>CM072997.1:12676279-17626279 GCA_037038555.1 Rhynchonycteris naso | reverse complement strand
TAAACTGAATAAATAAAAAGAAAAAAAAAAGAAAAGAATGTACTTCACTGATCAGCTAAAGTATCCCATTTCAGGAAGCGTGAACAAATTTTTGTGGACTTTTTTTCCAAAGACGAATACTTTGTTTACTGTCATATCAGTAGTCTTCCCAGTCAGCTAGGTGTTACCACCTACAGTCCAACAGAATGGCGGCTATTTCTTGACAGCTCTAAACGAAGTCTGAAATATGTTCTCCTACACAACGGTAACGTTTATGCAGGGGTTCTAATTGCTTATTCAACTCATCTGCGAGGAGATTATAATGACATAAAAATTGTCCTTGACTTTTTGAAGTATGAGGAGCATAACTGGATCATTTGTGTGGATCTTAAAATGGTCAATTTCCTCCTAGGACAACAGAGAGGTTTCATGAAGTATCCTTGCTTTCCGTGTTTTGGGGACAGCCAAGCTCGGGAGAAACACTGGACACAGAAGGAGTGGCCGAAACGCGAAGCTCTGGAAGTAGGGATGCAAAATATTGTGAATGAACCTGTAGTTCATCGAGACAGGATCATTTCCCCCCGCTTCACATCAAACTTGGCTTAATGAAGTAGTTTGTTCAGGCTTTGAATAGAGAAAGTGAATGCTTTCAACATATTATTTCTGCTTTTCCTGCCTTGTCTTTCAAGAAGATAAAAGCAGGTGTATTTGATGAACCTCAAGTTCAAACACTCATACGTGACGAAGAATTTGCCAGGAAGATGAATAAGGAGGAGAAAGCAGCATTGCAGTTGTTTGTGGCAGTTACAAAGAACTTCCTTGGCAACAAAAAAACAGAAAACTATAATCTTCTGTTTCAAAGGATGCTGTTGGCTTTCCGCGACATTGGATATAACATGAGCGTTAAGATTCACTTCCTGGCCTGACCAGGCGGTGGTGCAGTGGATAGAGCATCAGACTGGGATGTGGAAGACCCAGGTTCGAGACCCTGAGCTCGCTCAACTTGAGTGCGGGCCAATCTGGCTTGAGCAAAAGCTCCTCAGCATGGACCCAAGGTCGCTGGCTCCAGCAAGGCGTTGCTTGGTCTGCTGAAGGCCCGCAGTCAAGGCACATGTGAGAAAGCAATCAATGAACAACTATGGTGTAGCAACGGCAACGAAAAACTAATGACTGATGCTTCTCACCTCTCTCCGTTCCTGTCTGTCTGTCCCTATCTATCCCTCTCTCTGACTCTCTCTCTGTCCCTGGGGGTGAAAAAAAGATTCACTTCCTGAGCAGTCACCCTGATAAGTTTCCTGAAAATCTTGGAGCTGTTAATGATGAAGCAGACTACTGCTGGAGCATCAAATGAGATTGTCCTCAACAAGTATACAAATGCAAATGCAAATTTTTGCCTGAATAGGATTTAAGTCAGTTTTGTGCAAATTTTATGATTAAAATAAGTGTCTTAATATGTTCTATTTCGAAATTGTAGACAAATTCTGATGCAATCATATCTTTTAGTGTATTAGTGTATTTACTGCAATATATAAATTATTATATTTTCACAAAGATGATGCCCAAGAAGACATTCTACTTCGTTATGTTAAACTAAATGTTGAAAATTTTACAATAAGATGAAAACCAAAAATCTTGAATTGCAAAAAAAAACTGTAGCTTACAGAGAAAAATTAATGCCAGATTTGAGATCAGCACACTCGAATTAGGTAAGAACAAGTGTTTTTGTGGATGCAACAAAAATTTTGTTCTCCAGTGTTATCATTTGGCAAGGAAAGAGAGAACCAAACAATCTCCTAGACAGGTGGAAGATGTTCAGTGAAGTGTTTTTCATACTGCTGGTCATGACTCATTCGTAAAATCAATTTAGTGGCTCACAGGAACAGTTATAAAAATACCCTAGAACAAAATCAGAATATAATTTACTACAGTCAGCCCTCTGTATCCTTAGTTTCCACATTAGGGATTTTATCCAGCTGCAGATGGAAGATATTTCGTTGTTGCTGACGTGTACTGTGTACAGACATTTTTCTTGTCATTATTCTCTAAACAATACAGTATGACAACTATTTTCATAGCATTTACATTGGATTAAGTATTATAAGAAATCTAGAAATGATTAAAATAAGGGAAGATTGAGTAAGTTGTGTGCAGATACTGTGCCATTTTAAAAAAATTTTTGTAGTGTTTATTTTTATTTATTTATTTATTATTATTTTTTTACAGGGATAGAGAGAGAGTCAGAGAGAGGGATAGATAGGAACAGACAGACAGGAACGGAGAGAGATGAGAAGCATCAATCATTAGTTTTTCATTGCCGTTGTGACACCATAGTTGTTCATTGATTGCTTTCTCACATGTGCCTTGACCGCGGGTCTTCAGCAGACCGAGCCACCCCTTGCTGGAGCCAGCGACCTTGGGTCCAAGCCGGCGAGCTTTTTTTTGCTCAAGCCTGTTGGGTCCGCACTCAAGCTAGCGAGCTCGGGGTCTCGAACCTGGGTCATCTGCATCCCAGTCGGACGCTCTATCCACTGTGCCACCGCCTTGTCAGGTGATACTATGCCATTTTTATATTAGGGATTTGAGCATCTGCAGATCTGGGTACTCCAGGAGGATCCCCATGGATACCAAAGTATTTATGACTGCATTATTATTTCGTGTAACCTTGCTTTAGTTTTATTGATATGTGTATTGTGTGTGGGCCTGGATGTAAAATGCCTTTCTTATTGTGAGTCATGGTCAAAACATTTGTAAATAACTCTAATCTTCCTTATCTACAGATAAAGAAACCAAGCCCACAAGTTGATCAGTGTTGAAACTAGGAAATGGGTACATGATAGCTCAGTATACTTTTTCCTCTCTTTGTTTAGATGTTTTAAATTTGCTATAATAAAAGTTAATTTAAAAACAAACTGAGCTCAGCAGTAAAGTGGCATATTTATGGCTCCCAGGAGAGGCAGAGCCAGAACTCAAACCCAATCCTTTAAACTTTTATTAAAATTGATTTGAGGCCTGACCTGTGGTGGCGCAGTGGATAAAGCGTCGACCTGGGAACACTGAGGTCGCCAGTTCAAAACCCTGCACTGGTCTGGTCAAGGCACATATGGGAGTTGATGCTTCCAGCTCCTCCCCCCTTTCTCTCTTTCTCGCTCTCTCTCTCTCTCTCTCTGTCTCCTCTCTAAAATAAATAAATAAAAAGAAATAAAATTTAAAATTGATTTGAGAGAGAGAGGCATCAACCTGCTCCTGTATGTGCCCTGACCAGGGATCAAACCTGCAACCTCTGCATATCACGACTTCTAACCAACCAAGCTATCTGGCCAGGGCGCAAACCCAGTACTTTAACACTAATTCACAAGTGTCTCTGAGGGCCAGCTATGTGCTGGGAGCTGTGCTAAGCAGTGGGGAGACAGGAGTGAATAGAATCAATACAGCTCCTGCTCTCCGGGAGCTTGTAGTCCAGGGGTCGGGAGGGTGGGCTTGGGGGTAGCATACTAACACTAACCTTACAAGTAAATATATCAATACAAATGGTAATACCCACATAAGGGAAGCAGACAACGAATGCACAACTAAGTGGTACAACAACTGAATGTTTCTCTCTATCTCACTCTCTCTCTCTTTCTCCCTTTCTCTTTCGGTCTCTAAAATATCATTTTTTTTTTTTTTTGGCAGAGGGAGGGACAAATAGGGACAGAAAGGAAGGGAGAAAGATGAGAAACATCAATTCTTCGTTGCGGTTCCTTAGTTGTTCATTGATTGCTTTCTCACATGTGCCTTGACCGCGGGATTTTGATTTTATCCTGTAGGGAAGCCATTGAAATGTTTTGAGCAGGGGAAAGACATGATTTGGGTGGTGACCAAGTCCCGTCATCACCAGCCCTGGGGAACTGCACTGTCCATCAAGTTTTCTGTACACTGCCCATAGTCTTGTAGAGTAGCCCTTACATAAAGCTGTGTTCCAGTTACCAGTTTGAGCATGCCATCTGCTTCCTGGAAGACTCCCTACCCTGGCAGGCAACACAGCCTCAGCAGAAAGAGCCTGGACTTTGGAGTCAGATAAAACCAGGATTGAATTCTGGCTCTGTCGCTTATTAGCTTTGTGATGGGGCATGTCATTTAGTCTCTCCAAGCCTCAGTTGTTCATTTCTAACATGGGGACACAATTACTTCCTTACAGAGTTGTTAGGTCGATGAAATAACACTTGAAGGGCTTGGTGCAGGCCTAGTGGCACAGGAGACCATCATACATACATATTTCTTCCGTTCTTCCTTGTCCTGCAACCCAGAAGACGCTTGTTAGCCTGCGTGGGTCAAGCAGGGTGCTAGGCACTAGGGTGACCAAGAAGCACAGGGCACTGTTTCTGCGTGCAGAGAAGCCACCATCCTGCAAAGGAGAGACAGTTACACACACACACACACACACGCACACACACACGCACACACACCCCGGATTTCCCCATTACTCAGAGTGGAAAGGAGTGAGGGTTACTTTTCAAGCTACTTATTTCTTTTTGACTACTATGTGGCAGGCATGTTTCCAGAGTCTGGAGATGAAATAGTGACCAGCATTGCAAAGAGTTGTGATCAGAAAGGGATTGAAAGAGGAGGTTGAATTTATTTTTAGTTTTGAAGGAACTGAACGGAAAGGTAAGGCATATCGGTATCCCTGGGGAACTGAACTCTCCTCCTCCCTTCCTTCCTGTGGGAGAGCCTGCGCAACTCCCCGGACTGAGAACCCAGGCCTTAATGAGTTTCAGCGGCTCCTGGGAGCGACGCAGAACGCCTCAGGGGTGCTGGGCAGAAGGTGCCCAGAGAATTGCGCCTTCAAGCATTTCCCCAGGTGTGGTGGGGCAGCAGCAGAGCGCAAAAAATCCAGGACAGTGACCAGTGCAGGCCAACTGAGAGGGGGACAGGGGGCTGCAATGGAAGCGCAAACACTGGAAAACGGGGTTGAAACCATATCGCTAAATCAGGCAACGTGAATTTAATTGTGCGGACACTGGCTTTGAGCAGGGAGTGGACGCGATTCGATCCTGCAGATAGACTGAGACTGAGACCTGCCCCACCACTGGAAATAATCAGCGAGACAATGGACTTTCAGATTTGGAACTCAAGAGGGAAGTTAGGGTGGACATTTCTCATTGGGAAGAATGAGTTCTGTATCAGGGGACAGCAGAAGTCAGGGGAGGCAGTGAATGCAGACTGAGAAGAGGAAAGGCCACGTGTGAACTCTGGGGAACCCGGACATGTGATCGACAGCAGCAGCAGCAGGGGCAGGTTGTAAGGGACGTGAGAGGAGACCCAGAAGAGACTGTGACAGGGAAGGCCAAGAAAAAAGAAGCCTCTGCCCAGAGATTAAGTGACCAGAACTGAACAGTTTATAAATGGCCTTGAGGTTCAAGGCGTTGGAGCCAAAGTAGGATGGAATTTGGGGGCAGAAGGTCAGCTGAGGAGCCTGAACCAGATAGGAAGTGAGAAGTAGAGGCAGCAGAGAGGACTACTTTCTTGTCTTAATAAAATGATACTTTATATTTATTTCTTCTTTTGATACTTTTTTATTAAAATAGTAACACATTTCTATCATATAAGGTTAGAAAAACATTTTTAATTTTTTAAAACTGATTTGAGAGAGAGAGAGAGGAAGGGATATATATGGAGAGAAACATCAATTTGTTGTGCTGCTTATTTATGCATTCATTGGTTGATTCTTACATGTGTCCTGACCAGGGATCGAACCCTTGACCTTATCATATCGGGACAACACTAAACAAGTGGGCTACTTGGCCAGGGCAGAAAATATTTTTTAAGTGTAAAGAAAGAAAACAAGTGATACCTCATAAACCCATCAATCAAAGATCATCACTGGTAGCATTTTAGATTTTTTTCTATGCATTTTTATTTTAGCGATCATATCAATTACACAAAATTTGTACAGTTTTTATACTGTTTTTCCCCCCACTTTATGTTAAAATGTAAATTTTACCCATAGTACTCTAGTTTGAGTGTTTTTGTCTTCAAGTATTTTTATTTTTTTTTACAGGGAGAGAGTCAGAGAGAGGGACAGATAGGGACAGACAGACAGGAACGGAGAGAGGTGAGAAGCATCAATCATTAGTTTTTCGTTGCCGTTGCGACACCTTAGTTGTTCATTGATTGCTTTCTCATATATGCCTTGACCACGGGCCTTCAGCAGACCGAGCCACCCCTTGCTGGAGCCAGCGACCTTGGGTCCAAGCTGGCAAGCTTTTGCTCAAGCCAGATGGGCCCGCACTCAAGCTGGCGACCTCGGGGTCTCAAACCTGGGTCTTCCGCATCCCAGTCTGATGCTCTATCCACTGTGCCACCGCCTGGTCAGGCTTGTCTTCAAGTATTGAAAAAATAAAACAAAAACAGAAGTGGCCTAAACAATAAAGACAATTTTTATCTCACATAGTGAGAAGTCCAGGAACTGAGTAATCCAGACTGATTATTTCAGGGGCTTGGTTATGTCTTCAGGGACATTGGTTGCGTCTCATTTTTGCTCTGCCATCTTCAGTATGTTAGAATATCCTCTTAAACTGCTCCCTCATAGTCCTAAAATGGCATCATAAGCTGAGGACGGCATCCTAGAGCAAGAAAAGAGCACAGTTCTATTATATCCCTTTACACCAACTAGGAAAACCTTCCTAGAGGGCCTCTAACCTAATTCCCTCCCCATCTCACAGCTGTGAGACCTGGAGTAATTGGCTTGATCCCTCAGTGCCTTAATGTTCTTATCTGTACAATGGGAATGACCCTATTTCCCCATGTATAAGACACACCCTTTTTCGAAAAATTTGGGGTCTAAAAATTGGGTGCATCTTATACAGTGGTTGTAGGTTTTTTTACTTGCATTTCCCACTTGAGGAGTTGTATGAATTTTATGATGAATAAAATTTACATAATAACTTTACGTAATACATTTTTTTCCAAATTTCAGGCCCCAAAACTAAGGTGTGTCTTATATGTGGGAGTGTCTTTTTTTTTAATGAGTTACCTTACTGATTTTATTTTATTTTTTTATTTATTCATTTTCTTTTAGAGAGAGAGAGGGAGAGAGAGAGAAAGGGGGGAGGAGCAGGAAGCATCAATTCCCATATGTGTCTTGACCAGACAAGTGCAGGATTTTGAACCAGCAACCTCAGCGTTCCCAGGTCGACGCTTTATCCACTGTGCCACCACAGGTCAGGCCTATGTGGAAGTGTCTTATACATGGGGAAATATGGTATAACCATATTTGATTCTTAGGGCTCTTTTAAAACAATTATTTTTAATTTATTGACTTTAAATAGAGAGAGAGACAGAGAGAAGACCACCAATCTGTAGGAATCAAGCCAACAACCTCCGTGCTTCAGGACAATGCTCTTACTGACCAAGCTATCAGCCAGGGCTCATAGGGCTCTTCTGAGAGATGAGACTTAATCTGTGTAAAGCACTTAGAACAATGCACATAATTTGTGCTATTTAAATATCTGCTATTATTATCTGATGGTAAGAATCATGTCACATTCCTGGGTCTACTCAGTCACTTGGCCAGGCAATGAGTATACAGATTGACTTTGAACAATCTGGACCACCCACCAGGGTTGGGGAAGAGCTCACTTGGAAGCTACTGCAGTTCATAGAAGAGCTGGCAAAATAGGAGTTAACAAAGAAAAAAGGGAGTGAAGAATAGGTATTGATTAACCAATAGGATCTGCCCTGGTCAGGTAGCTCAGTTGGTTAGAGCACCATCTCACTATGCCAAGGTTGAGGGTTTGATCCCCAGTCAGGGCACCTACAAGAATCAACCAATGAATGCATAAATAGGTGGAACAATAAATTGATGTTTCTCTCTCTCCCTTCCTTTCTCTATAAAACCAGTTTTTTTGTTTTGTTTTGTTTTGTTTCTACAGGGACAGACAGAGAGACAGAGAGAGGGATAGATAAGGATAGATAGGGACAGACAGACAGGAACGGAGAGAGGTGAGAAGCATCAATCATTAGTTTTTCGTTGTCATTGCGACACCTTAGTTGTTCATTGATTGCTTTCTCACATGTGCCTTGACCGTGGGCCTTCAGCAGAGCGAGCAACCCCTTGCTGGAGCCAGCGACCTTGGGTCCAAGCTGGCGAGCTTTTGCTCAAGCCAGATGGGCCCGTGCTCAAGCTGGCGACCTCGGGGTCTCAAACCTGGGTCTTTTGCATCCCAGTCCGACGCTCTATCCACTGCGCCACCGCCTAGTCAGACTAAAACCAGTTTTTAAAAAAATAAAAAAAAAAAAAAGTATGCCACCTGACCAGGCAGAGACGCAGTGGAAAGAGCTTTTGACCTAGGATACAGAGGACCCAGGTTTGAAACCCTGAGGTGGCCAGCTTGAACATGGAATCAGTGGCTTGAGCATGGGATCATAGACATGAAACCATGGTCACTTGCTTAAGCCCAAAGGTTGCTGGCTTGAAGCCCAAGGTTGCTGACTCAAGTCCAATATCACTGGCTTGAAAAAGGGGTCACTGGCTCACCTGGAGCCCCCTGGTCAAGGCACATGTGAGAAAGCAATCAATGAACAACTAAGGGGCTGCAACGAAGAAGTGATGCTTCTCATCTCTCTCCCTTCCTGTCTGTTTTGTCTGTTCCTTCCTCTCTCTCTCTCACTTAAAAAAAAAAAAAAGTAAACCAACAGGATCTGCCATACCTTTATTGTCCCCCCCCCCCCCAGGGACAGAGAGAGAGTCAGAGAGAGGGATAGATAGGGACACACAGACAGGAATGGAGAGAGATGAGAAGCATCAATCATTAGTTTTTTGTTGCCGTTGTGACACCATAGTTGTTCATTGATTGCTTTCTCACATGTGCCTTGACCGTGGGCCTTCAGCAGACTGAGCCACCCCTTGCTGGAGCCAGCGACCTAGGGTCCAAGCTGATGAGCTTTTGCTCAAGCCAGATGGGCCCGCGCTCAAGCTGGCGACCTTGGGATCTCAAACCTGGGTCTTCAGCATCCCAGTTCGACGCTCTATCCACTGCGGCACCGCCTGGTCAGGCCCTTTATTGTTTTGTGTGTGTGTGTGTGTGTGTGTTTTTAAACCTTTATGAACATACAAACACAATTCTATTTGTATGTGCCCCAGTTTTATTTATATTCTAGTTTTTTTAAACTTTATTTTGAAGTTATTTCAGATTTACAAAATATTTGCTAAAAGTACAAGGAGGTTCCATGCACCTGTCACTTAGCTTTTCCAAGTTCACATCTTGTTACTACAGTATCAGTATCAAAACCAGAAAGTTAACATTAATACAATTAACTCTTAGAACTTCTCTACAATCTTTATTCAGATTTTGCTGAATATTCAGTTCTCCCTCTAGTGTCCATTTTCTGGTAAGGATCACACATTGCATTGGGTTCTAATTGTCAACACCACTTAAAAATTGCACAAAAGTTCACGGGAACTAACTCTTCCCTGCCAGACCTGTCGGCTGTTTAAAGTCTCATCATTGTGTACATTTGAAATGATATATTTTAGGGCACCACAGGTCAGGTGGTCTGTGCCTTTTGTCTGAGTAATATAGGTCTAATAAAGAAAATTAGAAAGACAGTTTTATTGCTTTTAGACTGAGAAAGTCTTCTACTATCAGAGATTGGACATGTATTTAATTTCTTTTTAACATTGTTTAATTTTAACAAGGTTTAATTTTATATTTTTTTAAGAGAAAGAGGGACGAACAGTGACAGACAGTAAAGAAGAGAGAGTAGAAACATCAACTCATAGTTGCGGCACCTTTGTTGTTCGTTGATTGCTTGAGTCCCATGCCTTGACTAGGGACTCAAGCCGAGCCAGTGACTCCTTGCTCAAACCAGTGACCTTGGGCTCAAGCCAGTGACTAAGGGGTCATGTCTATGATCCCCGACTCAAGCCGGCACCCCATGCTCAAGCTAGTGAACATGTACTCCAGCCTGTGATCTCGGGGTTTTGAACCTGGGACCTCAGCATCCCAGGTTGACACTCTATTCACTACGCCACCCCCTGGTCAGGCTAATTTTATGTCTTTAGCACTTTAATTCTTCTCAAATTTATTTTTATATACACTGGGTGGTTCATGTCTAGATTCTTCTTTTCCAAAAAGCTAGTCAGTAACCCAAGCACCATATCTTTCCAACACCATTAATAACTAACCTTTCTGCTTCCCACTGTCTTTGTCAGCTATTGTTGCAATAATGCTATGCAACAAACAAATATAAAACTGAGAGGCATCAGCAATAAGCATGTATTTCTCTCTCGTGCATCTGTGGGCAGGCTGGGTTTCAGCTGATCTAGGCTGGGCTCTGCTGGGCTGGGCTGGCTCCAAGCTGTGAGCGGGGTCAAGTGAGCTCCATGTGTCTTTCATCCTCCTTAGACTAGCAGCTACCGAAAGGATGTTCTCATGGTGAAAGGCACAGATACAGAGGCCAGGTTAACCACAATAGCACATTTAAGACTTCTGCTTATATTTTGTCTGCAAACATTCCATTGGTCAAAGCAAATCATGAAGCCAAGCCCAACCTTAGTGGTATGAGGAAATGTATTTCACCTCCATGGAAATGGTGCATGTTCACATGGTAAAGGGTATATTTACAAGGAGAGACTATGAATTGAGAACCAAAATGCAATCTACTACACCTAGAGAGGCAGACTTTCAGGAAACTCGGTTATGTTAAGATAAAGGCAGAACAGAATCTATAAAGGGACCCAAGGTCAAGGGTCCCTTGTTTGCTCTTATGGTGGTAAAGTGACGGAGAAGTACTGCGTGAAGATGTGAGCAAGAGGGACTAATAGTATTTCCTCTAAAAATTTCTATGTAAAAGCCCTGACCAGGTAGGTCAGTTGGCTAAAGTATTATCTTGATACTCCAAGGCTGTGGGTTCAATCCCGGTCAGGGCACCTACTAGAGCCAACCAATGAATGCCTAAATAAGAGGAACAATGAGTCAATGTTTCTCTTTCTTACTCTCTCTCTCTGTCTCTCCCTCCCTCTCCCTTCTACTCTCTCTAAAATCAATCAATGAAAATTCAGATGTAAGTAGCAAAATTTATAGAGGGGTGGATGGGCACAGAAATTATTTCCTGTAAGAAGGCTATCAGGTGGAACAACAAATGAATGCTTCCCCTTCTTCTTCCTCTTCTTCTCTTTGTCTCTCTAAAATCAATCAATAAAATAAAAAATAAAACAAAAAGAATATTGGCTGAAAGCAAAGGAACTGGAGTTGGGCCTGGGTTTCCAAAAACAACTGTGAATAATGAGAGGAGACTCCGTCCAAGTAAAGGCACTGCCAACCACTGGAGTTGAGGGTCCTGGTAAGGCCTGAGTTTTAGAGGCCCTGACTCATGTGGAACAGTAGTTTTCTTCAACCCTGTCCATGAGGTTGGAGCGGAAAAGGGAGATTGTCAGATTGGTGCAAGTAGGTCTGAAGGTTGGTAGGCCAAGGCTGGAGGGACAGAGAGTGAAGAAGCTGACGGCTGGTGAGTGGTTCAAGAGGTGAACCCGAGTTCTCACTGAGCGGGAAAACAATATCCTGGAGAGGCTGACGGGCTGGAAGCAAACAAGTGGTTTGAGGGTCCAGAGATGGAGTGAGGGGGTCAGAGAGAAGGACACTGGAGTGTAGGTTCTCAGAGGTAGAACGTTCCAGGGAAATCTCACAGGTGTGACCACGGGAGTAGGTTATTGAATTGCATTGTGAAGGCCTTGGAATTGAGGTCAGGAACTAAGGCAAAGGCAGAGTTCAGGATCACCAGGCAAAATAAAGATTCTTGGGTCCCAGCCAGACCCACTGAGTCTGAATCTCTTGGAGAGGGGCCCAGGAATCTGTGTTTAAACAAGTTCCTTGTGGGCTTCCTAGATTCCCTAAAGTTGAGAACTGCTGAGCTAAAATGTTGAAGGAACTGTACTTGTTGGAATTAGCTGATGGCAGGAATCAGGCAGGAAGACTAAAAATGGTGTCTAACTCCCCAGATCCTAGACTGGGTCCATGGCTGGACTCATGAGCAGAGTTGGAGAGAAGTTTTTAAGTGAAAAAGGAGGAGTAATGGTCTTGACCTGGAACAGCATGTGACAAATGTATGAGGCTGAAGGTGTGAAAAGGCAGAGGATGTCAGGGGGATTCGTTTCCAAGCCAACCAGGATTCTGGCACGTGCAGCCAGTGGCTCAGTGGGAAGACCACGTTGGGATGGTGAGCTCCGGCTGCGGGCAGCAGATGAGAGGATGGACCGACGTGAATGGGGCTGGGCTGAGTGGAGGCCAGATTATTCTAGCCACTGCTTCTGCACTTGGACAACTTTTCTAAACTGAACTTCTCCACCCTGGTCCAACACAGCATCTCTTGTGTCTAACGTTTAAGCAGCTCCAATCATCTCAGATCCTTTATGACTGTGTCATTGCTGTCATTGTTGTCATCATCATCTTCATTATATTAATCATCATTATCACTGAGGTTTCCTGAATGCCAGCCAAGCACCAGGCATCAAGCTTGAGCTCTGATGCAAAGATGAAGGCAGGAGCTTCCAGGCCAGTTGGGAAGGCAGGAAGCAGACACCTGAGACAGAAAAAGATGGCAAGTGATCAGGAGCAGGCTCAAGAATCCCCACCCCCACCCGAGGAACCTGGAAAGAGGCTTGATTTTTGTGAGTTAAGCTCTAAAACCACCATATCACAGGCCAGAACTGCACTATTGCTGGTCACCTGACCGAGGTTATTAATGGGTCTCCTGCTAGGAGAGCCACAGAGGCAAACCTTAGCTTTGGCAGTATCCATCAAGCTACTCAGGGGAGGAGGTCATGGGGCAAAGACCTGGAGAGTATGGGACCCCAGACTTGGCTTTCCTGCAGCCTACCCTACTGTTATGAAATATGGGCAGCCACCGGGCTTGTTCTGACTTCCTGTTCACAGGCCACCCTATTGCGTCAGAGAACTGGGGGAAAAGTGTTTTGAGTGGAGGGAGCATGAGCAAAGGCCCTGAGGTGGGAATGAGCTTGGCACGTTTGAGGAATAGTGTGGCTGGTTCATGGCGATAAAGGGAAGGATGGCATCTGACGATGTGGAAGAGATAGGCTTGGCTCCATCAAACAGGGACCTTGGAGTTGGACATTTCAAGGAACATTTGTAAGAATTTAGTATGTGTCTGGCACCATGCCAGGCACTGGAGATTCAGAGATGAAAAAAAATTTAATCATAGTCCCTACTCTTAAGAAAAACAATAAAGTCATCAAGACTTTAGACTCTGAGATAAACAAAAAATACTTATAGCATGGGTTATTGCATTGAACAATAGAAGTACTATATTCTATGTACAAGACCTAGAATTGGCACAAGGTGAGGGACATGCTTAAACTCATGCTGAGGTGGGAATACTGGAGAAAAGCTTTTTTGAAGAGAGCATACATGATCTGAGCCTTTGGGGAACAAAGAATGAATGGCACTCCAGGCAGAAGGCACAGCACGTACAAAGTCATGAGGGTGCGAAACAATATGATGGGTTCAAGCAAAATACAAGTCGTTACGTGTTAAGGTACAAAGTGCAGGAGGGGGTGACTAATGAGGTATCAGTCTGGCAGGCACAGAAGATTCTCATGCGACAAAGGTGAAGAAAAGCAGATTTGGAGCAGATGCTGTAAGTCTTCCAGAACAGTTCAGAGAAAGGGAGGGATTGGCTTCCCAAGGCTGCATGAGTCCCATAAAACACCCACCCTTACTCTTTATCTTCAGTTCTGTCCTGGCTCCAAGTATTTCATAAAATGCATCTCATTTTAGACAATATAGATTGTCTATAAAAGGGGTCGGGAACCTTTTTGACTGAGAGAGCCATTAACGCCACATATTTTAAAATGTAATTCCATGAGAGCCATATAATATGTTTAACACTAAATACAAGTAAATGTGTGCATTTTATGTAAGACCAACACTTTTAAAGTATAATAAGTCTGAATTCTTCTTAATAACATTGTTATGCTGTTGCTAACCAATGATGAATAAAGTACTTCTTACCATTAATGTGACTTCTGGTGCTGCATGGTTTTGCTGATGGCTTTGTAGTCTGGTTGATAAGCAGTGAGGTTAAGCTTCATGCAGGCGTTGAGACTTCCATCCGTTAAACATGATTGTAGGTTGTTCTTAACATTCTTTAGATGTGAGAAAGACTGATCAAATGCATACATAGGGCCAAACATTGTCAGTACAGCAATACTCACACGCTGCAGTGTGTGGTATGTGACAGGAAGCGCATTCCAAGTTTTGACAATCAGCTGGTCCGCGGGTTGAAGTTTTTTCATTTCTCCCCACTTTTGTTTGCTCGCCAACTCTGCTTGCTGTCATGCAAATCTTTCCAAATCTTCATTCAGTGACTTGAACTTATTCACCCACATGTCTGAGGCCTTCAGGTCAGCAGCTTGTAGCTCAAAATCTCTGACGGAGACACCGGGGATGTAACTTAGGTCGGTGCTGTCCACTGCACACTCATGTGGATGGGTGATGAACTTAAAAAGACAAGTGCACTCACGAAAGTCTCCAAAGTGCGCTTTGAATGACTGCAGGAGATTAGATGTGAAGCCCGCTAGCTGCTGGAGATCAAGATGTTGTGCAGGGTCACTTGCTGTGCATGCATCTTTAAACTCTCCCAGTTTTTCAAAGTGTAGTAAACGACCTGTTTCAATGTCCACGATAAAGAGTTCCAGCTTGTTTTCAAATGCAAACACTGCTTGTTGAAGGGATAAGACTGTATTTCCAACATCTTGCATTTTCACATCGAGCTGGTTCAGATGTTCAGTCATGTCCACAAGATAGTAGAACTTCAGGAGTCACTCAGTGTTAGCATACTCAGGATGCTCAACGTTTTTCATTTCAAGAAAAGTCTGGGTTTCGCTCAGACAAGCTGCAAAACGGCTGAGCACCTTCCCTCTTGACAACCAACACACATTGCTGTGCAGAAGCAGACTAGAATAATTATTTCCAACTTCATTCAGCAGTGTTTTAAACTGGTGATTATTTAAAGCTTGGGCAACAATAAAGTTGACCACCCAAATGACCAGCAACATCACCTCACCAAGCTGTTCACCACACATCTGAGCACAAAGCGCCTCCTGATGTAGGATGCAGTGAAAACTTAGGATGGGTCTCTTTTTATGTTCATGAAGAAGTGCTACGAATCCTCTGTTTTTCCCCACCATGCACGGAGCACCATCAGTACACACCGAAATAAGTTTATCCATCCGTAGATTTTTTTCTTTAGCGAACTCAGTGAAAGACTGAAATAAATCCTCCCCTCTTGTTGTCTCTTTCATAGGCAAAACAGCAAGACTTTCCTCACATAGTGTGTCACCGACAGCATACCTTGCAATCACGCTGAACTGGGGTAAATGGCTTACGTCTGTTGACTCATCCAAAGCGAGAGAAAGCATTTATGTCCTTCACTTGTGTTGCCTCAATTTGATTTGCCATCATGATGATACAATCGTGAACAGTTCTTGCCAACAGAGGCATGTCTTTTATTCGTTTGATTATCTTGTCTTTATCTGAAAAGTCGTCAAAAAGTTCATTGGCAACATCAAGCATGAATGTTTTGGCATACTCCCCATCTGTGAATGGCTTTTTGTTTCTCACAATTGCTAAAGCACCAGCAAAGCTAGCCGAGTTCCAGTCACTTTGTTGGGTCCAAACACGGAGTTGCTGCTGACTAGCTTGCACTCTGCACTGTAGCTCTTGACATGCTTTCTTCCTGCTGTTCCCCCGCTGGATATTTCGATGCAAATGTAGTATGATGTGTGTCCAAGTGCCGCTTTATATATGACCGTTTCATCGATGCAATTTTATCATTGAATATTAGACACACTGCAGAACCTGCTCTCTCCACAAAGGCAAATTCCTCTGTCCATTCCTGCTGAAAAGTTCGATACTCCTCATCTTTTTTTCTTTTAGCCATCTTCTTCATCAAAAGGGTTTCTGCAATTAGCTAGCTGACTACTTGATTAAAAGGAGGGAGTTTACTTTCTGATCTCACAACGACCCATGTACATTATGCATTATCCAATAAAAATTTGGTGTTGTCCCGGAGGACAGCTGTGATTGGCTCCAGCCACCCGCAACCATGAACATGAGCAGTAGGAAATGAATGGATTGTAATACATGAGAATGTTTTATATTTTTAATATTATTATTTTTTTCAAAGTGTGAACGTGTTTATTATTTCTTTTTATTTATTTATATTAGAGAGGAGACACAGAGTGAGAGAGAGAGAAAGGGGGGAGGAGCTAGAAGCATCAACTCCCATATGTGCCTTGACCAGAGCAGTGCAAGGTTTTGAACTGGCGACCTCAGTGTTCCCAGGTGGATGCTTTATCCACTGCGCCACCACAGGTCAGGCCATTATTATTTTTTTTATTAAAGATTTGTCTGCGAGCCAGATGCAGCCATCAAAAGAGCCACATCTGGCTCGCGAGCCATAGGTTCCCAACCCTTGATCTATAATCTTGTTAATGTGTGTGTGTGGTTTGAGATTAGAATTCAGTCCTCTCGGTATCCTCTGATGGCTCTTGCTTGAGCCTGCATTTCCTGTTTCAGATGACAGGGACTGTTTTACTTTCTCAATTTAATGCCTGGCATGGCTTTATCTGCAGAAAGGTGTGTTCACAATGACTTTTGATGAGGCTTCACAATTCTTCACTTTGCATATATAGACATAGACTTAGAAATGTACAATGAAATAGCCTTGAAGGACTTTTTGCAAATTAGCTTGTCAGTCTTGTCCCCTCCCTGTTCTGCTTCCTCTGCAGCACACTTGGGTGCGAAGCTAAGGGCCAGGTTTAATTAAATTCAGTCTTATTTATTGATAGCCCTTTATGTGTCAGGCACTGAGAAGAAGCTTAATTGTAGACAAGGAGACAGGGAGAGAGCAGGCTATAGGCTCTTGCCCTCAAGATGTATCAACATAAGAGAAATGTCATGTCTGGGGGTTCTGAATGAAACCCAGGATTAGGTGTTGGAATTACAACTCAGTTTGGGGATAATTTAACCCATTTGTTGGGTTTTTGGGGTGGGGTGTAGAATGAGGTCTCCAATTCATACTGCATGAGGATCCTATACCTCTATACTCTCCACACTAAGGACTCAGGCTTTAGATACAATTACCTAATCAGAGTACAGAAACAGAGACAATATGTGTGATTTGGGGGTCCGGTTATCTAGCCTCTCTCAGGCCAAAGCCCAGGTCACAGGAAAGAAGACAAGAGCACTGTCTCACCTGCTTCCCTCCAACCATCTCCCGGTGAGAGAGAGAACTAGCTTTACTGCAGTGTTTCCTTCCCTTCCTGGGTCAGGGCTGGGGCTGGAGCCAGACGAAGTGCAGCCGTAGCTCTGGTTTGCCCAAATTTGTAAATGTCACTACACCCGCCTTTACATCTCTACTTCCATCCCACGGACCTTAACAGTGAGGGTTGGGTGGCAGGTAGTGATGTGGAAATCCCACAGGTCTTGGGAGCCAGAATACTTTGATCCTAGTCCTGTCTGCCACCCATTACTGTGTAACCTTGGTAGATAGAGTCACTCCCTCTGAGCCTCTTATCTTTCAGAGTATGGTTTTACATGTCACCTGCTCACCATTTAAGTTGGTCCTCTGTCCTTCATACCATTGCCTCCTAATCACACACATGTATGTATGTATGTAAATATAATATGTGCATATATGTATGAGTATATAAATATAAACACATATACATATAATTATGTTTGTCAGCTTATTTGGTTTCTCTACTAGATTCTAGATTATAGGCTCCGAGAATGCAGAAACTGTGTATCTTTGCCTTCTGTATCCTCAGAGCCTAGTATAGTGCCTGGTTCTAGGAAGACGTAGAAAAACAACGTGAATGAATAAATGAATGAATGGCTGCTGACCCACATGATGTCTCAAGTTCTTTCCAGCTGAAAAGTATGTGAGTCTAAGATTTCTCATCAAAAGGACCATTCCAAGGCCTCTCCCAGAGTTCCGGTAGAGAAGGGAAGATGAGAGTTGTGTGGGGGACTGGCTGCAAGCGTAGGTCCCTTCGCAGGATACGGGCGAATGTGTGCAGGAATTAGAGCATGGAGGTCCGCGGCCGGCTCGGGTCCCGCCTCCTGGCGGGCCAGCAGGGGGCGGGGCCAGGCCGCCTCCGCCTAGTTGGCATTGGAGGCTTTCGCCACACCGATGGTGGCGAGGTGGCGGGTTGTAACGCGAGTCAATGGCAGGGCGGGGCCAAAACGCCCCCCACATTCCCTACCGGCGCAGGGGGTGGGGTCCTAACCCCTAGGTTTCCCGCTTGGGGGCCTGGGCCGTGCCGTTGCCTAGAAACGCCCCGCCCCGCCCCGCCCCCCAGGGCAGCTGCGGGCGCCTGCCCCCAGCATGGCTTGGCAAGGCTGGCCTGCGCCGTGCCTGTGGGTCGGCAGCTGCGGGCTGCTGCTCCTTGTCCTCGTCCTGCTCCTGAGCCCCCGTAGCTGCCCAGCGCGGCGGACCCTCCGCGGCCTGTTCATGGCGCGCAGCAAGCGACTGCTCTTCCGAATCGGGTTAGTGCGGGTCTCCGGCGGGATGCGGAGCTCGGGAAAGGGGACTGACAGGCGGCGGCTGCGGGAGGCTTAAGGGTTAGTATGCGGCAAGGGCTGGGGGATCCAGGTACAGAGAAGAATGATCGGAGAAGAGGGCTAAAGAAACCATTGATTTGGGGGAAGAGAAGGAGGGGAGTTGGAAAATTGGTATGGGCTGGCAAAGACGGATTGGTGGAGCAGGCCAGAGGGGCCAGAAATGGGGCGTGAGGGAACATCTGGAGAAAAGAGACAGGTGAGAGGCCAGAGAAAAGGGAGCTAGAAAAGGAGGGTTAGTGCGATATCCCGAGTCGTGAAGGCCCCCGTGGGCAGGTGCAGGGTAGATAGAATGCTGCCGACCATCTAAGTGTCATTTGAAACCGCCAGCTCCTTCCACGTGTCCTTGTTCCTCTCCCCATCACCCGACTCCCCACCACACCATATAAGCTCTTTTCTGCAGGTCAGTCTGTCCACTTCCTTCTCTTCCCTATCCTGACCTGTGTGAGAAGCCTCAGGCCGTGAAATCCGCCCTTACTTGTCTTGTTTGACTTGTTGAGGTTCACTATCTTCCAATGACTTTTTACTGTCCTCCGCTTCCCCTCCTTCTCTGCCTGTTCCCGGGCCAGCCTCTGTTCTGCACTGAGACGCTGAGAGGTGGGGAAGAAACGCCAAGAATAAGACTTTATAGAGTCCTTGTCCCCTTCCCACTGCTAGCAGGGGTCAGGACCTCAAGCCCCAGTTTAAGGACAATGCTGTTGGAGTTGGGAAATGTGGGAGCCCTTGCCACAGGCCAGTTTCAGGGGAGGACCTAAGCTTGGAAATTTCCCGAGCTTGGAGAAGACAATGCACAATTCAGCCCTCCTCCCTGGGGCACCCAGGTGTCCCAGCCCGGGGTTCTCCTCACACTCAGCCTCAGACACAGACATAGAAGAGCCTCGTGGGGGAAAACTGGAAAAACATGGGGAGGGGGCATCTTGTGTGTGTTTTATGGGGCATTCAGATTTCTAACAGCCCAAACATTCTCTAATAATGCACCAACCAAGTCACCATTGTTCTGCAAATAGTATTAAAATTTTTGGAAATTTTACAACTTTATTTGGGGAGGGATTTTTAAATCAACTTTCTAGCTTTCAAAATTGGTAACGTTGAAGTCATTGTACAAACAGCTTGAGGAAGTAGAAAATAGAAGTTTCCACAAGGAACTGGAATCAGAAATCCTGAGATTAGAATTCCCAAATTGTCTTCTCAGAATCCTGACGGTTTGGGTATTCCTAGAATTTTGGATCTGGGAGTTTCCCAGTCCTCAAATTTGGAATTCTCAGAAAGCTTCTTTCGAATTCATTATTCCTGTGGATTTCCTGTGTCTGCATTTCAAGGTTGCCTTGGAATCCACTCCCCAAATTTGCAAAGCAGAAGGGCGTGCCTGGAGTCAGAGTTCCAGATCCTGCCCCTCATGGTCTGGGAAACAATCGGACCAATCCCTTGGGGGAGAAGCCACTGGCTGCTGGGAGGGGTAGGGGGGTGTTAGCAGGAAACAGGCTGGGGGAAATGAGCAGGTGTTGATGCTGTGGGGGTGCCTCCAGGAAGGATGGAGAGGGAGGGGCGGGATAGGACAGGACATGATGGGAGGGGTGGAGTGCATGGGCACTGTTACCCTAAAAGTGTGACTGAGAGGACCACATACAGAGGAGTCTATCGGGAGGTGGAAAGCAGCAATTGAAATACTAAGTAATGCCCGGGATAGGAGAGGTGATTCATGTTAGTGTTATAACAGTAACTACTGGTACTGGATAATTTGGGGAAGGACTTCCCTCAAACATAACCACAGTTGTCCTGGGATGAGGATAACTGGGCACAGTGGAGGGTAGATCTGGGCTAACTTGAGCTGGACACACGCATTTGGGATTCTGCAGGGTCTGGGAGGTGGTGTGTGTAGTAGTAGTCACGCACATAGCATGAAGAGTCGGGTCAGTCTGCTTTTGAATCCTAGCTTTATTGCTTAGCAACCATGTGACTTTGGATAATTAACAGCCTCTCTGTATGTCAGTTGTTTGCATCTGTAAAATGCGCATAGTGATAGTGCCTGTCTCCTAGGACTCCTGTGAGGATCAAATAAAATTGTGCATATACGTGCACAGGACCTGGCTCCTAGTAGGTGCTCAGGAGATGTTAGCATTGCTTCTCCTGTAGCATGGGGAAGGGGTGAGAAGGTACATGGTGCTGGGCAGGCTCCTTTATATACTTCTACTCCTGCCTTCCGAGCCTGTCCTGCCCACCCATCCATCAAGAAATCCCACATTCCTTCACTCAGTGAACCCCCAGCTGCCCTGGGTTGGGATTGTGAGGTCACAGATGTAGGAGAAGGGGAGTAGGGGAAGGAGCATATGAACAGGGTCTCAAACTGTGGCAGGAATCAGGGCATGACAAATTCCCCAGGACTGGCAGGGTACGCTTAAGGAGGCTGGGATCAAGAGTGGGCTTCCTGCACCGTCTGGGAGCAGCCCACACTTTCTCCTTCCCTCCTCCTTTCCCTAGGCGCCTTACTGCTCTGCTTTTCTCTCTCTTAATCTCCAATGGCTCTTCTTTTTTGTTTTTTTCCAAGGGCTCTTCTTTTGCTTTTGTAACTTGTTTCCTGCACTGACTCAGCCCAGCTGGCTTACTTCTACTACATCTGTAACTTCCTAAATGAGCTTTCTCTTATAATTTGAAAAATAGAAGAGTCTGGGCTCTCCCAGGTATACTCCTGGTTTATGCCTCAGCTTCCCTTTTGCCCCTTTGCCTCCTCAGTGTTGTGGGGGAGAGGATGACAGGCTGCAGAACGTGGCCCTAAGCAGAGCCTCTGTCTGCAGAACGAACATGAATGGGAAGCAAGGCTGGGCTTATGCATGGCTGGGACTGTCTGCAGAGCTGAGAAAGTGGATGGCGGCAGCCTTGGAACTGGACAGTCTTAGCTGACAAAGCCCTTGCTCCCTCCCTGACCAAGCCTCATCTTCATTCCTAGATGTAAAGGATATTTCTTAACCTTCCTCATCCAAGTAAAACCAACTGTCCCAGGACAAACGTGGCCTGGGCCATTTCTATGACAGGAAGCCCCTTCTCTGGGGTCCTTGAGGTCCACTGGCTTGATTTCAAGGGGTGATAAGAGTCCTGAGCTGAGGGCTCTTGGGTGAATTACCCACCTGCTTGTGGCCTGTGTGAAGTCTGGTTCGGGGCAGTGGGCTGGCATCCCAACGGCCTACAGAAGGCGGGCAGGGTCCCTTGCCTTTCTGCAGCCTTGGGACCTTAGCGGCTGCAGCCCCAGCAGCCACAGCGACCCCTCTGCTCTCCCCTACCCAGCTTTCCTCCTGCTGCTGGGTTAGCCTCCAACCCTGTGAGTGGGTGGCCCCCTCCCCCAGCCACACCTTCGCCCAGGCCTTTGGGGGCCCCCAGCACCTCCTCAGATCTGCCCAGTTCCATCCTGTCCAGGCCGTGTGCTCTTTCCAGACTTCTGAGAGCCTGTCAGACCTTCTTCTTTCCCGACACTCTACCTTCAAATTTTGTTGCATCCTCAAAGAAAGCTCATCTTCAAAATATGTCCAAAATCTGAACACATCCCCACCTCCAACGGCTCCCATCCTGGGCCAACCCACGGTCAGCCTCACCTGGCCTCTTGAATAGACTGCTCCTTCAGCCTTTGTACTTCCCACCAGAGTGAAAATGTTCCGGTTTAATTTAGAAACGGGCTGCTTCTCTACTCAGATCCCACCAAAATGGCTCAAAGGCCCTCTGTGACCTGCTTCCCCACCACGTCACCTTTTCTGCTCTGCGCCTTGCTTGTCCTGCCTGGGTCACCCAGGGCTCTTTGCTGTCCCTCAAACACTCCCAGGTAGTCTCACCTCCAAGCCCTTCTGTCACTTCCCTAAAATGACCACATGGCCTGCTGCCTCACCCCTCCTTCAGGTCTCTGCTCAGATTTCATCTGAGTACAGAGGCTGCCCTAGCCACCCCATATAAAACTAGCGACACCGCACCCTGCACTCTCTGCCGCCTCTATCTGGCTTTGTTATTCTCTATGGTACATGTCACCATATGATATACTTGACTTGTTGCCCTATCTATTGGTTTATTGCGGTTTTTCCCCCAACCGGAGTATGAGCCCTGTGAGGGATGACATTTTATTCACTACTTGTATCCCAGCTTCAGACCAGTGCCTGGCACAGATTTAAATGTCTTTTTAATAAATAAACAAGGAAAAGCTTGACCCAGGTGCCATCTCTGCTATGAATCCTGTCCAGCCTTGCCAGTCTAAGTTCATCTCTGCCTCCAGACTAGCCCCTTGCTGCCTCTATGCTTAGGGTTTCGTTGAACATTCTTGCTTTCCTTGTGTTAGGTGTTCCCAGGCCTGACTCCCCCACTGCGCTCCCACAGGCCTGGCCCAGGGAGCAGGACTGGATCAAGAAGACCAGAGGCTGGTCGGGGTGGGAGCCAAAACAAACAAACTGAAGTCAAAACCAAACGAAACCCAGGGACCTGGATTGGGCAGGTGACCTGGGATTGGGGGGCAAGGGGACAGAAGTGGTACAGGCAGTGACTGTGCCTCTGGTCCTCCCCGAGAGCCCCCTGCAGTGGCTCCTCCTCCCTCTGGGAGAGATGGGCACAGTCTGAATCGGGTATCGAAGTCTGTAGAAGACCATGCCCGGGATGGGCACAGAAACAGTAGACACAAGCCCTATGAGCTCCTGGGCTGGCCTGTATTTTTCCCCCCTACATAAGTGCTTTATTTATTGAAAGTTATAAAAAGCGCCTGACCAGGCGGTGGCGCAGTGGATGGAGCGTCGGACTGGGATGCGGAAGACCCAGGTTCGAGACCCCAGCTTGAGCGCGGGCCCATCTGGCTTGAGCAGAAACTCGCCAGCTTGGACCCAGGGTCGCTGGCTCCAGCAAGGGGTGGCTCGGTCGGCTGAAGGCCCGCGGTCAAGGCACATGTGAGAAAGCAATCAATGAACAACTAAGGTGTTGCAATGGCAACAAAAAACTAATGATTGATGCTTCTCACCTCTCCGTTCGTGACTCTCTGTCCCTATCTATCCCTCTCTCTGACTCTCTCTCTCTGTCCCTGTAAAAAAAAAAAAGAAAAGAAAAGAAAGAAAAAAAAGTTATAAAAAGCTTAGAAAATGTGTAGAAACAGAACAAAGGTGAGACACTGCAGGCCTGCATTTTGACCACATTCAGGCACTGCCCTTCTCCTGGGCCTGGGAAGCAGCCCTGCGCCCCACCAGGCCCGCTGGCAGCTTCAGCTTCAGGAAACTCACCCTCCAGGGCCTTTTTAGCTCATCTGCTTCAGTTTCCTCAGTTCTGAGAACATGAACACGTACGTTGAGCTGCTCTTGGTCCCACCAAGGCCTCGGGAGCAGGCCATCGCTCCAGTAGAGCCCTGTGTCCCAGTGGCCTTCTAGGTCTCTCAGCCCTCAGATACCATTTCTGGGTTTGGTTTCACTAAGAATGCCCTGTGGCTGGTGAGAGGCAGAGCCTCGGTGCATATTCTGGCTGGTTCCTGCATTAGGTACTGTATTCCAAGCTCTGAGTTCCTCACTGGATGCCCACAGGAATGGACCAAGAGGCCTGAGGGAGAGTAGGGAAAAGCCAAAAGAAACAGAGCAAAACCAAAAGCAAACAAAATCCAGGGGCCTGGGGCCCAGGGGAAATGAGATGGGAATCCCAAAACGCTTCCTGACCAGGAACCTGGGGCCGCACCAGGACTGAAGGTCATTTAGGGAGTACCAGAAGAAAGAGGGGTTGAAGTAGGGGCTTTCCAGGTCATTCTTTCGGATGCAGAGCCCCCCTTTATGCTGTCCCCTCCTGCCCCGGCTGTCCTGAGGGTGGGCCCAGGGCTTAGGTGGGACAGTCACTTGAAAGCCCTCAGGCCTGCCTTGGGGCGCTCAGGAAGGGGAGGGGAAGAAGAAGAGCTTCATTGTGTGCTCTCCACTGTGTGCCAGAGAAGGAGGTTAAGGGGGCAAGGCTCTGTCTGGCTGTCCCCAGCTGCCCCACAGGCCTCCCGTGCGGCTAGAGGTTCAGACTCAAATATCAGAGAGGCCACACTTGGGTGGCTGGTGCTGTGTCTGCAGCCCCAGCCCCGAGGGAGAGCCTCTCAGAACAGCTGCAGGGCTCACACCCGCCCAGTGCCCCCAACCCCACCCCGCGGAGTGGTTTCTCTGTCTCCCACCCGGGTCCCAGAGGGCCAATTAAGGAACTTTCTTTTCTTTTTGGTGAGGAGACTGTGGGTAGTTCCAGGCCCCAGAAATGTTGAATCAGAACTAGGCAGGGGTCTGAAGGAGGAAAATGATTAAAATCTTCCTGTTTAGCCAGCACCCCTGGATTGTTCTAGATCCTAGCCTTCTGACCATGCCCGGGCACCCCATGGAAGGGAGTTTGAATCCCACATCTGACCCTGGGGTGTCAATGTCATCTTGTAAGTCACAGTGACTTGCCAGGCTCTGCTTCTTGTCTCTGGCAGCAGAAGGAAGGAAGCTGTAAGGCTCGTTCCATGGGGCAGTGACGTCCCAGTCAGGTGGTGGGCTAGCTAGGAGACAGGACAGGTCCTTCCCAGTGACTCCTTCATCGTTCCCATTTTCTCATTCGGGGTCTTGTTCCTTTTTCCTAAATCGTCTTCTGCATCTGGCTCCTGACACTCCCCAGGGAAGCATCAACCCAGTCCTAAATCTTAGAGCACAGATTCGAAAGGGATTCTCCATTCAGATGTCTTATACTGAAGTCTCTGACCCTCTGCACTTGTGGCAAAATGCTGCATACGTGATGAGCTGGTCCCAGGAGATGATTCACAGTGTCAGAGGGTTCTGTATCTCAAAGAGCCCAAACGAGTGGCCCAGGGGTCCCAGAGGCCAGACCCTGGGTTGTGTGCCCGGATCATTTTTCTCAGCAAAGGCTCTCAAAGGACTTAGGTCTGCCCCAAAATAGTTCTAGCCCACTCATCTCATTCTACCACCTAATTTGGGGTTTGGGGAGGATTTTAGTGGCTCAGAATGTGGACTCCAGGGTCAGGCTATGCCAGTGAATATCTGCCCACCACCCAGTGCTCTGTGATCCCAAGCAAATCCCTGCCTTCCTCTCTGGGCTCCACTGTCCTCATCTGTGAAGTGGAGGAAATAATAGTACCTGCTTTATTTGGGTTGTTTGGAGGATGACGGGATAATTGGTAGGAGACACCCTGCTCAAGGCTGCTCACAGGTGGGGTCAAGGAAAGCTGTGGAAAAGGTCACTGTTAGTAAAGATGAGCCAATGAGCTCCAGAGAGACACCCTAACCTGGATGGGAAGAACCAGAACCATGTACCCTTCTTCAGACTCTCTTGTCTAGTACTCCCTCCGGCTCCTCTACTTCAGGGACCCTGGGTCCAGGTCCCAGGGCTGGGGAGACTGGGCTTTTGTGGCCCAATGAGACAGCACCACCCATGCCTTTGGGTCTAGGTGACCTGCTTAGCAGTGCACCCTGGTTGGCCAGGTGTGTGGGTGCAGCAGGGAGAGGGGAGGGACTTGGAAGCAGGTGGGTGAAAAGAGGAGGTTGTAAAGCCAGTAGCTACAGCCACAATCGGAGCCGCCTGGCCAGTGTAGGTTCGCATTAGATTCAGACAGATGTTAATGAAACAACAAAGCCAAGAACTGGTGAGCCATTAGCTTTAATCCTAGCTTGCACCCGGCGGGTAAGCAAAAACACACTGGACTCTAAAACCCACACATTCAGTGCTCACAAAGCTACTGACTTATCCGAATTCCCTAGCATCAAAAGGTTTCTAGCTCACCAGACTTATTCACCTCTGTTTCCCATCTCCTTCTCCAGTACAAACTCTGCACAAACTGGCTTCTCCCTCAGCACTCCACCATCTTGGCTGCTTCTCCTGGCCTCCTCCATGTGGCCTTTCTCTGCTCTCCTCTCTAATGCTAACCTCAGGAACAGAGAAAGAGAGAGAGAAAGCGCGCACAAGCTCCCTGTCTGCCCCACTTTATAGTGTAGATTCAAAACCTTTGCCTGACCTGTGGTGGCGCAGTGGATAAAGCGTCGACCTGGGAACACTGAGGTTGCCAGTTCAAAACACTGCACTGGTCTGGTCAAGGCACATATGGGAGTTGATGCTTCCAGCTCCTCCCCCCTTTCTCTCTTTCTTTCTCTCTCTCTCACTCTGTGTCTCCTCTCTAAAATGAATAAATAAAAAGAAATTAAAAAAAAAACTTTAATTCGCCTGACCAAGCGATGGTGCAGTGGATAGAGCATTGGACTGGGATGTGGAAGACCCAGGTTCAAGACTCCGAGGTCGCCAGTTTGAGTGCAGGCCCATCTGGCTTGAGCAAAACTGGACTCAAGGTCGCTGGCTCCAGCAAGGGGTGGCTCAGTCTGCTGAAGGCCCGCGGTCAAGGCACATGTGAGAAAGCAATCAATGATCAACTAAGGTGTTGCAACGGCAACGAAAAACTAATGATTGATGCTTCTCACCTCTCTCCTTTCCTGTCTGTCTGTCCCTATCTATCCCTCTCTCTGACTCTCTCTCTGTTCCTGTAAAAAAAAAAAAAAAGGTGGGAAAGGCTTAGTCTTAAAACTAAGCCTTAGGCTTAAAGGATCCTGCCTACTTACAGCCTGTCCCCAACACACATTAATATAATCATGCCCATCCCAAGCAAGAAGGGCAACCAATATCATCACCTGGGTAACAGGGCCCCATGTGGGCAGCACCATCTTTAACAAAGTGAGCATAATATATTTTATCTGCCCAACAGAGGGGATAGAAGGGACAGAAGTGGCTGGAACTTGAATCTTGAACAGCCCACTGGGCTTCACAGTGTCCACAGCCTGGCATGGGAACAGCTGCACAGGGTGCCAAGTAGACAGTCCCTTTTCAGTGCCTGGTTGCTTTAATACCTGCCTGCCCAGCCCTCCCCGACCTTCCTGGGCTCTAAGCATTAATGCCAGTTCTGTGCTGTGTGATTGCTGGTACCCAAGAGGGTGCAGAGGAGCCACGAGGAGCAGGTGGGTCTCCGGCCGAGTCCGCCTGCCCTCTGCATGGTCCTGATTATGGCTCCGGTAGAAGCTGATAAGGCCCAGCCTCTCAGGGGCCCACTCCTCCTTGTGGAGGGGTGGGGAGAGGCTGAGTGTTTCAGATGGAGCGGAGGAAGGAGGCTTTCTGCTGGGGTCACCAGGAGCTGAATGAAGGGTTTGAGCTGATCCCTGAGGGGAGTTTAGGATTCTAGTAAGTAGAGAAGGCGTGCAGGGTACTGCAGGCCAGAGACCTGCAGGAAGATGGTAGCTTTGAGATGTTAATGAATTATTTCAGGAACTGAAAAGAAGGCAGATAACAATCTCTTCACTGCCCAGCTCAAGAAAATATTGCAGACCCTGTGAAGCCCTTGTGCACCCCACTTTCTGCCCCTGAGGGAACCCTGCCTGCTGCCTTTTCCCTCGCTGCCTTGGTTCATTCCACTATGTGTCCGTGTCCCTAACCAATACAGATGATGGTTTTGCGTGCTTTGGCATCTTTAATAAATATTGTCAGATTGTCTTCTCTGCAGCATGTCTGTTAGTTCAATGTTATGTTTGAGGTTTGTGCACGCGGGGACCTGGTGCTCTGGAATTTGTTTTCCTGGCTGTGTGGTTTTCCCTGGCCTGACTGTCGCTGCTTCTTTAGCCAGTGTGGTGTGGCCGGACATTTGGGGGTTTATGCTTGTTCACTCCTGGAAGCACAGGGTCCTCACTGGGCCACATAGAGGGGAGGAGGCAGAGACTTGTTTCGGTCCTGATTCAGAGGGCCTCACTGCGAGCTGGACAGTCTCCTGTCAGCAGTGAGGAGCCACTAAAGGCTTTTGTGCAGGAGTGGGACTCGTTCGACATGGTGCCTTCTGGCAAGTGGTTCATGGTTTGGACTGAAGGTGAAGAGCTATGTAAAGGTGGCTTTCATAAGGGTCAAGCTAAGAACTTCTAGGGCCTGTTCCTGGCTGGGTAAGCCCATGTGGTGAGGCATTGGGGGTGAACTTGAGAGAAATTCTGTTTCGGTGGCATAGGCCAGGGAGAAGGTGAAGTCGGCGCTCCAGCTGTGTAACTGGGACAATGACCTGGTGTTTCCCGGTATGAGAGGCAGCAGGAGGAAGAGCGGACAGGCATGGCTTGGACCTTGGTGATTGTGACCCGGCCAATATGTAGGCAGATGTAAGGAGTCATGTGGAAGCCATTTTCAGGGAAGGACTAGCCCTGGGGGCTTGGAATGAGTGGCCCAGCATCACTAGGTCCTCAGGCTCCTCCATTCTTCCATGCCTCAGGCCTGCTGTCCCCTGCTCTACACTGGGATCCAGACTTCAGGCCCATAAGGGCCACCCCTCCCCTCCCACCACAGCCGGTAGGGCACAGATCTCAGGTCAACACCCCCTCTAGTCCAGGCCCTCGTCCTCTCTCCCCCATCGTGACTCAGTTTTCCCTGCCACCTTCCACTCTGGTCCTTTTTACTGCATCCTCTACACAGTAGACAAGTGAACTTTTAAAAAGGGAAGTCGGAGCATGTGCTTCCCTGCTTCCAAAGCGGCCAGCAATCTGCCACCCCTTCTTCATGGCCTGGCCCCTGCAGGCCTGCTGACCTCTTCTCCAGTGCTCTCAACCCCTGGGCCCCGCCTAGGCCTCTTAGAAACTCCTAGAACACACCCACACCCCACTCCTGCCTCCCGCAGGACCTTGGTGCTGCACCACCCACTGTCGGGGTTGCTGGCTGCTTCTTATCTTTCCATTCCCAGCTCAGTTTGCTCTGAAAGGCGAGGCTGTCCCTTCCCTCCCTGCCCTCCCTGCCCACCCTGCCCACAGTAAGACCCCTTCCCTTCCGGCTACCCTCCTTCATGGCCAGCTATAGTTAACTGCTTGTTTGATGATTGGTTTTCCGGTTGGGTCTGTTGGTCCCTCTACTCACTACACTGATAGGGACCCAGCTGCCTCATTCTCTGAGGTTTGTCCCCTGTCCAACATGTGCAGTAAATATTTTCTGAATAAAGCAAATGAAAGAGAGGTTCTTGTTTACTTCACCTTCTTAATGCACAGACCCTGCCCTGCTGGATCTTGACCTTCACTGGAGGACAAAGCACATATCATGAGCATCCAAAGAAAGGAAGACAGAGCATTGTGCACCCCTTCCCAGATGTGGACAGCCATCTGCTAGCAGCTGTGGGGGCGCCTGGCTGAATGTGGGAAGGAAACAACAGTTGCTCAACACTTTCCCTGCCAGGCCCTGACTAATTACCACTTGTTACCTTGTTTTGTGTTACTTAATCTTCACACAGTTCTGCAGGGCTAAGTCCTGGTAGCGCCATTAATAAAAGGTTTTTTTAAATTAATTTTGAGAGAGAGAGAGAGACAGAAACATGAATTTGTTGCTCCACTTACTTATGTCAGTCAGTCCGTTGGCTGATTCTTGTGTGTCCTCTGACCAGGGATTGAATGTGCAACCTTAGAGTATGGGGACAACACTCTAACCAACTGAGCTACCCTGCCAGGGCTCAATACAAATTATTAGCTACTCTCCACATCTTATTGAAATTTCACCAACTGTCCCACTAATGTTCTTTTTCTGGTCTAGAATTCAACCCAGGATAATTAGGTTGTTCCAACCAATCCCCTCAGGATGGGCATCTCTCTCGGGCCAACTCTTTGTCCTCACTCACACACCCACAAGGCCCAGCAGCTCCCACACCCCCAGGCCCGCTCCGCACTCTCCCTCTGTCCTGTTCTGGTGAACTTTCCCCGGTCCTCACGCAGCCCGGCTCCCTCACTTCTTGGGAAGTCACTTCCACAGCGGCTTTCCTTGACTATGGTGCTAAAATAGCAGCTCCTGTCATCATCTTGCCCCGTTTTGTTTTGTCATCTGCACCTGACAGTCTGTTTATTGTCCTGTCTGTCCCACTGGAATGTAAGCTGCAAGAGGGTGCTGACTGCCCACTCACTGTGTGCCCAGGGCAGGCTAATAGCAAAGCCTCACTGAATATTGTTGAATGAGTGAAGGTATATATGAAGTGGCTGAAACTAACTTAAGGATAGAAGAACAGACTAGTAGTTACAAAATAGTCACAGGGATGCAAAGTCCAGCACAAGGAATATAGTCAATACTATTGTAATAACTGTGTGGGGCTGGGCGGGTACTAGAAATATCAGGGGGAACGCTTTGTTAAGTATATTGTCTAACCACTATGCTGCACACTGGAAACTAATACAAAATAATGTCAAATGTAAACTCTAATTGTAAAACGTAGCCTGGCTGTGGGGGTGCAGTGGAGGAAGTGTCGACCTGGAACGCTGAGGGCAACCCCGGGCGTGCCCGGTCAAAACACATATGGGAAGCAACTACTATGCGTTGATGCTTCCCACTTTCCCCCCTCTTTCTCTCTCCGCTCTCTAAAAATCAATAAATAGAAACCCCCCCCAAAAAAGAAAAGTTAAAAATTATTATTTTTTGACTGAGAGCACGCGCAAGAGAGACGGGAACAGAAAGAAAGGGGGAGAAGGATCAACTCGTAATTGCTTTCGCTCTAGTTGTGCATTGATTGCTTCTCATGTGCCTTGACCTGTGACTTTGGGCTTTTCCTGCCAGTGACCTTTCGGGCTCAGGCTGGTGAGCTTTGGGATCGTGTGGACAATTCTCCCACTCAAGTCAGCGACCCCATGCTGACTGACGAGCCCGTACTCAGAGCCTACCACCTCAGGGATTCGAACCAGCAACCTCAGTAGATCGACCTAAGTCAGTGCTTTATCCACTGTGCCACCACCAGTCTCAGGCTAAAAAAATTATTTAAAAAATTAAAAGAGAAAGAAGGCCTCTGAAAAATGGATATAAAGACACGAAGGATGACAAAACCCCTCCATCGAATGTCAAAATTCCCAGTCAGTACAAGTGCATGGGCACACAAATTAGGGGCGCAATGATTCAACTTTAGTAAACGATCTCTACCAAGTTGTCAGGGAGAACTGCTTGGTTTCGACGGACTTGTTCGCACACCAACCAGCTAGCTCTTTATGAAAGGCCTGAAGAGCAGTCACGCCTGCGCCTCAGTAAATCCCTGGAGAGAGCTAGAGTCCACCGTCTAGCTTCCACCTGGGTTTTCCTGTCTCTGGCTTTAATCAGCTAGAATCCCTGCCCCCTCTCTAGCTGACTTGCTGTGTAACCCTAAGCATTGACTGACTGCCCTGCCGCCACCCCAGCCTCAGTTTCCCTTATGAGAGGCCAGGGCCCAAGGCAGCTCCTTTTCTGCTGGCAGGGCTGCCCACATACTTCATAGGGCTCAGTGTAAAATGAAGCTTTGAGCCTCTTATTTAGAAAGCAGTGCCACACAAGGAGCTACAACGTGACGCTTTTCCTTCTACCATCTCTCTCTGACTTGCCGTGATGTTTTTAGTTGGCTATTTAGTGTCATTCTTTTTTTTTTTTAGGGCGAGAGAGAGAGGGACAGACAAGAACAGACAGAAAGGGAAAGAGATGAGAAACATCAGTTCTTTGTTGTGGTACTTTAGTTGCTCATTGATTGCTTTCTCATATGTGCCTTGACCAGAGAGTTACAGCTTGCTCAATCCAGCAACCTTGGGCTCAAGCCAGCAACCTTGGATTTCAAGCCAGTGACCTTGGGCTCAAGCCAGTGACCATGAGGTCATGTCTATGTTCCCACACTTAAGCCAGTGACCCCTCATTCAAGCTTATGAGTCCACGTTCAAGCCAGATGTGTCCACACTCAAGCTGATGAACTTGGGGTTTTGAACCTGGGTCCTCTGCATCTCAGGCCAACGCTCTATCCACTGCACCACTACCTGTCAGGCTAGTGTCATTCTAAGTAAAGAAAAATTAAATATCTAAATTATTAGCATGAGTTTTACCATTCATTGCTATACTATACAATACCAGTTTTATCTGTTTGTTTGTTTATTTTTAGAAAGAGAGAGAGAAAGGAGAAAGGGAGAGAAACATTGCCTTGCTGTTCCACTTATTTATGCATTCATTGGGTTGATTCTTGTATGTGCCCTGACTGGGGTCAAGCCCTGGTACACCAGGACCACATTCCAACCAACTGAGCTACCCATCTAGGGCTATACAATGCCATTTCTAAATACAAATGTAAGGACATTTAACTCATATGTGGAACCACCGAAATTACATAATGCACATTTCTTAGCTTGTGCGGGGATATGTATTCTGTTCTGACCAGCACATTGGAATGCTGCACAAAACTAATTCAACTGTGTTTATTTCACCTCTGGACACTCTCATGTTCTACCAGCTCACTGTACCAATGAGCAGGGAGGGACTGAAGAGAGGAAGAGGACAGATCAGTTACCCTCTTTCCCTCTCCTTCGGTAGCATCATTTACAACATAGATGGTCAAATCATACAGGGATGTAACATGAGTAAGGAAGGATGTGGTAGGGTTCCTTGGTTGTTTCTGTTTCTTAAAACGCCACTGGTTTCTTTATGTCTTGGAAGCAAATTCTGGCTTGAACTGAAAAGTGTGGCCTCTCAGGCCAGTCAATGCCCCACCCCTCACTCGGTCGTAGATGCACAGTCTCCTTCTATCACTTTGAATCTTATTGAATTCTTGCACACAGTAGGCCTGCCAGGATTCTGTGCTCATGGGGCATTGTGAACACAGTAAGGGTATGGGGCAGCAAGGAACAGAACATACACGTATTGTGTGTATCACTTCTGCTTGTGTGCATATTCTGTTGACCCATCCGACTTGACACAAGGTCAAAGGTAAAAACATTAAGGATTTCAGGATGGCAACAGCAGAGCATTACACCAAGCAGGGGTTGCACACCTGTGAAGCTGGCCCTGCGTGCTGCCTTCTTTATTTGGAGGGCTCTGTCACTCACAAGCCTCCTCCTTCCTTTTTGCCTCCTTGTCACTGTGTGGCCTGGGATGGCCTGGAACGGTGGTCAGAGGAGGGAGGAAGTTGGTCAGCCCATGCAACCTCACCTCTCTTTGATTCCTTCACCAAAGAGCCAAACAGAACTTACCAGTTTTCCTAAACAAGCCCCGCTGTCTGCTATTATAGTTTCCTCTACCCATTGGGTCTCAAAGTTGTGGTCCCTGGACCAGCGGTATCAGCATCACCAAGAGTTGTTAGAAAACTGCGAATTCCTGGGCCCCACCCCAGACCTGCTTTTTCAGGTGGGGCTGAGGAATCTGGCTCAGCATTCCTGGCATCACTGTGAGGCACCACTTCTCCTTCTGAAATATATTTCTCATCTGTTTCAGCTGTCTTAACTCCACCCTTTTCGCTGTAAAAACCCCTCACGGTCCAAGAGTCTGTCTGAATTCCTCACTTCTCCCCTGATGGGCTGCCAACTGAGCACGTGTCTGTCCCATTCTCTATCTGGTCCTGCGTACCTAGCAGGGCAAACAGTAGACACACAATAAGTGATGGTGAAGTTGTGTTGACTCAGGGGCAGCCAAGAGCGTGGAGATACGGGGCCTGGGCATCATGGAGGGTTGGGGCCCGGCGGCTGAGCACAGACATCCCTCCCTGCAGGTACAGCCTGTATACCCGCACCTGGCTTGGGTATCTCTTCTACCGGCAGCAGCTGCGCAGGGCTCGGAATCGCTACCCCAAAGGCCACTCCAGAACCCAGCCTCGTCTCTTCAATGGTGAGCTCTGGCTGCCCTGGGCCAGCATTGCCTCACATGTGTCCACCCACACTCCCTACTCCCTGTCACATGCCCCCGACCACTCCCTGCCCAGGTCCATCACCTCACTCACAGACCATCCCTGTCTCCCAGGAGTGAAGGTGCTTCCCATCCCTGTCCTCTCGGACAACTACAGCTACCTCATCATCGACACCCAGGCCCGGCTGGCAGTGGCTGTGGACCCTTCCGACCCTCAGGCTGTGCAGGTGAGGCGCAGGGGCACCTGGGGTCACCTTGAGGATGGGGCGACTTCCGCCTTCTAGAGAGGGGCTAATCTGCCATTGGGATGTGCCCCCTCCACATGCACTCCCACACAGACCTTGACATGCACATGCACAGAGACCCCCACAATCACAGCCTGGGGGAGGATCGGTGTCCAGGGCTTGGCTGGAGGAAAGGGGGAGGGCAGCAGTGAGGGAACCAGAGCCAGAGAGAGAGAGAGAGAACGATGCTGGCCCAAGACTGTGGGCCTACTGGGTTTCCACTCTCTCACTCTCTGGAACCCCCTTTCCGGTCCACTTTCTCCTCTCCTCAGCTCTGTCGCTCAGTGTCCGGGACTCTCCACCTCTCCCTCCCACTTCTTATTCCTGTGTGTGCGTTTATCTTATGTCTGCCCATCCACAAGTCTCTCTCCCCCCCTCTCCTTCACCATCCCACCCTTCTCCATGTGCTCAGGCTGGGTCTCAGCGGCCCCTCCCCTTCCCCAGCGCTTTCCTCCTCCTCCTTCCTCGTTCTCCAGCTCCACCACCTCTCTCTTTCCCACCCCCCCACCTTCTTCTCCTCTCTGCCCAGCACCCAAGCCCCTGTCTGGGCCTCAGGCCTCCCTCTGCATCCTGCTCTCAGTCTCAGTACCTTCTCTCTCCTCCAGGCTTTCATCGAAAAGGAGGGTGTTACCTTGGTTGCCATCCTCTGCACCCACAAGCACTGGTAAGGGGCTGGGCTGGGGTGTGGCTGCAGATGACCTTCCCTAGCAGACCCTTGCTCCGGCTGAGCTTGCCAGGTTTGACCCCATCAGGTCAGGCTTGGCTGGGGCTCAGGAAGTCAGGACAGGGGCTGATGACCCTGGAGCTGAGAAAGTCCAGAAAGATCAGTTGGCATTGGCCAGGCGATGGGAGGAAGGAGCGGGTGGCAGGTTGCGGGGATGATATTCTGGGCAGCTGAACAGCTTGAAGAAAGGCTCAGAGGTGTGGACCACTTGCCAGGGATATTCAGGGCTTATAGGCCTGGAGATGCCGTGGGGAAAGAGGAGGCAGTTGCCCCTCAGAACCGCTCCCTGTCTCTGCTGCCCTACAGGGACCACAGCGGAGGGAATCGTGACCTCAGCCGGCGGCACCAGGACTGTCGGGTGTACGGGAGCCCTCAGGATGGCATCCCCTACCTCACCCAGTAAGTCCCTGACCCAGGGGTGGGATGGCACTTCCAGGGGCTCACCCCCTATCCTTCAGCTCAGTATTTTGGGAGTATCAGCAGTTGGATCTTTCCTGATGCTCTTTCTGGCCCTTAGAGAGCAGATCACAGCCCATTTGAAGACTGGCACTGCCCACCTGCCAACTGATTTAGCCAGGGTTCCCTAAAATAGACTTCAGAGGGGAGGGTTTGGATCAAAAGTCCTGCACTAAGGGTAACTTCTCTCTCTGGTGTGGAAGCCCTGACTCCTGCAAATCACCCAGCCCCCTGGACCTGGGGTACAGCAGGACCAGAATGGTGTAAGCTCTATACCTTCTTTCCCCCATTGCCTTGCTCCGCAGTCCCCTGTGTCATCAAGACGTGGTTAGCGTGGGACGGCTTCAGATCCGGGCTCTAGCCACTCCCGGCCACACACAAGGCCATCTGGTCTACCTGCTGGATGGGGAGCCCTACGAGGGTCCTTCCTGCCTCTTTTCAGGAGACCTGCTCTTCCTCTCTGGCTGTGGTGAGTTCCCCCAAGGTGACGACGGAGGGTAAGAGAGAGGAGGAGGGGAGACAGGCCAGAGTAGGGGCCCGTGGACAATGCTCTAAAGCATTAGCTTTGACACAGATGTTGCCTCGGCAGTTACACTGATTTGGGGTAACAGTTACCTGTGTTACTCCAACTATTTTATACCGTCCCGGCTTCTCACAGGGGCTGGCTAGAATGAGACAATGCCTGTAACTGAGTACAGAACTCACAGGGTGTTTGTTTCCACTGGGTAGAGAGAGCCTGGTTCTCTGATGCAGTGACTGGGGGACTAGGTTACACAAGCCTGAGGACCCTGAGTGAGAGGATGGCGCCATGGTTGGGGACCATAAGTCATAGGCTGTATGGAGCCCCAAGGGCAGCACAGCAAAGACGGAAGTGCTCTGCGGAAAGGAGCAACCCAGCATGGCCACGCGTGGGGTTGTTAGAACCCAGGCTGAAGGCTTGGCACCCCCTCTCTATCTGCATGTCAGTACATGCCGTGCCATTGTTGGGGGTGACTATTTGGGCCCGGCCCCCAGGGGCATGGTTAGGGGTAGTGGCCCGAGGCGCACAGCCGGTCCCTGCCCCACCTCACGTACTTTGTCTCATACTGTGTTATCCTTGTATTTTCTAACGTACCCCACCCCCACCAGGACGGACCTTTGAGGGCACTGCAGAGACCATGCTGAGCTCGCTGGACACTGTGCTGGGGTTGGGGGACGACACTCTGCTGTGGCCCGGTGAGTGGCCCCCCTTCTCTCAGAGGCCCCCCCCAGGCCCAGTTCTTGTCCCAGAAGTGACACAGTCCACCTCTGGTGGCTCCCAGGCGCCCACTGTAGTAGGGGGACAGAGCTCCCTTGTTTTTGGAATACTGGCTCTATAATGAGCCTAGGACAGAAAACAGCCTTTGCTTATCAGAGGAGAAGTCAATAAATCCAGTCTGCTTGTACCCATGTATGCGTCCATATCCACATATTGTATGTCCAGCTGACCATATGTATGTATGTACACTGCATGTCCATGCAGACATACGTATATGCAGTGCATGTCCACAGTTTCTAAGACACATTCTCTACTATCTCAGGCAATCCTCAGACTATCTCAGTTCAGCCATTCGTTCACACTTTCTTGCACACCTAACATGCCCCAGGCTCTGTTCTAGGCACCGGAGACAGGCAGAGTCAAGCTAGAATGTGGTCTCCTGGCTGCTGGCCTGGTGGTTTCCCCTGAATTGCTCCTGCCTCTTCACGCACCGCTGACTTGTGCCCACTTTCCCTGGGAGGTGCCGCCCCTCCTCCGGGTTGTCAGTACCATAGGCCTCAGGGCAGCAAGGACTTTTTCTGCTCACACACCAATCTCTCTCCACCCTGCCTCTGCCCGCACGGGGTTCGCCAGGTCATGAGTACGCGGAGGAGAACCTGGGCTTTGCGGGCGTGGTGGAGCCTGAGAACCTGGCCCGGGAGAGGAAGATGCAGTGGGTGCAGCGACAGCGGATGGAGCGCAAGAGCACGGTGCGGGGGCTGGGGGCCCCGTGGGGCTGGGGGCTGCGGGCCCCGTGGGGCTGGGGGCTGCAAGGGTGCTCCCCAGAGACATCCATTCCTGCTGAGCCAGGGCCTCTGTGCCCCGCCCAGAGCTCTGACATGTTTGCTTCATGGGCCTTCGAGTGAGAACTCCTGGACCTCGGGGCGGGGCGGGCAGGATTCCCTTGGTGGGGGCATTGTGAAGATTCTCCCCACCAAAGCCGCTGCCTCTGGGCCCACAGTGCCCGTCCACCCTGGGAGAGGAGCGCTCCTACAACCCGTTCCTGAGGACCCACTGCCTGGTGCTGCAGGAGACTCTGGGCCCAGGACTGGGCCCCACTGAGGATGACGGTGACTCCCGGGCCCAGCTCCTGGAGAAGCTCCGCCGCCTAAAGGACCTGCACAAGAGCAAGTGACCCCCCAACCCACCCCAGCCCACCGCATGGTGGGGAGGCCGCTCATCGCCCGCACACAGCATCCTCCTCATCGCTACCAACACCCTCCATCAGCGCCCACAGCGGGCATCATTCCCCGACACTGGTCAAGCGGAGAGGAGGGACAAGCTGGGGAGATCTTGAGGCCCAGAGAAAGGGGACAGCTCGAAGGCTTGGAGATACCATGGGGTGAGGCTGAGCTTTCAAGGGTAACAGGAAAGGGGGGCCTTTGGACCATCTTCAGACCTAACTGGAAGGGTCTCCTCCTCCCTCCCCCTATTCCTGCGATGGTAGTGAGGACATGGAGGCTGCTGTGAGCCCCTCCCTCAGGAGGCCTCACCCTCACTATAGCCACTAAACCCAGGGCTGCGGGAGCCATGAACGGGAAAGATGCCTGGGAAAGTCTTCACTCAAAGGCCCAGGGCCCTGGTTTACTGAGGCACCGCCCCTCCTCCCCCAGCCTCCCCACCCTGCCCTGCCCCGCCCCACCCCTCACCCACAAAGGCATCTTTCAAACAGAGCCATTTCTGAAAAAGAGGAAAGGGCTGGAAGTCTGTGTTTGGCCAGTCTCTGCCTCAGTGACTTCCCTACAGCCTGGCAGAGGGAGGGTCCTGGCTGCCAAGGAAACCTTGACCTCTGGCTGAGGAGACACCAGAGGCCGCTGGGATAGCAGCCCAGCGTCTTGTAGGTGGCACAGGTTCCCTACACAGCTGGCCTGGTCTGCTCACTGGCCTCTGCCCCTGCGCTGGGCCAATAGGGCCCCTTCCTTCCAGGGGAGAGAGGGCCATTGTCTGCCGTGGCCGCTGCAGTTTTCTCGTTGTGGCCCTATGCTTAGTAACTTCTGCCTTCCTCTAACTTCTGCTTTATCCTCTACCCCTTTCCTCTTTTAGTTATTAATGACATTCATCTGGCCCTTGCAGTTTGCCAAGAACAGTCTGTGTCATTTCTCATTAGATCCTTGGCCCCATTCTGGCTGGGCGGAGGGGTCTATACAGCCGGGTCCAGAAATCAGAAGTCTGGGAGCAGAGACCCCCCCGAGTAAATGGCAGCTTCCAGGACCCTGGGCCAGGATCCTTTTTTTCTGTTCAGCCCTCCCTCAACTCAGCTTCTCTGGCCTTGGGTCCAGGTCCCCTTGGGGCCACAGTGATGAACCCTATGGTCCTCAAGCAGATGTACCTTGGGTCAGCCAGGGGCCTTCTCTTCCTTCAAAGAGAAGCCTTCCCTCAGGCTCTGCTCACCTCTGGCAAGCCTCCAAGATGCCCCCTGCCCTCAGTTTCTCCTCATCAGCCAGCCTCCGCCTCCCTCTCCAGCCATAGCCTCTGGTACCAATTCTAGCAATACTTCCAGAATAGAGTTCCCTGCATCCCAGTACATGCAGTTTCCTGCCTCTGTGCCTTTGCTCATGCTGTTTCTTCAGACTGGAATGCCTTTCCGCTGCTTCTCCTGCCTTGTCTGCCTGGCAAACACCTGTTCATCTCTCGCAATCCCCCTCAAAGGCCCCCTCCTCCAGGAAGACAACCCCCCATGCGTCTCCCCTTCCAGGCTACCTCTGCTCTTTGTAAATGCTTCTCTTGTGGCACTTTTCACTGTATTTTACTTGTTTACATGTTTGTCTTCCCCTTCCAGACTGTGAATCCTTCAGGGCATGGACTGTATCTTATGCATCTCTGTATTTCCGCGCCTAGCACGGTGCTTGGCACACAGTAGGCGCTCAATAAATGTTAAATGAATGAATGATTTAACAGAGGCTTGGTCACTCAGTGGGCTTGTCTTTACTGCTGCTTCCATTTTTCTGTCTGGGTTACGGGTCCTCCAGCTTGAAGCTATTGTACTTCAAGAACTTTGGCCAAAAACAGCACTATGACTATATTCTCCCGTGGCTCATGTGTTCAGGGCTTACAACTCACTTATCTCTGTGTTTCCCAGAGCTTGAGTTGCACAAGTGTACCCTGGCCACAAAGGAGAGGGTTTCCATGGTCACAGTGCAGCAGTGCAAAGCACTATAAGGGCACGGCCTTGGCCTCTCTTTAACCCTTTGAGTAGTGAGTTTTTTTCATGCTCGCTGACCCCCCAGGAGTTTTTTTTTTTAATGAAATTAGTTACAGTTACAGTTTTATTAACTTAAAATCATGTTTGTTTAATAACCAATTTATGGAAACAAAAACATACATTTGCCTTTTTTTTTTTCAGAGAAAGGAATAGATAGGGACAGACAGACAGGAACGGAGATAGGTGAGAAGCATCAATCATTAGTTTTTCGTTGCCGTCGCAACATCTTAGTTGTTCATTGATTGCTTTCTCACATGTGCCTTGACCGCGGGCCTTCAGCAGACTGAGCAATCCCTTGCTGGAGCCAGCGACCTTGGGTCCAAGCTGGCGAGCTTTATTTTGCTCAAGCCAGATGGGCCCGCGCTCAAGCTGGTGAGCTCGGGGTCTCGAACCTGGGTCTTCCGCATCCCAGTCCGATGCTCTATCCACTGTGCCACCGCCTGGTCAGGCACATTTGCCTTTTTTAATGTTGCCTTACACATTTTTCAAAGAAATCAATCATACTCTGGATGGCCAGGAGGTACAAGGACGTACATGAACGTTCATACAGCTCAGAGGGTTAATGCTTCTCTAAGAACCAGACACCACTGTCTGGAGATAAATTTTATCAACATTGTTTTGCTTTCATTGTATTTATCTTTGAGATCAATAATTTTGACAAGTGACACCACTTTTAAATTCATGACAGTAATGAAAGATATTTATTGAAATAGGAAAATAAGGGAAGGTGACACTTGGCTATGGCAGAATTCTTGAAGATGGTACTGATGTGACTCAAGACCAAAGCCCTGGCTTAGCTCCACATTTCTCTGGGGCCAGCTCAAGGCATGGTTTTACCACCCCTAGCTGTACCTCTGCCTCCTCTCTCAGGCATTCCTTACCCCAAGTCGGGGACCATGGCACTGGCCCAGGCTGCCCTGAGTCAGGGCTGCCCCTGGGATGGGGCTGGGGGAAGAGGCCATGGTCCTCACCTTCCTGAAGAAAGATAGCTGACTGTACTCTGCAGTTGTCTCTGTGTCACTGCTGTCTTGACTGGGCAAGTTCCAGGGCCAGGTCACTCTGGGTATGCCTACCTTTGAGGGGTACTGAGTGATGGTTCCCTAAAGCTGGTGGCACATTTCCCCAGGGCCATGAGTGATCCCCTCACTAGGGCATCTGTCCTCAATGGTGTCACATGCTTCTCCCAAAGCTGGGACTAACCGGTAACAACCAGGCCACCTGCTCCTTGCTGTGGGACAGGAGGCGTCACTGGCCTTAGATTCCTGGGTTGTAATCCCAGCTCTGTCACTCACCCTCCAAGTGACCTGGATAAGTCTCTTTCTCCTTCCAATGGAGAAGACAAGCTTGAGTGAGTCAAAATCAGAACCCTTTCAGGAGCAAGTGACAAGTATTCAAGAGCAAGGAGCTTAAACCAAAGGGGAAATTTATCAGCTAATGAAATTGAGAAGTGTGGGATTATGTCATGGTGGCTTGAGGCATGAAGATGAGCAAACAGTATTGTCATCATTCAGCTCTGCTTTCTTCTTATTGGTATCTTCCTCTGTCAGGCTATCTCCATGCAATGGAATGATAGTCTATAGAAGATCCAGGATCCTAGTCCCAGGGATTGAGTTTCACTGGCCCAGGTTGGGTCATGTGTCCAACCCTGAACCAATCATAGGGGTTAGGTATAGGGAACTCCCTGATTGGCCAAATTAGGTCGCATGACTTTACCTGGCCGGGGACTGTCAGAGCCAACTGAAGCATAGGGCCCTGAGAGTAGGGAAAGAATCCCACAGAGGAGCAGGAGGTCTGATACCAGAAATGATGCAAGGCAGCAAAACCATAACCCTTCACTAACAATTCCACTTACTATTAGGAGAGTCAGATGCGGAAAGGAATATGAATTCACTTTAGAAAAGGCTACTTCAGATTTCTGGTGCTATAATTAATTATAGAGAAGAAATGGAAGTAGACATATGACCTCCAAGGTGTTTGAAAAATGAGTAATTTTTTTGTTTTATATTTCAGAGACAGAGAGAGAGTCAGAGAGAGGGATAGATAGGGACAGACCGACAGGAATGGAGAGAGATGAGAAGCATCAATCATCAGTTTTTCGTTTTGACACTTTAGTTGTTTATTGATTGCTTTCTCATATGTGCCTTGACCACAGGCCCCCAGCAGACCGAATAACCCCTTGCTCAAGGTAGCGACCTTGGGTCCAAGCTGGTGAGCTTTGTTCAAACTAGATGAGCCCGCGCTCAAGCTGGCGACCTTGGGGTCTCGAACCTGGGTCCTTCCGCATCCCAGTCCGATGCTCTATCCACTGCACCACTGCCTGGTCAGGCGAAAAATAAGTAGTTTTTAAAATAACCAGCAAGCAGTCCATCTTTTTCTTTGGATTTTCTGACACAGGCTATCTCTAGGGGGTATGAAAAGAGAAAGAGAGTCAGGGGTCGAGTGGGCAATTTTAAGCATTCCAGGGAAGAACAGAGGACAGGGGACATTGTAGACAGGAACGTGTAGACATGAAGAGGCCTGTGTGTGCATGTGTGTGTTGCAGGTGGTCTCAGTCCTCCGAGGCCTGCCCACAAATGGAACATTTGAAAGCAGGTAGGAACCTAATCCCAAAGGTCAATAAACCCTAAGCTCTGGCTAAAGCTGGATGGGGTGGTAGAAAGAAAAAGGAATTGGAGTTGGACTGGTCCTGATAGTGATACAGGTTCTGCCTGGCCGTGGGTAACAGCAGACAGGTGACTCATGTCGCCGAGCTCATTCTCCAGGGCCTGGGAAAACTGAATGGGATGCACAGTGGTGTTCAATCAACAGCAGCCTCTCTCTTCTCTTGCTGTTCTGGTTTTGGTTTTGGTTTTTATTGATTTTAGAGAGAGAGGAAGGGAGAAAGAGACACATAAACATCTATCTGTTCCTCTTTGTGCCCTGGCAATCGAGCCTGCATGCAGTCTTTGTATATTGGGACAATGCTCTAACCAACCAAGCTATCCATCCAGAGCTCCTCTTACTGTCATTAGTGAACTTGGGGCTAGTCCATCAGGGACAATAGAACAAAATGGTTGAGAACATGGACTCTGGAGCCAGCCCACCTGAGTTTGAGTCCACACATTCCATTTATTAAGTGGGTGCCCTTGGGCAAGTTACTTAACATTCCTGTGCCTCCATTTCTCACCTGTCCAGTGGGGATGATACTGGCACCACCTTAGAAATGATTGTATAGATTAAGTGAGTTAATACCTGCAGAGTTTGGGACATCATGAGCCCACTCTACATTAGCGGTGGTTGGTTGTTCAGTGGATGCCCACCCCGGTGGCTGAGAGGGCACAGGCTGGCCACGTTACAGGTTCAGAGAGGCCAGCCTGCCCACCACAACCACATTGCTAGTGTGTCAACCCACTCCTCATCATCCCTCCACTGGCTGTCAGGCCTAAGGGGTAAACAGAAGCAAAGGTCCTTGGTAGATCTCTTCCAGAGGGTCAAAGAGTAGACAACAAACTGGTGTTGGTCCTCTGTGACTCACTCTGTGGGTCGTTTCCTGCCCCACTGCTGTCTCCCCCAGCAGCTGGCAGGAAACGACCAGCACCACGGGGGAGCAGATGGAGGAGGGGTGAGAGAGTTCAGAACGTGGACTCCAGGAGGTGGCTAGGGGGGCTGACCAAGGATTGGTGGTGGGTGGATAGGGGACAGCTCCAATGGGCAGGGGATAATAGGGAGGGAATTGCACGGGCCCCTCTTCAAGAACCTCTCGACTACAATTTGCTCTTTTCATCTTAAACTTCATCCTAATAATCCAAAGGATTTTATCACACTTCATGTAATTCACATATGAAAGCAATAGGGTTTGCTTTATTTTAACATTTTATTTAAATCTATTGTTATTTTTTATTAACAATTTTGAGTGATCATTTGCATAACACAAAATTCACCCTTTTTAAGGGTACGATTCAGTGGTTTGGGGTATAGGTACAATTGTCCGACCATCACCACCATCTAATTTTAGAACATGCTCGTCATCCCAGATAGAAACCCTGTGCTCATTTGATCTCACTCCCAGCCTCCACGTCCCCACCCCACCCCCAACTAGGCAACCACTGATCTACTTTCTGCCTTTAGATTTGCCTATTCTGGACATGTCATATGAACAGAATCATGCAATCTATGGTCTTTTGTGACCAGTTTCTTTCTTTCAATATGTTTTCAAGGTTCATTTGAGTTGTAGGACGTATCACTACTTTATTCCTTCTGTGGCTGAATAATCGCCCATTGGGTTTATACACCACATTTTGCTTATCCACTCGTCAGTTGAGGGGTTGTTTTCACTTTTTGACTATTATGAGCAATGGTGCTATGAACATCTGTGTACCAGTTTTTGCATAGACAGATGTATTCAATTCTCTTGGGTATGTACCTAGGAGTGGAATTGCTAAGTCATGCAGTAACTCCATGTTTAGCTTTTTGGTGAACTATAAATTGCTTTCCAAAGCAACTGTGAATTTTCTTAAAGTCATTGATGGTTCACGTGCAGAAATGTTTATTCATTATTTACTTTCGCTTTTAACAATTGATACTCAATTTCTTAAAATGCAAATTTTAAAACATAAACATTTATGTTTAAAAAAACTGCTTTAGGCAGTTTATATTACACTTATTCATCCTATATATAAGTAGATTATCGTATTTCTTTTTTAAAAGTAATTGTTATATGTCAATTACATCTCAATAAAGCTGGAGGAGGAAGTAAAGTAAAAAGAACTCAGTTCTCTCTTTTTGTTGTTGTATTTTATTTTAGGTATTGATTTTAGAGAGAAAGGAAGGGAGAGAGACAAGAACATTAGTCTGTTCCTGTATGTGCCCTGACCAGGGATCAAACTGGCAACCACTATGCTCCAGAGCGACGCTCTAACCTAGGGGCAGTCAACCTTTTTATACCTCCCGCCCACTTTTGTATCTGTGTTAGTAGTAAAATTTTCTAACCGCCCACCGGTTTTACAGTAATGGTGATTTATAAAGTAGGGAAGTAACTTTACTTTATAAAATTTATAAAGCAGAGTTACAACAAGTTAAAGCATATAATAATTACTTACCAAGTACTTTTATGTCCGATTTTCACTAAGTTTGGCAGAATAAATCTTTATAAAACAACTTACTATAGTTAAAGCTATCTTTTTATTTATACTTTGCATACATAGAAATTACATTAGTTAATTGAATTATTAGTGGGATCCCTGAGGCTGATGTTGGGAAACTAAATATTGAATATCTGGTTCAATTTTTGTGAGGAACAAACGAAGGTCTCCCCTTTCAGAAATATTCAGGCGTTTTTTTTCTTTCGTCATAATATGATTAACAGCACTAACTCCTGATTCCACAAGATATGAGGTAGGGAAAGGTATCAATAAACTGAATACCATTTTCCACATATTTGGATATAAGACCAGCTTTTTTAAATTTTGCCATAGGTTTTCATATCCACCACTGTTGAATTTATGTTTACTTTCTTCATCATATCTAATTTCTAACAGTTCTTCTTGGCAAGTTGTATCAGCCTCTTCAATATTTGCGGTAAGAGGATTTTTCATCCAGTCATATACTTATAATTTCAAAATATCTTCAAATCATTTTTCCATGTCCAATTTAAGTTCGTTGAGGTGGCTACTGAATCTGTCAATATCCTCTGGAGTTACATCATCTTTTATAGATGATAATTGAGGAAACCGATGAAATTCTCTCTTCAATAGATTATGACGAAGTAGTTCAAGTTTGTCAATAAATAATAGTACAATACTTTGGCAACCTATAAGAGTTTTATTAGCTCCTTGAAGCTGCAAATTGACATAGTTAAATCTCTTGAAAATATCTGCCAAGTAAAAGGCATGATTATTTACTGGGTTTTTTTGTTTTTTGTTTTATTTTTAAATTTTATTTTTATTTTATTCATTTTAGAGAGAAGACACAGAGTGTGTGTGAGAGAGAGAGAGAGAGAAAGAGAGAAAGGGGGAAGGAGCTGGAAGCATCAACTCCCATATGTGCCTTGACCAGAGCAGTGCAGGGTTTTGAACTGGCGACCTCAGTGTTCCCAGGTCGATGCTTTATCCACTGCGCCAACACAGGTCAGGCTATTTACTGTTTTTAACTGTTGACACAGATTGGTCTCATTATTACTTTCAAAAAATTGTATGACACTATCATATAATGCTACAAATCTAGCCAAAGATGTACCCTTTGACAGCCACTGAACTTCTGTGTGCAAAAGTAACTTAATAAAAATCTTCCTTATTGCGTAACCAGGCGGTGGCGCAGTGGATGGAGCATCAGACTGGGATGCGGAGGACCTAGGTTCAAGACCCCGAGGTCGCCAGCTTGAGCACAGGCTCATCTGGTTTGAGCAAAAGCTCACCAGCTTGAACCCAAGGTCACTGGCTCCAGCAAGGGGTTACTCAGTCTGCTGGAAACCCGCAGTCAAGGTATATATGAGAAAGCAATCAATGAACAACTAAGGTGTCGCAACGAAAAACTGATGATTGATGCTTCACATCTCTCTCCATTCCTGTCTTTCTATCCTCCTCTCTGACTCTCTCTCTGTCTCTGTCTCTGTAAAAACAAAAAACAAAAAAACAAAAAAAACTTCATTATTGTCCTGGCAAAGCTGCTGAAACATTCTATCATTCTTTGCATTGGATTTGATCTTGTTTACGGCTCGAATTATTATAGTTAATGATGAATGGAGACTTATACTTAGATGTTTTCCTACAAGATGTTGTCTGTGCACCACACAATGAATACATAAAACATTTGGCACTTCCTGCTTCAAATAAGCAACAAATCCACGATAGCGACCTACCATTGATGGTGCTCCATCAGTAGTGCATGCAACAATATTATTCAAAGGAATATTATTTTTTGTAAAGTATGTTCTCACAGTATTAAATATAGATAATTCTTTTGTATCTGTGACGAGATTTATTGTGAATAGCATTTCTTCTCGTAATATATTGTTTTCATCAAAATAGCGTACATATGCCATCAATAAAGCGTCATTATCTTCAATGGTAGATTTGTCCAATTGCATGGAAAATGAAGAGTTTTGGAAAATACTTATAAGTTTGTTTTCAACATTAACCGCCATTTCATCAATTCATCACTTTACTGTGCTATCGCTTAGGGGCAACGTTTTTAAAATTTGAGGTATATCCTGATACATTACTGTTGAGATAAATCCTTTTATAGAGGGTATTATTACAGTTTCTCCAATATTATAGCTTTTACCACTTTTTGCAATTATTTGTGAAATAAGTGGCAATTAATCCATCTTCGTTCGTTGTATGTTGTTTCTTAAATAATGCAACAATAGTTGAACAATTTTGAAATTTTTTATATCTTTCCTAAAAATATTCAATGGGCTTGTCCTTGTCATTTGGATGCTCTGTAGAAAGATGTTCTCACAATCAACTTGGCTTCATTGCCTCATTGGATAATGTTTTATGGCACAATAAACACATTGGATTTGTTTATTTGCAACAGATTCTATGAAACCCATCTTCAGATACTCTGCCGAATAGCTGAGTGCATATTTTTTTTTGAGACATGGGCTCATGACATTTCACAATATTTTGTTTGAAGCTGTAAGCATATGCTTGCTCTCAGAAATCTAACTACGTACTGACTTTAGTTTCGATTATGTAACGATTTAGCTTCACTTACCTAATGTGAACAAAACTTACACGCTTGAAGTCTGTTGCGTGGTCACGACATTACAAGTGTCGTGGTTGAGCGAGAGTTGGTCGAGATGAGACTAAGTTAATGAGTTTCCGTGATTGTGCGTTTTATAAAATTTTATGTAGCGGGTGTTGGCCGATGGCATCACTTCTTTGCGATCGAGGCAAAGTAGCGAGACATTGGCTAGTTTTGGCAGTCCAAGGGGAGGTTCCTAGAATGTCACCCTATTACCCTAAAATCCAGGAATCGAGATGAAAACATGAGTTAATTGGTGTCTCCATTGTCCGGCAGTTTCTGTCATAGAAAGAAGTGTCGAACCATGGAGTTCTTTGTCTATGGGGTAATAAAATGACAAACTGCTAGTTTTTGTGCTACAATAGTTGTCATAAACTGCCGGCCGGATTGGGTGGTGGGTGTGGACCCAGGGTCAGGTACCTGGCTGCTCACAGATGCGGGCCAGGTGGTCGCGAAAGAAGTCAAGTGCGGTCCCAATACAAATGCCCTGTAACAGAGTCTGACCACTGTCCTGATCTTGACTGGTCAACAGTTAGTCGATTAGTATGTAATCGGGGCGCCCTTTGGTTGCTCCGTTACCGCCCACCATGAAAGCTGGAACGCCCACTAGTGGGCAGTAGGAAACAGGTTGACTACCACTGCTCTAACCAACTAAGCAAACTAAGTTCTCTTTAAAATGTATTTTTTAATTTTTTTACTGATTGATTTTAGAGAGTGAGATAGAGGAAGGGAAAGAGAGAGAGAGACAGAGAAGCATTTGTTGTTCCACTTAGCTGTGCATTCATTAGCTTCTTTCCGTATGTGCCCTGACCAGGATCCAACTCGCAACCTTGTTTTGGCATGGCACTCTGACCGACTACACTAACCAGCCAGGGCCTAAAATTTTTTTTAAATAAAGCAATTGACTGACAAACCAACCTCCCAAGTACTTTTATTACAATCTAATAAGTAAACATGTATTATAGATATAATAAATTTGAAGATTTGTTTGTATTTTAATGTTTTTATAATCCCAATAAGAATTTAACTTCAAAGAATAGTCTAAATTCGTGAGGGTGAACCTATGACACGTGTGTTAGCACTGACACGCGTAGCCATTTTCGATGACACGTGGCTGCATGCGGCCACATACCAGAGAAGTATGGGGCCACATGCCGAGAAGGACGTTTCATCCTCGGCTCCTGCATGGCCAGGTGCAGTACCAGAGGATAAAACATTTGCTGTAGTGTAGACACTCTGTGCCTGAGGTCTGTAGGCCAAAACAACAGAACTCTGGCACAGAGCATCTAGTTCTGGGACTTCCGGTTAGGCCATTTTTCTCAAAGTGACACATCACCTGAGTTATGCTCGGTTTTTTGGCGAATTTTGACACACCAAGCTCAAAAGATTGCCCATCATTGGTCTAAATCAACTATTCAACTCTCTGATTTAACTTAGAATCTCCAGGCTAATCTCTTAAGCACCCTACCATGCCAAATTATTTTAAACATTTCAAGTACTTGAAATACTGCATATGCACAATATAACACAAAAATCATTAACACTGTTAGTTTCTCTTAAGCAGTTCCACACATAATTCTAAATTTTTCTAAAGTTGATAGATAATTACCCAATAAAAAGTGATTTGAAGATTACCTTCCCAAGTGATATGGGAGTCGGGGGGAGGAAGAGTAAGAAACATACCTCCTTAAGTGACTATGATTTCATGTCAAGATTTTTATTTATTTATTTTGAAATTATAGTTAACATACAATATTATATTAGTTTCACATGTACGACATAGTGATTAGGTATTTATATATCTGTCACCTTGATTAGTCTTAGTAAGCACCTGTCACCATACCTAGTTATTACAATATTATTAACTCTATTCCCAATGCTGTCCATTACATTCCTGTGGCTTATTTTATAACTGGCCATTTGTCAGTTTTGCTCAGCTTTCCCAAGGCATGAGAAGTAACTTGTTTAGCTGGTAAATTTGGGGGAAGAAACAGAGTTGCTCAGATCAGCTTATTCTGAGTTCTCTCTTTTAGCTTTCTGTCTGCATATAAGACTTGTATTAGTGGAAAGGGGAGGAATTTTCTGCCACCTAACCCCCAAGATTTTTCTTTTGTGTGACCCTACCAAGCTGAGCCCCTGTCTATAGTCACTACAACACAGGCTCCAACACTCACAGGCGGATCTGATCATTCAATTCTCAAGCCTTTGTCTTTAATTACTACCCATATTATAGTACCATTAGTTTGTTGTTGTTTGTTTTTTAAATTTTTACTTCTTGCCTGACCAGGCGGTGGTGCAGTGGATAGAGCGTCGGACTGGGATGCTGAGGACCCAGGTTTGAGACCCCGAGGTCGCCAGCTTGAGCGCAGGCTTATCTAGCTTGAGCATAAAAAGCTCACCAGCTTGGACCCAAGGTCGCTGGCTCTAGCAAGGGGTTACTCGGTCTGCTGAAGGCCCGCGGTCAAGGCACATGTGAGAAAGCAATCAATGAACAACTAAGGTGTTGCAACAAACTGATGATTGATGCTTCTCATCTCTCTCCGTTCCTGTCTGTCTGTCCCTATCTATCCCTCTCTCTGACTCTGTCCCTGTAAAAACTAAATTAATTAATTAATTAATTTTAAAAATTTTACTTCTTGATTTTAGAGAGAAAGAAGGGAGAAGCGGGAAGCATCAACCTATTGTTTGCTCTCGTTTGTGCCTTGACCGGGCTTGAACCTGGAACCTCAGCATTCCAGGTTGATGCTTTATCCACTGCACCACCACAGTGTGGGCAACACCATTTGTTTAGAGTCAATATATCCTTTACTGCTTCATTTCTCTGAATTCTCTGTGACTCTGGAGCCAGACTGCCTTGGGTTGATACTAGCTCTGCCAATTACTAGCCGTGTGACCTCGGAAAAACATTTGACCTCTTGGTGCCTCTGTTTTCTTAGCCATAAAATGGAAGGAAGGGAAAAAGTACCTGCTCACAGAGTTATTCTGAAGATTGAGATCATGTGCGTGAGGCCCTATGGAGCAGTACCTGACCTTGGGTTAGCATGGTTTATGCATTTGCTGTGATTGTGATAGGCAGTTAGACAGACATGGGCAGAGCAAGGACTATAGGCACAGAAGGTCACCAGGGTGGAAAGCCCCAAGTGCCTGACAACAGCTAAAACTGGGAAGCCAAGTATCTCACCCCCAGGGTAACCTGTCTTCTGCAAGCATATGGCTGGTCATGTGGTTTAGATCACCCTGATTTCTGATCTCTGGTCCTGTGATTTGGACCCTCCCCTGACCTCTCCTCCCCTGGCATGTTGCCTCAGTAGGGGAGCGAACAAGGGGGCCAGAGAATAGCCCTTAAGCATTAACCCTTAAGGATAACTTTAGGTTTCAGCTTCAGGCCCAGAAAAACAGCAAAACCAGAGAAGTGATGCCACAGATAACCTCAGGACCAGCTGCACTGACGAATAACCCCTGCCCTGGCACTGACCAATCGGCGGAGACCACATCCTAAACGGACACGCTTGGAGAGCTGATGAATGCTCTATCGGGACTTTCCCTAAGCTCTCTACCCTTAAAACACTTTAGGATAGAAGATCCAACACGCTCTCCCTCCCGTGAGTACGCCCTCGCCTTTCCCTTCCCCTCTTCTTCCCCCACAAGCATGTATCTCCTAAACTCTAAGGCTCCCCATGAGACTTGCAACCAGGGGAGCGGTGGGCAGCAGCAGCTTGTCCCGGGCTCACGCCCTGAACCTGTCTCCAAGGCCCCCTCTCCTCTGATTTCCCAGTGAGCCAAAGCAGCCCTGCCTGGGCTCTCCTGTTGCTGCTTCTATCCTAGGCCCTTCCCCGTTCCCAAGCTTTAATGAATTTACTCTTGTTCTGTGAAATTTTTCCAGCACAAAGTCAAGAACTCACACATTATTGCTGGTCTTAGGCAGACCTGAAGGGCCAGGTCCCCTTTTCAATAATACAATTGTCACTGTATCACCATCATTGTTATGTCTTAGGACCACAAAGTGTAGCTCTACATACATGACATCTAACTCTGTGCCTGTTTGGACATTTCAGACTCAGGGCCACAATGTCTCAAGTCATTTTAATAATCCAGGTCATTCCCATTCCTCTTAAGAATGTCACATGCTCCCTCTGCTGGACAATATGTCAGGCTTGAGCTGAATCCCAGAACCTGCATGCAGTTCCTACTAGTTTCTCTAGGTTTGGATATTTAGTAAAGTGGGTTCTTGGCCCTTTAAGAGGTGGTAACTAGCACCCAGTTACCATGGAGACAGCAGAATACAGACAAATTGCAGGCAGCTGGCAGCAGGCAAGGCAGCAGGCAGCATGTCTTCTAAAGTTCAGTCCAAAGGTGGGAAGAGGGCTGCTGGGGCTGGAGAGGGGAGGGCCCTCGTTCCCTCACAGTCTGTCCTGAGGTGGCCTTGGAGGCTTCTGCTCTTGGGACCACAGCCCACCCCTGTCCTTTTCCTGGGGTCTTCCTTCTCCCGGGGTCTACCATCTCAGCCTTTTTTCCACCCATAGGCCCCCAAGCTAAGGACCAGCAGGCCTCAGCTCCAGAGAGTCTGCCACCCCCAAAGGCCAATGCTGAAGCTATTGACTTCCTCAGCTCCCTCAGTGAGCCTGGGCAGTGTGTGTGTGGGGGGGAGGGGGCATGGCCACATCTCTGTCAACCTTGATTCTCCTGGGACTCAGAAAGGACTAATGTTCCTCAGGGGAAGCCCCAGAAACAGGGAGGTGGTTTGGGCGTGTCATCCCCAGTGGAGGGGAGGGAGGGGCTGCCTGGGAAACATGGATGACAAGGGTATGGGTGGGAACTGTGGGACACCGATGGCCGGGGGCTCAGAGAGCTGAAGCCTAGGAGCTAGGGCTTTATCTATCCCCGTGGGGTCCCTCACTTCCAGCGCAGGAGGAGCTGCAGATGCTGTTCTTCTCCGAGACCCTGGCCATGGTCTCAAGCACAGGGGAGCCTCAGGGAGAGCTGACCATTGAGGTGCAGAAAGGGAAACACGAAGACGATACGGGTACCATATCGCCCTGTCCACTTGTGCACGCCTTCAGCCGTGGCTTCATGGACCAGATGCTCTGCGGAAACTCTCTCCTGGGTAGAGCTCCTGCTGTCTACTGCCCGTCACCCCATCCTTCCTCCACCTCCCCTCCTCCATTCCCAGGACCTTACTGAGGACCTACCCTTAGATCTGACCTTGGGGCCAGAATGAGGCACAGAGGGTGTACGGGAGGTTCTGGTGACAGGAAGGTTAATCACAGCCACCAACTTGAGATAAGAGCACTGTTTTTGTCTAGTTTTTTTCCCTGTAACCACTCTATACCCGAGTCTTCCAGCCTGGGCCACCACCCTGCCCTCCTGCAATGGTGCTGCTCCTCTCCTTCCACCACAGGCTACCTTTCGTGGAACTTGGATATCATGGAACAACATAGTCGGGAGTTCATCAAGGTACCTCCTGGGCCCCCCAACACTGACCCCAATGCAGGGTGAGAAAATAGAGGCCCTGGGAGAAAGAGAGGGAGGAAGGGAGGGGTCTCAAGAGAATATCACGCTAACTCTTTCACAGTTACCCTGCCATACCTACCACAAAACATGGGAAAACAACCCATCCAGGGTGCTGGGGGCAGCAGCAGGTTACTTCTGATGACCGTCTCCTAATACACAAACTCTGGGTCCAGGTCGTCCCGACCCACTCCAGTCTGAGAGTCCAGCATCTTCTAGGGCAGTGGTCGGCAAACCGCAGCTCACGAGTCACATGTGGCTCTTTGGCCCCTTGAATGTGGCTCAAAGGCCAGCTTAGGAGCACCCTAATGAAGTTAATAACAAAGTACCTACCTATATAGCTTAAGTTTAAAAAATTTGGCTCTCAAAAGAAATTTCAGTTGTTGTACTGTCAGTATTTGGCTCTGTTGACTAATGAGTTTGCCAACCACCGTTCTAGGGCCACGTGGGCTGACTTATGTGCCCAGAGTCTGGCCTTTCCCAAGGGCCTGTCACCACCTTGCCTCCGAATTCTCCTGCTCTGTGCCCCTCACAACCAGCCCCAGCCACCTAATTCACTTCTGGAATATGACCTGTTTACATACTGAAAATCACTTTTGCCTAAAAACTTTCTCACAGAAACCATTCCTATCTTTTAAACCCTGTATTTGAAAGGCATTTGCTTTTTAACTTTATACCGCACCATAATATGATTTCTGTTCTTGGGCTTTCCTACATATGGAAGGTTTTCCATCCAAATCTCCCCTTGGCCCTGGCCTGTTGGCTCAGTGGTAGAGCATCGGTCCTGTGTGTAGAAGTCCCAGGTTTGATTCCCAGTCAGGGCACAGAGGATAAGTGACCATCTGCTTCTCCATCCCTCCCCTTATCCCCCGCTATTCCAACAGCTGTGGCTCATTCAAGCAAATTGTTCCCAGGCATTGATGATGGCACCATGGCCTCACCTTAGGTGCTAAAATAGGTTGGTTGCCAAGGAACAGAGCAACGGCCCCAGATGGGCAGAGCATTGCCCCATAGGAGGCTTGCCAGGTAGATCCTGGTTGGGGCTCATGCGGGAGTCTGTGTCTCTGCCTACTCACCTCTCACTTAATAAAAAAGAATCACCCTGCCTGACCAGGCGGTGGTGCAGTGGATAGAGCACCAGACTAGGACACAAAGTACCCAGGTTCAAAACCCTGAGGTTGCTGGCTTGAGCACAGGCTCACCAGCTTGAGTGCAGGGTCACTGGTTTGAGCATGGGATCATAGACATGACCCCATGGTTGCTGGCTTGAGCCCAAAGGTCTCTGGCTTGAGCAAGGGGTCACTGACTCAGCTGAAGCCCCCTGGTCAAGGCACATATGAAAAAGCAGTCAATGAACAACTAAGATGCTGCAACAAAGAATTGATGCTTCTCGTCTCTCTCCCTTCCTGTCTGTCCCTATCTGTCCCTCCCTCTGTCTCTGTCACACACACACACACACACACACACACACACACACACACACACACACACATCTCCCCTTAATTTTCTCATTTATAAAGAAGAAAGGACAAAGTCATTTCTGGGGGGGAGGTCCTATTCTTATACAATTCGGTGAGTCCCTGAGTCTCCCCTCTGTGCTCCGGCCCTTAGTTCCACATCCTCCCCATGGAACGGAAGATGAGTTTGCTGAAGCAGGAGGATCAGCTGGCCATGACCAGAACTATCAAGGAGGGTGAGGTGAGGGGAGCCGTGTAGGAGCCGCACTCCACATCCCCTTGAAACCAGGAGCAGGGGTCAGATTGTGTCAGGTCAGGAGCCTGGAGTGGGGGACTCAGCGAGGACCACATGCCCAACCCCTGGCCGCCCCACCTTCCCTGTCCCTTTCTGGCTCCCTGTTCCTAACCCAGATTTGTCTTGAACAGGACGTGAGGAATGAAGTGACATTTTTCCCCTGGCACTCAACTGCGGGCTTCATCTCTGAGGCTGCCAACCTGCTGTTGCTGAGAGTGATGGCCTGGAGGAAAATGGTGCCTACTAACGCCCGTTTCCTGGCCTTGGACACAGATGGCAAGCTCTGCTATTCCACTTATGTGAGGGACCTCCATGGGCAAGGGACATGGCCTGGGGGCAAACTGGAAGGGGCAGGAGAAGGCCGAGGTGGGAGAAGAGAGAACTGTGGCATGGAAGAGGGGTGGGGTGGGGATAAAACCAGGGCGGCAGGTTAGGGCTTCCAAAGGCAGGAGGAAGTAAGACCACATTTGTTAGGGAGAATAAAGTGTAGGACAGGTGGAGTGAGTGAGAGGGACCCAAAGGGGAGCACTTGCGAGAAGCAATACTCTCTTGCACAAAAGTTAGTCCAGGAAAAATAAACATTGTAGAAGGCTGGTTTTGGGGGTGGGGTGATTTTGTTTTCTTTTTTTTGAAAGAGAGCGATAGAGAAACAGAAACACAGACAGACAGGAAGGGAGAAAGAGAAGCATCAACTCATAGTTGTGGCACCTTTGTTGTTCATTGATTGCTTTCTCATATGTGCCTTGACTGGGGGGCTCCAGCCGAGCCAGTGACCCCTTGCTCAAACCAGTGACCTTGGGCTTAAGCCAGTAACTTTTGGGCTCAAGCCAGTGATCATGGGGTCATGTCTGTGATCCCACCATCAAGCCAGCAGCTCCACGCTCAAGCTGGTAACCTTGGGGTTTCAAACCTGGGTCTTCAGCATCCCAGGCTGACACTCTATCCACTGCACCACCACCTAGTTAGGCAGTAGAGGCCTGTTTTTAAAGACATTTTTTAACATCAGGAAATGCAATATCTCCAAGTATACTTAAATATTTTTCCCTTTTGTTTTGGCTACAATTTCATAATTTACCTATCTAGGACTTCCTGCAGTATGTGATCTTAAAGCCATGCCTCTGAACACATACTTTGGGGCTGATTTCATCAACTTTGTAAATGAATTCTAGTCTTTTTTATCACAAGCAACAAACAGCAATGTGTTTGACACAATCAGGCACATTCCATTTACCTCCATTTTCTTGAAAACACGTGTTTTACGTTAGCACTTTTCTCCCCATGGCCACAGCCATAACAAGAGTTTTTTTTATTTTTATTTTTATTGATTAATTGATTTTAGAGATAGGGAGAAGAGAGAGAAACATCGATTCGATTTGCTGTTCTACTTATTCATGAACTCACTGGGTGATTCTTTTAATGCCCAAACTGGAGATCAAACTGCAACAGCCTTGGCGTATCGGGCTGATGCTCTAACCCACTGAGCTGCCTGGCCAGGCCCATAAAAGGGGTTTAATTTCCAGTTCCAACAGGGCATCCTGCTTGCAGCTGCAAGTGTCTAAGGGGGCCACAAATCTCTGTCTAGTCCCACCCCACCCCAAGAACCTCACTACCCTCTGCCCCCCACATAGTACCTCTTCACCCCTATCCCCCACACACACACATGTGCACACGCACACACGCGCACACACACATGCACACGTGTACACACGCTCACACCTAATTGGTTGATCCTCATCCCTGTAGCATAATCTGCCAACCAGAAGCACTTGATCACTGAGAGGGGAGGGGTTGGGGCAGGAACAAGCTGGAACTGGCTATGATGGGACCCCCAACTTAACTTTGGGGGCACAACTCAAATCTTGTGGTGCCTGAGTGTCTGGACATCAAGAGTTGTTTGTCACTGATGAACAACAAGGAATGAAGCTGTAAGGTAGAGAAAAGGGCCTGGGAGAAATTTGGGAGGAGACCCCAGTGGTATCCACCTCACCTCCTTCCTTCCATGTTGGCTGCTGCCAGCGAGCCCTGGGCTTCCAGGTCATCCAGGTGGACCACCAGGAGTCAGAAGTGTTCATCGTGGAGCAGACTGTACACTCAGATGAGTGCGTCCCCATGTCCTGCCAGTTCTACCTGCTGCCCGATGGGTGAGCTACTGATGGCGGAGCCAGGGGGCAGTGTTGAGCACAGCCTGGGTGCTCAGCCATGGAGGGTGGCCTTATGGAGAAGGAAGACTACTTACTGTTTCTGGAGACACCACCACAAAGAGTTGCTGTGAGATCTGAGCACCCCTGCTTTAACCACATCATTCATCCTTTCTTCATTTATTCACTTATTCTCCTGATCCTTGGGGCGCCTGCCAAACCTCACCAAAGAACCCTCAATCCTGAGGACGTTCACACCAATGCCACAGGGCCTAAGGCATAGCTAACTCAGCTGCCACAGGGGTGTTGGGTGTAACATGAAAAACACTAAGGTTTGAATAACTCAACACCCAATAAAATGCTGGGAGGAGCATTCTGGCACAATGCCAAGCTGTCATCAGCAAAGTGCAAATACCAAACCCTGAGAAAATTGGGGAAGGAGAGAAGAATTTGTTTCTTGAAATTTCCAAAGAGGTATTTATTGACTTAATCACTGTACTCAAAAAACAGTAATTAGAACATCATTGCCTGACCAGGCGGTGGTGCAGTGGATAGAGCGTCGAACTGGGATGTGGTGAACCCAGGTTCGAGACCCTGAGCTCCCCAGCTTGAGAGCAGGCTCATCTGGCTTGAGCAAAAGCTCACCAGCTTGGACCGAAGGTCGCTGGCTCCAGCAAGGGGTTGCTCGGTCTGCTGAAGGCCCGCGGTCAAGGCACATGTGAGAAAGCAATCAATGAACAACTAAGGTGTCACAACAAAAAAACTGATGATTGATGCTTCTCATCTCTCTTCATTCCTGTCTGTCCATCCCTATCTATCCCTCTCCCTGACTCTCTCTCTCTCTGTCTCTGTAAAAAAAAAAATAATAATAATAAATAAATAAAGTAAAATAAAAGAACATCCTTGGCCTCCCTTAATTCATAACTTAGCGTGTTGTTTCTATTTTGCATGTCACATATCAGGAGACTCATGATTTTTTTTTCTTACAACTCTAAAAGTCTCAGTGTAGCCCTGGCACACCAGCATGCATCTCCAGGGGCAGGAACAGTGCCCAGTTTGCAAAGCAGGGGCTGTTATCTGGGGAATTAGAAATGTACCTGGCCTGGGGACTCAGAGATAGGTGGGAGCGCAGCGGTAAAGGCAAGCGTCCAGGACGGCGGCCTCTCAAGGGAGTGGGCTGGTCTAGGAAGATGCACATCTTCTCCTCTGTTGCACTCCAGGCACCTGGCCAAGAGAGTCCAGGTCGGCTCCCCTGGCTGCTGCGTGATCACCAAGATGCCCATCTTGAGAGAGGAGGGTGAGTGAAGCTTCAGCTGATGGGAGAGTGAGGGGTGGTAGGAAAACCCGGGCTGTCCACAGCGCAGGGGTTGGACTGCGTGTGCTCTGGGTTCTAACGGAGCGCTGCCCTCCATCCCTTGACCCCAAGGCAATTAGGGGAGGATCATTTTGCGGGGAAACACTTCCAGCAACTCTACCCATGTGGGCAGAACCCTGGAGTTTAACATGAGCCTGCAATCTGGGTGTTCTTGGGCACCCCTGTGTATACGAGGAAGGTTCTAGGATACACAGCCTTCCTCCCTCTGCACCCAGATGAGATTGAGCCTCCCCCAGTATTTGAGAAGAAGCCCCTGGCGTGGGAAGATGACATGGAGCTCTACTCAAGGTTCCTGGAACGGAAGGTGAGGAGAGGCTGCAGCCAGCCGAGGGTCCCCATGTCCCCACCCTCCGCATAAATTCCATTACACATCTCTCTCCACGCCTGGTTGCAATACAGTCCCTAAGTCCCTAAATCTTCCTTGAAGCAAAGTAGGGAGGGGCTTCCCGGGACGTGACGGGTCCCTGGTCCGGCTCAGGCTCGGTCCCCGCCAGGAGCAGCTGCGTCTCAGCCACGCCAGTTATCTCCAGCAGCACCCGGACGCTGAAGCGCTCGTCTCCGACTTCATGCTCTTCCTGCTGCTGCGTCGGCCGGCCGATGTGGTCACCTTCGCCGCCGAGTTCTTCGGTTCCTTCGCGGCGCGCCGCCGGCCCACCCCCTCCTTGCGCTCCTCGGACCCGCCCAGCCCCTTCCGCTGGCCAGACACCGAGTGCAGCTAGACCCGGAGCAAGGCTGGCTGGGCGGGGTCCCACAGGCGCGTCCTGGGCAAGAAGCGGGGGCTCTTGGCTGGGCGCGGGCGGTAGACACCCAGGAGGCGTGCTTTCCCGGCTGCGGTTTGGATGGGAATAAACGGGGCCATCCCGCACGTGCGAACCGAAACCTCCCCTGACCAGGGTTGCGTCTTGGCTAATAAAAGGAACCATTAACGTCGTTTATCGAGCGAGTTTCATTCTTTCTCTCTAAATATTATTTTCATCGTCATTCTCATTTTACAGATTAGAAAATAGAGGCACAGAAAGGTTAAGTAACTCTTAGAGTTAGCGGGTGGGAAGCAGGATTCAAACTTGGAGGTTAAATTCCAAAACCCATAATTAGTCACTAGGTTAGCAGGGGTGGAGGGGCAGGGCTTTTTGGCACTCAGAATCATTCTGGACACCACTTAGCAAAACTGCCCAGGGGTAAAAAGCAGATGACATCGGGGGCGGGATGGAGACTGGATCTGGACCACCACTGGCCTTGCTCATCTCCTGCAAAGCCTCCCAAACACCGCTGCCAGCTCTCACGCTGCACCTCCCTCCCCATTCTCACTAGCAGACGACAACCCCCCAACTGCCACAGTCCCCATTTACCAGCTCCAGAAATGAAAGGATGGACAGGTGATCATCACCTCCCTTAGGTTCCTCACTTACTGTCAATCTATCCAAGGTTTTGTTTCTGCTCAGTGCTGGCTGCCTCTCAGTAACAAATATAAGGCAGCTGGCAATGGGAGTACCCTCCGTCAGTACATGCATGGAACCTGCTGTTGTGAGAGGAGGGACTCAAAGAAGTGTGCGTTCTAGCGGATAATATAAGCCAGTATCTGCAAGGCTGGTGGTGGGTGGGTGGGTGGGGAAGGGCTAGTCCATGACCCAGGAAAGAGGCAAGGAAGGCTTCATAGAAAACTGTCACTTGAGCCTTGAAGAATTTTTATGTATATATCTTTTTACTTTTAAAGAATTTTTACTAATATATTTTATTGTCCCCTTCCCCTATTTTGAAAGAAATACATATTCATTCGAGAAAACCTAGAAAAGGTTGATAAGCTAAAAGGGGAAAGCAAATTCACCTCAATTCCTCCACCTAGAGGTGGCTGCGCTTAGGGTTTTGCCAAATAATCTCTACTTTTATTTCTAGCATAAAGGTGGCTGGTGTTCAGCATTTACTGTCAAACACTTTTTTTTTTTTACACCGGGACAGAGAGAGAGTCAGAGAGAGGGGTAGATAGGGACAGACAGACAGGAATGAAGAGAGGTGAGAAGCATCAATCATTAGTTTTTTGTTGCCATTACCACACCTTAGTTGTTCATTGATTGCTTTCTCACATGTGCCTTGACCGCGGGCCTTCAGCAGACCGAGCAACCCCTCGCTGGAGCCAGCAACCTTGGGTCCAAGCTGACGAACTTTATGCTCAAGCCAGATGGGGCCGCATTCAAGCTGGCAACCTCGGGTTCTCCAACCTGGGTCTTCTGCATCCCAGTCCGATGCTCTCTCCACTGCGCTCCAGCCTGGTCAGGCTCAAACACTTCTTTAAATAAATATTTTATATATTTACTTTACAGAGAGAAGGGGGGAAGAATGAGAAGTATCAACTCATAGTTGCTTCACTTTAGTAGTTAATTGACTGTTTGTCATATGTGTCTTCACCCACAAGCCCAGGGTTAAACCGGACCTCAGCATTACCGGTTGGTGTTCTGTCCACTGCGCCACCACAGGTCAGGTTCTGTCAAACACTTCTATATAGAATGTTTGCTCTCGTCTTTACAGCTCCAAGGGACTTCATTTTACAAAAAAAAAAAAAAAAAAAGAATTTGTACTGTAGTTGATACTCAATAACTAGTAATTGCATACTTAATTGCATCCTTGAAGTTTCAAGCTTTAGGTAACATACAGATAAAGCTAGAGTTTCCCTAGATTCCCACCCCAATCTCCTCATGTTTTATAACTTCTTCATGTGCTGTAATGGTCTCTTTCATTTAACAATATATTTTGAAAATATTTCCCTGTCACTACCCAGCATTTTGGGAAACCTTTTAATTTTTATTGTTTTTGCTATCATAAACAGTGCTGCATTAAACGTCCTTGTAGTTAAATCTTTGCATATGTCAATAATTATTTTCTCAAGGATACATTCTGAGAAGTGTAATTGTTGCATAGATATCAAGGCTTTTATTTGTTTGTTTTAACATATTGCCAAATTATACATGTGTAACTTTTGTTTTTATTTTTTTATTCAGTGAAAGGAGGAGAGGCAGAGAGATAAACTCTTATATGCGCCCTGATCAGGACCCACCCAGCAAGCCCACTAGGGGGCAATGCTCTGCCCATCTGGGATGTGCTCCATTGCTCAGCAACTGAGCTCTTCTTAGCACCTCAGGCAGTGGCCATGAAGCCATTCTCAGTTCCTGAGGCCTCACTCTAATCGAGCCATGGCTGCAGGGAGGAAGAGAGAGAGAAAGAGAGACACAAAAAGAGAGACCACCACCATCAAGATACTGAACAGTTCTGCCTGACCAGGCGGTGGCGCAGTGGATAGAGCATCGGACTGGGATGCGGAGGACCCAGGTTCAAGACCCCAAGGTCGCCAGCTTGAGCGCGGGCCCATCTGGCTTGAGTAAAGCTCACCAGCTTGGACCCAAAGTCACTGGCTCGATCAAGGGGTGGCTCGGTCTGCTGAAGGCCCGCGGTCAAGGCACATATGAGAAAGCAATCAATGAACAACTAAGTGCCACAATGAAAATGCTTCTCATCTCTCTTCATTCCTGTCTGTCTGTCCCTATTTATTCCTCTCTCTGTCCCTGTAAAATATATATATATAAAAAACAGTTCCAACATGACAGGATCCTTCCAGTTACACTTTTATAATCACACCCACCTCCCCCTCTAACCCTCATCTCACCCATCTCCACCTGCTGGCAACCACTAATCTGACCTTCATTTCCAAAATTTTGTCATTGCAAAAATGTTATAAAAATGGAACAATGAAATATATAAAACCTTCTGAAATTGACTTATTTCACTCAGCATGATTTTCTAGCGATTTATCCAAGTTTACTGTGTGAGTCAATAGTTTCTGTTCCCTTTATTTTTTTAAAAAAATCTAATTTTTATTTACTGATTGATTTTAGAGAGAGAAAGGGGAGGGGAGAGAGAGAGAGAAACATCAATTTGTTGTTCCACTTGTTTATGCATCCATTGGTTGAGTTTTTGCATAAGCCCTGACCAGGGATCAAGACACACCTTTGGTATAGCAGGACAATGCTTTAACCTACTGAGCTGGTTGGTCAGGGCTAGTTTTTGTTAATTTTATTGCTGAATAGTTATCGGTGGTTTGTACTGTAGTTAGCCTAACAATTCTTCTGTTCAAGAACAATAGGGATTGTTTCTAGTATTGGCTATTATGAATACAACTGCTATAAACATTCGTATACAGGTTTTTTTTTGTTTTTTTAATATTTATATTTATTTATTCATTTTAGAGAAGAGAGACAGAGAGAAAGAGAGAGAGGGAGAAGGGGGGAAGAGCAGGAAGCATCAACTCCCATATGTGCCTTGACTGGGCAAGCCCAGGGTTTTGAACCCGCAACCTCAGAGTTCCAGGTGGACGCTTTATCCACTGCACCACCACAGGTCAGGCAATACAGGTTTTTATGTGACCATAAGATTTTATTTATCTGGGATAAAGGCTCGGGAGTATATTTATGGTATGGATATACCATAGTTTGGTTAACAGGGTTTTTTCACAGGCAAAAGTTTTTCATTTTGCTGAGGTCCAGTTTATCGGTTTTTCCCTGTATTGGTCATGGTTCTGATGTCAAGTCTATAACAAGTCATCATTTATTCTTAGATCCTAAAGATTTTCTCCTCCTTTTTTTTTTTTTAAAAAAAAGGGTTTTATAGTTTTATATTTATATTTAGTTTTCTGATCTATTTTGTGTGAATTGGGCTTCATGAAATTTCACCCCATGCATGGCAGGGTTCGTTACCCGCAACAGCTCCGGGTCCAAGGGGACCACTGTGCAGATTTCTGGAGCTCTAGCTCTTGTTGCTGCCCGCTCTCTGATCCTCTGCCCAGAGCCTCTGCTCTTAACCATTTCTCCATCATGATTAGGTTAGAGGTTGTGTCAGGTATTGATCAGTCATTAATCAATCACACTTCCTGAGTTCCTAGCTATAGGGAAGGCCCCTTTGAAGACACCGAATCACCTCTCTCTCCCTGCCTATCTAAAAAAAAAAATTGGGGTGAACACACAATACGGTACACAAAGGTGTGTTGTAGAATTGGGCACCTAAAACCTGTATAATTTTGGCCTGACCTGTGGTGGCACAGTAGGTAAAGCATTGACCTGGAATGCTGAGGTCACTGGTTCAAATCCCCAGGCTTGCCTGGTCAAGGCACATATGGGGGAGTTGATGCTTCCTGCTCCTCCCCCTGTTCTATCTCTCACTCCCCCTTTCTAATAAAAATGAATAAATAAATAAAAATCTAAATAAATAAATAAATAAAAATAAAACCTGTATAATTTTGTTAACCAGTGTCACCCTAATAAATTCAATTTAAAAGCATAGTTACTCTGACCATTTCCAAGCAGCACTTAGAACCCTTTGTTGATGTTTTGAGCTCTCACGTCAGGGTCTTTTGAGTGTATGCCAGCACTCAAGAGATTGAGAGCATCTGTCTGAATGAGGCACTTTCATCATTTTCAGATGACAATAAGATTACAATTAAACTGGGGAAAGCACTTTAAAAAGGAGAATCCAGAGTTCAAGTGTACCAGCTTCTAGTCAGTGAACAAGAGCCATGCAAGTTTCTGCCAGATGCTGGGTTTGCTAAAGAGGACTTAATTCCTCACCTCAAGGAGCAATGTGGCTTAGAGCTCAGTGTTGACAGATTTTTTGTCTAAGTAAAAACACAGGGGCCCTAGCCAGTTAGCTCAATTGGTTAGAGCATCAACCCAATATGCCAAGATTGTGGGTTTAAAACCTGGTCAGGGCACATACAAAACTCAACCAATGAATGCACAAATAGGTGGAACAACAATTTTTTTTTACTGCTTTTAGTGAGAGGAGAATGGAGAGAGAGAGAGAGAGAGAGAGAAACATCCATCTGTTCCTGTATGTGCCCTGACAGAGAATTGAACCTGCAACCTCTGTGCTTTGGGACAGTGCTCTAACCAACTGAGCCATTCAGCTGGGGTAGAACAACAAATGGATCAATCTCACTCTCCCTCTCTCCCCCTCTTCCCTCCCTCCTCTCCCTCTCTCTCTCCTTTCCCCTCTCTTTGAAATAAATAAAACAATTTTTAAAATGGAAGAATCCTGGCACTGTCTTGTTGGATTGCCATGTTTATGAAGAAGATATTAACTGTTTGCAGTAACTGAGCGATTTTCCCTGAAGTTCCTGATGGGGTGGGGACGATGCAATCCGTGTCACAGCCTGTGGTCTGGTTGGGACGGAGGGGTCTTCAGAGGTTGTGTTGGAAAGTGGGAGTGTTGATGAGTTGCAAGAGAAGCTTTGTGAAATCAGTGGCATTCCTTTGGAAGATTTCTTGACATCAGAACCTGAATTTGCCAAGGGTAGAAGGAGTCTTCCCTAAGATATTTCTGTGCTTGATATTCATCAGGATTTGGACTGGAATCCTGAAGTTTCTACCCTGAATGTCTGGCCTCTTTAGCTCTGTGATGATGGAGCAGTCATATTTTTTAAGGATAAAAGAGAAGACTTAATGGAGTTGACAGATGAGCAAAGAAAGGAACTGATGAAAAAAGAAGGCAGGCCTGACCAGGTGGTGGTGCAGTGGGTAGAACATCAGCCTGAGATGCTGAGGATCCAAGTTCAAAACCCCAAGGTCGCTGGCTTGATCAAGGGGTCACCAGCTCAGCTAAAGCCCCCCCCCCCAGTCAAGGCACATATGAGAAAGCAATCAATGAACAACTAAAGTGCCACAATGAAGAATTGATGCTTCTCATCTCTCTCCCTTCCTGTCTGCCTGTCTCTCTCTTTCTCTCTCACTAAAAAAAAAGAAAAAGAAAAAAGAAAGAAAGGCGGGAGTTGACTCCAGAAGATATCTGTATGGATCACCAAAGAAAGTTCTGACTCAAGACTGACTCTGCTAGTATAGCATTTTCCCTGGGGGAGGGGGGGTTATTTAGACTGTTCACTGGTACTATGCAGTGCCATTACGGCTGGACAGGGCTGGGGAAACCCCGGGACATCAGCACTGACTGAACTTCCCCTCATCCATCAGAAGCTCAGTGCCCAGGGGGCCACTGCTTTGTTTTAAAATTATATTGTGCACTATAGTCAAATGTACCCTAAAGTGAAAGAGCACATGCAAAACATTAAAAACAAAAAGTAAAACCTGCTCCTGAAAAAGGGGAAAGGGGATTGAGTAAACGTCTTTTTTGCTGACACATGAGCACATAACCGCTAGTAAAACTAGCCTCAAACAGGACGCTGACAGCTTAATAATAAAAGCTTTGGAGTGGTCATGAAAAATAAAAGTAAGGCCCCATAAAAGACACAAAGAAGAAGGTACCTGTTCTAGCCATGGTTCTTCAGAGAAACAGAGCATACATACATACATAGGGATTGGCTCACGCGAGTATGGAGGCTGAGATACCCCAAGATCCATGTAAACTGGAGACCCAGGAAAGCCAATGGCATATATAATTCCAGTCTGAGTCTGAAGGCCTGAGAAGTAGGAGAGGTAAGTTCCACGGTGTAAGTTCCAGTTGAAGTTAAGTCTGAAGGTACAAGAAGACCAGTATCCCAGTTCAAAGACAATCTGGCAGAGAGAAGAGTTCTCCTTCTTCAACCTTTTGTCATAGTCAGGACTTCAGTTGGCTGGATGAGGCTCACCCATGACAGGGAGGGCAATCTGCTTTACTGTCCACCAATTCAAATGTTGATTTCCTCCAAAAACACCCTCACAACATGCCTGGAATGTTTGATTGAATATCCAGTCACCTCATGGCTAGTCAGGATGAAACATAAAATTAACCATCAAGGCCCTGGCCAGGCAGCTCAGTTGGTTGGAATGCTGTCCCAATATGGCAAGTTTGTAGGTTTGATCTCTGGTCAGGGCACATACAAGAATCAACCAGTGAGTGCATGGATGGGCGGAACAACAAATTGGCAGGCCTTCCTTCCTCCCTTCCTTCCTTCCTTCTTTTCCCTCTCTCTCTCTCTCTCCTTCTCTCTCTCAGTCCCTCTCTAAAATCCATTTTAAAAAATTAACCGACACAACACAACTACAGCAGCCCCATGCCTGGCCACCCCCTCATGAGCCAAAGGTAGTGATTGGGAAATGCATGCAAACCTAGAGGTCAGGGACGGTGACAGGAACTTGAGCAATAGGACTGCTCAGTGACAAACCGTGATGCTGCTGTCTCCTCTCTGACCTATCATTCACCCACTCCCTGCTCCCCAGTCCCTTAAGCCTCCCCTGTCAACGAGGAGTCTGGGAAGTGGCTGTCTCCCCAGACCCTGCGCTCCCAAGCTTTGGCCAAAGTTTTGGACTCAGCACGGAATACATCACATCCCAGATCAGGTCTAGGCCTGAGAACCTGACTTGATTTTCTCTGAGACTTGAGGTCTCAGTCTCTGGGACTGGGCAATCCACACAATCCCGGTTTTGAATCTTCCTGACAGAAAAAGAAAGCCACGGGATAGGAGGCTTGAGGAGCATGGGAAGGAGAAGACCCGGGCAGGGGGAGAGGGCACAGAAGCTGGCAAGGGGAAGACACTGGAAGCTAGAAAGGTCTTGCCCACCATTTATTTATCTGGGGGTTACAGGATGATAACTCTCAAGTAGAATCTAGCCCATAAGGGTGTTTTGTTCAAATTATACAATATTTTCAAAGTTTTTGAGCTTATTGTTCAAAAACAAACTATGTTGCATAAAATCCAAAATTCCTAGCATTCTTGACAAATCAGAAGATACAGTGACAGTGGATGCACATGGCAATTGGCTAGAACTCTGAAGACACTGCCCTCCTCAGACAGAGTAGTATCTGACTTCTGTTTTACTACAGTCGCCACCACTCCCTACAGCCCCCCGGCGTAGGGGCTCAGATCATGTGTCATGTAACACTGAGCTAGCCCTGTTTTTCTTACTTCCAACCTGTCTCATAGTCTGTCTTATTTGCTTGGCCTTCTCGGGCATCTACATTTTAACCTCTTAGGAAGTCTGAAGAATAAAACAAGCTCAGAGAGAGGACACAAACTGGTGACAATCTCAAGTAAATAAGTGGTAGAACCAGGACCAGGATTCTAGTGCCCCTCCCTCTCTCCCTCCCTCCCTCCCTCCCTTCCTTCCTTCCTTCCTTCCTTCTTTCCCCTCTTTCCTTCCTTCCTTCCTTCCTTCCTTCCTTCCTTCCTTCCTTCCTTCCTTCTCATCTTTCTTTTTTTTTATTTTATTTTATTTTTATTTTATTCATTTTAGAGAGGAGACACACAGAGAGAGGGGGGGGGGGGAGGAGCTGGAAGCATCAACTCCCATATGTACCTTGACCAGACCAGTGCAGGGTTTTGAACTGGCGACCTCAGTGTTCCCAGGTCGACGCTTCCTTCTCATCTTTCCTTCCTTCCTTCCTTCCTTCCTTCCTTCCTTCCTTCCTTCCTTCCTTCCTTCTTTCCTTCCTTCCTTCCTTCTCATCTTTCTTTCCTTCCTTCCTTCCTTCCTTCCTTCCTTCCTTCCTTCCTTCCTTCCTTCCTTCTTTTTTTGTTTCTTTCCTTTTATTTTATTTTATATATATTTTTTGATATAACAAAACCTTTATTCTCAGAAAACAGAAAAAAACAAAATCAAAAACAAAGCCAATAATTTCTCTCTGGCCTCGAACCCAGCCCTCCCACGCATTGACATATCCTCCTTCTGGGGGGAGGGGGCTGTTATGCACGCGTGGGGGAGGGCGTGGAAGGAACCTGTGCTCCTGGGACAGAAAGAAGTCCTTTCCAGCTCAGGTTCCCTCCCCCAAGTTAACACCACTCCCGACTTTGCCCACCCTCCAGACACACCAAGAGGGAGGAATTCTGGAACAGTGACGGGAGGCGGGCCCTGAAGTCCCTCGGGGAAGAGTGACTGAGTCAGCCCTTCCTCACCACCACAGCCTTCACTAGTTACAGCATCTTCATCCAACTCGGCAAGTCTGGCCTGGCTGGGAGTGGTGTTCGGAATTGGTGGAACTGAAGGGGAGGCACAAGGGGTCCAGGGACTCTGACCACTTCCCCTCTGGGTGACAGCAGCAGAGAGGGGAGAGCCACCGATGGGTGTGCACATGTGCTGCCCTGGGCCAGGTCTCCAGGCTGAACTTTCCCAGGCTTCCCTCCTGGCCATCCTAGGCTACTGGTCCGGCTCTCCCTTCTCGGTCTCTGGTGCTCAGTGGAGGGTGGCAATGCGTTGAGAAAGCCCTGCTGGATCTGAGCTACTCACTCGATCCAGGCCTGGCTGACTGCAGGGTCTGCTGTCCGCAGGACATAGCGCTGGACCCCTTCCCCCCCCCCCCACCCTCTGGAAGTCACCTCGGAGTAGCAAAGGTCAGCTTGGAGGCTCCCCGCCAGTCCAAGGCAGCTCACCTTGATGCTGCTTGTGCACACCTATCCAGGCTGTGCTTTACCCTGCACTCTTCCTCCCCGGGCCCCTGCTCAAAGAGGAAGACACACGCCCACGACCCCGGGAGAAGAGAAGGCCCCCAGCCTCAGGCTCTGTAACCCAGACTGTGTTCTGATCCAAGAGCTTCCCCTGAGCAGTTTGCCCTCAAACCCCAGCAGTCTCCCCAGGGTCATCATGTCATTGTAGCACGTGGGCATGAAGCACATGACTTCCACAGCTGGCTCCAACCCTTCCGTGTCCATCCCAGCCTACCGTAATGCTCGAGGAGACCTTGAGCAGCAGCTGGGATTCCATGACCCTCTGCACTGGTTTGATAAGGAGGTCACTGAGCTGCAGGCGGTGCCCCAGCTGCTGCCAGAGCTCCTCAAATAGCTGTCCCCCAAGTCTGACACCACATTCTTGGATTAGGGCTTATTCTGACAGTATACCACACACATATGCAGCCAGGGCATGTTTGACGACTAGCTGAGCCAACCAATCAGAATCTTTCAAACGCTGCTGTTGTTCCCCAGGAAACATTCTCGATGCCATTCATAGGTCTGCTAGGTGTTTCCAAACACAACCCTGGCACAGCCTCGAAGACTCTCTGGGATTCCCTGAGCAGTCACGGTGGCCATGTAACCCGGCAATCTATCCCAAGTCCTCATATACTTTTTCTGTCTCTACCGGTTCATTAAGGACATGCAGACTCCTTTACAGAGACTCCTTTTTCTGTTCCTCCTCATTGTCAGGGGCTTGGGACAGGGTGCACCTCAGGTGGTTTCATCTTGTCTCCAGAGCCTTCCTTCCAATAGTGTGGTCAGCAGGGCCTATTTATTTATTTATTTATTTATTTATTTATTTAGCGAGAGAGACAGATAGACAGGAAGGGAGAGAGATGAGAAGCATCATTTTATAGTTGTGGCACCTCAGTTGTTCATTCATTGTTTCTCATATGTGCCTTGACATGGTGGTGGTGGGGAGCTCCTACAGAGCTAGTGACCCCTTGCTCAAGCCAGCGACCTTGGGCTCAAGCTAGAGACCATGGGGTCATGTCTACAATCCCATGCTTAAGCTAGAGAGCTTGAGCTTGGGGTTTCTACCCTAGGTCCTCCACGTCCCAGGCCGGCACTCTATCCACTGCGCCACCGACTGGTCAGGCCAGCAGGGCCACTTCTGGAAGCTCCTCTCCTCTGTCTGATTCCAGCATCCAGTTCTCATAAGGCCCACCTGACCACCATCTGCCTCTCAGTTCTGCATCAAGCAGGGGGAATCACAGGAAGGTGCAGGGCACACACACTCTGTCTCCTGCCCGGAGGGACATGGGGATGGATGAAAAAGGAAATGAGGAGGGGGGTAGGCGGAAGTCTAGTCTGGAGGGCAGAGAGGGTGGTGCTGGACCAGACAGTTGCAGAGCTGGGCAGGAGGGATGCAGCAGCTGCTTTAGCTCTGTCTTCAGCCTCTGGGGTTGGAGGTGGTTCTAAGCCTGGGGAAGGGAGAGAGCAGAGGCAGACTGCCACTGCCCTTTTCTTCCAAGGATCTCCTTGGCCTGACTCTTAAATACATGTCCCTGTGGCAAGGTCTAGAAGGGCTCTTCTTCTGAGGAATGAATGGAAAATTCAATGGAAAACTGAAGCCTAGAGAGCCATCAGAACTCCCTCCCTCCCATCAGCCCAAGCAGCCTGACCGGAGGTGGGTGGGGGCAGTCAAGTGATCTGGATATGAATGACCAAGTGGCAGGAAATGTCTTGAAATCAGAGCTAAGTTGGGAGACACAGAACATGGGGTGTCTGGAAGGGGGTAAAAGGTATTGTAGGGCTCAGGCCAGAAGGGGAAGGAAAATCCACACAGTGACTGTCCAGGCCCTTCCGCCAGAGCTGGCCACTTCTGCCTTTGGAAAGTGTTTCACAATGCCCGTGTATGAGCACAGCCAAGCCCCACGGAGGAGGGCGTGGGCTCACACACTGACGTGTAGCAAGCAGCACGCAGAGAGGGAACACGAGCGGAGCAGCTTCCCAGCACGCGGCTCACATGCAGAAGGTGCCTGCCCTGTCCTCCTCATGACAGGTGAGTAGCCTGCTCCAGGGATGGGGTTGGGGAGAGACAAGGAGGCAAAGGAAGTCCTGGTCCTCCATGGGAGTCCTGGTCTTTACCCTAGCTTGGGGTTGAGTTCTTTGCATCCCAAAGAGCATAGTGTCTCTTTTGTCTGATCTCTGTGCATTTGGAGGCTGTGGAACCACTCTGGCTACTGGAGGAGGCAGGAGGCAGGCCAAGGGGCACTCAAGTCAGTGTCAGGCAGCCCTCCTCAGAGCCCAGTGTTCCTCTCCACATCCTCTGGGGCAAGAGCGATCTGGATTTGGGAGTGTTGCACTCACATGGTGGAGAGTAATTCTGAAGGTTCCACTTCCAACATCTTCTGGAACATTGGTCAAGGGGTGAAGGGGATGGACCCAAGATGGGAGACAAGAGTCCCTATTCAGTTGGGCCTTGATTCTGTACTTTGCCAGGAGGAGGCGGGGGAGGAGGATGAATGGCCACCAGGAAGAAGCAGGTCACTCACCGTGCCTCATGGGGCCTTTTGCAGATGACAGGGGTCCCCAAAGGTCAAGCAGGCCCAGCTATGGCTCCATCTCCAGCCCACCCAGTACAGGACCACATCAAGCGCCTCCCGGAGCAACCTACCTGAGTGAGAAGATTTCTATCCCGGACACAAAACCGGTAGGAATACTGGAAACTTCCTAGGATCTTTCAGGATGGACAGGGCCATCTGGGGGAAATCTCATGGCTGGGGTAGGGGTGTCTCCTGAAGACCATGCCAAGTTCCTTCCAGCTCTGGTCAGCAGGGATGGACAGTGTAACTGTCCCACTTCTGCTTCTGTTGCCAGCATCTAGATCATCATCTGTCTAAAAATTATAAAGTGGCTTTCTGGGTAAATTTCAGCTTTTCAATGAAGGGAAAGGGACTTGGGGTGAATTCAATTGGAGTTTCAAGAGTTTTTGTGAAGTTGTTTTGTTTGTTCTAGCAAGAAAGACAGAGACAGAAAGACAGGAAGGGAGAGAGATGAGAAGTAACAACTCATAGTTGCATCACCTTAGTTGTTCACTGACTGCCTCTCATACGTGCCTTGACCTGGGGGCTCAGCCAAGCCAGTGATTCCCCGCTCAAGCCAGCAACTTGGGGTTTCAAGCCAGCGACCTTGGGTTAAAGCCAGTGACCATGGGATCATGTCTTTGATCCCACGCTCAAGCCAGAGACGCCATACTCAAGCTGGTGAGCCTGCGCTCAAGTTGGCAACCTTGGGGTTTTGAACCTGGGTCTTCAGCGTCCTGGGTTGACGTTCTATCCACTGCACCACTACCGATCAGGTTTGAGAATTTTTAATAAAGGAAGGGACCTGAAAAAGGACACTGAGAGACTTGAAGGAGGCGGCAGGCTGGCTTCGAGGACACTTTGTCACCCTGCATTTCCAGAATCTTTAGCAGATCTCAGGCTGCCAGACCAAACCCTAGAATGGGCATAAGGGAACCCTCAGCTCAGTGGGCTCCAGAGAAGAGGGTCTATGGTCTGACAAGGGGCTAGAGAGGGAGGAACTGGACGAGGGAGGCTTTACCCCAGGAAACCCCCTGTTGGGGCTCTGAGGATCTGCAGAGTAGAGCCTGCTGGAGGTAGAATGGCCAGATGTAGGCAGGCTGCTGCATGTGCGGGACCCGCAAAGCCAAAGGACTGTGACTCAGCAAATCCTGCTGGTTCCTCCCACCCCATGTCCTCCACTAACCCCTGTGGGGTACAGTTCCAGGAGTGGAGAACAGAGGCCAGGCTGGTCTCATGAACCCCTTGGGGTGGGTCAAGGCCAGCTGTTGCAGCCCCTATAATCAGGACCCACTTACATCCCATTCCCACCCACAGGGCACGTTCAGCCTGAGGAAGCTGTGGGCCTTCACAGGACCTGGCTTCCTCATGAGCATCGCTTTCCTGGACCCCGGAAACATTGAGTCAGACCTGCAGGCTGGTGCTGTGGCTGGATTCAAAGTGATTGAATTGGAAGCCTGTGGGGAGGGGTGACCAGGTTAAGTAGGTGGAGACCCCAGCTTGCCATATTTCCCCAGAGTGTCCTGCACAGCTGGTGATCCTGAGAGATGTTAAGTTCAAATGGGTTGGAAAGGGTCCCTGGGTGTCCCTTGCCAGAGTGTGGGGTATGTGGGGGGGAGGTTGGTCTTCTCCATTTCCCCCACTGTCTCCGCAGGGAGTGTCCTTGGTTAGAGGGTGCCACCAATCCGGGGTTAGCAGACTGGCCCCTCTAGCTGACGGCCTCTCCCTGCCCTCTCACAGCTGCTCTGGGTGCTGCTGTGGGCAACAGTTTTGGGCCTGCTCTGCCAGCGACTCGCTGCCCGGCTGGGCGTGGTGACAGGCAAGGACTTGGGTGAGATCTGCCATCTCTACTACCCTAAGGTGAGCCTGGTCGGCCTGGACAGGAGACACGCACAGGCCCCAAACCCAAAACAGCCACTCGCGGCTTCCATAATCAAATAAATACATCACCTCACGTGGGGTGTTACCAGTCCATTTGATAGATAAGAACACTGAGGCTCAAACTAGCAGCAGAGAGGGATGTTAGGCGTGCCTGGTTCGTTTTATAGAAGGGGAAATTGAAACCTGGAGAAGGGACTTGCCCACAGTAAAAATTAGGTAGGTATCAGCTTGGGATGGGCATCAGCTGGGTGAACACTGAGGGCGTGGCAGCTGCGCTCCCTAGGCAGTGTCCAGGCAGGAAAACCAAACTTTCACCATTAGACATCTCAATGCAGGGATGTAGTCACAAAGATGATGGAAGGGCTGGACGATCAAGGGAAGGAGGTAGCAGAGGTCAGAAAGCTGTCAGGCAGGAGCCCAAGAGCCATCATTTGCTGCCAAGCTTCTGGGAATATTACACTCCCTCCACCACCTCTGCCAATATGGCCCCCAGTGCTGCTGGATCCCAGGTTGCCTGGAGCTCTTGCTGGTGCCCCAGCCAGAAGCAGGGGGGGAATTATTTCTCCCTGCCTTTCAATCTCCCATAAGTGTTTCCTGCCAAACCCAACTGGAAGCCAGCTGGCAAGGCAGCCATACAAATGTAGTTTGCAGGCTTCCAGCCCAGCACGATGGTGCTAAGTACGGAAAGGTAACTGTACGGCGGAGACAAACAACGTGCCATCCCTGATGAAGGTTGCTGCCTCCCTTAGGTGCCCCGCACTCTCCTCTGGCTGACCATCGAGCTGGCCATTGTGGGCTCGGACATGCAAGAGGTCATCGGCACAGCTATAGCCTTCAGTCTGCTCTCGGCTGGACGGTACTGCTCCAGGCCCCAGCTCTTCAGTCCCCGGCTGAGAACAGCTTCTGCTTCTTTCTCGGGTCTTATACTTCCCTGTCCATTTGCAGTCCCCTCTGAGTCAGGTTGTTGCCCAATTTGCTGGAGGGGAAACAGAGACCCAGAAACTCAAAGCCATTTGTCTAAAATCACACAGATGTCAGTGACCATGCTGGCTTCAGGGCTGCAACCCCAAACTTCCTGCCATACTGGTCCCCCACCCGTCTGGGTCCTTCCTCTCAGATTGAGCCATTCTCCATCTCCAGCACACTCCCACTCCCTTCTTCTGTAGCTTTCTGGGGCCACTTGGGTTTCTGCCCCCAGGTCGTCAGATTTCACAAGTCCTCAGGGCTGAGGGTGGGAGTTCAGGACCCCTGGACCAGGCTGGGCTGACCCAGGCCACTCTGGTTTCAGAATCCCTCTCTGGGGTGGCGTCCTCATCACCATCATGGACACTTTCATCTTCCTCTTCCTCGATAACTATGGTGGGTATGCCCCTCGTCTCGGAGGGGACTGCACTGTGGGGCAGGCAAGTGAATGTAGGAGCCCACTGATGCTCTGCTGTTCAGGGAAAGGCCTGAGCTTCTCATTCGGTGTGGCCTTGAGCAAGTTACTCAGACTTCTATTTCTTCACCTATAACATGGGGGAAATAATAGCCCAGATGTCATAGGCTGTGGCGAGGATTCACTGATGTAATGATATATGTCAGCACTTGGCACAGTGCCTGGAACAAAGTACTCAAGATTTCACCATTAATACTTGCTTATTTTATAAGTTTTTTGTTTTTAATTGCTCTCCTCGTTGGCTCTCTCCCTAGGGTTGCGGAAACTGGAAGCCTTTTTTGGATTCCTCATTACCATTATGGCCTTGACCTTCGGCTACGAGGTGGGAAGCCAGAGCTGCAACACCCCCCACCAGGGCCACTGTCTCTCTGCCCCTGCAGAGCCTGAGGCCAGGGTCCGGGTGGAGGGAGAGAATGGCCTCGGAGGGACAAGGCTTAGCCTGACCAGCCTCCTCCTTACAGTACGTGGTGGCACGTCCTGCCCAGGGAGCACTTCTTCGAGACCTGTTCCTGCCCTCCTGCCCTGGTTGTGGCCAGCCAGAGCTGCTGCAGGCCGTAGGCATCGTTGGTGCTATCATCATGCCCCACAACATCTACCTGCACTCGTCCCTGGTCAAGGTGTGCGGAGGGACAGGAAGGGAGAGATCCTGGGTCCCTTTGTGTCACAATGGCCCTGCCCCCAAGCCTGAAGTCCCTCCCCTTTGGCTCCTGCCTTCCGGATTTTAGGTGGGAAGTGAATCATTCAATAGTCAATAGAAAACCTATTGTGTGCTGGGATCCGGGGGTCCATAATGAAAAGACAGACAAGTGGTCCGCCTTCCTAGAGCCTGCACCCTAGTGAGGGAGACAGACCAAGAGCAAGGAAACAAATGATGGGAAGAATTATGGATTGTGTAAGGTGCTCTGAAGGAAACAAAACAGAGAATGACTGAGGAGCAGAGAAGTTTGGAAAAGGAGTCAGGAAAAGCCTTTCTAAGGAGGTGACCTCTGAGGAATGAAGGATGGGAAGGAAGACTGGGGAAGAAGATATTCTAAGCAGAGGGAAGGGCAAGGGCCCTGGGGAGGAATAAACTGGGCATGTCAGAGGGGTTGGCTGACCGGGCTTGTCCCACACTGCCACCTAGGAGGCTGTAGAACGGGTTAGGTGGTGCGTGTCAGGGCGATGCAAAGAGACTTTTGCTCTTCCTTCCCCTTTGACCTTTAAGTCACGAGAGATAGACCGGACCCGACGGGCTGACATCCGAGAAGCCAACATGTACTTCCTGATTGAGGCCACCATCGCCCTGTCTGTCTCCTTCTTCATCAACCTCTTTGTTGTGGCTGTCTTTGGGCAGGCCTTCTACCAGCAAACCAACCAGGCCGCGGTGAGACAGGCCACATCGCCCCACACTGCGGCACTGCTGGGGACTCCAGGCAATGCAGCTAAGCTGTTGGAGTCTCTGCCCTACTCTCCAGGCAGTGGTCAGAGAGGGACCCCCAGGCAGGCTTTTGAGGTTCAGAGCCACACAAGGGGCTGCAAGGCATAGACATCCAAGGGAAGTAGCTGGGAGGGAGGAGCCAAGTCTTGGGGGACCCAGCACTGCAGTCGCACCTGGAAGGTTGGACAGAATTTGCCCAGCAAACTGCAGTGAGTGCATTCTGGGAGGAGGGGGTGCCTGACCATGAGTGTGGAGTGAGAGTGTGCAGCCAGTCATCTTCTCTGAGTCCTCCTCTCTCCTTATAATGTTCATTAGCAGATAAACCATCATCCATTCAGCAAGTATTTACTGAGCACTTGTTATGTATCAGGCACTGTCCTAGACACTGGGGAGACAGCAGTCATGATATTAAGACCCTGCCCTCTTGCAGCTTAAATTTGGAGAGCAGGGAGCAGACAGGAAACAAATCAACAAATCAGTACAGAAGGGAAGAGTGTGGACAGTGTTGTGAAGGAAATAAAGGAGGTGATGAAATGTCATTGGGGGTGTGATGACAGAGAGGCACGTTAGCCTGGGTGGTCAGGGGAGGACTGGTGGAGGAGGGGACATTTGAGCTGACTCTGAAAGAGAAGGAGCCAGCTAGCTCCTCTCTGGAACTCTGGGATTTGGGACCTTTGCCTGTCTCCCTTTCTGAGTGGGTCTCTGTCACAAGGCTCTAATAACTGCTGGTCATTGTTGGGTGCTTATCACTATGGGAGAGGACTGGCAGGGCCTCCAGGGACCTGGGCACTGCCATTGCCTTGCTATGTGACCTTTCAAGGTTACACCGGTCCCTGGGTCTCATGCTGCTCCTCGACGCAGGAGAGAGCTCTAAACAGGAAGGGCAAACCCTTGTCTTCAAGACCTGGCCAGTCACAGGGCTGTGGGAGTGGGGTCCGTGTAAGGCAGGGGGAACTGCGGGCCAGCCTGAGTCACTGCCAGCCAATCATCTCTGTATGGTAATGCCAACCCTTACAAACCCAACAGTAAATTCACATTAAAGAAAAAACAACTTGTTAGCCAAACAAAATAGGTCTCGCTGGATCCAGCTCATAGGTCACCAGTTTTCAACCCCTGGCCAAGGCCCGGCTGGTGGTCTGAGCTTCTGAGACTGTGCACTTCACATCTCCCTCCTCCTACCCTGGTACCCGCAGTTCAACATCTGTGCCAACAGCAGCCTCCACGACTACGCTAAGATCTTCCCCATGAACAACCATACAGTGGATGTGGACATTTACCAAGGAGTAAGTTCAAAGCCGGTGGTGGGGATAGAAGGGTAAGCTCCCTTGGCTCCTTTGTCACGCCCACTAGTGGGCGGGACCACACGCGGAGGGGTGGAGCCACGGGTCTGACCACACCCCTCCCTCCAGGGCGTGATCTTGGGCTGCATCTTCGGCCCTGCAGCCCTCTACATCTGGGCGGTGGGTCTACTGGCTGCCGGGCAGAGCTCCACCATGACTGGCACCTACGCGGGACAGTTTGTGATGGAGGTGGGGCCTGGGGCCAGGGGTGCGAGTTCACCTGGCATACTACTTGGGGCTCTGACTGGGGCTTTCTTAATCCTTAAAGCAGACCAGATCCTAAAGCAGCCACTATAAGCCCCATTTTACAGACAGGAAAGCAGAGATTCAGAGAGGTGAGGCGCCTGATCCCTGGCTGCAGACCCAGGACTAATAGGATCCTTTCCCCCAAAACTCTGTAGTCTTCAGCAATCAACTGCAGGAGGAGAACTCCCTAATTTCTCCCCACCCATTGTCAGCTAGGGACAGGTAGGACCCCAGTTCAGAGATGTAAAAACAGAGGGTTCCTCTAGCCATGAGATGGGCTGAGGGAAGACAGAGGCCCCTCCTCTGGAATCCCCTGCCCTGCACCCAGCCACAAAGGTGCCCGCCCCACACTCCAGGGCTTTCTGAAGTTGCGGTGGCCACGCTTTGCCCGGGTCCTCCTCACTCGCTCCTGTGCCATCCTGCCCACCGTGCTCGTGGCCGTCTTCCGGGACCTAAGAGACCTGTCAGGCCTCAATGACCTACTCAACGTGCTGCAGAGCCTGCTGGTGAGGGCATCCCTGTCACCCCTGCCCCTGCAGAGCTAAACAGGAACCACGGCAATCCCCTAGATTAAGCCTACCCACTCCAGGCACAATGTAAATACACCTTGCCAACAAGACTCATAATCCCACAGCCAGCCCAGGGGTACAAACCACCATTATCCCCATTTTGCAGCTTGGGAAACTGATGCACACAGTTAAGTGACCAGTGGCAGAGTTAAGGCTCAAACACAGGCAGCCTGGGACCACTGCCCCCAGCTGTTTTTTCTGCTCTGGAGCCCCACAAATTTGGAAGGCGCAAAGGTGGAAAAACTGAGGCTCAGAATGGTTAGGAGACTCGCCCAAGGACACACAGCCAGGCAGAGGGTGACAGGAGCCCCGGTTCTCTCCCTTCCTGTACAATATCCCTAGGGCAGGGTCCCTCAGCCCCATCCCTGCCCTGTTCTCCCCAGCTTCCCTTTGCGGTGCTGCCCATCCTCACGTTCACCAGCATGCCCACCCTCATGCAGGAGTTCGCCAATAGCTGGTGAGTACTCACATCGCAGTCGCTGGACTCGCATTACCTCCTTGCATCCTCACAATCAATCACCCAGAGGTAGGATTAACATTATTATTCCCATTATCCAAGTCAGCTTAGAGAGGATAAGGAATGTCTCCAAGGTCACACAGCTAGCCAATGGGGGAGTCAGGGCTGAACTATGGGGGTAGGAGCTGTTTCTAGACCCTGAGCTGTTCACCCCCACCTTAGACTCTGCTCCTGCCAAACCCACCATGTGGGGTCTGGAGGGCCCAGGACGCAGAAATGGGCGGGGCTCTGCCCCAAGTCCTACAGCCCAGAGACTGGCTTTGTCATCTCCCCACTCTCCCCAGCCCTGCTTCAGTCTGGCTGTGGGTACTGAAGAAGAGGAGAGGGGGAGATGCAGCCAGTCCTGAGTTTCCCTCCTGTCCTCCAGGCTAAGCAAGGCCATCACTTCCTCAATCATGATACTGGTCTGTGCCATCAACCTCTACTTCGTGGTCAGCTACCTGCCCAGTCTCCCCCACCTTGCCTACTTCGGCCTTGTAGCCCTGCTGGCCATACCCTACCTGGGCCTCTCCACCTACCTGGTACTGTTGGGTCAGCAGGTGCCTTGGGGATGGGGAAGGCAAGAAGGAAGGGGAGGCAACAGGTGGAGGGGGGGGGGACAGACTGGGGCTTCCCCAGGGGTCTTGTTTTTATATTCACCCCTCCCCCAGGTCTGGACCTGTTTCATCGCCCACGGAGTCACCCTGCTGGCCCACAGTTCCCATCAACACTTCTTGTATGGGCTTCCTGAAGAGGAGCAGGAGAAGGGAGAGCCCTCCAGATGAACTCTCCCCTGGGTCCAGCTGGGGGCTGGAATAAGGGGCTAACTGGCCTGCTGGGTGTAGGGGAAGGGGGAGGGGGAGAGGATGTGGAGACAGCAGGTGGAATGGGAGCTTTGGAGGCAGGTCAACCTGGGTTCCAAGGGGACCTGCTGTTTTCTAGCCTCAAGTACTTCCAGTGTCCTCATCTGTATAATGAGACAACACCAAACTCGCAACAAGTGTAAAGCACTTTAATACTGTGCCTGGCACTGGGACTTTAAAAAAACAAAATTCCAGGGTTCTCTCTCCACAGAGCATGCCCACCTGCATCTTCTTTTCTAGCGGGATAATCTTCTTTTCTTGGCGCTTCTCCTAAGCGCCAAGGGCCCTTCTTCTGCCTTGAGGTAACTTGTTCCCTGATCCCACGCAACCCAGCTGGCTCACTTTCCTCCATGGCTCACTTTTCCCACCTCTGTGACTTTCTAAATAAACTTTTGCCTGTAAAACAACAATAACACACCTCATCAACCCTGATGTGGAAGGTAAACCTGCCGTCTGGACACAGAGTCACCCGCCTACGACCAACCCGGAGCATCCCCAGGTGACATCTGGGTGATGGGGTCCACCTAGCATATCCTTTATGGAATGACTGACTGTTTGCACATTATAGGTCTCACTTTGGGAAGCCCATCTGCATCACCACCTCCTGAAATGAGACTCAACAATTTAACTGAACTGACTTATTTTTAGGACTATATATTGAGTCAATGAAATATTGAGCAATCTACCAACTTTGCTTCTGGATACAACAAGTCCATATCAAGATGGAGATACTTCAGGGGATTCTGGCTCTACGTTGGAAGAATCAGCTAAAAGCCTCTCTGTTCCAGTCTCAGATCCCATTGCCTTGTCTCCTTTAAATTAGTCAGGGAGAGACTTCCATATCCTATATATGAACGGACAACAGCCCCTATCAGCAGGAAGCAGTTACTGAAGACTCAACATCCTCACTCATCACCTCTAAAAGATGTCAGGGACTGAAGACTCTGAGGGGGGATGAGACAGCTACTAAGCCAGGACACGTGGAATAGAGAAACTGAGATAGTCAAACAGCCAAGCAGTTCACAGCCATCTAGTAAATCCAGTCTTCCCCAATCAAGGACACTTAAGAGTAAATTGTTTTTTAGGCCCTGACCAGGTAGCTGAGCATCATGCAGAATTGCCAAGGTTGCGGGCTTTGATCCCTTGTCCCCGCACATGCTAGAATCAACCAATGAATGCACAAATAAATGGAACAACATATTGATCTCTTTGTTCTTTCTCTCTCTAAAATCAATAAACAAAGTTTCTTTTTTTAAAAAAAGAGTAAATGGTTAACACTTCTCCTCCCCAACCAAAAGGTAAATAGCTTAAATCACAATCCAATCCAATGAGTGCCACTTATGCCAACCACACTCAAGGATGGATGAAATCCCAAATAAATCTCATTTTGGCTCATCAACATAAAGCTGATGAATGATCTTGAGATCCTCCCCTAAACCCTCCCCACTATAAACCCTCAAAAGACTGGATCCGGGGCGCATGCTCCTCCCCGACCCCCACCTTCCCTCTCCCACCACCTCCCTGTTCAATACTCTTTTCCAGTGTACTTTTCTAAGCTCCGCTTACTTTTACCACCTCTGTGACTTTCTAAATAAACTTTCTCTTATAATTTGGAAATATAAAAATAGAAAGGAAACTTTAATTCCAGAAGTATTTATCGAGCACCTACAGGAGTGACCTGACAGACTGACCCAGCTGGGGGCAGGCCACACTTAAAATATCTGAGTCTGAAGAATGCTAAATCAACACTAGTTCTCTTCTCCCCCAAAGAGCAGGGGAATGGAAACCTGGAAAGCACGAAATCTCTGAACTATCAAGAGCTCCCTACTCCATCCAATAAACGGAGTGGTTCTCTCCCCCTTCATGGGCCAGGTCATAATGAACCCCAGAGTCCCTGCCCCCGAGGCCCAATTCATTTGTCATCTCCCCAGGGAACCCCGCGGCCCCGACTCCCACGCCGCACAGTTAATGTTCCCTGGGCGCTGACTCGCAGCTCCCCCTAGGGGCAGGGACGGTCCCGAGCGCCTTCACTCCCTGCCACGGCCGCACCCTTCCCGGCCGAAGAAGAGAGGGAGGGCACTCGGGCCTTGCGCCCTGGGTCCTCGGAATCCGCCCAGACAAGGAAAGGGTTGTAGGGGGAGAGCTGTGTGGGCGGGGAACCCCCTCAGCTGCGGGGAGCCGCCCGACACACCTTCGCCCCTTGCTGGGGCTACACTTTACAGACGCTCCCTGGGCTGTTTCTAGGCTCCCCCAAGTCCTTACTCCGGCCTCTGCTAGTCCCTCGGACGCCAGCCCCTGGCTGCAGAGGGCAGCGAGGAAGAGAGGCCGCAGTACTTTTCCCGTGGATTGAGCCTGGAGCGACTGCTGTGCCTGGAAGCACCCCCAGTTTCCCGGGGATCCGGCGTGGCAAGCTCCGCGTTCAGGACAGGGCGCTTGTTTATAAGAAGAATTTTCTCTTTCTTAAAACGGCAACGATGTCAGTGGGGCCCTCAAGAAGGGACGGAACAGGGATCGGTCTGGCTCAGCCAGAGCAACGGTAGGAGAGGTTTACCTGAGGAAGAAAACCTCCCAATTCCCTTCCCCGTGCTTGGCCCCAGAGAAAATGGCACCCACGCGAGCTGAAGAAGGGGATGGTCGGGGGATGGGTAATAGAAGAAGGCATCTCCCAGCCCCTTCTCCAGTGTCCTGGAGGGTGCCACCAGCTGTACTTCCCTGTACCTCTCTGGTTTATTAACTAGGCTCCAGCCCTGTGCTAGTCTAGTGGGAGAGGGAGGCAAAGTTCGGAATTAAAGATGGTTGCTCTCAAGGAGTTACAGTGGGAAGCCCGGGGGAGGGGGGGACCGAATAAATAACAAATCCCTATACAAAATAAATAACATTACTATACATGGGATGGGGAACGACCATGTGCGTGTGGGACACACTTGGAAAAGAGTGAGGCAAGGGCCAGAGAAGGCCCTTGGACTGATTTTGAAAGCTATTATCAAGGGTGGGGGTGTCAGTGGGCGAAAGCGCAGAGACCTGCGTCAGCGCGTAATACTTAGATCTCTTGGAGCAGGAAAGGGAATGGGCAGGCTGGTCCCACTTATAGTTAAGCCTGGGACTTAGAATGGGGGGGGGGGCAAGGAATGCGGAGAGGGAAAGAGATCAATGCCAGCTAAGGTTAGTGATGCCCGAGGTTAGTGATGAGGTCAGGCCAAGGCCAGTCATTTCAGATCGAGGGAGACCCCTACAAAGTGCAGCCTGCCCCCATCTCTGGTCCTCCAGCCTCCAGACTCAGATCTAACTTGAGGGAGTGGGGATTATGTGTGAGCCCCTCAGGCTGGAAGTAGCCTGGGAGGAGGCTGCCTAGGGGCTCCTGCCTTTGGCACACTGAGCCCTTGACACTTTCTCAAGCCCGTGTGGCCGACGGGGTTAAGCTGCCTGCTAGATGGGGAAGACACTTGTCCACAGTGCCAGACGGAACCTGGTGTTTCCCCACTCACAGCCCCCGTGACTTCCTTCCTCTTCTGGCGCAAAAAGATAAAAATAAACCATGTGGCCCTGGACAGATAGGTCAGTTGGTTAGCGTGTCTTCTTGAAACGTAAAGGTTGAAGGTTCCATCCCTGGTCAGGGAACATACAGGAACACATCAATGTTTCTCTCTTCCTCTCTCTAAAATCAACTAAATTAATAAAAAATAACCAACTATGTGGGCAAGGCGACCTCCAGCTGCTGGGCTAGGATGGGACAGCACTGGGTGTGGACACCCCCCCCCTCACACACAGTGAGGAAACGCAAAGACACCCCCCAAAAAAATCCACAGAAGACTTCCACCAGCTCCTCTGTCCCCACAGTTCCCTGGACGCTGCGCCGCGGGGGACCTGGGGCTTGGGAGCCTGGGGAAAGGGCAGGTCTCCCAGGGGAAGAGGCCCGGACCAAAAAAGGTTTAGAGGTGGTTTTGGAGGGTGGGAGGCCTGGGGAATAGCGTGCGTGTGTGTAGGGGGGGCGGTATGCGCAGCGGCCCTGCCCTGTGCCCGATCCCCGCATTAGGTCCTCTGACCCTCAACGGGGACACCCGGCCAGGTTCGGCTGTCACAGAGGAAACAAGGGGGAAGAGCTGCCCTGCCTAGACAGGGCAAGGCTTCAGTCCCTCCTTGCCACAAATTTCCTTTGGGGGTCAGTGCGGGCTGAGTGTCGGAGATCACGCTGCGGCCTTGCCCCGGGGGCGGCTCGAAAGGGAGGGGGCTTTTTTCGGAGGCCATAATCCTGCAGAGCCAGGTCAAGTCGCTTCACTTCTTAGAGCTCAGTTTCCCCAAAGGCGAAATGGGGTTAGAAGGGGTCGTTCTGAGCAGTAAGTGAGATCGGAGAACGCAGCCGGAACGAAACCCAGACAAAGTGCCTGCCACATATTGGCGATTATGATTCAATGCAATGAGGGCGGCTCGGGTGGTTAGAGGCTGTCCCAATACTCCAAGGTTGCGGGTTGGATCCCCAGGCCCCGCGCGTACAAGAATCCCAACGAAGTATAACAAGTCGATGAATCTTTCTCTTTCTCTACCCTGATCCCTCTAAAGTCAAACAACAACTACAGCAGGATATTTTTTAAATTGCAATGAGGGTTGCCTCGCGGGGTCCGTAAGAATAGGAGGGGGGCACTGGGGTCCAGCTTCGTGGGGGAGAGCCACAGCCCAAAGTCATCTTCCCCGCTGCCCAGTCGCAGGGAGCCATCCAGCAAGCCTCCAGGCTAGCGCCGCTCTTCACGGGGCCGCCCCCTCCCGCGGGAACTAGGGGACGTGCGCCGCGCTCGCACTGGCGGCTGGACGGGACTGGGCGCTCCCTGCAGGGGAAGGAAGTGCTGAGGCTTGTTTGTCAAGGCTTGGCGTTGTCTTTTAAATTGTGAACACAAAATAATAACGAATGAAAAAAACTTAATAAACAGGAAAAATAAACCCATCCTCAGAGCCAAGAACACGGGAGTTTCCCTCCTGAAGAATCCGCGTGGACGCAGCTCTGACCAGTGTGATTCTGCCCGGACCCCGGGTGGAACCGCTGTTTAAAAGCCTCCAAAGCCTGACCTGTGGTGGTGCAGTGGATCAAGTGTCGACCTGGGAACACTGAGATCGCCAGTTCAAAACCCTGCACTGGTCTGGTCAAGGCACATATGGGAGTTGATGCTTCCAGCTCCTCCCCCCTTTCTCTCTCTCTCTCTCTCTCTCTCTCTCTCTCTCTCTCTCACTCACTCTGTATCTCCTCTCTAAAATGAATAAATAAAATAAAATAAAAGCCTCTAAAGATGTGTCAGGCCCAACAATTGGGCACTGGGCCCTCATGATGTAGCAACCAAAGTACGGGCGCCACCAGACCTCCCCCCCGCCCCCAAGGATCAGAGCGGCCGGCGTGGGAGTAGAGGAGAGTGTCTGGGAAGACCATTTTAAGACAGTGGCATTTCATCGAGGTCGGCGGGATTGACTTCAAGAAGGTAGGTGTAGGAAGCACGTTCCAAGAAGAGGGAACAGTGCGGTCCAGGGTGCCTCCTGGCGGGAACGACAGGTGATGGCGCGGGTTCTGGGGCCAACGTGCGGTGCGTCAGGTGGGGCAGTTGGAAAAGGTAGGCAAGAAGTTGGAATTCTCCCGCCCTACGAATACAGGTCACCTGGCCCCAAGACTGCGGCTGGTGTTGAGGTTACAATCTGGTCAAAAGCATAACTGTGTGTGCGCAGTCGCTTGGAGAAAGCAAAGAACTACCGCTTATTCACGACTTCCTGCAAAGCAGCCCCTACTATCATCGGAGAGAAGGCTCATTTTATAGACCAGATAGCGTTCGTCCCATTTCCCAGATGAGAAAACGAGAAGCGGCTTGTCCACGACCCTTGGAATGAGCAGAGGTGAAGCGCGCCGCCCGCCTGTACTCCTTGGCGTGGGCGCTCCGAGCGGGCGGGCGAGCCCTGTCCCTGGCGCTGGGCGGCCTAGAACTGTAGGCCGGGTGTAGGGCCTGCCACGCAGTCGCAGAGACTCCCAGCGGGCGGGCGGCAGGAAAGGAGGCGACGCCCCCTGGAGCGCGGCAGGAACCCGGCCGGGCCCGCCTCTCCTCCCGCCGAGTCGCGCCGGCCCCAGAAGTGATGAAAGCCGCGGCCGAGTCCAGGTCACGCCGAAGCCGTTGCCCTTTTAAGGGGGAGCCTTGAAACGGCGCCCGGGTTCCATGTTTGCATCCGCCTTGCGGGGAGGAAACTCCATGTTGTAACAAAGTTTCCTCCGCGCCCCCTCCCTCCCCCTCCCCTTAAAAACCTGGCTCCCCTCCCCTCCGAAGCTCGCGGGGATCCCTCCCTCCCACCCCTCCCCTCCCCCCCGCGCCCCGATTCCGGCCCGAGCCGGGGGGGAGGCCGGGCATTGGGGCCAGAGTCCAGCCGGAGCGGAGCGTGCCCGGCCCCATGGACAGCTCGGCCGTCATTACTCAAATCAGCAAGGAGGAGGCACGGGGCCCGCTACGGGGCAAAGGTACGGATCTGCGCGGAGGGCGCCGAAGCCGGGGCGCCGCAGGAGGGAAAAAGAAGGGGGCCGAGACCCTCCCCCGGGCAGCCGCTGCCCGCGCCCCGAGCGCCCGCCTTGGCGGGGCTCGAAACTCCCAGCCGGAGAGGGAGAGGGGAGTTTGAAGTCGGGGAGGCTGAGAGACGCGGGGCGGGTCTGGCACCTTTTGGGTGCTCTGGTCTGCTCAAGGTAGGGAAGCTGAGGCAGAGGTGGAAACGGGGCTCCTCCAGGGTCTCCCGGGATGGCAGTGAGCAATGCCGAGGGTCGCCCCGTCTGCCTCCCCCACCCCAATAGCGCCAGAGGGACTGGGAGTTGGAGGGTGTTGGAGAGGGCGCCTTCAGGCCACCCGCTGAGACTCCGCCCCACCCACCCACCCACCCTGGGCCTTGGTCCGGTCAGGTCGCGGGGGAGGGCGCCGAGGTGACAGCCGGTTGGGGGGAGGGGTGGAAGGATCTCCCGCCAACACACAGCCACGATCTTCACAAACTTCCGCGTCACGCGTGGAGGCGCCAAGCCCCTCAGAGGCGCAGAGAGGAACAACTACTTCTGAGAGTCGCCAGCGCGCCCGCGGGGAGCCGGTTGCTTTGGGCCGGGCACGCGGCGTCCCGGCTTCCTGGGGCCCCACTGCTTGGGCGCCGGGCCTGTGCACACATGCACCGACCCGGGAAGCCGCGCTGCCAGCTTCGGCAAGCTTCCCCGGCGCTGGCGGGCCGGGCCAGAGGTCTGGCCCTCCCTGTCCTGGGGTGACATCAGAGGCTAGCCAGTCCTTCCAGGTGTGCCCACCTCTGGCCTGAGCCTAGCTCTGTACGGGGGCCGGCGGCCCGGTGGAGAATGGGACCGTCGATCAGCCGGTGGCGGATACCCAGCTCTAGGTTGGAGGTGGGGGCAGAGCAAGGTGGGGGCGGAGGAGGCGGGACAGGCAGATGGCCCCAGGTCCACCCCCTACCTCTGGGTTCAGTGGCAGTGAGAACTTTGGACTCATGGGGGGCTGAAATAATAGAAGGAGGGCGGAGCCCTCCTGGGCCCGACTGAGCAGGGGCTGCTCAAGTAAAGTGGGTGGCAGAAGGTGCCCCCGGGGGCTGAGCCCTCAGCAGTGATGGAGGCTGGGAGGAAGAGATAGCGCTCTTGGTACATTCTCCAGCCAGCCTATTCCCTAATGGTGGTACCTCTGTGCCACACCGGACTGACTTGTGGGGAGCAGAGGGATGTTCTACAGCCACCCTAGTGTGTTTCCCTCAATGAATGGGGTATCGCCAGACCTTGGCAGACCAGGGGCTGGTACCTGGGGACATATGCACGCCTCCATCTTGGGCCTCTCTGCTTCAGGTGACCAGAGGTCATCGGCTTCCCAGAAGCCCCGGAGCCGGGGCATCCTCCACTCACTTTTCTGCTGTGTCTGCCGGGATGATGGGGAGGCCCTGCCCACGCACAGTGGGGCACCCCTGCTCGTGGAGGAAAATGGAGCTGTTCCCAAGGTGTGTGGTGACCAGGTGAGGGCTGTAGGGGCGCCTGGATTCATCCTGGAGGGGGGTTAGGGGCAAGGGTTTTTCTTGAACCACCTGTAGGCCCTGGAAGGTTTGGAGGAGAGTGGAGCCCTCCAAGGACTGCCTATTTTGTCCCCTGAAATCGCTAAGACCACCACCAAGGGAATTCGGAATTTTCCTGTCACAGGTGGATGCTGTTCTCTGCCTTGGCTTCCAGATAGGGAAACGAGGCCCAGAGAGATAGGGGGCCTGCATCATGCTCCAGAGTTGGCAGGGGCAAATTTGGGAACAGGGTGGTCTCTGCCCATGTCCCTGTCGATCCCCAGGTGAGGGCTGTGGGAGGGAAGACCTGTGTAGGAGAAATGACCAGGGTGTGAGAGAGGTGCCCCCAGCCAGCACCACTCGTCCCCACAGCAGACCCCAGTCCAGTATCTGCTCCCCGAGGCCAAGGCCCAGGACTCAGACAAGATCTGCGTGGTCATCGACCTGGATGAGACCCTGGTGCACAGCTCCTTCAAGGTGGGCCCTGCCCAGCAGCCCCCCACCCTGGGTTTCTGAGGGGACCTGCCCTGGCCTGGGGGGGCGGTCTGGGCAGGCCTTGCCCCAGCTCCAGCCACTCTTTTCCCCCTGTAGCCAGTGAACAATGCTGACTTCATCATCCCCGTGGAGATCGATGGGGTTGTCCACCAGGTGAGGGGCTGGGTACTGGGGGGGAGGCAGTGGGCTTGGCATCTGCCATTCAAACAGGCTCCTCCCACCAATCCTGAGAGCTTGTTATAGGTCTCTGCTAGATGTGGAATATCAGAGGCCCAGAGAGGGTGTAAGACTTGTCCAAGGTCACACAGACCCTCGGGGACTCAACTTTAGTAAGGTCTACAGGGAGTGGAGTTCTTCTTGGCACCTCCTTACCCCACCCTGCCCGGAACCCAGTTCAAGTAATTCAGGATAGGTTGTGTGCAGTCCAGCCTGTTCTCCATTACTTGGCTCGGGGGCCGGTGCCCTGCAGCCTTGGGGTGAGGGGGCTGCCCCTAGGCCCCTCCATTTGCCTGAGGCCGTGGTAGGGGAAGGGCCTGAGAATTAGTGATTCCCCTTGAGGCAGAAGCCTGGAAGTCAGAGGTTCATTTTGATCCTTTCCTGAGAGGGTGGTAGTATCCCTAGCAGCAGTTGGGGTGGCTGGCCAAGTGGATCCCCCGCAGGGCCTGAGACCAGCCTGCTGTCTGTGCTCCTCTGGCGCCTTCCCAGCCCCCAGCCACCCCTACTCCCAGCCTGTGGGCCAGCAGTCCCCTCACTGGCCCACCCCCCAGGTCTATGTGCTGAAGCGGCCCCACGTGGACGAGTTCCTACAGAGAATGGGCGAGCTCTTTGAATGCGTGCTCTTCACTGCCAGCCTGGCCAAGGTGAGTCCCACACCCCCTGATAGGCTCTTGGGACAACCTTGCCCTCCTCTCCAGCTTGTGGCCTCTGGGCAGTGACCTCTGGGTCACCCTTGGCCCCAGATGACTCACCTCCCATTGGCAGTATGCAGACCCCGTAGCTGACCTGCTGGACAAGTGGGGTGCCTTCCGGGCACGGCTGTTCCGTGAGTCATGTGTCTTCCACCGCGGGAACTACGTGAAAGACCTGAGCAGGCTGGGCCGAGACTTGCGGCGGGTGCTCATCCTGGACAACTCGCCTGCTTCCTATGTCTTCCATCCAGACAATGCTGTGAGTGCCAGGCCCTGGACAAGGGGCCGAGAACCAAGAAAGGGGTCAGTCCCTTCGGGCTTCCTGCCGGCCCCGGCTCCCAAGCTGGGCGGTGTCCCTTCCATTCCTCCTTTCCTCTCATTGGCCTGTGCCCACTTCCTCACGCTTTTTGATTATTCTGTTCATTCGTACTGTGTGTAGTGGGCTGGGTCCCGCCTGGGCATTGGAACAGTTACAATTTTTAAGCTGCCAGTTATTACCAGTTAGTGGGTCACAGACATGATTTAGTCGGTCCTAGTTAGGATTAAAAAATAAAACAAAATAGCAGAGTGCTTTGTACACAGTTAGGTTAAGTATCATTTCATAAAGTGCTGCTTTGTTATGTAGATAAACACGATTTACGGGGGGGGGGGGCTGCTGTCAAATGTTTGAAAGCTGGGTAAGGGGTTTCCAGGAGGGGGCCCACCAAGAAGGGTGCTCAGGGATAGGCTGCATATTCTGTGTCCAGGGTGATGACCCTACGCCCATCTGCCCAGGTACCGGTGGCCTCGTGGTTTGACAACATGAGTGACACAGAGCTCCACGACCTCCTGCCCTTCTTCGAGCAGCTCAGCCGAGTGGATGACGTGTACTCAGTGCTCAGGCAGCCGAGGCCTGGCAGCTAGTGAGGAGCCCTGGGGCCAGGACCTGCCCCTAACCACACCTACACCTTTCACACACAGACTCTTCCTTAAGAAAACCATGCAGCCTTGGCCACCTCAGTGCCATGGGGATGTGGTTGTCTCCCCTGCAAGCCTGGCCAGGCTGCTAAGGGGGTAGCAGGCTGCACAGAGGGCAGTGAGACCCTGGGTCCCTGTGTCAGTGCCTTAGAACCTCCTCCCTCTTCTTGGGGGACCTGAGGGACCCTGCGTGCCGCTCCCCCTTTCTCTCTCTGTGCTGCCATGTTTCTCTGCTGCCAAATCGAGCCCCTTGACCTTTCTGGTTCTGCTTGGGGGAGGGGGCAGGGTTCCTGCTGCCCCGTGCCTTGGGCCCCCAGCCTGGGAACAGTGGACGCCAAGTGCCTTGCATAGAGCCCTTTTCCCTGTCTGGTTTTCCCAGGACCAGATCGGGTCAGCTCTTGCCTGGAATAGTCTCCAGGCTGCTGGTGGGGGAGGAACCAGTCTCCCCACCTCCTCTGTGGGGGCCGATACAGAGCCCACCACCCCTGCTTAGGAGGGTGGTTAGGAGGGGAGAAGATCTGCTACCATGTGAAGGCAGCAGGGGTCTGTCCTTCAGGACGAAGAGGCCATCTTTTCTGGGCTCAGCAGCAGCTGAGGGCTGCTCCCCACGTCACCCAAGCCCTAACCCCTCATACCCCGAGGCCCTGGGGCTTGGCTCCCCTAGCTCTGAGTGTGGGGGCATAGGCAGGACCCCTTGTGGTGCCGTATAAATATGTATATGTGTATATAGGTTTTTAGGGAAAGGTTGGGGTAGAAACACCCCTTCCTCTCCCCTTTCCTGGGCCCATCAATTGGGGGGAGGGAGGGAGAGGATTTTTAACATTTTTAAACTGCTATCTTCTGAATGAAACAAGTTGGGCCAAGGGTCCCAGGCCCTACCCTCTGTCCCCTATACCCTCTTTGCTTCATTCTTTCATTTAAAACACATTTATTGAGCACCTTCTCTGTGCCCAGCCTGTGGTAGGCCAACCAGCTGAGCGTGTTTGAGGGGTCTCTACACCACCTAGCACGTGCCTCTGCCACCCACCCCATACTTCACCTGTGCCTTAGGGGATCTGTAGGAGGTGGGACCCTTCTTGTGGGGTTTGCCAAGCTACACCCCTCTTCTGTGCCAACCCACCCTCTGCAGCCCCCCTGCCTCATCCCCTACTGGCTGGGGGCTGCTCCCAGGACATCCTGCCTTCCAGTTCTGCCTCCTTTACCTGGCACCCCTCCCCCAAATGCTGAATCTGGAGGTCAAGGCCTTGGGCTTGCCCCAGATCCTAACAGTTAAGGGGACATACCTACCAGTGCCAAGGGAGAGTGTCAAATGGACATGTCATTGTTCCTCTCCCCCCATCCTCCTGGAAAACCAGGGGTGGGAGGGAGGACATGGCTGGTCTGAATCCAATGACTCACCCATTTAAGTGCCTTCTCTGATGTAGAGCCCCTCAGTGTGATGAAAACTAAAGAGAAAGCCAGACCCCCCATCCTGCCTCTGTGGTTATTTGGGGAAGGGCTGTGAAGTGGGAGAGTGTGTCCTACGAAGCCACGCCCCACTTAAGCAAACCCTTTGGAGGGAGGAAAGGAGGTGGTGGTGGTGGAGGGGGAGGCTGTCCTACTCCCCTGGGGCTTCAAGTGGGAACGTGCGGGAATGACCTAAGTACTGTTTAATTTTCCCACCTCTCAGCCTCAGTTATCTGACCTGCAAAATGGAGATGGGCACTGCAGAATTGTTTAAATGCCGCACTTGGAGGACTCCGTAAGATTAGCCCTAAAGCTAAGCAGCAATGCGTCCCTAGGGGAGGCCCCTGGAAGGTATTCGGAGACGGGAGGGGTGTGGTCTCTGGCCCGGAGCGGAGGGGAGGAGTTCGTGAGGCCCCAGAGGGTGGAGGTGGGGAGCGGGCGAGTTACAGGGGAGCCAAGTTCAGCTGCAAACGGAAGAACTTGGAACGAGACTGAGAGACTGACGTAGGCCTCCCGGACGGTGTCGCGGGAATGGCAGGCAGGCCGAGGCGCCAGGGACGCCGGGGAGGCTCTCCGCCCTTCCCCCACGCAGCCCACCGCGGCCTCCAGCTGGCCGCACCCTTGCACGAGCCTCCGGCCCACTTCCTGCCCCCGCCCCTCCGGCCGTGGCAGCGCTTCCTCTGCAAAACTGGGCAGCCCCGGGCTCTGGCAGGAAGTGCCCTCCCGGCGCGGCCCGCCCCGCCCCGCCCTCTCCTGCTTCCCAAGGTGGCCACTAGGGGCCTCCCCGTCCTTGCGGACACCGGGCCGCTGCGGCGCGGGGCTCTAACCCCACCCCGACGCTGGGGGCTGGGGAGAGGGACGCCTGTGGTTCACCCCTCTCCCGGGGGGTGGGCCGCTCCTGCCCCGCCCCCACATACACACACACGGAAGAAGGGAGGTCTGCCTCTCCCAAAGGTTGACCCCGGCCCGTTTCCACCTATCCTACCCTTCGCACCCCACTTCCCCTTGTGAATCCAGCTTCGAACGGGCCTCCTGGTGCCCCACGTGCTGATCTGCCCCCCTGGTCTCTGAGGGTGACCTACCAGGTGTATGGTGCCTCCCCTTTTTTTCTGGCTCGTTCTCCCCTTTTTGCTGCTGGAAAAGCACTGGGAAGCACCCACCTGGCAAGAGAACCTGCAGAGCCGTTGGTCAGTTCCATGGGCTCCAGTCTGAGCGGAACCTCAGCCATGGGCAGGGTTAATATCCAATTGGCCTGCCTCTGCCCTTTACCCTCCTCAGGGGTCCTGTGGGATTTCCTGCTCTCCGTGCAGACACTAGTCCCCGAGATTTGCATCCCAGAGGCCCACAGAAGCTGGAGAGTCACTAGGGCTCCCGACGTTGAATGAGACCGCAGTCAGCCTTTCCCCACCACCACCACCCACACACCCTTCACCCACATGAAGTTCAACTTAACCACATGTATCTGCAAACTTCCTATGAGCCAGGCACGTTGCCAGGAACGACCGGGGACACACCGTGACTAGAGCACGCCTCTGCTCTCAAGGAATTCCCACCCTAGTTGAGGAAGGACACCTGAACAGACTATCTAAAGCCTGAAGTGCTGCAGATGTAGCGCAAGAGAGAACCTGGCAGACCAGGAGCACAGTGGGGTACCGCACCCCGCCTGGGATGCCATGGGGTGTGAAGGAAATGCATCCTGAGGGAGTGAGGAGTTTGAGAAGGAGGAGCGATTCAGGTGATGGCGGCCTGAGCAAGGAGAAGCACCAGAAAGGAAGCCAGAGAGCCAGGAGCCCTTCACAGGAGGGAGTGTGGGAAATGACAAGTCTGTGATTGCACACAGTAGGGGAGGACGAAAATGACGCTGCAGGAGACAGGAGGGGCCAGATAATGCAGATCTATAGGCAGACCGATGGAGTGGCTTTTTTCCCTTGCAGGCAGTGTGTTCCTTTGGGGGGACACTAGGGACACTGAGCAGGAGAGGGGTGTGCTCAATCCTTGTGGCTTCACAATGGAAGCAAAGTCGGGTATGGGATAGGAGACCACAGCCATGGAGGATGGAGGATGAAGACGAACTGGGCATAGGAGCCAACTGAAAAGGGAAGAAAGGAAGGATGGGTGTGAAATAGGAGATAAACCTGGCAGGAAGCTGTGTGGCTGGCTGGCTCTGGGGACGGGTAGAGAGGAGGGACAATGTTTTGGAGATGACAACTGCAAAAATGTCTAATTGAGCCCAGTGTGGAACAGATACTACTTGCCTGTTACACACAGACACACACAGCAGAGGAAACAGGCACCTGACACAGCACTGTTGGCAGGAATGTAAACTGGTACAACCACTTTGGAGAGTGATTTGACAATATTCTTCTTTATTCTTTATTTAGTTTAGGGAGAGGAAGGGAGAAAGGGAAACATCAATCTGTTGTTCCGCTTTTTCATGCATTCACCCGTTGTTTCTTGTATGTGCCCTGGCTGGGGATTGAACCTGCAACCTTGGTGTATCTGCATGATGCTCTAATCGACTGAGCTTCTGGGCCAGGGCCTGGTTTTTTTTTTGTTGTTTGTTTGTTTGTTTGTTTGTTTAACAGAGAGAGAGAGAGAAATAGATAGGGACAGACAGACAGGAATGGGAAGAGATGAGAAGCATCAATCATCAGTTTTTTTGTGGCCGTTGTGACACCTTAGTTGTTCATTGATTGCTTTCTCACATGTGCCTTGACCATGGGCCTTCAGCAGACTGAGCAACACCTTGCTGGAGCCAGCGACCTTGGGTCCAAGCTGGCGAGCTTTTTGCTCAAGCCAGATGGGCCCGCGCTCAAGCTGGCGAGCTCTGGGTCTCGAACCTGGGTCCTTCTGCATCCCAGTCTGATGCTCTATCCACTGCGCCACCACCTGGTCAGGCTATCTTTGTTTTTTAATTGACTTTTAGAAGGAAGGGTGGGACAGAAACATTGACTTGTTCCACTTATTCATGCTGTCATTGGTTGATTCTCATATGTGCCCTTACTGGGGATCAAACCTGCAACCTCAGCATGTTGGGACAATGCTCTAACCAACTCAGCTACCTGGCCAGGGCCAACAATAACATTTTTCTTTTTAAAAATTTTTTCAGCAATACCATTTTTCAAAAATTTTTAAATGCAGACACCCTTTGATCCAGTAATTCCACTGTTAGGAATTTATGCTGTAACTAAAATGTATATACATATAACCTTGTATGTATCCAGGTAGTAATTACATCCTTGTTTGTAATAGCAAAACACTTGAAATAACCTAAGTGCCCCTCAGTCAGGGAGGGACTAGTTAAATAAATATTTATCTATACCAGAGAATACCATGAACTCATGAAGAACAGTGATGTCGAACTATCCAAGCAGATACAGAATGATCTCCAATGTAGACCAGTAAATGAAACAAAGCAAGATTGATCACAGTGGTGATGGTATATTCCCACCAAGGAACAATTTTTTTTTTTTTTTTACAGGGACAGAGAGAGGGATAGACAGACAGGATTGGAGAGAGGTGAGAAGCACCAATCATTAGTTTTTCGTTGCCGTTGCAACACCTTACTTGTTCATTGATTGCTTTCTCACATGTGCCTTGACCGCGGGCCTTCAGCAGACTGAGCAACCCCTTGCTGGAGCCAGCGACCTTGGGTCCAAGCTGGCGGGCTTTTGCTCAAGCCAGATGGGCCCGCGCTCAAGCTGGCGAGCTCGGGGTCTCGAACCGGGTCTTCCGCATCCCAGTCTGATGCTCTATCCACTGCGCCACCGCCTGATCAGGCCCAAGGAACAATATTAAATAAATATAAATATACATATATACTTTTGTGTGCTCAGAGTAACAAGAAATGGGAATTGTGGCTAATCCTAGGGTGTAGGGTTGGGGATTGGGTGGGCGTCACCTAAAATGGGAGGAACACCTTTAAACAATGTTTTTCAATTGATTTGAGAGAAACATCAACTCATTCCACTTGGTTGTTCTATTTAACTGTGCACTCATTGATCGCTTTTCCTATGTGCCCTGACCAGACATAGAACTTGTGACCTCAGCATGTCAGGATGACACTATCCACTGAGAACCCGGCCAGGAGGGGGACATGTTTTTACTATACATCTGTTTATCATTTGAGTTATTTTACCAAGTACACTTCTTTTTTTCTTTTTTTTAATAAAAATCCGTTTAAAATTAAAAAGTCCAACTTTGTAAACATCAAAATAGAACTCATAAATTCCATGTCTTTCCTTCAGTCATTGTGTGGCGACTCTCTGCCAGGCACTAGGGTACAGCAATGAGCTACACAGATGCTGTGGGAAAAACAGAGGTTCAAGTCATTCCAAAACGAGAAGTAGAAAGTGGGAAATAAAGAGTTAAAAACTTGCCTGACCAGGCGGTGATGCAGTGGATAGAGTTTCGGACTGGGATGCGGAAGACCCAGGTTCGAGACCCTGAGGTCGCCTGCTTGAGAGCGGGCACATCTGGCTTGAGCAAAAGCTCGCCAGCTCGGACCCAAGGTCACTGGCTCCAGCAAAGCGTGGCTCGGTCTGAAGGCCCGCAGTCAAGGCACATGTGAGAAAGCAAAACAACTATGGTGTCGCAATGGCAACGAAAAACTAATGATTGATGCTTCTCATCTCTCTCCGTTCCTGTATGTCTGTTCCTATCTATCCCTCTCTCTGACTCTCTCTCTCTCTCTCTCTGTCCCTGTAAAAAAAAAAAAAGAATTAAAAACTTTTGTACTGCCACTGCCAAAGTATCACCCCAAGATGACTTCTGATCACAAAGTCATGATCAGAATGTAGGCATACTTGGCAGTAACCAAGGGAGGAAACTGCATTGCTCATGCTGGGACAGCTTGACACCATAGACCCCGATGTGGTACAATGTGAAGTTCACAGCATTAGCTCTGCCAGGGCCACTCAAAGCGTGATCCGCAGACCGGCAGGTGCATCAGCCTCATCTGGGAGCTTGTTAGTAATTCAGAAGCTCAGGCCCCACCCCAGATCTATTAAATCAGATTCTGCATTTTAAAAAGATTCCCAGGTGATTTTTTTTTATTTTTTTAAATTTTATTTTTATTTTATTCATTTTAGAGAGGAGACACAGAGTGAGAGAGAGAAAGAGAGAAAGGGGGGAGGAGCTGGAAGCTCAACTCCCATATGTGCCTTGACCAGACCAGTGCAGGGTTTTGAACTGGCGACCTCAGTGTTCCCAGGTCGACACTTTATCCACTGCACCACCACAGGTCAGGCCCCAGGTGATTCTTATGATATGACAGTTTGAGAAGCACTGGCCTTTTCCAAATATTTTTTGAAAAATCATTTAACCAGAACTTTTCAAGCTTTTAGAGGTCCCTTCAGTTTGTGGGAAATCCAGGAGGAAGAGGAACAAAAGGAAACAATACACAAAGACTGAGATAAATCCACAGTGTGAACATTCTACAAAACAACTGTCCTTGACTCAGGTTAGTCAGTGTCAGAAAAAAAGCTGGGATTTGTTCTAGATTTCAAAAATAAAGCCTCAGCCTAATCGGGTGATGGTGCAGTGGATAGAGCGTTGAACTGGGATGCGGAGGACCCAGGTTCAAGACCCTGAGGTCACCAGCTTGAGCGCGGGCTCATCTGGTTTGAGCAAGGCTCACCAACTTGACCCCAAGGTCGCTGGCTCAAGCAAGGGGTCACTCACTCACTGTGCTGTAGCCCCCAGTCAAGGCACATATGAGAAAGCAGTCAACGAACAACTAAGGTGCTACAACGAAGAAATGCTGCTTCTCATCTCTCTCCCTTCCTGTCTGTCCCTCTCACTGACTCCCTCTGTCTCTGTCACTAAATAAATAAAATTAAAATGCTTTTATAAAATAAATAAAGCTATATAACAAAGGAAACGCATGATCTTGATTTGATCCTGAATCAATAAAAACAGCTGTTAAAGTTTTTGTGAGTACAACTGGAGAATTTGACCATGGACTGGGTAGAAGAGGATATTACAAATAATTTGTCCCTGGCCAGGTAGCTCAGTTGATAAGACCTTCGTCCCAACACGCCAACGCTGCGGGTTGCACCCCGGGTCAGGGCACGTACAAAAATAACCAATGAATGCATAAATAAGTGGAACAACAAATTGATGTTTCTGTCTCTAAAATCAATCAATAAATAAATAATTTGCGCCCTGGCCGGATAGCTCAGTTGGTTAAAGCATCATCCTGAAGCACAGAGGTCACTGGCTCAAGCAAGGGGTCACTTGGTCTGCTGTAGCCCCCCCCCCCGGTAAAGGCACATATGAGAAAGCAATCAATGAACAACTAAGGAGCCACAACAAAGAATTGATGTTTCCCATCTCTCTCCCTTTCTGTCTGTCTGTCCCTATCTGTCCCTCTCTCTGACTCTCTCTGTCCCTGCCTCTTAGAAGCTGGAGACTGGGCCTGGGACGAATGTGAAGAAACAGGCTATCTCCTGTCCTGAACGGTGGGCTACCAGTTAATGCAACTTTTCTAGAAGGCAATTTGCCTATTCACATCTTTGACCCAGCAATCCCACTTTTAGGAGTTTATCCTAAAGAAATAATAATAGATGCAATCTAATGGCAAAGATTTAGCAATTAGAACACTTGCCACAGCATTCTTTGTATTATCAAATAATTGGATATGCAAATGAGCTATTGGTTACACAGACTATGCTATCTAATGGATTGCCATGGGACAATTAAAAAATTACAGAAAAACAATGTCACAGAAGAAAAGCATATAGGTGTAGATAGATCAATCGGTAGATATTATATATATATAGCACACACAGCTTATGTCTTGAAATACAATGAATTGAAAGAAATACAACAAAATAAATCACTAACAGTGATTTATCTGTGGATTACCTCTGTAGTAAAATTATAGATGAGATTTTTTCCTTTCCTTTTTGTCTGTTTGTATAATTGAGAGAATATATACTTCTTTTTTTCACAAAACTTATTTTAGCCTGACCTGTGGTGGCGCAGCGGATAAAGTGTCGACCTGGGAACACTGAGGTCGCCAGTTCAAAACCCTGCACTGGTCTGGTCAAGGCACATATGGGAATTGAGCTTCCAGCTCCTCCCCCCTTTCTCTCTTTCTCTCTCTCTCTCTCTCTCTCTCTCTCTCTCTCTCTCTCTATCTCTCACTCTGTGTCTCCTCTCTAAAAATGAATAAAATAAAAATTTATAAAAAAAAAACTTATTTTAAAAAACAAAATAGCACCTGCCATGTGTTCACTCCTCTTACCGGACTGTGCACAAACACACTCCCTCCTGCACACACATGCGCACATGTGCACACATATAACATTTGGTCTCCAGAACTCAGGAAGGTGTGGTTAGGAGGTGGGGCTTCCCTCACCCAGCCTTCATCTCACTGGTCCAGGGGACCTGAGTTTAGGGGTGACAGGAGGATTTCTGCAGGGACAGAGGTTGGAAGGCAGCTGCCCAGGATGTTGAGTTTGTGAGCAGAGCCAGCTTGCTCCTTTCCCATCCTGATGAGAGGGGCTCCGGGGATCCGGAGTCGGAAATGCAAACGGTGACTGACGGTGACTGCCGGGAGAGGGTGGCAGACAGTCCAAAGGCGCTGGTTTATGGCAGCTCATAAAAACTGCAGGTGGAGCCTGAAAGGGTGGGGGAGACAAGGAAGACACTTGTGCCCCCTCTGAGTGTCATGTGCCCAGTAGAAGAGACCTGTAGGGGTGCCAGGGTTCCATCTGTCCTGGAGGGACCCCAAGTGCAAACCCCTGACCCTGCATCCCTGGGTCTGGGGCTCCCTTGCCCCATGAGCCATTCCCCCAGAGAAGGAGGGAGGTCTGCTGAGCCTCCTCTTCGGGTTTGGTAGGAGAAAGTACTTCTCCTGGCTCGTGCTGTCCACCTGCAGTGAGAGCCTGGGCCCCGGGCAGAAAGGCACCCTGTCCTGGGGAGCTCTTCGGGGAGCTCAGGGTGAGGCGCTTCGGCTCTGCCTGGCAGAGTGTCACTGGGCTCCCCGCTCCCAGCGACCTGACAGACACCTGTCTCCCTACCCCCTCACCCATTCTCTCTCTCTCCCAGGGGCCCTATCTTTCCTTATATGGTGAAGGCAGTTCCTAGAGGAGGGGGGGTGGGAACAAAGGTCGCTCTCCTGCAGTCAGCTTGCCACAACTCCCTGAGATCTCCCAGGTGGCAGCTGCCTCCTCCAGCCAGGTAAGGCAACCCTGAGGGGACCCACGGGGACCATGGGTGGTGGGAGAGGACAGGATAGGGTCCCTGGCTTCTCTCTAGCAACCTGGCTTCTGCTGGAGTACCGTGGGAGCTGTGATGAGGGAGAGGTTCGGCACTCTGGAGAGTCTGGGAAGAGCAGAAAGCCCTGCATGGCTTCTTTGGCCCCCAAGGAGAGAATTGTACAGGCTCCACCCCAGACAACTGCTCCTCAGAACCCCCTGCCACCAGCCTGCACCCCACTGCAGGTGTCAACCATCCCAGATTGCCGAGAGTCTGGAGACCCGGGACTTTCAGACTTAAAATTTGGACAGTCCTGAGCATAGCAGGACTAACTGGTCTCCCTGATTTCATCCCGACCACCTCTTTACCCATTCCTTCTTCATCTGAAATGGTTTCTTTCTCTGTGTTACCATTTCCCGACACTCCTGGGACCTCAATCAAGTCTCTTGTCTCCTGGATCCTAGGGTGTGAGCAATAGCCACCAGGGATTGAATGGGAAAAGACAGACACGAGGCTGGGCACTTAGTCCTGGCCCATGCCCTGCAACCCAGCCTTCATCCTGCCCCATCTTCCCTCCACCAGGACCCATCGTCCCCTTGGCCTCACCAGCCACTATGGCTCCATTCAGCTGAAATGGGAGGAGGGGAGGCAAGAGACAAGTTCAGACCAGGGTCTTAGACATACTGACCACCCCTTCCCAGGAAGCCTGCTCAGGCATCCTCAGGTGGGTGGGGGCAGAGACTGCAGGTTGGGGGCGTTGGGGTGTGTCCGTTCCCTCTGCTGTTATGGGCCTGGGGAAGCAGGAAGGTGTCCTTGTTTCAGGGACTGCCACATCCCTGTCCAGCTCAGAACTGCCTGCCTGAGGACTAAGAGCAGTGACAGTACCCAGGGTTCTCTGGAGCCTGAACTCTGAGGACAACAGGGTGGCAGAGAAGGAAGGACATATGGGAACTAGCCAGGCAGGAACTCCGACTCCCTCCAAGGTCCTGAGAAGGTCAGCCCCCTTCTATTCCACAGTTCAGTCTTTCAGCTTACTGAGCACCTACTATGTGCTAGGACTTGGAGACTAGACAGACACACATCTATGTCCTTGGCCTATAGGACCTCAGACTTACAAACAGATCATTTCATCACCATGTTGTCTAGGGGGCAAGAGAGGCATCTGTCCAAGATGCCTTGGGATCCCAAACTAGCCTGAGGATTCTGAGAGGGTTTCCTGGAAGCAATGAGATCTAAACTGAGTCTGGAAGAATATGTTAGCCAACTGAAGAAGGCGGGGAGGCCTCTCTGTAAAGGGAACCGTGGGAACAAGGACACGGGAGGAGGGTAAGAAGCAGCATGGGGGCTCTCAGAGTTGCCCTCCTCAGAATCCCCTTGCCCACCCCTGGCTATGAGGAGGCTCCCCAAGATCTGTTCAGGCTGCTGGAGGCCTCCAGTCCTGACCTCTCTCTAAGGAAGGAGAGCACCAGCTGTTTCAAGTCCTGCCCCTCTGTATCCCCCTGTGATGGGCAAGAGAGGCCTCCTCGTGTCTACCCTTAATTCCTCTCCCTGTTCACTCCGGGAATCAGAGCATGTCCCTGGTGGGACGTTAGAGACCGTCTAGTTGAGCCCCCACCCTCATAGATGAAGAAACAGGGTCCATGTTCATACAGCCAGTGAGTGTCAAGACTCTGCTTTGGAAAAGAGGGGATGTCGACAAAGGTGGGGATTCAAGTAAAACGTTCTTCCTCCGTACCCACGCTGGTTCTACTGAACCAGTAGTCCTGGGAGCCCAGGGTCCCTGTGGGTTGAACTCACAGAGGAGTCCACAGAGATCCGACAGCAGGGGCTCCTACAGACTCTGCCTGGCGATCAGCAGGTGGCTCCGATCTGCTGGAGGAGGGGCTACATCAGGTGCTCGGTAGGGAGACCTTGCCCCCAAATGCCAAAATACCAGGGTAAGTTGTCACCCCTCAGGACTCAGAAGAGGGAGTTTCTGAGTAGTAAAAGGGCAGGTCACTGTGCGGAGGAGAGGTGACTCAGAGTCAAGGTGCAGAGAGAGATTAGATAGATTCTATCTAGACTGTCATCATGAAGATGGATCTGTGGGGGGCATGTGACCTGTCATTCATCAGGAATTAGTTCAAGGAGCACTTGTGGAGGGTAACCCTGTGCCAGGCTGGTGGTAGGCTTGGTGGGGAAGGGGATGGCCTCCAGCCTGGTGGGGAGGGTGCAGGAAACCAAGGACGAGGTGCTTCAAGTGGTCCTCTGCCTCGGTTTATAATCCGAATCACTCAGCAGTTTTAAAAGCAACCATGCCTCTCCTCTCAAAAGGCAAAAAATATAAAGTACCCCTGCCCAAACCTAATTAAATAAGAATCCCCGGGGAAGCGGCCTGCATACCAGAGCATCTGTATTATTTAAATGCTCCCAAAGTTACTCTGGTGAGCGACCAAGATGGAGGACATAGCTACAGGTCAAAACCGAAAGCGCCATAAACACTCCCATAGAAGCAGCTTGGGAAAAGGAGGCTCCTTCCAGCTCAGTGGGTGGAGGCTGGTTTACTGTCATTCATTCATTCACCCACCCAAGCCAGCAAAGTGCCACACTGTGCTAGATGCTGAGGAGTTCAGAACTGAGCAAATAAACCTACCCCTGTCCTGTGGAGTCTACATTGTGTGGGCCACCAGAACAGTAATTGAGGGGTGTTTCGGGGTAGCTGGGAAGGAACAGAAAACTGCTGCATGCACTTTTTTATTGTGGTAAAACACAAGATTTACCATTGTAACCACCTTAAAGCATACAATCCAGTGGCATTCAGCCCGTTCACAACATTGCATGACTATCGCCACTCTATCTAGTTCTAGGTGGAAACTCCATACCCAATAGCAGTGACTGCCATTTCCCTCTCCCCCAGCCCCTGACAGCCGTGCTATCTCGATGGATTTGCCTGTTCTGGATATTTCATATAAATGGAGTCATACAATACAAGCCTTCTGGGTCTGGCTTCTTTCAATAAAAATAATGTATTCAAGGGTCACCCACATTGTAGCACGTATCAGTACTTTTTATAGATAAATAACATTCCATTGTGGGAATATACAAGCTTTATTTATCCATGCATCTGCTATTGGACATTTGGGTTGTTTCTGCCTTTTGGGCTATTGTGAATAATGCTGCTATGAACTTCACGGATAAGCATTTGTTTGAACACCTGTTTTTCCCATTCATTTGGGTGTATGCAGTTTTCAACTCTTATTATTCCTTGCTTTCCTTAAAAAAAAAAAAAGTCTTTGCCCTAGCCAGGTGGCCCCCTGGATAAAGTGCCATCCCAATGCACTGAGGTTACAGGTTCTATCCCTAGTCAGGGCACATAAGAAGCAACCAATGAGTACACAACTAAGTGGAACAAAAAGGTGATGCTTTTCTCTCTCTTCCACCCCTCTCTCCCTGCCTCTCTCTGTCACAAATCAATGGGATAAATTTTTTTAATTTAAGAAAAATTCTGTATGGCCTGAACTGTAGTGGCGCAATGGATAGGCTGTCGAGCTGGAATGCTGAGATCGCTGGTTTGAAACTCCAGGCTTGCCCTGTCAAGGCACACACAAGAAGCAGCTATGAGTTGCTTTCTGCTCCTCCCCCTTGCCTTTCTCTCTCTTCAAAAATCAATAAATAAAATATTTTTAAAAATTAATATGAAAGTATATATAAAGATATATATAAAATAAAAACTGATTTTTTAAAACCAAGTTTTGATAAAAAATCTTTCAAAAAGAAAAACTATTTGAGATTAGATAAAGAAGAGCCTTGAGTAATTGGCTAAGGATTGGGGGCTTTATTCAGAAGGTGACCTTGGCTGGCTGGGTCAGCAATAGAGCATTGGCCCAGTGTGTGAAAGTCCTGGGTTCAATTCCCTTGCAGGGCACACAGGAGAAGCAACCATCTGCTTCTCCCCTCACCCCCACCCCTTCCTCTCCTGCAGCCATGGCTCAAGCAGTTTGAGCAAGTTGGCCTCGGGTGCTGAGGATGTTTCCCTGGCCTTGCCTCAGGCACTAAAATAGGTTGGTTGCCAAGCAACAGAGCAGTGTTCCCAGATGGGCAGAACATCCCTCAGTAGGGACTTGCTGGGTGTATCCTGGTTGGAGTGCATGCAGGAGTCACATGCAGGAGTCTGTTTCTGCCTCCCCACCTCTCACTTAACTAAAACAAAAAAGAAAAAGAAAAAGAAGGTGGTAGGAAATCAGGGTAGATGTTTGAGGAAGAGAGTGACAAGATCAAAGCTGGGTCTAGGCCTGACCTGTGGTGGCACAGTGGATAAAGCGTCGACCTGGGAACACTGAGGTCGCCAGTTCAAAACCCTGCACTGGTCTGGTCAAAGGCACATATGGGAGTTGATGCTTCCAGCTCCTCCCTCCTTTCTCTCTTTCTCGCTCTCTCTCCCTCTCTCACTCTGTGTCTCCTCTCTAAAATGAATAAATAAATAAATAATTAAAAAAAAAAAAAAAAAAGCTGGGTCTAGGCTCTCAGCCAATCATGGCCCAGAGAGGAGAAAACTTCACTCTCTTCCCCCAGGTCCCTGATCCCTGGCCTCCTGGCAGAGTTGGGAACTCTGAGGGCTGGGCTGGAAGAGCAGCACCTGAACCCCAGGGCATTCCCAGCTTCTCAGGCCTTTCTCACACCTCTTTACCCCTTAGGCTCGCCGCCATGACCAAACTGAGCACTCAAGTCAAAGGCTCCCTCAACATCACCACCCCTGGGGTGCAAATATGGAGGATCGAGGTAAGGTCTGCCTGGATATGGGGGGAGATGAGGACTGAGGGAAGGAAAGGCCTGGGCTTACTCTTACTGTCCCCCAATCCTTCCCTTCTGGTGTGGGAACCCCTGGTGCCTGTCCCTCAAGTGCCCCCTCCCCTCTCCTCAAATCAGCTTCTTCCTCCTGCTCCTTTATCTCCTCACATCTCTCCTCCTCCCAGCTCTCCACCAACTTCCATGCCTAAGGGAGGAGGAAGCGGGGGAGGGGTCATAGGAGGTCCAGGCAGCCCCTCAGAGCTCCCTTCTCTCCCTAGGCCATGCAGATGGTGCCTGTTCCTCCCAGCACCTTTGGTAGCTTCTTCAATGGTGACTGCTACATTGTCCTGGCTGTGAGTGTGGGTTAGGCAAGGGAGGGGGCTGAGCAGAGACCAAAGCCCTCTGTGGCATCAGGGAGGAAACTTGAGGCTGGGGCAGTGGGAAGAGCTGGCCAGGCTTGACCCCAAGGCAGTCTTCACAGGTTGTGCCCAGATGCCCAGCTTAGGGGCAGCATTGTAGGATCAGAGATATAAGAGGTTCTCCCTGCCTTTGGGCCTCTGAGCTCCCAGATGAGGTGACCTTCTGTGTATTTATAGTCTTGGGGACCACTGAACTGATGGAGTGTCACCTGGCCTTGACTCCACATTTCCAAAATCCATCATCATCTCCATATCACCTTCTTGGTTTTGGCCACATTCTGGTACCACAAGTACTATTATAAATATGCTTGTATTGTTTCTTATATAATTCACCTTTAACATTTAAATATTTACTTAAAAATATAGCTCTATATTATTACCACAAGTGGAAAACTGTCCCATGTTGGGACAGTTTATAGCTACAGAAAGTAGCTATAAAATATTTACATAACAATTTCATATATACATTTGTTGGTATATCACCTAATCACCCCATGAACCTCTGATGGTCCATGCACATCACTTTGGGAGATGCTGCTATAGTCCAGCCCAGTTATCTCCAAGAGGAGGTGAGCAGAGGGAAAGCCACTTGCCCCTTGTCTCAGAGGGTCTATGGAAGAGCTGGAGCCACAACTCAGGGCTCATCTGTGGCCCAGGCCACATGTGTATGAGAGACCATGCAAAGCAGGGAGGTGGGAGGGGCTATGGGAGCCCTGGGTCTCAGGTACAGTGGACATCCCCCCTCTCCCTAGATCCACAAGACAGGCAGCAGCCTGTCCTATGACATCCACTACTGGATCGGCCAGGCCTCATCCCAGGACGAGCAAGGGGCAGCTGCCATCTACACCACGCAGATGGATGACTTCCTGAAGGGCCGGGCTGTCCAGCATCGTGAGGTCCAGGGCAACGAGAGCGAGGCTTTCCGCGGCTACTTCAAGCAGGGCCTTGTGTATGGAGGGGCACGCTGCAGGCTGGGGAGTGGGACCAGGGCTGGGAGGAACCTCGAAGGCTGGGGACAGAGCTGGAGTGGGAAGGAAGCCTGAAGCTGTGGGGGGAGCCCATAAGGGTGATTTGTGCTCACCTTTCCACTCCCTACCCTCATTTCTGCTGCTGCCTTGTCCTTGGTTTTCATCCTTCCGAGTGTTGTCTTTGGCTGCCCAAACAAACTCCATTCTGAAATTCTGTAACTGTGTAGCATGAATTTTCATAAATCAACCTTCAAGGCATCACATCAAGTCTCCCCTCTAACCAACCGGCAAATGACTGCTCCTCTCTCTAGAGCAGGTCTTTCACACTAAAGTCCACATTACAGTTTTCCTTGAAAAGTCTGAAGTTCTAGCCTCTGAACTTTTCCTGTGGAAACACATGGTCAGGAGCCAAGTTGCTACTGATCCATAGGATAGGCCAGGAGCTCTCCAGTTAGCCACAGTCCCCACCCCTCCCTTTTGTCTTACCGCACTTACAGCAGAATTCACTCCTTTGGGCATTTGAGCTGGCACCTCTCCTGTCTTAATCTGCTTGGGCAACCAGAGCAAAATACAAAAAATACAAAAAATAAAAATAGACTGGGTGGCTTAAACAACATAAATTAATTTCCTCACAGTTCTAGAGGTTGGCAAGTCCAAGATTAAAGTGCCAGTTGATTTAGTTGCTCATTGGAAGCTCTCCTGCTGGCTTACACATGGCTACTTTCTCACTGTCTTCATGTGGTGAAAAGAATGAAACCCGATGATGTCTCTTCTTATAATGGCACTAATCCCATCATAAGGGCCCCACCCCCATGACCTCATTTAAACCTCTTCTAAATCTATTACCTCTGAAAGACCCCATCTCCAATTCCATCACATGTTGAAGGTTAGGCCTTCAACACGTGAATTTGGGAGGGGACACAATTTAGTCCATGGACTATTACCTTCTTTTTTTTCTCTTTAATCCCTGCCCTCAGAGTCCTGTACTATCCTTCCACATTACCATGTACCTGTCTTTGAATACCTCTCAGCAGAAGAGAGACTGAGGTGAAGTGAATGAGGCAGACTAGGGTACAAACTTTAGGGAGGCACTCACTGCCAGTCCTGCAAATATAGGCAACATGCCAACCTTACACTTGCATGACGCTAAGACTGAATGTCTCCTTGAAGACTTGAGGGGCCTCATGCACCTCACCCTAGTACCAGCCCCAGCCCTCAGATGGCCCTGTGGCAGAAAGGCAACCTGTCACACTTCCCAGCACTCTCTCAGGGTCAGCTCACTTCTCTTCTCAGGATTCGGAAGGGGGGCGTGGCTTCCGGCATGAAACACGTGGAGACCAACTCCAGTGATGTCAAGCGACTGCTGCATGTGAAGGGCAAGAGGAACGTGGTAGCTGGAGAGGTGGGCATCAACCAGAGTTCCAGGACATGGCCTCCTGTCCCCCTCCCAGTCTGGGTGGAGGGTGGAGGGTGGAGGGTGGAGTGCAGAGGCCGAGGAGGGGTGAGGGACAGGGAGGCAATGAAAAGAGAAGATGAATAACGGATGGGGGTTAAGTCAGGTCTGCACCTCCCCCATGGCTCCCCAGGTGGAGATGTCCTGGAAGAGTTTCAATCGTGGGGACGTTTTCCTCCTGGACCTTGGGAAGCTTATCATCCAGTGGAACGGACCGGAGAGTAACCGCATGGAGAGACTCAGGGTAAACCTTGCCCGTGCACTACTCCTCCCACCACGCCCCTCCCTACCCCACCTGCTCCTGCACAACAGCACCTGGCCTCCCCCACAGACTGGCCAGACTTCTGCTGCCCCAGCCCCCGTGCCCCCCATTTCCCCAGGCCTCTCTGACCTGACTGCCTGGGGAGGTGTTTGAAGGTGGACCTAAGTCTCCCTGTGTTTGGGGAGAAGTATGCTTGCTGGAGTTGGCAGCTACAGTTGTGGGTACTCCCCGAGACTTAATGGGTCCCTGCTGTGTGCCACACCCTGTGTCAAGCGCTAGGGATCCAATGGTGAATGAAGTGGGCAGAACCCTGCCCTGGCTCTGGCCTCTAGCTGGTCATCCAGCGGGGGAAACAAACATGAGGGGAATATCCGAGGAGGAGTGGGGCATACAGCTCTGAGGATTCTGGGAAGGCTTCTGGGAGCTGGTGAGGGTGCGGAGGAGAAGACCCTAAGGTAGGAGAGAAATAGCTTGGGAGAGGTGACTGCCAGAGCAGCCAGGGCGTCAGATGGCGGGTGCAGGGGGCTTGGAAAGGAGGCGAGCAGGTCTCGCAGGGGCATGCTACGTGATCAGAAAGAAGGCTGTGGAAGAGGGTTCAGGCCTGTCCTCGGTGCCAAGGAGGCAATGGAAGACCATCTGTCTTCTGAGGGACAGAAGGAGATGAAGGGGCTGAAGGGACACAGGGAGCCCTCTGTCGGTAAGGTGAGGAGGGGGCAGGTGCCCCAGCTCCCTGGCCTGGGAAGGAGGGATCCACTGGACTTGGGTGTCACATGAGGGTGGAGAGAGTGAGGCAGAGTGCAGGGCGTTGTGCTTGAGCAGTTGTAGGGATGGAGGGAGTCCCATCTCCCGAGATGGGAAAGATCAGGAAGCAACAGATTTGGGTATAAAATCTTGAATTCAGTTTTGTACATCTTATAGTGGGGCTGTCGTGGGAGCTGGATAAATAAGGTGAGAGCAGGAGCTGGGCCTGGGTGAGCGAGATCACCCCAGAGGGAGCAGGGGGCTGGGTGAGCGAGATCCCCTGGGAGGGAGGGAGGCCTAGGAGAGAGATCATCTGGGGAGGGGGGCCTGGGGGAGTGAGATACCCTGGGAGGGAGGGAGGCATAGGAGAGAGATCACCTGGGGGGGGTGCCTGGGTGAGCGAGATCCCCTCGGAGGGAGGGAGGCTGGGTGAGCAAGATCTCCTGGGAGGGAGAAGAGGTCCTGGGATTCAGTGCCCTTAACTGAACAGGGTTGAGGCTGAGGAGGGTTAGCTAGGTTGTGTGTGTGTGTGTGTGTGTGTGTGTTAGTAACAGAGAGAGAGAGAGAGGGCACATGTGGACTGTTCACCCTGTGGGGGGGGGTGCTGTCTGTGTGTGTGTGTGTGTGCGCACGTGAGCTGTGTGTATATGTATATCATGACGAAGCACACTGTATGTGTACACATGCGAAACTGTGTGTATACACGTGTGTACGTTTATGAGTTCGAGGATGCTATGGGAAAAGAGACTGAGTACTGTGATTTTCAGAGCTCAGCTTTGTCCAAAACTGTGAAGTAAAAATCACAAAGTTCAAACAATGCCAAAAATGAAGGCCCACAAAGGCTACCTGCAACAGATTCCGCCAATAAGGAAATCCGCTTTCCCAGAGGGCTTTCACCTAGTTTCCTCACAGGCACCTGGCACTTTTCTCCTGGGAGTAAAGGGAGATGCCTCAGCCCTCAGGGTTGCTGCAGGGGAGGCTGTAGTCTCCTGGAGCGGGGTCGGGCAGCAGACGCTGCCCTGTCACCCGCCAGCTTCCATGGGTCACCTGGGGCCTCCCTGCAGGGCATGACCCTGGCCAAGGAGATCAGAGACCAGGAGCGAGGTGGGCGGACCTACGTGGCAGTGGTGGACGGAGAGAAGGAGACAGAGTCCCCACAGCTGATGGAGCTCATGAACCACGTGCTGGGCAAGAGGAGGGAGCTGAAGGCAGCCGTGCCGGACACGGTGGTAGAGCCCGCTCTCAAGGCTGCCCTCAAGTTGTACCAGTGCGTGCCCCGCTGGGCCCCTCCTGGGTGCTGGGGGACTTCCGGGGGGCTGGGTGCCCTGGCTGAGGGGCGTGAGACCCACCCTGACCTATGATGTACCTTTGTCCTGCAGCGTGTCCGACTCAGAGGGAAAGCTGGTGGTCAGAGAAGTGGCCACGCGGCCACTCACACAGGACATGCTCAGTCACGAGGTGAGAGGGTCTGGAGGGCCCCCAGCCCTGGCTCCCCACCCTCTGCACCCTGCCCTTTGCCCAAGCTCCCTCAAGACCTCCTGTGCCAGCAGCTGCCCAGCCCAGCCCAGCAGCTGCCCAGCCCAGTGCGCCGCCCCGGGCTCTCATCCTGGGTCTCTTCCCCTCTAGGACTGCTACATCCTGGACCAGGGGGGCCTGAAGATCTACGTGTGGAAGGGGAAGAAGGCCAATGCCCAGGAGAGGAAGGAAGCCATGAGCCAGGCCCTGGTGGGTATGGGGCGGGGAGGGGGTAGTGAGGAGAGGGGAGAGAAACAGTCCAGCTGGGAAAAGGAAGTGGGGTCAGACTGGGTCCGCGGCGTCATCATTGGGACCAGGGGAAGCTCCGGGCCTGACCCAGCTGGGGGTCTGAGGGTCTGTTCTATAGCCATCTGCACACCAGGCAGCCCTGGGGCTTCCTCAGGGTATGCGTTTTGATCTTGTAATGCCGGTGGCTCAGGCCAGGCAGGTTCATGTTGGATTTGGGCAGACTACAGAAGAACCACGGAGCTGAAAGGCGTTGGGCCATTCTTGTTTATTGGATTCATAGAGGCGGGCTAGCAAACAGGCACAGGAAACTGCTTCTTACGGTGGGCGGGGATTGGAGGGCTGCACAGCAAGCAAACGGGAAAACCACCCTTCTGAGGGACAGTACCTATAGCCTTATGTAGGCTACCCACATGCGGCTCTCTGCCACGTGCTCACACACTAATCATGCTAAGTGCTTGCACCTGGAAAACAAGCGAGCAAGCCTAACCACACCTGTGTTTCCTACAGACCTCAGGCTGGGTTTAGAGAAGGGAGGGAGAAAAATGGAGGTTGTCCTTCCCAGAGAGGATGGGGTCAGCATGGGACAGGGCCAAGTCAGAGTCTTTGGTCACTATTGGGCTGGAGTCAGTAACTTGAACTGGCTCAGAGTCAGCATCGGCTTGAAGGTTGGGTTCATGGTTGAAGATGCGGCTGAAGGCCAGGGTTAAAATTGAGGTGGGGTCACGTTTGGGATCAGATTTGGCCTTGCGGGGGGATCAGAGGTAGGTTTGGGGTGGTGTCAAGTGTAAGGTCTGGTTTGGGGTTGGGGCCAGAGCAGGTTCAGCATTGGGACTCGGGTTGGGTTCTGGTTTGGGCTTGGGACCTGGAGTAGGTTTATGGTTGGGTCTGACTGGAGTAAGAGCCAGGCTTGCACTGAGGGGTGGAGGTTAGGGGCGGGACACAGCCCCAGTCAACTCTCTCTTCCCAGAACTTCATCAAAGCCAAGAATTACCCCCCGAGCACACAGGTGGAGGTGCAGAACGATGGGGCCGAATCTGCCGTCTTCCAACAGCTCTTCCAGAAGTGGACAGTGCCCAACCGGACCTCAGGCCTGGGCAAAACCCACAGCGTGGGCTCTGTGGGTAAGGGCCGGGCGAGCAGGGCTGGCTGGGAGCCGGGAGTGGGGCCAGGAGGGAGGGCCCAGACCCGCCTCCTGCCCTCCTTCCTGGCCATGCCTCTTCCATGTGCACGTTTACCTTGGTCTGTGCTGCCTAGATGGTATGGGGACACGAGGGGACATGGATAAACTCAATAGTTGTCACAAATGGAAGCTGAGAATGTCCTTTCATTTGCAATGCTATTGGATCTCCCTCAAAACCAAATAGTTCAGTCTCTCACCAGACAATACTCACTGAGGGCAAGCTCAGTGCCAGGTACCTGGGGGAGGATAAAAGGGTTGTCCCTCGCCTGACCAGGCAGTGGCGCAGTGGATAGAGCGTCGGACTGGGATGCGAAGGACCCAGGTTCGAGACCCCGAGCTTGCCAGCTTGGACCCAGGGTCGCTGGCTCCAGCAAGAGGTCACTTGGTCTGCTGAAGGCCCACGGTCAAGGCACATATGAGAGGACGATCAATGAACAACTAAGGTGTCACAGCGAAAAACTAATGATTGATGCTTCTCACCTCTCTGTTTCTGTCTGTCTGTCCCTGTCTATCCTTCTCTCTGACTCTCTCTGTCCCTGTAAAAAAAAATAATAATAAAACATTAAAAAAAAAGGGGGGGTTGTCCCTCTCCTGGCCACCCTGGGTGCCCTGGTGAAGCATGAGTCTTAGTTAGGGACAGGGAGGGATGGTTCTGTTTATAACCCTGACATGGGTAACTTGGGATAAGCTATTAAATCTCTTTGGTCTCAGTTTCAGCATCTCTAAAATGGGTCTAAGGATTTTAGCTACCACTCAGGGCTGTTGTGAGGATCTGGGGGCCCTCAACGAGTGACACTTAGTGTCATGATTCCCCTCACTCCAGCCAAAGTGGAGCAGGTGAAGTTTGATGCCACATCCATGCACGTCCAGCCTCAGGTTGCTGCCCAGCAGAGGATGGTAGATGACGGCAGTGGGGAGGTGCAGGTATGGCCAGGGGAAGGAAACCGCCTCTGGGTGGGAGAGGTTGGTAGAGCTTGTCCTGGACCTCACACTAGCCTGGTACTGGCCCCAGGTGTGGCGCATTGAAAACCTAGAGCCGGTGCCTGTGGAGTCCAAGTGGCTGGGCCACTTCTATGGGGGCGACTGCTACCTGCTGCTTTACACCTACCTCATCGGCGAGAAGGCTCACTACCTGCTCTACATCTGGCAGGTAAGACCCTGCCCACCCTGTCCAGAACACAGCCAGCTCAGCTTCTACCCACTGTACCTTTGCCTAGTTGCCATCTACTTTGTGTTGAATACTCCTGGTCATGGCAAGTTCACCCTTTTTCTATATTGGTACTGCTTTGGCCGTGAGATCCCACTGACACTGAGGACCCCATCCACAACCCTTTTTCCTTTTCGAGTCTCCCTTCCCATTTCTGTGGCTTCCTGCACTTCCCCTTCACCTGCTCGGACTGGGTTTCTGTGCCCAGATGTGGGGAGCAGGGAGATTCTTGGGTGCTGGGGGCAAGAGGAGTGGTAACCATGGTGTTTCCTTGAAAAGGTACAGTGAGGAGGAGAGGTTTGGAGTCTAGGCTGGGTTGCAGGTGGTCTGGGCTGGGCTGGGGCTGGTAAAGGATCGGGTGTAGGGTTGGGATCAGAACTGAGATCTGGGTCAGTTTGGGTTTTTGGCTGAAACCAAGGTGGGATTTGATAGGGAAGACAGTTGTGTTTGAGGCCAGGTCAGAACTGGGGATAGAGTTGTCGCTGAGGCCAGGGGTGGGGTCAGAATCAGGGCTTGACCTCATCTCACCCTGTTCCATTCTGCTCACCCCAGGGCAGCCAGGCCAGCCAGGATGAAATCGCAGCCTCAGCTTATCAAGCCGTCATCCTGGATCAGAAGTACAATGATGAACCAGTCCAAATCCGAGTCCCGATGGGCAAGGAGCCACCTCATCTCATGTCCATCTTCAAGGGACGCATGGTGGTCTATCAGGTGTGGCTGCTGGACTGAGGAGCCTGCAGAACTCATAACTGAGGGCAACTGAGGCGGGGTGGGCGTCCAGGAGATGGGGAGGGGGTCAGGGGGAGGGGCAGGGCTGTGGGTGAAGCCCATTCTCTGTGGGAGAGGACTGTTGAGTTTCCATCACCCACGTGGAACTGTAATAAAAACAGCCACTCAGTGCTTTAAAAAAAATTCATGTAATGAACACTGAGCATGTACAAGTACTGTTCCCCTTCCCACCCCAATTCTTTACATGAAAAAGGAAGTAATTTTGGCTAGATTTGCCTAAATGATGGACCTGTCCCAACTGCATTGGTGCCTTCCAACGTAGTGAAATGCCTTCTGCATTCATTTAAGCAACAATCTGTTCGTTGACCATCTACTAAGTAAACAGCTCTCTCTGCAAAGGGCCAAGGGAGGAGCAGAATGCCACACTGACACTGTTTACCCCCTTCTTGAGAGATCAGTGGATAATCTGAGGCACCATGTGGTTAAATGCTAGGAACACAGGTTGATTTAAAAGGAGACTGTGAATATAGTGATCTGGGAATAGGCGGGGGGTTCCTGGTGGAAAGGGGCTTTGGAGGAGGTCTTGACGTTGGGGTCAGTGGAAGAGCTCAGCAGAGGTATGATGAGGGCATGCGATGCTGGGGAGCACAAAAAGGAAAAAGGCCCAGAGGAGAGGGTCTGTGGGGAACAGTGAGAAGCCTGGCCAAGGTAAGCTGGAAGGTTTAGAGAGAGCAGAGTAAATCTGGAAAGGCAGTTTACACCTCAAAGACTCCTCTGAAGAGCTGGGTTTATTTAGTCTATGAGCAGTGGGAGGCCGCTGAAGGTTTCTGAGCAGGGAAGCGCCATAACCAAACGTTTTGGAAAGATTCATTCTTGAATCAGAGGACCTGAAGGGGCAGGCTGGCCCTGCCCCAAAGGCTTTTCCTCTCTGGTTCTCTGCACTGCTCTAGCCCCCCGCCCCATCTTTACAAAGCTCCTCCTGCTTTCTCCTCATGCCCTGCAGGGAGGCACTTCGCGGGCTAACAACCAGGAGCCTGTGCCCTCCACACGGCTGTTCCAGGTCCGCGGAACAAGCACCAATAACACCAAGGCTTTTGAGGTCCCAGCCCGGGCCACCTCCCTCAACTCCAACGATGTCTTCATCCTCAAGACCCCGTCCTGCTGTTACCTGTGGTGTGGGAAGGTGTGTGCAGGTCCCTCTGCCTCAGAGCCAACCTGGGTCAGGGTGGGCGGCTCTGGCTGAATGGGCCCTGCCCACCCGCTTCCCGGCTGCCTTGAGCCCTGTCCCCTTCTCTGCAGCTGTGGGTCTGGCCACCCTGAGATTCACTGCCTCCATCTGAGTCAGTATCTCATTTGTTTGTCTCTGGCCAGCTCTGTCTGTCCTGGTGTTGGTCTGTCTTTATGTCTTAGGCTCTATCTCACTTGCTCTGTGCCTGTCACTGGCTCTCCATCTGCCTCTGTAATGAGGACTCTTGGTCTCGTGTAGTTAGTCCTTTCCCTGCCTTGTAAGGACAGTGAAGGTGATCTTGCCTCCTGTGCAAGATCTATGGAGTGTCAGGGCAGAAGACAGGATGGGAGTACCACAGCTGCATCGGCCATGTGCTCAGGGTCCTGATCCGGGGTAGCCCCACAGACCTGGGGGCTCAGTGCATGTGGAGGAAGGGTGTGGGGTCAGCGTGGCACTAGAGGTGGTCTCCTCCAGCACAGCCAGCCCCCCTTTTCCCAGGGCTGTAGTGGAGATGAGCGGGAGATGGCCAAGATGGTTGCCGACACCATCTCCCGGACGGAGAAGCAAGTGGTGGTGGAGGGGCAGGAGCCGGCCAACTTCTGGATAGCCCTGGGTGGAAAGGCACCCTATGCCAACACCAAGAGGTAGGTGACTATGGGGTCCCGCTGCCCCCAGCTCACCTTCCATGGCTGGAGAGCTTCTCAGCACCTCCACCCTCATGGCTCAGCACCTGCAGTGGGCATGGATTGAGGACCCTGTGTGTCTGAACCCCTGGGCCACAAGATGAGTCAGGAGCAGGCCACGCCCTTGGAACCTCTTAGACACAGCGGCTGTGTCTGTGCTGCTTACTGTGGTCTGCCTGGGGCCTGGTGGGGTGTTTCCCTGCAAAGAGAGTTCACAGCTATAGGAGGCAGCTCAAAGAAAGGGGCGGGGCTATAGGTTTGCCCTTTGTGGGGAAGCTGTCAGAGCCCATTGAGTCTCTGCCCTTCGGAGTTGACACAGGAACAGAATGCTGAGGAGCACCGACTGTAAACTCTTTCAAATGGTTTTTCTTAAGCAGACTCATGACCTCTGATTCCAAAGCCAAAGGGTATGTACTGCAGTAGCAGCAGAAGGAATAGAGGGAAGGTATCAGAAAGAACTTCCTAACAGGATTAGAGAAGAGCCACTGGAATGCATGTCCTGGGAAATCAGTGGGAATTTCTTCCGTGGAACACTCTTAGACTCTGGGGAGGGGAGACCTTTTGTGTGATATCGGAAGCAGCATTTTCCTAAGAAGTGGACTTTCCATGTTGGAGTCCCTCCCTCGGACTTCTGTGTCCTTGGCTTTCCTTTCCTCATACCTTCCTCCTGCCAACACGATCTCTCCACCCTGCAGACTGCAGGAGCAAAACTCGGTCATCACCCCCCGGCTCTTTGAATGTTCCAACCAGACTGGGCGCTTCCTGGCCACAGAAATCCCTGACTTCAATCAGGATGACTTGGAAGAGGATGATGTATTTCTGCTCGATGTCTGGGACCAGGTAGGACCAAGACCTGACCAAGAAATAGTGGCTTTAGGGATAAAGTAGATTTGATGTTTCCTTGGCTCCCATAAGCATTCTCTCAGGAAGCAGTATGAACACAGGAGCCTATGAAAGAAAGGCGCCCAGAGGGGCTGTTGCTTAGGAGGAATCTTCCCCAAAGTCAAATCTCTTTCACGTGACAGAGGAGTGTTTTTGAGGGGCTTTGGCTCCAAAGTCACCCATTTGGAGAATATCCAAGTAGAGAGCCTCTGTCCAACCTCCTCGTTGCCCAGATGCAAAGTCAAGGCCAGATGGGCCTGTCCAAGGTCAGGCTGCACTGTTGGACACCTGAGCCCGGCTGACCTGAGGCAGAGCCCCATGGGCCAGGGGCACAGGAAGCACTGACGGGGCTCCCGGTTCTCCGCAGGTCTTCTTCTGGATCGGGAAGCATGCCAATGAGGAAGAGAAGAAGGCCGCCGCCACCACAGTGCAGGAATACCTCAAGACCCACCCCAGTGGCCGGGACCCTGAGACCCCCATCGTTGTGGTGAAGCAGGGATATGAGCCCCCAACCTTCACGGGCTGGTTCCTGGCATGGGATCCCTTCAAGTGGACTGTGAGTGGCCCCAACCCACCCTTGTCCTTATAGCCCAGCACATCTCTGGGTGGCCTCTTCACGGTACCCCCCAAGGGCAGGGCAGACTCCCGGGCTTCTCCGTTCTGTTGTGATAGGTGACATGTGATATATTTATAAAGGGGTTAGAGGGGCCTTCAAATGAAAAGGAGGGCTGCAGTTAAGACCATTGAACCCTTGGGTGAGGGTGACGGAGGAAGGAAGTCTGTCAAAACCCAGGCTAATGACAATACCCAGGCTAATGACAAAACCCAGGCTAATGACAATACACAGGCTAATGACAATACCCAGGCTAATGACAAAACCCAGGCTAATGACAATACACAGGCTAATGACAAAACCCAGGCTAATGACAACACCTCACTTGTACACTAGATTTAGCTCAAAGCTATTGGACCTTAGTCCTAAGAGCTGTACTGGCTACTTAAATTTAAATGAACTTAATGAAGAATTTTAAAAAATTTATTGATTTCAGAGAGAGGAGAGAGAGAAAAAAGGTGGTAGGAAGCATCAAGTCGCTTCCCATATGTGGCCGGGCAAGTCTGGGTTTTCAAACTGACGACCTCAGCATTCCAGGTTGACACTTTATCCACTGCGCTACCACACAGACGAAATTAATTAAAATGTAAGAAAATTAAAGATTCAATTTCTCACTAGCCACAACTTAAGTGCTCAATAGCTGCATGTGGCTAGTGGCTGCCATGTTGGACAGCACAGAAAAGAACATTTCCACCCTCACAGACACTTCTATGGGACAGAGCTGGTGACTCCTCAGCCTCACAGAAAGAAACGTGTCAGTTCTAAAGGACAGACAGATGTCTTCATGGCATTAAATTCTAAGCAAAATGGGTCGTCCATGTGGTCCTCACCTGAGAGACAGTGAGTCAGACTTCCTAAACTGGCCCCAGATAAAATAAAAAAGCAGGTCCTCAAAATGGAACCCCCACAAAGGTTTCTGCAGGAAGGAGGAAGGCTGAGGTGAGAACAAGTGCTATGGGTGTGCTAAATTGGCAGGTCAGGGAAACAGAGTTTTGATTAATTTCCTCAAATACATTTAAAAAATTCAGTGGATGATGGGCTGTTTAGTCTTGAGGATGGATTCAAATAAATCTCACGACTGCAAATCCAGGTGCCAGAACTTCTTAATTTCACATCAGGGTCCCACGCCAACATCTCAGGCAGCCTTTCCTCACCTTGAGTCTGTGCTAGCTTCTCTCTCAGACTTCATTCATTGATTCACTGATTCACTAGTTCAGCCTAACAGAAGCTCATGATGTGCCATGCTCAGTGCAGGCCCTGGGGACATGGAGATGGGGCCCCTCATGGAGCCGTGGTCCCTTCTACTCCTTCCCTGATCTGTGGCAGTGTCATCTAGCGTCCTTTATCAGAGGCCTTCCTCCAGCCTCTGCCCAGCTCCCTCTTACCTTCCTCAGCCCCAGGCCCGAGGTCAGCCTTCTTTCAACTCTAGAAGGAAAAGGGTCTTGTGTCTTCTGCTGAAAACCAGGTATAATTTCTTACTTGCTTTATATGCAGAATGCCAAATCCTATGAGGACCTGAAGATGGAGCTTGACAACTCTGGGGACTGGAGCCAGATCACTGCTGTGAGTATGGGGCAGGTGGCTGGGCCTAGCAGTGAACCATCTGACCATAGCCAGACCTGATGGGGCTGAGAAAGCTCCAGAGAAAATGCCAGTGTCCTGTGCCTTCCTTCCCACCATTTCCCCCCACTTCTCATGGAAGTTCTTCTTGCTGTTTCACTTCAGTGTCTCCAGCTCTTTTGTCTTCTCCATTCCCTAGTGAAATGATTCCCAGATTTTATCATGCATAAGAGTTGGGTAATGGGGTGCTGGGGGTGAGGGAAACATAGGAAACTGCAGATTCCAAGGTCCGACTCCCAAAGATTCTGGTTTACAGAATTGGGTTGAGACCCAGGAATATGTATGTTTTTCATAAAGGATCCAGGGAATTTGATGCAGTTAGTCCCTAGATGACATTTTGAGAAATGATGATATCTCTACTATCGTCCCTCTTGGGATCCCTTCTACAGGGGGAATAACTTCAGTCTTTCAGCTAGTTACAGAAATATATGTAGGCTGGATCCAGGCCTGAGCTATGGAAACATGAAAGCAAAGTCCTTTCCTTTGCAAAGTTCACAAGCTTGCAGGGGAAACAAAGTCAAGTTGACTCGGCAGAAATGTGTCCAGGACACGGGAGCGATTTCCGAAGCTCACCGACGTAAACAGCAGATAACACACATGGCTCCGCCACCCCACCCGCAGGCTGAGAACCCTGACGCATTCATAAACCCTTTTTATTAGACTGATGGTACAGGCAGGAAAGTATAGATACGTCAAGGCTATGTGACTGTACAGATGACAATTTCAAAACAGATAACAGAAAGGTCATAAATGTCCCAGGTAGACTTCGAATGTCTGGGGAAAGTGATCAAAAAGTTAATATGTCATAGAACAAAATAGTCATCTTGAGTCATCTGGCTTTGGTTGGATATGCACCACCACGCTTTAGCTTGTGGGTTCAATCTAATGTTGTTGTGTTATTATGTGTGTGTGTATGTGTATGTCGGTGGGTCGCTGGGGGTCATTGAAGGCATCTAGAAGGAGTTATCTGAGGGTCCATGCTGACTTTAGAGAGGACACAGCCTGGAGGGTAGCCACAAACCAGCTGAAGTAACGTGCTTTCCTTTCCTTCCCCAGGAGCTCACAAGCCCTAAACTGGATGTGTTCAATGCTAACAGCAACCTCAGTTCTGGGCCTCTACCCATCTTTCCCCTGGAGCAACTGGTGAACAAGCCCATGGAGGATCTCCCTAAGGGTGTGCACCCCAGCAGGAAGGAGGTGGGTCAGACTTGAGGAGGAAGAACAAATGCTTGTCCATTTGTTGGACATCACTAATTGACCCCCAGATTGTGCCCTGCTGAGGACTAGGAGCTGGGGGTATTCTGGTGAAGAAAACACACCTGTCCTCTGCCTTCATGTGAAGTTACTGTAGGTACAGGGAGACGAAAGGGGACTGATTACACTATTATTTAATTGCGGTGAAGATAAGTGCCGCGCATTATTACAAAAAGCAACCTGAGCCTGACCAGGCGGTGGCGCAGTGGATAGAGCGTCAGACTGGGATGCGGAAGACCCAGGTTCGAGACCCTGAGCTCGCCAGCTTGAGCGTGGGCCCATCTGGCTTGAGCAAAAGCTCGCCAGCTTGGACCCAAGGTCGCTGGCTCCAGCAAGGGGTTGCTCAGTCTGCTGAAGGCCCACGGTCAAGGCACATGTGAGAAAGCAATCAATGAACAACTAAGGTGTTGCGATGGCAACGAAAAACTAATGATTGATGCTTCTCACCTCTCTCCGTTCCTGTCTGTCCCTATCCATCCCTCTCTCTGTCCCTGTAAAAAAACAAACAAACAAACAAAAACAACCTGATTTAGCAACTTCCTTCTGAAAGGCAAAGAGGAATTTTTGAGTCAGAGTGGGTTACTCCTGGAGAAGGGAACCACATAGACGAAGCCCAGAGGCAGGAGAAAGCACAGGGTGGACTGTAGCACCAGAATGCTGGCAGCATGCAGGTTGCTGGGGTTGGGCAACCCAGCTGGCGGGGTGGGCTGAACTGAGCAGTGAGTGCTCTCTACGCTGCCCATGTTAGGGACGGTGGTGTCATCCTGAAAAGTAGAAGGGGCCATTATAGTTGGAGCCGGAGGGGGGCAGTCAGTCAGGTTTATGTCTGCAGCTCAGTGAAGAATACATTGGAAGGTGGCAAGAACCACAGCCCTAAGTTAGGCTGAGAGGTAGATGGGAGCTTAGAATAGAGGTGCTGCTGGGGAAGCTGAAGGGAAGGAGTCGATTTAGAGAAATATTAGGAGGTAAAATTAATGACGCTTGGTGTCAGATAAAGGGTGAGGGGGGGGGGAATTGTGTGATTCTCTGAGTTCAGTGGGAGCCACGTGGTTTGAGGCAACCCGGAGACATCCGGGTTGAAATACATGCTCGGTGGGCAGGCGTTTCAGGTCAGCTCTCTGGCCCACCGGTAGCTGCCGCTGCAGCTGGCATCGATCACCTGGGCGGAAAGTTTGGCAAGAACTTATTAAAAACACATTTCTAATATTCATTCTCACTTCATGAAGATCCAAAATAGACTTCAAGTCTAGCTTGATGGGGTACTGAGAGAAAAGGAAGTTTACTCTGTATATAATAAGCCATAAAGAAGTCTTACAAATGAATGAATTTACAGGAGAGAGATGCCTGATTTCTCCAAGAATACCCAAGTCGGTTAGGGTTCCATATATGTGAAAGTGTATTGTTCCCAGAGCACTGCATCCTGCCCTTCACCCTGGAGACCACGTTCATGCTTCCTCTTCCTGATATGCCCATCGGTGTCCTCACCATATTGGAAAGATACCAATATATTATTCACAATAATATTATAAACATTATTTGCCCAGCCCCTGGTATTTAAAGTGCTCTATAAATGTCGGCTGTATTTGCTTTTGCTACTCCTGAGAAAACAGGTCCAGAGAAGGGAAGTGACTTGCCTAATGTGATGTACCTAGTTAGTAGCAAAGACGGACCAAGAACCAGATCTGTCTAAGCTTGCAATCCAGCTGCGGGTGGTTACCAAACTGTTCTTCTGAGTCCCACTGTTAATGCGGCATTATGAAAGGATTTCTACAGGGGAGGGTAGCCAAAGTTATTGAACCAGTTGATTGGAGGCTAAATGGATTAAGCAAATAGAACCGACACAACCCCAACATAGTAGAAGCAGTCTAAGAAGCCTTAGAACCTTTTTAAAAAATCAGTGGTGTTGCTGTTTTTTTTTTTTTTTATTATCATGGGGATAGCATACACTCTTGTAGAAGAGCTGTGGGTTCAATGCCAAGAGGGGAGGGTGGGAGAAGTCTTCAGACCTCTGGCTACTCCAAACTCAAAAGTGGAGCCAGTGACAGTGAACAGTGGTGGGTCTGGCTGCAGGCAGTAGCAAGAGGGTAATCTGTGTTTGAATACCAATGAGTAAGCCAGAGAGAGGCGGATGTGGGCATGGGTGAGGTCATTAATGAGCTGGCAGGACGGCAGAGTTCAACAACAGGACCAGAGAAAAGATGTAAGTCCACTGGGATAGGCAGTCCTTGCTATCGAGCTCAGGGGTCAAAGTCCAGAAGTCTCCACCAAGCTTGCAAAGCCAGCCTGGGTGGGCCAGAGAGGGCACCTGAACCCACTCATAGACCAGACACTGCAGACACAGTTGTGAGGAACCTGGCAAGGTAGGGGAATGCTAGACTTGGTGTAAACCATTGCCCAAACCATTCATATATACTCTTCTTTCAAAGCAAGGCACTCTACTACCCTGCCTGGGGGAGTGGCTACGGTTCCCAAGAGCCTTGAGGAGAGAATGCTGAGGGGCTAGAGGCAAATCTAATCACAGGTTCAGGAACTGGGGCATCATAACCACCTAAACTTGCAATCCAGCCGCAGGTGTTTACCAAGCTGTTCAGTTCAGGGCTGTCTGCAGGAGTCAGCCAAGTGTTCCCCAGAGCGACTCCCTGTAATGGAAAAGAAACCCAATGTTTTCACCCCATCCTGTTCCCTCCTGGTGCCTGGGGGAGCAGAGATAACGGCCGGAGAGTGCTGTTTTATAACAGCTTTAATTTGGGGTTCTTACTTGAGTGTACCTTGATGGCATTTAGCTTGCCTGAAATAGTATCACTCTCATTTTAGCTGGCTGCAAAGGGCATGTCAGGCAACCCCCTCATTTTATAGCTGAAGACACCAAGGCCTAGGATGGGGACTCCTAGCTGTAGGTTCATTGTAAGTAGAGACTGAACAAGAGACCTTGTTTCCAATATCCTTTCATATGTAACATTTTCATCCCTCATAAAACATTACAAAGAAGCAAAAATTGGTCTTTAAGTAATCTGACCCATTTTATAGAGGAAAACTAAGACCCGGAAAGAGAAGCAACTCTTGGACCAAACGAAGCCAGGTCCTAACTTTTACTTCAGGGCTAGTGTTTGACCCCAGTCAAAGGAAAAGCTCAATATACCTCACGTTTGTTACCACCCTTTTTATGACATTCCCAATACAGAGGTCAGATTTCTTGGACTTCAGTACCCCTACCCCCCCATCCTGTCCTGGCTCCAACAGTGCCTGTTTTTGCTCTTCATTTGATTGCTATACCACACCTATTATGACTCATCAAAGCAAAAGCAAACCCCGGGGAAGAATGTGACCTTGCCTCTGGCCCCTCTCTTCTAGGAGCACCTGTCCCTTGAGGATTTCAGCAAGGTCTTTGGGATGACTCCTGGTGCCTTCTCTGCCTTACCTCGATGGAAGCAACAAAACCTCAAGAAAGAAAAAGGACTATTTTGAGAAGAGTGGCTGTAGTTGCAAAGCAGTTCTGTCTGATGGCTAGTATCAATCCTTTACTAATTGAGACTTTGCACTTGTATTTGTGGGCATCAGCCTGTGGCCACACTTGTTTACGAAGCTCTCTCTCCAGAAAGACGGTTCCTCCACGGGGCCAGTGCTCCCAATCCCGGCTCTCAAGAAAGTGGTTCCATTTCTGCCCCAGGGTGCCGCATCACTTTTAATCTCCCGGTTAGAAAGCTCCCCTTCTTAGAAGAGCAGCCAAACACTCCAGGGCCCCCCTGTTCTGAGCCTTGCAAGGCTTTAGCAGCAGCAAGGAGGCTGAAAGATTTTTTGGTTTTACACCTTGCCCAGAGTAATGGTTTTTTCTTTCACAGATGCTTTCCTCATTGTAAGTTAAAGGGAATCCCCTCTTTGAAAGAGCTGAATGACCTAGGAGATGGCCTTAAGTAGGCTTCACAATACTCTGGTTGAGGCCCAAAGGCAAGCATGAAATGCAAGTGCTATTCCACCTCCTCTTACTAAGGCAATGGAAGAGCACAGCCAAGGCCGCGGCTGGGTTTACAAACTGCTCCCCAGACCTCTGCAAAGCCCCAGCGGCTCCTCCGATGAAAACAGTGGGACCGCACATCACAGCGGGCTTGCCACCCCATTTCCTTTAGAGTTGAATAGTGCTGCAGGGAAGTCCAAGTGCGAAGGCCAGCAGGTGATTTCCACACCTTCAACAAGCATTGTTAAGTGTCTGCAAGAATATGTTCTTTTCAGAAATAAGTCAAACTTACACAAGGTTAATAAAGGCTTTAATTTCACACGCACAAAAAAAAAAAGAACCCAACTCTATGCATAATTTAAAAAGGAAATCAAAACAAGGAAAAACTGTAAAGGATACAGAGGAACAGTTCTGCTAAAACACAGATAAAGTGCCGCTCCATACAAAACAAAACATAAAGAATCAGAACCAGAAGTCACTCTGAACAAAAAGAAAATCACCTCACAGATAATGTGGCCAAAGCCGCCAGCAAACCTGGTAGTGGCTCAGTCAGGCAAAGTGTAGGAAGCTTACTTCTAGTTTCCTTCCCATAGCACAAACACTAACAGGCCGGAGCAGTCTGAGGGAGGAGAAGCTGGGGACCACAGGTGTGGACAACCCCACGTGGTCCCCTTCCTCCCTTGCGAACCCCTATTTTGAATAGACGAGTTCAGTTGAGTGCTCTTCTGTTTTGGCTTCTGACCTAACAAACCTGGGTCCCAATCCAGACCCTTAATCCTCTCTATTCTTACACCAGCGTACGTGCCTGTTCTTCAAACCCCTGAACTTTAAGACTTAAAGTCCAATGTTACCAAAATCAGTTGCTTAGTCATACCGGTACACTTTGTATTAAAACTTCAAAACCTCAGACACATAGCACACATGGAGAGGGAAAGTTCCTCATTCTTAATAAATATGATACAACCAGAGACTGCCTGAAGTCTAGTAATCATAGCATGCCGTAAAGGAGTCAATGATTGTGGTGAGACATAGCAAGAGAATTCTGTCACAAAACCTCAAGGCCTAACATAAACTACAGTTTCCCAATTAAAAAAATTTTTTTTCAGATGTTAATAACTTATTAATAGAGACAAAATTAGGATTTTCAAGTAATGCATTAGAAAGATGTTATAGGGCAGAAATCTGGTTTACATACACATTTAAAGAGAGCATTACTTAGTGTAAAGCAAGATGGGAGGTGGAAAAGGACACATCTGTTTTGCGGGGACATTTTATGTGACGTGCAACTGGTACAGGGTTGGTAATTTTTCTAAAAATCTCCACATATATACAAGATCCATGTGTACTTGGAGATCTAGCTGTTTCCCTGATTTAAAACGAAACACTACCTAAGGGGGTCAAACAGGTAAAAAAAAAAAAGGTTGGATGACTAAGAGCGCATACTGTGTCACTTAAGAGGGCAGTGAAGAGTGAACAGGGGCTACGTTCTCATTTACTGTCATCTCTCTTCAGACCACAAACGAGTCTATAAACCACCTTTCTATATGTGCCCACCCTGTCCCCCAGTGTTCTCTCCGCACTCAACGTTCAACTATGTATGAGACACTGCCAAAAATATCTTTGTTTTCAAATAACTTTCATTATACAACTATGTCTGTAGCTGTATTTATATAGTTACACAATGGTATGAATTATGGAAGGATAAGTAAAGTCATGACTTCCTTGTTGAGGTTTTAATTATTAAAGCTTCTCTTTTACAAGAATTTTACACTAGATCAAAGAAAGATATGTGTAGTCTGTTTGCCTCCCAGAGTTAGCTGATATTTAAGTATCACTGCATACTTCTTAAAATGTAATTTACATGTTACATTTGCTACTGAGCCATTAAATTGGGCCTGAAGTGAACATAGCATGGCAAGTAAACAAATAGCTTTTAGAATAAAAACAGAAATAGAACAAGTCATGAATTGACTTCTTCTCTATGTTGCTGAAACAAATGAGTGTGCACACACATATAAATACACTGCCCACAAACAGGCTTAATTATAGTCATGGCTACTCAAGTGACAGATGTATTTGGCCACGTGCAACCTTCCAATTCTCCATTAACAACATTAGCTGAAAAGAACCAACACGTTTGAATTTTAGTTTTTCTTTCCAAAAATATTCCAATTAAGATCAGTTGTATGCAGAACTAAGTGCTGTCAGATTCCAATTCAATGTCATTTAGAGAAATGTAACTCCCTGTGGTATTTTCAACAGGGAGGTTCGTTATTGTGCAGGCTGCCTGGCATGAAGCACTTTGTCTCCATTTAACGTGCTCAATACCCCACCCTCTGATTCTGAGCAAACTGATCATACCGCACAAAAAAATATTATCTACTAACCATTTTCAAATATATACAGTCAGCTCAAAAATAACAAAACCAAAAACAAATCCCATCAACATGGTCCAGGTAAAAAAAATCTCCATCCGTACTCATTAATCACTTCACTAAACCAAAGTAAGAAAGTAACTGTAAAAGGGTTAACAGTTAAAGGAGTGAAGGGCGAGAGAAAGACTGACCAGGCCACAACAATGAACAGCTATCAAGGAAAATTCAGCGAGATAACTCATCTACCCCAGCAACATGTATTCATTCCACTAGTAAGTCCTGCCCCAAACATGAAGATCAAGTCAAATTAGGTTTCTGAGCCAAGAGTACTTCTAACTCATACACCACGCGCAAGCTATGAAGAGTAGGTCAACCTGGGCACTCTAGGCTTATGGCATTTCTCATTTTCTTCTTATGCCCTAATGTACCTCTCCAAATCATTCCCAATAATTTCTAATGGCACCTCTCAAGCAGACACAGGGAAGGGAATAAACAGCTAAAAAATCTGACCACCACTTCACTTGTATGAGAAAACCAGTTATTTTCAAGAAAAAACAAGGGTTCCCCAGTGGCAACAAAACAATGCCTAGTTTTTAAAACAGATATTTCCCCTGCTCTATACTACTTCTGCATATCCTACCACCATTCCACCCGAAACCTTCACTAGAGTAATATCTAAGTAAATGGTAGGAGGCTAAGCTTTTATCAGTAGTTAAGCAAAAGTGCTGGGGCTGTTTATAACGCAAAGATCTAAAATTTTATAAGAGGTTACTATGGCAGAACAAGTTTCAAAAGTGGGGCGGGAGCTCTCTTAAGGCAATTTCCCCGAGAAGATGCTGCATCTTCTGTGATGATGTACTTAAAAATGTTTTCTCCCCTGGAAACCTTGATACGGTTTTGTCCCTACCTCAGAACAAACGAGTAATCTTGATAACAATAAAAGAAAAAAGAAACAAAATACTGAATGAAGGTTTCACTTTGCTATATTTAACTCTTGTATGATCCTAAGAATCACTGGGCTCACAGAATTATTTTTTGGACAGAATTCTATTCTCAAACTCATTCTTTATATAGTTTCACAAGCTGCCTAACCAAGCTGATGTCAGCTGAGTGACTAATATAGCACTTAATGTTGTACCCCCATTTAACCTCTCAACTCAAAGCACCTAAAAAGATAAATATATTATGCACCTTTGTTATGCGTTAGTTCTTGTGATCAACTAAACCAATCACATTTTAACTTCCACCCTGTTTTAAGGGCAAAGCCAGACAGTGAATGGTTAAATGTTTAAACTTTATCCTATAGCCCATGTACTTATTTCACACTTGTAGCAGGGCTCTTAGCTTCAGTGGTCCAGAGTTCTAGCTTTAACACAAGAATACTCTTAACTTCTCAGAGAGAGATGCTAGCATTCTTCCTTTTTCCTAGGCATCCTCGCTCAGGAGTCCCAATTGGGGCAGTATTATTTCCCTACCTTTTAAAGTTTTGGTTGAACCATTAGGATAATGCTTGCTCCATAAAAGAATGATACAGAAAAATATAAAAAAGATTCTATCTTCACCACCATAACAATATAGATGAAATACAATGAACAGACTGTGAAAGTCTCTTTAAAGAAAATACAAAGTGTACAATGAGTACCAAATGTGGGACCTTAGCACATTCCGAGCACCAACAATCCATTTCTTGGGACTGCATGTAAACAAGCAAAAGCATAACAAATTCAGGAATTTCTTTTATAGAGCCCCCAAGTCAGGTGCCAGAAATGCCCCTCCTCCGCGAGGAGGACAAACTGTCGTTAGTGTAACAGGGAGAGCTGGTTTTCCAGTGAACTTTACTAATAAGAAACACAGATGAAAGATTACAAACTTGAGTGAAACTACTCAAGTAACATAAAAGCTAATGCCAACTGATATGTATATCTCCACACATTTCTCAGGTGAATGGACTCTTTGACAACTTTATTTCTTCTGCAAACTGCTGTGCTACTAATTCTGAGCAGGCATCCTCTGGTGGCTCACCCTAACTCTTTAAGGCTCCATTCATTCCACACATATGTGTGCATGTACATATATATATATATATATATGTATGTGTATATATATATATATATATGTATGTATGTATATATATATATATTTACAACATGTATTTCTAAGACAAAAAGAAGTGCTACTCTTACAGGAGGAAAAGAAGATAATCAGCTATAGAAGTGAGACCAAAGTTTCCCTAAAACAATTAGCATGGAGCATTCCAGATAGTTGCAATTTTCGTCTTTTGGTTTGGCCCTGAGCTGTTTGCTGCTCCTGCATCAAGTAGAGTTCTGAACTCTCCTCAGGCAGAGGCAAGGTGAGTGGGTGACAGCAGGGAGAAAATGCAGTGCACACTGCCAACCCGGGAGTTTGTTCCTCACGAGGCCTGACGAGTGGATTTCCCCACTTCCGTACTAAGAGCCTGAGAGTTCTTTTCTGTTTCCAGCAGCTCATCAAAGATCTCCCTAAAATAAAACAAAAATACATATTTAGTGAGCAAAGCCAAAGAATAGACAGAAAATAGATACTGATAAGGCCTGCACAATCCTATTTAGTGCCAAAATTTTATTAAATAAGCAGCTCATTCCTTTGATCACCATCTTAACCCCCAAGTGGCTTTCATAAGAATGTTATGTATCTTCCATTGATATAACTCAGACCTTCTAGCTGATACAACCAGAAGAGCAAAAAAGTTTATGATAAGACAGTTTCTATCATAAAACAGTTTTAAGTTTTATACCTAGATGCTACTGTGTGATGAATAATTAATGCTGAGTTAAGAGAGAAAATATTCTGGACTTACAAGGAAATAAGACAAGAGCCCTAATCAAAGTTAACAAAACCAAAAATTATCAACCAAATAAATGATGGGAACATTTTATTCTTTTTTTATTTTATTTTTTTAGTATTAAGGAGACAGAAACAGACAGAAAAGGTGAGAGAATGTGAAGCATCAACTCATCTAAGGTGAGTTGCATCATCTAGGTTGTTCATTGCTTTCTCGTATGTGCCTTGACCAGGAGGCTCCAGCCAAACCAGTGACCCCTTGCTCAAGCCAGTGACCATGGGATCATGTCGATAATCCCATGCTCAAACCGGTGACCCTGCACTCAAGTCTGATGAGCCTATGCTCAAGCTAGAGACCTCGGAATTTCGAATCTGGGTTCCCAGTATCCTGTGTTCACTGCATCACCACTGGTTAGGTGGAAACATTTTATTCTTAAAGGAAGAAAAAACTGGGTCATTTTTAGCCCATAGCTTTAGACCTAAAAAGGTTTCTTACTTGTGCATATAAAAGAAGATATAACCACTCCGATCCCGATCACTCTGCACGGAAGCCTCTTGGATTTTAGATACCTCTAGGTCATTATAAGTAAACCATGCCTGCTTCTTAATGTCGTATACATCACTAATGTAATGACCTGAAATAAACAAAATGTTAAAATTGAGTTTTTTAAAAAAATTTATTGATAGTAGAGAGGAAGGTGGGGGCAGGAGAGGGGAAGAGGGAGGGGAGAGACAAACATTGATTTGTTGTTCCACATATTAGGACAAAGCTCTAACCAACTGAGCTACCTGGCCAGGGCCTTAAACTGAGGTGTTTAAATTATTTTGAAATTTTTTCATGTATAGGAAGGTTCAGAAGGAAACAGCCACCCCCATGTATCTTGTTCCTACCCCAAAGTCTCTAAAAGTCATTCAAAAACCAAGTATAAACATTTAAAGGAGAAATATACTACACCAGGACAAGTTTTTTGACAAAAGATTTCAGTTTTTCTTAATGCATTAGACTTAACACCTCATAAAGCTGGGCCTACAGCAACCTAATAAGGAGTAAATGCTGGCTCCTTCATTTATAAAATGCTGACATCATTTTGTCCAGTTACCTGAAGAAGATGTGCTACCAATGTGACTGACAACACTGATGAGCCGATAGGAATGAGGAAGATTTCCTGTCTGGAAAATAGAAATGGGCATGACTTTTAATTCCTCATTTAAATTAAAAAACCCAGTAAATTTTAAATTTATTATCAAAGCTGACACGGCCAAGTTTTAGTGTGTGTGTAGTCAGATTCAATAAAATATCCAATGGTTGGTATTATCTTTTTTGGCCCATGAATTATATTCCCTACTAATCGTGTATTCTAAAAAAGTAATTCAAAAGAAGAAAAGAGTACATGCATCAAGTTATTTACTGTAGCATTATCTTTAATAAAGAAAAGCTAAAACCAACAAATAGACCCAGTAATACTTAGTTAGTGGTATAGCAACTCAATACAATAATACTATTTGGTTATTTTTAAAAATCACCTGGGTCACTAACATATTACCTTGTTTTTCAAACACTCATAAATGCACATAAAATAGCCATAGGTTTATAGAAATAGGTATGTTAATGGTTAAGGACTGGAAAACAGAAAGAAATAAAAATGAAGACTTGCTGTAGGGATTATGGGCAAACATTAACACTTAAAATATTTTTTGAAAATGCTATTAAAATATTGTTAGTAGAAAAATAAAACAAAACTTAGAGATATACTAGGTACAATTCTGGCAATGAATATAAACCACAAATGATTAAAATATTCATGAATGTTGATGCAGTAATTTACTTCTGTGGACTTAAAGAAAAGAAATCCTAAGTATAGAAAACATAACAATCTTACACAGTTCCTCAATGCATTATTCATTATAGTGAAAAAAAGAACTTAAATGCTCAATGTTAGTGAAAAGTTAAATAGTATATTCATATGAGGAAATAAAGCACAGCCATTAAAAATAAAATGCTTACATATACCTAGTCTTTAACAAGCAGAATAAAAACTGTACTCATGCTACAGCTTTTTTCTTTTGGAGAGAGAGACAGTAAGGGGGAGAGGGAGGACAGAGGTGAGAAGCATTAACTCATGGTTGTATCGCTTTAGTTGTTCATTGATTGCTTCTCATATGTGCCTTGACCAGAGGCTCAAGGTGAGCCAGTGATTCCCCATGCTCAAGCTAGTGACCTTTGGGCTCAAGTCAGCGACCCTGGGGTTTCAAACCTGGGATCCAAGTCAACGCTCTATCCACTGGTCAGGTTTATGGCTTTTTTCAAAAATAGGAATAACAAAATAATATAGTAAAATATTAACAGTCATTTTGTTAGGACAGGGGGATCCTGGGTAATTAAAATCACAAAAAATTTGGAAAATGGGTAAAAAGCAATTATTTAAGGAAAAAGAAAGAAATTATTCCAAAGTGTTCTAGTTAACATCAATTCAACAATTTTTATGGTTCTTGTAGAACTAAAGGTTATTTAATATACACAGCACTTGGAGAGCCAAGTTACTCATTTATTACCTAACCGCACATAAGGTGGTCTGGATGTATTTGTTTTTGTTTCATTTTGTCTGAATCTTGTAAGAAATGAGGAGCAAAGGACAAGAGAAAGTAAAGCCCACCTGACGGCTGTGAAAGGGTGAGAAAAGAGCAGGGGTAACACTGTCGGCTCAGTGCTGCTCGGGGAAGAAAAGGCCACCTACCTCAGCATTTCTCTTCAGCTCCTCAGCTTCAGCTTCTGTGTACTCCATGTCTAAAACATCCTCATTTCCTGAGTCCTCATCAGAACCCAAGGAATCCAGAAAAGAGTTGTTAAACTCTGAAGAACACAAAGACAAAATCTTGTAAAATTTCTTGGAATAGACACAAAGAGATGATTAGGAAAATAAAAAAACCCAGCTTGTGTAGCCTGACTAGGCGGTGGCGCAATGGATAGAGCGTTGGACTGGGATGCGGAAGATCCAGGTTCGAGACCCCGAGCTCACCAGCTTGAACGTGGGCCCATCTGGCTTGAGCAAAAGCTCGCCAGCTTGGACCCAAGGTCGCTGGCTCCAGCAAGTGGTGGCTCGGTCTGCTGAAGGCCCACGGTCAAGGAACATGTGAGAAAGCAATCAATGAACAACTATGATGTCGCAATGGCAATGAAAAACTAATGATTGATGCTTCTCATTTCTCTCTGTTCCTGTCTATCTGTCTCTATCTATCCCTCTCTCTGTCCCTGTAAAAATAAATAAATAAAACAAAAACAGCTTGTGTATACATTTTATCATCCCAAGGAAACATAAGACATATTATTATTAGGGTTCCAATTCACCCAGCCCACTCTGAGACAAACAATTCAGGCACCAAAAGGAATGCTCCTCTTCCTTTTAAATGTGTTTAGTATATGAAAGGAGATATAACTCAAATAAAGAATAAAACTGAAGAGGAGAATGCAATTTTAAAGATAATCCAATTTTATTAAATCCCACATTATTTAAACAAATTTGAAGTACATGGTGCATATTGTAGGTAACACCAGCAAATAGAAATGATCTCATAGAAGAGACCACAAAAACGTCAAAATCCTTTCATTCTCTTTAATTTTATATCATTTTTTAGGCCCGGGCCGGTTGGCTCAGCAGTAGTGTCGGCCAGATGTGTGAATGTCCTGAGTTCAATTCCTGATCAGGGCACACAAAAGAAGCGACCATCAGCTTCTCCATTCCCCTCTTCTCTCTCTCTTCCCCTTCCAGAGCCAGGGCTCAAATGGTTCCAGCGAAGTTGGCCCCAGGCGCTGAGGAAGGCTCCCTGGCCTCAGCCTCAGGCACTTTAGAGCAGTGGCCCCAGAGGAGCAGAGCACTGCAAGGTGTGTATGGGGGGCGGCGAGGCTTGCTGGGTGGATCCCAGTCGGGGCGCATGCGGGAGTCTGTCTCTGCCTCCCTTCCTCTCTCGTAATAAGAAAAAAAATCATTTTATTTAAGTTAACAAAAATAATGGAAATTCAACCTTTAACTGCTAAATTTTACCTAAAATATGTATATTACACAAATAAGTCAAGATCCATTTTTTAATAAAGTGCTCCAATGGAAGAATCCATCTTTACTAATGGTTTTAAATAATCACAGGAGCACCTGTACATAAATGGCTTTTTGCTTTGAAATATAATTAATTCCAGGTGTCTACGGCCATACCACCCTGAACGCGCCCAATCTCATCTGAAATATAATTAATTCCACTAATGCATAATATAGAGTTGTTTAAAAAACACGAACACTTAAGAATGGGAAGAACAGGAAAAAAGACTATGGCCTCAAAATACTGGAATCTGAAAAGTAGATGGGTAATAAGACTCAGCAGATTCGAGGAAGCCAAAGCCACATCCTAAGCCAGTAAGGGAAAAATTGAGCACCAATCCAATTTACCTCACAGAGTCTTCAAAATACAACTTGGAAATACCAGATACCTCTGAAACTGGGCTAAGCAGGGGATATAAATAAGGATTAGGAGAAAGTTATCTGAGAAACAGACTCCTAGATCTACTTCCCCTACTTTGTGCTGCTAGGCAATGACCTAAGTAAGCTTGGAGCATTATTCTGTAGTGACGGGTAAAGCAGTCTCTGGATGGGGGGGCGGGGGGGGGTGACAAGCTCAAGGGAGGCCGTGAGGCCCACACTGAAAGCAGGGTAGGTGACAGCTTGCATACTGAATGACTACGATGACTGCCCCTCCTCTGCCTCAGCCCTGGTCTTACACTTGGCTTCCAGAACTCTGGCAGTCATATCCTACACCTCTAGGCAAAGGCAAGAGAATAGAAAACCCCTCTTTAGGAATCTGACCAGCCCAAGAGAAAGGATGAAAAGTTTATATCTTCCTCCAAACAGTCCCATCCTGTAAAACTTGAAAGTTGACTAGCTCTAATTATTCATTTGTTCCGTGTCCAATCATCATTTTAGTCCCCTATTCCTTTTTTTTTTTTACAGGGACAGAGAAAGAGTCAGAGAGAGAGAGGGACAGATAGGGACAGACAGATAGGAACAAAGAGAGATGAGAAGCATCAATCATCAGTTTTTCGTTGCGACACCTTAGTTGTTCATTGATTGCTTTCTCATATGTGCCTTGACTGCGGGCCTTCAGCAGACCGAGCAACCCCTTGCTCGAGCCAGTGACCTTGGGTCCAATCTGGTAAGCTTTTTTCTCAAGCCAGATGAGCCCACGCTCAAGCTGGCGACCTCGGGGTCTTGAACCTGGGTCCTCTGCATCCCAGTCCGACGCTCTATCCACTGTGCCACCGCCTGGTCAGGCATAGTCCCCTATTCTTAACCATGAGCTGTCAGTTAAGGATTACCTGATATCTGAGGAAAGCCTCTAACAGAAATATAAAGACCATAATAAACACACAGGACAGAGAAATCGGGAGGAAACAATCTTCAGGGACAGAAAACTTGAAATAAACAAGCAAATGAACTATATCCTCAGAGAATGGACATGGCATTGTTTCCATGATCTAAACCAAACCAAAAAATTATAAAAAAGGAGCATTCATAGAAGTTTTAAAAAATTAGAAAAACAGAAATGAAACACTCAAAAGAAGGTTCAGAGTTGGAGATAAGGTTAGAAAACTTCCCAGAGAGCAGAATAAATGACAAAAAGATGGAAAACTGAAGAGATGAGAAAATGAAAAGGACCATACTAGGAAGTCTGTCTAACAGGCTTCCTAGTATGAAGAGAAAAAGTAGAAGGGAGGAAATCAGTGAAAATTTCTTAGAATTCAAAGACACAAATTCCTAGATTAAAATGACTCATCAAGTACTTAGGTCGCCCTGACCGGTTAGTTCAGTGGTAGAGTGTTGGCCCAGGCTATGGAAGTCCTGGGTTTGATTCCCAGCCAGGGCACACAGGAGAAGCGCCCATCTGCTTCTCCACTCTTCCCCCTCTTCTTCCTCTCTATCTCTCTCTTCCCCTCCCACAGCCAAGGCTCCATTGGAGCAAAGTTGGCCCAGGCGCTGAGAATGGCTCCATGGCCTCTGCCTCAGGCACTAGAATGGCTCTGGTTGCAGTGGAGCAACAACCCAGATGGGCAGAGCATCACCCCCTGGTGGGCATGTGAGGTGGATCCTGGTCAGGCACATGTGGGAGTCTGTCTGACTGCCTCCCTGCTTCTAACTTCGGAAAAATACAAAAGAAAGAAAAAAGAAAAACGAAGTACTCAGGCAAAATGGATGAAACACATCAAGGCACATCACTATGACACTTCATCACAACAAAAATAAAGAGAAGATTCTACTAGCTTTCAGAGGAAAAAAGAGGTCACACTAGGATGAAGAATGAACAGCTGGCCCTGGCCAGTCATCACAGTTAAGAGCATCATCCTGAAACGACAAGGTTGTGAGCTCGATCCCTGGTCAGGGCACACACTGGAAGCACGCAATGAATGCACCACGGAGTGGAACAACAACTGAATGCTTCCCTTCCCTCTCTCCTGTCTCAATAAATTAAAAAAAAAAAGCCCTGGCTGGATAGCTTGGCTGGTTGGAGGGTGGAGCCAGAGCACAGAGGCTGCCGGTTTAATCCCCCAGTCAGGAACATACAGGAGCTGGATAGCTTGGCTGGTTGGAGGTCGAGCCGGAGCGCAGAGGCTGTGGTTTAATTCCCAGTCAGGAACATACAGGAGCAGCTCCATGTTCTGCTCTCTCCCTCTCACACACACACACAAAAGAAACAGCTCTAGACTCTTCATACAGCAACCCTGAGAACAAGACTTCTTCCATTGCTTAGCAGTGTGAAGCTGGTGGGAAACAATGCCTTCACAATGACTGTAAACCCGGAACTCTATATTTAGCCAAATTATTAATCAAATCCTAGAGTGGAATGAAACTTGCAAAACAAAAACGAAGTCATATCCTTTCTCTTTCAAGAAAACTACTGGGGTGCTCTCTATCAAAGCACAGGAGGAGGAAGAGTGAGGTAAAGGAAATGGGAGGTTCAACACAGAAAAGAATGAGGGGATTTCCCAGGAGAATAATTAGGGAGATCTCAGGTTAGCTGTGCATGGATGTGGGGGACAACCAGTCCAGACTGGAGCAATATGACCCAACAGTCATCACCACCACCTCAGTACCATCTTTTTAATCTGTGGATAGAAAGCTTCTGTGAGCTTAGCTTCAATTCTTATTTGTAACTGTCTCAACCAGTTGTCTTGTTCTTTTCTCCATGTCATGGTATCTGAACCAGCCTAGAACACTCATTTTTATACCATCAAAATGTTCTTTCTGCGTTGATCTATTTCTAAGAGTTGGAGAAAGACCACATGATCTTAGAAAATACAGAGTTAGCCCACTTCCTGTGGCTACATGTCCCTGTGAACTTGCAGCACCTGGTTCATATATTAGTTCTGACAAAAGCCATGACTATGGTGAACCTAACACTTTTGAATACTCACTCATAATTGCCCAATGACTTTCCCAGAGTGAGCTCTTATAAATTCATGGGGAAACTGAAGCTACCTTATCTTCTCCCAGGAGGTTTAACAGTGGGAGCACTGCTCTCTCATATAAATGGATTATAGGCCTGACCAGGCAGTGGCACAGTGGATAGGGTGTTGAACTGGGACCAAGAGGACCTAGGTTCGAAACCCCGAGGTCGTCAGCTTGAGCACGGGCTTACCTGGCTTGAGCATGGGATCATAGACATGACCCCATGGTTGCTGGCTTAAGCCCAAAGGTCACTGGCTTGAAGCCCAAGGTTGCTGGCTTGAGCAAGGGGTCACATGCTCCACTGTCGCGCTCCCCCCCCCCCCCCCCGGTCAAGGCACATATGAGAAAACAATCAATGAACAACTAAGGTGCCACAAAGAAGACTTGATGCTTCTCATCTTTCTCCCTTCCTGTCTGTCCCTATCTGTCCCTCTCTCTGTTGCCAAACAAATAAATGGACTACATAAAAATTGTCCTTGCTATTTAATTCTTTCAAAGCAGCTACTAATGAACACAAACAGTAAAACAGCTGTTTCCTTTGGGAGGGATGAGGAGGAAGGGGTATCCAGGTAACTTCTAAGGTTCTATTTATTTATCTGAGGTATTCAAATTTGCTATTATTGTTAAAAATAACAAACACATTTTATACGCTCTTCTGTGTGACACATTTCACCATTTAAAAAAAGGTAATTAAAGTAATCTCCACACCTTGAAGACTTAACTCTGTAGCTCTTTTGAGGTCATCATCTTCTTTCTGTTCCCAAGCCTCCTAAAGGGACAAGAACAAAACTAAGGTACTTAAAGAGGTATTAATTAAACTTATTAAGTGAGGATAAAATCAGTTGCTCTTGAAGTATATGCTAATAATGTTTTCCATAATTTTATGGATGTTTGGAACATGACCTACTGAAGAGTGTGGAAAAGTTCTTTACTTTTTCCAACACTGTCCTAAAACACAACCCTGGGGATTAAAAAGGCTTACATGCTGTCTCTTCTAGTCAGTGACATTTGGTTTGCCAACCAAAAGCCATTCAATGTTATAATCCCTTTTCTTCTTACATGTATGAGATACCTGGCACACAGCTGATACTTAGCAAACTGCTCTCTTTTCTTTCCCCTCATGTACAGTATTTGCTAATGTACATGGTGTAAGTACTCCCATATCATGGCCAATTCTAAGCTACTGATGTGACACTGAATGCGGGACTGGAAAGAGGTGGGTATAGCCGACTCTCCTAAGCTGACAGTGAGCTGGCTCTAGCACACCACTGACCTGAAGTCTGTGACAGCAGGATAAACAATAGTTTACACAAGACAGTATTTACAGATTTCTATTTTTGTTCTTGCTGAAGAAACCAAGATACATAACAGATGCTTGGTAAACACTAAATGAATGCTTTAACAGTTACCTTTCTAATACATATGAAGTTCTCTTAGAAAAATTAGTACCTCTGAAAATGTCTCAACTAGATGTCTCAACTAGATGACTAATTAAATGTTGACTATAAACAATTTCTCTCTCATCTTCAGAGAAAAGATAATTTACAGACAACATATGAAGAAAATATATAATTTAAGCAGAATTACTTTATACTTGTTCTCAATTCTAGACTTGTTTATGAGAAGCTCAGAATGAGCTATTCTGCATTATAGCACTGGGAGCAATAAATACTATGTTCAGGAACACAACAGAGACAATAAGAATACTTAAACTTACCCAAGTAAATAAAGTCTATGCTGAAACCGGAAAGAGACTATCTTTTGGTTATTAACAGAATGATGCAGGTGTACAAAACTAAACAAACTTTGTCTTATAACCCTACCCTCACATCTAAGCAAAATACAGGGTGGGGCAAAAGTAGTTTACAGTTATGAATACATGAAACAGTTTATTCTTGTATTAGTATTTATTATTATATTATTTCCATATGAACAACTATAAACCTCTTTTGCTCCACCCCATAAGTTAGTTTTAACTGGGTCAGCTGACAAGAAATGTATAAGGTACTAATATTAATAAATCAGACCTTAGTCTTTTACATTAAAAATAAGTTTTCAAAAACAAATGATCACTATACATATTATTTGTAAAATAATTAGGGAGGTATTTCTTATAAGTAAAATAATAAAGAACAGTTGGTTCTAAAATTATTTTAAAGTAGCAGTTCTCAACCTGGGCTGCACATTAGAATCAAAGGATAAAATTTAAAAATTCTTTTTTTTTTAAAAAAGAAATTAAGAAATCTAGCTGCCTAGACCAAAGCCCAGATCAATTAAATCAGAATTTCTGAGAGGCAGAACAAGCCAGGCACCAGTATTTTTTTAAAGTTCCCCAGGTAATATTAATGTACAAATTAGAGACCCACTGTTCTAGTGAAATTAGATTTTTTTTAAAATTAGATTTCTTAATATGATATTTTATAAACATTAAAATTGTGCGATCATTCTAGGGAGTCTTGGTAAGTTTTTATTACTTGGATTGCATAGGATTAGACAAGCATGAAAATACCATCTTATAGTCAGATACCATGATGACTCCAACAATGCAAATCAGCCAGCTTTGGCAAATGAAACAAAGAACTAAAAATTAACCCTTTGAGTAGTACGAATGTTCATGTACGTCATCGTGCTTCCTGACCATTCAGAGTATGATCAAATGTATGTTCTTCTTGTTGCCATAAATTGGTTATCAAACATGATTTTAAGTTAATAAAACTGTAACTGGAATTTCATTTTTTGAAAAAGAACTCACTCCCAGTGGTCAGTGAGTATGAAAAAACTCACAACTCATTAAAGAACAGATGACTACATAAAAGAGCAGATAAATGTTAGTTTATGACTAAAGTCTAGATTTCAGATATTACTAAGAATTTTATGTTCAAAGGGAAAAAATTCATGAGAAAATGACCAAAACAAATACAATGTGTTAAAATATTAATGACACAATCATAATATTGTATTATACTGTTTCTACAGCTTGCAAAATAAGGTTGGACTGGGATAACCTCTAATAACCAATCCTGCTTTATAGCATGTGATGAATTATTGTAATGGGAAGTAACCAACAATATATTTTATTGCATTTGGATTTTCAAAAACAGAAAAACTATCAATGTTTCTGTTTCAAGCCCAACAACAGGGCCCCAAAGAAGTTTTATTTTGGCGGATTGATGATATTGTATTCAAATCCCCTGGAACAACACCTGACACATAATAAATGCTAAACATGTTATTATTACTATCCTATTTCTTGGGAAAGACTGACATGAAGAAAGCAGCAATATAAATATCTCTTACTTGCTCCTGGAGGCTCTGGGCCAAGGCCTGCTGAAGCTCTTGCTCTTCCCTTTCACGGTCCATATCATACTGCTGAAGCCAATCAACCTCCCCTTGCGTTCCTTCTGGGGTTTTGTTTTCTTTATTCTCATCACAATCTTTAGTAATCTCAGTAAAACTGGGGGGATCTGAGGAAGCAGAACATACATAACTGGGAAATCCTCTCTAATAAACTGACACCTCTGGACTAGAGTGACATCTACTGTTCAGAGAGTAATTTACCCCAAAACTTATACATGGTTTGCTTGGGACATACAATTTTATCTTACTACATCTAGACTAGTGCTTCTCAGTCTCAGAACTATTGACATTCTGGGTGGGGCAATTTTTTGTCGTTGGGGGGGGAGGGACATCCCATGCATTGTGGAATGTTTAGCAACATCCCTGGCCTCTACCTACTAGATGCCAGTACCATCTCTCTCTCCAGTTGTGATAAACAAGAGATAAATAACAGACATTGTTAAATGTCCCCGGGGGGACAAAACTGCTCTTTGTTGACATCCACTAATCTATAGCAAAATGGTTATGACCAATCACCAGAAGCACCATGGTTAGGATGGAAAAGAATAAAAAACCATATTCATAGGTCATAATGTCACCTGACCAAGTACTAGGAATAATCTCGAGATGATTTAAAGTATATGGGAGAAAGTGCATAGGCTATATGTACATACTATGCCATTTTATATAAGAGATTTGAAGGAACTGTACATTAAACTTGGAACAAATTCAGATATTAAAAAAATGAAGAATTATACATACTTCAGAGAGAAAAGTGACCAAAACCCGACACAAACATTTATTAAATGCACATAAAAATACTTTCTATTTATGTACACAAAGGAATATGGCATATTTTACTATTAGACTCTGGATATTATTTACTTGTTTTTTAAACTGTTAAAAAAAAAGCGTGAAAATATTAACTCTGTTACACATTATACAGATCCACTCCACCTCCCATTACAGTGGTACCTTGAGATCAGAGAAGACCATCATACGGTTGTTTTTGTTTTTTTTTTAAAGATACAAGCCACGACTTGGTCCGTATATTTTTTTTTCGAGATCTGAGATACAAGCCATGATTCGGGAAGCTGCCGCTAGTTGGCACATGGGTCCAGTATACGCAGCACAACACCAGCACTTCGTTCTTTCTCACCGTTACCCGCAGAATCAAGTCGAATCTCATGTACTGTACTCGTTCTTGCATCATTTTTGCATTTTTTACTAACATTTTGGTGTGCTTTCATGGGGCCAAAGAAAGTGAGTGTAAAGGACAGTGGTGAGAAGAGAATGATGTTGATAGAAGTAAAGCAAGAAATAATAGAAAAACATGAGTGTGGTGTACGAGTGATTGAACTGGCAAGGCTGTAACACGACTGCCATACATCTACAATTTGTACCATCCTTAAACAAAAGGATGCCATCAAAAGCGCAAATCCAGCTAAAGGAACTACAATTCTGTCCCAATTAAGGACAAATATCCATAAAGAAATGGAGAAGCTTCTGCTGGTGTGGGTGAAAGAGAAAGAGCTGGCAGGAAATACAGTGACGGAAACTGTAATATGCGAAAAGGCACATATTATTTACAACGACTTGAAGAAGAACCATCAATCTCAAATGAGGCAGCAAAAGATACATTTAAGGCAAGTCACGGCTGGTTTAAAAATTTCAAGAAGAGATCTGGCATCCACTCGGTGGTGAGGCGTGGTGAAGCTGTGAGTGCTGACGTTAAGGCAGCTGAGGAGTACATCACATTTTGTTGCGCTTATCGTAGAGGAAGGCTACATTCCCCAACCAGTGTTCAACTGTGACGAAACAAGATTGTTTGGGAAAAAATGCCCCAGAGAACTTTCATCACCACAGAGAAGAAGCTGCCAGGCCATAAACCCATGAAGGACCGTCTGACCCTTGCATTGTGTGCAAATGGCCTGCGATTAGGGCACATAAGAAAGCAATCAATGAACAACTAAGATATCGAAACGAAAAAACTGATGATTGATGCTTCTCATCTCTTTCCGTTTGTCTGTCCTTGCGACACCTTAGTTGTTCGTTGATTGCTTTTTCATATGTGCCCTGTCTATATCATTCTAAAAATCCTCGAGCCTTTAAGACTCACAAGATTCTTGAAGTAAAACTGCAGGTTATGTGACGCGCCAATGGTAGGGCATGGGCTCCGTGGCAGTTTCTTACTGAATGGGTAAATCTCGTCTTTGGTCCTGCAGTGAAGAAATATCTTCAAGAAAATAAACTCCTGATGAAAGCATTACTAATCCTTGAAAATGCTCCAGCTCACCCACCTGGTCTTGAAGATGACATTCTCGATGAGTTCAAATTCGTGAAAGTCCTCTACCTCCCACCCAACACGACTTCAATCCTGCAACCTATGGATCAGCAGGTCATTTCCAACTTTATTGTATTTTATTTATTTATTTATTTATTTACAGGGACAGAGAGAGAGTCAGAAAGAGGGATAGAGACAGACAGAAATGGAGAGAGAGGAGAAGCATCAATCATCAGTTTTTCGTTGCAACACCTTAGTTGTTCATTGATTGCTTTCTCATATGTGCATTGACCACAGGCCTTCAGCAGACCGAGTAACCCCTTGCTCCAGCCAGCGACCTTGGGTCCAAGCTGGTGAGTTTTATTTTGCTCAAGCCAGATGAGCCCACGCTCAAGCTGGCGACCTTGGGGTCTCGAACCTGGGTCTTCTGCATCCCAGTCTGACACTCTATCCACTGCACCACCACCTGGTTAGGCAAGGTTATTCCAACTTTAAAAAGCTTTATACAAAGCACTTGTTCCACTGCTGCTTTGAGGTGACTGAGAATACAATTCTAACCCTTCAAGAGTTAGGTTGGAAAGATCACTACAACATTGTGATATGTTTATGCATTATTGACTTGGCATGGCAAGAGGTTACAAGCAGAACCTTGAACTCGGCATGGAAAAAGTTATTGCCTGATGTTGCTGCAGACAGCGACTTTGAAGGATTCGAACGAGAGACCGAGACTGAGGTAGAAACGTTGGAGAAGATTGTGTTCCTCGGAAAGTCGATGGGTCTGGAGGTAGATGAGGGTGACGTAAACGAGCTCATCGAGGAACATGAGAAGGACCTCTCAACTGAGGAGTTAAAGGAGCTACAGATGATGCAACATGTGGAGCTTCTGCAAGAGATTAGTAGTGAGGAGGAGGTAGAGTCAGAGGAAGTGATTTCTACAAGTGAAATTAAAGACATGCTGGCAATGTGGGAGAAGCTTTCAAGTTTCATTGAAAAGAAACACCCAGAAAAAGTTTCAGCTGGTCATGCTTCAGCACTTTTTAATGACACTTATTTGTCACATTTCCGTAACATTTTAAAAGGCAGGCAAAAGCAAACCTCTTTGGATAGATTTTTATTCAGAAGTCCTGCCGAAAAGTGCAACCAAAAAGGCAAAAACAGGTGATGATTAAATGAAAAATACGTAATGTTAAGCTTAGGTTAAGTTTAAGGTTAAGAAAGTGCAGTTTTAGTTTTGTTTAAAGTAAAGAAAATGCAGTTTTAGTTTACATTTAGTGTTAAGTAAGTGCAGTTTTTGCCTGACCAGGCGGTGGCACAGATGACTAGAGTGTCGGACTGGGATGCGGAGGACCCAGGATCGAGACCCCCGAGGTTGCCAGCTTGAGCGTGGGCTCATCTGGTTTGAGCAAAGCTCACCAGCTTGGACCCAAGGTCGCTGGCTCCAGCAAGGGGTTGCTCAGTCTACTGAAGGCCTGCGGTCAAGGCACATATGAGAAAGCAATCAATGAACAACTATGGTGTCGCAACAAAAAACTGATGATGGATGCTTCTCATTTCTCTCCATTCCTGTCTGTCTGTCCCTATCTCTCTCTCTGACTCTCTGTCCCTGTCAAAAAAAAAGAAAGTGCAGTTTTAGTTTACGTGTTTACAGTGCCTGCATCCCTCCCTCCCTCCCCCTTCTCTGCCATTCACCTCTGTTAGCCATACTCGTCTGTTTCCAAGGTAAGAATACAGTACTAAATAACTTTTTTCTTTTCTTCATATATTCTGTTATGCGTTGGTAAAGTATACATGTGTGTTTCTTAATTAAAAACATGTCTTTTTTCATAATTTAGGATGGTGTGGGGATGTTTCACAGGGCTGGAATGGATTAAATCGATTTCAGTTATTTTAAACGGAAAAAATTTGTTTGATATTCAAGTTGACTGACTTACGAGATCAGTTACAGAACGAATTAATAAACTCATATCTCAAGGTACCACTGTATTTAGAAGCCATTTGTCACTATAGCACTTTAGAACACAGCTGTGCCTTAACAGATTATCTTCATTAAACCTACCTGGCTCTGCAATTGTTTTGGGTTTCTCAGTTTCCATAGGCTCTGGATTTTCAGGCATTTCCTGAATATCATCCTCAGCAAATCCAGTATCTGGGCTGCTGGTTGGTTTCTCATCATCTTCATGACTCAGAGATGGTGAAGCTTCTCTCTTACTTATCTCTAAAACAGCTGCTAGAAGCTCTTCTTCGCTTATTCCATCAAATCCTGAGTTTTCCATTTCAGATTTATCAGGCTCTATTCTGCATGATTTTGAATCCTGAAGAAGAGAGGTAACCTGAATGCCCGCAAATATAGCAATCTTAGAGTTCAAAGTGAGAAGTTTATTTCTAAAAAGTTTCCTTTATTTGATGCTTTTAGGTTATAATCAATAACCAATACATAAACTCACTGACAAAATATCCTTTTAATAATATCTATATAAGAATATGTTTATTTTATTGGTTATAATAAGTATCAAATTTCTTTGTAGAAATTTTCTTTTTATTTACAGGGACAGAGAGAGAGATAGATAGGGACAGACAGACAGGAATGGAGAGAGATGAGAAGCATCAATCATCAGTTTTTCGTTGCGACACCTCAGTTGTTCATTGATTGCTTTCTCATATGTGCCTTGACTGCAGGCCTTCAGCAGACCGAGTAACCCCTTGCTAGAGCCAGCAACTTTGGGTCCAAGCTGGTGAGCTTTTTGCTCAAGCTAGATGAGCCCGTGCTCAAGCTGGTGACCTCAAGGTCTTGCACCTGGGTCCTCTGCATCCCAGTCTGATGCTCTATCCACTGTGCTACTGCCTGGTCAGGCTCTTTGTAGAAATTTGAAAAATAATTAATTCAAAATCTGTCAGACGTAGCCTGGCCTGTGGTGGCACAGTGGATAGAGCATTGACCTTGAACGCTGAGGCTGCTGGTTCGAAACCCTGGGCTTGCCCAGTCAAGGCACATATGTGAGTTGATGGTTTCTGCTCCTCCCCCCTTCTCTCTTTCTCTCTCTCTTCTGCCACTTCTCTAAAATGAATAAATAAAAATTACAAAAAAAATCTATCAGACGTAATATTGTATTTTTGGTGTATTTTCTTTCAGAGATATGACTTACACTGTAAATATTCTGTCACTATATTTAATATTTCTTTTAAATGCTGGCAGGCCTTATTCTTTTTTAATAAATGAGAATAAAAACATATTAACATTATATAAATATTCAGAAGTTATCTTCTGAATAACTTTTAGTTTGGGGAGAATTTCTGACTTTTGATGATTTCTCATTCAGGGTGATCTACCTCTAACTTTAAAATCAAACAGTTAAAAGAGATGACACAAACCCCTAAAAAAGCTTGTATCTTCAAAGTATTAACTATCATTATATGTCAAGATAGATGCAGTTATGCTTGCACACCCATTATTTAAACCTTTAGTTTACGTGGTTAGCCTGTTGATGTAAAATATTTACTGTGGTTCCACCATATTAGTAATGAGTACCAAATAATGCAAGTAATTATTTGAGGACCAATATGTAAAATACCTTTGAAGGTTTACAAGAGAAAGCACTTTATCTACAACAACTTTCATTTCTTAAAAAGTCTCAGTCCTGGAAACAACCTAAGTGTCCATCGATGGATGAATGAAGAAAGAAGACAGACAGACAGACACACACACACACACACACACACGTACTCCATAAAAGAAAAGAGAAAATCTTGACATTTTTACAACATGGATAGACTTTGAGGGCATTATGCTAATCAGTGGTCGGAAAACCGCGGCTCGCGAGCCACATGTGGCTCTTTGGCCAGCTTAGGAGCACCCTAATAAGTTAATAACAAATTACCTACCTATATAGTTTAAGTTTAAAAAACTTGGCTGTCAAAAGAAATTTCAATTGTTGTACTGTTGATATTTGGCTCTGTTGACTAATGAGTTTGTTGACCACTGTGCTAACTGAAATAAGACAAAGACAAGTATCATGTGATCTCACTTATATGGAATATAAAAAAACAAACAAAAAACCCCAACTGCTGAGACACAGAGAACAGATTGGTAGTTGTCAGAGGAGGATGGTAGGGGTGTATGTTTGTAGGCGAAATGAGTAAAAGGTACAAACTTCCAGTTATAAAATACCTAAGTCCTGGGATGTAATTTATGGCATGGTGACTACAGTTAATATTTTATTGCATATTTCAAAGCTGCTAACGAAGTAAATTTTAAAGGTTCTCATAAAAAAATATTCTTTTGGTAACTGTACAGAGATGAATAATAACTAGACTTATTGTTGTAATTAATCATTTTACAATATAAACTAGTATCAAATCCTTTCACAATATATACTAGTATCAAATGTGAAACTAACACAGTGTTATGTATCAATTATATACCTCAATTAAAAAAAGTCTCAATCAGCCCGACCAGGTGGTGGCGCAATAGATAGAGCATTGACCCAGGTTCAAAACTCTGAGGTCACAAGCTTGAGCATGGACTCATCCAGCTTGAGCATGTGGTTGCTAGCTTGAATGTGGGATAACGGACATGATCCCAAGATCACTGGCTTGAGCCCAAAGTTGCTGGACAGAGCAAAGGGTCACTACCTCATCTGGAGTCCCCTGGTCAAGCCCCGTATGAGAAAGCAATCAATAAACAACTAAGGTGCCGCAACTACAAGCTGATGCTTTTCATCTCTTTCCCTTTCTGTCTGTCCCTCTCTCTCTCACTAAAAAAAACAAGTCTCAATCCAGCCTGAAACAGACTGGTTCTGTAGCTACAGAAGGCACACTCTAAAAACAGTGTTTGAGACTTCAGGTCAAGATTGCGGCACAGGTAAACGTGGTACTTGCATTCTCCCAGAACCACATCAAAATTACAACTAAACTACAGAACCGCCATTCAGAACCACCTGAAATTTGGCTGAATGAACGTCCTACAACTAGAGAATAAAAGAGGCCACATAGAGACTGGTAGAAGCAGAGACAACAGGCTGCTTCCATACCCACACAGGGTGGATAAAAATCGGGAGGAATCTCTCAGCTGCAGAGGTGCTCCTGAGGAGCAAGGGGTCCCAGACTCACGCCAGGCTCCCAGCCTAGGGTTCCAATGCCAGAAACTGAAGTCTTCATAACTTAAAGCTGTAAAAACTATCGGGAGCTGAGGTTGAGCGAAATGGAGAACTGCTGGAGTCCCAGGCAGTGCCTCTGAAAGGGCCTGTATATGGACTTAATTGAACTTACTCCTTCTGAGCTCTAGCACTGGGACAGCAGCTTGAAAGGCACCAGAGATTATGGGGAGGAACTGAATAGTCTGGCATCAAGGAAAGCACTGGGGGACAGCTTTCTCCCAGACAGAAGTACTAGCAGAGGCCATTGTTCCTTTGATGAACCCCAGAGAGCTGGCAGGCAGGCACTGTATCTGAGACTCCATCAACCTGGTTCACACGGTCTGCCTCACCCTGGTCATTCCGAGGCCCTGCCACAACCAACTTTGCCAACTACTCAACCTGTTTCCAGTGGCTTTTCTACATGAATGGCATATCTTGGCTCAAGCTTCAGATTTTCCTAAAACCTCTCAAACAAGCATCTTGCTAAGTGTCCCCAGGCCCAGCACTAATGGAAGCTGGCCTTGGTTCATAGTTTGGCCTTGCCTGGGCACCCCCAAGCCTAGCACAAGTAGCAGCCATCTGCAGATTGCTTTGATAATCATTGGGTAGCCCCAGTCAGAACACAGGTAGCAGCTGACCTTGGCCTGTACCTGCTGGGAGGCCCCAGTGGACAGCTTCAGACTATGCTGAATCATCACCACCCAACTACCTCCACAAGCAACACACTTAAGGGGTGGAGTTAGCGGGCACCAGAGCCCTGCTGAAGTACGTCTGCTCTGTGGGGTGGGCCCTTGCATAGCTGATCCTCCACAGTGGTCAGTGGTAACAGCCAGTCCTGGCAGCTGATCAGCTTGGGGGTAAACCCACTGACGTGCCAACAGCAATGAAAGCTCAACTACAACAGGAGGGTGCACACAGCCCACACAGGGGACGCACCCCTGGACCCTACAGGACACCTAATATATAAGGTCACTCTACAAAGCCCAGGGGACAGCAGCTCTACCTCAAACATAGAAACAAACATGGGGAGGCAGCCAAAATGAGGAGACAAAAAACATGTCTCAAATGAAAGAACAGAACAAAACTCCAGAAAAATGAAACAAACTGGAGATAAGCAATCTACCAGATGCAGAGTTCAAAACACTGGTTATAAGAATGCTCAATGAATTTAGGGGACAAGTAGATGAACTTAGTAAGAACTTCAACAAAGAAATAAGAAACATATAAATGGAGACAGAAAAAATAAAAAAGAACCAGTCAGAAATGAATACGTTAACTGAAACGAAGGTTATATTACAGGGAATCAACAGTAGAGTAGATGAAGCCAAGAATCAAATCAGAGATTTGGAAGATAAGGAGGCAGCAGAAAACACCCAATCACAACAGGAAAAAAAAATCTCCCCCAAATTAAAATAGTGTAAGGAGTCTCTGAGACAACATCAAGCATACCAACAGTCACATCATGGGGGTGCAAGGATAAGAGAGCAAGAAATTGTAAACCTATTGGAAAAAATAACGAAAATAAACTTCCCTAACTGGTGAAGGAAATAGATATAAAAGTCCAGGAAGTGCAGAGTCCTAAACAAGATAAATCCAAAGAGGCCCACAACAAGACACATCATAATTAAAACGCAAAAGGTTAAAGACAAAGAGAATCTTGGAAGCAACAAGGGAAAAGCAGTTAGTTACCTATAAGGGAGCTACCTACCATAAGGCTGTCAGATTTATCAACAGAAACTTTGCAGGCCAGAAGGGATTAGCAAAAAATACTCAAAGTGATGAAAAGCAAGGACCTATAACCAAAATTATTCTACCCAGGCCCTGGCTGGGTAGCTCCGTTGATAAGAGCATTGCCCCAGGGTTTGATCTCTAGTCAGGGCACATACAAGAATGAACCAATGAATGTATAAAATAAGTGGAACAAATTAATGTTTCTCTCTCCTCTTCTTCCTTTCTCTCTAAAATCAAATTAAAAACTTTATATAAATAAGACAAGATTACTTTACCAAGCAAAGCTAGCATTTACAACAGGGGTTCCCAAACTAAGGCCTGCGGGCCGCATGTGGCCCCGAGGCCATTTATCCAGCCCCCGCAGCACTTCCGGAAGGGGCACCTCTTTCATTGGTGGTCAGTGAGAGGAGCACAGGATGCATCCACACCCATAGTTCCCATTGAAATACTGGTCAGTTTGTTGATTTAAATCTACTTGTTCTTTATTTTAAATATTGTATTTGTTCCCGTTTTGTTATTTTACTTTAAAATAAGATATGTGCAGTACGCATAGGGATTTGTTCATAGTTTTTTTTATAGTCTGGCCCTCCAATGGTCTGAGGGACAGTGAACTGGCCCCCTGTGTAAAAAGTGTGGGGACTCCTGATTTAGAATCAAAGGACAGATAAAGAACTTCCCCGACAAGATAAAGCTGCCTGGCCTGTGGTGGTGCAGTGGATAGAGGGTTGACCTGGAATGAGGTTGCCAGTTTGAAACTCTGGGCTTGTCTGGTCAAGGCACATACAACAAGCAATCAATGAACAACTAAGGGGAAGCAACTATGAGTTGATACTTCTCGCTCATTCCTGCCCCTCTCCTCTCTCTTTAAGATCAGTAACAAAAAATCGTAAAAAAGAAAAAGAAATAAAAAAAGAAGAACTAAAGGACTTCACCGACAAACCAGTATTATATGAAATGTTAAACGGTCTTCTTTTAAGAACAAGAAGAAAAAAAAAATAAGAAAATAAGATTAAAAATATGAACAATAACAATAGACATCGCTCTATCAACACTGAATCTAAAACACAAAATAAATAATGAAACAGAACAGAAACAGACTCAGAGGACATTCTGATGGTCGCCAGATGGTAGGGGGGTTGAGGAGATGGGTGGAAAAGGTAAAGGAATTAAGAAGGGCAAATTAGCCTGACTGGTAGAGGCCCAGTAGACAGAATGTCAACCTGGGATGCCGAGGACCCTGGTTCAAAAGTCCGAGGTTGCTGGCTTGAGTGCGGGATGATCGACATGGGTCCAAGGTCAGTGGCTTGAGCCCAAAGGTTGCGGGCTTGAAGCCCAAGGTTGTTGGCTTGAGCAAAGGGTTACTGGCTTGGTTTGAGCTCCCTGGTCAAGGTATGTCATTAAACAACCAACCTGAAGAAACGACGAGTTGATACTTCTCATCTCTCTCTCTCTCCCTTCCTGTCTTTCTCTTCAATCAGTTATAAAAAGTAGTGCAAACTGGCTGTTACAGGATAGTCAAAGGAATGTAAAGTACAGCACAGGAAATACAGTCAATAAAATAGTAATAACTATGTGTGCTGTCAGATGGGTATGAGATTTATCAGGATAATCAATTAGTGAATTATGTAATGTCTAATAACTGCAGTTAATATAACTGGAACTAATATAATAATGTATGTCAACTGTAACTGAAAAATTAAAAAATGATAAAATAAAACCCCAGAAAATTGGTGTTTGAACAGATCCATTAAGTTCATGATCTATTCTGTGTATTAAGTTTGCTGACGCTGGTTATAAAAAGCGTTTGTTTGAACAGCAAGAGCTATACAAATCTTTGTAAGATATTCTGATGAGAAAGAAATTAGTTACCTTTTCCAGGTCTTCCTGCTGTTGCTCACAGCCTGACATTTCACAAACTCTCTGGCTATGGGCCACAGAGCGTTTTAGCTCATCTTCACTGTCTGAATCAAGGCACAAAATCAATGCACTCTTGGATTTGAAGGAGAAATTCCTGTAATTCAAGGGGGAAAAAATCCTATATAAGTCTGATAAACATTGTCCTTGTTATTCTTTTGATACCTAAATACCAAAATAAAACAAAGATCTTTTTCTACATGGAAAATAACTGAAAAAAAGATATAAAAGGTATACTTAAGCATTACCTTTGCCCCCCTCCAAGAGTCATGCTTTGAAAATTAGTTCTTATGCTATTATATATCATCAGTAGATCAATCACTTTGTGCCTTTTTTCTTTTAATGATCAGCCCCAAATAAGTTTGTTATTGTTTGTATAAAGCAAGTACTCTATTGAATGCATGCAGACATAGCAATGAATAAATGTTTTTGACAATAGAGTATGAGAAATAATTTTTGATCTTTTAAATTATGATCCATGTACTTTAAAATTAACAGTAACATTCCACTTATCCACTTATATGCAGGCCAGACTTCTGGCAACCTGTACCTTCCAGAACACAGGGATTCAAAAGTAAAAAAAAAAAAAGGCTTCTGAAAAAGGCAGCAGTTTCAAAGCCTATGCACTTGACTCTTTAGACAGGGACCCTTCTTTCCCAGGAAATGATGTTAAAATAATGTAGCAAGTTCATCAAGAAATGAGAGCTAAGAAATGAGAGAGAATAACCACAAATAGGGTAATACAGAACTATGAAGTCATTTAATGTAAAATGTCTTGTAGGATAATACGGTCTGAGGGCATTATCAGGTTAAAAGAGCGTAGCAACTGATACTCATAATGTTGGTTCTAAGTCATTACTATATATTTAAGTTATCTTCAGTATATTTTAAGATTCTTAAGGAATTCGGTAAGATCACAGTGTATATAACCACCTAAAATGGTTAAAAAAATTTAAGATTAATGCTTAAAAAGGCAAGCTTGTTATAGAAAAATTCATTTATACAGAATATCAATTATTCTTCAATGATACTAGATAAGTAAGGTGTTACTGTGTTGGCTTCCAAGTGAGCTGAAAATAAGTTAAAGGAAAAAGTGGTAAAGGTCAAAGCACAAACTTTCTTTCATGGAGGTCAACATAAATTCATATGCTAGACTAAAAAAAAAGATGTAAAATGGAAATTGGAAAAATGCAATTAATCTAAATGTAAAAACTATAAATAAACATATAGAATGATGGCACCAAGAAATAAGAGGCCACAATGGAAACCAGGAGAACTGCACAGCAATGTAGATCAAAGAAAAGAGGCAAGTGGTCAGTGATAAGCCCAAACACAGTCTGCAGCTGAGAGCAGCCAGCATATCATTGTGCTCCAGCCTGAACACCTGAACAGCCTCCCATTATGTCTACAAAAGGTTTTTAGTATAACTTGGAAATAGCCAATTAGCCATCTTAATTTTTTTCTTTTCTGATTTCATGCTCACCAAGCAAAACTCAACATATTAGTTTGTTTATCCACGTAAACACTTTGCTGAATGAGGGTGACACCTGGCTACCCAAATACCAGGGTCACATGTGAATACGTACACTGTAGAAAAACCAAAGGTATTCTGGTTCATAACTCAGCCTCTTTTAAGTTTGATCGGCATGACAGGTCTTCTAGGGCCTAATCAACCTTGATTGATCAACTCTCAAATTCTAATACTGATAGACCCTGGAGAACAGATGACCATGCCAAATATCATGATGCTCAATGAAACCATCTTTCTTGAAACTACAGTGATCTGGTACATAAAGAGTGCATTCCATTAATAGTTACTATATTCGCAGAAGGCAGCTTGCCTGTGGTAATGAAAAATATTCATCCTGTAAATGCATCACTTGCTCACTTTCTAAGCAGCCAAGTGGTATTGCTCATTTGTATCTTGAGAACGGGCAAGAGTATTCATATCGGTACCATTTCAGATTTCTAGTCATGTTAGTCATCTGGTTTTAATTGCACTGAAAAATAATTAACAGGAGGAAAAGAAAATAGCAATTCCCAAATGTCATTTTATGGTTATATAAGCCCCCCCGAAGCCCTTAAACAACAAAGGTGTTTCTTTTCTAAAAGTTACTTTGGGACATCAAATTTTTAGAAAAACTATTTTAAAGACCAATGAAAAGCAAGTCATTTAAAATTGTCTAATTAGGAACTGTGGTTCCAGTTTAGTCATAAAGGAAGCATATTAAAAAATAGTGTTTCCCTTCTCGGACAAATTTTTGGTCCTTAGCAATAAATAAATAAATAAATAAATAAAACAAAACATCCGTAGAACAGCTCCATTCAATGTGTGTTTGTTCTTCTGTCTCCTTCTACAATAGCTCCAGTTCAGTGTCTAAGACGAGAAGACCCAGACAGGCTAGCAATCAAGTACAAAGATATTTTGGGATCTCCATGCGTATCTTTGAGGAATGGTGCTTTACACCAACATGGGTTATTTCAGCCCTTCAATTCTTAAAATTCCTTGTCATCAATCAATTTCTAGAGATACAGGATGAAAATATTAAATATTAACAGATGATTTAAGTTTTAAAACAAAATCCTGAGTGGATCATATGAAATAGTTTCACTGTTAAAAAGTTGTTATACCCTAGATTACAATTTAAAGCAGATTCAGGAAAATTCCAAAGTATAGTAACACAGAGCAGTTATCATGCAAAAAGAGAAACAATAAAGAAAAAGGGAGGGAATAACCTTGGAAATTAGAGTAAGCCAAATCCTTAAAAATACAAGTTTTGGGTATACAAGAAATACAACTCACTTTGAAGGTGTAGAAGGACTGGTGATGCAGGAATTCACCATTTGAGAGGCTTTCAATGGTCTAGAACTATCAGAAAATTAGAAAATATATAACGTATACAATTACATTATTAAAAATATATATTTACCTTATAAAATGATTATTCTGTACTACAGACCCTTATATATCCTCTTGAAAAGCAAACAATTATACAACTATTACTAACAATGGAGGCTAAAAGAGAAACAAAATACCATCTTTGCCCTCTCCTTGATCCAAGGACCTAAATAAACAGCACTAGAAATGAAGTCAACTGTAAGGCATTTGAAAAGAACAACTTTGGGAAAAATTATCCTGTGTTAGTTCTTTGAAATAATAAAGTAATAATAGCTCTCATTTTTTGAGGACTTACAAGATGTCAGACATTGTAGTAAGAATGCATGTATTTCACGTCATTTAATCCTCACAACCACCCTATTATTTTCTCTCCAGACAGGTCAAGGAATTTGTCCAAAGTCTTAAAGCTAAATCGCAGAATCAGATGGCCTGGTTTCAGGCCTGTGATCATTCCTTAAGAGCCCTCGGCCATTGTTTGATACAGTGCTACTGCCAGGAAGAGTAATAACTCTACCAGCAGAGGGTGTTGCATAAAAGAAAAAAACAAAACAAAACAAAACCAAAACCCAACACATCTATTTCAACAAAAAGGCCTTAAGACAAAATCTAGAAACACCGAGTCTCTGGGAACATGTCTTTATTAGTAGATCCGTTAAGGCCTTTAGTATAAACTTATATGGTGTAGTATATATTTCAATTAACACAAGGAAAAATACATTTTTTATAAAACTATACCAATTCACGTTAGTAAATGTTCATTTACTTTTTGAAATGCCTTATTATTCTACTTTAGTCAAAAATTCTGACTTTTCCAAGTACAAACCATATGACTTTAAGAAAATTACTTAATCTCCTTGGATTGCCTCTGTAAAATTAAGAATTTAGACAAAATCTCTAAAACCCTTTTTACCTATAAAATGCTATATGCTTTCTGACTCTATCAAACTACAGTTCAAGTATAAAAAAGAACTACAATATATGGCTCCAAAGTAATGCAAGTGTGCAGAATAAAGAGCAATATTTAGAGAAGTCCTAAAGTTTTCCTATCTCACACGATAAAGCAAACTCACAGTTAAAGGTTACTTCTTCTTTCCTAGTGAAAATTTCTAGGAGCCACTGAAGTTCTTTACTCCCACTGGTAACAGTACACTTATGAAGACAATCTATTTTTGGGATTTCAGCATAACATTTAGTAAGCTGTTTCCAAAATTTGTATATCCCAAAGTGTCAGTAAAGGCATTTGTTAAAATATTGATCCTGCCTGACCAGGCGGTGGCGCAGTGCATAGAGTGACGGACTGGGATGCGGGAGACCCAAGTTCAAGACCCCGAGGTCGCTAGCTTGAGTGTGGGCCCATCTGGCTTGAGCAAAAGCTCGCCAGCTTGGACCCAAGGTCGCTGGCTCCAGCAGGGGGTTGCTTGGTCTGCTGAAGGCCCGCGGTCAAGGCACATGTGAGAAAGCAATCAATGAACAACTAAGGTGCTGCAACGGCAATGAAAAACTAATGACTGATGCTTCTCACCTTTCTTCGTTCCTGTCTGTCTGTCCCTATCTATCCCTCTCTCTGTCCCTGTAAAAAAAAAAAAAAAAAAACCCCAGAAAAAAACTTAAAAAAATAATATTGATCCCCAAGTCCTATCTTAGATCTAATGAAATAGAACCTCTAGGGAGAGAACACGAAAATCACTATTTTAGTGTTCAGGTAATTCTAAAAGGATGCAAATTAAGTTTATATTCCCAACATGTATCAAAGTGATCTAAAAGTGTAACAGCATTACCCAAAAAGGTAGCTTATTATGAAATACAACTAATGTACTTGGAAGAATTCTGTTTAAGTATTTTATTACTTCAATTTATTATAATTATTCCAATGACACAGTAATTAAACACAAAATCCCCAAATAAAGAAAAATTAAAATATCCTTCTTGGTCTAATTTTACCCAGAAGTTGTGTTATTTTGCCCAGTCATTCTTTTGATCAGTAATTAAAGCCTTTCTACTTTAAGAGCAAAGGCAATGAAATTCTCTCTCAAGAACTTACCTTGTCATATGTGCACTCCAACCGAGGGTGAAGGGTGGTTTTGTATTTTCAGTGCAATGAGATGACAGGGTCAGGTATCTTGGAATGATGACTTGCTGCCCAATTTTGTTGTTAAGTGAGAGAGTGATATTAAAGCTATATCGCTTCAAATGAAGAATGAGGATCCTAAAAACAGGAGATGATGACATTACAAGTTTGTACATAATAAACATAGCTCTCTTACAGATAAAAAAAGATCACAGCAAACAACCATGTTAGGTAGCTCTTGACCTAAAGAGCTAAACTAGCCTGACCAGGTGGTGGCGCAATAGATAGAGTGTCGCACTGGGATGCAGAGGACCTCGAGACCCTGAGGTCGTCAGCTTGAGAGAAGGCTCATATGGTTTGAGCGAAGCTCACCAGCTTGGACCCAAGGTCGCTGGCTGGAGCAAGTGGTTACTCAGTTTGCTGAAGGCCCGCGGTCAAGGCACATATGAGAAAGCAATCAATGAACAACTAAGGTGTCATACGAAAAACTGATGATTGATGCTTCTCATCTCTTTCCATTCCTGTCTGTCTGTCCCTATCTATCCCTCTCTCTGACTCTGTAAAAAAAAAAGAGCTAAACTAAAGACTTGGCCAATGAACATTTAATGATAACCTGCTTTGGGCAGGTAGTGGGCAGATTAATGTAAAATACTAATACTTCTAACGTTCGTAGAAAAATAAAACACACCAAAAACAAACAAACCCCACATCAGACAAGAACACTAAATTTTTAAAACTTCTTTTTATTGTATTCATTTTAGAGAGGAGACACAGAGTGAGAGAGAGAGAGAGAGAAGGGGGGAGGAGCTGGAAGCATCAACTCCCATACGTGCCTTGACCAGACCATCGCAGGGTTTTGAACTTGCGACCTCAGTGTTCCCAGGTCAATGCTTTATCCACTGTACCACCACAGGTCAGGCAAATGTTATATAGTTTTAGAAAATAGGTGTTATATTAATTTTTTTTTTCTGAAGTGAGAAGCGGGGAGGTAGAGAGACAGACTCGCATGCACCCGACCGGGATCCACCCGGCATGCCCACAAGGGAGCGATGCTCTGCCCATCTGGGGCGTTGCTCTGTTGCAACAAGAGCCATTCTAGTGCCAGAGGCGGAGGCCATGGAGCCATCCTCAGTGCCTGGGCCAACTTTGCTCCCATGGAGCCTTGGCTGTGGACGAGGAAGAGAGAGACAGAGAGAAAGGAGGGGAAAAGGGTGGAGAAGCAGATGGACACTTCTCTTGTGTGCCCTGACTGGGAATTGAACCTGGGACATCCACTCACTGGGACAATGCTCTACTGCTGAGCTAACTGGCCAGGGCCTAGAATTTTTTTTTTAATTTCTTTTTTTTATTTTATTCATTTTTTAGAGAGGAGACACAGAGAGAGAGAAGGAGAGAGAGAGAGAGAGAGAGAAAGGGGGGAGGAGCTGGAAGCATCAACTCCCATATGTGCCTTGACCGAACCAGTGCAGGGTTTTGAACTGGCGACCTCAGTGTTCCCAGGTCGACGCTTCATCCACTGCGCCACCACAGGTCAGGCCAGGGCCTATAATTTTAATTGAAGTGTTAAAACAGCCCTATGTTGAACACTGATTTTCTCTAGATGATTTCTGACAAGAAATATTCTATTTCAGTAGCACTTTCTCTGAAGAAAAGCTAAGAGAAAAACAGAAAAATTTTATCCACTTAGAAGCTCTAAAAAATTTCATGGTGGCCCTAGCTGAGAGTGTCAGTGGATAGAACATCATCATCGCAGAGCACTGAGGTTACAGGTTTGATCTCCAATCACGGCATGTATGCAAAGCCATCAATGACTAAACAACTAAATGAAACACTAAGTGAAACACCAAGTTGAGGCTTCTCTGCCCCTCCCTTACTCCCTCTCTCAAATCAATGGAAAAAAAAAATTCACAGCACATCTGATTTGTGTGTCTGAAAAGGTTTTTAGCTCTGTAAGAACACTTCTTTTAGTCACTATCGTGGCAACCTTTTCACCACTGATACAGAACCTAATCGTTGCCTGATGGACTAGATATACTTTACAGTACACGAGAACACTTTAACAATTGAATTTTAGAACAGACTTCAATTCTAGGCAAAAATAATGTCTGACTTACAGAAACTTGTTTCTTTTCTTGCCGTATATATATACATACAATCAGAGAAGCCACAAACACAAAAATTTATAGATTGAAGTCATCAATTGTATTTTTCTTTAAAAAAGCTACATTTTATAACCTTTAAACACACTTCAGAAAACACAAATACAACTGATGTGAAGAGACTAAAACTAGTATCAGATGTCAAATATTTTGACTAAATTTTCAAATAATCATACCAAAATAAGTATGAAAGACAGATGTCCCAGATAAAATCACTGATTTATAAAGATGAGGTGAACTAGAAATGAACAGATTTGATAAAAATGCCAAACCCTTCAAGAATAATAGTAGAGCCCGACCAGGTGGTAGCACAGTAGATAGAGTGAAAACCTGTGATCCTGAGGACCCAGGTTCAAAACCCCAAGGTCACCTGCTTGAGCACGGGTTGCCAGCTTGAGCATGGGATTACAGACATGATACTATGGTCTATGGCTTGAGTCCCAAGTCGCTGGCTTGAGCAAAGGGTCACTCAGTCTGCTGTAGCCCCCCCGGTCAAGGCATATATGAGAAAGCAATTGATGAATAACTAAGGTGTTGCAACTGCAAGTTGATAATTTTTGTCTCTCTCCCTTCCTCTTTTGCTTAAAAAAAAAAAAAAAATAGTAGATTGGCTTTATAGTAAAATGAACAAAAATAAAGGAAGTTCAATATTAGGATTCATGACACAATGCCTTCTATTTCATGTAAATTTGGAATAAATTAACCTTCATCACAAAGGGAGGGGAACCCAAGGAGAAAAATTCTTCTCAGTATTATTTTTCCACTTGAAAGACCAAATAGCTAGAAAAGTGGAAAGGGAACATACATTCAGCTTGCCAGGTCAAGCAAGTATTTTTAATTGTACAACAGTTTTCTTTGTTAATAACAGCTGGCAATAATCCTTTGCTGCCATAATATTTGTTCCTCCATACTCCTGCCTTAAGACATTCACAAGTAGCAGAAAAGTCTCTTAAATAAGAATTATAACCTGACCAGGCGGTGGCGCAGTGGATAGAGCGTCGGACTGGGATGTGGAAGACCCAGGTTCGAGACCTGAGGTCACCAGCTTGAGCGTGGGCCCATCTGGCTTGAGCAAAAAGCTCGCCAGCTTGGACCCAGGGTTGCTGGCTCCAGCAAGGGGTTACTCGGTCTGCTGAAGGCCTGCAGTCAAGGCACATATGAGAAAGCAATCAATGAACAACTAAGGTGTCGCAACGAAAAACTGATGATTGATGCTTCTCATCTCTCTCCATTCCTGTCTGTCTGTCCCTATCTGTCCCTGTCTCTGACTCTCTCTCTGTCCCCGTAAAAAAATAAAAAATAATAAAAAAAAAAGAAATAGAGACTGTGGTCAATATAATAAGTGTTATGATTTAGAAAGTCACTTTTTAAAAATAACTCATTTTCTAGAAAGGAGATTATGGATGGTAAAAGAACTAGTCTCCAGGGGCTAGGTTCCAGAAACTCTACACTAAGTCTTAGAAAATTTGAAGCTAATAAAAATAATGCACTCTGCAGGCAAAGTGCCATATAAATACTTAATGTTAATAATAACCTTGTTTGTGGTTCATCTATTCTTGGAAAGAACTAAAAGCTGCCCTATAATCACATAATTTTTCTAACTAGTTTGGTTCTGCATTTGTTTATAGAAAACTAATACAATGTAAGTTAATATCATTGCTAATTCAGAATTTTTTTTCTTTTAGGTGAGAAAAGGGGAGCTAGTGAGGCAGACTCCGGCATGCACCCTAATCTGGATCCATCTGGTAACCCCATCTGGGGCCAATACTCGAATACCAAGCTATTTTCAGCACCTGAGACTGACATGCTAGGACCAACCATGCTATCCTCAGGGCCATGCTCAAACCAACTGAGCCACTGGCTATGAAAGAGGAAAAGGAAGAGAAGGAGGAGAGACAAGGGGAAGAAGCAGATGGTTGCTTCTCCTGTGTGCCCTGACTGGGAATTGACCCTGGCACATCCATACACTGGGCCGACACTATCCACTGAGCCACCAGTCAGGACCCAGAATTTTTCTTCCTTACCCCAAAGTGAGAAGCAGTGGGAGTAGGGAGGCAGATATACAGATTCCCGCATATGCCCAACCGGGATCCACCTGGCATGCCCACGAGGGGGCAATGCTAGGCCCATCTGGGGTGTTGCTCGACTGCAACTGAAGCCATTCTAGCACCTGAAGCAGAGACCATGGAGCCATCCTCAGTGCCCGGGCCAACTTTGCTCCAATGGAGCCTTGGCTACGGGAGGGGAAGAGTGAGAGACAGAGAGAAAGGAGACAGGGAAGGGTGGAGAAGCAGATGGGCGCTTCTCCTGTATGCCCTGGCCGAGAATCGAACCCAGGACTTCCACAAGCTGGGCCGACGCTCTACCGCTGAGCCAACGGGCCAGGACCCAGAATTATTATTATAGAAAACTTACAAACTTATAAGATCCTCTGAATAAAGAAATGCATGAATTGCAGAAAATTACTCTTCTTATTTTATTTTCACACACCCGTGTCTGTAGCAGATTTTTACTGAAAATCTGGGATAAGAGAGGGAGGGGCTACAGCGCAATACAGGACAACAAATTATAACTGAATATTATACATTACTGAATTAAAAATCTAGCTATGCTCTATCACTACATCAGTCTCACCAACCAGGTCCTTTTGTTGCTGTTACTTGGGACTCTGAAGTTCCTTTAACAATCCAAATCCTCTGCCTTTCTTCTGCATTCTAGCTTTCCATCCATCTCAGCTTTGCTGACCTTTTTTTATACCAAGCCATTCTGGTAAACCTCACAAATTCTGTAATATTTTTTAGTACTTTAAAGGAGAAAAACTTAAGAGCAATTACTTTTACCTGGGCAGCCTGTTAAATTTGTGCCTGACAAGAGCACACTTCCCACTACACTTTTCACAGGAATACTCAAGTTCTTCTGCCTGTAAATAGACAAAAGGAAAAAAGTAAAGAAGGATGAAGCTGAATCAGCATTACCCATTAGATGCTACTAATCTTCTCTAGTCATACTACTTCAGTGGAATGACAACGCCAACTAGTTTGTGTCTAGAGTCACAAACCTTACTAAATTAAGACCTAATCCTCAAAATATAGTTATAATAGCATGTCCTATTCCAGAATGCCTAATTTCCGTTTTTCCAAAGGGAACATCGCAATTTATGACAGTAACTAGATTCTACAGCAGTAGATCCTCAACCTTCCCCCCGAATATACAAGAACCACTGCCACGAGTATATCCAGACTTAAAATTTGGCCATAGCAGAGATAAGATCACCTTCAGGTTAGGCGGAGTTCCTGGTCTGTTAGGTGTAACTCTACCCCTTTCTTATAATGGAACTCAATCTTCTGGTAACAGCCCACTAAGAACAACTGCTCTAAAAGAACCAAAGTTTGGGGTGGATATCATTACCTAGAGAAAACTGAAAGAAGAAATCCTTAAAAAATGGGGGTAAAGATACATAGGAAAAGCTTCAAATTCTATATAATAAAAGGAATAGTCAGAAATGATGAAAACAAAAAGAAAAGGGTATTTATCTTTGAGTGGAGCTAAGCGTACATCATTTAAAGAACAGAAAAGTGTTTTAATTTTAGGAAGACAATCCTGTCCATTTGCTACAACAAAACAAGAACCACTATTACAAGGACAAAGGGTGATCCTGGAAAATTTACATCAGTTATAAAAACTACTACACAACAGGTCCAATTAGGCCTCAGAATATCTGTAACAGTGTATCACAAATACAAATATTGTTTACAGCTCTGGATAATCATGACTCTTCTGTGTTGTTTCTAACAGGGTACATACAACCTAAGGAAAGCAAACAGTGCTTTTTACTCCTCAGATCTTAGTATACTCACTTACATAGTGTCTCTAATTTTAACTCAATTATCAAATTTTAGCATGTGTCACTTCTTAAGCTTCACATGAATATCTGTTGACAATTAACTGCTTCTAAGGTTGTCTAAACACTTGTTCAGTTAAATTTATAATTTATGTAAGCTATCACTTTTCTTATTCATTGAGTTAACAATTAGATTTATCAAGCTTTTAAAAATAAATACAACTTAAATATTTCTCATTTGTTTCTCCTGAGGTAGTTCTGTGCAAACTCTGCCTTAAAGAAACCAAATTCAAATAGTATCAATGATATATAAAATTAAGTTATGTGAAAATACAAAAAAATATTACTTACCCTAAAGAAAAGATCAAGAGAATCTTGAATTGAACGCGGAGGAAGTGGCTTTTTTCTTCGAGGAAGGTCGATGGAGAGGTCATTAAACTGTTCTCTTTTGGGAATAATCTCTCCACATCTGTAAGAGTAAAAGAGGGCAAATCTAAGCATTCAGAAGCCTAACTGCAACACAAAATAAATACAAATATACTTCAGAAACATTATTCCCCCCACAGAACTGACAGGCTGTGACTATGCATAAGAAATATACGACATTAAGATATCCTTACTTTAACCCTTATTAAATCAACACAGTTAAAACCGCAATTGCAAGTATTTAAGTACTTTCTTAAAATATGAAAAGGCCCTTAGGTACCAGGATCCTGGCATTCAAGATCCTAGCTTGGTTTGGACAGAATGATCAAGGGGAAGAGTGGCAGGAGAGGAAGTAAGAGAGTTAACTGGAGGAGAGGGATTGTAAATCATGGTAAAGATTTCAGCTTTTAAAGTTTACAAACAAAGGGCTGATATGAACTAATTTTCATTCGAAATGGATAACTTTGATTATGTGTTTAAAATAGATTACAGAAAATCCCTGGCCGTATAGGTCAGTTGGTTAGAGCATTGACCTGATATGCCAAGGCCGTGGGTTCGATCCCTGGTCAGAGCAATAAGAGGAAAAAAAAAAAAAAAAAAGACTACAGAGAAAAGAACAGAAACACAGAGACTGGTTTAGAAGGAACTGCAACAATCCAGGCAGGAGATGATAGTAACTTTGTTTACGAGTAGTGGCAGTAGATAAGGTAACAGGGGTCAGATTCCAGATGTACTGTGAAGGGTTGAAAGGATTTGCTAACATTAAATGTAGGGGGAACAAGAGAAAGAAGAGAGTTAAGAAATACACATTTGTGCCTGACCAGGCGGTGGCGCAGTGGATAGAGCGTCAGACTGGGATGTGGAAGACCCAGGTTCGAGACCCCGAGGACGCCAGCTTGAGCGCGGGCTCATCGGCTTTGAGCAAGGCTTGCCGGCTTGAGCCCAAGGTCGCTGGCTCCAGCAAGGGGTCACTCCATCTGCTGTAGCCCCCCCGGTCAAGGCACATATGAGAAAAAGCAATCAATGAACAACTAAGGAGCCGCAGTGAAGAATTGATGCTTCTCATCTCTCTCCCTTCCTGACTGTTCCAATCTGTGCCTCTCTCTGACTCTCTCCGTTTCTACCACACAAAAAAATAAAATAAAATTTATAAAGAAAAAAAAAAAAAAAGAAATACATATTTGTAGCCCTGGCCGGTTGGTTCAGCAGTAGAGCGTCAGCCCAGCGTGTGGAAGTCCTGGGTTTGATTCCTGGCCAGGGCACACAGGAGAAGCACCCATCTGCTTCTCCACCCCTCCCCCTTTCCTTTCTATCTCTCTCTTCCCCTCCTGCAGCCAAGGCTCCACTGGAGTAAAGTTGGCCCAGGCGCTGAGGATGGCTCCATGGCCTCTGCCTCAGGTGCTAGAATGGCTCCAGTTGCAACGAAACAAATCCTCAGATGGGCAGAACAGCATCCCCTGGTGGCATGCCGAGTGGACCCCATCGGGCGCATGTGAGAGTGCCTCCCCACTTCTAACTTCGGAAAAATACAAAAAAAAAAAAAAAAAGGAATACACATTTCTAGAACTGTCATTGAAATATGAAAGACTGCAGAAGGAAGTTTTATGGGGAATATTAAGTACTTAATTTTAGATATTTTAAGTTCCTCAAATGGATAATTCTTAATTTTTCATATTTGAAAATATATTAAAATGCCATGTAACAACTGAAAACCAGTTATTTAAAATATTTTAATAGTTCAAAAAAAGAGGTATGTTCGGCAGATAATATATATTACGCTCACTTTGTTAAAGATGGCACTGCCCACGGGGAAGCCCGTTGCCCAGGTGATAACATTAGCTGCCCTGACCTTCCTGCTTGGGAATGGGCATGATTATGTTAATGTGTTGGGGGTGGGGGAAAGGCTTTCATGCCAAAAGGTTTTAAAAAGAAGAGAGATCATGTTGTTGGAGAGAAGAGGGATTATGTTCTAGGCAGAGAGCAGGGAGGAGAGCAGATTAAGGCCATGTGGAGGAGAGGAGAAGCAGCCAAGATGGCGGAGTGCTGAAAGAGAAGCCAGTTTGTGTCGAGTTTGTGCAGAGAGAAGGAGATGGGGAACAGAGATGAATAAGTCTGGTGAGCTAGGAACCTTTGATTCTAGGAAACTCAGACAAGTCAGTAGCTTTGTGAGCACTGAATGAGTGTGTTTTTGCTTGCCCGCCAGGTGTAAGCTAGAATTAAAGCTGATGGCTCACCAGTTTTTGGCTCTGTTGTTTCATTACTGACTGTCCGAATCAAATGCGAACCTGCACTGTCCAGGCGGCTGTGATGGTGGCCGTGGATACTGGCTTTACAAGGTACACTTGGCAAACTATGAAAAATTACAACTTGAGGAATAAGGTCTATGGAATGAATCTTCATTGAGCCTGAAACTATTTTGTGTTTCAAGAACTGTCTTAAAGAAAATTACTAAGCTGCACCACTGGGGCTGTGGTCCCACAGATCCTTGTTGGCTCCCAGACTTGCCAAACTCCTGGGTCACTCACAGCTCAGCCTGGCTGGCTGGTGTGCCTACATTCCATGAGCCATGTCACTTCATGCCCTGGTGCACACACCTCAACTGCACACCTAACCACAGGGAGCTGCACCACTGGAGTGCCTGACTGATCCTGATGGCCCAGTGTGGCAGCCACCGCTTTGAGATGGCCTTCTTTCTCCCTGTGCTGCCTGTGGGTATTTCTATCAGATGCAACTGAAATTTTCCTATCAAAAGAAATTTGGTTGGTACTCCCACAACTAAATGAAATAACAATCAAAAACACTGCTTCTCTCTCTGACTTCAACAAATTTTATTTGGAAAGTGCACTAGAAGAAAGGGACAGATGGCTGCGTATCATATATTAATGGCAGATGGACTTTCTAGCTTATACAAGAAGATGAGCTGTATTTTTAAGACCTGGACTTTTTTTTTTTCTTAATGAGAGGAAGGGAGATAGAGAGACAGACTCCTTCATTCACCCCAACCAGGATTCACCCGGCAACCCCGTCTGGATTCAAATCTATCAAGCTATCCTCAGTGCCTGAGCCCAAAGCTGGGACCAACGGAGCTACCCTCAGTGCTTGGGGTCAATGCTCAAACCAACTGAGCCACTGGCTGCGAGAGGGGAAAAGAGAGAGAAGGGGAGAGGGAGAAGAAGAGAAGCAGATGGTTGCTTCTCATGTGTTCCCTGACCAGAGATGTCCACATGCCAGGCCAATGCTCTATCCCACAAGCCAAACAGCCAGAGCCAAAATTTTCTTTTTGTGACATAGACAGAAACAGAGACAGGGACAGATGGGGACAGACAGACAGGAAGAAAGAGAGATGAGAAGCGTAAATTATTTATTGCGCTACCTTAGGTGTTCACTGACTGCTTTCTCATATGTGCCTTGATGGGGGTGGGGACTACAGCAGAGCGAATGATCCCTTGCTCAAGCCAGCGACCTTGGGCTCAAGCCAGTGACCTTGCGCTTCAAGCCAGTGACCATGGGGTAATGTCTATGATCCCACGCGCAAGCTGGTGATTCAGTGCTCAAGCCAGATGAGCCCTCGCTCAAGCAGGTAACCTCAAGGTTTCGAACCTGGGTCCTCTGTGTCCCACTTCAACACTCTATCCACTGTGCCACTATCTGGTCAGGCCCGACTTTTTCTTTAAAAAATAATTTATCCACTGGAGGGGAAAAAGGCTAAAGAAATCATGAAGGAAAGAAATGTCCCACACTAATGATGAAAAACTACTATCTTTATAGTGCCCTCCTTCCACGTGGCTATTCAAAATTCTAGTCAAAAATACTAGAATGTTAAAGCTGTAAGAGACCTCAGTGAACAATACCATTTTTAGCAACCTACGAAAAATAGACAGATATGGAAGCCAGAAAATGGAGAGCCAATATATGGAAGTTGAGAATTTCTACAACAAAATTCCAGAACAAATGGAAGAAAGCTGTATTTAGAGAACAGTTTCCTTGAACTGAAGAATATTGAATCTTCAGATTAAAAAGCTCCATCATGTTAAAAGAAAAATTAAGAAGTGTCTATACCTAAATGTAAACTTTCTGAAACTGTTAATTTCCATAAATAAGAAAGATTTTCAGCATGAAAAAGATTACCCAGAAAATCAGGTTTCTACCAAGTGACACAGAGTAGTAAAATACAATGAAACAATATATGTAACATGTTGAGAGATAAAGGTATTGTACATTCTGTATTAAGTTATGTATGAAAGCCACAAAAATAATTCTCATGTATATAGAAACTGTGAAGAATTCTACTCTCTTTGAAAAACAGTATTCAGAGATGCACTATTAATAACTGAAAGATTAATCAAAATAGAACCTTTAGATATGATATAGTGAGCATGGAAATTGATTAAATGTAGAAAGTAAATTTGGGTAACTAATGTAAACATGGTTTAAAAACATTACAGAAATTAAAAATAATTCAAATTTTTATCTATTTTGTAAAACCTATTTTTAATAAAAACAATTTGGTTAAACAAAATAAGCAACTAATAAGAATAAGTCTTTTCAGGATAAAAAGAACAACTATTCCCAAAGAGCTTGATATTCCACAGTGAGTAAAAGAAACACCCCCCCCCCAAAAAAAAGGTAGCTCAAAATTAACCGTTACCACTATAAAGCCTATAACAAACTATTTATTTAAGTACTCCTAAATTCTCACACCACCAAGCATTTCTACAGAAGATAATGACACTGAAAAAAGATGTTTATATTTATGTTTTCCGATGACATAGGAAGATAAAAACTAAAACCTTCAGAAGAGTTTCAATCACTTGACATAAAGAATTTAAAGGAAAATGAAGTTTCTTGAAGACTACTTACGCTTTACAGATAATGGAGTGCTGAACCTCAAACTCCAAATTAGTAATAACAGGGCAAGTGTATACTCTAGTGGCTGAAATATCTGATGAATTTTCTTCTCCGGGAATAGGTTCAGTCTTCCAAGTTTTATTTAATTTTTCCATGTCCTCTTTTAGCTGATCTAAGCATTGACTTAGGAATTCATGAGCATCCTAAGAAGGCATAATTTCTTTAATCAGATCAAAACATTTTTTTGTCACAAAAATAGTTTATCACATTGTGGTTTTTTATATAACGAAGCAACTGGAAGTCAGTAACATTATATTAAAAGGTCAGATTTACTCTACATATTTTTTGAATAAAAATCAATGATAAATTTTATATATTTTACCATCAGTGAAAGTAGCATGCATGAATAATTAAATCACTTCTTAGTTTTTTTAAAGTTAATTTTAAAAAATAGCCTTTGTAGCTACAACGGCCCAAGTTCCTGTATTGACAGACCACATCTGTAGTAGTAGTAGTATTTTTTTTTAGATAGAGAGGAAGGGGGGAAAGGGAGGAGGGAGGAGAAAGAAAAAGAGAGGGAAGAGAGAAGAGAGAGAGAGAGAGGCATTCAATTGGTTGATTCTGGTATGTGCCCTGACCAGGAATCAAACCTATAACCTTGGTGTATCAGGACGATGCTCTAACCAACTGAGCTACCCGGCCAGGGCCCACATCTGTATTAATAAAATATGATAAAATACACAGAAGAGTCACACTGAACCTTACCGGAACTCTTGAGATTTTCAAACCATAATGAACAAAACACGAAAGTATTTATATACATAGGTATACAAATCTCAATTTAAAATAAAGATCAGATAATACTAAAATCATTTCAATTCCCACATACTTATCTCTAAAATGTTTAGAAACAACTGGTACTCACATTCTGCATATAACCAGAGAATCTCTCTGCTGTAGCAGAAATGGCATTTTTAACCTTCTTAAGCAAATCTTTTTTGGTCTCTGAATTACATATATCTTTCTTAACAAGCAAGTGTGCAAAGCGTCTGGTAAAACAAAAGAGAACAGATTATTAAGCACATATTACAAAACGTAGAATGTATATTTTAAAGACTGTTAACATGACACATAAAATCTTAAGTGACTCCATTATTCTATAGTCAGTAAGGTGAAAGGTTACTCAGTAAGTACATTAACAGTTACCTGATAAGTGCATTGTGTGGAATTTTCTTCCATGGGATACCTTGCTTAAGCAAGTCATTTGCAAATGACTGGAGTGAAAATAGGGACTGTAGAATTGCATTCATATAGCAGGTATTTCCCAAGTTTGAGAAGCTGAAAACGAAAGAAATAACACTTTTGAAAACAGTAGTTTGTGAAGCATGTTCCCTAGGCCAGGGCTTCTCGGTATAGCATGCATTAGAATCACCTAGAGGGCTCATTAAAATATACATTGCTGGGCCCCAACTCAAGAGTTTCTGATTATGGACAAAGAAGTTGCAAAAATAAGCACTTCTAACAGGATTCCAGTTGATGGTGATGTCATTGGTGTGGGGAAAATATGAGAACTACTGCATTATAACATTGTAACAACTTGGTTTCATTTCAAGGAGAATTGTACACTTTCAAATGAACTCTAAAAAGAGACTGAGGACTTAGCCAAAGAGTTGTTTGTTCTTAGTAGAAACACTGAACCACAGAATATAGGGTGGGGCAAAAGTAGGTTTACAGTTGTGAGCATGCAAAACTACTCTTGTATTATTATTTATTAATCACTGTTTTATTTTCCATACTAACTGTAAACCTATTTTTGCTCCACTCTGTATATGTTGTGTGTTTACCTTTAATGGGTACTACTAAACACTTCCAAAATACCTATTTTTAAAAAATTTTTATTTCAAAATTATTCTCAAACTTTTAGAAAACTTGGACAAGAATAATATTCTTTACCCAGACTCAACTGTAACCTTTTGAACTATATGCCTTATCATTTCATACCACTAATTTTTTTTTAACTGAACCATTTGACAGTAAGTTGCAGAAACCATACCCCTTTAGCTCTAAATACTTTAGGGTGCACTTCATAAGAACAAAAACATTCCCTTATATAACCAGAGTACAGTTATAGCATTAAAAAAATTTTTTTTAAATGTTTTATTTATTTTTTACAGGGACACAGGGACAGAGAGAGATATAGATAGGGACAGACAGACAGGAACAGAGAGAAATGAGAAGCATCAATCATTACTTTTTCAACACCATAGTTGTTCATTGATTGCTTTCTCATATGTGCCTTGACCACGGGCCTTCAGCAGACCGAGCCACCACTTGCTGGAGCCAGCGACCTTGGGTGCTGGCGAGCTTTTTCTCAAGCCAGATGGGCCCATGCTCAAGCTGGCGACCTCCGGGTCTCGAACCTGAGTCTTCTGCATCCCAGTCTGGCGCTCTATCCACTGTGCCACCGCCTGGTCAGGCAGCATTAAAAAATTTAATGCTAATATATCTTATCTAATATATTTTCTTTGATCTAGTTGTCAAGGGACCCAATAATGTTCTTTATGGCATTTCTTTTCTCTCTAAATATATTATTCAGCCTAGGATAACATAGTGCATTTAATTTTCACTTCTCTTTAGTTTTTTGTAACCTGGAATAATTCTTCATCTTTCTCTTTCATGACATAGATATCTGTGAGGAACACAGTCTCCCTCTACCCCTTATTTTTTGTGTGACAGAGACAAAGAGAGGGACAGACAGACAGTAAGGGAGAGAGATGAGAAACATCAATTCTTCGTTGCGGCTCCTTAGTTGTTCATTGATTGATTTGTCATATGTGCCTTGACTGGGGGCTACAGCAGACCGAGTGACCCCTTGCTCTAGCCAGCGACCTTCGGCTCAAGCTGATGAGCCTTGCTCAAACCAGATGAGCCTGTGCTCAAGCTGTGACCTCAGGTTTCGAACATGGGTCCTACGCGTCCCAGTCCGACGCTCTATCCACTGCACCACTGCCTGGTCAGGTTACCCCTGATTTTTAACAGAATGTTCCTCATATTGGGTTTTCTATTTCCTCATGATAAGATTTAGCACACACTGGAAGAGCACATAGTAATGCACAGCGACACTGTCCTTACAAGGGCATCACATCAAGAGGCACATGGTATTTCTGTACTGATCACTGATGATGTCAATGTTGAACATCCCTGAGAACTTCTACTTCCCACGATGAGAAAGTATCAGGGTATGAAATTATCCTACCACCATAAACAATGAAAAAGAAAAATGAACAAAATACTAGACAATGGACAACCCAGACTGTGATCCTTAAGAGAAAGGAAACAGTGAGCTGTACCATTATGCTGGGTTTCATTCAGCTTGAAGACAATCAGTCAACTGCAGTCCATGGAGAGGTACGCATAAAGAACTCAGAAATCTTACCAAGTTGAAAGAAATTGGGAGTTTGGGAGGCTGAGACTGCTAAAATTTCTGGACCCAAGGGGAGGGAGCTCCAGATATCTACAGAGAAGTCTGCTTGAGCATTCAGATGAATATCTACCTGTGCATGCTTAGGGTGAAATTCTATGACACCAGACAAGAACTTCAAGGGAAAGAATGATTACTGGGAGGAGAGCTACTAGCCAAACAATCCCCAGAGCTCATGCAGGACCTAGAATAGTTTGAGTTGCCACCAGTCAGAGTGAAGGGACAGAACTAGATGAATTCATGGGATATTAAGAGATCTCAAAGGGATCATGCTTTAGGGAAGGCATTAAATTAGCCTTAGAGTAAAGGTCACTCTAGGTTTGACCTCAAAGAACTTAATTGCAAATATTAAAACAGTAAAACCCAATTACAGACATACACGTTAAAACAGTTATTACAAATATGCTTCAAGTGATCAAGGATGTGAGGGAAAACAAAAACAAAATGAGGAAAAAAATGGAAGACATTAAAAAGCCCCAAATGAAACTTCTAGAGATCAAAAACACAGTATTTTAAGAAAATTTTAAAAATGAGATTAATAGCAAATAATGCACAGGAAGAATTATTAGCAAACTTGAAAACTGCAATATAAAATGTCAAAAATGAAGTTACCTATATATTTTACTTAATACATAAAATTTACATATCTTATAATTTAAAATAAAATACATTTATATACTGTGTAAAATATTATATATTTAGTAGTATTTTACACAACACATAATCTTTTACGTCCTTACATATTTTACTTTATTGGGTATCAGGAGTACAATCCCTGCTTTCTTATTATTTCCATTACGTGGCTAAACCTCTTCTTTAGTAATCACTTCTTTAAAATCACTCACTGCTCTAGGATTATCTCTAGTGTACAGCACACAGTTGAGTTTTGTTCTTTGAACAAATTTGAAAATATTTTTATTAGATGAGTTAGCCTATTCACATTTCGATATTACCGATATATTTGGACTCAACTGTGCTATTTTTTTTCTCTTATTAATTTTAATGGGGTGACACCAATAAATCAGGGTACATATGTATAATGAAAACATCTCCAGGTTATCTTATCATTCAATTGTGTTGCATACCCGTCATCCAAAGTCAAATTGTCCTCTGTCACCTTCTGTCTGGTTTTCCCCATGCCCCTCCCCTCCTCCCTATCCCACCCTCTCCTCCCTCCCCCCACCCCGTAACCACCACTCTCTTGTCCATGTCTCATAGTCTCACTTTTATGTCCCACCTATGTATGAAATCATGCTGTTCTCAGTTTTTTTCTGATTTACTTATTTCACTCTGTATAATGTTATCAAGGTCCATCCATTTTGTTGTAAATGATCCGATGTCATCATTTCTTATGGCTGAGTAGTATTCCATAGTATATATGTACCAAAGCTTTTTAATCCACTCGTCCTCTGATGGACACTTGGGCTGTTTCCAGATCTTCGCTATTGTGAACAATGCTGCCACAAACATGGGGGTGCATTTCTTCTTTTCAAACAGTGTTATGGTGTTCTTAGGGTATATTCCTAAAAGTGGGATAGCTGGGTCAAAAGGTAGTTAGATTTTTAATTTTTTGAGGAATCTCCATACTGTTTTCCACAGTGGCTGCACCAGTCTGCATTCCCACCAGCAGTGCAGGAGGGTTCCCTTTTCTCCACATCCTTGCCAGCACTTGTTCTGTGTTGTTTTGCTGATGAGTGCCATTCTGACTGGTGTGAGGTGATATCTCATTGTGGTTTTAATTTGCATTTCTCTAATGATTAGTGATGTTGAGCATTTTTACATATGCCTATTGGCCATCTGTGTGTCCTCTCTGGAGAAATTTCTATTCAGTTCGTTTGCCCATATTTTTTTCCCTTTATTAATTTTAAAGGGGTGACATTAATAAATCAGGGTACATATGTTCAAAGAAAACGTCTCCAGGTTATCTTATCATTCAATTATGTTGCATACCCATCACCCAAAGTCAAATTGTCCTCTGTCACCTTCTATCTGGTTTTCTTTGTGCCCCTCCACTCATTTGTCCATTTTTGGACTGGATTGTTTGTCTTCCTGGTGTTGAGTTTTATAAGTTCTTTATAAATTTTGGTTATTAACCCCTTATCAGACAGGTTGTCGAATATGTTCTCCCATTGTGTGGTTTGTCTTTTTATTCTGTTCTTATTGTCTTTAGCTGTGCAAAAAATTTTTAGTTTGATATAGTCCCATTTGTTTTTCCTGCCTTTTATTTCAGTTGCCCGTGGAGATAAATCGGCAAATATATTGCTGCTACAGATGGCGGAGAGCTTGCTACCTATGTTTTCTTCTAGGATGCTTATGGTTTCACGGCTTACATTTAACTCTTTTATCCATTTTGAGTTTGTTTTTGTGAATGGTGTAAGTTGATGGTCTAGTTTCCTTTTTTTGCAGGTATAGTCCAATTTTCCCAACACCATTTGTTAAAGAGGCTGTCTTTACTCCATTGTATGTTCTTTCCTCCTTTGTCAAATATCAGTTGTCCATAAAGGTGTGGGTTTATTTCTGGGTTCTCTGTTCTGTTCCATTGATCTATGTGCCTGTTCTTATGCCAGTACCAGGCTGTCTTGAGTACAATGGCCTTATAGTATACCTTGATATCCGGAGGAATGATACCTCCTGCTTTATTTTTTCTTTTTAAGATTGCTAAGGCTATTTGTGTTCTTTTTTGGTTCCATATAAATTTTTGGAATATGTGTTCTATATCTATGAAGTATGTCATTGGAATTTTAATTGGTATTGCATTGAATTTATAAATTGCTTTGGGTAATATAGACATTTTAATGAGGTTTATTCTTCCTAACCATGAGCACGGTATTTGCTTCCACTTGTTTGTATCTTCCTTGATTTCTTTTATCAATGTTTTATAATTTTCCGAGTACAAGTCCTTAACCTCCTTGGTTAAATTTACTCCTAGGTACTTTATTTTTTTGGTTGCAATAGTGAAGGGGATTGTTTCCTTAATTTCTTTTGCTGACAGTTCATTGTTGGTATATAAAAATGCCTCTGATTTCTGAGTATTAATTTTATATCCTGCCACCTTGCTGAATTCATTTATCAGGTCCAGTAGTTTTTTGACTGAGACTTTAGGGTTTTCTATATACAATATCATATCATCTGCAAATAATGACAGTTTTACTTCTTCTTTTCCAATTTGGATGCCTTTTATTTCTTCTTGTTGTCTGATTGCTGTAGCTAGGACTTCCAGAACTATGTTGAATAAGAGTGGTGAAAGGGGGCACCCCTGCCTGGTTCCTGATCTTAAGGGGATTGCTTTTAATTTTTGCCCATTTAGTATGATGTTTGCTGTGGGTTTGTTGTAGATGGTCTTTATCATGTTAAGGAATGTTCCCTGTATTCCTACTTTACTGAGAGTTTTGAGCATGAATGGGTGCTGGATTTTATCAAATGCCTTTTCTGCATCTATTGAAATTATCATGTAATTTTTGTCCTTCCTTTTGTTTATGTGATGAATCACATTGATTGATTTGCGAATATTGAACCAGCCTTGCCTCTCCAGAATGAATCCCACTTGATCATGGTGTATGATTTTTTTCATATATTGCTGAATACAGTTGGCTAATATTTTGTTGAGAATTTTAGCATCTAAATTCATCAGGGATATAGGCATATAATTTTCTTTCTTTGTGTTGTCTTTGCCCGGTTTTGGGATCAGAATTATGCTCGCTTCATAAAAGGAGTTTGGAAGTCTTCCTCTTGAATTTTTTAAAATAGCTTGAGGAGGATAGGAGTTAGTTCTTCTTTAAATTTTTGGTAGAATTTACTTGTAAAGCCATCAGGCCCAGGACTTTTGTTTTTTGGGAGTTTTTTGATAACTGTTTCGATCTCATTTGTTATAATTGGTCTGTTTAGGTGTTCTAATTCTTCCAGATTGATTTTTGGAAGATTATATGATTCAAGAAATTTGTCCATTTCACCTAGGTTGTCTAATTTTTTGGCACAGAGTTCTTCATAGTATTTTCTTACAATACTTTGTATTTCTGTTGTGTCAGTTGTTATTTCTCCACTCTCATTTCTAATTTTATTTATTTGAGTCCTCTCTCTTTTTTTCTTGGTGAGTCTAGTTAAAGGTTCATCAATCTTGTTTACCTTTTCAAAGAACCAGCTTCTGGTTTCATTGATCCTCTGTATTGTTTCCTTAGCCTCTATGTCATTTATTTCTGCTCTGATCTTGATTATTTCCTTCCTTCTACTGGTCCTGGGCTTTAATTGCTGTTGTTTTTCTAGTTCTTTTAGATGCATCAACTGTGCTATTTATAATTTTACTTACCTATTTAGTATGTTTTAGAAATATTTCTTTTCGTTCTAAGAAATACAGTGTGTCTGTAAAGTCATGGTGCACTTTTGACCGTGTGACCCAGGAGTCCCCAAACTTTTTACACAGGGGGCCAATTCACTGTCCCTCAGACCGTTGAAGGGCCAGACTATAAAAAAATTATGAATAGATCCCTATGCACACTGCACATATCTTACTTGAAAGTAAGAAAACAAAACGGAAACAAATACAATATTTAAAATAAAGAACAAGTAAATTTAAATCAACAAACTGACCAGTATTTCAATGGGAACTATGAGTGCGGATGCATCCTGTGCTCCTCTCACTGACCACCAATGAAAGAGGTGCCCCTTCCGGAAGTGCGGCGGGGACTGGATAAACGGCCTCAGGGGGTCACATGCTGCCCATAGTTTGGGGACCCCTGGTGTGATCGGTCAAAAGTGCACCATGACTTTACCGACAGACTGTACTTGTATTTTTTTGTTTTAGTAGTTATATCTGTGTTTATACTTCTTTATAGTACATTTAACCCTCATTTCTTAAGACTATTCTATTTTAAATGATACCCTTTGACTCATATCTATTACTTATGACATAATTGTTATTTTCCTTTTCCCTTTGTCTCTCTCCTTCCATTTTCTTTTAGTAATAATTTTACTCCTCTGTCAGAGATTTAGTGTTTATATATCATTCTTCTATATGTGTTCCCACTATTGTTTTAGTCTTAGCTCTCCAGTTGAATATATAGAATGTTCACCATTTATCCTGTCAATGCTCCCTCACCACGTCTTGGTTTGATGAAGCTTGTACTCTGTAGCGTTCTCAGGAAGAGCATACTTATACAGTATTCTTAGTCCTTCCATTTCAAAACTTAGCTTCCCCAGCTTGCATACTTGAAAGCTTGGGTTAGCATAAAGTCTATGTTCATCCTTTTTTTTATCAAGCTTCTTGAAAATGATGTTCTTTTATTATCTTCCTTCAAATGATTAATTTGAAAACTCTGGTGTCTATTTTCCTTGTCCTTATCTTTAAAGTCTAATAGTTGTACTAAGACATATCTTTTTTTTTTTTGTCTTTTTTTTACAGGGACAGAGAGAGAGTCAGAGAGAGGGGTAGATAGGGACAGACAGACAGGAATGGAGAGAGGTGAGAAGCATCAATCATTAGTTTTTTGTTGCCATCGCAACACCTTAGTTGTTCATTGATTGCTTTCTCACATGTGCCTTGACCACGGACCCTCAGCAGACCGAGCAACCCCTTGTGGGAGCCAGGGTTCTTGAACCTGGGTCTTCCGCATCCCAGTCCAATGCTCTAACCTTGGGTCCAAGCTGGCGAGCTTTTGCTCAAGCCAGATGAGCCCACGCTCAAGCTGGAGACCTCGGGGTCTCGAACCTGGGTCTTCTGCATTCCAGTCCAATGCTCTATCCACTGCGCCACCGCCCGGTCAGGCCTAAGACACATCCTGATCATACAATTTCCCAGGTACCCAAAGGGCTCTTTCAATTTTTTCTTTTTTACAGGGACAGAGAGTGAGTCAGAGAGAGGAACAGGTAGGGACAGACAGACAGGAACAGAGAGAAATGAGAAACATCAATCATTAGTTTTTCGTTGTCGTTGGACACCACAGTTGTTCACTGATTGCTCTCTCACACATGCCTTGACCGTGGGCCTTCTGCAGACTGAGCCACCAATTGCTGGAGCCAGCGACCTTGGATCCAAGCCAGCGAGCTTTTTGCTTAAGCCAGATGGGCCCGCGATCAAGCCGGCGACCTTGGGGTCCTGAACCTGGGTCTTCCACATCCCAGTCCGACGCTCTATCCACTGCGCCACCGCCTGGTCAGGCGGCTTTTTCAATTTTTTTTTTTTAAACAATTTATTTTTATTTTTTTTTAATTCATTTTAGAGAGGAGACACAGAGTGAGAGAAAGAGAGAAAGGGGGGAGGAGCTGGAAGCATCAACTCCCATATGTGCCTTCAACCAGACCAGTGCAGGATTTTGAACTGGCGACCTCAGTGTTCCCAGTGTTCAACGCTTTATCTACTGCGCCACCACAGGTCAGGCGGCTCTTTCAATTTTTAAATTTAATAATTTTGTTTCTGGTAAGCTTTCTTGGGTTCCAGTTTAAATACTAGTCTGTTTCACTGTTTTGACTTTTTTCTTCAAGGGCTCTAATTATATGTAATTGGGACCTTCCTTGGCTGTTATCCAGTTCAAAAACTTTCTCTCTGACCACTTATATTTCTTTTCTCCTTTTCCCTCCTTGATTATTTTTGTTTACCTTCAAAGACCCTTATTAAATTTTCACTTGAATTTATTTTCCCTTGGAGACCTTTAATTTAGACTTAATTTCTTCCATTGAAGTGGTAAGGGGGGTAATAAAAGGGGGGTAGGGAAGGATGGAGGAAGAGGGAGAGACAGATGCATCAACTCATCTCACTTAGTTGTTCCATTTACAGTGGTACCTTGAGATATGGACAGACCAACATACTTTTTTTTTTTAAGATATGAGCTGCAACTTGGTCCATATTTGTTCGAGATCCAAGTGAAATTCCAAGATATGAGTCCTGATTTGGGAAGCTGCTGCTAGTTGGCGCACAGGTCCAGTATCGGCAGTTTGTTATATGAGTTGACTGACTTAAGAGCTCAGTTATGGAATGAATTAAATTCGTATCTCAAAGCACCACTGTAATTGTGTCCTCATTGATTGTTTCTCATATGTACTCTGACCAGGGGTCAAACCTGTGACCTCTGGTGCTCCAGGTCTGGTGCTCCACTGAGCCACCTGGCTAGGTTTAAACTTTGTTTCTAATATGATATTGTCTTTCTTCTTCTCTCTTTTGAGTTTAAACAATTTTCATTGTATTCCTGATTGCCCATTTTGATTCTTAGTTTGAATTCCTGATTCATGTTTTCATATCTCCAAATGCTTGAGGGTTATTCAGTTTTGAATGTTAACAATTTCTTACAGTTCATGTCAGTTTGGGGGTAGAATTTTTATTGTCCTTAATTTTTTGATTCATGTTTTATATTTTTCCCTTACAGTTTTGTATGGAAATGGCCTGCTTTTTTATGTTCTTATTCACTTTGTGGATTCAATTCAAGCATACCCCCCCTCCCGTATTAGTTTACTACCATCCTGTCCCTGTCAGCACCCACAGGCTTAAAACAGTAGGAAATGAGAAGAACACTGATGGAACTTGGCTTGGTTCTCTACTTAGAAGATTAAACATCATTTCCAAAAAACTTGATGAAATAAAAGATGAACATATATCAACCCACGCTTTCAAGTATGCCAAGCTGGAGGAAATAATTTTGAAATGAAAGGTGATAGTATTCTTTGTCTCCTAGCAATGCTGAAGGTTTTATATACTTTCCTTTGCATTCCTCATTCACGTTTTGTGTTTTAGAGGATTTGTGAGGAACAGTGGAATTAGGTAGCCTTCAATATCCTCTAGAGCTGGCAGTTATCTACTGTTTGTTTGTTTTTTAAGGAGTCCTCTGTCCTGAGGGCTTAGCCTTCTTGAAATAGTACACTCTAATTCCTGGAAGAAGTCTGAAAAAAGGAAAGCCGTATTTCTGGAGATGGGTACAGGTACTATACAAAAAATAAAGAAACACTGAAGGTAGACAGGCAGCCTGGAGCACAACAGGTAACTAATGAGGACATCAAAAGAGTCTGAAGGAGGTACATGACAGAGACCAGAAGTAGACTTTAAAATAAACAAAATGAGGCAATAAAAATGAGACAAATAAGATCAAGGTGTACAGAGACAAGATCTGAATAAAAAATGGTCACAAAATAAGACAGATAAGTCTAAACTAGGAATACTGTCTGATAAAAAGACACCAAGTTATTAATTTGAGGCAGACTAATCAGGAAGAAGAACAAAGGGATTAAAAATTAAATTGAAAGGTAAACATTTTAGAAGACAGAGCAGAAAAGAGGCGGCTCAGAGAAAAGAACAGGTAAAGCAGAGAAATGAAATATTTCCACTGCAAATTTTATGCTGTTTTCTGCTAAGATAGGAAGCATATAAACTACCATGGATAAGCCAAATTGGCAGAGACCACTCATTCAAGTAAAATCATAATCTTAAAAATTGGTAGAAAAACACAGTAATTTGAGTGAGATTAAAAACAATCAAGCTGGGGCCCTGGCCTGTTGGCTCAGTGGATAAAGCATCAGCCCGGCATGCAGAAGTCCTGGGTTTGATCCCTAGTCAGGGAACACATGAAAAGTGACCATCTGCTTCTTACTCCCCTATTCTCTCCCCCTTCACTCTCTCTTCCTGTCACACAGCCAGTGGCTCGACTGGTTTGAGCACCAGCCATGGGTGCTGAGGACAGGTTGGTTGATTCTAGCATCGGCCCCAGAAAAGGGTTGCCAGGTGGATCCTGGTTGGGGAGCATGTGGGAGTCTGTCTCCCTTCCTCTCACTTAAAAACAATAAAAAACAAACAAAACAAGAAAACAAGCTGGTAAATTAGAGGAGAGTAATAATAATTTCAAAGTACCTTCCTTAGTCTCAATTCCACTTTCAAGAATATATCCTATAGAAAAGTTCCAACAAATTTCAAAAACATATGCATATAAGAATGTCCATTCTAGGTTGGATTATAATTTTAAAAAGGAAACTCTAAACATATATGACCAGGGTTGAAAGTTATACATTAATATGAGGACACCCATGATTAATGTGGAACAAAAAAAAATGAGGGAACAGAGAAGTAATATAGGACAGTGGTTATGAATGCAAGTGGACTCCAACTGTCTAGATTTAATACTGCTGTACTACTAACTGTGTATCACCTGAAGCAAGTTAATTAACTTCTCCAAGATTTGTTTACCTCATCTATAAAAGCAGACTTTTAATACATCTAGCTCACTGAACTGCTGAGACCAGATAATGAACTTATTATTTACAGATGTAATAAATCTTTAATAAGTAAGCAAATATTTTATAACTATACTTACCTTAATATGACTCCTTTTATCATTATTTATACACCAATCAAAACACACTTAAGAAAGCAAAATAAAGGAATTTACCTACCCCTGTAGCTGATGTTGGTGAGAGGAAAGGGGGACTCTTGGCTTGTTCCAGCCAGTATAATCTTGATTACATCTCAGTTTTTTAACAGAAAGAGGAGCCGGCTGAGGAAGAAATCCCAAACTTCTTTTGGCAGAGGGAGTTTGGCTTGAAAGGTTAGTCCTATAAAAAGAAATAGAAAATAAAGAAATGAAACAATTTTGAATGCTGCTTTTCTCCCCCTAGGAGATTCAGATAACGTTGAAGGAAAAAACAAAATCTAAATCTGGGGAAATATCAGTGATAATGATCATTTGAGGAAAATACCACAAATTCAAGTCAGCTGATAGAGGCATACAATACCATACCTATTTAACCTACAATAAAAATAATACATGTTAATGACTTAAAAAATACTATAAATATAGTTTCATGTTTTATTCTTACCTACTTAATGGATATCAAACATTAGTTTACCTAGTCTTGAAAAACATTTGGGCAGTTAACTTTTCCACTATCACAAAAATAACACAACCAACATTCTTCTCGAACTCCTTAAAAACTTCCTCCAGTTTATACACTGAGAAGTGAAAATGTTAGGAGTATTTTTAATTTTCCTAGCTAGTGTGACTTTTTCCAAAAAGGCTATACCAATTTATATTTCCACCAATAGCAAGTTTACATTTCTTTAAACGGTCTCTATTACATCATTACCAATTTAATGAGTGAAACATGGTCTCATTTTATTTTTAACAAACAAGAGACAGACACAGAGACAGACAGGAAGGAAGAGAGATGAGAAGCATCAACTCATAGTTGCATCACTTTTAGTTGTTCATTGACTGCTTCTCATATGTGTCTTGACAGGGGGATGGGGTGGGGGGACGGGACTCCAGCTGAACCAGTGACCCCTTGCTCAAGCCAGCTACCTTGGGCTTTAAGTCAGCAACCTTTAGGCTCAAGCCAGTGACCATGGAATCATGCTCAACATGGCGACCCCATCTTGAACAACCTTGAGGTTTTGAACCTGGGTCCTCAGAGTACCAGGTAGATGCTCTACCCACTGCACAACCACTGGTCAGGTTCTCTCATGTTATTGTATTTTCCCGATTACTACTAATGTCAAACATATTTTTATAATTGTTTACTCTTCTCTGAATTGCTTTCTGGGTTTTACATTGGGTTCTTAAAAATTTGTAGTTTTTTACATAGTCTATATTCTAATCCTCTATCAGATATTTTTAACCCTTTGACTAGTACGAACATTCATGTATGTCCTCAATCAAAGGGTTAACAAAAAACTCACTACTCAAAGGGTAAAGTTTCAAGTTTTTTGCATAGTCAAATTTTTCATTTTCCTTTTATAGTTTCAATTTTTGTGTCTTAAGAATCACTCTGTAGCTTAAGGTCACAGAAGTGTTTTCCTATATTTTCTCAAAAGTGTTAAAACCTGTTTTCTCTCCTATTCAGGTCTTTAATCTGCTTGGATACTAATTTTTTTGTATGTCATTAAGGAGGAATATGATTTATTGTTTTATAAGGAAAAACCAACGGTCTCCAAATGACTTACTGTTAGGCCATCTGTAAGCCACTGTTTGGTTCTGTTACTTAAAAAAAAACTGTAAAATAGAATACTGATAACAAAAAGTGGGTAAAAATGAAATGTGTACCGCTGTGGTGCAGGATGTCAACAGTAAGGGAAATTGCATGTGTGGGGACAGAAGGTTTATAAGAACTCTCTATACTTTCTGCTGAAATTTGCTGTGAACCTAAAACTGCTCTAAAAAATAAGTTTTCTCAATATTTTTAAAAGTGAAATGTGGAGCTTAACAAATTATTTTTAAAAAAGATTTTACTTATTGATTTTAGAGAAAGGAGTGGGGGGGAGCGAGCAACTGATAGCTGCTTCCCCATAGTTTTTTGCTGCTTGTTGTGAGTGCCTTGACAAGGCAAGCCCAGCCCAGGGGTTCAAACTGGTGACCTCAGCATCCCAGATCGACACTCTAGCCCTGTACCACCACAGGCCAGGCAAGCTTAACAAATTTTTATAAAGCAAATACCTATGTTACAATCATTAATGTCAAAAAACCCCATAAACCTCTTCCCAAACACAACCCCACTCCTCTTCTATAAAAGCTGTATCAGCTTTCTGAGTTTTATCCCTTTCAGTGTGCTACTGAATACTGTAGTTTGGACAATGAAAGGTGTGTCTGTTTCTAATCATTTTGCTTTCTGCATCTTTTTATTACAGTTGTTTCTCTTTTAAATAGCAAAAACATTATTCTTCCTTTAAAAATCAGTTTCTTTTTTGACTGACAAGACATTGGCGCAGTGGATAGTGTCGGACTGGGATGTGGAGGACCCAGGTTAGAGACCCCGAGCTTGCCAGCTCGAGCGCAGGTTCATCTGGTTTGAGCAAAAGCTCACCAGCTTGGACCCAAGGTCACTGGCTCCAGCAAGGTGTTACTCGGTCTGCTGAAGGCCCACGGTCAAGGCACATGTGAGAAAGCAATCAATTAACAACTAAGGTGTCACAATGGCAATGAAAAACTGATGACTGATGCTTCTCACCTCTCTCCGTTCCTGTCTGTCCCTATCTATCCCTCTCTCTGACTTTCTCTCTCTGTCTCTGTAAAAATAAAAGAAAAAGAAATTGAGACTTTAACTTCTATGTATTCTTCCCCACTCCTGTATTTCTTAATTGTCTAATATTTTTTTATTCTGCTTTTAATGCTATCATATCCTCATTTTAGAAAAACTATCCAAATGTATTAGATGCATAGAATAATCCTGGAAGGATATTAAAGTAGTTGCCTATGAAAAGAGAAAACGCACAACTAGGAGTTAGGAAACAAATGGAGACTTACTTTTCACTGCATGCATCCTACAACTTTTGAAGTTTTTATTAGTTATACAAAAAAATACATTTTAAAAGTATTTAGATTTTAAAATTCACTTTTAAAATTATTTTGCAGATTGCTATTTATTTCTATTCCTTCCTTGTTCAGCTTTCTGAACAAATAATCTTTGTATTACCTAAAAATAGCATTATGTGTCTGCATTCTTCAATTATAATTTAGCTGGGTATAGAATTATAAGATGCTATTACTCCAGTGTATTTTGTTTCTATTGCTGTTAATGTCAGTCTGTTTTACTTTTAGTATATGTGCTGCTGAAGCGAGCACAGTCTGTTTTACTTTTATAAATGACATTTTCTTTTGGTACCTTATTTTATACAAATAATCAAGATGTTTTTACTACTTTCAATTAAATTCTAGGAAAAACCAAAATATGACTTAATAGATCATTCATTATATACTATATTATATACCATTACTACCTCACTTTTCTCTTTACATTTACTATTGCTTCTCTGTGTTGTATTCTGTATTCATGCCTTCTTGACAAGTCCCTAGAAGTTATCTTACATAATTATATCCAATAAATCTAAAAAAATTTATATCTATAGACTCAGCAATTAAATTTCTGACTAGCCTTTTCCACTACTGTGAAACTTTTTTAAAGAAAATGACAACTTTTGGTAGGTAGCTTAAAAAATCCATAGGCAACAAAGGCAACTTGCTTAGATCTAACTATTCTCATCACTGAGATGCTGGAGAACACACTGGTCTGGAATCTGATTACACTGTCAGTCATAATCTGCCGCCTCAGTACAAATCTACCTAGAAGTCAGTTTATTCATTTCTTGAAAAACTTTAAAAAGAATAGCTTGAACTAAAACATTTGTAGAGTACTTTCTAACTAAAATGTTGATTTGAGTCCATGATCCTCATTAAGTTTGTTATTTTAAATTACAGTACTCAGAGTATACTTAAAGATGTAGTAAGTCTTAACAATGTTGAAGTTAAGATACATTTTACAGAAGGTAATATAGAAGAGAAAGAAGGGTATTTGTGCACAGCTTAACCCATCATTCAGTATTCTGCAGAGAGCTCTAGAGTTCTTCACAGGGTATATGTATAACCAATGCATACCTGTCTAGATTAGTGCTGCCAGAAGAGTAGTCCTTGGATGCAGATCTGCTACCATAAAAGGAAGATGACTGCAAAGGTAAAAGCCCTATAAAATGAACAAACACAGGAACAATTCAATTCCTAAATCAACCACTGAAGTCCAATTACTAATACAGTGTGTCCCTAAAGTCATGGTGCACTTTTGACCGGTCACAGGAAAGCAACAAAAGACGATAGAAATGTGAAATCTGCACCAAATAAAAGAAAAACTCTCCCAGTTTCATACCTATTCAGTGCAGTTCGATGTGGGCTCCATTTGTTGCCCTACACACATCCAAACGATAGTGAAGTTCTTGCCACACACTGGTAAGGACGTCGGGTGTAACAGAGTGAATAACGTCTGTGATTCTCTGTTTTAAGTGATTAATGTCATTGATACCTTCAATGTACACATGTTGCTTCACATAACCCCAAAAGTCAAAGTCTAAGGGCGTCAGATATAGGGATCAGGGTGGCCATGGCTTGACAGAACCTGTCTATCCACCACCGGGGAAATGTTCTATCCAGAAACTCACAAACAATGGTGGTGTAGTGTGGAGGAGCATCGTCCTGTTGAAAGATGAGACCTTCTGGAAATTGTGGCACTGCATACAATTCCAACATGTCAAAATAGGTGCTTGCCGTCACAGACTGCTCCGCAAAAAACATGGGCCTATCACCTTATCATGCATCAGGCCACACCACACGTTCACTTTAGGTGTTTACGTTCGTACTCAGTGTAAGCATGAGGATGTCCGGCAGCCCATATTCGGAGGTTATGGCGATGAACATGTCCACAGATATGGAAGGTCACCTCATTGCTAAACACAATCTTCTGCAAAAATCTTGCATCACTGTCGATCTCATAAAGCATATCTGTAGCAAACTTGCATCGTGTGGGTCTATCCGTCGGTTTGATAGCATGCAACAGCCGCAATTTGTACCCCGTAAAACAGAGACGTTTCTTTAACAACTTCTGAAATGTAGTCTTGCTTAGGTGTAATTGTCGAGCACACGCACGCACAGATGTTTTAGGGCTCCTTAGGTAGCTATCCCGTATAGCCTCTACAGACTCATCACTGACTGATGGCCTACCAGCACTGGGTTTCTCCACCAAACTGCCGGTTTCCTTCAACTACTTATCCCACCGAGTAATGTTATTCCTATGTGGTGCAGATTTCACATTTCTATCGTCTTTTGTTGCTTTCCTGTGACCGGTCAAAAGTGCACCATGACTTTACGGACACACTGTATAATTATGCACTGGGCTATTTATATAACTCTTTTAATCAAAGTAATATAAATGTTAAAAGATCAAATACTGTAGAAAAGATTATAATAGCAAAGAATACTCTCCTACTCCAAAGACCCCAATATTTCCCTAATTTCTATCCATTTTTTAAACCTGGTTTTTCTGATTTCCTCCAAAAAACTAGATACTGTTTCTACTATTTTTTAAAATCTATTCATTTTGAAGATTATCAGTTGACTCCTTTTTAGGAAAAATTACCACCCCTATTCTTTATTTACTTCCCTCCAATCATTAGTTGTGTTACTTCAGTTCTAATGATTAACTTGATACTTTAACATACTTAAAATTTCTATATTTTGTTCCATGAACCTTCTTATCACTTGTCTACTTCCTTCTCACTCCTCTTCCACATCAACTTTTTTTTTTTAATTTATTTTTATTTATTCATTTTAGAGAGGAGACACACACACAGAGAGAGAGAGAGAGAAAGGAGGGAGGAGCAGGAAGCATCAACTCCCATATGTGCCTTGACCAGACCAGTGCAGGATTTTGAACTGGCGACCTCAGTGTTCCCAGGTCGACGCTTTATCCACTGCGCTACCACAGGTCAGGCCACATCAACTTTTTAAAGATGTACCTTAATTTTAACATTGTTAAGGCTTATTACATCTTTAAGTATTGTTCTCTAACTATAGGTTGACTATAAAAGCTGAAAATCAGTAAGTGGAGTTTACATATTGTGTTATTATTTGAGAGGAAAGAATTATATTAGCAATACTTCTTTCTGTAGGAACCCATTGTTACAACTCTGAACCGCTAAAAGGATTAAAAGGAGATCATTCCGAGGGTCCTGATCAAATGAATTCCCCTAAACTCTCAATTAATCAAAATCATGCTATATTTTAATTTGCTTCAATTTAATTTCAAGTAGACATAATATTCAAATCAACACCAGATTGCTGAGTCTCTGATTAGTTCAGAGGAGCAAAGAGATTGGTTAAGTGCAGGAAATACTGACAAAAATTCATGGACAGTCTAACTTTAGATTTTGTAAAGGTGAGATGAAGCAATTGCTTAGGCAATCATTTCAGGACCTTCAAGAACTTCTAATAAATGGCAAAACCAATGAACTTTAATTTCAACCACTTTAACTCCTTGGACTCATTCTATGTCAAGGTATCTTGACAATGAAAGAACTTAATTTTAAGCAGTTAAATAGGGAAGACAGAAGTCTAGATTCTTTGTAAACAGAATATAAGTTCCCTTATATTTCTAATATTTTAAAAGTATTTTAGCAGGGTACTGGTATAAATTGGTGCCCAATAACTAGTACTGAATTGTGAAGTATTCTTGAATAACAGAGAGATATGTCCCAGTCTAGATTTTTATTTGTAATCGAATACATCTCATATAATAAATTTCTTACATAAAGACCAAATACTTACCTGATGTCCTATTCTCTTCTGACTGTTTCAAACTCAGCTGCTTCTCTCTACTGCTGGTTAAATACTTTCTTGAGGGATCTGTCATAGCCTTGTTGTTCCTACAGTTAATAATTTAATTCAATATATATAGGTGTGCAAAAATATAACTCTTAATCTTAAAGTTATTAAAAAATTTACATTTCAAGTGAATTCGTGGATTTGCTTGGAAGTTAGGCTACAAAATGTTAAAGGCTCAAGAGGTAAGAGACTTACACAAATGAGAATCATGAAAACAAGCTTTTGTTACCAAGTCAAAAGACAATCTAATCCATATCCTAGTCATTAAGCAAAAATGAAGGAGCAATTTTTTCTAGACTTTTTTCTAGAGTCAAACCAGAGACAGCAAGATTACATAGATCTTTAGTCAAAAGCTGGAGAAGATGAAATTATTTACCTACTAAAAAACCAAAAGAATCAATTAAGAAGTAAACTATCCAAGCTTGATAATACATGGGTTTAAAAAGTAAAACAAATAAACAAGACCCAAAATGTTCTTATAGTATATAGATTTGAAATACTATTTATTAAATGTCAATATCACTTAAACTCATAGTGATTAATATATTTTAAGTTCATGAAGACAAAGTTAAAAATTTTAAACCCCATTCTCCCCTCTATTATTCCCAAATACCCAAACGTATTAAGTAGAGTGGGTTCATTCAGATAAATGCTCATTGCTTTGATTAAAAGTGCTTACTTTAGGAGAACCATCATGAATAAATCCTGTAGCAGACAAATTAGATGCTCCAAATTCCCTCTGACCACATTTTTGTATTCTCTCTTTCACATTAATTTAGCTATGTTTTTGAAAGTAATACCTGAGACTATCCCTAATATTTTATTATTTTGTTTTCCTTAAGGATTAGTCTGAGTCACACTCAGGCTCATTTCCTGTACTGCACTGTCTTGTTCACTCCATTCCCTTCCTGGTATTCCCTGGGAATACTTCCTTAATAAATCAGTTGCACACCAATCTCCATTTTGGGGTGTGCTTTCTGTGGAACTTGAACTACAACAGTTGGAACTAGGAAGCACCCTCTAAGGACAGGATTCTGGAATTGGATCAGTTGTTTGGCAATGGCAACAGAAAACCCATTGCTGCTGATGAGACCTGTTATCCAGTGTATCTGCATGGAACTGGGATGGGATAAAATATTAGAGAATATGGCTCATGCAGTATCTCTAGCAATCAAGAAATGTGATAGATTGAATGATGAATCTTCCTGGAGTCAGAGAAATGTTCTAAAACTGGATTACAGTGATGATCGCACAACCCAAGCTGCCCACCCTCCATCAAGAAATGCCGTATCTTTCTCAATGAAGTTGGCCTTGTGATTTCTTTATTCCAAAAGAATGTTATAGACATAACATTAAGTCCAAATCATAAGGCTAAAGGCACCTTGCAAATTTCTACTCCCTCTCCTGGAACCCTGCCACTGTTATGTAAATAATTCCAAGCTAACCTGCTAGATACTGAAAGACACATGACTAATTAACCTCGACATCCCAACCACTAACCAGCCAATGGCCAGTCATACAAGAGAAGCCATCCTAAACCAGCCAATCCCTAGCACAACTCACCAAATGACCAAGGATGCAAGAGGAAAATGAAAGAATCCAGCAACAATTGGTCAAGCCTGGCCCAAATAACCAGAACCACTAAAGTGACCATTAACTTATAAGCAATCAAGAATTACTATTTTAAGCCACTAAGTTTGGAGTGGTTTGTCATATAGCAATATATAACTGATACAAGTAATATTAGGTAAATAATAATCATAGAGTACAGAATTTTCTGGTTATTGCAATGAGTATGGATTCACTCAAGAGTAAAAATGATAGGGTCAGTTAAGCCAGTTATCAACTTAAGGACAAAGACATCATGCAGAATTGTTCTCCTAAGGGCAGTTGTAGCCCAGTTCCTTAGAATCTGAGAGCAACATTATACAGCAGAAAATTATACATCATTTGTAAAGTATACATGCTACTCCTGGCATATTACTAGGCCCTGGAAGAGAATGAGCATCTCACTACGAGTTATCAAGGGACTATGCAACTAGAGCTAGCCATCATTAGCTGGATGCTATCATAACAATGAAGTTGTCAAATCAGGTAGTCACCACAGTAACCCATCATAAAACAAAGTGGTACATCTAGGATTAGCTCTAAGTAAGCAGGAATCAATAACAAAAACAGGCATTATGAGTATTCCTTATGACTAATTCTAAGAGGAGGAAAACCTGGGCTTGAGTTATAGATGTATCATCTTGGAGTAAAGGAAATTCTCTAGGAATCACTTAGTGCTCTCATGCTCAATTATATTATAATTGGGCAATTATGGTAATCACAGCCTAATAACTACATGGTAACCAACTAGATCCCTAAGAAATGAAGAGCTCGGTCATACCACCAGGCAAATCACCAAGACCAGTAGTTTTATATTGAAAATGCAGGAAATCTAGAATGGATGGTAGAAGATGATAACATCAGGTGTAGCCTCAAGGCTATTTGTAGCAATAAGGACTGTAGCTCATTCCTCTAACCTTACTTTTTTAAGAGTCTCACCCAGAAACTGGAGAGCACTGTCTGTGATAAGATGAAATAAAACTAATAGTGATGTTCCATCAGAGTCCCTCAGATCCCTTTTTATACTTTTCTCATTTCCAGAGTGCATGTTTTCAACAGCCAGCACCTGCAGTTTTTCTTCAGAGCACTGCTTTTGGATAACTTCAAATAATTTGCCCTTCTGGGCAGAGCCAAAAGGCCCGGGCAGCTGTTAACCAAAGCCTGTGCAGTGTTGGAATGTGAAAGCTCATGTTGGGACAAGCCCAGAGTTCTCCGGCTGGATCAAGATGAGGTCTACTCTCTGTGGGACCTTTACCTAAGATCATTTCCTTAATTGGCATCCTCCTTTTTCCTGTCCTTCTTTCCCTCTCTCTACGGTCTCTCACATGAGCACTTTTTAAATAAGATATTTTCCCAACTACATTCATCCAAATCTGCTTCTAGGAAACTCAAACTTTAAAAACTCTAAGTGTGATAGCATAAAAAGTATTAGTCCAAAACAATGACAAAAAATTTAGGGTTCATCAAACAGAATTCGAAATGGAACAATTGGGACTTCTTCCCCAAAGTGTGGTGAACATGGTGAAACTGGCACACACCAGTCCATCACAATCACCTTTTGTGCATCTCCCTGTTCTACAGAAGCCAAAGAGCTAAAAAACTACATTTCCAAGTTAGTGTTTAAGATAAGGCAATCACATATACTTGTACAATATCTGGAAAGTAAAAGTAAGAAGTCATGTGTTTTGCCACTTATGATAGATAGCAAACGTCATACTGGAGGTGTTTGTTTTTTCTGTAGAGGATTTCTAAACTAGGCAGTGGCAGCACAGTTCTACCGATGGTAAGTTTCATGACAGCTTCCAATTCAGCTACTAGCTTCATGATAACCAAAAGCATCTTTGATTATCTAATCTGGGACATGGCTCTCAAATATCATTCCTGAAAGCTTAATCTAGAGCAGAGGTGCCCACATTTTTTCAGTTTGCGAGCTACTTATAAGATGACCAAGTCAAAATGATCTACCTACAATAAAAATGCAAAACAAATTTATTTCTTCTATATTATCATTATTTAAGTTAATATTATTACTATTTAATATTTTATATTCTTCTTTCACCTTTCTCCTTCTCAGCTCTCTTTTCAGAGAAAAGTCAATGTCATAGTTTTATGAATAGTCTGAAAAAGCCGCTCCACATTTCCCTTCTTTGAAATAGCAATGGCACACAGACAGATGAGGCAAACGCACTTAGAATATGACATAGTGAAAGAAATCCCCTCCCATTCTGTATGAAAGTGGTAGGTTTTAGGCTTCTTACTCGGACCCGCTACAGCACTTATTTTTATACCCTTTGTTGTATTTAGTTTAAATAAATTGAAGGCTAACTACGCAACAATGTAACTGAACAAGTTAGCACGGTTTAATGCGCATGGGTAGGGTGTCAAAAGTTCAGAACATCATTGGCTACCCTGTATGCCAATCAAAAGACAAATGTCTTTTTAATGTCATGCGATCTACCCACACTTCCTTCGTGATCGACCAGTAGATTGCAATCGACGTATGAGCACCCCTGATCTAGAGCCTACTCTTTTAGCTTTCCTAATGGTTCTGTAGGCTACTTAATACTCATTGTATGCAAATACCTTTGTGTGTAAACTAGCTAGAGTAAATTTTGCTCCTTACAACTGAACCTAGAAACCACAAATTTTGTTACTAGAAGTGGGATGTTACCACAAAAAACCTAAAATATGTAGTACTAACTCAGCAAGAAGGTAGAGGGTATGGACACAAATATTACAGACTGGAAAGCAGCAAAATATTTATAATAATTTCTTGGGAGGCAGATCTCATACTTGCCAAATGTATACAGCTTTAAAGAAAAAGACTGAGACAATTAAGAACACTGGTCAGTGTTAGTTCTTACTGCCTTCAGCAAGGTCCCATCGGAGACAAATAAATTTGGACAAGCACTAGCCAGCTTGCAAGCAAGGATGAAAAGAATACATTTCTCTGTGCCAATGACCTAGATTTTTTATTTTTTTGAGAGAGCAAAAGACAGAGAGAAATTAGAAGCATCAACTCATAGTTGCGTCACTTTAGTTGTTCACTGATTGCTTCAGCAACCTTGAGTTTCAAGCCAGAGACCTTTGGCTCAAGCCAGCTACCATAGGATCATTTCAATGATCCCATGCTCAAGCCAGTGACGTCAAGCTCAAGCTGGCAAGCCCATGCTCAAGCCAGGTGAGCCCACATTTAAGCCAGCAATCTTGGGGTTTCAAACCTGGTACCTCAGTGTCTCAGGTTGATGCTCTATTGCTCTATCTACTGTGCCACCACTAGTCAGGCATCAATGACCTAGAAATGAAATTGTCTGGTAATTTGAGACCATATGGGACAAAAAAAAAATCCAATTGCTTCTGATTCTCAAATTGAGGTAATGATAAGAGGTAAATGGAAGAGTAGTTTTATGAAGAAACTTTGATGTTAATATTAGGTAACTGGGTGAGGAGTACACAAGAACATTCCATTTCATCTCTAACTTTTCTGTAAATCTAAAATTATTCCAAACTTTAAGTTTTATTAAACAAACCAACCCGCCTGACCAGGCGGTGGCGCAGTGGATAGAGCGTCGGACTGGGATGCAGAAGACCCAGGTTCGAGACCCCGAGCTCTCCAGCTTGAACGCAGGCCCATCTGGCTTGAGCAAAAGCTCGCCAGCTTGGACCCAAGGTCGCTGGCTCCAGCAAGGGGTTGCTCAGTCTGCTGAAGGCCCGCGGTCAGGGCACATGTGAGAGAGCAATCAATGAACAACTATGGTGTCGCAATGGCAACGAGAAACTAATGATTGATGCTTCTCACCTCTCTCTGTTCCTGTCTGTCTGTCCCTATCTATCCCTCTCTCTGACTCTCTCTGTCGCTGTAAAAAAAAACACAAAAAAACCAACCCTAAAATATCAATCCAAATTTTCTGGACTCTATAAAAGTCTGCTTGTTCTACCTTTACAAAAACTTCTAGATTTCTAAAACTTCTACATTTCTATAGACACTTCTTCCAGAATAGCACCAGCATGAAGCAGGCTACAAAAGCTGTCTGACCCAAAAGAAGAACCTAGTTCCCAAACCTTCAGTTATGGCCTTGAAAAATAACAAAGGGAACTTCTGAGGACAAAGCCAGGAGTCATATGAAGTACAATGAACAAGGGCCTCTCCTGGAGACTGCTACATGGGCTAATCAAGAATTTATTTCCCTACCCTCAGAATTTCTGCCTCACAAGATTTTTTTGCTGCTATGAACCAGTGACACCTCCAGTTTACTACTCTTATCTTTCCTAAATGTAAATTTTTATTGTAGATATCCTGTGCCTACTTCAGTAATGTACAGGCATTCCTCATTTTATTTCACTTCACAGACACTGCATTTTTTCACAAATTGAAGGCAAGATCATTTGTCAACAAAAATATCATGACCCACTAAAAGCTCAGATAGTTAGCATTTTTTAGCAATAAAGTATTTTTAATTAAGGCAGACACATTATTTTTCTTAGACATAACGCTATTGCACACTTATAGTGTAAATATATGCCCTGGAAAACCAAAAACTTGTGTAACTTTATTGTGATATTTCCTTTTCTGAAGTGGTCCGTAACCAGACCCACAATATATCTGAGATATGCCTGCATACTATATGTATATGGAAATGGGACTGAGAAATATCAATTAACTTGCCCTTTAGTTTTTAGGTACCAGAACATGAGGTGCATGGTAAAAAGAAAGCCCATCCAGACCTTATGAAAGGATTACACATCATCCAGAGATCCTGGACTGGGACACAAGGGCTAAATGATGCTTGGAGGCTGTCTCCATTAGGATGAGGGAAGGAATTCTACGTATGGGAAAGTAATGAACAGGGGTATTTCTGTGGCTAAAGCAGTAAACTACAGCAGCCTATTAGTTCTCCCCAAATAGTCATTGTACCCTTCTGCAATTACCATAAAGTTTGGGCTAGACATATTTACCGGATTTTCTTAATAACTTGATATATCCACACAACTAAGTTCTGGTCAACGTGATGTACATAACAGTGGTGTGTACAATTTCCAGCCTAAAGAAAAGCAGTATGCCTTCCCTTTGTTCCTTTCTTCCTTCTCACCAACAGGAATGTAGACATGAGAGCAGAGGCTGAAGCAGCTATCCTGGTTCACAAATTGGAAGCTATTAAGGACAGTGGATCAACAAGATAAAAGGAATCTGAGTCCACGGTGATTGTATTTTTAGATACCATACTAGTCCTATTATCTACCCAGATTTTTACATGTATTACAGCAGCAGAACCAAGATCCCAATTAATATATAAAGTTTCTTCAGCTTTTTCCCAATTCCTTTACAGTGACCTCTTGAACCTGAATACCAGTTAAATATCCATTGATTTATTTTAAGGAGTTAACTGAGGTGTTAGCTGATAACAGTGTCATGTTTTCTCCCACTAGAAAGTAAATAAAAAGGACTCTCCCATGAGGAAGAAGAGGGTGTGAGCTGGTGACTATCCTGCTGCAGGTGTATATACCCTTGTGTTTAATCCAGAAAATAGTTCCATAAGATTGATGTTCCATGCTTAGAGTCTTTGTAGAGTTTATATCTTTTACCCCTAAACTAACGTTTCACATGAATAAGGTAAAAATAAATTTTTACACCTAAAAGGAAGAGGGGGAAAAAAGGTTCACACTAAGAGAGTAAACAGCAAAAAACACTTATTTAGAGTTCTTCAGCTCTATCCTTCCTCTACTGAAGATTAAAAAAAAAAAAAAAAAACTACAGTGAGAGAAGTACAATGATATCAAAGCAATAGCAACAACCAAATCCTCTCTTTATTGAGCCTACAATCTACTTCCACCAAAATACTTCATTTAAATTCTGCTCTTCTATCTTCAGAATTCTCATAAATTGAACTATCTTCCCTAGTGGTTGTAATTACCAATATAAGAAACACTGATCTAGGGCCTTAAAGATTCTTAAAGCAACTTACGATGATGAATCATTTTCCTTAGGGTAATCTTCATTCAACTCTGAGCCTGATAGCATTCTTTTCCTTTTTTCAGTTCTAGAGAGAACACAGAAAATGATGTTATTTTAGAAAGCTATAATTCATACTATTAAAAAGTATAAACAAACACACTCAAGAACAGGAACTGTGACTACTGCTATCGAATTCTCTATACCACATTTAAATCAATATACTTAATATCTCCACACTCAATGTACATCATTGATATACACCATATAAGATAAATACTAACTACCTAACAAAAATGCACTTTATACTTTCTTTCTTTTTTACAGGGACAGAGTCAGAGAGAAGGATAGACAGGGACAGACAGACAGGAACGAAGAGAGATGAGAAGCATCAATCATCAATTTTTCATTGCAACACCTTAGTTGTTCATTGATTGCTTTCTCACATGTGCCTTGACCGCGGGCCTTCAGCAGACTGAGTAACCCCTTGCTCAAGCCAGCAACCTTGGGTCCAAGCTGGCAAGCTTTAGCTCAAGCCAGATGGGCCCGCGCTCAAACTGGCGACCTCGGGGTCTCGAACCTGGGTCTTCTGCATCCCACTCCGACGCTCTATCCACTGCGCCACCGCCTGGTCAGGCTATACTTCCTTCTAACAAACTTTACTCATTGGACAATCTCCTTTATTCTCCTCAAATTATTGGTCCCTTTAAAAGGCCTAAAAGACATTTATAAACAGGCACAGCTAATGACTAAGAAAGAAAAGAAGTATTTCATACCTATTTTCTAATAACCCTGACCTAAGAGGTGTTGATGTAGACGTCAAAGGGGGAATTGTCCGGGTGATAGTTATTCCACTTCCTGGTGTAGTCTTTATTGATCCTCGACCTGGATTACCAATAACTTTTCGAAATGTAGTATCATCTTTAATTTCCAAACTTCCTCTTTTTGAAGAGGCCTGTAAGAATAAAGTTTGAGATAGCAAATCTTCAAATTAATTGAGATACTTTTAGACCAGTGATTCTCAAGTGGAGAACTTTAAAAAATACCCACAACTAGAGAATCAATCTCTAGAGATTCTAACCTAACTGGTCTGAGATGAAGTTCATTCAGCAGTATTTTCTTTAAGCACTCTAGGTGATTCCAAAGTATGATCAGTGTCATAAATTGAGCAACCATGCCCTGCCTGGATAGCCCTATTAGTTGGAGCTTCGTCTGGTTCAGTCCCAATCAGGGCACATACAGGAGCAGACTGATGTTCCTGTCTCTCTCTCTCTCTCACTAAATAAATAAATAAAATAGAGCAACACTTTATTCACTGCAGTACTCTTATAAACTTAAAAATTCCACAACATACCTAGAAGCAGAAGGGAATTTGCTGTGAATTGTTGATTATAAAAAAAAGAAAGATTCACATACATAAGATATGGTTCAGTTCACCAGGATGAAAATAAGTCTTTAGATAAAAAAAATCCGAGCCTGACCTGTGGTGGCGCAGTGGATAAAGCGTTGACCTGGGAACACTGAGGTCGCCAGTTCAAAACCCTGCACTGGTCTGGTCAAGGCACATATGGGAGTTGATGCTTCCAGCTCCTCCCCCCTTTCTCTCTCTCTCTCTCTCTCTCTCACTCACTCTGTGTCTCCTCTCTAAAAATGAATAAAATAAAAAGAAATTAAAGAAAAAAATCCGATTGGATCCTGACTGGTGGTGGCTCAGTAAATAGATCGTCAACCTGAGACTCTAAGGTCCCAGGTTTGAAAGCCCCAGTTCGCCAGCTTGAGTGCAGGCTCACCAGCTTGAGCGTGAGATCACTGATATGATCCCATGGTTGCTGGCTTGAGCCCAAAGGTCTCTGGCTTGAAGTCCAAGGTCGCTGGCTTCAGTAGGGGTCACTGGCTCAGCTGGAGTCTCCAGTCAAGACATGTATGAGAAGCAATTGATAACAACTGAAGTGACTCAACTACGCACTGATATTTCACATCTCTAGCCCTTTCTGTCTCTGTCTCCCTCCTTCTCTCACTTAAAAAAAAATCCAATTACAATTACAATAAATTAAAGTGACATGTATATAGCGTGCAGTTGAGTAGTCTCCAGCTCCTAGTGACCCTATGAATGAGTGGTGTCCTGTCCTCAACTGCCCTGCTCAGTTTCTGTAGACACATGTGTATGGCTTATTTTATAGTGTCAATCCATCTCATTTTTTGTCTTCCTCTGTTCCTTCTGACTTCTATTTTTTCCATTACTACTGGGAAAAGTGACAAAGTGTGACAAAAAGGAGCAACGAGATGTGGTCACCACAACTTAAATGCCAAGTCATACGTACCTCATATGACTTTTGAAGGAGTTCCAGTTTGGAAGAATTAAATATATGTAATAATGGGAAAATGAAAGTGAGATACAGATCAGTGGCAGAAGCTGAATCACAAAGTCTGCTACCCTAAAGACACAGAGCATGAACATTTAGAAGAAAACAGCAATCAAAAAATACACAGGGTCAAAAGTGGGTTTACAGTTGTTCATATGGAAAATAACACAGTAATTAATAATAGTGGAATAAACTGCATTTCTCATACTCACAACTGTAAATTTCCTTTTGCCATGCCCGGTATTAGTTGGGAAACAGCACTTTCAACCAGCATTCTACCAGAGTAGTTTTATAATTCTATAATAAGAGCTATATGATTTCTCTATGAAAAATATTTCCAATAACTTTCTACAATCTCAGGATAAAAAAATATATATCTGAAGTTATCTAGATGAACACTTTAAAAAGTTAAATTTATCTTCTAATGGATGATACATTCCCAAGATTTCAAAATCAAAATACTGTTATAAAAATCATATACTAAGAAGCTCATTATCACCCCAATGCCAACCACCTACTTCTTCCACTTCTCATTTTCCTACCCCTTGTAAATATTCTTTTATTGCTTCTTTATGAAAACAGAAATTAATATTTCATTATTTTTCTTATAGAAATGGTTGCATACTATATGCATACTGTTTAGCATATTTTCAACCTTTTTGACCCCAAAGACATCAACATTGCAACCTATTACAAACATGTGTAAGTAGAACTGAAACAAGAGTTTCAGAAACCAGTATCTATCCTTATTATGCATAATACCTTTTCTATTCTACTCTTTCCTTTATTTAATGCTAGTCACAACCCACTAATATGATTTTATAATCCCAGTAACGGGAATCCTTATTTGTGAAGTATAAGCATTTGCTTCAGCTATACGTAATATGCACTTAAATATTCCAACAGTTTAAATTTCCACCTATAAATGGATGAATCTCAAAGTAATTATTCTGAATGACAAAGCCAAACAAAATAAAATTACACACTTTTCCCATTTATATAAACTTTAGAATATACAAATTAACATATAGTGTCAGAAGGCAAGTTGGCTCTGGCTTAGGGATAGGAGCTGGAGAGAAGGAAGGATTACAAAGGGGAAAGGCTATGTTCCCTAGGTTAAGGTGGTGATTTTACAGATATGTACACATAAGCCAAAGTGTTTCAAACCGTACACTTTAATTATGTGTAATTTACTGAATGTCAATTATATCTCAACTAAAATGTAAAAAATAAAAAACCCATCCTATAACAAAGAACCTACCAAAAATGTTTATTCCAGTAAATAGACTAAGCAATTACCTCTCTGCACAGCTGAATAAAATTCAGCAGTTTCAGTTTCTCTTTTTGCCTGGTTTCCTTTGGTAAAACAAATTAAAAGGACTGCTAAACTGCAGTAGTATACAGTTAGTCTCATGGCTAGCTGGATATTTATGAAAGAAAAACTATTTAAAATGCAAACAGAAGACTTCAACAAAAGAGTCTGGCATCACATACTGTAGGGACAAAGTTTACAACATGGAAGAGAAACAAAGGGCATCACAGAAACAGTAGCAGCAAAGACTGATCAGGTTGTTAGTACATGGCATTGTGGACCAAGAACTTTCACACGAATTACCTTTCAGCAACCCTTAAAATATTACTGCTGTCTTAATTTATTTTAAATGAGAGGAGGGGAGAGAGAGAGAGACTCCTACACGTGTCCTGACCGGGATCTACCAGTCTTGGGCTGATGTTCAAATCAACCGAGCTACTTTTTAGCGCCTGAGGCTGACCAACCAAGCCATACTCAGTGCCCAGGGACAATGCTCAAACCAACTGAGCCACTGGCTGCAAGAGGGGAAGAGGGAGAGGTGGGGAAGAGGAAGAGGAGCGCAAGAGGGAAAGGGAGAGGAAGGGAAAAGGGAGAGAAGCAGATGGTCACTTCTCTTGTGTGCCCTGAATGGGAATCAAACCTGTGCTTTCCATATAATGTACTGGGCTGATGCTCTATCCACTGAGCCATCAGCCAGAGCCTGTTGTCTCAATTTTACAGATGGGTACTAAGGCTAAGCATACTTAAGGAACTTTCCCAATGACCCACAGTTAGTCAGTGTCAGCACCAAGCCTGCAATCCACATCTAACTCCAAAACTATGCTTTTAAAAACTATACTTTACTTGCAGTTCACAATGATGACCATGACACATCGAGCAAAGGTTAAGTTGCATTCAGTAGAACTGTATGTAAAAAGGGGAAAATGCGATAAATTTTAGAAAGACTTCCATAAGAACAGTTGAGGAGATTGAGATAGTTAAAATGGTAAATTAAAGGTATGTGAAAAATACCCTTGTGACAATGCCAAAATTATTAGGTACTACAGTCTATATTCTACTTCTTGCAATTACCTTATAGAATGTCTAAGATTATAATTTTTAAAAAGAGCTAAAAAGATTCAAATGAACATACCTGATTGTCTGAGTAAGAAAGCTGCCTATTGGTTTCCTTCTGTGAGGTCCTGCTGCCCAGAATAGCTCCAAAACTACCAGACCCCTGAGAAGGTTTCATGGCTGGTGCAAAAACAAATCCCAAATCACTTATTTTAATAAAGAGATTTGTTATTATTATCATACAATATTACCGAAATAAACCAAAGTGCTATTAACCAATTCTTTCTGAATAGAAAGTACATCTGATGTAAATAAAAATTATAATTTAGAGCCAGTCTCAAGCAAAAAATTAAATAACATGCAAAAATTTGGGACCATGTAATAAGACAAAAGTTTAAATGCAAAATGAAAATGCTAAAACTTCTCCTATATCAATATTTGGTTTTTAACACTACAGAAAAGTTATTCACTAAATGTCTACGGGATGAACACTGATAATGGATACCAAGAAAATATGTCAGAACCATAACAAATAGATTTCCAACAATGTATACTCCAAAACATTCTGTGTAAGTTCAGATAGTGGGATAAATGCTTTCTATTCCAAGTAAGTCAATGTTAGTTTAAAGAACATGCAAGATATAGTATAAATGTGAATTTGTATATATATATTTAAAAGGTACTTAATATTTTAATTCCCATGGATATTTGGAATGTTTTAATTTTAAAAAATTGAAAACAATGCTGAACATCCTTTTACATATTTGCATTAATGGCACGACTTTTATAGGATAAATTTCTCAGAATAAGAATTGCTGGAGCAAAGGATGCTCTGGCTAGGACTTCCAGTACTATGCTGAATAGAAGTAGTAAGAGAGGGCATCTTTGCCTTGTTCCTGATCCTAGCAGAAAATCTTCTAGTTTTTCATCATTATGATATTAGTTGTGGGCTTTCACATACGGCCTTTATGATGTCAAGGGAGTTTCCTTCTAGTTCTAGATTATTGAGAATTTTTTGCAATGAAAGGGTGTTGAATTTTACAAATGCTTGTTCTGAATTAAGATGATCACATGATGTTTGTCCCGCATTCTGTTAATTTGGTGCAGTACAATAATTTTTTTTTCACATCTTAAACCATTCTTGCATTACAGAAATAAGTCCCACTTGGTCAGTATAACTGTTTTAATATGCTGTTGAATTTGGTCTGCTAGTATTTTGTGACAATTTTTGCAGAAATATTCACCACAGATACTGGTCTACAGTCTAGTAATATTTTTTTTTATAACCCAAAATGCCAGACCTCGAGACAATCAGCACTCACCTGCATTAAGTCTGTTTTGATGGACTGCATCTAGAAACAACCTCATTTCCTCTGCATCCTTACTTGGCACTTTGTCAATAGACAAAAAGCTGTTATCTTGTAGCGTTAACATTAGACGACTTTGTTTTGCTCCACTGGGTCGAAGCACCACATTTTTAATGTTATGACTTAACTGATCAACACAAGAGAAAAATTACCTTATCATTAAAAAATATGCTAATGATTATATATAGTAAGTTGTATAACAGATACTAAACTTCATATTTTCTAAGTAACATTTCTTACTCTTCCCTACTTTGCTCCCCAATACCCGCCCTAAAACCAAAAGTAGTTCTCATTGACATATTTAAATCAAAGATTTCACTTTTAGGAGAGGTAAACACATAGTATTAAAATTTATTTTACACTATAACCCTAGCAGTCTTATTTTTATGGTAGGGAATTGCATATTTTCAGGTATGGTTATAAAGTTATAAAAACTAATGAGTTAGCTTGACCAGTGGTGGAGCAGTGGACAAAGCATCGACCTGGGATAGAGGTACAAGGTTCGAAACCCCATATCATTGGCAAGCAAAGGGTCACTGGCTTAACCCAAAATCCCTGGCTTGAGCAAGAGACCACTGTCTCGGCTGAAGCTCCCCCTCCCCGCCATTAAGGCACATATGAGAAGCAATCAATGAACAATTAAAGTGATGCAACTATGAGTTGATGCTTCTCACGTCTCTCCCTTCCTTTGTCTCTCTCCACCCATCCCACTCCCGCTAAAAAAAAAATGTATACATAATACATATATATATTCAAGACATATATTGGACCTAGAATAAACAAGTTGAAGAGAGTATAAACACATAGGGTAAGGGAGAAGTCACGAATGGCTTTCAAGTGTCTTGTCTATGCAAATGGAAAAAATCTTTCACTGAGATAGGCACTTAGTAGATATATGTATGTGGCAGAAATGATCAGTTTTTCTTTCTTTTTACAGAGACAGAGTCAGTCAGAGAGAGGGATAGACAGACAGAAACAATGAGAGATGAGAAGCATCAATCATCAGTTTATCGTTGAGACACCTTAGTTGTTCATTGATTGCTTTCTCATATGTGCCTTGACCGCAGGCCTTCAGCAGACCAAGCAACACCTTGCTGGAGCCAGCAACCTTGGGTCCAAGCTGGTGAGCTTTGCTCAAACCAGATAAGCCTGCGCTCAAGCTGGCGACCTCGGGGTCTCGATCCTGGGTCCTTCCGCATCCCAGTCCGACAGTCTATCCACTGTGCCACCGCCTGGTTAGGCATCACTGTTTCTATTACCCATGTAACCATGTCACCACTTCTAATCTATTTAAGAATATCTTCAGTGTTTAGCTTTTTTTTAGCAAGAGGGACAGATAGGAATGGAGAAAGATGAGAAGCATCAACTAATAGTTTCATCACTGTAGTTGTTCACTGATTGCTTCTCATTCTCATATGTGCCTTGACCAAGGAGTTCCAGCCAAACCAGTGAACCCTTGCTCAAGGCAAGAACCTTGTGCTTAAGCCAGCAACCATGGGATCATTTTGATGATCCCATACTCACGCAGGCAACCACGTGCTCAAGCTGGTGAGCCCACACTCAGGCCAGCTACTGTAGGGTTTCAAACGTGGGACTTTAATATCCCAAGTCAACACTCTATTCACTGTGCCACCGCCAGTCAGCCAATATTTATCTTTGATACACAAAGTCATAAGCAATTTATTTTCATAGTGGAAAAGCAAAAACAAACGGAAATTTTACCTTAGTTCAGGGTCTAAAACATAAAATTTTATAAATTGTTCAATAGAATAGTTTAGAACAGCGGTTGGCAAACTCATTAGTTAATAGAGCCAAATATCAACAGTACAACGATTAAAATTTCTTTTGGGAGTCAAATTTTTTTTAAACTTAAACTATTTAGGTAGGTACATTCCTTATTGAGGCAGCTCCCACAGGCAGTATTCTGTGGAAGAGCCACACTCAAGGGGCCGAAGAGCCACATGTGGCTTGTGAGCCGCAGTTTGGCAACCGGGGGTTTAGAATGAATATACATTTGTAAAATTTAATAAAGAATTAAAAAAATTTTTTCAAATTTATTGTGCTGACATGATTTCAAGTGAACAAATATAGAATTTTAAAGTGCAGAAAATGGTCAGTAAAACATTATGGTCTTCAATTCATATCAAGATGAGCAGTGCTTGGCTGTACAAGATAAAAATAAAGTATACAAGTGAAAACAAAAGTATATTATTTTTTTGCAGTGATAAAGTACTCAGATCCTTTAAAAGTTTACAATTAGCAGAAAACAGTTGTAAGGATGACCCTGAATAATCATCTTTCAATGATTCATACCACCAATCTGGCAGTATTATTTAGAAAATAAACATTAAGGTAACACTAAGAAGTCCTATTAAAAGTTAACACTAAATAGTGATGAATCTATCAAGAGACAAATAAAAAAAGAAAGAATAACTAAAGTTATCCTAATGTGATTTTAAAATTACTTAGATGAGTGCCTGACCTGTGGTGGCGCAATGGATAAAGCGTAGACCTGGGAACCCTGAGGTCGCCAGTTCAGAACCCTGCACTAGTCTGGTCAAGGCACATGTGGGAGTTGATGCTTCCAGCTCCTCCCCCCTTTCTCTCTCTCTCTCACTCTGTGTCTCCTCTCTAAAATGAATAAAATAAAAATAAATTCTTTAAAAAAAAAAAAAATTACTTAGATGAGCTTGACCAGGCAGTGGCACAGTGGATAGAGCGTCGGACTGGGATGCAGAAGACCCAGGTCCGAGACCCTGAGCTCGCCAGCTTGAGCGCGGGCCCATCTGGCTTGAGCAAAAGCTCGCCAGCTTGGACCCAAGGTCGCTGGCTCCAGCAAGGGGTTGCTCGGTCTGCTGAAGGCCCGCGGTCGAGGCACATGTGAGAAAGCAATCAACGAACAACTATGGTGTCCCAACGGCAACAAAAAAACTAATGATTGATGCTTCTCACCTCTCTCCGTTCCTGTCTGTCTGTCTGTCCCTATCTATCTCTCTCTCTGACTCTCTCTCTGTCCCTGTAAAAAACAAACAAAAAAACAAATTACTTAGATGATAGTATCCAAACTTCGTTCCTCTCATCTTCCTCCCACCAGCTTTCTTTTGGATAATTGTGACTACTTTCCACTCTTTATCAACAATGTTGCTAAATAATTTACAAAATATGAACATAACACTATCAGTGTCCTGGAAATCAACAACAAGAAATAGTAAGCTAGTAGGAGAGCTAGTATGATACTTAGTATGGCACAGAACAGCTATTCACCAAAGGATGTGACTAAAGAGCTACTGACAAAAAATTTTGGTAATACCTGAAATATCCTTGGAATTCCTCCAGTATTGTAGTGAACTACTAGGCTGACTTTATTTTCTTTTTCCACAATTTCAAAGGATCCTTCTTTCCATTTTGTAATCCCAGTCTGCATACTTCGAATTCTGATAGGACCATGTATCTTCAGAGGAGACATACTTTCTTTAAAAATAAATAGCTTCTAGTCAAATTATAAAGCAAAAATATATCTTCACCTCACAGATTCTAAGGAAAAAGAAAAGTTACAACTTATTAGTGATTAAAATAAGAATTTGAAAGAGAACATTTGATGAACCATCTTATCTCCTTTTCTCCATTTTATAAACCCCATTTTTATTAAGTATCCTCAAAGGCTGGATGGCATAGGTAAGAAAGACAGCTAAATTAATCACTGATGTTGAATGCCTAAATCTAACCAACATTTTAGTTCTTCTGTACACATTTTCTTCTTTGCCATATGTCCAGCACCTGAGTCTATCAGTGCCTAAATTTTGCATTTTGCACCATTAACAAATCATATTGCTGCCATTAAAGTCATACCAATTGGAAATACTAAAGATTGCATTCTCAACATGGCCAACTTTCACACTCCTTCATGAATGCTAAAAGATCTTGCATTTCAAATATAAGTAAAAAATACTTTCAGTCAGCTGACATCATTTCTTAGAATGGAGTTCCTCCCAAAATACCAAATCATATCACCAAATAGTTTAAGCATATCCACATGTATAAAAGGCATTAAATGAATTTAAATCTGTAAGAATAATCATATTAGTTTAACTTCTGTAATTATTTGAGAAAATCATTTATTTTTAGGGAAAACAAACTAACAATAAACCTCTCTTCCTAAGAACCACCTATTATTTATGTTTAATATTGCCATTCCTGAACTCAATTTCATTCATGACAAACATTCAAATTTCCCAAATGAACTTATAATACTAAAAAATGGACTAAAATTATAGAATGTCTAAGTCACTTCAAACTAGCCTACAAAAATGTCAACAAGTAAACACAATTTTGCATTTAACACAATTCTGCATTTTTTTTTTTTGGTATTTTTCTCAAGTGAGAAGTGGGGAGGCAGAGAGACAGACTCCCACATGTGACAGACTGGAATCCACCCAGCATTTCCACTAGGGGGCAATGCTCTGTCCATCTGGGGCGTTGCTCCGCAACTGGAGCCATTCTAGCACCTGAGATGAAGACTATGGAGCCATCCTCAATGCCAGGCCAACTTTGCTCCAATGGAGCCTTGGCTATGGGAGAAGAGATAGAGAGAAAGGAGAGGGGAAGGGGTGGAGAAGCAGATGAGTGCTTCATCTATATGCCCTGGCTGGGAATTGAACCTGGGACTTCCACATGCCAGGCCGACGCTCTCCCACTGAGTCAAAAGGCCAGGGCAATATTTCTTTTTGAGAGAGAGGAAGGGAGAGAGAGAAAGAAACATTGAATTGTTCCAATTATTTATATATTCATTTGTTAATTCCTGTATGTGCCCTGACTGAGGATCAAACCCACAACCTTCATGTATTGGAATGATGCTCTTACCCAACTGATCTACCTGGCTCTCAAAAAAAAATATTATTAAATATATACTTTTCTTTTTAAGGAAGGTCAAGGATGTTCTTTTATTTTTATTTAATTAATTAGTTATTATTTCTTTTACAGAGACAGAGAGAGAGAGTCAGAGAGAGGGATATATAGGGACAGACAGGAACGGAGAGAGATGAGAAGCATCAATCATCAGTTTTTTGTTTGACACCTTAGTTGTTCATTGATTGCTTTCTCGTATGTGGCTTGACCGCGGGCCTTCAGCAGATGGAGCAACCCTCGTTTGAAGCAGCGACCTTGGGTCCAAGCTGGTGAGCTTTTGCTCAAGCCAGATGGGCCCACGCTCAAGCTGGGGACCTCGGGGTCTCAAACCTGGGTCTTCTGAGTCCCAGTCCGACACTCTATCCACTGCGCCACCGCCTGGTCAGGTTATATAATTATTTTTAAGTATTGTAGTATACTAGGTCTAAGTACCAGGAGCCAGCTCTATCACTTACTAATTTGTAACTTATTTTTTCTAACAATTAGTTCTCTCAATTGTAAGATAGGAACAGCAAATACTATAGTGTTACAGAATTAAATAATACACATTAGGCTCTCAACAGACCCCAGCCTTAATATAAATAAAATTATTATTCACTTTCTGAATTTATTCCTTGTCTGCAACACCTCTTTCTACAAAGGTACCAGATAAATAAGTTAACAGGGGTTACCAATTCAACTGCCTATAGGGGCCTAGCAGGTCACACAAATACTTAGGCCGGCAAAATATGAAAACTGGTATTCAAATTTAGCCAATTTTATCATGTGAAAACAGTGATCTAGCATTGTCAAATCACCTAATTTTTCAAGAAAATGACATCAAAATATTTATGTAAAACTGCTCATTTCTAATTATGGGCAATGAATTCAAAGTTATTTTTGAAAGCTACAAATAAAAAAAAAAAACCCACCTGTAGGCATGGTACAGACTGGGGACCACTAGTGTGAGGCCACTAGATACTTACTGTACATCAAAGAATGGAATACAATTTAAAAAAGAAGTGTAAAAACACTTTGAATAGTTAAAAGATACTAAGTCCTCTATTATTATTCACTCATCTCATCAAATCTTTTGAGCGGCTACCGTGGCCCGATTTAGATAGTATAATTTGCTGGGTATATGAATCCAACAAAGCAACAGAGTCCACTATTGTTTATAACCAGTCTATTAACATGACATTTTGCTTAAATCAATAAGTAAAGAATTGTAGGCCAGTAATGTGTGCTTGTAATGCCTTTTATGGCAATTAATAACTTGGTGTTTCATTGTTTGGATATGTCCTTGAGATTTTCTCCACTGTTTCTCAGCACGGCCAATACTATGTGGTCCCTTTGTCCCCCTATTGCCCATCCCAGAAACATGAGTGTTATCTTTGACTTCTCTCTTGATGACTATGGCGGGTACTGAATTGGAGATGGAAGGTCAAGGTAGAGCACTGTCAATTCTACCTTCATATACCTTCTAGGCATCTTTATAAGGAACTACAGATCAAATCACATCATCTTCCTCCTTAATATTATTCAATGTCTCCCCACTGCCTCACAACAAAATCTAAACTCATAAACATGACATAAACCTCCTTCATGATCCAGGACCTCCTTACCTCTATTCCCAACAAGTTCTCCAAATCTAGCCATCTGAACTACTATATTTCTCCATGTGTAAGACTCACTTTTTTTTCCCCCATAAAATTTGGGGGTCTAAAAACTGGTTGTGTCTTATACAGTGGTTGTAGATATTTTTTTTTGCATTTCCCACTTTTTCGTGCTTGTTTTTAAACTCATTGTTAAAAACAGTGATTCGTCATCCAACACAGATGAGGACAAGCTAATAGATGGGAGTTTTGACAGTGATGAGCTGTATGAATTTTATGATGAATAAAACTTGAGTTCAATAATTTTATGTAATACTTGTTTTTTTATTTCAAATTTCAGTCCCCAAAATTAAGATGTGTCTTTTACATGGGATCGTCTTATACATGGGGAAATACGGTACTTTTAACTTCCCTAAAAAAGCCACATTGTCTCAAGCCACTATACCTTTGCACATACTGTAGTTGATGTCTACAAGATTTTATGTACTTTCCCCACCCCCATAATTTCTTCTGTCTATAAAATCAAGGCTTAACTTAGACATTATCTCCTTTAAGAAGCCTTTCCTAGCTACCTTTCACTTTTCTCTCACTTCATATTCACACTAAGACTGTTTAATGTTTCTCTATCTTTCTGTTGAACTCTGTGCTTGCTTCTAATAAGAGCACACTCATCACATTATATTATATAAACTGTCTGTTTGCCTCTTTTCTCTCTCTCTACCTAGGTTCCATTATTTAAAGACAGGGAAAATGGCCTGGCCTATGATGGTGCAGTGGAAAGAGCGTCAACCTGGAACGCTGAGGTTACTGGTTGGAAACCCTGGGCTTGGGCAGTCAAGACACATACAACAAGCAAGCAATGAACAACTAAAGTGAAGCAACTATGAGTTGATACTTTTTGTTCTGCCCCCTCTGTAAAAATCAATAAGAATAAAAATAAATAAGGACAGGGAATATGTTCTTTAATTTTTGCATCCCCATTAGGACAGTATCTGACATGCAAGAAACAAATTCACTATTCAAGAATAACAAACAACAAAAAATAATGAACAAATCAGTATATCGATTTAATTCAATTTACTGTTAAAATATACAACAGCCTATACTGGAACCATGAATCCCTTTTATATGACCAATATAGGGTTATATGTATTTACTAAGTTCTTTATGCACAATAAAACATATAACTCGTCTTTTGAACACTTAAGCTTTTTCTATGTGCATCTGAATTTTTCCACTAAACACACAGCTGTTCTCATATCTTAAGATTCAACAAGAAAAAAATCATTTATGAAGAACAGAATTAACATGCAAGGCCCTGGCCAGTTGGCTCAGTGGTAGAGCGTTGATCTGGTGTGTGGACGTCCTGGGTTCGATTCCCATTTAGGGTATACAGGAGAAGTGCCCATCTGCTTCTTCACCCCTCCTCCTCTCGCTTCCCCCCCTCTTGCTTCTCCTCCCCTCCTGCAGCCATGGCTTGATAGGTTCTATCTAGCACACCAGTTGAGGATGGCTCTGTGGAGCCTCCGCCTGAGATGCTAAAAATTGCTTGGTTGCAAGCATGGCCTCAGACGGGCAGAGCAATGGTCCCAGATGGGGGTCACTGGGTATTTCCCAGTTGGGGAACACGGGGGAGTCTATCTCCCCTCCTTTCACTTAAATTATAAAAAATTGGATTTAACAAAAATCCAAGGTGAAGATTTCAAAGTCCACTGAAGTACAGTACATCAGAAATAACTTTACTGGTTACTTCTGTTTCTTGCTACATAAGTCTCAAGCACTATATACAGAGTTTTGATTAAGTATATAAAATTTTACTTCAGATATTTAACATTTTCCTAACCCTTTCTATTAGTAAACTGTCTTTCTTTGAAGGAAAAAAATACCCTCTGAAAAGAGCAGGACACAAAATTGCAGAACCAATAACATAAAACTTTTCCTTATTGTCTCAATTTACTCCCATCACCTGCTCTTGCACTAAATGAATTAACTATATCTGCTTTTGTATATTCACCATATTTTCAGTGTTTGTCCTACTTAAGAGAAAAAAAAACTAAGTTTCTTTTTCAGTATTCAGCATAACCCTGTAATCATTAAATTTTCTATGAACCTAGGACAAAGACAAGGTTTCTCTGAACTCTGTAATGCTAATTCACTATCGAAATATTAGGTAGACATAATAAAAACTTATTCTTTAAGTACAGCCAGATAGATTTTCCTTTCCCTAAATTTCTTTACAATTATTAAAAATTACATGTTCAGGGCCTGACCTGTGGTGGCGCAGTAGATAAAGCGTCGACCTGGGAACACTGAGGTCACCAGTTCAAAACCCTGCACTGGTCTGGTCAAGGCACATATGGGAGTTGATGCTTCTAGCTCCTCCCCCCTTTCTCTCTCTCTCTCTCTCACTCTGTGTCTCCTCTCTAAAATGAATAAATAAAAATAAATTTTAAAAAAATTACATGTTCAACTTTGAGCATTCTATAAGAGCTCACTAACATTGCTAAAAATGTTTTCATAACCTCGACATATATTTTAATGCTCACATTTTAGGTACTGCTTTGAAAATATCCTTACTCAGAGAGGCACTCTATGGGAAAGAAAGCACGCTAAAGCATAAAAGTTACTACAAATTAAAAGTGTCAATTCTTGCCAGTATTTATACTCTTGGAAACATATAACTAAAATAAAAACATTACTTACTATTCAGTGACCTTTACTGGAAAACTCTAATAACACTTCACCTTTATTCTGGTGCTTGTGCCAAAGGCAATACAATCTTCTTGGGGAACTATTCATATTCTGCAGCTATCCCAGTTCTCCAGAAGCCATCAACTCAGCTAAAGAAAATATAAATGTGCCTTTTAAAAATAATCCACTTCACAGAAAATAAAATTATCTTTAAAGGTATAATTTATACAACAAAGATTAACCTTTTCATTATTTAAAAACCACAAACTTAAACTTTAAAAAAAACTTAAAACAGAACGCTCAGGATACACACACACACACACACACACACACACACACACACCTCGCACAGGAGAAATTAGGAATCTACCTGTGTGCAAATTGAGGGACTCCAGGAGGAGCTGCACCTTGATCAATTTGTGTCTTGGTTTACTTATACATGCTACATTTTGGAACTAAGAAGACTGTGAAAAAGAATACATCCTTTTGACTTTATAAACATTGTTACATTATGATGTCTTATATCTTAATACACTACTCCCACCATGTGCTGATGTGCTGCTACAAATTTCAAAATGTGGATAAACTTAGTTTCAGAGCTAACTTTTGGGTGTCATTCTCAAATTTAGGCATCTCTCAAATTTCTCACTATCTTCTTGAAAACTGTAACATCAACTTTAAACTCATTTGTTCACTTAGTAAAAATCATTTATTGAGCCATTCCAATTTAATATCACAGTAGTGGGGATACAATTGTGAAAATTGGCCTGACCTGTGGTGACACAATGGATAAAGCGTTGACCTAAAATGCTAAAGTCACCTGTTGGAAACCCCAGCTTGCCTGGTCAAGGAACATACAAGAAGCAACGATGACGAATTGATGCTTCCTGCTCCTCCCTACCCCCTTTCTCTCTCTCTCCTCTCTCTAAAATAAATATATAAAGTCTAAAAAGAAAAGAAAAAGAAGTGAAAATTATATTGTCCATGCCTTCAAGAGGCTCCCCAGACTTCCCTACACTTTTCCTTCCACCATCATTTAGGAAAAAAATCTTAGCATGAGCTTTAACCTCCCTAATTCAGAAACGTATCACTTGCCACCACTCCCATCTAAACGTTGTTACACAACATTTACTAAAGCACAGTGCTAAGCACCATACATGCATTACTTTTCACAACAATCCTAAAGGATGGCATTATGATGAGGAAACGGAAGTTCAGAGACATCAAGTAATTTACCTCCAACACAGTCAGTAAGAGACAAAAGTAAGTCACACACCAGAACCTATGCTTTTAACCACTACATTGTATTCTCATCAATGACAGTGGTTGTAGGAACCACTTTCCAGTCTCTATTCCCTCAGGATTTTTCCATCCAAAGAATCCTTTACCCTTTCTAAGAAATTACTCCTTTTATCTCTTACCAAAGAAAATATGCACCAACTGTCTCCTTAGGGAGTGAGAGGTAGGAGGACCTGCCCTCTCCTCTTTAGTACTGCAAAATAACAAGCACTTTGTAAGTGCTAAACACTTGCCATTGATGCTAATTCCCTTCCAAACATTTTTCCAACTTCATTTTATTGTGTTAGTAATACCTAACATGAGACCTACTACTCTCTTAACAAAATTGTAAGTGTATAATACAGTACTGTTTACTATAGGTACAGCGTTGAATAGCATATCTCGAAAATTTTACTTGATTAACTGAAACTTTCTTCCGAATATTTTTATTTTTTTTTATTTTTTTATTTTTTTACAGGGACAGAGTCAGAGAGAGGGATAGATAGGGACAGACAGACAGGAAAGGAGAGAGATGAGAAGCATCAATCATCAGTTTTTCATTGCGACACCTTAGTTGTTCACTGATTGCTCTCATATGTGCCTTGACCGCGGGTCTTCAGCACACCAAGTGACCCCTTGCTCAAGCCAGAGACCTTGGGTCCAAGCTGCTGAGCTTTGCTCAAACCAGATGAGCCCGCGCTCAAGCTGGCGACCTCGGGGTCTCGAACCTGGGTCTTCCCCATCCCAGTCCAACACTGTACACTGCGCTACTGCCTGGGCAGGCACTTCCAAAGATTTTTAACAGCTCATACCTACCTATAAAATAAATCCCAGTACCTCTGTGTTTGGCATTTATACACTTACTCTGTTTTATTATATACTCAATAAAAATCTTGTTCTACACACAGATTACTAAATTTTAATATTCTTTTCACATCCACCACCATCAACTTACTTAAATATAACATTTCCTTTTATCTATTTATGGCAACATCACCCCACTGATCTCATGGTTTAACTTGTTAAGAAATATATATATATACACACACACACACACACATATATATATATATATCACTGCTTTAATTAAGGGCTTTCTTTCTTAAAAAGATCCATAAAACAAATGCAAAGATAAAATTAGTGATTTCGCTGAAAAAGAGAAGTTGGTCTAGATAAAGTTTATCTCCAATTCAAAGAGTCTACAATCTAAATAATTTTAAGACATAAAAATGTAAAATCATCCTAAACCAGGAAAACCCTTTGGTTTTTTTCCTTTTGTGTCCTTTGATTTGTCTGCTAAGTGAATATTCAAATGACAAGACTTATCAGTAAGCTGATGCTTCCAAAAGACAGGATGGTTCTTATAGTAAGCTCCAGTTTACTTATTCATTTAACAAATTTCTGAGAAACAAATTAAAAATAGTTACTAGCTTATATTCTAGCATGCAAAAGACTTTAAATAATCGCATCAGTAAATATATAATTACAAGTTCTTAAAAATGATGGGCACAAGAAAAGATTATAATACAACACCTGATTTAAGACTTGGGAGTTAGAGGTTAGAAAGCATCAAGAGAAGGTTTCTTTGAGGAAGTACCACTTAAGCTAAAAAGTGAAGAATGAGTTAACTGAAGGATGGTCATGCTGGAACAACCCAGGCAAATAGAACAAAATGTGCAAAGGGCCTGTGGTAGAAAATAACTTGGTGTGATGGAGGAAATGAAAAGCAGTGTGACCAGCGTTTAGAGAGGGAAAGGAGGATGGTGCAAGATGCAGCTAGTAACACAGGAAAGAATCAGGTTATGCAGAATCTTGTACACTATTGTAAGCAATGTGAATTTTACCCTAAATGTAATTAACAGTAATGAGAAGTCCACTGAAGGTTTTTAAGCAGAAAAATTTTATGTTACTGCTGAATGGACAAGTGATATGATTTGTCTGGGTTTAGGGAGAAGAGAGAAAAAAAGCAAGAATAAAAGAAAACAGGACAACCAGATAGGAAGTACTGAAGTGATTCAACTTAAGAAAACAATTTCATAACCATGCTTACTGGCTATTTACCGTATGCCATGTGCTTACTATGGTTATCTCATTATCCTTATTACAATCCAATATGGTAAAGTTTATTTCCATTTTATGGATGAGAATACACGGTACCAGTGACATTAAGTCCAGGTGAATGAAGACTGTGACTTGAGCCTGACCCGTGGTTACATAGAGCACGAATCTGGGATGCTGAGGTCCCAGGTTCGAATCCCGGAGGTGGCCAGCTAGAGTGCAGGCTCACTGGCTTGAACATGGGATCATTGAAACGATCCCGTGGTCAGTGGCTTGAGCCCAAAGGTCGCTGGCTTGAAGCCCAAGGTCGCTGGCTTCAGCAAGGGATCACTGGCTCAGCTTGAGACCCCTGGTCAAGGCACATATGAGAAACAATCAATGAACAATTAAAGTGATACAACTATGAGTTGATTGATGCTTCTTATCTCTCTCCCTTCCTGTCTGTCTCTCTCTGTTCCCCCACCTCCACCAAAAAAACAAAAAAAGATTGTGTCTTGAATTAGAAAAATGATATTGAAGATGTACAGAAACGGAGTCAAGACATATAGAATAAACAGAAGTTGAAGAGGTATGAATACATGGAATGAAGGAGAAGTCAAAAATGGCTTTCAAGTGTCTAGCCTGTACAAGCGGTAATGGATATACATCACTAATGAAATGAGATACAGTACTGGAGGAGAAAGAATTTGGGTGTGAAGAAAAATATTAAGACTTTGGTTTTTAGACATGTTAAATTTGAAATTTCTAAAAAACAAAGCTAGCTGAGATGTCACGCAGACGGGCTATTTAGATCTTGAGGTGAAAACACAGGGAACACACTGCAAATAAAAATTCTTAAGTAATCAGTATGTACGTGGAGTGTAATGCTTAGGGTGGAAAGGAAAGAATAAAAAGAAAACTCTAGGACTGAACCCAGATATTCCATTTTACTCCAATGAACATATCTTACTATGATCACTGATTCCACGAGGCTTCTCAGTCCTCAAGTTTACCTTTCAGCAGAATACAACCCCATTGCCTACTTCTTTCATCTCTTTTACAAGATTTGTATTCCTCTCTCCAGTTAGTAAATGCCAAGAATCCCTTAATGCTCCATCCTAGGTCCCCTTCTTTTCAAGCACTATACTCTCTTTAGACAGTTTCATCCACATCCATAGCTTTGATTACTACCATCAACGTGGCAGATGACATATAACAGTTATCTGTATATGCAGCCCAGAACTCTCCTAACTTCCAACCTAATATATCCACCTGCCTACTTGATATCCTTAGTGGTCTCTTAAAGAGATAATTTTTAGATACTGTCACTCCAAAAAAGGCATTTACACAGAACCAAAATTTTGGAAGAATTACCACAAAACCACTACAAGCCTCTCCAAACCACTACAGCTCTCCAAAATACAGGCTTTTGTAATCAATTATCACTTTCTTTCATGGATCATAAATTGTAAGACTTGACAACCTGATCTGATGGCTAGAGACAGCGAGCAATCAAATGCACGACAAAAACACAATTCATGCCTTTAGTAAAAAATGTTTAGGAGAAAAAAGGTGAAGAATTGTCAAAAGAGGGAAAGAGTATCCTGTCCAAGGCCTGATGGATGTGCGGCGACCTAAGTTCCCTTTATTTAGATAGCAGACCTCGTTAAGGAGCGAGTGGCGAGTGGCGGACGGCGACAGCCCCCAGCTAAACGGGACATGTTCGGGTTGCGGAGTGACAGCAAAGATCAAGTCAAAGAGGGAAAGCGTAAGGGAAGACCCAAGTGGAGTACCGGTAAGGCCAGGGGAGCGTCGAAGGGAGAGAGCGTCGAGGGGAGGGGGAAGGCAGCAGCGGGGCGAACTCCAGAAGTGAACGCCGAGTGGGCGGACCGCACGGGGCAGGGGGGAGGAGGCTTGGGGAAAACGGCTCAGTTGAGAAGCTCGCTGGGCCCGTCTTACCTGTGCCTGACTGTCCGGAGCCCAGACAGGCCTGCCGGAAGCACGGAGTCCGCGCGGAGGGGAGGAATGGGAAAGAAGAAAGGGAAAGACGCCAAGTACGAAGAAGAGGGACCGCTCGCTCCCCCGAGTCAGGGAGAGCGGCTGATGGCGGGAACTGTGACCACACGCAAACACGCAACGCACGCACGCACACTCGACGCGACCGGACGAGGCGTGTGCGCGCAAGCCTGAAAACTCCGCCCCGCCCAAGCCCTCGCTCCGCCTCACCACCAAGCGCCGTCGCGCCAAGGCAGCCCCGCCCCATCCTGACGGTAGTACGCATGCGCATTTTCCCCTTCACGCACTTTCGACTTCTACCGTTTCCCCTTTTACTTAGCTCCGTGGACATGCGCACTACCTGTCCTCCTGAACTGCTCTGCTTTTCCCGCCATTCACTGGCATCCAGTAGAGTCGGAGTTCACGCCCCTCTCTGGGAATACATCTCAGGGGATACGGGGACTAATAGGTGGCGGATGTCCTTTAGATCCTGAATCTTAAGAGGCCAAGGACATACTTCGGGGCTAACGCCACCGAGAGCTAGGAGGCGGGAAGAGATTGTGTGGGCGGGGTCAGGGGTGAAAGGTTATAGGGCTGCAAAGGGGCGGAGCGAGTCGGAGGGGGATGGCGGCTGCGGCGGCTCTTCATCTTTGGCTGCAGAGGTGCTGAGGTGGGAACGTGGGTCGGGCACGTCCGGCGGTGGGAATAGAGCGGCGGGCGCTCCCAAAATGCACAGTCTGGCGACGGCTGCGGTAAGTGACTAGGCCGCCCGGCCTGGGCCTAGAACCCCGCCTCAGCCTTGCGTTTCGGCCTCCTCTCCTAGCCCGCAGTCCAGCTCCTCCTGATCTCAACCCACAAGGCCCCTGTCCCCATCTCCTCGCCGCACCTCGGCCGTGGTGGAGCCAGCCCCCACTTTACTCGCCGGCCGGCTCTCATGGCTTCTCGCGCGGCATTTCGCGTTGTTTTCCGGCCCCGGGGCCTGGTTCGGCTCCCGCAGCACCTCTCGCGGCGGGGACAGGCCATTCATTGATTCCCTGCGCAGACCGCCAATTTCCGGATGCCAGTTGCGCCCAGGGCGTCGGCGGGCTTGAGGGGAATCCGTGAGCAATGTGACAGGGCCCAGGGCTCTCGGAACTCACTGCCTAGGCACAGCGCCGCGGGAAGGGAATGGCTTCTAGCTCAAATCACATGCTTTACAGATGGCAAGTCGGAGACCCAGAGAAGTGAAGAGTTGTTATGCCTGACTAGATGGGCATAGCAATGCCCATTTAGACTAAATGCGTTTAAAACCTTTCCCCACACATCTCATTTTATCAGCGTGGTGTTTCAAAAACAAATCGTGTAATCCACCTGTCTACAGTAATCCTGTGGTTTCCCATTGCATTTAGAGAAAATCCAGACTCATTGCCATGACAGACAAGGCCCTCCCTGGTTCTTACCCACTTTTACAGCTTCGTTTTATGTCACTTACTCGGCTGCAGTTACACTGGCCGCTGTGCATCCCTTCTGCCATACCTTCTAGAGCACTTTTCCACTCCAAGGTGCACGTTCTGATTTCTATTCCTGGAATACCCGCCCTACTCCTGCCTCTTATGGGTACACACACACACCATGTGGGCATCACTGGCTCCTTTTCCCTCAGGTCTCTACCTTCAACTCCCTAGAGTTGGCCTTCCCTACCATCCTTTAAAAACTAGTTCTGTATCCCCTAACTTTTCTCTGTTAAAGTAGTACCCTTTACAGTACTGATACTAATTTGTAATTTTTGTATTCATTCACTTGCTTGTTGTCTGACTCACTCTTGAGGACTGAAAGGGCTGTGGTGTGGGTCCTGTTTACATGGTTACCCCTGATCCTGGCACCAAATAAGGGCTCAGATACTTTACTGAATGAGGGGTGTAGATGAAGGAAATGGCTACTGAGAACACTTAACCATAATAGAAAAACGGGATCATATGCTTTGAGCACACTCTTCTAGGTGCCCATTCCACTTTTTCTGTTTCACCAAAGTGAAGTGACTTAGGAGAAAGTAGCATACTGAAATTGCATTATGAGGCAAAATGACACAAGTACCAAATAGAGAACCAAAACATTATCTTTAAGTATAAAAAAGTGATCATAGTGTGATTGGACTTTAGAAAACTCATTTCTAGATCCAGTGGCATCTCTGCCTTGTGTCACCATGTTTCTAAGGTGTTCGTAACTCTTCAAAGTGGAGAGTTACCTTTTATATATCTTTCAGTGTTCACTGTTTCCTAGCTTTTTTGGAGGGGGATCCCAAATTATGTGTACTATTGGAAGAAGCAAGTCAAATTGAGGCTGCTGCGTAACCTGTGGTAGCACAGTGGATAAAGCTTCAAATTTGGAAAAAGCAAGTCAAGATGAGGTTGCTGCCTAACCTGTGGTGTCAGGGTGGATAAAGCATTGACCTGGAATGCTGAGGTTGCTGGTCGAAACCCTGGGCTTGCCTGGTCAAGGCACATACGAGAGTTTATTCTTCCTGCTCCTATTTCCTCCTCTCTCTCTCTCTCTCTCTCTCTCTCTCTCCCCCCCCCCGTCCCTCCCTCTCTCTCCCTCTCTTTCCCCCTCTCTCTCCTCTCTAACATGAATTTAAAAAAAGATGAGGTTGCTGCTGGTAGGGGGTAGGGGGCACGTTGAACAAAGGATTCTTCTAAGGTTGGCTTGTCTGTCCATCTCTCAAAATCTAGTAGTGTCTTCTCCATACTTTGACACCTAGCTGCTTGCTCTTTTCCCTGTGCCTCCCCAAATCTTATACCTAATCAGTTCCTTTTATTTTCACTAGTTCCCTAATGCATCTTTTGAACAGCCATGAAAGCTGTGGTTCATTACTTAGAGCAGGGGTCCCCAAACTATGGCCGGCGACCCCCTGAGGCCATTTATCCAGCCCTGGGCCGCTGCACTTCCGGAAGGGGCACCTCTTTCATTGGAGGTCAGTGAGAGGAGCATAGGATGCCTCCACACCCATAGTTCCCATTGAAATACTGGTCAGTTTGTTGATTTAAATTTACTTGTTCTTTATTTTAAATATTGTATTTGTCCCCGTTTTGTTTTTTTACTTTAAAATATGTGCAGTGTGCATAGGGATTTGTTCATAGTTTTTTTTATAGTCCGGCCCTCCAACGGTCTGAGGGACAGTGAACTGGCCCCCTGTGCAAAAAGTTTGGGGACTCCTGACTTAGAGTAAATACTGAATTCATGTTTCTTCTATTAAATTTGCAGGACCCTAACATGTATTTAAATTTGAACTTTTAGATACTCTTAGACCTGTCATGCAGTTTGGACTACACAAAAGCTCTAGCAAGTTCCCTTGCACCACTCATTCACTAAAATAAATATTTGGTTACTGGGAAGCATAGAAAAGTTGAGTAGCCTCTTTCCCAATCTTTTGTGTGTTCCATTAGACTAAACTGCCTATATTACTCTGATCTGGGTAAAGGGTTTGTCACGCTCTAGAATAATACATTTAATAGTGCCTGCAATAATCTAAGCCACTTGAGAACATGCTTACTTTTTGCCCAATGATGGAACTTTTTATTTCTGTGTACCTTTATTTATCTTTTTAAAAAAATAACAGGTAAGTCATCACTCAACTAGGGAGACATTACTATCAAAGAAAAATGTGGTCACATGTAAATGAAGGATGTCATTCACAAGATGGAGAATTTGTGATAATTTGGAAAGTTATCTTAAATTTTAACACTTGAATAGTATTTTATTATGTTAGAAATGTATAGGATAATAGACTTTTGTTCTCTATAAAATGCATCCTAATATCTCCATTATTGCCACCGTTTAAAGTAATTTGTTTCACAAATAAGGGCAAATATACATATAACACAGGATTATCTAAAGATTAAATAAGAATAACAAAGTGCTCAGTGATTGGCTAGGAGGTTCACTCACAGGTTAAATGACTTGCTCCCAGATTCAGCCTTTGTACGCTTAAGAGTAACTGATCACTTTGTTATGGGTCTCAGAGGTTGCTTGATATTAATATAACTACAGATCTTCACGTACTGTGGCTCTTCTGTAATCAATGTTATGTTAGTGATTTAAAACAACCAAAGGTAAACCTTTAGGAGATGCATTTGATGTGCATTTTTAAAATTTATTCTTCACTGTCTGACCTGTGGTGGCACAGTGGATAAAACATCGGCTTGAAGTGCTGGGGTCACTGGTTTGAAATCCTCGGGTTGCCCGGTCAAGGCACATAGGAGAAACAAGTTGATGCTTCCCATTCCTCCCCACCCCCATCCTTTCTCTCCCTCCTCTTTCTAAAATCAATCAAAAAAATTTTTTTCCTTATTGAAATTCATTGGCAGTGCTAAACTAACATCTATAAACCCTTGTTTTTCCATCATTGCACCTAAGTGCCAGCATCATTAGTTATATCTTTTTGTTGAAGTTGTGCTGGACTCCCAGATGCCCTCCTCTTTGTCAAGTAGAAGGAACCTTGTGTACTCTGATCTAATTCAAACACTCTCCTCCCTTGTCTGCTGCTGAAGTTTCAAGCAGATTGCCTAACTTCTCTTTGCTTGTTCATTTCCATTTTTAAATAGTTATTTTGAAGGACATTCTGGCCCTTATTTTATAAAGATAGGATAATTATGCTAATTTATTATTTCCCTCTGGCATTATTTTAAAAGTATGTTTCTTGGAATGTCATAAGCCACCTGTTGAGTCATCTACAGACTTAGGGGGGGAAATATCTACTTCAGTCTAAGTCCATTCTTTGTTTATTCTCTGTTATGTATTCATTGAAAGGAAAACCAGCAGCTCTTGTGACACTTAGACATAAAATTGTATTGATAGATTTGGCTATTTTCATCAACATCAGTTTTTGTGGGGTTTTTTATTTATTTTTATTTTAGTGAGGGGAGGGCAGGAAGCATCAACTCCCGTTTGTGCCTTGACCAGGCAAGCCCAGAGTTTTGAACCGGCAACCTCAGCATACCAGGTCAACACTTTATCCACTGCGCCACCACAGGTCAGGAAACATCAGTTTTTAATTTTAATCAGGGATAAGTCATATTTCTTATTTATGGGTAAATGTGGATCTTTTTATTTAAGTTCCAAATACCTTTTTCCTTTTCATAGGTTGAAAACCAACTGTAGGTACCTGTGTTTTTGACACTTTGAGTTAACCATTGGTGGCTCACTTTGGTAAATCTCTTGACTGTTAAAATTTGTTGAAAGACAAAAAGTTACTTGAAATATATTTTCCACATACAAATCATTTAACAGAAAAGAGGAGAGAAATTTCCTCATTCGTTGACAATGTAAATATTTTTAAACACATCTATTAAAACGCATTAGTGAGCTATAACTAAAGACATACAATTATATTCAATAGATCTTGTTTCTAATCATAAAAGACAGTGTTGAGGAAGATAATGGTCCAAATCAGACCCTCATGACTTTATGTTTATGGATATGTAATTGAACTTACTGTTTAGCCAAAATCAACTGTTAGCTATATTATACGTAATAGAATATTAAACTTAAAGTTCCATATTGGATTCTTAAAAAACATTTTCTTCAACTTGGAGGGATATTTGTGATTTCAAGTCTATAAACCAGGTAGGGTTCACTGATTCTAGAGAAAAGTAGACTAGAGTTTAAATCTAATTCTACCATATACTCGCTGTGTAAATTTGACTCTGTTAAACCTCCCTGAACCTGTTTCCGCTCAGAATTTGGAAAATAAAGGGAGATGATTCACAGTGTGTGACTGGCACATATGTTCAATAAATGTTACCTCCAATAAATGGTGTCGAGATAAGGCAAACCTAATCTATTGCAGCAGAAAGCATATCTTTCTGCTTTCCTAGGGCTGGGTGTGGTGAGGTTTACTGAAAGGAGTACTGTCCTAGAAAATTAGAGGGTGGGTAATTGAAGCGGTCTATATCTTGATTGTGGTGACGGATACTGGGTATATAGATTTCTCAAGCACTGGAAAGTTTCATTGTATGGAAATTATAACAGTAAAATTGGTTGTTTTTAAGATTTCATTCAGTAATTTAACAGAGAGAAGAGAAAGTGATGGGAAAGCAAGACACATCAACTCAATTGTTTCACTTTAGTTGTTCACTGATTGATTGCTTGTTGTATGTTCCTTGACCCAGCAACCTTGGCGTTCTGCATCAATGCTCTATTTACTGTGCCATCACAGACCAGGCAAAAATATTTATTTATTTCAAAAATTGTTATTTTTTTTGCCTAACCAGGCGGTGGCGCAGTGGATAGAGCGTCGGACTGGGATGTGGAAGACCCAGGTTTGAGACCCCAAGCTTGCCAGCTTGAGCGCCGGCCCATCTGGCTAGAGCAAAAGCTCGCCAGCTTGGACCCAAGGTTGCTGGCTCCAGCAAGGGGTTGCTCGGTCTGCTGAAGGCCCACGGTCAAGGCACATGTGAGAAAGCAATCAATGAACAACTATGGTGTCGCAAGGGCAACGAGAAACTAATGATTGATGCTTCTCACCTCTCTCCGTTCCTGTCGGTCTGTCCCTATCTATCCCTCTCTCTGACTCTCTCTGTCCCTATAAAAAATTTAAAAATTGTTATTTTTAAAGAGCCACTTAGATTAGTCTCTCACTTATAACTAAGAATTAAATAATTTCTAAGATTTTATAGTTTACTGAGACTTTGGTAATTATTTAAAATAGTTTCCTCATTTTACCAACAATAAAACAGGCTTGGAGAAGTAAATGACTCATCCTAGGTTATACAATTCTAGAAATGGCAAAAAAGTATTTTGAAACCAGTTCTGGCTTCTAATTCAGTGTGCATTCCACTTATATACTTGTATAGTTACTTATAAATCAGGGTCTTTCCTATTTTTTAACTTAATAAACAGTTTCTTAATCCTGTACCATGGATGGATTATGAGGGTGACTATGAATTTCCTGAAGTCATTTGTAAATTTTGTGAAAACGAATCATGTGCAAAACAGTTTGCAATTGTATATTTTTCTGAGGAAAAGGTCCATAGATTTCATTTGATTCAATAAATGCTAACCTCTGTTTGTGGTAGTATCCTGCTATCATTATGAATGTGTTTAAGTTAGGTAAGTCATAGATGATTTTGCTTATCTGCCACTGGGCAGTGTGTGCTAATAGACTGAGTTCCTATCAGCCACAACCTCAGAAATATAATTAGTAACTTATAAATTAAAGAATTGTAGCAATGGCCCTGGCCATATAGCTTAGTTGGTTAGACTCAGAGCATTGTCCCAAAGCACAGAGGTTGCTGGTTCAATCCCCGGTCAGAGCACATACAGGAACAGATCTATGTTCCTGTCTCCATCTCTCTCGCACCCCCCTTCCCCTCTCACTAAAATCAATAAATAAAAATTTTAAAATATTTAATAAAAATAATTGTAGCAATGAAATTAGAAATCTTGAGAGGTGATCTTTAAATAGAGAATGGGAAGAGAAGGAAATCTGCCCACCATCATTTATTCATAAGATTCATCAGTTGTAAACTGAGGATAATAACCACGTTGTTGTGATCATTAAATGAAACTCTGTTTTTCAGAAATTACAATACAGGTCGCCCTCTTCCTTCATCCCACTCTTTCACTTCCCATTCCCTTTTAAGAAGATATCAATTTTCAAATTTTAATATTTTTATGGAGGTGTACCTGAATTATCTCTGGGATTCAGAAGGAAAGTAAAATACATTTTGGATTTTACTGTCAAGATCAAAGAATAAAGCTAGACCATTATTTTATACCATTCACAAAAATTAACTCAAAGTGGATTAAGACTTGAATGTAAAACCTGAAACAATAAAATACATAGAAAATATAGGCATTAAGCTTCTGGACATCGGTCTTTGTGGTGTGGTGTTTTTGTGAATTTGACTCCAAAGACAAGGAAAGCAAAACAAAACCACCAAACTAAAAGGTTTCTGCACAGCAAAGGAAACCATGAACGGAACAAAAAGGCAAACGACTGAATGGGAGTATATATTCGCAAATGATATTTATGATAAAGGATCAGTGTCCAAAATCTATAGGGAATTTATACAACTCAACTACAACAAAAACAACCAATTAAAAATTGGGCAGATGATCTGAATAGCTGTTATTCCAAGGAAGACATACAGAGAGCCAACAGACACATGAAAAGATATTCAATGTCACAAATACTAGGGAAATGCAAATTAAAATTGCAGTGAGGTATCATGTCATGCCTGTTAGAATACTACTATTTTATATTTTGGGACAGAGAGGGACTGATAGGGACAGACAGACAGTTCCTTAGTTGTTCATTGATTTGCTTTCTCATATGTGCCCTTACTGGGCTGGGGGCTACAGCAGAGCAAGTGACCCCTTGCTCAAGCCAGTGACCATGGGGTCATGTCCATGATCCCATGCTCAATTCAGCAACCCTGCGTTCAAGCTGGTGAACCCATGCTCAAGCCAGATGAGTCTGCACTCAAGCCTGCAACCCTGGGTTTCGAACCTGGGTCCTCTGCATTTCAGTTCGATGCTCTATCCACTACGCCACCGCCTGGTCAGGCTAGAATGCTACTACTGTTTTATTTTATTACTTTTTATGATTTTAATTTGTGTTTACATAGATTCAAGTGTCCCACCAAATAGACCTTCCCCCCATTATTCCCCTCGGGCCCCCCATGCCCCCTCCACCTAATGCCATCTTCCCTTCCCTCCAGGATTTGCTGTCCTATTCTCTATAATGCTGCGTTATATATATATATATAATGTCATTGATCTCTTTCCCTTCTCTGATTCCATCCTCTCTTCTACTTTCCCTCTGATCGCTTTCCCTCTGGTCCCTTTGATCCCACCTCTGCCTCTGTTCCGTTGCTCAGTTCACATTGTTTATTGGATTCCTCAGATGAGTGAGGTCATATGATAATTTTCTTTCTCTGCCTGGCTTATTTCACTTAGCATGATAGTTTCCAGGTCCATCCGCTATTACTGTATTTTAAAAGATATGAAAAAACAGGTATTGAAGAGGATATGGAGTAAAAGGAATCCTGGTACACTGTTGGTGAGTTTGTAAATTGATGGAGCCACTATGGAAAACAGAATGGAGACTTCTCAACAAATTAAGAATATAACTACCATATGATCCAGCAATTCCTCTTTTGAGTATTTATCCGAAGAATATGAAAATACTAATTTGAAAAGATATATGTACCTCTATGTTCACATATTCATTGTAGTTTTATTTGCAATGGCCTAGATATGGAAACAACCTAAATGGAATACTACTCAGCCATAAAAAAACATAAAACACTGCCATTTGCAACAACATGAATGGATCTTGAGGTTATTATGCTAAGTGGACAAAGTCTGCTAGAAAGGACAAAAAACCATATGACCATTCATGTGGACTATAAAACAAAAAAAGATAAAACAGAAACAGATTGGTGGTTACCAGAAGGAAAAGATTGCAGGGGGAGGGAGGGTGAAATCGGTAAGGGGGTCAAATGTATGGAAGCTAAATTTACAGTGTTTGTTCATTGTTCTATAGGGTTTACAGATACCAAATTATAATGTGTACCTGAAGCATATATAATGTTATTAACCTATGTTGCCTCGATTGTAAAAGATGTAGAGAGATACTAGAGTTTCCTCTGGAGTCTTGTTCAGGGATGAGGTCTAAAGTGTTTTATCAATTGTCTGGTAATAAAAATTAACATATAGGCCTTGGCTGGTTGGCTCAGTGGTGACTCTTTAGTCAGCCAGGCATATGGAGTCCTGGGTTTGATTCCCAGTCAGGGCACACATGAGAGGCGACCATCTACTTTTCCACCCCTCCTCCTCTCCCTTTTATCCTTTTATCTCTCGCTTCTTCTCCTGCAGCCATGGCTCAATTGGAGCAGTTTGGCCCGGGGACATCAGGATGGCCCCATGGCCTCACCTCAGATACTAAAATAAAATAACTCAGTTGCTGAGCAACAGAACAACAGCTCCAGATGGGCAGAGCATTGCCCGATAGGGGACTTGCTGAGTGGATCCTGATTGGGGTGCATGCAGGAGTCTCACTCTGCCTCCCCGCTTCTCATTTAAGGGGGGGAAGTATATATATGTAACTCAAAACTGTAAAACTATTTTCTCTTTTATTCTCCAAAATAACTAAACTTCCTTGTGTACTATAAAGTTACTTGTTGATAGACATGGGGAAGGGACGTGTGTGTCACCAACACTAGCTAAATTATGCCCATCTAAGTCATGACTTAACATTGGGAACTATGTCAAATGATTTCACTGACTTTGCCATTATAATTATGGATATTAAATGCCTTGTAATCTCAACAAGTAGAGGATTTCTCTTAACACCAATGATATTGTTCATGGTATACATTGTTTTCAGATTCTGCTGAACTAACAGCAGTAACATTTTCATTTTAGTCTGAGATAGTTCTGTATTCCCTATCTTTATTGTCTCAGTCACAGGAAATAATTTTTTAGAAGGTCATCTTTAGATCAGACCTTAATCTTTCAGGCAGGTGAGAAGTAGCGTTAGCAAAGTAGCTGAGAGTATATAGCCTCTGTTGCCAGACCTCTTGGGTTCAAATCCTGGCCTTCTGCTTAAGTTTTTTGTTGTTGTTGTTTTTTTATTCATTTTAGAGAGGAGACACAGAGAGAGAGAGAGAGAGAGAAAGGGGGGAGGAGCTGGAAGCATCAACTCCCATATGTGCCTTGACCAGACCAGTGCAGGGTTTTGAACTGGCGACCTCAGTGTTCCCAGGTCGACGCTTTATCCACTGCGCCACCACAGGTCAGGCTTGCTGCTTAAGTTTTAAGTATCTTCTTGGCTCCTCAGTTTCCTTATCTATAAAATGAGGGTAGTGATGGTATTTAGGACAGTGCCTGACAGAGTAAGCACTATATATATTACCTCTCATTTTTATTTTAAGAAATTGGTATTCAGGGAGTTTAAACCAATGCCTGCTATTAAATTGAGGGCAAAATTCAATAGGGATGATGAAAACGAGGGTCCCTGCCCCATATATTTTCTGGTATCAAACTGCCCTCACTGCTTTCCTATGCTAGAATGACTGGAGAACCCACAGCTCCAGGCTTGTGCCTGAGAAGGCCACAGTACCACCCACCTGACATTGCAGAATCTTTTAGAACCAACTTCTTTTTTTTTTTAATTTTTTTATTTTATTCATTTTATAGAGGAGACAGAGAGAGAGAGAGAGAAAGGGGGGAGGAGCTGGAAGCATCAACTCCCATATGTGCCTTGACCAGACCAGTGCAAGGTTTTGAACTGGCGACCTCAGTGTTCCCAGGTGACGCTTTATTCACTGCGCCACCACAGGTCAGGCCTAGAACCAACTTCTTAATAGAGTCTGTGGCTTTTACAAGTAGTCTCAGAAGTTTGAGTATTGCTGTCAGCAGGTAGTCATTGCCCTAGGGACCCAAGTAGATACCAGGTATTGGCCTCCTAGGGTACCCGCACCATTCAAGAGGCACCATCTTCTCACTGGAGTCAAGTCAGGCCTGGAAATAAAATATGTGGGAATGGGGCATGGTGTTCAGAAGCCATGACATGCTGACTGGTGGCCTGGTATTGTTCACCTAGGGTGCCCCAGGGTAGAGTGGGATGCAGGGGTGCTGGGTACAAGTCACAGGCTAGCTCTGGTTGGGGTGATGGAGTTTACTGATGGTGGTGTCTGGATGAGAGAACTTGGGGAGAGTTTACCAGAATGAACAATGACTAATCAGGATAGATACTCTGTTGCTAGAGCAGTGTTTATAAAGCCCAGTGTAGTTACAGGATTGTGAGTTATTCAAGAGACTGGGCAGGAAACCCAAAGCTAAAATTTTCACCTGACCAGGTGGTGGAGCAGTTCATAGAGCGTCGACCTGGGACACTAAGGACTCGGGTTCAAAACCCCCAAAGTCACAGGCTTGAGCAGGGGGTCACTGGCTCAGCTGGAGTCCCCCAGTCAAGGTATGTATGAGAAAGCAGTCAATGAACAACTAACTAAAGTGATACAACTACCAGTTGATGCTTCTCATTCCCTCTCCCACTCTAACAGAAGAGAAAGAAAGAAAACTTTCGCCCTTGTTCCCACCGAACTTTTAAGATGATATAATGCTCTAAATTAGCATCATAGAGAGGACAGGACAGGTGCTTGGACAAATAGTGCTTTTGCTGGAGGGAGTGGGAAAACTGTCCTATTCATTCTACATCATATTGTGGCTTTAGGACTCTTGTGTTCCCTTGTGGAGCATAACTAATAGGAATCAGAAACAGTTTGTTTTAAGATTTATTTATTGATTTTACAGGGAAGTGGGTAGCAAGATGTATCAACTCAGTTGCTTCACTTTAGTTGTTCATTGCTTGCTTCTTGCTTGTTGTATGTGCCTTGACTGGGCAAACCCAGGGTTTGAAACTGGCAACCTCAGCATTCCTGGTTGACGCTCTGTCCACTGCACCACCACAGGTAAGGCCTAGAAACAGTTTTTAACAGATTACTTTAAGGCAGTGATTTTTCAACTGGTGTGCTGCAAAGAATTTTTAAAACACACAGTACCTGTTTAGTCAGGGACACTGATCTCTTTTCCCTTAGATTATCAATATAAAAAAAAAAATTACAACAGCCAACACAACAATAGCCATCTGGGGTGACTAAATCAAAATTATATATATTTTTTTCTTTGTCAGGCAAAAAATTATTATTTTTTCTGTGCCACAGAATTTTAGTAATTAGTTTTTGTGTTCCATGGGTGAAAAAGGTTGAAAATTGCTGCTCTAAGGCATTTAAAGAAAACTTGAGCTGCATGGTGTTTCAGTTCATTTAGCCGAACACGTTGTGCCTGACCAGGCGCTGGTGCAGTGGATAGAACGTCGGACTGGGATGCGGAAGACCCAGGTTCAAGACCCCGAGCTCGCTAGCTTGAACGCGGGCCCATCTGTCTCGAGCAAAAGCTCATCAGCTTGGACCCAAGGTCGCTGGTTCCAGCAAGGGGTTGCTCGGTCTGCTGAAGGCCCACAGTCAAGGCACATGTGAGAAAGCAATCAGTGAACAACTAAGGTGTCACAATGGCAATGAAAAACTAATGATGCTTCTCTTCTCATCTCTCTCCGTTCCTGTCTGTCTGTCCCTATCTATCCCTCTCTGACTCTCTCTGTCCCTGTTAAAAAAAAAAAAAAGAACACCTTGTAGTTCATTCTGTCAAGCAAATGGAATGATAAACATTAAGCTAAAAGCTTTTAATCAAGTTTCCTTATATAGAATGTGATTGTTCAACTTGGGTAGAGTAAATATGAATATACCTCAAAGTCCGTCATAGACTTCAATCTGTTCTTCAGCAAACACAGTTACCCTTGCCTGACCGGTGGTAGTACAATAGATAGAGCATCAACCTGGAATGCTGAGGTCCCAGGTTTGAAACCCCAAGGTTGCTGGCTTGAGCAAGTGTCACTGGTTCAACTTGATACCCCGGTCAAGACATGTATGAGAACCAATCATTGAACAACTAAAGTAACACAACCATGAGTTGATTCTTCTCATGTCTCTCCCTTCCGGTCTCTCCCTCCCTTCCTCTATTTGTGTCTCTAAAAGACAGTTACAGATTTGTTGCTCATCTTTCCATCTGTGCAATGGGTGGGTCAACATTCTATCACACTAAGGCAGTGATTCTTTACCTTTTTTGAGGTAGCAACCCCACCAGTTTCATATGCGCATTCACCGAACCTTCTTTAGTGATAAATAAAAAATTTTTTTCCCCAAATTCAAGACATAGGTATATGTTTTTTACTGGTGCACAAAATGAGCCGTGCATGAACATCACCTTGCTCAAAGAACAAAACCAACAAAGTGCATGAACTCACAAGAAATTACGGTATTACTTTATTCTGTCCTCCGTGGCAGAGGCTTCTTCGAACCCCTGAGACTGACTCATCGAACCCCTAGGGTTTGATAGAACCCAGGTTAAGAACCACTGCACTAAGGTTTAGTGGGAACATCCATGTAAATACTGTGAGAAGATGTGTAATAGATTTCAAGAAAGCATTGGAATATTCACCTCTATACATTGAGCAGGTTTACTCCTCTGAGTGTAGTGATCTCATATGCAAGTGTAGAGCCCTTCTTCCTATGGATCCAGCCTTTTCAATCTCATGGTTTGGAGGGAATTGAATGAGAAAATATTGCACATAGGGATAGAAATCACCATGAATTTGCTAGGACTTTAGAATTAGAAATAGCAATGGTAATAATTTTTCAAATCTGCCATCTCATTTTCCAGATAAGAATAATGGACTTAATCAAGGTCATAGTGCTATTTGACATGTGTGAAGAATTAGAGAAATCCTGAACTTGGGAGGAATATTGTGATTCTTTAGCACAATAGCGAAAGTATGTTCTCAAAGTCTGTTTATATAGTTCCTACGTAAGTTAATGAGTGATTCTCAAAGGGAAGACTCATTAGAAGGAGCAGCTTTTCCAAATTACATAGGTTTTCTGTTCCATGGAGGAGGATGCTAGAATTACTGGGAGGACCAAAAATGGGTGGAGATGATATGGCTTTTTTTTTTTCAAAACTATTATAGCCCTGGCCGGTTGGCTCAGTGGTAGAGCGTTGGTCCAGCATGTGGAAGTCCCAGGTTCGATTCCTGGCCAGGGCACACAGGAGAAGCGCCCATCTGCTTCTCCACCTTCCCCCTCTCCTTTCTCTCCATCTCTGTCTTCCCCTTCTGCCGCCAAGGCTCCATTGGAGCAAAGTTGGCCCAGGTGCTGAGGACGGCTCCATGGCCTCCGCCTCAGATGCTAGAATGGTTCCAATTGCAGGGGAGCAACACCCCAGATGGGCCAAGCATAACCCCCTTGTGGGCATGCCAGGTGGATCCTGGTCGGGTATATGCGGGAGTCTGTCTCCCCCCCCCCTCCCCCCGCTTCTCACTGGAAAATACCAAAAAGAAAAGTTTAAACTGTGTAGAAGATTTTATTGTATACAATGAAATTTAAGTCTCCCATATGGATTCTAAACTTTAAGGTAACTACTATATTTCCTTCTAAAATTGTTTTATGTAAATATGTAAGAATATATGTGTATATTAATGGAAGCACATATGCCAGTCTACACCCTTTGTTGTTTTTGATTTTTTTTTTTTTTAATTTTTTACAGGGACAGAGAGAGAGTCAGAGAGAGCGATAGATAGGGACAGACAGACAGGAACGGAGAGAGGTGAGAAGATCAATCATTAGTTTTTTGTTGCCGTTGCAACACCTTAGTTGTTCATTGATTGCTTTCTCACATGTGCCTTGACCGCGGACCTTCAGCAGACCGAGCAACCTCTTGCTGGAGCCAGCGACCCTGGGTCCAAGCTGGCGAGCTTTTTGCTCAAGCCAGATGGGCCCGCTTTCAAGCTGGCGACCTCGGGGTCTCGAACCTGGGTCTTCCGCATCCCGCTCTATCCACTGTGCCACTGCCTGGTCAGGCTGTTTTTGATTTTTTGAAAGATTTTATATATTAATTTTTTAGAGATGAAAGGGGGGAGAGAGAGAAAGGGGAACAGGAGAGAAGTGGGAAGTGTCAGCTCATAGTAGTTGCCTCATATGTACTTTGACGGGGCAAGCCCAAGATTTTGAACCAGCAACCTCGGCATTCCAGGTCACTGCATTATCCACTGTGCCATCACAGGTCAGGCTGTTTTTGATTTTTTTTTTTTTTTTTAATTTTTTTTTTTTATTTTATTCATTTTTTTTAGAGAGGAGACACAGACTGAGAGAGAGAGAGAGAAAGAGAGAAAGGGGGGAGGAGCTGGAAGCATCAACTCCCATATGTGCCTTGACCAGACCAGTGCAGGGTTTTGAACTGGCGACCTCAGTGTTTCCAGGTCGACGCTTTATCCACTGCGCCACCACAGGTCAGGCTGTTTTTGATTTTTATTTAGTATCAGCACATAAGCAGTATCTCTTTTATTAAAAGGTTCTATAAAATTGTACCCATACAAATTTAACCAGTTCCTTAATGGTAAATATTTATTTCAAGTTTTTTATTTTTATTTTTATATTTCTGAAGTGAGAAGCAGGGCAGGGGGGGCGCTGACAGACTGACTTCTGCATGCACCCGACCGGGATCAACCTGGCATGCCCACCAAGGGGCGATGCTCGGCCCCTTTGAGGCATTTACTCCACTACAGTCTGAGCCATTCTAGTGCCTGAGGCCAGAAGCCATGGAACCATCCTCAGCACCTGGGTCAACTTTGCTCCAATGGAGCTTTGGCTGTGGGAGGGGAAGAGAGAGAGAGAAAAGAGAGGGGGAAGGGTGGAGAAGCAGATGGGCGCTTGTCCTGTGTGCCATGGCCAGGAATTAAACCCAGGACTTCCACACACCAGACTGACACACTACCACTGAGCCAGCCAGCCACGGCAAGTTTTCTGTTTTGGTTTTGTTTTGTTTTTTTGTTTTTAGCAAGAGAAACAGTGAGCCTGACCAGGCGGTGGCACAGTGGATAGAATGTCGGACTGGGATGTGGAGGACCCAGGTTCAAGACCCCGAGGTTGCCAGCTTGAGTGCAAGCTCATCTGGTTTGAGCAAGGCTCACCAACTTGAGTCCAAGGTCACTGGCTCGAGCAAGGGGTCACTCGGTCTGCTGTAGCCCTCCAATCAAGGCACATATGAGAAATCAATCAATGAACAACTAAGGAGCCGCAATGAAGAATTGATGTTTCTCATCTCTCTCCCTTCCTGTCTGTCTGTCCCTATCTGTCCTTCTCTCTGACACTTTCTGCCTCTGCCACACACACACAAAAAAGTGGTGAAGTGAGAGACATGAGAAGTATCAACTTTGTTGTAGTGGCACTTTAATTGTTCACTGCTTGCTTATACACAACTTGACCTGGGGGCTTCAGCTGAGCCAGTGACCCCTTGCTCAAGCCAGCGACAGTGGGCTCATGTTTATGATCCCACACTCAAGCCGGGTGAGCCCGTCTAAAGCCGGCAACCTCGGGGTTTTGAATCTGGGTCCTCAGCCTCCGAGGTCAGCGCTCTACTGCGTAACCACCTTGTCAGGCTCAAGTTTCCTGCTTTTAAAAGAGTGTGACAGTAAATATCCTGGTATATCTTCAGTGCAGCCCAAGTATACCTATATGATAAATTCATAAAGATGGAATTATTAAAGGGTATGTGCATTTTAAATTTTGATAAATTTGACTAGTTTATACAGGTATATATATTTAGAAAAATTTTTCTGGTATTTATGAAAAGTATATTCCCTCTAAAGCACTACTACAGAGTAAGACTTGGTTTGACTCTAATGAAACTCACTTGTTTACTTTCTTGTTTGCATTTGAAGCCTGTGCCTACTGCACTGGCACAAGTGGATAGAGAAAAGATCTACCAGTGGATCAATGAGCTGTCCAGTCCTGAGACAAGAGAAAATGCTTTGCTGGAGCTAAGTAAGAAGCGAGAATCTGTTCCTGACCTTGCACCCATGCTGTGGCATTCGTTTGGTACTATTGCAGCACTTTTACAGGTGGGTGTATATCCGTGGCTATGTATATGTAGTTCAGTTCAGTTTTAACAGTTCTTTTTTTTTTACTTTATTTATTCATTTTAGAGAGGAGAGAGAGAGAAAGGGGGGAGGAGCAGGAAGCATCAAATCCCATATGTGCCTTGACCATACAAGTGCAGGGTTTTGAACCAGTGACCTCAGTTTTCCAGGTCGACACTCTATCCACTGCGCCACCACAGGTCAGGCTAGTTCAGTTCAGTTTATCACATTTGTAATTCTCTGTTTTTGCCCAAATGATTTTGAAGACATTAGTAAGATGAGTCTTTAAACGTTGGCATTTGCAAGAATCTGTTTTAGAGATGCCTAAAGTGCTTGTTAAAGTACAAATTCTTGGATTCTACCCAAGAGATTTGGTTTATTTAGGCTGAGATTAAAATCTGTATTTTTAACAAGCACATCCCCTGCTCTCAGATGATTCTGATTCAGGTGGTCTAAGAATACACTTTGAGAAATGCAGCTTTAGGAGTACTACAAGACTACATGACAGTGGCAAGAAGGTAGAAAGCAGGGTTTAAGAACTGCAAGGTATATGCTGGGGAAAGAAAATGTTCAAGATTGTTGTAGGATTAAAGGTGGGTACACTTGTACATTAAAGAGTAAATAACTAAAATTTGTTTCTGCCAGAATGGTAATTGGTGGAGAATAAGATAAGGTGTAGTCTAGGGAATGTCATCCTTTAAAGTATTGTCCAAAATACTGAATATTTATTTAGGTTAGCTTTTCAGATCTGTTGTCATTTCACATTCTGTCCCTACTGCATGTAGCCAAGAATTTAATCTCTCTTACTGGAATATTTTTTTTCTTTTTTAAAAATTTTTATTGAATTTATTCGGGTGACTTTGGTTAATAAAATTATACAGGTTTCAGGTGCACAATTCTATAATACATCATCTTATTGGAATATTTTTTATGTAAAATTTTTACAATTAAAGTAGAATTATATTCGTGCCTGACCAGGCAGTGGCGCATTGGATAGAGGTCGGACAGGGATGCAGAGGACCCAGTTTTGAGACCCTGAGGTCGCCAGCTTGAGCACGAGCTCATCTGGTTTGAGCAAGGCTCACCAGCTTGGACCCAAGGTCGCTGGCTTGAGCAAGGGGTTACTTGGTCTACTGTAGCCCCACAGCCAAGGCACATATGAGAAAGCAATCAATGAACAACTCAAGTGTCGCAACGAAAAACTGATTGATGCTTCTCATCTCACTCTGTTCCTGTCTGTATCTATCCCTCTCTCTGTCTCTGTTTAAGAAAAAAAAAAAATTCAATAAATCATCACCTTTTGATACATATATTCACTGCATACACCAATGTTCTTTTTGCAGTTGCTACCTAACCAAACTCCAACTTCTTTATAAGTCACTCTACTTGATTTACTAACACTTTCTGGCCAGCTATGTCATCACAATAACTTGAAGTAGGGTGTTGACAAAAGGAGAGATTCTAAATGTAAGTTTCTCAAAAGTGAAAGCCTCAACAAATACGGGATATAAAAGATGTGTCAGTGACCACTGTTGCCTCAATAGAAATCTTCCCAGAGACATGTAGAAATGTCACAGATAGTCTCAATGAAGTATGTTTCTGATTAAAGGATAGGAGTATATTTCTGAATTTATCAAAATCGAAATTCAGTTCTTATAGGATATGTGGAATAAAGAGGTTTTTTAATAAGTTTTTTGCTTTAATATGGCACTTAATTTTATGTTTCCTTTGTTCATGTGATGCTGGTTTTCATTTTTTAGGAAATTGTAAATATTTATCCATCTATCAACCCACCTACCTTGACAGCACATCAGTCTAACAGAGTTTGCAATGCTCTGGCATTACTGCAGTGTGTGGCATCACATCCAGAAACCAGGTAAGGGCTCTGAGTGAGTTTGTTTGGGGTAGATGATACTGAATGTGGTCTTTAGCTTTTTCTGAATGATAACAGGAGGGGCATATAATAAGAGTCCATGTGTGTGGGTGTGGTTCTTCAGTATCCACATTTACCTTTTGGATTTTTTTCCTGAAGAATTTCTGGTCTCGCCTGACCAGGTGGTGGCACAGTGGTTAAAGCGTCGGACTGGGATGCAGAAAAGACCCAGGTTTGAGACCCTGAGGTCGCCAGCTTGAGTGCGGGCTCTTCTGGCTTGAGCAAAAGCTCGCCAGCTTGGACCCAAGGTCACTGGCTCCAGCAATGGGTTGCTGGGTCTGCTGAAGGCCCGCGGTCAAGGCACATGTGAGAAAGCAATCAATCAACAACTAAGGTGTTGCGACGGCAACGAAAAACTGATTGATGCTTCTCACCTCTCTCCGTTCCTGTCTGTCTGTCCCTATCTGTCCCTCTCTCTGACTCTCTCTCTGTCCCTGTAAAAAAAAAAAAAAGAATTTCTGGTCTCTAATTTACTAAGTTTTAATGTAGTAACAGTATAATATTTAACATTCTTTTTAATAATTAACTTTTTTATTGTGGTAAAATATACATAACATAAAATTTACCATTTTAACCATTTAAAAAAAAATTTTTTTTTTTAATTTTTTTTTATTCATTTTAGAGAGGAGACACAGAGTGAGAGAGAGAAAGAGAGAAAGGGGGGAGGAGCTGGAAGCTCAACTCCCATATGTGCCTTGACCAGACCAGTGCAGGGTTTTGAACTGGCGACCTCAGTGTTCCCAGGTCGACGCTTTATCCACTGCGCCACCACAGGTCAGGCCCCATTTTAACCATTTTTAAATGTACAGTTCAGTAGTAGTTATATACATTTATAATGTTCAACCATCACCATCATTTATCTCTAACTCATCATCTTTTAAAGCTAAAACTATATCCATTAAATAATAACTCTTCATTCCTCCAGTCCCTGTCAGCACCATTACACTTTCTTTCTCTGGTTTTGACCACTCTGAGCACCTCACATAGGTGGAATCATGCAATATTTGTCTTCTTGTGATTGACTTATTTCATTTAACGTAATGTCCTAAGTTTTATCCATATTGTGGCATATATCAGAATTCCCTTCCTTTCTAAAGTTGAACAATATTCCATTGTCTCATACATTTTTTACTGTTCATAGCAATGAATTTTAAAGCATTGGTATGCACATCTCAGGAAAGATCAAGCATATAGTCACTTCTGAATCCATGGTAGGTATCACTATGCCATGTGTGAGGCAGGGAATGGCATTTAGTAAATATATCAACCTAACATATTTTCCACCAATTCCAAGTTCAACATCAGAATCTTTTTGTTGTTGTTGTTGTAGTTGTTGTTGTTTTTTGTGGCAAAGACAGAGTCAGAGAGAGGGACAGACAGACAGGAAGGGAGATGAAAAACATCAGTTCTTCGTTGCAGTTCCTTAGTTGCCCATTGATTGATTTCTCATATGTGCCTTGACTGGGGGCTACAGCAGACCGAGTGACCCCTTGCTCGAGCAGGCGACCTTGGGCTCAAGCTGGTGATCCTTGCTCAAACCCAATGAGCCTGTGCTTAAGCTGGCGAACTCAGGGTCTCGAACCAGAGTCTTCCACATCCCTATCCAATGCTCTATCCACTGCGCCACCGCCTGATCAGGCGACATCAGAATCTTAATACAGGATTCTAGGCAATCTCTGTAAAAGTTGAGAACTGGTATGCAAGTTGAGAGGGAAGTCCTGTTCAGGAATCTGCTTTGTGGCTTTCATGGCCCTAAGATACTCAATAGTCATCTTATTAAAGTCATTCCTCTCTGTCAAGTTTCCTTATAAAATCTGAGTGCTCAGAGGGCACTGGCCATCCAGAGCTTTAGAGAAGTTACTAAGAAAATTATTTTTAAGCACTTAAGAAAAATGCAAAACTACTTTGAGTGTTAAATATTTGGGGTGTTAGCCTGACCAGGCCGTGGCGCAGTGGATAGAGCATCAGACTGGAAAACAGAGGACCCAGGTTTGAAACCCAAGGTCTCTAGCTTGAGCACAGGCTCATCAATTTGAGCGCAGGATCACTGGCTTGAGTTGGGATCATAGACATGACTCCATGGTCGTTGGCTTGAGCCCGAAAGTCACTGGCTTGAGCGAGGGACAAATAAGGTGCTGCAATGAAGAATTGATTGTTCTCATTTCTATTCCTTCCTGTCTGTCTGTCCCTATCTGTCCTTCTCTCTGACTCACTGTCAAAAAAAAAAAAAAAAAAAATGGTGGGAGGTTAGGGCTCTGGCCAGTTGTTCAGTGGTAGAGCATTGGCCAAGCTGTGGATGTCCCAGGTTTGATTTCTGGTCAGGGCACACAGGAAAAGCAACCATCTGCTTCTCCACCCCTCCCCCTTTTCTCTCTCTCCCTCCCTCTCTCTCTTCTCTTCCCGTAGCCATGGCTCAATTGGCTTGACGAGTTGGCCTTGGGTGCTGAGAATGGTTCCGTGGCCTCCACCTTGGGCGCCAAAAAATGGCTCCAGTTGCAATGGAGCAGTGGCCCCAGATGGGCAGAACATTGCCCCCTAGTGGGTTTGCCAGGTTGATCCTGGTCAGGACACATGCGGGAGTCTTTCTCTGCTTCCCCTCCTCTCACTAAAAAATAAAAATTGGGGGTGTTAGCTCTCCTACAAAGTTTAATTATAAATAATATAAAGTAATAGATTAATTTTATATTAGTTGCCTGGTATTAGTTGCAGATTAAAATATTTATAGAATATTTAGCGTATCTGAAATTCTCTTAACAAAAACAAAGAATATGCATTTAAGCATAGCAGATCAACCTGATAATGGCTGCCTATTGTCTTGGTTTATAAGGTTTTGTCTGGCTATACCTGTGAATATTGTTATTCAGCTATAAATTAGGTGAGAGAGGGCATCTAGGAGAATCTCTTGGGCACTTGATTGCGTTTTATGAATTTTTAAAAAATCTGTAGTTGGCTGGTCCTGGCCACTTAGCTCAGTGGTAGAGAGTCGGCCTGGTGTCTGGAAGTCCTGGGTTCGATTCCTGGCCAGGGCACACAGGAGAAGCGTCCATCTACTTCTCCACTCTTCCCCCTCTTCTTTCTCTCTGTCTCTCTCTTCCCCTCCAGCAGCCAAGGCTTCATTGGAGCAAAGTTGGCCCAGGCACGAAGGATGGTTTTATGGCCTCTGGCTCAGACGCTAGAATGGCTCTTGTTGCAACGGAGCAATGCCCCAGATGGGCAGAGCATCACCCCCTAGTGGGCATGCCGGGTGGATCCCAGTCAGGTGCATACGGGAGACTGTCTCTTTGCCTCCCTGCTTCTCACTTCACTTCAGGAAAATACAAAATAAATAAATTGAATCTGTAGTTGACTGTTTTCAGTTTTTAAGGTACTTGGTGCTGATAAGATGGAAATCATGTGTTCTCTTAACCATCAGCCTGCATTAGGGTTTTTTAATCTTAGCACCATTGGTGTTTTGTGCTGGATAAGTCTTTGTGGTAGAAGAGGGGGTTGGAGAGGGCTGTCCTGTGCATTGTAGGATGTTTAGCAGCCTGTCTACTGGATGCCAACAGCACTGCCTCAGTTGTGACAACCAAAAATATCTCCAAACATTGCCACATGTCCCTGGGGGGCAAAATCACCCCAGTTGAAAGCCTCTGGTCTAGGCTAATGACCAATAACAGTCTTTCCTAAAGATTTCTTGGTCAGTCAAGGTTATAAGCCTTACAAAATGACCTATCTGGAAATCTGAATGTTTATAATCCTTAGAAGTTAATCCTGGGCTCTGACTGATTATTTTTTTCTTCCAGGTCAGCATTTCTTGCAGCACACATCCCACTTTTTCTGTACCCCTTTTTGCACACTGTCAGCAAAACGCGTCCCTTTGAATATCTTCGACTAACCAGTCTTGGAGTTATTGGTGAGTCATTAGGGTTGTATGGCAAGCCTGAAGTACTAATTTATAAAAGTGATCTTAACTTGGGTGTTTTGTCCAGTCTGTTACAGCTTTTGTTCACCAGTTGTTTTTGTCTTTGAGATTAAGTCTGTTTCTTTTGCTAATAAATGAGTATCAGGAACATGATGGCTCTTACCAGGTACCATTCTGAGTGTTAATAAGGCCCAACATTTGGAATTAAATTCAGCATATTATAGAAATGTTTACCGGAATTATAGGGAGAGTAAAAAACAAGAACTTCAGTCAACAAATAGAGTATAATTCTAGGAATAAGAATTTGAGTTTTGTTTTGTTTTGTCTTTCTTCTAAACCAGTGGTTCTTAACCTTTTTTGAGGTACCGAACCCACCAGTTTCATATGCATTCACCGAACCCTTCTTTAGTGATAAATAAAATATGATGTTTTTTTTCCAAATTTAGTTTTGCCAGTGCGAGACTAGAGTTGCTCAACTTGGCATTGCAAATCATGCAGATAGGACGCTGACTCCCATCCCGTTCCATGATACATGTGAATCCATGTTGTACATATTCGTCCGACCACTTTTTTTCTTTGCTCGACATATTTAGTATGGATTAAAATATTAAGAAAGAAACCACACGACGTACAACTACGACAGCCATTGACTACTGCGTGCACTAAATTCCCTGAAGCACTGGTTGGCCAAGCAATGTAACGTGATCCTCTGCAGCAAGTGATGGCCAAGCGGGGTGTGTCATCACGACTTTACACAAGTGTGTCTTTACCTCCGCGGCACAGGCTTATCTGAACCCCTGAAACCGACTCATCGAACCCCTAGGGTTCAATAGAACCCAGGTTAAGAACCACTGTTCTAAACTGTTCTTTCTTAACTCTTAAGAGTCTACCTTCTATTTCACCTAGATAAATTTTTACATATTCAAGTTAATGTTTTCATATATATTTACTATGGGAAATGTACCCAAAATACATTTTACAAAAGAAAATAATATATCAGTTATTTCAGATCTCTGCCTCCTGAATAGTAAAGAACTACTTTTGGATATGTAAAATGTAAATACATATAAGCTTTGTTTTCCAATTATCTTTCCTGTTTTCAATTATGTTCTCATAGTTTTGCCTATGTACTGACTAAACAATAAGAACATTGATTACATAAACTATTTTGTTAGATTATTATTTTCATGTTCAGTCTGTGTTCACATACCTATGGTTATAAACTATGACTCAGAAAGTATAATTTAAAAGTACTGTCTGACTAGGCGATGACTCAGTGGATAGAGCGTCAGACTGGGGTGCAGAAGACCCAGGTTCGAGACCCCGAGCTCGCCAGCTTGAGTGCGGGCCCATCTGGCTTGAGCAAAAACTTGCCAGCTTGGATCCAAGGTCGCTGGCTCCAGCAAGGGGTTGCTCGGTCTGCTGAAGGCCCGCGGTCAAGGCACATGTGAGAAAGCAATCAATGAACAACTAAGGTGTCACGACGGCAATGGAAAAAAAACTAACGATTGATGCTTCTCACTTCTGTTCCTGTCGGTCTGTCCCTATCTATCCCTCTCTCTGACTCTCTCTGTATCTATAAAAAAAAAAAGAAGTACTGTATGGTATTTTTAGGACACGTTTCTGAGACATTTCATTCTTTTTTTTTATTGACAGAGAGTCAGAGAGAGGGACAGACAAACAGGAAGGACAAGAGATGAGAAGCATCAGGTTTCTCTGTTGTTGTTTTTTTATTATTTTTATTTATTTATTCATTTTAGAGAAGAGAGAGAAGGGGGGGAGGAGCAGGAAGCATCAACTCCTATCTGTGCCTTGACCAGGCAAGCCCAGGGTTTTGATCCAGTGACCTCAGCATTCTAGTTCAACACTTGATCCACTGCGCCACCACAGGTCACATCAGTTCTTTGTTGCGGCTCCTTAGATGTTCATTGACTGCTTTCTCATGTGCCTTGAACAGGGGACTACAGCAGAGCGAGTGACCCCTTGCTCAAGCCAGTGACCTATGAGCTCGAGCCAGCGACCATGGGGTCATGTCTATGATCCCACGCTCAAGCCAGCAACCTGATGCTCAAGTTGGTGAGCCCATGCTCAAGCTGTCGACCTCAGGGTTTCGAATCTGGGTCTCCCATGTCCTGGTCCAATGCTCTATCCACTGCGCCACTGCCTGGTCAGGCTTATTCTACTTTTAAGGAGTAACTATTACTTCTTTTTTCTTTTTTCTTTCTACAGGGACAGAGAGAGAGTCAGAGAGAGGGATAGATAGGGACAGACAGGAACGTAGAGAGGTGAGAAGCACCAATCATTTAGTCTTTCATTGCCGTCGCGACACCTTAGTTGTTCATCGATTGCCCTCTCACATGCGCCTTGACCACAGGCCTTCAGCAGACCCCTTGCTGGAGCCAGCGACCCTGGGTCCAAGCTGGCGAGCTCGGGGTCTCGAACCTGTGCCCTCCGCATCCCAGTCCGACGCTCCATCCACTGCGCCACCGCCTGATCAGGCTACTTCTTATACTCCAAATAAATGTTATTGTTAATCTCCCAAGTGTTACTCTAATTAGAAACTTTTTTCCAGTATATTCTTTTTTGCTTTTAAGCTATACAGATTTTCATGTTGGATTTAAAATAACATGGTTCCAGCCAAAAGAAAACATTTATATTTTTAATTCTGATTCAAGTCATGATATTTCTTTTGGGTTTTTTAACATTGAGGTTGGATGATGCAGATATGAGATGGTAGGATAATATGAGTGGAGGGATCAATAAAATACTTAGACAATATTAAGCCAATTGTTCATGCACCCTTACATATATGTATTTTTGAAACTCCGTTTCACCAAGTCAGTTGAGAGAACAAGCAGAAGGTGAATATTTGGACCTAGATTTTTTGCTTAGAGTTCAAGAGTTATCAGACAAGTTTGAATATAAATGAAATAATACATAAGAGAAATTAGAAAATACTTGAAACAATAAAAATTAAAACAGCATATCAAAATTTGTACAGTGAAACTAAGGCAGGGCTCAGAGAGAAATTGGTACCATTAAATGCTTACACTGGAAAAGAAGAGAGGTCGTTAATCAGATTTCTTAAGCCAATTAGACCAAAGCAAACAGAAGGAAGGAAATAAAGAATAGACATCAGGGAAAATGAGAGTAGAAAAACAAGAGGTAAAATCAATGAAACCAGCCTGACCAGGTGGTGGCGCAGTGAATAGAGCGTTGGACTCTGGGATGTGGAGGACCCAGGTTTGAGACCCGAGGTCGCCAGCTTGAGTGCGGGACCATCTGGCTTGAGTGAAGGCTCGCCAGCTTAGACCCAAAAGTCGCTGGCTCCAGCAAGGGGTTGCTCCATCTGCTGAAGGCCCGCGGTCAAGGCACATGTGAGAAAGCAATCAATGAACAACTAAGGTGTCACAACGGCAACGAAAAACTAATGATTGATGCTTCTCACATCTCTCCATTTCTGTCTGTCTGTCCCTATCTATTCCTCTCTCTGACTCTCTCTCTGTCCCTGTTAAAAAAAAAAAAATCAATGAAACCAAAGGCTGGGTTTTTTTTGTTTTTTTTTTAAACCACGCACGCGCACCCAACCCCACCCTGCTTACTTAAAGGATGCACTCAAAGGCTGGTTATTTTAAAAAATCAAAATATAATTTACATATAACATTGTATTAGTTTTAGTTTATACAATATGATTTGATATATGTATATATTGCAAGTTGATCACCAAAGAGATTTAGTTAACCTCCATCTCCACACATACTTACATTATTTTTATGAGAACTTTTAAGGTTTATTCTCTTAACTTTCAAGTACACAATTTAATATTTTTGCTACAGTCACCATGCTGTACAATACATCCCCCAGAACTTATTTATTTAATAACTGGAAATGTATTCCTTTTGACCATCCTTATGCATTTCACCCACCCCCAATTTTTTATTGGAAAATATTCTAATAAAATTAATAAACTTTTAACCAGACAAACTGAGGAGAAAAAGGAAGGCACAGATTACAAATATCAGGAATGAAACCGGGTATGTAATAACAGACTCTACAGACATTACAAAAATAATAAGAGAATAATAACTTTATGCCTATAAATTTGACAACTTAGATGAAATGGACAAATTCTTTGAAAGATTCAGTCTGCCAAAGCACACTCAAGAAATAAAGATAAACTTGGCCCTGGCTAGTTGGCTCAGTGGTAGAGTGTTGGCCCTGCTTGTGAAAGTCCTGGGTTTCAATTCCCAGCCAGGGCACACAAGAGAAGTGCCTATCTGCTTCTCTACCTTCCCCCTCTCTTTTCTCTCTATCTCTCTCTTCCCCTCCTGCAGCCAAGGTTCAATGGGAGCAAACTTGGCCAGGCGCTGAGGATGGCTCCATGGCCTCCGCCTCAGGTGCTAGAACAGCTCAGGTTGCAGCAGAGCAACGCCCCAGATGGGCAGAGCATCGTTCCCTAGTAGACATGCCGGGTGGATCCTGGTCGGGCACATGCGGGAGTCTGTCTGCTGCCTCCAGCTTCTCACTTCGGAAAAATACAAGAAAAGAAGAAAGAAAGAATGATAAACTCAATAGTCTTATATCTATTATCTATTTTTGTAGGTAAAAACCTTCCAACGTTGAAAACTCCAGACCCAGATTACTTTTCTAGTAAAGTCTATCAAATTTTAAAGAATAGATAATATCAATTCTGCAAAACTTTTCCAGAATACAGAGAGTGGGCTTTTAAACTCTTGGTGAGATCAGCATTACTATGATAATAAAACCAGAAGAAGACATTATAAGGAAAGAAAGCTATGTGCTGGTATCCCTTATGAACAGAGGTGCAGAAATTATCAAAATGCTAACAAATGACATCTAGCAGTATATAAAAAGAGATCATCATGACAAAGTGAGATTTATCCTGGAAGTGCATTCTGGTTCACCTTTCAAAAATCAGTCAATATGATTTACCATCTCAAAAAACCAACAAAATAATAGAATTGGAATGAATTTTAGAAATCATTTGTGCCCTGGCTGGATAGCTTTGTTGGTTAGAGCATCGGCCCAAAGTGCAGAGGTTGCCAGTTTGATCCTTGGGCAGGGCACATACAGGAACAGATTGATGTTCTTTCTCTCTCTCTCTCTCTCTCTCTCTCTCTCTCTGTCTCTCTCTGTCTCTCTCCCCCTCTCCTTCTGTCCGCCTCTTCCTCTCTCCCTCTCTCCCTCCCTACCCCTTCCTCTCTGGCTAAAGTCAATATTAAAATAATAATTTTAAAAAATAAATCATTTGTTCCAACTTATTTTATTGATAAATAGGCCTACAAAGAGAAGGTACTGTAATTTTATCAAACTTGGGTAAACTGTTGTGGAACCACGGTTAGAATACAGGGGTGGGTGTATGTGTGTTTCTTGTTTGAATATACCCACATGTTTGTCTTTTTTGAGGAAAGAGGGGCAATTAATAATCAGGAAGTTATGTTTATTTTATATGTATTGTGAAGTAGGATTTAGACTGACACCATTTCTTTGCTATCTGGGAATATGTTTTAATGCTGATATAGAATTCTGTTATCTAAAATAAATAGAGAATGGATAGTGATATTATCATATGATTGTCGACCAAGAGTGATTTAAAAAAAAAGTAATTTAGATAGTTAAACTGCTGCTAACTCTGATGGACCAAACTTGGTTCCTGCTCTTTTCATGGTGACCAGTAACAGTCAACCTGTGCTTTTCTTCCTTTTTTTTTTTAACATGGGGATGACTGATTCTATGACATAAACCAGTTTGTGTTCTGTGTTAGTTAAATTTCACAACTAGCTGGGTGAATGATACACAGTTCATTTTAATTGGAAAGCCTAAATGAAATACTTTTTGTTTGTCCATATTTTGTTTGTCCATATTTTCTTTAGGGGCTCTGGTGAAAACAGATGAGCAGGAAGTAATCAACTTTTTATTGACAACAGAAATTATCCCTTTGTGTTTGCGCATTATGGAATCTGGAAGTGAACTTTCTAAAACAGTATGTGCTTTTAACTTAATTAGATTCTACATTGTGTTGGTTCTCGAGCTACTTTTTCATGGTGTATAGGATAATTATTTTGGAAAGCTGTTTGGCAGTATCCACTATAAACATAAGCCTATTTAGTCCCACTCTTAGGAACATTCCAAGAGAAAGGAGCTTTTATGTACATCAACACATGTACAGAATGTTTATAGCAGTTTTACTCATAAAGGATAAATAAATTGTAATGCAGTCACAAAATAAACTACACAGTAATTGGCAAGAATGAACTGCTGATAAATGCAACATAGATGACTCTTATAAGCATTTTGTTGAGCAAAAGGAGCCAGACACATATGAGTTTATACTATATGATTCCATTTATGTGAAATTCAACAACAGGCAAAACCAGTCAATGGGGATAAGTCAGAATAGTGGGAACCTCTCAAGAAAGAATATTGACTGAGAAAAGACACAGGGAGTCTGCTAGAGTGCTGGAAATATTCTATATTTTTGTCTGGTTGCGGTTCATAAATGTGTACGTAGGTAAGAATTCTACAAGATACACTTAAGATTAGTGCATTTTGTACACTTTAAACTTTTTATTGTGTATATGTTTTTATTAGTTTGCTACAAGTTTGGTGGCTTAAAACAACACAAATTTATTCTCTATAGTTCTGTAAACCAGAAATTGTTAAGTCAGTTTCATCTAGCAAAAGTCAGCGTGTCTGTAAAACGTTCTTTATGCATGCTCTAGGGGAGAGTCACTTTCTTTGCCTTTTCTAGCTTCTAGAATTGCATTCTTTGACTCATGCCCCCTCTTCCATCTTCAAAGCCAACACTGTAGCATGTTCAGTCACTCTCTGCTTCTTTCACTTTGCCTTCCCCTCTGTGGTTGAGTTTCACTCTTACAAGAACACTTGTGATTACATTTAGGGCATGCCTGGATAATCCAGGATGATTAATCTCCCCCCAAGATTAATCGTAATCTGTCAAGTCGCTTTTGCCATATTAAGTATCATTCACAGAGTTTGGTGATTAGGACCTGCATATCTTTGGGAGCCATTATTAGCCAACTATTTTATTCCAGTAAAAAAGTAAAATTAAATAATCCCCACAGTTGGTTCTGATGAGCAGCCAGAGAAGAGAATCATTGTAGTAACGGTTCGACTTGAATTAAACTAGTAGTTTTTAAATTCCTTCTGTGTAAGAGTAAACAAGCTTAAGTTAAGGATATTCTTTACTATTGTTGGAACAATTTTCTAAGGGATTCTTAAAAATCTTATTTCTTAAAGGTCTTTTGAGACTAGGAAAAGTCTTCCCTCATTTGGAAAAGATGGGGCAGAACTGAATCTCTAAAATCATCTTGGCCCACGGAAAAGAGAAGAGTCTCTGTATTCAGACTAGTTTTGGATCTCAACTCTGCAACTTAATAGCTTTGTCACTTGGGATCTTAACCTGGCAAGTTATTGATTAACAGTTATACCTGACACATAGTAATTATTCAATAACTGAGATAGTTTCTCCTTTTAAGAATCTGATATAAATAAAATGAGAGTAACAATAGTACCTACTTCATAGGCTTATGGAAATAAAGTAAGGCATGTTTTATGTCTTTAGGAAAAATTCTGGCAGATAGTAAGTGTTCAGTCAGTAGGGTAATATTTATTTTCTTTTGTATTGTACATTCACATCAAGTAAGATGTATATAATGTGACGGTCTTTGCTTAATTTTCTGGTTCATGGTTATTCCTGGGAGATGAATTGACAGCTAGAAGACAAGTCTGAGTGAGGTTTTAGAATTCTTAATTTTGTTTTACTCCAGGTTGCCACATTCATCCTCCAAAAGATCCTCTTAGATGACACCGGTTTGGCTTATATATGTCAGACATATGAACGTTTCTCCCATGTTGCCATGATCTTGGTGAGTTCTTTTATTTACCCTTTTTGCAGTAGTACTGACCATACAGCTTAGTCCCTTTGCAATTGACAATGAGCAACTGAGCAACTTCAGTCTTCCCACTAGAAATAATAACCCTGGAACCTTGGGTAATGATTCTCGCAATATCTGATCTCTGACATCAACTAGGATTATTTGTGTTTTGCTTTTTATTTTTTTCCTTCCCCACCCCATTTTGGGGGGAACAGGGCAAGATGGTCCTACAGCTATCCAAAGAGCCTTCCGCCCGTCTGCTGAAGCATGTAGTGAGATGTTACCTTCGACTCTCAGATAATCCCAGGTAAACATTTACAGGATTTTTAGGACTTTGGGGAAATACTCTTGTGAATGGTTGCTTCATCTCATGGCATAGCTTCTATATCTTTAGGACAGGGAAGGGATATAACTATGTTTAGTTTGTTTGAGATAGAACTTGATAAATTCCTTTCAAAATATGAAGTGCTGAATTTAAATAATTTCATCAGAATTTTATTTTCCCACTATAACTCTGTACCCTACTCTAAAATCCAGAGGGCTGGGAAACTTAGGGGACATTACTTCTGTGATTTGAGTTTTTTATTGCTATTCTAGGTGATCAGAAAGAGAAAAATAGTTTCAAAGATCTCTTAAGAAGGGAACACAGCCCAAGGGGCTCTTGATGTATTTTTAATTCTCTGCTTGATTCCTGTAAAGTCCTTAAGCTAATTATTTTATCTCCCTATGCTTATAATGTTTCTGCCAGAAATCATTCATTGTAGGTATAATGCATTTTAGAAGTGTTTGATCTTTGGCTTTGTAATCCATAATTCATGCTGAAAGCCACTTACTAAGATTCTCCTAGACCACATAATGGGGTGATTTTTGTGTTCCTAGGAATGGGAATAACTTGATTTAATGTGAACTCCCGCCACTGAGGTTATTCAAGCCCTAGCTATTTCTTTGACTATTTTGTCCTGTTCTTTAGTGGTTTGTATTTTCATCAAAGTTTGAAAATATGTTTATTTGAAATTCTACTTGTACAGAGTTATAACTGCTTAAAACCACCTTATACAGGGATTGGCAAAAGTAGGTTTATAGTTGTATGTAAAAATTTATTTTCTTATTATTTATTAACTATTATATTATTTATTTGTATTATCTTCTTCTTATTGTTATTTTGTAACCTTACTTGTGATTTATCTTTTAGGTAATGATGGCTGCTAATTTAACCTACTTTTGCCCACTCCTGTAGTTAACAGTTATCTTTTTGAGGTTTTCAGATTTGACTTTCTGCTGGTCATCTTTTAAAGAAAATGAAACATGTAAAAATTCATCTGATAATTTTGCTACCATAGTTTTGTTTTTATTGATCATCTCTTATTAAGGATTTTAACTATAAACTGAAGCAGTTTTGGGGAAGACACAATTTTATACTGATTTAGAATTAAAGTCAATTAATTTGTCATACTATGATATTCCCTGTTAATGTACTAATTTTGGAAATGTTTTGTTTACAATATAACCCGTATATTTCTGATATGAGTATATTGGCAATATTTACTATAATAAATCAGAAAGTAGTTTGAATTGAAGTATACTATTGTACCATTTTATTCCATTTTCCTTTGTCATGAAGTTCTATGTTGAAGCATCTCTGTGAAAAATGTGTGCAGGCAACAGGTCCTGGAGATCTCTAAGCCTGTGCCTTGCCTAATAGAAGCTTTAAAGAATTCTAATCATTTTTAAAAGTAATTTGACAAGAGCCATAGATTCCCAGGATTCTGTATATTTATGTCTAAGAAAGGGGCTCTTCTCTGTCCCCCAAATGTGGGTTTATTTGTTGGTCTCCCTGGTTGGTTTGTTTGTTTCTGATGTAGGGCACGTGAAGCACTCAGGCAGTGCCTCCCTGACCAGCTGAAGGACACAACCTTTGCCCAGGTGCTAAAAGATGACACCACAACAAAACGCTGGCTTGCACAACTGGTGAAGAACCTGCAAGAGGGCCAGGTCACCGATCCCCGGGGTATCCCCCTGCCCCCTCAATGATCCTCCCCGACCCCTCCCAGTACTCCCACAAGTTGGGGAAGGAAGGGGGAACCTTCGAGGAAAACGCCTCAGGTTTTATTGCCGACCAGGAATAGACAACCTCACTGCTAAACTGCACTGGAGAAAAGGGGCAAGGTACCCCAACTGAGGTGTGTGAGCTGCCGTTTCAGGCTGCCTTGAGGACCTGGGCTCCTCCTGCTACTCCCAGGAAATGGGCTCCTGACAGCAGTCTGCCACCACAGCCCCAGGAGGGTGTCAACACCAGCAAATGCTGTATCTGCAGCATGCCCAGGACAACCCTTCTCCCCCACCTCTACCTAGCCGCTGGCAGGGAGAGGAGACAGTGGCGATGGCAGCACTCTAGGCACGGTGAGCGCCTGGGACCAAGCCGTGTGGCATTTTTGTATTTTGCCTTCCTGGAAGACTCAAGATGTGTCTCTTCTTTCTCTCTCTCAGTATTTGTTTACTTTGGTGTTTTTTGTTGTTTAATGATAGAGAGAGATGTGTTTAGTGGACACAAGCTGTAATACTCAGCAAAACTTTGTCGACTGGCACTGTTTACAAGTCTGTTAGCTGCATAAGCTCAATAAAAAGTTGGTCTGGGCATTACACCCCCTCTAGCAGGCCAATAGCTGCATGAACTGTTGGGAGGAGTGGGAGGCAGGGGAAGGGATAATGCCAAAGGGCAGCAGGAGCCCACCGCCCATTTCCCTTCCCGGCCTTCTGCCCTTCATTCTGCACGCCGCAAGGACCTTAACCCTGGTTCTGGCTTCAGCTGCTAGCTTTTTCAAATCTCAGTGCTTTCCCCCTTTTCATTTTCCTCCAGTTAAACTTAAAACAGACTTCTTAATTCATCAGGCTGTCCTGTAGGGTATTGTGTTGACGGAGGAGAGACGGCGTTGAATCTCACCTTCAAGTCCTCAAAGATATTTTCTGGAAGACTTTTAAAAGCGAGGGAGGTGCCTGGGATTAAGATGATAGGCTACTTGATCCTATTCTTTGTTATAGTTTGAATTTCTGCAGCTCCAGCTGTCTTCATGATTGTACTTGAAGCAGTATTAGCTGAATTAATTTTATTCAGATTTAAGATAGAGGACTGAATCCACTCTCTTAGTCCACTCAGTCTTTGTTTTTCTTTTTCTTTTTGACACATTCCCTTTTGTTCTATGGGAATTACAGGGTTGCCACTAAAATATTTTTCACTGATCATATTGTGTTAGAGGATCCCCCTTCCTGGAGCTTGAGTTGACTATGTTCACAATCCAGTCCTTTCTTCCACCAACACCTGCTCTCTCTCTTATCGCCATCTCCAATCACAGACGGGATCATTAATCAAATTCTAGAGAGAGAGCAAGTACTTCCTGTTCACACTTTACACAATTGAAGGTGTCTGAACAAGTATGAGGGGTCTATACGGGGCAAGCTCAGAGAAGTCTTTGCAGAGGCAGTTGTGCCAACCCAAGGGCTCTTTCAAGCCGACTTTCACAAAGGGAGCCGGCCTTGTTAGTTGGCTTCTGTCTCTTTAGAGCCAAGGAAGTTGTAATTAAGTAGCCTAGATGTAGGAAGGGTAGGCTAAGCACTTATTCCCCTGCCTTCCAAACTGAAGAGGAGAACCAAGCCAGCTCTTAGTAATCTCAAGCCTGAAGAGAAGAGGTCCTGGAGAAACAAAAAACATGGACTGGATAGATGTCTTGACTCCCTTCAACCCATAGTTTGTATCTGGAGAGTTCAGCTAGGGTAACTTTGGTTTTTGCCAACCACCTTCCTGCTGAGCCAGTTTTCTTACTCCCCCTCCACTGGGAAGCAGCTGAGACCCATAGGAAATTCTCTTCTCTCTCCATCTCGCGGTGCATTGGGCATATTACTGTGCCGATAGTGTCTTAATTCTTGTTCCATCTATTTTCAGCTGGCCTTGGGCCCCACATAAAGAGTTTCAGGGGAAGGATGGAAATGGGTATTATTCCTTGTAGTTGATCCTAATGTTATGTATGTATAAAGAACCGACCCCTCCCTTCATTTTGTGTTTTTCATCCCTCTTCCTCAACAGGACTGAAATAAAACATGCTTCTGTTTTTATAAAAACAATTTTTTCTTTAAACTGAATATTTTATTTTGTCAATATAGATATCTAGGCACTTGGACAGGTGGTCGTTGTCACCCCTGCCTCTACCCTCTGTCCACCTACACAACAAGTTCACTGCCCTGCCAAGAGGGCAGGCAGTAATGGTTCCTTTGTGGGTAGGTCATTTGGGAGAGTCTTGCTGACCTATAAAAGCTGTTTGGGAGACTGGGATTGCTACTTTTTATTTGATAAAATATCTCTTGCTGAAATAGAACTTCCCTCCTGACTGTATTGCCCAGAACTTAGTATTGGTGTGGGAGATTCTGCGAGTAAAGAGATAACACTTGAAACACTTATTACAGACTTTAATATTCATTTTCTTCTGGGATTCAAGACTTAGAGAACATCTCCAGAGTTGTTTTTATGCCTATTTGTGGACTCTCAGTGGGACAGAGCCAGCCTCTGCTTCCGCCTTCTTTTCCCATGGCTTAGAGGCTTGTGACTGGTTCAGTAGTGAACAGGGCAAGGAGAGGGAGGCATTGGTAGCCTTCAGAGCATGCCTTCCTTGCTATCCATATATATGATTTCCTTGCTCACTATTCTTGCTACTCAGTGGCTGGGAAAGAGGGGGAGATCTACAAAATTATTTTTATCAAAAAGCCCAAGAAACACATCTGAAATAGGATATCATCGAACAATACGAGCCTTCTTTCCTGAATGTGGAACAGAATTTTAAAAAATATTTTAATATATTTAGCCTGACTAGGCGGTGGCGTAGTGGATAGAGCATCAGATTAGGATGCGGAAGGACCCAGGTTCGAGACCGAGGTTGCCAGCTTGAGCATGGGCTCATCTGGTTTGAGCAAAAGCTCACCAGCTTCGACTCAAGGTCCCTGGCTCCAGCAAGGAGTTACTCAGTCTGCTAAAGGCCCGCGGTCAAGGCACATATGAGAAAGCAATCAATGAACAACTAAGATGTCACAATAGCAACAAAAAAAACTGATAATTGATGCTTCTCATCTCTTTCCTCTCTCCGTTCCTGTGTGTCTGTCCCTATCTATCCCTCTCTCTGACTCTGTCTCTGTAAAATATATATATATTTCAAATGCAGATATAGCATTAGTTGAACAACACAACAAACCTAGCTTAATTGTCATCCTATCAACGATATATATACTCTTTAATTAAACTGGGAGCATTTTACCAAAATTGATCATTAACTACTATCAGGCAAGCTCAATTTAATTTAATAAAATGTTCTCTGAACGAAACACATGAGATTAAGCTAGGAAAATAAAACAGAAAGTCCCTGTTTAACAGATAGGTAGTACAAAATAAGGCAGACAGGGAAAGACAAATACCATATGATTTCACTTGTATGAGGACTAATGAACAGAAACAGACTCCGATACAGAGAACAGACTGACAGTTTTCAGAGGGGAATGGGGTTGGGGGGCTGCATGTAAAAGATGAAGGGAGCCTGACCAGGCGGTGGTGCAGTGGATAAAGTGTAAAGTGTCTTGACTGGGATGCGGAAGACCCAGGTTTGAGACCCCGAGCTCGCCAGCTTGAGCGTGAGCACATCTGGCTTGAGCAAAAGCTTGGCAGCTTGGACCCAAGGTCGCTGGCTCCAGCAAGGGGTGGCTTGGTCTGCTGAAGGCACATGTGAGAAAGCAATCAATGAACAACTATGGTGTCACAACGGCAACGAAAAACTGATGATCAATGTTTCTCATCTCTCCGTTCCTGTCTGTCTGTCCCTATCTATCCCTCTCTCTGACTCTCTCTGTCCCTGTAAAAAAAAAAAAAAAAAAAAAAAAGAAGGGAATTAAGCAGTACAAATTGGGAGTTAGAGAATAACCTTAGAGATATAGATTGCAGTAGAGGGAATATAGTCAATAATATGGTAAATATGTATGGGGCCAGGTGGGTGGGTACTTTAAGCAGCAGGACCACTCTGTAAGTTACATGATTTTTCTAACCACTTTGCTGTATATCTGAAACTAATACAGAATAATGAATGTAAACTGGAATTGAAAATAAAATGTTATAACAGAGGCGAAGGGGGCTGAAAGGAAATAGGGGGGATAAATGGTGATGGAAGTTAAATTTGACTTGAGGTGGTGAATTCACAGTACAATATACAGATGATATATTATACAATTGTACACCTGAAACCTTTATAATTTTATTAACCAATGTCAATCCATAAAATTCAGTAAAAATTTTAAATGCATAATCCTAAACTATAAAAATAAATTTAAAAACAGATAGTTTAAAATTTTTAATAAAAACAGGTAGTACAATTCCAAATAACCCCTGAAACAGAAGAAATAACAAAGGAAATTAGGAAAAACATTTTTAATTGAATGATAATGTAGATATGCCATATCAAAACTTGTAGTATACAGGTAAAGCAATATTTAAAAGAGATACATTACCTTAACTTACACCATAGAAGAAAAGCTAAGTCAGTGATTTAGGTTTTCACGTAAAGAAACTGGAAAAGAATAGCAAATTCAAAAAGGATGGAAGGATACCAAAAAAGCTTGTCAGTGACTTAGAAAACAAATCTATATAAATAAAAATGTAAATGTTCATTTGTTCAAAATCTTAAATCTCCAAAAATTCTTCACCATTTGTTTTGAAATTTTGACACAACATTGCATTCGAATACGCGTGTTTTTATCCCAAAATGACTTAGCCTTAGCTCTTGCGTTGTCCGGAATAGCTGCGACATTGGTACCAGGTGGAAGAACTGCTCATTCCACTTTGAAATTGCCATTGAACATGCAATTCATTGACACTCCCATGTGCAACATACTTATTGTTTGGGATGAATGCACAATGGCGCACAAAAAATTGCTCAAGGCTCTTGTTCAATCATTGCAAGATTTGTGTGGAAACATCAGACGATTTGGGAACGCTTTAATATTGCCTGCAGGAAATTTCAGGCAAACATTACCTGTAATTCCTCAATCGACACCAGCGGATGAAATAAATGCTTGCCTGAAATACTCCACTTTGTAGCGGCATGTAAAGATGTTATAATTAACTACAAATATGCGTGTCCAGCTGCAAAACAATCGATCAGCTGAGATATTCTCACATCAATTGCTGGAAATTGGGAACAGAAAGGTGCCGGTTGATTTGACCTCCGGGCGAATTTCATTGCCTCATAACTTCTGCAATTTAGTGACATCAAAAGAAGAATTGGCCTGACCAGGCGTTTGCGCAGTGGATAGAGCGTCGGACTGGGATGCGGAGGACCCAGGTTCAAGACCTCGAGCTCGCCAGATTGAGCACGGGCCCATCTGGCTTGAGCAAAAGCTCGCCAGCTTGGACCCAAGGTCGCTGGCTCCAGCAAGGGGTTGCTCGGTCTGCTGAAGGCCCGTGGTTAAGGCATATGTGAGAAAGCAATCAATGAACAACTAATGTGTTGCAACGGCAACAAAAAACTAATGATTGATGCTTCTTACCTTTCTCCGTTCCTGTCTGTCTGTTCCTATCTGTCCCTCTCTCTGACTCTGTGTCCCTGTAAAAAAAAAAAAATTGGTTGAAAAAGTATTTCCCAATATTCAAACCAATTATAAGAATCACGATTGGCTGAGTGAATGAGCTATTCTTGTGGCCAAGAACAAAGATGCTACGAACTGAACAATATTATTCAGTCTAACATTCAAAGCGAGGCAGTCACATACAAGTCCGTTGACACTGTTGTGGAAGCAGATGAAGTGATTAATTATCCAACAGAATTTTTGAATTCACTCGATCTGCCAGGGATGCCACTGCACATACTGCAATTGAAAATCGGCATGCCAATTATCATGTTGCGAAAGATCAGCCAGCCAAAGCTTTGCAACGGCACGCAGCTTGCAGTAAAAAAATTAATGAGCAACGTCGTAGAAGCAACAACCTTGATAGGACCTTTCAAAGGTGAAGATGTCTTCATTCCTCGCATTCCTATGATTCCATCAGATATGCCATTTCAATTTAAGAGATCATAATTCCCAATTCGATTGGTGTTTTGCAATCACCGCCAACAAAGCTCAGGGCCAATATTTAGAATTGTGCGGTTTAGATCTAGACATGGATTGCTTCTCACATGGACCATTATATGTTGCGTGTTCTAGAGTGGGCAAACCAAACTATATATCTGCACAGACAATGGAACAACAAAAAATATTGTATACCACAAGCATTGTGAAATTAAACATATTAGAAACGTGTGCTTTCTCTTTTCTTTACCATTTAACCAGACTGAGCCACAGCCACGCATGGCTGGGTACAGCTAGTGTACAATAAAATCAACAAAGCCAAATAGCATTCCTCTGCAAACATCAATAAAACTGAAAACCCCTTAGTAAACTGATCAGGAAAAAATAACAACAATGTTAGAAATGGAAAGGGACATTCTCATATAGTCACCAATTTCAAACTTCCAGAGACTAGAAAAAGGGAACACTCAGTTCACTTAACCTAGCCACCAAAACCTGTCAAGAGTATCAAAAAAGGAAAGCCAGGGGCCAGACTCCCATTAATGTAGATAGAAAATCTCTAGACAAAATAAGCAAATCATATCTAGCAAAATATAAAAATAATGTATCTCCTGACCAGGTGGTAGTGCAGTGGATAGAGCATTGGACTGGGATGCGGAAGACCCAGGTTCGAGACCCTGAGCTCTCCAGCTTGAGCGCGGGCCCATCTGGCTTGAGCAAAAGCTCACGAGCGTGGACCCAAGGGGTGGCTCAGTCTGCTGAAGGCCCGCGGTCAAGGCACATGTGAGAAAGCAGGCAATGAACAACTAAGGTGTTGCAACGGCAATGAAAAACTGATTGATGCTTCTCACCTCTCTCCATTCCTGTCTGTCTGTCCCTGTCCATCCCTCTCTCTGACTCTCTCTGTCCCTAAAAAAAAATAATAATCTATCATGTCTAACTTGGGTTTACTACAAAAGTGCAAGATTCCGTACTTGAAAATGAACCAATGTCATCCATCATATAATCAATACGACAATAATCACACGATCATCTAGATAGATGCAGAAAAGAACATAAAATTCAATACCTATTCATGATTTAAAAAAAAAAAACTTGGAAAACCAGGGATAAAAGGGCACATCCTTAATCTAATCAAATGTGTCCCCCCAAGAATCCCTACAGTAAACCTCATTGAGGTCATTTTTGGTAAAATATTTGAATCATTCTACATGAGATGAGGAATGAGATAGAGATGTTGCTACCACGCCTCCATTTATCATTATATTGGTCCCAGCCAGTGTGCTAAAATAAGATTATAAAGGGGAAAAATGCTGACAACATGATTCTGTACATAAATTATCTAAAAGAATCTACAGTCTCTTAGGAATGAATTTTGTAAATTCAGTATACAAAAAATCAACTGTCAATACACAGTAGTGTAAAAGGATGTCAATTTTCTCAAAATGATCTGGTTAAACTCAACTAAGTAAAATCCCAGCAGGTTTATTTTTGTGAAAACTTGACAAGCTGATTCTATAATTTGCATGGAAAGGCAGTGTGCCGAAACAGCCAAGGCAATCTTGAATAAGAACATAATTGGAGTCCTCCCATTCCCACATAGGGTCCTTTAACTTTCAACCTTTTAGTGATAATTTTTTGTATACATGAGTCTTACAAATAGCACATTTGTATTTTGTTTTACGACGTTTTCTGAAAGGTCCCTTATGGAAGGTTACTTCGTTTTTATTTTAACTTCTATCATCTTAGTCCCTGGTTTATTCTCTGGTCTTTTAAGTTATATATGCTGCTCTAATTCTACAGGTAGTCTCACTGATTGGTTTTTAAATGAAATTTAGTATTTTGTGTTGCCTTTTTTTTTAATTTTATTCATTTTAGAGAGGAGACACAGAGTGAGAGAGAGAGAGAGAGAAAGAGAGAAAGGGGGGAGGAGCTGGAAGCATCAACTCCCATATGTGCCTTGACCAGACCAGTGCAGGGTTTTGAACTGGCGACCTCAGTATTCCCAGGTCGGCGCTTTATCCACTGCGCCACCACAGGTCAGGCGTGTTGCCTTTTGACCACTGAGGATGGGCTTTATTTCAGAAGTGTGAGTAGGTTGACTGAATGTGCTGGGGAACTGATTGCTTTACTGTTTCTCAAAAAAATGTTATGGTATCTCTCCTTGTGGTCGGAGGTAGGGTCTAGGCTTGTCTGGGTGGCAGCATGAGAGTATAGAGTTTAAGTCTTCATCTGTCGGCTGAACCTTTCTTTCAATTTAAGGCTTCTGGCTCTTACTGGGCATGGTTCCCAGAAAGTCCCTGTGCTGCTGCTGCCGGGATCAGGTTTCTGCATCTGTTAATAATAGACAACAGTGGGGGAAGGGGCAGGTTCATTATGGAAGTAGGAACAACCCAACCAGATGGACAGTTCCTGTGCCGGGGGCCATCTGTCTGCTCCCTTCCTGATCTAAAGAGCATCCTGCAAGTACATGTCTCTAAGCCATTCTTTGGAGTTATTCTATAAAGGTCTCCAGATGCCTGTGCCCAAAATCAGAACACATGATCTGGGAACATTGTTTATGAGGATACTGAAACAGAATATTTGAGATCTGGACTGTCCCTGTCCCAGAAACTCCAGAATGAATGAGAATACTCAAAAAACACCCAGAAGGTAAGGAGGTTGGGCGGCAATTAGGTAATGCTTTCGTAACTCAGAAAGAGATAAACTATATATAATCCTGGAGTGTTGAAGAGAAGTGCAGAATATGAAGGTGAAGCATGAAAAAATAAAGACATGATGACGTTGAGGAAGTAGAAATGGGGAGAGTGAGACAAGTATGCAAGACATAGTCTCAATTAAAATCTGAAATCAGCCTGACCTGTGGTCAGACTGGATAAAGCATTGACCTGGAACACTGAGGTCGCTGGTTTGAAACCCTGGGCTTGCCTGGTCAAAGCACTTATGGGAGTTGATGCTTCCTCCTCCTCCCCCCTTCTCTCTCTCTTCTCTCTAAAATGAATAAAATCTTTTTCTTTTTAATTTATTTTACAAAGACAGGCAGAGAGAGGGACAGACAGGAAGGGAGAGAGAAGAGAAGCATCAATTCTTCATTGCGGCACCTTAGTTGTTCACTGATTGCTTTCTCATATGTGCCTTGACTGGGGTAGGGGGGCTACAGCAGAGCGAGTGACCCCTTGCTCAAGCCAGTGACCTTGGGCTTCAAGCTAGTGATCTTTAGGCTCAAACCAGTGACGATGGGGTCATGTCTGTGATCCCACACTCAAGCCAGTGACCCTGCACTCAAGCAGGTGAGCCGATGCTCAAGCTGGATAAGTCCGTGTTCAAGCCAGTGACCTCGGGGTTTTGAAACTGGGTCCTCTGCGTCACAGTCTGACGCTTTATCCACTGTGCCACTGCCAGATCAGGCTAAAATGAATAAATAAAATCTTTAAAAAATAATTTAGCCTGACCTGTGGTGGCGCAGTGGATAAAGCCTCGACCTGGAGCACTGAGGTTGCTGGTTCAAAACCCCGGGCCTGCTCGGTTAAGGCACATATGGGAGTTGATTCTTCCTGCTCCTCACTTCCTTCTCTCTCAGTCTCTGTCTCTCTCCTCTCTAAAAATGAATAAATGAATAAATAATTTTAAAAAAATAATTTAAAAACATTTGAAATCAGCACAGTTTAAATATTGATCTTCCTAATATTTCTGTTCCCCATGGTGGCCTCTCTTTTCTTCCTCCTCTCTTTGTATACTTCTTTTTCTTTATCAAAACCTGCTCTAAGTAAAGTATGGTAAACTCAACCTAGGTGTGAATTGTTTAAAACAGAAGAAGACTACAGAAATTATCTGTTGCAAAAAATTGGAACCCTTTTATTTTAAAATATAGTACAGACATAGAAAACTACATAAAGAAAATGTATTATTTAGTAAGTTATTATAAAGTGAAAACCTTTTTTAACACCTAGAACTGGAAATAGAACTTGGCCATCTATTTCAGAAGCCAGCTCTGTGCCTTATCCCATCACAACTCTTTTTTTTTTTTTACAGGGACAGAGAGATAGTCAGAGGGATAGATAAGGACAGACAGACAGGAACGGAGAGAAGTGAGAAGCATCAATCATTAGTTTTTCATTGCCCCTGCGACACCTTAGTTGTTCATCGATTGCTTTCTCATATGTGCCTTGACCGCGGGCCTTCAGTAGACCGAGCAACCCCTTGCTGGAGCCAGCAACCTTGGATCCAAGCTGGCGAGCTTTTGCTCAAGCCAGATAGGCCCGTGCTCAAGCTGGCGACCTCGGGGTCTCGAACCTGGGTCTTCCGCATTCCAGTCTGACGCTCTATCCACTGTGCCACCGCCCAGTGAGGCCCATCACAACTCTTACCTCTTTTCAAAAGTAACCACTATCCTGGCATTTATGGTAATCACTTAGGAGGATTTTATTTTAATGGGACTAAAGTTTTAGCTATAAATAAACACTAATGGGAGAATATTAAGCAGTTGAGGGGTGTTAGGGAAACTATGAGAGGCAGCCAGATCTCAGCACACTTAAAATCACATCATTTCACACTGTTAGTTTACTCTGTGCCTGTGACTGAGATACACCTCACTAGAAAAGGATCCCACAGAGGTCAGGTACAGAGCTGTGCCCTATGCCCTCAGCTCCTTACTGTCATCCACTGGTCCAGAGCCCTACCCTATAGTCTTTCCAAGGCAGAGCAAACAGTGCTTGGGAGAGTGCAAGGCCCTGGTTGTCTCTGCTGCTGATAAGGGAGTCCAGCACATTGCCTAAACTTTCCTGGGCCTCAGTTTCTCACTGTGAAGTATAGAGCCATAATAAAGCCCTTTGCAATCCTCTATTCCTCTCCTAACTCGCTCCTCTTTCCTCAGTCTTGGTTTCTGTTTCAGCTGCCTCTTCATTCACCCTTATAAAAACCTCATACCTCCCTTCCCCAGCTGGGTGTCTTAACAGTCTCGTGCTCATCTCTTTACCCTTGATTCTTACACACCAGGAGTCTGCTTCATGTCTACACACATCTTTATAAACGCACATGTATGTCCTTGAACATTGGAAGTACTGAACAAATGCTCATAGGATGAATGAATATAGCCTGACCAGGCGGTGGCGCAGTGGATAGAGCGTGGGACTGGGATGCGGAAGACCCAGGTTTGAGACCCCGAGCTTGCCAGCTTGAGCATTAGCCCAGCTGGCTTGAGCAAAAGCTCACCAGCTTGGACCCAAGGTCGCTGGCTCCAGCAAAGGGTGGCTCGGTCTACTGAAGGCCCGCGGTCAAGGCACATGTGAGAAAGCAATCAATGAACAACTAAGGTGTCACAATGGCAATGAAAAACTAATGATTGATGCTTCTCACCTTTCTCTGTTCCTGTTTGTCTGTCCCTATCTATCCCTCTCTCTGACTCTCTCTCTCTGTCCCTGTAAAAAAGCAAAACAAACCCAAACAGGCGAACCTATGACCTGTGTCAGCACTGACACGCGTAGCCATTTTCCATGACACCAAAGAAGTATGGGGCCACATGTCGAGAAGGACGTTTCATCCTCAGCTCCTGCACGGCCAGGTGCAGTAGCCGAGGATAAAACATTTGCTGTAGTGTAGATACTCTGTGCGGGAGGTCTGTAGGTCAAAACAACAGAACTCTGGCACAGAGCATCTAGTTCTGGGATTTACGGTTAGGCTGTTATTCTCGAAGTACTCAGTTTTTGACGAATTTTGACACACCAAGCTCAAAAGATTGCCCATCACTGGCCTAACCTGTGGTGGTGCAGTAGATAAAGCATCTCCCTGGCATACTGAGGTCGCCAGTTCAAAACCCCAGGCTCGCCTGGTTAAGGTACTTATGAGAAGCAACTACTATACTACTAGTTGATGCTTCCTGCTCCTCCTTCCACCTCTTTTTCTCTCCCCCTCTCCTTTCTTTCTCTAAATCAATAAATAAAATCTTAAAGAAAAAGAAAGAGCCTGACCAGGTGGTGACGCAGTGGATAGAGCATCGGACCAGGATGCACCCAGGTTCGAGACCCCGAGGTTGCCGGCTTGAGCGCGGACTCACCTGGTTTGACCCAAGGTTGCTGGCTTGAGCAAGGGGTTACTCGGTCTGCTGAAGGCCTACGGTCAAGGCACATGTGAGAAAGCAATCAATGAACAACTAAGGTGTTGCAACGAAAAACTGATGATGGATGCTTCTCATATCTCTTTGTTCCTGTCTGTCTGTCCCTATCTATCCCTCTCTCTGACTCTCTCTGTTTCTATTAAAAAAAAAAAAAAAGAATGAATGAACGAATACAAAGGAAGAACAATGAATTTCTGCATACATATTTTTAAACACTTAGCAAGTACCTAATATATATACACAGATACTAACCTGTTCCTCTACACACTCTTTTTTTTTTTAATTTTTATTTTATTCATTTTAGAGAGGAGACACAGAGTGAGAGAGAGAGAGAGAGAAAGAGAGAGAAAGGGGGGAGGAGCTGGAAGCATCAACTCCCATATGTGCCTTGACCAGACCAGTGCAGGGTTTTGAACTGGCGACCTCAGTGTTCCCAGGTCGACGCTTTATCCACTGCGCCACCACAGGTCAGGCTTACACACTCTTAAGATCATTCCTCTCCTCCCTTTCTCCTCATCTTCTTCCTTTCCCATCCTATTCCTTTATTTTATTCCTTTTCTTGTGCCAACGGAGTAGCATGAGCGTCCTGCAAGGCAGGATGCAGAGATACAGAAGCAGGCCGGCCAGTGGTAATGGACACCATGGTAAGGAGCCAGGTGAAATAAGGGAAAGGACAGCAGCAGCATGCAGAGAGAAAACAACCAGAATGAAAAGCCGTGATTCATGGAGCATTGCTTCTCAGACACTCCTTGGGTTTCACTTTGGGAGCTTTGGCCAGATTGGGGTCAGTGAGAGCTGGCATTAAGATGAAGGGCAGCCAGGCTCCTCCTCCCTGAAGAGGTGGTGCTCCAATCCCTGCCCTTAATCCTTTTCTACCTACTCCACCCGCACGACTCCCTCACTGACCAGTGTCCTGGGCCTTTAAGAGTTGGGTGTGCTGAGCTGAGAACAGAGCTCATACTTCTCCCCACCCCACTCCTTCCTTCTGGCTGTAACTGCCAGTCACAGCAGCAAACTGCAGTAGAAGAGGGGAGGAAGCCAGTGAGTGCAAGAGGAGCAAAGGAGAAAAGAAGCTGGCTGGGTTTCCTCATCCCACTGCGGAGAGCATCACAGAGCTCACAGACCGAGGACTGCTATCCTGCCCACGGTAAGGACCTAGAGGCTCTGATCAGCCTCTGCTCCATGCTCTGCCCAGCCTGAGTCCCCAGCTCTGTCCTCCACATGCCTTATCTGCCCTGATTAAATTGCACCCTGAACTCCTTTGCCAGAACAGGTCTATAGGACTCTGACTTTCTGGTGCTCTCTAGCTTATCCTCTTTGACTTACAGTTTTCCTGCTGGCTATATCAGTCACCTCTTTATATGGGACTTCTTAGCTACCCAGGGCTGCCACTCAGAGGTGAGCCCCACCCTAACAAGGAAAGAGAATTGGAGTAGCTGTGCTTTAGCTTAGATTCATTAACAGGTTGTTGAGGATTACCAAATACGGGTTGGCCAAGTCCCATGGGGAATGTAGAAACCCCTCGTGATAGGGAGAAAGTTATGAGACTTCCTTGAAAAGAGCCAGAGTTTGAGTTCTATACCTCGTTCTTCGCCTGCTCAATAGATCAGGACAGTTTGTTGGCATGCGCAAGCGCTATAATAGGAAGAGCACTTGCTTCTAGTCCTGACTTTGCCATCAACCAGGTATGTGACGTTAGACTCCAACCTTCTGAGCTGTGATAAGAGGGAGTTTAGCATCTCCCAGACTTTCCTGTGTATCAGGGATGCTTGGTAAAATAAATCTACCTGAGCCCCATCCTTGGAAATTCTGATCTGGTAGATTTGGGGTGGAGATAAGGAATCTCTGTTTTAAGACATTTTCCAGGGAATACTGATATAGCCAGGAACCTTTAGATTCGACGTGTTATAAAAAAAAGTCTTCAAGCTTGAACATTCTGAGTGCTATGACCTGTGACCGGAGCCATTCTGTCCTCTTTATATGAAACAGGGCAGACACAATCCTGCTCAGAAGCAAAAGAGTAGATGAAATGATTCTCTTCCTTCCTGCTCCTCAGAGAGACCTGAGACACTCTGAATTCCACTGTAATGCCACTGGCCATTCTGCCAAAGTCCATATCTAGATGACATGATTTGGAAGTTGAAGGCCAAATCATGCTTGGCAGCCTTGGCCACTTCCCATCTTCTTTTGTATCTCTGTTTTCTCATCCGTATTATTTATGGAGGGAATTACCCGTATCCTCAGTAATCTCCACATGCATATCCACAAGTGAATGGGAGAGACCCATTCTCGCACACTCAGTCTTCATTCTCTGCTCTCCGCCTCTGTCTCCCACTCCCAAATCCTTTGTGTCTTCTTTGCCAATTGCACTGCATCAGCTGTGAGCATCCTCCCCATTTTACCTTCAGACACCAGAGAAAACACCAAGGTGTAGAACACTTGGGTTCTAAGTCGCATTCTTTGGGCAGTTTGTTTAGTTAGTCTCCTAGGATACAGGGGAAAGTGAGGCTGAGCAGAGGGTCGTGCTACCAGACCACAGTTTCAAAACCCTCACAGGAGCTAAGAAACAGAAGAAAGAGAAGAAGTGAGAGGGAGAAGGATGAGAAGAGAGCAGAGAGGCTGACAAGTGAACAAATAGGTTGGCAGAGAAAACAGGAGAGAAAAGAGTGAGATGGGAGAATGGAAAAGGAGTGGGTTAAGCAGAAAATGAGAAGGAAAGAAAATGAAAAGAAAGAAAAGAAAGGCTGTTTTGTTTGATATGAAAGAAATGACGGAAGGGAGAGACAAAACTTGGATGTTCCTTATTGATTCTTAGCTCTGCTTTAACCTAGAGAAAGCCCTTTCTAAGGGTAGAGTCTTGGTGAAATCTCCCATTTCTGCCACTTAATTCATTAGATGACTCTGGCAGTTCACCTAATCTTTCTAGCTCTCAGTCCCCTTCTCTATCAGTGAAGACCAACTCTGACATTCTGTAGCTCCTTGTGTTGACATTGGCCTTCTTATGAATGGCCACATGTCACTTGGATAGAGATTGAAAATAGTAGTTCAGGAATGGCAACAGGATTTGAAACCTGCCAAGTCCTGGGGTTGGAAGAGTTTGGCGAAAGAGGTTGAAATAATTTTCTAAGGCTGGGCTGAGGGGAGGCAGTCTCCAAAATAGGAGCGTCTGTTGTTAGGCTTCCCATGTTTTATGACATTATTGTGTAGCTCCTAGACCCAGGCGTAAGGACAGGTAATGCTGTCTTCTCCAAGGTTCAAAACCCACTCTCACCCAGAGTCCCTATGTCCCAGACATGGGTGCTGAAGTTCAGAGGAGATAAGGAAGGATGTTGGCAAGGGAGTTTAGATTTCAGCCCTAGGCTGACCACCCCTCCACACCATCACAAAGGACCTGAGATACTTAAGAGGGACCTGTTTGTTACTTTTTTTTCTTTTTTAAGATTTTTATTTATTGATTTCAGAGAGAGAAGATAGAGAGAGATAGAGAAGGCAGGGGAAAACAGCAGGAAGCATCAACTCATAGTCATTGCTTTTCATATGTGCCTTGACTGGGCAAGCCCAGGGTTTTGAACCAGGGTTTTGAACCAGCGACCCCAGCATTCCAGGTCACCACTTCATCCACTGCGATACCACACCCTGCCTGTTTGTTACTTTCTACTTTAGTTTTCATATAGCTTTTGCAAGCCTCAGTTTCCAAACTGTGCGTGTCTATCTGGAGAAAGTAGAGATGCTTTTCTGTCTCAAAGGAACACTATGGGACCTTTGTCCATCCCGAGTTCTCTCCTGAGGACTCATATCTTCAGTCTCAGCCAGCAAAATTTTCTTCTTAAAACAGTCCCTTCGCCTGACCAGGCGGTGGCGCAGTGGATAGAGCGTCGGACTGGGATGCGGAAGACCCAGGTTCGAGACCCTGAGGTCTCCAGCTTGAGTGCGGGCCCATCTGGCTTGAGCAAAGGCTCGCCAGCTTGGACCCAAGGTCGCTGGCTCCAGCAAGGGGTAGCTCGGTCTGCTGAAGGACCGCGGTCAAGGCACATGTGGGAAAGCAATCAATGAACAACTATGATGTCGCAACAGCAACGAAAAACTAATGATTGATGCTTCTCATCTCTCTCCATTCCTGTCTGTCTATCCCTCTCTATCCCTCTCTCTGACTCTCTCTCTGTCCCTGTAAGAAAAAAAAGAATTGAGTATTTCTTATAGGGGCAGTGCTAGAATCAAAGTGACCACATCAAATCTTCTAGCTCTTTTCAAAGGAAGTTTATTGTTACTTACTAGAACAAATGAACCAGGTCATAAATTAGCATATATTGTAAAGGAGGTACCTTTGTTTAGTAGGTAGAGAAAACTTAAAAATGCAGTGCTAAGACTGTAATTTATACTGTCCATTAAAAGTATGAGAATAACTGTTATGAAAAGGAGTATATAATATGCTTTACCATGTGAAGGCAGGAGAGGATGGCTTATTTAGCTACATACAGCACTAAGTGTTGTAGAAGAAAAAAAGCAACACTTCGGAGTTGGATGACCTACACGGGAGCATAGAAGGGCTGCAGAAGAGGGATGCTGGGAGGATTCCACCTGGAGAAGGGGAGACTAGTATGCAGAGTCTCTAAGTTCTGCAGGGGTATCTTGTGGGTTATGAGGTATGGGGAAAGAGAGGGGTATTTGGCAGGAAGCCCAGGTTTAACCCTCTCTGAAGATGGTTATGAGAGCTGGCAGAGGTTCTGGAGTCAGACACACTTGGCTTTAAATTTAAATCCCCATGTGCCTTGAGGCATGTATCTTAGCCTCACTAAGTCTCATAGTCACCAAATTCAAATTAGAAGTAAAAAGAGCCATGGACTATGTGGATGAAATGCCCGCCACCAAGAGGGCAGTCAGGAAACACTGGTTTCCTCCCCCTCCTCCATTGCTCTGTTATTGTAAGACCACCTAGATTAACCCAAAGTCTTTTTACTCCTCCTTACTCCTTCAGGTGACTCTGGTGCCAGCTGGTGGAGCAAAGGGTGATGGTATCCTTGCTGCAAGGCCGTGAGTACCCCTGCAGAGGAGGGCTTGGGGAGACAACCCAGGGACAGGGAGGAGGCTGAACCCGTGTTCAAGAGCTCCTGGGCCCTCAACCGCCCTGGCTGGCTCTCTAGCCCTGCTTCTTCTGGTGCAGGGCTGCCCATCAATGAGGATGTGCTGCTGATGCAGAAAGGCGCGCTGCTGCGCAAGGTGAGATCCAAAAGCTGGAAGAAGCTAAGATACTTCAGACTACAGGAAGATGGCATGACTGTCTGGCATGCCCGGCAGGTTGGAGGCAGAGCCAAGGCCAGCTGTGAGTGACGTGGTTAGCGAGGGGTGGGCATATGGGTGGAAAGAACCCCGAGGAGCCCAGCAGCCTGAGAGCAGGTGAAGGACCCGAGTCCTATGATGTGTCTATGTCTGAGCCTAGATCATGGAAATTAGAACAGTACTTGCTGTTATTAGGATTAAATCAGTTATCGCATATAAAGGGCTTAGAAGAGTTCTGGCTTATAACAAGGCTCAATAAATCATAGGCTATCTCTTGTTACTTTTATTATAACAAGCTCATAATCTCAGGCATCTGACGGCCTGGATTAAAGCCCTGGCTCTGCCACTTTCTAGCTAAGTGGCTTTGGACAAGTTACTTAAACCAAGCTTCAGTGTCCTCATCTGTAAAATAGGGATTAAACAGTACCTGCCTAGCAGGTTACAGGGACTCAATAAATTAATGTCTGAAGCCTGGGACCAGAAACCAGATGCATTTCATAAATGTTAGCCATTATAGTGAATACTTTAAAATGTCATAAAAGCATCATAAATGTGCGTGCTATTTGCTAAACACTTTAGGATCCCTCTAAAAATCTGGTCACAGAACACATCTAAGAGAGTCTGCTTAAAGCTCATGATCCACACCACCCCCAGCTGAGGAAAGGAGGGGGGCATTTCTCTGGCTCCCTCCTATCTGGAAAGAGGAAGCCCTCAAACCTAGAATGGGAGAATTGAACTGGGCATACCTTGCTTTGGTGTACCTGGATCTTGCAACTGTGCTTACATTTGTCAGCCTCACCAGCTCTTTTGTGATTACCATGGGCACTGGCCACGTAAGGGACCATCCCGTATTTAAGATGAGGACTGTTATTTTGTCTGTGTCATACTGCCAGCTGCCAGGTCTTGCCATTCCCAGCACAGGCACCTTGCCATGCTGCTTTTGTACACAGCAATGATTCCTGTGGAGTCCTGAATCGCAGTGGCCTGCATCTCCCTATACTAAGGCTTTTGGGGTTTCAGTCTGTGGAGGCTGGGCTTGCTCCTTTCTGTGGCTTCACAGAGAAGAAGGGAGTAATGGTCCTTGACCCTAAGCCTCTGCAAATTGATGAACTCTCTAACTCTGTTCCCCCACTTGCTTCTTCTCTGGCAGTCTCAATCTCTGACGTCGAGACCGTGCACGGGGGCCATGAGTCTGAGTTGTTGCGCAGCCTGGCAGAGGAGTTCCCCCTGGAGCTGGGCTTCACCGTCGTCTTCCATGGCCGCCGCCGCAACCTGAACTTGGTGGCCAACAGTGTTGAGGAGGCCCAGACCTGGATGCAGGGGCTCCAGTTATTGGTGGACTTTGTCACCAACATGGACCAACAGGAGCGACTGGACCAGTATCGGCAGGATGGAGTCAGAGTGGGGGCAGGGCTCACTGACGGAGCAGATGCTGCAGGGCTAGCGATGAGTGGGAGGGGGTACAGGGCTAGGGAGCCCTGAGAGTCCAGACGGGCTAGGTATGGGCAACTTAGGCCAATGCAAGGCTGAGAATTCTGAAGGAAGAATCAAGGTTTAAGATGGCAAAGGTATAGCCAGTTTGGACATGAGTCAGGCCTCCTAAAATTGGAGGAAGGTGGGGTTGAGAGGCCAAGGACCAAACCAGGTGCCTAACCTGAGAGCTGAACAGAAGATCCCAGTGGCATTAACTTCCACAAGGGTGGGAAGCAACCCCATAGTGGGCTTAGTGGTGTCGACTCCCTTCAAGTTTCCTAGATTGTAGTCACCTTCTATGTCAGTTCGTTCATGCATTTATTCACCATCTATTAAGCAGAATGTATCAGGCACTATGCCAGGCTTTAAGGGTACAAAAATTAATGGGACTCAGATATTGTTTTTGTCAGTGGAGAGAATAAAATTGTGTAAATAATCTAAATATCATGGAACTATTATGGTACTTAGATTATTTGAGGATATTCAAAGAAAGGAGAAATATTTAATTCTGGCTGAGAGGGTTCTGAGGAAGCTTTAAGGAGGAAGTAGTATTTTAGCTGAGTCTTTTTTTTTTATTATTGCCATTGTGATACCTTAGTTGTTCATTGATTGCTTTCTCACATGTGCCTTGACCAGGGAGCTACAGCAGACTGAGCAACCCCTTGCTGGAGCCAGTGACCTTGGGTCCAAGCTGGCGAACTTTGGCTCAAACCAGATGGGCCCGTGCTCAAGCTGGCGAGCTCGGGGGTCTCGAACCTGGGTCTTTCGCATCCCAGTCCGACAATCTATCCACTGCGCCACCACCTGGTCAGGCTGAGTTTTGAAAATAAATAGAATTTGAACATGAAGAGAGAAGGAGGGGAAGGCATTGCTGCCTGAAAGAATAACATGAGTAAAGGCCCAGAAAGGAAATTGAAGAGCCCAAGAGCTGGGACTTCAGAGAGCAGGGAGTTGGGGGTGTGGCTAAAGTACAGGAAGGGCAGAGATGTGTTGAGAAGACTGAGTCAGGGCCAGATCATGGGGTGCAGGAGATCTTAATGTTATGTTAAGGAATCTGGGTTTTCTGTAAGCAGCAGAGAGGTCCCTGCAGGCACCTGAGTCATGCAGGAGTTAGATGGGTATTCTGGGGAGCTAGTGTGGAAAATTAATTGGTGTGGGGAATAGTCAGGCAGCAAAGACAGAGAGATTAGTGAATGAACACGTACACACATCATCCCACACAAACACACACACAGTGCTTTTGCCTTGACTCACACCTGGGTGGCTGAGTGACTGGTTCCAGCGTGGAGACAAAAACCAGGATGGTCGAATGAGTTTCCAAGAAGTCCAGCGGTTACTACACCTGATGAATGTAGAAATGGATCAAGAATATGCCTTTCAGCTTTTCCAGGTGAGTTCTAGGGAAGGATTTGCAGAAGCCTGCCAAGGCCACATTCTCACTTGACCAGAAAGAAGTACTCTGACTCTATCCAACAACACTCATTGAATCTCTACCATGTGCCCTAGCACTATACCAATGGGAAGTATAGGCCATGATTCTTACTTGTCAGTCTTGTTGGAAGATGATTTATAATTTTATAAAAGGTAAATAACAATATGTTATTATATCATACCTCAAGGACCCCTCTGCCCATGGCCAGAATTTCACAGGTGCCTAGAACAATGAAAAACTCCAGCTGGCCTGACCTATGGTGGCACAGTGGATAAAATATCAACGTGGGACACTAAGATCGCCGGTTCAAAACCCTGGGCTTGCCCAGCCAAAGCACATATGGGATTTGATGCTTCCTTCTCCTTCCCCCTTCTCTCTCTCTCTCTCTCTCTCCCTTCTCTAAAATGAATAAATACATTTTTATTATTTTTATTTTATTTTATTGTTTTTACCGGGACAGATAGAGAGTCAGAGAGAGGGATAGATAGGGACAGACAGACAGGAACGAAGAGAGATGAGAAGCATCAATCATCAGTTTTTTGTTCGACACCTTAGTTCATTGATTGCTTTCTCAAATGTGCCTTGACTGCGGGCCTTCAGCAGACCAAGTAACCCCGTGCTTGGGCCAGCGACCTTGGGTCCAAGCTGGCGAGCTTTTGCTCAAACCAGATGAGTCTGCGCTCAAGCTGGCGACCTCAGGGTCTTGAACCTGGGTCCTCCGCATCCCAGTCCGACGCTCTATCCACTGCACCACCGCCTGGTCAGGCATAAATACATTTTTCAAACATGTTTTTAAAAACTTCAACTGGAATGTGAATAAATAGGAGAAGGGGTATTTCAACTCTTGATGAAAATTTTCTCTGTGGGAGAGGGTGGGGGAAGCGCATAAAAAAGGATAAATATACAGTGATGGAAAATTATTTGACTTTGGGTGATGGGTGCACAACATAATCACCAGTTCAAATGCTATAGAAATGTTTACCTGAAACTTATGTCCTCTTATTGATCAATACCACCCCTTTAAATTTAATTTTCTAGGGGGTAGGGGAGGGGCACAAAGAAAACCAGATAGAATGTGACAGAGGACGATTTAACTTTGGGTGATGGGTATGCAACATAATTGAATGAAAAGATAACCTGGAGATGTTTTCTTTGAACATATGTACCCTGATTTATTAATGTCACCCCATTAAAATTAATAAAAGAAAAAAAACTTTAAAAATTTAATTTTCTAAATAAAATTTTAAAGAAAAAGAAAGAAAATTCTCTCTAGTAGCAAATGATACGGCTGAAATTTTGATTTTTATTTACTGAAGTGGCTTCTTCTGTGAACACTAAATATCAGGTGTTCTGTGGAAGCATGTTTGGATCCACCTGTCAGTAAGAGTGTCCTTACAAGATAGGTCAAGGCCATAAAATTTGCTGTTAAAGGGTTTGTCCACTTTCCTCTAAACCCTCTTACAGGCAGCAGATGCGTCCCAATCTGACACTCTGGAGGGAGAAGAATTTATAGAGTTCTATAAGGCATTGACTAAGCGTGCTGAGGTGCAGGAACTGTTTGAAAACTTTTCAGCTGATGGACAGAAGCTGACTCTGTTGGAATTTGTGGATTTCCTGTGCGAGGAGCAGAAAGAAGGAGACCGCGCTTCTGACCTTGCTCTGGAACTCATCGACCGCTATGAGCCATCAGACAGTGGTAAGAGGACCAGAGCGGCACCAGACAGGCAGGCAGGTGGAGGGACCATGACTAGAAAGGTCCAGAGACCAGCAGCCTTCTGCCTAACTCAAGGAAGGCCGAATCTACCCCTACCTCCGTCCCCTGCCCAATCATCTTCATCTCATTCAACCACTCCTATGGAAGGAGAGCAGCCATTTCTTGCCCAAATAAGACAAACATCTCCTCTGTAATGCTAGATCTCTCAGGAGGAAGAACATTCCACAAATCCCCCTTCCTCCACCATGCTCATGTTGCACAGCCTTCACTCGCAGAAAGTTCTTCCTGATATCAGCCTTTGGCCTCAGTGGAAACAGAAAATCTTTGGTCCTCCTGCTTTGGCCTCTTCTCCTCTAGTGCAGGTGATTCCTTTCTCTCTAGTTCCCTCCATGATCCTGTTTGCTATCTCTATAAAGGCTGGCTCTCTGCCCTCTCCTGGCCTCTCTCCAACTTTACCAAATGGTTCTTGAAGTTTCTAAGCCACGGAAAGCCAGAGGAAGCTAGTCAGCCCCTGGCTGAGGGGGATGATGATGAGGCCACTCATTTAGTTTAACAAACACATCTAAAATATGCCATCTCTGCCTTCAAACCTTTCTCCTTGCCCCTTTAGTAAACATCTTTGTGTTCTCCATTCCCTTGGAAATGTGAGGAGTTTACATTATTACTAGTAACTTATTTACCAGGCACTTTCACATGCCTTACTTCACTTGGTTCTCACTACAACCTTGTAAATCAAGGTTGGGCCTTTGCTCCATATGCCATAATGTCTCCACAGGCCTTTCCTCTTTTAATCCTTCCCATGACCCACTGAAGTAGATTCTATTATTAAGTCATCTGTGCAAAAGAGGAAAACTGAGGTTTAAAACAATTAAATGACTTGCTCAAAGCCAACAGCTAATGAGAAGAGGAATTGGGATTCAAACACAGATCATCTGATTCTTACTGGGTGCCTGTCTTTAGAATGAGGATTATTAGAGATGAAATTAATGAGGGCTGGACAAGTGACCCAGGTTTCCTAAGTCTCAGCTCCCACTTTCTTTCACTGATTTATTCACTGGCTACTTCAGCTAGTGCTTTCTGAAGGCACTAGACACCAGAGATACAGGTCGGACAAGGAAACTTAGAGTCAGAAAGTGTTGGCATCGGTGATTTCAGATTCATGTGGTGCTCAGAGAAGAAAGGAGGCTGAACGCAACCATTTTGGAAAACTACAGAGAAGAGGAATGGCACAGGGTTAAGAAAAAGGAATTTCTATTCTCAGTGCAGGACCCAGTGTATATCAGTTACTTTTATTTTATCCTCTCTTTGCACTTGACTATCAGATACTTAGTCTGTAGTCTGTAGACCTGGACTCAAGTCCCCACTCTGCTTCTTGCTTACTGAGAAACCTGGGGCAAGTCCCTTAATCTGAGACTCAATTTTCTTATTTGTATAATAACAACTGGTGATTAATGGAATAATGTATATGAAAGTATCTAGGAACTGCGGATTTAACCTGGTGATCTGATGTGTTACTGTAAAGAATGAAATTTCCTTCCATTCTCCATCATCGCCAGGCCTTGTCAGACCTGGGACAAAGAAGCTGGGCATGAGCGTCTAATTGTTCTGCCTCCCAAGGGAGCCCCCTGCACTAATGTTACCCTCAGGGAGACTGCACAGCCCAGGGGTATAGGGGGTGGCTCTGACACCTGGCTGCCTGGGCTTAAATCCATCCCTACCCTTACTGTTATGTAACCTGGGGTAAGTTACCTAACCTCTCAAGGCAGATTATATTACATCTCCCTATTGTGTGGGTGACAGCATTGAGAGAGGTGCTTGGCATAGATAGATAGAGCAAGTGCTCAAGGACCATTAATCATCATTGTCGTTCATGTATGAACCCTGTGCTGGAATGGCTGAGGGCTATGGAAGGAGTGACAGGTCCCTGCCCTTGGAGAAAGTGTGGTCAGCAAACCTTTCTCAAAGCACTGTTTGGGAATTAACAATAGGAAGAAACCCTCAGGTTATGGTTGGCAGCAGCTACTCAGCCTAGTCTTTGACTTTGTTCTCTCTGGGCCGCATTTTCCCTATCAATAAAATTGCCCTTTTTGGACTGAGTCCTTCACTGTCCATTATGGTAGCCATGAGTTCCATGTGACTATTTAAATTTAAATTAGGTGTCTAAAATCAAAATTTAAAAATTCAGTTTCTCAGTCATACAGCTACATTTCCTTTTTCTTTTCTTTTTCTTTCTTTCTTTCTTTCTTTCTCTCTCTCCACTATCTCTCTCTTTCTTCCTTCCCTTCCTCCCTCCCTCCCTTTCTTTCATTCATTCTTTCTTTCTTTTTTTTCTCTCTCTCTATCTCTCTCCCTTCCTTTTCTTCCTTCCTTCCTTCCTTCCCTCCCTCCCTCCCTCCTTTCCTCTTTCCCTCCCTCCCTCCCTCCTTTCCTCCTTCCCTCCTTTCTTCCTTCCTTCCTCCCTCCCTTCCTTTTTTTCCTCCCTCCCTCCCTCCCTCCCTCCCTCTTTCTTTCTTTCTTTCTTTCTTTCTTTCTTTCTTTCTTTCTTTCTGTGAGAGGAGGGGAGATAGTGAAACAGACTTCCACACACACTCTAGCTGGGATCCACCTGACAACCCTTGTCTGGGGCCAATGCTTCAATCAACTGAGCTATTTTTAACATCTGAGACTGACATACTTAGACTAATGGAGCTATCCTCAGTTCCTGGGGCCACACTCAAACCAATTGCACCACTGGCTGCGGGAGGGGAAGAGAGAGAAAGGGGGTAGAGAAAGGGGAGAGAAACAGATGGTCGCTTTTCCTGTGTGCCCTGACCAGGAATCGAACCTGGGATGTCCATACTCTGGCTGACACTCTATCCACTGAGCCAGCCGGCCAGGACTACAGGCTACATTTCAAGTGTTCAGTAGCCTTATGTGTCCAGAGGCTACCATATTGGACAGTATAGAATAGAACGTTTCCATCACTGTACAAAGTTCTATTGGACAGCACTGGGCTAGAATGATTGTGATGACTCCCCTGTAGCTTGAACTTTCTCTGAGGGTGGGGATGATTGAAATGACAGACACTGGGAGAGGGCAAGTTTGGGGTCTGGAGGCTGGGAGTGGACACCATCTGACAAGCAGGACCCTGGAGAGGGATGTGGTGGAGGACTGGCTGTAAGTGTGCTGGGGGGCTCCCATTCAGAGTTCTCACTCTCGTGTCCCCCTACCCGTACCCTAGGCAAGCTGCGGCATGTGCTGAGCATGGATGGCTTCCTCAACTATCTCTGCTCGAAGGACGGAGACATCTTCAACCCATTGTGCCTCCCCATCTACCAGGATATGACTCATCCCCTGAACCATTACTACATCAGCTCCTCTCACAACACCTACCTGGTGGGGGACCAGCTTTGTGGCCAGAGCAGCGTCGAGGGATACATACGGTGCAGTGGGAGGACGGGGTGAAGGGGACGAGCTCAGGAGAAGGGAATATCTGTGGGAAATTGAGGATCCTGTTGGTGGATAACAGGAATTGAAAGGATATTCCGGGGTTGGGTTTGGAAGCTGAGGATCCCTGGATACCTGAGAGACTTGGCAGAGATCCTGAGGACTGATGGGAGAGTGGTATGAAACCCTGTGGGGAAATGGAGCTTCTCTCTCTTCCATAAGCCATGGAACACTTATGAAGGATGGAACTCCTGACAGATTTATTTGAAATAAATAAATAAACTAAATGTTATGGGAGGCAGTAGAGCGTAGGTTCTGGAGTTAGATCATTTGAGGTCAAGTCCTAGCTCCCTCACTCAGTACTCTGGACCTAAATATTTAACCTCTTTATGCCTCATTTTCATATTTGTGAAATCGGAGTAAAAACAGTCTGTCTCAGTTATGAGGACTCAATGAGATAATCTGTGGGCCGATAACTAACGTATCTGCTTTTATTATGATTAATCATGGATTAGAGCAAATAGTCAAGATATCTTTGTAATTGCTAGTAATCTAGTAGCTTCAAGGGATACAAAAATAAATGGAACATATAGTTTCTACTCTACGAAGTCTAGCAGAGAAACTCAGTTTACTGAGAGTTTGAAATAACTCAGGTGTTGTGTTACGAAATACAACCAGGACAGACACCAGAAGCATCCTGAGGCAGTGTGATGGCTCGCTAAGGAAAGGTTGTGATTTGGATTGGAGGTGGGTGTTGGAGATCAATCACTGTGAGCTGCAGCAGTATCCCAGTGGACAGGGTCAGTGGCTATGGAACTTGAAGGGGTGGGTCTTGACAGTTACGATAGGTGTCTGTGGGCACTGTTCTCTCCACAGTGCAGAGGGCGTCTCTAGGTGGCAGATCACACCTTGACCCCTCCTGTCCCTGGTGGCTTGGGGTTCTTACAGGGCACTGAAGCGGGGGTGCCGCTGTGTGGAAGTGGATATATGGGACGGACCTAGCGGGGAACCTGTTGTGTACCACGGATACACCCTGACTTCCCGTATCCTGTTCAAAGAAGTCGTGGCCACTGTGGCCCAGTACGCCTTCCAGGTAGGAGCCCCATGACAGGGACACTGGCGAGGCAAGAGGATCTGAGGAAAGAGTGGCTGGCTCTGGATGTGGGGAGGGTGGAGGGACGAAGGGAGGTTACATCCAAATGGCATACAGGTAAAAGAGGTTTTAACTGTGAAGCATCAGGCAAGGAGTTATTATGAATAAATATTAGCTGTATTACTAGTAATTAGTTGTCATAGAGATAATGGCTAGAGATTAGTAACTATTACTTCTAACAACTTCTGCCACCTATCTGAGAGAGGATGGATAAGGAAACAGAGTGGTGGGTAGGGCCTGGCTTGTGGTGGCACAGTGGACAGAGCATCAACCTGGACCACTGAGGTCACTAGTTTGAAACCCTGGGGTGGCCCAATCAAGGCACATACAACAAACAGTGAGCTAAAGTGAAGCACCTATGAGTTGATACTTCTTGCTCCTTGTCCCTCTCTCTCTTCTCTTTGTAAAATCAATAAAAATAAAATCTTAAGTATCAGCCCAGTGTGTCGAAGTCCCGGGTTTGATTCCCGGCCAGGGCACACAGGATAAGCACCCATTTCCTTTTCCACCCTCCCCCCTCTCCTTTCTCTCTATCTCTCTCTTCCCCTCCAGCAGCCAAGGCTCCATGAGAGCAAACTTGGCCCAGGCGCTGAGGATGGCTCCATGGCCTCCGCCTCAGGCACTAGAATGGCTCAGGTTACAGAAGAGCAATGCCCCAGACGGGCTGAACATCGCCCCCTAGTGGGCACGCCAGGTGGATCCTGGTTGGGCACATGTGGGAGTCTCTCTACTGCTTCCCCACTTCTCACTTTGGAAAAATACAATAAAAAAAAAAGAAAGATAAACTCAGTAGTCTTACATCTATTAACTACTTTTGTAGGTAAAAACCTTCCAACGTAGAAAACTCCAGACCCAGGTTGCTTTACTAGTAACTTTTATCAAAAATTTAAAAAATAGATAATACCAAAAAAAAAAAAGAAGAAGATGAAGTGGTGCCTGACCAGGCGGTGGCACAGTGGATAGAGCATTGGACTGGGATGCAGAGGACCCAGGTTCGAGGCCCCGAGGTTGCCAGCTTGAGTGCAGGCTCATCTGGTTTGAGCAAGGCTCACCAGTTTTAGCCCAAGGTTACTGGCTTGAGCAAGGAATCACTGGCTCTGCTGTAACCCCCTGGTCAAGGCACATTTGAGAAAGCAATCAATGAACAACTATGGTACCATAATGAAGAATTGATGCTTCTCTTTTATTTTTTAATTTTTATTTATTTATTTATTTTGTGACAGAGACAGAGAGAGTCAGAGAGATGGACAGACAGGAAGGGAGAGAGATGAGAAGCATCAATTCTTTGTTGCGGCACCTTAGTTGTTCATTGATTGCTTTCTCATATGTGCCTTGACCGGGACGCTACAGCAGACCGAGTGACCCCTTGCTGGAGCCAGTGACCTTGGGCTCAAGCTGGTGAGCTTTTGCTCAAACCAGATGAGCCTGTGCTTAAGTTGGTGACCTCGGGGTCTCAAACCTGGGTCCTCCACATCCCAGTGTGATGCTCTATCCATTGCGCTACCGCCCAGTCAGGCGAATTGATGCTTCTCATCTCTCTCCCTTCCTCTCTGTATGTCCCTATCTGTCTCCCTCTCTGTCTCTGTCACCAAAAAAAATAAAAAGAGAGAAAAAAGAGCCTGACCAGGCGGTGGCGCAGTGGATGGAGCGTTGGACTGGGATGCGGAGGACCCAGGTTCAAGACCCGAGGTCACCAGCTTGAGCGCGAGCCCATCTGGCTTGAGCTAAAGCTCACCAGCTTGGACCCAAGGTCGCTGGCTCCAGCAGGGGGTGGCTCGGTCTGCTGAAGGCCCGCGGTCAGGGCACGTGTGAGAAAGCAATCAGTGAACAACTATGGTGTCTCAAGGGCAACGAGAAACTAATGATTGATGCTTCTCATCTCTCTCCGTCCCTGCTGTCTGTCTGTCCCTGTCTATCCCTCTCTCTGTCCCTGTATAAAAAAAAAAAATGTTAAAAAAAAAAAAACAAAAGAAAAAGTGGTGAGTAGGGCTGGGTGGTGATAGGAACCTGGAGATGACCTGGGTGTACAACATGAACATGTAACCAGGGAAATGGCCTTCAGCTCTGAGCCTGAAAACTCAAAGTCCCAGAGGGACCCAGATTGGAGATGGCACTTTGAGATTTGGGGTCCCGAGAGTGACTTTTTGATGTGCTGTAGGCTCCAGACCTAGCAAGATGTCCTTGAGCCTGGAAAGGTGTCGGAGCAGTTTAGCAATTAGGGTACTCGGTTGGTTGACTAACTAGATGGGCCTGGAGGAGCAAGGGGGTACAGGCTTTAGAACTCTGGCTCCAGGTCCCTTTCCTCCCCATTAGACCTCAGACTATCCAGTCATCTTGTCCTTGGAGAACCACTGTAGCTGGGAGCAGCAGGAGATCATAGCACACCATCTGACCGAGATCCTGGGGGAACAGCTGCTGAGTACCACCTTGGATGGGCTGCTGCCCACTCAGCTGCCCTCGCCTGAGGTAGGGACCCTGCTCTCCCAGCCCAGACTCTTCTATGGCTTCCATATTTCCCCATCTCAGCTCTTTCATGTTGTTCCTTTCTTCACACCCTCAGACGGACCATCTTGCTCTTTATATCTTCAGAATCAACTTTAATTAAAAAGAAATCTAATTGAGCATAGAATTCTATTTATAGTTCTCTAAATTTTAAATCAATGATTTACATTTAGTTTTTCTATTATAATTTTTTTGAACTGTTGATTGTGTTGTGTGTCCATCACCCAAAGTCAACTCATTGTCCATCATTATATTTATCCCTCTTTATTCCCCTCCCCTGGCAGTTTTTCAATGGAAGTGTCTTAATTTTTTTCTGATAGTTCAAAAGTGTTGTAGACTATACCAAAATAGAAAGGGAAATTCCCCCACCATAACCTCAGCCTTTGCCAATAACTGCTATCAACAGATTTTAAATGCTTAAACATATATGTGTATATATATATTCATATTTTTAAAAGAGTGAATGATAATATTGTACATCAACTGTAAAAAAAAGTAAATGGGATTACCTTTATATCCCTTTATATCACATATAATATATATCATAGATGTCTTTTCATATATAATCATTTTCCTTTTTTAACAGCTCTATGGTATTCCATTTTATGTATGGACAATAACTTATTCAACCAGTAGATGGCAAATATTTAGGTTGTTTATAATTTTTCACTTGTACATTTAGCTTTGCCCATTTATTCTTTCTTTGAGATGGGTTCTTAGAAGCGAAATTGCTGGGTTGAGGAGTTTGCATATCGACAATTTGTTTATTATTGTCAAGTTGCTCTCTGGAAAAAATACCAATTCGCACTACAACCAACGTACAGGAGAGTATAACTCCAGTAGTGAGATAATGCATAATGCAAACCTGAAAAAAAAAATCAAGTTCTTTAAAAAGAAAGGTCTACTTTATTTTGACTTAATTGATAATATTATTTATCCACTTTGAGGATTTATAATTTTTATTGCTATATAACTATTTTTTTAAATGTCAAAGATATTAATGCTCTGGAAAATATCTTTTGCAGTCTTTTTTCATTTCTTTATACTACCTTCTGCCTTACAGGGGTTTTGAAGTTTTACGCAGTCAAATATGCCAATTATTTTATGTCTTCTGAGTTTTTATATCATGTTCTAAAGGCCATCTCACCTTAAGATTATTCAAAAAGATTTATTTTCTTCTAATAGTCTTTAAATTTACATGTAAATCTTTGATCTATGAGGAATCTTTACATGCCAAATGTGAGGTAGGGATCCCCATTTTCCCCCATATGGACAGAGATGTTACAGGTTTGCTTAACGATACAAAATCCCTACTGTATGTCCCCAGCAGCCTGCCTGTGGGAACTTCTGACCACTTGCTCCTTTTCATCGCCTTTGACGTGGCCCTGTGAGAGCAATATGACCTGTATGGTCGCCCCAGGAGGGTCCCAGAGCAGACACATGGCCAGGCCTCTTCATTTTTGTCCCTAGGAGCTTCGAAAGAAGATCCTGGTGAAGGGGAAGAAGTTAGGAACACTCGAGGAGGATCTTGAAGAGGAAGAGGAGGAAGAGGTGGAGCAGGAGGCTGAGCTTGAGACAGAGTCCCAGTTTGAGTCTGACATGCAGGAGCTGAGTCCTTGCAGGAAGGACAAAAAGAAGGTAGGCCAGGAGAGTGGTCTTTGCACTGGCATTTGGTCAGATTGCATCACAAGCTGAGTGTTCACGTGTGAAGAGACTAGAGCTAGGCAGGGTAGAGGGACAAGGAGCAAAATGCCCCCTACCCCCAATAAAAGAGGCACAAGAATGCATACTTGGCATCATTATATATTGCCATATATAGATATGTTGCAGTGGCTTTCCAACTTCTTTGAACTGTGTAATTTTTTTAAATGAAATCTTATCTGGAAGCTCAGTATGCAAAATAGGTAAATGCAGAGCCATCCTAGTTGATGTGCCCATTTGGCTCTATCCTGGGTCTCCCAGGTGACTCCTGGGACATCTTTGCACTACTTCTAGTCTCCTTAGAAATAAATTGGAAAACAAATGATGGGTGTGTATGTGCTACACTGTTATATTGGATAAGTAGGGCTTATGGAGTGACTGCTGTGACCTCAACTAAAGTTGGCTTAGTTAGAGAAAGCTTCTTGGAAAAGGTAAGTCTGAGGTGGGGCCAAAAATAGCCAAGGAGGAGGGGCAGAAAGAGGTGGGAAGGTGAAGGCTCTGAGAAGACCGAGCCTGAGTGGTCCAGCTCTCTGTGGGGAAGGGGTGCCATTTGTGGGACCACCAAGATCCTGGTTTGAAGCCTGCATTTCTCTCTCATGTGCACTTGCTTGGCTCAGCTGACTTCTAGCTTACTTACACTGTTCTCTCTGGGGTTGTGGTTTCTAACCTGCTGCCATGTCCAGGGATGGAAATGGGAATTCAGGAGGCAAACCTAAAACTATTACTCTGGAACCCTCACACCCTCCCAGGTGTGACTTCTATGACCATTGCATACCTTGACATATCTGTCTGGGTTCATGGACATATTAACCACAAATAGTTATTAATTTGTCTTGAAAAATGAAAGGCAGAGAGAATGACACCCCTCTGTTTAAAAAATAATAAATTTACCCAGAAAGTAATATAGAGCAGACTCTTCAAGTCTAGAGGCTGAAAACTAATCCCACCCATATACGCAGACTGCCTTTATTCCCACTCCCATCCCCAGGTTGTGATGTGCCCGCTGCTTTGTTCGCCTATCTGTTGTCAGATTATGGTCCAGGGTCCTTCTCCCAAGCTTGGGCTCCCTTTCTTTCCCAAGAAGGTGAGGCAGGAGGGAGAACACAGTGGGGAGGCAGTGGGCCGAGGCTTAGGTTGGATGGGGAAGTTCAGATCATGGCCATTGGCTTCTTCCCTCTCAGATTGCTGATGGTTTGAATGCATCTTCTTCTCTTTCTCCTTTTCCAGAAATCCAAGCCCATCTTGTGTCCATCCCTCTCTGTCCTGGTTGTCTACACAAAGATTGTCCCATTCCACAGCTTCACTCATTCAAGGGAGAACTACCGCTTCTATGAGTTATCGTCTTTCTCTGAAACCAAGGCCAAGAGCCTCATCAAGGAGGCTGGTCAGGACCAAACGGGAGGGACAGGGAAGAAACAGGATGTGTAGGGTCAGGCCTGATGCGCAAGCAGATGAGTTCCGGGAAAGAAGACAAAGAGGCTAAGAGACTCCTCAGGGCAGGCATGGGAACAGGAGTCAGAGGGGCTCAGAGCTCTAGGGAGGAGCATGGGGGAGATGCTGGGGAGAAGAGTGAAATTGGTAGGTGGGGTCCTTGGGACCACAGAAGGGGGAGCATTCACCACTTCCATCTGTACCTACACCCTTTTTACAGGCAATGAGTTTGTGCAGCATAACAGCTGGCAGTTAAGCCGTGTGTATCCCAGTGGTCTGAGGACAGATTCATCCAACTACAACCCCCAGGAATTCTGGAATGCAGGCTGCCAGATGGGTGAGGGGCAGGAGGGCCAGGGAAGAGGAAGTGGAAGAGCAACAAGTGGGCAATAAGTTCCCGGGTGGCAGTGGGGCCGGGGAACGCTCCAAGAGTGCTAGGCTGAGAAGGGTACCTGTGCAGGTGTCCCCAGCAGGCCCTTCCATACCCAGTGTCTGTTTAGCACCCTGAAAGAGAGGCTAGATGGCCCCCAAGGTGAATCCTTCCCTTCTCTTCTTCTGGGGCCTTCAGTGGCTATGAATGTGCAGACTGCAGGGCTTGAGATGGACATCTATGATGGGCTCTTCCGCCAGAATGGTGGCTGTGGCTACGTGCTGAAGCCAGACTTCCTCTGTGATGCCCAGAGTTTCTTCCACCCCGACAGGCCCATCAGCCCTTTCAGACCCCAGACCCTCCTGATCCAGGTATAATGGAAAGCAAAGCTGTTGTGAAGAAACTTGGGATGGCTGGGGTGGAAGCAGGGGGAAGAGGTGGCTAGGTGCGACAGGAATGTAAAGGGTGAGAAGTTCCTTGTGAGAGGCAGGATAGTCTGACTGTTAAAAGCATGGGTTTTGGAGCCAGTTGCCTAAGTTCAAGTTCATTTTTCTACCTGTGAAATGTAGTTCCTTAACTTTAGTCTCCTTGCTTGCAAAATGGGGATAATACTACTACCTACCTCACAGGGTTGTTGTGATTAGTTAAAATGAAGTTGCACAGTAAATACTATAGAAGGGGCTGCTATCATTAACATACCTTTCAAACCCTGTTAAACTTCTACTTGGACGTATTTTAAATTGCACATAGATTACTAGAAGAGAATCTATTACCCGTGGAGGATTGGCTTTGCAAATCCAAAGCTAGAGGGCAAGGTCCTGCATTTCCCCTTTCTCCCCGGGGAGTGTGAGCTGGAGTGGGGCTGGACTGAGTAGGAACTGTTGCAGGTGATCAGTGGTCAGCAGTTCCCCAAAGCAGACAAGACCAAAGAGGCGTCCATTGTGGATCCGCTGGTGAGAGTGGAGATCTTTGGCGTCCGCCCAGACACAATCCGGCAGCAGACCACCTATGTGGAGAACAATGGTGAGACTGGGCAGTGCTGGGGGGAAGTGGGAGAAAGCATGACTGTCACTTTCCTACCATCCTGCCCTCCATTCAGTATAGTCCATGTCATCACCCTCCCGTCCCCCACCTCCATGGGAGGCAGTGTGGAACATGACAAAGAATCTGGGCTTGGACATGTCAGTGTGAATCCTGGCCTCTCCATTATAAGCTCCAAGGAACTGGGCACATTGCTTTTCCATCCTGAGCCTCAATTTCCTCACCTGATTTCTATGAAAACTAAGTGAGCACACACGGGGAAAGTAACCCAGCAGCGGTCTAAAAAAAAAATCAACAATGTCTGTTCATCATTCCTTCCCTCATTCACTGCCGTCCACACCAGGTTTTAATCCGTACTGGGGGCAGACACTATGCTTCCAGGTGCTGGTGCCTGAGCTGGCACTGCTGCGCTTTGTTGTAATGGATTACAAGTGGAAATCCCGAAACGACTTTGTCGGTCAGTACACCCTGCCTTGGACCTGCATGCAGCAAGGTGAGCCTGCCCTCCCACCCTTGGCCGCACTCCAGTACTCTGGCCGTCTTCCAAATGCAGTCCTCCTCTGCCTTTCCAGGTTACCGCCATATACACCTGCTCTCCAAGGATGGCACCAGCCTCCACCCAGCTTCCCTCTTCGTGCACGTCTGCATGCTGGACGGGGTGAAGGAGGTTGACTCCTAAGGTGGGCACCTCATGGGAAGGGTGGGTGCCCTAACTTTAGATCGTGAGGGAAACCTGGAAGGATGCTCCAGGAAACAGGTGGTGAAAACCAAGCATTGGGTTGTGCGTTCGTAGGCACAGAATTACTTCACCCTTCCTAACAAGCAAATCCAGGACCTGATTTGTCACCTTCTTTTCTGTTTTCACAAAACTTTCGGTATCTTTCCCTCTTACACTATACAGGAGACACTATACTGGAGCTTCTTCCTTCCTTTTGCTGTAGGCTTAGTCCCACCCCCAGACCTAGAACTAATCTCTCTTATTAACTCAGGCTCAAAGGCACATGGCAACTGCAAATCCAGAGGGGTTTGGTGCAGAAACCCAAAGAGGCACTATCCGTTCCTCAAAACCCAGAGCCAAGGAAAGGATAAACCAAGCCTCAAGTCTCCCCAAGCCTGTACTGACTCTCAAGAGAACACTGCACAGCCCTCAGAGTCCACACTAGACTGCTCCTTCCTAGCCCCACCAGTATTAATAGAGCTGCTCTCCCCAACTTGGCTTGAGTATGGTCTGTCATTGTTTGGCAAGAACGGGAAGAATGAGGGTTGGGGGACATCTGGATAGACAGGTGGGGCAGGGAAAAGGTAGAAAAACAAATTTCCAGGGGTTCCTCTGACTGGGCTGCATAGGAATGACACAGAAGTATGGCTTCTAGCAGTCAGCGTGAAAGGAGCAGGCAAAGGGTTATGTGATCCCAGACCTTCTCAAGAGTCTGTCTGAAATAGTCCTGGTTCGAGTCTGCTGTCCCAGCATAATTATTAATAGTACCCTCGTTAACTTTCCCAGTGTCCCAGTTTTTATGATTAATTATACAGTCACTGTGAGCCGCTCGCATAGTTTTGCATTAGAGATTCACTCTACCCCTGCCATCGTTTGCCTTTCACACTACCTTTGTGCTTTAGCTCTAGCGCAGTTGCTGATCCCGTCTGAGGAATCAAAGCTGCTTCCACGAGGAAGCTTAGTGGGTGGTGGTCCTCCCTCTACAGGTAGACAAAGTGTGGCTCAAAAATAGGGAGCAGAGCAAGGGCCAAGAAGAGGCTCAAGAACAGAGAGCAGGCAGAACCGGGCCTGTTTGAGAATCACCCACTCAGTGAAGAAGGAAGGAGAAAAGGAAGAAGCAAGGATGTAAGAGGGGACAGAGCAGATCAGGTTGATAGCCTGGAAATGTAAAACAGGGACACGGACGAGGCTATAAGCTAGTGAGCACCGTGGTTAACATGCTTTATAGGGCGGTAGGCGCAGCAGCACATGCGGCAGGTACAGCTGGCTTGAGGGCGCTGAATGGAAACAGGACTTGGCACAGTAAAAAGGAAAGAGAAGATGAAATTAGTAAAACCAAGATTTTATACTCAGGGACTCTGGTGGAGTGATAGTGAAGAAACTAGGACCTTACAGGTTAAAAACACAGTGGGCCTCAACATAAAATAAACTTGTGGTCCATGTCTCTCTTTTATGCAGTCAATATCAAAGTTCTCTAGTCAGAGTCCCATGAAGGTGCCAGCCAACCGGACACCCCGAAGCCAGCTCGTCCTAATACTCTGAGCTTCTCAGGCTAGCACTGGTTCCGGTCTGCACATCTCGGGCCACACCTTCTTCTTGTCTGGGAGCTGGGGGGGGTTCTCAGCCCTCAGGTCCAGTTGGGGGAGCAGAAGGAACAGAAGCGCTGGGCTCCTCCAACTGCACATCATGCAGGTGCACCGTGGGGGTGGTGGGGTCTTTGCCCACGCCTTGGTTGGGGTCGGCCTGGTCAGGGTGGTGCCTGCGCACATGCTTGACCACCTGGAATTTCTGCTTGGCCTTGTAGCTGCAGAGGCGGCAGAAGAAGGGGTGGCGGTCAGTGTGGGTGAGGGCATGGTGCCGCAGGCCGGCAGCCCAGCGGAAGGCGCGGCGGCACACGTTGCACACGTAGGGCTTGGCCTCGCTGTGCTTGCGGAGGTGGGTGCGCAGCAGGAAGCGTGTCTTGAAGGCCTTGCCACACTGCTCACACATGAAGGCCCGCGCTTCCCGGTGCCTCGTCTCCTGGTGCACACGCAGTGCGTCAGCCCGGTTGGTACAGTACTCACACTCGGGACACTGGTATGGCTTCAGTCCTGTGGGACAGGGCAAAGACAGGGAACAACTCACCACTGAGGGGTGAAACAGGGTTCAGTGGACCATACGAGTCACTGTGATCCTGGGACATAAAGAACATAAGCTGACTAATATGATATCTTTGGAATATGCCAGTCTTCTCTGACATTTCTGTGCCCTTCTCCCAACACAGCCCCTTGTATACAGTGGGTGCTCAATAAGGGCTGATAACTGGACCCCTAAATAGCCACCTGACAGCAATGCATACTCATATACGATAGGGTTTCCAATGGGAAAGTCCAACTGCCTTTTGGTCGTGAGGTCCTCATGGAAGTTGGCGATGCATATAAAGACAACTCCTTGTTCAATTCAAGAAGTCGAAGAAAATATTTAAGAGGGAAGGAAGTAATGGTGAGAAAGTGACATTCATAGATGCAGAGGGCCTTGAAATTCATCTGCTCAAATCCTTTACATGAGGAGATCAAATACAGTAATCACAGGCATGTCATCATCATTAGCCCTTTTCTGAGAGCCTGTCGTTCACGGACTCCAGGAGAACAAAAGGATAAGTTAAAACAGGTGAAATAGTTCCAGCAGGTTGGGAGGAAGCAGGCAGACCTGCCTGCCTTTAGTCATTCATGTTTGAATTGGGGGTTCTCAATGGGAGGTGGGTAACATGGTGTCACAATCACCTAGGGAACCTTTGAAAAGTACACAAAGCCAGGCTCTAAGGTTGACCTGTCTTCTGATTCTCATAGCTCTTCAGTGGGTTGGGAAACTATTCTAGTCATTTGGCCTGCCCACTACCACTGGTGTGAAAGCTGACCTGCACCCTGAATCTGAGTAAGGACACACACCACCTCAGGGAGGTGGGTGTGCCAGGGCATGGAGGAACCCGTTGGGCCTGTCAAAACCATGCAGACTCACCTGTGTGCTTGGTCATGTGGTACTTGAGTTGGTTGACCCACTTGCACTTGTAGCCACAGTCAGGGCACAGATACTTCCGTTCTTCCTTATGGATTCGCATATGGTACTGCAAGAGGGAAGAGCAAAGAATACGTCCAGAAAATGTGCACCTCCCGCACGCTTAATGGATGAGGAAACAAGGGAAGCAGGAAGAGAGACTGCTGGCAGATAACCCGTGATCTGCTCGCCTCCTGTCCATACTCCGTTACCAGCCAGCCAGGTTCTTCAGTCTGGCCACTGTGACACCAACCTAACCCTTTGGGCCTACCCCTAGCTCTGCCCGGACTATCTCAGTTCTGCCACTTGATTACCTGTGTCTTTGGGTGACCTAACCTCTAATGCTCAGCTTAATAATCTGTAAAATGGCAAACAGTAAGTCACTATATCTCAGGTTTTAGAAAGCATTAAAATCACAGTGCCCAGCATGCAGTAAGTGCTCGAAAAATATTAGCTGTTATTATCTAGATTATTTCCAACCTATCACATGCCTTTTTCACATGACTAGCATGTACTGTGGAATTTTATCTCTACAATAACCCTATAAAATATTATCCCATTCTTACAGATGAGGGGGCTCTGAGGCTTGGAGGCATTAAGGAGCTTGAAAACAGTCACATAGCTAATATTTGGGAGAATTAGGATTAGAGAACTCAGGCAGTTTAACTCCACAGCCTGTACTCTTGGCCTCCATGGTCCTTGACTTACCTTGAGGCGAGAGGGGTCAGCACAAGCATAGGGACAGAGGTGACAGCGGTAGGGCTTTTCCCCAGTGTGAATGCGGCTGTGCCAGGTGATCTTCTGCCGGTTCTTGGTGCTGTAAGAACAATCAGTACACTTGTATAGCCGGGTGCCCCCATGCCCCTTCACGTGATGATCTAGCACCAGCTGATGGCGGCATGTGAAGTCACAAAAGGGGCAGCACAGAGGGGGCTGGCCAGCACCCCCATCTGAGGCTGCTGCTGCTGAGGTCTCCTCATGCTGTTCCAAGTAGTGCTTCACCAGGCCCACCCGCTCCCGGGCAGCAAAGTCACAGAACTGACAGCGGTGGCTGAAATGCTGCTGCCTCCGGTGCTCATCCAGTGCTGGCCGGCTGGGAAAGGCCTGTTGGCAGGTTCCACATGCGAGCCGTGGCTGCTGCTTACAGATGTGTCCTCGCAGGCTGGCAGGACTGGGGCACAGGAAGCCACAGCGGGAGCAGTGCAGAGGGCCCTCAGTGGCCTCCGCAGGAGAGCCCGGGGCTGGGGGGGTGGGCTCGGGATGCCGGCGCAGAGCATGCTGCTTGAGTGCCGTCTCGGAGCTGAACTGAGCCTCACACTGCAAACAGGCAAAGGCTGCGGTGCCCTGGTGGCAGCTGTTGACGTGGCGAGTGATGTCGTGGCGAAGGTAGCCACTGTAGTCACAGAGTGGACAGAAGTGGGTGGGGGTTTTGTCGTGTACCCTCAGCCGGTGCAAACGCAGTTTTGAATTAGTACCAAATGTCTGGGGACAGGAACTGCAGGGGATGCGGCCAACACCTGTGTGTCGGGACTGGTGAGCCTCCAACCGGTACCGTCTAGTGGTGGAGAAGTCACAGAAAGGGCACTGATGTGGCTTCACTCCCTCATGCTTGAGCCGCTGGTGCTGCTGTAAGCATCTGCTCTGTTTGCAGACGAAGCCACAGTCCCCACATTGAAGAGGGGGCCGGGGGCCACGGGCCGGGGCCACAGTGGGGTGCTTCTGCTTCTGGTGGAGCTTGAGAGCAGTGGCAGCAGGCGTGGTGAACGAGCAGAGGCCACAGTGTAACTCTGCAGACTGCTCAAGGGGGCAGCCGCGGGACTGGTGAGTCCTCAGAGCCCGTTCCTGCTGGCAGCTGAACGGACATGTGGGGCAGGAGAAGCGAGCCCCCTTCTGCTTTGGAACCAGAGCTGCGTCCACATCCTCAGAGCTGCACTCTGTACTCCCACCATTTAGGGGAACAGCATCCCCATTGCACAGCAGGGACACAGCTGACTGGGTCTGAGAGGCCCCTCGCTTTCCTGCCCCACTGCGCCCCCCACGGCAGCCTTCAGCCACATGAGAGGTGATGGAGGAGAGCCGAGAACAGAGGAACATGCATGAATTACAGTGATACTTGCCCTGATCAAAGTGGAACTTCTCAGGGGTCTCTGGGGATGAGGCGTTTCCCACAGGAAGCACTGTGGGGCTAGAGAGTGTGGCAGCCTCCTCTATTTCTTCTGGTTCCCTAGGAAGCTCAGAGGGAGCATCTTCTGGGAGCACTTCCTCCACTTCTAAGGGTGCAGATGGCAGCTTTCTGCCTTCTGTGGCTTCTGTGGCCTGGGTGCCAGGGGGCAGAGGATGCAAAGGGATGGGTGAATCAGGTCTGGGCAAGCCCTTGTTCTTTTTGAGCAGAACAGGGCACTTCTTCAGCAGGTGGGTGCTAAGGCCACGCTGTTGCCTGAAACTAGCTCCACACTCGGGGCAAAGCAGGGGCTCTCGGCGGCCCTGGCACCCAGTCCTGGAGTGCAAATTCAGGGCTTTCTCCCGGCGGGTAACAAAAGGGCAGTGTGGGCAGCGGAAGGCCTGCCCCTCTCCCTGTATCACTACCATCTGAACCCGCCCCTCCAGTACCAGAGCCTCCGCCTGTTCTTTGTCCTGTCTCCTGAGGGCCTTCAGTAATGACTCTGACTCAGGAAACTGGGGCAGGAGGGCTGCCTCAGGGGGTGTGGTTGCCTTGAAGGTTCCCATCCAGCTGTTAGGGGGTTCCTCGGAGGATGGAGGACTTCTGGGGGGCTCAGAGACTGGCTTTTCCAGAATGGAATCTTCTTCAGCCCCCAGACCAGAAGTCCCAGCACCTTCAAAGGTAGACAGCTCTGTCAAAGTTCCATCTGGCCCTTCCGGTGTCAGGGGCCCTGAGGGATCTAGGGGCCTGAATTCCACAGGGGCTGTTTCAGTGATCTCCTCAAGGGGTGGCCCAGCCACAGGCTCCAGCTCCACTCCCAGGGCCTCTAGGTGTAGTGTGCAGCTGCCCTCCTCCTCTGTTGGGCTGGGGCTGCCAATCAGGTCACCCCCATGGGGAATCTCACTGCTATCCTGTCTCCTGGCACTGTCTTCCTCACTGGCCTCTGGCAGAGCCTGGTCCAAGCTTGGGTCCACCACAGTCCCAGTGTCATGGTCCTGCCCCACAGGCTGGGCAGACAGCTGATCTGAGGACTCTGAGTCTGGTTGGGGTATTGGGCATTGCTTGGCCTCCTCTGGCTCCTGGCTGGCATAGCGGAGCTGCCAGACCTGGTCGCCGGGAACGTAGCCATGGGCCTTGCGCTTGTGGAAGAAGAGGGTAGTGTTGCTGAAGGTGCGGTAGTCACAGAGGGCACAGCGGAACTCACGGAGGCGGGTGTGTTTGCAGTTCTCATGGCTCAGCAGGGCCTGCTTGTGGCGGCTCTGGTAGCTGCAGTAGCGGCAGGGGTAGAGCGGGGCCGGCTTGCTGGGGTGGTGCTGGGAAGCCATGTGCTTCTGCAGCTCATACTTCCGCTTGCAAGCAAAGGCACACACTTCACACATAAGGGACTTGCCCTGGTGTCTCAGCTTGTGGCTGCTCAGCTGATCAGCCCGGTGGCAGCGATAGGAACACTGATTACACTGGTATCTGGTGAAGAGGGGATAGGCAAGGGTGGGATGGGGGAAATCACAGCCGTAAATCAGTCATAATGACTAACAGTCACTACCTCCTATAGGTCGGCCTCTACTCAGTATTGTACATATACTATCTAATTCACTGTGCTTTCCCACTACCCTATGAAATCGGTATCCATTTTACAAGTGAGGAGACTAAGGCATTGAAGTTAACAACTTGCTTGAAGTTACAAAGTAAAGGGCAGAGACAGTCTAGCTTTAAGGTTTGTGTTCTAGCCCCTGCTCTATATTGCTCCCTAAAGGGAAGATATCATGAATCAGCAACCCACTGTGGACTTCTACAGAGCTGACATGGTCCACAGGGCAGGTTTCTGTGCCTAGTTCCTGTTCTCCCACGGAGGCATGAAAACTAAGGAGAAAGCCCCTAGCCAGCTGTGCCCAGAGATGAGAGGGGAAGTGGTCAGGATTGGGGCCACAGTGTAGTCTATCTACTTTCCCAGCAGTGGACTCTGAGAACACACGTGACACTTTAGTGTCCAGGTCTATACTTGGAGTCTATACTCCCGTCTCTGAGCCTAGAGATCTCACTGCAAACTGGGCCACAGGCACAGAGGCCAGCTATCGGCAATGGAGCTGACAGGAGCATAGAGGGGTATTTTGAGGAGTCTCCCCAAGGCCAGAAGAGCAATAGGGTCACAGCTGAATTCAAGAGGAGGCTAGTTTAACCTAAGGTTCTTGGCATAGGGATGCAGGCATGTGCATGCTCATACCTGAGGTCCCCTAAGTGTTTTCGCATGTGCACGCTGAGGTAGTGCTTCCACTTGGTGACATAGCCACACTCGGTGCACATGTAATCCTTGGTGTTGGAGTGGGTCAGCATGTGCTTGGATAGGTAGCTCACATCTCGGCATGTGAAGTCACACAGCTCACACTTGTGAGGTTTCTCACCTTATGTAAGGGGAGGGGTGGCGGAGGGGATGAGAGGGGAGAGAACACATGTCACACACAGAGCATGTCAGCAGACTGACCATTTTCCCCAGCAAGTCTGCCCTGATGCCAGGCAGGAACAAAAGCTTTACGTACTGATAATAAGAGTCAAAGCTGCTTCACAGCCCTCAGACAGCTGCTCCTTTACCCACACAGACACCAAGGACAGAGGGAAGAAAGTGAAGACAGTTGCGCAAAACTAGCTATAAAGTCCACTCCTGATTTGTTATACAGCTTGCTGGCACTAATAACCAACTGCTCCACTTAGCCCAGTGGAAGGAGAAAAAATTAGGCAATACAACACCGTGGTTTAAAAACTCTGATTCTGGAGTCCATCATGATAATATTTTAATAGCCAACATGTGTTTAGTGCTTACTTTTGCCAGGCACTTCATAAAAATGCCTCCTCTTGCCTGACCTGTGGTAGCACAGTGGATAAAGTGTCGACCTGGGAACACTGAGGTCGCCAGTTCAAAACCCTGTACTGGTCTGGTCAAGGCACATATGGGAGTTGATGCTTCCAGCTCCTCCCCCCTTTCTCTCTCTCTCTCTCTCTCTCACTCTGTGTCTCCTCTCTAAAATGAATAAAATAAAATAAAAAATTAAAAAAAAAAAAAAAAGAAGTAAAAAATGCCTCCTCTTACTGAATCCTCACAATAGCCCTAGGAGGCAGGCGCTATGATTACCCCATTTTACAGAGGAACAAGTTGAGGCACAGAGAATCACAGAGCTAGTAAGTGGTAGCTCAAATCCCCACTTAATACTATGTGGCCTTGGGCAGGTCATTTAACCCAAGTCTTTTTTTTTCTTTTAGATTTTATTTATTCATTTTTAGAGAGAGAGAGAGTGAGAAAGAGAGGAAAGAGATAGAGAGAATAGGGGGAGGAGCAGGAAGCATCAACTCCCATATGTGCCTTGACCAGGAAAGCCCAGGGTTTTGAACCCGTGACCTCAGCGTTCCAGGTCGACGGTTTATTCATTGTGCCACCACAGGTCAGGCTAACCCAAGTCTTAGTTTCCTTATCTCCATAGAAAAGGCAACAAAATATTGACCTCATGGTTGATATAAAGGTTAAATGAGATGTTCCAAAGTCCTCAGTGGTGCCCAGCAAGAACTTGAAGGTGAGCTGTCCCTGGAGTTGGTCAAAACCTGGCACTAGCCTGACCAGGCGGTGGCGCAGTGGATAGAGCGTCGGACTGGGATGCGGAAGACCCAGGTTCATGACCCCGAGCTCGCCAGCTTGAGCGTGAGCCCATCTGGCTTGAGCAAAAGCTCGCCAGCTTGGACCCAAGGTCGCTGGCTCCAGCAAGGGGTTACTCGGTCTGCTGAAGGCCCGCGGTCAAGGCACATGTGAGAAAGCAATCAATGAACAACTATGGTGTCGCAATGGCAACGAAAAACTAATGATTGATGCTTCTCACCTCTCTCCGTTCCTGTCTGTCTGTCCCTATCTATCCCTCTCTCTGAATCTCTCTCTGTCCCTGTAAAAAAAAAACCACCTGGCACTAAGAAGCTGGGGCCATGTTTCTTCAGGACCCTTCCCTATTATCCGTGCCTACCCACTCAGCCCCCTTCGCTATGGTGAAAGGCAAGCAACGTGGTGCTCTGGTACTATTACTAGCTGTGTAATGCTAAAACAGCCCATTTAAGTTTTCAAGTTTTTAAGATGTCTACTTGCCATCCTTATAAGACTATTACCATTGATTAAATGAGATGATATATATGAACGAGATCTGTAAATGATAAAGCACTTATATAGGAGAGGTCTCATGAATTAGATTCTGTGACTAGAGCATGTATCAGTGGGAACAACAATGGCTTTGTCCTGAGCTGCCTAAAAACTGTCCTCTCAAACCAGAGTCTTTGATGAGACTTTTTAAGGTTTTATCAATGCCCCATGCTTACAGAGATCACAAATGGGATGATGCTGTGGCAGGAAGCCTGGTTTGGTTGTCACTCAAAGTGTTAATAATAATGCTGGAAACCAATTAAAAGTCTGACTTGAACTATCTGCAACTTCCAGATCACCAGATGTGCTCATGTTTCATTGTCATGGCTACCAAAGCTGTAAGATGTATGGATGGCTCGGTCCTCTCGCCCCGTCTCTCACAGCACATCCCAAAACTTGGATTGCACATGAAGATCTGTCCTGATCTGTGCTTCTTCACTTTACGAGGCTCACTGTTGACCCATCCAAGGCGGACTAGGGGTGGGCAGGACTGGACAGGGCCTTACGGGTAAGACACAATAGCACAGGCTCTGGATCAGACTGCTTGGTCAAATCCTAGCCTGGCCACTTTTCTAGGTGAATAACACTCAGTTTAAGGCTCCTAAATTCCAAACACCAGATTTATCTCTAGGGATACCAGGTCAAAAGAGACAGTGAGTGCAAAGCCCTTCACGTGTACGTCTGCCATCGCCTCCTCACCACCGTTACACTCCGTGGGGGAGGAGGCCGCCTCACCTGTATGCAGCAGCATGTGGCGGATGAGCACTCGCTTGTGCGCAGTCGCAAAGCTGCACTCAGGGCACTGGTGGATCTTCTCATGAGCATGCATCTTGCCCACGTGATCCTGGTAGGCCACCGGGTTGAAAGTGGCGAAGGGACAGAAGGTGCAGCGCAGCTCCTCACTGCCAGGGTGGCCCTGCTTCTTGTGTTTGCGGAACAGGTGCTTGTTAGAGCAGGCGAAGTCACAGTGCGGGCAGTGGAAGGCATAGTGGCTCTTGTGGTGCGCCTCCATGGCTTCGGCTGTGGCGAAGAGCATGGGACACGAGTGATGGCGGCACTCCACAGCCCGCACCCCGTGGGTCTCCTTCAGGTGTTTCACGAAGGTCTTGCGGTCGGGGGCCGTGTAGCCGCAGCCCTCCTGGAAGCAGCCAAGGGGCAAGGGCTCTGCCGCCGCCGCCGCCGTGTGGCTCTTGAGGTGCTCCTTCAGGGCCTGACTGAGGCGGAACTCCTCCCGGCACACGGGACAGGCATAGGTGTCCGAGTAGAAGTTGGAAATGTCCTCGTGCATGCTGGCCATGTGGCGGTTGAGCGCGTTTCTCTCCACAGCGCTGTAGTGGCACCGCGGGCAGCGGTGGGCCTTCTGGCCCAGCTCCCGCAGCAGGTGGGTCTTGAGCTTGCTCTTACTGGTGAAGAACTTCTGGCAGTTGGGGCACTGGAGGCTGGGATCTGGGAAGTGGAGGTGCAGGTGCTCCACCAGATGGGTCCGCTTCTTAAAGCAGCGCTTGCATTCCGGACACATGTGGGTCTTGAAGAGGGACTCAGTGCCAGGAGCCACATCCCCTGTGAGAGGGCGAGGCAGAGTGGATTGAGAGTGAGGTTGTTCGACAGGTCAGGGGCTGGCCAGGTAATGGGAGAACCACAATCTGCCCAGTTACAAACAGTGTCTGGCCTTTCCCCTTTCTCTCCAAGAAACCAAACAACAGCATTTCATATACTGTCGTCTCAAACGAGAGACAAGAAATTCAAGCATTTAGAGAAATAAAACCACAAGAACTTCTCAGACCTAGCAGTGGCCTGTTTGAAGTGCTTTACTCAGCCACCCACTCTACTCCTGAGCCTCTGTCTAGAGTTGCTCAAAAGAACAATCTGGATGAAGCCCATGTTCACGGGGGCAGGTAGGCAGGTCAGCAGGGTTGGTAGGGAGGAAAAGAACCCTATGGGGAGCAGAAGAGAAGAAGGTAAAGTACTCCAACTTCCCAACACGGGCTCATGAGTCTGGGTCACGGGGAGCCGGTAATAAACATAATCAGATCTTTCCTATACGCCCGACAGTAAACCTGCTCCCTGCGCGATGGGTGCACAATGGGTTCTGGACGGTGTTCTACTGAGTTGGAAACTGGGAAGTAAGCATTCAGAAAAGAAATCTTAGGGGGTTCCGTGCCAGACAAGACAGGCTGCTGATCATCAATAATCTCTGGCATCTTTAAACTATGGCTGTTACCCATTCTTTCCCTGTAAAAGAGCTCTCTGCCTGAGGAAAACAGCCCAGGAGAACAAACTCTATTTATCCCTATACCCTGTGTTACTACATTTTAAATTTTTCCACTAGACACATCAAAGTGGACTGTTAACAATGAAAGGATCCGAACCAAAGCTCAGAAAACCAAACCCTAGAGCCTCAATGCCAGGCTCTCCTCAAGCCACTGCTCCCTACTATTGAGAAGTTCAAGCCTGATCAGTCAGTACCTTCCAGCTGCTGCAGCCCCTGGCCTTTCTCCAGGGCTCTCTGGGAGTCCTTCAGGGTGCCACACTCCTCCTCTTCTTCTAAGTCCTCCTCTTCAGCTGAGTCCTGCCTGGACAAGGGTGTGTCTGCTTCTTCTGAAGGCTGTCCCTCTCCTGGGGGTAGTTTGGGAGCTGGAAACACATAAAGCTTGATGAGGTCGACAGGTGCCAATGACAACTCTGAATGCTTGTACTTCCTTCTACTGGCTGACAGAGCCCTTCATCCCAATTTAGCATAAGAAAATTGTGGGTTCTTATAGGAAGACCAGGAATGCAGCTATCCGTAATGCTCCAGCCTAAAGTAAATCACACCTCAGATAACACTACCCTCAGACCCTTTGAGGGTAAGAGGTCTGAGGTCACTAGAGTTGGGGGTAGGGGACTGAGAGGTAGAAAATGGATAAACTGCACTTCCCTGGCTCAGGTCCCCAGGGGCTAATGGCTGGTGGCTCAGCGCACATGAACACACCCTGACCCTAAACCGTTCTACTGAGAAACCCAACTCAGCAATTCAGGGTCACATCCTGTTCCCTCAAATCTATCCCTTCTATTCCTCAATAGGGGCAGCTGCCTTGGTAAGACAAAGACCTATGACTATTCCCTAGAAAAAAGGAGTCTTCTTTATGGGAGCAGAACACAAATGAGTCTCAGCAAGCCAACTCTCTCATCAGAAGAACCCTGGCCTCTCCTGGCCTGATTTCTCTACTTCCTCCTGCTCCTCTACTCCACCTGTGCCCCTTTTCTTGACTAAGAGGAGTAAGAATCAGTGAAGCACCACCCTCCTTGAAGGTTTCTTTTAAAAATAACAGCAGCTTCTCCTACCCAATCACACTTGTTCTAACAGAAAGTCAAAAGGCATTCCACAAGTGGCTATGGGCATTATGGCTTTTGCCCTCAGAAGGTCTGAAATGGATCAGAAGAGAATATTGGTTAAGTAATCAAGGCCACAGTATAGCCTTCACTTAATGTCACAAAGACTTTCTCTGTATCTTATATATTCTGACTGGTCCAAGCTTTCTGGATGTCTGTGGTTCTGTCTTCTTGAGCCGCTACTCTGGATTCACTTGTACTCAGGCATACATCCATGGCACTAGATACAACTACTTTCCAGGCGGCATACCGCTGGGCCCCTGGCTTCATACCTGGCAGTAGCTCCCGAGATGGAACACTCTGAATAGCCGACAGTTGTCCCTGTGTCCCAGCCCCATGGCTGCGCCGATGCTGCCGGAAGAGTTTGATGTTGGAGCCCGTGAAGCTGCAATGGTCGCAGTGGAAGGGGTAATGGGCCTGTCGGTGCAGCTCCATGCCCTGCTGGCTCCCGAAGAGCAGAGGGCAGCCCCGAAAACAACAGGGCACAGGAACCGCTCTGTGGGTCTGTCTCAGGTGGTGCTGCAGACCCTTACGATCTTCAGCAGAGAACACACAGCCAGACTCTGGGCAGGGGAAGGTGTCAGGAGGACCCCGGTGAATCTTGAAGTGGCTCTTCAGGGCCTGGGGTTGGGCAAACTCCTGTCTACATACAGGGCATGGCAGGGGGCTATCGGGTGGGCTCTGGCCCTGGAAAGGGCCAGGAAGAGTGAGGTTGCGGGGGGATAGCTCTACAGAGAGGCCCTGTACAGGCTGTATCAGGGTCTCAGTGCACTGGTGCAGGGCCAGCAGAGTGGGCTCTGTGAAGCTCTGCTCACAGCGCTCACAGAAGTACACCTCCACCACCTTTACCAGGACACCTGCAGGCAGAGGACCGACAGAGAAAGGCACAGAATCAGATAGAATGAGACTCACAGGAGTTAGTGACTAGCAGAAAATATAGGTGAATCTTTTCATATTCATGGAATGGAGATGGACTTTAAGTCTGGTTCTGCACCTGGACTGTAAGCCCCATGAGGGCAGGGACAGCCTATCTTACACATGTGTTTGGATTCCCAGTACCTAGCACAATACTTGGCACAAAGTACTTAAAAAATATTTGTTAAATGAGTGTAACAAGCCTTAATCAAATCCAGAAAACATAAAGAAAAGGCAATATATTTTGCCCCCAAAATTAAAAACTTCCAAGAAAGGAAATGACAATTTGGGGATAATATCCGTAATATAAATGACAAAGTGTTACTTTCATATTCTGTAAAAAGACTTTCATAGGCACGGTAATTCATAAAATAGAGAATATCCTTTTTGAGAAGAGCCAAATCATGTTCATAATAATTACTGCCATTTCTTAAGCACTGGGCAGGGCCTTGATAAAGAAAGGCTTCGGAAACCCTCTTGGTCCTCCCACTGCCCTAAGAAAAGAGGGACCTGGGATTCTGCGAGGTTAATGCCACCAAGTTTGTTAATAGTAGAGCTGTGACTCAAGCCCAGGTCTGTCCTTTTTATATTTTTGTTTAAACAAAAGTTCAGTGCAACAATTCAAATGATACGAAGATTTTTTTTTTAAACCCACTCACACAGTTTGGTCTATATCCTTTGGGGTTTTTTTGGGTCATTTTCTGCAATTTACTTTTTTTCTTTTGCTATATATCAAAGATATTTTTATCTATGAGTCCACCCTCATATGTTTTTGTCCAGTTCTTACTACTTCAGAGCATGGCTAAATCAAAATGAAATTTTGCCCTTCCAGATGGACACCTGGGTTGTGTCCAACCATTGCAAACAAAGCTAGCCTAATCGTTCCGTCTGTGTACCTTATGTGCTTGCATGAGTCTTCTTGTAGGACAGATCTGACAAGTGGAGTTACTCGGTCAGACAGAGTACAGACAGTTAAATATTTGTTAGGTAAATACACCGATCTTCAAAAGATTATGCTAATTTATACTCTTCATAAGCTAGAAAATAGTGTCTGTTTCCACAGAGCCTCACCAATACTAGGTATTAAAAAAAAATGTTTTAACTTTTGCCAAAGTCAAGAAATAAAAATGGCATCTCAGTTATTTCTAATTCTGAGATTAAGCATCTTTATAGTCATTGACTATTTTTTATTTCTTCTTTAGTTAATTTCATGTAGATTTCTTCCCCCTTTTTAAAAACATAGTTTCTTTTTCTTATCTTTTTATCATGGAGCTCTTTAATTTTAAAGATATAAACTCTTGTGCCTGACCTGCGGTGGCGCAGTGGATAAAGCGTCCACCTGGGAACACTGAGGTCACCAGTTCAAAACCCTGCACTGGTCTGGTCAAGGCACATATGGGAGTTGATGCTTCCAGCTCCTCCCCCCTTTCTCTCTCTCTCTCTCATGTCTCATCTCTAAAATGAATTTAAAATAATATTAAAAAAAATATATATAAACTCTAATACATTGCAAGTTTTCCCAGATTTGTTTCTTAATTATTATTTCTTTTACACTTAGAAGTATTATATGATCAAATTAGCTAATCTTTCCCAGTATCCTTTTACATTGCCAAGGGAAGTAGTGACAACTGTATCTGAATGATGGCAGCTAAAAAACAGGGAAGTTATTTAAATTAAAAGTTAAAGATGTGGGAAGAATAAATGGGAGAATCTTTCTTCCATTAAACATAAGTGTAAAGGCTCAACTCTTAACTTCATGTCTTGGATGAGTTAAGTATGCCCATACACAAGAAACTAGGTCAGGAAAATACCACATCACCTCAGGGAAGCCCTGCCAAGCCAAGGGTGGTGGTGGAGAGAGACTGGGTCTTTTGCCTAATCGCTGGCTGCAGTCCCTGGGCGGGAGGGTAGCTATGGGTGAAGACTCCCCGAGGACTACTGGAGTGAGGCTTGGGCAGAGGTGTCAGAAATGCCTTCTGGATTATTGCCTGGCAGACGTGATGCCCTTGCAGGGGAACACTGCCAAGGTCTTGGTACAGGTTGTGTACCACCTTGCCAACCTTCAATCAACATTTACCAGCTGCAAATCAAATCATAACATCTCTCAGTATAAAAATAGGATGCTACCTTGTGTTCTCATCCTACTTATACACAAAGATCAAAAGTAACACAGTCAAAACTTCAGAGCTCTTTGTCCCACTGGCCTGCTGGCAACTGTGTTCGTACCTGGGGTCTCTCCAGGAGCACCTGGGGATAGGTTTCCAGCTACTGCTTCTACAATGATCTCCATGTTCCCTGTGTCCTCTTCAGTTGCTGTGGCCTCTACCAGCAGGCAGCTTGGGTCAGCAGACAAAGGTGTGGGGTTCCCAGATGGACAGGGACTCTGGACAGGCTCCAGGATTTCAGGGTTAGAGAGAGGTGGGGGGATCAGCAATAGCTCAGAGCACAGTCCATCCATCTCCTCAGTGCAGTTGGCGGGCTGTGAGTCCAACACAGGGTCAGTCATAACCACCAACTTGTGTGCTGTGGTCTCTTAAGTGCTGGCAAACCAACCAGAAGAGAAACCAAACAAAATGTAGTTAGATCTCCTACTTTCTTCCCAGTTGGTGTGGGTGCACAGCCTAGTGCCTGCCCCCTTCGGTATTTCCTTGCATGACAGCATGCCACAACTAACTAACCTAGAAGGTTATTTTTAAAAATAACATATAAAACAAGAAACATAAAATCTATAATAGGGACCAATATTAAGAGTCAACAAATTTTGGCCAATATATTGAAAACTGCAGGTTATGTTTTTCAGAGCTAAGTGACTTTGGTCAAATCATTAAGCATTGTGGGTCTGTTTTCTTATCTGCAACAAAATTTGGTGGGCCAAAGAATCTCAGAAGTACCTTCCCCCTCTAACATTTTATGATCTCACTATTCCTTAGCATGGGTGTAAGGCCCTTCCTTCATAAACCCCTGACCTCTCCAGACGCATTTCCCATCTCTCTCCTCAACAGATCTCTGAATCAGTCATATCAGTGATTTGTCATTCCCCAGACATTCTATTTTGCTTCCGTATCCTCACACATGTATGTATCTGTTTCTGTCTCCATCTCTGTTCTTGATGGGTTTTTCCCCCTTCTCCATCCTTTTCGTCTGACTAACCAAGTCCTAACTATCCTTTAAGAATCTGCACATAGCCCTGGCTGGATAGCTCACTTGGTTGGAGCATCTTCCCGAAGCACAGAGGTTGCCGGTTCCTTCCCCAGGCAGGGCACATACAGGAACAGATTGATGTTCCTCTCTCTCTCTCCCTTCCTCTTAAAAAAAATAATCTGCACATATATCACTTCCACTGTGCAAGCTTCCTTACAGATTGCGGCAAAGAGAGAAGGCGTGGGGAATGAATGAAACCTGACCTGGATACTAAGGCACCTGCCTGTAGGCTCTAACTCACCTCGTGGATTTGGACAGATACAGTAACCTCGCTTCTCTGGGCCTCAGTTTTCTTATCTGTGAAGTGGAGGCGATGACAGTGTCCACATATCGTCGGACGGGAGAGGGAATCACAAGAGAGACAAAAAATTGGAAGCCGATTTGTAACCTGCAAGGCTTGGGACAGAAAATCGTCATCACCATGGTCCTGAGGAGAGGCAGCTGGTAAGCCGGAGGTGTCGAGCAGTGACGTGACTGAGGCACCGGGTGGTTAAGTGATGCGCCCGGGCCCCGCTGGTTGGAGAGCTCACCACCTACCTTCTCCCGAGGGTTTCCACCTCCGGGCTTACCCTCAGCTGGGAGGACGAGAAACTTTTGCCTCCAGCCAGGTCTGCTCGCACTCCCTACTAGATCCCGCCTCGCAACCTCTCGCTTACCTCCCGGCGTAGGGCCCGCGGGCACCCCATCTCTATGGTTGTCCAGATGCTGGAGCCATCTCCCTGGACACCTTTTATACGATCGCCTCCGGCCCAGCGTTACTCTAGCGCAGCGGGCATACGGAGGCCCATCTCTCTTCCTCTGGGTGGCGGGAGGAGTACTCTATGGTTTTCTCCATCGTTCCCCTCCTCATCTCAACGTTCCCCAGTCACGAAGCCCTAGGAGTACCATCGAGTGTTGTGGAGCAGAGTGGCAGGGCCTTCCTGCTGGGCGTGGCGGGAAGTAGATGAAAGATCTCGGGGGCGGGGCCGACAGCGCTTCCCCTGAGTACGGACGGGGTGAAACCATTGAGAGGGAGGGCCAGAGAGTCATGGCGGTAAGGGGATGGAGTGACCGGTTATTTCTAACCATGTTGCAGGAGCGCGAGCTTTAGTGTGGGGGTGGTTCGGGAGTGGGCTGGCTTCTGGGCGTCCGACGAGACCCTGGAGAGGGAAGGGCTGTGTCAGTGGCCTTCCATGCATAAGTATTTTGGAATTCTGTCTGGATTCAACTCTGAACCTGAGCGGAGGTCACTGCTGTCAGTTCGCCCCGCGTGCCAGGTGCAGAGTGGCAGGGGGCGGGGGAGGCGTGCTAGAAACAAATTTGCTTCCAACCCCTCGGGATCTTACATTCTAGAATTAGACCCGGTCACGTTTTATCACAGAGAAGTATGAAAAATCTCCATGGAGGAAGTAGCAAATGGGCAGGACCTCAGTAGGAGAGAATAAATTAGAATGGGTTTCGAGTCGAGAGAACTGATAGAGCCAGGTTGTTGGAGGTGGTTTGCATATTTGTTCAGCAGAGAGTTTTAGGAGTTAAGCCATGAAAGGTAAGTGAGGGCTACCAGGCAGAGGAGTTGTTACCGAAATCAGGGGTCTATTGCGAGATTTTGGAGTAGGGAGAAAAATAGGGTTGAAGCTTATCTTTGTGAAGAAAGACCTGAATCCCTGTGTAACACTTTGTTGAAGCAGCAGATGGAGAGACACCCGCCCCCATGCCATTTCAAGAACTAAAATTAATTTTAAAGAAACAGGTAGGAGGTATTAAAGGGCTAAACAACATTAGGAATTGAGAATGTCAAGGAGAAGATACATGAAGGACATTACTCATGGTAACAAGGCATGGTGGTTACTGACAGGTCAGTGTGAGAATGGCTTCATCCCCTCCTAACTCCAGCCAGTGGGCTCCTTCCTATCTCAGCTGGCCCTAGGGAGCACAAAAAAAATGCTATCCATTACTTATCCTGTTGTGAAGCCAGTTACATTGTTGTGTTAAGATTAAAGAACCTACAATCACAGTCCTCTGGCAGGAAACTGAAATATGAACAGGATAATGAAGGGCAAATGGGACAAGGGGCCTGGAGTCTCAGCCCTTGCATCCAACACCAGGGCCACCTCACAAACGGAGGATATTGAAGCACAACGTAGCTAACCTGTTTTTCCTGCTCTCAGCTTCTGCAAGAGGGAGGGGTTGGGGAGGAGGGATTGAGGAGTCCAGTTTCTAAACTAATCTTGTGTTTTTTCTCATTTCCACTGTTCCCCATCCCCAGGTTTTGAAAATGCCTCGGGGTCTGTAAGGTTCAGTGTTTTCCTTTCAAGATGGTCCTCTCAGACTTTGTTCTGGCCCTAAAGGACAATCCCTACTTTGGGGCCGGATTTGGGCTGGTGGGTGTGGGCACAGCCCTGGCCCTGGCCCGGAAGGGTGCCCAGCTGGGCCTGGTGGCATTCCGGCGCCATTACATGATCACACTGGAAGTCCCTGCTCGAGACAGGAGCTATGCCTGGTTGCTTAGCTGGCTCACCCACCACAGTACCCGTACTCAGCACCTCAGTGTCGAGACCTCATACCTTCAGCATGAGAGTGGCCGCATTTCCACTAAGTTTGAATTTGTCCCCAGCCCCGGAAACCATTTTATCTGGTAAGGTTGGAAGCCAGGAAGGGTTCTGAGAGTAGAAAAGGAGAATGAGGGGAGCTGGGTTTGACCCATTTTGACCATTCTTATTTAGGTATCAGGGGAAATGGATCCGAGTAGAACGAAATAGAGAGATGCAGATGATAGACCTGCAGACGGGTACTCCTTGGGAATCTGTTACCTTCACAGCTCTGGGCACTGACCGTAAGGTTTTCTTCAACATCCTAGAAGAAGGTGAGAGATGATGACACAGGCAGGCTCTATGGGGAGTTGCAGGGATGGGGGCATTTGACATCAGAGGAAGAGAAGCTTGGAGGATCTGAGCCCATGGGAGCGAGGGGTTGGGGTATGCCGTTTTGGCACAGCTCTGCTTTAATTGCATGGCAGAGAGGAATATTGGCTTTGTCTCATCTCCTCCCAGCTCGAGAGCTAGCGTTGCAGCAGGAGGAAGGGAAGACAGTGATGTACACAGCCATGGGCTCTGAATGGCGCTCCTTTGGATATCCACGCCGGCGGCGGCCGCTGAATTCTGTGGTTCTGGAACAGGGTCTGGCTGAAAGAATTGTCAGAGACATCCGGGAATTCATTGATAACCCCAAGTGGTACATTGACAGAGGTGCGAAGCAGCTGGGGTCTTGGCCAGGCTGTATTTGATGTGGTGTTAGAGCAGGAGGAAACAGGCTACCAGATGGGGTGGAAAAGCTCTAGTCCAATTTCCAGAGGTGAAGGGGAAAGAACAGTTGGCTTCGGGGATGATTTCTAACACTACCAAGGTGCTTGAGCCTCCAGGGAACAAGACTGGGAATGAGTGTGGATATCTGGGGCAGACTACATGACTGACTCGAGGCCTTGAGATCATCCTGGCTGTATTTCCAGGGATTCCCTACAGACGTGGCTACCTCCTTTACGGGCCTCCTGGTTGTGGAAAGAGCAGTTTTATGTGAGTAGAGTCAACAATTCTCTTAACCCTCAAACTGGAGAAAAACTGGGTTGATGGGATTGGAGAGAAATAAATATGGGGACAGGAACCAGGATAAACATAAGGCATGTAAAACAGCAGGGTAGGATGGTGGGAGCGAGAGGCCTGAGACACACCTAGTATAGCAAGGAACGAGCAGTTGGGTCCAAGGACAAATCCCCAGGTTGGCAACCACCTGTCCTCCCGTCTTTCATAGCACAGCCCTGGCTGGGGAGCTGGAGCACAGCATCTGCCTGCTGAGTCTCACAGACTCCAGCCTCTCTGATGACCGGCTCAACCACCTGCTCAGCGCGGCCCCACAGCAGAGCCTGGTGCTCTTAGAGGACGTAGATGCTGCCTTTCTCAGTCGAGAGCTGGATGTGCAGAGTAAGTGAGGGAGTTCAGGGAAGGGGCATTTCTAAGTGAGGAGTAGTACTGCAGACCCAGGGGGCTGATGGACAATGCCTGGGTTAGCAGGAAGTGGTAGATTAGTAGGGAATGTGGTGGGTAATAGAAGGGACTAATTTTTTTTTTTTTAAGAGGTTTTTTTTAATTTTATTACTTTATTTATTTATTCATTTTAGAGAGGAGACACAGAGTGAGAGAGAGAAAGATAGAAAGGGGGGAGGAGCTGGAAGCATCAACTCCCATATGTGCCTTGACCAGACCAGTGCAGGGTTCCAAACTGGCGACCTCAGTATTCCCAGGTTGACACTTTATCCACTGCGCCACCACAGGTCAGGCTAGAAGGGACTAATTTTAAGTAAGGCTATGACTGACCACCCATGCTTCATTCTCTCTGCCTTCCTCTAGACCCAGTAAAGTACCAAGGTCTAGGTCGTCTCACCTTCAGTGGACTGCTTAATGCCTTGGATGGTGTGGCTTCCACTGAGGCCCGCATTGTGTTCATGACTACCAACCATGTTGACAGGTAGGAAGGGGTGAGGTACTCTGAGACTGGGAGGTCAGACTCTATCAACTCAGCACCTTGGGAAGGTCAAGATGTTCAGAAGGGAGCATCACTTTGGGGGTACCAGCGTACTACTGCCCGTAACTCTGCTTTGGTGACTTCTCCTCTTAGACTGGACCCCGCCCTGATACGTCCAGGGCGTGTAGACCTGAAGGAGTATGTGGGCTACTGCTCACACTGGCAGCTGACCCAGATGTTCCAGAGGTTCTATCCAGGGCAAGCACCTTCTTTGGCGGAGTCCTTTGCAGAATGTGTTCTTCAAGCTACAACTGCGATCAGTCCTGCCCAGGTGCAGGGCTACTTCATGCTGTATAAAAGTGACCCTGCAGGGGCAATCCAGAATGCCAAGTCCCTGCGGTGATGTCCAGGCCATGCTCCGCTCTCCTGGAGTGGCTCAATAAATACCTGCGGCACAACTCTGTTCTCTGACCTCCCTGTGCTGGTACTTGAAGAAAAAAGGGGCTACAATCAGAGGCCTACAGGAGTATCAAGCATCCCTAACACATATACAGCCTAAGACAGAGAAGAAAAAGAAGACACTATAATAAACAGAAAAGTTCAATCCTCCACTTTAAGGCATTCTAAATACATACATATTTATACATATGTATAAAATATGGGTATATACACAACGGGTTACAGGGCAGGGTGGTTCCTGCAGTTTGCTTAGTCTTCCCTGAAATCCACTCCAGTACCCAATGTGTCAGATCCCTTTACCTAGACCCTAATCTCATGGGTTACCAGACCTCAAGGCAAAGTCGGGACTACTCCGCCACATTCCAGCCTTGCTAGGAATTTAGAAAACAGCCATATTGCACAGACCTGATGCTACTGAACAAAGAAAGCCAAACAAGGCCGTATTTCTTTATTGCCCCCCTCATGCCCCCCATTTCCCTGCCCCCCACAGTACTACTAGGAACCATCCTCAGATTCCAGGCTCAAGGGCTCCCTTCGAGGACCAGGTGGGTAGGCTCCCCGACCCCGAGGCAGGCGGGGGTAGGAAGAACCTGGTGTCCGAATCTTGGAGCGCTCCCAGCGAGCACAGTCCCGACTCCTGCGGGGTGGGGGACCCGGCCAGTTGCCAGGCCCGTTCTCTTGGGAAGGGCTTTCAAACCCTTGGTTATGGGGTTCTTCTGGTTTTAGGTCCATAAGCTCCTTGGGGGGCCCCTCAGGAGGTGGCTGTTCCTGGGTATCACTGGCACCTTTGGGGGCATGGCACTGTTCTCCCTTTAGGTGCCTCCGTTCAGGCTGCCTCCAGGAGCCTTGACAGGCCCGGCGTGGATCTAGGATAGCTTTCTGGGTCTCACCCGACCTTTGCTGATTTGGCTCAGTCCCTGGAATCTTCTCGCATGTGCACTGAGTAGCCACAGGCAGAGGAGTTGACTGGGTAGGTTGCGCAGGTGATGAAGTGGACAGCTCTGTGGCAAGGGTACTGGGTGGTTGGGATCCTCTGGAGGCATCTATAGTTGACTCAGGTTCCAGAGAAACAGGGGGCTAGAAAGAGGGGGAGCAGATGCAGTGAAGGAGATTCAGCTTCTTGAAGCAGGGAACTACAGGTGCCTCTCACCCCCTAAATGTACTGACCACCATCAGCCTATAACCTCCTGGGGCCAAGGACAAAGCTCACCCTAGGCCAAGGCAGAAGGGTGTTGGAAGGAAGGTCGGTGTCGTTAGGGAAGGAGTCGGAAACCCTTTCCTCACCTGCTGGAGGCTGATAAAGTACCGGTTGCGCTCAGCCTCAAGGTCAATGATGCCCCCCTTCTCCTGCTGCCTCTGGTAGAGCAGCTTGAGCTCTTCTTGCTGGCGCAAGATCTCTGCACTGGGCCGGTACAGCTCCTGGAGGGGAGGGAGCAGATGGACGGGGAGGAAAGAATAAACAGAAGGTAGACCTAAGGTCTGCTCCTCCAGGACTGGCCCAAGAGATCTGTACAAGGTCCTTGTTATTCCTCAGATCTGGGCTCCTGAATGAAACCTTGGGCTCCTGGTGGGGGCTATGCTTTGTAGAAATCCCAGTTGAGCCCAATTCCAGAGCCCATTCAAGGCAAACAAGATGCCATTCCTCCCTCCTTGGAGAATGACATTAATCCTGGCTCAGATTAGAAGGGAGTTCTTGGCCCTGGCCAGTTGGCTCAGTGGTAGAGCATTGGCTTGGCGTGTGGAAGTCCCGGGTTCAATTCCCAGCCAGAGCATACAGGAGAAGCGCCCATTTGCTTCTTTACCCCTCCCCCTCTCCTTTCTCTCTCTCTCTCTCTTTTTCTGCCTCTGTATCTCTCTCTTCCCCTCCCACAGCCAAGGCTCCATTGGAGTAAAGTTGGCCTAGGCACTGAGGATGGCTCCATGGCCTCTGTCTCAGGTGCTAGAATGGCTCTGGCTGCAACGAAGCAATGCCCCAGATGGGCAGAGCTTTGCCTCCTAGTGGGCTTGCCGGGTGGATCCTGGTCAGGCACATACGGGAGTCTGTCTCTCTGCTTCCCTGCTTCTCAATTCAGAAAAATACAAAAAAAAAAAGAGTTCCCTTACCATGGGCTGTTGGGGTTCAGGGGCTGCTTTCAGTGAGGCAAGATCGTACAGGAGGGGCTCCCTGCACACTGGACACTGGACACCAACTGCTTTCTAAAAAGAGAGGAGAAAATCGCACCCCTACTTCACAAGCCAGGGTGATGTGGTCAGCTGCCCGCCCCAGTTAGCCAGCCTCATCTGCCAAGGACTGGGACAAAAGGGCACAGGCACGCCTGTTCAACGGTGAGGGGACAGAGCGGTTGTCTAGCTAGAGGTCTGGGACCCTCTGAAACTGCATCCAGTGTGATTACGTGTATACAGGGTGCCCTTTTTCTAGAATGGTCACGAATCTCTATGACTATAAGGAGGTAAAGAGCCCCTAGAGTGGCGGGAGACAAAAGGTTATGAGTCGGCGGTGTCCAATACGAGCCGGGCCGGCAGGCTGACCTGTTTGGTTGCGGCATGCTGCCGTTCCTGTTCCTGCTCCTGCCCTTGGGCCTGCAGCTCGTGCTCCGTGTGCTGGATGTACCGAGCAAGGCAGTGGCAGTGGAAGTAGTGATAACACGGTGTTTTGGTAAAAGCCTCGTTCTCCTGGAGAGAGGATGGATGTGGGGCACTGAGTCTGTGCTTTCTCAGGAGCTTTCCACTGCCCATCCCAAGCACACCCCAGGTCCCCAAAGAGACCCACCTGGAAACCATAGAGGCAGATGACGCACTGGCCATGTGGGATGTTGTTGTCTGTGAGAATTTCCTTCCCCTTCTGAGAGGAGAGAAGACACAGTTCAAACAAGGAGGCAGCAGCAAGAACTGTGAGCAAAACCTGTCTAGTACGCCCAGGAGTGATTGGCTGGACTATCTCCCACCAAGACAGTTTATTAGCTTGTGTTCACACATTTCTGTCTGGTGATGCTCCCTCTGCCTGGAATCATCCTGCGCTAAGTCCCCACCCCTCCCCCCGAAATCTGCTCTGTTTCAAAACCCAGTTTAGCCTGACCTGTGGTGGCACAATGGACAAAGCATTGACCTGGAACTCTGAGGTCGCCAGTTCAAAACCCTGGGCTTGTCTGGTCAAGGCACATATGGGAGTTGATGCTTCCAGCTCCTCCCCCCTTCTCTCTCTCTCTCCTCTCTAAAATGAATAAATAAAATATTAAAAAAAAATAACTCCAGTTTAATTGTTCTCCCGCTCACTTAGTCACCTTTAATAGCTCTTGAGGATGAAACTAATATACCTTAGAGGGAGAAAATAATGTTTAATTAAAACAACTTCTGGAAGGCCTTTCTTAGTTAACCCCTCTGAACATCACTGCCCCAATGAGTTTGTCCTGGAGTAGGCTTTCACAAAGAAAGTCAAGGCATGGACGACCCAAAGGAACAGAAAATTCAAAAGGCATCAAGCTGAGCTATCAAATACGCATTTGCACTGTTATTTCACTAGCTAACACTGGAATTCCCCAAAGCTCAAGGCTACACTGTGGAGGCCTGACTCTGGAGCGCCCCAGTGGTCTATACACACTCTCTCTGACATCTGACCACCCACCTCTTTTCTTTTCCGAACATTTTTTTAAAAGACTCAGAGTAGAGGAAGACAAGACTACTTGTGTGTTTTTCATCTCAAACAGCGAAAGTGATCTGTGTGTATTAACTTGTGGTTCTAGGTGTGGCTTCATGTGGGTTGTTTCTGTCACTAGGATAGAAACTCAGTAAAGAACAATGAATTTTTCTAGTGAGCTCTAATGGCAGACTAGCCTTCAAATGTTTGTTCATGGCAAAGACCCTCCGGGCAGGATCCATTTCTTGCTACTCTCAGTTGCCAGTGCCAAGAGATAAGAAATGCACTGAAACTGAAGTAAGAAATATGTAAGTTAAAGAAGAAAAGTAATTTTCTATCAACATGCTGGAAGAGGCAATTGGGGAAAGCTACAGAACTGTCTTGTTGGGAGATTTTTTGAAACAGAAACGTTTTATCTTTACAGATTTAGACCTTACCTTAAACAAGGACTAAATGAATGAATACAGCTATATTCATGATTCTAAGCCCATGGTTTCCCCTGAAAGAAACTGCGATAGCTTGAAGGGAAGGACACCTCCCCAGGCTAGAACACCTCTTACCTCAATGAGTTCATAGAGCATGGCAGTACCCAGTCCAGCTTTGGCCACTTGACTCAGTGCTTGTGAGATTCTGGAGGAAGAACGTAAACCAAACATTGGGCCTGTCCCCTTCCCTCACCAGACTAAGCTCTATCCCAAGCTTTCCCTGCTCTGACCAGCCCCACTTACTTGTGGATCTGTTCATCTGAGAGTCCTCGGGGGTTACGAATAGAGATCTGTGGCACCTCATTGGGATACTAGGAGAAAGCCACAAGTTACTGCTAAGGCACTCTACCCCAGGACCTGTCCCCTTCCTTCCCTGCCTCCCTTTGCTCCATAGATAGGGGCCGCACCTGTGCTGGGACCTGAAGCACCAGAGTGAAGCAGACATACTGTGAATCCTGGTCTTCTGCAGTTGCAGGATACAGGGTGATGTAGACCTCCCATGGTGAAGATCTGCAAGTGGATGGAGACCGGGATGTGACTGGGCAGGGGCTGCAGAGTTGGGGAGGATGGGGCTGAAACAGTAAAGCGGACAGAAGAAGTAAACACGGGGCTTACTCTCTTTTTGGGTGAGGGGAGAATGAAAGGAATAGTCTTCATCTACATGAGAGAACCGTTATTTCTGAATCCAGACTCACAGATTATACATGGAATCCTCTCATTTCTAAGGGGACTCAAGCCCACCTCTAGCTGAATACATACCTGCCATTTCCTTTAACCACCTGTAGTTCATCCAGATAGATAGATTCTAATACCTCGATTTCAGAGGGAAGGACCCTAGAGAGAGAGAGTTTTAGAGATCATTTCTGCCAATAGATGAGGAAACAAATTCCCAAGAAGGTAAAATGACTAGCTCAAAACTCAAGGCTTAACAGAGGCAGAACTCAGATGACAACCTGGTTTCCTGACTTCCTATTTGTTTCATTGCATTACTGCTTGTTCCTTCGTGGCCATCTCTCTGACCCAGAAATACAATGTTCACTGATTAACATAAAGGTTACCAATACCAGTCTGGACTTTCCCTACACTATTGTTTAAATGGATCCCAGTATCTATACTACCAACAGCAGTCACCCTAAACCTTCTCAAAGGAGACACCAACCTGAACAGACCAAGGTGGTATAAAAGCTGTGTTGTGTGGAAGAGCCATCAGACTTGGAGTCATTAATAAGTACCAATCACTTGGCAGCCAGGTGATCTGAGTAGTTACTTACCTCTGTAATCCTGCATTACCTTAAGCAGTGGTTTGCAAACTCATTAGTCAACAGAGCCAAATATCAACAGTACAATGATTGAAATATCTTTTGAGAGCCAAATTTTTAAAACTTTTAACTATATAGGTAGGTACATTTCTTATCGAGGTAGCGCCCACACGTCATATTTTCTGGAAGAGCCACACTCAAGGAGCCAAAGAGCCACATGTGGCTCGCAAGCCACGGTTTGCCGACCACTGCCCTAACGTATATAAATAATACCATCTACTTAGGATTATTGTGAAGATGAAAGGCATTTCTTTATATAAGGAACCTAATAGCATCTTGGCCATCGTAGCTTGTCTATGTCCTCTTTTTCCGTTTGTATATAACATTTTCCCTTAAAAGGAAAGAAGGATGTAGTTCATATTCAACATATTTGTGCCCTGTTGTACAGCTGATCTAAGTCAACCTGTCCAGGTCAGGATCCAGTGGTCCTGATTTAAAGCAGAGGACACATATTTTTAATCACATAAATAGCAGTTGTAATGACATTGAAGATGAGTGTGGTTTAAACCCAGAGCTATACCCAGATAATACATAGAAAGACACATGCTTGGTTTGCTTTTCTTCTTTCTTTTTTAAGTGAGGAGGTGAAATACTAAGACAGACTTCCGCATGTTCCCCAATCAGGATCCATCTGGCAACCGGTCTGATGCTCAAATCAACTCAATTATTTATAGCACCTGACCAACCGACGACCTCAACACCTGCTCCAACCAACTGAGCCACTGGCTGCGGGAGGGGAAGAGGGAGATAAGGGAGAGAGAAGCAGATGATCACTTCTCTTGTGTGCCCTGACTAGGAATCGAACCTGGGATGTCCATATATCCGGCCAACGCTCTATCCGAGCCATCTGGCCAGGGCCTTGGTTTGCTTTTTTTTTTTTTTTTTTTGGTTTGCTTTCTTATAGGTATATTGTTGCCTCTTCACCAAGAGCAGCACTGTTCTTAGCATGACATATATATATATTTATTTATTTATTTTAGAAAGGAGACAGAGAGAGAGAGAAAGAGAGAGAGAGAGAGAGAGAGAGAGAGAGGTGGGGGGAGGAGCTGGAAGCATCAACTCCCATATGTGCCTTGACCAGACCAGTGCAGGGTTTTGAACTGGCGACCTCAGTGTTCCCAGGTTGACGCTTTATCCACTGCGCCACCACAGGTCAGGCAGCATGACCTATATATTAGTGGTTCTTAAAACTTTTTTTTTATGTCTCAATACCACAGGCTAGTTGAGCAATCACTGCTGCCCCCCCTCAGAATCTTAATGTTCCCCTGAACAGGTTGGAAACCATGAGTCTAGATGATCTCAGTAAAGGCCAGCATGGGCTGCGCTTCCTGAATCGGTGCAACACTAAGGTACAGCCTCCAGTAAGAGGCCCTTCAGTACTTCACCCAGCCTAGCTGTGACTTTGGCCTTGACATAGGTGTGCGATGGAATGGTGGTTAAGGTGGTGACAAAAAAAAAAAAAAGAGGGGGAGAGATGGTAGAATTTCCTAGCACTAAGGATATAAGATTTGGAATCAGACAAGCTGGATTCCTTGCCATAAATAACTATGTACCGTTTGGTAAATCATTTTACCTGTCAGGCTTCATCTAGTCTTCTCAGATACCTACATCTCAGAGTTAATGAAAAGGAGACTGATGTATGTTAAAAACACATCGTGATCCTCTCAATTATTCTATGAGGCAGATGCCACACCCACTTTTTCACAGCGGAGGACACTGACACATAGAAGGTAGGTGGCCTGGTCAGCATCACACAGCTAATAAAATGTACAGTGAGCCCACATTTATCTTTTTTTTTCCCAGAGTCCTTCCAGATTCTGATCTCCTGTTAAGAATGCTTAAGAGAAAGACTAAGAGAGCTTTTTGTGAGGTGTAAGGTTTTATTCACACAATAGTCCTCAGTGCTGTCAGGGAGGGAGAAGGGGGAAGAAAACCTTGGCCGAAAAAGGGGTGCGAGAGCTGGAGGACATCGGTTCTGGGAGGTTAAAAAGGAGGTGGGGCGACCTGTGCGCAGGCATCCCCGGGACCCTGAGCAAATCCACTTCAAAAGAGATAATGGAATGGGATGAGGCCGGAGGAGATCGAATTAGATAAGGCGCGGCTCGACCTGCCTGGTCACCGCAAATACGGTCGCCTCTCGCGTAGATTAGCGCCCCTCCACCCACCCGCTCCCCAGTCCAGCTCTCTCCGAGAACGATGACAGCGTCTCTGCCAGCCCTCATCCCTCGCTCCGCCCCACATGCCCGCCATACGGACCGTCCGCGGCCGCCGCTAGTCCCCCGGACCGGATCCAGACGGTCAGCCAAAGCCCATGCCCCAAAGTTACCAGTCCTCCTCCCCAGCAGCAGCCGAAGAAGATGTCGCCATATCTTCTCCCGCCCACAGCCGGAACCGGAAATACCCTTCGGTTAATCGAAGGCGGAAGGTTAAGGGAACGGTGGCACTGGGACAAGCGGCTGTTTCTAAGGCAACCGCAGACTCCGGGTCTTTAGTGGGTCCTGACAGGCAAGAGGCGTTTCGGAAGTGCCCGGAAAAGTGCCTAAAGATATCCACCGTCTCTTCCACACCTCTGAATTCCTTTGTCCTTTGGACCTCAGACCAGTTCTAGCAGGTGCAATTGGCAACAATAGGAATCTAAAGAGGTCGGCAACGAGGGTGGAGAAGAAGCGTAAGTCAGGCAAAGTACGTAGACAACCTAAAGGGGCGGGGCTGAAGGCACGAGCCGGCGTCCCTCGGCCTGAGGAGCTTGAAGCTCCTAGGCTGGGGGTGAGGGCAGGGCTCGGGTGTGCGAAGCTGGGGGCACTGAGGAGGTTGGCAGTGGCAAGAACTTGGGGGAGCCTGGAAGGGGCGGTGTCGGTGGGAGAGGCCGGGTAGAGGGAGAGTGGTTGGTGGGCGAGGCTGGGTGCGGAAGCGGGTGGGGGAGGTTGGGATGGGGACTGGAGGAGGCTGAAAAGGGAGAGCTACAAGAGGCGCTCTATTTGCCCCAAGATCTCATCTTTTCATCCACTCCACCCTACCATGGTCTTGAGGCCTGGGTTACTATGAAAAAGAGGAAAAGGCAAGGCGGCTAACAGTAACCTTTCTTCCATGCCCGAACCAGGCTTCCCAGATGTGTGTGGAAATGTCCTAGAGCTGTAGCTCTTCATCACCATCTCTACCTTCTTCCTTCTGAGGAATCCTGAAACCTCTGTCATGGAAAAGTACCACGTGTTGGAGATGATTGGAGAAGGCTCTTTTGGGAGGGTGTACAAGGGTCGGAGAAAATACAGTGCTCAGGTGGTGAACAAAGAGCGATATCTCTTGGGTGGGATTTTGCACCCCCAACTCCTGTAGGAAATGGGGCCAGAGGAGAAGCATTCATACCAACCTGTGTTTCTAAGGCACTGACTCCTTCATACTTCTTATGGAGTATGAGCTCTGAAATTAGGTTCAAATCCTAGCTCTATCTCTTTTTAGCCTTAGAACTATGGACAAGTTACTTAGTTCCTCTCTCTATGTCTCAGTTTCCTGATCTGTAAAAATAAGTGTAGTATCTGATTGATGGGTTTGAAGATTATATATAATGTCACACTGAATAAGTTAGTACAGTGCTTGACACCCAGTAAACAACAAATGAGTAAATATTATCACTACCATTAATCTTCATCCCATGCAGGAAGAAATAAACCACCTGAATTCTATTCTCCATTTCTTCTTCCTTCCATTTCCCCTAAATCCCTCAATCTTGAGTTCTTTACCTAGATCAGAACACCTCTCCCAGGATCCACCAAAGGGATTTATCTGGCAGTGGCTGTTTCATCTTAGGGCAGTGATGGGCAATCTTTTGAACTTGGTGTGTCAAAATTCGCCAAAAAAACGAGCATAACTCGGGTGGTGTGTCACTTCGAGGAAAACGGCCTAACTGGAAGTCCCAGAACTAGACGCTCTATTCTGGAGTTCTGTTGTTTTGGCCTACAGGCCTCCGGCACAGAGTGTCTACACTACAGCAAATGTTTTATCCTCGACTCCTCTACCTGGCCGTGCAGGAGCCAGGGATGAAATGTCCTTCTCGGCATGCGGCCCCATACTTCTCTGGTATGCGGCCGCATGTGGCCGTGTGTCATTGAAAATGGTTACAGGTGTCAGTGTCATAGGTTTGCCATCACGGTCCTAGGGCAAGGGGGAGGGGAAGCCTGGGTAAGACCAGGGTCTCATGGGGAGAGTGAAGTGAGAGACAAGTAGATATAAAGGAGAATTGCTCAATGTCAAGTCTCACTTCTGGAGTTCTGAGGCAAAAGTTCCAGTAGTGTGTTTAGATCTTGACTCTTCATCTTACCACTGACAGGTGGTGGCCCTGAAGTTTATTCCAAAATTGGGACGCTCAGAGAAGGAGCTGAGGAATCTGCAACGAGAGATTGACATCATGCGGGGTCTGCGACATCCCAACATCGTGCATATGCTTGACAGCTTTGAGACTGATAAAGAGGTGCATTTTGGCTAGGGGTCACCTCTCCCCGAGAATAAGGGTCCCAGGAATTTCCCATCCTCAATGGGGCCATCGTTGCCTTTGCCTTCGCCTTCGCCTTTTAGGTGGTGGTAGTGACAGACTACGCTGAGGGAGAACTCTTTCAGATCCTGGAAGATGACGGTAAACTTCCTGAAGACCAGGTACGTTTTCCAGCTCAAACTTCTTCCCATCCAGACTCTCTTCAGGTTAAGGATGGGTAGGCAATGATAGTTTCCATTTTGAGAATTTCTGAGAAAAATATGAGTCTAGGTGCGTATAGAGGCAATGTGCTGTGACAGTAAAGAATATCAACTTTGGAACCAAAATTTCTGAATACAAAGTTTGTTCTGCCACTCTCAAGCTAAATCTTGGGCAAGTTACTTGAAACTCTTTGTACTCAGTTTTCTATTTTTAATGGAAATAATAGTGTCTATCTCCTAAAGCTATTCTGAGGATTAATGAGTTAATTCATGTAAAATGCTTAAGAGTTCCTGAAACACAGTATTCAGTGTAGTTAGCTATTGTTAATGTTGTTATTGGGCAGCATTAGGGAAGAAGGGTCAGTGTGGTGTTTCCAGAGAGGGCAGGAAGGTATAAGGGTTGTGGTAAAGGCAAGATTTGCCCCCAGGACATAGTGGTTAGCAGTGGGATTTGGTTGAACACATTTTCCAGCTGCACTTACTCTAGGGGTTTACTCTAGAGTGTAGACCCACCTCGGGACTTCCTCTTGCAGCATTTTGCTTATGAGCACTCATCATCATTGGTGAGTCATCATCTTATTTCTTAGTCTGTCTTATATTTTTGACTACTTCTCTTGAGAAAGGGATTTTGTATCTGACCAGTGGTGGTGCAGTGTGGATAGAGCATTGATCAGAGACGCTGATGTCCCAGCTTCAAAAACTCCGAGCTTGCTGGCCTGAGTATGGGCTCATTTGGCTTGAGTGCGGGATCACCAGCTTGAGTGTGGGATCATCGACATTATCCCATGGTTACTGGCTTGAAGCCGAAGGTCACTGGCTCGAGCAAGGGGTCACTGGCTCAGCTGGAGTCATCCCACCCACTCACCACCCCCCAGTCAAGGCACATATGAGAAGCAGTCGGTGAGCAGTGAAAGTGCTACAACTATGAGTTGATACTTCTCATCTCTCTCCCTTCCTGTCTTTATCACTCTCACTCTCTTGGAAAAAAAGAGAGAGAAAGGGATTTTGTCTTAGTAAAAGCTGGTCTATACTGAATGCCTACTAAATGCCAGGCACCATTCTGAGCATTACATTACTTTACATGCTTTAACTCAGTGGTTGGCAAACTCATTAGTCAACAGAGCCAAATATCAACAGTACAATGATTGAAATTTCCTTTGAGAGCCAAATTTTTTAAACTTAAACTATATAGGTAGGTACATTCCTTATCAAGGTAGCGCCTGCACGTGGTATTTTGTGTAAGAGCCACACTCAAGGGGCCAAAGAGCCGCATGTGGCTCGCGAGCCGCAGTTAACCGACCAGGGCTTTAACTCATTTAATCCTCAAAATAACCCTATGAGGTAGGAGGTATCGTTATTGTCAGCTTATAGATGATGAATCTGAGAAGCACAAGATAACTTGCCCATCATCATGCAGCTATGAGACTCAATTAACTTTGAATGAATGAATAGGGGAGCAAGAACTGTAGAAGGTATCGTGTGAAGCTCTGGAAGAAAGGGAAGGAAAATGATCACATCAGCTGTAGTTTTAAGGAGGAGTCTTTGGGCTCCTCAGTCTCCTACTCTGACTTCTCCTTTCTTCCTCCCGCATGACTGCCCTTAGGTTCAGGCCATTGCTGCCCAGTTGGTGTCGGCCCTGTATTATCTGCATTCCCACCGCATCCTCCATCGAGACATGAAGCCTCAGAACATCCTCCTTGCCAAGGGTGGTGGTATCAAGCTCTGTGACTTTGGGTACGAAGCCTGATCCTCTGTCTCTGCTTCCAGTTCTGCAGGGAGTTTTAGACCCTTTGTTTGGCTTACATGGCTCTTGTTTTAGAATTTGAGCTGGGCACTGGGACTCCTGCTGGGTCTTTTGGAAGGTTCTCTCTATTCAGGTTTGGGATAGCTCACACAATGAGAGGAAACAGTGACCAGGTTGTTTTTATTGAATTTGTTCTCTCTTTACATTTCCATCCCATCACCTGCAGATTTGCCCGGGCTATGAGTACTAACACAATGGTGCTGACATCCATCAAAGGCACACCACTCTATATGTCCCCGGAACTGGTGGAAGAGCGACCATATGACCACACCGCAGACCTCTGGTCTGTGGGCTGCATACTGTATGAGCTGGCTGTAGGCACCCCTCCCTTCTATACCACGAGCATCTTTCAGCTGGTCAACCTCATTCTCAAGGACCCTGTGCGCTGGCCCCCAAGCATCAGTCCTTGCTTCAAGGTAATGCATATAGAAAGGGAGATTACTTTTGCATTAGAAATCTGTCTCCCTCTGCCTCTGTTCCCTTTTTCAAAATCCTTTTCCAGAGCTAGGCAGAACATTGCACTTACTGAATTAATGCAGGAGCTGGGCCAAACTGCCTCCCTTTTGTATTACAAGGGCTTCTTCTGGGAGGGGTGCCAAACATGGGGACAGAACCTCCTCATTGGGCCAGGCTATCTTTTATCACAATGGAAAGTTGATTTCAAAACACCAGAGAAAGATACTGGGCCTTTTACATTTCCTTTATCCCACTTTTTCCTATCAGATGATACCTAGCTTTGCAAACACAGCTGTAAGTCCTCTTCCTGGGAGAAGAAATCTTCAGCTTCCAAATGGCCAGGGCTAGTGTGGCTAGCTCAGTGATTAGAAATACATGAGGTGGTGCCTGCTCCTTGCAGCTAAGTCTTAGCAGGCTTCAGGAAGGAGGGATTGAGAGAGGGAGGAAAAAGACCCTTTTAATCTTATCTAGGGCAAGATTTGGACTTTCAGTAGAATTTATTTATTATTTAAGTGAGAGGAGAGGAGATAGAGAGATAGATTCCTGCATTTGCCCCGGGACCAATGCTCTGCCCATGCTTGCAACCAAACTACTTTTTAGCACCTGAGGCAGAGGCTCCACTGTACCATCCTCAGTGTCTGGGGCTGATGTGCTCGAACCAGTTGAGCCATGGCTGCGGGTGGAGAAGGCGGGGAGAGGGAGGAGGGGAGAAGCAGATGGTTGCTTTTCCTGTGTGCCCTGACCGGGAATTGAACCCGGGACATCCACATGCTTGGCCGACTGTCTACCACTTAGCCAACTGACCAGGGCTGGACTTTCAGTGGAATTTAAATGCAACTTTCTTGGAAGTAAAATCTCATAACTTTCCTTAGCTTTATCTAAGATGGAAAGGGACAGGTTTCTCCTCAACCTGTTTAATTTGGGGGGGCCCTGGTAACTATCAAAAAAGAATTTAAACAAAAGAAACCTTAGCAGGTGATGTCCCTGTTTCAGACCCAATTGAGGGTTTCCCCAGGGAGACCTCATAATGATGTGCCCTATTTAGAGACAGTCTTCCCCTCCGAAGCCTTGTGAAGGATTTCTGTGTTTGAGTACTTTCAACCATGGACATGTCTGTTTCTACCCAGCTGTGAACAAACTGCAGTGAAAGGGAGGGCAGAGTGAGCAGTCTGGGGCTCCTCTGAACGTTTGCTTTCTTAAGATGGTTGTGAGGGTGACCATCCTGGCTTTCTCTTAGTTTTTCTTCTCACTTCTTCAAAAATCTGGTACATTGAGATTTCCATTTTTACTTCTGGGGTTCCAAAATGTCCATGGACAGGAGTTGGGGCTCCCCAGAAGATGAGGCAATGAGTTTTGTCCATGATTTCAACCAGGGAAATGAGATCTCAGGATAGGGTTAAAGAGAGTGATCAAGACCAGCTGGTTTGCTGTAAGGTTAGACTCTGAGTCCTGGTTTGCAGGCTCTGCTGATTAGTTAGAAAGAACCTACCTGGGAGTGAAGGCTGATGGGGGATTTTTTTCTCTCCACAGAACTTCTTGCAGGGACTGCTCACCAAGGACCCTCAGCAGCGCCTGTCCTGGCCAGACCTTTTACATCACCCCTTTATTGCTGGCCATGTCACCAGTGAGTCATAAGGGTTCCCAGGGCTTTGCACTTCCCTAGTGTCCTCCCCAATTTACCCACCTTTCCCCAACATCTGGATCCAAAATGTCTTCTTCACCTCACCACCTTGAACTTTCTTCTTAGCTCTTTGCCTAACTTTTGGCACAACCCCGTTGCTCTTGATCACTTTATCATAATGGTCTTCCACAGAAGCCTGGAGATGCTGAAGTTGTCCTTGGCCTAGCAGACATGGCGCAGCTCCAGCATGATCATGCCTCCCCCTCTTTGCTCCCTGTAGTAATGACCGAACCAGCAGGCCCAGATTTGGGCACCCCATTCACCAGTCGTCTACCTCCAGAACTTCAGGCCCTAAAGGACCAACAGGCCCATCGGCTGGCCCCCAAGGGCAGTCAGTCTCGCATCTTGCATCACGCCTATAAACGCATGGCTGAGGAGGCCAAGCAGAAGGCATGTGGGAATATGCGAGGAGCGTGGGACATGACCTGGCCAGTGACTTGGGTTGTCGGAGAAGGAGGCTGGCTTTCGAGGCCTGGGAAGGGGCCACAATAGGATTTGTACTGCCCAGTGGCACCCAAATAGTTCTGATTCAGTGTCTCCTGTCTACTTCCTACAGAAACACCAGAACATAGGACCTGCCCTTGAGCAAGAGGACAGGACCATCAAGGTGGTTTCTGGCGCTGCCCCTCTGGCCAGATTAAAGGCTACTCCTCAGGAACCAGGCCTCTTAGCTGGGATCATGGCCTTGGAAATGAAGAGCAGCTGGGCTGACTGGGGGACTGGAGAAGCCCCCCCTGCATCTCGGTGAGGAGGGTAGAGCCAGGGGTTTATAGGGTGAGGTATCTCGCAGATCTTCAGTTTTAGCCAAAGTAAATACAGTGTGGTTCCTGTCAGTAGCCACTGCCTAAATATGGACAGGGCCCTAGGAGTCAGAGTCCTGGGTTCTTGAATTCCAATTCCTGATACTTTCCTGATTCATCAGAAACATGTGAACTTCTCTTTCTCTATGTTCCAGTTGTATATTAACTGAAAGGGAAAGAATTGTATCAATACAAAAGGAAAGATTATTTGAATTGGGATCCACAGGTGATACTTGAATTGGGATCCGCCAAGGTATACTTGAGAATAAGATCCAAAGCAGGAGGATGTGTGTCGTGGTCAGCCTATCCTGTCCTGGTCATATCTTAGAAGGTCTCCTCTATTCAGTCCTCCATGGATTTTTCTTCATTCCTATCCTGGACATAGAGGCAGGGACAAGTTAATGAACCTCAAACCTCACAGGTCTGCAATTCATCCTATTTCTGCTTCCTCTGGCAGGGAAAACCAGGTCACCCAGGAGAGTGAACGAGCATTCCCAGAGCTGAGACCAGAGGTGGGCACTGATGTAGTGGACCTAGAAGATGAGGTGAGCTCTAGGGGCTTTTCTTGCCCTCGTCACTGCCGTGGGATGTTGGTTCTGGGTAGGTGTTTTTCTAGAACAATGATTCTCAACCCTCCAAGTATGAGCCCCCTGTGTGTTAAAAACTACTTTCTCATTAATTTATAGGTTTTTAATTGCACAGTTATCTGAACACATAATTACAAAAAAATTAGAATACATAGGTAAAAATGGAAGTCCCTCTTGAGCATTTCCTAGGTCCTAGAGTTGTCTGCTGTTAACAGTTTCGTTTGTCCCCTTACATACGTTCTGTACTTTTACATATACATACACGCACACAGAAATACAGAGTTTGGTTGTCTTTACATTAATGAGATTGTACCCTATGAAATGCTTTGTATCTTGTTTATCTTACCATATTATCTGTTTCAGAGATTATTCTACATTTGAACATGTAGTTCTATTCAATCTTTTGTTTTTTTTAGAGTTTGACTTTTTAATTTTGAAATAATTTCAAACTTGAATAATTGTGAGAATATCACAAAGAATTTCTATATACTCTTTCATCCAGATTCACCAATTGTTAAAATTCTTCCAGTTTGCTTTATGATTCTCTCTCTATATATGGGCATATCAACTTTCTGAATCATTTTAGGATAAGTTGAAGATATGCCTTTATCCCTAAATACTTTAGTGCATATTTTCTTAGAACAAGGTCACTCACTTGCGGTACCACATTACAATAATAGAAGTCAGAAGTTTAACATTGATATTATTCTGTTACTTAATCTACCGTCCATACTCAAATTTTGCCATTTGTTCCAGCAATGTTCTTTATAGCAAAATAATTTTTCCTGGCCTATGATGCAAATCTCCTGTTATGCATTGCATTTAGTTGTCTCGCTTCTTTATTTTAAAATGCATTGATTTTGCCTGACCTGTGGTGGCGCAGTGGATAAAGTGTCGACCTGGGAACACTGAGGTCGCCAGTTCAAAACCCTGCACTGGTCTGGTCAAGGCACATATGGGAGTTGAGCTTCCAGCTCCTCCCCCCTTTCTCTCTTTCTCTCTCTCTCGCTCACTCTGTGTCTCCTCTCTAAAATGAATAAAATAAAAATAAAAAATAAAATAAAAATAAAATGCATTGATTTTACTAGGGTTGGGTGGGAAGGAACAAGAAATAGTTGCTTCACTTGAGCTATTCATTGGTTACTTGTTGTATGTGCCTTGACTGGGCAAGCCCAGGGTTTTAAACCAGTGACCTCAGTGTTCCAGGTTAGCTCCGTATCCACTGTGCTACTTCAAGCCAGGCTTAGCTCTTTAATCTCCTTTAATCTGGAACAGTTCCCAGCCTTTTTTTTTGGTCTTTCATGACTGGCATTTTTGAGATACACAGGCTAGTTATTATGCAGAATATTCTTCAAATTGATATTTCCTTATGATTAGATTTAAATTACACATTTTCGGTAGGAAGACTACATAACTGAGGAGGCCCTCAGTGCAGCAGTCTTCTTATTAACTTCTTAGTATTTCCTCATACAGATGTGCTATGACTTAGTATTCTCTTACAGACTGGCTTTATGGCATTTTTATTTTTTTTAAATTATAAGCAATGCTGCAGTGGACATCTTTCTCGGTATCTCTTGATACACACGTGCTAGTGTTCTCCAAGAGACTTTTTCAAGACCCCTCACATATTGCCAGTTACACCTTTTTAAACTGTTAGCTGGAAAAAATACATCTGTGCCAAAGGAGTCACTGGCTTCTTGCAGTTACTTCTTGATCCCCCAGATTGGGAGCCACTGCCCTCAACCTTACACACTTCTCCTGACCTTTGCCTTCCCCCCTGTGCCTCAGGAGCCAGACAGCGATGATGAGTGGCACCACCTGCTAGAGACAGCCAAGCCTGTACCCATCAAGCTGAAGGCCCCTCTCACCCTGCTGTGCAATCCGGACTTCTGCCAACGCATCCAGAGTCAGCTGCATGAGGCTGGAGGACAGGTGATGGGCAGAAAGATACTTGTGGAGGGGATTTGAGACAATTTTTATAGATGAGACATTAAAAGACATTGATTGGCAAAAAAACAACAACAAAAAAACCCAAAAAACAACAACAACAATAAAAACATTGATTGGCATAAGGAGAAAGAGGAAGTTTGTTCCTTTTCAATTCTCTTTTAATCTATCTGCCTAATTCAAGGATATGCTAACCTCTTTTAGTAACAAAGAGCAGGCCTTGGATTTCTCTTTCCAAAGGGATAAGCATCCATCTAGAGCAGGGATCAGCAAACTTTCTGATGGTAAATATTTGAGGCATTGTGGGCCATGAGGCATAAATGGAGGATATTATGTAAGTACTTCTACAATGAAAGAATGCACATCTACAAAATTTTTACTAACAAAATAAAAAATACAACTGTAACAATTAAGTATACAATATTTTCTTTCTTTTTTTTTAAACAACAGAAACTTATTTTCTCACAATTCTAGATGCTAGAAGTCCAAGATCAAGGTGCCAGCATGGTTGGTTTCTGGTGAGAGCTCTCTTACTGGTTTGCAGAAAGTCTGCCTTGTATGTGCTTTGTGCTCAACTATCTTTCCTAGGTGTACGCATGCCTGCATGTATGTAGCAGAGAGAGAGAGCTACAATATTTTCTAATGCAGGTATACTAATGAGAAGGATGAGATTGTATTTTAGGGAGTAACATTTTGCTTAATTGGCATTCATAGTTAGTGTTCTCTCATACAAAACCTTCCCTTGCTTCTTGGAAACACAGTGATTTTCCTTCCTGAGAACTCACCAAAATATGTTGCCTGCATTTTTTCTGCTCTCTTTAAAGTCTGTTAATGATTTTTAGTACTCATATCAAGATGTAAAACCATCACCATAATCCAGTTTTAGAACATTTTCATCACCCCCATAAGATCCCTCATATCCATTTACATTTAATCATTATTCCTCTGCTCAGTCTCAGGCAACCATTAATCTACTTAATAATTAATCTGTCTCATAGATTTGCCTTTTCTTAACATTACACATAAATAACAATCATACGATATGCTGTATTTATGTCTGGCTCCTTAGCATAATGTTTTTGAAGAACATTTCTTCATTCCTTTTTATTGCCGATTAGTATTCCGTTACATGTGTATATACTACATTTTGTTTATCCATTCACCAGTTGGTGGACATTGGGGTTGTTTCTACTTTTTGGCTTTTATGAATAAAGCTACTATGAACAATCATGTGGAAATCTTTGTGGACCTGCTTTCATTTCATGTGGGTGGATTCTGAGGAGCGGAATTGCTGGGCCATATGATAAATTTATGTTTAACATTTTAAGAAACTGCAGAACTATTTTCCAAAGTGACTACACCATTTTGCATTCCCTCAGCAATGTATGAGGGTCCCCATTTCTCCACATCCTTGCTAACATATATTATTGTCTTGTCTTTTTTATTATAGCCATTCTTTTAAATACTTCGATTGATTCTTATATCTGCCCTGGCTGGGGAATGAACTCACAACCTTGGCTTTTAGGGATGATACTCCAACCAACTGAGTTACCTGGCTAGGGCCTTTTGCTCATTTTCAAATTGGGTTGTTTGTCTTTTTGAGTTGTAAGACTTCTTTGTATATTCTGAATACACCATCTTTTTTCAGATATGGGATTTGCAAATGTTTTCTCCCAGCCTATGCTTTGTCTTTTTATTCTCATGAGTGTCTTGAAACATAAGGGTTTTAAATTTTGATGAAGTCCAATCGCCATATTTTCCCTCTACAGAGTATACTTTTAGTGTTGTATCTAAGTGATATTTTCCAAACCCAAAGTCCTGAAGATTTTACTTCTGTTTTTTCTAAAAACTTTCTAGTTTTAGCTCTGACATTTAGTTCTCTGACCCATTTTGAATTAAATTTTGTATAGAATGTGAAGTATACATTGTGAAGGATCTATATTCATCTTTTGCATGTGGGTGCATACTTGTCCCAGCACTATTTGTTGAATAGACTCCTTTCTCCAGTGAATCGCCTTGGCATCTTGCACCTCTCTCTCGACACTTCCATGTTGTGCTGGATACTTTTCAGTAGGGAAGGCGGTTACAAGCTCTGCCTCCAGGATAAGAAGTCCTAAGTTGAAATTCCACCTGAACTAATCTTTAGCTGTGTGATTATTGATTACTTACTTAACTTACCTAGAAGCATCAGTCTCCTCATTTATAACTGTATTTGTATTTATGTCAGAGGGCTATTATAAAACAAAAACGGGTTATTGTAAAGATTTAGAACAACGAATAGTATGCCATAAAGCACTGATGTAAATGTTATTTTTTAAAAAACATCTTTTAGAAAATAACCTTTTAAAAAATAAAATAAATAAGAATGTGATGTCATATAAATATAATATTGTCCTTAGCTTGCTGACTGTATAAAAGATAAGAGGTAGGCTTGAATTTAGACTGTTCGTCAACCCCTGGTCTAGAGTTGAATAATACTGTTTTGTCTATCTGAAGTTGAATAACATTGTTTCATGTCCATTGCTTTTAATTTTCAGAAGTATATGTGAGTGTGTGTGTTTTGTTTTTAAGATGAAGGGCTGGAGAAGGGAGGGAGCAGATGGGAATGACATGGGGCCTGACACAGAGATACTGAGGGTCAGGTGACCTGACCAGCTATACTTTTCTTCCCTGGTACAGCTTCCCTATTTCCTTCTTCTTCTCTGGGCTTTTTAGACTCCCAAAGAAAGGAATGAGAACATCTGGTCTGATTTGCCAACTCCTTGGAGACACTAGATATCTGTGACTCTTCTTTTACCTCTGATAATACTGACTACTACTTTTTCTCGTGTCACCCAGATCCTGAAAGGCATGCTGGAGGGTGCTTCCCAAATCCTCCCTGCACTCCGGGTCCTGAGCAGTCTTCTGTCTAGCTGCAGTGACTCTGTTGCCCTGTATTCCTTTTGCCGTGAGGCAGGGCTCCCTGGGCTGCTGCTTAGCCTACTCAGACACAGTCAGGAGAGCAACAGTATTCAGCAGGTAAGCACTGTGCAAGGAGCTTGTGAAGACTTCCAAGAGTGTCTTATCTTACTCTTCTTCGAACTACCATTTCTGTTTGGCCAAATTGCCTTTTATTTTCTCTCCTCCTTTTTTCTAGTCAGTAGACCATAAATTACAAACTCTAATGTCTTCTGAGACCACACGGATAATGTCAGTCAGTGAAGTCGAGTATGGGACTATGTGAATAGTAGGGATTAGATCAACTGGAGATCTCATGCCCAGTTTAATGGTATATCCCCTCCTCAGCTCCAGTCCACTGTCGCCATGTGGGAATACAGGCCCAGTGTTGCCAGGTCTTCCAGTTTTCCAAGAGAAGCTAGAAATCCAGATGTTTATGTGTGGTTTTCCAATATTTAGGGCATTATGCTTTGAAATATTAAATCCTTGGCTTTATTGACCCAATTTTACAGAGCATGGTATTGCAATTTAAAAGATTAACTGACTCATACAGAGGCTCTAACCTGTAAGTGGTCACAGAGACTATAGTGGAAGAGCTAAGACTGAGACTAAATGTGTTTGGGACAGACCTCTACTTCCCTTTGCTGTGTTCTGTTGCAGCTAAGCTGACAGAACAGAGTAAAGAGATGTTTAATGGGACCTAGGCACAGGCAGCTAAAAAGCTGCACTCACCTGATGAGTATTAATCTTGAGTGTTTTTGTTTTTTAAGATGTTATTTATTGATGGATTTGAGAAAGAGAGAGAAAGAGGGTGGGGGAGGAGCAGAAAGCACCAGCTCATAGCAGTTGCTTCTCATGTGCCCTGACTGTGCGAGCCAGGATTTCAAACCAGGGACCTCAGCATTCCAGGTTGATGCTTTATCCACTGTGCCACCTCAGGTCAGGTGAAAAAATACGTATATTAGCGAGAGAGGGACAGACAGGAAGAGAGAGAGAGGAGAAACAACAATTTGTTGTGACACCTTAGTTGTTCATTGATTGCTTTCTCACATATGCCTTGACTGGGGGGCTCCAGCCAAGCCAGTGACCCCTTGCTCAAGCTGGTGACCTTGGGCTTAAGCCAGTGATCATGGGGTCATGTCTGTGATCCTACACTCATGCCAGCAACCTGCGCTCAAGCTGGTGAGCCTACAGTCAAGCCAGATGAGCCTGCACTCAAGCCAGCGACTTCTGGGGGTTTTTTTTTGTTTTTTTGTTTTGTTTACAGAGACAGAGTGAGAGTCAGAGAGAGGGATAGATAGGGACAGACAGACAGGAACAGAGAGAGGTGAGAAGCATCAATCATTAGTTTCTCATTGCTGTTGCGACACCATAGTTGTTCATTGATTGCTTTTTCACATGTGCCTTGACCGCGGGCCTTCAGCAGACCGAGCAACCCCTTGCTGGAGCCAGCGACCTTGGGTCCAAGCTGGCGAGCTTTTGCTCAAGCCAGATGGGCCCGGGCCCAAGCTGGTGAGCTAGGGGTCTTGAACCTGGGTCTTCCGCATCCCAGTTCGACATTCTATCCAATGCGCCACTGCCTGGTCAGGCAACTTCTGGGTTTTGAACCTGGGTCCTCTGCATCTCAGGCTGATGCTCTATCCACTGCATCATCGCCTGGTCAGGCCAGGTGAATATTTTTTACTTTTATTTGTTTTACTTAGAAATAGAGGAAGGGAGGAGAGAGATGAGAAGCATCAACTCATAGTTGCTTTAGTTGTTCATTGATTGCTTTTCGTATGTGCCTTGACTGGGGATCAGACCTTGGGCTCGAGCTGAGCTAGCAACCTTGGGCTCAAGCTAGCAACCTCTAGGCTGAAGCCAGAGACCTTAGGAATCATGTTGATTATCCCATGCTCAAGCTCAGGGTTTGGAACCTGAGACCTCAGCGTTCCTGGTTGATGCTGTACTCACTGCACCACCAACAGTCAGGCTAATCTTGAGGGTTTTAAAGAAACTTAGAGCCCTAAGAATTTGAGCTATTTTCAAAAAAAGAACCATCTGGCCAGGTGGCTCAGTGGGCAAAGCATTGACCTGGCATTCTAGAGTTCATGGGTTCGACCCCCAGTCAGGGCACAAACAAGAGGCAATCAATGAGTATGTGACTAGATGGAACAACTAAGTGAAATGACAAGTTGATGCTTCTCTCTCTCTCTCCCTCTCTCACTCTCTTTCTTCATTCCTCAAATCAATGGACAGTTTAAAATGCTGTTCAGGTCAAACAAGACATTTTCGGACTATTTACAGCCCATTGGGATCTCCTCTCTCTGTCCAGACACTCTCTTCCCCCTGCCCCTTACTATCTGGTGATCTGATACCTTTTTTACTGCTTTTTCTATTCTTTGTCTTTATCCCCTGCCTTGCCCTTACTCTCTGTCCTCTTCCGCAGCAGCAGTGTTGGTATGGGACCTTCTTACGGGACCTGATGGCTGTGATTCAGGCCTACTTTGCCTGCACCTTTAATCTGGAGAGGAGCCAGACAGGTGACAGGTAGGATGAGACGCAGTTTTGCTCTGTTGGCCAGTTTGGCTTCCATTTCTTTTTTTGTTTGTTTGTTTGTTTATTTGTTTGTTTTGTATCTTTTCCGAAGTGGGAAGCGGGGAGGCAGAGAGACAGACTCCTGCATGCAACCCACCGGGATCCACCCAACACACCCACCAGGGGCGATGCTCGGCCCATCTGGGGTATTGCTCCACTGCAACCCAAGCCACTCTAGCGCCTGAGGCTGAGGCCATGGAGCCATCCTCAGTGTCCCTGCCAACTTTGCTCCAGTGGAGCCTTGGCTGCGGGAGGGGGAAGAGAGAGATGGGAGAAGGATGGAGAAGCAGATGGGCGCTTCTCCTGTGTGCCCTGACCGGGAATTGAACCCAGGACTTCCACACGCCGGGCCGACACTCTACCATTGAGCCAACTGGCCAGGGCAGCTTCTATTTCTATCCCCGTTCTTCCTTTCTCCATTAGGAAGAGGCTAAGGGAGGAGAAGCCATGATTTGCGACAGGTTTAGAGATTAGCTGACCAACCCCTCAGAGTCCAGCTGGTCCTCTTATGGGCCCTGAGACACCTCCAAGTTTGCTCCAAGACTTTTGGGTTTTAAAGGTCAGCAGTCACCATACACTAAATGAAAGGATCAAGATGGGGATAACAGAGAGAAACGGCGACAAGAAAGGCTCAGAGGATGTACAGTGTATGTGAGCCTGTGTGCTTAGCAGGGAAGGGAGGAGGCAGCATTGCAATGTGTTCCTTTGCTGAGCTGCTCCTACTTGCCCAGAACTGACCCATGCACTACCTCTGGGCTTTTGGTAGAAGGATGAGAAAAAACCATGTGCTTATTTTTTCCCCAGCCTACAGGTATTTCAGGAAGCTGCCAGCCTCTTTCTGGACCTGTTGGGGGAACTACTGGCCCAACCAGATTACTCTGAGCAGACTTTGCGGACAGATAGCCTTATGGTAATCTGTTCATATTTCCAGATTTCTGTCTCCTGACCTTCCCTGTGTTTCCCCCATCCCCTTTCTTATGACTAGATAGGGTTAGATCAGGCCGCATGGGGAGTAGCCTGAGGAGTCAGGGATAGATACCCACCTCCTGAGATTTTGAATCAGAGGAATGGGTTGGGAGGGACCCAGGAATCCCCAGCAGTTCTTATAGATCACACTTTGAGAAACATCATCTCGGGAGCAGCTGATCAGAGAGAAGGACCGACACCTAACGTTCCTGTCCTTGAAATGCAAAGATGCAAAGGCAGTTATAATGCCTCTTCGGTGTGAGGAATACTCAGAAGTAGATAGCTAGTTCCCCTGGGTTTTCCTCCTCCTTTCTCGGGTTCTCTGGGAATTCTTGCTTCTTACCCTAAGCCTAGTCAGTTTTCTGATGCCCTAATATTAACTCTGCCCTTGTCTCCCTTAGTGCTTTACTGTTCTGTGTGAAGCCATGGATGGGAACAGCCGCACCATCTCCAAAGCCTTTTACTCCAGTCTGCTGACTACAAAGCGAGTTGTGTTGGACGGGCTCCTTCACGGCTTGACCGCTCCGCAGCTCCCTCTCCTCAGCTCCCCAGGTAACCGGAGTGGAGAGGGGAGGTTCTCTGGACTGTCTCGCTGAGTAGGTTCTACTCTGTCCTTTCTCCCGCCGTCACCTAGACACAGTACCTGGCACTGAGGGAGTGCCCAGTAAGCACAGTGGACTGCAAGAAGGAAGGCAGATCTGAGAGAAGCAGCCAGGCTCCATCCTGTATTCTTTGTCCACAGGCACCCCTCAAGGGAGCCAGCCAGTGCGGGAGCAGAGTGAGGACCTGCCCGGAGCCGTCTCCTCGGCGCTGGCGGCCATATGCATCGCTCCTCTGGGACTGCCTGGCTGCTGGGAAGCCAAGGAGCAGGTTGCACTGCAGTTTCTTGTTCCTCTCATGCCTGTGGCCAGAGATGGGGGGCTGGGCCCAGCTTCCCAGAAAGGCAGAAAAATAAGCTTGTATGCCTCCCCTGACTCTATCCTTCAGAAACAGATGATCCCACTGGGCCTCTTGTAGAGCATGATGTAGCCAGAGTCCCAGAGGCCTTGGTTAGAGTGTTCAGTGACAACCTGCCCATGTGCTAGGGGGTACTGACCTGAAGCTACCCGTGATGCTTCTTAACGGGCTCAGGATTTTAGATTCCTGCTCCTTTCTGGCTAGCAACACTTTTCTCCGTGCCTGCCTGCCCTGGGGCTAAACAAGCCTGAGATTCTGGTTCTCTGTTGGCCGTGAAGACGCGGTGGAATGGGGTCTGAGGTTCCTGATGAGCCTGGGGAAGAGTGACTAGTGAGGGTTTAAGAGTCCTAATTACTTGGATATATGAGAGGAATGGGATTGGAATAATGGGAATGAGATTGAGTCTTCATGAATGTCCCTATAGATCTCTCGGCATTTGGCAAATCAGCTCTCTGAAGACAATGACCAACTGAGGCCAGCCCTCCTTTCTGGTCTGCAGCATCCCATCCTGTGCCTACACCTTCTTAAGGTACTGCCTGCCCATAACTCTTGGCTCTTCAGATTTCTTTTTAATGCCCAGAACAAGGAGAGAGAGACAGGCAGATAGGGACACTTGAGTTGAGAGATCCCTTTGTAGGACCCCCTTCTGCTTTTAAATCTTTTCAGCTGAGATGGCCCCACTGTTAGTCAATCCTCACCAGAACCGAAGGAGAAGTATCACTATCTCCCTATCTTACAGCAAGAGGCAGAAATGGCCCAAACTTCTCTGACACCCCCAAAGGTAGATGGCAGATCTGTTGAGAGGCTAACCTGCTTTCAGCTGAGCCTTCCAGTGTAGGAGCCCAGGTGCTGCTCTGCTCACTGACAGACCCCTCCCCACGCCCTTAGGTTCTCTACTCCTGCTGCCATGTTAGCGAGCACCTGTGCCGTCTTCTAGGGCAAGAGTCCCTGGCCTTGGAGTCACTGTTGATGTTGGTCCAGGGGAAGGTAGGCCAGCAACACAGGTGGGCATCTCACGGTGGCCCCTACCATCTCAAGCAGAGGTTGCTCTGATATCTTAACTTTCCTTGGTAGATAAATGTAGTGGATTGGGAAGAGTCTACTGAAGTGGCACTCTACCTCCTCTCCCTTCTTGTCCTTCGGCTCCAAGATCTGCCTTCTGGGTGAGTCATGAAGTAGGGTCTCTCCACTGAAATCTTCTACCCACAGAGCTTACCCTGACATAGAGAACTCTGTCCTTAGGAAGGATTGGGGTAGAGAGGGTGAAGGTTTCTCTACAAAGAGCGGATCTGGATTCCCACCAACTTTGTGACGTGGAGTTGGACATGCAGCCTAGTTGGAGAGTGCTATCCAAGGGAGAGGGAAGGCCACTCACCAGTCTCCTTCCACATTGCTGCATCCCTTGCTATATCTTCTTATTCCAGAATGGAGAAGCTAGGCAGTGAGATTACTGCGCTCTTTACCCATTCACACGTCGTCTCTCTTGTAGTAAGTTTTCAACCTTTATTTTCCTCCCCTGTTTACCTATAACCCAACCTTTCTGGGAACGGGATTTATTCCCTTTGTAACTGTTTATGTGGTATTCCTCTGGTCTAGTACAGAGACCTAAATCCTCTCTGCTTGTGCTAAATTCCATTTCTCCTCCTCCTCTAACTCTCCAGAGTGCAGCAGCCTGTCTACTGGGACAGCTTGGCCAGCAAGGGATGACCTTTGACCTCCACCCGGGGGAGTGGATCACTGCAGCCACACATGCCCTGTCTGCCCCTGCTGAGGTGAGTTCTCCAGGGAATGCATAGACACGTTTCCTCTGAGCCAAACGAGGATGACACGCAGGGATAAAAGACAGATTGGAGCCGCCTCCAGTAAACTAAGAAGCGGTAAAGGAATCAAGGGGTCTTCCGCGCCCTCTGCCCCCGGGCTGGTCAGGGCTTCAGGTCTGTTTTTAACACTCTGGACTTCTAAAGAGGGAGGGAGGCATCATTGTTCTCATGGACTTCGACACTTGCCTACTAAAGGATCTCTTTTCTAGGCTCTCTCTTTTCTTGTCCATTTTCTTCACTGCCCCCAGAGCGAGCTTTCAGTAAAGGAAAATCTGCTCATTTGTTCACTCAATAATTACTTAACACATAAATATGTAGTGCATACCATACACTATCCTGTGCTCTGAGAATACAGCAGTGAATGAAAGAGATAAAAATCTTGCCTATGTGGAGCTTGTATAAGTTCTCAGTGGCTTCCTACAACTTCTGGGATAAAGTCCAGATTTGTTAGCAGGCTACTGAAAGTTCATGTGTCACCTCTAGGCTCTATAATCCTGCTAAACCAAAGGGTTGCCATTTCCAGAATTCACTATGGTCTTTCCTGACCTGCCTTTCTATATGCTGTGACTTGCATTTGTAATGTTTTCCCTTCCTGCCTTTCTTTTGCCTGCGTTTTAAACTTTTAATGTCATCAGTTTCCTACCTCCAGGAGGCAGTGTTAGGCATTCTTAACCATGAACTAAGGTCCCCATCCCAACCTCTTGATTAGAAAGTATCTTTCTAAACTAATTGTTTCTGTGTTTGCTTACCCTACCAGATTGTGTATCTATTTCTTTTTTATTGATTTGAGAGAAAGAGGAAGGGACAGAGAGAGAGAGAGAGAGAGAAACATTGATTTATTGTTCCACTTATTCATGCATTTATTGTTTGGTTTTTATGTGTCCTGACCAGGGGTTGAACGCAAAACCTTGGGATATCAGAATGATGCTCTAATCAACTGAGCTACCCAACGAGGGCAAGACTGTGTATCTTTAGGACAGAGGTAGTCATTGATTGAATAGGCAGGAATCAAGACTCCTAAGTTCAGAACTCTCCCCACAACAGCAGGCTGAAGAGTTCTTTCTGCCTGACCAGAAGTTGGTGCCCAGGCCTGTGCGGCCACCTCAGCCCTCTCAAGGATCTGCGTTCTTCCTGCCTCTCTCCTGCAGGTCCGCTTGACTCCACCAGATGGCTATGGGTTCTATGACGGCCTACTCATCCTTCTGTTGCAGCTCCTCACCCAGGTACAGCTTAGGCTGCATCTTCGGGTGGATGGGAAGTAAGGAGAGAGAAAGTGGGCTTTGTAGGGAGCCACTGGACATAGGGAATGAAGAAGCAATCCACATACTACTGTGTTTATGATGGCTGTAGAGGGGGCCTACCTGCGTTCAGTATGGACCCTGTAAAGGGAATCAATCAGATGCATTCTTGAGATTCAGTGGAGAGAAAATTGTAATGCCCTGATTTCCAGCAGACATACACATGGGTTGAGAGGTCAGAGGGTTAAGATGTGGTAACAAAGGGAAATAAGATAACAGGGAAATCCTAGCTGGGAAAACAGAAGGGATTATTTCTGGGGCTCCCTTTCCTCATAGGTTAGGAACAGGAGTAAAAAAAAGGCATTTGGACTCCTAACTTTGATCTCTCTATCCTACCTCTTTCCCTCTTTTTTTTTTTTTTTTTTTTTTTTTTTATAGGGACAGAGAGAATCAGAGAGGGATAGATAGGGACAGACAGGAACGGAGAGAGATGAGAAGCATCAATCATCAGTTTTTCGTTGCGACACCATAGTTGTTCATTGACTGCTTTCTCACATGTGCCTTGACCGCGGACCTTCAGCAGACCGAGCAACCCCTTGCTGGAGCCAGCGACCTTGGGTCCAAGCTGGCGAGCTTTTGCTCAAGCCAGATGGGCCCGTGCTCAAGCTGGCGACCTCAGGGTCTCGAACCTGGGTCCTCCTCATCCCAGTCCGACGCTCTATCCACTGCGCCAACGCCTGGTCAGGCTCTTTTTTTTTTTAATACTCAAAATCCGTTAAGTAATTAATTTCACATATTCTCCAAACATTTATTAAGTACCTAATTTTTGCAAAGCACCAAGAAATGTGCCTCAGGGTAATTAGTATGTCCTCAAACAACTCTTCATTCTGAATTTCAAAATATCTGAATTTATTCAACAAATATTTTGGGATAGGTCTTTCTACTGCATACTAGGAACCCACCTACCCCCTTTCAATTTTGTCTCCAGCAGGGGAGGCCTAGCCTGATAAGAGACGTGGTGAGCTCAGAACTGTGGACTGTCCTGTGGCACCGCTTCTCCATGGCTCTGAGGCTCACCGAGGAGGTATCTACACAGGAAGAGGAGCTGTCGCCGTCCAGCCCACGTAGCTCAAGCTCAGAGCCAGACTGGACGCTGGTCTCACCCCAAGGTAGCTTTTCATCTGCATGGCCTCCTTTGTGGGGCCAGTGTATTGATCCCTCTTCAAGAGGGAAAGCCTGGAATTAAGTTAGCCATGGAAATTGCTGCGGCTGCTGCCTGCGGAGAGGATGGCAGGTTTTATGCTGAAATTGCTTGGGGATGGGGAAGGGACTGAACAGGTGGGAGCCCTGGGGGCCATGGGGAAGCAGGAGCATCTGGGCTTCTTGTCTGCCCCACGGGTCTTCGTTCTCGGTGTTCCCAGGCGTGGCAGCCCTGCTGACCCTGGCCGTGGTCACCTTCACCCAGGAGCCCCAGTTATGCCCAAGCCACCTTTCTCAGCGTGGAAGCATCCTCATGTCCACCCTAAAGCATCTGCTCTCCCCCACCTTCCTGCAGCAGCTGGGCCAGGCGTGAGTGTGAGCTAGAGGGGGGAGACCGGGAAACCCAGAGAGGCTGCAGGGGGCGAGGCGGGGCAGGCAGGAGAGAGATAGCCAGCAGCTTGAGCTGTCAGGCCAGAAGTGGTATGCTGACCCTGGGGAAGGAGAGCTGGGCGAGGCCATTTGAGAAGGGGGATAGGAAAGGGTGGGTGAGCAAGACCAAGTAAATCCATCCTGCCCTCCTTAGGCCTCACGGGGCGGAGTTTCTCCCTGGCGTGGTGCTCTCTGTCTGCCAGCTTCTCTGCTTCCCCTTCGCCCTGGATGTGGATGCTGACCTCCTCAGGGCTGTCTTGACTGACCTCACGAACTCAGAAGTCACAGCCCACCTGCTGCAGGTACTCTGGAGGCATGGGGTGGGAGAGGAAGATGGCTAGCCGTCTCGTGCACTCTTTAGTCACTTGCGACCACTCCGGGGCTCCCTTTGGCCCCGGTAAGGGTGGAGCACCTGGTTTGATCTGATTGTTGGAGTGGAGAAAGCATGCAGGCCTGAACAGAGGCACGTGGCTGGAGCTGGGGCTGGTACCCCCACCAGTCCGTTATCTGGATTCTGATGGAGCTTAGTGGGAAGAACATCCCAGTCTAGGTCCTGGAGACTCAGTTTCTCTGCCAGGAATCACTTCTCAGGCAATTCTTGCCTTTAGACAGTGGGTCTTTGTCAAGCAGAGCAAGGATGAGTTTGGAAAGGACCTGTGTTCTTGGGTCCACTTTGTGTCTCCTGTGGAGTGCTGTGGGTCAGCTCTCTGCTGTCTGTGGTATTTCTCACCAAAGCTTGGCTTTTCCCAGATTTGGGGCTCCTCCTAGCTGTCAGGCTGTGGTGAGTTCTCCCTCTCCCTGAACTGCTTTTGTCTGCTCCTCTGTCCCCCTTCTCCTAGGTCTGCTGCCACCACCTTCCGTTGCCACAGGTCGAGCTGCCTGTCAGTCTCCTCACACACCTGGCCCTCGCGGACGCCACCTCTCTCAACCAGTTTGTGAACACAGTGGCTGCCTCCCCTAGAACCACCGTCTCATTCCTCTCAGTTGCCCTTCTAGGTGCCCAGCCACTGCTGACCTCTGACCTCCTTTCTCTGTTGGCCCACACCGCCCGGGTCCTGTCTCCCGGTCATTCGTCCTTTATCCAAGAACTCCTGGCTGGCTCCGATGAATCCTATCGGCCCCTGCACAGTCTCTTGGGCCACCCAGAGAATTCTGTGCGGGCTCGCACTTATGGGCTCCTGGGACACTTGCTCCAACACAGCATGGGCCTGCGTGGCGCCCTGCAGAGGCAGGCTGGACTATTCAACCTTCTGCTGCTGGGGCTTGGAGACAAGGACCCTGCTGTGCGGCGCAGTGCCAGCTTTGCTGTGGGTAATGCAGCCTACCAAGCTGGTCCCCTGGGACCTGCCCTGGCAGCTGCGGTACCCCGTATGACCCAGCTGCTTGGAGATCCTCAGGCTGGTATCCGGCGAAATGCTGTGTCAGCTCTTGGCAACTTGGGGCCTGAGGGCTTGGGGGAAGAGCTACTACAGTGTCAGGTTCCCCACCGGCTCCTGGAGATGGCATGTGGAGATCCCCAGCCAAACGTGAAGGAGGCCGCCCTCATTGCCCTTCGGAGCCTCCGCCAGGAGCCCTGTATCCATCAGGTACACCCCAGGGGACTTAGGAACCACAATGATAGGGTTGTATTTCACAAAAGTTTTCTGATATAGTCCTTAAGGAATTGTGACATCCAGAAATCCAAGTTTCTCCCTCCCTGGAGCAGGAACCTAGGCAGTGTCTTGGAGATTTTTTTGTCTCTCATCTCTCACCACAGAGAGGAAGGGACCTGGAAGAGGGCCCCATTGGGCTGGGGAATGCCTGGGGTCTCAAGGACCACTGTTTCTTCCAGAGGCTACATGAGAGGGAGGGAGAGGGAGGGTTAGCAGTTTTGAGGTATGGGTAGTTTCATTCTGGGGACCATGAAGCTATTCTTTCTTTAGCACTTACCATCTCAAAACCACCATGCTAAGCATTTTACCTTTATTTGGTTTAAGCTAGTATATTACTCATTTTATAGGCTATGAAACTGAGGCACAAAGAATTTAATAACTTGTCCAAATTATAAAGCTAGTATATAGTATTGGACTTTTGAAGTTAAGAGTCTGAGTCCAGAGCCCATACTCTTTTTTTTTTTTTTTAAGGACTTTATTCATTTTAGAGAGGAGAGAAGGATTAGAGAGAGAGAAGGGGGGAGGAGCAGGAAGCATCAACTCCCATATGTGCCTTGACCGGGTAATCCCAGGGTTTCGAACCAGCAACCTCAGCGTTCCAGGTCGACACTTTATCCACTGCGCCACCACAGGTCAGGCCAGAGCGCATACTCTCTTAATCATTGCATTTTTCTGTCTTTTTGGCTCAATTTTCAGTGTATTAACAACCCAGTGAAATCGCACATCTACTGCTCTGGCCAAATAGCTCAGTTGGTTAGAGCATCATCCTAAAGCTCAGTTGTATCTCTGGTTAGAGCACATACAAGAACAAATTGATGTTCCTCTCTCACTTTCTCTCTCTCTTTCTCTCTTGCTAAAACCAATAAATAAAAATTTAAAAAACTATACATATACCTATGATAAGGCTAACCCTCCAGATTCTAATAGCTCAGTATGGTAGCGTTTGTTAGGATGGTGGTGATATATAGTATAGGGTTTTCTGACAGTCCATATGGGGACATAAAGAGGATTCTTGGTGGTAATGAGGTTAAGACCCGATGGTCCAGACCCACGGCTGGGAATCATGGGCTTACTGTCACTGCTGCATTCATGAACTCTTCCTGGGGACAAGTGCATGGAGGCTTTGGTGCCCTGGTGTCACCTCCTTTAACCAAAGAGAACAGAAGTACACCTCTGGTCCTGATGATTCCTGTCTCCAAGGTTTCTCCATTCTCACACAATTTATTTGGGTCCCCATGAACCCATTTTCTTTTACTTCCTTTTTTGGATTAGGAATTGCTAGGCCACATGAGAGTCCGCTGCATGTTGTGTTCTGTCATCTGCTCTCTCCCACAGGTGCTGGTGTCCCTAGGTGCCAGTGAGAAACTAGCCTTGCTCTCTCTGGGGAATCAACTGCCGCCACATAGCAGTCCCAGGCCTGCCTCTGCCAAACACTGCAGGAAACTCATCGACCTCCTGAAGCCAACACACAGCACGTGACCCCAGATTTCTGGGATCCAGCCTCCAACCTTCATTGCCCTATTGTTGCCAACTCTTCCTTTTTCTACTCTACGAGCCACCCACTCAACCCAGAGCTGAAGAGATTTAAAAAGAGATAAGCTGCCGACTCAGCTGATTTGACAATGAGAAATTAGAAAAGATTTATGTATAAAGCCCCTCCCCCCAATTCAGGATCATTTTAACAAGTAAACTTCATTGTTATTGGTGCCAGAGAAGAGTCCTTCCTTCTGTACATCCAGGGGTCTTTTTTCCAACACTGCCGTTAATCCCAGGAACATGCTTCCCAGAATTTAGGGAGACACCTTCTACCTGAGAGATCTCTTCCTTTCTGGAGGTCCCATGATCCTCGCAACAGGTTCTGGATTTAGGCGTACTGGCCTTAGGACAGTGATGAAGACAGAGCCTGTCAGCTCTCGGCTTGGGGATCAATGCCATCAGCCCCGCTGTGGAGGGTTTCTCAGCCCACAGCCCACATTCCCATCCACGAGAGGGGGTACCGGTTGCATCCCTTTATCTGTTTTTTGTAATCTGTAAACTCTTGTAATAAAAGGTGTGCCTCACCCTACTTTGAGCTGCCAGGGTGAGAAGTTGCGAGGGTCAGCTCTTGAGGTTCTGTGTGGTGCTGGAAGCCCTAGTGTCCTGTTCGCACAAAATCCTGGTTTGGGAGCTTGCTTATATCTTCCCGCCTTACAGCTTCCTTCATCCCAAATGAGCTCCATGTGGACTTCCTAGCCCAGGACAGTGCAGCTGAATTAGGAAAGGATAGGATTAAACAGAGATATAAATTGGATTGCCTTGAAATCTCAGGCTTAGTGGCTAGTTTAATATTTGGTGGAGTTTTAGTGTATAGGGAAGCCAAGCTGCTTTAGTAGGGTAGCTGCTTCGGGAGACTGTGCAGTATACCAGAAGGGTGTTTGGTAGACTCCTCAGTAGTTAGAACCGAAATCCACCTGGAAACATACTGGAAAGCTGAAAGCTTGACTTACTGGATGGCTTGAGATAAGTTTCTCGGGGCCCTCATTTCTCCATCCATAAAATGCGAGAGTACTTTTGGTCCTTCCTTAAATTCCAATTGTTATTAAAACAAAAGATATTTCCTTATTTTTATGAGGAATTTTATTTAGATCTCATCCTCATTGCCCACTCATTGTGTTTATATTTTAGCAAAAATAACATGTTTCCAGAATTTCCTCCTATCCAGATTATTTTGATCAATTCTGCATATGTTTACTGAGTCCTTTTGTTGTAAAATTCTGCTGGGTTTACATAGAGACACCAAGTCCAAATGAATTTTTAAGGAGTTTTATTAAAAGGAGGAGATTTATTAATATGCTGGCTGCCTATGACAAACACGGGGCATAGCTGACCCAAATCCTGCCATGCCAAATCTAGCCCTGAGGCAGGTTACATACCTTTGATCACACACAGGTTGGTGGGGAAAGGAGGAGGAGGGAAAGATGACACAATCATTAGCAAGCTTATAACATTCGTCTATAGGATTTATTAAAAAATATTTCTATATATTAAAACTTACAAGGTAACACAATAGTGAAAAATGTTTTACATATTAAAAGATATACCCAAAATTTTCAGTGTTCATCTGCTATCTCTTCGTCTAGAGCTGTGATGGCGAACCTATGACACACGTGTCAGCACTGACACGCATAGCTATTTTCAATGACAGGCGGCTGCGTACCAGAGAAGTATGGGGCCGCATGCCGAGAAGGACGTTTCATCCTCGACTCCTGCACGGCCAGATGCAGTAGCTGAGGATAAGACACTTGCTGTAGTGTAGACACTCTGTGCCGGAGGTCTATAGGCCAAAAACATTTTTGTTATTTAAACTATAAATATCGTGAAATTATGGTTTTTTTCTCAAAGTGACACATCACCCGAGTTATGTTTGGTTTTTTGGCGAATTTTGACACACCAAGCTCCAAAGATTGCCCATCACTGGTCTAGAGGTATATACATCAACTATATACCTTCTGGATGGGAGGGGGAGCCTACATGGCGCCAGAGGATAAGTGTCTAAAGGAAGGAAGGAAGGGAGGGAGGGGAGAGGGGGAGAGGGGCTCATTTAATCTTTCTTCCCTCCCCCCCACCCTTTACCTGGCTAGGTGTTTATCCTCTTTCTCACAGGTGCCGGGGAAGGGAGGGAATCCAAGTTTCCTCTCCACTTCCACTCAAACCTAGCACAAAATTTCTCTATTTACAACACAGTGCTGTCCTCCATCCTGAGTTGGTACAAATCATAAGTATAAAAATCATATTTACAAAATCTCTGTATGCTTAGCCCAAATTATAAAATGCCCTTTAAGCTTCCTAGTAAAAAGGGGTTTTCTACACAGTTTGTCTCTGCAAGCCAGGAAACTTTCACATTCCTTTTCCCTCACTCCCTAAAGACAGGAGAGGATAAGAAACCTGACTCTCCTAAAATATTAATATCAATTTTTCCATTCTTTGGTACCTTACCACACTTTCCTTATACCAGAAACTGTGATTACTGGAGATAAAGCAGTGCCTGTCAGTCAACAGACTTCCCATTCTGGTGGGGGAGACAGAGAACTTACCAAAATGAGTGAGTTATATATATAGTGTGTAGGAAAGTAATAACAACTCTGGAAAAGAAATGAAGCAAGGAAAAGGGACGAAGAGTGCTGAGTTGGATGGCCAGAGCAGGCCTCACTGGGAAGGTGCCATTTCAGCAAAGACTTGAAGGAGATGAAGTAATGAGCAGTGCAGCTCTGGGAGGGAAAATCCTAGATAGAATGATCAAAGGCCCTGAGGTGGAAGCATGCCTGGCCTGCTTGGATGAAAGAAGTGAAGAAGGGGAGAAAAGGAAGAAATGAGGAAGGAAGGTAATGGGGACCAGATGTTACAGGCCTTGTAGATCTTGTACTTTGAATAGAGTAGGGCTCTATTGAAGAGCTTTGAGCAGAGGAGGGTTGTGATCTGCCTTATATTCTAAAGCAGTTGTTGGGCAGATAAAATATATTATGCTCATTTTGTTAAAGATGGCGCTGCCCACGTGCAAGTTTTAAGAGTAAGATTTTCCCCACACCCTTGACTGATTGGATGATGTAGGGTGGTTCACTCTCATGAGGAATCCTCCCAGTATGTCTCAGATAAGTGACCTTGTATCAGAGACTTCCTTGTTTGTAGATTGGATTAAGGGTTTTGAATCTGCGCTATACATAAGGTGGGGCAGGCCGGGAGCTTGCTCGCTCTCTGTTCCTGAGGTTAGTATTAGAGAGGAGAGCAGAGAAAGGCCACGTGGAGGAGGCTGAGGGAGAAGCCAGTTTGAGCAGAGTTTGTGCAGGAGGAGATAGGGAACAGAAATGAATAAGTCTGGTGAGCTAGAAACCTTTGATTCTAGGAAACTCAGATAAGTTAGCTTTGTGAGCACTGAATGAGTGGGTTTTGGAGCCCAGTGTGTATTTTTGCTTGCCCGCGGGGTGCAAGCTAGAATTAAAGCTGATGGCTCACCAGTTCTTGGCTCTGTTGTTTCATTACCGACTGTCCGAACCTAATGTGAACCTGCACGGGTCAGGCGGCTCTGATGGTGGCCATGACTATTGGCTTTACAGCAGTGATGGGCAATCTTTTGAGCTTGGTGTGTCAAAATTCGCCAAAAAATCGAGCATAACTCGGGTGGTGTATTACTTCGAGAATAACAGCCTAACCAGAAGTCCCAGAACTAGATGCTCTGTGCTGGAGTTCTGTTGTTTTGTCCTCCAGAACTCTGGCACAGTGTCTACACTACAGCAAATGTTTTATCCTCAGCTACTGCACCTGGCCGTGCAGGAGCTGAGGATGAAACGTCCTTCTCGGCATGCGGCCCCATACTTCTCTGGCATGCAGCCGCATGTCATCGAAAATGGCTATGCGTGTCAGTGCTAACACATGTGTCATAGGTTCTCCATCACGGTTCTAAAGGATCACTCTGCATTTTGGTGGTGTGAATGGACTCAGAGGAGTCCAGAGGATGGGAAGTAGAGTGAGCTAGAGGCTATTGTAATCCAGGTAGAGATAATGGTATTCTGGACTGGGGTAATGTCAATGGAGTGGTGAGAAGTAGGCATATTTTGAATATATTTTGAACATGGAGCAAGTAAGATTTCCTGACTGATTGTAGTGGGGGTGTGGACAGAAAAAAAGCAGACAAAGATGACTACAGGGTTTTTGGCCTGAGCAATTGAAAGGCTAGACTTGCCATTATCTGAAATGGGGAAGGCTACTAGTGGTGTGGTAGTGGGTAGGAAAACTCAAGTTCAATTTTGAACACGTGAAGTCTATTAGTTGGAATTTTGTTTTTCTTCTTTTCCAAGTGGGAGGAGGGGAGATAGACTCCGATATGCAACCTGACCAGGATCCACCTCCAACCCCCATCTGGGGCCATTCTTGCAACCAGTCTATCTTTAGCGCCTGAGGTGGAGGCTCCACAGGGCCATCCTCAGTGCTCAGGGCTGTTGTGCTTGAACCAATTTAGCCATGGCTGCAGGAGGGGAAGGGTGGGAGGGTTGGAGAAGCAGATGGTTGCTTTTCCTGTGTTCCCTGGATGGGAATTGTTTTTTGGGTTTTTTTTTTTTTTTTTTTTTTTTTTTCAGGGACAGGGAGAGAGTCAAAGAGGGGGTAGATAGGAACAGACAGACAGGAATGGAGAGAGATGAGAAGCATCAATCATCAGTTTTTTGTTGAGACACCTTAGTTGTTCATTGATTGCTTTCTCATATGTGCCTTGACCGTGGGACCTCAGCAGACCGAGCAACCCCTTACTGGAGCCAGAGACCTTGGGTCCAAGATAGCGAGCTTTTTGCTCAAGTCAGATGGGCCCGCGCTCAAGCTGGCAAGCTCGGGGTCTCAAACCTGGGTCTTCCACATCCCAGTCCGATGCTTTATCCACTGCACCACCACCTGGTCAGGCCTGACTGGGAATTGAACCTGGGACATCCACACTGGGCTGACGCTCTGCCATTGAGCCAACCAGCCAGAGTCAGTTGTACACTTTCAAACACAAAAGGAGACTGATCCAGTGAACACTGTCACTGCTTCAACAGCCATCATATTGTATCTCTTCTTTTTTAACTTGTATTTTAAAACAAACCCTGCGCAACATGTAATGTTACCCATAGTACTTGGGCATATATCTCTATATCTCTAACAGTTTAGAACTTTTTGCTTTTAACAAACCCACAGTACTTTACTAAGACTTGTCTGGATTTAGGCAAATATAATAATGTATTTGTGGGGCAGATAAAATATATGCTCACTTTGTTAAAGACGGCACTGCCCACATGGAAGCCCATCACCCAGGTGATATTATTTGCCCTTATGCTTGGGATGGGTGTGGGGGAAAGGCTGTAATGTAAGCAGGCCAGGTCGTTATAGCCTAAGGCTTAGTTTTAAGAGTAAGCTTTTTCCCACACCCTTGACTGATTGGATGATGTGGGGCCGTGCGCTCTCCTGAGGAATCCCATTATGCCTCAGATGGGTGACTTTGTATCAGAGACTTTCTTGTTTGTAGATTGGCTTAAGGGTTTGGATTTCTACACTATAAAGTGGGACAGACCAGGAGCTTACTGGCTCTTGGTTACTGAGGTATTAGAGAGGAGAGCAGATTAAGGCCATGTGGAGGCCAGGAGAAGCAGCCAAGATGGCAGAGTGCTGAGGGAGAAGCCAGTTTATGCAGATTTTGTGCTGGAGAAGGAGATGGGGAACAGGAGTGAATAAGTCTGGTGGGCTAGAAACCTTTGATTTTAGGAAACTCGGATAAATCAGTAGCTTTGTGAGCACTGAATGTGTGGGTTTTGGAGCCCAGTGTGTGTTTGCTTGCCTGCCGGGTGCAAGCTAGAATTAAAGCTGATGGCTCACCAGTTTTTGGCTTTGTTGTTTCATTACCGACTGTTCTAATCTAATGCGAACCTGCATGGGCCGGCGGCTGTGATAATGGCCCTGGCTACTGGCTTTACAGTATTTTAAACTGGATATTTTTCCCCTAAAAGATAAACTGAGGGAATTAACTTATGAAAGAATTATTTCTTCTGTTGTAAGGTGCCAAAAGCTACAGAATTAATATTAATATTTTAGGAAGTTTAAAGAACATTTTATTGATTTGGGCTAGGCGTGCAAAGAGAGATTTTGGAAATAATTCTTGTACTTGTGTAATTAGCATAAGACCAAGATGGCATTGTGTTGTAAATGCAGAAAGAGGAAGGAGACTTGGATTCCCTGACCTTCCCCAGTACCTGTGGGGAAATGGGTCAATGGCTAGCCAGGTGTAGGGAGAAAAGAATTAAATCTTTTATTGTGCTGATGGACCATTTGCAGGCATTTGTTCCCATGGAAACCACCCCTCCCCTCCTGAAAGCATGTAATTAATGTATGTAACTCTAAACAAAAGGTATAAACTTATACCATGATGTCATGCTCTCCTCTGCCCGTGTGTGATCAATCAAGGGTATATAAGCAGCCCCTAAACTATTTTTGGGGCTACACAATTTGGGTCTGTTGCCCTGTGTCAGCCATATGTGGCTGGCATATTTAATAAATTTCCTCCTTTAATAAAACTTTTCAAAAACTTATTTGGACTACGTGCCTCTACGAAAACCCGCAGAATTGTGGATTGGGTACTTTACAACATTTGGCGCCCACGTGGGGCCTACGGTGTTTTGCATCACTGAGTAGAGGCACCCCAAATTGGACGAACTCTCTGGGGGCTGCCCGGGGCGTGCTTGAAGATTGAGGAGAGGCACACTGTAACGCCAGTAGTCAAGGCCACTATCACAGCAGCCTGACCAATGCAGGTTCGCATTAGATTCGAACAGATGGCAATGTGTAAAGCCAGTAGTCAAGGCCACTATCACAGCAGCCTGACCCACGCAGGTTCACGTTAGATTCGAACAGTCGGTAATGAAACACAGGAGCCAAAAACTGGTGAGCCATCAGCTTTAATTCTAGCTTGCACCCGGCGGGCAAGCAAAAACACACACTGGGCTCCAAAACCCACACATTCAGTGCTCACAAAGCTACTGACTTACCCGAGTTTCCTAGAATCAAAGGTTTCTAGCTCACCAGACTTATTCACCTCTGTTTCCCATCTCCTCCTGCACAAACTCTTAACAAACTGGCTTCTTCCTCAGCACTCTGCCATCTTGGTTACTTCTCCTCCACATGGCCTTAATCTGCTCTCCTCTCTAATACTAACCTCAGGAACTCAGGAACCAAGAGAGAGAGCAAGCTACTGGTCTCTCCCACTTTATAGCATAGACTCAAAACCTTTAATCCAATTATACAAACAAGGAAGTCTCTGATACAAAGCCACCCATCTGAGGCATAATGGGATTCATCATGAGAGTGCACCACCCTACATCATCCAAACAGTCAAGGGTGTGGAGAAGAGCTTACTCTTAAAACTAAGCCTTAGGCTATAACGACCCGGCCTGCCCACAGCCTGTTCCAGAACACACATTAATATCAACGAACTTCCATGTGGGCAGCGCCATCTTTAACAAAGTGAGCATAATATATTTTATCTGCCCAACAATCCACCCTTATGCTCACTTTACTACCCACAATCTATACCACTGGCATCCCTGTACAAGGAAATTAGGCACATTACACAAATTACAACATGACAAATCATACAATTTCAAAAATTACAAAGGTACACACATTTTACCAGTCTCTAAGCACTTTGCCAAAAGTGCAAAATGTCCTCGGCCTTCTCTCTTGCCATTTGAAAGGCTTCCCGGGCAGGGGGACAGCCTCCATCAAAGCCACCCCTCACCCCCATCAGGGTATTTCACGTTGTCCAAAATCCATAAGTCCATTCAACAAAGGAGCCAGTGCTCACTCGGTCATAGTCCAGGACATCAGTCCACACACATAGGGTTTTAGCCCCCCCCCTCATTCCTGCCATCATTGCAGGTCTCACAATGTCCTAAAAGGAAGCATGTGGCGATGGCAGTTAGCATTTCCATCTCTGCTCTAGGGAGCATAATGGCATCCACCCCTATGTCCCAAAATCGCAGACCTACCGGCAGCGTAGCTACTCCTTGCTGCTGGGCTCTCACCTTCTGGAGACTGCAGATTGCAACTCCAGCCCAATTCTCCTCATCCTCCAAAGAGGAACTGAAAACACCAGCTCCTGCTGCTAGGCTTGATCTCCGGGCCACCGCTGCCTTCTGCTCCGCAGGCCTTGCAGCTCCAACCCCGGCCTCAGCCTCAGTCCTGGCCTCAGCTCCGGCCCCGGCCTCAGGCCCGGCCTCATGCCGCTGCTGGCTCTCCACAACATCCAGGGCAATCTCCAGCTCACCAACCTGTGATTCCTTCTCCAGCGTCTGCTCCATTTCCAGGTGAATCTCGCAAACCTGGTCAGCTTCCTCCTCCAGTGCTTCCTTCAGCTCCAGGGTCAGCATCTGTTTCTCCCACGTTTCCTCCAGCTCCTTCCGCTGCTCAGCCTGCAGGTCCTGGGCAGCCTCTTCCATAGAGCTCTCAGTTTCCTCACGCATGACTGTAAAAGTCAGCCAGCCTACAGTCCCCCAAAAAACAGCTATGGAAAACCATAACAGCAACCAGTCCTCTACTCCACCTCTCAAAGGTGGTGGTGGCTCCATGCCGAACTGTATCGAATCCTGCCAAAGACTACGCCAAATGTAAAGCCAGTAGTCAAGGCCACTATCACAGCAGCCTGACCCACGCAGGTTCACGTTAGATTCGAACAGTCGGTAATGAAACACAGGAGCCAAAAACTGGTGAGCCATCAGCTTTAATTCTAGCTTGCACCCGGCGGGCAAGCAAAAACACACACTGGGCTCCAAAACCCACACAATCAGTGCTCACAAAGCTACTGACTTACCCGAGTTTCCTAGAATCAAAGGTTTCTAGCTCACCAGACTTATTCACCTCTGTTTCCCATCTCCTCCTGCACAAACTCTTAACAAACTGGCTTCTTCCTCAGCACTCTGCCATCTTGGTTACTTCTCCTCCACATGGCCTTAATCTGCTCTCCTCTCTAATACTAACCTCAGGAACTCAGGAACCAAGAGAGAGAGCAAGCTACTGGTCTCTCCCACTTTATAGCATAGACTCAAAACCTTTAATCCAATTATACAAACAAGGAAGTCTCTGATACAAAGCCACCCATCTGAGGCATAATGGGATTCATCATGAGAGTGCACCACCCTACATCATCCAAACAGTCAAGGGTGTGGAGAAGAGCTTACTCTTAAAACTAAGCCTTAGGCTATAACGACCCGGCCTGCCCACAGCCTGTTCCAGAACACACATTAATATCAACGAACTTCCATGTGGGCAGCGCCATCTTTAACAAAGTGAGCATAATATATTTTATCTGCCCAACACAATGAAACACCGGAGCCAAAAACTGGTGAGCCATCAGCTTTAATTCTAGCTTGCACCCAGCGGGCAAGCAAAAACACACACTGGGCTCCAAAACCCACACATTCAGTGCTCACAAAGCTACTGACTTATCCGAGTTTCCTAGCATCAAAGGTTTCTAGCTCACCAGACTTATTCACCTCTGTTTCCCATCTCCTCCGGCACAAACTCTTAACAAACTGGTTTCTCCCTCAGCACTCTGCCATCTTGGCTGCTTCTCCTCTCCACATGGCCTTAATCTGCTCTCCTCTCTAATACTAATCTCAGGAACCCAGGAACCGAGAGAGAGAGAGAGAGAGAGATAGAGAGAGAGAGAGAGATCAAGCTCCCAGACTGCCCCAGTTTATAGCCTAGAAAATCCAAACCTTTAATCCAATTATACAAACAAGGAAGCCTCTGTATAATGGGATTCCTAAGGAGAGTGCACCACCCTACATCATCCAATCAGTCAAGGGTGTGGGGAAGAGCTTACTCTTAAACTAAGCCTTAGGCTATAATGACCCGGCCTGCCCACAGCCTGTTCCAGAACACACATTAATATCAATGAACTTCCATGTGGGCAGCGCCATTTTCAACAAAGTGAGCATAATATATTTTATCTGCCCAACACACACCACCTGAGACTTCCAGGACTCACAGTTTTCCTGTGGGGTCCAGAGAGTTCCCTGGTAGACACCCCCCACCCCGGTTCCAAAATTCAACAATTTGGACTATTCGGCAGAGAAATCAAGGAGATAAGTAAAGCAACTCTTTCTGCTTTACTGAATTTTATGGCTTTCTTCTGAACTCTTGCTTTCGCTTTTAAGTTTCGGACTAGAATGTAGGTAGAGTGGATTTGGGGGCTTTGCTGATTTGGGACTCCAGGGATGTGGAACCCCAGTGAGTAAGTAGGGCTTTCAAGACTGCTTTGCTATATGTAACTAGTCTATAGTCTATGTTTTGAACTGAAACTGCTGTGAAACAGATCAGACGTAGTGGTCGTATGTTCACGCAGGCTCTCCAATACTGAGACTTCGGTGGGGAGTTTTAGTGGTCCTGCCTTGGGTTTTGCTGGGAAACATCTGGTTATAGTCTAAAACAGTGGTAGTCAACCTGGTCCCTACCACCCACTAGTGGGCGTTCCAGCTTTCATGGTGGGCGGTAGCAGAGCAACCAAAGTATAAATAAAAAGATAGATTTAACTATATAGTAAGATTTTTTATAAAGATTTATCCTGCCAAACTTAGCGAAAATCCGACATAAAGTACTTGGTAAGTAATTATTATTATATGCTTTAACTTGCTGTAACTGCTTTATAAATTTTATAAAGTAAAGTTACTTCCCTACTTTATAAATCACCATTACTGTGGAACTAGTGGGTGGTTAGAAAATATTATTTCTAACAGAGATACAAAAGTGGGTGGTAGGTTTAAAAAGGTTGACTACCCCTGCTCTAGAGGAATGATTGGTGGGGATTAAGTCCTGCTTCAGGCTCTCAGGGATATCTGCTTGTACTTTAGAAGGACATTAATGGGAACTGAGTGGACCAGGTCCCCCAGTTCTGCAGCAGGCCTTTGGAGACATCAGTTTCTCTAAGAGAGGTATTAGTAGGAACTTCATCCTGCCCAGGACTTCCAGAGATATCTAGTTGGGCTCTCAGTAAAATGCCAGAAGTGGGGACAATGTGTCTATCTCTAGGAAGGCTAATGGAGTTTAAGTCCATCCAGAATTAGTCAGTCTTGCATCACACTGAATCAGTGGAGACTGAGCTAACCTGGATTGATTAATCTCGACCCAAGACTTCCAAGAAACGTCTCTGTGTTTGTCGAAATTTCAGTCTTTGTTTTAATGCTTCTCTTTAAGACACCTGGTTAAGAAATCTCTGGTGCCAAGACCTGCGTGCACCTGAGAGGCCATGAGGGGGGTCTTCCCTCATCTATGAGGTGCTTTGTCTTTGTTCATCAAATTATCTGGTATTATTTAATTAAAATAGGCGTGCATTGTTTGTGTGTATAAGTCTTTTGTTTAATGTTTAAATGTGTCTGTTTGAGTCTTTTGTGTTAAAACTAGAAACTTCTGACTAAAAAGCAATCTTAAGTGGAAAACTATTATTCTCTTTGTTCTCAAATTAGCTTCGGGGCACCCTGCTAGGTTTCCCCCCTAGTCTTGTGTAATAATTAATATCTCTGTAGTCAAACACTTTTATTCTGGGTGCTAGTTAATTATCTGTCTTATCTTTTTGTTCTTATTTATCGGTGCACTGATTTCTGGATTTTTCTGAAGTATTCTTAATTCTGTAATTGGTAATCTTAGCTATTAAATATGGGAGGAGGGGCCAGTTCACGGAAGACCCCACTAGATTGTCTTTTAAAGCACTTTCAAGAAGCTTATGAAGACAACCGTGGATATAGAATTAAATGGTCCAAGAGAAGGCTTCGCACTCTCTGTGAATCAGAATGGCCTGCTTTCGAGGAGAAATGGCTGAAAGTTGGGACTTTTAATCCCCAGATAGTAAAAGCAGTCTGGGATATAGTAACTGGAAATCCAGGCCTTCCCGATCAGTTTCCATACATTGATCAATGGCTTAATTTAACATTAAAACCGCCACTATGGCTAAAAGTTTGCTCAATGCAGAGAGGGTGCCACGTCTTCCTAGTCAGGCCAGATCTGAGACTGGAACAGAATGAAAGAATGGCTAAAATGACAGTAGCAGTGCTCCAAGAGACGAACTTTTTTAAGGATAAGGGAACACCAAAGTAGCAAAATAGAGAAGGGAGAATTAAAAAAAAAAAAGGATTTGGCTAGGAAAGAATCAACGTGCTTATTGTAAGGAAGAGGGCCATTGGAAAAATAAATGTCCCAGGTTACAAGCAGCTAAGGAGAAGAAAGAAAAGCGGAGCCCACAAATTGAAAGTGTTTCTCCAAACTCTGGGACAAAAGGACCAGTAAGTAAGCAGTTTAAGTGAGAGAAGCCAAGCGGGGACGCGTGGTGTGTGGAATGATGGAGTGGGCATGCCTCCTCTCCTCCTAGCTGCGCTCCTGCCCTCACCACCACAGCGCACCCAAGCAGAAGGCAAACATCAGGCAGAAGGCCGAGCACCAAAAGGCGAGCCCCACCGCCACCTCCAGATGCATGGCTAGAATAGGATTCAGCTTGCTGTGTGCGGCGCAGGGGAGAAAGAGCACCAGAGAAAGAATGAAATAACTAAAATATAAAATAGAAATTAGTTTCAAATGTCCACCTGTGGACCAAAGGAGATTTTGCCCATTTGGAAATTACAGGGTAAGAATAGTATTAAAAATTAAGACTTTGCTTTTAAAAAATTCTTAAAGAAGAGAAAAAGAATTTAGAAATTAACAAAACTTAGCTGTGGACCATGCTAGTTAATTGGCAGTTTCTTAAATTAAACTGCAACTCCAAGAGTAATAGAATCATAAGTAATAGAATTATAGGGAATAGAATGAAAAATAAGCTTTCCGTGGGTTGGGGATGATGGCTTGTTGCCTTTCACTGGTGTACATGGAGTTCAGGGAATTGCAGGAAAAATTGGAAACCTCATATAGGCTAAAAAGCAGCTCATTATTAAGAAAGTAAATTTATAAAAATTGTATTTCCTTTGCTGCTTTTATTGGAAGAAATAAAGCTAAACAGATGCTGGAGGAAGGAATAAAAGTCAGCTTGGCTTTTGGAAATGCTAGGTTCAGACGGCCACCCGTCCACGCCACCTCTCCCATAACAACTGTGTTCCTAATTTGGCAACAAAGGAGAAGGAAGAAAGCGGAAGTCCTGAGAGAGTGTCACTTAGGGACTGAGCCCATAACCTCGCTGTGTGGCCAGGCTGGGGTTCAAGTCAGCCCTTGAGTTGTGCAAAGAAGGACAAACACGTCGAATGTCTCTTCCTTTTCCCTTTTCCTAAGAACTCTGGCCAGCAAGCTGCCATTTGCAAACAGCTTGCAGGCCACAAAAAGCCTTTTTTGCCCTCTTAGGGAGAGTTATCCAACAAAGGGCCAAGTGTGGGCGCTGCCTCAATGGGGAAAGTGCCTACATATGTAGTTTAAATTTAAAATGGACTTTTAAAAGAAAATTCAGTTATTGTACTGTTGGTAATTGGCTCTATTAACTAATGGGTTTTCCAACCACTGGGTTAGGAGTGGTGATTTATTGTCTCCCCCCATTACTGTATAATCATATTTTCCATGTTAAAATGTATATATTATTTCCAAGGCTTTTTGTTAATTCTTCTGTTTGCTGTTTTATAGCCCTATAATATTAGAATCTTAGTTTAAATATTAGGAATTATTAATAATGTCTTCTATGTAATGTTTAGTTTATTATTATTTTGAAACAATATTGTTCAATACTAAGTCATATCTTGGAACTCCTGCAAATATATTTTATCATGCTTTTGTTAGAATTTATTTTGAATACTGATGTACTGAGTTATTCAGCATTGAAGAGACTCTGGAATTCTAAAGAAGGCACCAAAAACCAAAAACCTGTTTTTCTTCATTTAATCCAGCTAATAACATTGCTTTTGTCTTTTTCCAAGAGTTTATATAGACAGAAAAGGGCGCTCAAGCCCCTCAGCGAGATCTTCTGAGCATGGCTTTTAAGGACTACAATGACCAAAATAGAAACTGAAAAGGCAAATAAGGCCCAAAAAAGATCAGGAAAATACCAGCTTTTGGCATATACCATTAAAATGCTCCCAATGCCCCAAAGGGACTTAATAGGATTTCATCAGGGCCTTGAGTGAAGAGTGGAAAGAAACTGTAGGGTCGGTGGCTAAGTGGGAAGATCACATGGGTAACCCAGGCCTGGGAACTTTGACTAGGACCACCCACAACTAAGCGCACCAAGAGGGGCTTCCCAGAAATCCTTGGGAGAAAAGCAACCATCTGTCAGCCAGTGAGATTTTACTACGTCATATTAGTTGGATGACTCCAAAGGACCCCTAGGACCCCTTTAAATCTGGCTCCACGTCGTTCCTCGGCACAATATTCCTGGCCTTCATCTTCCGAGCCAATGAGTCTTGTCCGAGAAACACTCTGTACCAAATAAAGCCTTTAATATTCCACACTTGGTGGCTACGCTCCCTTCCTCCTTCCTCGGCAGGGAAAATACCTTACATCTTGGTGCCGAAACCTGGGAGGAGTCAGAAGTTCGCAAGAAACCATTCCTCTCTCCTTCCCCTCCAAGAAAGAATCAGGACCTCTGACCTTCCATCCACCTCGGCACATGGTGTGGTAAGCTTTCTGCTTCCAAACTCCCTCAGTTCTTTCAGCTGAGACTCCCTGTCCGAAACTGTAGCTGTGTCAGGGAAGACTTTTCCATCCGAGTGATGTGTGTCTGTGGAGACGTCCCTAGCACATCCACTTTCCCTATTCGTCTGTGGCCAGAGTTTGAGTTTTGGGATGCCGATACTCATCTCTGACCACTCTGAGAACTGAGGGTGACCATGGGGGCAAGCCTGACTCTAAAACACCCCTGGGGTGCCTTATCCAAAACCTCCCAAACATTGATCCCTCCCTAAAAAAGAAGAAACTAGCCTGACCTGTGGTGGTGCAGTGGATAAAGCGTCGACCTGGAAACACTGAGGTTGCCAGTTCAAAACCCTGCACTGGCCTGGTCAAGGCACATATGGGAGTTGATGCTTCCAGCTCCTCCCCCCTTTCTCTCTCTCTCTCTCACTCTGTGTCTCCTCGCTAAAATGAATACATTTAAAAAAAAAAGGAAAAAAAAAGAAGAAACTAATTTTCTTCTGCAGCATAGCCTGGCCACAATACCCACTGGATATCCAGACCAGGTGGCCTCAGGAAGGAAGTTTCAATTTTAACACCCTTACTGATTTACAGAACTATTGCCAAAAAGTTGGAAAATGGACAGAGATTCCTTATATTCAGGGGTTTCTTCATCTGCGTTCTCATCCTAATCTCTGCACTGGTTGATCTACAATGCAGGTCCTTCTGGCCAGGGAAATCTCAGCTAAATTTACCGTTCCAGATCTTTCCTCCTTTGCTGACTCCCCTGAGGAACTGTCTACCCCTCCTACACCACTCCCTCGGCCCCATCTCATCTCTTCGCTAAATCCTGTTCATCTTCTGCCTGCAAACGCTGATCTCTCTCTCTCTCCTCCCCTGTTAGCACTCACACCCAATCCCACTACAGGCCACAAGAGGGAGCTGACCTCCTATGCCCTCTCCGCAAGGTGGCTGGGACGGAAGGAGTTCTTTGGGTTCATGTGCCTTTCTCCCTCTCCGATCTGTCTGCAGTCGAAAAGCATTTGGGTTCCTATTCTTCTAATCCTACCAACTATGCCAAGGAATTCCAATATCTCACTCAGGCATATGATCTCACTTGGCATGATCTCTATATTATTATGTCTTCTACCCTTACCTCCGATGAATGGGACCAAATCTGACGGCAGTGTGAGCTCATGCAGATAAGGTCCACGCCTCAAATGCTCAAATGCTGGTGGGCTCAGAGGTGGTCCCTGACACAGACCCCACCGGAATTACCAAACAAAACAAACAGCTAGGGGAGGACGTGATCAAATGGTTGAATGTCTTATAGCTGGCATGCAGGATTCAGCACAAAAGGTAGTTAACTATGACAAATTAAGGGAAATTACTCAAGGACCTGAGGAAAATCCGGCTCTCTTCTTAAATCGCCTCACTGACGCTATGGTCCTCCATAGTCTTTTAGACCCTCCTTCCAGTGCTGGGGCCACTGTATTAGATACTCACTTTATTTCCCAATCAGCCCCGGACATTTGGAAGAAACTGAAGAAGGTAGAGGAGGGCCCGCAAACCCCTATCCGAGACCTGATGAACATGGCATTTAAGGTTTTCAATGGTCGAGAGGAACAGGCCGAGGCTTTTCACCAGGCCCGCATGCAGCAGAAGGTAACACTCCAAACCCAAGCTCTTGTGGCAGCCCGAACGCTAGCACAGAAAAGCACAGGAGGTGCTCAACCTAAGTTTGAACCGCAAAGAGGATCCCCACCAGGAGCTTGCTTTAAGTGTGGCAAGGAGGGTCATTGGTCCTGGCAGTGCCTCTGCCCGAGGCCACCCACTAAGCCTTGTCCTAATTGCAAGCAGCCCGGTCACTGGTGGAGTGATTGCCCCCTCTGGACAGCAGGCACATCCTCGGCGTCTCAGCGTGGAGGACAGGCCGCTCAGATGGGAGGCCAAGCTAGCCAAGTGAACCCATTGTTCGAACTCCTAGGCCTCATGGACAGCTGACACGGCCCAGACTTGGAGACCCCCCTCACTCTCTCTGAGCCACGGGTGAAGCACAGGTAGCGAGTAAGATCATTTCATTTCTTGTGGACACGGGGGCTACCTTCTCTGTTTTGCCACCACACTCTGGACTTCTAGTTCCTCACAGGTCTCGTTTATGGGGGTTGATGAGACCCCTTCTTCTCCTCTTCGTACTGTACCCTTGACATGCAGTCTGGATGGAATCCCCTTTGCACATTCGTTCTTAGTCATACCATCGTGTCCTGTACCCCTTCTGGTTCGAGATATTCTACACAGTCACGGAGCCACTATCCAGCTGACAGCATCTACTCACCTACTCCTACCACTCCTGACTGAAGGCTCCCCTGCTACTACAGATCACCCTAACCCAACCACGCCTGCTATTCCACCAATGTTGTCAAACCTCTAATAGATTTTCTCAACAGACCTTGAAATGGATTATCAGATTCTCCTTAAAAAATTCAGATCTAATACTCTTTGTGGATGGAAGTTTTGTACAGGGACCTGACGGATGACAACGGTCGGCCTATGCAGTGGTCACCACCTCCTCCACCCTAGAAGCTCAACAGCTGCCAGGGGGCACCACCTCCCAGAAAGCAGAACTGATTGCCCTCACGTGGGCACTCACCCTGGCCCAGGGAAAACGCGTAACTATATATACTGACTCTAAATATGCTTTTCTTATCACCACAGCCACTCTGCCCTCTGGAAGGAAAGGGGCTTCCTCACTACCAAGGGCTCCCCCATAATCAATGCTACCCTCATTTCTAAACTTTTGCAGGCATTACAGCTTCCCGCTGAGGTGGCTGTGGGACATTGTAAAGGCCATCAAACCTCTCAAGACCCGGTGGCCTTGGGAAATGCTCGGGCCCACGCAGCGGCTCAAAACTTCACTCTGGGAGCCTCCCCAACTCCTCTCATGTTTCTCTCCACCTCCTTGAAACCTTCCTACAATCCTGAGGAAAACAGACCCTTCTCAGAAAGGGTGGAGACGTGTGCAACCAGGAATGGATATTTCTCGGAGATAGAATTGCCTTACCAAAAGGACAGGCTGAAACTCTCCTTTCTGATATCCACTGTTCCTTACACATAGGGCCAAAAGCTCTCTCTCTATCGGTTCTTGCAGCCACTCTTTTTCTTCCCAGGCCTCCAGCAGACTATCGAAAAGGTTCATGCAGCGCATACTCTCTGTTCCAAAGCCTCTACACAAGGGGGACTCTGCCCCCGCTTGCCTACTCAACTGAGGGGGCACGTGCCAGGCCAGGACTGGCAAATTGACTTCACTCATATGCCCTCTCACAAAAAAACTCTGTTATTTCTTAACTTTTGTGGATACCTTTTCAGGATGGATAGAAACCTTTCTTACCTCTCAAGAGATGGCAGGCACAGTGGCCTCCATTCTCATTGAACGTATTATCCCACAGTTTGGACTGCTGACTACCATCTAGTCAGACAACGGCCTGGCCTTCACTGCCCAAATAGTCCAGCAGGTTGCCACCTCTCTCAACATTCCCTGGAAACTCCACATACCCTATCATCCTCAATCATCAGGTAAGGTGGAAAGGGCCCATGGCATCCTGAAGGGTCAGCTAAATAAACTTCTCATCGAAATCAGGCTCTGCTGGCCAAACCTCCTCCCCCTGGCACTCACCAGTATCAGGGCAACCCCACGAAACCCCACTGGATTCAGTCCCTTTGAGCTGGTTTATGGTAGACCATTCCTAATCAACCATATCTTACCTGTCAACCACCCTCCCCTTGCCAAGTACCTCCCCTTTCTGTCTTTACTTCGCCATCTTCTCAGGGAACACGTGGACTGGACCCTTCCTCCCATAGGGGACCCAGATGAAGCACACCCAATGGTCCCCCTCCAGCCAGGAGACAGGGTTCTTCTGAGGGAGCTCCAGCCTGGCTCCCTACAGCCCAGATGGACAGGACCCCATATGGTAATACTGACTACTCCTACTGCAGCTAAACTCCTAGGGCAAACACCTTGGTATCATGACTGTCGTCTCAAGCTTGCTCCCATGCAGGACCGCTGGCAGTCAGAACCATTGGGCCCTACTCGTCTGTGGCTCACAAAAAGGATGGGGCCTGCAGATCCTATGGCTCCTGTTTCTCCCACCAGGAACCTGCCGCCAGAGTGAGCAGAAGCAGGGAGCAATGCTGTTCGGTAGGACTGGCCTGATGAAAGAAGCTTCAATCTCCTCAACTGTCTGCGAGGAAAATTAAGCAAGAATATCTCCTCCGCCTGACCAGGCGGTGGCGCAGTGGGATGCCGAAAACCCAGGTTCGAGAACCCAAGGTCGCCAGTTTGGGCGCAGGCCCATCTGGCTTGAGCAAAAGCTCACTACCTTGGACCCAAGGTCGCTGGCTCCAGCAGGTGGTGGCTCAGTCTGCTGAAGGCCCGCGGTCAAGGCACGTGTGAGAAAGCAATCAATGAACAACTATGGTGTCGCAATGGCAATGAAAAACTAATGATTGATGCTTCTCACTTCTCTCTGTTCCTGTCTGTCTGTCCCTATCTATACCTCTCTCTGACTTTCTCTCTGTTCCTGTAAAAAATAAATAGCTATATAAATAAAACATTTTAAAAAAAGAATATCTCCTCCTACAACCTGCTAATTATCAACGTATAACTCATGTGTTTCTTTTTTAAATTCTTTTTTTAAAACTATTTTAATTAATATATAGCTTTTGTAAAATCTTTTTTTCCTTTTATTCATTATAGAGAGGAGACACACAGTGAGAGAGAGAGAGAGAAAGAGAGAAAGGGGGAAGGAGCAGGAAGCATCAACTCCCATATGTGCCTTGACCAGACCAGTGCAGGGTTTTGAACTGGCGACCTCAGTGTTCCCAGGTCAACGCTTTATCCACTGCGCCACCACAGGTCAGGCCTCTTTTTGAAATTCTTACAGAACCGCATCTGTGAAGTTTCTCAACTCACGGCCAATCAGATGTTTCTCCTGACACCCCTCAAAACCACCACCAGCCAACCGCCCCTCCCCACAATGCCCCTAATCAGCAGGAAGTAGCCAGATGAATAAATGGTGCCCCTATTCTATTTAACAAAAAAGGCTGGAATGTAGGATCAGTGGCTAAGGGGGAAGGTCACATGGGGAACCCAGGCCTGGGAACTTTTTTTTTTTAATTTCTTTTTTATTTTAGCCTGACCTGTGGTGGCGCAGTGGATAAAGTGTCGACCTGGGAACACTGAGGTCGCCAGTTCAAAACCCTGCACTGATCTGGTCAAGGCACATATGGGAGTTGATGCTTCTAGCTCCTCCCTCCCCCCATCTCACTCTGTGTCTCCTCTCTAAAATAAAAAAATAAATAAAAAAAAATAAAAAAAAATAAAAAAATTTCTTTTTTATTTTATTTTATTTTATTCATTTTAGAGAGGAGACACAGAGTGAGAGAGGGAGGGGTGGGAGCTGGAAGCATCAACTCCTATATGCGCCTTGACCAGACCAGTGCAGGGTTTTGAACTGGCGACCTCAGTGTTCCCAGGTCGACGCTTTATCCACTGCGCCACCACAGGTCAGGCCAGCCTGGGAACTTTGACTAGGACCATCCACAACTAAGCGCGCCAAGAGGGGCTTCCCAGAAATCCTTGGGAGAGAAGTGGCCATCCGTCAGCCAGTGAGATTTTACTACATCATATTAGTTGGACGACCCCAAAAGACCCAAAAAGGACTGCTAGGAACCCTTTAAATCTGGCTCCACATGGTCCCTCTGTGTGATATTCCTGGCCTTCATCTTCCAAGCCAGTGAGTCTCATCTGAGAAGCGCTCCATACCAAAATGTACCAAGATGCTTAATATTCCACACTTGGTGGCTACACTCCCTTCCTCCTTCCTCAGTGGGGAAAATACCTTACAGAAAGGTCACTAAGCTGTGGCCTGCCAGGCTTCTTGGCCCCACCGGGGGACATGTCTTTGTTATAGAAAAAGGGACACAAGAGCCTGACCTGTGGTGGCGCAGTGGATAAAGCATCGACCTGGAATGCTGAGGTTGCTGGTTCAAAACCCAGGGCATACCTGGCCAAGGCACATCTGAGAGTTGATTCTTCCTGCTCCTCCCCCTCTCTGCTCTCTCTCTTTCTCTCTACACTCTCTTTCTAAAAATGAATAAATAAAATCTAAAAAAAAGAAAAAAGAAAAAGGGGCACAAGAAAGTAAGCCGCCCCCTTGCTCCACGGAGGGAGGGTTCAGTTTCTTCTAGCCCTGCTCCAGCTACCTGTGACCTGACCTTGCCCAGCAGCATGTTGGGACTTGCCACTGAAGGCTAAAAGGTGCCCAAGGCCGGCCATTGGCCCCATCTCATGACATCGTTCACGAGCCTAAGGTATTTCTTCCAAGTAGCAGGTAAACTGATCTCATTTCTTGTAAACATGAGGGCCATTTACTATACCTTGCCTAAATATTTGAGTTTTATTTATCCCTTGAAAATCTCTACTGTGGGTATTGACAGTCTGATTTTATTGCTTTATTTAATATATAGTGTCTCCTTTATTCCTCTTGTCTCAATGCCCCATGCCTATTGTAGGCCTGGACCTAATCCTAATTTTAATTAAAAGCAATAATCATAAAAGCTTTAAACTCTAGCTGCAAAGTATAGAATGTGACCACAACTCCAATGCCTTGTGGACTTTTCCTGAATATGTGTAACTCCTGTTCTTTAGGACATTTCTCAGACTAAAGTGAAATTAAGTTACATTGCCAAATAATATAAAGCAATGAATGTCAACATAGACAGTGAAATTACATTAACATGTTAAGAACATTTATTTGTAAAAAAAAAAAAAAAGAAAAAAAAGAACATTTATTTGTGACTGTAAGAATTTTATTTTGAATCCTGTTATATGAGTTAGAATTTATTTTTGTTTAATAATCTAATAGGCTTTAGTCACTTTATTGTATTAAGATGCTTGTTAAAGTATTTGTTAACATTGGCTATTTGAATTTTATTATTAATTGTATATTCTTCCAGTCTGCTTCAAAAGTGGTATGGGATGGCTAATGGGAGATGGTCACAAGGAACTCAGACCCCGGGAACTTTGGCTGGGACAGCCCACACGGCCAGGTGCACCAGAACTACACTTCCCAGAAATCTTTGGGAGAAAAGCGACTGTCCGTCAGTCAGTGAGATTTCACTACGTCATATTAGTTGGATGACCCTGAAAGGACTGTTTTTTTGTTTTGTTTTGTTTTGTTTTTAATTTCTTTTTATTTATTTTAGAGAGGAGACACAGAGTGAAGAGAGAGAGAAAGAGAGAAAGGGGGGAGGAGCTGGAAGCATCAACTCCCATATGTGCCTTGACCAGACCAGTGCAGGGTTTTGAACCGGCGACCTCAGTGTTCCCAGGTTGACGCTTTATTCACTGCACCACCACAGGTCAGGCTTGAAAGGACTGTTTTTAAAATCTGGTTCCATGCGGTCCTGGGGCACGAGATTCTTGGCATCCATCTTCTGTGCCAGTGAGTCTCGTCTGAGAAGTGCTCTGTACCAAATAAAGCCTTAATAATCAACACTTAGTGGCTACGCTGATTTTCCTCCTTCCTCGGTGGGGAAAATACCTTACAAGCGGAACATAGTAATTCAAATAAATAGATGCCACCCAGAATCAGTGGGGTTTTAGGACCCTTATTGCCAAAGGTTTATTGGAAACTGTAAAGCCAGTGGCCAAGGCCACCATCACAGCCGTCTGGCTCATTCAGGTTCGCATTTGATTCGGACAGTCGGTAATGAAACTGGAGCCAAGAATTGGTGAGCCATCAGCTTTAATTCTAGCTTGCACCTGGCGGGCAAGCAAAAACACACACTGGGCTCCAAAACCCACTCATTCAGTGCTCACAAAGCTACTGACTTATCCGAGTTTCCTAGAATCAAAGGTTTCTAGCTCACCAGACTTATTCACCTCTGTTCCCCATCTCCTCCTGCACAAACTCTCTTCACAAACTGGCTTCTTCCTCAGCACTCCCCCATCTTGGCTGCTTCTCCTGGCCTCCTCCACATGGCCTTAGTCTGCTCTCCTCTCTAATGCTAACCTCAGGCACCGAGAGAAAGCAAGCTCCTGGTCTGCCCCACTTTATAGTGTAGAAATCCAAACCTTTAATCCAATCTACAAACAAAGAAGTCTCTGATACAAAGTCACATATCTGAGGCATAATGGGAGGATTCCTCATGAGAGTGCACCACCGCACAGCATCCAATCAGTCAAGGGTGTGGGGAAAAGCTTACTCTTAAAACTTACACGTGGGCAGCGCCATCTTTAACAAAGTGAGCATAATATATTTTATCTGCCCAACAGAAACCAATTAAAAAGATTAGGCCAACAGTGAAGGAATAATTAAAAAAGCCAAACTAAAAATATATTACAGAAGGCATAATATCTTAATGTTTAGTTTATGCCCAAGTGAATACTGTAAGGTCGGTGGATAATGGGGGAAGGTCACGTGAGGAACTCAGACCCAGGAACTTTGGCTAGAGCTGCCCACAACCAAGCGTGCCAAAAGAAACTTCCCTGGAGTCCTTGGGAAAAGAGCCACTTGGGAAGTGAGATTTCGCCACGTCATATTAACCACCCTAGATGGGACCCTTTAAATATCTCCCACGCGGATCATCCCTTGCGACTTCTCTGCCCCCTGCCCCCCGGGACCAGAGAACCTCGTCAGGCGGGAAGCTTTCTGTAGTAAATAAAGCTTTTACTTATCCACACTTTGTGGCTATGGCCCCTTTCTTCTTTCTCGATGGGGAAAAATACCTTATAAATACTAAACAAAATAAGAAAATTATAGAAAAACAGAGAAGAAAGGAATTTTCTCAGGTAAACATTTAGAAATAGACTTTAATAAATTAAGTGACAATTGTTAGAAAATTACTATATATATAGTTCTTTCCAGGATTAGTTTACCCATTCTAGTATTGGACCTGCATTCGTGTCCACAGTCTTCAAGCCAGTAGAAAAGGAACTCAATATTAATTAGAAGCTAATTTAAAGTTACATTGTACCCAGAGGTAACCAAAGGTTCAGGGCAAGTAAATTACATAAATCAAATAATAAAAGAAATATAACACTTATCCGCGTTTCCTAGCATCAAAGGTTTCTAGCTCACCAGACTTTTTTTTTTTTTTTTCCAAGGACAGAGAGAGAGAGTCAGAGAGAGGGATAGATAGGGACAGACAGACAGGAACGGAGAGAGGTGAGAAGCATCAATCATTAGTTTCTTGTCGCCCTTGCAACACCTTAGTTGTTCATTGATTGCTTTCTCACAAGTGCCTTGACCGCGGGCCTTCAGCAGACTGAGCAACCCCTTGCTGGAGCCAGTGACCTTGGGTCCAAACTGGCGAGCTTTTGCTCAAGCTAGATGGGTCTGTGCTCAAGCTGGTGACCTCGGGATCTCAAACCCAGATCCTCTGCATCCCAGTCTGATGCTCTATCCACTGCGCCACCGCCTGATCAGGCTAGCTCACCAGACTTATTCACCTCTGTTTCTCATCTCCTTCTCCTGCACAAACTGCACAAACTGGCTTCTCCCTCAGCACTCCGCCATCTTGGCTGCTTAATATACTATTTTATCTGCCCAACAACCACTCTTTCCTAAGTACTTGCAGAATTTACAGGTAATTCAACAAATTGTTCAAAAGACTGTCCAAGTGGCGCTTCCTGCTTCATTAGAAAATCAAGTACATCACCCAAGGATTGACTCCCACGCAGACGGGTCCACACATGTGATCCTGACGACTCCCACTACAGCCAAAATAGAAGGCATCAACCACAAACAGGAAGCTGGTTGGTCTACATATGGTGAATATATGAAGAAACTAAGAACTCTTTTAATCAGACTTTGGGAAAAGGGAAACTAGGGTAAAACAAAATCCAACTTAATTGTCACTAAAGGTTAAAGGTTTTAAATTAAGAGTTCTGACTAGAAGTAAATTGTTATAAAAGCAAATTAGTTTTATGTAAGTTGCAAAAGGTTTATGCAGTTTATAAGAAATTAATCAATAACATTTGTTTCTTTAGTGAACTGTATTGCTACTAATGCTGTTAAGGCCTGACCTGTGGTGGCGCAGTGGTTAAAGCGTCGACCTGGGAATACTGAGGTCGCCAGTTCAAAACCCTGCACTGGTCTGGTCAAGGCACATATGGGAGTTGATGCTTCCAGCTCCTCCCCCCTTTCTCTCTTTCTCTATCTCTCTCTCTCACTCTGTGTCTCCTCTCTAAAATGAATAAATAAATAAATTTAAAAAAATAAAATAAAATAATGCTGTTAAATATCTGTTACATGTCATAAGTTAATATTCCTAGACAACAGCCTTATGCTCATGTTGGGCAGATAAAATATATTATGCTCACTTTGTTAAAGATGGCGCTGCCCACATACAAGTTTTAAAAGTAAGTTTTTCCCCACACCCTTGACTGATTGGATGATGTGGGGTGGTGCACTCATGAGGAATCCACCCATTATGCCTCAGATAAGTGACTTTGTATCAGAGACTTCCTTGTTTGTAGAGTGGATTAAAGGTTTGGATTTCTACACTATAGAGTGGGGCAGGCCGGGAGCTTGCTCTCTAGGTTCCTGAGATTAGCATTAGAGGGGAGAGCAGGGAAAGGCCACGTGGAGGATGCCAGGAGAAGCAGCCTAGATGGTGGAGTGCTGAGGAAGAAGCCAGTTTGTGCAGAGTTTATGTAGAGAGAAGGAGATGGGAAACAGAGGTGAATAAGTCTGGTGAGCTAGAAACCTTTGATTCTAGGATACTCGGATAAGTCAGTAGCTTTGTGAGCACTGAATGAGTGGGTTTTGGAGCCCATTGTGTGTTTTTGCTTGCTCGCCAGGTCCAAGCTAGAATTAAAGCTGATGGCCCACCAGTTCTTGGCTCCATTTTCATTACCGACTGTCCGAATCAAATGCGAACCTGCATGAGCCAGGCAGCTGTAATAATGGTGCCCAAGGCTCCTGGCTTTACAGCTCATTAGTAAATTAAATCAAAGATTTGACTTTGGAAATAGAATCAGTGGGGAATATTGTAAGGTGCTAAAAGCTACAGAATTAATATTAATATTTTAGAAAGTTTGAAGAACATTTTATTGGTTTGGGCTAGGCGTGCAAAGAGGGATTTTGAAAATAATTCTTGTACCTGTGTAATTAGCATAAGACCAAGATGGCATTGTGTTGTAAATGCAGAAAGAGGAAGGAGACTTGGGTTCCCTGACCTTCCCCCATACCTGTGGGGAAATGGGTCAATGGCTAGCCAGTTGTAGGGAGAAAAGAATTAAATCTTTTTTTGTGCTGATGGACCATTTGCAGGCATTTGTTCCTGTGAAAACCAACCCTCCCCTCCTGAAAGCATGTAATTATTGTATGTAACTCTAAACAAAAGGTATAAACTTATACCATGATGTCATGCTCTCCCCTGCCCATGTATGATCAAGGGTATATAAGCAGCCCCTAAACTATTTTTGGGGCTACACAATTTGGGTCTGTTGCCCTGTGTCAGCCAAATGTGGCCGGCATATTTAATAAATTTTCTCCTTTAATAAAACTTTTCAAAAACTTATTTGTACTACGTGTGTTGAGCAGATGAAATATATTATGCTCACTTTGTTAAAGATGGCGCTGCCCACATGCAAGTTTTAAGAATAAGCTTTTCCCCATACCCTTGACTGATTGGCTGATGTAGGGTGGTGCACTCATGAGGAATCCTCCCAGTATGTCTCATATAAGTGACTTTGTATCAGAGACTTTCTTGTTTGTAGATTGGATTAAAGGTTTTGAATCTACGCTATAAAGTGGGGCAGGCCAGGAGCTTGCTCTCTCTTGGTTCCTGAGATTAGTATCAGAGAGGAGAACAGATGAAGGCCACGTGGAGGCCAGGAGAAGCAGCCAAGATGGGGGAGTGCTGAGGAAGAAGCCAGTTTGTGCAGAGTTTGTGCAGAATGAAGGAGATGGGAAACAGTGGTGAAAAAGTCTGGTGAGCTAGAATCCTTTGATTCTAGGAAACTCTGATAAGTCAGTAGCTTTGTGAGTACTAAATGAGTGGGTTTTGGAGTCCAGTGTGTGTTTTTGCTTGCCCGCCAGGTGCAAGCTAGAATTAAAGCTGATGGCTCACCAGTTCTTGGCTCCGTTGTTTCATTACCGACTGTCTGAAACTAATGTGAACCTGCACTGGCCAGGCAGCTCTGATGATAGCCTCGACTACTGGCTTTACATTTGTCGTAGTCTGTGGCAAGATTCGATACAGTTCAGTATGGAGCCACCACCACCTTTGAGTGGTGGAGTAGAGGACTGGCTGCTGTTATGGTTCCCTATGGCTGTCCTTCTGGGGACTGTAGAATGGGTGACTTTTACAGCCATGTGTGGGGAAACCGAGAGCTCTATGGAAGATGTTGCCTGGGACCTGCAAATAGAGCAGTGGAAGAAGTTGGAGGAAACGTGGGAGAAAGAGATGCCGACCCTGGAGTGGGAGGAAGTGCTGGAGGAGGACGCCGACCAGGTTTGTGAGATTCTCTTGGAAATGGAGCAGATGCTAGAGAAGGAATCACAGGTTCATGAGTTGCAGATTGCCCTGGACATTGTGGAGATTTCCGAGAACCAGCTGCAGCAGGAGGCCAAGGCTGAGGCCGGGGCTGGGGCTGTGCAGCCCATGGAGCAGAAGGTGGCGGCAGCCTGGGGCTCGAGCCCAGCAGCGGGTGCTGATGTTTCCAGTTCCTCTTTGGAGGATGAGGAGAATCCAGCTGGAGTTGCAATCTGCAGTCTCCAGAAGATGAGAGCCCAGCTGAAATGGCAGGGATTGCCTGCCAAGCTGCTGGTAGGTCTTCGATTTTGGGATATAGGTGTGGATGCTTTCATGCTCCCCAGAGCAGAGATGGAAATGCTGACTGCCATTGCCACCTGCTTTTCTTTAGGACAGTGAGAGACCTGCCATAACGGCAGGAATGAGGGGGGAGGCTAACACCTCATGTGCATAGAGTGATTTCCTGGACTACGACTGGAGTGAGCACTGGCTCTTTGGTGAATGTACTTATGGATTTTGGACAATTTGAAATGCCATGATGGGGGTGGGAGGTGGCTTTACTGGATGCCTTCCCCCTGCCCCAGGAAGCCTTTCAAAAGGCAAGGAAGAAGGCCGAGGACATTTTGTGCTTCTGGCAAAGTGCTCAGATACTGGCAAAATGTACCTTTGTAATTGTTGAAATTGTATGATTAGTCATGTATTTGTAATTTGTATAATGTGCCTAATTTCCTTGTACAGGGATGCCGGTGGTATAAACTGTGGGTATTAAAGTGAGCACAGGGGTGGATTGTTGGGCAGATGAAATATATTATGCTCACTTTGTTAAAGATGGCGCTGCCCACGTGCAACTTCTAAGAGTAAGCTTTTTCCCATACCCTTGACTAATTGGATGATGTAGGGTGGCACACTCATGAGGAATCCTCCCAGTATGTCTCAGATAAGTGACTTTGTTTCAGAGACTTTCTTTTTTGTAGATTGGATTAAAGGTTTTGAATCTACGCTATAAAGTGGGGCAGGCCGGGAGCTTGCTCTCTCTCAGTTCCTGAGGTTAGCATTAGAGAGGAGAGCAGATTAAGGCCACGTGGAGGAGAAGAGAAGTAGCCAAGATGGCAGAGTGCTGAGGGAGAAACCAGTTTGTGCAAAGAGAAGGAGATGGAAAACAGAGGTGAATAAGTCTGGTGAGCTAGAAGCCTTTGATTCTAGGAAACTCTGATAAGTCAGTAGCTTTGTGAGCACTGAATGTGTGGGTTTTGGAGCTCAGTGTGTGTTTTTACTTGCCCGCCGGGTGCAAGCTAGAATTAAAGCTGATGGCTCACCAGTTCTTGGCTCCGTTGTTTCATTACCGACTGTCCGAATCTAATGTGAACCTGCACTGGCCAAGCGGCTCTGATGATCGCCTCGACTACTGGCTTTACAACGTGCCTCTACGAAAACTTGTGGAATTGTGGATTGGGTACTTTACAACACTTCTTTTTCAAATAATTAATTAAATACTAGCTTGAAATATGCTTATCTGGTACATAAACAATATACGGCAGAGAAATTAAATATACATATCCAAACTTTTTAGGCTATCACATAAAACAATAGTTAATCCCTTTATTAGGATGCGTAATAAGAAAACATGTTCCCATTCTTGGGAGCATAAAATCTAAAGGTTTAAAAATATGAAAACAATTTTTCATCTATCAATCATTGCTCAAAGTGCTGAGAGGACTTGGAGTGTATAGTCTGAGTAGTGCCTGGAATTCAGAGAATGTCTGGAAGGTTTGAAGATTTGTACCTGTCTTTTGGTTTTGAATGTGTATGAGTTATATGTGTTTTACCTTTTGGGGGGGAGAAAGGAAGCTTAAAGTTTTCAAACACAAGTACAGAGAACAGCATAAAGCCCCATATCCTGATCCCACAGATTCAACTGTTATCAAGATTTTATCACACTGGTTCTACTTGTTCCTTTTTAAATTTTGTCATTGCTAGAGTTTAAAAAGCACTCTGTTTTGAAATAATTTGAAATTTAAAGAAAAGTAGTAACAACAATACAAAGAACTCCCATGTACCCTTTACCCAGATTCACTAGTTGTTAATTCAGTTTAATGCTATTTGGGAAGAAGTCACTTGGCACAGCCCATACCTAAGGAATGGGGAGTAATGCTCTCCATCCTTTAGGGCTGATTATCTATGTAATTTGGAATTCTTTTGTACAAGAGATTTGTCTTTTTACCACATGAACATACTCAACCATGGGACTCATGGATATTTATTTTATACTTTGGATTATAAACAACTACTTTAATTTTGTTGTTCACATTGTTTCAGCTTTGGTCACTGGGAGTTGTTTGAGTTAGCTCCTGTGATATATACTTCCAACAATATGTGCTTTTTTTCCTTCTCTCTCTCTCTCTCTTTTTTAGCTGGAAAGAGACAGACAGAAAGGGAGAGAGGTGAAAAGCATCAACTCATAGTTTCAACTTGATTTGTTCATTGATTGCTTCTCATATGTGCCTTGATTGGGGGGCTTCAGCTGAGCCAGCAACCTTGAGCTTTAAGCCAGAGACTATTGGGCTCAAGCAAGCAACCATGGGATCATATTGATGATTCCCACACTCAAGCCAGTGACCCTGCACTCAAACTGGTGAACCTGTGCTCAAGGTGACAACCTCAAGGTTTTGAACCTGGGACGTCAGCATCCCAAGTTGATGCTCTATCTGCTGCGCCACCACTGGTCAGGTCCAACAATATGATTTTGTTTTTAAACACCTTTCTGGTACTACAAGATACTTCATGCTCATCTTGTGTATTTCCTGCCCAAGTCCTAGAACCAGCCACCTCGGGTCTCGAATCTGGGTCTTCCGCATCCCAGTCAGACGCTCTATCCACTGCACCACCGCCTGGACAGGCAGAATAATGGTTTCTTAACATCATCTATATTCTTATGTCCCCAGTCCACTTCAGATTTCTTCATTTTCTCAAAAATATTTTTTTACAGTTTGTTTGAATCCAAGCAAGGTCCATTCATTGCATTTATTTTTATTTATTTTTTCATTCAGTCTCTTAACTCTCCTATAATCTTAGAACACCTCATTCTGAAATTGTTGAAGAAACAAGGTCATTTATTTGTACATTGGCCCACATTCTGGACTTATATGATTGTTTTCTTGTGGTATTTTCTGGAAGTTGGAGCCAAAATCTCGATTAGATTCAAATTTAACTTTTAATTTTTTGACAAAAATACACTATCCAAATATTACTGTGTAGTTCAAATTGCATTATCTCAGGTGACAATTTACATTTGTTCACCTTTCAGGATCTAAGATTGATTAAAATATACAGGTGATGGCAGACATCCTTCCAGTGTAAAATTCCATCGGTCCTCCAATGAATTCATGAATGATTGTTGTGTTGCCTAAATTAATTATTAAGCATTCTTGCTCTGGTCCAGATTTTCATTAGGTTAGTTTCATCTTTTATTGTCCACTTTATTTTTGTAGTAGACTGTTTAGAAAAGATCTTTTCATTCTCCATCTCTGTTTAGATCTCCAAATTCATTAGGTAAGGTCCAGGGGTATTGGAGGCTGAGAGGGAACGATCTGTCTTGCTTGAGGAGATAATGAATTAAGATAGTGTTTCCTAAAGTTCACACTTGAAGCCCATAAAGCAGGTGGTTGTCCTCCTGCAATTGAACCTCCTGGATGAATTGAGGTTAGGGAAAGTTTGCCTGAAGGGAAACAGTGGACCTGGCAATCTCTCCCTTCATGGGGTCTAAATCAAAGACTTTTACTTGAAAGAACTACTAAGAAAATTCTTTTTTTTTTTTCTATTTATTTTATTCATTTTAGAGAGGAGACAGAGAGAGAGAGAAAGAGAGAAAGGGGGAGGAGCTGGAAGCATCAACTCCCATATGTGCCTTGACCAGACCAGTGCAGGGTTTTGAACTGGCGACCTCAGTGTTCCCAGGTCGTTGCTTTATCCACTGCGCCACCACAGGTCAGGCAGAAAATTCTTTAATGAAGTCCGAGATAGTTGATTTTAGAAGAACGAATTAAGGCACGGCTAAAGAAAAAGTCCATACATAAAGTCCATACAGGTTAGGTGGAATCAGGGTGGGGAGTATCCTGGAGGGATCCTTTCAGAAACTTAATTCCTGGACTACATTTCCCAGAATGCCGCTCTTCGAGTCCCACCGCACTGAAGCGACTGCGCGTGCGCCAGACCGGGGAAGGCCGGCCCTCCCAGGCTCCACAACCCCCGAAATTCCGCGCGCCTGCCTCCCTCCCGCCGCGATCGCCCCCTTCAGGCCCCTGGTTTGTCCACTGGGGGCGCGCGCCGTGCGTGGCAGGCGGTAACTGCGCTGGCGGCTGAGAGCGCGGGTCGCGTGGCGGTGCGTGGTTGCTAGGGGCGCCTCAGCCCGCCCGCTTGCCCCGGAGGCCGAGGGAGGGAGCAGCGGGGAGCCGGCGCCGAACCGGGACGAAGCTGGGTCGGCTAGGTAAGTGTGGCTTAGGAGCGGGGGTAACGACCCTCCGCCGGCCCGACTCTGCCGCCCCTCCCTCTGCCCGGCTCCTTTCACCCAGGTCCTTAGCCGTCCGGCCCCTTCCGTCCCAGCCCCGCTCCTGCCCGCCACCTCTCCATCCCCTGGGAGACCGGGGGCCTCGACCTTCCACCGGCCGGGACATCGCTCCTCGTCGGCACCGTCTCCCCCTCTGACAGGGGGGTGAACTTAGTCGTCCCCGCCTCTGATATCCGAGCCCTGCAGCGTACCCTTCCCCCAGGCCTCCGTGCCTTCTGTTTCCCGCCGCTCTGCGATTTAAGTTCTCCCTTGGGTGGGAGTCTAAGCTTCTCTCAGGCTCCATGCTGAATTTAACATGGATCCCCACTTTTTTGGTCCCCCACCTTTAACATCTATAGAAAAATACTTTCCTAAACTGTAGAGATTCAGACAGCATCTGAGAGCCTGTGGGATTTAACTCAATTATCCATCCATCCATCCCTTCATTTAATCATTAGACAATTTTAAATAAACATCAACAAATATTTCATGAGCCTGGCACCAAGAAAGGCGCTGGGAGCATATAGCGGCGAACAAGACAGTAGCTTGCCGTCTTGGGGAGATTTTAATTAATGAAGCAAGCATTTGCCATAGTGTGCAGTGTATGGTCTCAGAGAACATTAGAAAGATTTTTAGCCCAGACTCATTTGGAACACCATTGTCACCATCCCCTGGTCCTCACAGTCCTATTCTGGATCTAGGAGATGTTTTAATCCTCCCTTTTTTATGGAGCCGTCCCTCATATATTCCAGATGACATCTTCCTTAATTTCAGCACCTGTTGATTTAGCCAATCAACAAGCTGCCCCTCCTCCTCCAAGTTCCTTCTTCATCAACCCCCACCTGGTCACTAAAATCAGAAATTTAGAATTGCTCCAAACTGCTACTTACCTCATTCTCCCTAAATCTCTGCCAAAAGGTTTCATCACTGTGCCATCTTAAACCTCTCTGTTCCCAGTGCAGCAATTATAAATCCCTCCTCATCTCTAGCCTGGCCTCTGCTTTTTCATTGGCTCCCTGCCTCCAGGCTAAAATCCTTTCTATTCAACCGGTACACTGACACTACAGTAATCTCAAATACAAATCTGATGCTATTTTCCTGCTAATTATCTGTGGTTTTCCTGCAACAGACACTCCAAATGCTTTTATTCATGTATCCCCAGAAGAATTTTTAAAACCACAGATGTGTATTCCTTGCACACCTTTGAGTTGAATTTACCTAGAGTGAATTTCATCACAAGTTTAAACAAGTTTTTTTTTTTTGTTAAGAGGAGGAAGAAAAATAACTTTTTATAAAAAGAACTAAGTTAAAGATTAACTGTAATTGAAACAAACATTTCATGACTTGTTTTGGTAAAATAAGTTTTAACTACCTTACTTAATTAACTTAGCTTTGAGGACAAATATAAAGGAATTACACTTTGGACATGCTGATTTGAGGTCCCTGTAGTACATCCAGGTAGAAAGGCCTAGGATGTCATTCTGTAGGTTTGGAGCTCATGACAGGTCTGGGTGGTGATAGAAAGTTAAGAATGTAGGAGGTGGTTGAAGTTATGGAATGGAACAGTTTGCTGGGAGAGTTTGTGGTAATAATTGCAAGGGCCATTTATTGAACACTTACTATGTGCCAGGCAAAGTGAGAAGAATGAGCTCAGAAGAATACTGACATTGAAAGAATGGGTAGAGGAAAAGGGATGAAAGAAGGAAGCAGAGAATTTATAACCAGATATAAAAATGAGTATGTAAATGAAAAGTCACTTGCTAAAAACTAGGTGAAGCCTTAACTTCAGGGTCTATCTAGTACTCATGGTCTGGAATTGAATTTAGCTTTCCCATTAGATTCCTTTATGATCTTGGAATTGTCTGATCATAGGCTCCCTGGGTTTTAGCATGGGATCAAATGCTTTGACCTGTCAGTGAAATATGTAGAAAAATTTTCTCTAATATTCTGAAACTTAAGGTGACGGAAAGTGATCTGACTCTGGGTGCTGGGTATACAACATACTCAACAGTTCAAATGCTATAGAAATGTTTACCCGAAACCTATGTGCTCTTTTTTTTTTTTTTTTGTCGGAGAGACAGAGAGGGACAGATGGGGACAGACAGGAAGGGAGAGAGATGAGAAAGATCAATTCTTCATTGCGGTTCCTTAGTTGTTCATTGATTGATTTCTTATATGTGCCTTGACCAGGGGCCTACAGTAGACCAAGTGACCCCTTGCTCGAGCCAGCGACCTTGGGCTCAAGCTAGTGAGCCTTGCTCAAACCAGATGAAATCGCGCTTAAGCTGGCAACCTCAGGGTCTGGAACCTGAGTCCTTCACATCCCAGTCTGATGCTCTATCCTGCTCTACCGCCTGGTCAGGCGAAACCTATGTACTCTTATTGATCAATGTCACCCTGTTAAATTTAATTCTCTCTCTCTAAAAAAAAAAGAATATCCTGAACTTCTCACCCTGTCTTCTGGCAGAACTGGGAAGCCAGACTTGGCATTTTGGAACAAATACAAATACTGAGGGTACTAATTTCTCTTAGGCCCTGAAATACAAAGGCCATTGTCCTTAGTCGCCCTCATGGATATACTTACTGGACAGGCAGTGGTATTCTTGACCAGAGGTCCTCAGATTTTTGATCTCAGAACTTTTTTATGCACTTCAAAAGCTCTTTGGGGTCTTCAATATATAGTTTTGTGTGGGATAGATATATCTATATATATCTTGACATTTATCATATTAGAAATAGAAATATTTATTAATCAGAAATAATAAATCAACTACAAGTTAATATAAATAGCATTTTTCTTTTTTTTGGGTATTTTTCTGAAGTGTGAAGGGGAGTGCAGACAGCCTCCCACATGTGCCCTACCGGGATCCACCAGGCATGCCCACCAGGGGGCGATGCTTGGCCCATTTGGGGCATTGCTCCCCTGAAACTGGAACCATTCGAGCACCTGAGGCGGAGGCCATGGAGCCATCCTCAGTGCCCGGGCCAACTTTGCTCCCCTGGAGCCTTGGCTGCAGGAGGGGAAGAGAGAGGGAGAGAGGAAGGAGAGAGGGAAGGGTGGAGAAGCAGAGGGCGCTTCTCCTGTGTGCCCTGGCTGGGAATCGAACCCAGGACTTCCACACACTGGGCCAACGTTCTACCGCTGAGCCAACTGGCCAGGGCCATAAATCACATTTTTAAAATGCAAAATGCTATTATTTCAAAAGTTAGCGAGAAGTGTGGCATTGTTTTTGCATATCTCTTATGTCTGTCTTAATGGAAGACAGCTGGATTTTCCTATCTGTTTCTGTAGTCAGCTGGTTTTGTAATGTGTTGTTTTGGTTGAATTATGAAGAAAATTCATCCTCACACAGATGTTTCTTTGCAAAAGGGAGGAGTATTTTTATAACCTTTTCAGATAATTGTGAGTATCCTCCTTTGGTATTACACAAAGGTTAACAAAGGATTGTTTTGTAAAGGTTAGTTGCAATGTGGAATCTGAAATGACAGTGAACTTCTCATACTTTGTTACAGTCAAGTCCATTAATCTGTCTCTTACTTTGAGCAGATCTTTTACCCATGAGTAATTCTGTAACATTGTTTGATAGGTATTTGGAAAAATACTGATTCACTGAGTCATGCAGACCTTCCAGATGTTGTCACATTTTATTACATAGTATTAAAAATTATATTCATATTGTCACCACACTCATTAGAAAAATGGTTAAGTACTAGGAAGCTTTCAAGCTTGTAGTGGCAGATACAAGTTTGCTAAAATTCTAATTTTCTCTTGGAAGCTCAAATTTTATTGTTGGCATCAAATACTGTCAAGTCAGTTGTTTTCCTTGAAGTGACAGGTTTTGTTGTTGTTATTTTCCAGAAAATATCTGCCAAGTACCAAAGTCTGACTAACCCAACACTTGCGTGTTCTTCATTCTTTCAAGTAACATGGTGTTCCATGGAAGGTTTTTCTCTTTTGTTCTTTTTAAAATTTTTTTTTTTTACAGAGACAGAGAGTCAGACAGAGGGATAGATAGGGACACACGGACAGGAACGGAGAGAGGTGAGAAGCATCAATCATCAGTTGCTCGTTGCCATTGTGACACCATAGTTGTTCATTGATTGCTTTCTCACATGTACCTTGACCACGGGCCTTCAGCAGACCGAGCAACCCCTGCTGGGGCCAGCGACCTTGGGTCCAAGCTGGCGAGCTTTTTGCTCAAGCCAGATGGGCCCGCGCTCAAGCTGGCGAGCTCGGGGTCTCGAACCTGGGTCTTCCGCATCCCAGTCCAACGCTCTATCCACTGCGCCACCGCCTGGTCAGGCCCATGGAAGGTTTTTACCGTTCAGATAATGCATCTTCTATACGCCACATAAGTGCTTTGATGTACTTCTCCTTTGTCACACCGAATATCAGACATACTTGAGGACTAAGACTTAATAATTTTTACTGTGGTCTCAAGGACATGCGTAGGTAAAGTGGGCATTTATTCATTCCTGTGCAGTGAAGAAGTTCTGTGCTGGTGAAGGCTCTAACTCGGTGCCATTGTCTCGATTCCTGCCCAGACACCAGCTGTTTGACCCACCATTGCATTTGTACCATCAGTGGAATTACCACGGTACAAAAGGCCAAGCACATCTAAGTTTTGTTATAATATAGTTTCACCTAGCAGGACCCCTGAGATGGTCCTGCGGTTCCCGCAGGTTCTGTGGACCCTACTTGGAGGACTGCTGCTCTAGAGGGCACCTCAGGAGGAGGAAAGAGGGTCCTTTCTGCAGCTGATAAAGGTCAAGGCATCAGGAGAGCTAGTGTCCTAGTTCTGTAAACCTTCAGCTCTTTTTTACTTTTCAGTAATTTGTGGATTTGCTTCCTTCAGCTCTAAGTGCTGTGAGCTGTAGTTTTCCCAACCTTTTTTGCAGTACTGAACTGTGTTCTGCAGAGCTACTTATATTACCTTGTGGGACTGTCCCTCCCTTCTCATTAGGGCTGGGTTAGTGACCTTCCATCCTCAGTAGGACTCGAAGAACTTCATTGCTCTTCCAACTTTCTTTAGGGAGATGTAGCTTGGGATTTGTTTCATAAGAAGAGAAATTGATTCTGGTTCCTACATTGCTCCCCATTTTATTTGGTTCCGAGTAAGTCAGTACTATCTTCTAGCACAACTACAGAGCAATCAAAGTAATCTTATCAGAGATCTTGCGAATTGTAGACTCTGAACCATTTCTGATGTCCTGAGTTCCCCTGGTGACTGAGGGGAAGACCTAGAACAGTGGTTCTTAACCTTTGTTGAGGTACCGAACCCACCAGTTTCATATGCGCATTCACCGAACCCTTCTTTAGTGATAAATAAAATATGTTTTTCTTTTTCCAAATTCAAGACATAGGTATATGTTTTTTTACTGGTGCACAAAATGAGCCGTGCATGAACATCACCTTGCTCAAAGAACAAAACCAACAAAGTGCACGAACTCACAACAAATTACGGTATTACTTTATTCTGGCCTCCGTGGCAGAGGCTTCTCCGAACCCCTGAGACCTACTCATGGAACCCCTAGGGTTCGATAGAACCCAGGTTAAGAACCACTGACCTAGCCTGACCAGGCGGTGGCGCAGTGGATAGAGCGTAGGACTGGGAAGCGGGGGACCCGGGTTCGAGACCCCGAGGTTGCCAGCTTGAGCGCAGGCCCATCTGGCTTGAGCAAAAGCTTGCCAGCTTGAGCGCAGGCCCATCTGGCTTGAGCAAAAGCTTGCCAGCTTGGACCCAAGGTCACTGGCTCCAGCAAGGGGTGGCTCGGTCTGCTGAAGGCCCGGAGTCAAGGCACATGTGAGAAAGCAATCAATGAACAACTAAGGTGTTGCAACGGCAACGAAAAACTAATGATTGATGCTTCTCACCTCTCTCTGTTCCTGTCTGTCTATCCCTGTCTATCCCTCTCTCTGACTCTCTCTCTGTCCCTGTAAAAATAAAAAAAATAAAAATAAATTATTAAAAAATAAAAGAAGAACCACTGACCTAGAAGGAGGAGGAAAAGGAAGCGGCAGATCCCAGAGTCACACACACACTCCTGTAAGAGAGTAGAGTGATTTAATCTGTGGATAATGAATAATTGCTTTCCGTAAAAATAGATACCATGTCCAAGTTGGTCTGGGCCTGGCCCTTGGAGACTTGATGGTTTGAAACAGCAGCCATAGATTTTCAAGTCTCAGCTGCTCGTCATTTCCTCTTACGGAAGAAACCTGAGGCAAAATTACCCTACAAAGAGTGCAAGGAAGAAAGAGATGCAATTTCTGAATGCCATGTAAAGATGACAGTGGGCTGTTGAGATTCCCGACACTGGATGCTTTAGACAGGGAAAGGCTGGGGCCAAGGAAGTCTGTCTGGCTTCTGCTGTGGCAGTCCTGCACTTGGTGAAGGGGGTGAGAGATTAGGGGTTGGCCTGAGCCACCATGGAAATAGAAAGGATGTTTGAGGCCATTTTATCATTAGAATGGTCTGCAGTTACTTACACTCCTTTCTTTTCCCTTTAGTCAAATTTTTTTTTTTTTTTTTTTTTTTTTACAGGGACAGAGAAAGAGTAGAGAGAGGGATAGATAGGGACAGACAGACAGGAACAGAGAGAGATGAGAAACATCAACCATCAGTTTTTCGCTGTTGTTGCAACACCATAGTTGTTCATTGATTGCTTTCTCACACGCGCCTTGACCGCGGGCCTTCAGCAGACCGAGCCACCCCTTGCTGGAGCCAGCGACCTTGGGTCCAAGCTGGCGAGCTTCTTTTAAAATTTTATTTTATTTTATTTTATTAACTTTAATGGGGTGACACCAATAAATCAGGGTACATATGTACAATGAAAACATCTCCAGATTATCTTATCATTCAATTGTGTTGCATACCCATCACCCAAAGTCAAATTGTCCTCTGTCACCTTCTATCTGGTTTTCCCTGTGCCCCTACCCTTCTCTCTTTCCCACCCTACCCTCCCTCCCCCCACCCCGTAACCACCACACTCTTGTCCATGTCTCATAGTCTCACTTTTTTGTCCCACCTATGTATGAAATCATGCTGTTCTCAGTTTTTTTTTTCTGATTTACTTATTTCACTCCGTATAATGTTATCAAGGTACAACCATTTTGTTGTAAATGATCCGATGTCATCATTTCTTATGGCCGAGCGAGCTTTTGTTCAAGCTAGATGGGCCAGCGCTGAAGCTGGCAACCTCGGGGTCTCGAACCTGGGTCTTCTGCATCCCGGTCCAACACTCTGTCCACTGCGCCACCGCCTGTCAGGCTCTTTAGTCAATTTTTAAAACAGCTTTGTGGAGGTATAACTGACATGGACAGATCTATCATTCCCCAGTGAATTGTTAATTAAACTTTGTTCTAGGGAGCCTGAGTACCCTTATGAAGTTGTGAGGAGAGTTGGGCAGCATTGCAGAAGAGGACAGCAGATTCGGGCAGCCATCTTCCCCTTCTACCAGGTTAGTTCTGCAGTTGTCTGTTATAGATACACAGGGCTTCCCTGTTAAAACCTTCGTGGAGCTTATTATGAGGCATAGCCATGTGAAAAGAGAACTGTCGTAAAAGATGGACTTTGCAAAGTGTCAGTATTCCTGGACAGAGTGGACTTAAGCTGGGCCTACTTTAAAAAATGTCAAGTAAAATATAAAACTTCAGAAGGAAGAGGTTCAGTGGAGTGAAGGCCTGCAGAGAGGTTTGAAAGGCTATTCCAGGAGTTTAGTGCTAAGGCTAGCATAGAATGGAGTTAGAAGGGGCAGACCTGGGAGCTACAGATTTAAATTCAGTCTGGACACTGTTGTCGTAGTCCAGATCTGTGTGGTGGTGGAAATAAGAGAGGAAGCATGCTATGAAGAAAGACTCTCATAAGTTTTGTGTCTGGTTTGGCTTTGGAGAATAAGGCAAAAGAAGAAGTCAGGAGTAACCTAAGTTTTCCTCATAGGTGACTGAGAGAAACAAGCTTCCCCTGAAAGAAATTGGGGGGTCAAGGGTGCAGAGCTAGTTTGACAAACTGGATTGAAGTGGTTGGACATGCACGTGGAATTGGTAGAGCTGACAGCTGGTGTTGAGGACATGAAGCCTGAGAGAGGGTCAAGACTGAAAGTGACTCTCTTGCAGATAATAGTTGACATTGTGGGAGCAGAGGGCTTTAATGTGGGAAAGGATAAAAGAGAGGTGCTGTGGAAGATTTTGGAGGGGCTTCCGAAGGAGGAAAAGGTATTACTGAAGGAGCTGGGTGTGGCTGTGGCAGGGTGTGTGCCCTGAGCACAGAAGCAGCAAGGGGACAGCAGTAGGAGAACAGCACTCACAGCTCTGTAGACACACTTGTTTGTTCAGCAAGTATTTAAGGAGCCCTGATTGCCTTTCCAGGGCTGGGCATATGCTGGGTGAATGAGGTCCCAGTTCCCATTGAGATTTCATTTTGGAAGAGAAGGTAAACAAATAACAAAGGAAAGTTTAAATACAGTGTGTTCGTAAAGTCATGGTGCACTTTTGACCGGTCACAGGAAAGCAACAGAAGATGATAGAAATGTGAAATCTGCACCAAATAAAAGGAAAACTCTCCCAGTTTCATACTATTCAGTGCAGTTCAATGGAGGCTCCAGTTGTTGCCCTACACACATCCAAACGATAGTGAAGTTCTTGCCACACACGGTTAAGGACGTCGGGTGTAACAGAGTGAATAACACCTGTGATTCTCTGTTTTAAGTGATTAATGTCGTTTATATGTTCACTGTACACATGTTGCTTCACATAACCCCAAAAGTAAAAGTCTAAGGGTGTCAGATCTGGGGATTGTGGTGGCCATGGCTTGACAGAACCCCTGCTTATCCACCGCTGGGGGAATGTTCTATCCAGAAACTCACGAACAATGGTGGCGTAGTGTGAAGGAGCATCGTCCTGTTGAAAGATGACACCTACTGGAAATTGTGGCACTGCATACAGTTCCAACACGTCAAGATAGGTGTTTACATTCACAGACTGCTCCACGAAAAAAATGGGCCTATCTCCTTATCATGCATCAGGCCACACCACACGTTCACTTCAGGGGTGTTACGTTCGTACTCAACGAAGGCATGAGGATGTTCAGCAGCCCATATTCAGACGTTATGGCGATCAACATGTCCACAGATATGGAAGGTCGCCTCATTGCTAAACACAATCTTCTGCAAAAATCTTGCATCATTGTCGATCTCATGAAGCATATCTGTAGCAAATGCGTATCGTGTGGGTCCATCCTCCGGTTTGATAGCGTTCAACAACCGCAATTTGTACCCCGTAAAACAGAGACTTTTTTAATACCTTATGAATTGTAGTCTTGCTTAGGTGTAATTGTCGAGCACACGCACGCACAGATGTTTTAGGGCTCCTTAGGTAGCTATCCCGTATAGCCTCTACAGACTCGTCACTGACTGATGGCCTACCAGAATGGGGTTTCTCCACCAAACTGCCAGGTTCCTTCAACTGCTTATCCCACCAAGTAATGTTATTCCTATGTGGTGGTGCTTTGTTATAAATGCACCGATATTCACGTTGCACTTTGGTCATGGATTCGAATTTAGCGAGCCTTAGAACACACTGAACTTTCCTCTGTACCGTCCACATCTCGACTGGCATGGCCGTGGGCTGCTCCGCTGTATACACGGTGTTACGTCATCATCTGTGTATGGATGTCCCGGGTTCGATTACTTGTCAGGGCACACAGAAGTGACTATCTGCTTTTTCCACCCCTCCCCCTCTCTCTTTTCTCTATCTCTTCTCTTACTTAAGGAAAAAAAAATCAGTTTCTGTTTATCATTCCAATGTTTCTTTAGACATTTACAAAGTAATATTAGTATATAATAATGGAGCCTGACTGGTGGTGGTGCAGTGGATGGAGCGTTGGACTGGGATGCAGAAGGACCCAGGTTCGAGACCCCGAGGCCGCCATCTCGAGCGTGGGCTCATCTGGTTTGAGCAAAAGCTCGCCAGCTTGGACCCAAGGTCGCTGGTTCCAGCAAGGGGTTGCTCAGTCTGCTGAAGGCCTGCAGTCAAGGCACATCAATCAATGAGAAAGCAATCAATGAACAACTAAGGTGTTGCAACGAAAAAAACTGATGATTGATGCTTCTCATCTCTCTCTGTTCCTGTCTGTCTGTCCCTCTCTCTGACTCTCTCTCTGTCTCTGTAAAAAAAAAAGAAGTATATAATAGTGGAACGATGAAACAGACTAGAACAAGGGAATGTAATAGGGAATGATTAGGAGTGTTGCAGTATTAGGGCAGACAGGCTCTTTGAGGTGGGATTAGCTGAGTACTAACTAAGCTGGCCATTGAGCCATCTGAGTGTTTTAGAGGGAATAACGAAGACCCTGGGAACAAGCCTGGCGAGGGGGAAAAGTAAGCTGATAAGGTCAGTCAGAGGGAGAGACAGGCATCACATCACATCGGCCTTGGAGCCCTCCAGTGGCTTTAAGCTACCTTTTAACAAGAGCACTATGGCCACTGTCTGAAGAATAGATTATAAGAGGTGGTAAGAGTAGAAGCAGGGAAGCCAGCAGGTGAGAGGACAGTAATTTGGACTGAGATGATAACTGGAAATGGAGAAGAATAGATGGATTCAAGGACCTGTATTGGAAGCTGGAAGGACTTGATGGGTTGAATGAGTGGCAGTGAAGCTCTGCCCAGATTAGGGTGAAAACATTCTCACAGGGCATGCTGGGAGTTTCTGTGTTGCATAAAAACCTGTCCCAGGGACATAATCCCTTTTGCCTGGATGCTTTTTTATTGAAGTGTTCTTTGTGCAATTGCAACTTATTTCCTGTCTCTGACTCTAAAAGATTAATAGACTCCCAAAGGTTAAGTGAGGAATGTTATTGATCGTTCCTGTTTTATTTTATTTTTATTTTTTGATCCTTTCTGTTTTATTACTCCTCCTCCCACTTCCTTAGCATGACTTTTTACTAAAATCTGACATTCCCATCTAATTGCAAGGAGATTAAAAGATAACGTGTTCCTTCCTTGAATAACAGTGGTCTAGAGAACTCTGAGCTTCCCACACTGTCCCTTTGTTTTCTTGAGCTAACCCTCAAGTACTTATCTCGGCCTCTGTTCCTATTTCTCAGGTAGGTTCTGACAGCAACTGCTTTCTCAGTTGAAGGCAAGACAGGACTTGTGTTTTGTTGAGTAGTGGAATTTTCACATAGAATCAGGTTTAAACAGCCTTTCTCCCCCACTAATTGGAGACACACACACACACACACACACACACACACACACACACACATATTGTGTGTTGATGGGCTCCAGAGAAAGTGCTGTTAAACTTCATCTACTGGGCTGTGGTGTGTGCCTTCTTTCTTACACTCCCCTTCAGCCACAGTTTGCAGATTCAATGGCAGGTTAGAGTGGAGTGTGCCAGGTGGCTAGTTCATGTTAAGCTGACCACCTCCAGTGGAAAGACTTGTGTTCTGGGGAGGTTCTTCACCAGTCATGTAACCTCAGTTCTTATACCTTAGGAATGACAGGTGGATCCTCCAATCAAAATGCTTCAGGTAATGGAGCAAGGAATTTTATTATATTGGCTTGAATTAACTGGTAAATCCATTCTTGTCAGTCTAATTTCAAAGAAAAATTGAAGTTGGTTGTGTGCTGCCTGCTTTCTGGTCTGAGGAAAGCAGCCTTCCCTTTAAGTAGAAATGACTTTTCTAACCTCTTTTATTTTGAAATAATGTCAGAATTGCAAAAAAGTTGTAAAAACAGTACAAAGAATTTCTATTTATTTTTACCTAGAGTTATCAAATGTTAATATTGTACCACACTCACTTTATTATTCATTCTTATGTGAATTGTGAACTGTTTTTATTCTTTTATAATTTATTGGGGTGACGTTGGTTTCAAGTGTACAACTCAAGAAAACATCATCTGCTCACTGCATGGTGGGCCCATTGCCCCAAGCAAAGTCTCTTTCGTCCCCGTCCTCCCCCAGCCCTTTGCCCTCTTCCACCTCCCCTCACTCTCCTTGCCCTCTGTTGTCTGTGTCTGTGTGTTATGTATGCATGTTTGCTTGCTGCATCCCTTTCATCCATCTCCCCAACTCCCCTCCCCTCTGGCAGCTGTCAGTTTGTTCCGTTATTTATGCCTGTTTCTGTTTTGTTCATCAGTTTATTTATTCACTGGATTCCACCTATAAGTGAGGTCATATGGTATTTGTTTTTCTCTGACTGGCTTATTTCACTTAATATAATAATCCTTAGGTCCATTCATGCTTTAGGTCTCAAAAGGTAAGATTTCATTTTTCTTTTTTATGGCTGAGCAGTATTCCATTGTGTAAATGTACCACAGTTCTTTCATCCACTCATCTGCTGATGGGCACTTGGGCTATTTCCAGATCTTAGCTATTGTAAATAACGCTGCAGTGAACATAGGGGTGCACATATTGTTTTGATTAGTATTTTTTGTTTCTTAGGCTATATTCCCAGAAGTGGAATTGCTGGGTCAAAAGGCAGTTCATTTTTAATTTTGGAGGGAAACTCCACACTGTTTTCCACAGTTCCTGTACCAGTCTGCATTCCCGCCAACAGTGCACATCCTTGACAGTACTTATTTGTGGATTTACTCATGATAGTCATTCTGATAGGTGTGAGGTGATATCTCTGTGTGTGTGTGTGTTTTTTTTTTTTTTTTTTACAGGAACAGAGAGAGAGTCAGAGAGAGGGATAGATAGGGACAGATAGACAGGAATGGAGAGAGATGAGAAGCATCAATCATCAGTTTTTCGTTGCCGTTGCGACACCATAGTTGTTCATTGATTGCTTTCTCACATGTGCCTTGACCGTGGGCCTTCAGCAGACTGAGCAACCCTTTGATGGAGCCAGCGGCCTTGGGTCCGAGCTGGCGAGCTTTTGCTCGAGCCAGATGGGCCCACACTCATGCTGGCGAGCTTGGGGGGTCTCGAACCTGAGTCTTCCGCATCCCAGTCCGACACTCGATCCACTGCACCACCGCTTGGTCAGGCTCTGTGTGTTTTTTTAAAAGATTTTGTTTATTGATTTTACTGTTTTTTTTTTTTAATTAATTTATTTATTCATTTTAGAGAGGAGTCACAGAGTGAGAGAGTGAGAGAGAGAGAGAAAGAGAGAAAGAGGGGAGGAGCTGGAAGCTCAACTCCCATATGTGCCTTGACCAGACCAGTGCAGGGTTTTGAACTGGCAACCTCAGTATTCCCAGGTTGACGCTTTATCCACTGTGCCACCACAGGTCAGGCTTGTTTATTGATTTTAGAGAGAGGAAAGTGAGAGAGAAAGGTGGTGGTGGGGGGAGCGGGAAGCATCAGCTCATAGTTGCTTCTCATATGTGCCTTGACCAGGCAAGCCCAGAGTTTCAGACTGAGACCTCACATTCCAGGTTGGTGCTTTATGCAGTGCACCGCCAAGGTCAGGCTCCTTGTGGCTTTAATTTGCATCTCTCTGATGCTGATTAGTGATGTTGAGCTTTGTTTTTTGTTTTTGTTTTTTTAAGCGAGACAGAGAGGGAGAAAGGTACAGAGACATAAAGGGAGAGAGATGAGAAACATCATCTCATAATTGTGGCACCTTAGTTGTTTATTAATTGCTTTCTCTTATGTGTCTTGACCAGGGGGCTCCAGCTGAGCCAGTGACCCCTTGCTCAAACCAGTGACCTTGGGCTTAAGCCAGTAACTTTTGGGCTCAAGCCAGTGACCATGGGGTCATGTCTGTGATCCTATGCTCAAGCTGGCGACCCCACACTCAAGCTGGATGAGCCTACTCTCAAGCCAGCAACCTCAGGGTTTCAAACTTGGTTTCTCAGTATCCCAAGCCAATGCTCTATCCATTGCACCACCACCTGGTCAGTGTGCATTTTTTCATATCTCTATCAGCCATCTGTATGTAATTTTTTTTGAGAGAGAGACAGGAAGGAAGAGAGATGAGAATCATCAACTCGTAGTTGTGTCACTTCAGTTTTTCATTGCTTTCCTCATATATGCATTGATGGGGGGAGGGGCTCGAGCCATGGCAGTGACCTCTTGCTCAAGCCAGTGACCTTGGGATCATGTTGAAGATCCCGTGCTCAATCCAGTGACCCTACAGTCAAGCCGATGACCATGGGGTTTCGAACCTGGGATGTCAGCATCCCAAATCAATGCTCTATCTACCACTGGTTAGGTGGTCATTTGTATATTATGTTCTTTTTTCTTCTTCTTCTTCTTTTCCAAGTGAGAGGAGGGGAGATAGAGATACAGACTTTTGTGTTTACCCTAGCCAGGATTCACCAGGCAAACCCCATCTGGAGCCAATGCTCGATCTAAGCAACCAAGCTATTTTTACAGCTTGAGGGTGATGCGCTGCGACCATCCGAGTCATTCTCAGTGCCCAGGCCTGACAGTTGAACCAGTCAAGTCACTAGCTGGGCAGGGGAAGAAGGAGAGAAGGAGGAAAGGGAAGGGGAGAGGAGCAGATGGTCACTTCTTTTGTGTGTTCCCTGACTGGGAATCGATCCCAGGACTTCCATATGTTGGGCCAATGCTCTATCCACTGAGCCTCCTGCCAGGGTCTAATATATTTTTATATTGGGTTGGTTTTCATTTTCTTTTTGAGTTTTAAGAGTTCTTTGTATATTTTGAATACAAGTCCTTTATAATTGCAAATATTTTCTCTCAGTTCATGGGATTTTTTCCATCTTCTCAATAGGGTTTTAAATTTTTTTTTTTTTAAGTGAGAGGAGGGGAGGTAGTGCGACAGACTCCCCCATGTTCCCTGACCAGGATCCACCCAGCAACCCCCCTCTGGGCCTGATGCACAAATCAACCAAGCTATTTTTAGCACCTAAGCCTGACTGGCTGGGACCAACTGAGCTACCCTTAGCGCCCAGAGCCGATGCTCAGACCAGTCAAGGCACTGCCTATAGGAGGGGCAGAAGGAAACAAGTGGGGAGAGTGAGGCAGATGGTTGCTTCTCTTGTGTGTGCCCTGACGAGGAATTGAACTTGGGACATCCATATGCCAGGCCAGTGATCTATCCACTGAGCCAATTGGCCAGGGCTATATATATATATTTTAATTAAGTGAGAGGAGGGGAGGCAGAGATAGACTTCTGCATGTGCCTGTCCAGGATCCACCTGGCAAGCCCCTAGAAGCTGATGCTCTGCTCATCTGGGGCTGTTGCTTTGTTGGTCAGCAGCCGAGCTATTCTTAGTGCCTGAGGCAGGCCACAGAGCTATCCTCAGTGCCCAGGGCCAACTCACTCAAACCAACTGAGCCATGGCTGCAGGAGGAGGAGAGGAAGACAGCAAGAGGGGGAGGGATGGAGAAGCAGATGGTCATTTCTCCTGTGTGCCGTGACCAGGAATTGAACCTGGAGCATCTATACACCAGGCCGATGCTCTATCATTGAGCTATCTGGCCAGGGCCCAGGGCCACATTTTTAATTATAATATAGTCCAGCTAAGAGCTAGATGGTTATCAAAATTTTCTTTATTAGTCATACTTTTGATAATATCTAAAAAGTATTTGCCTAGCTCAGAGTCATAAAAGTTTTCTTCTGTGTTTTCTGCCAGAAATTTTATAGTTTTAGTTCTTACATAGAGCTCTCTGATCCATTTTGAGTTAATTTATGGTATAAGGTAAGGATCTAAGTTTATTTTTTTTGTACATGAATATCCTTTTGTTCCAACATCATTTGTTACAGACTATCCTTTTTCTCAAATTGCTTAGGCAACTTTATAAAAAATTATAGGCATGTCTTGTAGATATTGCAGTTCCAGATTACTGCAGTAAAACCAGTTGATGGAGGGTCTTCCTTTCAAGTTATAAGAAACACAACATCTGTGAAGCCCAGTAAAACAAAGCACAATAAAATGAGTTGTGCCTGTAATTGACCATTAATATATGAGTTTATTTCTAGACTCTATTTGGTTCCATTGATCTGTATGTTTATTCTTATGCCAATACCATGTTATTTGGATTACTGTAGCTTTATACTAAGTTTTGTAATCAGCTATTATTTTTCAAAATTGTTCTGGCCATTCTAGTCTTTTCCATTTCCATGTAAATTTTAGGATCAGCTTGTTAATTTCTCCAGAAAATCCCGCTGGGATTTTGATAGAAATAGCATTTACTTCAGAGATCAATTTAAGAAGAACTGCCATCTTTACAATATTGTGTCTTCCAATTCATGCACATGTTATATCTTTTCATATATTGAGGTCTTTAATTTCTCTCAGCAGTGTTTTGTAGTTTTCATTGTACTTCTTTTGTTAAATTTATTTCTAAGTACTTTATTCTTTCTCCTTTTTATTGAATTTATTGGGGTGACACTGGTTAACAAAATTATACAGGTTTCAGGTGCCCAGTTCGATAGCACATCATCTGTACCCTCTATTGTGTGTTCACCGCCCCAAGTCAGGTCTCCATTCTGAGTACTTTTTTTAATGCTATTGTGAGTGTTTTTGTTTTTTTTTTCTTTTAGTGAGCGAGACAGAGTGAGAGAAAGGGACAGACAGGTACAGACAGACAGGAAGGGAGAGAGATGAGAAGCATCAATTTCTTTTTTTTTTTTTTTTTTACACAGGGACAGAGAGAGAGTCAGAGAGAGGAATAGATAGGGACAGACAGACAGGAACAGAGAAAGATGAGAAGCATCAATCATAAGTTTTTTGTTGCGACACCTTAGTTGTTCATTGATTGCTTTCTCATATGTGCCTTGACTGCGGGCCTTCAGCAGACTGAGTAACCCCTTGCTCGAACCAGAAACCTTGGGTCCAAGCTGGTGAGCTTTTGCTCAAGTCAGATGGGCCTGCGCTCAAGCTGGCAAGCTCAGGGTCTCGAACCTGGGTCTTCTGCATCCCAGTCCAATGCCCTATCTACTGCGCCACTGCCTGGTCAGGCAGAAGCATCAATTCTTTGTTGCGGCATCTTTGTTGTTCAATGATTGCTTTCTCATATGGCTCCAGCAGAGCGAGTGAACCCCTTACTCAAGCCAGTGACTTTGGGCTTCAAACCAGTGACCTTTGGGCTCAAGCCAGCAACCATGGGGTCATGTCTATGATCCCATGTTCAAGCCGGCCACCCTGCATTCAATCTGGTGAGCCGACACTCAAGCTGGATGAGCCCACACTCAAGCCAGTGACCTTGGGGCTTGGAACCTGGGTCCTCCACATCCCAGTCAACACTCCATCCACTGCACCACCACCCTGTCAGGCTTGAATTGTTTATTTTGTTTCATTTTACTTGTTTGTTGTTAGTATATAGAAATAAAAATCTATTTTTGTATATTGATCTTATTACTAAACTTGTGTTTATTCTAGTAGGTTTTGTATAGATTTCTTAGGATGTACAAGATCACGTCTCCTACAAATAAATATAGTTTTACTTTTTCCTTTGCAATCTACATGCATTTAACTTCTTTTTCTTGCCTTATTATACTGGTTAGAATTTCTGGTATAGTGTTGACTAGAAATGAGGAGAATTGACAGCCTTGCCTTATTCCTAATCTTAGAGGGAAAACATCTAGTGTTTCATTATTAAGTGTGATCTCTTTCTGTGATCTTATGATATGCCCCATCAAATTTTGAGTATTTCCTACCCTTTACAGCAGGGGTGCCCACACTTTTTCAGCTTGCGAGCTACTTATAAGATGACCAAGTCAAAATGATCTACCTATAATAAAAATGCAAAACATAAATTTATTTCTTCTATATTATCATTATTTAAGTTACTATTATTACTATTTGATATTGTGTATTCTTCTTTCACCTTTCTCCTTCTCAACTCTCTTTTCGGAGGAAAGTCAATGTCATAGTTTTTATGAACAGTCCAAAAAAGCCGCTCCACATTTCCCTTCTTTGGAATAGCAATGGCACACAGACAGATGAGGCAAACGCACTTAGAATATGACATAGTGAAAAAACTCCCCTCCCATTCTATATGAAAGTGGTAGGTTTTAGGCTTCTTACTCGGACCAGCTACGGCACTCATTTTTATACCCTTTGTTGTATTTAGTTTAAATAAATTGAAGGCTAACGATGCAGCAATGTAACTGAACAAGTTAGCATGGTTTAACGCACATGCGTAGGGTGTCAAAAGTTCAGACGTCAGATTGGCTACCCTGTATGCCAATCAAAAGACAAATGTCTTTTTAATGCATGCGATCTACCCACACTTCCTTCGCGATCGACCAGTAAGTAGATCGCGATCGACGTATTGAGAACCCCTGCTTTACAGCATATTCCAGGCTCATCTGATGTTCTTCCTGCCCCAGCTATTTTTTTAAGGAACTCTATCTAGTTCCTTGGTTCCTTTTATAGACAAATGGTATGTGGGAACCAGGGTGCGAACTCTAGGTGACTAACAATCACTTTTTAATTAATTCTTCACTCAGTGTTTTTAGAATACCCAGCCATCTAGTTATAAAAACTATAAAATACCCAGAAGCTAGGGTCTTCTCTTGGTATGTCCAAAAGCACTTTTCAGTTGCTTTTTAGTGCCAAGTCATACCTGCAGCTGAAAATCGACATAATTATTGGTAATGTAGCAAGTATCACAAAAGTTCTCAGATGACAAGACAGTTATGTCTTTTTTTATAAAAAGAATATTACTTGTATTAGCTGAAATTCTGTGGTGGAAGAATAATTGCTTACTCCATGTGTTTTCTGAGAAGGTCAGATTATTTGGTGCCAGTGATAATGAGTGTGATAACTGCCAGCCCTTAAGTATTCAGTGTGGACTACATATTGTGTTTTATGTGAATTTTCTAATTTGATCCCACTGCTACCCAGTGGGGGTTATGGTACTTCCTCTCTCATCTTTTCCCATACATTCCAGCTGTGTTGTTTCATGATTGAGTGGATTCACTATTCATCAGAGCTCTGCTTAATGTGAGTCACTGAGAGATGGTAGCTGCTGATGCAGCATGGCTGTGAGTGGGGTAGCGCCCTGGAGCCTCTTGGAAAACTTCATACAAGTCATATGTGGTTGGTTGGTGCTTGTTTTCGAAAGATCAGACAGTACAGATGGCTAGGAAGTAAACTGGAAAAGTAGCCCATTCCCCTTCAGTGCCCAATGCTTTATCCCACGCCTTTTCCCAAGGTTAGTGTGCATATTCTTCCTGACTTTGGTTCTGATAAACATGTACCAGAATTTCCTGAAAATGTTTCAGGGGGACTTTTCTTCCCAGGAACTCATGCCTTAGCTGCTCTTTTTCTAGCTGGCCTTTTTTTTTTTTTTTTTACAGGGACAGAGAGCGATTCAGAGAGAGGGATAGATAGGGACGGACAGACAGGAACGGAGAGAGACGAGAAGCATCAATCATCAGTTTTTTGTTGCGACACCTTAGTTGTTCATTGATTGCTTTCTCATATGTGCCTTGGCCATGGGCCTTCAGCAGACCGAGTAACCCCTTGCTGGAGCCAGCGACCTTGGGTCCAAGCCAGTGAGCTTTTTTGCTCAAGCCAGAGATGGGCCCGCGCTCAAGCTGGCGACCTCGGGGTCTCGAACGTGGGTCCTTCTGCATCCCAGTCTGATGCTCTATCCACTGCGCCACTATGCCACTGCCTGGTCAGTCAATGGACATTTTCTTGTTTGGACTTTGAGGAAGTTAGCCAGAAACAGGCTTGTTTCTTCTAAACTTGAACTCTTGTGTCCCGTTTCTCCCTTAAGCATGCCTGTTCACCAGGGATATGTTGGAGTAAGAAGTAGCTCTTTAAAATATGTTAGATTATTAAAAATATTATTTTCCAGATGAGGCCAGTTTATTTGTTCCTGAAGTAAGTTCCTTGTAAGCTGCTGATTGAAAGGTCAACTGATGGTGGATCTTTTGGACTTAGTCAGAGAAAGTAAGTATGAATACCTTTGCTTATCTTTAAGTAATGGATATAAATATATGTAAATTGAATGAAAATATGGAATTTGTGCATCCTTTTAAGTTACCTAATCACTAATAATAAGTTTAGATTTGCTTATATTGGGTGTTTTTGAAATAAGACTTTCATTGGTCTGTGTGAGGCGTTCTACATACAGAAATGCTTTTTCTCCTTATTTTCTTTCCTTTCATATTTCCTACCCTCTCTCCTGGGAGATGGGCAGCCGGTTTACCGGATTCTAAAGGCGTGCACTCGCAGCAAGTTTGTATCACCAAGGTATACTTAAACGTGGGGGGAGCTGGGAGAAGGTTCTGTACTTAAACATTGGGGGAGCTGGGAGAAGGGTCTCCCAGCCATTGTTTCAGGAGCTCCATCTGCACTACAGGGAACGAGTTTTTTTTGTTGTTTGTTTGTTTTTTTACAGGGACAGAGAGAGGGATAGATAGGGACAGACAGACAGGAACGGAGAGAGGTGAGAAGCATCAGTCATTAGTTTTTCGTTGCCGTTGTGACACATTAGTTGTTCACTGATTGCTTTCTCACATGTGCCTTGACCATGGGCCTTCAGCAGACCGAGCCACCCCTTGCTGGAGCCAGCGACCTTGGGTCCAAGCTGGCGAGCTTTTGTTCAAGCCAGATTGACCCGCGCTCAAGCTGGCGAGCTCAGGGTCTTGAACCTGGGTCTTCTGCATCCCAGTCCGACGCTCTATCCACTGCGCCACCGCCTGGTCAGGCCAGGGGCCGGAGTTTTATGACTTAGAAGAGCTGCCTTCTGAGTGCAGGCTGTCTGTGGGACCAGGGCGGCAGACATTATTTGCCCATCTGGACTTTGATTTAATGGCAGAAACCACTCTTTTTAGTGTGTTAGATTTTTAAACTATTTTCTCACTTCTTCTGCTTTTTATATTTTGGACTTTCTAAAGCTTTTTGAAGTCTGTCAGTCTGAATTGGCAATGGGTCATTTCCTGGCCCGTGAGTGGCAATGTTGTTGAGGGCAGCATACAACAAAAGGTGACCTGTGGCAGCAATCAGGGGGCCTGGGTGTTCTAGGTATATCTCTGCTTCCCCATCACGTGGAGCTTGGGTTTTATCAGGAATCTCTGTAAAGGGAAAGAAGAAAGCTGCTTTCAGCAACCATCATCCCCCTGTCTATACCAGACACTACTTCTGAACCCAAACCAGTGGTGCCTGATTGGAGCGTTTATACATGATACTGCTTACTTCATGTTCTTGAAGCTCCTCTGTGCAGAATATGACATTACAGATTTGTCTTTGCCTGGCAGTTTCTGACACAGACATCTTAGCCAGCGCTGGATATCTCTTGCTAGCTGTGCAGCTATTTCCCAAAGGTTTACAGGGACACCATCTCAGCTGCTTGGCCCGTTTCCAGATATGCTTTTCTGGCAAGACAGGGGCCCTTTCCAGGTTGTCACCTGCACATCATGGGACTGAGAAGAAACAAGGAGTGGGAAAGGCCGCTGCAGAGACATACGAGATCTGGAATCCTGTTAGAAGAGAACTTCTGGCACCTGCCCAGCTGGCCCACTTTAGCATTCTGCCTGGAAGCAGGCCACCCTCAGCTTCGCCTTTCTCTTCCTCATTTGCATTAAGAATCAAGTCAGCTAGATGCCAGGCCAATTGTGTTTAATATTGCTGTGCTGAGGATTCATAGGGTGCATTCAGGGAGGCAGACATTGAGCAGTGTGTGCAGAAGGAAGGGTTCTCTTCACCCAGCCCTGGGGGGTGGTGTGCAGAGGGCACCCAGGGCTACGAGGGAGAGTGGGCTTGGCTGTGGTGCTGATGCGAGTGTGGCCGTGTTCCTGGGTGCTTTCCCCGCACCCGGGCTCAATGTCAACAGCGAATGGTGTTTGTAAGCTGGCTCGTGTCTTCCACAAGCTTAGGGATGATTGAGGGGATAGTGACTAAGTGTGTATTTCATTCCTGTTTAAGAGGCAGTGTGGAGTCAGACCAACTCAAAATAATTATTTTTACATTTAATTTACAATACCATTCATTAGTGGTTATTTAATTATAGAAGAGTTCATTAGCTTTTCTGGGTCTCAGATTCTTCATCAATAAATTGAATATGAGGTTTTTTCTTTTTTTAAATTTTATTTATTTTTATTTTTTACAGGGACAGAGAGAGTCAGAGAGAGGGATAGACAGGGACAGACAGGAACGGAGAGAGGTGAGAAGCATCAATCATTAGTTTTTTGTTGCCGTTGCGACACCTTAGTTGTTCATTGATTGCTTTCTCACATGTGCCTTGACCGCAGGCCTTCAGCAGACTGAGCCACCCCTTGCTGGAGCACCGACCTTGGGTCCAAGCTGGCGAGCTTTTGCTCAAGCCAGATGGTCCCGCGCTCAAGCTGGCGAGCTCAGGGTCTCAAACCTGGGTCTTCCGCATCCCAGTCCGATGCTCTATCCACTGCGCCAACACCTGGTCAGGCGAATATGAGGTTTTTTTGAGGATTAAATGAGCTAATACAGGCAAAATGCCTAGCATGGTAGCTGGAATTTATTAGGTGCCCAAACTAGCATTCATCAGTGCTAGTGTGCTTCCCCTTCATTTATAGTAGTGTTTTAGTTTATTTACTCAGCAATATTGATCTCTTATTGTGTGTCAGACCCTGGACTGGGGACATTAGTTGGAAGATATCCCCTAGTTAGATGAGTAGTCCATAATTGAAGCTCAGTGAAATAGAAACAATGATGGTGGCTTGCACAGAGATGAGACGTTCTCTTTGAACCAGAGAATCCACGAAGGCTACCTGGAGAAGGTGTTACTCGAACTGATCATTCTTAAGTCTGGTGAAAGAGAAGGAAAGGGCTCCAAGGAGCAAGCAGCACTTGTAAGGTCAGGAAGGTCTGAGATAACAGGATGCACATGAGGAACCACAAGGGGATGTTTTTCAGGAGTTCCTGCCTGAATTTCATTTCCTTAGCCTTTTTCTCCCATCACTTTGGTGTGTCTGTTGTGTTGTATTGGTGGGGCAAGAAGTAAATTCCTGAAAGAGGGCTGTGTGAGCTGGGACTGGGAATATGTTGAGTGTACACAACACATTCGTATCGTCTTGTAAAGCCACTGGCTAAATTTGACTTTGCGTGCACTTCTCTGGTATATGTGTCAGAATGTACCGGTAATTGTTCTCTGCACAGTATTTCCAGAGTTTGGACTTGGTGGAGTTCCTTTTTCTGTCACCTTAACTTGAGGTTACTGGCATCAAATTCTAGGTGTGACGTTTATGCTTTCTTAATTATTGTTTTAGTCCAGTGATTTTTTTATCATTTTGGGTTTCAGCAATGATGAGTTATGAACTTTTTACTCTGCTTGCGGAAGAATCCACAAAAGACAGCTTTTGCAGGAAAAGAGGGTGGCTTCTGGAGGCTTTTTATTGGTAGTCAATTCCCAGCAGTTCCTGTAGCTGTAAACTGGAAACATGGAGCTTCCTTCGCCATTATTCTCTTACCAAAATATAGGTTCCTCTTCCTGTTGAAGTTTGTATTTTAAACGTAACTTGAACAAAAAAATTCTCTGCTATTTCCTTCCCTCTCGCCACTCTGAAAACACATGATGAGGAGGTCAGGATTCTAGAGTTATCCCAGGTGAATGACTTCTTATAGAATGGTCTTGAATCCCCCCCGCCACACACAGATGTCTTCATGAAAACAGGCCCACCTTTCCTGCAGTTGTGAAAACTGGAGAATATCTGTGCATTTGATTTAGAAGTAAGTGACCATGCTGAACAGACCGGGAGCCAGAACTACAGGCTAGCTCAGAGATTCTGTATTAGAAGAAGCACTGAATGAGGAAACGTTTGTGACAGGCTCTCCATCCCTCAGATCAGCCCAAATGGAAGCCTGGGATTGGTACTAAAGAAAGCTTCTGTCCTCTTCTTCTTATTTTCTACTCTGAACACCCCTGACCCACTGTGGCTGCTGGACATAAGCCATTTTAAGTAGAATTATTGTTGGTATCTATTTCTATTTTGTTTCTTCTATTTCCACCAACATATGGGATGGAATTTAAGTCTATATAGTTGATAAGACTCTTAAAGAGATGGATTACTTCCTCAGCTCCAGAATGAACATCAGAGGCCAGCAGGGGAATCCTCTGCTTGTATCTGAACCGGTCACCTATTAAAAACAGACTACACCAAGAGCTGCTCCAAGTTGGCCAAAGAAGCAGTCGATGTAAAATATATTTCTTGAATGACCTTTGACCTTTCAGAATAGGTTGGTGCGGAGGAAGATACTGGCTGATTTCTCCGCCACTGCAGACTTGCCTTATTCCTATCCACACTGGTGTTAGGTGAGGGAAAGAAGCCACTCATGGAGTTGTGAATGGTGAGACAGAAATATATTTTTTTAAGATTTTATTTATTGATTTTTTGGGGTGGGGTAGGGGATGAGAAGTAGTTGCTTCACTCTAGCTGTTCATTGGTTGCTTGTCGTTTGTGCCTTGAACCAGGCAAGCCCAGGGTTTCAAACTGGTGAACTCACTATTTCAGGTCGTTGCTCCACCCACTGCGCCACTCACAATGGTGGAACCTGAAAGTTTCCGTCCTTGGAACTTTACCAATTCCAGACCTGTGGCCAGGTGTGAGTTCCAGAAGGCAGCAGGAAGACCACTGAAAACACCCAAGGAATCTTATGTTCTCTCAGGGCCCCAAATGACAATCAACACTGGTTACCCAAGAAATACCAAAGTGGGACTCGTTTACCCAGGGCCACTGTAGCATTGTATTTGTCTGTAACATACACAGTGTTTCTCTCCCCTGCAGGCCGACAGACTTCAAGCATGCAGCCATTGCTGCTGGAGATGTGTGGCACCTTACCTGCGCCGGGCCTTGAGGCTGTGTGGTTGTGATGTGGTCCCCTCATGGCCTCCACAGGGACAGAGCACCACGGAATTGGTCTCCAGCAGGGGAAGAGCTTTAGGCAGAGTGGTCCCTCGGGCACAGTGCCTTCCCCGCCACCTAAGAACCCCTCTGAGGGCAAAGTCTGGGCTCAGGGTCATCAGCAGGTGAAGCCAGTCTGGGAGCTGGAGAAGAGGCACGTGGAGACTCTGTCAGCAGGGTTGGGCCCACGCCTCCTGGACGTCCCCCACCTGCCGACGTATTTCTTTTGCCCCCTCACTGCACATAACTCTGGGACCACAGCTGCCCTTGTAGGCCACAGCAGCTCCTGTTACCCACCTTCTTTCCCGGGCTTGTTCAAAACTACCCTGCTGTACCGCCGCTCCAACTATAGGCACAAAACAGACCAGCATCTGGAATCTGCCTGCTACAATTCAAGCCCATCAGAAAAAAGACCTTTTGGTCTTCCTCAAAAGCGCCTCCCTGTCACACTCACTGCCAGTAAGGCCACTTCTCACACAGACTCTCCCATGGCCCAGCCCATGGCATCCTCGTCCACAGAGCCATACTGCTCGCTGGGGGCAGCTGGGGAGAATCCGTCAGGGAAGAGACTGGCCTCTGCCATCTCAGGGAAGATCCCATCCCTACCCTCCTCCTCTCCCTCCTCTTCCTCCTCCTACAAGTCCAAGCTAAATAACAACTCCTTCATGCGGCCAAATAGTGCTAAAGTGCCTTTATCACAGGCCACAGAGGGCCTGAAGCCAGTATTCACACCCAAGATCCACTTTGTCCCCTGGCATCACTCAGGGGGCACTGGAGACTGTGCACTCCAGCCTGTTGAACACAGGGTACCCAAGAGCAATGGCATTGTCCTACATGGTGCCCTTGCCCATAGCAGCCTGTCTACCTGTAGCTCCTTAGACACTTCCACCACCAGTGCTGCCTCCCCCCAGTACAACCAGAGTGACTTAGCCATGAAGGTAAAGCCACCTCCCTGTGGCCTGGATGGCGACTCTGTTTCCCAGGCTCTGACAAAGGAGGTTCAGTTCACTGAGGCCGTGAGGAAGCTGACTGCAAGAGGCTTTGAGAAGCCGGGGCCAGGCTACCAGTTTGAACAGTCCTGTTTCATGAACCGCAGCTTGCAGTGGGATCTCCTCAGCAGGACTGGTCGGTGGAAGCCTGTGGCAGGCCAGCAACTCCCTCAGGAGGGTGCTGCAGTGGGCGCTAGGACCTTCCCTGGAGACTCGGACACACTGGGTTTGGACAGTACAGTTTTCTGTACCAAACGCATTAGCATTCACCTCCTTGCCTCACACACCAGTGGGCTTGGCCGCAGCCCGGCCTGTGGATCTGCTGTTAACTTGCCACCCCTTGAAAAAGAAAAATCTCCGGTTCTGCCTTCTCCCCCTCAGCCCTTGGGCTTAGCCGATGTGGCCACCCGCCTCTCTTCCGTCCATCTGGGCCAGCTTGAGAAGGAGGGGCCTAAAGAAGCCAGCGAGTTGGACTCACCTGCTCAGGATATTGGGTAAGTTGGAGAAAGTTTTTGATTCATTCAGAGTAGTAGAATGTATATACCAAAGTTTGCTGACACTGACTCTGTGTCTCTGAACGTTGATTTTATTTTTTTTAGCTGCCCTAGCTTATGGTTTTCACTTTAGGGCAGAGTCAGTAAACTATAGCTTACAGGCCAAATCCAGCACACTGCCTGCTTTTGTAAAGTTTTATTGAAATGCCGCCTTGCTCCTTCATTTGCTACTGTCTGTGGCTGTCTTCTGTTGCAGTGGTGGGGTTGAGTAGTTGGGGCAGACTGAATGGCCTACAAAACAGAAAATACTTGCTGTTTGGTCCCTTAGAGGAAGAGTTTGCTGACCCCTGCTTTAGTTTATAACCAGGGAGAAATAAAAACTCTGAACACTGTGAGTTGGGGCTTGTGACTTTTCTATTTAATTCCAAACCAAATCAGGTTCTCAGTCATTCTTGGTATGACAGTTGTTCTGGAGAGAGGGCATATATGTACTTGGTTTCTTCTCTCAGCTCCTTGTTACTAACTTGGTTCACTAAAACCTTTTTTTTTTTTTTTAACAGGGACAGGGAGAGAGTCAGAGAGAGGGACAGACACACAGGGACAGGGAGAGATGAGAAGCATCAATCATCAGTTTTTTTCGTTGCGACACCTTAGTTGTCCATTGATTGCTTTCTCACATGTGCCTTGACCGCGGGCCTTCAGCAGACCGAGCCACCCCTTGCTGGAGCCAGCGACCTTGGGTCCAAGCTGGCGAGCTTTTGCTCAAGCCAGATGGGCCCGCACTCAAGCTGGCGAGCTCGGGGTCTTGAACCTGGGTCTTCCGCATCCCAGTCCGACGATCTATCCACTGCGCCACTGCCTGGTCAGGCATCACCAAGGCCTTTCTTGTTTTGAGCTCCCAGAGAGTGGTGTAGGGACTTTGAAGTCAATAATCAGACATTCACTGATGCTATTTTAAATGCAGAATTTTGGACTTATATGCTCTGAGGGATTTCAGAGAAGATGGAAGACATAGTGCCTCTCTGCAGAATAGGGGGTGTAGGGATGAGGAAATATGGCTAGACCTAAGTTCTCAGGGCACGAGAAATAAATTATGAGATTCAGGCAAGCGACAGCGACTGGTGACTGGAGAAGAGACGAACATTGGGAGATGATGAAGGAATGCGAATCTAACTGTGACCTCTGTTATAGAATTGGCTGGGGACATGATTCTTTCTTATAGTTCAGCTACTGACCTCCAGCTAGATCACGCTGAGGCTGAAGATCTAGAAGAAGAGCTGGTAGATGGTTTGGAAGACTGCTGCAGCCATGATGAGAATGAAGATGAGGAGGGTGAGTAGGAGGCCGTCTCACCTCCAACTGGGAATTGATCACCACCTGCTAGGGAAAGGGGCTAACCATTGTGAACCAGGTCCTTGAGTCACTGTATCACCAACATTATTCATTTGCCTTGGGAGGGTCCAATGGTAGTTAGTGGGTAGTGGCTTTTGAGGGACTTTGTTCTCTAGTCATCCTGTCCCACCCCTCTTGCCTTCTCCGTGCGGCTGTTGAGCTCAAGGAAGGCAGTGCAAGGCAACAGGGTGGTGCTTGGGGCTCAGGAAGAAGGCTGAGCCAGGGTGTCCAAGGAAGAGCTGCCTAGGCTTGGTGAGTTTGTGCAGCAGCCTCTCACATTCAGTACTTCTCTGCTTCCCCTCCCCAGGAGACTCGGAGTGCTCCTCATTCAGTGCTGTCTCTTCCAGCGAGTCGGTAGCAGTGATCTCTCGGTGAGTGCTGGTTGTGTAGATCATTGGTAGGTTCTCATTTTCTGTCTCTTTAAGATTATAAAGAGATTAATCACCTAAGTCATTAATGGCCCTGTTGACCTTCACTCATTTTTACCACATTTTTACATTTGGGACTTTAGTTTTCAAACAAGTAGTGATGGAAGGGACTAGAAACATATCTTGTCAATCGGATTTTTTAAAAAAGTACCATATCTCTGAGGTTATAATTTGGTCTTTAGGCTCCAGGAAATTGTTCAAGTGAAAAGCAAAAATTTCAAGAAGTGGTTAGAAAATTAATGATGGTTAACAAAGAGATAAATTATTAGGCCATCCACTTGAGGATAATTGCCACCTTGCATTATAAGCATGTCGCACTGTCAGAAACAGTTCTGAGATATACCATTAATTAGAGATTTTTGAAATGCTCTTTTGCTGACCTGTGGTGGCACAGTGGATAGAGTGTCGACCTGGAACGCTGAGGTTGCTGGTTCGAATCCCTGGGCTTGCCTGGTCAAGGTGCATACAGGAAGCAGCTACCACGAGTTGATGCTTCCCACTTTTCGCCTGTTTCTCTCTCTCTCTTCCTCCTCTCTCTCAAAATCAATAAATAAAATCTTTAAAAAATTGCTCTTTTGCTGCCTTCTGAGGTTAATTTTATATTGGGAAATAAGACTGGCATTAGCCTTTGTAATAAGAAATTGAATTAAAAGTTCTATAGCTTTAATCTAGATTATTTTATTGACTGCCTTTGGGGGAGTCTGAGTGACATCAATCTATCTAGCTAGGGAGCCAAAAAGTTGATCTCTTACTGTAGGCCCTTCACTTGTGAAACAGGCAGCTGTAGGATGCTGCGTAGCTGAGCCATGGGGAGTTGGGGGAGAGAAGGAATGCAGGACTGGGAGGGTATTACTATAAATGAGGACATGTCATTGTGCTAGAGATATTTGGAACTTGCTAAAAGATCATATACACTACCTTTTGGCTAGAAAGTCAGCATTCTTCAGCATCATCTTGTTCTTCTCACCACTTCCAACCTGTTTTTTCAATAAGAGGCTTTGCCATCAATTGTATTGTTTTATTAAATATTAAAAAGACCCCCCTAAAGTGCTAAAGATTAAAGTTTTTCTTTTTAAAAATAATCTACTGAAATGTGAAACTAGATGGATGCATGGATGGATAATTGGTGAGTTTTATTTTGTTTTCCTATTTTAATTAAAATTTTTTGTTTGTTTGTTTGTTTGTTTTTTTTACAGGGACAGAGAGAGAGTCAGAGAGAGGGATAGACAGGGACAGACAGACAGGAACGGAGAGAGATGAGAAGCATCAATCATCAGTTTTTCGTTGCGACACCTTAGTTGTTCATTGATTGCTTTCTCATATGTGCCTTGTCCGCGGGCCTTCAGCAGACCAAGTAACCCCTTGCTGGAGCCAGCGACCTTGGGTCCAAGCTGGTGAGCTTTTTGCTCAAGCCAGATGAGCCCGCGCTCAAGCTGGCTACCTCGGGGTCTCAAACCTGGGTCCTCCGCATCCCAGTCCGTCACTCTATCCACTGTGCCACCGCCTAGTCAGGCTCTGTTCTAATTTTAATAAAATTCAGTCCTGTGTGTGAAGGCTTGCCTAATAACATGTGGAGCACTAGACTCAGGCTGCTTTTCTTTGTGTCGCCTGTGCCTCAGATGACGCTGAGAGGAAGAGGAGCTTTTCATGCCTAAGTTAGCACGGACAGAGCACGCTGCCTCTCTGTGAATACGATAGTGGCAGGAGCTGTACCAATTACAGACCCCAAAGCAGCAAGGTGGAGAGAGCTTTTGGAAAGTGGACAGACAGAATTGGGACTTTCTGTGAAGGTTAATAAAAATCCTGTCATAGTGTCCTGAGTCTGGTGCATCAATTCTGTTACTTTAAGCCTAACCCCTTCTCCTTTAAGGAAAGCAGAGCTACTTCTGGTTGTATATAGTGGATGTTCACTAAGCACCAGCGCTCTCCCTTAGAGAAAGATATTTAACTTGTCATTGACTTGGAGTTCCACCTTTTTCATGCTTAAGGGTGATTTGGGTTTTAAAATTCACAAAAGGAGTTCATTTGTTTATATATTAACTCCTACAAAATGCACAGACCATCTTACTTATTTGAGGCTTAAAATGTTATTTGAGGCTTTTCAAGCACGTGGACATTGAGGAATTCCAACCATTTTAAGGATTACTAAAATCAGAAATTGGATTGCTAATATCTTCAGAAATGGATTTTTCTATTTTCTTTTTTCTTTTTTTTTACAAGGACAGAGAGAGTCAGAGAGAGGGATAAATAGGGACAGACAGACAGGAATGGAGAGAAATGAGAAGCATCAATCATCAGTTTTTCGTTGCGACACCTTAGTTGTTCATTGATTACTTTCTCACATGTGCCTTGACTGGGCCTTCAGCAGACCGAGTAACCCCTTGCTCGAACCAGCGACCTTGGGTCCAAGCTGGTGAGCCGTTTTTTGCTCAAACCAGATGAGCCCGCGCTCAAGCTGGTGACCTCGGGGTCTCGAACCTGGGTCCTCCGCATCCCAGTCCAAAGCTCTATCCACTGCACCACTGCCTAGTCAGGCTGGATTGCTAATATCTTATTTTTCTCAATTATAAATGATTTATATAGTTTAGGAAATTTGGCAATGAAAGATCATTGAAAACATTACTCCTTTTTCTCTACCGAGTAATCTTTTATTGCATTTTCACTTCCATATTCATTTTGTACAAATCGTGTAATTTTAGAGATGGAGGCCATCATGTCCAGACTCTTTTTTCAGATGCAATATCTGAGGACCAGAGAAGTTAAGTAGCTCTTACAAGGTCATGGTTTTCAGCGTTGCTAGATAAGAAGCCAAGCCTCTTCAGGATAAGTCCAGTACTCTTGAGAAGGAGCTAATAAAAATTTTCTGTCTTTTGATTATTTTTTAAAATGCTTATTTTATTGATTTTAGAGAAGAAGGGAAAGAGGGCGAGAGAGACAGAAACATTGATCTGCTCCTGTATATGCTTTGACCGGGGATCGAACTGGCAACCTCTGTGCTTCCAGACAATGCTCTAACGAACCGAGCTATCTGGCCATGGCTGTCTTTTTATTATTAAACTTTTTTTTTTTTTAACTTTTGATTTTGAGACAATTGTAGATTCACATGCAGTTATAAGAAATAATGCATAGAGATTCCCAGAATTCTTTACTCAGTTTTCCCCCTACGGTAACATCTTACAAAACTCTGCTATATTATAGCACAACCAAGATACTAACTTTAGTCAAGATACATTTCCATCACTGCAAGAATCCCTGCTGTTGCTCTGGTAGCCACACCTACATCCCTCCTACTCCCATCCCCTTTTAACCTCTGCCAGCCATTGATTTGTTCTGTCGTTTTGTCATTTCAGTGAGGTTTAACAAATGGAATGATAGCCACATGTAACCTTTGGGGATTGGCATTTTTAATCAGAATTCTCTGCAGGTTCACCCAGCTTGTTGCACGTATTGATAGTTCATTTCTTTTTATTGCTGACTAGTAGTCCATGGTATGGATGTACCAGTTTGTTTTAACCTATTGAAGGATATTTGGACTGTTTCCAGTTTGGGGCTATTACAAGTAAACCATCATGTACATATTTTTGCGTGAACATAACTCTTCATCTCTCTGAGATAAATGCCCAGGAGTGCCATTGTTGGGTTGTCTGGTAATTGCCTGTTTAGTTTTTAAGAAACTGCTAAAACTTTTCCAGAGTGTATGTACTGTCTTACACTCCTATCTTATCTTTACTTTTCTTTAAATTTTATTTTTCAGTTGCATTTGACATACAATATTATCAGAGCTTCAATTGTCTTTGTTTTTAAATTAACTCATTCTTCTTGATTTTCAACAGTCTTAAATTCTGATAGTAAATGAAAAGCCTTTGAACTAAAATATTTTGGAAATTAGGAATAGAGTTGAATTAATTGGAATTACTTAATTGGGAATTAGTATTTAACTTGGCCCACTAAAATTCATTAACAATCTCTAAGGTTTAAAAGACTAATGTTTTATATACAGTGCCTGTTTCTGTTGTGCTACAAAATAATATGTAGATTGGCTTTTTATAAATTAAAAATTAATATTGTGTAGTAATATTTGTAGATGATGTAAGCTCAGTAGAGAGAATAATATTCTTCTCTCCATTTTCAGTGCCATTTAAAGAAATGATCTGGGTCTGTCAGCTTGTACCTGATAGATAGTTGAGTATTCACTGTTCTGAGACTCCTTGAGATAGCCTTGGCCGAGCCATTGTTGAAACAACCTTAGGGACCCCACGGCCCACTGCCCCAGATTCCCAGACCTGGATTAACATACTGTTACATAAAAACCTGGTTTCAAATTATTTCCCAAATGGAGACAAGTGTTAATCAACTAGGTTTACTTTCAGAGAAACCTAAATATAAAATGAGTTAGAGCCTGACCTGGCAGTGGCACAGGTGATAAAGCGTAGGCTTTAGACACAGAGAACCCAGGTTCGAAACCCCGAGGTTGCCAGCTTGAGTGCGGGCTCATCCGGCTTGAACGTGGGGCTCACCAGCTTAAGCATGGGGTCACTGGCTTGAGCATGGGATCATAGAATAGACATGACCCCATGGTTGCTGGCTTGAGCCCAAGGTCGCTGGCTTGAAACCCAAGGTCACTCTCTTGAGCAAGGGATCACTTGTTCTGCTGTAGCTCCTGGTCGAGGCCCATATGAGAAAGCAATGAGTGAACAACTAAGGTGCCACAATGAAAAATTGATGCTTCTTATCTCTCTCCCTTCCTGTTTGTCTCTCTCTCTGTCTCGCAAAAAAATTAAATAAATAAGAAATTGAGAAGTATCAGTATTTCTTTCTATTGCTTTTTCTCTTTTTCTTTTTAAAAATCTCTGTACCTCATCTTAAGTCTTTTCTGCTGTTCTCCTTTTTTAATTATCCGTATCATTCTTTTTCTCCTTCGTTTACTTATTTCTGTTTGTCTTATTGTAGCATATTCCTCTACTAATACCCACCCAAGCTTGTTACCTGCTCTCAGAACCACTGTTTTTAGGGATTTTTCCAGCCTGTGGCTTGTCACAGGAAATTTTGGAGCTGTATCACAGAATGAAGTACAGTATTAGACACCTTGTCTTTAAGTGACATTTAATGGTGTGGCTGTATATAGGTTAACCCTAGCACCTTAGTGATTAATATTTGTACAATAATTATTGACTACCTGTCTTTGTAGAAGTACAATTTAAAAGACAGCACCTCTAAAAAATTTATATGTAATAATAACAATACTTCAGGGCTATGGCTTTCTCTTTCTGTTCCACATTTCTGTTTCTTTTCTTAGGAGATGCTTGGAGGTTCTGAAGAAACCTGGTTCCAATGACAATGTTGTTCGACCAGCCCTCGTCTACAGTCTCTTTCCCAATGTGCCTCCTACCATTTATTTTGGCACTCGGGGTGAGAAAGGTAAACCTGGCCAAGTGTGTAAGCCCAGAAGAGCCCCCAGAAGTAAGCTAGTGAAGTTGGGAGGAGGTAGCAAAAGAATGGGAGGAGCTTTTCAGAATGGCTGTTATGCCCAGTTCCCCACCTGGTCCACCAGTCTGATAGGGAAACCTTTTCCTTGTTCGTCCTTGAGCTGACCCTTGTCAGCCCAATAATCTCATGCGTTTTTCTTGCCCTCTAACCTTGTTTCTTTCCCCTTCCAACCCCCCTCCTTCCTGTGTTCCTATTCTCTGTGCCGCCGCCTTTCTTCCCCCAAGTGTATGTACTCCTTTGAAACTGACTGGGAACAATACTTAATGCCTTGCCTTACCCAGGGAAGGTTGAGCAATAGTGCCATCATTTATCTGTAACCATGACTCTCCTGCTCTTCTCCATCCTCACCCCGCTCTCCCGCAGTGGAGAAACTTCCGTGGGAGCAGAGGAAGCTGCTCCGGTGGAAGATGAGCACAGTGACCCCCAACATTGTCAAGCAGACCATTGGACGGTCCCACTTCAAAGTCAGCAAGAGTGAGTCACTTGCCTTACTATAAGCCTGTCCTTAGCCCCAGCAGATGGACTTTGAGCAGGAAAGAGCCCTAGATACCTCGTGCTCTGCGGGAATCCTGTCCTGAACTTGCCAGCCTGTAGGAGGTCAAAGCTCTGAACTCCCTCCGGGCTGGAGGGGCTGGAGGGGCTGGAGCGTATTCCTCCGGACGGGAAGACAAAGGGCCACTGTTTTATCCCTGACCCAGGGCCTCATGTAGGACAGCACCATGGTAACTTAGCAAACAGGGTCTGGGAGCTACGCCCGGGCCCACTGGGCTTCTCTGTGTCCCAGGGGCTGATGCCCTGACGTGCCTCCTATAGGAAATGATGACTGGCTGGGCTGCTGGGGTCACCACATGAAGTCTCCTAGTTTCCGATCTATTCAGGAGCATCAGAAGGTAAGGGCACTTGCTGAGGTGCACTTCTTCAGGACTTTGGACTAGGCAGGAGGAGATTGATATTGGGGGCACGGGGAGGTGACAGAGAAGTCTGGAAGATTATGGGGAGGTGGAGAGAGTACAGGAGGGTGCAATGTGAGACCCTAGCTGGTCATGTACATTTCGCAGTTTAGCTGCAGTGACTTGGGCAGTCACAGCCTCTGAAAGACACTTTCTTCTCTAATGTGTCTTGAGAGGTAGCGTGTTTTTAGTTTAGTATATTTCCCCTATAACTGCTGTGCTTTGTCTCCCTTCCTCCAATATGGGCAGAGTGCTCTGGTCTCATGCTGGAACAAATAAGCCCCTTGCCCCCAGCCAGGTGCTTTTCTGTCTTTGTTTTATAGGCTGTTGTGGAAAAAAACAATAGCTTTTTCTTTGCACTAACGTGGATATCTTGTCTCCCTTAATCACTATTATATGTTGTGAGCTATCAATTCCTAGAAGGCACAAAATTTTGTTGTTTTGTCTTTTAATCATTTTTATAATTCTTTTTCCATTGATTTGGTTGGGGAGAGAAGGGAAGGGAGAGAGAGAGAGAAGCATCAACTTGTTATTCCACTTAGTTGTGCACTCATTGGTTGCTTCTCATATGTGCCTTGACCGGGATGGAACCCGGACCTCTGCACTAGGACTATGCTCTTTCCACTGAGCCACCCGGCCAGGGCCTTAATCACCCTTTGGTGAGTGCTCAGCAACTGAACACTTGAGAACCAGGAGACAATGATAAGATGGACAGGAACTTAGAAAGTTGCTAAGGAAGCTGGAACAGGATAGTGAGTCCTGCCATCTTCCTCGTGGTCTTACCTGGGCCCTCTCCCTGCTCTCACTTTGTCCCTTCTCCAGCTGAATCACTTCCCAGGTTCATTCCAAATTGGGCGAAAGGACCGCTTGTGGCGGAATCTATCCCGCATGCAGAGCCGCTTTGGCAAGAAGGAGTTTAGCTTCTTCCCCCAGTCCTTTATCTTGCCCCAGGATGCCAAGCTCCTGCGCAAAACCTGGGAGAGCAACAGCCGCCAAAAGTGGATTGTTAAACCAGTGAGTGGTTTCACAGGGGGGTAGTAGGCCATGGTCTGAGAATGGGAACGCTGGAGTATTGGCCTTGAACAAATCTCATCTCCCTCTGCACTTGACTTCTAGCCAGCATCAGCTCGAGGCATTGGCATCCAGGTCATTCACAAGTGGAGCCAGCTCCCCAAGCGAAGGCCCCTTCTGGTACAGAGGTAAGTCTGCCTCAGCTCAGATCCGCTTCCCGTTTTCTCAGTTCCTCAGCCTGGGGATTCCCTTATTTCTGTGTTCTAATGCCCTTTGTCCTCCCAGCCAAAGACCATCCTCGGCCAACTGTGTTAAGTTGGGAACTGTGGCTGGCTTTTGCCATGGATCTCCTCACTGAGTCCCATGCCCTCTGTCATGGGTCTGACACTGGCCTTTCCCTATGTAGGTATCTACACAAACCCTACCTCATCAGTGGCAGCAAATTTGATCTGCGAATCTATGTTTATGTCACGTCGTATGATCCTCTACGGATTTATCTCTTTTCGGATGGACTCGTCCGCTTTGCCAGTTGCAAGTATGTGGTAGTGGTGAGGTGTCAGTCACCCTGACAGCTTTGGGGGTTTGCCTTCCTGAGAAGAAAGGAAACCCAACAGAAAAATAACAAATGTTTTGGTAGTTTTTATTAATGAAGGAGAAGGTTGAGTATATTTGGGATAACTTAGTCTTCCTCTCCGCCAGTGTATTTCCTGTGACACAGAATACTTTGCTTCTGATACTCCTGGTTACCACATATCTGGGGGTTTTCTCCTACACCAGGCACATCTCTGCAGTACCAGCTGGGTGTCCTGCGGTGTAATTCACTCTGACACTTGTCTCCCTGGAGAGAGCATCAGATCCCACAGGTTAAAGGCTCAGCCTCTCAAGGCTCCCCACTGCCTACTTCAGGTGCCAGTCACAAGTCCAGGTTGCCACATGTGCTTCTGACACTCAGCTATAAACCAGAGGTTCCCATGACCCCCTCCTAGGGTTCCAATAATTTGGTAGAATGGCTCATAAAACTCAGGAAACAGTTTACTTACATTTACTGATTTATTATAAAATATATGTTAAGGACACAGATGAACGTCCAGACAGAAGAGATGTGGGGGCCAGGTCCGTGGGAAGGGGTGAGGAGCTGTCATTTGTCCTCCGAGTGCACCATCCTCCCAGCACATCCACGTGTCCACCTACCCAGAAGCTCTCCAAACTCCATGCTTTTGGGGTTTTATGGAAGCTATATCACATAGGCATGATGCATCATTACCTCCTCAAGAGAATGGGGCCGTGCTGAAAATTCATGATTGAATCATCCCTTGGTCTTTCTGGTGACCAGCCCTTATCTTGGAGCCCACCCAGAAATCTCATTAGAATAAAACTCACTGTTATTGCCTAGGACAGTGGTCGGCAAACTCATTAGTCAGCAGAGCCAAATATCAACACTACAATGATTGGAATTTCTTTTGAAAGTCAAATTTTTTAAACTTAAACTATATAGGTAGGTACAGTCCTTATCGAGGTAGCGCCCGCATGTGGTATTTTGTGGAAGAGCCATACTCGGGACTAAAGAGCCACGTGTGGCTCACGAGCCGCAGTTTGCTGACCAGGGGCTTAGGACATTACCATGGTTTCAGGAGGAACCTGGGCCAAGGGCCAAATATTAGAACAAAAGATGCTCCTAGTGTTTTTATCACCTAGGATTTTACAAGGGTTTTAGGAACTCTGCATCAGCAATTGGGAGCAAAAACTGATTTCTTATTATAAATGACATTGTCACATGAGGAATGGGAAATAAGGAGGTTCTGTTCTTTGCTGACTCTGGGGGGGGGGTGTTCTTGCAGGACTGAGGAGGTAAAGGAGAGAGTTTAGTTATGGTGTTCTAGAAACCTTCCCAGCAGACCTACCTCTGAGGCTCTTGGGCATCTGAAAAGGTCTGTCCTCTTGTCCTTTACCTCCTCAGGATTGGGGGAAATGTTTGGACCGTTGTCTGCTCTCTCACATCTTACCTCTGCTTTTCTCCTCACTTCTAGGTATTCCCCTTCCATGAAGAGCCTTGGCAACAAGTACATGCACCTGACCAACTATAGTGTCAATAAAAAGAACGCTGAGTACCAGGCCAATGCAGATGAAACGGCCTGCCAGGGTCACAAATGGTACCTAGGCAGTGGCCCCCTTGATTGGAGACCCAGAGGAGCACAGGGTTCTAGGGTTTGGGGAGGTTCAGGGAGATGGTGAAGGGAAGATTAATATAAGAGCCAAAGATTATATACACTTGGCAATTCAGAATTGATCTGTTTGCATCCAAGCTAATCTGTCTTAATTCAAAACATCAAAAGAAGAGATATGAAGAAATTACCTTTGTGCTTATTTATTTTTCTTTCTCTTCATCACTCAATTCATAGACTACAACCCCAATACTCCCATCCCTCCCCCACGTTGCAGGGCACTGAAAGCTTTGTGGAACTACTTGAGCCAGAAGGGAGTCAATAGTGATGCCATCTGGGAGAAGATAAAGGATCTTGTTGTCAAAACCATCATCTCGTGAGTCACACTGTCACCCTGGTTGTGGGGCTGCCACTGAACCCCCTCTTTTGTCATGGGTTCCACAGTGCTGTGGTCCAGGCTGAGCATGCTGTGTTTCAGTTTCTGAGAATGGAATAGGAAGGAGTGGATAGAGTTAAATTGTACTCTTCTACTGAAATTCATCCTCAGAATCTGGCCGCAGATCAGAGGCGTCTCTTGAGAGCTGCTTTTTCTGGGTTGCTTTTGCTCTCCCATCCCTGGGCCATGTAATTGGCAGGACAGCCCTGGGTAAGGCCTTCCTCCTCCCTGTGACCAGGTCAGAGCCCTACGTGACCAGTCTGCTGAAGATGTATGTGCGGCGGCCCTACAGCTGCCACGAGCTCTTTGGCTTTGACATCATGCTGGATGAGAACCTTAAGCCCTGGGTCCTGGAAGTCAACATTTCCCCGAGGTAGGTGGTGGGCTCAGGGCACTCACGGTAGAATCCTCTCTTTACCCTGTGATCCTAGTTTCACTTCAGTCTTGCTGACTCTGGGAAGACCTTGCCTTCATTAGCATTTGTGTTTCCAGCATCTGTTTATTTGCTCACTTACTCTTTCTTTGCCATTATCTCAGTCTTCTTTGAGGATAGAGAGAGGCTGTTAAAATTGTTCTTTTGCTCTTACGCCCAGCACTTGCTTTCCCTGGCAAATAAAGGTTAGGGGCGAGAGCCGCTTTGAGCACGGTTATTGGCTGGCTGTGGGTAAGAGCCCCCATGACAGTGCTGATGGTTTGAAAGTCAGAGCCTTGGTCCTAGGGAAGCCAGGGAGTGACTGGGACAGCACTGACTAGGACATGTGCTCAGGAACACATGGCATTTGTTTTTACCACTCTACATCCTTTCCTCAAAGCCTCCACTCCAACTCTCCACTGGACATCAGCATCAAAGGCCAGATGATCCGTGACCTTCTGAACCTGGCAGGCTTTGTGCTGCCCAACACAGAGGATGTTTCTAGCTCCAGCAGTGCCACCAGCTCCAGCAGCACCACCAGTGCCACCACCAGGTCAGCCTCCTTGATTATCTGTGGCTCAGCTGGCAGTTCAAACAGCCCCATTGGGAATCTGAGGAATGATGTTGGGGCATTCCGCCTGCTTGGTCTCCTCTGTGGCGTGGTCTGCCCTTGTAGTCTGCCCAGACACCTCTGTCACGTCTGTGCCCTGAACAGCACATTCGGTTGTACCGGTTTCTTGCTCACAAATCTCCATAGGGCCTGGGGACTCAGCTCTCAACTCCTTGAGTGGATATTCAGGGCACCCCTCCCTTTACTCCTCTTTTGGTTTCCGTGTTCTGACAAGCCGATCGCTCAAAGAACCTCAGGGTTGGAAGGATCCCAACAGACCAGTTAACTCAGCCCCCACTCTGAAATGTCTGTTAACCTCTCACTGTTTCCCCATGCTGTCCCCTCCTTTGCTCATTGGCTTTCTTCCTCGTGAAATTCCCTTAGCCAGACCTCCCTGTTTTGACTTCCCCCATCCGTCCAAGCCTGACTGAAGACAACATCTTCCGAAGCCCACTCGGTGTGGGCTCTCTCCTCCATTCCCCCAAACTACTTGTAACCACTCTTGATGGGAGGGAGCCAGTGTTTAGCCAGTACCTGCTATGTGTAAGGAAAACCTGTAATTTAGCCCCACGAAGCTGGTATTGGTGTGCTCAGCTTACAGAAGAGGAAGCTGAAAATCACTGGGATTAAGAAGCTTATCTAAGGTTATTCATGTACAGAGAGAGGGGCAGAGCTGGAATTCATTTTCTAAGTTGCCTACTACAAAACTTGCTTCCCCCACCATAACTGAGAGACTTGTGTTTGGCTGACACAAGTTATTTGTCATCTGCCATCCAGTGAGCTCCTTAGAGGCCTTCTCTGTGTCTTTGTCAGTAAGAATTGTAGTAATGTGGATGATGAAACTGAGGGGCAGAGAGGTCAAGGAATTTGTCTAGGATCACATAGCCGGTAGGGTTGATCTGGGTATTTAGTAAGTGTTCACTAAATGAAACTAAACTGAAATATACAGCAATTATTCCAGGGCCTTTTTCTAAAAAAAAACCAATCTGTTGAAATAGAACCCAGAGAGGTCACTTTGTACTCTGAGTCTTTCCATGATACTTGCTCCTTGACTCTCAGACAGGCTGCTTGAATGGAGTGTGTTGCAGTCTGATATACTGAAGTAACATTTTCATACTTTTGTCTTCTCTTGAGAAGGGTGTCTTCCTGGGCTGGACCAGCTTTCCACATGACCTCAGGCTGTGAAGCTGCTGACCTTACCCTTTCTCCCTTTCTGCTCCCTGCCTTAGCCTGCCCAGCTCCCCTAAGGAAAAATGCCGAATGGCCCCAGAGCAATTCACTGCCCAGAAGTTGAAGAAAGCCTATTACCTGACCCAGAAAATTCCTGATCAGGTAGGAGATTACCTCCCCCAGTGACTGCAGAAAGCTTACCTGCTCAAATATTTGGAACCTTGAGGCATCCAGTTTCTCTTCTGTTTAGGGCAGGGTTTCCTAACCCAGGTCCACAATCCCCTTGGCGTGCGGAGGTCTGTTGGCATGTACATCATTCTAGTAGAGTTGATGGCCTTTATTATGCGTTCAGAAACCATTGCTCTTGGCATACTGTACTAGCCCGGCCTTGTCGTCAGAGCTGTAGACCCTTTGGGTTTCTTTCCCTGAGGTGCAGTGAGCTCCTGGAAGGTTTGACTTTCTCAGAGCCAGTGAGGGAGCCAGCTGGAAGCATGGCAGACACAAGGCTATTGCCAGATTCAAATTGATGGGTTGTGACATTGACCTCATTCAACAAATCACTTAACCTCTGTGCCCCAGTGGTTCCCCTTACCCTGACCAAGAGGATCTTCATACCCCAGCTAAGCTCAGTGGACTTGGTGGGGTCAGATGAGGTCCAGAGCTGGCTCACCAGGCTGCTTTGGGAGTCCCCTGAGAGTCCTGGGAACCTAGGACCCCAGAGTTGGGCTCTCTGTCTCCTTGCTTCTTGATTCTCTGCCTCTGGCTTATAATTTCTGTTACACTTTCTTCCTCCCTTTTCCTTGGGCCATAGGACTTCTATGCATCTGTGCTGGATGTTCTGACACCAGATGATGTTCGAGTTCTGGTTGAGATGGAGGATGAGTTTTCTCGCCGGGGTCAATTTGAAAGAATTTTTCCTTCTCGAATCTCTTCTCGCTATCTCCGCTTTTTTGAGCAGCCACGATATTTCAACATTCTCACCACCCAGTGGGAACAGAAGTACCATGGCAACAAGCTCAAAGGTGATGTGTTCTCCATGCCCACAGGAGACCATGTTTAGTGAGAGATTAAATCCTTATAGACCAAGAAATGGACCTCCCTTGCAAGAAGAATTGGCCCATTGATTCCACCTTCTTAAGTCCCACCCCTGCTAATCTCGTCCTAGGACTAGATCTGCTTCGGAGCTGGTGCTACAAGGGGTTCCACACAGGAGCCGTGTCTGATTCTGCTCCATTGGTGAGTGATGCCCCTAGGGGGGAGGGATCAGCTCCGTCTCAGGCTCCTCCCTCCTGTGCCTGAAGAGTGCACTATGGGTTGGCTGTAGGTCCAGACCCTCTCACTTCTCCCCTGGGCCCTTCCTTTGTGTTTCATATCCCTCCCTTTTCAAAGGAATAATTGCCTCTAGGATTCCCTGGGTGCCTTTCTTTCAAGGCTCAAAAGTGCATTGTAGCCTCAACTTTTTGTCTAAAGAGGGAGAAAACCAAGACTTTTTCCTTTATGGTCCATACCTGAAGGGTAGGGAAGGGGAGACCCTGTGATCATCACTCAGGCAGAGCTGGGACAGAGTGCCAGGACCCTCCCTGATTGTTTTCTTTACTCTTAGTGGTCTCTCCCGACGGTCCCAAAGGGTGACGTGGTGCTCAGTGCTTTCTCCACATTGGAGCCTGGCAGGCTGGGGTGAGTGCCACCTGGGCAAGGGGAGGTGCTGGGTATGAGTTTAGAGACCTTTAAAAAAAGGGTTTTAGTTTATTGATCTTACAGACAGAGGATGGGGGGCGGGGCTTGAGAAGCATCAACTCATAGTTGCTTCACTTTAGTTGTTCATTGATTGCTTATGGAATGTGCCTTGACCAGGCAAGCCCAGGGTTTCGAACCAGCGACCTCAGTGTTGCAGGTCGACGCTGGATCCACAGTGCCACCACAGGCCAGTCTAGAGACCTCTTTTTAAAAATACATTTTTACAGCCCTGGCCAGGTAGCTCAGTGGTAGAGCGTCAGCCTGGCGTGTGGAAGTCCCAGATTCGATTCCCAGCCAGGGCACACAGGAGAAGCGCCTATCTGCTTCTCCACCCTTCCCCTTCTTTTTTCTCTCTATCTCTCTCTTCCTCTACCGGAGCCAAGGCTCCATTGGAGCAAAGTTGGTCCAGGCGCTGAGGACGGCTTCATGGCCTCCGCCTCAGGTGCTCGAATGGCTCTGGTTGCAGCAGAACAACGCTTTTCTGGTGGGCTTGCCGGGTGGATCCCAGTCGAGCACATGCAGGAGTCTGTCTCTCTGCCTCCCTGCTTCTCACTTCAGAAAAATACAAACACAAAGAAAAAAACCCTACTTTTTTTCAATTATAGTTGACATACAATATTATGTATTAATGATGTGAACTCAGGGAGTTTTGTTCCTTTCTCTCTTCTTAAATTATGATGGGAGCTAAATATTCTGAATAGATACAGATATTCAAAATGTTCATCTCCCACCAACCAGTTGAGAAAATGCTGATCATCATGATCTGGGAAGAGATTCCTCTTCTTGGTGGCTCTTGGTTTGCCCAGGGGGCTGAGCTGAGCACAGAGCCATCTGCAGAAGTGGCCCCGTCAGCCGTCCTCAGCGGCTATAGGAAGTCATTAGACCTGCTACCCTCACACACATTCATCCTTGCACTTAAGCTCTCAAGCCTTCAGATAAATAAAATATATTTTATGATTATCTATACCTCCATGTAATTATGATCTGTAACAGCATAATGTTGCGAATGCCTGGCCTAGACTCTGCAGGCAGATTATAAGTTGAAGTCTCAGCCATGTCTTTGTACCCATCCCCTTTAGAGAACACAGCTCCTCTGGGGAATCTATTACTCTCGGAAGGTGGGATACTCTCAGCCCCAGAAGACCCATGCTGGCCTTTCTTCCCCTTTCCCCAGGAGACCTGTTTCCTCAAAAGACAGTGAGGACAACAAAGAGCCCAGCCTCTCCATGCAGATGTCACCTGTGAGCACGTACTCCGGGCAGACTTCGAGACTCTCTGCTTCCGCCATCTCCCCGTCTTCACCTGTTGACTCCCTCCTGGCTGCTGTGATCCCGTGACGGGCCACTCACTAGCCCCTGCCCAGGAGTACCAGCATTAGCTACCTCACGGGAGCTGCCCGGCCAGCCAGGCTGAGCCTGCCCCCTCCGGCTTGCTCCTCTTCAGAGTATTTTTTTGAAGTGGTTGAATTACAGAGATGGGCATCTGGGGGGCCGGCAGGGTGGGGGGGACAGGGAGAAGGTGAGGAAGGCTCCCTGGCTGGTACCTCACATCTCAGCAGAGAAGCCAATGATGGCCACTGAGCCTTATAAAGCAGGGTTTGGTTTCTACCTGCAGAGAGCCATGTGTGGTTTGTTTCAGGCCTTGGTGCAGTGATTGAATTCGAGTTCAAGAGGAGAAAGCGGAATATGTTTGGGCCTGGAGTCCTTTGTAATTGAGGAGGTGGTTCCACAGGTTCTCATTTCCTCCGCTCCCTCCTCCCTCCATCCCCCTCTGTCCTCGGGAGCTGCCTCTAGAAACCACCCCCAGAGAGAGGCCCTGACATGATGAACCCGTTTCCTGTCATGCTAGCCCTCTACCCTGCAGACCATTTGTCCTTTGATACATCCACCAACCAGCAGGCCTGGGTCTTCCTATTCCAACCTCATGTCACTACTTGGTTCGCCTTCTAGACTTCTCTGTCACAGATGTTACCTCTTCAGCTCTCGGCTTTCTGAGAGTGAGAGGCTCTGTGAGCTTCCTGTGGCCCCAGTGAAGAAGCCCAGGTGATCCCAGCTGCTGTTGTCTGTGTCCATATTTCAGGGGCACAAACACAGGGCAGAGTGGAAGGAGCTGTGGTTTCCCCACAACTCGAAGGAAAGCTCACGTTCCATTCACTCCCTTGGCTGTCTCTGATAGTGGATTCTGGCTCCCAGGTCACTAGGGCAAGCAGAGCCTGGTAACATGGCAGATGGGTTTCAGGAGCAGTCACCGCTGGAGGATGGGCTTCCAGTCAGACCACTGGCTCAATTCTTGTATTCTTAATTGAATCTACCTCCCTTCCCAAGACTCAGTGACTGTTCAGTAAACGTTTGACTGAGCGAACTGTACAGATGGAGATTTCCAAGGACACCAGCATCTGTACCAGATCTACTTCTCTCTCCCCTGGGGCAAAGTGAAGCCCAGGGGAACCCAAGGTGGGAGAGTTTGGATCAGAAAGGTTATTTTCACTTGGACTATGCTCCTCCTTAACCTGGCACTTCCTGGTTGCTGCTCGCCACCTCCCCAGCCCTGGAATACCTTTACTTCCTTTTTCTCGCAGCAGGGCCCAACAAGAGGCCAGCCAGTTGGCCCCTGTCTGTGATACCCAAGTTTTCTTCATTGCATGTCAGGCAGGGAGCTCTGCTCCCAGTTCCACCCTGGTCTCTGTCGTCATTCTCTGAGCTTTGGAAAGGTGGAGACTACCCTGTTTCATGGCTCTTGGAGTTCTGTGGCAAGCTGGCATGGAGCCATGGAAAGATCACTGAGAGGCCCGACTAGGTTTAAGGCCATACAAGTAGGTGGCTTCGCTGGCCAGTATAAAGGTCGTGTTGACAGCTGGGAAGAAATCAGGTCCAGCAGAAGCAATCCTTGAAGCCAACTCCCTCTTGTCTTACCTGGATGCAAAAATGTCACAACGAACTTTGTGGCAAGGACAGTAAGCAGCCTTCTAAAGAAAACTAGCCACCTGCTTAAGCAGTTTTGCCGTAGCTGGTTCTCTGGTCAAGGGCTTCGGTGCAGAGGCCTGCTGAGCTGGTTTACTTGGAAACCAGCTTCGGTTCTTTGGCTGGCCTTCTGAGAATCCCCAGACAGCACAGCCAGTCCATATCCATCTCTGTAACTGGAGAGGGGACCAGCATTGGGAGGTAGGGGAGGTGGGGAAGGACTGAGGAAATGGCTGATGAAAATCTTGCTCATTAAGCATTCAGCATACATACTTAGCAACAAATACCCACAGTATAAGTTATTCAGCTAAGTAAGGAATTGGGGGGAAGTAAAAATTCTTTGAAAGTTTAAATTTGGAGATAAGAGTAGAACAAATGACAGAATATGTTGGTTGTTTTCCTAAGTTGGTAACGAGCCCCTGTTAGGAGAAGGGGGTGCAGTGCAGAGTATTTCTGGAGCACTGCAGTGAGGATTTGGAGTAGAAGGCAAGGAGGCTGGTCGCTATTGGTGTCACTTCAGATTCACTCAGGATGGGTAAAAAATAAAAAAGCTAAAACCCTAAGTGTCCTAGAGCGACTACTAAAGAAGAGGTGGTGTTACAGTAGGAAGAGAGCCTGGGCCTTAGAGGCTGAGCCTGGGATCAAGTCTTAGTTCTACAGTGCGACCTCAGCTGCTGTTTTAACTTTTTATTTACTTATTTATTTTAGCGAGCAAGAGAGAGACAGACACGGGAAGGGAGAGAGATGAGAAGCATCAGTTCTTCCTTGCGGCTCCTTAGTTTATTGATTGCTTTCTCATATGTGACTTGACCGGGGCTCTAGCAGAGCGATTGACCCCTTGCTCAAACCAGCAACCTTGGGCTTTAAGTTAGCGGCCTTTGGGCTCAAGCCAACAACCATGAGGTCATGTCTGTGATTCCATGCTCAAGCTGCTGAGCCCATGCTCAAGCCAGTGCCCTTTGGGTTTTGATCCTGGGTCTTCAGCATCCCAGGCTGATGCTCTATTCACTGCACCACCACTTGGTCAGGCTACTTTTTATTTTTTAAGTGAGAGGAAGGGAGATAGTGAGACAGATGCCCACATGCACTCTGACCAGGATCCACCTGGCAGTCCCTGTCTGGGGCCAGTACCTGAATCAGCCAAGCTATCTGTAGCACTTGAGGCTGATGCTTGGATCTACTGAGTCACTGGCCACAGGAGGGCAAGAGGGAGAGAAGTGGGAGGAGGAGGAGAAGAGAAGCAGATGGTCATTTCCTCTGTGTGCCCTGACCTGTGATCAAACCCAGGATGTCTGCACGCTGGGCTGACGCTCTATCCACTGAGCCCACCGGGTAGGGCCTCCATTTAACTTTTTAAAGTCTCAGTTTTTAAAATTTATTTTACAATTACCTATACTGCATGGTTGTGAAAATTCAGTAAAACATAGTAAAAGCACTTAAGACTTAGGGTATACTTAATTCATGGTTACTCCTCCCTCCATCTGCTACTCAAATTGTGTTCTGGGTAGGGAAAGGCAGGGAGGAAACGGGAAAGCCCCTTCCACAAGGAAGTGAAACAGCTAAGGAGCCATTGTCGAGGTGCAGGCCAGAACGGGGTTTAGGTGCCTCACCACCGCACTCTGCCCCGCTGCACTCAGAAACCCTGTCATCGTTCGCTCTATTTCACTCTTTGTTGGGGATTTATTTCTTTTAAGTATTTCACAGAATGGGAATTCCCTGGGTAAGGAAGCACATTAAACAGAAGTACGTGAATTGAAGGAAACAATTGTCTTACTCCAAGAGAAGCTTTGATAAGGAGAGCAAGGGAGCAGTGGGTACCTGGTGACTGGAAAGGGGAGGAGCATGGTAACGAAAATAGAGACCTTGAACTGGAGCTTGAGCCAAAGAACAGACGCACAGACCCAACTGCTCTGCCAAGGGACAGTTGTCACGACAGGTCCATTCTTAGGGATTCAAGCTATTTAGTTACCCTAGCCAAAGGACACACCTGATTGCCCACTGGAGCCATTCAACATTGGGCCAATGAAGGTTGATAATTTGGGTACACAGTTCATTCCAAAGGCAACCAGGAGACCTTCCCTCCTGGCTTCCTCTGGATTTGTCCATTAAGGCACTGTTCCAGCACCCCAACTTCTTTGAGACTTAGAAACATGGATGGTTTTCAGATACGTGGCTAAAGATGATCCAGCCCTTGAATAACACTTGGTCTCTTAGGCCCCTCTCGCCACAGGGATTGCACCCTCATTGATATCAAGCATCATTTGACTTGACCTTTCGTCAGTTTTGTAGCAATAAAGCTGCAAGTGGTCTTTTTTTTTAAAGGAAGATTTAATGATGAACAGAGTGAGATTGGTTTGTTTTTTTTTACAGGGACAGAGAATCAGAGAGAGGAATAGATAGGGACAGACAGACAGGAACAGAGAGAGGTGAGAAGCATCAATCAGTGTTTTGTTGCCGTAGCGACACCTTAGTTCTTCATTGATTGTTTTCTCACATGAGCCTTGACTGCGGGCCTTCAGCAGACTGAGCCACCCCTTGCTGGAGCCAGCGACCTTGGGTCCAAGCTGGTGAGCTTTGCTCAAACAGATGGGCCTGCGCTCAAGCTGGCAACCTCGGAGTCTCGAACCTGGGTCTTCCGCATCCCAGTTTGACGCTCTATCCACTGCACCACCACCTGGTTTTAATGTTCTTGGTGGATCTTTCATGGGTAAAAGAATGCAAGAAGGATCAGTGGTAGCATGGTAGTTGTTTTTTAAAACCCATCCCTTTATTATATATGATAGACTGAGACACATGAAATGCTAGAGACTTATGGCAAAAGCCAACACTGTTTTGAAAAGATTAAGGTTTCCGTGAGTAAAGTGGGAGAACGAGGCCTACTTTATAGGATAGTTAGGAGGATTAAATGGGGGGGAGGGGGACTATGTAAAGCACCTAGGAAAGTGCCTGATACATAGTGCAGATTTAAAATAGATTCTGAAACAGATGAAATAACACCATTGCAAACATTTCAGTCCTGGCCTGTTTTCTCAGTGGATATTGGCCCAGCCTATGAACATCCTGGGTTCAATCCCAGGCCAGGGCACACATGAGAAGTGACCATCTACTTCTCTACCCCTTCTCTCTCTCCCTCTCATAGCCACTGGCTTGATTGATTTGAGCGTCGGCCTAGGGCTCTGAGGATAGTTCGGTTGATTTGAGCATTGGCCCCAGACGGGGGTCTGGACGCATGTAGGAGTCTCTCACTGTCTCCCCTCCTCTCACTTAAAAAAAAGGAAAAAGACATTTCTTCATAAAGTAATTGTAGCAGCATGTCGCTATTATAAAACTATGATAAAGTATACTTTGATTTTCTCCATTGGATACTAAACTTGAGGATTTAATCAAGATAATTAGCTTTGAAAGTTGGAACCCTAGCATTAGTCGTAAAGGAAATACAATTAAAACGATAATGACACAGGTTCAGACGTTCGGTGTATATGCTTGGCTATGGACCCAAAGGGGTAAAACTACCGTCTGTGGGATTATAATTGAAACTCTAAGTCAGAATACATCAAGGTAGAATGATGGGGCAGTGTGGCTGAGCTTTGGTTTGCTGGTACCACACTTTCTGGAGGCAGATGGCCAAATGCTCCCCAAAGGTTGCAGGGGCTTGCTGGACTGACCCCTGAGCAGCAACCCTCTTCAGAGAAACAGCCTAGCTGGAAAAGAGGGCTTCCCACTCGCATGTCATACAATGCATGTCCTTGCGAAACCAGGTGCTAAGCCATGGAAGACCTGCTTGAATCAGGGTTGCTATGTAACAGAGCTGCCCCCTCACTGTGATCTATTGAAAGCCAGCCCTCAACACAAAGTTTGAAGGGGCTAAAAAGGCAAAAAGGAAAAGCAAACAAAATGAAAAAGAAAACTACGAGACATGCCTTACACAATAGAATTGCTCAAATAAGAAGATTGAAAACAACCAGGGTCAGAATAGTGAGTATACACTGCTGATGGAAATGCAAAATGGTACTCTGGAAATAGCTTGGGAGTTTCTTTTTTCTTTTTAAAATTTATTTATTTACTATTTATTCATTTTAGAGAGGAGAGAGAGAGTGAGAGAGAAAGGGGGAGGAGCAGGAAGCATCAACTCCCATATGCGCCTTGACCAGACAAGTCCTGGGTCTTGAACCAGCGACCTCAGTGTTCCCAGGTCTATGCTTTATCCACTGCGCCACCACCGGCCAGGCTTTTCTTTATTTTTTGACATAGGGACAGATAAGGACAGACAGGAAGGGAGAGAGATGAGAAGCATCAATTCTTCGTTGCAGCTCCTTAGTTGTTCACTGATTGCTTTCTCATATATGTCTTGACTGAGGGGGCTACAGCAGAGCGAGTGACCCCTTGCTCAAGCCAGTGACCTTGGGCTTCAAGCCAGTGACCGGTGAGTCATATCTATGATCCCACGCTCAAGCCAGTGACCACTCACTCAAGCTGGTGAGCTCACGCTCAAGCTGGGGATCTTAGACTTTGAACCCAGTTCGATGCTCTATCCACTGCACCACCGCCTGGTCAGACTAGGAGTTCCTTATAAAATGAAACATACTCTTAAATGTGACCTAGCTAGCGATTTGCTCCCACATGCAAATGTTCACAGAAGCTTTAGTCATAACAGTAAAAACTTGGGGAAAAAATGAAACAAAACTATCCAACAGCCAGTGAATGAATAAACAAATTGATATATCTGTTCAATACCACTTAAGTATAAAAAAGGAATAAAATGACGCAACAACATGGATGAATCTTGAGCATTATGCTAAGTAAAAGTCATAAATGATTACTTATTTTATAATTCAATTTATATAGCATTTTAGAAAAGGCAAACTGTAGTGACAAAAAGCATATCAGTGGTCACCAGTGACTACAGATGAGGGAGGGGTTGATTACAAAAGGGCACGTTGGAAGTATTACATATCCTGACCGAGAGTTTGTCTGAACTCATCAAATTATATACTTGAGATGAGTGTTTTATTGAATGCAAGTAAATAGATTTGAATTTTCAAAAAGGATAGTGTCATTTCATGATGCACAGGAATTAAAACCACAATGAGATAACAGAAGAATTAAAAGGCAGCCAAGACCAAATGGAGAGAATGTGCCTCAACTGAGGTTTTCACATGTGACTAGTGGTTGAGTGAAATGTTGCAATTACTATGGAACACCAGAAGTTTCTGATAAGTTAACGTATGTTTATGTATGACTAAACACTCCTAGGTATCCTACCCCAATTCCCTCGCAAATGAAATCATATGTCCACCAAAAAGTTTATTACAGCTTTATTCATAATAAAAAGATTGGAAACAAATGCTTCTCAACAGATAAACTGGTTTGGAATACTAAGCAATAAAAAAAAAACGACAGCCTTACAAAAAGTGTTGGCCTTACAAAAAATGTTAAAGGAACTTGAAGCTGAAAAGAATGGCACTAATGGCCCTGGCCAGTTGGCTCAGTGGTAGAGCGTTGGCCTGGCATGTGGAAATCCCGGGTCCAATTCCCAGCCAGGGCACATAGAAGAAGCGCCCATCTGCTTCTCCATCCTTCCCCCCTCTTCTTTCTCTCTCTTCCCCTCCCACAGCCAAGGCTCCATGAGAGCAAAGTTGGCCCCGGCACTGAGGATGGCTCCATGGCCTCCGCCTCAGGCACTAGAATGGCTCTGGTTGCAACAGAGCAATGCCCCAGATGGGCGGAGCATTGTCCCCTAGTGGGCATGCTGGTGGGTCTCAGTGGAGTGTATGCGGGAGTCTGTCTCTGCCTCCCTGCTTCTCACTTCAGAAAAATACAGAAAAAAAAGAAAGAAAAGAAATGGCACTAATTGATAACGTACAAGAAAACACGGCAAGAGTAAAACTCTCACTATAAATTACATAGTAAAGGTAGTGAAAAATCACAAAGCTAATATGAAGGTTCAGAAGATGAAAATAAAATTAAAACAATACTAAAGAACAAAATATGAAATTGAAAATTAAAAACAAAAGGGGGAAATAGAAATACAGTTTTAGAATGTGTTCATATTTAAGTGGCTTTGAACTTAAAATAGACTGTAGACTGTTATAAAGATAGAATGTCACATGTGAATCTCACAGCAACTGCAAAGCAGGAAACTTAAAAGAAAATGAAAAAGGAAGCTAAATATTAACATTAAAGAAAATCTTCCAACCTCAAGGGAAGAGAAGAAAGGAACAGAGAAACTAAAAACAGCCAGAAAACAAGAAAATGACAATATATACGTACCTAGCAACAATTATTTCAGATGTATATGGACAAAATTCTCAAATCAAAAGAGATAAAATGGCTAATCAGACAAGAAATACACAAGACATTTGCTGCCAAACAAGAGACTTACTTGAGAATTAAGGACATACATAGATTGAAAGTTAAGGGGTGGAGAAAGACATTCCATGCAAGTGGAAATGAAAAGGAAGCTGATGTAGTTTATTTATTTTATTTTATTCATTTTAGAGAGGAGACACAGAATGAGAGAGAGAAAGAAGGGAGGAGCTGGAAGCATCAACTCCCATATGTGCCTTGACCAGACCAGTGCAGGGTTTTGAACTGGCAACCTCAGTGTTCCCAGGTCAATGCTTTATCCACTGCGCCACCACAGGTCAGGCGAAGCTGATGTAGTTTTATTAGACAAAATCAACTTTATTTTATTTGTAACAGAGAGAGTCAGAGAGACGGACAGATAGGAACAGACAGACAGAAAGGGAGAGAGATGAGAAGCATCAATTCTTCGTTGCAGCACCTTAGTTGTTCATTGATTGCTTTCTCATATGTGCCTAGATCCAGGTGAGGGGGAGGAGGCTACAGCAGAGCGAGTGACCCCTTGCTTAAGTCAGCAACTTTGGGCTTCAGGCCAACAACCATGGGGTCATGTCTAGGATCCCACACTCAAACTGGCGACCCTGTGCTCAAGCTGGTGAGCCTGCACTCAAGCTGGCAACCTCGGGGTTTCAAACCTGAGTCCTCTGTGTCCCAGTCTGACACTCTATCCACTACATCACTGTCTGGTCAGGACAGACAAAATCAACTTTGAAAGTTACACTATAATAAAAGACAAAGAGGGAGCATTACATAATGGCAAAGGTGTGAACCCTAAAGGACTAAAAAGAAACCTACCAAGAAGGGTTTCTGGTGGTTAACTGAGCCTAGCAACTATTTCTGTACAGGGGACGCTCACGCAAACTGCAGTTCACAGAGAAGCTGGTGCTGAACTGCCTGCCTGCATTGTTTCTGCCACCTGAGCCAGTCCTTATAAAAACTGCCTGGAATCCTATTTCAACCAGAAAGACTGAGGCTTTCTCCATACAGTTGGAGTGCAACTCTGGCCAATCAGTGGTTCTATTCTGATTAATCAGGACAATGCCTTTTGGACCAATCAAACTGGGAGGATTTGTAGTCCTCATTTGCATGGGGATGGACCAAGTAGGGATCAGGGGCAGAGATTTCTATACATATAAGCCAGCTTTCTGCCTCAGAGCACACTTTCCCTTTCTGTGGGAGACTATATCTTCCTGGCTGCACTGAAACACTGAAGATATCTGGCAAGAGGGGCCTGACCCCAGTACCTCATGCTGTTTTCACAGTTGTGCCACATCACAATTGAGCTGTACCTCAGACATGCTGTATTGCAATTGAGCTGTTTTGCATGAAATAAAGTTTCTTTCTTCACCACACCCAAAATGGGGATTCCTGTTGGCATTGAATTGGCACCAACAACCATTGGTTGACAAAGGGATCAATCCAGCAAGAAGATATAAGATTTATAAATATATATGCACCCAACATAGGAGCACATATATATATATTATATATAATATATAAAATATATATTATATTATATATAATATATAAAATATAAAATATATATTATATATAATATATATATTATATATATAGCTATAGTATTGACATAAGATATAAGATTTATAAATATATATGCACCCAACATAGGAGCACATATATATATATTATATATAATATATAAAATATATATTATATTATATATTATATATAATATATAAAATATATATTATATATAATATATATATATTATATATATAGCTATAGTATTGACAGACCAAAGGAAGAAATTGACAGCAATATAATAATATCCCATTTAGATCAATGGTTATATCATTCAGATAGAAAATCAATAAAGAAACATTGAAATGACACATTAATGAGTTATAAGGTCTTAAAGACACATTAGACCAGATGAAATGATATGATATGATAGCTATAGAACATTGTACCCAAAAGCAGGAGAATACGCATTTTTCTCAAGTGCACAGGAAACATTCTCCAGGGTAGATGACATATTAGGCCACAAAACTACAAAACAAGTCCCAATAAATTAAAAAGATTGAAATAATATCAAACATATTTTCCAACCATAAGGTATAAAACTAGAAATCATTTACAAGAAGAAAACTGGGAAAACCACAAAAACATGGAAATTAAACAGTATGCTACTACACAACCAATAGGTCGACCTAAAAGGAAATCTAAGGAGACATTAAAAATATCTAGAGACAAATGAAAACAGAAATACTACATACCAGGGTTTAAGGGATGCAGGAAAAATAGTTCTAAGAAGATCACTGCAATATAGGCCTACCTCAAGAAATGAGAAAAAAACCAAATAATCTAATTTTACGCCTAAAAGAACTAGAAAAAGAAGAAGAAATGGAACCCAAAGTTAGCAGAAAGAAGGAAATAATGATCAGAGTGGACATAAATGAAATAAAGACCAAAAAGACAATAAAAGATCATTGAAGCTAAGAATTGGTTCTTTGAAGATACACAAAATTAGCAAACTTTTAGCTAGACTTAACAAAAAAATAAATAAAAATAATAGAGCAAGAGTTCAAATAAAATCAGAAATGAGAGAAGTTGCAACTGATACCACAGAAACACCAAGGATCATAAGAGGCTACTAGACAACCTATAAGAAATGGCTGAATTCCTGGAAGCATACAGTTTTTTTTCTCTTTCTTTTTCCAAGTGAGTGGAGGGGAGATAGAGAGACAGACTCCTGCACGTGCCCTGAGCAGGATCTACCCAGCAACCCCCATCTGGGGCTGATGCTCTGTCCATCTGGGGCCATGCTCACATGGAATTATTTTTAGTGCCTGAGGTGGAGGCTCCATGGAGCCCTCCTCAGTACCTGGGCTGATGCGCTAGAACCAATTGAGCCATGGTTGTAGGATGGGAAGAGAGAAAGAAAGAGAGAGAGAGAGAGGGAAAGAGAAGGGGGATAGGGAGGGGGGTGGAGAAGTAGATGGTTGCTTCTCCTGTGTGTCCTGACCAGGAATCGAATCCAGGACTTCCACATACGAGGCTGACGCTCTACCACTGTTAGCAAGGGTCTTGAGTTTATATATTTTTTTAAAAGATTTTATTTATTGATTTTAGAGAGAGGAAAAAGAGAGAGAGAAGGAGGAAAGGAGCAGGAAGAATCAATTCCTAATAGTCGCTTCTCATATGTGCCTTGACCAGGTAAGCTTAGGGTTTCAAACCAGCAACCTCAGCATTCCAAGCATTTACTCATTGTACCACTTAGGCCAGGTATTTATTGAGTTTCTATTATGACTTAGGCCAGTGGTTCTCAAACTTTTTGAAGTAGGGGCACACTTAAAATCCTACAAATAATTGTAGGTACACTAAATACAAATTTTTGAGAAATATGTTGTAATAATTAAGTCAATTTTTTTTTTTTTTTTTACAGGGACAGAGAGTCAGAGAGAGGATAGACAGGGACAGACAGACAGGAACAGAGAGAGATGAGAAGCATCAATCATCAGTTTTTCATTGCGACACCTTGGTTGTTCATTGATTGCTTTCTCATGTGCTTTGACCACAGGCCTTCAGCAGACCAAGCAACCCCTTGCTCAAGTCAGTGACCTTGGGTCCAAGCTGTCAAGCTTTTGCTCAAGCCAGATGGGCCTGTGCTCAAGCTGGCAACCTCGGGGTCTCGAATCTGGGTCCTCCACGTCCCAGTTCGATGCTCTATCCACTGTGCCACTGCCTGGTCAGGCAAGTCAAATATTAAAGAAAAAAATATAAAGTTCAAGAGTGCTTTTATGGTAATTAAACAAAATAAATATGACAAAATTAAATTTATTCTGACATTAAAAAACATTTTTATATTATATTTTTTGAGTTATGCTTCTTAGAATTTATAAAAAAGAGGGGTTAAAAAATTTAAAAAATGACAAAACGTTATCTTTTTATATATATAGATACATTCTTAGTAAGATTTAGTAAATTCGGCAGGTCCCGGTGCAAATGTGTTAAGTTTTTCATTCTTGTGTTTATAAGAAACATGAGCCTGATGTGTCCTAGCGATTTATTCAATGTTTGGGCATATATTTGAAAGGCAAACTCTCATTTCCTCATTAATACATTGAAGAATTCCTATCTTTTTACTCTTAATTGTTTTTTTTTTTAATTTTTTTTAAATTTTATTCATTTTAGAGAGGAGACACAGAGTGAGAGAGAGAGAGAGAGAGAGAAAGGAGGGAGGAGCTAGAAGCATCAACTCCCATATGTGCCTTGACCAGACCAGTGCAGGGTTTTGAACTGGCAACCTCAGTGTTCCCAGGTCGTTGCTTTATCCACTGCGCCACCACAGGTCAGGAATTTTACTACAATTTTCAACATCCTATTTATGTGAATTAGGATTTTCTACCCTCAAAACAATTAAGAGTAGCCTGACCTGTGGTGGCGCAGTGGGTAAAGCAACAACCTGGGAACACTGAGGTCGCCAGTTCAAAACCCTGCACTGGTCTGGTCAAGGCGCATATGGGAGTTGATGCTTCCAGCTCCTCCCCCTTTCTCTCTTTCTCTCTCTCACTCTCTCTCTCACTCTCTGTCTAATAAAATAAAAAGAAATTTAAAAAAAAGAGAGAGAAGAAAATTGTAGTAAAATATTCAAATCTTTTTTAGATATTGCCACATATTCTTCTTTTATAGAAATCCAAAAGGCTTCAAGAGACAATTTCTTATGTTTAATCATCAATCCAAAACCCCCACCATACATATCATCTTCACTTTACACCAAACAAAGGATAGAAGAAACTTGCCTCCAGTCTTTCCCAGGAACATGGCGGGTAGTGTAAACAATCCAGCACCACAGCTTAACAGCCTTTTGCAACCTAATCAGGCAAGTGAGGTCGGGTGTTGGGCAGACTGCCAGCTTATAGCCAATTCCCCACACTTCTGTCCCCCAAAAATCTAAACTCCAAAAGCCCTGTTGTTTTTTGGTCCCCAACAGGCACATATTTCTCTGGAATACCATAGGGCACACCTGGAAATCTTCTAGGGCGCACCGGTGCGCTCTGGTGCACACTTTGAGAATCACTGACTTAGGCATTGCTCTCGGTGTAAACAGATGTGCATGTGCACGCACACACACACTTATTCTTAAAAAAAAAACTTTATTGGTATCAGTTCTGTTTTTCAGTTAAGAAAAGCTAGGTTCAAAGTAGTTAGATGAATTATCTAGAATTAATTCAACCAAGTTATTGGTTGAATTAATTCATGAATGTGTGTACCACTTTTTCCTAGCACTGTGAAGCAGTTGCTGATTTCAGAAATCCACAGGAAGACCTGGGCTGAAGGAAGGATGAAATATGAAGCCAAAAAAGAGGCAAAAATAATAAGATATTGACAAATGTAATAGTGAATTAATTATGTGATCAAGGGCACTCTAACAGTTACTAAAGTAATAATTAAATAATTTATAAATTATATTATAGTGTTTTTTTCCCCATATAATGTGTTTCTTACACATTTCTTTCATTGAAAACGATGAAACCGACATGGTTAAATAAAAACCTCTGCCAGTTGTCGAATGTGACTTCCAACCTCATTATCCAAATATTATATATGGCACATCCCCAAATTGTGGGATTGGAAGTGGAGGTGGGTCCTTTAGTTTTATTCTTGACCTCTCATTTGCTCTAGTGAGTGCCCTTCATCATGGGTCCAAGCCAACACTGTATTATATGTAACAAACTTCTAGAGTGAGGAATCTTGGGGGTACAAATTATGTGCATAGGTAGGAGCGTAGACATAGACTCCAGCTTGGTTTAATGTAATGCTGTGCCTAATTTCCCATCTAATTCCTACTTCCTTCAGCCCTGGGCTGGTCCTTGTCTCCTTCTCTCCCTCTTCCTCCCTTTTTTCCCATTTTTCTTTTCCTTCCTTCCTTCCTTCCTTCCTTCCTTCCTTCCTTCCTTCCTTCCTTCCTTCTTTCCCTCCTTCCTTCCTTCCTTCTTTCTTTTTTCTTTCCCTATAATTTTTATGCTCATAAAATATATGTAATAAAATTTGCTATTTTAACCATTTAAATATACAAGTTAGTAGTATTAATTATATTTACAATGTTACACAACCATATCACTACCTACTTTCAACTATTTCATCACCTGAAACAGAAACTCTGTACCCATTAAGCAATAACTCTCCATCTCCCAATTCTTACTGCCTAGTAACCTCTAATCTTTCTCCATGAATTTGCTTACTCTAGGTATTTCATATAGGTGGAATCATACGATATTTGTCCTTGTATGTCTGGCTATTTCACTTAGCATAATGTTTTCAATATTCTTGTTGTAGTATGTATTAAATCCATTTCTTTATATGGTGAAAAATATTCTGTTGTATGTATATACCATCTTTTGTTTATCCACTTTTCTGTTGACAGACACTTGAGTAGTTTCTAGGCTCCTTTACATAAAGTTTAAAAACAGATGAAAGTAGTGTATGATACTAGAAGTTAAGATCATGGGTTCTGCCTGACCAGGCAGTGGCGTAGAGCATTAAACTGGGACACAGAGGAACCAGGTTCGAAACCCTGAGGTTGCCAGCTTGAGCATGGGCTCATCCTGCCTGAGCGTGGGTTCACCAGCTTGAGCGCAGGGTCGCTGGCTTGAGCATGGGATCATAAACATGACCCCATGGTCGCTGACTTGAGCCCAAGGTTACTGGCTTGAGCAAAGGCTCATTTGCTCTGCTGTGCCCCCACCCACTGGTCAAAATACATATGAGAAAGCAATCAATGAACAACTAAGGAGCCGCAATGAAGAGTTGATGGTTCTCATATTTCTCCCTTCCTGTCAGTCTGTCCTTATCTGTCCCTATCTGTCTCTGTTGCAAAAAAACAAAAACAAACTATGTAAATGCAGTATGTTGTCTTTTGTATCTGGTTTCTTTCAGTCAACATTATGCTAATGAGATTCAGTCATGTGTAATGCAGTTCATTCATTCTCATCCTTGTATGTAATTCCATTGAATGGGTATATTACAATTCACTATTTATTCTACTGTCATGAGTACTTGAGTGATTTTTAGTTAAGGACTATCACAAATAATACTATTAAGAACATTCTTAGAGACATCTGATAAGCATATTTACATATTCCCGTTGGATTTGTATCTAAGAGTAGAATTACAGTGTCATTGGGTAGACATAGTCCAGCTTTCACAAATATGGCTAGATTTCCACAGTAATCAGAGCAGTTGACATATTACCAGCAGTGTCTAAAGGTTCCAGATGAAGTGGAACAACACTTAAGTATTTGTAATTTTATTCATTCTAGTGGAAGCATAGGATTATCTCGTGTGATTTTACATTGCATTTCCCTGGAGGCTAAGTGGGAGACTGTTTTCTAAAGGTGGTTGCAACAATCTCTTTGTTTTTTTATTTTTATTTTTATTGATTTTAGAGGGAGAAGTGAGGGGTAGAGGAGGAGCGGTAAACATCAACTTGTAGTAGTTGCTTCTTGTTTGTGCTGTGACCAGGCAAGCCCGGGGCCTCAAACTGGTGATATCAGCATTCCAGGCCGATGCTTTATCTACTGTGCCACCACAGGTCAGGAAACAATTTCTTTCAACACACATGCAGTTCTACAACTGATCTTGCCACTCTTCCATTAGGAAGTGAAGTCTAACTTCCCTGCCCTTGAATTTGGGAGAGCAATCTGACTAAAAATCATAGCAGAAGTGCCCTGGCTAGGTGGCTTATTTAGTTGGAGCATCATCTGGATACATCAAGGTTGTGGGTTCAGTCATTGGTTGGGGCACATGAAATAATCAACCAATAATGCATAAATAAGTGGAACAACAAATCAATGCTGCTTGTTCTCTCCGCCACCCCATCTCAAAATCAATTAATAATTTTAAAAAATGTATAACACAGTGATGCTGAATCACTTTTGAAGCTGGGTCGTGAAAGATCAGGCTACTTCTGCCTTATTCTTTGGAACATTTATGCTTGAAGTACTGACTGAGCTGCTATGTAGTAAGCCTTACTACTCTAAGGCTGCCATGCTATGAGGAAGCCAAGTCACAAGGAGAGGTCATGTGGAAACACGCAGGACAGCAATCCTTGTCTCTGAGTCATCATGTGCTTTCAGAGTCTTTCTTCAGCCTTAGTAGAAAGGCCTTTCATAGAGCAGAAGCAAGTCATCCCACTGTGCCCATTTCAAACCCTTGCCTCACAGATTTGTACTCATAATAAAGTGACTATCGCTTTAAGTTGCTAAGAATTTGGGAAGTTTGTTGTGTAGCAATAGCAAAAGTTTAATACAAATTATTGGTTTTAGTACATATATGACTTGGACAATTATTCTTTTTTAAGAGTTGAGAACTGAGGCTTACTCAAGAGGTTATATAACTTGCCCAATTTCTCATAGCTGGTAAGGAAGAAAGCCAGGACTGGCACCTGTGTCTGTATGACTAAGGCCATACAGCCTGTGCTCTCTACTGTTGTGAACATTTGAGAAGGGGGGAGGGTAGGGGAAAGAGAGAGATTAACTATTGAAATGGTTTTGTGACTTGTTTTTCTTTCTTCTTAATGCAACATTGTGAGCATTTTAATAAAAGCCATGCTCTTTTCACTATATAATGCTGCATCTTGTTTCAATAAATTCTTTTGTTGCAAGATAGAGAGCTGCATTCAAGTGTCAGTGTAATAATACCCCCAGATGTCCTCTTCTAATCAAGTGGCCTTCCCTCATTAAAATAGCAGTGGTTTGACCTGACTGGTGGTGGTACAGTGGATAGAGGTCCCAGGTTCGAAGCCCCAAGGTCACCAGCCTGAGCACAGGCTCATCCAGCTTGAGCACAGGGTCACTGGCTTGAGGGTAGAATTGTCAACATGATCCCAAGGTTGTTGGCTTGAACAAGGGGTCACTGGCTTGTCTGAAGCCCCCCAGTAAAGGCACGTATGAGAAGCAATCAATGAACAACTAAGTGATGCAAACCAAATTGATGCTTCTCATCTATTTCCCTTTCTCTCTCTCTCAAAAAAAAGTAGTGGTTTGGAGGATTTCATCTAACTCCTTTTATGGAGATAATGACATAGCAGAGTTATTTACTTGGATTTTATATTGTTATTTTTTCTTACTTTGTTTTTAAGCATTTGTTTGACATATCTTTTTATTCATTCCTCTATTTTCAATCATTGTAAGTTATCTTGATTTAGAAGTATGTCTCATAAATAACATGTAGCTGGATTTTTTCTTACCCAACAAGAGAGCTACCACTCCCAGAGATGCTCAAGTCACTAGAGCTGGAGAGAACTGTTTGGTCTGGGCAGATGTCATATGAAAGGCCAGGCAAGACATTCTGCCTAACATCACACAGCCTCTGGTTATCAGGGTAAAAGTAAACTCCTCTTAACTTCCCGTTTCTGTAGTAGATGTGGTTACATGACCTCGTTCTTTCCTTCTCATTTCAAATCTAGTGGAAAGAGCATTAAACTCAGTACCTGAAAGCCTGGGCTCAAAGTCTGGCTTTGCCACTCACTGTGTGTTACCTCTCTGAACTTCATCTTCTCATCTGGAGGAGAATAATAATAATAATTATATATATATATGTATATATATATATATATATATACATATACATATATATATATATATATATGTATATATATATATATATATATATATATATATATATATATAATTTTTCCAAAGTTAGAAGTGGGGAGGCAGTCACACAGACTCCTGCATGCGCTTGACCAGGATCCACCTGGCATGCCCACCAAAAGGCGATGCTCTGCCCATCTGGGGTATTGCTCCTTTGCAACTGGAGCCATTCTAGTGCCTGAGTTGGAGGCCATGGAGCCGTCCTCAATGTCCCACCCAACTTTGCTCCAATGAAACCTTGGCTGCAGGAGGGGAAGAGAGACAGAGAGGAAGGAAAGAGGAAGGGTGGAGAAGCAGATAGGCGCTTCTCCTGTGTGCCCTGATGGGGAATTGAACTCAGGACTTCCAGATACCCGGCCGACTCTCTATCGCTGAGTCAACCAGCCAGGGCTAAGCATAATGATTTCTAACTGTCTGGGAGGCTGTTGTATTCAATGAATTGCTATGAGTTGGAAGTCTTTTTATAGAGAGGCATTTGGTTTGCTAGGACTGCTGTAACAAAGTACCACAAGCGGGATGGCTTAACAGAAATTAATTTTCTCACAGTTCTGAAGGCTGGAAGTTTGAGATCAGGGTGTCAGCAGGGTTGATTTCTTCTAAGAGCTCTGTCCTTGGCTTTTATTTATTTATTTTATTTATTTTTTACAGGGACAGAGAGAGGGATAGATAGGGACAGACAGACAGGAATGGAGAGAGGTGAGAAGCATCAATCATTAGTTTTTTAAACTTTTTTTTTTAATTTCTTTTTATTGTATTCATTTTAGAGAGGAGACACAGAGTGAGACAGAGAGAGAGAGAATGAAAGAGAGAAAGGGGGGAGGAGCTGGAAGCATCAACCTCCATACGTGCCTTGACCAGACCATCGCAGGGTTTTGAACTGGCGACCTCAGTGTTCCCAGGTCAACGCCTTATCCACTGCGCCACCACAGGTCAGGCTCAATCATTAGTTTTTTGTTGCCATTGCGGTACCTTAGTTGTTCATTGATTGCTTTCTCACATGTGCCTTGACCGTGGACCTTCAGCAGACTGAGCCACCCCTTGCTGGAGCCAGTGACCTTGGGTGCAAGCTGGCGAGCTTTTGCTCAAGCCAAATGGGCCTGCACTCAAGCTAGTGAGCTCGGGGTCTCGAACCTGGGTCTTCCACATCCCAGTCTGACGCTCTATCCACTGTGCCACCGCCTGGTCAGGCTGTCTTTGGCTTTTAGATGGCTATCCTTTTAGGTATCTTTACTTGGTCTTCCCCATATGTGTGCTTTTGTCCAAATCTCTGCTTTAACGATGCCTGTCATTTTTTATTAGAGCCCACTTGACTTCGTTTTGCCTTAGTTAACCCTTTAAAGGCCACATCTCCAAATACAGGCACATTCTGAGGCACTGGGGGTTAGGACTTCAACATATGAATTTTGAGGGCACACAGTTCAGCCCATAAAAGAGCAGCATTTCAAATAGCCTTGCTCTGGCGTAGGAACAGAGAAAACATTGGAACACAATAAAGCAGAGGCTGAAAACTAGCACACATACATTTTGTTTGGCCTAGTTTTTTAAAGATTTTCAGTTGTTTTCTCATAAAAATTATGGGTTTTGGCTTCTCTTCAAAAATCCAAAGCTCTAGCAACATCAACAATGGCCGGAGTTGGGTGGTCGCTTGCCCTGGACTGTCTCCTTCAATCTACTCCAGTCCTAACCACTCCCCTATTCTGGGCTCTAGCCTGCTCTGATTCATTTCAAGCTATTTTGATTTTTTTGACCTCTGGGATGGAAAGCACAGAAATAGATTCAAAAACATACTAGAATGGAAGAAAAGATGGTGATGGTATTTCAAAGCTCTTGGGAAGAAGCACTGTGTGGAAGAGTTGGCCACACTACCTTGTCCCCAATCAGAGGATAATTGCTGACTTGAAAGAGTTTAATGGAGGCAGATGACCTTTCTCTGAGTGTCACAGAATGTAATCAGTAAGAGCTAGGGTAGACCTTCTGTGATGCACCAGTCCTCCTGCACGCCCAAGAAAAGCAGAAGAGAAAACAACTGCTTTGTTATTTTAGGAAAGTAATTGATATTCACTGATTCTATTAACATTTAGAGGAAATATTTTCACTTCAGTATGGGTTTAAAAAAGTGGTCGGCAAACTCATTAGTCAACAGAGCCAAATATCAACAGTACAACGATTGAAATTTCTTTTGAGAGCCAAATTTTTTAAACCTAAACTATATAGGTAGGAACATTCCTTATTGAGGTAGCACCCACACGTGGTATTTTGTGGAAGAGCCACACTCAAGGGGTCAAAGAGCCGCATGTGGCTCGCGAGCCCCAGTTTGCCGACCACTGGTTTAAACTATACAGTTTAAGGGGAAGAAAAGTAATTTATCTAGGGTAAGATGCTTACTTTTATAGGTCAACCACTAGAAGAACCAAATCGGCCTTGCCGCTGTGCTCCGCCCAGGAACTGGAGGTTCTTCCTTCCTTCGCTGTCTCCAGAGGCTGGGTATCCACCCCCTCTGCATCTGTGGGACCATTGGCTGAAACTCAAGGTTAGATGAGGCTACCAATCTAGGACTCGGGATCTTATTTGAAGAAAAGAATTCAGGGTACTTGGAGAAAGAAGTGGGGTTTTCCTGAAGAAGGGAAAGTGGAGTTTTGTGACTTTGAGACTTGAAAAAGAGAATGCAAGAGAGACAGTGAACAACAAACTATGCAGGAGAGCCCAGTTAGAAAGCTGTTGGTGAAGCCCCGAAGTACAGGGTCATGAAGGTCTAGGGCTACAGGCTGCCTACCCTGTGCAACTTGAGGCGGAAGTGAGATTCAGCACGTTTGGTTCTCCTATGTAGCGATTTCCCTCTGAAACTGTACTAACCTCTTGGTAAAGAAACATGTCCTTTCTGGTCCATTGGTCTTGTGCACACGAAAAAGCCAGAGTGGCACACTGTGGAAGAGTCTGTTCTGCCCCTCTCCTCCTGGCCTCCAGTGCATATGGAGGGTCATCCTAAGGTAGACTGTGACTCTGAGCTCCGTCCGGGTGGTCCCTGTAGTATCGGAGGGAGATCCAGAGCTAGCTTCGAAACAGTGGTTCTTAACCTGGGTTCTATCGAACCCTAGGGGTTCCACGAGTCGGTCTCAGGGGTTCGGAGAAGCCTCTGCCACGGAGGCCAGAATAAAGTAATACCGTAATTTGTTGTGAGTTCATGCACTTTGTTGGTTTTGTTCTTTGAGCAAGGTGATGTTCATGCACGGCTCATTTTGTGCACCAGTAAAAAAACATATACCTATGTCTTGAATTTGGGGAAAAAAATCATATTTTATTTATCACTAAAGAAGGGTTCGGTGAATGCGCATATGAAACTGGTGGGTTTGGTACCTCAAAAAAGGTTAAGAACCACTGTTCTAAAATCTACATGTCACCAAGGGACTGTCCTGGGGTGAAATGGCAGTTCAAATCCTTAAGAAATCCTATAATTTAAAGAATGCTCTTCCCAGATGGGGGATGGGAACGCCCAGAAATCTCCCGAGCTTCTATTTAATAAATAATTTTGGAATAATTAGAATATATATTAAGATTCTAGGTCATGCCAAAACCAAAAATTAAGTCCAGATAGACTGAATTGTTAACTGTGAAAAAACTATAGCATGTAAAATAAAACTATTAAATGTAAGGTAAGATATTTAGGTTTTTCCTCTGTAATAATCTTGGGCCAGTCCAAAGCAAGATATGAAACCCAGAACTTATAAAAGGCAAAAATACCAAATTATATCACACAGAAACTAAGAAAAGATCTGCTTAATACAATCAAGGCACAACACACACTACCAGGGAAAATACCTGTAATACATAAATAACGAAGGTTAATCTCTCTAAATTAAAAAAAGAGAAAAGAACACCAACTAAACAATAAGAAAGGACAAACAATCAAATAGAAAAAAAATAAAAGAATATCACTAAGGACTTCATAGAAGAAAGAGAAATGGTCAATAAGCATATTTAAAAAAGAACCCTAAGCCTTTATAATATATAAAGAAATTCACATTAAAGTATCAACATATGTTTTTCACCTATAAGTAAAAAAATGATTTATATAAATACAGAACAAAGTCTGGAAGAAAACACACCAAACTATGAACAGTGCTTCATTTTGAGGAAATATAATTGGTGAAGCTGAGTGAGGGTCTTTCATTTTGTCACTTTATATAAAATTTTCAAGTACAGTGGTACCTTGAGATACAAATTTAATTCGTTCTGTAACCGAACACATAAGTCAGTCAACTCGTATATCAAACTGCCGGTACTGGACCCGTCTGCCAACACGCCAATAGCAGCAGCTTCCTGAATCATGACTCGTATCTCGGATTTTCGCTCGGATCTCGAACAAAAATATGGACCGAGCCACAGCTCGTATCTTAAAATTCATATGTTGGTCTGTTCGTATCTCAAGGCACTACTGTATTGGATAATGGATGATTCTTACTTTTGGGATGTTTTTCTCTATAGTTAAGTGCTTCTGAAAGCAAGGAAAACAAAATTTTCACTTTCAGGAGGTTTGAAAATTTTAGTTTATTTTAATTTTCAAAATCACAAAATGTATGAGATAAATAAAATAATCAGGTCAGTTTTATGTACTCTCTCATTTTAAACCAGTTTTTATGCACACTATTTGTCCTTTCACTTAATTAAGATTCTAGGTCACGTTAGAACCAAAAGTTAAGTCCAGATGAATTGAATTGTTAACTATGAAAAAGAATATAGCATGTTAAAATAAAACTATTAAATGAAAGGTAAGGTATAGTAGGTTTATTTAAATTAATTAATACATAATCTTAAATTAATACATTTTCTACAGCATATTTTTTCTGGAGAATTCCCCTCTTCAAAAAAAAAAGGAAAGAAAGAAAAATTTAAGGTGCTTATACGTATGTAAGGATTTAATTATTTTAATATATTACTATTGCTTTCACTCAAGTTCTTGGTTTTAATGACCAAGGTAATGGTCACATATCACTTTGGGAAATAAATTTTCAGAAAGTTCAAAAGAAAATATCCTTCCCATGTGATTTTCAGATAAGCCAGTTGAGAAAACTTGATATTACATATATATGTATATTACATAATTCAAAGAGTCCAAAGAACATTCTGAGGAGTTCTTTGAGTCCCTGCCACCTGTTATGTTTCTTGTGTATTCTAGAGATATTTTATGTATGTTCAATCATCTCATAATTATATGGCAGCCTACTTACCCTAAATTATGCTCTTTTTATTTAAAATATATACCTTGAAAATTATTGAAAATCAATACATATAGGGTTGGTATCATAATTTTTTTTAAGGCTGCAAATGATTCCAGTGCATGAATTAACCATAATTTATCTCATTAGTCCCCTCCTGATGGGTATTCATGTTATTTCCAATATCTTATCTTTGCAAACAATGCTGCAATAAATATCTGTGTATTTGTGATTTTGCAAATATGTCAGTATATTTGTAGAATACATCCCTAGAAGTAAGTACACTTTAACATTTAGAAGGTTAGTAGCAGTTTGAACTCCCTTAAAACATGATTGAGAGTTTGTTTCCCTACATCCTCAACAATGTAGTGGTATCAAACTTTTTATTTTTGCTATATAAGGAAAAAATGGTTATTATGTAGTTTTGATTTGCCTTTCTTTTAAGTAAAGTTGAACAATTTATAAGTTGAACCAGTTATAATTCCTCTTTTATGAATTATGTTTTCATTTCAGTTCATTTAATTACTATTAAACTTTCATTCAAATTATAAAAATAATATTTGCTATTTAGAGATTTTTCTCGTTGGGTAAGAAAAAAATCTAGCTACATGTTATTTATGAGAGATTCTTCTAAATCAAAATAACTTATAATGATTGAAAATAGAGGAATGAATGAATAAATACCAAACAAATGCTTTAAAACAAAGTAAGAACAACAATATAAAAACCAAACAAACTAAATTGAACCAATTTAACGTTTCAAATTTATAAATGGTGTTATCCATCAAGAATACATAATAATCAGGAACCTTATTAAACTTAACAACAGATCTTCAAAATATAAAACATAAACTGTTAGAAATATGAAAAAATTTGATAAATCTATAATTTTGGGGTTCCTGAATATACCTCTCTCAGACATTACCAAATCAAGTAAACAAGAATAAGTAAGGCTATAGAGGATTTAAATAACAAAATTAATAAGTTGATAAATAGAATATTATATTTTTCAAAAATATACATGGAACATTGAGAAAAACAAGCAAGCACTAGATCATGAAAAATATTTCAATAACTCTAAAAAGCAGAGCATACACACTCGCATCATACTGTAATAACATGCTCTTTAAAGTCAATCAATAAAATTTAAAAAGCCCCAAAGAATGGCATCTTTCAAAACAAAGCAAAAAACAAAATTCCAAGTATTTACAAGTAAATAAAAACACTTTTCTGTGTGACTCTTAGATTAAAAAAGAAATGAAAATCACAAACTATTTGGAAATGGGTGTTAATGAGAGAAACTATTTATTGAATCTTGTTGGATGTCGTCAAAACAGTACCACATGAACAAGTATAGCTTTACATGCATTTATTAGGAAATAGGAAAACTTCGTTAGTCAATTTTTTAAAAATGTTAAAATAATTTAAAAATCAAGAAAATAAACCCAGAGGGGAAAAAAGGAATTAATAATAAAAGCATAAACTGAATTTCCACTTCTGTTACTATTGGACTCAATTCTCTAAGAATAACTTGAAAAGCTAAAAAGAAATATGACAAGCATTTACTTGGAAGCATCAGCATCAGAGAACAAACAAGAGAATAAAGAATGGCCAAGAAAAATAAGAGAAAACAGAAATTCAGAGTTGTTAGGCATAGGTACCACTTTTCTGTTAGCGGTCTTTCTCATTGTCAGGAAAAGCTGAGAAGTGGGTGGTTTAGCCTCCCAAGCCTGGGAGGGAAAAGCTGGAGTCCAGGATCTCTTTTATCAAAGCTTTGAGTTGGGACCCCATGGGATTAAAGACTGGAGGGTGGGGGGGACTAAAAGTGATTCTGGATTGTGTGTGCCTTCAGGCAATTGTGAGAAACAAAAGTCTTCCCTGAGGAAAATGAAATCATCCTACACCTCAAATTAGTTTTACAAGAAACTTAGAGAACACACTTTTTTGGCACACAATAAAAAGTAACCAGGCCCAAGAAGAAATATGGCAACCTGAACAAAACCACTGGAAATAATAGACAATAGAATTGGCCCATATAGGTTCCAGATATTGGAGTTATTGGTCATTATTCTTAAAACAACCATGCTTTTAAAAAAACCCAACAACTATGTTTACAAAATTAAAGGAGATAATAAAAGATAAAATTAAGAATTTGGCATAAAACTTGAAATATAATTAAGGTAGATTTGAAAAAACTTAATCAGAATTGAAAACTGGAAACAGTAATGGAAATTAAGAATTCAGTGACCCAAATGAATAGAAAATTAATGACTTAGATGACACAGAAAGAAGGATAGAAAAGTTCAGAAGAGAAGAGAGGGTAAAAGGTTGGAAGGATACAGTCAAAAGGTCTAACATATGAATCGTTTGAAGTCCTAAAAGGGGAGGAGAAATAGAAAAAGGTAGAAGCAATGTTTGAACAGATAATGCCTGAAAAACACCCCAAACTGATGAAAGACTTTCAGTAACAGATTCAAGGAACTCTTATCACCCCTGAGGGATAAGTAAAAAGAAATCCACACCTAGCCATATCAGCTGTCAATCTAATTGTCCCTTTGAACTTAATATGTCCTTTTCCCTCATCCTCTGGTTGCCTATAAATAACCAATTCTTCAAATGCTCTTAAAACAAGCTTTACTATTTTATCGGCTCTTTTACTAAAGGGTTGAATAATCTTTGACTCCATGTTTATTTTATAATTACATGTCATGTTTTTAACTTTTTGGAAAAATATACTTTGAATATATATGAAACAAGGAATTCATGGAAGACTACTTTTTCTTCTTGCAATATTTTTGTACTATTTTATTATTTTTTTCCCATCTCACTGAAAAATAATTCTGGTCACACTCACTAATCTGGTCTCAAACTGCAGTTTGAAAAACCCTGCCTTAGCAGACAGACTCCGGGCTGGGTGGAGGGTGGAGAAGACGGGAAGCGGGTAGAATTGCATTTTAAAAACCTATTTAAATTTGTTTGTTGGTCTGTTTGTTTGGCTTCTCCTACTCCAGAAATCAGATGACCTCGGACACTGGGCCTTTTTGTTTTGTTTTGTTTTCCCTCTTCTCTCATCGGTCACACTCCAGGATCAATGCGGGGAAGTGGGGCGGGGGTGAGGTGCCGGAGATGCGTTGAGAAAAGCCAGTGGCCAGTTTAATTTCAGCAGCTGGTTCCTGGGATGGCGATCCTGCAGGTCCAGCGAGGGCCGGTCGCTCTGGGTGGGGCCTCCCAGACCTGGAAATGCTGCCGGATCCCGGAACTTTTTGGACTACTCGGAGTTCGCAGCAAGCGAACTTCAGGTTCTCCTAGAGAGTTCTCGGAAGTGCGAAGTGGGGAAGCGCGGAAGGGGCGGCCATCGTCAGAACTCTCCACTGGGTTCCCTAAGTCCTCTTGTGCATCTTCTGCCTTTGTGTTGGCTCGTTCCTTCCCGGGGCCGGGAGACATACGGTTGGAGAGGATGGCTTCGGCGTGTTCTTTAGGTCCTGTTTGGAGGGACTGAGGACCGTGAGATAAAGTGAACAGTAAAGGGCCGGGCCGGCCTTTGCCCGTCCCACCCCGGGATACCCGTGCCCTTGAACCCGCCCCTCCTGATCTATTTCTGGGCGGGTTCCAGGCGATCCGCACTCGCCACCCAAAGGCGCAGCGACGTGAGCTATGGATCGCTTTGCTGCGCTGGGTTGCGCGAGGCTGCGGTGGGCACTGCTAGGGACGCGGATGATCCGCCTTGGTCTCGTCCCACAGGGGGCCAGAGCCAAGGCCTCGATCCCCAACGCCCTCCCGGTGGCCGAGGCGGCCGAGGCTCCCGGAACCGGGCCTGGCGACCGGAGGCTGCGGAGCCCGGATGAACTTCCAGGACCTGGGCAGCTGCGCTTCCTATTCCAGCTGTTAGTACAAGGCTACGTCCTGCACCTGCACCAGCTCCAGGTAAGCGGGCGGGACCTCGCGACGGTGGGTGAGTGAGCACTGGGACGGAGAAGCTGGGGGTGTGGAGACGTTCGACAAAAAGGGAAGAACATGGGAACTTAGCTCGGCACGGCACCAGCTGGTGCTATGGTCATAACATGGAAATGGGTGGGGTTTTGTGCTAAGGGTAGACAGAGCCCTTGAAACTGAAATGAATAGGTAGAAGAGTGTTAAGAATCAGGAGGGCACCAGAAAGGAGGTGACTCGGGACGCTAAGTTTAAAGTGGACAGAGCTTGAGAGAGGAAGTAACTTTTTCAGTAACAATGGCAGATGCAAGTGTGTTAATTGCCAGATGTTACAGAACCACTACTTATTTTTCGTGGTCATATTGTCTACCATAGACTCCTTCCAAAGGCGATGGCTTCAGGAGGATTACAGAGGTTTAGCAATTAGCCAGGTAAAGCTCTTCTTAAGGGAAAAAAGGTGTCACTTCTCAGAGAGTGAAAGTAAAATCATAGACATTAAGAAAAAGGTGCATTATTTTGTTACTATGATATCAATTTTCAGTAAGGAAGATTTATCCAGTGGAACGCTGATATGAGGCGGGGATGAATGGCCGGCCCCTCTATCAATGGACAGAGACCAGAAAACCCAGTATTGGTTAAATTGGAGAGGTTTCAGGATTTTCCCTAGAGCAGTAACTACTAAACTAATTCTCGATGGCCCGAGGAGGAGGAGGAGGAGGAGGAGGAGGAGGAGGAGGAGGAGGAGGAAGAGGAGGAGGAGGAGGAGGAGGAGGAGGAGGAGGAGGAGGAGGAGGAGGAGGAGGAGGAGGAGGAGAAGGAAGAAGAAGAAGAAGAAGAAGAAGAAGAAGAAGAAGAAGAAGAAGAAGAAAAGAAGAAGAAGAAGAAGAAGAAGAAGAAGAAGAAGAAGAAGAAGAAGAAGAAGAAGGAAGAAGAAGAAGAAGAAGAAGAAGAAGAAGAAGAAGAAGAAGAAGAAGAAGAAGAAGGCCAGGAATATGTGGCCATTTAAAGGAGAAGTCAAGGCTGAGATTTAGGAGATGCCCCTGATTCCAGCCCTATACCTCAAAAATCTGTAGTCACATGAACCTGGGCTGCTCCCATGGCAAATACTCACAAAAATTAGGGGATATTCCAAAATGAATATGAAGTGATTAAAAAAAATTATTTGATTTTTTTATTAAATAAAAACATCAGAAAAGCAAATGACAAGTCAAAAAAAGGTGTTTGATTATGCAAATGAGATGCAAAATCAACTTTTATTTCATTGGCAGAAATGCACTAGACAAAAGGCTGAAAGTACTGGAGTATCTGCACATCCCTTGATCTTGAAAGTGCATTTTGGAATATCCCCTAATTTTTGTGAGCAGTATATATTAGCCCTTCCCACACACTATAGGTGGCTGGTGTGAGTTAATAAAGGGTGGAGTGCTACACATCTGTAAAACCCCAGTTAATACCCCTATTGAGGAACAGGATGCATATCAGTGACAGACTTTGTATCAGTTCAAATTCTTTTGGTTGTTACGCACTCTGGCTTAAACTATAAAGCAGCTTTATTGGTTCATATAACCAAAAAGTTTAACAGTTGGGTGCCCTTCAGGTATAGTTTTCTTTAGAGATTCATGAGATCATCAAAGCTATAGTTTTGTTTTTCAGCAGTTCTCTCGGCTCTGCTGTCTTACAGAAGTTAGTTGACCGGCTTGGGTTAATTGCCCATGCCTGAACATCATTGTGGCCACAAGCACACTATTTAGCTTAGATCCTTGCAGGTTCATCCTTATATCTGGGGTTAGGATCTTTTCCTCTAAACTAGGTGGCTGCAGTACAAGGGGGAGGACTAGAATTGATACAAGGGCACTTGCCCATAATGTTCCCTGCTCCTGCAGTTGTCAAAAACTGTATATCCCACATAAAATTATATCCAATCAGCTTAGGGAAACATTGCAGGAATTAAGGGGGTAGAGTGGAAATTGGGGCATGTATAAATCATACTAGCCCATAAATGCTAGTTCCTTCTCTTTTCTAACCAAAATAATGTCAAGAGTGTTAAAAAAATGAAATGTGAATATATGTTACATTTATATGTAAATTTTTTTTTTTTTCAGAGAGAGAGAGAGAGAGAGAGTCAGAGAGAGGGATAGATAGGGACAGACAGACAGGAACGGAGAGAGGTGAGAAGCCTCAATCATTAGTTTTTCGTTGCCATTGCAACATCTTAATTATTCATTGATTGCTTTCTCATATGTGCCTTGACTGCGGGCCTTCAGCAGACCAAGCCACCCCTTGCTGGAGCCAGCGACCTTGGGTCCAAGCTGGCGAGCTTTTTGCTCAAGCCAGATGGGCCCGCGCTCAAGCTGGCGAGCTCGGGGTCTTGAACCTGGGTCTTCCGCATCTCAGTCTGAAGCTCTATCCACTGCGCCACCACCTGGTCAGGCACATTTATATGTAAATTTATATTCAATTGATATCTTTTAGAAATATTAACCCTTAGAATGATGAGATCAACTATCTGTTCTGTAGCTCTTATAGTGGACTTCCTGGATTGATGACCCCCCAATGCCCTGTGCATGTACTTGTCATTTCATGTATCATGCTTCTTTCTTTAGACTTACAACATTTTTTCTTGTAATGAGAACTTTTAAGATCTACTCTCTTAGTGACTTTCAAATATATAATACAGTATTATTAATTATAATTACCATGCTGTACATTACATCACAGGACTTATTTTCTTTATAACTGGGAGTCTGTACCTTTTGACCACTTTCATTCATTTTACTCCCCCCTCCCCCACCTCTGGCAACCACCAATTTGTTCTCTGTGTCTGTGAATTCCGTTCTGTTTTGTCTTAGATTCTGCATATAAGTGAGATCATTGAGTATTTGTCTTTCTCTGTGTGACTTAATTCAGTTAACATAATGCTCTCAAGGTCCATGTGGTTGTTAATGTCAAGATTTCCTTGTTTTTATGGCTGAATAATATTTCTTTGTGTGTGTGAATATATATCTATGTCACATTTTCTTTATCCATTCATCCACTGATGAGCACTTAGGTTGCTTTCGTGTCTTGGCTATTGTAAGTAATGCTGCATTGAACATAGGGTGCATATATCTTTCCAAGTTAGTGCTTTCCTTGGATAAATACCCAGAAAAGGAATTTCTGGGTCCTATGGTCTTTCTGTTTTTTAATATATCTAAGAAACAACCATACTGTTTTCCATAGTAACTGCACCAATTTAGAGTCCCACCAATATTGCACAAGGGTTCCCTTTTCTCTGCATCCTCACCAACACTTACTATTTCTATTTCTGTCTTTTTGATGGTAGCCATTCTAACAATTGTTAGAATGTGGTTTTGACTTGCATTTCCTTGGTGATTAGTAATGTTAATCACGTTTTCATGTACCTGTTGGCCATCTGTATATCTTTTTAAATTGTTTGTTTGTTTTTTTGTTGTTGTTGTTGTTATTGAGCTGTATGAGTGCTTCATTTTGGATATTAAAGCTTATCAGATGTAAGATTTGCAAATCTTTCTCCATTCAGTAGGTTGCTGTTTTATTTTGTTGATGGCTTCTTTTGCTGTGTAGAAGCCTTTTAGTTTGATGCAGTCCCAGTTGTTTGTTTTTTGCTTTTGTTACCCTTGCTTTTGGTATCAAATCCAAAATATTATCTCCAAGAATGACATCAAGGAGCTTACTGCCTATTTTTCTTCTAGAAGCTTTATGGTTTCACGTCTATGTTCAAGTCTTGAATGCATTTTGAGTTAATTTTTGTGTATACTGTATGCTAGTTTTATTCATTTATGGTTGTCCAGTTTTCCAACACCATGTATTGAAGAGACTGTCTTTTCCTCATTGTCTATTCTTGGCAAAAAATATTCATTGTCTATTTTATTGTAAATTAAGTGACCGTATATGTAGGGCTTATTTCTGGGCTCTCTATTATGTTCCAGTGATCTATGTGGCAATTTTTATGTCAATACCATACAGTTTTGATTACTATAGCTTTGTAATATACTTTGAAATAAAGATGCATGGTGCCTCCAGCATTGTTTTTTTTCTCAAGATTGCTTTGGCTATTCAAGGTATTTTGCAGTTTCATACAAATTTTAAGATAGTAGGTTTTATTTCTGTGAAAAATGCCATTGGAATTTTAATAGGAATTGCCTTAAATATGTAGATTGTTTTGGGTAGCATGAAGATTTTAATAATATTAATTCTTTCAGCTTATGAACATGAAATATGTTTCCTTTTGCATCTCCTCAATTTCTTTCTTCAAAGTCATAGTTTTTAGTGTGTAGGTCTTTCACTTCTTTAGTGGAATTTATTTCTAGATACTTTATTCTTTTATGCAATTGTAAATGTGATTGTTTTATTAATTTCTCTTTTTGATAGTTCATTATTAGTGTATAGAATCAACAGATTTTTGTATATTATATACTGCAACTTTATTGAATTCATTTATTGGCTCTAATGAAGTTTTGGTGTAGTCTTTAGGGTTTTCTGTATATAATATGTCATTTGCAAATAGTGAGACCTTTTCTACTTTCTTTCTGATTTGTATGCCTTTTATTTCTTTTTCTTGCCTAATTGCTCAGGCTAGGACTTCCAATATTTTGTTAAATAAAAGTGGTGAGAGTTGGTACCCTCGTCTTATTGCTAATGTCAGAGGAAAAGCCTTCAGCTTAGACTATGATGTTAGCTGGTTGGTTTGTCCTGTGTGACCTGTATATGCTGAGGTAAGTTCCCTCTATACCTGCTTTTATGAAAGTTTTATTATACATGGATGTTAAACTTTTTCAAAATATTTTTATACATCTATTGAGATGACCATATGATTTTTATCCTTCATTTTATTAATATGGTGTATAACACTGATTGATTTGCTAATGTTCAACTCTCCTGGCATCTTTGGAATAAAGCCCACTTGATCATAGTGTATGATTCTTTTAAGTACTTATTGTTGAATTTGGTTCTCTAATATTTTGTTGAGGATTTTTGCATCTATGCTTGTCAGGTATATTAGCCTGTAATTTTCTTTTCTACTAGTGTTCTTGTCTGTTTTTAGTATCAGGAAAATGCTGGACTTGTAAAATGAGTTTGGAAGTGTTCCCTTCTCTTTTACTTTTTGGAAGAATTTGAAGGAATTGGTATTAATTCTTTAAATGTTTGGTAGAATTCACCAGTGAAGCCATCTGGTCCTCAGCTTTTGTTTGTTGGGAGGTTTTTGATTACTACTCAGATCTTCTTACTTGTAATTAGTCTGTTGAGATTTTCTACTTCTTCATGATTCAATCTTGGTAGGTTGTATGTTTCTAGGAATTTGTCCATTTCTTCTAGGTTGTCCAGTTTGTTAGCGTATAATTAATTGTTCATAGTAGTCTCCTATGATCCTATGTAGTTCTGTGGTATCAGTTGTAACATTTCTTTCATTTCTGATTTTATTTGAGTCCTCTTTTTTTCTTGGTGAGTCTGGCCAAAAGCTTGTCTATTTTGTTTATCTTAGAAAGAAAGAAAACAACTCTTGGTTTGGCTGATCATTTCTATTGTCTCTTTAATCTCAATTTCAATTGTTTCCACTGTGATCTTTGTTATTTGTTTCCTTCTACTAACTATGAGTTAGTTTCTCCACTTTTTTTTTTCTAGTTCCTTGAGGTGTAAAGTTGGGTTGTTTATTTGAGATTGTTCTTGTTTCTTACTGTAATATTAATTGCTTTGAACTTTCCTCTTAGGACTTCTTTGCTGCATCCCATATGTTTTGACTTTTACCACTTTTTCCTTTCTTCGCCTAAAGCAGTGGTTCTTAACCTGGGTTTTATCGAACCCTAGGGGTTCCATGAGTTGGTCTCAGGGGTTCGGATAAGCCTCTGCCGTGGAGGCTAGAATAAAGTAATACCGTAATTTGTTGTGAGTTCATGCACTTTGTTGGTTTTGTTCTTTGAGCAAGGTGATGTTCATGCACGGCTCATTTTGTGCACCAGTAAAAAAACATATACCTATGTCTTGAATTTAGAAAAAAAAATCATATTTTATTTATCACTAAAGAAGGGTTCGGTGAATGCGCATATGAAACTGGTGGGTTTGGTACCTCAAAAAAGGTTAAGAACCACTGGCCTAAAAGCCTCCACTCTCACTCTTCACTGGACATCAGCATCAAAGGCTAGATAATTTGTGACCTCCTGAACCTGGTAGGCTTTGTGCTGCCTAACAAAGAGGATGTTATTTCTAGCACCAGTAGCTCCAGCAGCTGCACCAGGTCAGCTTCCTTGCTATCTGTGGCTCAGCTGGCAATATGAACAGTCTCATTGTGACTGTGGGAAGAAATGGTGCCTGGACTTGGACTCCCTTATTGCTTGTCCTGCCCCAGAAATCTAGTCATGCACCACTACCACATCAGTGCCCCGAAGAGCATGTTTGGTTATATTGCCCTGCTCAGGAATCTCCACAGGGCCTGGAGAATCAGCTTTTAACTTCTTATCTGGACATTAGAGGCCTCAGCTTCCTTTTCCCAAGCACCTCTCCCTTTAAGTTTTGGTATATCTTCATTTTCATTTGTCTAGAGGTCTTTTTAAAACAGCTTTATTATTAAGTGACAGGTGGAGAGGCAGAGAGACAGATTCCTGCATGTGCCCTGACTGGGATCCACCTGGCAAGCCCCCTACCCAGTGATGCTCTGCCCATCTGGGACTGCTGCTTCATTGCTCAGCAACCAAGCTATTTTAGGGCCTGAGGTGAGGCCATGGAGCCATCCATAGTGCCAGGGGCAAACTTGTTCGAACCATGGTTGCAGGAGGTGAAAAGAGGAAGAGAGAAAGAAGCAAGAGGGGAGGGTAGGAGAACCAGATGGTCACTTCTCCTTATGTGCCCTGACCGGGAATCAAACCCGGGACATCCACATGCTGGGCTGATGCTCTCCCACTGAGCCAACTGGCCAGTGATATTTTCTGAACTCTTTAGGTATTTTTTGATATCTCTTTTGATTTCTTCTTTGACACAGTGGTTGTTCAGTAGCATGTTGTTTAATCTCAGCATATTTTTGTGAATTTTTCAGTTTTCTTCCCAATATTGCTTCCAAATTCATACTATTATGGTGAGAAAAGATGCTTGACATAATTTCAATCTTGTTACATTTATTTATGATCTATACTGGAGAATGGTCCATGTGTGTTTGAGAAGCATATGTATTCTATTGTTTTTCTGTTGTTGTTTTTTTAAGTAAGGAAAGGTTTATTAATCAAGAAGGCCCCAACCAACAAGATGGGAGACTTAATAGTGCCTCAAATCTATCTTCTCTGCTGCTTTTGGATGAAATGTTCTGTACAAATCTGTTAAGTCTGTGTGGTCTAATGTGTCATTTAAGACCAATGTTTTCTTACTCATTTTCTGTTTGGATGACCTATTCATTGGTGAAAGTAGGGTATTAAAGTCACCTGCTGTTAACTGTCTGGCCATCTATTTCTCCCTTTGTGTCTGTCAATATTTGCTCTATACAGTTAGGTGCACATGTTTCTTATTATAACCTGTGTATATGGCTTAGAGACTGAGCTGTGAAGTTGTGAAGGCTGGGCCTATGTCTTTCCCACTTCTGCGCCCCCTCCCCGAGGCCAGGCACAGCCCTGGGCACAAAGGAGGTTTTCAATAATGTTTAATAAATGAATAAATCTCATGGACCAACCAAAGGCTATGAGTGGTGCCAAGAAGTGGTTATATCTGTTGGTAAGCTTCTTTGTGAGACTCTTATCAGCTCCTTCATCTGGGTCATTTGACATAAGATAGAGTGAAGATGAGACAATAAGGGAGGTGGGCATATTAATTAAGTCTGGCCCTTGAGGTCTCAGTTTTTTAGGTTTAGAAACTAAATTTTGTCAGCACATTCAACATCACTATACTACTGGAGACTGACCCACATTGAACAAACCCACAGAAACAAATTGTGGACTGGAGTGCCCAGGTGTTTCTTTTCTGTTAGCCCTCCTAGGGATCATAATATTTCCTTACATTGAAACTCCCTATTTTGTCTCTGGCTGGTTGGCTCAGTGGTAGAGCATCAGCCTGGCATGTGGAAGTCCCAAGTTAGATTCCCAGTCATGACACATGGGAGAAGCAACCATCTGCTTCTCCACCCCTCGCCTCCTCTCTCCTCTCTCTCTTTCTCTCTTTCCCTCCCACAGTCATGGCTCAAACGGTTTGAGCAGGTTGGCCCCAGGTGCTGAAGATGGCTCCATGGCTTTGCTTCAGGCATTAAAATAGCTCGGTTGCCGAACAACGGAGCGCAACCCCAGATGGGCAAAGCATTGCCTGTTGGGAGTTTGCTGGGTGGATCCCGGATGAGGTGCATGTGGGAGTCTGTCTCTACCTCCTCACCTCTCACTTAATAAAAAATAATAATTAAATAAATAAATAAACTAACTCTCTATTTTAGTTATCTATTGCTGTATAACAAACTATCCCAAAACATAGTGGCTTAAAACAATATTTTGTTATACTTATAATTTGTGGGTCAAAAATTTGGACTGTGCACATCAGAAATGGCTTAATTTTACTTCACAATAGAATAAGGCTTCAGTTTGAATAGTTGAAGATCACTAAGTTGGCTTAATTTGGGCCATATGTCTGAACCTTGGGTCTGGCTTTTGACTGGCTCCCTCATTTCTTCTCCACGTCATACCTACCAGGAGTTTGAATTTTTACAATGACTTCTTTTATTTCATGTTTGATGCCCAGGATGATTTGCCAGAACAGCTGAATCAATTTTTCTCTCCCCATGTGGCTAGCTTGGGCTTCCTCACAGCATGGTGGCCTCTGACTAGTCAGACTTTTTCCAGAGTGCTGGCTTTCCCAAAGTGAATGTTCTAAGAGAAAGTGGAAGTTGCCTGTTTCTCAAGGCCTGGTCCTGGACACTGGTGCAGCATCATTTGCACTGTATTCTACTCATCAAAGCTCTTACAGAGCCCACCTGACTCTGGAGCAGAAGATGTAGACCTCACTTCTTAAAGGGAGAGATATCAAAGAAGTGGTGGCTATCTTTAATCCACCACATCCTCTTCCTAGGATCTAGACACCTAGGGAGAGAAATTAGTAACTACTTTAATGGACTGCGGGTATATAGAGACCCCAGAGCTAAAGGAATATAATCATTTGGAAGGAAATTTCATCTAGGCTGTGGAGAAGCCTGGTTGAATATGCTTCTTTGGTGTCTGTCCATTACATTAAGTATCTCTCTTGGGAGAAAAATGCTGCCAAATTCTTGCTGTTTGACTTCCCTCTTCTGGGTTTTGTAATGGCCAATTCTATTCTGTTAACACATTCTTTCTTCAGTTTAGCTAATACCATTGATTAGATGGATTTTCTGCCTCAGTACTCACATTACCATCAAGCCTTCCAGAGATTATCCTCCGGTTACCCTGACTTGGCTTAAAGTGTTTCAGTCCCATCTGGCAGACAGTTACAGGTGCCCTTGAGGCTAACGGAATTAGCTGTACTGCCTTTAAGCCTCAAGGATGGGAAATTTGAAACTAGGTGTTGAAGCCAAAAATGTGAATTATGCCAATTTATCAATTGCACTGCCAGAATTTTATCTTACCCATAAAGGGATAGTCTAGCATATTCAAGGTAGCAATATTTTTGATTGGGAAAAATTAGGATGACTTCCATGTCCCAGTAGGGGACTAATTAAATTATAATACATTCATATGACAACATTTTATGCAACCATTAAAAAGAATAGGGGAAACTTAAGTATGCCACATTTGCATCATGGGGGTGCCAAAAGAAGAGAGAGAACAAGAAATGGAAAGCCCATTTTAAAAAATGATAGAAATTTTTTCTAACTCGGTGAAGGAAATAGATAGACAAGTCCAGGAAATGCAGAGTTCCAAACAAGATGAACCCAAAGAGGCCCACACCAAGACACATCATAATTAAAATGCAAAAGGTTAAAGAAAAAGAGAGATTCTTAAAAGCAACAAGAGAAAAGCAGTTAGTTACCTACAAGGGAGCTCTCATAAGACTGTCAACTGATTTCTCAACAGAAGCTTTGTGGGCCAGAAGGGACTGGCAAGAAATATTTAGAGTGATGAAAAACAAGGGCCTAAAATCAAGATTATTCTACCCAGCAAAGCTATCATTTAGAATTGAAGGAAAAATAAAGAGTTTCCCAGACAAAAAAAAAGCTGAAGGAGTTCATGACCATCAAACCAGTATTATATGAAGTGTTAAAGAGTCTTCTTTAAGAAGAAGAAGGAAAAAAAAATATGAACAATAAAATGGCAATAAGTATATATTTATCAACAATCGAATCCAAAAAACAAAATAGGCCCTGGCTGGCTTGCTCAGTGGTTAGAGTGTCGACCCAGTGTATGAATGTTCTGGGTTCAATTCCCGGTCAGGGCACACAAAAGAATTGACCATCTGCTCCTCTCCTCCTCCTTCTTCCCCTTCTTTTCCTCTTTCCCTCCTGCAGCCAGTGACTTGATTGATTCAAGTATTGCCCAGGGCACTGAGGAAAGCTAGGTTGGTCCAAGCCCATCATCCTTTTGTGATAAAAATAGCTTGATTGTGAGCATCAGCCCCAGATAGGGTTGCCGGGTGGATCTTGGTTGGGGTGTTTGTGGGAGTCTGTCTCACTATCTCCCCTCCTGTCACTTAAAAAAGTAAAAAATAAAAAACAAAATAAACAAGTAGAACAGAAACAGACTCACAGATATAGAGAACATTTTGACAATTGCCGGATGGGAGGTTGGGGAGAGATGGGTGAAAAGGTGAAGGCATTAAGAAGTACAAATTGGTAGTTACAGAATAGTCATGTAACAGCATAGGGAATATAGTCAATACTATTCTAATAACTATGTATGTCGTCGGATTGGTATGAGATTTATTGGGATGATCACTTAATAAGTGATGTAATGTCTAACCACTAGGGTGTACACCTGAAATGAATATAATAATGTATGTCAACTGCAATTGAAAAATTAACAAAATGATTAAAATAATAAATTAAATGAATATGGACAGATCAATGTGTATTAACATGAATTGCTTGCAAAGATATGGAAAGAAAGTAAGGGTGAAACTAAATAATAATATGCCATCATATGTGGATTTTAAAAAAAGGGTGAGGCATATGCTTTTATCTGTTTGCATATGTGTAAAATATCTCCAGGAAGACACACAAGAAATTCATAATGCTGATTGTCCTTGTGCAGGAGTCTTGGAGTCTGGAGGTGAGAACTAGGAAGACTTGATTTTTATTGCAGGACTGCTATGGACCTCCACCAGAGTTACTTCTGCCTTCACCTTTCCGGCCATAGTTCAACAGCAAAAGGATGGAGAGCAGGACATAGTGGATGTTGGACAAAGTGCTTCCTGGTCCAACATATATATACATATACTTATTTATTTTAAGATTTTATATATTAATTTGAGAGAGAGGAGCAAGAGAGAGAAAGGCAAGGGGGAGGAACAGGAAGCATCAACTCATAGTAGTTGCTACCTGTATGTGCCTTGACTGGGCAAGCCTGGGGCTTTGGACCTGCGACCTCAGCATTCCAGGTCGACGCGTTATCTGTTGTGTCACCACACATCAGGCCCATCATACAATTTTGAGGTTTTCTGATGGCACCTCCTCTTGTACTTATGTCTGGCTTTGGGTTTTTACTTCTGGGTCCACTTCTTTGTTTACATCCTCTTTTCAGTTCTGCATCTATCACGGATCATCTGCTCCTTGTTCTTGAAATACTCTCTTTGCTTCACTCCAGCCCAGCCCCACCCAACTTGTAGGCCAGTGGTTCTTAACCTGGGTTCTATCGAACCCTAGGGGTTCCATGAGTCTGTCTCAGGGGTTCGGAGAAGCCTCTGCCACGGAGGCCAGAATAAAGTAATACCGTAATTTGTTGTGAGTTCATGCACTTTGTTGGTTTTGTTCTTTGAGCAAGGTGATGATCATGCACGGCTCATTTTGTGCACCAGTAAAAAACCATATACCTATGTCTTGAATTTGGAAAGAAAATCATATTTTATTTATCACTAAAGAAGGGTTCGGTGAATGCGCATATGAAACTGGTGGGTTCGGTACCTCAAAAAAGGTTAAGAACCACTGTTTTAGGCAAGGTGTGCTCAGCCTGTGAGGTCTGCCTCTGGGTGTGGGAGGGCTGCCTATGGTGGGTGGGCAGTGCTTCTGTTTCCCATCCAGCCTCTCTGCAGTCACGCCAGGCAATGCCTTTCTCGGGTCTTCCTTTGTCTCAGCCTATTCCTCAGAGTACAAAATCGGAAGGAAATCCTTACAGTCCAACTACCTGATAACTTAGGATGGTTCTGTCTTCTTCATTATTGAAGTAATGACTGCACACACGCACAAAAAATTTTTTGCAGCTTTGTTTGTAAAATAAATAATTCAGAAACATGTTAAATGTCTGTCAACAAGATAAATAAATTGTGGTATATCCATACAATGGAACAATACTACAGCCAGAATGAATGCACAAGATTTTTATTTATCAATATAGAACTCTGACAAAGTTGAGCATAGAATAATATATACAGTAGAATAGTATTTCTATAAAATGAAAACCTCACAGAAATACTATAGGCCATCATTGGATACCTATATATAGTAAAATTATATAAACATTGACAGAAAGGTTACACTTCAAATTCAGAATAGTGGTTGCTTTGTGGAGGGTGGAAAAGGAAAAGATAAGAAGGGGAATTTGTATATAAAATGTTTTCAATTTTAAAAAGATGTGAAGCAAATGTGATAAATTGAACAATTCTTAATCCTGGAGGTTGGGTACATGGGTGTTTATAGTGTTATTTTCCTTAATTATCCACATTAAAATATTCATAGTAAAAAATATGAGTATCTTGGTTCATCATGAAGCCAAATGGTGCCACCAGCTTGGTCTGATCTTAGAGATCACTCAAGGCAAAGTTTGGAGCAAGGAGAACCTGAGAATGCTGTTAATTATTTAGCACCTTCTGTCACTTTGAAATGTGCATTTCATTTGTGTGAGGGGGTTGGGGCTAAACCCTGACAACACTTTGACAGCACTGTCCCAGCTAGACTTCTTCTCATCTTTGACCCTGAATGGGCTTTCTTTCTGGCACCTGTCAGTATAGGTAAAAGAGCAGCCTGTGCCTGAATTTACATCTCTTCTGTTTATCCAGCTGATGGCTGCCAGCTCTTCGAGTCAGGTTTGTTGACACTGGAGAAACAGTACTTGGTATTTGTGAGTTCACTTCTGTCCTCAGGGCTATTTACTTGCTGTTTTCCTGTTGTTTCACTGTGTTGACTCTCTCCCTAAGGAGCCACTGTCAGTACACTAAACAGGTCACTCACTAACTAGGAAACCAGAACATCTCAGTGCAGGATCAGTTTTCAGGGGGAAATTTTGGGATGATGTTAATGCTCTTTCTTTGTTTTGTAACAGCTTTATTGAGATACAGTCACACACCATACAATTCACCCATTTGACAATGAAATGGCATTTAGTATATTTCCAGAGTTGGACAACCATCACCACATCAATTTTACAGTATTTTCATCAGCTCAGAAAGAAACCTTGTATGTATGGTTTAGCAGGCACTTCTCCTTCCCTCCTTATATAACGACTACATCCCCTATACTGTCCACCCCTTCCCTTCCTATGTAATGACTACTACATCCCCTATACTGTCCACCCCTTCCCTCCTTATATAATGACTACATCCCCTATACTGTCCACCCCTTCCCTCCTTATATAATGACTACATCCCCTATACTGTCCACCTCTTTCCCTCCCTATGTAATGACTACATCCCCTATACTGTCCACCCCTTTCCTTCACTATGTAATGACTACATTCCCTGTGCTGTCACCCTTCCTTGTCAGCTCTTGGTGACCGCTAATCTACTTTCTGTCTCTGTGGATTTACCTATTGAGAACATTTCATATAAATGGGCTCATTCAACACCTGCTCTGTTGTGAAAGGTTTCTTTCTCTCAGCATGATGTTTGCAAGGTTCATCCATGTTATAGCAACTATCACTATTTTGTTCCTTTTTGTGGCTGAATAATACTCCATTGTTGGGATGTACCACAATTTGTTCATTCCTTTATCTGTTGATGGATATTTGGGTTGTTTTCACTTTTTTTGAGTTTTCAAGGCACATGCACCTGTCGAAGGTATTTGTTAAGGTGGTGAAAATTGATTTTATTTAGTAACTACTGACAACAGAGGAAAGAGATGAACTCCATTCTGGTTGTGCAGAGGGTATTTTAAACAGAGCATGAAAGAGTGGGGAGGAAGACCAGTGGGCCTTGAGTAGTCAGGGAAAACTCACAAAAGCAGGAAGGGAGGATTGGTTCATGTGAATCTGGTCTGGGTTTGTAAATAGTGTTTCTTTTATTGAAGTCAGACTCCTATCATCCCACAGAGACTGGGGGTCGGGGCCCTATCTTCAGGTGTTGGCTGGAACAAACAGTAAGTTCTTTTGGCAGCCTTGGGTTTCCTCAGGCAGGTCTTTTTTTAAATTTATTTTTTATTTTATTCATTTTCTTTTTAGAGAGGAGACAGAGTGAGAGAGAGAGAGAGAGAGAGAGAGAGAGAAAGAGAGAAAAGGGGGAGGAGATGGAAGCATCAACTCCCATATGTGCCTTGACCAGACCAGTGCAGGGTTTTGAACTGGCGACCTCAGTGTTCCCAGGTCGACACTTTATCCACTGCGCCACCACAGGTCATGCTTCCTCAGGCAGGTCTTTTAAGGGAAGCTTCATCCTAGGGGTGAAGGTCATCCTAAGGCGTGGGATCTGGTGTTGTTAGAAAGTATATGAATGTGTCCAAGTCTTTTACAAGCCAAGGTTGAGACCCAGTTGAGAAGAGGGCTGAGAGGATCCTAACTAGAACTTAGCTAAGGAAGGAATCTTTATCACAACTCAAAGCCTATTTGGAATATAGCCCCAGCCAGTCTTCCCATCGGGAGGGCAACTAGAGGTGTCAGCAACCACACATGCCCCCTCAGCTGGCCCTGGAAGTTCTGGTCAGTGTGATTGCTTGTTACTACCCATGCTGCAGAATTTAGAATCACTAAAGATCAGAAAGTTAATCTTGTTCATCATCTTTAGTAGAAACTGATCTTTTCTGAAGTCAGTGGTTCTTGGAAAGTTTCTAAGAGATTTTAGATTCAGATGCTCTTTGGTCTGCAATCAGCTGAGGGTGGGTGGTGGCAGTCTGGGTCAGATTGGCCAGATGCCCTATAGACAAGAGCTGAGAGATTCACAGTCCTTCCCTTCACTCCTGACAAATCAGGATTGACCCCTAATGTCCCTCAAGCCAGAGGTGTTACTCTTTCCTCAGCCATGTGATCAGTGTGACAAGTCCTTCTGTAATTACTTCACTCCATGTCTCAATCCTCCTTGTGTCTTACCCTCATGTGAGCCCTGGTTTCTCCTGAGGTGCCTTAGTCGTTTTGTCCTTGTATACCTTATACGATCCTAGAGTATCTCCCACTCCTGGCATGTGGGCACATCAGGACTATTTTAAGAGCTGTCTCCTCATATTCATAATTGTTATCATCAATAACCATGATTGCTCAAGGGCAAGAAGCACAGTCAGTAGCAAGAGAAGCACCAAGTTAGTCTATTCCCTGACTCTCCTTGCTACTTTCAAATTCCAGCAACCTGGTTTCCAAGGGGAGGTGTGGGAGGAAAATGGTGGAATGAGAAAAGTTAACCATGTGGCTTGGGTCGCTTACAGCCTATCTGGGTCTCTTCCCACCTACCCAACTCACAATGAAAAACTCTGTTTAAATAAACGGTACCCTTCTGGCAAACTTCCACATTTATAAGCCAGACTTTCTTAAGTTTGTGCTCCACTGGGAGCTGAGTCTTGGTTGTCCAGTTATCTTTTTCAGTTTCTTCTGTAAGAGTCCATGCCATCTTTCAATGGCACCTGCTCCCTGGGGATGACCCAGGTTATGGAAGGTTCAGCGATTGTCCCAGGGAGCTGCCCACAGCTGGGTACTTTTTACTTCAAAGGTGGCACCATTGCCTGATTGAATGTTCTTAAGAGATCTGAATTTGCACCACAGTTCCTATGGAAGGGTCCTAGAATAGTGTGACCCCCATCTGCTGTGTGGATGGAGATGGCAGTGCCATACTCTGAAAAGCTTCAGTCAGTGCTCAACAGCATCCTTGAGAGGACGGTAGGGAACCTCTACAGTCTGCCAGTAGAGGCAAGGCCCAGTAGCCATCACTATGTGCTTCAGTTTCCTTTATCACTGGACTATAACGCTGGCAGTCCAGGCATATTTCCTATGTTTCCTTGGCTTCGTGTGCTGGATTCATTGCTTGAGTTGTAGGTGGATTACCATGACTTGTGAAATGATGTATCAAGATGGCCATAATCCTTACATGAGCGCCACAGTTCCCACCAACTTGCTGATTCCCTTGATGTTTATCCAAGGAGACCGTTTTCATGGACATCCACCTGGGTCACTAACAGGGGGTATGGGTCTTGTGTGATCTGCTGCCATAACATTCATCCTCAAGGAGGATAAGATTTGATCATCCAGCATTCTGCTGCCAGGCACCAGTCCATACCACCATGAACCAGTGAAAGTGTAACAAAGCACAATTTGGGAAGTCTTTTCCAGGGCAAGTACCACAGCTTACAGCTGTGCTTATTGAACAGCATCCTCTTTCTCATGCATAGTTTTAAACAGTTTTTTCCCTGGGGTTCCACAGAAGCAGTTCAGTACACACATGGTTTTCAGTTTACCTGATTCATCCATGAACTAAGTCCTCAGTGTACCCAAGCTTTGTCAAGATCCTTTGTGTGGCGAAGTCCCTAAGAAACCCGAGGTGTTGGCATAGACACTGCATCTCCATCAGCACATCTGGAGGACAACCAACCACTGGATGCTCAGTTTACTTCTTTTCCCGGAACTATCACTTCTGCATACGTCTTGTTAGGCAGTCCCCATTTTGTTGATGTTCTCATTTTTGCCTCATTTTATGAAAGGGACATCAGGGGAGAGCAACACTTCGGCAGCCTCTCGGTGTCCACCAACACTCATCTGTCTCTCACATGGGGAGCCCTGGGTGGTGATATCAGGCAAAGGTCACATCCAAAACCCGAGAGAACCATTTCCCAAATAACCGCATGATTTTGTCACGGGCTCCGGTCTGCAGAGTTGTTAGTCACTGACAATTGCTGCTCAAAAGTCTTGTGAGCACTGACTGGCCCAAGCAGAGGGGCAGACTGTGCAGTCTGTTGGGTAGGTTTCTTAAGCTTGTCTGTCTTGTGATCTTCCCTTTAATCCCTTCTCTTTTCCTGAATTCCTGTCCTACCTTATCGATGCCACATGGCTGGGCTGGGCGAGCTGGGTGGACTCCTGGAGATCCTCCAACCCATTACTACTGTTCCAAATGGGACACTTCCTCATTGGGAACGTGCTTTACCAGCAAGAGAAGAATGACATGCATTTCTACAATACATTCAGCAGTATCCATGACAACCACTTGAGTGTGTACTGGCTCAAAAAGGCTCAGGCTCATCTACTGTGAATCTTTTACATGTCAAGGTGGCAGTCCAGATGTGATTGTGAAGGTAGATTTTGGGTAAAGCAGTTTACCCTTCATAATGTGGGTGGGCCTCATCCAATGAGCTGAAGGCCTTAAGTGAAAAGACTGAAGTCCCCAGAAGAGGAGAGAATTCCGACCCTAGACTGCATTTGGAACCAAGACTGCACACAACATAGGCTCCTGCTAAAATTTCCAGACTTCTGGCTCACCCTGAAAACTTCTGACTTGCCAGCTCCACAATTGCATGAGCCAGTTTCTTATAGTAAATCTCTCTCTCTTTTTCTCTCTCTCTGAATATATATATTCAGTAAGTCCTCACTTAACATGTCACTGGGTTCTGCAACTTTAAATGAAACGACATGTAATGAAACCACTTTTACCGTGGGCTAGTTTACATAAACAAGAATTGAGTTCCTATGGCATGCGTGTCCCCATTGTGGAAGCCTGTCCTTCCACAGTCTGCTCCTGTGTTAGTTCACTGGGGCTTCCATAAAGTACCACGAACAAAGTGGTTTAAGCAGCAGAGGTTTACTGCGTGTCACCATTCTAGAGCCCAGTAGCCCCAAATCAAGATGTTGTCAGGGTTGGCTTCTTCGGAGGGCTGTGAGGGGAGTCCCTTTTGTTGCCTTGTAAGTGACTGTCTTCATGTTCACACGGCATTCTCCCCGTGCGCATGTGCATCTGCAAAAATCAAACATCCCTGTCACCTTGTCTATAAACACATCAGCAACCAGGACTGCGAATGCCTGCCAGGATCCTGTTCTACGACTCACTGTCTTTTTTCCAAAAGGATGTTGTGACCTTATCAGCTTTGGGGAGGAAGGGACTAAAACCCCCACGGAGTCCATCTTCAGGAGCAGGGGATTGCAACTCTCTTGTCAGGAGCATATATATTGCTTTGTAGCCGGTAAAAGACAGCGGTTTTCCTTTGTCTGCCAGAGGAATTCAGTGTTGTCATTCCACCAACATTGTTTCCAGCAGCCACTTGACCAGCCCACTCTAAACGTCACTGGGGCCCTTCAACTTGCTAGTCAACAGGACTTTATACAATAAGAACTTCGGATGTCAGAGGAATTTTCTTACCACTTTGGGAGCCCTCACCCATATACAATCCGTTACTGGTTTCACTTCAGAGGAGGAAACGGGCTCACAGACACAATTACTTTCTCTTTTGTTCTCTCCTCACTGCGGTTCTTGCTCCAAACTGTCAGTCGCTTTTTAGAGAAACACTGACCAAAGGGTTTAACACAGGCGCTTCAGGAATCAGGAATTACTGGAATGGCTGGAAGCTCAGGGAATCAGGGTGAGGAAAAGGTGTGGGGAGGGAGAGGGGGTGCTCTACGGAAAGTGCCATTTTACACTTTCAGTTTCAGTGGCCACTGTGGACAGAATCGATAGGACCGTGGGAAGACCCCTAGTACTCTGCACCGCCAGTCTTATTTGTCCTAACCTGGCCCGCAGGCCGCCACCCTCCCCCGCCACACATGTGTTAGCCAGACCATGTGTTACTAGATCGTGGAAATCAGTTTATCTCCTACTTGGCCAGGTCTTAAAAGAGCATTGTAACTTTACCAGCCCCATGCTGGGCACCCGACATGTCAGGTTCACACATTAGACAAGGCGAGGCCAAGGCCTAACACAGTGGTTCTTAACCTGGGTTCTGTCGAACCCTAGGGGTTCAATGAGTTGGTCTCAGGGGTTCGGAGAAGCCTCTGCCGCGTAGGCCAGAATAAAGTAATACTGTAATTTGTTGTGAGTTCATGCACTTTGTTGGTTTTGTTCTTTGAGCAAGGTGATGTTCATGCACAGCTCGTTTTGTGCACCAGTAAAAAAACATATACCTATGTCTTGAATTAAAAAAAAAAGTCATATTTTATTTATCACTAAAGAAGGGTTCGGTGAATGTGCATATGAAACTGGTGGGTTCGGTACCCCAAAAAGATTAAGAACCACTGGCCTAACAGGTTCTTCCGGGAAAGACACAACGGGCCACATTTTAGATTTAAACAGTTTATTATCTATGTACATAGAGAGTGAAAGAAGACTAAGCCAAATGTCCCAGTTCCCCAAGATCATTGTTCCACACATGCAAAAGGACTACCCTGAAACCAAAGGGGCCAGATGACTGCAATGCCAGTTAGGGGATACTCCATTGTGGAGGAGCCCCTTTTTTCTGAGGAGGGCAAGAAAGAAAACCCACACCCCATCAGAATCCACAGAGCATGAGAAACTGTCTCATGACAGCCTGCCGCCCAGGGGACAGAGGAGAGCAAGTGCGAGGTGGCCTTAAGGCAGCTCCCTGCAGGTCTTCGTTCAGTCCTCCTGCATTCCTGAAGGACCACAGAGTATTTGTTCAGCCTGAAGATTAGGAGAAGGCTGGGTCCACGCCTCCGTGTGTATGGATACATATGAGTCAGGGAGGGTGCCATGGTGGTGCTATTACCCAACAAAGTGACAAAGGCTGTTAGTGTTGGGGCTGTAGCTAGAACAAAATCTCCTGCCAAGTAGTCCGTGACTCCTCCACTGATACTGCCGGCTGTGGGTGACTGAGCCAACATGAAAACACGTGACAATGAGACAGGCACTTTATTTCCTTGTAGAAGTTACCCTTGTTTTTCAAAAAGATTATGTAAATATAAGTTACATGCTAATTATTTGAGATTACATGTCACATTTAAACAGAGAGTGTCGTTTTTGACTTAGGTACAATTCTTTGCAGAAATTAAGAAATCAGGAAACACAAAGACAAAGAAGAAAATCCAAATCTTCCATAATCCTAACACCCTACACATGTCACAGAGCCTTGTATACATAGGTGCTTAATAAACATTTGTGACAGGAATCCATAAATATACACATGATCCTGGGGATAAGTAAGCATTGTCCCTGCTTGCTTGTTCTTGGTGACTAGGCTTCCACACTTTCCCCCATGTGTCATCTCTACATACATGTTTTTAAAAATGAAAGCTTACCATATACTACTCTCTTTTGTTGTTTGCCATTTACTGAAACAATAAATATGAATATCTTAATATATCAGTAAAAATACTTCTATAACAGTTTTTAATGAATGAATTCAATACTTTCACTCTTTGGAATGTCGCCTGGCAGAGGCCAGTCCTGCCATTCTTTCTGGCGAGGATCCTGGGAGACTCTGTTCTGCAACGTGGTACTTAGACAGGACCTATCTGAGAACCTTTGGGCTTTCTGGGCTTTCTAACCGGCTCAGGTTACAGTCTAATGGTGGTTGGCACACAGACACGGCACACATCTCTCAGCAAGTGTTCTGGTGGCTTTCTAAAATAAGTTCTTACATAAATAGATCCTCATTAAGTTCCACTGAGTAAACTAACCTGGAAGAAGAATACAAAGAAAGAGAGAAGAAAGCAGGGCCGAGGCAAGGGGGAAACGTCCTAGAAACCTCCAGTCTGACAGCTGGGAAGCGGAGCCAGAGCCTTTGGATTCCAGGGAGGGAGCCGGTACCCGACTGACTAATAGTTATTAGTCTAGTCTTTTACATTCCTTTTTTTTTTAATGTTTATTTTATTGATTTGAGAGAGAGGAAGGCAGAAAGAGAGAGAGAGAGAGAGAGAGAGAGAGAGAGGGAAAGGAACATCCATCTGTTCCTGTATGTGTCCTGACCGGGGATCGAACCAGCTACCTTTGCGCTTCGGACAGATGCTCTAACCAACCATGCATCTGGCCAGGTTGTCATGTCTTTTAAAATGTGACATTTCTCCCTGCGCCCTCTATTCCAAGGTCACATTAGAAATTTCGAAAAACAAATCACAGGATAAAGAAGAAAGTAAACTATCTGTAAACTGACTCAGATAACCACTGCTTGCATTTTTAAAACAATGTGACATGTAATTTTACTTGAACTTAACAGAAGGAAAAGAAACCAAACTTGAGATAAATATTTCTTCAAAATGAGATAGTATTTCTTTAAAAGAGTCCTCGAAAATTAAATAGTAAAGAGACATATTAAGAGGTTGGGTTATTGCAGAGGTTTTTAACCTGGGGTGATTTGACCCCTCTGGGGACTTTTTGGCAATATCTAGGGATGTGTTTGGTTGTCATAACCTGGGAGGGTGCTAGTGGGTAAAGACTGGGGGTACTGCTAAACATCCTACAATGCACAGGACAGTCCCCACAGCAAAGAATTATCCAGCCCCAGATGTCAACCTGGGACAAGAACCCCCCCCCCCGGGGGGGGGGTTGCATAGCTGTATTTTAAATAGCGTATAGTTTTAAAGGGCCTAAGTTTGTTTCTAGTTAGTAAGAGTTTTCTCAGGGCTCAGCAGAGTAAGTGGTTGAGAGCACCACCTCCAGTCACATGGTCTGAGTTTGAACTCTTGACTCACCAGTAAAGTGACCTGGAGTAACCTCTTTGGGCCTTAATTTTCTCATCCACAAAATTGTGGTAACGTTAAACCTATGTCATTCAGCCATAGTGAGGAGTGAAATGAGCTAATAAAATTAAAATGCTTGCAACAGTGTCTGGTTTATGCTAAGCTCCATGGAAATATTTGCTATTATTATCACTACTAATAATACTAAGATATTAATATCTTAAACCAAGTAGAAAATACAAATTAAGCTTAATTTGAAGATAAATATCCTTTGAAATTTAGTAGACAAAAGTAGATATATGGCCTGACCTGTGGTGGCGCAGTGGATAAAGCGTCGACCTGGGAACACTGAGGTCGCCAGTTCAAAACCCTGCACTGGTCTGGTCAAGGCACATATGGGAGTTGATGCTTCTAGCTCCTCCCCCCTTTCTCTCTCTCTCTCTCTCTCTCTCTCTCTCTCTCTCACTCTGTGTCTCCTCTCTAAAATGAATAAAAAAGAAAAGTAGATATATGAGTAAAGTATTTTTTGATGGGAACTTTAAAAAAAATAAATGAAATGAATATTTAGGGCCACTGTTTGCATTTTATACATTCTAAGAAACATAAACATTAATTCAGAGATTGAGCCAGGCTTTCCTGTTTTTTTGAATTACCTGATCAATGATGGGTGACTTACTGTTTCAGAAAACACTTTCTGTCTTTCCCCCTTTTAGATTTAAAAAATTTGAATGCATTCTCATAGTTCAAAACTCAAAACAATAAAACAAGATCTACACCACCCAGCCCTATTCCCACCGCTGTCCCTCCCTCCTCCCATGGTTATTACTTGAATTAATTTCTGACGTATCAATCCACTGTGTCTCTCTGAAAGCAAACACAAATGCTGTGTATTCTTATTTAACCCTTTTTTCTTAGGCAAAAGATATCATACTTTTTCATTTAACAATCCATCTCGGTTATCGATCTTTCCATATTACAGTCTCTCCTTTCAGGTTGGTACACAAGGAGTTGCTGTATTCTCTTTTAAGGTGATATAGTATTCAATTAATTCTCTTTTAAGGTGATACAGTATTCAATTACGTATTATAAATGTGTTTGTAATTTTTATAGATGTCAACAAATTGTCCTCCATGAAAGGTTGTGTCATTTTAGACTCCCACCGGTAATATATGAGTATGTCTGTTTCTCTCCAGGAATCACTGTAGTTTACAGACAACAGCTTAAAAGCATACCATACTGGCAGGCATTACTGGGAGGTAGACGTGGAAACAAGCCTAAATGGACCTTGGGGGCTTGTCAAAGCTGTCTGACTAAGAACGGGCAGAGTGAACCGTTAGTTCAGGGTGCATTCTGGGCAACCATATTGCATTGGTCCTAGGAGAATCCGATTATTAACACCAATGGTAAGACCTAATAAGACTGGCATTTTTTCTAGACTATGAGTTAAGTGAAATTTCCTTCTATTATTTGAATGATATCTATAATTTTTACATCTCTTTTTAGAAACCCGTTAGCCTACTTTCTGTATGGATGCAGATTCTGGTTCTCTTAAAATCTCTGTAGTAACAGATTGTGGGAGATGAAGTGCTGGGCAAACCACTAAGTGTCATTTTCTTTCAGTTTGTGAGTGTAAATTAGTAAATTTAGTCTCAATATTTATGGATTTTTAAAAAATTTTATTCCTCTAAGCCAAAATATATTTATTTTCTCCCTCATTTTTCATCAGGTATAAAAACATCATAGGAATGTCAACTTCATAGGTGTTCTGGGTACTGTCAAGTGCTTTAGAAATTCTAAGATATAATATTTGAGAATTATATTACTTAACATAATATATATATATAAAACATCTTTTTTATTTTAAAATAATTTATACCACATTGTACTTAGTTTACTTCATATTTGGATTCTTTATCATTCAGTTTCTTATTTTTCCTGGAGTATTTTTTTGTTTGTTTGTTTGTTTTTTACAGGGATAGAGAGAGAGTCAGAGAGAGGGATAGATAGGGACAGACAGATAGGAACGGAGAGAGGTGAGAAGCATCAATCATTAGGTTTTCATTGCCATTGAGACACCATAGTTGTTCATCGATTGCTTTCTCACATGTGCCTTGACGGTGGGCCTTCAGCAGACCGAGCAACCCCTTGCTGGAGCCAGCGACCTTGGGTTCAAGCTGACGAGCTTTTTTCTCAAGGCAGATGGGCCTGTGCTCAAGCTGGCAAGCTCGGGGTCTCGAACCTGGGTCCTCTGCATCCCAGTCCGACGCTCTATCCACTGCGCCACCACCTGGTCAGGCTCCTGGAGTTTTTAATTGTTTCTTTTTTCATGTTGATTACATGAAATATTTATCTTCATCTGATGGATAGCAAGCAGCAGTATATATAAATGCTTTTATGTCTCACCAAAGGGCTTAGTTTCTCTGAAACCCTGGACCCCAAATATCGATACTTCAACGTACCCCAGTTTGCCACATAGTCCATTTTTCCAAAATCTCATTTTTCTAAGGACCAGTTCCACCAGATACTCATTGCTCTCAATGTTCTAACTGCTGTGTGCCCATTTTTTTCAGTGTCCTCCTTTTGGAACCACAGGCCATCCCAGTGCCTTACCTCCGACACAATGTGATTTTGCCCAGCCCGCTTGTGGTGTAGCCGTCAGACACTCCCCTATGCCATCTTCTCTCCATGAACTACCTGCCTGCTTGGGCCGTGGTTATTCAGCTTTGGTTAAACCCCACAGGTGCTGACCAGGGCTAAGTATGGTCCCATGTGGATAACCCATGCAGGAGCTCAGACCCACGTGAACCTGGCCAGCGCCCCCCTCCTGGAGCAGGTGATGCGTCAGGAGGGCAAGTACCCCATACGGAACGACATGGATCTATGGAAGGAGCACCGGGACCTGCAGGGCCTGGCCTATGGGCCCTTCACCACGTGAGCTGGGGCCTGAAGGGACTGGAGCAGAGCCCCAGAGGGCCAGGCCCAAGGATAGTGGCCCTGGGAAACCTGTAGATTGAGGGCAGGGTAGGATCTCTCTGTTTCCTTTGGACCTGATACTCAGTCTAGAAAGCCGTGGTTGGGATGGACTTAAAGCCCAGGGACCATTCATTGACTTTTCCACTAGTTTATTGTATGGCTTTGGACAAATGAATAATTTCCCCTTCCTTGACCTTAAACATTTCTCATTCATAAAATAGGAAATGGGGACTAGAGTATCGCCAAGGTAACTCTAGGACATTCCCAGCTCCGTTATTCTACATTATGGTTAAAAATATGCCAACTCAAATCATAATGGGACATATCTGTTTATAGTTGAAAAAAGCACCATCACTATATTACTTGTGAGGGCTTAATTTTATTTTTAAAATATTTACCAAATTATGTACTGTATGTTTGCCTGATCGGTGGTAGCACAGTGGATAGAGCGTCAACCTGGGATGCTGAGGTCCCAGGTGCAAAACCCTGAGGTCATCAGCTTGAGTGCAGGGTTGCTCGCTTGAGCATGGGATCATAAATGTGATTCTGTGATTGCTGGTCTGAGCCCAAGGTCACTGACTTAAGCGAGGGGTCGCTGGCTTGGCTGGAGTCCCCTGGTCAAGGCACATATGAGAAGCAATCAATGAACAGCTAAAGTGCCACACCTATGAGTTGTTACTTCTCATCTCTCTCCCTTCCTGTCTCTCTCTCATTCACTTGCTTTTTTTTTTTTTTTTTTTTTTTACAGGGACAGAGAGAGAGTCAGAGAGAGGGATAGATAGGGACAGACAGACAGGAATGGAGAGAGGTGAGAAGCATCAATCATTAGTTTTTCGTTGTTGTTGCGACACCTTAGTAGTTCATTGATTGCTTTCTCACATGTGCCTTGACCGCGGGCCTTCAGCAGACCGAGTAACCCCTTGCTGGAGCCAGCGACCTTGGGTCCAAGCTGGCGAGGTTTTGCTCAAGCCAGATGGGCTCTCGCTTAAGCTGGCAACCTCGGGTTTTCCGCATCCCAGTCCAACACTCTATCCACTGCGCCACCGCCTGGTCAGGCTCATTCACTTGCTCTTGCTTAAAAAAAAGAAAATTATGTATTGTGTGCTTGCTGTTGGATACAAGTTTCATAGATGTTCTCTATACACAGAAACAGATGTAGGTTTCAGCCTTGAAGTTGTATCTAGAAAAGTTAGGATTATTTTGGCAGTGACAAACTGAAGGATGGGTTGAGTATGTTCTATACCCATATGCCAAATGGGATAAATAATTGAGAATCACTGGTGATAAAGCATTCCCAGTGCCACAGGTTGTAATTGGATATATTACAGGCTTTTTTTTTTCTTTTTTGCTATAGTATGTTAACAGAACTCCAAAAACAATGAATGGCTTTTTATTTTCCCTAGTTGTTTGGCATCCATGTTTTAGTCAATTTTTTTTTTAAATTTTATTCATTTTAGAGAGGAGACACAGAGAGAGAGAGAGAGAGAGAGAGAGAGAGAGAGAGAGAGAGAGAGAGAGAGAGAGGAAAGGGGGAGGAGCTGGAAGCATCAACTCCCATATATGCCTTGACCGGACCAGTGCAGGGTTTTGAACTGGCGACCTCAGTGTTCCCAGGTCGACGCTTTATCCACTGCGCCACCACAGGTCAGGCTGTTTTAGTCAATTCTTAAAGTGGATCCTGGTGGTGGTAAGTCATAGGAACAATGGTAGTAAGTAGCTATGTGTTTATGCTGTGCCAGGCATCGGGCTATGCTCTTTATATTGATTATATCATTTTATTCTCACAACATGCCCGATATTTTTATTACCATTTTATAGATGAGGAAACTGAGGCCTAGAGAGGTTTTTGTGTCATTTGCCAGAAGTGACACAAGTGGTGAGTGGTGGAATAGATCTCTGATTCTGAAACTGAAGAACTTATTGCCCTGGTTCCTTGGGAGAGGAAACCAGCTGGTTGGAGGGTTCATTTCTTGTCTTTGATGCCTATATATTTATTCTCTCACTGCATGGTTTTCTTTCATTTTCCTGGTTCCTTCATAGGTGGACAGTTTCTGAACTTAACAATTCCTGGGCACTTTATTCAAAGTTCTGGGAAGAGAATAGAGAACACCTGCTCTTCAAGAGCTCTTTATCTTGATTCTGACCCTGAGGGCAAGATTTGGTTCTATTTTTTTCTTCCTTTCAAAGTGAGAGGATGAGAGCTAGATAGACAGCCTTCTACATGTGGCCTTACTGGGATCCACCTGGCAACCCTCGTCTGGGCCAATACTCTGCCCATCTGGGGCTATTCTTGAAACCAAGCTATTTTTAGTGCCTGAGGTGGAGGCTTCCCAGAGCCATCCTCAGTGCCCGGGGCTGATGTGCTTGAACCAATCGAGCCATGGCCGTGGGAGGGGAAGAGAGATAGATAAGCGAGAAGGGGGCAGGCACGGAGAAGCAGATGGTTGCTTTTCTTGTGTGCCCTGACTGGAAATTGAAACCTGGGACATCCACATGTGGGCCAATGCTCCACCATTGAGCCAACTGGCCAGGGAAGATTTGGTTCTCAAGCTCTCGCCAAAGCAGGCGACCTCTGGACTTCAAGGCTCAAATTTAGAATTGGAGCCAAACATCATGTAACCCCTTTGTCATTGCTTTTTTCCCCCTAAAACCTGTTTCCTATATGTATTAAACCATATAGGTGGGGGCTTTTTGTTTGCTTTTGTGACAGGGACAGAGTGAGACAGAGAGAGGGACAGATAGGGACAGACAGACAGGAAGGGAGAGAGATGAAAAGCATCAATTCTTTGTTGTGGCTCCTTAGTTGCTCATTGATTGCTTTCTCATATGTGCCTTGACCAGGGGGCTACAGCAGACCAAGTAACCCCTTGCTCAAGCCAGCGACCACGGCCTCAAGCTGGTGAGCCTTGCTCAAACCAGATGGGTCCACGCTCAAGCTGACGACTTCGGGGTTTCAAACTTGGGTCCTCTGCATCCCAGTTCAATGCTTTATCCACTGTGCCACCGCCTGGTCAGGTCCCTCCATGTAAGTGTTTTTAAAGGCCATTTTCCGCCTGACCAGGCGGTGGTGCAGTGGATAGAGCGTTGGACTGGGATGCGGAAGACCCAGGTTCGAGACCCCGAGGTTGCCAGCTTGAGCTAGGGGCCCATCTGGCTTGAGCAAAAAGCTCACCAGCTTGGACCCAAGGTCGCTGGCTCCAGCAAGTGGTGGCTTGGTCTGCTTAAGGCCCGCGGTCAAGGTACATGTGAGAAAGCAATCAATGAACAACTAAGGTGTTGTGATGGCAACGAAAAACTAATGATTGATGCTTCTCACCTCTCTCCATTCCTGTCTGTCTGTCCCTATCTATCCCTCTCTCTGACTCTCTCTCTGTCCCTGTAAAAAATAAAATAAAATAATAAATAAATAAAAATAAAGGCCATTTTTCTAACCTATATTAATAAAGGTGGTTTTGCTTTAACATTTATATTTTTAAATATGAGTTTTATGAAGCATTGTTTCCCCAAGAAATATTTTATCAACCACAGAAATGCTCTCATTTGAGTTCCACAAATCTGATTTCTACTGTAGGGGGTTTTACTCCTGGGAAACCTATAATCTGAAGTTTCAGTAAATGGCTCCATTCAGGTTTTCATTTATTTTTCAGCAACACTTTCTGCTTATCTTTTTTTTTTTTTAGGTTTTCCTCAACATAATAAAGAACACTCCTGGGGTTTGAGGTTCTTTTAAATAAATGATTTTTAAAAATAAAAGACTGATTCTTGACTTAAGATTTTTAATGTTTTTCTTTTTAAAATACCTTATTGGTTTTTAAAATTCAAAAGTAATATTTATTGTAAAAACTCCAATAGTGTACTCTTCCCTACTTAATGTAGAAACATACAAATATACATACGGGTATGTAAGGTTTCTTCTCTTCTTCTTAAAATTGGACCATATTAGACTTAATATTCTGCAACTAGCTCATAAAAAGTGGACTCGTCCCAGTCTGCTTAGGAAAGGTAATAGGTTTGGAGGGTATCTGCAGGTGGGGGCAGCTCTCAAACATCAAGTGCCCCCTGGAAAGCACACACCCAACGATGTGAGCATCCCAGCCTAAGTAGAGTGGGGGAACAAACCACCTACCGGTTGGCTGTGGCAAGAGGGTTTGGGGCATCAGCCTAGTGGGGCTCCCTGTCCCCTTGGCCCTTTGAACCAAGAAGAGCACAAAGATCCAGGATCTGAGCTCCCAGTAACCCTAATTATCTCCTCCTTCACTGATCATTAGATTAGAGACACACACAGACTGAACCACGGAAGTGCCTCCTCATTTCACATACAGAAGGCTCTGGAGTTGTATACTTCGAAGATAATTATACTCAACAACCAGGCACTGATCTAAGCACTCTAATAATCTGAACCACCCTACTATGATAGGCACTCGTATTATTCCAGTTTTACAGAAGGGGAAACTGAGGCACAGAGGAGTTCAGTTTAACCTGCCTGTGGTCACTCTACTAGTAATCATCATTCCTGTGATTTCCCCCCTAAGCAGTCTGGTTCTACATGCCCACCTTAACCACTTCCACTCTGTTGTAGTGAGATTTTAGAATCTTGTGATTCAAAAAGTTTATCATTTGAAAGTTTGGTGATTCTATCACTTTCAATCTTTTTTATTTCCCTTGGTTAGAAGTGGGGAGGCAGTCAGACTCCCGCATGCGCCCCACCAGGATCCACAAGGCAAGCCCACCAGGGGGGTGATGCTCTGCCCATCTGGGACATTGCTTTGTTGGGGCCAGAGCCATTCTAGCACCTGAGGTGGAGGCCATGGAACCGTCCTCAGCGCCTGGCTCAGGACTTTGCTCCAGTGGAGCCTTAGTTGCAGGAGGGGAAGAGAGAGATAGAGAGAAAGAAGAGGGGAAAGGGTGGAGAAGCAGATGGTCGCTTCTCCTGTGTGCCCTGGCCGGGAATCAAACCCAGGACTTCCACACACACCGGGCCGATGCTCTACCGCTGAGCCAACCTGCAAGTGCCCATTTTCAATCTTAAAATGAGATTTTCCTAGACTCTGTAGGGGTCTTGGGGGTGGAAAGATGCCCTCTAATCTAACCCCCATCAGATGCTTACACGTGCTGCTCCTCTGTTCCCCGCAGGCAAGGACATCACTGGTACCAGCTGCGCCAGGTTCTGAACCAGCGGATGCTGAAGCCAGCTGAGGCTGCGCTCTACACGGATGTTCTGAATGAGGTGATTGACAGCTTCATGGCTCGCCTGAACCAACTTCGGGCAGAGAGTGCCTCTGGAGATCAGGTGCCCGACATGGCTCACCAATTCTACTACTTTGCCTTGGAAGGTACCTTTGTTGGGAGAGGGGCTAGGTGGGCATGGGTCAGAGGTAGGTTGTGCTTCCTCTCCTCAAAGCCCCCTGCATTCCGTGTGCCATGGAAATGCCTCCTGTGTTGGCCTCTGTGCCCCACCAGCCATTTGCTACATCCTGTTTGAGAAACGCATCGGCTGCCTGGAGCGCTCCATCCCCCCGGACACAGAGGCCTTCGTCAGGTCGGTCGGGCTCATGTTCCAGAACTCACTCTATGCCACCTTCCTGCCCAAGTGGACCCGCCCCCTGCTGCCGTTCTGGAAGCGATACCTGGATGGCTGGAACACCATCTTCTCTTTTGGTGAGGAAGCCAGGAAATGAATTTGGGGCGGTAGGTCCCAGGGACTCTGCATTAGCAGTCTCTCCCAGGGCCTTCTCCCTCAGGTTACCAGCTATTGGAGTGGATCTTCGTCCTTGGAGATCATGACTTTTAACCTTGCCCTCCCCTGTTGTCTATTGTGTCCCTGTAGGGAAGAAGCTGATTGATCAGAAACTCGAGGAGATAGAGGCCCAACTGCAGACAGGAGGGCCAGATGCGGTCCAGATATCTGGCTACCTGCACTTCCTGCTGACCAGCGGACAGCTCAGTCCTCATGAGGCCATGGGCAGCCTTCCTGAGCTTCTCATGGCTGGGGTAGACACGGTGCGTGAGGGGGTTCAGCGAGGAGATCAGGGGCTCCCATCCTGATCCAATTCCCCATTATTCCCATCCTGAACCTGACCTTCGTCTATTCAGGTACCTGCTTCTCTTTCTGTAACATGGATGTAGAACTAGAAGGAAAATGGAGGTTGGGTGGGTCATTCAGCCCAGCACAGGTGGGCAGGGAATTGTCCTTTTTTAAGACGGATTCCTTCACTTTCTGGAGCGTCGCTGAGAGCTAGGACGTTTCATCTCACATCTAATTTAACTCTGTAGTACTGTAATTTAAGTGGCGAGGTGAAGAGCTTGTCTGTTTCATATTGGGTTTCTCTATGTTACATTCTCCTCTGTCGTTAGAGTGTGATTCTCCATCATTGGTCCTTATTCTACTGCAGAGTCACATATAGCATGGACAGTCCCATGAACCCCCGTCTTATTCTGCCATACTTATGACAATTAGTTTTCCTTCCACGTTTTGCATGCACAGTCTCCCACCCTCCCACCACCTAACTCGTTTCTTTCCTAGAAGTCCCTTCTCACTTCATCTCTCACTCTATTTCCCAGACTTCCAACACGCTGACATGGGCCCTCTACCATCTTTCAAAGAGCCCAGAGATCCAGGAAGCCTTGCATGAGGAAGTGGTGGGCGTGGTGCCAGCTGGGCGGGTGCCCCAGCACAAGGACTTTGCCCACATGCCCCTACTCAAGGCTGTGCTTAAGGAGACCCTGCGGTAAGCTGCTGTTCCCTGGAGCACCAGGTCCCTGTGTGTGGGCTGACTCAGGGACAGGAGTGGGAAGTGGGGATGGGTGGAGTTAGGGCTGGCAGGGGGGGAGTTAGGGCCGGTGGGGGGGTGAGATGGGAGGAGGGGCCAGGAGGACCAGAGAGGTGCAGTTGAAGGGGTTGGCGCTCTGCCCCTCCTTGGATCCAGAGGCAGGCTTGCATTTTCTTTTCCCTGCAGTCTCTACCCTGTGGTCCCCATAAATTCCCGGATAATCACGGAAAAAGAAGTTGAAGTTGGTGGTTTCCTCTTCCCCAAGAATGTGAGTGGGGCTAGGGAGCTGGGATTCCCAGGGTGCCTCACAGCCCTAGGCTGACGTGCTGCCCGTTCTTCCTCTGAAGACCCAGTTTGTGTTCTGCCACTATGTGGTGTCCCGGGACCCCAGCATCTTTCCTGAGCCGGAGAGCTTCCAGCCCCATCGCTGGCTGAGGCAGGGTCAGACTGATAACCTCGGGGCCCAGCACCCATTTGGCTCCGTGCCCTTTGGTTATGGGGTCCGGGGTTGCCTGGGCCGCAGGATTGCAGAGCTGGAGATGCAGCTGTTGCTGGCCAGGGTGAGTTGGGAGAGGCAGGAGGTGTGGAGGCCGGGGAGGGGCAAGGAGGCCGCGGAGAGGAGAGGCAGGGAGGAACGGGGTGGGAACTTGCAGAGGAGGGCGGAGGATGGTGATCACAGACGTTAATCGCCCCATATTCATTTTACCTCCCAGCTGATCCAGCACTATGAGGTGGTCCTGGCCCCTGAGACAGGGGAGGTGAAGAGTGTGGCCCGCATTGTCCTGGTTCCTCATAAGAAGGTGGGCCTGCGTTTCCTGCAGAGACAGTGTTGAGCTGGGCCTCTGCTATCTTGAGTCTTGCCCGAGAGGTCCCGCCTTGGCACAGTGATTCCTGGCCACTGTTGTGTCTCAGATGAGGAGTGGGAGAGATGGGCTGCCAGATGCCGGAGGCTGGAGAAACTCAGTGTACTTCCCACAGAACCCTGAGCTTTTGCTACTTTTATTATTTTGCTCATCTCCCTCTTAGAAAAAAAGGCCAGACCCTTGTCACATTGCTATCCTTGGGGAAATATAGAATAAAGGAACTTCTATTGATAATTGGAGACCTTGGTCCTTCTTTTTGATGATCCAGCATCTGAACCCCTTTTGTGTTTGGGGATCTTGGTGGGAGGCAGAGCTACCTCCCTCCATGGACACTGAGAACACCATATGCTTCTCCAGATCTTACAGAGAGGCCTTGGCTTCCCATGGCACTGGCTGAGGTCCCACCTACCAGGAACCACAGAGGTACTCCCAGGCACGGAGAATAGCACCCTCTTTTGAACAGGAAGTGCTTAGGCAGCGACGTGCTACCCACGTCGGAAAAGCTCTAAGCTAGGCCTATAAGAGTGACTTCTAGGACATCACCAGGGCACTAAGTTGGGGAGCACCACATTGGCCACACTCAGGGGCATGAGAGTTGGGAAGGTCTCACTACAACTATTGGCCCTGGAGCTACTCCGTGTCTCTCAGGTCTATGCTGGCCAAAAACAAACAGCTCCCAAAACAACAGGTTTCCCTCCCAACTCCTGCCTCTTACTCTGCATGAGACCAGTAGTCACTGGACTTGGACCTCTGCTGATGCCTCCAGAGTGACCAGGAGCAGCAGAAACATGGCCTCTGCCTCACAACTACCTTACAAACATACACCGGAGGGTTGCAACCTGAGTTCTACCTGCAACTCTAGCTGCAAGGGATTCTGGGGATCATAATCTTTAGATTTCAAGCCTCTTTAGTACAGAAAGCCAACTAGAAGTAAAGCGGGTTTGCACTGAGATCCAATGTACCATATCACGAGCCTGAGAAGTCAGTGAGCCCTAACTTCACAGAGTCCCAGTTCCCGTTGTAAATGTCTACTGAGTCATAAGAAATGAAAGTCGAGTTTCTTACATGTGTGTGGATTTGAGTTTGAGCCCATTGAAAAAGCACGTACTTGTTCTGACTAAAATCCTTCGGTGGCTCCCCTTAGCACTCAGGCAAAGTTCCCGGTCCTTACTGTGGCTTAGAGGACTCATGTTCTGGCACCCTCCCATCCACACTCCCCCCTCACCCTCCTCTTCCCCCCACCCGCCTAGATTCTCTTTCCACAGCTGAGCCTCAATTCCTTGTATTTCCCTGAGCTCTTTTTGGCTTCAATACTTTATGCTCCTTTGGCTTCAATACTTGCTGTCCCCTCTCCTTGGAACATACTCTTCACCAACTGTCATGTCATCCCAGAGAGCTTGCATCTCCCTAGGACTCAGCTTTGCCTTTGCAAAGCCTTCCCTGACCTCTCTGGGCAGGTGTGAACACTTCCTTTGTGCTCCCCCTGCCCGCCCCTCCTCCTGCAGCACTGAACACCCAGTTTGTTCACCTTGTTGCAGACATGACTGTCTCCCCAGGCAGCTGCAGACCCCACAGAGAGCACAAACAAAGCTCCTTGCACTTTGGATCCCAGTATCTAACTCTGTCTAGCACTTAGGAGGTGATTGACAAATGTTTGTTCAATGAGAAGAGACTGGAACTGGAAGAAGGAAAGGGAAGGACAGGGATGGATGCGAGTTTCCACATGGCGAAGAGAAACCTGGAAGGAATTGAAAGGAATTCTTGGTGACAAAGGAGTGGGTCTTGACTCTTCCGGTGTAGGTGTTCACTTGTGACAGCTCCTTACGAATGCAGAGGATTGGGGCTGGGCTTGGAGGATGCCAGGGTCCCTGTCACAATGTCAACCAAAGCAGACTTCTGCCTTTCCCAGTGTGCTGCTCCTTCAGATGACCAAAGGTGTGCTGTCCAAGCCACATGAACCCCTCAGGGCCGACGTTTGGGTAGAGGGATGTTGAGATGTGGCTTGGATTTGGGGTTTTGTAGCATGTCTATCAAAGAGTGTCAGCATTCATGGTCTACAGTTCAGTTGATGAATGTATAGGCTAATTTCCCACTGAAATCTCTGAAGATCTTGTATAGCCATGGGTAGAATATTATTCAGCCATCAAAAAGGAATGAAGTACTGATTAATGCTACATTGTGGATGAACCTTGAAATGTTATGTTAATGAAAGAAACCAAATGCAAAAGACCACATCATTTTTAAAAATTAAATTAGTTGGGGTGACATTGGTTAATAAGATTATATAGGTTTCAAGTGTAGATTTCTGTAACACATGATCTGTATATTGCATTGTGTGCCCACCACCCAAAGTCAAATCATCTTCCGTCACCGTATATTTGGAAAATACCACGTCTTGTATGTATGATTCTATTTGCATGAATTTCAGAGTAGGCAGATCCACAGGGACAAAAAGCAGATTAGTAATTGCCAGAAGCCAGGGAGAATGGGGAGTGATTTTTAACAAATACAGAGTTTCTTCTGAATGATGACTATGATCTGGAATTAGTGGTAATGGCTGCCCAACTTTGTGAATGTGTTAAATACCACTGAATTGTATACTTTTAAAGAGTGAATTTAAAGAATATGTGAATTATATCTCAACTGAAAAAAATAATCTACGCAGATGAGCTTGTAGCAATAGCTGCCAACTAAGCAACACCTCTAGAGGCTCCACAGGAAGTTCTGAGGCGGCACTGTTCTGTTGTGCATCTGTAGGGCCTAAAATCCAACCTCCCATCGGAAATCAGAAATGCAGAGCCTGGGCCCTGGCTGGTTGGTTCAGTGGTAGAGCATTGGCCCAGCATGTGGAAGTCCTGGGTTCAATTCCTAGTCAGGGTATAGGAAAATACCTGGGAATTAGACTGTGGTCCTGTGACAAGTCTTTGGTGCAGACTTTGGAACGCCAAGTTCTGCGGGGGCAGAACGCTGCCCCGCAAGCTCTGGTAAGATTGTTTAAAGGAAACAGCTGATCTCTATGGCCTTTTTCCTACATACCTAAAACATATTAGTTAATTACCCTTCTCTGCACCTGAACCCAGGCTCTTTTAATTTGCTTGATGAGCAAAGAGACCAATAAATACAATGAGGCTGCAGAGATCTGGGCTCTCAGTCCTAGAGGTTGTGAGTCCCCTGTACCCATCTTTTCTGTATGTTGTGTCTTATGTGTTTTTCTTAAGTACTGCAGCACCTTCCATTCGTGCACATCCACTGCTGAGCTGGTTGCAGCATCAGGGCACATAGGAGAATCGACCATTTGCTTCTCTACTCCTTCCCCCTGCTCTCTCTCTTTCTCTCTCTCTCTCTCTCCCTTCCTTCTCCTCCTGCAGCCATGGCTTATTTGAGCAAGTTGGCCCTGGCTGCTGAGGATGACACCATGGCCCTGCCTCAGGTGCTAAAATAGCTCGGTTGTTGAGCAACAGAGCAACGACCTCAGATGGGCAGAGCTTGCCAGGTGGATTCTGGTCGGGGCGCATGCGGGATTCTGTCTGTCTCCCCACCTCTCACATGATAATAAAAACAAAAAAGAAAAGAAATGCAGAGCCCTAACAGGAGCTCAGCAGGTTGGTGAAGTAATGATGTCCTAGTGAGGATTAATTAAAGAGTATGTGAGGTGTAGGCACAGCTTCATAGGCTCCCCCTGAAAAGTATTTTCCATTAGTGACAAGTGAATGTTGTGTTCTACAAGATACAAAAGCCAAAGAGCTAAGAGCTATTAACACAACTAGGAAAACCTTGCCCACAGGCAAAGCTCTGGAGAGAATCAAAGACTTCTAACCTGAACAGAGAGAAACAAAACACAACATGACCAAAAAGGTTTTCTCTTTTTACTAGAGGTTCTTTTGTTTTTAATTTTTAAAAGATTTTTATTGAGCCTGACCTGTGGTGGCACAGTGGATAAAGTGTCGACCTGGGAACACTGAGGTCGCCAGTTCAAAACCCTGCACTGGTCTGGTCAAGGCACATATGGGAGTTGATGCTTCCAGCTCCTCCCCCCTTTCTCTCTTTCTCTCTCTCTCTCTCACTCTGTGTCTCCTCTCTAAAATGAATAAAATAAAAAAATAAAAAAATTAAAAAAGAAAAAGATTTTTATTGAAATATACCTGCGGAACAGTGCGTATATACCGTATGTCCATGTGAAGTTCTTCTTCTTATCTTGGGGGGTTGAAAATGGCTGTCAGCTCATATTCCAGCACAATGCCTGGATGAGATTTATGTAACAGAAGTGAACAACTTACTCTCTTTGATAGGATGGATGTGATGTAACAGCGTGGCCCTTGCACCTTTATCTCTGGAGGGTGAAAAACATCAGCTCTGGATGGAGGTTTGGACAAGGCCTATCAGAGGCCAGTGATGAGGCACACATCTGAGGTTTGGGGTCTCAAGGACTCTGGGCTGCCCCCAAAAAGTCACAGCAGAGGAATGTCCCAGTAAGGGTCCCTGATAACCCACCCCAATGTGACTATAAGGAAAGAATAATGGGATTCAGGATAACTGCAGAAGAGAGAACATTAATTCAGCACAACGGATGTACCTTTGGCTGAAAGAAAGGTCTCCCCAGGGTGGTGAACTGCTGGGTCCTGAGGAGAGTGTGCCCAGGGGGTTGAGACCTATCTTCTCTCAAGGACAGTGGAGAGGGAAAGACTACCTTTTGCAGCCTGCCCATTTCACCTAAAGCCTTGCTGTGACCTCTGAAGATCTGCTCATGCTGAGCAACCCAGGGCATCACGCACAAGGCTGACCCTGAGGCACCTTCCCTGGAGCCAGCGCAGGTGGAGGCAGCCTGCCCTGCCCTCCACCAAGGACACTGTCACTTGAGTGAGCAGGCACCCTTATCCCATCCTCCCTCTTGAGCCTAAGACCCAAAAGCTCCCAGGGAGTGACGGAGCAGACCCAGCACCTGACCTGTGGATTAGAACAAAACCGGAAATGGAAGCTAAGAATTTGAGAAAATGCCTTCATTTGCTACCAGGCCCATCAAGCTCGTGTCTCTTACTTGGTTGCTCTGTGTGGTCAATGTGGTGGGAGCATGCTTCAGATATGTTAGCCTCTCTCTGCCCCCTGGCCAGCTCGCTGTGTCTATTGCCACAGCGAGGGTGACAGAGCAGAAGCTCATTGTTGGCTTTGGAATTTCAAAAGCCTGATCCTCAAGGTGGGTGGCAAAAACTTAAGACATATACATGGATTTGGAAGAATATATTAAGAGTTAGAGAAAAATGCTCCATCTTCCCTATTGGGTAAAGATTCCACAGGCTGGTAATATTTGGGGAAGAAAGACTGTAGACTTTTCTGGGGTTCCTGAGAAGGGGCTGTTTCTGAAGGGAGGAAAAAGAATGATAAATATTCCAGAGAGATTTAGAGGTGATAGAGTAGAAAAGTCCTGAGCCCCACGTTCCCCGGGTAGAATCTGGGAAAACCGTAAGGCTCAGAGTGGAACAGGCCACTTGCTGTCCATCTCAGCAGATGGGTTTGGGACAGCCCCACAGAGCTTCCTGAAGCCCACAGCGGTGCAGAGGCAGGAGCTAGAATGTCCTCATGCCCTAAGAGAAGACAGACCCAAAGAGGCTTCATGGTAGAGTGAGGGAACAGAGTAGGGACCATGCCCATCTAAGGTGACCAGATTTTAAAATTGGTAAAGCGGGACACCATTGATGGGGGGAGGGGCTCTTGATTAAAAATTTGGTCTATATGGAGCAAAAAAATTTTTCATAGAATGCTAAAATAGTATTGTAATATATATTTTTTAAATCGGGGCTCTTTTTAAATGCCATGGGACGCGGGACAAATTTTTAAAAATCGGGGCTGTCCCACCCAAAGCGGGACGTCTGGTCACCTTACCAATGACCAACCAAGTAACAACCAGATGGAGGGGGGATGTTTTAGCAGGAACTGACATGGAGGAATGATGATGACTGAGGAACAAATTTTTATACTATTGAAAGCCTCCCCCTCCTCGCTGAAGTTAACTCCAGGAAAAGATAGGATAGGGACCCCAAATTCTCTGAGATTAATTTCTACCACCTCGTGAAATGGGCTTCATAATAGAAACTGCATCGTGTTAGAAAAATAAAGTTGTTTCTTGTAGTTGTAGCTACCATGTAAGTAACTAATTACTATTTTCTTTACGGTTTTGTTATAGATAAAAGATGAAAAAGTAATCTCGGCGAAATAACACTCAACATACAAAAGAAACGCCACTTGCGGCGCTTGCCAATTACAGATTTTCCTTTTGCGTCTTTGAATTCACAAACTGCAAGGATCTTGCTACAAGTTCAGGTCAAATGACTGTAGCATTTTCTGTGTGAAACTTATAGAAGCTAAATTAATGAGTTGTTCTTTTTCTTTTCATTTTCTCTATCATTCATCCTCAGCGGTCTGCATACAAGGTCATCACTGGAGGCTGAGGACAGTGTTTGCTGGTGAGAGCTGAGGACAGGAACAGAGGGAGTACCCACTCCAACAGGCGGCCCTGCAAATCACTGCTGCTCCATGGTGCCCCCAGCAGCCCTGAACTGACTATGCAGGGGGGATGGGAGGGCAGTGGCCAAGCTGTGGGATACCTAAGGCTGTTCCCATGGGGGAAGAGCAGTTGGAACTCCCAGGAGCTGGGACTCCATCGGCAGGTAGTCCAGAAGCTGAAGAATGCAGAGCTCCTGACTAAACCCATGGACTGAGGGCTCACCACTCCCCTAGGGCCAGTCATGACCCAGGTGGGGAAAGTGATGTGGGTGGGTATGGAGCAGTCGGTCCCGGGGCAATCCCACTGCCTCTGCTTCAGGGACTTCTAGGCTTGACTCAGCTGTTCTCCTTCATTTCATCATCCCATAGTGCACTGGGCATCCTGAGGGATTCTGGGAGCATAGGCAGGACAAGAGTGTTTAGGGAGGGCTGGAGAAGCCTGTGAGGAAAAGAGAGTGGAAGACGGTGACTGAAGGGCCTTGGAGGGTGGTTGCCTTTCCAATAGAGAAACCTCAGTCTTGCCATCCACTGCCAAGTAGCTGAAATCTGCGCCCCCGCCCTTCTGCAAACACACGCCCAGAAAAACGTCTGAGATCGTGGCAAGTTTACTGAGATGAGTCTTTAGGAGCTTCTTCCTTTTAGCTTTAGTTCTTACTGAGCAGGGAAATTTCACTCAACAAAGGTTGATTAACTTGCTTCCTTCCAGTAGCGGAATTCCAAGCAGGTGCGAATTGAATTGTGAGAGGGCAGGTCAACCTCCCCAGAGCACTGGAAGTCCCATCACACTGCCTCACCTTTACTCTGGCCCCTGTGCACCCTTCCTTTGAGGGGGCTCAATGATCTCAAGTGAGATGGAGCACAGTAGTGGCCCAAGGTGAGTTTTGACACTTGTAGTGTTATGGGGCTACTCAGCTTTGAGCTGGGCTCCTCCCACCCTCAGGGTGCCCCAGTCTGAGATGTGGGAGCCCAGAAAGACTGCGGGGCTGGTGTTGAGGCCAATGGTCCAGGGCAGAGCCTACCTGAACCAGAGTCAAACCAGTTAACAGGGGTTGGAGAAGATGAAGGCCGACGCCCCAGCTCTCTTCATTGGCTTCGAGTTGGATGGTGTCCTGAGAATGACGACTTGGGTGTTCTCAGGCACTGAGGGCCTCAATGCCAGCAGGGCTGAGCACCAGTGCCTGAAGGATGTCAGAGAGGGACACCACGCCCAGAAGATGCTGGTTCTCATCCACTAGCACCAACCGGTGTACCTGTGGGTCCACAGATGTTCAGTCAGGGGACAGAGCCATGCGGCTAGGGCAGCTGGTGAATCACGCCTCGACTTGACATAACTGGGGGAGCAACAGAGTATCTCTTATCCCACCCTAATGAATTCAATTAAAAAACAGTTAAGGGTGGACCTGACCTCCCTGGGGTGAGCAGCTGGCTGTGACCCATGGCACGAGGGCCCCATAGACAGGACCAGTTGCAGATCACGTGGACACCAAGAGCTTGACCATGAAGTAGGAGGACAGGGCAGGTGCCCAATGTATAGGGAGAACTGGAATGGTTCCTGAGAAGGATTGAACCATATGTGGTGAAGCGTAGATGAAGGGCATGGGTTACCTGCTCCCGGACAATCCGGTCAATGACTTCCCCCAAGCTTTCTTCCGGCTGGCAGGAAAGGACTCCCTCCAGGCACAGTGTCCTCTGCCTCAGGGCTTCTCCCACACTCATATCGAGGTGGTTGTAGGTATGCTGGGCAGCCAGGTGCTGGGCAGAGCGGGTAGCACTGCTCTTAGTCCCCCTTCAACCAGGCTCTAGCCCCACAGGTATCACCCCCTACACATTTGAGAAGGTCCGCCTGGTCCACAGATGCCTTTGATTCTTACACCCCCAGCCTCCCTGCAACACCCCCACCTCCCCTCCGTTCCCTACAGACACTTACGATCACGTCGAAGCGGGAGTAGAGGCCCACGACCTGACCTGCAACGGTGGTGGGTGAGGTGAGAGAAAGACAGGGAATAGGTTCAGATCAGAACCAGGATGCTGTGCAAGGGCCTTGGGTGGGCTTTTGGGATAAATCCCTCAATATTTCCCACCCCCACCCACCCTCAGACTACTGGCTCTATAATGAAGCATCGAAGTCCACAGATCAAACAGCATCCTGGAGGGAGAGAGACAACCTGATGTGACACAATATAAGTACATTACATCACTTATAAAATGCTCTAGCCTGACCTGTGGTGGCGGTGGATAAAGCGTCGACCTGGGAACACTGAGGTCACCAGTTCAAAACCCTGCACTGGTCTGGTCAAGGCACATATGGGAGTTGATGCTTCCAGCTCCTCCCCCCTTTCTCTCTCTCTCTCTCTCTCACTCTGTCTCCTCTCTACAATGAATAAATAAAAAGAAATTTAAAATAAAAAACTTATTAAAAAAAGGTTTTAAAATGCTCTAGCCTGCGTCTGATCAAACCTTAAATCGAATTTCTGATTTACAGAAAACAGGAATAGAAGAACAAGGTAAAGAGCACCCGTGGAAAGCAAACAGGCAGAGCTGGCAGTGGGACATTGTATAGGACAACCGACCCCGTTTTTCATTACCAATGTCTAACAGTTAAGTGGGGGGAGGGACTGTCTTAGATTAAAAGACATTAGAGGGACAAAAGAAGAAAATATAAAATATACACCTTAATTGATTCTGGTTTGAACAAATCAACTGTGAAAAAAAAAAGATATTCTTGGGGAAGATGGTGAAATGAGAATTAGGATGGGATATTAGAGAATATGAATAAATTATTTATAGTTCTGTTAGGTGATATAGAAAATATACCTATTTTAAGAGACGCAGACTAAAATGTTTATAGATGAAGTGACATGATATCTATAATTTATTTTAAATTACTTCAACAAATGGGAAGAAAAGAAAAAGAACTGATTATGGCAATGGTTAATAGTAGTTAATTCAGGCAAAGGATATGGGGGGCTCATTATACAACTTTGTCTGCCATTTTCATACATTTGAAATTTTTCATAATCAACAATAAATTAGAATACTTTTTGATATCTGGCTTCACTGTGGCAATTTTAACTTTGAAATCATGTATGACCATGGTTTACCAAATAAATGATCTTATAATTTCTCCGACCCTTTTTCAGAGCTAGAAATTGAGGTCAGAATGGGTCCCATAACCCATCTTAGGACGAATTAAAACGAAAAACCTCATCTGCTATTTCCTCTCATTATACTCATTTGATCGCACACATCTTGTGAAGTCAGAGGATGGGTGTTAAGATTCCCACTTTATACATGAAGAAACTGAGGCACAGAGAGTTTAAGTAACTGGTCCAAGGCTCCGTGCAGGCAGACTTCTAACCTGGACTCACCCTGGACCCTGAGCCGATGCTACATAGACCTCTGTGCCTCTCTACGCCCCCCGCCCGTCCTCCCCACCGCACCTTCCCAGATCCCCATCCTAGGGCAGGTACCATCTTCGTTGATCACAGGCAGTGCAGACACATGCCGGTCCACAAAGATGTCCAGTGCGGTAAGGATGGGTGCTGTTTCAAGCACCACAGCCAAGTCTCGGAATGTGCCGATGCCCAAATCTTGAATGGTTCGGGACAGGAAGGAGGGCCGGGGCAGCAGAGCGCCCTGGTAGGGTTGGGGACAGGTGGTGCCATTAGGGTAGAGCCGCCTCCAGGACTCCCGGCTGTCCTGTTCCCAATTATAACGGTCACCCCTACCCCCAAGCTGCCCCAAGCTCACGAAGATGTGTAGGAACTTGAGTAGCCGCTTGTGTGTGATGATATGGAGCACGTCACCGGAGACTGGGTCCAGGACAGGCAAGCGGTGGATCCGGTTCTTGATGAGGGTGTAGGCAGCTTCGAACAGGCTGCGGGGTGAGAGCAGTGAGACGGAGGCAGCTTGGGGAAAGACACCCTCCATCCCAGTCCTCGGGAAGGGCGAATGAGGTGCCCAGGCTGGCTGGCTGTGGGCCTCCCAAGGTGTACAGGTGAGTCCGGAACTGAGGGGTGGGGAAGGAGACTGTTCAGAGCAAGGAGGCTCAGGTAGGTGTGCGGCTGGGGATGCTTGCCTGTCATTGGGAGAGATGGAGACCAGAGGCTTCACACAGCCCTGGAGGTATATCTCTGCAGGAAAAGCCAGAGTCAGGTCAATGGAACTGGCCATCCTGCCTTACCGGAGTCCACAGAGTTCCCTCCCTTAGGTCTCCTGGGCTCCGTGTCACCCCTCCTCTGCTTCCTGCAGGAAATCGCCACTGCCCATCTCTCCCTCAGGTCCTTGGGCCCACGCTCACCCACACACCCTTGACCCCGTTCCCTCTGCCCGCTCACCCCTCCAGGTCTCAATCTTATGTTCTTCGATCTCATAGATCTGGACCTAGAGACATAGACAGGACTCCAGAAGTCAGATGTGGGCCCCTTGGGCATCAGCCTCCCTGACCTCCTCACCACCCAGCCCAGATGGGTGCCCGCAGGAGTCCCCGCCCATTCCTCACCAGCGGGGACCTGTAGTAGCGATGCAGCACCAAGATGAAGTCTGTGATGGTCAGCATCCCTGCGAGGGTGGGGGTACAGGGGGGTCAGCATAGGGCCTTGCGGTGCGAGGCAGGTGGAAGGGTCAGAATCCCTATCCTGGCTCTGCCAGAGTCCTGGTACTGAGACAATAGTGGGAATTGTGGGAAGAGAGGAGTGTGGAGTCGGGCAGCCCCTCCCGTGATGGAGAAATGGGGTTCTCCCTTTTCCCTCCAGCTTCTCTCCTCCCCCACACCCTTTTCCATTCTCCCAGTTCCTTCCTTTCCCCTTTTTCTTTTCCTACCTAGCATCTATGACCTGGAACCCTGGGGCAGTAGAGCTAGAGGGGTCAGCTGGTCACAACTCTTCCACAGACGGGAAAATGGAATGCAGAAGCACCTCACAAGGTCCCTCCTCTGAGGGACCCTTCCCTGCCACCTCTGCCTCCCCAGCCCATCCTCACCCACAAAGCTCTGCTTCTTGCTGTCCCATAAAGGTGCTGCCCGGACACCATTGGCCACCAGGGCGAAGAAGGCCTTCTTGATCTGAGGGCCAGGGAGAACAGTTGAGGGTGAGTCTTCCACTGTCCCTTAGTGGTCTCCTATCCCAACCCGGGTCCCCTCTTATGGTGCCTTCTCATGGGCCATCCTCCACGTGAGCTAGCCTGCCTTTCTCAGGTCATAGCACACACCAGACACACTGTATTTGCCCATGGATCAGATGCATCCTTTTTTGAAAAATTTGAGGTCTAAAAACTGGATGCATTTTATATAGTGGTTTTAGATTTTTTTACTTGCATTTCCTGCTTGTTCACAGGAATGGATTTTATGATGAATAAAACTTGAATTCAATAACTTTATGTAATATATAGATTTTTTCAAATTCCAGACCCCCAAATTAAGGTGCATCTATACATGGGAATATTTTATACATGGGGAAACACGGTAATCCTTGTTGGGCACATTTGCTACAGAAATAAGGCTGCTTGTGGCCAGAGGCACTGAGGTGACCCCCTTACCAGGCACACCAGGGTGTGAAAAACTGTGTTTCCATTCATAAATCATATGTGTACAGACACACAGTATAATTTTGCTAATCTAGGTACTAGAGGAATAATTATTTACATAGCATTTACAAAATATTTTTCTCTAAATAAATTTTACATTGACTCATTTTGCCCTCAACCAAATGCTATCTAAACGTGCTGGTTGTATTTCTAATACATATTAAAATAAATACAAAGCTACTGATATAAATATACTCACTGATATGTCACTAGAATTAAATTGTGTGCTGTGGGCAACACATATAGCATGCTTTGGGAAACACTGCGTTACTATATACATGACGATAAAAATGGAATTATTGGCATTTCATAGCTCAGCCTAATGCAAGAAGAAGTGCCAGAGTTTCTACTATTTATCTGGTACAGAGTCCCCTGCTCTTTGTCCTAAGCCATTCTGCAATATCTTCCACATAGTTCAGGGTTTGCAAATTGCTCCTACCTATCCTAGGTTGTCCCGGGAGTCCTCTGAAACTTCTAGGGCAAAGCAGGCATTCCTACTTCCATTTTAAAGGTGAGAGAGGTATTGTGACCAACCCAAGATCCTACAGATTCTAAGTGTCAGAGCTGTGAGGACAATTAGAGGTTGCTTACAGAGAGTAGCAGCCATACCCACACTGGTCTCCATGGTGCTAAGAAGGAGCTCTGGAAGGGGACATGCAGGGAGGCCTAGCCTGGAAGGGTGTCCTGGAGGATGTGAGTGGTAGTCGCAGCACCGTGAGAATGTAGATGGGCAGAGCTGTGGCCTCACCTCCAGCGTGGTGTCGAAGATGACCAGCTTGGAGCTGGTTGCCATGGCATCGTAGCAGGTGTGCTTCTGCATGAAGTGCATGTAGACCTGGGCCCCCGGCTTCTGCAGCTCATCGTCCCAGCCCTGCTTGGGTAGTGGGGCCTGTGGGGACGGGCACGGGGCAGGCCTCTCCTCCACCAGGCTGAGCTCACACCTGCAGGCCACTGTGGCTGGGGACTCCTTGCCCAGCTCCACATCGTCCGAGCTGGAGCCAGTGGCTGAGGTTGCACTCTCAGAGGGGCAGACGTCCAAGGGGGCAGCCTGGTCCAAGGGTGTGGTCTTGGAGAATGTGGCCTCCAGCCCAACAGGCTCATCAGCTGGCCTGGACTGGGGACCTGTTCATGGGGGAGAGGAGAGTAAGTCCATTGTCTAAAATGCTTTAATATCTGCTGTCTCAGTTTATCCTCAGAGTAGCCTTGAGGGGAAGCCTGGGTATTGTGGACCCCATTTTGCAGATGAGAAAGCTGGGTCTCAGGGAGTCACACAAGATAGTGGCTTTGTTCCAAGTAAGCCATGTTTGGTCCCTGGCTCTGTAGTGTGATAGTCCTCTTCCATGGGGGGAGACTGAGGCTGTAAGATGAGGGTTGGGTCCAACTCTGTGTTATAGAAGAATCAAGGGCAGAGCCCAGGCCCCAGGCTCTGGGACTTCTCACTTCATTCCCCAAACTGGCCTTAGCCTCACCTTCCTCCGTGCCTGGCAGGTCCTCTTCCTCCACAGCCTCCTGCCTTGTCCATCTTGAGGCCTTGGCCCCCCGTTTCCCGTGGCTTCTTTCTGAGCTAGTGGCCATGGCCAGTGATGACCATGAAGTTCTATCTCTTTGCTCTAGGAAGCTCATCTCTGGAAGGGGGGATGGGCCTGTTTGGTTAATAGGGAGTAATGTAACAAAATCAATTAAAATGTTATTAATAGTAATATTTAATATTTGCAAGCTTTCAAAGGGTTTTTCTCCTACATTTTCTTGTTCAAACATCATAGCAGCCTTATAAGGGAGGCATTTTTACCATTCCTAATTTACTAACAAAAGATTTGAGATTAGAGAGGTTAAACAATTTGTCATGAATCACACAGCTAGTAAGTAATAAAGTCAGAATCAGGGTCTAAGTCTTCAGACTATATAGATCCACCCTCTTTATTTTTCCTTTTTTTTTAAAGACTTTATTTTAAACAGGAGGGAGGGAGGGAGGGAGGGAGGGAAAGAGAGAGAGAGAGAGAGAGAGAGAAAGAGAGAGAGAGAGAGAGGAGGAGCTGGAAGCATTAACTCCCATATGTGCCTTGACTCTCACGGAGCAAGCCCAGGGTTTCGAACCGGCAACCTCAGCGTTCCTGGTAGATGCTTTATCCACTGTGCCACCACAGGTCAGGCCACCTTCTCTTTCCTTCTCTTTTTTTTTGAAAGAGAAAGGAGCAGGTATGGAAAAGGAAGAAGAAGAAACAAAAGGGAACAGAAAAAGAAAATGGGAGGAAGACAAAAGCCAGGCTAGCAGAGCGGGTGAAATTGGGGGCCCCTAAAAAGAGGCGAGGCTCACTAGGAGGGGTGCCACCTCACCCACCTTGATGCTCAGGTCCCATGAGGCTGCTCCAGGACGGGGTCTGGGGAGAGAAGAACATCTGAAGGGGTGGGAAAAAACCCCTATGTTCTGGACACAGGTCCTTCCCTCCCCACAGTGCACACATGAGCACGCACACCTCACAAACACACATAAACACACACACCCATACACAAATACTTCTACACACCCACAAGTACACATACACAACCTCCAGATGCTGAATTACATACACTCACTTACACAAAGAATACATGCATAGACACTCACATGCTCACATATATATAGAAAATCCAAGTCAAGCCCACACACGCACACACATGTACACACATACACATTCACTCAGTGTAGTGTGCCCACAGCTCACGGCCTCCCTGGAACCCCATACCCTGCGCAGTGCGTGCTCCAGCTCGGGCTCCATGCTGCCAGCAGGACTGGTGGAGAGCAAATGCTAGACCTGTGGCTGGGCAGCACTATTCTGGGCCTGGCCCCTGGCGTCCGGCCCTCCCGGATCAGTTTCTCTCTGGGTGTCAGGCAGCTGGAAGGGAGGGGTCCACCCACTCAGCTGCTCCAGCCCAGCAGCCTGGGGGCAGGGTGGGAGGGAAAGGGGCAACCTGGAATCCTTAAAACGTTTTTTGTTTTTTTTTAAGATTTTTATTTATTCATTTTAGAGAGGAGAGGGAGAGGGAGAGAGAGAAGGGGGGAGGAGCAGGAAGCATCAACTCCCATATGTGCCCTGACCAGGCAAGCCCAGGGTTTCGAACCGGCAACCTCTGCATTCCAGGTTGACGCTTTATCCACTGCGCCACCACAGGTCAGGCGCAACCTGGAATCTTGATGTCTGGTCCTGAGCTGCCTCCTAGATCTCAGAAAACAAGAGGGAGGACCCTGCTGTGGGCCAGTTGGCTTGGAGCAACCTGGGGGCACTGGGGCTAGGCCGAGGTAGGCTCTGGGTCCTGGGTTCCTCCTCCAAGGGCCTCTCTCATCTTTGTCAGGTGCCAAATGAGGGAAAATGGAGGCGGGTTGAGCTCAACTTTCTTCCTTGGACAAACTTCAGTCTTAGGTGGTGCTGGAGTTAGAAATGGCATGCTGCAGCCTGCTGAGAGGCTGAGGATACAGGGTTTGTGGGTGGTCCCAGGAGAGTGGCCAATATGTGTCCCGATGTCCCCATTTGAGTCCCAGGAGCCTGCCCCTTTCTCCCTAGTGGGGTATTGGGATGGGCTGGGCAGGTGGAGACCTGTGGTAATCACCTTGAAGGTGTGCAGCAGGCTTGAGGGCTCAGCCTACACTGATGCACAGGGTAAGGGACACCTGTTTCTAACTGTGGTTTGGAGGTAGGTCCAGGTGTGCAGCAGCCCCAGTCCCCTCATCCTGCTGTGTTTCCTGTTCTTATATATTCTGGTGCCAATAGGCTCCCAACCTGGCTCTGGTGGCTGCCCACCCCCCTTCCTTGGCATTCCTGAGGCCTGAGTCAATGTTCATATCAGGAATGCTGACCCAGCTGCTCCAGCTCCTCTCTCTCTACCCCTCCTTTTCGCTCTTCCTTTCAGCCCCTTCAATCTCAGGCTCTGGCCCTGGAGTGGACACTTAGTCATGGCTTCGTGGATTTCTTGCTCAGTTCATTGACCATATTTCCCATCATCCCTCAAAGCCCCGGTCATGCCTGGGGTTGGGGGGTGGAGGAGAACGGAGCAGGGAAGGGACTTGACCCACCCATGTGTGTCTTGGCTAGTGCAGGGGTGACTGCTGCTCCCCTTCCACAGGACCCTGTGGCCTGTTCCTGGCTGGTCGCAGGTGATGGAACTTCTAAGGCACAGCTAATGGGACACCTCAAGTGGTAGAAAGATCAAGTGGACAATCCCTGGACGCGCGTGTGTGTGTGATGTATCGGACCTGGAAAATGCCCACCCCTTATGCACACCAGGCCACCCTCGCAGACATGCCAGATCACAACAAGCTCAGCTCATAGTATTGCTTTCTGCAGCGCTCTGCTGTCCATTGTCCCCTCCACCTCAGACATAGTTCACTTAGAGGGCCAGAAGCAGGGGCTCCTTGTAAGAAAGTGTTCCCTGATTGCACCCTCACTGCAGTGGTCTGCTAGTGAATGTTCTGTGACCGCATCTCAGTGTGCAATGGGCTGGCATTTATATAACTATTCACATGTGAGTATCTTTTATCTCTAAGGAAACAGTGGGCACCTTGATGACCAAATATACTGCCTGGATGTGATGGAAAGCCTATTTGGGGATCAGGTAAATCTGGTTAAAATATATGTTCTCCTGTTTGCTTGCTATAACTAGAAGCAGTTTTACAATTTCTGCCCAACTGGATTTAGTAACTGTTAAGATCCAGTGACTGCTGGGTGTTTGGCATACTTTCTTGTTGAGTGGATATTTTCTTTTTAAAATTTTTAAATATTTTTTCAATGACAGTTTGCATTCAATAGTATTTTGTATTAGTTTCAGGTATATATCATAGTGGTTAGACAATCATATACTTTACAAAGCATTCCCTCTGTTATTTCAAGTACTCAACTGGCACCATACATACATAGCTATTACATTATTATTGACCATGTTCCCTGTGCTTTAGTTTATACCCCCATGGCTTTCTGTAACTACCAATCTGTACTTCTCAGTCTCTTTACCTTTTTCACCCAGTTCCCAATCCTCCTCCCCTCTGGTAACTACCTGTCTGTTTTCTGTATCTATGAGTCTGCTTCTGTTTTGTTTGTTCATATACATTGTTCTTTAGATCCTATATTTAAGTGAAATCATATGGTATTTCTCTTTTTCTGACTGATGTATTTCACTTAGCTTAATACCTTCTAGGTCCATCCATATTGTTGAAAATGCTAAGATCTCGTTCTTTTGCATGGTTCAGTAATATTCTATTACAGTGGTTCTTAACCTTTTCTGAGGTACTGAACCCACCAGTTTCATATGCGCATTCACCGAACCCTTCTTTAGTGATAAATAAAATACGATTTTTTTTCCAAATTCAAGACATAGGTATATGTTTTTTACCTGGTGCACAAAATGAGCCGTGCATGAACATCACCTTGCTCAAAGAACAAAACCAACAAAGTGCACGAACTCACAACAAATTACGGTATTACTTTATTCTGGCCTCCGCGGCAGAGGCTTCTCCAAACCCCTGAGACCGACTCATCGAACCCCTAGGGTTCAATAGAACCCAAGTTAAGAACCACTGTTTTATTATAAGTGGATGTTTTAATTGAATTTCTCCTGTTTCTCCTCCACTATTGTCTATGGGGCATGGGAGGGCCAGATTACCTATCTTTTGGTTTACAAGTCACTAGACCATGAGAACGTCATCCACATCTGGTCCCTCAGAGATCCTGGGCTCTGGGCTGGTGCTGTGTCTGGATAAGAACCCTGCATTCCCTCCCTTGAGAGGTGCTAAATGTGCTTTTTTGTAAGGAGTGGGTAGACATTAAACTCTGATAGAGCAATATCTATTTTTCCTTTCTTCTTTTACTAGTAAATCCCCACAATTTAGCTAAGGGCAAGATTATATTTCCCAGCTTCCTTTGCAGATGGGATGGCCATGTGACTAAGTTTGACCAATGAGATCTGAGCAGTATTGTTATAAGCAAACCTTAAGAGTGCCCTTAGAAGAAAGAGGTTGATTTCCCCTTTCCTACTGACTGGAATTAAGATATGCCTTGACCAGTGGTGGTATAGTAGATAGAGGGTCGATCCGGGACATCTCAGTTTAAAACCCTAAGGTTGCTGGCTAGAGCATAGGTTCGTCAGCTTGAACATGGGCTTGCGAGCTTGAGCATGGTGCTCCAGCTTGAGTGCGGGGTTGCCAGCTTGAGCGTGGGGTCATTGGCTTGAGCAAAAGGATCACTGACATGATCTCAAGGTTGCTGGCTTGAGCCCAAAGGTCGCTGGCTTGAGCAAGGGGTCTCTGGCTCAGCTTGAGCCCCCCTGGTCAAGGCATATATGAGAAGCAATCAATAAACAACTAAAGTGAAGCAACTACAAGTTGATGCTTCTCATCTCTTTCCTTCGCCTCTCTCTTCCTATCTCTCACTCTAAAAAGGAAAAAAAAGATGTGGTGGAAGCTGGAGCAGCCATTTGAACTTAATGGGGGAGGATGCAGGTTAAACATGATAGAACATCCCACTCTTTGTGAGAAGATAAAGTCGCAAAGAGGCTAAGTAACTTGATTAAAATCTCAAAGCTAGTGAGATAGAGCCGAGTCAACTTTAGGTTTCTGGATGCTATCGTCACACTTTTAACCACTAAGCTTAATGTAGATAAAGCACAGGCCTGGCATGCAATATATGCTCAGTAAGTGGTTACTACAATTATTACCTTGCCATCTGCTTCTAGTCCTCTTAGACCTCCAGCTATGAAGCTTGGAAGGCAGGCAGGCACAAGGAGAGGGCTCTTGACTTGTCACCTCATGATGGCGTCAAGGGTGGGAGAGAGGAGGGCTCCACCTCAGGACAGACACCAGCATTGCTGAGCACTAAAATGATAGTGATTTCCTACTTGTACAAAAGGAGCTCTCTGCCTTGCCCTAGCTCTTTACCTCGCAGAGCTCCCGTACCTGCTCTTGCTGGCATCCCTGCCCACCCATCCTCTTTGGCAGGTCAAATCAGCAGACGCTACTGGCTTCGGTTGGGAAAACAATACTCCTTGGATGTTTGGTTCTAGTCTCTGGTGTTGGTATCTTATTTCTTGAAACCCTATTTCTTGACTTGCTCTCAAGACGGACTGTGGTAAGGACACTGCACCCTGACCCTAGGGTGAATTTGGCTGCCATCTCTGGATAGCTTATTTGTCTAGGACATGGGGTCAGGATCCTCTTTAAATGTTATTTTTATTCAGAGAAAGAAATACAGCTTGAGGAGGCCAAGGGGGTACGCTGGATGAGACCCATTACTGATACGGTATAAATGGGGTCTCCTGTGCCAGAGTGGTAGGGAGGCTGTGAGAGCAGCCGTCATGTCAGTCACCCAGATACTCCTGCTCCCACCCTGTCTGTGTGGCTGAAACCAAGCAGGATCTATGCCAGTGTTCCAAGAACGTGGACAGACTCAGCATCTTGTTCATGTAATTTAGTCTGCCCCACATTACTGAGCCCTTTTCTGTGGGCTGTTGGAGACTGAAGTGGACAGATGGTGCTTTTGTCTATCCAGAATCCATTTTACCCCCTCTTGGAAGCCCCCCAAATTTCCCTTCAGGGAACCACAGTTCCTTCCACCTCAGGGCACAGAGTTCTCTTAACTATGAGTTCCAGGAAATATGTGTCTGGTCAGACTTACACAATCAGCCCATTATGTTTCCCCTGGCCACAGTTAGGGGAGCACTGACCTAATTGATCCAATAGGGGTGAATCCTGGGACTTTTGCTGGAGGTAATAAGAAGTTTTTCCCACTGGACTTGGAGCTGTGAGATGTGTGTGGCAATCCTGCTACCATGTAGAGTGAAGCTGCTTGAAAATGAAGACAAAACAGAGGGCAAAAAATCGCATGCTGAGAAAGACCAGGTCCCCATGACATTCACTGAGCCTCAGATCAAACTGTACCTGAAGGCCTACCTCTGGGTTTTTCAGTTACATTAACCAATAGAATCTTTTTTGTTTAATGCAGTTTGAAACAGATCTTCTGTCACCTGCAGTTGAAAGACTTCTGATACCAAGACCTAGACATCTTCAAAGGCTTCTGAGGGTGGCGTTCAGTCACTGCACTTTCCCAAGAAAAAGTGCATATTTGGGAAAGCAATTGAAGAAAATCAACAGGATGACAATGGGGACAAAAAATTACTTAGAGAAAATACAGTAAAAGATGGATTGGAATAGGAGAAAGTTAATGAAGGAAGGCTTCCTAAAGAAGGTAAGTTTGGATATAGAAATAATAATAATCATGACAACAATAACTATTTATTGAACACTAAATATGTGCTAGGCAGTGGGTTAAGCAATTTACATATGTGATGTGATGATATTTTTAAATGCTAAGCAAATTGAGGGATACTTTCTTCTACAATGTAGCCATTGTCCTACTCCACTTTACCCTCTCTTGGAACCCCTCAACTTTTCCTTCAGGGAACCACATTTCCTCCAATCTCAGGGTACATGGTTCTCTGAGGGACTTATGCCTCAACAAGGAATGCTTGATGTTTCCTTGTTTATTGCCTCAGGGAAGAAATGATACATGCTGGGAAAAATGATTGATGCAAAGAAGAAAAAACATCCTCTGCCTTCTGAGTTTCAGAAGTGAGGTCTTTTTTTGGCTTAAACAAAATTTTTGAAAGTTTTGGTGGGCTAGGTATTTCAGAAAACATATTCCACTAAACACAACTAAAACTGCTAAATATAAAAAGCATCTTATTGAAAGCACTGAAAGGACAAGATATTAGGCCCAATTGAAAGAGAAATGGGCACAGTGAAGTTAGTGAGGAAAAATATGTATTAGCTCTAGGACTTCTGCCAATTTTAACAAGAACCATATGGGGTAATAGGGGCCCAGGACCCATACAAGTTGGAAGTACAATAGGAAATCCCATCTATAAAAAGCTGGGATCTCAAATGACTACATCCTAAGAGTATGTGCAACTCAGAAGGAAACCAGCTGTTAGATTGACTTACAGTCAAGGTTTTCTTCATCTGAATGGTTCAGAGAGTATCCTACCTTGAATTTGGTTTAAGGTGGTCTTAAATCATTAATGACCACAGGTGCCCAGCTGAATCAAACATAAATGTTCTCTGGGCAAAGTTACTTCTTCCAAAGCCACAAACTATTCCAACAATATCCAGCACATAGTTGAAAATAACTAGATATACAAGGAAACTAAGACTCATGAGCAAAAGACAGCAGAAAAGACAGCAGGATCAAATACCTACTTTTCCTCCCTAAACCTCATCTTTATGTGAGTATGTAGAAACTTAGACACAACCCCAGGGGAGTTGAGGAGATCCTAAATTAATTGAGATTAAATTTCTCAGAGGGGAGCGTGTATCAATCAGGATGATTTCAGGCACAAATACTAGAAAACTCAATTCAAATCAGTTTAAACAAGATGGAGATTTATTGGTTCACTTAGTAGGGCATCCATGGGTAGGTTGGGCATACAGTTGATTTGATTCTCTTAGCTCAGATTTCTTCCAGTGCCAACTTCAAATACTGAGGTGGCAGCAACAGCTCTGGGCCTTTTATCAATGCCCAACAATATCCAGAGACCATCTTTTCCTGTACTTTCTTCTAAGAGCATGAAACATCTTCCAAAAGCCCTTAGAAAATTTCTCTTTGTATTTCATTAGCCCAAAATGGACCACATGCTCATTCTGGAACCATTCACCCAGAAATTGGTTGACTTAGACTCATCAGGACTCATCCCTGACTGAGGTCCGTTCTCTCATTAGCTACTACAAAATAAGGAGGAACGGAGTGGACATTGCAGAACAACCCCAACTACAGTCCTCCCCTTAGGTTGCCAATATTCATACATAATCTCTATGCAATATTATACACAATTCCAGAAATTCCCATGCCTAATAAAGTGCACTTGGAACAAACAAAACAAACAAACAACAACAAAAAATAAAACGCACTTAGGCCCTTCTAAAAAGGTACCATATAAACTTCATCCAATTCTGTATCCAGGTACAAACCCAGAATCTCTAGATGTCCCCTCCGTCAAGTCAGTTATGCACACCTGGATTTAAAAGAAACCAGATAGAGGAATGAGATGATTAATTTCTTGCTATGTGAGCTTGGAAAGCTCTGAGCTTCAGTATTCCCATGGATTCAATGATAATAATAATGTCCTCTATGCAGCTTGTGATAATGATTTAAAATAAATGACAAAAATAAATGTGAGCTATGTCTATTCATATCTCACCTGCTGATCATAATAAATGTGCCATATTTACAATTGATATGGCAAAATCCTGGAACTCAAAATTGTATCTCTTTGATTAGAGGAAAGACCTGTTATGTTTCCTCTGGGACCAACCTTCTCCCCCCAATTCCTTTTAAGAGTTTGAGTATGTTCCACACATAGAGCTATCATGCTGGCTTCCGACCCATTGCCTTGCTGCCCTCTGTCTGCTCTTGCCATCCTCTCTATTGGCCAGGGCCACCCTACTACCCACCCCACTGCTTGTGCCATAGCCTTGTTTCTCTGGCCACAGACCTCTGTGGCCTCTCTTTCCCTCCTTGGCCAACAGAAACTTTCCATCTAGATCTTTAGCTCAGCTACTTCAAAAGTTGTTCCCACAGTCGAGCTGCTGGTCCCTAGTAATACCCTTTCTTTCCTTGTATCAAGCTTTCTCTCTCCCAGTCTCAGGGTGTGGAGTGAGGACTGGATTACTGTCAAGCGCAGCCTCACTTCCCACCTGGTCTCACAGCTTTCTCCCACATCCTGGCCCTGCTGCCCAATTCAGCCTCTTCTGCCAGATTTCTTTCACACACAGTGATTTGTCTCAGGGGCCCAATAGAGTCTCTTTCTCTTTCACTCTCTCTCACCTCCATCCTCTTCCCCCCTCCCTCCATCTCCCTCTACCCCAGTCTACCTTCTTCAGAAAAATCCCAGTCCACCAGTTGCACATGTTTAAATGCTAGTAATAGGCCAAGTTCAAGTTTTCTCTTTCAGAGCCCTTGGGTAGCATGCAAACTTGAGCAGACATCTGTCCCAAGAAGTCCTAGTTTACCTAGTGGCCACAGAGAACCTTTGAGAAGAGTCTGGGCCCAACAGAGCTCTTGCTGTGCTCAGCTAAGAGACATTGCCACACTAGCTTTGTGACTTTCAGTAAATCACTTACTTTCTCTAAGCCTGATTTCCACATCCCTAAAATAGAACTGAGAGGGAAATTTGTAGCACTAAATACTTATGTTAGAAAAGAGGAAGATAGCCTGGCCTGTGGTGGAGCAGTGGATAGAGTGCTGACCTGGAACACTGAAGCCACCAGTTCAAAACCCTGGGTTTGCCTGGTCAAGGCACATATGAAGAACAACTACTGCAAGTTGATGCTTCCCACTCCTCCCTCCTTTCTCTCTCTCTCCCCTCTCTAAAAACAAAATCAATAAATAAAATTTTTTTTAGATTTTTAATTTATTCATTTTTACAGAGAGAGGAGAGAGAGAGAGAGAGAGAGAGAGAGAGAGAGAAGGGGGGAAGGAGCAGGAAGCATCAACTATATGTGTCTTGACCAGACAAGCGCAGGGTTTTGAACCAGTGACCTCAGTGTTCCAGGTCGTCGCTTTATCCACTGCGTCACTGCAGGTCAGGCAATAAATAAAATCTTAAAAAAAAAGAGGAAGATGGGAGAGGTTTTTTTTTTTTGTGGTATAGAAAGATATCCATGACACATTGTTAAATAGAAAAAGCAAGGTTCCACCTGACCTGTGGTGGCACAGTGAATAAGACGTCAACCTGAAATACTGAGGTCACCAGTTAGAAACCTTGGTCTTGCCAGGTCAAGGCACATATGAGAAACAACTATAGTGAGTTGATGCTTCCTGCTCCTTCTCCACCTTCTCTCTCTCTATCCTTTCTCTAAAATCAATAAATAAAAATCTTAAAAAAATATATCCATATAAAGAAAGAAAAAGCAAGAATGCCACCTTTTGTAAAAGAAAAAGGAACTAGAATACACAATTTATACCTCTCTATTTTCCTCAGAGAAACACTGGCAGGATACAGGAAACAATAGAAATAGTTACCCTGAGGATTTGTAACAGTGAAATGCTTGGCCTCTCTGACTGCATCTTGTTCAAGCCTGCTTTATTCCCATAACCTTCAGGCTAATACCTTTTGCTTAGTCTTGCATAGATACATGCCCATCATTAGAAGAATTCTGCTTGCAGCTTGAAATAGGGGAGTATATGTTGTTTATCAAAGATTTGCAGAAATCTTGGGACTGGACTCACATCAAATAGCACAATCTTTCTCAGACCCCTGCTGGCACCCAGATGTCTGCAATTGTCAATCACCTCTTGCCCCTCCCATATCCTCTTCCCTTGACATAAAAGAAGACTGAACTCTGTACCTTTGTTTGTTTGTTTGTTTTTAAGAGAGGCAGGGAGAGAGAGACAGAAACATTGAGCTGCTCCTGTATGTGCCCTGACTGGGGAATTGAACCAGCAACCTCTGTGCTCTGGGAGGATGCTCCAACCAACCCAAGCTAACTGGCCAGGGCTTAATTTCTTTTTTATTTTCAGAGAGACAGAGAGAAGAAAGGAGAGAGAGGGGAACATTCATTTGTTGTTCTACTCAGTCATGCACTCATTGGCTGCTTCCCATGTGTGTGCTGACCAGGGATCGAACTCGCAACCTTGTTGTTTCAGGACGGCATCCTCAGCTGGCTGAGTTAACCAGCCAAGGCCGAACTCTGTACTTTCTGTGGTTTTGAGGTAACACTAGAGCTTCCATCTTCTCAGCTGGCACTTTCTCATTAATAATCTTTCTTTACTCAAACACTGACATTTTGAGTTCTGGACTTTTGAAGCATCGGACACATGGACTTTGGATCAATAACAGATTTGACAGAAGATGGGCTCGGGGGTGGGGAGGTAAGAGAGTGGGATAGATGGAAACAAGGTGAGAGTTAATTTCTGTGCATATTTTATTATACTGTCCTGATTTTTTGGACCTGATAATGTGCAACCCATTCAAAATAACAAAACTGTAAGGCTAACGGCCAGAAGAAAGTAAACACCCCACAGCTTTGGAATCTGGCCTCTGGCTTTGATACCTGTTTCCTTGGACATCCTGCCAGTGAGTCACCTCCCCATCATTTATCTGAACATTCTGTTACTTAGTCATTAATCACCATCATCCCCATTGTATTTTGGTGTTTTTTTGGTGTGTGGCAGAGACAGAGTCAGAGAGAGGGACAGATAGGGTCAGACAGACAGGAAGGGAAAGAAATGAGAAACATCAATTATTTGTTGCGGCTCCTTAGTTGTTCATTGACTGATTTCTCATATGTTCCTTGACTGGGGGAGGGGGAGCTACAGCAGATAGAGTGACTCCTTGCTTGAGCCAGCAACCTTGGGCTCAAGCTGGTGAGCCTTGCTCAAACCAGATGAGCCCACGCTCAAACCAGATGAGCCCACGCTGGTGACCTTGAGGTCTTGAACCTGGGTCTTCCACATCCCAGTCTGACACTCTATCCACTGCGCCACTGCCTGGTCAGGCCACCATCCCCATTGTTTAACTGCCACTGGTAACAGAAGTTTTTGCTCTGCAGCGGGAAATACTGCCAAACCCCATCTTATGTAGGCAAAGGGCTTCTTTTCTTCTTGCTGCTGATGCTGCTTAGGGTCTCAGCCCATCTGTATGCAGATGCCCCAATAAATTGTTTTATTCCCACATCTAGCCTGGCTTCTTTCTCAGCATGACCTAACAAAAACATTTTTTATAAATGTAAAGTATAAAGATGAAAACAAATAAAAATGATGCATAGTCTTCCTACCAGATAATCCCTGTTGACTTTTAAAAATAGTAATACACACAGAGACAATTCCAAAGCAGTATACAGAGGAGTAAAGTTGAAAAGTAAATCTCCCTTCCCCATTGTCCCCAACGTGGCCCCCTGTTAACAGTTTCCTGTGTTTCCGTCCAGAAGTTTACCTTTTATAGGATTTATCCTGGTGTACCGTTATGTTTTCTTTATGGACAGGATGTCTTGACCCCATCAATATATGCAGAGAGTTTATATTTTATGGTATTTTCTATAATGTAGATAATTTTCCCCTCTATCGATGAACATTTGGGTTGTTTCTAGTTTTTTTTAAACTACTTTCTGTAATGTACTAACAAGCTGTCTTGAAACATCTTGAAATTACAGATTCACTTTGAACTTAGATGAGGTAAAAATTAGGCGTTTGAGTATTTTGTAGAACATGATAGTTTTCCATGATGTTAAATGTCTTTGTTTTATTAAATTTATTTATTAATTTTTTTTAGAGAGAGGAGAAAGAGAGAGAGAAGTGGGGGAGGAACAGGAAACATCAAGTCATAGTTGCTTCTTATATGTGCCTTGACCAGGCAAGCCCAGGGTTCCGAACCAGTAACCTCAGTATTCTAGGTCAACGCTTTATCCACTGCACCACCACAGGTCAGTCGATGTTACATTTCTTTTCTCCGGCTTTAAAAAATATATTCTTTTGTAAAGAGAGAGAGGAGATGAATGAATTTAATCTTTAATTCCCATCCAATAGAGGAGGCCCCAAGAGAATGGTGCTGAAATGAAACCTTACCTTTGAATACCAGCCAGTTGGTCTCTAATTGCTATTAGCCCAGAAAGAATAAGTGCCTTGTCCCAAGCCAGGCTGGGACATCGCTCATCCTGTCCATGCACGGAGTTCTTTCTCCTGAGCAGCCCTGTCCCTTCATGAGTCTGTAAGGTTACCCCATCCCTGTTTGAAATTGTAACCGCTCTCTCATGGTGACTCTTCCTGGATGGTCTGAAGGTTGCTTTGTATCTGCTCCTTAGAGTCTGCTGCCCTCTGCTGCCCTTGAGGGTTCACCACAATCCTTACAGGACTGCCTGCCCTGCACTCACCTTAGAGCTCACCGGTTCCCACTCCCACAGGGGGAAACAGCAGCAAGTGGGGAAGTGAGTTGCTTAAGAACACAAAGCAAATCAGCTCTTTGAACCAGAACATTGGCCTTCTGACCCCTCTCCCAGCACTGTTTCCAGCATACCTTCGATGGAGAGAATGAAGAAGGCGTAGGACACGTGAGACTGGACTCTCAGGCTGGGAGAACCCTCCTCCCTCACCTGTGCCCAGGAACTGTCTAGAGCAGGTGACCTCTGGATTAGAAGGAATGAATGCTGTGCTTTGGGGCAGTGGCCCTGTCACCTTCTCTGGGACTCCATAGTCCCCTTAGAGCACAGGTGGGTTTAATAATGACCTTGTCATAAGCTGTGCTCCCCCAAACACCATCTTTTGCAGGCCTCTTCATGGATTTTGCCATATTCGCATGCCACTCAGACTATAATTTACCAAATACTTTTCTTTAAATTGTCTCATTTTAAAGATTTTATTTATTGATTTTACAAAGAGAGAAGGCAGAGGGAGCAAGAAGTATCAACTCATAGTTGCTTTACTTTAGTTGTTCATTGCTTGCTTGCTGTATGTGCCTTGACTGGGCAAGTCCAGGGTTTCCAACTGGCGACCTCAGTGTCCCAAGTCAACACTTCGTCTACTGCACCACCACAGGCCAGGTTAGATTGTTTCATTTTAAACTTGAAGGTCTAAGGAAATGCATCACTTTCCCCTGGGTGATAACATATGAATGTATCTGGCTCCCTCTGAACAGTCTTGGAGTCCTGTTTTCTTCATTCAGTGCAAGAAGACTTAATCCCAACCCTGAGTTTTTCACTTAAAAAAATAAATATTGCTGGGAAATGAGAACCTGGTATCTCTCAGACACTGATTTTGTGTGCCTTTTTTTTTTAAAAAAGTGTTTTATTTATTTTTAGAGAGAGGAGAGAGAATAGGGGAGGGAGAAGCAGGAAGCATCAACTCATAGTAGTTGCTTCTCGTATGTGCCCTGAGCGGGCAAGTTCAGGGTTTCAAGTTGGTGACCTCAGCATTCCAGTCAATGCTTTATCCACTGCGCCACCACAGGTCAGGCTTGTGTGTCTTCATGATGTTATTCAATCCTCATTACAGCTCTAAGGGTTGTGTATTCTCATCTGAATGGGAAATTGAAGCAAGGACAGGCTAGTTGTTTGTTCAAGGTCCCATAGTTGGTAACTTGTTGAGTGAATTTAATTCCACTCTATTTCCAAAGCATATGATCTTGCTTGTCTTCTGAAATTAAAAGTAAAATTATGCAGTCTGACCAGTGGTGGTGCAGTGGATAAAAGTGTTGACCCAGAATGCTGAGGTCGCTGGTTCGAAACCCCAAGGTCTGAGTGCAAGCGTGTCAGCCCGGGGTTGCTGGTTTGAATGGAGAATTGTCCACATGATCCCAATGCACAGCACCTTGAGCCCAAAAGTCACTGGCATGAAAATCCCAAGGTTGCTGGCTTGAGCACGGGGGCACTGGCTCGGCCTCAGTTAAGGTACATATATTTCAATGCACTACTAAAGTGAAAGTAACTATGAGTTGATGCTTCTCACCCTCTCTTTCCCTTCCTGCCTTACTCTCTCTCAAAAAATAAAAGTCTTATAAGAAATTAATGTAAAATGATGCAAAGCTATAGTTAGGAGATAATGACTGGGGAGGCACCTGTGCTATGGAGGGATTTGTTAGGCAGGAGGAAGGCAGACAGTGAACATGTGAGTAAGTAGGGTAGGTCATGTTGTCATAGAGCATGAGCGAGGTGTTGTATCCTGGCATATGGGAATATAGGAAGGTCAGAAAACAGGTAGGCCTCAAGTCTGGGGAGTGGAGACAGAAAGAGGAAATGGAGTAGACCAGAAGGGCATTCTGGGGCCTGCCTTTCTGATGCTGTGGGAATATCGCTGAGCCTGTTGGGTACCCTGTGGCCTCTTCTGATCTCTTACATGCCATCCTGTAACATTTTCTCCATGGAAGTCTTCTTGATGGGGCGGTTCGGCCTGAGGCTTTCTTTCTCCTGGGGTAGAGCTGGGCCACCGTGGGACAGGCATGAGGCTGAAGGCAGAAGTTCAAGCTGGACTCCTAGCTCTGCCACTCAATGACTCTGACCTTGGCCTCAGTTTCGACATTTGCTAAATATTCCATAGTTAACATGGAGATGCACCTCCCAGGTTCCCCTTCATAAAAGCGCTTGCTAGCCCTGGCCGGTTGGCTCAGCAGTAGAGTGTTGACCTGGCGTGTGAAAGTCCTGGGATCGATTCCCAGTCAGGGCACTCAGGAGAAGCATTCATCTGCTTCTCCACCCTTCCCCCTCTCCTTCCTTTCTATCTCTCTCTTCCCCTCTCACAGCCAAGGCTCCACTGGAGCAAAGTTGACCTGGGCACTGAGGATGGCTCCATGGCCTCCACCTTAGGCGCTAGAATGGCTCCTGCCGCAATGGAGCAACACCCCACATGGGCAAAGCATCACCCCCTAGTGGGTTTTCTGGGTGGTTCCCAGTCGGGCGCATGTGGGAATCCGACTGCCTCCCGCTTCTAACTTCAAAATAATACAGAAAAAAAAAAGTGCTTACTGAACAGCTATAGGGAGTGGGGATAGCAAACAGTCCCCAGCTGTCAGCTCCTGCCGGGTTAGCTTCAGAGGACACGCTCTGCCGTTCCTGGGGCTGCCCACATCATCTGCCTACCAAGTGAGGTGGGGTGTAAAGGACCAGACATTTCAGTCTGGCAAGGGACATTCTGGTGGGCTAACCTCCCTCCAAAAGTCTTGAGAGAAGAATGGCACAGAGGAAGATGGCCAATATTTCAGGTGCTAATCATTTTCATTGAGTGGCTCCATAGACATTTATTGAATACATGTTACATACAAGACCTTGTGTTAGAAGGTGGGAAGGTTTTGAGAAAAGGCTCAGGGGAAATCTCTGACCTTGCCTGTCTTTAAGGCAGTTTCTCAGCCCCATGAGCTTTGGACTTTTCCTAATCGGTTCCCTCCTGACTTGATTTCTTTTCACTACATAGCCAAGGCCTTGATAATAAAAACAAACTTCAACCAAAGCGTAAATAAATAAGTAAAAAGAAACCTTAAAATGCCCCTTCAATATTGAAGAACATCGACTACTTCTAAGATTTTTAATTCTCTTATGATCCTTATTGCTGTATGCACTATTCCTATTTCTATTTTGTAGTCTTTACTTTAAAAATAACATTTTGGGTGCTTTTTTTGTCACTTGGAATTATTTTATGGAGATTGTTCCTTGTTTCAAATCCTACGTGGTTTAGCTATACCCTTCTGTCAGCTAAGCATTACATAAGCTCCTAGCTCTTCACTAACATAGAAAATTTATTTGTAAATACATTTGCATGCACAGAGTAGGTTCTTTGGTTTCTCTCAAGTAACGTATGCTGGGTATCATCCCAGAAGTAAAATCATGCAAAGGATATGATCAACTTTGTCAGCACGCCCTCCAGAAAGTGGTTAAATCCATAGTGCCACCAACAATACACACGTTTCTCCCCACCTCTTCCAGTTTTGAGGTTTACACCTTCTAAAATTTTGTTAATTTCACAGGTTGGTGTTCTTCCTGGTTCTCATTTTTAATTTGTATTTCTCTATTTTGGAGACCTCTCTTAAGTAACAGTACCTCATCCTGGCAGGAGATGGCGCTGTGAGTCTGTGCTGAGGCTCCCTGGGAAGCTGCAGCAGCACTATTAGGGTGGGTTGTGTGTATGCAGCAGGAGAGGGGATGTTAAGAAGTCTCCTGGTTTCCCCTGAAGCCCCAACTCCCAGCCTGAGTTCAGAAGACTTGGTTTCAGTGAGAAAAAGACACCACCCCTGCTGAGTTTGCCTTGCCCTACCTGGCAACATATCTTTCACTCTCTTGAAGTTCAACGGAACCCAAGTTTATGAAGTGTCCACTGCAGACCAGACATAATTCATGTCCTACAAAAACCTCACAAGCAAGTGGAGAAAAACATACAAACAAAATCAACTGTAAAGGCTGTACTTCCTATAGAACAGGTTCAAAGCATTATGAGTTATTGGGAATCGGAGAGATTGCCTCCACCTATAGGTATATGGGATCTTGGAGGACTCGGGGCTGAGCCTGGCCTGCTGGGGAGTGGAGTCAGTTGAGCCGAGTGTGCAGGGGAGGCAGTGGGGGCAGGATTTGGAGACCTGGCCAAGAGCCACTGTGAGCCTGGAGTTCAGGTGGAGACAACAAGGAAGATGAGGATGAGATGCCAAAGAGACAAGCTATAGTGGGATTTGAATGCCAAGCTAAGTAGCATGGACTTGATTTTTATTTTTGTTGGTTTATTTGTTTTTTAAGTGAGAGGGAGATAGAGAGACAGACTGCTACATGCGCCCCAACCAGGTTCCACCCAGCAACTCCCATCTGGGGCCATGCTCACTACCAAGCTATTTTTAGTGCCTGAGGCAGAGGCTCTACTGAGCCATCCTCAGAGCCCAGGGCCAATGCACTCTAAGCAGTAGAGCCATGGCTGTGGGAGAACAAGAGAGAGAAAGAGGTGCCAACCTTGATTTGAGAGGGAGGGGAAGGAGAGGAGAAACAGATGATTGCCTCTCCCATGTGCCCTGACTGGGAATCGAATGGACTTGATTTTCTAAGAGAGGGTATGCTGATGGAAGTTTTACAGCGAGAAAATGATGGGTCATCTTTTCGTCTTTGAGCTTTTGCAATATAAGCCTGAAAAAAAAATTTTTTACGTTTTCCTTTCTCTTTTTTTTTTAAAGATTTTCTTTATTCATTTTAGAGAAGAGAGAGAGAGAGAGAGAAGGGAGGAAGAAGCAGGGGGGGAGCAGAAAGCATCCCATATGTGCCTTGACTGGGCAAGCCCAGGGTTTCGAACCAGCAACCTCAGTGTTCCAGGTTCATGCTTTATCCTCTGCGCCATACAGGCCAGGCCAGCCTGAGGTTTAACTGACCCAGTGGTTTCCCTCCTGTGTTCTGCAGACATATTTTCCTCCTCGTCTGACTGACTCTCAGAAGCGGCTGACAGGTTGTCCACAGCCCTCTTCTCCAGGTGCTGTCTTTCCTTGCCTCCTTTGGAGCCACAGTGCTCTTTCTTCCTACCTGCCCCTCCGTAGTCCCGTCTGCGGCCTCCCCCTAGTCACGCAGCCATTAGACACTGCACTTCATCAAGGCCTCCTCTCACTCTGCACTCACCCCTGGGCCATCGCAGCTGTGCTCTCAGCTTAATTACACCTTACACCAGGATGACTGGCCGCAGCCTTCCCGCGGAACTCCAGACCCATATATCCAACTGCCTCCTCGACAGCTCATGTTAATGTTTCAGAGGAAGCATCTTTAATTCATGTCTCAAACTCCCCCACCCAGCCTCACCTAATGCTGGCCCTCTTCTAGTGTTCCTTAGCTAAGTAGACACATCACCATCCATCCTGTTAGGCCAGTTAAAAACCTCAGAGGCATCCCTACCCCCTCTCTCTTCCTCACCCCTATTCCAGCCTCTCCCCAAGCCCACTCAACCCAACTTCCCCAATACCAGTCAGAACCACCTGTTTCTTTCCATATCCTCTGCCACTGACCCGGGCCAGGCCGAAGCTGAAAGGCCTTTCACCTGGGCCACACCGGCCTTCTAACTGGTTGTCCGGCTTCCACTCCGGCTCCTCTCCAATCCACCCGCTCTTCACACTGGGGCCAGAGCCATCTCTTCAAAATGTAGAACTAGTCGTGTCACTCACTGTGCCACAGTGGCTTCCGATTGCTTTTGAAAAACCCTTTGATGAAGATAATACAGGAAAGAGCACAGATCAGATGTAAAACCAAAGGGCGTTGAAACCAACTGCCATGAAAGGAGACAGAACCCTGCCGCCATCCCCCTTAAAATAGAATCTCCTCCTTCCCCCACTCCCAGAGCAAGAACCATCCTGACTTTTTGGGAAGCATCAACTTATTTTTGTCATCCAAGCATGCATCTCTAAATACTATATAGTTCACCATTAGTTGTTATTGTTTTTTTATTATGTCTGTTAGTTCTCCTTTAAACTAGAGGTCCCCCTGCAGCTCTTTTTTCCCCTTTTGGAATGCATTTGTCTTATAGAATCCCTGTTGTGTTCAAAGTAAGAAAAAATATTCCTTCCATGCCTGTAAGGCTTTACCTGGTCTGGTCACCCAAATACCTTCAGCCTCATCCCCACCAGGTTGCTTTTCACTCTCTTTCCCACTCTATGCCAACCTTGATTTGTTGCCTACACGCCTTCTGCATACCCCTGCAGGGCTTTTACAAAGGCTGTTTCCTCTGCCTGATATGCTCTTCCCTCCCTTGTGTCCCCCAGTTAACCCCAACTTATTTATTAAATTACTGGGGTGACATTGGTCAATAGGATCATATAGATTTCAAGTGTACATTTTTATGACACACGATCTGTATATTGCACTCATTTTACCCCAACTTATTTTGGTATCTCAGTTGGAGCAGTCTCTTCTCAGAGAAGCCTTCTCTGACTTGGCCAGCCCCCCATTCAGGGCCTCTCATGGCCCCCTCTCTTCTCCTCCATAACACAGGTCAAGGTTGTGGTTTTCCATTTGTTTATGAGACTATATGATTAATGACTATCAGTTCCCTGAGGGTAGGGGTTATGTCTGCTTTTGCTCACCATTGTATCTCTACTATCCAGCTGGGTGCTTGGCATATAGTATGTGTTCGATTAAAAATTTGCTCACTGCTGCCCAGGGAGAGAGAGCCAGCAGACACCAACACCATCAGGAGAGAGTCTGGGTCTGGAGACCCGGATTGAGGAGCCTGGGTGTATTCAGAGATGACAGCTGACACAGGGGGGATAGCTGATGTCCTCTGGAAAAGAATGAATCAGTGAGAAGGAGGTAAGGGCTCCCCCAGGACACCCAGGTCCTTCTGGCCACCCCGCTGTCCATAAGGCAGAAGCTGGGCCTGGTCTGGGATGGCTGGAGAAGTCCTGGGTCTTACCACTCCCACTTGAGGCCACTGGGGCTGAGCTAAGTGGAAGCAAATGTTCCTTGGCCTTTCCCAGCCCAGTCCTGGTGGGTCAGCAGCCCCTCCCTCTCAGCTCCTGCTCCCCCTCCACCCCATTCTTCCTCTTTGACTGACAGGGTGATAGGAGGATTGGGGATGTGCATCGGGTTGAGAGATGTGGGAGATGGGAGGCAGGCGGGCGACATGGGGGGCCACTGGGCTGGAGGTGCGGGTTCTTTTGAACAAAGACCCAGAGGTAGTCTCAGAGTAAACTCGGCCTGAAAGGCAAGGACAAGCCTGGCTAAAGCTTGGACACTTGTGTTCCCACCCTCCCAGCTGGGATGGGGTATGCTCATGACTACAGGTGGGCTAGGAAAAGTTGGAGTGAGGGGATCTGGAGTACAGAAGGGCGAGGAAAGGGACTCTTTCTATCTTTTTCTTTCCCACCATCTCTCTAGAGAGTTGGCCTTTCCTCTGTTCTCCTGGGACCCAGAGACTCAGGGCCCTTAGGAATTTTTAAGTCCTGTCACCATCCTAAGGAATGAGAATTAGGTTCCATAGCTGGGAAAGGAGGGCAGTGGGGAGGGAGGGAGGGAGAGAGAGAGGTTATTGGGAGGGGAAGGGTCACAGGCCCAAATTCCTGGGCTCCTGCAGCTTCAGTCATTCTGAGAAACAAAGAAACAGAGAAAGTGATTTAGAGACAGACACAAATAAAGACCCAACTATGGAGATGGGAGAGACATGAAAAGACACTGAAAGAGAGAGAGAGAATCCGACAGAGACAGAGGGCTCTGCTTGTGCCTGCAGCGATTCTGATGTTATCTTTCTCCAGGTGCCTCTCTCCCCTCGCAGTCCCCAACTCTGCCCCTCCTTTCTCTCCAACCCCACAGCCAGACACCCTGTCCCTCCTTTCCACTTCTCTTTTGCACCGAGGCCTAGAAGTGGAGTTAACAGGTTCTTGGGCTCAGGCAGAGCAGTGGGGAAAGAGTGGAGGGGGCCCAGTGCCCAGAGGACAGAGAGGGGAAGTTACAGTGGCACCACTCCATTCATGCTGCCTGTGTCTGGGCTGCTGTATTCCCATTCCAATCTCTTTGACCGTTCCTCTACATGCATGTCTGTGCAGAGGTGGTATGCGTGTGTGTGTGTGTGTATGTGTGTGTGTATGTGCGTGCGTGCTTGTGCACACATGCGCATACACACATTTGATCTCTAGGAAAGCAGGCATGAGTCTCATCCTAAGCCAGCCCTTCTGTGTGTCCATTCATACCTGTGGGTTATACAGCATTGTCTGGGGGAGATGATGCCGGCCTGTGGTTTCTGTGGAGTTACCTGAAAGCCTGTGCCAAGCTGTATGTGTGTCAGGGGTCGGAGTGTGTATGTGCGTGCATGCATTTTGTCTGTCTTTGTGTGCCTCTGTCTTTATCTCTCCCAGGCCCTCTCTGTGGAAAGTCTTTTAAGGTGATAGGTGGATTGAAGTCTCAGTAACTTCTGAACTCACGTCTCTAAAGGTTTGGGAGGTAAAAAGGTAGAAGTCGTTGCTCTGGCTCTGCCCAGATGCCAGCCGAGTAAGTCCTGATGAGGGTGCAGAGAAGGCAAGGTTTTCCTTGGAACCCAGAACCCTGTGATTGGGGCTTCCAGAGGCCTGTCCATCACAGTTGACAGTCCACACCTCCCCTGCCTTAGTACTGCTGTCGGCATCACCGAGCCAATTGATTCGGGAATGGGTCTCTGGGGTGGGAGGAGAGGACAAGGAATTGGGGAGTACAGGAATGGCCAAATATTCTGCACGATCTGACCAGAGAAAGTACTGCAGGAGGGGTGGGGCGGTCTATGTGTGTTTGTAGGAAAGGTGGGGGGTGGGGGCAGAAAGGCTGCCTGCGGGGGAGAAGGCTTCTTGGCAAACGCCCCAGTTTCCTGAGCTGATCCCTGCTCCCTGCCACTGCTCCCAATTCTGTTGTTTCAATAACATCATTTTTATCCACCCCACAGAGAGACCGTGTCTTAGAAGGGGGAGGAGGGGGCAGAGCTAGGGCACGAGGGGGTGGTAATGGAGAGAGGCTGGGGTCTGGAGGCAGCTGGGACCAGATTTGGGGCGCTCCCTCCTCAGGCAGAAGCAGGGCGGTCCCAGAGCCCTGGTCCCCTGATGACAAAGACAAATACATTAAAATTCTTGCCTCTGAGAAGAATGCAGGATAGGGAGAGCATTTCATAACGTGCAATAACAGTAGTAGGGTGGGGGCAGGGGGTTTGGAACCCAGGCAGTGCCTGGGGGGCGAACTGGTCATTGGTCACCTGCAGCCTCGAGGGACCCCCCTCCCCGCCGGAGTCCTCACAAGTCTGTCCTGAGTGTGTGCCTAACTCAGGCATGTCTTTGAGTGTGTAGTCCCCAGAGTTGGCACTGCATTGTGGAAATAGCAACTGTATGAATTAATAGGTGCAGGGGCTGTGCGTGGCATCTAGAAACCTTGAAGGGTTAAAATGGGATAGGCAGCACCTCGGCCATGCCCTCCTCACTCCCTCAGGCACCAGCCCCTCCTCCAGGTCTCCTCCCCTTCTCTAGAGTACCCCAGCCCCTCACCAGAACTCTCTGTACCTAGGAATTAGACCAACACAGCCTGGACACCAGGGCCCTGAGGTGGGGCTCCCAGCAAACCCAGAGGCTTCTCTATGTGCCTCGGCTAACATTTCTCCATTTCTTTCCTCTTCTTTACTTCTCACCCTTCCCTTCCCTTCCCAGATCTGCCTCCTCTTGGCAGATAGCCACCTGTGGTCTTTTGTCACATCCCCTTGGTCCCCAGTCTCATCTTGGCCCACTTGTCTCCACATTCTGGGGTACTCAGAATCTTGCCTTCTCTCGGCTCACCAAGGGTGTTTTTCTTGGAAGTGGCTTCACCCTCCAAGTTCAAGGGTTCCCCCACTCAAACCACCAGAAGCTTTCCTCTGGAAGCCTGAGGTAGCTGCACCTCAGGTTTAAGGTGCTAGATATGTCCTCCCCACCCCAGTACATTCCTAAAGGTTGATGACCACTCTAGATAGATGACAGTGGTTTTGAGACTGGCCTTACCCTGGAATGTCCCGCACCACCACCTGTCCCTCAGCACCCCTGGGGCAAGCAGGGCCGGAGGGGAGGAGCAGGGACTACAGCCGCTGCCAGCCCCAAGGCCGTGATGAATGGAGCTGTCCCTCCTTCCCACGGAGCCTTTGATCTCCCCACGTGGGGAGGGGGCCAGGGGCATCAAAGACATTTTTGTGGCATGAGGGAATCGAATAAATGCCATCTCACCTGCAGCTGGCTCTCCCACCCCTTCTGGCCCCTCCAAGTTGGGGAAGCAACTTGAAGCAGGAACCGCGGATACGAGAGGCTTACGCGAGTTCTGACCCCTGGATCTCTTGCAAGTCTGAAACCTCCGCTCTTTCGCTCGCTTACACATGTGAGCGCTTGAGCGCAGGCCATCAAGAGGTTCCGCTTGCTGTCTAAACTCCCCTCCGCATCCCCCTACCCCGAACGCGGGCTGGTAAGGGCGGGATGGCTGGGTAGCAAGAGTAGAGGCCTAGGGCTTCCTCCTTCTCTCAAGGAAAGGCTGAGAAGGGAGCAAGGCGCGGAGGCGGGGCGCGGTAAGAGGTGACCCCCACCAGAATCCGCCCGTCCGACCCTCCAGTTCGACAGACGCCCCTCCCGGGAGCATCCAGAGCCCCAGGTGGACTTCCTCTCCAAGGTCCCCGCTCCAGCATTGCCCTCCGCGCCGCCCTCCTCACCCCCCCACCCCCAAACTCCCTCATTCCTGGGAAGTTTTCTCTCTTTACAGTCAACAAACCTGTCAAACGTCTCCCTTCCAGCCCGTCCCCCATTCCTTAGCTCCTCTTCTTTCCCCCCTCACCCCGCTCCACCCTACTTCCCCGCCCCTTCTTGCCCCTGACTCCACGCGGCGGCTGGGGGCTCCCATTCCGCGAGAGGCGAGGTGAGGGGGCGAGGCAGGCGGGTCCCGCGGCCACCAGCGCGCTCGGGCCCCGCCCCGGACCCTCTCTCCCGCCCTCCGCCGCGCTCCGCGCCTGCTGCCCTAGGGCCCAAGGCTCCCTCCAGTGAGTCCCGCCGCCTGACTGTCGCAACTGCCACACCAACAGCCTCCCTGCCCCCCGCCCCCGCCCCGCTCCCCTCCCACCCCCGCCCCCGGGTCTGATTTCTTCTCCCGAGCGAGCTCGGCAGGAGACACAGGCGCTGGCTGCCCCGTCCGCTCTCCGCCTCCGCCGCGCCCTCCTCTCCCGAGATGGGCCCCCCCGCCGCTGCCGGAGCCATCGCCTCCCGGCCGCCGCCGCCGGAGCCGCACTCGCCCTGAAGCCCCGGCCCCCGAGCGCACCGGCTGGCCCCGCAGCCTCGCCCCCTGCCCGCACCGCGGGCCGTAGAGCGGTCACGATGCTGCCGCCCTTGCCCTCCCGTCTCGGGCTGCTGCTGCTGCTGCTCCTGTGTCCCGCGCACGTCGGCGGACTGTGGTGGTGAGTGCTGCATCGGGCTGTCCCGGTGCGGCTCCTGACGCTCGAGGGTGGGGACCTCGTGACGGATTGCTCCGAACCGCGGTCCCGCTGCCTCCTGGCTCTACCTGCGCGCTGGGGCGGTGCGGGGGAGGTGCGTACCGCTCTCCTGCCGGCCTCCACCCCGGGCACTTCTGAACTGCCACTTAGGCGACTCTAACCTATCCCAGCCCCCGCACATTCTATTGTATTTCCTCCTCTTGTGTCCTACACCCCACCTTCCTCCCAAGTTATGCGCTCAATCCAGGTCACCAAGTAATTGTTGGGTGCATAGAAGAGCTACCGGGGAGACAGGGAGGAAGATCTGTAGCCGCCAGAGATCCGAAGAGTGTGAGAGGAGGTGGACTGGGTTTGGGGAAAAGGGAGGTACATGGTAAGAAGTCACGAGCAGGTAGGGTCAAACGGCTGCCTCTTCTCCGCACCACTTTGCCCACCAATCCACCAGCTTCTATCTGGGCTCCTTCAGTGTAGGCAGTACTGGAAGGAAAGGGGGAACTGAGTCAGGACAGTGGCTTTCTCTGTTTCTTCCTTACCGAGCAAAGAAGAGGAGGAAAGGCAGGAAAGGGATCCAGGCGACTGGACCTTGCAGTTATGGGGTCAAGGCTAAAGTAAATGAGCAGCTCAGGAGATACTGGGAACCTCGGAGGGTCCGGTGGAATGGAGGTAGGCTTGGCCAGCCAGGGGATCAGGACATCTTTGCGGAACTGGCCCTAGCTAGAGCAGACGCGTACGCAGCGAAGGTTGAAGGAACTTTGAGTCTTGGCGGCTGGGGCAAGGACTGGGAAGGTGCGTGCAGGGTCGAGACCGCTCAGATATCTAGATCCCGCGTACTTTTTTTCCTTCGCAGCCTCCAGAGCAGCAAAGAACCTCCCGGAATAGCTTCAGTATTTAGAGAGGAGGGACTTGGACAATATCACTAATACACCAGCCAATCCTAAGAAAGCCTGGTGTTTATTATTTGCATATCGCCATGTCATTGGCTGGATATTCTGCACTTCACTCCTCCCCCACCCAGGGATTTGGAAGGAGGGGTGGAGCAGGCAGATCAGTGTCTTCTTGGGAGATAAAGAGGATGATGCCCACACAGGGAGCCGCTGGTCGAGATCCTTCTTCCGTGGTGCGGGAGAGCGTGACTTGGGGGTGTCAGTAAGGGGGCAGATCGAGGACGACACAGGTCCTTACTAGGCAACATGCGTGCTTTGATATTGGTTTAGCAAAGCTTTGAAACAGACATGAGATCAAATCTCCATTTAAGTCTGTGACCTTGGGCAAGTCACTTTTTAAAATTTTTTTATTTTTGCTGCACCCCAGCTCTCAACTGTAAAATAGGGAAACAATCCCCCCTACCTAGAAAGCCTGCCAGGAGCATTAGGTAGGATATTTACAAAATGACATTGGGAGGTACTCCTTAAATGTAAGTTCCCTCCTTCACGCCCTAGATTCTCCTGGCCAGAGACCTTATGGGTGTCAAGGGGGATTCATTTAAGTTTAAAATCCAAGGTCCCAAACAAAACTTTGTAAAGAAATCTCTCTTGCTTCTCCAACAACTTTCCTAACTTTGCGCTTTCTCAAGATAGGGGGACAGGGGTTTCTCCCTGATACTCCATTGCCTTCCCTTCCTTCCCTTGTCATTTGTTCAAATTGTTCCTTTTCTTCCTGTTAGAATGACACTTCCTCCAGGAAGCCATCGCTGTCTTCCTTCCCTTGCCTTCTCTGTGCTCCCAATGCCAGTTACTGCATTTTGACAACCATCTCTTCTTGTGTCTCTCCTCCTTGGGCCTGGCAGGCAGAGCCTACGCCTTTGGGACCCTGGAGACTAAAGGTGCTGGGGTCAGTGTTATGGAGTGTTGCTGAATTGGTGGCTCCACCTTTCTGGGATTTGTCTCTGTGGGGTTCCTTTGTTCAGGAGGGGCTGCTAGGTGAGAGCCAAACCAGAGGGAGGGGGACCTGGTCCCTGGAGACTGACCCTGAAGCAGGGGAGCAAGGAGAGGGGAGGAGGGGAGGAGGGCAGGTGTGGGAGAACACAGAAGCCTTCATGGCCACAGCTGCAGGGCGAGCAGGGCGAAGAGTGAGGGCTTGGGATGATAAGGTGTCCAGAGACTGCCTCACTCAGATGCTTCTCAGAGAGAACCTGCCTCTCCCGCCTGCCTTGGCCCCCTCACTCTCCTTGGTCTTTTTCTGATACTTCATTCCTTGGTCTGAGCCCAGATTCCCTTTCTCAGGATCTTTGACTCGGCTTGCTTACACTCCTGTCCTCACCACACCCCATCGTTGCCCTCAAAGATCAAGATTGGGTTGGTGGACTGGGCCCAGCATCCCCGGTGGCCTGAGGCTCCTGCCACACGTTAACACCCCCCCCCATACACACACACACACACACACACACACACACACACACACACACACACACACACACTGGCTGCAAGTTCACTTTGGCTAGGAGCTTTTTCAGGCCAGGAACTTCCAGGCTGTTCCCTGATGTCTAGGACCTGCTTGCTGGCCCTCTTCTCCCTGCTTCTTAGAGAATGCTGACCAGGTTAGGGCTCCAGTGGTGGAGTGCAAAGCAACTGGGCCTGCAACAGCCCCCTATAATCCACTCTGACATTCTGGCAGCAGCAGCCAGACTGGGAGCAGAGAGGAACCCAGGCAGCACTCTGAATGGCAGCGCTGTCCTGATTAGGAAAGGAGGGTCCTGGAGGGGAGTGGCCCAGGCCCTGGAATAGGCTGAGGGACCTGGCTCCAGGTTCCAGAGGTTTCCCTCTTAGGTCTTCCCCCACCTCCTCCCTCCCCTGATGCAATTTATACTTTCTAAGCTGCCCCTAGCCTCTCTGTCTCTCTCACATCTGTAACTTTATCTTTGCGAACTACAGAGCCCCAGATTCCAGGACACTGGCCAGGTTGTCTTGAGGCCATCTTGTCTTAGCCAATGCTCTGGCCCTGACAGATCCCATCTTGAGAATGAAGCACAGAGAGAGAGAGAGAGAGAGGCCGTAGCTTCCTAGTCACCAGCTCCCTCCTACCTGCTCCTTACCTCCCTCCGGAAAGTTCTTCTTTTTCTTTAAAAAATTTTATTTATTGATTTCTAGAGAGAAGAGAAAGATGAGGGTGAGGGGCAAGAAGCATCACCTAGTAGTTGCTTCCCATAGGTACTCTGCCCAGGCAAGCCCAGGGTTTCGAACCAGCAGCCTCAGCATTCCGGGTCAACGCTTTATCCCCTGCGCCACCACAGGTCAAGCCAGAAAGTTCTTGATGTCTGACTTATCTTTATTTATAACTTCAATTAGTGGATGTAGAAAATAGCTCACTTTCACAGAATAACCAAATCAATCTCCCTTCTTCTTCCGTCCTCTTTCCTCTTTCTGTTTATGTTTCTTATGAAAGAAACTAGCCCTCCCTTCGTTCCACTGGGGAAAACACCACCCAATCTTCTCCCTCCCCCATCTCATCTTGCCTTTCAACACCCCCCCCATAGAAACAGGAACCACAGGCTTAGGATAGCCCCATCTCTGACCCCACAGGGAGGCAGGGAAAGGACCAGCCTTCTTCCTGAAACCCTGGTTTTCTAGCTGTAATCCCCACCCCAGGCTGGGCCTAGCTACCCTCTCCCATCCCATCTTCAGCTGGGGCCCCTTACTTTTTGTGGGCAGTCCTGTTGCTGGTCCCTGCCAGGCCCAGGGTGGGGTGGGGATGGGGGTGGGTGGGAGGGGTGGTCATCCACCCCACCCTTTAGGCCTCCGGCCTTGGCAGCTTCCCTGGAGAAAGACAATGGGACTGTGAGCAGAAAAGGGCAGGAGCAAAAGGAGGCTGGCTCGATCTGGGCTGGAGCATGCCCTGGGCCCACCAGAGTCCTGGCACTGCGACACTTCCTGGGGGGTGCAACCCCCTCAGTGAGAGGCTTGATCACCAGGATGTGTACTTTGGGGAAGAAATGCAGCTGTGGAGGGGATAAGGCGAGGGCGGGGCAGGCAGGCAGTGGGGCACCCAGCCAGCCAATGCTGGAGGCACTTGGGGAACACAAAAGCCTGTCCCTGGGGACTGGGGAGAATGCCCTCTGGCCTGTGCCCTCTTTTGTGCCTGGAGTGGGATGGGAGGAGCACTTGGGTGCCTCCCTTGGATTCCCTGAGGGAGGGAAGGTTTGCTGGGAGGGTCTCCCGTTTTCCACCTGGCCTCTTTGGCTGGTTCCTCCAGCTCTGAGCCCTCCATTTAATCCAGAAATCAGAGCAAGAAAGGACTTAGAGGTCATCTGGTCCCATCTTCTCACTTACAGTAAGAGGTCCAGTGAAGTCCAGGGATAGGACGTAGTCCAAGGCCACACAGATTGTAGGTAGCTGAGGGTTGGTGCCAGGAGTCTACCTCCTGTTGAGGATTTCACCCTGGCTGCCATGGGGGTGGGGGTCAGGAAAGGGATACAGAGCCTTTCACAGGCCCCCTCTGCGCTGACTGCTTTCAGGGGATCCAGTAGGAGGCTCAACGTGTCTCCTCCTTGGTCTCTTGCAGCCCTGATCAATAGGAAGCCCTCCTGTGTGGTGAAGTCTGTTGGGGAAGGGACAGCCCCTGCCTCTCCCAGAGGAATGGGAAGGAGAAAAGTGTGAGGCGGTGGGAAGGGCAGTGTCCAGGACAAGGCAGAGGGAACTGAATTGTGGTGGGGTGGGCAGGGATGGAATGGGGTGGCTGGTGGGTGGTGGGGAGGCAGGGGTTAATGGAGCTGGGGCATCACTGGCTTTGATGTGGTGGTTGGGGTGGGAGTAGGGACTGGGGGAGGGGGAGCAGTAATTAGGTAGTTAGACAGAGCAGGACAGGACAGGCGGGCGGGCACAGGCCCGGGCCCAGCCGCCTCCGCAGCAGTCAGGCAACATTTTTCTGCCCCTTCTCCACCACCCACCTCCCCCACCCCCATGCAGCCCCCACCCACAGCCCCAGGGTTCAGGGCTCCCTCTGCTGGCTCCTGGAGGTGAGGGTCAGATGAGGGACCCTGGGGTGGAAACACAGAATGCTGGCTGTGAGACCTTTCAGAGGAGGCACCGTGTCAAAAGGCTCTGAGGTCTCTCTGGCCTCAGCAATCCACCAGGAGTGCTCCTCGCTGGGGCTGGGGACTGGGGGCGGGGGCGGGGGTCCTGGAGGGTGCTCTGGTCCGTGGGCAGGGCTGATGCGGGAGGAGACACACGGATCCTGGCTGAGAAGTAAGAGCAGACAGTTGGAGAAAAGAGAGTTCTCAGGACCCCACAAATGTTGCCTTGACACCTGCTGTCTGCCCTGCACTGTGCAGGCCAACAGATGGGTAAGGGTGTGGATGGGAAGACAACAACCCTCGTGGAAGCCTGCTTTCTGGACAGGCTCCTTTCATATTCCACCTGGGAAACGGGCAGGCGTTATTTCAGTTGCAGAAACAGGCTCAGAAGGTTAAGTCTCATCATCTACTCAGCAAATACTAAGTGCCACTTTGACATGCTAAGAATCTGCTCAACATCATAGAATAAGCAAATGGCAGAGCCCAGATCCAAACCCATGTCTGCTGGACCCCCAAATCCCTGAGTCTGCTCTGTTACTGAATTTATGGTTCCTCATGAGATCTTTGTCTTTAATGAGTTTCCTATCTAATTGGAGAGATGGACCAGAAAACGACAAAATAATTATGCCACTGGCAGGACAACAATAGCCCCCCACCCCCCAGTGAGTGACAGGTAGCATGATGTAGAGGCGGGAGGTCAGTGAGGGCTGGGGCTCAAAGGAGGCACCTTAGGGCAGGTGAGCTCTAAAGTGAGCTTGGAGAGATGCTGGGTAAACGTTTGATGACTTAGGGATGGGGAACAGGTGGCTCTGAATCCAAAAATTTAGTAGTTTAATCTGGGATGGCTTCAGAGTTAGCCAGCCCTGCTAGGAGTGAGGGCTGTGTGGAGCGTGAAATGTGAGGCCACCTGATGTCTTCTAATACCTCTGGTGGCCATTTCCCTCTGGTTCTTTGGCTTTTATAATAGTCACCTAAATTTCTTTCAATGGGACTCCTCCACTGAGTGACCAGCATAAGTCAGCCCCCTTCTCAGACTGTTCCTCTCTGTAATGGAGGGTCAGGTCAGTGGAGCTGGACTTCATGACCTCTGGCATTCTCTTGGGCTCTGTGAACTTAGGAATCAGATCAGAACCCAGAGCCTCCAGGGCAGAATCTATAGAAGTTGCCGGTAGGAACTGGCCAGCTGCTGATGCCACCAAGCTCCCTGGGAGGAAGATTTTGGCACAAGCCAAGCCAGTTAGAATGGCTAACCCTAGGCTTGTCCCTTCTTGTCTCATACTGATTTCTTTTAGGGCTAGCCTCATTGTTCCTATGCCCAGAATGTCTACTTGATTAGGATCTCAGACCCTACATACTCTATATTACACCACCACTGTGCTCCAGTCCCCAAAACATGCAGATGTTCCCAAATGGGCACATCTTTTGTGGGCTGATCCCAGGACAAAGCTGACTCAGAGGCACCCGTAGCAGAGTCCATTCCCTAAGGAAGCAGAAGGGAGGGAAGGAGGATAAAGGAAGATGGGAGAGTTATTTCTTGATGTGGAGTCAAGTGTTCAAGTTAGACGGGGTGTGTGGGCCTTTCATGCTAACTCCTGGTTTTGACGCCCACAGAGGGAACTGACTCACCCAGAGCTGACAGAGACCAGGGCACTGAAGTGAGGCTCGGTGTTTTGCCCAGTGCTCTTCTGACACTCATTTTCTGGAGGTCTCTTTCCTGTGACTTGAGGATAGGAGTGAGGACAGGAGGGCAAAGAACAAGCTGGTCCCTTGGGATTCTGGCTGTTCTTACTGCCCATCTCTTCCCTGACCAGCTTGTAAACAAGTCTAGTTCCCAGGCAGCCAGGAGTCCTCTTGAGTTCTTTATCTCTAGTCCCTGGGAAGCAGAGAAGGTCAAGAGATTTTTGCCTTTCTCCGTGCTGTCCTAGAGCAGGAGGAGGGAGAGGAGAGGGATGGAGGCAGAGTAACCTTGGGAAGATAAGGCCAGTCAACCTTGGGAAAATAGGGAGTTAGCAGAAGGCAGGGTTGGCGGGGGACTGGGGAACTTGGTAGCCTAGGGAGGGGTGTTGTAATGTGCAGAGCCCCAGACTCCTAGGTGGAGTCCTGACATGCAGGTGGCAGAAGAGGACCTACACAGCCTGGGGAGGCCTGCATCCCTGCCTCTGAATCCAGTGGAGAAATAAAATGTTTATGGAAACTAATTAGGAGTCGTGAAATGACCTATGGACAGAGGCTAGCTAGGTTCAAGTGAGGACCTTTTCCCTGGATGGCTCATTTATTCATTCAGAAACATGTATTAAATGGTATTCATTGTAGTATTATAGTAATTGTTCATAATATGCAATTTTTTTATTAAAATTGAGGGAAAATATGAATGAAGTACCTAAAAACCTGCCTAGGAGGCAAAAGAAAATGACAATTCTATCTCTCAAGGAGCTTGTAGTCTTACTACTGACCCTCTATGACTATGCTGGATTTTGCCTTAATTTTTTTTGTAATGAGGTGAGTAGGTGGATGGAAGAGGGAATAGATAGATATCAAGTCTCGAAGGTCACTGGGCTACTGGGAGCCAGCTTGGCTGCCTAGTCCTGGCCTACTTCCCACTGCTCCATCCATCACTTCTCTAAGGTTGGGAAAGGGTTGGGCTAGACCTTGCCTGACTACAGTTGGAAAATAGTGATGGGCAGGTCCCAAGCATGGAGGAGGGAAGGTGTGGACCAGCAATTTTCCATCTTTCCATCTCATGGCTCACATAAACTAATTATTAAAATTTTGCAGCACATCAGAAAATATTTTTTTCTGCTGACCTGAAAATAGGTATAATTTTTTATTATTCACATTAGACAGCTATTGTCTTTTTTTATTTTTAATTTTAAAAATTTTTAAAATTTTTTTCTGAAGTGAGAAGTGGGGAGGCAAAGAGACTCTCGTATGTGCCTGACCAGGATCCACCTGGCAAGCCCACCAGGGGGCGATGCTCTGCCCATCTGGGGCATTGCTTCGTTGCAGCCAGAGCCATTCTAGTGCTTAAGGGGGAAGCCATGGAGTCACCCTCAGCGCCTGGGCCACTTTGCTCCAATGGAGCCTTGGCTGCGGGAGGGGAAGAGAGATAGATAGAGAGAAAGGAGAGGCAGAAAGGTGGAGAAGCAGATAGGTGCTTCTCCTGTGTGTCCTGGCTGGGAATCAAACCTGGGACTTCCACACACCGGGCCAACACTCTACTACTGAGCCAGCCAGCCAGGGCATGGCTATTGTCTTGTTAGCTGTTATCAGCTTTCTATTTAATAATCTGAGGAAAAAGAGGTCAGTTCCCCTCAGGTATTGATTTTTTTTGAGAGAGAGATTGAGAGCGACAGAGAGAGAGTGAGAGAGATAGGAGAAAGAAAGATAGGAAGGGAAAGAGTGAGGGAGGAGAGAGATGAGAAGCATCAACTCATGGTTTCATCACTTTAGTTGTTCACTGATTGCTTCTCCTACGTGCTTTGACTCTAGTCAAGCCAGCGACCCTTGCTCAAGCCAGTGACCTTGGGCTTCAAGCCAGTGACCTTGGGGTTTCCAACTGGGGCCCTCATGTCCCAAGTCGATGCCCTATCTACTGCATCACCACCACTTAGACAATTATTGAATGTTTTAAAATTCTTGCAGCATACCAGTTAAAAAATCACTGGTTTGAACTATATAAGTCTCTCCACTGAAGAAAGGATCTTGGTTTCTGGACTACTTATATAGGGTATGTGACAATGACCTGTAGGATGAGGTGTGAGGTGTGTGTGTGTGTGTGTGTGTGTGTGTGTGTGTGTGTGTGTGTGTTAGGAGACCTGAGCTTACACATTGTCCTGCAACCACCTTGCTCATCAGTGTTAAGTTTTGTCTTACGACCTAAGTTCCTCTTGCTGCAATGAGAAGCCCATTACTTCTCATTATAGTGGGGCCAGAACATACCTCTGAAGCCTGAAGCTGTGGGGTAAATGGGGACTGCAAGAGCAGATGTGCGCTAAAGCTAAACTGAAGAGAGGCCACCTTGACCTTTGGTACCTATTTACAACCACTTTCCTCTACCTTTTGTCCTCTCCTGGGGCCACTTCTCTGTCCCCGCACAGAGTCTTTTACTGCCTTTTGCTGAAGGGTTTTGAATGGTCTCAAATGAACCTCAGCTCCCATGCGCTCAACCCACTCATTCCTACAAGATGGATCCCAGTTAAACATTGAAATAAGAGCAATCAGATGAAAGCCCTTCCACCCAGGTATGAATACCCAGTCAAATTAACCTTCAGGGGCCAGGTATATGGAAACCAAATGGTACCTCGTTTGTCAGGATGAAGGCTGGGAATAGAGGGATTGCTGAAAATGTATGAAACTTCCCGTGAGGTCTTTACCCACCCAGTCAGTGTCTTCTGCTCCAATCAGTTACATCAACCCAGTGCACAGAGCTTGGCTTGCTGTCATCCTGCTCTAGAAAGGCCACAGTTCCTGGAGCAGGTTAAGGGTCACTGTGCCCAGCTTCACAGTGATTCAGAGACTCAGTCCCTAGCTCCTTCCTCCAGCTCCCCAGTTCGGGGAAACAGAGGATACCTGGGTGAGAGGGCCCACCTTAGAAATCAAACCTCATCCTTCCCATTTTACAGAAGGAGAAACTTGGTCTAGAGAGGGAGTGTAACTTTCCTTGGAGGCTACATTTCCCAGCCATTCTAGCATCGGATGACTTTCTAAATTCCTTGGAATTGCCCGTGCTTTTTTTTATTAGCACCAGGGTCATTCAGCTGACACATACCAAGCTTGTGGTCCACTAAGACCAGATCTTTTTCTAAAGACCTTTTTCTTTAGTATCTATACATAATTTATTATATTTTTCAGCCTTCTGCCTCTTCCTTTGGTTAATTTGTTCCTTGTCTTCCTGTTGGGTGAGGCCTGTTGAATTTTAGTCTTGGCCTACCTGGTGCCAGCTGCCTTCACCTTAAGTCAAAATCATATAAGGATTTATTAATGAAGATATGCACAGAAAGACTGACTTCTTGCTCTATCATAATTTTAGTCTAGAACCTAGTTAGAAGGGAACAGAGACATGGATGGAATGGTAAGAGAACCAATAGAAGAATCTCAATCTTAGTTGGTGGGGGGGGGAGGCATATTCAAGCTCCTGGTTGAGGATGGAGTGGGTCTGGTCTCCTTCTTTGTTACCCCCAACCTTTCAAGTTACACCCCTGACCTGCTGTGTTTTGCTTCCCAGGGCGGTGGGCAGTCCCCTGGTCATGGACCCTACCAGTATCTGCAGAAAGGCACGGAGGCTGGCAGGGCGGCAGGCTGAATTGTGCCAGGAAGAGCCAGAAGTGGTGGCTGAGCTTGCACGGGGTGCCCGGCTCGGGGTTCGAGAGTGCCAATTCCAGTTCCGTTTCCGCCGCTGGAACTGCTCCAGCCACAGCAAGGCCTTTGGACGCATTCTGCAGCAGGGTCAGTGTGAGGAGGAGACCTGGGAGCCCAGAGGAGAGGGTGGAGGTTTGGGGAGGCTGCCGAGCCCCACCTCGCCCATGGATGTTTGGGCATTCTGCCCTGACCCTGTCTCCCAGCCCCGCCCCGCCCCGCCCCGCCCACTGCAGTCCCCCAGGACTCAGCTTTGGTACCACAGGCTGACTGCCTCTCCCTGTCCCCACAGACATCCGGGAGACTGCCTTCGTCTTTGCCATCACAGCTGCAGGTGCCAGCCACGCAGTCACACAGGCCTGCTCCATGGGTGAGCTGCTGCAGTGTGGCTGCCAGGCTCCCCGCAGGCGAGCCCCACAGCGACCACCTGGCCTGCCAGGCACCCTTGGGCCCCCTGGCCTTGTGGGCTCCCCAGAAGGCAGCGCTGCCTGGGAGTGGGGAGGCTGCGGTGACGATGTGGACTTCGGGGATGAGAAGTCCAGGCTTTTTATGGATGCACGGCACAAGCGGGGAGGTGGAGACATCCGAGCCTTGGTGCAACTGCACAATAATGAGGCCGGCCGGCTGGTGAGTGTGGGCAGGGCTGTGTGAGAGTGTGTGTGTGTCAGCGGATGCAGGAGAATTATGTGTGAATGGGTCCGTGTGGGAGAGTGTGGTGTATATAGAGACACACACATTTGTGGAAGTGTGTGAAGAAATGAGGGCCTGAGAGAGGGTGTGTGTGTGCAAGACTATGTTAATCTATATGGGAGCCAGCATGGTGGTGGGCGACCACTTGGGAAGATTGGCTGGGGGCCTGAATGGGAGTGTGGGCAGTAAGGTGGCCAGCCTAGAAGATGGAGTCACTTGGGGGGTCTGGATGGGTCTAGGGCAGGGTAGGGAGAGGGCACCCAGGGAAGAGAACTCAGGTGGCGCTTTTAGGGACCCCATTAGAGTGTAAACCTCTGAAACAGTACAGATGAGAGTAAGCTTGGGGTGGATAGAGATGTGGCTGCCGAGGTAGGAACAGAGGCTAGAGACAAAGGTCAGGGATGAAAGGAAGACCAGAAGCTGGAGCAAAGTTATGGGTCTTAAGGTAGGGGAGCCAGCAGATGTGAAGGAGACCTGGAAAGGGGATAGAAAAGGCCCACAGGGCAATGGGCTTGGGAGGGATTGAAGGACAAGAAGTGGATCTGGTGGAGGCAGGAGGGGGGTCACGCAGAGGCCAGGAAAGCTGTGTCTGAATCCGGGCTCTTGTCAACTGGCTGCCTGGCAATCCCAGCCCAGGCCCTGCCCAGATCCCTGGCACCATCTCCCTTTCCCTCTGCAATGAGGAGGCCCGACAGCTCTTGTTTAGGGACAAGAAAGCTGTCTTGGTCAGATGTTTCCAGGGGAAAAGAGAGCCTGAGAGGGGGGGGGCGGGGACACAAATGTCTGTAGATCAGATTGGCCCTGGGACTCTGAGCTTCCATAGATGATCTTCCTGGGTCATTTGACCTAATGAATCTCTAGTGGGGTTGTGACTCTTAGACACAAATAGCAAATAAAAGGCAGGACTCCTTGGGTCCAGTTCTCATGAACGTATCCATACTATGGCTCAGTTCTAGGCTGCTCTAGGGACACCCCCCCACACACACACACACATCTTGTGTCCTCTAAGGTCTGGGCCTGAGGCACTGGGCAGGGAGTGAGAGGGGACCCAGAGAGGAGTGTCTTGACGGGCCCACATACCTGTCAGAGAGGATTGGGGAGGGGTAGTGGAGACAGACGCCCAGGGAGTGGGCTCTGCGTCTCTCCTCAGCCACGCCTGGGGTGAGGGTTGGCAGGAGGGAGAAGGTGCGACAGCTACCACCGCCCCCTCTCCTCCGGGGAGAATCTCACTCCTGCTGTCCATTCTACTTTCTCACCGTTCCCAGGCTTTGGATCCCGAACCTCTGCGCTTCATTCTGTTCCCTACTCTCCACTTCTCCTACTCCTCCAGCCTTGTTATTCTTCCCTTCCTCTGTGGGCTGTTGCTTCCTTGGTTTCCTCCTACCAACCGTGCATTCTCCTTGTTATTTATTTTTTGTCTGCTCTTTTCTCTCTTCCGTCCTCTCCTCATCTCTTATTTTCTGTCTGTCGGTCCTCTGGGTCTTTCAGCGCCCCGTGCCCCACATCTGTCTCCATATGCCTGCTCCTCTGCTCCCTTCAGGCCGTGCGAAGTCATACGCGCACCGAGTGCAAGTGCCACGGGCTGTCGGGCTCGTGCGCTCTGCGCACCTGCTGGCAGAAGCTACCTCCGTTCCGCGAGGTGGGCGCGGAGCTGCTCGAGCGATTCCACGGCGCCTCGCGTGTCATGGGCACCAACGATGGCAAGGCTCTGCTGCCCGCCGTCCGAAGTCTCAAGCCGCCCAGCCGCTCTGACCTACTTTACGTCGCCGACTCGCCCGATTTCTGCGCCCCGAACCGCCGCACAGGATCTCCTGGCACGCGCGGCCGCGCCTGCAACAGCAGTGCCCTGGACCTCAGCGGCTGCGACCTGCTGTGCTGCGGCCGCGGGCACCGCCAGGAGAGCGTGCAGCTGGAGGAGAACTGCCTGTGCCGCTTCCACTGGTGCTGCGTAGTGCAGTGCCACCAATGCCTCGTGCGCAAGGAGCTCAGCCTTTGCCTCTGACCCGCCCCGCGGCATTCCAGACTGCGCGCACAGCCGCCTCTCGTACTTGTGTGACCTCTGGGCTCCAGCAGGGGGCGCTTCCCTAGCCCAGCTTATTCTTGCAAAGCCCATCTCCCCGGCCTCTGGAAAGTGAGGTGGTGAGGCTGAAGATATGTGTGCCCAGAAAGGCCCAGGGCGTCGGAGGGGCCCCCAAGAGGCGCTTTAGGGGGTCCTGGGGGGGGAGACTATACGCTTTAGGGAGTTCTATTTCCTTGGTCCCCACTTGGAAATCAAAGAGCCCTTCCTAGACCTCTGGATGCAGGGCTCCTCAGGACTGCTGACTTTGGGTGGGTGGGTGAGATTAGTATCAATAAAGCTATTTAAACCAATAGAACTGGGCCCACGGTTTGGGAGGGGGGATGGTCTCCTGCGGGTTGTCATGGGGCCAGGCTCTGGAAGGAGTGTCTAAAGGGAGATGATTTTGATAGAACTAGCAATTCAGAGCTCTTCCCCTGAGTCTCTATCTTACCCTCCATGGGACTGGGCTCTGCTGGCAATCTTGGTAGAGTGCCAAATCTCCCCTTGGCATTCTTCTTGTTCACTCTTGTCACACAGCTAGGGCCTGTATACAAGCTGGGAAAGAAGTCTCAACCCCTCTTTAAAGGAGCAGACTCCTGGGAGGGTCTGAGGAGAGCAACCAGCAGCCTCTGCTGGCCTGCCGGGATCTCATTCAGCCCACACCAGAACTCTAGGGGAGTGTGACATCTCATCTTCCCCTCTGTTTCTGTGATCCTGGGGGATTTGTGGGTAGACTCTTAGGGCCACCCAAGCCCATAGGATTAAAGCACTTTATGAACTGCAGAATGTGATGAAATATGTTATTAGTAACATCAGACTTAACATTGAAACTAACTTCACCCCTATTAACGATGAAAAGACTGCTCAGAACAGCATTTCTAATTACACTTAGAGGGAGATGAAGAAAAGTTGTCCCAAGATTTCTCCTGGCACCCAACTACATTTCCTTCCTTCTAGTTCTTTCTTGAGAAGCCTGGCGGTGAGTGTGGAGGGAAGAGGGGAAGGGTTTGAGGATATGGGTTCTTCACAGCTGAACCTCCTGTTCCCCATTTTCTTCCAGAGAGAACGGAGAAGGCATAGCCAAATGGCTGGGATTCAAAGCCCCCAATTTTCTCATAGTCCAAATACTCTAGATAACCTATCAAAGTATGTAGGGCAAAGCAGGAGTGTTGGATCTGAAGCTGCTGCTGCTGCTGCTTAGAAGTTTACAGTATAGATTATGCGAGTCTCAGTTTCTTTACCCATATAATGGGAATATCATACTGTTTCAGTTATCTATTGGAGCATAACTAACAATCCCAAAGTAATTATTCATGATCCTTTTGGTCAGGAATTTGTCAAAATTCAACTTGGTGGTTCTGCTCTTATGGCAGAACTGTTGGTTGTCACCCTTCACTTGGCTGTGCTCCACAGGTGGCTGGACTGGGCTGGACAGTCCACGAGGCTTCACTCATATATGTCTAGTGCTTCAGAGCTTCCCCAGTGGCCTCCTTCTCACCATGTGGTTAGCTTGGGCTTCCTCATAGCATGATGGTTTCGGTGTAGTTGGACTTCTTACATAGGCTGGCTTTTGAAATAGACTGTGCCACGCTGGGGGGCAGAAGCTGCCAGTCTCTTCTTCAGTTCCAGCCTTGGAACTTACACAGCATTGCTGGTGCTCTCTGTTGGTTGACACAAGTCACAGAACCAGCGAAAATTCAAAGGAAGGGGAAATAGACCCCACCTCCCGATGGGGGAGCAGCAGAGGTTTTACAACCACTGCAATCCATCCCGTGTGTTCACAGAATTGTGCAGAGGATAGTTTTGAACTATGAAAAGCATTCAGCACAGCATTTGACAAATAATTTCTATCAAGTTTACCTTAATAAAATGTAGTTACTGGCCCTGGCTGGTTGGTTCAGTGGATAGTGTCAGCCTGGCATATGGATGTCCCCAGTTAGATTCCCAGTCAGGGCACACATGAGAAGTGACTATCTGTTTCTCCCCCCCCCTTCTTTCTCTCTTACCCTCCCATAGTCAGTGGCTTGATTGGTTCGAGCACTGGCCCTGGACACTGAGGATAGCTCAGCTGGTCTGAGCATCAGCCTCAGGCACTAAGAATATCTCAGTTAATTTGATCATCATCGGCCCCAGATGGGATTTGCCCCGTGGATCCCGGTTGGGGCACATGTGGGAGTCTGTTTCACTAACTCCCCTCCTCTCACCTAAAAAAAAAAAAATTATATACAATATATATGGTTACTGTGAGAATGGCGCTAGAAAGCTGATGTTTTTGCAGGTATTGGGCAGGCCCTGATTGTAAATAAAGATACTCAACTCAAACTAGCTTGGTCCAAAGAAAATTAATTGGTAGGTTTTATACCTGGGAAGTCTAGGGAAAAGACTGAATTCAGGCACAGCTGAACCCAGAGGCCCAAAGAATGTCATAAGTCTCCCCCACACACATCCATTGTTTCTGCTTATCTCTGACTCTTTTCATGCCTTCCTCATTCTCTCCCGCTACAGACAGACTTTCTCTAAATGGCAGCTCTGTGCCTACATTCTTAAAGCTGCTGATTTTAAAAAGAATGACTTGCCCAGCAGAAGTTCTGAGGAAGACTCTGATTGGCTCAGTGTGGATTATTTGCCTTTTCCTGAACCAATAACAGTATCCAGGGAAATGTACTACTATGACTGAGATTGGCAGCCCCCCTAAGACCACAGGGAATTGGGGCACAGGGAGGACAGCAGAGTTCTTGAAATGAAACAGAAGGAAAGGGAATTCGTCCAGGATGTGACAGTCTCTAACCATGGCTTCCAGTGCATCTGTCCTTCCTCCACAATGCCTCTCCATCCACGTCTATGACCTATCCTGGTTCAGCCCTCAAGGATAATGTCGGGGCCCCAGAGTGTGTAGCACGTATGGAGAGGGAAGGACGAGGCGTCTGGGTTTTCCTTCCTGCTTCTTCTGACTCTCAGGCTTCAGGAAAGTGTCATGGAGAATTTGCACTCAGAACTTCTTGACCAATAGGCTTGGATAACTTGGCAAAGAAAGAGAGTGGAACCTGGCATTGTGGGCCTCATGGAGGGGAAATGAAGCTCTCTGCAGATAGGGTTTATATTCACAACTCGGCCTTCCCTAGAGCTCTGCAATCTGTGTGAAAAATAATCTCCTGTACTTCTCTCAGAGACCACCAGAGGGTGCACAGAGCCCAGTTTCCCTATTAAAAGGGACCAACAGACAGAACTTGCAGGACATTTGGGGAACTCAGAGCCATAGGCAGGAGAGGGTAGGATGAAAGGAAGCAAGGCACAGACAGCGTGGGTCAAGCTGCTAGGGTTCCGGACTGTCCGGGATGCCTGCCTACCAGCTTTACTTCTAGGTCCTGGGGTAGGGGTGGGGAAGGGCAGGGTGTGGAGTGGGGGATACTGAACATTCTTCTCCATGATGTCAGAGAGGGAAATTGAGGACATTGCATAAACTGATACCAACCAAAGCAGGTTAAAGGAATTCAGAGGAAGTAGCATGATACAGTGTAAAAAGGTCTGGTTTGCTAGCTCGGCTATGATCAAGTCAGTTCATCTCTCTGAGCCTGTTTTTCCCACCATGAATGAAGATGCCAGGTAGCTTGTTAGTACAATGTAAGAGCGCACCACAGTCTTTAACTGCTAGTCACTTGTTAGTGGTCCATCTTCTGTGACCAAGCCCGGCAGGAGTCTGGGAACTGCCATCTGTGAAGGGAAAGAGTAATGGTCCAAGAGGCACCATTTTGACCACTGTCTTGGTCCTCTTGAAGCTCAGAGATGGCTCTGTGCTCTTGCACTGCTGCCAGGGAAGGAGGCTGGAAGCAGAGCTCAGAAATGCCCCATCACACCACCACCCTTGTTGACCCAGTTGCTCAGCCCCAGGCACATTCTAAGCCATCAAGGTTTCCTGCTGGCTGAGTGATGGAGGACACGTGGAACCAAGGAGATGGGGGAAGAGTACAGAGATGCCCCAGATGTGTGCATGACCATATCAGGAACAGCTGGAACACAGGCAGATGGGTGGGGAGGCCGACAGGAAGGCCCAGGCTCAGCTGGAGGCTGAAGGCTCAAGAAACATTTTCCCCCTCCTCCAGTGACTGAACAAATGAGGTGTTCGGGAGACTGAAGCAGCAAGCTCTCTGTGCTCCCTTACCTTGCTGAGGGGTGGTAATCCCTGAGATCCAGACAGTAAGAGAAAGAGCTCCCTTATCAGCCTGGGACTCCTCCCCTCTCTTCTTCACCAAGACAAACTTCTCTGGCAGAGCATCAGGACTAAGGGTCCCACCTGTCCTTACCCTGGTGTCTCCCCAGCCCTCCCTTCCCCGCAACCTCCTCCAGAGCCGCCACAGCTGGAACCAGTCTCCAAGCCGCCTTCCAGCCTGGGTGCTCCCCGAGCCCCAGGGGCCCCTGTAATTGTGGTCTCAGGCTGGGGCTGGGCTGAGGGCCAGAGCCCAGGGCAGGCCCAGGGCGGGCCTAGGGGCTGCCTCCCCATGGCATGGGTCATATGGGGTTGGGGCAGACACTCTCTGGGCTTCATCTGCGGTCCTGTGCCTACACACACCCTCTCCTCTCTGAACTGTGTGGAGGTGCCCCAGGCGTGGGTGCTTCTAAACCCTCATGACATTAAGTCTGAACCATGCCCCAGTGCAAGCAAGTCTTGGGAATCATTATTTGCCTCCTGGGGTTTTCAGAGAAAGGGTCTTCTTCCTCTCCTGCACATTTCTATAGATCATGGAAGGTAGAGGGTGGGAGAGCAAAGAGATCCACCCAGATTTAGAGGGAGGCCAAAGGAAAATAATTAGCCACACAAGCAGATCAGCAGTTTTTCCCAAATATGGTCTTCACAAAAATCACTTGGGATACCAGTTAGAAATGCAGATGCCCAGGCCTTGCTCCTGGATAGGATGTTTCAGCTGCTTGGGGCAAGAATCAGTGTTTCCCACAATGGCCCACCCCACAGGGTAAATATGATGCATAGATCGTGGGAAATGCTAGTGTGAGTACTAGAGAAGGAGTGAAGAGGATTAGGAATCCATTCAGGTGTCACATTCCTGAGTTTTCTTAATTGTTTCTGGGCCTCAGTTTACCCATCAGCCAATGGGAGCATGACTTCCTAGCCTGGCTTGCCTCTGCTGGTGCCCTCTCCCACGCTGGGCTCATACCTCCTTCCTGTTTGAGTCTGGGACTGCCCTGTCCCTTGCCATACCCCTCTCAAACTCTAGTCCAGTGGTTCTTAACCTGGGTTCTATCGAACCCTAGGGGTTCGATGAGTCGGTCTCAGAGGTTTGGAGAAGCCTCTGCTGCAGAGGCCAGAATAAAGTAATGCCGTAATTTGTTGTGAGTTCATCCACTTTGTTGGTTTTGCTCTTTGAGCAAGATGATGTTCATGCACGGCTCATTTTGTGCACCAGTAAAAAAACATATACCTATGTCTTGAATTTGGAAAAAAAATCATTTATTTTATTTATCACTAAAGAAGTGTTCGGTGAATGCGCATATGAAACTGGTGGGTTCGGTACCTCAAAAAAGGTTAAGAACCACTGCCTAGTCCCAAACTCCCCATGCCTGCAGCATGGTGGGAGAGCGTAGGGAGGGCAGGGGGCGGCTGGGGTCGAATAAGGCTCTGGCTGACGCAGACTACTTCCTGCCCCCCGGCTGTTTTCTTGCTGTCCAGCCAGACTGCTCCTCCCCACTGCTGCCCCCCCCCACCCCCAGCAGCCTCAAGCCCTTAATTCCTGACAGCTGCGGTGGCTGCCAGCGGAGAGGGGGATGAAGGGGGAGTATGCTGTCAGCCTGCTGCTGTTCAGGCTGCCTCCACCACCTGACAGTCTGGGGACAGAGAAGGCCCCACCCTGCTCCTGTGATTCCTTAGGGATGGCCAATTCCAGGAAAGTGCCCCTTTTGTCTCTGAGCCCAGAGGTTCAGGATAGTCTGTCCTTCAGCCAGTTGGGGCTCTCTTCAGAGAGAGGGGGCAATGAGCTTGGGAGGGAGGTGTGTGCATAGAGCGGGAGGTTTGTGCCCATTTTATAGAGGAGGATGCTGAGGCCACAGTGGGAGTAGGACCCAGATTAGAACCAGAACTGGAAGCTGAAGCCTTTGTCCTCAGCCCTCTGGCTCTTGGGCCATTGCCTGGGTCCAATACTCTCACGCCATATGGAGGTGAGCCCAGTGTTCAGCTACGGAGAGAGGACAGGAAGGGATCCTGGAGAGGAGTGGGCCTGAGCAAGGAGGCTGGTGTTGGGGAGCTCTCAGAGAACCAAATACAGGAGGCAGGGCCAGGGTAAGACCTGGAGCATCAGCAGGCAAGGCCTTGGCAAGCCGGACTCAATGCTGGGGCAGTCACTGCTGTGCTCAAGGTCAAGTCACCTGGGTCCTGTTCCAGCTCTTCCACCTACTTGCTGTGTGACCTTGAGTAAGTCATGACCCTCTCTGAGCCTCAATGTTTTCTTGTGAAATAAAATGACCTCAAAGCACACTTTTAGGATTAAAAGGCTCTCTAATCCCTCCTCCCAGGGAGTGCCACTCCTGGGTGCTCTGCTCCCAGACAAGCACTTACTGCTGGAGTCCCAACAATTTTACCTTTACTGGTTAAATGAGGTGACTAGATGGGGTGGGCCTCATAGCCTCATTTCACAAAGGAGCAGAGGGTAGCTCAGTAAGCAGGAGGCACCTGTTTAAGGTCACACAGCAGAGGAGAGCAGAAGCCAGAAGCTGCCAAACCCCTTTGCAGGATTTCACACCTGCCTCACCAGCCAAGACCGGGAAGTCCCTCTTGGGTGGGGGAAGCGAGCAAAAGACCAGCTCCTCCCCTCCAGCCCTTGCAGGTGTGCATATTGGTGGGGGGACCGCTCCCCAGCAGCTGCGTCTCAGGCGGGTGCCCACACCTCCCAGTAACACACACCTTCCCACACAAACCAGCGCGTCCCTGCGCCCGCCTACACAGACCCCAACACTCTCCTTCTTCTGCCCCACCGCGTGGGCCGCTCCCACCAGGAGCCCTGAGCCGACGCAGTGGCCTCAAGACGCATATACGCCTCCACCCCCCCACCCCCGCCCCCACCCCCGCCACCCCGTCGTGACGTCACGTGGGGTAGAGCCTTGAGACACTCTACTAGGGATGGGGGGAGGCGGCGGAGCTCCCTGAGCAAGGACAGTCACTCACTCTCTGGGCGGTGGAGCGAGGCAGAGACAGCGCCGCCCCCCCTGCACACCCCCACCCCGTCCCGCCCTACACGCCCTCGGAAACGCAGGCTTGCGGCGTAGCGCTGGGGGGCTTCCCGGCACCCCAGCCTCTCGTCCCCAGCCCGCAGCACCTCCGGGCCCCCCTTACCCTCAAGAGGTACCAGGAGTTGTCGCAGGGGGGCCTCGGGAAATTCCCTGGACCCCTGTGCCAGGAGGTGCCCGGTGCGCCCGCCCGCCACCCCCCCCGGGGGCGGTGCCCGGGGGCGCTGCCCCATGGAGCTGGGAGGCGGGCGCCGTCTGCTCCTGGAGCCGTGACCCAAGTCGGAGCTGTGTGTCGCTGCCGCCCAGACCCCCGCGGATCATGCGCCGTCGCCCCTGGCTCGCCGGTCCCGCCGGGCTGTGAGCCCCCCACTTCCCATCCGTCACGGCCCCCGCGCCATGGGCAGCACCCACCCTTGCCCCTGGCTGCGGCTTCTCCGACCTGGGCCCCAGCCGCGGCCCGCGCTCTGCGCGCTCCTGTTCTTCCTACTGCTGCTGGCTGCCGCCCTGCCCAGGTGAGCCCTCACCTTACGCTCCGCCCTCCTGGATAGCTAGGACCCCCAGTCACAGGGTCCTCTGGCACTCTTGCTAGGGCAGGGGATCCTGGAAGGAGGGAGGAACAGAATCGCAGGAAAGTCCTGGTGCCCAATGACAGACAGTGCCCTCATAGGAGGGCGTTGAACTGGTGACAGAATTTGGGCAGTCCAGGGAAGCAGGGCAGTGCTCAGAAGAGTGATGGCTACTGGAAGGGAAGGTGTGTGTTTGTGGGGTGCAGGGAGTAAGTACCAAGTTGGAGTACAGGCTTTGCTTGCGGAATGCACTCCTACCCCAGGAGTAAGCTCAAATTGTCTTGCTCCACCTTGAAGACGGCCCACAGGCAGGGAAAGGGGTTGAGGGCTGGAAGGGTGTAGCCCAGGTGGGGTCAATGATAGACTGCAGATGGAAGGTGTGTGTGTGTGTGTGTGTGCCCAGCAAACGTGTAAACAGCAGTCTCTGTGTGCCCATTGTGTGAATGTGAGAGCTCCTGGATTAAGGTATAAAATGAATGTGTGTGTGTACTTGTGTATCCGTGTGTAACTATATCTGATGAAGTGTGCATGTGTGTAAGTGTTCCTGGATCTGGGTGTGCACCTCAATGTGTAGATGTGTGTCTTAGAGAATATGACTGTCTGAAACATGTCTTTAAGAGTGGTCTTCTGGATACCTCTGCATATGTGAGCATCTATGTCTGGGGGTAAATTTATAAAATACTGTGTGCACAGGCATTTTGGATGTGTGTATTTGCACATGTTAACCTGTGTGGGTGTGCAGCTGGGTGGGTTTTGTTGGAAGTGACGATGGTGGGAAGGTCAAGGAAAGGAGAATGCTTTAGGGGTATCCTGATGGACCCAACTTCCAAAGGCAAGGGTTGAAACAGAGGGATTATGGCCTTTGGGACAGACTGTGTATTGTTAAATGGGGTCCTCCTAACACCCCCAAACATTCACCCATCCCCACCCCACACGCCTGCAGGTCTGCACCCAACGACATTCTGGGCCTCCGCCTTCCCCCGGAGCCCGTGCTCAACGCCAACACCGTGTGCCTGACATTGCCTGGCCTGAGCAGGCGGCAGATGGAGGTGTGTGTGCGCCACCCTGATGTGGCTGCTTCAGCCATCCAGGGCATCCAGATTGCCATCCACGAATGTCAGCACCAGTTCCGGGACCAGCGTTGGAACTGCTCTAGTCTCGAGACTCGAAATAAGATCCCCTATGAGAGTCCCATCTTCAGCAGAGGTAGCTGCCCCTTTTCTCGCCCCTATGTCCCCCCCATCCAGTATCTCCACCCCAGAACCCGTCAGACATCCCCAATCCACCCCCTTACTCCGGCAACCCCCCCCCCCAGGCGTCCAGCTGCTAGCCATGCTCTCCTGCCTTCATCTGGTCTCAGAAGGGTCCCAGAGGGAGCAGTGGGCAGACAAATGGGGCAGATGTGGATCCAGGCTGGGCTGTGTGGGCTGAAGGTGAAAGGTTCCACGCCTGAGAACTGGACTTCTGGGTCATCCTGCCCTGTCATTGACACTGTATAGTTCAGGCTCAGGAAATATCTCTGTGACCTGCCTCACTTTACCCTCTACTTAGCAAACAGCATTGAGGTGGGAGAGCCTATGATAAAGTACCCAGAATCAGCATGAAGAGGGGTTGGGGACTTTTGCCAAAAGGTGAGGGAAGTCTGGGCAGGTAAAAGGTCCGTACTTCCGAAAAAGCTCTTCCCCGCGGCAGGATACACCACCAGCCTCTGTGTCATCCTCACCACCCTGGAAAAATCTCTCTGAATCAGGTTCTGGGTGTGTGTGTGTGCCTCGAGCCCAGCAGGCCTGGTGGCCTTGCCAATTCCTTTTCCCCTCGCAACTCAGAGAACCTGAAGTCCACTACTGTCCTCCCTCCCCACTGCTGGGTGACCCAGGTCTTACCTGAGCAATCCCTAGAATGACTTGGGCTGGAGATTGAGTAAGGTTTTGTCACTTCTGCTCACACCCACCTCCTGTGTTAGTATCTTAGGCCTTGACTCAGGTCGTTAGGGAAAGATGGGAGTCCTGCGTCCTGGATGGGCCTACCTGGCTATCTATCTCTCACCCTCTCAGCTGCTTGGGTGGGACAGTGTGGGGACCTGGCTCCTTGGGACTTGTCCACTTCTCAGTTGGCAGTAGAGGAGAAAGGAAGAGTGCCCCTATGCCCTTTGACGTTGGAGCCCAAGGCTTCTGGGAGAATCAGACTTCAATTGACCCCAACTTTAGAGAACTTTGAAAGCCAGGGCCTTTCCCTTTCCACCAGGACCCCTCCGAACATTCCGTGGGCCCCAAGTCTGGGGCCATCCGAGCTCCCCCAGCCCAGCCCCGGCCGCCCGCCCCGCCCGGTGCGCTCTCCCTCCTGCCTCCCCCGCGAGCCCGGGGCGCTGTTTCTCCCTGGCTGAGCCCAGCCCGACGCGTGTGGCGGCATGCAGCCGCGAACTAATCCCCGCGGGCAGCGGCAGACGGCTCCCGGGCCCAGCCGCGCCGCTCTCCGAGAGGGCGCCCCCACTCGGCCCTGGCCCCCGCCCCGCCGCCCCGCCGCCCCGCGCCCCGCGCCCCGCGCCCCGCCGCTCTCCAGCCTCTCCAGCCACCCAGGAGGGGCGGGCGCGGACACCCGCTGGCCGGCCATCCGGCCCCCGCCCCGCCCCGCAGCCTGTGCTGGGCGACACGAAGTGACAAGCCTCTGCATCTTTCATGCCCCGCCGGGCCAGGCTGGCTCTCGCAGTCGCCGCGCGCCCGCTCCCACTCCGGGTTTCTAAGTCCCCCGCGTTCCCCGAAACCTCGGTCTCCCTCCAGCGCTCGAGTCCTCGCTGTAAGGACACCGCGGCCCTCGTTTCGGTTCCGTTCCCCGGGGACTTCGGCGGGAGCTGAGCTTCTCACCCCTACCGCTCCCGAAAGGGGCAAGGCAAAGAAAGCTCTTTACCCCTCCCGGGCCTCGGTGTCCCCTCTTTCCCTGGTCCTCCTGTCCCCTTCGACTGAGTGAAACCAGGCGTCCTGATGGCTGCGCCAGGTGAGGCCCGTGCGGCCTGGTGCAGGACATGGGGTCTTTGACACTAGGGATGAGTTCCAAGCGGTGGAACCACGCGGGGCTGGCGCGGCGCCAGGCGCTCCCGGGTTCACCTGCAGTTTAATAAGCGGGAGGTGAGCTGGGGGGACGGGTTGGGGGAGAGGTTAGGGGTGGAGGGGGAGACTTGCCAGGGCTAGCCGGGGCGGGGCGGCGCCCAAAACGGGGAGCGGACGGGACAGCGGCTCCTGGGCTCAGCAGGGGGGCTGGGCTCCTTCCTTTAGCCTCAGAATACTATCGTACACCTCTTCCGCTTCTGCTCCCCGAATTGCGACACCTCATTTGTACCTCTCCCTCGGGGAGGGGACTCTAGGCTTCTGGAAAGAAATTGTCACTCCTCCCTCAAAGGACCACCATTTTGTTGCTCTCTCAGCCACATTCAGGTTCACCCTCATCGGGGTCATTTGCTGATCCATCCTGGCCCACAATCTCAAGGATTAGCTAAATTTAATTTCCATGGGTCACTCTTGGTGGAAGCCAGCTCCTGGTCTGGGCCCTTCCCACAGTTTCATTTCTTTTTAAGCTATGGATTGTCCATTGTGGAGTCAAGTGACCTCAGTTTCCCCCAAGCAGAATATCAGGGTGTTGAGCCCTATTCTGATTGAGACTGCCAACTGGGTTTCTTAAAGGTGCATTCTGTCATGTTTAAAATGCAGACTTCTAGGAAAAGGTGGTCCCTTGGTCTTTCGATCTTAATGCTGTTTCTGTCATCTAATTGTCTTGACACCTTCCCTGAGATGAGTTGGGCTGAAGGAATAGGGTTCTAACTCAGAAGAGAGAAGAAAAGGAGATTGAGCACCTGGAGTGGGGGCTGGGGAAGGCCAGGCACATACTAGGGCTTTGCCGGGCCAAGGAGAGGGAATAGGAGACAGGGAGAGGGGCCTCTAGTGGTTAGGACCAGAAAAAAGCTGTGAAGGAGCTCCCAGTCCACATTGACTGCTTTACCAGCCCATGGGCAGCTGTGGCCCAATGCCAATGTACCACTAGTGTTTTGTTCTAGGACCCCGAGGGTTGGTACCTGAGTGGGTAGAGTGCTGGGCAGAACATCAGCTAGAGGAGAGTTCATTGTGAGGACTAGAGAACCCATCCATTCTTCACTCAGGATGCCAGAACCCAAGGGGCGTTTGAGGAAGGGGCTGCTTCAGGCTGAACTTGGGAGTGAGAGGGGATGAGAGGACAGGGGGAGGCCCAACGGAGGGGAGAAGAGTAGATTCCTATAGCAGGTCCTGGAGTTCCCACACAGTTTAAATACTGCCCTTCCTAAGGCCCAGACCCATTTGAAATGGGTGGAAAGAGGGCAAGTGAGGCCCTACAGCAAGCTGGGCTCCCAGCGTGGGAGAAGCCAGCAAATTCAAGTCCAGCCTCTGTTCTCTGAGGCCCTAGCTCTTTCTTCTCCCACCTGCCTTGTACGTTCATCCTCAGGGAGTCTTGGTTTTTAGCCTAAGTCTCTGGGCTTGGGGTATGTGATAGCACTCAGATGGGGACACAGAAGCACAGAAAATCACATCTCAAGGTCACCTTATGTCCCATAATTCTAATAGCATCCAATAAATCAGCCAACATATACTGAGTACTTTCTGTGTGTCGGACACTCTTCGAAAGCACTTTATCTGTACTTTAGGGTCCCCAAACAACCCCCATTCGGTAGGTGCTGTTATTATTCTCATTTTACAAATGATGCTAAGAGAGATTAGGTAACTTGCCATTAATCACACAACTTGTGAGCTGTAGAACCAGGACTCAAATTCAGGCCAGCTGACTTTAGAGCAGTGGTTCTTAACCTTTTTTGAGGTACCGAACCCACCAGTTTCATATGCGCATTCACCGAACCCTTCTTTAGTGATAAATAAAATATGATTTTTTTTCCAAATTCAAGACATAGGTATATGTTTTTTTACTGGTGCACAAAATGAGCTGTGCATAAACATCACCTTGCTCAAAGAACAAAACCAACGAAGTGCATGAACTCACAACAAATTACAGTATTACTTTATTCTGGCCTCCACGGCAGAGGCTTCTCCGAACCCCTGAGTCCGACTCATCAAACCCCTAGGGTTCGATAGAACCCAGGTTAATAACCACTGCTTTAGAGATTGCACTCAACCTCTGCCATACTGTCTCCCAAGCTGAAGGGCCACCATGATTTTTCTGTGTTTAGACATGAGCTGTGCAATGTAAGAATAGCTCAAGAAATGAAACTGACATGCACTCGCACAGACACACACATACTCCTACCCAAGTTTGTGCAAACATATAGCCACATTCAGTGTCATCTCTAAGTGTTCCCATATGCACACAACTCTCCCTCTCTCTCAGCCCAGGCACATGAGCACACACAGATTTGCAAGGGAATAGAGACCAGACTTTTTCCCTTCCCTGTCTCTTTGATTCAAAAAGGCAGGGCTCAAGCTTCTCTAACCCCTGCTGGTTCCCACTGGCTCCTGAATCCTCTCTCTTCCACACTTCCCCTACTCTCCAAATCTCCTCCCCCAGCCCCTTCCTGGCCGTTGGCTTCAGCCTGTAGCAGCAGCTGACTCCACTTAGATGCTGGCAGTCCCTGTCCCAGATCAAAGGCAGGGCGGCTAATTGTGCGTCTTAACAAGACCCCCCCTCAATGCTCCGGGCAGCCCAGCTGGCCATGGCCCCACCCCTCTACCCCTCCAGCTGGCCAGATGGCACAGTGCCTTCGTCTGCACCAGACAGTTGGGGCCAGGACTGAAACTGGGGCCCTGCATGGGAACTGTGAGCAGACCCAATAGGCTGGACTTCTCTGAGGCCTGGATGCTTAGAACAGAGGTGGCCGCACAATCCTTGCCTGGTCACACCTACATGTGGCTGTGACAGCTACTCAGGGGCCATAGGATAGTTTCTTTTGATGCCTGGGGTAAGTATGGGTGTTCTCCGCAGACTGCAGGCTACATATATTTCTCCAGATTTCTCCAGCCGGCCCTTGATTGTAGCAGAGCCTGGAGGACGGTGGTTTGCTCAGCACACCTCCCTGGACCAGCCTCTTGCTTTTTCCTGGTGCCATGCATAGAGCCATGGGAACTGGGAACTGGGCTACCTGGGCTTCCTGGACTACCTGAGTGTCTTATACAGCAGCAGTTCTTCCCTAGAGTCAAACTCCTTCAGCAGAAAGTTCTCAGGCCTGGGAGCTGGGAGAGCGGGGGCTGGGTCCAGCTCCATAACCCCTATGACCTTTAGCCTCCCCCTTTTGCACAGTGTGTGTGTGTGTGTGTGTGTGTGTGTGTGTGTGTGTTGGGGGAAAGATTTCTGGCTGCCTCTGGAGGTCTGAGTATTGCCATTTGTCCTAGGAGCAGGCCAATGACTCCCTCAGCAATAAGAGAAGTGTTTCAGAGTTGCACAGACCAAAGGCAATGGATAAACACAGGGTGTGCTCCCCAGCTTAGCTCTGCCTCCTTTCCCTTAGGTCCCCTCCCCTAGAGCAGTGCCTACTCCCCTGCAGCTCCCACCAATTCCCATCACCCCCTTTGGAGGCTCCAGCCCAATCCACATCGCCTCCTGTCTGCTTATAGCTGGGCTTCTTATGCAAAGACCCCAAGATGCCATGAGCTGGAAAGAGAAAATAGGGACAGTCTGTTTTATGGGCTTCTGGTGGCCCAGGTGATTTATTCAAGGTGGGTCATAAGCTGCTTGGCTCTGTCCCTGATCAGGAAAACAAAAAGCCATGACCTACATAGAAATAGTGAGTAAAGTCAGATGTCAGGAAGAACTCAGTAATAGCTAATGTTTATATAGTACTTACTGTGAGTAAATTATTATTCTAAGTCACTTGGCCAAGGTCACATAGCTATTGACATATAGTAAGTGGAAGAGCCAAGATTTGAACCCAGGCAATCTGACTTTAGAGTTCACACTCTTTTTTTTTTTTTTTTTTTTTTAATTTTTGGCTATATTAGTTATATATGTTTACAAAGTCAACCTTTTAAATTTTTTATTTTTATTTTATTCATTTTAGAGAGGAGACACAGAGTGAGAGAGAAAGAGAGAGAGAGAGAGAAAGAGAGAAAGGGGGGAGGAGCTGGAAGCATCAACTCCCATATGCGCCTTGACCAGACCAGTGCAGGGTTTTGAACTGGCGACCTCAGTGTTCCCAGGTCGACACTTTATCCACTGCGCCACCACAGGTCAGGCTAGAGTTCACACTCTTAACTACTACCGTACATTTTGGTTTTGGCCTTCCTTCCCTCCCTCCCTCCCTCTCTCCTTCCTTTCTTTCTTTCCTTCCTTCCTTCCTTCCTTCCTTCCTTCCTTCCTTCCTTCCTTCTTTCCTTCCTTCTTTCCTTCTTTCCCTCCTTCCTTCTTTCCTTCCCTCCTTCCTTCCTTCCTTTCTTCCTTCCTTCCGCTGGGCAGAAAGAAGAAGACAGGGTCCTGTGATGCAGATAGTGAACATCAGGGGTAGGATTGGGCTAGGGTCTCTGTCCAGTCCTCTCTAGACCTGTGAGCATGTCCTCTCAGTATTTAATGCTTGGATGGAGGAAGCCAGAGTTTTCCTTCTGAGCCTCTGGCCTCCTCCAAGGGCATCTGCTTCTGGCCAGGTTTTTGCTTCCTCAACAGAGGCCCATGGCACAGTTAGATTCTTCTTCTCAAATGGGGGCTATTATTGCTCTTTGGTTCTTCTATTGCCCTCACAGGTTCTGAGGCTGGTCAGAAACTTGTACCACAACCTGCTCCTAGCTAGTCCTTTTTCAGATGCGGAATAAGCAAGAAGCAACTCGTGGGTCCAGGAGCCAGACATACCTGTGCGAGTAGGCCTTCCCCTGCCACAGGCCCAGACCCACCAGGGCTTTCCCAGAGACTAGCTCAGGCTGGAAACACCAAGGAGGAAAGCAGTGTGGACAAGTCAGTGGCCAGGCTGGCCAAGCCCTGAGCCACTGAGAGTGGCTCATCGGAGAGTCTTTCTGTGCCCTGAGCACCTCAGGGAAAGTGTCTGCCTGCCTTAGCTCACACTTCCCTCTCAGCTTTTAGCCCTGCTGTATGCTTGACCCCATGCAAGGCACAGAGCTCGCCCCTAGCATCCCTCAACCAACCTTCAGCTGGCCTGGATTCACCAGAGGTGGTGGGTGGTACCCTTTTCTGAGCAGACTTTCAGGGATGTTCTGTGGACAGGGAAAGGAGAAACTGCTGGTTCATTTCTCTGCCTCGGAAATCTGGCCCTCAGAGTGGGTTCAGCAGTGCACCTGAAGGCGAGGCACAGGGCAGGCAACCTTAGGGCCTGGAGCTTTAGGAGGCCAGTAGGCCTCTGACTGACTCTTCAGCTCATTAACATTTCCTGCAGCCTGGAGTTCCATCACTGGTAACTTATTCTTTAGGTTACATTTGCCTTCTTTCTGCTGGTCTATTGTTAAAACGCAAATATGACATGAGAAGTAAGAGATTAAGTCTCTGATCTTTTTATCTTTTCTTTTTTTTTTTTTTGGTGTGTGTGGCAGAGACAGAGAGAGTCAGAGAGGGGGACAGACAGACAGGAAGGGAGAAAGATGAGAAACATCAATTCTTCATTGCGGCTCCTTAGTTGTCCATTGATTGCTTTCTCACATGTGCCTTGACCTCGGACCTTCAGCAGACCAAGTAACCCCTTGCTGGAGCCAGCAACCTTGGGTCCAAGCTGGTGAGCCTTGCTCAAACCAGATGAGCCCGCGCTCAAACTGGCCACCTTGGGGTCTCGAACCTGGGTCCTCCGCATCTCAGTCCAATGTTCTATCCACTGCGCCAATGCCTGGTCAGGCTTAAGTCTCTGATCTTAAGAGGAATGTTTACCAGATACTTTCTGTCCAACAGGAGAGATGTAGGCACAGATTCTGAGCTCATAAGGGTGATGTTAATGAAACAGGAAAGGGCGCGCGGAAGAGGAGGGTTATGGGGAAGACGTCCGCCCCCCCATCCTCTGTGCGGAACCTTCTGCTATGATTTCTGACTCCCCTGGACTCTCTGCCCTGTAACATATCTTCCCTCAACACTGGGCCTCAGTTTCCCTTCTGTATGGTGACAACATTGGGTAGGGAAGGCAGAGAGATAGGATGTCAAGGTTGCTCAGATCCTACGTTTCCTGGATCTCTACCTGCAGGTTTCCGAGAGAGTGCTTTCGCCTATGCCATCGCCGCAGCCGGCGTAGTGCACGCAGTCTCCAATGCGTGTGCCCTGGGCAAACTGCGGGCGTGTGGTTGCGATGCATCCCGGCGTGGGGATGAGGAGGCCTTCCGTCGGAAGCTGCACCGCCTGCAGTTGGACGCGCTACAGCGGGGTAAGGGCCTGAGCCACGGCGTTCCTGAGCACCCGGCCCTGCCCCCTGCCAGCCCTGGCCTGCAGGACTCCTGGGAGTGGGGCGGCTGTAGCCCGGACGTGGGCTTCGGGGAGCGCTTCTCTAAGGACTTTCTGGATTCCCGGGAGCCTCACAGAGACATCCACGCACGCATGAGGCTCCACAACAACCGAGTTGGGAGGCAGGTGAGAACTACCCTCCCCATCCCTTCCCTCTGCTTCAAATCCCTCTGCCAAGGGCCCCTCCTCTTCCCTAACTTGCCTCTCTAGGTACCAGACAGCTTTCCCAACTCAGCAACTTTCACGTGGCCCCCTCCTAATTCAGTCAACAAACATGCATTGAATACATACTGATTGTGTGCCAAGCGCTTGGTTATGCCTGGGGGTTGAGGGCAGAAACAACCCATGCCCTCATTAGCTCACCCTCTGCTGAACAGCTTGTTCTGCCCATTTCCTCCGGAAACTCTCCTGAAAGACAGGGTTGCAGTCTGACCTCAGGGGCCTAGGCCTGGCTCTGCCACTTTCTCTCCTTCCCTATAAAGTGAGAAGGTTGAACTGGATCATCCCTAAGGCCCATCAGCTCCAGTGTTGCATGATTCTGTGACATCCTCTGCTGCAACCCCTCTCCTCTCCCAACCTCTCTGTGCAGAATGGGAAATAGGTCCCCAGGAACCACTGTGGGGCTGAGTCCCGCTCTCCCCTACTCTCAAGTGTTCATACTACCTCAAAGGCCTCATTCATTTGAAAGAGAGAGAGAAGGAATTAATAATAAACTGGGGTGCTCTCATTTCAGGGAGCATGCCCAAGCCTTTTCCTCCCCTCCTTCTTTACTCCAGGAGAGTTTTCCTTGTGTTTCTTTCTCTTAAGCTCTCAGGGGCCCCATGAGACTTGCAACCAGGGGAGCAGTAGGCAGAGGCAGCTTGTCCCGGGCTCACTCCTGAACTGTCTCCAAGGCTCCCTCTCCTCTGACTTTCTTCCAGCATGGCCAATAAATTCTTCCTTGACTTGCTGCAAAATGATAGTAATAAACTGGATTTATTGAATGCTTATTATATGGTAGGCACTGTTTGAAGCACCGTACCACTACGTATTATCCCACCTAATCTACACAACTACCTACCGGGGTACTTACTATTATGAACTTCAGGTTAAAATGTGGAAACTGAGGCACAGAGAGACTAAACTTGCCCAAGATGATGTAACTAGCGAGAAAGTGGTAGAAGTGGGATTCATGTCCGGGCAGCTGAGTTCTGAAGCCATGTTCTTTTGCTTCCTGTGGAGTCTACTCTATGTGTATGTGTACCTTAAGGCACCTCCCTAGCCCTCACGGTAGCTCAGCACCCTCCTTTCCTGCTACTTGGCCCCCACCCCTCTGTCAACCTGCCAGCTCTGCTCAGACCTTGGGTCCTGGCTTTCTCTCACTCTGGTTGCCACCTTCTCCATCGCTCCCCTTTTCTCTGGTCTCTCAGCTCAGGCTGGTTCACCTCTCCTTCCACAAACACTCCAAGCTGATCCAGCTCTTCCCATTTCTTAGAGGTGAGGTAAACTGAGGCATAGCCACCCTCAGGTCAAGTCCGGCTCCCACCCAGCCCTGCCCTGTCCGTGCAACTCTTTTCCCAAGCTTCGCTACTATCCCAGCCCATACCAACAGTGCCTCCTCCTCCTCGTTAAACTGGTTAATTAATGGCTGCTGCCTGTGGGAAGCAGATGTTCTGGAGCTGGTGGCCAGGGGAAGCACTGGGCTGGTTCCCACGTGGTGCTGACACCAGCGGCTGCACATACAGGCTGAACAGCCCTTCAAAACTCAGAGGAACAGGGTCACTTGCTTATGGCCTTACTGCCCAGGTCTGAGACCCCAGAACACTGCTCTCCCTATCGGAGGGTGTGTTTTTGAAGTGAAATGAGGTGGAGGGGGAGAGAAGTATGTGGTCAACTCCCTCTGGGTCTTCTGGTGAGGATAATGCCAAGGGCTTCTTTGGGCAGAGACTCTGCAGCGGGTTGAGAGCTGGGCAGGGAGGGCATGAGTAGGTTCTGTTCCCTAGGTACCTCCTTCGTAGGTCTGGGAACCTCTTTCCACTTTCATTGGGCTGGGGTTCTGGATCTTTGGGTTCGATTCTCATTTTGTATTCAGGTAAAGCTTTTTAGCCCTGTTGATGTTTAGTGTTCCCTAGGAGGGACTGTCGTACTCAGCAGTGGACAGAATAAGCCCCAGCCAGTATACTGGGGCAAAGGGTTACTCCCCAGCTCCTTAGCCTCCTTGCAAATGGCTGCAGGGCCCAGAGGAAGAAAGGGGCTTTCTCAGACTCCCTGCAGCCCCACTTACAGCCTGGAGCAAGGCCAGAGGCTTTGGGGCTGGGATGTGGTGGGGCCAGCAAACCCCTGCTCCTGGCCCCCACCCGGAGGATGGAAGGAGAGGGAATTTCCCTGAGGATCTGGGATCCCCCCTCAGGAAGCAAGAGCCTCCAGCCCCAAGGGCCCCCTGCAGGTGCTGAGGAAGGTGGGCAGGAGAGGAGGGGGGAAGGAAGGGGGGAATTCCCCCAAGGCCTGGCCTGGTGGGTGGTGGATGGGAGAGCAGCAGAAGAGCAGGCAGATTTCTTCTCTGGACAGGCTGGCTCAGGAGTTGTAGCACCCTGCCCCCCACCCCAACCCCCCACCCCAACCCCGCTTTGGGCCTCAGATTTTGCCTTTGTTCAGTGGGAATTGATTTCAAAAGCCTCTGATTCTCGAAGGCCAGTGTCTTGTGTTGGAAGGAAGGCGGTGGTGCTGTCCGTGGGCATCATCTCTCACTGTGCCTTTCTCTGCAGGCGGTGATGGAGAACATGCGGCGGAAATGCAAGTGCCACGGCACGTCAGGCAGCTGCCAGCTTAAGACCTGCTGGCAGGTGACGCCGGAGTTCCGCGCCGTGGGGGCGCTGCTGCGCAACCGCTTCCACCGCGCCACGCTCATCCGGCCCCACAACCGCAACGGTGGCCAGCTGGAGCCTGGCCCCCTAGGGGCACCCTCCCCAGCCCCGGGTGTTCCAGGGCCACGCCGCCGGGCCAGCCCTGCAGACCTGGTCTATTTTGAGAAGTCGCCCGACTTCTGCGAGCGCGAGCCGCGCCTGGACTCAGCGGGCACCGTGGGCCGCCTGTGTAACAAGAGCAGCGCTGGCCCCGACGGCTGCGGCAGCATGTGCTGTGGTCGCGGCCACAACATTTTGCGCCAGACCCGTAGCGAGCGCTGTCACTGCCGCTTCCACTGGTGCTGCTTCGTGGTCTGCGAGGAGTGCCGCATCACCGAGTGGGTTAGTGTTTGCAAGTGAGCGGAGGGCCCCCCTCCCTCAGACTGGCCCTCTCTCTGCTGCTTGCTATCTTGACAGGATCGATCGCCTTGGCTCCTGGGAGAGGAGGTTGGACCTCATGATGTTATAGGAACCTCCCAGTTCTGAGGGTCGTCACAGGAAGGTCTGCACCTCATCACTCACAGCTGTGGGCTCCATGACTGATCTGCCTCCCTGCTTGCTGCCCAGTTGGGCTGGGAATTGCCCTATCCACTAGGGCCTGTCTCCTTTCATCATTACCCCTTTCCCTGGAGTGGAAGGAAATGAATGGAAGCTGATGGGCAGGAGGAAGAGGATTAAAAAGAAGAAATGGACATAACTGAGCTGCAGTGATTCTAGAGAGGCCCCAGAGACCTTCCTCAACAGGCCTCTGCCCCTCATCATTCAATTAACAAATATTTATTTTGCATTCTTTGTGGCCTGGAACTCTTTAGGGAGTGAGGGGTGCTGGGGATGTAGATGTGAATAAGAGAGACAGCACCTGCCCTCTCGGAGTTTACATTCTGGTTGGGGGAGATGGACAATAAACAAACAAGCTCATTTCAGACAATGCTGGTGTGATGGAAAAAATAAAGCTGTGTTCTGGATGTAGAGTAATCTTGGGGAGTGGGGGATCCTTTAGATAAAGCCCTTGGTCTACGAAGGCCTCTCGGAGTTGTGATACTCTGTGCTGAGACCCACATGATGAGGGAAGCCATGCACAGATTGAAGGTAAGGGCTTTCCAGGTAGAAGTCATGTGAATGCAAAAGCTCTGATGAGAAACAGCAAAGAAGCCAATGTGATCGGAGTGAAGAAATCAAGGGGCAGATTAGCAAGAGAGGAGCTGGATGCGGGGGCAACAGTCGGGTTGCATCGTGTGTTCTTCCAGAGGCTCTAGAGTCGAGGTCAAAGTAAAGAGTTAGGATTTCAAGAGGAATGGAAACCCTCACAGGGTCTTAAGCAGGCAAATGTCCTAGTCTGAGTCCCACCTGGATTATTATATGGGGACTGGCTGAAGGGGAACAGGTTGACAGCAGGGGGGCCAGTTAGAAGACTACAGCTATCTTGGAAACACAAGACAGGCGTGGCGGGTGGACTGGATGGAGGCAGGGGATGTTGACAAGGGGATCAAGAGCCCCTGACGCCACAGCTCTAGCAGTCCATCTGGTGCCTGAACCCTCTGCCACAAGCCAGGACGAGTGGCGGTGCCCAGCAGCGCCCAGCAGCAGAGAAGGGAGGCACTCTGAGAGGAGTAATCCTGGGCAAGACCCAGCTCAACCCAGCCCAGTGCCCCAGGGAGCAGGTGGGGCTAGGAGGTGCGGCTGGGAGGGGGGGGGGAAGGGCCAGGAGACTCACTGTCTGGATTCTGGTCTCTCTGAGTTCAGGCAGGGGAGGCAGGCTATGTAAGGCTAGGGGTGGGGGAGGGAGACATCCTTTTTGGGTCTCCTGCGTCCCAGATCCCCAACTCAGGGTGCCCTTGACAGGTCAGAAAGCTTGATTCCCCCCGAGCTCCATACCCCCTATAAGAACACTGCTGAGCTGGTTCAATGTCACACTTTCTTTGGTCCTCAGATCTGATGTTTTTCTGGAACAGACCCTCTTGGAAGAGGAGGGTGGAGAAGAAGGTGCGATCAGGATTTGGGGGAGAGAACACTTCACTTACTTCATCTAGTCCCCCTGCTGCTCACAGTTGGTGATCCTGCTGTCTGCCTCAGTTAAGCCCAGACTGGCACCCTTCTTGATCAACCAAAGACAAAGTCTTATTCCTCTCCCCAAATGCCAGCCTACAAAAATTCCCCATATTTCTTTAGCCCTGTGCCATGTCTCCCTACCCCTAGGGAGGAGTGAGAAAGAAAGCATGCATCCCTGTAGGCCCACCAGCTGGGAGATTTGGCCCGCTAGCTTGTCCTCAACTCCCTCCCCTCGGATGCTGCATCCCAGCAGCTCCCAGACGTGCCCAAGGCAGCGTGGCCTTCCTTCCACTTGCTCAGCTCTTCTGCCTCTGCAGAATACAGGGTTTCTCGCCCCATCCCCCAAAGACAGCCCCAGAGGCCGGCAGGCGGGGCGGGTGAGAGTCCCCAGGGAGGAGGGGTAGGCAGGAGCAGCCAGACACACCTGCCTCATTCCTTTCCTCTTGTTCACCCAAGAGAGAGCTGTGGGGGCTGGGTTCCCTGCCATCCATTCCAGGGAGGAGGAGGGAAGGGGAGGAATGGTGTGTTTGTGTGTGGGGACGCTTCCACCCCAGCAGTGTTCACTACAGCATTAGCTTTGGCGTCACCCTCCTCTGCCTTCCATGTTTAAGGAGAACAAACCTGGGGGGGGACTGAAGTTGGGGGATATGGGATCAGGGTTGGGACAAGGAGGCAGGAGCTATAACATTGCAGAACCTCCTTCCTCTAGACCAGTGGTTCTTAACCTTTTTTGAGGTACCGAACCCACCAGTTTCATATGCGCATTCACCGAACCCTTCTTTAGTGATAAATAAAATATGATTTTTCCCCAAATTCAAGACATAGGTATATGTTTTTTTACTGGTGCACAAAATGAGCCGTGCATGAACATCACCTTGCTCAAAGAACAAAACCAACAAAGTACATGAACTCACAGCAAATTACGGTATTACTTTATTCTGGCCTCCGCAGCAGAGGCTTCTCTGAACCTCTGAGACAGACTCATGGAACCCCTAGGGTTCGATAGAACCCAGGTTAAGAACCACTGCTCTAGAACAAGAAGTGCATGGTGAGGTGGAGCAGGGGGCTGGACAGCTGTTCAGTCTAGCCAAGTCATAGTGACCTGACATATGCTAATCTGACCTGTACAGGAAGAGAGGAAAAGTTGGGGAGGGAAAAGATAGGCTGTTTCCACCCTGTCTTCACTCTGGGACAGAAGCTGACTAGAGTCCTAGGACCAAAGCTGGACCCAATAACTGGACAGGCAGGTGTGTGGCATTTGATAAGAGTCCTGGAGGGGGATGTGGAGGTGATAAAAGGTGGGAAAATGGGGCCCAAGAGGCACTGGGCTTATGTGTACTGGCTGAAGGGCGAGGCAGTAATTAATGTGTTGATTGCAAATAGGAGAAATGGGTTGAAATGAAGTGGAACAATGGAGGTAGATGGAAAAAAGAACTTTCCAACAGCTCAGAGAGGATCAGGGTTGAGATTTGGAAATGAGAATAGAAGGTGGACCAGAGATCATTGAGAGAAAGGAACCATCTCTGCCCCACCTTTCACCCTGAGTCATCTTCTTGTAGGAGGGAAAAATGGTATGGTCTAATGGAACCTGGATCGTCCCAATGGGAGGAAGAGAGGGAACTAATAGAGACTGAGACCTGACCAGGTGGTGGCGCAGTGGATAAAGCATCGGACTGGGATGCGGAAGACCCAGGTTCGAGACCCCAAGCTCGACAGCTTGAGCACAGACCCATCTGGCTTGAGCAAAAGCTCGCCAGCTTGGTTGGACCCAAGGTTGCTGGCTCCAGCAAGGGGTTGCTCAGTCTGCTGAAGGCCCGCGGTCAAGGCACATGTGAGAAAGCAATCAATGAACAACTAAGGTGTTGCAACGACAACGAAAAACTAATGACTGATGCTTCTCACCTCTCTCCGTTCCTTTCTGTCTGTCCCTATCTATCCCTCTCTCTGACTCTCTCTCTCTGTCCCTGTAAAAAAAAAAAAAATAGAGAATGAGGGTGGTGGATAGATCAGCAGGCAGTGGGGGGGGTTAAAGGTCAGGGAAAAGCAGCTAGATTGGGGTGCAGATCAGAACCCAAACATTCTGCTTCACAGTCGCCCAAGGTCTTAAGGTTGGGAATAAAAGAGGAGAGAGGCAAAGGTGGAGGCTTTGGCAGCTGTAGGAGGGCCCTGGTGGGTGAGAAGCAAGGTGGGGGGGGGCACACACGCCTTCTTTCTCCCTCCCTGAATTAAGGTGCCCCCAGCTAGCCCCTGGGAGGGGTCCTTCCACATTTGAGTTTGGCCAGGCCCTAGTCGCGGTCCCCTCCTCCCCTCCCCCCCCCCCCCCCCACTTCTCATGTGGTTGCCGGCAGCTGCCTGCGGTCGCCACAACCCCTGTGCTCAAGGCACGGGGACTTTCCAACAGGGGAAAAAATGACTTAATGAGAGTGGGAGCCGGGGGCGGGAGGGACAGGTCCCTGTAATCACTGCTACGCTGTTGGGCCTGCGCGCCTCCCGGCCCTACCCCGGCTTCCTGCTGCCAGCGCCCCCCTCCGGCTCTGCCAGGAGAGAAAGACGGGCTGGTGACAAGGGGATCCCTTTTCAGGTTCCAGGCTCTCTGGGGCTCTCCGGCTGCCTTTGCTCCCTAGGCTTGTAATGCGTGGAAACTGGGACATTCCCTGTCCTGATCCCTCTCCGGATTTTTGTCCTTGAAGTTGGAGGAGGACAGCCTCCCGCAAGGACTAGGGTCTTCTGCTGTTGGATTAGAGGGGTGAAAGATTTTGAGCAGAGCCCTTTACCACTTTGCAGCTGCGCACTTCGAAACGCCCCCGGTTGTTATGGCAACCAGGGCAGTCGAGGTGTGTCCGCAGGGTTGGCAGGGCCCCCCTTTCTCGCGAGGGTACCCCCTTCTCGCCGCCCCCCCCCTTTCTCGCTGCTCTCCGGGCCCTGCCCCGCCGCTGCGGTGCGCGGGGGTGGGGGTGTGCCGTTACCATGGCAAGGGTGCGCTAGTAGAGCACATTCTTCCCCAGGGTGGGAGCGCCCTAGGGATGCGAGAAAAGGGGGGGTGACGAGGGCGGCAGAAAGAGGAGGGGCGGGGGATGGTCAAGGTGAAGGAGGAGACTCGGACAAGACTAACCAGGGCTTCTGCAGTTGGGATAGGGAGTTTGAAATCTGCTCCCCCTCCTCCCAGCTCCTTTTCTCTCACTCTCGCTGGGGTTCAAGTCCCCCAACTCTTAGTTTCCGGGGAAGGGATCCCCGACAACCGACCCGAAGATCTTACGGTTTCCTCCAATGATGGGCTCTCTGAGCTAAGTGTCGGTTCTCGCCCTCCCTTCTAACCCCGAGTGGAGCCGCAGCCCAGACTGAGACCCGAAAGCCCTGCAATTAAACCCCTCGGCTGTCCCAACGCCACCCGCCGGTCCTCTGCTAGGCAGGGCCTGCACGCCAATTACAACAGCGCGCAGCAGTTGATTGCTCCGCTGTCCGGGAAGCGGCCGGGGTTAGAAACAGCAGGCAAGTCAAGAGGGCGGGTTCCCTGGGGTTGTCCCCTGCCCAGGGTTCTTAATTGGAGCTTTGGGATGAGGCCTTTTTAGCCCAACTTCTCTGCTCCAGACATTATGCAAAGTAGGGCTCAACTAACTGTTCAGTCCTGCTGTGACTCAGTTTCTCTTTCCTGGAATGCACACCGCACTCAGGACAGAACTCAAAGAGGATCTCTGTATGTGGACGTGGAACGTTTGAAGTCAAGGGCTGGGTAGTTAAGAAGCTCAAAGCCCTCAAGGCCGGCTCTCTTTCCTGCCGCAGACAGTCGCGTGGGTCTCTCCTGGTCCGGGGCCCCGCCCCGTGTACCTGGCTCTGTCTTGCTGAACCAGCCCTAGGGCTCCTGCCAGCCTGTATCTCACTTTTATGGAATCAGAAAACTGCTCCCCCTCTGCGCGGGAGGCTCCCCCATATTGACCACAAGTGAAGGCAATCAGGGAGCCAGCAGAGCACTGACGATGAGGTATACTGCCACTACTCTTGCCCCCTGCCACCCCTTCTTCGCTCTGCCCCCGCCTGCGAGTCTGCAACGGCTGGTGTGGAGCTCATTTCTCCCGCGGTCCAGCTGTCCACATCTGGCAGGCAGCTGGGAACCGCCCACTGCGTACTGCTGCGGACCTAGCGCCCTCTGTTGGCGAGCAGCGGCGGCGCACCAGCTTTTGAGCCTGGACCTCCTGCCGCCAGTCTGTCAGAGGTCTCGCTCCTTTTCCAGGGGGTGTCGGGTTCCACCAAATCGCGTCCACTGCCCTTGAGTACAATTCGCTCTCTGCCGCGTGTCGCTGCCAAACCGACTCCTTTAGGCCCTTTGTATTCCGCCGGCCACAACCTCACTGATTTTATTCGTTCTCTAAGGGCTTAACACCTTGTCTGGTGACTTAACCAGTCCGGAGTATCCCATCTTCTGTAGTCTTCCTGGTTTATAGCGCAAGTGCTGCGGCGCGATCTCTTGGCGCCCAACATAAAAGTCCGCAAATAGGAGGATGTTTACATAAATCACTGTCCATCTGCTCAATGGGATTCCTAGAAGCGTTCTTTAAAATTAGGTGGTTGAAGTATATTTAGTGACTGAAACAGTGTTTGCTCTTTATGGGGGAAGGCGCAAGATACAGTATTAAAACAGCACACGGCAGGATCGCTCCTTTATTGAAACAAAAAATTATAGATATTTTACATTTAAAAAGTCTAAAAATAGGCAGCAAAATGCTAACGAATTAATTTTGGATGATGGGATTATGGGTGGTTTAAAATTTGTCTCTTTTATCTACATTTTTCATTTGTCTATAATGAACATGTATTGCTTGAGAACAATAATAATTAATTCTACATCCAGGATATTTTGCCCAAAATGTGAGCATCGAATTATATATATCATTAAAATATACTAAAATTAAGAAAGAATCCTTTCAAAACTAGGAATTAGAGAAACCTGACCTCCGTGGCATTCGAATTTTCTTCTTAAAATCACAGTGATTGTAGTGAAAGCAGGTTTGCAACCTCTGAATCTCAGGGCTCAGGGAACACCGAGAAGTTGTTATACCTCAGTATTGCTGTGAATGGAATATCTGATTTATCTTCCATTGTACTGCATATGTATAAAGATGCTGCCATAATTACCATATAGAAAAAATTTAAGTTTAATACCCTTTTCTCAGTCTTTTTAAAAATTTTTAGTTGTTGATTTTAGTGAGAGAAGAAGGGAGAGAGAGAGAGAAAGGACCATCAATCTGCTTTTGCATGTACTCTGACCTGGTATCGAACCGGCAACCTCAGCACTTCAGGAGGACACTCTAGCTGTCCTCTTCTATATAGTCATCCCTTTAAGGTTACACTGCCTGGCCCTCCTTATTCTCTACTGCTTCAAAGTTTCATTCACTCTTTGTCTTTTTTCTTTTGTTGTAACAGAAATCTACAATAGCACAAAGAACTTTCCCTACCCTGAAACCACTTTATAGTAAGTTGCATACATGATGCCCATCACCCCTAATACCATAATGTATATTTCTTACAAATAACAACATTCTCTTATATAACCTAATACAATGTTAACAATCAGGAAATTAGCATTGATATGTTAATACAGTCTAACCCCCAGACCTTACTGGACTTTCATCAGCTGGCCTAATGATGAAAGGATCCAGTCCAGAATCATTCACTGCATTTAGCTAGCATGTTTTTCCAGTCTTTTTCAGTCTGAGACAGTTTCTAAGGTTCTGATTTTTATAATCGGAGCAGTTTAGAAGACTACAGATCTTTTATATGTAGAATGCCCCTCAATTTGGGTTTATCTGTTGTTTCCTTGCAATTAGATTTGGGTTATATATCTTTGGCAGTAATATTACAGATGAGTTTTACTCATTGCCTCATTATTTATTTTCATGCTCAAAATTCCCCAGATTTGGCCAGCTGCCAACCTGGCTCCTGTCACCATAATTCTTTGAGTATTTCCTTACTTTCTGGCACAAGACATTTCTGGACTCATCTTATACTTCCTTTGCTCCAGCCTTGCAATCAGCTTTTTCTCCAAGAGACCTTTGTTTCTTTTAATGGGGAATTATATTTAGAAGTCCTTAGATCTGGGTGCTAAGTGTATTCATTGTTCTTGGGTGTCACTATTCACTATTTCCAGACCTCTCAGTGGACAGTGCTAGTAATTAAATGTATGGTTGCACACATGCATTTCTATCTATCTATCTATCTATCATCTATCTATCTATCTATCTATCATCTATCAATCTATGTTGAAAATCATGAGTTCACATGATACTTTCAATTTCAATCCAACACAACAGGATTTATTCTGATTTTCTCCCTTTCTATTTGTGTTATTTTCTTCTCCCTTCTTGTTGGATTAACCCCTTTGTAAGTATCCCATGGCCCACCACTGCTGCTAGTGCCTTCACTCCCCTAGTAGACTTCATCTTCTTCCATCTTGGCCTTGATGACTTGTGCCAGCCAATGTTTATTCTGCCCCCACATGGATGCTTTACTTCGCTTGGCCCCACATCATGGTTTTTTGAACTAAATTATTCAGACAAGCAGGCCGGAAGGAAGGCTGGAAACAGTTTTATTCTCTCTTGAAACTTTAAATGTAATTCTCAATCCTCTCTATTCAGTAAATGGCAACTGCTCTTTTAGCTATTCTTTTTTTTTTAATTTCTTTTTATTTTATTCATTTTAGAGAGGAGACACAGAGTGAGAGAGAGAGAGAGAGAGAGAGAGAGAGAGAGAGAGAGAGAGAGAAAGAGATAAAGGGGGGAGGAGCTGGAAGCATCAACTCCCATATGTGCCTTGACCAGACCAGTGCAAGGTTTTGAACTGGCAACCTTAGTGTTCCCAGGTCGACGCTTTATCCACTGCGCCACCACAGGTCAGGTCTCTTTTAGCTATTCTTGTTGAAAATTTTGGAGTCGCTGGACTCCTTTATTTTTTTGACATGTCATATCCAAATCATCAGGAGATGACCTTGGTTTTCTTTCAGTTTCTATCTAGAGTCTTGTCACATGTCACCTACTTCATCATTACTATCCTGGTCCGTGTCTCCGTGGTCTCTCTCTCTCTTTTTAAAATAGAGGCAAGAAGGGGAGGGAAGGAGGGAGAGAAGCATCAACTTGTTATTACGCTTAGTTGTGCATTGATTGCTTCTCATACATGCCTTGACCAGGGGTTGAGCCAGTGGCCCCACGTTCAAACTGGCAACTTCAGGTTCAAGCTGGTGATCTTAGGATCATGTTGATGACCCTGGAGTTGAGCAGGCAACATGGTCTCTTGCTTTGAATGACAGCAGTTGTCTCCTAGTTGGTCCAGCTTCTGCCTTGCCTCCCCCATCTGTTCTATACATAGCAGCCAGAGCGATCCTTTTAAAATGTGAGTCATATAATGTGCCTTTTCTACTCAAAACTCTCTGAAGTCTTCTTTCTTAACCAGAACAAGAGCCAACTTACTAACAGTGACATACAAAGGCCTACAAGATCTGGCTCCCAGTACCACATTTACCTTGCCTCCTCCTACTCTCTCCCTCCTTCATTTTGCTTTAACACATTGGTCTACTGGCAGTTGTTTTTTTTTTTCTACTGGCAGTTTTTTTAACAAACCAAATTACCCTGCCTCAGGGCCTTTGCACCCATTATTCTCTCTGCTTGAAACAGGTTTCTCTCAGATAACCACATAGATGTTGTCTCTATTCAGGACTTCACTGACATATCTCCTTATAAGAGGCACTTTTATAGATTATCCTGTCTAAAACAGCAAACAACCTCTTACCTTTACCTTGCTTTACTTTTCTTCATAGTATACATTATATATTTGATATATTTGTGTATTTGTTTACCATCTGCTCCACATTTTATAAAGGCAACTTCATGAGAGCCGAGGCTCTGTCTCTGTCTCTTTCTATATATTTTTTTCTCTCTTTTATTTATTTATTTTTGCTCTGTTTCTATGGCAAGGCGGGTACTGCATATGTAAGTAAGTACTCAACAGATATAAGTGAATGAGTGAATGAATGTCTTTGAGAATGACCACCAATCTGTCTTTGGCCCAGCCTTCCTTCCTAGGATTTTCTTGAAGTTCTGGCTGCCAGCTAGACATGGTTTGCTATGTGCCTGTGGCTCCACAAACTACAGCTTAACCGAGGCAGTTTCATTATCTCATGTATGTATTTGTCAATTTAAGGGCTGAGACTTTGTTTTGTTTACTATTGTTGTCTCACTGTCTAAAACAGTGGCTGGCATAGAGCAGACATTTAATATCTCTTGTATAATGAATGAATGATTACCCCTTCTGAACTGGCTCTCCCTGACTTGTTTCTCTTTGTTCATCATTCTACTATTTACCAAGGCTCAAAATTCCTGCCAACTTGAATTTCCCTTCTCTTTTCTTTTCTGTATTAAATCATTGGCCCCAAACCTGCCCATTCCCCCACTTCATCAGCACTGTCAATATTGTAGTTCATCACACACCTCAAGTGCAGGCTTCTCTCCTTCCTGTTTTTTCCTTTTCAATCCATGTCTATCAGATTTTTCTATTTTTCTCTTCCGTAAAGTACTCTGTTCATGTCATTTCCTTTGCCTGAAGCTTTTAATGGGTCTTTGTACCAATCAGGGTTCTTAATTACAAACATCACAAACAGACTCTGGTTCACTTAAGTAGAGGAGGAATTTACTGGAATGATATCAGACAGTCACAGAATTGACAGGAAGATTCAAGAGTCAGGGTCAGGAAATAGATAGGAACCAAGAAAAGCTAAGCGGCCCCCAGGATTAGCCTAATTAGGGGCCGCTGCCCCTGGGCTCTGGGGTCATCTTTCACACAGCCATCACCACCCTGAGATCTGGCTTTTGCAGTCTCTAGGATGACTTATAAACAGTCCTCTGCTTCCTTGGGTCACTTACTGAAGATTCAGAGTCCTAACTGGGTTCATTGATTTGGCACACTTTTGAAGTCACAGTTCTGTGACCTACCTGCCAGGGGTCAAGGGAGCAAGTATCTGACCTCCTTCTAAGATTTCCATTAAGGAGGATTTCCAACACAGGAGATGCTGGGCAGTTGATGACCCCAGTATGTACCCACACACATATTCCTGGGCATGTCATTGAAGCCATTTAGCACCTGCCACAAATGATCATTTCCAGATTTCTTCCTTGTACACCATGCTCCACTGACATAGGACTATGTGCAGTTCCCTGAGTTGATACTTCCTGTATTGGCCCCTTGTAGCAGCTTATCTTCAAAGACCGTTGAACCAAACTTCCTGATATTCACACCCATGTATCATCTACTAGCTTTGAATCTGGGCTGGACTGGGATTCATTTTCACTCATAGCATGCTGTTGAAGTGATGCTGCATGACTTCAAAGAAAGGGCATAAGAAGTCTTGGAGCTTCTGCCTCTGCCTCTTAGAATGTTCACTCTGGGAGCAGTCAGTCACCATGTATGAGGTCTGTCTACCCTGAGACCACCTTAAGTATGAGGTGATCTCATGCTATGAGAAAATCTAAACACGACACATGGAAAGATTGTGTGCAGAGAGAAATGCCTGGCCAGTCCCCATCTGTTCCAGCCAATTCAGATAAGGTGTCAGACATGTGATTTTAAAAAGCCATCTTGGACATTCAGCCCAGTTGGCCTTCAGATTACTTCAGCTGCAGCCTTCATCTGACCCCAAGTGAGAACTGCCAAGCCAAGTGTAATCAACCCATGGACTGTGAGAGATAATAATAAATTGTTATTTTAAGTGCCTAAATTTTGGAGTGGTTTGTTATACAGTAAAGGAAAATTGAAACAGCCCCTTTGTGTTTTGCTCTCTGGAATGTACCCCCCCCCCGTCCTGTTCTACCTAAATACTCACTGCTATCTGTACTTGTCAAAATCCCTCTGTTCAGTGCAGCACAGGGCAGAGGAGAGGCAGACTTTGGGGTCAGTCTGTAAGAGGGAAGGGGTTGAATCTTAGTTTAGTCTCTCTATCCCTGTTACCTTGGGCAACATAATTTCTCTGGACCTTAGTTTTTACACTGCCGTATAGAAATAAAACACCTATATCCTGGAGTTATTTTGAAGAGTATATATAAAAATATGTAAAAATACGTATGGATCTGGTCTATCTTAGTCTCTTTGAATGAGTGGTCTTTAGGAGGTATCCAGGCTTCTAGACCTGCGTTAAATGGTACTACAAGGCCTAATTCTTACCATTTGTGAACTATATGGTTTTAAACAAAGCTCTTAAATATCTGAGCCTTACCCTCCTCTTAGGTAGCATGGGTTTGATGATAATATCTGTGTAATGGGGCGTCTAGACTGGGATAGGAACTAATAGGCTGTCTCATGATGTTAGGCAACACTGCCCCCTTGAGGCAGAATGCCCAGAACCATTAAACCTTCAGGTATCAGGAATTTTTCCAAAGAAGAAAGCTATGCCCACAATTGTGATTTGGGCATGAACAGACATGACTAGCGGGCCAGAGAACTGTGGTGGATGCCAAACTGCAGGGAGGAACAGCAGAAGCCCTGAGAGTTCATCACCCTGAGTGAGAAAGAGGTTTTCATGGAAGGGGAAGCGGTACACAGAACAGAGCCGAGGAAGGAGTGTTATCTGAAACTGTGTGAAGCTGGGTATGATCATACGTGGCTTAGCATTCCCATCCCCTACTCTGTAGGAATATTAGAGAGAAAAAGGCGGGGGAGGAGCAGGAAGCATCAGCACATAGTTGCTTCTCGTATGTGCCTTGACTGATCAAGCCTAGGGATTGGAACTGGCAACTTCAGCATTCCAGGTTGACGCACCACCACAGGTCAGGTTACTTATGGTTTATAATCACACCTCCTACACACTGAACATTGATCAACATGTAAGGGGGGGAAATTAGCATTTATTGGGCGCTTATTTTGGAGTAGGCACTGAACACACATCCAATGCCCACAAAGATCCCACGAAGCAAGGATAGGCGTCACTGGGGCACACATATCTCTACCATGGGAATCCTTTATGAAAGAACTGAGAAAAAGAAGCAGAAGATGCTTTTCTGCCTCAGAGATAGAGAAGTGTGCCAATGGGCACAGGCATCCATGGGCCAGTGGACATGCAGAGGCCAGCCATGACAGTGAGATGGGTCGCATTGGGCAGTTAGCTCTGACCACGTGGGAGGCAACCTTACTGAATTTCTTCTTGGATTCCCACTGAGGGTGAGGAAACAGAGAAATCTGGGAAGTCACAGAGGAGCACATGATGTGTATGATTCTAGTAGCATCCTATGCAAAAACAGTCAAATCCAATTTATGCTGTTAGAAGACAGGATAGTGGTTGCCTTCGCAGGGGGAGTATTGACTAGAAGGAAACATAAGGGGGATTCTGGGGACTGGCAATGTTTTGCATCTTCATCAGGGGACTGGTTATCCTAGTGTGTTCAATTTATCTGAACTTAAGTGCACTTGAGATTTGTGCACTTTTCTGTACATTGCTTCAATAAAACACACACACACACACACAAACAACTCTTTGAGAAATGGAGATTGAATAATCATTCCTTACTTTCAAGGCCTTTGAGGTGTTACTACATTAGGGAAGAGGGTAAAAGATTAGAGGGTTGGAGTCAAGGACCACCTACTGTCTGTTCAGATTTATATTTATTTCTTCCTTGATTCATTCACTCATTCGTTCATGGTTTATTTTATTTTTTAAATTTTTTACAGTGAGAAGAGGGGAGACAGAGACAGACTCCCACATATGCCTGGACCAGGATCCACCTGGCAAGCCCAGTAGGGGGTGATGCTCTGCCCACCTGGGGCATTGCTAGGTTGCTTGGCAATGGAGCTCTTCTTAGCACCTGAGGTGGGAGCCATGGAGCCATCCTCGGTTACTGGGGCCAACTCACTCCAATCAAGCCATGGCTGCAGGAGAGAGAGAGAGAGAGAGAGAGAGAGAGAGAGAGAGAGAGAGAGAGAGAAATGAGAGGAGAAAGGGGTAGAGAAGCAAATGGGCACATGTCCCTTGTGCCCTGACTGGGAATCGAATCTGAGACATCCACACGCAGTGCCACACTCTACCACTGAGCCAACCGGCCAGGGTCCATTTATGGTTTATAACAGCACCTCTCACACATTGAACACTGTATGGCATGTAAGGGGATAAAACGATTAGCTTCCATTTATTGGGCATTTATTTTGGAGTATGTACTGAACACACTTCTAATGCTCACAGTGATCCCATGAAGAATTATTATCCCCATCTGTCAGTTCAAGATTCTCAGAAAGGTTGAGGGATGTTGCTCAAGATCACACAACATATACTGCTCACAAAAATTAGGGGATATTTCAAAATGAATATGAAGCTATAAAATATCTCCTCATTTTTGTGAGCAGTGTAGAAAGTATTTTCTTTTGAACCCGAGGGTGTGAACCAAAGCGGGGACACTTCTCACTGAACTATACACTGTTTTTTAGGAATCTAGGGGTTGGCGGGACATGTTAACAAATTGCTCTACCACAGCCGAGGCCTTAGAATTGGAGTCAAGGTTTTCTAGGTTTGAATATTGGTCGCACCCATTCTGTGGCTCTCCTCAAGCTCCTTCACTTTTAAGCCCGTTTCTCCATCTGCATAACAAGAGTTAAAAACCACACGTTTCTTTCAGGGTTACTGTGGTGATTAAAGGCGACGACGACAGCTGTAGAGCCCGCTGTCCCACATCCTGTGAAAGCCTAGATCAGGCAGTCATTAGTATCTGAGTCTTTATCACACCCACACAGAACTCAACCCGGGCCGTAATCAGGCATGAACTCCGGATTGTAGATGGTTCCCTGCCCTTCAGCTTCGGATCGGAACCACTAGGGCCCGGTGTACTTAAATGAGCCGTTGGGCGTTCATAGTCCCGTCGGTGCTGCTAGGAAACGGGTTGGGTAAGCAGCTCCGGCCCCCAACACCACTAGCGAGGGCATGCAGTTATCCCGGGTCAGCTCGGTCAGACGGGAAGATGCGATATCGCGAGACCTGGCGGGACCAGTAGACTTCCAGGCCGGAAGTGAGGGGCGGGCGCGAGGGAAACGCGCCCCTTTTGAAACGGGAGACGCTGGCGTGTGGAGCGGAGGGGTGAGTTGAAGGGTTATGGTACCTTCTGGGAACAGAGCTGGGGACGCAGTAGGGAGAAGTTGGCTCAGCGGAGAGCTCTGCTCCAGGCTGGTTGGCAGCAGCCACAACTTAAGTCACTGGGCAGCTACCGTGGGCTGGCCACGCTCTGTGAGCTAGGTTGGCGAGGTCCTTGTTCCTTCCACGGAGCCGCTTTGCCTTCCTCCAAATACGAGTAACATTCCACCCTTTGACTCTGTCTTTTAATGAACCTTTGTGGCCGCGAAGGTGATTTTCGCCGACGCTAGTGAAACTTAACCTTCAGAACCCTCTCTTGCCCGAGTCCCCTCTATGGCTATGAAAGAGGCCCCACCATTATGTTTTTATAAAATTGGCCAAACTAGGCTATTTCGACTTCTGTTAAGACCACTGTCTTTCCACTGAGACTACCCTATCTGGGGGTATTGAAATGGCTGTGGTTATTTTAAGGCATTTTGGAATAGGGAACACTCTTAATTTGAGTTAGATGGGATCTACCTACCTACCTACCTGTCTATGGTTTGTGTAGGGACCTAAGTTATTGTCAGCCTTCCCCGTGAAGGAGTGGCTTCTAGGATTGCTCCTGTACTGTTATAATGGTGACCTGAAGATGCCAGAGGTCCTTTGGTCCTAGGATGTCCAGCACCAGATGAATGAGGAGATATAAAATATTAATAACTGTGTACAAGAAATGTGAAATTTCTTGAAATCTAATAGGTCACAAAGAAAAGAAGCTTGATAGAGATTTGCCCAAATTTGACAACCAGCCTAAAATAATGAATTGGGAAACTAAGAATCTTTTTTAAACTAGCAATAATAAAGAGAAAATTCTGATCAGCCATAAGAGAGGAAAGACTGAATTATTTTCCTTTTCCCTCTATAGAAAGCATTACAAAATTGTTAATTTTGAGGCAGTAGTGAAAAAAAGTATATAGGCCAAGCAGTGAATTTAACAAATATTTTAAATTTTTTTGATTTCTTTTTTTTGGAACTAACTGCTAAAAATTTGTAGTTTGATGTGATTTTTTATTATAAATATACATTCACATTTGTACCTAATTTTGTTTTATACTTTTTATATATTTTTGTTTTTTTAAAGTTGAATTTATTGGGGTGACATTGATTAATAAAATTCCATAGGTTTCAGGTGTACCATTTTATAATATTTTATATATTTATTAAAAGGGTCTCATGAAATGATATAAACATCAGGCCCCACAAAATCTAGGTCTTACATGGTTGTCCTCTTATCTTGACCACTCTAATCATGGCACAACATACGTTTATTCTCTTAATTTTTGAGATGAGGAGGTGAAAACCCAGAAGGAATTAAGTTACTTGCCCAAGGTTTTGCTACTGTAACTGGCAGAACTAAAACCTAGCCCTTTTGGTTCTCACTTCAGGTGTCTGGTCACACCAGGGACAAGTGCCCTATTCTAAAACCTTTCACTTTCAGTCTTCCTTGAGTAGGCCTTGACTGTGTCTATTTGGTCTGCCTTTGGGATCTGGGTTGTAAATAGCCCAGATAAGAGTCCCAGTAAAGCTGAGAGGGAGCAATGGTATTTCTGAACTGCCTCCAAATCTCAGATGATGACAGCCTTCTTTGTGTCCTCCCACCGACCTCTTCTAGTAATGAGAGAAGGACAGCCTCTGGTGAGCAGAATGGAAGAACTGCAGCCAGGGGTCCTCCCTCTGTGTCATGGTAAGTGTGGAACTCTTGAATAGAAACAGAATCAACTGGTGAACCAGTTGTGTGTGAATATGCATGCGAACATGTCTTTTGTTATTTTTCAAGCCAAGTATATTTTTGGTCGGTTTCCCTGGAGACTTGAGAATATGGAGAGGCCTTACTTACTAAGTGTAATTTTGCCAGCTCTGCTTCCTTTCCACTTCCCCAAATTAGTCACTCCCTCTCTCTATCTAGATTGATTTTGTTCAAGGTCACTAAACTTTGTTGTTAAATTCAACTTTTCAGTCCTTATCTTAACTGACTCTCCCTGCTACAAGTATTCTTTTTATTTTTTTATTTTTTATTTTTTGTGACAGAGACAGAGAGGGACAGACAGACAGACAGGAAAGGAGAGAGATGAGAAGCATCAGCTCTTTGTTGTGGCACCTTAGCTGTTCATTGATTGCTTTCTCATATGTGCCCTGACCCGGGGGTGGGTGGCTAGAGCAGACCGAGTGACCCCTTGCTCAAGCCAGCAACCTGGGACTCAAGCTGGTGAGCCTTGCTCAAACCAGATGAGCCCGTGCCCAAGCTGGCGACCTTGGGGCCTCGAACCTGGGTCCTCTGTGTGTCCCAGACTGACGCTCTATCCACTGCGCCGCCCAGTCAGGCAAGTATTCTTTTTAAATATAAATCTGATCCACATCCATTTAAAATCCTTCAGAAGCTCTCCATTGCTTTCAGGATTCAGATCCAAATCTGACCTGCCTGCTCAGACCTAGTGCTCTCCAGGTCATCCCTGTCACACGCACTCATCTTCCATTCCTCCAGTGAGTCATACGCTCTTCCTGATTCCAGAGCTTTTGCATATATTCATTTATTTACCCATTGCATATATACTATGTATTTTATCATGCTAACGTATATGCTTACATATTGTCAGTGTATATATATAGGCGCGCACACACAGACACACTACTTTGCTTATGCATACTATTTTCCCAACATTGTTTTGCTGCTGGAGATATGGCAGCAAACAAAACAAGCAAAGATTGATGCTATTCTGGAGCTTACCTTCTGGTGATTGTTTTCTGCTGAAATGTTGTTCCCTTTTTAAATTTTTCTTTCATAGTAAGGAGTTTATTTTTTCAAATGACAGTTTTATTGAGTGAGATACAATTCATGTACCATGAAATTTACCTATTTAAAGCATACAATTCAATTTTGTATATGCAGAGTTGTGCAACATCACAGTATTTTAGAACATTTTCATCCCCCCAGAGAGAAATTCTGTACTCACTAGTAGTCACCCCCCACCCCCGCAAATCTCCCCTGCCCTAGGCAGCCACTTTCTGTCTGTATAAATTTGCATATTCTGGACATTATAAATGGAATCATACATTTTGTTACTGGCTTCTTTCACTTAGCATAACATTTCCAAGGTTCATCCATGCAGCCATGCAGAAGCATATACCAGTACTTTATTTCTTTTTTCTTTTTTAATTTGAGATATAATTGACATGTAACATTGTATAAATTTAAGTACTTTATTTCTTTTTATTGCCAAATAATAATATTCTATGGTATGATATACCACATTTTGTTTATTCATTCATCATTTGAAGGATATTTGGGTTTATACCTTCTGACTATTATGAATAATTTTGCTATGAATATATGTATATAGGGGTCCTCGGGTTACAACAGTCTTGACATATGACGTTTCAAGTTTACAACACTCACTCCTGTAAAAACTTTTAAAAATTGATACATAAGTGTTTTGGCTTATGCCGTTAGCATCCTACTTACAGACTACGTGGGCGAGGTAATTTGGTTTTGTGTGGCAGAAGAATATGCGGTATTGTGGCGCAATGAGTGAGGGAGTTGCTGTCCCCTAATACGCTTACCTAACTTGCTATTTTTTACTTTTATTTTATTTATTTATTTATTTATTTTACAGGGACAGAGAGAGGGATAGATAGGGACAGACAGACGGGAACGGAGAGAGGTGAGAAGCATCAATCATTAGTTTTTCGTTGCCGTTGCGACACCTTAGTTGTTTATTGATTGCTTTCTCACATGTGCCTTGACCACGGGCCTTCAGCAGACCGAGCCACCCCTTGCTGGAGCCAGCGACCTTGGGTCCAAGCTGGCGAGCTTTTGCTCAAACCGGATGGGCCCGCGCTCAAGCTGGCGAGCTCGGGGTCTTGAACCTGGGTCTTCCGCATCCCAGTCCGCCGCTCTATCCACTGCACCACCGCCTGGTCAGGCCTGTTTTTGACTTTTAAAAGCACAAGTGTTCCACTTATGTTACTTTGGTGACTTTTTGGCCCTAAAAGAAAGTCAGAGACTTCAGATGGTAGTGCTTCAAAGAAGAGGAAAGCCATCACAATGGATGTCACAGAGCTACTGACATCACATGGAGAGGAGCTGTCTCCTGAGGACCTCATTCAGCTGGAGCAGCAGCTGACTGAAGAGATAGAAACCCCAGAACCCAAGAGATTTACTACTGAGGGTTTGTCAGAAGGTTTCTCTATGGCAGAGGGTAGGTTGGCAAAATTTCAGGCTGAGGACCCTAGCGATGACAGTTCAGTAAGGTCTACAGAGCTGTTATGGATGCCTTGCAATGTTATAGGCAGATTTTGGAGAGAAGAAGTCATCAATCTTCCAGACTAGCCTGGAACAATTCTTTAAGAAGTTAGAGAGGCCTGCAACGGATCCTGTACCCTCTACATCAGCTGCTTCTCGAGATGAAACACTGCAGTACAGGTAGAATCATCTTTAGTGTCTCCTGCATGTTCCTTAGGCAATCCTGACTCACCTGACCCAGTATCTCCAGCACCTTCTGCAGGTTCTCCTGCCTCTCCAGCTTCCTCCTCCCAATATGGCACTCTCTCCCACCTTGCAATGCCCCTTCCAGGGTGCAAGCCAACCACAGGAATAAAGGTAAGGAATTTTTCTTTACACTCAGTTTTTCTGTTAATACAGTACAGTATATTTATGTCCTTTTCCTTTTCTGTAGCTTAGTTATGTTTTTATGTTCTAGATTATGATTTTACAACTGTGTTAGGATAGGTAAGTGACTTAGGCTAGGGTGTGTTTCAACTTACACTAAAATTGGGATTACATCATTATTGTAGGAATGGAACTGTGTTGCAACCCGAGGACCCCTGTGAAGTTTTTTGTAAGTTTTTCTTTTCTTGGCTGTCTACTTAAGAGTAGAATTGCTAGATCACATGGTAACTATGTTTAATATTTTGAGAACTAGCCCAACTTTTTTCAAAGTGGCTACACCATTGGATACTCCCACCAGCACTGTATGAAGGTTCCAATTTCTTCATATTCTTACTGTTATGGGTTGAATTGTGTCCCTCCAATATTCATGTTAAAGTTCTAACCCCAAGTGCTGCATAATGTAAATTTATTTGGAAATAAGGCCATTGCAGATACAATTAGTTAAGATGAAGACATATTGAAATAGGTTGGGCCCTTAATCCAATATGACTGGCATCCTTTATAAAAAGGGGAAATCTAGACACAGAGACTCACACTCAGGGAGAACACCAAGTGAAGACTGGAGTTTTGCTGGCACAAGCCAAGGAACTACCAAAAGCGGGGAGAAGGGCTTGGAACAGATTCTTTCCAGCACCTTTGGAAAGAACATGGCCCTACTGACACTTTGATTTCAGACTTAACATCCTATTTTAAAAGCAAGACAACAGGCTCAAAATGGAGTCACTTACGTTAAGCCTCATGTCACCATACCAAGACTTAATTAATTTCAACTCTTTCAGAAATGAAATATTACACCAGTTAATCAGGAATCACCTAATCAGCACTGATTAGGTAGGATGCCAGGTAGACCCCTGTCGTTCATCCCCTAAACTAAAAGGAAGTAACTTTGCAGTAACCAACCTACTTTTTGCCTAGTATAAATTTCTCATTCCTGCTTCTTTCTGCATATAAAGATGTTTCATTTTATATATCTCCTTGGAGCTCCGCTTTATCTCCTAGATTGGATGCTGCCCAATTCAAATCAATGTTGATCAAATAAACTTTTAATAAATTTTAATATGCCTCAGTTTATCTTTTAAGACCCCTAAAATTGTGAGACCATAAATTTCTGTTGTTTATTAAGCCACTTGGTTTATGGCAGCTTTAGCAAACTAATACACTTATGAATACTTGTTATTTTCCATTTTAAAAGTGTTATTATAACCATAATTTTGGTACATAACATTTTGGAAAATGTTATGCTAAGTGAAAGAAGCCTGTGGTACCTAATTTAGGTTTTGATTTGCATTTCTGTAATGCAAATGATTTTGAGCATGTTTCCATATGTTTATTAGCTATTTATATATCTTATTTGGATAAGTGTCTATTCAGTCCTCTGTTCATTTTTAAATTGGGTTGTATTTTTATTACTGAGTTTTAGGAGTTCTTAATTCAGTCTAGATACAAGTCCCTTATCAGATACATGTTTTACAAATATTTGCTTAGGTTGTCTTTTTCCCCTTTCTTAATGGCGTCCTTTGAAGCACAAAAGTTTTTAATTTTGATGAAGTCCAATTTATCTGACTTTTCTTTTGTTGCTTCTGGTTTTGGTCTTTTCTCTAGTGCCCACTGTCTTGATCTAGCTCAAATGTTACTTCCTCAGGGAAGATAGCTTTACCTTTAATATATGCTCTCACAAAACCATCTCAGTAGTTACAAATTTATTTTGAGATTTGTTTGATTATCTTTCCCTGTAGACTGTAAGATCCACAGAGTTGGGTATGAATTTGCTTGTTCTCTTCCCGTTGTGTCCCAGCCCCTTGCACAGTGCCTATGTAGAAGGTGCGCTGGCTTATGGAATGAGTAAGTGCAGACTGGACTCTGGACCATTCCCTGAATGAAACACTGTTCATGTGGTCGTGATAGCACCCACACTCATTCTCCTATTTCTCTGGTTGCTCCTCAGGCTGCTCTGCAGGTTCCTCTTCTTTCCATCCTGTGGACATCGGCCCTCCTCCCTCCTCACCCTCCACACTCTGCTTCCACTCCTAAGGCTTTCATTACCAAGTCTGTTTCCTACATAGATGGCTCTCCTAAGCTGCAGCCTGTACATCCAATTGAGAAGAATGTGTATGTTGCTGTTGAGAAGAGTAGCCTATAAATGTCAGTTAGGTCAAGTTGGTTAATAATGTTACTCATCTTCACAGCAAACAGGCAAAGAAAAGAAAAAAATAATATCCCAGCCGCACTGTTAGTCGTTCCTTCTGACCAGAGCCATCCACTCATTCAGAATTTATTTATGAAATGCTTATTGTGTCCCAGGCTCTGTTTTAGGCATTGAGGACACTGCAGAGAACAGAACCGATTCCAGGAGAAGGAGAAAGTCCAGAAACATAAAAAGAAATAGTCAGAAGGGTCTGTAGTTTTGAACATCTGATCAACACCACCAGAAAAGGAAAAAGAGAAGCACTGTTACATTTGCCGCTGGGTACTATGAAAATGTGCCCTTGGCTACTTTCACTTCAGCAAGCCTTCACTGTGAACCCTTTATGTGCCAGGGGCCACATGAAGAGGTGCTGGCCCAGAGGTGAAGGAGATGAGCTTTCTATCCTTGAGGAGCTCAGCATGGGAGACAGACAGGTACGAGGATAATTATTTTCCAGGTGATTTGTGCTATAATGAAGGTGTGAACAAAATTCTGTAGAGTGACTGAGTCGGGTAATGTTTGATGGAGGAGAAGACAGTGCAGGTGGTTTGAGGGAGGACTAGGAGATAGCTAGATAGAGAGGGGTAGAAAAGATACCTAGTTGTTTGTGGATAGAATGACCAAATTACAGGTGTTAAGTTCTGAAATATGGACTGCTGATGGCAGCCTGGCACCCTCAGTGGTGTGGTGGGAGAGTGCACAAGAATTAATGACTGAAAAGGAGGATTGAGGCTTATGTTGCTACCAGTTAAAATGACTGCGTTGATATGCAACCCATCTAGTGTTGCTCTACAGAAACCATTCAGACTCTTGCCATAGTTTTTCTACTCTAAGTATTAAAAAGACTTACAGTATTGCTGTTTACATCATTGGGGGGGGGGGTTAAGTTGGTACAACCTGTAAGGAAGGCAGATCAGCAACATCAATCAAAATTATAAATGCTGCCTGACCAGGCAGTGGCACAGTGGATAGTGTCGGACTGGGATGCGGAGGACTTGGGTTCGAGACCCCGAGGTCGCCAGCTTAAGCACAGGCTCATCTGGCTTGAGCAAAAAGCTCACCAGCTTGGACCCAAGGTCATTGGCTCAAGCAAGGGGTTACTGGTCTGCTGAAGGCCCACGGTCAAGGCACATATGAGAAAGCAATCAATGAACAACTAAGATGTTGCAATGAAAAACTGATGATTGATGTTTCTCATCTCCCTTGCTGTCTGTCTATCCCTGACTCTCTGTCCCTATAAATATATATATATATATATATATATGCTGCATGTATCTTGTGACCCAGCAATTTCACTTTAGGAGTTTATTTCATATGTGAAATAACTTACACACAAGAATCCATCACATCATTGTTTGTAATAGCAAAAGACTGAAAACAAATTAAATGCTCATCAAGAGGATATTGGTTAAGTAAATTATATTTCTGTAAAATGGGACACTTTTCAGTCTAAAAAGAAAACAGAATAAGGTAGCTCTTTATGTCCTATTGGGAATTATGTATTGTCAAATGAAAAAAGCAAGGGGCAGAACCATTCATAGAAAATGGGGTTGGAAGAATTTAAGTCCTCTGTGGACTGTTCCAATGGTCTAATTAAAGAACCCTGGGCTCTCTTCCCTCCAGACGAGTCCTTGTGATGTATGATAAGAAACTCCTTATTGTTTAAGCTAGCCGAGAAGTGAGTCTCTTGTGACTTGTAGCAAAAAGCATCCAGATACATAGCTCTGAAATCGGTGGAGGTCCTTGTGTTTGAATCTGGAATATGTAGAAGGGGAGTTAAATCATTGACTTGCAGAAAATCTCCAGTTTACCCCATTTTAACTCTATTGGGCACTCCCAAGTGCATTCCCTGTCTGGATATTCTGAGCTTTGGACCTCAGAGAGGCAGCCACTCACGTGATACGGCCATGGGAGTTGCTGTGCAGAGTACACCTGGCAGGATTCAACCTGCTTGGCTTCTTTTTTAATATAACCCCATCAAAGCAAAAAGCTAAAAGACTAGCAGAATATTTTCAGTTAGGGGCAAGAGGACAATGCAGTAGATTCTAGAATCAATCCTTATAATGTGAAATTCAAACAACTCACTCTGCCCACAAGAGGACCCAGATAATCCAGGCTTGCTGTAGTGACTGCAAAGCTGAGAACTTTCTAGATCAAGCCATGTGGTCTGAGAACTTGTCCACACAACTAAAATTGTCCTGTCAATATCCTCCAGACAATTTTAAGGATTTATGAGACTTATTTGTCTGTAAGTCATGTAAACAAATATTTGTCCCCTGTACTCTGTGACATGCTAGGAATAGTACACTGAGCAGAACTGAAATGGCCTTGCCTTCACTAACTTACAGCTTAGAGGAGGAGATGGCAATTAGTTGAATAATTATCAAACAGGTGTACAGTTATAACCCAGTTAAGTATTATAGAGGAAAGGTTCATGGGAGAAAAGAGTAGCTAAGAAAAATACCTATTTTAAAACGGAATCAGGAAGGTCTGCCTGAGGAAATGATGTTTGAGCTGACACCTGACGAGTGAGTGGCATTAACTGGGTGATGGTGGAAGAGCCTTTTGGGCAGAATAGTTTCTGCAGAGGCCCTGGATTGGGGAGCGGGAGAGCACAGAACACACAAGGAACTGGAAGGAGAATGTGATCAGATGGCAGAGAGTAAGGGGGTTTTGCCGAGAGGTTAGGTTAGAGCCCAGCAAGACAAAGCTAAGAGACATGTAAAGTACTTTTGTGAGAGCAACAGAAAACACTTGTGGCACACAGTGTTACTTGTCTCCTAGTTTCTGTTCCCCCTTTATTCTTAGTATTCAGACTCCAGAGTTTTGGCTTAGCACAGGGCTGCCCCACTGAAGACCATTTTCCAGACTCCTTTGTGTATAGGTTTCCCCACCTGACCAAGTTCTGACCGATGAGTTGTGAGCAAAGGGCAGGCTTCTATTCTCTCCTACACTATAGCAGCTCTGGACTGTTAAACTTAGACTATATCTGACAAATTGATAAACTTCTAACTTGTATAAACTACTGTTTTTTGGTCTTTATTGTAGAAGTTAAACCTGTATTCTTGGTGACTACTATGGACTGAATGTTTTTATTCCCCCCAAATTCATATATTGAAATACTAACCTCCAATGGTTTTAAGAGGTGTGGCCTTTGGAGATGATTATGTTGTAAGAGTGGAGCCCTTATGAATGGGATTAGTGTCCTTATAAAAGAGACTTCTAAGAGCTCTCTTACATCTCTACCATGTGAGGACATTGTGAGATGATTATTTATAAACTAGGAAATGGGCTTTCACTAGACACTAAATCTGCCAGCACCTGATCTTGGTCTACCCACCCTCCAGAACTGTGAGATAAATGTTTGTTATTTAAACTGCTAGTCTATAGTGTTTTTGTTATAGCAGGCCAAATGGACTAAAATGTACCATTGAAATGTTCTAGATGATGGAATTAGATTTGCATCTTGAAATGATCACTCTAGCTATTGACTGTGGAAAGTAAAAGCAATGAGAAGAGTCAGAAGCCATCACGGCACCCCCCATTCAGGAGAATGGTGTGTTGGACCTGCAAAGTAACTATCAAGATGGAGCCAGACCCCACTGGAATACCTTTTGCCTGGCCCTGGCCGTTTGGCTCAGTGGTAGAGCATCAGCCTGGTGTGTGGATGTGCCGCGTTTGATTCCCCTCCAGGGCACATAGGAGAAGCGCCCATCTACTTCTCTACCCCTCCCCCTCTTCTCTCTCTCTCTCTCTCTTTCTTCCTCCTTCCCTCTCCTTCTCCCTCTTCCTCTCCTCTCCCCTCCTGCCAGGGCTCAATTAGAGTGAGTTGGCCTCAGGCTCTGAGGATGGCTGCATGGCCTATGCCTCAGGCGCTAGAATGGCTTCAGTTGCAATGGAGCAAGGGCCCCAGATGGGCAGAGCATCACCCTCTAGTGGGCATGCTCGGTGGATCCCGATGGGGCATATGCAGGAGTCTGTCTCTGCCTCCTCCTCTCACTAAAAACAATTTTAAAAAAAGGACACCTTTTGCCTGGTGTAGTGGAAAGAACATAAATTCTGGCCTCAGGGGGTGCTAAGTTCTAGTCCAGGAGGCACTGCTCTGTAGTCATGACCTTGGGAAAGTTATTTAGCATGTCTGATTTTCATGTATAAGTTCAAATTAAGTTTCTTTTTATAAGAGATGACATTGTAAGGCAGCCCTCACATGTGTCCTTCAATCTCTGCTCTTCCCTGGGCCTCCAACCTGCCTGTCTTTCCTGGAGAGTTTGGACTTGCCAGGCTCCATAATTATATAAGCCAGTTCTTTAAGATAAAGCTCTCTTGGGGGTGGGGGTAGGGGATTATACTGAGTGGGACACTTGAATCCAGGTTAACACAATAAAATTTTTAAAAAGGTCTCTTTTGTTCTGTCTTTCCATCTCTCTCTACACACACACACATATATAGTATACATATTGGTTTGGTTTCTCTGGAAGACTGACTAATATAGGGGTAAACTGTTGATTTATAATACACATACAACACTGCACAAATATGAAGGTCACAGCTCAATTGTACAAAGCGAACACACTCAGTGACCATCCACAAGAAGATATCGAATACTGAAATTCTGTGCAATAGCTGTGGCAAAGGCATGGTGTTTTACTGTAAATACCCACATAAAAACAGGACAACTAGATAGCAAAACTAAAAACCCATGGAAAACTGGCCAGCTGCATGCAAAATAATGAAACTACTTACACCATCCACAAAAATTAGCTCAAAAGGGATTTAAAGACTTGAATGTAAGATCTGAAGTCATAAAACTCCTAGAAGAAAACACAGGCAGGAAGTTCTTTGACATTGGTCTTGGTGATGATATTTTATTTAGGTTTGACACCGAAAGCAAAGGCAACAAAAGCAAAAATTAAAGTGGGACTACATCAAACTAAAAAGCTTCTGCTCAGCAAAGGAAGTCATCAACATAATAAAAAGAGCCTATCAACTGGGAGAAAATATTTGCAAATCATACATGATGAGTTAATATTCAGAATATATGTAAAACTCATAACTCAATAACAAAACCAAAATAAAAATAGATTAAAAAATGGGTTGAGGATCTGAGTAACATTTTTCCAAAGAAGACCTATAGATGGCCAACAGGGCCATGGAAAGATACTTAACATCACTAATCATCAGGGAAATACAAATGAGATATTACCTTGTACCTGTTACAGTGGCTGTCATCAACAAGATAAGAAATAACAAGTGTTGCCTGGCTTGTGGTGGCTCAGTGGATAAAGTGACCTGGAACACTGAGGTCACTGGTTCAAAACCCTGGGCTTGCCCTGTCAAGGCACATACAATAAGTAATCAATAAGCAATTAAAGTGAAGCAAGTATGAGTTGAAAGTTCTTGGTTGCCCCACCCACCTCTTCTCTATAAAACAATAAATAAAATTTAAAAAAAAACAACCAAGTGTTGGTGAGGATATGGAGAAAAGGCAGTCCTTGTGCACTGCTACTGGGAATGTAAATTGGTGCAGCCACTATGGAAAACAGTATGGAGGTTCCTCAAAAAGGTAAAATTGGAACTACCGTATGTGATCCAGCAATTCTACTTTGGGTACTTGAAGAAAATGAAAACACTAATTCCTAAAGGTGTTCACTGATATTATTTACAGTAGCCATTGATGGGTGAATGGATAAAGAAATGTTATATATATATATATATATATATAAATAAATATATAATATAAATAATATATAAAATTACATAAATATATAAACATAATTATATATATAATATATATTTATAAATACTACTCGGCCATTGAAAAATGGACTCTTGCCATTTATGACAACATGGATTGACTTTTTTTTTTGGATGAACCTTGAGGTCCCCTTGAAAGCATTTTGCTAAGGAAAATCAGTAAAAAAATACTGTATGATCTCATATGTAAAATCTAAAAGTAAAAGAAGCAAACCAAAATAAAACAAAAAACCTCATAGATGTGGGGGTGGGAAATGGGTGAAGGTAACTAAAGGTACAAACCTCAAGTTATAAAATAAGTCCTGGGGGTGTAATGTACAGCATTGTGACTATAGTTAATAATACTACATTGCATATTTGAGTTTATAAGATAGTAAATCTTTTTCTTTTTTTGACAGAGTAAGAGAGAAGGACAGATAGGGACAGACAGACAGGAAGGCAGAGAGATGAAAAGCATCAATTCTTTGTTGTGGCACCTTAGTTGTTCATTGATTACTTTCTCATATGTGCCTTGACTGGGGGGCTACAGCAGAGTGCAGACCGAGTGACCCCTTGATGAAGCCAGTGCCCTTGGGTTTCAAGCCACTGACCTTTGGGCTCAAGCCAGCGACCATGGGCTCATGTCTATGATCCCATGCTCAAGCCAGATGAGCCTTCGCTCAAGCTGGCGACTTGGGGCTTCGAACCTGGCTCCTCCGCATCTCAGTCTGATGCTCTATCCACTGTGCCATCACCTGGTCAGGCAAGAGAGTAAATCTTAAAAGTCCTCATCACAAGACAAAAGAAACAGTGTAACTCTATATGATGATAGATGGTAAGTAGACTTTGTGATCATTTTTCAATGTATAGAAATATAAGATCACGTTGTGTACCTGACACTGTTATTTATATTAGTCAATCATTCCTCAACTTATAAAAATAAAGCCCATGGATACTATTTACAACAAAATTAGGTGGCAAGGTATTTTCACAAACCCTAAAATACAAATGGCCAAGGACAAGGCAACACCACTGCATTGAACTGGTGTCTGTGCAGAAGGAAGTAGAGGATAGTGAGCTTCTGGTGGAACCAGGAGTAGAGGGACACCATAACAACCAGTACGTGTTCAGGGGTTAATTTGAGAAAGCAACACAAATTGGGAGGGGTCTTTCCTAATTCAGTTAGTAGGTGAGTGCAAGCAGCCTGTGACAAGATTGGAAATGAATGGAGTGCTCCAGCCCTTGTGTAGTTTCAAGACCGGCCTTCAGGGCTCCCTGCTGGTACAACATGAGGAAAAACTGCTAGGAGAAGAAAAATTGAGCCGGATAGAGACAACAAAGATAAAGACATGACAAGGCCCAGATAAATGGAAAGGTGAGGACCTGGCCAGTTGGCTCAGTGGTAGAGCATCCACCTGGCATGTGGATGTCCTGGATGTGCATGTCCTGGGTTCAATTCCTGGTCAGGGCACACAGAAGAGGCAACTATCTGCTTCTCCACCCCTCTCCGATCCCCCCTTCTTCCCCTCCTGCAGCCATGGCTCAATTGGTTCGAGTGCATCTGCCCAGACGCTGAGGATGGCTCTGTGGGGCCTCTGCCTCAGGTGCTAAAAATAGCTCCATTGCGAGCATGGCCCCAGATGGGCAGAGCATCAGTGGGGCCAGGGGTTACGGGGTGGTTCCCAGTCGGGGTACATGCAGGAGGGAGTCTGTCTTTCTATCTTCCCTCCTCTCACTTGAAAAAGAAAAGGTGAGAAGAGCCAAGAAATCTTAGAATGCTGCCATTATTTTTATTACTACATAAAAATAACAGAAAGGGTATTCTATGAAGTTAGAAGAGTTACCCTGACCCACATTTCCCTTTAGAAGTTCAGGAAAATTAATTTAATGTGTAAATAAGCAAAAGAAAAGTATTGAGGCCAAATCAATTACAGAGTTATAAGAAAATAATAATAAAAAATAACCACAATAATACCTACAGGCAAAGAAAGCATGTCAGAAAGACATGCCCACAAAGCAGATAAAAACTGCAACCGTAACTATTTAGAAAGAAGATAAAAGCCGTTAAAAATAATACAAGACATAAAAGAACAACATAAATCAAAGAGAAATTCTGAAATGAGGTGACAGAACTCAGAAAAGAATTAGAAATGAAAGAAAAAGTAATTTCAGAAGGGAAGGTTAAATTGGAAAAACACTAGAGTAAATTAATACAGTAGACAATGCCTTAAGATCAATTGAGGTGAAAATCAAAAATACATTAAAAGGTAAAAGGAGCCTGACCAGGTGGTGGTGCAGTGGATGGAGCATCGGACTGGGATGCGGAAGGACCCAGGTTCTAGACCCCGAGGTCGCCGCTTGAGCTCGGGCTCATCTGGTTTGAGCAAAGGCTCGCCAGCTTGGACCCAAGGTCGCTGGCTCCAGCAAGGGGTTACTCAGTCTGCTGAAGGCCCGTGGTCAGGGCACATATGGGAGAGCAATCAGTAAACAACTAAGATGACGCAATGGCAACAAAAAACTGATGATTGGTGCTTCTCATCTCCATTCCTGTCTGTCTCTATCTGTCCCTCTCTCTGTAAAATATATATATATATATTAAAGATAAGCAAGTAAGACTCAACACACGGTATCTAGAAGTCTCTGAGCAAAGAAAAAATTAAGGTAAGGGAACGGAATTAATACAATGGAGAGGTCTACACAATGAGGAACTGAATCCTCAGGCCAAACCTCCATGTGAGTGACCTTGGATGTGGGTCAAGTCTCCAAATGATGGCAGTCCTCTCCTTGTAACTTTCACTATGACCTTATGGGAGACCTTGAACCAGAACCATCTAGCCAAGCTACTCCCAAACTCTTGATCTCAGAGGTTGTGAGATAATAAATGTTTATCATCTTAAGCCACTGAGTTTTAGAGTAATTTTTTAATGCAGCAATAGGTAACTAATATAATAGACATTAGGGTTGTTTCCAGTATGGGACTATTTCAAATACCCCTGCTGTGCCTATCCTAATATATGTCTTACGGTGAATATACGTACATTTCTGTTGGGTATAAAACTCGAAATGAAAAAGCTTGATCATAGAATACACATATGTTCAGCATTAGTAGATGTTGCAAAAGTGTTTTTCACAGAGCTTATATCAATTTACACTCTCACCAGCAGTGTATAAGAGTTCTTGTTACTTATAATCTTACCAACACTTGATATTTCTGTTTGTTTGTTTTTTTGTTTTTGTTTTTAATGAGAGGAAGGGAGATAGTGAGACTGATTTGCATGCAACCTGACTGGTATCTACCCAGCAACCCTTGTCTGAGGCCAATGCTTGAATCAACCCAGGTATTTTTAGCACCTGAGGCTGACACTCAACAGTTATTCTCAGTGCCTAGGCTGATTCTCAAACCAATCAAGCCACTGGCTGTGAGAGGAGAAGAAGGAGAGAAGGCGGGAGAAGGGGAGAGAGAAGCAGATGGTCCCTTCTCTTGTGTGCCCTGACTAGGATTTGAACTCAGAATGTCCATATACTGGGCCAAGGCTCTGTCCACTGGCCAGAGCCTATTTCTGTCTTTTTTTTTTTACAGGGACATAGAGAGTCAAAGAGAGGGATAGATAGGGACAGACAGACAGGAACGGAGAGAGGTGAGAAGCATCAATCATTAGTTTTTTTGTTGCTGTCACAACACCTTAGTTGTTCATTGATTGCTTTCTCACATGTGCCTTGACCGCGGGCCTTCAGCAGACCGAGCAACCCCTTGCTGGAGCCAGCAACCTTGGGTCCAAGCTGACGAGCTTTTGCTCAAGCCAGATGGGCCTGCGCTCAAGCCGGCAAGCTCGGGGTCTCGAACCTGGGTCTTCCCACATCCTAGTCCGACGCTCTATCCACTGCACCACTGCCTGGTCAGGCTATTTCTGTCTTTTTAATTTTAACTATCTTGATGGTTTGTAGTGGAATCTTACTGTAGTTTTAATGTACTTTTTGTGGTATCTAATGAAGTTTAGCACCTTTACAAAAGCTTAATGTCCATCTAAGCATTTCCATTATGAAACACTTGCTCAAATATTTTACCTATTTTAAAAATTAAGTTGCCCATCTTTTTTTCTGATTGATTTATTCTTTTTATAATTCTGCCCTGTCCCGAGAACATCAACAAGTGAGTTCCAGATTAATATAGTATAGCTTTACTTATATAAAGTTAAAATATGAACAACTCTCTCTCAACAGAGGAATAGACGGGGAGAAAGATAGATACATAAATGCATAGATAGGTACACTGATACATAGATACTTAGATGCACAGAATTCTAAGATGGCCTCCTTGATCCCTCTTTCCCATGTTATACTTGATTATGTGATGTTATGTAGCAAAGAGGCCTTTTGCAGATGTAATTGAAGTTACTAATCAGTTGACTTTAAAATAGGGAAATTATCTGGGTGAGCCTAACTAACATAATATGAACCCTTTAAAAGCAGAAACTTTTCTCCGGTTGGCCACAGAAGTAGACATAGGCATTCCTAGTGTGAAAAGGATTCTATGCACAGTTACTAATGTGTGGCCTTCAGCAGCCAAGAGTGATTCCTGGCTGATAGTCTCAAAGGAAAGGAGAAATTTAGGCCTTGTGATTTTGGCCTTGTGAAATTCTAAGCAAAGAACCAAGCCAAGCCTGTCTGGACCTCTGACCTACAGATGTGAGCTAATAAATGGATATTGTTTAAGCTCTAAATGTGTAAGTGTCTGGTAATTGTTATGATAGCAATAAAACACACATATTTGCTTAATCAGGATCTACACATGTCGTAAGAAAATGTTTGAAATATAGGGAAAAGACAAATGCCAAATTTAGAATATTGGTTATTCTATGGGGGGGGGGTTGGTGATAGGAAGAGACTTGCGGAGGAGAATATAAGAGGATTAAAGTGTGAAGGCAGTATTTTATTTAAACTAGGTGGTAAATACGTTAATTTTTTTATACATTTTTTTATGTCTCACATGTTGCATAACAATTTAAGAGATTCTTGGCCCTCAGTCACAGCCTAGAAACAGTAGAGATGTCAGACTTTGAGGGATCCTTCAGACTTGGACAACTAGTTCCCCCAAAAGACTATACTAGAGACTTTCTATTTTCTGGAAATATTGTGTAACCATTGGAAGGAGGATGGAGTCTCCATAAAAACTACGTGAATTTCCTTCCACCCCAGTATGATTGGGCTAGAAGTCGGATTTAATTTAACAACAACAAAAAAGAAAATTGTACACTCAAATTTTTGGAGCAAATAAATAAATGAATGAATAGAACAGTGGTTCTTAACCTGGGTTCTATCAAACCCTGGGAGTTTGATGAGTCAGTCTCAGGGGTTCAGAGAAGCCTCTGCCCCGGAGGCCAGAATAAAGTAATACCGTAATTGTGGGTTCATGCACTTTGTTGGTTTTATTCTTTGAGCAAGGTGACGTTCATGCACAGCTCATTTTGTGCACCAGTAAAAAAACATATATCTATGTCTTGAATTTTGGGAAAAAATCATATTTTATTTATCACTAAAGAAGGGTTCGGTGAATGCGCATATGAAACTGGTGGGTTCAGTACCTCAAAAAAGGTTAAGAACCACTGGAATAGAAAAATGAATTATGGGCCCTGGCTGGTTGGCTCAGTGGTAGAATGTAGGCCTAGTGTGTGGAAGTCCTAGGTTCGATTCCAGGTCAGGGCACACAGCAGAAGTGACCATCTGCTTCTCCAACCCCACCCCTATCTCTCTCTCTCTCTTTTATTTCCTCTCTCTCTTTTCTCCCACAGCCATGGCTTGAATAGTGAGCAAAACTGACTCTGGGTGCTGAGGATGGGTCCATGGTCTCAGCCTTAGGCACTAAACTGGCTTGGTTGCCAAGCAACAGAGCTGTGGTCCAGCCCAGCATCACCTGGTAGGGGCTTGCTGGGTGGATCTCAGTTGGTACACATACAGGAGTCTGTCTCTGCCTCCTTGCCTCTCAATAAAAACAAGAAAAAAAAAGTATTATGAATGGATGTCCGAGTACTCATAGAATTATCATCAAGATTGTATATCTGGAGAACAGAGTATGATAGGAAAATATTGTTCCACTGCAGAAAAACCCACAAACTATTTGAAAGTAAACAGTCTTGGAGCTAAAAAAAAGAAAGACACATGTGAACCATGTTGTAACTGAAAATTTTGGTTTGACTGGTGCTCCAGCCACTCCCCTGAGAGAGCTCCCTGAACAAGAACCCTGGGGCAGCTTAAAGCTCAAACCCACCTCCACCCCTGCCCTCCAGAGACGCGGAGCTAATGGCCCTGATAATAACAAATGGTTCTGTGTGGCCGCAGCCGCCTCTTACACTGGTTGGGGGCAAACTCGATTCAGAAGCATAATGGAGGGTGAAGCATCAGATTTCTTATTTGAGCTGGAAGCTGACACCTAAAGAATGCAAGCTGGCAGCAGCCCAGAAAGAAGACTTGACAGTTGTGCAGGCCATAGGGAAAGGGCCTTCATATCCCAAGCTTTCACTTGGATGACAGGTCATGAGACCTGAAAAAGAACTCCTATCACCAGCTATGGTTTGGACAGACAGGTTTGAGGAATCCAACAGGAAAGAGGCTTAGGGGCCAGAACCCAGGTTGTCAATAGTGTCCTTTCCAGAATCAGTCCTTCGCTGACAATCGCACGTGAGAGACCACCCTTCTCAGTCACCAAGACCAAACGTGTACTTCTCTAAAGTTATGGATACAGTTTCAGAAGAAAAATTTCCAGTCATGAAATTCTTTTTATTTATTTTATTTACTTTTATTTTACAGGGACAGAGAGAGAGTCAGAGAGAGGGATAGATAGGAACAGACAGACAGGAATGGAGAGAAGTGAGAAGCATCAATCATTAGTTTTTCCTTGCCGTTGCAACACCTTATTTGTTCATTGATTGCTTTCTCACATGTGCCTTGACCACGGGCCTTCAGCAGACTGAGCCACCCCTTGCTGGAGCCAGCGACCTTGGGTCCAAGCTGGCGAGCTTTTGCTCAAGCCAGATGGGCCTGCGCTCAAGCTGGCGAGCTTGGGGTCTCGAACCTGGGTCTTCCACATCCCAGTTCGACGCTCTATCTCTGCGCCACCACCTGGTTAGGCCAGTTATGAAATTCTATTAGAACTTTTTTGCTTGCAAATATTAGATTAGCAACTCAAATTGCCTTACAATTAGAAAAAAATTGGGGAGGGGAGCGTTTATTAGCCCATACACCTTCCTGAAGCCCAGCTGTATCCAGGAGCTAAAATTACCTCAGGAATCTCTTTTTCCATCTGTTGACTCTGTTTTTCTAGGTTCAGATGGTCTCTGTCCATGTGAGGGTCAAAGAGTCACCAGGATCTCAAGGCTTTCATCCTAGCAGCTTAGCAACCTGAGAAAGGAAGGCATCTCTTTCTCAGTAGTTCCAGTAAAACTCTGAGAACTGAGTGTAATCGGACTGGTTTAGATCACCAGCCCAGCCCTGGTTCATTGTGACCAGGATGGTAGCTGGTCAGGCCCGTGTCTGGAAGCCACCCTGGGGGTCTAAGATGGGGTTGGCCCCATGTAGACCACATGGATTTGGAGTATGGGAGAAGTGGTTTCCCACAGGCAAATTAGACAGGGAGGCTGGCTGCCCAGCTGCAGCAAAAACGGTGGTGTGCAACAGAAAGAACAGCTGGGATCTAGCTATCTCCCAGAGTGTTTTCCATCTTAACATCTGATAGTGAAGCCACCTTGAGCCCACTTAAAGAAGTGATAACTTTAGGCCTGACCTGTGGTGGCACGGTGACTCAAGTGTTGCCCTGGTAAAGCTGAGGTCGCCTGTTCAAAACCCTGAGCTTGCCTGGTCAAGGCACATATGGGAGCTGATGCTTCCTGCTCTCCCCCCCTCCTGTCTCTCTCTATTGGTCTCTTTCCTCTCTCTAAAATGAATAAATAAAATCTAAAAAAAAAAAAAAAAATGAAAGAAAGAAATTATAGCTTCATGGGCCTGAGATAGAAATGGCATTTTTTAAAAGTTGATTGATTTTAGAGAGACAGAGGAAAAGAGAGAAGCATTTATTTGTTGTTCCACTTAGTTGTACATTCATTCATCACTCCCCATATATGCCCTGATGGGAATTGAACCCGCAACTTTGGTGTTTCAGGATGACTCTCTAACTGACTGAACTAACTGGCCAAGGCCTGGAAATGGCATAAGTCCCCCCAGGTGGTTATGCTGGGCAGAGTAGTTTAGGAAACTAATTAATGTCACGGACAATTTCCTCATTCTCTGCTTCCTACTCAAAATAAAAAGTGAGTATATGTGTGGCTCTAGCTTATAAGAGTAGAATTGCCTTTTTACTCAAAGGAAATAAAAATAAAGAATTGTCTTTATATTTTGAAATTAAGGAGAAGAAAGTATAAATTAATGAACCTGTTTCAAAGCCCATTCTTAACCTGTCCCTAATCCTGGACAAATAGCTGATAAACAGAAGTGGCTCCTATCCAACTGAGACGTTGGGCCAGTAAGCAGGCCCACCAGGGTTCTTCACACAAGCAGTCACTCATTAACCCTCGCACTCAGAGGCCAGGATTCTGTCACTGTGTGCAGGTTGTTGCTGAGGTCTGGCTGTGCCTTGGGAAAGACCATTATCACTGTCACAGCTTGGGGTCAGGCAGGGAGGGCCACGGACTAGAGAGGGCATACTACCAGGTCGAAGAGCTGGATCTCAGTTAAAATTGATTTGAACTCCCTGCTAGTGATTGCTTACCAGTGAGAACTCCGGACAAGCTTGAGATGGATTAGCTGCAAAGGTGGAAGGTGGAGGGGGATGGGCAGGATTAGCCAAATCATCCAATCCGATCCCCTATACCCAACCATAGGGCACTGATCAATGTACCACTATTTATTGTTATTTTTCATATCACTATCATCTCTGCCGTACATTCTTGGAAGGTGGGAGCCCTACTTCATACGTTTTCATATTCCCAGCATCTTGTAGGCTAGTTTCCTCGAATACAATTTGTTAAAGTTGATTTAAAATTTTCTCAGAACAATTTCTCAAAGCCCTTGAAAAGCAGAACTAACCCTCCATGGGCTCTGGAGCCTTGGACAGACAGCAGGTGTGTGGTGAGTGGTTAGAGCACGCCCCCTGAAAAGCATGATCCGAATGGGGGGCTAGCGTGGTGTGGCTCATTGCAGGTACATGGCAGTTTACAGTATGAACGGGGCCTGTGGTGGACCAGAGACAGGGACTGGTGTCTGATGTGCTGTCAGGTTTCCGTGACCTCAGGAGTCAAAGCAAACAACCCCCCAGGAACAGTCTGAAGAGCAATGGCTTCCAGTACAACAGGCAAGAAGAAAGGACAGCTATATATCAGGTCTTAAAAACCAAACAAGCCTGACCTGTGGTGGCGCAGTGGATAAAGCGTCGACCTGGGAACACTGAGGTCGCCAGTTCAAAACCCTGCACTGGTCTGGTCAAGGCACATATGGGAGTTGATGCTTCCAGCTCCTCCCCCCTTTCTCTCTTTCTCTATCTCTCTCTCTCACTCTGTGTCTCCTCTCTAAAATGAATAAAATAAAAACAAAATTAAAAAAAAAAAAAAAAGCTAAATTAAAAAAAAATGTTTAAAAAAAAAAAAAAAAACAAACAAAAAGGTTTAATTATATCCTGGTCCATTAATGAAGAATGTTCTAGTAAGAAACAAAACATGCTAATGGTACAGGTCAAGCAAAGCTTCCTTGCTCTGTAAAAATAATAATATAATTTGTAATAACATTTTTTTTAACCCAAGCACATGTAATATTCAAGCATGTGCTATTAAATAAAATCTTACAACAGCCCTATGATGGTCCACTTTGACAGCCCTCAGAGGAATTAAGAAACTTACATCAAGTCTCCCTGCTCATAAGTGGAGGGACTGGATTTGAACCCAGACCTGTGTGACTCCACAATTCACATAAGAACCCCACACTGTCTGTCTCTTTTACAAAGACAAACATTTTCTGTGCTGTTTGTGGAGTCAGATCTCTTTCTGGCCCCTCCCTCTGTTAACAAGGGGTCTGGGCCAGTGAGTTCCTTGTTCAGTCCCAAAGAAGGACCGGACCCCCAGACTCAGCCCCTCTCAGGAGGCAGCTCCTGGGACTCCAGGGACCCTTAGTGATTCCTGAGAAGTCAAGATAAGCAAGGCTCTCTGGGCCAGGGCTAGAGTCTCGGGCTCAGGTACCATGCAGCGTTTCTTGGGAACCAGATGGAAGTGAGCCTGGAAGCATAGAGGTGAAGGCTGTGTGTGGATCCAGGGAACATCCAAACTAGACTTGAAGGTCCTTCTCTTTCTCCAAGAGCAGGGTTTTCAGAACTCACTGGCACTAGGCCAGGGCAGAGGGTCCCCCTACACCTGGGCTCAGGGATGGGAAGGCAGGATTCATGGAGGGTCTGCGCTCACAGAGTGGGATTGAGACAGAGGAACACAGGGAATGGGACCCAGGACTAGATGAAAACCCAGCCAGAGCAGCAGCCTCCCTGCAGCCAACTGCCTGGTTGAGATGGAAACGCCTCTTCCAGCTCCAGCCCCCAGACAGGCTAAGAATATCCTAGAAAAGAAACAGCCACCACACCGGCCCTTCTTGGTCTGCTGCTACATCTGGAGTGCTATGCTGTACACAGGCAGGGGCAGGGGGTGAGCCTTGCAATGGGGGAAGAAAGGGGCTTGCTGGAAGCAGGAGGTGAACCGGAAAGTAAAGCCACTGGAGAGTGCTGGAAGGGTTGGGCAGGAAAAACTGTTCCAGGAGGCCACAAAGGGAGGTGAAGGCAGGAGCCTTGGGACTGGGAATAAAAGAGCAGGAGTGAGGATGAGGCAAGGCTGGCATTGGTGACCTGACGGGGAGCCCAAGGCTTTATTAAGGAAGGAAGAGAGCGTATGGCAAGGAAAAGAAGCCCCAACTCACCCTTGTCCTCCCAGATCCTTAATCCTGGGCCCTCCAGCATCTCAACATTGGTCCCTTCCCTTCCTGCCCCAGGGCAGTCCCCTTCATCTGTGTTTACAACTCTGTTCTCTGTTCTAAAACACCTACCGTATTTCCCCATTATAAGATGCACTTTAATTAGGGAGCCAGAAATTTGAAAAAAAAAAAAATGCATTACATAAAATTATCACACACAAGTTTTATTCATCATAAAATTCATACAGCTCCTCATCACTGTCAAAACTCCCATCCATTAGCTGGTCCTCATCTGTGTCTGATGATGAATCACTGTCTTCATATATTGCCTCGTCCTCAGTTCCACCTATGGCATTTGAAATGCCACAACCACTGTATTAGACGCACCCAGTTTTAAAACCCCAATTTTTTTGAAAAAATGCATTTTATACATGGGGAAATCTGGTACATGTGGGCTCCTCAGTGAAGTCCTTTTAGCAAGGGGCCTGCTGGAATGGGCAAGAGGGTGAGAAGGGAGTAGAGATCTCCCTCCAGGCAGCCAGCAGCGCCTCCTTGGTCAGGTTTATCTATTTACTGTGCTTACTACCTCTCCTCACTCCCCCGCTATTGCTTGGGGAGGGATTCTGCTTCCTCTGTGGCTTTCCCAGGGCCCTCTCCCCAGCCCAAGCATCCTAGGGTAAAGCCCTCAGGAAAGGGAGGGAGAGCTAGACTGGGGCACATGCTCTCCCTTTGCACACCTAAGGAGCTGAGACCCTGGATGGCAGTGTGTGTATGGAGGGCAGGGGATAGCGAGATCCAGGCATTCAGATGCCCAGGCTGAGTCTCCACCCTTAGTGTTTTAAGAACTTGTGTTGTCATCAGCTTCCTTGTAGGGATCCCCTGGAAGTATGGAGATGCAATGACCTTTGATTCTGGAATCTCTGGCCTTCATGTTTACTTGGGAGATCCTAGACCTCAGCCATCTTGGCATCATGTCCTTTGTCTCACCATCTTGAAGAGGCCCCTCCAAAGCATTGCTGATAGCCTGAGAACCCCTCCCCTTTGTCTCCTGGGCAGACTGCAGAAGTGCAGGCAGGCCTCACACAGATGCTGTGTGCACAGACTGAGCCCATCAGGCAGAAGCAGATCAGAGAGAACCAGACAGGGCTGGACGCAGAGAGTGAAACAGATTTATAGAACATATTTATGTACAATCAGAATCATGGAACTGGAGGAGACTTTAGAAATCATTTTTAAGTTCAATCCCCAAAATTTTAATATTCATTTTTTATCTGATAATGAAGTATATGGGGTCCCTATATTTTAATATGAAGAAAGGGAGGCCCAGAGAGCTGAAATGACTTCCCCAAGTCATAGGGTATTAAAGCCGTGGGCTAGAACTCCTGCTTTTGAAATTATGGACTCTCAGAGAGGGAGATGAAAACAGCCAAAGGGCATAAGAGTCTGAGCAGCGTTACCTGGAGATATTACCTTAAAGGTGGGGCTCATCTTCCCAGGGGTGGGAGTTCAGTGAAAGGCTCATCTCTATGGTGATATTGCAATTCTCATCAATAAAACCACATTCCTATACAGACTAAAACCTTGATCTAGGCACTCCAGTTCTTGGTCTAGGCCTACAGTTCTGGTCTGAAAGAGCCTTCAGGAATAACTGCTTATGTGGACAGGACATTGTTTTCCAGAGTGATGGAGACAGACAAGGAGCCTGACTTCAGGGGGGTTTCTCATCTAAAGGAGTCTAATGCATCTAGCACCATCCCAGAGGAGCATGTACATCCATGGGATATGGACAAACGAGAGTTGACATATAGATCCTAATACAGATAAATGAATTGATTACAGATCATAGACCCTAAATATAACCCAACAAGAAAAGTACACTTAAGGATATGGTGGGGGTGTCACTGTCCTTTGAAAAGCCCACCTTCTCATCAATTCTTTCTGGTTTCACTATGCTTTTCCCTTTTGGCCTCTACCTGCAGAATATAACCTCTATTTTCCTCCCATAATGTCTCCAGCTTTTTTATAACAGAAATGTTGTCATTCTTTATTGATTTGTTTTTATTATTTTGTCTGCTTTTCCTTTAAAATCTCACCCATATCCATCTTGCACATCTTAGACTGGGGATTCAGAGCTCAGCCCTTAACCAGTTGTTAGAAAGACTGAGTCAGAAAGAGTATTAGATCCTGCCTAATCAGTCCCAAAAGGCTTCTTGGAGGAGGTAGAATTTTAAGAGCTTGACAGAAGGCAAAGTAGTGTTTGGTTTTATTGGGGGGGGGCAGTGGTAGGAGCTCAGAGATTCAAGAGGGATAACCACACTAGGAGGATACAGAGTGGGTGAGCCAGAGTGTGGGTTTAAGGCAAGGCAGGGGGATGAATGAGAAAAGGAAGTGCGACTTTTTAAAAAATATTTTTAATTTTTCTGAAGCGAGAAGCAGGGAGACAGAGAGATTCCCGCATGCACCCAACCAGGATCCACCTGGCATGCCAACTAGGGGGTGATGCTCTGCCCATCTGAACTGTTGCTCCTTTGCAACCAGAGCCATTCTAGCACCTGAGGCCGAGGCCATGGAGCCATCCTCAGCACCCAGGGCCATATTTGATCTATTGGAGCCTTGGCTGCGGGAGGGGAAGAGAGAGATAGAAAAGAGAGGTGGAGAGGCAGATGGGCGCTTCTCCTGTGTGCCCTGGCTGGAAATTGAACCCGGAACTTCCATACGCCGGGCCGATGATCTACCACTGAGCCAAATGGCCAATGCTGGAAGTGCAACTTTTTAAGATACCTGTTCTGGGAACCCTGAAGCAGAGGAGGAAATTACTGATTCTGACCCAGAGGACAACAGGAGGTCACAGCTGAGCCTGGAGTGGGGGTAACATGGTGGTGAGATCTGTGCGTGCTGCATAGATCTTGTCCTAAATGAAACCAGCAATAGGCCTTACATCAATGAAGGACTCCAGGGAGCAGAGCTGGGAGCCCCCGTGTGCCATTCAGATCCACGTGCCTGGTGTTTCTGGCAGTGCAGCTCAGTCTCTGTGGGGCCTGTCCTTAACTACTGGTGAACCAACTGTTCCTTGGGTGTCAGATAAAGGCTGACTCAGAAAGCCTTGTAGGAAGAAATGGAACCAATTACAGGAGCTGAAAAAAGAATAGGGAGGTTGAGCAGGTCAACCTGGGCTGTGAGAGAATAAAAATCAGATCTAGGGGAGCAAGAGAGACCCTGCTGAGACAATGCACATGGGTGCTGAGTCAGGGAAGGGTACAAGTCTACATGTGTACAGTGGCAAACAGGGGATCAAGACCACAGGTCTCCAGGAGGGTGTGTGTAAGCAGGAACTGTGGGACAGCTGAGAAAAGCTGGTGGCAGAGTTGCAGCCTAAGGGGACTCTGGAACAGCCTATCTGGAATGACCACACATTTGTGTATATACACACCAACCCTGACAACAGTGGATCTTTGGAGCTGTGTTGATCTGTAAGGAGCATGGAGGTGACTTCAAGGACAATTCTCAAGACTTTGCTGAATCCATAGGCAGGTGTTTCTCTTGCCATCATACTCACATTCAAGGCCCAATCAAGAAGCTGAAGATTTCTGTGTTGGGAGCCAGAGAGTAGGCTTGGAGAAGGGTGGGCACTGTCCTACAATGCAGATACAGCCCAGAACCAGCTGGGCTCAGAACCTGCGGATAAGCCCTGGAGTCTCAAATACAAAACAAAGGCTTTGTGGGCACTGAGGAGTGAACAACAGACAGAAATGTGCAGGACTCAGCTTAATAGCTTGTAGCTAGAAGTGGGGACAGCTGGGACAGGACTGCCATGAAGCATTTAGCAATGAAACCCTAAATCAACCTGGACATGGGGCTGGGCTGGAGGTTGGGCCAACCCTTTTGGGCCTACCTCCACACAGGAGGCCTTATCTGGGCCTCAGTATTGGGAAACCAACCCACCCAATATCCAGCATTTCCCCAGAGCCCAACCATACATCACCCATCCAAGTTTGGGATCAGGGTGTGTTGGTGAGGATGAAGACACAAGAGGAGACCACCCAGGGACCAGAACCCCAGGACCTCTCCCCAAAGAACTCAACTGTAGAGAACCAGGCCGGGAAAATTGGCGTCTGGGACATATATGAGGATCTTGCGGTCCCAGGGCAAAGGCCCTCAAGGAGGTGGGTTGTGACCCGCAGGAAGGCCCGGGGCCTGCCAGGACCCTATCACAGGCAGAACAAAAATACACCTGTGGCAGCCCCCTGTGGTGGCCTCGTGGGGAGCGAAGAATTGGAGGCAGAAGAGTTAAAGGGAACAGACCAGATGGCTCAAATGAAAAAGCCCTTGCGGTGCGACCCAGCTGAAACCAGGACGCTCTGATGAGGGCACTCACTACCTGTGCTGTCGCCCAACACATAATCAAAAGGGGAGAGGGGTTGCTCCCAGGGCTTCTCTTCTACCTGGATCCAGTGCATCAAGACAAGCTGACCCAGGGTCCTAGGACTTGTTTGGGGAGGTGGGAGCAGTCAACCCCCTCCCCAATCCAGACCTTAAAGAGGTCCTCGAACAACCACCACCCTCTCCTCCTTTCTTTCCGTTTTCTGGCTAAGGAAAAGGACCGGCGAAGGGGGGTAGGCGGGACTTGGGGTAGGCATGCAAGACTCTATTGGTCAGAGGAGCTGCCGGTTAGGAGGACAGCTCGGGCGATGGTTGGCTGCGTGAGGCGGGGCGCGGCGCGGCGAAAGAAGGAGCCCAAGGGGTGGGGCTGACGCTGCAGCTGGCGCAGCTCAGACTCGGAGCAGCATCCGCGGAGCAGCCAAGCAGCCAGCTTCCCCCGCCAGTTCCCGCGCCCGGGCCGGGGCTAGGCCCCCCACCGCCGGGTCCCCGGGGGCTGCAGCAGCGGCGGCGGCGGCAGCGGCGCCGCCCGCGGTTCCCGCCGGGGCCCGGGCGCCGGCCCCTGTCTGCAGGATGGGCACGGTGCTGTCTCTTTCCCCCGCCTCCTCGGCCAAGGGCCGGAGGCCCGGCGGGCTGCCGGAGGAGAAGAAGAAGGCGCCGCCCTCGGGGGACGAGGCGCTGGGGGGCTACGGGGCGCCGCCGGTAGGCAAGGGCGGCAAAGGCGAGAGCCGGCTCAAGCGGCCATCCGTGCTCATCTCGGCGCTCACCTGGAAGCGACTGGTGGCTGCGTCTGCCAAGAAGAAGAAAGGCAGCAAGAAGGTGACGCCCAAGCCCGCGTCCACGGGCCCCGACCCCCTGGTCCAGCAACGCAACCGCGAGAACCTTCTCCGCAAGGGTCGGGATCCCCCTGACGGCGGCGGTGCCACCAAGCCCCTGGCTGTGCCCGTGCCTACGGTGCCCGCAGCCGCCGCCACCTGTGAGCCGCCGTCGGGGGGCAGCGCGGCCGCCCCGCCACCAGGCTCGGGCGGGGGAAAGCCGCCGCCGCCCCCACCCCCACAGGCGGCGCCGCCGGTGCCTGGCGGCTCGCCGCGGCGGGTCATCGTGCAGGCGTCCACGGGAGAGCTGCTGCGCTGCCTGGGCGACTTCGTGTGCCGACGCTGCTATCGCCTCAAGGAGCTGAGCCCGGGCGAGCTGGTGGGCTGGTTCCGCGGAGTGGACCGCTCGCTGCTGCTGCAGGGCTGGCAAGACCAGGCCTTCATTACGCCGGCCAACCTGGTGTTCGTGTACCTGCTGTGCCGCGAGTCGCTGCGCGGGGATGAGCTGGCATCGGCCGCCGAGCTGCAGGCCGCCTTCCTCACCTGCCTCTACCTCGCCTACTCCTACATGGGCAACGAGATATCCTACCCGCTCAAGCCCTTCCTCGTGGAGCCCGACAAGGAGCGCTTCTGGCAACGCTGCCTGCGCCTCATCCAGCGGCTGAGCCCGCAGATGCTCCGGCTCAACGCCGACCCCCACTTCTTCACACAGGTCTTTCAAGACCTCAAAAATGAGGGCGAGGCCGCCACCGGCGCCGGGGGTCCACCCAGTGGGGGCGCGCCCACGGCCCCCGCCTCCTCCTCGGCCGCCAGGGACAGCTGCGCGACCGGAGCCAAGCACTGGACTATGAACCTGGACCGCTAGGGATACCCGAGGGCAACGCCTGCCCCCCGCCCCTGCCCCTGACACACACTCGGAGCCCCGGGGACCATCAAGCTGCCGCCGCTGTTACCGCCGCTCCGCTCCCCGGCCGGAGGAGGAGCCGCCCCTGCCGCACAGGGGAAGGTGGAGGCCTGGAAGCCAGAAGGCCCGGCGTCTGGATTTGCTGGGCGTAGGGTGGGGTGAGGGATGAGCGCGGGAAGGGGACCCCCTACCTCACCATTTCTGTCTACACCCCCATCTCTCCAACTCTGCCCGGGTCTCCTCCCCCTTCTCTGCGTGTCTGTAAGTCCATCTTCCTCGGTTTTGTCCATTGCCTCACTTCCTTCCCGTATCTTCATCTTCCTCCTATCTACCTTCCACTTTCTGTTCCTTGGGTGTGTATCTCTGTCTCTGTCTCACCCCCTATCTATCTCTTTTTGCCCCTGTTTCTCTTTCTGCACTGTGTCCCCATCTCCCCTTCTTGTTCTCCTTTACCTCTCTCCTGGCATGTGTCATCACCTTCCTTCCTGTCTACCTACCCCCACCCCACTTATGTCAGCTTGCATTTAGTCCCCCGACTTAGCCCCATAACCCCCTCCCCAGACCAAAAGGAACATTAGTTCTTAACTGGGATTGACTGAGGTGCGCGAGAAACTCAGCCCCAGGGGCTCAAACACTAGGAGGATGGTCTTCGCCCCACCCCCACCTCCTCTCACTACCTTTCCTACGTGTTGCATGCCGGGAGTTGGGGGGAGAGGGATGCCGACTTCCGAAGGCTGACCTTTGGGAGCAAACTCAACCTAGGAGGCCAACCCGACGGCAGCGACGCCTCAGCAGAATGATTGGAAGGGACAGAAACTCTTCTTACTCAGGCGGAGGGTCACCCTCTTCCTTATCCTTTGGTGTTTTTGTCCTCCCGTCCTTTTAATTTATTCGGTTGTTTCTGGAGGGAGGGAGGGGGGAGGGAAGGTTGGGCCGGGAGCTGTCTGAGGTGCTGATCTGAGGCCGGACCGGAATCCTCCCGGGAGGGTACCAAGGACTGGGTTGGGCCTGGTGCCGTATCCAAGGTGCCAATAATGTGGGCCGACGGCGCGGGCTGCACTGTCTGTCTGTCCGTCTGTCCGGGAGATAACTATAAAGCGCTGGAAGCGCCTGCAGATGGTTTTGCGCCGGTCTTTCTTTGGGCCCCAGGAGGGAGGGAGCAGGAGTGGAATTGTCACTGGCAGGGCAGGAGGCCCCCCCCCCTGCCCCGGGTCTAGAGGGGAAGGCCAAGTCCCTGAGAACTGCTACTCTTTCTGTCTTGTCTACTGCAACCCCCAGCCCCGCCTCCATTTTGTCTGACCTAGCTCCTCATTAATGGCCAGTCCATTTCTGGATTAAATGACAAGAACAGAAGTTCCCCTTCTACAGTGTATCCACTGAGGCAGAACTAGCTAGTTACTATAGCTGCTTTCCTCTTCTTCCTCCGTCTCTCGCCGTCATATATCCCATAAAGAGTCCAGCCAGACTTAAGTCTGTGTTCACCACTCAAGTGGTGCCTGATGGCCACACTCAGCCCCACACACTTCTCCTCACCCACCGGACTGCTTCACAGCTGCTTTGGTCACACGCCTACCCATAGCAGCCTTGGTTGGGCCATCCCTGTTTGAGATTCAGACCTAGTCTTTTATCCCCAGGGAGGCTAGGACACAGGCAGCCTGGGAGACTGGAGACATTTGGGGTTGAAAGAAGAGAAATGACCTATTTAGCCTCAGATTCCTGTTTGGAGACATTTGGGGTTGAAAGAAGAGAAATGACCTATTTAGCCTCAGATTCCTGTTTGGTCTCCCTTGCCCTCTTAGACACATGGCTAAGCACTCCATTCACTGTTTCACTGGCCCAAGGAGGCCCGTCTCCAGTAGAGCACTGTCGTCTCTGACCCTAGTCCCTTGGAGACTTCCAGAACCCCGACAGACAACTGGGTGAGGGCGGCAAACACAGGGCCCAGGTTCGCTGTCCGTGGTGCTGAGCGGCGCGCTCGGGCAGAGGGAGCCGGTGTTTCCCTGGAAGGGCAAGCCGAGAAGAGGACTCGGCCTCAATTAGGTCTTCCAGGTAGTTTGAAAATGGGGTGTAATCTATTCTGGTGGCAAATTACAAGAATCTAGCCCGAGAACCCAGGAATGCCGGCTTCCACTTGCCCTCCTAGGATGGACTTCGACTCTCCCCCAGCCTGAGCCCGGCGCCCTTGCACCCGACCTGAAGCCGGAAATCCCCAGTCCAGATTTGTGAATTGAGTTCCCGGAGGGAGGGGGAAAGAACTGGCGGAAGGGAAGGCGGGAGCAGCCACTCATTGGCTGGAATTTGGCGCAGTCAGCGCGGTGCCGTCATCTCTCTTGGTTTGGACGGAGGGAGGGAGGAGCACTGGGTCACCCCGCGGCTGTCGCCATAGTAACCAGACTGAGCCGGCGGGCGGGGCCCATCTTCACTCTCCCATCTCTAGTGGTGGAAACAATCCCGATCTGCCTTATTTGGAACTAGTTAGCAAGACTATTTGGAGTTTCTGCATTAGAAAAGCCTAAAGCGGGTAGCAAAGAGACCAAGAGCCTGCAGAGACCCCCAAACATCATGCCCTTGGGAATGGGGGCTGTAGATAATACGCCTGAACCCATAGACTGAGCACCCTCCCTGTACTAAACACACACACAGAAGCATTCTTCCAGGAATCTGTGGTCTGGCACTTGGAGACCTAGAGCGAGAGAAAAATCTCAGTGTGTGAAATCAAATTAAATCTCACTTTCCTTGCCGTGCCCCAAAGCATGAGACTCTGCCATAATCCGATTAGGGGTGAAAGACTGGAGGAGGATCAGCATGAATACAAGGAAGAATTAGCCTCCAGGGTCAAACTTGGTCAGAGTCCTGTTTTCTGGGAGAGGAGGCCCTTGTAAGGAGAAGGGCTCAGAACTGTCTTCTGAGAAGGCATGGGAGAAGCCAGGAAGCCTAGGAACAGAGAGAAGTGCCTCCTTTTTACCGCCCAGAAGTGAACCCCGGGAAAGCGAGTCCGGGCCCAAGAAGAAGGTAGTGAAGAGGACCCAGAGCTCTAGAGGAAGCCCAACTGGGGTGAAGAGTAGAGAGAGGAAAGAAAGGAAATGGAGACTAGGAGACAGAAACCCAGCGGGAGCCATGACTCAGCACTAACCCTGGTGGGGGTTGGGTGCGGTGGGGAGTGACTCTCCCTGCCTGCGCAGGGCAGCAGAGACCGGAGGAGAGCAAGGAAGCAAAAGGGCAGATAAACAGTGGTCCCACTGTTTGCATGATACATGCTGATACATGCATTGATATACAATAAAACGCACACATTTTAACCCAGATGTAGGTGCATATGCGTTTATGCTAATGAAGACTCATTCAATAGTAACATGCACACATCTCCACTTCTTTTCCCGTCCCTCTTCCTGAAGCAGAGGACATCCTGTCCAGAGAGCTATGCTTGCCTGTCCCTGGAATACCTTGGTACTTAATAGGAAAGGAGAAACAAAAAATTGCAGAGTGTGTGTAGGGAGGGGTTGTCATGGTAACTGCCTTGCCTGCCAAGCAGGATGCCCAGCAACCAGAGCATCTGGCAGTATCCAAGGGGACAGACATCCTATGGCCTCTAACCACTGAGACTCTGCCGCAGGCATTCAGATGGGCATCTCCAGAAGATTTTTTACAACAGGCTGTTTGGCAGCTGGATATGGGGGTCTGACACCTTTATACATCAGAAACATTTGCCGAGAGTGACCTGAAGACAGCAGAGATTAAGACCATTACCCTGCCTCTCAGCACCTTGCCAGACACCCTACAAAAAGGTCAGCTGTACCTACACAGGCTAGGTGTGTAAATGAGGAGTAGAAAAATTGGTTTCATTCAGTGTCATGAAAGATTGGGTACAAAATAGACACAGTGCACAGTCTCAGTATTCAAGTTCCTTTGAGCTTAGTTTATTTAATACATGGGTGAGGTTTTCAGAGGCAGTCTCTCTGTCGCACTTGCAGAGTAGCAGGCTGGCTTTTAAGCTCATAAATCATAAAATTAGTCTCTCTGAGTACATTTTTATATGTGAAAACCTAGAAGGTAACAGGGGTGATAATAAACAATATAAATAGGAAAAGAGGTATTTCTTTACACCTTTTCTACATTTTACTCCTTTGAAAAAATAATTTATATGTTATCCCAGAAAAACACAGAATATCAAGAAAAGCCTAAGAATGAAGTATAATGATGGAGAGCTTTTCCTACCAAATATTAAAGTGTATCATAGAGCTAAGTAGCTAAAATATATGGCACTGGTACAGGATTAGACATATCCATAGAACAGAACAGATAATCCAAAGCTTTGGCAATCATGGGAATCTAATATATGATAAAGGCACCACTTCAGCCATTGGGAAGAGATGAATCAGTTAGTAAGTGGTTTTCCTACAGCTAGTAATTTATATGAAGAAAAAGGTCAAAACTTCTTCATCCCTAGCCCCAAAATAAATTTCAAATTGATTGTAAAAATTAAATAAAAAGCTATAAAAGCCTTAGAAAAGGGGACAATTTCAAACTATCTATTAAAATTTACATGAACATACATTTATACTCACAAATTCCAATTTCTAGTATTGACCCTAGATAAATATTTAAACATGTTCACAAAGAGACATGGCAAATATATTTTAAATTGTATTATTGTTTGGAGAAAGGTAAATTGGAATCATCCTAAATATCCACTCATAATCCCCATAGGTTAGGGGTTAAATAATTTTGATACATTCAAGTTACCAGCATCAAGTTGAAAAGAGTGGATTGGATCCTATATACTGACAGGAAAGACCTCCAAATCTTGTTGTAATATTAATAGTTGCATGGCATTACATACAGTACAATACCATTTATGCAAAAGCAAAACTAATCAAACTAAACTATAATTTTTGTGTTTGTGCATAATAGAAGCTTGAAAAAGATATACATCACTCTTAATAAGTGACTTCTGGGAATGAACTAAGACTAATATATAGGGGATTTTTTACCTTATGTGTAGAGTTTACTTTTTTTAAGTAAAAATGCATGAGTATATTATTTAAAAATTAGAAAACAGTGATTAATATGTGACTATAAATGACTATGAATAGTCACATATTAAATAAAATACTTGGAGAAAATATGAGTTATTTTTAGTATTGTTATTATTGCATCTTGGGTTGGATAGAGAACATCTATCTAGGGAAGACCTTAAAGGAAAAGATTGACTATTCTGACTCTATTTAAATGTTAGAGCAGGGGTCGGGAACCTATGGCTTGCAAGCCAGATGCGGCTCTTTTGATGGCTGCACCTGGCTCGCAGACAAATCTTTAATAAAAATAATAATAATGTTAAAAATATAAAACATTACAATCCATTCATTTCCTACCGCTCATGTTCATGGTTGCAGGTGGCTGGAGCCAATCACAGCCGTCCTCTGGAACAACACCAAATTTTTATTGGATAATGTGTAACGTACACGGGTCGTTATAAGGTCAGGAAGTAAACTTCCCTCCTTTTTTTTTTTTTTTTTTTTTTTTTTTTTTTTTTTTTTTAAATTTATTTTATTTTTATTTTATTCATTTTAGAGAGGAGACACAGAGTGAGAGAGAGAGAGAGAGAGAAAGAGAGAAAGGGGGGAGGAGCTGGAAGCATCAACTCCCATATGTGCCTTGACTGGACCAGTGCAGGGTTTTGAACTGGCGACCTCAGTGTCCCCAGGTCGACGCTTTATCCACTGCGCCACCACAGGTCAGGCCAAACTTCCCTCCTTTTAATCAAGTAGTCAGCTAGCTAATTGCAGAAACCCTTTTGATGAAGAAGATGGCTAAAAGAAAAGAAGATGAGGAGTATCATACTTTTCAGCAGGAATGGACAGAGGAACTTGCCTTTGTGGAGAGAGCAGGTTCTGCAGTGTGTCTAATATGCAATGATAAAATTGCATTGATGAAACAGTCAAATATAAAGTGGCACTTCGACACATGCCATACTACATTTGCATTGAAATATCCAGCAGGAGACAGCAGGAAGAAAGCATGTCAAGAGCTACTGTGCAGAGTGCAAGCTAGTCAGCAGCAGCTCCGCATTTGGACCCAAAAGGTGACTGGAATTCGGCTACCTTTGCTGGTGCTTTAGCAACTGTGAGAAACGGAAATCTATTCACAGATGGGGAGTATGTTAAAACTTTCATGCTTGATGTTGCCAATGAACTTTATGATGATTTTTTGGATAAAGACAAGATAATCAAACAAATAAAAGATATCCTCTTTCAGCAAGAAGTATTCACGATCGTACCATCATGATGACAAATCAAATTGAGGCAACACAAGTGAAGGACAAAATGCAGCACCATTCTTTTCTCTTGCTTTGGATGAGTCAACAGACGTAAGCCATTTATCCCAGTTCAGCGTGATTGCAAGGTATGCTGTCGGAGGAAAGTCTTGCTGTTTTGCCTATGAAAGAGACAACAAAAGGGAAGGATTTATTCAAGTCTTTCACTGAGTTTGCTAAAGAAAAAAATCTACCGATGGATAAACTTATTTCAGAGTGGTGCTCGCTTCGACAGCACATATACTAAAATTGGAACGATACAGAGAAGATTAGCATGGCCCCTGCGCAAGGATGACACGCAAATTCGTGAAGCGTTCCATATTTTTAAGATAACCTGGAGATGTTTTCATTGTACATATGTACCCTGATTTATTGGTGTCAACCCATTAGAATTAATAATAATAAAATATAATAATAATAAAAAAAACCAAAAACAACTTATTTCGGAGTGTACTGATGATGCTCCATGCATGGTGGGGAAAAACAGAGGATTCGTAGCACTTCTTTGTGAACATAAAAACAAACCCATCCTAAGTTTTCACTGCATCCTACATCAGGAGGCGCTTTGTGCTCAGATGTGTGGCGAGCAGCTTGGTGAGGTGATGTCACTGGTCATTCAGGTGGTCAACTTTATTGTTGCCTGAGCTTTAAATGATCGCCAGTTTAAAACACTACTGGATGAAGTTGGGAATAATTACCCTGGTCTGCTTCTGCACAGCAATGTGCGTTGGTTGTCAAGAGGGAAGGTGCTCAGCCATTTCGCGGCTTGTCTGAGTGAAATCTGGACTTTTCTTGAAATGAAAAACGCTTTGCATCCTGAGTTAGCTAACACTGAGTGGCTCCTGAAGTTCTACTATCTCGTGGACATGACTGAACATCTGAACCAGCTCAATGTGAAAATTCAAGGCATTGTAAATGCAGTCTTATCCCTTCAACAAGCGGTGTTTGCATTTGAAAACAAGCTGGAACTCTTCATCGCAGACATTGAAACAGGTTGTTTACTACACTTTGAAAAACTGGAAGAGTTTAAAGATGCAGGCACAGCAAGTGACACTGCTCAACATCTTGATCTCCAGCAGCTAGCAGGCTTAACATCTAATCTCCTGCAGTCATTCAAAGCACACTTTGGAGAATTACGTGAATGCACTCATCTTTTTAAGTTCACCACCCATCCACACGAGTGTGCAGTGGACAGTGCTGACCTGAGTTATATCCCCGGTGTCTCCGTCAGAGATTTTGAGCTACAAGCTGCTGACCTGAAGGCCTCAGATATGTGGGTGAATAAGTTCAAGTCACTGAATGAAGATTTGGAAAGACTTGCATGACAGCAAGCAGAGTTGGTGAGCAAACACAAGTGGGGAGAAATGATAAAACTTCAACCCGCAGACCAGCTGATTGTCAAAACTTGGAATGCACTTCCTGTCACATACCACACACGGCAGCGTGTGAGTATTGCTGTACTGACAATGTTTGGCTCTACGTATGCATGTGAGCAGTCTTTCTCACATCTAAAGAATGTTAAGACCAACCTACAATCACGTTTAACAGATGGAAGTCTCAACGCCTGCATGAAGCTTAACCTCACCGCTTATCAACCAGACTACAAAGCCATCAGCAAAACTATGCAGCACCAGAAGTCGCATTAATGGTAAGAAGTACTTTATTCATCATTGGTTAGCAACAGCATAACAACGTTATTAAAAAGAATTCAGAGACTTATTGTAATTTAAAAGTGTCAGTCTTACATAAAATGCACACATTTACTTGTATTTAGTGTTAAACATATTGTATGGCTCTCACGGAATTACATTTTAAAATATGTGGCATTCATGGCTCTCTCAGCCAAAAAGGTTCCCAACCCCTGTCCTGGATGTTTGATATTTCTCTTCTTTTGAATGCTCTTGTTTTCTGCTGGGTTTGGAGGTTAGGTTTGGTTTGGTTTGGTTTTCTTCTGGTACTTTTATAGTATCTATATTTCATTCTTTAATCTATTTTGGTATTTATTTCTTATGCCATTCCCACACATCCAAAGACCTGCTCCTCAGTCCCACTGGCCTACTCAACTATTTCTGTGCCAAAGCACAGCTTTAATAACAGGAGCTTTGCAATATGCTCATTATTCTTTTGCAAAATTGTCTTGGCTAATCTTAAACACAGCCCAGAAAAACTTTAGAGCCAAGTTTGTCAGTTTCCATAAAATTCCTTTGGGACTTAGATTGGGATGGTATCACTTTCTTTAAAATTTTTTATGTATAGATTTTAGCGCAAGACAGACGGGGACATCAATCTGTTCCTGTAATAAGCGCCCTGACCAAGGATCAAACCAGCAGCCTCTGTGCTTCCGGGCGATGTCCTAACCAACCAAGGGACTGTTGGTTAGATCACTTTTATACATCACTTTGGACAGATTTGACATTTTGCAATACCGAATCCTTCACCCAGCAGCATGCTAAGTGCTTCAGTTATTCAAGTTTTCTTTTACATTCTTCTGTGCAGGTTTATAGCTGTATTCATTTAGATGTTCCCCATGTTTCTCATTCAGTTTATCTGGGAGTGTGTTTTTCAGTGTTGTTGTAAATCTGTTATCCCCAATATTTTTCTTATTTTTATGAAGTTATGGGAGAACCTTCAGTTTTTGTATGTTAATCTTATAGCTTACTGGGTATACTAATTGCATTAGTTCTTAATTGTTTGCCATTTGAATTTCTTGGATTTTCTAGTTAGACAGTCATATTATCTGCAAAAGGGGCATTTTAGTATCTTCCTTTTCAGTATGTGCATTTAGGACATCACTTTGTTTTTTAGCTGAGCACTCATTGATGCTTCTCATACTGACTGGGGATCAAACCAGAGACCTCAGAACATTGGGACAATGCTTTATCCACTGAGCCACGTGGCCAGGGCTTCAGCATATATTTCTTCTTGTCTTACTACGTTGATGAGGACCTCTAGTAGAATGTTCAGGAGTAGAAATAATGACAAGGTTATTTGTCTTTTAAAACAGAATCTTCTGTTTTGTGTATATTGCTCTATATACACAAAACTATTTGTTTTGGGGATGTCAATAAAACTTTGATCAAAATACTTACATTGACCATTCTATGTGGAACACCAACTGAGCCATAATGGCCTACATGTGTAGGCCACGTGTAATTTGGGGATAGAGGACAGGGTGTCTGAGTCTTCCCCTGAGACTCCTTTCTCTCCCCTAACATATAAAGATATTGTGATGTGATGAACAGAAGACTATGAGTCAGAGGTTGGAGTCCCTACTTTATCATTCATTAGCTGCTGACCTAAGATAGTTATTCACTCTGAATTTTATTTTCTTGTTAGATGAAAACTTGTGTCTCTCAAACGGCTGTGATAGGAGGGCACTATCACTGTTGTTGGGGTAACAGCCATTGCTATGGTCATCAGCACTATTAAGAAACATTGAGCCTGACCTGTGGTGGCACAGTGGATAAAGCGTCGACCTGGGAACACTGAGGTCGCCAGTTCAAAACCCTGCACTGGTCTGGTCAAGGCACATATGGGAGTTGATGCTTCTAGCTCCTCCCCCCCCCCCCCCTGTGTCACCTCTCTAAAATAAAAAATAAAAAAAAATAATAAAAAAAAGAAACATTGATAGAGGGACTAAGAGACCACAACAGAGTCCAGAATGGGGCCTGGGGCTATTTTGACCACCATTGCTGGCCCCTGAGGCAGCACAGAACCCGGAGGCCTGGACCTTCCATGAGCTATCTGTGACTGGGTGACACATGTTTACTTCCTGCTGCCAGGACTTGGTGCCAGAGGGACCCAGATGCCTCTCTCTGGAATGCCAGCCAGGGGACTTGCTTCTGCTGCTGGTGTGTAGATATGTGTGCCAGTCTGGCCTAGCACAGCAGCATTCCAGCAGGCCAGGCCCACTCCAGGGGTTCCCCTGCCCCCGGCTGGTTGGGGCCAGCAGAGAATAGCTGAACCCTGCTATCACAACTTACCTGCTTTGTGACTGGTGGGAGGAAAGAGGTGGGCAGTAAATCTTGGGGCATCTGGGAATATTAGGCATGAAAAAAAGTTCTGACTGAGAGCACAGAAGATACTGTGCACACGTATGTACTAATGCCTGGTTAGTATGTATTAAGATCCATGCTACAACATGTAGTAGAAATTTGCAGAAAATCTGGATCCTTCTATTCCGTCACTGTGGAAACTTGATCCCCCCATCTGTCACATAGAAATTTTTTCTTTTAACAGAGACAGAGAGAGAGTCAGAGAAAGGAACAGATAGGGACAGACAGACAGGAACAGAGAGAGATGAGAAGCATCAATCATCAGTTTTTCATTGCGACACCTTAGTTGTTCATTGATTGTTTTCTCACATGTGCTTTGACCGCGGACCTTCAACAGACCGAGTAACCCCTTGCTCGAGCCAGCGACCTTGGGTCCAAGCTAGTGAGCTTTTCTTTTTGGCTCAAACCAGATGAGCCCGTGCTCAAGCTAGCGACCTCAGGGTCTTGAACCTGGGTCTTCCGCATCCCAGTCCGATGCTCTATCCACAGTGCCACTGCCTGGTCAGGCTGTAACATAGAAATTAAAGAGGCTGTTGTAGTATCAGGTGAAATAATGTACATGGATGTACTTTGTCAGCTGTAAAGCACAGTACACGTTACAAGATGGTCCTGAGTCTGGCCCTTAGGTACTTGGTCAGAGATGTGCCCCCTGCACAGATTGGGTGTGCAATATAGACCCTAGAACTTGTCTCTGCCTCTGTGTGAAGGGTAGAAAACCGAGGTGAGAGATCTGCGGAATTTGGAAGCTGATTGCAGGAAAGGAGGGTGAGATGCAGAGGTTACCATCAGAGCCTGGGACACTTCCACACTTTTCCCACTTATTTACCCACACACTGTCACCCAAGATGTCTCCCTGCTGCAGGATGCAAAAGGACAGACCTTCCTGGAGCCTCTCTGACAAATCCTTGCTCTGTTGCTAAGCAACTTGGCCTCCTCTTCCAGTAATAGGACCCGGTGTTTTGAGTCTGGCTTTCTAGCCTCCTTTAGCTATTTTCTCCTCCTCCAACCTCACGGAAACTCAAGGAACTTCTCTGGCTCAGGGAAGAGAATTGGGGTGCAGAGTTGGAAGGTGAGACTGGGAGATGGTCTATGCTCACAGTGTCTGTTCTGGGCTGGTCGATGCTGAGCTGAATGACAACTATGGAGCAGCACTTCATGCTGGATTCTTAAGGCACCTGCTGCGGCCTTGCAGCAAACCAAACCAAAAAGGGTGGGTTTAGGCAGCATCTCCTTTCCACAGATGAAGCCACTGAGCCTCAGAGAGAGTAAGTAGCCTTCTTGTTCTCACAGGGAGTAGGCAGAGGTTGGGTTTGAATCCATGTCCATTGGGGCTCCTTCTGCTCTGCCATGACATTTGGAATAAATGCAAGGGCCACAGTTGGCCACAAGACTTCTAAAATGCATTTCTTGCTCTGTTATCTGTCTGTAACCCACGGTGAGTGTTGAAATTGGGAACCTGTCCTGGCTTAGGTGGGGCTATGGACAGATTGCCCTACCACTTCCTGGGCCTCTCAGAATCTCATAATTGGCTTATTCCTCCACAAGAGATGATATATAGGATGGGAATAATACCAGAACCAACTCCAGAGGGTGGTAAGGATTAAATGAATATAAAGTTCTTTACCATTGTGCCTGGCGCATGTGTGTTCAATAAGTATTAGCCCTTACTATTATTACTACAAAAGCCCTTTCCCATCCTTACTGGTTAAGAGAACTCACTTCTATTTCAGAGGGTTATTGTAAAGATTTGATGTGATTTGGGTGTTAGTTATTGCGATGCTAATTGCTAATAACAAGAAAGCCTCCAAATTTCATGTCATAGTCCAATGCATGTTGACAGGTGACTTCTTTTCATACGATGTCCTAGGGACCAGGATCCTTCTATACTGTGGCTCTGCCATCTTTTAGGCACTAGTATTAAGAACTGGTTGCAAAATGGAAATAAGAAACTATGGGGAAGGCACATCCACTGCTAAATGCTTTGGCCTCTGAGAATCACATATGATCATTTCCATTAATATTCCATTTGTAAAAACGAGGAGGGCCTGGAAATTGAACTCGGTGTGGACAGTCACTTCCTAGTGGCGACTCTACTGCATGAAAGGAGGAGCACACAGCTCAAGGGGAGAGCTAGCTGTGTTAACCACAGGAGAGAAAGAATATTAGGATATTATTTGGGTATTATGAAGTGTGAGACATATGTGAAGTGTTATTGCTAATATTATTTTTATTATTTTTATTTTTTGTATTTTTCTGAAGTGAGAAGCCAGGAGGCAGTCAGACAGACTCCGCATGCCCACCAGGGGGCAATACTTTGCCCATCTGGGGTATTGCTCCCATTGCAACCTGAGCCATTCTAGCGCCTGAGGCAAAGGCCACGGAGCCATCCTCAGCCACCAGGCCAACTTTGCTCCAATAGAACCTTGGCTGCGGGAGGGGAAGAGAGAGATAGAGAGAAAGAAGAGGAGGGAGGCGGGAGAAGCAGATGGGTGCTTCTCCTGTGTGCCCTGGCCAGGAATCGAACCTGGGACTTCCACACACTGGGCCAACGCTCTACCACTGTGTCAACTGGCTAGGGCGATGTTATTTTTATTTAACCCACACAATAACCATGGGATGTAAGCATCACTACTCTTCCCACTTTTTAGGAAAAAACTAAGTCCCCGAACAATATAGACATATTCCCAAACTCACACAGCTGGTAACTAGCTGAGCTCCTGTAATTATAAATTCAGTACACTCTCTTGTTACTTCATAAAGAAATGGAGGGTGCTCTGAGTACAGGAGGCTGACCCGTGCCATGGTGGTTGCGGCCCCATAACCAGGGAAAAGGTGGTTCTTGGGGAGGCTCACCAGGCGGGCCCAGGACAAGGTCTGGGTTGGCTAGGAAACAGGCGTATATTTCCTACCCAGGGTACGTGGTGAACATCTGAATGGGTCTAGTGGGGAAGAGGAAGGTGCTTGTTTGTTTGTCTAATAATAGAAAACGAAGGCACTAACATAATCATTTAATCTTTCAAACCCATAAGATAGATTCTGCTATTATCATATTCATTTTACATATGTGACACAAGTAACTTGAGGTCACAGCTAATAAGTGACAGAGCCAGCACTCAAACCCAAGACGACCAACCCCAGAGCTCTTACTGTGTTGCCTTTTGTTTACAAAAAAGTGAAAGAAGGAAATAGCAAACAGGATCCAGTGGGAAGGAATGGTCAGAAAAAGTCACAGTTAGCCTGACCAGGCGGTGGCGCAGTGGGTGGAGCATCGGACTGGGATGCGGAGGACCCAGGTTCGAGACTCTGAGGTCGCCAGCTTGAGCGCGGGCTTATCTGGCTTGAGCAAAAAGCTCACCAGCCTGGACCCAAGGTCGCTGGCTCAAGCAAGGGCTTACTCAGTCTGCTGAAGGCCCACGGTCAAAGCATATATGAGAAAGCAATCAATGAACAACTAAGGTGTCGCAACAAAAAACTGATGATTGATGCTTCTCATCTCTCTCCGTTCCTGTCTGTCTCTCCCTATCTATCCCTCTCTGACTCTCATCTGTCAATGGAACACTGGGCCACTTTCCTCCAGACATGAGATCTACCATCCCAGGATAGAAGAGAGTCAGGGAGAAGTCCCACTGACCAAACAAGGTAGAAACTGCCACCAAATTGAAGGTGCATTCAGACCCCCAGCCCCACCCCAGAGTACAGTGATCTAACGCAGCCATGCTTATAGCCATTCCTTATAGTTAGGAAAGTGAAGGTTTGCAAAAGACAAAGGGGCAAAAAAAGAATCTCTGCTTTGTTCTTTATCTGTTGAGGGCCCTACTGAGGACACTCATAAAACAAGCCATCAGTTCATCCATTATAATCAACTATTTCTGCTATGATTAGACAGTTAGACAAAGTACACCTGAAATAGCCAAGCAACAGGTTACATTTACATGAGAAAGAAGCACTCCAAGAAGGCCCAGAGGGAGGGATATGGTGTGATGGTGAGGACTTGAGCTCTGGAGTGGCAGTTGGGTCAGTCACTTAACCTCTCCAAGCATCAGTTTCTTCATCGGAAAATGGAGGTAACCAATCCCACCTGGCAAGGTTGTGGCCAGGTAAAGGAGATGCCACATGGAAACAGAGGCAGAGCCTGGCACAGTCAGGTTCAATAAATAGAAGGGCACATTGTTATTATCAGCAGCTCTATTTGTTATGCATTATAAACAGGTTGGGAAACGAGCGGAAGTTAAGTGCATTTTAAAGACATGTTGAAGTAGAGATAAAGGCCAGAGAAGCAGAAAGTCCTGAGAAAAATACATCACAGCAGCATCTGATGTCCGTCTATGGTCACATGAGCTAACTAATGTATGTAAAAGTGTTAAGCAAGCCTCAGTGCCCTAGGTGGCATCATTGATCTGTGATTGTGCAGGTCTCAAGCAGTGTGGGGAAGTGGGCGTAGCCATACTGCATTCTAGTTGGGCTTAAAATTATTTTCTGTTGATTTGAGGCGGGGGCGAGGGAAGGGAGAGAGAGAAGTATCACCTCATTCCAAGTAGTTGTTCCATTTAGTTGTGCACTCATTGGTTGCTTCTCATATGTGCCCTGACCTGGGATTAAACCTGCAACCTGGGCACGCAACAATGCTCTATACCCTGAGCCACCCAGCCAGGGCCACTAGTTGGGCTTTTGATTTCATCTGCAAGGGAAGGCAACTGGAGTTTGGTTGCATGGAACCTGCATTATGGGAGGAGACATGGGTCTATATAATCCTGAGGGTTGGGGATGTGTGATCCTACAAGCAAGGTGACCAAAAGCCCTGAAGGACTATGGAGAAACCATTCAGAGCACTGGAAAAAGTCCTGGGACTAGAAAACACAAGTCTTAGAACAAGCCCTGGGACTTTGGCCAACCTTCTTAACATTTTGGACCCTGGCTTACTTATCCTCCAAGTGGACAAAGCAGTCCTTGCCTGTCTTTCTCCTTGACCTTGGGGAGGGGGGGAGGGTAATAAAACAATGGATGTGAAAGCATTTTGTAAATTCTGTAGTGACAGCATATGGCAGGGGGCAGCATTGTTCCACCAAGGACATGAATGAGGAGATAGGGAAAAGTCTCAGAACTTCAAGGAATAAAAGAGGGACTGGACCCTGGATTGGGAGAGGGAAACAATGATGGAATCAACACTTTGGAAGACCAAGACCCAAGGATTGAGGGGTCAGTGAGGATTGGCCCGGAACATCAGGAAGCTGGTGTGATAAGTGGCTTCTTCAGGACTTGAGTGGAGTAGAGTCATCCTAATACCACAGTAAATGGAATTCCAGAGATGTGATTATCTGAAGGTCATATAAGAAGTTAGTCACCAAGCTGGGACCAGGAACTTAGGCCTTCTGGTTTACAGTCCTGTATCTTAGCTTCCTAAACTGACTCAGCATGGAGGAAAGAACAGAGGGGCAGCATGAGAGTTAAGGATGTGATTTCACAGGTAAGAAGACCCCCTAAGCTAACAGTACTTCCCCCAGTTGCCCAATGATGCCTGAAATCCCTCCTTTATTGACTCACTTGCAGAACTTCAAGAGTCTCAAAGTTGGAGATCACCTCCCCTGGCCGTGTCCCAAAGAAGGGTCCGCTGAACATGCTGGTGACAGATCATTCCTCATCTGACATGTTCCAGGAAGAAGCTTCTTTATTAGATCAGGTTGACGTATCTGTCTTACTATAGCTTCCTACCACGTGTCCCACTGTCTTTATCCATATGAGTTCCAGTTCTCTGCTACAGAATAGTTCTTTGAATAATTAAGGACAACTCTGTGCTCCTTTCCCCACTTTGATTTTCCAGAATACATCTCCCATCGTTGGTTCTCCAACACTCTTCCTCTCCACTTCCTGGGTCCTCTCCTCTGTATGTTCTCCATTTGGTCTTCAACTGAAAGTGTTATCTAACATAATGTAAAATATGCTGGGACGCACCATCATTAGAGCAAAGGATCATTTCCTTCATCCTAGGTGCCATAGCTCCATCAATGCATCATCAGATCATAGTGACTTCTCTGCATTCACCCTCCAGGCTCCCATTTAATATGTGAACAAGGACACCTCATATTTCCACACAGGCTCTGTTGAGCCCCGCCCTTGCCATGCCTCACACTCCAACCTGCTGTCATTTCTTTTGTGACCTAAGGGCATGGCTTTACACTCCTTGCCAGGAAAGTTCACTTTGTTACATTCAACCCATGATTCTTCGCAGCGCCCATCTTTCTGGAACCTGGTTCTGTATCACAGTGCATTTCTTCTCCCTCCCAGCTTCTGCCCCCCTGCAAAGAGCCTCTTTGCCTCTCTCTCCAAGTCACTAAGGACCCCTCCCCTGCCTCATGTGCTCCCTTCCACCCTTCCACCACATGAGTCCACTCTTCCACCCCATGAGGTCTATAGGGTATAATGATGTGGAACAAGATTACATCAGATGTTAGGTGGCTAGAGCAGGATATCATTAAATTCTAAATGGCATAGAGAATAAGCAGAGGGTTATGACAAAGAGTTATGAATAGTATGTAATGGGACTGTAAGTGACTTTCCCCCATCCTTTGTCCAACTAATATTTAATGGGAGCCTTATGTGGGTATTTTCCAAATTTACTATGATGAGAATGTGTGATTTGGAGAACCAGATACATAAAGTGAAAATAAACTGAGACTCTTTTTATATAGGTGGACCTAGATGATTTCATTAGGACTCTTTGGGAAGGGGCATTTGGGCTCTTGCTGCACTAACTGTCCAGACTTCCACCCACCTTTCTCCTTCCTATCCATAAGGCAAAAGGAAGTCTCCTTAATTGCCCTGTGGAAGCCCAGGCATTTCCCAGCTACCAGCCAGGAACCTTTGTCCCAGGAGGAAATGTGTTCCTGGGGAAGAAACACCAGGACCCAGGGGAAAGAGGAGCAAGGGGATAGTTTAGTTGGGCAGCTCCAGGTCCTGGCTCTCACTTCAGATACCCGCCCCCCCCCCATGTTTCCATCTGTGGGGACGCGTTTAAGGCAGTCTTCCTGCCAATAGGTTTTGTAAAAAGCGCAGAGAGAGCATAAGAGCCGTGGTCCCCTTGGGCACCCCCATTCAGAAGGGCTTCTACAAGGTGAGGAAAAGGGCAAAGCCAGAATAATGACCCACTTCCCGCACTGCTTGAACCCGGGCCTGAGATGCAGGGCTGGCGTTCCCTCTTTTCGCCCTCCTCTCTGAAGGCCGAGGGTAACCTGAAAGCGTCGGGGTCTTCCAGCCTTCGGTGGGGGAAGATACCTGAGATTCCAGCACGGCCGGTGCAAAGCCTCCCAGGCTTAGAGGCAAAACCTTACCCTCTTCCGACCAGCAGAGGGCGCGCGCCACCCGCGAGAAGGCGGCTGCCGTCTCAGGCCAAGTCTGGGAGTGGCAGGCGTGGAAGACAGGGTTCCCTCCTGAAAAGGAGGTAGATCCCGAGATAGCGACGGAGATATGCGAGCAGGGGGGCGGTCCGTGAGTGAGGGTGAGAGATAAAGTCTGAGTGAGGGTTAGCAAGGGATGCAATGGCGTGACTGGGGAAAGGCTGAAATTGTGCGAAGATGAAACAAGGTGGGATAGAGGTTGGGATGAGGGGAGGTCCCGATGGAAGGACGCGTGCGATGGGAAAAGGTGGATGCCACTGCCTGTTAGGACGAGATTGGGATGGAGTAGGGAGAAGAAGGGGTGGGTGGAAGGCAGTGTGAGGCAGACTGAAGGTGGCTGTAGGTGAGTGGGAGGGGAGGGGCCGCAACAGGGCATTTCCCTCGTGGCTGCCCCCCCCCCCGCGCGTGCGCGCCGCCCGCAAGGGTTCCCCGCTCCCTCCAGGAGCCAACACCCAGCCTCCTTTGCCCTCATCCTTTCCGGCTCTTCCTTGGCAGGTCTTTCTGCTCAGGCCTCAGCTGGGCATCTCACTTTTGTCCTTCCTGAAAAACTATTCTGGTGCAGCAAAGAACTGAGAGAGGAGGCAGCAGGGAGCTTGGGAGCTTTAATGGTTCTGGAAGGGAAGAGAAACACAGCGGGTCTTCCTGCCAGAGAGTAGTGGTGGGAGGAAGGGGCCCAGGAAGCCACCTACGTGAGTCATGGGGGCAGTGGCCCTGCCAAGCCTGCTGAGGGCCCAGAAGGTGACTGTGAGAGGCCTCCACCATACTGGAATCGGCAGCTCCGTGAAGAAGAGGGGGAAAAAAATGAGAAAAGATTTGGAATTCGAAAGAGATGGGTCATAATGAAGCTTCCAGGAGCCAGGCCTAAGTGCAGGTGGAAGGGAGAAAAAGACAGGGAAAGCCCCCAACCCCCTCCCTTAGGGATCTGGGGTCTAGAAGAAGATGAAAGTTAGATAATGTGGGGGGACACAGTCACCCTCCTCTAGGGGTTGAGAGGTGAGGAGGGGCAGGTCCACGGCTGAAGGAACACTGAGAAGACTTCAGGTCTCTTCCCCCGGGACTGCGGGAGGCGAATGAAGTCGAATCTGACGTCAAAGGAACGGTGGGGAGGCGCCAGGACTCCTCCCCAGGACGTGGATGGGATTGAGTAAGACCCTGGGCGTCTGGGAGAGGCCGCGCGGCACCCGGCCGCCCCGTCTAATGATAATGGCCCCCCAAGTGCGAGGCGGTGGCCACGGCGCCAAAGGGCCCGGGAGGGGGCTGCAAGCCCGGGCTGGGGTAGAGAGCTGCGGTGGCGGCGGCGGTGGCGGCCGGGCCAGGGCCCGGCCAGTAGGAGAAACCGGAGGGCGCGACGCCGGCAGAGGCGGCCATGAGGTTGAGTTTCGAGAGGCCCGGGAAGGGCAGCGGGGCAAGGCCGGCCGGCAGCTTGTAGAGTGGGCCGTCCTGGGCGGCGGCGGCCGCGGCAGCAGCGGCGGCCGCGGCCTGGGCGTGCGTCGGGGGCGGCTGGCAAGCCTGCGCCAGGCCCTGGAAGTCGAAACGGTAGGCGTAGCGCTTGCCGTGCACCTTGCTCATGATGTTCTTGTCGTAGTAGTAGCGCAGCGCGCGGCTCAGCTTGTCGTAGTTCATGTTGGGCTTGCTCTTGCGCTCGCCCCAGCGCCGCGCCACCTCGTCTGGGTCCGTGAGCTTGAACTCGCCGTGGCCACCCTCCCATGCGATACAGCCGGCGTTGGCGCGGTCCGCCAGCAGCTCCAGCAGAAATTGCCACAGCTGGATCTGCCCGCTGCCTGCGGGGAGGAGAGCAGTCAGCCACAGGCGGGATGGGGAGACTGAGTGTGGGGACGAGGTGAGGCGAGAGAACGACCTAGCCCGGGGAAACGGGTGTCCGGAGGGGAAAGGACCCGCCCAGCTGTGTAGATGGGCGCAGCTGGAGCGGCTGGCCAGGAAGAGGCTGATCAGCAAAGCTGTCCTAGTCATTACTGCGCTTTTCAACAATGAAATCAAGGCTTCCTTCCATCAGGAGGACACAGCCCTGTGGGCGCGTGGCTTTCTGAGAATTGGCAGCAGAAGGCGAAGCATCGCCTCCTCCTCAGGAAGGCAGTGGCACAGCAAGACACTGGGCTCTCTGAGGTGAGCAAGGACAAGATATCAGCTCCTACCGCGAGCTGGGCCCTGAGTCCTAATTTAGGTCAGAGCATGCACAACCGTAGGGGGTAGCCTGCACAGGTGTTTGGACTGCCACGTCTCAGCTGGACCACATCTAGAGCTCCAGGGAGAAGAAGCCGGGGGCGGGAGGGGGGCAGCAGGACCATCCCTGGCCCCTGGACAAGGCCCAGTCCCTAAGGGCATACAGTTGGACGACCACCTGAGGTGGGGAAGAAGTGATGGCAGGCTCCCATGCGGTCCCACGTCAGATAGGAATAGGGATAGGGGCTTGCTCCCGTGAGAGAAGGGGCAGCCTCTGAAGGCTCTCCAACCTCGCCAAGGGCTGGTGCGCAGAACGCTGCGCTGGCGCTAGTTTCGGCCTCTTTTTCGGAACAGACGGGAACCTGGGCCTGCAAAGTTGTCATACTTCCCAGGGAATGCACAACTCTGAAAAGAGGGGCTGAGACCGGGAAGCCGCTGTGCTTAGCTCCCTGCCTTCTCCCATTTTTCATCCATCTCCAGGCTTTTCTGCCTTCTGATTCTGGGGTTGTTGGAAGCGGCAAGGTTTTCCCTGGGTATTCGCGTGATGAGGAGTGGGGTGCCCCAGGGCTCACTCCTCTGTCCTGGAGGCTCAACCAGACAAGCAGATTAAAATCTTGGTACAACCACCCCCTCCCTTTAAGAATAAAATGGATTTTCCTCGAAGTTGTTTAATTATTATTTCAAATCAAGCCTAGGGAGCCTCTCTTCCTTTTACAATGACTGGCTCAGAACCCAGATGCTACCCTCCACATTTTCAACCCCAATCCTCCACAGTAGCCCAGCGAGGAGCTGCCTGGCTCCAGGTAGGGAGCGTTGAGTTTTAGGCTCAGAAGCAAAGGAAGAATTGGGTAAAAATGTGCAGCTGGTACAGATGCAGAACGACATCAGAGGCTTGGAAATGCATTGCCATTGGGACTCGTGTTTTCTTCTAAATAAAGCTGTTGCCAGCCCCGTTTTTATGATTACTGTAACGGTGAGATTTAGGGTACTGGCTGAGTGAGTGGCTGTAGGGAGGCTTTGCCTGGAAAGCCAGTCAGGCCCCACCAACAACAAGGCAAAGCGGAAGGTAATCTAGCCAGTGGTGGAGACCTGTCTTCGAGCCTAGGAATCAACTGCAGTGACCCAGCGGACTTGGCGGGGAAAGCTTGGCTGCTGCAGGTCAGTGCAACAGGTAGGTGCTGGCCCCGGTGCCAGTGGCTAGGGAGTAAATGGATCCCAGAGGTGCCTGGTGCCCTTGCTGCTAGCAGGGAAAGGAAGCCAAGCGCCTCAACACTGTCTATCCTCAAAAGAGTGAGCCGGGACTAGGAGCCTCTTCCTCCGCCCTGACCTGCAAGTCCAGCGCTGTCACTCGGAAGAGGCAGGAGCCTAAGGCCAAGTGAATGCCTCCCCATCCTTCCCACAATGATGCCTGGACCCTCCGCTTCCCAGAGCCACGCAGGGCACATCACTTCCACCCTCTGTTCTGGTAGTGGTAGCGCCTGTGTTCCTCGGGTGGGTGCCCCGGCTCCCATCCACTGTCCTCGCTCTCACCCTCCCAGTCCGCCAGCCAGCTCACCTTTTTGTACCGCAGGGCTCAGCGGCCCCCACCCCGGGCTCTTCCCTTCCTTGAAGAGACCGTCTCCGACGGGATCTGTGGCGGCAAAAGAAAACAGTCAGGCAGACGCAAACGAAGGTTGTGGGCTTGACCCAAGGGCCCCGGGGCCAAGGCTCTAGAAGGGCTGGCTGCCTTGGTTCCCTGCGTGAGGCTGGGGGCGCGAGCTGCCCAGCTCCTCCTCCCGAAGCCTGGCTCCGGCGCGCGCCGCGCAGAGACCCTCCATAACGCCCAAGTCAGGAAACGCGTCCAGGAAAAAGGAAATCCGCTTTCCGAACCCGCGGGCGGGAGCCTTATAAAGCCGAGCCGGGACTGCGCCAGCCGAGCCGGAGCGCACGGAGCCCATCCGAGAGGAGAAGAGGGCGCCTGGAAGGCTGGGTCGGTGGGAACGCTCGGAGCAAGGAGGTGAGGAGCCGCGAGGGTGCAGGGGCGACGCCCGGCGTACCACAACTTCCCAACATTGCACACGCACTGAGTCCCCCACTCCACCGAAGACTCCTGTTCCCCCTTTAGGCTCTTTCGGCCCCTGAGCTGGCGACCTAGGCCTCCCAGTCTCCCTATCTGCTCACTTCGAGTCTTCTAGACCTCACACGAAAACCCCAAAACTCTGCATCTGCCTTTAACGTCTTCCAATGCCTTAGGTTGTTCAGTCTTCCAGCAATCTGAGGCTCTGGGCCGCGCCCCTTCCCCTGGACCCCAGCAATCCCTTTCCCATGCCCCAGACCAGACTTCAGCCCCGGGTCCCGGTGCCTCCAGCCCTCGGCTGGTCCCTGGTACCTGGCAGGTACATGTTGATCAGCAGGGGCTGGGAGGCGCCGCTCTGTCTCATCGCCGCCAGAGCCTGGGCCGTGGGAGGTGGGTGGGGGTGGGGGATGAAAGAGGGGGACGCGTCAGGCTTTGCGCTCCGGGGTACCGTCCCTGCCCAAGGCGACCACGGGTAACTGGGAGATGGAGACAGAGCCAAGTCCAGCAAGGCATGGCGGGAGGGGTCTGGCCGGGTGTGGCGGGGGTTGAGGGGGTCCGGGAGCGACGCTCCCAGCTACCAGGCTGCTTGGAACCCTCCGGCCCCCCACGCGGGCAGGGGCCGCAATTTCCGTTTTAATTAAAGCGCTGTCGCCTCGGCCCCTCGGACCCCGCCCCCGCCCCTCTTATCGGCCCATCGCAATAAAGTCTCCAACAAGCTGCGCTGCAGCCAAGCGCGCCTGGCAGCCCCCCGCGCTCCGCAGCCGGGAGACGTGCGGGGGATGGGCCTGGGCCTGGAGCCCTGACAGGGGTCAGGGCGCGTTTCTTTTCCGCCTCCTTGACTCTCAGCAAACATCGATGGGACGGAGTACCCGGCCCCACCTCAGACCCCCAGGGCCACAGCCTCTTCATCTCGACCATTCCCAGCCCCCTCACCGCTCCACGCGCCTCCCCCTCCTTTCCCCACCCCCACCCGGGTTCCCGTCTCCAGGCTGCGTTATCTGCATCTTCACTTTTAAATTTCCGCTTCCCTCCCTCTCTCCTGTCGCTGCGCTCCCGGGCCGGGCAGCCGTGGCTCCCTTTATCTCCGCACCCCGCTCCCCGGCCTTCCCCCTCCTCCTCCTCTTCCACTCTGCTCTTCCCTGGAGACCTGGTCTCCTTCCCTGTCTGTTGCTCTCGCCCGATTCCGGCCTTTCCAGAGCTCTCAGGCCTCGGCGGCGCTGGGACATCTCCCCCACAACTTCTAGTTGGTTGCCCCTCATCCCCCTTTCTAAACCCCTCCTTTTTATTAAAAAAAAATACCGATTGATTTTAGAGAGAGAAAGGAGAGAGAAAAACATCGATTTGTTATCTGCAATTTTGGCATATAATAGAAGATGCTCTAACCAACGAGCTACCTGACTGGGGCTTTCCTTATATTTAGTCTCTCTTACTTCCATTTCCCCTCCTGCCTCCTCTCTCTCTCTCCCTCTCCACCCTCTCTCTCTTCTCCTTTTCTCACTCATTCGTTCCTTACTGATTTGAGGCATACAGTAAGCTTATGACCCCCTTCCACTTCCGCCACAACTATTGCTCTTGCAGCCTTCCCACGCCATCATCCCAGCCACTGTCCACCCTCACAACTACTGCCATTCTGCTTACCTTTGAATCAAGTTGGAATTGGCACCTTGCTAACAGGAGCAGAGGGACTAAAGCAGGATTGTATACTGTACAAGGACCCCAAGCCAGAGGAAATAGAGGCTGAGACCCACTCTGAGAAAGGAACAAAGATGCTGATCGTGTATTAGTAAAGCTGATGTGGTTCCCAGGTGGCTTGGGGTCTCTGGGTATCTGTGTGGCTACCTGATTCTGAAGAGGCTGCTAGGGAGGGATGCTATCTGGAAATGGGCTTTTGAGCTGGAAGCCCACCTGCAGCCATGCAGTACCTGGTGACTACTATCGGAATTGGTACTCTTGAGGCCTTTTACTCCCACTGCTTGAGCCCAGAAGGCGAGGATACCGGGGACTGTAGGGCACATGGATTAGAGTGGGCAGTTTTCTGCAGGATCCCTGGTCCTGGGGTGCCTGACTGAGAATGACTAGAAAGTCTAACTTGGTGGGTTCTTGCTATAACTGCTGGAGTGTTTGTCCTTACTGTGGAAGTTGTAAAGATCCAAAGGAACCATGGAAGGGTGTGGGAGGCAGAGACTAAGGGAAAATGAGGGATCCCAAGACCCCAGAGGATCCTAAAGGGACAAAGATGGGAGCTTGTGGAATTGGGTGGGAGCAAAAATGAGAGGTTGCTATGCTCCTGTGGACCAAACTCAGGGCTTCATAGGATGGAAGGGTTTTGAAGGCAGAGCTGAGGTTCCAATACTTCCCCTCCCTGCTTTCTTATCATTTCCCCAGATAGGAAACAAGGAGTAAGAGGTCAGAGCTAGGAGACCTGGGAGGCACCAAGGTCCAGCCATTTAATGCTCTTTCATTAAGAAGGCTGAGGCAGAAAGGAGAGCTCTCAGAGTGAGGGGTCTATCCAGACATCCCATTGCTGAACTGGTGAAGGATCAATATCTCAGGCTCTAAGCTCCTGCCTCTGAGGACTCAGATGTTAAAGGGGTAAGTGGGCAGGTGGGGTGGGAGTGGGCATGGGGTGGGAGTGGGGTGGGCATGGGGTGAGAGTTGTCCTCCAGCCCCACCTGGGTCTGGGCTGCACTGGTAAGGGATGGCCCTTCTCCACCCCCTTTGGCCTTTTGCTGAGTGTGGCCAGCAAGCAAATCCCAGGGCTCTGCAGACCATCAGCCTGCTGGGAATGGGAAGGTGAAAACACTCAGGCCTGGCCTCTGTGAGTTCCCCCACTCCTTAGCTGCCAGTGTGAGGAGCAGAATCGGACCTCTGGGTCTGGGAAAACAAAAGTTGCTGCAGATATTAGCTCTCCCGACTCCCTGATTGTATAAGTGAGGACGCTGATACCTAGAGACAGGTAGTGCCCTATTCAGGGCCATGCTTCCAGTTCCTGAAGCCATCTTGCTGACTCTTTCCAGCAGCCACAGAGCCCTCTAGAAGGAGGGCGGTTCAACTGATGGCAGAGACCAGGTCTCCCTTTGCCCACTGTCTGACCCCCAAAACAGGGAATGAGGAGATGGACTGCTGGCCTCTGAGGCCAGTCGACTGGGTTCAAGTCTGGGTTCCCCACTTCCTAGTTGTGTGAGCTTTCAGAAAAGTTCCATAACCTCTCTACCTTGGTCTGTTCCTCTGTAAAACGGGGATTTCAGTACCTGCCATATAGAATTATAAGGCTTATATAACACATGCTGACTGCTCAGACAAGACTCCACACATCTTGCTATTGTTATTACCATCCTTCCAAGAAGACAGGCTCCAAGGAGCCTATGACCAGGCAGGAACCTCAGGATCCTTTGGAACCCACTAAGTTTTAGAGCTTTGCTGAGGCCTGAGACTTTAAGTCACTGCTCAGGTCAGCCTACACTTAGCCTGGATTTGGGATCAGGAGCCCTTGTTCAAGTCACCAATTACGTGGGTGACCCCATTGAGGCCTCTTCCTCTCAGACAATCTGCAGTTGCTTTGTTGGTGAAATGGATTAAGCATCAAATGTGTCAGGAGAATCAACTGCAATAGAGAGCATGGACTGTAACCCCACCTAGGGCTCTGTCCTTTGTTTTCTGGACCTAACCCTGGGGTCCATGAGGGAAGACAGAGAAGGAGGCTTCTAGCTGACTGCCCTAGTGCTTTTCCATAACACCATAAGCATTTTCAGGGGGTTCTCATTGAATCTACACAACATCCCTCTCACACAGACCAGGCATGGATCAGTAGCCCCAGTTTACAGGAGAGGGAATTGAGGCTCAGGGGTGCTGTGTAATTGGGTCTGACTTCTGGTGTTCTGACCAGCTCATGGCTCTTCCCAAGGGAGCAGATGCTTGACTATGCACAGCTGGGCCCCTGGGGACTGCGGTTCAAGTCTGACCATTCCCCAACATTGCCCTGCCTTCCCTGCACTGGGGTGATAATCTGGGCCACTCCTCCACATTCATAGGTCCACTCGGAACTTGAAAACACACGCATCTCTGAGGAATAGGATAAAGGAATCCCCAGCATCTTGGAAGCCCTACCTAAGTAAGATCGAGGATATTATTAACTGGGCAAAAGAGGAAACTGGGAAGAAGCTACATTGATGACAGGGGTTCTGGTGGCTGTTACCACACTCAGCTCCACTGTGTCTGTGGGCTTCTGCCATCTGCCCCAGAATCCAGGCTCACTGTGGTCAGTAGCTAAGGGAGTGTCTCTTCAGTTCACCAGTTCTCTGAAAAGTGTGGAAGAAGAGGAAGAACGAAGACGAGGTTGTTTGGAACAGTAGAAAGGAGGGTATGAAGGTGCTTTGTAAATACTGGAGCTCAAACCATGTGAAGGATCTTTATTATTCAGACAAAGGCTCTGTTCAGAGAGAGGAAGTCTCCCCCTTAGAATACCATGGTAAATAGTGGAAACTCCCAGTAATTCCTCTTCTCCCACCCTTGCTCTTCTATAAGGTAGAGATTCCATAAAGCTGGGAAGGGGGTGCAGGCTTCCCTAGCTGAAAAGGGAGCCAGGGTACCAATAAAGACTGGAAAATTGCCTGACCTGTGGTGGCGCAGTGAATAAAGCATTGACCTGGAATGCTGAGGTCACCCATTTGAAACCCTGGGTTTACCTGAGCAAGGCACACAGGGGAAGCAACTATGAGTTGATGCTTCCCACTCCTCCCCTACCACCCTTCTCTCTCTCTCCTCTCTCTAAAATCCATCAATAAAAAATCTTTTTTAAAAAACGACTGGAAATGGGGCTAAAGAGAACTCAGCAGAGCTCCTGCAGAGAGTAGAGGAGGTCCTGCCCTGCATGACCTTGCCTGGCTGGTGGTGGAGGGGTGTGTGGAGCGGGGAGTGTGTGCAGGTGGCAATTCTTCTTTGAGTCCTGCTATGGGGCTGTGTGCATCCCAACCAGAGGATAACGAAGGTGCCAGTTGGCCATATTACCCTTGGCCCAAGCTGATGGGCCATTACCAAGGAGTAGTGTGGGACAGGTTGCAGTTAACAGGGTGTCCAAGGTTTTTACCAGTCCCACCAGAATCTAGCTGCACACATCCTAAGCCAGTTTATGCTCCATAAAGTGTAGCCTGAAAGGAGGCTCAGATTGGCAGAGAAAGACCCTCAGAAAGATGAGGATGGAAATCACCAAGCAAAACACCAAAAAAAGAAGCAAGAAGGGCAGGCGGGTTCAGAAGGCTTTATTCAGGGTTGTCAGGAAAGGTGCTGGGGTCATGGAGCTTATTGCTGAACTCTTCGAATGGACTGCAGCTGTCCAGTGTGGGCCTGTGTGCCAAACTCACTGTAGGTACGGAACTCCCCACCATGCCGGTCCCGCTCCAGTACATACTGGTAACCCCGGTAGCCTGGGTACTGGTAGGCCACCCACCTAGAGCAGCGAGGGGAAAAGGGTGGTAATCAGGGTCTGCCATCGCCCCCACCAATGTCCTCCATCAGTAGGACTCCTTTAGCAGTTCCTAACCCCCAGCTTCCGAACCATTGCTTCAGTTTTTCCTGCCTACATCTTTCCCTGCCCTGCTCATGGCTCTACATCTTCCTATCACCTTCCTCGCCTTCTCCTATTCCCACCCTCCACTGCCTCTTCATCCAGGTTTTCAATCCCTTCCACTCACCCTATATTGTTCCCCTGACTCCTGTTCTATGGCCTGCCCCTTCCTGCCCAGACTGTTTCCACCATTTCACTTCCTTCCCCTTGTCTCCAAGTCTCCCACCACCTCACTTCCTTCTGTCCTCCAGTCACAGCCCCTCTCTTCCTCTGCCTTTCAGCATGCCCATCACCTCTCCCCACCCTTCTCCCTGTGCTTCTCATTTCCCTTGTTCCAGCCCCAGGACTCACGCTCCAGAGCTGACTTTCAGGGAACCCACATCCTTGCTGGTCCAACCCATGGATGACAGGGACGGGTAGTCATCACTGAGCTCAAACTTGCAGCCCTGGAAGTTGTCCCCCTCAAACAGTGTCACACGGCTGTCACTGTGGTTCTGAGGCACAGGAAGGTAGGGGTTAAACCCTCCAAAGAGATGTTAATGAATACAGTCTCAGCCCTGCTCTCCCTACTTGCTGCCCAACACAGGTTGTGCGGACATCTAGGCTCCACAAACACTCTGGTGTTTACTCCATTGGCTTCCTAGCAGTCTGGGGAGCTAGGGTGCTTGGAGATTCCCAGCCTGGCCCCTTCTGTGGCTTTGGGTTGAGGTGGTGAGACTGGCAGGAGGGTGTCCTAGAGACCTTTTCAGATCAGGGCTAGAAAGCATCATATGACATTAACTTGTTTTTCAAGAGGAAAATCAGAGGTCTTGAGAGAAATTTGGTGTATTAACCAGGATAGTTTCTTTAGGGCATTACTGATTACCCAGTTCTCTGCTCAGAACCCTGGACAGCCTCTCACAGAATAAGGCCCAATTAAGGGGTGTTTGGTGGCAGAGTCAAAACAAATAGGCCAGAGCATTAGTGTTGGGTGGGTCTGCGCTGCCACAGTCCCAGGTCCTTCCTCCTGAAGGGCTCCTTGGCCTTCTGGAATGGAGAAGTTTGGCTGAGTCAACACTTGCTCTCTGCCCTCACCACCTCGCCCCAGACCTCACCAGTATGGGACCTAAATCAGCACAAATGGGAAGTAAAATACTCCCCTTTAGTGTATTTCAGTGGTTTTCAACCACCAGTCTACCAAAATTTCACGCCAGCCCACAAAAGAGGTAACCACCCTGATGCTGTGTGAAGATTGTAGAGTCTATAATCACTGGGTCTGTAATCTTCATATAACATGAGGGTGTTTAACTTTTTCATGAACCGCCATCGATTCGTGGACAGGCAGTTAAAAAACACTGGTGTCTTTGATTTATTACCAACCTTCCTCCCCCACCCCACACACACCACAGACTGACCCTTCTCAGCTTTGATCCCTGGATTGCATTCTAGTCTCATCTTCATGTTGGCCCTAGTGACTCTGGAGCAAGTCATTTTGCCCCTCTGAGCCCCATTTTCACACCAGTGTATGAGGCTAATGGCAGCCATCCGACCTCCTAGGGCTGTGTGATGACTGAGGCGCTCGCTCACTCTTGCCACAATGCGACATGAGAAACCCCATGCGTTCCGAAGACCCGGAAGGTCTCGGCGCTGTCCGTGGTGCTGATCTCTGGCGCCTGGCTGAGGCCCACAATCCAAATTTAGGCAGAGCCCTCTGGTTCTGGGAAGTAATGCCCCTACCACCCACCTAGGAGTTATGTTTACACACCCCCATACAGTGAGTGATGGCCTTTTGGAGGTGCCGCGGAGGGACCAGGGCCTGGAGCTAGGATCTAGGAGGCAGAAAATGAGGGGGAGGGCTGTGCTCACTGCGCAGAGCACTGGCCGAAAGGAAAGAAGTTGGTCGCTGTGGTGGCCGCCACTGCCGCTCCAGGCGCTCCAGCGAGGATAGTCACCCTTCTCCAGAATGAATTGTTGTCCTTGGAAATCGGGGTACTCGTAGGCCACCCAGCTGGAAAAACAGAAGGGAAACATCTGCCCCAGCGGCACTTCTTTCCCCTCCCCCTTGCTTGTTGTGATTGAGAAGACCGAAACCCGCAATTTCCCTGACACACCCACTGCGTGGCAAACCAGCCCTTCTAGAGACCAAAACCCCTAAACGGGTTGCTAACCAGGGTTTGAGGGATCCAGACTTCCAGGTCAGTACTCCTAGGGTGGACAGAATTTTCAAATTTACGAAGATCACCCAACCATGCCCTTTTACATAAAAAATTTAGATGCTTTAAAAAGTAGGTGTAGAAACCCCTCCAAGCCCGACCCCAACCTGCGGTAGCAGCCCGTGACAACAACAATCAGCTCTCCTGAGGGCCCCAGGCTCTAAGAGACCAACCTGAAGCCGGAGGAAGAGAATTGGCTTCTTTTGTTAGACAAAGTGCAGAGCCATCTAACTTTGTACAGAGGAAAACGTTGAAGAGGAAATTACACTGGAAACCCCTTCAGAGTTAAAGTTCTCCCGCCCCCTCGCGCAAAGGGTCGCTTTTCGCTTTTATTCTTTTAGCTCACGCGAGGATACATTCTTTCTTATGATTTGTCTTGCGGCGGCTGGAAATTTTGGAGAAGCCAAGGGGTTTCCTGTGTTTGTGGGTCTCTATCAGGCAGGGTTTACAGACTGGGGACCGGAGGGATGAGAGACAAAGTCCCAGGCTCGGAGCTTGGGCTAAAGGAGCCCGGAGTCCCCAACCCAGCACAGCAGCATCCGGGCGATCACTCACGCGCCGTTTTCGACCTTGACGGAGCGCACCCTGCGCAGGCCTCCGCGCTCGCAGATGTTCGCGCAGTCACTCAGCAGGCGGCAGCGGCGACCCTGGAAGTCCTCCTCATCCCAGAGCGTGAGGGAGGCGGGTGCCGGTCCCGGCGCCGGGGCGCTGCTCATGCCGCTGCCGCAAGAAGGACCAAGTGCTCAGAGTCTCTAGAACACCCTCCCTAGCTCAGGCCCAGGCCCGCCCAACCCGGGTTGGGGGTGAAGGACCCAGGGGTTGGACTGAGGCTGGCTTAGACCCGGGTTGCTAGTGGCTCTCTCTTATCTCACCATCCTCCACCCTGAAAAAACCCAGCCCCAGCACCCAGTATTCACCAGCTGGGTTGGCGCCGTAGTGACCGAAAATGGAGAGGCTGCGCGCCCGCCAGACCTGCAGGGCTTTATATCCGACTTCGCCTCCCTCCCCGAACGGTCTCCCACTCGGGTGGGGAGAGCTGAATCAGCGGTCAGGCTGCGGTCAGGCCTGGAGTCCCCGGGGGAGCCGAGGCCATTCCAGCAGCCGCCTAGCTGGCCCCTGTCCTCGGGGATTACAATAGAAAGTGCTGAGGCACAAGTCCCGCGCCTGCTGCAGCCAAGGCTGACTCGGCTCTTTCTTTCTGGGGCTAGAGTCAGGCGCACCGACCTCGGAGCAGAACGCGCCCTCCCTGGCCCAGGCCCAGGCATAGGCCCTCAGGGGCGGAGGTACCAGGAGACCCTACGGCCCCCGCGTTCCTGACTCTCCTAGGCGCGGCAGTATTCCCCTACGTCCGAACTCCACCTCTTCTTCAGTCCTAGGTTGAGGCCTCTCTTTTGGCCAGAGCAGAAGGAGACAGGCTCCCCGCAAGCGACTTTTCGCATACCCCGAGCCTTCTCTTTCCTGGGAGATCGGTCTTCCGCAACTCCTTTCCTCCCAAACTGGAGTCCCCAGACCCGGTGCTGCGTTCCCCGAGTTGTTCTGAGCTGAGTGGCGGAGAGGGGCGCTAGACCGCGTTTAGCGCAGGAAACTTGAACCGCGCAAGGGAGGGAGCGGATTCACTAAAGTCCGAGGAGTAATAGTAACGAAGCAATAGCTCGCTCGAGTAGTTGGGAAGAACTTTTCAGTCTTAGCGTGGCTCCAGGGACTGGGGGCTCGGGTGCCGAGGTCTGCCTGAGTGCTAGCAGCTGATTACTGAGGGCCAAGTTCAGGCCAGGCGCTCTGCTCAGAGCCTTTACGTGCTGCGTTATCTTAGCCAATTCTCATACCGAACCCGTGAGGTAGGCGCGTAGGCGCTGTCATTATCCTGAATTTCATAGAAGCAGCAGGGGCTTAGACAGGCTCGTGGAACGTGGTGGAGGAGATGTCCCAACTGAGATGTGAACCCAGGCTTCTGTTTTGCCATACAATGTCCTGTAATTAAAAGGCTCTCAGCACTCCTGGGCCCTTGCTTCCAATCCCCATGCTATGTGTGATGGGGGAAGAGCCCGGAGAGGTGGAGAGGAAAAGGAGGGGAAAGCTTTGGGGTCCCAAGGGAGGCTCCAGAGAAGACATTTCCTCCCAATGCAGCAGAATTTTCTAATCACGCAACTGTCAATGAGACACTAAGGCTTCTGAAAAAATTGTGCATTTTCCTTAATGAAGGAGGTATTCCAGCAGAAGGGGGGGGGTGAGTGAATAAGGACCTAGTATGCTTTGTTCCTGCGAGACGACTGTTTTCCTCATAGACTCAACAGCAGTCCCATGAGCTAGGCTTGGGTATACAGACGTGGACACTGAGGTTCGAGGAGGTACAAGGTCTTGTCCAAATTCACATAGCTAGTCAGCATCAGGGCAAGACTAGAATTTAGACCTTTTGAGTCCAAAGCCACTGCTCTTGCCACCCGACGTCCTGTGCCTAAAGGCTCACAGAGTAGATGCAGCTGCATCTGTCTTTTTCGTCTTTTGTTTATGGGTGTGCTGAGTGTCTCCTTTTTTTTTTACAAGCAGTAAGCTCCATTTAAGCGGGTTGTGTCATCATCATTATAATTAAGGTGTTATATTCAAACCTTAGCACAGTGTGCTCAGTAAAACTTGAATAGTGAGTGAACAATGTAGTCAGGGTGGGTCAATGTCCATTGGGGAAGGCGTGTAGAGGAAATTCTACAATGTGAGTGCAGGAGTAAAGCTTTGCCCTTTCTACCAACTTCCCCACCCTGATGCTCTGAGATTCCAGGAATAGGTGCTGGGGGCAGCCAGAGTCTCCATTTTTCACTGATGAAGAACGTCTCTCAAGGATCACAATGTGTGTAAAGGAGAATAGCCTAGAGCATGGGAAGTAAAGTCCAAGTTAGGAGGACTGAAGTCAGAGCAGGGACAACCACAGCCAGCTTTGACTGGAGAGGGCTTGGAACCACGCCGGGTCCACTGACTCCTTACCTTTGACGAGATTCAGAGAGAAACAAACAGGCCATGATTCCCCCCAATTTTCCCCAAAACCATAAGGGGAAAATACAAACTATTGAGAGAAACAAGGACCGATCCTGGACTCTGTGTCCTGGCCCTTGGTCTTGGTTTCCTAAACTGGGGCTACGGCCGCGGTGGGAGGCGATGAACCCAATCTCTCCTTCCCTCCCTTCTGCCTTCCTCCCTTATCTTTAGCATACAATTCTGGATTCGGCCACCAGGAGACGCCGGCGGGCCGTTCTGGGTGGAAAGCTGAGGCCGCCCGGTGCCGGAAGAGGCAGATGGTTGGAGGCTCAGGTTGGGAGGGGCGGCCGGCGCGGGTGGTGAGTGCGTCAGGCTGTGTGTCTGCGTTGGTCCGTGACATGAGTACCCGGTGTTCGATCCGAGGCTGGGGGTGGGGGGTGGGGGGTGTCTGTCAGACTGGACGCTGTGTTTACAGGAACTGGGGCTCAGGGCTTCAACTGGGAAGGCTGTTTCCAAGTCCAGGTGTGGGTTGAAGGACTGTATTCTGAAACGGTGTGTGTGTGTGTGTTTCAAAGGCATTAGGAGTCTCCTGTGTGTGAGCAGGCCCACTGCTCCTCTTCTTGCTGTGTGGCACTAGCCAGTCCCTCCACCCCTGTACCTTAGCTCCCTGTCAGGGAGGTGGTGTGTAGATTCCACTGCCCGTACCCTACAGGCCATGGCTTTTACTTCAAGCAGTCTGCACACCCACCAACACTACCAAGAGCCCGTTGCCCAGAAGACCTGTAGACTTCTGTCAGGGCCACCCCATCCCCCCAGACCCCTCCCTGGCTCTGGGCCTCACAGTCACCCAGAAAAAGGAAAGAATGAATGACTGAGGGGAAGAGGCAAGGAAAGGGCTGTCAGGGGGCCCTGCCTGGTGTGCCCAAATGGGACTTGGGCTTTTGTCCCTTTCCTATACTATGGACCCCCTCCCGGCTTCCTTTTTCCACCAGGCTGGTCCAGCTCCAGTCCCCCAGCTTCCGCGCATGGAACCCTTCCTAGCCCCCGCAGCCCCCAGCAGCTGGTCCTGTTTGTTTGCCCAGATCAGTGGTGCTCAGAGCTTCCTGAAGGATGGATGTGCAGGTGGCTTTGTTTGCCAGCCCAGCACACGCACCTCTACCTCTTCCACATCCACAGCCTTGGCCTTCAGGCGTGGAGAGTGGGAGTTAGGTAGACAAAAACAAACAAAAAACTCTCCCCAGATCTATACCCCCAAGCTACCTACCTCAGGATCTCACAGGGATCTCATCAGACTCGGAGAACCCAGCGCCACGCCATCTAGCTTTCCATCTCATACATTCCACAGAGAAATCCTTAGGACCACTCCTCCTCCCATCTCATAAGACACCCTAAGATCCCACAGAGAAACCTTCAGACTCAGCACTGTTTCCCACTGACCCACTCAGACCCCTGTCCGCATGGGCACATGTAGTTAGATCCAACAAAGAAACCCTCAGACCCAATCCTGAGCTCTGGCACAGGCTTCCATCCCAGGTAAAGGCCCTGAGAATCCACAGAGAAGTGACGTCTCCCTTATAGAGTCCCATCCCACGAAAGGCCTGACTTCTCAGTACCATTGGGCAGCTGATAGGTGCCTGGTGACCCAAGTGCTCTGAAGCCAGCCTGCTCCCACCCTTTACCCCTCATTTCACTGGGAAATCAGCCAGGGCTCTGGTGACTGAAGATGCAAATTCTGCGAAGGGTGCCCTCCCGCACCCTGGTACCAGCACCAGCCCTTCCTTTGCAACTGGCTCCTTCTCTCCCTGCCCCCACCCCAGTCTGGAGCCAGGAACAGGCAGATGAGCACTTTCCCTGGGGCTGTGAGGTCTGGTCTCCTGGGAGACAGAGATAACAGCGACACCAGCTTAGCCTAGGCAGGGTCCAACAGCTGGGCCCCAAAGAGGTGGGTCCTGGGGGGGGGGTGAGAGCCCCACCCACACATTGGATAAGACCCATTATCTTATCCCGCTATAAACAGAACCCCTCAGTAGGGATGGAGAGCTGGCCACCATCCAGAAAGATGAGAGGCAGCTTTCACCACCACCCCCTCATCCAGACACAAAGCCACAGGGCTGGCACAGGGCGACAGGGAAAGGGCACACATACACAGGTTCACACAGTACAGGCAAGGGATGGGTCCCACATGCCTCACTTGTGAACAGTCTCCTACAGTTTAATAGACACTTCAGAATCACACTCATTGCCAGGGCAGACGTTTGTTCACTTGTTTCTGGAACATTTAATAAGATGTACTAAATGTCAGGCATGGTTCCGGGTGCTGGAGTCACATGGGTGTGCACTTCCACATGTACACATCCCACTCCACCATCTCTAGACAAAATCTTCTAGAGAAGACTGTCTCAGTCGCCCACCCACCATCAGGTAGACACTGCAGACTGGGCTCTGGAGTCAAGCTGCTGCTTGGGTTCGTATTCAAGCTCCACTGCTTCAGGTTGGATGAATTTGTACTCTATTTTCCCCGCTATAAAATGGAAATAATAGCCTTAAAAACTGTTGTGAAGATTTAAATGCATGTAAAACACAGCCTGCTGTATGTAACCAATAAATGTTAGCTGTTACTGCTGTGAGGGTGGTTACAACTGGCTTTGCTGTGTGGTTCTATCCAGCCCTTGGGGCTGGGGTGGGCTGGGGAGAGAAGTCAGTGCAGCAAGCATAACTCAGGCCCTGCACTGGCTTTCCCACACATGCTTGTGGAAGCCAGCCTAGATCTCAGGCTGAGAAGCCTTTCCCCCTCACCCCATTCCAGCCACTCTGCTAGCATGGGAAGGTCAGAGGAGAGTATCTCAAACTTTTGTTCTTGTTCAGGCCTCTGCTCTCCTGGAAAGAATGCTTGGGAGTGAAACTGGAGATCTGACTTCTGGTCCCCGCACTTTTTCTGGCTCTCTATGTGGTCTCCGGGCAGGTCACTCCCCTGCTTGGGGCCTCAGTTTTGTACTGCTGATCCTGGAGGGGCCTCCCAGCCCTGACTTCTGTGATCCTGTGACGCCTCAGGAAGGTTCCCGCCCCTCCCCTCTCAGTTTCCCCACCCCCCAAGCCTAGCCAAAGTGAGGGGGCTGAGCTGACTGCTGTCACCATGGGGACTAATCTCCAAGAAGGTCAGTGAGCCTCTGGTTCTGCCTTGGCTGGATAGGGATTAGCACCTGGGTATGAACCCCCATGCCACCATGCCCAGGTTCCCCCGCGCCAATATAGAGGAGGCCTGGGCAGCCTCCACATCCAGAAGTTTCAACGCTGGGCCAGAATCAGCAGGTGGACAGTGGAGGCAGGGCAGCTGTCACAGTTGTCTGTGTGTCTAGCTGTGGCCAAGAGAGAAAGGGGGAGAGATAGATTCAGTATCCTCTGGCGGCCTGAGCCTTGCCTCTCCTGCTTCTTAATGAAGATTGGTCTCCCAAGAGAAGGGTGTCCCTCCCACCTCCTGGTGGCCCCATTTGCAGCCCACATAGAAGCCAACTCTGTCCCTTCTCTCTGTGGGAGGCAGTTTCCCGTCCCAACGCGGGGCAGGGTGGCGGCTGTTGCCACATTGCCCACCCCTTCTTCTACATACACTAAGCCATCCACTGCTGCCACCTGACCTCTGACCCTCCATCTTTAAACCCCTCCATCTTTCTGAAGTGTACATCTCTGGTTATCTCACTGCCTCTGTCTCTTCTCTCTGGCTTCTCTCAGGTGGTCTCTGCCTGTGTCTCAGGTCTCCCACTAGCTCTTGTTTCCACTGTGTGTGGGGTGGGGGAGGGGGGACTCTGCAGCATCTCTGAGCCTTAAAATTTTCCCTGTGGTCCTCACACTGCTTGGGGCTGCACCATTGCCTGCCCTGGTTGTGTTCTTGGCCCTCCTGTCATCCTTCTCCCCAATTCCATTTCCTATTGGCTGCTTCCCAGTCCCACCTGCACTGGAAGCTCAGTCCCTTTTCTGCATCCTCTGCTCCCTGCTCCCTCCCCCACCCAGGGTGCTGCTGGGGATGACAGGAAGCAGGCTCTGGCTGGGAGCTGGACAGGGGAGGAGGGAGGGGGCCACCTCGAACACCAGCTGCTGAGCACCCCCTCACCCAGCCCTGCACCTGCAGGCCTGCCTGGCGCCTGGAGACTCCGCCCCTGGCCAGGCAAGGGAGGAGGGACCTGGAAGAGAGGCCAGATCCCTGGCCAGGGCCAGGAAATACAGGTCTTAGGGATGGCTGGGAGGTGGGGGGTGGGGTCCACGGAAATTAGGCTCTGCGGGGAAGAGGCAGTGGCGTTCTGAGGCTCTGTCACAAAGGCAGGCCCCAGACCTCTGGTGGCCTCATTTTCTCAACACCCTCCTCCACAAGGACTGGGGTGTGTGTGTGTGTTGGGGGGGTCATTTCAGAGGAATACTTTTGTTGTGCAGCCCAGGATCTCAAATTCCAGCCAGAGGGAGAGAATTCTAGCCCTTTTCTATGATTGGGGGGGGGGGAGGAAGCCCTCCAAGACACAGGGGGATGTGCCAGTGCCAGGCCTGACGGGCACATCATGAAGTGCCAGACAAGGAGCAGAGGGCTGGGCCAGGACAGAAGCCTGGTCAGGGAGGCCAGGATGGGGACTGCGGACACCCCTGCCTGGGGCCCGGGCACACACCCCCCCCCCCCTGTCCTCCCCACGGCTGCTGCCCACAGATCCCTCCGGCAGTGCCACCTCTCCCTAGGCCTACCTGGGATCTGTCAGAGCCCTCTCATCCCCACCGCCTTCTTGTCTGTCTCTGCAACAAGGACTCAGCAGATCCCAGGGGGCCTGAGGGTGGTCAGCAGATCCCAGGGGGTGAGGGGTGGCAGTGGAGTGGGGCGGAGGATAGTGGAGACAACAAGCCAACACCTCCAGCAGCAGCCAGGTTGGTGCTGGAAGGGGCCAACCACTTCTGACCTTTATTCTCATTTTCGTAGGAGCTGCCTAGGCCAGGCTGTGTGGGGGTACAGTCCCTTCCCACGATGCTTCCTCAGCCCAAGGGAGAACTGAGGCTCCTTATTGCTGTCCAAGTAGCTCTACCTCCATCCCCAACCTTCAGCTGATCTCTTCCATCTAGGGCTGGCTCGTCATTACCATCCATCTTGGGAGGGAGAACAAAGGGCAGCTGGAGTCCCAGGACAGACTCAGCTAGAGGCTCAGACTGACCCCAGGCCTTGTGTGAGCCTTCAGTTTTAGGCTTTCCAAGCAGGAGGCCAAGGGTCTTGAGCAATCTCTGTCCTCCTCCTCCATGTCATCAGATATTAGCACTCGGAGTCGAAAGACAGGGAGATAGTCTGTCCCAGGTTTGGGTGTGGCTAATGAACCATGGCCTCCCAGCTAAACTGAGGGTCACATAGGCACTATGCCCACCCTGAAAAAATAGGCCTTGAGATTATGAAGTTTGGGAAAAGTAGTGAGCTACTGTGGTTGGGACCCCATCAGGCAAGGGCTACTGGGCTCTCTGTTTGTTCTTTCTAATCAGCCTGTCTCAGACGTGGGAAGGTTGAAAAGGGGCCATTGAGGTAGTAGGGAGTGAACCCTCAGGATGACAGTACCCTGGAGGCCTGAAGGAGGGTCTTGGTCTCCATCACAGTTTTAGCCCACCCCACTCAGACTTTCCACACCTCACCGCCATTGCTACAGTGAGGGGCCTCCAACCTTCCAGGCGAGGGGGCTCAAATATAATGCTAGAAGCTTGGAAACTGGGATATAGAGATTGGCGAGGCCCTCATGGGAGGCCAGAGTGCCCTCCTCATTGTGCAAATGGGCAAATCCCAGGAGAGGCCCTGGAAAATGACTTGCCCAAGGCTACAGAAGTCGCTGGGACAGAGTCGGACCAGAAGTTGGATTTCTACCTCTGAAGGGCTCCTTTTCCGGGCCGCAACCCCGTATGCTACCCGGTGGAGCCTGCTCTGCGGCCCGCATTACCCCGAATGAAGCCTGGCAGCCCAGGACTTGCGGGCCAGGGCAGCACACAGCAAATCGGGCGGGGCCGGATGGGAGCCGGATCTACCCTGGGAACGACGCACAGCCTCTCCGACCCGTATGGCGGCGGCGGCAGCGGCGGCAGGTGTCTGCGTGGCGATCCCGCTGGGCCCCCGGGCGGGTGCTGAGAGGCCACCCCTGCCTCACGCGAGCCGAACGAACAAAACGCTCAGGTCCGGTTTGTGCGAGGGGCTCGTCGCGGGGCGGGAGCGGAGGGCCCGGGGCCTGGCTGTGGCCCTTGGTAATCTCCTGGTCCTGGTCTTCCGCGAGCGCGGGGCCGCCTGACGCTTTGCCAGCCGGCGCCTCAACTGCGCGCATCTGCAGCTGACACGTTGGCGGCCGGGGCGGCCACTACAGGTGCACACCTGGCCTGCCCCTCCCTTCCTGGCCACCCTCCACCCGGTCGGGCCCTAGTTGGCTTGGTCCCCAGCGCTTGCCTCGGAGTTTGTGCCTGAGCCCCAGCTCAGCGCGCTCTTATACGGCCTGTTCAGTCCCCGCCCCTAGACACACATACACACACGCACACTCACACCTGTCCGGGCCCCGTTTGCTCTGGGCAAATATTGACTCAGAGGAGGCGGAGCGCCCCCAACCCTCTCCCCGCCCCCACCGGGGCTCTGGGGCCGAGCTCCTCCGAGGCCTTGGTGGCGAGTGCGTGTTAGGGAGGGGGGTCGGGGACCTGGGCGCCTCTGGAACAACACCAGATGTCACTTTTCCACCCACCTGCCTCTGGCGGCGGGGCGGTGTGTGGGGGGGGTGATGGGAGGAGCCGAAGAGCAGAGGACAGAGGCTGCTGGGGGTGGGGGTGGGGGGGAGGAGGTTAAAGGGAGCGGGAGGTGGGTATCCTAGGGGAGGCGAGACATCCCCTCGTCTGTCTGGGGATTCAGAGTCATGACGGAAGTCGCTTGTAGACTGTGGCCCACTGTCTAGCGGTGACCTGCACCCGCAACCCAGCTTTTAGTTGTCGGCCCTCCGCGACGTACCTCGGTCTCTCTCTCTTTCCAGTCTCTTAGCAGAGTCCCAGGAGCCCTGCAGCTGCCGAATAAAGGCTGAGGGCGGAGCGGCCGAGCCTGGAGCAGGCCCTGGCAAAGCGGCTTGGGGAAGCGGTGTGCGCCTCACTGTCCTGGCCGGGCCTGGCGCTCAGTTCCTGTCCGCCAGGCTGCCCAAAGGCAAAGGCAAGCTAGGTCCCACCTGAAGCGCCCTCCCCGGGCTTGACCGGGGCCAGTGCCCGGCAGCCAGCCGCGAGAACCCTCGCCCGGCTGATGTAGAGTGGGGAGGCACAACCTCCCAGCCTTTAAGTCTCCGGTGTGTCGCTAAGGTTCACGCCGGCCACTCCCATCATCTGTCTCTCTCAGACCCCGCGTGCGAGTTGCTCCCGCGTCAGGGAAATAAAGTCAGGGCAAATATAGAAAAACGGCTAGATGCTTTTTACTGGAGGGGAGATGGGGAGGGTGCTGTGCAGAATCTAGGGAAGCAGTTTGGAGGGGCTGGCCTCTGGCGTGTTCAAAGAGTTGGTAGTGGGCGGTGCCACGATCAGCCGGGGCACCACTCTTTGCTGTGACTCTAGGGGCGCCCACGACAGCAGGTCTGAAGTCGGAATCCTGTAAGATATAAAGCCCCAGGTAGGGGTGAGGGTAAGGCTTCAGGCCAAGCTGCCCGCCCCTGTGACCCCTGGTGCCCCTCCAGCGCAGTCAGTAGGGCCGCTGGCCCGAGTGCGCCTCTCTGTCCTGGCGGAGAACTGTTTCCACCTGGGAACGGTGAGCGGCCGCAGGGCGATGACGCGCGGCCGCGAGGTGAGCACCACCTCCCCTCGGCTCGCCTCCACCAGGATGTTCTGGATCATATTCTCCAGCAGTGCCTCCTGCAGGTTAGCGAAAGCCGGGAGCCTGCGGGAGACCAGGGCGCTGGTGTCAGCGCGGTCACCAGCCATGATCGCGTTCTCCGCGGGCTCTCTGTGAGCTGTACCGCGTGCCCCGTGCTCTACGTGGATTCTCATTTAACTTTCCACCCTCCCAAGACTAGAAGGCATCCTGGTTCCAGTTTAAAACACCGATAAGCCTAAATTGCCAAATAACACACAGCTGGTACAGTGGTGGGATTCGAACCTAGGCAATGGTAGCTAGCCCCTGTCTCAGGGCCAGGTTTGGAGAAAAGCATGCAGCAATGAGAGTGCAGAGGGACAAGGTGGGGCCTAGGGAACCCCAAACCTGACAGAAAGCCACCACAGAGAAATCTCAAGAAGAGGTGGCACTTCTCTCCTGGTTCTAGAAACCGATTAAGAGATCTTGAAGACTACAACTACTCTACTTGAAGTGGTGTGATGGTGAATGTTAATAGGCAGATCTTGGAGAAATAAATTAAAGCTCAGATTGCCAGTCTGTAAATACTGTATTGCCCCATGTATAAAACGTACCTTAATTTTGTGGCCCAAAATTTGAAAAAAAGTATTACATAAAGTTATTGAACTCAAGTTTTATTCATCATAAAATTCATACAACTCCTCATCACTGTCAAAACTCCCATCCATTATATTGTCCTCATCTGAGTCTGATGATGAATCACTGTCTTCAACATCGAGCACAACCCTGACTAGGCGGTGGCGCAGTGGATAGAGTGTTGGACTGGGATGCAGAGGACCCAGGTTCAAGACCCCGAGGTCGCCAGCTTGAGCATGGGCCAGGATTGCTGGCTCCAGCAAGGGGTTACTCGGTCTGCTGAAGGCCCCCGGTCAAGGCACACATGAGAAAGCAATCAATGAACTACTGTGTCACAACAAAAACTGATGATTGATGCTTCTCATCTCTCTTCATTCCTGTCTGTCTGTCCCTATCTATCCCTCTCGCTGACTCTCTCTGTTCCTTTAAAAAAAAAAAAAAAACAATGAGCACAAAATCAAGCCCAAAAAAGTGGGAAATGCAAGTAAAAAAATCTACAACCACTGTATAAGACACACTCAGTTTTCAGACCCCATTTTTTTTGGGAAACATGCATCTTATACATGGGGAAATATGGTACTCCCACCCAGGTCTTATACTTCCAACATAATGCCAGTGAATGCTGAGTTAGAAGAGAGGCACACAGCAGAGGCTGCCCCAGTATAGCTTGCCTTGCAGGATCCTTCTGCACACAGCCTCCTCCAAACCCTCAGCTGGGTCTGGCTACTCACCGGCCCACTGCCTCCTTCTCATCCTGCTCTTGCTCCTCCTTCATTATGGCCTTCAGCGGCTGCTGCCACTGCCATTGTAGAGACTCCTGGAACATAGGCTGTGACGTCAGCTTAATTCCTGTCCAGGTTAATTTATCTTCCTTCTCGTCCATCACCTCCTCCTCCACCAGCTCCTCCTTGCCTGTCTCCTCCTCCTCTTTCATCTCCTCTTCTTCCTCCTCTTCCTCCTCCTCTTCTTCCTCTTCATCCTTTTCCATCTCTTCCTCCCCTTCTGGCTTCCCCAGACTCCATCTGTCCTCCTCCTGCACCTTGCCTTCCCTGTCCTCCCAGCTGCTGGAGGACAGAAACAGTTCTGGTGCTGCATGCAGGCTGCTGCTCTTGGTCGTGAACCTGGCGGACTGCTCACTCCAGAACTGGCAGAAGTAAGGTATCTGCTCCGACAGGCTTCGGTTTACGGCCTCATGGAAAGTCTTGTCTTCCAGCAGACCTCTGGGTGGCAGGAAGGAGGAAAAGATTCTCACTGAGAGGCTTTGAAGCCCCCTGTGAGGCTTTGGTTTCAGAGTTCCTCAAGTTGTGGTTCTTGCCTAGTGTGTCCACAAACAGGTGCTAAGTAAGAGAGAGGAGCCCTTGGCCCATTGCCCCTCCCACCTTTCTCTAGAGGAAGCCACCTCTGGATCCCGTGGAGTCTTAGAGGTGAACATTATATGATAGAGACAGAGCCAGGAGGTCAGAGTTTCACAGATGAGGAACAGGAAGACTGGGGAATGTGAATTAGCTCTAGACCTCATCTCCTAGCTGTGGACAGGGCAGAGCTCAGGGCCCAGCCCTGATGATCCCTCCAGCCAGCTCCATTATAGATGTACCATCCTGGAGGGCCTGGGTCTACCAGTGGAAGAATCTCGTGAGGAAGTTTTATTTTTCAGGAAAGCAAGAGCTGAAACTCCAGGAACTGTGGTAGACCCAAGTTGACTGAATGCCCTAGAGAGATAGGGAGGGAGAGTCAGGGGATGAACAGCCACCTGATGATGGCGGTGAGACAGTCGACCAGAAGTTGCTTCTTTTGTTCGGAGACAGGGGCCCACTTGTCAGGGGATTCTTTCTCAGAAGCCTCTGACTCCTCCTGGACGTACATCCTCTTTGGCAGCTCCCTGGGGCAGGCAGTGACATTGAGTGGCCTGGGCAAGCCACCATGCTAAGGCTGGGGGCACCAGAAGTGTTGGTGGCCTCACAGTCATGAGGACATAGATGAGTTTGGGGCGGACCCAAACTCTTAATCCCAACATGGTGCTGCTGCATTTGGGGAACGAGGCCTGACCCTCAGAGTTGTAGCAGGACCTGGAGAGGCTCCAAGGTAGAAAGGAAGGATGGAAGGAGGGATACGGAGGCCTAAGTGGGTTCCCCAGGGGGCTCTGGCTCTTTGCCCCATCCTCAAAAGGGCTTAAGCAGTAATGGGAACATCTTGGGCAGCAATACTCCATTAGCACCCCACCACCACCACTGCACCTGCTCCAAGCCCTCAGCAAGAATTGGGTCTGGGCAGCCCTTGTTCTGGAGTGGGAGGTGGGGGTAGAGAGCAGAGGGAAGAGACCCCTCTCTCTCTGAGAGTTCACCAGTGCAAGAAGTGTCGTGGGAAGTCAGAGAAGAAGTTGGCCAGGAAATAATCAATGGCGTGGGCGCGGGCAGTGAGGCCCAAGTAGAGAATGCCTGGCGCAGGTGGCTGGAGGCATGGCCAGGATGTCTCCTCCTTTGGGATCTTAAGATTCCAGCTGGTGGGCCCGTTGAGAGACTGCTGTTTTTTGATGGGGGGCAGCGTCTTTGGGAAGGGGGACATGATAGCAGGGGTCTGGGGACTGCACTCCCATCACTGATGGGTCCCGAGTCCCCCAACCAGGCCTTTTGAGCCACACAGGATTTGACCTCATCCAATGGCAATTTAATACCTCCCTTCTAGAAGGTGGACCAGGGGTTGGAGGTATCTCTAAGAGCGAGCAAAGACCCACTCAAGTTATCCAAGGAGATGGGCCTGGGGCTTACGGCCTTACCTTGTACCTCCTTGTAGGTTCACAGGCTGCACCACATGCTCTTCTCTGGAAGCAAAGAGACCCCTGCTTAGGATACAAGAGGCCCAGAGGGAATCCTCTCTTCCTACCCTTCCTGCTGACCCACCAAAGGCCTGAAGTCAATGCTAGGACCTGCTGTCCTCCTGTTCTTGCCCAAGTCCTAGCCATACCTTTTCCCAGAACCTTCCCTAGGGAAGTACAACCTACAGACAAGGAAAACCTGGTTATCCAACTGAAGGAAAGAGAAGATGCCACCAAATATGTGTAGGCTGACCTGAAAGAGCTTGCCCTTGTGCCATGGAGCTTTGTGATTTGGTGAGATAAGGAAACAGCCTCCCTTATTAAGACTTAATTCATAATTCCCTTCTTTTGTGACCTCAGATATGGGTTACGTTCATAGTTGGGTCAGAGTTTCAGAGGGGAGCAATGTGGTGGACCCAGAGTGATCAAGGAACAAACATACCAGCATGGAAAGGCTAAGAAACTGGTGGGGGGGGGGGAACCAAGACATGTTTTGTCTCGTATTTGTCATCGGTCTCCCGGACAAATGCTCATAGGATGTTTAGTGAATGCTTACTGGGGCTGGGCACTGTTGTAGACACTTTACATGTATTAACTCATTTAATCCTCCCAACAGTGCTACAGAGCAGATAATATTTTACTTGCACTTAAAAATATTTTAAAAACTTTTATTTCTTAAAAAATATTTTTTAAAATGATTTTATTTATTGATTTTAGAGAGAGAGAGCAAGGGGCAGAGGGGAGGAGTGAGTAGCAGTCACTTCTCATATGTGCCTTGACTGGCTGAGCCGAGGGCTTTGAACCAGCGACCTCAGCATTCCAAGCCGATGCTTTATCCACTGTGCCACCACAGGTCAGACTGAACTTTCATTTCTAACTTTCCTAATTTTGGAAATTTCAGACATACACAGAATTGTAGAGAATGCTACATAGAATCTTCCGTTACCCGCCACCCAGCTTCCACAATTCATAACTCACAGCCAATCCTCTCTCCTCTCGACCCCACCTCTGACTTACTATGAAGCCGATGAGGGAACCGAGAAGTTAAATAACTTGACCAAGATCACAGAGCTAGAAATCGTCAAACCAGGAATCCAAACCGGGCAACTTGTTCCAGAGCCTGTACCCGCAACCACCATGCTGCACTACCCTCCATCAGAAGGTGGGCTTTGCCTCATTTTCCCTAGTCCCCGGTACCCAGTGCTTAGACGGTACTTGTGAAATACTAGCTACATGAAGCAGGGAAAGCCAGCCTCCAGCCTTCTGTATGCAAGTCTCTTGGGGAGATGCTATGTTTAGTCTGAGAAAATAAATCTAATCTCTTAGGGCAGGCTGTCCAGTTTTGCATGTGGCACCCCCTCAGATCACCATCTCTGTGCCCTCTGGTGCTCAGGCCAATCACGGTGTTCAAAGCCCCCTCTGCCCCCCTCACCGTCACTTTCCTGTCTGTGACAGTGCACTTCATTTCCTGCTGCTCCTTCTTGTCCTTCCACTCCTGCAGTTCCTTCTGGTACTGCTTCAGGAGTTCCTGCTGGTACACCTGGGGCCCAGGGCCAGGAGGGAGAAGACCAAGGTCTGGGGGCTTGTGTCCAGGCTTCACCCTGGGCCTGTGCTGTGAGCCCCCTGCTCTTCCTGGGGTTGGCTCTCTCTGAGGGTTTGGGGATCTCTTACCCTCCACCCCCATGCTAGGAGCTGTGCTCTATCCCGGCTTCTCTGAGGCTGGTCCTACCTTGCATACCAGATCCAGGCTGTAGAAACTGGCATGCACTGAGGCCTTCAGAGTCACCACAAGTGGGACCGTCTCTTCTGGGGCCACCTTCCCTTCCATGGGGCTCACAAACACCTGTTGATTTGGGGAAGGAGTCACTGGGGCTTCATTGGGAGGGAATAAGACAGAAGAGAGGGGATGGGATGGAGTGGGATGGAAAGGGTGGGATGGGAGGGCAGAGCATGGGGTGGGGTGAGAGGAGACAAGAGGAGATGGGATAGGATGGAGCCGGATGGAAAGGGTGGGATGGGAGGGCAGAGTGTGGGTTGGGCTGAGAGGAGACAAGAGGAGATGGGATAGGATGGAGCCGGATGGAAAGGGTGGGATGGAAGGGCAGGGTGTGGGCTGGGGTGAGAGGAGACAAGAGGAGATGGGATAGGATGGAGCCGGATGGAAAGGGTGGGATGGAAGGGCAGAGTGTGGGCTGGGGTGAGAGGAGACAAGAGGAGATGGGATAGGATGGAGTGGGATGGAAAGGGTGGGATGGAAGGGCAGAGTGTGGGCTGGGGTGAGAGGAGACAAGAGGAGATGGGATAGGATGGAGCCGGATGGAAAGGGTGGGATGGAAGAGCAGAGTGTGGGCTGGGGTGAGAGGGGACCAGATGAGACGGGATGGGATGGGATAGAATGGGATGGGGAGAGCTGGGGAAGTCTGGAGCCCCACTGGAGGCTTGGATCTGTGGACACCAGGGACTCTCACCTCCCCAAAGTCTAGAGGCTTCAGCTGCCAGACGAAGACAATCGTCTCGTTCCTGGAGATGTTTCTGAGGAACAGCAGGCGGCTGCACTTGCTCTGAACAGGAATGTTTCCCAGGGAGATGTGAGACTGGGACAGGAAGACATTCTGTTGGGGGAAACAACACAACAGCAACTTTGGGAGGTGAAGAAATAATAACCATAGCAACTACCAGCAGGTACTGAGTGCTTTCCATAGGCCAGGCACCACGCTAGGTGATTTACATGCATGTGATCCTCCCAGTAGCCTATGATATAGGTAGTAGCACTGCCCCCATTTTACAGGTAAGCTGCTGAAGTTCAAACAGCATAAATACTTTCTCCAAAGGTCTCACAGTTGCAGCTGGATAAATCCAGACAGTCTCACCCTGAAGCTTATGATTTTGACAGTGAAAACGTGCTTGGTAAGGCTGAGAAATCAGAATTGGTTTAGAGAAGACAGAACTAAAGTCAACGTAGTTTGAGTCCTTGAAGTATGGTTGTAAATTAATAGGTGATTAGCTGTTGGTATTGTCACTGGGCAGAGAACAGGAGCTGTGTTGTAGGGGTGTCTGGCTAGACTGAGGCCACATGAAAGGGGCAATTTCTCTCTGTCCTGACCCAGTGCCTCCAAGGCTGGGACTTGGTCGAACTCTTCTCTGTGTTCCCGGGGCCTCCACAGTGCTCAGCCTGCAGTAAGAGTCCAGGAAGGGTAGGAGCAGAAGGGCGGACAGGCAGATGGAGGAGTGGACAGTGACTGGATGGGTGCATGGAAGGACGGATGGAGAACTGAGTGAATGGGTGAATAGATACCTGGATGAGTAAATAGGCATGTTGGTCAGTGGAGAGAGGGATAGATGAGTGGATGGAAAAATGGGTCAGTCCTCCCAAAAGTGAGGATTATGTGAACTGAAGGTAGTGTTAAGGGCCCTAGATATTTTCAGCAAAATCCATCTAGGTCCAGGGGTGGGCTGTTCTATTTGAAGATGCTACCTTGGGGCCCTAGAATGGGAGAGCTTCTTTCTACCCCTTCTAATAACCCCATCCTAATGCCCAGAGAAGAAGATAGAGTGGTTGGAGCAGGGACACCTGTGGTCACTAGGTGGCAGGGTAAGCCTGTCTGGGAGCTGGTCTTCCTCCTGTATCTGGAGGCTTCCCTCCCGTATCCCTCCATTCTCAACATCCTCTTGTTTCCTTCCCAACCTCCCCATCCCACTGCGCTGGTCACCCTGGGCCCTCAGGCTCCTCCTAGTACTCCGGCCTTCCCAGCTCCCTTCCCCCTACCTGTCCAGGAACCATCAGCCTTGAGTGTATGGGGCTGTTGTCCCATGAGGAGATATTGTGGAAAGGGGTTGTATCCCTTATGCTACTGGGGTCATAGCCCACTCCCTGGAATCGGACTGTGGCCGAGTTCCATCCTGGGATGTGTATGGGCACGTCCACCTGGGAAGTTAGGAAGGTGGGGGGGGGGAAGGGACTGGTCAGAGCAAGGCCTGCTGAGGTAGCCGACCCCAACCCCCACCTCGCGAGAGCCCAAGCTGCTGCTGCTCACTGTGTAGGGCTTGGCCTCAATGGGGGAGAAGATCCACAGGACCTGAGTGATTGTGCCTGGCTGGATCTCCCCTTGGGGATTGAGGCAGCAGAAGATGGGGTGACCAAAATTTTCTTCTTGAACCTGCGACAGGATGTTGGTCTGGATCTCATATGTCACAGGCACCGAGCCACCGTTATACAGCTCATATATCTGCAGGGGACAGGGAGAGGGAGACCTTGAAACCAGCCCAGGGCTGCAATGCAGAGAGCCTGGGATGCTATGTCCACTGTGGGAGGGCAGGTTGATCTCTGTAATGTCACACTTTCAGTCCCAGAGCTCACCCAGATACTTCAGATTTCCCTTGTGGCTTCAACATCCAAGAAGTATGTAACTATCTTCTCAGCCTGTGCTATTTTTTTTTTTTTTCTGAAGTGAGAAGAGGGGAGGCAGAGAGACAGACTCCTGCATGCACCTGACCGGGAGCCACTCAGCAAGTCCACTAGGGCTAATGCTCTGCTGCAATCTGAGTCATTCTAGCGCCCGAGGCAGAGGCCATGGAGCCGTCCTCAGCACCCAGGCCAGCTTTGCTCCAATGGAGCCTTGGCTGTGGGAGGGAAAGAGAGAGAGAGAAAGGCGAGGGGGAGGAGTGGAGAAGCACATAGGCGCTTCTCCTGTGTGCCCCGACGGGGAATTAAACCCAGGACATCCACACGCCAGGTCGATGCTTTACCGCTGAGCCAACCAGCCAGGGCCATCAGCCTGTGCCATTTTAAGATAATCTGTAATCCTTATTTTATTTGCTCTCAATTTACCTCTGCCAAGGTCTAAGACAGTGGTTCTTAACCGTTTTTGAGGTACCGAACCCAACAGTTTCATATTTGCATTCTTAGCTTCTTTAGTGATAAATAAAATATGATTTTTTTCCCCAAATTCAAGACATAGGTATATGTTTTTGGGGTTTTTTTGGTATATGTTTTTTACTGGTGCACAAAATGAGCCGTGCATGAGCATCACCTTGCTCAAAGAACAAAACCAACAAAGTGCATGAACTCACAGCAAATTACGGTATTACTTTATTCTGGCCTCCACGGCAGAGGCTTCTCCGAACCCCTGAGACCGACTCATCAAACCCCTAGGGTTCGATAGAACCCAGGTTAAGAACCACTAGTCTAAGGGGATGCTCATGTCCTTAGTATTGGAATTTAGGGAAATGTCCATGCAAGCACCATCCCTACTCCTAATCCCTTTCTAGGCTCTGGTTCTAATCATCTGTGAGGCTGCCACTTTCTGTATCTGCTATTAGAGTCAGTCTCACTTAAAGGCAGACAAGGGAGTGGAAGGAAAGGTGTGAGGGCCACCAAGCTTAACTCCAGTGTTTGAAGATCACAGAATGTCCTGGAAGAAACTAGAGATCTCTTGGTCTAATCCTTCATTTTAGAGATGAGAGACCAGAAGCCAGAGAGAATAAGGAGTTTATCTGGATTGATACCCAGACCTCTCATCTTTTTCAGCACCCACTCCTCAATATGCTGACTATTTCCCCAGCCTAGACCACCCACTGGACTTCAGACCCAGCACCAGCTTCTACTTGACAACCTCTCTTACTTGTGTCTCAGGCATCTCACGTTTGGCCAAAACCAATCTCTTCACTCTAAGACCTGCTCCCCCTCCAGGGTTTCTCCTTCCAACGAATAGCACTGTAGTTCCAGCAGCTCGAGCCAGGAGTCCAATACATCCTCACCCCTCCCTTTCCCTTACTTCCCAGACCCGGTCCCCAGTGAGTCCCAACAATGCTACTTCCAAAATGTAAATTAAGCCTGTTGACTTCTCTCTCTTCCCACTGCCCTCTTGCCTACACAGGACGTAATCTGTCATCATCTCCAGAATGAGAGAGAAAGCTCTGCCACACTTGTGGTGTTTGATTGGAGGCACAACTGAGTCTATGGCTGCAGACTTCAGGGCATTTTCTATTATCTGCGTTCAGGGCCATAGGAGAGTGGTCTGGTCACTCCGGAAAGCTCTGCTGGGACCAGAGGGGTCCTAGCCTTCCTTTCTGAGTGTCTGGACCTCTGTAGGCTTGGGCATGCCAGCCCCACGTGGGCTCCTGGGAAGCCAGTGGGGACGTGAACAGAGCTTTGGGCTGGCGACCCCCTTCAGGTCCTGGACGCCCGATCCTCTGCCTCTAGGCTGAGTGGCTGCAGATCCCTACCCAGGAACACAGGGATTCTAAATGGTTAGAAATTTCAGAGCTGTGAAATGTTTGGGGAAATACTATATTCCCTTCTTAAAGATTACCAATGTACATTTTCACAGCAAAGGAACTGGGTCTGCTCCAAATAATAACGAAAACTCTACAGCATCTTGAAAATTCACATTCAAGTTTTTCATATTCCAGAAAGACATCCTTCTTGGAGCAGTGATTTTCAAACTGTGGCTGAGACCTATCAGTGAACAGGTCATGATACCAGTTTAATGGATCATATCCAGCATTTTAAAATATGGAACAGAATATAATAATTAAAAAAACATCAGAGTACTTTGCATGTAGTAGTGTATGTATTGATTTAGGATCGGTTGTATGTGTTTTAAGTACTGGGTTATTTTCCAAAACATATCATGGTCAAAGACGTTTGGCCAAAGAGGTTTGAAGAACCCTGTGCCAGAGAGAAAAAAAGACAAACCCTTCTTTTACACAGGAGTGAGCCTGGCAGAGGGCTGAGCACCAGGCACCAAGAAACCGACGCCTCTCACCTTCGGGTCTCTTCCTGTTGCCCAATCTCGGGGTTCAGCCTCCAGCCCTACCTCTTAGAGTGAGGGCTTCTGGAAGGCAGTGTCTTTGTCACCCTGTCAATAACTTTTGCAGATACACAGAGATCAACACATAGGCCTCTTGGTGACCAGGATAATGTAGACCACTGACCTGCCGTGGGGGCAGTGTGTCGCCGATGGAGACAGGGATGAACTGGTGGCTAGTGGAGGTGAAGTGCACATACTTCTGATCCAGCTTCACTGTCACACCTATGAAATTTAGCTGGAAATAGAGGGCTCATGAGAAGCATCCTTCCCCGGGGGAGAAGAGAAGCCCTAAGCAGAGAAATCCAGACCCCCGCTCTCTGGGGGTCATAACTCCCTGGTCCTCTCTTGATTTTCCAAGGACAGGTCCAGTGTTAGAGCTCACCAGGATCTCCCGGCCGTGGGACACCTTGAGGAGCACGGGGAGGCGATCAGTGCCAATGAACAGGTGGCTGAAAGGGAGCACACGGGTCCAGGATGAGTTAGGGAGCCCTGGTACCAGGGGGAGAACAAATGATCACAGCACGCCTGTTGCTTCGAGCTGGCTACCCCATGGGAGCACATGGAAGCCCCTGAGTTGGTAAGGGGTTGGAGGGGAATTAAACCTCCCTTGCAGGTGGGAAGGCGGGTCCCCCCAGGGTGGTGGCTGCTCAGGGTACCCTGGAATCACACAGTGCAAGGCCTGGATGCTCCAGGAGCTGAGGTGTAGGGGGTGGGGGAGCACCTGTATTTGAGCTCCACCACCTGCTCCTGCCCAGGGCTCAGGCTCCCGGCCTTGGGGCTGATGGAGAATATGCCATTGTCCTGAACGCGCATTTGGTGCAGCTCGGTAGAGTCGAACTCTGCTTGTTCTGCCCACAGGTCCAGGTCGATGTGCTGGTCATTTGGAAAGAGAAAGGCCCTGGGAGAGGGGTGTAAAGCAGGAGTGAAGCCTCTTAGTCAGAATAGAGAGGCAGGAGCTCTGAGCCCCATGAGGAATGCTGGAGGCCTCCTTCACGCCTCCCTACTTCATCCTGCCATCTGGCAAACTCCCATGCATGGCTGGGCAAACGCGGTGTTAATGGATTCTCACAGCAAATGACTGACCAGGAAATGAAGGCCGGGCTCCCATTGTGGCTGCCAGGGATCAAGAATGTCGCTTTTATATATGGGTGACTTGGAACTGGCCATTAACCCTGGAGGGGTTTCTATGACAAAATTCCTACAAAGGTCCATTTGAGACACCTAAGAATGCCAGCAGTGCCAACCAGAGCCCCCAAGAGGGACCATGTTCAGGCCAGCATGAGCACGGGGCAGAGAACAGGTATCCCAGCAGGACTGGCGCCCTGGAATCTGAAGCAAAGCCGGGCGGCGACTAATTCCCCTGGAGTGGCTGGCAGAGTAGGGTAGGCCCTGCACTCTCAACAGCTGAGGAAACAAGTGGCAAGGGGGTCCGAGGGTCACAATCTGAGGTCTGGCACAGAGACGGCCCCAAACCGGCAGAGGCTATGAACAGGGAGAAGTCAGAGGAGAAAACAAAATGGCCAGCACTTCCGAAAAGGCTCAGTGGGAGTTGAGCAAAGCAAATCAAAACTTCCTCCAGTGAGTAGTCTGAAATATTTTTACATCAGAAATGTGAACGAGTTACATCTAATTTCATTAAGTCTGGAAAAAAGGCACCCTCAAAAGTAGGTCAGGAGAGAAGAAACTGCTACCACCTTTTTTTGTAAAAACTTGGAATGAAAAATGTATATGCCTTTTGATTTAGAAGTTCTATTTTGGGGAAGTGACCTGCAGGAATAAATCTCTGCATGCACATGCACACGTGAGCACACATACACACACACACACGATTTATCACAACTGTCTCTGTAGTCACAAAGCAAGCACTGGGAACAACTACTGCCCTCCAATAAAGTCTTGGTAATGGCCATCCATATAATGGGATATTATGCAGAGAGTTAGAGCTATGTATCAATCTGTATCAATCTATAGGGAATGTTATTGATAGAATATTGAGCAGAAAGTATCATATTATATACTGTTACCATAAAAAATAAAATAAAATGAAAGAAATAGAATAACCCTGTAATTGTCCCTGGGTCTGTATTTTGTACAAGTGCAGAGAGAGGAAGCTCTCAGCACCCCCACAGGGTGGACTGGGGGGTTTTACTGGGGGATTTCCTCCACCACTCTTGTATCAGTTGACTTGTTACAGGTGAATGGACTGCTTTTGTCATTTGATCTAGGGAATATCGATCAGTAGAGATCTTGCTATTATGGGATCGTCCGAGTAGTTTCATCACCTCCATTTCCCTCTCTGATCTCACCCAGCCTCCCGCCCAAATAATTCTGAGCCCCCTTTCCCAGCCAATCCTCTAGTGTGGGCACCCCTAACTTCGCAGAGGTAGCAGCCTCCCGACCTGTCTGCTGCCTCAAGCTGCCCATTCATTTCTCTCTCTGAAACCTAGATCAGAGTGACAGCTCTTGAAAGTAGACCGTGTCTTTGCCCTTCCTCCCAAAGCCCATCCCATCGCTGCTCTGGGGAGTCCAAACTCTCAGAAGGAGAAGGATCCTATGGCTAGAGACTTCCCCAGTGCATGAGAGCCCTTCCCTCCCACCCTATCAATGCTCTGGGCATGTTGTGCCCTTTCCTCTTACCCAGGTGCACACTAGGTGCTCTGTTGGAAGGTTCTTTGCAGCTCCCGAGGTTGAGGGTCTACCTTAGTTGTAGCTTCATCCAGGAAGCCTTTCCCATCTGCCCCCTCCCCACGTCCAAGTCGGAGTGGAGCTTCCATAGGACACACCACCCTGCACCAAAAGGCTTGTCCCCTCAGATAGCCCGCTGCACCTGAGAGCTGGCCCGCTCCCCTGCACTTCTATTTTGAGTGCCAGTCCGGACCCTGTGCCTCTGAAGCCCCAGGAAAGATCTAGCCAGCGACTTAATGAGCAATGAGAGAACACGATATTAACCAGACCCTGTAGGGAATCCCCCTTCAGCCCAAGGCCCTGTATCTCCCATCGCTGAGGGCAGAAGCAGCCGAGAAGGCTCGAAGGGAGGGGCCAGCGACGTGGCTCCCTCTCTCCCCAGGCTCTCCTCATCATCCTTGGGGTTCCCACTCCGTCTTTCCTGCCTGCTGCACACTCTCCGTCTCTTGCTGGTCTTGGCAGAAGTTAAGCCTTTGGTTTGTTCTTTATAAGCTCAGCAGAGACCAGCTAGACTTTTCAAAAATAGCCTTCTAAGGAAGGGAAAGGAAGTACAACACACAGAAAGCCTAGGAGAGTCCAGCCATCCAAGGAAGGTTCCCGGTGCTCAGAATCCTGGAAGGAGCACAGACGGCCTTCCTGAGCCTCAAATGATCTCCTGATGGATGGGCCCGGCTCGGCGGGCACTCTGCCTGGGTTTCCTCCAGCCTGGTTTCCAGCAACCTGGACCCTCTCCACGGAGAGCGTGAGCTGGCCTGCTGCTACCCAAACACACAGGCACACACGATCCACCAAAATACCCTGCTCCACGCCAGGGCACAGGCCAGTGCTGCTCTTCCTGCCCCCACTCCCGAGCCCCATCGGACCTGGCTCCTGGCCGCTCAAAGAGACCAGTGAATGGCAGATCCAGAGCTCAAAGCGGGCCCTGGGCCTTCCCCATCAGGCCTGCAGCCCTGCCTGCCAAGCTTCCTCAGTCATTCGGGGTCAGAAGCCTACGTTATTCATAGTCCCAGCCCTCCTCAGCCAGGACCCGCCCAGGGAGCCAGCTGCCCCAGCTGCCTCTGCCACAGGCAAGGGCAAGATAACAGAGAGTAAGGGCAGCCCTGGCACCCGGATGATTCAGCCCCCAGGCCCCCGAGACTCTCTGCTCAGGCAGGAAGGTTCCTGCCATCCCAGATGCCCCTGCCTGCATATTTTCGCTCTCACCCACCCACTGCCCGCCCAGGCTGGACTCCTGGCTCGAATGCTCTCAAGCCTGACCCAGATGGGACACTTCTTCCTCACCTTTGTGTAGCCAAAGAAAGTTGGAAGTCATCAAAAGGAAGTTTACTAGGAAATCCAGGCGCGTGGCAGAGACAGGGAGGAAGAACAAGAAACAGCCCTGGCATGGAAACGGGATGTTTACTGGGCACAGGTTTGAATCCCAGTGGGAGGAGAGCCAAGCACAGGAAGGGCCAAGCATGGCGGGCTCAGGTCTCCAGGCCTGGGCCCTAGTGACTAGAGGAGTGTAACCTGCCCTGAGGCCAAAACCTCCCCCCAGGCTGCGTGCACACCTTCCTCCCCGACAGCACCGTGCCAGCGGATTTCTGTCCATCTCCTCCCCACACACACTGTCACCCTGCTGTCCCCACTGGAAGGGCTCTGTCAGCACAGTGCCTGGTACACAGGAGCAGTTCAAAGCCTTGCTGATTAGCCGGTGTAGGCAGGGTTCTGGAGTTGGACAGAACCTAACCTGGGTTTAAACCTGGTTCTGCTGAGTCCTTAGCCTCCCATCTGCGAAAGAGTCAGCGGAGAAGGACTTTTCCCCCAGTTGGAGTGAGGCTTGGCGGAGAAAGGCTTATAAGGCACAGTGCCAGGCATGGAGCAGATGCTCAGTGGGTGCTTCTCACTCACCGAGGTCACAGTGCCTGTCTTCAGCAGTGTGATTCCACAACTGCTGAGCCCACTGACGTGTCTAAGCCAGTGACAGGTCCTGCGTCCTGCTGGGCAACCCCAGTCCCACCCCGGCCTCCGCACCCCATCAGTGGGGTACCTGTTTCCACAGACACCGGGCAGCCAGGTCTACCGCCAGCAAGGGAAGGCGTCCAGCACCTGCTTCCCGGCCCCCAGCCAGCCCTCCATGCCAGCCATACCAGTCCAGGGGCACCACACCGCTGTTCTTCAGAGCCAGGAGCACCGCGGAGGGTGGCGCCTCTATTGGCGCTGCCCCAAAATTGAAGTCGAGCTTCAGAGAGGTGAGGACGGGGGGGATCCGACTTGTGCTGTATGAAGCAGAGAAAGGGGTTCAGACAGGGTCAGGAACAGGGCAGGGCCCTCCCAGGGGTGCTGGCTTAGCACTCTGCTCCCTACAGGCGGGAGGCAGAGACTTGGGCAGGTGGGCTAGCACTTCAGATGTCAAGGCAATCCCTGCCTTCTCCAAGCCCCTCCCTGGATGGGCAAAAATTAGGGCGTAGATGAGAAGCCACTTCTTGGACAGGGCCTTGTGCTGAGGCTGTGAACAGAAAGCTCCAAGAACATCCCCAGACGGGCCCTGACTTCCCCCTTCTCCTAGGTTCGGCTCACCTATGCCGGGTGGGCACCTTGTAGGTGAGCTCCCCAGGGAAGGGGTCATGTTTCAAGTAACTGTTGAGCATGTCCAAGGAGAAGAGGTGCCACAGGTGCCTCTGGGTGATACCCTCAGTGCTACCCATGGAGCAGACATTCTGGATGGAGAGCACGGGGTACACGGCCGTCAGGAAGACACGGCACAGCTCCTGCTTTTCTCCAACCTTGTTATCTGGGGACAGGGATGTGGGTGAGAGGGGTGGGCTCACCTCCTGGCTCCCATGGGGTGGGCTGTACAGGAGCCCTGGGCAACCTGCCCCAGGACCCTTGTCAGGACCAGTGGATGTCTCCCAGACTCTGAGACGTTTCCAACAACAGCTAACCCTTGTCTGATACTTTTATGTACCAGGCACCATCCTAGTTGCTTCACGCACACCACTGTATTTGATGTGCATCGTGTTTGTGTTCAAGTCTATTCTTACTAACAGCTTTATTGAAACATAATTTATGGCCCTGGATCAGTGGTATAGCATCAACCTGGTGTGTGGAAGTCCTGGGTCCAATTCCCGGTCAGGGCACACAGAAGTGACCATCTACTTCCCCACACCTCCTCTTCTCCCTCCTCTCTCTTTCTCTCTCACAGCCATGGCCCGATTGGTTTGAGCACATTGGCCCCAAATGCTACAGGATGGCTCCATGGAGCCTCTGCCTCAGGCGCTAAAGATAGCTCGGTTGCAAGCATGGTCCCAGATGGGCAGAGCATCAGCCGCAGATATGGGGCTTGCCAGGTGGATCCCGGTCAGGGTGCATGTGGGAGTCTGTCTTTCTATCTCCCCTTTTCTCACTTGGAAAAGAAAAGAAAAAAAGAAAAGAAAAAAACATGATTTATATAACATAAGATTAACCCTTTAATGCAGGGGTGCCCCCACTTTTTTTCAGCTTACGAGCTACTTATAAGATGACCAAGTCAAAATGATCTACCTACAATAAAAATGCAAAACATAAATTTATTTCTTCTATATTATCATTATTTAAGTTACTATTATTACTATTTAATATTGTGTATTCTTCTTTCACCTTTCTCCTTCTCAGCTCTCTTTTCGGAGGAAAGTCAATGTCATAGTTTTTATGAATAGTCTGAAAAAGCCGCTCCACATTTCCCTTCTTTGGAATAGCAATGGCACACAGACAGATGAGGCAAACGCACTTAGAATATGACATAGTGAAAGAAATCCCCTCCCATTCTGTATGAAAGTGGTAGGTTTTAGGCTTCTTACTCGGACCAGCTATGGCACTCATTTTTATACCCTTTGTTGTATTTAGTTTAAATAAATTGAAGGCTAACTACGCAGCAACGTAACTGAACAAGTTAGCGCGGTTTAACGCGCATGCGTAGGGTGTCAAAAGTTCAGACGTCAGATTGGCTACCCTGTATGCCAATCAAAAGACAAATGTCTTTTAAATGTCATGCGATCTACCCACACTTCCTTCGCGATCGACCAGTAGATCGCGATCCACGTATTGAGCACCCCTGCTTTAATGCTTACAGTTCAGAGTTTTCTTGTATATTTAGAGCAGTTCAGCCATCACTGCAATCTAATTTTAGAACACTTTTATCATCCCTCAAAAAAACTCAGTACCAGGTAGCTGTCACTCCTCACCCTCCGCTCCCTACACCCTCAGTAAAGCCTAATCTACTTTCTGTTGCTATAGATTTGCCCATTCCGGATGCTTCACATAAATGCAATCACACACTATGTACGTGGCTTTTTCTGACTGGATTCTTTCACTTGGCATAATGCTTTCAAGGTCCCGCCATGTGGTAACCTGTATCAGTACTTCTTTCCTTTTTCTTGCCTGTGCACCATTATTATTCCTATTTTACAGATGTGGAAACTGAGGTGCTGGGAGGTTAAAGAACTTGCTAAGATTATATAGCTAGTAAGCATAGGGGCCAGGATCCAGTCCCAAGCAGTCTGGCTTGAGTCCACACATTAAGCCACTCTTCTGTGCTGCCCTGGACACGGCTCCGTGCCCTGGGGCAGGCTGGGAACAACTCCATTCCACTGTGGAGGAAGTTGAGGCCCAGGGCAGCTGAGGATGTGTCTAAGATCCCTCAGTAAATCAGCACAGCTCTAACTTCTGTGCTCTGAGTCCTCCACAGCTCAGGCATCGGACACACAGACACCTGTGCAGACAGGTGGTTGCTATGAGGTGCGCATACCAGTCACCCAAAGGCGTACACATCCCCCACCGCAGTCCTGCTCACACAGCCCTCCCCTTCTCCTCCAGGCACTGACTCCAGGTCAGGTGGCCAGGTACCTCTGTGAGAGAGGAGAGAGTAACTGATGGTCCAGGAGTACTGGGACCGCTGGTTGGGACAGGCAGTCAGGCAGATGGTGTCCTGAGACCGGGGTGGCATGCTCCCCTCTGTGCAGTCCAGCTGAAGAGCTGCTCAGGGGTGACGGCGGGGGGTCAAGAACAGAGAGGCCTTCAGTGCAGTGCAGGGAGGCCCTGCCTCCCCTCCTGTGCCTTCCTAGGCACCCTCCCGGGGGCCGCAGAGCACTGGCTACGGAGTGGGCCCTGAGCCGGAAAATGGGGAGCAGAGTCCCTTCCCCCAGACCAAGATGGAAGGGATCTGTCTATGTGTCACTGGCGCCTGCTAAACACTCTGCTCCCCCGAGCAGTCTCTGAGGCAGGTGCCACCAGTGGCCCCATTTTACAGGTGAGAAAGCTAAGCCTCAGACAGGGCCAGCCCAATGCCACACATCTAGAAAGCAGAAGCACAGGGTTTTAGACTCTGTTCTGCCTGCCTACAAGCCGTGATCTTAATCGGTGCCCACCTCCCCGGCCCCAGTGCCAGCGCAGGCCTCGTACCGAGGGGGTCGCTGCTGACCAGCTCAGGGCTGTCCTGCTCCAGGGACAGGCGATAACAGAGGGTGCAGTTGCCCTCATTCAGGAGCACCAGCGACCTGGACTGCTCGCAGTTCACCACCACGTTCCCAAAGTCCAGCTCCTTCTCCTTTGCCTGAGGGCCAGATTCAGACCGGCAGGTGGGGGTCCCCCGCCACGGCCCTGGCTTTTCCACCCCTGGCCCTAGTCCTCAGGGAAGGGCAGGTCCAGAGGGGTGGGCCAGGGGTCAGAGGGCTCCCCTCTCTCTGAGTCAGGTTCCCTGGGGTCCCCTGGCCTACGCCCTGGCCCCCAGCTCCGTACCCCAACCCACAAGGATTCTCTCACTCACAGAGAGGGTGTTGGTGATGCCCACGCCCACCAGCCGGATCATGTAGTGGGTGGTGGGGGAGAGCTTGGCGTTTGGGGGCAGGCTGGCTTCCCAGACCCACACCCCCACTCGATACAGGTACTTGGTCTCCTCCAGAGGGCTGAAGGTCCATGTCAGCGTCTGCAGTCACAGAGATTCTCCCTGTGGGGGGTCGCAAGGAAGCCCCACCCAGGCTCCTGGCTGTCTGAGATCCCATTGCAGGACAGCAGGCTCTGGTAAGCCTTTCTGGGTGTTTACCTTGTGCACCTCGTGTTTACCTTACACAGATCGTATACTGTGTTATTTCCCTTAGCCTCTCAATCCTTTATCCCCACCAGGTAAGTGGTATTATTTTTGTGCCTTATTTTCTGATGAGAAACTGGAGACTCAGAGAACTGGAGTGATTTTCCCAGGGTCCATAGCTGGTGAGGGCACTTGGTGGGAGCTGGGGTGAGAACGCGCAAGGCTAGACCCGGAGTCCGCATGGCCACGCGCCTCTCCGATCATGACCCCTACCGTGTGTTGGTGGTTTGTGGCCCGTCTGGCCTCACAACTGGTCTATAAGGTCCCAGACCGGGATGGGGATCTGCTAGTTTGTGTCCCAGCCTGTGCTCCCCTCCAGACAGCCACTGGGGACTCTGGGAGTCCCTTTCCTCACTCCTAATGATAGCCACCATTTGGCCCCAAGCCCAACTGCTCCAAACCACCTGCTAGTGATCTCACGATTTTGGGGACCATGGATGGAGGGTGGACTCACCCTTGGGCAGTGGCATCAGAAAGCCTGCTTCAAGTTCCAGCTCTGTACCTCCTAATCTATAATCTTAATAAATGCAGTTTGCTTCTCTAAGTCTTGATTCATTGTTATTAAATGAAGTGATGATACTAGCAACAACCACACCTGCTCATAAGACTGGGAGAAGTGGCTATGGATCAGCTGGAAGGTGCACATCTTAAACCTGGACCCTGAGAGGCCTGAGTAAGAGATGATGGTGGGGTGAAGAGGGCAGGTACCCCTCCCCCCCGCCCTTGGCAGTGGGGCAGGGAACTCACAAGGCTCTCATTGGGTTGGATAAGCCCCCTGGCAGGCTGGACGGCCAGTGTCTTTCGGTACTGCTGGGAGACCCTCCATTCAAACTCCCGAGGCAGACGCGAGGGATTGCGGAAGGTGAAGCAGCTGGTGGAGGAGCAGCCTACCCGGGTGGGCTTGAAGAAGACGCTGCTGTAGGTGTCCAGCTGCAGCTGCAGCAGCTCCTCCCGGCTCTGCATGCTCACCTCCTGCAGCCAGAGGAGGCAGGGCAGTGCCCTGACCTCACCCTGCAGCCCTGGATCCCCTAATGGCCCAGGCAGCCACAGCTGGGCAGCTTTTCCTCCTAGGCAAGGGTAGCAAAAGGCCCTCTGCCAGCCTGGATGTGGGCATCTTCTGTCAAAGGCAGAGTGGGTCAGCACTGACCTAGAACATAGTTCTTGAAAAGAACTCAGGGACTGAGAGAGGATGTAGAACCCATTTCATGGGCCGGATGTGTACAGGTTTACCACCTCAGACCCTTTCCCTGGCGTGGCCCCAAACACCCCTCTACCACCTATAGATTTGAGTCTTGTGTTGCCTCCACTCCTTCCTGTGGAACCTATGAACTCCTTTTCTTGTCCCAGACCCCATGAGGTGGATATACCAGGCCCTGAGGGGTGACAGAGCTGTTCTTAGACACAGCAGTGAGGTCCTCTTCCTGCCATGCCACTTCCTGGAGGAGTAACAGCCCCTTGGCTACTTTATTTATTTATTTATTTATTTATTTATTTATTTATTTATTTATTTATTCAGTGAGGGGAGGGAAGGCAGAGATAGACTCCTGCATGCACCCTGACTGGGATCCACCCAGCAAGCCCACTAGGGGGCGATGTTCTGCCCATCTGGGGCATTGCTCCGTTGCTCAGCAACTATGCTCTTCTTAGTGCCTGAGGAAGAGGCTATGGAGCCATTCTAAGCACCTGGGGCCAACTCACTCCAATTGAGCCATGGCTGAAGGAGGAGAAGAGAGAGGCAAGAGGGGGAAGGGTAGAGAAGCAGATAGACATTTCTACTGTGTGCCCTGACCAGGAATCAAACCGGGGACATCCACACATTGGGCTGATGCTCTACCACTGAGCCAACTGGCCAGGGCCACCTTAGCTACTTTTAGTGAGCTTTGGAGGCCAACTCAAGAATGTGGCTTTGAAGAGGGATGTCCCCAACAATGGCTCGCTCCTAGAGACCCAGCCCCCTACCCCAGCTTCCTACCTTAAGATACTGTGGACAAAAATTGAACTGTAAGTAAAAAACGTGCTGCTTCCAGGAGCTGCCCTTGGGGTAGGTACAGATAAAGAAGATCTGGTGGGCCCCAGGGGCCACACAGCCCAAGCGTGGCTTCAGAGAGATGTCCGGGCTGCTTTGGGGGGCCAGATTGAAGATCAGCAACATGGAGCCTTTGTTGGTCAGGAGCAGGCTGCGGTAGGAAGGTTCACTGGGAGACACTGCAGGAAACAGCTGCGTGCGAGAAAAGAGGGACCATGCTCAAATGCACATGCCGCCCACCCCTGACACACCCACTTAAGGAAGTCTATGTGGACTTGGGTGGGGCTGTCTCCAAGGGAAGCCAAGTCGCCTCCACACATCCAAGTCAAGCCTGGGACTAAGGAATGGAGGGAGGCCATAGCTTGGCACCAAAAAATGCTTCTGTCCTCCAGAGACTTCCACACAGGAACTGACCCCAGAAAATTCAGGCCTCACAGACCCTTGCTCAAAGTTAAGGAAGAGTTCTTTCATTTTAAGGGGCCCTGAAACCGCTTTTGGAAAACCCACTTTCAGAGATCCTGGTCCAGGAGCTCTAGGGTAAGCAGTCGCCTCCAGATGACTCCCCTGCAGGGGCCAATGGGAGCCCCACTTTGAGAAAGTGAAAGCCCCAGCAGGACCAGCTTCCAAACACTCCTTAGGCATCTAGGGTGTGGCCAGCACCAGGCTGAGAGCTGAGCAGGCTACAAAACACAGGGGGCCCTGTCCAGCTGGGCAACAAGTGCATTGCACGAGGCTGTGGGGGAGGGACAGGGGCCGGCAAAGGCCACACACTGCTGGAAGGGTCTGGCCCAGGGAAACCCCGTGCAGTCATGAAGGGCTTCAGGAAGGGGTGCCCTTGTGCAGAAGCATAGCTGGTGGGAGGAGCAGAGTCTCCCCTAGCACCTTCTCCGAAAGTGATGACTTCCCATCAGTTTAAGGGGAGTGAGAACGAATGAAAAGGCTGACAACTGCATCAGAGGGGAAACCAGAATTAGAACTTGGCTGTCTGGCTCCAGGGTCTGTGTTTCAAGCCCTGTGTTGTCCTGCTACTCAGACAGGGAAGGCCTGGGAATTATGACTCCCCAAGGAAGGAGGTAAGCCAGGAGGCTGGTTCTGCAACCTACGGAGGTCTGGGTGATCCCCAGGGCAGGGGCTCATGATATGGCAGCCCCACTCCTGACAGGTGTTCAGGAAATGGGTCTCAGACAAATGAAGGAGCTGGAGAGTCTTAAACCTGAGTGTGAGAGGAGAGGGGAGTATTTCAAAGGGAGCAGGCAGGAGCCAGCTGTCCAGGCCCCAGACTCTCCCCTGTTCCAGTGCCTCCACTGGCCCAGAGCCCCAGGGGCCGGAGGTGAGGAGGTTGGGACAGCCAGGGAGGGTTTGGGGATGCATTTCTCAGACCCTCAGAGAAGGGAGGAGAATTTGCAGGCCACAGCAGAAGCCCCCCGTCCTACCTCCCACTGCGGCTGGATCACACTCACCTTGGGGGCATCCAGGGAATACTGGGGGATGCAGTGCTCCAAGGCAGCGTGGTAGCTGTGGCCTCGTGCCTGGAGAGTCAGGCACCAGGAGGGGCACACTGTGCAGTCCTCCTCGATATTATGAAAGCTCTGCAGGACCTGCAGGGGACCAGATCCACGGACAAGATCAGAGTCCTGTGTCTGACCCTGTGCAGCGCCCTGGCATGCCCCCCTGGACAGCAGGAGTCCTACATCGGGCACAGAGGGAGGGGCTCCCCAGGAAAACAGTGCAGAGAACAAGTCATAACAGCCCCTCCTGCTGTGTACCCGGCGGCTGTCCTCACTAAGCGCTCAGCCAATGCTCTTTAATCCTCACAATGGCCCTGGGACACCCTGTAAGAATGTACCTAGAGAAACGTGGGCCAACAGAAATATACTGAGACCCACAAATGTGGACTACAAACATAACTTTAAAAGTTCCAGTAGCCACATTGATAAATTCAAACACATAAAATTAATTTTAATTATTTGTTTTATTTAACCTAATAAAGCTAAAATCTTATTTCAAACAGATAGCCAATATATAAGTGATTTGTGAGATATTTTAGATCCTTTTCATACTAAGTCTTCAGAATCCAGTGTCTCCTATTCTTTCAGCACATCCCACTCAGAATGGCCACATTTCAAGTGCTTGCTGGCCACCGGTAGCTGGTGGCTGCCGTATGGGACAGCGCAGGGCTGGGCATGTAGCCTAAAAATCTGACCTAAAGGCAGGTAGCCTAAAAAAGACAGGTGTCCACAGCCTTGTTCCTACACACTTCCACGTTTCACTGCCAGGATATTTGAAGGGAGGCAATTAAAGACTCAGCTTTGAAAAGCCCTTTCCAAGGTTTAAATATGACCCCAGGTTAGTAAATGAAAAGACCAGGGCTCAGAAATATTTAGGGACTTGTCCAAGGTCACACAGCTGGTAGGGAACTCTGATCTTGACTGTACCTCTCAACTCTTCTCTCAGTCCCCGGCCCCAGGCCGCTGGGAGAGAACAGCGGGGCAGAGCTAAGTAAGGACTGTCGGGAGATGAGGAGGCAGTGCTGCATGTCTGGGAATGAGGCCGGGCTGGCTTAGCCTGTGCCCAGAGTTTCCTGGACAAGGGCTGTGCTGGAAGCCCCTCACCACACACATCTAATTATCTGGTGTCCCGACTGTCCTCCGGGCCCTGGTTCTTGCACACGGCTCCTTTAGAGGGACTGTGTCCTACTTCAAGGACTAGAAGAGAAGCCAGGCACCCAGGGAGCTACTCCTTGTACACCAGAATTTCCCAAGGGCCTGACCCCAGCTGAGTTCCCCGTTTGTGGGAGGTAGGAGGCCACACATGAATGAGACACAATCAGATAGGCCAAGAAGACCCTCAGCCTAAGCACGCCCCGAGCCTGGGAGAAGCCACCAGCAAGGCCAATGTCCAGCCAAGAAGACAAGGAGAAGGGCCTGGCGTGGAGGAGACAGATCCTACAGCACCTCCCTGTCACCCCCTCTGACCCACCCTGCCATTCAGGCATCGGGACAGAGAACCGACCTTCCCCACACTGTCTGCACACCTTATAGACAGCGAAGCCTTCGAGCTCCACGGCGTAGAGGCAGTTTGGGCAAGATGGCTGGAAGTGTAGGTGCATGGCTGTGGACTTGAGCGGGGGCACATCACAGGTTTCTGGGGTCACCCAGAAGGGGCAGTCAGACCTGCGTGTCCAGACCACAGTGATCTTGCCCTTGGTGTGGTTCACCAGGCGCAGTGAGACAGGGTTGGGCTCCTCAGGTCCAGGGCAGGCACCAAAATCCACCTCGACCGGCTCCATGCTGACGGGCGGGGGAAAGATGGCCAAGTCCCTGGTGCCATCAAAGAAGTACTCAGTCATGGGGGGGATGAGGGGACACTGCAGGGCTGGCATGTCCTTCGGGTCCTGGTGGGGAGAGACGGGGAAAGGCCCATGCCTCCTCCTGCATGCCCCTCACCGGTATGTTTCTTTCTGGGGAAAGCTGCAAGAGCTCCACACAGGTTGCCCCACAGCACTCTGGGGAGGCAGGACTGCCCGAGAATTGCTAGAGAAGGGGGTGTGAACCTGGGAGGGCCTGCCCCTCCCAGGCCCAGTGGGCCCATCGAACCTCTGTGGGGATCATGAGGGCCCCATTCCTATCCTGCTCCAGCTTCTTCTCGCTCAGCATGAGGCCCAGGATGTCTGGCGGGTAGTGCGTCAGGCCCCGCACCAGGTGTGTATGGTACCAAGTGAGGTGCTGAGGCCTCAGGATGGCCGGCTTGATGCTGTCTGAGTGGCAGGTCCCGATGAGATCCAGGAACATTGGGTCCTGTGACATTTGTCCATGTGAGGTTACATTTCAGTCCCCACTCACCACCTTGGCCGGGCACCAGTTGGTCGGGGCACTGTTTGAACGAGCTCAGGCAGGGCATGGTTTCATGCGCACTTCAAGGCTCTAGGCCTTGCCTGTGCTGTGTAGGGTGAGCTCGACCTCCCTTCTCCTTCACAACAGCAGCAGAAAAGTCCCTGGCCTGGAGCAGTCGTGACAAAGTGGGCGCACCTGCCCAGCTCAGAGTGAACTGCCTGTGCTCGTGGCCATGCTCTGGCTTCAAAACCACGCTGGTGCTGGAAGAAATGAGCCAGGCAGACAGCCCCAGGAGTTCCAGAATACAGAGGCGAGCACCAAACACTGTCTTTATCACTGGGCCCCAGATTGGTCCTCCAGCTCCCGGAGAAGCCCCTGTTCGCCCCCATCCCCCCTCACCTGGTGGTGGATGAGACAGGCCACCCGCCGGAAGTAGATGATGGGGTGCGTGGGCCGGAAGGCACAGAGCAGGGTCACGCGGGCCTTGCCCACCAGGGTCCCAAAGGCAGGTCTGATGCTGAAAACGCTCTCCAGGCAGTCAACGGCAAACTGGAAGTGGGCCACGCAGTCCGATTTGTTCTCAATCCACAGGGACTGCTCTGAGCGCTCTCCAAGGTTGACACAGCTGAAATCGATGCAGTAGTGTTGCAGGAACACTTCAGGACCTGGCACAGGGGGTGGGTCCCTGTGAGTGAGCCCTGCACCGGGCCGGGGCTGGAGTATCAGCCTCCCAAGGGTCCCACTGGTGAGGGGGGTGCTGCCTGCAGACAGAAGGCCAAGGTGGAAAGGCTGGGAGCCCCAGCCGCCTGAGCAGACCTCCCCGTCCCCAGGAATGAGGGCAGGCACATGCTCTCTAGGTGTCCTCAACTGATTCCTCACTGAGCCCACCAGGGGGCAGCAGACACCGAGCCTGAAGGGCAAGCAGGCAGCCGGTTCCTAGCAGGCAAGGAGTATTTCCCAATCCTAAGTATGGGCTGCTCCTGTCCCCAAAGAAGTGCAGCGTCCTGGGGTTCCCAGTACCTCTACAGAAACCAACGACTTTGAGCAGGGTTTGGGAGGCACAGCCAGAGGGCACAATACTCAAGTAGTCCATAGTTCTGGCATCCAAAGTCTCGGGGTGGAAAAACACCGACACATATCTCTTCTTTCCTGGGGGCACGACGCCACAGGCCGTGGGGCACAAGAAGGCCTGGTCTTTGGTCAGCACGTCTGGGGCCACTTCAATCCTGAAGGGGGCACTCACCTGTGGGGCCAGGTGAGGCCAGGATGGTCAAGTCTCAGGTTGGGGCAGTCTGTCATGACCAAGGTTCCTAGCCAAGGGGTTGAGGGCAGCTGGCATTCAGCCTTTGCCTCATTTGTCAGCTTTGGGCATGGGCGATGCTACCTTCACCAGGAACAAAGAAGAGGTCAAGCCATGTGCCCTGTACCGGCACTGACCAGAGAGAGGTACCGAAAGGCTAGCTGTGGTTCTGGGATTGGGACAGTCCTGGGCTGCTCTGTGGATTGATCTGGAGGATCAGGGACACAGACAGGGGTTCTGTGGGGCTTGGAGCCAAAGGTACAGAGAGAAAGGGGGCATTCTGTACAGGGGACGGGTTTCAGGAGCACGCAGCCCCATGGTCCCGAGTCCTGCCCCCAGCCCCCGCGTGCATAGGGTGCGTACCACCGATGGATTATACAGCCTGATTTGCCTCTTGGCTATGCAGCCCACAGCCACAGAGCCAAAGTGCAGCACTTTCTGGAAGCCCTCCACATCCTGGTCCTCCGGTTGCTTCTGCTTTATGTTCACCAGCAGCTGGGCACATTTGGCTGTACCAAAGATTGGGAGGAGGGTCTTGGAGGAAAACCCACCAGGGTCTCTGTGGCCCCAGCTGAATAGCCCCTTGAAGAAGGTAGGAGTCCCCAGGGAAACACTAGCCTATGACACCAAGGAAGGCAAAGAATAGGCAAAGCGTGCGGGCTGGTGGGGGGCAGGAAGGTGGTGGAGACCCCATGGGGGCCAGGCCAGGGCAGAGGTGGGGCAGGAGGACACACGGAGGCTTTAAGAACAAGGGAGGTAGAGCAGGTGGGCTCTGGGCACAGGTGAGAGGCTGAGCCTCACCTGCAGCCTGCAGCTGGATGCTGCTCTTCTGTTTGCCGCCCTCCCCATACCAGCATGTGGCCTGAACTTTGTGGATGACAGCCATAAGGGGGTGAAAGGTCACCTTGATCCGGCAAGCCTGGCCTGGCCCCAGTAGCCCCCTGGTGGGCAGCATCTGGAATGGGCTTGGGAACTCCCAGTTGAAGAAGGTAAGCAGGTCCCTGGAGGGTGAAGCTAGTCAGAGCCACTGGGCTCATTCTGGTCACTGCCCTTGCTTTAGAAAGGTAGAAACACTGGGCAATGCTCTTTACTAGCCCACCCCTTTCCCCACCAGAAATGCCGGTCTCTCTTCCCCCAGGCACTTGCTCTCCCCACCTCTGAGCTTCAGCCACTCCCCTCACCCTACATTGTCCAGGCAGAACCAGGCCTCGGCCATGTCCCCCACGGCACACATAGGCAACTGCAGGGATGCTGGGCAGATCAGATTGTGGCAAGGCAGGGTGGCCCTCAGGTCCACACAGAACATCCCCTCCTCGTTCTCAAACCACAGCCGGTCCGTGTACTCCTTCTGCAGTGTAGGGGTTGGGGGCAGAGGCAGCCCTTAATTAGTACCGGTACCCGGATGGTACTCAGGGACCATATGGTCCACCCCAGCGGTTGGCCATCCCCCCAACACAACCACTGAGAAGCGGGCTAGGCTGTGGTCCTCAATCTCAGTCTCCGAGGAAATGGTTGGTTATCTGGGATCTACCACTGTCTTGGTCTCAGAGATATGGGGCCTCTTTTGTGGGAAACAATGCATTTTGGGGGGGACATTCTAAGAGCAGAAAGAGACCAAGAGCCTGGAGTTTTCTGATGACTAATATAGTAGCACAGCCAACATCCAACTGGAAACACCCTCTGTCTAAAGAGTTTAAGGTCTGAGCCTCTCCAGGGCTTCCCAAGCTGGAGTTTTGCTAGAGTTGGTGGGATGTGTGCATGGTGGTGGGGGGCTCCTTGGGGCTCTGCCAGTTCCAACGTCACTGTACATGTGTCCCTCACTGCCTTCTGCTTGCCATGGTGATCCTTACCTCCTCCAGAGGCCGGAAGATGATAGGGAGAATGAAGCTTATGCCTGGGCTCAGGAAGATGGGCTGAGGGGTGACCGTGAAGAAGAACCTGGTCTTGGGGGGCCTGCAGGAGAGAACCAGAAGACAAGCCTTCAGAGTCAGGGCTCAGAAAACCAGAAGGGGCAGAGAGATCAGAAAGGGCCCTGGCAAACTGAGTGGGCTTGAGTCCTTGAGATCACAAAGGGGAAAACACAGGGGCCACGTCACAGGAGGACCTGTCTCCCTCGTCTTACTATCCCTGTTACAGACCTTCACTCCAGATGTCAGAGCACCAACCAAACAGACACAGGAGCAAGGGAGCAGCCCTGTAGCTCTAATGCCCATGGTGGTCATGGGATGGATACGGGAAAGACTGTCTTGACTTAACCAAGTTCCTGGGGGAAACTAAGGTGTGAACAGAGGTACCAGGGATGCCTTTCCAAGCAGAGACCTTGACAGAGCTATAGCATTCCAGGGTGGGTCCAAACTTATAGACACCACAGTCTTTAAATTCATTAATAAGAAGATGGTATTGTCAACAACTCTATACCAACAAATGTTAAAGTTCACATAAATGTGTTTACATTCCTAGGCAAGCAAAACTTACCAAAATTGACTCAAGAATTATATAATATATTTTACAGCCATCCTCACTAAAACTATCTAAGAAATTGTAAAGTAGTGAAAAGTCTTCCCATAAAGAAAATGCTGGGTTGGATGGCTTCCTCTACAGCAAGTCCTACTGAACATCTGACAAAAAATAATTCTAGCCATGTCTTCTCAATAACAGAAAACAAGAAACCACTCCCCAACAAATTCTATGAATCCATCATAACCTGACCAAGGCAGGAGAAGAATGGAAAACTACAGGCCAGGATCACCCATAAACAAAATATTAGCCAAAAGACCTTAGCAATGTAGAGAAAGAATAATCAATCATGACCAGGTTGGGCTTATTCTAGGGATACACAATAGCTTTAAGATAGAAAATCTATGTAACCCATCATATTAACAAATTAAAAGGAAAAAGTCAAATGATCATCTAAATTTTAAAATGTTAAATAAACTTTAAGATATGATTATGAGAAAAATCCTCAGCAGCCAGGAAGAGAAGGAAACTTCCTTAACCTTGTAAAGTCTAAGGGGAAAAAACTGCAGGAAACATCTCAATGAATGGTGAAACAATGGAATTTTTTACTCTGTGATTGTGAACATGGATGTCTTCAATAACCATGTCTGTTCAGCACTTCCCTATCCAATAGTGCAGGAAAGAAAGAACGTGTGTAAGGATTGGGGGAAAATGTCATTTGTGTACATAGAAAAACAAAAGAATCAACAAATAAATTATTAGAATTAGTGAGAGGATTTACCAAGTTTGCTGGACACAATAAGGTTATGCACAAAAACATCCACATTTTAAAAAATGACTTTCTAAAAAACAGGAACAAACAGAAAATGGTATTATATACATCATCAAAAATACAAAATATGTAGGAATAAAACTAAATAAAAGTTTGTAAGGTGTCGATGGAGAAAATGATATACTTTTTTGAAGGACATGAAAGAAGATTTAATTTTTTTTTAATTCATGTTTAGAGAGGAGACACAGAGTGAGAGAGAGAGAGAGAGAGAAAGAGAAAGAGAGAAAGGGGGGAGGAGCTGGAAGCATCAACTCCCATATGTGCCTTAACCAGCCCAGTGCAGGGTTTTGAACTGGCGACCTCAGTGTTCCCAGGTTGACGCTTTATCCACTGCGCCACCACAGGTCAGGCCAAGAAGATTTAAATAGAGAATCACCATGTTTATAAATTGAAAGACTCATTTTGCAATATTAATTCTCCCCAAATTGATCTATAGGTTCAATTAAATCCCAATCTAAATCTCATAAAGTTCTTTTTTATGTGTAGGTGTCATAAGCTGATTTGAAAATTTATGTGAAAGTTCAAAGGGCCAAGAATAGTCAAGACAATCTTGAATAAGAGTGAAGTCGGAGGCCCTGGCCAGGTAGTCAGTGGTTAGAGCATTGTCTCGATACACCAAGGTTGCAGGTTTGATCTCTGATCAGGGCACATAAGTAATTAGCCAATAAATACTAAATAAGTGGAACAACAAATCAACATCTCTCCCTCTCTCTCTCTCTCCCCCCTTCCTCTCTTTCTAAAATCAACCAATAAATAAATGTTTTAAAAAAGAATGGAATTGGAGAACTAATACTACCAGATATGAAGATTTATTGTAAGTTCTAATAATTAATTCAGGATGGTATTGGCCCAGGCATGATATTGGCCCAGGACAAGTAGATCAAAGGAGCAAAATAGTGCAGAAATTAGTCCATTAATATATGGATACTTGACATATATCAGTGGCGGGAAAGATCATGAGGGAAAGTATGAACTTTTCAATAAATGGGTACTGGGATGACTGGACGTTTGGCTGAGAAAAAAAGAAATGTCATAGGATCTTGACTTCAAACCATTCAAAAAAAATCAATTTGATATAGATGGAAGACAAATACAAAAGGAAAAACCATAGTCTTTAGAGGATAACTACAGGAGAATATCTCCATGACCTTCGTGTGGTAAAGAAGGATCCTTCCTTCCTTCCTTCCTTCCTTCCTTCCTTCCTTCCTCCCTCCCTCCCTCCCTCCCTCCCTCTCTCTCTTTTCTTTCTTTTCTCAGGTGAAAGGAGAGGAGATAGTGAGGCAGACTCCCATATGCACCCAAACTGGGATCCACCCAGCAACCCCTTCTGGGGCCAATGCTCCAGTTCCAAGCTATTTTTAGCACCTGAGGCTGATGTGCTCCAATGGAGCCATCCTTAGAGCCTGAGGCCACACTCTAACCAATCGAGCCACTGGCTGTGGGAGGGAAAGAGGGAGAGAAGAGGGTTGCTTCTCCTGTGTACTCTGACTGGGAATCGAACCTGGGTTGTCCATAGGCTGGGCCCATGCTCTATCTACTGAGCTACTGGCCAAGGCCAAGAAGAATTTCTTAAACAAAATACAAAAATAGCATCAAAAGCATCAACCATAGAAGAAAACGATTGATACATTTGATTTCTTTGAAATTAAGAACTTCTAGCCTTCAAAAGACATGATAAAGAGAGAAAAAGACAAGTCACAAGGTGGAAGAAGATATTCACAACACATATCTGACAGAGGATTTTCATCCATAATAAAAACTTCTAAAAAGAAACACTTTCTATTAAAAAAAAAAGACAATCTAATAGAAAGATGGGCACAGACTTAAACAGGAATTTCATAAATGAAATTTGGTCATATGGTCAATAACATATGAAAACACACTCAACTGTATTAGTGATCAGGGAAATACAAACTTAAAACCACAAGAAATTACCATTATTAGCCAAAACTTTTTTTTTTTCTGACAACAACAATTGGTAAAAATGTGGAGGAATGGGAACTCCCCTATGTGGCTGGTAGAAATACAAGTGATACAAGTATTTTGAAGAATAGTTCGGCTTTATCTACAAGAAGCAGACGTACGTGTCGTAAGCCACAGCAACTCCATCCTTAGGTATATACCCTAGAAAATCTCTACTTGTGTAACCAGAGATGTATACATGAAGGATGGTAACAGTCTCAAACTGGGAGCAACCTGAACGTCCCTCAACAGAAGAATGGATGAAGACATTGGAATACTATACAAGGGTACATTGGAGTACTATCCTGGAATGAAAAAAGATGAACTATAGCTGCATATGGATGAGTCTTAGAAACATAACTGAGCAAAATAAAAGTGTCAAAAAGTATTCCAGGTTATTCCACTTATATAAAGTTTATAAAAAAGGTAAAATTAAACTGTATCATTTAGGAATGCAAACATAGGTGGTAAATCCACTTGAGAAAAGCAAGAAAATCATCATTGTGACAATCAGGATAACGGTTATCTCTGTGGGAAAGGAAGGTTTCCTAATAGGGAGGGGACAAGTAATCGGAGGTGAGGTTGGACACTGTTATTCCATTATTTAATCTGGTCACATGGGTTCCACTTTTGATCATTTTTCAAACTGTACATGTTTTATATAGTCTTCTGAATTTACATGACATTTAAAACGTTGGTATTTTTTTTTAAAGAGTGTCTGCTTTGGAGGCTTGGGGCTCAGGGGCTGGGTTTCATACCTGTACTTCACCTTCTGGATTTTCATGGATAGGTTTTTCAGAACCAGGTTCTTGGAGATCTCCTTCCCTAGGCTCCAGCCTTTCCACAGCAGCTCCTCAGCCACCTCAATGCCCCAGATGACCTTCTTCTTCACTTTGTCCTGCTTCTTTGAGAAGCACGTCTGAGTGTCCATGGAGCTGGTTAGCTTTTCAGTTGGTGGAGAGAGAGATGGACAAGTTATTGGGGTAGGATTCAAAGACGCAAAGTATAGGCACCTCCAGCCCTGGGGGGTGGACTGAAGAGAGAGAGTGAGGGGCAGGCAGGTCCTGGAAGCAGATATTACCTCTTCCAAGGTCACTGGAATGGTTTTCCAACTAGATACCCAGTGCCCCTGAGCCTAACGCCTTCCCTAGGGCACCCCATCTGGCCATTCCATCTGGCAAACTGAGCAGTCTTAGCTGGCTTCTTCTGTGCCTCAGTGCACCCTTAGGTACCAATCCTCTCGGATGCTGCCTCCTCCTCTTCCTCCCAACCTACCCCTTCACCACAGAAGCCTCTCCTAGTGGGAGCCGTCTATCCCAGGCACTTTTCCAGGCCCCAGTGATATTCCAGCATTCCCTCTCCTCCCTCAACTGGCTGTTGAGGCCGAGGAAGGAGCCCCTTTGCCTCTGACCAACCCCCAGCCCATGCGCTGACTTTGGGGCCGCTCCAAGCACTACTTCTGGGGATGCTAGAGGCGCCGATGTGCCAACGCTTCCCATCTATAATGGGAAATCCCTCTGTGGGAGGATCCCTAACCCTATCTATTTGAGGAGGGAGGGGAATGGGAAACCCCTGGGATGCAAGGTGGAAGGAGAATGAACCAGGTGCCTCTTCCTGGCACAGTCATTGCTCTGAAGGCTCAACTCATTGCCACTTTATTTTATCTTTGAACAAGGATTGCTTTTATATTGTTACATAGCATAAGGATATACTCCCCGGTTGAACAAATATTTGTTGACTACCTATTAATAGCCAGACACTGAGCTAGGTGCCAGAAATACAACATTGAAAAAGACTGACAAATCCTTCCTCTCTTGGAGGTTACACTCTCAGTTTCAATATTTACAGAGAGTGTCAGATGGCTAATACAGTATTTTCTTTCCCAATCTGCCCACAGAGAAAACGTGACGGGGTGAGCGAAGGTTTTAAGTATCATCTGGTGCATCTGTCAAATCCAAGCAGGAAAACAGAAGCCGCTCTGGAACTTTAAAACAAGGAATTTAACGGACAATCAGGGGATAGTGAAGTTAGCGACATCAGGAAGCTGCAACCGCACGTAGGTTAAAGGAGGTGGTGGGGTTCTCAGAGCCCAGAGGTGGGGACTGGCGTCACAGGGAGATGCCACTGCCATTGGAGACATTGCCAAAAGCAGAGAGGAAGGAAGAGAAATGCTCTGGCTTCTCCCCTCTCAATCTTCCCATCTCCAGCCAGGTCAGAGCAGGGAAGGGTGGGGAGTAAATCTTTGGGCAAACGGGCTCAGAGTGGCACAGATAGATAGAGGGGTGAGATGACCCCTGGTCAGCAGGAATGCCAGTACAACCACCATCACACTTTAAGGAGACATGAAAATCCACAAACACAGACATACGCTGCACCAAATACAAAACCATAGTCACACCCTTAGACCACAGCCCCACCCCCACCCCCACCCCCATCACTGCTCCTGCACTGTCACATAGAGAGAACACTAAAAGCTGCAAAAAAGTAATCAACACCCATATGTTGGTCAAACACAAAGTCGTAGGGGTCATGACAAGAAGAGTTTTCTGAGGGAAAAGAGAACGCCTGGCTACTCTATCAGCCTCCAGCTCACATCTCCCTCGAGTCCTCCCCTGGTGGTCACGTACTGCGACCACCACTCCAGCCAGCGTGGTGCTCCATCTGTGCAGGATCGAGTGCTGGGCTTGGGACAGGAGAGCCGTATCCTTTCAGATTCCTCCCCTCCGCTCCCCTGCCACCCGGCCCCTAGCCCTAGCCCTGCTGTACCTTGTCCTACTGCCCTGGACGTATGCTCACACGGGCGCTGCCGCTGCTGCAGGCACTCACAGCCGGGCCGCACTGCTGCCAGTGACAGTGGCACTCAGGTATGATCCAGAGTGTGGTCCCTGCTGCCCCCTGTCCTTGACATGGGGTTTTGGGCTGCCTGGAACATAAGTCTAAGGGAAGCACTGTGTGCCAGGAGTTCCTGCCAGTTTGGATCTGGGAAGAGACCAGATGAAAGACAGGAGGGACGTGAAAGAGAGGCCAGTGGAGTAGATTTGCAACGGCCATCATTATCATGAAGGAGTGCCTCCTTCCCAGCTCTGGCAACAGGTGTGAGGTGGCACCATCAGGAAGGAGCCTGAATATGACCCAGGGTTTTGCCTGCAAGCCTAGAGACTCACCATTCAGGAAAGGCACTTAGAAGACAGACCCTGCCCTCCATGACCACACTTGGCATTTCCTAGAAAGCCCCCACTGAGAGTTACTAAAGCATCTGCATTACCTTTATCTAGGTTTTACTCTGTTTCTTTCCTCTGGATGTGTGCTTCCTGTGAGAAGAATGAGTAAAGAGGCAAATGAGACTGAAGGGTTCTTAGTCTTCTGGGTTTCCTCTGTCAATATGAAACCGGTAGCCCTGGTTTAAAGTAAGCAGTCACTGAAGTAGTGACTCCTTCCAAGGATAAATGAATCATTATTTATTTATTTATTTATTTAGTGAGAGGAAGAGAGGCAGAGAGACAGACTCCCGCATGTGCCCTGACCAGGATCTACTCAACAAGCCCACCAGGGGGTGATGCTCTGCCTATCTGGGGTGGTTGCTTCGTTGAAACCGGAGCCACTTTTTTTTAGTGACTGAGGCAGAGGCCATGGAGCCACCCTCAGCTCCCCCAACTCACTGCCAATCAAGCCATGGCTGCAGGAGGAGAAGGGAGACAGAGAAGGGGAGGGATGGAGAAGCTGATGGTCACTTCTCCTGTGTGCCCTGACCGGGAATTGAACCCAGTCTACCTATGTGCCAGTCCTATGCTCTACCTGAATCAGCCTTTAAAGCAGAGGAATCTATGGATGAACTGCAGCTGGAAATTATATGAAAATTATATGCAAATGTTATAGGCAAATTATATGCAAAATATAATGTGCATGGACATGTAATCTTTTAATGGGACCCTGAGAAGAGGGTCCCATTACTTTTCTGCTACTAGATGCCTCTGTCGTTCTAGTCTGACTCATTAATGCATGTGACTTCAGGAGGCTCTACAGACAGCCCCAGCCTCAGTGCTCTGAAAAAGTCTTCAGTCAACACATGAAACATGTGAATTGCGTGGAAGAGATGAGAGAGGATGGGATAGAAAGCTGGTCCAGGCCAGGGGTTAGGGCTTAAGAGAGTGAGCACTGGTCCTGGAGCAAGGAAAGCTAAGTTCCAGCATCTGCTCAGATTCATTTGAGATATGCAAGTTTCTCCAAATCCCCAAGCCCCAGTCTCCTCGCCTGTAAATGAGGGTTATGCTGACTATTTCACAAAGTTGGTGTGAAGTAGGGGGGTTAAAAAAGCCCTAGATAAACCTATGTGAGTGTGACTATAATTAACAACCCTAGCCAGCATTACTCTTCCGAAATACATTTGCAATCACTGTGGACACACTGGGCAAAGAGGTGGTGTTTTAAAACCCAATTTTCTAATCTTGAGAACTTAAAAATATATATTATCAATTTCCTTAATTTTATAATTTCAAATCTAAGAATCCCTAAGATAATCAGTGGAAAAAGTGGCAGGTCGTCGTGTAGAGATGAAGGAGGAAGAAATAGGTAAATTTAAGGAAAAAATTTACTTAGTTGTTCCTCCTTTCTCTTTGGGATCCCCAGTCTGATTGATCTCGCGCAAGTCTCAGTCCCACAGGACTCTCAGAAGGACATGGAGGGGACCCCTGGCCACTTCCCAGAGGAGGAGGTCTCCCGGGCAGATACCTTCCCTGGCCACTCGCGCCGTTCCCTGGGTCCCTGGTATCAACGTTCAAAACTCACACCACCGCCATGTTGTCGTCTCCATAGGTACAGGACGCGGCGTCTCTTGGTATCCCAGGGCAACGACGGCAGCCGGGAAGAGTCATTGTTCATAGAAGGCGAAAGCACTGCCCAACTTGAATCCCTACCTTCATTTTTAATTTTCTGATTTTCCCTATTTATAGCAACTGGGCTTCTATCAGTTGTAACAGGGCGTGTATGGTCTCTTAGCTGTTGTAACGGCTCCGCAATCATGACTTTATTTGAGGAGCAAATTCCTAGGAGGCTATTCCGTGGACTCATCATCACCCGAGAGGGAGTCATTCCTGTTCTTTCCCAACACGTGTTGGTGAAATAGGGTCAGGAGTTCGAGGGTTGGTGAAATAGGGTCAGAAGTTCAAACGGAACTTCATTCTGCGATTGCAATAGTTAATGTAAAAGTAGTTCGTAGTATTTCTTATTCGCACATTGCTTTGCAAATGGGTTCTTTTTGCTGGTTGGAGAGAATGTGTCCTTATTTCCTGGCCAGTGCAAAGCTAACTCTTGAAGAGATCTGAAGGTTAATATATGAAGAATTCGTTGTTATACGTACCATGGATTTTTGGAAGCCCTTTGTTTATTAGTCTGGAGATGTGTTGTGGGGAGGGTGTCATTTGGAGAACACTGCTTTGGTGGGTAAAGCCCAAAGTCGCAAAGTTCATTCATGAACAATTAAAGATGTTTCACTACCCAGGACAGTGATGGGGGCAGGTGTTAAGGGGAGAAACTGTAGTGAGTTTAGGAGTAAATCCAGAAAATCAATCCTCATTTTGGGAAAGCTGGGTTTATCTGTGAAAGGTAAAAGGCAGAATCTGATGACAAAGTGGCGGGGAGATCACATGGCCAAAGGTTGGCTGAACTGGAGGGAAGGCAGAGGTGGGGGGTCCAGTAAGTTATGCCAGCACAATTTGGGTTGGATTTTTCTTGGGATCAAAAAGTGTGGAACTCAGTGCATATTTCACTGGTTTTCTTGTTATTCTAAGAATCTGAGACCTGAAAGTTGAACATGATGACTTAAATGCTGTTTGTAGTTTCTATAATGATTTTCTTCTTGTTTTCTCCTAAGCTCTTTTGAAATGATCAGCCTGATTCATCTGGAACTATGGAACCTGTTTGTCCATTTCCAGGTCAGAAAGAAATAGGGAGCAGTGACTCTGTAGGCAAGGCTTGGTGGTGTCCTCAGGAATCCCAGTGACAAAAGCACACAGAGGAGGAAAAGCTTATGGCAGGAGCCACACATACATCCTTGTGCCTCTTCACTGAGTGTCCCCTAGAGATCTGTCCAAACTTTGGTGTGTTCTGGATTTGGGACAATAAAAGAGGTTTTTAGTTGTGTTAACGTAAGAAACATCCAAACCTGTAGAGAATTTTTATGAGTTCATCTGAGCCAAACTGACAGGAAGTGAAATCTCAACATATTGAGAAAAAGCTCTGGAGAATGGCAGTTTTGCAGCTTTTTTTATGCATTAGAATACAAGGGGAAGATGTGAGGAGAGCTACATCAAATCCATTGGTAATAGATTAAGGAGTCAAGAGAAAGCAAAGCAGGAATAAAAAGACTGAATAAAAGTAAAACAGACACTTCTTTTACTTTGATGAGTACAGCATAGTCAGTCGACATTCACAGCACATAGAGATGGTATGCAAGAAACAGGATACCATGAGGGGTTCTGTAGTCATGTTCTGGTGTGGAGTTTGTGACCCGAGGAGTCTAGAAAAGGAGATTACTATGACATTTCAAAGGTGTATTCTAGCTGCAAAAAGAGACCCGAATTGGACTTTGAATAGCATAGAAAGGAGCATGGCAAGTGGCTGAGCCTGAGGAAGGGAGAGGAAGCCAGGTTTGCTTCAGAAGTCCCCCTTTTCAGGAGCCCAGAACCCATGGGAGATAATGAGTGACTATATTCTTCCTGGATCCAAGAAAGACAATGGGGGTGGGTACAGCTTGGTTTGAGGTTATACCAGTGGTAGTCAACATGGTCCCTACCGCCCACTAGTGGGCGCTCCAGCTTTCATGGTGGCCAGTAGCAGAGCAACCAAAGTATAAATAAAAAGATAGATTTAACTATAGTAAGTTGTTTTATAAAGATTTATTCTGCCAAACTTAGCAAAAATCCGACATAAAGTACTTGGTAAGTAATTATTATTATATGCTTTAACTTGCTGTAACTCTGCTTTATAAATTTTATAAAGTAAAGTTACTTCCCTACTTTATAAATCACCATTACTGTGGAACCAGTGGGCGGTTAGAAAATTTTACTACTAACAGAGATACAAAAGTGGGCGGTAGGTATAAAAAGATTGACTACCCCTGTTTTAAACAAAGGTGAGTGATGCGTCAGGAAATTGATGAGGGCCAGGGTGTGGAAGAAAGAGAAGAAGGAGGATGAGTAGGAGACAGACTCCAATCCTTCTGATTAGAAGCCAGGTATGGGGGTAATAAAGATAAAGCCCACTCAGTGATTTGGGCTTCAGCACACACAAAAACATCTTTTCTAAGATTTTCTCCCACATATCCACACCACCCACCACTCCCTACTTCTAAACCTTACCACCATGGGATAGAGAAGACTCTGAGTTGGGAAATCAGGCAGACTTGAAATTAATTCTGGCTCTGCTTCTCACTGGCTGTGTGACCTTGGCAAGTCACATGACCTCTCTGAAACTCACTTTCCTTATCTGTTACCTGAGGATAATTAAAGACTAGTGTAGAGAACAAGTAATTAGGCATGTGTAAAGTACTTGACAAGTGGTAGACAACAAAGCTAGACATACACACGCGACGGTCACTCACTAAATGGGAGGTTCCAATAAACGAACCACTTGGCTTGTGCACCCTCCTCTCCTACCACCTCCCAACCTCTCTGCTGCACACTGGAGAGGTGAGAAGTTTCTCTCCTCTCCACATCCTCCTCTTGTTTCTCCAAGTAGGAGGTGCCTTGCTGCTCAGGGTGAAGAAAGACAGGAGTTACCAGAGTGATATGCAGTCCAGATGGCAAGTCAACTTGGCTCCAGCACTTGCAAAACCCTCTCCCACCTTCCTCCCCCTGTGATTTCAACTTCATTTGGAGTGCTGGTTCTGAAATCACGTCTGCATCTAAGGTGTATTTAATTTGCAAGGAGATGAGCAGGTGCATCCTCCCACGGAAGCTCCTGACCTCTGAAACTAGCGGAATACATCTTCTATGCCCAGCCTGAGGCATGGAGAGTGAGAGGAGGTTGCAGCCAGGAGGACCTGGGGTGGTCTGGGGCATAGCACACTCTGCATTAGTGCTGTGTTCCCCGGGAGCAGCGGGGTGTGGCAGGGCGGGAGTGCATTAAGAGACTGATGGCACCTCCAGCCTGAAACAGCTGCAATGGCACAAAACCAGCAGAGGTTTGGGGGTGGACTGCCATATGTCAGGAGAATTCAAAGAAAAAGATTCTATTCTGTCTGGGAATCCCATAGGGTTTTTCTGACTCTCCTGTGCCAACCCAACTGCCCTAGATAACGTTCTCCCTCTATTCATTGCCCTCACCCAAGGTTGGGTAGACATGCAGGCCAATAATAAAAAGAAGGGAAAAGGACATAAGGTTTGATCCCAGAAAACTTGAGTTTAGGTTCTGATTCTAGAATTAACTGAGCAATGTCGAAAAAATTGTTAAACATTTCAGAACCTCATTTTCCACATCTGTAAAATGGGAACAAACAGGGGTAATATCTAAAAAATGCTTAACAATTGGTAAGGTATGGGCATGATGTATGAGAATGGGCCTTAGAATCAGAGTAGGCTTCTGGGAGCCCACAATGTGCCTTATCCCTTTAGTTGTTGGGTATTGGGGAAGCCTAAGAGGACAGGGAGGGAACTGGAAGAGCAACCACCGTGTCTATTTACCAACTAGTGCAGTGGTTCTTAACCTTTTTTGAGGTACCTAACCCACCAGTTTCATATGCGCATTCACTGAACCCTTCTTTAGTGATAAATAAAATATGATTTATTTCCAAATTCAAGACATAGGTATATGTTGTTTTACTAGTGCACAAAATGAGCTGTGCATGAACATCACCTTGCTCAAAGAACAAAACCAACGAAGTGCATGAACTCACAACAAATTACGGTATTCCTTTATTCTGGCCTCCACGGCAGAGGTTTCTCTGAACCCCTGAGACCGACTCATGGAACCCCTGGGGTTCGATAGAACCCAGGGTAAGAGCCACTGACCTAGTGCCACAGCATTTCCAGATTTCAATGATCAGCATAGCTATACTGAATCGTATTAGTTGCAAGTCAGTCCTAAGGACAAATCTTATCTCACCAGCTCCAGTAGACTCATTTATTTCAAGGCAAAACTCAAAGTCTTCCCCCCTCTAATTCATTCTCATTGCTGAAGAACCTGTTACCACCTCTAACAGGTCTTTCCTTCTGCTCTGAGCAGTGCTCCTTCTCTGTGAGCACTCCCAGCTGTCTTCCTACACCATCTGCAGCTGATCCTCTAGCTCCAAGACTCTCTGGCCAGCACCACGGACAGCTCCTGCTGGCCAGCCCATCCCGGACCATCCACTTCCTCCTGCCTTCTAGCTCCTCGTTCTCCACCGTCCCCAGTGCAGAAACCCTGGGGTATGGACTGAATGAGGCACATCCCTGAGAAGACACTACAGTGGAGTGGTTGAGAACAAGCTCTGGAGTAAAGCAGACCGGTTTTGAATCCCAACTGCACCAGCCTTTAGCGGTATGATCTTGTACCTTCACTTCTACAAGACCTTCCATAAGCAGGGAAAACTTTATCAGCTCAAAGATTGTGAGGTTTAAGCGGGATAAAATATTTAGAGAGCTTAGCACAGTGCCAAACTCATGATATGTTCTCAATAATTCTATGTAATTCCTCAAATCCTTTTTCAATCCATTTCTGACCAGGGTCCTCTCTCAAGTAAAGATGTCATGACATGACCACTGGCTCAGTGCGGATGACTTCCTTTGAGTGTGGAAGTTGGCTAGAACTTCATGGATGATAAAGGAGTCAACATTTGACTGTTCCATGGGATTCTATCTTTTAGATTTTTTTTTAATTTTTAAGTTAATTTTAGATATACATAAGAGTCACAAAAAAATAGTACAGTGAGTCTCATAAACACTTCAGCTGGCTTTCCCTCAGGTTAGCATCTTACATGATCATAGATCATTTATCAAAACTAAGAAATTAACCTTGGTATTATAAATACCATTAATGAAAATATAGGATTTGTTTAGATTTCACAAGTCTGCTCACTAATGTCCTTTTCCTTTTTTGTTTCAGTATCTATTCCAGAATCCAACCTGGGTCATTTCCTGAGTTTTCCTTTTCTTTCATGACCTTGACTTTTTTTGAAGAGTACTGTCAATTATTTTGTAAAATTTTCCTCCATCTGGTTCTCTCTCTCATAATAGTACTACTATGTGCATTGTTGAGAAGCACAGCAGACAGGTGGTTTGCCCTTCTCGGTGCATCATATCAGAGGGTACCTGATGTCAATATGTTTTACCTGTGGTGTCACCTTTGATCACTTCGCTAAAGTGGTGTCTGCCAGGATTCCCCACTGCAACCTTGATATTTCCTCTCTATCAGATTTTGATCATATCCATTTTGTGTGTCATTAGAATCATGTGTTTAAAACTAAGAAAATTGTCCTTGAGCTAACCCGCCCACCCCTACTCTCCCCACCACTCCCCAGAAGCACACCCATCTCTTATTATTTGCCGGGCCACTTTCCTCTGAGTTTTCTTAAGGTGGGCATTTGGAGGTGTGTGCAGAAGCCAGGTGCAGGCACACCAGGGGTTCATTAGGGCAACGGGGTGCTTCTAGTTCATTTTCATGGACCTTTTTGTTAAAGCTTTTTGTTTCTGCAGAAACTTGCAGGGATACTCTGGGAAAATGTGGTCCGAAACTGTCCACAGGAATGTCCAGCTCTTTCCCAGTCTGTCCCTGGCCTTTGAGAATTTTCTTCAACATCTAACATTGAGTCTTTTGTACCTCTAATAATGCTTTCTTCCACTTGGCCATGTATAACTTCTTGATAGCCACTAGCCCTCAAACATGAACTTGCTTCCTTTCAGAAGGCTCTTTATTCCTCCAAGAGTTTGCTGTGATCAGAGATCCTGCCACTAGAACAGAATCATAACATTTTTTCAATCAGTTAAATGTGAAGAGATGAACTTATTCAGCCCTTCCTTTAGTTTCCATCTCTGGATCCCCCAAGTTTATTCCAAGTCCTTGTGTCTTCCCCTGCTGCCCTCTAGAAGATGAAGAGGCATCATACCTCCTCATGCAGGCTCCACTTAAAACAGCTTTTGTATAAAAGTGTATTAAAGGCCCCAGGAAGGTCTCAGAGGATGCCTTCATCTGTTTCCATTCTTTTTACTTTTGTTCTGGTTACTATTGCTGTGTAACAAATGATTCCAAACGCCAAGATTCCAAATGGTCATTTAATTTGGTTTATGCATTTGTGGATCAGGAATTCGGGGGGTGGGGGTGGCCAGGAAGATGTCCCTTGAAGTCTCTCATGCAGCTTCATTCAAATGTTGTCCAGGGATGATGTCATCTGAAGGTACCCTTGGGCTGGTCTTCCAAGGTGGCGTCCTCACGTGGCTGACAGACTGTGCTGGCTGTCAGCTGGGCACTTGCTAGGCTATGGATGGAAGCACCAATCTATATAGCTGGTCCAGTTTGGCAATCTCAGGGTCGAACCAGGAAGAAGCTACATGGGCTTTTCTAGCCTCAGGCCAGGTTCAAGGGAAGGAGAGTGTCAAATAATTGTGGACATATTTTAACCATTGACATTCCCACCAAAATGAGCTCCTCCCCTAACATCTGGAACATTATTCCTCCAAGAGCTTGTTCCCTGACAAGTTCTTGGCCACCTCCAGCTCCATCAGAGCTTTCAGCCTGCTGCTGGGCGTGGCTTCCTCCCACTCCTCTGGGATGGCGACTGGTCCTTTCTGCCCTCACTCAGTCGCAGTTACGGAGACTTGGGTTCTGGTCTGGCCTGCGCTACTGTGCCACCATGGGAAAGTGCCTTCACCTCTCTGGGCCTCTGGACTTCACCTTCCTGCAAAGTAGGAATTAGGAATACCTTCCCTTCACAGGCTATTAGGATTTAAAAGATACTGTAAATAGCAGACTTAGCACAATCGAGGCTCCTGATTGTGGAATAAATAACTGTGGGCAAGTGATCTTTCCTGTTGGAAGCATAGTTCATTTTTCTCTAAAATGGCAATATTTCCCTTATCCTGCTTCCCCATCCAGATGAAGCGAGGTCTTAAATGAGGGAAGGTCAGCCCAGAGGTAAAGGCTTCTGGACCACAACCTGGGCGGGAAACACCTTGCATTTATGCCCATCTGAAGGGGATTCAGTGTGTGTACAAAGCAGCATGGGTGTGGTTTGGGGCACAAGGGGCAAGGCTGCTATCGGCCTGACCCAGCCTTATCAGGTCGGGGCTAGCCACAGCCTGTCCCAGTAGAACAAAGAGGTTTTGAGAACCAGGCTGGGGTATGGGACATGGGGCCCACTGGGGCTGAGCCCTGGGAGGTGTGTTGCACTCAGGGAGCAGAGGGCCTGTGGTGGGTGGTGTTGCCACCACCAACCTTTGCCAGGAAATCCAGATGTGCTGCATATTCCTGCTTGCCCCTTGCACAAAGGTCTCTCCTGGTGCCAGGCCAGAAAAGTGACCTTTTCTAGTAAGATCTCCTCAGGGGGCATTTTGAACAGTTTTTTAATGGAGAGGCGCCTATTGCTGGTCCCCGCACGTGGGCTGCAGGTACTAGCAGCAGGCCTGGGTGCCTAAGGACTGTTGCATTTGGCACAGCTCTTCCGAGCACAGCCACGCCCACTGTCGGGAGCCGCCCCAAGCAGGCGGACCTTCAGGCTGTGCTGGGGGCGGTGAGTGGGGCGCACAGAGCTTCAGAGGAACCAGGCCCAAGGTGATTGGTGTTTTCCAAACACAAGGGAGGAGACTGCAAGGACAACTTGGGAACCGCGATCTGAGGACAGGTGTCTTCAAGTCAAGAAGCGAGGGTGCAGCGGCCCCTGTGTTGAGGGCCGTTTACCCAGAGGTCTCTTAGCCAAGGTCAAGGGTGCTGGGCATTGGGGAGCCGGATCTTAGACTTAAAAACCTGAAGTTACCTGACCTGTGGTGATGCAGTGGATAAAGCATCTACCTGGAACGCTGAGGTTGCCAGTACAAAACCCTGGGCTTGCCCTGTTAGGGTCAAGGCACATAAGCTTTGATATGTTGATGCTTCCAGCTCTTCCCCCTTCTCTCTCTCTCTCTCTTTCTCTCCAGTCTAAAATAAATAAATAAAGTCTTTTTAAAAAAATGTTTTAAAAAAACAAAACCTGAAGTTGACTTGGGCCCATTCCTCATCCTCACTGCTCATCCAAAACAGCTTTAAGTCCTGGTCGTTTTCCTGCCAAAACGTCTACAATCCATTACCTTTTATTCTGATCCGCACGACCGTTGCTTCAGTCCGGAAATCGGTGAACTTCTTTACCAAGTAAATGGACTCCCAGCTTTCATAACTGCCTTCCCTGCCCTGTCTCCCACTGGCAGTCAGGTGAGCTTTCTGAAACAGTCCCCAACCTCAGCCTCCCCAGGCATTCATCAGGCCCTCGGGATGAAGTCCAAATGCACAGAACCCAAGGCTCTGTGTACTCTGACTCCTGCCCACCTTTCTACCTCACCTTTGCCAAACCCACACACCAAATAGCTTTGTGATGCTGACCTGATGGTGGTTCCTTCAAGCCCCCAACCTCACTCAAGCCTCTAAGACTTGGCCTTGACTGTCCTTGGCCTGGATCCTTCCTTTACTCAACTGCTATGCAAACACCTCCTTTTCCTCCCTGCATGGCCCTCATCTCCAGGAAATTGTTCTGGTCCCCACCCTCGCTGTGGCACTCCAATACCCCTGTGAGGATGTCAGGACATCCACTTCCCTGTGCTGCTCCCTGTGACCCAGTTCACTGAAGGCAGAGACCGCCTCTTTCCCTGCCGCCGGCACAGTGCCTGACACAGGCTGTCCAGTAAGCAATGACTGGACAGGTGAGTGAAGCTTACAACCGTGGGTGCAGCAGCCTTGGGGCTGAGCATGGGCCTGTGGGGAAAGGCGGGCATCGGGTCAGTAGCTTCCTGGGCCTTGGCATCGTGGAGAGAAGGGGGCAAGCTGGGATCTGGAAGGATGGATTAAGGCCATCACAGCACAGAGGTGGAGGGTAAATTTTCAGGCTGCTTCCTCTTATGTCCCCGCTCACACAGTCTCCACAGACCCAAGCCCAGGGTTTCCAGAAAAGCTGCAGGGCTCCACCTTCTCCCCAAGATTTGTTTTCTGAGGGACTGAATTCAGATAAAGTTTCTTCAGAACTTTTGCATCCTTCTCTGTCAGAGAATTAATGCCTTTTCTGATGAGGCCTATTTAGAACAGAAAAGTCTGGGGACACACAAGGGTTCTGTGTCTGCAGGACAGAGTGTACCCAGGGCCAGTAGGGGAAGCAGGTAATCATGTCCCACTCCAAACTCCATAAGAGAGTGTCTCTCTCTTTACACACACACACACACACACACACACACACACACACACACACACACATGTAGAATGCCTACAAGGGAGAGAATGTGCAAATGAGTGAACAAAAATATATTGACCTTGACCTTTTAGGTTTGTCACTGTGGATGAATTCGTGAACATTCTGTTCCTGTGAGTCTGATCCACAAGTGTCTGCCTCAGAGGGATGAGTTCACTCTGGACGTTCTAACCAAGCAGATCTCCAGACCTGGCACACTAAGACCTTCTGGAGAAGACCCAAGTTCATCAAGGGAAAATCCTGTGGTAAGAACAGTGGGCCTTAGGAGGGGGGAGGAGGGAGAAACATGTAAGGGGAGTCAAATGTATGATGATGGGTGGAAACGAGAGTTATGGTAGTGAGCACACTATCGTGTACACAGATATTGAATTATAATGTCATGAACGTTATATCATGTTATTAACCAATGTTACCTCATTGAAATAAAATAAAATAAAACTGTGGGCACGAGAGTTAGATGCATCGGTTTAAATCCTGCTTCTGTTGCTTGTTGCAAATTTGGGGCAAGCTACTGAACCTCCCTGTGCTTCTGTGTGCTCCTCTGGAAAATGGTAATATTACAGCGTATACCCCATGGGGTTGTTAGGAAAATTCAATGGGCTCTACATGGGAAGCATTTAGAACAATGTCTGGCAATGGGGAATTTTCATTAAATGATAGCATTTTTTATTCATTCCAACCTGTGGGGGCTTATTTGCCCCCAGAGAATGAAGTTTTCTCTGGAGCGTTCCTCCATGGAGGTGGGGGTTGGGTAAGGTAAGAATCGGAGCAGTCAACCCAACACAATAAACTCCGTAGGAGGACAGAACCTGGGCAATGGTGCACTCCAACAAGTGGTTCCTTACAGTGTGGGGAACTCTAATGTGCGGTTTGTGCCAGTTTCCATGATGTAAATAGTCTCACCACGGCCTATTCCCACTGGCTTGTGGGGTCCCTGAGGGCTTAACCGTTGTCCGACTGAGTCTAAAAATCAGGCAACCCGCAGCGAACACAGAGAACCCTGTCGGGGTGGAAACACCAAGGGCAAATGAAGAAGGGGGTCATCTTGCTTTGGCAATAAACTGGGCCTCCTCCAGGCTAAGCAGTGTTCCTCAAGGTGTGGTGCATGGACCATCTGCCAGGTTTGGAATGTTTGTAAAAGTGAGTTCCTGGGCCTCACTCTGCTAAAGCAAAACCTCGGAAGTAACGCCAGGATTTTAAACGAGCTGCCCAGGTAAGTCTGAGGTGTGAGGACTGCTAGATTAGGGAACCCTGATTTATCCAAGAAGTTGCAATGGGCCATAAAAGAGATGTGGAGTCTCCAGAATCATTTCACGCCACGATCCATTATCACAGTGAGGAGTCAGAAAGACTGGAGCGAGCAGGGAAAGCGCCTTGACCTAGCACAGGAGGTGGTTCTAGATGAGCGAGGTGATCATGGGCCTAGACACCTCACCTCTCTCTCTGCTCCAACCTTGGGGTCAACATGCTAAGGCCTGGCTTGGCATAGAACACAGATCTCTGCTGAGACCTTACAAAACTACTGGTGAGAAACGGCCTGCAGAGGGGATGGAGTGCGGGAGGTCTTGTCATTGGAGAAAGGTGAGCACATTCCTAGCTGGGCCCACCCTTGGCTCCAGACTGTCTGTGTGTTGACCCCACTCAGCATTCTGGACTCTATGGCTCTAACAACTTAAATAATTTTTATTACAAAAGGAGGAAAAGACCAAAACATACCCCAAGTTCTCCCCTGGGTTTCCCCCTCGGCGCCAATAAATAAGGTGGGGGAGACTGGGCAGAAGCGGGGGGTGAGGGCCATGGTTCAGCAGAAGAGGGAGGTTAGCTTGGGCAGGGCCAGGAAGCACATCCAGCCCCTTCCCCTGGTCCCAAGCTCTACGATCACATTGGCTGGAACGCAGAACTCTGCCTGCTGACAGAAACAGTCTCTGGATGTGTCCCAAGGAGTGTGGCCAGGGAGAAAGGACATGTCTCAGGATGGCTGCCCACCCTGCAGCCTTCTTAGTTCTGGGCAGCATTGAGTCCAGCCAGCTCCCTGCTGGCTCCCAGGGAATCTAGCAGCATCAACTGAGGTGCAAGCCCACCAAAGGTGGGCCTAAGACAGATGGAATGGGTTCTCCCCATTGGGCCAGCCTGGAGGTCTATAGGTTAGGAGGACAGGCCATCCCTTTGCCAGCTCAGCTTGGAGCTCTGTCACTACACCAAGATGGTGGTGGGAGACGCTGGCATTGCCCAGTCAAGTCCCAATGGGATATCTTTGTGACGGAGGAGACGGTAGGATCCAGTAATCCTTGCTCAGGTCCCTTCCGGAGCCAGTGCCCTCCTGACAGGGGGGCCTTTGGATCAGTTGGGCAGTTCCGGGAAGACAGGAGAGGGATCTTTTCAGCTCCCTGGCGCAGCCACGCCCAGAGGGTGAAAGTTGCTCTCTTCTAACAAGAGCCGTCCCAGGCGGTACAGCAGCTGGGGGTACCAGTGCACACCCTCCCCAGGGGTCCAGCGGCCCCACGTCAAGGTATGAAACAGTCTCAGGGGCCAGAAGGCCAAGTGAGCCAGGTGGTGGTCAGCCACAGCTGCAAAGCAGGAGGCCACCACATCCTCTACCACCAGTGTCCCGTGCCTCGTTAGCGGGGCATAGGCCCCAAGGGCAATATGTGTGGAGACAGCTGCCACCCGGGCAGGCTGCAGCCCTGGCACCCCTGCCACCAGCACATACTGGCCAGGCTGCACTTGGCTGGCATATGTGGCCCGGAAGTGGGCTGCTGGCTCTGTGTGGTTGTTTGCAGTGAAGAGCAGGTGGGCGGGTGTGAGCGCCAGGCGTCTTGGGGGGTCCCGGGTCTCGATGACCTGGAAGGCCCTCAGCTTCTCCGGCTCACGATCCAGGAAAATGAGCACGTCGCTGAAGGTGGGGTTCCCATCCTCCCCCATGGCCAGCACCCGGTCTCCTGGCCTCACGGCTGACAAAGCCACACGTGCCCCACTCTCCAGGCGCACCTGGGCTCCAGCAGGGAAGCAGCCACCTGTCTTGGCTGCCGCCGAGTGCTCTGTGGGAAGAAGGGACACGGAGGTGTTACTGATGCAGAGCTCAGATTCCTAATCGCAGCACCCTTCCCAAGCCCAGCCAGGGCTCCTTTTGCTCCCAGAAAGCCTCCATCACCCTATCTTGGTCCCTACCCCCAATTCCCATGCGGTCTTGTGCCTACTCCAACCCACAGTGCGGTCTATGCCTCTTCCCCAGTCTAACTCTTTGCCAGTAAGGGAGCATATCATGGCTCCAGTGAGTGAGAAGAAAAGGGCCACCCTGAAGCCCAGATGAAGCCCCCTCATCTGGTCTCAGTCCTGACAATGTTGTGAAGCAGCCAGAGAGGTCAGAGGTCAGCCAGGCAGGAGGTGGTGGGCTGTGACTTGACACTCGGAAAGCTGCAAACTTGCGGAAAAGCTGACTGAGTTGCTTAGCTCCTCCGGGATCTGGATGTGTTGTCATTTCTCACCCCTTGATCAGACACTCCCCCAAAACTGCCCTCTCTCACTGACACCCCAAGTTCTGTGCCAGAGCTGGCCCTTGGAGTCTACATGAAAGTGACAGAAAGGCCAGATGGGGGGTGACTCCAGACTCCAGGGAAGCCTGACTCAGTGAGTGGCAGGGGTAAAATCACTGTCTTCAGTTCATGTGCAGGGTCCTTGTGCAGGAACAGGACATGGTGGCATCATGGGTGGGTGGGATGGAGAACAGTGTTTGGGGGTCAGGGATAATGAATGAAAGTGGCCACTCTGGGAGCTGTCACTGGACCAGTGTTTGCAGGTGAAGGGCGGATGTGACTTGAAGTAGATACTGTTGGCAGGAAGTGCTAAGGGGAAGGGTGGAGGTGGGGTCATCACTGTGGACCCAGGTGGGATCAGGATTCATACAAAGGGCCTGGTCTCAGCGTATGGGCATCTGCAGGTGTGACTACTGCCCAGTGCCAGCCTGGAAGGCTGAGCCTGCCGCCCCATGTGGCCAGGCTGGCATCACTCAGGAACCATTTGAAGCATCCGTGACTGCTTTCAGTGTGGGTGACAGGGACACTGACAAGATTTGAGAGAGGGGTGAGGCCCTAATGCCTGCCAATTCGGATCAACAAGGCGGCAAACGTGGGAAAATCCACTTTATTGAGTCCACTTTGTTTATTCTGGCCCTCATAGCTGGCTTTGCCCCAGAATGCCCAGCTTCCGGGCCTTGAGGGAGAGCTTGGGGACGCCTGCACCCCCTGGACCGAGCATACATAGTGCCCTAAAGGGCCTAACCTGCAGCCGGGTTGTGGGTTCTGAACCTCTGGGCTCCTGGTTCCTGGTCAGGCTTCCTGGTGTCTGGGCCCCACCTGGCCCCTGGCCCCACCACCCGCCTCCATTCTGCACCATGCTGGGTGGGGAGGCTGTCTCTGTCACAGCCTGGTTTCCACATCTGTTCAGCTTGCTCTGTCTTGAACCTCCTGCAGCAGGCTCTGGACTGTGGGCCTCAAGGTCGGCACCCAGCAGCGCTGGAACAGAGCCCTGTCTCCCTAGGCTCCCGCCATTGACACTACCATGCACGGGAAGGGCAGGCGGTCACAAGCAGAAGCGGGGAGCGCCGCCGACGTCCTCTTTCCCGGGATTCCCGCCTCCATCCCCGGGCGGGTCTTTTCACCTTCTCGGCCCCAGGGGGCCCTGCTCCGCCTGCCCACGCCCTGCGGCCCCGGCCCCGGGCCCAGTCCCCTGGCAGCGGCTCACCGGACTTGACGGAGCAATGCACGTGAGCCTTCGACTCGTAATACACCCAGTCGAAGCCGGCCTCCACTGCCAAGCGCGCCAGCAGTCCGTACTTATTGCGATCGCGGTCGGACGTGGTGATGTCCACAGCACGGCCCTCATAGTGCAGCGACTCTTCCGAGTGGTGGCCGTCCTCGTCCCAGCCCTCAGTCACTCGCAGCTTCACGCCTGGCCACTGGTTCATCACCGAGATGGCCAGGGAGTTCAGGCGGTCTTTGCAGCGCTGCGAGAGGAAAGCACAGAGTTAGGGGGAGGAACTGGCCCGCGTGCAGGGGGAGGCACAGCCTCGTTCTTCCAGCGCACTCGCTGGAGTTGGGAAACCGGGGAAGTTGCTCTCTCCCTCTCTCTTAGAAGTACAGAGCCTTAACTTGGTTCCTTCCGTTATAGCGTCGGGCTGCCCAGGCACCTAGACCTCTCGGTGTCGCCACAAACCTGGAGGGCACGACAAGCCAGCCGTACACTTTTGGGGCTCCTTTTTCTGATAAGTGGCTCCTCCTTTCTGTGTTCTTTCTGACCCTATGGGTACTGCATTCTCCACAGACCAGGCTACACCTTTCTTGCGCCCAGTCCCTCTGTCTCACCGAGGCACAGGAGACCAGGGACGACTTACTCCCTGGTGGGACAGGAGCGGAGCCAACTGCTCGCGGCTGGCCTCCGAGGCGTGCAAGGCCGAAGATGCCCAGTAGGTGTCAGCGTAGCCTCAGGGCTGAGGCCCGGGGACACTAGCCCTGGAGGCGCGTCAGGTGCCTAGCCCCAGGAGCGTGGGGGTGTGTTGGAAGGGAATCGCGGACCTACCCGGATCTTTCGGGAGCCACAAAGCATTCCGGCTGGGACCCTCTTATGTCCAAAACCTGCCCGCACCCCTGCCTGAAATACGGCATCCTTGAAACCAGAAGTTGGTGCAAAAGCTAGTGCCTGGCGTGATGGAGGGAGACGCGGAGCGTCTCCCGCTACAAGGGTCTCTGCAGGGTCGATAATCAGGCAACGTCCCAAGCCCAGAGCCTTCTGCACCTTTGAGAAACTCTCAGCTGGAAAGGGACCCGAAACGGTGCCTTTAATCTCAGGGAGTCGGTTCCACGCTCTGCCTCACAGAGGGTGGGAGTTAGAACCGCGCCCCAGGAGAAGGACGAGAGAGATCAGCTGTCGGCGCTGACTTCTCGCGTGCCTGCAGCCCAGGGGACCCTGCAGTTGGCTGGCGGGAGGAGCCGGCAAGAGAGGGGGCCCATCCACAGTCCTTGACTTTTGAAGTTCGAGATGCCGCCAGGCGTGGGCAGCCCATGTCTCAACCTACCCCCACCCCGCAGAGCCCGGCCCCACAGACCCTTGGACTCGGTCTCCCAGGAGCCAACAGCGGTTACAACCCAAGGTCTGCCGTCTTCCCCGGTGAGCAGACTAGCTGGGGCGCTCACTGCCCCGGGAGGGAGTTCCGCGTGCTCTCTAGCCTCCAAGCTTCTAGCCCCCAACCTGTGTTCGCTGGCGGGCCCCTACTCCCCGCCCCTCTCTCCCCGCCACCCCCATCTCGGGTCCAGAGCGGGGCGCGCGCTGTCAATGATTGCCCAGCCCGTGGCCCGGATCCTTATCTGCATTCCTCTGCGCCCAGCCCGGCCCGGACACCAGCCAACCTTCGCCCCGACACTGGCCGGCCAGTCCCAGCGCCAGCGCGCATGCTGAGGGCCGTGGTCTAGCTGCTTTTCTTAAAGCACTTAGAACGTGGGCTATCTTCTTGCGGGGGAAGCCCAGGAGACCGCTGAGGAAGGGGACTTAGGTCTCTTTTTCTGAGGACTGGGTTGTAGGGAAGAAAGTTTTTGCCTCCGCCCTCACCCCAAAAGCCCTCACCACCCTACCACCACCCCCAGCGTCTGCGCTGAGCGCGGATCCAAGCACGCAGAAGCTAGCTTTAGCTCTGCTCCCTGTCTCTCTGTCACCTGAGACCCTCCCTTCCAATCCAACCCGTCCCCACCATCAAGTTCAGCCACCAAGCCCAGCGATTCCCCAGGTTCGGTCCCAGAGCCCGAAGGCTCCTGCCCCCTACCCTTCAACCTCAGCTGAGCGGCTCAGCTCTCTGGACAGACACGTGGGGCTCACCAGACAAGTTCTCTTTCCCACCTCCACCTTCCTCGCTGTTCCTTAACCCGAGACCCCAACGGGACGCTGCTCTAGGAGGGGGCAGCGCATCAAACCAAGAGCGCGTGGAAGAAAGTCCGCGGGGTCCCCTGCGCCTGGAGATTCTTCGCCTCGGGGCGCCCAATGGCTTCTACATGAAAGAGGCGCAGCGGTGCGGCGGGTTAGGCCTGGAAGGACCGTGTGGGTCCCAGAGGCGCAGGAGGCAGCCGGGCCGAGGTGCCTCCAGGAACCCTGTTTGGCCAGAGCGGCCAGTGCTCCAGGGCAGAGGGGCAGCGGCCAACCTGGGCTGTGGCGCTCAGCAGCAGGGAGCTCTTCTTACAGCCATCCGCGGGCTCGAAGATGCTGACGCTCCCGCCGGGACCCCGGGCTTTCCCATCTTGGACATAAGGCAGCTGGGCTTGGCGAGAGGGGCAGGTGCCAGGGGGCGTGCCAGCCAGTCGCGAAAAGGTGCCGGGGGGCGGGTAGGGCCGGGCAGGTGGCAGTGCTTCGGTGGCGGTGGCGGCGCCCTGGGAGGGCGGGTCGCGCTCACCTGGGTCATGAGGCGGTCGGCGCCGGTGTTCTCCTCGTCCTTGAAGATGATGTCGGGATTGTAATTGGGGGTGAGCTCCTTGAAGCGCTCCGAGCTGCGCGCGATCTTGCCTTCATAGCGTCCGCTGGCGCCCAGGGTCTTCTCGGGCACGTTGGGGCTGAATTGCTTATAGGCGAGGGGCACGAGTTTGCGCGGCGGCCGCCGCCGGCTGCCCACCACCCGGCCCGGCCCGCAGCCCCCGGCCGCCGGCACCAGCAGCAGCAGCAGCAGCAGCATGAGCAGGCAGAACCGCAGTCGGGGCCGGAGCCGGGCGGGAGACATGGCCGGGAGCCCGGGAGAGCAGCGGGCGAGGGCGCCTGGTGGGCTGATGGGTGGGCGAGTCGACCCGGGCCCTGCGGGGGCTCAAGCGTCGGGGTGGCTCCGGGGGGCTCCAGGTGGGGGCGCCATGGGCTGCGCAGCGTGGCGCAGGGCCTGGGGGACTCAGGTGCGGGGTGGGGGCCCGGGGCCCTGGCTGGTGGCGGCGCGCTGTCCCCCTCGGCGCCTCGACTCTGAGCTGCCCGGCTCGCCCGCCGCCAATAAATAGGCCGGCCCGTTTGTTTTGGCAACGCGGCGGCGGCGGGGGGCGGCGGACGGCGGGGCTGCGGGCCGCCGGGCTGGGCTGGGCTGGCCGGGCCGGCGGGTTGGCGGGCCCCGCGGTTAGCACCCCGGCCCGGCGGTCAGGCGGCTCGGGTGGAGCGGGAGCTGCTGCCGTCTGCGGCGCAGCCCGGGGCCGAGTGAGAGGGGAAATGGAAGAGATCCGGGCTCGGGCCCCGCGCAGACCGCACCCTACCCATGTCCCTGCCTCCTGTGTGCTCGACAGCGAACCTGCAGCAAGGGCAGCACAGCCTCCTCCCCCTCGGGCGGGCGGCCCCCGGCACTAGCCAGCCCTCGTCCCGCTCGCTCCTCCGCGGCAAGTCCGCCCGCCCGCTGCCCTCAGCGCCCCCTGCAATGCCTGAGTTTGCCCTCCCCGCCCGGACGCGCCCCACCCCGCCTTGGCCTCGCCTCTGGGCTCCCCGCGGCTCCGGGGTGCCCCGCCAGGCACAAACCTCCCGGACAGGAGCTGCCACCCCCACAGCGACCGCAACCCACGGCGCGGCCGGACGCGAGGGGCGGGGGGCACTGGCGGACCGCACAGCCGCCTACGGTGTCCCCTGCGGGGAAGTAAACCCAAAAGGCAGGAGGCCGCTAGTAACCTGGTGCCCCACCCTGGCCCAGAAGACTCGCCCTCTCAGCTTAGAGGAGCTGAATTCTGTATCAACTCGGTGCACATCCCACGGCTGCCGGGTGTGAAGCTGGGAGTGGGGCGTCCATCCTTAGAAGAATCAGTAGGGGGTTTTGAATTGGAAACACTGTTAACAGGAGCAAGATGAAATTGCAAAGGGGTAGTAGGCCAAGGTGTAGAGAAGTGCAGCCTAAATGGTGATATCAACGGAAAAAGGGAGAAACCCCGACTGGCCACTGTACGGAGGGGCAGTGCACATCTCAGAGATAGGCTTGCTAAGAATGCAGAAAAAGAGAGAGAAAAGAAAGAAAGAAAAAAGATTCAAAGTCAGTGGCATAAGGGGCTGCTAAACAATTACTCTCTTTACAAATTAACAAGGACAGAGAACATGCAGAGGCAGCTGGAGAAGTAAACATAGCTTGTATTTGTATTTTAACATGCCATTCAGAAAAGCTAAATGAATTAGGCTTCATTCTGCTAAAACAAGAAAAGGCAAGTGTGTTAAAAACAAAAACCACACAATAAACTACATATGATTTGGTTGAATATATTCTACAAAGTCAATAGCAATAGAATAAAAGGGTGAGAAATGAAAAGGCTTGAAATTCTAATTCCAAGAATATTAATACAATAGGTACCATTTTGTGGGTACTTATGTGCCCAATACATGGAAACTATTAGATATTATTATAGTGGATATTCTCCTTGCATTATTTATTTAAACTCACAACCTGAAAAATAAAGAATAGCCTCACAACCCCAAATGAGCTATTATTATCCCCATGTTACAAATAAAAACTTTGAATTTCAGAGAGGATAAGCAACTTGCTCCTAGAGAGGTGCAGGGAGGGGTCCAGTGGGGGCTGGGAGGTCTGACCCCAGAGCAGATGTATTGGCCCTCTGTCTGTGCAATACCGACTCATCCAGTAGAGCCTGGGTTTCAGGCTGATGTGGCTTTTCACAGATGTACTCATATTTTCTCATAGATCAGTTTTGTGAACACAAATTCAGAATTGGAAGAGACTCACTCAAGAGAGTTCTTAAACTAAGGAAACTGAGGCTCAGTGCAGGGAATTTAGGATGGCTCCTCCAGGCCTGGGGTGGCATGTGTCACTTGGAAACAAAGTGGATTATTTCTTTCCCTCCCCCCCTTTGTCGGTCCTTCCTCCCCAGGCCCCGTTTATTCCCATATTAGCATTTGGATTCTACGTCTCTCTAATTAATGTAGCTTCTTCTCCTTGAGAGCTTTCAGAATGTATTAAATTATGTTTTTCAGGGTTCAGGAATTAATTATCCCTGCAATGCTCCCACCCCCTTCTCATCCTCAGACTTCTGGAATAGACCGTGCAGTCGGGTCATTACCTCCCCCATCCCAGACAAACAGGAGCTCCCTGTTTGGACGGAGTTCCCAAAGAGAAATCCTGTAGGGTTCCATGCTCATCTGTCCTAGTCTCTTATAATCATTTCCTATACAAGTTTTGCCTCAAGTTTAATCTTTCTTCTTACCTCTCTAATGCAAATACACCTACCTCCTTTCCTCTTTATTCTGGCCTTAGCAACTAGCGCCATTGTCCTCCTAGTATCTAGTCAGTAGTATGCATGGTCTTGAAGAGTTGTTAGATTCACTTTCGATCTTCTTTTCTCCCAGTGAAAGTGTATGTCTTTAAGATCCTTTCATACTTCTATTTTATAATGATTTACTAACTTTGCCTTTCTTACTCCTTATTTCTCCTCTTAAACTGTGGTCTTGTTGAATACAAACCTATGGTACATATAGGACCAGTGTCAAATAAAAATGACTTATGCAGTGCTGGCCGGGGTTGGCAGGAGGGTGCTTCCACAGCTGCACAATCTCCTTGCTTCAGATTGTACTCCACTGCACCAAGAGCCTCCTGGGCCTGAAGGACTAAGGAGCATTGCTCAGGGTGTGTACTGGAGAAGCAGATGGGACTCACAGTGACCGAATCTTCTCTCTGTGGCCGGCACTTTAAAGACTTAATAAATTCACAAAAGCCCTCTGTACTCAGTAACTATTATTCTCATCTGACAAATATACAACTCTAGAGCTTTAAAGTAAAGTAACTTGCCAGTGATTCCACAGTTAAGATTTGGACCTGGAGGTCTTTTACCCCAAAGCTATATCATCTTTTCTCGGGACACAATGGTGGTTCAAGAGCTGAAGCTCAAGTTTAGACAAGCATCAGCCCAATCTCCTTCGGTAGAGGAAGGGGGAGAGAAGGGAAGACATGAGACACACCATCATTTCTTCAGCAGAGACTCTGGAGCACTTTTAACCCAATTAGGGCCTAGGGAACTTCATCATTTCTTGGCTGCCTGGGTTCTTAGCTGGTCAGTAGATGCAGGGTAGCTTTTGATTTGGGCCAAGCCATTAGGTCTATCAAAGTCTGGCCCTTTTTCTGGTCCCAGCCAGACTCTTGGCAGCAGGGGAGCTGGAGAACTGAGGTGTCCTCCCCTGGAGGCACTGAAGGCCTGGAGTCCAGGTAGCAGCAACAGAACCTGCTCAGGGCGCCTCACATCTCTGTCCTGGGCCAGATGGTAAAATCACTTTTTTCTCTCACTTGTAGGGCTCTGTACCCCTCAATCATCTCTGTTTTGAAGAGAACAAAGTAAAATCTATTTCTTTGGATTATATGATTAAATTTTTTTGTTGTTGTTTACAAGAGTGAAGGTTGGAAAAATAGGTGGGAAGGAAGGGGAGGAAGCAAAACACACTATAGAACTTGATACTTAAGCATCTGTTTAGTAGACTACCATGATAGTATTTTCAGTCAATCTTGAATGTAACATTATAGTACAAATATAGTGTACTTATAGTGATATTTCATATACACATATTTATATATATAGTCACACACACACACTGTGTACGTCCATTCAACTAGTCTTTTTTCACCTAATCCGGCCACTTGACCAGATCGATCCTGCCCTAAATCCATGGGTCCTGAGCCACACACAACCAAACAAGTTTCAAGACCATGGTTAGTCAAATAGCCTGCAGTGACTCAGTACACAGCAGCTCTGGCTAGTGGAGAGAGCACAGGCCTGGAGTTGGCAGATCGGTGCCTGAACACTGTCTTTGATACCTTCCACCTGTATGTTCCTGGCCAAGTCACTTGACTTCTCTAAATTGTAGTTTTCTCATCTATAAAGTGAAAACATCGCCCACCTCTTAGGGTTGTGGAGAGAGTTAAAATGCACGCTGTAAAGTACAAATCTTGTGTGTAATTCGTTTTTACTCTCTGCTGGGTCCACTAGCAGAAACCTCTGTCCTCTGATTCCTGTTACCTGTCTAGAGGGGAATACTAATACGGGCGTTCCGAGACGTCAGTGGGGGTTAGAAGGCCCTACTGCTGTCTGTTAGGGAACATGTACTTTGCGCTCACTAGTATAATCCATACATAAGGCTAGGAAATGCAAACAGAAAAGTAGAAGACACAGTTGTTATTCTTCAGGAGTTCACTGTTTAAACCTAAAGATAAATCATGAAAATAAAAGGCAGTTACAAAGCCATGAATGCTACTCATTAAAAAGTACAGAATATCATATTACAAACTAGATAGGTTAATAAACTATATGAACTTGGTCTAGAAGAATATGGAATTAAGAAACGATGCTGTACACCTGAAATTAATATAATGTTGAATGCCACCTGTAATTGAAATTTTTTTTTCATAAAAGAAAAGAAAGAAATGATGGGCTGTGAGATCTCTTGGAAAAAAGTTTTGAAGGAGGGAAAGGAATGACTGACAAGAATGAAGAACAGCCTCAGAAAAGGGCAGTGGTCCAAGCAAATACAATGGCCCTTGTAATAATGAAGAGCCAAGCTGAATGATCTAGTCAAGGAGAGAACCCCTAGTATCATCTGAGGTAACCTTCACAAAAACCTTAGAAAGCTGACCCTGTTATCTTCATTGTACGAATGAGAAACAGAGGTTCAGAGCTTGTAAGTGAGGAAATTGGAGCTGGAGTCCAGGCTTGTTTGACCCCATAATCATCCAGTTTCTTGGTGAGTGATTCCTAGGACAAGCATGCTGGCATGTTGATCTTTGTTCAAGTCACTCTTTTTCTCTCTAAACCTAGAGGATTCTTTCGTTATCTTCCTCTTGGGCTTTTAAGACCTCGAATTCTACTTGACGACTTCCTGAACTGGTTGGGAGCACTCTAATGTCTACTGTGGATTTTTTAGAAAGGTTAACAACGTCATCAAATCTGGCCCATGTGTAAAAATGGGAGCATGCCTGTCTTTTGAGCCTCAGATAGTCCAGAATACATTTGGAGATCCAATTAAAGCACTCAAAACTAACAATGCTTTGAAAGCTAGCTATTGATTAGAAATGAGAATGTCAAGTTACCTTTGCCCAAACAATAAACTCATTACAAGGAACTTCAGAGAGATTCAAACATTAAAGACCTTGCTTTGATGACTTTGAATGGGGAGGAAAAGGCAGTAGAATGAGTTACAAAGAAAATGTTTTCTCCTCACGTCAGAGACTAAAGATTGTGGGAAAGTCCTATAGACAGGAAGACGTACATAGAAATATATTTCAGTGTATGGATAATAACATTTTACTAAATAATGGGCTTTATTTCCACCTCAATGTCTCTGTTTGGGAAGGAATTGTTGCTTAAAGAGAACTTGGAAAAAACCAGTCTAGTGAATGCTCAGTAAAGGAGGGTAGAGTACTACTCTTTTACTCAAGTGATGCTCCTGACAACCCACTGGTGTTCTGTAACTGGATTTGTACTGGTCACCTGCACTCTCTTACCAGTCTCTCTTGGTAGTTAGCACCCTAAGGATGCTGGGGGTCTGTAGTTCAATAAGAAGGTAAATAGTCTCTTGTTTTTAAATAACTTGTATTCTTAGTTTTGACAAAATAAGTTCATTTTCTTATAGTTATGGCTAACAAAATAATATTGAAGTCCCACTCTTGTTACAACTAGTTGCTGTAAACAACAAAGATTACATTTATTTATATCTGCAATTTTTTTTTGGAAACTTGCAAATTTCTAAAACCACTTCCAGGTACTGCTGGTGTGAGCGGATGTGAGTATTCATCTCATGTGTGAAGATAATCTCTCTTCATTTATTCAATCAACAACAATCTTTTGTTTTTTATTTATTTTTGTTTTTTGAGAGAGAGGTAGGGAGAGAGAAGCATCAACTTGTAGTTCCATCACTTTAATTATTCATTGATTGCTTCTCATACATGCCTTGACGGGGGAGTAGAGGCTCCAGCTGAGCCAGTGACCTTGGGCTTCAAAAGAGCGACCTTTGGGCTCAAACCAGTGACCTTGGGATCATGTTGATGGTCCCCCCTGAAGCCAGCGACCCTGTGGTCATGCTGGCAAGCCTGCCCTCAAGCTGGATGAGGCTATGCTCAAGCTGGTGACCTCGGGGTTTTGAACCTGGAACCTCAGTGTCCCAGGTCTATGTTCCATCCACTGCACCACCACTGGTCAGAGAACAACTATTTTTGAACACTCAGTAAGTGCCAGACACTGTTTGAGGTGCTTGGGATGTGAGGGAACAACAAAAACGTAGCCCAAGTTTCCTGCTCCTCTGGGGCTTCGTTCTCAGGAGGCACTGGGGAGACAGACAGGTAAACATAAATGTAAAAATAAGTAAAATACATAACATGTTAGAAGGGAATAAGACAGGACTATGAGCAAAAAACATAAAACCAGCTAAAAGGATTTGAGTGCCGCCAAAGGAGGGGGTGCAAGGTCAGGAGGTGGGGGACCCTGCTAAGCTGGGCAGTCAGTGGAGGCCTCAGTGGGAAGGGGCAACTTACGCTAAGACCTGAAAGAGGTGAGGGCTTCAACTAAGTGGATAACTGGGGGAAGAGCGTTCCAGCAGAGAGAACTGCACCGAGCAAAGGCCATGACCTGCTTGCATGTTAGAGAAATAGCAAGAGGACCTGGTGGTCGAGGAGGAAGTTACGGAGGGAAATGGAGTAAGCTCGGCCTTCCTACTTTCTGGATATAGGGGTGTTTTTTAAACTTTGTATAAAGCTCAGAGTGATGATCATGTACCTTTTAAAGAAACGTATGTATTGACATGTAAGTATGGACAAAACATTGTTAAGCAAAAGCGAAAGCAGGTAACAAAATAGCGTTTGTACATACGATTCTTTTAAACTTAGAAAATAAAAGAGATGCATACTCTCGGCTCTCACTTTGTAGTTTGTATACTCAAAAAATTTTTAGGAAAATATCTCTATCCTTTTGATATCATCTTTGGAATGTAGGTCTCTTTAAAGCAACAGCTATGTCTTTGTGGCCATACATAATGTATGCTTGTACATATGTATATATATAACATAATGCCTACTGACGGGGTGCTAGTAAGCATTTTATATTTATACATATGCATATATATGTAAGATTTGAGTAAATGCATTTAGAATTCCTCCTGTTTCATGTTGAATATGGCTTTTTCTATCTCATTCCCAGCACATTTCCGACAAACTTGTGCCATTCCTTTGAACACCTTTGTAGTGACCTGGGTTTTTCCTGTTGCAGTTCACGTCTGTGTGTAGCGTAAAGTTTAACCAACCATTCTGGCTTCTTCATCCCTTCTTGGTCAGGAATATGGCCCATTCTGTGTAGCTTCCACTGGGGATCACTCTTTTCATTGAATTCTTCCCACTAGTTATTCAAGTTGCTTAACTGTTGAACTGTTTTCCATCATCTTTTAGATCATTTTAATGTCAGTTTCATATCTGCTACAATTTCATTTGATGACTGCCATTAAGTTAGTTCTTTAAATTGAGTTTTAGAGAGAGAGAGAGAAATACTGATTTATTGTTCTACTTATTTGGAGCATTCACTGGTTGATTCTTATATGTACCCTGACTGGGGATTGAACTCATAACCTTGGCATACTGGGATCATGCTCTAAACAACAGAGCTACCTGGCCAGGATTTTAAGTTAGTTTTGCAATTCCTATCCAGAAGTATACATACCTCTTAGAGTCTCGCTCCTAGGAACTGTATTCCAGGTGTCTTTGTGGTGGGACTCTCAGCTCACACCAAGCAGTCCCTGTTTTAAAGTAGCTTTGATGAATGACCCACAGGAACCAAGTCAATCCCTGAATTATCACATAACACCATAGGTAAGAAACATCGAGTGCTCTTATTTGTTCCTCCATCCCCACCCTATATGAGCAGAGATTAAGTAAATACAGTTTCGTTTGGCACAGTTCTGCTATTTCATTCTTCAAATCCTAAAATCGCAGATACACTTTGACCATTCAATAGTCCATGGTGTTGGGGCTGGGGACTCACTGTACTTCACCTCATTGACTGGTGACACTCCAAAAGCAGGGAGGCTGCAACGTGTGTCCAGTGCATCCTGGAAGCATGACAGCCCAGCATAAACTCCAAGTCGGCCACTTCACATGCCGGGTGCCCTCCTGTCTGCAAGAGGCACGTCTCCGCCTTTTGCTGAACATACCACCATGTTCATTGTCCCCCTTAGCACCACCCAGACACTGCATCCATTTTTGGTTCACAGTGCCATTGGACAATTTATCTAGTCCCTCTGTGCTGCTATTCGAATCATGTAAATTATCCTGCCACATTAAATTTACACTCACTATAGAGAGCGACATAAAGGACAGTGCCACTACCAGAAAACCACTCCAGTGAGAGTATCAGTATCACCCCCATACATCATCAGAGTATTATTATTCATACTGCTGTTATACTAGATTACTAATCAAACAAAAATCCTCTTTGCCAACTCCCCTTCCCCCAACCAGTGCCTTCCTGCTTCTCCCAGATGTGACATAGGACAAACTGATATTGCTTTGTGCCCTGGAAGCGCCAGGCAGCCATAATAAATGAAACTGGCAGTCTCTCTTTCGGAACGAGCAGCAGTCTTTTTCTGTCTTGCATGAGGGATCTCTTTACCAGCCTGGATTCCCAGAAATCCCGCTCTTGACCCCTGAACACAGACCCAGGCCCATGGCACTTCCCCACCAACTCCAACTCCTTTACCATCCGGCTCCCACTTCAAGACCCAGGGTGGGAGGGGAAAGGCGGGACAGAGTGCCAGTCAAGAGGACTACCCTTCCCCTACTCCCTACTCCATTCTCCCTTCCCCTGTCACCGATTTCTGACCGCTGTCGATCCTATCAGGGGTCCATAAAGCAGGGAGGACTCTGGCCCGGGAGAGGGGGGTAGGGGTTAGGCAAACAGGCCAGGGAGGCAGTTGGTTGAAATTTAACTACAATATTCTTGGTCTCTATTGTTTTGCGTGAGGCCCAATATTTCCACAGCAGGATTATAGGATCTGATTAACCATGTTAGACAACAATGCCGGCTGGGATGGGCTTCCCCTTCCAGCTGCCAATATGAAAAAGTAAATACAACACCCAGATTTCAGAAGGGACTCCAAGTGGCCCAAGTCCTAGTCCCCAATTTTAACCCTGCTACTCTTTTGGGCCCCAGACCGAGGGGGTAAGACTGTGGTACTGCATGCTCCTTTAACTCCTGGCCCTTGGCCCAGCGGCCCAAGTAATCCGGGCACAATCTTCCCAGGTGAGTCAATGGCTGTGTGCTCCCCACACCCTGGAGTTCTTCCAGTGCCTCTTCCGGGTTCCCTTAGGCTGGCCCTGATCCTCAGGAGCCCATGAGGGTGAGGTGAGGAGAGGCGAGCACTCTTCCAAAGGAGTGTGAAACACAGCAAAACCTGTTGGGCTCCCAGATAGAGAAACTGAATGCAGCTAGGACTCAGCAGCTTGGAAGAGCAGTTGGGCCTTTGCTAGGATGCTTTGGCGCTACCTTATGACTTCCCATGTGCCCGGGTAGAGACATGAGACCCCAGCACCGCGGGGTAGCATAAAGGGCCACCAAAGCAAAGTCGTGGATGATGAGAGTATTCCTCGAAGGGTCTGGGATGAAAGAGGGAGGATAGATGGACTTGTAGTTCCTCAAGCAGAGGAACTTCCCCTGGGGCCTCTCCCGGTACACAGGCATCTCATACCCTCCCGCCTAGGGTGTGATCTTTGGAGGCCCTGTCCAAGAGAACATGAAAAAAAAAATAGAGCAATAGGAACCTTCAAGAATACCCAGTAGCAGCTTCCAGGTCATGGCATCTAGAAAAACCCTCTCTCCATAGTGTGGGCTCCCTTCTCCTCTGGCATTTCTCTCTGTATTTGAGCACCTGGCATAATCCATTACAATTTTTGTGAGCCCATCGGTTTACTGATATCAGTAATAGGGACCAGGAAACAAGGGCCTTGAGCTCTGAGTGTGGTGGCTTCCTTGTAGTATATCATTGTCATTTACTCCTTTTGAACAGTTTCTTCTTCAGGAAAACTTGAAGATAGAAAAGCGCATTTCCGGATTGTATCAAAACCCTGTTAACATAAGTCGCACTTTAGCAGTGTGATACCACCATGGTGGTAGTTTACGAGTTAGGGCTAAGAATGGACCCTGTTCTTGAGGAGTATAACCTAATGTAAGGATGAAAACAAAAGGCACATAACAATGTGTATATAAACACATATGACAGTGCAAATCGCAAGGGGTCAGTAAGCAGAACGGATGACCCCTTGGGAGCATCTCACATCATGAGGAAGGGTTAGAAAATGGATTTTAGGTTTCCCCTGTACTCTCTGGAGCAAATCTCCCTAGTTTTGACAACAGGAGAAAACGAGGGACATAATACTAGGAGAGAAGGAAATGCCCTGGTGACAATGTCAAGTCTGTGATTAAATCAGGCCCAGAAGAGGCATGACCGTTTCCAACACTGCTCTTTCCTCCAGCTTTGTACCGAGAATAACACACGGGGCTCCCGCTTATCTGGGGGGGGGGCAGGGTGGAGGACTGAGGCCTTCGGAAGATGGGAGCTTTAAATAGATAGGAAGGCAAGAAAAGGGAATTCAGATATGCCACAGGATAAACTTAAGAAGCAGGAGGGCTGAGGACGCAGGAGACTCCAGTATCTTACTGGAGAGGACCTGCATCTAACCCTAGGAAGGCTCTTGATTTAACAGAGAGATTCCTTCCACATCCAAAGCAAAGGAGCACAGATTTCACTCTTTGCCACTTTGCACCCTAAGAATTCCAGGGCCAGCACCTCAGGATTCAGTGTGAAGATGGAGACTACAAGCTCCTTCCTCCTTTCTCAATAACTTTATTGTCCCTTAGAAACACTCTTTGATCTGGGAGGCTGGCTGACTGCGACAGGAGAAGAGAATGACCCTACTGGGATTTTCCAGGACCCAGCATGGGCTCTGCCTTCAAGGACTGCTGGGAAAGCCCTCCTCCAGGCCTAAGTAAAGGAGGTGCTGCCCAGCTGGAGTGCTAAGGGATGAAGATTTCTCTTCCAGCAAAGAGCTGGCCAGTCCTCGCTGACAATGGGGGAGGGGTGAGGCCACCAGTCAGGCCAAGTAGGCCTAGCAGCCTAGGTGGCGCTATTTCTCTACTTTTTAGGTCAAGTTCCTGCAGGAACTTCCTCGAGGTCTCTAGTCCTGCTCCTGGTTTGCTGGCTTGCTCGTGTAAACCACCTTATATTATTTTTTTTTCTAAAAATACTCCAAAGCAATTGAAAGAGTCCCTTCTCCCACCAGCCAGCCCTGGCCCCAGCCCCGGCCCCGGGGAGCGGGCGGGTAGGCGGGGAGGTGGGCCACTGCTTTATTAAACACAGGGAAAACTAATATTTACGGAATAAAATTTATGGAGCAGCCACGAGAATTCGACCCTTTTATGTGCATGTGGAGTGGGGGTTGGGCCAGGCTGGGGGCCTTGGGGAGGGGCCCAAGCCAGGGGGCAGGGCTGGAATACAGCCTGGTTAGGCCAATTTGTCAAGGCAGGGATTCCCTGGAGTTGCCCTGGGACAAAGATTCTCAGCCACCACCCCTAGGATTGGGGGTTTAGCACTTCAGGGCAAGAATGCCTGAGGCAGGGCCTCTGGAAGCAATGTTTATAGAAGGATGTATTTAGGCAATATCCCCATGGAGACAGCACCCTTTGGGGATGGGGTGGGCAATGGACGGGGAGGTCAGTAGGCATATTCTTATTAAACCTTTTTAAAAAATACAAGTTCTTCTGAAAACATGAAAAAAGCTATGCTCTTAAGATTTTACTTGTAATTTGGGAGGATTCACAAACCTCTGATCCCCTCTGTGATGAAAAATGCCAGCCCTGGAAACTGCGCTTAAGGTAGAGAGACCATCCAGGTAAAGAACCCAGTTTCTCCCAGCTTGCTGGGAAATTCTTTCGTTTTTCCATGTGGTCTCATATCGTGTAGGTCCTGAAATCTGGTTATTGAAATTATGCCAAAAAGAAACTAAAGAACAAAATGAGCCATCTACAGATTTTTACTTGGTTCCCAATTCCCTTCCATGATGATCACGGCCGTGGGTGCACACCGTGGTCTGGAGGTAAAGACAGTTATCAGCAGCTACTGAGATGCGCCCTGGCGGAGCTCTCAGACCCTGCCAACAGGTAAAAACTTGGGGATAAGGCCCAGAGTCCTTAAAGTTTCTTGCCTTGAAGATCAGTGACAAGTAGAACATCCTATTGAAAGTAGGCAAAGTCACAGAAGAAGGATGTTACAGTTTCAGACAGAAAAGGACCTGACACCCTTCCGTAAAATGGTTTCAGTCACGTATAGAATGATGAACGCAGCTGTCTGGGGTCAAATTCTGACTGTTACTTATTAGCTGTGTGACCTTTGATAAGGCACTTAATCTCATCAGGACTCCATTTCCTAGTGGGTTAACAGTATCCTCACTGTTGTGAGGACTCAATGGCAAGCACTTATTAACCTGGTGTACATTAACTGCTCAATAAATGCTCTCATTTATTATTCTCTATTATTGTTCTCACTAGAATAGTTTTATTTTATCATTGCTTGGATTGTCTGATCTCGCATGACTTGACGTGAGCACAAAAACACCAGTCCCGGTCAGAGAGCATATGGGGGCAAGAAGGCATTGACCATCATATGTAAATAAACCAGGGAAGGCCTCTGTGGGTTCTGCCCCTGACCCCTTCTCTCTCTACCCAACAGCTCCCAGTTAACATCTGAGTTCTACTTTCCTTCCTGTCTCTCCAGGTAAAGTTTCAGCTGGCTTACCTGTACAGGAAAACCTAGCAGGGAAGGCCAAGGGACTTTGCCAATTCTGATCTGCTAAGTCTTGCCAGATCTGTCCAAAGAGCTGACTTTCTAAATGTCTGAAATTCTGCCTATCTCAGACCATCCGTGCACTTTTTTCTTGCTAAGCACTCTTCATCCTATAGGTCAATCACGTTGTCCCAGAGAAGTCCTGGGGTGACTTCCTATTTCCCGACATCCTATCTTTCCTAGTTCTTCTAGTTACTATGTCATTTGAGTGGAGTGAAGGACGGGAAGGTAAAATTCCTTTTTCTCCCACTTCACGACCTTGGCACTACTGTTTGAGATCTTGCCTCTGACTATATAACTGTGTCTGATACTGTTGCCACTAGAACTCCTTTCAAGGTGGCACCAGGAAACTACCCTCCAAGTCCATCCTCGGCATTGAGACAGTGACATGTTAACTGAAGAGTCCTCTCAGCTTCCTCCTCTTGACCTTTGACAGCTGAGGTCTCTGCACAGGGCCTAGAGTACCCTAGAAAAAAAGAAATGCGAATGAACAGGGGTTTGCACAGTTCCACTTCGGTTAGGAGAGGAATTTCCTTCCTCCCGTGGCTCTGGTTAGGAGGAGGCCTCCTTGCAGTGGCTGACCCAGTGTTTCGGAGTCAATGTCAGAGACTGTGACACAGGACCCTAGGCAGGAGGCACACCTATCCCTTGCCCCCAGGGAAGAACCTTGCGGCCCATCACTGAAAGTGGGATAAGGTAGAACAGAAACTGAAGTCCATCACTCAGTATAAGAACTTTGCAGAGAGGAGGTATAAAATACTATGACTCATCATCTAGAAAACCACCATGGAGAAGGCTAGTGACAAATATCCCCCAATATTATTAAGGCCTCATCAACCAGGTGGCAATTCCAGGGACCCGTGACTTGGAGGCAACAGGTGGGACTCCTCCAGCACTTAGAACACCATCCAGGAAGCTGCTCATGACTCACTGGGGGCTCTTTCTCGGGCACTGGCGGCGACGGTGCTGAGGAAGCTGGCTCTTCTTGCTGGTTCAGAAGTTGGTGATCAGTCCCTTGTGGGGAGGCACTGGAGGTCGGGGGATCTCCTGAAATCAGAAAGATCAAGGGAAGATTTAAAAAAAGAAAGAAAGATCAAGGGAAGATCATTATAAATGCCTTCTTCTTACCCGGATGACATCAGGATTTACCAAGCATCCTGACAAAGGCCGGGGTTGTTACTAATGTATCAACAGACAGGAGTAGCCACAAATCCAACTTCCAGCTGATTTTCAAAAAACCCTGTTTCTACTAGAGGACTCCCGGGGCCCACTTTCACCAGGTCGGAAAAAGAGCTCCCTAGACTCAAAGTAGCCAAGTCTTCTACACATTTCCTGACATGTCTCAGGTGGGGTGATTCTGCCTTCTCCTGGCTCTCGTACTCATCCTCCTAAGTGCCTAGTTGGTTTACTAGAACTTTCTGCAGTGATGGAAATGTTCTGTATCTCCACTATCCAACCTGGTGGTTACTAGTGACTGCTGAGCACTTGAAATGTGGCTAGAGCAAATGAGGAAACAAAATTTTCATTTTATTTCATTTTTTATTTATTCAAACTTAAATAACCACAAGTAGCTAGAGTTACCACAAACCGAGAGAGCACGAGCCTAGACCCTAACTGCAACCCTCAGGCGACCAAGTTCCCCCGGAGCTGCTCACCAGTGTCCTGCTGCTTCCGCCTCGCTTGGACCTCCTGTCTGGTGACTGCCAGGTAAAGGTTCTGTAGATTAGTGACAAAGGGTCTTCCATCACCAACACCGCAAGCCTCTGGTAGCTTCTATAAGGGAGACGAGATGCGGTCACTGTAGTGCCAGAGAAAGGGGACTTGATACCCCACTGGCAGAACCAGCCCCAACCCCAAAGGAGTTTACATAAAGAAGTCAGATCCCATAGAGGGCCTGTTGGGACCAATACAAAGACCTCTTGAGAACTCTTCTCCTCTGAAAGGCAATTTCCCAATGTGTATCTTTATTTTCCCCAACATTTAGGTCTGTTATGTTTGCCCATGAATACCCCATAGGTCTCTAGGTTCTTTCTTCCAAAGGGATGATCTTAGAGGACTGTTTTAGGAAATCACTGTCCCTAAATGGTCCCTGAGCTGTGCAGATTACCATTTTACTCAAGTTCACTCCTAAACCTGCATACTAGAGAGAAAAATGATGAAAGATGAGTTCCAGGATAGGGCAGTGAGAATATATGGGAATGACCAGCTGAGGAACAAGAAAAAATTATGGAGTTGCGATATTCAGTCAAGAGGCAGGAGAAATAGTCTACAGAGCCGTGGAGGCTCACCTGACAGCTTCTATGCCCCACTGCAGCCCCACTGGGGCTTTACTGCAACCCATAAACTCAAGCGGGGGACAGCTCTCCCAAGGGGGGTGAAAAGTGGTTCTTCAGGGATGAAAAAAGCTTATTTTTTAAAGTATAAAGCATAGCTTGACCAGGTCATGGCACAGTGGATAAAGCATTGGCCTGGGACACTGAGGACCCAATTTCGAAACCCTGAGGTTGCCGGCTTGAGTGTGGGGTCATAGACATAACCCCATGGTTGCTGGCTTGAGCCCAAAGGTCACTGGCTTGAAGTCCAAGGTCGCTGGCTTGAGCAAGGGGTCACTGGCTCAGCTGGAGCCTGCCCGGTCAAGGCACATACGAGAAAGCAACCAATGAACGACTAAGGTGCTGCAATTATGAGTTGATGCTTCTCGCTTCTCTCCCTTCCTGTCTGTCTCTCTCTCTCTCACTTTCATTAAAAATAAATAAATAAAGTATAAAGCACAGACATATATAAACATAAACAAAATTTTGCTATATATTTTATATTAAAATTTCCTGGGGGTGGGTGATTAGGAAAAAATGTCTTAAAATGTTCCTTAGGGAGGTTATAATGAAAAAAAGTTGAGAAACGCTGTTATAACCATATTATATTTATGTTTCCTTCAATATAGAATGACCTATGTGGATTTATATTCACAGCAAAATGTTCTGCTTAGTTTGACTTTCACACGTTGGCTGAACCGAGATGAAATGAGGCTGAAGACGGAAGAAGGGGCAATAAAAATGCGATGAAAGAGTGTGGTCTCCAGTGTTCCCAAAGCTGGCTGCACGTCAGCGTCCTGGAAAGGGCCCAGAACTGCTTCATCTGTCCCTGTGCATGCAAATCAGTATGGTTCCCAGCCAAGCTAGCAGATCTCCAAGGAAGCCATGCCAGCAGCTCACATGGGAACCAACCCAAAAATCCTGGATTGGCCCACATCTCTGTCAAGGGCACTTTCTCTGGGCTCTGAGGGCATTCATTTCTGAAACCCACTGTGGGAGAAGGATGGAGCGAAAAAGCGGGAGAAGCAGCAAAGTAGTTGGTGAACCAAAGTCAAGATTACACAGTTATCTTTCCCTGAGCATGGCGGTTGCTGAAAGACTTGTTGATCACAGGAAATGTAACATACATTTCTACCCTAACCCGATTCTGGTATAATCATAAAGATTATTCCTGTCTTGGACAGTCACTAGAAACCACAGACAATGATTCAAAAGACCTGAATGCAAATTTCACTTCTAGCCAGTAATCACACTGGGAGTGAAACAGCCCTCTTTGGCAGCATTACCTGAGAAATGAACTGAAACAGGGAAGGCCAACCACACACCTCACCTCACCTCACCTCGCTCTCCTTCCAGGTTCAGCTCTCCAGTCCAACACACCTCCTCCCTCAGAAGGTCCTCTACTCCACAGCCAGACAGCCCTGACAATGGAGAGGCGGATAGGTGTTGGCTCTCCCTCTATTTTGCTCACGAGATGTGGCCTCTCTTTGCGTCACCCACACACAGCTTAGTTGGCACTGTACTGTTTGTACAAATGGGCTAAGCAGAGCCTAAGCCATCCAGGCATCTCCTCCTGCCCTTTCTACGGAACTAAACGGACTCATCAATTCTCTAGGGGGGTCTTTAGCCAGGTCGTGATTTAGTCTCAGAATGAAGTATCAGAACTGAAGGCCCCTAAAGCCAGTGGTGTCCTGGATCTGAGTCCAAATCTAGCACGTCTATATTAGCCCGCCCTCTATCCTTCCCCTTCTCAGAGGGATCTGGTCCTAGAGTCGCTGTCAAAGGTTATTGTACCTGAGTATATATTCTCAGAAGAGTACTAGAGAAAGAATACTGGTCCCCTTGCTGATGTTCACTATGTGCTAGACACTGTCCTCAGTATTGACTGTATTAACCCAGTTTTGTCTTACTCACTGCTATCTCCTTGGCACCTAGAACAACCTGGCCCATAGTAGGAGCAATAACTATTTGTGAATGATTGAACATAGTGACACACTGAACACCATAACCCTCTTTCCCTGAGGAAGCCACAGCTAAGATGTGGTGGAACAGGATTAGAATCCACAGCCTGGCTTCGAGGCCTACAAATATAATGACTACCGTATTTATTTCTCTGAATAGTAAAAATTTAGTTAAAAGGGCGAAACAGGATTTCCCAGGATCACACCCCTCAATCCCTCTCATCATGGATCATCTGCTTGTATTCCTGTCCAGCCCAGGAACAAGCTCTCTCAGGTGACAAGAAAAAAGTGAAGAGATAAAAAGAAAGGAAGCTGCCCCGCCCTCCCCAGAAACCTCAGGGGCTGAAGGGTCACACCCTTAATCTTCTCCTAGCAGTTCCCTGTCACCCCTGATTCCCTGGGCAGAAAATGCTAGGGAAGAAAGGTGGAGAGGCCTGAGCCTGGGAAGGAGAAATTTAGCTCTCTGCCCAGGACAATGGGGGGCAGGGGGGAGGTGGCAGAGATCAAAGGGAGAATGCTGGAATCAGGACTAAGAAAAGCAAATAGCAGTGTCCCCTGCTATAGGTACGACTGGGCCCGGAGCAAGGTGTACCAGCCACAAAGCGGGTCACTGCCCAGAGTGGGGAGGGGAAGAATACCGTGTAATGTGTTCATCTGATTAACCTGGAATCAATTCTACTCAGCAAAAAAGTCGAGATTCTAGCACTCCCTGCAGGACTGGGGGTGGGGAAATGGCCGCATCTGTCCGTTTCCCCTCAGAACAGGAATAAGTCAGAGTCCCTGCCTCAAAGGAGCTAGGAAGATATATACAATCACATGCTTTTTTTCAAGTGTTATGCTACAACAGAATTATAAACAAAGGGTGATAGGAATCCAGAGAGAAAGAAAGGGGCAAAATTTGACTCTCCAGGAGTGCAGAGAAGAAAGGAGCGAGTATCAACTGAAAGTCCTCAAAGAGCTTCGGAGGTGGTGACATCATTAGTTAAACCTTGCAAAGTTAGACTCTGAATGTGTTGGAAGTTTCTGAGGCACAGAGATGTGAGAAGACAGGATACAGGGATATATCCCACGGGAATTGAGAGCAGAAGGCTAAATTCCTACCCACCAGATTGCAAAGGACATCGTACTCTGAATTAAGGCTATGCCTGTGGGAATTTCCCTTTGTTTCACAGCCTTCCCTCCGTACAGCTACCTGCCAAGGCTTCCTTGGCTCCAAACCAGTATTGATACAATGATGAGGAATCCAAGCTTCCTCTAGGTTTCCCTTTTAAGTTTTTCTGCCACGTCTTTGTAAACTCTTCTAGTACTTCACTACTTACTGCTAGTCCTGTGACCTTTCAATAGTAACAGGAGCTATTTTACTCCCCCATCTGTAATCCACTAGGACTTTAGCCCCTGCTATACAGCCATATGAGAAACTTTAAGAAAATCAAAGGTGGCCCTGGACAGCTGGCTCAGTGGTAGAGCATCAACCTGGTGTGTGGAAGTCCCGGGTTCAATTCCCCATCAGGGCACACAGGAAAAGCAACCATCTGCTTCTCCACCCCTCCCCTTCCCCTTTCCCACTCTAACTATTATCCTCTTGCAGTCATGGCTTGTTTGATTTGAGCTTATTGGTCCCAGGTGCTGAAGATAGCTCCATGGAGCCTCTGCCTCAGGTGCTAAAAATAGCTCAGTTGCAAGCATGGCCCCAGATGGGCAGGGCATTGCCCCCAGATAAGGGTCACCAGGTGGATCCCAGTCAGGGCACATGCAGTATTTTGTCTCTCTATCTCTTCTCTCACTTAAATAAAAGAAAGAAAGAAGAGATAGATAGATAGATAGATAGAGAGAGAGAGAGAGAGAGAAAGAAAGAGCCTGACCTGTGGTGGCACAGTGGATCAAGCATGGACCTGGAATGCTGAGGTCACTGGGTCAAAACCCTGGGTTTGCTTAGTCAAGGCACATATGGGAGTTGATGCTTCCTGCTCCTCCCCCCTTCTCTATCTCTCTTTGTCTCTCTTCTCTAAAACAAATTATTATTATTTTTTTTACAGGGACAGAGAGAGTCAGAGAGAGGGATAGATAGGGACAGAGAGACAGGAACAGAGAGAGGTGAGAAGCATCAATCATTAGTTTTTCGTTGCCGTTGCGACACCTTAGTTGTTCATTGATTGCTTTCTCACATGTGCCTTGACCGCGGGCCTTCAACAGACCGAGCAACCCCTTGCTGGAGCCAGCGACCTTGGGTCCAAGCTGGCGAGCTTTTGCTCAAGCCAGATGGGCCCGAGCTCAAGCTGGTGACCTTGGGGTCTTGAACCTGGGTCTTCCGCATCCCAGTCTGACGCTCTACCCACTGCACCACCGCCTGGTCAGGAGAATAAATAAATTTTTAAAAAAATTTTAAAGAAAGGAAAAAGAAAGAAAGAAAGAAAACTAAAGTTATAGAAATTCTACAGAGTATTTTATCTCCCTTCTTGTCCCTGTGGCAGTCCATCTTGGTTCCTAGGGCCCACATTGCCCCTCTGCAAACTCCTGTCTCCATCTGGTCTAATATTCCCTCCTCATGATCCAGGAGTCCTAAAACTCCCTCCTACTCTCTGACTCTAACAGGATCAGTTGGCGATATCCCAATTGCCACTTTCAACAGAAAATGAGGCCTGTATCGTGGGTAAGAAAAGGCTTGACCTGAGGCGCTGCTCACCCTACTCAGTGTGGATTCACAGGCTGAGGATGAAGATGTAAAAGAAGAGAAAGGGGAAACGAGCAAAGTGGAGCTCTCCAGCATCAGGTCTTTGGTACCGGTACCAGACCCCAAAGCAGGCACCACCCCAAGGCCCGGACACCAGCTGTCACAATGTCACAACTGCAGGGCAGGGCCCCCAGCATGGGACTTCCTAAGGGTAAGAACTCCTCTCTCACCTCTTGCAACCTGGTAAATTGTACTGGTACAAACTTCCCTCTAGGGAGTCCATGTCTCAGTTTAGGAAATGGTCTTCAGCTCCTATTAGGGGTAAGAGCACACTGGGAAACTCTTCTAAGGAAAAGTTACCAAGATAAATAGAAATGGACGAGCTAAATGATTTAGGAAGGGGACCCTAATGAGAAAGACTCTTTAAGCACTAGAAATCCCCATCCATCCATTCGCCAAATATTTACTGACCCCCTACAGTGTTCAGGATGACTGAGATGCTGGTGATATATTGAGCAAAAGACATACAAGTCCCCTGCCCTCCTAAAGCTCACATTCTAGAGAGAAGAGATCAAGATGGTGATAGCACCATGGAGAAAAGTAAATCGGCACAGGCAGTATGGCACAGGGGCAGGAGTGTGCTGTGAATTTACACAGAGGTCAAAGAAGGCCTCACTGAGAAGATGACAGTTTAGAAAAATTTTATTTTTCAATTATAGTTTGCATTCAAGCTTATTTTGTATTAGTTCAGGTATATGGGTGAGAGAATGGTCTCTGTATCTGGGTCAAGTGACCAGATTCCCGGTCTGCCTGGGGCCAGCCCCAGTCTGTGCTTATTGTGTGTTAACAGAGCTCTTTTTCTCTCTTACAAGTGTCCCAATTTGTACAATAAGTTAGATCAGGGGTCCCCAAACTTTTTACACAGGGGGCCAGTTCACTGTCCCTCAGACCATTGGAGGGCCGCCACATACAGTACTCCATACACTGACCACCAACGAAGGAGATGCTCCTTCCGGAAGTGCAGCAGGGGCCAAATAAATGGCCTCAGGTGGCCGCATGTGGCCCACGGGCCGTAGTTTGGGGACCTCTGAGTTAGATGGTCACCCTCTGTCAAAGCATGGCAGGCATCCACATGTGTCTGTGTTTATTTGAAATTGTGAGATAATGAAGTATATTAGCTTCTTCTTCTGAAAGATAGTTAGCCATGACTATCTTTATTATTTAATAATAAAGAGGAGAGAGAAAGGGTCTGGTTTACATTTCAAAAGGATCACTCTGAGTGGGTTAAGACAAGAGAAGACAGGGGTGGGGGTGCAGATCTGCTCCAAGGCCACTGTGGTAACCAGGTGGGAGATCGTGGGAGCCTGGGTCAGGTGCGAGCAGTAGAGGTGGTGGGAAGTGATCGAATTCCGGGTTTTTTTGAAGGTATGGCCAACAGGATTTGCTGATGGACTGGGTATCGGACATTAGAGGGGTCAAGGATGACTCCACCCAAGGGAATAAGGTAGATGTTACAGAAGGATAATCTAGAAACCTAGAATAAAATCCTTAAATCAAAGATAATAACCCCTGAAATAACTCCTGGGTCTACAATATAGATCCGGTTTTGGCATTTAAAAGAGTGAGTCAGAAGGAAAGGCAACCCCGAGGGCCAAGGGGAGACTCCAGGTTTAGAGAGAGAAAACTGACAGTGGCTTCTTAGAAGAAAGATTACCCAAGAATTAGTAATATAACTTTCTCAGAAAAAGAAAAAAGGGAAGTAAAACCAAGTTTTAAGTTCTTTCTTTGGGGTTTAAAGACTTGGATTTGTACGTAAGGTCTTCGGGCTTCTATTTGCTAGTGGTGACCGTTTCAATAAGTCATCATACTCAGTCAACACCTTATTTTGAAAGGGGGGTGAGGAAGAGACAGAGAAGAGTTAGGAGGAGGAGGAGGACCAGAAGGAAAGAAGGGAGGAGAGGGGAAAAGGAGGGAAGGAGGGGGAAAGATGCTGGTGAGACTACAGTCGTCCCTCGCCATAGCGAGGTTCACTTTTCGCAGTCTCACTGTATAGCGGATTTTTTAATTGTATACAGTATATCTAATTTTGTGCCGTGGATTTTTTTGCTATATGAGATTTTGCGGTATATAGGTATTTTTATATATTTATTATTTTAATTATTTGTGTGGCAAAATAAGTGTGGGAAAGGTTAATAACAGTGTGGGAAAGGTTTATGAGTGTGGGGAGGGTTTATAAAGCCTTAAAGTATATATAAATAATAAAATAAATATAAGTCTGCTACTTCGTGGATTTTCGCCTATCGCGGGGGGTTCTGGAACCTAACCCCCACGATAGACAAGGGACCCCTGCCACCATCCATATCAGAGAATCTGTGAGCTGATTAAATGAGTGTAGAGAAGATACTCAGGAAATGTGTCCCTTCCCTTTGCTAGCACACAGAGACTTCCTGCCTAGTCCAATGCCAAAGAGACTCAAGAAATACCCTAATGCTATAGTGTATAAAGAAGCCAGTGTCTGACCCAGTCCTCAACCTTTCCCCACTGCACCCCAAACCATATGACCTTCTAACAATTCAGTGCCTCGTCAAAGCCCAGAGCAGGAAGATAACCTGTGGATAGTTCACTGTCTGCCATTGCCACACTGGCCCACTCCTCAGTCTCTGGCAAGGACCAAGGCTGCATGTCCTAGTTTCAAATCTGGACTTTGCCAGTTAGCAGTTATGCTACTCACCTCTTTTAGCCGCTGGTCCCTCACAAGAAAAATGAGGAGACCAATACCTACTTTTATGAGATTAGCAGGATTATACAAGTTAATATTTGCAAAGGTGCCTGCTCAGTAAACATATATCTCCTTACGTCCTCCAAACCACTCTTGTCACTTCTCAAAGATCTCTTTTATTTTCCCCATATTCAGGACCTTAACTAAGAGGCCCAGTTTCCCTTCATTCCCCTGACCCTCTTTCATCGGGGGGTGGGTATAAGAGAGAGAGTAAAGCCACCCTCTCTAGAAGCACACGAAGCACAATTAGCTTGCTACTCAGAGTTGTCACCAAAGTGTTCCACACAGTCCAACTGTCCAATGGGGCTTCTACCAAGAACCATTCTCACTGCCATCCCTGCCCCCCAGTGTGACTTGTGCAAGACGCTCTGCTGTGGCATTCCCATTTTAAAGTAAAACACTCAATGAAGACTATTTGCAAAGTAGAAAAACATGACTTGCAGGTATGTCATCCAAATAGTTAACAGCCAAATGGTTTTTGATGGGATAAATCTCACGGTTTCTTCAGAGTCTGAGAAATAAAATAAACCACAATAGGACATTAAAAAAAAAAAGGAGAGAGAGATGGCAGTGATGTCCAGGTTGTTAAAAGGCAACCATCTCATCCTTGCTTCAAATCATTCCACAGCCTCTAACTTGGATGAGCTGTGTCTGAGTTTCAGGCAAGATCCAAGCCCGAGGGGTCCCTCTGCTCCATCCCTCACAGAATACCCCTCTGTTCTCTCCGTTCACTGGGCACAAGCCTTGGTGACTTGGGAGAGAACACAGTACCCTAAGTACACAAGGCACGGTGCCCTTGAAGATTACATGTGAAGTCGACGAGACAGCTGACACAGCTCCTGTGTTTGGTCTGGTTCAGCTTTGTTTGGGTCTGGGCCGCACCAGGCCTGCCCTGACCACTCTGCCCTGCCGCTGCTGACCTCCGTGTGCTCCCACCGGCCTCCGACTCCCGAGCACCCACCCACTCAACGCTTGGCTCTGCAGAGAGGCCTGAACTCAATCTTGTGTTTGGGACAAATTAATTATAGTCCACTTCACCCTCCACCCTTTTAAAACACGGTGAGAGAGCAGATGCATGCGTATATACATACATTCAAGCATGCACGCATGCAATCTGGTCAAATCGTGAATTCGCTTTCTTTGTGGCCACCTGTCAAACTGGGATCATTTTGCTGCCACACTCTCTCTCTCTCTCATAGGGCTGCAAATACAATGGAGATAAGATAGGTGCAGAGTTCAAAACAGTTTGAGATAAAATCCAGTCTAACTTCTATTATTCATGTTTTTGTAAATAGTTCCGCATGAGGCCCAAGCTCCCTGGACTGGACTACACAGTCTGAAGAGAAGGGGGTGGGGAGAGAAAAAATAACATTAGTAAGATGAACAATTTGGAATGCATTCAAAGCACTAAGTAGTAGGCTAAGCATTTACTACTTTTTCTCAAAAAAGTAACCCTATCAGCTAGACACTAAAATCATTCTCATTTTGTATATGAGAAAACAAAGGCAGGCTCAGAGAGGTTAAGTGACTTGACCAAGGCCACAGCTAGAAAGGAGCAGTATGGGGAGGTGGAAGACCCAGAAACCTGGACCCCAGAACAGACACTGAAGCTCCACACAACTGTGTCTTTTAGGATGACCCAAGGAGACATCCATTTCTCCCCGCCCCCCTTGCCAGAAGTAGGCTGGTCCCTGTTCTGAGGTCTAGTCATACTAGATGCTAGCTCCTACCTTCTTTCTTAAATCTCTCAGTAAGTAGCTCAGGAGGCTGGTCAAGGGCAAACACAAAGCACCTTCCAGAGAAGGAAAGCCCGACTTAACCCCTTGAGTCCTCTCCCCTGGTCCTAGAAAATCAGAAAAATGAGTTGCTGGTATGGGAGGCTCTAGACTCTAAATTGCCTTTTAAAATAAGTACAAAATAAGTACAGCCCCTCAAAGTCATAGCAGGAAGGCCCCTCAGCTCTGCCCCAAAAGAAAAATAATGGCAAAGGGAGTGGAAGTGGAGGTGGGGGCAGGGGCGCCGCTCTCATAAGAGCCCTTTGTGGTGGCTGCCTCTGAAAGGGGGTTTTGCTAGACAAGGTGGAACTTCTCAAGGTGACAAGCAAATGGTGCAGCCTAAGCTGTGACCCTCTGCTCACTCCTTAGCCGCCCCGCCCATTCGGAGGGCCGGAGCCTGAACTGTCCCCGAAGCCCCACCCAGGCACAGCACAAAACTGTGGCTTTCTAGTCTGGAGAGCGACTGGCAGCAGCAAAGGGGCTGGGGGGACAAAAGTGGTTTCCTGGGGGCATGGGGGTTGGGGGGTGGGAGGGAGAGTCTTCAGAGGCCCTCAGAAAGTGCAGTAGCAACTCTGGTTCCTTCTTTTCTCTACTCCCACGCCTTTCTCCAGAAGGACAAGCAGTTCCTGGTTCCTGTCGGTTCTGGCTCAAGGGGGGTGGGGAGGGGGGGGTCCAACCAGACAATCAGGGAAATAGTCTGATGGATGGTTTAGCACCTTTCTCAGAGTCAGCCATCTCACCATCCTTTTCCCACAGGGAAATAAAACAATGTGGGTGCACCTGACTAGTGAATGAAGCGTCAACTTGGGATTCTGAGATACCAGGTTCAAAACCCCAAGGTCGTCAGCTTAAGCACAGGTTCATCCAGCTTGAATGCAGGGTTTCTGACTTGAGCATGGGATCATAGACATGACCCCATGGTTGCTGGCTTGAGCCCAAAGGTCACTGGCTTGAAGCCCAAGGTCGCTGACTTGAGTCCAAGGTTGCTGGCTTGAACAAGGGGTCCTTGGCTTAGCTGGAGCCCCCAGGTCAAGGCACATATGAGAAGCAATCAATAAACAACTAAAGTGACACAGCTACAAGTTGATGCTTCTCATCTCTCTCTCTCTCTCTCTCTCTCTCTCACACACACACACACACACACATACACACAAGAAAACAAAAACAAACAAAAACCAAATGGTAGAAATCAGAAAGAAAAAGCATCAGGTTTTGTAACAAAAAGAAGATCACAGACAGCTATAAGGTAAACCTCTGGCTCTGAAAGCTCTGGTTCCTTCCCTGTGCCAAGAGCATAGCATGTAAGTGCATTTTTTTTTCTCCTGTTTCAGTGGAGAAGAGAGGACAGTCAGCTGGGCCTGCAGGGCACAGAGGTGATTTAGAGGACCCAGTAGTATTCTCTGTAGGACATCTACCACCAAAGGGATTCTCTTTCACTCGATTACACGCTTGACAGCTGGGAACACAGCCCAGTGTGGCTGTGATATCATGGGCTCCCTGCCCCCACCCTGCCTGCTCCCTGTAGGGTGACACAGTGTCCTCTCCACCCTGCAAAACCTTACTCTATAGGTTGATGCACTGCAACACACACACACTCTCTCTCTCTCTCTCTCCTGATCAAGGCCTGATCTCCATGACCTCAGGTAAGTAAAGATTTCTTAACAAGACACAATCATAAAAGAAAAAATTGATAAATTGGAACATTAAAACAAGGAACCCCTACCTAATAGACACCTCCAAATAGGACATATTAAATTTTCCATAACAGACATATACATGGCCAATAGACATATGAAAAAATGCTCAACATCACTAATCATCAGAAAAATGCAAATTAAAACCACAATGAGATCATCACCTCACAGCTGTCAGGATGGCTACCATCAATAAATCAACAACAAGTGTTGGCAAGGAATGCAGACTGGTACAGCCACTGTGGAAAACAGTATGAAGGGTCCTCAAAAAATTAAAAATGGAACTGCCTTATGACCCAGCAATCCCACTTTTGAGTATATTATATATCTGAAAAAAACACAAAACACTAATTTAAAAGAATATATGCTCTCCTATGTTCACTGTAGTGTTATTTACAATAGCTAGGATATAGAAGCAACCCAAGTGCCCATCAATAGGTGAGTGGATGAAAAAGTTGTGGTATATTTATACAATGGAATACTACTTGGCCATGAAAAACAGAATTTTGCCATTTGCGACAGCATAGATGAACCAAGCCCTTTACATTTCTCTGTTGAGTTGTCCTTATTGATTTTTAAGAGTTCTTCATTTATTCTGGAAACAAATCCTTTATTGGCTATATGTATTGCAAATATTTTCTCCTACTCTATAGCTTACATTTTTTGCTATAGAATATTATGCTAGGTGAAATAAGTCAGTCAGAGAAAGACAAATACGATATGATTTCACTTACATGTAGAATCTAAAAAACAAAATAAATAAATAAACAAAATAGAAACAGACTCATAGATACAGAGGACAGACTGATGTTGCCAGAGCGGAGAGGCGTTAGGAGACTGGATGAAAAAGGTGAAGGGATTAAGAAGTACACACACACACACACAAAAAAAAAAAAAAAAAAAAAAAAAAGAAGTACAGACTGGCAGGTACAAAGTAGTCATGGAGATGTAAAGTACAGCATGGGGAATAGAGTGAATAATATTTTGATACTAAGTATGGTGCCAGGTATTAGAAATATCAGGGGAACACTTTGTAAAGTATATGTTGTCTAACCACTATGCTGTACACCTGAAACTGATACAAATTAATATTGAACATACACTTTAATTGAAAAACAAGAAAAAGAAAATTTCTAGTTAAGAAAAGGTGAAAAAATAAAATTAGGAACCTCTTTTCATCAAAAGATACAATTAAAAGAACCAATAAATGTAAGCTATATAGTGGGAGAAAATATTTACAATACGTATAACCAATAAAGAACTTGTTTCCAGAATAAATGAAGAATCTTAAAAATCAATAAGAAAAAGACAACCCAAGAGAGAACTGGTAAAGGGTTTAGTCATATCTAAATGACCAATATTGACATGAAAATGTGCAGGACTTGCCTGACCAGGCGGTGGCGCAGTGGGTAGAGTGTCAGACTGGGATGCGGAAGACCCAGGTTCGAGACCCCGAGCTCGCCAGCTTGAGCGTGGGCCCATCTGGCTTGAGCAAAAGCTCACCAGCTTGGACCCAAGGTCGCTGGCTCCAGCAAGGGGTGGCTCAGTCTGCTGAAGGCCCACAGTCAAGGCACATATGAGAAAGCAATCAATGAACAACTAAGGTGTCGCAACGGCAACGAGAAACTAATGATTGATGCTTCTCACCTCTCTCCATTCCTGTCTGTCTGTCCCTATCTATCACTCTCTCTGACTCTCTCTCTGTCCCTGTAAAAAAAGAAAAAAATGTGCAGGACTTCATCAGTCATTAGGGGAATCAAAATTATAATAGAATTTTACTACATATTTACTATAATGACTAAGAAGAAAAACAGTAGCTAACACAAGTGTTGACAAGAATGTGGTACAACCAGAAAACTCTTGTAGTATTGCCCATGTGAGTAGAAATTGATACAGTCACTTTGGAAAACTGTTTGGCAGTACCTACTAAATCTAAACATATGCATAACTATGAAACAATCATTCTACTTTTATGTATACAGGTTGGGGTAAAAGTAGCTTTAGAGCTGTTCATATGGAAAATAATACAAATAATTAATAAATAATAATATAAGAATAAAATGTGTTTGGTATACTTACAACTGTAAACCTACTTTTGCCCTCCCCCATAAATCCAACACAAACAGATAAACAAATTGTGGTAGAGTCTTACAATGAAATATTATACAGATGTGAAAATTAACAAAGTACTGCTATCCACTACATGGATGAATTTCATAAACATTTTGTTGAGAGAAAGAAATCAGACACAAAAGAGTATATATACCATACAATACCAATTATATGAAGTTCAAAACAAGCGCATTAATCTGTCATATTGGAAGTCAGAATAGCAGTTACCCATTGGTGGTGGTAGGTACTGAGTCCTGGCAATTTTCTTGTTCTTGATTTGAGCGCTGATTACATGGCTAGGTTCATTTTCTAATAATTCTTTAAGCTGTATGTTTGTGACACGGGCACTTCTCTGTACGCATCTTATATCTCAATTTTTAAAGTCTATTAATAAAAGATAAACCATGATAAAAACAATTTCGCATAACCTCAAAAAATTATATATAGGGTTACCATCTGACCCAGCATTTGTACTCCTACGGATATACCCCCCAAAATTGAAAACATATGTCTATACAAAAACTTGTACACAAATGTTCATAGCAGCACTATTCATAACAACCCAAAACTGAAAACAACCCAACTGTCTATCAACTGACAAACGGAGAAATAAAATGTGATGTAACCATACAATGGAATGAAGTGGTTTAATGGATGAACTTCGAGAATAGGCAGGTCCACACAGAGACGGAAAGTAGATAAGTGATTTCCAACAGCTAGGTGAAGGGGATGAGAATGACTGCATATGGGTACAGGGCTTCTTTTTGAGGTGATAAAACGGTTCTGGAAATAGATAGCAGTTATGGTTGAACAACCTTGTGACTATTGTAAAACCAAAGAACTGTGTGCATTTATGGTGTATACTTTTTGGTAAACATTATGTGAATGATAGATACATCAATTTTAAAAACAGATTTTAAAATTTTTTCTTTTTATTTTATTCATTTTAGAGAGGAGACACAGAGAGAGAGAGAGAGAGAGAGAGAGAGAGAAAGGGGGAGGAGCTGGAAGCATCAACTCCCATATGTGCCTTGACCAGACCAGTGCAGGGTTTTGAACTGGCGACCTCAGTGTTCCCAGGTCAACGCTTTATCCACTGCGCCACCACAGGTCAGGCTAAAAACAGATTTTAAAAAAGATAAAGTCTCTTCTCTTCCCCTCTCCTCTGCTTGTTCTCCACTCTGTTCCCTCTTTTAGGAATAGATTCTCGCCCTGGCTGGTTAGCTCAGTGGTAGAGTGTCGGCTGGGTTTGTGGATGTCCTGGGTTCAATTCCCAGTCAGGGCACTCAGGAGAAGTGACCACCAACTTTTACACCCCTCCCCCTCCCCTCTCTATCTCTCTTCCCCTCCAACAGCCATATAGCTCCATTGGTTCAAGTGCATCGACCTGGGTGCTGAGGATGGCTCCATGGAGCCTCTGCCTCAGGTGCGAAAAATAGCACAATTGTGAGCATGTCCCCAGACGGGCAGAGCATCAACCCCAGAAGGGAGTTGCTGGGTAGATCACGGTCAGGGCTCATTTAGGAGTCTGTCTCTATCTCCCCTCCTCTGACTTGGAAAAAGAGGGGAAAAAAAGAATAGACCTCATTCTCCCAACAAGCCTGAACAACCTTTAAATGACTTTAACAGTCAGTGGAGCAGATTCCTGCCTAGTGACTGAGTGACTGGAGCTAGCACAGAATGGGGACAGAGCACGGGATCTAGAGTCACATGCCTTAGTTTTGAGAAAAAGTCCACCACTTATGCATTTGTGTTTATGAATCTTGGCCAAGTAACTTAATCTTTTGAGCCTCAATTTTCTCTCTGTAAATGAGTAAAATAATTTCTGTCAATGAGGGTTGTTGTGAGGACTGTTAAATGAGATCATGTATATAACATATTAATTCCTTTCCCTTGAAAGTGCAAAGCAATCTCAGCTACCTGAAGGCCACCCAGAAAACACACTTTCTTTCAGCCAAAACTGTGCACACTCTGGAGTCGAACTGCTCAAATCCCAAGTCCCTTACTTGACCTTTCTAAGCCTCAGTTTCTCTAGCTGTCTAATGGGAATAATAACACTACCTGCATTATAGAGTTACACTGAGGATTAAATGAGATAATGCATGGAACGTGTCACTTTACTGCCTGGCACAGAGAAAGCACTCAATAAACATGAACTGTTATTATTAATTCAATCATTAAGCAAAATTGTTGAGTATGCCAGATAGCGTGCTGCGTCGTAAGGATAAGATGGAGTTCACTGCCTTCAAGGAGCTCATAGTCTGGCTAGGAAGTCAGACACATAAACAAATAATTGTTCTGCATGGCCAGGCACACACTGGAGCCTTTGATTCCCAGTCAATAACACTAGGTCTAAGGCATTATAAAACAAAGCTGGATATGTAAGGAGCAGTGTGGGGTGGGAGCCGCGGTGAACAGACTAACCGTGAATCAACAGTAGACCCTTCTTTTTTCTATAAATAGCCTACAAGAATCTAGATAAATAGGCATGCAGACTGCGTCCTCGGTATTACTATGAACTGGCCAGGGGCTTAAGGGCATCTCCTACAATTCTATCTCCCATGCTCTTCAAGTGGTTGGTTCTGACTCGTCTTGCAGATCTCATTTTAAATGTCACTCCTTCTGGCCCCCAACCATGTCACCTAAAGTATTTGCTCTTATAGCACTCTATTATTATTATTGTTATTATTATCCCTTTTTTACAATTTTATTTATTGATTTATATATAGAGAGAGAGAAAGGCAAGGGGGAGGAGCAGGAAGCATCAACTCATAGTTGCTTCTCGTATGTGCCTTGACCGGGCAAGCCCGAGGTTTCGGAACTAGCAACCTCAGTGTTCCAGGTCGATGCCATATCCATTTTGCCACCACTGATGAGGTGCACTCTCTTTTTTTCCCTCAAACCAACTGCAATTATTTTTGATTATTTATTTATTTACGTGTTTCCTATCTTCCCCCACCAGGCTGTGAGCGCCTAGAGCAGGGGTGCCCACACTTTTTCAGCTTGCGAGCTACTTATAAGATGACCAAGTCAAAATGATCTACCTACAATAATGCAAAACATAAATTTATTTCTTCTATATTATCATTATTTAAGTTACTATTATTACTATTTAATATTGTGTATTCTTCTTTCACCTTTCTCCTCAGCTCTCTTTTCGGAGGAAAGTCAATGTCATAGTTTTATGAACAGTCCGAAAAAGCCGCTCCACATTTCCCTTCTTTGGAATAGCAATGGCACACAGACAGATGAGGCAAACGCACTTAGAATATGACATAGTGAAAGAAATCCCCTCCCATTCTATATGAAAGTGGTAGGTTTTAGGCGTCTTACTCAGACCAGCTACGGCACTCATTTTTATACCCTTTGTTGTATTTAGTTTAAATAAATTGAAGGCTAACTACGCAGCAATGTAACTGAACAAGTTAGCGTGGTTTAACGCACATACGTAGGGTGTCAAAAGTTCAGACATCAGATTGGCTACCCTGTATGCCAATCAAAAGACAAATGTCTTTTTAATGTCATGCGATCTACCCACACTTCCTTCACAATCGACCAGATCACTATCGACGTACTGAGCACCCCTGGCCTAGAGTTCCTAGAGTCCAAGTTCATTCAGCAAATATTTACCAAGTATCTACTACGTCCCAGGTTCCGAAATAGGTGCTAGGAATTCCTTTTGGGGGTACAGACATGGCCACTGCCCTCGCGGAGGTTGCAGTATGCATTTGCTGCAGAGCTTTGGGACGGCAGTTTATCCCGATGCTGGCTGAGGCCCTCTGGTTAGCCCAGGTGGACACGAGCCCTTAATCGCTAATCTCTCACTGAGTCCAAAAACCAAAAGCCTGAAATTCTGAGGACTTCTCAGCACTTCCTTTTGCAATCCTTGACTCCCATGCTCAGCCCAGCTAAGTATAAACTGGGGCCAGCAGCACAGCCTCGGAGCCATTCCTGCAAGTTCCTTCCTTCTAAAGCTCTTTGTGTCAGCATTCTAAGAGTAAGAACAGTCAATATCCGGCCGGGGATGCACTGGCTGGAGTGGGGTGGGGTGAGAAGGGGGGCAGGTAGGTGAGAGTCTCACTAAGACCCTCAGAGAAGGAATAATGGGACCTGAAAATGCTGAGCCCTCATCACTTTCAAAATCAGTGAGTGCCCTGAGATTCTCAGGCAGCTGCTTCCCGGGGTCTGAGCTTCTCCACCATTGAGCCTGACCTCATCCCAACGGGTGCTGCTTCCTGCTAAAGCCAGCCTGAGGTCTCGGGATGCTGAATTAGTCTCCATTCTACTGTGAACTCTCGGGATAAACCAAAAGGGATACTATATTCCAGAAATGGGAGAGAACAAAATTCAAAGGATTATTGAAAAAGCTGCTTCAAATTCTGTATTAAATGAACCAGGGTGTACACACACACACAGAGAATAAATCCCTGCTTAATAGCAGGAGATAACGTGCTGAAAGCAGAATCAGGGAAAAAGTCTCAAGCTACAGAAACAAATGCACTTATTCATTCAAGAATCACTTACTAGATACCTTCTCTGAGCCAGATTGTTCTAGGTGCAAAGAAACGAACGATTGTGCACTCGGCCAAAAACGTTCAGTTCTGTGATACAGGTCTGTGCACAGTCTACTACGGGAGAAGAGCAGAAAGCAGGCAGGATTTTTCATCCTTGGCAGGGATTTCCTAGCCCCACCCCCAAGCCCCTACTTTTAACCTGCATTAGAGGCAAACAGAAGCAAGACCAGGGAGTAAATCTGGGTGGGGGGTGACTGGGGTCAAGGTATGTCTATTAAAGCAGAACAGCATGTTGAGTTGAAAACAGAAGGCAAATCCACAGGAACTAGCCAACTAATAGCCCCAGCCCAAATCACTGCTGGCAGATCAAGCAGAATTAATGATGGGGTGATTCGAAGCTGGCAAGGAGAAATAGTGTTACATGGGAAATGATGGTTTGCAGTTCAAACTGTGTGACGCTGTCCCAGGAAAATGGGATTCTCTGGAAATCTCTGCGCAAATTCCTAACTCAACCCCAGGTCAGAAGAAGGCCCATCCTCAGCATTAATCTCCCTTGCTCCTCTTTGGGCAGGTAGGTAGTATGTCGTTCTCCTGGTGGAAGGACTTTGCAAATCTTAGATGAATACACTGAGACCTTCCATAATCAGCATGGAAAAAAACTGTAACTTGAAGAAAATGAGTGTGGAAGAGTAGCTCATCCAGGATCCAGGATCCTGAGTGGGGGACAGGGAAATCTATTTTCTTTCATTCAACACCAAACCTTTGCTATTATTCCAATCACTAACTATGTTTTCTTACCATACTAATATAACGCTATTTAGTGTCATCAGTATAGCTCTTTCTGAATTCATAATGATAAACCCACATGCTGCTTCCTGGTCCCTTTGATGAGCAATAGCACATATTTTCTAGATGGATGGTAGAGTATGAATATGAAAGGAAAAAACTGTTCTCTACATCAAATACAAAGGACTACAGAGCAAACTCAGGTGGTAGGCTCAGTTAAGCCCCCTTCTTTGGAAGTATGTTCCATTTTCCCACATCCTTCCTTGAAAGGGCACAATGAGGGAGGGGGTCAGGTCTATACTGTGTGACTCCAACTCCCTGGACCCAGCTAATTAGATAAAAAATGGACACCTGACCCCAGAGAACTCAATCCCTGAACCAGATTCTCTCCATCAGTTATGTGACCCAAAAGTCATAGAGCATGGATTCTTAGTTGTTTTTTTTTTAATGTTATGACTCCTCTGACAATATGAAGGCTATGGACCCTTTTTAAATGCATAAACTAGAATATGTAGAATAACCATGAATTAAAATGTCATTATCCAAATATTAAAAGAACAAATTTGCAATACAATGACACATAAACTTCTAGACAGAGAGAAGGGGAGAGGAGGAGAGAGAAACATTGATCTGTTCCTGTATGTACCCTGACCAGGGATTGAACTGACAACCTCTGTGCTTTAGAACGATGCTCTAACCAACCGAACGATCCAGCCAGGGCTATATGCTTCTTTACTGACACATTACATTACAAGATTTAGTAGTGGGTCTAATAACTACATAATTTCAAGTAGTAATGAGCATAAACTATATTTCATATCTGCAGCAACTATGGAAAGAGAGGAAAATACTTGTGATTTCTATTGGTGACAAAATCACAGACATTGCTAGTGCTGCAGTGGTTTTTGCTTACATTTATAATAAAAGGAAATGTGTTTCAGTTACAGGTTAATGAAAATAAAGATGTAATTTGTTCCCACATCTAGTTCCTGAAAACTTGAATTCCGAGCCTGGATTCTCAAAGAATCCATTGATCGCAGGATAAAAACCCCTGTTGTAAAGGCTCTTATTGGATGACAGTGGATGCTTAACACAAAGGCCATGTAGAGATAGAGTTAGCAACCAGACACGCCAAAGCCACAAGTCAGTCCGCAGTTTGGAGGAACAGAAACAAACGGGGCCAAGGGGTTGGCCGGAGGCGGCAGAGATGAGCACTCCTGAGATCCCAGAGAAAGAAGCTGCCTCTCCAGTCCCTGTGAGTCACGCCTAGCCATCCTGAAAGCTGGTGCTGAGAGTTCCCAGTGCCTTTGCAGCCAATTTCCTTTTTGCCTTTTCACTTAAGCTAACTGAAGAGATCTTCTTCCTTACAGTCAATTTCTGAGATAATCCCTTAGACAAGTGAGTTTATTGAAATATGTTAACAATACACTATGTTGTTTGCATATATTAACATTCTACTAGATTATAAATTCCTAGCATTTCAGAGTGGGTACACTCTCTGTCCTGTACACAGGTGCTGACTGCCATGAACTTGCTGCAGCAGGTACTGATGGTACCCAGTGACTCAGGGGAGGAGGGAGAGCCATCTTTCTTGGTCTGCACACCTGGCCAGGTTATCTCCACATATGGAGCTTGTCGGAGCCAGCAGAAATGGAGCAGGATGGATACTCCCAGTACTATCTGAATCACTGTAGACCTTTGGGTTTATGAAGGGTAAGGGCACAATGGAGACACAAAGTTCCAAAAGAAGAAACCAAAACTGTCAGAGGTCCCTCTTGGAAAAACGTATCATAAATAGGTATTCTGTGCTATTGGGGGAGGAGAAACTGTCCTGAACAGCTTTCCTGTTACAAAAGTAACACCAATGGGCAGTGCCTAACTGCCCGCCCCCACTAGACAGATGTAGACCTGGAGACACTTCTTTAGAGAGGGGCTGGAATGACCCTCAAGTCTTCCGGCTGCTCTTCCCGCTGTTTGCAATCCCATTGGGGGCAAACAGGAAAGAAGCAAGGAGACAGGGGTTGAATATTATTAAGTAAGTGTTTCAAAATGCAGTGTGTGGTAGGTATATATATGGTACTTATTTCAGTATTCTTTATACCTTATATATGTCATATGTTTCTGTATGTGTTAAATATTTTATAGTAAAAATTTATTTTAAAACGGTGAAATCTAAGTCAAACATCTAAATGAAAAAGTAGAAATTATTTAACACAACATCCGTGTGGCTACCAAAGTCCAAGCACCACAGGTCCGCTGAGGAACATACTCTCCAGACCTGTACCAATGACTGGCCCAGAGACTCCGAGCTTAAAGAAGGGCAAGGGTTCCAAGGAGCTGAAGGTTCTAAGGGAAAAAACAAACAACATTCTGGATACTAAGTCACTTTCCAGAAAGTCAAGAAGGCTAGCAGGTTGTGGGCTTAGGAAGTTGAAATGGTAGGTCAGTTGTTAGTTACCTGACACTGGTTTAACTCAAAATACTCATTCACAACAGGACACCTGCCTAACCCATGGCTGGGAGCAATACAGGGATGGGACATAAAATGGCCCAGTGATGACTCTAAGATCTAGTGCCTAAGGAAAATTAAGCAGGCCCAACAAGGCATTAAAGAGATACCAGGAAAAAAAAAGATGGAATACCAGGAGAAAAAAGTAGAAGTTAAAAGAGAGACTTCAAGTCAGACCTCAACTCAGTGTGGGGCACTGTGTGGGCAGGGAGGGTGGGTGGTGAGAGGATGGGGCTGGAGAGGGGGCTGGAGAGAAGGAGAGAAGTGTGAATCTGCAGGAGTCAAGAAAAAGGCCTGCTTAGAAGGAACTTCTATTTGGATGTGAACAGGCTTGAGGCTGAAAGCTGCTTCCTAAAACCTGTGGTCCCTCAGTCCAGGACTTATGCAATCCTTGTCCTCTCTCCTGGCTCTAGTCCTGGTACTCTAAAATTTCCACATCATTTGTAGGTATAGAGAGTACATCACACACTCTTAAATCTAAGTTTTGCTGACGGGGAGAGAATGCCTTGAATACCTAATGTATTATTTCCTAACTGATACAGGAAGCCACAATTTTGTGGGTTTAAGCTGCTCACTGAATTTGCTAACTCCCTATGCTCAGGCTCACTTAGAAGGTGAGAACAGGCAGCCCTGACACCAACCTGACCCTAGGGAACAGAGCAGCTACACCAGGGTTCATCTCCAGGTGAGGGGATGAAGGAAGGACCAAATCTAGGCTCTGGTTACAGGGCATCTTGAACACCTGTTGATAATAAAACATGATCTGTCAAGTCTTCAGCCCTCCAATCCACCAAAACAGAAGAAGAGAGTAGGAGAGGAATTTTATTCCTTCTGACTCCCACCCCAGGGAATAATACCACCACCACCCTCCACCCCAAAGTCAGAGAAGATGGGCACCTAAGGGAGAGTCTAAAGAAAAAGCTGACCAGGAGGTGAAAGACTGTATTAGTCCCTTACTAGAAACGGAGGTGCGTAGTGGGTATGAGAGAAAGACTAAGGAAAAACTCGATCTAATCAACTATCTTCCTTTCTCACTTCCATTGAGTTTAACTACCAAGGTGGCTTTTGTAGAAACTTTGAAAGATCACTCCAGCTTCCAAGTTAAGGGAAGACTGTAGGAGAGCAAAGGAGGAGGCACAGTGACAAGGGAGGAGGCTACTACAGTCATCAAAGCAAGAAATAATGGTGGCAGAGATCAAGGTTGTACAAGCAGTAACAGAGTCTGTGTTTATTTTTAAAAAAGAGCCCATACAATTTCCTGGTGGGCTGGAGGCGGGGTATATGAGACAAAGACAGAGTCAAACATGACTCCAAAACTTTTAACCCAAGCAACTGGAAGGATGGAGTTGCCCTCAGTTGAGGAGGAGAAAGTTACAGGGGAAGCATGCTTGGCCAATGTGTGGTGAGGAGGGGAAAATCAGAAGTTCAAGTTGAATATGTTGAGTTTGAGATGTCTCTTAGACCTTCAAGTAGAAATGTTGAATGAGCAGTTGGAAACACAAGTCTGGGGTTTGGGAGGATCCAGGCTGGAGATACAGGTGTAAAGATAGTATTTAAAGCCATGAGGTTAAATGCAATTACCAACAGAGTAAACACACATAGACAATAGTAGAGGAACAAGGACTAAGCCCTGGAAATAGTGTAGAAAAGAAGGAATCAGCAAAGGAGATTGTGAAGAAGTAACCAAGAAGTAGAAAATAAAGCCAGGAGAGGGCACAGCTCTGGAAGCCAAATGAAGAACGTGTGTCTTCAAGAAGGACTGTTGATTATTAATGTGGAAAATACACGACCCAAACTCAGTTAACATCATTGTTCACAGTATTCCAAAATCCAGGCCTCCAAACAAGAGAAAGTTCCACGCCTGTGCAAAAGCTCTACAGAAATGAAAGAAGTAAGAGTTCTGCATTTCAGGGTTGGCTTGTTGAACCAACAAAGACAATTGGCAATATGCTTCCATGATTAGAAATCTTTTTGTTCTTTATTGTACTCTCAATTGTGTTTTCTTTAATAAATCTCTTACAGACGTCTCTACATCAGACACTAAGTGTTAGCTATGGTTAGCATATTGATATTGAAAAACTAAGCTAGGACTTCAAACTTTTTAAGATAATTTAAATATAAAATTCAACTGCTAACCAGCAATCTAATGTCATGTGGTGTTTGGTTTGGATACTGTATGAATAGCTAAGGAATTACCTACTGTAGTGCCAAAGATCACTTGCTGCTAATTTTGTCATGAAACCTTTATGGTTGGGGACAGACTCTGTGCTCAGGGCTTTGTCTCTAGAAAGATTTTTTAGTTCCAAATATAGTTTAGATGGTGGAAGGAAGGAAGGAAGGAAAGAAGGAAGGAAAGGAGGGAGGGAGGGAGGAGGGAGGGAAGGAGGGAGGGAGGGAGGGAGGGAGGGAGGGAGGGAGGGAGGGAGGGAGGGAGGGAGGGAGGAAAGAAGGGAGGACTGGGTGACCACTACTCAAAAGCTGCTTATAAAGATGAGAACCAAGAACTAACTATTGAATTTTGCAATGAGGAAGTCAGTAGTGATGACCTTTTCAAAAACAACTTCAGTAGAGTGATGGCAGTCAAAACCCACTGACGTGATTTTAAGAGAGAACTGGAAGAGAGGAACACAATAAAAGTAGACAACTCTTGTAAGAAGTTTTGCAACAAAGGGGTCAAAGAAATAGGGTCATAACTGGTGGGCAAATCAGGATATGAAGAAGAGAACTTTTTAAATGGGAAAAATAATAACACATTTGAATAGTAATATGATAAACCTATAGAAAGGAAAAAGAGAGAGACAAATTACCAAATTTCTTTGATAGGTGACATGGAGTCTAAAGCACAAATGGGAGACTGCCTATAGACAGGTAGAAAGGCAGTGTATGAGGGTATAGATCAGGGGTCCCCAAACTTTTTACACAGGGGCCAGTTCACTGTCCCTCAGGCCATTGAAGGGCCGGACTATAAAAAAACTATGGCCTGACCTGTGGTGGCGCAGTGGATAAAGCTGTCGACCTGGGAACACTGAGGTCGCCAGTTCAAAACCCTGCACTGGTCTGGTCAAGGCACATATGGGAGTTGATACTTCCAGCTCCTCCCCCCTTTCTCTCTTTCTCTCTCTCTGTCTCACTCTGTGTCTCCTCTCTAAAATGAATAAAATAAAAATAAAATAAATTAAAGGTTGAACTTTAAAAAAAAAAAATTTTAACAAATCCCTATGCACACTGCACATATCTTATTTTAAAGTAAGAAAACAAATACAATATTTAAAATAAAGAACAAGTAAATTTAAATGAACAAACTGACCAGTATTTCAATGGGAACTATGGGTGTGGATGCATCCTGTGCTCCTCTCACTGACCACCAATGAAAGAGCTGCTCCTTCAAGAAGTGTGGCGGGGGCTGGATAAATGGCCTCAGGAGGCCGCATGCGGCCCACAGGTCGTAGTTTGGGGACCCCTGGTATAGATATTAGCAGTAAATGTAAGTAATAGTGTAAGTCTGTTAAAGTCCACTTCTGATTGTTTTTTCTTTACCCCCAGAGAAACAGGAAGCAAGATTAAGGTGATAGGGGCTTGAGGAAAGAGAAGATGTGTCACCTAGAATGATGGGAGAGTGAATTAGGGAAATATAATATAATAATATAATATATATAGGGAAATATAATATATATAGGGAAATACAATATAAATATAATATGATTGCCTGGCAGTATTAACAGTACATAGTCAAGAATTTAAATTGAAGCTAGTCAGCATGGTTGTTGTTTCTTTCCTTGACTACATATGGCTGTATATGCAGGTATGGAAGAGGTAGGAAATTCGGATTTAACTGCATACAACCTGAGTGATGGGCAAGAAAACCAAGGGTAAGGCAGGATCACTCCTCAGCCTTCTGGCTAAGACCAAGAGGAGAAGACAGGCAGGAGAGTGATTACAATGATTGACCATAGAAGCTGGCTGAGGCAGGGAAGCAGGACATCAAAGGAGTCAGGACAATGGAAGGGGGGTGAGATCAAGGAGCTGGAGAGCTCTGCGGGATTAAAGGAAGGTGCGCGTAGAGGTAGAGAGAAGGACAGCAAAAACAATAAGAGGAGGAAGTGGTTGGATAGTAGCATGTGTAAAATTGAGCTCTGGGAGTTGCAGTTACAGGTGATGACAAGGTCTAAGTAGATTCTAGAGCAGAGTTTCTAAACAGCAGTGCCACTGCCCCTTTGGGTTGGACAATCCTTTGTCGTGCAGGGCCATACTGTGCTCTGTAGGATGTTGAGCAATGTCCTGGGACGTGACCCATTACACTAGGTACCAGTAGTATCTCTTGAGTTATGACAACCAAAAATGCCTCTATACATTGCCAAATAGTCCCTAAGGGCAAAATCTCCCCTGTTGAAAACCACTGCTCTAGAGCATGTCCATAGTATTCAGTGAATGAGAGAGAGCAGAAGTCAAGATTAGAGAAAACTGGAGAAAGTGGCAGTGAGTCAGGAACTAAAGTCCTCAAGAAATGCGCAGGAATGACTCAGAGTCAGTGCATTACAACGAGGAGTCCTAGATGATACATAATCTGATGACATGAGTTTCAAAACCAGGTTTTTTTAGGGAAGGGGAAGGAGAATGGTGAGGAAGCAGCAATGAGACCTCACAACAAAGCCCGGTTTCTGAGCCAAGAGGAGAAAAAGATGCTCACAGATAAGATTTTGCTGATGTTGCACCATTAATTTCAGGAGGCACAGGGGAAGCATGCAGGAACTGCGGAAGGGTCCTCAAACCAAGAGGTGGATCCACTGGGAGGCCCACTGAGGGAGTGGTGGAGGACACAGGTCTTCAAAACAAGAGAAGGAAGCTTTCTGTCATTGTGGAAGGTGGCCATGGGTAAGAATCTCCCAGGCATGTGGCAATGCCCCTAGTATAATTACCAGCCCTATGCTAGAACTTGTCTAGAACAAAAGGATAATTTTCTCTGCTTCACCAAAGAACAGCACAAGCTTTAATATCAGAAAGTCAGCCAAACAGTCACACCTCTATTCAGAGTCAAGGACAAGGTTTCCAAGGGTCCAGGAGCTAAGGAAATCTTCAAGAAAGGAGAAACTTGTGCAAGGTTAGCACAGATAGGTCTAAAGCCCTGAGGAGAATTCTTGGGCCCAATTAGATTACCTTCCTCATTAGAAGACTGATTAGAAATTAGGGTGTTCTAAAAAGGGCAGAGTGGCAAAGACGCAGTGAGATATGGCTAAGAAACCACAGGACCTCATCCACTGCTTACACTCTGGAAGAGAATTAGAATGTAAATTCCCAGGAGGACTGAGAATCCTACCTCACCCCCACAACCAAAAGCGCAGAGAGGTTTGAGGAAAGGAACCTGGACTGATAAGCCCAGAAAGCTAAACCAGTGCGGCTAAAAAATAGCAAAAAACTCTATCAGGAAAATAAAGCACATGGGGTAAACTCATCCATTTATTTTCTCCCTTTTTAAAGAGTTACCAAAAAAACATATTAATTTTAACACTTAAGTTTACCCTTAACATTGAGTTTAAAAGATCCCTTCCTTGACCTCTAACCCACTCCTCAGGGGTAACCATTGTGCACAATTTGATGTGTATTCTCCCAGATGTTTTTCTATTCTTTTTTTTAAAGTTTTATTTATTTATTTATTTATTCATTCATTCATTCATTCATTCCAAGGACAGAAAGAGAGAGTTAGAGAGAGGGATAGATAGGGACAGACAGGAACGGAGAGAAGTGAGAAGCATCAATCATTAGTTTATCGTTGCCCTTGCGACACCATAGTTGTTCATTGATTGCTCTCCCACATGTGCCTCGACCGCGGGCCTTCAGCAGACCGAGCCACCCCTTGCTGGAGCCAGCGACCTTGGGTCCAAGCTGGTGAGCTTTTGCTCAAGCCAGATGGGCCTCGCGCTCAAGCTGGCGACCTCGGGGTCTCAAACCTGGGTCTTCCGCATCTCAGTCCAACGCTCTATCCACTGCACCACCGCCTGGTCAGGCTGTTTTTCTATTCTTATGTAAACATACACAGAGGTGTTCTTCCCCAAGTAGAATGCATATTCTTAAGCATTTTGCTTTTTTCACTTAATAGTATAGCATAGCCATCTTTTCAAGGTATATCCAGGTCTACCTCATTATTTTTAATGGTTTCACTGTACTACAGTGTATGGATAAACCATAATATTTCACATTTACATAACAAAGGGCACTTAAAAATGTTTCCAATTTTCCCTGTTATAAACAATGCTGCTTTGAAAATACTTGTGCACACAGTAATGGATGAAGTCTTGATTTGGGGGTGGGTGAACACACAATATGTTGTACAGTAATGTGTTTTAGAACTGGGCACCTAAAACCTGTATAATAATGTTAACCAATGTCACCCCAATAAAATTCAATTAAAAAAAGAACAATGGAGAGCATAAAAAAATACTTGTGTTTGTCTTTGCATGTTAATAATTCTATAGATTACACCCCTACCTCCTGAATGAAAGGATTTATCTAATACTGCCAAAACATTGCCCTCCAAAAATAATTTATCAATTTACCTTCCCTTTGGGTGATGGGCACACAACATAATCAACAGTTCAAATGCTACAGAAATGTTCACTTGAAACCATGGTATACCTATTGATCAATGTCACCCCATTAAATTTAATTTTCTAAATAAAAATTTTTTAAAAACTTACCTTCCCACCAAAATTGTAAAAAGAATGCCCAATTCGCCATACATACTTTATAGCTTTTTTTTTGCTTTTTTTTTTTTTTTTTTACAGGGACAGAAAGAAAGTCAGACAGGAACAGAAAGAAATGAGAAGCATCAATCATCAGTTTTTCATTGCCGTTGTGACACCAAGCTCAAACCAGATGAGCCCGCGCTCAAGCTGGCGACCTCGGGGTCTCGAACCTGGGTCTTCCGCATTCCAGTCCAACGCTCTATCCACTGTGCCACTGCCTGGTCAGGCCCCATACATACTCTTGACAAAGCTATAATAACCAATCTTAATTTTTGCTAACTGATAGAAGAGAAAATCTCATTCTTTTTTTTTTTTTACCAGTGTAACAGGCTTTATTGAAAGGAAACCTGCCGGACTGTCTCATAAGGGAGAGCAGCCCCCGGTTCTCTAATAGGTAGGGTTAAATAAGGGATTTGAGGTGGGGATTGGTAGTGATTAAGGAAAAATGTATCTTTCAGTGATTTATGTAAGATTAACCGTAAATAAGCTAGGGGACCTTCCACACCCGGGTTAGTCACCCGGATGCCTGGGGAAGGAGATCTGGAACATCCCGTTTGTCAATGTCCCTTCGTCCACTTAAGGGAGGAGGGGGTCATGGCCCCCATGCGCAACCCTATCATTCCAGCCTTTTGTTATATGGTTGAGGGGCGATGACCATCTTTCTGTAGCTAATTCCGGCTGGTAAGGGGCGGTGAGTCTGGGGAAGGGATGGCTGGCCTTGGGCGGTGGTGGCAAATAAGGACCTTCTGGTAGGAGGCTTGGAGTAAAAGGAGTTCATAGACAGTCCAGCTAGTGAAGGCCTTTAGGCGGTCCTGGAGAAAATTAGAGAAAAGGTGCAGGAGACAGACCACATGCTGAGAAGGCAGAAGGCGGAGCAGGGTTATAAGGGCAGTGGTCTCTCTTCTGTGACTTCTTCCTGCTATTTAGGGGCGTAGTCATAGGGGCTCGGATTTTTCTGCCCCATGAGTGTAGGCTTCAGGGTTGGTGTGCAGAGCTAGGTAGATTTCTCCAATTTTCTGGTTGGTGAAGGCCTACATGGGGTTCTGTAAGAAGCTAGAGAATAGGCGTAGGAGACAGGATCCAAAAGCTAAAATGACAAATGTGAGAGTGAGTGGACCAGTAAATGGTAATAACCAAGACACCAGCTTGTGCGGAGCCACTGATCTCAAGACTTGGATTAGGTTGATATTCGGGGTGAGAAAGACTAGGGCACAGGTTCCCGTCCAATTAGTTGGGAGGCCCATATAGGTGTTGGTCCCACACATATAAAAAGCCCTGATTGGGTGAGACAGGATGAGAGGTGAATAGAGAATAGAGGGACAAGGAGTGGGTTTTCTCCATCCATGTCTAAACTCCAGACCAGGGGTCCCCAAACATTTTACACAGGGGGCCAGTTCACTGTCCCTCAGACCATTGGAGGGCCGGATTATAAAAAAAAAAACTATGAACAAATCTCTATGCACACTGCACATATCTTATTTTAAGGTAAAAAAACAAAACAGAAACAAGTACAATATTTAAAATAAAGAACAAGTAAATTTAAATCAACAAACTGACCAGTATTTCAACAAGAACTATGAACCTGCTTTTGGTGGAGGCATCCTGTGCTCCTCTCACTGACTCCAATGAAAGAGGTGTCCCTTCTGGAAGTGCGGTGGGAGCCTGATAAATGGCCTAAGGGGGCTGCATGTGGCCCACGGGCCAGACCGTAGTTTGGGGACCCCTGCTCCATATGGTCAAGGTGGAGTGTAAAGCCAGTAGCCGCGTGCCCCAAGCAGGTTCACATTTGATTCAAACAGATGGTAATGAAACAATGGAGCCAAGAACTGGTGGGCCGTTAGCTTTAAACCTAGCTCGCACCCGGCGGACAAGATATACACACAGTGGGAAAACACTTCCCTTTCCATTCAGGGTTCCTAAAGCCACTGACTTAATCTGAGTTTCCAAAAATCAAAGGTTTCTACCTCACTAGCCTTATTCACCTCTGTTCCCCATCTCCTTCTCTCTGCACAAACTGGATTCTCCTTCAGCATTCCGCCATCTTTGCTGCTTCTCCTCTCCTCTATGTGGCCTTTATCTGCTCTCCTCCAGCATGGGCTCCTCTGCCCCATTTTATAGTGTAGAAATCAAAACCTTTAATCTAATATACAAACAAGAAAGTCTCTGATATAAAGCCACTTATCTGAGGCATAATGGGATTCCTCACGAGAGTGCACCACTCACATCATGCAACAGTAAAGGGTGTGGGGAAAAGCTTAGTCTTAAAACTAAGCCTTATTCTATAACGACCCTGCCTGCTTACAGCCTGTTCCCCACACCCTATACAAACTATAAGCGAGCAAACATATATCATATTTACAGACCTATTCGACCAACATGGAGGAAAGTGCAGCCCCAACCAGGGGTGGGAGACATGGTCAGAGGCCTGCTTTGAGCATTGCAACCGTGTGGAAGGAGTAGTGAGCCAGGGATAGAGTCTTGTGGTGGAATAGGAGCCTTTATGTTGTGAAGCTGTAGGAGTAGGGGGTCCTGTGAATTGAACAGGGTTAGAAAATAATCCGTTTGCTTCTGGAGAGACTTGATAGTTAACTCAATCGTTCTGATGGTCTTTGTGAAATTGAATAGTTATTTTGGTGTTGCAGAGGTTAGAGGGGAGGTGACCAACTGGGATGTCACCCTGAGCCTTGAAGCACAGGGGAGCAGGTGAAAGGAGAGGGGTATTTACAGTGACTGGTCCTTGAGCAGGATGGGTTCGGGGTTCTAATTTTTCCAGCTGGGAATAGTAGATTTTGTATAGCTTGTTTGCTCAGTTTGCAGCTGGGTTGGGGTAATCTCCTATGAGAGTGCTGGCTCTCTCAAAGAAGGTGGCACTTTCTGAATCTTGTACATAAGAGTGGTGTGAAGGAAATGAGTAATATTAAGAGGAATAAGGAGAGCTGAATGAGCTGAAGATGACATTGACAGACATATCCAGCAGTCGGCTGCATAGGAGGAGTAGTCTTGATTACAAGATTTTAAGTAAGATTAAGAGAGCTTTCTAGATGTGAGGATTCCAAGAGGGAGGGTATGAGAGCAGAGTTATGCCTATAAGGGTAAGGAGATAAAGAATAGAGCAAGCTGGAATCTCCATCCTGTCTGTTATCAGGGGGTGATCATAGTTATTCACGGCTCAGGCTGTTCTTCTTCTTCTGGAATTTCAATCAGTCTGAACTTGGTGGGCCCTAAGGGGGAGCAGTGTCTGGGTGGTGATTCAGGTTGACTGGAAGGGTCATCCATAGGCATATGTGAAGATGGAGCTTCCATTTTCTTTAACCTGGAAACATGAAACTAGGGGGCCCTTCCCTGGAGTTTTGAAGCCGTGGGGGTGGTGAAGAGAACCTTGGGATTCACTATGCTGGGTGGTAGAAGTAAATTTATAACAGAATTGGGAAGATCTAGATGGCCGAGAAGCAGTAACAAGGCTGAGTCTGAGGATGGTAGTTGAAAGGCGAGAGAGGCTCTGAATCTAGAGAGTAGTTCCCGGCCTAAAATAGGCATAGGGCATTGAGACATGAGGAAAAAAGAGTGTGCAAAGGAGACACCATGCGTAAGGCCAGGGTCCGCCATCATGGCCATGCACATGCGGGCTCTCATTGAATTTGGGCAGACAGTAATGAAATAACGGAGCCAAGAACTGGGGGGTCATTAGCTTTAATCCTAGCTTGCACCCAGCGGGCAAAAAATATGCACAGTGGGAAAACACTTCCCTTTCCATTCAGGGCTCCCAAAGCCACTGACTTATCCGAGCTTCCTAGAATCAAAGGTTTCTACCTCACCAGCCTTATTCACCTCTGTCCCCCATCTCCTCTCTGCACAAACTCTGCACAGACTGGCTTCTCCTTCAGCACTCAGCCATCTTGGCTGCTTCTCCTCTCCTCCATGTGGCCTTTCTCTGCTCTCCTCCAGCACGGGCTCCTCTGCTCCATTTTATAGTGTAGAAATCAAAACCTTTAATCCAATATACAAACAAGGAAGTCTCTGATACAAAGTCACTTATCTGAAACATAATGGGATTCCTCATGAGAGTTCACGACCCCACATCATGCAACAGTCAAGGGTGTGGCAAAAAGCTTAGTCCTTAAAACTAAGCCTTATTCTATAAAGACCCTGCCTGCTTACAGCCTGTCCTCCACACCCAATGCAAACTATAAGCGAGCAAACATATATATCATATTTACAAACTTATTTGACCAACATTCCACCCCTTTTTCTCACTTCACAATGTAAAGCACAGGTATTCCTGCACAAGAAAATTAGGCACATTATACAAATTACAACACCACAAATCATACAATTTCAACAATTACAAAGGTACATTTCACCAGTCTTTGAGTGCTTTGCCAAAAGTGTAAAATGTCCTCAGACTTCTTTCTAGCCATGGCAAAAGCTTACTGGGGCAGGGAGAGGGCCTCCAGCAAAGCCGTCCCCACCCCAATCAGGATATTTCCCATTGACCAAAATCTATAAGTCCATCCAACAAAGGAGCCAGTGCCCATTCCGGTCATAGTCCAGCAATCAGTCCATGCACATGGGGCCTCACCCCTCATCCCTGCCATCCTGGCAGTTCTTACACCAGTGATGGGCAACCTTTTGAGCTTGGTATGTCAAAATTCGACATAAAACCAAGCATAACTCAGGTGGTGTGTCACTTCAAGAAAAAAACCATAATTTCACGATATTTATAGTTTAGATAACAAAAATGTTTTTGTCTACTGACCTCCGGCACAGAGTGTCTACACTACAGCAAATGTTTTATCCTCGGCTACTGTACCTGGCCGTGCAGGAGCCAAGGATGAAACGTCCTTCTTGGCATGCGGGCCCATACTTCTCTGGTAGGCAACTGCATGTGGTTGTGTGTAATCGAAAATGGCTATGCATGTCAGTGCTGGCACGCATGTCATAGGTTCGCCATCATGGTCTTACACTGTCCCAAAGAGGAGCACATGGCAATGGCAGTCAGCATTTCCATCTCTGCTCCGGAAAGCATGATGGCATCCACCCCTATGTCCCAAAATCACAGACCTACCAGGGGCATAATAGGTACTCCTTGCTGCTGGGTTCTCATCTTCTAGAGACTGCGGATTGCAACTCCAGCCCGATTCTACTCATCCTCCAAAGAGGAACTGAAAACCTTATCTCCTGCTGCTGGGCTCGAGCCCCGGGCTGCCGCTGCATGCTGCCAGGGCCCAGGCGTCAACCCCAGCCTCCCACCACAGCTGGCTCTTCACAACGTCTAGGGCAATCTGCAACTCATGAACCTGATTCCTTCTCCAGCGGCTGCTCCATTTCCAGGCGAATCTCGAGAACATGGTCGGCCTCCTTCTCCGGTGCTTGCTCCAGCTCCAGGGTCAGCATCTGTTTCTACCATGTTTCCTCCAGCTCCTTCCACTGCTCGGTTTGCAGGTCCCAGGCAGCCTCGTGCACAAAGCTCTTGGTTTACTCATGCATGGCTGTAAAAGTCAGCCAGCCTACGGTCCCCAAAAGAACAACTATGGGAAACCATAACAGCAGCCAGTCCTCTACTCCACCACTCAAAGGTGGTGGTGGCTCCATACCGATCTGTATTGAATTATGCCACAGACTATGCCAAATGTAAAGCCAGTAGCCGCGGACACCATCAGAGCTGCCTGGTCCGTGCAGGTTCAGGTTTGATTCATACAGACGGTAATGAAACAACAAAGCCAAGAACTGGTGGACCATCAGCTTTAATCCTAGCTTGCATCCGGTGGGCAAAAAATACACACAGTGGGAAAACGCTTCCTTTTCAATTCAGGGCTCCCAAATCTACTGATTTATCTGAGTTTCCTAGAATCAAAGGTTTCTACCTCACTAGCCTTATTCACCTCTGTTCCCCATCTCCTTCTCTCTGCACAAACTTTGCACAGACTGGCATCTCCTTCAGCATTCCGCCATCTTGGCTGCTTCTCCTCTCCTCCACATGGCCTTTCTCTGCTCTCTTCCTGCAAGGGCTCCTCTGCCCCATTTTATAGTGTAGAAATCAAAACCTTTAATCCAATATACAAACAAGGAAGTCTCTGATAAAAGGTCACTAATCTGAGGCATAATGGGATTCCTCACGAGAGTGCTCCACCCACATCATGCAACAGTAAAGGGTGTGGGGAAAAGCTTAGTCTTAAAACTAAGCCTTATTCTATAATGACCCTGCCTGCTTACAGCCTGTTCCCCACACCCTATACAAACTATAAGCGAGCAAACATATATCATATTTACAGACCTATTCGACCAACATGAAGGAAAGTGCAGCCCCAACCAGGGGTGGGAGACATGGTCAGAGGCCTGCTTTGAGCATTGCAACCGTGTGGAAGGAGTAGTGAGCCAGGGATAGAGTCATGTGGTGGGATAGGAGCCTTTATGTTGTGAAGCTGTAGGAGTAGGGGGTCCTGTGAATTGAACAGGGTTAGAAAATAATCCGTTTGCTTCTGGAGAGACTTGATAGTTAACTCGATTGTTCTGATGGTCTTTGTGAAATTGAATAGTTATTTTGGTGTTGCAGAGGTTAGAGGGGAGGTGACCAACTGGGATGTCACCCTGAGCCTTGAAGCACAGGGGAGCAGGTGAAAGGAAAGGGGTATTTACAGTGACTGGTCCTTGAGCAGGATGGGTTCGGGGTTCTAATTTTTCCAGCTGGGAATAGATTTTGTATAGCTTGTTTGCTCAGTTTGCAGCTGGGTTGGGGTAATCTCCTATGAGAGTGCTGGCTCTCTCAAAGAAGGTGGCCCCTTTCTGAATCTTGTACATAAGAGTGGTGTGAAGGAAATGAGTAATATTAAGAGGAATAAGGAGAGCTGAATGAGCTGAAGATGACATTGACAGACATATCCAGCAGTCGGCTGCATAGGAGAAGTAGTCTTGATTACAAGATTTTAAATAAGATCAAGAGAACTTTCTAGATGTGAGGATTCTAAGAGGGAGGGTATGAGAGCAGAGTTATGCCTATAAGGGTAAGGAGATAAGATAGAATAGAGCAAGCTGGAATCTCCATCCTGTCTGTTATCAGGGGGTGATCATAGTTATTCACGGCTCAGGTTGTTCTTCTTCTTCTGGAATTTCAATCAGTCTGAACTTGGTGGAACTTGCTCCCTAAGGGGGAGCAGTGTCTGGACGGTGATTCAGGTTGACTGGAAGGATCATCCATAGGCATGTGTGGAGATGGAGCTTCCATTTTTTTTAACCTGGAAACATGAAACTAGGGGGCCTTTCCCTGGAGTTTTGCCGCCATGGGGATGGTGAGGAGAATCTTGGGATTCACTATGCTGGGTGGTAGAAGTAAACAGAATTGGGCAGATCTGGCTGGTCAAGAAGCAGTAACAAGGCCTATTCCGAGGATGGAAGGTGAAAGGAAAGAGAGGCTCTGAATTTGGAGAGTAGTTCCTGGCCTAAAATAGGTGTAGGGCATCGAGGTAGAAGGAGAAAAGTGTGCAAAAGAGATACCATGTGTAAGGCCAGGGGCCGTCATCGTAGCCATGCACATGCGGGCTCTCATTGAATTCGGGCAGATGGTAATGAAATAACGGAGCCAAGAACTGGTGGGCCATTAGCTTTAATCCTAGCTTGCACCCAGCGGGCAAAAAATATGCACAGTGGGAAAACACTTCCCTTTCCATTCAGGGCTCCCAAAGCCACTGACTTATCCGAGCTTCCTAGAATCAAAGGTTTCTACCTCACCAGCCTTATTCACCTTGGTTCCCCATTTCTCTCTGCTCAAACTGGCTTCTCCTTCAGCACTCCACCATATTGGTTGCTTCTCCTCTCCTCCATGTGGCCTTTCTCTGCTCTCCTCCAGCATGGGTTCCTCTGCCCCATTTTATAGTGTAGAAACCAAAACCTTTAATCCAATATACAAACAAGGAAGTCTCTGATACAAAGTCACTTATCTGAGGCATACTGGGATTCCTCATGAGAGTGCACCACCCCACATCATGCAACAGTCAAGGATATGGGGAAAAGCTTAGTCTTAAAACTAAGCCTTATTCTATAACGACCCTGCCTGCTTACAACCTGTCCCCCATACCCAATGCAAACTATAAGCGAGCAAACATATATATCATATTTACAAACTTATTTGACCAACACCATGTATTAGACAAGGCAGTGGATCCGTGGCCAACAGGGAGAAAATAAAATCATCAACACCTACAACAGAGATCTTTAAGGGATGAGCAGGACCCAAATACTTGGTCAAGGCAGAGTAATAGCCCCTGTGTATATAAGAAATGAGATTGGCTTACCTGCCACTTGGATGGTTATTCTAGGCTCATCCATGGTGACACGTGATAGGGTCAATGGCCCTGGGCACCTTCAGTCTTCAGTGGCAAGTCCCAGTAGACTGGGCAAGGTTAGGTTGGAGGCGGTCGGTAGGGGTGGAAGAGACTGAACCCTCCTTTGGAGGAGCGTGTGGACATTCTACTTTCTAGTGTCCCTTTTTCCAACAGTGAGGGCAAGCACAGGCTTTTTGCCCAATGACCTTCTTTTCCACACTTGATACAGGACCCCGATGGAGTCTGAAGAGGCCCCTTAGGAGCATTGGAGACTTTAAGGGCAGCCACCAAGAGCTGGTATTTTGCCGGATCTCTTTGGGCTCTGTCTGCCTTCTCCTGTTATTATAGACCTTAAAAGCCATGCTCAGGAGATCTTGTTGAGGCGTTTGAGGGCCCTTCTCTGCCTTTTTAAGCTTTTTCCATATATTAGAGGCTGATTGGGAGATGAAATGAGTGTTAAGAACTATGGCCCCCTCGACCGAATTGGGGTTGATTTTAGTATATTTTTGGAGTGCCTCTGGTAAACAGGACAGGAATTTGGCCGAATTTTCATCTGCTTGTTGTGAAATTTCTCAGTTTTTCATAATTAACTGCCTTGTAAGGAGCCTTCTGAAGCCTGCTATTAAGCATGCAATCATACAGTTATGGAGATTTCTGCCAGGTTTGCCAATTTGATAGTCCCAATTAGGGTCTTCCCTAGCAACAGCTGCCACTCCTATGGGTTTTTGATTGTCCTATGGAGGTCGTCAGTGTGCGGCTATGCAGCCAACCAGACAGACTCACTCCTCCTCGGGGAGTAAAGTGGAGGAGAGGATGATATAGAGGTCATGCCAGGTCAGATCATAAGACTGGGTTAGGTATTTAAATTCCTTTATGTAGGAGTTTGGGTCTGTGGAGAAGCCTAGTCTCTTTTCTGTTTGGGACAGGCCCGAGAGGGAGAACAGAACATGAACTCTCACAATTCCCTCGGCCCTGCTACCTCCTGGAGGAGGAGGACAGGGGTTTGGGGGACCGTCAATGTCTGACTCTGAGCTTATATACTCTCTAGATGTCAGGGAGTTGTCAGCATAGACGGGAGGAAGAGAGGAAGCAGACGGATGGACAGCATGATCAGCTGGATGGAAAGAAGGAGGGTCAGAATCTGCAGGAGGAGGAGGAGGTTGAGGTGCTGGTGGTGGCGCCATGTGGTCAGAGGGGTCAAAAAGATCAGAGTTTAGAGAAGAGTTGGAGGTGGACGAGGGGAGAAGGGGTTCTTGCTAAAAGTATTTGGTAAGGTGACGGGTATGCAACACAATTGAATGATAAGATAACCTGGAGATGTTTTCATTATACATATGTACCCTGATTTATTGGTGTCACCCCATTAAAATAATTAAAAAAAAGTTTAAAAAAAAGTATTTGGTAGGTCAAGCAAGAGGAAAAGAGGGAGGGTTAAGATCAGAAAAAGAAGAAAGCCTGTACATAGGGAATTTCTGAGGCCTTTCCTGTCTGATGGCAAAAATTATCAAGATCTTTGAGTGTATTGTAATCAAAAGTAGTTTATATTGGAGCCACATGGTAGGTCCCCATGATAGGTAAAGGAGGTAGACAGGAGTTGGGGAGGAAGGAGGAGCATCCCCCTTCTTCCTCTTCCAACCATAGAGAAAGGAAGGGGAAGAATTGTCAGGTCGTCACCTGTGAGAATTCAGTCTCAGTGAGTATGAGTAGAAGGTTTCTTGGCCAGGCGTCTGAGCTTCCGAAAACGTAGTCTGAGTAGACAAGAAACCCCAAGGTCTACCTCCCCAGATTTTTAGGGTGAAAATTTTGGAAGAGCGCCTACCAGAAGAAGGGAAGGTGAAGAAGGATCCCTAATCCTGGTCCGGCAGGGGTTCGGAACAGGGTCACGGAGCCAGCCAATCTACCCCCACTCCCAGGACCAAGCAGAATCAGGGAGTAAGCCTGGAAAGAGCTGCCGCTGTCCACTGCTTCCCTGGTAGTAAGCTTGGATGAGAGCTGGGGGATCGTCCAGGCAATCAGAGCCCCGTCCCGGGTTTTGGCATCAAATGATAGAATCAATTGAAGTCTGAAAGACCAGCGTAACAGGCTTTATTTAAAGGAAACCTGCCAGGCTGTCTTATAAGGGAGAGCAGTCTCATTCATATTTTAATGTGAATGTCTTTTTGTTTTGTTTGTTTTAGTGAGGAGGATATATCAGTTTAAGAATAGTAAAACCTGTTTCAAATTTGCCTGTAAACAGCCTGACCAGGCAGTGATGCAGTGGATAGAGCGTCGGACTGGGATGCAGAGGACCCAGGTTTGAGACCCCAAGGTTGCCAGTTTGAGCGCAGGCTTATCTGGTTTGAGCAAAGCTCACCAGCTTGAACACAAGGTCGCTGGCTTGAGCAATGGGTTACTTGGTCTGCTGTAGCCCCATGGTCAAGGCACATATGAGAAAGCAATCAATAAACAACTAAGGTGTTGCAATGAAAAACTAATGATTGATGCTTCTCACCTATCTCCGTTCCTGTCTGTCTGTCCCTATCTATCCCTCTCTCTCTCTCTGTAAAAAAAAAAAAAAAAAAAATTGCTTGTAAACATAAACATCAAATGAAGAGGATACCATCTTCATTAAATATACAGATTGCTAAAGGGAAAGAAACATGAGAATAATAATTATATATGTATTATATAATTTGAATATTTATCTTGTTTCAGACACTACGAAAAGTACCCAACTATATTATTTTATTGAGCTCTCACACTCTATAGAGGATATAATATGCCCATTTTTTTACAAAAAGAAATTGAAGCCAGATAGGTTAAGTAACTTTCTCAAAGTCATACAGCTAATAACTGAGTAGAACTAGGTGTTGAACCCAGACTACCTGACTCTGGATTCCCCATGTAGACAAGTAACTTGCTCAAACAAGTCACATAGACAGTAAATGTTACAGTCAGGATTCAAACCCAGGTCTGTCTAACTTCAGAGCACACATATGTAAAGTGTTTCTTTATTTAAGAGAACTTGTATTACTTACATGAATAATGAAATGATAGTGTAGGAAAGAATTTATTCCCAACTAAACTTTTTTTTGGTTTCTTGTTTTGGTATTTTTTGGTTCTGTTTTGTCTAATGTTTGAAAAACAAATACTGACATTGCCTTGGCTGAGCTAAAGGCAGGGTTAGCTAAATTCCATTACTATAGCCAGACCAGTGGTGGTGCAATGAATAGAGCATCAACCTGGGATGCTGAGGACCCTGGTTGGAAACCCCAAGGTTGCCACCTTGAGCGTGGGCTCATCTGGCATGAGCATAGGCTCACCAGCTTGAGCACAGGGGTCGCCAGCTTGAGCATGGGATCACTGATATGATCGCATGGTTGCTGGCTTAGGGCCAAACATCACTGGCCTGAGCCCAAGGGTTTGCTGGCTTAGGCCCAACATCGCTGGCTTGAACAAGAGGTCACTAGCTTGGCTAGAGGCTCCCAGCCAAGGCACATATGAGAAGCAATCAATGAACAACTAAAGAGACTCAACTACAAGGTGATGCTTCTCATCTCTCTCCCTTCCTGTCTCTCTCTCACACACACAATAAATAAATAAATAGATACATTGCATGACTCCAGGAACACCATATTTACATGAATGAAACTCACTGAAGCTGTGAAGTATACAACCTACAGGGCTGAATGTGGTGGCCCCAGGAGCAGATACAGACTGACTACAGGAAAAGGAAGATCTATCCCCACAATTAGGCCAACAGAGTGTCCCCTAGTGGTTGAGAATAGTGTTGACAACTTCCAAGGACTAGCTAGGGTAGCTGCTGAAGTAAAATCAGGAGACATGCAAACAAATTGCTCCTTTCTATATCTGGAGTGTTCCCTTACAAGAGGACTCAGATGGATCAAGACTCCTCTTTGGAGAATCAACGGTTCCCTAGGAAACAAAGGGGGACAGAGGGTATCACCAACAACTTGGGTCTCAAGAATAAGATGTCTACACAGTAAATGAAGTAAGGAAAGGAAAACAATTTTATTACATGAGAGAAGGTGGTAGAGAAGGAGGGCTATACATAAATAGACTCAAGACTAGATGATCAGTCCTGGAAATGTCTTAGTAATCTTCCAAAAGGCACCTCTCCACCACCACCAAAAAAAAAAAAAAAAACCACTAGAAAATTAGGAGAACCTTGAAAATGTTCTCAAGGGGGAAAACGATGCTAAAAGAAACCCAGATGTGGTGAATATAAAATGAATGGAATTTTGGATTCAATCCTACTGTCAGCCTCTCTTAGAATTGAGGCAAAGGCAATTGCAGACTTGGGAAGAAAGGCTTAACTTGACCAAATTAAAATGGCCTGAAGCCATAAAGAGACCATGGGTAAAACAGAAACACACATCGGCTGGGCAAAAGATGGGCCCTGAGAATCAGTGCAGTGACGGAAAGAAACGGAGAAGATTCAGCCAAGGTAAACAAAGTAACAGGGAGTGCCAATCGTTTGCTTGATTGAGACGGGAAATTCTAGTTAATCACATTTTCTAGTTTATTATTAACCATTTGTTGCGCATAAAGATTACTAATTTTCAAAATATTTGAAAGTATGCTGTAAAATAAAAATAACACTTAAAATATATGACACCTCATGATCGTCCAATGACATAGAGTGTTTATCAAAAGTATCAGCCATCACTACTCTGTAAGGAAGTGACAGAATCTGGTCTCAGTTTCTGACCAGTCAAAAACCGAGCTAAAAAGAAATGATCAAGAAATATGTAGGTGGCATTAAGTCAGGAGAGGACCATGCCCAAAGAGTTATGAGACATTATTTTTAGTTCAAAGGGTTTAGTACAGTTAGAAGTATAGTGAGTGATAACAGCAGTGGGACAGAGAAACAAATGCCATGTTTATTTGGATAGCTCACTAGAGTATAAGTTCTAAGGGAGTAAAAACTGGTTTGGTCATTGTTCTATCACTGTATCTAGAACAGTGACCGGCACAGCGGAGGCACTCAAACATACTTAAAGAAGAAATAGTGCCGTTCTTTGAGTACGCCCTTTTCCCATTTTCTCAAAAATTATACCTGGAAAGAGAGAATAAGTGCCACTCACTTTAATATCCTTTTCCACATTCTCTGCGTAGGGAGATTCTTATCATTCAAGTTCCAGCTCAAATTCCTTCTCTTTCTCAAAGTCTTCCCTGACTGCTTTCTGCTGCCCAGAAACCTACCTACCTCAAAAAGTTTAAACCTTCTTTATTCTTTCCTTCCAAAGCACATGACTAGGACCTATATCCCCTCTCGTTGTGTTTCAGTAGCCACGTGTCCAACCCTTCTTCTGGATTACAAGCTCCCTGACTGCAAAAATCTGGGTTCAGATATTCTCCAATCCCCATCTTCTAGCATAATGCCTTACAAACAGTAATTACTTAAATATCTGCTAAGTTTGATGAAATAGCATTATACTCTTCATGTTTAATAAGAAACCAGCATATTATAGGTCCTCAAGAACTGTTTATTACATGAATAAAATGAAAGAAAAATAATACGGACAAAACCAAGCTCTTTGCCTCAGAAACCAGGGTTGGAAGGCATCAAGCCTTGAAGACTGAGAAATGGTCTTTTTCCCTTGGTTTAAGGAGACCTTGCCTGGTTCATATGCCCAGTATCAGGCACTCTGGCACCAAAAGTGTAGAAATAAGTTTGAGAGAGATCCAGGAAGAGTAACATAACCGACCTGGGGTGGGGGAGGGAGCGATTAGGGGTTTAAGCTAGGCAGATGGCCAAATTGACGTCTGAGACCAGACACGATAACCTTCAGCTAACATTGGGAGAGTGTAAACACCCAAGAGGGGAGGAATGTTTAGCCTGGTCCAAAGAGCTAGAAGGAGGAGAAAAGATGAAACAAGGGGTGGAAGATCAAAGCCCCGTGACAGGAAAGCCAACCAGGAAGGACATCGCTCTCCTTGGACTCAGAAAAAACAATGTCATATACATTTTCACAGATATCGACAAGTGCTATTATCCTTATCTTCAGACATAAAGGAAGTCTACAAACAGATGGATTATTGAAACTAGGAGAACTGAAACCTAATTCAAAGAGCCTATGCTTGGAACAGAAAGTCCTTTTACCATTACACAAAATATTGCCTCATACTGTGTTATTAAAGCAGTGTCCAGAAAACCCACTGATTCGGACTGCACCTGGAAGTCAGAGCACCCGAGAAAGGATGGTGAGCAAAGCAATGGGCCTGAAATCCCATGGCTGGGTGAAATACTTAAAATCCCCCATCTGTTCTCATTTGCCTTCTTCCACTTTACTTAAAGACACCTCTCAAAGTGGAGTTCGCTGAAAACATATTCATATCTTCCTATTTCCCATTCCTCTCAAGTCTGCCTACCTGCCTGACTCTCAGGCAGCGTTAGTGGGCTTCCATGGTGCCTACAATGCTAACAGTAAGAGCTCACGAGGGGCAGAGCCAGAGAAGATAGGGTTTCCTGCTTCAAAGGACTTGTAATCTACTTGAAGAAACAAAATGTAAATATGTATGTGAAACTAGCAAGAAAATAACTGCAAAGAAATAGATGATAAATGCAAAAGACATAGTATAAACTTATGTCACCATTAATGGTCCGTGAAGTGAGAAGAAGATAAGATCAAACTGATAATTCAGGGAAGGCTTCCTGGCAGAGGTGAATTTTCCTCTTGAAGAAGGAAAACAGAAATGAACTGGCTGACATCAACTTACGGGTTTATAAAAGCTAGAGGGAATCTACGGGGTATTTTATGAAAGCTGCTCATTGACAGATGACCTAAACTGACGCCCAGGGAGCTTAAATAATATGTCCAAGTGACAAGGAATGATGTGGAAGAACTGGGATCCAAAGCAAAGTATTCTGACTTCAAATCCAGGGCAGGTGACAGGAACCCATGCAGAGCTGTGAGAGAGAGGAGTGAGGCCGGTGAGGAAGAAGGGGAGCAGGCTGGCGTGGCTGCCACAGGGGAACTGTGGTGCTGAGTTTCACGGAGTGCTAAAGAATAAGACATAAGGAGCCCCTAGCCTGACCTGTGGTGGTGCAGTGGATAAAGCGTTGACCTGGAACACTGAGGTCGCTGGTTTGAAACCCTGGACTTGCCCAGTCAAGGCACATACGGGAGTTGATGCTTCCTGCTCCTCACCCGCCCCCTCTCAAAATGAATAAATAAAATCTAAATCATAATAATAATGAGCCCCAGGCTACCCCCAAGTGATCTGAGTGGCTCCCCCTGAGCCTTCACTCCTCTCCCTCATCAGGAACACCCACCATATCTCAGTGGCCGGAACCCCGCAGGACTCCTGCATTTCCCACACTGCATGCCCTGTTCCGAGACCCAACTGCTGGCAGCCACCATTCGGACTCCGAGATGTCTTCAGAGGACCCTACAAGCTCCCAGATACACAAATAACAAAACTAATCAGGGAGCGACTCCCCACATGCACTTCTGGTTCTGCTCACAGCCCCACCCTCCTCCTTTGCCTCCACCAACACCGAGGAAACCAGATGTACAAATGGTTAACAGAGGGAAAAAATCCCACCCAGACCACTTGAAACGCGGCTAGTCTGGCTGGGCTTCGAGTCGCTCAGCGACTGCTCCGTGTCTGCTATTTATAGCCTCTGGGTGCCCAGCCCAGCTTCCAGGTCACTAATTGTGGCCCAGCCCGGAGCCAACCCCCTCACCTCCTCCCCCGCCCTGCAACGCAGGGAACAAGAAGCAAATCCAGCTTTGTCCAGCCCAGGACAACAGCTAGGAGTGAAATCTGAATCCAGGACCCTGCATTATGTCCCGAAGGGCCTGCCCTCATACCACACGTCTTGGAGACCTGAAGCATCCCCTCCTACAGCAGGTTCCCCTTGGCAGGAAGACTCGGCGAAGCTCTCTCTGTTAGTGCTGTATCCACACTACCCTGGGCAGTAAGCACCGGACCACATTCCCGACTGTCAATTCTCTAGCTGAAGCCTTGTGTCCATCCCCATTAAGCCTGACCATTGTCAATGACGTTCAGATTCAGAGCGAAGGACCCGGACTCATGTGAAGGAACAATTAAGAGGCTTAGAAAAATGAGAAGTCACCTGACCAGGCGGTGGCGCAGTGGATAGAGCGTCAGACTGGGATGCGGAAGGACCCAGGTTCGAGACTCCGAGGTCGCCAGCTTGAGCATGGGCTCATCTGGTCTGAGCAAAAGCTCACCAGCTTGGACCCAAGGTCGCTGGTTCTAGCAGGGTGTTGCTCAGTCTGCTGAAGGCCCGTGGTCAAGGCACATGTGAGAAAGCAATCAATGAACAACTAAGATGTCGCAACGGCAACAAAAAACTAATGATTGATGCTTCTCATCTCTCTCCGTTCCTGTCTGTCTGTCCCTATCTATCCCTCTCTCTGACTCTCTCTCTGTCTCTGTAAAAAAAAAAAAAAAAGAAAGAAAAATGAGAAGTCTCCTTCCTTCCCCAATGCCTCAGTGTTATGACTCCCATTCTTCTCAGACAGCGCAACAAGCTCCCAACCATCTGTCTCCTTGACCAATACTGCTCACGACTCTACTCTACCTCCCAATGTTAGTCTTCCTCTTCTCATCTGGGGGTTCATTTGGGCCATTGGACAACATGCCAGGGGTTCTGGTTATTGGAGCCAGAACCAGAATGCTCCTGTGCTATCTCATCATCACCCACAAATACCAATTCCCAGCCCCAAATGGCCCCAATTCTTTCCTCCCAAGACCACAAGGGGAAAAAAAGTTTCCAAATTAAAAAACTAAAACTGGCAACAAAGGTGCCCCATGGCAGTAACCTTTAAAACTGGCCATTAAAGTTTATAAGTCAGACGGCACCAACGTGAACGATCAAGAAGAGAAAAACAGCCCCCTCCCTTGAGGACCCGGAGCCACAGCCTTCCCCCTAAAGCCACAGAGCTGATGTCACAAGAAGCGCTTGCTGCCATCAAGGGCTCTCTGTGTCCCAACTACAAGTGTTCACAATGTCGGCAGCCTCCGTGTGCTAGAGGCGGTGGGCGTCTGGCTAAGAATAAAGGAGAGGGAGGGGCAAGGAGGCAGAGGAAGGTGGGGAGGGGGAGAAAAACAACAAACCTTCTCCCAGCCATCATGGTTGCCTGTAATTCACAGGCCAGAAGGGGACAGGCCTGTCAGGTTGCCTAGGACATGGTTCCCAACTTTTTCCCACCCAACACACAGGAGGCATGTATCACCCATTTTCATCAGGAACTGTAGGTCACCATGTAATGATTCCTAACCATCCTGGGGTAGAGGGGGCATACATCAGAATTTTTTTGGCAAGGGTATGAATAGTTTGAAAAAGCCCCAAAATTACTCTGACCACCTCCACTATGGGTTATATATATACCTCCTACAAAGAATCATCAGTTTAGGGAGACTACTTCTCATTCCCTCCCTTCCTTCCTTCCATGTATACAACAAACATATTTTACGAGCTTTTATATGCCAAGCATTCTAGGGCCAGTGGGGAGACAGTGATGAATATGCAGACAGAAATCCCTGCCCTCATTGAGAATCCATACCTTCACAGGGGAGAAAAACAACATAATAAAAAGAGCGAAATCTGTGTGGTATGCTGGGTAATGATAAGTGCTAAAGAGAAAATGAGAACCGGAAAAGGGAGCAGAAAGTGCCGGAGGGGACAGGGATGAAGGTGGGGATAAAACTTCAGATAGGGTAGCCAGAAAGTCCCCAACTAGAAGGTAGTACATGAAAAAAGACTCAAAGGAAACGAAGGACTGAGCCATGCAGATATCTGCAGAAAGAGCACTCTTAGCCGAGGGACCGCAAGTGAGAAGGTCCTAAGGTGGGGCCCATGTCTACCATGTTCAAAGAAGAGTAATGAAGTGGCCACTTTTGCTAGAACCTGCATACCACTGTTCTTGACAGCTCCTTCTCCATCGTACATCCTATGGCTCTGAGGAGATGGGCTGATCGCCTCTTGGACTAGATTGTCTAAACCAGCGACATGTTCATAGACAGAAAAAACTTAAGAAGCTTGGTGAAAGGGGACACAGGTTGCTAAGGTGAGCTTAGCGTTAAAAGTATTTATCTTTATTTAAATAGCTCAGAGTTCTTTTAAATAAAATCTCACATTCACACAAAATCCTTGCAAGAAACAAAGGTCCTATCCCCTTCACAAGGACCAGTGGGAAAATTACTTTTTAAATGATGTTAAAGGTAGGAACAGGAAGGAGGTACGTGCTCTCCGTGGGGCACGCCCACTCTAATCTCTTTTTCGAGTAAATTTTCTATCTCCTAAACTCTAAGGGTCCTTGTGAGACTTGCAACCAGGGGGGCAGTGGGCAGCAGCAGCTACCCCCTGGGCTCACCCCCTGAACCTGTCTCCAAGGCCCCCACCTCCGACTTCCCAGAGACCTGACAGCAGCTGCGCCTGGGTTCACTGCCTTCCCATAACATTTCCAGAGAGCCAGGAGCCCGACTAGGCTCTCTTGTTGCTTCATCTATCCCAGGCCCTTCCTTGTTTTATTGTCCCCAGCTTTAATAAACATCATCTCAAAAGTAAAAAAATAATAAAAATTTAAAAATTAAAAGAAAAGAAGCTACAAACTAAAATAGAATTTACTCTTGACACCTCGTCATAAAATGCCCTGACAGTCATAAAATCATGGACTATTAAAAGCTAGAAGTTAAGAGATGATCGCATGCCTTCCACTCCTCTTACTAAAGAAGCAGCTGCTGCAGTTCAGACCCAGGGTTCTTGCTTGGATAAGGGGTTAACACTCCTCAGAAAGCAATTTAGGGGGGCAGTGTAGATTTTGGAGGAGACCACCCTTTCTCTCAAATCCTGCATTCTAGAATCTCTCCTGCAAAGGAAGATATGGTGATGACGTCAGGATCACTAAACAGCGTTCTTTGTGCCCTGACCCTGAGGAAAAAGGCTAGGCCCACTGCCCTTTATCCTGCTCACTTCAGCCCCAATGTCCTCTGTGATGCGGAGGCCGGCCACGCCCTTGGCTGCATTTCCTGAAGAACAGGACCAAGCTGCCAGTGCGCACAGACACACACACAGATGCACACAGTCGGCGGGAAGGGAGGCAAAGGAGAGCACACACAACACAACACACTAGGGCAGCTGCAGAAAACAACTGCTTGTTAAGTTAAAATTAAACTCTGCACAAATATTGACCTTTGGAGGGGACAGAAACCGGTCCCATATTTACCAGTTTTATAAATGGGACTGACCACAGCTGCCCCACACGCTTGGCCAGCGCCATGGCAGGATGGGGCGCGGCCATGCTTTGGGAGTGGGGGGTGAATGAGAGGGGCAGGAGGGATTTTAAACACTCTCTTAAACGCAGTTACTACTGGTAGGTCAAAGTTCCCAAAAGCCTTAAAAGAGGAATTTCTAGGAAAGCAAATAAGGCAGTCTCTGAAAGTGGGGGGTCAGAGAAGTAGGAACAGAGAGGAAAAAGAAAGTGTCAGAAAAAGAAATTGCTAAAAATAGTGAAAAACGTAACAGAGATTGAAACTGGAGAGAACACTGGGGAGCTTATCCTTTTGAACCCTGGCCCTTGGTCAAGCCAGGAGTCATAAGGTAGAAGACCAGGTGACCAGCTTAACCTAATGGAACAATCTAAACTAACCTGGTTTGAGTCTTGGCTCGGCTGCTTACTTGCTAAGTAACCTTGGGAAACGGAAGGACCCCCATTTCCCCATCTATACAACAGGGGTAAGGACACGAAAACTTTGTCCTAATCCACAAAGACAGAACCAAAAGGAGACAGTGTAAGGGAAAGCCCTTTGCCAACTGTAAACACCACACAGATATAAATCATTACTTTTATTAATTCTATCCCAGCTAACTGTGCACCTTTATACTCCGAACCGGCCAATAACCTGCAGTCTCTCCAAGAGCAAAGCCAGAGGTCAGAAGGGAGGACTTGAGCTCTCCCTGAACTTGTCAGAAGCAAATACCTAAATCCTTCCCTTGCTACAGGATACCAGGGGGGCCGACTTGCTGAAGTGTGTCCCGAAGCCCCACTCCCAGCTGCACAAGGTCCCGATACAAAGAAGGAGAATACTCTTTTCCTGAGTGCTGATCTCCAGCAACCCACGGATTTTCAGGAACAAACATGACAGCTGCTGGGCTACACAGTTCTTTTCTGAACCTCTGCTGCCTTCAACCTCTCTTAGATTTTCCTCACATTCGGGACCTTCACGATCAGCAGAAACGTCCCACCCAATCACCCCACAGTAGGGCATGACAACACCCCCCCCCGCAACACTTGTGCCACTAAAAATCACAATCCGAAAGTATTTCAAATAAATATACTTTGAAAAATACATGAAAAGATTTTGCTGAAATTAGTTGCCCGGTTTCACAGAAAGCTCCTGTGCCTTTATGTGGTCCACTGTTTACACTCCGCACCTTCAAAGCACAGGGCAGACAAGCGTCCATCACTTTATGGCACGTGAAAAATGCAGTGATGAGGTTCAAATCCTTCACCTCCTTGGGGCTAACTGAATATGTCACTAGTATCTTTTGACTCTGTTTTACTTGTTCAATGTTTTACCTTAATATATTACAGTTTATATTGTTAAACGTGTGTCATAAAATGTAAACAATGTACAGCACAAGCACGTCAGCAACTTAGGAAGAATTTCCAACGCTGCAGTCTCCGTGGTCACAGGGCAGGAGGGTGTTTTGCATTTGGCACACCAAATACGTGCTGAGGCACGGACTCCAGACAGGTTGCGGAGGGGAAGAGAATGGAGAAGTCACACTCCATGTGGGGAACCAGCTTTCTTGAGTTCGGGTCCAAGAACTTTTTAAAACCTGTAATCATTATGAATTTCCATAACCTCCTTCCTATGGCTTTGTCCTTAGGAACCCCTACGGGCTCCAGAGAAGTGATATACCTCCAGGGTCAGCCACCCAGGGCCTCCAAGGCTTTTGTTTTTCTAATGTAGAAGAGAGTGCTCTCCTGCCTGACCTGTGGTGGCGCAGTGATAAGGAGTCATCGTGGAACGCTGAGGTCACCGGTGCAAAACCCTGGGCTTGCCTGGTCAAGGCACATACGGACAAGCAACTACGAGTTCCCGCTTCTTCCCCACCCTTCTCTCTCTTCCCTCTCTCTAAAAGTCAATAATAAATTTAAAACAGAGTCCTCCTCTCACTCGGTACCCATCTTTCCCACCAGCAATGCCCTCCACAGGTCTTATTCTATCTTCCAAACACTAGAAACTGAGCTAGCTGACCTTCCCATGTGGCCTAAGACTCCCTGTCAAACCTACTGAGCTACAGCCAAAACTGGTATTATTTTCAAGTATACCATTATTTTCAAGTATTCCCTGTTCTAGAAAACAGGGAATGAGAGTTAGCATAATTAAGACCATCACCCATTTAATATTCCAGAAAGCTCATCCTTCTCATGCTAAGCATCAAAGCTCACAGGAGAAGTCCTGAACAGAACCTGTCAATCATCAGTCTTCGGGATCCTCCTCCCACAATGTTCTCATCCAAATAAAATCAATGCTGCAGGCAGGGAGGTTTCTAGGCTAGGAAAATGGTGCAGGAGCTGAAAACAAACATCTTCAAAAGCAAAATATTCTTAAAGAGAAAGTCACAGCTAAGTCAACCTCTGAAGAAAAGAATAAAGCCCACAATGGCAGAAGCAATTATCATCCAGCCATTAGAATTGCTGTCTCCTGACCTGTGGCAGCGCAGTGGATAAGGTGCTAGCCTGGAAGGCTGAGGTCATAGGTTCGAAATCCAGGCTTGCCCAGTCAAGGCATATATGAGAAGTAATTACCTCTCTCTAAAATCAATAAATAAAATCTTTTTTTAAAAAAAGTGCTGTGTCCAAGGATGCTTTGCCTATGCATGGTCTGTTGACTTCCACCCATAGCTCCCTCTGTGAGACTGTGCTGACCCCTTCGCAGACCAAATCCAGGCTGCCTACATTTCAACACAATTCAGCAAGATGTAGCCCCACACAGGAGTTCTAGTGGAATATCATTTGTTTCAATGATTTTAGGCTCTTTCCTAGCCAAACTGGTCTGCTGACCTCTCAGAGAAGTCCCTAAGCAGACCACGTGCAAGAGCTAGTTAGAAGGCTCTGGGGGCTTCAAGGCAGAAGGGCACTTTAATACTAAAGATGACAGCAACAAAAGTCTTCGAAAGGCCTACAAGAGGCGATGCCAATAGGGGCTAAGAAATAGAAAGTGGAAGCCAAGGCGCCCGGAAATGCTCTGATGTAACAACCCGGCAATGAGGACCAGAAGAGGCCTCCTACACAGGGACTGGACAAGGCTGAGAGGGACCGAAGAAAGCACAAAGAAGACCCAGAGAACATCTCCATTCACAAGGGCACACCTATGTCATATCTGAGGCCCAGACACTGCAGAAGCTTTTGATGTGTAAGAACTATGTCCACAATCCAGAAACAACTAAATTTCAGGCATACCAGGAAGCATCCCTCCACTGTAATCTCTGAAACCCCTGGAGAAGCAAATAAGGAAACACTGCTACCGGGTACCAGTGTTGCTGCCGACTCACCCGCGCTAGGAAATGTCTGAACAGAGTCTTATTCAAGCCAAGGGAAAACGCTGTTAAAACACACAAAACTCCTTTGACTAATGTGAGAGGGGGAAAGAGCCTCTATAATTAACAGAAACTGTCACAGGCATTGGGGGCCTCCGATGTGTTCAACGCAAACCACTTGAAAAGACCCGGGCTTCTAGGAGAAGGCTGGGGTTTGTGAGTGGGGCTCCAACAGGCTGGGGACAGCTTTCTCAAAAGAACTCCACCATATTAAAAAAGAAGGAGGAGGAAGAAGAAGAGGAAGAGGAGGAAGAAGAGGAGGAGGAGAAAAAAAGGGATGGGGGAAAGAAAGGAAAAACCCAAACCTCAGCTGCATGTTTTTCCACCACTGGAACTAAACTAAAAAGCAGAACAGAAGAAGAAAAGTCCAAATGAAACCAGTTTTCAATTAGGGTCTAATTAGAAAGAAAGTGGCCGTGCCATTATTACAGATCTGGGGAGGAAGAAACACAGTCAATGACTTGAGTTTGGGCTGAGCCATCCACTTGAAAGCTGTGATGATTAGAGGGACAATTTCTGGTGAGAATGTCAGAGGGAGAGGGAGTTGGAGGGAATGAAAGAAGTGGGCCTAGAAGCTGGTTGATCATGTCACTCAAGAGCCAAAAAAGATAGTCAAAACATTTATTGATCATTCAGTTTGCAGAAGCATTATACAAAGAGCTGTAGGGAGAAATCAAGAGCTGAAGGAGCTTATAAACACTGTCCCTGCTATAAGTATCCGCCTCTTAACACTCAGCGGCTATATCCACATGCATAAGTCTTCAGAGAAAACTTAACCTCGACTTCTTTTTATACAAAAAGTCTACTCTGACCACTCGTGTGGCCTCTCTGCATTTCTCCCAGTTCCCTCCTCATTGCCATACATGACACACTGAGACACTCCTCTGCCCCCAGAAAAAGATGCCATCATCAAATAAAATCCTGAATAATAATATCAGGATTTGCCTCAGTTCTCAAGAGAAGCCAAAGGCTTCTCACCCCAAGTTCAGGCAGGCTGAGCCCCTACATCAAGACAGGGAATCTCAGAATAGCTGGAAGGACATTTTCTGCTTCCTTTATGATCCTGAAGGATTCAGGTTCATTTTCGTATTTTCTTTCTTTTCTTTCTTTCTTTCTTTCTTTCTTTCTTTCTTTCTTTCTTTCTTTAATGTTTATTTTATTGATTTTAGAGAGGAAGGGAGAGAGAGACAGGAACACTGATCCGTTCCTGTCTGTGCCCTGACTAGGGATTAAATAAGCAACCTCTGCGTTCCAGAATGATGCTCTAACCAACCAAGCTATCTGACCAGGGCCAGGTCTATTTTCTAGGTAAAGGTCATAATAGATGAGAAAAGGCAGAAAGGAACTAGGGACAGGTACTCTTATCTATGGCTGCAGGAAGGAAGTCTCATTTCATATTTGCAATAAAACAAAGCAATTGACTGGCAGAAGCATGAAGTACTTTCTTCCCTTGCTCTGGGGTACTCTCTCCCTTGTTGATTTAGTTCAAGCAACTTGGAGGAGGGACAGGAAGGGCCAGGGCAAACATGTCACAGCCTGCAGTGAATAGGGCCAACAGAAAGGAGAGGCAAAGAACAGAGCTGAGAGGAGAGGAAAAGAGGAGAGGCCTCTCTTCCCATCCCACAACCTGGGCTCCATCCAACACAAAGTTAATTCCTAACCTCGGCTCACCACCCTGCCCACTGCTTGCATGATTTATCCCCCTATCTGCCTGCATTGCCTTTACAAGCTCCTAGCCTTGCACACCATTATAAAAGCTGTCTGTAATGCTGGCTCGACCTGGCCTGGCCCGGGCTCCTGCCACGGTAACCCTTCCCCACCCTTGCATTTTACAAGCCTTCCGCCATCATGGAAATCTGAAATCCCACGAAAGAACAGTAAACATAGCAGGGAAAAGAAAATACCTAGCCAGGCAACTCTGGACACAGCAAAGTCACAAATGGACTGATGTCCCTCAGCCAGGGAGGAAGGCCCTTAGGCAACAACAGTGTGTTGCCTTTCTGTCAGAGCTCAGCCAGATAATAATAAAGAGATGCACACAGGTGGGCCAATCCTTTATGGGGAATGGCCAAGCATCCTGGTGCCCTGGGAATTCCCAGGCTCAGGGAATCAGCCAGAATGTCAGGGAAACTCACAAGTAAATACAGGTGTCAGGTTCAGAGAACCATGTGGAAATGTGAAGTTCTAAATAACGGAAAGAGACTAAACATTATTCAGACCACAAACTAAGTCGGCATCGGCTCTGTCACCTCTTACAGGTTCCTTGGGGAGGTGGCATGGTTTAGCGGAAAGAACATGGGTTTCGGATTTAGCCGACCGGCTCTGAAAGCTGGCTTCATCACTTATTTATGAGCTCTGTGACTTTGGTCAACTTATATTCTCTGAACCTGTTTCACTTTCCGTACCATGGGAAAACACCACCTCATAAAAATGTTGGGAAGAGTAACAGCAAGATTTAGAGCCAGTGTCCCTGGCACTCGACAGGTACAAAGGATGGTAGCTCTTATGATTATTTGGGATGTTAGACATCCGAAATGTGGGGCTGGGGGAGCAAGGGCTTCTGTTGCTTCCCACGCAGATCTTAGCTTGCTTAGTAGGTCTCCCTTTAATTCTCTGCAGACTTTCCCTTAATAAGCCAGACTCCAGGAGTCCATCTCCTGGTCAGAGGATGAACCAAAAGGAGATTCCTGGGGGAGCCTTCTTCTCTACCCACTGTCTTAAATCCCCTTGTTCCTTCATCCCTTTGAACTCATATGACCCAGTTCTGCTCCTGACCCTCTTCCACTGGCTCCTCCTGCCTCAGTCCATAAATGCTCTTCTTCATATGTCTCAAGAGAACCTGCCAGCACCCACAAGAGATGCCCGGCTGCCCTATTACGGAAGAGTCTAAGCCAGAAGTCCGGGCTCACATCTTACCCGGCTAGCTTAGTGGAGAGACGGACACTAAAGCATTCTCCATGAGTCTCTGGAGTTCCAAAGTGCCCTGCCAATGAGGCTGAGTGCTCCCCAGAGCTCTGTTATTCACTTGGGGGTAGGCAGTGGGGAGCTGGAGGGGGAGGGCCGGGGGAGGGCAGGAAGAGAAGAGAGCCTTGATTCAGGGACCAGACTGAGTCCGCCACAGGCCAGGCTCCGCTGAGGTTTCTCGGGTGAAACGCGTCTCTGTGATGGCTGTGCCTGTGAAGCGGATGGAAATGCCCATAAAGCCCTATCAAACCCTGTTCAGAGAAGGACAGGGATATATATAGAACCAGGAACCAAAGGGGCCACAAGGGATTCAGGCGGACAGCTCCGCCCAACCCTTAAACCCGCCCCAGGGAAGGGGGGAGGCCTAAGGAACAAGCTCAAGGAATGAGGGTTGGAGACAGCCCGGCGGGTTTGCAAAGGGAGTGGGGAAACGCGGGGCGTCAGGGACAATGCTAGAAGAGAGCTAAGGGCTGGGCTGTGCGAATCAATCAGGGCTCAGGGCTCGGGGGCGGTTCGTCGCCATGTGGCTCTAGCACGTGCTGGCCAGAGAGACAGCCTCTGAGCTGTGGCCGGTCTGGAGGTGATTTTAACACTTTGCTTTGGTGTCCTACCGTCTTGGTAACACTCTGCCTCCTTCTCAGAGCCAGTGAGCCAGCCATCCCTGCTGGTCAGAGATGCTCTACCGACCTGCACCTCCACTTCCCATACATCCCTGGGCAAGTGTTTGCCACTCCCATGCCCTTAACCCCCCTCCCAGCCTTCCAGAAACACTGGGATGGGAGGTAGGTAGAAAATAAAAGAAGAAAGAAAGAAAGAAAGAAAGAAAGAAAGAAAGAAAGAAAGGAAGGAAGGAAGGAAGAAAGGAGGGAGGGAGGGAAGATCTATACATACGGGAAGTGTTCTGAAACAAGGAAAATATCCTAAGGTGAACGGACATCTGTCAAAGGAGAGAAATAAGTTCACAGGGAAAAAAGGGGGGGGGCTCACAGAATAAGCCAAGAGCCTTAGAAGAGACCAGGGCATCTGACAGAATCAGGCCCTAAAGAAGATAGTGTCCTCCTGCCAGGGACAAAAGTGAACACGTTCCTCTTCCACTCTGATTTGATGGGTGCTCCCCCCCCCCACCAACCCTCTCCCAAAGCAGAGCGTGGGGGGTATGGATGCCGGGTGATGGACGCTAGCAGACCCTGAGCCCAGAAGGATGTCCTACCTGAGCAACAGCCAGGGTCTCCCCTCAGTCCCCAATTCCAAAGAGAATCCTTCCCTCTCCACCTGGAGTCTTTCCCAAAGCCAGCAGAAGTATGACAATGTTTTGGCGCCACCTGCTGTCCTTTTTTGACAGCTGAGTAGAATAGAGCCTACAATTGGACGGACCTCAAGTTCACCCTCTTTAATTCATCATAAACCCAAAAGAAATGGAATCCATGAGAAAAGAAACCAAAATTCTACCAAAGGGAATATTCCTGTGGCATGCAATGGACAAACCAGTCCTCCACCCATCTGTTTCCTGGGACCGATGTGTTAGGGCAGCAAACTAGCCAGAACCTCCACACAGTCTTCAGGTCCCGTCTTCACAGCCACTAGTCTGTGAAGTTCCTTCTCCAAGAGTCTTCCTGATACTCAACAAGCCCTTTCTCTACTTAATAGATTCCGTATATATTAAAATGATTTCTCTATCACAGTTTTGGTTTTCTTGGTTTAAGGTAGAAATTCTAATTTCGCAAGGAGATGACATGATCCTTTGTCATCAAACAGTAGAAAGAAAGCAGTGTAACCCAATGAGCAGTGACTTGGATATTTTACACTGCCCTCCCATTCCTGTGGTCCTCATTATGGTCTGGGCAAACATTTTAATAAGCAATAAGCTCATTGAGTAGTCAGCTCATCTCACAAATATAAACATTTGTTCATCCATTTAACAAGTACTTCTTCAGCACCTAATATGGGCCAGGCACCAGCTGGAGGTACAGGGATGAATAAGACACATGCGGTCCCTCCTCTACGAAACCTCCAGGCTAGCGTCATGCATCTGACAGAGTGGGGTAGTCTAGCAATTTCTCACTCATTTTAAAGAATACCTGTATAAACAGCCAAGAGCAAGACAAAACCATAAATAGACTTTGTAAAGAGACAGAATAAAGAAATAGAAGAGGCTACAAAAGGAAGGACATACAAAATGGGACAATAAATGTGTACAGAAAAAGAACTGTCAATATTAATCTTTCTTCATATGCCTTATGGATTAGTTTTGATATTTTTGTTTGTTTGTTTCCCCAAAAACCCATTCCTGGGCCTAACTCTAGGAACTGTATTATCTTCCAAGGTCAGCTTCCTCAGACCTCAAGATTTACAAGTCTTTAGTAGAAATTATGGAGAGATACCTACGATTGACAATTTAATTATAAGCAAGTATTTTCCCAAATGTCACCATCGGAAATATGTGGGGCTCCATAAAAAGCATTGTCATCTGGTAGAAGAGGGAGAAGCTTCTGATGGGCCCTAGCATGACCCAGTAAATCGAGGGGCGTGGAGTCAATCATAGAATCAGGGCCAGACATGCCCGCTCCTCTTGCTCTCAAACTGTTTCCTAAGCAGCACTATACTATACTTGTCATTATGAAAAGGACCTTAGAGAATTCTAGGATGGGAGCCTCCAATGCTTCCCTAGTAACATTCTAGTCAGGTAAGAAGTTCTTTCTACTTCAGCTGTATCCTTATTGCTATCATTCAAGGTCAAGATCATTCCCTGTATTATCTTGAATGAAATGCAAAAAAGCTATCTATCCTCCTCCATGTACTAAGTTTTCATATGGAAAAGAATGAGCTACTATTCCTATTCAATCTATTCTCTGAATTAAATAATCCCATTTTCTTTGAATACTTTTTTTAAAATTCTGTTTTCATCCTTTTTATTATTGTCCTAATTTTTTTATAGGCACTCAGGTCCCATGCATTTTTCAAACATGACACGAAAATCCTAAGAGGCCAACTAATACTAAATACAATGTCAAGGTGGCCTCAGGATCTCACACCCTTCTTTTAATTATTCAATCTGGAATGATGCCCAACTTTTTCCATACCCAAACTATACCAAAGGCTATGTCACAGTTGGGAGCTCTGATGAGTTAAGTCTTTCAGGACAAAAGGGGAAGTTTTCCCACCTAGGAAGTAGAGGTACTTTTACAGGATAGTCATTTTATTCAATAAGATGCTGGAATAAAGTCCCTGACAAAAGGAGTAGCAGGCAAGGTCAGGGGGCCCAGGAGGGGCATTGACAGGGGATTGGTGACTTGTTGAGGGGTACTGAAGGAATCAGAAGATTCTGCTTTACTTTCCTTAGATCCACCCTCCTTTCAAGAGCTTCCTAGGAATCCTGCACTAATTTCCCCACAGAAAATGACTTCCTCCTCTGTCCCCATTCAGCACTTTGTATGTATCGCTGACAGAGCCTTCTCACCTCGGAATGATAGCTGTGTGCACACCTGTCTCCCTTCTCCTGCACATGCTTCTCGAGGCAGGAATCAGGTCAGGTATGGCTGTATCCTTAGCAGCCACTGGGTACTTAACAGTGCTGGTTTTCTAGCCCCCACAGTACCTGAAACAAGAAGCTAACTAAGCCCAGTGGTAGTCAGCAAACACTGGCTGGGGATGATAACATTAAGAGCAGCCACCCAGCACTCCACTAAAGCTGTCAGACCAGTTTAGGATATTGGCCTGTAAACTCCTTTTTCTCTTGGCCCAGACATTTACTCTTAAGGTTTGCTTCTTCCTCAAGAGACTCCAGGAAATAGGGTTAGTTTTAAGTCCTAGAAACTCTAATCATTCCTGTTTTCTAAAAGCTAAGGGCCTAAAGGAAGACTGCAGATACCTCATGAATATTGATGAGCCTCTGCGGTCACATGAATATTAACAACACCCTGTGGCTTTCGGGAACAGCAGCCCAGCGGAGAAGGTCTAATATTAACCTTGGCTGGGCCCAAAAGATGGGAAGAGCATATGCCCATCTGTCTCCAGGGGGAGTAAAGAGTGGATGGCAGAGTCTAGCTTGGGGGTTGGCCCTTATGCAAACCAGAACACAAGGGCAGTCAAGAAGGGACTTAACAATTTGCCCCATGTCGCTGGCACTGAGGGTTCTGTTAGCTGCTGCCCAGGCAGAAATTCCCAATTCTCAAGCTTTGCTGAAAAACGAATGCAGAAACTATGTCCTACTCAATTCAGAGGAGAACGGGGAGGGGCACACTGGCCTCGATCAATTGCTACAGTAGAGCTCTGGGGCCAGTTCAAAGTCAGATTGTGCTGGACAAAAACCTAACGCAAATAATAAGGCTCAATTAGGCAACGAAATGCACAGTTATCAGGTCACACATTAACAGTCATGGAAGACCCACACACCGTGGCATTTCTAGCTCCACACCATTCACAAAACTAGTGGACAGAGACCAATGACTCAGGTTTAAGAGGAAGGACAATCAAGGGCTGAAGCAGCAAGGGACGGGAAGGATTGGGTTCCGTCAGTACTGACAGACCCTGAACCAGGAGACACCAGAAAGAATCAGGACTGTTATTAACAATAAGTCAATAAAGAAGAGGTGCTGTGAATCAGAGTCAACCAAAGAGACCCATGCTCCCCTGGACCTGGGTCTAGGTTCAAAACCTATTCAAGGGCACATGACAAGACTATTAAAAGGAAAGGCAAGTTAAGTGGCCTGACGCAGTGGTTAGAATGAATGCTAATAATAAGATTCCTTCTGCACTCACACACCAGGACAAACTATGCTTAGACTTAGAAAAGGGCCTCTTTACTCCCCTCACTTAATCCTACTCAAAGGCCTTGCCCCCTTAGATCTGTCTCAAAAGCTGCCCCAGCCCCCTTCACACACACTTACGAGGAACAGAGAGGCCTGTGCGCCTAGCCCAAGCCGAGGTGGTGAGAGGCCACACCTAGGAAGAGGGTGGGGGCCGCTCACGGGAGCTGTGTTCTGTCACACAATTACCATATTATGTAGCTCTAATAAAAAGAAATACTTGAAGTTTTACTAGTACCATATAATAAAGTATTTATAGAATCCGGGGGGTGGGAATGGGCAAAGGTAAGGGGGGAGGGGAAAAGTAGGAATCAGAATTGTTAGCAAAGACCCTAGCGACGACTCCCAGTAGTCATCATATAGGCAAACGCCAAAGCCACCAGCCTGGGCCATCGGGCCCACCTCCACTAGCCAACATCAAGGTGGCTGACTGCTCACCTCCTCACCATAACAGTCTGTCTCTGACTTCCTCCTGGCTTGCAAAGAAAAGAGATGAGAAACTGGAAGGAACAGGAAGCAGGAAGAAGGAATGCCGGTGGCACCATGTGCAGCCTGGGCCTGAAAGGTCTGGGGACCAGAGTGAACGGGCTGTCAGCCGGAAGAATGAAGGGAATGTGAGTCTCAGAAGGTTGATCCACGCTGAGGCCAAACTTTTCGGTCTCACCGTCCAACATACCTGACAGTGTTGAAATTTGCCAAAATTGGGTTTTTCATCATTGCACTGGCACTTTTGCACACCTCTCACACTCCCCATTCCAACCACACTCGCCACTTGCCACCACTACGAGAGCAGCGTGCTCCACACCGACTGCAACCACAGCGCACGCACCCACAGCTGCTCCCAAACCTCCCCTCCTCGTGCATGGTCCGCACAGCCACACTGTCACACACACAGCAAGCTTACCACAACCCATTCCTCCCCAAGAGCCTGGATTTCCTAGGCATCTTCCCAACTTAAGACACATCCTAGATAAAAAACATGTTCTGAGCCTACAATCCTCTTTAACATTTCAAAATTTTCTATTACCCAGAAAATCTCCCCAAAGAGAGAGAACAGTGAGGGCTGTGGCATTATTACAGAGGAGACTATAAACAGAACAAATATAGAGTCGCTTTATTACAAGGCAGTGTGGGGTTGGTGGCTGGCTGATTACAGGGACACTCCCCAGAGCTCTCTGCAATCCCAGACCTCAATAAAGGCCAGACTAGAGCTGCTTTCAACCAAAGGGCAATTGGATCCAGGGGGCCCTAGAATCCCTTCAGATTCCAGTCCAGGATATGATACCTGCCTTGGTTGAAGATAAGAAAGAAAGCAAACACAATCTAAGAACCACCAGGCTTGGCAAAGAGCCACTGGGCCATCTTCTCAAAGGCAAACACAATTAGTAGGGTTAGGGTCTACTCTATTGCAGTCAACAGATATTAAACTTCAGATTAAAACAAAAAAAAAACAACTACAGAAATCAAGAACAAATTGACAGATTGAAAAGCCATACACATCAGAGATAGTCCCGGGTGAGGAGCAAGAATAGATTGGAGGGCAACAAAGCAGCGCAGCTCGAGTGACTAAAGCAACCATATTACGCAAAACATCATAGAAGGAAAGAGTGGGAAATCCACAAGTCCTCTCTTCTGGGCTCTGGGCACACGGCGTCCCTTCCTGGGTGACTCACAGTGGGATCACCTTCACCCCCTGCTTCATGTGGTAAGGGCCTCTTTATAAGGAGACATACCGCGAGCCTTCTCCTCCTCCATCTCTGCAAGCCAGGAGAATTGCGTCACTGACCTCCACACATATTCACTCCCTCCTCTTTCCAACCGGTCACCACACAAGGGATCTTGTCTTGTGGTCCCTGCGATCCTTTCATCTGGGCTCCAAACCCACTGTCACCTTGGCCCTGAATCACTCCCCAGGAGACACTGGGAAAACATTGCTGGACAAAGAGCGTCTGGGTCCTGTATGGCTAGAATTGACTGATCCCTGCTGGTGAGAGAACTGAGCCGTGTCTCCCCTGCCCAAGGCCAAGGCACAGGAATAGTTTTGAACCTGGTCTGTGGCCAGCTCTGCTACAGACCAGGTTCCTGCTGATCTGGGTGATACCAATTCCCTCCAGGTCCCAAGACCAGAAAGACAGAAAGGGCTGAGAGTAGCCTTAGAGGTCCCAGCGTATCTACCTTACTTGCTCCGCGACTGAGAAACTGCTGGAGTTGGAAGAGGACTAGCAAGTATCCCCACCCCACCCCCAGCTCTGGTTTAGCTCTCATCCCACTTGGCTATCCTGTTCTCAAGGCGGTACCAAGGCAAACATTTTGGCAGCTGAAAATGTCAGCATTCTCAGATCTTCCTCCAAGATAGAGGATTCCCCTCCAACTGTGTCTCAGCTCATTCCATGTCTCATGGTCCTAACATTTTTTCTTGACCGTCTATGTGATGATACTCCAGGTTGGTGCTTAGCCATTTTTCAGGGCTTCAATGAGCAGATTCAGGAACGCTTTTCAGCCTAACCAGGAGGTGGCGCAGTGGATAGAGCGTTGGACTGGGATGTGGAGGACCCAGGTTCAAGACCCCCAGGTTGCCAGCTTGAGTTCGGGCTCATCTGGTTTGAGCAAGGCTCACCAGCTTGAGTCCAAGGTCGCTGGCTCAACCAAGGGATCACTCGGTCTGCTGTAGCCCCGCGGTCAAGGCACATATGAGAAAACAATCAATAAACAACTAAGGAGCTGCAAAAAGAACTGATGTTTCTCATCTCTCTCCCTTCCTGTCTGTCTGTCCCTATGTGTCCTTCTCTCTGATTCTGTCTCTGTCAAAAAGAAAAAAAAAAAGAATGCTTTTCAGTCTCAGAGCATCCTCCCTTCTCCAATATATTTCATTAAAACAGAGCATCTGAGACAGTGTAAAATAGTGGGAAAATGCTCTGTACTGGAAAGTCAAAGGACGAGGTTCTCGTTTTCTTTTTTTTCTTTTTTTTAAAGTTTGGGGACCCCTGTTTTTTTTAAAATTTATTTTTATTTTATTCATTTTAGAGAGGAGACACAGAGTGTGAGAGAGAGAGAAAGAGAGAAAGGGGGGAGGAGCTGGAAGCATCAACTCCCATATGTGCCTTGACCAGACCCAGTGCAGGGTTTTGAACTGGCGACCTCAGTGTTCCCAGGTCGACGCTTTATCTACTGCGCCACCACAGGTCAGGCAAGGTTCTGGTTTTAACTGCAATTACTTGTGGGATTCAGGATCACTTAATTTCTCTGAGCCAGTTCATTATATCCCCTCATCCTGAAGTGCCCCTGTGGGGTAAAAATTTTAAAAAGTATGTAAATTTGTTCTTCCTTTTCATCTGAGAAGGTGATCAGTATATTTGGAATCAAATTAAATAATAAAGCCAAAAATTCTGTGTAGAATAGTAGCACCTCAAAACTTACTGAGTTCTTACAAAATTTACTGAGTTCTTTAGCTGGTTCAAACACTAGCTAAACAAGACAGATAATATCCCTGCCCTTGGGGAACTTACCATCTGATGGGGGAGCCAGAAACTCCAGTAATTACAATGCAGTGTTGACCAGACCTATGACAGAGCAAATAAAATAGCACATAGAAGGGCAACTAATCTGAACTCAGAGAGAGCCAGGGCAAATTCCCTAGAGGAAGTGACAGCTTCACTGAAATCTAAGCAACTAATCGGAGCTATCCAGGGGAGAAGGTCTGCTGGTGGTGCCAGGGGCTTTCCAGAGGGAAGAGCACATGCCAAGGACTAGGAATAAGAGAGAACAATGGGCTCTAGGAACTGACAGCAGTTCCCTGAAGTGCAGACGGACGGACAGAAGGTTGGGAGTGTGGAGGGGCGGTGAGTGTAGCCTAGCAGGAGAGTAGGAGATGGAGCTATAGACACCAGAAGAGACCAGGTCATAAAGGGCCTTAATGGCTTTAGTAAGGAGTTTGGACTTTATCCTAAGGTCATTAGCAAGCTGTGGATCAGTTGTAAGAGGGACACGTGGCCAGAATGATTTTAATCAGGAGCTTCCATCTGGTTTCTTTTCCTGATTGTGGATCCCTGAGGTTAGTGAGGTGTTAAAAAGGGGAAAAGAAGCAGAACTGAGACTGGGCCTCCTTCTCCTTCTGTCCTTTAGCAAGGGTGGAACCCGGAAGGGTCACACTCCCTTCCTCATGGAACTCTGTAGTGCTTTAAACCCTTGGCTCACTTTCCGAACAGCCTTCCCTCTCAGTCCCCTTATTCCTCTCTGGCAAAGAAAAACCTTTGACCGTGTGGCAAGTCCCTTCCAACCAGCTGTCCTATGGACCTGGGCTATTAGCCTCCTGCCTTAAGTATTACACACACCTAGCCCCACCCCCCACTCCCACCCCCGGCTGTCAGGTAACCCTGCCAATAGCCCACATTTGGAATCAAAGCCCCATTTCTTATCTCTTACTTGAATTCCACCAACTCTGCCAATATTTACTTTTTCCCTCAATCCTAGATCTCTCAACTTCTAGAAACAATTTGGTGGCCTCCTAACAGATTAGGATAGCTGCCCAAACACATGATCAATCTGTATAAGAAAGACCTCATATCCAGATGGTAATGACAAACAAGTCAATAAACTCTTTGAAAAACATCCACTGCTTTTCTTTCTTTACCTCATTAAGTCACCTGGAGTTGCAGTGTAAGGTTAGAAACAATACCCTAAGGCAGCAATTTTCAACCTTTCTCAATCTGAAAATTCTGTGGCACACCAAAAATTATAATTTTTTGTTAATCTGACACACATACAAAAAAGTATAGTTTTGATTCCTTTAAACCAGATGGTACTGTCATTTTTTTAATTTGACAATCTAAGGGAAAAGAGGTCAGAGCCCATGACTAAATAGTGAGGTCGTTCTTGTTTTAAAATTTCTCGCAGCACACCATTTGAAAATCGCTGCCCAAGGGAAAATCACCACGGTCATTGACTTCATCTCTTGGCCTCACCGTTTAACCTTAGAATCACAGAACCTTAGCCCTGGGAAAGAAAGCTTGAACCATCTAGTCCAAACTTTCACCTCGGTGTCTGCCTAAAATTTCCGTAATACCTTCTTTTTCTATTCTCCCCTACTAAACAGGTTTGGGGTAGGATTCCCTATGTCCAATAGGAAATAGCTCAAACTCACTAGGTCTTAAGGTTCTAGAAGAATGCTATTCAAAGTGTGATCAGCCAACTGGTACTGACCCACGAAATCTTTATTACTAGCCCATGATGAGGTAAGGACAGAGTTGGGTGTAAGTTTCTTAAAACTCTTATAGCAACCTGACTTTGCCATGACATCCAAGTACATGTTCAGAAGATTCATCTCAATAAATAGGGTATAAAATGGTTTGAATATTAGTCAACTTGTCACATGTGGCATGTGCTGAATTTTAGCCATGCACAGTAAGACCATGTGTCAGATTATTTTGAAAATCACTGTTCTAGAAAGTTCCATGGGAAGTGAAGAGGATAGGTATGGGGATAGGAGGACTAGCTCTCCTCTCCTTTTCCCCTTTGAGTACAATAGAGAGTGAATCTGCTGTAGGATGAGGAGCAGGAAGCTGCTCCCACTGAGACCCTGGTTGTTGAGGGGTGAAGAGGAGGGCAGGAGTTGGTGGCCAGGTTATCAGGCAATAACAAACTCAGCATCCAAGCATGCAACTTCCAGCAATGCAAGGAGTTTCCTTTGTTTTGGGAAAACAAGAGCTGCAAGAAGCCTCTCCTTGACACGTTCTTGCCTGGCTTTGGGAGAAGCCCAACCAGCCCTGACACACAAACAGGACAGTCCTGGCCAATGATAGACAAGCCAGGACCCTGACCACAACCCCTGTTTGCTTTTCCTCTTCCACCACTTCCTCAGTTGGAGGGCCACTGTGGGGCCATAGGTGGCCGCCAGCCTGGGTCACCATTCAAGGACTTCACCCGCAATGACCCCGTACCTATTCTATACAACTCTTCAATGCCCTTTAGACAACCTACTTTCTCTCCCCAATGTGGTACTTTTGTTCTGAGATCAAGGGCTTCTGACCCCTTCCTTAGAGTACCAGGTAAAGCTAAGCCTTCAAGCACCACTCTGACAACGCCATGGAATGCTCTAGCAACTGTTCTTTTAACTCTAAAACCAAGATCTGCATCATCCAAGTCCAAGATGAATAATATTTGAGTTTTAAAAATATATTTTGATCAGATATTTCTATGTTACCCGAACAGAGTCACTTGATTATATCAGATTCTCAGCTTTGAGAACCCAGCTGTTACCAAGACTGACATATATAAAACAATGTGCCCCTTCGTGATGCAGAGGTTGGCAAAGCTCAACTTCTAAGCAGCTAACTAAGCAGCTTAGGACCAAAGACCAAAAAATCCAACAAACTTGGGAGACCAGCTCTTGGGGTATAAACAGAGTAAGAGCGTCAACCTCTGTAGACCCATGTGACAGTGCCTTCTGAGACCAAAGACTTCAGGACATTTTCTCCAAGAGTTCTGAGAAGTAGGGCTAGCAAGTCCCACGTATGACTATGCTATACTATGATTTTAAAAAAAAGGAGCCATGGGGACCAGCAAATCTTCCCCTCTTTCGGATTAATCAAGGGAGCTTACTCTTTACCCTGATGGCCCAAGAGCCCTGGTTTCTATGAAGACTCATTTGTCCAGTAAGGGAGGGGCATGGGGGCGGGACTCCCCCCACTCCAGGCCTCCTTCATGCCAAAGAAGGAGGAAACAGAATAAGCAAAATAAAATTCATAAAGCGAAGCAGTAATTATGGTGTGGTCAACAAGAGGCTGTCCTCAGGCCCATCATTATGTGGCTAAATTTAACGCCCTGCGCGGCCAGGGGAGCCGTGCGCCCCGGGCACCGTGTGTCCACACAGACGCCAGCTCCGCCACCTTCACCCGCTCGACAGCCGCCAGGGCTGCCAGAAAGCAGGTCACAATTTTTTTTATAGTCTGTTTACCAAGATGCTGTTTTTACTGCCGAGGTTTCTCTCATTTTATCTTTTTCTCTTTTCCCCAAACAGACTGGCCTGTATTTTCTGTCCCGTTTTTTTTTTTTTTCTTTCTTTCTCCCTCTCTCAGTACTATTTTCAGAACTCTAATTTTATATGGTATGTCCCTTTTTTTTTTTTTTTTTGTAAATATTTGCCATGACTAAGCCAGGCACATCCAGTTTAAAAGGCTCCGTCCCACAAAACATCGGGTCTTTAATGATATGCACCTCATTAGCTTGTCCCATGAAAGGGGGTATAGAAAAAAAAAGCAACTTACAGACTTCTCACTTTTTATATCTAAAGAGGCCTATATTTATATATAAGGACATGCTAAAAACTGACGTTCTAAGCCCCGATACGAGGTTAGTACAATGGCTATTTGATTCAGGCTGTACGGCCTCAAGAACAGTTTTGGGAAAGAGGGGCTATTGGTCTATATAGCACTGCTAGTTGATCCACGTAGTTCTGAGCAGATCAGTCCAACCAGAACCAATCTTCAGACCGTGAGGTGCTAGGGCTCTCCAGATCAGGTGAACACAATTCCGGGAAACCCTCTGACACTGAAGTTCCTACAATGGGTGTGGGAAAAGAGTAAGAGACAGAGGGGTACTTCGCTCACTGGAGGATGAAGTCAAAGGAAGGCAAGCTACAAGTGAAGAGTGCCAAGAGAGACCCCCCTCCAAGTTAGAACATGCACACCTCCCACTCTCCATCTGAAGAGCCTCTCCAGCTGTGCAAAGCCCCAAAATTTATGGGAGGGTTTCTTACTGTACACGGCAGGGTCAATGAAAGGAGTTGTATGGGTAAGCCCACTTATTGCACCGAACAAAAGGCACAACATTCAATACTCTCTAGTACTTACCTGTGATGCTTCTAAAATGAAATTAGAGGAGCTCGCAGTGTTCATTCGGTATTTTCAATATGAAATGTTGGGAGAAGGGCAATGGATACATGGACCGAGAGACCCTGAGTGGCTACTCAAGCAGCATCCCGTGGGGAGTCTATGGGGTCTGCAAGGGTCACCAACGATCCAGAGTCTCTAACTTGGTGGTCATTAGTTAATTTAGGGATAATCAGACCCTAGAAGATTGACTGATGCTGACTAGAATCATAAGACACTGACTTAGAAATTAAAATGCCAACTTATTAGTTTACAAGGTAAGGGCTATAAACAGTCCAGTAACTGATGTATCTTCCTGGGAAGCTGAATAAACACTGAGGGTGCTATTTGCTAAACACAGAAAAGGGCAAAATAACAGCAAATGACTTTATGGGATAGCTTGTAGACACTGTGGAAAGGGCTAGACACTCGTCTGCATTCTCCAGTAGCGTTGCTCCGGCACTGTGCTTGATAAATTAATCAAGTGTTACTCCTCGATTTTTCTTCTCCTTTAGTTTTGTTTTTGGATTCTATACATCTCTGCCCATCTGTTAGTACATCTCCCCTGAACTCATGAATTGTTTAACAGTTTTTTCTCAAATTGCATGTAAGAGCCTAGAGGTGTGCAAGACCAAGAGCGGGAAGAAAGGAATGTGCAGGAAGGACTGGGCCGTACTTGGGGCAGAGCTCCCCAGCCGTGCGCCGTCTTCCTACCTCGTGATTAAGTTAGGTCCCTAAACTGCTCACAGGTGGGGCTCGGCCTTGCTTCCTGTCCACATAGAGTTCCATGCACAGCTGTGTCACAGGAAGCAGGGCGATGGCTCATGATGGAAGAATACTGGACCAGAAGCTCAGAGCCCTGTGTCCTGGTGCTAAATTCTGAGTCCCGGTGCCAAAATCTACCACTGTTTGTCACACAAGATTTCTTTGATCTTTGTGGGCCCTAACTTCCTAAGTAAAACAAAGTGGCTTGATATATTCTTAGATTGATAAATTCCCTTAAAGCTCATAAAATTCGACTGCTCTACTCTTCTGTACAAGATGACTTAAGATGACAGGATTTCCTTTGTTAAGGTACTAGGGTAGGACCTGGATGAGATTTGTAACCTCGTCTCATAATCAATACTATGCAGGGATACAGGGGCTCCTTGGGTTACAACAGTCTCAACATACAACGTTTCAAGTTTACGATGCTCACTCCCATAAAAACTTTAAAAAATTGAGACATGAGTGTTTTGGCTTACGCCGTTAGCGTCATACTTACGGATTAAGTGGGTGAACTAGTTTGGTTGTGCACAGCGAAAGAATAGGCAATATTCTTTTTCTGTGGCTTAATTGTGTTTTTATGTACTCTGCTTGAGACCTGTATCTCCTTAGGTACCCACTAAATTCAGCACTTTGACTCTGCTTGTCCCCAGCTGCTTGGGGCTACAGAAAACTAAATGCCAAGATGATCTGCGACTATTCCTTCTTTAAACCAAGAAGTACTGTCATCCTGTGGTCTCCAAGCTCCTTGCTCCTAGTTTTACTCACATCAAATTTATGGACAGCAGCAAAACTGATCGGGCTTTGAGCATAAGAGTAACAGATGCCGAAGAGCTTTGGAAGGATTCCCTCAAACCGCCACCCTTCAGGGGAGCCTCTCAGATGGTATAACTGAATAAAACACCTAGTGTGTTTTCCCTTTGGCAGCCATTTATTACACAAAATCCTTCTGAACTCTTAGCTCAAGATTCAGCTCTTCCAGAATGCCTCACCCAAAATACTAACCTGGTGTGAACCCTAGATCTCAGCCAAATGAATCTATATACTTCTTCCTCCTTTTGGGTAACATATGTTTTATGTATTTAGAATATTCTTCCCTGGCCTATAGGGGCACAGTGGGTAAAGCGTCAACCTGGAGCATTGAGGTTGCCAGTTCGAAACCCCAGGTTTGTCTGGTCAAGGCACACAGGAGAAGCAACTACTACGAGTTGATGCTTCCCACTCCTCCACCCCCCTGCCTTTCTCTCTCTCCCCCCCACTCTCTAAAACCAATAAATAAAATCTTTAAAAAAAGAGAATATTTTTTGCATATATGTAAATTCCAGTGATCTAATTTCTCTTAATAGTCCACCTTTCAAGGGCAGAAACCACATTTTAATTTTTCAGTAAAACAAAATATTAAATATCACAATGTTTAATATTTTCACTGGTGCTTAATAAGTACTGTCCACATAAAGTTTAAACTCCCAAATAGAAAAATAAATAGACCAAAGATCTCCCACACAGAATGACAATGCTTTCTGGGACTTTGTGGCAATGTTTGCCTTGAATTCCCTATGGGAGATTACAAGGATGCCCACGAATCCTAAACATTGGACAGCTAAGTCCATATGACTCAGTCTCTGTAGAACTCTCACTTCTCAAGTTGGCTCATCCTCCAAAAATATATTACTCACAAGTAAAGGATATAAGAGAACACTTTAGGTAGGTAAAAGGCTAAGGTTATGAAGCCAATAGATCAGGTAAAGCTTAAAGCTAAATCATCTTCTTTCTTCATGTCTATAACCAGAGAAATATTGACCAATGTGAGAGTCCTTGAATGCCAACACCTTTATGCTATAATCACTCATCATTGTGTACCTCCTGTTGAAAAGGCACTGTAGCAGGTGCAGAAGACAAGCAAAATGAGCAAGGTATTGCAGCACTTAAGAAGTGTATAATCTAACAAGGGAGATAAGTCTAGAATTTTTTTGTGTGTGTGAGAGACAGAGAGGGGGACAGACAGATAGGAAGAGAAAGAGATGAGAAGCATCAATTCTTTGTTGCAACATCTTAGTTGTTCATTGATTGCTTTCTCATATGTGCCTTGACCAGGGGCCTCTGGTCAAGCCAGTGACCCCTTGCTCAAGCCAGTAACCACAGAGTCATGTCTATGATGCCATGCTCAAGCCAGCGACCTGCGCTCAAGGTAGTAAAACTGTATTCAAGCCAGCGACCTTGGGGTTTCAAACCTGGGTTCTCTGAGTCCCAGACTGATGCTCTATCCACTGTGCCACTACCTGGTCAGCCTAGAAATTCTTATAATACGGATAAAGTGATAAATGACACAGGTAAGATACAAAGTGCTTTGGGAATTCGGGAGAAGAAAAGAATACAGCTTCAACTTTTACTTCTGTCCTTTTCACTGTTCCTGTCCTAACAGAAGTCATGTAACTACCTGGTCCTCTTTTTAAGTAAGGCAGATTGAATGCCCTTGGAAAGGACTTTATAACTTTGGGATTAAAAGGCTACCTCTCCTGGGAAAAGAGGATGGAAATAGGCAGAAATCAAGTCATCTATCTTCAAAATATCTCCTGTGCCTTTATGCCATCCACAACCCCTCGAGGAAGGAAGGGTTAATCCTTCTACTTCGCTCCACTCCGTTGGTCCTGGCTTTCAAACTTTCCTGTTCCAGTAGATTCTCCTCTACTTTCAAAAATACGTATCTTCCCATCTTAAAAAGGAATTTTGCTTAAGCTTCTTCTAGCTCTCATTCCCTTTTCAGGATGAAACTTCTCTAATGAGGGTTCTACATGCCATGTCTCTATTGCCTGTTCAATTGATCTTTAGCTGCCTCTAACCTGCTGGTGCTGCCCAAGATCATGAATGACCTAAGGCAGTGGTTCTTAACCTGGGTTCTATCGAACCCTAGGGGTTCGATGAGTTGGTCTCAGGGGTTCAGAGAAGCCTCTGCCGCAGAGGCCAGAATAAAGTAATACCGTAATTTGTTGTGAATTCATGCACTTTGTTGGTTTTGTTCTTTGAGCAAGGTGATGTTCATGCACGGCTCATTTTGTGCACCAGTAAAAAACATATACTTATGTCTTAAATTTGGAAAAAGAAATCATATTTTATTTATCACTAAAGAAGGGTTTGGTGAATGCACGTATGAAACTGGTGGGTTCGGTACCTCAAAAAAGGTTAAGAACCACTGACCTTAGGAGTTCTCCTCAGGCAGTCACGCTTTCTCTTTGGTCTCTCTCCTGCATGTGGCACTGGGAATCACCCCACTTGGTGACAGAAAGAGCATGGGATTTGAGTAAAGACAAATACGACTAAATCAGCTGAGTGACTTAAAGCAAATTACTTAGCCCTTGAGCCTCTGCTTCTTTATATTTAAAATGAGGAGACTATCACTAACCTCACAGTGTGTTGTAAGGATTGAAAGTTATGATTTAAGTAAGGTACCTAGCACTGTGTCTAGCACAAGCACAGTATGTACTTGATAATGGTTAGCTCCCCTTTCTCAGCTAACTTATTCCTCCATCCAGATTCTCGTCCTATCTCACTCACATTTCCCTCACTGTCTCCTATGCCTCCTTCCAATTCATGATTGTCCTCCAAAACCATCACTGGACTTTTCCTTTTCTTTCTTTCCCTCCTTCCCTCCCTCTCTTTCTTTCTTTCTCTCTCCTTCTTTCTTTCCTTCCTTCCTTCCTTCCCCCCCCCCCTCTCTCTCTCTCTCTCTCTCTCTCTCTCTCTCTCTATATATATATATATATATATATATCTTTTCTTTCTTTTATTAGAGGAAGGGAGAGCGGGGATAGAGAGAGAGAAAGGGAAGAGTGAAAAGCATCAGCTTGTAGTTTCTTCACTTTAACTGTACATTGATTGCTTCTCATATGTGCCTTAACAGTTGGGGGCCTCAAGCCGAGCCAGTGACCCCTTGCTCAGGCCAGTGACCTTGGGCTCAAGCCAGCGACCTTGGGATCATGCCAATGATCCCATGCTCAAGTTAGCAATCCCACTGGCAAGCCCATGCTCAAGCCGGCAACCTTGGGTTTTGAACTGGGGACCTCAGTGTCGCAGGTCAACCACCAGTCAGGCGGACTTTTGTTCTTTTCTTCATGTTCTTCCCAACAAAAGATGCATCATTCTCAAATATTGCTCCTTTGCAGATGATCTCCCAAATATATTTCTATAGGTCCTTTTTCAACCTAAACTTCAACCTTATTGTTTTAACTCTTTCCTGAACATTCACACTTGTATGTTCTACAATACATTTAAATCCAACATGTATTGAAAAAGAGCTTCATCTTATGTTTTGAAATTAACTCTAATTATGCATAAGCCATCAATATATTTTTTTAATAAGTGAAGGCTTTGCTAAATGGGCATACTGTAATCAATGAATTTATCCCCCCTCTATAAGAGGGGAAAACAGGGAGATTCAACCGTGAATCACAGCAAAATGTTCCAGGGGTATGTGCAGCTTATAGATTAGACCTAAAGGGGCTAGATATTTGCCAGAAATAAGGCATCAATCAACACCGCTTCAAACTCAATTCTGAACTAAGTAGATTTCTTAGACTTGGAGATTAAAACCACATGAGAAACTAACAGTAGATTTGGTGAAACAAAAAAAAGTTTTTATTTTAAAAGAGTTGGTAACTTCCTTTGAATGAAGTAAGATACACAACTCCCTGGAGCAGTGTCTGTTAAATAGTGCTAGCCTATCTGGGCTTAGACATAGGGAGATGCACAATTTAGTTCTCCATAGCTCCCACAAATCTCTGTTGTCTTTTATCCGGCTAGATACACATATGTCTATTAAATGCCTACCCCATGTAGGCATCTGAGTTTATAACATCATGCTTTCAATATTTTCAGAGAAGAGAATTTGGAAGATGATTAAGTCCTGCACTATTGGGATTCCCAGAATCAGAAACCTACCTTTTGGAAATGAGTCCATTTATCTCATTTGCATTTTCTATATTGATTTCCTTTTAGTTTTTCCCTCCAATTTCTAATAAATTTTCTTTTGAAAGTATAACCCCATATAAAGCTTTGTAAAAAGAAAATAAAGGAACAGACTCTTTTATACATTCTCAGGCCAAAAGGATAGACGTGGTGACCCCTGGTAGCAGGGTTCAATGGTGACTACAGGAGTCCCAGTGAGAAAACCCCAGAGAGAAGGCAAATTCAAAAGAAATACAGTTAAGAAACATGTGCGGCCATCTCTTCCTCCCTGGAGTTTTCATTCCAGAGCTCAAATACTGGTGGATTTGTGTTTTAAATAAGGAAAACCATTCCTTTATATGCCCAAGATTAGACTTAATTGAGCCCCACCCATGACTTGCCCAGCCTGTCAATGGCACCAGTATTCTTCAGATCACACAGGCACACCACTGACAGCCTAATCTTCCTGAAAGATTACTTTCATATGTCAATTCTCCAGTCCAAACCTTCAATGGTTTCTCCCTATCTACAATAGTAATTAATAACGGTAAGAAGGAAGTGCCCCATCTCCTTCCTAGGAGATGTGCCTCTGTTTAAGAATCACTGCGTGTAACGACAGATGTTAACAACTGGACTGAAATGGGCAAGTAAGTGCCTTACAGGCAGAAAAAAAAATGAAAAATATTTGCCTTCAGAAGAAAGCACCGATCTTCCAGACCAGCACTGAAGGCCCTCCACAACCTGGCCTCAAGGCGTTATCTTACTAACCTTATTTCCTGCTAATCTTCACCCGCTCTTATTCCTACTGTAGATCCTTTGCCCATGTGCTTGCCACCTAAATGGCCTTCCAAGTATTTCCCTAGCAAAACTGAAGAAAACAAACAACAAAACCCACAATAGTCCAGTTCAAGATCTGCCGTTTACAGGAAGCTTTTTTCAGTTACTCCACTACTGTGGCCCCTATTGTCACTGCTTAAACACAGCGAGCTCTTGGATGACAGTATTATCACATGTACATGCTCACAGAGCCTGGCACAGTACATGTGCACTATACTGAGTTTCAGAAGAATGAATTAACTGCAAGTTTCTCTGGACCAGAGATGTGATACCTACTATGGTAGGGAGGACATTCTGATGCATCTGGACTCATCCTTGCATAAAATGCCAATGAGGAAACTGACAAAACATACTCTCAACCCTGTGTCTTCCCCCACATGGTAAAAGCAGGTGCAGGCAGAGGAGCGGCACCACTAATTGTGGAAGTGGAGCCCAGAGAGAGGAAAGACCAAGGAAAGGAGAAACTTAATAACTTACTTTTGGCTCTATGACTAATGTCCTCTCCTGGTTTTGTTAAGTTCTTACTCCTTTGGTTTTTGAGGTACTTAATTTCTTAACTGAGTCTGTAAAAGAGATTCTAGGGTCTCTCCATAATAAGAGATTCAAGGTTTATGCTTCATACCAAAGTTGGGACGATCTCCCACTAAACTAAGGGTCAAAGAAACAAGGCAGATAATAGAATGGCAATCTAACAGTGGTCCTCTCCTTAGATCGCTCACATAAATATCATAGAGCTGTCTGACTCTCAGGCTACCAACAGGTGATACATTGGTGACCTCTTCATAAGACAGAGATAATAAAAAGGAATGGGAAGATACGATTCCTACACCCTCTCAAAAAAATTTATTGAGTGGACACTGTTCTAGGCACTTTGGATAAATCAGTGCACAAAATATACATCCTTGTCCTTGGTGAGCGTACACATTCTAGCAGGGGGGAGACAGACCATAAACAATAAATATGATAAAATTAGTGAGTATTATGATAATATGTTGGGAAGTAAGGGCAGTGGAAAAAATACAAAGGAGAGCATGGTAAAGTAAAATGCGAAGGCCAGGTGCAGGGGTGCGGCTTACAGTTGTAAGCAGGAAAGTCCGGGTAACACCATTGAAAAGATGATATGTGAACAAAGACATCACTGTAGTTCATGTAGATATGTCCATGAATTTTTAACACACCTCCCCTTAAGAGATTGAACTTAACTACCCTTCCCCTGAGTATGGACTGGACTTAGTGACTCACTGCTAATGAAGAAAATACAGCAAGATAGGGAAGGGATGTCACTTCTGTGATTAGGTTATAAAAAGACTATAGCTTCCGTCTGACCTGTGGTGGCGCAGTAGATAAGGCATCAACCTGGAATGCTGAGGTTGCCAGTTCGAAACCCTGGGCATGCCTGGTCAAGGCACATACAGGAAGCAACTACTATGAATTGATGCTTCCTGCTTCTTCCCACCTCTTTCTCTCTCTCTCCCCCTCCTCTCTTCTCCTCTCCTCTCTCTAAAACTCAATAAATAAAAATTAAAAAAAAAAAACTATAGCTTTCGCCTGACCAGTATGGCACAGTAGATAGAGTGTCGACCTGAGACACTGAGTTCCCAGGTTCGAAACCCCAAGGTCGCTGGCTTGAGCACAGGCTCATCCAGCTTGAGCAGAGGGTCACCAGCTTGAGCACGGGGTCACCAGCTTCAGTGTGGGATCATTGACATGATCCCAAGGTTACTGGCTTGAAGCCTAAAGGTAGCTGGCTTGAGCCCAAGGTCGCTAGCTTAAAGGACAAGGTCGCTGGCTTGAGCAAGGGATCATTGGCTAGGCTAGAGCCCCTGGGTCAGGGCATGTAAGAGGAGCAATCAATGAAAAACTAAGGTGCCGTAACTATGAGTTGATGCTTCTCATCTCTCTCCCTTCCAATCTCTCTCTTTCTCTAAAAAAATAAATTAAATTAAAAAAACCACAGCTTCTATTTTGTTCTTGATCTTAGTCTTCGTCTTGGTCTCTCAGGGATTACTGGAGGTAATCCAGGGATCTTCATGGGAGTGGCCCTATGGAGAGGCCATGTGGCAGGGAAATGGCATTTCCAGCTAACAGCCATGTGACAGAGCTTGGAATCAAATTCTCCAGCCTATTAAGATGACTGCATTCCCAACCAAAATCTTGATTGCAACTTCCTGAGAGACCCTGAACTAGAATCACCCAGATAAGCTGCTTACAAATTACTGACCCTCAAAAGCTATATTATATAAGGTAAATGTTTGTTGTTTTAAGCTACTCGTTTTAGAATCATTTGTCAGAGGAGTAGACAACTCATACAGACGTGAAGGAAGTGAGGGCGTTGGCCACACAAACATCTGAAGAATTAGCACTGCAGGCAGAGGGAACGGGCGGCATAGGTGCCTAAAGCAGTGGTTCTCAAACTTTTTGAAGTCAGGGCGCATTTAAAATCTTACAAATAACTGTAAGCACATTATATACAAATTTCTGAGAAATATGTTATAATAATTAAGTCAAATATAAAACTATATAAAGTCCAAGCATGCTTTTATGGTAATTAAATAAAATAAATATGACAAAATTAAATTTATTCTGACATTAAAAAAACATTTTTATGTTACATTTTTTAAGTTATGCTTTTTAGAATTCATAAAAAAGAGGGGTTAAAAAATAAAAAAACAACAAAAAAGTTATCTTTTTATATATATAGATACATTCTTAGTAAGATTTAGTAACTTCAGCAGGTCCCGGCACAAATGTGTTAAGTTTTTTCATTCTTGTGTTTATGAGAAGCATGAGCCTGATGTGTACTAGAGATTTCTTCAATGTTTGGGCATATATTGGAAAAGCAAACTCTGATTTCCTCGTCAATACACTGAAGAATTCCTCTCGTTTTACTCTTAATTGTGTTGAGTGCAGAAAAACCCCATCATACATATCATCTTAACTTTACACCAAACAAAGGATAGAAGAAACTTGCCTCCAGTCTTTCCGGGGAACATGGCGGGTAGTGTAAACAATCCAGCACCACAGCTTAACAGCCTTTTGCAACCGAATCAGGCAAGTGAGGTGGGAGGTTGAGCAGACTGTCAGCTTACAGCCAATTCCCCACACCTCTGTCCAGAAATCTAAACTCCAAAAACCCTGTTGTTTTTTTGGTCCCCAATAGGCACATATTTCTCTGGAATACCATAGGGCGCACCCAGAAATCTTCTAGAGTGCACCAGTGCGCCCTGGAGCACACTTTGAGAACCACTGGCCTAAAGGCAGGGGAATGTTAGAGTGAGGCCAGAAAGGTAGTGCAGTCCCAATCAGGGAGGGCTCTGCAGGCCAGGCCATCGGGAGGGTCTTGGTTTTACCCTGTCAGTAAAATGTGAAGTTAGTGAAGGGCTTTGAGCAGGAGAGTAGTATGATGTGACTTATTTTTAATAAGATCACTTTGTTGGCCAGAAGTATCAGGGTCACCAGTAAAAAAGCTATTGTAAAACACAGAAAAAAGACAACAGTGGCTCAGACCAGAGTGAAAGAGGTAGGCACAGGGGTCTGTGGGCATAGCAGGACAGCATACCTATGCTTGGAAGCAGGAGAAAAGGCTGAAGAAAGAAAAAATTCATGGAAAATTCACGGAAGAGACAATGCCTGAGCAGAGATAGGAAAGGTTTTTTTGGGTTTTTTTTTTTTAACAGAGACAGAGAGAGAGAGTCAGAGAGAGGGATAGACAGGGATAGACAGGAATGGAGAGAGATGAGAAGCATCAATCATCAGTTTTTCCTTGCGACACCTTAGTTGTTCATTGATTGCTTTCTCATATGTGCCTTGACCGCGGGCCTTCAGCAGACCGAGTAACCCCTTGCCCGAGCCAGCGACCTTGGGTCCAAGCTGGTGAGCTTTTGCTCAAACCAGATGAGCCCGCGCTCAAGCTGGTGACCACGGGGTCTCGAACCTGGGTCTTCCACATCCCAGTCCAATGCTCCATCCACTGCGCCACCGCCTGGTCAGGTGGTAGGAAAGGTTAATAGGAGTTTGTCACGAGGACAAGAGCGAAGGGCGTACAAAGCAAATGGGCCTAGAGCTGTATGAGCAGGAAGCTATCAATCCTTCAGTATGATGGAATTGTGGGTGCTGTAGGCAAGCGACAGAGGATCAGGCTGAAGAGGTCAGCAGGACCAAGTCATGAATAATCTTGTGTGACAGGCAAGATATTTTGAACTTTATCTTATAGGCTATTGAGAGCCACCAAAGGGCAGTAAGCAAGAGAGTGACATAATCAGATTTTTGTTTCAAATAGATCACTCTGACACAACTGCAAGTTCAACTTGGGGTGGGGGCAATAAGTACTGACTGGGGGAGAGTTAGGGGGCTACTGTATGGTCAAACTGAAAATGGCGCAGGGTGTGCTGAATCTAAGGCAATGGAAACTGGAATATAGAAAATCAGAAGATTCAAAAGATAGCTGACAAGTAGGCTTTGGCAGTAAGGACAAAGAGAAAAGTAGGTAACTCCCACTTTTTCTAAGGTAGCTTAGAAAACTGAATATATGGGTAATGGCACAATTCCTCAAAATAAGATATATGAGAAAAGAAAAAGGTCTGGGGGAGTCGATCATTAATTTTGCACAAATTGCATGTGGGTCATCCAGGTGGAAATGCCCAACATGCAGGAAGAAATATGGGACTGAAACATAGCAGAGATATAAACGCCACTCTCAGTGGTGTACTGGGATCACAGAAACTGGGGTCTGGATAACTCAGAAAGAGAATAAAGGGTGAGAGGATCAAGGACACTATTCTAGGTTAATGCTAACATTCAAAGGGTCAAGTAAAGAATGAAAAGCCAGCCAAGGAAACCAAGTAGAAGCTGTCTGTGAATGAACCTAATAGAGCAACAATTTCCAAGGTAAATGACTCCGCATCTTCCCTGGGTGTCTCTGGTACAACCTCTAGCTTACTAAGATTAGGAGAAAATAACTTCATTGCTTGAAGGATCTACTCTAGAAACAGGCGGCAACCAGATGGATGAAGATAGTAACTGAAACTGGACAGGACACAAAGGCCATGGCTACATTTAGGATGCTGAGTCAAATCAACATTAACTATAGTTACATAACTAACACTATATACCAGAAATTGGTAAGTATTCCCCTAAACAGATTACATCTGACAAGGCATTCAGAACACAGCACGAGCAGTGACTGCTATGCTGAACGCCCTTGTCTAAAGACGGAGAAGAGAACTGCAGAAACTTTCTCTCTGTTAAGTGACTCCCCCTTAAGAAAGCCCGCTTCATGCAACTGCCCGGGTTTTGGTGTCAAGGGCTGATTCCTGGCCAGGGGTTGCCAGCTGCAGAGGGCGGGGCTCTATTTTGGGCTGCCTGTCCCTGAGCCCAGCCGCCTCTGGTTTGAGCAGCATGCAGCCCCAGTGACTCACACATCCATGCAAACCGCCTGTGGCTCAGTGGCCTGGCCTCGGAATGCCAGCCTTAGGCCAGCTCCCTCCTCACCCCATTACACTGGGATAAATAAATAAAGCGCCCCGCCAGCAGCCGCACAGCCTGATGGCAACCAGATGGAGAGAGAAAGGCCCAGACAGGGCCAGGGGAAGGAACTCCCTCCAGTGGACTAGGCTGGGAGTGGGCTGGGCCAGCCCGATCATCCTCAAGTTCACCGGTAACACAGCTCCTACTGCCATGCAATAGTCCCCAAGTCTTTGACTCATCTCCTACTCCTAAAAGTGACTTCCAGCCTCTGGTCCTAGGCAATGAATGTTCCATATGGGACTCTTGACCACTATCAGGATCCTGCCAGCAGCTATCCCACCCCGCTGACTTGTGTCAACATTGCCAGTGTCCCCCTCTAGTTAGACCACCATCCACTGGCCTCCTTGGGCTCCGTGGAAATGAGAAATCAGAGGCTCTTGGGGGAGGTGGCGGAAAAAGGACTAAGTATGGAGAAGTAACTCTGGTTTAGTCCTTAAATATATCTTTCCTGGCCTTAGTATCCTAGAAACCTCCTGCCCCCTGCCCTGTCTCTGTGGCCTCTTGCCTAGCAATAGTCCCAATGAAAACTAAGAAAAACAGACCCCAGGCACTGACTGCGTGGCCCTCTGACATCAGCGCCCCCCTCCCCATGCACCTTCATCCCGAGCTCTCTGTCCCTGGTTTGTTTATCTTCCTATGTTGCTTATTTTGATGGCACATCCTTTTGGCTCAGTTTTGAGTGACCCCCTGACCCTTCTGTGTCCTGTTTGTAGAACCCAGGCAGAGTGACTGAGAAGATGCAGCGGCCAGAAGAACTCCCACAGTCCTGTTGGGAAGCCTTTCAGTTCTAGCAGCACAGGCCATTCAGTGTCCCATAGGGCAGAGCAGTGATCCAGGGGTCGGAAGAACTGCACATTATCCTAGCCCCTAACTCTCCTCTAATTGGTGTGTACAACCCAAGTAGCCAAACAAAATAAGGATAATCCTAGATAAGGAAGGTAGGAGGTCCCAAACCTATAGCTATAGCTTTATGACCTTAGGCAAGTCACTTAACCTCTCAGAGCAGGGGACAGGAACCTTTTTGGCTGAGAGAGCCATGAACGCCACGTATTTTAAAATGTAAAATATGTGAGAGCCATACAATATGTTTAACACTAAATAAAGTAAACGTGTGCATTTTATGTAAGACCAACACTTTTAAAGTACAATAAGTCTCTGAATTCTTTTTAATAACATTGTTATGCTGTTGCTAACCAGTGATGAATAAAGTACTTTGTACCATTAATGCGACTTCTGGTGCTGCATGGTTTTGCTGATGGCTTTGTAGTCTGGTTGATACGTGGTGAGGTTAAGTAAGCTTCATGCAGGCATTGAGACTTCCATTTGTTAAATGTGATTGTAGGTTGGTCTTAACGTTCTCTAGATATGAGAAAGACTGCTCACATGCATATGTAGAGCCAAACATTGTCAGTACAGCAATACTCACATGCTGCACTGTGTGGTATGTGATGGGAAGCGCGTTCCAAGTTTTGACAATCAGCTGGTCCGCAGATTGAAATTTTTTCATTTCTCCCCACTTGTATTTGCTCAAGAGGGAAGGTGCTCAGCCATTTCGCGGCTTGTCTGAGTGAAATCTGGACTTTTCTTGAAATGAAAAACTCTGCTTGCTGTCATGCAAGTCTTTACAAATCTTCATTCAGTGACTTGAACTTATTCACCCACATGTCTGAGGCCTTCAGGTCAGTAGCTTGTAGCTCAAAATCTCTGACAGAGACACCAGGGATATAACTCAGGTTGGCGCTGTCCACTGCACACTCGTGTGGATGGGTGATGAACTTAAAAAGACGAGTGCGCTCACGAAATTCTTCAAAGCGCGCTTTGAATGACTACAGATTAGATGTGAAGCCTGCTAGCTGCTGGAGATCAAGGTGTTGAGCAGTGTCACTTGCTGTGCATGTATCTTTAAACTCTCCCAGTTTTTCAAAGTGTAGTAAACGACCTGTTTCAATGTTGGCAATGAAGAGTTCTAGCTTGTTTTCAAATACAAACACTGCTTGTTGAAGGGATAAGATTGTATTTCCAATGCCTTGCATTTTCACATTGAGCTGGTTCAGATGTTCAGTCATGTCCACGAGATAGTAGAACTTCAGGAGCCACTCAGTGTTAGCTAACTCAGGATGCTCCAAGTTTTTCATTTCAAGAAAAGTCCAGATTTCACTCAGACAAGCCGCAAAATGGCTGAGCACCTTCCCTCTTGACAAACAACACACATTGCTGTGCAGAAGCAGACCAGGATAATTATTCCCAACTTCATCCAGCAGTGTTTTAAACTGGCGATCATTTAAAGCTCGGGCAACAATAAAGTTGACCACCCGAATGACCAGCGACATCACCTCACCAAGCTGCTCACCACACATCTGAGCACAAAGCGCCTCCTGATGTAGGATGCAGTGAAAACTTAGGATGGGTCTCTTTTCACGTTCACGAGGAAGTGCTACGAATCCTGTTTTCCCCACCATGCATGGAGCACCATCAGTACACACCGAAATAAGTTTATCCATCGGTAGATTTTTTTCTTTAGCGAACTCAGTGAAAGACTTGAATAAATCCTCCCCTTTTGGCTTTTTCATAAGCAAAACAGCAAAACTTTCCTCACGTAGTGTGTCACCGACAGCATACTCTGCAATCACATTGAACTGGGATAAATGGCTTACGTCTGTTGTTGACTCATCCAAAGCAAGAGAAAAGAATGGTGCTGCATTTATGTCCTTCACTTGTGTTGCCTCAATTTGATTTGTCATCATGGTGGTACAATTGTGAATACTTCTTGCTGACAGAGGCATGTCTTTTATTCGTTTGATTATCTTGTCTTTATCCAAAAAGTCATGAAAAAGTTCATTGGCAACATCAAGCATGAATGTTTGGGCATACTCCCCATCTGTGAATGGCTTTCCATTTCTCACAATTGCTAAAGCACCAGCAAAGCTAGCCAAGTTCCAGTCACCTTGTTGGGTCCAAACACGGAGTTGCTGCTGATTAGCTTGCACTCTGCACAGTAGCTCTTGACATGCTTTCTTCCTGCTGTCCCCCGCTGGATATTTCAATGCAAATGTAGTATGGCGTGTGTCGAAGTGCCGCTTTATATTTGACCATTTCATTGATGCAATTTTATCATTGCATATTAGACACACTGCAGAACCTGCTCTCTCCACAAAGGCAAATTCCTCTGTCCATTCCTGTTGAAAAGTATGATACTCCTCATCTTTTTTTTCTTTTAGCCATCTTCTTCGTCAAAAGGGTTTCTGTAATTAGCTAGCTGTCTACTTGATTAAAAGGAGGGAAGTTTACTTTCTGAACTCACAACAACCTGTGTACGTTATGCATTACCCAATAAAACTTTGGTGTTGTCCTGGAGGACAGCTGTGATTGGCTCCAGCCACCCGCAACCATAAACATGAGCAACCATGAACACGAGCGGTAGGAAATGAATGGATTGTAATACATGAGAATGTTTTATATTTTTAACATTTTTTTTATTAAAGATTTGTCTGCGAGCCAGATGCAGCCATCAAAAGAGCCACATCTGGCTCGCGAGCCATAGGTTCTCGACCCCTGTCTCAGAGGCCCAGTTTCTTAATCTAAGGAATGGAAAGCTACAACCACCTCTCTCTCATACCCTTTGCAGGTACAATAAAATTCTACAAGTCTATGCAGTTTGGGTGGGATCCACCCAAAGCCTAAAGGACCGGTATTCTTGAAGTAGTTGGGTCCAAAACACCAGTACCCTTCCTGCAATAGCACCTGATCCTCTACGCTTTCACACACAGTTCTGTAGGGTTCCCCTTGCCTCCAATTTTACAAATGAGCAAACAGAGGCCCTGAGAGAAGCAATTTATCCAAAGCTGCAACGTGAACTGAGAGAATAAGCAAAGACCCCAAATACAGGTCCACGGGCCACACTGCCACAATTCTCGTAACACCCCTCTGGCATATATTTGTCAACATATTCATCTACACACTCATTGAGAACTACTAGTTCTAGGCACTGTGCTCAGTGCTAGAGATATAGAAATGCATTTAATACAGTCCTTGTCCTCAAGTAGTCCATAGATTAGTGGAGGAGAAAGACAGCCCTGCAGACATACAAACAGAATATTACAAAGTTACAGGTGGTTTAAATACAAGTACAAACCCAGGTACTACAGCAGCAGGGATGGACTGTTATCTTTACAAGGAGAATCTGGAAAGGTCTCCTAACAAAGCTGAAGCTGACACTTAGAACATTAATAGAAGTTTACCAGACAAATCCAGGGCACTGGCCATTCTAGATCAAGGGACCAATGTGTACAAAGACGTAAAGGTTAGAAAAAAAGCATTTTTGGTGATTAAGTCATTCTAGCTGGCTGAAGCATAAAGTCTATAAAGAAAAACCATCAAGAAACCGAGCTGGATAGGTGTATAGGCACTAGGTCAGGAAGGGTCCCTTCCGCTGAGCTAAGAATAAGCCTTGCGTTGTTTAACTAAGGGGCTGAGGCACCAGCTAGCACATCATCTCCAGCCTATGTTAACCTCATACCCACACTCACAGGAAAGGGGCCTAGGAAATCTCTCTCTGTTAGAAGTCTAGGTTTAATGGCCTCTCTCTCCCCTTACAGACTTGAAACCTATTCTGCTTCAGGACTTAGCTATGCACACTTTCCTTCTCCAGCATCACAACTGCTGCAATAGATGGACTAAACACTCAAACTCGCATTTTTCTTTTTTCTGTCCTTAGTGCTAAGACCCCAAGAATTATGGAGTCATAGCTCAGTCAACAGAGGCAGAACAGAAAGTTCCAACTCAAGAACACCTGCTTCGTGCTTAGCTCTGTGAAAAGTAGTAATTTCAGGTTCAAAGGAAAAGTATGAGTTACAGCCCCTATCCACAAGGAGTTTTCAAATTAGCCTGGAAGACAAGATAGAAATATGAATAATTTATATATAACAGAGTATTATAATAGTATCACTTACTTACATAATAAAGTACCAACGTGGGTAACAGGCACAATCAGAAAACCAGGGCAATGATGCTAAGGTACTAACTGTACAACCAACAAGTCCCAGAGGAGTTAGAGAAGGAAAAGATCAATATTGACTGGTATTATCAAAGGCCACTATTAATAATGCTCCCCCTGTTTGGCATTTAGCAGATGTTTCTTTTGGCCAAGCTCAGTCCTTAGAAGGGAAACCAGGGCAGGAGCTTCTGACAGGCCACAATTATCTACTCCCCATTCATTCCTTTGCCAGCCCCCTTGCATAAACACTGTGATTTTCCACAGCCTACGGTGCCCACAAGGCAGTCCCCAAATGGTAGCCCTGTGCTTTCCACCTTCCTCTACTGTGGGCTGTAGAAGGGGCCTGGACAAGTAATAATAACTAGCCCCCTGTTCCCCAATCCAGATCTGCAATCAGATCTCAACAAGCAAAAATTTAGCACCTGGGCAACCAAGCTTTCCAAGGTCAGAGAATTCCAAATTAAATACCTAGGTACTTGAACAGAGATGTTTTCTGAATGTTAATCAGCTCACTTTTGCCTTTTATACTCCTTTCCCCCTACACTCCCCATTTCCCCACATACACCTGAAGCCTTATCAGACTTTCTGTAGGCAACATTTTCAGAGAAAGGGCTTTCCAACCACGCAAGCAACCTCACACCCAAACTCAAATCATCACTCGAGTACCTGGGAAAAGGAAGTAAAGCCAAGTTGCACAGGAGAAAGGAAAGAAATACTCTACCTCTACCATGAATTGTTCCAGGAAAGAATTTTCTTCAAATGGCTCTGTCTTCAACCGATCTGTTAATAACAAGGGATACAGAAAAGAAATGTGAGTCTTAGGACAAGCCTCCTACCTGTGAGATGGAAGAAAACAGGCCTAAAATTTCTTGGGAAAGAGCACAGAGATACAACACCCAGAGGCACCCATCCACTGAGAGAAGGGGTGAGATTATGTGGGCAAACATGAGGAGCAGCGGGTGATTAGCCATCAACGACAGATTTGGTGGCAGCATGTGCTCTAGGAGCTTTGGCCAACTCAAAGACAAAGGTCAAACTAAATTTTTATTCTGAAGTTGGAGCTGTGCAGCTTCCTAAAGTCCCAAGTTCATGTTGCCCTCATACAATTTTGTATAGCTGTTGGCCCTTTCCAAAGTCTTTCCTTGCCATTGCCTAGGGCATGTCTGGACTTGGGTACAGTTTCTATTGGCCAGTTGGGCATCAGCCAGGTACTCGAGGCAGGGAGAGGTGTCACCAACCATCAAGTCTCCAGTGTTGGTCAGAACCCAGCACCCACTCTTGGGGAAGCACCTCTCTAATACAGATAGTCCCCCCCCCTTGGCTGAGGCACCCCTGGTTCCCTGTGCCACTCCCCACCCGACATCTCGAAGAGCATCCTCTCACCTCGGCTCAGTGTAGCCCCACTCTCCTGGTAGTCCTGAATCTCTAGGTCTTTCATGCGAAGCAATGCTGCCAGATCTCTCACTTGGCACTGCAATGCCAGACTCATGCCCATCAGAGGACGAATCAAATGTTGGGAGACCTTTCATGGAAGGGATAGCAATTAGCCAACAGATACTTATAAATAAATATTCCCTAACACTGTCTTAGAAAACCTAGAAAAAATACTGAAGAATAAATGTTTTCATAGGAACTTATAGATTCAGGGGCAAGCAGCCCATTTACAGGAACGTAAACACAAATATAATATAATTAAGCCAGAGAATTTTCTTTGTGTCACAGATAAAAAGCTGGGAAGAATAAAGAACGCGCAGGAATAGATACTTAGAGTCGTGATTCAAAGAGAAGGATGTGATGCAGTGGATAAGAGGGAAGTGCTAATTTAACTCTCAACAGAGAGTGAGAGAAAAAAGCAAAAGGTCCAAGTAACCTTCAAGAAGGCAGGTCTGACTTGATCAGGCAGGGAGTGGCACAGTGGATGGAGAGTCAGTCTGGGATGCTGAGGACCCGGAATTGAAACCCTGATGTTGCCAGCTTGAGTATGGGATCATAGACATGACCCCCTCCCTGGTCACTGGCCTGAAGCCAAGGTCGCTGGCTTGAGCAACAGGTCACTGGCTCTGCTGGAGCCCCCTAATCAAGGAACATATGAGAAGCAATCAATGAACAACTAAAGTGCCACAACTATGAGCTGATGCTTCTCATCTCTCTCTCTCCCTTTCTTTCTGTCTGTCCCTCTCTCTCTCACACAAAAAAAAATTTTTTAAAAAGGAAAGCAGGTGTGACTACAACAGAGTATGTTAGCTGGAGTATAATAAAAGACAAAAATCCACAGAAGGTAGAGAAATTTCAAAGTCGAATTTGACCAAGACACTTATGAAGAGCCATTTCCGGGCTGATGATAGCCCAGAATGAGCCCAGAGTTTTGATCTGTTTCCACCAATGCAGCAACGTCTAAGATCATTGTTGTGATAAAAGCAAGCCAGTCACCAAGAGGCCAGCCTAGGAGGGAATAAACCACCAACACACATACTATGCTCTTAACAAGAGGTAAGAAAGTCACAAGCACAACCATCCTGCAGTGCGCCTAGGATGATGTTCTCATACGATAATGTACAGCTGTACAAAAGTATCATCTATTCACCTATGCAAGGTGTCCATTAGCCATTAAAAGAGGAAAGCCTTAGCCAAAAAAAATAACTAAAATCAATAAGCTATTTGTGGCTTGGGGAGTTTTTCCCTTCCCCCAAGGAGATGGACCAAAGGAGGCACTAAGAAGAAATGCCCTAGACCAGAGGTCAGCAAACTTTTTCTGTAACGGCCAAAGAGTCAATATTTTCAGTTCTGTGGCCTATACCGTCCCTGTCGCAATACTCAACTCTGCTTTTGTAGCACGAAAGCGGCCACAGACAACATGTAATAAATGAAGGAGGGCTGGGTTCCAATAAAACTTGACAAAAGCAGGCAGCAAGCCAGAGTCGGCCTGCTGGCCGGAGGACACCCCCCCCCACAGGCCTGAAGTGAGGAGGTAGTGCTCAGTGTCCTGTCAGATGTGCAGGCAGATGCATCTCCATCAGTGTCAGAAGTCTGAACTCTCAGACTTTGGTGCTTTTGTTTCCTATTAATTTTCTATTAAAACTTACTACTAAAAAGTCCAATTATATTGTAGCTCAAACCGAGAGGAAAGAACTTACTTCCACATTTCTCTAATGGGAGCGGGGACGTTAGGCGCTAGTGCCAGCACGAGGACCCGAGAAACGCAGGGGTGCTGGCACAAAGTGGAAGGCCAGAAGAAATCAAGTCCAGCTATAACTGCCATCATCACTGCTTTCCGTCACACAGCGCATCCCAACCGTCTGCCAGCTCAGATCCTTAGTATAAACTTACGCTTCTAGGAAGCACTGTCCAGACTGTGGTAGAAAATGTGCTTTGGGGAAACTGAGTTGCTCTAGACCCAACCTTCTTTCCTGGGAATTGTTTTTGGTCACTTCAGTCCTGTTCAAGGTAGATCGGGAAGGTGAATATTTGTATAAAAGCAAGTAAATGGTTGGTGGGTTGAATTAAAAAGTGATTGCATTTGCTAACCAAGCAGCAACACCATGCATTTGGTGACAGCCCTCAAACAGCAGAAATTCCTCAAGTTCATTCCCTAGCCTCTCTCTGGGAGGCCACCGTAAAGGCAATTTCTTTGAGTGGTAGTAAACACAACAACATGAAACATGATGAGAAACAGTTCTTAATCAATGTTTAATTAAACATGGTAATGCTATAACTAGGCACCTGAATTTATCTATTGGACTCCACTGTCTACACAGCAAAGAGAAGAAAAAAAAAAAGCTTTATATCAGTAAATATTTTAACTTCTAAAGTATTTCATAGGATTGGGTTACATCACTCTGAATCACGGGGGTATAACTCACTTCAAAGTTAGATGAACAGTAACTTAGATCAGTTAATTAGAACAAGGCATTGCGGCCGAAGGAACAGATTTCAAAGCAAATCCACAGACACTACAAGGAAAAATCTTGAAATGCTTTTGAAGGGCAGGGACACACCCACCCCACCCCCTTCATTTACAGACAGCAATCTATGAAAAGATGCAGTTCAACAAGTCAATTCAACAAATACCTGCTGTGAGCCTAACACATGCTCTGACCCTACGACCCTAACGAGGCTGTGCCCTCCAGAGCTCAAGAGGTAAGGAGGTCAGGAAGTGTGGTGGATGTGGAAGCAGGAGATGGCAATCTTCTCCAGAGGAAAAGCTATTTATAATTTCCTGCAACATCTTCAGATTTCTCCTAGAAATGTTCACAAGTCACAGGCAGGCGAGCAGAATGGCAGTTATCAGCCTCACGACGAATCATATCAGGTTTGGATATGGTAAAAAGGGTAACAGACTGGGAATTAGGAGACCTACATTCTAGTTCTGGCTCTGAGACCACCTAGATGTAAAAAATGCCTTAATCCCAAGTAGTCTCATGGTCCTGATCTCTTCCAAAAAAGAAAAATTATGAAGTTGCAGTACGTGCTGCATAATACTAAGGGTAAGTAATATTACATGTGTCCTTTTATTTAATTCTCACAACTCCACAGGAAGGCTGTGATTGGTATCTCCACTTTAAAGATGAAGAAACAGAGACTCATAAAAATTCAGTAACTTATCCGAGGTAATATGAATAGTCTAAGTGGCGGAGCTGAGTTACAAGTTCAGGTCTGCTGCTTCTTTGCTCTTTCTAACACACATACACATTCCCCCTCTCTCTCTCTCTCTCTCTCTCTCTCTCTCTCTCTCTCTCTCACAAACATACACATACAAAATACCTTTGCATGTAAGTCCTGGAAATTATAAAATTCCCAAAGAGGTGACAAATCTGAAAGTCAAAATATGAACTATCAAGACTATATTAGAAAAAATATAGAAACAGCAACAGAAAGAATTCCATTAGACAGTGAAAGGACACACATGGAAAGGAGGAGAAGAGAAGGGAAGGTGGCCAGAAGTGGAAGTGGGCTCAGTGTTGGAAAGCAGAGACCCGAAGCTTCGTATATCCCATAACATCCTGCAGGAACTTAAGAACTATTGGATTATTAATGTGAACACACTATGTCGGAGAGTGTGGAGAAAACAGCCACCCTCCTCCTCTCCTGTAGGACCAGTAGGAGGCAAGCTGCCTAATCTCTCTGGAACACAATCTGGCATTATGTAAGCAAGTTTAAAGCTGCACATGTTTCTTGATTCACCTGTTCCACTTCTAGGAATTTATACACATAGGAAAAGTAAATACAAGTATACCCACTATATATAACAACAAAGGAATGGGAACAACTTATAGTCTACTCGTAGCATAGCAGTTAAATAACTGTAGATCTAGCCATTTCATAAAGCACTAGGTTGTCACAAAAAAAAATATTAATGCATATCTTCTAAATGTCTTGTGATGGATGATGTCTAAGTTCTCTAAGTAAAAAAAAGCAAGGTACTGAACACTATGAACAGCAAGCTGCCCTTCGTGGAAACACATACATACACCCAGAGGATATTTATTGTGTAAGGATATACATACATACATATATACGTACCTAAATATAGCTTTCTTTAAGAACTCACAAGAAGCTGATGTCAGTAGTTGCTTTAGAGAAGCAAAATGAGGCACTGGCAAAGGGGGTAGAAAGACCTGGGGTTTTTTTCACCGTATACTCTTTGAATGCCTGAAATGTTTGTCCTTTGTGTGAAAAAGAAACTCTATCACTAGAATGAGTAACAAAGAAAAATTATGACTGTGACCTCATACACACACACATAAGCTTGAAATAGCATCCACCCACACCCTTGCCAGTGTTCACGCACTCCAACCTTTTCCTTATAAAGCTTCCTCGGGTTCAGGGGTTTCCCTGGGATGGCATCCTCCTTCTTGTAAAAACATTTTATTTTACATAAAGCATAATCATTAATCAATCGTTCAATGCTCACTCCTCTCCACGGCCAGCCAAGGCGCATTCCACGCTAAACTCTGTTTCCTCCTTTCTTACTGCAGCTTCCCAGTCAGAGGGACTTGGCCAGAACAGCTAGTTGTTTCTTTACACATTATTTTCCATTTTAATATCACTATTCTTATGAAAGAAAATACACTGTGAGAGCTCATCAGCCTCCAAGGAGAAATGGCTCCCCAATCTCACTATTCTGAATTTCCAGGGCTGTGTGATGCAAAAGATTGGCCGTCGTTTGGGCTTACCAAAGGCAGCCCAAATATTTACGTCCCAGAACAAGCATTTTTAAGGGAACAGTGCCCCCTGGTGTCCCGTAGAAAAAGTTACAGGGGTTTTGAACAAAAGAGGTAAATTCTAATGTGTAAAGCAGGATAAAAATTTTCACAAGGAATTCGATTAAAATCAACAAGTATAGCCTGACCTGTGGTGGCGCAGTGGGTAAAAGCATCAACCTGGAGCACTGAGGTTGCCGGTTCGAAACCCTGCCCTGGTCAAGGCATATATGGGAGTTGATGATTTCTGCTCCTCCCTCCCTTCTTTCTCTGTCTCTCTGTCTGTCTCTCTCTCTAAAATGAATAAATAAAATCTTAAAAAAAAAATCAACAAGTATGAATGACTATTCTCTAATAAGCATTGCTGAAGGGCCTTAGAGATTCAGAGTTAATAATGTATTGTTCTCCAAACACTCAAGTCTAGCTTTACTGGTTTTCAGATTAAAAACAAACACCAGAGAACAGTTTTCTGCAAGGCACTTTGCTCCATCCACGCTGTTGATGCCAAAGTACCACATCTCCTCCGGGACACTAACAAATGGAGATAGGAAAGGAGGTCCACTTGTTAGAGCCCTTTACTGATAAACCTACACCTTTGGGCCCTGCACAGAAGACGCCTCTCCTCTAATGCCACTGACTGAAACAAGCTCTGTTTACACAGACGTGTAGACAAGACCTGCAGCAGTAATGCCTGCAAACTTATCCTTAATGTCCACTCTCAACTAATCAATTTCTCATAAAAGCTCTTGGGGCCTAGAAAGCTACAAGTGAGCAGAATACATTATCTCCCTAGTCCCTGAAAATGGGCTCTTGAATCAGACCTCTCTGCAAGTCAAATTCCAGTTCATTCATTTATAACCTGGGTGATTTTGGACAAATTACCTTCAATATCAGTTTCCTATTCTGAAAAACAGGGGAAACAATATTTACCTTGCAGGAAAATTGTGAGGGTTAAATGATGAGATAATGTTCAGAATGGTACCTAACACTGGAACATACTCTACCCTGTTGCCACAGTGATCTTGATAAATTACAAACTGAATAATATTAAACCCTGCTTAATGTTGTTCAATGAATCCCTGTTGCCTTTGGGATAAAATCCTAACTCACTAGAACCCTTCAAGATCTAGCCACTGCCTACCTATATCTCTCAACTCCCTGCAGTCACAAAGGTCCCCCACTGGTCCCAAACTAAACCATTTCCACGCCTCTCAAAATGCACTATTGCCCAGAATGACCTCTTTATTTTCTCCCAGTTAGTTCCTATTCATATTCAAAACTCATCTCAGAAACCAGCTTTTCAAGAAGGTTTGTCAGATCCTCAACATCCTGGGTTTACATCAATCAAAGAATTTACCATACTTTATCTTGTCTGTTCTTACTAGATTATGAACTCTGGGAAAAGGCCATGTTGTCTTAGATCTGGACACTCAACAATTGGCCCACAGTAGACACTTAATAAATATTAAATAAAGTAATGAACAAAGACACCCAATTAAGTGTGTAGACCCAAACTCTGCTCCCTTTGCAAAGAAAGGATGTACCTGTCGAGACTCCTTTTTGCCTTCTGTCTAGACAAGTAAAGTTTTTTAATTGGAGAATATGTCAAACAGAATTAAAAAAAAATAAGAGAGCACCTAAAACTTCATCTCAAAGCAGTCAGCAACCCCTTCCCTACCCCGTATTTGAATTTCACTTACCAGGGAAGGGCTAGCTAGAACGCAGTGGAAATTCCAATAGAAGGGGAGACCCGAGAGCTCACTCTGCACCCGTAGTATCAGTGTCTCTGCCATACGATCACAGGAAAAAGTAGCTTTTCCAGGGCAAACAATATCCTTCAACAGCGGGCGAAGCAGATCATCCAAATGACAGAGAAACGCCTCAGGTGGAGCAATCAGGCGCTTGTTCAGCATCTAAAAGGACAGCAGGAGCTGTACAGAGTGCAGGGCTAGAGGGAAACTGACTCCTTCATAAGCAACAACAAACAGCAAAGGGAAACTCTGGTTAACATGAAGACAGTGGGCATGAGGAGAGATCAACTGGCCTGCTTCCCAATTCTGCCTCGTACTGTGTGCAGTACAGAAACTAATACATGCACACAGACCCATATGTAAAGATCCCAGGGGTATAGGCAGAAGTGCAGGACGTTGATTGGATGATTGATTGGCATTGCCAGAGCTTGATTCAGCCTTCCTTGACAACTGACAGGCCAGCATGCTGGCTGATATTAATGGCCCCTGACCTTCACCAGGGAAGAAATGATATCCATTACCCCAGCAAAGTAGTACTTCTCTTCACACTTACCTTGGCTCGTTGGTGGACCACACTAGCGTCTGCATATTCGTGCCACACTTCTTGAAGATCTGAAACCAGCAAGGCATAGCCCTGCTTGGTGATATAAGCCTTGGCCAAGAGGGAGTTTTCATCAAGCTGCAGCCATGCCCATGGCTGCGCCAGCAGGCCTTGCTCCAATTCCTCCATCTATAGGAGAATCTTAATTAGCAAAGTGTCCCAGGGTACTATGGGCCTGGGAGTGGGAGAAGGGGAGGGAATCTCCAGACAGTTCAGTATCAAATAAGTCACATGAAATCCCTCCCTCATAACACAGAAAGCATGGATTTATATTATACCCCCCACTCCTCCACCTCCCCAACCCCAGTACACAACCAACCAAACACCAATCTGAGTACCTCTTGGCCACTAAAAATCTATTTAGAATTTTTTTAAAAAATCTATTTAGAATTTTGAGAGACTTTTTTTTCCATATTAAGTACCTAGAGGAACTTTCTTCTATAGTGTTTAAGCCTCAGCATACTGGTATTAGTACTTCTGCTTTCTAATCGTATAACAATGTAGAAACCTAAACCATTCTCATTGTATATTTATCACATTCCTAAGGACTATGTCAATGCTACCTTTTCCCAGAACTTCTAGAAGAGAAGGAATAGTTATTGTCTTATAAAACATCATAAATCTTAAGTGTCATCAGAAAAATTCAAATACTTGATTATTATGTAAAAACAAAATTCTGGAAGCTCTCAGGATTTCAAATATATATATATATATGACATATAATAAACAATAAATATAAAATATATTCCCTAAGACAGATTCTTAATCTAGAGTCTACATATGTAAATCGTCTGGAATTACATGCAAAATTTGTGCGTACATGCATATATTCATTTGGAATGAAAGTCCACAGCTATTGACAAATTCTCAAAGGGATCAATGATATATAAGTAAAGAGCTAATAAACCCTGTGTCCAGAGCAAACAGGGAAGCACAAATCCCATATCAAGAAGAACCTGAGGCCCTGGCCGGTTAGCTTAGTGGTAGAGCATTGGCCCGGCGTGTGGAAGTCCTGGGTTCGATTCCTGGCCACCCATTTGCTTCTCTACCCTTCCCCGTCTACTTTCTCTCTGTCTCTCTCTCTTCCCCTCCCACAGCCAAGACTCCATTGGAGCAAAGTTGGCCTGCGCTTTGAGGATGGCTCCATGGCCTCTGTCTCAGGTGCTGGAATGGCTCCAGTTGCAACGGAGCAATGCCCCAGATGGGCAGAGCATCGCCCTCTGGTGGGCATGCCAGGTGGATCCTGGTTGGGAGCATGCGGGAGTCTGTCTGACTGCCTCCCTGCTTCACTTCAGAAAAATAAAAATTAAAAAAAAAGGATTAAGAAAAAAATAAGAAAAGAAGAATCTGAAAAACTAAGAAGTCATAACTACAAGGCAAGAGCACATCACAGAGGTAAAGATGGTGATTACCCTCCACTTCACTCATCCTCCACATCCCCACCCAAGGCACTGCCAGCAGCGACACCATGCCCTGCTCCACATACTGGAACTGCTGGGCACCAACTGTTCCACTTCAACAACTCAATTTGCAGCCTTAACCTAGTAGATGTTCAGTAACTATGGCTAATGAACAAGAAGTTTGATTTTTTCCTGTGGGTTAAAAATAAAAAGGAGGGGATATTATAATTTCCTTCCATTATTTCAGTATATAAATACAAGTGAGCTGGGGGGGGGGGGTCATCTCAGAAGCTAAAGAAATCTCCTTGGATTTCGTTAACGAAGTAAACACGGTTTGTTCCTCCAGTCATTTCCATCTCATTCTAAGCCATTATTCTTCCACCATACCCTAGTCTTTGAAACACGGCCCTGTAACCTAACTTAATTTGTACAGTCAATAAACAAGTGAAATAGAAATGTACATTGTTGGCAACGAAAAACTGATGATTGATGCTTCTCATCTCTCTCCGTTCCTATCTTCCTGTCCCTATCTATCCCTCTCTCTGTCCCTGTAAAAATAAAATAAAATAAAATTATTGAAATGTACATTGTGACTTTATTTGCAGCAGCCTCAAAACCTTTGTGTTTGGGGAATGGTACGACAGTCACATTTCTTACCGAGATCTTGGAATGATTAAACTAATCCTCACCGTTCCAGAGTTCCACATTGCCAAAGGTCACAAACTCAAGTGAAGTCGCCAAGCCCTTCTGTCCCTTATAGGTACTACCTAGCGTGCAATCTACTCCGATTCACCACAATTGGCCTGTCACTTCAGAAGGCCCGGAAGCTCAGGACCATCAAACTGTATGGATGGGCGATGGAAGGTGCTGTTTTGTTTTGTTCCTGGTATGGGAAAGGGGTTTAAAGTGTGGCCATGCCCTGGCAGAATAGCTCAGTCGGTTAGAGCATCATCCTGAAGTGCAGAGGTTGCAGGTTCGATCGATCCCTGGTCAGTACATACGGGAACAGAGTGATGTTCCCGTCTCTTTTTTTCTCTTCCTCTCTATCAAATAAATTAAAAACAAAACTTTTAAGTGTGGTCAAGGTCAACAGGTCCCCTAAAGGACGGAGATATTCAGCACTAGACCTGGGGTTAGCTGCTCCCACCACGCACATCCAGAGTCTTAGGCCTCTCTATCCCACTTTTTTCTTTTTTCCTTCAAGACCACTTTTAGTCTAACCAAGTGGTGGCACAACAGATAGAGTGTTGGACTGTGGTTGCCAGCTAGGGCACAGGCTCATCAATTTGAGTGCACGGGATCACTGGCTTGAGCATGGAATCATAGACATGACCCTATAGTCACTGGTTTGAGCCCAAGGTCGCTGGCTTGAGCAAGGTGTCACTCACTCTGGAGTAGCCCCCCACCCCAGGTCAAGGCACATATGAAAAAGCAATCAATGAACAATGAAGGTGCAGCAATTAAGAAATTGATGCTTCTCATCTCCCTTCCTGTCTATCCCTATCTCAGTCTCTGTCACATACAAAAAAAGACCGCCTTTAACCTTCACGTTAACCAGATTCACCCGTTTATTACTCTTGAGTAATGTGGGGGAGAGCGGAGAGCCCACAGCGAGGTGGGGTCACCTGAGAATCAGGGTCTGCACCAAGCCCCGCCCCTCAGCCGGGAGGTCCTCTCTCCTTGCAGTTCCTTCGCCATCCTGCAGAGGGCAGCAAGGCCCCAGCGACCCCACGAGCTGGGCCACGCCCCGTTTTCTGGGCGGGACGAACGCTCGCTCTCTCCTAGAGTCCCACCCCACGAGACCCGCCTGGCGCCGTTTCCATCTGCCCTCGCCAGAAAGGCCTTTGCTGTCCGCCTTTCCATTTCTACGGCACCGGCCGCACGGGGGAGCGACTCAGGAGCCCTCAGGGGGCAACAAAACCGACACTCCGCTCCTCCATAGCATCCAGCAGCCCGCTACAGCAGCCCGCTAAGAAGTAGCTCCCAGACCCCGCCTCGCTGCCGGGAGGCGGGCTGTGCACGCGCGGTCCCGCGGCCCCGCCCACCCCGAGGTCGGCCCTGGAACGTGGGCCGCGCGCTAGTCCCTCCTGGGAGAAAGTGCCCGCGGCCGCGCAAGCACACAGGGGCCGAGCAGCCCCTCGTCACACCCCCGTCGGGCTCCCGCTCCGGCCCGGATTCCAGCCGGACCCCACCTACCGTGAACGGCAGCGACAGCTCCCACCCTCCCCGCAGGAGGCCTACCGGCGCGCGCAAACCGAAAGGCCTATAGTATAGGCATTTACCCCACACGGGGGGCGGGGCCTTGGGGCACAGGGGCGGAGCCCGGACCTGACGTAGGCGGGGCATCTAAGCTGATTAAGAGAGCGCTCTGAGCAGAAGGCTAGGCGTGGCCAAACAGCTATCCAGACAGGGCAACAGGTAGAGAAGTTGCGGGTTCGCTGGGTTGGCTGGGTGGAAAGAATTCCGGGTAGGTGCAAGAAAGGGGGCCCGTGTATTTGGACTTGTTAATAAATGTCACTTTCCCTCTCTCCCTTACCTGTCCAACCTCTTTGATATACATAGGGAGAGGGTAGAACTTTCCTAGATAATCTCTTGGGTCCTCACCAGCACGTGAGCTCTTTGGTGTGTCTCCCAAGCATAAATCCCATGGCCTGACCTCCTTTGACCTTCTCGCTTGTCTCATTCTCCTTCCATCCATTCCCATAATTATTAAGGTGACCAGATTTTAAAATTGGTAAAGTGGGACACCCTTGGGGGGGGGGGGGTTCTTGATTAAAAATTTGGTCTAGCCCTGGCTGGATAGCTCGGTTGGTTAAATCATTGTCTCAAAGCACAGAGGTTGCTGGTTCCATCCCCAGTCAGGACACATACAGGAACAGCTCAATGTTCCTGTCTCTCTCTCTCCCTCTCTCGCTGAAATTAAAAAAAAAAAAAAATTGGTCTATATGGAGCAAAAAGAAATTTTATAGAATGCAAAAATAGTATTGTAATATATTTTTTTAATTTCAACATAAGTACAATTTACAAATATAATACATTTAAAAATATGTATAGTATTATTTTAGTCTTTGGCATATTTCTCATTTGAGTGAATTTTTTTTTAGTAGATTGCTGTCATTGTTTAAAAGGTCATGAAATTTTTCACAAGAATTTGTTAAATTATATTTCACACATAATATGGCTTTCAGCCTGACCAGGTGGTGGCGCAGTGGATAGAGCATCGGACTGGGATGTAGTAGGGCCCGGGTTCGAGACCCTGAGGTCTCCAGCTTAAGGGTGGGCTCATCTGGTTTGAGCAAAAGCTCATCAGCTTGAGTCCAAGGTCGCTGCCTCGAGCAAGGGGTTGCTCGGTCTGCTGAAAGCCCCTGGTCAAGGCACATATGAGAAAGCAATCAATGAACAACGAAGGTGTCGCAACGAAAAACTGATGATTGATGCTTCTCATCTCTTCCGTTCCTGTCTGTCTGTCCCTATATATCCCTTTCTCTGACTCTCTCTCTTTCTCTGTAAAAAAAAAAAAAAAGGCTTTCAAAGTCTCAACACTTAAATGTGATTTTTCTGATGTCCACACTTTATTTACCGTAGAAAAAAATGTGTTCAGTCGCAGCATTAATTCCTGGTCAAGACAGTGCGTATTTCACAATCTTTAGTGCATTATTGTATGCAACATGGTTTGTTTCAAAATGATGAAATATTTCTAACTATTTGTTCTCTATTGTGTTTTTTGCTGATGACCAAGATTTAACCTTTTCCTTATCAATATATATTTTTTAATAATGATACCTCATTAAAAAAGATCATTTTCGGAAATATTACTATATAGGAAATTTTGAGTGAGTCAGAGGGATCGGGTTACATGGTCCCAAAACCGATGCTGGAGCTGCACAAGCGGGCGGGAGCAGGCAGAGCAGCGCCGCTGGCTTGCTCGGCGGCTGCGCTCCCCGCGGCTTGCGCCTTGCAAAGCTCAGAGCCTCACGCCAGCGTCCAGGACGCGGGCCTATGGGTAGTTAGGGGACTTGACAGCCGCCGCCCCAGCAGGTACGTCCTGCCTGAAGTTCTTTGTTTCGGGAGCCGCACAGGGCAGCCAGCTCTTGCCGCAGTGCAGGCGCTTCCAGGTCAAGACGGGTCTCCCCGCCAAAAACCATATATTCCCTTCCCGTTCTCCCATCGTTTCCTAGCTTATTGTGCATTCTTTCCAAAAATCAGGACTTTTTTAAAATGCCGTGGGATGCGGGACATATTGTTAAAAATCAGGACTGTCCTGCCAAAAGCCAGACGTCTGGTCACCTTAATAATTATGCTTCATCACCACTGAGAAGCTTGAAATCCCTCAACACACCTTGTAGTTTGTACAACTTATGGTTTTTCTTGAGCTGGATACTTGAGCCTGAAAAATTTTCCCGTGCATTTTCCACAACCAAAAGTCTTCCTCTTGCTAAAGCCAGCCTCGGGGCTGCTTCTCTCATAAAGCCTTTCCCACGGTCCCCACGCAGAGTTGTTTCTTGTGCTTTGCTCCCAAAGCGTTATTTTTATCATTATTCCAGACTGCCTCCTGCTTTGGATTGCAGTAATTACATTGTCTTTTTAACCCGTAAGTGTCTTCAGAGGGCAGGGACCCTGTCTTATCCATATCTGTAGTTCCAGGACCTTGCACATGGGAAGCACTCATTAAATATTTAACTGAATGCTGAGGTTCAAGTATAGATAGTTTATAGGCAAAATCTCATTTTCATTCATGGCCCCGGCTCTGGAGCAGTTAGGCTTAATTAAGAGAAAGCAAGGCAACAAACCTATTGGGAAACAAGACCTTTATATGGGCCCATTCTACACCACACACACACACACATCCCTTCTCTCTCTCTTTCTCTTTTTTTCTCTCTCTCCCTAGGAGAAAGAAGACCCTGGGTGCGGACTCTCCAGCAAACTGGGAGATAGGACTAATCCAACCAGGGCATAAGTATGAGTCCTGGAATTAATGCAACCTAATTTCTTCTCTGCTAGACCCTGGGCACTGCTCCCCAAAACCAGGCAGCAAGTCGGCTGTCTCTCCTGGTTCTGCAGATCCTTCTTCCTCATTCCCAGGGTCTTCAGGTACTGGGCAGAGGCAACGGATGGGCTGGGGAATGCAGGGACACGGGTTTTGGACGGGGCAAGGAAGCTCATACTCTGAAGCAGCCTTGTCCCTGGACTTCTGAGGCACCCGAGTCTCTTGGGCAGCGAAAGGGGATGGCAGCCCTTGACCTAGGCCTCGCTCAAGCTGTGTACCTGCAAAACAAAGGTTGGTCAGGCCTTTGCCCAACCCAGGGAGTGATGACTTCCTGGCCACTCCCCCGTCTGTTAGGGCCTGGCCTCAACTTACCAGGAATGGTATTCTCTAGGAGGAAGCCCAAGAGTCCCGCAAGGAAGATGGGCTCTGAGAGCAGCGAGCGAAGTAACACATCCAAGGGGCTCCAGCCTATAGGATGTTGGGATCAGGCAGGAGGGGAACCCTGACCCTATGCAAGGCCAAGGAGTCTTATACTTCTAGACCTAAATCTAAGTCTTGAACTAAGGAGACATCTTTCTGAATTGTTCCATCCCATTTGTCCTTTGTCACTCTACTCTCCATTTTCCATACCCAGGCCCTCCCCACAGGATCCCTGCTCAACACCCTATCTTCTGAGCATCCATGTGCCCTCCAGATGTGCTTTGATAGTCCAGGTTCCTTGTCTCTGGAAATTTTTGTCTTAAAATCCCCAACCTTACTTCCCACTTACCTTCTACACTCTAGCCTGGGTTTCTTAACCTCAGTACTACTAATTTAGACCAGGTAGTTCTTTAGGGGGGCTTACCTGTGCATTGTGAGATATATAGCAGCATCCCTCTACATGCTAGTAACCTCCCCTCTCCCCTGTTTGTAACAGCCAAAAATGTCTCCAGACATTGCCAAAATCATCCTCAGTTGAGAACCACTGCATTTGCTAAGCTGAGCTAACAAACTAAGCTATTTGTTGCTCCCAGGACATCCCTATGACTTCCTACTTCTATGTCTTTGTTTATGGTGGTTTCTCCACCAGAAATGATCTTCTCCCCATCCTTCAAGACCAGTTCCAATGTTACTTTCTCCATAAAACTTGCCTGGATCACGTCATACCACAACCATCTAGCGATCTCACCACTGAGCAGCACTGCTCTTTATCTGAACCTTTCCTGTCACGTGCTTACACATCTCATTTCTCTTACTAGACTGTAACATCTGGAGGCACCTTTGTATCCCAACGAACTTGCATGGTGCCCAATAAATATATGCTAAACAAATGGATGGACTGTTTGTACCAAAGCCCAGAGAAGGGCATGGAGCCCACAGTCCAGACAGCCTGAAGCCTCAAGCCTTTGCTTTCCCCCATACTGAGTAACTCCTCTGTCCTTCGCCTCCTCCCACCTGTGCTCAGAAGGACTGGAGCATCCCGGAGCCATCTTGGCAGCAGCAGGGCCATGAAGATGGAGAAGCCAACAATGAAAACATTCCGCCCAGAGTCAATGTCAGCCAGGTGGAAGTTGGAGAATCCAGTAGACAGAACCACAGCCTGGGTCACACCCAGCACCCCACCTGTGTCATAGCAAAGTAATCAAAGGGGTTGAGAGACAGCTAGCATAGCAGGAAGTATTGCAAGCTGGGAGAGATTGTTATGGAGAGAGATGACCAAAAGGCTCATTTCTGATTCTGCCAAAAACCCAGGAACCCAGTCAAGGGCTTCTGTTGGACTAAGAAAATGAATCCGGGAGGCTATTCAGAAAGAAACGGGGCCAGTCACAAGCAACCAGTTGGGCCACATTGGGGGTTAGTGGGTCAATACCAGCCCTGCTGATATATCCACTCACCAAGGACAGGCAGCGGGATGGTGGTGAGGAGCTGGGCCAGCCTTGGGGAGAGCCCAAGCCCCACGCAGATCAGCCCCACCAGGTGGGCCACTCGCTGAGATCCAGCCTACGTGAAGAAAAGACACTAGAAAAGACAGCCACCTCCTCAGCTATTCAAGGTGTTTGCCTGGTGGCCCTTTCCCACCATTTGGGTCCCAACTCAAATGTTACCCTTCCAGGAATCATCCCCGAATACTCTGCCTAAAGGGGCCTCCTGTGCTCAACCACTGTCCCGCTACCATCTTTGTTTTCTCAACGGCACTTAGCATTCTGGGAAAATATCTTATGTCTTTTTCTTAAATGGTCTGCCTCTCCCTCTCTGAAGTCTCCGAGAGAGCAGAGACTTTATCTGACTCGTTCTTCACTGGAACCCTAGCCCTGTACAGTGCCTGAGGCATAGAAGGAGTTCAATATTGATTTGGGGTCTTCCTTCCACTTCTAGCCCCTTATCCCTTCTAGGCGCCTCCCTAAATGAGATCACTGATGTGAAGTGCCTAACGTAGTACAGCACACAGCTGTCCATCAGTCAGTGTGAGTTCCCTTCCCTCTCCTGCACCTCCAGCACCTTCCCACCCCATTCTGTCCACATACCTGGAGAAGACTCATCGTGCCCACGTTGGGGAAGCTGGATGCAGTGCCCGCGGGGCTCCCCAAAAGCCCAGCCAGCACACTTCCCAGACCCTCCAGGCTCAGCCCCCGACTGCAGGCATGCGGAGGTGGAGGAGGCAAATGCAGCAGCCGGCCACACAGAGCGTAGCAGCCCAGGGAGCTGGTGGAGGCTGCCAAGGCCATGGAGATGCCTGCAGCCAGAGCCCGGGGTGTCAGCAAGGGCCAGACCCACTCAACTGAAGAGGGAGAAAGAGTCACTTTGGGGCCAGACTCAAGGCTGGAGAATCCCCCTGCCTCCAAAGGCCTGTGCTACAAGAATATCCTGGGGGCCCCAATATCTTAAAGATATCTTAGGGAAAAAACCATCAAACTCTTAGGATAAAGACAATCCTTTTACCATGGTCTACAAGGTCCTCTTTGGTCTGACCCTTACCTCTGTCCCTCCAGCCTTATCTCCCACCATACTCTGCCTTAATTCCTTCACACCAGATATAGTACTGACCTTGTTTAAGGCCCTTGTATTTGCTGTGCTGCTGGCCACCACAGGACTTTTGCATATGCTGTTCTCACAATCTAAAATGTTCTTCTCTCTTCCTTCGCCCAGTTAGCTCCTATTCATCTCTCACATCTCAGCTCAATGATCACTTCCTCAAGAATACCTTTTCTGACCTTTCTGATAAAGTCAGACACCCCATTATAAGCTTTCATCACACAAGTGTGCCTCCCCTTTGTTACACTTACCACATACAATTTTGCATTTACTTGGATGCCAATTTAATTAATATCTGTACTTCCCAACAGATTATAGACTGCATGAGCACAGATACTATGTCTGTCATGTTTATTACTATGTCCCCTATCAAATAACTAGCACTTAATTGGCACTCAACAAACCTCCATTAAACTGATGAATGAGCAAATTTCAGATACAATGTCTCAAAAGCAATCTTTATACCCAGGTCACTAACTCAAATGCCTGTAGGGTAGGTAACATGAATGTATAAATTGGGTAAGGAATATCATTAGAGAGTGGTGTGGTTTGCAGATAGGTATCTCTTAACACTAAATAGAACATCTGTGGTGAATGAGGGGCTGGCATTGCCCCTTAGAACGGCAATTTCTCTCCCCTGTTGTTTCAAGAAAACACAGGATTTAACTCAGAAATGAAATTCATTCAATCTTGAGTTGAAAAATATAGATACGTTTATTTCAATAAGAGGACTGAGGGCGAGGAGAAAACGTACCTGGGTGGGGCAGCCAAAACCACGGTGCTTTAGTGGGGTCAGACAGCTCCAGGGGAGTGACGCCGAGATCCAGAGGGGCAGAGATGACCCACACACTGGCCGCTGGGACCAGCACCTGAGGGGCAAGACTGAGGTGGAAAAGAACCCCTCCCCCAGGTTTTTCCAGGCCAGGCTTAGAGGAGTAACAGAGGCCTAGGAGTAGGGAGGTGAGCACTGGTTCCAATGCCAGCCCTTCTAATCTTGACAGCCCCTGCCCAGAGCCCACATACCGAGAGGAGCCGGAAGACAGGGGTGTGAGTACGAGGTGAAGAGGTTGAAGCTGGCCTCCAGGGGCACGGGGGTAACTGGCAGGAGCCCAGGTGCTGAGAACAGACCACCATGAGCAGGATAAGCCTAGGAGAGAGAAGGAGCTTGAGGAGCAAGAGGAAGCAGGCATCCCAGGGCAGGTAATGGAGGTAGGAGAGGCAGACTACCATAAAAGGGGGTCCCAGAGAAGAAAGCCCCCATGGACAGGGAAGGAGAGCACCGTGGCCAGTGTGAGACCACAGTGAATGTCAGGGAGACCCAATGTATCCAGCAAGATTTCTGGACTCCAAATCCGCAAAGTCGTCCCTGCTCAACTAGCTGCTCAGTCTGGTAGAGTCAGCAGCTCTGCCCTCCCCCGGTCCGGCACACCCCACTGGTCACCACCCCCCACCTCTCAGGACTTACGTACAGCAAGGCCAGCCCCCAGTGAATGGAGCAGAATAGGGCCACCTCCTTGTGGGCAGAAAGCCCTGCCACCACCAGGCTGGGGGCCAGCACCAGGGGTCCACAGCGAGGGAACAAGTAGCCAGGGATCCCCAACAGTCCCACTGCGCCCTGCAGCAGCCCAGACATCACCACTGCCCCGGACACCTAGGAGAGCGAAGAGGAGAAAGCATTCTGCTTGGCTAAGCTGATCTCAACCTGGGCATCCTAATTCCAGGGGCAGGTCTCTCACCCAGACCACCCTCACCTCCTTCCCTCAGAGTAGCTCAGTCTCTGCAAATGGAAACCAGAGCTTCCCCAACCCCCAGGCACACACCTCTCGGATAGAAGTGTTCCAGAGATCCGGGCTCCGGCAGCCGGGCCCCTCACACAGTTGCAGCATGTGCGAGGCTGGTAAGTTGGGGGCACAGACAGGAGAGAGAGAAATGGGATGGCGGCCCATTGCTCTGCAGTCCTAGCTGATGCCTGGCACAGCTCCAAGACCCCAGAGTGCCTAGACCCCATCGCTGCCCTCCTCAATCCTGTCACCAATCTACGCCTGAATGCTCCGATTAGCACCCAACCCTACCCTCATGCCTTTGTTCTATGCTCACAGTTTCCAGGTGTCTGGAAGGCCAGAGGCAGCTTCTGGTTGGTCAGCACCAGAGCAGGGACAAGAAACTCAAAGGACGGAGCCTGGACAAGAGGCAGCCTGTAGGAACAGCGGTCCTGGCAGGACTAGATGCAGGTGGCAGCTGAAAGGACTTCCCAAGCTTCTTCTGTCCTCTGGGACCCTGCCCTGGCCCTCTAGGGAGGTCCCCTTACCTGCTGCCCATCCAAGTTTGCAGGGTGGTAGACACACCACATGAAAAGAGGCTGGAGGCCAGGAGGTGGGCAGGGGAGTAAGCGAGTCCTCCTGGGGGGAAACTTCGAAGCAGGAGCAGGTGGGAGGCCCAGAGCAGAGAGGCCAGGACCAAGATATGCTGCAGGTGGGGGTAGGGGAAGGGGTGGTCTTTAGAAGTAGGCACATACCTACTTTCAGAGGGTTTCCCATGCCACACCTCCTCTCCTGAACACCCCCTACAGCCAGCATCAACTCCTGCACATCTGACTCCTACCTGCAGAGCCAGGAGACAGCTGAGGCCCCAGGGAGGAGGCCCACACAGAGAGGCCCAAGAGAGGGACGAGGGATCTTGGACAGCCGGCCTTGGTGGCAGGGTAACCGAGGCCCCCTGGGAGCCCACAGATCTGAGTAGGATGGGATGGGGGTGTGATCGGCTCATGCTGTCCTGCCTTTCGTCTTGTGTTGACTGCCCTGGGCCGGAGTTAAGTAGAGAGTGTGGGTCAGAGCTTGGGTGAAGTTAGCTGCCTGGAGTGGAAAGGGGGTGGAGTGTCAGTGAAGCAGAGCAAAGGAATAAGGGTTTTGAGGCAGGACACAGCCTTTTCACCTTTGCCCAGTTCTTGTGCAAATTCCATCACCCATTAACTGGGAGCCATATCCTGGATCCCTCCCCCAAGAATCTCCATCTAGATCCCCTGTTCCAGGCTCTGAAAAGCCGGACAGGAGGGGTGGAAACCTAAAAAATACCCTGGGAAGATTTGAGGCTGTATGCCTCCTCCCCACTGCAATCTGGCACCACTGTGACACTGCAGTTCTCAGCCCTTTTGGGGTCACATCCCCTGGAGGCCTCCAAAGGAGATGCATAGGTAATAGATGACACATGTCAAGTGATCACAACTTTATATAATGTCCTCACTGCAATATAAAGGAAGAATAAGTAATTTATTTAAGTAATTTATAATAAAAGGTATTTCATGATTTGAAAGCTTGGGCCCTACTAAACCAGAAGACAACAAATTGACAAGTCCTCACGCCCATATGTAGAATCATCACGGATGGAGAAGCTACCATGCCGACCGACCCTGGTGCTTTCCTGTTGACTTGTGGACCACAGGCAGTGCTGCCTTTGGTGACCTGATGCTTCAAACGAGTGTACAAGTTCATGGTAAAGTGCTGCAGCAAAGCAAGTCTGAATTCATATGGAGGTGCATTCATGAAAAACTGAGTCTTTTTTCAAAATGTGCAAAAAAGGACTTTGTGTTTACATGTGAAGTTAGATAGTTCTAGGCTCCAATATAAACAGGGTTTTCCTATGCGTGGTGTGCACCCAATGATTCCAAACTCACCTTGGGAATTATTCCTAATAAGAGGGATCCTGGGCATTTCAGGATGTCTAGCCTTCTGCCCAGGCCGACCAAATGCCAGGATCAGACCTTCAAATTTTTGAGTTAAAAGTCCTGTAAATTTCCAAAATGCCCCCTAGGGGGCATGCAATACATCCCTGCTATGGATCACCTTAAACAGTCCCAAATATCCACCCAGTCCAGCTGCCCAGAGGTTTTCCTTCTTCCAATGACAGCCCCACCTTGGACTGCCCTTAACAACACTACCATCCCAGGCCAGACCGGACTGAAAGTCAGGATTCACAGGTGGTGTCAAGGCTTGCCCTCAAGAAGCTGATAGGCTCTGCTGGATACTTGGCTTGGCCTCTGTCCACATGTGCTTCAGAATCCACAAGGGTGGTGCTCACCCAGAACTTTCAACAGACAAGATCGATCCCAGGGGTGGCGGTCACCATCCATGCTCCATGGCAATCAAGTTGAGCAGGGCTAGTGACCCACGGTGCTGGGAGCAGAAACGGAGGGGAAGTTTGAAAGGGGGCTTATGGCTAACAAAAAACAGGGAAGTTCTGAACTGGGGCTCAGAGAGAATGAATTGCAAGATGACGAGATCAGGTGGCAGGGTGGCTTAGAAGGCAGATATGGGGAAGAAAGTTATTCCAAGGGCTGCCAGAGAAGGAAGAATCCAGGCCGTGCAACTGAAACTGTTTATTGAAACCTCAGTTCTACAAAAGCGTGAAAAACCCAGATACAAAGCGGTGGCCAGAAGGGCCTGTGAAGACAACACCCAGGAGAGGAAATGGAAAAGAGGAAGCCCAGGAGCAGGGTACTTAAAAGACTGGAAGACAAAGGGGCAGGTTTGAAGGTCCCAGCAGTCCCCCGCCTCCTTCAGACGACATGGAAGGGGCAGGTGTGGGCTGGGCTTCCCCGCTCACTCACCTTCCCTCACAGCTCCCCCTTGGCCCTATCAATCCCTGGCTCTCCTGTTCAGAGATATCATACAGACCCTGGTCAACGTTATCTCCACCCCCCACCCCCATTTCCCATCTCCCACCTTTTTATCTGGGGAACTAAAAAGCTAAAGTCTAAAAGAGCCCAGAAGAGGCAAAGAGACAAGGGGTCCTCTGTCCATCTGTGACATGCCCCTGGTCACCGAGTTGAAGCTTACACTGGCACCATCACTGCCCTGGCCAACAGCCAGCCACTGAGGTCTAGGAGAGCAAGTGACCTTTAGTCATTCTGCCCCATAACTCCTTAAACTCCCTCACCCAGAAAAACAGGGAACCAGCCAAGGACCCAGAGAGGTAGAGAGGGTCTAAATCAAGCATTGCGCCTCCAGATTCTCGGGAACTCCCAAGCCCTCTTCATGCATCCCTCAGAACCCTACCTAGCCAGGGAAGATGAAAGACTTGAGGCGGGCCAGCTCCATGACGCTTAGAAGGGAACACTGCTGGGGCTGTGGGAGCAGAGGGGGCATTGGGCTCCGGGGCCAGGGGGATGCCAGGCCATGGGACTTGTACCAGGGGCTTGGGCGCCCTGTAGGGCCCGTATGGTTGGAATGGTGGCAGGCACGACAGGTTGGCAAGTCTTTCTCGAGCTTCTGGCAGAGGTGACAGTTATGGAGAATGGGAGGGGCAGGAGGGTCTGGGGGAGGCAATGGTGGGGGGCTCAGTGATTCCAGGAGACTGTTCCAGAGTGCATGCAGCCCTACGTTGCCTCCCAGGCGGCTGGAGACATTAGCAGGAGATGGCAGGCACTGTGGCACAGGAGGAGGTACGCAGGGTTCCAAGAGGCACCTGGAGGCCAGTCCAAGGTCTGGGGGACCAGGTGGGGGGCCGCAGGACAGCCCCAAGGACTGATGTATTACAGCCACTGATGCCACAGCCAGGGCCACACTGCTCACATATGCCATAGCCAACAGGCAGGACAGCTGCAGGAGAGAGATTAAGAAAAGTCAGTGCCAAATACCCTCCCCTGAAACCTGCTCTGACCAGCTTTAACATGCCTGCCCCTTGTCTTTACGAGTCCCCATAAGAGCTCTCTCACTATCTACTCCCAGACCTATCTCCTGAGCCTTTCAGGATTCGCTCTACATCATCCCACCCACACACCAGCCCACTCAAGCCTCCTATCTTCCTGACCCCTCCTCACCTTTGCCAGCTGATGGCAGAGGGAGCCCAGGGCCAGCTGCCAGGCTGGCTGCTCCAACAGCACACACAGGTCGGTGTAGGTGTACCAGCCCCGTCGCCGTCCCTGATACTCAGCCACACTATCGGGAGCAGAGAAAAGACAAAGCGACTGCAACTCTCCTGCAGCTATCCTGCAGATGAGGTGCTCGATGGCACCCTCATCCTCCCCAGGATCCATCAGAAAACGCTGGGGGACTTGTTAAAAGCACAGATTCCTAGGCTGCCTGCTGATCCAGACACCGAGGATGAGACCAAGATCTGTATTTTTTTTTTTTTTTTTTACAGGGACAGAGAGAGAGTCAGAGAGAGGGACAGATAGGGACAGACAGCCAGAAACGGAGAGAGGTGAGAAGCATCAATCATTAGTTTTTCGTTGCCGTTGCAACACCATAGTTGTTCATTGATTGCTTTCTCACATGTGCCTTGACCGCAGGCCTTCAGCAGACCGAGCAACCTCTTGAATCCAAGCTGGCGAGCTTTTGCTTAAGCCAGATGGGCCCGCGCTCAAGCTGGTGAGCTCGGAGTCTCGAACCTGGGTCTTCCGCATCCCAGTCCGACGCTCTATCCACTGTGCCACCGCCTGGTCAGGCAAGATCTGTATTTTTGATACACTCTTCCCACCCTCCCAGAGGTGACTGATTACAAAGAGGGCAGGCAAGTTTGGGAACCACTGACCTGGGCATTCTCTCTCCTGTCTCCTCCCTCTCCCCAGACACACAGACCCCTGTCTAGCTCCTATGGCTTAGGCCTCAGCCCTTAAGTCTTTTTTCCCAACTCTTAGAACCTACCAGCTCTCTAACCAGCTCAGCACCTCAAAGATCTCCTGAGGGTCAGTGTAGAGACGCCAATCCTGTATGAAGAGAAAGGCACCAAACCAAGCTTAGACATGAGCCAGTCACTTAACAGCCAACAGCACTACAACTACCACTATGAGTAACGCTTACTTGGCACACACTATGTGCCAAACGCTGTCCCTAGAGCTTTTCTTTTCTGTATTAACTCATTTTGTTTTTGCATGTGTGTGCAAGAGAGACAGACATAGACGTGGACAGACAGGAAGGGAGAGAGATGAGAAGCATCAATTCATTGTTGCAGCACTTTAGTTGTTCATGGATTGCTTTCTCATATGTGCCTTGAAGGGGGGAGGGGAGGGTCCAGCTGAGCCAGTGAGCCCTTGCTCAAGCCAGCGACCTTGGGCTCAAGCTAGTGACCTTTCGGCTCAAGCCAGCGACCATGTGGTCATCGCTATGATCCTACACTCAAGCCAGTGACCCTGCACTCAAACGGGTGAGCCTGTACTCAAGCCGGATGGGACCATATTTGAGCCAGCAACCTTAGGGCCTCAAACCTGGGTCCTCAGCATCCCAGTCCGAAACTAATACACTGTGCCACCACCTGGTCAGGCTCTATTAACTCATTTAATCATTACATATTTGGATTCATATTTCACCCTCCATTAAGGGAACAGGGAAAAAATAATCCTGCAAATCATGCCCAGTAAGATAAGCTCTGACTCCGAGTGAACCCTGCTGGGCCTGGAGGAATGGAAGAGCAGGGATGCTCCATTTCTGGCCTCACCGCACCAGGAACCTGCAAACGCTGTAGTCATTGCAGAGCACTAGACAGGGAAGATCCTAACGAGGAAAGACACAAGGAGGATAAGCAGAAAGAGAAATGAGAAACAGAAGGCTGAGAGAGAAAAGACAAAGAGTGAAAGGAACAAGAAGATGGGCCAAGGAAACAGAGCAAGAGAGAAACAGCTACTCACCATAGCACTCAGGAAGCCCCTCTCCAGGGCATTGAGAGTGGGCACAGCCACCCCCCCTGCAGCTCCCCATTCATCATTGAAGACCTCCTCCTCTTCCCCTTCATCATAGAGGTATTTACTAGCCACCATCTGCAGAGGAGCGAGAGGTGGTATCAACAGAGCTCACACTGGGCTCCTAGCTCACAAAGGAAACAAAGAGGAGAGGATGTCCTACCATGGAGATCAGGAACAAGTCAGAGGAGGACACATGCTGTAGGTAGTCAGGGTTTCGGTGCCGGAGCCGCTCAATGTACACCAGGGCTAGCATCATAGCACAGGGGGAGATGCACGCCTCCCTGCGCGGTAGAAAGCATCAGTAATTAAACCCAAGCACCTTTCAGATCTTGTAACTCTTATGATGCTCATCTCTGTGTCTTTATGTCTTTTCTCTAGAAATAACCAATTGCTTCTTTTTAGGGTTCAAACACTCTCATCCTGTCTCCCTCAATTCAAGGCTCACCGGGACACATGGGCAACATATTTCTTCTGGAGTCGGCGAATGGGGCTGGGAGCTGCCTTCTGGAGCAATTCTACAGCAATATCTGCAGAGGCAGAAGGAAGACAGAGTAAGCAAACAACCTTCCACTCTCTCTCTCTCTCTCTCTCTCTCTCACTCCTCACTGCTATGGGCAGAAGACCCAGATAGATCTGTATGAGCTGAGGCCTTGGAGAAGGACCACAGTAACAATAGAGATCAAATTCTCCCATGTTGAAACAAAAAGTCCATCCCAAGTTTGACCTTCAGCTCCTCCCAGCAGGAAGGCTTATCTTCCAGTCACCAGAAGTTACTTTAACTTGTCTTTCACTCTTGTTCACTGGGGAAATAGACATACTTCATTTATTTGGGAAACACATGGTGGATGTTTTTGGAAAATTAAGAGTTTCTGGTATTCAAGTCAAGAGTGATACATATTTGTAAGATAGCAATGTTTTTTACTCATTTGGGCTAAAAAAAAAAAAAAAAAAAAAGGTGAAAAATAAACCCAGCCCTTACACCAACTACCTAAAAGCTACCTATGAAGAGACAGAGTAACTCATGAGGTACAGCTAGAGTCATTCTTGTGCCCGCTAACAACCCCATTTTCGGGCTTCTCACATGCCCAGTCACAAACACAACATTGTCTGACCTGCCATGGGGCTGGAGAGCTCTTCCAGGCTACAGTCAGCTTCCCAGTCCCAGCCATAGTAGAGTCTTCTCCGGATCCTGGCGCTCAGCTTCTGGTGTCCTGGGAGGAACTGAAACAGGGCAGGAGGTTGGTGGAGGGTGAAGGGCCGGGGAGAGTGTGACGGAGATCCTGACTCCGGGCCAGAAGAGAGTGCGGTGCAGCAGGCCTGCCTCCCTGCTCCTGGGATGCCCCACCCAAGTCCGCGGTCTCTGGATTGTTTGCCAGTGGGAGCCTGTCCACAGGGGGCGGAATCGTCCTCCACTGAGGGTTCCCCAAGTGCGGTTCTCCGGACAAGGGCTCCGGCGGGCCACCACTACCTCCAATCCTGTACCCCGCGGCTCTCCCCCGGGGCCCAAGCAGCCGGGGCCTCAGGTGGGGACGGCTCGAGCGGCTGCCTCCCAGCTCCCGGACAGGCTGTCAGGCGAGCTCTCGGCCCAGCTCGGCCCGGAGGGGAGCGCCTGGGGTCCCGACTCCAAGCGCAGGCGGTCGGGGAGTGGGGCGGGCAGCGCGCTCACCGAGAAGTCCTGGAAACCGGTGAGAGAGAAGGTGCCTTCTTCGTCCAGCAGGAGCCCAGCTAGGTCCATCGCGCCGCCAGCCACCGCCCTGCGAAGGCGGTGGGAAGCGAACGAGTTGTAAGGGGGCCGCGGAGCAGTCCCAGTCTGCCAGTCCACCTGCCCTCCGGCCTCCTCCGCGCCGGCCGCCGCCCTTGCCAGTGCCGCCCGCGTCCCTCGCGCCAGCGGCGGCAGGCGGGGCCCGGGCGCAAGGGCGCCTCTTCCTGTTCCGCCCCGGGCGGGGCTCCGCTCTCCGGGACCCAGGCTCCGCACTCCGGGATTGGGGCTTACTGGCCGGGGCGCTCACCTCACGGAGTAGAGAAAGCAACCGGCCGCGAGGCAGTGCGAACTATGCCGTTGTCGCGCCGCGCCGCTTGTCTGCCCCGCGTTTACAAGCCGCGGGGGTGTCGCCGGCGAGTCAGCGATCGGGGCACTTCCTGCCGCCGGCTGGGCCCAGCTGCGGGCTCCAAAGCCTGGTCCCGGCAAGTCACAGAGCTGCAGCATGCTCTCTCCTCATCTGAGAAATGGGGACAGTTCCTAGGGAACCAGACCGCACGGAAGGGGAGCAAGCCCGGCTGACTTCTTTTACCAATGTAGATTATAATGTGAATAAAACTAAAATGCAGGACCACGAGTTGCTTCAAATTGTTTTTAAAAGGGGTGATACACACACACACACACACATCAATGTACATAAAAGCGGCGAAGGGATACTCAAAAAATTTGACAGTGGTTGCACTGTGGACAGTTAAGCAGGGAAACTTACTTTTTGCTCTACAGTGCACCTTTTAGTATACTGTAGTTTCGAATTTTAAACCTAATTAAATACGGCCTGACCAGATGGTGGCGCAGTGGATGGAGCTTCGGACTGGGACAGAGGACCCAGGTTCAAAACCGAAGGTCACCAGCTTGAGCACGGGTTCACCAGCTTGAGCGTGGGTTCATAGACATAACCCCATAGTCGCGGGTTTGAGCCCAAAGTCGCTGGCTTGAGCAAGGGGTCATTTGCTCTGCTGTAGCTCTCAGGGGGGTCAAGGCACATATGAAAAGCAATCAATGAACAACTAAGGTGCCAGATCGAAGAATTGATGCTTCTCATCTCTCTCCCTTCCTGTCTGTCCCTGTCTCACTCTGTCACCAAAAGAACAAAACAAAAAACAAAACTAAGTAAGTATTTTGTAGGGTTATTGCAGAGATCAATTCAAGGGACAATAAAACGTCCTGTACGTTGTAAGCCTCAATAAATGGTGTTAACAGGTCTCCAAAGAATAAACAACATTTAAAAAGGATTTTATTTTTAAATTCACCCCCAGACCCTAAACTCCTAATTTGAGCAGGGGACCGGAAGGAGCTCGTCTGTGTGGGGGCGGGAATGTTTACATAGACAGGGAGTAAACAACTCTTCTGAGTAGGTGAAGCTGTTATTGAGTCAGTGTGTCGCGTCACACGCTGGTGTTTGTTTACCGCCGTGACAGGAAACTGGGAAGACCAGTACGTCGAGGGTTGAGTAATGGGACAACCGCCGCCTGGCCAGAGCAGAAGCAGATCCCACCGAGGAGACGGGGCATCTGGAAACCCCCTTTCGTGCCTCTTCGGCCGACATCACAGCGGGAATAGCCGGCCAGCGCCAGACTCCCTAGCCGCCCTGCCTACACCGAGAGAAGAAAACGGGCTGGGGTGGCGAAACACGGAGACACAGGCCCTCGCTCAGGAAGAAAGAGAAACCGCTTAGCCCCCAACCTGGGGTCACGACTCCAGCTGTTGAACAGAGCAGTGTAGGAACCCGGGTCACCCGTACCCCGTTCGCGCATGCGCGGGCCGCCCTACCCAGGCAGTTAGGGTGCGTCACGTGACAGGCCCGACACTCCGCCATCACGTGTCGCCCGGCGGCGGCTTCGGCGGCGCTCTCCGCGGCGTGCGCCCCCTTCCGCCTGACGCGCCCCCGGCGGCGGCCGCGCAGCCCTGGCTCCTCGCGGGCTCGGGCGGCGGCTGCGGCGGGGCTATGGCGAGCGGCGGCGGCGGGGGTAACGCCGGCGCGGCTGGGGGCCCGGGGCCGGGTCTGAGCTTCGGCCTGGCTCTGAGCGCAAGCATGGGTGAGGCCACCAGCGAGGCGGAGGACGAGGCGGCCACGGCCGAGGCGGTGGGACGCCTGGCCACGACGCTGTGGCTGCGGCTCCGCGGCTGGGAGGCCGTGCTGGCCGCCGCGCAGCGGCTGTTGGTGTGGGAGAAGCCGCTGCACAGCCTGGTCACGGCGGCCGCGCTCAACGGCCTCTTCTGGTAACGGCCGCGGAGGAAGGGGGCGGGCCGGGCGAGCGGGGGCGGGAGGGGCCGGGTCCCTAAGCTCGCTGGGGGTGACGCTGGCCCTGGGGACTGGCCCCCCCGTGCCTAGAGACTTGTCTTCCCCCTGGGTGGCCCCGTGCCTCCGTCTCCGGGTCTCGGGCTAGGCCCGGCAGTTCCCGTTCCTGCATCAGCGGGCGCGTTTCCGCCTTCTGCGATGGCTGCGGGAGCCGCTCATCCGTTCACCGCTCAGGGGCCTGTCTCTCCCCAAGGTTGCTGTCTTCGTCGTCCCTTCGGCCCATCTTCCTACTGAGCGTCTCACTTTTGGCCTATTTTCTGCTGGATCTGTGGCAGCCTCGCTTCCTCCCTGACGTCTCAGGTGAGTGTCACTTCCTTCATTTAGCGAGCCCCATTGTGCGCTTGCCTTGTGGATGACCCGCAGGGTGGCCGAGTGATGAAGGCAGTGCACACACAGCGGGCCGCCTGCCTCCCGGGCACCACCGCTCCCCCAGTTAGGAAATGGAGAATTCCTCCTTTCTCAAATTGGTGTTACTGTGAGTATAATAGTTACGATTGTGGACTCTGCGGCCAGATTGCCTGGGTTCCATTGTCTACTCAGCCATTTACCATGTGTGTAATCTTCTAAGAGCCACTCAATCTGTGTTTGCCTCCATTTTCTGATATATAAAGTAGGGGCTGACAGAAGTTTATCAGGAGGTGGAGAATAAGGGAGTTAATAATACATGTTTGGTGCATGTGGTAGACCTTCACATGCAATAGGAGTTATATAAATGTTAGCTCTCACTGCTTCGTGTTTGGTTTTATTTTTATGTTGATATACATACAACACCAGGCTTCTTGGAGCAACTAGATATAAGGCTATGTGCAAGTTGCTTGGGACATAAACATGAATAATATAGTTCCTGGGTTTGAAAAGGGTAAAGACTAAAACGGGGACACATTCAAACGACACAATCTAATGTTTCCTGCAGTTGGCATCTGAAGAAAGTCCTCTGGGACTGCGTAAGAGGGGCAGCTCTGCCTGCCTTGGGGAGTGTCTCCTAAGCCCCTACGGCTCAGTAACTTGTCCCCCTCCTCTCTCTATAGCATCAACCCCAGAGGAGCCACACTCTGACAGGTGAGTGCAGGCCACCTCTTGAAAACAAATGCCCAAATGCTGTCTTGCTTTGGTGCCAATGTCACCATGGCGCAGGGCCACACTGCAGCTTCTGTAGGCACAGAACCCCCCACATAGTGAACGGACTGATAATTAGCTTGGTCCTGGGTTCCTGTGTAGATGTTTGCGTGCCCACTCCTTTTGGGGCATAGGGTTGGGAGCTCTGGGCTTTGTTTTCTTGGACCAGGACAGCCTTTTTTGGGGAGGTAGGGTTATCCATTTCCTTAGACTGAAGATCTCAATTGGCATTCTCAGAGGGATTTGAGTGCCTAAGAAGCTGGTGTCTGAGGCCTCTAGGGGTCATGTCATGTCTCCCCAGTGAGGGTGCGGGGTCAGGCGCCCGGCCGCACCTGCTGAGTGTGCCCGAGTTGTGCAGATACCTGGCTGAGAGCTGGCTCACCTTCCAGATTCATCTGCAGGAGCTGCTGCAGTACAAGAGGCAGAATCCAGCTCAGGTAACCTCCCCCATGCCGTAGAGCAATTCCCTGCACTGTGGGAAAAGGAGGGGGCGGGGAGGAGTGTTTGGACACTGAAGGAAGAGACCTGGTGCCTTCTTCTCACTCAGAGAATAAGCTGATGTTCTGACACTATTTCCTGCCAAGGCACAGCAGTTTGACTTTTAGGTGTTTGGTAGTAGTATCAATTGCAAACTTTCCAAACTGGTGGTGTTGGGCATCCTTTGACTAGACTGGATCACCACATTCCCAGAGGGCATACTTCTCCTTTCACCTGCTGAGCAGTAATTTCTTACCCAGATTAGTGGGATGCATACTTCCGCCCAAGTTCTTAGACTCTGCTCTTCTCTGCAGTTCTGTGCTCGAGTCTGCTCCGGCTGTGCTATGTTGGCTGTGCTGGGACACTATGTTCCAGGAATTATGATTTCCTACATTGTCTGTGAGTAGGGTCTAACCTTGCCCTTCCCAAATCCCTCTCCTTGTCTTTCCCTGGACTGACCTAAAGGGAGGCCTGTGCTCTCTCCCTTGGCTCAGTTACCCGTTTACAGAGATCCCCGAGTATTAGCAACAGTGGAAGAGTTGCCTGGGAGGAGAGAAATACAGAGGGAAGAGGCTGATACAGTCTCCGGATAGGACTTGCTATTTAGGGACCAGTTGAATAAGGGCCTTCAGCAAATAATCATAGGGAGCTCTCAGTGGATGTTCTGTCCCCTAGTGCTGAGTATCCTGCTGTGGCCACTGGTGGTTTATCATGAGTTGATCCAGAGGATGTACACTCGCCTCGAGCCCTTGCTCATGCAGCTGGACTACAGCATGAAGGCAGAAGCTGATAGCCTGCATCACAAACACGACAAGAGGAGTAAGGGGCTCCTGTAACCCGGGCGGGGCTTGGCTTACGGCTCATGAAACACCCTGGAATTTATCAATAATCTCCAGTCCCTTGGCCATGTTGTCCCCCACTACTGTGCTGGCTTGGCGAGTACCCTGCTGCTCTTACCTCTCTAGAGCGGCAAGGGAAGAACGCACCCCCCGAAGGTGATGAGCCGCTGGCAGAGACAGAGAGTGAAAGCGAGGCGGAGCTGGCTGGCTTCTCCCCAGTGGTGAGGTCCAAGGGAGATGGGGGGGGGGTCAAGTAGAAGGCTGGGGGATGGGAGTTGGTTAGGGGGTGCTCCTAGAAAGTTAGTTCTCTTATCACTTCATCTATTGTGTTCATCCTGGTTCTCCTGCAGGTGGATGTGAAGAAAACAGCCCTGGCTTTGGCCATTACAGACTCAGAGCTATCAGATGAGGAGGCTTCTATCTTGGAAAGTGGCGGCTTCTCAGTATCCCGGGCCACAACTCCACAACTAACTGACGTCTCAGAGGGTATGGGAACCCATTAGCCCTTCCTGATCTTCCTGTTCCCTGTTGTGAGATACTAGCTTTGTTCTCTGGTTGTTGCCCCATAAATGTTTTCTTTGGGGAACTGACCCTGTAATTCTACTCTTAAGTTCCTGAAAGACCTTAACCCCTTGGGCCCGATCCAGCACTCCATGTACTGAGTTCTTGTTCTTGTACATATAGCCTATTGTGGGCATTCAGAACAGCAGGCCCATTCCTGACCCTCTTGTTTTCTGCACAGATTTGGACCAACAGAGCCTGCCAAGTGAGCCAGAGGAAACCCTGAGCCGGGAGCTGGGGGAGGGAGAGGAGACAGAGCTGGCCCCTCCGGAAGACCTGCTGGGCCCCCCACAAGCCCTGGCAAGGCCAGACCTAGACTCGGAGGAGGAGGAGGAGGAGGAAGACGACGCAGCAGCCAAGGAAGCCTTGCTTCGGCTCTCGTCCCCCCTTCACTTTGTGAACACGCACTTCAATGGGGCCGGCTCGCCCACAGAAGAAGTGAGGCTCTCCCCGCAAGGCCCAGTGGAGACACTGAGCCCGGAGGCAGGGAGCAGTGACCCCACCACTCCCTCGAGTGCCCTGCCCCCCCTACTCTGCCTTGCTGAAAGTGACCCAGCCCCTTCCCTCTCAGTGCTCCCACCTCTTCCCCAGGACTCACCCCAGCCCCTGCCTGCCCCTGAGGAAGAAGAGGCACTCACCACTGAGGACTTTGAGTTGCTGGACCAGGGCGAGCTGGAGCAGCTGAATGCAGAGCTGGGGTTGGGGCCACAGACATCCCCAGAGCCTCCTGACGCTCCACCCCCTCCATCCTTAGGGCCCAACACCCCTTCTCTGTTACAGGCAGACCAAGAGGCGCAGTCCATGGCCGAGCCATGAGCCATGGAAAGAATTGCAGGCACAGTAGGGTTTCCTGGCTAGAGGTGGTCACTGCTTCATCCTTGCCCTGCTGCTCTAGGAGGGGTAGTATGTAAGGAAGCTGGCTGGCTGGCTGATGGTAGCTAGCCCACCGTCTGCCACATGCCTGCCTGCTGTCCGGGCCTGCTACAGTGCCTGCGATTGGTTTTAAGTTTGTAAATAATTTTACATTTGGGTTAGTGGGTGTGAACAGAGCTAGGGAAATCCTTTCCCCAGCCTGCACTTGCTTCCCTGCCCCATCTCTATTCTCATTCCAGTCTGCCCCAAACCCTGCTGGTCTGTCTATCCCTTTTTTCTTCCATCCTCAGGGACCTGTGCTGCTCTGTCTTCGTGTCCCACTTGGTTGTTTAGTTCAGGCACTTTATTATTTTTCTCTTCTGTCCTGTGTTCCTCTCTGCTTTATTTCCCTGCTGTGTCCTGTCCTTAGCAGCTCAATCCCCACTCTCTGCCAGCTCTTCTTCCCCTGGCTAAACTTTAGGGAGGCTCCTGTCTGGGAGGTATAGACTAACCCTGGGGTGGTAGGTCAGGCCAGTAGTTGAGCTCTTAGGTCATGGTTGCCCGTGGAACCTCCACTGAAGCATTGGCCTGGTTCGTGGCAGCCTTTCATGATGAAGGAGCAGAGCAGGGATCCTACGGCATGTGCACCAGCACTGTGTTAGTGTGCAGGAGCTCTGTCTTGGGAGGAACAGCTTTCATACTCTCCCAGGGAGGAAAGGAGACCTGCTCCTCTGGACCGTGGGTAGTTCAAGTGTGGTAGGCCCCTTACCAGGGTCAGGAAGTGGATAGGAACATCTGCTGGTGTTGACTGGAAAAATAAAATGTTGATTGGCTAGAACTGCTCCTGCCTGCCTGCCTGCCTCACTGTGAGCTGCCTGCCACACAATGTCCCATCTTCAACCCTCATCTCTTTGTCCCCAATCATGCTCTTGGTTTGTTATTTACTTGGGGCAGAACAAGGCCAGAAGCGAGGATTACCCTGGAGCCCAAGCCACCTCCCTGGTAGTGTCACGTTCAGTGAGACTTGGCATGTGTGAATAGTGTGTGCAGGAGGAAACTGCCTCGTCTTCCCGATCAGTAGAAATTCGGAGCATAACGTTTGTTCTGCTACGCTTACTACAACCTTGGCACTGTCTTCTTAAAAAGTTCTTACCCATTGCCTGACCTGTGGTGGCGCAGTGGATAAAGCATTGACCTGGGAACACTGAGGTCACCAGTTCAAAACCCTGCGATGGTCTGGTCAAGGCACGTATGGGAGTTGATGCTTCCAGCTCATCCCCCCTTTCTCTCTTTCTCTCTCACTCTGTGTCTCCTCTCTAAAATGAATACAATAAAAAGAAATTTAAAAAAAAAAAAGTTCTTACCCATCTACATGCCGAGAACTAACTGGCTCGGCTCTGAGCTGTACTGGGGGGACCAAACACCCGGGCCTATACCTGTGTCAAAACTGGTTTCAGGCCAGGGAAACACTAAAGAAATAATATCTAACACTAATTGAATGTAATAAGTGCTGGTACTCTAAAAATGATTGATACTAACTTTCCCTCACAACCCTAAGATATGTACTGTTGCTCCATTTTACAGACAGGCTGATGTTCTGGAAGGCCACAGTCCTAGTAAGTAGTGGAGCCAGGATTCAAACCCCAGCAGTCTGGCTCCAGCAATCACAGTGGAACAGGAAGCCCCACCCATAAATAGGCACAAATGGAAAGATGCTGGAGGACTGAAAACTAAACCAATCTAATATCTCAGCTTCACAAAGTGGATGCAGCGGCCCTTGCCCACGGGGGAAGCACGGCATCAGAGAAAGCCCAGAACTGAGCAGCTGGTCTCCTTTAGGAGCTCACGTCCTCAGTCTTCAGCTGGAGGTACTCAACGTGTGGCAGTGCTATCTGACCTTTTTCAGGGTGACTTCTATGTTACATCTCTCCTAAGCTTTGAGAAATATTTTTCTTTCCATTTGTTTCACATTTTCCTGAGAGAAAATCAGGATTGATTGAGTCCCTGTCCATTTCCAGTGAAGGAACATAAACTTTATCATCTAGAGATTTCAGAAGAAAATGGGAAAAACTGTTCTAATCAACAAAAAAGCAATTTAAAAGATTAACCTATCAGAAAGACACTGGCTACCATAAACCCCACCTTTTATCCATTTTCATGTTAAATTTGAAATTTGAGGATGGAGCCAGAAGCCTGTAGTTGGATCAAAACATTGACCATAGGTTTGAGGTTCCATGAGGATCCATTCTTGACATTTACGCTGGTCTGATGGTTGCTACATGTTTGTCTACAATTTATTTTTTAAATTTATTTATTGATTTCAGTGAGAGGGAGAGAGACAGGAACATCAAACTGTTCCTGTCTGTGCCCTGATTGGGGATTGATTGAACCAGCAATCTCTGCGCTTTGGGATGATGCTCTAAACAACAGCAATCCAGCCAGGCCAACAATTTTTTCTGTTGTTAGATGTCCAGGCCCTTTCCTGCCCTGAGATGAAAGAGACAAGAAAGCTCTCATATGAGTGAAAGAAAAATGAGCAAAATGAAACCTACTATTAGGCTAAATAAAAATCAGTCGCAGAAGTACAGGCTGGGGGAAGAAGAGATTGTTATGGTTTTTGCAGGCAGGGCAGTGCACTTAAGCTAATTATACATTCAAATAGCTAACAGTGTAGTACGGCTACTCATAAACAATTTAATTTTAGGCTACATTACTGGAAATACTGTCTCGTCTCCCAAGCAAGGAAGGTAATAACTATAGCATACTGTGCGCAAGTTAGAATATTGCCAGAGGACGGCTTGCTACACTTGTGGACAACTTGACAAATAGCAGTGTTAATAAGAGAGGATCTCCAGAGGTGAAGGCTGAAAATCATCCCACAGGGGACTGTCAGAGGAACTGAGGGAGTTTAGACCAAGAGGAGAGACCTGAATTGAGTCACATTAGCTGCCTTAAGGTTTTAATGGGTGATCTGTAGGACTTAAGAGGGCAGAAATTAAATCTTTGAGAAGAGGCTGATTAATAGTAGTGCTAGGCAGAATTTGTTTTTCTGGTCAAGAGATATTGCAAAACTATATTTAAATGATCTTTATAAGGACAAAAGATCAAATACAAGATTCTAAAAATTCCATCATGGAAAGACAAATGTATCACCATGTTGTTTTGCTTTTGGTGTCCAACTAAAGTCTACTTGGACTTGCTCCACCCGCTCCCTTAAATACTGCTTTTTGTTGTTTTCATTGGGTCTGTCACTGGCTCATTTTTCTTTGTACTCTGCCTGGGCAGTTTCATATGTTCACCCGTCTAGTTTCCACTTACATTGCTGATGACTTCTAAATCTTAGCTCCTTTCCCAGAACTTCCAGTTAGGCATCTTCACTTGAATGTTCCATGGATACCTGCTGCTCAGTACCCAAACTGAACACACCTTCTTTCGACTGTGCACTCCCCTCCACACACACACCTCCCTACACAGGTAGACTTTCTATTTGCCATCTTGCTCACCAGCACCACCAACTATGAAGGTTAAATTCTTCATCCCACACCCAGTTAATCACCAGTTGCTGCTAATTTGGTGTTCAAATTATTTCTTAATTCTGTCACCTCCATGACAGCTCTGAGTCACACGGTCTTTATCTTTCATCTGACCCACTGTGACAGTTTCCCTGCCTACACTCTTGTCCACCACCAAAATGGCTATGTTATTTAAGAATACTAATTTGATGACCTTTCTGCTATTTCATATTAATCAAAGGCTCTCCTCCGACATCATCCAAGCTCTATGTGGTTAAGAAGCCTGAGATCTGCCCCTGCCCTGTTTTGTTCTTTACACTATAGCATTCAGCCCTGAACATCTTGTCCTCTTTGTTCAGCTGTGCAGCCCTCCCCCCCACCCTGCTCTCCACACACACACACACACACACACACACACACACACACACAAACCAGAACCCTCTGTTTGTAAAACACTTCACTTGTCTTTTAAGATGTACTTTGAGCCTGACCAGGCGGTGGCGCAGTGGATAGAGTGTCGGACTGGGATGCGGAAGACCCAGGTTCGAGACCCCCAGGTCGCCAGCTTGAGCATGGGGCCCATTTGACTTGAGCAAAAGCTTGCCAGCTTGGACCCAAGGTCGCTGGCTCCAGCAAGGGGTTGCTCCGTCTGCTGAAGGCCCGTAGTCAAGGCACATGTGAGAAAGCAATCAATGAACAACTAAGGTGTCAGAACGGCAATGAAAAACTAATGATTGATGCTTCTCACCTCTCTTCGTTCCTGTCTGTCTGTCCCTATCTATCCCTCTCTCTGACTCTCTCTCTGTTCTCTGACTCTCTGTCCCTGTAAAAAATTAAAAAAAAAATTTTTTAAATGTACTTTGAGCCATGCCTCATCCATGAAGCCTTCCCTGATGTCCCATGTCACCTGCCCCTCATATCAGACTTGCTTTCCTAGTACTCTCAATATACCTTTATTTTTTTCCACATATCACATTGATCTTCATTCTCTCTATATTAGTATAGTATATGGGATATATAGGTATATGTATATATGTATAGCTTCCACTCTATTGCTTACTGTTGAGGGCAGGGATTATGTCTTAATCTCTGAGTATTCCTGGAATTTAGCCTGGAACACATAACATAGTAGATGTTCAATAAATGGATGTTGGACTAAACTGAACTTGTGTACTGGAGTCCTAACTATTGAAGCAGCCAATATAAATAGACTTGGGTGGTTGGTACATACCTGTTGACAATTGATATCTTGCCTTCATTTGTTATTGTTCTAGAGTGGATGGTAGCTAACTTAAAATAACCTACAGACAAACATGTAAGTTCATGGTGTCTGGACTAGGTTTAAGGCCATGAAAATGATATAAATTTGGAAATTTGTATTTGATGGTTTCGAAGCTAAAGACTTTTAACGAGTTTAGGGTAAGATTGCTCAACCAACTTGATCTCCTGTGATAGCATTATTACAATATTTCAAAACTAATTTTGACCCAGCTATTTAGAATTAACTATTTTCATTAAAAAAATAATTAATTATAGCCTGGCCTGTGGTTGGGCAGTGGATAGAGTGTAGACCTGGAACACTGACGTCACTGGATTGAAACCCTGAGCTTGTCCAGTCAAGGCACATATGACAAGCAATCAATCAATGAACAACTAAAATGAAGCAACTATGAGTTGATACTTCTTGCTCCCCATCCCTCTCCTCTCTTTGTAAAATTGATAAATAAAATATTTTTTAAAATTCAATTATATGTATTAGTGCTTGCTTTAAAAAATGTGACTCTACAGAAATGGAATAAGGTTAAAAAACGAACGTCTGGGTTTTTACTTTTTAAATATAAAAAGTGAGCCTGACCAGGCAGTGGCGCAGTGGATAGAGCGTCGGACTGGGATGTGGAAGACCCAGGTTCGAGACCGCGAGCTCACCAGTTTGAGTGCAGGCCCATCTGGCTTGAGCAAAAGCTCGCCAGCTTGGACCCAAGGTCGCTAGCTCCAGCAAGGGGTTGCTCCATCTGCTGAAGGCCCGCAGCCAAGGCACATGTGAGAGAGCAATCAATGAACAACTATGGTGTCGCAACGGCAACAAAAAACTAATGATTGATGCTTCTCATCTCTCTCCGTTCCTGTCTGCCCCTATTTATCCCTCTTGATTCTGTGTCCCTGTAAAAAAAAAAAGATTTATATATATATATGGTGAGTTGACTCCAAAAATACCAATTTCACCAAAGATAATGAAAAACTGAGAAACTATTCAAGATTAAAAAGGAGACCAAAGAGACAAAACAATAAATCCAATGTGTGTGATCTTGTATTGGGTCCTGGGTGGGAGAAAAATGTTACTATAAAGGGCACTATTGAATAACTGGTAAACTTTGAATATCAAATGTATATTATAAAAAAGATACATCAAGATCAAATGTCTTGATTTTTATCATTTCACTTTGATTATATAAGGAAATATTTTTAGGATACATATTCATAATATTTTAGATGTAAAGGATTATGTTCTCTGCAAATTGTATGAAATATTTTGGAAATGTAAAGAAACAAGAATGAATATATGAATATATGGTGTGTGTGTGGAGAGAAAATGATAGAGAGAACATGGCAAAATGTTGAGAAGAAATACATATGGTAAGTCTAACACAGAAGTCTTCTGTGCAATGGATAAATGCATTGTAGTATGTTCAGGTAACTAAACAGAATGAACAACCTACAATTAACACAAAAATATGGGTGAGCCTCATAAATAAAATGAGTAAAAGAAACTAGACACAAGAGAATACGTGATATATGACTGCATTTACATAAAGTGCATTTATATTGTTGGAAGTCAGGATAGTGGCTACACTTGGGAACAGGGAAGCAGTGAATGGAGGGGTCTTCTGGGGGCTGGTAATGTTTTATCTCTTGATCTGAGTGCTGGTTATGTGGGAGTGTTCAATTCATAAAAATTCATTGACTTGTACACATTTCTGAATGTCATATATATTTTTAAAGTGTCAATATCAAACTGTATTGATTATCTATTTCTACATAAATAACAAATTACTCCAAAACCTAGCATTCTAAACAACAAACATTATCTCACACTATTTGTTTTATATTTTTTTAAGTGAGAAGAGAGGAGACAGACAGACTCTACATGCAGCCCTAACAGGATCCACCCAGAAAGCCCCCTACCGGGGGTGCTCTGCCCACATAAGACTGTTGATTGGCAACTGAGCTATTTTAGCACCTGAGGTGGAGGTTCCACAGAACCATTCTCAGCACCCAGAGCCAACTTGCTCAAACTAATTGAGCCATGGCTGTAGGAGAAAAAGAGAGAAAGAGAATGGGGAGGGAGATGGGTGGAGAACAGATGGTCACTTCTCCTCTGTGCCCTAACTGGGAATCAAACCAAGGACATCCACATACTGGGCAGACACTCTACCACTGAACCAGCCAGCCAGGGCCACACTATTTCTAAGGATTAGGAATCTGGGAGCAGCTTAGCTGGGTGGTTCTGTTTCAAGGTCTCCCACAAGATTGTAATGACAATGTCAGCCAGGGCTGGCTGGCTAAAGTCATCTGAAGGCTCAACTAGCGCTGGAGGACCTGCTCCAAAATGGCATACTTACAAGATAGCTAGAAGATTCAATTCCTCACTTGCTGTGTGCAAAAGGCCTCAGTTCCTTAGCATACTAATTTCTTCCTGTAGCTGCTTCAGTGAAATCAGGACATGGCACCAACTTTCTCTAGAGCAAGTGATCTAAGAGAGAGCAAGAAGTAAGCCACAATGCTTTTTATAACCTATTGTTAAAAGTCACACTCTGGGCCCTGGCCAGGTAGCTAATTTGGTTGGAGTGCTGTCCCAATATGCCAAGGTTTTAGGTTTGATCCCCGGCCAGATCTCATACAAGGGTCAATCAATGAATGCATGAATAGATGAAACAATGGGTCACTGTTTCTCTCCCCCACTTTCTCTCTCTCTAAAATCAGCAAAAACATTAAAAGTCACACTCTGTCACTTTCACCATATTGTTAGATGAAAGTCACTGAGTCCAACCTACATCCTTGAAATGAAAAGTAGCAAAGAATTTTTGGATATACTTTAAAACCACCACATCAAGCTTATCTAGAATTTACATTAAGGATTTGAACTGACAATCTATACATTGAAAGTAAAAACTAACAAAAAAAACAGACAATGTATCAACACATGGGAAATGAACAAATTTGGTAATAATAATATACACAGTTAAACAACTAATAAGTTAGAGATCTAAGTACTTTACATGTATCCTTTTATGTAATCTTCACCACTAGGCTTTGATGTAGGAACCCATTCCCCTTCTCCATTGTACAGATGAGAAAATTGAGACTCGAGTAAAATCACTTGTCCAAAGTTACACAGCTGGGTGTAATTACAGTACTGTTTTTCCATATTCTAGTATTCCCACGTATCTTCACATTTTAAAGGACCAAAATAGAACTTTAGTTGAGATAACTATTCTTCCAAAATTAGAAAAATCTAAATTCTGAATCATTTATAAATGAGGTAGAGCTGCATTAAAATTTTGCACACACAAAGGTTTATTTGTTTAGAAAGCATCATGCATTCCACAGACTTCAAGAAGAGGGGAAATGTCAATGGACAAAGTAAGCTTTTATTACAAAAATGATTTATCTAATTCAAAGGCACTTTAAACATGTAGAATTATGGAAAGGACATTAAGATTCATATAAGCTCTCTGCATCAGAATTTCAATCTATTTCATGAAATTGAAGATAATACAAATAAGAAATTTTCTATTTGAAACAAAAACTAGAGCTTGCTAGAAATTAAAACATCACATCCACTTAAAGAAACAAAAAACTTGCTCAAAAAGATCTCCTCAAAGTTATCAAATAAGAGATATATTATTTGAAAAAAAGTTGGAGAACCATATTTGAAGTTAGGTTTATAGCCATCTCACATTTTCTTGTGTAGTATAACACCAGAAAGAGCTTTTTCAACAGCTAGAAAAACTTACACAAAAAAAATACACTTATATATTATATATTTTCTTTAAATCACTATTTATTAAAGATTTTATTTATTAATTTGAGAGAGAGAGAGAAGGGGGTGGGGAGTGGGAAGCATCAACTCATTGTAGTTGCCTCTGGTATGTGCCACTTGTTGACCGGGCAAGCCCAGGGTTTTGAACCTGTGACATTAGTATCTCAGATTAATGCTTTATTCACTCTGCTACCATAGGCCAGACTAAATCACTATTTTTAAAAAGAGCAAATAATTTTATTTTCAATTCTTTATCATATTTTTATTTTTATTGATTCAGTTTTTACTTTAATATTTTCTTAATTTTATATGCTAATATATTAAAATAATATTTAACAATCATACTTTTTAATTTTTTTAACTTATTTATTTTTTATTTATTTATTCTTCCCAGTGACAGAGAGAGAGTCAGAGAGAGGGATAGACAGGGACACACAGACAGGAAGGAGAGAGGTGAGAAGCACCAGTCAGTTTCTCGTTGCCGTTGCGACACCAAAGTTGTTCATTGATTGCTCTCTCACATGTGCCTTGACCACGGGCCTTCAGCAGACGGAGCAACCCCTTGCTGGAGCCAGCGACCTTGGGTCCAAGCTGGTGAGCTTTTGCTCAAGCCAGATGGGCCCATGCTCAAGCTGGCAACCTGGGGATCTCCAACCCAGGTCTTCCGCATCCCAGTCTGACGCTCTATCCACTGCGCCACCGCCTGCTCAGGCTAACAATCATACTTTTTAAACTTACAATTTTACATTTAATTATGTGTGTATTTATAATTTGTTTGCTTTTCAAACATATAAAGAAATATTTCTTTCTTTTTATTTTTTTATTTAGTGAGAGAAGAGGAGGCAGAGAGACTCTCCCACATGTGCCTTGACCGGGATCCACCCAGCAGGCCCACTAGGGGGCAATGTTCTGTCCATCTGGGGCGTTGCTCCATTGCTTGGCAACTGAGGTGGTCTTAGCACCAGAGGTGGAGGCCAGGGAGCCATCCTCAACACCCCAGGGCCAACTCACTCCAATGGAGCCATGGCTGCAGGAGGGGAAGAGATAGACACAGAAAGAAAAGCGAGAGGGTAGGTCTTTGACCTGTTGACTCAGTGGTAGAGTGTTGGTCTGATGTGTGGATGTCCCAGGTTTGATTCCTGGTCAAGGCACAAAGAAGTGCCCATCTGCTTATCCAACCCTCCCACTTCCCTTTCTCTCTCTCTCTCTCTCTCTCTCTCTCTCTCTCTCTCTCTCTCCCTCTCTCCCTCCCTCCCTTCCTCCCGCAGCCATGGCTTGATTGAAGCAAATTGACCCCAGAAGCTGAGGATGGCTCCATAGCCTCCACCTAAGGTGCTAAGAAGAGCTCTGTTGAGCAACAGAGCAACGCCCCAGACAGGCAGAGCATCATCCCCTAGTGGGTTTGCCCAGTTGATTCCCGTCAGGGCACATGTGGGAGTCTCTCTGTCTCTTCTCCTCTCACTAAAATTATATATAGATAGATAGATATAGATATAGATATCTTTTTTTAAATACTGAACATTTTGCTTAAAAATAATTTTAAGGCCTGACCAGGCGGTGGCGCAGTGGATAGAGCGTCGGACTGGGATGCGGAAGAGCCAGATTCGAGACCCCGAGCTCGCCAGCTTGAGTGCAGGCCCATCTGGCTTGAGCAAAAGCTCGCCAGCTTGGACCCAAGGTCGCTGGCTCCAGCAAGGGATTGCTCGGTCTGCTGAAGGCCCGCAGTCAAGGCACATGTGAGAAAGCAATCAATGAACAACTATGGTGTCGCAACGGCAACGAAAAACTAATGACTGGTGCTTCTCACCTCTCTCCATTCCTGTCTGTCTGTCCCTATCTATCCCTCTCTCTGACTCGCTCTCTGTCCCTGTAAAACAAACAAACAAATAAAAATTTTAAGTAAAATAAATACTGAAATACTAGTGAAGTCATTCTGTGCTGACCTGTTAACCTCTAAAAACTGGTATTTATTGCCACTGGTATTTGAACTTAGTCAGAATAGCTCATTCTATTTTTCATCTATAGTAGGGTTTTTCAGCTATTGACAGATGATATATACTTTGACATTTCAAGCCAAATAGTTCTTTATTGGTGGTGACTGGAATTGTCTTGTTCATTGTAGAGTATTTAGGAGCATCCTTGGCCTCTACTCATTAGATGACAGTAGCACCCTCTCCCTTCCCTCTAGCATTCTCTCCCCTATAATGTCCCTGGAGGCAAAATTGTCCCCAGTGGAGAACTAGTGATCTAAGTTATTCTGCCTTCTGGCTGTATGGAAAGAATACTAAACTTGGAATCAACACCTGAGTTTTAATACCTGCATATATATTTACATTTATAAGTACACATTTCAAAACAATACCAAACTTACCTGGGAGTTCATCTTCATGCCTGCTCATTTCCCCACTGTAATTTGATACTCCAACCACAGAACAAGCATTTGTAATTCCCTATCCTTGTGCATCACTCCTTTGCATTTTTGTCTATCTCAGTTGAAACCGTTTCCCCTACTTTTACCTGACCACCTTGGACTTATTCTTCCAGACGAAAGTTTTCTTACCTTTTCTTTCTGTTATTTCATTTTGTTGTTGTTGTTCTTTCTAAAATATTTTCCAACTTTGCAATCATTCCTCTGAATTTTTCGAAATGTTTATTTTTATTGATTTTAGAGAGAAAAGGCTAGTGGGGGGGGCATGGAGACAGGAATATTAATCTGCTCCTGTCTGTGTCCTGACCAGGGACTGAACCGGCAACTTCTGTGCTTCCGGATCACCATCTATCTAACCAGCCTAGCTATTCAGCCAGGACATCCTCTGAATTTCTTATTTCTGTGATTATATATTTTATTTCTAGGCACTTTCTTTGTTATCCAAATATCCCTTTTTATGGTTTCTTGCTTTTGAGTGTTAGATGAAAAAAAATCTTCTCTCTGAAGATACTAATCATTATTAATATATTACAATCATTGTACTATTATTAATATAGTTATATTTTTAACTTCCCTGTATTGTACCAGTTGCCCCTATCACTGCATCTGTTTTATTTTGGTCTTTGTCTTTCATGGTAGAGACTTCCCCTCAAATTGTAGTTTGCTCCTTCATATATAAACAGAGACTCTTTTTTTTGTGTGACAGAGACAGAGAGAGAGAGAGGGACAGACAGGAAGGGAGAGAAATGAGAAGCATCAATTCTTTGTTGTGGCACCTTAGTTGGGGGGGGCTTCAGCAGACCGAGTGACCCCTTGCTCAAGCCAGCGATCTTGGGCTTAAGCCGGTGAGCCTTGCTCAAACCAGAAGAGCCTACCATCAAGCTGGTGACCTTGGGGGTTTTGAACCTCCTCATCCCAGTCCAACACTCTATCCACTGCGCCACCACCTGGTCGGATGAAACAGAAGCTCTTAAAGTCCAACAGAATGCTCTCTAAGCATAGACAGGACTGACTGGTTGGTATCTTTCTGGTAGGGTGATTTGGCAAAGACAAGCATTTTTCTAGAAACCCCCACAGGCCAATATCCATGGATCTTTTCTCTTAGACTGGTCAGTTGTCTTTGAGAAGAACCCTGCAATCTCTGGTCTGGAGAGTATAAACGTGGCAGCCAGTTAGGAGCTTAGTGAGATAAAGCAGTGCTTCATCCTCTCCACCTCCGGCTGCATCTGGTGATTGAGTCTAAACCCAGAGTTCCTCTGGTTTACTCTCTCTAGAGTATATTTCCTGCCTTCTGTTGGAGTGGGAGAGGGCCAATCATCTGGCTGTCTAGAGTAGAGTAGGGAATCTGAGAATCTAGCTGCTCCTAAAATAGACTCTGAATTCACCCTTCTGTTTTCAGCCCCACCCTTCCATCCCACCTTCAGACGTGTTTGTTGCTTCCCATCCTGAGCCTTTCCAAGGTTCTGAAGTCCAAACTGGCTTGCTCCTGGCTTAGCACTTAGGTTTTAGCTTCCTCGCGTTGCCAGTGATCTCTTCCTTTAGGTTTACATTTTCTAAAGAATTTTGGTCATATCTCTGTGTAGTCTTTCTTCTTCTATTCTCTTTGTTCCTTTACTGTCATTTTAGTGGAGTGTGAAAAGGGAACAAACATAAAATGTGTGTTCAATAAACCATATTTAACAGAGAGTCCCTTTTCCACATTCCTAATCTCTCATGCACACAGTCTACTCTGTGCTCTGCTTGTGAGGAGAATCCAGAACATTTGCCCTGTTCTTCCCATGCCCTTCGTGTGTCTGGAATACCGTTGCCATCTTACAATTCGCTTTATTGCACAATATTTCCGAGGCATGCCCGTATTGCTGACCCATAGAAAGCTGGAATTTTCCATGAACTGTGAGAAAACCACCACTTAATATTCCCCTTTTCAGTTGTTAAGGAGGTTACAGTGCACATTTGGGGGCTGATGTTGTATAATGAAAGAATATGGGACATAAGGCAACAGAAAACTGCATATCTCCAAAAGTAAGATCCCACCTCCATAAATAACTCAATCTCAGTCTCAGTTTTCTTCTCTGCATAATGGGAATGCATAATCTCTACTTCAAAAGGTTTTTATGGGGGATTAAATAAACTAACACATGAAAACATAGGACAGGACAGTTAAAAGAGTTTTTCTTTCCCTTTCTGTGTGCACTGTTTCTCTGAGAGACTACTGAGAAGGAGGAAAACATTTAACTGATACCATTAAACTACCATTTAAGTGGAATTGGGCCAGGGACATCCTTGCAGGTATCCTCACTTTGACCTTTTCTGCTTTAAATCCGCAGATGCTGAAATAAGAGGCGTCTGGTCGTCACTACACCTGTTACAGTAGTGTCCCTTTATCCACGGTTTCATTTTCTGCAGCTTCAGTTAATTACGATCAACAGCAGTCTGGGAATATTACATGTAAAGTTCCAGAAATAAATAATTCATATGTTTTAAGTTGCACATTGTTCTGAGTAGCATAATGAAATCTCATGCCTCCCCCCTGCCATCCCATCCAGGACATAAATCCTCCCTTTGTCCAGCGTATCCATCCTGAATACTTGGACCAGTTAGTCACTTAGTAGCCCACTTGGTTACCAGAGCAACTGTCATGATATCGCAGCGTTTGTGTTCAAGTAGCCCTTATTTTATTAATAATGCACCATTCACATCACTTTGATTACAGTATATTGTTATAATTGTTCTACTTTATTATCAGTATTGTTCTTAATCTCTTACTGTGACAAAGTTATAAACTTTATCATAGGTATTTATAGGAAAAAAACAGTATATATAGGGTTCAATACTATCCATGGTTTCAGGCACCTACTGGGAGTCTAATAACATATCCCCCACCGAGAAGAAAGGGGTCTATTGTAATTTTTTTTTTCCTTTACAGGGACAGAGAGAGAGTCAGAGAGAGGGATAGATAGGGACAGACAGACAGGAGCAGAGAGAGGTGAGAAGCATCAATCATTAGTTTTTCGTTGCGGTTGCAACACCTTAGTTGTTCATTGATTGCTTTCTCACATGTGCCTTGACCGCGGGCCTTCAGCAGACGGAGCAACCCTTTGCTGGAGCCAGCGACCTTGGGTCCAAGCTGGCGAGCTTTTGCTCAAGCTGGCGAGCTCGAGGTCTCAAACCTGGGTCTTCCACATCCCAGTCCGACGCTCTATCCACTGCACCACCGCCTGGTCAGGCAGTCTATTGTAATTTGTAGAGAAGCCAATTTCTGCTTTTGGGGGGCACTATAGTTCAGTTACCCAGAGCTAAAGCACAAAGATGCTTAGAAGATCTACATATGCTTCGTAGGTCTACAAGAAAAGAGACTAAGCAATGCTCCATTGTTAATTGATATCTTCTGATGCAGCTTGTTCAGGGTGGAAAATGCTATTGGATTTCTCTCAGTGTTCTCCTTTATACAGGAAACAAGGAAGTTACATCCAAACTCTGTATCAGGAAGTGGTGACTGGTCAATTTTATCACCCTTTTAAAATCTTTGGAAGCTCCTGGGCTGTTGATCTGGACTCTAACCCATCAGTCAGGAAGTGTTTGTGTGAGAGGAGAGACTATGAGGGTTTTACTCTCTCTTGTGGTCTTTGGGGTCTCTAAATTAAGACTGTTATAGCACGTGACCAGGCAGTGGTACAGTGGATAGTGTCGAACTGGGATGCAGAAGACCCAGGTTTGAAACCCCAAGGTCACCAGCTTGAGCGCAGGCTCATCCAGCTTGAGTGCGGGCTCGCCAGCTTCAGCGCAGGGTCGCTGGCCTGAGCATGGGATCATAGACATGACCCCATGGTCGCTGGCTTGAGCAAGGGGTCACTCACTCTGCTGTAGCCTCTCCCTGGTAAAGGCACATATGAGAAAGCAATCAATGAAGAACTAAGGAGCCGCAACAAAGAATTGGTGCTTCTCATCTTCCTTCCTGTGTATCTGTCCCTCTTTTTGACTCTCTGTCTCTGTCAAAAAAAAAAAAAAAAAGACTTATAGCAGTTGAAACTTTCTGGCTCATACTCAAGAAAGAGCTCCAAAGATTTCATTTTTAGGGTTCTTTAAATCTTTGGTTATCTGAGCATTTGTGGAGTGGGAGTGGAGAGAGAGCCAGTGCTTATCTTTGTTTAGTCTGCTCAAAGCAAGTTTCCCAAAACTGGAAGCCTACAATTTTAAAGCCACTGATGAATGTAGAGAGAAAATAAATACATAAAATTCTTGAAATCAAATGATTATAGTTTAACATGAAAGAAATTATTTAAAATCAAACAGCTATATGTTAAAACAAAATAAAAGTACTTATAAATCCCTGGAAGTAATTTAAAATACAAACGATATACACAAGCCTGACTAGACGGTGGCACAGTGGATAGAGCGTCGGACTGGGATGCGGAAGACCCAGGTTCGGGACCCCAAGGTCACCAGGTTGAGTGCAGGCCCATCTGGCTTAAGCAAAATCTCATCAGCTTGGACTCAAGGTCGCTGGCTCCAGCAAGGGGTTGCTCGGTCTGCTGAAGGCCCGCGGTCAAGGCACATGTGAGAAAGCAATCAATGAACAACTAAGGTCTTGCAACGGCAATGAAAAACTAATGATTGATGCTTCTCACCTCTCTCTGCTCCTGTCTGTCTGTCCCTATCTATCCCTCTCTCTGACTCACTCTCTCTATCCCTGTATAAAAAAAATAAAAGAAAGAAAAGAAACACACAAAATAGTGCACAGAATATAATATCATTATATGAGGAGTCTTTCCAGAGTTGTGAAGGGAGGGTCCTTAAAGTTGACCAGGGGCCTGACCAGGCAGTGGCAGAGTGGATAGTGTCGATCTGGGATGCTGAGGTCTCAGGCTCAAAACCCTAGGTCGCTGGCGTGAACACTGGCTCACCCACTTAAATGCAGGCTTGCCAGCTTGAGCACAGGCTCATCAATATGATTCCAAGATTACTAGCCTGGAGCCCAAGGTCACTGTCTTGAGCAAGGAGTCACTGGCTCAGCTTTAGCCCCCTGGTCAAGGCACATATGAGAAGCAATCAATAAACAACTGAAGTGAAGCCACTATGAGTTGATGGTTCTGTCTCTCCCTCTCTCTCTCTCTCTCTCCCTCCCTTTCTGTCTCTCTCAAAAATCAATAAAAAATAAATAAATAAAAATTAAAAAAATAAAGTTGAGGCCCTGGCTGGTTTGCTTAGTAGATAGAGTGTCAACCTGATGTATGGACATCCAAGGTCTGATCCCCAGTTAGGGCACACAAGAGAAGCAACCATATGCTTCTCCTATCTCCCTCTCCCCTTCTCTCCCCTCCTCCCACAGTCAGTGGCTTAACTGGTTCAAATGTCAGCCCCAGGTGTTGAGGATAGCTCTGTTGGTTTGACTGCATCAGCCTCAGGTGTTAAAAATAGCTCCGTTGATTCTAGCACTGGCCCCAGAGTGGGGTTGCTGGGTAGACCTGGTCCAGGTGCATGCAGGAGTCTGTTTCACTATCTCCCCTCCTCTCACTTAAAAAAAAAGAATTAAGGTTGACTGGGGAGCTTTTAGCAATCATTTCATTGCTCCCATCACAGCCACCACCGCATGTAGAAAATATACCAGCAAAAAGTACCAGCTGGGTGAATCAAATACTCATTCTTATAAAGATAAGCTGTCACAAGTATATAAAAAAGGGCTAAAAAAACCTCATAAAACCTTGCAAACAAGGACATCTACTCTCTTATATCATGTGAAGCCAGAGGTGGTGTCCAGGTTTGGTCATTTACCAATGATTCTGGAAATTTCTATCTTTCTCCTCTGCCATCTTCACTCAGCATGTTGGTTTATCCTCTCTGCTGGGTTCCACTCATGATCACCACATGGCTGACTGAATGCTGGATGTCACAGATAAATGTCTAGAGCAGAAATAAATTCTCATCCAAATAGACAGTATAAACATATAGAGGTCTTATTTAAATCATTAAAGAGGGAACTGGTAAATAGAACAAAACAAAATTGGTTCTCTGAGTGTTCTTGCAATAAATGAAAATATTACTAGGTTAGATATAAAACTGACTAACGTTGTACAGGGCTAAAAATAACACCTTTGGGGTTAATGTTTCCTCGAGGCTGTAAAAGAACAACATCTTATCAATTTCTACAGTTTAATGTTACAGAGCCATAAATTCTGTGCTTGTATCAGTAGTGAATTGTTAGTCAAATATACTGTGAAAACAATTATATTCCCAAGAGCATCAGATGAAGATCAAGTAGGCTTATTAGGAAAACTATAGCACTGCTTCTAAAAAAGAGTAATCATCACTTTGTCTTTTTCAGAGTTTGCATGCCTAAACCAAGGGGAATGAGGGCAGTTTAAGTGGCTTTGAGGAGTTGGGTTTTTTCAAACTGAAAGTTGAAACCTATTATTAATGCGGTGGTGGGATGAAAATCAGTGTAGTGTATGACAACCAACATTTTATATGTTGTTTATATGTTTGTTTTAGAGAGAGAGAGAGAGACAGGAAAGGAGATGAAAAGCATCAACTCATAGTTGTGGCATTTTAGTTCTTCTTTGATTGCTCTTCATACATGCTTTTACTGGGGGGCTCCAGCCCAGCCTATAACTCCTTGCTCAAGCCAGCAACCCTAAGATCATGTCCATGATCCCACACTCAAGCCAGCAACCTAGAGGTTTTGAACCTAGTACCTCAGCGTCCCAGGTCGACATTCTATCCCCTAGACCAGGGGTTCCCAAACTTTTTACACAGGGGGCCAGTTCACTGTCCCTCAGACTGTTGGAGGGCCGCCACATACAGTACTCCATACACTGACCACCAATGAAAGAGGTGCCCCTTCCGGAAGTGCAGCGGGGGCCGGATAAATGGCCTCAGGTGGCCGCAATTTGGCCCGCGGGCCGTAGTTTGGGGACCTCTGCCCTAGACCATCATGGGTCAGGCTGCAACCAGCATTTAAAAAAAATAAAATAGCCTGACCTGTGGTGGCGCAGTGGATAAAGCGTTGACCTGGAATGCTGAGGTTGCCGGTTCAAAACCCTGGGCTTGCCCGGTCAAGGCACATATGGGAGTTGATGCTTCCAGCTCCTCCCCCCTTTCTCTCTTTCTCTCTCTCTCAATCCCTTTCCTCTAAAATGAATAAATAAATAAAAATAATTTAAAAAAAATAAAATAGAATAGAATAATAGAATAGAATAGAATACATAGAATATCAGAGTATATACCAAACATAGTAAGGTCAAGTACCAGTTTTGTGCCTGTTTATGTGTGTGCTGGGTTTTAAAATGTAGTTCCTATTGTGAATACCAGTTGAAGAGTTTGAAAAATATGGAAGACCATTTGAGACTCAAACCAGGGGCTGTAAAGGATCACATGCAAAACAGAACTGCTTGGAAAAGGGTGATCAAAATCAGGATTTTGTTTTCAAGGACAGAGCTAGGGAACGGCTGTTGAGTAGATAACCCAGAGTGGGCTTCAGTATGAGATTGACCAAGTGGTACTCAATTCTATTGTTCTCATTCTTAAATCCCATGAGCTAACAAAAATGCCTTATATAATCATGTGATTAAGTAACCCACCTACCAAGTTCAGGATAGTCCAAATATCATAGAAGTCATCTTTTATTTTCCTTTGTGATATTAGCTGTCTCCCAAATATCTGTTTTCCTTCACTGGCATAATAACTAAAATTTTACCTGGGCACCTGGCCACCCAGCTAAAAACTACATTTCCCAGCTTCCCTAGAACTAGGTATGACTATGTGACTAAGTGCTGGTTGTTACAGTGAGGAGAAAAGTGATGTATGTAAATTAACGGCAATGCCCATTAATGACAGGACTATAGCCTCTTTTTCTTCTCCCTCATTCTGATACCTGGAACAAGGACTCAGTTGGGACCGCAAGAACAAAGGCAACACCTTAGGAATGGCTGAGCCACCAAACAGAAGGGCCCTGACAGATGCTGTCATACCAGCCCTGGATTATTACACAAGCAAGAAATTAAACTGTTTCCTTGCTTATGCCACTGTCATCTTGAGTTCCTGTTGTGACAGCTTAACCTATATGCTACCTGAACCCTTCCTCTCATACATGATTAGCAGGAAATGCTGAAAGTTTGAAGGGCTGAGCTCCACAGAAATTGGGCACTTCTGATTTTAAGATGCGTGGACTTTAAACCACACTCTCAGACAGTGACTGGTTGCTGTCATGTGTGGGTTCCAAAACCGAGCAGGTTGAATATTAGATAGAATGTTAGAAAAATTATTCTTAACTATGACATGTGCTGCTTAGATTAGATTAAACCATACAAAATTGTTTTTTAAGTTAAAATTTTCAAATATTAGCAATTTCATAATTTCAAATCGAACAGAACTAATGCTGGATTTAACAGATACGGAGTCTTGGAATTCACAAATGATAAGCTCTTCAACGACCATTCTTTCTATAAGGGCCTAGGCCAAAAGCTGAATCCTCATGGCTGATGGCCCTGAGGTATACACGTGGATCAAGAGTGTCCTGCATGTCATTAGCCTTGACTTCATGTTGTGACCAGAGATTCTGACAAAGCCTTGAGGAATACCTTGAATCTAATGGGATGACACAACTATTTAAAAAGAGACAAAGTGAACCAGTGAAGTAGTGGCAGTCAACCACAGTTTTGTTGAGGACTGTAGACTTTGGGAGGAGGTATAAGAGTCAGATAATAATGTAACTTAAATCCATGTGTGTAAACTACAAGATCAATCTATTTTTTATGGAGCTCACTGTGTTCCATCGGTCAGAATATTGTAGATGACAATCTCTTCCTGTCCCTCAGTATGACAGTATGGCAGTATGGGTAGATGGCCATCCCACAGTTTATATGTTACAGGCCCAATGGTATGATGAGCACTGATCTCTTGGCCTTGATTTTGAACTCCCAGGAAAGAATCTCATTGGCCAAACATAGCAGGTGTTCTTGGTGCTCTGTGCCATCTCTGCTTGGCCTATTTCTGAATTCAGCTGCTGCTGTGGACAGTTCCCCTGAGCTCTGATGGCTTCCTATATCAAAGCCCAGCCTCAGCATTTCTACTCTGGGGCTTTCCCCAAAGTTTCTGTGGCTCAGTCAGCTTGCATACCAGTGCATAGGAGACTTACCACCCCAGCAGTAACTCTCAGTTTATGGAAGACAGAAGTTAGTCCAGCCTCCTGACCTGTAGAAGGACAATCCTGAGGTACATTTCATACGACTGCACGAAGGGTTCCCAGTGGAACTGACCTCCTGTTACCACAGTGGTAACCAGCTTAGTAACACTCTTGAGGTTTTTTCCTCCCTGTCTCCCTTCTCTGGCCAGGATTACTTCTCACATGAATTCCCTGCACCCAAATCCTGTCTCAGACTATGCTTTTGGGGAAACACGAACTTTGATGTCCAATATGTCAGATTACCACTCCCAGACCAATTATCTTTGGCAGGGGCAGAAACATGGCTGCCTAGAGTTTACCCCAGGGCATGAGAGTAGGTTAAAGAAAGCAGCTGCCAGAATTTCCCTGAAGGGTTGGCCAAAGATGTTGCATATACTAACTGAATGTTTGGTTGAATTTTTGCATAGAAGTAGATCAAAGTGATCAGTGTTTCCTGCAGATAAGGTTGAATATTTTTTTCTGAGCCATGGCTGGATGGCTCAGTTGGTCAGTGTCATCTCAATACGCAAGGATATCCAGTGAGGGCACATACAGGAACAGGCTGACGTTTCTGTCTCTCTCCCTTCCTTTTTCTCTAAAATCAATAAAATTATTTTTCTGAATACAGATGCTCCTCAACTTATGATGGGGTTATACTCCATAAGTTGAAAATAACATTAAGTAAAAATGCCTTTAACCTAATCAGAGCTTATCCTAGCCAGTTTGTACTGTTCGTATCTCACTTTTGCATTATCATAAAGTTGAAAAACCATTGTCAAATCATCAATATTGGGGACCATGTGTAATTTGTGATCGATCACTGTGGAAATAGGTTTTTTTTTCATTTCAGTCTTACAGTGACACTCTTCAATTTTTTTTTTTTTAAACTCAATCTCATAGCTAACCTCTCTACTGAGCTCTCGTTAATTCTAAGCATTGGCCCCATTCTGGTTCAGGCCATGATCATTTCTTGCCTGGATTACAACAGCCTCCTACTTAGTGTCCCTTCTATACTTCCTCCAATCTCTTCTTCACTCTGAAGCCAGAGTGACCTTCCTAAAACACAAATCTCATGTCACTTCCCCGCGTAAAGTTATCTATAGTTTGTCACTATATTTATGGTAAAATTCTCAATAGTAATGTGGCCTCCCCGACCTGAGATGGGAGCTGTCCAGCTTCACTTCCCTTCTAGCCTACCTCCTATACTCTAAGATTCAGAAGCTCCAAGCTCTTTAAAAGCTCATTTAAAGGATCTTGTTCTCTCTTATTTCCAGGTGTTTGTCCCCACTGTTTCCTCTGCCTGGAATACCATCTCCTTCCACCCCCTTCCTTTCTCTCTTGGACTTCAGCTAGTGTAATGCTGTTGGCCGAGGCCAGGCAAGTTCACAGTGGATTTGGGCAGATGGTAGAGAAACTGCGGAGCCAGAAAGCATTTGACCATTACCATTTAATAGAGTCTCGCAAGGGCGGATGAGCAAATTGGCAGGGGAAAACCTCTTCTCATGGCAGCAGGCGAACAAACAGCAAAAATGACCCCTCACAGTGGTGGGAAGACAATCTTCTAATCCGCAATCCACACTTAGGGCAAGCACCCATCGCCTTATGTAGACTATACACACGTGGCACTGCCATGTGCTCATGCACTAATCAGGCAAAGTACAAGCAAGCAAGCCTAACATAGCTGTTTTCCCAACACTTAGCCAACATCAGTTCACCCCTTAGGTTTGGGCTTGAATAACACTTGTCAACCCCAGAATGGGACCTGAAATGTACTGCCATATTACCCTGTACTATTTTTTTTAATACATCATCCAGTGACAGGTACATGGGAGGAGATATATTGTTGAATGAAGGAATAAATGAGTTGAAAGGAGTCCCTTGCCTTTTTTGGAAGGATTGTTTAAGCCAGTTGGGTGATTTTCCTTTTAGGTGGAGCTGACTCCCACCAAACATGAGACTTGGGCCTAGTCCACATACCCTGGCCATAGGGCCACAGGTCAGGGCTTGGCAGGTGATCCAAGTCAAGGTAATAGGGCACAGTCAGAGCTGAGATCAGACCTTCTGCTTAAGGAACCAAAACCAAATATTATTATTATTATTATTTAGCAAGAGAAAGAGAGGAACAGGAGGGACAGACAGACAGGAAGGGAGAGAGAAGAGAAGCATCAACTCATATATAGTTGCAGCATCTTAGTTGTTCATTGTTTTCTCATATGTGCCTTCACTGGGAGCTCCAGCCAACCCAATGACCCCTTGCTCAAGCCAGCGACCTTTGGCTTCAAGTCAGCAAACTTTGGGCTCAAGCCAGCGACCATGGGGTCATGTCTATAATCTCATGTTCAAGCTGGTGAGCCCACATTCAAGCCGGCAACCTTGGGTTTTCGAACCTGGGTCCTCAGCATCCAAAATCAACGTTCTACCCACTGAGCTACTGCCTGGTCAGGCAAGAAAAATGGTTTTAATTTCTGCTGCCCTTAGAGCTGTGAGGCTGGAAGAAGCAGACACATAGGGAAACAGCCAAAAGTTGGAAGGGGAGTGTAGGGAAAACAGCTGTGGTTGGGCTTGCTCACTGTTTTTCTGTTAGTGTGTGAGCATGTGGTAGAAAGCCACGTATGTTTAGCCTTTTTAAGGTTAGGGGTATTTTCCCCTGGTGGGTGTTCCTGATCACTTGCCCACCCCCTCGAGGGACGGTTTTCCTGATTGCTGGCCTTCTGAGGTGAGAAGCAGTTTCCCCCTGCCTGTTTGCTTGCGGGTCTCTGCAAGAAGACAATAAAGGGGAATGGCCCAATGCCTTTCAACTCCACAGTTCTGTGGTCTGCCCGAATCCAGTGTAAGCCTGCCTGGCTTCAGCCACCAGCATTACACGGAGAGGGAGAAAAATGAGAAGAGTGTCTTCTCATTTCCAATTGTGTCCTGGGTTATCCCCTTTGGGAGGACACTGCTCAACTTCCCAGGCATAAGAGGCCAGAGAGGCATGTAAGAAGCAAAATGTCCTGAAGCTGGAAGGTCTCAACTTGGGGCTCCTGGAGGAAAAGTAGAACATTAGTCGGGTGACTCTCATGCTTGAAGCATTCCAGAAATATGTGATGAGCACTCAGAAGATTCAAGGCCCATGTTTTTCAAAGTGTAGTACATGGATAATCTGTGTCAGGGCTCTCTTGCGTGCTCTCTACTGAATCAGAAGTTCCAGGACCCAAAAATCTGCATTTAAAACCAACTCTGTAGGTAATTCGTATTCACCCTGAAGCCACACAGTTACAGGCACTGCACTGGGTGCTAGAGACCTGACACAGAACAAGGTAGCTGTGGTTCCTGACTTCCCAGTGCATTTGTGTGTGTCAACAGCTGATTACAGTAAGATGATATGGGTGCTAGAATAAGACCAGGAAGATCATATAGCCGGTGTGCCTAGCTTAGACGGGATAGTCCGGGAAATCCTACAGAAAGGGTGTCAAGCTAAATAAACCTAGAAGAAGGATCTGCAGTTCTGGAGAGAAAGCTGTACTTCAGAGAAATGTGGGAGTAGTCAGCTCGCGGAGAGTAAGCACAACTGTGGCACTGAACGAAAAGGCTAGGTGCGGAGTGAGAAGCTGGCGAAGGACTGACTTGTGGAAGACCCCAAACCACCCCAGCCCTCTTTTCGCAACATATCCCCTGTCCTCGCCTTCGCAGGCCCTTTCGCCCTGGGTGGAGCGAAGCCGCGCGCAGGACCTACCCCAGTCGCAGCCTTGCAAAGCAACTGGCGGTGCCAGGGACGCTCCCCCAGCCGCCCTGCGGCAGCGCGAGACGTGCCCGCCCTGCGCGATGACGTCAGAGCGTCCGTGCGCGCTGGGGGAGGAGTGGGGGCCTCCGACCCGGAGGCGCAGAGGCTCGGGTAACCCTGACTAGGCGGGGGAGTGGAAGGGGGAGGGCAAGGAGCCCCCCCCGGAGTGCGGGGTCGCGGTCCAGACCCGGAGCGGGAACCTTAGAGATGTTTAGCGTCGCTATTTCTCCCAGCAGGCCCCGCCCGGCCCAGCGATGGAGTTTCCAGACCTAGGGGCTCACTGCTCCGAGCCCAGCTGTCAGCGTTTGGGTGAGGGGTGGAGCGCGAGGGGGTGGGGCCGAGTGGAGAGGGGCTTGGAGCTGAAAGTGAGGCGAAGGGTGGGCTCCGGAGGAAATACCAGGGGGGCGGGGTTCGAAGTTGGGGCGGTGTCAAAGAAGGCGTGGCTAAGGATAGTGGACTAGGGCCGGGGTGGTTTGTTGCAAACAAGTTGGTGGAAGGATTGACTGACCCAGCACGATGTCAAGGTGCCACTGGCCCTGCAATCTGATATACTCCCTGTAGATTTTCTGCCGCTTAAGTGCGACGCCTGCTCGGGCATCTTCTGCGCAGACCATGTGGCCTATGCTCAGCATCACTGTGGATCTGCTTACCAGAAGGTGAGGGGGGCTGTCTGAGGGTAATAGCGGGTGGGTGAACAATGCATGCAGAATCTCCGCAACCCCTCTGCCTCCTGTTCCCTTTCCTTTAATGTCTTTCTGGGGTTCTTTCAGGATCAGAGATTTGGTGGCAGTGGGAGTGGGTCACAGACTGAGCCCTGTTCCTTAACTACAGGATATCCAAGTACCTGTATGCCCACTCTGTAATGTGCCTGTGCCTGTGGCTAGAGGGGAGCCCCCTGACCGCGCTGTGGGTGAGCACATTGACCGAGACTGTCGCTCGGATCCAGCACAGCAAAAACGTAAGGTAAGTAAGTGTAGGAGGGGATGGCCATGACCCAGCTGGGGCCCACGGATACCTGGAAACCTGAACAGCTAGCTGTTGATTGGGTTGGAAAAGGGAGTCAGCATCCCAGCAGAGACAGTTTCCCATTCTACCTCAGATCTTCACCAATAAGTGTGAACGCTCTGGCTGCCGGCAGCGGGAAATGATGAAACTGACCTGTGAACGCTGTGGCCAAAATTTCTGCATCAAGCATCGTCACCCACTGGACCATGACTGCTCTGGGGAGGGGCATCCAACCAGCCGGGCAGGGTAATTGCATCTGAGTCTTCTTGCCTTGGGGACCGTGCCATCCTTCTGAACTGACTTAGCCTTTATCAGTCCAAGCTGGGAAGCTTGAATCCTGTCTCCTTTGACTAGAGGAGTCTTAGTTTCCTATTCAAGTGCTTATTTTTCCAGACTGTTTGGAGGAAGTCTCCTCCTGACTTTTGGGTAAGGCCTGGGGAGAGCATGCAAGCTGACTGCTCCTGAAGGTATGCCAAGAGTGTCTCTTCCCTACAGACTTGCTGCCATCTCCAGAGCACAAGGTCTGGTTTCTTCTACAAGCACTGTCCCCAGCCCAAGTCGGACCTTGCCTTCATCTACCTCTCCCAGCAGGTAGGCCTGCCCGTTTCTTCTCTCCTTTTCTCCCCTTCACATCTCTGACCTCCGCCTCTTGAATGTCTGCCTTAGAGCCACAGCCCAGTCTCCGCCGTGGACTGCCCCTCCAGTGACTGCGTTACAGAGTGGCTTGGTGAGTGGGGCAGGGCTTGGGGGTGCAGAAGCAAACCAAACACAGTAAAATCCAAGGCAGCTGGTCTTGTTTCTCCTTTTGCAGAGTGAGGATGAGGCTCTGCAGCGAGCCCTGGAATTATCCCTGGCAGAGACCAAACCCCAAGCCCCAAGGTACCCATTCTCTGGTGATCGACGGTGGATGTGGGCAAGGTCTCTGGGCAACCCACTGCAAGATAAGTTAGGAACTTGGGCCCCAAGTTAAGCTTAACAACTATATGACCTTTGGCAAATTCTTTAACCCACTAGGGTCTTAATTTCCTCTATAAAATGGGAGCATACTAATGCCTACTTTGTAGGATTGTAGAGATTGAAGTAATACACAAAAGTGCTCAGCACAGTAATGCCTAACAGATCAGATGCTTATTTACATTTTAGATCAGTGGTTCTTAACCTGGGTTCTATCGAACCCTAGGGGTTCGATGAGTCTGTCTCAGGGGTTCAGAGAAGCCTCTGCCGCAGAGGCCAGAATAAAGTAATACCGTAATTTGTTGTGAGTTCATGCACTTTGTTGGTTTTGTTCTTTGAGCAAGGTGATGTTCATGCACGGCTCATTTTGTGCACCAGTAAAAAAACATATATCTATGTCTTGAATTTGAAAAAATAAATCATATTTTATTTATCACTAAAGAAGGGTTCGGTGAATGAGCATATGAAACTGGTGGGTTTGGTACCTCAAAAAAGGTTAAGAACCACTGTTTTAGATATTGTCATCCAACTTAAGCTGTCCCTCTCTCCCAGTTCTCAGGAGGAAGAAGACTTAGCTTTAGCACAAGCACTGTCAGCCAGTGAGGCCGAGTACCGACGGCAACAGGTATGAGGATAGGGTCGAAATGGGATTCTGCACTGGGAGGGTAAGGAGTTGGGAGGAGGGGCTCTTCCAAATGGTTGCAAGTTTTGGAATGGTGGTGATCCTTTTGTTTTCAGTGATACTCCATGCTGAGCTTGGAAGTGAGGATTGTCCCCTCATTTCTTTGACATCACACCCTGTCTTCCCTTCTCCTTGCTCCAGGCCCAAAGTCGCAGCTTGAAGCCGTCCAACTGCAGCCTGTGCTAGGGCCTTGGGCTTGGGTAGGGTGGCTCAGCTGAGAACTGTGGCCCTCACACCTCTAGGGTTCACAGGGAGAGGAGGCCCGGAGCAGCCTGGAGTGAAGACAAGTGACATAGAGGCTGGTTCCAGGGAGCATCAAGAGAAACAGCTTGTGGACCTAAGCCTACAGAAGTCCCTGCTGGCCTCCAGCTCTGTGGGAGAGGGCAGCTATGAACTGTTCCCTGGTTGGAGCCTTGGAGGATGCTGACCAGGCCCCATTCCACCCCCTGCATCATGTCATCCCCTTTACACTCGGGCTGCGTCCACGTGGCAAGACAAGGAGGGGTCTGGGATTAAAGGGTATTTGTAGTTACTAAGACATCCAAATGGTGTTTCTCTTTTTCCAATCAAAACCAGGACAGGAAAGTCCTGCCAACAATGCTCACCTGACCTAAGGGCGTAGGCCCACTGCAATATGCCACACCTTGAAGTCAGTGATCCCAGCACAGTTCACACTTTTATTTCCCCAAAAAGTCTTCACTGAAAGGTTCCTCTCCCTCCCTGTAGCTAGCACCACACCCCAAGACCAGGATGAAATAGGCCAGGGAAGAAGGATACATCTTACTCCCCTCTGAGTTACTCTTTGGGAGGGAAGTGGCCACAGCTTTGGTCACTATGCCTCAGACTGGGATTTGGCATCTTCAGTGACTTCATCCTGTCCCCGCTGCAGCTGCCACATATCAGCATACACGCCGCCTCGGGACAACAGAGCCTCGTGCCTGGGGCAAGGAGGAAAATGTAAGTCCCAACTATCAGTTTTGCCACAAGTCCTCACAACCAGCCCTCAGCGATGACGGGTCTGGTGAGAGACGGCTCTTCCAGAAACCCCTAGGACTTCACAGTCGAATCCAGGGCCCACCACCCAGACGCCCAGCCCTGTTCACAATGCTGTGCCTCTTACCGTCCTCTCTCTATAATGCAGCCATCCTTGATGACGAGGATCTGGTCAGCATTGACCACAGTTGAGAGCCTGAGAATTCAGAGACCAGTTACCCACCACAGTATCAAAAGGGGCCCTGCTGCCTACTGCCCAGTCCTGTACCTGTGTGCCACTACGATGGTGGTGCGGTTGGCGCAGACTTTGGCCAGAGAGGCCTGGATGGCCCTCTCATTAGTTGTATCCAGTGCTGATGTTGCCTGCAGAGAGGGGCTGGGTAAAATGTCCCCTGCCACCCAAATCCCCAGTGGAAGGAGGACGCAAGCTACTTGCTGGGGCCTCGGAATTCAACAAGAACCTTGTTTGTGTTGAGAGCTGTAAGGTGTTCGTAAAACATGGATTCGTGATCCCTCTCCCAGATGAGAAACAGTGCCCAGCAGGAATGGCGTGGACACAGGCGGGGCAGGAGGAAGGGGTGAAGGCTGCCCAGGGCCCTCACCTCATCCAGCAGAATGATGTTGGGGGCCTTGAGGATGGTGCGGGCGATGGCCACGCGCTGCTTCTCCCCGCCGCTCAGCTTCAGGCCCCGCTCACCCACCTGCGTCTCATACCCTGTGGGTATTGCCCACCTCGCTCAAGTCACACATGATAAACACTTGGGTTCTGTGGCCAGATGAGGCAAGGAAGGGATGGGACAGAGGTCAGAGGGAGTAATGGCTGACCTGAGCCAGTGAAGCTCACCTTCAGGGAAAGCCAAAATGGCATCGTGGATGCCTGCAGCCTTGGCAGCAGCCTCCACCTCATCGTTCCCAGCTGTGATGCGGCCGTAGCGAATATTGTTGGCAATGGTGTCATTAAAGAGGACAGTGTCCTGGGGCACGACTCCAATTTGAGACCGGAGGGAGACCTGTGTCACCTGGGGCCAAGAGACCGTATACGCCCTGGCCTGTGAGATCCACCCAGGCCTGGGAGGTAGGATGGACTGATGGAAAGCACATAGCACGCAAGGCCCTGGGTGAAACTCCTGCTGCCACTACCCCAAATCCAAGCTGGGTGGGCAAATCACTCGACCTCTCTGAGTCTGTTTCCCCATCGACAAAGAGAAAATTCACTTTCTCTCCTGCATCCCTAGACGACTGCTGCAGATCTTTGTACCCTGAATAGCACCAGACAAATCATTCTCGTGACTCTTGCTTCTGTAGGTCAGATGGTGCTAGAAAGGCTGAGGTCTGCCCCAGCTTATTGCCGAGGTGCCATCTCCTTCTCTCCCTGGATGCTCAGTACTTATTCTTCTACACACAGGACCCTAAATGACAGTTTTCTCCCCAACCACCTCACCTGTGAAATGTCCTGACCATCTATTCGGATGCAGCCAGAGCTGATGTCATAGAAGCGAAAGAGCAGACGCAGAATTGTGCTCTTCCCTGCTCCAGACGGGCCTACCTGTTGGAAACAGAGGGAAACCATTCTAGGCCCAACGGTTCCCAAGGCTTTTTCTATAAGAGACCACAAATGGACGCTGCCACATTCACTACTGTGACCTCTCGTGACAGGGCTCTCTGACTCCCAGCCTGAGTCACGAGCTACTCTGAGCACTGCAATAGGGAACGTCAAGGAGGCTGGGCCAAGGGGCTGGGTCTCCTCTTACCAGGGCCAGGGTCTGTCCTGGCATCACAGTGAAGGACACATCCTGCAGGGTCTCCCGCCTGCAAGGAAGAAGGGGCATGATCAGCAGGTCTGCTGCACTACCAGCGCCCCCTTCTGTCACCAGAGCCACTACCGTGCCCTGATCATCCCTTGCTTGGGCTCTCTTCCAAGAAGCTGGGGTGACTGAGAAGCAGGAATAAAGGGCAGGAATGCGGTCTGTAAGTGGACAGTGGAAAAGAGGGCCATGGGACGGCAAACGGGGAGGGCTCACCCATTGGTGTAGCTGAAGTGCACATTCTCAAACTCTATCAGGCCTCTCTGAAAGCGAAGGGGCCCTGCTCCAGGAAGGTCCTTCACCTGGGAGAGTGCCGCCAACGTGTGGCGCTGTTACAGGGGCCTGGAAGTGTCCAAACCCAAGAAACACCATGCAGGCTTCCACTCCACGAAAACCCCACTCCTTTCTCTCCTCACTCACTTCTGTCTCCTCCTTCAGCAGGTCAAACATGTTCTCCATGTCGATGAAGTTGGTCTGGATCATCCTGCAAGAAGAGTAGTGGTTGGAGCTCCTTTGAAGAGCTGGAGAAATAACAACGCATGAGGGCCAGGGATCAGGTTACCTGTAGTAGGTGCCAAACCAGTTGAGAGGCATGTATAGCTGAATGATGTAGGTGCCAAAGAGCACGAAGTCCCCGACCTGTGGAGATCCAGGGTAGAGGATCCACAAGATGCCGTTGGGTTGTCACCCTGCCCACTTCCTGTCATGTCTGCATTTCCCACTCAGGAGCCCTGTGGCCCAGAGAGAGGCCCAGGCCCCTCTGCCCTGTTTCCAGCACAGTTCCCTCACCTGCAGCTTCTGTTCGCTGACAAAGTATGCGCAAAGCAGTGAGCCAGCAAGGAGCCCGATTCCAATCACCAGGTTCTGAGTCTGATTTAGTAAGACCAGAGAAGCGCTTGACTTCCACTCCAAATTCTGCGGACGTAATACGGGAGAGAGGAACGTCATATATGCGCTCAGCATCACCAAATCCGAACCTGGACCCAGGCACCTTCAAAGTCACAGCCCAAAGTTTACTCCCTAGCCCTGGTAGTTCCGCAAGGCCAGGCCATTGCTCTCGGGAGGCCACAAACTGGCGTCCTTACCTGGTATTTGATGATGGCCTCTCGATAGCGATCTACTTCATAACCCTCCGCATTGTAGTACTTCACCTGATGAATTCAGAGCACCGTTGTTTGACATGGCGGCAGCGGTCAGCACCTGGGTCATTGCCTTCAGAGCCCTGATCCCCCCTTCCTAACTTTAAACAGCGCACCTTGCGCCCCCCAGCTCCCCAGCAGCCCCAGCGGTCCCGGGCACATTCCACCTTTCTGTGCCTCACACCACTGCCACTGATGCCTCTGTTACCGTCTCAAAGTTCAGCAAAGAGTCCACGGCTCGTGCCCGGGTAGCATTCTCCTGTGTGTTCATCGCACGTCGAAACTTTGTTCTCCATTCAGTGACCACAATGGTCAAAGCTGAAGAGTGAGAGGAGCAGGGGAAAGAAGAAACCATCAAGCTGTCATTCCCAACAGCAGAGACCACATGTGTATGTCTGCTGCCTACTACACACTAACCCTACGCTACAGTTCAGGGACCGGGAGTCTGAAGAGGACACCCTAAGCTCCCTGGGGGAAGGTGGTGTGTCCAAGATATCTTAGCAGCCTGTACAGAGCCTCACGTGTAAAAATGCATTTGATGAACAAATCAAGGCAAGCTGCATCTGTTACATAGTGAGGTTTCTCTTTGACCCGTATCTACAATGGCCACCTAATGTGACCAGCATGCCCCAGTTCCCCACCAGGTTGAGCTAAGGTTCCCTTGGCAGAGGGACATACATACACACACCATGTTGGGGAGCAGCAGGAGACTCTTGAAATCCACTAATCTAGAGCCTGCTATACTGGGTCACCCAAGTGGGGTCAGGGCTCATGCACAAGGCAGTCCCTGGAGAGTTTGGGGGGCTGGTTTCACCAAGCAGCACTCACTGAGGTAAAGACTCATGCACAGGAACACAATAAGGCCAAACCAGGCATTGAAGAACATGCTGAAGTAGATGATACCAATGGTGATGTCAGCCAGCGTGGGCAGAATGTTGAATACCAGGTAGCTGGGAGGGGAAGTCAAGCGACAGACAGGTTTAGGGGCTTGGATCCAGCACCTCCACCTCTAGGAGTTTCAGTATAGTGTTTTGTTTTCAACAGCAACAGACTAGAATCAAGCTAAACAGCCTTCAAGAGGTGGATGGCTAAATGGAACCCAGCATGCCCGAACTACATACAGAATGCTCTGGGCCGATCAGACGATGAAGGCAGATCCTCACGCTCAGCAGAGACTATGTCTCCGTAACGTTTCGTTAATAAAGGAACTCTTGAGAATGACGCCCATATTATAACATTTATTTTAGGAAAAACTGGCACAATACCACTTTAGTTTGGGGAGTCTGCACTTATAGACATAAAAATGCAGAGTATCAGAACTCAACATACTAGACGAAGCGGGAAGTTCTGGAGACGTGAGTGGAATTCAAGAGATTTGCTCTCAATCTACTTTATTATGAGAGCGCAAGTACATTAATCTTACTAGAAAACGAAGGCAGAGAGGCAGCCCCTCCATCCCACTCTTCCATCTCCACCCTCCCACATTCCCTTTCCATGGGTTTGGCACCTGAGCAGCCCCGTGACACTGGATGTGCCTCGGTCCACAATCCGCAGCACCTCGCCTGTGCGGCGCCCCAGGTGCCAGCGCAGTGACAGCTCATGCAGGTGACAGAAGAGGCGCAGCTCCACCTGCCGTGATGTGAACTGCTGCACCTTGATCCACAGGAACGTGCGAAGGTTGCTCACGAAGCCTGGGGGGCGGGGGGACAGGGGAGGCTTCAGTATGGCTGAGGAGCCAAATGACATCAGCTCAGCACCCAGATGTGAAAAGTCAGAGGGCACCAAAGGGTCCAGGGGAGGAATGCTTGTGGGAGGGGACTATCGGGAAGAGGGGCCAGTACCAACCAGGGTGAGAGTCCCTCTTACCTGTACTGCCAGTGCCACCCCCCTGGAGGAACTTGAGGAAGACATAGATGGTAACAGTCCAGGCCAGGGAGTGCCAGGGAGCCTTCTCAGTCAGCAAGTTCACTATGGAGAAAATGAGTCGAAGACCACTCATTAGGAGAGACTGTCCCAAGCAACAGCCATAGCTTCTTTCTGACCACCCAGCTCCCAACTCTGTCACACTACTCTAGGCTAGGGCCCCCCACTCACCCACCAGGGCAAAGGACCACAATACTGAGCTGGCACACCTCCCCTTACCTATGTCCCTATAGAAGATGGGGACCAACACGTTCAGTCCCCTGTCCAACCCTATGAGCCCCAGGCAGATGAGCACAACAAGCTGCAAAGCTGGACTCCCCTGAGGCCACAGGTAGCCACTCAGTAGGCGGAGCTTCCTGCCAAGGTCTCTCCAGGTAGACCGTGGTGGCCCCTCTGTTGACTGAATCTAGGATGGTGAAACACATGGGAAAGGGAAGCTCAGAAAACAAAGAGAAGTGCACTGTCTGGAATCTTCTAGAGAAAATGTAGGGGATTACGGCTCTCACTCTCAGGCATTTTAGTCACACGAGTAATCCCTGATGGGGTCAGAAAGGCTAACAGTACAATCTAAGATTTGGGAAATAGTTTATTACAGTGGCGAAAAATGATGATAGGAAATGAAATTAAGACAGACCCTAAGGTTCAAAAACTGAGATGTACCTGACTCCTCTCTACATCTTGATCCTCTTCATTGACCCGAAAGGTGTAGGACTGGGGACGAAGTCCAGGGGCCCAGAGTCCCAGGACAAAAAGTCCTCCAGAGACCACATACCGGAGTACCCAGAGGCTAAACTGAACCTAGAATGAACACATGTGGGGAGAGTATCAAACAGGGCCAAATCCCATTGTTATTAACAGGGTTGGGGACTGGTGTAGGGTACACACCCAGGTCCTCCTCTGTGTCCCAGCATCTAATGGGCTGGGGAAAAAAAACAAAAAACCCCACAATGACTCAGCACAGACACGCCCCACCAGCTGGCTATCAGCTCCCAGCCAGAACCAGCCCCTCCCTTCCTTTTCTTAAGAGTCTAAGAGTCGCCCCAAAGTGTGGAGCCCGTAAAACAGTGCCTGACATCCTTCCCAGCTCTTCCCACCCATGCAACCCCTCTCCCCATTAAGTCCCTCACCTGCTGGCCCAAGTCCGCCCTCGCCCACCACCACTGTGGGTTGTTCCAAGACACGAGGGCCAAGTTTTCAGCTACAAACGCCACAGCCCAGAGGATCAGGAGACCCGGGCTGTGACTGAATTTGATCCAGACGCCCATTGCTAGCTTCTGCCGTGCCTGGCTCCGTTCCACGATGAGCAGCCCCAAGCCACAGGCGCTGGCCAGAGTCCCCAGTACGGAAGCCAGTAGTAGGTAACCGGGTAGCGGGGCGCCATGGGCAGTGCCCACTCGACCAGCCAGGCCGGCTAGGGGCAATGCCACCTGTAGTGTGGCCAGAAGCAGCTGCAGCCCGTAGGGAGCGACACGAGGGCCGGCCCCCCAAGACAGCGCGTCGGCAATACCTGGCCGCTCCCGACGCTTACAAGGAAAGGCCAGCACCAAGGCCAGAGCCCCCAGTGCCATCAGCGTCGAGGGCACGATCGTGAAGAAGAAGCAAGGACTCAGGCCACCCTTCGTCCAGGCTGGACCTGCGGGCCCTTCAGTCTCGCAGTAGTTGCCCACAGTCACCATGGCAGTGCGTGGCCGCAGACCGAGACTGCAGGGACTGCGGTACCGGAGAACGGGACCGGCAGCTCGGGGAGGGGCACGGATGCCGGAGAGTCTTGGGTCATGGAGCCGTGGGGGTCGCTGTCAGAGACACACGTGGACCCAGCCACACCGCCCACTCACTTCGCGCACGCGCCACCGCCACGCACTCACGCAGCGCACGTACGCCGTCTCCTCCCGTCCGCCCCTCTTTCGCTGACCGGGACCCTCCGGATAAGTCCCGGCCCACAAGAATGTTCAGTGTTTAATTCTAGCCACTGGTTCGCAGCAGCACCGCCTATTGTAACCACCCCCTAGTCTCTACCCAGGGTCCCTATTGGCCAAATGTTACCGAAGGGGCGGGGGTAAGTGGTGCACGCGGGCAAGGCAAAATAGACTGGCGCAGTCAGCTTGGTCACGTGCTCAGAGCGGGAAATCTGACCTCCAGCCTAGCTGGAGACCTTGACCTCCACGGAATCATGGACGGAAATGGCCCTTTCGCTAATCTAGCTAGCTCGGTGTGACTGAACCACCGCACAAGCCCATTTTCCTACAGGGCCCGGCCCGGTCCCCAGCCACCTGGAAGAATAACACACAACCTACTCCGCGTGTTCCCAGAACCCGAGGAACGCGAGACAACAACGCCACGACCTGGTCAAAGTCCCTTCTTTATTAAGGGTTATCAAGCTGTACACAGTCCCCACCGTGTTCCGCTGTGAGTTCAGGCAGCGCAATTCACCATTCATCCACAGCGGACCAGAGCTGAGGGGTGGGGCGGAGGGTAAGGGCTGGGTCCCAGCATGCAATGCGGCAGCGCAAAGCCTAGGGCGAAGCCATCCTTTATACCCCTCTAGGGGACAGCAGGAGGCAGGCTAGAGCTCTCTTGCTGGGAGGTAGACAGACCAGGGAACACTCCAACCCTGTCCCTTGTGCAGTTGGTGGTGGAGAGGGAGAAGGATACAATAATGGGGGCCAAGAAGACCTCAATCTCCTAGGAGCCCATCTAAAAAATTGGGCAGGGCAGCAAAAACTTTCCATCCTGCTCCTGCAATTGAGAAACTTTCCTTAGTGTCAAAAGATAGCTTGAGAGGAGCTGGGGAGTTAGGGCCTCTACGCTAATGCAAATCAAAAGCTGAACAGAAGGGGAGCAAGCGAACAGAACCAGAGCAAGCAGCACACATGCCAGTGATGTGCGGGAAGGAGAGGGGTGAGCAGGCTGCAGCACTGGGAGAGAACTGAGGGTGAGGTAAGGGCCACAGCCTGAGCTGCTCATCTGTTCAGGGCGGGGAGAGGGCGGCCACAGAGCTTGAGGGTCAGGACCCAAGCTCCCCACTCCACAGTTGGCACAGGTTCTCCCTGGTTGGCAGCTTCTGTGGTGGGTAGTCCTCTGGAGTCTGTATGGGTGGGTGCAAAGGTGGCAGTACCAGGGCTGGGCTGGGGACCAGTTTCTAGCACCACACTCTGAGCCAAGGGTTTTCCTGGTAATGAGGCTACAGTCCTGTGTGCCCTGGTTCCTAGGCCCCCAATTTCTCTCCTAGGGCTGTGGCAAGCCCAGTATTGGCACCTCCCTCGGCCAGGCACGGACACACAAAGACCACACACGTGGAGCCAGGCAACACTCAGAGAAGCCCTCCATGACAAGTGGATGGGATGGCAAGACAACAGAGGCCTCCATCCTGGGGCATAGGGACCCTCGTGAGTCTTCTCTATACCTGTGGAGAGAAAAGGGTCCATAGTAGAGACAGCCTTCAGCTATCTGTTTACCCAACAGAAGCCTGGAGATAAGGGAAAAGGAAAGCTTGATCCTTGGAGAGGTAAGCGAAAGAAAAGTCAAAGCCTGGATTCAGCCCTGGCTGGATAGCTCGTCTGGTTAGAACACCGTCCTGAAGCGCAGAGGTTGCGGGTTTGATTCCTGGTCAGGGCACATACGGGAACAGATCGATGTTCCCATCTCTCTCTCCTTACCTCACTCTCTAAAATCAATAAAATAAACATTAAAAAAAAAAAAAAGCCTGGATTCAGAAATGAGGGGAGAAAGGGCAGTGTACTTTGGAGGGAGGGTGCAGTATGTCTGCTTCAGAGGCACACCTTCCTCCCCATGAAAAGCTCTGACCTCAGCCTGCAAGTTACCCCTCCTGGCAGCCATTACCAGGTCCTAGAGCCTTTACCTTGTGCACCTGAGGGGGAAGCTCGTCCTCCGAGCCCTCCTCGGGAACGGGCTCCGGGTGCCTTGATGCTGACTGTCCATCTTCAGCCCAGCCTCCAAGGGGCAGCCGAGAGAAGTGAGAGGGAGCCCGGGGCACTGTGCCAGGGTCTAGAGACACAAGTAAGCACACTCTTAGCACAAATACAAACAGGAATGAGCAGGGCTCCAAGGCTGTACTGGGTGGGGGCATGGACAGATTATTCTACTTGGCCTGGTTCCTCTGACCTCTTTTTTCTCTGAGAGGTCCCAAGAGAACCACCCTTTCCTGGAGGCTGTGTCCTCCTGTATGCCCACTGGATACCTGTGATGCCCCCATAGCGCCTCTGGAAGCCCCCCTGCAGGGCAGTGGTCTCGGGTACTCCAGGACGGGGTGCAGCACAGGGATAGCTGGCAGAGCGGGGGATAGGTTGGGGGGCTCGGGCGCCCTCTGCCCCCTCTTCAGGGGCACTCTCCCCACTCTCGTCACTCTCCCGGCGGTGCCACACATGCCGCTCAGGTTCGGCCTGGGCCTGCTGCTTGTGGAGCTGAGAAGTGGGGGAGGCTTATTAGTTGGGAACAGAAGGACATCAGCCAGTTCCCATTTATACCACTTCACCTAAATCACTGACCCAGAGTACATACTGTGGTAGTAGTATATAACATTCATATGATGTTTTACAGGTTAAATTCTGAGAACCTAACTCCTAGAATGAACCTGTGCCTGGGTTATAATAGTACTCACTGTACCTAGTCATTTGATTCAAGAACTAACTGCAGCCCTGGCTGGTTTGCTCAGTGGAGAGAGCATTGTCCCAGAGCAGCAAGGTTGTGGGTTCACTCCCCGGTAAGGCACATATGAGAAGCAACCAATGAGTACACAACTAAGTGGAACAAAAAGTTGATGCTTCTCTCTCTCCCCTTTCCCTTCCTCTCTCTCTCAAATCAATGGGAAAATTAAAGAAGAAAATAAACTGCAGATTTAAGTACCAGGTACTCTTTTAGGTGCTAGGGATATAGCAGTATAAAACAGACAAAAATCCCAGCCCTGGTGGGGCTTATTTACTCCTGAAGGATGTGGGGAGAGGACAGACAATAAACAGATAAATAAGGAAAAAATACAATGTATCAGATGGCGCTAAATGCTATGGAGAAAAATAAAGCAGGGTGATTCAGAAGGTTGGGCAAGGGAAGCTTTTACTCAGGGTGGCCAGTGACAGTCTCATAGAAAAGATAAGAGCAGGGACCTAAATAAGGAGAAGGAGGGAGCCATATGCTGCGTATCTCGGGGAAGAGGATTCTTGGCAGGGAAAATCACGGTGTATAAAGGCCCTAGATGAGAATAAGTTTGGCTAAACAGATAGTACGAGGATATATGTTCGAATGGAGATTGCAGACCAGGTAAATGACAGAGCATGGATTTGAAACTATATCTTGCTTCTCTACATCTAAGACCCTCTGTTCTATTTTTCAACTGCCATCTTTGTTCTATGGCTCTGCCCCTAGCTGCCCACTCACCTGGTGCATATAGAGGGCATGCAGGCTCATCTCAGTGGATGCATACTCCGACAGCACCAGGCTCTGCAGCTGTCCTTCCCACACACTGCTCCCGGAGCTGGCTGTCCTGGCGTCCACCCTGTACCTCCCAGCAGAGGCAGACAGCATTGTCAACATTTCTGAGACCCACACAAGTTGCTAGGTGCTGCTGCCATGCCCTCCCATCTTGGCCCACTGCTACTCACCCAGAGCCTGTCATGGTACTGGGAGCCCGGCCTGTGGGAACCTGACCAGGCTGTAGAGGGGAGAAGGAGCGCAGGGCAGAGGCGACTTCAGCCCTGTGCCTGGAACCCTGCAGGTCTCTGGGCAGTGAGGGGCCCCGGCAGGACGACCCAGCTACCACATTTGCAATAAGGCTCAGTGGCTATGAAAGAAAGGAGTGAGCAGAATTTTCAGCACAAGAGGGAGTTCTCAGGGACCCCCAGTATTCTGCATGTCAGGACCCAATGGCACAGACTGAACAAACAGAAGGAAAACTATAGGGTAGGCCCTTCTACCCATGCCTAGTTCTCAACTCCAGCTCCTAGAGTCCCCTCTACCCACCACCTCCCGGACCCCAGGAACGCACCTCTGACTCGGACTGTAAGGACTGGATGGATGTAAAGAGGGCATTTTCAGGGAGTAGACCCCCTTGGGCAAGGCCAGCAGCCGCTCCGTCCCGCTGAACCTGCTCCTTGAGGAAACCCAGGAAGGCCGTGCTCTCACGTGGTGGCTGCCAGCCAGGGTTGGTGATGGCAAAGTGCATGAGTGACAACTCTGTCTTCCCATCTTCAGCTTGCTGGTACACTGAAGCCTCCGTCTGACCAGCAGAGAGCCACTGCACAAGGGAGGCTAGAGTGAGCAAACAGTTCTCGTATAGAAACCCTTTCTGTACCTTTCCTGCTAGGGGGAAGTCTTTGCCCCTGGAGGCCAGAGACCACAATGGATGCTTTTATCTTGTCCAGGGACCCGGGTGCCTACCACAGGAGTGGCCACGTGGGGGGCTGTTTGGCTGTGCCTTTCCCAAGGAAGCTTCTTGGCCAAGGGTGCAAGTTTACGGCTAAAATCCGGCCCAGGCTCCTGTTTATCAAGCAGCGTGTGCCCTGGCATGGGGCTGCCTTTCTGCAGTTTGCCAGCACTGCCTCTGGCCGCCTGCCCCTCTCCTCTTCCAGTACCTGTGGATGCCCGTGCTGGCGGACATCCATCTGGGCGAAGGAGCAGGTATCTCCAACACCAACAACCTCCACGGTGAAATTACGGAAGAAGTCTATAATCTCCAGGGCCCGCGGACGCAGGCAGAAGATGAGGATGAGGGGTGTGACAATGGGGCTCAGTAGCTCTTCCAAGATGAACACCTAAAAGGGAGGGGACCAAGGTCATGAGAGCAGGAGGGATCCCAGCCCTCACCACCGAGCTATCAGCCAGTTTCTAGCAGGCCCTAACTCCAACTCCACTCACTGCCTTGTACTGGAAGAGCTGGGCAAACTCGTCCCGGGTCTGCGAGCGGTGGGCATTACCCTGCCAGTGGTCAGGCATGTAGTGGATGTGAGCGAGGATCACGCGGAGCAGCTGCTCAGGGCAGAACACCAGGTGCTGGTCCGGGATAAAGGACCTACGGGATCAGGGTTATGGTGAAAGGTCAGCCTTGCCAGGGAATGCTGGTTGGCTTGTTCCCACCTGCTACCCTACCCACCTGCACACGGTCACAGTAACCCCCAGGAGTGTGACGGTGGTGAGGACATGTTCCACAGCTAACACATCTTCGTCATAGATGGTGAGGGCGATAAGCACAGCCAGGATGGAGCCAGCAAAGAAGGCACCATTTTTGGCCAGCAGTGTCAGCAGAGGTGACAAGAAGCAATTCATGTACTTGGAGGCGGGCTTATAGCCACGGCTCAGGCGGGACTGCAGCTCGTGCTCCAGCTCGTTGAAGTGGCGGAGGTAACAGCGGCCATAGAGGGACCAGCAGCGTGCTCCCAGGGCCCCTGGCTCCCGCTTCAGCACCTCCGCATAGCTGAAGAAAGCATAGAGGATCTGCCAGATGAGGATGAGGGGGCACAGCAGGAAGTTGGCGATGCCAATCCACAGGATGCGGTTACTGAGGCGCTGGGCCAGCTCAAGCCGTTGCCCCCCACGTTTGTACTCGGCCTTGAGGCTCCATTCATTGAGAAACAGAGAGCCAGGTCCCCAGAAGAGGATCAACTCGAAGTTGTACTTGAGGCCACGGGTAAAGAAGACAACCTCCCCAAGGCCAGGCAGGCGGAAACGCAGGGGCAGGAGGGACTTGTTAACCAGCGCCACCATGTAGTTCTGGAAACGGAGGATGCGGTGGTAGATGTCCAGCTCTGTCAGCTCACGCTTGTGGATGCAGATCTGGTGCTCTTTCTGGGTCTGCACGATCCGGGCCTGCACTTCCTGCCACGTGCAGTATGGAAGGGCAGACTACAGGGTGGGGAAGAGACAAGCTATGGCACATTGGGTAGCTGCCTTGACCCCTTGCCCTGCATTAGCTATGAGGCTCAGGGGTCCTGTGATTAGCTGCGTGGAGCCCTTAAGCAGACACTCCCTGACCTGCCATGGACAGCTCAGGATGCCTCGTGCCCAGGAATACACCCCATCCGTCCCATGTGCAGAAGACGTCTTGGGCGGTGGTGCTAGCTGCCTAACTCCCCAGTCTCACCATGGGGATGCGCAGAGCATGCAGGTAGAAGGAGTGGATCTCCCAGTAGCAGCAGATGTTATAGATAAACTTGATAAGCCGGTGAACCCAGAAGACAGCAGCAATGACCAGGATGGTGATGAGGGAGCCGTTTTCCTGAATCCTGGTAAGGAAAGAAAGGGAGGAGGGGTGCTCTTTACAGAGTTTTGGCAGACATGCTACTCTCCTGGAGCTTTCAGTGAGGCTGAGCCTGAGTCTAGGTCCTCGGGAATTTGTCACTGCCTCATATTACACTCCATCCCCCACCTACTAGCACAACTACAGGCTCTGGTGCCCTCTGACCTGCAGCCCTTACCTGGCACTGCAGACTTGGGCAGGCAGAAAGGCATCTGGCAGAGTGACCTTGACAGGCTCAGTAGGGTGAAGACTGTGGTTCACCATCTTGTTGGCAAACAGGATGTCATAGTCCACACAGCTGACCAGAAAGGTGGTGAAAGCAACCACAAAGAGGAACTGCCTGGGAAGTTGGGAAGAAGGGGCGCAGCCCAAGAGTCAGAGAGGTACCAGTGAAATAACATAAGAAGCAGAGTAATCTAGAAGCAGCAGAACAAGATTAGGGAGCAACCTCTGGGAAAGGAAGGGGCTGGAGAGCTGCCAGTGGGCTCTCTCTACTGCCCAGCCCCACAAACCAGCTCCTATTTTTCTGCTCTTAGCCTCAGGCCCTACAGAATCAGTGTGCTTTCCTTCCTCACAGTAACCTCTGCCACTGCTTACTGGGCACTTTCGAAAGTCTTATGATTGTTGTCTCTGGTTTGTGGTCTTTGATTTCCTTTTGAGACGGTAGTTAGCAGCCGTTCAGGGATTTGAACTCTTTTCTTACTGAGGGAGTTTCCTAACCCCTTCCTCTTTGGCAAGGCCATATGGCTCCTTCCTCTTAGAAGGTTCTCTGCCCAAGTGCAGGCCTAAGGCGCAACCAAGAAGAACAGAACAGACTCTTTCCTCAAGTGGCTGGCATCTCTGACTGAGCCACGCCCATTCCACTGGAGCTCTGATGAAATGACCAAATCTGAGCTCTCTTCATGGAAGAGATAGAATTTAGAAAGCTTTCCTTACATGGGAAATAAAAAAAGGTGAAGACTATAAATTTTGGTTCCATACCCAGTTCCTGAAATATAAAGGTTTGCAGAATGTTGAGCCTAGGACTGAGAGGCATTGGCAGGTAGGGTCAGGGGCTGAGCTCAAGGAAAGACTGAGATGTATATACTACAGCAAATCATTCATCCATTTTTATACTTACATGAGCTCAAAGATCTCCCCGATGAGCATACACGTGAAGCCATTTTTCTGGTGTAGATTATAAACGTGTAATTCTTAAGAAAAAGTGGCTGGTAAAGACAGCAATTAAGAGCACAGACTTTGGTGTCACATACTTGAGCTTAAGTCCTGGCTCTATGACAGGGGTCCCCAAACTATGGCCCGTGGGCCGCATGCGGCCCCAAGGCCATTTATCCGGCCCCCGCCGCACTTCCAGAAGGGGCACCTCTTTCATTGGTGGTCAGTGAGAGGAGCACAGGATGCATACGCACCCATAGTTCCCATTGAAATACTGGTCAGTTTGTTGATTTAAATTTACTTGTTCTTTATTTTAAATATTGTATTTGTTCTTGTTTTTTTTTTTTTAAATTTACAGGAACAGAGAGAGAGACAGAGAGAGGGATAGACAGGGACAGACAGACAGGAGCTGAGAGAGATGAGAAGCATCAATCATTAGTCTTTCGTTGCCGTTGCAACACCTTAGCTGTTCATTGACTGCTTTCTCACATGTGCCCCGACCACGGGCCTTCAGCAGACCGAGCCACCCCTTGCTGGAGCCAGCAACCCTGGGTCCAAGCTGACGAGCTTTTTGTTCAAGCCGGATGGGCCCCGCACTCAAGCTGGCGAGCTCGGGGTCTCAAACCTGGGTCTTCCACATCCTAGTCCAACGCTCTATCCACTGCGCCACCACCTGGTCAGGCATTGTTTTGTTTTTTTACTTTAAAATAAGGTATGTGCAGTGTGCATAGGGAGTTGTTCATAGTTGCTTTTATAGTCCGGCCCTCCAATGGTATGAGGGACAGTGAACTGGCCCCCTGTGTAAAAAGTTTGGGGACCCCTGCTCTATGACTTTCTTTTTTTTTATTAAGTGAGGGGGGAGAAAGTGAGACAGACTCCCGCATCTGCCCCATCTGGGATCCACCCAGCAATCCCATTAGGGCGATGCTTGAAGCTTGAGTACTAAGCTACTTTTATCATCTGAGGCTGATGGGGCTCAGGGCCAGGGGCCACACTCAAACCAATTGAGCCACTGGCTACAGGAGGGAAAGAGGGAGAGAAGGTGGAGGGAAAAGGGGGGAGAAGCAGATGGTTGCTTCTCCTGTGTGCCCTGACTAGGTCTCAAACCCGGGACGTACATACGCTGGGCCGACACTCTATCCCAGGGGTCCCCAAACTTTTTACACCAGGGGCCAGTTCACTGTCCCTCAGACCATTGGAGGGCCGGACTATAAAATAAAACTATGAACAAATCCCTATGCACACTGCACATATCTTATTTTAAAGTAAAAAAACAAAACAGGAACAAATACAATATTTAAAATAAAGAACAAGTAAATTTAAATCAACAAACTGACCAGTATTTCAATGGGAACTATGGGTGCGGATGCATCCTGTGCTCCTCTCACTGACCATCAATGAAAGAGGTGCCCCTTCCGGAAGTGCGGCGGGGGCCGGATAAATGGCCTCAGGGGGCTGCATGCGGCCCGCGGGCTGTAGTTTGGGGACCCCTGCTCTATCCACTGAGCCAACAACCAGGGCCTATGACTTTCTAGTTATGTGATTTTGGCCAAGTACTTAACCTCTTAAGCTTTTTTCTGCAGTGGTATATTGGGAATAATAGTACCTGTCTCATAGGATTATTAGGTCTAAGACAATGCACATAAAGTATTTAAAACAGACCTGACACGGAATGAATCAAAAGACAATAACTATTAAGGTTATTAGAATCCTATCATAAAGGAGGATCACCCTTACACAGGTTCCTTATAAATTAATACCACAAAGTGAAAAGCACTAGCTCTTGGTAATGTGGGGTATCGTTATTTACAATAATCATTATTCCCTACCCTCTTTTAGCCTCAAGAGTTCCATCCCCCTTTCAGGGATTGTGGTCAAACCCACCCCAACTTCTCATCAGGTGCCTAGCTTAGAGAGGGGCTAAAGTTCCCATAGCTCCAACACAGAGACACAAAGGATATTCGAGAGAAGAAGAGGTCAAGGTTTTCGATGTGATGCCAAGGTGCTATGGGCACAGAAGCAGAGATGTCAGAGCCTACAAGGAACGTAAGTCCCTTGCTCCCACAGTGTTCCTCCACCACCTCTCCCCTGTGTCCCAGCAATGGCTGTCATGGCCAGCAAGAAACTCACACTTGCTCCCCTCAGGGACGTGCACCAACAGGTCCTCCTCTCCTGGGGGTGAATCGCTGTAGGAGGCCTCTAGGCGCTGGTATTCAGTGTCAAACTGCGCCATCACCGCCGCCCCCTGTCCACCCTGTCCACCTGCCAGTAATGAGGAAGAAGAGACCCAGGGTCAGCCGCAGATGCTACCTGCTTACTGCCCTACCTACTAGACCAAGAGTCTCTACTCCCAGTCTCCACTACCCAGTCTTCTTGGCTCAAAATACAGAGGAGAAACAACAATGAAAGGAGAGCAGCAAGCTCGGGCTGGGAGACCTTAACTGACCAATAAGGTCAGTCATCCCCAGAGCCTTTACTGAGTGTCTGCCCCTTCGGGGGAGCTGTTTTACTTTTGTTAGTGGAGAGAAGGAGCCCTCTTCCTGCCCTTCTGGGCACTAGCAGTTTGGAAGCACTTTGTAAACAAAGGTTTGAAATAAGCACATGGCCTTACCAGCTCCATGGACAGTCAGTGTCTGCTCCACTCCAGCCCTTGATGCCTTGGCCCTGTAGCTGCTGGAAGAGGTGTCAGGCCCAGAGAGCGGGGAGTGAGGACAAAGTAAACCCAACCTTCCCAGGTACCCGCCCACCCCACACTAAGGGGGTCAAGCATGGGACAAGGAGGTACCCTTCTAGCCTAGGGTTATGGGCATTTTCTCTGGTAGTACTGTGCGGGGCCACACATTCAAGAAGTGACTTGTTGAAGCTGCAAGGACTGAGTCAGTAACAGACCTGAGGTCGGGAGACCCCTCTGGGCTTTTTCTCCATTGCTGCAGCTCAACCTCAGAAATGAGGCCACCAGGGTCCGCACAGCCCCAAACCCCAGGAGTCTTTTCTGAAGAGGGCCTTTCTGGTCAACCCCTTCCTCTGCTTCCCTACACTAAAGGACAGGCAGACTGCATAGCTCCTGGTTGGGAGTCCTGAGTGGGTCAGCGTGGACCCAGATCCTGGGGGAACTGTGTTCCGTAGGTCTGTGGGGCCAGGCATGGTCTGGGTGGCACTCTCCCAGTCAATGTAAACTCTGGGGCCCTGGAGCACGGCCCAGCCTGGCCTCGCTGGGATTCCCTAGGTTAGTGAGAACCCTGGGTCCAAAGGAGTTGACCCAATCCTCAGGGAACTCGCCACTCCCCGGGGCAATGTGGACCCCGGGGCCATGGAACCCCAGCCAGCCGGGCCTGGGCTCAAGGGTTCCTGCGGATGCTGGGAGGAAGGAGCCAGTCCGACAGCCGATACCCGAGATGGGCTGGGTTGCCTCGCTACACCCAGCAGGCATGACCCAGCCCAGCTTGCCCCAGGGCTGTCGGTCCCAAGGCCAAGGGCTCGGCTCCCCACAGCGGACAACCTTGCGCGCGGTCCCACAGCCCGCGCGCGCCCCCGCCCGCGCGCCCCCGCTATCAAAACATTTCGGCTGCGCGCCTCCGCCCCGCCCGTGGCGCCCCTTCCCCCGTTACCCGCCGTGAGTTCGCTTAGGTCTCCGCGGGCACTTTTGGCCTGGTCCGGCCCGGGTCCTGAGATACCAATAACCGAGCTCGCGTTTCACGTCAGGAACCGTGACCCGGGTGGCTCCAGGCACTCCGACAGCTCCGTTGGGCTCAGCCCGACCCTGAGCGGTAGGCCCGGTGTCTGCCACTCACTGTCACACTCAGCCATCCTGGCCAATGAACTTGGGGGGTGGAGAAACGACGGCCAATTCTTGGCTTCGGAGGCGGGACTAATGGCTCAAAGCGGGTCTTGAGCAGTCAGAGGACCAATAGGACGCTCTACATGGGGCGGGGCTCAAGTGTGGTCGATGCTGTTTGTCCTCTTCGCTGCTCCGTAGTGAGAAGATTGCTGTGGTGTTGCAGAAATCCGGGCTTGGAATTGTGGACGTACGTTCCGCTCAGCTGCTGGGGAGCTGTGTGGCTCAGTTTAGAGAGCTGGGAGGAGTTCCCGCGGTGAAGTCATTGCTGGAGCTCATCGCACGGGTAACGAAGAGCGGTCTATTGGGGAACCTCTGTGATTTTAGCTCTTTTGGACTAGATTTGAAACCTGGATGCTCCCCCATTTCACTCTTGTAGTCAGAGACTGGAGGTTTGAGAGAGCGGGCTGGAATCACGTATTAACCCCAAAGCTGACTCCTGGTACCTGGGGGAGAGCCGAGGTGCCTTGCGGCGCGGTGGAGACCAAGGCAGGCAGGCAGGAGACGCGGCAGTCGGATCTCGCTTTCGGGGGGCTCTATTTTTTCCCCCTTTTTCTGCTCAGCTATGTCGCCGGCTCCAGCTGCAGCCCAGGTTCCTACGTTGGTCTCCCTGTTTGATCTCAGCGTGGATGCTCCGGTACTTCGGGGCCTGAGCCTCGTGAGACATCTTCCCGGGGAGGCTCCGGCCCCAGCTCTGCGGATTTCCAGTCCAGGTATCAGGGAAGAGTTGAGGTGGACCCATGAGGAACATAACTGGGCTCTTTGCAGCTTACTGCTTGTGCAGAGAACACATTCTTAATTGGTATTTACCAATGTATGAGCCGCTATTGACATCTCTTTGGACGAGATAAATTTTATCTTAAATTTATTCAATCTCTAAGCCAGTGGTTCTCTAACTTTTTGAAGTCGGGCGCATTAAAAATCCTACGAATAATTGTAGGCTCACTATATACAAATTTCTAAAGAGTATGTTATAATAATTAAGTCTATTAAAGAAAAATATCCAAGCATGCTTTTATGGTAATTAAACGAAATAAATAGGACAAAATTAAATTTATTCTGACATTAAAAAATATTTTTATGTTACATTTTTGAGTTATGCCCCAATAGGCACGTTTCTCTGGAATCCCGTAGAGTGCACCAGTGCTCCCTGGCGCACACTTTGAGAACCACTGCTCTAAGCTGTTTCTAGCACAGGCCCCTGAATCATCTCCAAACAAGTCTTTTGCCTTTGCTTATGTCTCATCTCATTAACACCATTGCCTGTAAAAACACTTCAAAATTCCTAGATGTAGTTAGAATTTAACTGGATTACAATCAAACCTTTCCCTCATGCTGAATACAAAACAATATATTGTTTGGTTTTGTACAACTTCAGTTTGTCTCTGGCAGTGTTTTTCTTGAACCTTTTTTTTTTTTTTTTTTTTACAGAGACAGAGAGAGTCAGAGAGAGGTATAGATAGGGACAGACAGACAGGAATGGAGAGAGATGAGAAGCATCAATCATCAGTTTTTCATTGTGACACCTTAGTTGTTCATTGATTGCTTTCTCACATGTGCCTTGACCGCGGGCCTTCAGCAGACCGAGCAACCCCTTGCTGGAGCCAGCGACCTTGGGTCCAAGCTGGTGAGCTTTGCTCAAACCAGATGAGCCCGTGCTCAAGCTGGCGACCTCAGGGTCTCGAACCTGGGTCCTCCACATCCCAGTCCGACGCTCTACCTGCTGTGCCACCGCCTGGTCAGGCTTGAGCCTGTTTTAAAACAAACTGCACACTGTAATGGGAAATATAAGCTAAAATATTGGCATTCGGGAAGTGTTTTTTACGCAGTTAAAAATAATTTTAATCTTACCAAAATATGTCTTCTGCAAGATTACTTTAAATCCCTTTGGTTAATTTAAAGACATTTACTTAGTCATTTTACACATATCTTTTTAGAAGCATATTTATTGTATAAAGTGATTACTGTGCCATTTATCTTATGATTACTAGACTGTAAATTCCTTGAAGGCAAGGACATGCCATTTCTTTCCTTTGTATCCTTCTCTGCTTTATACATCAGACACTGAATGTAATTCCAGATACTGTGGATTTGTGCTCCTTTACTACTTCTTATTTCTCTCCCCTTATTTAGGTTTAGGGGAGAGAGCAAGCCCAGAAAGAAAACCACTCCACGGTCCTCTGGATATTTCAAAGAAGTTATTTTGTTCAACTTGTGACCAGACCTTCCAGAACCACCAGGAACAGGTAAAAAACCAGGTGCAGAACTAAACCGTGAAGCAAACGTAGAATGGTGGGTGAAGAGATATAGACATTTGACTTGTGTTTAATTAATAAAGGCCTGCATTTTTAGTATGGCAGTTGGTATTACCTGGTCATACTTCCTAGAGTTCTGTTACTGGTCTTTTTTTTTTTTTTTTTTTTTTTTACAGGGACACAGAGAGAGTCAGAGAGAGGGATAGATAGGGACAGAGGGACAGACAGACAGGAAGAGAGAGAGGTGAGAAGCATCAATCATTAGTTTTTCGTTGCCGTTGCGACACCATAGTTGTTCATTGATTGCTTTCTCACATGTGCCTTGACCGCGGGCCTTCAGCAGACCAAGCAACCCCTTGCTGGAGCCAGCGACCTTGGGTCCAAGCTGGCGAGCTTTTGCTCAAGCCAGATGGGCCCGCGCTCAAGCTGGCGAGCTCAGGGTCTCGAACCTGGGTCCTCCGCATCCCAGTCCAACGCTCTATCCACTGTTCCACCTCCTGGTCAGGCCTATTATTGATCTTGGGTGCCATAAAAGACCAGGGTGGTGCCCATTTCCACATTCTGCTTCCCTTATTGATTCCTACCAGAGGGAACACTATAAGCTTGACTGGCATCGGTTTAACATAAAGCAACGTCTCAAGGACAAGCCTCTCCTGTCTGCCCTGGACTTTGAAAAGCTGAGCTCCACAGGTGATATTTGATGGGAGACCTTTTTGGGAGCAGGACGTCGGGGTAGAAGAAGGCCCTCATTTAGGAGTTTGAGGGAAGTTCAGAGATGGGTCACCAAACCTGAGTATCTCATGTTTCAGGAGATCTTTCCAGCATCTCAGGATCAGAAGACTCAGACTCAGCCAGTGAGGATGACTTGCAGATACTGGATGAGGAGAGGGCTGAGTTTGAGAAAGTTAACCGATCCCGAGGCTTCCACTCCCATCGAGTTCTTTTCCAGAATGCCCAAGGCCAATTCCTTTATGCCTATCGCTGTGTCCTCGGCCCTCGCCAGGCAAGTGACGGCACAGGTTGTATGGTGAGCTCCGACCTTTTGTACATTCAGCCTAGATTCTCACTGAGCCCAGTCCATTTCTCACTTACTCCCTTTCTGTTGGGTGTGGGGATTGACCTGGCCTGAATTTTGGAAGGGTCAAGTGTAATGGAATTAAGTTTGGAGAAACCAGTCTTAGTTTGGATTATGATTCTACCTCTTGATCTTGACTATAGTTTGGATTACGGTTCTACCGCTTGATCTTGACTATCTCTACAAGCCTCACATTTCCTTATTTGTAAAGTGGAGGCAAGCCTCAGGGTTGTTTATTAAATGAGATAATGCATGTGAAGTAATTAGCACTGGCCGTTGGTTTCTTACTCTCAGTGAATGTAACATATGTTTTGCTGCTTCTCTGTCGCCCAGGCGTCCCCAGAAGAGCCAGAACTGCTGTTACAGAACCTGCAGACTAGAGGTCCTAGACACTGCGTGGTACTCATGGCTGCAGCTGGGCACTTTGCTGGTGCCATTTTCCAAGGGTGAGAGGGTGCTGTGTGGGGTTAAGGATGGAATGGATCCTGTTCAACTGGGTGTGCCAGCTTTCTGGTACTGAGTCTGTATTGTCTACAGAAGAGAAGTGGTGACACACAAAACCTTTCACCGCTACACAGTACGGGCCAAGCACGGCACAGCCCAGGGACTTCGTGATGCTCGGGGTGGGGCCTCTCGCTCTGCTGGAGCCCATCTGAGACGCTACAATGAAGCCACACTGTGTAAGGTAAGTTAGGCACCTCAGATCCGGTGGTCCACTGGAGAACATTTCCCCTCAACTCATTAAGTGTTACAGTAAAGAGGTTGACTCCTTTAGCTTCCAGTCTTCATTGTTTCTGGGTAGACAAAGGTAGAATAGGAGGGATGCCCAGGAATCTTAGTCCTCGCCTTCTTCCTCCCTCTTTTGTCTTTCACATGGGGCCATTTGCTGGTTGGAATTTTTAAAATAACAAGTGAAGATATACAGGGTTGAGTTACTCTCTTCTCTAGGATGTTCGAGACCTGCTGGCCAGGCCAGGCTGGGCTAAGGCGCTGGCGGAAGCAGGGACAATACTGCTGCATGCCCCTCGCTCTGGCCGGTCCTTGTTCTTCGGAGGCCAGGGGGCACCCCTGCAACGAGGGGATCCCCGACTTTGGAATATCCCTCTTGCTACCCGCAGACCTACCTTCAAAGAGCTACAGCGTGTCCTCCATAAGCTGACCACCTTGCATGTCCATGGTGAGCCTTTGGTCCTGATCCTGACTCTCTAGGTCTCCTGTACCTTTTAACCCAAACCTCAGGTTCTCGTTTATGCACCTACGTGGCTTTCTAGTGCTCAAACTGACAGCCCAGTCCCATCTTCAGTGAGAAAAACCTGGCTTGGCTTCTAGCTAAACTTGAGCAACGTCTTGTTTTATGGCAGGAGAAGACCCCCGGGAGACAGTCAAGTTGGACTCACCCCGGACACAGTGGAAGACAGAGAGAGAGAGAAAGAAGGCTATCGAGGAAGAAAGAAAGGTCCCCAGTGATGAAAATGAGGCACTAGGGCAGAATGAGGACTCTTCCAAACAGGGTTTGAGCACCATCTGTCATTGTTTAAATCTGTGTGGGTTTGTCCTGGAAATGCAGAGCAAATTCCCTATTCTCGCCTTCCTATTCATAGATGAGCCCTTATATAGCATACACACAGGTCTGTATAACGGGATACGTGGTAGTATTTACTGAGACATTTAGTGGCTTTCCTAAAACTGTTACTTCTGTTCATTGATGTACCCCAGTACTCATTAAAAGTACTCAGTCTTAGCATGAAATAAGATGCTTAATATGGGTTGCATGAATCTCAGAGGTAACCCTGTTGTGGATCCTAAGGACTGCTTCCCTGACTGCAGACTCTTGGCCTGCATGGCTGTTACTGCTCCTTGCTTTTCTCTGTGTGCACCATCCTAAGACTGTTCATGGGAGAGTCTGGGGACTTGTGTTCCTGCTAGCTCCTCTGGGCCTGTCCTTGGCTGGGCTGAGAGCCTCAGTTCTGCATGTGATACTAATGGATTCAGCTCCTGATTCAGCTTTATCTTGGGTGACAATACAAATAATTTTATATCAAGATGAACTGGATTATTTCTTCATGTACATTCCTATGCATCTGGGACGGCTCACATTCTTCCACCCTCTGTTTATTCTTTAAATGGATCTAACATGTCAAGTTTTTCCCTAGGTTCAGGGTCAGAGGGAGAGGATGGCTTCCAGGTAGAATTGGAGCTGGTCACGTCAACAGTGGGAACCCTGGATCTTCGTGAGTTTGAGGCCTTGCCCAAGCGGAGGAGGGGGAAAAGGAGTAAGAGGGAGAAGAGAGACCTGGAGGCTGGGGCACATAGGGCTCTTCCCCAGCAACCTCAGGAAGACGGGGCCCTCTGCCAGTCAGCCCAGGCACAGGCAGCCCCTCTGAAGCCTTCCGTGGATGAAGCCAAGGTCCCTGGACAGTCGGAGCTGTGGGACATGCTTCTTGCTGCGTGTCGAGCTGGAGATGTTGGGATGCTGAAAATCAAGCTAGCTGCCAACCCCAGAGACCCTGAAGCTCTGTCTCTGCTCAATGCCCCCTTGGGCTCCAGTGGCTTCACCCTCCTGCATGCAGCGGCCGCAGCTGGGAGAGGCTCGGTGGTTCGTCTGCTGCTGGAGGCGGGTGCTGACCCGACTATCCAGTAAGTAGGGGTCCCCATGCCACCGCCTCTAGGGTATGGGGAGGATGATCTGAAGGCTAACTCTGGCATTGGCTACGTGACAGTACTCCCCTTGGTCTGGTTAGGTGTTAGGAAATGCACGGGGCAAGCTGAGCCCATTTTGGAGTTTTCATACCTAGGGACTCCCAGACCCGGCCACCATATACGGTTTCAGCTGACAGATCAACACGTAATGAGTTCCGAAGGTTCCTGGAGAAGAACCCTGATGCTTATGATTACAGCAAGGCTCAGGTCAGCTGGGAAAGGAGGCAGCAGCAGAGTGGGAGGGCCTCATGGAGCCTGGCTCGCCTTTCCTACTTTCTTAGTTTTATCAAGAATAGTTCGTATTGGTCTTACCTCGTACCTTCCCGGAAATCCTCCAGGTGCCGGGGCCACTAACACCAGAAATGGAGGCACGGCAGGCTCTGCGGAAAAGGGAGCAGAGGGCAGCCCGGCGACGCCGGGAGGAGCAGCAGCGGAGGCAGCAGGAGCAGGAGAAGCGGGAGCAGGAAGAGCAGCAGCGATTTGCCGCTCTCAGCGACAGAGAGAAGGTGAGGCTGCAGGCTATCGCACCGCGAGACTTCCTCAGAGCTCGAATCCCTTCCCAGTGTGCAGCTGTCACTTTTCAGGTACCCTATTCACCACTGGAGCCTTGTCCTTAACACAGCTTTCCTTCCCTTCAGAGAGCTCTGGCTGCAGAGCGCCGACTGGCTGCCCAGCTGGGAGCCCCTGCCCCTCAGGTCCCCAACTCTGCGGTCAATACTGGGTACGTAAGTGGAGAGGGGCAGGCATGACAGCGAGACCGTAATGTTTGGGCAGGCAAGATGAGTGCCTTACAGGAAGGCTGTGGAGGGGATTTGAGGACTCTTTGAACCTTTGGAATAAGAACAGAAATGGCAGGAAGGGTAGGGGGAACTTTGATTGAAACGTTTCTGGGGTACCTGTCCACCCATTTTTCTCCCTCTGCTAAGACGCTGCTGGAGCTGTGGGACTTCCCTCGAAGGCCTCGTTCCCTTCCACTACCTTGACTGCTCTTTCTGCTCCACACACTGCCTCCAGGATCACCGTCGGGCTGGGAGGCCCTCTTCCTGAGCGCTCACAGCTGCACCCGGGGCTAACCTGGGCCCTGAGAGGGCGTGTTCACACTGGCTCGGGGTTCTTTCTCCCCCGAGAAACGAGAGCATTTGGACAATTGGGGTGAGAGACGCTCAGGAACAGGACTAAGACAGCCATAGAGGTGTACTGAACTGGTTCTATCCCTGGAACTTTAATCACAATAAAATAGGTCAAGGAAACTGCACTTGCACAGTTCTTGCGGCCTTTGGTTCTCTGTGGTCACCATGGCCAGCACCTAGGCATGCTGCCCACTCCATGTCCTAGGTCCAACGGTTACCTTTCAGTGCCCACTTAACTCCATTGATTCTGAGGCACTCTGTATATCGGCTGAGAGGGAATAGATGGATGTCTTATGCAAGGTGCTATTAAGGATAGGGCTATCCAGAAATTGGATTTGGGGTTGGGGAGGTACATTTTCTAGCTCTAGCAATGTGATTTTGTTGAGAGCTCCCTTAGGAAACAGCAGAGGTCTTGGCACGTAGAGGGTCTGTTGTGGCCCCCTCTTTGTCCAGTACCGGCCCAAGTTAAACCCATTGATCCAGACTTGACCCTGTGGTGGAGGGAGGAGAGAAAAATAAATGGTCAGTTCTCGAGTGGGTAGAATCATCTCCTTTTGGGTTTTTAAACGGAGGAGTGATTTCCGCTCCCCTTCCATGATACCCCTGCCTTATCCCCCACCCTGACCACCACCATCAGCGGCACCTTGGTCCACCCAGGTAGAAAGAGAAACGTGTCTCCAGCTGAGTCTGAAATCTGAAATGTTGTAGAGTAGAAGGTGGGGCCAGAGGGAGTTCGAGGATGTGATCTTTTTGGCAATTGGTGGGGCAACCACCTCTTGACAAGCTTATCAACTTGCAGAGGGAACATCAGCCAATGGGTGAGGACTGTTTGCCCCAGTAGTGGTGGCTCTAATAGGCCCTGTGAAGAAGGCAAATGAAAATTCATCATTCAGTAGCCTCTAAGGCGAAACCGTCCCTCATCAAGCGCCATGCCCAGATGCCCACAAGCCACTACTTTGCTAAGGACATGCCTCCTGCTTATCTCCGCCAGGCCGCTATCTTCCCAGGGGAGTTTTGTCAATGAGGGTATGGGGATGCGGGGACGGGCAAAGCTAGCTCACCTTGAAGTCACTGTGGTTAGACCCGAAACTGAGCCTCCCCATGTTCTCCAGCAAGACATCCAGCTTGGCCCCCACCTCCCCCGTCAAAAATAGTTTGTGTCTCATGTTTCGTTCCAAGACACCATGAAATACCTGTGGGTAAGAGGATCTATGAGGGGAAGGGCTCAGCGCCTAGTTCCTGGCCAACAAACAGGAAACCACATTAGGACACTTACTTGGAGGTCAAAGAGAATGTAGCCTATCGGTCAATTGCCCATCCATTCCCGTGTCTTACCCTTAGTCAAACTCTTTCTCATCCCAGCTTATCCCTGGACTCCCTACAAGTGTGGGCGGGCAGAGGGAGAGGGAGATAGGGGAATTTAGGGCTCACTGGTGCTTGGGAGGGAAGGAAAGTGGAGCTCACAAAGTAGCCTCCAGTCAGGTTCGTACCCCATCCACCATCACGTAGGCACGGTCATGGACTCCGTTCTTTGGCACCCAGAATTGTGTTGGCTCAAAAACAGTGCGGGTTAGATAGGTCCTATACAACATAAAGCCATGGTCCTGGGTGTGGAAGAATGAGTACTTAAGATAAACAAATAAAAAATGATACTGTGGGGCAGATAGAGAGCTTTGGGGGAGCGTTTGGCTATAGCTGTTGAGGAAGGTTGTCTTACCCACCGGATGTGGGATTATGCCTTACCTGCTTGACAGCCTCAAAAGTCAAGGGCAAATTTGAATGGATGGGCCCTCCGGGGCACAGGAAGTGCAGGAAATCCAGCAAATCTCCATCCTTAGAATAAGGGGGCAGTATCAGAATAAAAGGGAATTTGCAGAATAAAAGGCAGGACAGAAAAGGGTTATTTAGAGGATAATAGGGTAGAATCAGAAGAGATCAGAGGACTTACCAGGTGCAGGGTCAAAGGTCCTAGCATCATCTTAGGGCTGGGGGGAGGTAAAGGTCCCAAGGGAATTTCCTGGAACTGAGCCCAAATTCTCTCAGGAGCCATAGAAAAACCATACAACCCCTATTCCAAGACCCTAGTACAGGGTTCTTAAACTGGGGCCCAGGGAAGGGCTTCAGGGGTCAGGAAGATCCTGGAGTTTTGTACATACTTTGTACTTATTTCCCCAGGTAGTCCCATTGGGGCAATTGGGAAATGCTTCTATGGAATGCTTACAGGGCTCTGTGGCCCAGACAACCACCAGTGATTTCTGGGGACCCTTTACAAACAATTTAGGCACTCCTCCCCAAAAACTAATAAAAGCATTTGGCACTTAATGAAGTGGTAGGGCACCTGGCTGATGACATTTCGAACAGCAAAAAGCTTAGGTGTGACATCCCCTGCTTCAGATATTGGTGCATCATAGTCATAGCTGGTAGTGATTGGAAGGAAGTGTCCCTTTTCATCAGCACCTGGGATTGAACCAATTAAATTAACTCACTATATCTAGGCACACGCAGACGATTTTGCCATCAGAGGGAGCAGTGGTGGCCATATCCAGCTTCTCTAGACAGCCTCATCTACCCAGCCCTCAGATTCTAATTCCTTGCTACCTCCCTGCTTCCGCCCCAGAGACCACCTCGACTCACCATTCCAGTATCCAAAGTTGGTACCTCCGTGAAACATGTACCTAAAGTGGGGGAAGGTGGCGGGAAAGGCACAAGCTAACCCATGGAATCTTAATTCATCCCCAACACCCAGTTACAGAGTCATATTGACCCCAGTGTCTCCGGTTACATGTTCACACTGGCTCCCAACTTCAGCATCTTCTCTAGTCCTTTGGTTACGGCGGTAATGGCCCGTGTGGAGTGGTTCCGGCCCCAGTAATCCAACCAGCCTGTGTAGTACTCAGAGTTCACCTGGTGTGAAGTGAAAGGAGCCGTGAGCAAGACAGAGCACCAAGCTCAACCCACTCCCAACCCTGACTCTTGCCTTGACTACCCGCCTCTCTGGCTTCTCACCAATGGTCCGTGGGGTTCATAAAGCCTTTGCAGAGCAAAGATTTTGGTCATGTTGTCAGCTGCGGAAAGGAGGTACAGGCGAAAGATAAACATCACAGAAGAGGGGCCCCTTCCCCAGACTCCACTCCTAACCCTTGCTCAGGAGACCTGGGCCAAAATCTACAGTGGTATAGAGTCCCTCGAGGGAGCCACAGTGGAGTCCTTGAGGCCCGTCTGTGGTAAAGAGCAAGATCTCCTCTCCTAGGATTGCACGGAAGAGCCCAGCCAGGTGTCTCAGGTATTTGATGTCGCAGGCCTTGTAGCTACCATATTCGTTCTCCACCTGCCAGGAGAAAGGGAAAAGTGGAGTTCAGCTAAGAGGTGGAGAAGGTTAATGCCTCCTGGCGTCTCCTTCCCACTGCCCAGTGGACTCTCCACTGTACCTGAATGCTAATGATGTTGCCCCCGTTGTGGTAGAGCCATGGATATATCTTGGGCAGCAAGACCTTGAACCAGGAGTCTACTGCAGCAAGGAAGTCTAAGGGAAGCAGCAGGGCCCTGCTCATTACATTAGGACACCACCACCTCCACAGTTCCCACCCCCAGCATCAATGCTAGCAGCTTCAGAGCTGCCTAAACTCCGGGCCGCAGTTTACATTCCCCCTGTCCCCGGGCTCTTAGGAGAAGAAGCTCTCAACCCTGAGCACTTGTACATTTGCATGGCAATGAAATTTGAGCACAGGAAACCATAAAGCATGTTTCTTGTAAATACATCTTTCAAATGTAAGAAAAAAGTTAAACATATCTCATAAAACTATTATTCTGTAATCAACGTACACTGGAGATTGCTATGAAGTAGCATGGGAATTCACAGAAATGTAGTGTCTGGCCTGCACCTTGATGTAACCGACAGTCCAGATAATTTAAGTCATCAATTGAAAGATCCTTCTATTAGGTATCATGCCTTACATTCTCAACTTCCACTTAGGATTTTTATTGATTCATCCACACGGTCTTCATGCATGTTATTACCTTTGCCTGATACTTTCTCCTCACCCTCCTTTACCTAACCAACTACTACTCAGTCTTCAGGTCTTAACTTGTATTTCATGTCCTCAAGAAAGCCTTTGATATCTCGGATTAAGGTAGATCCCCATTATACACTTTCATGTCACCTTATACTTCTCTTTTAAGCAGGTAACCAATTATGATTCAGCATTTATTTCTGTAAATGTTACCTGTTGGTTTCCCCCACTAGTGAACAGGAAAGAATTTTGTCAGGTTCTTTGTTTGGTCCCTATCACTGAGGACAATGCCTAGTAGATAGCAAAAGTGGATATGATGAAAGAAATATTGGAGGATATTTTTACATTTTTAGAATTTTTTTTTTTAGCAAGAGAGACAGACAGGAAGGGAGAGAGATGAGAAGCATCAATTATTCTTTGCGGCACCTTAGTTGTTCATTGATTGCTTTCTCATATGTGACTTCACAGGGGGGCGGAGGGGTTCCAGCCAAGCCAGCAACCACTTGCTCAAGTCAGCGACCACCGGGTCATGTCTATGACCCCACACTCAAGCTGGTGAGCCTGCGCTCAAGCTGAATGACCCAGTGCTTAAGCTGGCAACCTCGGGGTCTTGAAGCTGGGTCCTCAGCGTCCCAGGCTGATGCTCTATTCACTGTGCCACCACCTCGTCAGGCTATTTTTATATTCTTAAAAGATTTCTTTATAGTTTGTGTTCTGCAGGAAGGAAGCCTAGGTTTTACTGCTTCCGTTAATCCAAGCATTCATTAAATCTCACTCAATAAATAGTTATGGGTGGTGACTAAGCACCAAGCGCTGTTCTAGTTGTTAGGGATACAGAACAGAAGAGACAAAACTCTGCCTTTGTGGAGTTTCCTTTCCAGTGAGGGAAGCGGATAATAAATAAGTAAAATATATAGTGAATTAAGGCCAAGGAGAAAAAATAAAGCAGGGAAGGGAGATAAAAAATGGTGGTGTGGGGGAGCTTAGATATTAGAAGGTGGCCCAGGGAAGGCCTCACTCTAAAGGTGATTCTCAAAAAGGCCTGGTAGCTCTGACGAAAAACAGCACTGTGGCCATGTGAACGAGGAGAGCAAATGTCAGGGAGGTGACTGAACCAATTAGGGAGGACCTAGTAGAGCATTTTAAGGAATCTATGGTTCATATTCCAAACGGGATGAGAACATGTTGGAGAGGTTTAAGCAGAGAAATGACATGATCTGATACATACTTAAACATATTTTAACAGGATCACACTGGCTGCTGTATCGAGAACAGACTACATGGAGGAAGGGCACTGAAGGAAAACCAGTTAGGAAGGTATTAAAATAATCCAGCTGAGAGAGATGGTTTCAACCGGGGTGGTGGCTATGGAGGTAATGAAAAGTAGTTGAATTCAACTATTTTGTATTTTGAGGGTAAAGGACAGAATTTTCTGATGGATTGAATGTGGGTGTGAGAAAAAGACAGGCATGAAGAATTATGCCATAGGGTTTAGTCTGACAAGTTGGAAAACAGAGTTGCCATTAAATGAGATGAGACTGTAGCAATAGCTGGTTTGGGAGGCAATAGCAAGAGCTTAGTTGTACCATTAAGACTTTTACATCTCCCAATGCAGAAGACAGGTCGGCAGTTGAATATATATGTATTTGGAGGCCAAAGGAAGGTCCTGGAGATAACATATTTCAGAGTCATTAATTATTAGATGGAATTTAAAGCCACGCAAATGTATGAGATTATCCAGGGCTTGAACATATTATAGATAAAAAAGAGAAACATCCAAGGACTGAGCCCTGAAACATTCAAGCATTTAGCAGACAGGGAAATGGAGAACTCGTAAGAGACTGCTGGGTGGTCAGAAAGACTGTGGGAGGAGGAGCAAAGACCAGATAAGTGTGGCATCATGGAAGCTGAGGAAAAAAATGTATTTTAAGGGAGAGCAATCAACTGTGCTGAATGGTGCTGGTCATGGAGGATGAGGCCTGAGAAATCACCACGGTGTTAACAATAAAGAGGTCACTGGTTTTCTTGAGAAAAACGGAGATTGCATGTTGGTGGTCCATCAATACTTCATCATTTTAAATGTATTCATAGTTAGCTGAGTTTGATAAATTCCATAGGGGCTCCCCAGCACCCTAACAAGTGGAATAGCACCTGGAGGGTCCTTAGCAGATATAAAGCATTTACCAGAGTGATCTTTTTAAATAAAATCTTTTTTTTTATTTCTTTTTATTTATTTATTTTAGAGAGGAGACACAGAGAGAGAGAGAGAGAGAGAGAGAGAGAGAAAGGGGGGAGGAGCTAGAAGCATCAACTCCCATATGTGCCTTGACCAGACCAGTGCAGAGTTTCGAACTGGCGACCTCAGCGTTCCCAGGTCGACGCTTTATCCACTGCGCCACCAGAGGTCAGGCCAGAGTGATCTTTTTAAAAGCTATAAATCAGATAAAATTATTTCCTTATTCTAATGATTTTTATTTGCACATGAAATGAAGCTCAAACTCCTTGAATATTGGGCATCTCAGAGCTTAATCTTGAGTTCTCTTCTGATCTTTCTCTACACTCTTTTCTTAGGTGATGTCTCAGTACCCATGAATTTAAGTGGCATCTTTAGATAGATGATTCCCAAATTTATATCTTTAACTCAGACCTGCCCCTAAGCTCCACACTCACACATGATATTGCTTGCTTAATATCCTCACTTGAGTATGAAGTGATAAAAATTGATCTATTTTCTCCAAAAAAATTTTTCCCTTGCCACTGCTAGTCTTCTGTATGTTCTCCCTGTCAGTAAATGGCACCACCATTTTGAGTAGCCAGAAGCTTCATTCCTTTCTTTCCAGACCCTACTCGTACTGCCCCCACCCCTATCCTTTCCATCAAAATCTATCAACAAGTCCTGGTGATTTTATCTCCAACCTGGACCTCAGTTCTGCTCTCTTCTTCCCATTTCTACCACCATCACCTTCACCCAGGAACCATCATCTCCTTAACTACAGGCTTACTCTCCCGATTGATTTGGCCACCATCACCCTTACTCTCCTCAATCCATTCTCCACCTGCAGGCTAAAGTAATCTGAAAACAAATCCGATCATGTCACATCTTTGGTTAAACTCTCAGTGACTCTTCACTGTGCTAAGAATAAAGTGCAAACCTCTTACAAGGGCCTACAAGGGCCTGCATCAGTAGTCCCTACCTATCTCTAATTTCACATCATACCATTCTACCCCTTACCCACTATGGTCCAGCCATGCTGGCCTCAACTATGCCATGTTCTTCCCCATCTCTGGGCCTTAGAATATACTGTCCCCTCTACCTGGTCCTTCTCACTTCACTCTTCATATAACCAGAACTTTTTCTTCTTAGAGTCAAATGAATGTCATCTTTTCAGAAACGCCTTTCCTGACCTCCCTACCTAAAAGAGGCCTTCTCTATTGTCTACTATCTCAACTCCCTATTTTCTTGTGTGGCATTTTTACAGCTTTCAATAATATTACAGGTTTGTGGTTTCTTCAAAAATCTGTTTCTTTCACTACATTATAAGTTCCATTGCACAGGGACTGGGTCTGTCAGGTTTCTCAGCTTCTAGCATCCTGCTGGGCATGAAGGAAGCATTCAGTATATATGTGAAGGAATGAACTCCAATTTGGGGATGATCTCTTCAGCTCTGGGCACCCAAATGACCCATTTTGTAATCACTGTTCGCTTTTTACTTTGTTAAATCTGTCTCAACTCACCTGGATCTGAGGTTCTCAGTTGAATATTAGGTTTACGAAGCAACCAGGCTGGGAGACCCCCCTGTGATAAACATAAAGACAACAAAGAAGCATGTAGTTTTGTTGTCTAAAAAGTTAATTATAATGCTAGAAGTGGTCCCAGTGTATGGGCAAAAGGGAGTAGCCTAGGAACCCCACATGGGTGGCTTTGGTTCTGTCCCTTCTCCAACTAACTCACCATATCCCACTCCGCACAGATGTAAGGTCCTGGTCTCAGTATAACCAACAGGTTTGCTAAAGTTGTCTCATTCAGAAATGCAATGAGATCCCGGCTGCCATTAAAGTTATACACCCCAGGCTCTGGCTCATGGTAGTTCCAGGGCACATAACTGAGAAAGGAAGAGGTTAACAGGGCCCAAGGCGGGCATGCAGAGATGCCTGGGAGGCATAAGAGCTCCTGGCCTTACAGGGAATCTCCAGGAAGCTGCTGGAAGGAGGGCCTGCCTCATGAGTTTCCCACCCTTGCACTGGAAGCCCTGGAGCTCTTACCCCTCTTCATACCCAGCCAGTCTTCCTGTCCCCACCCCCATCTTAAGGTGGTAGTAGGAAGAGTAAATCCCACTCCTCTATGGCTCTCTTGAGCCCTTCTTACAACTGTATGGTGTTGAGGCCACTCATATGCATCTTGAAAAGCCGGTCTGCCCAAAGCACCCGAGGTACTCGAAAGTAGTGCAGGCTGCCAGACACATAGCGGAATGGCGTCCCGTCCAAGAGGAATCTGTCATGATCCCGATCCACTACGAATGACCGAGCATCTGCCTGCAAAGGGAGAGACCGTGCTCAGCACTCAGCAGAGGTCTGGAGGAGAGGCGGGAGAGAGTGTCAGCATCTGCCAAGAGCAGAAGAGATGGAAATAGCTCTGCCCAGTGTTTCATTTTCACTTTCCTACGCCAGATCTGATCCGGCCTCACCGCAGGCTAGTTCAATCAATCCTCTTATCTTACCTGGAGCGGCGGCAGCAGCAGCGGCGGCAGCAGCAGCAGCAGCAGCAAGGGAAGACAGAGCGGCTTCTTGGGAGCCATGGCGCTTAGACGGCGGTCCAACTGTCACGTGGCAGATTCCTGGGAGGGAACCTCGGTGAGCAAGGAGGGGCGGAGACCACCTCAAATTGCCAGGCAATTAGCCCCGGACTTTGTCTTCTGCTATTCTACTAATTTACAAAATCCTCTACGTCTTGAACCAGCTTTATCGGCGTCATCTTAGAGCTCGTTATTAATGCAGAGTCTGAGGTTCTACCTCAGACTTATACAATCAGAATTTGTATTTTAACAAGATTCCCAGGTGATCGTCAGCACATTCAAAATTGAGAAGCAGTGCTCTACCATCCATACTGAGTTCCCTAAGGATTGGGAGTGCCTTGTTTATCCTGAATCCTCAGCTTCTAACACAGGGCCCACACATAGGTTAAATCTGGATGAATGTCCTAAAGGGGGTTGGGGGTGGGGGCTAAAACAGGTTCAGAACCAAGGGAAACTGTAGGAAAAATTTTCCAGTGATATGTAAGGGGGGCGGTGGGGAGGTGGGTTACAAAAGAAACATTTTTCCTGGAGAGCCCTATTTCAGCAAAAGACACCATCCAGGACATCCATCTGTTTTGGATGTGTGCCCCCTTCCAATTTATTCCTTCCTGTCTGGACAAGAGATGTCAAGGACAGCTGCTTGGTGCCAAGGCTTGGGAATTTGTGAGTTTACATTACTCTTGCCTTCACGGTCCCAAGCCTGGGATGTGAGGAGCAGGGTAATAAAAATGATAATATTACTTCTGTTTGACATTTACTGAGAGCTATGGGTCAGATATTGTGCTAGGCACCTCACATATCATTTGACCTTCAAACAACTCCATGGGGAAGATAATTATCATTTGCATTTTACAGACAAAGAAGTTGAGTGACAAATATTAAGTAGCTTTGTGCAAGGTTACACAACTAGTTTAGTGGAGTTGGGATCTGAACTAGGTAGTTTGGCCTCATGGTTCATGCACTTAACCTGAGATACTAGTATAGCTATTCTGTAGATACGGAAAGTGAGATTAAATAACTTGTCCGAGGTCACACAGCTAGTAGACTATTATTATGACAGAGTTAGACCCTAGGCTGAGCTCTTAACCAGTGCAACTAGAGTAGTGGGATATAGGCCAGAGTCCCCAGGGTTGTACTGATCAGAGCTCCTGGAGTCCAGGTCGCCAGCACCGACCCCTCCCTGGATCCTCCCACCCAACCCCCAGGATGGACTGTAGTCGGTCACCCAGCGCACCGGAGGTATGAGGCCTCCTACCTCCCGCATTGGGAAATGGAAGTCCTGGGGGCCTCGAGGTGAGCCCGGCTTTGCTCCTCCTTGGCGTAGGTGCTTGCGTCTGACCCCTACTGAATGAAGGCCAGGTGTCTAACCCTCACCGGGTTCCTGGGACCCGTCCTCCCGCAGATCTCGCCCGCCCACTGCTGGTCAGCTCCGCTTCCCCACATCGTCCGGATGCCAGGAGGTTGCTAGGATACCGCAGGCCGTTACGCCGGCGCGGAATGATGACGCAACCACTGCTTCCGGTCGCTGGCGCGTCCCTCCTACCCTAGCCAGGTCAGTGGGGAAGCTGGGCTGACCTACGGAGGGTCTATGCGCTGAGGCCGGAGGGTGGGCTCTGCAAGGGATGGGCCCGAGCCTCGCATTCCCCGGCAGCTACGCTACACCCTGCCTTTGCGTCCCGATGGGCGTGGGAGCAGGGGCCGCCCGAAGGTGGGCTGGTGGTGGAGGAAGCGGTCTGGTAGTCCTTGCGTAGTCTGAGGCTTTAAGGCACCTGATCCCAGCCTTCTTGGAGATGGTATCGCCCCGTCCCGTTCCCTCTAGATTCCGAAACCCGGCCTGCGCTTTCCACAGTAGTACTTCAGGGATCATCTGGACTGTGCCCGACCCGCGATCCTGCCGTTCTTTTCCTTCCAGCATGATCCTCTGGGACCCCAGCGCATCACGTAGAAGAGCCCGCTCAACCTGGACGAACCCTTTGGCAGCCTCAGACCATCCTTGAGGAGGATGAGCGAGACATTATGGGCCACGCGCTGTGTATCTGCTCTCCGGGAACTGTCATCATTGACAATAAGCGCTACCTCTTCATCCAGAAACTGGGGGAGGGGTGAGTTTGGAAATCGTTAGTCCCCAGGGTTATGGTGATCGAAGGACAGCAGCCTGCACATGATAGGGGCACACAAAGGTATTTATTCTGTAGTCTATCACTGAAGTCACCTGACAGAGCCTAGTGACATGCTAGTCAAGAAAGAGTAGATTCCGGAGCCAGTTTCCTAATCCACCTTGTGTGACCTTGATAAGCCATGGTTTCTTCATCTGCTTAATGGAGATAATTACTATCTTGCATCACTGATGGAGCTGTGAGGGTTAAATGAGATAATGCATATAAAATGTGTCACCAGTGCCTGGTTCACAGTGCCTAATAAATGTTGACTATTCTTAATGTTTATTGAGCATCTCTCATGTGCAGAGCACTGGGTTATGACCACAGGACTTCAAAAGTTACTATGCCCACCTCTTGAGTTAAAGTATAATGATCTTCAGACTTCTCTTAGAGCCACATCTTGGGAGGGTTTCTAGCAAACAGGAAAGACAACCCCTGTACTCCCCAGGGAATTCCTCTGGGTTTAAGAAATGTGGGAGATGACCATGGCCCTTCACTGACCCCTTTGGCCCACAGTGGGTTCAGCTATGTGGACCTAGTGGAGGGGTTACATGACGGACACTTCTACGCCCTGAAGCGAATCCTGTGTCACGAGCAGCAGGACTTGGAGGAGGCCCAACGAGAAGCAGACATGCATCGCCTCTTCCATCACCCCAACATCCTTCACCTCGTGGCTTATTGTCTGAGGGAGCGGGGCACTAAACGTGAGGCCTGGCTGCTGCTACCCTTCTTCAAGGTCAGAAAGTGTCCTGGCTGTGGAGGGGTTGCAACAGAGCCACCAACCAAGGGCTGTGTGAACAGTCAAGTATGTTGGGAAGCAAAGGCTATGTCCTGGATTTGACCACTTCAGATTTGGAGTTCAGAAGAATCCAAATGGGACTGCAGAGTGTGGTCTGTGTGGTGAAAAGGGTGATAGGCTTTTGACATAAGGAAGGAGTCAGGATCAGGAAGCAGAGGCTCAAAAAACAACTGGGGATACTTGTGTTGCAGAGAGGTACACTGTGGAGTGAGATTGAAAAGCTGAAAGACAAAGGCAATTTCTTGACTGAAGATGAAATCCTTCAGCTGCTGCTGGGTATCTGCAGAGGCCTGGAGGCCATTCATGCCCAGGGTTATGCCCACAGGTCAGTAGGAGGGCCCTGTGCACTTTCTAGCTCAGAAAGGAAGAGCCCCACCAAGAGAAATGAGAGGTCTCGCCTCTTCTCCCAAGGAACAGCCCTTATTATTCTTTTGCCCCCTGTGATTCTCTGTCCAGGGATGCTCATGGGTCTTTCCCACTTCCCAACAGGGACCTGAAGCCCACCAATATCTTGCTTGGAGATGAGGGGCAGCCAGTCTTGATGGATCTGGGTTCCATGAATCAGGCACGCATCCATGTGGAGGGCTCCCGCCAGGCCCTGGCCCTGCAGGTAGGAGTCTCCAGGTTCCTTTGCCCACCTCTTCCCCACCCCTGACCTTTGCTGGTGCATGCCACAATTTGCTTACATGACCATAACCTGTGCCTCACTCCTGAGCTCTGTGGCCACTGTTCCAGGACTGGGCAGCCCAGCGGTGCACCATTTCCTACCGGGCCCCGGAGCTCTTCTCTGTGCAGAACCACTGTGTCGTCGATGAGCGGACTGACGTCTGGGTGAGGAGCTTGTGGGTGGGAATCTGGATGGGGAAGAGTGCTGCTCTGTCCCTGCTGTGGAGTAGAGGAGCAGGTCTTTGGTTTTCAGTGCATGGGGCCCCAGCAACCATGTATGTCCCCATCGCCCTCAACTTCCTTCCTGGGAACTGTCACTGACACTGTACTCAATAGCTCAGGAAGTGGCATAACCCTTCCCCTTGAACAGGGTTGGTACAACTAAGTGTCAGGGCTGAAAACGATGGCTAAGCAAGGGGGGCAGAGACATCCAGCTAACTGGCCGTTTCTCTGGGCCCTGGTGGTGTCATGTGGTTGAAGTCAGCATACTCCTTTTAGCTTATGCAGTCTCCTCTCACTACAGAATCATCACCTCCGTTTGTCCCCTCCCATGGAATAATCGAGTTATGCTCAGTCCCTAGGCTGTGTGCTGTATGCTATGATGTTTGGGGAAGGTCCTTATGACATGGTGTTCCAGAAGGGTGACAGTGTGGCCCTGGCTGTGCAGAACCAGCTCAGCATCCCGCAAAGTCCCAGGTGAGCAATGGAAAGGGCACCAAGCACTTCAGACTCTCCTTAACATTGTTGGAGGTGGAGTCTTGGTGTGGTGGATGGGTGCCCCTCAGCCCCCGTCCCCTTCCCCACACAGGCATTCTTCAGCACTGCGGCAGCTGCTGGCCTCGATGATGACTGTGGACCCCCAGCAACGCCCTCACATTCCTCTCCTCCTCAGTCAGTTGGAGGCACTGCAACCCCCAGCTCCAGGCCAGCACGCTACCCAAATCTGAACAAACCAGTGGCCATGTAGTGGTGGCCCTGTGCCTTGGAAAGAGGGCCCCGTTCCTCACTGGAGTCTCCGTCCTTTCTATGCAGACCTGTTCTCCTATGACTGAGGGCAGTCTTCTGTCTCTGCTCTGTTCTCTAACCTCAGAACAAATGGACAGGGAGTCTGAGATGGGGTGGGTGAGTGGGGGGTGAGGGGTGGAAAAAGGGAAACTGATAAAATTTGGTAAAGGCTCTGAGCAGGACTGCTGAGCTTACATCATGATCTGGCTCCAAATCTTGGAGCAGGAGAATGTATAAATAGAAGAATAAAGTGGAAGCAGTTTGGTGTGAATCTTAGTCTCTCTGTTCCTGGAGTGAGAGAAGAGATGCGAGGTGCCCAAAGTCTGGCTGCCATTTCTAGGCAGCACCCTGGGAAGAAGAGGGGCGGTCTAGAATCAGGATGGCATGACTTCATCATTCCATGCGAGGAAGCAGGTATCCTTACCTTAAATCTGGCTGGTTGGCAATGGGCAGTTCTTCTAACTTGTCTTAGTTGAAAACTTAAAGCTGTTACGCCAAAAACAGCTGCTTCTATGCCAAGAACTGGGACCAGGGTCCCTTAAAGGCACATTCAACTCATTCTTTCCTTCATTCCCAGGGATGGGTAGTTTAGTCAGTGCAGCCCAGCCGGTTTGCCAGGGAAGGGCTTCTGGGTGGAGGCACCTGAGGAAGTTTTGGGACAGCTTCATAACAGGTCTCCCAACCTCAGCCTGGGGGCAAAGAGTGGAGGTGGCAGCCATTTTGGCCTACAGTCTGTCCCAGATGGTTTTAGCTCACACACGGTTAATGATTAATGGAGCCAGTGTGGTGTGGCAGTATCCAGCTGCCACTTCCTGCCTACCCTGCTGAGTAACCAGGGGCCCTGCCTCTTCACTGGGCTTGAAACCTGTTCCCCAGGGAAGGGCACAGCGTCCCTGAATCACAGGGAGGGGAGGCAAGGGAAGGGTTGGCATCTCCTGCTCCTGAGATTGAAGCTTCTTTCCCCCAACCCTTCCCACCTCTACAAGCTGACGGCGTGTGGGTCCTGCGGTGCCTATTAGCAAAGTTGAAATTTCCCCAGGGCCCTGGCAAGAGGCCCCACCAGCTAGCACAGAGGCTGAGGCCAGAAAGAAAGCACAAACAGAAGGGAAATGACCTGACTTTTAATGGCACGGCCTTAGGCCCCAGCAAAGACAGCTATGCGAAGCTGCTGGGAGGTGCAGTGACATAAACGATTCTAGGAGATGGCCCTGTTCCCTCCCATCCCCCAAGCTTATGACTAGGCTCCATGCCAAGGAACTCTGGGCCAGCTCAGCCCATTCCCAATCCCTCATAACACAGAGGTGCCTGGGCCAAGCCTTGCTTCCAGAGCCAGCGAATGCAGAAGCAGCAGCAAGAATAGGGTGCTAGTCTAACTCGATTACAGAAACTGCTGGACTTAAATTCCTACTTGTCTTAGTAGGAGGAAAGGAAGTAGAGACTCAGATCCTTCAATATCTTGTGGCTGGACAGACAGGTCCAGGGTTCGGTCTTCATTTCCTCGCTATCCTGGGTGCCCCGTAGGATCTTACATCAAGGTCTCTGGGGTCATGTTTCCTGGGCCTGGCAAAGGCTCCTTGGCAGCTCCCAACTTCAGCCATGGAAGAAAAACGGGTCATGAGCAGCAAACAGTGAGGGCAGCAGCAGAAGCAGCAGCAGCAATAGCAATAGCAGCAACACAAAGAGTAAGGCAGCAGAAGCTCAAGTACTCACAGAGGGAACAAGAAACCGTGCAAGGAGACTGTTTATTTCGAAAGGATTTTGCAATAAACATAGTTAGTGGACTCCAGGCAGCTGGTCTATTCTTCTCCTTCATCCTCGTCCTCATAGGAATCAATGCCCACTTCCTCGTAATCCTTCTCCAGGGCAGCCATATCCTCCCGGGCCTCAGAGAACTCACCCTCCTCCATGCCCTCGCCCACATACCAGTGCACAAATGCCCTCTTGGCATACATCAGGTCGAACTTGTGGTCCAGACGGGCCCAGGCCTCGGCAATGGCGGTCGTGTTGCTCAGCATGCACACGGCACGCTGCACCTTGGCCAGGTCACCTCCAGGCACCACAGTGGGTGGCTGGTAGTTGATGCCAACCTTGAAGCCCGTGGGGCACCAGTCCACGAATTGAATGCTGCGCTTGGTCTTGATGGCAGCGATGGCGGCATTGACATCCTTGGGCACCACGTCTCCACGGTACAGCAGGCAGCAGGCCATGTACTTGCCATGACGTGGATCACACTTCACCATCTGGTTGGCAGGCTCGAAGCAGGCGTTGGTGATCTCTGCCACCGACAGCTGCTCATGGTATGCCTTCTCTGCAGAGATGACTGGCGCATAGGTGGCCAGGGGGAAGTGGATGCGTGGGTAGGGCACCAGGTTGGTCTGGAACTCGGTCAGGTCCACATTGAGGGCCCCGTCAAAGCGCAGGGAAGCTGTGATGGAGGAGACGATCTGGCTGATGAGGCGGTTAAGGTTGGTGTAGGTGGGGCGCTCGATGTCCAGGTTGCGGCGGCAGATGTCATAGATGGCTTCGTTGTCCACCATGAAGGCACAGTCTGAGTGCTCCAGGGTGGTGTGGGTGGTCAGGATGGAGTTGTAGGGCTCAACCACAGCTGTGGACACCTGGGGGGCTGGGTAGATGGAGAACTCCAGCTTGGATTTCTTGCCATAGTCAACAGAGAGCCTCTCCATCAGGAGCGAGGTGAAGCCAGAGCCGGTGCCCCCGCCAAAGCTGTGGAAGACCAGGAAGCCCTGAAGGCCTGTGCACTGGTCAGACTGAAAGGTAAGAAAAGAGAAAGCCGTGTAGGTGGGATGCCGCCTGAGGAACTCTATTGTCTGGTTACACAAAAGCCTAAATATCTCAGGAGCCAGGGCAAAGGTGAATGAGTATTCTGGAGTAGCAGCGTGCTCTGGAACATGTACAATTAGAGATGGCTCCCTGAAAAGACCTGGGAATAAAATGTTCCTGACCATTTAGCACTATCTCAAAAGCTCCTTCCCTTCCTTGCCAGACTTACCAGCTTGCGGATCCGGTCTAGTACTGGGTCAATGATCTCCTTGCCAATGGTATAGTGCCCACGGGCATAGTTGTTTGCAGCATCCTCTTTCCCAGTGATGAGCTGCTCTGGGTGGAAGAGCTGCCGATATGGGCCATTTCGGATCTCATCTGCAAAAGCATGAACCACACTGTCAGAGCCCAAACCACAAGGGTGTGCTCAGCAAGGACCTCCCTCGTCAGTGTGGTAGCTGCAGTCAGATATGTGGAAGAGCACATCCTTCTGCCAGTTTGAGATACCAATGTGTGAGAAAAACCCAGACCTGCTGTCCAGGCCCGCCTACGATTAGATTGCCTTCTTTCAATTCAAACTGGGCAAGGAGTTTTCAGGGCTAGGAAAACAGGTCTAGATGCCCCATCTCCAGAAGGAGGCTTAGAATCACATTCCAGTCCCTTAATTACACCCCCTCTTCCTCTCACCAATTACGGTGGGCTCCAGATCCACAAAGACTGCCCGGGGCACGTGCTTTCCAGCCCCGGTTTCACAGAAGAAGGTGGTGAAGGAGTCGTCCCCTCCCCCGATGGTCTTGTCACTGGGCATCTGCCCATCTGGTTGGATCCCATGTTCCAGACAGTAGAGCTCCCAGCAGGCATTGCCCATCTGGACACCTGCCTGCCCCACATGGACTGAGATGCATTCACGCTGAGGGGTAAAGAGAGAGGACACAGCATAAGCCCCACATCCATAAGTCCTCACCTATAAACCTCTCTCCCACCCTATCACCCGCCAGTTAGGATGACCAGTTGACAAAAGTGGAGGCATGGGGCCTCCCCAACTGGAGGCACCCGGTAGGGCAGGCCAGTCCCCTAGCCTGTTTCTCCATGGGGACTTTGTCAAGGAAGAGCTGTGGTGCCACATGACCCTGCCACCTATAGGATACTCAGGGAGGATGGAGAGGGCAAGTGCATATAAGACACTGCAGAAAGTGAGACAAGGACAAGCGATTTTTCAGCTATTCCCGATTCCTACTCCCACAAAACCAGCTTCTGAAGAGCCTGAGAAAAGACAGGTTTTCCAGACCTGTGAGTTTATAGCCAGAGGACCCCACACGATTACCTGTTTGCTTTGAGGACAAACAACTAAAATTTCCTATAACCCTCCCCCCTCTTTCTTTCCTATGGGCTGCAGAGGTGTCTCAGCCTTCCACTCTGGCATCAACTGACCATATGCCATCAGGATGTCCTCTCCCCCAGCTTCCCCACCTTTAAATCCCATCTGGCTCTGGGGATCAATCCCATCTGGCTCCTTCTCCCCCCCACCCCCACACACACTCACTCTGGATGTCTTTACCGCCTTCATCCAAGGCGACCCCCCTCAGGAAAATAGCGATAATGCTGGTGAGCGCAGTGGGCAGGTGCGGGAAATAGGGGTGTGAGCACTGGGGCTGTCGCTGCCCTAGGCTAGTCCATGCCAGTCCGAAAGTAACCCCTGAAGTGCCAAAGCGGTGCGGTGCGGGCCGCGCAGCCTCCCTGCCCAACACCGAAATGGCGGGGTGACTGACGGCTTCCAAATACTCAGAAAAGGAAGAGGAACCTGCGGTAAGGCCCCAGAGGTAAACCCACCTTGCCCCGAGCAAGATGAGCGCCATCCTGCACCCCGGCCCTGTATTCGCCCCCCTTCTAGATTCTTTTCAATTACATCCCAACGGAACGCGAGGATTGGATTTCGGCCCCGGTTCCTGGGCTATAAATACCATCCCCCTACATACACCTCTTTTCCCTTCCCCCAACCTGGCCTCGGCCCGCGCTCCCGCTCAGCGACAGCTGTCTCTGCCCGTCCGCGCAACCGGGCTCAGGCTGGAGAGGGGCCGACCACCCTCACGAGACCGAACCCCATTGCTGGCTCAGAAGCGGGGTGCTGAGTCACGGTGGGGGGAGGCTGTGGGTAGGAGGGATGCACACACAGTGAGAGGAAAAGGGGATGCTGGACCAAGTAACCTGACCCCCTTCCATCTCCTTGCGCCAAGCACGTGTTCGGTTAGTTCCAGGGACCGGGTGAGAGGAGGCCAACAGCGGAGGGCAGCCAAGCGGGTCTCCCTCACCCGCGGACACTGGGCGCAGGACCGCGTGACTCCCCACAGGAGGATTAGGACACAAATGCTTGGCGGAGCATTAGGGGATTCCCCGAAGGGCTCCTCTTTGCTGGGGAATAATCCCACTCCACCCTCCCCCTTTCTCTAGCCTTCAAAAGTGGACAACACGGCTCGGCCAAAGTCAGTAGGACAGGGTGGGGGTGGGGGTAATGCAAACACCCTCGCACCTCCTCGAGACCCGGAACGTCAGGTGGAGGGCCTTTAATATCTCGGGAAGGAGCGTCCCTAAGGAAAGGGGTAATTAAGGGACCGGCAAGATCCCGGTGGGGCCGCACTCACCATGGCGAGTCAGGGCGGTGGGTCTCACGCAGAGTCCAGGTGACGGGTCTCAGTGAGAAGTGCGCTAGCTGCAGTGCCGCACAGCTCTTATAGGCGGGGGCGGGGCGGCGCGCCCGGGTCGCCCACTAGAAGCTGAGCATCCCGGAGGCCACGCCCCCGGAGGGTAGGTGGCTCCAAGGGGTGGGGCCAGGGCGGGCCCCCTCCCCTGCGCGGTGTCCAGATTCCTCACCTGTCCGACGTGCGTTAAGAGTAACAACCTGGGCTTTAACCCCTTGCTCCAGGTTTTGAGCCGACACTCCGGGCTCTCGAGCTTCACTGCATGTACGCAGGGCGCGGTGCCGGAGCGCGTCTCGCCGGCACCCGCGTCAAGCGGACGCCAGTCGCTCAGGTGTTCTGCCTTAGGCTGGGTGTCTTAGAGGTTGTTTTTCCGAGGTGACTGCAGCAGGCCTTCGCCCTTGCCCTCCCCGCCCCGCCTCCCTTGAGTCTCCAACCCGCTCTCTGGCTCCAGCCCGTCCTCGAGAACCCCTTGCGGCTGCACGCCGCCTGCTGGTGCCCGGCCGGGACGGCTGGCCTTCGCCAACGCCTGTGGGCAACCGAGGACCGCGAGCTGCACAGCCTGAGCCCCAGGGTGCCGAGCCCATGGGCTGTCCCGTCGATCTGAGCCCTGTAAACTGTACAGCCTGAGCTTCAGGGTGCCGATCCATGGGCTGCCCAATCGAGCTGAGCCGCGCAGCCTGTCTGCGAGGGCAGACCTGAAGAATCTGCTGCAGCTCGGCCGCTACCCACCCGATAGTGGCCTACTCATCAGCGCCGTCACTATTAGTGAGCCCTTGCCACTACCACCTGCCGGCTTTCCTGCTGCCAGAACAGCGGGAGCGCTGGACTGAAGTCCTTAGGACCTGGGTTCGCATCCTAACTGCCCTATGTGACCTTGGGCAGGTGACTTAATCTCACTGAATCCTTGGCTTCTTCATCGGTGGAAAGGAGACGATTCCGCCCAGAAAGCATTGTTGAAAGGTATCCAGATATTTGTTGACGCTGAAGAGGAATAAAGAAAATAAAGATTTTGATATCGTGGCCGATTGTGACTTTCACATCCCCCTCTGTCCATCAGCCGTGGGCAAGATCTATGACCTGCATCTTAACACCTCAGCACTCAGGTGGAGGCCTCAGCAGAAGCTATTCCTTCTTTTTATGTTTCTTTCCCATTTCTTGCAAGAATGGGCTTTTCAATTTACTTTTGTTTTCCCACACGTGCCGTACACTTTCTAGCCGTCTCCTTTCACTAGGGAAATTCTCAGGAAGTGCCCCATGTGCCCATTGGCACACCCTCAAGAAACCTGCCTCCCAGGCTAGTCACTTGGAAAGGATTCACCTGCCTCTCCTACCATATTGTTTCCTAGGGCCAGGCTGTCTGACAGCACAACACAGCAGGGTAAAATAACTAGCATGGCAACTTTCTATCGACAAAATAGCTCATCCACACCTTACTTAGGCGAGTCATGGAAAGGGATACAGTGAAACATGACAAGGTCTCTCTTCCCAGTGGACTTGCCATCTGCTTGGAAGAACAAGACTCATTCATAAAAAAGAAAACTGACGAGGGCATGGAGTGAGGCTGCTTTGGGAAATGGGGTCATGGTCTCTACAGAGCAAGAAATTCTGGTGATTACAGAATGCATGGCCTCTTGCAGACCTTCCCTGGCTCTCTTTTCCCCTTGTGTGCCCCTACCCCAGCAAAATGACTATTGAGAGAGCTTTTAGCTTAGGCAAAACCCTAAACCTCTTTGAATTATAAGTTCAGGTGTTTTGTTTGTAAAACTGGGATAACTTCAGGTTGTGAGGATCAGATGAATTTAGGAATGTGTACAGATATAGCAAAGCACTGTAAGCAACGACCTTGATTTTTAGAGTATTTTCTTCATTAATTTTAGTGCATGTAGTGCACAATGCTGCATTTATTTGTGTACATTTCCATCTTACCACATAGCAAAACTGTTGAAGGGAAGGACTATCTTATTCATCTTTGTGTCCCTAGTTCCTAGCATGGTGCTTAGCGTGCGGGAGGCATTTGTTGAGTACGTCTCGGGGGAATTGTTTCACTTCTGTGATGGGACTAAAATTAGAGTAGAAGTCTAAGAAGCCAGAAGTTACAAGTCGGAAGCCTGGGGGCCAAAGTCTCTCTCAGAAATGTTTTGTTTGGCCCTCACAGCATTAACCCCTGTAACATTTAGAATATGAAAAAAATCGGGAATTGTTTTTGAGCTGGGGTATCTCCAAAACCACCCTTATGTCAGGAGACTGGCTGGAAGGACTCAGGGACTAAGTTGTTCTAACAACTAAGGTTTATTACAACAACGCAGGAAGGATACATAGCTGAATCATAAGGGGAAAAGGCGGAAAGGGAGTCTGGAGGAATCTATGCCCTCTCCTTCTCGTAAGGGCTCACAAAGCATGTTCTTCCTCCAGAACAGTGGTTCTTAACCTGGGTTCTATTGAACCCTAGCGGTTCGATGAGTCGGTCTCAGGGGTTCGGAGAAACCTCTGCTGCGGAGGCCAGAATAAAGTGATACCGTAATTTGTTGTGAGTTCGTGCACTTTGTTGGTTTTGTTCTTTGAGCAAGGTGATGTTTATGCACGGCTCATTTTGTGCACCAGTAAAAAAACATATACCTATGTCTTGAATTTGGGGGGAAAAATCATATTTTATTTATCACTAAAGAAGGGTTCGGTGAATGCGCATATGAAACTGGTGGGTTCGGTACCTCAAAAAAGGTTAAGAACGACTGCTCCAGAATGAATATGAAGCAACATTTCCCTGCAGTGTTTCTGCCCAAGGAAGCCCATGAGAGTGAATAATATCACTTTCCACTCACATGCTTAAGTTAAAAACCTAGGATCAGCCTGCATTCCTCTCTTTCCCTCTCTCCTTCTCCTCTTTTATTAGTTAAAACAAATATTTTTTTTGGCTGCAAATAGTGGAAAGCCTAACTAATGTCAATTTAAACAATGAGGATATTTATTATCCCACAAGAAATATGAATGTAAGGCTGTTCCAGAGTTGATTCAGTGATGACACCAATACCTCTGGTGTTTCCAGCTTTCTGCTCAGGCATCCTCAACGAGCTGGTGACATCTTCCCTCCTGATCACAAGATGTCCGCAGCAGCTCCAAGTGTCATGTCTTCATTTGGCACTGTCCTAAGGCAGGAAAGGGGGTTTCCTCCCACATCTCTTTTTATCAGGGAGAAAACCTTTCCTCAAGCACCCTTGCAGACTTCCCCTTATATCTCACTAGTGCCGTGCCTAAACAAGTCACTGGAAGGATGAATAGAATTGCCATGAATGGTTAAACTGCTCTAAACTCACCCCTAAATTTGGGGAAACTCCATCTTCCTTGAGCAAGTGGAAGGGTGAGTAATGAAACAAAGTCAGAACCCTGAAGAAGTGGAGGCAGGGTACAGGTAAGGCTGCTAGGTATGCCTGCCACATAAATTAGCATTTCCATTACCTTGAACCCAGCTACTTCCCACCATCCCCAACTCCAGTCTAAGCACCCACCCCCTTATTTCTGAATGCCTACAGTAGCCTCCTAACCAGTTTTCTGCTTCTATTCTTTTTTTTTAATTTATTTTTCATTTATTCATTTTAGAGAGGAGACAGAGAGTGAGTGAGAGAAAGAGAGAGAGAAAGGGGGGGAGGAGCTGGAAGCATCAACTCCCATATGTGCCTTGACCAGACCAGTGCAGGGTTTTGAACTGGCGACCTCAGTGTTCCCAGGTCGATGCTTTAACCACTGCGCCACCATAGGCCAGGCTGCTTCTATTCTTGAACTCCTATAATGCAGTTGCCACATAGCAGCTGTTATATTCTCTCTATACACAAAGAAGGTGCTGGTGCTTGCTTAAACCTTCCCATCACACTCGTAATAAAAGCTATTCTCATTCCAAGTCCCCTCTACTTCTGAGCTCTCACCTTATATAGCTCTCTCCTTTCCTTACTCGGTTTCATTGAACACATGGAGTTTGCTCCTACCTGTGAACCTTGGCACTCATTATTTTCTCTGCCTGGAGCACTCTTATCTAGATCCTACTGTGGTTGACTCTGTCATGTGGTCTCCCTTCAGATGCCTTCTTAGAGAGCTGCTCCCTCCCAGTAGGAGCCCCCACCTCCCATCTCTTTCTGTGCCATTATCCGGGTCTGCTTTCTCCATGTGCTCCCTGAAACTGTCTTATTTGCTATGTGTCTCCCCATGAAAATGTCTGCTCCTTAGGAGCACAGACTCTTTTTGTCCACCACTGTGTCCCTGACAGCTAAAACAGTGCTTGGCATATAGCAGAAGATAAATATTTTTGTTGAAGGAATTAAAGAGTATTGACTGCCTCTTATTTTATAACCTAAATACATTAACATGCTTTAAAACTCTGTTCTGTTTTTCATAAGGCCCCTCCCACACCTGCCTTTAGGATAATTTTTTCCAGAGTTGGTGATAATATCTGTTGACTCTGAGCCAAGTTGGGAGAAGTTGAAGTGCTAAACAAGACAGCTTTGCCCACCGTGGGCCCTTTAGGCCACAAATTCTGACATCTGGATAATAATTCCTCAGGATGATAATTCCTGAGGTCTAATGGCCTCATGGACCAATCCCATGGTAGCCTGGGTTTCCTTACCTTTGACATTCTGGTTGGCTGTGTCTTCTCTCTGGGGATCCTGGCCTCTTAGTTCCAGGTGGGAAAGAGAAGACTTCAGTCTACAACCAAAACCAGAGTTAACCATCTTGATATTCTGGGCCACTCCTTAGTATACTACGATGAGATGGGCTCTGAAAAGGTCTCTACCTCAAAGTAACCCCCACCATTAACCATTAGCCACAGTGACTGAAATTTCTCTATAGCGACTACTTCCTGGATAGGGTTGCTAGATGAAATTCTATTATTTGCTAAGTTTGGCATTCCTATTCCGGGTCACGGTCACTGTTTGGAAAAGTGACAGAAGAGATGTAGCATGGTTTCCAGGAAGCATTTGGGTCCATTTGAGGTCACAAGTTTGAAGTTCCACCGTTTTGATGGGTCAGTACAGGCATAGGGTTGGTGAAAAAGTTAACTAGGGTTGTGGCTTAGTCAAGCAGGGCTGCTGAAGCTAGAAGGAGGCCAGAGAGTCAAGGATGTGCGCAAGAGGACAGTCACCACTGACCACGCAATTTACTATGAGAATAATAAAGACACAGGATGGGCACGAGGGACAGTGACAACTCTGCCATATGGAAAAGGGAGAAGCACTGAGCTTGAGTCCCAGATGACTTAATTCTACCATTAATTAACCCCCATGTAACCTTGGGCAAGACATAATAGGTTTCCATTTCCTTCATCACGGGAATTGAGGCCCCGCCTTGCCTACCTCACAAAGTTGTTGATAACTCAAAGGAAATAAGGGGTGACGACGCTTCAAGAACTACAACACAGAAAACAAATGTGAAAGATTAACATTCTTATTTCATAATTTTGCCTAAGGGCAAAAGGCAAATCCTTTTGCGGAGAAATCAGGCCAGGCTGGACCAGCAACAACTTGCACTGAAATAGGGAGAGACACTGACAAACAGCCCTGAGCCCTGCTCGCCGGCTTGCTTTCCCCTTGGACTACAAACAGCAGCAATTCTGGACTAAGCATCTAAAAAGTGCATGTTGTTTAATCCTCACAATACTACCTCTCCCCATTCTACAGATGAGAAAACTGAGGCAAAAGCAGTTAAATACTATAGTGATGGGGCTAAAATGGAGCTCTAGTTCCCTATGTCCTATGATAGTCTGAGTTTCTACCCAGAAGGCCCCAGGTTGATCTCTTGCCCCAGGACTCCTTATTTCCCCACAGACTCTTCATAGCCCCACCCACACTCCACTTCACTCCCCTATTTGGGCCCAGTCCCAGGCCTTGCCTACTGCCTGGTAACCAAGTCAACAGGCCTGCCCTCCTGGGGATGTTTCTAACAACATTGTCACCCTGCGAGCAGACCAGAGAGTCTAAGGAGCTCAGAGGCTGTAGGTCTCCCACAGACCTGTGTCTACTTTCCATCGAGCAGCGGAGAGCCAGCCCCAGCCAGCCCCCAGCCAAGCAGCATGGTGAGCAGAGGTGGGGGGCTGAGCATACAAGTGGGCCCAGGTGGTGGGTGTGAAGGAACTTTGGGAGTCTCGGTACTCATGGGGCTACAGTGTGTGCACAGGTGGGGTGCAGAAGGGGGAAGAGACTTCCAGATGTGAGTATGCCCCTTCCCAAAGATCCTGGGCATGTACAGGACTGAAGAAGAACAGGGTCTTGGTAACCAGGATGTGGGTGTGAGTCTGGGTTCAGAAGCAGGGCTGCTAAAGGGCTCTGAATTTAGGGGTAGGGGATGGAGGATAAGCAGGACTACAGCACAAAATGTAGGCACTACCCTGCAAACCCTGCGCCAGCGGCAGAGTCGCTGTGGTCCCACCTCCCAGCTGTAGGGATACATTCTCATAGCCCTGCCCAACTGCACTTACATATCAGTGGAAGGAGAGGGGGAAGGAGGAGGCGGGAGAGGGCGGGTACTCCTAGTTCTCGAAAGTTGGCTGGGCATGGGATCATTTGATATCTAACCCGTCTCCCCACTAGGCAGGATAGAAGAGCAGTTAAGAGCATGGTTGGAACCAGGCTGTCCCTGCATTGAATATTCTTCGTTTTGCTCGTGACCTTGAGGTAGTTGTTTCACCTCTCTGAGAGTCAATTTCCTCACCTGTAAAATAGGTTAATAAAAGTACCTACCAAAGGGGGTTGTTGTGAAGATCGAATGAGATAATGGGTGTGAAGCACTTAGCATATTGCCTGGAACCTAATTAATGCTTAATACATGAGAACTAATCAACATAATCACAAAGCCTGCTGGGTACAGGTACGAGATTATGCTTTTTTTTTTTACAGTCAAGATAAAGAAGCTAGGGCAGCTAAAATGAAGTAATCTGTCTGAGATCATAGAAAGATGGAGGTTTGAGGCCAAGTCTGTGTGACTCCAGGGGCTTTCCTTGCACCCAACCTGCTGCCCCACCATACGGGGCATGGATTCCAGCACCTCAGGCATACCTGAGAGGTCAGAGACATCTTGAGTGAGCCAGGAGTTGTGGGGGCTGGGACACTGTCTGGCTTTGTAAACACAGCCTGGCCAGGCTTGGAGGTGCAGCAACTGGCCTCAGCCTCGCCAGGTGATCGGTGGGCTGAGAAGCTGAATCAGCTCTCTCCCCAGGACCTCGGAATTTCTGAACTTTTTGTGTCCTTAAATCCCTCCCAGACTAATTCATTAGCTTCTCTTACTATGACACCGTGATTGGGGGATGGGGGAGTTGGTAAGGAAACCCAACATATGGTGCAACAAGTGTCATGAAATGCGCCAGGCAACATGCATGCATTCTTTCATTTAATCCTCAGAGAAATTCTAGGAAGGGGTTCTTATTATTGCCCCATGCCATAAGGGAGGATGTTGACAGAAAGGTTAAGACTTGTTCAGATAAGTAGAGGAGTAATGGGTCTGGGATACAAATGCTTATGGATTAATCCCTGTCATCTAAAAATCATAAGCCAAGGCCCTATGTCATATATACTGCTCACAAAAATTAGGGGATATTTCAAAATGAGTATGAAGTTATAAAATATCCTCTAATTTTTGTGAGCAGTGTAAAAAGATCAATGTCATGTTAAATTTACAGAGAAAGCATCCTCATTAAAAACTTATGCCCTGGCCATTTGGCTCAGCAGTAGAGCATTGGCCCAGCATGTAGAAGTCCTGAGTTTGATTCCTAATCAGGGCACACAAGAGAAGCGACCATCTGCTTCTCGACCCCTCACCCTTCTCTCTCTCTCTCTCTCCTCTCACAGCCATGACTCAAACGGTTTGAGCGAGTTAGTCCTGGGTGCTGAGGATGGCTCCATGGTCTCCCTTCAAGCATTAAAAAATGGCTCAGTTGCTGAGCAACAGAGCAGTGGCCCCAGAGGGGCAGAGCATGCTCCCTGTTGGGCTTGCCAGGTGGATTCAGGTCAGGGCACATGTGGGAGTTCTGTCTCTCTACCTCCCCACCTCTCATGTAATAAAAAACAAACAAAAAACTTATGAACTATTTTATACATACTAAAAGGTATAAAGAATAATATAACACCCACTATCCACTTTAAGAAATAAAATCTTTTCCCAATTGCATTCACCTCTACCAGAAAGAACCATTATTCCAATTTGGTGTTAATATTTTCCCTTGCTTTATTTTTGCAATATATAATGTGCAATATATACACATTATAAGACTATGTATTAAACATTCAAATTTATCTGTAAATGATGTATAGTATCATTTTACAAGTTAAATATTTATATAAATAGTATCATATTATATGATTCTTCTTAATTTGAGATACATCACTTTAAGCTTCAACTAGCAGTGTAAGAGTTTACATTTCTCCACATACTCCACATTGTTCAGCCTTAAAGTTTGGGGAAATTTGATGAATGTGCTCACTGTATTTTTTTTCTTTTTATTTATTTATTCATTTTTTAGAGAGGAGACAGAGAGAGAGAGAGAGAGAGAGAGAGAGAAAGGGGGGATGAGCTACAAGCATCAACTCCCATATGTGCCTTGACCAGACCAGTGCAGGGTTTTGAACTGGCGACCTCAGTGTTCCCAGGTCGACGCTTTATCCACTGCGCCACCACAGGTCAGGCTCTGCTCACTGTATTTTTAAAGTCTGTGGTAATTACTTCTCAAGCATAGAAGTACTCTGGGAGACGTCCTCTGGTATCCCACTTACTGCAGTGTCACACATCTGTAAACACATGACACTCCCCTTTCCCTAGCCAGTGAGCTCCTTGAGGGCAGGGACTGAGCATTAGGTGTTATGTACCCCCAGCGCCAGCACAGTGTTCACCACATAGTACAGGCTCAACACATCTTTGAAGAAGCAAAGGGTCAAGCCCTCCTGATCCTTATGAGGAAACTGATCTTTCTTTCTCTTTTCTTAGACTAACAGGCTTATCCCCTTCCTGCTTCAGGGCCAAGAGTTCTTTGACCACCAGCCTTGACTCACGTGGGGAAGACCTTTCTTCCCAGTCCCAGTCCACTCCAGAACCATGCACGCCCAAGAGAGGAAGGAGCAGCACGTGCACATCCACAGTCCCCCTTTTCCCTTCCTCGCTGCCATTCCTAGCTGTAACATGAAGCCAGAGTTCTCTCTGCTTTTATAAACCCCTTCCTTATCTTTGAACCCTGAAACATCATTTAGATCTTGCTTCCTTCATCTGTGGCCCCTAATTTCTCTCTGAACATGAGTGGGTTGACTTTTGTACTCTGCCAGACTCATTTGATCCCCTCGACATTCCTCAAGATGCTTAGCCACTGAGCAAGAACTGCGCACATCTGCTCCCCCTAAGGGTTTTGGCCCCAGCCCCAGAACCCCCGAGAAGAACAGACCCAGCCTATTGGTCCTCAGTGTCACCAGTAAATGCTTAGCCACAGGAGGTGGGATAAGGGGAGCAGAGTTCAGGAACCTTGGCCTTCAGCCAGAGACCCACTCAAGGAAGGAAGGCAGGAATTGTGTCCAGTCATGATATACTTATCCCTGCTAAGAATGTTTTCTGCCCTTTGTCCGCTCAGCGTGAGTGCATCTCAGTCCACGTGGGGCAGGCCGGTGTGCAGATTGGCAATGCCTGCTGGGAGCTCTACTGCTTGGAACATGGGATCCAACCAGATGGGCAGATGCCCAGTGACAAGACCATCGGGGGAGGGGACGACTCCTTCAATACCTTCTTTAGTGAAACCGGGGCTGGAAAGCATGTGCCCCGGGCGGTGTTTGTGGATCTGGAGCCCACTGTGATCGGTGAGTGATGATCCATCTCTGCCATGTCCCAGGTTCCAGGGCAAGTCCCTAATACAGCAACCTGAATGGGGCTCCTCCAGAGTGTGACTTGGGGCCCAGAGACCTCACTTCTACGGGGTGCCCTGTGCCTCGGAGAGCCAGGTTACAATAAGGGTGGGGCCTAAAACTCTGTTCATTGCAGACGAAGTTCGGACGGGCACGTACCGTCAACTTTTCCATCCAGAGCAGCTCATCACTGGCAAGGAAGATGCTGCCAATAATTATGCCCGAGGCCACTATACCATTGGAAAGGAGCTCATAGACCTGGTGCTGGACCGGATTCGGAAGCTGGTGAGAGAAGGGCTGAAGGCTGGCAGTTCCTGTTGTGGTCTGGACACCAGATAGGGGAAGGGCAGCTTCAAGTCTTGGTAGAGCCTCCTAGAAAAGTCTTAAACATGCAGGATCAGGGCCCTACACTCCAATCAGGGGAGGTAGAGTACAGGCTGCAGCCTAGAGCCTGGGGTCTTCATTATCTTCCATAGCAATGGGCCCAATGCTGGGCAGTGTGGTCACCAGGACAAGCCTGTCCATGGGCTGCCCAGCCAAGTGACAGAGGTCCATAGCATTGCCAGAATATTACCTTGTATTGTAGCAGTGTGGGCTGGAGGCCCTGTGAGAAACAGGATCCAAATAATGCCAGCCCAATCTCTGTGATCCACTTTGCCCCCTCCAAGAATGGGACAGAGTTCCTGGATTATTGACCTCAGGAGAGCTCTCCAGAAACATCTGAAATTAAATCAGGGAGACAGTGTTGACAAATTATGATGACAAAAATGACTGTTATAAGATTCAAGAGAGCTGTTTGTTAGAGACTTCAGTGGGTCTTAGAGAGGAAGAGGGATAAGGGGAAGAGAGTGGGCTGACCTTAGGCAGATAGGCCTTGTGCTCTTGGAAAAGTCTTCTAAGGATTTTATGACACTTTGGGGGAATTTGCAACAGCACAAGCTGGTTCTTTCCTGTTTGTCAGCTGGCTTTACACCCCACATTTCTCTTCACCTTCACTTTCTAGGCGGACCAGTGCACAGGACTCCAAGGGTTCCTCATCTTCCACAGCTTTGGTGGGGGCACCGGCTCTGGCTTCACCTCGCTCCTGATGGAGAGACTCTCTGTTGACTATGGCAAGAAATCCAAGCTGGAGTTCTCCATCTACCCAGCCCCCCAGGTGTCCACAGCTGTGGTTGAGCCCTACAACTCCATCCTGACCACCCACACCACCCTGGAGCACTCAGACTGTGCCTTCATGGTGGACAACGAAGCCATCTATGACATCTGCCGCCGCAACCTGGACATCGAGCGCCCCACCTACACCAACCTTAACCGCCTCATCGGCCAGATCGTCTCCTCCATCACAGCTTCCCTGCGCTTTGACGGGGCCCTCAATGTGGACCTGACCGAGTTCCAGACCAACCTGGTGCCCTACCCACGCATCCACTTCCCCCTGGCCACCTATGCGCCAGTCATCTCTGCAGAGAAGGCATACCATGAGCAGCTGTCGGTGGCAGAGATCACCAACGCCTGCTTCGAGCCTGCCAACCAGATGGTGAAGTGTGATCCACGTCATGGCAAGTACATGGCCTGCTGCCTGCTGTACCGTGGAGACGTGGTGCCCAAGGATGTCAATGCCGCCATCGCTGCCATCAAGACCAAGCGCAGTATTCAATTCGTGGACTGGTGCCCCACGGGCTTCAAGGTTGGCATCAACTACCAGCCACCCACTGTGGTGCCTGGAGGTGACCTGGCCAAGGTGCAGCGTGCCGTGTGCATGCTGAGCAACACGACCGCCATTGCCGAGGCCTGGGCCCGTCTGGACCACAAGTTTGACCTGATGTATGCCAAGAGGGCATTTGTGCACTGGTATGTGGGCGAGGGCATGGAGGAGGGTGAGTTCTCTGAGGCCCGGGAGGATATGGCTGCCCTGGAGAAGGATTACGAGGAGGTGGGCATGGATAGTGTAGAGGGGGAGGAGGATGAGGAAGAGGGAGATGAATACTAAGGAAATCCTTTGGGTCTGTTCTAAATAAAGTGCTGTGATCTTATTGTCTCCCAAATGTCTTTTTCTCTTGGGAATAACCATGGGGTGGGGGAGGCTTTTCCTTAATGAGAGATAAGAAGGCTGGCGTCTTAGCTTGGGCTCCCCAGAAAGCAGATCTGATTTCAGATTTCATTAAAGGATACAATTTCAAGAAGTAGAATGGGGGCATAGGGGAATAAAGCAAGGAAGGAGGGAGAATTTATCCTAGAGCATATGCAGCTGAATAAATGGCATCTCAGAGCCATTCCTTGGGTGAGGGCATAGGAGTGGCGGTGAGGGTAGGGAATTTATGCACTGACTCCATTCTGCCATTGGTTAAGCCTTTGGCTCATTAAGCATGAACTCCTTTGCACTTCTGGGTTGCATACCCTTGGGCTGCAGGGTCAATGGAGAAACCCTGGGACAAGAGGTAAGGTGCTTTTAAATCTAACGTGTGTGAAGTTATTCCAAGACTCACAAGACTGCAACCAGAGCCTGGTGAGGCCAGGAGGGTCTGAAGTGTGCCTCAGAGTAGTCTGACATAGCTGGCGTTCACCCTATAGATTGGAATTTTATCTTCTTCAGGCAGGTTGTTCGGGTTTAGAGAGATCAGAAGTTGGCATTAAGGCAGAACAGGGCACAGTGGCAATGACAATGAGAGAGTGGCTGCGGAAGGGCTGGGCTTACCTTCCAGTAAGCTCCATCAACACTCCCACTTTTTGATGAAAAAAACCATTGACCCTGTTTTCAAATGCTATGTGTTATGCAAGTACAGCTTCAAGCCCTCACTTCCAACCAGGTGGCTGCCCGTAAAATCTTAGTATATGGACTTTCTGTAGCTCCAGCTGGGCAGGAGGGTTGGTTTATAAGCATTGGAGGTACTGAAATATGGGCAATCCCCAACCCTCCAGAAAGATTCAATGCCCAGTGTTGTTGCCCTCCACTCCATCCTTCCTACAGTCTCCCTTTCCCAGGATTGAGCTCTGGGAAGCCAACCCTAAAGTGAGCAACACCAGGGAGCTGATCAGTCCTTGGGCTGGAGGCCCAGGAATGAGATGGCGATGCCAGAGGCTTGGAGCTGGGACACCAGCTGGGAGCTGAAGCCACAGCAGGGCTATCTAGAGTGTGCAGGAGGGAACAAGTTGGGAAGCACCTTTGGCAAGACTCAGAACTATGGAGGAGACACAACCACTGTTTGAGGTGCCCCCTGATTTAGAGAAAGGGAGAGAAATACCCTGGCTTCTCCCTTCCTCCCACCCTCCACGTGACTCCCATTGGTTGAACCTAGACAGAAGCTACTTGGCAGCAGGTAGTAGGAAAAGAGAGCTCAGCCTGTGAGATAGAGAGCAGGGCAGGGAAGATGGGGAATGGGTCTCAGAGAAAACAGGCAAATAAAATACATGCCCGCATCTAGGTCTAGCACTGGAAATGGAGTGACTTCAGCCCTCTCCCGGGGACCCATTGTCTGTCCCTGACACTCTCATCCCCATAAGTACTTTGTAGTTAGTGGAGGATGGGGTGGAAGCAACAGGGTGGTGGGGGAGTTTATAAAAGGAACTGGGCACACCCAGCATAATAATTTCCTCCTTCTAGTTTGTAATCATTTGTCCACAGGGAGCCAATATTCTCAAGTCCATTTGGGGGATGTAAGCTCACAGGGGAAGCTCTGTCATGGGAAGAGAGAGGCCTGCAGTTGTGTGTATATGTGTGGACGGTGCTGGTGTGTGGGGGTAACTAAATTCAGAGAGAATATTTAGAAGCCCATTTTGGCTGAATAGCTTAGCTATATCCTCAAATTCATTTATTTTTCCACTAGAAGGACTGACTTCCAAATTTCTATTTGACTCATGTCTTTCTCTCAACTGGTTTTAAACTTGGGAAGGGAAAAGGGGTTTGGGGGGATCCCTTCAAACCGCAAGAAATCACTGTCACTTATTGAGCATCTACTATGTAGTAGGCCCTGTATCAAAATTACCTTGTTTAATACTGAGATAAATAGAGTTATACCCACTGGATTGGAAGCTTCATATGAACAAGGCTTGTCCTCTCAGTACCAGAATGCCACCCAACCTATATGAGATACTCAATACTTGTTGAATAGATTTGTTAAATGAAGGCCTATTTTATAGATGCAGAGACTGAGACTCAGAGAAGTTACATGACTTGCCTGAAGTTACTTGGCTAGTAAAGGGAAGAGTAAGGATTCAAACCCAGGTCAGCTGAGCCAAAGCTTATGCTGCTGCTTTCCCCTTTTTCAGATGCCCTGCCCTCCTTCCCATTGCAGTCCCAGGCACCCCTCCACACCTCCTCTTCGGGGCCTGCCAGGTCCCTAATTCCCAGACAGTGACTCAGGCGCCTCAAAGGCAGGGAGGCGGTGACACTCCCCTTTATACTGTCCTGTCCAGTCACTGAGGCTGAGGATGTGTTGGGGAGGGTGTAGGGATCCAGTTTCTGGGCTGAACAAGGGCAGAGACATCTTTGGGGCCATATTTTGGGGCTGTCAGTGGCCTCCGAAAATCCCTCTCCTTAACCCCCAACGTCTCATAAGAGGTGAGGTGAGGGCTTGGGGGAGGCCAGCAGGGAGGGCCAAGACGGAGGTGCGTGTTCACTTGCTAGGATGGCTGGGCGTCCAGATAGGTGTTCAGGCTCCCCTCCCGTCTGCTGTGACAGCCAGCTGTCATCCCTTTTCTTCTCAGACCCCAAAAGGTCTCTCAGCTAAAAGCTCTGCTGGCAGGCACCAGCAGACCTAGGTTGGCCTGGGTGTGTGTGGGGGGAGGTGGCAACTCTGACCTCCATAGGGCAGCTGGCAGTGCCATCCAGCCTGGCTCCTGGGGACTCCCTCAATGCAGGGGAATGCTTTCATCCTTGATGCTTGTAAAGCCAGGCTACAATTATCTTCTGCGGGCAAGCACAAGAGACAGAGTCCCAGCCTTGTATCCCACCAAAGCTCTTTATTCTCTCACCTCTGATGTATCCGGAACATGCCTGCCTCCAAAGTGCGTTTTCACCATTCCCTCCTTCCGGAATGCGACCCGCCCCCTGCTTATCTCAATGTTACATTCCTTCCAGCTTAGGTCATGGTCACCTAGAACCCTTCCAACCCTGGGAGCTCTGCCTCCTCTAGATCTTCTCAGCCCCTATGCATATTGTACTGTGTGTAAACACAGATAGAAACACTTTGTTCTATACCTGTCTTTTCACTTCATAATAAATCTAGGAAATGATCTATAGCAGAACATGCAAATATACCATGTTTCCTTCTGCTGGCAAAATTGGTACTGCATGGTATTCCATTCCATCACTTATTTAACCAGTATCTATTAATGGGCATTTAGGTCATTTCCCATGCTTTGCTGCAACCCTTGTGCAATTGCTGGTCAAAGGCTATGCACTTTGCATTTTTATATATCCCACATTACTCTCTAGAAGTTATACCAAATTCCCCTCCCTCTACCAGAGCCTGAGAACGCCTGTGCCTACAGCCTTGCCCATACAATATATTATACTTCTTGATCTTGGTCAATCATCTGATAAGTGAAACATTATTTTTTCACAGTTTCCCTTTATAATTCTGTTATGAATGAGATCAAGCATCTTCCCAACTGTTTAAAAGTCAGTATTTTTTCTTCTGTGAACTGCCTTGTCTGTGCCCTTTGCTCATTTTAAGAATGGCAGTTTGTCTTTTCTTATTAATTTGTTAGAATTTTTTTGGACAAAGGAAATTAACCCCATTTGCTGGATGTGTTTTAGGTGATTTCCCTCAGCTTTCATTTGTCTATGTCCCAATTAGGTTTTCATCTTCTTGAGTACAAGACTGGAACTTAAACCTCTTTGTATTCCTATTCTTTTTAAAAAAATATTTATATTTATTTATTCATTTTAGAGAAGAGAGACAGAGAGAGAGAGAGAGAAGGAGGGAGGAGCAGGAAGCATCAACTCCCATACGTGCCTTGACCAGGCAAGCCCAGGGTTTTGAACCCGCAACCTCAGAGTTCCAGGTCGATGTTTTATCCATTACGTCACCACAGGTCAGACTATATTCCTATTCTTAATATAATAATATAGATGGTAGGTACTAGACAAATGTCTGTGGAGATAAGAGAAGTAAAAAGAAAGATTTGGAAGATTTTAGAGTTGTCTAACCTAACCTCTTTCTTCCTTTTATACCAGATCAGTCAGGGGTCTTGTAAACAGCAGAAACGAATTCTGACAAGGTAAAAAAAAAGATACACACACACAGAGACTTGGAGAGATGTTGGGTAGCACACACAGAATCAATATGAGGGCCACCAAACAAGCCTCTGCAAACAGGTAGGCACCAAGGGAACCTGGGCAGCTAGCACTATTGTCAAGGTCAGGGCACAGGACAGCCTTCCTAAAAGACCACCCCTGACCCCTCTACCTATTGCAGTGAGTCCTCTTCTACCCACGCACTGAGGCTGACATTTTCTCCTCCAGACACTAGAGGCCGCTGCCGGTTTCGCTGCCACCACAACTGCAGAAATAAATTCTCAACTGCCCCAGCCTCTCTGTGACTTGATCCACATTCAGTGTCCCAGTGGGAGCTTCCCACTGGCAGAGCTTATGTCTTTTGCCTGCACCCTTGGAACCGAGAAGTCTAGATAAGAAGCGTCCGGGCATTGTGGCAGGTGGTGACCGGCCTGCCTGCCATCAAGACTTACGCAATGGGAATTCCCCAAATGTAGGCAGGGGGCTCAGACTGTGGGCAGTCAGGACAGCTGGACAAAAAGTACCCCACTCTTTTTTCTCATATCTGGCTCATGCCCTTCTCTTTGGTGAAGCATTTCTGGGTCACCCTGCCTAAAACACTCTTCTGGATTCACATAACCATTACTGCTTGGGCCAATAATGATGCCAGAGAAAATCTGTCACAAGACCTACTACGTAACCCACCTCATCTGACTTTCAAACAGCCCTAGATATTACCTGTATTTAGGGAGGAAAAACTGAATCCTCAGAGGTTTCCCCAAGTCACACTAGTGCCAGGTTGCAAAGCCAGGGCTGTATATTTCTAAAACTTCGGGGTTTCCCAGTGCGTTATATTAACGAGCTGGTATCTTACCAAGTTGGAGCTCTGGGAAGGCGGGGATTGGGCCACATTCTTTTTATATCCCGGCAACATCTGCTGTGTAGAAGATGCTCAGTTAATGTTTGTTAGATTGGCCTGGACAGATATCAAGCAGGGGTCAATTCTGGAAAGTTCTCTGAATCTCCCATGAGGCCTGCCTAAACCCAGGAATCATTTTGAGGTAGAAGTCTACTCAGGATCACTTTGGGAAGAAAAACCTTAAAACCAGGTAATTTCTTTTCCCCTTTAACCCCACTTTCCCAAATGTGTTAAAACTGTCAATAAGAGGTTCGCACCTGTGCATTATTTAATTATCAAATTGGTTTGGTTTTTTTTTTAACAGGGACAGAGAGAGAGTCAGAGGGAGGGACAGACAGACAGGAATGGAGAGAGGTGAGAAGCACCAATCATTAGTTTTTTGATGCCATTGCAACACCTTAGTTGTTCATTGCTTTCTCATATGTGCCTTGACCGGGGGCCTTCAGCAGACAGAGCCACCCCTTGCTGGAGTCAGCGACCTTGGGTCCAAGCTGGGGAGCCTTTGCTCAAGCCAGATGGGCCCGCGCTCAAGCTGGCGAGCTCGAGGTCTGGAACCTGGGTCTTCTGCATCCCAGTCCCACGCTCTATCCACTGCGCCACCCCCTGGTCAGGCAAATTGGTTATTTTTTAACCCCACCACTACCCTAATACTCTAGTAGAGAAAAGAGAACACTCTCGGCAGTTTGGACTTTATATTTTAGTAGGGAAAGTGAATGTCAATCAAATAAACAAGAAATGCTAATTTGTAACTCCCACAAGTGTGATGAACGATGCCACAAAATGCTCAGAGGCAGGTCTGACCTACTCAGGTAAGTCGGCGGCCTTTTTTGAGGACCTGGGACTAGAGCTGGAATCTTTAGAAGGGAGAGGATTGGCCCAAAGGGGAGTCTGGGAGTCCTTAAGGTGGCGATTTCCTCCGGGGTGAGTAGCTATCGATCATCCTGCCTGGTTATAGAAAAGCTTCAGAGGGACCAGGGGCCAGGTGGCTTGCTGGTTGGCAAGTGCGTCACGCCTGGATGGAGCTGGCCGCGGTCTTCCAGGTCCCCAGCTGGAGATGACGTCGTTTTGGTGCAGGCCCAAAATAGCCGGCTCCGCCCCATCTCCCGGCAGTCCCTGCAGCAGTACTCCCCGCTCCCACCCTCCTCCTCCTCCCCCGGGTGACAGGCCAAGCCGGCCTCCTCTGAGTCTCTAGTAGTTTCTGTGCAGCTGACGCCTGCTTGCGCGCACAGCTGGGCCGGGCGCGTCCTACGCAGCAGCCGCGAGCTCGGCAGCGGGTGCCAGACGGTTCCCGGCGGGGTGCAGGGGCGGGGAGCCGCGGTAGCCCCAGGACTCTGGGCGGAGGAGGTGCGGTCGGGATGCCCCGTCAGACTGGGGGCACTGGGCCGGGCTGCGGAGTTGGGGGGCTGCGATAGCGCTGCCGGGACTGGGAACCGAGATAGGCAGTGGCACCGGCCTGCGGGGGTTGATAAGGCTGGCCCAGCGAGCCTAGTCATCCTCCGCAAGTAGAGCCCGGTGGGCTCCGCTTCCCCATGGGAGCGCCTCCTGCCAGCCTGGGGGGCTCTTGCCCGAAGGAGGCACCCTTGGGTCTTCCTGCCCGACTCGTCCTTCTCTCCTGCAGCCCCACGGAGGTCCGCCAGCCAGCTGACGAGTTGCCATGGCATCCTACTACGAGATTCTAGACGTGCCGCGAAGTGCGTCCGCTGATGACATCAAGAAGGCGTAAGTGCTTCGGATGCCTACCGCGCAGCCTCTCAAACCCCCGGCCCCCATCACCAGCACCACAGGGCCCTTCAGAGGCAGTGCCCGGGGAACCAGGTCACCTGTGGGGAGCAAGGAAACCGTTGGATGAGTAGGAGAAAGTCCATGTCTGTGAAGTTCTGGTGGGAGCTGCACTGTGGGTTCTTCTTTAGTAAACCCTCTCTTCTCCTCTCCGAACCCCTAGAAGAGGCCTTTCTCAAAATGCAGTGCAAACATGCCCAGGCAATTTTATTATTATTATTATTCATTTTAGAGAGGAGACACAGAGTGTGTGTGAGAGAGAGAAAGAGAGAAAGGGGGGAGGAGCTAGAAGCATCAACTCCCATATGTGCCTTGATCAGACCAATGTAGGGTTTTGAACTGGCGACCTCAGTGTTCCCAGGTAGAGGCTTTATCCACTGCGCCACCACAGGTCAGGTGCCCAGGCAATTTTATCAGGAGGGACTTTTGCCCCTCTACCTTCCATACCCTCTACCCTGCCCTTTGCAGGCCCTGCCCCACTGCGCTCTGGGAAGGATTTAGGGCCGAGGCCTTCCAACTCTCACGTTATAATCTGTACAAGTAGTCCTAGCACTGACTACTAGGGGAGATAGCACTGTCACCTCGCAGAGGCAGCCCACTGGCTGGGGTGGCCCAGGCTGAGTGGTGAAAGGACATTGGTTGGCTAATCGGAAAATAGAAAGTGCCTGCATGTGTCCGTTGACCCTCCCCTCTGAACCCACTTCCTGTAGGTATCGGCGGAAGGCTCTGCAGTGGCACCCAGACAAGAACCCGGATAATAAAGAATTTGCTGAGAGGAAGTTCAAGGAGGTGGCCGAGGCATACGAAGTGCTGTCGGACAGTAAGGCCAGGGGCAGGGCAGGGCAGCGCAGCACCCATCACCCTCACTCCACTGCCCATTGCATTCCTTCCCAGAGCCATTGCTTTCCCAAGCTGGCATTTCAGTGCCCCCGCTCCCACATGGACGCTGGGACTTCTTTCCTTTTTTCCTTCCTACCATGTGCAAAGCACCTTTTCGTTCTTTCCCTAGTTCCCCGTGCTCACTGTCTGCTCCCCAGGATCAGGTAGTTGCAGCATGGGTCCTGACAAAGCAAGTCGCCAATGCGTGCATGCGTGTGGCGCCTCCTCTGTGCCAGGCGTTGGTGGGTGTAACCTCCCTGAACGCTCACAGCCATCCTGCGGCGCACGCTTTATCATCCCCATTTTAGTGGCAAGGAAACTGAGGCTGGGAGAGGTGAAGTAATGATCAAGGTCACACAGCTGACATATTTTCATTCATTCAAAAAATATTCACTGAATGCTTATGGTGGTAGGCCCCTTTTGGGTACAGGGGAACAATGGAGGACAAGCAGGCACTGTCCTCATCCTGGTAGGTTTATCACAGTCCACTCAGGGACGACTTAACCAAATAAATAAATAGACAAGAGCATTCCAACAGAAAGCAGCAGGGGGGTGTGAGAGGCAGTAACAGGCAGCGATGTTTGTTGCAATGGTCTCAGGAGGGCTCTCTGAGAAAGTGACATGTAGGCTAAACCCTGATCAATACCACAGTAATAATTAGCTAACATTTATGGAACACTTACTGTGTGTCAGGCACTGTGCTAAGCCCTTTACATGGATTATCTAATTTAATCCTGTGACAACCCTGGGAGGTAGGTGCTATTATGTTCCATTGCACAGATGAGAAGGAGCCGCTGTGTAAAGGGCTGAGCCATAGCCCCTGTTCCCTGTGCACCCTGCTGCCACCAAGTGTCAGTCTCTGGGCAGTCCTCTGAGGGTCTTAACTCAGAAGGGGAGGACGTCATCCCAGGGGGAGGGAGAAATGACCTGGTCTCTCCTTCCAGAGCATAAGCGAGAGGTCTATGACCGCTATGGCCGGGAAGGGCTGACTGGAGCAGGTAGGTGAAGCGGTGGGACCCAGGGAGGGAAGTGGGTCAGGGAGGAGAGGGGGCGGGCAGATTCTTACAATGGATGCTCTCTTGGGGCTTCTGGCCATGCCTGAGGTGGGGTCCCCTGGCTCGGGCAAGGGCAAGATGTACTCCCTAAGCTTCCTCTTCATCCTGCCTCTCATCCAGGAACTGGCCCAACGCGGGCAGAAGCTGGCACTGGTGGGCCTGGCTTCACTTTCACCTTCCGCAGCCCTGAGGAGGTCTTCCGGGAGTTCTTCGGGAGCGGGGACCCTTTTGCAGAGCTCTTTGGTGAGTGGACTCAGGAGGCCTCTGACTAGCCTGACGTCCCCCTCCAGACCCACACTCCACCAGCTGGGAGGTCCTTAAGGGGGGCGCTGAGAGGAAAGCAGAATTCCACAGACTGAAGGGTTTGTGGGAGTGGTTCCAGTGAGAGCAGGGACAGAGCCGTACACAGGCCTGAATTCACATGAGCCTGTATGACACATCAGAGACTTGTCTTATTAAACGCTAACAATAATACATTGTTAGGCCTCCACAATGGCAGCCATGACAGCAAGCCTCAAAGCCTCGTGTGACAATAATGATGCCATTATTAGCAACAAGATACCGGCTTTTGCAATGATTAATATGAACCCTGTGAGGTAGATAATTTTATTCCCATTTGCAGATGACAAAACTGAGGTACATTCAAATACTTCACTGGAGACACAGAGCAGATGGCAGAGTGGGACTCAGAGCCATGTTTGCCTGACATCACACCATACTAATCTTGTATCAAAGGAGCTGGCTATCCTCCCTCCTTCTTTCCCTTCCCCCCTTTCCTTCCTTCATTCTTTTTTAAAAAGTTTACTGATTTATTTGAGAGAGAAAGGAAGGGAGAGAGAGAGAGAAGCATCAATTTGTTATTTCACTTCTTTGTGCATTCATTGGTTGATTCTTGTGTGTGGCCTGACCAGGGATTGAATCCACAACCTTGGTGTATAGGATGACACTCTAACCAAATAAGCTACCTGGCCAGGGTTTCTTTTATTCTTTATTGTGGATGGAATTTACTAGTGAACTTTTTCATATATAATATTAAAAAGGAATTTAATTTGTAAATAAGTCTAAGCATAAAAGAAAAAAACCAGAAATGTACCCAGTTTCCTAGTAGCTTATATTTCTAGATGTAAGAGCAGAATTTACACATTTTGGGGGGGAAATATATTCACCTGATGAGTGTTAATCTGCTTACGTGTTGCAGATGACTTGGGCCACTTCTCAGAGCTTCAGAACCGGGGTTCCCGACACTCGGGCCCCTTCTTCACCTTCTCATCCTCTTTTCCTGGGCACTCTGGTAAGTGCTGTCCCTTCCCATTTTCAAATTCTCTGAGTGCTGTGATCCCTTGCCTCAGCTCATGGCTTTTCTCTCTAGTGCATCTGGAGCCCTGCCTATGGGGAGAGCCCACAGAGGTTCCTGGCCTATTGTGACTGCTGCCTGCCACGTCCCCTCGTCCCCTTATCTAACAACCTCTCCTCCTTTGTCCCAATGCCAGATTTCTCCTCCTCATCTTTCTCCTTCAGTCCTGGGGCTGGTGCTTTTCGCTCTGTTTCTACATCCACCACCTTTGTCCGAGGACGCCGCATCACAACACGCAGGTGAGGGCTCCCTCTGGGACCACACCGGGTGGACAGGGAGCTACACACAATCAGAAGGTCAGCCCCTTGAGAGCAGGGCCCAGCCCATCCTGTTCACTACAGCATCCCAGAGCCTGGATGAGCGCCTGCAGGACTCAGGCCTACCCGCTGAATGACCTGTGCTATGTCCCACAGAATCATGGAGAACGGGCAGGAACGGGTAGAAGTGGAGGAGGACGGGCAGCTGAAGTCAGTCACGATCAATGGTGAGGAGCGGCTTGGCCACTCAGTCCTTGGCAGGAAGCTCCAGCCCCAGGTCCCAGCGCTCCCTCCTAGACTGCTCCTGTCTGAACTCCCCTGGGGCTAGGGAGGGAGTGGCAACCACAGGCCAGACTGGCAGGATCTCTGAAAGTGGCGATCACAGGGAAGCGGACCAGGACAGGGAATTGACAAGTCTCAGAGGGCCAGCTGCTCACCATCACCATTAGTGGGGTGCGCTTGCAGAAGTCGACTGGTTTTTAAAGCATTCACACAGATCATATCCCCTGTATTCTTCAAACAGCCGGGGGAAAGCAGGGCAGTTGTTTGCCCTAGTTTTCATTTGAGAAGGCTGTGCCTTGGCACAGTTAAATGGCCGTAACTCTAAGTACCCCCAGGTCCAAGGTTCTGTCCTACTTAGTAAGGGGGAAAGCCAGCAGTGAAACTCAGGATACAGGGTTCCTGGAGCTGGACTCTTGCTACAGCACCTCACTGTACAGGGTGGTCGCCTTGGCCACCCGTTCGTGCCTGCCCACCCTGGGAGCACTCTTCTGTCTTATTTAATCACTGGAACAATTTGACAGTGTAGACATTCTCATCATTCCCATTTTATAGATGAGTCTAGAGAGGCTCGGGGAGCTTGAATAATTTGCCCAAGGAGATAGCTCAGAGGCTGCTGGAGGCTAAATACCTGCGCATGCTCATAACCACAACACTAGGTGTTGAAATGCATGAATGCCGGTTCGGAAAGAGGGCTGCAGTGGTCAGAATCGTTGCTGCATGGGGACTCCCCTGGCCTGGGCCAGAGCGCCTCATGGTGGTCCTGACTCCTGTAGGTATCCCAGACGACTTGGCACTGGGCTTGGAGCTGAGCCGCCGTGAGCAGCAACAGTCTGTCACCTCCAGATCTGGGGGCCCGCAGGTGCGGCAGACTCCTGCCTCACGTCCATCTGACAGTGACCTCTCTGAGGATGATGAGGACCTGCAGCTTGCCATGGCCTACAGCCTATCAGAGATGGAGGCCGCTGGGAAGAAACCGGCAGGTGGGCGGGAGGCACAGCGAAGATGGCGGGGGCAGCACAAGGCCCAGTACCAAGATCCCGGCATGGGGGGGACTCGTGACAGTGCAAGGGGTGATGCAGCCAAGTCCAGCCCACCCCCGGAGGAGAAGGCTTCTCGGTGCCTCATCCTCTGATCACCAGGCTCGCCTTACCCCCAATTCTGGGTGACCTGGGATCCTGCTGTCAGAACAGAGAAGGGTGTGGCCCTCCAGCTCCATGCTCCTCCTACAAGTTTCCCTCCAGGTCCCCTGCCTCCAGTGTGGGCTTGGGCTTTGCTCTGCTGAGCTGATAGGCCCCTGGTGCAGCCCACGGTGGGGGCCTCAGGCCTGTGAGCGGGGCCTAAAGAGCCAGGATGCACTTCTTATATATGATGGGGGGTTTCTATGGGGCATTAGTGGTTTGGGGCAGGCCTTTTGTGCCCAGGTCTTGCTGATTATGTCAAGGAAGGAGGACTTGGCCTGGGGTTCTCTGAGCCCAAGTCGGCTCTCCTTGTCCAGCTGCGGACACTTCCCCACTGGTTTCTGTGCAGTGTTGAGCTCTGACTGTCTCCGTTGCTTCCCTTCTGGTGCCGCTTCTTCCTCACACTCTCCTCTCTGCAATTCCCCGTGGGCCGCATCGCTTGCTTTCACTGCCGTCTGGCTAGGACTCCCTTCTTCCTTCCCCAAGAAGGCCTCAGTGTGGCGAGGAAGATGCTGTGGCATGTAGGGCCATAAGGTCTTCCGGGGAGGCTAGCTGGGTGGGGCGGGAGCCTCAGCCATCCAGATTCGGAAGCGGAGCCCACTCCTCCTCCCTCTTGCTGCCTCAGCCTGCCCCAGGCCTCGGGACTAGGCAGAGGTGAGGTTGGCTAACCCTGGAGAGGTGGGATAGGGCCAGGGTGCCCCAGGAGGGAGGCCTAGCAGGGGACTGTGCCCCATCCTACTTCACCATGCATCAGGGCTCAGGGAGAGGCCACAGGGCTAGCCCAGGTCTGCATGTATAGCGGCACCATCCTCCACGGCTTGCTGCTGACCCTCTCTCCTGTCACCCATCCCCGCTCTCTCCCCAGATGTGTTCTGAGCTGGATGGCCGGGATCCACAGTCGATGCACAGTTCCAACAGGACAGCGCCCTCCCCTGTGCCTGGGGAGGGGAGCCTCCATTCCTCTCCCTCACCTGTGCTGAGCATAGAGCTGGGCCTGGCTGGTCGGTGGGGGCCGGGTGGGAAGCATCAGTAGTTTTAGCCTGTAAACTCTTCACTGGGTGTTTGATGCTGTCTCTTGGGGACTACTAGTCCCAGAACACAACACACCCTGCCTCATTTCTGATAGATCATGCTTGGGTGAAATGGTGTGTGGTTATGGAGCTGTGCATCCTGGGACATGTAGTTCCTGCCCTGGTCAGCCTGTCACTTGTGAGATGTGGAGATTTTATTATTTGATTTGTCCCTGGCAGGGGTGGTGAGAATGTGGATGAAGGGGTAATGGCACGAGATTTTATTCCCCTGACACCTCTTGCTAGCACTGGGGTTAGAGTACAAATCTAACGCAAAGTCCTGTGGTATCTGGGAGAGGCTCTTGTGCTATGGGCAGTACTGAGGTCTGAGGAACAAGCTCAGGTGGGATCATTAAAGCTGCTGGGTGTGGACCGGCAGAGAGCTTGAAGTGAAGGGCCCTCTGGTGTGTGTGTGTGTGTGTGTGTGAGTGAGATGGGCATGCAATGGGTACTCCGGGCATGTTGCTGCTTGTGTGGCTTCTATGGTCTCTGACCCAGCTGCCTATTCTTTCTCCAACACCACAGCCAAGCTGCCTGTCCTCCTCTCTGCCTCGGTGCCCAGTGGCCAGGGAGGGGAGTGGTAGAGCCAGGATGTTACCAGGCCCTGTGACGCTGTGTCTCAAAGACCTATCAAAGCCAGCTGGGCTGAGCTCAGCCCCGAGGGGAACACTGGAAGTCAATAAAAAAGCCGAGTTTCGAGAGCTTAGTGGTATGCTGTTCCTGTGTTCTTCCTTTTCTGGGAGACCCTGGGGACGTACAGGACCAGTGTGTGACCCACTTTCCTTTATTGCCAAGACATCTAGAGGTTGCAAGCCTTCTCAGCTGACAGCGACGTCCCCTCTCTGATCAGGCTGCCACCACAAGTATGTTGTGGCACCCTGAGAAATGCTTACATTTCTGCCCTCACCTCCTGGGACTCCAAGAGCAGCTCTCCCCAGGCATCTGTGCTCCCCTTACACAGGGGCCCACCACCCAATACTCCACAGCAGTTAGGACCAGATAAAGTGTGACTTGACTGAAAGCATGGGGACAATAAAAAGCAGGGAACACGTGGTGAAAACCTGTAAAAATGTCTGTAGACTAAGCCCCTTTGCAGGTTTCCTTAGCCCAGAGCCAGTGGCGAGTAGTAGAGGCCTGCCTCCCTCAAATGGAGTGGCACAAGTCTGCCCCACTCAGGGCCCAGGCCCCTGCCTCGTCAGGACCCTGGGGGGAGAAAGTCAGTATCTCTCCTGTCCCCCAGATACCTGTCGAGATGCCCCTCCAGCCATGGGACAAGTAACTCCACTGCCAAGCAGGGCAGTGTGGCTCCCCACCAACTCTCTCTCCCATCCCAGGATACATGTTTCACTATATCTTGGGTAGCCAATGGGCCAATAGTGATTTTTCTCAAAGCAAGGAAGGAACCGGCCCTAAAGAAGAATTTCAAACTTCTATGTTGAGAAATAGAGAGCATCTGCTGGAAGTTTGTAAACTGGCTGGTTTGTGCACTTCTAGCCTTGAGAGGTCCAACATACTAGACTTGTATATGCACCTCAACGGCCCCAGTGCAATGTAGGAGGGCCACCAGTCTGCACACTGGTCCCTTTGCTGGTCTCTTTGCTCCCTGCCCGGGGCAGAAGGTAAGTGCCCTTTTTGCCATGGGAGGGCACTGGGCAAGCTTAAGCAGCCCTAACTACCAAGTAGCTCTAGGCCCAAGGTTCATTATGTCTCATTTCTATGTCCACCACCTTTGTCCAAGGATTCCTCATGCCATACAAGTGAGGGTTCCTCTGGGGCCATAGAGGATGGACAGTGCTGGGAGCAAGGGATGACAAGAAGGTGCCCCTTGCCACCAGGTGAATGTCTGTTGTGACATCTCACAGGCTTCATCTATCCAAGTAGAGCTCGTTTTGCTTAAGCTGTGGCGTGCAGTTTGTTTAGTCTTAACCTCGGTCTGCACATTGTACATTATTCCTGAGGCCCAAGGGCTAGAAGCAGCTACCCGAGAACCGAGTGGAGAGGCAAGTAAAGAGGTTCAGCGTGCCCGGGTTAAAATCCTAACTCTAGGCTCTGGCTGCTTGGCTCAGCGGTAGAGCATCGGCCCGGCGTGTGGAAGTCCTGGGTTTGATTCCCAGTCAGGGCACACAGGAGAAGCGCCCATCTGCTTCTCCACCCTTCCCCCTCTCCTTTCTCTCTACCTCTATCTTCCCCTCCCGCAGCCAAGGCTCTATTGGAGCAAAGTTGGCCCCGATACTGAGGATGGCTCCATGGCCTCCCCCTCAGGTGCTAGAATGGCTCTGATTGCAGCAGAGTAACGCTCCAGATGGGCAGAGCATCACCCCCTGGTGGGCATGCCAGGTGGATCCCCGTCAGGTGCATGCAGGAGTCTGTCTCTCTGCTTCCCCCTGCTTCTCACTGCAGAAGAAAAAATACAGAAAAAAAGGCCCTCCCCCTCAAAATCCTAACTCTACCTCTTACAAGTCATGCTACCTCAGGCAAATTCTGTTCCAGTCTCGTCTCTTCACGTGTAATAGGGCTAAGTGGTAGTGTTGTCATGAAGATTCAACACGTGAAAGGACGCAGGCGCCTAGGAGACTGCTGACATTCCGGAAACACAGGGAGACAGGACCGTCTCCCTGGTAGCTCCCATTCCCATCTTGGAGAGCCCGCGCCCGCCCGTCCCGGGAGCCCGGCAGGCCCAGCTGCAGACTGAGCGCGGCGGTCCTGCGGCCCAGTGGGCGGAAGCGCGTGGGCGTCCAGGATGCGGCTGCGCACACAACACACTAACTTTATTCACACTGATACAAAAGTAGAGTTTTCTAGAAATGATCTCTTGTGCCACAGGGAGAGAGCCAGCAGCAGGTGGCGAAAAGGCGGGGGCTGGGGAGAGGAGCCCTGCGGGAGAGGTTAGGACCGCAGGGGCCAGAGTGTGGGCCAGGGAGCCGGGACAGTGCGCAGCAGGGGCTCGGAAGGCAGGGGGAGCGGGTGGGGTGCCCCCACAAACATGTAAGGAGCATCCAGAATGGTGAGGGATGAGGGCCAGGAAAACCAGGCACTAGAAGGCTCACGGCAGAATGCCTGCCTATGACTCTCCTTCTCCAGCCTGGCTGCCAGCTCCCCCGGGGCGCCCTGGCCTCAGCATGTGGGAGGCTGGGCAGACCTGCCCCCCCCCACACACACACACTTCGCCCACCTTCCTTACACACTCCTGTTGGAGGGGCTGTGGCCAGGAGGGACAGCGGTGTGGGTTGGGGAATGAGGAGAGGGTACACAGAGAGAGGCTCACACAGGCAAAGGGACAGAGCCTGGCTGCCCGCGGGGCCCCCAGCGGCTCACTGGGGCAGGGCCTTGAGGATGGCATTCACCTCTTCGGCCACAGCTGTCAGGGCAAACTCAAACTGGTCCTGGGAAGGGCAGTTGGAGGAGGGTCATGGGAAGGCCTGGTCTCTGCTCCAGCCCCAGTGTGTGTGTTTTTTTGGGGGGTGGGGCTTTAGGCAGGGGAGCTGGGGTTCTCCTGGGGTGGGGGGAGGCAGGCAGGAGAGGCAGGCTGTTGCCGGTTTCCCTGGAGAAGGGTGCCAGTGAGGGTTGGGGGAGGGAGGAACAGTCACCTTAGAGCGGACAAGGCCGGGTCGTTGGTCACGGACATGCTCCAGGGTGGCGGCAATGTCGATTTCTTTCACTCCTGGGGGCAGCGGGCAGGGAACAGAGGGCCACTCAGAGGGTGCCCGGAGGAGGACGGGATCCAGAAGGCCTGGGACGTCCTGGGGTGGGAGGCTTGGGGACTGGGCTGAGCTGCAGGCACTGTGGGGAAGGTCCTCACCTTTTGCCATGCGGTTCAGAACCATGTCGATGAGGATGTAGGTGCCAGTCCGCCCTGCGCCATCACTGAAACAGGAGATGGCATCAGGGACGCGGCAGAAGAGGGAGAGGGGTGGAGGAGACACGAAGACTTGGGTGGGGAGGACGCAAGTGGAGCCCCTAGGGCTGGCTCCGAGAGGGTGTCAGTGAGCTAAGGACGAGGGGACAGTTATAGCACCTGGGCCCTGGGAATCAGGCCTTAGGCTGGGAGCCTGTGACCCGTGGGGTGTCACTTGGGCAGCGGTCAACAAGAAAGGAGAGCCCTGGCTCAGCTCTGGGGAGGGATGGGGGTGGGGAGCCAGCAGCAGGAAATGCTAATGGATTTCCAGCCTCTGGCCAAGTTTTGGTTCAACAATTTTTTTGTGTCAACTGCCAGCTGGTAACTATTTCCAACTCTGTGAGCCACGTAGTCTCTGTTGCTCATTCTTCCTTCCTTTCCCTTCGACCATTAAAAAATGTGAACATCATGCTCAGCTCACGGGCCATTAAAAAAAAAAGAAACATGGCGTGTTGAATGTGGCCCAGGGACTGTTGATTGCCAGCAGGCCTCGAGGGGACAGGTGAGCAGCACGCATGGGAGATGAGCACAGGGTGTGGGACCAGAGGGGCAAACTTCAAGAATGCCCCACCTCAGGGCCCTCTGGCCTGGCATGTCCCTTCCATCCCCAGCCCCGTGCCACAGCCGGTCCCCACGCACCTGCAGTGCACAATGATGGGGCAGGAGCGCCCCCGGTAGCACTTGTTCACCTTCCTGCAACGAGAAATGGGGATGAGGGTCTGGGGCACCAACAGAGGGGAAGGAGAACTGAAACACACACCTGTAGGCCTCTCTCTCTCTCTCTCTTTTCTCCCCACCTGCCCAGGACAGAGGAGGAAAGAGGGTGAAAGAGAGAAAGCAGGGCTGAAGGCAAAGAACTGAGGAGGATGTGGGTAGCCCTGGGCTTGCCTCGTCACTTACAAGCTCCGTGCCCAAACTATGCACCTGGAACAACTGATTTAACCTCTTCGAGCCTCGGTTTTCTTACTTGTAAAATGGGGATGATAATAACAGTCACCTTATTCTTAAGGTTCATACCATGATTACATGAGGTAATCCATGTAAAGAACAACTAAGTGCAAGGTCTGGCACACAGTAGATGCTCAATAAATGGTAGCTACTATTAATGATAATACATAATAATATTAACAGCCACCTCTGCTAGAAATACAGGGAGAACAGGCTTTCTGGGGACTTCAAGGGAGTCAGTCTCGCCACGTCACTGTTCTGCCCCCTGCCCTCCTCTATAGCTGCCCAGGCTGACCTGCTCCCCACTCTGGCTCCCTTCAGTGCTCCTCAGCTGTGAGGTCCGATAGCTCTGGGCACAAAGTTCCTTTGGTCAGGGGAGGATAATCCCTCAACTCAGAACATTGCGCTGCTGCCTGTCACCCTGAATCAGCCTCCCCTCAGCACAGGCGCTCTGTGGTTGGGTGATATGCAGATTCGGGGTCTACCTGGAACTTACACTCTTACCTGCTGCCCTGACCACAGCTCAGCAAGGAGCAGAGGGATTCTCCCTCCACTAGCGGCCCAGTCTCACCTGTCCTTTCGGCTTATAACTGTCTTGCTGTAAGAGTCACTTGCAGAATCCTGATACCCTCAGTGCATCAGGACGAGGGAGGACCTTCTTAGGGATTAATAGATTGTTTCAGGGCAGCTTGGAACTTAGTGGTCCCCCACTCTGATTCCCCTAGACTGGTAGGGGTCAGGTGACCCTGACTGGTTTTACAGGAGTCCACCTGGTTTTCTAGCACACTGGTATGTCAGTGCTGGGGTTGAATTGAATTTGCAATAGTGGTTCCCAATCATTTAATAATCGTAGAATTGAGCCCTGCTATGTGCTAGTCATTTAAACAAGATTTTACAGACTTTATCCTATTGATTCTTGCCAAAACCCCCTAAAATATGAGTCCTCATCCTCATTTCACAGGTAAGAAAACAGAGGGAGGTCAATGAACTTGCCTGGGTCACTTTCTGAGAACTTTCAAAAAGTATTTTGCCTTTCATCTAGTGACCTTTAATAAATACTATATTTATTAAGCAGCAACTAATTTGTTCCGGGTGCCCAATGCCGTCTGAGTGTATGTAATTCCAGCCTAAACAAAGGAACATAACCTTTCAGCTACCTGTGCAGCTTTAGAATGGGCTCCTGTCCTACAGGGACTTTAAAAATGTGGAAAACAGGAAATAGCTCTGATGCCTTTGGCATTTCTTTTAGAATCCATTGTTCTGAGGCTCAGAAACTAGTCCCAGGTCCCCACCTCAGCTCTGTTGCTCTGCTCTCTGCTCATCACCTAGAGACCTCAGGCCAGCCTGGCAAGGGACAAAGAAAGAGCAGGAGGCCTCAGTGAGGGGGAGGTCCCGGCCAGTGGTCACAGGCTTCTCAGCCCTGTGTCTGAGGAGAGCAAAGGAGAGGATGCTGAAGGCCAGGCCCAGTTGTGGTTTCTGTGTCAAGAATAGGGTAAGTCCCTCAGTTAGCTTCCCGTCCCAGCCCCACACTATTCCACCGAGTCCCCAAAACCCAGGGATTCTCAGGCACTCCTGGTAACAGCATTTTTCCCTTCTCTGTGTCTTCTCCACCGTCAGCTCTCCCAGAAGCCTTTGGGGTGGTCCCTGGGCCCACACGCCCCATCTGTCCCGTCTATGCAATGATCATGTTTGTGACTATTTAACTGGAGTGAGAATATTAACTACAGACTACAAAAATGACAGTGGCAGCTGTGTGTGTGTGTGTGTGTGTGAGAGAGAGAGAGAGAGAAGAGGGAGGTGAGAGGAAAAGACAGAAAGGGGGAGACAGACCAAAGAAGGGGGAGATGGGGAAGGGGAGGACAGAAACAAAGAGAACAGAAATAAACAGGCAAAGATGGGAGCGAAGCAGAGAAAAAGAGGGGTGGGGACAGAACAAGAAAGAGGCGCAGATAGAGAAGTGGGATGGAGAGTAAGACAGAGACACAGAGTTACAGGAATAGGGAAGCGGGAGGCTGGAGGGGAGACAGGATGGGAAAGGGAAGGGAGGGGAAGAGAACGACAGAGGAAGAGAAATGAAGACTGAGGCAAAGAGACAGAGAGGGATAAAAAAGGGAGAGGTAGGCAGGAGGGAATGAGATCGGGAGGGGTCAGCAGACACAGAGTAGTGCCAGCCGCCTGGAAGAGCAGGCAGCGGGAAACAGAGTCAGGAGGCAGGGCCCAAGTAGGTGGGCAGGAGGGAATGAGAGATCGGGAGGGGTCAGCAGACACAGAGTAGTGCCAGCCGCCTGGAAGAGCAGGCAGCGGGAAACAGAGTCGGGAGGCAGGGCCCAAGTAGGAGGACAGAGGGAGACGGGGAAGGGCCAGAAATAAGGTGAAACTCTCCGGGGAAAAGAGAAGGAACCAGCCAGAGAGGCAGGGAGAAAAGGGGGGCCTGAGAGAGAGCAGAAATGCAGCAGGACCACAGCGGTGGAGGAAGGGGACGGAACGACTGAGCATCAGTCCGGGTTTGGGGCTACCTGGAAGGGGCGACTGGAGGTCAGAGGCCTGGCTCTGGGGCAGGAAGGGTCTGCCTTCCAAGGCCAGGAGGAGCCGGTGGGCTGGGAGACCGTGGGGGAGCCCAGCTCCAGGTCCCCTGCTGCTGTGCTGCTCTCTCCCCGGGCCTTGGTAGCCTCCCTCGGTAGGTCCCACCGTCTGCCCCAGGCCGGCGACCCCCAGCGCGCCCACCTGCGGAAGTCCAGCAGCGGCCGAGTGGAGACCGGAGTGCCCTCTGCCGGCCAGCTGAGGAAGTGGAACTGCGTGAGCGTGCGCGTCTCTTGGGTCTGCACGTTCTTCAGGTAGAAGCTGCGCACCAGGAAGTCCTCGCACCAGATGTGCTCAGACACCAGGTTCACCTGCCCAGAAGGAGGGGCCGGGCCTGAGCACATTGGGGCCTCTCCAGGGCTGCGTGCTCGCGCCTTGGCCTCTCCAAGTCCTCCCAGCCTCGTAGGCCTCTTCAAATTCTAAATCCTCCAGGAAGCTTACTTATCCGCCTGCCCCCACGGTCCCAACTGTCCCCAAGAATTTTAGCTATCTAAATAAGTGTCACTTATCTACTGCTTGGGACAACTGGTGGCTTTTCCACCTACACATATCTATTGTGAGCTTCTTGAGGCCAGTTTCTCTTTCCTCTTTCTTACATAGTGTAGCAAAGTGTCTGTGCTACACACGCAGAAACTGAAATTCTGTAATACAATTTGATGTTTTTTTTAACCATGAGCAAGACCAATAAAAAGACACTTTAAAAAAAACACTGTTGAGCGTTCATCTGGTGATGAAAAAATCTATCCAGTGCTCGTCTGACAATGAGAAGCTTCTGTGTTCTTAATGTCTCGTGTCTTACAGGGAGGGTCGCCTCCCATTGGTCCCCCACTGCTCCTCCTTTCCCTGCTGCTCAGCCAAGTTCCCCACCTATCCTCTGTCCTAACGAAAATCTTTGTTCCTATTTTTCATAAGCAATGTATGAGTCATGGTATTTCTTTCTTTGCTTTGGCCTCTGGGGAACTTGGAGCTAAGTATTTTTTGTTTTTGTTTTTTTGTATTTTTTTTGAAGTTAGAAGGGGCAGGGGGAGTGGGAGGCAGACAGACAGACTCCCACATGCGCCTGACAGGGATCCACCCCGCATGCCCACCAGGTGGCAATGCTCAGCGGATCTGGGGCATTGCTCCATTGCAACCAGAGCCACTCCAGTGCCTGAGATGGAGGCCATGGAGCCGCCCTCAGCGCCCTGCTGAGGACTTTGCTCCAATAAAGCCTTGGCTGCAGGAGGGAAAGAGAGAGATAGAGAGAAAGGAGAGGGGGAAGGTTGGAGAAGTAGATGGATGCTTCTCCTGTGTGCACTGGCCATGAATCGAACTCGGGACTTCCACACACTGGGCTGATGCTCTACCACTGAGGCAACTAGCCAGGGCCTAAGTAGGTCTTAATCGTGGTCTTTGGGCATACTTATTTTCCTGGTCTCTTAGCTCTTAGCTTTTTGCTTCTGTTTCGGCAGTTTATAGTTTTATTTCTGTACCTTTCCTGATAGGTCCTTATAAATGCTTCTGGGCCTTATAATGGACATGCAAACCCACACCCACACATAGGTGTATGTCTGAATATATGTATGTATGCATGTGTATGTTTACATACATATATACTCATAATGTGTAAATGCTTACCATCCATTTTCCCCACTCCCACTGTCCCCTGGTCGTGGGGTCTTGCTGACCTCATATATATGGTAGAGAGAGGAGCCCTCGTCGGGCCAGTAGCGATCACACTGCTTGACACCATCTTCCACCAGTGGGGTGAGCATGACAATGACAGTGCAGCCACTCTCCCACACCATCTAGGCACAGAGATGCAGGTGAACTCCATTCTAAACTCACTGCGACCTGGCTGGCCCTGGCTGCCCACAGAGCTCTTGGCCTCTGAAGAAGCCCTCCCTCCAAGAGCTCACCTGCCAGAAGTCCGCGATGGTATGGGACAGCGGGCCCTGTGTGGCTATGTAGGCTGGCATCCGAGGGTCATGCTCAATCTGGGGACAGGGAACATACACCGTGACCCACAGGGGAAATACCTTCAGAGAGAGGCTCAGTCAAAGGGGGGGCAGGTCAGGGTTTGGGGGAGCCTGAGAACCCTCCATTTCTATGCAAGGATATCAGGCCCCACAATCCCAGGGCTTCAGGTGGGGTGGGTGGTGATCACATGGGAGTGGGATTTATGGGAGAAGGTTAAGAATGGGGCAGGACCCAGGGCCACTCACAATGGGGCTGGCATTGATGTAATCACTCCGAGAAGGGTTGCTCTCCACCTTCAGCTTGATGCGGGCATGGTCATCTGCACAGAGTCCGCATCACCCCCCACCCCCCAGGCATCCCTCCAGTTACTGGGTCCTGGCCCTTCTGCAGCTGCACCTGAGCCAGGAGCCCAGCCTCCCCCCCCCCCCCCGCCCCAGGCCCTCCACAGCTCTCCACAGAGAGAGGGCTGGGCCAGGTCAGCCAGCAGGACTCACTCACAAGGAAGGAAGTCCAGGTGGCGATTCTTTTTGATGTTGCCCTCCCCCTGAGCAGTGGCACAGGTGTTGGGTTCTGCCTGGTAGGCACACAGGGCCTGCCACTCCTTGGCCAAGCGGTCCCGGTTCCGCAGGTGGTCCTCCATGTATGTCTGCAGGGGCAGCACAGCCTGGCTCTGGCCCAGCCCACCACCTGTCCCCTCACCCCTCTGGGCCCAGTCCTGACCAGAATCATGTGTCCTGTGGAGATGTCCATGTTGGCCTGGGCGGGCTCCTCGCACCAGGACGGCGTGCTGCTGTGGGAACTGGGGCTGGCCTGGGCCGCATCGCTGAACTGAGAGGACACACTGCTCACCCGTGAGGGCTCCGGCGGGCCCTCTGCCCGGCTGAACAAGGACTTTGTGGCCATGTGTTGTCGACACAGGTCCTGCAGAGGAAGGATCAAGAGGGATCCAAGGATCCCAGAGGCCTTTTCAACAGGGCCCTGCATTCAATTCTGGGTCCCTAGGCTCATCCTTGATTGATTTTAAATGACTCCCACTTCCTCTGGGGTAGTTTTCTGACCTGGCCCTTGTCCTTTGGGGGGTTGTTCTGCATGGGTGGTGACTAAGACAACCTCAAATATTATAGACTGGAATGACAACCCCAAAACTGTAGCACTGGGAAGAGCTTAGGGACCATCTTCCAAGTCCCATCCATTTAAAACACCCCACAACACCCCCACTGGGGCTCCTCCAGCAAGCCCCAGGAATTCCAAGGGGTGGGTGCCCACTCCCCACCCTCAGCCCCTGTGAGACCCAGGCTCCCAAGCCCCTTCCATTCATACCCTTTCCTCAACAGCTTCTGAGGCTGCCCACCTGGTATTCAAATGTAGTGTCGCCATGGGCCCCCTCAGGTCCCAGGCCTGCCAGGCGCTCCTTTTCCCGCTTCTGAGCATGCTGCCGCACACACAGAGCCACGGCCAGAGCCACCAGCAGCCCGGCCACACCCACCAGGGCCACCACAGTGAGCAGTACTGAGCGCAGGGGAGAAGCGCCGCGCGCCTGTCGCGGGAGGACTGCGGCTGCCTCCTCTCTCTGCGGGAACAAGGCTCGAATAAGGCGGGTGGTGGAGGCGAGACTTCTCAGCCCTGTCCCATGCCATGCTCCCTGCCAGGATAATTCCCGGGGCAGAGCTGGGTAGGCAGGAGCATGGTGACACAGACAGAAGAGCTCAGATGGACCCCAAATCCTCCTCTCAGCCACACGGAACTGCTGAAGACTTAGAAGGTAACACCCACCAGGAATATTTGCATTAAAAATGGATGTTGAGAAGTGGAGAGAGAACCCAAGGAATTGAATAATAGACTGTGAAGGAGCAGTGTTGGATGCAGAATAGAAATCTATTTTGAATTTAATGTCCTTTCTGTATAAAGTCGTCCCTTGGAATTTAGAGATTGCTCAGAAGGTTAAGGGCATCTCAGCTAGTTCTTACCAAGCTCGCTACCCTCCTAAGAATGGAAAAGGAGATACTGGGGCCATCTTCTGGCCAGAAAAAAAACTGCATGGCGGAGAGCTGCTTTGGAGAAGTGGGTGGGCCAGCCAAATACAGGAGGTTTCAGCTCCAGTTCTTGCCGGCAATATTAGCCCCTCTGGGGCTTTGACTGACTCTCCAGTTAGCTCATACCTGTCCCATTCCTGTCTGCAAGATCTGGAACCCAGTCTGTGCTTCCAGTTCAGACTTCACCAGCCCTGCAGCGAGGACATAGGTCAGGTTCTCTCCAGCCCCAGGCAGTCCCCACCACATGTCATGCTATGCCAATTGGCAGGCAAGACCCATTCATGTAGAATTCAACTATTTTGAGGGGAGCATCAGTCACGGGCCTGGGCTTATTCTACTAGGGCTGGGGCTGGGGCTGGGGCCAAGCAGGATTTACCAGCTTGCTGGGTCACATCAGCCAAAGACAGGTTCTGTTCATTGTGCCGAATGCGGAAGGTGAGAGCTGGTCCCACCACACTGCCAAATAGGAGCTATGTTACTACCTCATCCACCCTAGACCCATGACTCTAAAAGGGAGGCCAGCTCTGACCTCCCCTATAGAGGATGGGGCTGGGGCCAATCAGAGATGCCCTACAAGGGGTTTGAGGCCAGGGAGACATTGGATAGAGTCAGGAGCAGGACTAGGTGTGGCATCTTTGACCTCACCTTGGACTTCCCCTCCTCCTTTGAACCCCTCCGGCCACCTCCCCACTCAAGCTACCTTCTAGATCCCGCTCCCCAGATGGGTACCAGCAGCACCTGATGTTGATGAAGCTGCCTGAGGACATGTGCACGTGCTCAGCCAGGATCTCCAGCAGTTTCACTCCTGCAGCCAGACTCAGGGGCCTGGAGGGGCAGCCGGCAGAGAAAGGAAGGTGGGGACCCTCTTGGCCACTTCCTTAAAACAGGCCAACTCCAGGAGTGCAGGGCAGCCCAATCCCCTGTCTACTTTACATCTAGATTTCTACTCTCTGTTTCCTGCCAGGCAAGGCAGCCCAACCCCCAGGAGACTAGAAGGCTTCCCCAGGCCGGAGCCCTTACTTCTGGTCAGTGACAATGTAGCCATACTCTTCCGCTGATGGCCGAGCTGCAGGATGCCCTGCCAGCGTGGGCTGGCTCTGGTCCAGGGGACTCTTTTTCTCCATCAGCACGGGCATGGTAGAGGTGTCAGCAGCTTTAGGGGGCTCCAAGGAGCCAGAGTTCAGCACCTGCTGGGCTTTATTGGAAGTGGGGTGGGCAGTGGGGTTTCCAAGCAGGGTGGGTGTAGTGGGCAGAGGCTTTGCTGTGTCTCCGCCTTGCACCTGATCCTCCATTGTCTGTTTAGAAGAGATGATAGAGGTCTGGTCTCTGGACAGTGAAGGGTCAAAGGTCTATACCCTGGACCCTGAGCTCTCTACAGTGGTGCTTAGGATGTGCTTCTTTCTCTATTCCCAGGGCCCAGTGTTGGGTTAGGTGAAGAAAGGGCACCCAGAAAAGTTAGCCATGCATGAATAAATGGAGGATTAAGTGAGTGGCCCATGATCAGTGCTAATCCACAGGATGGGGCTGGAGTGAGGGGAATCTCTGGAGCGTGGTTAGGACTTAGGGGAGAAGCTGACTAGGCAGGCAAGAGATTTTAGACTTTGGTTTAGTCACAAAATCCTAGATGAGAAAGAGATAAAGCTCCTCATGTTCCAGGGGCCTCAGAATCCTGCCTGCTCACAGCTTCCCTCTTCCCCTAGAGATCCTTGGAGCATGGTCACAAATGAGTGTATTGGAAAAAGCAGTGAATCAAGAATTCTAGTTTCTAGTCTGGGTTCTGCCATCAACTTGAGGTGAGACTTAGGCAATCAGTGACTTGCAATCTATGGGCATTGATTTCCCCAAAACGAGGGGTTGGAGGATACAGATTCTGGGCCCTGATCCTGAGGCTTAGATTTCAGCAAGGGGGTTTGCTGTTGTGGGTCACTGGTGGGTCAGAGAGGTGCTGGAGACTCACTTTCTTGACGTCAGCTCCAATGTTTACAACCCCTCCTGTAGAGACAGGAAAAACAAGATTCTGGGCAAAGGGCCAAGGCCAAGGTCCACACAAGGCAGAGGACTCAGCCTGTTACATCTGCTGTGGCCTTTTTCCTCTTACTCAGTGACCTAGACCCGGTCATTGGGCTCATCCTTAGCATGGCCTGATGACTCTGCTTCTGTCTTTTTTTTTTTTTTTTTTTACAGGGACAGAGAGAGAGAGAGGGATAGATAGGGACAGACAGACAGGAATGGAGAGAGATGAGAAGCATCAATTATTACTTTTCGTTGCCGTTGCGACACCATAGTTGTTCATTGATTGCTTTCTCACATGTGCCTTGACCGCGGGCCTTCAGCAGACCGAGTAACCCCTTGCTGGGGTCAGCAACCTCGGGTTCAAGCTGACGAGCTTTTGCTCAAGCCAGATGGGCCCACGCTCAAGCTGGTGAGCTCGGGGTCTCGAACCTGGGTCTTCTGCATCCCAGTCTGACGCTCTATCCACTGTGCCACCGCCTGGTCAGGCTCTGCTTCTGTCTTAATTGTTTTATTACCTCTTCCCTCTGTCATTGGCCTCATCTCTCAAAGCTATTTATTCAGTTCTCCTTTTATCCATAAATATTGCCTTCTCCTGTGAATTGGCCATACATCTCTTTTGGTTCTTACTATCATCCACCCACCCTTTTCAGTGCTTCGTGATGCCTGCTCACACCCCTTATTGACTTCTTTTTCCATTATTTCCACCCTCCAGTCCTTTCCTCGTCTAACTCCTTGATCACCACTGCACCCCTTGCTCCCTGCCCTTTGCTGGCAATGGCCTGCATCTTGAAAGAACTCAACTCCCTGACCCCTCTCCTCTAGGCTGCTACATCTGGCCTTGAGAGGTGGGGCCAAGAGGTTGTTGCTATTCTCTGCCTGGACACTCACCCAGATTTCGTCCTGCACCCTTGGGTAGCAGCTGCAGCAGGGCTGAGAGTGTGGAGAGCTGCTCAGGAGTCAGCTGGTGCAGCTCCATCCCACGGCCCGCCAGCATGGCTGCCAGTCTCTGCAGAGTCACGTCTGCTGGGAAGGGGGACAGAGCTAAGGGCTGGTGGCAAGATGGCCTTGTGGGGTTCAGATGTGTAAGTTGGGGTGGGAGGGGACTAGCACACTTTTAAGAACCTTTTCTCAAACACCAGAACACTAATTCCCTCCCCTCCCAGCCCTTGTCCACAGTTTAAGGGAAAGATCTTCCTGGGGCCAAGATCAAACTTCAGGCCCACCATGGACATCTTGCCTCTCATCTGAAAAGTCATGTCAACTCCACCCCCAACTGTATTCACACTCCTACCTAGTGCCTGGCATAGATCAGTACACATTAGTTAAATGTATGAGTGACTCTAAAGACAAATGAACAAGTACATGGAAAGTCAGAAAGGAGCCCACAAAAGCAGCCCCCACAGGAAGGGAATGGATGCTGAGGACTATTACCTGGCTGCCCTGCCAGAGAAGGAGTCTTCTCCCCACGACCCTCTACTCTGTCCTCTTCATAGCCCTCTGAGGAGTCCTCTGCCTGGCTGCTGTCCCCTTGCTCTGGCAGGCTTGGTGCCCTGGCCCTGCTGGGCACTGGCAGCTCCTGGGTCAGGTAGAGCAGACCTGACTCCTGGAAAAGCTGAGCAGGTGAAGGCCCTGGAGGGTCCCCATAGGAGTGGCCAGGGTGAGTTTCAAATATGCCTTTGGGGGTAGTTCTGCTGAAGAGGGCAGAGGCTTCGGCCTTGGACAGGGGGCTGACACTGACCATCCCTGGGGAGCTCTCTGTGCCCCGAGAGGCATCATGGGAGCCAAACTGTGGAAAACCAGAGAGCCAGGTAACAGCAACATCAGGGTGGGGGACAGGTGAGGGCAGGGCAGTGTATAGGGCTCACCTGACGGAACAGGTAGGGCTGCAGCAGGGTAGGTTCATAACTCAGGGCAGGGTGCGGGGGCTGTGGGGGCAGCAGCAGGTGTTCCAAGAGAGGGGGCAGCAGCTCAGCCTGCAGAGTGGACAGGGGGGAGCCAGGCCCAGCTCCGTCCCTACCCACTGGAGGTTGAGGAAGTCGGTTAGAAGCAGCAGGAGTGGAGCCAGTGGGGATGCCCTGTAAAAGCATCTCCCCAGCAGGGCCAGGTCTCCTGGGCACCCAGCCAGATCTAGGGAGGAAAGCAAAGTGTATGTGGGAGGGGAGGAGGTTGGCTGTGTGGAGCAAGGGCATACAGAACCTACAAGGCAGAGATGCTGAGGCCAGACAGGGGCAGCAGTTTAGAGTAAGCCTAACTTCTTAAAACATGACACAGCCTCAGGGGAAGAGAGAGTAGCATGGGGAGGGGCCAGAAAGCCATGCCTCCCTGGTAAGTGTCTCCGAGTTCCTGAAACATAGGGTAAAAGCTAGGGAAACATGAGGCTAGGGATGGAGAAGGGAAGCACAGCAGCAGGAGAAGGCAGCTGGGCGCCTCTTTGATGAACTGTGGCTGCAGCTTGCCCCACTGCCTCCATATGCTTGTCCCCACACCTGGCTCTCCATATAGGTTCAAATATCCAATACACTGCACCCCGCCCCACTCTGCCTGCTTCATCCTGATATCATCATCTGTGTCCCATGCCCTCATTGACATTTCTCTGCTTTACAGAGTCTGGACAATGCTTTCCAAGGCCCTAACCACAAAAAGATGACAGTATCTCATATACAATTCCACACAGAAGTGAAACTGAACATTAAACAACTTCGGTCTAATAAAATTCTAATTTTTCCATGATGACTACTTTGAAAGTTCTTTTAAAATATCAAGTTTTCCACAACATTTAAAAAATACTCTTGCTTTGCCAGCTCCCCAGGAATGAATTCAGCTCCTACTGTGTGTGTGACCATTTCTGAACCTTTTGTATTCATGCACCAGCCTGTTGACCTTGGTGCGCAAGTCCCAGCCCCTTCCCCCTGTCCATCACAAAGACCACAGACCTGCCAGCCTTGGGTACTACTGGTTGAGAAATAATGCCTACCGGTCCCTTGGATGGGGTTCTGGGAGGCGAAGCCTGGGGATGCGTCCCATCTCCTGGGAGATCACATACTGGGTGAGGTCATCATGCCAGGACAATCCTGCCAGGGGACAGGATAGGGTGAGATTGGCTGGGGACAGTCTGAGGGCCTAGTAACAGGGAGCAATGAAGGTGAAAACTGCACCCCCTCGCCTCTGTGTATTACATGTGGCAGAGCAGAGGGGCAATGGAAGGAGTCGCGAGACGCAGTGGTGATCTGAGCTGTTCTCCTCCCACCCTCAAGAACAGATTTTGGAGTCAGACCGCCTCCAGTAAGACTGAGCTCGAGTCCTCTGCCATTTAATAATTGTGTGACCTTGGGCAACTTGTTGAACCTTTCTGAGCCTTAATTTTCTCATCTGTAAAATGGGAGGCTATACCACCTAAGATTGTTGTGATAATTTAAACAACATGATATAAATGGTTAGAATAGTACATGTTACATAGTGACCTTTCAATAAATATTATTAGAATTATAATTATTATTCTTCCTCTTAAGTCAGGTGGCCCCTCACTTCTCCACCCTTATCTATTCAAGTTCCAGTCTCTCTCATCTAGTGCACCTAGACCTCACCTTGCGACATAAGCTGTCGGAGCACACTTTGTAAGCGTTGAAGAATTGGGGAGGTGACTTGCAAAAGAGGCCGAGCCTGCCCCATCCCCACTTGGCATTGTCCAAATAAGCCATCTAAGAGCAGAAACGCTGTGTTAATAGGTTGCAGATGGGCAGGGCTCTCTGCATCTCCTCTCTTGCTTTCAGAGAGCTCTGGTTCTCCAGGCCATTCACCCTTCTGGCCAAGCCAAGTACCTTTCACCCTTCCAGGCCTCCCCACAAGTCTTTACTGTCTTTCTCTCTCTCTTGTAAGTTCTCTGCCCAGGCGTCACTCACCCTGAATACAGACTTCCAGGTGGGAGCAGAGTCGGTGGTCAAACAGACAGCCTGTAGAGGGGCAGGTGAGCAGAGGTTTAGACAACCACACACATAGGATGGTCAGATGAATGGACAGGCTGGGAAAGGGGGAAGCAGATGGGTTCGTTTTTTTCATCAGAAGGAAAGGGTTAAAGTAGGAGGAGAGGAGGAAGAGAAGGAAACACAGGGTCTGGCTTTGATTTTAAGAATCCAAAAGTCTCAGGTTCTTTCCCTAAAAGGTTCAGTTTGCTTAAGTGAATGATGGGGTCCAGGTACCTAGGGGTAGGATCATACATATCCTTCTATTCTCACAGAATTACTATGGGGGAGTTTGTGGCCAAATTCTGAGGGAAAGGGGACTTTCCTTCCCAAATCTTTAAAAGCATCCTGACAATGATGGTCTGGGGGACTGAGAAGAGGTAAAAACCCTAGCACATCTACCCTCTGTGTGATAACGGGAGAGGGCTTGGGTGACTCTAAGGCACTGCTCCCCACACTGCCCCTGCTGTTTATGGCGTTGGGGCCGCTGGCGCTGTCCGTGGTGTTGAAGCCCTGAGCCTGAAGCTGCCGACGGCTTGCCTCAAAGTAGTTATGGGAGAGGGAAGGGTGACAGGGCGCGGAGTCTCCACGGGACAGGACCCTTCCACCGCTCCAGCCTTCATCTACTACCCTACTGACACAGCACCACCGGAAGCACCCTTCACTGGCCTCCCAGCCCGCGCTGAAGGAGAGTGCCAGGCGGCTAGGCTGCGCCCCTTTCCCCACGCGCCCCTCGCCCCCACCCTCCCCCGGCCCATGAGTCAGCGCTGACTGTCTCTGTCCGCTAAGACATGAGTCAGCACCAGGCCAGGCTGTGGGGAGAAGGAAGGGAGAGGACCCTTCCCTCTTCTTGCCTTCTCCCGCAGCTGTCCCTCTCTGGTCGGAGATCAGATCACAGCAACCGACCTCTCTAGGCATAAAGAGAAACCCTGACCCCTTCCCGCGATCTGATTTTCTACAGGGAGCTGGGACAATGATCGCTGCCCCGACTCTTACGGCCCGGAGATCAGGGTCCCCCTTGCCCTCCTCCTAGCCCCCGCTCCGCTACTCTGCACTGGTCGCCACTCCTTTGGCACCTTGGCACGACTTGCTTCTCCTGTGGACTTGTAGCTTGTTTCTGAGTCCTTCTGTTCATACGCACCCCCATTCCTCCTCCCAAACCCGCTATCTTCCCCTGAGCCCACTGCTCTGAGGTCCCGCCCCGTATTCCCAGTCCCACCTCCAGGCCTACGCCTCTTTCCTCTCAGACGCCCCCTCCCCTCACAGGGCGCCCTTACCCCGCTCCACGCACATTCTACCCGAGCTTCCCACCTTCAAGACACTTCCCCGCACCCCCACGGAGTTTTGCTCCCGGCACCATACTCCTCCATCCCGGCTTCCCCCTTTCCTCCTGACCGTGGGCACTGATGGCGCTGCAGCCTCCCGGGCGGCAGCTCAGCAGCAGGAGGCAGAGGAGCACCCGGAGACTCCCGGATCCCCCGGGACCCCCAGGCCGCCGCGGGCGCCGCATCCTTCCCGGCTCCGCGCGCTCGCTCCTCAGCCTGAGTGGCAGCGACGCTGGCGGGAGCCTGGCGGAGGGTCCAAGGCGGGGCCTGCCACTCCCCACCCACCTATGAGGCGGGGTCTACATGCCCCTCTCCCCGCAACTCAGCCAACCGGGGCGGGTGGTGACAGCATCTCCACCCCCAGCTCTTACGCTTATTTGCGTCATACGTAGCGTAAGAGCCCTGTCAGCGCGGCAGCTACTCACCTCATCCATCCTCCACCAAATACGTGCCTCACTAGAATTCCCACTTGGCCGTACCCTTTCTGATACATACTTTTCCCCAACGACCACCACCTTTATTTGCTAGTCTCAGGGTTTGCAAAAAGGGTTATATTTGGGTGGGGACCAGTAAAGATACATGAGTGGGGTAGCATAGACCCTAAGATAAGGAGCATAAAATGAGTTGAATAGGCACTCTTATGAATCTTAATTAAGAGCAGAAAGGGTTCTGCGTGTGTGCCTGGATTCCAGTTCTATCAATACCACGTACTGAAGGCACTGAGAGGGGAGAAACCAGAAGAATGCAGGAGAAGGGGCCTGCAGGAATGACCGGCTCAGCCAGTTAAGGATGATCCACATCTTTAACTCTTTACAGGAGATCTCTAACTGACCTCCTGGAGACCTTTACAATACTTACAAGAGAAACAAGAACTGTAAATAGATAGGGCCAAGGGTCCGGAAACCCCTTCAGCCTTGCTGCCCCGCCCAAAACTCCCCCACCCCGACCTTGAGTCAGGAGGTGCAGTAAGACCTCAGACAAAGCAATCACGAGCCCCTTACACGTATTTTACAAGGTATATACGATGCAAGAAATCTAACTTCGGGGAGCTCATGCTTTGGTGCTACTAACCCCAAGTGCTCCACTGGCTACTAATAAACTCTTCTTCCTCTATTAAGTTGTCTGGGCAGCTATTATCCTCCATTGGGTGGCATTTTCCTGCAACAGCATAACTTTGGGCAAGCAGCTTAACCTCTCTGCACCCAAATTTCCCTGGATCTGTAAAATGGAGGTGCTAATAGTACCTAGCTCATAAGGTGATTGTGAGGATTATAGGAATTAAACTCATGTGGATCGCTTAGAACAATGATTGCACTGTCATATACTAAATATTAGATGCATACTTGCTTTTTTTTATTAGCCTTTGACTCCTTTCTTTTGCCCTCGTCTTTCTCAAGTCTACCAAACAAAATCTTACGTTCTACCTGCAAAACGCTGTATCTCCCACCGACCCACGTTTCTCCATACTCACTGCCCTATCTAAACCACAGTGCTCTTTCCTCCTGACTACTGTGCTAATCATCTGACTAGTGTTTGGCTTCTACTTTCATCATCCAATGAGCTACGGAGTGAGTGAGCTTTCTAAACTTCAAATTTGATCACTTTACTCTCTTGCTTTATAGCAAAAATTTTCTAAAATGCAAAAAATGATAGTAGTGCATATTAAATACTCATACACTCATCATCTGGACTTCACAGTTATTGATATTTTGCCACATTTGCTTCTTTTGAGCACTAAAAGTAAATAATAGGCAGATTTCCCTTATAAATATTTCAATATGCATCTCCAAGGAATAAAGATATTTTCTCACATAATTAAAATGCTATTATGCCTGACCGGGCGGTGGCGCAGTAGATAGAGCGTCGGACTTGGATGCAGAGGAGGAGGACCCAGGTTCGAGACCCCGAGGTCCCCAGCTTGAGCGCGGGCTCATCTGGTTTGAACAAGGCTCACCAGCTTGGGCCCAGGGTCGCTGGCTTGAGCAAGGGATCACTCAGTCTGTTGTAGCCCCCTGTCGGGGCATGTATGGGAGGTCAGTCAACGAACAACTAAGGTGCTGCAACAAAGAATTGATGATTCTCATCTCTTTCCCTTCCTGTCTGTCCCTCTCTCTGTCTCTGTCACAAAAATAAATAAATAAAATTAAAATGCTATTATGACATCTAATAAAATTTACAATAATGCCAAAATATTATTTGATTCTGTTCATATTCAAATTCCTCAGATTGTTTTTAAAATTTTCTTTTTCAGTTGTTTTGTTTAAAATACAGTGTGTCTGTAAAGTCATGGTGCACTTTTGACCAGTCAAAGTGCACCATGACTTTACGGACACATTGTAGCAGTCATAAACAACCATTATGCTGTTTATGTTTCTTAATTCTGTTTAAATTAGCGTAGACAGGGTTCCTCCCATCTCCCCACCCCCAATTTTTGATATTTTTTTGTTGAAGAGATGAGGTCAGCTTTTCTGTATTTGTCTGATTATTTCCTCATGATATATTTCCTCAGTATATATTCTGTATTTCTCCTTTATTTCCTATACACTGGAAGCTATGTCTAAAGACTTGATTGGATCAAGTTTTAAAAAATTAAGCAAAATATAAGTGATGCTGTATGCTTCCAATTGCAGAGGAGAAATGACATTGGTCTATTTCTTTTTTACTAATTTTTTTTTTTGACAGAGAGAGGGATAGATAGGGACAGACAGACAGGAAGTGAAAGATATGAAAAGCATCCATTCTTCATTGCAGCACCTTAGGTATTCAATGATTGCTTTCTCATATGTGCCTTGATGGGGTTGGGGGGAGGGCTAGAACACAATGAGTGATCCCTTGCTCAAGCCAGCAACCTTGGACTTCAAGCCAGTAACCTTTGGGCTCAAGCCAGCGACCATTAGTTCATATCTATGATCCCATGCTCAAGCCAGTGACTCCATGCTCAAACCAGAGACCTCAGAGTTTCAAACCTGGGTCCTCCGCATCTCAGTCCGATGCTCTATCCATTGCGCCACCCCCTGGTCAGGCTTTTTAAAAATTTTTTTAAGAATATGAGTACTAGAAATTTTAAAATTACATTTATAATTATATTTCTACCAGACAACAACTGACTTAGAACATTTTTTGTTTTCCATTCTTACCAGGACAAATAGTATACCCTAAATCTGTCTCACTTCAGTTATAAGGAAAAGTTTATAGATCATTTTAACTTAATGTATCAATGTACCATATTTTACTCTATTTTTAGCACTTTTGTTTTCTCTTTAAGAAATATTTTCCGCCTGACCAGGCAGTGGCGCAGTGGATGGAGCGTCGACCTGGGAACACTGAGGTCACCAGTTCAAAACCCTGCACTGGTCTGGTCAAGGCACATATGGGAGTTGATGCTTCCAGATCCTCCTCTCTTTCTCTCTTTCTCTCACTCTGTCTCCTCTCTAAAATGAATAAATAAAAAGAAAAAATTTAAAAATATATTTTAAAAAACCATTTTCTCTTATTCACTTTTCTCTACATTGTTGAGAGGTTCATAGTTATTATTAATTAAATTATCACTTATATCTAGTAAAGTATACAAATTTATATTTATAGCTATAGAGTGATTATAGCTATAGAGTATATGAATACAACCCCATTACCCCTTAGAGACACCAAATCTTGATATCTGCCAATTTTCTTACACCTAGGAATATCCATTGAGTGAGAGTACTTCGAGAAGTATAAAGCTCTGCAAATAGGCTACTCCAGTGTTCAGCTGGGCTGAACATGGGTGGTCAGATTACTTACTCCCTTTTAAGATTTTAAGTTACTAGGAGCAAACTGGCAAAAGCCTTCAAAACAGTTAAGAAGCAACAACTTCTCTGTTGATTCTTGGGAGCAGGATAAGTGGGAGAGCCCTGGCAGGGGCCATGATGCTGAGGGTGAAGACCCTCACAAAACAGCAGGGTGCAGGCCTGTCTGACATGGAAGGGTGGGTGACTGTATCACACAGTGTAGCTGGGTAGGGGTGGGAAAGGCTGGAGCTCCAGCTGTAGCCCCACCCTCACTTTCTCCATTTCAGGAATGGTCTGAGAGGAAAACAAGCCAGAGACTAGCCTCTCTCAGCACCGAGGGAGGTGCTCTCTTTACCCCCACCTACTTTTTTGCCCCCCCCCTCCCGCTCCCACTTCAAAGGCTCTGGCCAGGTTCAAGCCCCATTCATTCTGCCTCATGACAAGTCACAGAAACAGTTTACATGAAAATCCACTTTAATGATCCAGATTTGGGTCATGCTACAACTGCGCCCCCGGAGGACAATGGGGAGGACACTGTGGCAGAGACAGTTTTCACACAAGGTCTCAATCAGCAACTAGGTTGTGGCCCACAGTGGGCAGCGGCTCAGAGAAGCCCGAAAACAAGAAGAAACAAAAGATTGGAATCAGTACATGGCGAGGTGGCTCCTCCCCCGTCTACTCTTTTTCCCCCAAATGATTCAATAACAGCCTGATTTGACTAAGCCCACAGTGACTCAGCCCACCAATTGCCTGTCTCCTTGGTTCCCACATATAGTTCACCCTGCTCCTATGATTTTCCCTTGGGCTCAGGTTTGGAGAAGAATGACAGAACCTTGTTTGCATTGCAGAAGCACCATGGTAACTGGTACCTCACAGGTGGGTTTGTTACTTAGCTCTGAGTGTGTTGTTCCAGCAACAGATTCAGGCTCAGGAAGCCCAACTGCCACTTTACGGGACTGGGAGCCAATGGAACTGACCAGTTTCCTAAAAGCGTGAGGGGCTAGAAGACCCTTGGGGGGCAGGCTGCCTCTGGATGGAGTGCAGGGATAGCTGGGGGTGCCAGTTTCATTGCCACTGCCCCAGTCCAGGAGGCTACCTCAGCCTGCCCTGGACCAGGACAATGGGCTCCTTTAAGGCCTCACAAGTTTTATTCTTGCTCATCACAATCTATTCCCCAACATCACTAGAGTGGCCTTCTAGAATCGTATATCACACTATGAAACCCCCTTTCTTAAAATTTCCCAGTTAACTTGCCACTACATTTAGAATAAAATCAGGGTTGTTTTTTTACCATGATCTATGAAGCCCTGTATGGTCAGTCCTGGGCCTACTTCTCCAACCTAATCTTCCAACCCTGGCTTCTCTGTCTGCTCCTCTAACATGCCATGGTATCCTTGTCTCAGAACACTTGTCATTGCAATGTTCTCTGTCTGGGAGGCCTTTCCTTTATATGTTCTCTGGCTGCCACCTTCTTGTAATTCAGTCTTAGTCCCCCCAGAAAAGATGTTTGTCAATGCAGAGGAGCTTGATATTTGGAACAGCCACCCAACCCCCACTGCAGTCCCAGAGAGGAAAGGCAGAGGCTACAGGGGAAAAGGCTGGATCCAGTTTCAGCTCTGCCACGAGCCTGATATGCAGCTTTAAGTAAGTCCTTTGACCAGCCTGGGCCCCAATGTCTCATCTAGAAGGATAGACAGGAGTGCTAGATGGGTGTTTCCAATTTGGATTCTGAAAACTTCAAGCAGCTCAAGGAAATAACTCTGAACTTTACCAGGTGACTAGCCCAGGCCACAGAGTACAGGAAGGGGTGTGTGTGTGTATGTGTTCTGAATGTGAAGGCCTCTGGGCTACCTTTCTCATTTATCCAAAGGAGCTTTGCTATCACTTGCTATAAACAGGGAGTGTGTGGGGAAAAGGATGATCTTTTACTTAATTATGAAAACTCTGCAGTTTTCAATGCCTATGCATGATCCTGTAGATCACTTTGTCCTTAAAGACTCCCAGCACCTGCCCTCCCAACATCTTTTTTTTTTTTTTTTTTACAGGGACAGAGAGTGAGTCAGAGAGAGGGACAGATAGGGACAGACAGACAGGAACGGAGAGAGGTGAGAAGCATCAATCATTAGTTTTTTGTTGCCGTTATGACACCCTAGTTGTTCATTGATTGATTTCTCACATGTGCCTTGACCGTGGGCCTTCAGCAGACCGAGCCACCCCTTGCTGGAGCCAGCGAACTTGGGTCCAAGCTGAAGAGCCCTTGCTCAAGCCAGATGGGCCCGTGCTCAAGCTGACGAGTTTGGGGTCTCAAACCTGGGTCTTCCACATCCCAGTCCGACGCTCCATCCACTGCGCCACTGCCTGGTCAGGCCCTCCCAACATCTTATATGGTTACGCACAGGTGAGATCTGAGAGAGAGAAGAGAAAAGTAGGCATACACTTCAACTGGGAAAGAAAAGATCTTTTCTTTGATTTTTCCATTCATACCTCAATATCCATTTCCTTCTTCACACTTGCATCCCTCATTTAAACAGGTCCTTGGGGATTCTAATCTCCCCAGAAAAAGTGAGTCCCTCACCTTGACACGGTTGGCTACCTGTTGTTTCAGAGCCTTCAAAACCACTTTGGAGGTGAAGCACAGACCCCTGTTAATCCTGACTATTGGGGTCTGTGAGGAGGGAAACCAGGAGTCAAGAAGGAGGCAGAAAAGGGTGGCAGGGCCCCAGAGGGAAAGAGATGGAGCCCAAAATCAGAAATTTCAAAACTCTTGAGAAGACAGATGAGTCTCATCTTGGAGAATAGGAGTCGAAGTTTGTCCTCTTGCTTGCCCCTAGAAGAGACAAGGATGACAAATGAAACCTAAGCTTGCTAACATCCACCTCCTCTCTCTCTCTCTGTGGATATTTCTAATGACTCATGCAATTGTTTCTTGCAGATCCTAGACAGCGCCTCCATATAATTCTCAATGTGCTCCTGGCAGCTCTAATCTATAGGGTTTTTTCTTTTTTTTTTTAATTTATTCATTTTAGAGAGGATACACAGAGTGTGAGAGAGAGAGAGAGAAAAATAGAGAGAGAGAAAGGGGGGAGGAGCTGGAAGCATCAACTCCCATATGTGCCTTGACCAGACCAGTGCAGGGTTTTGAACTGGTGACCTCAGTGTTTCCAGGTCGACGCTTTATCCACTGCACCACCACAGGTCAGGCGGGTTTTTTTTTTCTTTTTTTTGAGAGAGAGAGGAAGGGAGAGAGAGAAGAGAGAGAAAGAAGCATTAACTTGTAGTTGCTTCACTTTAGTTGTGCATTGATTGCTTCTAGCACATACCCTGACTGGAGATCGGACCTCAGGCTCATGCTGAGCCAGCGCCCCCATGCTCAAGCTTGTGACTTCTGGGCTCAAGCCAGCAACCTTGGGATTTCAAGCTAGTGAGAGACCTTTGGGCTTAACCTGGTGACCTTTGGATTTGTATCAACAATCCTGTGCTCAAGCCAATGATCTTGTGCTTAAGCTGGCGAGCTGCATTCAAGCCAATGCGCCCACCCTCAAATCAGCGACCTCAAGGTTTTGAACTGGCAACCGCAGGGTTCTGGGTCAATTCTCTATCTACTGCACCACCATCAGTCAGGCTTACCTATAGTTTTTTTTGTTTGTTTGTTTGTTTGTTTTTGTGTGTGTGTGTGTGTGACAGAAACAGAGAGATAGAGATAGAGAGAGGGACATATAGGGCCTGACAGGAAGGGAGAGAGATGAGAAGCATCAATTCTTTGTTGCAGCTCCTTAGTAGTTCATTGATTGCTTTCTCATATGTGCCTTGACTGGTGGGCTACAGCAGAAAGAGTGGCCCCTTACTCAAGCCAGCGACCTTTGGGCTCAAGCCAGCGACCATGGGGTCATGTCTATGATCCCACGCTCAAGTCAGTGACACCACACTCAAGCTGGTGAGCCTGTACTCAAGCCAGCAAACTCAGCCTTTTGAACCTGGGTTTGGCTGGGAAAACTGCCTTCCCATCCTTCAGACAGGGATCCTGGAGATGGAGTCTGTTGATGTGCTCCAACTTCTGGGTCATCATATCCTTGGTGATGTCATCCTTCCAGAACAAACCTTCAGGGTGAAAGGATACAGTGAACTGACATATAGGACAAGTCTTGCCCAATCCAGGAACCAGGTGAGATCAACATTCTCCCTCTCCCTCAAGCAGGTAAGTGACCACAAATTGTGGAGATATTTAAATGAGATGGCATATAAAAGTTGCTTAGCATACTGCTTGGCATGTAATAAATATTCAGTTAGGATTATGTTCTCTTTGCTGATTCATTTGATGTTATTATGAGTATTAAATGAGATTAGGAAGGTAAAGAGCGCTTACCAAACTTTAAGGCAGTGGTTCTCAAACTTTTTGAAGTCAGGGCGCATTTAAAATCAAATAATTGTAGGTGCACTATATACAAATTTCTGAGAAATATGTTATAATAATTAAGTCAAATATTAAAGAAAAATATAAAGTCCAAGCATGCTTTTATGGCAATTAAACAAAATAAATACAACAAAATTAAATTTATTTTGACATTAAATTTATTTGACATTTTTTGAGTTATGCTTTTTAGAATTTGTCAAAAAGAGGGGTTAAAAAATAAAAAAATGACAAAAAGTTTACCTTCTTATATATATAAACTCATTCTTAGTAAGATTTAGTCAATTCAGCAGGTCCTGGTGTGAATGTGTTAAGTTTTTTCATTCTTGTGTTTATGAGAAACATGAGCCTGATGTGTGCTAGTGATTTCTTCAATGTTTGGGCATATATTGGAAAAGCAAATTCTCATTTCCTCGTCAATACATTGAAGAATTCCTCTCTTTTTACTCTTAATTGTGTTGAGTGCAGAAAACCCCCACCATACATGTCATCTTAACTTTACACCAAACAAAGGGGAGAAGAAACTTGCCTCCAGTATTTAGGGGAACATGGGGGGTAGTGTAAACAATCCAACACCATAGCTTAACAGCCTTTTACAACCTAATCAGGCAAGTGAGGTGGGGGTTTGGGCAGACTGTCAGCTTACAACCAATTCCCCACACCTCTGTCCCCCAAAATCTAAAATCCAAAAACCCTGTTGGTTTTTTGGTCCCCAACAGGCACATATTTCTCTGGAATACCGTAGGGTGCACCAGTGCGCCCTGTAACACACTTTGAGAACCACTGCTCTAAAGCTATGATACCCAAATTTCAGTGTGCATCAGAATTTTCTACAAAGCTTGTTAAACTACGGATTACTGTTCCCTAACCCTAGAGTTTCTGATTCAGTAGGTCTGGGGTGGAGCTCAACAATTAGCATTTTAAACAAGCTCCCTGATAATGTTGATGCTGCTGACCCTAGGATGCACTTTGGGAGAAACTGCTCTAAGGCATTATAGACACATATTAGACACTGGCCATAGCAGTAGTAGTATGAACTCACATCTGACCCTCCCCCACTTATGAAATTCTGCTCTAAGAAATGGTCAGCCATTTGTCTCCAACAGACTTTTACTCCCTTTTATTCCTTCCCTCTATTTGTCATACAATTTTCTCTTCTTCCTTCTTAGACATGGGGGAGTGTGTGTTTTCCTGGATGAGAACTTAAGGATTCCTGGCTGAGGAAAAATTCAGATAGGGCCATGGCTTGAAACTAGTCCAAAGGAATTAGATGATGACTTCTTTCAAGGATTTCTTCTAGATGCCTCTGCTGAGCTCCTCTCCAGAGTGCTCAAGGGCAAACAGCTTACCCGCCCAGCTTCCACCCCACTCTTGTATCACCCCTTCTCCATGAGGTGAGCATGGACAAGAAAGTTTCAAGGGGAGACGTTTGAGGAAGGAAGCTTGTTCTCAGATCAAACAGCACCTCATTGCTTCCACTCCCCTCATATCTGGCCATGCCCCAGACTCTCTGCTCCAGCCCTTACTCACCTTGGGGCACAACCTGCTGGAGTACAGCTTGCAAGTGCTGGAAGACGAGGGTAGTAAATCCTTGGAAGGGCCGGAGCTGCCTCACTCCTACTTGGCCTTGACCATCTGAAGGTAAAATAGTGGCATCAGCAGGGAGCTTGGCCAGAAGGTTTCCAAATTTTAGTTGAAGAAAAGCAGCTTCTTCCGCTATGACCCCTGGGTTCCCTGGTCTCTGTCCCCCTTGCCAGATCCCTTCTTCCTTTCAAGTGCTCCTTCTTTTCATTTTCCCTTCCCCCATCACCACCTGCACTGCTCTTCAGCCACTCCACCTCATTCACCTTTGGTACCAACTTCCAGGTAAGAACCAAGCTTATAGGCCAAGAGTCGGTCGCCTGTGGAGGTTGAGGTGAGCAGAGACTCAGACAGCTACACACATGGAATGCATAATCAGGTGAACAGGTGGAGCGTGAGACACAGGTGAACTGCATCTCCAGGAAGCATTCTAAGGCTGAAGGACGTAACTGAGGAGACCTGGAATCCTTAAAGGAGAAAGTATCGGTATGTATAGGGTTTGAATGTCTGGACCCTTGTTCTGAAAGCCAGTTAGCCCACTGTGCATAGGGAAAGGACCGGGGGTGGGGGGAGATAGTCCCTAAAGCTATACACACCTTTCTTATTCCAAGTAGATGTGGTAGGGTTGTCAGAGAGTCCGTTTATTTTATTTTATTTCTTACGTTTATTTTATTTCTTTAGTCATTACGGAGAGGCCTTAAGAAAAGGGACATCTCCTCCCCAACCAAATGGATCCTAATATCAATGTCCTGGCTTTAGGAAGGAGCAGAAACTCCAGCACTCTACTGCGAAGGGAAAGAGTTTCTAGAAGGAAAGATCCTTCTCTGAGGCAGCGCTCCCAGGATTGATAGGAAAAGAAGTGACTTGGACACCCTCGGTCTGACCTACAAGACGCCAGGCACTGTCCATGGTGCTGAGATGTAGCCGGAGCCTGACGTGTAGGCGGCTCTGGGCGATAAGGAGCGTGAGGTATTCTATTCCCACAAGACTTGGCTGTCCTCCGGCCCACCCCAGCCCCCGTCCACCCCCTCCCGTCATCTGCCACTAGGCGTACTCCCATAGTTCTTCTCGAGCGCTCTGCACTGGCCTCTCAAACCAAGAATCGGGAGGGGAGAGTTTGCGCCATCCTCCCCAAACGCCTGGCGCGGAATCCTCGAGTCTGCGCAGTTGGTGTCTGGCGCTCCGACAGGAGTCTGCGCTGGTCTGCCCAGCCGGCTCAGAGCCGAGGGCGATGGAAAGGCTGGACACTTGCGCCTTGCATCCGCTTTTACGTTAGCCTAGCCCTTCCCTGCTTAACAGAAACTGGATTGCGGACACCAGACTGGAGGGTTTATGAAGAAGCCCTGGCTCGACTCTTGGCCCAGATTCTCTCCGGAGCCAAGACGCCGATACCCGTGGTCTCTGCTCCTGTCCCCGAAGGTCCTGGGCCCCAGCCTTTCCTCAGCTCCGGCCATCTCTCCCCTGGCCATGCGGCGCGTATCGCTTCTCTTAGGGTCACATAGGCCCATTTTCCTGTCTTCCTGCAAAATCTCCAGTTTTCCCGAGTGCACTTCTCTTAGGCCTAGATCCCAGATGAGGAGCCCCACCCCAGGCCTGCACTTCTTTTTACATTTATCTCTTTTCATGTCCCAAACACATTCTTTGCTTCCTAAATTCTTAACCTTGAGGTTCCCTGACCCACGTTTTTCAGGATCGCCCTCTGGCCCTGCCCGCACCCCCCAGGTTTTCTCCTGACGGTGGCCGCTATTGTCTCTGCAGCCCCCTGGGCGGCTGTTCAGCAGCAGGAAGCAGAGGAGCAGAAGGAGCCCCCCAGAGCCCTGAGGCCACAGCAGAAGCCGCATCCTCCCAGGTTTGGCGCGCGCGCGCCCCACCTAGGTCTCAGAGCAGGAGGAGACCGCAGCCGGAGGGGCTGAGCAGGGCTGTGGCTTTCCAACCGCTTGCGGGGCTATCTTGACAGCTCGGCCAGCCATGGGCTGGCCCTGCCCTTGCCAACGCCTATCCAACTCCTTCTTCGGTTTAAGGTCCCCACCCCCGGACGCCCGCTCCTTTTTTATGTAAACCAGGTGCCAGGAACTACCGCTTCTACTCCCCTCCCAAGGTTTCAGTAATGGATTACAGGTAAAATGTGGGTGCGAGCTGTACCTTTCTCATAAGTTTGTTGTGAGGATTAAATATGAACAAGCACTGAACAGTAGATAATCAGTTTGTTTCGTCTATTTTTATTATCCTTGATGCTCCCTGTAAGGTCGGTGGATAATGGGGGAAGGTCACGTGAGGAACTCAGACCCCGGAACTTTGGCTAGAGCTGCCCACAACCAATCCCGCCACTAGAAACTTCCCAGGAGTCCTTGGGTAAAGAGCGACTGTCCGTCAGCCAGTGAGATTTTGCTCGCCCATCCTACAGACCCTTTAAATATCTCCCACCCGGATCATCCCATGCGACTTCTCTGGCCCCTGCCCCGGGGCACCAGAGGACATCGCCTGGGCAGCATGGTACTAAATAAAGCCTTTCCTATTCCACACTTCGTGGCTCTGGCTCCCTTCCTTTTTTCTCCGCGGGGAAAAATACCTTACACTCACTTTACCCTCATCCTCCTAAAGACCTTCAGCATACATGGATTTGGCCTGCAAAGTATACTGCACATCTATCCGCTTTCTCCACTGCTGTAAAGTACCCGCACCCCAGATGCCGAAAGGCACCGTACCTCACTTCTGCGGGTTCACCTAGAGACACCAAGTCCGGATGAATTTTGAAGGGTTTTATTAAAGGAGGAGATTTATTAAATATGCCGGCTGCATATGGCTGACATGGGGCAATTGCAAACCCAAATCATGTGCACCAAAAACGTTTCAGGGGCTGGTTACATACACTTGATCACATGACATCATGGCACAAGCTTACAACATTTGTTTAGGGGATACACAGAAACATTAAGACTTTCAAGGTAACACAATCAAAGATGTTTACAAGTCTTTTAGGGTACATCTTCCCTCCTTTGCCTAGAGCAGGGGTCGGGAACCTTTTTGGCTGAGAGAGCCATGAACGCCACATATTTTAAAATGTAATTCCGTGAGAGTCATACAATATGTTTAACACTAAATACAAGTAAATGTGTGCATTTTATGTAAGACCAACACTTTTAAAGTACAATAGTCTCTGAATTCTTTTTAATAATGTTATGCTGTTGCTAACCAATGATGAATAAAGTACTTCTTACCATTAATGCGACTTCTGGTGCTGCATGGTTTTGCTGATGGCTTTGTAGTCTGGTTGATACGTGGTGAGGATAAGCTTCATGCAGGCGTTGAGACTTCCATCCGTTAAATGTGATCGTAGGTTGGTCTTAACGTTCTTTAGATGTGAGAAAGACTGCTCACATGCATATGTAGAGCCAAACATTGTCAGTACAGCAATACTCACACACTGAAGTGTGTGGTATGTGACGGGAAGTGCGTTCCAAGTTTTGACAATCAGCTGGTCTGCAGGTTGAAGTTTTTTCATTTCTCCCAACTTGTGTTTGCTCACCAATTCTGCTTGCTGTCATGCAAGTCTTTCTAAATCTTCATTCAGTGACTTGAACTTATTCACCCACATGTCTGAGGCCTTCAGGTCAGCAGCTTGTACCTCAAAATCTCTGACGGAGACACCGGGGATGTAACTCAGGTCAGCGCTGTCCACTGCACACTTGTGTGGATGATGAACTTAAAAAGATGAGTGCCCTCACGTAATTCTCCAAAACGCACTTTGAATGACTGCGGGAGATTAGATGTGAAGCCCGCTAGCTGCTGGAGATCAAGATGTGGAGCAGGGTCATTTGCTGTGCATGCATCTTTAAACTCTCCCAGTTTTTCAAAGTGTAGTAAATGACCTGTTTCAATGTCGGCAATGAAGAGTTCCAGCTTGTTTTCAAATGCAAACACTGCTTGTTGAAGAGATAAGACTGTATTTTCAACACCTTGCATTTTCACATTGAGCTGGTTCAGATGTTCAGTCATGTCCATGAGATAGTAGAACTTCAGGAGCCACTCAGTGTTAGCTAACTCAGGATGCTCGACATTTTTCATTTCAAGAAAAGTCTGGATTTCACTCAGACAAGCCGCGAAACGGCTGAGCGCCTTCCCTCTTGACAACCAACGCACATTGCTGTTCAGAAGCAGACCAGAATAATTATTCCCAACTTCATCCAGAAGTGTTTTTAACTGGTGATCATTTAAAGCTTGAGCAACAATAAAGTTGACCACCTGAATGACCAGCGACATCACCTCATCAAGATGCTTACCACACATCTGAGCACAAAGCGCCTACTGATGTAGGATGCAGTGAAAACTTAGGATGGGTTTCTTTTTATGTTCACAAAGAAGCGCTACAAATTCTGTTTTTCCCCACCATGCACAGAGTACCATCAATATACACCGAAATAAGTTTATCCATTGGTAGATTTTTTTCTTTAGCAAACTCAGTGAAAGACTGGAATAAATCCTCCCCTCTTGTTGTCTCTTTCATAGGCAGAACAGCAAGACTTTCCTAACGTAGTATTTCACCGACAGCATATCTTGCAATCACGCTGAACTGGGATAAATGACTTACATCTGTTGACTCATCCAAAGCGAGAGAAAAGAATGGTGCTGCATTTATGTCCTTCACTTGTGTTGCCTCAATTTGATTTGCCATCATGATGGTACAATCGTGAACACTTCTTGCCGACAGAGGCATGTCTTTTATTCGTTTGATTATCTTGTCTTTATCCAAAAAGTTCATTGGCAACATCAAGCATGAATGTTCTGGCATACTCCCCATCTGTGAATGGCTTTCTGTTTCTCACAATTGCTAAAGCACCAGCAAAGCTAGCCGAATTCCAGTCATCTTGTTGGGTCCAAACACGGAGTTGCTGCTGACTAGCTTGCACTCTGCACTGTAGCTCTTGACATGCTTTCTTCCTGCTTTCCCCTGCTGGATATTTAGATGCAAATGTAGTATGGCGTATGTCGAAGTGCCACTTTATATTTGACCGTTTCATCGATGCAATTTTATCATTGCATATTAGACACACTGCAGAACCTGCTCTCTCCACAGAGGCAAATTCCTCTGTCCATTCCTGCTGAAAAGTACTATACTCCTCATCTTTATTTTTTTAACCATCTTCTTCATCAAAACGGTTTCTGCAATTAGCTAGCTGACTACTTGATTAAAAGCAGGGAAATTTACTTCCTGACCTTACAATGACCCATGTACATTATGCATTATCCAATAAAACTTTGGTGTTGTCCCGGAGGACAGCTGTGATTGGCTCCAACCACCTGCAACCATAAACTTGAGCAGTAGGAAATGAATGGATTGTAATACATGCGAACGTTTTATATTTTTAATGTTATTATTTTATTTTATTAAAGATTTGTCTGCAAGCGAGATGCAGCCATCAAAAGAGCCACATCTGGCTCGTGAGCCATAGGTTCCCGACTCTTGTTCTAGAATATCAATATTAATTTTTCAGCTTTTTAGTACCTTACTACACACTCACTGCCAGCACCTTTGTTCACTGTACTGTTTAAATTTTTACTGATTGATTGATTTAAGAGATAGAAGAAGGGAAAGAGGGACTGAGACAGAAACATTGATCTGTTCCTGTATGTGCCCTGACTGGGGAACAAACCACAGCCTTGGCATATCCATATCATGCTCCAGCTGAGCTATCTGGCCAGAGCACCAAGTAATTGCTAGTATTCGATTTTATTTTATTGATTTATTTGTATCCCTATTATTTTTTTAATTTTTATTAATTTTTAATTTATTGTGTTTACATGGATTCAAGTGTCCCACTGAATATAACTCCCTTACCCCCCATTCTTGTGTTTATTTTTATATCCCTTTTCTCCCTCCCCCCAACTCCCTCCCCCTTCCCTCTATATCTATATATCTATGTCCTGTCATCTATATCTCTGTGTTATGTATATATAGTTTCCCTAATCCCTTTACCTTCTCTGATCCCATCCCCTCATCCCCCTTCCCTCTGACTGCTGTCCCTCTGCTCCCTGTGACCCCGCCTCTGCCTCTATTCTGTTCCTCAGTTCACTTTGTTCCTTAGGTTCCACATATATGTGAGATCATATGATATTTTTCTTTCTCTGCCTGTCTTATTTCACTTAGCATAATAATCTCCAGGTCCATCCATGCTGTCACAAAAGGTAAGATTTCCTTCTTTTTCATGGCCCCATAGTATTCCATTGTGTCTATGTACTACAGCTTTTTAATCCACTCGTCCACTGATGGATACTTGGGCTGTTTCCAGATCTTGGCTATTGTAAACAATGCTGCCATAAACATGGGGGTGTATTTCTTCTTTTGAATCAGTGAGTTGGTATTCTTAGGGTGTATTCCTAAAAGTGGGATAGCTGGGTCAAAAGGCAGTTCCGTTTTTAATTTTTTGAGGAATCTCCATACTGTTTTCCACAGTGGCTGCACCAGTCTGCATTCCCACCAGCAGTGCAGGAGGGTTCCCTTTTCTCTACATCCTCGCCAGCACTTATTGTGTGTTGTTTTGTTAATGAGTGCCATTCTGACAGGTGTGAGGTTGTATCTCATGATGGTTTTAATTTGCATTTCCCTGATGATTAGTGATGTTGAACATTTTTTCATATGCCTATTGTCTTTTTGTATGTCCTCTTTGGAGAAGTGTCTATTCAGTTCTTTTGCCCATTTTTAATTGGATTGTTTACTTCTCTGGTGTTGAGGTTTAGAAGTTCTTTATAAATTTTGGTTATTAACCCCTTATTAGATGTATTGACAAATATGTTCTCTCATTGTGTGTGTAGTCTTTCTATTTTGTTCATGGTGTCTTTTGCTGTGCAAAAGCTTTTTAGTTTGATATAGTCCCATTTGTTCATCCTGTCCTTTATTTCACTTGCCCTTGGAGATAAAGCAGCAAAAATATTGCTACGAGAGATGTCAGAGAATTTACTGCCTATGTTTTCTTACAAGATGTTTATGGTTTCATGACTTACATTTAAGTCTTTTATCCATTTTGAGTTTATTTTTGTGAATGCTGTAAGTTGGTAGTCTAGTTTCATTTTTTTGGATGTACCTGTCCAATTTTCCCAACATCATTTATTAAAGAGACTGTCTTTACTCCATTGTATGCTCTTACCTCCTTTGTCAAATATCAATTGACCATAAAGGCGTGAGTTTATTTCTGGGTTCTTTGTTCTGTTTCATTGATCTATATGGCTGTTCTTATGCCAGTACCAAGCTGTTTTGAGTGCAATGGCCTTGTAGTATAACTTGATATCAGGAAGTGTGATACCTCCCACTTTATTCTTCATTTTCAAGATTGCTGAGGCTATTTGTGTTCTTTCTTTTTGGTTCCATATAAATTTTTGGAATATTTGTTCTATTTCTTTGAAGTATGCCATTGGTATTTTAATAGGAATTGCATTGAATTTATAGATTGCTTTGGGTAATATAGGCATTTTAATGATGTTTATTCTTTCTATCCATGAACACGGTATATGCTTCCACTTGTTTGTATCTTCCTTGATTTCTTTTATCAATGTTTTATAATTTTGAGAGTACAAGTCCTTTACCTCCTTGGTTAAATTTATTCATATGTACTTTATTTTTGTTGTTGTTGTTGTAATAGTGAAGGGAATTGTTTCCTTAATTTCTCTTTCAGAGAGCTTATTGTTGGTGTATAAAAATGCCACTGATTTCTGAATATTAATTTTATATCCTGCCACCTTGCCAAATTCATTTATGAGGTCTAGTAGTTTTTGACTGAGACTTTAGGGTTTTCTATGTACAGCATCATGTCATCAGCAAATAATGATAGTTTAACTTCTTCTTTTCCAATTTGGATGCCTTTTATTTCTTCTTCTTGTCTGATTGCTGTGTCTAGGACTTCCAGAACTATGTTGAATAAGAGTGGTGAAAGGGGGCCTGATTAGGTGGTGGCGCAGTGGATAGAGCGTCGGACTGGGATGCGGAAGACCCAGGTTCGAGACCCTGAGCTCGCCAGCTTGAGCACGGGCCCATCTGGCTTGAGCAAAAGCTTGTCAGCTTGGACCCAAGGTCGCTGGCTCCAGCAAGGGGTTGCTCGGTCTGCTGAAGGCCCGCGGTCAAGGCACATGTGAGAAAGCAATTGATGAACAACTATGGTGTCGCAACAGCAATGAAAAACTAATGATTGATGCTTCTCACCTCTCTCTATTCCTGTCTGTCTGTCCCTATCTATCCCTCTCTCTGACTCTCTCTGTCCTTGTAAAATAAAAAATTAAAAGAAATAGAAAGGGGGCACTGCTGCCTTGTTCCTGATCTTAAGGGAATTGCTTTTAATTTTTGCTCATTGAGTATAATATTGGCCATGGATTTGTCATAGATGGCCTTTATCATATTGAGGTATGTCCCCTGTATTCCCACTTTGCTGAAAGTTTTGATCATAAATGAGTGCTGGGTTTTATCAAATGCTTTTCTGCATCTATTGATATTATCATGTGATTTTAACTCTCCTTTTGTTTATGCGATGAATCACATTTATTGATTTGAAAATATTGTACCAGCCTTGCCTTCCCAGAATAAATCCCACTTGATCATGATGCATGATTTTTTTCATGTATTGCTGGATCCGGTTTGCCAATATTTTGTCGAGAATTTTAGCATCTAAATTCATCAGGGTATATCCCTTTGTATTATTTTTAAGATGTTGCCTTAGAAATTACAATAAGCATTCTTAACTTATCACAACTTCTTTAAATAATATTATGCCATGTGACTTAAAATATATAAACCAGTGGTTCTTAACCTTTTTTGAGGTACTGAACTCACCAGTTTTATATGCGCATTCACCGAACCCTTCTTTAGTGATAAATAAAATATGATTTTTTTTCCAAATTCAAGACATAGGTATATGTTTTTTTACTGGTGCACAAAATGAGCCGTGCATGAACATCACCTTGCTCAAAGAACAAAACCAACAAAGTGCATGAACTCACAGCAAATTACGGTATTACTTTATTCTGGCCTCGGCGGCAGAGGCTTCTCTGAACCCCTGAGACCAACTCATTGAACTGCTAGGGTTCGATAGAACCCAGGTTAAGAACCACTGATATAAACCTTACAATATAATTCATTTACCCCTCCCAGTGTGTATTATTGTTTTTCTTTTAAAGATTTTATTTATTGATTTTACAGAGAAAGAAGGAGGGGATAGAGAGAAGTGTCAATTCATAGTTACTACACTTTAGTTGTCCATTGATTGCTTGTTCTATGTGCCTTGACTGGGCAAGCCCAGCATTTCCAACTGACGACCTCAACCTTCCAGGTTAGCGCTTTATCCACAGTGCCACCACAGGCCAGGCTGTGTATTATTATTGTTCTGTATTTGTTTCTTTGTAGTTTGTAAAGCACAATACTTTTGAAACTTATTTTTGCCTTGATAAGTCAGTCGACTTTTAAAGACATTTAAAAAATAAAAATAAATAGCCTGACCAGGCAGTGGCGCAGTGGATAGAGCGTCGGATGCGGAAGACCCAGGTTCGAGACCCCAAGCTCGCCAGCTTGAGTGGAGGATCATCTGGCTTGAGCAAAAAGCTCACCAGCTTGGACCCAAGGTCACTGGCTCGAGCAAGGGGTTGCTCGGTCTGCTGAAGGCCACGGTCAAGGCACATATGAGAAAGCAATCAATGAACAACTAAGGTGTCACAACGAAAAACTGATGATTGATGCTTCTCATCTCTCTCTGTTCCTGTCTGTCTGTCCCTATCTATCCCTCTCTCTGACTCTCTCTCTGTCCCTGTAAAAATTAAAATAAAAATAAATAAAAACAAAAAATCATCATTTAGCTTGACCAAGCGGTAGTCAGTAGATAGAGTGTCGGACTAGGATGCAGAGAACCCAGGTTCGAGACCCCGAGGTCGACAGTTTGAGCATGGGTTCATCTGGTTTGAGCAAAGCTCACCAGCTTGGACCCAAGGCACATATGAGAAAGCAGTCAATGAATAACCAATGTGCTACAATGCAGAATTGAAGCTTCTCATCTCTCTTCCTTCCTGTCTGTCTGTCCCTATCTATCCCTCTCTTTGACCCTCTCTCTGTCTCTGTAAAAAAAATAGTCATTTATATTTACTTATATATTTACCATTTCTGGTATATGCCTTTTATTTTTTTTCATAAAATCTCAGTTTCTATGTGGGATTGTTTTCCCTCAGTCAGAAGAGCTTTCTCTGGCCTTTCTTGTGCAGGTCTGCTGACAGCGACCTCTCATACCGTTTGCTTGTTTAAAAAAGTCTCTGTTTGTCTTGCATCTAAAAAAGATGTTTCCATAATATATAGAATTTGAGGTTTACCTTTTTTCCTTTCAACATTAAAGATAGTCTGTTGCCTTCTGGCTTCTGTATCTAAAAGACAGCCTCCATTGTTAGTACTGTCCCTCTGAAAAACATGTATTTTTTCTCTATTTGCTTTAAATATTTTTCTCTTTAGTTTGGTTTTCAGCAACTTGATTATGATGGGTTTAAATGTGACCTTTTTGTGTCTATCTTGCATGGGTTTGCTGAGCTGTTTACCTGTGGGTTGATGTATTTCATCAATATTGGAACGTTGTTAATCATTATCTCTTCAAACCCTTTTTATTCCCCATTGCCTCTCTCCTCTTCTTCTGAGACTTCAATTACAGTATGTTAGCCTAGTTGCTATTATCCTACAGGTCTTAGATTCTGTGTTCTCTGTTAGTTTTAATCTTTTACTCTCATTGCTTCTGTTTGGGTAATATTTCTTGACTCATTTCTTTCTACTGCTGCATCCAGTCTGCTATTAAACTCATTCAGTGAATTTTCATTTCAGATGTTATTTTTATTTTTAATTTTATTTTTTAGTGAGAAGAGGGGAGCCAGAGAGACAGATTCTCTCATGCACCCTGACTAGGATCCACTCTGCAACCCCCATCTGGGGCCGATGCTTCGCTCGAACCAATCAAATCCCTGGCTATGGGAAGGGAAGAGAGAGAGACGGAGGAGAGGGAATGGAAGAGAAGCAGATAGTAGCTTCTCATGTGCACTGTGCCCCAGGATCAAACCTGGCTCGTCTGCACACCAGGCCGACACTCTATCATTGAGCAAACTGGCCAGGACCTCAGATGTCATATTTTAACTACAGAATTTGAGGATTACTATTCTTTTTTTTCTCTTTCTTTTCCACAGGGACAGAGAGAAAGCCAGAGAGAGGGACAAATAGGGACAGACATACAGGAATGGAGAGAGGTGAGAACCATCAATCATTAGTTTTTCATTGCCATTGCAACACTTTAATTGTTCGTTGATTGCTTTCTCACATGTGCCCTGACCGCAGGCCTTCAGCAGACCGAGCAACCCCTTGCTGGAGCCAGCGACCTTGGGTCCAAGCTGACAAGCTTTTGCTCAAGCCAGATGGGCCCACGCTCAAGCTGGCGAGCTTGGGGTCTCGAACCTGGGTCTTCTGCATCCCAGTCCGACGCTCCATCCACTGCGCCACCGCCTGGTCAGGCGAGGATTACTATTCTTTACAGTTTCTATTTCTCTGCTCAGTTTCCGCAATTGTTTATCCTTTTTCGTAAATTATTTAACATACTGTATGATAGCCGTTTTTAGTTCCATTTCTGTTCACATCTGGCTCACCTATGGGGTTGCTTCTATTCATGACTTCCTCTTAATCATAGTTTACGTTTTCCTGCTTCTTTATCAACTAATTATTTTCTTACACACTGGAGGTATGTGGTTGAGGCATGATAGAGACTTTGAATTTCCTTCCTTTAAAAGGCGTTGGCTTTCTTCTGGTGGGTCATTATGTTATTGGCAGAAAACCTTGAAGCCAGGTCAGGGCAGGAGTACTTCAGTTTTCTTAATCCTAGGCTGTATCCCTTAGTCCAGTGGTCGGCAAACTCATTAGTCAGCAGAGCCAAATATCAACAGTGCAATGATTGAAATTCCTTTTGAGAGCCAAATTTTTTAAACTTAAACTATATAGGTAGGTACATTCCTTATCGAGGTAGCGCCCGCACGTGGTATTTTGTGTGTAAGAGCCGCACTCAAGGGGCCAAAGAGCCGCATGTGGCTCGCAAGCCACAGTTTGTCAACTAAGGCCTTAGTCCTGGGACTTTGTATTTAGAGCACACCTAGGGTGGTATGGTCCTTTTAAGATCAATGAAAGCTCCAAAGTGTTTACCAAATCCCTCTAGTTTTTAGAATCCCAAACTCAATTTCCCTAACATTGTGGCAGCTTCCAAAATTTCTGTTCAGATATTTGACTTTTCCACTAGGTTCCTTGAATCCTCACCCTGCACAGTGTCATTTAGAAGGTAGCTGTGTGAATTTTGATGTCCCCTCTCTGTAGTGTACTCATTTTCCAGATTTCTTCCCCCATTTCCAGCTGCTCTGATGTTTGGTACGCCAGCCTCTGCTTGCTCGGTCAGCCACACTCCGCCTTCGGCCCCGAGCCTCATTTCTCCACGGACTGCAGGGAACGGTGAAGTGTCTGCAGGGAGAAAGCCTGTGAAATGTGGACTTACTTATTTTTTCAAGTATTATTTTCCACCTAGTTTTCCTTGCTTTTGGTTGGTCTCCATGCTTTCATACAGTTATGTTTATATTTTGTCTTATTAGTAGGAGGGGCTGACACAGTGATTTTGTCACACCAGGAACTGGAGGCTTATCTGGTTATCATTGATTTGTGTTATCCATAATACTTTAAAAAATTCTTAAACATTTGTTTTATTTTTGGTGTTTGGTTTTTTGTTTTTTTTTTACAGAAACAGAGAGAGAGTCAGAGAGAGAGATAGATAGGGACAGACAGACAGGAACAGAGAGAGGTGAGAAGCATCAATCATCAGTTTTTCGTTGCCGTTGCGACACCTTAGTTGTTCATTGATTGCTTTCTCACATGTGCCTTGACTGCGGGCCTTCAGCAGACCGAGTAACCCCTTGCTGGAGCCAGCGACCTTGGGTCCAAGCTGGCAAGCTTTTGCTCAAGCCAGATGGGCCCGTGCTCAAGCTGGCAGCCTCGGGGTCTCAAACCTGGATCTTCCGCATCCCAGTCCAACGCTCTATCCTCTGCGCCACCGCCTGGTCAGGCAATACTTTAAAATTCTTGCAGAAATAATTTGAGGCCTGGGAACAAAGGAATATGAACCATCTTTGAGAAATATAATACCACAGGAAAAAGGGACATATTGCTCTTTGGGTAGGTTGAGCATGGGTGGGTGTACTTTTCTCTTGCTTTTAAGAGATCAAAGTACTGGGGAAATAGCTATCAAAATGATGAATTACATATGCATTTATCCTGTGCGCATTTTGCTATTTATTCGAGAGGCCCTAATGTTGAGAGTAATACTATTAGAGGACCAAGCAGATTCTCAGGCTTTTTGGACTTGAGGTTCAAAGGAAGTTTTGTTCCATAGGGAAAAAAAGACCACCATAAAGCAGATGGAGGAGGAAATGGTTGAGGAAAGATTGCAATTCATTTGTGTTCCTACACTGCTTTGCACTCACATTATGAATGATGTCTGGGAAGAAAAAGAGTTCAGAAACCAGGCCTCCATCCTCCACCAAGGATCTATTCTACACCCGCACTCCAAATGTCCCCTCTGATCTGGTCTCACTAGTTTAGTTTACTTCAGAGGGTGTGGTTGGAGACCACTTGTCCTGACAGCAAACAAGCCCACAGAAAGAGTTTCAACAAAACCCACTTTAAAAAGCAGATGGCTTCTCTTCCCCTTCCTCTCCCTCTCTTCTCTCTCTTGCCCTCTCGCAGCCAGTGGCTCTATTGGTTTGAGCGTGGCCCCCGGGTGCTAAGGATAGCTTGCTTGATTTGAGCATCCACCCCAGATGGGGGTGGATCCCGGTTGGGTCAGGATGCGTAAGGGAGTCTCTCTATCTCCCCTCCTCCTACTTAAAAAAAAACTTTGTTTTCAGAAGCAGATTGTCCTAGAACATCTCTTCGGAATGTCAATGCAATAGGTGGGGGATGACGAGGCCCCACAGTTTTGCTCAGAGAAGGTTCAAGGAAGCTTTAAAATGAGAAGAAACATGAGATTTTTTTTTTTTACAGGGACAGAGAGAGTCAGAGAGAGGGATAGGTAGGGACAGACAGACAGGAACGGAGAGAGAGGTGAGAAGCATCAATCATTAGTTTCTCGTTGCCGTTGCGACACCTTAGTTGTTCATTGATTGCTTTCTCACATATGCCTTGACCGCGGGCCTTCAGCAGACTGAGCAAGCCCTTGCTGGAGCCAGCGACCTTGGGTCCAAGCTGGTGAGCTTTTGCTCAAGCCAGATGGGCCCACGCTCAAGCTGGCGAGCTTGGGGTCTCGAACCTGGGTCTTCCACATCCCAGTCCAATGCTCTATCCACTGCGCCACCGCCTGGTCAGGCAGAAATATGAGATTTGGTATCTGTGTGCTTTTGTGCTGGAGAACTACCCTTCTACAATGTAAGCCCCCCACCCCTCAGTAAATGACCTGCCCTAACAGCAGTCCTGACTTGGGCAAGCCCTGAGGAAGAGTGACTCAGCAGCTGCCTGACAGCTGGCTTGCCCTTGGCCCCATGTCTCATCTTCTCGCCCTCCCCTGATTGTCCCTTAGGTTTAGTCAAGGACCCTGATGTGGAGAAGAATTGGGCTCCATACATTAGCACCATGACAACCAGTTCTTCTTGTGGGAATCAGTTACTTAGTGCTGATGTCACCCCAGCGACCAATCCAGACAGATGAAACACAGTTGCCATAGTAACAGGAGTCAGAAGCTATTTCCTTGGAGTGTTTGTGAGTCTAAATTCCCCCTGAGGTCAGGCTGCCTCTGGGTTGAGTGCTTGGCCAGCTGGTGGGTGCTCAGCTCCCCTGAGAGAGTCTAGTCCAAGCCACCCTGTGTCCCCATATCAAAACAATACTTCCTAACAGGTCAATCTGTTCCACTCTTTCCCTCTACTAATACATTCTACAACAGTGCTAGCTGATGGTACAGTCCCACTCTCAGTTTCAAGGCCTGAGGACCAGAAGCACTGATAATCAGCTCAAGCAGAGAAAGCAAATTCATCCTTTCTCCACCTTCTGGTTATATTCAGACCCTCAGTGGATTGAGTGATGACCACTTGCATTGGTGAGGACAATCTCCTTTGATCAATCAATCTACTGATTCAAATGCTAATCTCTTCCAGAAACACCCTTAACAGACACACTCAGAAGTAATGTTTTATCAGCTATCTGGGCATCTCTGATGCCCACGGTCAAGGCACATGTGAGAAAGCAATCAGTGAACAACTAAGGTGTCGCAACGGCAACGAGAAACTAATGATTGATGCTTCTCACCTCTCTCTCCGTTCCTGTCTGTCTGTCCCTACCTGATCCCTCTCTCTGACTCTCTCTCTGTCCCTGTAAAAAAAATAATAATCTCATGTTTCTTCTCATTTTAAAGCTTCCTTGAACCTTCTCTGAGCAAAACTGTGGAGCCCAGTCAAGCTGACACATAAAGTTTACCATTGCAGTGGGCAACAGGAGACCCTGCTGGGGACCCCTGAGGATCTGTGTAGAACTTATCTTAGATTTACCCCACCAAGGGAAGGACATGCTGGAATATTTACCACTAAACTCAGTCCCAAGAGTTACATCTGGGGGTGTTAAATTCAGACACTTCAGGGCTTTCTTGGGCACAAGTAAGCGAATTCCTCTGGCATTCCAGAAAACCCACAGCAAGAGGAACAGAGCCCAAGGCTTATGGGGGAAGCTGTCAGCACATACAGACACGGTCCACCCACAGCTGCAGGTGAGCTCAAATTTGGGCCAGGAGCTATGAGGCAGGGCATCTATGCGGTCTGCTACACAGGTGTCTGTTAAGTATTTATTGTATAAATATGTTATGTGTATGACTGACTTCTCTGACTAGTCTTCAGTCGCCTTTTGACAGGAACCACGTGATGCAGGGTCAAGGTGCAGTGAATGTAGAATGAGAAAAAGTGGGGTGAGTGGTATGGGTCAACCTAGCTAATGGGAGCTAGATACTGTATAAATTAATATGATGAGCTGAGTGTTATGTGTATGTCCTTAGATGCAAGGATGCAGGGGAGAAGACATGCATTGGCAGCATGGTTAAGCCAGTATGATGAGAGAAATGTCTTTTAATTTCTTTGGTTTGTTGGGCAGATAAAATATATTATGCTCACTTTGTTAAAGATGGCGCTGCCCACATGGAAGTTTGTCGATATTAATGTGTGTTCTGGAACAGGCTGTGGGCAGGCCAGGTCGTTATAGCCTAAGGCTTAGTTTAAGAGTAAGCTCTTCCCTATGCCCTTGACTGATTGGATGATGTAGGGTGGTTCACTCTCCTGAGGAATCCCATTATACAGAGACTTCCTTGTTTGTATAATTGGATTAAAGGTTTTGAGTCTATGCTATAAAATGGGAGAGAGCAGTAGCTTGATCTCTCTCTCTTGGTTCCTGAGTTCCTGAGGTTGGTATTAGAGAGGAGAGCAGATAAGACCACATGGAGGCCAGGAGAAGCAGTCAAGATGGCAGAGTGCTGAGGGAGAAGCCAGTTTGTTAAGAGTTTGTGCAGGAGGAGATGGGAAACAGTGGTGAATAAGTCTGGTGAGCTAGAAACCTTTGATTCTAGGAAACTCGGATAAGTCAGTAGCTTTGTGAGCACTGAATGTGTGGGTTTTGGAGCCCAGTGTGTGTTTTTGCTTGCCCGCCGGGTGCAAGCTAGAATTAAAGCTGATGGCTCACCAGTTCTTGGCTCCTGTGTTTCATTACCGACTGTTCGAATCAAATGCGAACCTGCATTTGCCAGGCGGCTGTGATAGTGGCCGCGACTACTGGCTTTACAGGGTTCAATAAGTGGATGGGTACTATGGTTTGAATGTTTGTGTCCCCCACCCCTAAATCCATATGTTGAAATCCTAGCACCCAAGGTGATATAGTACTTGGAGATGGGACCTTTGGGAAGTGTGGAGGTCATGGAGTCCTCAAGAATGCAATCAATCCCCTTATCAAAGAGAACCTAGAGAGAGATCTTGCCCCTCCCACCAGACAAGGTTACAGGAAGAAGGCACTGTCTATGAACCAGGAAGCAGGCCCATACCAGACATTGAATCTGCCTGTACCTTGATATTGGGCTTCCTAGTCTTTAGAACTGTGAGACATACATTTCTGTTGTTTATAAGCTACCTAGTGGACGGTAGTTTGTGATAGCAGCCTGAATGGACTAAGACAGTGGGCTGTATACTTTCCCATGTGTTCCCATTTGTGAGACTCCAATGAGCTGAATGTATGAAGGTGCTTTGAAAATTATAAAGCTCAAGGCATGGGACATCTGGAGTTTGTGAGTTGAACAATGGTGGCTGGTCTCCCCTTTCCCGGGGGCAAACTGACCATAAGCATCAAAATGTTAAATGTGCATAGCCTTTAGTTACAGAATTCTTTGTGTGGTTTCTTGGGATTGGGGCTGGCATGACTGGGCTGGAGGGGACCAAGCAGTAGTGAACCTAAGAAAGCAGAGAAAGGCCCTGGGTCTGCCTGATCTGGGGTTCTTTCTGAAGGGAAGGGTTTCCTTCTACAAATAGAAGGAAAACTAAGAAGACACATTTGAAAGCTGTGGCTGGCTGTCATTCTATCTGCGATTCATCTGCTATAGAAACGACCTGTGACCGGAAGGGCTCTGAAGCCAGGCCTTGGGCACACCCAGGGCTGTACTCCGCCTACACCATACCTCAGCCTTCCTTTCTGACCTCAGACTCCGGTCAGGTCTAAACCCCACCCATCCTGCCTCCAGAAACGTCTTTAGAAAGAGCTTGGTGGAAAAGTGGCTTTAATAATCCATATTTGGGTCAGAATGAAATTGCCCTTCCTGAGAGTGCAAAGGAAAGTGTGGGGATGGGAGCCCCCCTGCACCCTCAACCTCCGCTGCCACCAGTCTTTAATCAGCTAGAAAATTATGAGTCAGAAGCCTGACCTGTGGTGGTGCAGTGGATAAAGCATTGACCGGGAACACTGAGGTCACTGGTTCGAGACCCTGGGCTTACCCAGTCAAGGCACATATGGGAGTTGATGCTGTCTGTTCTTCCCTCCTTCTCTCTCTCTCTCCTCTCTAAAATGAATAAATAAAGTCTTTGGAAAAAAAAAAAAAGGTTATTTATGAGTCAGAGTAGGAAATGGCTCAAAGACATCCTAAAATAGGGACAAATGGGATTTTCAGTGAAGGCACTGAGCTGGGGGTGCCACTCCCCTCCTCATCCCTCCCCCACCAAATTAAAAAAGTCTCAGTAGCAGCCTTGATCTGAATAAGCCCCAAGAAGAGCAATTTGGGCACTTTTAAAAGTTGGAAGACTTCTGCAGTCGATTTCTGTAGGCCTCTCCCTGATCCTCAGCATAGCTAACCCTGTCTCCTTCCTGGGATTTGCCATTAGACAGGGCTGGTGGGTCTCTGGAGCCTGGGGAACGGCAGCTCCTGTTTGCATACTCGATAGAACCATGGCAACCAGTTCCCTTCACAAGGCCAGTCACAGGACCAATATGTGGTCTGGCAACCAATCCAAGCCTAGGAGTCCCAGCTGCCGCGCGGTGAAAGAGGTGGAGACCAGTTCCTCTGAAAGGGGAGCGAGGGGCTAAGGCTCCTCCCAGAAGCTGGCTGCCTTGGCTGCGGCCCGCTGGGAGCTTCCCGGTGATGCTGCTGTGACCTTGGCCCGAGGTGTCACCACGTCCCAAATGGGCAACTCAGCAGCTCTAAACAAGTTCACCTGTTTCTACACTTGTCTGACTCATACTCCATTTCTCCAGCACTATCAGTGTATCTTTATAAAATGCTTATCGTATTATCCTTTCTCCTTCCTTTTCCTCCCCCCCCCCTTCCAAACACACACACACTGGGATGGTTTTTGATTGCACTTTAAATAAAACCCAAACTCTGTCTATAGACTACAAGCCCTGAGTGATTCTGGGCCTACTGTCCAAGCTCATCTACTGCCTCAGGCAACTAACTGTCTTTTCCCCTTAGGAGTCCTAAAATCACACCTAAAGGCAATGGTATTTGTAATTCTTTCTGCCTTAGGGACTCTTCCTCTAGATCAGGGATAGTCAACCTTTTTATACCTACCGCCCACTTTTGTATCTCTGTTAGTAGTAACATTTTCTAACCACCCACCAGTTCCACAGTAATGGTGATTTATAAATTAGGGAAGTAACTTTACTTGATAAAATTTATAAAGCAGAGTTACAGCAAGTTAAAGTATATAATAATAATAATTACTGACCAAGTACTTTATGTCAGATTTTCGCTAAGTTTGGCAGAATAAATCTTTATAAAACAACTTACTATAGTTAAATCTTTTCATTTATACTTTGGCTGCTCTGCTACCACCCGCCATGAAAGCTGGAGCGCCCACTAGTGGGCGGTAGGGACCAGGTTGACTACCACTGCTCTAGATCTTCTCCTGGCTACTTCTTTGGGTCCTTTAGGTCAGAGCTCAGATGTCACCTGCTCAGGCTGTCTTTAGTGTGGAAAGGTCTGAGGTCTGAAGCAGCCTCCCTCTCCCGGGGTCCATGCAGGAGGGCAGCGGCTGTGCAGGCAGAGGGCTGGCAGTCAGGAGACCTGCTCCAGACCTGCTCCATGTTTGCCCACTCCATTTCTGAGCCGGAAAAGAGGATGAGTAACTACTAAATGGTTATTTATTTATTTATTTATTTTAAATCTGGGCTCCAAAGAGTTCAAGGGTCTCAAGAGACGTCTGAGGGCCTTTGCCAGGTGACCTTCTCAACGCCACAGAGCAGAGCAGGGAGCTGCTGTGAGTGTTAGGGGCTCTGGCTCTCCTCTCCCATTTGAAGACAGAAGCAGTATATATACTATATACATAGTATAAGTATATGGTGAGAATTAGGGACATATCGTACTCAAGACTTTCTTAGAAAAACAGAGAGCCCATGTATTTTTCTAAAATTTAGGAGGCCTCTGAAGTCATTTCTGCAGGCCCTTCAAGCTCTGTACCTGATATTTCAGAACAAGAGGCCCCTGGAGGCCCTCAGCCCCTGGCTCCTGTAGTTGCTAAAAATCTGTTAAAAGGTGTCTGTGAGAGCCTGACCAGGCGGTGGCGCAGTGGATAGAGCATCGGACTGGGATGCGGAAGACCCAGGTTCAAGACCCCGAGCTTGCCAGCTTGAGCGCGGGGCCCATCTGGCTTGAGCAAAAGCTCGCCAGCTTAGACCCAAGGTCCCTGGCTCCAGCAAGGGGTTGCTCAGTCTGCTGAAGGCCTCCTGGTCAGGGCATATGTGAGAAAGCAATCAATGAACAACTAAGGTGTTGCAACAGCAACAAAAAACTAATGATTGATGCTTCTCACCTCTCTCTGTTCCTGTCTGTCTGTCCCTATGTATCCCTCTGTCTGACTCTCTGTCCCTGAAAAAAAAAAAAAGGTGTCTGTGAGAAACAGAAAGTGGAGCTCCCTCCAGTGGGCAAAGGAAGGATTTCTCTTTAACACTCACAACTCAGGAGAGTTGCCGTTATTACCATCCCCATTTCACAGATGTGGAAGGAAGGACTTGAAGAGCTTAGGTAATATGTTCAAGGTTACAGCTGGGCAGTGGCCAAGCCAAGATTGGGTTGGCTTTGTCTGTACTGAAGGTCTGTTCTTTCTTACCCTCCAGGCCCTCTCTTCCAGAAGGTTCTCCATCAAGCTCAGTGAAGTCCTGTAATTCTTCATCAGCCAATGTCTATCCCCCCCTTTCCTCTGCCTCCCTCTTTAAACAGGACTGTGGTGGGCTCAGCCTTCCTAGACAAAGCCAGGCCCTCACCTGCCACAGGCCTTGTCCTGGTTAGTCAGCTCTTGGTTCAGAACCTTCGGAACCACTTCAGAATTCAAGCACTGCTCCCTGTTCACCCCGGTCACTGGGCTCTGAGGGAAGGGAAACCAGGAGTGGATGGTGAGAAGAAAATAGTGGAGGTCACCGATAAATTTAGTTTAACAATATGGAAGCGATATAGCTTAACACAGCTTCCCCCAACTTTAGTTATTTGAGAACCACCAACGTGATTTTTGGTTTATCTTTGTATCATTGTACTATTGTTGGCTTACTTTTAAAAGTTGACTCTTATTCAAGTAAAATTATTTTAAAAGGAAGCTTTGCCACTGTAAATGGAAAATCATTATCTCTGTAACCACTATGGATAGCAGTAATTATAGAAAAGAAGAAAGAAGGGAATTTTTAAAAATTTATTTATTCATTTTAGAGAGGAGACACACACACAGAGAGAGAGAGAGAGAGAGAGAGAGAGAGAGAGAGAGAGAAAGAGGGGAGGAGCTGGAAGCATCAACTCCCATATGTGCCTTGACCAGACCAGTGCAGGGTTTTGAACTGGCGACCTCAGTGTTCCCAGGTCGACGCTTTATCCACTGCGCCACCACAGGTCAGGCAAAAGAAGGGAATTTTAAAGTGAGAGAGAGAGAGCCCTTCCCAGCACCCTACCTTGGAGGAAGGGCTTCAGGAGGGACGCTGGGTGTTTGAGGCAGCAATCTTGTGGAGGCAGGAAAAGGGGAAGGGGAACAAGGGGGGTTATTTCATCCACTACATGAGAGTCAGCAAAACAAGATAACCGGGTATCCCAAGAGTTACAAGAAAAACTACAAAAGGGAAACTTGCAACCCTACCTATTAGCCCTGATAACAGGGAAACAAAGACAGGAGGTTAAGAGGATATAATTCCTAAGACCCCAACAGGTGGGGTGCTCAAACTAGCTGGGTTTGCCCACTTGTGCCCTGTGCCAAGTGTATGGCTTTGTGTAATAAACTGCGTGCTTTGCTTGAACGCGGCACCCCGTCTCTCCCTGAATTCTTGTATCCCAGGAACTGAGGAGGGAGAAGCTGCAGGGACTAGGTCTTCTCCGGTGACGATCTCAGCACTGACAGGTAAAGGGAGGACTACACAAACGTAAATAACAGAAGGTAAGGATCATTGGAGGCCATCTCGGAAGATAGGTACCACATGCAGGTATATGTTTAGGGTAGTGTGTTTGTGCATGTGTATGTATATGTGTGTGTTTGTGTGTACGCACGGTTGTGTATGTTTATATAGATTGTGTGCATCGATGGCTGTTTAGATATATTTTTACGTTCCATGTATTTACTTGTGTATGTGTGTGCCTATAAGTATGTCATGTATGTGTGCATGTATGTTTGTGTAGGTGCATTTGTGTGTGTATGTCTTTGTGTATGTCTGTGCATATATGTATATGTTTTGTTTATATACGTGCATGAGGCATGTATATAGCTGGGTATATAAATACATGTGCACCAGCATGTACACCAGGGGTCCCCAAACTACGGCCCGCGGGGGGCATGCGGCCTCCTGAGGCCATTTATCCAGCCCCTGCCGCACTTCCGGAATGGGCACCTCTTTCATTGGTGGTCAGTGGGAAAAGCACAGGATGCATCCGCACCCGTAGTTCCCATTGAAATACTGGTCAATTAGTTGATTTAAATCTACTTGTTCTTTATTTTAAATATTGTATTTGTTCCCGTTTTGTTTTTTTACTTTAAAATAAGATATGTGCAGTGTGCATAGGGATTTGTTCATAGTGTTTTTTTTTTAATTTCTTTTTATTTATTCATTTTTTAGAGAGGAGACAGAGAGAGAGAAAGAGAGAGAGAGAGAGAGAGAGAGAGAGAAAGGGGGGAGGAGCTGGAAGCATCAACTCCCATATGTGCCTTGACCAGACCAGTGCAGGGTTTTGAACTGGCGACCTCAGTGTTCCCAGGTCAACGCTTTATCCACTGCACCACCACAGGTCAGGCCATAGTGTTTTTTATAGTCCGGCCCTCCAACTGTCTCAGGGACAGTGAACTGTCCCCCTGTGTAAAAAGTTTGGGGACCCCTGGTGTGCATGTTGGGTTTGTGAACATAAATGTGTGCTGGTACATACATGCAAACTTAGAAAAACATCGTCTGCTCTGTGGTGGGATCCAGAATGTGAAGATTCAACATTCTCTCTGCATTTGGCTCTCCTTTCTGTCAAGGCTTGCATATTGGTTCATTTTTGCTTAAACATTTCAGTCTTCCTTGAGCTGTGCACCAAGCGACCAGGCTGAGGAGGCCCTGGAAGCTGCGTTTAGTGGAGAGCAGCGCCCTCTGGGGGAAACAAAAGGAGATGAGCCCGGGGGAAGGGATTTCCTGGAGAGCCCAACTGACCCTCTGTCTGGTCTGTTCCCTGCCCAGAGCCAGTCCTGGAGCTCCTGGGTTCATTAGGCGGGAAGGGGGCATTTCTTCACTTCTAATAATCCAATCACCTTAGAAGCAACTCCTCTTCCCTTTCGATTTTTAGAATGTTTCTAATGCCAACTTTGTGTTTGGAGGCTTTTATGCTTTGTTTTTCTTTTTCCGTTTTTTTAAAAAGGCATTTTTATTCTGGTTGTGAAAAGTAATACATATAAACAAGTGGGTAAAATATAAAGGTACCATGTGATAATTGGTGTGGATAACCATGTGATATTCTCTGGGCAACAGAACACTGCCAGTACCCCCAAAACACCCCCTTGTTCCTTCCAGATTACAACCCTCCCTCTCTTCTCCTTCCTCCCACAGCGAATCACTCTCCTGACTTTGTGGGCATAACCTCGTGTCTTATCTTTGTTGTTGTACCACAGAAGTAAGTACTCAGTTGTAAACAGTAATGTTTAGAAATGTAATTACAGAGTGTGTTAGCTTCCTAGAGCTGCCACAACAAATTACCGCAAACTTGGTGGCTTAAAACAACAGGAATTTGTTCTCTTAGTTCTGGAGGCCAGAAGTCTACTGTCAAGGTGTTGGCAGGACCTGCTCCTTCTGAAGGCTCCAGGGAGGGTCCTTCTTCGCCTCTTGCAGCTTCTGGGGCTCCCGGTGTTCCATGGCTGCGGCAGCATCCCTCCAATTCCTGTCTCCCTCTTCACTGGCTGCCTGCTGTCTCTGTGTATCCAAAGATGCTAATCATTGGATTTAGGGCTCACCCTAAATCCAGCATAATTTCATCCTTTAAAAAATTGTTTTTATTTATTGATTTTAGAAAAAGAGAGAAAGGAGGAGGAGAGAGGGAGGGAGGGAAGGAGAGAGAGAGAGAAGAGAGAGAGAGAACATAGATCTGCTCCTGTATGTGCCCTGACTGGGGATCAAACAAGCAACCTCTGTGTTTCAGAGTGATGCTCTAACCAACCAAGCTATATGGCCAGGGCATGATTTCATCATAGGATACTTTATTCATTTATTTATCTATCTATCTATTTATTTATTTATTTTTGTGACAGAGACAGAGAGGGAGTCAGAGAGAAGGAAAGATAGGGACAGACAGGAAGGGAGAGAGATGAGAAGCATCGGTTCTTCGTTGCGGCACCTTAGTTTGTTCATTGTTTTCTCATATGTGCCTTGATGGGGGGTGGGAGGACTACAGCAGAGCAAGTGACCATGGGCTTCAAGCCAGTGACCATAGGATCATGTCTATGTTCCCACGCTCAAGCCAGTGACCCTGTGCTCAGGCTGGTGAGCCCCTACTCAAGCCGAATGAGCCCACGCTCAAGCTGGCGACCTTGGGGTTTCGAACCTGGGTCCTCCGCATCCCAGTTCGATGCTCTATCCACTGCACCACCGCCTGGTCAGGCTCATTTTTATTTTTTATCTACCCATTTTAGAGAGGCGGTTGGGGGGAGAGAGAGAAAGAAAGGTCAGAGGGAGGAGCAAGAAGCATCAACTCCCATATGTACCTTGATCAAGCATGCCCAGGGTTTCGAAACCATGACCTCAGCATTCCAGGTTGATGCTTTACCCACTTTACCTGAACCACCACAGGCCAGGCCAAGTTACTTAACTAATGACATCTGTAAGACCCTATTTCCAAATTTGGACACATTCTAAAGTTTCAGGTAGACATGAATTTTTGGGAGATTATTCAACTCACTCAATACAATAGGTATTATTTTGTGTTTGACTTCTTTTGTTCAACATTATATTTTAAAGAATCACTCATATTGTGGAATGTAGCTGTATCTCATTCATTTTCACTGCCGTATAGTCTTCCATTGATAACATTACATTGTGGTTCAGAGTAGGATGTAGTGTGGAGCTGATAAACCTTTAGGTTCAAGGGTCCTCATCTTCAGAGACCTCTTCCAAGGCTCTGAGAGGAGCCCCAGCAAAGTGTTTACATAAGCAAATATGTTTTGCATGGTTTGCAAAAGTAATCTGTTATATATACATTTTCTTGCCTAATTGCCCTGGATAGAAGAAGCTCCAATATAATGTTAACTAAAAGTAGCTAGCAGACATCCTATCTTGCTTCTGATCTTAGGAGGAAGGCTTTCAGTCTTTCACTATTAAGTGTGATGTCATATGTGGGTGTTTCACAGACGCCATTTATCAGGTTGAGAAAGTTCCCTTCCTTCTGGTTGGTAATTATTTTGATCCCGAAAGGAGGTTGGATTTTGTCAAATGCTTTTTCTGCATCTACTGAGATGGTCATGTGGTTTTTGTCCTTTATTATATTAATACAGTGTATTATTACATTGTTTGATACTCATAAGTTGAACCAAGCTTGCATTCCTGGGATAAATCCTCTTTCTGATGGTGTATATAGTCCTTTTTACTTGTTGATGAACTTGGTTTGCTAGTTTGTTAAGAATTTTTGCATTTGTAGTCATAAAAGATGAGTTTTTCCTCTTTTCATGTGACCTTTGGTTTTGGTATCAAGGTAATATTGGTGTTCTCCCATCTTTTTTTTTTTTGGAGGAGTTTGTGAAGACCTGGTGTTAATTCTTCCTTAAATGTCTGTCCTCATGCTAATTAAATATTTGCTTTCATGATAAATTACTTGTAATTTTATATTCTTCTACTTAAAGGATTCCAAATTGTGTGTTTCAGCCCGCACAAAACTGGGATCTTTCCCACTATCCAGCACACTGTTTGTGGATCCTTGGGTTTTTCCAGTAAGGGATCCTTTTTTTTTTTTTAATTTTATTTATTTATTTATTTATTTTTCAGGGACAAACAAGAGAGTCAGAGAGAGGGATAGATAGGGACAGACAGACAGGAACAGAGAGAGGTGAGAAGCATCAATTATTAGTTTTTCGTTGCCGTTGCGACACCATAGTTGTTCATTGATTGCTTTCTCACATGTGCCTTGACCGCGGGCCTTCAGCAGACCAAGCAACCCCTTGCTGGAGCCAGTGACCTCGGGTCCAAGCTGATGAGCTTTTGCTCAAGCCAGATGGGCCCGCACTCAAGTTGGCAAGCTCGGGGTCTCGAACCTGGGTCTTCTGCATCCCAGTCCGACGCTCTATCCACTATGCCACCGCCTGGTCAGGCTCCAGTAAGGGATTCTAATGAACAATGTTGCAATGAACATTTTTGCACATGTCTGCTGGCACACATGCGAATCTAAGGGTGTACACCTAGAGTAGAATGGCTGGGTCAATGAGGATAATGCCAAACTGATGTCCTTAGCTGTTGTGGATTTATACTCCTCCTAACACCGTATGGGAGTTCTTGTTGCTCCACCTCCTCACCAACACTTGGTATTGTCAGATTTTAATATTTTAGCTACTATTATAAGTGTGTAGTGTCTTACCGTGTTTAATTTGTGTTAAGTTAAATCATATGAACTTGTCAATTTGTGCGTCAAAATGGTCAATTTCACAAATCAACTTAATATTTCTCTGATGATGAAGTAGCACATATTTTCATGTATTTAATGATCATTTGGAGTTCCTTTTTTATAACGTGCCTGTTCAAGTACTATATTTTGCCCATAAGAATGTTCCTAAGAGCTTTATTCATCAGAGCCAAACACTGGAAGCAACCTGAATGTTTTCGTTAGAAAATGGATTAAAAATCATGGTATATTCACATAAAGGAATATTATTCAGTGATAAAAAGAGAACTGTTTCCACATGCAACAACACAAAAAAAAATCTCAAAAATATTACATTGATCAAAAAAAAAAAGTCTGCCAATTTAATGGAGGGAAATCTGTGAAAAAACTGAACAAACATATGGTTCCATATATGAAAATTGTGGAATTCAAAAATAGTAACATTTATAGTAACATTTTGGCAACCTTTTCTATCTTCCTGTTTTAGGTTTATCACTTGTAAACAACTATCATTTTTTATATTGAGTCTGACAACCTTTGTATTTTAACCAAACTATGTAGTTCACTTACTTTTTCTTTTAAAATAACAACCTCTTGAGATATAATTAATCTACTTATTTAGAATGTTTTAGTTAGATATATTTGGATTTCAGTCTGCCATCTTATTGAGTGCTTTCTTTTGCTTCACCTCTTTTTTCTCATTTCTCTTCTTCTTTTGGGTTTAATTTTTAAAATTATCCCCACATTTTGATCATAAACATGGCCCATGGTTGCTGGCTTGAGCCCAAGGTCGCTGGTTTGAGTCAGGGGTCACTGGCTCAGCTGAAGTCCCTGGTCAAGGCACATATGAGAAAGCAATCAAAGAACAACTAAGGTGCCACAACTATGCATTGGTGCTTCTCATTTCTCTCCCTTCCTGTCTGTCTGTCCCTGTCTGTCTCTCTCAAAAAAAAAATTATCCCATTTTTAATATAAAAATGTTGGAACATACAAAAAACTTAAGAGACTAGTACAATGAACACTGATCATCTCTCCACCTAAAAGCTATACTTCTTTTTACCTAGGGACAATCCACTTTACTATTTTATATTACGCACACATATATACATAACAGGGTTTTGCTGAACCATTGGAAGTGAAGTGCAGAAGGGACCAATTATTTTTTATTATCCCATTTCCCCCACTCAATTAGTTTGGAGTTGTATTAGTTTCCCAGGGCTACTGTAACAAAGTACCAAACTAGATGGTTTACAACAATAGGTATTTGTTGTCTTAAGAGTTGCAGAGGCTAAAATTTCAAAATGCAGGTTTTGGAAAGGTCAAGCTCCTCTGACTCCTGTAGGGGAATCCTGCTTGCCTTCCTAGCTTCGGGTGGTTTGCTAGTCATCGCTGGCATTCCTTGGCTTGCAGATGCATCCCTCCAACCCATTTTCACATGACATTCCCCATGTCTTCCTACCTTCTTCTCTGTGCATGTCCCTGTGCTCCAAAATCCCCCTTTCTATAAAGACACAGTCATACTGGATTAGGACCCACCCTAATGACCTCATCTTGATCATTGGCAAACACCCTATTTCCAAATACAATCACATTGACAGGTTCCAGGATTAGAATTTTAACATCTTTTGGGGGGACACAATTCAACCCATAACAGGAGCTATATTCTCTTAATATTCTTTTCATGGTTTTCCTAAAAATTACAATAGGTATCCTTGACTTCAATGTCTAGTATTAACTGATTCTTCTGTCCTCTTCCTGGACAGTGTGAGAACCTCAGTACAGTTGAACCTATTGGCCTCTCCCAGGTTTTATGCTATTGTGATCATCTAGTTTAATTATATATATTTGAAACCCCACAAGCATTATTATTGTTTTATGAACATATTGATTAAAAAAACATAAATGGGCATATTTATATAAAAATTTTTATATTCATATCCCACAAATTGGGAAAACACCAGTTAACATGATTATTTTGATGAAACAGTTTATAAGGAGACTGTGACTTTTCCTATTTTGATTTTTTTACTGATAATTGTTCTCCCTACTAATAAAGGCTGGGCAAAAGCAGGTTTGCAGTTGTAATACAAATGATACAAGAATTAATAAATACTGGTACAAGAATAAACCGTTTTCATGTACTCACAGCTATAACCCTACTTTGCCTGCCCCTGTATATTAGCAATCAAGTGATGGCAGCAGCTGCTGAGAAGTGGACCGGATGCTGAAGGGTGGCGCTGAAGCCCAGACTGCCTTCTCTGGGCAGTGCCCGTGCTGGTGCAGGTACCGGGGAGGGATGGAGCTACAGAGGGTGGCAACTCCTTAAGGGCGGTGCTGAGTGCTGAGACCTGAAAGCTGAGCTGGGCTTCAGGACTACTCTGGGAATGCAAGTAGGGAGGAGCATTGAGGCCACTTCCCAGAGGGGTGACTGCGGATGGGAGAAAGGAGCTTCCCACTGGTAACCCACCTCCCCTTTGCCCACTCCGGGTGTGAGCTTAAGGAAGAGGGATCGGAAACCAGGCCTCCACCAGCTCCTGGGAGCGGTGGTCTCCTCCACCTGTACCCCAACCTCCCCTCTGTTCTGGTTCCAGAGGTTAAAGCCAGGCCGACTCTCCACCCCCCCCCCACCTCCAAACAAGCACAACAGAAGCGTTTTGAGTGAAAAATCCACTTTAATAATCCAGCTTCAGCTCGCTGAGAACCTCCCCTCTCCAGTAAAAGAGAAGTCTTTCCAAGAGGCCTCAATCCACTAAGAGGTTGCGGCTCAGAGAGGGGTACAGCTCAAAGAAGCCCTAAAAGGGGAGACAATGCGGGATTTGGAATCAGTGGCGGCCAGATGAGGGTCTCCACCACCTGCCTGCCACAATCACAGGCACCAGCGAGAGAAACACAGCTGCTTTCCCCACACTTGATAACTGCTTCGGTCTTCCCATCCCTGCTCCCTGTTCTGTCCCCTTATTATTCCCTGGTGGCTGACCAGGTCCCCTGAGCCTCGAGAATAGTGGGGGCCCTTCATTTTCTACATGGTAGCACCAAAAGCACCAGCCCCATCACCTAGGCCTGCCACTTAGTGATGGTGATGTTGCCCCAGCAACCAGTTCAGGCACTAGCAGGCGGGGGGGGGGGGGGGGGGGGGAGCCCGGGTGGTGGGTGGGGACAGGGACGGTGGGGTGGGAGTCACCTTGAAGAGGGTGATGGTCTGGAGCACTCCAGAGGTGCAGGCAGTCTCCCGGATGGAGTGCATGGCCAGCTGTGGGCTGCCTAAATCCAGCACCCGCAGCCCCAGCCGAGAAGCCAAGATAGGTCCAATGGTGGTCCCACAGGGGGAGTCATTCCGGACCATGAGATCCTGGGGAGAGGCAAAGAAGTTTCTGAGCAACATGTAGTCTGTGCTCAGTAAGGCCAAGGAGGAAGTCACCTTACAAATGCCAGGCTGAAGGGGCCTGGCAGATGGTCCACTTCTACCCCCTCAGAGAGTGGGTGTGACCCTCATAAAATCACAAAACCAACATTAAATGGGAGGCCCAAAGGATAGTATGGTAGATTCTGAATGGGTCCTATTCTCTCCACCTACCCTACCACCACCCTCGTCCCACCTCCCATCACCTTGCCTCCCATAAAGAATCCATCCCCCACGCCTGACCAGGTGGTGGCGCAGCGGATAGAGCGTCGGACTGGGATGTGGAAGACCCAGGTTCGAGACCCCGAGCTCGCCAGCTTGAGCACAGGCCCATCTAGCTTGAGCAAAAAGCTCGTCAGCTTGGACCCAAAGTCGCTGGCTCCAGCAAGGGGTGGCTCGGTCTGCTGAAGGCCTGCGATAAAGGCACGTGTGAGAAAGCAATCAATGAACAACTAAGGTGTCACAAGGGCAACAGGAAACTAATGATTGATGCTTCTCACCTCTCTCCGTTCCTGTCTGTCTGTCCCTATCTATCCCTCTCTCTGTCCTTGGAAAAAAAAGAAAAGAATCCATCCCCCACACAGCAGGCAGGGAAATTAAAAAAAAAATGTACCCTTTATGCCTCCCTCCTGCTTAACATGCACTCACCACCCCCCACCGCTACACACACAAACAAACCAATCTGTAGTTGCAGTGTTTTAAAAAATACTGCTATTAGCATTTTAAAAATATACTGGTCACAAAAATTAGGGGATATTTATAGCTTCATATTCATTTTGAAATATCTCCTAATATTTTTTGAGCAGTATACTGTCTTTATATTCTGGCAGAAAAGAAAGAAAATCATGTCAGATATCAAGATTTAGTGTAAAGAAAAACAGAATCACAAAATCAACAGACTGTAAAGAATATTTTTGGAATAAGTGGGGCAAACTGAAAATGATCAGCGCATTAGATGAGATCCAAAGTTACTCGTGACTTTGGAAGAGTACTGAGTGACAAGAGGGAGCCAAAAAGACATGATTTCTTTAAAAAAAAAAAAAAGTGTTAAGTATATGCACAGGAGACAATCTGGAAGAGTACACACACCTCTGGGGATTCATGTGTTATTTTCATTTGTTTTCTCATTTACTCAAGTACACATATCCTACTTTTGCCACAAGTTATTAAAGAAAAATTCCCCAGTGTCTTAGCAGGAAATGCAAACGCTTTGCTTTCCACGGCCCAGGGCCCTGGTGGGCAGACTGCGGCCCTTTGGCCCCTTGAGTCTGGCTCTTCCACAAAATACCACGTGCGGGCGCTTCCTCAATAAGGAATGTACCTACCTATATAGTTTAGGTTTAAAAATTTTGGCTCTCAAAAGCAATTTCACTCGTTGTACTGTTGATAGTCCGCTCTGCTGACTAATGAGTTTGCTGACCACTGGAGGCGCTACGGGATCCTGCACAACTGGGCTGGATGGAGTTCCCACCCCAGCTCTAGCCCGGCCTCTGCTCCCTCCATCCACCCCAAGCTCACTCCTGCCCTGATGGGAGCCTCTGCACTCATCCGTTCTGGCCAGGACACTCCCATAGCTTCCTGCCCCCACCCACCTACCTTCTTACAGAGACATACTTCTCACCTATTGCATTCCAGATATTGATATTACAGGGTGGGGTGGGGTTCTTTTTTGTTTGTTTTTATACACATGAAAGTTTATAGCAACCCTGAATTGAACAAATATATTGTCATTTCTCCAACAGCACTGGCTCACTTCGTGTCTCGGTGTTACACAGTTTTGGTCAAATACAAAACTTCAAGCTTTTTCATTATCGTAATACTTGTTATGGTGACCTGTGATCAGTGATCTTTGATGTTACTGTTGTAATTGTTTTGGGTCACCACACATCGTGCCCCTGTGCGGTGGCAAACTGAACCGACATGTGCTCTGTTCCCTCTCTCCCTCTCTTTGGGTCTCCTTATTCCCTGAGACACAACACTATTGAAACTAGGCCAATTAATAAGCCTACAGTGGCTTTTAAGTGCTCAAGTAAAAGCAAGAGTCGCATGTCTCTCGCTTTAAATCAAAAGCAAGAAATGATTAAGCTTAGTGAGAAAGGCGTGTCGAAAGCCAAGAGAGGTCAAAGCTAGGCCTCTTGCACCAATTAGCCAAGTTGGGATACCAAGGGAAAGTTCTTGAAGGAAATAGAACGTGCTACTCCAGTGAACACACAAATAATGTTTTAGTAGTCTGCGCAGATGAAACCAGCCACAACATTCCCTTAAACCAGAGCCTAACCCAGAGAAAGGCCTGTCCTCAATTCTGTGAAGGCTGACAGAGCAAGGGGGCAGCAGAGAAGTCTGAAGCGAGCAGAGGTTGAAGGAAAGAAGCACTCTCTGTAACATGACAGTGCAAGCTGAGACAAGTTATCTGGGAGATCTAGGAAGTAGTGAAAAGGTGGCTACAATAAACAAGACTTTCAATGTAGACAAAACAGGCTACAATAAACAAGATGGTTGTTTTTTTTTACAGGGACAGAGAGAGGGATAGATAGGGACAGACAGACAGGAATGGAGAGAGGTGAGAAGCATCAATCATTAGTTTTTCGTTGCCGTTGCGACACCATAGTTGTTCATTGATTGCTTTCTCACATGTGCCTTGACCGCGGGCCTTCAGCAGACAGAGCAACCCCTTGCTGGAGCCAGAGGCCCTGGGTCCAAGCTGACGAGCTTTTGCTCAAGCTGGCGAGCTCAGGGTCTCGAACCTGGGTCTTCCGCATCCCAGTCTGACACTCTATCCAGCGCCACCGCCTGGTCAGACTAAACAAGATTTTTAATGTAAACAAAACAACTTACATTGGAAGAAGATGCCATCGAAGTCCTTCATAACTAGAGAAGTCAATGTCTGACTTCAAAAGACAGGTTTTTTTCCTTTAGATTTTATTTATTAGTTATTGATTTTTAGAGAGAAGAGAGAGGGGAAAAGGTCAGGAAGAAGCAGGAAGCATCAGCTCATAGTAGTTGCTTCCCATATGTGCCTTGACTGGGTAAGCCCCGAGTTTCGAACCAGCAACCTCAGCATTCCAGGTCCACACTAATCCATCCATGGCGCCATCACAGGTCAGGCAAGGCTGACTCTCTTGTTAGGGGCTAATGCAGCTGGTGACTTAAGATGAAACCAGTGCTCGTTTACCATTCTGAAATGTACCACAGCTCTTTTATCCACTCATCCGGTAGGCACTTGGACTGCTTCCAAAATCTTAACTATTTTAAGTAATGAACACAGGGGTGTATATACTCTTTCAAATTAGTGTTTCAGGTTTCTTCAGAGATATTCCCAGAAGTGGAATTGCTTGATCATAAGACAGTTGAATTTTTAATTTGAGGTAACTCCATACTGTTTCCAGAGTGGATGCACCAGTCTGCATTCCCACCAACAGTGCAGGAGGATTTGTTCCCTTGCTCCACATCCTCGCCAACACATGCTATTTGTTGATTTCTTGATAAGTCATTTTGACAGGTGTGAGGTGATATCTCATTGTGGTTTTAATGTACATTTCTCCAATTAGTGACACAGAGCCTCATTTCAATATGTCCGTTGGCCATCTGTATGTCCTCTTTGGAGAAGTGTCTATTCAGATCCTGTGCCCATTTTTTAATTGTTTTGTGTATGTGTTGAGTTGTATAAGTTCTTTATAAATTTTGGATTTAACCCCTTATCAGACGTATCATTGGCAAATATGTTCAGTGCATTGTCTTTTCATTTTGTTGGTGGTTTCCTTTAATGTGAAAGAAATTTTTTAGTTTAATGCAGTTTTAGTTTTAATTTTTCTTTTGTTTCCCTTGCCCAAGGAGATCAGAAAAAATATTGCTTTGAGAGATGTCCAAGATTTTACTGCCTATGTTTCTTTTATGATATTTATGGTCTTCACTCTAACATGTTAAGTCTTTAATCCATTTTGAATTCTTGTGTTTGGTGTAAGATGGTGGTCTAATTCCTTTCTTTCTTTTTTTTTTTTTTTGCATGTCTGTCCGATTTTCCCAGCACCATTTATTGAGCAGGCCAGCTTTATTCCATTTTATGTTCTTGTCGCCTTTATCAAATGTTAATTGTCCATAAAGGTGTGGCTTTATTTCTGGGCTCTCTATTCTGTTCCATTGCTCTGTATATGTTTTTACGCCAGTACCATGCTGTTTTGATTACTATGACCTGGTAGTAAGGTTTGATATAGGTAGTGTGATTCCTCCAACTTTGTTCTTCTTTCTCCCATCTCAGTACTAACCAGGCCTGACCTGCTTAGCTTCCAAGATCACATGAGACCGGGCACATTCAGGGTGGTAGCTGTGGACTGTTCTTTCTCATGATTGCTATGGCTACCCACGGTCTTTTGTGGTTCCATATAAATTTTTGTAAATATTTGTTCTGATTCTGTGAAATATGCCATTGCTAACTCTAGGAAACATAAATCTGTAATATGAATTTGAAGACTGACAGTACAAACAGCAGAATGGAGCCTGACTGCAACAATATTTTATTTTTCCCTTTAATTCTACAGAAAATCTACACACAGACAAGACAGAGAATTCTGAAAATAACAATACTCCCATCCACATGGCCAAGACTGCCACCAGATTCTATGGTCAGTATACGGCATATCACATTCTATTCCACGGGTTCATTTTCTTGTGAGTCTGCAGGGTTAGGATCAATTCTTTCTGGAAATATTAGCTTCTCAAAAGCGGCCTCCTTGATCAGTAAATACTGTGATATTTCATGAGGTTCCATGAAGAGGGAAGATGAAACACCCATTAAATTAGCAAATTTGCTCTCTTGTGATGTATAACCTTGTAACATGTAGGTCTTGTCAGCCTCATGGTTAGGTCTTGTGTCATTCATTCCGGTAAGCACTTCATCAATTCTCAGAAAAACTGCAACAGCAGGAAAAAGCTGGAAGGTATTTACTCTAATTTTCACACTTAGGCTTGAAACTCCACGATCACTAAGTTCCTCTTCAAACAGAACTTCAAAAAAAATTTGCTCTCTGGCTTTCAATTTTTCTATATCTGCATGATCTGTTGTAGGCACAGCCTTTAACTTGAATGGTTTTTCAAGCACTGCTCCCTTACAACCCGCCCCGTCCGTACAACCACATGATTTCTTCACCGCCTCGGAGGGTTTGCCTTCCATCCGGCTCTCCTGCCGCTCTTCCACACAGACTACTGCAAGCGTTCCTTGGGAGATGCTTTCACATCTTAAAGCACCTATAGCACTGAACTCAATCCCAAAGCCAGAACCATGCTGGATTCTTAAAACTTCCCTCTACACATCATTTTGGGGAGAGTTGGCATATATATTTCGTCAGCTGACTTCACATCCGCCGACTTTATGATGTGGGTCTTGGTCGCCATCAGCTTTCAGGGACCCAGGAAGAAGTCCTGGTGGCTGCTCTGGAGGCCGCAGATAATCATGGCCAATGCGGGGCCACATGGGCTGCAGGGAACAGGCCTGAGCTGTGGTGGTGGCCCCCTTGGCTCTGAGCTGTTACTTTGCCTGGCCCCACCCCACATCTCAACATATTATTGCTTATTGACAACGTACTTGGTCACTCAATAGCCCTCATGGAGAGATACACAAAGACATTCACGTTCTCATGCCTGTTAACACGACATCCATTCTGCAGCCCCATGGATCAAAGAGCAATTTTGATTTACAAGTCTAATCATTTAAGAAATATATTTTGTAAGGCTACAGCTGCCATAAACAGTGATTCCTCTGATGAATTTAGGAAAAGTCAATTGAAAACCAATGGAGCCTGACCAGGCGGTGGCACTATGGATAGAGCGTCGGACTGGTACGTGGAGGACCCAGGTTGGAAACCCCGAGATTGCCAGCTTGAGTGTGGGCTCATCTGGCTTGAGCAGGGGTTCACTGGCTTGAGCGCGGGGTCACTGGCTTGAGCGTGGGATCACAGACATGACCCTATGGTTGCCGGCTTGAGCCTAAGGTCACTGACTGGAGCAAGGGGTCACTCACTCTGCTGTAGCCCCCCGGGGTCAAGGCACATATGAAAAAGCAATCAATGAACAACTAAGGAGACTAAGGAGCTGCAACAAAGAATTGATACTTCTTATCTCTCTCCCTTCCTGCCTGCCTGTCCCTATCTGTCCCTTTCTCTATCTCTGTCACAAAACAAACAAACAAACAAACAAACAAAAATGATGAAAAGGATTCACCATTCCCGACGCATCAGGAACATTCATGATTAATGGAAAGTGGTCATAATATCAACATTAACGGTTTGGAAGAAGTTGATTCCAACCCTCACGGATGACTTTAAAGGGGCTTAAGACTTTGGTGGAGGAAGTGACTACAGATGTGGTAAACAGCAGAACTAGAATTAGCAGTGGAGCCCGAAGATGTGAGTGAACCGCAGCAATCTATTTATAAAGCTTTACTGGAGGAGGCGTTGCTGTCAAGGATGAGCAAAGAAGGGGCTTCTTGAGATGAAATTTACGACTGGTGAAGATGCTGTGAAGATTGCCGAAACGACCACAAAGGATTCAGAATATTACATAGAACTGGCTGATGAAGCAAGTCTAGTTATTTAAGAAATATATTTTGTAAGAATATATTTTAAGAGGATTGACTCTAATTTTGAAAGAAGTTATGCTGTGAGTAAAATGCTACCAAACAAAACAGTATTGCATGCAACCAAGCAATCATTCCTGAAAGAAAGAGTCAATTGATGTGGCAAACTTCACTGTTGTCTTATTTTAAGAAACTGCCAGGCCTGACCAGGCAGTGGCGCAGTGGATAGAGCATCGGACTGGGATGCAGAGGACCCAGTTTTGAGACCCTGAGCTCGCCAGCTTGAGCATGGGCCCATCTGGCTTGAGCAAAAGCTCACCAGCTTGGACCCAAGGTCGCTGGCCCCAGCAAGGGGATGCTTGGTCTGCTGAAGGCCCGCGGTCAAGGCACATGTGAGAAAGCAATCAATGAACAACTAAAGCGTTGCGACGGCAACGAAAAACTAATGATTGATGCTTCTCACCTCTCTCCGTTCCTGTCTGTCTGTCCCTATCTATCACTCTCTCTGACTCGCTCTCTGTCCCTGTAAAAAAAAAAAAAAAGGAAATTGCCAGGCACCCCAACCTTCACCAGCCAGCACCCTGATCAGTCAGCAGCCATCAACATGGAGGTCAGACCCTCCAGCAGACAGAAAAGACTACAGCTTGCTGAAGGCTCAGATGACACTTAGCATGTTTTAGCAATAAAGTACTTTTAAATTAATAGGTATATACAGTATTACTTTAGACATGAGGTTATAGCACACTTAGTGGACAGGAATACAGTGTAAACATAACTTTTACACGCACTGGGAAATTAAAAAATTATATGAATATCTATATTGCGATGTTCACTTTATTGCAGGAGTCTAGAACCAAACCCACAGTGTCTCCGCGGTGTGCCTGCGTCTAGACCTACACCTAGGACTTGACGGGCCATCGCCAAGGGAAGAATGAAAATAAACAGTTGGGAGTTCCAAGCTGCCGGGCCCTGAAGTCCCTCTATGGAAACCCCCAGGGTGTGTAAGGGGACCTGGGAGTGCTGGATGGAAAAAAGGGCAGGACTAAACCACCAGGTGCCACGAACACACTATGCCTTTAATCCTCAGAGAAATCCAGCAGGATAGGCCTCATTATCAGCCCCATTTTACAGGTGTAGAAACAGACTCAGACAAACTGGGAGACTAGCCCAAGGTCACAGGGGTAGTGCCACGGCAGGATCAGCATCAATCCCAGCTCTGCCTATATCCAAAACCCCTGTTCTCCTCACTCTCCTGGGTCTGCTTCCACTAAAAGCTGTCAACCATGTTCCCCCCTTGTTGGGGGCCCACGTGCTTGTGCCCCTGCCCCCTCCATCACCCCGTCCCAGGCAGGGCCTGCCCTCACCTGCAGAGGCACCCCGACGTTGTTGGCCACCCTGCGGATCAAGGCCTCTGAAACCGCATTCGAAGCATAGCGCTGCTTGCTGTTCACCTTGATCACAGGGCCCTGGGGAGAGGAAAACCAGGCATTGAGGGTGAGGCCAAGCTCAGACCCAGATGCAGCCCAGATGACAAGCCCCGAGGAAGAAACAGGAGCACCTCACCTTGTGGAATAAGGGCCGGTGGTTCTCCTCATGCTTGTCCCTGGAAGAGACAGTTTAAGGACAACAGATGGCAAACAGGAGCTGGGCCTTCCACACCCACCACTTCTCCCACAGCATACATCACAATGTGCTTTCCCACCAGCCTGGCAGGACCTGAGTTATGCCAAACACAGTGTTCTAGGGAACCTCCGGTATATGTTAATGAGTTTGGAGAGAGAGCCTATTAACACACCTGGTTTAGGCATTACGACTCTGACCAAGCTCGGCCTTGGAGCAGTCAAAAGGAAGTCCAGGCCCTGGCCTGTTGGCTCAGTGGTAGAGTGTTGCCCGGCGTATAGAAGTCCCAGGTTTGATTCCCAGTCAGGGCACACAGGAGAAGGGCCCATCGCTTCTCCATCTTTCTCCCTCACCTTCCTCTCTATCTCTCTCTTCCCTCCTGCTGCTAAGGCTCTACTGGAGCAAAGTTGGTCCAGGCACTGAGGACGGCTCCATAGTCTCCACCTCAGGCGCTAGAATGTCTCTGGTTGCAACGGAGCAACACCCCAGATGGGCAGAGCATCACCCCCTGGTGGGTATGCCTTGTGGATCCCAGTCGGGCACATACGGGAGTTTGTATGACTGCCTCCCCACTTCTCACTTTGGAAAAATACAAAAAAAAAGGAAGTCCTCACTGATTCTCCTGGTTGAATGGGGGGGGGGGGGGGAGAGGTTGGGGCCAAAGGCTGTGCCAGGCCTCCGGCTGTGTGAAGACTGTGTGACCACGGGTCTGGCACGGCACTCACAGGTAGTTGGGATGCACGGCATGGGCCATGTCCGCACTGATCATGTAGGACTTGGGTATGGCTTCCTCGAAGGCCGTCAGGTGCTGGGGGGAGGCCGAGATCCGCCGCAGCACCAACTCCGTCAGCAGTGAGTGTGCCCCCTGGGCACTCTCAGACCCCACCTGGCGACAGCAGAGACCTGGCTATTAGGGTCTGGGCTGAGGGACCCAAGGCCCACACTGGCCCAGGACCCCACTGAGTCAGTGGGCAAAAATACGGGATATATCAGCAACTTCCCCAACCTTTCGTCACCAAGACCTGATGGTGGGCTGGGCTCAAACTAATCCTCAGTCGTCTCTGGGGCAGAAACAACTTCCCCGTTGGCTTCTTGTACTGCCCTCCCCCACCCCAGTCTTCCTTTTCCCCTGAGCCTTGTAACTAGGGCTCAGCACAGGTGCCTATCACAAAGGTCAATCTTTTATACATGTGACAGGGACTCTAAGTGTCCATGCTATCTTCTATAGCAGAACACTCAAGCTCTAGCCAGGCACGACTTCTGGTACAGATGACATTCTTAGCTTCTCTTGAAGCTACACATGGCCATGCTAAATTCTGTGGGGTGTAGGCAGTGATGGGTGCCACCTTTGGGCCATGCCTTTCAAAGGACGGGCATGCACCCTCCTGTGCCCTTTTCTCCCTTCCCACTAACTCAGTATAGACGAGATGGCATGAGCTAGAACAGCCACCCTGGATCTCGAGATGGAAGCCCTGTGTTCAGGATGGCAGAGACCCGTTCTGAATGCTAACTCTGGCCCGTGCAGTTACACGAGAGAGAACTATCTAGCTGTTCAAGTTCTGTTACAGTGTCTAAGAAAACACCCGAACAAAGCAGGCATAACATGCTGAGCCCTGGGGCTTTGTGTCCGGGCGGCACACAGAGAAATATGGGAGATATGGTCACACTGGAGGCAGACCAATGCTGAGTCAGAAGGGATCAAGAGCTCAGGAAAAAGAGGTGGTGTCTCTCTGGCTGGCTCCCAGCAGGTGCCTGGATCCCGTGGGCCAAGGGAGACGCCCGAGCCCGCCGTGTACCTCTTCATTGTCGTAGAGGGCGATCATGCGCACGTGGGGATCCGCGGCCAGAGAGGCGGGGGCTGCGCAGGACTCGATCAAGGCCTGGTTTGGGGAGGACCAAGAACCTCATCTTCACCCCTCCTGCTTCCACAGCTCAGCCCACCAGCACCTTGGAGGTGCCCATCCCTACGCCCCACCCACCCCCGCTGTTGTCACGGCCACAGTGAAGCAAGCTTGGGCTCTCACTGGCCTGCATCTCTGAGGGCACTGACTGGAGAGGGGGCAGGGACCTCTGGGATGGGAGAAGCCACACTTTGGGTTCCCTACACCTTCTCATGCAAAAGGCAGGTGGATGTGGAAGACAGACGGGAAGGGCTGAGAAGACCATAAAGTCAAAAGTACCACACAGATCATGCAAACTAATCAGCTTCAGTGAAAAGATCAAGGTCCAAGGGTGTGACTGTGGCTACATCAAGGTGACATGACTAGTTGGCTGGTGGTGGAAATGGGGCGAATCCCAGGTCTGGCTCTGGTCTCCATTACACTCTAAGAACAAGATGCGGCCTGACCAATGGTGGCACAATGGATGGAACGTTGACCTAGAAAGCTGAGGGCCTCAGTTTGAAACCCTGAGGTTACCAGCTTGAGTGGAAGGTCGCTAGCTTGAGCATGGGCTCACTGACATTATCCCAAGGTCACTGGCTTGAGCTAGGGGTCACTGGCTCAGCTTGAGCCCCCTGGCCAAGGGACGTAAGAGAAGCAATCAATGAACAAATAAAGTGAAGCAACTATGAGTTGATGCTTCTCACTTTCTCTCTTCCCTCTCTCTCTCTTAAAAAAAAACAGAATGGGGAGGAAAAGGAGGTGTGAAAAGAGCAGAGGGAGGGGCGAGGGTAAGAGAGAAGGTGGGAACAGCAAGGTGGCTAGGAGAAAAAAAGACCATCCGCCTGAGATCCCACGGCACAGAGAGAAGGCTGGGTGGGTTTAAACCTGGGGAATGGGGTGGGGAGCAGAGGGAGTCAGATGATACTGCCCGACTGGTGAAGGCCCTTCCCTGGAAGAGACGGTTGACTTAAAGAGAGACAGCAGGAGCAGGGATAAGACAAGACACCGTGGTGCCCTAAACTTCTCCGCCTTCCCCACTGCAGCCCAGCCTCCAAACCAGTGCAAGGATGGAGCCCAGAGGAATGGGGCTGAGGCTGTAGCCTCTAGCCCCTCCCCATGGTCCACCAGCATCAGCAAACTGGAGGGGTAGCCAACAGCTATCTCATGACTTCCTGGGGTTCGAGGCCCCAACATCCCATCTCTGCTGGTGCTGTGCTCTGCCTGGGGGCGCCCCAGCTCCTTACCTGCAGGGCACAGAAACAGCTGTGCAGGTTATCCAGTCGAGGGGCAAAGATGAACTCCTCATAGGCACCACCCAGCACCTAGAAAGACAGGACACCCAGCCTGACCTTTAAAACCTCATCCCAACTCACCTGCTTTTCCCTGCTCTCAAAGGCCTGAGCTAGTTCTTTGGTTGCTTGCACACCCTATCCTTGACCTCTGGCTCAGGACCATAATAACACTGTTTTGCAGGGCTGGGTAGAGAATGGGGAAGGGCTGGGCTGGAGCTGAGGGACAAGAAGTTGCAGGCCTGTTGTTCCTATCCAGTTCCTACGGAACGGGAAAAGGAAGGATCTGAATGGTCACAAGTACAGCTAAGGAAATAAACAAAGGAGACCAGCCAAGACACAGAAACTTAGTGCACGTTCAAATGGGTTTGAACATCTAAGACCTTAGCAATCTCCTACGGTCAGCAACTAGGAGGGACATGACGGCAGACTCCAGAGAAAGGGTGGGCCTTTGCCCCCAGAGGCTCAGAGCCAGTGTGGGTCACAGTAGACAGGGCACCGGTAGTAGAAACTCAAGGGGATCTGTGGAAAATAGATTCCCAGGCCCCACCGAGCCCAGGGAGGCAGGTCTAGAGTGAGAAACTGCCATTTTTGAGAACCAGTGCGCTGGAGGCAGAGCTGGATGGTGTCTCACTGGGAGTAACAGAAATGAAAGTGATTGGGAGACCGGCAGAGGTGATGAGTGCTTCAGGGGACACACTGAGCAGGCTGGGATCCCCGAGGTTCCCCCACGCAAGTTCTTGCAGCCGTTCCTCACCGCAGGCTGGGTGTCTGCAAGGCAGAGCTCCATCTCCAAGATGTCCTCGGGGCTCAGCCCCAGATGGCCGCAGAGAAGGGCCATGAGGACTGAGTGGTGCCGATCATCCTGCAGGGCAGAAGGATGCTGGGGAGAGGGTCTGCTCTTCCCTCCTCTCCCCTTCGCAGAGGATCGGTCCCTTCCCCATCTGCTCAGCCCTCCCCGTGAGCAGGGGACTGCCTTACCGCAACATTGACAGGCCCTGGCTCAGGAGTCCCCTTCTCCAGCTCCTCCTGGATCGCTGTGGCAAGAATGGGGACTCTGCGGAGAGACACACAAGGAGGAGCTGTGGAGAGGGTTCGGGGGCACAGCAGGGTGGGACAACCCTGAACTCAGGCATCTCCTGATGGGGACCCTTGCCCTTCAATTCCTAGCTCATCCCCAAAAGGCAGAGTAGTGAGGGCCCCTGGACATCAACTGGGTCCCAAGAGGAGAACTTGACTGTAGTTACCATTAGGTAGTCCTCTCCCAGGTCCCACTGGGGCCCGTTCCATAACCTGCTGCCACACCCCACCCCTCCCAGTCACCACAGCCCTTGCCCCAGTCTCACAAGTGCATCTCCATGTTGGGACCAAAGTTCTCATTGATGTTTCGCTGCAGATGGATGGCCAGATGCGGGATGCGAAGAATGGGCCGCTCTATATGCACCAGCCTCTGCTCCAACAGGTCTGAGGTAGGGCACTGTGGTCAACCAGGCCTGGTCAGCCCAGGGTGCCTCCAACACAGTTGATGAAAGCCCCCACTTTGCACAAATTAACCAACGTGGTCCTCTGACCTGGACTGCCCCTAAACCCCTTCCCCAAGGGGGCTCTCCACAGGTACCTCCTAGGTTCAACCCCAGTCTCTACCTTGACAATGACACGTCCAGCCAAGGTCAAGTCACGGTCAAACCAGGTACTCCAGATTCCACCACCATAGGTCTCCACACCAACCTGCTGGAAGCCCACCTGGCTGCGGCGAGATCGCCGTTTCACCTGAGCATAAAGATCATAAAGATGGGGAATGAGAAATCAGAAGACATGACATGATCTGGAGACTGTTCACAAGCTAAGCAACAGAATGAATTCTAATGACAGAAGGGCCCAGAGTGTGGAAGGAAGACAGAGACGAGCCTTCTTCTCTGCTCCAGAGAATGGTGCCTCCAGGATCTCTTCTGCCCTGTTCCACACCCCCTCCCCCTACCCCTCCCCTCCCCCAGCATAGACCCAGTTCCTTACCCGAAGGCAGGGGCTATCCGTGTGGGCACCAATGAGGCTGAACCCATTGCCAGGAACATACTGGCCTCCCACAGCAAACGCGATGATGGTGGAAGAGTTCCTGGTCAGGAAGTACTGGTGGTGGTGGTGGGGGGTGTTGAATTGGATTAGACAGCCAGCTGGCACATAGGACTTTGAACCTCACCCTAGGGACCTGCCTTTCGGTCCCCACCCCACCCCTAGTACCTTGCTCTCAGGCTTGATATCCCAAGTCTCTGTCTCCTTGAGTTCCCGGAAGCCAGCCTGGAGGAGGCGGCTGCGACACTCAGCCACAACTGTAGGGAAAGAAACAGCTCACAGCGATGGGAGCCGGTAAGGGGCACACCAGCCTCCAGCCTCCTCTTCTGCCCTGGTCACTTACCGTGGAAAGGAGAGGGGCTTCGGTTCACGAACTTGAGGAGCTCTCGGGCCGCAGCCTGCACAGCCTCTTTGCGGGCCATGCCGTTCATGGCCACCTAGGGGAGTAGTGCGCTCAGAGGCTCCGGGGCTTCCACCCCAACTCTCCAAAGTGACCGCTCCAAGGCTCACCTCCCCTTGCCTGCCCCACGGAGCGAAGAACGCGCCGGTCTAACCTCTCTCCGCTGAAACTTCGGCTCTCCAGAGAAAGTATCACAACCCTAGCAGTGATCCCCGCCCAGTTCGTCCAACTCGCCACGCCCCTGATCCTTAGCCCGGCCCCTTAGGTCCCACCCCTGCGTGCCCGCCCAGCTTAGAAATCCCCATCCCGGTCGCGTCCCAACTCTGAGCTCCCAAGCCGGTCCCTAACTCTAAGCCGGCCGGCACCACGTGCGTGCCCTCTTTCCGAAATTAAAGTCCTGTTCTCCAAGGAATGCCCCTCCACATACACCCCACCCCCACCCAGTCTCTCGCACGCCACCCTTCCCAACCCCAGGAAGGTCAGGTCGCCCGGGGCCGGACTTTCGGTTTCGCTTTGGGCTGAGCTTGGGCCCCGGCCGGCGCCGGGGTGGGTATGGGGACAGAAATTTGAGCAGGGCGGGGGCTGGTGACCTACCTGCATTTGCCGGACCTGTGTGCTAGATTACTCGCCCAGGCTCCGCGCTTGACCAGTCCCCACTTGGGCCGCCGGGTCCGCCCCGCCTCCTCCGCGCCCTCCGCGGCGATGGCGGGAGCCCTCTGCCGCACCGGAGGTGCTAGGACAACCGACCAGCGCCCCCATCGCTCCTGGAGGTCGGAAAGTCTTAGAAAAGAACTCGACCGGCCAGCTCACCCAGTCGGGAGAACGTACAAAGTGCTCTCTCTCGCCATAGGCACCCTGTGTGTAATGCTGGTGGTCCAGGCCAGGCAGGTTCGCATTGGATTCCGGCAGACCACAGAGAACGCAGAGCCTAAGGGCGTCGGGCCATTCCCGTTTACTGGATTCTCTCAACCCACGGATATGCGAACAGGCAGGGAAAACCGCTTCTTGCAAAGACAGGCCAGAGATCAGGAAAACCGTCGCTCCGGTGGTGGGCAAGTGATCAGGAACACCCACTACAGCTAGCCTTATACTGTATAGGGCAGGCTACATGCACTAATCATGCAAAGCACTTGCTGCTGGAAAATGAGCGAGCAAGCCTAACCACCCAGCTGTTTTTCCTACACTGTGATAATAAAAAGAACATGGTTAATGATTGTGGTGTGTTCACCATGAGCTTTAACTTTATGATCTCATTTAATCTTCACATTTGCCCTATCTATTTTCATTGTCATCACTGTATACATGAGCAAACCTACATTCAGATACCAGTAACCTGTCCAAGGTAGTAAATGGGAGAGGTGGGATTTGGACTCAATTATTTCCAGGGGCCTGGAACAACCTACTCTCAGGTCTTTTCTGGGCCTTACTTTTTCTTGGTAAGTGTTATGTTGCATGGGAAGTTCCTGAGGGAAAGAAAAGTTAATGACTTGCCTGAGATCACACAGCTGTTTGGAGGCATCTGGGTTTTGACTCTGATATTATGTACTCTTTCCACATCTTAAGACGACAGAAAAAAACAATCTCCATATGTTTTTGGAGGTGTTTCTGATATTCCTATGTCAAGAGTGAGGAATAGCAATTTACAAAACCTGTTCACCTGCCTACCCATAGATTCTGACCAGGACCCATGGCGGCCCTTAGGTCCTGCTACAGGACTGTTATCAACATTCAAGGAAGGACAGGTGGATGGAGCAAACTTCATTTACGTACTGAGGTGGAAGCGTTCAGGGAGTGGGAACAGTTGGAAAGGTCCTGTGATCCTCACTTCAAAGGAGTAGATATTGCAGGGGGGATCAAGAACATACACACTAGGTGACAGGTTTAATTCACGGCATTACCTAACCATTTATTGAAATGCCATTATGTATAAAGTGTCAGTGTTGAACGGGACACGAAGAACATTTTTGGGGAAGGGATACATTTGAGGACGATGGAAAGAGCTGAAATGGGAAAAATGTATAAGGGAAGAAGACATAAAGAAAAATCTTTATTGTTCTTTTGATCACACACACAAAAAAAATAATGCATGCAAATGTGAGAAATTCAAATATCACCAAAATGCATAATTTAGAAAGTGAAAGATCAACTGAATATCAGTTCTTTTTTTGTGTGTGTGTGTGTGACTGACAGAGATAGAGAGAGAGACAGACAGGCAGGAAGGGAAAAAGATGAGAAGCATCAATTCTTCGTCGCAACCTTAGTTGTTCATTGATTGCTTTCTCATATGTGCCTTGACCAGGGGGCTACAGCAGACCAAGTGACCCTTTGCTCAAGCCAGCGACCTTGAGCTCAAGCTGATGAGCCTTGCTCAAACCAGATGAGCCCGCGCTCAAGCTGGCGACCTCGGGGTTTTGAACCTGGGTCCTCTGTGTTCCAGTCCCACGCTTTATCCACTGCACCACCGCCTGATCAGGCTCATTTATTTATCTTTTTTATCCTATAAACCTTTTGCACAAATGTCTGTGAGGTAACATTGCAATCAGTTGCATAAACGTTGGTCTCAGTTGATTTGATATGCCTGTCTTTCCAATCCATCAGTTTATGAGAGAACTTTCTAACTAGTAATTTGTCATATAATTAATTGTTAAGGGTGATTTGGAAAACAGAAAACCAAAGCAATGATGTAAGGAAGAGAAGGTGTGGTGTGTGCGTAGCGGGAGTCTGGGTGGGGTACTGAATCAGTGTTCTTGATTTCCTGATGCCAAGACAGCTCTGGGTATCTCTTGCTGGTAGATACCTTGGTGGTTTAAATGAATAAATAATTTGCTTTTGAGTATAAGGATAGGAACTTGCAAAACACGGTACAATTTGCCCTCTGACGTTGTTGGGCGTGCCCTTTAGTTTCCAACACGTGTCTTCTGCTCAAGTTCTGTTTCCAAGCGAGACTAAATTGACCAAAAACTACAACTCCCAGTATGCCTTGAGGTGAGTAGCTCAGGCAAGATTAAAATTTCCAACCAATTATGTCCTAGGAGGGAGGTTTAAAAACTACTTTATATGCATAGTTATAAAGAACGAATCACCTCTATAGATACTATAAGAAACAATTTCCAAAATATACTTTTTCTTTTTTTTTTTTTAGCAAGAGAGCCAGAATCAGAGAGACAGAGAAAGGAACAGATAGGGACAGGCAGATAGGAAAAGAGAGAGATGAGAAGTATCAATTCTTCATTGATGCACCTTAGTTGTTCATTGATCACTTTCTTGTATGTGCCTTGACTGGGGTGCTCCAGCCAAGCCATTGACCCCTTGCTCAAGCCATTGACCTCTTGCTCAAGCCAGCGACCTTGGGTTCAAGCTGGCGACCATGGGGGTTATATCTATGATCCCATGTTCAAGCCAGTGACCCCTCACTCAAGCTGGTGAGCCTGTGCTCAAGCAGTGACCTCAGGATTTTGAACCTAGGTCTTCTGCATCCCAGGCCGATGCTCTGTCCACTGCATCACTGCCTGGTCAGACTCCAAATTAAGTACTGTATTTCTCCATGTATAAGACACATCCTTTTTTGAAAAAATTGGGGTCTAAAAACCAGGTGCGTCTTATAAAGTGGTTGTCAAGTCATTTAAGAAGTGTGGCATTTCAAATGCCATAGATAGAACTGAGAAAGAGGTAATATATGAAGACAGTGATTCATCATCAGACACAGATGAGGACCAGCTAATGGATGGGAGTTTTGACAGTGATGAGGAGTTGTATGAATTTTATGATGAATAAAACTTGAGTTCAATAACTTTATGTAATACATTTTTTTTCAAATTTTGGGCCCTAAAATTAAGGTGCATCTTATACATGGGAGCGTCTTATACATGGAGAAATATGGTATATCTAGTAATTAATGAAGAAAACAAGGTGCAGAATATAGCAGACATGATATGCTGCCATTTGTGTATGTTAACACACGGAGACACATATATGTTATATGTTTAACGTATGATGCAAGAAAACGGTAACCAACTCTGGAAGGAGAAATGGAGGGGCTGGGATGGAACGGACAGTTCCTTTTTTTCCTATAAACCTTTTGCACTTTTTGAATTTTTTTAAACACACTTATCCCTTGCTTGTAAAAACTAAAATAAGTGAATATTAAAAGTAACAGGTGGAAAGATGAGTTTTACATCCATTTTATGTCCATGCTATTTGTTTTCTTCTGTACCCCCATTAAATTAGTAAGCACATATTAGTTAGTGCCTAATGCTAAAGTCCTTCAGTTTAAAAATACCCGTGAGAAGATGTGTTGCCTTCTCGTATGGAAATTGTGTCTACATGTAGAAAGGAGAGTGGATGGAATGTTTCTCTTGATGTTGATATTTTGAACAAAACAAACTGGGGATGATATAGGAAAACCTTCAGATAAAGGTCCTTGACTGCATTAATGCTTCACCTATACAAGAACTACAAACTATTAATTCTGCCCGTTCCCTCCTCCTCCCTCCGCTGGCCTCCCCCTCCCTCCGCTGGCCACCACCTCCCTCCTCCTCCTTCCGCTGGCCACCACCTCCCTCCTCCCCAGTGTACATCGTATACTCCATCATTATCATCACTCCTTGCGTATACCTTCAAGTCCCTTGCCTGTACTGATTTGCTTACTTGGCAGCAAAAACCCTAACCCTGACAGCAATCAGCTCCTCACTTGCTCCATGTCTGTGCCTGGCCTATAGTAGAAATACAATAAATATTTATTGAATGAATGAAAATTTTAAAAATAATGGTTCTTGCTCTGGAGGGGTGGCTCGGTTGGAGTGTCATCCGATGCACCAAGGTTGGTGGTTCGCTCCCCGGTCAGGACATGTGCAGAAGTCAACCAGTGGCTACATGAATAGATGGAACAAGAAATCAGTGTTTTCCTCTCTTTCTCTTTCTCTCTCTCTCTCTAAAATAAAAAATGTAAAATTTTTAAAAATATCTTTTTTTGTGAAAAATGGTCTTGTAAAATATTCCTCAGCAATAAAAAGGAGCAAACTATTGATAACTGCAACAACTTGGATGGATCTCACAGGCATTATGCTGAGTGAAAAAAAACAAAAACAAATTATAGAGACAGACAACTGGATGCTGGTTGCCAAGGGTTAGAAAGGGTGGGGGAAGGGATGGGTGTGACTCTGAAGGAGCAGGACAGGGAGCATCTTTGTGACAGTGGGATGGTCTGGATCTTGGTTATGGTGGTGGCTGCAGGATGCTATACATGTGATAGAGTTAGCGTTGCCAGATAAAATACAGGATGCCCAGTTAAATTTCAGATAAGCAAAGAATAATTTCTTAGTACAAGTACAGCCCAAATACTGCATGGGATATACTTATATTAAAAAGGAACCCACAGCCTGACCAGGTGGTTGTGCAGTTGATAGAGCATTGGCCTGGGACACAGAGGACCCAGGCTGGAAACCCCGAGGTCTCTGGCTTGAGGACAGGCTCATCAGCTTGAGCGCGGGATCATAGACATGACCCCATGGTCGCTGGCTTGAAGGCCAAGGTCGTTAGTTTGAGCCCAAGGTTGCTAGCTTGAGCAATGGGTCACTGGCTTGGCTGGAGGCACCTTCCCCACGCTGGTCAAGGCACATATGAGAAAGCAATCAATGAGCAACTAAGGTGCCACAGCAAAGAACTGATGCTTTTCATCTTTCTCCCTTTTTGTCTGTCCTTCTTTCTCGTGTTAAAAGAAAAAAGAAACACACAAAATTTAACAAAATGACCTGTATTTTTATTTTCTAAATCTGTCAGTTCTAGAAAAAATGACTTAGAACTATACACACACCACTATCACTTGTCTGGTTGTGAGATTGTACTGTAGTTATATAAAATGTAACCATTTGAGGGGAACTGGGTGAAGAGTACACAGAACCTCTCTGTGCTATTTTTGTAACCACCTGTGAATGTACAATTCTTTAAAAATAAAAGTTTGCCTGACTGGTGGTGCACAGTGAACAGAGCATCGACTTGGAATACTGAGGTCCCAGGTCCGAAACTGTGAGGTCATCAGCTTGACCAGGGCTTGCCAGCTTGAGCTCAGATCATTAATGATCCCATGGTCGCTGGCTTGAGCCCAAGGGTGCTAGCTTGTGCAAAGGGTCACTGGCTCAGTTTGAGCCCCAGAGAAAAGGCACATAAAAGAAATGATCAATGAATAACTAAAGTGAATCAACTATCAATACAAGTTGATACTTCTCACTCTCTTACATTCCTCTCTCTTCCTCTCTTGCTTCCTTCCTTTCTTTCTCTCTCACTCTCTCAAAATCAATTTAAAAATGTACAAAAAAATTAATGGCTTTCAAAAGAAAACCTACTGCTCTTGTTGGTGATAAAAACAGATACATAACCTGACCTGTGGTGGCGCAGTGAATAAAGTGTCAACCTGGAACACTGAGGTCACCGGTTCAAAACCCTGGGCTTGCCTGGTCAAGGCACATATGGGAGTTGATACTTTCTGTGCCTCCCCCCTTCTCTCCCTCTTTCTTTCTCTCTTTCTCCTCTCTGAAAATTGAATAGATAAAGTCTTTAAAAAAAAAAAAAGAAAGAATGGTTCATACTTTAAAAAAAACAGATACATAGAAGTGCTGATTATTAACCTTAAAAGTTTTATGGAGCATTGTAAAACTGACATTTTGCAAAGGTCTTAAGATGTATCCCTCTTGAATGTCAATGATCATGTATAGTTATTAACAGTAAAACAAAGTGGTTATATAGTGGACTGAGAATCAGACAGACATGGGTTCAAATCCTGACTCCTCCACTGATTAGCTGCAGGCCATATTTCTAGTAGTATGCTGGGGCCAGCTCATATTATGAGGCTGGTAGCTTGAAATCAGCCAGGCAGAATTTATACTACCGAGACTGGCAAATATGACAAGTCAGGGCTTTTCTTTCCCCTTACAGAGAGCTAGTTGTTCAGCATTTACCATTATTCCACAGACTTTTTTTTTTTTCTTATGCAGTGAGAGGAGGGGAGGCAGAGACAGACTCCTGCATGTGCTGGGACTGGGATCCACCCAGCAAGCCCACTAGGGGTCAATACTCTGCCCATCTGGGGCGTTGCTCCGTTGCTCAGCAACAAAGCTCTTTTTAGCTCTGAAGCAGAGACCATGAAGCCATCCTCAGCACCTGGGGCCAACTCACTCCAATTGAGCCATGTCTGCAAGAGGGGAAGAGAGAGAGAGAGAAGCGAGAAGGGGAGGTGTGGCGAAGGAGATGGGTGCATCTTCTGTGTGCCCTGACCAGGAATTGTACCCCGGACATATGCACACCAGGCCAATGCTCTACCAGTGAGCCAACCCACCAGGGCCATTCCACAGACTTTGAGCCTCAGTTTCCTCATCTGTAAAATGAGAGAAGATAATACTAATAATCTCATAATGTTACAAGGATTAAATGAAATCATGCCTATAGGGTGCTTATCTTGAAGTCTGTCAAATAGTAAGTGAGCAGTAAATGTTAGCTATTATTATCTCTCACATCAGTATCTCTCATATTAAATTGTGAGGAACATGAGGCTGAGTTCATGCCTTACTCATCTTGATATCTTTAGTAACTGGCATAGGGCCTGAAACACAGCAAGGGCTAAACGAATGTTCCCTACATTAAGGAATAAATGGCAAATAATAGTGACTTGAGAAATCAATCAATCTCCAGGAAACTGACATTTTATCAGAGGCCTTTTAAGGCACAATCTTTGATCTTTCATCATGACATTTTCAGGCCCTGGGGCAGGCTGCCAGGCATGTCTGGGGAGCATTCACACCCGCCCGCCCAAAGGCCTGGCCCTGGCCTCCCTAGGTAGCCCTCCTGGAGCACACACCCACGTGTTGGGGACAGACCCTTACTTCTCCTTCCTCAGGGAGCCAAGATGGAGCATTTCTGGCTCTGAGCCTGTCTGACTAGAGGTCATTTAATCCTGGCTGGATTTGTCCTGTTTATTTTAGTGAACAGGGCTGTTTACTTTCAGTTCGTATTTCTAGGGGTGCTTGCTCATTTTGCTTCCCTTTTATTTACTTTTTGCAAGTACTTGGGTTTGAGTAAATACATCTATAAAGTTCCAGGGACTAGGTTATTCTGTGTCTGGTATTTTAATGGCCTTTTAACAGTGTCTGCTCAGGTAAGCGTTTTATAGATGGGTCAAAAAGATAGAGAATTTGGTACTCAGTGGCCTCTGATTCCTTCCAACCTGACAGCTGGCCGCCAGCAGTCTGTGAATCATGGCTTCTCGTCAGTAATAAAAATATTAAAACCTCACACTTTTCTTGGGCAGAGAAACTGACCCACCGTGGTCAGCTGGACATAAGACTAGGGTACTGTGGTGGGTGTTTCAATTCTAGGGGATTTATAAGCCTCACACTTGAAAATTCTGATTTGGAAGGTTTGGGCTGAGACCTAGGGATGTGTTTTTTTAACTCATGCTGCAAATAATTCTGCTATCCATAGACTATCCTGAGAAACTTTCATCTGTAATCTTTTTCTTTTTCTTTTTCTTTTTTAGCAAGAGAGACAGAGACAGAGAAAGGGACAGATAGGCAGGAAGAGAGAGAGATGAGAAGCATCAATTCTTGGTCGAGGCATCTTAGTTGTTCATTGATTGCTTTCTCATATGTGCCTTGACTGAGGGGCTACAGCAGAGCGAGTGACCCTTTGCTCTAGCCAGTGACCTCCTTGGGCTTCAAGCCAGTGACCTTTGGGTTCAAGCCAGTGACCATGGGGTCATATCTATAATCCCATGCTCAAGCCAGCGACACCACGCTTAAGCTGGTGAGCTGGCACTTAAGCCGGCGACCTCGGGCTTCAAACCTGAATCCCCATGTCCCAGGCCAACGATCTATTCACTGCACCACCACCTCGTCAGGCTCATCTCTAATCTAACAAACACTTGTGCGATGGGTGGTCTGTCCTCGGGCTCACTGCTATGTTGTGGGGCAACATGGAGAGAAGCTCAGGACCCAGCTAGGGCTGGTTGGGGTGGTTCCATCAACACTGACACACTGGCCCTCCAGAGTTAGCTGAGAGGATGAGGAGTATTGTTCTGGTAGTATTTGCTCAGGGTCTAATTTGTCAGTAACTCGAGGACAGGGATGGTGTCTCATTCATCTTTTTATCCCCTGAAATCCTTGAGACAGTATGTGGCTCCCAGGTTGTAGCTCTGCACTGGCTGGGATTCTCCCACCCAAGACAGACCTGGGCACTGGCCCGGTTATGTCAGGGTAGCCTGCGAGCCACTTGTTGGAAACAGATGTGGTGAGAGGCTGAGCACCGCTGTCACCTGCTTGCCTCTTCTTGAGCTGGATCTGGTCTTTCCGAGGCTGAATGGACGACGCCTGAACTTATTGCATTTTTTTGCTAGCCCCTCCTGCGTCTCGGCCCCTCTGCTCCTACTTGCAGGACTCATTATGACATCATCAAGGCAAATTGATACAATAATATCCTCACAGCTTCCAGGCCTCAGGTTAGTCTATTGGGGTCAGTGTCTAAATGATGACCCCTGAGCTGGGAGGAGGGTGTATTCCAGGAGCTACAGATGTAGACTGCCCTCTTTATTTGCAGCCCGCCACCCTCACTCTCCAGCTCAGCCCCTTGGCTACCTTCCCCCATCAGTGTGCTAATTATTTTATTTCTGTGTTTTCTTGTGTGTTGCCTGTTCTCCCTGCTGGAAAATGAGCTCCAAGAGGGCTCCACCCACAGCCGCCTTGTTCACTGCTGGGTTCCTGGTGCCTAGCACAGTGCCTGACACAATGTAAGTGCTCAGTGAAGATTTCTTTGGGTGCACAAACATGTGACTGAGAGGCTTCACTGGCTCCGGCCATCCATTCCTTTCTTCAGTTGACAAGCATGTTTGGTACCTCTGTTGTGGGTCAGGCTCCTGTCAGCCTGAGTGACTCCTTTTCTGCCCTGAGGAGATCCCAGCTTGGTGGTGGAGACATACCCTTTGTTTAATGCACCCTGACGAGGGCTATATATCCGAGGTTTAAACGGAGCTGGGGTTGCAGGGAGGAGCACAGGGTGGTCAGGACAGGCTCTTAAGCCAGAGAAATGGTATGTGGTCTGGCAGGATTTCCTGCGCCCGCCTGCCCGATTCAGGGAGCCTCATCTGCCCGAAGGCCCCTGCCTCTGCTGACAACCACATCTGCTTGTTTCTGCTAATGTTGCAGCAGGGTGCATCTTTAGAAGCAATCTATAAAACACCATTTACAGCCATAACTAATCCACAAAAATCAATCCCTAATGCTTGCTCCCTTCAACAAACATGTGGAGGGCCTCCCGAGTGTGGCATACAGTTTTAAGGCGCATGGGGGAAACAGGGATGAATGAAATGAGGACTCTGAGCTAGGGGGCTTCTGATCTCCCTGGGGAAACAGAACACAGAAGGATGAGACCATTAACCACACGGAGCGTGTGTGTGCCGAGTAGTGAACAAAGAGGTTCTAGAACTGTGTTGCCCAGTGTAGTAGCCACAGCCACAAGTGGTTATTGGACACTAGCCACATGTGACTAGTTCAGATTGAGAGGTGCTAGACATATAAAATAATGTACAAAAAATATGTTTATATATATATATATATATATATACCTCAATTGTAAAATATTTCATGCTGAAATGATAATATTTTGCATACAATGCATTAAATATACTATGTTATTAAAATTGATCTCACTTGTCTCTTTTACCTTTTTGAAATGTGGCTACTAGAACATTTAAAGTGGCATACATGTACAATTCAATAATACAGCGTCTGTATATTGTATTGTATATTCACCACCCCAAGTCAAGTCTCCTTCCATCACCATTTATCCCCCTTTACCCTAAGCAATATCACCAAAAAAATCCCCACAAAACATAAAACTAGCTAAGACAGTGATACTTCTTCTTTTTTTCTTTTTTCTTTTTTTTAGTGTTAGGGTTAGGGTTAGGATTAGGGTTAGGTTTATGATTCAAAGCAGGTTTTGGGTTAGAAGAAGAGTTAGGGTTAAGGTTAGAAGAAGGGTTAAGGTTAGGGTTAGAAGAAGAGTTAGGGTTAGGGTTAGAAGAAGGGTTAGGGTTAGGGTTAGAAGAAGAGTTAGGGTTAAGGTTAGAAGAAGGGTTAGGGTTAGGGTTAGGGTTATGATTAGGTTTATGGTTAGGGTTAGGGTGAGTATTAGGGTTAAGATAGCATTCGGATTAGGATTAGGGTTAGGAGGATGTTTAGGATTAGGGCTAGCAAGACAGTGATACTTCTAACTTTCAGGTTAATGTTTTATTTAAAAATTATTTACACCTGATATATGAAATACTATCACCTATAATTAAAAAATGAAACAAAATAATATTTATGAACATAAATTAATTGATTGAATTAAGTGGTATATGTGGCTCCCATTATATTCCTGTGGGACAGCATTGGTCTAGTAGTTGAGGGCCCCACTGCAGCAGGGAAGAATTCTGAGGACATGGTGATTAGGAGAGTCGGGTGGGGGGGGTACTGAGGAAGGGGTGGAAAATATTTGAGGAGTTTGACCCTGAAGGGAAAGAGGGAGGATGGCAGCACAAAGAGGCAACAGAGCACCAGGAACAATGCACAATTGTAACAGACACTCACCCGGCTCTTCCTCCCACTCAAGCCATCTTCCAAAAAGATAGATCCTGAGTACCTCCCGCCACCCTCCCATCCAGGGACTCCAGAATAAGCTCCTTCTTCTCAATCCCAGACAATGGGGAGTTGGCAGTGTGTTGGGGTGGATGCTAAGTACTGAGGAAGTTAAACCATACCTAGGCTATTTATTCATTGCGAGGTGGGTTAAAAACATACCACCCCTCTCTGACTGCCACCCCTGGACCTGCTCCGGACCTGCAAAGGGCAGTGGTGGGAGGGGCAGGGAGATCAGGGACCCCAGTGCAGGTGAAGCTGGAAGTTTGGTCAGTGTTTGAGATGGGGATCATTTCTCAGAGGAGCAGTGTGGCCTGGGGAGAGGAAGTTGGCCCCCAAACCTGGACAGACAAAGCTTACATCATGGACACATTTCATTAGGGGTGATCAGGCATCCTGGATCTGATGTTCCTGCCTCTGCCCTCCCTCTCAGCCACACAGACAAGCTGTAAACACTCAAATGCAAGGATTAACTCTGCATGTGGTGTCTGGGACATTGTGAACCACTCTTGGCAGCAGTGTTTGTGTCTGTATTAGATTGATCTTTTAAACCCCGTGCACCTAGGACATGAGGCTTGGTACACAGCCAGTGTTCAATAAACATGGAGGGAGGGAGGGAGGGAGGGAGGGAGGGAGGGAGGGAGGGAAGAAGGAAGGAAGGAAGGAAGGAAGGAAGGAAGGAAGGAAGGAAGGAAAGAAGGGAGGGAGGGAAGGAAGGAAGGAAGGAAGGAAGGAAGGAAGGAAGGAAGGAAGGAAAGAAGGTGAACAAATGACAGCTTTGTTGAAATCCAGAAGCAGATGCTTGAAATGGGCTACACTTGTTCTATGCTGGATATCTGGATGCGGGCAACAAGAGTGGTCTCACCGGCCAGAGTCCACAGTGCCCAGGTCAGAGGAGAACTGATGCCCAGGGCACAGCCCTCCACCATTCTCCCTCCCTGCTGCAGTAACCTCGCCCACAGCTTTGAGAGTTTACATCTGGGCTATAGCCTTCCTGGGCTAAAACTCTGCCCTCAGTCTCCTATCCTATTAAGTACTTTTTAAAAGCCCCTTAAGGCCTCTGTAAAAGGAAAGATAAAGTGAAGGATTCCAGTTGGGTTAGATAAGCCTGGCCAGGGGGTGGGGTAGCTGAGTTAGTTCCTGGACCATCAAAGGGACTCCCTAAGAGAATAAGGAAGTCTGCAGCTTCCCAGTATGGCCACTGGAGGGCACTTCAACCATGAAATACCAGATCTTCATCTCCCCTGTCTTGGGAGAGCAGCGGTTCACTCAACAAATACAATATTTAAATATCACAATATCGATAGCTGGCCTGTGTTGAATATCCAGTACACGCTAAATGCCTTAAATATATATTATCTTGTTTAACATTCACTACAATTGCTGTGAGTTACTTTGGTTATTTAGGAAAAACTGAGGCTTGAAGAAGCCAAAGAACATACCTAAGGTGGCTCAGTACAGTTTGGGAGTAAGAACTTGAACCCAGGCTCTTGGGCATCAGCCTTCAACAATGAGTACACAGAATCTGAAAAGGGGCTGTCTGGGTAGAAATGGAGACCTTGGGGGGTCGAGTATCCTACACACATACTGTTACTGAACAGTTTACAAATATATGAAATTGGAAGATGGCTTCAGACAATTTATACATTTCATATGGTAATGTTTCTTATTTTGCCTTGAAATGATGTTATTAAATAAATGAAGTGTTTCACAATTCATGGTGTCTTAACTAAGAGGAAATAAAGTCATTGTAATATAAGGAAGGAAAAGAGAATTTTTGTTTAACACTTAAAAAGCACTTACTATGGGGCCCTGCTGGAGTAGCAAGGTTGGTTAGAGCGTCATCCTCATACACCAGGGTTGCAGGTTCGATCCCTGGTCAGGGCACATACATGAATCAACCCATGAGTGCCTAAATAGAAAGCACTTATGCATCCGGAGCTGTTCTAAGAAGTTTACATAAAGAAACTCAACTGACCCTCATAGCCACCTGTGAGGCCTGCACTTAAGGACGAGGAGATGAGGAGACAAGGAAAGGGAGGAACCCTGCCCAATGTCACGAGGCTAGTAGGAAGCAGAGCTGGGATTAGGAACCCAGGCAGTCTGGCTCCAGATCCTGCCCTCTGGAATCTGGGGAACCTTGTCATGAGCAAAGGTGGGAGAGCTGAAGGTAAGGAGTCAGGATTGTCTCAGGCCTGGGCTACATGGAGCCAGATGGCAGAGGCCTGTGCAGCTAGAGATTCCTGGGGCCTCCTAGGGGTGGGGAAAAGAGGAGGGGTACAGCAGGAGGGCCCAGGGAAAGGTGTCAGGGTGCTCCAGTCTAAGGAAGAGCTGAGGCCACCAAGCCCCCACCTCTCTCCAGGGACTGGCCGTTTGGGAAGTGCAGTGTGTGGTCAGGAAATGTCCAGATTGGATTACAGGGAAGATTAAAGGAGCTAAATTGGGCCTGGGGCTGGGGGAGGTGTCGCAGAAGGGACTCTGAGGGCCAGCAGCTGAATGACCAGGGGGAGGCTGCCCGGAGCTAAGGATGGGGGCAGGGATCTCTCAAGAGGCAGGAAGCCTTTGTGACCCCAGCAAGGCTGGAATGTGGGGTCATCAAGCAAGGGTATCCTCTTGGAGCCGGGAGTGGGGGTGGGGGCGGAGACCCTGACACCAGAGAAGGAAGGGGCGGGGCCAGACACCATAGGGGAAGTGGAGACAGACCTAGAGCTTGGGGTCTCCCGGAAGGAGAGGGGAAGAGGCCTGGCCTGGAGAGGGAGGGAAGGGGCAGAGACCAGGGGGAGCTAGGGGTAGGAGGCAGGGACTCAGCCTGAGCCCCATCTGAGAGGGCGCATATGGAGCTCTACGCTTGTCCTGGCTGGGAAGTGAGGACAATGTTGTTTGTAGGGGGTTGGTGGAGAGTTCTTTGCACAACACAAAGGAGCCGTTGGAAACAGCTTGGGTCCCTGGAGCGCCCTCCCACAGCCCCAGCCTCCCCCCCCTTCCTAAACCCTCCCCCATCATGAGTGGCAGCGCGGGCTGTGGGCCCTTCCAGTCTGGGCTGTGGGAATCTTCCAGTCCCCAGGGCAGGCGGTCAGTGGTCTATTCTGGTGCAGGGTGGCCCAGGAGCCTGGGGGAGGACAGCAGGGAAGAACCTGGCCCATCTCTTTGAAGCTGGATGGGGAGGGGGCACCAGGAGGACTCTTTGGGACAATTAGGGGACAAAGTTCTGACTGCCGCGGGTGGGGAGAAAATACTTCAGTGTGCCATTTTCAACAAATTGTATCTCAGGATCTTTAACATTGGGAAGTGGAGCGTATCTGGTACTTTCCAGGTTGATCTGTGGCCTGGAAGCTGGGCCAGTGGAAATCTCCAGCAGCTGACAGTGAGCCCCCTCCCCCAGTTACTTCTAAATCTGTGGCTGGGCTTGACTTCAAAAGCAAGACGGGCGGGCGCCTGGTCCCAGCCCTCCAGGCAGCCTCTCCAGGACAGAGATCATGGATGCTGCTGCCCAGGTCCTCTCCCAGGCCAGTTGGGGGCAGTCTGGGGCCAGGGTGTACTCCGGGGAACCTCTCCAGCCTGCAGGGGAGCCCCAGTGCCCGGTTGGCCTGAGGGTGGCACAGAAGAAAGCAACGCCGCTGGCCTCTTAATTCCCCACATAGGAGGTCTTCAGTGTCCCCGGGGTCCCGTGGCAGGAAGGCCAGACTCCTCTGCTGATGGGGCCTGACTCCCTAACAACCCACCCTCTCCAAGCCCAGGCCCTCTCTGGAGAGCAGCGGGATTGGGGACAAGAGCTGGGCAGAACATTGGGAGGGACTTGCCCACTATTGGACAGTGGGCGTTTCCGTGGAGATCCCTGGATAAGGCTGAATTAGATGGGGAAAGACCTAGTAGAACTGAGCCAGGCTTCTAAGAGCCACCATCTGAGTTTCAAATCCAGACTGTGTATTTACTTGCTGTGCAACCTTAAGGAACTTACCTAACATTTCTGAGCCTAGCATCCATAACTGAAATGAAGATGATAGTTATTTCCCAGTGTTGAAAGGGTTAGAGATACAGTGATTTTTACATGGCAGGTGTCCAGAATATCTTGTCTCATATACAGTAGGTGCTCAATAAGTGTTGTAACTGTTATTTTCAGAGGCAGCATGGCCTCTGATAGAAAGCTTTGGAGTAATAGCTTTGGAGTTAGGCAGTCTTGGCTTTTAATCTCGACTGTACACATGCTGACCTGAGGCAAGGATTCAAGCCAGTCCCTGGATTTCTGGGAACCAGTTTCTCTAACAGTCAAAGGAGATAAAAATTTTAGTAATGGCTGACATCGAAAGCTCACTGTGTGCCAGGCACTGCTAAATGCTTTACAGACAATTGATCATTTAATCTTCCCAGAAAAACTATGCTGGTATCATTTTACAGATGGGGAAACTGAGGCTCTAAGAGGTGAAGTAACTCACCTAAGATTGGTAGATCTAGGATTTAAACCCAGGTAGTGACCCAGCAGCTGCTCCCCAAGTTTCTCTCCTTTCCCACACCGCTGTGGAATCAAATGCGATTTAGGCCACTAGCTGGCTATCTGGACAGGTGTGAGAAGACAGACGGATGAAGGACTAGGGCTATAAAACACTATGGGCCCAAGAATGGGTGCCTTCTGGAGCCAAGACTCACTTTCATTTTTTTCTTTTTAATTTTTCTTTTTTTTTCTTTTATTTTATTCATTTTAGAGAAGAAACACAGAGTGTGAGAGAGAGAAAGGGGGGAGGAGCTGGAAGCATCAACTCCCATATGTGCCTTGGCCAGACCATTACAGTGTTTTGAACTGGCGACCTCAGTGTTCCCAGGTCGATGCTTTATCCACTGCGCCACCACAGGTCAGGCTTAATTTTTCTTTTTAAACATGTTGTGCCTGTATCACTTTCATTGTGTACTTGGATGGTTTGGAGAATAAAGAACTGCTCAGAGTGCTGTGGTGGGCTGTGATCTGGAGTGGTAGAGAAGGCTCTGGGGTCCGAGTGGACCCCAAGCTGGCTGTGACTCAGCTGGTTGGAAGAAGAGGAGGATGAGTCTATAAGGCTATATATAGCAACTGTGCATAGTGACCCTGTGAGGTCATTGCCAGCCTGCTCAGGCCCTGTTTAAAGAACCCTACAGCCTCAAAGGGATGTAGGAAACCTGGAAAGGGTCCAGGACAGCAGGGATATGACCAAACTGGAGGGCTAGAACCAAAAAAGCCTATGAGGGAAGATGAAAGGAATGAATGAATCAGGGAGAAGAGAAGGCTGAATGACGGCACTAAACCCGACAGAGAATTCCAGGGAAGAAGGGAAGGTGTTTTCTCCATCTAGGTTAACATCTAAGAAAAAAAGAAGGAGCTTGCAGTTCAGCGGAGGGATTAGTCAGGCTTTGAGAGGCTGTACGGTGGTATGAGCCCATAGGCAGGTGAATGAACTTGTGAAATCTCCTTGGAGTGGGGCTGAGTACCACACCGCATATCTCAGCTGTTTCTGACTCGCCCTGGTACCCTCCATGCCAGTTCTCAGACATCCCTTGCCCTCTTCCGCCCAGGTATCCCCACCTGGTCAAAGAACATTTTCCCCTGTTCTCCTTGACAGTTTTGAGGAACGAGGGGCAGGCCCCCTCTTCCCCGAGAAGGAAGAAACGAAAAGAATACAAGGGAAAGGAGCCTGCAGGGGCAACTGTGTCAGCCAGTTATAGATGAACTACTTTCCATAGTTCTTTGAAAAGTTGCCTGGAGCCAGTTGCAACACAAAGCAAGAAAGATAGGATTTGTGTGTAGCTGAGCCCAGTGGTCCAAAAACCCACTCTCCTTTGCTGACCCGACCAAAACTCACTGTCCCCTCCTGGAGTCATGAGAGTGACGTACACCTCTGGATAAAGGGATCACGAGCCCCTCGCATGGACACATGTATTCTATAAAAGGTATATCACCTGTAAGAATCCATCTCAGGAGCATGTGTCTTTGGAGCTACTAACCCCATGTGCTCCTCTGGCTTTTAATAAATTCTCTATCCTCTGATCAGGTTATCTGAGTGTCTTATCCTCTGTCGGGTCACTTCCTGCTACAGTTTCAGTGTGGGGGAGGATGCACATCTGAGTTGGGGACAGGGCTCCTCTGCCTAGGGTCTGTCTCTTCCGGAATTGGCTCAGGACTGGACCGGATTTGGAGAAGTTCAGGGCTATCTCCTGTAGATTTCTGGGGGCTGGATGTGGTGAGGGAGCAACTGGGACTCTGAGAGCTCTGAGGAGCTATATTTGTTGCGTTGAGCAGGACCAGGTGCTCCCACAGTGAAGGTGAAAACCTGGGGAGAGGGAGGAGAGGAGGGTCTGGTAGGAGGGAGGAACCCGGGAGTAGGAGAACATGTGTCTGAAGAAGCGAATTCCATTTGTACTGGCAGATGTAGCCACATCTCGGCAATGTGTGGTGGGATTCGGACTATTCTGGGGATGTATGTGCCAGTGATCTGGGTACCCTTGACTGTGAGAGTCTCCAGAAAGGCATCACATTTTGGATTTTGGGGAAAAAAGCCCTCAGTCACTCCTCTCCTGGAAGTCAGAATAGAGAGGAATATTTCACGTTAAGCAAGAAACTGAGACCCAGAGAGGATACATGGCCAGTCCAATGTCACACAGCTTATCCTGACTCTCAGTCATATGCTGCTCCCAACACATCAGGATGCCTTCCAGGGGATGTCCCTTAATTCTACCAAAGTCCCCTCCCCTTCAGTCGATTGGATCTTCGTCCCCATAGTTCCTAACCCTCCCCCTCCCGCCCCTTACTGAGGCAAATAACACCTGGAGTTTACAGAATGCTCAGAGTCCACAAGGCACTTTCACCTCCACCCTTCTCATTAGCTCCTCCACCTTGAGGCTTGGTCTCCCCCTCCCTCCTCCTTCTGCTCCTCCCCCTCCACCACCACCTCCCTCTCCCCGCAGCCCGCCAGAGTCCTATTTGGTAGAAGTTGGGGGCTGGGAGGAGGTGAGATTATCCTCAGACTTCTCCTACTTTGGCAGAAAACCTGCAGGGCTTCATGTCTGTAAAAGGAGCGTGGGGCCGGAGGGGGTTGGAGCCCAGAGGAGCTAGGTCTGGGGTGTGAGAGTGAGGAGGAGGAGATGGGGGAGGGATTTGTGGGAACTGGGTGTGGGGGCTTGTGAAGGAAAGGGCCCTGGAAAGGGTCCGGGGTCAGGTGAAGGAAGTTGGGAGAGAGAGGCTATGGCCTGAAGGCCTTACACTAACGAGGTGCTGAGGGTAGCAGATGAGGGGGGTGGATTGCTGCCTGAGCCCCGGGGAGGGGGGCAGTGCAGCAGGGAAAGAGATGAGTTTCAGGGAGAATCCTGTCTCCCCCAGACAGACATCTGGCTGGGCCCCCAACTCAACTTCCCCCATATCAGGAAGAAACAATCGCCTCTGGACATTCCTTCCCTTTTACAGCCACTCGGGCTCCTCAGCAGCCGGTGGAGGTTAAGCGGCCTTACAGCCGAGGGAGGGTGGATGGTGTGGGGGGAGGCAGCACTGGAGGGGGCTCTGGGAGCACTGAGGCCAGGAAGCTTCAGGGAGCAAGGGCTCAGCTGGGGACCACTCCCTGTCCCACCCAGAGACTCAGCCGAGAGACTCAGGGTATCAGACGCTAAGGGGATTTCAGAGATGACCTGGCCTGATCCCCTTTCATACCTGGGCCTGATGGAGGGGGGACAGGACTTGCCCAGGTGGCATAGATGGTTAGTTGGTGAAACCCCTGGATGAGCGGCCCACCCGCACATCTCCAGGCTTGGGTCTCCTACCACCCCACCGAGTGTGAACATGGAAGCACCAGCAGGTCCCCCAACTTCATATGTGCTACATCGTCCCCAAGGCTCTCATGCAATAGCTCCCTCCAACCTGGCTCAGGATGGAAGCTTGAGGTCTTTGGTGGGGAAGCAGTAAGAAGAGGAGGGGCCCTGGCTGGTAAGCTCACTGGTAGAACATCAGCCAAGCATGTGTTCCTGGTCAGGGTACACAGGAGAAGTGGTCATCTGCTTCTCCACACACACACACACACACACACACACACACACACACACACACACACACACACACACATACTTCCCCTCCTGCAGTCATGTCTCCAATGGTTCAAGCAAAGTTGGCCCCGGGTGCTGAGGATGGCCACATGGCTTTCCTTAGGCACTAAAATAGCTTGGTTGCTGATCAGAGGGTCACCTGGTAGGGGGCTTGCTGGTGGATCCCAGTCATCTGCCTCCCTGCATCTCAATAAAAATTAAAAAAAAGAAAAAAAGAAAGGAGGATGAGCCCTGGAGAAAAGGGCAAAGGAGAGCCCTGGAGGTGAGCGTGAGTTGGAGGAGGAAGGTATCAGCATTGTCTCACACCAGGAATCCTGGGGTGGATCTGGGGTAGGTGAGGCACTTCCAGATACATGGGAGAGTCACTTCTCTTTCTCTTCCTTTGGACCTCCTTCAATTTTTCTCAACCAAATGCTCTGTGCTGTCCTGGTCAGTGTCCCCATCCATGCCATCCATTCATACCAGCCACCCGTCCCCTGTGCATGCCATCCACGGGACCTGGGAGGTGCTGTGGGTAGGCAGGGCCCTTGTCTTCCAGGAAGCCCTCTGTGAGGTTCAGAGATGTGCCTAGGCATCCATCAGCCCTTCAGACACAGCATAGGGAAAGGCGGGAACAGCAAATGCCCAGAGGCCTGGAGGCTAGAAAGAGCTAGGTAGCGTCACTCAACAGAAAAGAGGGCAGTGTGCCTAAGGTAAGGTGAGTTGACACTGGCAAGGTGGGCAGGGACAGTCCTGTGGAGACTTGGGGGCCACGATGAGTTTGGGGTTTGCTGGTTCAATAGTTCAAGGAAGGGACAGAAACTGGCAATGATGAAACAGGTAGTCTCTAAAGGCATGAGCATGCCCCAGAAATAATTGAGGAGCAGATCTGTGAAAGGGGAGTTCTTCTTGCTCTGTCTGGTTCCCAGGTTAAAATAAGTGGCATAGCAGACACACATCACCTGGGTTCAAATACAAGGAGACATTTCTAATAGCAGAATTGTCAACTGTCCCATGATGGAGATGTGTTAAGTACCCAGTGATTCTTTATGGAATGGGCTGCCTGGAGACACCAAGTTCCCAAGCAGTGGAGGGATTCAAGCTGGAGCAGCGCTTGCTGGAGTCACAGCAGAGAAGCTGTGAGCCTTAGCTGAGAAGTGAGAGCATGGGACTGGTCAACTTCGTGATTTATGAAGTTACCTCCAACTTTAAGTTTCCAAGACTCTCCAAGGTCAGAGTAACCTGGTAAGATCTCAAGAAAACATCAGGATTTTCTTCTTTAATTGATTCAACAAAATGTATTGTTAGCACCCACTGTGCTAGGCACCATGTCACATATACAAATTTATAAATTGTCTTCTTTTTCTGACAAATGCTGAATGAGCTGGTGGATTTTTCCCATTTCCGATACCAATTAGCTTAAGAGGTGTAACCCATAAATTAATTGGACTGCTAAATATATATATATTTGAAGTGTGTCCCAAGGATGTTCATAATAGCATTGTTTATATTAGCCAAGTACTAAAAACAATATAAATGTCTATCAATAAAATATTGACCAGATAAACTATGGCAAATTCATACAGTGAAATATAAATGAGGATGTTAAAAAGGATAACTGAAAACCTCTCATCAAAGAAAAATGCTGGATGAGATGGCTTCACTGGTGAATTCTACCAAACATTTCAGAATTATACCAATCCTTCTCAAACTCTTCTAATGATTTGAAAAAAAGGCAATTCTTTCTAATTCATTCTGTCAAGACTCCCGTTAACCTGACACCAAAGCCAGACAAAGACAAAAAAATAAAACTAAAACAAAAAAGGAAAATAAAACTATACGCCTTATGAATATTAATGTAAAAATTCTCAACAAAATACTAGCAAACCAAATTCAGCAGCATATTAAAGGGATTATATACCATAATCAAGTGGAACTTATTCTTGGAATCCAAAGATGGTTCAAGATATGAAAAATCAATTAGTATAATACACCACAATAATAGAATGCAGGAAAAACCCCATATGATCAATTTCATTTAAAATAGCATCAAAAAGAATAAAATACTTTGAAATAAATATAACCAAGGAGGCATAAGACTTGTACATTGAAAACTACAAAACATTGCTGAAATAAGTTAATGAAGACTGAAATAAATAGAAAGACAGCCCATGTTCATTGATGGAAAGATTAATTTACGATTGTTAGGCTGTCAATACTACCCAAAGTGATCTATAGATTCAATGCATCCACTGTCAAGAACCCACCAATAGCCTGACCTGTGGTGGCGCAGTGGATAAAGCCGTCGACCTGGGAACACTGAGGTCGCCAGTTCAAAACCCTGCACTGGTCTGGTCAAGGCACATATGGGAGTTGAGCTTCCAGCTCCTCCCCTCTTTCTCTCTATCTCTCTCTCACTCTGTGTCTCCTCTCTAAAATGAATAAAATAAAATAAAATAAAATTAAAAAAAAAAAAAGAACCCACCAATATATTTTGAAGAAATGGAAAAATACATCTTAAAAGTCATGGAATTTCAATGGACCCTGAATAGCCAAAACATCTTGAAAAAGAACAAAGTTGGAAGAATTATACTTCCTGATTTCAAAACTCACCAGAAATGTACAGTCATCAAAATAGTATGGTACTGGCATAAAGACAGATATACAGGCTAATGAAACAGAACAGAGAGCCCTGAAATAAATCCTCACATATATAGCCAAGTGGTTTCAACAGGGGTGTCCAGACCATTCAATGGCAAAAGAACAGTCTTTTCAACAAATGGTGCTGGCAAAACTGGATATTCACATGCAAAAAAATGAATTTGGACACTTACCTTTACACCACATACAAAAACTAACACAAAATGAATCAAAGACATTAAACTGTAAACCTCTTAGAAAACAAAGCACAGTGGGATAAAATCTGTGATTGGATTTAACAATAATTTCTTAAATATGACACCAAACACACAGGCAATAAAAGAAAAAATAGATACATTGGATTTCATCAACATTAAAAACTTCTATTAACAGTTCAAATGCTATAAAAATGTTTATCTGAAACCTGTGTAATCTTATTGATCAATGTCACCCTGTTAAACTTAATTTTCTGAATTAAATTTTTTGAAAAGAATAAAAACATAAACATTAAAAAAAAGAAAACATTAACAACTTTTGTTTGCCTGGCCTGTGGTGGCACATTGGATAGAGTGCTGACTTGGAACACTGAGGTCACTGGTTCCAAACCTTGGGTTTGCCCATTCAAGGCACATACAAGAAGCAACCAATGAACATCTAGAGTGAAGAAACTACTTCTCATCACACCTTTCTCTGTAAAATCAGTAAATTTAAAAAAAGAGAAGAAGAAGAAAAAAATCTTCTCTCAAAGGATACTATCAACAGAATGAAAGGGCAACCCACGGAATGGAACCTCTTGCATTTTGATCTGAGCACATTAACCATCCAGATAAATTATTATTATTTTTAGTGTGTCCAATTCTAAGTGGTCCCCTGAGGAGGCTGAACTCCTACTCCGGTGGTGCTGCCGCTGAAACAGCACGTGTTTTGGAGAGCTGCTCTTTCACCTGCCTTCCAAACCTTGGAGAGTTGTTTTGCTGCCCTCCATGGTAGCAAATCCTCAGGGCTGAAACTGAATTTTGGAAACAGATCCTAGTGGCTCAGAGCCAAGACGGGTAGAGATGTTGATTTTGACTAGAGAATAGATGGCCTTACTCATTTATTTATTTGTGTATCTATTTATTCATTCATTCATTTATTTATTTTCTGCCTCATTTCACTAAAAAACTGAGTCCTTGGGATGGTCAGAAGGGTCATTTTCTTTTCTTCTTTCTTCCTTTCTTTCATGGTTCTGAAAACTTTTTTTTTTTTTTTTTTACAGGGACAGAGAGAGTCAGAGAGAGGGATAGATAGGGACAGATAGACAGGAACGGAGAGAGGTGAGAAGCATCAATCATTAGTTTTTCATTGCCATTGCGACACCTTAGTTGTTCATTGATTGCTTTCTCACATGTGCCTTGACCCCGGGCCTTCAGCAGACCGAGCAACCCCTTGCTGGAGCCAGCAACCTTGGATCCAAGCTGACGAGCTTTTTTGCTCAAGCCAGATGGGCCCGCGCTCAAGCTGGCGAGCTCTGGGTCTCGAACCTTCCGCATCCCAGTCCGACGCTCTATCCACTGCGACACCGCCTGGTCAGGCCTGAAAACTATTTTTTTTCATTGTTTTACAATGTAGATGAATGTCTCTTGCATGCAGATGGGTGAGCTTCTCCTACTGAAACAGAAGGCATTGTGTAGTTGGATCGAGAGGCTGTAACTAGAGTGACAGACACCTAAAGCAAATCCCCTGGCAAATGCCCACTAGGGAAAGCAGGGTTGGAATATTCTCATCAGAGAAATCAGAATTGAAATCCAAGGGCTTTAAAGATATGGGGTATTGGCCCTGGCCAGTTGGCTCAGCAGTAGAGTGTTGGCTCAGCATGTGGAAGGCTGGGTTCGATTTCTGGTCAGGGCACACAGGAGAGGCAACCATCTGCTTCTCTTCCCTTCCCTCCCATCTCTCTCTCTCTCTTCCCATCCTGCAGTCATGTCTTGAATGGTTTGAGCAAATTGGCCCCAGACACTGAGGATGGCTCCTTGGCCTTGCCTCAGGCACTAAAATAGCTTGACTGCCAAGCAGCGGAGCAGTGGCCTCAGATAGGAAGAGCATCACCTGGTAGGGGGCTTGCTGGGTGGCTCCCAGTCAGGGCGCATGCAGGAGTCTGTCTCTGCCTCTCCACTTCTCACGTAATAAAAAAAAAGATATGGGGCATCATGTAAGCCCTTTTGGCCCCTAGCTATGTCTCACTCCCCTGACTCCTCTGACACCCATTGGGACAAATAAATCTTGTACATCTTTTTGTATCCGATGAAAATCACCCATTTTCTGTTCTTTGCTTAGCTCTTCCTGAGCACTTGACACATCTCCACAGTCTCTCATCAACTCCTCACTGCCCAAATGCCTTTCCTGTAAGTCCTCTTTGGTAGTCCTTGGGGGGAATGATCCATCCCTCTGCCCCCTGTCCGTTGTTCACTTTGCTTTCTGGCTCACATAATCTTCAGCTGGGGTCTTTTCGGCAGCCTGAGGCTGGCTCTCTGGCTTGCCTGGGGTTCTGGCTTGCCCCTACCTTGTGCTTTCTCTAGCCTTCGGACCTCCTTTGCTTTTCTTGCTTCCCTCATCATCTCACTGCGCCTCGTCTTGGTGTGTGCCCTGGCTTCCCCTCCACACCTGGCTCTTCTTCCTCGTCTGACTTCCCTTTATCTTCTTTATCTACTTCACCCTCTACTTTACCTTGCTTTCCAGCTTTCCTTCATTTCTATTGTAGAGTATTTCCATGTGAAGATGTCCCCTCCTTTTCCTGTCCTACCTGGATTCTGGACAGGTTCTTCCTCCTTATCTAGTTTTGCAGAGTGCTGGGACAGACACACAGACCTGCAGGCTCCTCCTCAGGCTTGTGAAGTCAGCTGCCCCTCCTGCCACCAGGCAGCTCACGGAGCTGGTACTGCACGGGCAACAGGAGTGGAAGGCGCTGGGTAGGAGGGCAATTTCTTTATGGGGCCTGGAGATGGTTAACAGAGAGGAGTCCCACAAATGTTCTGTCTTCTCCAGAATTGTAGAAATAGGTGTACAGTTTACTACAGTAGATTTAGTCAGGATTGTTTTTGACTATAAGTGACAGAAGCCAACACCAAGTTCCTTAGGTGAAAAGAGGGAAAAGTTCATTGGCCTCAAACCCAGGACAGACGCCAAGAAAGCTCACAAGATCATGGAAAAGCTGCAGAACCAGTGCCCCAGAGGCTGGAATTTAGGATTGCCTGCCTGGCATTTTCCTCTTCTCCAGGTGTCTCTGCTTCTTCTTGCATGTTGACTTCTCTTTTCTCCTACTTCAAATAGGCCTCCTCAGTGGGCAGGGAACGTTGCCACAGGCTCCAGTTTAGAAATCTCAGTTCCATCTATAAGTCCCAGGGAAGGTCTCTGATTGGCCCTGCTCAGGTCCAGCCCCACCCCTGGAGCCAATCACTGCAAGAGAGAGGGAGACTGGCTGGGAGCTGAGTCACCTAACCATTCCGTGTGTGTGTGTGTGTGTGTGTGTGTGTGTGTGTGTGTGTGTGTGTGTGTAGCATTTGAGAAAGAAAGCTTGCAAGCTACTTTGAACTGTAACAAGGACAGTACTGCCTGGGATGTGCTAAGAACCCTCATGGTCTCCAAAATTCTCCAGGAGCCTAGAATTTAGTTTGGGAGATAAGACACAGAAATAACCAGAATGCAACAGCTTGCAATGACTCCAAGGCTGGATAAGAATAGCTGGAACTCCCCGCCTACCTCATAAGCTTGTCTCTTGGGTAAAAATTAGACACTTAACGTGAAAGGGCTTTGAAAAGACAGCAGTCACAAAGACCTTTACAGGTCACCTGGCACATTTACACCCACCCTGGGGACGAAGCATGGTTCTGTGCAGTCAGACTGCCTCAGCTTCCTGAGCAACAAAATGGGACTGATACTATATAGTTCCTTCTTCATAGGGCTGTTGAAGAATTGGAGAACATGGGTGTGGAGTACTCAGCAGAGTGGCATACTTGTCAAGTATTATTATTATTGCATATTGTTACCTGACCCTCTTCAAATGTCTACAGAGTGAACATGGCAAAACTAACATTCCCATTGTATAATGAAGGCAGAGAGAAATAAAGGACCTGTCTGCTAGTAATTAGTCCTGCTGGTGATGGCAGAGCTGGGGGAGAACAGCACTCTTTCCGAGGTTTGCGTTCCCAGAGGATCAGGCCTAAGAGCGGCCTGTAGAGTGCCAGGTGGAGGTGTGGAGACACAGCCAATGTTCATGGAGAAGCGGGATGTCCTTTTGGGTCAGCCAGTGTTTTGCACTAGGAGTGGGCCCTGCAAGGATGGGCAGGCCATCTGCAGGACTCCATTCCTGCTGGGGACTTAGAACATTATGGGAGTGGGACGTAAGTGGGGCTTATTACCCCAAGCCTTTCTCCGCCATCTAACACTCATGCCTCCTCCTCAGGTACCCGGCCCCCACACCCAGAGCTTCTCTTCTGTGTGTCTGTTTACCGGACCCATGCATTCTCCTCTATAAATACCAGCTCTGGTATTTCGGGTTGGCAGCTGTTGCTGCCAGGGAGATGGCTGGGTTGACATGCGTTCTTGACAAAACACAAACCCTTGGTGTGTGTGGGCGTGGGTAGTGTGTGTAGGAGGATGAATCAGAGAGGGGTGGGGTGGGCACAAGGGGGCAGAAGCCAGGCAAAGTTAGTGGTGTGGGGGTGAGAGTGTACTTAGCAATTGGAAAATGAAAGCACACCAACATATTAAAAATCCTATAAGGTCCTGGATAGTTAAGTGTAATTATTCGTTAGAGAAACATTTATTTTCCTATTGTAAGTGTGAAGTTTTTTGATTGTTAATAAGAGTCTGTCAATTATCAGAGAAAGGAAGAAAGAAGGAAAAGGAAGAAAGAAAGAGCACACTAGAACCTTCCTGGAAATCACTCTGTTGTTTATAAATGAGGCCCTACATCATCAGTAGGGGGGAGGGAAAGGCCCTATACTAGACTATGGGGAAATCGAGGTTCAGAGCTAGAATCCAGGTGCCAGTGGGCATACCTGAGCAGGTCAGCCCTCTGACCCTAGGGCATGCTCATACCCTGGAGCCTACCTGGAGACCCTCCACCCCTAGGTCTGACTGGTGGGCTCCTGGTCCTTGCTTGAGCCTTCTCAAGATCTGCCACTTTCAGAGACTCTTTAGAAAAAAAGGCACTTGGAGACTTTCTTGGTAATAGGCCTGCCCTTTCAGGAAATGACCCAAAGTCTCAATTTGGAACAAAAAGGAGACCCTCAAACTGAATGGGAGCCTCTCCTGTGCTCTCTCTCCTGAATACTCCTAAGATGCGGCAGGCACCCGAAGGCTGAAAGGGGCCCGCCTGGGGGTTCCAGCTGCGTTTGCTGCCCTGTTGAAGTTGTTGGCAGGCAGGCCTATCTTAAACCCTCCTAGGTTGACCAGCCTCTCCCACACCCCTCACCGGGGGCCCCCATCAGCCGGCTGAGGGGCGAAGGCCTCTTGCGGGGGAGCTGGCCTCCCTGCCCCCACGCCAGTGGCCGCCCTTTCCTGGCAGGACAGCCGGATCCTGCAGCTGTCAGGGGAGGGGCGGCGGGGGCTGATGTCAGGAGGGATACAAATAGTGCCGTCGGCTGGGGGCCCCGTGTCCCCTACCGCATCCACACTCCAGCCGGCCGCCTGCCCGCCGCCTCCTCCGCGCCGCCCAGCCTCGCCCGCGCCGCCACCATGAGCCAGGCCTACTCCTCCAGCCAGCGCATGTCCTCCTACCGCCGCACCTTCGGCGGGACCCCGACCTTCCCGCTCGGCTCCCCGCTGAGCTCGCCCGTGTTCTCGCGCGCCGGCTTCGGGAGCAAGGGCTCCTCGAGCTCGGTGACATCCCGCGTGTACCAGGTGTCGCGCACGTCGGGTGGGGCCGGGGGCCTGGGTTCGCTGCGGGCCAGCAGGCTGGGGACGGCCCGCGCGCCCTCCTCCTACGGTGCGGGCGAGCTGCTGGACTTCTCGCTGGCCGACGCCGTGAACCAGGAGTTCCTGACCACGCGCACCAACGAGAAGGTGGAGCTGCAGGAGCTCAACGACCGCTTCGCCAACTACATCGAGAAGGTGCGCTTCCTGGAGCAGCAGAACGCGGTGCTTTCGGCGGAGGTGAACCGGCTCAAGGGCCGCGAGCCTACTCGGGTCGCTGAGATCTACGAGGAGGAGCTGCGGGAGCTGCGGCGCCAGGTGGAGGTGCTCACTAACCAGCGCTCCCGCGTCGAGGTAGAGCGCGACAACCTGCTGGACGACCTGCACCGGCTCAAGGCCAGGTGAGAACCCAGTGCTCCCAGAAACCCCTTTCCACAGGCTTGGCGCCAAGGACCCTCTCCTGCCCCGTGCAGCGAAAAGGTCATTTATTTGTGTTCCCCGAGCGAGCGGAGATGGACTCCAGGTCTCTCTCTTGTGCTCCCGCTCTGCAAAGGAGCAGTTTTCTTGGGGAAGTCATGAGATGGGAAATGGGAGACCTTGGAAGACCAGGTGCCCTGCGGACAGCCCCCTTAAAAAGCATCTTAAGATAATGGGGTGATGTTGATGGTGGTCAGGCGGGCAGAGGGGTGGAGAAAGGAGGCCCAGATACAGTCAGAGGGAAAGGGGAGGTCTGGGGCCAGTTGGGAAAGGCAGGGGGTGGGAAATCAAGAAGTAGCTCTCAGCTCATCTGGGAGAGTAGAGCGGGGATCTTGGCTCCTGGGCCTGGTTTAGGCTATGCAGTTTCACAGGGGAGCAGATAACCCAGGGGGTAGGGGAGAGTGTGTGTGTGTGGGGGGGGGGGGCTTCAGCCCTCAGAAAGCTGGGAGGACCAGATGGCGGGCTCCAGTGGGTTCCTACTATGAAAGGACAGCAAGTATAGAGCGAGCACTCATGGGTCCTGCTTCTGACAGCCCAAGTGAGCAAAGGCACCGCCTTGCTACCCAAGTCACAAACATTAATTGAGCACCTACATAGGCCAAGCTGGGGCTAGGAACCAGGATCATAGAAGTAGATAAAATAGACATGGTTCCTAATCCCTGCGAGGTCACAATCTGATGGGGACATAGACTTCCAGGGTGTGGCTCTAGTGCAGAAATTGGGCCACTTCCTGTCTCCTCCCCAGTTGGGCGTGGCCTCCTGTCTACCCAGCAGTCAGAGCTTTCTCAGTTCCGAGCCCACTCTCTGAGCAGTCCCTGGGCCAGTCATCTCCAGGGCTGGTTTTATCCTTACCAACTCTTTGTCCCCTGTGTCCCATCAGGCTGCAGGAGGAGATTCAACTGAAAGAAGAAGCAGAGAACAATTTGGCTGCCTTCCGATCGGTGAGCCTCTTTGATCCCCTGGCAGCCTTACCCCTCTGTCCCCCCCATGTGGCCCCTGGTCTCCCTTGGCCCTGCTTAAGTGATCAGTGATCCTGTCCCTCTTGTTTGACCTTTGCCAGGATGTGGATGCAGCTACTTTAGCTCGAATTGACCTGGAGCGCAGGATCGAATCTCTCAATGAGGAAATTGCATTCCTCAAGAAAGTACATGAAGAGGTATACTCTGGGCCCTCCTCTTCAGGGTCCATAGACACTGGTGAAAGCAGGTGGAGATGGGAAATGGTGGTGCTGGACTCCGGGAGTGGGGGTGAGAGAGGGCTGTATGGGGCTTGGTAGGAGACTGAAGCCCACATGCACCCTGCAGGAGATCCGAGAGCTACAGGCTCAGCTTCAAGAACAGCAGGTCCAGGTGGAGATGGACATGTCCAAGCCAGACCTCACTGCTGCCCTCAGGGACATCCGGGCCCAGTATGAGACCATTGCAGCTAAGAACATCTCTGAAGCTGAGGAGTGGTACAAGTCAAAGGTAGGCAGCTTGGCCTCCATGTCCCCCTTGATCCCAGTTTGGAAGTGCTTCCTTTGGCTCCACCCATGAGGAGGAGAGTGAGCCCGGGTCTCCCTGCTTTCTTGCCTACCCTAACCTGCATCCTGCAGCCTCTTCATCTCAGGGCCCCTCTCTGCCCTTAGGTGTCCGACCTGACGCAGGCAGCCAACAAGAACAATGATGCCCTACGCCAGGCAAAGCAAGAGATGATGGAGTACCGACACCAGATCCAGTCCTACACCTGCGAGATCGATGCCCTCAAGGGCACTGTGAGTCCCTGTCCACCTTGCCAGCCCAGCCCTTTCTGCCTGCAGCCACACCCTCGTTCTGTGACCTTGAGCTCTTCACATGCCCTTTCTGGGCCCCTGTCTGCTCTAATCAACCACGGGGGTAAAAACAGACAGGTGGATTGCCATTTGGGCTCTCAGGAAATCATAGGGCTTCTCTGTGGGGCGTGGGGGCTGAACAGCGATGCTGCATTTTATCAGTTCGATTCTCTGAGTTTCCATGAAACACTTCATTTGAGTTCAGGGTTCCTGGTTCAGAAGAGTTTGACAATTCCTGGACCTGTCCATCTGGGGTTGCTTCCCAGCCCTGAGGCTGTCTTTCCCCCCATCCTTGGATGCCTAGTATCCCTCTACTTCCCACAACCTGACCTTGACCTGGGCGTCCCTTTCCTGCAGAATGATTCCCTGATGAGGCAGATGCGGGAGCTGGAGGACCGCTTTGCTAGTGAGGCCAGCGGCTACCAGGACAGCATCGCTCGCCTAGAGGAGGAGATCCGTCACCTCAAGGACGAGATGGCCCGCCACCTGCGCGAGTACCAAGACCTGCTCAATGTCAAGATGGCCCTGGATGTGGAGATTGCCACCTACCGGAAGCTGCTGGAGGGCGAGGAGAGCCGGTGAGGGGCAGGGCAGGGCTGGCGGCAGGGCTCTGGGGCGTGCTGGGGAGCCCACTCCCACCCCGGGGGGCTCAGCACCACCTCAGCAAGGTCTGGAAACAGTTTTATACAGGAGGCCACCACTCTACTCATTGCTGAGAATTAACAAGGCCGCCTGGGTAAAAAGTGGTTTAATTAATAGCTTTTATAGAAAGAGAAATATAACTATTCCCTCATCTACCTTCAAAATTAAGATCCAGCAGCATAAAACCATGTTCAGCAAATGGTAATAAAATATTACTGCCAGTCAAGGGAGAGAGGATAGCGAGATGGGGAATGATGAGGTGGGAAGGGGAGGAGCAGCATGTAGAGGCAGGGGGGGAGACAGCCTGTGTGCAAGCTGAAAGAGGGTGCAGGCTGTGCGCTGAGGACGCCCATGTGCACACACGCTCATACACCTGCTCACAGGAAGGGACACAGAATGACATGCTCAACATGTCAACTCACCTCTAGACACAGAAAACAGCATACAATTGGAAGGGGACGCATGGTCACCTACTGGGAGGAGGAAATGTTCTATAGCTTGATTTAGACTGGTAGTTACGTGGATGTATGTAGGTGCTGATCAAAACCCACAGAATTGCATACTAAAGATCTTTGCATTTCACTGTGTGTAAACTTAACCTGAATTTAAAACAGATCATTAACTAAAAAAGTGATGCCCGTTGGTACTCATAAAAATGACACCGGAAGTGTTAAAGAATCAGCACCTGTGTTTAGATGTAGACTTCTGCATAGATTTCAGATTTTGTAGAGTAGTGACGCCTATATATGATGACCTTTTAAGGTAGCTAAATGGCAGCTCCTGGGACTTGGCCTCACATGGGTGGGCCAGAGGTTCCCAGCCTGGCTGGAGGGTGGGCACACACAATGGATGCCCCGCCCCCCAGTTCAAATCCTGGTGAACGGGAGAGTGTGGGGTTGGGGGTATTAAGGTCATGTCAGCAGATCAGAGATAGAATAGGTGATCTTTCTAGAAGTGGCATTCCTGGGACAGATGCAGTTGGCCTTTGACCCCATTCCCTGAGCAGTATGGCAATGGGAGTGCTGGGGTCCCTGGGACTGGGACAGCTGAGGGTGGTGCTCAGAGAGGACCAGGTCAAGCTTTGATAGGTGGTCACAGGAGAAGATGGCAGGTCCTAACCCTTTGGGGATTTGATCTGTCTTTCAGGATCAACCTCCCTATCCAGACCTTTTCTTCCCTCAACTTTCGAGGTGAGTATGTGTTGGCAGGTGGAGACTGGGGTGGTGGGGTGCAGGAATCCAGCACGGGCACTGCCCAAGGCCAGCCGGGAGGGAAGAATGGTACCGTGGGCACAGGACTGGGGTCTGGGGAAGGGAAAATGGGCTGCTGCCAGGTGGGGAGGGGCAGTTTTGGTAGAGGCACCTTCTGACAAAAAGGTCATTTTATTATCTCATGGTATTGTATTGACCATGTCCCCTGCGCCTTCTGGGAGTATTGAGCAGCAGCCAAGAGCTTTTGTTTCTGTTTATTGATATACTCAAATGCTCAAGGAACCAGGGGTGTCCTTGGGGGCTTGGCAGCAGAAGAATCTAGAACTACACCTCCTGGGGTATAAGGCACCCCTCCACCTCACTGGGCTACTTGTTGAACACCTTCAGTTTTCTGGAGCAGGATGTTGGATGCATGTTCACAACAAGGAAGCCAAACCGTAGCAAAGCCAAACAATTAGAGGGAGCTCCTGGGGCATTCTGCCATTCTGCCATTAGTAATATGCAGATCGTATGGCTTCCAACCTGGAGAACAGAAAAACATTCTATAATGATACATTAGAGAAGGAAGTCAGAGTCCTTGGCAGGCTCGCCTTTCCTCGATCAAACCATTTATATCTTCGATGCTCATTTTCATTGGGAAAAATTACATGCTGGCTCCGTGGAGTTATTACGTTCACCATAGGCTGGGTGCTCGCTAAGGAGATTCAGGAACCCCAAACTTTAATACCAAGGACCTACGTTTGACCCTTCCTATAAAACTCAGAACCTTTCTTTTTAGTTAGGAGTTTATACAGACACCAAGTGTGAGCCTTGCATTTAAAACTGCTTCATGCTTTTCGAAATTAATAGTCCTGTGGCCATGATAGGGCAAGTATCATTGTTACCATTTTACAATGAGAAAACTGAGGCACAGAGGGGCAAGCCACTGGCTACCAACACAGTGACTCAGTGACTGACTTCTGTCAGTCCCTCTTTCATGAAGACATCAAGTTTAAGAGTCTTAAAGAGCGCTGGGGACCATGAGGTCCTCCAAAAGAGTATCTTGGGACTAGACTTTGGGATTCTAACTGTCAGGGTACACATTCAGGCGGGTTGTCCTGCAGCCCAGGGGTGGAGAGGGAGCAAGGAGCTGTGTGGGGGATGGAAGTGCTGCGTGGCCTAGGCCTCAGGGGTCCTGGCCTCCTGGAACAGCCACACCTATTGGTTCCTGATCCCATCTCAGTCGTGGGACTAACCCTGGGGTTTGCAGAGCCATTCACGGGGTTCAAGGACAGGTGATAAAAGTCTTGCTGAAAAATACCATGTCCATTTGGAGGGGATGGGAGTCTTCTGGGCTCTGCCCCATGGGACAAGGATGGACTCCCAGCCCCTGGAGCAGTCTTGGCCTGGACTCGGTCAGGCTGAGCATGTGGGTGGATCTGTTACAGAAACCAGCCCTGAGCAGAGGGGTTCTGAGGTCCATACCAAGAAGACAGTGATGATCAAGACCATTGAGACCCGGGACGGGGAGGTGAGCAGTCTGCTTGGTCCCCTTACCCTTGTGGAGGCTGTGGGGTGAGTGTGGGTTCTGTCAGCCAGGTGCTTGCCACAGGCTGTGCTCGGGCAAGCACTCTCTGAGGGGAGAGGACGTCTTGCTGTTGTGAGGGGAGGGTGCTGGCTATGGCTCCATCCTCCTACTGCAGGTGGCAGGGGACCTGGGTCACACTGGGCTTCTCTTCCTCCCCAGGTCGTCAGTGAGGCCACACAGCAGCAGCACGAGGTGCTCTAAAGCCAGAGAGTCCTCTGCCACCAGGGACCGTCCTTGCCCCTGTCCTCACTGCCTCCTGAAGCCAGCCTCTTTCCATCCCAGGGCACCCAGCTATAGTGCTCCCCTCACAGCCTCTGTCCCCTACTCACCAACACCCCTCATGGTCCCCAAAGGGGACACGGCCTGTCCCTGCCCGACACAGGGAGCCCCCAGCAGTGTGAGTCCCAGATGTTGGAAGTAAGTGAGCCTGGCTCTTGGCCACCCTTGAGAAGTACATGGCATGGGCCCACTGGGAGCAGTGGCTCTGCCCCTCCCACCTCTGTGACCCCAGGCTCTAGCCTCCGGCTTGGGAGAGGACCCCCCACCCTAGCTGGGTGTCGGGACCCCTACTCCCAGCCCAGGTCAGAGAAAGGGATTCCTCAGTAAGCCGGGCAGGTAACTGGGGGCCTAGTCCCCTCTGGAGACTGGGGGGCACTAAACTAGCCCCATAGTCCCTTACATTCCCAGGGTAGGCTTAGAAAGCAGGGTCTGCAAGAGGCAACACCCGAAGGTGCCAAATGTGGGAACAGGAGATGCAGAGGGAGAGAGGGTGGGCGGAGCCGCGAGGAGAGGACAGGAGAAAGAGAGCGGTCTCAGGCAGGTGGCAGGGGCGCCCACCTCTTATGCCTGCCCCTCCCCCACTGCAGGGCTCTGGACTGAAACAATAAAAAGACAAGCACAAACCTAGCATGTCCCCTGTTGTTTTTGACTGCCAGGTCTCCACTAGGGGCTCCCAGGGCCCTGTCAAACGGTGCCTTGTGATGGATTGTCCCTCCTGCCCAGCCAGACTGTCCCCCAGAGCCAGTCACATCCTTTGTCCCCAGAGCCTCCCAGCCTTGTTTTAAGTGTCTAGGCTATGGGGGAGGAAGCTGGACAGGGGGCTTTTGTTGGGGATCCCCAAATACCTCCTGTTAGGCCCCAGTCTGGGACTGGCCAGCTTGTACCTCCTACACGCTTCAAATAATCAGGGCCCAGAGACACCACCTGCTGCTCTTTCTGAAGGTCAGCACTGCTCCCCAAAGACTGGCTCTAACGCAGGGCTCCTCGCCCTGTTTCTTTCCTGGATAAGCTTACAGCCTTCTCACCATACCTGCCTGGGCACCTTTATGCACAAGGGCCAGTTCAAGAAAAATGACACTGTTAGAGAAATGAAAAACTTGATCTTGTTTTTGGAGAAGACCCAATACTCGAAAAATGTGCATTCATCCTCCATTGATTTATCATTTTAATGCAATGCTATCAATTAAAATACTAAAGGGAAATTTGGGGAGAACTTGGGAAGATAGGAGGAAAACATAGAACATATGAAAAGAACATTAGGAAATTATGGGATAAAAGATTCATACAGCCTGACCAGGCGGTGGCACAGTGAATAGAGCGTCGGACTGGGATGCGGAGGACCCAGGTTCAAGACCTCGAGCTCGCCAGCTTGAGCGCGTGCTCATCTGGTTTGAGCAAAGCTCACCAGCTTGGACCCAAGGTCGCTGGCTTGAGCGAGGGGTTACTCGGTCTGCTGAAGGCCCGCGGTCAAGGCACATATGAGAAAGCATTCAATGAACTAAGGTTTTGCAATGAAAAACTGATGATTGATGCTTCTTATCTCTCACTGTTCCTGTCTGTCTGTCCCTGTCTATCCCTCTCAATGTCTCTGTAAAAAAAAAAAAAAAAAAAAAAAAAAGATTTATACAGATATGTTAAAGGTTTCTGTGGGGAAACCTTAATTATGCAATATAGGGGCTGAGGAAGTTGGGTAGCCATGAGGGACAGGATGAAGGCTGTCTCTCTCTTCACTCCTTCCGAAAATGAAATTCCAGGTGGATCAATGGTTCAGGAAGCTTGATGGGTCCTTCCTGTCACTCCTCACAGGTTTAGGGATTCCCCTCTAGAGATGGGAAGAGGGTAGAGATCACAAACAAAAAATTCAGATTATTTGTAGGTAAAACAAACCTAGTGGGGTCTTAGTCTTAAGGTTCCTAGTCTGAAGTTTCTAAGTGATTCTTTTCCAGAAACTTCCAAAGGACATTCTGGTGTCTTTCTCCCCTCTTTGGATACACTCCTTGCTCACAAGTTGCCCCTTTCCCTCTGGGCTGTATAGTCCCTCCCTTTACAAAGGCCCCCTTCTCCTTGGCAGTTCTTCACATCTGGGTCTGGGAGCAACCCTGGCCCTTACTCTCTGCCAGCGTTGACTCTTGGTCATTGCTTTCCCCCAGTGTTTCAATGGGGTGAACCCTGTGGGCCCCAGATCTGCTCTGATTAATCTGGAGATCTCCAAGAGAAAAGAGAAATGGCTTTTCCAGGGTCCTTACCCTGGGAGAGAGGAGGAGGGATGGGTGAGGGGCCCTTATCCTTGAGGCTGCTGGGGATGCTGTGCCTGAGCTAGTCTCTCTGGGAGAGGAACACCTGGAGGAGGCTGGGCCCAGGTGGAGAAGAGCTGGTGTGTGGATCCAGGAGGAACTTCTGGAGCCTCCTGTTTCCTTCTCTCCCCTGAATGAGTTATGTGTGCTTATCTACCCCACAAAGGACAAGGGACATACAAGCCAGGGTAGGCCTGAGCGGCAGCCCCACCATCCAAAGAAAAGCTTAGATGCAGACTAAACTCAGAGTCAGACCTCCAGGGCCTGACCCCCACCATTCCTCGATCTCCTCCCCAACTTTGCCCAACACCGTGATGAGCAGTCATTGAGCTCTGCTTGAATGTCTCTGGTGTCAGACAGCTCATTCCCTCCATGGTGGTCCCTTCCAGCTGCAACAGCTCGGAAAGTCAGAAAGCCCTTTCTTCGCGGCACACATCTATATCTTGTGATGACTATACCTTGTCCTCAGAGAAGAGAAGAGGCCCAGACCTACCCTGTGTCCCACAGTAGGGAAGCATTCTCTGAGCAGAACCCTCCTGGGACTAGAAATTCTGGTTGTGAGCCTCAGTTTTGTCTCTGTCCTTGGAAGCTGGCCAGTGACCCAAGGAACCTACGGTGTAGGGAGGCAGGTGTGGCGCTCCTAGAGAAAGACAAAAATAAACCAAAGAAGACCTGGGTCTCACATGGCCACACGCATACGCTCCATCATCTCCAGGGAAGACCTGGGTCTCACGTGGCCACACGCATATGCTCCATAGTCTCCAGGGAAGACCTGGGTCTCACGTATATGCTCCTTCATCTCCAGGGAAGACCAGATCTTCAGGGAAGACCTGGGTCTCACGTGGCCACACGTATATGCTCCATCGTCCCCAGGGAAGACCTGGGTCTCATGTGGCCACACGCATATGCTCCATCGTCCCCAGGGAAGACCTGGGTCTCACGTGGCTACACGCATATGCTCCATCATCTCCAAGGCAAAGCCTCCCCCTGCTGCTGGGGGCACTGGGCACCTTCTCCTTCAAGCCTCTGAATATTGAGAAACAAGAGAGCTCACAGGAGGCTGACAGGCTTCCCACTAGAGCCATGGTACCTGAGGAGGAAGGACTGTGGAGGCAAATAGTCCCTAAGGCAGAAACTGAGGTCCAGCAGGCACTTTCTGACCCTGTCTGCCCACCCTGGCTACCCTCTCACCCTCTGCTCCTTGAGACAGTGCACCACACCCATTCACCACTTCCTCATCTTCCTCTTGCCACAAACTTGCCCAGGACACTTACGCAAATACATCAGTGACCTTTGGTTCAACACCTAAAATGTCAGCTACCCAAGGGCAAGGTTTATATTGGACTTATTCATTACTGTATCCCTGGTGCCCAGAAGAGTGCTTGGTCCATAAAAGGTGCTAATCAAATATTTAAATACTTGTTGAATGAATATCCACTGGGCACTTTTATTTGCTTTTCTCTAAATTAAATATTTATCAGAAAGGCCGATGGCCCCCACTTCATTCACTAATTCAACCAACATTCACTGGGTTTCACCCTTCTCCAGGCACATAGTATATCATTGTGAGTAGGAGGAAGCTTCCTACTGCCCAGAGAGGTGGGGTGAACAGCCAAGGTCACACAGCATATCTGTGGCCAAGGAGGATGGGGCCCCAGGTTCCTTGGCCTCTGGAGCCCAGATCTCTTTCCATGACACCATAGGCTTGTGATCGCTAGGCAGGGCAGACTGGCAGCACACACCCAGCCAGGCGCCAGGCCGCGGGGCACTGTGGGGCCCATTCTCAGGGACAGATGAAGGCCTTGCAGACAGCTGCCCTGGGTGACAGGCCTGTCCAAGCTGACTTCCCACTGTCATAGTCAGTACGGGCTCCTCCAGGAGAGGGCGCCAGTGACTCAACCGGGTCAGTGCCCTCGCTGCCCAGGCCCACGCACCCCTGGGTGCCTATCTGTGAATGCCCTCTTTGCAAATATTCGTACAAGAGAAACACAAGCCATGTTCCAGGTTCTGTGCCAAGCCCTTTTTAAATAGTTAATATTCATTTTAATATTTAATATAATAATTTAAGGCCATCACAACAACCTAAGTCAGATCATGTAATTCCTCCGCTCAAAATCCTCTGAGTTGACTTTCGGGTTCACTAGGAATAAAAGTGCCATGGCCTACAAGCTGCTAGACGGTCCGGCCTCATGTCCAGCCACTGTCCCATCACTCTGTCCAGGCCCACTGGCCTCCTGGCTCCTTTTGGAGCTCAGGTCTGCCTGAGCCAGTCTTACCCAGACATCTGCACTATTTGCTTCTGCACCCAGTGAGGCTCTAACCACCCTATGTGAAAATCCAAGCCCCCACCACATGTCTATCTCCATTACCCTGTTCCATTTTATTCACAGTGCTTACTGCCTTCTAAATATCTTTATTATTTCTGTATATCTATCTATCTATCTATCTATCTATCTATCTATCTATCTATATCTCCTTCCTCAAATATAAACAATACAAGTTCAGGAATCCTTGTTGGTTTTATTCATTGCTATACCCCTAGTGCTTAGAATAGTGCCAGGTTAATACTTAAATAGAAACTCAAAAATATTTGTTGAATGAATAATAACCCCTGAGTTAGATCACTGCCATTTTATAGATGAGGAAACTGAGACTACAGATGTCAGTATCACCCAGTGCATTGATCCAACCAGCCAACCAACCAGCCAACATTTACAGACCATCTATCTACTGTAATTCATGCAAATCCTTTAGGCACTGTGCTAAGCGGCTTTGAGTTATTGGTTTTTAAAAAACAGTTTCTAGTCCTTTGTTTTTAATGTTCCATCTGCTTTCAATGCTTTGTCCCTACCTTTTAATCTTTTTTTTTTTTTTAAGAATTCAATTTACAGTTAAGTATCCAACTCATCATCAGTAGTTGCCAGGGACTGGTGCAGGGGCCATGGTAGGCTACAAAGGAGGTGCTCAGGCAAATATTTAGGGCAGTGGTTCTTAACATTTTTTGAGGTAGCGAACCCACCAGTTTCATATGCGCATTCACCGAACCCTTCTTTAGTGATAAATAAAATATGATTTTTTTTTCTAAATTCAAGACATAGGTATATGTTTTTTTACTGGTGCACAAAATGAGCCGTGCATGAACATCACCTTGCTCAAAGAACAAAACCAACAAAGTGCATGAACTCACAACAAATTACGGTATTACTTTATTCTGGCCTCCGCGGCAGAGGCTTCTCCGAACCCCTGAGACCAACTCATCGAACCCCTAGGGTTCGATTGAACTCAGGTTAAGAACCACTGATTTAGGGTGATCAGACTGTTTTGTGTGGTCCTGGGGTAGGGGATACGTGATTCTCTGCATTTTACAAAACCCAAGAACTTCACAGTACAAAGAGTAAGCTTTAATGTATGCAAACAACAACAACAAATTTCATTCCTTAAGGCTCTTAATCCCTATGAACATAATTCAGTATTTGTTTCTTCTCTACCCTCTCCATGGACACACACAGAAGCATACTTGAACTTTGGTCTTCCAGAATGTAGGTGGGGAATGAGGGGACAACATCAGGACACTTTCTCCATCTCCAGATGACTCAGGGCTTCTCCTTTGGTTCCTCTCTGCCTCCCCAGGCTTCATTCTTCAGGGCTGAAGATCAGACCTGGGCCTCTCACCTGCACTTTAAAAAACCTTTTTATTTTAAGGTGATTGTCAGTTTCCATGTGGATACAATACAGAGATAGCCTGTGTACCCTTCGCTTGGTTTCTGCCAATGGTAACATCTTGTATAACTCTAGTATAATACCATAACTAAGAAATAGTCAATGATATAGTTCACCCACCTTCTTCAGATTTTACCAGATTTAAGTGCATTCATTTATGTGTGTATGTTTATGTGCGTGTCCATGCATGCACGGTATCCATGTATTTAATTCTATGCAATTATATCATGTGTATAGATCATGTGACTACCACCACAGTCAAGATACAGAATTGTTCCATCGCAAAAATTTCACTTGGACTTTAAAAAGCAGGTATATCCTATCTTGATGTTTTTTAAAGTGCAAACCTTGGATACATCAGTCACCTGGGGCACTTGTTAAATGTGCAGAGTCCTGCTCAACCAATGAGTGCGTGGATGGGTAGGGCAACAAATCGATGTTTCTCTCTCTCTCTCTCTCTCTCTTCCCCCTTCCTCTCTCTCTAAAATTAATAAATAAAAAATAACTGTTTAAATGTGCAGACTCCTGGACCTTCCCAGCACCTCCTACTGAGCCTACATCTCTGGCGATGGGGCTTGAACATCTGTACTTTTTACAGGCACCAATTTTGAGAACCACGGTTCTGACTGGCCTCCAACTCTCCCATCTCCAAACCACCCTCCACACTGTGGCTACCAAAGGGATCTTTATAAAACACAGCTCTGACCATGTTATTCTGCCAATTAACATGCTGCATCGGCACCCAACTGTCATCAGGATACAGACTTCAGCAAGCAAAGCCTGGGTCAGGTCTGTTTCCCATCTTATTCACCCCTCCTCTGCAGTCTCGTCCCTCTGAACTCCTCTGGTCCTAGAGCACATCCTCTACTTTCACCACGTTCTCATTTCGGTCATGTTGTTCCTTCTGCCTAGAATGTCTTTCCCACTCTTCTCTGCCCATTGCAACCCTATTCAACTACCCACTTCTACGGATGAGGACTTGGAGGTTGAGAGAGGCTTGTTGACACCCAGCAAGCGCAGGCAGGACCAGTTGGAAGCCGGAATCCACCAGACTCCCTGCTCCTGGTCTTACTGTTTACCACACTGTCATGGAGGCTGCCGGAGGCCAGTGGTCCCACTTCTTTGGCTGTCTGCTCCCCTCCTTTGGGCCTTCCTTTCCATTTGCCTCCCAGACATCTCACCCAAGACGTCCCATCCCCCACCCCAGTTGAGTGGGCTTGGGAATCAGGGGCCTGAGAGCAGGGAGGAAGGGAAATGAGATTGAGCCCGAGGGTAACCCGACTCCTCCGGGAGTGGGCTTGGGTGCAGACACACCATGGGGGAGGGGGCTGAGAATGGTTAAGCTTGTGGGGGCTGTGAGGACTCCCGGAGGGAGGAAGGAGCAGAGTGGAGTTCAAGTCCCCTCCTCTGCTGCCCCCTCCCTCCACAGCTCCCTCGAAACTGGAGCCGGGGGGCCTAAAAATAGCCCCCGAGGAGCAATTGCCAGCAGGCCGCCCTGGTGACCTTCTGGGTAGCACAGGCCGAAGGCGGGCAGGCAGCAGAAAGGCAGGGCGCCGGCCCCCGGACTCATCTTCCAGGGCACCATCCCTCGGGTGCCCCGTGTCCGTCGTCAATTCCAGCGTCCCCGGCCCAGCTCGCTGAGGCCATGCAGAAGTCCCGGGGCATGCGAAGCGAGGAGGCGGGCACGAGGGCACCCCCCAGCCCGGGGGTGCCCCCGAAGAGGGCCAAGGTGGGGGCCGGTGGAGGGGCCGGGGCCGGGGCGCCGGTCTTCCTTAGGCCCCTGAAGGACGCGGCAGTGTTTGTGGGCTGCGACGTGAGGCTGCGGGTGGTGGTGAGCGGGACGCCCCAGCCCAGCCTCAGCTGGTTCCGCGATGGGCAGCTTCTGCCCCCGCCGGCCCCCGAGCCCAGCTGCCTGTGGCTGCGAAACTGCGGTGCCCAGGACGCCGGCAAGTACAGCTGCAGGGCCCAGAACGAGAGGGGCCAGGCCTGCTGCGAGGCGGTCCTCACAGTGCTGGAGGTCGGAGGTAATGGGGAGGGGGCGCCGGGTGGGGTGCCCAGAGGGAGAGCAGGGCTGCCTGGGTCACACGGATTCATCCAGCTTGCTTCCCAGGTCCTTGGGCTTCTCAGCTGCACTGGCCCAGAAGTGCCCACCCAGAGGCAAGTGCAGGGAAAGGGGTGTCAAGGTAGAGAAGCTCCCCACAGGAAGGTCAGAGGTCAAGGGTCAGCAAAGCTTGAGTCCCACTCAGGCCTCTCTGGGAATTCCACAGTGGACACCCTCCTAGTTTCCTTGTAGTGAGAGGCCCCCAGTGGAAAATCATCTTCATCAGCTCCAGTATTAGACTCCTGATCATCCATCCCCCTACAAGTGTGTACACCTCTGAAGGCTAGAGCCAGCCCCCTGGTCCCATTACAATGTTGAGGGGATGGGCCAGAGCTCCTCACAGTCTACTGCCTGGGCAGGTTGGTATGGTAGGCACCAGGCTGGCTGGAGGAGGCCAGCGGCTGGACAAGTGTGATTAATGGGGTTTAGGACATCAGGAGGTAGAATTAGGGTTTGTTGCTCCCAGGCGGGTATGGCTGTGGGTGCCTGAGAATCCACATGCTAGTGTGCGCTCGTGCTTGTGTGCACGTGTGTGGGCCGTGGAAGGGTCTGGTGGTACAAGCAGATGAGAGACAGGGGTGTGCGGAGCTGGTGTGGAAAGCCCACCGGCTGGCCACATCTAGCTGAGGTTGGGAGCAGGTGGAAAAGGGATGCTCAGGCAGGTGCCTGGGGTCCCGCCTGCCTGGGCATAGAGTGCTAGCCTCCCGTGGCCCAGGGCGGAAGGAGAGGGGTCTGAAGGTAGAGTGCTAGCCTCCCGTGGCCCAGGGCGGAAGGAGAGGGGTCTGAAGGTAGAGTGCTAGCCTCCCGTGGCCCAGGGCGGAAGGAGAGGGGTCTGAAGGTAGAGTGCTAGCCTCCCGTGGCCCAGGGCGGAAGGAGAGGGGTCTGAAGGTAGAGTGCTAGCCTCCCGTGGCCCAGGGCGGAAGGAGAGAGGTCTGAAGGTAGAGTGCTAGCCTCCCGTGGCCCAGGGCGGAAGGAGAGGGGTCTGAAGGTAGAGTGCTAGCCTCCCGTGGCCCAGGGCGGAAGGAGAGGGGTCTGAAGGTAGAGTGCTAGCCTCCCGTGGCCCAGGGCGGAAGGAGAAGGGTCTGAAGCTGGCCTTGATGCTCCGGGTCCTGCTGGGGATCCTGCTGGGGGAGGTGTGTGCGCCAGGCCAGAGCCCATTCTTCTTGGGTCCAAGTGTGGGCTTCCTTTTTGACCTCCTCTAACCTGGAGACGGAGCCTTAGAATGACTTAACCTTGAGAAACAGAACTCTGAAGAAATAGGCTCCAGTCAGGGGAGATGGCAAAAAGCTTAGGGGTCACTGAGTATGTTCTGCCCATTTTCAAGAGGAAATGTCGCTCCAGCTGGGTGGTGTCATATAGGGGTATACATCGTTGGGGGTTGAGGAGGAGGCCCAGGGACGAAGCAGCTAAGTAGCCGGAGGGGAAAGGAGGCGCTCAGGGGCAGCCATGGCAGGAGAAAGGAGCCAGAACAGGGGCTCAGCCTCACCTCACAGCATCTCCTCTTTCCCTAGCCCCACCCTGCCCACACTCCCACAGTCTTCAGGGACTGGTTCCTGGAGTCCCGGTGGCCAAGCCTGGGGCAGAGAGGGCCAAGGCTGGCTTCTCTTGGTTGGCTTTGCTCTTGGCCAGGTACAGGCTTTCCCAGCCTGAAGTCAGAGGATGGGGCCTGTCCTGAGCTGGGGAAGGATCGGATTCCTTGGGGATCTTAGTTCTAGTCCTCGAAGGGTACAGAAAACAACATAAATCAAAGGGCACAGTTGGAAAGGACCACAGGGAATGGAAGCTCCAGGTACTTCCTTGTACAGATGAGGACACCATGGTCCAAAGCAGAGGGAGATCTGCCCAAACATGGAGAGCTGGTTATGACCACCCCAGAATCAAGAAACCAGTCATCCTGGTTTCAACTTAGGAAGCTTTTTACTACTCAAGGAGTTCTGGAGGAAGGAGAGAGAAAATGAGGGGAGCTATATATTGTATAAAGGGTAACTCAGGCCTGGCCTTTCTGAGGACAAGAGTGTCCTAGCCTGCCCTGGTCCCCCAAAGTGGGCAGCGATAGGGTACTAGACCTTCCTTCCCACGGCACGGCTGTCTTCTCAGCCCCCCCACCCCACACCCATCATCTGGGTGACATGGTCAGCACCCCTGTCATCTAGGTGACATGGCCTCCAAACTTGGGTGATATGGCCCTGGCTGGCATACCTAGATGGAGGCCAGGGGGACAGTCTCCAGGTTGTTCTATTGGACTTGAATGTGGAAAAGAAAAGGACCCTGGGGGTTGTGGCATTGGAGTTGGGGGCCTTTTTTTTTACTTCTCTTTTTAACAGAGAGAGAGGGTCAGAGAGAGGGATAGATAGGGACAGACAGACAGGAACGGAGAGAGATGAGAAGCATCAATCATCAGTTTTTTGTTGCCGTTGCAACACCTTAGTTGTTCATTGATGGCCTTCTCGTATGTGCCTTGACCGCGGGCCTTTAGCAGACCGAGCAACCCCTTGCTGGAGCCAGCGACCTTGGGTCCAAGCTAGTGAGCTTTTGCTCAAGCTAGATGGGCCCGCTCTCAAGCTGGAGAGCTCGGGGTCTTGAACCTGGGTCCTTCCACATCCCAGTCAGATGCTCTATCCACTGCGCCACCACCTAGTCAGGCCGAGTTGGGGCCCTTTTAACAGTTATGTTGAATAGGCAAAGGGCTGGGCTCCAGCAAGTCACACTTAAGAACTTTTTCCTACCTGTGGGGCTCCAGCAAGTCACACTTAAGAACTTTTTTCTACCTGTGAAATCTTTACCCTAAGAGCAGCCTTATAATTATTATCAATTGGTAATAATTCTTAGTAGTAATTTATAATAGTATGAATAGCTACTATGTTACCATGTGACAGGCAATATGCTGCCATATCTTGTCATATATCATTTAAGTCTCACAGCAGCCCTGGGGAAACTGAGGCACAGAGGGATTAAGTGACATGTCCTATTGTACAGACAGAAGATGGCAGAGCAGGGATGGAAGCCTTGGTTTGTTCCACTGCAAGGGACCAGGTGCTTACCCCCTCCCACAGGTCCTGAGGAAGGGAGGGGCTTTGCTTTGGTGTTGGGGGCTGACTGGGTGAGTCTGGCTTCTTCCTCCAGTTAATGCCCACCCGCCCCCAGCAGTCCCTGCCCAATGACAACTTCTGGTCAGGGGCAACTGAGCAAGTAGCTCAGCATTGTTCAGACTTATCCATGGAAAACTTTCTTGGTTGGGATCAACAGTGGGAAGACTTCAGGGTTCTCGAGGAAGCCCAGTTAGGACCTGGCCGCAGAGGGAAGGAGGCAGTTTCCTGGCTGGGACTGCTCTCTGGCTCAGCAAGATGAGGTTGATGCTTACTAAGATTCCTGGCACTGCTGAAGCCTGAGATGTTAGCTCAAGAATGGAGGAATATTGGTATGGTCTGGGGAGGCTGGGCCCTGGAGAAGACAAGTAGGCTGCAAGCTGGAACATTTGAAAGGTGGGAATCAGGAGTGTGGGATTTAAGGCATAGAAATGAGGAAAGAATAGGAACAGTGAAGATGGCAGAAACACAATTCTTAACATGTGTAAAGTGCCTTATTTCATGTCATTATTAAATTGCTTAAGCCCCAGGTTACTGTCGTAATATTATACATATAAGAAAACGGGGTTCGAAGAGGGAATTTACCCAAGGTCACAAGTGAGGTGGCAGGGCAAGCAAGATCTGAAAGTCAGGTCTCTGGGTCCAAGATCATATTGCCTGTGTTCAGAAAGACAAGCAAGGAAGACTAAGGCAAGGATCTGTCATCATAACCATCTTTCTGTCAATACCTCCAAAGTCATCTTCTGGCCCAGGCCAGCTTTCATCTCCTTCAGAATATCAAGCTTCCATCTGCATAGGCTGAGGACCAGAGTAAGTGCCACCCTCCAAGCTTGGGGCATGTGGCTGGAAAGGAAGGCCTGTACTAGAGGGCCTGGGGTAAGGAGGAGCTGCTGATGTCACTGTTTAGGGAAGTTTTGTAGCCAGGGTCTGAAAGAATCCGGTGTCAATTAGAAGGGCCAAACTTGACAGACAGTAGTGAACCATGCAGGGAGACGTAAAAGCAAGCGTGGAGAGGCGAGGTTAGACACAGGGAGAAAGGGCCAGTTTAGGCAAGGGGAAGGTGGGAATACAGCAGAAACTGCACTGAGGTGTATTCTGCAGTTGTCATCTTTTTCACCTGTAATTTGGAATGTCTGGCTGAAAAGACAGGAGGGAACTAGTATGGAGCTGAGAAAGGGTATGGAGAGTGTCTCCATCCATTTGGGCCAGCTCTTAACCAAGAGAGGAGGAGGGGCCGTAGCAGGAGCAGTGAGGATCTCTGGGAAGAAAGAAAGAGCCGAGAGGTTCCCAAATCAACCTGGAGCTTTCAGGAAGCATGGAAACACGGCAGGTCCTCCCAGGTAGATGCTGAGTAGAATGCAAGATGTTAATTAACTTCTCTGGCTGTTTCTTGGAAAAGGTCTGGGTCAGGAGAGAGAAGGGAAGAAGGCTGGATGAATGAGCTGCTCCAGGAAGGTTTACAATCCCCTTCCCCACCACCCATCATCCTCTCCACCCCTATCTCTGCCATCCCCCTCCCATGGTTATCCGATGGCTACTGTGTGTCAGTCACTGTTCTTGATGCTTGGGACACATGAATGTGGGGGGAGGGGGGGCAGTAAAGACCAAAATTTCTGTCCTAGAAAGTACATACCAGTGAGGGAAGACAAACAACATTCAATAAACAAAATAGATCAGCAAAAATTATATAGTATGTTAAAAATACAGAGCTCATGAAAGTTTTAAGCTCAGGGTAAATAAAAGAAGGGAAGGGAGAGATTGAATGTAGGCATGATGGTGTGGAGGCAAAGAAGAGGGGAGTGTGTATGCCTGGCTCAGAGGAGGGTCTGAGTAAGAGATCAGGCAGGGCATGCCAACCTGGGTTTTCTCTGGACGGGGAAATGTTGGCAGTGCAGAAATTAGAAGCCTGGGTTTGGGGAAATGACAGGGGGGCATGGCAGGACAGCCATGGAGGAAAAAAGGGGCAATATTGGGCCTACCCTGCACGCATGCCCCAGGCCAGCCCTGCGGGAGTGAGTAGAGCAAGCCCAGCACAGGAACAGAATCCCACAGGCCTCTCCTTGGCCCAGCTGTCCCGTCACTCACGCCTGCTGCCCATTGGTTATTTTTGCTATGGAATGTGCCAGCCCCTCGGATTCTCCTGGAGGACAGGGGCTCAAGTTACCCCCTCTTCTCACTCAGCTCCCCTACCTGTGAGTGGGTGTGTTTGGGGTGGGCAGGGAAAGTGCCTGTGGGCTTTCAGGGTCCTCTGGCTGGACCCGATGTGTACCCTCTCAGCGCACATCTCCATGCATGTGCCTGTATGTGCAACATTTGCCTCTGGGGGTCTGGGAAACGAGACCACCTGCATGTACCCAGAATGTACAAGACATGACAGTAAACTCTAAAATAGAGGGGCTACAAACTCAAATAATTTCAGGAGCAAAGTAGAACTAATACTGAGCAAGGTTCTGTGGTCAATGGCTAAACTTGAGCATGCTTGCCTCACCTAAAATACAGGTTTGGGCAAAAGCAGGTTTAGAGTGGTAATACTAATAAATAATACAATAATTAATACATAATAATACAAGACTGAACTCACGTACTCACAACCGTAAACCTACTATTGCTACCCTTGTACTGTGCTGGCTGAACAAAACTCATCGGTTAGCTCTGTATTTCTTTTGGACCCATGCTTTCAAGAAATAAAGTTAGGAAAAAGAAAAAGAGAAATAAAGTTAGGGATCCTATGGACCAATCAGTGTGTGAGGCTTTATGGCATAGTGGTCATTAGCTCAGTCACAGTGTCTGGGTTAGAATGCTGGCTCTGCCAATTACTGGCTATGTGACCTTGGGCAAGTAACTTCTCCATGCCTCAGTCTCCCCCTTGTTGTAAGGATTAAAAGAGTTTATCCATAGAAAGTGCTTAACATGGTGCTCAGTGCATACTTTTTTTTTTTTTTACAGGGACAGAGAGAGTCAGAGAGAGGGATAGATAGGGACAGACAGACAGGAATAGAGAGAGGTGAGAAGCATCAATCATTAGTTTTTCATTGACGTTGCAACACCTTAGATGTTCATTGATTGCTTTCTCACATGTGCCTTGACTGCGGGCCTTCAGCAGACAGAGCAACCCCTTGCTGGAGCCAGCGACCTTGGGTCCAAGCTGACGAGCTTTTTTTGCTCAAGCCAGATGGGCCGGCGCTCAAGCTGGCGACCTCGGGTCTCGAACCTGGGTCTTCCGTATCCCAGTCCGACGCTCTATCCACTGCGCCACCGCCTGGTCAGGTATCAGTGCATACTAAGCCTGAAATAAGTGTTAATGATAATGACTCTGTAGTCACAACTTAGAAACCAGGGTTGTTACTACTTGCATACCTCCCTGCATCCGTGTATGCGAGGATGGAAATTTGGATCTGGCGGACAGGTGGAGACACACAACCTATGTGGCCTTGGCTAAGTGATAGGACTTTTTTGAGCCTTACTTAGTCTTGTAGGTTAAATAGAGCCAGTTAATCCTCATAAAAGTTTCAAGCTCACAGGGTTGTGGCAAATGAGGTAACATTTATAAAGTGCCTGGCACTTAGTACATGATTAAGAAACTTAGAATAATTGAGTGGGAAGTAGAGGTTTGTGTAGGCAAAGTGTGCATGATGCTGAATGGGAGAGCAAAGAAAGTTTGGTGACTGTGTTCACCTGTGAGTGAGAAATTAGGTCCTACTTGTGAAAAATAGAACTTCTTGGCATCTTACCGTGTGTGTGTGTGTGTGTGTGTGTGTGTGCGCGCGCGCGCGCGCGTGCGCGCTCTTATACCAGGGTGCATGGATAGAGCACCTACCATCAGGAAACTCAAAAGCCGATTCTAGCTTTCCTGAGGAGACTGGGTTTTTTTATATTCTGAGGCCACGTCAGCACGTAGCGCCCACCCACGAGGAGTCTTGCCCCGCGTGCGTGCGACCTAGGCGCCTCCACCTGGCGCTGTGGCCTGCAGCGTGCTTGGGTCAGGGAGAGCTGGGTACCGCCTGGCACAGGTTCCGTGTGCGCATGTTTGTCGAGTGAGCAAGTCGAGATGCGCTGACCTTCCAGAGAGGTCCCGCGGGAGGAGGAAGGGGGTGGCGTGGAGGTCGTTTAGGGCTGCCAATGAGAGAGTGGCCCGACCCATCTCTTCTGGGGGGTCACTACACCCCTTTCTGTGCCTCAGTTTCCCCATGTGTCCAGGGCCCGGGAGGCAGATACAGGGTGGGGGTGCGGGGACGCAGGTGCAAGCCGACCCAGGCGACGCAGGGGAACAGGCCAGGGGAGGGGTGCCAGGTGGGGTGCCGGCTGGCGGGGGAAGGGCGGGCTCTGGGGCGCGGCCGTCTCCGCCTAACCCCCGCCTGGGTTGCTGCGGCCCCGAGGATCCTTCAGCCACCAGCGCTGGCTCCTGTCCGCTCCCCCGCTCGCCCCCGGCCCCGCCTCCGACTCCGACTCCGCCCCGCCCCCGCCCGTCCCCTCCTCGCCCGGCCGCCCGCCCGGCCCCCTCCCCCGCCATGAAGAAGCTGTGGGTGAAGAAGCGTTTCCAGGTGAGGGCTCCGGGGGCGGGCGGCGCCGGGAGGGGGCAGGAAGGGCTGGGAGCCCCGGAGGGAGGGCGGGTCACCGCGGCCGGGCTCGGGGGAGGGGGCGCTGGAGTCGCGCTTGCCCCACCCTGACCGCAGAGGCAGCGGGCCGGGCGCTCTCCGGGGGGCTCCGGGATCTGCGATCTGAGCGCGCAGCGCCCACCCCCTCCCAGCGCGGAAGGGCAATTACCCCTCCCCCCATTGCCTGCATTCCCCGCGACCACCCGGGGAGGTCTCCGCGCCGACTTTGGCGTGGAGCGCCCACTAGCTTCTTGGCCACCTCGTCGCTTCTAGCCAACCTGGGCCCCGATCCCTGCCCAGCCCCCCACTCTGGAGCTTTCCATCTTTCGGAGCTCCTGAAAGCCAGGCACAGGGATCCGCGCTGAGCTTCACAGATTTCCCAAGCCCTTCCTTGTCCTCGCTACCCCGGCCTCCTACCTGCATTCGTGAGGCCCCGGCCGTTTGGGGGACCTTGCCCTCTGCCCCCACTCTCTGGCCCCCATCACCCGCCCTGCCCTTTTGACACCCATCCCAGGGATCTATCTGTCTTCCTCTGGGCAGGAATCTGTGTCCGAATCTGTGTCCTCATCCCTCCATCTCCCAGTCATCCCTCCTCCCCCATCTCTTCCTTTATGTCAGACAGCCCCTTATCTTGTTTCTCAGCCTCTGTCTCTGGGAGTGTCACTTAGAGCCCCAATCCTGCGAGTCTCTATCCATTCTGAGTCCCAGCATTTGACCCACAGCCTTGCTGTCCTCTCTCCTTCCTTCCTTGCTCCTCCCAGAGCCAAGCTGAGCTCCAGCTGAGAGAGCTGAGAGGCAAGGAAGAGTGGAGACATTTGCTATGCGGGAAGCCAGCCACCTTGAGTCTCTGTCCCGTACCTCCCCCCCCCCCGCCCCCCCCCAACTGGCCCCTGGAATGAGTTTCCATTTGATATAGATGTTTGAACAGGAGATACAGGGATGTCAGGAGCCAGCCTTCTCCTCAACTCATTCTGGCTTTTCTCTTTCAGAAAACCGGCCACTCCCGCCGGGCCTTTAACCGCTTCACCCATGGTGCGTGGACTGTGGGCTTCCCGCTCTAACCCATGCCCACTCCTTGTCTGGGTCCCTGTTTCTCATGAGGCACCCGGCCCTGAAGACAGCCCATGAGATGTTGGGCCCCCTCCCCACACACATGCACCCATACATACCCCCCACCCAAAAAGGTTCCCTGTGCCCTGCAGCTGAGAAAGGACTGAGCAAAGGAGGGTGGGGCAGGCATACACACCCCACAAGGGTTCACTCCTCTCCACCCTTGGGGCCAAGTGGAGATGAGCTCATTGCTGTGCTTTGGCCACCAGAACATGGCACTCATAGAGAAACTGAGGCTCAGAACCTGATAGAGTCTGGGAAAGTTAAAAATATGCCCAGGAAACTTTGCTCCTAGCCTAACCACTGGGCATTTTTGAAGACCATTCAGCTGTAGAAGAGAGTGGTGGGAAAGAGGGTGCTTGTCATATCATGATGCAGTATAGATGAGGGGGTGGTTTGCAAGAAGGGGTCAAGCACAATGCAAATATTGTAGTAGCAGGTGAGCCTGACCCCTAATGGGGGTGGCTGGGCTGAGCACAAGCAGGTGTGTGCATGTGTGTACGTGTGTGTGTGACCAGTGAGTACTCCAGTAAAAGTGTCAAGGGCACAGAATAACTGGGGTAGTTGCAATAACCAGCCAAAGCACGTGGGCTTCCCAGCCCTGGGCACACTGCGAGCTTGCAGGCAGTCAAGAACTAGAGATGCTTTACCCATCCCAGGTGTCCTCCTTCCCTGCCCCATCCCCGCAGGGCATCTCTGGGCACTGGGTACTTTCATGCCCTGTGTGCAGTCTGCCCACCATGTCTACCCCAACAAACGCTCTGATAACAGTCTGTCCATGTCTCTCTTCTGCTGCTCCTATGGAAGCGAAGTTTTCCGCTCCTGCAGAAAGCAAAGTTACGGTAGGAAACTGGCTCCTGCCCTAGCCCTCCACCCCCCTCTTCCCTGCCCCACTGGCCTCTCCTCACCCTGCCTCAGCTGCACCCTGATGTGTTCCGGCTGGCTTGGGGTGGAGGACAGGCTGGTCCTGCAGTTGGTCGAGTGCCCTGACAATACGACTCTGAGGTGACTCCCTTTTGTTCCTGGGGTACTGGAACCCAAAATTTAGAGCCTTGGAACCTAGGCACTTGTCATTTGTTGGGGGGCTGCATGGAAACTTAAGCTACCACTGACAGGGGCTGAGGTCCCGGTAATTCATTATGTGATTGGGGCAGGGATGGTAAGCAAGAGTGGGTAGCCAGGGGCCCAGAGATGGAGCCAGGGTGCTGGCATGGGAAGAGTTACCCTGAGCAGCCCAAGATAGGCAAGAGGATGTGGGGAGCAAAAGAGCCGAGGCAGGGGATAGGCGCCAAGAGCCCTACCAGGGTAAGAGGGAGCCTGCTGTGGGGACGGCAGGCGAGACACAGGGATGAGTGGGAGTGAGAGGCAGGAGGGCCCTGCCCACGCAGACCCCTATTTCTCCAGACACGGAGACAGGCGAAGATGACATCAGTGATGTGCAGGGGACCCAGCGTCTGGAGCTTCGGGATGACAGGACCTTCAGCACCCCCACAGGTGAGCTCTCTGGGACGCTCAAAGAGCAGGTGGGAGGGCCTCCCCCAAGAGGCATCTGGCCTTCACCACACTCCTTTCTCTAGGGGGCTCCGACACCCTGGTGGGCACCTCCCTGGACACACCCCCGACCTCCATGACAGGCACTTCAGAGGAGCAAGTGAGCTGGTGGGGCAGCGGGCAGACGGTCCTGGAGCAGGAAGTGGGCAGCAGGGGTGGCAACCGCCGCCTCCCGGGCAGCCCAAGGCAAGCACAGGCAGCCGGGGCCGGGCCGCGGCACCTGGGGGTGGAGCCGCTGGTACGGGCCTCTCGAGCTAATCTGGTGGGCGCAAGCTGGGGGTCAGAGGATAGCCTTTCGGTGGCCAGTGACCTGTATGGCAGCGCATTCAGTCTGTACAGAGGACGGGCGCTCTCGATCCACGTGTAAGTAATGCTTCACATGGGCCTGCACTGTCACCTCACCATGCTGTCCTGCCCTTCCCCTCACCACTCCATCGGCCTCCACCCCCATCTCCTCCGCACCATCTCCCCCTCTGTGCACTTCTCCACCCCCCATTGCTTCCACTCCTGGTCCCAGCTATTCACTCCATCTTCCCACAGTGCTCCATGCATCTCCTGTGCCATCACCACCCACATCCGCCCACGCCTACTGTTCTGGCTCACCATGCCATCTCCATGGTCTCTGGACCCCTCTATCCCTTCCTCGTCTCCTCCCTCTGCTGTCTCCACTTTCCCAGGGGCCCTCTCCTGCCTCGCCCATTCAGGCTCCAGTTGTCCCCAGGATCCCCCCCCCCTGGGGCCCCCTCCGTGCCTGCTGTCTCAGCAGCTGCTGCCTTTTCATCTCTCTGCACATTCCTTTTCCCATGTGGGCTTTTTTTCTGGGAGGAACGGAACCACGGCAGCTCCCGGGAGAGCAGGAGAGAGCAAGGGAACAAGAGCGCAACCAGGAGAGAAGAGAGTGAGGTGGTTAGGGGGCAGATGGGGCCACAGGTCTGGGAAAACAGAAGGTTGTGGGAGTGGGGGAGGGGGAGGAGGGAGGGGGCCAGGGCGGGGAGGGATAGAGACAGGGGGCTGTGGTGAAGGCAGAGGGCTTGGAATGCTTGAGGGGGGTGCCTGTGACCGTCTTGTGGGAAGTACCGGAAGGTGGGCTTGAAGATTGTCCTGGTAGGTAGGGGTGTGGAGGAGCAGAGGTATTGGTGTGAGGTGTTGAAGCCATTTTTGGAGATTTGAGGATTGGCAGGTTCAGGAGGAAATGCTATGGGAGAAGAGGGAAATGACTGATGATAAAGGTATTGGGGGCACTTGGGTAGCTGACAGGGCAGCCTGATTTGTGATGGTGGGTGTGGGTGTGTGGCGGAGGTGCCATCATGGAAGAGAAGGAAGGGCCTGGTTTGAGGAAGGGGGTTAGAGTGGCTGGTGGTGGGCCAGGGAGAGGTCTGGGCAGGGAGGCACCCTTGCTTTATCTGGTTGGTATTAACCAGGTGCTCCTGTGCCCTAGACTTGCCTTTGCCTTCCCTGCCTGTCTTTGCCAGGCCCTAGCCAGAGCATGGGGTTGCTATGGCAACTTCAGGGGAACCCATTTCCTTAGTGATGTCTGTGGTACAGAGGCTGGCTTGGAGCTCGAAACTGCCAGCAAGAGACCTCCTCTGCTGTCCCGATTTCTCTCCCAGTTTCAAGAGGCCATTCCTCAGGGCCTCTGCTGTCCCTCGCCCAGAGTAGACTGCTTCTCTGCTAATGGCTATGGGTTGCTCTCACCACCCCCCCACCCCACCCCCATAAGAGTGGGAGGTCTGCAGTGGGGTTGGCTGACCCAGGCAGTCTAAAACATCCTTACACTCAGGCATTCCCAGAATTCTGTTCGTGGCTGGTGCCGTTTATCCTCCCTTCTGTGCACCCAGAATCCCAGACATTTGGGAAGGAACAAGGGCTCAGGAGTCAGACTCCCTGGCTTTCAACCCCAGCACCATTTCCTAGCCGTCTTACCTTGCTAAGGGGTGCTTTTACCTCTTTAAGTCTCAGTTTCTCCATCTGTAAATGAGCCTAATAACAATTCCTATCTCAAAGGATCGTTGTGAGGGTTAAATGACTCAGTGCATTTAAAGCATTTAGTACATTCCTGACACACAAGAAGCACTCAGAGAGCCATTTCATAACTTTTTATTAAGCTCTAATGTGTCAGAGGTGTTGCTAACATCTCAGATTCCTTTCTTGCTACTCTTTATGTTTGATGTGCTTCCCAAGGGTCCAGGTGGGGGAAACTGAGGCCCAGCTCTTGGACCTCAAGACTGTAGGTGAGAAAAGTACTCTGGGTTGATGAGCTCCTTCCCATCTCCTTCTGCGCTCCCAATTCAGGCCCACGCAGTAGTTATTTCTGAGCTGAGTTATTTCTGAGCATACCCCTTAGGGGAGCTTTGGTGCTTCTCTGGGGAGTTCCAAGGACTCAGGTAGCTTTCCCAGGAGCAGGACAAAGTCAAAGGCTCATACTGGGGGCAAATTTATTAGATAGATTGGGAACCTGGGTATCCTAATCTCCAGGGACTCCAGCTATCACCTGCTGTGTCCTATCAGGCCTGAGTTGGTATTAGGTAACCACAGGGATGGGGCATTGCTCCTGAAAGGGAGACTCAGGCTTGTGCCTGTTCTTTTGGAGCTGCTGTAAAGGGGGTACATCCTGCTGAGGATGGGCAGGGCTGTGGGGGCCAGCTCTGGGCAGGGATGAGTGCGAGGCTGCATTCCTGAGAAGGCCCCTCCCCATACAACCCCTCTGCCTTTCCTCACTACTTCGTTCTTTGGGTCCCAAGCCTCATTCTTTTCTGTCTCACCGCTCAGTTTTGTTTCTGCTGTTTCCCCAGCTTCTGAGGCTGGGGGGAGGGGGCTGGCCAGAACCCCTGGCGCTGAGTCTTGTACCTGGACCCAGTCACTAGCCCAATTTTCTGGTGCCAGAGCCGCCACCTCTCCCCAGCATCTGCTCTGGCTGTGCCTTTCTCTTTGGGGGGAGGGGGTGAAGGTCTGGCCCATGTCACCCCCAAGCCTTCCCAGCATGCCCCACCGCCAACTCCTGTCACGAGCTGAGGGTCTAGAAGGGGAGGCCCCCTGAATCTTCTACCTCTCTTCGTTTCGGTTTCGCAGCAGTGTCCCTCAGAGCGGACTGCACAGGGAGGAGCCGGACCTTCAGCCTCAGCCGGCCAGCGAAGCCCCACGTCGCCCGGCCCTACCACCTCCCTCCAAATCCGCGCTGCTGCCCCCACCGTCCCCTCGGGTGGGTAAGCGGCCACCGCCAGGGCCCAGCGCACAGCCCCCGACCACCCCCACGCCGCCCCACCGGCGCACTCAGGAGCCAGTGCTGCCCGAAGACACCACCACCGAAGAGAAGCGAGGGAAGAAGGCCAAGCCGTCGGGGCCCTCGCTAGCGGGCACGGCGGAGTCCCGGCCGCAGACGCCACTGAGCGAGGCCTCCGGCCGCCAGTCCGCGCTGGGCCGCTCGCCGCGGCTGGTGCGCGCCAGCTCCCGCATCCTGGACAAGCTGCAGTTCTTCGAGGAGCGACGACGCAGCCTGGAGCGCAGCGACTCGCCGCCAGCGCCCCTACGGCCCTGGGTGCCCCTGCGCAAGGCCCGCTCGCTGGAACAACCCAAGTCCCAGGGGGGCGCCCCATGGGGCTCGCCCGAGGCCTCCCAGGAGGAGCTGCGCGCGCCGGCGGGCAGCGTTGCCGATCGGCGCCGCCTGTTCCAGCAGAAGGCGGCCTCGCTGGACGAGCGCACGCGCCAGCGCAGCCCGGCCTCCGACCTTGAGCTGCGCTTCGCCCAGGAGTTGGGCCGCATCCGTCGCTCCACGTCGCGCGAGGAGCTGGTGCGCTCGCACGAGTCCCTGCGCGCCACGCTGCAGCGCGCCCCGTCCCCTCGAGAGCCCGGCGAGCCCCCGCTCTTCTCACAGCCCTCCACCCCCAAGACCCCGCGGGCCATGAGCCCCGCCGCCTCCCAGCTGCCCCCTCCAAGCGTCGTGGGGAGGCCCGGGGAAGAGCCGGCGAGGCCCCGGAGCCGCGGGCCGGCAGGCAGGACAGAGCTGGGGGAAGGACCGCAGCAGGAGGTTAGGCGCCGGGACCAGTTTCCGCTGACCCGGGGCAGAACCATCCAGGAGAGCCGGAGCCCCGTGCCGCCCCCCGCCCCAGCTGATCCCCCTGAGGCCAGGACGAAGGCACCCCCGGGTCGGAAGCGGGAGCCCCCGGCACAACCCGTGCGCTTCCTGCCTTGGGCCACGCCAGGCCAGGAGGGCGCTGCTGTGCCCCAGACCTTGGAGAAGAACAGGGCGGGGCCTGAGGCAGAGAAGAGGCTGCGCAGAGGGTCGGAGGAAGACGGTCCCTGGGGGTCCTGGGACCGCCGAGGGACTCGTAGCCAGGGCAGAGGTCGTAGGGTCCGGCCGACCTCGCCTGAGCTCGGTAAGGCCTCCGGAAACACCGAGAAGGTGCTGGGAGCTGGCGGAGGGGCGTTTGGGGAGAGCAAGGCTTCTAGGAAGTTGCCAGGGTATGGTTTCCTGGGAAGACATGGACCCAGTCACATCTGAGCGAGGGGTTGTGAAGGTTGATGTGCTAAAACCTTTCTACTGGTGAGGCAGTGTGTGTGTGTGTTTATGGAGCCGAGGTGTGAGCAAAAACCCGGTGCCCAGGTGCCTGCCATAGACACCCCCTCCTCCCCCGGGTCCAGTGGCCTGCTGATCTGTGAGTCAAGGTCCTAATTGTGGTAGAATGCACTGGTGGAAATCTAAGGAGCTCCTCCACACACCACCCCTCTTGGAGGAAGAGATGGAAGCCTGTATTAATCATTGGTTAAGCCCCTGTTGCAGGCAAGCTTTGGATCAGCCAACTCTCATCTCCCCATCCAACTCACCATCCCTTGACCCATCTGTGGCCACTAAGATCTGACCCAGCCTCCCCTTCTAGCCTCCTCCCTCCCATCCTTGAGTCCCTGCATGGAGCTGACTCTGATCACATGCCTGCCTGTGTGTGGTCTCCCAAGCTTCCTGTGAGTGATGGCTAATAGCCAGCCTGCCCCTGCCTCTAACTGTGCTCATCCTGTACATCAGTGTGAGGCCCACTCCTGGACTGAGGCAGAAGGAGCCTCCTTAATCTCGCCCCCTGCTTCTTCCCCAGGCCAGAGGCCTCTACTCACTCTCACAGGAGGCCCGGTGCATGTCTTTTTCATTGCATTTACCACTCTGTATTTTTTTCCAGCAGAATTACTTTATTTTTCATTTAAGTATTACCATCTCAAAACTTTTAGAGATAATTAGGCCTTTGTCCATGGTTCTGGTAGCCATCATAATTGTATACGCACAACCATGGCCCAGGCATTGTGTTAACTGGGCACTTAGGGGGTGTTACTTTAACTTAATTTGTATGCTAGCTTTGCAATATGTTGGGTGTTATTTATCAGCTCCATCATACAGATAACAAAACTGAGGTGCAGAGAGGTTATCTAATTTGCCCAAGTGTATGTAGCTAGAAGACAACATAATTGGGATTCTCACTGCTGTATTGGACCTGTGATTTATCTAGCTCATAGAACATCTGAGGTCAAAAGTACCCAGAGAGATCTCTTTGTGTATACAAGCATCTTGTAAGCAGGGACCACATCTCATTTCCTGTTGCATCCCTGGTACCAAACAGAGCTCAGTATGCAGTTAGTGCAGTGTTATAGTTTGATAAATGGACAAAAATCAAAGCTGGTTTTCACGGGGCCTCTCCGATGACTGTAGGACCCACCTGCCTGCCACTCCCCCTTTGAATGAGGCAGCATTACTAATATGACAGTATGCCACTTGTTGCCCTGTGACACCACTATAATTGCTTATGTCTCAGGTTGCTAGTAGCTTGTCTTCTGTCTGTATGGAAGCTTGTAATATCCTGTGCCCCTCAGAGTGCCTTGCATAGGGTCTGATCTACCATCCCTGACCCCTGATCTGTGTAAGGACACAGCGTCACTCCTCCCTTCCCCCAGAAACAACACTGTGGCTGAGGTTGAAGAACAGCGAACTAATGTAGAGTCCTTGCTGCCCTGTTCTGCTTGAGAACTCCCCTTCTGTCTTCCTTTCTTCCCTCTCTCAGGCCATTTAGGAGAGAAACCTTTTGTTCCCTAACCTCCACCTTCTAGAAGCCATTCTCTTGGGTTTGGACATCCAAGATATGGGTCTGCCATCACACCTTTCCCCCTGAGTCATCCGCATAGGAATCTTGTCCCTTTACCCTGTCACCTGTGTCTGGCAGAGTCTTCGGATGACTCGTATGTGTCTGCTGGAGAAGAGCCCCTGGAAGCGCCAGTGTTTGAGATCCCTCTGCAGGATGCAGTGGCGGCCCCAGGGTCAGATGTGCTGCTCAAGTGTATCATCACGGCTAACCCCCCTCCCCAAGGTGAGCCAGCTAAGGCTGAGAGGGAGGGGTGGGGGCAGAGGGGAAATCATCCACCTCCAGGGGCTGGCCTGACTCCTGTTTGTGTGTTAGGACTTTCCCAGAACCCCCTGAGAGAGGGGAGGGCAGCCTGGGTTTCTGTGAGTGAGAGGAGTCCTCTGAATTCCCTAGGGTAGAGAGAGGAGTGGTCTGGGTTTTGTGTAGGGTGTGCGGGGTGGCAGGAGATGTGTCCCAGTGGACCCCTGTGGGCCATAGCGATTCAGTCACCCATCTGCTTCCCTACAGTGTCCTGGCAGAAGGATGGGTCCATGCTGCGCAGTGATGGTCACCACGTCATCCGGGCTGAGGGTGAGCGGCACACGCTGCTGCTCCAGGAGGCCCGGACGGCTGATGCTGGGAACTACATCGCTATTGCCACCAATGAGCTGGGCCAGGCCAGCTGCACCGCCACGCTGGCCGTGAGACCTGGTAGGGAGCCTGCGGGCCCTTGGGCTGGGTGGGGTGAACAGTGCCCCTTCCCTGTGGGCCCTGGCTCCCTTCTCATTCGCAGCCCACAGAGCTCAACTCTCAACCGGTGTGCACAGTCCCTTCTCTTGTGTTCGCTGCTCTGGTGGAAGCATTTCAAATGGCCTTTGCCTCAGGGTAGAGGCGGGATTCCCAAGGCCCTCACCAGGCTGGCCAATTCATGAAGTCACTGAAATTTGTCTTTAGACATCCTCTTAAATGCCATCCTTTTAGGCAGTTCCCTGAACAGGGTCCTGTGGGGAAAGCAAATTATCTCTGAGTTTCTGAGAAAAAAAAAACCCTTCTGACTCAAAGGGTTTAAAAGCCATCAGGAACTTTCTGAGGTCATTTCCTCTCCAGAACGGTCCCTCTGCCGCTGTTCAGAGAGATGCTTCTGAGTGCTTCCCTCCCTCCCTTGCTGCTTCTGTTGGACCCAGAGCTCTAAAGAGGGTGCAGCTGAGACTGCCTCTTGGGAGGCGGCAGTGGCTGAGCCTGCCTTGTTTTCTATTTTTATGGAAGTTTTCACTTGGTGTCAGACTACTTCCTTTGGCTTTTAGCCCAGTTTCTTTTGGGTTTAAGGTAGGGTTGAACTGGTGTCCATGTGCACGGTCACTTCAACTCATTCAAGCTGCTGGGCCTGACAGTGTGCTGACCCTGGGCAGTGGGCGGGGGGAGATGAGGCTGAGAAAGGGCCATACCAGAAGGAAAAGACGCAGGCTCAGCCCTCAAGGAGCTTACCGCTGGGTGATGAGCCTCGATCGGAGGCCTCAGGTTGGAGGAAAGTGCAGGGCAGATGAATCCTGGACCTCGAATAGTGGAGCGGCCGGTCAGCAGTGTGGGATGCTGTACTGAGAGACGCCATGGCCCTGAGGAGGCTGGGGTTCAGACCTGCAGCGGGAGGGGCCGGGCATGCCAGGACGGGGAACAGCACCTGCTGTTCTGTCCCTCAGCCCTGCAGGTAATGGGATTGTAGAGCCTCAGCACCTTCACAGTTAGGGAGTTCTTGGTGGTAGCTGACCTCAGTCCACCTGCTTTACGTCCTTTTGGTTGCGCTGGCTGGCTTTGCAGCACCGGAGGTCGTAGCTTACAGACGCTTCCCAGGAGCTCCCATGTGATGAATCCTACCTGTTCCTGCACTGTGAGCTTCCCTCCTTCCATCCCCTCTGGGATCTGCCTTCTGACTCAGCTCCTAGCTCCCCTTAGCGGTCCAGGCCTGCTTCCAGGACTTGGGTCAATACCTGGCCTCGACTGAGGTTTGGCAGGGACTTAGTTGGGGGGGCGGTATGCCCCAATTCTGGCTCAGTGCCATTTGGAAGCCTTTTAAGGTTCGGTAGGAGGCTTGGGGCAAGGCAGCTGTCCGCACTTGACTGGGAGTTCTGTCTTTGCCTGCTGAACCTCCCTGCCTTACGGTTTTCTCATTTGTAAACCAGAGATAATTACATATTCGCAGGAAAGAAAGCAAATGTGTGAACAAGCTTTATGAACTGTAAAGCTGTAGACAAATGGAAGTTGTTAGCATTATTAAGTGGCACTGTTGTACAAAGAAGCTCAGGTTTCCACCATGCTTCAAGGCTTCGGGAGGCTGGCTTTTCCTTTTCTTCCCTTTCTTCATTCTGTTTGTGCCTTAGGGTCTCCTCCGCCCTCTTGCCAGGCCCACAGCCCCTAGTCCCCCACCCCTCACATTTCCCTGCCTGGCACAGCATCTGAGTGCCTCTTCTACCCTGGGCAGTCAGGGCTCGCACCCAGAGGACAGCTCCTAGTGGTCAGCCCGGCTCCCGAGCTCTAGGGCTCCAGGACTTGAGGGGTAGACACGTGGGTCCAGACTCAGCTCTCGTGGAGGAAGCAGACTTTCTTACCCTACAAGGCTCTGTTTGGTCCAAAGTAGCTGGATGGAGGCCAGTGGACTGGGAGAGCAACAGGAGTGGGTGGAACCAGTGGGTGGCACAGACATTTGGCAAAGGCTGGGGTCCCGGGCTTGGGGTTTGTAGGGAGCGAGGGGGTGGGGCTAGGGAAGGGTGTTCGGCTGTGATTGTGCAGCTGTGGGTGGGGTAGGAGTAGGTTGAGGTAGGGAGTGTGGAGAGTCTGTGGGGAGAGGCCTTGTGGAACCACCTCCTTTTCTTGCTCTTCACCACCGCGTTTGGTAACCAAGACTGGCCACCCAGTGCCCTCTTAGGGTGCCCACCCCAACAGGATGTGCTTTTGGGGGCCCACAGATCTGAGTTCCTGATGGGAACCATGAGAACAGGGAATTGGTAACCAGAGAATGTAATTGCTCTGGTGCTGAAGTTTGGGGAGCACGGACTGTCATCACCAGCTCTGGCAGCCCCCTCCCGGCCCCGGATCCCTCCCACCCTGCCCCGCCCTGCAAATCACTGCTGAGACCCAGAGCTGAGCTCCCGAGGGGAGCGTGTCTATGGGGGCCGAGGTTGGATGGAGTGAGAGGTGTGCTTATCGGAAGCTAAGCAGTTTTGCAGCTGTTTGCATCCATCACGCAGGCATTTATTGAGTACCAACTGGGTGCCAAGTGCTATATCCCTCTAAACAGTTTTGTGTGTTTGGAGAGTGCTGTATACTTTTTTTCCAAACCCTGTGACATCTCTTTCCTTACATGAGCTACATCACAGCATGTCCAGTCGACCCTTGAGCTGTGCGAGGGTTAGGGGCACCTGCCACCCTTGCAGTTGAAAATCTGCAGATAACTTAGTTGGCCCTCCACGTAGGCAGACTCCCAACCGCCAGCTGACCCTTGAATAACATAGGTTTGAACTGCTTGGATCAACTGGAAAAAATTCATGTGTCAGGGACCATTGCAGTTCAAACCCTTGTCATTCAGGGTCAACTAACTGTGCGTCCTTTGGAAGGACATGACAGGTTGGGACATTCCCAATTTGCTGATGGGAAGATGAAAATATGGTGAGTAAAGTGATGCAGAACTAGCTCAAGGCCAGTACCTTTACCTACCATCTATAATCTGCCTGCGAATGCTGTAAGCAACAGTGATTGAAATACTCATTTATGACATTTATGACACAGACAGACTTAGGGTGAAGGCAGGTGAAAATGGCATGACTAGTTAGTATTTCCTGAGCGTCTCGTATGTACCAGGCCCTGTGTTGATTGGGTACGCACATTTTAACCACCCTGTAAGGTAGGTTCTATTATTATGCCCATGTTATAGATCAGAAAACTGAGACTTGGAAAGCTTTAGCATATGGCTCCAGAGTAGCACCGATCAAGAAAACTTTCTGTGATGATAGAATAGTATTGGCTTTAGCCTCCTGTGCCGCTTGCTGAAGCCTGCGCTTCTGTGCGGGACTCTGGCCGTGCCCGGTCTGGTTAGCACCATGTGCATGTCCCACGACGACTGGGGCTGTGCTCAGTCCATGCATGACTTCTCAGCCAAGGACATCGATGGGCTCATGGTTAACCTGGACAAGTACTGGGGCTTCGTGTGCATCGTTACCAAGGTGGCCTCGCAATGAGGCAAAACAGACGTAAACAACACTCAGCTCGTCGACCTGCACGCCCGGTATGCTGAGTGTGGTTTACGGATCCCGGCTTTCCCTTACAACCCGTTTGGGAGGCAGGAACCAGGGATTAATGCCGAGATCAGAGTTCGCCACCAACTATGATGTCAAATTCGATAATGTATATCAAGATCTGTGTGAATGGGGATGATGCCCACCTGCTGTGGAAGTGGATGAAAGTTCAGCCCAACGGGAGGGGCATTCTGGGAAATGCCATCAAATGGAACTTCACCAAGTTCCTCGTTGATAAGATTGGTTGCGTGGTGAAGCGGTACGGTCCCATGGAAGAGCCTCTGGTCATAGAGAAGGACCTGCCTGCCCTGTTACTGCTAACTCCACAAGTGTGCATCCCCCATCTGAGCCCACTGCCCGCGCCCCTTGGAGTCTTCCACCCGGCACCCATGACAGTCTGTCTAAAACCAGCCCTCTGGTGGGGCAGACCTGAGAACCTGGCGTGCACCCTGCCGGAGGAAGGCCCCTTGGCCTGGCCTGGCTCACAGCTCAGTACCTCCTGTCCTGGCTGCCTTGTGGGAATAAAACATACAAATTAAAAAAAAAATAGTATTTAAGTGGACAGTCCAGTATGGTAGCCACAACCCACATGTGGCTATTGAGCATTTGAAATGTGGCTAGTGTGACCGAAGAGCTGAATTTTTCATTTTATTTTAACCAATGTACATTTTAATAGTCTTAGTGGCTAGTGGTTACCCTATTTGCTCAGCTGTAGGAGCATAGGGCCCGTGAGAAGCTGGGTGGTGATTTGAAGCCCTGTTCCTGCATATCCCAAGTCAGCACTTGTAACCACTGCACCACACTGTCCCCTTTACTGTGAAGAGGTTCAGGTAGAATACTGTCCATGAGCTCATGGGGTGGGGGTGGGGACAGACTGCGGATGCCCTCTGGATGGGTCAAACTCAGGGTTTTCTCTCCTTTCTCTCTTGAAAACCCCGCCCCTTGTGGGTGTGGTCCAGCTTCCTTTCCTGGCCTGCTGGTGTGCACACAATTGTCTCTCTCCACCAAGAGCTCTGGTCAGGAGGAACGGGGATGTGGGTGGCTCCATGTGCCGGGGACTTCCAGCCTGCTGCCTTCAGCCTTCCCCTCGAGCACAGGTCTCTTATATTTGAGCCCAAGGTTCTGGAATTTTCTAATGGAGACCTTGGCCTCTTCACTTTACTTGAGCTGGCTCCCAGGGCCTCATGTGTTTAGCAAGGATCATTATACCTCCTGGGCTGCTTCCTCAGTATGATTTGTGAGACTCGGTAGAGCTGGAGATTTAGCTAAGGACATTTGGGCCAGATGATGGCTTATCAAAGCTCATGTTGATCCCATCTGTATGAGGACACTGTTGCAACAGAAAAGGGGTGGATTGGGGAGGTCATGAATATAAAAGAAAGAAAGGAAGTTCCAGTACTCCTGTCTGCCCCCTCCTTCTCCTGGCCCTGGCTGGCTCTCATTTGTGAAGTCAGTGGTTGCCTGTGGAGGGGATCTGGGACTGCCACATGGCCCCGTCGTCCATACTTGGTGAGATTTGGACAGCATCTAAAAAGGCAGCGTGGTGCCTTGACTAGACTCAGCCCTCCCTCCCCGCTTCTGTCTTCCAGAAGCGGGTCTGCCTCCACTAGGTGTCCCCCCAGGGCTGCTATCTCACAATGGGGGTCATCACGCACAGCCTGTCGGAAGCATGGGGACCCTAATTTACTGTGGGTGCCAGCACTTCATCCTGTTTAATATGGAGCAATCCCAACTAATCCTATGTGAGAAATTAACCACTTCCATGCCTAAGCCAGGCTGACCGTGTGAAATGCTCTCTGCTTCCTTGTCCATTCTGAAACCCAAACTGGAACGTCCTTAGCACCGCTCTTCACCATGTCCCTCACTTCCATGGTGGGATTATCCCAGCAGGCACCTAAAGAAATCCCCTCTGGGTGAACCCACGGAGGCAGTGTGGGTGGACAGCCGGCTGTGAATGGCCCCGCCACATACAAAGCTGTTAACCTCCAGCACATGACTCCCTGCCTCAGATGCCCCGAGGAGCCTCCTTAGCTGTCAGAGTGAGGGCCATGCTCCAGAAGCTGGCCTCCCCCATCTAGGCCCGAAGATGATCTGCAGCGGCTGGAAGCAGCTGAGGCAGTGGGAGGGACCTGCTCTCACATTGTCATGTCCCATTTCTTTACCTTGTTCTATAGCCAGAGGGATTGAGCATATGCTTTCTGCCCCTGGACATTTGCTTATGTGCTTTCCTCTTCCAGGATTGCTTTTTTTCTGCTTAAACTAAACTTTTAATTCTAATACTATCCCTTTTCTCAGTCCCCACTTCTTCCTGGAGCCAAAAGTCAAGTCCTACCGTCTCCTGTGGCCTTATCTTCTCCTTGGTTGCTGTTACAGCTGTCTGTGCATCTGGCTTGTCATTCCTGACAGCCAGAAGGCTCCTGAGGTTATGGCCCTGCTTTGGCTACTCTTTGCTTTCGCAGCCATACCTTGAGGCCCTCCTGGACATTCAGGAGCTGTGTGTGAGCTGGCAGTGGGGGCTAGAGATCCCCGTGACTTTCAAAGCCCCGGGAACAACCTGAGGAGTACGCAGAGGCTGGGTGAGACACGCATCTGCAAAGGGTCATGAGGGTCCTCCTAAGATTGGATGTTGGGAGACAGAGGAGAGCATAGAGCAGTGGTCCTCGAAGTGTGGTCCCCAAACCAGGAGCATGGGTATCCCCTTGGGAACGTGATCGAGATGCAGAGACTCAGGGTGGGTCTCAGGAATCTGTGTCTTTAGGAGGCTTCCTTGTGATTCTGGTGAATGGTGAATTTGAGAACCATTGCCCTAGAGTTGGGGACCTTTTCGCATGGAGGCCAGGTGGTGTAGCAGGAAGCATGTGGGCTGTAGAGTCAGACCTCTGAGGCTAAGAGCCCTGCTCTGAAGTTTGGTGGCTGAGTGAGAGGGGACTCAGTGATACCACCTTTACGGGTATTTCCCTCATATGAGGATCATGTCAGTTTTATCCTCCTCATGTGAGGTTCATGTTATTCCCTAAACTTTCATGTGTAGAAGAATCAACTGGGGGCTTTTGAAAATGTAGTTTCCTGACCTCTGTCTCAGGAAGTCTAATTTTTCATGGCAGACTCCTGTTGGTCCTGATGTGGGTGGGTCAAAGACCATTCTGAGAAGCCCTGATGTGATACCTTTCATATAGGTGGCTGTGACTAGCTATTGTGAGAATACCTCCCAGGATGCTGGGGCAGCTACTGAGCTGGATGCACTGGTCTGGGGAGGGAGGGCTCCCCGACTGGTGGGCTCCCCAATGCCGGTCCTTTCTTTCATTAAGTGAGTCTGACCTGGGAGCAGTGTTGAAAGGCCAGGCAGGTGCACAGAATCAGCGCTGTGCAGTGGCGGGGTGAGTGAGTAAGGGCAGCACCTACATGGTGGATATACTTTGGAGGGGCTTGCTTCCTCTTCCCTGGCTGGTGTAACTGTGTTTCCCAAAGTGAGAGCTGGCCTTGGGGGTGGAGCAGGATTGGGATGTAGGGACTGGCACCAAAGAGGGTTTTGGCAGTGGAGCCAATGCAAACTGGGGTAGCACCAGAACCTAGTGTGGAAACCTAGAGGCTCTGGGACCCAGAGACACGGATCAGCCTCCTTGACCACACAGTTTTGGGGGTACAGAGGGGCGAGGGTCTTGGCCTTGTTTCATAGAGGCCTAGTTCTGCCCCCCCCCGCCCCCACAGCCTGAGCCTGCTGCCTAGGCTGTGCTAACAACCCCCTTTGAGGGGCCTGAAGGACTCTAGCTAGCTTGGTCACTGGATGTCCCCAGGGTGCTCTACCCTACGCCACCACCAGGGGTCTCTGAGGATCCCTGAAAACTTTGCCCATCTGCTTTAATCTCTGCTCTCCCTCCCTGGGCCATGAGTGGCCTCAGCACTGTCCAACCTGGAGGTGACTCAGGAGGTCACCAGGGTTCACAGAAGGAAGGGGCGCCTGCCCCCGGGGGGGGCCGTGCCTGTGATCTCCGCATCAGCTAATGGCAAGCCCTGAGCAGATGCTCACCATGTGGCCACTTTGACGTCCTTCCCCACCCCCATGTCAAGACAGCCAGCCTGAATGGGGAGCCCCCCTCCTCTGCCATTTCCCCCCTCCTTCACTGGCAGTGATGGGAAACACAGATCATAGCTTGGGAATGTGGCCCTGAGCAAGGGTGATAGGAGGAGGGAGAAGGACACGTGACCTCTTAACAGCTCCCCTACTCTCCCGCTGTCTTCACGCCCCTTCCAGAGCCCCAGTACAGATGGGGTGACTGGGGGAAGCAGCCCCTGGCTCCTGATTGTGGGCCCTGGTGGGGCTGACAGGGCGAGGGGCAATTGCCAAGCGGTAACGCCTGTCCAAGGATGTTGGGCGCAGGCCCAGCGCCCTGCCGCGGCTGCGGGGCACACTGGCTGTGGCAGGAGAGGGAAGCTGCCTTGTGGGCCCACTCAGGTGGCGGGGGCTTCACCGGGCAGGAGGCCGAAGGTCCTGACAGGTCCCTGATTCTCAGCACCAGAGGAGACGGTGGCCTGGCTTGGTGGTTTCTGAGGCTTGGTGGGATCTCAGTGGTTTGGTCAGAGCAGAGGGCATTATAGGGGCTCTTTGCCTTCTGTGCCTCCTTTGGTGGACACATCGGAACAAGTGGGTCAAGGCAGGCATCTCAGATGCTGCAGGGCCGTGCTACCCCCTTCTTCTGGGACCAAGGCCCTGTCACTTCGAATCGAGGTGCCACTGAAGGGACCTCGTGCTTGTCAGGGTCCAGAAGCTGTAAGGAGAGAAAAGGCAGACCCTGCTGCTTGGGAGTGAGCAGGATGGCTAAATACAGCCGGCTGCACTCTGCCCCTCCCCTCTCCTCCCCCTCCACTCTGCCAGGGATCCTGTGGTCTCAGCAGGCACCACCTCCCCCGCCAGCTGCCGGCCTGCCCCCACCGCCTCTCTCCCCTCCCCCAGGGCCTGGTGCAGAGCCTCGGCAGGGTCAGCGAGTGGGGCTGGGCAGGCTGGGCTCCTGCTCTCTGGGGAGCCTGGCGGGCTGGGTGGTGGGCAGGCAGCGGAAGGGCCTGGTGCCAGGGCAGAGCCTTCAGGGCAGGCGCAGGCTGGGGTTCATGTGCAGAGTCTCCAGGTGAGTTGGGGTGCAGCCCCGGGGGGGCCTGTCCAAAGGGGCTTGAGGTGGGGGAACCAGGAGGAGGGGCTAGGGGGCTGTGGCAGATTCATGTCTGTATTTGGCAGTCGGCTAGAAGCCAGCTCAGTGAGGCTGGGCCCCTGGCCAGTTGCAGGGGAGGGCGTCAAGGCCCTGGGGACACCCCTCCCCCAAAGACATGCTGGTGTCCCCTCCTCTTCCCCAGGCTGAGCCACCTTTCTGTGTGGATGATTCAAACTCTTCCTCGTTCCCTGAGAGTTTCGGGGTTCATGTTTTAGGGCTGGGGCCAACAGGTGCCCCTGGGGTATCTGGGGCAGGAAGCTGAGAAGGGAGAGGGGGAAGGGCAGGCTGGACAGTGCCACCTCATTGGCCCTGGCACTGAGGTCACGATGGGGCTTGTCTGAGGTGTGTGTTCCTCTACACCAGGCTCAGCTCACCCAAGAAATGGGTGTCCTGATTGTGCCACTCTGGAGTCTAGAGACATGAGCCACCTATGTTAGGAGCCTGCCATTCTGTTCCGGGAATGTGGGTTCCAGGCTCCAGTGGAGTTCCAAGCCTCCCACAAGGCCCCAAATCCCTGGCCCCAGGCTATACCCCTTGGTTCCTCCACTCGGGAGGCTCTGCTGGGTCTGTGTTGGGAGAGTCTGTGGCAGAGCAGCATTCTGGGACTCAGGGATGGGAAATACCTGCTAAGGTCATATAGCAAGCAAGTGGGAGCCCCAGGAAGTGAAGTCAGGACTGAGCCAGCCTGCAAGAACCTGTCACCTCCTGGGCTCTGCACATTCCAGACCTTATCAGGTCCTTGACCCCAGGCTGATCCCTCCAGCTCTCAGTCTCTCTGCCCCCCTTCCTCTCCTGGCATCTCTCTGTGTACCATTGTCTCTCCTCCAGGTGGGTCCACATCCCCTTTCAGCAGCCCCATCACCTCTGACGAGGAATACCTGAGCCCCCCAGAGGAGTTCCCGGAGCCTGGGGAGACCTGGCCCCCAAGCCCCACCATGAAGCTCAGTCCCAGCCAGAGCCGCCGCTCCTCAGACACTGGCTCCAAGGCGCCCCCCACCTTTAAGGTCAGACTCTTGAGATCAACTTCAGCTCCCTTCCTTCGTGTGGCTTCTTGTTCTTGGAGCCACACCAGGCTCCAGCCCTTCCTGGAGCTCAGCCCCAGTACCCCCTTTTACTCGGAGCCAGCCTCAGTCAGACCGGGGTGAAGAGGCTCTGTTCTAGATCCCCCATCTTCCAGGAGCCGAAGCTGGGCCCTGACGCTTTGGGGTCCCCTTCAGGTCTCCCTTATGGACCAATCAGTAAGAGAAGGCCAAGATGTCACCATGAGCATCCGAGTGCAGGGGGAGCCCAAGCCAGTGGTCTCCTGGTGAGTAGCAGCCACTAACCACCACCTGCCAACTCCTCCCACTCCAGGCTTGGCCCTGGCTCTGGGTAGAGGGGAATGGGCCCTTTGCGGACATCCCCGTGGTCTGCAGGGGGCCACATGCTAGGTACAGTGGTGCCACTCCCCCCAGCCTGCCCATGAGTCTGCCTGGGGTCCAGGGCTCATTTCGGGCTTCCTTGGAGGAGGAGGGAGGAGTTTGGGTAACAGATGGTCTCCTGTCTGTTGGCTTGGTATGAACAGCCTGGAGCCCTCTCACCCCTGGGGAGGCTGCCGACCTCCCACCCCAGTCCATTGACAACAGACAGCCGGGTGATTTTTGAGGCCCAGATGGAATCGTTTGTTCTGAGCTGCTGGAACCCAGAGGTCCATGCAGGCCTCGTCTGCGGGGCTCTATCCCGGGTGCCTGAAGCTTTGATTAGTTCGCTTAGGTTTTTTTTTTTTTGGTTCTATTTTTCATTTTTAACTGATTGTCTTGTCCCCGGTGTGGTTTCTTCACAATGTAAGTTATTCCATGTGTCTTTTGGGAAGGGGGGAAGCTATCAGTTCATTGTAAGCAAATAAAAATGACAGGAGGAAACTTATGAGCTAGTAAGAGCCCCAAGCATGGCACCACTCGTAAGTGCAGTTAGGTTCCTGGAAAGGAGAGATGCAGGTAGGCAGACATGGTCTGGAAGTTCCTGGGGGAAGTGGGGTGGCAGAGTCCAGGTGAAAACCTAACCTGTAACCAGGGGGAGCCCATGGTCAGTGGGACAGACATGGAGAGGGGACAAGTGATGTGTGCGGGGAGGAGAGGCCAGTTTGGCTCTGCACGCCTACTGCCCCTCGGCCCTGGGACTGAGTTCTCGCTCCTCTAACAGGCTGAGAAACCGCCAGCCCGTGCGCCCCGACCAGCGGCGCTTCGCGGAGGAGGCCGAGGGCGGGCTGTGCAGGCTGCGGATCCTGGCTGCTGAGCGGGGGGACGCTGGCTTCTACACCTGCAAAGCGGTGAATGAGTACGGCGCTCGGCAGTGTGAGGCCCGCCTGGAGGTCCGAGGTGAGTACCTCACTCTCTCCGTGAACACCCCAACCTGTCCCTGGCCTTGGCCTTGTCCTTGTACCTGCCCAACTGCCAGCTCTCACACAACTTCAGTTATGGGATGCCAGAAACTGCAAAGGCCTTAGAAATCCCCACGTTCAGCTGCTTCTATTGTAGTTGAGTAAACTGGGGTCCAGAGAGGGGCAGTGACTTGCCCAGGCCACACAGCAGATTGCTCAGTGCTCAGCTTACCATACACAGTACTGCCTTCTCCAGGCTCAGTCCTGCCTGCCCCTGACGCCCGCCAGAGGCCTTGCTTCCTGCCACCGGCCATTCTCTCCCTACACTTTTCTCAGCCTTTGTCGCCTTGCCTTTCCCAGGCCCTTTCCTCACACCCACACCCCCCTCTCCTACTGCCTTGTGGCCCCCTGCCCATCTCATTCCTGTGCAAACTCTGTTGTGGTTGGGGGTGGCAGTGGGAGTGTCTGATCGTTGGACCCGTTTCGAGGGGCCCTTGGGGTGGCTTGGGTATGGAGCATCCCAGGGACCCCAGAGTGCCGGGGTGAGCAGAGCTATGAAACATGAAGAGGTCAGGGTCCCAGAGTCGGGCATGAGGGTCGGGTGCCTTTCAGGCATCAGGATGGCAAGCCCTAGTCAGGCTGCCCTCAGGGGCTGGTGCTTTTCCTTCCAAAGACTGGCCACTTGCCCCACCTCTCACCTCTTTCCCTGTGAGCAGTTCAGGGCTGGGGACCCCTCCTCAGCTCCGCACTCAGCCATTGTCCCTCCCTTCCTGTTAGAGGCCAGCACTGAGAGCTCCCAGGATCCCCCCAGACTCCTGCTGGAGCCTGGACCCTGAGGTCATGCTCACCTCTGCTGGTCCCCACTCGCCTCTGTTACCTGCCTCTGAAACTCCTGTTCCTGGGACTGCCTTGTGCTCAGTCTCTGAATTCTTCCATGTTCACCCCCCAGCCCCCAGCCCCGCAACCTGGTCCTCATTCCCTGGCCTGCCCCTTCCCCAGCAGGGTCTGGCTCTGCCCTGCTTCTCTGTGTTAACCCGTGTCTCAGGGCTTCTCTCTCTTCGGGATTCTTCCCAACACCCCTCAGGTTTGGGGTTGCTCCTGACACCTGTGAATGCCTCTCCCAGGGCCTCTAACTGCCCAGGAAACCCAGAGACCCGGCCTCTGGCTGGCTGCCCGCCCCCATCCCAGGGCTGCTCTTGGGGCAATGAAAGGCAGCTGTCCATGCAAGGGGTACCTAGCCAGGCTGCGTGTGTGCCTGTGTGTGTGTGTGCTGCACTAACCTGCCGCTGGCTGACTGAGGTTTTTGTCTGTACACAGGCGAGTGAGCTCGGGGCCGCCTGCGCTCCCCTGCTGCCCTCCGAGCCGCCCCTGTCTCAGGCACCTCTCGGACCTCGCTGTGTTTCTCTGCCTCCTGCCGGCCTGGACCCTGTTCCAGCCCCCCTGCCCCCGCCCCTCCCTTCCCCGTGCGGCATCCTGGGATAGCCATGGGCCCCTGTGGACCCTCCCTCCCAAGTGGACATGTGGCTGGGCAGGCCGGGAGCCCACATGTGGACTGAGTGCCAGGAACGGGTGGCCATGAGGGGTATCAAGACCCCCTTCCAAGTCTCTCCCCGCAGGGGAGCGCCCAGCAAGCGCATGTGCTACTGCTGCTGCAGGCCCTGTCTGTCTATCCGTTTGTCTGTCTGTGTGTCTGTGACAGTCAGGGAAGGCTGCGTCTGAGCTGGTGTGGGTAAAGCTGAGGGGGAGAGGCAGGGCATGGCATCCGCAAGATAGAGGGGCCCAGAGGGCAGGAGGCTGTTGACAAGGGGCTCCTGAACGGGGACACAGAGCATTGACCATTCTGGAAACAAGTTTCGAGGGGCACAGCACTCTGTTTCACAAGAGACCAAAGCCAGAGGCCACCAGGCCCTGCGCTGAGGAGGGGGCCTGGCCGAGTCCTGGCCGTGGTGGGTGTAAGGCCCACCTGGGGCTCCCTCCTTCACTGTCAGGCCCAGGAGGCTCTGTCTGGGAATAAGAAAAGTAGCCAGACCTGGTGCAGGAGTAGGGACCTACTGTAGATTGGTATGGAGATATTCAGAAATACTTGTTTCTTAGTTCAAATAAAGTCCAGTTTGTACCCAGCTGGTGAGCTGTGTTGTTTTTTCCGCCGCCGTCTCTGCCCCTACATGGCCCTCACTTTCCCCATCCTTGACTCCTTCCACTTCCCCTGAGTTTCCCCTCTCTGGCCCAGCTGGTGGTGCCATCCTGAAGCCAGGCCTGGGACCTCCTTGCTGTCCTGGCCAGCCAGGCGGGTGGGCGTTCCCTCTGTCTCCAAAGGAACAAAATGCATTTCTCTCTCTATGTCTGTCTGTCTTTCTGTGTGTGCGTGTGTGTGTGTCCCTCACCCCTTGTGTCTGCTCCACGTGTGCCCCCTGTGGCTGCTTCCCCCAGCACACCCTGAGAGCCGGTCCCTGGCCGTGCTGGCCCCCCTGCAGGACGTGGACGTGGGGGCCGGGGAAATGGCGCTGTTTGAGTGCCTGGTGGCGGGTCCTGCTGACGTGGAGGTGGACTGGCTGTGCCGCGGCCGCCTGCTGCAGCCCGCGCTGCTCAAATGCAAGATGCATTTCGACGGCCGGAAGTGCAAGTTGCTGCTCACCTCGGTGCACGAGGACGACAGTGGCGTCTACACCTGCAAGCTCAGCACGGCCAAAGGTAACTGCCCGCTTGGGTCCCAGGGCTGCAGCTGCCTTGGGTGCCCAGGAGCTGGAGGGAGGGGATCGGAGGTGAGGGAGCTGCGTGCAGAATAAGATGGGCTCCATCTCGGGGGAAGAGAGGGTGTGGGAGATGGTGTGGTACGCCTGCCTCAGTACAATCAGCGTTTGGAGCAGCACCTGCAGTGTTAGCTGCTGTGCCTGTTAGGAGCCCGTCTGCTGAGGGCAGGCAGACAGACCTGGACCCGGGTTCCAATTCTTACCCTGCTGCATACCAGCCACGTGACTTTGGACAGGTCACTTCATCTCTCTGAGCTTAAGCCATTCATCTGTTGAAAAGGACCCTGATAATGCCTAGCTCGGGGATTGGTAGGATTAATGAGATAATGAATGTAAAGAACAAAGCCCAACGCCTGGTGAAGGGTGCCACCTAATAAATGTCAGCCATTATTATTATGAATGACATCTCTGACCTGGTCCCCGGCCTTGTTTGAAGAGTGGAGACAATGCTTCCCCAGGTTGCAGTAATGAGCACTTAAGGTGACACTGGAGGGACTTCGTAGGCAGGAACGGACCAGGTCAGCATTATGTGCTGTTACGACAGCAGAGAGGGGTAAAAGGGCATGTGCTCTGAGTCTGGCGTTGGGGGGAGGGAGTGTGGGCACAACCCGGGTGCAGAGGAGAAGTTTAAGGGGAGGGTAAAGGGGGTGCAGGGGAGGAAAGGGGCTTGGCTTCTAGGCCCCTCTTTCATTGCTAAGCAGAGCACCATCCGAGATGGGCAAGGTGAGCTGAGGAGAGCAGAGCCAGGCCGGAGCCCTGGGTCCCCATCGTGGACCCTGGCCACCATGGCAGCCTGCTGCCACCTTGCCGACCTCCCCCCCACAAGAAGACCCAGTCTTTGGACCTTGCCTACTGCCTCACTCTGGTGCCCCTGGGCCTTGCTGGGCTCTGCCCAGGCTCCAGCTCCTGGCCCAGCAACCCTTTCCTGCCCGGCATGAGGGCGGGACCTGGGGGTTGGGGTGTCTGGGGTTCCGTGGCCGTTCTTGCCCCAGTGCTGACCCTCCCCCCAGATGAGCTGACCTGCAGTGCCCGGCTCACTGTGCGGCCCTCGCTGGCACCGCTGTTCACGCGGCTGCTTGAGGATGTGGAGGTCCTGGAAGGCCGCACGGCCCGCTTCGACTGCAAGATCAGCGGCACCCCACCCCCCTCCGTGACTTGGACACACTTTGGTATGGCCCCCACCCTGCAGATGTTGGGGGGCCTCTGGGAGCCGGAAACCAGGATCCCTCTCTGAGGCCACTGTGCATCCCGCCTTCCTTCCCTAGGCCGCCCCGTGGAGGAGAGCGAGAACTTGCGTCTGTGGAAGGACGGGGGTCTGCACTCGCTGCACATCGCCCACGTGGGCAGTGAGGACGAGGGGCTCTACGCGGTCAGTGCCACCAATGCCCATGGCCAGGCCCACTGCTCGGCCCAGCTCTATGTGGAGGAGCCTCGAACGGCCTCTACGGGCCCCAGGTACTGCCAGGGGCCCTTAGTTCTGCTGGGGCTGCCCCTGTGGAGACCCAGCCCTGCCTGTGGTAGGAGGCAAAGCTCTGGGCCTCTCAGCAGCTGTGCGGTTTTTACAGCACTAAGCTGGAGAAGATGCCATCCATTCCCGAGGAGCCAGAGCATGGCGAACTGGAACGGCTCTCCATGCCCGACTTCCTGCGGCCCCTGCAGGACCTGGAGGTGGGCCTGGCCAAGGAGGCCATGCTGGAGTGCCAGGTGACCGGCCTGCCCTACCCCACCATCAGCTGGTTTCACAACGGTCATCGTATCCAGAGCAGTGATGACCGGCGCATGACGCAGTGTACGTGTCTGGGAAGGGACCCTGCGGTGTTTGCCTGCATTGCCCTCCCCTCCCCAGCCCTCCCCCTTGAGCCTGGTCAGGGATGGTGCGTCTAGGGAGGGGAGCCCAGAGGAGCTATGTGGTCATTACCTCCTCCCTTGAGCCCACACAGCACCCATCTGCTGGTCAGTGGCAGCCCTTGCTACTCTGGGCCTCGGTGGCTCCATTAGAACTTACTAGACAGACACTACAGCCTGTTATGGACTGTGGTCAGGTTACTGAACCCCTCTATGCCTCAGTTTCCTCATCTGTAATTGGCTTGTTCTGCGAATTAAGTCGTTGAATACATATGAAGCACTTAGAGCAGGGCCCGGCAAATAGCAAGTGGTCAGTACAGGTTAACTTTTAGGATTGTTGCTCTTGCTGTTTTTGCCACCATTGTCATTCTCGTCGGCAAAGCAGAGACATTTCAGTGAAATGGCCAGTGTGGGCAGTGTGTGGCGCTGAAAGGATGCTTGGCCAAGGTTATTAATGGAGCAAGTAAAGAAGGAACTGGAGAACAGAGGAGTGTATTTGGGACCATGTCCTTCCAGCCTGGGGTACTTCTCACGGGTGTATCTCAGTTCCATCCTTGAAGGACTACCTGTGCCCATCTGACAGCGCCACCCTGTGCCCCATGGTGGCCTCCTCTTACAACTGCAGTGCGACAGAACTCACCTTTATTACGTCTCGTGTGTGCCAGGCTCTTGAGTGCTAGCTGACACAGATGATCTCACCTTCCTTACCATGGGCCTGTGAGACAGGGACTGCTATTCTTGTTTGTAGATGGGGACACTGAGGCTTACAGAGGATCAAGGACTTGCTCGAAGGCAGGCAGGGACCATCTGTCTCTGGCTCCCACCTCCTAACCATGACGACCCCCGCTGTTCGTGCCCCATCTCCAGGGCCACCCTGTGGCTCTGAGTCTTCCCCCCTGCCCCCTGCCCCCTGCCTGTTGTTTGCTCAGCCTATGGCTCCTAATCTCTCCATCTGCTTGAGGCCCTGGGTGGGAGTCTGTCTCAGATCTGAGCTGGCATCTCTTCTGTCTGTAGCCCCGGTCAGTGGCAGCCCTTGGTTTCTCCTCCTTTATAAATAGTGTCGGGGACATAAATGAACAGGTGATGGTTCCATGTGGAGATAAGCTCTAAGATGGGAGGGGTGGCTGGGGATGGCCCTCCCATGGAGGACAGTGTAGACCTCTTCCGCTTCCTGACCCCGCTGGAGGGGCTTCCCATATCGCCATCCAGGGAGCACGTGTAGGGAAAGAGCTTCAAACTCAGAGGGAACCATGGTCAAGCCATTGCTCCGTCATTTATTAGCTGTGTGACCTTGGGCAAGTCCATTAATGTCTCTGACTTCTCTGGCAAAATGAGAATAATTTAGCAGGGTGTTGAAAGGCTTGTTGGGGGGGAATGCATGTCAAGTAGCTGGCATAGCAGGCAACCCCTACTGGAACTTATGATACATACATGTGTTTGGCACTTACTGCATGCAAGGCAGCGGGTTCTGCTGGGGTCCTGGGGAGCACCAGGGATGTGGTACAGAGGGCCCCCCCAACGCATGGCACAGGAGCCTTTCCAGGCTGGTGCTCACTTGAACTGTGTCTTGAAAGAGAAGGAGGCCATAATAAGAGGAGAATGTTCCAGAAGAAGGGATTTTGTGAGAGAAGACCTGAGATGGAACTCCTGTGCTTGTTCCGGGACCTGCTGGCTTGTTAGGGTCAGACCCTGGAGGACTAGCAGGAGACGTGGCCGGATGGAAGTTTAGTCTGAAGGCTTTGGCTGCTGTCTCTGTGACAGGCAACATGCAGTGCCGCTGGCCAAGTGTGGGCTGCCCCAGTGGAGGGCGTTCACGGGGTCTGTGCAGGCGTGGGACTACCAGTGGCCGTGGAGGGACCTTAGGAACAAAGCCTTGTCAGAAATTTGACACAGGGGTGCAAAGAAGAGGGACAGTCAACTGCGGGTGAATGGCATGGAAGAAAGGTGACAAGTTACAAGGTGTGAAGTGCAGAGGGACAGGCCAGGGCTGTAGGTGTAGACTTGGCCAACTGGACCCAGGGTTTGTCACACAGTGGACACCCTTCTTGCTTGTCTGCCTGTCCTTTCCCCCTCGCCTCCTCCCTGAGTGGGTGGGGGTGAAAAGCCAAGTCTGGGGTGGCATGGGCACACTCCTCAAAGTATCCTCCCAGCTCAGGCCCAGTGTCACTGTCCCTCTCCTCCCCACCCCCAGACAGGGATGTCCATCGACTGGTGTTCCCCGCTGTGGGACCTCAGCATGCCGGTGTTTACAAGAGCGTCATCGCCAACAAGCTGGGCAAGGCCGCCTGCTACGCCCACCTCTATGTCACAGGTGAGGCAGGCACCTTTCTTGCCAGCTGTGCGCAGCCTGGCCTCTGGCCTACCCTGGGGGCTGGCTGAATGAGGGACTTTTGCACCAGCTCCCTTCCTTTGGTCCCTGGGGAGCCATGTGGCCTTGCCGCTGCCCCTGTGGCTGTGCCTTCGGCCCCCAGCCCACTCTCCTGAGGCTTGGTGACCCTGTGGAACCAGTGGGATCTAAAGGACCCAGCAGATGCTTCACCTGTGGCTTTCAGATGTGGTTCCAGGACCCCCAGATGGTGCCCCGCAGGTGGTGGCTGTGACTGGAAGGATGATCACACTCACATGGAACCCCCCTAGGAGTCTGGACATGGCCATCGGTGGGTCAGGGCCACGTGGGGCTATGTGGTGGGATTGGGGTCGTGGACAGGGCTGGCTCAGCCAAGGGAGCCAGAAGGGGAGAGCCAGGCTCAGGTTGGCATACGGGGTGGGGAGTGCTGAGAGTGTGGCCAGGAGCAACCCTGACTGCCTCCTCTCCACGGTGGATGAAGCCCTGGCCTTGGGTCAGGGAGTGGTCCGATGGGGCCACTGCATTCCTTTCTCCTTCTCAGAGGGGTTGGGTGCTTAGGTCATGCTTCAGGAAATACGGTCTTCTTCCATGCCCGTGATCTCTGCCTACTCTGTGCCTCAGTTTCCCCACCTCAGATAGTAGCGGGGAGTGGGAATACAAGTCAAGCTCCCTCTATGCCTACGACTGGACCCCAGGCCTGCTTTGTGGGTTCTGAGCCTGGCTAGACCAGTGGTTGGGCAAAAGCAGATTGGGAGCAAGAAGGAGCAGCAAGAGAAACAGAGGCAGGCCCTCAGAGCAGTCGGATGATGAATTCCTGGGTCTTGAGGAACTGAATACGGGTGGGGTAGGGGACCCCTCAACAATGCCCACCTCAAGCAGCTGTTTCCCCATCAGACCCAGATGCCCTGACCTACACCGTGCAGCACCAGGTGCTGGGCTCGGACCAGTGGACAGCATTGGCCACAGGCTTGCGGGAGCCTGGGTGGTCAGCCACAGGGCTGCGTAAGGGGGTCAAGTACATTTTCCGGGTCCTCAGTGCCACCATCAAGAGCAGCAGCAAACCGTCACCCCCCTCTGAGCCTGTGCAGCTGCTGGAGCGAGGTGAGCCTGGGTGTCTTATGGAGTGGGGCCGATGCTGCTGGGGGGAGGAACACTGAGTCCCTGTGGTGGAGGATCAAGGGCTGGTCTGGACGTTAGAGCTGTGACAGGAACAGCATGGCTGAGTGTGACCTTAACCCTCCAAGTGCTTCCTTTTCATCCTGAAAGCGGCACTCACTGTGCGTGAGGCTGAGGCTCCGGCGTCAGACAAGCTGGGAATGCGGTTTTAGTTCTGCCCCTCTGTGACTGAGTTCCCTAGACGCGTTGATGAACCTCTCTGAACCTCAGCTTCCTCACCTGGAAAAATGGAGCTCGCAAGGTGCTGGGGAGAGTTAAAGGAGCCATAGGTACTGAGGACTTGCTGTTTTCTCCCAGGCCCACCCCTAGAGGAGGCGCCCGCTGTGCTGGACAAGCCAGACATCGTGTATGTGGTGGAAGGACAACCTGCCAGTGTCACCGTCACCTTCAACCATGTGGAGGCCCAAGTCGTCTGGAGGAGGTGGGGCCCCGCCTTGCGTGCCCCATTCCCGCAGGTGGCAGTCCAGTCCTGGCCACCTTGGCCTGACCTCCCTGTGGCTAGATGCTGGGTGACCTCTCTGTCATGTGTCTCTTAGCTGCCGAGGGGCCCTCCTGGAGGCACGGGCCGGTGTGTACGAGTTGAGCCAGCCAGATGACGACCGGTACTGTCTTCGGATCTGCCGGGTTAGCCGCCGGGACGTGGGGCCCCTCACCTGCACTGCCCGTAACCGCCACGGCACACGGGCCTGCTCGGTCACCCTGGAACTGGCAGGTAGGTAACAGCAGATCCCTTCTTTCTCTTCCTTTGGGGGCCAGCACCCCTCTCCCTACCCTCACTAGGTGCACACAGCCACCTGCCAGTCCTGGGTCTTCCATCTCAGGTCTGTCCATCTAATGGCCTTAATAATTCCAATACTAAGTATTAGTAAGATGTTTTTTGAGCGCCTAGGTCAGTGATGGGCAATCTTTTGAGCTTGGTGTGTCAAAATTCGCCAAGAAAACGAGCATAACTCGGGTGGTGTGTCACTTCGAGAAAAACGGCCTAACCGGAAGTCCCAGAACTAGACACTCTGTGCCAGAGTTCTGTTGTTTTGGCCTACAGACCTCCGGCACAGTGTCTATACTACAGCAAATGTTTTATCCTCGGCTACTGCACCAGGCCGTGCAGAAGCCAAGGATGATACGTCCTTCTCGGCATGTGACCCCATACTTCTCTGTATGCGGCTGCATGAGGCGGTGTGCCATCGAAAATGGCTACGCGTGTCAGTGCTGACACATGTGTCATAGGTTCGCCATCACAGGCCTAGTATGTGCCAGGCTCAGTGCTAAGTATCTTATGTGTATCACGTTACCTAATATTTATATCAACCTGTGAGTTGGGGGTCAGTTATTATCCCCATTTTACAGATGAGAAAACTGAAGCTCAGAGAGTATGCTAAGTTAACAGGCACAAGGAGCTGGGATTCAAGCTCTGATACCCAACTCCAAAGCCCGGGGTCCACCTAAACCTGTGTTAAACACAACAGGAAATAGGACCTCAAGTGGAGTAAGCACAGGGAGACCGAATGGATTTAAAACAGAAAGAAGCCAAAGCGGGCGCATCCTACCGTGAGCCTCTCAGCTCTGCGGATCCTGGCTGCCCTTTGCTCCACCTGTTGGCAGGGACTCCCCACCTGTGCAGTGAGGACCCTTTGTGCAGTCTTTCCATCAAAGACGTAGTCTCTCAACCCCTAGCATGCAATGAGTAGTAATTGCCTTGTTTTCTAGTTTGTTAATTAACTCTAGACATATGTAACTGCCACTCAGAACTTCGGATCAGCGCCAGCTAAACCCTGTTACCTGCTGAGTAGATATAATTCCAACCAAATGCAAAGAAAGTGACATTTCAGTGGCCACAGGCAAGCATATCGTGGGTAAATGTGCATTTTCTGGTGCTTTTTATTTTTATTTATTTTTTTAAAATTCTTTTTATTTTAGCCTGACCTGTGGTAGCGCAGTGGATAAAGCGACGACCTGGGAACACTGAGGTCGCCAGTTCAAAACCCTGCACTGGTCTGGTCAAGGCACATATGGGAGTTGATGCTTCCAGCTCCTCCCCCCTTTCTCTCTTTCTCTATCTCTCTCTCTCACTCTGTGTCTCCTCTCTAAAATGAATAAATAAATAAATTAAAAATAATAAAAACCTTTCCTTTTAAAAAAAATTTTTTTAAAAATAAAAAAAAAATTCTTTTTATTTTATTCATTTTAGAGAGGAGACACAGAGTGAGAGTGAGAGAGAGAGAGAGAGAAAGGGGGGAGGAGCTGGAAGCATCAACTCCCATATGTGCCTTGACCAGACCAGTGCAGGGTTTTGAACTGGCGACCTCAGTGTTCCCAGGTCGTCGCTTTATCCACTGCGCCACCACAGGTCAGGCCTCTGGTGCTTTTTAAAAATTGTCCAGATTCAGTGGAAACATTCCAGTCCTTTGACTTTCATAGAGCCCACCTTCCCACCCCACCCCCACAACCCCTACACAGACCATAAGCCAGATTCCTAGAGGGGAAGAAAAACATCTTTAAAGTGGAAGGGAAGGGTGTGGGTGACGAATGGGGTGGAGTCACAGTTCATTGGGGCCCCTGGACTCCTTTTACGATCCCCTTGCCCAGCTTCCCTCCTCCCCTCACGTGTCACTTCCTGCACAGCCACTGCTTTGCTCCTTGATGACAGTACCATCTGCAGGACTCATCTTTCTTTCCAAATATAGGCAGAGGCCCCAGCCATCCAGAGCCCTGCAGCCTGACTGTGTCCCAGCTGACTGGGGCTAGAACAGGCCTGAGGCTGGGGTCTGCAGCCTCTCCCACTGTACCCCCTCTTCCCAGGCGCAACGGGTGCAGTGGCCCCTCCCCTCCACATCTGCCCCCCTGCAGCATCTTCCTGACTCCTAGGGCGCCCCCCTCTTTTATCTGTGTGCTGTGATGGTGATGATCCTGCCCAGCGCCCTGCCCTTCCCACCATCCCTAAACCCGAGATCCTCAACCATGCTCAGGAAGGGGGGGACCCCGGGAAGTCACAGGATCCTCTGTAAAGCCCATTGGAATGTGTATTTAATTCCATCATAAGCTTTAGAAACTACTTTATAAGGAGATAACACGATCTCATGATAAGGGTAGAGAATAAAGTCACAGTCACGTGTGGGAGAATTTAGCTGAGAATCAGTACCAGTTTGTTCATCTTGCCATCTCCAAGATGGTAGAAGGCCCCTTGAACACTTAAATAAGATTCAGGGAGAAAACTTCAAGACTGAGGCAAAGCCATGATGAACTTGATCCAGGGTCACAAGCTGAGCCGCCTGCAGTGCCCAGGACAGTCACGTCCAAGAAGCCCTCAGTGGGACTGTGCAGAGGGGTGATCACCCACAGGGGCCTTGTCGAGCCATCCCGCACCAGCTCATTAATGCAGTGAGGGAAGAGGCTCAGGATGGCCATCCTGATTTGTCAAGAGAGGCAGGAAATCCAGATTTCTTTTGTGTGTGAGAAGCTCATTTCAAAGCTGGCAGATGAACACTGAGGGTCAAACCAAGCAAGCCTGCGCCTCTGGCTTAGGTTTTCTGAGACTGGAGACATTATGTATGTATTTACAGGGAGAGCACTTGGTCCAGGCAAAGAGCTCTGTGCTCCCAGGAGCCAAGCCGAGTGTGAGAGTCCCAGTCCGGGAGGGGCTGGGGCTCTGGGAGGTGGGGAGGTACGTTTGCTGAGCCAGTTGCTGAAGAGGCAGGCTCATGTGACCCCATCTTTCTGTCGCCCTCCCTGCCCCACCCCCACCTGCTATGTTTCAGAGGCTCCCCGGTTCGAGTCCATCATGGAGGACGTGGAGGTGGGGGCTGGGGAAACCGCACGCTTCGCTGTGGTGGTTGAGGGGAAGCCACCACCGGACATCATGTGGTACAAGGTCAGAGGGCAATGAGGACCTCAGGGGAGCCCTAGCCTGGAGCTGGCCAGGATGGGGGGGCAGGGGGAAGAGGAGGGACTTGAGGGACTTGCTGGGAATGTAGGAGAGGTCCAGGCAGCCTCGGGAGGAGCACTGGTTCAGCGAGGAGCACAGGTGCTATGATATGAGAAGGAAAGGGGACCCAGGGGCCCTGAGTGACACTGCTGGGGGTTTGAGGAACCAGGGGACTCGCTAGGGGATACAGGGCTATTAGTGGGAGACAGAGGGTAGAGCTGATTCTGGGTCCTGGGCGGAAGCAAGATCCCTGGGTAGGACGGGCCCTGGCCCTGAGATGGAGTGACAGTGGGTCCCTGGCATGGAGGTAAAGCTGCATCCCAGGTGGAGGTGAAGCCAGGCCCAGGCTGGAGTTGACGGCCAACTCTGTAGGATGAGATGCTGTTGACCGAGAGCAGCCACATGAGCTTTGTGTATGAGGAGAACGAGTGCTCCCTGGTGGTGCTCAGCACGGGGGCCCAGGATGGGGGCGTCTACACCTGCACCGCCCAGAACCTGGCTGGAGAAGTCTCCTGCAAAGCGGAGTTGGCTGTGCGTTCAGGTGGGCTCAAGCTCAAGCAGAGAAGGGCAGAGGTCACCCCCAGGTCCCCGATTGTGAGCCTCTGGCCAAGAGGCTCTACCCGGCCCTGCACTCCTCGGCCCCTTATCTCCCAGACCCGGTACCTCCCTGTGGGCCCCAGTGTTCTTGCTCACCTTCTCTATTCTCCACATGCCCTGCCTGTCTCACCCTCTGCCCTCGTTCCTTTCTCGCCCTCCTCATCTAACATTAGGCGTCTCTTTCCCAGCTCAGACAGCTATGGAGGTGGAAGGGGCCAGGGAAGACGAGGAGCAGCGAGGAAGGAGGCTCAGCGACTTTTATGACATCCACCAGGAGATCGGCAGGTACGGAGCGGGTATGAGGAGGGGATGTGGTGTTTGGGGGCCAGTGGAGCTGGGGCTGAGGCCAGGAGGGGGCAGAGAGCTGGGATTGCAGCAGTGCCCAAATCCTGTCCTCCCCTTTGTCATCACCAGGGGTGCCTTCTCCTACCTGCGGCGTGTGGTGGAGCGTAACTCAGGCCTGGAGTTTGCAGCCAAGTTCATCCCCAGCCAGGCCAAGCCAAAGGCAGCAGCGTGGCGGGAGGCCCGGCTGCTGGCCCGGCTCCAGCATGACTGTGTCCTCTACTTCCATGAGGCCTTCGAGAGGCGTCGGGGACTGGTCATTGTCACCGAGCTGTATCCTGGGACAGGCTGGGTGTTTGGGGGGATACCTTCCCTGAATGACCGGTCCTTGTAAGAGCCAATTAGTGACATGTTTTACACTTAATAACGTGGTCTCATTGACAGTTGGAAGAGGCTGACTACCTTTACAAAATGTGCCCTTTGACAACCGGAAGTTCTAAAGGCATCTTATACAGACTTCACAGAGTGGAATCTGGTGACTTCTGTGAAAACCAACATTTTCTACAAGCCCCCCCCCCCTTTTAGCTTAAACTTACATATATTTAATGTGTTCCTGGCAATATTCTAAGAGTTTGATCTATTTAATCCTCATGTATACCTGCCTGTCTCATAGTATTTTATCATCCCCATTTTACAGACAATGAAACTGAGGTACAGAGATGTTAAGTACCTCAGCAGACATCACACAACTAGCAAAAGCCATGTGATTTTTACCATGAAATGCAGTATAGTGTGCCTGACCAGGCGGTGGCGCAGTGGATAGAGCGTCGGACTGGGATGCGGAGGACCCAGGTTCGAGACCCCGAGCTCGCCAGCTTGAGCACAGGCCCATCTGGTTTGAGCAAAAGCTCGCCAGCTTGGACCCAAGGTTGCTGGCTCCAGCAAGGGGTGGCTCGGTCTGCTGAAGGCCCGCGGTCAGGGCACATGTGAGAGAGCAATCAATGAACAACTAAGGTGTCGCAACGACAACGAAAAACTAATGATTGATGTTTCTCACCTCTCTCCCTCTCTCTGACTCTCTCTCTCTGTCCCCGTAAAAAAAAAAAAATGCAGTATAGTGTGCCTGAACATTTGGAGTGGCCCCGTTTCCGATGAGCATCAGTACTTGGCTTTATTAGGAGGCTGTTTCCATAAAGAATGGATTTGAGCCTTGCGTAAGAGCTATTGTTAAACAAAGTCATACTATAGTAAGGATGCTGGGTGGTTGGCTTGTCATTCCCACTATTAAGGTGACCATGTTCTTTACACCAGCCTCCCAGCCTGCACTGTTAGAACCCAAACCTCAGCAAAACAACCAATTATTATGTGTCATGGACCTTCTAGATCATACTCGAATAGAGTCAAGAAGTTCCATCTACAGTCAACAAAATTCTGCTCTAACTTGATCCTTATAAATACTTCCGAGGGTGGGCAAGAGACAATGTTACCCGCATTTTACTCCTGAGGGAATCTAGTCTCCGAGAGGTTAGGTGACTTGCCTGAGATCCCACAGCTGGTGAGCTTAGAAGCAGGGTTGTCCTCTCTGTGCACTCAGGTGACAGATGGGGGAGGAGAGTGAAGACACAGTTGATAACTGATATCAAATGTGCTTTAAGGAAAAGGAGGGTTATGTGCTGAGCTGGGATCTGACCTGAGGTCTGGGGGTGGGTGGCACTGCCCAGGGAGGACTGGGCAGTTAGCACTGGTCACTGTTCTCCTTGATCTGGGACACAGCTGCACAGAGGAGCTGCTGGAGCGACTGGCGAGGAAACCCACCGTGTGTGAGTCTGAGGTGAGGGCAGTGGGTGGCAGGGGTCAGGTTGGGCACTAGCGTTCACCCACCTGAACTCTGAGAACTGAGGAGTGGGTCCTGGGCATGCCATCTGTGCCCACGAATAAGCCAAGGATGGTAGTGGAGAGCACTGAGAGGCAGGCAGCTGAGCCCCCTTCCTCCATCAGACCAGATCCTCCCACCCCGGGACTTGCACTGTCCTCCATAAGTCTCAGCAGACCCACCTGTCCCTAACTCTCTTCTTCCCCAGTCTTCCTCATGTCAGCATTCCTCAGACATTGCTCCCAGGAGGAGTGCCACGTGGACTCTCCAGTCTCACTGCTGTCCTGCCGTGGAGGGCTGTGCAAGTTGTGCACTGCACAGTTCTGTTTATTATAATGTAACTGACTCCCTTCTAGAACTGTGGTGAGCCCACCTGTGTAGCTGTACATGAGGTCCTGTGTCTCAGCAACCCAAACCCCTCCCCCAGCCATCGGAAGGCCGCTTAACAGGCATGGCCAGACCTCTTGCCACAGCCGCAGTGGTGATCCAACATAATCCCCGCCCTTCCCACATGGACTCTGGGCCACCTGTTTCCGCAGATCCGGGCCTACATGCTGCAGGTGCTGGAGGGAATATGCTACCTGCACCAGAACCATGTGCTGCACCTGGATATCAAGGTGAGGTGCTCGTGGGGGCGGAAACAGGCAGCTCCTGCGGAAGCCCGGCGGTGGGGGGTCCCCCCCTTCCCTCTGCACCCACACCTCGCCTTGTGCCCTGCAGCCTGAGAACCTACTGGTATGGGATGGTGCCGAGGGGGAAGAGCAGGTGAGGATCTGTGACTTCGGCAATGCCCAGGAGCTGACTCCAGGAGAGCCCCAGTACTGCCAGTACGGCACGCCTGAGTTTGTGGCGCCCGAGATCGTCAACCAGAGCCCTGTGTCCGGAGTCACTGACATCTGGTAGTGTTGGCATACTGTGCAGCTGGTGGGCTGGGGAAGCTGCCCTCAGGGCCAGGAAGCAGCTCACGCAGGGAGGAGGAACCAAGCCCTGGTTCCTTCTCTGACCGTCGACTGGGGGCATTGAGCACAGGTCCCTTCTCTTCCCCTCGTCAGTCAGGAATGACCCAGGCACGCACAGCCTCAGGCCTCTCAGCCCCTGCTTCCCTCTCTCCCCTGGGTGGTCAGCCACCCCCTTTGTGGCCACCTTGCCTCCCCCCAGTGGGACAGGCATCAATCATCCCTTGGTTCAGACTCCTCATGGCTTCCTGCACTGGCCCTACCACGACCCTCGACTCCTCCAGAGATGTCTGGACCTCTGGGTTCAGAGTCTTCTCTGCAGGAGACATCCCTGTGGCCATTTGTCCACAGCAGTGTTCATAGGGAGGATGCTTCTCACGGGGTTCTCCGCCGAGAAGGGCTCACTTCTGGTGGGAAGTGGGCCGTCCTCTCACTGACCCCCTCTCCTTCCCTCACAGGCCCGTGGGCGTCGTTGCCTTCCTCTGGTAAGGAGCTCGCTGCACTCTCTCCAGGGGTCTCTCAGCAGGCCTCCCCTCCCAACACTGGCAGGGCCTGGGGCTGGAGAGCGGTTGGGGACGTGCAGCCCACCCCTCCTCTTCCACTCCCTCTGCTCCTTCCTGCATAGCAAGGGCCCTCATATGCATGCACAGGGACGCCCCAGCCTGTGTGTCTACGCCGTCTACCATCACACCCCTTCATGAGGGGCGGGCACACAGGCTGGATGAAGAGCGGCCAGTGCAGGCTCAGTGCCATCCAGGCAGGAACTACAAGGTTCTGACTGTCCAGCAGGCACTGGAAGGCCTACGTAGGCTCAGGCTCAGGGAGGCAAAGCCTCGAAGCCCAGACTCCTCACCGCAAGAACAGGCCATAGCTGGAGGAGGGACAGGACAGGTCCTCTAACGCATGGGCCCAGGTCTCAAAGCAGCACTGCCTCCCCACCTGTCGGGGGGTGGGGTGGGAGCAGCGCCCACAAAAGTCCAGAAGACTCTGTCCAAGTTCCCCCAGCCTCTGTCTGACCCACAGCCTGGGGGCCTCCACCTGTCTCCAGCCGTATGTCCTCGCTGGTCTTCTGCCATCTCTTCCTGGGCCCCAGGGCCCTGCTCACCACTCATTCAGCCCTCTCCACCCCTGCAGTCTGACGGGAATCTCCCCGTTTGTTGGGGAGAACGATCGGACGACGTTGATGAACATCCGAAACTACAACGTGGCCTTTGAGGAGAACACGTTCCTGAGCCTGAGCAGGGAGGCCCGGGGCTTCCTCATCAAAGTGCTGGTGCAGGACGGGCTGTGAGTACGAGGTCCCGAGGGGTGCCCCACCTGCAGAGTCCCCTCATGTCATGCCCTTTGACATCCAGTCCCTCAAGTCCTTAGAGGTCCCATTTTCCCAAACATTTATGAACTGAGTTAATGAGTGATGAATCCCTTCTTAATCCTCATTCCTTTACAGGAGGCCTACTGCAGAGGAGACCCGAGAGCATCCTTGGTTCAAAGTGAGTCTACTACTGCAAAGTCACGGTAGTAAAGGTGGAGGGAGAGGCAATGTTAACAGCACTATTTATTGAGTACCTACTATGTGCAGTTACCATGATAGGTGTTTTATATACTTATGACTTATCGGCTTCAAATATAGTAGCTCTGCAAAGAAATGTATAACTCTCATTTTGCTGATAAGGAAACAGGCTCAGGATGGGTATCATGGATTCTAGGCACAGGTCTGGACTTCCCCATCCTGGGCGTTCTCATCAGGGTTCTTTCTAGTTCTTGACACCAACCCTGGTCCTCCTCAGTCAGTCCTGTGTGCCCATCTCTGTCCTGCACTGTTCCCACAGTGTGTGACACTGTGGTAGGTATGGGGGCCTGGACTCTTGGTTCTGAACTCTGTGTGGGCAGAGTTCTCATTCATCTTCAAACCCCAGCACCACAGGGCACAGCTCCAAGTAGGGTGGGGTAGGGGGTGGCAAGATTCAGCAAATGACCTAGAAAGAGCAACTGAGTAAGCCACCCACTGAGCATTGTACTGGGTCAGCTGAAGGTTGAGGTGATTCTGATGTCTGTCCTTGGAGAACGAGCCTTGTCTCCCAGATCAGAAACAAGCTCCAAAGAGGAAAGCCTGCGTGGGTGGCCGAGGGAGGCATCTGTCTCTGTTTAGCTCACCAAGGCTCTAGATATCAGGGGCGCTAGCCTCACATGGAAACAGGTGGTGAGCTGGGCAGCAGGGCCAAGGCCAGGGGCCGAAGCACAGGTCTCCCAGGGCAGGCAGTGCACCAGGCAGGGCCTTAAGCCCTGGTGTAAGTTCCGAAGCACACCCCACCCCACCCCCAGCCACTGACTTTTGTCCTTTCCACTTAGGTTCAGGGAATTTGTCTATATGTGGGCACCTTGGCTGTGGGAGTTGTTGTGACAGATCCAAAGGGAAAGGGACCTGCAGGAGCCTGGACTCAATGCTGCTTAGTTCATTGTCCCCTCTTGTAGACTTTGTCTCTTCGTGCCAAACCTTGAGGGTCTAGGTTGACAGAGGACTTCCGCTAAGTCCCTCTTTCCTGGGTTTGCAGACACAGGCAAAGGGCGCTGAAGTGAGCACGGATCACCTAAAGCTGTTCCTCTCCCGGCGCAGGTGGCAGGTGAGTTCAGCTGGGCCCTGCTTTTGTGCCTTCCACCTCATTCTGCAGCCTTCTCTTGCTAACTCTGCCTTTTTTTTTTTTTCTCCTATTGTGCCCATACCTTCTGCTAATCTACCTTCATCTGCTTTTTATTCTCTCAACTCCCAGCTTCCCTTCTGCCTCCTGACCCTGTCTGCTGTAGAGCTTTTCCCCAGGGCTGAGGTGGGCCTGAGTGGGTCAATCCAACCCCATAGGTCCCTCAGGTCTGACCCTGGCATTCTGTCTCCAGCGCTCCCAGATCAGCTACAAGTGCCACCTAGTGCTGCGCCCCATCCCGGAGCTGCTGCGGGCACCCCCAGAGCGGGTGTGGGTGGCTGTGCCCAGAAGACCACCCCCCAGTGGGGGGCTCTCCTCCTCCTCTGACTCGGAAGAGGAGGAGCTGGAGGAGCTGCCCTCCGTGCCCCGGCCACTGCAGCCTGAGTTCTCCGGCTCCCGAGTGTCCCTCACTGAAATTCCTACTGAGGACGAGGCTCTAGGGACCCCAGAGGCTGGAGCTGCCACCCCCATGGAGTGGCAGGAGCAGGGAATGGCCACCTCTCAGGACCAGGAGGCCCCCAGCCCTCAGGCCCTCCCCTCTCCAGGCCAGGAGTCCCCAGCTGGGCCCAGCCCCCGGCGGGGAGAGCTTCGCAGGGGCAGCTCGGCAGAGAGCGCCCTGCCCCGGGCCGGGCCGAGGGAGCTGGGCCGGGGCCTGCACAAGGCGGCGTCTGTGGAGCTGCCACAGCGCCGAAGCCCCAGCCCCGGCGCCACCCGCCTGACCCGGGGAGGCCTGGGCGAGGGTGAGTATGCCCAAAGGCTGCAGGCCCTGCGCCAGAGACTGCTGCGGGGAGGCCCCGAGGATGGCAAGGTCAGCGGGCTCAGGGGTCCCCTGCTAGAGAGTCTGGGGGGCCGTGCCCGGGACCCCCGAATGGCACGGGCTGCCTCCAGCGAGGCAGCACCCCAGCACCAACCCCCACCAGAGACTCGAGGACTGCAAAAGAGCAGTAGCTTCTCGCAGGGTGAGGCAGAGCCCCGCGGCCGCCACCGCCGTGCAGGGGCGCCCCTTGAGATCCCCGTGGCCCGGCTTGGGGCCCGCAGACTGCAGGAGTCTCCCTCCTTGTCTGCTCTCAGCGAGACCCAGCAGCCCAGCCCCGCGCGGCCCAGTGCCCTCAAGCCCAGTGCCCCCAAGTCTTTGGAACCTCCTGCCACCACGTCCAGCGATGCTTCCCAGCCTTTGGCACCCCAGTCTGCTGGAGAGAAGGCCCCGGAGTTCAAGGCAGAGCCAGGCCCAGCTCCCAAGCCTACACAGCCCCCTGTGGCTCTGCAACCCCCAGCGGCTCCTCTCACACCCTATGCTCAGATCATGCAGTCACTGCAGCTGGCGGGCCAGAAGCAAGGCCCTCCGCAGGGCCCTGCCACACCGCCGACGGAGCCCAAGTCCCACCCTGCTGTGTTCGCCAGGGTGGCTTCCCCACCTCTGGTAACCTCCAACAAGCTCGTGCCTTCAGCCGTGGCTCCCGCAGTGCCAGCCGAGAAACCCCGGGTCCCCACGGTGCCCCGCAGGCCGGGTAGCAGTCTCAACAGCAGCATTGAGAACCTGGAGTCCGAGGCCGTGTTCGAAGCCAAGTTCAAGCGCAGCCGTGAGTCGCCCCTGTCGCGGGGGCTGCGAATGCTGAGTCGCTCGCGCTCGGAGGAGCGCGGCCCCTTCCGCGGGGCGGAGGAGGACGGCATGTACCGGCCCAGCCCGGCGGGAACGCCCCTGGAGATGGTGCGGCGGCCCGAGCGCTCCCGCTCGGTGCAGGACCTCAGGGCGGTCGGGGAGCCGGGCCTCGTCCGCCGCCTCTCGCTGTCGCTGTCCCAGCGGCTGAGGCGGACCCCGCCCGCGCAGCGCCACGCGGCCGGGGAGGCGCGCGGCGGGGACGGGGAGAGCTCGGAGGGCGGCAGCTCTGCGCGGGGCTCCCCGGTGATCACGGTGCGCAGGCGGCTGAGCTCCACGCTGGAGCGGCTGTCCAGTCGGCTGCAGCGCAGCGGCAGCAGCGAGGACTCGGGGGGCACGTCGGGCAGAAGCACTCCGCTGTTCGGACGGCTGCGCAGGGCCACGTCGGAGGGCGAGAGCCTGCGGCGCCTCGGCCTCCCACACAACCAGCTGGCCGCGCAGGCCGGCGCCACCACGCCTTCCGCGGAGTCCCTGGGGTCGGAGGCCAGCGCCACCTCGGGTGGTTCAGGTGTGGAGGGTCGGGGCGCAGTGGAGGGTGCATGTGTGAACGAGTGCGGACCAGGGTGGGGTTCGCCATAGAGAGGCTCTGGGAGGAAGGGAGAACGGGGATACCCTCCAGGAAGAGGCTGAGGAAGTGCAGGAGGCCCTGAGAATGGGACTGGCAGGCCTGGGTGTTCTCTATTTCTCTGGGCGGAAGGCAGAGGAGAGATGGGAGCTCCCTGGCTGTGGCAGAGCAGGTGCTCAGGTGCTCCTGGGTCCTTTACAGCTTCTGGGGAGAGCCGGAGCCGGCTGCGCTGGGGCTTCTCCAGGCTGCGGAAGGACAAGGGGTCATCACAGCCAGACCTCTCGGCCAGCGTCCAGGAGGATCTGGGTCACCAGTACGTGCGCAGTGAATCAGGTGAGAGAGGCCTGCTGGGTGAGGAAGCCGTCCTGCTGCAGGGGATGGTCCTAGTTGGGTGGGAGATGGACCACTATGAGGAGCCCAGGCAGCGATGGAGGGGACCTGGAATAAAGAAAACAGCAATAACAGCCGCAGCTGCCATTAACTAGCAATGCCCAGTGTCCTGTTAAGCACTTTACAAGGGCTGGCCCACTCTACACTCCCCCATTATGGAGGAACTAGTATTTGTATCCTGCCCCTATTTTACAGGAGGGGAAGTAGGCTCCGCCATGCTAAGTAGCTTGTGGAAGGCACAGAGCTGGTAGTAAGTGCAGCGGCTAGAGAGCTGGACTGCATGACCCTGTGCAGCCACCCCCCCCCACCCCCCCGCGGCTTCAGGACATGTATTAGTGCAGTTCTCTGGCTAGCGTTCTACCTCGTGGAAGAGGCAGCCTGGAAAGGGCCCTATAACTGCACCTAGTTCTGAAGGAGGTCAGGGTAGGGCCCCCTGCCCCCAAAGCCCCGGTGCCATGTGTGTATGCCTGAATGCACGCAAAGACCCTTTTTCCTCTCCCAACCTAGAGGCTTGCAGTCTGACCTTGCCCCCATTTCTTCGCAGTCAGGAACACCCAACTGCCCCCACCCTCCCCGCCCCTGTCCGGCAGGACCTCAGCACCTTCAGGGCTCATTGCTGGGGGAGGGGAGCATCGGATAGGATAGGCCCTGGTCCAGACGTCTTCAAACTTTTTATAAAAACGACCCGGTTTTGCAGTGCTGGTCTACACGGTCCCTCCCGCCCACTAGTGGGCGTTCCCGCTTTCATGGAGGGCCAATCGCGGTGTCGTTTGGTTGCTCCACTACTGCCCATCATGAAAGCTGGACCGGCTACTAGTGGGAGGTACAGACCAGGTTGACCAGCACTGCAAAAGTGGGCCGATTTTTATAAAAAGTTTGAAGACGTCTGCACCGGGTGGGTTTCTCTGCCCGTATGTCCTGGGCTGCAGGGAGGCAGGCAGGTCATTCCCACCTGGGGTCACCCTGTCCCTCACCTGAGAAATGGGCATTACTCAAGGACTATACACGAAGGCTCGGGAGGCCGTTTCCCAGGGCAGCATGCAGGAAGAGGCAGACCCACGGAGCCAGGCTGTGTGCTGGACCTTTAGCCCTCACCAGTTCTGTTCTCCCGGTTTCCTGATGAGACACCTCAGAACTGCTCCAGCTGTGCCTCAGCTGGGCTTGAGGTGATGTGTCTGGTCTTGGCCAGGGGAGCTGGGGCACCCGTCTCCACGCAGTGGGCAGTGGGGGCTGTAGTGAGGGAAGAGAAGGGAGGGAGGCCAGCTGGTGGAGGCAGGGGTGGAGGAGGAGAGGGAGTCTCTCTCTCTCTCTCTCTCTGTCTCTCTCTCTCTCTCTCTCTCACACACACACACACACACCCCAGCAGAGAGGCCTGGGGACAGCTGATCCCTTCCAACCGACTGGGGCCTCCCTCCCAGGTCCATTTTGCTTGTGCAGCTGATTTCCTGCTGAGGCAGTGTCCCCTTACCTCATCCTCTTCCCCCTCCCTGCAGAAGAAGGCTGCCCCATGTCCACTGACCAATTAGGGCTAGACCCCTGGGGGGATGGAGGTAGAACTGGCAGAGCTAGGCCAGGGTCACCTTTCACCTCTCCTCCTGGCCTTCCTCTCCCTGCCCCCTACCCAGCACCACCACTTGGTCTGGAGGCAGCCACTGATTCAACTATATTCACTTTATGCTATTGGAGCTTCTGCGTGGGACCCCCTCCCTGGGGAATGTGGGCACAGTGGGAAGGGTGGGCACAGGCACACTGCCATCCTGACCCTCCACTCCTGCTAAGCACTCCTTTCCTGCCCAGCTCACCACCCCACGCCCATGCCCTCCTGATCCTTTAGACAAGCAGCAGCTGGGGCTCCCAGGGGCATCTATTCCTCAGCTTTCTTTGCCCACCTGAAAAAAATTCACCCTCCCCCCGGTGTCAGGACCACATTGGGATATTTCTAAAGATACATGCCAAGGAGCAGGAATGCAAGTCCTCATGGCACTGAGGAGCCACAGGCCAGCCGCACTGGAGTGGAAGCCTTGGCCTGTCTGCATCCTGGCCGTGGCCCATTTACCCGTCACCTAGGAAGCCAACTTTCCCCAAAGAGCCTTTTTCTCTGGAGGTCTGTGCCTGGCTCTCTACTGGGCTATTCATGAGCTAATAATCATAACATAATAAGAGGCAACATTTATGAGCACTTTATTTTATCTTAGACACATGGTAAGTACTTTATGTGCTCTTTGCAATTCTTGCAACAAGCCTGTGAGCTTGGTGTTATTTCTTTTCCTCAGTTTAGACAGGATGTGGTCTGATGTCATGCAGATACTGTATGTTGCCCCTTCAGAAGCTCTCAGCACTCAGCTGACCTGAAGGAGTATTAGAAAGTCTAGAACTGTAGCCCCGGACCCCAGGGAGGAGGCTGGCACAGTTTCCGGCTCTGCCCACAGTTTGCATTGCCTGCAGATCCTTTGAGACTGCATATTTTGATTGCACATTGCATTCAACCCCAGGATTCTCAGCTCAGGTCAGCTTCTCTCACTTGTCCTGTGGTGCCCCAGTGGGAGTGAGTATTGCCAGTTCTTAACTAGTACAGTGTTTCAATATTTACTTGATTTTATTTTATTTAACAAATGCCTATAGAGCACTCAAACCTAGTGCCAGACCCACTCTAAGTGATTTGCAAACAGATGAGGTCCCTGCCGTTCATCTTCAATAGTCAGTGAAAGGAAAAGATAATTCCACACACAGTGAGGGCCTGGGGAGAGGGAAGCTCACTGCAAAGGAAATTCTCAGAAGTGTGGCATAGGGTTCCTCTCTGGGAGGAGACCAGCTTTCACTCTGCTCCCCGCCTGCCCCACGCATCCTCCCCTCCCTTAGCAGTAAGTAAGCCATGGCTCTCTGCTGTCTGCTCTTGCTGCAGACTTCCCCCCAGTCTTCCATATCAAACTCAAGAACCAGGTGCTGCTGGAGGGAGAGGCCGCCACTCTGCTCTGCCTGCCGGCAGCCTGCCCTGCACCCCACATCTCCTGGGTGAAAGGTAAGGTCACTCCTCTGCAGAGGAGCACAGGCGAGTGGCCCCAAGGTCTGGGGGTGCTTGGGGGGGGTGGCGACCAAGGAGCCCTGGAGGCCGCCCTGCTCAGCGGCCCCTCCTGCTCCTCTCTGCCCCCAGACAAGCAGTCCCTGCGCTCCGAGTCCTCAGTGACCATCGTGTCCTGCAAAGATGGACGGCAGCTGCTGAGCATCCCTCGGGTGGGCAAGCGGCATGCTGGGCTCTATGAGTGCTCAGCTTCCAATGTCCTCGGCAGCGTCACCAGTTCCTGTACTGTGGCCGTGGCCCGTGAGCCTGGGGCAGGGACCAGGGAGGGTGTTGATGGGAGATGTTGGGGTAGAGCTAGATGGGCTCTAAGCCGGAACCTAGGGGCTCACTGGGCTCCTCTCCTCTTGCCAGGCTTGCCAGGGAAGCTAGCTCCTCCTGAGGTACCCCAGACATACCAGGACACGGCGCTGGTGCTGTGGAAGCCAGGAGACAGCCGGGCACCCTGCACGTACACGCTGGAGCGGCGGGTGGATGGTGAGGGATTGCACAGGCTCGTCTCAGGGTGGGAAGGGGTGGAGAAGCCAGGGAGACAAATGCCTCCCCAGGCACAGTTCCCCTCCCTAGCACTGGGAGTTTGGGCCACCCCTTCTGTGACCTCAACCCCTCCTCCATGGTGCCTGCAGGGGAGTCTTCCTGGCACCCAGTGAACTCAGGCATCCCCGACTGTTACTACAATGTGACCCACCTACCAACTGGCGTGAGCGTGAGGTTCCGAGTGGCCTGTGCCAACCGTGCTGGACAAGGGCCTTTCAGCAACCCTTCTGAGAGAGTCCTCATCAGGGGCATGCAAGGTTAGTGTGATGGGGTAGGGGAGGCCAGAGAAGAAGGGTACCCTAAGCCCAGGACCCGCCCCCTGCTTAGAGCACTGTGGTTTTGCGGCCAGGGGCATGACAGTGATTATGTTCCTTGTCTCCTCTTAGAGTCCTCAGCTGTGCTACCGGCTGCTCACCAAGATACCCCTGTTACCTCAGGGCCAGCCAGGACCCTGCCTCCGGACTCTCCTACCTCACTCACCACATCCCCGCCTGCCATTGCAGCGCCTGGCCCCCCCAGCCCCCAGTCAGCTGCTCTCAGCCCCTCGTCTCCCCCAACACTCCCCAGCCAGGCCTTGTCCTCACTCAAGGCTGTGGGTCCACCACCTCGAACCCCCCCGCGAAAGCACAGAGGCCTGCAGGCTGCCCGGCAAGCAGTGCCCACCCAGTCCAGTGCCCAGGTCACCCCAAGTGAGCCCAAGTCTTCCGTCCCTGACACTGGGACCCAAACCTCAACCTCCACTCCACAAGAGGTTAAACCAGCGTCTTCCTCTACTCCCCTGTATATGGTGACCTCCTTTGTGTCCGCACCACCAGCCCCTGAGCCCCCAGCCCCTGAGCCCCCTCCTCAGTCCACCAAGGTACCTGTTCGGACCCTCAGTCCAGCCAAGGAGACGGTCAGCTCCCCTGTAGGTGGTCACTCCAGCTCTCCGGGGCTGGAGGGCACCACTCTTCGACAGGGCCCCCCTCAGAAACCCTACACCTTCCTGGAGGAGAAGGCCAGGCAAGCGGGGCAGGGGAAGGGGTGGAAGACAGACTGCGGGGGTGGGGTGTAGGAATATAGGGATTCAGAGAAAAGACCAAACTGCCCTTCCAGAGTGGGGAGGGTGCTGAGATATGGGTCCTCAGCACTCTTGAGTCCAGATTTTCTCTGGGCTAAGCTCTGTGTCTATAGGATCTCATTTAATCTTCATAACTTGGAGAGGGAGCCAGTATAGTATTATCATCACCCATTTCACAGATGGGGAAACTGAGGTACAGAGCCACTAAGGGGTAGAACTGGGACTCAAACCCAGATTTCTAGGCTTAAACTCCAGAGCCCACACTTGGTTCTCTGTCCCCACCCCAGCCCCTTAGCCTTCACAGTGGTCAGGTCATGTCTTCCTCTCTCCTCTGAGCCCGTGGTGTCCCCTCAACACACAGGGGTCGCTTTGGTGTAGTGCGTGCATGCCGGGAGAATGCCACTGGGCGAACGTTTGTGGCCAAGATTGTGCCCTATGCAGCTGAGGGCAAGCAGCGAGCCCTGCAGGAGTATGAGGTGCTGCGGACACTGCACCATGAGCGGCTCATGTCCCTGCACGAAGCCTACATCACCCCACGTTACCTCGTGCTCATCGCCGAGAGCTGTGGCAACCGGGAGCTCCTCTGTGGGCTCAGCGACAGGTGGGTGGGCGTTCCAAAGGGGCAGGAACTGACCGTGGAGAGGGTCGGGCTGGGACATCACCGGCCTCCCTTGGGCCCTCTAGGTTCCGGTATTCAGAGGATGATGTGGCCACCTACGTGGTACAGCTGCTACAAGGCCTGGACTACCTCCACGGCTGCCACGTACTGCACCTGGACATCAAGCCGGACAACCTGCTGCTGGCCCCTGACAATGCCCTCAAGATCGTGGACTTCGGCAGTGCCCAGCCCTACAACCCCCAGGCCCTGCGGCCGCTCGGCCACCGCACAGGCACATTGGAGTTCATGGGTGAGTCACATGGCAACCAAGGTTGGAGGGTCGGGGTACTGCCGAAGGGGCAGCAGCCAGAGCTCCCCCACGTCACCCGTATACGTGCCGTTTGTCAGTGCTTACTCTATGCAAGCAATGAACAAAGACCTTTCCATGGTTTCTTTCCAGTTTATCTTCACAATAGCCTTAGAGATGGGCATAACATTACCCCATTTTACAGATAGGAAACAGGCATAGTGAGGTTATTTGTCCCATAGAAGGTAGTTTTAAACAGTTAAGCCAGGGTTTGATAAAGCTGGAAAGATAGGAGAGCCAGTTATTTATTTATGTAAATAAGGAAAATCAGCTACCATTTAGCTATCTGCTAAAGACTTTATGTTCATTATCTCTGTTCCTTAGAGTTGTTCTGAAAGCCACACTTTACAGATGAGGAAATGGAGAGCCAGACAGGCTTAGCACATTGCCCAGGGTCCTATAGCTAGAAGGGGCAGGCCTGGGACTGAAGTCAGCCAGGCCGATTTCAGAGGCTTGTAATCCTTGTGCTGGCCACATTCACTGTGAATGGGCACCCTACCTCGCAGCTGATCCGAGGGAGCCGGTGACCCCCAGCTTACAGTTCTGGTGACCCCCACCATTCAGGGCCTGGGTGGATTTCTCAGATGTCCCACAAGGCCTCCAGAGCCCATCCACCCCCACTCCCATCCTGCCTCCTGTCATCAGGGCCCGCCGCTCTGGTCAGACCCATGGTCTGGTGACCCGGACATTGTCCTGCTCTGCAAGCTCCCAGGGGCCTCCCCAGCCTTTTCCTGATTCCCTGCCACCAGGAAACTGGTTCAACTTGACCTCTGTCTCCTGTCAGCTCCTGAGATGGTGAAGGGAGACCCCATCGGCTCTGCCACTGACATCTGGGGAGTGGGTGTGCTCACTTACATCATGTGAGTGCCCCAGGACCCATCCTCGGCCTCCCTCCCCTCCCCCCCCAGCGCACATGAGTGTGCACACGCATGCACACAGCCACGCTTGTCAGCAGCCCTGGCCCTGAGAGCTGTGCCTTTTAGAGCCTCCACTCCAATGTTTTCCACGTCCTGTGAGTTGACCCTCTGGTCACATATGTCAACTGTACTGTCTCTACCACAGGCTCAGTGGACGTTCCCCATTTTATGAGCCAGACCCCCAGGAAACTGAGGCTCGTATTGTGGGGGGCCGCTTTGATGCCTTCCAGTTGTACCCCAACACCTCCCAAAGCGCCACCCTCTTCCTGAGAAAGGTCCTCTCAGTACATCCCTGGTAAGTAGGCCCCGCACCTGCCAGCCATCCAGCATTACCTGTCCCTGGCCTTGGACTGCCCTGGCCCCGCCCATGCCTACGGTTCCCCAACTCCTCTCCTGCCCCCCACAATACATTGTTGTTACTATTTCTACTAAATGGTTATACTACTCACCGTTTTAAATCTATAACTGCCCTGTGACATAAGCAGTCACTGTCCCTGTTTCAGAGATTGGGAAACTGAGCCCCAGAGTTGCCCAGAGCACTCACAAGGAGTGAATCCAGGATCCAGACTCAGATCATAGGGGAGAACTGAGCCTCCCCCCACACCCCCACACCCCCACACCCCCGTGCTCCAGGCCGCCCTCCAGGCTCACCGTCCCTGGCTGGGCCTGGCAGGAGCCGGCCTTCCCTGCAGGACTGCCTGGCTCACCCATGGCTGCAGGATGCCTATCTGATGAAGCTGCGGCGCCAGACACTCACCTTCACCACCAACCGGCTCAAGGAATTTCTGAGTGAGCAGCGGCGTCGCAGGGCTGAAGCTGCCACACGTCACAAGGTGCTGCTCCGCTCCTACCCAGGCAGCCCCTAGCGGCTTGGACCACAGCCTGGCTCCGGGCTTCCACTCGGGGCTCCCACTGATGCCGCGGGACATTCCAGGGCCCACACTGAGCCGGGTGAGCTCAGGGCTTCGGACACCACCACCACCAGCAGCAACATCCAGCCGGGCTATTACCTCATGGACCTGCGGGAACAGAGGCCCTGGGCTTTGGCCAATGCCACCGGGCCACAGCCAGAGCTGGAGACTTATTGGCCGGGCTGGGTGGAGTTGGGAGCAGGAAGAGGGGCAAGAACAGAATGGGGAAGTGGGAGAAAGGGGTGGGAGACTCTAAGAAGGTTCTGGAGGTGGGGGACAGCGCATCTGAGGGAGAACCAACCAAGGGGTGTGAGAGGCTAGAGAGGTGGAAAAGGAAGGAGCCCAGAGTGTCAAGACTGGGCTGAGAGTGAATGTCAGCGAAGTAGGGACAGGACGTGGAGGCAGTGTTAGGGTGCCAGAGGCAGCATGTGAGAAGGCAACGAGGTTGGGGAGGAGACAGGACTCAGGTAGGGGTGGGGTGGGCCAGCTGCCAGTATCCTGGAGGGAGAAGTGTGGAGGGCTAGAGGCAGAAGGCAGTAGTCAGTGGTCACTCAAGCCGGCACTCTCCCATTGCCCCAGTGGATGCAGCTCTGGGCTCTGCTGGCCCAAGGATGTCCCCACTGTCCCTCCATGGCCTTTGTTTTTCCTCCCATTCATATTTATTTATTTATTGACTTTTATGCAGTTTCCCTTCCATCCAATCCTTATTGCTCATGTTGTCCTGACCATCCCCCCCCCAGCCATCCAGCTGTCTGTGCAGCTGTCTGTCTGTCTGTCACAAGGGAAATAAAAACAGCAAGCAGCAAGACCTATGTGTGATCTATGGGGAGAGATGGCTGGGCATGCAGGATGTTGGGACGGTAGTATTCTAGCCTTCTCTGGGCCAGTGAGAGCCCAGATATACCAGCTAACCCCTTCAGACCTTCCTCCTCCCTTCCTGACCCTCCAGGCCCTTCACCTCTCCCTTATTCCTAGAGGAGAGACTTCAGTCTGTTTCTTCCTCTGAAGTTTCTAGAATCCTGGCAGAACCACTGAACCCTTCCCCCTAACCGGACTCTTATGGCTCCACCTTTATTCACATGTTCCATTATCACGCCTTGGAGGGTACTAGGTTCTGAAATGGGCCGGCCCACACCTCAGTCCTGGCTCAACCTCCTTTCCCTACTACTTCCCAGCTCTGGTCATTACCAATGACTCTGTTATCTCATGATGCCTCCGTGACAGCAGGTGGTATGAAGAGCTGTAGAAGGGACCCAGACAGGTCCGGGACCCAGACAGGTCCAGGCCCCATGCTCTCAGTGGTAGAGCACAGTCAGGCCACCAGCTGAACAAAGCAGCTGCGAGTTCTCTGGTCAGTGTGTCAGCTGTGATGATGCCACAGAAGGGCTTTTTCCTAGACCCCAGGGACACCCAGCCTGGACCTTCTGATCCCATGGGAAGCTAGGGGGTGTGCTGCATGTGAAGGCACCTTGACTAGCTGCAGTGCCACAGAGTGGCCACTGGGTTCTAGAACTGAACTGCCTTGCCCTGAGGTGGGGAAAGGGGGGAGCCGGTTCTTCTCTGCTACAAAGGGACTGTTCTCTTTCTTTCACCCCCTGAAAACTCTATTCTTGACAAAGCGACAGAAATAAAGCCTCCACCATGAGCAGAGAGCTGGTGCTGCTGCGTTGCTGATCAAGGTTGAGGACCCCTTGACTGGAGCCCAAACAATGTTCTGCTCAGCCCAGCCTGCCCAGCTTCTCTGGCTTCTCAGGACCTCAGGAAGAGGCAATACCTATCATCATAAAATAACAGGGTGTTAGAGCAGCTGGAAGGGACCAGAGAGATGTTCTGCTCACCTGTCATTTTAGTGATGAAGATATACAGTTTGCCTGTGAGAATCTGTAATCCCCTACTCACAAGTGTTTTCATATAAAACTGAGGTGCCTGAACTCATATCTTGATAAATGGTAAAATTCCTCTCCTGTTCCCCTTCTGATCTTGAGCTTTCTTACCATCTCCATTGGAAATGGCATGTGAACTACTTATTCCAAACCCAGAGGAGCAAAGGTAATTTATGACAGCAGAGCTGTGTCAAAATTACTCTCATCAAAAGGTGACAGTTTTCCATACCTGGGTGGGCAGTCACAGTGAATGGGAGCAATGGTCTACCTGGCCTGAGCAGACGACTCCAGGCCTGCCAGAGTAGCTAACCTAACCCCTTTATCACAGGTGGCTGATGCCCCCGTGCATCATCAGCTTTGCCCCCAATGGACTTGGATCGACCTAAAGTTGCTGAGTCAGTATTAATGCCAATCTCCAGGGACAATGCAGCCCAGCAGGGGCCAACCATGTCACACGCAGGAGTGTGAGTGGAGATGGGGTGGCAAGAAGAGATGCTGTTCTCAAAAATGGTCCTCTCTAGGTTTACCGCCAGGGGGCACAGTGTGGAAACGACAACCGCAGACTCTGGGCCGCGGTGTAAGGCGCTTCCGGATTGGTCCTGACAGCCACGTGGCCCTCTTATAATTGGCTGGATGAATAGTTGAGTCCACCGCTACTCAGTCTTCATTCAGGGACACCCCCGCCCAAACACTCGCACCCCTTAACTTACGGTGTCCCAGGAAGGTCCCATTGTCCCATTGTCCAGAGTTGCCCCGGCAGAGATCTGAATCTCCGGTCCACTTGGGGCCTCGTCTGGTCCTCCCGGGTGTGGGATCGATACCCCCTGCCTTGGGAGATGGGGCCACGTCCAGCTGCCCAGCTGTCCAGGCGCTGACGCGCGGTGCACCCCAGAGCCGCTCGAATTTCCCCCCCAGCCCCACCCTGGGCCTGTCGCAGCGGCTGAGCCAGCATCCCAGGCATCCTCGGGCTAAATAAGGAGCTTGCTTAGGTCAGGGGGCGGGGGCTGGGGTCCCGGGGGGCTTGGGACAATGACGCCAAACAAGGCAAGGAGGGGAACGATGTATAAAACCAGGTCCCAGGGCTGAGAACCTGCCCGTGCCCCTGCTGTAACATCCGGAAGGGCTCTGTCTGCCTGCTACCCCGCTAGTTGACTCAAGTCCCAAGTTGACGCCCCCCACCCACCCGGTGAGTTCCAACCCTCAGACCAGTCATACACACTCCTATCCCGGGGATATTTTGAATCCGAAGGGCAGAGATGGAAGGTCGCAGTCTGTGTCAGCTTCGACCCCTCTGTTTGTTTTCCACTCCCCAGATGTCCAAAGCAGCTCCCGCCAAAAAACCGGTGGCTGCGGCCCCTCCTCCTCCGGGATGTACCCTGGATATCAATGACCCCCAGGTCCAGAAAGCGGCCATTCGCATCCAGGCCTCTTATCGGGGTCACAGGTGAGGGCGAGCCCTGGAGCCCTCTTATGGAAGGGAACTGGAGCTGCAGAAATCGAAGTCCTGCATAGCGGAAGGGCGGTACTTGAGCACAGTGCTAGGGACCTCTAGGGTTACTGGACTTAGGGGAGAGTAGTTACTGAGATGTGGAAGAGTGGCCAACAAGAGTAAATCACTTTATTAGGGTAACGATTCAGGAGCGCCCTCTCCCTCCCCAACCCCCTGTGTTTAAGGGTTTAGTGGGGCCGGACGGTTTGCTGGCGGACAGGACTGCGGGCGGTGGGAACAGTGTCATGGAGCTCTGGACCCTGCCCTTGCCCGCGGGTAGGTCCCGGAAGGAGCTGCGGGAGAATGGGCCGCCGCGAGTGCTGGAGCCGCTGAAGGACGTGGTGCTCATTGAGGGCAGTGCGGCCAAGCTGACTTGCCGCATTTCGGCTTTCCCGGACCCATTCATCCGCTGGAACAAGGATGGCAAGGAGCTGCGCGACGGGCCCAAGTATCGCTACATCTTCGAGGACCCTGACGTAGTCGCGTTAGTGGTGCGCGACGGCGAACTAGCAGACTTGGGACAGTACAGCATCAATGTAACCAACCCCTTCGGCCAGTGCTCCGACTCCGCGCGCATCTTCGTAGAAGGTACGAGCGCCCCGGGTCCAATGCCACTGCTCAGAGCAGCACCACCCTGCGGACATCCGCAGCCGGGTTCAGCAGCACGTTCTATCGCTGGGCCTAGCTGAATCCGGATGGGGGTGTGACCAGCCCAGCCCCCAGCACAGCCTGAGGCACAGAGCAGGGCGCCGGGCAGACTGATTAGTCCTTGCCTACCTCGGGATCCCGTCCCTTCCAGACTAAGAAGCCCACTAGGGGTTTCAGTCATTTGACTTCAGGGCCCCAAGGTCACAGCAATCCAGAGGTAGAGTCGGGGTTAGAGAGAACCCTGGTCTTCTGACTCCCAACCCAAAGCTGTCTCCAAGGTACCCCGAGATGAGTGAACATTCCTGGGCTTTCACCCATACTATCTCTTCTACTTCTTCATTCAATCCTAAAAATAGGAGCGGCAGGGATTAGTCTTCTTTAACAGCTGAGTTGCTGAAGCCCCAGAGAGGCTAAACACTTGCCCAAGGTCACACTGAGAGTTTGAATCTATCTCGTAATTACGGCGGGTATTCGCTGGGAAGATGATGTTCCAGCCCACCTTTAGGCCTCTCACTGTGTCGCATTCCCTTCCTTCCTCTAGTCCCGGCGAAAATTCAAAAGGGACCGGATAACACTAAAGCCCGCAAAGGCGCCACGGTGACGCTAGCTGCGGAGATCATGGGCGAGCCTGCTCCCGATGTGGGCTGGACCAAGGACGGGGAGGACATCGAGGAGGATGACAGGCGAGGGCGGGGACCTGCTGCAAGGGCAGGGCCTGGCGCTGGAGCCTGGGCGGGATGGGGCCCAGAAAACCCGCGGGAGTGGAACAAGGGCGGGGAACTAGGAGGTGTGGAACTGAGCTGGCTGTGTAGCCCGGCCCCCGGAGCACATAAAATGACCTGCGGCCCCGCCCTCTTCCCCTTTCCCTGCAGGGTGTTCTTCGAGATAGGCAGTACCACCACAACGCTGACCATCCGCAGGGCTACACCCAGGGACAGTGGCAAATACGAGGTGTACGTGGAGAACAGCCTGGGCATGGACCAGAGCTTCGCTCGCGTGGACGTGGCCTGAAAGGGACCCTCAAACCTTTCGCTCTGTTCCCAAGCCCGGGAGTAGGTGGCACCAACTAGCCCCCTCCATCTTGCTTAATAAAACTGCTCTCTCTGACCCTCCGCGTCTATTCTCTTTTGAGTCGCCATTTCCACTCCCCAGCTCCCGCGCGCACATTTATTCCGGGTCCTCACACCAAAGTTACAGAATGTCGAGGTTAGCGGGAAGACTGGATAGTGCCTAGTCCACTGCCTTATTTTACTGACAGTAAATCTGAGACGGCTTCTATCCTGGTAGGAAGCTCCTTCACTCCCAGCGGGAGGGTTAGAGGCGTCAATGACTTCATCTTCTCTCCCTTTGTATACATCAAGCCTCACCCTCTCGTGGGGGGTTTGCGCAGAGGCCATACCCTCTCTCGTCTCCAGCCTCGCTTCACCCTGTGACCTAGTTCTCTACTTTAGCTGCTACCCCAAGGACCATTCCGAGACAGTTCATGGTCCTAATCCGGGTTCCGGCCTCTGCTTTTTAGGCTCCACCCTTTAGCTAAGACCCGCCCACTCAACATTTTGGTCACGCCCCCATGTTCTCCCACAAGTTCCACCTCTCGTCTCAATTAGAAGAGGAGCAAGGATTTAGGAACTACAATTCCCGGCAGACTCTGCGAAGCTCTCGCGAGTTGCGAGAAGACACGTGTGCGGAAGGAGCAAGCAATAGCGGGCGACAGAGCTGGGATAAAGAGGACTAGTGGTAAAAGGATCTGATGGAGGGGTGGCGAAAGGGGTAGAGGGTAGGAGACGGCCCCTAGACGGAGGGCAGCTCAGAGGTCCCTGCTGGCTCTGCATACGTCGGGTGCTGTGCTAGTCCCCAGACCCCTGGATACGCAAGGTTAGGGTTTATTATAGTCAGTTGTGAGGTTCAGAGGGTCAGCAATCAGTTCTCCGAATCCCAAGATTCAGCACTTGTCGTCAGTGTTGGGACTCAGGGGATTGGTATACTGTGTTTGGGATGCCAAGGGAACCTGCCTTTTGATTCAGGGTTCATCACCCAGAGGTTAATTTATACTAAGCATATAAAGGGTTTATGCTAGGGTTTCGATTTGTCGATCAGTGTTAGTTTAATACTTGAAATTCACTGTTAGGGCTGTAGTTAATTATTTGGGGCCCACTCAGGATTTGAGTCTCCATCAGGGTTCATTATTGGGATTCAGGGCTTAATAAAGATGGACCAATTTGGGAATCTGGTTTGGGGTTTGGGTTTTTAAGGTTAAGGGTGTGGCCAGAGGGAAGTCTCCTAGGGATTAAATTATAGGGTGTGAATTTCAGAATTTGGGAGGAATCACTGTGGGGTTTAAAGGCCTAATGAAATTGGGTTCAGATTTGAGATGTGTGACATTTGTGAGGTGTTGTGCCCAGGGAGGGACTATATTGAATTTTGGACTTACATCTTGGGAGAGAGAGGACTCAGTGTTGCTATTTTGGCTTTAGGGTTTGTTTGGGGTGTGAGATCTAAGTCTAACTTCTTTGTTGGGATTTGAGGTTTACGTAGCCACGGCCATCATGCTTAAAGCTGTGATCCTGATTGGAGGCCCTCAAAAGGGTGAGCAGGCGATAGGGGAGGAGCTTGGACTGGAAGATTGGTGGGGTGAGGGCAGATGGAGGCAGAAAATTAAAATGTGCTTCTCTTTCAGGGACTCGCTTCAGGCCTTTGTCTTTTGAGGTGCCCAAACCCCTGTTTCCAGTGGCAGGGGTTCCTATGATCCAGCACCACATTGAGGCCTGTGCCCAGGTAACCCCATAGTCTTTCCTGTCCCACCTCAATCACTTTCCAAGCATCTCCTTTATGCCATATTTCCCCCTTTTGCAACCATGCCCTCTTCCCACCAGGCGTAACTCTGGGTACCGCCATTTACAAATGACAATGTGAATACTTCTGCCTTTGCCTCCCCAGAGTTGTGCGATGCAGCTGTCCTGCTGTCTTCTCCTAATCTAGTTTCTCATCTAGCCTCTTCTTGCTCAGATTTCACTCCTATATTTAAAGCTGTAGTATGGGAAACCTTGGTAATCACAAAACATGGAATCATACTACCCTTGCTCACTATGTAGCTAATTTCTTTATTGCTTTTGTTAGTGGGACTGACGGGGTTTTGATTTGAGTCCAGTCTCTGCTTGCTAAAAGAATTGAGCAAATTTCTCACATTTTCTCAGCCTTAGTTTCTTTATTTGTAAAGTGGGAGTGAGTAGACCCACTTTGTGGGGTGGCAAAGCTTAGAGGTGATGTTTGTAAAGTAACTAGTACAATGTAGGCACTTGTTAAATGGTATCCTTACCTCAAGCTGATCTCAAGCTCAGATTGATAGATAATAAATATGGGAGAAATGAATGGATTATCCTTTAATGCAGTTTGGTAGGCCAAATCTTTTCTAGGGTGAGCCCCACTTCAGATGTGGGAGTGGAGGAGATAAATAGTATAATAGAAGATTAAAAGATCAGGGACTGAGACTTTCTACCTTCCTCATTGTCCAGAGAAATCAGGCCAGCATGGTAAAACGATTGCTCAGGGCCACAGCTGAGACTGAAACTGGTTTCTGGAGTTGGGGTCAGCACCAGGGATTTCTCCCTCCCATCGTCCATTCTATAAGATATTATTTTTCTCTCAACTTCTTCCCTTGTCCTCAGGTCCCTGGGATGCAGGAGATTCTCCTTATTGGCTTCTACCAACCCGATGAGCCACTTACCCGGTTCCTAGAAACTGCCCAGCAAGAGTTTAATCTTCCGGTCAGGTCAGGTGTTTGTACGCATGTGCTGCACGGGGATTGGGGAGCAGTGCCCGAGGCATCTGAGCTCTCTGTCTGAGTTCTCAGGAGTGGGTTGATCCAGCAGTTGTAACACCACCCTCACACACTAAGGTCTTTCTCATTTGGGCATTCCTCAGTCCCTGTGTATATAGTTTCTGGGTTGGCCTTGGGTACCTGTCTCCTCTGATCTCACTGAGCTGGCTCTGGGGGTCCCTGGGAACAGGTACCTGCAGGAATTTGCCCCACTGGGCACAGGAGGTGGCCTCTACCATTTCCGGGATCAGATCCTGGCTGGGGGCCCTGAGGCCTTCTTCGTGCTCAATGCTGATGTTTGCTCCGACTTTCCTTTGAGCACCATGTTGGCTGCCCACAGACACCAGCCTCACCCTTTCTTGCTCCTGGGCACCACGGTGAGGGGTCATGGAGGGCTGGAAGGTGTCAAGGGGGTGATTCAGAGTGGTTCCTGGAGTGCAGGGTGTCGGGCAGGCAGAGCTAGCTCAGGGCGTTGAAATGGGAATGGGCGTGAAGAGGGAGAGGTGCTAGAAAGCCCCGCAGTAATGCAGGTGGTGGTGCAGAGCCCCTGAGCTTTGGGGCTGCTGAGAAGTAGGGGAGGGAGAAGGCAGCTGACAGTTTTCACCCCAGCTGAAGACTTGTCAGTGGCAGAGTTGCGTGCCAGGTGCTACAGGGGAGGGAGAGCAGGAAAGAGAAAACAGACCTCGCTGCCCTGCAGCAGGCAGGTCACTGCCTCGTGTGTCTGTCTCAGGCAAACAGGACACAGTCCCTCAACTACGGCTGCATCGTCGAGAACCCACAGACGCATGAGGTAAGAGCAGGGACGAGGCTGGCTGGGTGCCTATTCTGGGTTATGATTCTCCCAGCCCTCAGCCCCCTGAGAATGCTGAGATGCAGTGGGGCAGGCCGCAGTCTTGTCAAACATGTGGGGCACACCCTTGGTTGTTCCTCTTCTATCCCATTGGGGAAGACTGGTGAAAGGGTAACAGAGAAATGCCATGGCTGTGGTGCTCCCATAGACATATGCACAGGGTACTATGGCAATACAAAAGGCAGCCTAACCTAGTCTCCCTGGGTGCGGGTGGGGAAGGTTCCCTGGAGGAGGTGAGGTCTGAGCTGAGTTAAAGATGTCAACATGATGGAGACAGCAAGGCATTGCAGGCAGAGGGGATGGTACGTGCAGAGGCAGGAGACAGCATAGTGACCCCAGAATTAGGGAGGGGAGAGCATAGTCAGCAAGGCAGGTGAGGGGGGGAATGGGGATCTCTGTCCCCATCTGTGACACTCCCTGTCAGGAGCCTACCTGACTTTCCCACGCCCCTTATATTTGTTCAAGCTTTAGTATTACAAATGCATGTGAACATGACGTGTGTGTGTGTGTGTGTGTGTGTGTGTGTACACACACACAACATTCACGTAAAGTTTTGTGTTAGGCACTAGCTAGGTGTGAGAGAAACAGAGCCAGAAAGACACAATCCCGGCCTCAGGAGCTCTCAGTCTGGTGGAAGAGACAGTCAAAAACCAACCATTGCAAATGACACAAGTGCCACTATAGGCGAGGTGTGGCCAGACGATAGGAGTGCTCAGAGCTGAGAAGCTAACTCTGGGGCAGACAAGAGTGTATTTAGAGAGGGAGTGACAGTGTCAGGTGGATTTTTGAAAGCCTAGTTTTCCGGATGAAGAGGTAGTTAAGGGTATTTCGAAAGGCCCCGGCATGCAACTCAAGGGGCTGTGTTCTGGGAGCGCGGGGCGGTGGGGAGGACCCGGGGGGAGAAGGCAACAGTTTGGACTTATTTGAAGGTGAAGTTGAAGGGCAGTGACAATATGCGTGCTGCATTTTAGGAAGGCCCCCGTGGCAACAGGGAGGACCTAGAGATTTAGAAGGTCTTAGGAGATGATGGCTGTGACCCCTCCTCTGTTAACCCCAGCCTGCTCTGTCCCCAGGTCCTACACTATGTGGAGAAGCCCAGCACGTTTGTTAGTGACATCATCAACTGCGGCATCTACCTCTTTACCCCGGAAGCCCTAAAGCCCCTTCGGGATGTCTTCCAGCGTAATCAGCAGGATGGACAACTGTGAGGCAGACCCCATGGCCCTGTGACCCCAAATACCCCAAGTCACAGCCCGCCAGGCTTTGCTGGCTTCATCTCAACCTGCTCACCTTCCTGCTCCCTTTCCCTTCCACTTGTCATCTCCAGCAGAGCCTCTCCAGTCCCTCCCCTTCTAACCTCATTCTGTCCCTCTTCCTTACTCATTCCAGTTCCTCTTCTGTCACCACCTGCCCACTCCCCTTCTGGTCCATTTCTCTCAAGCCCTGCGTGTCCCAGAGATGTCTTTCAGAACAGACGGTAACACACACACTTGGGCGCACACACGCTCGGGTGCAGGCGCATGTGCGCATTTGCGAGCCCGCGCGCGCGCACACACACACACACACACACACATAGGCTGCGGAGGCTCCCTTTGGAACATAGCACCCCGAGGGGAGCCCTGCTCCCCACAAGCCACGATCTCCGGGTGGTCCTCCTCAGCTCGGGCACTGGTCCCTTTTAGAGCTCCCTGCCTTCGTTCCCCCTCATGCCTCCTCACTCAGCCACTTCTCACCCACCCATATTTCTGCTTCTCTCTCCATCTCTCCTGGTCTCTCTGTTTTTGCTGAACTGGCATCTCCACCATCTTTCTCTCCCTCTTTCTGTGGCTGTCTCTGCCCTCACCAGCTGCCTTCCTATGGGGTGAGTCTGTGTTTTTCATTCCATCCCAGTGAGAAAGAGGGACCAGAGCTGGGGTTCCGAGGTGAGGATGGGAGGAGAGCGGGATAATTCAGGGAAGTCAATCTGGCCAAACTCCTTCTGGACACGGGGCAGGATGGGGAGCAGGTGTATGCCTGGGGTCCCCCTGGGGTAACCGCCCACCTGGAAGAGGACATGAATGGTGGGAGAAGTTCCTGGGACATGAGCATTTTTTTTGCAGAAGATCGGACCAGACCTTGCAAGGTGGTGGGGTTCCCTCCGATTCCCCTCCCTGAGAGACTGTTGGCCATCTAGTTGGGCCCGTTGGGGAACTGATGTGAGCATCTCGTCCCCTCTGCCAGGGAGGACTCTTCAGGCCTGTGGCGGGGGGCAGGCACCATCCGCCTGGAGCAGGATGTGTTCTCAGCCCTGGCTGGGCAGGGCCAGATCTACGTGCACCTCACTGATGGTATCTGGAGCCAGATCAAGTCTGCAGGGTATGGGAGAGGCCTCTGATCGGGTGGGTGGGGGTTGAGACCTCAGGATGGTGGGCACAGCCCTGCTGGCCCCTGAGCCCCTGCTCTCCTTTGTGGCTTTCAGCTCAGCCCTCTATGCCTCCCGCCTCTATCTGGGCCAGTACCAGCTCACTCACCCAGAACGCCTGGCCAGGCACAGTCCAGGGGGGCCATGGATTCGAGGTACCCACTCTGCCCCAATTTCTAACATCTGACTCCATCCCAGACCCTCTGCCCTCAGAGCTGTAACTCCTACCTCAGATGCAGAGGTGAAATCTCAATCCCTGCCCTCCCTGAACCAGAGATGGTTTGGGGTATTTGTCCCCAGGTCCTCTCTTCTGCTTCTAGGAAACGTTTACATCCACCCAACAGCTAAGGTAGCTGCGTCAGCTGTGGTAAGCCGTGGCCCAGCCCAGGGAAAGGAAGGTGGGTGGGGTGGTGCGGATGTCCCCTGAGCTCAGAGTACGGTCTTTGCTTTGTCACAGCCTGTCATATGACCTCAAGTAGGTGCCTTCCCCTCTGAGGAGGTTGGATTTGGGGTCCGCCAAGCCCCTCCAGGGCTTATGGTATACATTCCTCCCTACAGCTGGGCCCCAACGTCTCCATTGGAGAGGGGGTGACCGTGGGCGAGGGTGTGCGGCTCCGAGAGAGCATTGTCCTCCATGGAGCCACGCTGCAGGTGGGCACCACAGCACGTGCAGCAGGGCCTGGCGCCCTAAGAGGCTGCGGGCTAGGGGTGGTTCTCACGGGCTCCCTCGGCTCACAGTGTCCTGTTTGGCAGGAGCACACGTGTGTTCTGCACAGCATTGTGGGCTGGGGAAGCACCGTGGGGCGCTGGGCTCGTGTGGAGGGTACCCCCAATGACCCCAACCCCAACGACCCCCGGGCCCACATGGACAGTGAGAGCCTCTTCAAGGACGGGAAGCTGCTCCCTGCCATCACCATCTTGGGTATGGCTTCCCAGGGGACCTAGGGCTGTGAGAAACACCCACGGGTGATAGGTGGGCTCTGTGGGGAGGGTTTGTGCATATGTGTGTGCGCGCGCCTGTGCGTGTGTTTTTCTTCAGCTAACATTTACCAAGAGCCTGCCATGTGCCAGGCGCTGTGTGAGTCACTGGGGGTATGGGGCCAGGGCACAGATGGGCAGGGAGGGATCTCTCCTGATGGCAGGGGCCCCCAGCTCCTTGTTCCTGGCCTCCCCTCCCCATGGCCTCCTCCTGGTGCCCTTGTCCATGCTGCAGGCTGCCGTGTCCGGATCCCTGCTGAGGTGCTCATCCTGAACTCGATTGTTCTTCCACACAAGGAGCTGAGCAGAAGCTTTACCAACCAGATCATCCTCTGAAGGGGGCTGCCAGAAGCCCCCGCCCACAACTCCTACCCCTCCAGCCTCTGTCCAAAATGGACCTGGGGAAGCCAGGCAGAATCTTCACACACCCAGGCAACGTGGGTGGGCACAGGACTCCTGGCCCCCTCTGCACTCCCTAATAAACCCCACGAACCTTGGAGCCAGCACAGACTCAGCTTGTGCCTGGACTGGGGTGGGGGCGGGAGGGGGGCAGCTGAGTCAGGCCCCCCCACATTAGCATTTAAATTGGAGTCGTTGCTGCGGGCTCATGAATAATGAATCTGGAGCCTGGGTACGGTCTCCCCCTCCCACTGCCTCAGCCTCAGCGCGCTCTGGAGAAAGGCCCTCTAGGCTCCCGGCCTGCCGGGCCCACCTCCACCCCTACCCTGCTGCTTCCTGCCTGTCCGCCTCCCTGTTCCCCTTCGCTGGGCCCGGCTCAGGCCTCGGAGTGGAGGGCTCTGGAGGGGACAGGGAGACGGTTTCAGTCTGGCAGCCGGGTACGGGCGGCAGGGACTGGGAGCCACAGCCTTGAGGTTGGGTCACCGGGCATCCCCCGTCCTCAGTCTGTGCCAGCCCTGGCCCGTCCTCTTCTTTGCCCGGTGCATCTGCTGTAGCCCAGCTCTTGGTGGGGTGGGGGTGTCCCCCTTGCCTACCGGAGGCTTGGTGTCTATCTCCTCCTCCCTGGCGGGTCTGGTGGGCCTAGCTGGTGCCTTGCCTTTGGTAGTCACAACAGGCAGTGCTGTTTGGGGAGGGGAGGACGCCTGGCTGCCTCCCACCCCTGGCTCTGCCCTTTGGGAGCTCCCAGTCCCCGCTCCACGTTCCCGAAGCCCCGGAGAAAGCCAGCGTTGCTCGTGCTTGCCCATGACCCCCACATGCCCCGCTTGGGGCCCCCCTTCCCCAGCTGTGGGTGCGGAGCTTAGTTGCCAGATGAGCTGGTAATGATCGTAATCTGCTAATTGAGAGGAATCTAATTACCCGAGGAGAATGGGGGGGCAGGGCGTGGGTGGGAGGGAGGACGGGGTCCTGGCAGCAGGCAGCAGGGTGCTGGGCCCTGGTATCAGCACCAGGGTCTGGGACAGAGCCCAGGATTTCATAGCTTCCTGGCCAGGCAGTTAGGAGGATGAGCTTGTTCGGGAGCCTGGCTGAGGGTGACATGAGGAGTGGGTTGGATGTGACCTCCCAGGCCCTCAGGCCTTTGAAGTGACCCAGGGCTTCAGCAGTCCTGACCTCTAACCTGAGGAAGGCTCTCGTTTCCTCAGATTCCTGCCTCCAGCCCCGACCTTCCATCATGTCTGCTGGGTTGGGAGGAGGCTACAGATGCCTACTCTGGGCCTGGGGTCAAGTCCCTGAGGAAGGGGCTGGGAGGGGTGGGCCAGGGCTGGGTCCCTCCCCTTCCCTCCCCCCAGTTCTGACCCTTCTGTTCCGAGTGGTTGGCAGAGGCCATGGCAGCTCCATCATAAATATGATAATTTAATTATTTTCTCAGCAAAACACCGTGAAATCCAATAAGTCTGTGTCAGGCCCTGGCCCTCACCCCCACCCCCCTCCTAGGCTCAGTGGGGGTGGGGACATGGTGGGAGAGGCACCGGAAGTGGAAAGGGTCAGTGTTTGAAGTGGAAGGCGGCTAGTGAAGCTGAGGTCTGTGTCACATGCCCCCCAGGCTGATGGAGTCACTGTTGGATGTATGTGCTTGGGCAGAGAGCACTCAGGAGGAGAGAAGTCTTCGTGCCCCACTGTCTCTGGGGGCACCACTCAGGGTCCAGGATGTGGGAGCCCCCTAGCTCTGAAGAAGAGAGCAGGAAACCTCCCCCTCCTATCACTTCCGGGACCCTGTGGTCCCTTGTAGGGGTAGGAGAGTGCTGGCCCCCTGGAGGGGTTGAGAAGGGAGAACTGAGGGAAGTGGGGTGGGAAGTGGGGGATGAGCGAGGGAGGGATGCGGGGGAGGGGTGCATTCCTGCAATTAGAGCTTCTTTTGGTTTCCATAAAAAGATTATTCTGTAAAATCAGCGAGGGGGAGCAAGCTGGGGGCCCGGGAGGGGGGCAGGTCCCTGGCACCAAGCTGGATGGGGCAACTGGGGAAGAGAGCTAGGGAGGGGGACTGAGTGTTAAAAGAGATTTGGATAGGGTTCAGGAGCCAACGAGGGGGAGATGCCAAGCCAAGAACACAGATTGCCAGGAGGCTGGCCAGGACAGAGTGGGGCGGGGACGGGGCCCTCATCTCCTTCCTGCTCCTTTGGTGGGGTGGCCCTGGGCCCCAGCCCTCCGCCATCTCCATCCCTTCCCCCCAGCACTTAGCAGCCATTATCGGGGGAGCAGATTGCAGCCCCCTCCCCCTCTCCAGGAAGCAGGCACAGCTGGGGCCCCCGCCACATCTGCTGCATCAGCACCAAGCACAGCTGGGTGTGCCCAGAGCCAGCATCCCCAAAACACAAAGGGGGCGGGGCCAAGGAGAGCCCAGACCCCTGAGACAGGCACAGTGACACCTCTGCCATCAGACACTCCTGGAGGCGAAGCTACACCCACCACCACACAGGCTCCCTCGCGTGCAGACAGAACTGACAAACATGCAATTACTGTGCCCCACCCGCCACCCCCTCTCCCTCCCTCCGCCCCCTGCTACTCCTCCCCTTCCTTCCCTCCAAGCTCCCCTCTGTCACCAGAGCCACTTCGGGACTGCCCTAGGCTCTCATCTGGAAGGGGTAGGGACCTCACCAACCCCAAGCGCACCTCTCTGGGTGGCTTGGAGAACAGGAGGGCTGGAGATAGTAAGGGGCTTCCAATCTGAGGCGTGAGGGTGGAGGAGCCACCATCTGCCCACTCTCTGTGCCCGTGCCCTCCATACAGAGAAACCCCTACCCCTGAAACTCTGAGCATGATGGGGTCTCTGTTACCAGCGTGGGCGGGCTAGGTACCCTATCATTGTTCCCTGTGACCCTGGGTCTCATCGACCACCTCAAGGAGGCGCTCTCTTGCCGGGAGGTGAGGGGCTCCCCGGGCTGGCCTCTGCCACTTACTGCCACCCAACAATCTACAGCACCCTACCCTCAGCAGTGCACCCATCCACTTAGCTCTGCTCCCCTTGACATGCGCAGGGTGTGGGGGCTTGCCAAGAGTAGGAGAGACACCCCCCTCGCAGAAGAGATGAGCTCCCTCTCTCCTAGGCTGTGATCACCTCTTGGCTCCTGATGAAATCCCCTTTGGCAACCTTTCTCCCACTCAGCTCCTTAGTCCTGACGCCTTGCCCTCAACCCTCCCCTCCCTGCCTCCCCACCCTCCTTCCTGCGCCCTCGCCCCCGCCCCCCAGAGCTCTAATCCCTCCTGCTGCTGTGCCGCCTTATCTATTCCCAGCAGCTTTCGCTGCTGCAAAGCCCTCTCCCCTCTCCTTGATACCCCCCCACCACCACCACCTTCTTCGGCTCTTCTTTCTGACCAGCAGCACATCCACCGTACCCCCCAGCCTGCCTCTGGCCTCTCAGGCCCTGCGGCGGCTCCTGGCTGACACCAGGGGTGTCCCCCAGTGCCCTCTCTCCAGCCTCTGCTCTGAGGTTGCCGGCTGCCCACCCACGGCTACACTGGCCCGCCCCCAGCCCTCCCTTGCAGGCCCCACAGACTTGGTCAGTTTCTGTCCAGCCAAGATTCTTCATCTCTTCTTTCCCTGACCTCCCTTTCTGGTCCCCATCCCCAGCTCCTCCAGCTGCCCCTCAGTTTGGACCTAGTCTCCTTCAGTCCCCAGTGACCCACTGTCTCAGCGTGGGCATCCCAAAAGGGAACGGGGGGGGGGGTGCCACAGGAGAGGGCTGGGCCGGGCCAGCCCTGGGACTGGGGTACAGTGCTGGTGGGCAGTGGGGTGCAGGGCATGCTGGTGGGACACTAACCCTCCTAAGTCGCCTCAAATCACGTCTGGGCCTCCCCACCCCCCTTCTCTGGGACTCTCATTAACCGCTTCTCCTGCCTGGGCCGCAGCATAAATAACCCAGATAAATCAGCCGCCGTCCGCCCCCCGCCCCCCAGCCCCCGCACAGCCCGTTTGTCACCGCTGCTTGCTCGCCAGCCAGGCCTGGCCCAGTCCCGGCCTCCACCGCCCATCCTTGTCCCTTCTCGCCCACATCTGTCCCACACTGGCTCATCCATGGTCTGCACCAGAGCCGGGTCTGGTACAGGTGTCTGGGCGGGTGAGGATGGCAAGGGGGTGTCCTTTGGGACCAGAGGGAAGGTGGGGACTCTCTCTAGGAGAATGCTTTCTAGGAGTTTGGGGGTCATATCACTTACAAATGGGGCTACCCAGGCAAGGCGTTGGTCCCACGCATGGTGGGAAAGGCCAGGCGCAGCTCAGCTTTGCAGTCCCTGTGCTGGGAGGCACCCCTGGAGCCGCCAAGCTGCGGCCTGGGAGGTCTCCTGGTTCGCCTTTGGGGCATTTAGTCCAAATAAACCTCCTGTCCTCTGTCACCTCCCTCGCCCTTCTCTCCCCATTCCCAGCACCGCCTTGTCAGGCTGCACGGATGCTGCTGTATTCTCTCCTCCTGGTCCATCCACCATTCTCTTTCTCAGTCAGGAAGCTGGTTCATCCCCTGGGAGGTGGGCGGGTAGAGAACTGGGCTGGGGACAAATCTGGGGAATGGGGACAAGTGGAGGACAGAGGACTTCACGGCCTGACCCTGCAGCCATCCCTGCCACCCCGTGGCCCCTATACTGGGTACCGACACTTCCAACTCGAGTCCCTGACAGCCCTTTTCATCTGATGACACCCAGCTCTGATCCAGGCCGGCAAACACTGGACCCTGCCGCTCAGTGCAGGGGGCGGCTGGTCCCCTGGGAGTGGGTGGGGGAAACAGGGAGGGGATGAGAGAGCTTGGGCGCTGGGCTGAGGGTGGGGGTGGGGAAGAAGCTGGGCCGGGCCCCAGGGACCAGCTGGGCAATGAGCCGGGGAAGCAGCCAGGAGGCTAAATGAGGGAGATTATCACCCAACTGCAGCCGGGCAGAGAGAGAGGCAGGCAGGGAAGCGGGGAGAGGGAGAGGAGAAAGGATGGGGGCCAGAGGGAAAGAGGGTGTGGAGAGCCAGGGGGAAAACAGGAGACACCGAGGGGGAAGGAGACCAAAAGGCTGGGCTGAAAAGATGTTGGGGGTGGGCCTCCCACTGAGATTCCTGGGAGTCTGGGTGATGGGGACTTGGGGGCAATGGGAGACAACTCTCTGTGGGCAGTGTGTGGGGGTGCACACCCTTCCACTTCCCAGTGGCTTGGAGCTACACACACACACACACACACACACACACACACACACACACGCATATTAGGTTGCCACCCAACTTCATTCCCTCTAGAGGTCGAAGGCTTCCTGCCAGGCCCTCAGGAAGAAAGAGGGTGTGCTTTTGGCTCATGATGGAGGCCAGTGTGCTGAGAGGACTAGGACCCAGTGATCCCAATGGATGGCCGGGCAAGTTAGGGATGTGCACTGAGTTCCGGGCGGCAAGGAGTGCTGGGGAAAGCTTTGGGGGACAGCTCCCCGCTTTCTTGGCTGAGCCCCAGACTGAAGTAACCTTAAATAAGCAATTAAATCACCTTTAAAAAAAAATCCAGTAAAGAAAAATCAATACTAGGAGAAAGGGGAAGAGAGGCTGTGGAGGACCCGGAGGTGGGGGAGGAGGTGTTGGGAGGGTCTAGACAAAGTCTAGCAGGGAGGGGAAAGCGTGGGAGGGGGCTGCTTGGACAGGGGGGCAGAGAGAGAGGGACAATCTGTGCTCACTTGGAGATTCGTGAGTGCTAACTCAGCAGCTGCTTCCAGCGCCACTTTCCTGTTTGGGACCCTGCCACATGCAGCCCCTGGCCCAGGGGTCTTACCTCCCCCAGCATGGGGGAGCTAGCTGGTGGGAAGCCTGGCCCTGGGGCCCCAAGGAAGATACTTTGATGAGAGGTTGGAGACAATCCCAGCAGGGTGCCACACATAACCAGGTTTGTGTGCGTGGTGGGGAGATCCATGATGGGGTGACCCACGAAGACAGAAGAGGCTGACTTGGCCTTGCAGCCACGGGTGGGCAGGCAGAGTGTCCCTGCCCTCGTCCCCCCAGGGAGCCGTCCCTGGGCCCCTCCTCTGGGACCAGGCAAGGGCTGCGACCCACAGGGGAGGGGTGACCACCGGGCAGCGGGTGGACCTCGGGCTCTAATCCCCAGCAGCTGCAGTTTCCCTCAGATCGATTCCCTTCTCACTTTTTTTTCAGCTGCTGGTTCCGCGGCTCGGATCGATGGAGCCGCCTCCCCCGCCCCTGTGAGCTTCCTCTCCCTGCTGCTCATTAGCGCCCCAATTAATCAGGCCCCCCGTTTCCTCTAGGGGACAAGCGCCTCCTCCCCCATGAGTGCTCATGCTTTCATAGGGCCCCCAGGTCTCAAGCTGCTTGCTGCGACCACCCCCACCCTGGGGGCACTGAGGCGTCTCCTCCTGGCCTGCCAACAGGGCTGTCCCTGCATGCGATAACAGCCCACACGCCTGCCTCCCCTCCACAGGACAGCAGGCGCCCAGGGATCCCCTGTCCTGCTCCTCCAGGGGACACCCCCTGTATCTGTTTCTTTAGGATTACAGTCCCTGCCATTTAAACCCTGCACATTTCTCCTCCTTCCAGTCTCCCCATTTCACCTCTCTGCTCCCTGACCTGTTTACCGGGTAGTGTCCCCCCAACCCCAGCCTGGTGTGGCTGGGTATTTGGGAAACATCTGGGGAAACAAAGTGGCCACAGTTGTACAAGTCAGCCAGGGGCCCCTCTGTCCCAGACTTAGGAGCGACTGAGCCTGGGGGTGGGGCAAAGTGGAGTAGGGGAGGTCAGTGCCCCAGAGGGCAGGGTATGATAGGTGTGGAAGTCAGACACAAAGCTCTAGGGAAGCCAAGAACCTGGGTGGCCTCATTGTTGTCCCCTTGTCTGTTTATCCTGCCGTCCTCTGCCCACCCCCATTCAAACAAGTGGCTCTCCTACGGAGTTTGTGGAAGCCGCTGTGCGTGGGGTAGTCGGGTCAGGTGGTGGCTGGGTGATGGAGTCAGGAGTCAGGGAGGACAGGAGCTGGGCGAAGGAGTTGGCTGACCCTCCTGGGATGTGGTCCAGAAAAGTGGCAGAATGAGCCAGACTCTGGGTATAGCACTCTCCCCGGGGTGGCCCGGGAGTGGGGCCATCTGAGGACCCCAGGAGTGGCTGAGGTATAGCAAGAGTTTGGGGGGGGCAGCTAGATGAGGTCTCAGGCAGAGACCAGAGACCCCTGTCTTGGGCTGGGGGCTGCCCCTCCCCTGGCCTGGCTCCTGCCGCCCCGTGCCGCCGGTGAAACGCTGTTGACATGTCCTGAATTATTAAGCACGGGGTGGGATCCCGAGCACATGCTGAGCGGAGCGGCTGGGGCTGTGCGGCGTGGTGGAGCAGCTCACTCGCTTGCTCGCAGGGACACACGCAGGGGCTGACAGCTGTGCTGGTGCTGATAAGGGAAGCCACAAGGAGACGATCGAGGAGAGAGACAAGCGGCGGCAGAGGCAGCAGCGCAGCGGCAGAAGCAGCACCAGGGCTGCGGAGCTGCTGGGAGTGGGAGTGACTCCTCCACCTCGGGCCCCCACCCTGTCCCCATCCTCCTCCAGCTTGCCCTGAGTTTAGAAGAGCAGCTGCTGCCACCACCGACACTCCGGAAGGCACTGGGGGCTGCTGGCCAGGGAGGGACAGGGGTAGGGAGCTCTGGCCAGTCCCAGCAGCCGGGGACAGATGCCGATCGAGATTGTGTGCAAAATCAAATTTGCAGAGGAGGATGCGAAACCCAAGGAGAAGGAGGCAGGGGATGAGCAGAGCCTCCTGGGGGCTGCGCGGGGGGCAGCAGCACCCCGGGACCTGGCCACCTTTGCCAGCACAAGCACTCTGCACGGGCTGGGCCGGGCCTGTGGCCCAGGCCCCCACGGATTTCGTAAAACCCTGTGGGCACTGGCTCTACTCACCTCACTGGCTGCCTTCCTGTACCAGGCGGCAGGCCTGGCCCGGGGCTACCTGACCTGGCCTCACCTGGTGGCAATGGACCCTGCTGCCCCAGCCCCAGTGGCGGGCTTCCCAGCTGTCACCCTCTGCAACATCAACCGCTTCAGGCATTCGGCACTCAGTGATGCTGACATCTTCCACCTGGCCAATCTGACAGGGCTGCCCCCCAAAGACCGGGACGGGCACCGTGCAGCCGGCCTGCGCTACCCGGAGCCTGACATGGTAGACATCCTCAACCGCACTGGCCACCAGCTTGCCGACATGCTCAAGAGCTGCAACTTCAGTGGGCATCACTGCTCCGCCAGCAACTTCTCCGTGGTGAGTCCTGCCAACCGGCCAGCCTGACCTGGGGTGGTCGGAGGCTGGCAGAGGGTGGTGGTGGTGCATGGGGGCATTCTCAGCAGGGTTTTCCTTCCTTCCGCCACCAGAGGCTGGCCTTGGGTCTCCCCTCAGCCTGGTGTTTCCCTCTGGCTCCACAGGGGCTTACCCTGGCACCGCTGCAGCTCCTCTTCTTGGTTCTGCTGCAGCTGTAGTGCCCAGGTCTGGGGCCGGGGTCCTGGAGTGGGCCCGGGGGCCCCAAAGCTGGTCAGCTTGCAGGGAAGCCAAGGCTATGCACCACGCCAAGGCTGGACCAACTGACCCCACTTTTCCTCTGTGGCTACTGGGTTCTTCTCTTCACCAAATGAGGGTGATGGGGAGAGGGTGTTTGGGGGGCTCCAGCAAGGGAGGGACCCAGACTGCCTCCCGGGGACCTGGCCGGAGCGGCAGGCTGGATAGAGATGATCTTCGTGGACACTGGGTGGCCAGTGTCTCTGCGGTCTCTGTGTCTCTCACACACAAAATCCCTTTCACAGACTCCCTTACACATCCCTCTTTCATGCGGCCCTCTGGCTTCTCCCGCTCTCCAGTCCCTCCCTCTGTTTCCTGATTCCTGCTGCTCACTTGCCGGGCTTTGGCTCTGACACTGAGAATCACTCATTCATTCTATGTACATGGCTCACCCTCACTGCTGCCCGGCACACGTACCCCCCCCCCCACACACACACGCACCTCTACAGCTCCAGGACAGTTTCCTGCGCACTCCCTGTCACACATACTCTGGGTCGCTGCCCCTACACTCATGTGCACACCTGCACACCCACACATCTAGATAGCTACTCATTTCTGTGCCCACATCCTGGCTCTTAGCTGCCAAGGATAGGGTCACGCTGTGGATGCCATGCCCTCTTGTGACACCCCCCCATCTCTCTCAACCCCTGCTTCCCATGTGGGAACTGCTGCCGCCATCTCTCACAACGTGAGCGTGGGGGTGTACCTTGTGTGCTGTCCGTCTGTCAGGACTCCATTCACCCAGTCACGGAGTATCTATCATTCCTGGTGCTTGAGATGCCTGTCCCCAGTCCAGTTTACTCCCAGCATTGTGTACGTGTGTGTCTTCATACATGTCACCACTGCCCAGACGCATGTGCACATACATGTTGTCAACATGGTGCCCACTCCAGCCCAGTCTCCTGGGCCAGCCCAAGAGATGGGGGACTTTGCCTCCTCATGCCCAGCCAGCCCTATTCAGCTTCTTAACTCACTCACTGCCTCAGTATCACCAGGAAACGTGCTCCCTCTGGGTGCCTGTCGCCTCTGGGTCCTCCTGCCATTGGGTGGGGGGGAGGGGGTTAGGTAGAAATGGAGGGACAGAAGGAGAGGTTTGCGCTGGGAGGAGTCAGGGGCACTGACCTGTCTTCCAACTACAAACCCCCTCTTTTAGGAAAAAAAAATCACTGCTCCCAAAGCCAGGGCTGCGAGAGTCCCCCAAAAGAGGTGGGTTGTGCTATGAATGTGGACTTTTGGATTCATAGAGCTCTTCTATATGACATCCTCACCCCTCTGAGTTGGGGGGGGGGACAGAATCCAGTCTTAGCAGGTGCTGTTGGGGCAGAAATCAATAGGGGCTTTGTGTCCCTGAGTGGGAATGTGTGTCCCGGGCCCTGGCTGGGTGGGTGAATAGGGGAGGAAGAGATGGAGAGAAGAGGAAGCAAGGTGAGGGAGGCAGGGGTTTCCTGCCCGGCCTTCAGGGGAAAAGCAGGTGCCAGAGGATACGGGGAGAGGTTGTCCCCTGATCCAGGCTGATGAGTCTCTCTGAATCCTGGAGATGCCCCAGTGGGGAGAAAGATGGGTCTCCCACAGGCCCTTATGGATGTGGGGCTGGAGAGAGGAAGACAGTACAAGTTTGCGGATCTCAGCTCTGAGGCTGTGGCAGGAGGGTGATGGGCAGCATCGAGGGGCAGTAATTTCCCTTTGGATCCTGCTCCCCGACCCAATCTAGACCCCCGTACCCTTCTGCCTGCACCTCAGCTCCCCAACCCCCATATGCTGAGTGTAACTCTTTGTTGGTCCTGGCATTCTAGGGCTGAGGCTGCTGCAAATTCACAGGGTCTGGGGTTATGGGCCGAATGGGGGCCCACGATCGATGGCCGTGGGGAAGATGGCATGCATTGTGGCGGCAAGATGGGAGAAGGGGCACAGAGACGAGGACAGGGGGTCTCTGATGAGGACATGAGGTCCATTATCACTGTGGCGAGAACATGGAGCCATGATAAGGATTTGGGATCTATAGTGGGCAGATGGGCACAGGGACCAGTTGGTGGAGAACCTTCCAGGGCATGAGTGGCGAGACAGTCAGTGGCAGAGACAGGCTTTGGGTAAGGGGCTGTTGTGTGTTTTCTGTTGCTTTTCCTGTTTTCTCCTTTCCACTCCCCACTCTGCTGTGACCTTTCCTCCGGAATCCAAGTTAATAAATGTCACATTTTCCAGCCTATTTTTACTCTGGGTAATGGCCCTCCCCCAGTCCCCTAAGCTGCTGCTCCTGCTTCTGTTACCACTGCAATTGCTCTCCCTACTACGCTCTGATAGTCCTTCACTGACTCCCAATTAGTCAATCAATCAATCAACATGGCATTATTCGGAGCACCTACCATGTGCCAGGCTCCCTGCCAGGTGCTGCGGGGGAGAACAAAGAAGGAAAGACCTAGTCTCCAGTCCCTGTCCTCAAGCTGCCTATAGTCTTCTGGTGGAATGGGGACAGGGCTGCTCAAAAGCTCAACCAACCATGCAAGAGTTAACCAGCCATGCAAGGCCAGCTATGTCATGAGGTGGCAGGATTAATTGTCAGACTAGGTACATGGCGAGTAAGAGCCTGAGTTCAGAGAGGGAGGCCACTCTGGGCTGAAGAGAACTGGGAAGGTTTAAGGGATGAACCAGGTTGGGGTGGGGGAGGTCTGGAGAGGAGAGTGGAGGGAGAGCCGTTGGCTTCTTTATCCATGCTCCCTTCCACCTAGCCCACCCAGCTCTCCTCCTGTTTTCCTTCCCCCTCCTTACTCAGTCTCCCCCAACCCACTCCCATCTCCTCCTCCTAATTTCACCACTACTTATATTTTTGCCCCTTCCTCCCCAACTCCTTCCACCATCTGTTCCCCCATCCCAATGCTCCAAGCCCCATCTAGACTCTCCCCACTGCGGCTTGCTCTCAGCCTGCCCGCTGGCTAGAAGGCGGAAATCTTTCTTCCTAGGCTTCATTTCTTTAGCAGTAAAACGCAAGGATGACTCTAAAATTCAGCATCCCCTCTCAGCTGGGGACGATACAGTATGGCAGTCAAGTGTGTGGGCTCCAGAGCCAGACCATGTGGATTCGCACCTTGGCTCTACGATTTAAGCCCTGTGCCCTTGGAGGAGTTAAAAAGCTTTCATGAGCATCAGTTCCCGTAGTCACTAAAAGGAATATCGGACCCTAAAAAGCATGGGTGATGGTGAGGATTAAAGAGGTGACTTAGCACACTGCCTGGCACACACAGTGCACGCTAGAAGTGTCTGTCAACTGTTCAAATGCCACCACCCAATTCCTGGCTCTCTTTAACCTGACTGTTCCCAGACCACGTGCTGTTTTCTGACCCATACACTGGCATCTTTGATACTCCCCATCACCTAGCCATCCCCCTTTCTAGACCCTCAGGCCCACACTCTCCCCCTCCCCTATTATAGCATTCCCATGCTATCCAGCCCTCCCCAAAATCCATGCACACATGCATAGGCGCAGGAGTTGTGAGCACACACGTGAGATCACAATTCCCCACAGGACATTCGGGGATGACGGAAATGTTCTGTATCTGCACTGCCCCACAGGGAAGTCACTAGCCACCCCGGCCATTGAGCATCTGAAATGCGATTAGTGTGACAGAGAAAATGAACGTTCAATTCAAATGGCCTCATGTGGCCAGTGGCTGCTGTATTGGAGCGTAGCTCTGGTCTAGGAACAAGGTTCAGACTGCCAGGTTGGGTGGGGCGAGGAACTCCAGCTGGTATCAAAGACTATGAGGTGACAGCTGTGGGCTGTGATTGGGAGCCCTGCATCTAATCTCTGGGCTGAGGTCCCAGGTTGAGCTGAGGACAGGGCCTGTGTCTGGGGACATTGAGGTGTCTGGAAATGCCACATAAGCAATACACCTTTTTCCCAGGTGCGGAACATGACCTTGGTCTTTTCTCTTCCATTCTATTATCTGAAAAATTGAGGCACAAGGGAGATGGAGAATCCTAGAGGAGACAGGGGCAGGAACCTGCCCCTCCTTGTGAAGTCCTCCGGGGTCCAGGCAGCGCCTGGAGGGGCGGGTGACCAGGGACCTGTGGGCACTTCACTGTCTCCATTCTCTCTGGGCTCTGACTTCCCTCCCCCTTCCAACCCTCCTTCTGCACATGCTGGTGACTGCCACGACTATTAATCACTCGCCCTGTTCTCTTCCTCTCTACTAATCAGGCACAATTAGACAAGGCCTCTTCCAGCTGGGCAGTCCCCCTCCCTGTCCTCCTCCCTCCTCTCCCAGCTCCACCCCACCTGCCACCAGGACAGCTCTGAGGCAAGGGGAGCAGCATGCAAGCCCTCTATCACTCTCTGGCTCTCCCCACCCCGTCCCCAATTCAAGGCCCCTCAGCAGACCCTTGCTTCTCTCCAAGCTTCTTCCTGAGTCAGTTCCTTTCCCTGGTGTGGTCAGGCCAATATCAACAGTCGCTGTTCTCTGTCCTTTGTCATGGGAGGGGCTGCTTCACACACATCCCAACTCCATACCTTTACCACTGGCCCGAGGCCTGAGGACTGCTCCTTGCCTCTTTTTTTTTTTTTTAACTTTTTTTTTAAAATTTTATTCATTTTAGAGAGGAGACACAGAGTGAGAAAGAGAGAAAGGGGGAGGAGCTGGAAGCATCAACTCCCATATGTGCCTTGACCAGACAAGTGCAGGGTTTTGAACTGGCGACCTCAGTGTTCCCAGGTCGACGCTTTATCCACTGCGCCACCACAGGTCAGGCTGCTCCTTGCCTCTTGACTCTGGAAGGGCTGGGGTGTCCACTGAGGTTGATCTGGGGCTCTTAGTACCAGATAGCTGAGCTTACCTCTGATCCCCACCCTTTGTCCAGCCCTCTGTCCCCTTTGGTCCCATTTTCTTCTAAGGCATGACACTTGAGAACACTTAATTCAACATCTAGTTCAGGGGCGGTTCTGCCTTGGGAAGGGTGGGGTCTAAGGAGAACTGAAAATCTCTTATCCTTAAAGAGAGCTGCCCCAGCTAACTATTGTCCTATGTATGGTCAGGGACACCCAGTGTTGGCAGGGGTGGAGGGGGGGTCTTCCAATTTGTCCAGAGAAGCCCTGAGCCTTGATTATTCTAATAAACATTTTCCTGATTAAAAAAGAATCCTCCCCCGAGGCCTACCTACAACTCAGATGTCAGAAATCCAGTGTACTAGCCCTCATCTTCCACCCAGTCACTGGCTGCTGCTCCTTGGGCCCTCCTAGGGGGGGCGCTCTCAGTCTGGCTGCTTCCCTTGGCAGGTGAGTTGGCAGAGGGGGACTTCAGTGGTGGTAGAGCAGCCAAGGTCAGGGGCTGTTACGTTACTGTTAGAGAGGGCTGGTCTGCAAGGGCAGTGGGGAGGGCCATGAGGGACGTGCCCCTCCTGGCCCCACTCAGCAGTCCTGTGGCCTCTTCATTAATCAGGAATCAGCCCCGAGCTGGGCTCATTATCAGCTCAGCTTCTCATGGCACTGCCGGAAGATGCTGATTAGCATTTGAAGAAATGGCCCCCACGTCCCCTCTGGTCCCTCCTCCCCTATAGGCGCTATTTTCCGGACTCCCAACCCTGCCCCTCTGCTTCCCGGTGGAATCTGCTTCCTCTTGTGGCTGGTGGCAGGGTTGCCTCTACTCGGCCCAGGCTGAGGGCAGAAAGGCTCAGTAGTGGGGGGCAGGGAGGTAGGAGCATCCCAGGGAGCATCAGAACCTCAGGGTTGCTCATATTGAGTGAGACCCCTGGGCCAGTGGAGGGAGTGAATGCTGGGTGCAGACTGAGGGTGGTTAAGGAGAGATGGACAGCCACCCTGGAGGAGGGGGGAGAGGGCAGCCTCAGGCTGGTGAGTTATCAGTGTTTCCCTACCCTACCAGGCTCTCCCAGCAATGCCGACTCCTTAAAGCATCTGGAGTAGGACAGCCAGGACTGTGGACAAGAGGCCAGCGGGTGGTTTTCTGGTTTATTTTATTATTTGCAAATCATGGTGCAGGTTTAGGGTCTCGCTACCATCCCAAGATGAATGGGGGTGGGAAGGCAGGAGGACAGAGGCCCAGGGGGTGGAGACAGGAGGGTTCAGAGTGCTGGGTGTTTCCCAGAAGGGGTAGAGGGTGTCTACACTTCTTACCCTGGCTCCCAGGTCAGAGGCTGCCAGCGCTGGAAATCCTCCCCACCCCACCCCGAAGTGTTCACCGTGCCCTTGGGACACGCGGTTTGGGTCGGAGGGGGAGCCGCTCCAGAGAGACAGGCATGGGCTGCAGCAGCCGAGGCAGCAGCGAGAGTTCAGAGAGGAGCCACGGGATGATTAAGGGGAAATGGAGGATTGATTTAGGAGGAAAGATTAAAGGAGCTAAATCCGTGGCGCTTGGCTCAGCGGTGACTAAGCGTGGACAGGATAATAGCTTACAAATGTGTGAAAGGTGTAAATACCAAACGGGGGAAGGGGAGGCGGCTCGGCGCCCAGGGGAGCGGGGCCGGGGGCTGAGCCGCCCCCAGGACGGCTGGGGACCCCTGGGCGACTGTCTCCGTACTGCTGCCCCTCTCCAGTAGGGGTGCGGAGGAAGGAAACGGGGTGTCGGGGAACCCCAGGTTCCAAGCAGGGGTTCCGCTTCTGGGGTGCAGCTTCGCTGGCAGGTGCTGACCTCCAAGTCCCACTCCTGCCTCTCTCAGAGACCCGAAGTCGAGGGTTCAAATCTCACCCGAGTCCCTCTGCGCCCCTAGGCAGCAGGCCTTTCCAACCACTCCCAAGCCAGCCCGCTGGACCCAGCCCTGCCAACCCTCTCCCGGGGCCCCCGTCCCGCCGTCCGGGCTCGCCCGCCGTCCCTCCCGGGCAGAGCGGGCGGCGGTGGCTCCCTCGGCGGTGGAAGCCTTTGGTGCCGCTTTGTGCGGAGGTCACTTTGCCGAGGAGCCGGGAGCCGCGGGAATGCAAATGAGGCAAACCCAGGGAGGAGAGCGAAGGAGCCCGGAGGAGACGGGAGGGAGGGCGCTTGGCGCCGTGATGGATGCCTGCCCCGCGGGAGGGAGGAGGAGGCGGAGAGGAGCGCGAGGCGCTGGGTGCGGCCGCCCGGGTGCGGGTGGCCCGGCCTGGACGCCAGGGTGCCTGTGCGGGGGTGGGGGTGATGGGGTCCGGAGCGGCACCCACCCACCCGCCGCCGCCGCCGCCACCCCCACCACCGCCACCTTCTCTCTTGGCTCCTGCAGTCCGCACGGCCGTGGGTGTGTGCTCCACGGTGTAAGCAAAACTCTTAACGCATAACTTTGCATCGAAGGGCGGGAACGTCAGGGAAGGACTTCGTTACAAATTAAAAATATTCCCGCCTGGAAAATTGACTTTCTAGGGTTTAAGGCCTGGGCAGCCGTTGCCTGGGAATGGGTTTGACTGTTTACCTGCGTCCCTGAGGCCCCGCGCTATCCTCTCCCACGGAAACACGGCGCTGGCTGGGAATCACCGCGGCCCTCCGCGCGGCCCCAAGCTCTCCCCAGCTCCCGCTCCGGCTCGCGCTCAACCTAGAGTCGCAGGGCCGAGCGCCGGCTCCTAGTTCCCTTTCGCCACTCATCATACATTTACATTTGAACAAACCCTGCTCCCATTTCCTTACACCCGCAGCACTTCTACCTCGGGGAGGAAGTCACCCTGAAAAATCCCTGGGTGCTGTGGGCACGAGGGTTCAGGACTGTGTTGGCCATGTGCTATAAGGGGGGGGGGAGGCAGGCCTGAGTGGGGAGCGGGTATTCTCCCTCTGTCTGACCGTCGCATCATCTTCCCGGGTGGGTAATTGGGCTTGCTCTGGGGAGCTTTACACTCCAACCCAATTGGAACCCCTTTCCATAGTCAGAGGACTGATACCAGTCCCCTGTCATAGCACCAACCACACCTGCTGATGATCTGTCTATATTGCCCACTGCTTTGCATCTGGTTCAGAATGTAAGTGCTCAATAAACACGTTTTTACTGAATGACTGTCACAGGAAACTCCTTTGGGGCAAAGACTGTTTTGTTCTCTTAATCATCCCCAGCACCAAGCCCGGAGCCCGACGTGCTGTCCAGGCTCAAGAAATAGCCTGTTGGACAAATGAACACACCATTTCTTGAATGCCTACTGTTTGTCGGTGTAATGCCAGGGGTATCTCATTACCAATGGCTCTGGGCACAGGCTTCAACACCAGACTGCCTGGTCCCAGATTGGCCACATTACATGACCCTGGCAGGCTCCTTACTGTCTCTGGGCCTCCTTTTTTGTCTGTCTTCAGGGTTTTGGGGAGGATTAAGGAGTTGATAAAGCTCTTAGGACTGTGCTTGGCATGAAGTAAGCACTAAATAAGTATTAGCTGTGGTTCTTATTTATGAACATTGTCTCTCTCTTTATAATACCTCTGAAGGGTGCCTATTATCATTCTCATTTTACAGATAAGAAATGGAGGACTCAGGAAGTTAAATGACCTAGTCCAAATCCCACAGACAAAGGCAGGGCCCAGATGTGAACCTTGGGCTGTGTTGGGCAAATAAAATATATTATGCTCACTTTGTTAAAGATGGTGCTGCCCACATGCAAGTCCGTTGATATTAATGTGTGTTGGGGGACAGGCTGTGGGCAGGCCCGTCCTTATAGCCTAAGGCTTAGTTTTAAGAGTAAGCTTTCCCCCACACCCTTAACAGATTGGATGATGTGGGGTGGTGCACTCTCATGAGGAATCCTCCCATTATGCCTTAAATAAGTGACTTTGTATCAGAGACATTCTTGTTTGTAGATTGGATTAAAGGTTTGGATTTCTACACTATAAAGTGGGGCAGACCGGAACTTGCTCTCTCTCAGTTCCTGAGATTAGCATTAGAAAGGAGAGCAGAGAAAGGCCATGTGGAGGAGGCCAGGAGAAGCAGCCAAGATGGCGGAGTGCTGAGGAAGAAGCCAGTTTGTGCAGAGAAAAGGAGATGGGAAACAGAGTGGATTTTGGAGCCCAGTGTGTGTTTTTACTTGCCTGCCGGGTGCAAGCTGGGATTAAAGCTAATGGCTCACCAGTTTTTGGCTCCGTTGTTTCATTATCGACTGTCTGAATCTAATGTGAACCTGCACGGGCCAGGCGGCTGTGATGTGGCCTTGGCCACTGGCTTTACAGGCTGCTTTCCTTCTGGTGGGAGAGCCCCTATCTCCGAGTCTGGAGGCTTCACTCTGGCAGAGAGAGTGCTGTCCTCTACAAAGCATTGTCTTTCCCAAATTGCTGAGAGAGCCTTTACCAAGGTGCACGAGGGCCTGTGAGAATGAGCTCGGTGGGAGTCCAAGGTCAAAATGGCTGCACCACCTTGGCAGGAAGCTTCGTTCCCAAATGGGTTCCCCCTTTCTTGAGCAACTACTACTATGCATCATTCTGAACTGATGTCTAATCCTCATGACTAACCTTAGGAGGAGGAATCCCCATTCCCCTTCTGCATATGAGCAATCCAAGGCTCAGAGAGGTTAAATCACACACCCAAGGTTATTTATCCAAGGTTGGTGGCAGAGCCCAGATTTGAACCCTGTTTTGTCAGGCTTTAAAATATGTGCTCCTTCCCCATGTTATGAGCTTATGTGAATCTATTTCTGGCACCACATGCAATGGTTGATCTCTGCCCCAGCTTGGTTCTTATTGGTTGCTATAGCACTCTTATTCATAACATTGAGACATTATGTATATGATTTCACTTTGCAAATGGCTTTCATATATTTTATCTCTTCTGAGACTTACAACCACCCTGAGAAATAAATCAAACAGGAATTTCTATTCTTCCTTGACAGATGAGGAAACTGAGGTCCAGAGAAGTCAATAAATCACTTTACTGACCAAGCTTACTCAGGCTGTCCGTGGTGGGGTGGGGCCAAGGTCTCCTGACTCCTCCGGGGTGGGTGGGGGGACTAAGGTTAGTGGATAGTCCTGGGGCCACTGGGTGGGAGGACTGGGTTCTCATTCTGAACTCGCCCTTTTATTTGTGTGTGCCCTTGGATATGCACCTTGCCATCTCTAGGCTTCTGTTTGGCCTTTGCGCAGTGAGGGTTTGGACTGACTTCCAAGTTCCTCCAGCGCAGACACCGCAGGCTTTTTGAGTTGGTGCCATCTTTCTTTCTCTGCCCCTGGTGAGAACAGAGAAGGAGACTTCGAACCTAGACCCTTGGGACATCCCTAAGTAAAACTGGGCTGGGAGCTCTCTGCCCCTGGGGTGCTAGTCACAATCCAGGGTGTATGAAGATGCACCCCGTTCCACTGGACCCCAGGGCACTGCAGGGCTAAGGGGCAATGAGCCAGGGGCCTGAGAGGTGTGGGCCTGGACTGCAGCAGAGGAGGGCTGATGGAATTTGGGGGTGGGGAATCAAACTGCCTTGGAAAAGTGGGGGGTGGGGCAGTGGCAGGGCCTTGGCAGAGGTAGGGTGCCCAAAAGGCAGTGGAGATAAAACCCAGGCTGCAGATTAGCTCAGGGATTAGCCCAGCCTCCGCTGCTCCTAGCGGTTTCTTATCTCCTGGAGGCCAGGCCCTCTCCTTCGCAGCTTTGAGCCCTGGACCTGCTAATTGCCTGTTAACCCCATGGGCTCTGGGACTGCAGATAGGATGAGGGGGCTGGGGAGGGCCAGGAGAGAAGGCAGGCCAGCCAGCCAGGGGAAATGGGAGATGTGGGCAGATGGAACTAAGGGACTGAGAGAGCCACTGCTCAGATTTGTCCTCACTCCTGATCATTATCTACGGTGGACCTGGAGGAAGGGTGGGGAGGAGCACGTGGTTAAGGAGTCATTGGCTTGTGGGGTGGGGACAGGCTCAGGCCCAGGGAAAAGCCTAAGAGGAAGATGAGAGACAGAGAACAGAGATGGGACAGCCAGACTAAGGGACAGACAGAGAGGAAAGGAGGGAAGCAAACAAGATGGAGATGTGGACAGCAAAGGAAGGGGGCAGGGTAGTGAGGCCAACGGGAGGGAAAGACAGAGGACAGGGGATGGACAGGACAACAAAAGGCAAGGGACAGAGAAACAGAGGTCAGATGCATAATTGATTGGATGCTGAGGAAAAGACAGGCCAAGAGGAGGGACTTGAGAGACAGACTGAGATCCGGGGACAGAGGCTAGGGAGACAGACCCACCCAGGACAGTACCAGGCTAACACAAAAGGGGAGGTGGTCCTACAGGGACAGGCAGAGGCTGGCCAGAAGGAAGGTGGTAGAAGGGTGCAAGGGTCTGCATGCAGTACAGACAGATTCTCATGAAGCAGCTGTCCAGCCTAGGTCCAGAAGGGCACTAGGAGGCCATGTGCTCAGCCTGGAGTCAGGAAGGTGGGCCTGGAAACTAAGGCAGAGAGCAGGGAAGGGCAGAGAAGAGGGAGGGCCAGACTGAAGGAGGAGGTGGGGTCAGAGACATGAACAGGGTCCCAAGGTTGAGGGCTGGTGCTGATAGCCCCTCAACCTAACAGGGCGCATCCTAGCCGGGGACTTGCCCCTTTCCGCGCTGAGCCCCGGACTCTGAACTCCTGTGCACATGCCCTCCGGTCAGGCCGGTCCATGGGGAGAGAGCAGTGGACAGCCAGTGGGCCCCTGTGGCCGAGCGGCCGTGCCGTCTCCATGGAAGAGGCTGTGGGCTGTGCTGCCACAAATATTCTGCCACTTAGGAGCTGGCGGCTCCACCTGCTATTGCCAGCCTGGCCCAGGGACTGTCTCCAGAGCAACATTCTGCTCGCCCAGCAGTTGGGCCTGACCCGGGCTGTGCAGGTGGCCTGGCCCTGCCAATCTGGCCTGTCCATTTCCCGCAAAGTATACCCATCAGACCTAGCGTCCTCCTGTCTAACTCCTTTTGTCTTACCCACTCTGCACAGCAATATTGAGGCTCCAAAGCCAGTAGACCCCCCCCCCCATTGGCTTGGCCCTGCACAGGCTGGGCTTAGTGTCGTGCAGCGTGTGTCTGTGTATACATGTTGGAGGTAAGGAGGCTGCTGTGAGCTCACCCAGGGTCAGGAACCTACCTGAATCATTCATTCATTGAACAGTACTAGGTGTTTTATAAGCACTCTGTTTTGGCATCAAGTTCAGTTTTGTTTGAATCTCTGCTTTCATTTACTTGCTGTAAGTCCTTAGCGAAGTCAGTTTCCCTCTCTGTTTCCTCATCATTAAATGAAGGTAATGAGTCTTACCTTACATGGTTTATCTCAGGGGCTCAAAGGAGAAAACAGATCAAAGGCACGTAGCACCGGACCTGGTACAAAATGAGAATGCTTGATAGTGTTCACTTTGTACTTCTTCCCTCCCCCTCATACCCCCTTCGGCAAACTGCACTGAGCTTTGGGGATGCCAAGATGGTAAAAGGGGCTCCTGGTCTCAGGCAGTCCAGAGTCCCATGGACGAGATTGAGCTGTGGAAGGCCCATGAGTTGCCAGCAGTTAGGGCTCTGCTGAGGTGGTGCGGCATGCTGGGGCCTGAGTGAGCCGCTCGTGCCTTGTTTAGCCTCTCCACTGGAGCGTGTGCTCAAAACTGGCTGCATCAGCAAGAGCTGACTCCATCATCTTGGCCTGGAATAGGAAGGGGGGGGTGCTTTGAAATTTGGGGCAAATACTTATATATTCTCTCTGCCTTTCCCACACCACTGGGGACCCAGAAATGTTACACCCAGCCCCCTGAGGGTTCCCCTCTCTCTGGTGAGAGTGAGGGTCTAGTTGGACTCTTCCCCCTTCATCTAGGGCCTTTCTACTCAAAGTGAAAACAGCAGGTGGTTAGACATTCATAATCTCAGTCCTACCCCACACCCCAACACATGTAACACAACCAGAATCTACATTTAACAAGATCTCCAGCTGCACGGTGTGCACATCTCCATGGCCATGTGGAAGTTTGAGACGCACTGATCTTGGGGACTTTGGCAGATCAGCTCACCTCTCTGAGCCTCAGTGTCGTCATTTGCAGGATGTAGGGTGGTTGTGAGGATGCAATAGGAAAGAGTATGTTAAGCATTTAGCCTGGGCCAGAGAGAATGAACTGTTGGTGGCGCCCACTACTGCACTGCACATGGATGGACACACAGCAGGAAGTTGGCCAAGGGTAATACAGCCGGAGTCAAGGAGTAGAGTTGGAACCCTGAAGATGGTGAGGGTGCAGAAGGAGGAGGGGAGGGACAGGGGAGGAAGTGAAGAAATGAGAGGTAGCAAGATAGGAAGAAGAAGTGTGGAGGGAGCAGAGAGGAGTGGAGTGGGAGGGAAGGAGGGATCGGAGAAAAGGGGATGGGTGTTGGGTCACATTTCAGCAGAATGGGGACAGAAGACAGGAGCTGACTGAGGCTTGGGGTAGTGTAGACTGACTCAGTGTGGGTCGGGCACCTGCCAAGAATAGGCAGTGTCTTACACCTGGATGAATTACAGCTCTCGCAGGGACTAGCTGTGTGACCCTTGAGAAAGTCATATCACCTCTTGAGCAGCAGTTTCCTGTCTGTAATAATCTGGCTAACTCAACCTACCTGATACCAGGATTGCTGAGTGGATGAAACGGGCCACAGATGTTGCCGTGTTTTGTAAGCCGCATGGTGCTTGTTACATTTCAGGAATGGGAGGCAGGGTATTAAGGTAATAGAAGAACTGCGTGAGAGGGAGGGTCAGCAGGGCGATTAACCTAGTGAGGACGGGAGACCTAACCTTGTCCCACAACAGGGTGCCCCTCCCAGTTCTTAGAACTCCACATTCCCACCGCCCTCAACCAGCCCCTCTTCTACACCCTTCCACTGAAACTAGGCATTTAGGATATCTTTTTCCTAACATGCCTCAGGCCTTTCTTCCCAGATTTTACCAGTGTAGAAATGTTCCGAAGGAGAGGGGAGGGGGAGCAAGAGAGAGCGATTGAATGTGCCGATCCCTGGCCCCCAGGGAAGGTGCTGCCTGTGATGGGTTTGACCCGGGGGCTCGTCTCTGTGGGGTGAGCCTGGCAGGGGGCAACTTGCATCCACCTCTCCCTCAACCTCCTCCCCACCCCAGCTGTTGCACAAATCCCCACCGCAGCTGCGTCCCAGGCGGGGGCCCCCGGCTTCCATCCCCGCGGCGCCGGCGCCATCTGGTGTCTGTGCCGCAGAACTCGCCGCGGAGTTCGAAGACGGCCTTCGTTCAGCGCTGCGTATTAGTGTCCTTTGCGTTCCCAGGGGAAATAGGCCAGGTGCTGGGGACACCAGACAAGAAGGAGGTTTTGAAGGAGGGTCTTAGTCCTCTTTTTTCTCACCCTTCCCCCACCCCAGGTCTATACTCGCTATGGAATGGTGGGGGGACAGGATGTGGGAAGATGTGAGTTCTGCTCCTGTGCAATAGAGCTCCTGTGCAGTGTAAACTCTATTGGGTGAGGGAGAGATGGACATTGAACTAGGAGACAAACAGATGAACAAGGTCATCTCAGATTTTGTTAAGTACAGTACTTTGAGCAAACCTACAAACACGTTGACTGGTGGGTGGAGGCTGAATCTTTGAATGTGTGTGTGGTATGTGAATGTGCGTCTGGGGAAGGGACGAAGGGACGCTTGGGCTGAGGTTTAACAGATGAACAGGTAGCCATGCCAAAATGGGAGGGGGAGGCGTTCCAGGACAGGGACCTGCATGAACAAAGGTTCAAGGAAGGAAGGTGCACTGTGAGTTTGAATTTGTCAGAAATCTGGGGCTGGAGTGGCAGGAGAGGTAGGCAAGGGTAACAGCACGTGGAGACTTTCAGGCCAGGGAAGGAGTCTGGCTTTATTCCACAGGAAATGGAAAGCCATTGCTGGGCTTTCAGCCAGCAGGTGACTGGGTGGGAAGGAACTCTCTGTCTACTGTGTGAATGGCCTGGAGGCAGAGGCGAGGATGGATGAAGGGAAAGCAGTTAGGAGCCCCTGCCATGGCCAGGTGGGAGATGAGAGTGGAAGGGGGGAGACACTATGGATGGAAAGCGAATGGGTTCTGAATGGATTTCAGAAGTAGAATTGTCTAGGACAGCTGCTGGTCAGGGAGAGGGAGGTTTCGGGATCCTGACTTGAGAAGGTTGGTAGACAGTGGGGCCCTATACTCAGGAGGAAGATGGTGGGCGGACAGGATGTAGGAAGATGTGAGTTCTGCTATTGATTTGTTAAGGTGCCTTTTAATTGTCAAAGGGATGATGTCAGCAGAAAAGGTGGTGCTCAGGTGAGAGGCTGGGCTGTAGCTGGATTGCTGGAATATGGGACGAGGCTGCCCAGGTAGGTCTGGTAGCCCTCAGATTTTGAAGGAGGGTCTTAGTCCCTCCTTCTATCTCCCCTTCTCTTTCCTCTCACCCCTCCCCCACCCCAGGTCTATACTCGCTATGGGAAGTGTTATACTTTCAACGCAGACCCACAGAACTCCCTTCCCAGCCGGGCGGGGGGCATGGGCAGTGGCCTGGAGATCATGCTGGACATCCAGCAGGAGGAGTACCTGCCCATCTGGAGAGAGACAAGTATGCAGGCGGGCAAGGGACAGGGCTGACCTGGGGACTCTGGCCTGGGCTGCCTGCCTGGGATGGCATTCCAAAGGTCCCGATATCCGCTGTGCAGATGAGACATCCTTTGAGGCTGGCATCCGAGTGCAGATACACAGCCAGGAGGAGCCACCCTACATCCACCAGCTGGGCTTCGGCGTGTCTCCAGGCTTTCAGACCTTCGTGTCCTGCCAGGAACAGCGGGTGAACACCTCCAGCTGGCAAGGGGTTGGGTGCAAGGCTGGGTCTCTGGCCTTAGAGGGCATGCTGATCAGACCTGCCTCCCGAAGCTCACAGCCCGTCAGTCTACCTATGGGCTTTGCTGGAGCTGTGGGCACAGGAGGGCTGGGTAGGACTCCTGGGCATGACCCCATCGTGCCCACCTCTGCAGCTGACCTACCTGCCCCAGCCTTGGGGCAACTGCCGGGCAGAGAGTGGGCTCGGGGAGCCTGAGCTTCAGGGTTACTCGGCCTACAGTGTGTCGGCCTGCCGGCTGCGCTGCGAGAAGGAGGCTGTGCTTCAGCGCTGCCACTGCCGGATGGTGCACATGCCAGGTGGGCACCCCGCCTCCCTGCCAACCCTCCATGCCATCCTGCCAGGCTCTGGAACCTCCAGGGGCAGAGCACTGCTTGTGTGCATGGGCAGGTGCATGTGTGCTACATGTGTGCATGTCTATACCCATGTGAGTGTACCTTTCTGGGATTTTATGCATGTTTCAACATGTGCACATGGAATGCACACATGCATGATAATATGTGTTTATGCACACATGTGATCGTGCACATCTGTACCTTATACTTGTGGGGGTTGTGTGCATGTGCTTGACTATGTGCATATAAATGTGTGTGCATACGTTGTATGTCCATATGTGTGTATACATTTAATGCTTGTATGCATGAGCATGTATACATTCATGCCTGCATGTGTGTGTACAAGCATGCACATCTTGGGCATGTGTGTGTGCGTGCACAAGTGAGCCCACATTGGGGAACGTGGTGGGGCATAGGGGGTGGAACCGTAGACTCCAGGAATAATCTTCTCTCCTTTCAGGCAATGAGACCATCTGCCCACCAAATATCTACACTGAGTGTGCCGACCACACCCTGGGTCCGTGCTGCCTGCTCCCTTTTCTGCCCTTCCATCCTCCTCCTCTTCACCTCTCTGTCCGCCCTTCTCCTAACTGTCTTGGCTCTCCTCCTCCCAGTCTCTCCTAGTGGGTTCTGCCTGGGGGTTGAGCCTTATCCCACAGCTCCAGGGGTCTGAGGATCTTTGCAGGGGTGGACATTTGGGTAAGTGGAGGCAGCAGGGTAAGGGGTTGCAGAGGACCCAGGCTTCTTATCTTGGTTCAACAAATGAGCTTGCCTCTCTGGGGAAGTGAAAGGACTTCTTTCTTGGGGTGAGGAAAACTGCATTGCTGGCTCTCAGCGTGGGTAAGGCAGACCCCATCTGTCCGTAGGTCCTGTCTGATCTGCCCTTCATTCATTCCTTCATTCATTCCACGGACACTTACAGCCTGCGCCGGCGCCAGAGGTGAGAGCGGAAAACAGAGGTCTGGTCTGGTGGAGCTCCCTGCCAGACAAGGCTGTGGCTAGGCCCTGGGACACGGTGTGGTAGTGCTTGGGTAGGGAAAGCTCGGGGATTCTACAAGGCCTCAAGGAGGGGTGTGCAGCCGCACCTGGGAAGGCAGGGAGGCGTCCTAGAGGAAGTGACAGGTTAGCCAAGACTTGAAGGGTGCATGAGAGTCATCCAGGTGAAAGGGGGGACATGTTATAGACACTAAGAACAGCACATGCTGAAGACCTTGTGGCCAGAGAGAGCCTGTGTCTGGGGCACTGAGAGATCAGAGTGGCTGGAGGGCAGAGGATGGGGGTGGGGGGGAGGGGGAGAGTGGAGGAGGCTCTGGGAAGCCAACAATGGCTTAAGGCACAGCAACAATACTATCTGATTGTAGGAAGGTGACTCTGATTAGATGGGAATGAATAGGTGGGTAGTGAGAGTAGAAGCAGGTGCCCGGTCAAAAGAGCGCTGCAGTAATGGAGGATGGGGCCGGGGAAGGACAGAGTGATGGGTCTGAGATGCTGAGGCAGCAGAATCACATCGAGGCCTCTGTCCCACACACCAACTGCGGCCATCAGAGGGGTGAATGAAGAGTGGCTAGCGAAGGAATAGATGTGTGACGCGGGATACGTGAACGACAAGGGAGGGTGAGGTTCCGCAGAACTAGCAGCAACGAACGGGGGAGGCCTTGTGCCCCCAGGCCTGAATGGGTGCAGGGAGGGAGCCCCCTGGAACCCAGAAAAAGGGCTTAGGCTGTCTGTGAGGGCCAATGGGCCGGAGCTCTGGGCACAAGAGGAGGAATGAAGCCTCTGCCAACTATGGCCTGGCAGTAAGGAACTTGGGAAAAGAAATACCTGGTATCTCTCCCCTCCTTGCCTTCTGACCCTGCTGGGGCCTCCAGTTAGCCAAACCCAACCCAAAGCCAGAGAACAAGGGAGCCTAGGTTACGCGTTTGGTAGAGCTCAGCCTCCTGGACACAGAGAAATGTGGGGGAGCATAGATCTGAAGGGGTAGACGGAGAAAACCAGGCATGCTGAGCATACAAATCCTGTCCATCCACTTGTTAGTCTCTGTCTGTCCATCTTTCTGTTCATCCATCCATCCACTCATCCATCCACCCATTCATCCCGGTATCCTCTCCAAGTTCCCGGTGTGGCTGAGGCCTCATGTGTTTGATTGGTTCTGGTGGGTGGGCTGTGCCCTCCCTCTGAGCTGTGAGGACCTGCTTGTTCCAGGGAGTTGGGGGACAGAAGGACAAGCCTGTGGGAGGGTGCCAGGGAGTTTTGCCTTCACCTGTTTTCTTTGGGTAGTCTGAAGCTGGTCTAAGAAGGGACCTTGTCCCCAATCCAGTTTCCTCTAGGCAATACCAGGGCTGGCCAGTCAAGGCCCTCAGTGTGGACGTGGCTGCCTTCGGCCAGCCTCTGCAGCTGGTGGGTCTCAGGGTCTTCTGGCCCCGCCCCCCACTGCAGTTGGTACCTCTGTGTTGCAGACTCCCTGGGTGGGGGCTCCGAGGGCCCCTGTTTCTGTCCTACTCCCTGCAACCTGACCCGCTACGGGAAAGAAATCTCCATGGTCCGGATCCCCAACAGGGGCTCGGCCCGGTACCTGGCCAGGAAATACAACCGCAATGAGACCTACATACGGTATGTGTGCATGTATTGTGTGTGTGTGTGTGTGTGCGCACGCGCGCGTGCATGTGCTGGAGACCACCCTCAAGAGGCCAGGCGCATGGTGGAGACGGAAAGTAGGCTGCATCTTTGTTAATAACAAGTCTTCAGCCTGACCTGTGGTGGCGCAGTGGATAAAGTGTCAACCTGGGGACACTGAGGTCGCCAGTTCAAAACCCTGCACTGGTCTGGTCAAGGCACATATGGGAGTTGATGCTTGTAGCTCCTCCCCCCTTTCTCTCTTTCTCTCTCTCTCTCTCTCACTCTGTGTCTCCTCCTAAAATGAATAAATTAAAAAAAAAATTAAAAAAAAAAATAACAAGTCTTCTGCCAGGAATGCTTTTCAAAGTCCCTTTCTTCTAACTAGCCCCTACCCATCCTCCCAGTCACATCCTGTCCCCACCTTCAGGAAAGCCCTTGTTGGTCCACTTTTTGGTCTAAATACCCTTTTTTGGGACAGATAGGGACAGGCAGACAGGAAGGGAGAGAGATGAGAAGCAACAATTCTTTGTTGCGGCACCTTAGTTGTTCATTGATTGCTTTCTCGTATGTGCCTTGACCAGGGGGTTACAGCAGAGCGAGTGGTCCTTTGCTCAAGCCAGCGACCTTGGGCTTCAAGCCAGCAACCTTTGGGCTGAAGCTGGTGAGCCCACGCCCAAGCCGGATGAGCCTGTGCTCAAGCTGGTGAACTCTAAGTTTCGAACCTGGGTCCTCTGCGTCCCAGTACAATGCTCTATTCACTGCGCCACCACCTGGTCAGGCCAAATGTCTTTCACTGGAGCACCCACAGCACCCTGTATCTATCTCTGTCATTACACATACCCATGTTTTAAGCCCCCTGTTGATGTGTCTTTCTCCCTGAGCACCCTGGGGTTAGATGCATGCTGAGTCAGGGCTGTGCTGAGGGAGAGAAGCTGAAGGCCTGCAGGAGTAGCCACACTGAGCACCAGGGCTAGTACCCTGCAGCCAGCCTACAAACACCGAGCATCCTCTAGGTTCCAGGCCCAGTGCTGGGTCCTGCGGGGACAGTGATGATTGCAACACAAAACCCATGCCACAATTTGTGGATGAGCCCATGTGTGATGGGCTCACACATGGAGGGATGAATGGGCATGGGTGGGGGAAGCAGGGTAGGTGTGAACTGGATCTCTGAGGACTCATGGTCTGTGAGACAGAGAGGGAGAGAGGTGAGGCATCCCAGTAGGAGAACCTATAGGATGATACAAAGATTGGCTTGAGGAGGAGGAGGAGCAGATAAGAAAGCAGTGTAGCTAAAAAGGCTAGTGCAACAGATCATGGGGAGTCTTGGAAGTCTAGAAGAAAAATTTTGGAGTGGAACTGTTGGGTAATAGGGAGCCACTGAAGGTTTTAGAGGGGTATAAGGATGCGGCAACATGAACATTATTTGCTGCTTTAGAGAAGATAGGCAGAAATCTGCAGGCCCAGACCTTTTTGCTCTCTCAGGCCTTTTGCTAACTCTCAAAGTGAGGCTAACAGGCACCTGGCATTGTCACCCATAGCATTTGGTAGTCTGAGGGGTCATCTGCTTCCCTACCTAGGATGTCTCAGATTTGCATCTGCTGGACCTGGGATGTCCCTGTCAGCCACTTCCTTGGGAATGTGGTCCCACATGGACACCCTACTTCCTGTCTCCGCAGGGAGAACTTCCTGGTCCTAGACGTCTTTTTTGAAGCCCTGACCTCTGAGGCCATGGAGCAGCGAGCAGCCTACGGCTTGTCAGCCCTGCTGGGTGAGACCTGGACCAGATTCTGTGGTCATGGGTCAGCTGGGCCTGCTCCCTGACCCTGCTTTCATGCTTCTCAGGAGACCTCGGGGGACAGATGGGCCTGTTCATTGGCGCCAGCATCCTCACACTGCTGGAGATTCTTGACTACATCTATGAGGCAAGGAAGGGGCCTGTCAGGGGCCACCCACAGAGAGAGAAGAATGGGGGCGGGGGCTGTGAGAAAAGCAGAGGGGCAGAGTGGGCTTCCTGGTGGAGGTGCTCTGGCTGGGAAGTCAAGCTCTGGGTTTTTTTGCCAGGGCCCCCTGACTGCCTGGAAGGTCAGAGGGTACTGAGAAGTCAGGAGAGAGGGATGGGGGAAGAGGACCAGGGAGTTCTAGTAGGGGTTTGCTGGAAAGCAAGTTCTGTAAGATGTGTCTGCTTGGTCTGTCCTTCTCTTCCACCACATTTCCTGAGCCCACAGCTATCCCCCTACCCTGAACCCCAAGGTGTCCTGGGACCGACTGAAGCGGGCGTGGCGGCGTCCCAAGACCCCTCTGCGGACATCCACGGGGGGCATCTCCACCTTAGGGCTGCAGGAGCTGAGGGAGCAGGTGAGGTCGAGCCCAGCTGAGTCTGCAGGGGCACCTCCTCCCTGTACCGAGGAACCCCCACTCCCCGTGATCTCTGTACCAGCAGTGGCCCCCGGGGACAAGGAAAGGTGGGCTGTATGAGGCGTGGGGGCATGGTGCGAACTCCTCTCCTTCACCTTGCAGAGTCCCTGTCCAAGCCGGGGCAAGGCTGACGGTGGGGGTGCCAGCAACCTGCTCCCAAACCACCACCACCCACATGGCCCCCCAGGCAGCCTCTTTGAAGACTTTGCTTGCTAGGATGATGCTGTGTCTGAAAAGACCCAGGAGTCTGGGACCCCTCCCTAGATCACTGACATAGTTCCCTCCTGCTCCTGGGACAGAGGCCTGGGGGCAGCCCAAGGCCAAAAGAGAGAGGGTGGTGCTCACTGGGAAAACAGAAACTCAGTTCCTGTTCTCACTAGCCTGGCACCAGCTGCTTCTCCACACCCCTGCTCCCCCATATGCTGAGGCTAGTGCCCAGGGAGGACTGGGGAGCTGGCCATAGGCCCCCAGGGAGGAGAGGAGAGGGGAGTGGAGGAAGTGGCCACCCCAACAGGGGTGGAACCCTCTGTACATTTGTATATATTTAGGGAGGACAGGGTGGGGGTGTGGGTACAGATACAGTACAGAAGGTGGGTGGGGCTATGGGGGTGGGTGAGTCAGGGACAGCCAGGGTCCCAACCCTAGTGTCAGCGGAAGAGGGCACGCTCCCAGGAGTCGGGACCACTGGGCTTCTCCTTCCTACACTGCTCTAGGCCCAGCTCCTCACTCGGCAGGGGAACGGTTGCCTGGCAGGCCTGACTCAGCTCCCAACTCCCCTGCCCCATCCCCACGCCCAGAGCCCCCCATAGTGAACAGGCAGACCCTCAGACCCTGGCTGAGTTGGGGGTGGGGAAGAAAATCTTCTCAGGCCTCTGCCTCCGGTCTGGTTTTATAAAGCGCTGACAAAATTAGAAATAAAGAGGCATAAAGAATTCTCTGTGTTCATGTGACCAAGCTGGAAGCTGGGTGGGGCTGGGCATATGCAGGACTTAGGAAATCGAGGTCCAGCCAGGACCGGGAGCCTCCGTCCTCTCTGTTAGCACCCCCTGACCCCTGCCTGCTTTTCAAAAACCCACAATCACCAGTCCACACTCAGCCAGTTTATTAAAGGCAGAGAGCTTCATTAGGGGTCCAAAAGAGAAAAGCGGGGAGACACCCCACACTCCTCTTTCAGCTCCCCCCTTCCCTAACAAGTTGTCTACAGCCCAGCCCCCAGGACCTGGAGGCAGGCCTGGCGTCAGACAGACTGCACTACATAAATACTGAGGCCACAGCTTGATTCAGCAGCGTCAAGGGCTGGGATCTGGAGCAGGAAGAATGGCTCCGAGGACACCTCCCACAGGGTTTGTCCTGAGCCTGAGGACCCACAGAGATAGAGAGGGGCCAGTGGGCTTTCCTGGAGTCTGAGGCTGCGGCCAGCCCTGTCCAGGGAGGCGCGCAGGCAGCTCCAGTTGGTTGGGGTTTTGGGGTGCAGGGTGAGGGTCAGGTGCTGTTGCCCTGCTCCTGCTCGAAGAGCAGCATGGCGAGCTGCGTGCGGGAGCCCAGGCCCTCCAGCACGCTCTGGCGACAGCGATGGTACAGGTCCTCTCCAAGCCGCGCGCTGCAGGTCTGGGCCCGGTAGCGCTGCAGCAGCGCGGGCTCCACCGCCCGTAGCACGTGCAGGCTGGAGAAGCGCAGGAACAGCTCATATACATCCAAGCTCTCCAGCAGCTCCTCCTCCTGCTCTGAGGCTGCGGCCAGCCGCCCCCGGGCTGCCACATAGTCGGAGTTATAGAAGCAGGCCTCGCTGGCTGCCTGGCGATCAAAGCGGCCCGTGTCTCGGCCCAGCTCTGGGGGTCCTGGGCCCTGTGGTGGGGCCACGGCTGGGTGGAATGCCTGGAAGTGCATAGGAAAGAAGGCCTGCCAGCCAGAGATGGCGTGCATGCGGCAGCGATTCAGGAAGTCAGGTGTGAGCACCGTGTCCGGCCCGGTGAGCAGAAACAGTGTGTCCAGCGGGTGCTTCTTGGAGAGTAGATCCATGAGGCGCAGGGGTGAGGGAGCAGCCGTCTGCACGCTGAGCCAGGGTACCCGGGCGCCAGGGAAACGCTGCTCTAGCTCTGCCACATGGGCCTTGACAGGCTCAAAGACGTCTGCGTGGGCTGCCCGCTGGGCCTGTCGTGGCTCATACAACAGCAGCAGGGTCAAGGCTGCTGCAGCATCGCCAGGCTCCAGAGCCGCGGAGGCGAAGGCTTCCAGGAAGCCAGGGGCCAGGTCACGCTCAGCTGCAGCTAGAGGCAGTAACACAGTGAGACGTGAGGCCTCGGTGACGTAGGGCACAGGCAGGATCTCCACGCGGCTCAGTGGCCGCAGCAGCTGCACCCGGTGGGTGAGGGGCCGGCGGCCGCCCTGTGGGGTCAGAGCCTCTAGCTGCAAGTCCAGTGTGTACTCCATACCCCGAGCAGGATCAAAGCGTCGGTAGCCATTAACCAGCTGCTGCTTCTGGAGCCGCAGAGCTGGGTGGTAGCGGCGGTTGAGCTCCTCCAAGGCAGCGCCCAGAACATCGGCCACATCGGCCCGGTCAGCCCCACGGAGAGGGCAGCGGGGCGAGCCATCAGCACAGGAGAATGCATGCTGCTCAGTGAAATAGTCCCAGCGGAGCACCTCAAAGCGGGAGGCAGGGCGGGACGGCGCTGGAATGCCCACGGGCCAGGCGGCTGCCCGCTCCCCATCAGCTGCCAGACGGCTAGTGTTCTGGATCTCCCACTGCGTTGGAGAAACAGACCGTGAGCAAGGCACAGATCCCAGGGCCCAGCACACAGCTGGGGATCTGGACAGGTGACAAGTGCTACTCAGGATGGGTCCTGTTCCCTACCAACCTCTGCCCTCCCAGGGCCCCTACCTATCCTTTCCCCAGATGGAGGCAGTCTGACAGTTAAGAGAAGGGTGTTTCTGGAGGGGCTTCTCAGGATAGAGACAAACGAACAGGAGGCAAGTGTATTCTGATTCTAGAGGTCATATTTTATTTCCCTGGCATTTCTAAGACCCCACAGACTGGACCCCCATCCCCGGCCCAGACCGTACCTGCAACTCCTGGATCTCCTGGTATGTGAGTTCCAGCTCAGCTCGGGCAAAAGCCTTGTGCAGCTGGTACATGTGCACAGGGTCATGCACAGGGTGGGCAGTCAGGGAGCTGCGGAAATGAGGGTCCCCTTCCTGCACGGGTTCCCCAGGGTTCAGCTCCAGGTAGCTATAATGTACCCCCTGGGGAAAAGAAGGGAAGGGTCCACAATGGGAAGAATGATGGAACAGGCCTCCCCCTCCCCCTCGTAGTGTTTCTCACCTCCCTATCCTATGGCCTATTGTGGACTTGCAGTTTAAAAACTTGTGGGTTTAAGTACCTTGACAAGTTGTGATCTGTGAGCCTGAGCAAATCTCTTCTAGCTCACCTATGAAATGGGCATCAGAGCTGTCCAGGGGCTCAAATAAAGTCATAATAGCCAATACTGAAAACCTACTACATGCAAGTCTCCCTTTAACAACCCCGAGCAATAATTATTTCCATTGATATGGATGAAGAGGCTGACTCTCAGGAAATGCAATAATTTACCCAAGGTGACAGGAACAGAAAAGGACAGACTGGCATGGAAACCCAGGTCTACATCTCCAACCACCCCTTTGCCTCTCAGGGGAAGTGCACAGACTCAGAAAGGAGGTGCCAGTGGGGAGACTTATCTCTTACCTCATGGTTTCCAGTGCAGCCCACTCCGGTGGCATCGAGGATACAGCGTCCCAGCCACTCATCCGGACGCGCACTGACTATGTCATTGCGGCAGCCTTCCAGGTGGGGGCGCAGCTGCTGCAGCAGTGTGCGGGACAACAGTACCCCAAAGCCACCGTGGCAATAGCGTCCTGGGGCGGGCTCTCCACCGATGAAGTCCTGGGGCCGGCCCAGATAGAGGTGGGCAGCAGCTGCCAGGCTGAGGCGGCCAGCTAGGCGCGCCAGTCTGTGCGCCTCGGTGTAGGTGGTATCAGGCACTAGGAAGAACCAGTCAAAGTCATCGCCATGCTGCTCCAGCAGGTGGCGCAGTGCCAGGTGCAGGTGGCCAATGGGTCTCTCTTCGCCCAGCGTCACCACGGCCATTCCCGGTGGTGCACGACGGCCCCGAGAGCCTGTCAGAAATACCACACGCTCTAGCCGGTGCCCCAGTGTGCGGTTCACGGCCACGCCCAGAGTGGGCAATGTGGCCTGTGAGGTCAGTACTGCCACCAGCAGCCTCTGCCTGATGCCCAGCTCAGTGCTGATGTAGCGGGTCCTAGGGGAGAAGATAGCACAAGATTATCAAGACAATAGCGGTGGGCAGAAGGCAGCATGCACAGGGTCCTGCAGGGCAGTCCTGTCTGGGCCGGTTTCCTCACCCATGAACAGGGTAAGAATAACAACTCTTTCCCAGGGGTCATACTGATTTAAGTGAAATATTAGTCATACCTACACAGTGCTTTGGGGAGATGACAATATCCATTGCAGATATGACAGGTATATTGTGGATCTGATTCCCTACTTATTAGTTGTGTCCCTGAACAAGTTATTTAACCTATCTGAGCCTCAGTAGTCACATCTGAAAAATAGGGTTGGTTACATCTACTTAAAGCATTTAGGTAAATGCTTAGCTCATAGGTACTTATAAACCATGTATACAGTACTTATTTCTATATAAAGATGCCATTATACCACAAATACATCACTTAAATGATGTAATGGAATGTATGACAGGAGTGTATTGAGTGTGTTTGGGGGAGGGGCAAACGGGAGCTCAGGAGTTCCAGTAACTTAGCTTCCATAACACAGAAGGTAAGCTCAGAACTGCAATTTGAACTTGCGACAAATTATTCCAACCCACGAGCAGCGGCATTAATGGGATGGTTACATTACTCTTCCCTCACAAATCTCATCACAAATGTCCCACCCAGGAACAAGAGATACAGGTAAATTCCAGTTCTTTTTTCTTTCCCTCTCTCTATACAGTAAACCCATTTTATATACCAGTCATTTCTCTAAACCCAAGAGCCCACCCAGGGAGCTAAGAGAATCTTTAGGGAACCATGGGTCGAGTCGGTTTAGCACAGAGGCTGGCAAATTCAGTCCAGGCCCGGATGGAGCACAGAGAAAGACTCAGATGGGCTCCACAGCTCCGGGGGAAGCAGGGCCATCGGAAGTTATCCGAGCCCAAAGACTTCCTGGCTGGCTAGTCCCTTCCTTCCGGAGCCTGACCCGGCCCCCAGCGGCCTCCCCAGAGCGCCCGTCCCGGCCGGTGCCCAGGGGATGGGGTTGGCGGGGCTGATCCCTACCTGACGGCCTTTTTGGCGGCCTGGCCAGGCTGTGCGGGGTGGTAGGGCAAGACACGAGGCTCCCAGTTCTCCCCGGCGCCTGCGCCGGCCCCCGGTCTCTCGCGCTCCGCTCCATGCGGCACTGAGTTGGGCCGGCGCGCCGCGTTGGTGTTGCCTCGCGGCGGCAGCTCAGAATCTCCGGGTTGTGGGGGCCCTGGGCCGCACGGCTCCTCCACCCAGGTGACGCTCAGCAGGCTCAGAGTGAAGCCCAGGGAGATGCCCACGGCCACGGGCCCTGCGGGCCGCAGCACAGACAGCAGCAGCGATGCCCGCATGGCGCCCGGACCGCGGGCCCCGGACCCGGAGCAGCCCCAGAGCAGCCCCAGAGCAGCCAGAGGAGGCTCTGAGGGGGCGGGACCAGCGAGGGGGCGGACCCAGAGGGTCCGGGCCAAATAGGCGGGCCCGCTCCCGCCCAGCGGCCCGAGCCGAATACCCGGAGCCGCGTTCCAATCTTCCTCGGGCCGCCGCTCAGTATCGCACAGGGTCCCTGCTTTCGGAGCGGCGGCCTCCGCCGCGGCCGCCGCTGTCCGACGTGTCACTGCGAGGACCCCGCCCCCCAGGGTGGGGTCTGGGGATCCAGCTACCGGAGAGGGAGGAGAAGGGGGAGGTTAAAGGGGAAGGACCCCCGGAAATGCCCCCTCCTTAGTGAGGGAAAAGGAGACGCCGGGGGCGGAGTCCCCTACCTTCCTCCGGCGTGGTTGGTGCGTCTCAGATGACGTCAAAGCAGCCCGCCCTGCCTGGATGGTGCGCCTGAGTGACGTCAGGAGCCGAGGCCGGAGCTGTCCATCAGCACCAAAGGCCGCGGGCGGGCTCAGGGCATGGGGCCTCGGCTCTGGGGTAGCCCGAGCGCCTGCTCCTGCTCTTTTCCCTTCCCCAGGCCCAGCCCGAGTCCCCGGACGCCACGGGACTGGAGTTACAGCCGGTGTTGGAGGCGGAGCGGCGACGACACCGCTCAGAGACCGGTCCCTTCGGCCCAGCACCCCCCTTCCCCGCACGACGGACTTTTTCCGGACCCCAGGCAGCTGGGGCCTCTGGCACCCCGCAACCCCGGACCCTCCGGCGTCTGCACAGCCTTTTTCACTCAAAAGCTCAGGTCGCCTCCAGCCCAGGTAGATTTTGGACAATCCCAGATTTAGCCGCCCACAGACGAGTCTCCTGGCTGCCTTCTCACTGGGAGCACACTGCCCTCATCGGCCCCCGACCCAGTTCCCCTTTTAACTTTTGTATCCTGGCCCCCTCTAGTCAGGCACTTTTGTTCCCTTTGTCTTTTGTCCCCCACTTTAGGGATGCTTCCGGAGCTGCCTGATGTGGGCACCACTCCTTTGTCTAGTGTGTCCTTGCCTCGTTCTCCCACTCCCGTTCTTGCCCCATCCTGGTGGAGACCCAGGACTCCTCCTTGACTCCAACTTCCTCTCTGTCAGGCTGACCTGGGAGGGTGACTCCATTTCGTTCCTAGCACTATGCCAGGCACTGTGGCGACACTGCGGTTCCAGCTACTTCCCCCTGAGCCAGATGATGCCTTCTGGGGTGCACCCTGTGAACAGCCCCTGGAGCGCAGGTACCAGGCACTGCCGGCCCTCGTCTGCATCATGTGCTGTCTGTTTGGAGTCGTCTACTGCTTCTTCGGTGAGACCCCTAATTTATCCTTCACCTGGGCTCCCCATTGTTTCCCTAAGTTATTTTCTGAAGCACCCCAGATTTCCTCCAGAATTCCACCACCACCTCCATCTCCATCACCACCACTTCCATCTCCTCCTCCACCACCACCAGTAGCATTACTAGCTATTTTTTTCTTACTTTCTTTCATCCCACATGCTCCTAGATTATCTAGACTCTAGATCCTAAAGGACACAGGGTTTGAATTAGGCATGCTTCCATTTGAACCTGGTATTGAACCTTACTGATTGTGATGTCTTGGGCACATCAACCTGTCTGAGCCTCAGTTTTTTCATCTGAACAATTGGAACGATGATATTCACCTCACAATGAGTTGCTGTGAGAATTACTAGGGACTCAATAAATAATAACTATTATGGTGAAGGTGTGTTTGGGTCACTGTGCTAGCTAAACAGTGAAAACATTTTTTTTTTTACAGGGACAGAGAGAGAGATAGATAGGGACAGACAGACAGGAACGGAGAGAGGTGAGAAGCATCAATCATTAGTTTCTCGTTGCCCTTGTGACACCTTAGTTGTTCACTGATTGCTTTCTCACATGTGCCTTGACCGCGGGCCTTCAGCAGACCGAGCCACCCCTTGCTGGAGCCAGCGACCTTGGGTCCAAGCTGATGAGCTTTTGCTCAAGCTAGATGGGGCCACGCTCAAGCTGGTGAGCTCGGTGTCTCGAACCTGGGTCTTCTACATCCCAGTCCGATGCTCTATCCACTGCGCCACCGCCTGGTCAGGCAACAGTGAAAACATTTAACACTGAAAAGATTTAGCAGGGTGATTAAACATGGTCCCTTACCAGAGCTCAGATGGGGGAGAGGCTTCTGGAACACTCACACCTGTGATACATGTTATAGTCGACCTTTGAAAACCACAAGGGTTCGCATTGTAGTTGAAAATCCACGTGCTGTATAACTTAATTTGGCACTAAGCATCTGCAAATTCCCAACCATGGATCCAAAATACTGTTTTCAGTCTGCAGTCAGTTGAATCCATGCACTTGAAACCAAGGGATCTGGAGGGCTGACTGTGTGCTTACGGAAAATATTTATGTATAAGTGGACCCATGAAGTCCAAACTTGTGTTGTTCAAGGGTCAACTGTAGAGTAGGCTGCATGGTAGTCACACATGGAGATTGCCTACAAGGTAGGCTCCGATAATAAGGTCTGCTGTGAACAGTTGTACAGGTTAGCTATTATACAAAGGAATTCAGTTGGATAGGCAAGTGGGGCCTGAAACCCAGTCCATATTCCACTTGCCAAACTCCAGGCCTTGGTGCGGGCTTCTTTGCCTAGAGGAAGGCAAATCTTTTTCTAATTTGCACAAAGGTGCCAGATGGACTAGTGGGATAAGTGGCCAGTGACTGTACAGCGAACAAACCTTAGAGAGGGGAGCAAGCTGTATTGGCTCGGAGCCTGAGGGAAGCCTCCAGGAGGGGTAGTATAAGTGACTGGAAGAAGTGCAGAAGAAGCTTGAGAGCCTGGGTTTTAGACTTGGCAGAGGTGGGGCGAGACTTTTTGCTCTGATGCCTCTACATCTCCCCCTAGAATGGCTGCGCAGTAGGCAGGAATGAGAGCCAGATGGTCCTTTTCTTTCCATCCCCAAACCCTTGGCTCAGCAACTGCAGAGTGGGCAGAAAGAAGTGCCCCTCTAAGGGTTCAGGACACATTTTGGCCCTCCAAGGATCCTTTGTCACCTATCCCTCCCCTGTCCATACCCGCTTCCTCTGCAGTTGCTCGGTAAATCCTGAAAGTTCCTCTCCTGTGATTCCCTGTCACCTTACCTCTTGGATGCCCCCACTCCCTGGCTCCTGGACTGAGCCCTTGTGTATGCCCTTTACCTCTTGCTGATTCTAGAACCTCCTGGACTCTGATGCTTTCTTTCATTCCTACAACTGAATCTCCTCTTTGACTGTTCTCTTTGACTCTCCCTGACCTCTTTAACCCATCTTCCCAACTGTTCAATATCTGTAAGTCCCTTACTCATCCACGTACCAGTAATGGGCCCAAGGGCCCTAAAACCTCCATCTTTCTGAAACGCCACAACCACTATTTCAGCCTATAACCTGCTTCGATCCCCGAGGGCCCTCTGCAGGTCCTAACGACCCGTCTAGTTATCTCACCACCTTTTACCCCTCTGACCATTTCTCCTAGCTCTCTGATCCCTAGCATCTCGTTGCCTGATTGTTCCTCTCCCGTCATGATCTCAATAACCCCATTCCTTTGGCCTCAACATTACGCTCTCTCTGGAACCCTTCAATACTCTCAGTGATCCCTCCTCTGCCAGTCCCCCTGGCCTGCAAAGACCTGGTCTCCTGGAGCCAGTCCCTGTTCTCTTTTTAACCTTTTAATGATGTCATGTCTCTGAAGCCTAGTGACCCCTCCAAGACCTCATCTTTCTGAACCCATGTGACCCTCATCTTTCAAATGGTTTCTGACTTCCAAATACTTCATCACTCTGGACAAACCCTTCCCACACACTCTACTGACTGTTGCTCATGCCATGTGACCCCAGTGACCATTTCTTAGATTCCCAGGACTCCAGGGGCCCCAATGGTCCGATCACTGATTCCTTCTTGACTCCAATGACCTATCTCTGACTCCTCTAACCCTCAAAGACCTGACGTTCATCTCAATGACTGTCTCTGTTTCCAAGTGACTCCTAATGACCTATCTGACTTCCTTACACCCCAGTGCCCCCATCACTGGTGCCTTCAGGATCCCAATGATCCCTTATTCTCTAATCTTAGTGTCGGGCCTCCGGTTCTTCTGTGACTCCATGTTCCTGACCCCTCCATGGTGAGGTGACCTCATGGCCCCTCACGAGCTCCTGTTCCCCTCTAGGTTACCGCTGCTTCAAGGCAGTGCTCTTCCTCACTGGGTTGCTGTTTGGCTCGGTGGTCATCTTCCTGCTGTGCTACCGAGAGCGGGTGCTGGAGACACAGCTGAGTGCCGGGGCAAGTGCGGGCATTGCGCTGGGCATCGGGCTGCTGTGCGGCCTAGTGGCCATGCTGGTGCGCAGTGTGGGCCTCTTCCTGGTGGGGCTGCTGCTCGGTTTGCTGCTCGCTGCTGCAGCCCTGCTGGGCTCTGCGCCCTACTACCAGCCAGGGTCCGTGTGGGGCCCGCTGGGGCTGCTGCTGGGGGGCGGCCTGCTCAGCGCCCTGCTCACGCTGCGCTGGCCGCGCCCACTCACCACTCTAGCCACTGCTGTGACCGGTGCGGCGCTCATTGCCACAGCCGCGGACTACTTTGCTGAGCTGCTGCTGCTGGGGCGCTACGCTGTGGAGCGGCTGCGAGCTGCCCCCGTGCCTCCGCTCTGCTGGCGAAGCTGGGCCCTCCTGGCGCTCTGGCCCCTGCTCAGCCTGATGGGCGTTCTGGTGCAGTGGCGGGTGACAGCCGAGGGGAACTCCCACACGGAAGGTGAGAGGGCAGGGACCAGGGTGAGCATAAGAGAAGAGTGTGTGTGTGTGTGCGCGCGCACTACGGGGACCAGGAGAAGAAGCTGTACACTCCAGTACTGGAAGGCCTCAACAGGCTTAGAGAGGAGACTCACTCATAGTCCGGAAAGACAGGACCTCAGTGGTACCACTGACTCCACAATAATATACCTGCTAGGCCTATTCCGGACCTGCAGCTACAGCAGAGACAAAACAGAAAATGTCCCTGCCCTTGTGGGGTTAGAGTTGGGTGGAGGAGACATAATAGACACGAAAACAAGAGAATTCCACTTGTGCAGAGTGGTATGAAAGAGGCATGCAGGGTAGATGAAAGTGACCTTCAGAGGCTATTATAGACAGGGTACTCAGAGAAGGCCACCTGGAAAAGGTAACATTTAAGTCGAGTCCTGAAAGATAAGGGGCCAGCCATGCAAAGAGCTACAGAAGAGGGAATAGCAAGGGTGCCCCAGACACCTTGGAAGAAATGGGCATGGCTTGCTGAGGAAGTGGGCCTGGACTGTGGGCGTGAGGGATGCCATCTGGGCCATGATGAGGACTCGACTTTATTAGGAGGGCAGTGAGATTCTTTTGGAGGTTTAAAGCAGGGAGGATGTAATCTAATTTAGAAGGTGGGAAGCTCATTCTGGCTACTGAGTATAGAGAGCACTGGGGAAGGGAGCGTAGAAGGGAAACCGGCGAGGAGGCAGCTGTGGCGGCCCAGTAGCGAGATGATGATGGCTGGTCTCAGGGAATCACCTAGGGCAGTGGTGGGCAAACTCATTAGTCAACAGGGGGATGACACCCAGGGCCCAGGGCTGGGAGAGGGATAGCATCTGGGGAGGGGGTTGACACCCAGGGCTCAGGGTTGGGAGAGGGATAGCAGCTGAGAAGTCTAGGGATCTTCCATAAAGACTTTCAGAAGTAAAGAACAATGGAAGTCCCATCTGAGAAGTGGGAGACCAGGAAAGGAGAGGGGGGAGCTTACACACAAGGGGAATCTGGAGCTCCGAGCCCCCAGGGAGGAAGGTGGAGATGATGCACAGGGGCCTCTAAAACGCCTCTCTGCCCACCCCTTCACAGTGGTCATCAGCCGGCAGCGACGCCGGGTGCAGCTGATGCGGATCAGGCAGCAGGAAGAGCGCAAGGAGAAGCGGCGCAAGAAGAGACCTCCACGGGCTCCCCCCAGAGGCCCCCGGGCTCCTCCAAGGCCTGGGCCTCCTGACCCTGCTTATCGGCGCAGGCCAGTGCCCATCAAACGCTTCAATGGAGATGTCCTGTCCCCGGTGAGCACTCCAAGCTCCTCCAATCCAAACGTGGGACAAGGGAATGTTGTCAACTCTGACCAAGAAGGGCTGGGCTTTTCCCAGAGGCTGGTCACAGTCTAGAAGGCCTAGCATTTGTCCACCCATCATAACCCCTGCAGCAGGAGCCTGATGGGTCTGGCTCTGGGAGGGGAAAGGTGTCTGAGTAAGAATTTTAATGAGCTATTGGGATGGGGCAGGGTCTCTGAACTGTGGTCTATGAGTGTGATGTGGTCCTGGGCCTACAGAAGTCTGGGGCACGTCCCAGGCTTATGGGGGTGCAGGGAGGATGTCTGCCTGAGGTGGCTCTCCAGGCAGGGGTCTGTGGCTGCACTCACATCTGCGTTTACTCTCCCATAGAGCTACATCCAGAGCTTCCGGGACCGGCAGACTGGGAGCTCACTGAGCTCCTTCATGGCCTCCCCCACAGACATGGACTACGAATATGGGTCCCGGGGACCACTGACAGCCTGTGCAGGCCCCCCTGTGCGGGTATAGCAGTATAGCTGCTCCTGCCTGCCTGGACTTTGTGGTCACCAGCTGTTATCTTGGGGAAGGCCTGCTGGGCTCTGTGGCTTATGGCTGTCCCTCTCCCCACCCTGAAGAGGACTAGCCTGGCCTCTAGAAGGGAGGTCCTGCCCCAGCCTAGGCCTGGCCTGAGGGAATGTCTCCTGCCAAGCTCCCAAGGGGCTCCCGAGGGACAAGGGGTGTGAGCCCCTTTGGGGTATGCTCAGGGTTGTGAGTGTGTTACCTGTGTGTGCGTATGCATGGAGGGTGGGTTTGGAGGGGACACTGGGACCCTTGCCTTAGATTTCTGATTGGTAGGGCTTCTGCAAGGTTGGCCCCACCTCCTCTCCCATTGCTGGGGTCCCATGGGCCACTCTCCTGCATGTCTAAGCGGAAGAGGTCTACCTTCTTTCCCTACTGCTCTGCCTCTCAACCAGATTCATCCAAGGCTTCTTGTCCTTGTCCACCACAGCACCCCTCATCCTGGTCTTGTCCTCTGCAAAGCCACCACTCTGAAGGCAGTGGCAGGCGATGGGGGTGGGGTTGCTCCTCTGGGCTTGGTTGGGGAGTGGGTCTTAGGGGAGGGGGCTTAATTGCACGATGCATGTCTGGTGTCTGTCATGCCACCCTGGACACCTCATGCTTCTGTCTCCCCCACCCCACTCTGTTTTACATCTTTTATAAATGTGCCAAACTGTGTGGCTTCTGCCAGGAGTGGTGGTCTTCAGTGGCTGGCACTTCCAAGTTCGAAGCCCTGTAGTTCTTGGTCCCCTGTGTTACTCACCACACAAAGCCTCCAGGCCAGATCTACCCTCCTATGTCACAGAGCAAGCCAAGAAAAGGGGTGGCACCACTTTTATTGTGTCCCAACACCTCTGGCTCCCCTGCCTCCCCACCCCTGCCTGGGGTAGGTAAGGGCATGCGCCTTCCGAGCTGTCCAAGGGCACCCTCCTGGCCTGGTTCGGTCCTTCTAGCTACCTGCAGAGGAATGACTCCACGTGGGGTTGGGGAGAGAGTGGGTACCACCTTCCTCCCTGACAGAGCCTGGGTACCCCCACAGGAAGAGCAGGGCCCTCACTCTCGGCCCCACCGCTTCTGGGCTCTGTCAGGGCTGTCTGTAGGGCAGGAAAGTGGGCATTGCTTCGGGCTGGGGCAAGGCATCTGAAGGGAATGCAGGAATTTGGGTAGAGGGTGGGCATCTTCTCCTCTGTAGGAGAGGAAAGAAACGAGACTAACTCAGGACCCCTTTGCCCAGGCTGAGGTTGAATTCACTGAGATGGGCAAAAAATAAATAAAAGCCAACAGAGAGTCGGGTGGTGGTGAAAGGGGGCACAAACCAGGAGCCAATAGTTGGGAAGGATAGTAACTGGGTACAAATGGGATGTTTAAATGAGACAAACAACATGGTCAAGGGGCAGGAGGGAGGGAAAATATTGGATAGGAAGGGCTGTCGACAGGTGGGAATGGCTACTCTGAACTAAATGGTTCCTGTTGAGAACACAGCTCCCTCCTCTTCTCAGTCTGGGTGAGATCTCTGGTCTCCCCACTTCTTGTCTTCCACACATCCCAGAACCAACTTGCTGTCCTAAGTTCTGAAAAACCTGCAGTAGGTGTGTCTCAGCCCACCAGCTTCTAGGTGATCACTTCTGCCTGGCCAACGCGCCTGCCCCAGTGGGCTTCACTCACCCTCTACCAGCAGCCGCGTGTGGGCGCTGTCCTGGCCGGCCTGGCAGCAATAGGTGCCCTGGTCCTCAGGCCGGACGTCATGGATGACCAGGCTGTGGGTGGGGCCATGGCTGCGCAGGTCATACTTGTCTCCCGGGCACAGCTCGACCCCATCCCGCAACCAGCACACATGGCCCCCCGAGCGGGAGACAGTGACCTCCAGCACTGCTCGGCGACCCATTAGAACCGTCTTCTCGCGGGGTGGGCGGCGGCACATCTGGAGAGGCAGTGCTGGAGGTGGAGGACAAGGGCTTAAGTTAACAGGGACACGCAGGACCTCCAGGAGGAGAAATATATATAAGCCACTGGCCCACTCCTCTGTACCCTCATCCCAAAGTCGTCTTCTCCCCAGGAAACGCGCTGTCCTCTGTGACCGGCCCCAGGAGAGCCAGTCTCAGTGAAGCTGATGCCCACTCCGGGCCGCCCCCCGCCGCAGTTGCTTACCCTCCACCTCCAGCTCAGCTACAGACTGGACGGGTCCCGCCTGGAAGCGGACCTCACCGGCGTCCTCCACGCGCAGCTCACTCAGCATCAGAATATGTTTCCTCCCTGAGGGTGAGGGGGGCGCTAGCGAGGGCGGAACCGCCTCTGAGGATGAAGGTGGGGCCGGAGTAGGTCCCCGGGTCGATTCGGACGCGGTAAATGTGCGCTTGGGGTGGGCATAATTGGGATGGCGAGGGGCTAGAGGAGCGGGCCAGACCCGAAGGCTTGAAGGCTTCGAGCTGGGGGCCGCGGAGAGTCAGGGAGACAGCGCTTTGGACTGTGGGGTGGGGCCCATTCGAGAGGGTGGGGTTTATCCTAGTGGGGTGGGGTCTGGGGAAAACGGAGGCGGGACAACGAGGGGTCAGAGCAGGTAGAAAGTCGGCCACACCTTCCTGTCGGATGCGGACTCGGCCTCCGGGTCTCAGTGGGCGGCCTCCAAGCTTCCAGCATCCGGTGGTCTCGACTTCCGATACGGTGCACTCGAACGTGGCGCCGTCGCCTTCGCGGGCACTCATGGACCGAAGCTCAGAGAGCACGGATACCACGCGCTCTGGGGCGGAGCCGGGGATGTGAGGCGAGGCGGGGCGGGGCGGAGGGGGTGGCACCCGTCCCCCTCCCTACCCCGCCCCTCTCCCGAGAAGCACCCGTCAGTCTCAGGGAAAGGCCGGTCTGCAGCCCACATCAGTGCCTAATGCCCGGCCCCAGCAGTACCCCGTACCCACCGCTCACGGTCAGTCGGATGGGGCCAGAGCGAGCGGTCCCCACCACGCAGCTGTAGGTCCCGGCATCCAAAGGGCCGCAGCGCCGCAGCTGGAGAAGACGCCGAGTGCCGAGGGCCTGCAGCCTGTGCCGAGGGCTGGGAACAAGCGGGCGCCCGTCCTGGGGGTGAGAGCAGCAGATGGTCGGGGTGAAGTTGGTGAGGCACTGGCAGCTGCAGCCCTTGGAGGGGGCGTCTTCTGTTGATGCCAAGTGGGTTCGAGGTGAATTTACGCTTGTCTGTGTCCCCCAGACTGGATGAGCCCGTCCTGCACCTGTGAGCCTCATAGGGAAGGTGTCACCCTTTGGGGACGTTCGGGCTGAGTGGGGGCTCCACAGGCTTAGGAAGCCCAGGGCTATGTACTAATCACACTGGCCATGAGCGTGGGTTCTGAAATCAGGCAAACCTGGATTCTAATATGGGCCTTGCCCCTTTTGTCTTCCCCTGGGCAATACTTCACTTCAAGGAGCCCCATTCTCCTTGTAGATAACGTGGAGATAACAAGACCTACTTCAAAGGGCTGTTGTAAAGATGAAATGATTAAATGTAAAGTAAATCTGAGCACAGTGCCAGGCACACCTGCTCAATATTAGTTTGTTTGGGGCATTATTACTATTGTGATGCTGAGGTGTGCTGGGCTGGGGCGGGGCTCTGACCTTCTCCCAGGTAACATCAGCCAAGGCCTGGGAAAGCTCGCATTCCAATGTAGCTGTGTCGCCCTCAGTCACCTCTAGGTCCTGTGACACCTGCACAATGGTCACTGGAGCCTCTGGGAATGGGAAGAGGGGGAAAGTGCAGAGGGAGCAGGGGTGAGGGCAGGATGGGGACCCAGCTTACAGGGAAGAGAACACACATAGGCACAAGGAATCAGTGGTGGACACATTTAGGCAAGGTGATCAGTGGAGGTCACTAATGAGTAGGGATGTGCTGGGACGAGTGGTCCACAGGGAAATATGCTGGGACAAATTGTCCATGGGGGGTGTTGATCAGTGGAAGACAGTAGGATTACAGGGGTCAATGTGGCAGGAGTGGTTATCTGGTGGTCACACTTTAAGGTGGTCATTTGAGGACATGCTAGTGCTAGAGGGGCATGGTGTGTGACCAGAGCAGAGATGCCAGTGGAGTCACCCATAGACAGGCATGGCCAGGGAGGGCCACATCTGGCTGGAATAAACAGGAGAAACTGCACTATGGGGGGTGCAATGGATTTAGAGTAGCACTGGGGGGACGCTAGAGCAAGTGTGCTCAGTGGGGAATACACTGGGCTAGAAGCAAAAATGGAGGACACTGAAGCATGATTGCTAGTGGACTCATTATTAGGCACACAGTGGATCATTGGGACTTGAGGGGTCAGGTGGGAGCACAGCAGGCAGGCATGGTCATTAGGGTCACACTCAGAATGGTCAGGCAGGCAGGCAATAGGGACCACATTGGCACAGGCATGCTCACAGTGGCAAAATCAGTGGTCTGCAGGGACTAGAGGGTCAGTGGCACCACGCTGGATCATGCTGGTCAGAGGAGCCACATTCAGGTAGGGAATTCACGGGGGCTACAGAGGGCCAAAGGTCAGGGGAATCACATTCGGGCAGTGAGGGGCACACTGGGACAGGCATGGTCAGTGGGGGCCACACAGGTAGTGGGATCAGCATGGTCAGCAGGCAGGCGGCTGTCCCAGAGGCCGCACCTCTCACGGTGAGTCTGGCTGCACAGCGCAGGGAGTCCGCAGTGAAGGAGATGCAGCCTGAGTCAGCCAGGCCCAAGCCACTGAGTACCAGGTGGTAAGTGTGGCCGTCTGTGTGAATGTGGCAATGCGGCCCCGGGTGCAGCCGGACTCCACCCCGGGCCCATTCCCCGGTCACACCCTCCTGAGACAGCTCCAGCTGGAAAGTGGCGCTGCCCCCCTCAGTGATGGTCACATCCTCCAGAGGTCGCAACACCCTTAGCTGCCTCGCTGGTAGGGGGAGATAGGGAGAAAGGGAGGATGAAGAATGGGTTTTGGGGGACGGGCTCACATACCCCTGGCCCTACCTGTACCACCCCTAACACCCAACCTACGAAGGGTGCAGGAAGAAGGAAGCACGGTCCACTAGACGGTAGGGGGAGAAGGGAGTTTACTGAGGTTAGCAGAGAAGACATTTAAAGGGGTTGAGGTGTGGTTAGAAGGTTGAGGAGTCCGGGTGAGGGCTGCTGTGACCCTCACCCAGAAGGAGCACAGAGTTGGGAGTCAGATATACCAAAACTGTACCCCAGTACATAGTTTGTGTACTGTGTGACCTTTGACAAACTGCTTAACTTCTCTGGGCCTTAGTTACACCAATTATTCAAGGTGACTAGCATTGAGACATGAATTTATTGTGATTAAATGAATTAAATAATTAGAAGAGAGTATGTATCACCAACAAGAATCATTTACCAAGCTCTGTGTGGGCATTTTTCATGCTATCTCATTTAATATTCTCAAAGACTTGCAGTAGGGATCAATTTCATTTTTTTTTTTTTTTTTTTTTTTTTTTTTTACAGAGACAGAGAGAGTCTGAGAAATGGATAGACAGGAATGGAGACAGGTGAGAGGCATCAATCATTAGTTTTTCATTGCCGTTGGACACCTTAGTTGTTCATTGATTGCTCTCTCACATGTGCCTTGACTGCGGATCTTCAGCAGACCTTGGGTCCAAGCTGACGAGCTTTTGCTCAAGCCAGATGGGCCTGCGCTCAAGCTGGCGAGCTCGGGGTCTCGAACTTGGGTCCTTCCGCATCCTAGTCCGACACTCTATCCACTGCGCCACCGCCTGGTCAGGCGGGATCAGCTTCATTTTAAAGAACACTTGGACCTGACCTGTGGTGATACAGTGGATAAAATGTCGACCTGGAATGCTAAGGTCGCCAGTTTGAAACCCTGAGCTTGACTGGTCAAGGCACATACTAGAAGCAACTATTATGAGTTGATGCTTCCAGCTCCTTCCCTGCCCCTTTTTCTCTTCTCTTTCTAAAAGATTAATAAATAAAGTCTTAAAAATAAAGAATGACCTACCAAAAAACACTAACAAAAAAAGACTTGGCTCAGAGAGGTTCAGTAATTTGCATGAAGTCACACAGTTAATAGAGGGCTTGGGGGGTGAGGGTGCTATTTGCTGGCCATCCCTGCTTCTCAAATAGGTCTGTGTATCCTGGGCCATGTTGACTAAATGATAAACACCACGCATCTTTCTGGAGGATAATATTTATGTTTATAGTGAATCCATTGGACATATGAAATGGAATGCAAAATCCATATAGACTTCTAGGTAAGTAGACAACACTAGAAAAAGAAGAGTTGTGCTTACTTCAGCAGCACATATACTAGAAAAAGAAAAGTTTTGCTTTGGGCAGGCGACTTCAGGTCACACACCTGGAGGTAACCAGGGCTGACTTGCCTCAGTGGCAAGGGGCACTGTGGTGGGGGTCTGAGAGGCCCTGGGCCAGCCAGAAAGGCTGTCTACAGGGCAGGCAAGGCATTAGGAGAGGACGGAGCACTCACGCCTCACACTGAGCCTGGCCAAGGTGCGATCATGGTGGCTCTCGCAGCCATAGGTGCCCTGGTCAGCCAGCACGACGCCATGGATGAAGAGGCGGTAGATGTGGCCATCCTGGGCCACAGACAGGCGAGAGTCATGGGGTAGGAGCTCTCCACCTCGAAGCCAGCGCACGGCCCCAGCTGCACCCACTCGGCCTGTCTCCACTTCAAGGCACACATTCTGGCCTTCCTCCACCCGCACATCCTGCAGCCGCCGAAGGAACAGCAGCTCTGTTTCTGGGGAGGGACAGGGTGGGGGCCGTGGAGCCTGAAGGTGCCTGGAGGTTAAATTAACCCTCTGCTCCATCTCACTGGTTTGTCCCTGGGCACAAGGGCAAGGCTGCTAGGGTTGGGGCTGGGAGAATAGGTACAGGGAACAAGACAACTGCGTCCCCTTCGGGACCAAACCTCGAACGTGGAGCCGGGCACTTGAGGCTATGTCCCCTGCGTGGGCAGTCACGGTCCCTGCATCCTTGAACTGGCACCCTCGCACGGTCAGTGTGCGGCTTGGCCCATTCTGAGCCATCTCTAGCCCGGGCCCTGGAGTGACAACGGTCCCATTGTGTAGCCAGGTGACGTCGGCATCTGGAGGGGACACTTCACACCGGAACGTGGCATCATCGCCCTCCTGGACAGTTAATGGTGTCAGCTCCGAGACCAGCTTTACCAGCGGCGGCTCTGGTGGGGATGGTCGGGCAGTGAGGTGGGCTCGGTCTTTCCGCCTCCCTCCTTTTCATCCCCTTCAGAGGGTAGAGGCCTTTACCCCCAATTATTTAACAGCACTTTCCTGATGCCTACTGTGTGTCAGTCACAGGGGTGTCCCAAAGGACTACTACATAGATGCCAACTCCCTGCCACTCTTGGCTAACTCCTCTCAATCTTGGCCTGGCACCCCACCTCTCTGGCTCCCTAATAATAATAATAAACCATTTACCATGGACCCAATTTCTCTCATTTAACTGTCACGATAGCTCTATAAGACAAGCACTATCCCCTCCTCCCAACTTCAGAGCTGGGACTCAGAGAAGTTAAGCAGCTTGCTAGTGTCATACAACTACTAGAATGCAGAATCCAGACTGGAACCTGGGTGGGTCACTCCAGAGCTCCCGCTTTTAACCCCTGGGCTACGCTTCCTCCTACTTGAGTGTTTCTGAGCCCCTATCCAAGGAGAAATGGTTGGAGACAGAGGCAGTGGGCCAGGGAGAGACATGGGGGACTCCCGCCCAGTACGGTGAGCGGCTGTGGGCCCTGGGGGGGGGCAGGCCCCGAAGGATGCAAGGGGTGTGCTGTTACCTTCCACGCTGACGAGGAAGACGCGGCTGTCATGGGGGGCATCGCACAGGTACTCCCCGGCATCTCCACTCTGTGCACCCTGTACCCGCAGCACCTGCTGCGCCCCAGCCTGCTCCAGCTGCACTCGCCCCTGGCTCTCCAGTCGCTCCCCGTCCTTGTACCAGCGCACAGTGCCCCCAGGCCCAGAGAGGTGCACCGCCAGCTCTAAGTCCCTGCCTGGGGTGCTACGAACCCTCGTCTGGGCTGCCTCGGGGGACACCACTCGCATGGGGGGCTCTGTGGGGACAGAGAGGCAGGTCACAGGGAGAAGGCGGCTCAAGGGCTGTATGGAGAAGAGTAGGAGGCAAGGTGGGGAGATGTGCTGAGAGGGGTGGGACAAGGAGTGGACGAGGTGTGCCAGGCAGTGGTTTTCAACTTGGGGACCCATGAAAGTAGGAGAATTGTTTCAGGGACCCGAGGCAGAAATCACCCTGAGCATTAGGGCATTCAACTAAGATCATGGGGTCTATAATCCTCATACCACATCAGGGCGGTTAACTCTTTCACGGACCTGCACAGAACTTCTGGCGGACCGGACCGGTCTGTAGACTGGCAGTTGGAAAACACCGGGCTTCGGGCTAGAGGAGCCGGGAGACTCATGGGTTTGGGAGCAACTCTCAAGCTCCTGGCCCAGGCTGTACTCACCAGCCACTTGGACCATGAAGCTGAGGCTGGGGGCTCCCGGGCTGTCCCCGGACCGACAGGTGTAGAGGCCCGCATGGGCCGGCTTGGCAGTGGGGATGCGGAGGATGCGGCGGGGGCCCTCGGCGTGGAGCTCCAGGCCTTCATCTTCCCGCACAGGCTTCCCGTTGTGACTCCAGAAAACAAGGGCGCCAGCCCGGGACAGTTCACAGCTCAGTGTCACCGGCTCCCCAGGGGCCACACAGAGTGGGCTGGGGGCTGCCTCCGGGGCAAGAAACTGGACCAGGGGCTCTGCACAGAGAGGGGAGGGGGTCAGCTTGGGCTTGCTTCCACCTCCCCCAGCGAGACTGGCCAGGAGCACCCACCAGCCAGGCTGACGTTGAAGGTGACAGCTTCGTCACGGGTCTCACACACATACTCCCCGGCATCCTCGGGCTGGGCGTGGGGCAGGGTCAGGGTGCGAGCCGGCCCTTCAGCACCCAGCTTCAGGGTGTCTGATGCTTCCACCTCCAGTCCATCCTTGTACCAGCGCACCTGGGACCCAGCGGGGGCCACCTCGCAGCGCAGTTCCACGCGCCCTGGTGCCCCGAACTGCAGGTCCAAGGTGCGGGCTGCCGGCCGTACGATCCTCTCTGGCGGGGCTGGTGGGTGGATGGAGAGAGGCACCCGCGGGCTCCTCAACCTCTCCCTTCACTCTTGGTAATGGTACTAGCTACAATCCATAGATACCTACTATATGCCAGTACTGCTGCTGGCTTCACTTTACAGATGAGGACCTGAGGCCTCTTTGGAGGGAAGTGACTGGTCCAAGGTCACAAGGACAGAAAGGGGTGCACCAGATCTGTCTGACGTCAATGCATCCCCCTCCTACCTGCCCCCACTTTCTGTCCCCTTTCTCTGCTTTGCCTCTGGTACACTTATCCCACCTGAAAAATCATTTGTTTTACTTATTTGTTGTCTGTCCACCCTCACTAGAATGCATACTCCATGAAAATAGGAGGGTTTTTTCTCTTACGGGTTCATTACTGTATCCATCAGTATCTAGAACAGAGCTAAGCACATAGTAGTTGCTCAGTAAGTATTGGTTAAGTAAGTGAATAAATAAGCACACCCGATTGCTAGGTCCCCAGTCACTGCCCCAACCTGATTTGGGCCATCTAGGGCTCTCTGAGAACCAAGAATAAGGAGGCTGGAGGAGAGGAGAGCTGTATGGGGCAGGAGGGGAGCTCATAAAATGCAGGAAGTGGGAGGTTTGAGTGTCTGTTGCTCAACCTCCTGCCTTCTAGCTTTCCAGGGTACCCCAGAGACTGCCTACCCGTGACTGTGACATTGAAGAAGGCTGAGTCATCTCCAGCGTCGCACACGAACTCGCCCCCGTCCTCAGGCTGGGCAGCGGGCAGCACCAAGCGGCGGCAGGGCCCGTCACTCTCCAGCACCAGGGCCTCGCTCTCCTCCACCTCCAGCCCATCCTTGTACCAGCGCACCGGGGCGTCCTCTCGTGACAGCTCACACATTAGCACTACACACTCCAAGCTCACGGCGATCAAGGTCACCTCATCTCGGGGGTGTATGATGCGTACTGGGGGCTCTGCAGAGTGGGGGCAACCACAGGCTGTTACAAACTCACTGTCAGCCTCTCTGGAGCCATCTGGCAGCACGAAGTCCCTGTTACTCACAATATTAAGAGTAATGAGGATAATAACAAGGATTCATAGGTCTACAATCTGTTCTCTGAAATCCCTGCGGTCAGAGGTGGGACAGAATACAGCATGCTTCAGATTGCAGAAACGGTGCACTTGTCACCTGTCTCACATACATGTCCCCTTAGCCCCCACTGGGGGTGCCCCCATAATCAATCACATTAACCTTTCTTCAGTGTAACCTATAGATGTAGTCATTGTAAGCAGAATAATTAAGGAGTACAAATAGCTTCACGGCAATTAAGCTCGGGTTTTACTACAATGACTCTGAATTCTAAACGTACAAAACGCCTTTTGATTTTGAGAGATTTTTGGACTTCAGAATTGTGAATAAGAAATTATGGATCTGTAAGAGCAAAGACATACATGCCACTTTCTAAGGTTTCAGGAGCAGTCCTAAGCATGTTACACGTTTAACCCTCACAGCAGTTCTAGGCGGAAGGCATGGTTTTAGCCCGTTTTCCAGAAGAGGAAACTGAGACGCAGGGTGATGAAGCAAGTTCTTTAAGCTCACAGCTGGCTTCACCTGCTCGGGGTTGAGAGGAACTACCACCTGTTCAAGGGAGGCTCTGACTCTGCAAGCAGTGGTAGGGATTCTGAGCCAAGGCTGGCAGGAACTCTAATGAGGTTTGCATCTGTGCTGAGTTGCCAACACCTGTTTGAGAGCTCCCCAGGGACACTAAACGCTGACTCTGGGAGCTCATCTCCAACTGCTAAAAGGTGGTTACTCCTCCACTGAGAAAACTATGTCAACATTGGAGGTGGAAGTGCGCTGAGCCAGGGCCTGCCCACATTCCCATGCACCCAGGGGTCTCCCAGAATCTTGTCTACAGGACCCTTTAGTGCTCCTTAAGCATTTGGCCCCCTTGTGGCTGGGCTGCGGAACTGCTAGCTTCCCGGTCTCAGTTTTTGCAGGAGTGCAAGCCTGCGCAGAGTTGCCCAACCCGACCCACTCAGCCCTCTGCCTCCGCACCTTCCTAATTGAGCTTGTTCTGAGTCTAGAAGATACAGCCTGGTTTTCTGGGACCCAGAAAGGCCAGGTGACTGCAGAGTGCGGCTGTCTGAGGGGTGGGGAGGGCCTGAGGGGCAGTGGGCGGGGACTCGGTAGAGCGATGGGCTGGGGTGCTTGCATAGCTATGGGACCTCAGTTTGGCATCAGACTTGATTCTCCCTGGCCCACAGCCAAGGTGTGTGAATCCCCCTGGAAGAGCCTGGTGTTTTTGGGGGGAGACCAAATGTGGGGTGGCATGGGTGTGACTGCAGTCATTATATCTGACCAGGGTTTGGGGAGGGAGAGCGTGAAGGGACTCAGGACAGGTGTGCAGAAAGGCCTCTGGTTTTGTGGGCTTGTGTGTGCCAAGCTGCACTATTTGGGATCCGGGAGTGGGGGAACCGAAGGAATAATGCTCAGGCATTATTTCTAGGGCAGGGCAGGGCAAGGCAGGAGTGGGGGCAACAAGACTGTACCAGCAGGAATGTCGCTCCAGTGCAGCCAGCAGGCTTCTGTACCACCCAGAGCTGCCTAGGCCCTACAACCCCCCAGAACCTCCATACTCCCACGCCTCCACACCGGGGCTGGCGCTGTGGGCTGCAGCCCCAAAGCTCCATGTACTGAATGTCTTCCTTTGCTTTTCCCACTTTCAACATTCTGCCCCCACCTTCAGCCCAAACCCTGACTCCCACCCACTTGGCTAACTCAGCAGCTGCTCCAAGTATCCGTTTTAAAGGCATTTCCTGTCTACTGGCCTGGCTAAGAGACCCCCCACTTTGAGCTCCCAGAGCACCCTATTGCAACACTCGAAGACCCTGTACCATGTCTGGCTTTCCCGCCAGGTTGGGAGCTCCGGGAGGGAAGCGGGTGTGTCTGCCTGCCAGCTAGCTGTGGGGCACCCAGAGCCCCGCCCAGGGGAGCACTGAGGCTCCGTTCTCTCAGGCCCTCTCTGACTCTCTTGCTCTGCTCTCTATAGAGGCATCTGCCTACCGTCCCTCACAGCACTTGTCACGAGGTGTCACCGTGCATTTATTCGCATGTTTATTGATTTAACAGAGGGGGTCCCAAACTCAAATGCCCTCAGGGGCCAGGGAGGTAAGATCAGCGGCTGAAGTGGTGTGGGGAGCAGTGGAGGCTGGGACAGGAATGTGGGCCCCGCATTACAGGGGCAGCTGCTACTCAGCACCAGCTGTTCGTCGCCATGGGGGGAACCGGGACCAGAGCCGCCGGGTCTTCGGCTTTTTCAAGAGGACACATAACTCCGGATTGTTATGTGAACTGTCCTGACTTTGGTAAGACTCTGCAGGCCAAACAAAACACATCTGTGGGCTGCATGGGGACCTAGGGACTGCCCATTTGCAACCCCTCGTTTACAGGTGCTGCCCCAACTGGACTGGTAGCTCTCTGAGAATGGGGGTGGGTCTACACTGCACCCAGTCACCCACAGCACCAGGCTCCACCTGGCACATAGAAAGTGCTCAGTAAATGAGCCTGTGGACCACAGCTATTGCTGACTTTGGGTGCCGGTGCGGTGGGGGAGCCTGTCCATTCAAATAGGGGCCCGAGGCTCTCCCGGGCAGGAAGCCCCAACACATGCATTCACAAGACCCCTCCCTGTACTCTCCCCCATTGTTCCTGCTAGGGGCTATGTGGCCACTTTTCCAAGGGCTTAGGACTGTCCTCTGGTGACCCTGGGCAGCTGGGATGGGCCCACACCTGTGACCGTGACGGTGAAGGAGGCGGATTCATCGTCGATTTCACACAAGTACTCGCCGGAGTCCTCGAGCTGGACGGCAGGCAGCACCAGGCGGCGGATGGTGTCCTCCTTCTGCAGGAGCAGCGCTGGGCTCTCTACCACCTCCTCCCCGTCCTTGGTCCAGCGCACCTCGGCCCAGGGCCGGCACAGTTCGCAGGTCAGTACCACACGCTCCAGGCGCACGGCCGCCACGTACACCTTGCCGCTGGGGTACACGATCCACGAGGAGACATCTGAGGACAGGGACGGCGTGGCCTGGTGTCAAGGGCTGAGGCTGATGGGCCCCGCCACCCCGCCTGATCTATGCCTGTTTCCTATGCCTGGAAAAGCGTGTCACATTTGAACAACCGAGCCCCCCCCCTCAGTGTCTCACAGCCTGCAGATCATCACTCACAGCTGGAGATGAAACCAGTCACCAAAGAACACCAACGGATGGTGGCAGCCCTGGCTGTAGAATATTTCACATGCTCTGGGCTGGGACAGGGAAGGTGCAGAGGGTGCATCCGGGGAAAGGCGGGTTGGGTGCCCAGATGGAGTTGGGGGTCTCCTGAAGGTCTCAGATCTTCTGACCTCTCTAGTGCCCACTTGGCCTAACCCTGCCCTGTGGCACCACTGCCTTCCCTCCAGTTCTTGTTAGCAGGGGTCTTCAGAAGAATGGAGAAGGCAGGGCTTCCCTGTGACTCCTGTAGCTGTGACCGCTGTGTTTATGACAATGCATTTTCTGCAATGACCAAAGCTCAGAGTGCAGACCATGGATAAGAATGTGACCAGCTGGAGGACAGAGGCAGGGACCGGGGCCACTTTTTCTTGTCCCATGGACCTGCCCGGACCCCCACCTGTGATGGTGACAGTGAAGTAGGCCCGCTCATCTCCAGCGACACACTGAAACTCGCCGCCATCCGAGGGCTGGGCGGCGGGCAGCACCAGGCGATGATGGGGTCCTTCGTTCTCCAGCACCACGACATTGTTCTCCTCCAGCTCCTGCCCATCCTTGTACCAGTGCACAGGGGCGTCCTCTCGGTCCACCTCACAGCTCAACACGACACACTCAGAGGTTATGGCATGCACGAACACGTGCTCCCGGGGGTCCAGGATGTGCACTGGGGGGTCTGGGGTGGGAGCAGAGACAGGGTCACACAGATACTCCCCAACACGGGAGACCCGAGTCTGTACTAGCTGCTTGACTGGAACAGTTTCCTCTCTGGAGAACACTGGGAAGACTAAGGCTATGCTGTGTAGGGGCTCTGAAGTAATGACATAAGGCATGACAGATCATGTGGCACCAGAATGCCATGAGTCCCTAAGGGATCAGAGGTCACTGGGCAGGGACTTGGAGGGAGGCAGGCACAGAGCGCCTTTGGCTGAGAGGATGTCGCTATCAGGCTATCTCAAGGCCAGGCTTGCTGCTTTGCTGCTCTGTTCACAAAGAGGCCTCTGGTGCACTGGCCCCAGGTCAGGCAGGAGATGGGAACAACCAGCCCGTCCCGCTGCTCCCCTCCCTACAGGTAGCGTTCCTTGCCAGTGGGTGCATTCAGGCAAGGGCTAGAGGGCCTCCTGGCAATGGAGTTGAAACAGGATTTCCACTTAAAGGGAGAAGACAAGCTGGACGAGTGGTTCCTAAGCTGCCCTCCCAGAGTGCTTCCGCAGGGTCCACCCTGCGTGGTCTGGCTCTGGCGGTCTGGGCGGCCCGGGCACATGCACTGATAATCAGCTTCCACAGCAGTTCTGAAGCAGCTGGAACATGGACTAGCTTCTGAGAACCGCTGAACTGCTGCACTGAACACTGCCCTTTGACCCTGCCGCCTGGGACAGGGGAATAAGCAGTCCTGCCTGTGAACCCAGCTGGGGTGTTTGCTAGCTAGCTGTGTGATAAAGGGCAAATTGCGTAACCTCTTTGAGCCTCAGTTTCCTCACCTGTGGGCTGGAGATATATTGCCTTTCATCTAGTTGTGAAGATGAAAGTGTACACTTGCAGTATCTAGCACAGTACTTGGCTCGTAAGTGTCCAATAGATGTTAGCTCCCACTCTCCTTCCCTTCGTTGAATTCACTTCCCTGCCCCCACCCGCAGCAGAGGGTATGTGGTGGGCAAGTGCACTGGAGGGTGTCAGTGCACGGGAGGATTAAGAAGCAAGTGTAGGGAGATCTGAAAGCACGTGCCCTGGCCTACCAGGACCTCCTTGGAAGGGAATCCCCACCCCATGCAGGCAGAAAAGGAGGCAGGGCTCCCATGGCCCCCAGCGTCAGCCTCAGCTGGAGGAACCCAGGCTGCCATGCTTCCTGACCTCGGACAGTGACGCTGAAGAAAGCCGAGACTCCCTCCGTTCTGCACTCAAACTCGCCACTGTCCTGGACTGCCGCAGCGGGCAGGATCAGACGGTGTTTGCACCTATCCATCTTCACCACCAGTGACTCACTCTCCTCCACCTTCTGCCCATCTTTGTACCAGCTCGCCGGGAAGTCCATCCGGGAGAGCTCACACGTCAGCACCACCTTCTCCAAGGTCGTGAAGGTCAACGACACCTTGTCCTGGGGGCTCAAGATGTGCACTGGGCTCTCTGTGTAAGAAGCAACTTGGTCACATGCAGACCCTCATCCTGTTCTGCATGAGAAGCACCACCTCCCCCTGCTGCACTGCTCAGTGTAGAGGGGTGGGAACATCAGGCCAGACAATTGCTGTCCACACATTTGTTGGTGTTTTAAAAAACGGGTTTGGGTTTACACACCAATTCTTATAAGCAGTGGTTTTAATGTACATAAAGATTCTTAGGGAGTCTGCTAAATTGCAGATTCTCAGACACCCCCTCTTCTGCTGTACAAGGGCCGGAGAATCTGCACTATAACCCAGACATCCAGGTGACCCTGACATTGGGGATCACGGGTCGCATTTTGGAAATGCTGCTCTGGCTGGTAGTGATTTCTTACTTTGCCCTCTTTCCGGGATGCTGGCAGCTTACCACCTCAAGACCCCGTGTTTGGGTGCTGAGAAAAATCCCTTGACTGGCATTATAAACTCCAGCAATGGTAGGATGGCCAATGTGTCAGTGTGATCTCTGAACTTTCAACCACCAACTGTCTTCCTCAGGGCACCTCAGTCCCTCTCCAGCCCTGTCTCCACAGGGAGCAGACTGTGATTCTGGAGCTAGACTGCCCAGGTTCATAATTCAGAACCACCACTTGTGAGCTCTGTGACTTGCTTTGGCCGTCACTTAACCTCTCTGTGCCTCAGTTTTCCCATCTGTAAAATGGGATGACAAAAGAGCCTACCTTTTATGCTGTTGAGAGCATTGTGTTAATATGTGTCAAGTGATTAGGACTGGGCGTGGCACTTAGGAATCAGCTATGACAGTGTTAGCAATTACACAATAGGGCAGAAAGCTACAGGCCTAGGGACGAGGGTCCATCTCTGAGGTGACAAATGTGATGGAATTCTATAAACCAGAGAGTTCCAGAGAATTTAGATATGATGCTAATGAGTTAACAAGGGGTCCTCTGTATGTTGCATGTGGGCTGAAGCCAGTCTTCTGGACCAGATTCTTCCATCCGAGTCCACCAGGGGTGTTGCTTATTCTCCTGGCCCAGATGTGAGAAGTGGGAACAGCATCTGCTTCTTTTTGCCAACAGGACTTGTGTCTTAGCTCTATCTGCCCACCCTGGTCCCTAGCAGCACCAACCTTGGATAGTGAGAGCAGCTGAGTCCTGCACCCCTGGGCAGCTGAAGCCAACGAGGGCTCCACTGTCCTGGTGCTTGACAGCTTGCAGGATGAGTTGGTGCTGTAGGCCACTGTGCTCCACACGGTATCGCAGGGCCCCAGGCTCCACCTGGCCCTCTGGCTCAGTACTCTTGAGTTCTTCTCCATTAAGGAACCAGGTGCCTTGGATGATGGTGGAGAGGATGAGGGAGAAGACAGCATCTTCCCCATCATATACCTGCACGTCCTTCAGGCCTTCCACCAGGCGAGCTGTGGGCACTGATACGGGGAGAGAGTGCAGCCATCAGAACCAGAGGGGTGACAGAAGGCAGAGGTTTGCAGATGGAAGACATTTAAGAAGACAAGGACTAAGGGCTGTAGAAGGAAAGAGAAGGCATGACTTGGGGTGGCGATGCTGACAAGATGGGTCTGGTAGGACTGACTCACCGAGGTGAGCCGACCCGTGGAACACAACATGGGGACTGCGGCCATGTTCACTGACTGTGCAGATGCGGAAGCGGTAGTCACCCTCAGAGGGCACACAGTCTCCCGGGACCTCCACAGCCCCAGCTTTCTCAATGCTGAAGCACTGGACCCAGTCTTCCGAGCCCACATTCTGCCGCTCTAGCCGGTAGATGAAGGGGGTCTCGGGAGCTGGCTCAGGAGGCTTCCAGGTCAGCAAGACCATGTTCTTGTGACCCTTGAACATCTCTACCAACACCGGGGGCCCCGGGGGACTGTGCTTGACACCTGAGACAAAGGCAGGGTTTGTATTAGAGCCCTGCTCCGGCCTCCCACTGCCCTCCCAACTTAGGTCCACTCTGCCAATGCAGACCCTGGTATCTGGTCACTCTCCCGCCCCAGCCCTTCTGTCCAGCCCTTGAGGAGTCCGACTAAGAGACTTCCACACCCTCACATTTGACTCTGAGAAGTGTGGTGGTACGGGAGTTGCCCAGGCTAAAGGTCACTTCGCCAGCATCTTCTCGAGTGACCCCCGGAAGGACCAGGGCATGCATGTGGCCTGAGCTGCTCTGGCAGGTGGTCGGCAGGTCCTCCCCATCACGGCTCCAGCGCCCCTGGACCCCAGCCTCGCGCGTCTCCACCAGCAGTACTGCATTTTCGCCCTCCAGGACGTCGAGCTTCCGGGGCAGCCGCTTGAGGATAGGACCTGAGACACGGACCGGAGTCCATTAGCCTGGGGTCAGGGGACCTGTCTGTCTCAGCCTTGGCCTCCTCCCGCCGACCAGCTGACCTTTGACTGTCACATTGGCCACAGTGCGCACCCGGCCCCGCATCTCGCACAAGTAGACGCCGTCGTCATCCGCCTTCAGTCTGTGGATGATGAGGCGCCTGACGGTGCCCTCTTCGATCTGCTCGTACTTGCGGCAGGGCAGCAGGCGCTGGTCCTCGCGGAACCAGGCCGTGGGAATGCGGGAGTTGGGGACCTTGCACTCCAGGACGGCAATGCCATGCTCCCGGCCTTCCACATCCTGCAGAGGCCTTGAGAAGCGGAGCCGGGGCTCTGTGGGGAGGAGGAAGACCAGAGAAGGCTCTAGAGAGAGCCAGACCAGGCGAGGGGCTCCTCCTGACAAATCAGCTGCCTATACCCACATTCGCTTAGGTCCTTTCTTTGCTTTTCTCCCAGAGCCAGCAGGTCGGCGGGGTCAAATGGCTTAAATTCTCATCTGACCCTGACACTACCCACATCCCTTGAACAAGGCCGTTTTAATGACCCTGGGCTTCAGTTTTCTTACCTGTAAGGTGAAGAAAGGGATGGAAAGGCTTGGACCACATCAGAGATTTTCACACTGTTCCCTGGGGCCCCTCAGACGGACTACACAAAGTCTGCAAACGTCTGAGTTGAATTTTCCTTTTAAAGTACTGTAAGCACTATTTTAAAAAGAGTTTTTTTTAGCCTGACCTGTGGTGGCGCAGTGGACAAAGTGTCGACCTGGGAACACTGAAGTCGCCTGTTCAAAACCCTGCACTGGTCTGGTCAAGGCACATATGGGAGTTGATGCTTCCAGCTCCTCCCCCCTTTCTCTCTCTCTCTCTCACTCTGTGTCTCCTCTCTAAAATGAATACAATAAAAAGAAATTTAAAAAATAAAAGATTTTTTAATTTATTCATTTCAGAGAGGGGAGAGAAAGTGTGTGTTTGTGTGTGTGTGTGTGTGTGTGTGTGAGAGAGAGAGAGAGAGAGAGAGAGAAAAGGGGGGAGGAGCCAGAAACATCAACTCCCATGTGTGCTCTGACCAGGCAAGCCCAGGGTTTCGAACCTGTGACCTCAGTGTTCCAGGTCAACGCTTTATCCATTGTGTAAACACAGGTCGGGTCTGTAAGCACTTTCAAAATTGCATTTTGCAAAAAGAAAGCACGAGGCTGGAGAAAAGCCAGTGGGTCCTCTGGGCCGCTGGAGAAGTGCTGTTGTGAAGCTCTGCCTTCCCGCTGGGCTTTTTTGTCCTGACAGAGTTCAGCTTCCCTGGCCAGTGTGTGCTGGTGTATCCATGAGGTCGCCACTGTGGCACAGGTGCCACATGCTTGAATGTGTGCCAGGCTGGGCTCAGGAGATTTGCCAACTTTTTTCCTCTGAGGGAAAAGGTTGAGCAATTGTAGTCCTTCAGGTTGTGAAGAATTCCCACTATGGCTAACTTTAACTTCCAGTGTGAGTTTGGGGTGCTCTCCTCCCCTGCTCCAGTTTCTCTTTATGAGTGTTTATTAAGACACTGTTGGTGACTCAACTTTGAAATATAAATTTCTTCTCCTTCACCTTCCTCTTCTTGCAAACCCAGGGAGAGCAGTCTAATGAAAGTATGCTCAAAAATCCAGCGCAGTTTTTCGCCCTCAAGTTTGCCTTTGGCGGGAATCAAACGTTTCTCAGTGTGGGGCCTGCAGCCGGGCGGCAGGGCTCACAGAGCAGACCCAGTGATGAATGCAACCCCCACTTAAAATGAATGTATTAAATAAACAGCCCCCTTGTTCTGATTAGCTTTATAGGTACATGTTACAAAATCTGTACTCAGAAATTTATAGCTATTAAAATAATCCTTTTCTGTCTCATATCTTGGGGCCCCAGATGGCATTTCCATCCGGGAAGTGAAAGGAAAATAACAGAGGTTGAAAAACTACTGGACTAGAACAGTTCTGGGCAGCTTTCAGTTTGTAAATCAAAGGGAGGTTTGCCACCATCTGCCGCAGAATCACCTGGGGAGTTTGCTAATAAGTTCCTGGCTACCCAGGAAACCTTCTAAATCCAGATCTCTGGCGAGTGGAGGGTGGGAGGCTGGCAGGAAATAGGATTTTAATGCCCCGCCTCCCTTCCCCTAGCTGTATGAGCACTCAAGGCAGGGAGGGGGCTCGAGTTACGAGAGCTTGGGAGGGGGCGCCGCCATACCTTTGACGTGCAGCTGCACGGCGCTGAGCGTCTGGCCTGCCGAGTTGCGCGCGGCGCATACGTAGAGCCCGCGGTCCTTGGCCTGGCAGTAGAGCACCTTGAGCACGAAGCCGCCGTCGCGGTCGCGGTACATGAGGCGACGGCGGTCGGGAAGCAGCGGGCGGCCCTCCCAGTGCCATTCGATCTCGGGCTCGGGCTTGCCCATCACGTAGCAGCGGAACTTGGCGTGCTTGCCCTCGTTCACCCAGAAGGTCTTGGGAGCGCACTTGAGTGGCTCCACGACGGGCTTGGGGGCCTCGTCGGGGTCCTCGGGCGGGCTCTCGGGGGGCTGGTGCACCTGGAGCAGGGCGCCAGCCTGCGCGTGGCCGTGCGCGTTGCGGGCGTGGCACACATAGACGCCCGAGTCCGGCAGCCGCACAGCCGGGATACGCAGAGCGAGGCTCGCGCCCCGGCCGCCCTCCGCGGAGCCTGGCTCGAGCGCGAAGTGGCTGCTATCCCACACTTCGTCTAGGGCCATCCCGTCCTTCTCCCAGTACAGCATAGGCGTGGGGAGTCCCCCCACCCGGCACGTCAGCACCACCTCCGTCCCCCGCAGCACCCACTGCGACCGGGGCCCCGTCAGGAACAGCGGGGCGCCCTCACCAGTCGCGGGCGGCGACAGCGGGCGCGCGACGGGCAGGGGCTCGGGCTCGGGGGCCAGCGGCTCCAGCACCGTGATAGCGGCCGCCGCGTAGGCCTCCCCGGCCGTGTTACGGGCGCGACACACGTAGACCCCCGCGTCGGTAGGCAGCGCGCCGGTCAGCAGGAGGCCGTGCTCAGCACCGTCGGCCGGGAAGCTAAGGCGCTCCGAGGCCGCCAGCTGCTGCCCGCCCTTCTCCCATACGACAATGGGCGGCGGCTCCCCCAGGACCACGCACTTGAGCTCGGCCTCGGCGCCACTTACCACCCGCACAGGCCGCGGGAAGCGCAGGAAGCAGGGAGGGCTTCCCTGATCGCCCGAGCCCGCCTTCATCGCGGCGGCCGCAGACGACCCGCAGCGGCTTCGGGGAAGGACGGGCGGTGGACGCGCGGAGGTCCCGAGCTGCGGCGGGAGCCCGCAGGCGGGGTGCGTCCGGGGGCCTGGCGTGGGGTTCCGTGGAGTTCCCTGGCCGGCCGCTCCCGCTCGTCTCCTTCCCCTCGGTCCGGAGCTGCACCTCTGCGGCGGCGGCGATTCCCGGGCCAGCAGCCCGGAGCTTAGGGGGCAGTCCTTCCTGTTTGCCTTAATAGCGAGGGGCCCTGCAGCCCTCCCTGCCTGCGGCCTGGCTTCGAGCTCCTGAGAGCTTCTCTTCCCAGCCCCCTCCCACACTGCTTGGGCCTCTTTCCCCTCCTCCCTCCCACCTCCAGCCGCCAGGTCCCCAACTGCCCGCCAGGCTTGGGCCTGAGTGGCAGAGGCGGCTGCAGCTGCCAATCCCCAAAATATTCTCTGATGACACAGCTGGAGGATAAGAGCCCAGACTGGCTCCTCCAGGCTAAGTTTAGAGCTGAGGGGACCACCTGCCCCCTACCCTACACTAGCCCCAGCTGTAGCCCCAGCCTCAGCCCTTCCCCCCATGACGGGCCCAGCAGCTGCGGGTTTGAAAGGGGCCCCAGAAGGTCTGAGGGACTGGTGCATTTTCTTCCCGATAAATAACACTTTTAGGAGCCGGCAGACCCTAGCTCCCTGCCTCCTGTCCCACCTGATGTCACTTCAGTGTGGAGTCTGGTGTGCGTGTGTGTGTGTGTGTGTGTGTGTGTGTGTGTGTGTGTGTAGGGGAAGGGGCTGTATGCCTGGGTCAGTTCACTTGGGGTAAAAACCCTCACCAGCATCCTCCCCCACATTCCTGGCGGGAGTGGGAGATAAGGCTCAGGGCCACAGACATCTGCGTCAGAGAGGAGGTCTCAATGCCATAGGCAGGGGCAATTCAGACTGCAGGCGTGGGAAGGCCTGGGGAAGACTGGGGCAAGAAGGGTAGAGGAGGGCGGGTGGTGGGATGGGGAGGGGAGAATGGGGAGGCCCTGGGCAAACCCTGACAAAGGGGCACAGGGCAGGGTGTACGTTCACCATTAGCAGTGACAGGTGAGCTATGTTGTCCCAGCTCCCTTTGCTGCTCCTCTTGCTGGGGGCCCCACAGTGGGGGCATGGCTGCCAGGGGCCAGACCTGGACCGGGAACTTGCCCTGGCTAAAGTGAGGGCCCTGTTCCTGGATGCCTTGGGGCCTCCAGCAATGACCGGAGACGATGGGGATCCTGGAGTCAGGCGTCTGCCCCGAAGACATGCCGTGGGGGGCCTCATGCGCAGGGGCTCTGAGCCCGAGGAGGATGTGTCCCAGGCTGTCCTGTTCCCATCTCCAGGTAACGAGTGGAACTGTCAACTTGGAGAAGCTGCATGGTATATAGCATGGGATTGGAAGGCAGGCAGATCTGGGTTTGAGTCCCAGACCTGCCATTCAACTGGCTTTGCAACAATGGGCAGAATACTAAACCTCCCTGAGCCTCTCTCTTCTCATCTATAAAATAGGCAGTAATGCTTAGCTCTCAGGATTCAGAGAGATGGTGTATTCAGAGTGTATTGCTCATAGGAGGCATTAGGATGATTTTTGTCTGGGAGGCCAAGGGTCTCTAGAGACAGAGATATCTGGGTGTGGGCCCCTTTCTGCCATCTTCTCTTGTCTCTGCCTTTGCTCCCTGCTCCAAACCTTGTTTCTTTAGCCCCAAGTACCCGAGATTTGAGAGATTATCAGGGATGCAGGAGAAAGATTAGTTGGGAAACAATTCTGGGGTACTTTCTTAGTCCACCCTCTCGTGAATTCCCTTCCCACCTCCACATGTTCTACTAACTCAATGAGTAAAGGCCTCTTCTGGGTGGACTTTCTTGCAATCTGGCCCACTTTTCTTTTAGAGAAAACCCCTGCCTCCCTGCTCTTAGGGCCCCATGCAGCACAGTGAGTAAAAGCATGTCTTTGGAACCAGGCAGAAACCCCGCCGGGCCGCTTACTAGTTTAATGCCACTTGACCTTTCTAACCCTCAGCTTCTTTATCTGCAAAATGGGTCAATTGTTGTAAGGTTTATAATGAGATCATCCATGCAACAGTATAGCGCAGGGGTCGGGAACCTATGGCTCACGAACCAGATATGGCTCTTTTGATGGTTGCATCTGGCTCGCAGACAAATCTTTAATAAAAAAAAATAATAACGTTAAAAATATAAAACATTCTCATGTATTACAATCCAATCATTTCCTATGGCTCACGTTCATGGTTGCGGGTGGCTGGAGCCAATCACAGCTTTTTCCCGGGACAACACCAAATTTTTATTGGATAATGCGTAATGTACACGGGTCGTTGTATGACTCTCACGGAATTACATTTTAAAATATGTGGCGTTCATGGCTCTCTCAGCCAAAAGGTTCCCGACCCCTGGCATAGCGTCAATTGCCAGTCCTCGGCTGGGATGGGTCACGGTTGCTTAGTGTAGTCTGTGTACCTATCAGGGCAAGGGTGCCAACTGCACTTTCTTGGAAAGTACTGTCCTTTATTCTCAGCTATATCCTTTCCCCTCCTCTTCTTGCTCTTCTTCTTCTTCCTCTTGGTGTTAACCTGTCTTTATAAAATGGGTTGGTTTTAAGTAATTTATCATGCAATATTTCTAACATGTAAAACGATATAAAGAGTAATGTAACAAATGCCTGGGTATACACCATTCAAGTTGCCCTTTTACACTATCAGATGAACAAAAACTTAACAATTCCAAGTGTTGGTGTAAGTAGAGTTGTGGGGCCTCTTCTTGCACATTGCTGATGGGAATATTAATTGGTAAAACCGCTGTCGAGAAAAGTTGCAATATCTTGTCTTTTTAAATTCCTTGAATGATGAACTAAGAAATGGGAGCCTCTGTCAGTTCTCCCGAGACTGGGAAGAGTCCCTGAGTCTGGCACAGGGCTCAGCGGAGTACTTGGTGGGTTTCTGGATGGCAGCCACCTCCCTCCTGTCGAGGAGGAGGAGTCCCAGGTTCTGCTAGTTAGGGCTGCCCTCTCCCTTCCCTCTGTCTCCTGCAGGTGCCCGCTGTGAGGACCAGCCAGCCGGCAGAGAGCTGGCCCGGGAGGCTGGGGAAGGCCTCTTCACGTACATGTTCCGGCCGTCCCGACACACTCGAAGCCGCCAGGTGACTTCGGCCCAGCTGTGGTTCCACACAGGATTGGATAGGCAGGGCACAGCAGCCTTCAATCACTCTAGGCCCCTGCTAGACCTGCTCGCCCTGTCATCTGGAGGTCGCACGGCTGTGCCCACATCATTGGGCCAGGCACCTCCTCGTTGGGCTGTGCTGCGCCTGGCTGCCTCTGCCCTCCCTCTGCTGACCCGTCCTGTCCTGGTGCTCCTGCTGCGCTGTCCTCTCTGTTCCTGCTCAGTGGGGCCTGAGACCATGCCCTTCTTGGTGGCCCACACGCGGGCCAAGCCACCTGGCAACGGGGAAAGAGCCCGACGCTCCACTCCCCCGCTGCCCTGGCCTTGGTCTCCTGCTGCACTGCGCCTGCTGCAGAGGCCTCCAGAGGAGCCCACAGCCCATGCGCACTGCCACAGAGCAGCCCTCAACATCTCCTTCCAGGAGCTGGGCTGGGATCGGTGGATCGTACACCCTCCCAGTTTCATCTTCCACTATTGCCATGGTGGCTGTGGGCTGCTCACCCAACCAGACCCTTCTCTGCCGGTTCCTGGAGCTCCCCCTACCCCTGTCCAGCCCTTTCCTCTGGTGCCAGGGGCCCAGCCCTGCTGTGCTGCTCTCCCGGGATCAATGAAGTCCCTCCGTGTCCGCACCACTTCAGATGGAGGTTACTCTTTCAAGTACGAGACAGTGCCCAACCTTCTTACACAGCACTGTGCTTGTGTCTAAGGGAGTCCTGCTGGTGGTCAAGCCCCCAGTATCACCTGCTGGGAGGAAGGGCAGAATTGGGAAAACAATGCTGCTCTCCCCATCTCACTCCTGACCCTTGGGTAACATGACAATAAACTACCTAGTGCATATGACTTGTCATTGCATTCTAAGGCTTCTCTGCTATGACTGTGGGGACGTCGGGGCTCAGGGAGCGTGGGACTGGGAGCTGTCAGGTCACTCAGGCTCACTTGAGCTTGGAGAGTTGGGATTCAAGAGCTGGATTTGTATGCGTATATGGTGGAAAGCTACGATGTTTGGGGGTGACACCTACACCTAAGGTGGCCAGAAGCCCTTCCCTGCCATTCTCTGCTTTAGCTGATGGACACCTAGCTCGAGGTCAGGTGATTCATAGACTGGCCAGAGATCATGGCTTGGGGCCCCACTAAGACAAATGCTCAGAGCTGGTCAGATCTCAGATTTCTTAGGTACTTGGGGGAACGCAAAGGAAAGATGATGAGTTGGCAGCGTCTGGAAGTTGGTAAGAGTAGAGAAGAGGTGGAAGAATGAAGACAGAAGGATTTCAACTTGCTGAGGGCCCTGCAACTCCCTCAAAGCTATCACCGGCTCTTGATGTAGCCCTTTTGTGAAGCCTGATTGTGCTAGGACCTAGGTTCTTTGGCTCCATTGATACACGCTGTGTATCCTGACGTTATTCCTTAAGTCAGTTCTTAATAGTGGAAGTATGGAAAGGCCGAGCTTACTGCTGGAAAACATGCTCTTGTGTGAATCTATGCACATACTTTGTGTACATACCGAGTGCTGAGCTGGGTGCAAATAGCCCCATTCTTTTTCCATTGCTTCCACTCTGCCTGCCTTGATTGGCCATTGGGAACTCCCCACCCGATCCCACCCCTTCCTCCTGTTTTTTTTCACTCTCCTCCTTCTCTCCTGGGTCCTGTTACCCTCCTTCCCTACCGCAGGCCTTGGCCCTCAGCCAGCTGGTTCCACCAGTCTCCTTTTAATGGAGGTGTGTGTGTGTGTGTGTGTGTGTGTGTGTGTGGTGAGGTGTTGCTCTGGTCCCTCAGACTGAAATTCTAGAGCACTTTCTAATATTGACTGCACAACTGCAATGTGTATTTCTGCTAAAGAAGTGACTCACCGCCTGACCTGTGGTGGCGCAGTGGATAAAGCGCCGACCTGGAAACACTGAGGTCGCCAGTTCAAAACCCTGCACTGGTCTGGTCAAGGCACATATGGGAGTTGATGCTTCCAGCTCCTCCCCCCTTTCTCTCTCTCTCTCTCTCTCTCTCTCTCTCTCTCTCTCTATCTCTGTGTGTCTCCTCTCTAAAAAATAAATAAATAAAAAGAAATTAAACCAGAGGTCCCCAAACTTTAATAAAAAAAGGTGACTCACCAAGGACTCCCTCCCACTAACCTAGTTGAGTGGGGTGGGCCAGTAAGCATCTGCTCAGGAAAGGGATGTGGAGGGGAGAGAATCCCATCCGGGCACCCTTTGGCTAACACCTTCCCCCTACCTGAGCTGAGCTGAGTTGAATGACAGACATACTGTTCCCTGAGGCACAAGAGCCCACCAGGGCAGCCCTGGGCCACACTCTTGCCCCAGTCTCAGTCTCTGTTGACACTGAATCCCAAAGGAGGCTGCTGCGGCTCTGGAGAGATTTGCTTGGTATAGTTCTGCGACTCTCCCAGCAGCTTCATCTGGATTCAGCAGCGCAGCCAGTCTGTCCTCAGGGCTCCTGGGGTGGCCACTCAGGCAGTGGACCCGGGAGGCAACTGGCTGGGCTCCGCTGGTAATGGGAAAGGGAGCTTTGCCTCCAGCCTGCCAGAGCACCACTCCCTCCCTGTGGCTCCCCTAGCCAGATCCTCACTGCCTAAGTGGGGCCTTTCTCTGGGATCTGCAATCCTCCTACTAGACTCAGGATCCTCCTGCCTGCGGGGACTCCTACGACCCTGTGTTGTCCAGGCTTTCCCTTTGTCCCAGGAATGTGAATGAGATCTGAGGACTGGGGACACACCGAGGGGCACTGAGTGCTGGCTGCACTAGCTCTCTCAGCAGATTGGAGTTGCTGATAGAAATTTTTTCACATATCTGAGACATAGTGAGAAAAGTGAGTACAGCATAGTGTCTCTCAATGAAGCCAATGGTATTCATTTTACAGGGTTATTCTTTATTCTAAAGCAATCATTTCTCTAGTAAGTATATGTCAAAGTGTGATTTCTTTTATTATATTAAGGCAATGGTAGAAGGTAGTGTTTTTTTCTTTTTGTTAGTTTGTTTTAAAGTTGTTTAGTTAACAAAATTAAGACTTGGAAATTCTTATTTGGACCCCAAGATTTTTCTTTGTCGTTTTGCTGATGAAATTTATTAAATTTCCAAATCTGTGAAATTCTAAAGTCTGGGAGTCACTGACCTGGCCACCCAGTCCAAGGTTTTAAGGCCTTAGAGTCTGCTGAGTTAGCAAATCAGGAAGATACAGCCACCCCTCCCTAAGAGGGGCAGACAGTGGCTAAAGGCGCCTTTTGTCCGCACTCCTTGTCATGAGACTAAGAGCAGTAGACTTCAGAGATCCTCCCTGTTCCCAGTGCTAATCATCAGGGACACTTTGAATACTCTTCATTCAGGTCAGTTTGAATAGAAAACCCAACCCAAAAGAGCTTAGACCAAAAATAAAAAACAAACAAAAAAAATCACTGGCTCATATCAAGTCCATGACCACAACTGGCTAAGGTATGGTCTGGTTCTGGGTTCCACAGATGCTACAAGGATGCAACTATAGGGTCAATATCCTGTGGCTCAGATCAGCTCCATTCCAGGTCCAGGCAGTGGGCAGGCCCAGGCTCCCGTCATCACACTACTTGGTCCAGCAGGAGGGAGTTTGCATACAAAAGTCCCAGAATGAGTCTTGGTGGCTTGGTTGCCCTGATTAGCATCACATGCTCCTCCAGGAAAGGTGCCTGAGGGAACAGAATGAGTTAGTGACTTAGATTATATATCCTACACCTGCAACCCAAAGCCCAAAGCACAATGGTTAAAGGTGAAAAAAGGTGATGTCCCCAAAGCAGGGTACAGTTACCCCAAAAAGGAGGCATAGAGGCTAGAGAAAAGTACTGTTTGTTCCTCCTCCTAGTCTCTCACATCAAGCCCTTTCTCTCTTCCTATAGAGATACTATTTTGCCATTTAGGGGGCAATTCTTGATTGGGCAAGTCAGCAGCCTCCTTAGCCAGTCTCTGAGCAGTCTCTCCTTACCCCTCCGGTGCATGGCTACCTGGCTACCAGAAGATCCTTCTTTTGTGATCATGGCCCTTACGTGGCTTAGATACTTGCGTACACCAAGTTCAACCTGCTTTGTGTGGTATTTGTGCTCTTTACAATGGACCCTAAACCCACTCTTGCAACCTGGTCTTGCATCTATTTCTCCCTTCCTCTTTCCACTTAGCCACAGACACCCAAACTCAAGCACATCATTTTATTCTCAAGCCGCCATGTCTTCAGCACGTCTCCTGTCCTCAGGCAGTGCCACCTTTAAAATCCAATTCTGGTGTGATCTCTTTTTCTTTTTTAAATTTCTTTTTATTTTATTCATTTTTTAGAGAGGAGACACACACACACACAGAGAGAGAGAGAGAGAGAGAGAGAGAGAAAGAGAGAAAGGGGGAGGAGCTGGAAGCATCAACTCCCATATGTACCTTGACCAGACCAGTGCAGGGTTTTGAACTGGTGACCTCAGTGTTCCCAGGTCGATGCTTTATCCACTGCGCCACCACAGGTCAGGCTGGCGTGATCTCTTTTGTGGCCTCCCTTGACCCCCAGATGGTAGGCTCAGCCACTTATTCCTCACTGCTTCCTGAGCGTATTGGTTTTTAATGTTGATTTAAAAAAAATATGTTACTTGTTTTTTCTTTCATAAGTAGCACACAGATACATTCCGACAGTAAAGACTCAAATATTAAAAGTGTTTGAATTCAAATAAAATATTGAATTCAAATATAAAAAACATGTGAGGTTCCCTTGATTGTTCTCCCAATTCCCATCCCTTCCACAGAGATGAGTCCTGCCAGACCCACTTCTGTGAATTTATATACATACATTATCTTGTAGAAAGAGTCTTTCCTGCAAACGGTACCATGCCTTATGAATGTGTTGCAACTCTTTTACTTTATTTCTGAGAGTTTTCTATGAGTTTATTTTCCAGCCCTACTATTACCTGTCTTCCTCCTTAGCAACCATACTTCTGCCCCCAAGAAATAAGCTCCTTGCCTGACCTGGCGGTGGCGCAGTGGATAGAGTGTTGGACTGGGATGCGGACGACCCAGGTTCGAGACCCTGAGGTCGCTAGCTTGACCCAAGGTCTCTGGCTTGAGCAAAGGGTCACTCGGTCTGCTGTAGTGCTCCGGTCAAGGCACATATGAGAAAGCAATCAGTGAAGAACTAAGGTGTCGCAACAAAAAATTGATGCTTCTCATCTCTCTCCCTTCTTGTCTGTCTGTTCCTACCTGTCACTCTCTCTGTCTCTGTCACAAAAATAAATAAATAAATAAATAAGTTAAAAAGTTTAAAGTGTCTGTTTACCAATGAAGAAATAAATAAGTCAAATAAGGTTCTTTGTTAATTGTATTCCTTAGACAGCAAACATGTACACAGCACACTTACTACGTGCCAGGCATGTTGTTACAACTAAAAGCTAATGCAATTCTCATAGCAACCTTATGAGGTAGGAACTGATATTATTATACCCATTGCAGAAATGATGAAACTGAGGCACGGAGAGATTAAATAACTTATCAAGAGTCACATTCTTAGTAAGTGATGGAGCCAGGATTTGAACCTCAGAAGTGTGGTTCCAGCATCTGTGCACCACAACTTTACTACACTCCCACCTCTCCTCTCCTCTCCTTTCCTCTGTCCTTCAGATTTGCCTGTGAAGAGCTGAAATTATTTGTGTTCATTGATGAGAAGGGCATCCCAGCTCCAGGACACCTGTGCAGAGAGCAATCACTTTTTATTTTTGGCAATCATTTTGAATCTGAAATTTCTTGTCCTTTTATTGTTTTCAGTGAAAACATTCTTCATTGGTAAGCAGACACTTCAAACTTTTTGACTAACTATATTGCGCAAAACGACTGACCTCATACATTTTGTCTAACTGCTTGTTGTTACACAATCTTTTTGGGGATAATTCAAATTACAGTGACTGCAGCAATAAAAATAAATTCAGGAAAACAACACTAAATGAAGCAAAACTCGATGTAGCACATGTGAAAGCATTTTTCATCCCTCCTGGATGTTTCATTTCTCTCCTAATGTAAACTTCTATATTTTGGAAGACTATTATAGACCAAAATGGCAGTTGTCTTTGTATGCACATTATGGACACTACTGAGCTGATAAACAAGTAAACAAACAAACAAAATAAATTAAAATAATTTAATTAAGTTTGGTTAATTTCTTTGTCCTGCTTTGTTAATTCAAAAACAGAACAATACCCTTTTATTTGAAGTGTTAATTTCTTTCAACAAATTTTTCCCTTAGGAAAATGAGTTTGCTCTTGTGAAAACGCAGTTTATCCCTGCTAATCTTTTTGAACTGGAACGGACTGGTTTTTATGTATTACCCAAGTTGTTTTTAATAAGTGGAAAGAAGGCAGGCTTCCTATTCTGAGGGGAAGACTTAGGCATATCATCCAACTCTATATTTTGACACTGAGAAAAGATTTCCCCTGTGCTGATGGGATCAACACTCCTGTCCTGTGGCAGCTCTGATGGCCCTCCAGTACTCAATCCCTAGCATAGGGAAATTTACTTCCTCGAAATAACCAGAGCCCCTGGAGAGAGATGAAATCCAAATCCCTTAATTCAAGTCAGCTGGTGGTGAGTAGGCATCATGGACTTTTCTAGATACCTGGAAGTGAGGTGCTGCTATAACCAATACCTAGAAATGCAAAGGTGGCTTTGGAGTTAGACAGTGGGCAGAGGCTGGAAGAATTATGAGGACATGACAAAAGAGCCATGATTGCTTTGAACAGGCTGTTAGTAGATATATGGATGTTAGTGCTAGTGAGGAAGTAAGAAGGAAGACAGACAACACCTAAATCGCCATACAGAAAATGTAAATCACCATGATCAGACTGTTAGTAGAAATAAGCACCTTAAAGGCACTGCCACTGAGGGCTTAGAAGAAAATGAGGGACATACTATTGTGAATGGGAGGAAAAGGGATTCTTGTTCTACAGTGGCAAAAAGCTTAGCTGAATTGTGTCCTGCAGTTATGTGGAAAAACAGAAATTGTAAGTAATAAATATTTAGATATTTAATTGAGGAGATTTCCAAGCAAAGTGTGAAAGATATAGGCTTCTTTCTTCTTTCTGATTATAACAAAAATGTGAGAGGAGATAAATTGAGGCAAGAATTATTCAGCCTGACTAGGCGGCGGTGCAGTGGATAGAGCGTTGGACTGAGACGTGGAGGACCCAGGTTCGAGACCCCGAGGTCGCCAGCTTGAGCGCGGGCCCATCAGGTTTGAGCAAGATTCACCAGCTTGAGCCCAAGGTCACTGACTCGAGCAAGGGGTCACTCGGTCTGCTTAAGGCCCGCGGTCAAGGCACATATGAGAAATCAATCAATGAACAACTAAGGAACCCCAACGAAGAATTGATGTTTCTCATCTCTCCCTGCCTGTCTGTCTGTCCCTCTCTCTGACTCTCTCTGTCTCTGCCAAAAAAAAAAAAATTGTTCAATTTAAAGAAAGCAGGACTTGAGGATTTGTATCGTAAGCAACTGGCAAAAGATACAAAAATTGTCAGGAAAGCCTACTATAGAGAAAGAGAAGAAAGTGTAGTTGTACAACTTTTGCTACTATCTCGGAAAGACCTTCTCCGAGTACTCAGCCACAAAGAGCGTTCTTGGACTAGTTCAGGGATGTGACTCAGATGTCAGTTACCTCACAAACAGCCCAATATAGAGATGGTATTATTTAGGAAAAGTATGGAGGAGGCTCTTGTCTCCCATGACATATATAGGAGACCCAAAAGTTTCTTGAGAGTATTATAGCAGAAGAAACACTTAGACTGAAAGCGTATTATAGATGGAAAAGAATAGTATAGCAGGAGAAACCATCTTAGACTGAAAAGGATAGGGAGAGCATAAAGTGAAAGAAAGCAGCTGGACACTGTCCCCAAACCCCAGTATTCTATAGGCGAGAAACAAGCTGATAATAGCACTCAGCTATACATATGTGCGAAAATCTGTGACTATGTTACCTTATTTGGTAAAATGGACAATGCAGATATGATTAGATTATGCATTTTGGGATAAGGAGACTATCCTAGATTATCTAAGTGTGCCAAATGTAATCACAAGACTTCTTATAGGAGGAAGTCAAAAGAATAAAAATTGATAATAAAAGAAGTAAGAACAGAAGTGGAGATTGGAAAGATATAGTACAAGCCAAGGGATGCCAGGAGTCTCTACAAGGTGGGGGAAAAAGAATACTTTACATGGCAAAGGGGGTTTTGCAGATGTGATTAAGGTTCCTACAGACTGTAAGTGTGGAAAAAATAATCATGTATTTTCTCGTGGGCCCAATCTAATCACATGAATCCTTAAGCACAGAAAGCCTTTCCTGGCTGTTACTAGAGAGAAGTGATAACAGAGGGCCAGAGAGCTGCAAGGTTGCTGGCTTTGAAGATGGAAGAAGGCCACAAATCAAGGAACGCAGGCAGTCTCTAAAAGTTGGAAAGACAAGGAAACAATTTTCCCTTAGAGCCTCTTGAAAAGAATGCAGCCCTGTTGTCACTTTATCAATCTGATCCTTTTCCCAGACTAGACAGCTAGGCCTCTGTGGTTGCCATCTTGGTTCCTAACGTGCGTGCTTCACAGGGAAGCATCCCCCTCTGTGCCATCTTGACTTCTACTGCACATGCACCCAGCAGAAGAATTTCTCCTGCTATTTTTATTCCTCCCCTGGTAATCCTGGCTAATGACTAGTAACAATCCTTTCTGCCCCCTTCCTGCCTGCTTGGGGATTAGGTCCTGATGGCAGAGGATGCCCTGGGGAGTGTGTGAAGCTGTAACTTCCTAATGAAGCAAGCTTATTGTCTGATTCAGCTCCCTGGCTCACCAGGTCTAATAATGTCTGATTCCCTTGGCTCTCCTCCTTTCTTGACATCTAGCTACCTATGCTAACACAACCTGTCATCTATCTTTCAGAGATTCCTCATGGTTTCTGGTCCACCAAGGGCTCTCCTTGTTGTCTAGGGTGGTTATGAATTTATTTACTTATTTTTATAACTTTTCTGTTATTTAGGACCACTTGTGATGGGAGGGAGGGGCTGCTATTCAGTTTGCAATCTTGGACTGGAACTGTTGCCGGCGGAAGTAAGGTCCTTTCACAGAGTCATGAGAAAAGCATTTCTGGGAATCCATGCATGAGAGGTTGCGGTGTTGTGGCAAGATTTATTGGGATAGAAACAGAAGGCTGAACCCAGGTTTCCAGTGTCTCATTTCCATCCATCCTGCTGTGGAAAAAGTCTAGCCTTATCTTCATCAAGACCAGGAAAAGGGCCAATGTCCAGAAATTCTGTGCCATTGGTTTAGTCCACGTCAAAGCTTAGTTCAGTTCAGCTTCTGTACCTGTCTGGCTAGCGTATTCTCTGTTCCCAGCTACGCTCCAGCTGGTGCTGAATTGCTGTACCCAGGTTTATGCTTGGAGACTGCACTTGGAGTCTACATGGCTGCAGGGCAGCTATGGAGAGACAACATGCCAACAAACAGGCAAATACATGTTACTGGGCAAGAGACAACATGCCTTTATTATGATTGAATTATATTATCTTGAGCTTGGGAGGGACCAGGTGCTCTTTCAAACTAACTAATCAATTTCCCAGTCTTTCCCAGGTTGCCCCCCCCCCCCCAGACCAATCCATTTTCTCTAGATATTTGGGATCCCGCGTTCCTTATCCAATCTGATCCTTTTCCTAGGCTAGACTTCTCACCTTTCTGGTCACCATCTTGGCTCCTACTGAGCATACCTCATTGTAGAAGGACCTTTCCCTGCACCATCTTGGTGTCTATTGGGCATGTGCCCAGCAGAGGAACTTCCTTCCCTCTCTCTTTCCCTGCCCCTCCTCCCCAGATAATCCAATACAGGAGGGTTGGCTGGTTTCTGGAGAAATCCCTCTTCCCTATCCAGGAGAAGGGAGAGGTGTCAGTTCCCTCGGTGGGGCAATGCTGCTATCCCCTGGAATGTGTGTGAAGCTGTAGCTTCCAACCTAATTAAGCTTAGCTAGTTTTTCTCCCTTCTCTTTTTAATAGCTAGCTACCTACGCTTACAGAAGCATCTCCCACAGCACTGTCTCTACCATAACATGCATTATGTTTGTGGTAGGCAGAATAATGGCCCCCTCTCCCTAAAGATGTCTACCTCCTAATCCCCAAAACCTGTGAAAATGTTATGTGACATGGCAAGAGGGAATTAAAATTGCAGATGGAATTAAAGTTGATAATCTGATGACCTTAAAAGAGGGAGATTATCTCCTGACCCGTGGTAGAGCAGTAGATAGAGTAATGACCTGGAACGCTGAGGTTGCTGGTTCAAAACCCCAGGCTTGCCTGGTCAAGACACTTATGGGAGTTGATGCTTTCTGCTCCTCCCCTTCTCTCTCTCTCCTCTCTAAAAAAATGAATAAATAAAAAGGAAACTTCATTCGATGCAAAACAGCTTGATTGTGATACAGCACAGCTGTGAAGACTGCAAGGCTGTGAAGCAGCCCTGGGGCCAGGTGTCCCGGGGGCCAGGATTCTCTCTTGGTTAGACAGCCCTGATCTGCAGTGGCCTGTGCTGGTCTGCTCCAGTGTTTTATTTCAGCTCAGCCAGGGAGACATAGTCTTCAGTGGAAGTAAAAAGTACACTTTCAGAGCCAGAGGGGAGCTGGCTCCTATAGACAGAAGTCCCTGCCCCTGGTCCCTGACTGGTCTGTTCTCATGTAAATGAGGGCTCCAAATCCTTGCAGTTTGATTAGTCCCAAAGACACTGGCCTGCTTCCACAGAATAGAGATGCTGTGTTTGGTCAGACCTATGCAGCTCTGGGGAAAGCATCAGTCCTATTGGTTGAAACAGAATTCCAGGGCTTTCTAAGGGTTGGTTCAAATGGCAGAAACACAGTGCAGGCAGGCAGTTCAGTACAGGCTTCTCCCTCAAGTGCAGTTTATGTGAGAGGCTCCTGTGTAGAAATGACAGCTAGGCTTTGTTTTTAAAATTGAAGCCCACGGTGTGCCTTCCTTTGAGCTCACCTGTACTGTTCTCTCGGGCACGTATTTTTTTTTTTAAACTCTGGGGGCTCCCATAGGTCTTGCAACCAGGGGAACAGTGAGAAGCAAAAACCCCTGAAACTGTCTGTAAGGCCCTTTCTTTCCAACTTTTTTTTTTTTTTTTTTTTTTTTTTTTTGTTGTTGTAATTTTGATTTATTTACAAAAAATAATAATAGTAGTAATTATCTACCCTTTTGGCTCCAAAATGACTTTTTTTTTTTTTTTTTTTTTTTGTCCTTCATCACCTTTTATTTGGTTTTCTTTTTTTTTTTTTTTTTTTTTATATATTTTATTATTATTAATTCTAATGGGGTGACATCAATAAATCAGGGTACATATGTACAATGAAAACATCTCCAGGTTATCTTATCATTCAATTGTGTTGCATACCCATCACCAAAAGTCAAATTGTCCTCTGTCACCTTCAATCTGGTTTTCCCTGCGTCCCTCCCCTCCTCCCTATCCCCTTCTTCCCTCCCTCCCCCCATCCCATAACCACCACTCTCTTGTCCATGTCTCATACCCTCACTTTCATGTCCCACCTATGTATGTAATCGTGCTGTTCTCAGTTTTTCTTTTTTTTCTGATTTACTTATTTCACTCCGTATAATGTTATCAAGGTACATCCATTTTGTTATAAATGATCCGATGTCATCGTTTCTTATGGCTGAGTAGTACTCCATAGTATATATGTACCATAGCTTTTTAATCCACTCGTCTTCTGACGGACACTTGGGCTGTTTCCAGATCTTCGCTATTGTGAACAATGCTGCCACGAACATGGGGGCGCATTTCTTCTTTTCGAACACTGCTATGGTGTTCTTAGGGTATATTCCTAAAAGTGGGATAGCTGGGTCAAAAGGCAGTTCGATTTTTAATTTTCTGAGGAATCTCCAAACTGTTTTCCACAGTGGCTGCACCAGTCTGCATTCCCACCAGCAGTGCAGAAGGGTTCCCTTTTCTCCACATCCTCGCCAGCACTTATTCTGTGTTGTTTTGCTGATAAGTGCCATTCTGACTGGTGTGAGGTGATATCTCATTGTGGTTTTAATTTGCATTTCTCTAATGATTAGTGATGTTGAGCATTTTTTCATATGCCTATTGGCCATCTGTATGTCCTCTTTGGAGAAATTTCTATTCATTTCTTTTGCCCATTTTTTGATTGGGTTGTTTGTCTTCCTGGTGTTGCTTTTTATAAGTTCTTTATAAATTTTAGTTATTAACCCCTTATCAGATGTGCTGTCGAATATGTTCTCCCATTGTGTGGTTTGTCTTTTTATTCTGTTCCTATTGTCTTTAGCTGTGCAAAAACTTTTTAGTTTGATATAGTCCCATTTGTTTATCTTGCCTTTTATTTCAGTTGCCCATGAAGATAAATCGGCAAATATACCGCTGCTACAGATGTCGGAGAGCTTGCTGCCTATGTTTTCTTCTAAGATGTTTATGGTTTCACGGCTTACATTTAAGTCTTTTATCCATTTTGAGTTTGTTTTTGTGAATGGTGTAAGTTGATGGTCTAGTTTCATTTTTTTGCAGGTAGATGTCCAATTTTCCCAACACCATTTGTTAAAGAGGCTGTCTTTACTCCATTGTATGTTCTTTCCTCCTTTGTCAAATATCAGTTGTCCATAAAGCTGTGGGTTTATTTCTGGGTTCTCTGTTCTGTTCCATTGATCTATGTGCCTGTTCTTATGCCAGTACCAGGCTGTCTTGAGTATAATGGCCTTGTAGTAAACCTTGATATCAGGAAGAGTGATACCTCCTGCTTTATTTTTTCTTTTTAAGATTGCTGAGGCTATTCGTGTTCTTTTTTGGTTCCATATAAATTTTTGGAATATGTGTTCTATATCTTTGAAGTATGTCATTGGTATTTTAATTGGTATTGCATTGAATTTATAAATTGCTTTGGGTAATATAGACATTTTAATGATGTTTATTCTTCCTAGCCATGAGCACGGTATGTGCTTCCACTTGTTTGTATCTTCCTTGATTTCTTTTATCAATGTTCTATAATTTTCCGAGTACAAGTCCTTAACCTCCTTGGTTAAATTTACTCCTAGGTACTTTATTTTTTTGGCTGCAATAGTGAAGGGGATTGTTTCCTTAATTTCTTTTGCTGATATTTCATTGTTGGTGTATAGAAATGCCTCTGATTTCTGAGTATTAATTTTATATCCTGCCACCTTGCTGAATTCATTTATCAGGTCCAGTAGTTTTTTGACTGAGACTTTAGGGTTTTCAATATACAATATCATATCATCTGCAAATAATGACAGTTTTACTTCTTCTTTTCCAATTTGTATGCCTTTTATTTCTTCTTCTTGTCTGATTGCTGTAGCTAGGACTTCCAGAACTATGTTGAATAAGAGTGGTGAAAGTGGGCAACCCTGCCTGGTTCCTGATCTTAAGGGGATTGCTTTTAATCTTTGTCCATTTAGTATGATGTTTGCTGTCGGTTTATCATAGATGGCCTTTATCATGTTAAGGAATGATCCCTGTATTCCCACTTTACTGAGAGTTTTGAGCATGAATGGGTGCTGGATTTTATCAAATGCCTTTTCTGCATCTATTGAAATTATCATGTGATTTTTGTCCTTCCTTTTGTTTATGTGGTGAATCACATTGATTGATTTGCGAATATTGAACCAGCCTTGCCTCTCCAGAATAAATCCCACTTGATCGTGGTGTATGATTTTTTTCATATATTGCTGGATCCGGTTGGCTAATATTTTGTTGAGAATTTTAGCGTCTAAATTCATCAGGGATATAGGCCTATAATTTTCTTTCTTTGTGTTGTCTTTGCCCGGTTTTGGGATCAGAATTATGCTCGCCTCATAAAAGGAGTTTGGAATTCTTCCTTCCTCTTGAATTTTTTGAAATAGCTTCAGGAGAATAGGAGTTAGTTCTTCTTTGAATTTTTGATAGAATTCACTTGTGAAGCCATCAGGCCCAGGACTTTTCTTTTTTGGGAGTTTTTTGATAACTGTTTCGATCTCATTTGCTGTAATTGGTCTGTTTAGGTGTTCTGATTCTTCCAGATTGATTTTTGGAAGGTTATATGATTCAAGAAATTTGTCCATTTCACCAAGATTGTCTAATTTTTTGGCATATAGTTCTTCATAGTATTTTCTTACAATGCTTTGTATTTCTGTTGTGTCAGTTGTTATTTCTCCACTGTCCTTTCTAATTTTATTTATTTGAGTCCTCTCTCTTTTTTTCTTGGTGAGTCTAGTTAAAGGTTCATCAATCTTGTTTACCTTTTCAAAGAACCAGCTTCTTGTTTCATTGATCCTTTGTATTGTTTCCTTAGCCTCTATGTCATTTATTTCTGCTCTGACCTTTATTATTTCCTTTCTTCTACTTGTCTTGGGTTTTATTTGTTGTTGTTTTTCTAGTTCTTTTAGATGCAGGGTCAAGTTGCTTATTTGAGCTTTTTCTAGCTTCTTATGATATGCCTGTAGTGCAATAAACTTCCCTCTCAGAACTGCTTTTGCTGTGTCCCATAAATTTTGAGTTGATGTATGCTCATTATCATTTGTTTCTAGAAACTTTTTTATTTCTTCTTTGATCTCATTGTTAATCCATTCATTATTTAATAACAAGCTGTTTAGTTTCCAAGTGTTTGAGTATTTTTCAGTTTTTCTTTTGTGGTTAATTTCTAGTTTCATGGCATTGTGATCAGAGAAAATGCTTGATATGATTTCAATCTTCTTAAATTTATTGAGACCATTTTTGTGTCCTAACATGTGGTCTATCCTAGAAAACGTACCATGAGCGCTTGAGAAGAATGTATATTCTACTGCTTTAGGGTGAAAAGTTCTGAAGATATCTATTAAATCAAGTTGATCTAGTGTCTCCTTTAAGTCTGCTGTTTCTTTATTAATTTTCTTTCTTGAGGATCTATCCAGTGTTGTTAGTGGGGTATTGAAATCCCCTACTATGATAGTATTGCTGTTAATCTCGCCCTTTATATCCATCAAAGTCTGCTTTATGTATGTCGGGGCTCCTATATTTGGTGCATAGATATTTACAATAGTTATATCTTCCTGTTGAATTGTTCCCTTTATCATTATGTAGTGTCCTCTTTTATCTCTTACTACAGCCTTTGTTTTAAAGTCCATTTTGTCTGATATAAGTATTGCTACCCCTGCTTTTTTTTCATTTCCATTTGCATGAAATATTTTTTTCCATCCTTTTACCTTCAGTCTATGAACATCTTTTATTTTAAGGTGTGTCTCTTGTAGACAGCATATGTATGGGTCCTGTTTCTTTATCCATGCAGCTACCCTATGTCTTTTGATTGGATCATTTAATCCATTTACATTTAAGGTTATTATTGATATGTAGTTGTTTATTGCCATTTTATTCTTTAAAGCTGTATTCTTCTTTTGCTCTATTCTTTCCTCTCTTTAAACTGTTCACAAGAGGCCCCTTAGTATCTCTTGCAGAATTGGTTTGGTTTTTATGAATTCCTTGAGGCTTTCTTTTTCTGGGAAGCTCTTTATTTCTCCTTCAATTTTAAACGTTAGCCTTGCTGGATAAAGTAGTCTTGGTTGTAGGTTCTTGTTCTGCATTACTTTGATTATTTCTTGCCATTCCCTTCTGGCCTCAAGTGTTTCTGTTGAGAAGTCCGATGTCATCCTTATGGGGGCTCCTTTGTAGGTGATAGTCTTTTTTTCTCTAGCAGCTTTTAAAATTTTTTCTTTATCCATTAGCTTTGGTATTTTAACTATGATGTGTCTTGGTGTAGATTTTTTTGGGTTTCTCCTTAATGGAGTTCTGTGTGCTTCTTGAATGTGTGGAGTGTTTCCCAGCCTTAATTTAGGAAAGTTTTCTGCTATAATTTGATTGAACAAAGTTTCCATTTCCTGTCCTCTCTCCTCTTCTTCAGGCACCCCTATGATGCGAATGTTGTTTCTCTTCATGTTGTCACAAAGCTCCCTTAGAGTTTCCTCACATTTTTTAAGTCTCTTTTCCTTTTTCTTCTCTGCTTCTGTGCCTTTGTTTATTGTGTCCTCTAACTCGCTTATTCGATCCTCAGCGTCATCCATCCTGCTTTTAATTCCTTCCATTGTGGTCTTCAGTTCTGATACTGTATTTGTCATTTCTGTCTGATTCTTTTTTATTATTTCAATTTCATTTTTTATACTTGTTATCTCTTTATTTAGGTGTTCATAATGACTATCCATTGTTGCTCTAATTTCTTTGAACATCCTAACTATAATTATTCTAAATTCTGCTTCTGGTAATTTCGTTATATCTGGTTCATTCAGGTCCTTCTCTGGGGATTTCTCTTGATTCATTTGGTTTGCATTCCTCTGCCTGCCCATTTTTTCTGTGTATAAGCAAGTTGTGGCCACTGGAGTCCAGTAGGTGTTGCCTTTGTGTTCTCTAGGTGTGGTCTATCTGCAGGCCCCCCACCCCCTCTGCCGGCGCCTAGGGTGGTTGGGTATGAGCGTTGCCAGCGCCGGCCCACTGTGGCTTTTGCTGTGATTTCTGCCTCTCCTCCGTGGGAGGGGCTGTCACTGAAGCCACAAGATTAGCACCAAGGGTAGAGGCGAGCACCTTTCCTCAGCTGCGGACCCAGCCTATTTCCGGACTTCCGCCCAGAACCAGCAGTCGGAGCCTGCTCGCTACAGTTCCGCGGGTTAGGCGGGGCTTTTGACGTGCTCTCAGCTGTAAGCTTTTGCCCGTCAGGAGCTTTAGCCCCGCCCTCGAGGCCAGGGCCCTTTGCGCAGGGTCGGAAACCAAGATTTATTGGGGCGGGCGTGTTTGCTGGCTTCCGCCGAGCTGCGTACTTCCGCTCGTCCCGGACTCTACCCCGCCCCCGCGTTCGGAGCCCGCTCGTGCACGTATTAACGCTATCCGGGGTTTCTCCGGCCGGATGGGGATAGCAGCCGTGGGCTCAGCTGCGAGCCTCCGCCTGTCTCGGGGTCCACCCCGTTCCCGCGCTCGGAGCCCGCTCGCGCACGTATACTGGCCAGCCGCGGTTTCTCCGGCGGGCGGCGGGGGGGGGGGGGGGGCGGACTGCTAGCGTCAGCTCAGCCACGAGCCCCTGCCCGTCCCTGGTCCTAGCCCGGTCCCCGCGGTCAGGGCTGGCTTGCGCAGGGCCTGCCTGTTCCTGGCCTCCCGCTTTGTCCCCGTAAGTGGGATTAAAGGCGGGCCCGCAGCTTCCGGACCGCTCTCGCGCTTACCCTCCGACCCTCTGGGCTAGACGGATCTCCCACCGGCTTGGCCTCTGCCCACGCCGACAGAACCGCCTTTCAGCGTCCTGCCGCCCCAAAACCTTAAGCAGCCCTCAGCAGAGTAGGAAGGGACCTAATACTCCACACTGTAGGCCTGGGAGCTCCCTCACTTGTTTCACAGCTCAAAACTGTCCAAACGCCTCTTCTTGGCTCTGGGACTGCAGGCTGGGGCTTGGTTCCTGGGACCCAGGTCCCTCCCTCTCCGCCAAAATCTCCTCCCGCCACACGGGTCTCTCCGGGCTGCCGTTTGCTCCGGGGAGCTGGGCAGCCCTCTTCGCGTTTTCGCTATTCCTACCAGTCTCAATGTGGCTTCTTCTGTGTTCCTTGGTTGAAGAGTCCACTTAGTTTTGTTCAAAGTTGGTTTATCCAGGTGATGGTTCTTAAAATTGAGTTGTAATCCACTTTGGTTCTGGGAGTTGGAAGTTGGTACGTCCGCCTACTCCGTCGCCATCTTGCTCCTCTCTCTTTCCAACTTTTAAGTGAGCATCTAACAGCCTTACCTTGGCTCATTTCTTTCCTATAACATTTCTAGAGAGCAGAAGCAGCCCCACTGAGGCTCTCTCCTGTCCCCCGCTTTAATAAATATACTCTCAAAATTAAATTAAAAAATAAAATAAAAATTGAGTCCAGTTAGCCACCAGGAGCCCATCTTAGTCGGTGTGTTTCCTGGCATTCACGACTCCGTTGGCCATTGCTGGCTATGAAGATGCAAGGGGGCCACAAAGCAGGGGGGTGGGAAGTCTCTCAAGTTGGAAAAGACAAGAAAAAGAGACCCTTCCCTGAAGCCTCCGAGAGGGAATATGGCCCTGCTGACAGCTTAATTAGCCTAGTGAGTGAGGGACAGTTTGGAATTCCGGCCTGGAGAACTATGAGATAATAAATGTGTGTTCTTTTCAGCAGCTAAACTTGATGTAAATTCTTGCAACAGCAACAGAAGACAAATACAATGTTGATACATGATGGCTGGTGACTGTCTCTTCCACCACAATGCCAACTTCGGCAGAACAAGAGCCACACTCTCGTCTCCTTTATTTACCCAGAATCCAGTGCAGGATCGGGCAGATAGGGCTCAGTAAATATTTGTTGAACAAATGAATGAATGAAAGACTGTTTAACTTTGAGGTTCTACAGAGGCTCTGAGATTCAAAAGTAGCCTCTGCCCCTGGCCGGTTGGCTCAGTGGTAGAGCTTCGGCCCAGCGTGTGGAAGTCCCGGGTTCAATTCCCGGTCGGGGCACACAGGAGAAGCGCCCATCTGCTTCTCCATCCTTCCCCCTCTCCTTTCTCTCTATCTCTCTCTTCCCCTCCTTCAGCCAAAGCTCCACTGAAGCAAAGTTGGCCTGGGTGCTGAGGATGGCTCCACAGCCTCCATCCAGGGGCTAGAATGGCTCCGATTGCAGCAGAGCAATGCCCCGGGTGGGCAGAACATAGCTCCCTGGTGGGCATTCCCTTGGATCCCAGTTGGGCGCATGCAGGAGTCTGTCTGTCTGTGTGCCTCTGCCCCCCCCTTCTTACTTCGGAAAAATACTCCCCCCCCCCAAAAAAAAGTAGTCTCCGCCTTTCCCCTTCCTCCAGGACTGGAGACCCAAAGCCTTTTGATCTCACTCTTCTCTCGTTTCCTTTTCTCGCTGACTCATGCTTCACATTGCTGGTCTCTCCTTTGCTTTGGACCACTTTTCTTCTCTCCAGCCCTGCAGGCAGGCCAAATGGAGATGGAAGATACCTGTCACATATGTGTCTGCCTTTGCCCACAGGCCTGAGGGTTATGCCTGAAACTGGGACTTTCTCTCCTTCTTTGCCTGCCTTCCATCGCTGCCGTCACACACATTTCCTGTCAGGCTTCCCACCAGCCTGAATGGGGAACACAGTCCTCATCTCACCTTTTCCTTTCTGGGTTCTGGATTAAACATACGGTCCCCATCATTCTTACAGCCCTTCTTAACTCCCTTTTCAGACAGGTTTTTAGAATAGACAATGAAAAGAATTACAGGCACTCTCAGGTTTACTACAGAGCCATTTAGAAAATTCCTCAGTGTATTTTGTGCAGAACTGCCAAGTCCTCTCAGGCTGGGTGACCAGAGTGGCTTCTGGACCACTGGAATATTGTTATTTTCTTGCTTCTTTTTTAGTCAGCCATTCTCAGGCCCCGGCTCCTCTGATTTTGCATGAAGCTTGGCTTTTGCCTCTCTGGCATTCCCTTTGTATCCCATGTTTAGTCTCTCCTGGAACTAGGTTCTGATGGGCTTGCTTACTCAAGGTCCAATGCAGAGTTCTCCTGCTAGACTTCCTTCAATGCTGCTGGTTTGTCCCATATGTTTGATTTTTGACTGGGTCAGTTCCTGGGCCTTTTGTGGCTAGATCTGGTAGCTGAGCCAAGAGACACAATGTGTGGTAATTTATGTAGAAAGAACTGCCTCTGATCACTCAACACTGTGGCCATGGGCGCCAGGCACATGGACTCTATTTTGGGAGGTAATAATCACACCACTTCAGTCTCTTCCATTTGCCCGCCCCCTTCCCACTCCATAAAGACACCTCGTTGATGAAACAAGTAGATCATACAATTCCGCCCTCCCACACAGAACACAATTTCAAGTGTGAAATTTTTATTTTGAAGAATCCTTAGTTCTTAGTCATCTGATCTGCTGAAAGAGGCTGTAGTACCAGGGTGGTGAGGTCCAGATCCAGGACAATGGCTCGTGTCTTAAAGATGAACTATTACTTCTGTCCCCCTATGGGCATCCTCCAGGGCATTGCATGCTCCAAGGTAACAGAAACAAGCAGGCTTTGAACCAAGACTCTGAGGTCTGTATTCTCCAGTAGCCGATTTTGCCATTCTACTATGGAGGTATCCTTTCTTCCTTTATTCCCGTGCCTGCCTGCTGCTTAAACTAGCGACGAGCACACCTTTCCTTATCCCTTTGCTCACATGCATTTTACAGAGGCCATCCCGGGGAACTTAGGAGTGGCAGAAAAGCTACCAGTGGCAGCTGCTGACAACTCACTTCCCTCCTCACACATTACAACGGGGGGAGTGAAGCCTGAGGTGGATGAGTTGGACCTGTCTGGTACCGGATCTACTGCTGTGCTGGAAAGTCTTCGTCACATGCTTGGAAAGTCCAGCTGCACATTTGGGGGGTGGTGTTATTCTTGGGGAATAAAACTCAGAAGAGTGTTTGTATGTTAAGAGTGTTCTATCATAGCATTTCTCCGAGAAACAATTTCATTCACGGTAATATGAAATTATGCAGTAGCAGGTCATACATATTGCATTATTTTCTAAGGACAGTTTTTTTTAAATGACATTGTATACCTTTTAAATGAAGATTGTTCTTTTTTTTGGTGACAGAGAAAGGGGCAGATAGGGACAGACAGACAGGGAGAGAGATGAGAAGCATCAGTCCTTTATTGTGGCACCTTAGTTGTTCATTGATTGCTATCTCATATGTGTGTTGATCGGGGGGTTCCAGCAGAGTGAGTGACCCTTGCTCAAGCCAGTGACCTTGGGCTCAAGTCAGCAACCATGAGGTCATGTTTATGATCCCACACACAAGCCAGATGAGCCCACCCTCAAGCCAGGTGACCTTGGGGTTTTGAACTTGGGTCCTACATGTCCCCCCTCTGATGCTCTATCCACTGCGCCATTGCTTGGTCAGGCTGAAAATCATTCTTTAAGAAGTTAATTTGAATCTCAAACTTTGAAGAATCCTTAGATTTAATTTTTCAAATAATTTTTACCTCTTTAATCCTTCTGGAATTTAATGTGCATGGTATGAGAGAAGGCTCTTAAGTTTTCTCTAGATGAAAAGCTAGTTGTCCCAAAAGTACTGAAGAATTCATTATTTATACCATTAAAATAAACTTTGTTCTGTATAGTAAAAAAAGAAAAATCCATATAATCATGGTTGTTTCTGTATTTCTATCAATATTTATCTATCTCTGTGTCAGTATCATGCTGCCTCGGTTACCGTGGCTTTAAAGGACATCTTGCTATCTGGTAGGACAAGGTCCCTATTAGTGCTTCTTGTTGTTTTTTTTTTTCAACGTTTATTGGCAATGCTCATGTATTTAGTCTTTCAGAGGAACTTTAGAATCAACATGTCAAGTTCCAAAATCTTCCCACTGGAATTTTGATGAAAATTGCATTAAATTGACATCATAATATTGAATTGAATAATCTTCTCATCAGAAACATGTTATCTTTTCATTTACTTAGATCATTTCTAATATCCTTAAAGTTCTCTTGTCATAGATAGCAGGACGGCAGGTCCCAGAGGAAAGGGGGGTGGAGTTGGGGGGGGGCAAAGGGGGTATAGAGAGGGACATGTGGGGGAGGGTGTTGTGTTCAGTAGGACGCTTGAATCCATGTTAACACAATAAATTAAAATTAATTAAAAATGAAAGAAACCAGCCTGACCAGGCGGTGGCACAGTGGATAGAGCATGGGATGTGGAAGACCCAGGTTCAAGACCCTGAGGTCACCAGCTTGAGCACAGGCCCATCTGGCTTGAGCAAAAGCTCATCAGCTTGGACCCAAGGTTGCTGGCTCCAGCAAGGGGTTGCTCGGTCTGCTGAAGGCCCACGGTCAAGACACATGTGAGAAAGCAATCAATGAACAACTATGGTGTCGCAACGGCAACGAAAAACTAATGATTGATGCTTCTCATCTCTCTCCGTTCCTGTCTGTCTGTCCCTATCTATCCCTCTCTCTGACTCTCTCTCTGTCCTTGTAAAAAAAAAAAAGAAAGAAATCAGAGGAAAAAAGAAAAAATTGACGAATTGACTACATAAAAATGTAAATGTACTGTACATAAAAATAATAAACACCATTTATTTATTTATTTATTCATTTTAGAGAGGAGACACAGAGTGAGAGAGAGAGATAGAGAAAGAGAGAAAGGGGGGAGGAGCTGGAAGCATCAACTCCCATATGTGCCTTGACCAGACCAGTGCAGGGTTTTGAACTGGCGACCTCAGTGTTCCCAGGTCGACACTTTATCCACTGCACCACCACAGGTCAGGCTAAACACCATTTATTAAAAAAAAGTTTTTGTCCAATGTAAAAATCACGAGGCAAATATAAATGTCTAACTTAATTCTTACATTTAAAGACCTGAAAATTATTAGTAAGATGGCAGAGTCTAGATGTATATGTACAAACAAATCTTCTCTATTTGTATATTCATTAAAAGTTATTTTTCTAAAAAACAAACAAACAAACACTTTCTACTTGCACTGAGATACTATGATGGATTTTGAGGACAGGCATCCCTCATCTTCTCAAGTTGCCAGCACTTGAATAAATATCTTTCCTTTAAAAAAAAAAAGTTCTCTTATCGTCACATAGATCTAGCATACTTCTCAAACCTTAAGTGTATATATATGTATTTTTTTCTGTTATGGTGAATGAGAGAATTGTTTTCCATTTAGACTTAAATTTTTGGAAACGGTTTAGTCTTAGTCAAAGTTTGTATGGTAGCAATTTATAGAAATACTGAAACTTAGGCAGAAAAAGAAAAGGGAGAATTTTGGAAGGTGGCCAAGGCCTCCCCTGTGGCGAAGGGTGGAAAGAAGAGTGGGCCTCACAAGGGGGCTGGGGAAAGAACCACTTAGACTTCTGCTGCTGCTTCTCTCTGAAGCAGGATCTGTTTTTCTTTCTCTCTGTAGTCTGACTTTCCTTGCTTCTCTTTGTCCCACTTTCACTTTTCTGGGAAGCAAGGGGGTGTAGAATAAATCTGGCCATAGGGGGTTATCCATATGAATGGAGCAATTCTCAGAAAAACTCTGTGAACTGGGAGGCACCCCTGAAACAGATTTCAGAACATTGAAATGTCAGGAATTTCAAAAGAATCTGTCTCCTTTTGCCTAAGAGGGATAGAATAGGCAGTTACAGTATGGACCCCCCCTCCCCCAGTTCAAGTGATTGGACAATCAGGGATTGATTTGTTAATCATCACAATCATAGGATTAATAATGCAACCAAAATATATCAAGCTCCTACTCTTATTTTATATTTGTATCCTGCTTTGCTGTTCACAATGTGCTTCCACTTATTCCATTTAACCACTTTTTAGGCTTTTGGTTCAGATCACACATAGTATGCAATAAACGCTAAATCATGTGGCTTAGGAGCATAAATTGCCATTTCAAATATTTTTTCTTTAGCAAATAGGATCCTTCAAATGTTGCAACTTGGTATAAAGATGATTATGAAGCTATTCCTACTCTCAACTAGCTTGAAAATTAATCAGAAAAGGGGCACTTCATTAAAAACAACCAAATAAACCCTCCCTGAAAACCGAATTCTCTTAAGACATTTAAAAAAAAACTTAATCTAGTTAGGTAGTATTTGACTGGGAGCCAAGTGAACGCTACCATAGGAACTTGGAACCAAGAAACTTTGACATTCTTGGCGCAATCAGTTACTGATAGAATGACCTTCACAAGTAACCTAGCTTGTGTGAACCAGTTTTCTTTTTTAAACAGGGTATAACTTTTAGATGCGGTGCCATGAGGCGCAGCACAGTAAAAACAAAGGACTAGGTACACGTGGAGCGTTACCAATCACTAATGCCATCTTGATATTGCTGAAGTAAAAAAAACCGAGTTTGGAGGGAGATTTAGGAAAAAGCACCAAAGAAACCCCAGAAGTGGCACTTCCCCAGCCACAGCTCTGTCACACAAATTGAAAAACTTCTTGCTGTGGAGGGCACGCTCTTCTTTAATGGGAAAACGAGTGGTCATTTTGGACAAGTCTTTTCGTAACAGCAAATTCCGTTTCTCCAAACTGCTTCCCCGCCCAATCTGCAAACAACCCGTCAGGTTTTCCTCACTGGCCGGAAGGGCCGCAGCAAGCAAGGCGGGGTCCCTGGCTGTGGGGGCCCTCAACAGGTCGTGGATGATGGGGGCCCAGGTCTGGGATGGGGTTCCGGCCCCTGCAGCGCCCACCAGAGAACAGTCTCCTCCCTAACTACCCAGCACCGCCCCCATCCGACACGTTGACACGACTGAGAGCGGGGTTTCCGGCAGAGGAGGTGTGTTTTCCGGTTGTCCCTTCAGCTCGCTTTCTTTCCGGGGTGGGACTTCCTGTCTATCACTGCTGAGCGCCGGGCTGCGGAGCTGGTGAGAGGCTCGCCCAGGACGGCGAGTGTGGCAGGCCAGGCCTTATCTTCCTCAAAAGGGCACCATGAGGACCTCTTCCTCGCAGTCTGTCTGGTTTTTTTCACCTCGCGAGGCGTTTTGCACGGACATCCTGGCCTTTTGGTACTACTACCCACCTAAGGCCCTTCCGCTTCCTCTTTACAGGCTCCGCCCCCAGCGTCTTGTGGCCATGACGACCGCCTCGCGGGACACCCTGTTGTGGAAGCTCGCGGGGTTGCTGCGCGAGTCCGGTGAGAGCACTTCCGGTTGTGCTGCCGCTGGGGCGAGGTGGGCTGCTTTCTGCCTTCCAGAGACATGTCCCCTTAAGAGTCACGGAGTTACAGTTGTTTAGGGTCACGAGGGTTTAGGTGTGAATTTGTTTTTACTCCGGCGTTTGTTAACTTTGGTGCCGTTGCCAGCAGTGTCCTTTGTCTTGGACGTCTAAACCTTAGCCATCCTTCGAGGCCAACCTTTACTGTCACTTCCTGCATGCGTTCCCTGATACTCTCACAGAAAAGGTATCTTCACTTGGCTGTAAGCCCCTCCAGACCAGGCACTGGCCATCACCATTGGTGTGTGGCAAGGAACTAAGTATAACATAGTTTAAAAAGCACAGGATTTGAAGTCAGATCCACCAGGGTTGGAATCCCAACTGTCTTTCGTACTTGGCCAATTTGCATTGTTTTTTGAGCCTATTTTTCTCACCAGCAAATAGCATAATAATTGAACTTAACTGAAAGGTTGTTGTGGGGATTGATTCTGATTCGCTTATAGCATTTAGTACAGCGTTTGCATGTATATAGGTAAGTGCTTGTAATTGGTAGCTATTATTATAATGCTTTCGCTCAGTGCCTGGGCACAGTGGAGCCATAGTATAGTAGTTGTTCAGTCCGCGGTTGGTTTTAGTCATGGTGGAAAAACCTTGGCTTTGAGATCATGTAGAAATAGCAACTTCATACCAGCGATATATCAATCAAGATTCTTAATTTGTCTGAGCTCCAGTTTCTGTATAAGAGGGGGTTAATAGTGCTCTTTAGGAGATTCTGATGAAGTTTAAATGAAGTAACATCTGCCTGGCACATGTTACCCAATTAATTTTAGGTGCCTTTAATCATTGTACTTCCGTTGATGGCATCTGCGAGATCTCTCTGTAGCTGTTAAAACGGACGTGTTATTAAATGTGCTCATGTCTTATCTCTTCTAGACTGGGAGGCTCTTTGAGGGTGGGAAGAGTCCTTGAACCATGTCTGTATCTATCCTTGATGTCTGGTACATAGAAAATCCCTCATGCAGGGTTATGGGATTTGTTAACTTACTCAGCGAAAACCTGACTTGGCTCCATGGGTTAGAGATGACGGTGTGTGTGTGTGACTATAAAGAGGTAGTGGGAGGGAGATCTTTGTGGTAATGAAATAGTTTGCTATCTTGATTGTGGTGTTGGTTTTAGGACTCCACACATGACACAATGACATAGGACTATAAATATACACTGTCCCAATGCTCATTTTCTGGTTTTGATATTGTGCTATATATAAAACAGAACCATTGGGGGAAACTGGGTGAAGGGTATAGGGGAATCTCTCTGTACTATTGCTACAACATCCTTTGACTCTATCCTTATTTTTTCAAAAACACTTAAAAGAAATTCTCCATGGTATCTTGTAGTTGCACTTTTTTTTTTTTACAGGGACAGAGAGAGAGTCAGAGAGAGGGATAGATAGGGACAGACAGACAGGAATGGAGAGAGGTGAGAAACATCAATCATTAGTTTCTCGTTGCGGTTGCGACACCTTAGTTGTTCATTGATTGCTTTATCACATGTGCCTTGACAGCGGGCCTTCAGCAGACCAAGCAACCCCTTGCTGGAGCCAGCGACCTTGGGTCCAAGCTGGCGAGCTTTTGCTCAAGCCAGATAGGCCCGTGCTCAAGCTGGCCACCTCGGGGTCTCGAACCTGGGTCCTTCCGCATCCCAGTCTGAAGCTCTATCCACTGCGCCACCGCCTGGTCAGGCTTGTAGTTGCACTTTTTAAGGTGCAGTGGTGAATATCAAACGGTGCCCGGAAGGACAGTCTTATTGGAGAGTGCAGTTGTAACATAGAGAGCAGTACCTTAGTGTTCTCGTGAGTGATGACGTATTCTTTCTATGACTTGCATGTTAGTATTGTTTGAGAGTTTCTGTAAATGTGCACATTACTTTTGAAACCAGAAGAAAAAGATAAAACACCCAGTTTACTTTTGCTTAACGTGAGTGATTATAATGAAAAGTTGAGCAGCGTTGTGTATTGTGAAAGCTGTCCGGAGGTGTCGAGCCAGGCATAGTGGAAGGCTATGTGTCAGAAACTGAGGCAGCTGTGAGCCAAGTTGACTGTATTTCCAGCAGTGTGAGCAGACCGAGCTCTCTTGAGCAGAAGGGGAGAGAAAATTTAGAAAAGTTGGAGGTTTATTATGAAGTAATCTCATATGTCAGGCTGAAGAGTTAGGACTTTTTTTATTGAAGATAGAGGAGCCGTTGAAGACTTTTAAGTGAGGAGAAGATAAAAGTTTGATCTTGTAGTGGAGAATCTCCTACATAGATTGGAGTGGGTAAATCCTGGATCACAGAGTCTCAGAATAAAGGGGAAGAGCCTTTCCTTATGCCCTCCTTCCTGTCTGCCCCTCTCCCTGCAGGGGATGTGGTCCTGTCTGGCTGTAGCACACTGAGCCTGCTGACTACCACACTGCAGCAGCTGAACCGTGTATTTGAACTGTACCTGGGGCCATGGGGCCCTGGCCAGACAGGCTTTGTGGCTCTGCCCTCCCACCCTACCGACTCCCCTGTCATCCTCCAGCTTCAGTTCCTCTTCGATGTGCTGCAGAAAACGCTTTCACTCAAGGTTCTGGGGTGGGAGTGGGGTAGGCTGTATAGAAAGCCCAGGAGAATAGTGGAGGCGGGGCGGGGGTGTAGCATGGGTGCAGGAGGTCCACAGGGCTCAGACCCAGAAGAGGTGAGAGCTGTGGGTGGATCTGCTAAGAGAGATGCCAAGGAGAGGGAGACGTGCCCACCCTCACTGCCCTGAGTGTTTTCTCTTACAGCTGGTCCATGTCCCTGGTCCTGGCCTCCCAGGGCCCATCAGAATTTTTCCCTTCAAGTCCCTTCGGCAGCTGGAGGTATGGGCCATTGGGGGATGTCGCTGCACAGAACTCAGCTTGAGGCAGCCTTTCGAGGCTGGGGAAAGAGAGGTGGCCTGTTTTGGTGGAGGAGGGGCAGGCCTGAGAGTGCCCGTTGCTCTGCAGTAATGTGGCGTCTGCTCTCCTTCCACTTAATGCTTCCCTGAACCACCGTTGGCTTTGCCATCCTCTCCCCTGCCTTTGCTGCAGCTCCGAGGGGTCCCCGTCTGCCGCCTTCATGGTCTCCGTGGCATCTATTCCCAGCTGGAGACCCTGGTTTGCAGCAAGAGCATCCGGACGTTGGAGGTAAAGAGGATGGGAGGAGGGCCCAGATGCCTGTTCTGAGAGACATATGGGATCAGACTTCCCTGCCTCCCGTCTCCCTCTGGGTGGTGTCCTTGCTCCCTCCGCTGTGCTCCCACAGTACTCTGTACCTGTCCGTATATTTACAGTCACACCTGCCATATTGTAGTCAATAGCCTCCTTTCTGTCGCCTCACTCTCCCCACATTGAACTCCTTGGGGATGGGGCCCTGGGCTCTCACTAAGTGTATTCAGCTCAGCATATAAAGAACGAATGAATGGCCGGGCTGTGGAGTGAGTGAGGCCTTGGTGTGGGAGGTGGGGACCGTGGAGGTGACCGAGCCTCTTGTCTCAGGAGCTCCTCTCAGCCTGTGGTGGTGACCTCTGCTCTGCCCTGCCCTGGCTGGCTCTACTTTCAGCCAACTTTAGCCACAATGCACTGACTGCCTTAGACAGCTCCCTGGTGAGTTCCTCAGAGGGAGTGGGGTTTGGGGAAGGATGGGGTGGGCCCTTAGGGAGGGGGGCCAGCCGGCTGCCTGAGGGTGTCTGACCTTGTTTCCTTTTCCTATTCCCCACAGCATCTCTTGTCAGCTCTGCGCTTCTTGAACTTGAGCCACAATCAACTCCAGGACTGCAGGGGCTTTCTGATGGTGAGTATGAGCGTCCTGTCTGGGGCCAGGCCACCTGGGTGGCTAATCCTTCTGCTCTGACCCTCCCTCCTGGACCCGGGCTTGCTCCTGTGTGCTTTGCCCACTGGGGGGAGCCCTGTCCTCTGAGTCAGTGCTGTGTGGGGGCTCAGTTCTCAGCTCCTAATCCCTGTGTGACTTGGGACAAATTAGTTAACCTCTCAGTTTCTTCACTGGTAAAGTGGAAATAATAGGAGCACTCACTTTTATAGTATTAACATGATTATGAAGAGTATCTGATGTTGCTCAGTCCAGTGTCCAGCCCAGGAAAGAGTAGCTCTTGGGATGATGGTGAAGAACTCTTCTCCCATGTCTCCCTGGCAGAGATAAACGAAGCTGGACACTAGTTAAAGTGGTAAGAACAGACTTTAATAATAATACACTACAGTAGTGTATTAAGTAGTAAAACTACTGTGATATTTAACCAGTCATAGAACTGTTTCAATCAGTTAATAGACTTCGGCGTGAACTGAACTGAAGTTCTATTTGTGCAGCGGTCACTGGACATGTTAAAGTGAGCGTGAGGGGGTGAGGAGGGGACCGGTGGAGGCCTGAGCAGAGTCTCTCTGTGCCCACATTCTACTCAGGCTCCTTTGATGTCGTGGAAGTGAAACTTTATGCAAAGCAGGAAGGGGACATTGGTCTATCTCAGTGGTTCTTAACCATTTTTGAGGTACCGAACCCACCAGTTTCATATGCGCATTCACCAAATCCTTCTTTAGTGATAAATAAAATATAATTTTTTTTCCAAATTCAAGACATAGGTATATGTTTTTTTACTGGTGCACAAAATGAGCCGTGCATGAACAACACCTTGCTCAAAGAACAAAACCAACAAAGTGCATGAACTCACAACAAATTACGGTATTACTTTATTCTGGCCTCCGCGGCAGAGGTTTCTCCGAACCCCTGAGACCGACTCATCGAAGCCCTAGGGTTTGATAGAAACCAGGTTAAGAACCACTGGTCTAGCTGAAACCAACCTGTCTGGATTTGCTAACTTCACTTGCCAGAGTTAGGCTCCGTCTGTCCCACGGAGGCTGGGAGACGGGCCCCTTCTTAGGTCTTGGCTGGACCAAACTCAGTTCTTTTGGCAGCCTTCAGTTTTTCTAGGCAGGAATGTAAGGGGACTGGAGTTGTCCCCCTAGGGATGTGGGCTTGAGCTATCAGAAACTACACTAGTATTTTTTCAAGCCTTTTAATGTGCGGAAATGTAGGGGTAGATGAAATTGTTTGTGCTGGAGTCTGTAGTGTTTTTATTTTATTACTAGTTTTTAAATTTTAAAATCATTTTTTAAGCTTTTTGATTACAGTTGACATATATTAGTTTCAGGTGTACAACCCAGTGATTAGACATTATCTAAGTTAGTAAGTGGTCATCCTGATAAGTCTCATACCTACCTGACCGCAGATGTGGTTAGAATATTACGGACAATTTTCCCTACGCTGTTACATCCCCATAACTGTTCTGTAACAACCACTTTGGACTTCGTAATCACTTTACCTTTTTCATCTACCTCTCAGTCCCCTCCCATCGGCAGCTGTCAGAACGTTGTCTATCTGTGAGTCTGTTTCTGTTCTGCTTGTTTTTTAGATGGAATTGTTGATAAATAATTATTTATTGTCCTTTTATTATTTATTTTTAAAATCTTTTTTCTTAAAGAAGACTCAACATTTTATATAGTACTGGTTTGGTGGTGATGTACTCTTTTATCTTTTTCTTGTCTGAAATCTTTTTATGTCCTTCCATTCTAAATGATAGCTTTGCAGGGCAGAGTCATCTTGCTTGGAGGTCCTTGCTTTTCATCACTCTGAATACTTCTTGCCAATCCCTTCTGGCCTTCAAAGTTTGTGTTGAGAAATCAGCTGACAGTCTCGTGGGGGCTCCCTTGTAGGTAACTAACTGCTCAGGTTCCCTTCTTGTCTTTAACCTTTTACATTTTAATTGTGATGTGTCTTGCTGTGGACCTCTTTGGGTTCATTTTGTTTGGGACTCTCTGTGCTTCCTGGACTTGTGTGTTTAGTTCCTTCACTGGGTTAGGGGAGTGTTCTGTCATTCTCATGAACAGGTTTTCAATTTCTTGTTCTCTCTCTTTTCCTTCTGGTACCCGTGATGTGACTGTTAGTATGCTTCAAGTTGTCCCAGAGGCTCCTTATACTACCCCTGTTTTTTTGATTCTTTTTTTCTTTTTGCTGTTCTGATGGATGTTTTTTGCTTCCTTGTATTTCAAATCACTGATTTGATTCTTGGCTTGATCTACTCTACTGTTGATTCCCTGTGAATTATTTTTCATTTCAGTTAATGGATCCTTCATTTCTGACTGGTTCTTTTTCATAGTTTCTATGTCCTTTTTTATGCTTATTATTTCTTTGTTGAAATTCTCACTAATCCCTTGAGCATCCTTATAACCAGTGTTTTGATCTCTGTATGTTATAGATTGCTTGCCTTCCTTTGTTCAGGTCCCTTTCTAGAAATTTCTCCTGTTCTTTCATTTGGGACACGTTTCTTTGTCTGCACATTCTCTGTTGCTGCTCCCCTGTGTGTGTTTCTATGTGTTAGATAGAGCTGCTGCATCTCCCACACTCGGCACAGTGGCCTTGTGTAGTAGGTGTCCAGTAGGCCCCAGAGGAACAGCCGTCCCAGTCACCCGAGCTGGGTGCTATGGGTGCACCCCTGCGTGAGCTGTGTGCAGTGTCTTGTTGTAGTTGAGCCCTGATTGCTGTTGGCATCACTGGGAGGGATGGACTTTGAGGACCGGCTGTGACTACAGCTGCAGTGTGGGAGTCGAGCCTGTGGAACAGGACTTGCTTCCGTGGGCTCAGCGCGTCTTCCCCTTGAGCGTGTCACTTGTGAAGGTGGTAGGGTTGTAATCTGGCATGGTCGGGAGCCGTCCCCTGGGTGCACTGGCCCTGGGACCTCCCGGGAGGTGCAGGGTAGGCCCCTGCCTATGCCATGCCTGGGGCCACCTGGCAGGAGCTACAGAGCAATGTGCAGATGGCTGCCACTTCTGCTGGCCTTGGAGGTGCCCAGGAGAGGAGGCCAAGCTGTGAAGCAAGGCCGGCTGCCACTAGTGCCAGGCCTGGGGCCGCTGAGCTGGAGGTAGGGGGTACACAGAGAATAGATGCTCCTTGTTTGAAAGATTTTAGGAAAGTCCGAAGGCCATTTGTATAGAAAAGCCACTGGTAACGACTTTGGTGGGCCCACAGATTGGGTGGGCTGGGTCTCAAGGAATCACCTGGGCAAGGTGAACACTGGGAGTCAGGTTGATGGAAACTCAGATATGGCTTTGTGTGTGTGTGGGGGAGGGGTTCTCAGAAAAGGAACAATGGCCTCTGCCAGCACTTTTGTCTGGCAGAGAGCTGCCAGAAAGCTGCTTCCCCGTCCCCACCCTCAGCTTTTGCCACATGTGGGTGTAGGACCAGCCCATTCGGGGTCTCGGCCCCTCCTACCAGTCTCTGTGTGGCCTCTTTAAATCCCTGCTTGTAGGATTTAAACATCCATCCAGCTGGGTTTCAGGAGGATCTGAATGGCGGTCGTTCTGCAGTTCAGTTGTCGTTTTGATGTGGTTTTGAGAGGATGCAAGTACCCCGCTTACCTATGATGCCCCCCTGACTGCAAGTTGAGAGTCTGCAGTTTTTATCGGCCAAGGTTGAGGCCAGGTGGGGACGAGGGCTCAGAGGAGCCTGGCTGGATTTGGTCAAGGAGAGAATCTTTGTAACTCCCCCTTCCTCCCAGGACTTGTCTGAGCTCTGTCACCTGGACCTCTCCTACAACCACCTGTGTTTGGTGCCGAGAATGGGGCCCTCAGGAACTGCCCTGGGGACGCTGATTCTGCGAGGCAATGAGCTGCAGGGCCTGCACGGTGAGGGGTGGGGACGGCGGGGGTGCAGGGCGGGGACGGCGGAGGGCGTCAGGGCAGGGTGAGACTCCGGGTGGCAAGGCGGGCTGGGAGCCATGTGCCCCCAGAGCCTCAGGCACGCTCACAGGGAGCCCTGAGGGGCCAGGCTCGTCTTCACCGCACCCTGTCCCAGCAGGCACTGCGCCCCAAGCCTATCCTGCTGCCTCCCCCACCCTCTCTCTTGTGCCCTTCCTCTTTCTCACCTCCACCCCAGGTCTGGAGCAGCTGAGGGGCCTGCGGCACCTGGACGTGGCCTACAACCTGTTGGAAGAACACAGGGCGCTGTCCCCACTGGGGCTGCTGGCTGAGCTCCGCCAGGTGAGACTTGGGCACCTCAGAGATCTGCAGGCGGGCTGCGCCCCTCCCTCCTTCCCATGCCCATGTGGTCAGTGCTCTGCCTCCCACAGGGAGGCTCACGCCCACCTCCGTCTCTTTCCTGCCCCTCAGCTCTACCTGGAGGGAAACCCTCTGTGGTTCCACCCTGCACACCGAGCGGCCACCGCCCAGTACCTGTCACCCCGCGCCAGGGATGCTGCTTCTGGCGTGAGTGATCCTCCCAGGTCCGCTCTGCTGTCCCTTTCCTGCCCAGGCCCACCCTCGGCCCTGCACCTCTGTCTCTTCTCACTGCCTCCCTGGACGGAGCGCCCAGGCCCTGCACGCCTTCTTCTTGCTTGTTATGTGGAGCCTGGTGGTCCCTATGGGCCTCAGAGGGCTCCCGCCGGCCAGGAGCTCCCCCAGGCTGTGGGCCCCGCCACCAACAGGGCCCTCCTTCTTAATCTTCATTCAGTTCCTTCTCGATGGAAAGGTCTTGTCACTGACCGATTTTCAGGTTAGTATGATGGGAAGTGGCGGGAGTGACGCAAGGACTTACTTGAGAGGGTGTGAAGAAGGGCGTGAGGGGGTGTGTGTGCAGGGGGGCACGGGGGGCGTGAGGGGGAGGGCGTGAGGGGCAGGAGGGGGCATGAGGGGGTGTGTGCGGGGGGGCATGGAGGGGGGCGTGAGGGGGAGGGGTGTGAAGGGCACAAGGGGGCATGAAGGGGGGTGTGTGCAGGGGGGCATGGGGGGCGTGAGGGGGTGTGTGCGGGGGGGGCACGGAGGGGGGCGTGAGGGGGAGGGCGTGAAGGGCAGGAGGGGGCATGAAGGGTGTGTGTGCAGGGGGGCATGGGGGGCGTGAGGGGGTGTGTGCGGGGGGGGCACGGAGGGGGGACGTGAGGGGGAGGGCATGAAGGGCACGAGGGGGCATGAAGGGTGTGTGTGCAGGGGGGCATTGGGGGGTGTGAGGGGGTGTGCGCGGGGGTGGCACGGAGGGGGGCGTGAGGGGGAGGGGTGTGAAGGGCACGAGGGGGCATGAAGGGTGTGTGTGCAGGGGGGCATTGGGGGGTGTGAGGGGGTGTGTGCGGGGGGGCACGGAGGGGGGACGTGAGGGGGAGGGCATGAAGGGCACGAGGGGGCATGAAGGGGGTGTGTGCAGGGGGGCATGGGGGAGGATGCTAGCTGAAGGAAGCAGGGTTTCTAGGGTGAGGGTCTTTGTGGTCAGCCGGAGACCAGACCCTGTCTCTCACTAGTCCGGGTAGGGCAGGGGCGCTGCTCTGGCCCTGACGGCTCTCTCTCCCGTGGGCACTCACCAGACCTCCACATCCTCAGAGGCCCCACCTCTGTCCTGGCCCGTGGGGAGTACCCCTGAAACCTCGGGTGGTGCTGACCTGAGTGACAGCCTCTCCTCGGGGGGCATTGTGGCCCAGCCCCCAGTTCGTAAGTTTAAGGTAAACAGTATCCTGGGCTGCCTTGTACCTGGGGTTGGGTCCCTTTACTGGGGCTCTGGGTCATTGAAGGGCTGAGAAGAGTGACGCTCTGTTCTTGCTTGTGGATGGGAGGCCTGGCTTTCACAGAATATCATCCCTCTACCTAAACTCAGAGCCGAGTTCGTGTGCGGCGGGCAAGCATCTCGGAACCCAGCGACACGGACCCAGAGCCCCGGACTCGGGACCCCTCCCCAGCTGGTAGGTCAGCCTGGCCGCCCGCCTCCCACGCCCTAGCCCAGCGCTCCCTCAGCTTCTCCTTAGGAGGGGTTTTATTTTTGGTGGCGTGGAGCCTTGTGGAGGGCCTCTTAGTCTCCCCTCTTTCTTTTTAGTTTGGGGGAAGGAGAGGAGCCTGCTCCTGGGCATCTCTTTGTAGTGTTTTATGGGAACATGGACTTTGTGGGATGTCAAAAGGATTCCGTGGCCAGATGTGTTTGGGAGATGCTGGGTTAACAAATAGGTGCCCTCCTGGGATGTCACAGGACCTGAGATGTGCTCCTGTGCACTGTGAAACTCCCAGAGCAGCGTGCGGTGCACGTCGTGAACTGCATGTGACCAGGGAGTTTTGTAGAGCACACTGTAGCAGGCCGCGGGGAAGCCTTTGTCCTCTCTGACCTCCCTCCTCGCAGGAGGGGCTGGGACGGGTGAGGTGGGGTGGGGTGGGTGCGGGCTGGCTGAACTGCGTGCCTCCCGCCCCCGTCCACTCCCGTCCAGGACAGTTTGTGCAGCAGCAGCGGGAACTTGAACTCATGAACAGCTTCCGGGAACAGTTTGGCCGAGACTGGCTGCAGTATAGGAATCACCTGGAGCCCTCTGGGACCCCTGCTCTGGCTGCCTCCAAGCCGCCTGCCCACAGCACACTGCCCCCGGATGCTGTGCCCAGCCCTCCGCCCCCAGGGAAGGAGTCACCCCAGGAAATGGCAGAGGAGTTCCGCGTGGGGCTGGAGCTGCAGGAGGAAGAGGAGATAGGGGAGCAGGGAGAAGAGGAGGAAGAGGAGGAGCAGGAGCAGAGTGAAGGGGAAGGTGAGCTCTTGGTGGCTGGGTGGTGTGTTTGGGAGCGTAGGAAGCCCAGGCACGAGGTGGGTGACCCCTAGTGGGTGGAGGGCCAACCATGAGAGGGCAGAGTCTTGGTATCTTTGGCTCCTTATGGGGTCCCACTCTTGGTTTCTTCTCAGTGGAGCTCTATCGCCCCATATTGGTGTGTCCCCTGGAGGGGCCTCAGGGCGTGCGGGGCAAGGAGTGCTTTCTCCGGGTCACCTCTGGCCACCTGTTTGAGGTGGAACTCCAGGCAGCTCGAACCCTGGAACGGCTTGAGCTCCAGAGTCTGGAGGCGGCTGAAGTAGAGCCCGAGCCCCAGGCCCAGAGGGAACCCCTGCCCGAGGTGAGTGTGGCAGTGGGTTTCTGGGACAGGCGCTGGCTATTTTCAGGAGCCGGCTTTGACACATGGCTCTTGGGTGCTGGGCACCGGGCTGTGAGGCCCCATGCTCTCACCAGTGCTGAGGATGAAGCTGGGGGCTGGGGCAAAGGTGGCCCCCGACGCTTGGGAGGCTGGCCCAAATGGAGTCCAGAGCTATGGTTTTCCTCTGTGCTCTCAGTAGAGCCCCACTCCCTCTGCTGTTTCTTGCTGGTCGCAGGGCTTAGAGCCGCACACCACGGCCCCTGTCCTTGCTCTGCGCTTCTCTTACATCCGCCCGGACCGACATGTGCGTCGCTATGTGGTGCTGGAGCCCGACGCCCAAGCAGCTGTCCAGGTGATGGGGTCCTGGAGGCTGCTGGCAGACGGGAAGGCTGAGGACCAGGGTCCCCCTGCTCACTGCTGCGTCCGGCCCGCCCTGTTTCAGGAGCTGCTTGCTGTGTTGACCCCAGCAGCCACCAAGGCTCAGTGTCAGCTTGGGGAAGCAGGGGACGAACGGGGGGGCAGACTCCAGTGTCTTCGTTGCGGCCACGACTTCAAGCCGGGGGCGACCAGGTTGGGACTGGACAGTGCGGAAGGCTGGACGCCTCTGTTCCAAAATACAGGTACCAGCCCCGCCTTGACCTCCTCGGCCCGTGCACCTCCTGCCCATTTTAGGGAAAGTGGTTTTGAGGGAGGGAGTGTGGAGGTGGAGCCCCGAGGAAGAAGGGAGTGGGGCCCAGCCTCCTCCCTGGAGGAAAAATAAAACTGTCTGCCTGCTACATTTACAAAAAAGAAAGAGAAGAAGAAATAATATCCTTCCCCCCACCTCTAAGAGTCAGGAAATACAATCTCCGTAACTCTTTGAACATACTCATTATTTTTTCATAACTTGAAGGCTTTCCCCCCTTTTTGGCTAATGTTTCAGAAACTACATAAAAGCTAATGAGCCCTCAGTGCGCGGTGGGGTTACGGGGCTGCCACACGAGCACCTTGGGCTTCTGAGTGAGAGGCGCTGGGAGCTGGCCTAGCTTGTCCTTCCTGACGACCTTGGAAGCCGCTGGCATCGAGTTGTGCCTTGTGGCGTCTCTTCACGTTCTATTCTTGAAGACGAGAACGTTTCCATTGTAGAGCAGTCAGAAAACCATGTCGATGATGACAGTGAGGAAGAAAGATATTCTGATAACTCCTGTATCTTCATGCTGGAACATGGGATTTTATCACTTCCCTCTTCTTGGCAGCAGCTCGAGCAGGGGTTTAAATTTGATTCAGGAAATGGACCACTCTCCCACCCCCGCACTGACCTGCCCAGGCGGCAGCAGGCCCCAGAGGCCCAGGAGGGCAGTGGGCGTAGTGGAAATAGCTCCAGCCCTGAGCGGACTCTGTCTGTGCTCTGTGGGGTTGTGTGGCCCCAGGGTCCCTTCAGTGGAGGTGTCATCAGTGAACATTCCTGGGTGCTCTGATTGCCTTTAGCTTGAGCCTCAGTTGCCTCTTCTGAGCAAAGATGAGCATGAACTTGTCCCAAGGTGCTGGTAGGAGACAAATATGACAGAAAGGCACCAGGCATAGTGCTGAACTCTAAACAAAGTCTTTAATGGTCGCTGCTGGCACCACCCCAGCCAATGGTCTTGGGAGGGGCTTGTCGGTTGTTTGATCTTTGCTTTCCTCATTCGCAGAATGGGGAAGGGAGAGTTTTGATGCCATTGTCAAAGGCTCTTGCAGGGGCCCAGCACGTTGTAGCTGCTCAAAGAATGTTCTGTCGTTGCTGATCCCTGTCCTGGATTCTTTACCTGATGATGTTCTCTCATCCTGATAACCCTATAAGATTGGCCCTGTTATCACCCCCATTTTCTGGATGGGGGGTCAGGCACAGAGAGCTCAGGTGGCTAGTCCTAGTTGCATAGAGGACAGCCTTTAAGTGACCAGACCCACGTGTGGCACCCTGCCGTCCCAGTCTGTAGGTTGGGGCTTCAGATGTTGCTGGTTAGAGCATCAAGTTCACGATCAGCTCCAGGCTGTGCAGGGCATGGATGAGTCTGGCTCTTAATGACAAGGCTTGAAATGAGATGGTGGGGTGTATTTTGAAGAGGCTGTGGGCCATGGCTGCGGGTTTGCTTGTCTCTCACTGGATGGGAAGTGAGTGGTTAGTGGCTGGGCCCACAGCAGGAGGCTGGTGGGTTGGGAGTGGTGGGTAGTGTGTGAAGCCGGAGGTGTGGGCCCGGGGGAACCTGGGAGTGCGTGAGAAGCATAATGAGCATGGTGGGGGGTTGTGGTGCTCTGTGTGGGGTTCACGGGGACTGTCCCCGTCCCTCCCTCCCTCCAGAATATCAGGCTGTGTGTTTGAACTGTGGTAGCGACCACGTGGTTCTCCGGTCTCTGTCCATGGAGGCTCCTAGCGGGGGGCAGAGACAGGAAGAGCAGTTGCCAGCTTCCTCGCAGTCCCCCAGCACAGTCCCTGACCCTCCTGGCGACAGTGACCACAGTACCAGGGCTGACAGCACCCCGTCTGAGGCACTGCTCTCCCATGACCGCCACAGCTGGAGCCTCAGTCCCCGTGAGTATGGGCAGAATGAGACAGGGCTGGTGTTTGGGGAGGGAAGGTGAGATGGCGCCATGCAGCCAGGCAGGCTGATGGACTACTGCTTGTCCCCAGCCCCTGAGCGCTGTGGCCTCCGCTCTGTGGACCACCGGCTCCGGCTCTTCCTGGATGTTGAGGTGTTCACCGATGCCCAGGAGGAGTTCCAGTGTTGCATAAAGGTCTGTGCCAGCCTGGCCTGCCCTGTGCCCCCAGCTGACCAGGGTCCTGCTTGTTCCCATCACAGCCAGTTGAGTAGCTGTTTCCCTGGAGCTACCAGGTCTGGCAGCCAGCTTCAGCTCCTGCAGTTACTTGCTGTGTGTCTGTGGACACGTTCCTTGATGTTTGCTCTCAGGTGTCTCTCCACTAGAAGGGAGATGCTTACCTTTCAGAGTGTGGTAGCGTCAGAGAGCAAAGGGCCTCGCCTCAGTAAACAGCGCCTCCTGGCATTGCTATGAGTGCAGATGTTATCGGGCCCTCTGTTGAGTACCTAGCGAGTGCTTGGCACCAAGGGTCTAGAGTAAATCGCTCTTGTCCTCTGTCTTATGTTCTGGTGTGAGAAGCAGACAACGATCACATGATATAAAAGTGCTGGAGTCAGGCTAAGGCCCTAGAGGGGCATCTGATCCAGCTTGCCTGGGCCCAAGAAGCTGCCCCTTCCTGGGGAGGTGATGACTAAGCCAGGTGCGGAAGGACGGGTTACAGAGGCGGGAGGAGAGGGATGTTCTAGGGAAGGCAAGCAGAACATGCTTGAAGGCTTGAGAGAGGGGAGGAGCTAGTGGGGGGCAGCCCGTGCCGGGGGCAGCCAGAATGTGGGGTGTGGGCGGAGGGAGAGGGAGTCTGAACAGGCAGGTCGGAGCCAGGTTAGGAGCAACCTTGTGTGTCGGTCAGGGAGTTTGGACTTGATTCCAAGGGCCTTGGGAGCCACTGAAGGATTGGAAGCAAGGGAGTGGCGGTCAGTTTTGTGTTTTAGAACAGTCTGGCAGAGTGGAGGGGACAAGGTGACAGGCAGGGAGACCCGCTCAGAGCCTGCTGCAGTCTGTGGGTAGGCGAGGCGGTGGCCAATGGCACGGCTGGGGGGCTGGAGGGATTGTGGGGCGCTGGGGAAGGGACAGGCGGGCGGGAGGTGCTGTCCCGTAACTTTGCTTTCTGGCAGCTGCTTCCCTGATCCTCTCTTGTTTCTCATCAACTTTCTCTTCCCCTTAGGTGCCACTGGTGTTGGCAGGCCACCCTGGGGAGTGTCTGTGTGTCGTGGTGGTGTCTGACCACAGGCTGTATGTGTTGAAGGTGACAGGGGAGATCTGGTGAGTGCATGGGGCCGTGGCCAGGGAAGGGTCTGGGCTCCCCTGTGGGCCTCACTCCACACTCCTTCCCTCCACGCGGCCCCTCCTCTCTTCACAGCGGGCCTCCAGCTGGCTGGCTGCAGCCAGCCCTGGCCGTGCCCCTGCAGGATCTGAGTCGCGTGGAGCTGGGCCTGGCAGGACAGAGCCTGCGGCTGGAGTGGGCAGCTGGGGCGGGCAGCTGTGTCCTGCTGCCCCGAGATGCCAAGCATTGCCGGGCCTTCCTGGGAGAGCTTACTGGTGAGGGAGGAAAGGGAGAGGCAGGGCGGGCGGGCGGGGGGGGGGGGCCACACTGGGCAGGGGACATGGATCCCGTGTCTCGTGCCACAGTTGAGACAGGTAATGAAACGCAACCCTTAGAGAAGTTGCTCAGACCTAGAAATGCAGACGATGGGAAGGTGTTGAGAGGCAGTGAGGCTGGGATAGAAGAGGGGGTCACGAGGGCTCCCTGTGTCTGGCTGGCTCTGTCCAGATGCCTTGCAGTCTCTACCCCCAACCTGGAGAGGCAGCGTCAGCGCCACAGAGGAGGAGGTGACCACGAAGCACCGGCTCTGGTGAGTCAGTGGCAGGATGAGGCCTCTGCTGGAGCACAGCCTTTTGTCCACAAGCCCCAGCCACCTGTCCTGTGCTCCCCCATCCTGGTGCTTCCCACCCCTAGCTGACCACTCTCTCCTGGGGCCGCCACCTGTCCTGTGCTCCCCCATCCTGGTGCTTCCCACCCCTAGCTGACCACTCTCTCCTGGGGCCGCCCCCGTCCCCCTCCCCCCAGGCCACTGCTGGAAATAGACTCTTCCTCGGAGCCTCCGCGGTTCTTCTACCTTCAGGTGTTCCTGGTTGAAGGTGAGCCCCTGCGTCTCTTCCCTCAGGCCGCTGGCCTGGCCACCAGCGCCTCTGCACGCCCTTGTGGTGTTTCTCAGTTCCTGGATTCGGGACTTCCTGCGCTCGTGAACGTGCCCAGATGGCCCCTCCGTGTCCCTGGTCTCTCTGGGTGGGGCCGGAAGGTGCCCAGAGGCCTGTTCGTGGGTGCAGCCTTTCTGTGAAGTGGAGCAGGCTGGCTGGGCCGCCCTGCCTCGTCCTGTTGGAGAAGACGAGACGGGATCTCCTTTCTGAGTCCGGGGGTGGCGGGCAGGTTTCCTTTGTCTTGGGTCTCAGCAGAAACTAGAGATGCGTGGAGGGCCTCAGGCCCCAGAGGCACGGGCTGCTTGTGCCCATCTCGGTGTGGCTCGCCCTCTTTTCCTAAGCGAGTGCGCCGGGACCCTGCCGCAGGGCTCTGGCCTTCTCCACGGCCTTCTGCCCTGGGCCTCACCCTGCCTCTCACTCTAGGCCCTGCTACCTGTCCTGTGTCCCTGCTGCTGACGCTGTCCACCTTGTATCTGTTGGACGAGGACCTTGTCGGGTCTGAGGCAGAGCCCCCTGTTCTTGCGGCATCCGGAGGAGCTTCGGAAGAGGCCGTGCGTGTGGGCCCGGGCCCTTCCCTCCGTGTGAGGGAACAGCAGGCCCTGAGCAGCCTGAGCTCGGTGCTTCTCTACCGCACAGCCCCGGGGGACCTGCGGCTGGTTTTCTACGATGAGGTGTGTGAGTGTGGACACGTGGAAGAGAGAGCTGGGCAGAGGCGGTTCGCAGTGTGGGAAATGGGTCTAGGAAGGCCGGGAGTTGGGAGCAGTCGGGAACTTTTCATAGACGGTCATGGGGGGAGAACAGAAGTAGGATTCAAGGAGCTGGGAGGCTCACTGGGTTTGGACAGGAGCAGGCGGGGGGGCAGCTGTAACAAGTAGGAACACCCTGAACTTGAGGGAGCCTTGTGTTGGCTGGGTGGCCGTAAGGGAAGCACCAGCTACCTCTGCCTTGGGTTTGCGTTTGGTTGGGCCCCTCTGCCGGCCGTTTGCTTTCTCCAGCCTGCACGTGAGGAGGTGCTATCGTTCGTCTGTTACAGATGAGGAAACTCAGGTTTGGGGATGTTAACCAGCTTTCCCAGGTCACAGGTGGTAAAGCCAGGAACTGAACTCCAAGCAGTTCCTTGGAATTGACTCCAGAGCTTACGTTCTGGAAAATGGAATATTAAAGAAATAAGATAGTAAATGCGAAGGCCCTTTGGCGGCCTTCGGTAAGTGTCGACTGGGTTTTGTTATAAAAGTCAGAGTCTTTCATGGGGCGTGACACAGGTTTGGGGAGGGGAACAGGCCCCGAGCAAGGAGGGGCATTGGGTCCTCCCCGAGACCTCCCCTCCCTTTCTGTGCTGTGGCCCTCTGTGAGTGTCACCTCATACTCTTGGTCTGCCAGGTGTCCCGGCTGGAGAGTTTTTGGGCACTCCGTGTTGTGTGTCCGGAGCAGCTGACGACCCTGCTGGCCTGGATCCGGGAACCCTGGGAGCAGTTGTTTTCCATTGGACTCCGAACTGTGACCCAAGAGGCTCTAGACCTTGACCGGTGAGGCCTCCGGGCTGACCCACCTTGGCCTCCAGAGCTGTGGCTGCAGGTGCTCTCTCCAGACTCTGGCTCTGGACTCCTCTAGCCTTGGGACGCAGGCCAGGGAAGCTCCAAATGACTTACTGCCCAGGGGAGGGGGGAAAGAAATGTCCAGGCCTCTGGCTTGAGGGGACATGCCAAGTGGTCAGTAGGGATGTTTCTTCTGTACTTTTTCTCAGGTCTCAATAAAGCCGTTTCCAGTCTAGATGGCATGGGTGTATTTAGATGCGTCACTCATGAGGCCTGTGGTTCTGCCTCTTCTAACAGGAAGTGCCCTGCCCAGTGAGGAGCCCAGGCAGCCCTGGTGTGCTGTGAGACCCTGTCTCCAACCCTGCTCTGCCCCCGCTGATGGGATCAAGCGGGAGTCCCAGCCCAGGGGCACCAGTCCTCAGCTGGCAGTGCCTGTTGTGTGGCCCGGCACTGAAATCACTGCCTGACAACTAGCTGGGTCAGCGTCTCACTCTCAGCTAGCAGTCGGGAAGTAATAAGGACCTGAGGCCATGGCAGTGGGGCTGAGTGTGAAAGGGTAACGAAGTTGGGGTTGGCCTCTGGTGGCTCCTGCTCTTGCCTCCTGTCAGCACTGCCTCTCTCAGCTGGGGGCCTGGAGGGGTTCACCCCACTCCTTTTTACTTTTCTAGTGAGAAGAGGGGAGATAGTGAGACAGACTTCCTGCATGTGCCCTGATGATCCATCTGGGGCCTATGCTCAGACCAGCCGAGCTATCCTCAGTGCCTGGGGCTGACATTCTAACCAATGAAGCCAATGGCTGTGGGAGGAGAAGAAGAGAAGGGGGAGAGGGAGGGGAAGAGAAGCAGATGGTTGCTTCTCACGTGTGTCCTGACCGGGGATCAAACCCAGGACATCTGCCTGACCAGGCGGTGGCGTAGTGGATAGAGCATTGGACTGGGATGCGGAAGACCCAGGTTCGAGACCCCGAGCATGCCAGCTTGAGCGCGGGCCCATCTGGCTTGAGCAAGAGCTCACCAGCTTAGACCCAAGGTCGCTGGCTCCAGCAAGGGGTTGCTCGGTCTGCTGAAGGCCCGCGGTCAAGGCACGTGTGAGAAAGCAATCAATGAACAACTATGGTGTTGCAAGGGCAATGAGAAACTAATGATGCTTTCACCTCTCCTTGTTCTTGTCTGTCTGTTCCTATCTGTTCCTCTGTCTGACTCTCTGTCCCTGTAAAAAAAAAAAATTAAAAAAACCCCCAAAAAACCCAGGACATCTGCACGCCAGGCCAACGCTCTATCCACTGAGCCAAATGGCCAGGACCTTCACCCCACTCCTTTACCTCTGTCTCCGTGGCCAGGGTGATAGGTTCAGGAATGCTCGTGTGGCCTGCTTGGTCTACCAACACCCAGTGCTGGCCTTCTGCTGGAGCTGTCAAGCATAGGTTTCCCATGAGGTCTGCGGGAGGCTGAGCCTGCAGCTGCGGGCCTGAGGGGAGAGTTTTCCTGAAATACCACGTGCAGAGAAGACAGCTGATGGGCGAGCAAGCAGGGACAAGTCCTGCTGGTGTCTTTGAAGTCCCTGATTCAGTTGCACCTGGAGGCAAACATCCCTGGAATTTTAGGTGGTGTGAGCTAAGGGAAACCCCTTCTTTTTTCTTTTTAGCTTAAGCTAATTTGAGCCAAATGTGAGCCACTGGAAAGGTCCTAACTATGTCAACTCCCATTCTGACTTGAGCCAGCCTTAGTAGGGATCTGTTTCTTTTCTTTCTTTTATTTATTTATTGATTTATAGTGAGAGAGGAAGGGAGAGAGAGAAAGCGACAGGAATATCCTGTTCCTCTGTGTGCCCTGATCAGGGATCGAACCAGCAACCTCTGTGCTTTGGGATGAGGCTCTAACCAACGGAGCTATCCGGCCAGGGCAGGATCTGTTCCTTATACCCAAGAATGAACACATGGAGTAGTGGCACCTACATACTATGTAGACAGGCCCTGCCCTGGTAAGGGGGCTTGGGGAAGGAGTGTTGGGGACTGAAGTCAAGCTGCCCTTGAGTCTCAAAACTGGGCTCTGACTGACTGAGTGAGTGTGTGTGGTGAGTCTGAATAGATGGATCTAATTGATGGAGCATTTCCATGCCAGGTGCTGAGCCAAAAGCTGATAGTCTGCTCCTCACAGCAATTCTGCGAGGTGGGTGGGGTTTTGTTACAGGTGAGGAGACTAAAGCTTAGAGGAGTTAGTTACTTGCTCAAGATCACAGCGATTAATGGAGGAGACCTGAGGGGTCTAGGCTTGTATGACTTCAAAGCCTGGGCTGTCAGCAAACCATGGGACACACTGCCCCCTCCCTCTAATGGCTGGGCCTCTATGCCCAGCCCTGTCCTGCACTGGGGATCTCTTGAATAATCTTAGACTTGTCTGGGACAGGCAGACCCAGATGTACTATGCAGTACCCCCATCCCGAGTATGGTGAAATGTTAGGTGCCAAGTATTAATTTATGGGTGATTCTCACCCCTCTCAGCCAAACTGGAGAGAACAGAGATGCCAGATCTTTAGATTTTAAGTGAAAGGGCTAAGCTGTGAGAGATGGGGAAGGTACTGCTGAGAAAACAGCTGTGTTCGGCTTGCACACTGGTGTACTGGCTGCAAGCAGTTTGCTTGATTAGCGTGTGAGTGTGTGGCGGTGGCTCGTGTGCGTAACCTACGTAAGGCGCTGGCTGCCTGTGCTCCGAGGGATTGAGGATGGCAGATGATGGGTTGCCTGCCCACTACTGTGAGGGGCCAGTTTTGCTGTTTCTTTGCTTGAGAAGGGGTTTTCTTCTGCCTGTTCCCCTTCTCGAGAATCCATTAAACAATAATGGCCCAACGCTCTCGGCTCCGCAGTTCCTTTACCTTCTGCCCAAATCCAGTGTGGACTCTGCCTGGCCTTGGCCACTACATTACAGGTATCTTAAACTGATAAGAGCTCCGGAGGGGAGGGGAGGGTTTTTAGAGAAGTTAATTAGAAGCAGTGGAGGAACAATTCTAACATTGAGGGGCTCTCAGGGTGGAGGGGCCCTGTGCCTTGCTCCCTGCTTAAAATTGTCCTGTGCTCCCCATGCTAACAAGGCATAAGGAAGTGCAGTTTGGAAGGACCTGGCAGGATAGGTCTGGTGAAAGTTGCTCAGTTGTTTTGTGTTTGTTCTTTTTTTATTTTTAATTTTTTTTAATTTTTATTTTACTCATTTTAGAGAGGAGACACAGAGTGAGAGAGAGAGAAAGAGAGAAAGAGGGGAGGAGCTGGAAGCATCAACTCCCATATGTGCCTTGACCAGACCAGTGCAGGGTTTTGAACTGGCGACCTCAGTGTTCCCAGGTCGAAGCTTTATCCACTGCGCCACCACAGGTCAGGCTGTGTTTGTTCTTTTTGCCTGGAGAAGGGAGGTACGCTGGAGAATTCTGTGAGCCCCAAAAGTTAGCAGCAAGCCTGCTGGAGTGTCCCAGGGTTGCTGTTGGAGGATGGGATAGGCCCACTTCCAAATGCGGATGTGACCCAGTTAGATGTGAACTGATTGAGTTTAAATCATGGAGCTGAGTTTATTTGAATGTTAACTTGAGTGATAGTGAGAAACGGGGGCTCATTATGTGGGTAAAGTTGAGGTCTAGAGGAAAGAACACATTTCTACATACCTGACTTTGTGGGACTGCTACATTTCTGGGATTCCCACCTGCTATCGTGGGAACGGTTAACTTGGAAAGAGATAGAAGGTGTGGACCCAGAGGGCAAAGGGCGTGGTTCTTTTCACTGTGGTCTTGAGGTTACTCCTTCTCCCCTCGGTGGGCCGTCATCTCGGGCTTCCTGGGGCAGGCATGTGTTCTGATAACGTGGTCGGACCTCGCTAGAAAGCTTTGCTTTGGGAAGGTCCAAGGTGGGGCCTCCGGGGTGGGGTGGGAAAGTGGGGGCTGGTCGTAAGAGGCTGGAGACCTAAATCCCTGTGGAGCCCAGTTCCACCCTTGACCCAGCCAGCCCTCTGTCTGCAAACCCTGGGGCCCCGGAGGCTGGAATCCGGTGGAGAGAAGCAGCACACTGCAGGACTGTGGCTCAACCTCAGGCCTTTCTGACCAGGACAGCAAGTCCTTGCATCCCGAGGGGAAGGGGTGCTGGGCCCAGGCAGGAGGGTGCAGCGAGGGGCGTTAGGCAGCTTGCCAGCTCTGCCTTGGCTGCCCCCGTTATGAGTCAGAATTGCTCCTGCCCCACGATGTGTGCATTATACCCTCGTTCATAGACTGAATGGGCGCATTTATTTATACCTTCACGTGACAGAGATTAGTAGGACACAGTCCTCCCGCAGAACCCATTAAAGCTTGCGTCAGGGCAGGAGGGGCACCCCAGTGGCTCACACACCACCTCCTCCCTGAGAGCAGCTACCTTCTCTGGGCCGAGACTGCGTGCAGGGGCTGGGTCAGTATCGAAAGCTCCCTTGAGGGTTTACAGAGGCGCACCTGTGAATAAGGATGAAGGAAGGTAACAACCTAACAGCTGGGCCTGGGCAGCCCTGTGTTCCATGCATTGTCTAAGCATAGTCTTCCGCAGTGTCTCTCATATTCCTTTGATCACAAGATACAGAACCAGTTTTCTCAAGAAAAGAGCTATCGTGTGTAGACCTGACCCAGACCTGGAAGGCAGGCGCCGAGGCCCCAGACCCAGGGTTTCTTCTGTCTCGTGAAGCCCGCTGTCTGCTCTCTCTTCCCTCCCCAGCAAGGCCCTGCTCTGGCCTGGACGGGGAGTGGGGAGGAAATGGTGTGACTCTTGGGACTGGCCAGTTGGGAGATGCTGGCTAAGGTGGGGGTCCCTCAGGGACAGGTCTGCAGAACAGTGGAGGGGCCCAGAAAGGATTGTGCAGGGGTTCAGAAAAAAGAAGTTCACCTACTTCTGTTTAGCTCAGAGCTGGCCTGAATTTTTAATTGAAGCAAATTAAAACTTCCCAAGAATATCAGTCCACTTTCCCGGCAGTGTGCACACCCCCTTCCCCGCCAGTAATTTGCACCATCTGCTGACAAGAGCCAGGGCGGGACCTGACAAAGGCCTTTCCCAGCCTTTGGCCCAGAGCTACCTTTCCTGACGGCTGGGCCTATTTAGGAGAACTTTCCCAGAAGCCCCTTCGGGTCATGGTCAAGGTGGGGCAGAATCATCTCTATTCATGTTAGGGTGATCTGTAAAGCGATGTGAGGCGGGGGCGTTCAAAAGAGCTTCTTGCCTGACCTGTGGTGGCGCAGTGGATCAAGTGTGGACCTGGAACGCTGAGATTGTCCGTTAGAAACCCCGGCTTTGCCTGGTCAAGGAACACATGGCAGTCGATGCTTCCTGCTCCTTCCCCTCTTCTCCTCTTTCTCTCTCTCCTCTCTACAATGGATAAATAAAATCTTAAAGAAAAAAGAGGAGTGTAGGGCAGCTGTGTTGGGCTTGCTCGCTGGTTTATGGCTGCAACTGCTTTGCTTGATTGGTGTGTGAGCACATGGCAGCGCCAGTGCGTGTGGCCGCTGCAAGGCTGTGGGCGCTTGCGCTCGGGGATTGTGGCTGGTGGACAGCCTGCCCGCCACTGTGACGGGCTTTGCTGTTTCCCCTGCCTGTGTGCTCATCCGCCTGCCGTTGCGAGACTCTGTTAAACAGAATGGCCCAACGCTTTCTGGCTCTGCGGTTCCTCTACCGGCTGCCCGGATTCAGTGGGGACCTGCCTGGCCTCGGCCACCAGCGTTGCAAAGGGCTTCTCCTGTTTCTTTATGCTTAAACTCCTCCGCGAACTTTTTCCTGTTCTCTTTAACAAGTCCAAGAAATACTCTGTACCCTGTGTCCTGTGGGTGCTCTGTCGTTGGGGACCCAGGAGACGGAGGTGCTGGCGTTGCCTGCCGACTGTGACCCCTCCCGGGTGTGTGTGACCTTTAGCATTGCAGGTCTCCAGGAGAAGTCAGGGTGCACCCTTGCCGACCCTACTGCACTCTGAGCGGCTGGGACTGCTTTGCTACTGACACTTGAGCACGGATGTCAGTCGGCAGGACCTGCCTTACACACCCTCAGCTGTCTGCTGTGATTGATTCGTCCCTCCGGGCTGGCCTTTCCCCTCCAACAAGTGCTCATTGACTGCTTGCTTTTGACCTTGGGCTTGCTGGCAGTGGCTGTGGAGGCAAAGGACTAAATGCTGCTATTTTCTGTGAAAGGATAGTGCAAGTGGATCGAGTGCCCATTCGCGTTTGCTCCCGTGTGTCTAATAAATTCTAGAGGGACAGACAGGGATGCTAGGGGACGAGAATGAGAACGGGGCAGGAAGCGGGAGTTGGCTGGTTCTGAGTTGCTTTTACATCTTATTTGAAATAGTTAAAACCTCTCAATGTATTCTGACTCAAAAGTATATTTAAAAATTTATATAAGACCTGAGGGGGTCAGTAGCCAAACTGAGGGGTATTAATGCAGATTCCTAAGATTTTGGAATAGAGGGAGCAGGGTCAGCTTGAAGGACCCATCTCTCTCTCTCACTCTGTGGGGGCGGGTTCATCTTGGCTGATGAGTCATTTCCTGTGGAGTGAGGGGTGAGGTCCTTCATCCTGGGTTGCTGCGGCTGGAAATTCAGCCATGGTTCTGTGTGTGATGCTTGGCCCGTCTCTGGGCGTGTGCAGTAGTTTGCATGAACCCACTTAAGATTCAGGGTTATGCTTTGGTTTTGCAGCTCACTATTTAAGGACGAGCAAGTAACTTGCCCTTCCTGATCCATGGCGCCTTCATCTACCCTGAGGGCACGAGGCCAATCAATATAGTTAGCCAGTTCACAAACTCGTGGAGTGCAGTCATGTATGTGTATGCAAGCACTGGGGGGGGGACTATCGAGCACTAACTGAACGCTGGTTTTAAGACCTGCCTGTTAGTTGTTGCAGCCTGCTTTGTTGCCTAGTGCAGGGGAAGCAGCCGTGTTAGGCTTGCTGGCTTGCACTTTGCGTGATTAGTGTGTGAGCATGTGGCAGAGCCCTGTGTGTGTAGCCTGCATAAGGCTAAGGGAGGGGGGCGGTTTGCAGATCTCTGGCCTCCCGCCATGCGGCATGGATGGCCTGCCCACCAGTGTGAGAAGCGATTAACCTCGGCCGGTGTGTTCGCCTGCTGTTGTGAGAATCTCATAAACGGGAATGGCCCTACGGTTCTTCTGTGGCTTGCCCGAATCCAGTGTGAACCTGCCTGGCCTCGGCCACTGGCATTTTACCTAGAAAAGCCCTTTGCCGTCAGAAGAGGGAAAACCTGCATCTTACTGTCCGCGTGTCCACGAGGGGCTGTTTTTCCGCCGTGCCGCAGACACTGCTGAGAATGTGAACAAGTCAGAGCATGTTGTTTTTCTTGGCTCATCCTTTGTCATCTGATCATCTTGGACTTTAGTGCCTTCTCAGTCCTCCACAAAAACATTCTTCAGTTTATTAGTTACTATAATTACTCGTCCACTCGCCTTCAATTCCACAGATGCTCACTGAGCTCTTAACGTCTGCCAGGCTCTATGTGAGAGGGGGGTGGGGGGGAGTATAAGGGTGAACCAGACACGCTCTGGCTCCCCAGGAGTGTACGGTCTAGCGATGGCGTAGAAGACGTTGCCTAGGAGCTGGGTCTTGAAGGATGGGGAAGGTGACAGCAGGGGGACATCATTGGGATGGCGGTTTTGCAGCAATTGCTTTGCACTCGTCTTGACACTGATCATTTTATTGACGTTCTTGTGCTTAGTACAACCCTGGGGAAAAGTGTGGTCTTTAGTTTACAGGTGAGGAAGCTGATTCTCATCAAGGGGTCGCTGAATCTCAAGCTGAGGCCCTTTCTGTCTTTCCCGAAACTAGGCTGACTAGAAAGCCCACTCTCTAGTCCTTTTTAGTGTGCTTCTTCTTTTTTTTTTTTTTAAATTCATTTTAGAGAGGAGACACAGAGTGAGAGAGAGAAAGAGAGAAAGGGGGGAGGAGCTGGAAGCTCAACTCCCATATGTGCCTTGACCAGACCAGTGCAGGGTTTTGAACTGGCGACCTCAGTGTTCCCAGGTCGACGCTTTATCCACTGCGCCACCACAGGTCAGGCTAGTGTGCTTCTTTGTGGTACCAGGTTCCGGGGCTACCACAACCAGCAGAAAAGCAGTCCAGATCGTCAGCGCCCGCTATCCATACAGACCCGACCTTCTCTGTCAGGGGGCCTTTCCCAAGCTCTGTCTTCTGCCCAGAATGCTCTCCTCTCCCTTGCTTCCCCAGCCTGCCCTCCAGGGCCTGGCTGATTCTTTCTTCAGGCCTTTGTTTAATTACCTCTGCCTTACAGAGCGTGTCTGAATGTCCTCTGTAACGGAGCTTTCCCGCCATTCTGTAATTATAAATTTATGTGTTTGCTTGTTTGTGTCTGTAAGCCGCCCAAGGGCAGGGACCACGTCAGGTGTTTTCACTGATGGGTACCCAACGCCCGGTGTAGAGTGTAGAGTGAGGCTTGGCTTACTTACATTCTTGGCTGTGCAGGAAACATTGCTTTACAACATGTTCAAAACAACCTTTTATTTGATACACCCTTCCCCATCCCAGGGGGTTGGCAGGACTCACTGACCTCACTCATTTCCTCTCCCCTTCTTCTTGGGGGAGCCTCCTTCTGCTTTGTTGACTGGGGAGGGCAAAGGCTTGCTCCTCTACCCCCCTCCCACAGCATCTGGCCGAGACATGGCACCTAGTCTCGCTAACCTTTTTTCTTTGTTTCATTTCATTTATTTATTTAGTTATTTTAGCAAGAGAGGCAGAGACAGAGGGAGGGACAGATAGGGACAGGCAGACAGGAAGGGAGAGAGATGAGAAACATCAAATCTTCGTTGAGACACCTTAGTTGTTCATTGATTGCTTTCTCATATGTGCCTTGTGTATGTGTGTGGCTACAGCAGAGTAAACGACCCTTTGCTCAAGCCTTGGACTCAAGCCAGCGATCTTGGACTTCAAGACAGTGACCTTTGGGCTCAAACCAGCCACCATGGGGTCATGTTTATGATCCCATGCTCAAGCCACTGACCCTGCACTCAAGCTGAATGAACCCGTGCTCAAGCTGGTGACCTCGGAGTTTCGAACCTAGGTTCTCTGAGTTTCAGGTTGATGCTCTATCCACTGCACCACTGCCTGGTCAGGCTGTTTTATTTTATTTGTTAATTTTAGAAGAAGAGAGAATGGGAGGGGCAGCAGGAAGCATCAACTCATACTTGCTTCTTATGTGCCTTGATCGGGGAAGCCCAGAGTTTCAAACTGGCAACCTCAGGATTCCAGATTGATGCTTTATCTACTGCACTAACCCTTTCTTTTTATTTTTTTTTAATTCTTTTTATTCATTTTAGAGAGGAGACACAGAGTGAGAGAGAAAGAAAGAGAGAAAGGGGGGAGGAGCTGGAAGCATCAACTCCCATATGTGCCTTGACCAGACCAGTGCAGGGTTTTGAACTGGCGACCTCAGTGTTCCCAGGTCGACGCTTTATCCACTGCGCCACCACAGGTCAGGCTGCACTAACCCTTTCTTATTCCTCCTCTGCAAATATCCCTATCCATTCCCCCAAACAAGAAAATTCAAAGCAGGCTACTTGCTCAGGTAAGGTTGAGGAAGGAGAGAAAAAGAACACAGTTTCATTTGTCAAAATGTCATTCCAGCCACGGACAAATCTGTCCCTCTGCAGCTCAGAGGTGGGCTCTGCAGGGGTGAGAGAGTGTCCAGGGACTGGTGGAGCTGGCCTGAGCTTGCATGTTTCAAAACTGAGTCCAGGTTTCCCCAGGTACACAAAGATTATGACAGGACTAACCATTGCACAGTAACAATGACAGTAAATAATAAGAATGACATTTATTGAGCACTTACTGTGTGCCAAGCATCAAACCAGTATTTTTCTTTTTCTTTTTTTTTTAAATGTATTGTGTTTACATAGATTCTAGTGTTGAACTGGTATTTTTTTTATTATTAATTTTAATGGGGTGATACCAATAAATCAGGGTACATATGTACAATGAAAACATCTCCAGGTTATCTTATCATTCAATTGTGTTGCATACCCGTCACCAAAAGTCAAATTGTCCTCTGTCACCTTCTATCTGGTTTTCCCTGTGCCCCTCCCCTCCTCCCTATCCCACCCTCCCCTCCCTCCCCCCACCCCATAACCCCCACTCTCTTGTCCATGTCTCATATTCTCACTTTTATGTCCCACCTATGTATGAAATCATGCATAGGTGGGATTTTTTTTCTGATTTACTTATTTCACTCCGTATAATGTTATCAAGGTCCATCCATTTTGTTGTAAATGATCCGATGTCATCATTTCTTATGGCTGAGTAGTATTCCATAGTATATATGTACCAAAGCTTTTTAATCCACTCGTCTTCTGATGGACACTTGGGCTGTTCCAGATCTACGCTTGAACTGGTATTTTATACAAAGCATTTCTAACTCCAGAGTCCGGGCTCTTTCTCAGTGCCATGTTACCTGTCTTGTAAAGATAAGATCTTATTCACCACGAGTCCAGTCAACAGTGATGGCACTGGGCTTTCCTGTCTGGAGAGCATGGAGGAGACATTCCTGACAAGGGAATTCCAGGTTGGGCCAACTGAACCCATATCCTACTATCTTCCAGAAACTCTTCAGCCTGCTAAATTAGAATTACAAAAGCGAAGATTGGTCCATTGGCCAAGGAGTGTCAGAATCTATCCTGCTGGAGGTAAAAGTGGTTCCGATCATCTTTCTGTCTTCTTTTAACCATGACTTCACATGAATGGCATCTGGAGGACTTACTGCCTCCAGATGTTGGTAAGCATAAGCCAACGTCCACTTCTTTCTGTGTGTATAGACATCGTTTTTTGTATTGCCAGACTACCTGAGGGCTTCCCAGTACTTGTGTCTTCAATTTGCAGTAGTGAAACTAACGAACACTGAGCACGTCCTACGTGCCAGGCACTGTTCTAGGCTTTACATGGCTGAACATCTCTTAGCCACCCCATTACTATCGCTGTGATGCAGATGGGGAATCTGAGGCTCACAGAAGGTAAATATCTTGCTCAGGGTCACACAGTTGTCACGTGGCAGAGCTGGGCTATGAACTCAAGCTGCTTGACTTGAGATGTCATGCTTCACCACTCCCCTACATGGCTTCTAGTAGCAAACATTCATCTGGGAATTTCCTGGTGGGGACGGTCAAGTCAGACTGGACTTTGGGGGAGGGTGCAAGGAAGTTCTCTGTACTTCTGCCTTTGCTGTCACCTGCCTTTGCTGTCACCAGTTGAGTATCTACAGGCTCTGAGCTGGGAGCTGACTGGGCAGCCACACACACTCTCTCTCTCTCTCTCACTCTCTCTCACACACAGGGAGCATCCTTGTCACAGGAGTAAAGACCCCATCAGGAACACTATTATGCAGGGGACTGGAGGCAGTAGGACACAGTGGGAAAGCCTGCAGGATGCCAGGAGACCTGAGTAGGAATGATGGAAGTGTACACTGATGTCTAATCAGATGAGCTGGTACGAAACAACTGGTAGCTGTCAGCATCTCCACTCTGAAAGGAGAGATGAACTTGGCTGAGTTCATCAGACCCACAGGAGACTGTACTCCATCACCCCATGGCATAGGACATAGAGTAAAGGACTGGCAAGGCTCGAGACCAAAGTTGCTGATGGCACATGGGGTCGGGGAGTCCCCGGCTGGGAAGCAGATGGGAGTCGGAGGGTTTCAGGAAGAGCAGGACCTGTGGCGGGGCCTCAGGGCGAGCCAAGTGATGCCCGTAAGACATCAATGTGCAGGGCCTAGTTCATGAGGTTTCAGGTTGGCTAGACCCACCTCAGGCTGTCTTGGTATCAAAGGTGCTGCTGTCCAAAGTTACTGGGTAGAAGACGGGGACTGGGGCCGTGACCCGGCTCAGATGTAGAAGGTAGACTGAAGATCGAAGAGCTCTTATAATGTCCCAACTGGGAAAGGCTCCAAGGCCCTTGCTTATCTCTGAGGAAGTGAAGGTTCCTCCCAAACAACACTCAAGGTGGAGACTTGGAACCAAATTACCTGGCTCAGAGCAATAAGGGGTTAGAATGCTGTATTAGTGTGTGTGGCCGCTGTAACAAAGTTCTGCAAGTGCAGTGGCTTAAATAACAAATTTTATTATCTCACAGGTCTGGAGGCTGGAAGTCTGAGATCAAAATGTCAACAGGGGCCCTGGCCAGTTGGCCCAGTGGTAGAGCATCAGCACAGTGTGTGGAAGTCCTGGGTTCAATTCCCTGTGTTGGGCAGATAAAATATATTATGCTCACTTTGTTAAAGATGGCGCTGCCCATGTGGAAGCCTGTCGCCCAGGTGATAATATTAGTTGCCCTTCTTGCTTGGGACGGGCGTGATTATGTTAATATGTGTTGGGGGAGGGCTTTCGTGCCAAAAGGTTTTAAAAGGAGAGATCATATTGTTCTGGGGAAGAGTGATGACATTCTAGGAAGAGCCTAGAGATGAGAGCAGAGAAACGCCACCTGGAAAAGAGAAGCAGCAGCCAAGATGGCAGAGTGCTGAAGGAGAAGCCAGTTTGTGCAGAATTTGTGCAGAGAGAAGGAGATGGGGAACAGAGGTGAATAAGCCTGGTGAGCTAGAAGCCTTTGATTCTAGAAAAACTAGGATAAGTCAGTGGCTTTGGGAGCCCTGAATGGAAAGAGAAGTGTTTTCCCACTGTGTGTATTTCTTGCCCACCGGGTGCAAGTTAGGATTAAAGGTGATGGCCCACCAGTTCTTGGCTCCGTTGTTTCATTACCGTCTCTCCGAATCTAATGCGAACCTGCATGGGCCAGGCGGCTGTGATGGTGGCCACAGCTACTGGCTTTACACCCTGTCAGGGCACACAGGAAAGTGACCATCTGCTTCCTCAGTCCTCCTCCTCCCCCCTAGCCCCCACCCCCACCCCAGCAAAGGCTCGAATGGCTTGAGCAAGTTGGCTCTGGGTGCTGAGGATGGCTCCATGGCCTTGCCTCAGGTGCCAAGCAATGGAGCTAGCCCCAGATGGGCAGAGTGTTGCCCCACAGAGGGCTTTCTGGGTGGATCCCAGTAAGGTGGCAGTAAGTCTGTCTCGCTACCTCCCTGCCTCCCACTTGAAAAAGAAAAAGATGTCAGCAGGACCACGGTTCCTCTGAAGGTGCTCGGGAGGTTCTGTTGCAGGCCTCCAGGTTCTGGTAGTTCTTGGCTGGGGGCCCAAAGCTCCGGTCTTCACATGGCGTTCTCCCTGAGCGCATCTGCATCCAAAACGTTTCTTTTTTTATAAGGACACAAGTCATATTGGAAAAGGAGCCATACTACCCTAGTAGGACTTCATCTGGAACTATGCTATTTCCAAATAAGGTCACAGTTGGAGGTACCAGGGATTAGGACTTCCAACATACGAATTTTCGGGGAACACACTTCTATCCTTAACGGTTGGTCTCACATTCCAAGATTTGGGGCACAGGTCACATGTTCTGCTTACGCTGACTCCTACACTGGCTTCTTGTGTCGCCTCAGCACCCTGTGAGACTAAGCGGCCAAGCTCATCTGTCAGTGAAACAGGTCTGCAGCACTTAAAATGGCTGTGGCCTGGGCAGTCACCTTCTCTACATTGTGAATTGGCAGGCTAACAAGCCTCTCCAAATCTCCCTTGTGGGAAGGCTGATATGGGTCTGGAGCACCTGGCTTCAAACCTAAAGCAAAGTGGGTGTTCCACAGACACTAGCTACCCTCCCCCCCAGTCCCCCTGTGCGACTCTAGTAGAAAAATCTTCCTTTGGGTTGAGCTGAGACCCAGATGAGGGCACAGATTGGAGAGGGTAAATTATATATCCAAGATCACAGTGTTAAACTTTCTCCTCTCATAGAGTACCATCCTCATCAGGAGTGGGTTCCCTCTCCTGGGCCTGGCTAGTTCCACCTTCCCCTGCCATCAGCTCCACCCCATTTCTCCCTGACATCCTCTTCTGTGTTCCTAAGGATTCAGGGATGTGGCCTCAAGGCACGTTGGAAGAGGAGATGTGACCTCAGGGAGTGGGAGACCCGGGAGAGGATTTATGGAAACAGCCACAGAATCTCAGAGCCATGGAACTTTGGAACACTCTTATTCCAGACCCTGCTGGCTACAGGTGGGGAAACGGAGGCCGGGGTTGGGGAGGAGGAAGTGGAGAGGGCTAATGTACCAAGGTCATATGTTGGGCGGTGCCTGGTGACAGAAGCCAGTATATGGGGCTATATTGGGACTGAAGGGGGAGGTGGGGGGTGCTTCCCTGTGCTGTGAACTCCGTTCCCAAGGTTGGAGGGATTTTTGTCTGCGGAGGGGTCGCCCCTGAGGCTCTTGAGGAGGGCAGGCTAAAAGCAAGGTGGGGGAGGGAATCTGGGGATTGTGGGACAGGAGGAACATGCCCCCACCCCCAGCAATGGGTGGGACCCCAGGAGAAAGAGCAGGCGGGCTGGTGGGGTGCTGAGAGGACTCCGGGGACCGATCTGCCGGGACAGCTGGGGCGGGGTGAGTCAACGCCCGCCTGGTCCCATTGTGCGGCCCTGCGGTGGCGGCGGCAGAGGCAGCGACGGAGCTGCGGAGCTGAGCGGCCAGGAGGTGGAGCCGCGGGCCGTGGACTCCGGCGCCTGCGTCTGCCCGGCTGGCCCGGCTCGCCTCCGCTGCTCGCTGCGGGCGCCCCCCGGTTGCCCAGCCCTGCGCGGGGACAGGCCCCGGAGGGAGAGCGGGAGGGAGATGGGGCGCGGAGGTCGGCCGGGGCCCTACATGCCCTGGAGCACCAAGGTACCGCAGGGAGGGGCGGGGCGCGGCTTGGCCCAGGGTGTCCCGGGCGTGGCAGGGCCTTGGTAGGGCGCTCCGGAGCTTGGGTGGGCGGAGGATCGGGCTCCTGGGATGGGGAGAGGATGACCCAGCGAGGATCCTGATCCTGCCTTCCTCCCCAAGGGCACCCCACTAGGTCCCTGCAGCGCCCCCTTCTTCTCACCCGGGTCACGGGTTCCTCAGTGAGCAAGAGCCTCCCAAACCACCCCCCCTCCCCCAGCCATGGCCAACGGAGTGATCCCGCCGCCCGGGGGCGCCTCACCCCTACCGCAGGTGACTGACTCATGGGGCTGGGGGCTGAGGAAGGGGAGAGGGGTGCCCTCTGGCTGACCGTGGGACTCCCTAGGTCTAGGGTGGAGCTGGGCTAGGTGGTATGAAGAAAGAAGGGGTCTTTCAGTATTTTTCAGATCTGTTGGCCTGTCTCCCCAAGCTGGGAGCCTGGGCCCTGGAAGAAGGGGTGGAAGGTGGAGACTGCTGGCCTCCCGGGCCTCCACCTTTGGGCTTGGAGTTGGGGCGGGTGTGGGACAGCCATGGGCCCAGGGTCCTTAGGAGAGCTGTCTGAGCTTGCAGGTTCGGGTGCCTTTGGAGGAGCCTCCTCTGAGTCCAGACATGGAGGAGGAGGATGATGACTTGGGCAAGACATTGGCTGTGAGCAGGTTTGGGGATCTCATCAGCAAGCCCCCCGCCTGGGACCCTGAGAAGCCCAGTCGCAGCTACAGCGAGCGGGACTTTGAGTGTGGGTAGCCTGGGGACCCCTGGTGTGGCCGCCCTCACCACCATCACCTTCATTGCCACCATCACCGTGCTCACCACTGGCTTGGTCACCCAGTGCCATCTTGTGCTGGATGCTGTGCTGGACGTTGTGCTGGGCCACCATGCCATGTTAAGTCATCCTGCCTCACTCACCCATTGCCTGTCCACCTGCCAGGGAAGCTGGGTCTCAGTCGCAGGGGAGATGTAGGGAATGGGCCGGAGGCCTCCCTAGTGACCTTCGTCTTCTCCAAGGCTCTGCCATACCCTTAGCCTTCCTCCCAACCTCCTCCCACCCTTCCCCCACCTCTCCCCCCACCCCTCCCCCACCTTTCCCCTCACCCCTCCCCCACCTTTCCCCCCACCCTTCCCCCACCCCTCCCCCAGCTCTCCCCCCACCCCTCCCCCAGCTCTCCCCCCACCCCTCCCCACCTCTCTCCCCACCTCTCTCCCCACCACCTCTTCCCCTCAGCCCTGACTGCTTCCCCTTCTTCACTGTATGTCCTCCTGTTTCCACCACCCACTCTTTTGTGACTCTCCCTCTCCATTATTCCAGTTCCCCCACTCCACCAGGCCTCACCAACAACAGGACAGGGACACAGGTGTTAGGGGCAACCTGGCTCTGGCAGAAGAACTAGGGTGCCCTTGTTTAAGGCCTTGAGCTAGAATAAGGTGTGTCTCCCTCGGGTGGTGTGGGGGCCCCTTCTGCTGTGGGGGCCCCAACTGGCTCTCCTGCACCCCCAGTTCACCGGCACACATCCCACCACACCCACCACCCGCTCTCGGTGCGCCTGCCTCCGTCCCACAAGCTGCGGCGACTGCCCCCCACCTCTGCCCGGCAAACCAGGAGGAAGAAGAAGGAAAAAACCTCTGCTGCCCCCTCGGAGGGGACCCCTCCCATCCAGGAGGAGGCGGGAGCTGGCATGGAGGAGGAAGAGGAGGAGGAAGAGGAAGAGGAAGGGGAATCTGAGGCAGAGCCTGTGGAGCCCCCTCCCTCAGGGTCCCCACAGAAAGCGAAGGTAAGGGTGTGCCCTGAAGGAGGGCTGGCTGCTCAGGGGGTAGGGCAGAGGGGAGGCTTGGGCCAGCCTGGTGGCTGCATTGGGCCAGGGGCCCAGGATATGTCTGGCTTGTCCACAGTTCTCCATTGGAAGTGATGAGGATGACAGTCCCAGCCTGCCTGGGAGGGCTGCCTTCACCAAGCCCCTATCCTCAGGGGTCCTTCGTAGTGACAAAAACCCTCAGCACGCTGTCAGGTACTGGCCTCCAGCCCAGGGGAGGTCCTAAGCTCCTTTCTGACCCTGGGAGTATGTTCACCTCTGTCCCCAGAGCTGACAGGGAGAGGAGAGGAGGCGGGGGGATGGGGAGTGGGGGGAGAAGGGGGAAGGGAGAGGGGTGTGGGGCGCAGGGGAGGGAAGGGTGCCTCTCCCTGCCCACATGACCGGCAAGAAGGCAAGAATCAAAGGGCTGGGAGGGAAAGTGTTTTCCAGGAGAGAGGGAGACTGGGGATCAAGAGGAAGGGGGGCCAGTATGATGGAGCCAGGAAGGTAGAAGTGAGCTTTCTTCTGTGCCCAGGAGGAGCCAGTGTCTAGTGCCCAGGGGGCCACTCCAGGCCTTGCCCCAAGCTGGAGGCAAAGGAATCCCCTAACCTGGTCCATCTCCACTGTGGTTCCCTATCAAGTCCAAGGCTGCCTGTTGCCTCCCCAGCTCCCCCAACCCCCGAGCCCAGGCCTCCCGAGTGGCTGGGGAGAAGAGCCGGCCCTGGAGCCCATCAGCCAGTTATGACCTGCGGGAGCGGCTGTGCCCAGGCAGTGCCCTGGGCAGCCTGGGTGGCCCAGAGCAGCAGGTGCCCACTGATGAGGCGGAGGCCCAGATGTTGGGCTCCGCGGACCTGGACGACATGAAGAGTGAGTGACACCCTGTGCCAGCCCCCACAGCCCACTCCCGTGAGCATTGAGCCTGTGAGGGACCTTGGAGAGGCTCTGTGTTTTCCCCGACCCTGGGGCTGAGCCCCCCCTTTTAGTATCTCTGTCTGCTGCAAAGTGGTCATTGATGGGGAGCTCACTACCTCTTAGCTCTAGTTTCCAGAGCTGAGATTTCCCTTTATGTCACCTCTGCCCTTCCCTCCTGTTTCTGTCCTCTGAGTCGGCCCCAGAATAAGGCAGCCCCCTGGCCACATGATATTTGGAGGTATCATTATATCTCCCTCTTCTTCTCAGGGCGGACTCTTCTTACCCTTAACCAGCCCTCTGGGTCTGAGCTACCCTGCCAGGCCCTGCTTCTCTTATATCAGGGGCCGGGCCCGTCACCCCAACCCACTACCCTTGGCGGGCCTGGCTGTGATCTCGGCACATTCTTTCCGTCTTATCAGGCCTGGTTTCTGTGCCACCTGTCAGCACCCACGGGGCTCTGTGCCCAGGCCAGAGGCATTACAGACCCGCCTGCCTCCCTCTTAGAACCCATGTGTGGGCGGGGGTGGGGAGGAGGGCTTTGAGCTCAATACGTCATGGAATGTTGCCAGGGCCTGAGGACAGGGACAGGAACAATCCGATGGCAGGAGCAGTGGTGGTGGTGGGGTGGGAGGGTCAGGGGGAGGGTGTGTTTACAGATCCAGGTTGGGACTGAGAGCAGCCTGGAGCAGTCCGGAGACCTGGGGAGTTGGGGTCCAGGGACCCAGTTATCTCCAGCTCTGGTTGGGTAGAGACCAGTCCTGTCCGGGCTCTCATCTCTCAGGAGAGCCTTGGCTCTGGGAGAGAACAGGGGCTGAGACCTTGGCCACTGTCTGGGGAATGATGAGCCAGCTGGGGAGGGTCACAGAGCCCGATGGGGCGCTGAGCCCCGGGCCTAGGGCTGCCGAGGGCCGGGGTCCCGGGATGGCTCCAGCTCTCGTCCCTCGGGACTTGCTGGTCTCAGAGGACTTAGAGATGTTTGTGCGGGACCTTGAGGACTGTGACCTGTGGGAGTCTACCAGGGACCAGCTGAGCCCCATGGCAGGGGGATTAGCTTGTGAGTAAACGGGCTCTGGCTTGGAAGGGGCGGGGAGGAAGGGAGAGAGGACCTGCCTGACTCTGTCGGATGTGTCCCTACGGGGTTAGAGGTGGGAGCAGAGAGAGGGCTAAGGGAAGGTGGTGGGGCTTGGGGCCTGGCGACTCTATGTGGGTCATGGCACTCCAGAGTGAGAGGCAGTGGCCATGGCAGGGCCTGTGGACTAAGTTTATTGTGGCTTAGTTAGCAGTCCCCTGTGTGACTTTGAGCTACTCCTTCCTCCTCTCTGGGCCTCAGTCTCCTTATCTATGAAATAGGCACATTGAACAAGGTGGTCACACTGGCTGGCCCCTGGGTGACTGGCTGGGCAGAGCAGGGGGCTGGAGGGGCTGGCCATGACCCCATGAACCCAAGGCCCCAAGCTAGACCCCTGGGACTGCCAAGCTCACCTTCACCACAGGTCACCGGCTGGAGGACAACCCTGGCGTGCGGCGGCACCTGGTAAAGAAGCCGTCTCGGACACAGGGTGGGAGGGGCAGCCCCAGTGGCATGGCCCCCATCCTGCACAGGAAGCAGCAGCAGCAGCAGCTAGACCGGAGGCCTCATGAGGTACAGGGCCTGGGAGCGTGAGCCTGTAGCTTCCTCTTGGCCTTGTTGCCCCAGGCCTCCCTTTCCCTGCCTGCCTTGCCCTGCAACCGTGTCCCACCCGTTGGCCCCTGGCACCTACCCCAGGTGTTTGTGGAGCTGAACGAGCTGATGCTGGACCGCAGCCAGGAGCCCCACTGGCGGGAGACGGCGCGCTGGATCAAGTTTGAGGAGGACGTGGAGGAGGAGACGGAGCGCTGGGGGAAGCCCCATGTGGCCTCGCTCTCCTTCCGTAGCCTGCTGGACCTCAGGAGGACCCTCGCCCACGGTAGGGACCCTGTGGGCTGGCCCGGGGGCTGCATGCCCTCTTCAAAGACTACGGAGCCTATGCCAGGCTGCCCAGCTCCCGGGACTACTCCCTGGAGTCCTGGGCCCAAGAGAGGTCCGGCTGACACTTTTGGGATGTGGAGTCCAAGTGCCTGCACAGCTGTAAGCTCTGAGGGGCAGGGTTGGACCCCTGGTACCTGGCACTGTACCCAGGGCATAGTAGACATCAGTTCACATGCAGTAAACCAACAAATGACTCCCCTCCCTGGGCCATGGCCATGGTCATGTGGAATTGTGTATCTGCCTTAGCGCACGTGTGTTTGGCTCTCCCAGCATGTGTTGGGAGCAAGCTCTCCCCTGTTGGGGAGCAAGGCAGCTGGGGGCTGGTTTCTTTCTGTCTGATAGGACCATGTCCCCTCCTCTGACTGTGCCCCCAGGAGCTGTCCTCCTGGACCTGGAGCAGACCACGCTGCCAGGCATCGCACATGTCGTGGTGGAGACCATGATTGTGTCTGACCAGATCCGGCCGGAAGACAGGGCCCGCGTCCTGCGCACCCTGCTGCTGAAGCACAGGTTCCAGGGTGGGGTGCCCAAGGCGGGGGCTCCCACTTCAGCTGTCCCTCCAGGAGCAAAGACCCTCTTGTGTGGCTTTTCCAGCCTCGGCTTGAGTACCCAGGGGATGGGGAGGTCATTCCTGGTTCATCTTTGGACAGCACCAGCCATTAATTAGAAAGTTCTTTCTTGCACTAAGGCAGAGGGACGGAGACTTTGACTTCCTCCTGACTCAGTCCTCCAAAGCCTCCCCTCCTAACCTGCCTTGCCCCTCTGCCCTTTCTCCAGCCACCCCAATGACGACAAGGACGGTGGCTTCTTTCCCCGGAACACATCCAGCTCCAGCATGAACTCGATCCTGGGGAATCACCACCCCACTCCTAGTCACGGCCCTGATGGGGCAGTGCCTACCATGGTCGATAAGCCTGGGGAACCAGCCCCACTCTGGCCTCATGACCCTGATGCCAAGGAGGTCAGTTGCCTTACTCTGACCTGGCTTGGGGGACTGAGAGGGCTTCCAGTTTCAATGCAGTCCAGTGATGCTTTGTTGAGTGGGTCAGGAAGGTGGGCTGCCTGGCCCTGTACTAGGCCTGTGGGGGCATCTATGGGGCACATTCCCGAGGGGCCCCTAGTCAGGAGAATCAGGAGGTTTTAATGGGAGACACTTAAACAAGAGAAGGCTGAGGTGGTTGTGGGGGGCTGGGAGGAGGGGGCCAGATCTTGGCTGGGCTTCCTGCTGGTGTGAGTCTCATCATTAACAGTCAGTCGCTCCCCTGGCTGGGCGGGATAAAGCAGAACCCAGATCCAGAGGCTGGAGGGCGGAGTCCAGGGCTGGACCAAGGGAAGGGAGGGCCTGCCACGGCCTGGCCTCCGGTCTGGGTCCCAGCCCTATTCCAGTTCTGCGTCCTCAGAAGCCCCTCCACTTGCCCGGAGGAGACAGCCACCGGGGGAAAAGCCTGAAACTGCTGGAGAAGATCCTCGAGGATGCTGAGGCTACGGTGGTGCTTGTGGGTAAGGAGGGACAGGTGCCGGGCATGGGGCACAGGGCGCCCATGCCCCCACTGTGCTCTGCTTGTCTTGAGCTCTGGCCTGCGGGCTGCCTCGTCCATCCCCACTCTGGCCCCCACCTGCCCCTCCCTACCTGTCTTGTCTCCGGCCCTTTCTTCCCCAGTCCTCTGCCTGCTTCCCTTCCAGTTTTTGGCTATCTTGGACAACTGCTTGTCCGTAGAGCACCTTTATGAGAATTAGACAAAAGCGCCCCTTCCTTACGATCCTTATTTCCACCTGTTGATAAATTGTGATGGCCATGCAGACACGTAAGTGAGTAAGTCTGTTTTAGAATGGGGTCTCCTTGTGCAGTGCACAGCCTGCCCCACTGGACACGGCGGCCTGAGGTCTCCCCTCCAGGCCGGCTTTGACCGCTCACCCGAGCCCAGTGTCCTGCGCCGTCCTCTCCCCACAGGCTGCGTGCCTTTCTTGGAGCAGCCAGCAGCGGCCTTCGTGCGGCTGAATGAGGCCGTCCTCTTGGAGTCTGTGCTTGAGGTTCCCGTGCCGGTTCGCTTCCTTTTCGTGATGCTCGGGCCCAACCAGACGAGCACTGACTATCACGAGCTTGGGCGCTCCATTGCCACCCTCATGTCTGATAAGGTTGGTCCTGCAGCCCACGGGCTGGGCGTTCTAGGCCTGTTCCCCTGGGCCCTCCGTGTTCCCTGTCCCTCTCACTGGCCCCAGGATACCCATGGATGCAAGGGTGCTCGAGGCCCTCCTGGGTGGCGGCAGTGCTTTGGAGTGGTGGAGAGGGCTGTTGGCCCCCACAGCGGGTGCTGGGGGAGGGGGAGGGGGAAGCAGGGGAGAAGCAGCCCAGACCTCCAGGCTTTCGATGTGAAGGGCTGGATATGTTGGTTTATGCTGTGGCTTGTCTTGGGCTTCAATAGGAGAGTGATGTTTGAAATACTTACCAACCTACAGGACATGGGCATTCTCCCATCAGAATGGTCCCGGAGGCCTCTGCAAGGCCTGGTGTTGCCTCTCGTAGTTGTTGCATTGTGGGAAAGTCTGGAGGCTCCCACGGGAATAGAGGGCACTTGGAGGGGACAGTGTTCAGGGCTGTGGCTGCTTGCGGGCCAGCAGGACCCGTGAGTGAGTCAGAATTTTGACGGCTGGACTGGGCCCATGTATGTGGCTGAATGTTCTAACACCCGTTCCCCGAAGCCCCCGCGCGGGGGCTCCCCGGGTCGGCTCAGTCCCTGCTTTCCTGCCCTCAGCTGTTTCACGAGGCTGCCTACCAGGCTGATGACCGGCAGGACCTCCTGATCGCCATCAGCGAGTTCCTGGACAGAAGCATCGTGATCCCCCCATCGGAGGTGGAAGGCCGAGACGTGCTGCGCTCCGTGGCCGCCTTCCAGCGCGAGCTGCTGAAGAAGCGGCGTGAGCGCGAGCAGACCAAAGTCAAGATGACCACTCAGGGGGGCTACGTGGCTCCTGGGAAAGGTCAGGCTCTTTGGGGTCCTGGAACTCCCCCCGCCCCCGCTTCTGAGGCCATGATCCCAGCTCCATCCTGACTCCCAGAGTCCTCACGCAGCTCCCATCCCCTGCCCTAGGCCTCCACCCCAGGGGCCGGGCTGGGAAGGATTGAGGGTCTCCAGGCGGGAGGGGGTGGTCTGTGTTCCAGCAACCCCTTGTTCCCCAGAGCTTTTGGTGGAATTGGGGGGCTCTGAGGTGACCCCTGAAGATGACCCCCTGCAGCGGACTGGCGTGGTGTTTGGGGGGCTTGTCCGGGACGTGAAGCGCCGGTACCCGCACTACCCCAGCGACCTGCGAGACGCTCTGCACTCCCAGTGCCTGGCCGCCGTGCTCTTTATCTACTTCGCTGCCCTCAGCCCTGCCATTACCTTCGGGGGGCTGCTAGGTGAGGGGGCGGGGGGCTGAGGCAAGGGGGCTCAGTGTCACCTGTAAGGTTCCTGGGTCAGGGTGTCCCAGTGGCCTCTTTAGGGGCTTACAGGCGAACGGTGGTAGTCTTCAGTGTGACCAGCCTGAGCTGCTGGGTCAGGGGATTCCCATGACCACTTTTGGGGGGCTATACAGTGAGAAGAGGTGGGGGTCCCGTGATCACCTTGGGGGGCAGGAGGTATGGGGCTAATCAGAGGGCCCTACGCATCACTCTGGAGAGCTGCTCCATTCTTGTTGGGTCTCCTGGTTAAGGTGAGCTAGATAAAAGGGGGCAGGTAGGAGCCAGGCCAGGACCATCCCGCTGACCCTTGCCCTCCCCAGGGGAGAAGACTGAAGGGCTGATGGGCGTGTCTGAACTGATTGTGTCCACGGCTGTGCTTGGAATCCTCTTTTCTCTGCTCGGGGCCCAGCCCCTGCTTGTGGTTGGCTTCTCAGGGCCACTGCTGGTCTTTGAAGAAGCCTTCTTCAAGGTGACAGCCCTTTCCCGCTCCTCCCCAGGGATCACTGCCCCTCCCCCGGCAGGTGATAGGTCCCTGCTATCTCTCCCACCTCCCCCGGCGGGTGATAGGTCCCTGCTATCTCTCCCACCTCCCCCTTGGAGTTTACTGCCCCCCCCCATCCCATGGGGCCCTGATGTCCAGGGCAAACGGCTGTGGATAACCACCCTTCCCTCCTGGCTGCCAGTTCTGCCAATCCCAGGACCTGGAGTACCTCACCGCCCGGGTGTGGGTTGGCCTCTGGCTGGCGGTCTTTGTGGTGGCTCTGGTGGCCGCTGAGGGCAGCTTCCTGGTCCGCTATATCTCGCCTTTCACCCAGGAGATCTTTGCCTTCCTCATCTCGCTCATTTTTATCTACGAGACCTTCCACAAGCTCTACAAGGTGGTGGGCCACAGAGGGCCTGGGGGCGGGCAGCTGCGGGTGGCGATGGGCAGGGCCCTGGGGAGAAGAGTGTGGGAGGGGGCCGCATGGAGCATCGGGGCAGCGGGATCAAGGAGGGGACTCTGTTGGGTGTGGGCAGAGGGTCAGGGACACCCTGGCTTAGGTCTGAGCCTAAGGGGAAGGAATCAAAGCCATAGGGGTTGGTCAGAACTCTAGGATTCACCTGCATAGTTATGGTCACTGTCAGTACTGTGGGGCTGGGTGTCCTTGGATCACCTTCTGTAGAGGGGTGTGTACGTGGGTGCGTGTGTGTGAGTGATGTCGTTGGATGTCCTGTGCTACTGTGGTCTGGTCAGGCAGGTGGTGATGAAATCAGGGTTACCTGTCCAGGTGAGCATAAGGGCAACCGTGTAACCCACGCAGGTGTTCACAGAGCACCCACTGCTGCCCTCCTACCCCCCAGAGGGGGCACTGGAGGCTAGGCTGGACCTGAATGGGAGTGTTCTGATCCCCACCGAGGGGCCACCAGGCCCGAGGAACCAGCCCAACACAGCTCTGCTGTCCCTCATCCTCATGCTTGGGACCTTCTTCATCGCCTTCTTCCTGCGCAAGTTCAGGAACAGCCGCTTCCTGGGTGGCAAGGTGTGTGGCTGCCCAGAGGGGGCCTGTGGGGCCTCTGTGGGACTCCTTTAGTCCCTGCGGTCACTGTCAGCTCCACTCCAGAGCAGGGCTGCCCCCTTCTTCTGAGCAACCCCTGGGCCTAAAGCAAATCTGTGTGTCCCCCCCGCTCACCCCCCCGGAAGCCTCATCAGAAGAGGAATGCCTGCCTGGGCTGGCTGGCACTCACGGAGTTGAAAGGGACAGGTTGGGGAACCTCTCGAACCCGCGCAGACCCAGGAGGGGTTGGGGTAAGCAGCCCGTGCTCATCTCCCGCCCTCACCTTCATCTCTGCTCTCCTCCCTTCAGGTTCGCCGCATCATCGGGGATTTCGGCATTCCCATCTCCATTCTGGTGATGGTCCTGGTGGATTACTCCATCACAGACACCTACACTCAGGCGAGTGAGCCCCGACCCCTTCCAGCAGCTGGTTCTCTCCCCAGGGCCTCGAGAGGTAGGCTTTGATGTGTCCCCATTGCCCCAGAAGCTGAGATCAGGGCCAGAACTCATCTTTCCTAGTGGAGTGGCAGTGACCTGCTGGGGCCACACTGGGATGGATGAGTGGGGGCTTGTGGTCCTGCTCAGGAGGCCACCCAGGGGCTCTGAGGCCATGTGTGTGAGCCTTAACGCAAGACTCCTGGGAGAACAAGTGTGGCGCTGGGGTCAGAAGGACAGGTGACACCACAGTAGGTTCCCTGGCAGTGCTGGGGATCTGGGAGAAGGTATGCACTTCTCTGCCCTGTACCAGCCCCTTGAAAGCAACTTTGGAGGATATAAAACTAATTTCCCCTGAACCTGTTCACACCCCGATTCCCTGGAGCCCTGGTACTGGGGACACACAGGTTGGTGGGAGCAGCGACTGCATGGGTTCCTTGCAAGAGCAGGCAGTGTCCCTGAACCCTGTCTCCCTTCTGGCTGTGCAGAAGCTGACAGTGCCCATGGGGCTCTCAGTGACCTCCCCCCATAAGCGAAGGTGGTTCGTCCCACCTCTGGGCAGTGCCCGTCCTTTCCCGCCCTGGATGATGGTGGCAGCGGCTGTCCCCGCCCTTCTGGTCCTCATCCTGATCTTCATGGAGACACAGATCACTGCGTGAGAGGCCTGGGGGACACTGGGCAGACAGCTAGAGAGGTGGGGTTGGGGGTAAGGGGACAGTTTCTCCATGGTGCTGTGACATGCTGTCTGCCTGGTGCCACCACCATTTGCAGGGTGGCACTTGACAGTCCCCAGGGGACTCTAGTAGTATGTTCTCTCAGTGATGCTCACATCTTGTTTTGGTTCAACCACAATAACGTGGTGAGATCTGGCATCTGGCTTTTGTGGTGGTTTAAAAATCCACACTAGAGATTTGGCTTAAATCTGCTGCAATGTGAGAACTTGAATTTGGGAATGTGAAGAGGAAGCTGGCAGGTCCTGGTAGAGCTCCTCTCTGTGTGTGCTTCTCCCACTCCCTGTCCCTGCTGTGTGTGCCCAGCCCAGTCACTGGCCAGTTCACCCCCCACTTCGTCCCCTCCCTGTAGACTCATTGTCAGCCAGAAGGCACGGAGGCTGCTCAAAGGCTCTGGCTTCCACCTGGACCTGCTTCTGATCGGCTCCCTGGGGGGACTCTGCGGGCTGTTTGGGCTGCCCTGGCTCTCAGCTGCCACCGTCCGCTCGGTCACCCATGTCAACGCACTGACTGTGATGCGCACGGCCATTGCACCTGGAGACAAGCCTCAGATCCAGGAGGTGCGGGAGCAGAGGGTCACCGGCTTGCTCATCTCCAGCCTTGTGGGTGAGAGCGTCTACCTTGCAAGGTCCTGGCCTCCTTGGACCCCGAGCCCGTAAATCAACTCTGTCTTCCAGGCTTGATCCAGGCCCCTTCTGAATCTCCATATGTGGCCTTTCTAGCCCCTGCCCTGCCTGCCAACCCTGCTTCTTGACCCTCCATGTGCCCAAGTCCTTTCCTGGTTCTCTATCCTGTTCCATCTTCTCTTGTTCATGGTGATGAGGCTCAGCTGATCAGTTAGATGGTCCATGTCCCCTCCCCACCAGGCCCATCTGCCCTCACAGGGCTGTCCTGGGGGTCAGGTAGGTCTGTGTCACCTTTTCCAGGCCTGTCCATCGTCATGGGGGCTGTGCTGCGCCAGATCCCATTGGCTGTGCTCTTTGGGATTTTCCTGTATATGGGGGTCACTTCACTGTCTGGTATCCAGCTGTCCCAGCGTCTGTTGCTCATCTTCATGCCAGTAAAGCACCATCCTGAGCAGCCCTACGTGACCAAGGTATGGACAGGAAGCACGGGCACGGGGAGGTGGGTGATGGCAAGGGGCTTGGAAGGGTCCCTGGGTCGGACACAGACAGGATGACTATGAAGTTAAGTTGCGACCTAGGGAGCCAAGTCCCCAGGGCTGGGGGTGGGAGGGGAGTGTGGTGAGACCTGCCTCCTGTTCCAGGTGAAGACGTGGCGGATGCACCTGTTCACCTACATCCAGCTGGGCTGCATCGCACTGCTCTGGGTTGTCAAGTCCACGGTGGCCTCGCTCGCCTTCCCCTTCCTGCTGCTGCTCACAGTGCCTCTGAGGCGTTGTCTTCTGCCCCGGATTTTCCGGGATAGAGAGCTGCAGGCGGTAAGGGATAGTGCTCGGGGCAGGATCAGGGTGGATGGAGCCTGGAATCATGGAGACCTGGGTTCCAGCCCCTGCTGCGCCGCCTGCTAGTTGTGTGTCTGCACGCAAGTTACCTAACCTGAAATTCTTACTTTCATGTATAGAATGGGCTAATAGTAGGTGCTCCCTCGCTGGGAGGCTTGAATGCTAGTGCAGGTAAGGCATTGAGGATGATGGTTTGGTGTGGAGTGAGCACAAGGCAGCAGACAGCGGTGCTGACTGCACAGACCAAACGTAGCTGAGGGACGAGTAGGAGTGTGGGAGCGCTGAAATGCACCCGAGTCTTATTTTTGTCACATAGAGGAAGGGACATCTTTTTGCAAATCATTCATCCAATCATGGTCTACAGAGGTATACTGCAAGATGTAGGGGTGGCCCCAGGAAAGTCCTTCATATGGGGTATCTCTTATCATTATTGTTACTAGGTGTTGTCACTGGAAGGGTGGGTGACCTGCAGTTCTGGCTGAAGGGAAGTGCTTGCATCTGGGGTCACTGACCCTGCAGACAGTGTGGGCTGCTGGCCCGGGGAGGAGCTGGGGAACTGCGGGGTGTGAGTCAGCTTCCCTGCCTCTGCCGCCCCTCTGCTCCTTCTGCAGCTGGACTCAGAAGACGCTGAGCCAAACTTTGATGAGGACGGCCAGGATGAATACAACGAGCTGCACATGCCCGTGTGACCCTCCAACACGGTGCCCCTGCAGAGACACCGACACCTTAGTGACTGACGCCCGGGCCCCCCGCAGAGCCCGCCCCAGGGCCAGCGGACTTGTCACGACTCAGAGACATGCCTGGAACCACTACTGAGGCCACAGCCAAAGGAAGGCCCGGACCCTGCCGGAGGCTCTGATCTTGTCTCATGCAGGCCCTTTTGCAGACCAGACCCGCACAGGCTTTGAGCTCATTATAACTGCACCCCTTGTCTTGTGTCTGTCTCACTTTCTTGGTTCCGCATCTGGTTTCTCAGGTCCTATTTATCCATCTGGAATTGGAAGAATTGGAAGAATTCTGTTTTCAGGGTCATCAAAACCAGAGAAGAGGTTTGAGGCGAGGACAGAATTCTTGAGGGAAAGGGAGAGAATCAAGACCACAGAAGGTCAGAGGTGGACCATATCACCCTCCTTAAGCCCCTTCAAGTGCAGCTGAGGAGTGGGGAGGCTCAGGGTCTGGCTCAAGGTCACATGCCTTTAATCCTGCCCCCGTTTAGAAGGGCTGGGGTGGGGGATGGGGTAGAGAAGAAGGCGATTGCTGTTTTAGTCACTAGGGAAATCAGAGCTTGCCCAATGGCTGTGGAGCTACAGAGGGGAATGTGAAATGTTTGTCTTCTTTTCCTGATTCTTGGCATTCAGAGGAGCAGGGACAGTAGCCCAATCCCCTAGACGCCAGGGTGGTGCTGGACTTGGGGTCCCTGGACCGTTTTAGATTCTCCCGGCTTAAAAGAGAAGCAGTTCTGGGATTCGTGAGGCCACTCCTTGTGCAACAGTCTGTTAAACCAGAAATAACCTGGGGGCCCTCGAGGAGGGTGCAAACTGGGAGCCCTTTGCGTCACAGTTGCTGGGCAACCAGAGCGTGGTGGAGCCGTTTGTCTCTGCGTTGCCCTCTGGTGGCCGCTCTCTCACACTGCAGGCCCTACCACCTGGTGGACTCTGTGGTCAACTATCCCATTCAAACACATTCAGATCCTCCTTGGAGACGCCGGGAGGCAGAGAGGTTCCTTTGGGTTTCCCAGTCCTAGGCAGCTGTGAGCATCCAGAGCTGGGATCCCTCATCTCCATTAGCCATTTCCGCAGGAGCTAGCTTCTTTCTTATCCTCTTCCCAGTTTCCTCCCAGGTGTTCAAGCCAACAGCTGCAGGGTCAGGAGAGAAGGGACAGATGATCACTGGGAGGTTGTTATGTTCGTAAGAAAGAGCTGCGCCCTTCCAGCTGTCTCGGATTGTCACCCAGGTTTAAACATTTCATTTCAGTCGCCCAGGCTCCCATGTTCTCGGGAGCCACATTGGCTTCTAACAGCATCAGGCTTCTCTGATGGACTCCCCTCGCCTAAGGACCTAAGGACAAAATCCCTTTTCACTGAGATTGGCCAAGGCCAGGCGGAATTTCAGAGGAACTTTGATAAGAAGTCAAGTTAACTCAAAGTAAAGCAAATACAGAAACCTAAAATATAGATGTATGCAGAGCAGATTACAAACACAGATGGTAGAGGCTGCACAGAGAATCCTGGTCGAAAGTCTTTGCATGGAGGACCCTATTCTTTCCTCAGAGTCATCAATTAGGTTGCCTGGCTCCCCTGTGGGACTCAGTATTGATGGGCTGTTAACTCTAGGGGATGCCAAGACCCCCCACAGGAAGGAACCACTACTTGCTGAGCCTTTGAGAGAAAGAGGCAACCCAAACCAGGAATACTCAGCTCTTCATTGGGCACAGGTTGTGTCAGTCATCTCCGCTTGGCAAATAGCTGAGAACTGTGGGCATTCTTCAACTGGAAAATGAGGAATAAGAAGGTGGGGACTTCGAAACAGCAATGAGTCCTGGTCCTAGCTTGGAGATGGTGAACCTATGACATGCGTAGCCATTTTCGATGACATGGGGCCGCGTGCCGAGAAGGACGTTTCATCCTCGGCTCCTGCATGGCCAGGTGCAGTAACTGAGGATAAAACATTTGCTCTAGTATAGACACTGTGCCGGAGGTCTGTAGGCCAGAACAACAGAACTCCAGCACAGAGCGTCTAGTTCTGGGACTTCCGGTTAGACCGTTTTTCTCGAAGTGACACACCACCCGAGTTATGCTAGGTTTTTTGGCGAATTTTGAAACAGCAAGCTCAAAAGATTACCCATCACTGTCCTAGCTGGTGTGTCCTCTAGTATAACTAGGCTCTGTGGCTTCTGAGCAATAGGTGAAAAAATTTCAGTGAATGGTAGAACCAGACAGAACCTGTGGCTAGTGAACATGTCACCTAGTGGGTGGCCTTGAAGACCACCACCATTCCTACCTGCCTTTATCCCCACCCCCGCAAGAGAGAGCAGCTGCAGTTTATAAGCACCTGAGGCCAGAGCTGGCCAAAACATGCTGAGCTGGGCCTGCTTAGGGGCCGTGCTTCCTTACCCAGGCGGGTCCTATGGAAGCCCTGAGAGGACAGAGGAGGCTGCAGCGACCCGAAAGCTTCCTGGAGGTGGTACTGTGAGCGATGGGCGCGGGGGTGAGGGACAGACAGACAAGGGATAATGGGACAGTGGCAATCCCATAGTCGGGCAACTGGCCTGGCCTGGGAAATCAGAAACCATTTCATTTGGGGACAGTGGGAGTTTGTTCTAAAGCTATAGTAGTCCCTATATTTTCCTCAGCTTTATCTTCACTGACCTTCTAACTTTACCCTTCTGGGGGGCGGGCAGCCTGATGGAGGCCTTTCTCCAGATACCAGGGGTGGGGAGATCAGGCCCCATTTGGCCCTGGTGGACTAAGGGGTAGGTAGAGGCCATGGTATTTTTGACTGGAGGTAAGTTGAGAAGTGGGCAAACTCAAGGTGGTAGAGCACCTTTCCTGTTACGAGGATGCCAGGCCCACTGCAATCTTGCCCCTCCCCTTGCAGCTTTCCGAGTGGAGTCAAGGCCACATCTTGGGCTGTTGCCCAGAGCTTTCATTATCTTTGGACAAGTTCAAGCCCACTTCAAGCCCAAAGAAATGCTAACTCGTTCTTCTACTTTGAGCAAAAAGGGCAGCTGGCATTTCCTGTTCCACACTGAGGATTCAGCTCACTCGTGCTGTCTGAGGCCCCTGTGAAAGCTCCTGACTGTCAGAGCTCAGAGACCATCTGCCTGGATGGATTGCCCCGGACCTCTCCTTTAGGGCACAGAATCTGGCAGTGATGTGTTTTGTTTGGCAGCTTGTGTGACATCTCTTCTTGTATCAGGTGACTCAATGATCATGCCTGTTGACACTTAGAGCTCTCAAAGGGAATTCTGAGCAGCAGTAGAAGGGCAAAGCAGAGCTCAAGGGCACTTGTGCCAAACGCTGCCCATACAGCTGGTGCTTAAGCTATTCTGACAACAGCAGTAAAGAGGTGCTGGGCAAGCTCTGAGCAGGGGATGGGATCCGATGTGGCCAGTAGGAAACCCAGAGTGAGTTTAGCTTCCAGATAAATGCATTATGTAATTGAGAGAGAACCTGATTGCTTGCATGACTCACCACTGTACCAAGTGCAAGCTCTAATGTTCGTCAGGTTTCTGTTCCAGAAGGAAGATTTAATATTTGAGACCACCGATGGGATTATTTCTACTTTAGTTGGAAAGACTTTTTTTTATTAAGCAACTGTTTATCAGGTGCCGACTAAACAGTTGTTGGGTTGTTCTTGGGTGGTGGGTGACTCCCACTTGAATCTGGGGGCCTGGAGGAGGAGCAGGGAGCCCTTGGGCTAAGGCTGCCAGGACCAGGGGAGGTGAAGGGCAGATTTGGGGATGGAGCAGGAGTGGGGAGCAGCTGCTGGGATGGTGGGCGTGGGGAAGGGGGTGCTGAGGAGCATGCCAGGCAAGACTTTGATTTGAGGATCCCTGGCCTGCTGGCCATGGCCCGCCTCTCACCACACACCCATGACTTGTACTTGTCCTCTCTTTTCTGGACCATAATAAGGTGGGCAGTGGCCCAGCCCGAGCTCTTTTTGTATCCCTAACAAAAAACACCAGTGCCTGGTCTTAGGGATGTGTGGAAGGCATAGGGGTGAGCAGGTGACAGAGAAGGAAAGACCAACAAGTCAAGTACGCTGTCCCATTTAGGATCCAGTGAAAGCCAACAGTGATATCAGTAGGATTTTATTAAAGAATTCTGGAAATGTTTTGATTATTATTTTTGGTAGCTTCAGTTACAGATGTCACTTTCTCTGTGTCTGTTAGTAACAATACCCTCAAAACCCAGAGGCCCTGTGGGTTTCTTTCTGAGCCAGCTGGAGCGAGAGAAGTTGGCGATCCTACATGCCAGGCTCATGCCCAGACAGTGGCAGGTGGGGGAGACAAAGTGCTATTAGGTCCCAGGAGCCCTAGGAGACAAGCTGGTGATGGATGGGGAGCTTGAGAGTTGGCGCTGGGACTCGAGCCAGCCGGAAGCCTTGTGTTCCCTCTTAGCTGTTCATTCCTGTTCCACCAGTGGTTCTTCACAATGCTAATGATGGAGGGACCAGAGCAGCTACTTTGTTTTGGCTTTTGGAGAGCCCATTGTGTACAGGGTTTTTTGTAAGAACATTTTCCAAGGACAGGACCCCCCATGGCCTCCCTTATTTCCCATTTTCTCTTCTCTAGCCTCAGCTTTCTGGGACCCTCCCACCTCCAGCCAACTTCCCACTATAGTTGAAAGTTATTTCTTATTATCACTTCTCCTTAGTATAAAAATACAAATACGTGGTGTGTATATTTATTTTAGAAAGGGCAGGGACTATGCCTATTTCTATCTTGTTTACCAAGCAACTAAAGGGCTGTATATAACATACTCTGATGTTTGGGCTGGTAGGTTGGGGCTGTGATCCATGAGCTCTCTTCTGGCTCTGCTGACCTGCCCTTCACTGAGAGCCTGTGGTTGAGTGGCCACAACACAGGCTGGTAGTTGGGAGTCCTGGCTGGTGATCTTGGCAATGACCCCTCATCCCTTGTGGAGATTAGGACTTTGCCCCCAGTGCCTTTTATGCAGACCTTGTTCTTCCAACAGTCCTTGACCACTGCAGTTCCTGCTCCTGATGCCGACAGTCTCTGGGTGAAGTTACTAGGGTTTCGAACCTTTTCCTTGGCTTCCTAGGTGGAAGGGCACATAGATCTTGGGGGAGTCTCCTTTTTCCTTTCCCAGGAGATTTAGGAACTCGGGGACCCTAGGGGGTGAAGTAGGGCGAGGGGGTGGAGCTGAGCCATGACCTTAAAGAATGACTTTGGGAGTCGTGATTGAATAATCGGACAAAGCTGCAAGAGCTGGACAGAATTCAATTAGGTCAAAGTTATTATTCGTAAGAACTGTGCAGCCCCCAGACATCAGAAGCATATGACAAGAATGCAGGACTCTTTAGCATTAGATGGAAGAATATATAGTTACATACCTTAAGGGTCAAATAAATGCAAAATCAGGTGTGGGTCCTGGATGGGCATGATGGGCTGGATGGACTCTGATTTGAAAACCAGTAATCAATTATTAGTAATCTCCTTGGCCACTCCCACCTTTAAGTTAGCATGTTGGAGACAGGAGATAGGGCTTGACTGCTCCATAGTGTCACCAGTTAGGATCCGGTTGGTCCCAACACAAACTTTCTCACTGAATAGCATCCTCAGAAGTATATCATCTTCCTTTACATTTTAGTAGTCCAGGGGACATTTGAAATTGAGCATACAAATGTTTAAAAGGAATAACTATAGGTTTTTTTAATTAAAAATATATTTTATTATGAACTGATGGTCCCTGACTTACTTAAAATTTCTTGACTTCATAATGGTGCAAAAATGATATACATTTAGTAGAAAACATACTTCAAATTTTTTTTTTTAATTTTAGAGACAGTTTTCTCATTTTTTAAAATTTCTTTTTATTTTATTCATTTTAGAGAGGAGACAGAGAGAGAGAGAGAGAGAGAGAGAAAGAGAGAAAGGGGAGGAGCTGGAAGCATCAACTCCCATATGTGCCTTGACCAGAGCAGTGCAGGGTTTTGAACTGGCGACCTCAGTGTTCTCAGGTCAACGCTTTACCCACTGCGCCACCACAGGTCAGGCCATACTTCAAATTTTAAATTTTGATCTTTTCCTGTGCTAGGGATATGCTTGCTGTAGGATACTTTTGTGATGGTGGCCAGTGGCAGGGAGCCCTAACTCCGTCAGGCAGGCAATTACAAAGGTAAAAATCGATACTCTGCAGTGTAGTACTAATTGCATTTTGACGTACGATATTTTCCAATTACAATGGGTTTATAGGGATTTAACCCCACAGTAAATTGAGGAGCATCTGTCTTTTCAAGTTAAAAGAATTTGTGCATATATTATTGTCTTAGCCTGTTCAGGCTGCTGTGACAAAAAATATTATAGACTGGGTGGCTTATAAACAAGTTCTTGATGGGAAATCCAAGATCAAAGTGGTGCAGATTTGGTGTCTGGTGAGGACCTGCTTCCTAGTTTATAGATGGCTATCTATCTTCTCATTGTGTCCTCATGGTGGAAGGGACAAGGGAACTCTCCGTGTTCTCTTTCATAAGGGTACTAATCCGATTCATGGGGCCTCCACCCTCATGACCTAATTACCTCCCAGAGGCTCCACTTCCTAAATACAGTACCATCACATTGTGGGTAAGGATTTCAACATACACATTTTTTGGGGGAGGAGAGACAAGTATTCAGTATATGACAATGATACATTATATACGTGCAATTTTAAAGAGAATTTGGTTATTAGAATAATAGACCACTCTTTTTAAGTGGGAGGAGAGGAGATAGACTACCTCATGCACCCTAACCAACCGGGATCCACCTAGAGACCTCTGTCTGGGGCCGACACTTGAACCAATCAAGCCACTGGCTGTGAGGAGAAGAGAGAGAGAAGGGGGAGAGGGAGGGGAAGAGAAGCAGATGGTTGCTTCTCCTGTATGCCTTGACAGGGGATCAAACCCGGCACTTCCTCATGCTGGCTGATGCTTTATCCACTGAGCCAACTGGCTAGGGCCAACATTCTACTTCTATGATTGTACTTGAATCGTTGATTGAGATTTGTGATTTTTAAGTTGAAATATTTTGAAGTTTACATACAGATTGGAAATTTAAGAGAATTGCAGCCTCACTGTTTTTTTTTTTTTTTTTCCTGTATGCTTGCTTTTTTAAATGACAAGAGTCACTTTAGTACTTGGGAAGGTTCCTCAGTCAGATGAAGTACTTCCAAAGAAATTGAATATATTAAATTTATACATGCTGCTTAAAATGTTAAAGAGGTTTAATTAACTAAGTGTTTAAATAGGGCTGAACATTAATCAAAAGCCCTCTCAAAGTGATTGTTAATATTTGCTAGACTTACAAATAGGATAATAAGATTCCTAATCTGATTTTAAAAGCTTAAGGAAGAGCCATAAATTTCTGAAACTATTCATTTAATAAATCAAATACTAATTTTCAAAACCCATGTAAAGCTATGAGTGGCCTCTTCTGCCCGCAAAAGCCCCCCTTGAGGACGTGAAAGCTTTCCGTGTAACCAGCGAATGCTTCTTCAGTTGTGCGGGAGGCCGGAGGGTGAGTGAGAGGCAGGGAAGGAGAGGATAAGGTCTTAGTGTCGTTGGGATCGTCTCATGCCCAAGGTCAAGCTAGGGAGTGTATTCCGCCCAGTGTCAAATTGTTCGTCTCATGGAGAGAGTATGATTTAGCCTATGCTTGACATGTGGGCGATCAGGATAGCTGAAAAGGGTATTTGGCGATGAAGATAGCAGGTTGAATTTTGATGTCTTTGGGCTCCTAGCAGCCCCTCTCAGCGAGCCCTTCTATGTGGACTTCTACTGTTCTGTTTTCTCTAAGCTATTCCTCAAATCCTTTCCCCTGAGAAAAAATAGGGACATTGTGTGGTACAGCCTGAGGTTATTGTCTCCCAGAGGGGTCTGAGAGTCAGACTTCTCACTTGCGTCTGACAGAAGCCTGCTCTGGCCAATATAAGTACAAATTAAGCGATTTAATAAACAGCGCTGTGAAAGAGTCACTCACAGAACCAATGGGAAAATCCAGCTCAGAAGCAGTATTGGCCAGAATCATGGTCAAAGATGTGGCATAGGAAACGTTTGGAGAAAACACTGCTCTTGCCACTGAGCATGAGATGACAGGGTTTGAGTCCCTGGTGGTGGATAGTGACGTGACTGTTGCTGCCATGCTGCCCTTGAAACGGCCACCAGAAGGAGTCTCCACTCCCTTCTCTGCATTGCTAGCACCTGGTCCAAATCTCAGGTGCATGCGTCTGACTGGCTAACTCAAGCACTGTGCCCAATGCACAGGGAAGGCTGGGAAGAGTATGTGGCATTTAAGCTTCCGTGGTGGGAGCTGGGCTTTGACTCCCTGTGAGACTCATGGCTGTGGTACGTTGGAGGCAGCTTACAAGAGTCCATTCTTAAACACAACCATTGTTGAAATGTAAGTTATAGTAGGTCTACTTTTCCCTACTCCTCCTACAAAATACAACTGAGAACCCTGGACATAGTGTGCTCTTCCTCCCAGGAGCACGCCCATACCTCTTCTACTCCCCCCCTCCCCCCCACAGTTGCACATCTCTTAAACATTAAGGGTCCTCAAGAGACTTGCAACTAGGGGACAATGGGTAGTGCCAGCTTGTCCTGGGCTAACCCTCTGAGCCTGTATCCAAGGCCCCCTTTTCTTCACTCAGTTTTTTTCCATAAGGCTTCTAGAAGACCAAGGCAGCCCCACCTAGGCTCTCCTGTTGCTGCTTCTACAGTGTGTCCGTAAAATCATGGTGCACTTTTGACCGGTGAACAGTCAAAAGTGCACCATGACTTTACGGACAGCGATGTATTTTAGGCCCTTTCTTGTTTCACTGTCCCCAGCTTTAATAAACGTACTCCCAAGATTTAAAAAACAAACAAACTCTGGACATTATATATAAGAGAAACACAAGAAGACCCTGAAAGGAGAAGGAAAGAAGGCAGACCAGCTAGGGACCCTGGGACCGGAAGGACAATATATTGGTGAGTTCCTTGAAATTTATTTAAAATTTTTTTTTTACTTTTAGTTACAGTTGACATACAATATTATATTCACTTTACTTGTACAACTCAGTGATTGGACATTTATATAACTTATGTATGAAGTGATCATCTTGATAAATCTGATACCCATCTGACGACATACATAGTTATTACAATATTATGGATTGTATTCCCTGTGCTGTGCTCACAACCCCATGGCTGTCCTGTAACTACCAATTTGTATTTCTTAATCTCTTCACCATTTTCATCCTCCTCCCGCACCCCTTCCCATCTGGCAACCGTCAAAATGTTCTCTGTATCTCTGAGTGTTTCTATTCTGTTTGTTTATTTTGTTTTTTAGAATCCACATATAAGTGAAATAATACGGCATCTGTCTTTTCCTGTTTGACTTATTTCACTCAGCACAATACTCTCCAGGTCCATCCATGTTGTGGCAGATGTAAGATTTCATTCTGTTTTATTGGTGAGTCATATTCTATTGTATATGTGCACCCCTTCTTCTTCTTCTTTTTTTTTTCACCCCTTCTTCTTTATCTATTCATCTATCAATTGTCATGTAGTTTGCCTATACCTTGGTTATTTTAAGTAATTTTGCAATGAACATAAAAATGCATATGTCTTTTTGAATAAGGGTTTTGGGTTTCCTCAGATAAAATACCCAGAAGTGGAATTGCTGAGTCCTTCTTTGTTTCTTGTTATATAGTTTTATTTTAAAGTGTATTTCATCTGGTATAAGTACTGCTACCTTAGCTTTTCTTTGTGTTTACATTTTCCTGAAGTATTGTTTTCCATCCCTTCAATTTCAGTTTGTTGGTGTCTCTCAGTCTGAAGTGAGTCTCTTGCAAACAGCATATGTGAGGGTTGTATTTGTAACCGTTCAACCACACTATGTCTTTTGATTGGAACATTTCATCCATTTGCATTTAAAGTAATTGTTGACAAATATGTAGTTACTGCCATTTTATTGTTCATGTATACATTTCTCCTTAGTAAAGAAGATTCTTTAATACTTCTTGTAATACTGTTTTGGTGGTAATGAACTTTTTAAGCTTTTTTCTTGTCTGGGAAGCTCTGTCTCTCCTTTAATTCTAAATGATAGCTTTGCTGGGTAGAGTAATTTTGGTTGTAGGTCCTTGCTTTCCATCACTTTGAATATTTCATGCCAATTTCTTCTGGCCTGCAAATTTTCTGTTGAGAACTCAGCTGACAGTCTTATGGGAGCTCCCTTGTAGGTAACTAACTGCTTTTTTTTTTTTTTTTTTTTTTGCTGCTTTTAAGATTATCTCTTTGTCTTTAACCTTTGCCATTTTAATTATGATGTATTGTGGCATGGGCCTCTTTGGGTTCATCTTGTTCGGGACTCTCTATGCTTCTGGATTTGCATGTTTTTTTCCTTCATCAAGTTAGCTAAGGAAGTTTTCAATCATTATTTCTTTAAATAGGTTTTCAATCCCTGGCTCACTCGCTCTCTCTCTCCTTCTGGCACCAGATGAAGCAAATGTTGTTACACCTGATGTCCCAGAGGTCCCTTAGACTATCTTCATTTTTAAAAATTCTTTGTTCTTGGTTTGATCTGTGGTGGCGCAGTGGATAGAGCGTCCACCTGAAGTGCTGAGGTTGCCTGTTCAGGGCTCTGGGCTTGCCTGGTCAAGGCACATATGGGAATTGGTGCTTCCTTCTCCTCCCCTCTTCTCTCTGTCTCTCTCTCTGTGTTCTTTCTCTAAAAATGAATAAATAAAATATTAAAATAAATTATTTTTTCTTCTTCTTTGCTACCTATCTTACACATCACTAGTTTGACCTCTTCTTCATTTTATCTGCTGTTGATTCCTTCTAGTATTCTCCATTTCAGTTACTGTATTATTATTAATTTATGATTGGTTCCTTTTTATGGTTTCTATATAATTTTTTAATGCTGTTGAAGTTCTCACTAAGTTCCTTGAGTGTTCTTATAACCATTGTCCTGAACTCTGTATTTGGAGGTTCACTTGCCTCCAGTTCATTTGATTGTTTTCAAGAGATTTTTCTTGTTCTTTCATTTGGGACATGTTTCTCTGTCTCTCCATTTTGGCTGCCTCTCTGTGTTTGTCTCAATGTTATCAGGTAGATCTGCTATGTCTCCCAGTCTTGGTCCATCAGCTGCTCACGCAGTAGGTGTCCTGTAGGGTCCAGTTGGTGCAACCTCCCTGCTCACCTGAGCTGGGCACTTTAGGTGCATTGCCCCCGCCCCTTTGGGCTGTGTGCACCATCCTGCTATAGTTGAGCCTTGATCACTGCTGGCACATCAGTGGGAAAGACTGAGCCCAGGCCAATCGGCTACAATGACTGATCTTGACTACAGAGGAGATGCTGCTGTGCAGGAAGCTGAACTCACTTCAACGGGCCTCTGGTGCCTACTGACTCGGCCCTTTGAGTGTGTGGCATGTAGGGATGATTGGGTGGTCCTCCAGCATGGTCTGTGCTGGCATAAGGTGCGCTTGCTCAGGGCCTTCTGGGAGATGCAGGCCACGGTCAGCCAATGCCTCTGCCCTTCCAGGGGCTATCCTGCATGAGCTGCAAAGAGATCTGCAGATGGTAGCTACTTATGCTGGGCCTGGAGGTGCCTGGGAGAGGCCAAGTGTAAACTGAGTCTGGCTGTCACTAGTGCTGGGCCTGGGGTTACTTACCAAGAGGTATGGAGCACACACCAAGGCCAGATACTGCTTGTTTGGGGCTTGTGAACCTTAGAGTTTAGAAAAGTTTGAAGCGGGAGCCAAGGTAAGTCATTTGCATATAAAAGTCACTGGAAACAGCTTGGGTAGGCCCTCAATTTGGATGGGGTGGGGTCTCAGGGAATCACCAGGGGAGGGTGAACAGGGTTCGCCAGGTTGATGGAGACTCAGCTATGGCACCTGCCTTCACCTGTAGCAGGAGAGCTCAAAGGAACAATGGCCTCTGTCAGCACTTCTGTCTGAGAGAAAGCTGCCCCTCTAGTCCTTATTTAAAAAGCCAGACAAGGCCTGACCTGTGGTGGCGCAGTGGATAAAGCGTCGACCTGGGAACACTGAGGTCGCCAGTTCAAAACCCTGCACTGGTCTGGTCAAGGCACATATGGGAGTTGAGCTTCCAGCTCCTCCCCCCTTTCTCTCTTTCTCTCTCTCTCTCTCTCACTCTGTGTCTCCTCTCTAAAATGAATAAAAGAAAAAAAAAAATTAAAAAAAAAAAAAAAAAAAAAGCCAGACAACTCAGTTCCTCCTTACATGTCCCTGGTGTCTTTCAAGCTGCTGCCTCAGTGCTGGGGCTCTGAGTGAGTCTAAGTGTGTGCGTGGGCCCTGTAAGAGGAATGCCTGGGACTCCAGCAACCCTCTGTCTTATTCAGTCCCAGTCCCAGCTGGTTTTCACAGCCAGAAGTTATGGGGATTTTTCTCCCTGGCACTAGAACCCTGGGCCTAGTGTGGGGCTTGGACCTCTCCTCAGGGGGGACCTCTAGAGCTGAGATACCCCTCCTGATTTTTAACTGCCACACATGGGTGTGGGACCAGACCATTCTGTGTCTCTGCCCTTCCTGCCATTCTTGACATGGCTTCTTCTGTATATCCTTAGTTATAGGACTTCTGTTCAGCTAGATTTTAGCAACGGTTGTTCTGTAATTTAGTTGTAATTTTAATGTGGTTGTGGGAGGGTGCTAGTTTTGTGTTTACACTTTGCTCTTTCCCCTTGGGATTTCTTTTTGCCTGTATTTCCCAGACTTGCAGCTGAAGTGGCTGGCAACAAGAAATGCCAATGCATGGAGACAGAAGACCTCCAACAAAAGTCAGCCATCTTTAGCCAAAGGGCCAGGAAAGAAGCACCATAGCAAGACAGAAAACTTTCAGACAATAACTGCCAAACACCACAGAAAACTGCGGCCTCATCCCTACTCATGCTAACAAAGGCTAAGTGGGGAGCCTAGAATTTCAGCCTTGAGAGACTGTGACAAGACACCTCAACACCCTGACTGGGGTGGTGTCATAGAGGGTCAAGGAGGAGGCCTGGACTTCCATATCCATGTAGTAGCAGTAATGGGGCAGCCTTCCCCCTCCCATCTGCATGGTCTCAGAGGAGACCTATTGAAAAGTCAAAACTTTCACCATTGTCCAGCAATCTGTGACAGAGAGGGATAGTATATAATGTTAAAAGAGTCGGTTCACCAAGAAGACTTAGCAATGCTAAATGTATATTCCCCAAATAACAGAGCTGTGAAATATGCAAAGCAAACACTGTACTGAAAGGAGAAACAGACAAATCAAAATTATAGCCAGAGACATCAACACTCCTATCTCCACAACTGATAGAACAATTAATAGAAAATCGGCAAGGATACAGAAGAACTCAACATCACCATTAACCAATAGGATTAAATTTACATTTCTAAAACAGTTACCTAACAACATTAAAATACACATTCTTTTCAAGTGCTCATAGAATGTATACCAAGATAGACCATATTCTGGCCAATAAAACAAATCGAAAAACTAAAAAAATTAAAATCATAGTAGTTTGTTCTCTGCAGTGGAATCATGCTAGAATATTGACAAGAGGAAAATCTTTGAAAACTAAATAACAGCCTTTTAATAATCCATGAGTCAAAAAGGAAGTCTGAAGGGAAATAAAGATTATTGAACTGAGTGAAATTAAAATACAAAGTAAAAATTTGAGAGACACAGCTAAAGCAGTGCAGAGAAGGAAATTTATAGCACTAACTGCATAAATCAATAAGCTAAGCTCCTACCTCAAGAATCTAGAATTAAAATGGGCAAAATCAACCCAAAGCAAATGGAAGGAAGAAAATAATAAAGATAAATAAACCCTAAAACATAAAAACAGAAAATCAATGAAACAAAGAGTTGGTTTTTTGAAAAAGTCAATACAATTGACAAACTCTTAGCAAGACTAACAAAGAGACAAAGAGAAAGAAGATGCAAATGACCACTTTTAGGAATGAAATGGGAAATCACTGCCTACCTGTGGACATCAAAAGACTAAAAAGGGACTACTGTGAATAAGTCTGCACATGTAAACTGGACTTAGATGAAATTGACTGTTTCTCAAAAAACAAGAGCTACCACAACTCAATGTAAAAGAGGAAATTCAAATAGCCCTAGAACAATTAAGGAAACAGGATTCTTAATTAGAAAATTCTCATAAAAGAAATCTCCAGACCCAGATGGTTTCACTGGAAAATTCTACTAAACATTTCAAAAAGAACACCATTTCTATATGATGTCTTCCAGGTATCAGAAGAAGAGAGAACATTTTAAAATCCTTTTATGAAGCTAGTATTACCCTGATACCAACAACAAAGATTATACAAAGAAGGAACTAGAAAGACCAGTATCCCTTATGCATAGAGATACTAGAATTCTTTTTTATTAGCAAATATAATTCAGCATATATAAAAATTATAACCAACTGGGGGGTTTAATCCAGAGATACAAAGTTATTTCAGTATTCAAAAATCAATCCCTGAAATCACCATATTAACACATCATCATAACAATTGATACAGAAAAAAAAGCGTTCAACAAATTAAACATTGATGATCAAAACTCTCATGAAAATAGAAATAGAGGGGAATTTCCTCAATGTAATAAAGGACATCTACAGAAATAATCTACAGCTAACATTATACTTACTGGTGATAGACTGAATGTGCTCCCACTAAGATTGGGAACAAGGTAAGGATGTCCCCTCTCACCATTCTTATTCACCATAGTGCTGGAAGTTCTAGCCAGCACAGTAGGCAAGAAAAAAGAAGAAAAGGCATACGAAGCAGAAAGGAAGAAATATAATAGTCCCTTTTGTAGATGACATGATTGTCTACATAGAAAACCCTATAGTAAGAAACAAAACTAGAAATAATGTGTTTGGCAAGGTCACAGGATACAAGATTCACACACTGAGAACAATTGCATTTGTATATACTAGCAAGAAACAAGCACAAAATTAAAAAATACCATTTATAGCTACTAAAAAAAATAAATACTAGATATAAGTAAAAAATATAGGAGATCTATATGCTGAAAACTACATAAAGTTAATGGAAGAAATCAATGCAGAGACATACTGTATTCATGAATTGAAAGACTCAATATCATAAGGATATCAATTTTTCCTAAATTGATATATAACTTGAATGCAGTTTTTATTAAAATATAAGCAAGATTTCTTCATAAATACAGAAAAGATCACTCTAAAATTTATTAGGAAAGGCATAGGAGCTAATAGCCAAAACAACTTTGAAAAAGAAAAATAAAGTGGGATGAATTAGTTACCTGATTTAAAGACATTACATAGCCATTGTAATCAAGACTGTGATACTGGTGGAGGGAGAGGTGCACAGATTCAAGGAACAGAAAAAAGACCTCAGACAGAGACCCACAGAAATATGCCCAACTGATTTTTGATGGACAAAAGCAATTCAATGGAGACTTTTCAACAAATGGTGCTGGAGCAATTGGGTATCCATCAGTAAAAAGATGAACCTTGAGTTAAGTCTTAATACCTTATATAAAAATAAACTAGAGGACTCACATGAGGAGGGGCAGATGTACCAACTTCCAACTCCCAACTCCCAGAACCAAAGTGGATTATAACTTGATTTTAAGAACTATCATCTGGATAAACCAACATTGAACTGGACTGAGAGGACTCTTCAACCGGGGAACACTGAAGAAGCAACATTGAGACTGGTAGGAAAAGCAAAAACGTGGAAAGGGTTGCCAAGCTCCCCAGAGTGAAAGGCAGCCCGGAGAGACTCATGTGGTGGGAAGAGAGGCTAGTGAAAGGGTAGGGACCCGGGTCCCAGGAAAAAAGACCCAGCCTACAGCCCTAGAGCCTAGAAGAGGCATATGGACAGTATTTAGCTGTGAAACAGGTTAGGATACTGTTTGTGAGAAAGAGAGTTCTCAGACACAGGATTCTTAAAGGGACAGCGCAGAAAACCTCTCTCACAACCACTCACCTGGGACTCCAGGAGATAGGGAGAGAGGAGAGGACTGGAGTAGTGGGAAGAGAATGCGGTGTGGAAGGCACAGGGAGAAAAAGCTTTGAGGGACAACCACCCTAAACCCCGGGCTGAGTCAATCCACAAATCTGAAACAATATTTCCCCTGGAACCAGCAAGGGGAAGCAGGACACCAGCCAAACAGGCTCCCCGGCAGCAATTAGAGCACAGCCACTTAGAAGGAGGGAGCTTTCAGGACTACAGTACGGAGTGTTAGGATCTGAGCTGCAGCGCCCCCACCCACATTGCTGAGGGATTGCTGGAGGGCAGGCTGCAGTGGGACGCGATTGCGTTGGTGGGGGCAGAGGCCGAGCTGGCTGGTGTGAGCTCGGTCTAGCCCGCCTGCGACCCCACCTGTGGGGGAAAAGCGGGAGCCCAGAATGGGCAGAGATCCACTGCTGGACTGGGGTGAGCGGGTGTGCAGCCTCACCCAGCCTCCGAGGCTTGAGGCCTGCACAAACCGGCTTTGCCTGTAGAAGCCTGGGCTCGCAGTTGAGCAAGCACCAGCAGCCTGGCTGAGGAGCTGAGGTGGGTGGGGGTGGGGCGGAAGCCCAGCTTGCAACTGAGCATGTAGCAGCAGCCCCATCCAGCTGAGGAGCCGAGGTTGGCAGGGGCGGGGCGGAAGCCTGGCTTGCAGCTGAGCACACACCAGATGCCCCTCCCAGCCGGAGGAACAGGCTGACAGGGACCCACAGCGGAGCAAAAGTGCTCACCCTTGCCCTTGGAGCCCAGGCTTGTGGCCCGAGTGTGGTGCGCGGTCCCAACCGTGGGAGAGGGGCGAAGGCCGAGACCGGCTGAGGCTTATAAAGCCTGGCACGAGAACATAGCCCCTCCTGCAGAGGCAAGGCAGAGACCGCAGCAGCAGCCACAGTGCCAGCACCGGCAACACCCACACCCAACCACCTTAGGCAGTGGCAGAGGGGGTGGCAGGCCTGCAGACAGACCACACCTAGGGAACACAGAGGCAACACCCATTGGACCCCAGTAGCCTAACCCTTCTTACACACAGACAAAATGGGCAGGCAGAGGAATGCAACCCAAATGAATCAAGAGAAATCCCCAGAGAAGGACCTGAATGAATCAGATATAACCAAACTACCTGTTGCAGAGTTTAAAATAATGATAGTTAGGATGTTCCAAGAGCTTAGAGCAACAATGGATAGTTATTACAAACACCTAAATAAAGAGATAGCAAGTATAAAAAAGGAAATTGAAATAATAAAAAAGAATCAGACAGAAATGACAAATACAATATCAGAACTGAAGACCACAATGGAAGGAATTAAAAGCAGGATGGATGAAGCTGAGGATCGAATCAGCAAGTTAGAGGACAAAATAAACAAAGGCATAGAAGCAGAGCAGAAAAAAGAAAAAAGAGACTCAAAAAATCTGAAGAAACTCTAAGGGAGCTCTGTGACAACATGAAGAGAAATAACATCTGCATCATAAGGATTCCTGAAGAAGAAGAGAAAGAACAAGGGATAGAAACTTTGTTCAATCAAATCATAGCTGAAAACTTCCCTAAATTAAGACTGGAAAATGTTTCACACGTTCAGGAAGCACAGAGAACTCCATTAAAGAGAAGCCCAAAGAAATCTACACCAAGACACATCATAGTTAAAATACCAAAGCTAAGTGATAAAGAGAAAATTTTAAAAGCTGCTAAGGAAAAAAAGGCTATCACCTACAAAGGAGCCCCCATAAGGATGACATCTGACTTTTCAACAGAAACACTTGAGGCCAGAAGGGAATGGCAAGATATATTCAAAGTAATGCAGAACAAGAACCTACAACCAAGACTGCTCTATCCACCAAGGCTAATGTTTAAAATTGAAGGAGAAATAAAGAGCTTCCCAGACAAAAAGAACTTCAAGGAATTCATTAAAACCAAACCAATTCTGCAAGAGATGCTAAGGGGCCTGTTGTGAACATTTCAAAGGGGGAAAAGAATATAGCCAAAGAAGAATACAGCTTTAAAGAATAAAATGGCAATAAACAACTACATATCAATAATAACCTTAAATGTAAATGGATTAAATGATCCAATCAAAAGACATAGGGTAGCTGTGTGGATAGAGAAACAGGACCCATACATATGCTGTCTACAAGAGACACACCTTAAAACAAAAGATGCACATAGACTGAAGGTAAAAGGATGGAAAAAAAAAATTTCATGCAAATGGAAATGGAAAAAAAGCCAGGGTAGCAATACTTATATCTGACAAAATGGACTTTAAAACTAAGGCTGTAGTAAGAGATAAAGGACACTACATAATGATAAAGGAAACAATTCAACAGGAAGATATAACCATTATAAATATCTATGCACCGAACGTAGGAGCCCCGACATACATAAAGCAGACTTTGATGGATATAAAGGGTGAGATTAACAGCAATACTATAATAGTAGGAGATTCCAATACCCTACTAACATCACTGGATAGATCCTCAAGAAAGAAAATTAACAAAGAAACAGCAGACTTAAAGGATACACTAGATCAACTCGATTTAATATCTTCAGAACTTTTCACCCTAAAGCAGTAGAATATACATTCTTTTCAAGCGCTCATGATACATTCTCTAGGATAGACCACATGTTATGCCACAAAAGTGGTCTCAACAAATTTAAGAAGATTGAAATCATATCAAGCATTTTCTCTGATCACAATGCCATTAAACTAGAAATTAACCACAAAAGAAAAACTGAAAAATACTCAAACACTTGGAAACTAAATAGCATGTTATTAAATGATGAATGGATTAACAATGAGATCAAAGAAGAAATAAAGTTTCTAGAAACAAATGATAATGAGCATACATCAACTCAAAATTTATGGACACAGCAAAAGCAGTACTGAGAGTGAAGTTCATAGCACTACAGGCATACCAGAAGAAGATAGGAAACGCTCAAATAAGCAACTTGACCCTGCATCTAAAAGAACTAGAAAAACAACAGCAAATAAAGCCCAGGACCAGTAGAAGGAAGGAAATAATAAAGATCAGAGCAGAAATAAATGACATAGAGGTTAAGGAAACAATACAGAGGATCAATGAAACCAGGAGCTGGTTCTTTGAAAAGGTAAACAAGATCGATGAACCTTTAACTAGACTCACCAAGAAAAAAAGAGAGAGGACTCAAAATTAGAAATGAGAGTGGGGAAATAACAACTGACACAACAGAAATACAAAGCATTGTAAGAAAATACTATGAAGAACTCTATGCCAAAAAATTAGAAAACCTAGGTGAAATGGACAAATTTCTTGAATCATACAATCTTCCAAAAATCAATCTGGAAGAATCAGAACACCTAAACAGACCAATTACAACAAATGAGATAGAAATAGTTATCCAAAAACTCCCAACAAAGAAAGGTCCTGGGCCTGATGGCTTCACAAGTGAATTCTACCAAAAATTCAAAGAAGAACTAACACCTATCCTCCTCAAGCTATTTCAAAAAATTCAAGAGGAAGGAAGACTTCCAAACTCCTTTCATGAGGCGAGCATAATTCTGATCCCGAAACTGGGCAAAGACAACACAAAGAAAATTATTGGCCAATATCCCTGATGAATTTAGATGCTAAAATTCTCAACAAAATATTAGCCAACTGGATCCAGCAATATATGAAAAAAGTCATACACCATGATCAAGTGGGATTTATTCTGGAGAGGCAAGGCTGGTTCAATATTCGCAAATCAGTCAATGTGATTCATCACGTAAACAAAAGGACGGACAAAAATCACATGGTAATTTCAATAGATGCAGAAAAAGCATTTGATAAAATCCAGCACCCATTCATGCTCAAAACTCTCAGTAAAGTGGGAATACAGGGAACATTCCTTAACATGATAAAGGCCATCTATGATAAACCCACAGCAAGCATCATACTAAATGGGCAAAAATGAAAAGCAATCCCGTTAAGATCAGGAACCAGGCAGGGGTGCCCCCTTTCACCACTCTTATTCAACATAGTTCTGGAAGTCTTGGCCACAGCAATCAGACAAGAAGAAGAAATAAAAGGCATCCAAATTGGAAAAGAAGAAGTAAAACTGTCATTATTTGCAGATGATATGATATTGTATATAGAAAACCCTAAAGTCTCAGTCAAAAAACTACTGGACCTGATAAATGAATTCAGCAAGGTGGCAGAATATAAAATTAATACTCAGAAATCAGAGGCATTTTTATATACCAACAATGAACTGTCAACAAAGAAAACCAGATAGAAGGTGACAGAGGACAATTTGACTTTGGGTGATGGGTATGCAACATAATTGAATGATAAGATAACCTGGAGATGTTTGCTTTGAACATATGTACCCTGATTTATTAATGTCACCCCATTAAAATAAAAAAACCCTCAAAATAGACTGCAGATTTAAATGTAAAAAGATAAAGGAGAAAATCTTTGGGATCTAAGGGCTAAGCAGAATTCTTAGACTTGACAACAAAGCATGAGCCATAATAGGAAAAATTGATATATTGGACTTGGTCAAAATTGAAAAATTTTGCTCTGCTGAAGACCTGTTAAAAGGATGAAAAAGTGAATGACAGGGTAGAAGAAAATGTTTGCAAACCACATTTCTGACAAAGGAATAGTATCTTGATTAGATAAAGAAGTCCCAAAACTTAATTGCAAAAAGTACAATCTAATTCCAAAAATAGGCAAAACAACATGAAGAAACATGTTATTGAAGAGTATTGCAGAAGTCAAATAAGCACATGAAAAGCTGTTTGACCTTAGTAGCCATTAGGAAAATGCAAATTAAAATGAGATATCGCTACACTCTTATCAGAATGGCTAAATAAAAACCAGAGACAACACCGAAGGCGGAGGTGGGTGTAGAGAAACTGGATCACCCACGCATTTCTGCGAGGGAGGTAAAATGGGACAGCACCTCTGGAAAACAGTTTGGCAGCTTCTTAAAAACCTAAATATACAATATCTCGGCAGTTGCACTCCTGGACATTTATTTCAGAGAAACAAAGACTTATGGTCACATACAAACTTGTACACAAATGTTTCTAGCAGCTTTACTCACAATCGGCCCAAACTGGAAACAGCCCAGACGTCCTTCACTGGGTGAATGGACTATCAAACTAGAATATCAGCAATGAAGAGGAATGAATTTTTGGCACACACAACAACCTGTGTATAGCTCCAGAGTGTAATCCTGAGTGAAAAAGACCAATTTCCAAGGGGCACAGACTGTATGATTCCATTTATATAATATTTTCAAAGTGACAGAACTGTAGAAATAGAGAACAGGTTAGTGGTGTCCAGGGGTTCAGGAGGGGCTGTGGGTAGGAGGGAAGACTGGCTGTAGAAGAACAGCACGAAGCGTCATTATTGTGATGGCAGTGTCCTGTATCTTGGCTAGGTCAAGGTCAGCATCTTTGTTGTGATATTGATCTCAGAATAAAAAGCTTAATTTAACAAGGAAAGTTATATAAATGAAATACATTATATTAAAAACAACAGTCCTCAAAAAATTAAAAGTCGAACTGCCTTTTGACCCAGCTATCCCACTTTTAGCAATATACCCTGTTGGGCAGATAAAATATAATATGCTCACTTTGTTAAAGATGGCACTGCCCACATGGAAGCCCGTCACCCAGGTGATATTATTTGCCCTTATGCTTGGGATGGGTGTGGGGGAAAGTCTGTAATGTAGGCAGGCCAGGTCATTATAGCTTAAGGCTTGGTTTTAGTAGTAAGCTTTTCCCCCCACCCTTGACTGATTAGATGATGTAGGGTGGTGCACTCTCATGAGGAATCCTCCCATTGTGCCTCGGATGGGTGACTTTGTATCAGGGACTTCCTTGTTTGTATAATTGGATTAAAGGTTTGGATTCTACACTATAAAGTGGGGCAGGCCAGGAGCTTTTTCTCTCTTGGTTCCTGAGGTATTAGAGAGGAGAGCAGATTAAGGCCACGTGGAGGAGAGGAGGCAGCCAAGATGGCAGAGTGCTGAGGGAGAAGCCAGTTTGTTAAGAGTTTGTGCAGGAGGAGATGGGAAACAGAGGTGAATAAGTCTGGTGAGCTAGAAACCTTTGATTCTAGGAAACTCGGATAAGTCAGTAGCTTTGTGAGCACTGAATGTGTGGGTTTTGGAGCCCAGTGTGTGTTTTTGCTTGCCCGCCGGGTGCAAGCTAGAATTAAAGCTGATGGCTCACCAGTTCTTGGCTCCATTGTTTCATTACCGACTGTACGAATCTAATGTGAACCTGCATTGGCCAGGCGGCTGTGATAGTGGCCGCGACTACTGGCTTTACATACCCTAAGAACACCATAGCACTGTTTGAACAGAAGAAATGCGCCCCCATGTTCGTGGCAGCATTGTTCACAATAGTGAAGATCTGGAAACAGCCTAAGTGTCCATCAGAAGACGAGTGGATTAAAAAGCTATGGTACATATATACTATGGAATACTACTCAGCCATAAGAAATGATGACATCGGATCATTTACAACAAAATGGATGAACCTTGCCTGACCAGACGGTGGCACAGTGGATCGAGCATCAGACTGGGATGCGGAGGACCCAGGTTCGAGACCCCGAGCTTGCCAGCTTGAGCGTGGGCCCATCTGGCTTGAGCAAAAGCTCGCCAGCTTGGACCCAGGGTTGCTGGCTCCAGCAAGGGGTGGCTTGGTCTGCTGAAGGCCCGTGGTCAAGGCACGTGTGAGAAAGCAATCAATGAACAACTATGGTGTCGCAACAGCAACGAAAAACTGATGGTTGGTGCTTCTCACCTCTCTTCGTTCCTGTCTGTCTGTCCCTATCTATCCCTCTCTCTGACTCTCTCTGTTCCTGTAAAAAAACAAAACAAAACAAAAAAATCCAAAATGAATAGACCGTGATAACATTATACGAAGTGAAATAAGTAAATCAGAAAAAAAAAACTGAGAACAGCATTATTTCATACCTAGGTGGGACATAAAAGTGAGACTATAAGACATGGACAAGAGAGTGGTGGTTATGGGGTGGGGGGAGGGAGGGGAGGGTGGGAGAGGGAGGAGGGGAGGGTCACAGGGAAAACCAGATGGAAGGTGACAGAGGACAATTTGACTTTGGGTGACGGGTATGCAACACAATTGAATGATGGGATAATCTGGAGATGTTTTCATTGTACATATATACCCTGATTTATTGGTGTCACCCCATTAAAATTAATAAAAAAAAGAAAAACAACAGTGTTCAATACTCCAAATTGATTATTTCCTATTATTACTTTTACTGTTATCTGTGCTCTTGAAGTTATCTATGCCCGTTGTATCTGTTTGGTGGAGACCCTGTATTCTAGAATGACGTGCTACCATGCGTCTCCTCCCAATACTGTGTTCAGTGACATCAGGTTGTGTTCTTAGGGTATGTAAACCCAGCCACAGTGGGAGTATCTGTACCACAGAAATGAGCAAACCCTGCGGATTAGGGCTCCTCTCCCTTCATAGTAAGTGGTTAAATTTTCACCAGGACACTACCGCTTAGAAGATAAGGAATTTCCCAAACATAGAAAGTAGGTTAGATACTGCACGACCACCCCAAACCCAACCAAATAACAAATGTCCATCAAAAAATAGATAATGATGGATCAATTCTAAGAAGAGGAAGAGGCTAGGCTCTTCAGGCCATTTCCTTTCTACTCTATTGCTACTGCAATTTTACACGTGGCAGTTGTGGACTGTGGGTAAAGTAGATGTTGGGGAGAGGAATCCTGGTTGTTGATAATCTCTCTTTTTTTTAATATTCAGCAGATAATGGGCAGAATGGTAAAACTACAAAAAAAAAAATAGAGCTTCATGAAGGTTCAAATTTCTATATATTTTTCCCAAGACAATGTCCTTCCTGCTGTCTCCCCATCAAATTCTGATCCTTTCTTTGACACCCTGAGGTAGAAACCATTGGTTTTGCTTTTCCAGCAATGCTTTCTCCCATGCTTCTCTATTTGGCTACAGGTGGGATGGGAGTGGGGAGAGGTGTGCCTGTGGATAGTGGTCTGGTCAACCATCCTATCCCATGTTGCGGCTACGGAGACAGGTCCATTGGCACGCATGGACACGGACTCTCAGTACGAGGAGTACTCTTCATCTGCTGGGGTTGCTAAACTGGCCCTGGAAGCATACATGCTCCCTGCCACAGAAAGTGTGCCTCTCTGCAACCAAAGTGTGGCCAACACAGAGCTCAGCAGAGATGAGAGAGACAGAGTCTAGTCTTATTTTTATTTATTTATTTTATTTTATTCATTTTAGAGAGGAGACACAGAGTGAGAGAGAGAGACAGAAAGAGAGAAAGGGGGGAGGAGCTGGAAGCATCAACTCCCATATGTGCCTTGACCAGATCAGTGCAGGGTTTTGAACTGGCGACCTCAGTGTGGTTCCCAGGTCGATGCTTTATCCACTGCGCCACCACAGGTCAGGCCAGAGTCTAGTCTTATTTGGGCTGAGTCCCTGGGAGCCCCTGAGGCCCTGTTCCCCGCAGCTTGTCCTTGCTTGCTAAATTCCATTTTTGGCTTAAGCAAATGCTAGCTGAGGTTTTCTTTGGCACATGCAGCCAAAGAAATTCCAGATGAGCACACATCCCTCAAAGAGCCTCTTCTGGTCTCCCTGGCTTCTCCTCCCTCCTCTGGCTCCTGACCCTTCGCTCCTGTTTGGATTTTATAGATGTGATCTAAAACTGCTAGCCACCACCTAAACCCACGGGAAACCCCTTTCTGCCTACAGATCTGACTAACTTACAGATAATCTTCAGCGGTCCCCTGAGCAGACAGACGGCTTCTGTCCTCCGAGTGTCTTTGTATGTGGCAGCCAGCCGTGGAGTTGAGTCAGAGGCAGGGGAATGGCAGGATTCTGCTGTTTTAGAGCCTGAAAGAAACATTTGGGCAGGAATACACTTTTATTTTCCAATATAGTAGAAGCCTCCCCAAATCACGCCAAATGCTTTTGAAAAACATTTTATGGTGGAAACTGATTGGGTGCCAAGACACCTCTGTCTTCTTCCCCGTATTTCCTGATTTATTTTGGCTCCGGAAAGTCTGCAGTGTCACCATCTAGCCACATGTTTTTTAGTTTTGTTTTTTGTTTTTGTCTATGCACGGGTGTAAACTGCATATGGTTTATTTCAATGAGCTTAATTGTTTTTGCTGTTTAATAGCGACTTGTCTTAATTAGCTTCCGAAGCACAACAATGCTGACAACGGTAAAGAATGCATCTTGTCCATATGGTTACAGAAGACAGATGACTCAATTTCCCATCCTCGGGCTCAGCGAGTCTCTGGAGGAGGAGCGGGCAGATGCAACGGGAGAGAGATGGAAGTCCTCCAGAGGCCTGACCTGGCCTTGAATGCAAAACCTGAATATTAAGAATAAATGAGGAGGTGATGGACAGGGGAATAAAATAGGAGAATGAAGGATTTATGTAGGACTCGAGTCATCTATTTTCTTAATGTACATACACCATGGAGTGATGCCGGGTGAATAATAACAGCACATTTCACGGTGCCAGCCGGCTGTATTGGCTCTGAGCTGAAGAGGCAATGTTTGAAGATCAAATCTGGGGACGCTGAAAGTGAGGAATGCCCCGTGGTGCTATCCGTCTTAGGAAAAGCTGGTACCAGTCAAAGCCTGGGTGACATTTCTTTGGCAAGTCTGGCTTAGATGAAGTTCATAGCGAGTGCCTGGCATATATTAGGAGCTTAATATAGGTTTTAATCAGCAGCTGTCAGGAAATCCTTTGGGCTCTGTCTTCGAAATATATCTAGACCCTGACACTTAGTGCCTTCTTTACCGCCCCTCTCCTGCTCTCATCCGCCACCGTCTGACCTGTCCGTCTCCAGCAGCCTCCCTGCTTGTCTCCCTGCCGTTTATTCTCCACATGGCAGCCAGAGGCATCTTTTTAAACATGAATTATAGCATATCGCTGCTCTTCTCAGAACCCTCTAGTGGCTCTCATCTTGGAATGAAAGCTGGAGTCCTAGCACTGACCGGCAAGGTGTCCAACCCGATTCTCTCTTACCTTTCGAAGCTCACCTTCCTCTCCTCGCGCCCGCTCCCACCACTCATCTGCACTGCGCATGTCCATGCGTTAGGGCCACGTTGCCAGTTCCGTTCCCACTGGCCACATACACGTGCTTAGTGACTAGGCTATTGGAGAGTGCCCATGTAGAACATTTCCATCATTGCAGAATGTGCTGCTAGAGGGACTTGATACTGGCAGGACAGTGCTTTCCAAAGATGACAGCCACATGGCAAACTCCCTCAAATCCCAAGTCTTTGCTCAAATGTCACCTTCTCCAAAAGGCCCAACCTGGTTTTAAATTCTCAGTCACAACCCAGCTCACCCTCTGATTGTCCCTGCTCCCCTCCGTCTGCTCTGTTTTTTATAGCACTTAACATCTTATAGCTTATTTAGTTATTTATTATGTTCATTGGCTATTGACACTCTGTCCATAAAATGTATACCCCAAGTATAGGGGCTTTGGCTACTTTGGTCCACTGTTGTATCCCCAGCATTTAGAACAGTGCTTGGCACAGAGTTAGCACTCATGAAATATTTGTCAAAGGAATGAATTAATGGATCAACATACTTGTAGAGCACCTATTGTGTTCCAGACTCCATACTAGGCGCCAGGGATACATAGAAGAATAACATATATGTTGTTCCTGCTGTCATGGCATTTCTATTCTAGTGGGAGAGACAAGTAAACAAATGCTAATGCAAATTCTGAAAGTTCTATGAAAGAGAATTAAAGACCAGAAATAGACTATTGTGTGTGTATATGTATGTTGGGGTGGGGAGACTTTTTCATGACAAGCCAGCTATGTAAGTGGGGAGGGGGTTACAGGGGATATTGATGCTCTTTGTTCCATAACACTGTGCCCTCTATAGAATCTATGCATGCAATGGATACTGCATAAGTGTTGTTAGAAAGAATGAATGAATGAATGGATAGGTGTAACCACCACCACAGTGCCTGTCTTTTTTTGTGTTCTCTTTGGCAGAAGCTCAGATGATAATTAGCATGGAATGCATAGTGATGTTTTCTTTATTTACTGAGGCGCAGGGCAGTCATTCAGGGGAAGACTGAAAGAGAAGAAAATACCTGAGTATCACAAGAATTCAGAGATTTAGATTTAGCGTTGGGTAAAAGCATTCCTGTGGGGGCGCGGGGAGGGGGGAGGGAGAAGCAAAGGTTTGAGGCTAGAGGAGCATGGCTTGATTGTGGCAGAGAGTAGGGGGGGCAGCCAAAGGAGCAGGTTGTGTTAGAGGAAGTAGAGACGATGCTGGAAGGTGGACAGGTCTCCACTGCTGGTGTAGAAAGGGGAGTCTCTGAATGACTTTAGGAAGGAAGTGTTGCCATTTGCAAGGCGATTGGAGTGGCTTTGGCCTTACTTATGGGGTTCCTTAGCTATGCATTTAATATTTAAAAGAGCAGGAAGATACTGTTACCATCTAGCATTTTCTACATACCCCACACTTTTCTAGACATTTTACATGCATATGCCCTTCAATTCTTACAGTTCAGCGAGGTAACTACTTTTATGTGATCAATGAGGGGACTGTGACTCGGAGAAGTAATTTGCCCAAGATCACCCAACTAGTAAGAGCCCATATTGAACCAAGGCATTCTGGTTTCACAACAGTGTTGCCTTGACTACACTGAGTCCAAAGGAACTGGGGAGGTATGCTCTGCCCTTCCTGTTCACCAGTCCTCTTGGTGATCCTCTTGAGAGGGAGGGTGAACTCTCAGGATGTCCATCCTTCCTGGCTCCTTTCTCCTCCCCACTGGTTCTGTCCTCTTTGTGGGTCCCACTCTTCTCTCCTCTACTCTGGTTTCTGTGGTCAGCGTGCCAGACAATCAGCTTTACGTTATGCAAGCGGAGGCCAAAGCTGTGGGCATGTTCTCAGATCTGGGCAGGGGTGGAACTGGATTTCATGGGGCTTGGAGTTTATATTATCTTGGGGGTCTTCTTTAAGAAAAAGAATACAAAAATGTTTTACTTCTGCTAATTTTACAAAACCATTGACCTTGTCTGTCCATAGCAAGCCCTGCCTCCCATTTGGCCTTGGAAGGAACTGAATTAGTTTTTCAGAACACTTGTCTCTTGGGCCAGCTGCCTTTTTGGGCCATCCCAGAATGGAAGGGCTATAGGATGAGCATCTTTCTCTTGCTAATGTTGATCTCCTCTTAGAGCAAAAGTCAAGGGTGTGAAGGTGCTCCTGGACTCTTTATTTCTCACCTTCCCAAAGTCTGGGGTGACCCTTTGTCCTTCTAGCTTAGGGGAGAGAGCTGGATGTTCTACTCTGCCTAATTTAGGAGAACAGGGATGTATCAAAAGGTAAGGCTGTAGGTAGAGGGCTCTGCAGTGTTTGTGTACAAAGTTAGGACCCCGTTGCTATAAACTGGGGCCTGGGACCTGCTTCCCAAAAAGGAAGCCGGCATTTTCCTGGCTGGGCTCCACGGGACAGGTTGCCATTGACGCTGTAAATGGCCCCAGTGCCTTCCTTTCTGCTGGCTTTGTTCTTATTTTAGTTCACTTCTGCACACACGTTGTAAACGTGGTCCAGGTTGGGTATGGCCTGGCTGCAGTACCATCAGGGACCAGGCTCCTTATGTATGTGATTCAGCAGGTAGCAAAGTGAGCTGAGCTGCTTCCACAAGCAAGTCTTTCTCCAGGTCCATCTGGGCAGGCTAGGCTACGTTGGAAACTGGTTCTGGCCTGTCTTTACATCAGGGACATGGTCACGACAGCTTTAGGAGCATTAATTGAGAGGTTTGAACGGGTTTCCAGCCAGGAGCGGCAGAGACAAGCTGGCGTGGGGGTTGAGGGTATAGGGTGGGTGGGGTGGGGTGGTAGGAACCCGAGGGGGGGATGAGGGGTGAAGGATGAGGTGGGAGTTGTGCGTTGGGAGGGGGGATCAAGCTCATGCATTTCCCACCATCAGGATCCACTAGAGTCTAAAGAGCAAGTGCACCACCTCAAAGGGGGTGACGTGTGGCCTCAGCATGTGCTTTGTCAGCATCACTGTGAGTCTCTCGAGGCTAATCTAGGCTATTGAACACACTCGCTTGATATTCACAAATGCTCTCTTTTCATTTCCTCCTCTCTTTCTGTGAGGAAATTGACTGTACGTGGCGACTTCACAGACAATCCTGAGTGGCAAATTAGAGCTAAGCCAGCAGTTCTGGGATTTGTAGTCATAACCTTTGGGAACTGAACTAGCCCAGACACGAGTTTATTAAGTTGCCAGCCCCGGCTTTAGCACTTACCAAAGGCACCTTGTCAGTCGATGATTCTAAGCTTGTTGGAATTGCTGCCACCCCTTTAATCAGGTTTCAGACTGATTTAGGGGAGGCTGAGGGGCTCCTAGTCTTCTGCCCCCTCATGTTTTCCCGGAAAGAATTGTGGGGGCTTGGGTGGGATGTCTTGTTTGTTTTTTTCCTCCTTTCCTACAGGAGCCTGAAGATGGTAAAACTGAGAATTAAGTGCTAAATGTTCAGGTGTCTTGAAATGTGCCTGTTCCTTTTAAGAAGGACTGTGTTACTTGAACGAGAAGCAGAGAAACTGACCAAGTTCACCTGGGAAGTGAAAGGTTGAGTGAGTTGTCAGAGAAATAGATGTTGAAGGTAACAGGTTAATAAGGCAGATTGACCTTGAGAGCAAGATGTGTTTCTTATCAAGGTCACTGCGTAGGGAATACTAATCCTCACTCTAAATGTGTGAACTTGGGCTGACAGGTCTCCCTTTGGATTCTGGCTGGTCTGACCAATGGTTGCTAAAGGGTGGGGATTTTAGGTGGTGATACACAGCATTAATAAGGTCAGAGAAAGGGATGCTGCTTAGAGGTACACCTCGGCTTCACCATTTACTAGATGAGTGACCTTGAGAAAGTTACTTAAGTTCTCCATGCCTCCGTTTCCACATTTCTCAAGGGGTAAGATTGATACCTGCCTTTTTGGGGTTGCATGACAGCTGCTGGGTTTATTGTTAAGATGAATTTGTTTCTGACACTTCTGATTAGGTAAAGGGAAGGTCTCCTTCGGCTGCTAATAGGTCCTTCACAGCCTCTCTTGGCACTTGCTAATCTCTCTGTCACAGGGCTGGGCTTAGTTTCAGAGTTAGCCAAAATGTAATCCTACTTTTAAAATGATTAAAAAATATTTATTGATTTTAGAGAAGGAGAGGAAGGTAGAGAGAGAGAGAGAGAAACATTGATTTGTTGTTCTATCCATTGAAGCTTTCATTGATTGATGCTTGTATGTGCCCTGATAGGGGATTGAACCTGCAACCTTGGCATAGTGGGACGATGCTCTAACCATCTGGACTACCTTGCCAGGGCCTACTGTTTTTTCATATTTTTATGGTTACTGCATTTTTACATGGCAAGTGAAATTGATTTTCTCTTTATAACAGTGCTGGTTTTTTTTAAAAAGTAACTTTATTTAAAGGCAATGAGTTGATTTAAACAAAAATATTAGGAAAATAGTAGATATAAGTGAATGGAGAAAGTGAAAGTGATGAAGGTGAGGCTTGTCTGAAAGCAGCCATAGACTGGGCAGTCTCGTCCGAAAGGGCTGCAGCCCAAAAGCCTAGATACTGAAGACTCATTGGGGCATTTTTATGTTTAGGTGGGGGCGCTTCGGCAGGGAGCTTCCTCTGTCTGCCTCCTGGCTGCCTTTCGCCCTTCTGTTTGTGAATGGTCACAGAAATGAGTCACTGGGTCAGTCAAATGACTGCCTCGTCCTATGCCCATGCCCTCCCCAAAATTTTGCCTCCTCTGACTACTGGCGGGGTAGCTCTCAGGGGATGCCAATCACTGGTGCAGGGCACACTGTGTGTGTGTGTGTGTGTGTGTCAACACTGGAAAGTGGAATTGTGAAAACCTGATCATTTCGATCAATTGTGAGCAACTGGTAAGGTCTGGTTGAGCCTGAACCCAAGGCTCCCCTTTCTAGACATCAGAGTCCTCCCTCCCCAAAGAGAAAGAGCAGATGGGCCAAGTCTCAGGAAAGCGAAGGGAATGGACAGTGAACTATAGCTATTACCATTGAGGGAGGAGGCCGGGTGAAGGCAGAAAGACCTGAAGAACATGTGTTTTTAGATAGAAATGGATTTAAAAAGACAGAAACATAGAATTTAGGAAATGACATAATCTGGCTGAGTTATTACAGAGAGGCAGATTTGGGGATGGTATAAAATTCTGGGTAACATAAGCCATAAATTAATGAATCAAGTGGGTGGTTGAAATAAAGGCCTTTATTTAATACAACTTCTCTCCCCATTGTGAGAATTTCTATTTCTATAACTTCATACCTTGGACTTCCAGCATCCTCCCCTTGGGGCTGCCCTGGGGATCAGTCCTAGGGCAGTTTGTGCCAGCTCTAGGCTAGGCCTGTATCAGGAGAGGTGAGGTCCTTATTTCCACTGGAGTGTCCTGCTATTATTGTAAACTAAATTATTCTTGACTTTCCCCTCCAAATCTCCTCTCTGCATCCATGATATTCCTGTTATATAAGCCCCCGGGTATGGAACCTTTGGGTTCATAGTTCAATTTCTCTTCTCTTTTATTTCTCCATCTAGCTAGTCATTAGCTCCTCAAAAGTTTCCCAAACAATTACTATGAGCTCAGTGTCTTTCTGTTCATTTTTCCTGTTCACACTGCCGACGTGACCTGTGTCATCTTATGCTTGGGTCTGTGACCACAATGCCTGGAATATAATTGATGCTCAAGAGGTATTTTGAGTTGATGTAAGGATATCTCAGCCTTTTCTCTCCTGCTGGGGATGTTTCTTTTGCATTGGTGAGGAGAGAAACGCTCTCACGAGACCCTGGTCCACTCAGTATTCCTAAAATTTCCCTGAAACTGCCAATTTCCTAGGGATCAGGTCTGGGGATCCACCCCAGCACTTCTTTGAACTTCTACCAAAGACTAACCTGGGAGTATGAGAGGACAGCTGGACACCATGGGGCAGGGGTCCCCAAACTTTTTATACAGGGGGCCAGTTCACTGTCCCTCAGATCGTTGGAGGGCTGGACTATAAAAAAAACTATGAACAAATCTCTATGCACACTGCATATATGCACACGTGTTATATGACACGCTTCCGGAGCCGTGAGGCGTGCGTCCCAGTCACCGGAAGTAGTACTGTATGTGAGCAACGCCACATACAGGACTCCTCCAGGCATCCTATGCTCCTCTCACTGATCACCAGTGAAAGAGGTGCCCCTTCCGGAAGAAGTGCGGCGGGGGCAGATAAATGGCCTTAGGCGGCCGCATGCGGCCTGTGGGCTGTAGTTTGGGGACCCCTGCCATGGGGTTTAATTCACTAGCTGCCCAGATGGGCAAAGAAATGAAGGTATGAATCTGCAGGCAGCTGGGGGCCAGTGGAGCTGGAGGAGGACCTCATCAGAGATGAGGTCCTTGGTCTTGAAGCCACCCTCTGCTTTCCTTCTTTAATCCGTTTTTAGAGGTTCCTTTTACATTGGGAAAACCTAAGTTGCTATATTTTAAAATTTATTACTAAGAGTAACTGACAAACAATATGGAAATGATTATATACTCAGACTCAATCCCTTTATGGAGAAACAGCTTGTCGATATAAGGAGAGGTGCTTTATTATAGATAGGTAAATCTGGCTTATTGAATACATAATCAGACTCTAAGGGTGGAGGTGCACATTAGAGTTTAGAAGAAGACAGCCGTTAACTTTCCATGGCATAGTTTTCAATAGTGTTCCCTCGAATAAGATGCCATAGTGTTTACAGAAAGATTTCTTATTCAACAGTAAAAATGGCTGTGTCATTTTGATTACATTCTTAGTCCTTGGTAATCATCTCATTTTCTTTTTGTGACCTCTAACACAATTGTACCTTGATCCCAGTTCAGATTGTCATGAAGAATTTTGTCGTGAGAATTCAGGGAGCTGGGAATACCTTCTTTGCTTACATTTGGTTCCCTCAAATCGTCTGTGATTCATCAGTAGCACAGATGTTCCCAGCTGCTGGAAAATGAAACTTGAAACTCATGCTGATAAGGAGGGAAATATCTAATTCAAATTCCAAGAACTGTTTAACCGAAATCAATTTCAACTTGAGAAAATGGGGTCAACTCTCTGTCCCCCAGAATAACTACCCTGGTGATTAAAAAATAAATCTTGAAGAATTAAATTATGCTGCTGTTCAACTTTCATATGCACACTTAGGGGAAAAAAAAAAAAACCCAGCGCATCAAAGGCTGTCGGAATAACTTAATTTAGTGATGGTGGCAAAGCATTGCGAAAAAAGGCTTTCTAGGCAGCGACTTTGCTCCAGGGAACTGCTACACACTTCTGTTGGTATCCGAGAGAAAAGGAGAAGTCTTTCAAATGAATAATTTTATGACTTTCAACCACACACGTACCACTTGGAATATCAAATTATTTTCAATGAGAACTTCAAAAAGATGTACCTATTAAATGGGCTAAACACCCTAAACAGCTGCTTAACAGAACAAAAAGATTTGGATTAAAATGCCAAACAGAGATGGATCTGGGCAGGGACACTATCCGGCTAGATCCCCAAGACATGTACAGAATAGCGTTGACCTTCTGATGGAAATGGGGCATTGACCTCAAGATTTTATAATTAAATCCAGCCCTCCCTGGTTTTACAGGTTAAACAGTGAAGCCAGAACACAGGTGGCTTGCCAGATGCGGCTCCCGCCCAATTCTAGTGTCTAGTCCAGACGCATCCAAAGTTACTGCTCTCTGAGTGGTACAGAGGAAAATTAGTGACGGATAGACTGCTCTGGGCTGTGGGATTAATGAAAGGCAGTCGTTTCTGTGTCAACTTTCCTAGATGGTATTTGCATTTAAAAAGAGACTTTAATGCCTTTTTTTAATCCTCAACTCATTGGTAAGGCTGGGATTTTCAGGCAACTGGATCAGGATGGGAGATTCCTCGTACACCTCCCTCCATCTTTTCTATCAACAAACAGATACATATTTGTAAAGTTGTCTATTGAGTGTTATAGAGAAAAAGTGAATTGCTTTGGTCTGGTAGTTAGAAGACCCAAATTCTTATCCCAAATCTGCCACTAATGAGTCATGGATGACCCTTGGTTAGTTTGTTTATCCAAGTTGAGCTTTAGGAAATGGCCCACAGATATTTGTCCCCAGTTCTTCTCTCTCAGGGAAGTAGTGTAGAAGACACAGGCTTATAAAAGCCAAAATGCTCTGTAGATTGGGAGATGCAATGAGTAGGTGTAGTCATTGTGTCTTTTTATTCCATATTTGTGATGCTTTGACGTCGTGGGGCCCTGCTGACTCTGGAGAGACTGCCTTTCTCAGGGTTAGCTAATTCCTACAGTTAGTGAACAGCTCACCTGCAAACCCACCAACCCCGATCCCACATGCCTACCCATCTCCTTTATCAAATTGTTATACCCTGGCCGCTATTCATCTGCCTTAACCACCCTGGGGTGGTGTGCCAGACAACAAGGCCCTGTGTCCCGGGGGCCCACTGGAACTACTCAGGCTAGCTCATGCTAAACCTGATGACTGCCTCACCTGTTTCTTCATGCAGAAGCCACAATAAAGGCTCTTCCCCGGTGCTCCTTCTGCCCCCTGACTGACCCTGGTGCTCACCTCTGTGGCCCTTGGCAGACCTATTAGTATAACAAACTATCTTTTAAAAATTAATTTATCATTTTTTAAAATAATTAAGACATTTTCATTTAAAAGGGCATTTTAAGTCCACAGCAAAATTGAAGGGAAGGTAGAGAGATTTCCCACATTCCCCTTCCCTGTGCATTTACAGCCTCCTCACTGTCAGCATGCCTCGGTGTGGTACATATTTTACAATTGACACATAATCATTCAAAGTCTATAGTTCACATGATTGTTCAGTCTTGGTGTTGTGCATTCTGTAGGTTTGGACAAAGGTATGACAACATGTATTCATTTTTGAGGTGTCATATGGAGGTTTTTACTACCCCTAAAAATCCTCTGTGCTCAGTCCATTCATCCATCCTTAACTTTTGGGGACCACTGTTCTTACCTTTTCCAGAATGTCATATAGTTGAAATTGTATGGGAAACTATATGTCATATAGTTTCAACTGTATGTCATATAATTGAAATCCACCTTTTCAGATGGACTTCATTTTCATGCAATTAAGGTTTCTTCATGTCTTTTTATGGCTTGATCAAGCAATTCTTTTTAGCACAAAATAGTATTCCATTGTTTAGATGTACCCCAGATTATCAATCCATTCACCTACTGAATGACATCTTGATCACTTCCAGGTTTTGGCAATTGTGAGTAAAGCTGTGATAAAAATCCATGCGTAGGCCTGACCTGTGGTGGTGCAGTGGATAAAGCGTCGACCTGGGAACACTGAGGTCGCCAGTTCAAAACTCTGCACTGGTCTGGTCAAGGCACATATGGGAGTTGATGCTTCCAGCTTCTCCCCCCTTTCTCTCTCTCTCTCTCTCTCTCTCTCTCACTCACTCTGTGTCTCCTCTCTAAAAATGAATAAAATAAAAAAAATAAAATTAAAAAAAATCCATGCGTAGTGTTTTGTGTGGACAAAAGTTTTCAGCTCCTTTGGGTAAATAGCAATGATAGCAATTTTTGGGTCAGATCGTAAAAGTATGTTTAATTGTTTAAGAAACACCAAACTATCTTCTTTTCTTTTTTCTTTTATTGCTAAATATCTATTTTGGGATTGCTCTGGAGCTCTGAGAATATTCTCATTCTCTTGTCATTGTCTTTTTCAGAGCAGAAGTTTTTAATTTTAACAAAGTCCAGCACATCAATCATTTCTTTCATGGGTCATGCTTTTGGTGTTGCTAAAAAGTTATCACCACAAGGTCATCTAGGTATTCTATGTAATTTTCTAGGATAACACAGTTTTATAGTTTTATGATCCATTTTGAGGTAATTTTTGTGAAGAGTATAAGATCTGTGTCTAGATTTTTTTTTTTACATGTGGATGTTAAGTTCAGACCATATGTTGAAAGATGCTAGTAGTCTCCTGATCTCCTGGCCTCACCATTCCTGAATGACAATAAAAATCTATATTTTGACACAAAGTCTGATGTTCAGTCAGCGGGGGTGGGATGTCACTTCTGCTAACAGCAATGTGTCTGCTGCCCAATGGCCACCTTTGCTAGCTTATTTTTCAGTCCCCAGGTTTGCCTCTAAGTCTTGGGGGACTGGATTGCAAAATGTGCCCAGGGAAGAGGTGGTAGCTCAGAGATGGATGATGGGCATGCAGGTCAGCTCCTCCTCAGAACCACAGGCATCCCAGGAAAGCACCTGCAACCATATTGACACCGGCCAAGAATTCCATGCTCTGCCTTCCCACCCCTGCTTCCACTTTTATACTTTATCTTGTTTCTCCGAGATCTCTCTTCTCTGGCACCATTTCTGTATTCTCCCACCCTTCCTTGTCATCTTCCCAGCTTCCACAAACTTACAGAAGGACCGCATTAGAATTTTTAAGTTTTTCTTTATATAGGTCCTATACCTTCTTTGTGCATTTAGCCTTAGCTATTTTTTGTTTTGTTTAGACTTTATTTGGTTGTTGCTTTTTAAATAGGACTTTTTCTTTCATTATATTTTCATATTAGTTGTATATGTAGCAAGCTATTGATTTTCTTATATAAAGTTTTATAGCTAACCACCTTATTAGATTCTCCTATTGATTTTAACAGTTCTTCTATTTTTTTTTCTTTTACTTGATTATCTTGGGTTTTCCAGATATAGAGCCAAAACTAGCCACAAACAATGATCATTTTTCTTTTTTATGTTTGAGTTTTATTCTCTCACAGACATGTCAGGTTACAGGGGCGAGACTGGGCATCCTTCTCCTGTTTCCTTGGCTCTTCAGCTTGATTTGTCATGAGGGTTCAGGCTACTGAGCCCAAGTTCCAACCTAGCACCCTGAGCTCTCATTGGTTTGAGAAGGGAGAGTCCGGGGCTTTAGGGGTTGGGGGTTCTCAGTGCTTGGAATCCACAATGCTGATAGAACCCTTAGTCTTCCTGACTTTTTTTTTTTTACAGGGACAGAGAGAGAGTCAGAGTCAGAGAGAGGGATAGACAGACAGGAACGGAGAGAGATGAGAAGCATCAATCATTAGTTTTTTGTTGCCGTTGTGACACCTTAGTTGTTCATTGATTGCTTTCTCACATATGCCTTGACCGCGGTCCTTCAGCAGACTGAGCCACCCCTTGCTGGAGCCAGGGGCCTTGGGTCCAAGCTGGCGAACTTTTTGCTCAAGCCAGATGGGCCCGCGCTCAAGCTGGCGACCTCGGGGTCTCGAACCTGGGTCTTCCGCATCCCAGTCTGATGCTCTATCCACTGCGCCACTGCCTGGTCAGGCATCTTCCTGACTTTTTCTTGGAACCTCCTCTAGCTTGGCTTCTATTCTCAGGAGTTTATCAAGTACCATCAGGAGGAAGGAATAATAAAAAAAGAAAGTCACTACTTTCTATCTCTCTCTTCCCCTCCCACAACCAAGGCTCCATTGGCGCAAAGTTGGCCCAGGTGCTGAGGACGGCTCCATGGCCTCTGCCTCAGGTGCTAGAATGGCTCCAGTTGCAATAGAGCAACATCCCAGATGGACAGAGCATCGCCCCTTGGTGGACTTGCTGGGTGGATCCTGGTCAAGTGCATGTAGGAGTCTGTCTCTCTGCCTCCCTGCTTCTCATTTTAGAAAAATACAAAAATAAAAAAGTAGTCACAAAACTAGCATGATTTCAATGGATTGTATAATTAGGAAAATACGTGATGAATGTATTTCTAAGATATTTCCCCTTTAATTAAAAAAAAATATTACTCAGGCACTCTTTGGATGCTAGTGACTGAAATAAAAATTAAATCAGCTTAAATGGAAAAAGGTAAGTTTCTTATTCCTATAATCTAGCTCCAGGAAGGCTGAGTTACTCATTCTAGCCTCCTTTGGTGACTGACTTACCCCTAAAGCTGGTGTTATGGTGTAGTAGCTCTTAGTAAGTGCCAGGTACTTTTCTGAACATACGACATATGCTCTCATTTAACCTTAACGTGAGTTTTTGAGGTAGGTGTGGTTATCCCCATGTTATAGATGAGAAAACACAATCTTGCTGAAGAACTTGTCAAGCTCGCAAAGCCAGGAAGAGGTGGGCCTGGGGATTTGAGTTATTCTGACTGAAGAGCTGGGCTCTTTGACCCCCTACGCTTTTCTGCTGTTCCTCGCAAGAGCAGAGAGAAAAGTGAACTGTTCTCTCCAACCATTTGGAAAGATTATCAAGCATCTCTAATTATTCTGGCTGGGTCATTTGCCTATCCCTGGACCAATTGCTGATGTCAAAGGATCGAGTTACTAGAATTAGCCCCACCCAGGTTGCATGCCCATCCCAGGGCTATAGAGAATCAAATGGAAGAAGAGCTCTTTTCCATAGAATGAAGGGGTGCTGTTTGGGGCAGATGGAATGACAACTGTCCCTTATAATTCCCAAACCCCAAACCTCCACTCCAGGGAGGCAAGCCATCTCGATGCTCTGGAAACAAGAAAGGCATATTCCTGCCTCCCCATTTTTGTGCATGACACACTCTCTGAAATGCTCTTTTCTCCAAAGTTCCAGGTGGCATGTCTCCTCCTTCTATGCCAGTGGTTCTTAACCTTTTTTGAGGTACCGAACCCACCAGTTTCATATGCACATTCACTGAACCCTTCTTTAGTGATAAATAAAATATGATTTTTTTTTTCCAAATTCAAGACACAGGTATATGTTTTTTTACTGGTGCACAAAATGAGCCGTGCATGAACATCACCTTGCTCAAAGAACAAAACCAACAAAGTGCATGAACTCACAACAAATTACGGTATTACTTTATTCTGGCCTCTGCGGCAGAGGCTTCTCCGAACCCCTGAGACCGACTCATGGAACCCCTAGGGTTCAATAGAACCCAGGTTAAGAACCACTGTTCTATGTGTAGTAAGTTAAGTACCTTTTTAAAGATAGCATCCGACTTTCTCCCTTCCTGCTGATTTTTGGGAGTAGCTCTATAAATTTCTCTAATCATTTGACCAATGCGAAGGTGGTTCCATTTTCTTGAGGAAAAGAAAAAAGCTTCTTCTACTCACTCTGTCACTCCTTTGAACCTTCTAGCTGACGAAGCTTTGCTGGGCGACCAAGTAGTTCAAGGTGCCTGTGCCAAGACATTAGCATCTACTGCCCCAGGCAAAGACACCCCTGGGATGCCCCATCTGTTTTGCCAAGTTCTGTTATGTAAGTGACAGCTGAGAGTATCTTTTAAGAAACATCGTGTTTGTGAATGATGTGCCTTAATAGAAGAACAGCGAGACACACCTGCGTGCAGAGTTCACTTTGTGGGAGCAGGTTTGTCGGAGGTTTAGGGGTGTGTAGGAGGAATGGCAAATGAAGGTGTGATGTGAGTTATGGTGATGACAGGGTTCTCTTTTCATTTGTGAAGCACTGCTGGTGGCTGAGACTCCTCTGGGGGGCCTGTATTGGGGCAGAGCAGACTCATTCTTGAGAGACACGCTGGGGGATGGGCTGGGGGTTTGCATGTGAGAGAGAGACCACAGAATATATAAATATCTTCTCTAAGCTTGGGAGCAGTAATGTTGGCTTGATCAGTGTAGTGGTTGTAAAACATGGCTCCAAAATTGTTTGGTGCTCTTCCTATCAAGGGGTGGGGTCTATGTCCCTTCCTGGGCAGGTTGTTGCCTCCTTGACCAACAGAGTATGGTAGAAAGGCTAGAAAAGGTCATGTGGCTTCCACTTGGTCCTCTCACTATGCTTGCTTTCCAGCGATCCCCTCCCACCATGTTGTGAGAAACCCAACCCACGTGGAGAGGCCATATGTAGGAACTCTGGCCTGTTCTCAGCCGGCCCTCCCCAGGTGCCAGACATATGCCTGCAAAAGACATCTTGGAAGCCCCAGACATTATGAAAAAGAGAAAAACTATTTCCACAGTGACTGAATTCTTGACCCACAGAATCCTGAGAAAAAAGAAAAAGTAGTTGCATTATGCCATGCAGTCTTGGGTATTCACTACAAAACAAAGATAACTAAAACAGTAGAGTTTCTTGATGCCAACTACTACTGAGGGGGCCAGAATGTTCTTCAGCTCCTCAGAGCTGAAGAGTTAGTACTTGTGTGACGTTCTATGCAGATTGTGGTTCTTTGCAGACACTAGGCTCCCGGGATGCTTGGCATTATTTTATAAGCTTCCCAGTACATGCAGAAATAATGCCATCTTGTCTAGGAGTAGTTTCCCAGCTTGGAGCCATCTGTGGTTCCCATGATATTTGGGCACTCTGCCCTACTTTATTAGCCTTAATAGAAAATTCCAATGGCTTTTATTTTTCCTCCTACAGATATATTTAGTTTCTAAGAAGCAAGTACTGGCAACCCATGCCCAGGGTTTGCCAATTATATGGAAGATTCAATCCCAGTTCCTTTCTTCCTCCTGTCATATTGTTCTTCCTGGCCAGTGAATGTGATGCTGAGTTCAGACCATGGAAGCTTGAAAGAGTTCTATCAGTCACTCTATCAACAAACAGTGGTAGAATGACTAGTTTTTCAGGGCCTGTGGAAGAAAAAATGATATAAATATTTTTAAATGTTAGTGCTTTTTGAAAATTATTGATTTGAAGAGGGACAAATGTACGGTGATGGAAAATGATTTGACTTTGGGTGGTGGGAACACAGCGCAGTCAGCAGCTTAAAGGCTATAGAAATGTTCACCAAAACACTGTGTACGCTTGTTGACCAATGTCAGCCCTTTGAATTTAATTTCAAGATAAAAAGTTTAAGAAAATAAATTATTAATTTGAGAGAGAGAGAGAGAGAGAGAGAGAGAGGAAGGAAAGAGATGAGAAGCATCAATACATAGTTGCTTCACTTAGTTGTTCATTGATTGCTTCTTATATGTGCTTTGACCAGGGGATTCAAGCAGAGGCAGAGACCCCTTGCTCAAGCCAGCGACTTTGGGCTCAAGTCATCAACCTTGGGATCATGTCAGTGATCCCATGCTCAAAGTGGTGACCTTGAGGTTTTGAACCAGGGACCTCAACATTTTGGGTCGATGCTCTCTCTATTTACTGCGCCACCACTGGTAAGGTAAGACTGATATGATTTAATCTATGTTCTCAAAGCTGGTAATTTACTTGGAGGAAGTAAGACACATACATGGAAAGTAAAATGGCCCAAAGATGGTAATATTTCCAGCCTCTCAGTGGCATTTTCACCTATGAGAGTGGGTAGCAGATACTTTTTATCTTCTTTGTGATTCTGAGAGAACCCAACGATTATTTTTATAATGCACAGGATTATAAAATAAACCAAATATATTGAAATGTGGCTATCCAAACACAAAAAAATAAACAAAACCAAAGCCAAAACCCAAACCAAACCTGTGACTGTAGTAACAGCCAATCTTCTGCTTTACCCATTAAATAACAAGATCTAAGAGCAGTCTTACAATCACCATAATTATAGAGGAGCAATGAGTATAAACTTTATACTGGTGCCTGGGAGACACCTGCAACAACTGTATATGGCACAAAATATCTGTGACTTCTCCTGGTGACAAAATCACAGGTACTGTTACTACTTCCACAGGGGATGTCAACATTTAAAGTGGAAGGAAACGCCACATTTTAGTTAGAAATTACGCAGGCAGAAAAAGGGCACAGGGTCTGGAGCAAATTTATTTATTTATGAAACTTTGAGAGTACGTTTATTATTATTATTTTAAAAAATGTTTATTTTATTGATTTTAGAAACGGGGGAGGGGAGAGAGAGACAGGAACACCAATCTGTTCCTGTGTGTGCCCTGACCGGGGATTGAACCGGCAACCTCTGTGCTTCGGGATGACGCTCTAGCCAACTGAGCTATCTGGCCAGGGCTGGAGCAAATTTAAATACCACAACAAAATTGAAGATGGTCTTGCATTTATTATCACCATGCACCGTTGATTTGAAACAATGTCAGTGATAAAATACATCTCTTCAGGGGCCAAAGAGTCCCACTGCCCCCTGTCTTCAACCCTAGCATGCCCCTGAATAAATGTCTAGTTCTCCCCCCTTCAAGTTCACAGACCCCTAAATTCTATCCATGGGTCCTTTGGTGTTCTCAGATTCCAGGTTACAAATTCCCGTTGTTGTGTCCTGGCTTAGAATACGGGCTGGGCTTGAGCGTGCCGTGCTAGTGGTTAGTGATGTGCCCTTGGGAAAATTGCTGAAGCTCTCTGCGGATCCGTTGCCTTCCCATCCCCTTCTCTGAAAAGCGGGATGCAATAATGGTGCCTTTCCCGTCGCTGTTGGCTGGCGTCACTGAGATCGGACAGCGGGTGAGGTGGTAAGCCCTGCCTGTGGTCTGTGTCGAGAACTCATCAGTGGCGGTGCAGCCAGTGGTCGCTGTAATAGTTGATCTTCCCAGTGGCTCTGGGGAAAGGGCTATGCCGCTGTGGTTTATCCGGTGAGAAAACCCGTCTTTCTGTTGGTGGAAGGTGTTTTGATGGAGAGGGAGATACCTGCTGTCCTGTGGTCCGCCACCTGCCAAGGGTGGTTGGCCTTTCTGATTGGCTCATCAGTGCCTCTCTGCTCGTGGTGGGCGTCGGCTCACAGACTCCAGGATGAGCACCAGCCCTGCTGGCGCCAGACCCGACCTGGGATGGGTACCTACTGGGTGGGCAGCCCAGGGGGAAGGCTGTGCTGAAACGACCAAGCCTAACTCGAGTCTCTCCTCTTGCATGCAACCTCTTGACCTTGGGGATCATTCCCTTGTTAGGGTCCTCTGGCCTGGGGTGCTCATCTGGCACTTGAGTTATACGTGGCTGTTGTTTTTCTTATGCCATCTGCTCTCCTTAGTGAGATAAATGGTTGAGGTTCAGGGAACTGCAATATAATCCTCTGGATGGAAGGAGCTTTTATCTTCCTCCCTCTCCAGCTGACAGCCTTGCCCATAACAAATGCTTGTTCGGCGAATGAACAGACAAATTAATGGGCGAAGCGACCAACCATAGGATCCTGGTTGCACTTCTCAGAGCAGCCAGCTTTGGGCCCTGCTGCCCCAGGCCCGGTCTGTCTGTGTTGTCATATGTCACAGAGCCGTTCAGTGTTTACACAGTGTGTCGCAACATTGGTGCCACTGCTCCTGGAGTTGGCGGGGTGGGCTGACCTCGTCTTCAGGTCACACAGCTGGTCAGCTGTGGAGGCGGGTCCGCCACTCCAGAAGTCTGACTTTAAGTAAGGTGCCTTTTCCACTTCACTAAAACCCTGATGCAATCCCCCATTCTCAGAGGTTCAGATCGAATTGGTCTGGGTTGGGGTCCCTAATATTCTCACCACCCCGGCTGAGAACCACTGCCCAGCACTAACATGGAGGGAATCCAGGTGGGGGGCGGAGTGCTGCCCCCCCCCGGCTGTGGCATCCTGGGTAGGTGACTGAACCTCTTTGAGCTTCAATTTCCTCATCTGTGAAATGGGGTTAATGACAGTACCCCAGCATCTAGGGTGGTTGAGAGGGCGGATGAGACCATGTGTGCACTGTGGTCAGCATGCCTAAGTGCGGGACGAGTGGTGGCTGTGCTTGGGGACAGGTGGCGTGGCTGTCCTAGCCCCTCAGCACGCAGGTGCCAGAAGGCGGGAACTGTGACGTGCCACCTATTATCCAGGCTGGAGGAGTGTAAAGGAAGAGACTTCTGCACTTCAAGCACTTTTACTTTATTAAGAGCCTCCCTAATGTAAAAAAAAAAAAAAAAAAAGAAAAAAAGAAAAAAACCTCATGAAGTCATTTTCCAGGGCAGCTGCATTACCATTATTTCCAACACTCAGGACAAAATGAGATTAGGTGTGGGGAAGGGGTGACGTAGGCTGAGCGTTTAAGGGCTGGATTTAAATCCAATTCCGCAGGCTGAGCCCGTGTTAATGCAATATTATAGGATTTGGAGGTGAGGGCCTCTGTGGCTTAGTTCAAAGTTTCTCCAACATCTGGGTCACAGGCAATGTCACTGCTGCTTTTATTCTAACTATGTCGGGGGTATAGAGTGAGAGAGCACTGATTCCCAATTCTCACAGTTATTTGCCTTCAAAGCACCAAATAGACACTCTTACTAAAGAACCTTTCTTGATGGTCACAGACCTGAAATAGACATGGCCTAACCCTCCTGGTGATTAGACAAGGCACAGGACCACACATACCTGGTGTCTTTACACTTCGTCCAGATTTATCTACTCCACACAGCCACACATCTGCTTGGTCCCCCGGGAGCCCCAGAGCCAGAGCAGGAAGCAGCACTTGCATTGACTGAGCACGTGTTTATCAGAGCGCTGTGTGCTGGGGCCGGTGACGGGGAGTGATTGAGATCTCAGTCCCCTCCCAGAGGGGGTTCAGGGTTTCGCCTGTGAACAACTAATGAAAGATACCACTGTGACCGGGGCCTTAGGGAACAAGGCAGACAGATCCTCTTCCCAGACTGACCTAATAGCCGCTGCTAACTTCTTTCTCCTGTTCCTCATCTATGCTAGCGGCTGGAGAGGGGGGTTATAGTCTCATCAGCCTCTGTGGCCACGAGAAGTGGTTGGTGGAGTGGGTTGGTGTTGGGCAGATAAAATATGGTATGCTCACTTTGTTAAAGATGGTGCTGCCCACATGGAAGCCCGTCACCCAGGTAATATTATTTGCCCTTATGCTTGGGATGGGTGTGGGGAAAAGGCTGTAATGTAAGCAGGCCAGGTTGTTATGGCCTAAGGCTTGGCTTTAAGAGTAAGCTTTTCCCCACACCCTTGACTGATTGGATAATGTAGGGTGGTGATGTAGGGAGGAATCCCATTATGCCTCAGATGGGTGGCTTTGTATCAGAGACTTTCTTAAATGTATAATTGGATTAAAGGGTTGGATTTTCTATGCTATAAACTGGGGCAATCCGGGAGCTTGCTCTCTCTCTCGGTTCCTGGGTTCCTGAGATCAGTATTAGAGAGGAGAGCAGATTAAGGCCATGTGGAGGAGAAGTAGCCAAGATGCATGAGTGCTGAGGAAGAAGCCAGTTTGTTAAGAGTTTGTGCAGGAGGAGATGGGAAACAGAGGTGAATAAGTGTGGTGAGCTGGAAAGCTTTGATGCTAGGAAACTCGGATAAGTCAGTAGCTTTGTGAGCACTGAATGTGTGGGTTTTGGAGCCCAGTGTGTGTTTTTGCTTGCCTGCCGGGTGCAAGCTAGAATTAAAGCTGATGGCTCACCAGTTCTTGGCTCCAGTGTTTCATTACCGACTGTTCGAATCTAATGTGAACCTGCGTGGGTCGGGCTGCTGTGATAGTGGCCCCGACTACTGGCTTTACAGTTGGACTATGAATTGTTAAGTAAAAGACTGCTGGTGGGGTTCAGGGTAATTTTGGTTCTGATAAAAGAGGAGAAGAAGTGGGTGTTGGGCAGATAAAATATATTATGCTCACTTTGTTAAAGATGGCGCTGCCCACATGGAAGCCCGTCACCCAGGTGATATTATTTGCCCTTATGCTTGGAATGGGTGTGGGAGAAAGGCTGTAATATAAGCAGGCCAGGTCGTTATGGCCTAAGGTTTAGCTTTAAGAGTAAGCTCTTCTCCACACCCTTGATTGATTGGATGATGTAGGGTGGTGCACTCTCCTGAGGAATCCCATTATGCCTCAGATGGGTGGCTTTTTATCAGAGACTTTCTTGTTTGTATAATTGGATTAAAGGTTTTGAATCTATGCTATAAAGTGGGGCAGGCCGGGAACTTGCTCTGGGTTCTTGAAGTATCAGAGAGGAGAGCAGATTAAGGCCACGTAGAAGAGGCCAGGAGAAGCAGTCAAGATGGTAGAGTGCTGAGACAGAGGCGAGTTTGTGCAGAGTTTGTGCAGGAGGAGATGGGGAACAGAGGTGAATAAGTCTGGTGAGCTAGAAAGCTTTGATTCTAGGAAACTCAGATAAGTCAGTAGCTTTGTGAGCACTGAATGAGTGGGTTTTGGAGCCCATTGTGTGTTTTTGCTTGCCCGCCAGGTGCAAGCTAAGATTAAAGCTGATGGCTCACCAGTTTTTGGCTCCTGTGTTTCATTACCGACTGTCCGAATCTAATGCGAACCTGCACGGGTCAGGCTGCTGTGATGGTGGCCTTGACTACTGGCTTTACAGTGGGAAAGGGTACATGATGATTTGCCTGGAAATTCAGCAGCCGTCTTGTTACCAGGAGGTAATAAGCCTAAGGCAGAGGTTACTGTAGAGAAGCTGTTCTTGATCCAAGCCAGAAGCTGCCTTCTCTGAGACTCTTAATATGAGCATACCAGGTTGTGGCAAGATGGCCACTGGCCTTGCTTGGGTCACTCTGGATTGATGATGCACAGTCAGGGAGTCTGAAAGAAGGGGTCTCTGATAAGACAGCTCAAAGAGGGGCTGCACCTGCCATGTCTCTGCCACGTGTGACAACCCCAAGGGGACCACATAATGTGTGGGATGAGTTCCCCAAGGACTTTGAAGAAGGGGTAGACAAAACTACAGTGACCATAGTTCTCGATACGCAGTTTGTTTGGGTCCAAGTAGATTGCGGAACAGCAGGGCAGAGATCTGCCTGCCCTTGAGCACTTGTCCCAGGGTTACTTGATCTGAGAGACTGCCCCCCCTTGTCTGAAATTGTGAAGAATACAAACAAAGGCGGGGCTGGCCATGCTCTGCGGCCAGCAGCCCTCCAGTGGACACTACGAGGTTTCTCACGAGGCTGGCCTCTGCTGGGAATGTCACATTTATCTTTTTTCCTTCCTTCGCACGCCTTCCAGTTGGATGCATGCCGTGGAGTTGCTGTGAGAGACACAGGTCTCTCTCATTGAAACAGAGAAAGTAGCAGGAAGGGTGGAAAAGCAGCAAATTGCAGGCTGGTTTCATCATCACTGGGTTGAAGCAGAACCAAAAGGGGCCCAGGGAGTGTGACTCCCAGCACAGCCTCCATTCAACATGATCCCGTGTGCTGGACGTGGGCCCTGTGACGGCTCATCTCCCAGGAGCCATGAGGAATTCTGCCCCGGGGCCTAGCGTCTAGGATTGCCTGCAGCCCCTTCCCGGACTCAGGCATCAACTGCAGAAATTAAACCGCCTGCTTCCTGACCAGCTGCAAACCTGGCGGGGCAGGGGCTCCAGGGGTTAGGTCATTGGCAAAGAAAGGAGCTTTGTGCAGCTCTGGAGAGAAACCTAATTTGGATGTGCTAAATTTCTTTGTTTCTGTTCAGTCCCCGGAACCCCCCTACTCCCACTGCAGTCCTTTGCCATCAAACTGGTAGAAAAACCTACCTTCTTCCTGCATTCATTCTGCAACTGTTTACTGAGCTCTCCTTTTGTCCCAGACACTGCTTGGTTCCATTCTTTGCTAAGCAAAGACCACCCCCCTCCCATGCCAGGACTTTGGGCCACCAGCAGCAGCAGGCACCCCTAAACCCTGCTTTAGAGAGACAGCTGGGTTTGGTGCCTCTCTTCCCCTTCCTCCTGCCTTCTGAATTCAGTCCTTTCCTTCTGTTGGGCAGATAAAACATATTATGCTCACTTTGTTAAAGATGGCACTGCCCATGTGCAAGTTTTAGGAGTTAGCTTTTCCCCACACCCTTGACCGATTGGATGATGTGGGGTGGTGCACTCTCATGAGGAATCCTCCCATTATGCCTCAGATAAGTGACTTTGTATCAGAGACTGGGTTCCTGAGGTTAGCATTAGAGAGGAGAGCAGAGAAAGGCCAGGTGGAGGAGGCCAAGAGAAGCAGCCAAGATGGTGGAGTGCTGAGGGAGAAGGCAGTTTGAGCAGAGTTTGTGCTGGAGAAGGAGATGGGGAACAGAGGTGAATAAGTCTGATGAGCTAGAAAACTTTGATGCTAGGAAACCCGGATAAGTCAGTAGCTTTGTGAGCACTGAATGAGTGGGTTTTAGAGTCCAGTGTGTGTTTTTACTTGGCCGCCGGGTGCAAGCTAGAATTAAAGCTGATGGCTCACCAGTTCTTGGCTCCGTTGTTTCATTACCGACTGTCCGAATCTAATGCGAACCTGCACTGGCCAGGTGGCCCTGTTGGTGGCCCTGACTACTGGCCTTACACCTTCCCTCTCATTTCTTTCTCCCTCCATGACCTCTGACTCCCCATTAGCCTTCTGTAAGACCAGTAGCCCAGGTCACCATCAGAGCCGCCTGGCCAGTGCAGGTCCGCATTAGATTCGAACAGTTGGTAATGAAACAACGGAGCCAAGAACTGGTGAGCCATCAGCTTTAATTCTAGCTTGCACCTGGCGGGCAAGCAAAAACACACACTGGGCTCCAAAACCCACTCATTTAGTGCTCACAAAGCTACTGACTTATATGAGTTTCCTAGAATCAAAGGTTTCTAGCTCACCAGACTTATTCACCTCTGTTTCCCATCTCCTTCTTTCTGCACAAACTGGCTTCTCCTTCAGCACTCCACCATCTTGGCTGCTTCTCTTGGCCTCCTCCACCTGGCCTTTCTCTGCTCTCCTCTCTGATACTAACCTCAGGAACCGAAAGAGAGCAAGCTCCCCGTCTGTCCCACTTTATAGTGTAGATTCAAAACCTTTAATCCAATCTACAAAGAAGGAAGTCTCTGATACAAAGTCACTTATCTGAGGCATAATGGGATTCCTCATGAGAGTGCACCACCCCACATCATGCAATCAGTCAAGGATGTGGGAAAAGCTTACTCTTAAAACTAAGCCTTGGGCCATAATCACCCTGCCTGCTTACAACCTGTCCCTCCCCCCCCCCCCCGCCCCACAATAATATAATTATGCCCATCCCAATCATAAGGGCAACTAATATCACCTCGGCAACGGGCTTCCCTGTGGACAGCGCTATCTTTAACAAAGTGAGCTTAATATATTTTATCTGCCCAACACCTTCTCAAGGGGAAAACAAAATCCATCTTTATGTTCGTTTTTCTTTGTAATAAAAACAGGTCTTTTACTCTCGTGGTAGTTTGTGTTTTTTTACCTTTCGGGTCTTCAAGAAATACTTCTGTTCTGGAGGCAGCAGGTGTAGAGGGAAGGATGAGCCGTTCTGGAGCGAGAAGGCTTTTCAGTTTCGAGTGTGGCCGCCTCACTTGCAATTGTGACCCCGGGCACGTTATGTAAGCTCTCTCAGTGTTTCTTCATCTGGGCAGTGAGTGTGATATTGACACCTGCCCATCTGTTGTTAAAGGGGGTTAAATGAAACGGTTCATGGAAAAAAGCATGATTCAGACGTTTCATGTTTGCAGACCGTGGGGAAGGTAACTGGTCTGACTGCCCCAAAGGGCTGTGCATCCTGTGCTGGGGGACCTGTCTTTCACACCCAGGTGTCAAGGTTTGGGGAAGCTCTTCATTTCCACTACTTCTCGTCCTTGCCCCGGAGGCAGAGGATGTTAAAAGCTGACTGATACCTTTTCTGGATTAATCTCCCCCAAACATTCAGAGTTTTATGTTTCGTAATGTCTGAGTCAGCTGGAATTTTAATCTCCCTTCTGCCACTCCCAGTCTTATTTTGGAAATGAACTTAAAGTCACATTTTTGAGATTTCTGAGTGTGTGACCCCTGAGCTATTTTGGGGCATCTGTTTGCTGTTGTTTATAACCCTGGGCTCTTGACCTGTCTTCGTCTGCCACTCGCCACTCGGGACTCACCCGACGGCCCCAGGGCTCTCTCGTGCTGTCTTGGCTCCCTGACCTGTTTTTGGGCGTCACAGTCTCCGTTTCTGACTGAGGTTCGGCATCTCTCAGGTTCTGCGGCTGCCAACTCTGTGCATCCTGTGACTCACGTCCTGCCTTTCCTCCCACAAAGTGGTCAATGGCCATTCAGCCTTCTAGAAGGTCCAAGGCCTTTCTGGAACTTTCTGGTGGGAAGACCCTCAGGTACCTCTTCCTCCTTGAACATTAAGTAGCACTGCTCTGCTTTTAATTCCAACTGAACTCTTTGTGCTCCAGGGAAACTCACTTTATTTGCCTGTGCCTATAATATATTACAGAATATATCATATATAATACATTCAATATATAATATATATTACGTGTACAACTTTTCTCTGAGTCTGACACATTGATTTTAGGGATACTTGGGAAGCTGAAAAAGAGGTAAAACAATGGATCATGGTACCCCCTAGTGGCAGAATCTGGCAACACACATTTCAGCAAATGGGAAAAATTTAAAACCTTTTTACCAGAAACAGAAACTTGGAGATCACACAGATGAACATAGGATTTGGATAACTCCACTTACATTATAGATTTAAATGTGTTTCCACTGCAGCCTGTATTCACAGACATCAAGGTTTTTTTTTTAAGCTCTGTGATTTTAGTCTTTTTAAGGGTAACAGAGTATCACCGCACAGCAAAAACCTGTTTTCTGGATTCACAACACTCTATATATACTACATTTAAATGAATAAAATAACATTCCACCCTGTCATTTATGTGCTTTTTCTATCCCCCAAAGGATTTCTGTAACATGGAGGCGTGTCTTACACCTCTGGGCATTTCACACGCCTACAGGTAAGGGGTTCTGCGGGCTCTGGCACACAGCCAGCCTCCGCGTGCTCACCAGACAGACCGCAAGGCTTCTGAGCAGCGGGCATCAGCTGGTCAGGAAACCTCTACAGGAGTCCCGCAGGCTGCTGGGCGGTCCTGACTGGGGTCTGCCGTGGTGTGCGGTCCTCTTTGCTGGTGCTCCAGCTTCCTTTGGTCCCTTTACCCCCATTCCTTTAAGCATCTGCACCGGCCACCCCTGCAGAACCCCAGGCCCAGGATCCTGGCGATAGACAAAAATGATCCTTTAGCTGCAGACAGCCCCCTGGTGGCTGTCCAGGGCTTTGACCACACTGAAGATACGTAATGCTGAGAGCCCACTAGAGCAGCGGGAGACAGATTTCCTGAGAACGGCCAGAAAGTCAACATTTTAGACATGCGGGCCGTATGGTGTCTGTCACCACCACTCAGTCCTGCTGTCATGGTGGGGAAGTAACCATGGTGACACAGAACCGAATGGGGATGCCTGTGTTCCAGTGAAGCTTCCTGAACGAGAAAACATTGAATTTCATAGAATTTCCACGTGTCATAAAATATCAGTCCTCTTTCGATTTTTTGCAACTCTCTTACAACGTGCAAATTGTTCTTACTTAGCTTGCCCATGGTATGAAAACAAGCAACAGGCTGGAACTGGCCTGCAGGCCCGAGTTTGCTGGCCCTTGTGTTAGAGTGACCATTCCATCAACTCTTTCTGGCTGAGGGCTACTCTTCAGCTAACCATAAATGACTGGAATCAGAACACAGTTCTCTCCGATTTTCTAAATAAACCACAATTCATAAATGGTTAATTTTTTTTTTGGAGGTCAATTCCAAACAGGCACATATTTATTTAGGTGTTTAGAACTGCTTGGCCGAGCCAGCCTTTTGTTTCCTCAGTATATTTTTCGGTCTACTGCAAATTCTCTTTGAAAAGCGACCTTGCGGATGTTTTATAAAAGTCCAACTTCGAACCTTTGGGGCCTCACTCAGCCACCTCCAAATCCTTTTCTTCCCACATCCACACCTCTGTCCATGTTCCTTTCTTCTTCCTAATTAGCTGACTATATAATTAAAGGTTTCCTTATTTAGTGGTTTGGAGACCTCACTGACACTCTAACCATCCCGTGGTCCCCCTGTGGCCTCTTCTATTTCCTGTTGAGATAAAGTGCCCAGAATTGAATGGCAGTCAAGGTCAAGCCGTCTGCATTTGTATTACATACGAGCACACCATTACCACAGTGTCCTCTGCTCCTTAATACAGATTAATAGCTCAGTCTCCTTTGTGACCTCCAGTGAGCACTGAGCAGCCGTTCTCAGGACTCTCTTTATGATAATTTCAAGATCTTTTCCTTACGAAGTTATCACTAATTCAGGGCCCATCAACAATCATAAATGTAGTTTAAGTTGCCCTTTCGAGTGCGAACTGCCTCCCATGGGCCGTTTAACCTACCAGGTGTCCGTCCCCTGGCTGCACTTGTCCCAGGACCAGCTGCTGTCCCTACTGTCCCTGACTTGGTTTCCGTGCCTCACTCTGGCCCAGTCGGGAGAGGTGGAACATTTGGGAGTGAGCTGTGCTCTGCTGTCGACCCGTGTACCAGTGCGCTAATGATGGATTTGATCGGATTTGAAGAGTTTTAAGCCTGTGGAGGTTATCTCTGGAGGATTTTTGAGAGGCCAGACGAATCCTGGAATAGTGCTAGAATGTGGGTTGCTTCTGTTCAGGGAAAACCCAGGGATTTTACTTTACCTGAAACCTCCCTGCTTTGGTTTCCTGGGTTTTCATAATTGGCCGCTCTGGAGAACTTCAGAGACAAGGCTCTGCCCAGTGGACTAGTCTAAGCTTTTAGCTGCTCTCAGTCAGCGTTGTGTGAGATGTTAAGTACGTGAATTAAGTTGAAAAACTTTGGATATGGATTGTAATTAGATAGTAATGGTGTGTCAATGATAAACGTTTTTGACTTTGATGACTGCCTCTGTGATTATGAAAGAGAAAATCCTTATACTGGGAAGATACATACATAGCGATGTAGGGTGACGGGTCACGTGTTGGCACATTATTTCACATGCTTCAGAAAAAATATAATGTCTATAATCGTGCATATATAAGCACACACATATCTGAGGAAAGAGAAAGAGAAATGGCGAAATGTTAACAATGACTTAGATCAGTGGTCGGCAAACTGCGGCTCACAAGCCACATGCGGCTCTTTGGCCCCTTGAGTGTGGCTCTTTGGCCAGCTTAGGAGCACCCTAATAAATTAATAACAAAGTACCTACCTATATAGTTTAAGTTTAAAATATTTGGCTCTCAAAAGAAATTTCAATCGTTGTACTGGTGATATTTGTCTGTTGACTAATGAGTTTGCCGACCACTGACTTAGATGAATGAAGGGTGGATCTGGGTGAAAAGTATATGGGGGTTCATTTGTAATATTTTTGCGACTTTAATGTTGGTCTGAAGTTCTTTGAAAATGAACAGTTTAATTAGGAAGGTGGCTCCATGGTAGCGTAGCACCTGAGACATAGTCTGCTGACCTGTCCCCCCCCTAGCCCCCCCCCCCCCGACCCCACAGTGCCCCACAGTTCTCGGATTTAGTTATCTGCCCTCCCCAGTGTCTGCCCCTGCTCTCCAGGTCCCTGTGCCTGCTGCTCTGCCCTGTTCCAGGCAAGAATCATCAACATGGGCTGAGCAGCAGTCTGTGCCAAGTAGGGACAGAGGAGTGGAGGGTAAGCCCACATTGTCCCCATCCTCGGGGAGCTCCAGTCCAACAGGGAAGGCAGAGAGTATGAGGATCGCAAAGGGCTGGAAAGGAGAAGTAAGGCTGCTGAAGGAAGCATGTGGTAGGGTAGAGTCAGATCCATTTGGGGGCTCAGGGGAGCTCTTCTGGGAATGTGGTATTTGAGACAGAGCTCTAGGATGGTGAGGATTAGCTTGGCAAAGAAAGAGTGAAGGTGCACTGTAGACAGAGAAGCCAGTGGCACATGAGGGGCATGTTGAAGATGTTGAGAGAAGACCAGCCTGGTTGGAGCGGGTCAGGGGCAGAGGAGGTGGGAGAGGAAGGCAGGGTCTCATAGTTTTTTTGTTCTGAAAGTTATGGGAATGATGTAGGCAGTAATGTCACTATTAGCTTTGCATTTTAAAAAAAATTTTATTTATTCATTTTATAGAGAGGAGACAGAAAGAAGGGGAGAGGAGCAGAGCATCAACTCCCATATGTGCCTTGACTAGGCAAGCTCAGGGTTTTGAACTGGCGACCTCGGTGTTCCAGGTTGACACTTTACCCACTGCGCCACCACAGGTCAGGCCACATTTTTGAAATAATAAAAAACCACCCTCTAGATGCAATAGAGAAAATAAATTGGAAAAAGCAAAAGTGGTGGGGAGAGAAGTTAGGAGGTTGTTGCAACAGTCCAATAAGCAGTGATGCTTTCTCAGACCAGATGGTGGTTGTGCTGATGAAGAGAACTGGGTCAATATCAGAGATATGTGAGAGGTGGACTTGACTGGCCTTGGCGACTGATTGGACTATCCATTATGATTTACCTTTATTGAAAAATTTCTCTGTTTTTCCTTTGGTTTATAGAACTGGTTGGAAAAACAAATTCTTTTAAAAAAAGTATTTACAAATATATCCATTTGCATGACATTGATTAATTGCTTTACTTATGTATGCCTAAGATAAATATCACTGGGGAACATTTTTTTCATTTTCTGTTGCATGAGGTTTTAGAACTTTATCTATATATTTCTGCATCACTGATTCCAAATCTGAAATTTGATTTTTGGTCCATGCTCTAGTTTTTATGCAATTTTAATTTCCTTTTGTTACAGTTAATGGCATGCATTGGTTTTAAAGTTGGAGTTAAAGGGCAACGACTCTTGGATTGAATATAACCACAAGGCAATTAATGTTTTACAAACATCACTTTTACATAATTGTAGTTGTTTATAAATGTAAAAATTATTATCTGATAAAAACAGCCTCTTATTTTGTTTTAAGACTGAATCATGGCTTCTTTGAGTAGGCGTAAATGTAAGAATAGTCCTGACATCTTCTATTATATATGTGGCTGTTACACACTTCAATGTCAAAGGCACAATATTTTATCATTTGTAACACATACATAGATTGCCTATTTTCAAGTTCCCCTTGGCAATCAAGACAAGAATTGTGCTCCTCATATTGTGTGTCATAATTGTGAGGAAATGCTTTGTGACTGGACAAAAGAAAAATGCAAAGGAATGCCTTTTGGTATTCCCATGGTTTGGCATGAACCTAAGGACCACAGCAGTGACTTATTTCTGTCTGATCCATACAAAGGGCATCGGCAAGAAAAAACAGCATATGATCACATATCCTAATATTCCTTCAGCAATATGACTTATCCCACACTCTGAGACACTCCCGGTTCCAATTTTCTTTTCTCATTTTAAAAAATTTTTTTTACAGGGACAGAGAGAGATGCAGAGAGAGGGATAGATAGGGACAGACAGACAGGAATGGAGAGAGGTGAGAAGCACCAATCATTAGTTTCTCGTTGCTGTTGCGACACCATAGTTGTTCATTGATTGCTTTCTCACATGTGCCTTGATCGCGGGCCTTCAACAGACTGAACAACCCCTTGCTGGAGCCAGCGACCTTGGGTCCAAGCTGGTGAGCTTTTGCTCAAGCCAGATGGGCCCGCATTCAAGCTGGCGAGCTCGGGGTCTCGAACCTGGGCCCTCTGCATCCCAGTCTGATGCTTTATCCACTGCACCACCGCCTGATCAGGCCTGGTTCCAATTTTCAGTGGTTTTATTTCTTCTAAGGGCAAAGAAAGTGAACATGGTGATCAAGTGTATTTTGATAAGATGCATGAGGAAATGGTTATAGAATCTGAAGGGTCTTCTTCTGATACCAAGCAGTCATTAACCCCTCAGCAGTTTAGCCAACCTGAATTGAATGTCTTAGTAAGAGATTTGTGCCTTTCCAAGAAAGCAGTTGAATTATTAGCCTCCAGGCTTCAGGAAAAGAATGTACTTCACCAGTCAGCTAAAGTATTTCATTTCAGGAAGCATGAACAAATTTTTGTGGACTTCCTTCTGAAGACAAACACTTTGTTTACTGTCATGATATCAGTAGTCTTCTCAGCCAGCTAGGTATTACCACTTACAGTCTAAAAGAATGGTGGGTATTTCTTGACAGCTCTAGATGGAGTCCGAAATGTGTTCTCCTACACAACGGTAATGTTTATGCAGTGGTTCCAATTGGTTATTCAACTCATCTGCGAGAAGATTATAATGACATAAAAATTGTCTTCAACTTTCAGAAGTATGAGGAGCATAATTGGATCATTTGTGTGGATCTTAATCTGGTAAATTTCCTGCTAGGACAACAGAGAGGTTTCACCAAGTATCCTTGCTTTCTGTGTTTGTGGGACAGCCGAGCTCGGGAGAAACACTGGACACAGAAGGAGTGGCCAAAATGTGAAGCTCTGGAAAGTAGGGATGCAAAATATTGTGAATGAACCTGTAGTTAATTGAGACAGGATCATTTCCCCCCACTTCACATCAAACTTGCCTTAATGAAGCAGTTTGTTCAGGCTTTGCATAGAGAAAGTGAATGCTTTCAACATATTATTTCTGCTTTTCCTGACTTGTCTTTCAAGAAGATAAAAGCAGATGTATTCTATGGACCTTAAATTTGAACTCTCATACTTGACGAAGAATTTGCCAGGAAGATGAATGAGGAGGAGAAAGAAGCATGGCAGTCTTTTGTGGCAGTTACAAAGTACTTCCTTGGCAACAAAAAAGCAGAAAATTATGAACTTCTGGTTCAAAGGATGCTGTTGGCTTTCCACAACATTGGATGTAACATGACCATTAAGATTCACTTCCTGAACAGTCAGTCACCTTGATAAGTTTTCTGAAAATCTTGGAGCTGTTAGTGATGAGCAAACTACTGCTGGAGCATCAAATGAGATTGTCCTCAACAAGTACACAAACGCAAGAGCTAGAAACACAAATTTTTGCAGGAATAGAAGAATATAAATCAGTTTTGCACAAATTTTATGATTAAAATAAGTGTTTTAATATGTTCTATTTTGAAATTGTAGACAAATTCTGATGCAATCATATCTTTTAGTGTATAGTGTATTTATTGCATTATATAAATTATTATATTTTCACAAAGATGATGCCCAAGAAGATATTTTACTTCATTATGTTAAACTAAATGTTGAAAATTTTACAATAAGATGAAAACCTATTTTTTTTTTTTTTTTTTTACAGGGACAGAAAGAGAGTCAGAGAGAGGGATAGATAGGTACAGACAGACAGGAATGGAGAGAGATGAGAAGCATCAATCATCAGTTTCTTTTGCTGTTGCGACACCTTAGTTGTTCATTGATTGCTTTCTCACATGTGCCTTGACTGCGGGCCTTCAGCAGACTTAGTAACCCCTTGCTCAAGCCAGCAACCTTGGGTCCAAGCTGGTGAGCTTTTTGCTCAAGCCAGATGAGCTCGCGCTCAAGCTGGCGATCTTGGGGTCTCGAACCTGGGTCCTCCGCATCCCAGTCCGACGCTCTATCCACTGCGCCACTGCCTGGTCAGGCCCTAAAATCTTGAATTGCAAAAAAACTAGCTTACAGAGAAAAACTAATGTCAGATTTAAAACCAGCACACTCGAATTAGGTAAGAAGAAGTGTTTTTGTGGATGCAACAAAAAATTTTTTTCCCAGTTCTTGCACAAAGATGATAGTTTATTTTATTTAATAAAATTATGCTAATTAGGAATTGGGACCTACCCTTTGTACACTTTTTGGGCGGTTATGATGTGAGAGATAAAAATTAATGTACATGTAGTTTTAAAACAATCTATTGCATTTATGAAACTGCATGTTAAATAATAGGGTTTATATGGGAAGTATTCATTTTGATAGGGAAGAGGCCATGCATTTTACAATCACAATTCTGCCAAATAAATGCTGCTGTACTTTTCCATGCCAAGGTTGATTTACAATTATAGTAATACGTGCTTTCCTTTGATTTATGGCATCCTGTTAGCCATGGAATCACTTAGCAGAATCAGTTTGGCTTGATGTAAGAATTTTTTCCTTGCCTAGAAAAAATTTTGACCTGAAGAAAAGATGACAGTAATTTAGGAATAGTGGAGTTATCATTGAGTTATCAAAATAAATTGGAGGACGTAAATCAATTCTACTGCATGGAGAACGCTAAATCGATATATCCGGAAAGACTTTATTGATTCCATGGCCATCACACAAGCCTTCTTCATTAGATTCCTCAGCCATATGTTTAATTGGAATGATGATGCAGATAACTTTGGGTAGATTCATAAGTCCTGACTTTGATATGGGGTTGTTCAAGGTAATGAACACGATTTGGCTAGGCTAGCTGTACACCTGCAGGAGGGTATATGTGGGAAGACTTGACATTTTCCTGTTTCCAGCAGCTTCTACTCTGGGCCCACAATGGCTCAATAGTTGTAAGTCTCTTCTTTTAAGTTTAATTTAAAACATGTGTGTACAAACAAATCAAATATTAATTAAACATGAAAAAAATGACTCATAGTTAATACCGCCCAAACATATTGTCAACTCTTATGCTGAACTTTAATATCTATTTCTGTGACTTGTCTCTCACACTTAGAAGATTATGAACAATTGAGGTCAAGAGTCTTTTTTTTTTTTATAGGGACAGAGAGAGAATCAGAGAGAGGGATAGATAGGGACAGACAGACAGGAATGGAGAGAGGTGAGAAGCATCAATCATTAGTTTTTCGTTGCCGTCCCAACACCTTAGTTGTTCATTGATTGCTTTCTCACATGTGCCTTGACCGTGGGCCTTCAGCAGACCGAGCAACCCCTTGCTGGAACCAGCGACCTTGGGTCCAAGCTGGCGAGCTTTTGCTCAAGCCAGATGGGCCTGCGCTCAAGCTGGCGAGCTCGGGTCTCGAACCTGTGTCTTCCGCATCCCAGTCCGATGCTCTATCCACTGCGCCACTGCCCAGTCAGGCAAGAGTCTTTTTTATCTTAGTATCTCATAGATCTTGTTTAAATGAATGACTTTTTATTTAAATGTAACCAGAATTGTGTCGCTTAATTGTTGCTGCATAACAGCACCAACATTTGGTGGTTCAAGACAAAAAACATTTCATTTGCTCATGATTCTGTGGGTCAGATAGGTGGTTCTTCTGTTCTTAGCTGGGACTGGATAGTCTAGTATGGCTTCACTCATCTGTGTCATGGTATGTAAGGTGACAACTGGGAGATGTCACCTGTCTCTCAGTATCCAGTAGGCAGTTCACATGATGGCCAGAGAGGTCCTGTCAGCAAGTCGGGAAGTAATTATCAAGTACTTGTGCAAGTTCTCATCAAACCTTTGCTTGTGTCACATTTGCTAATAGTGCCTTCACCAAAGCCAGTTACATGCCAAGCCCATATCTGAGCGGGGAGCATGAACTCTACCTCATGCTCTTTTCACTCAGGAGATTACAGTATTTTATAGAGCTCTGTGCCAGGAACTGGGGGCAGAGGCCAATACAGTATGTACTTTTTAATATTTCACCATAGGCAACTCACCTAAGACCTAAAACCCAGGTATAGGAATGTCTCACATGCGCAGCTTCTCAAAAAGTGTAGCCCTCACAGGTGTGTTTGGGCACACACCAGGGGTGGACAGAGATGGCTCACACCTGCTTGTTTGCCATGCTAGCTAGTCATCAGAATTTCAGAAATCTTGCAAGGCAGTTGTTAAATGCAGACATTATTAAAAGTTAAATTGTATAAGTTTATAAATAAATAAATTACATTGAAAGGTATAGTAAATACATAAAACTCATCACCTCCACTTATTTTACATTTTACCATTCTCTCTAATCTTGAGGTTATTGATACGTGTTTTATCCATATGGTGGAAATACTCCATCACGGTGTGCTACTGTGCATTTATTATCAACTGCACCCATGACATCATGTTAAAAGCTTGGAATCAGCCATGGTGGGAGCATTTACACTCTGAAAATCTGCACATGCCACACAGCAGGCCTCGGTTTATTGTTTTGTTGGTTGCTTCGACGTGAGAAAGTCATGAAGAAAATGTGAATAATGCCTATTAAACTTAAAAAGCATGTCATGTCTATACTTGTCACATCGATTTAAGGAAATTCTCCTGGTATTTGCAACTATCATCTGACTCAACAAAGAAGTCACTTACTTTGTTGGTGAGCAATTGAAGTTCTGACATGTTTTTATTATTTCACATTCTTTTGAGTTGTTAATATAAAGGAAAATATCAACCAACACTCAAGTTGTAGCTGTACTTGCTGGTCAGTTGCAACTATAGTTGACTATGGATACAAGAATTTGGCAAAAATCTACATAGCATTGTGAGAGTCCATTAGCTATTTAGTATTTATAACAAAGAGTATTGCACAATTTGTTATTATTGATAATTTGGTGCCATACACCTTTTGTATAGGGAAAATTTATATTAAACTTATATAAGTAGTATATCTACATCTGCACATGGGGGGGGACATGTGCAGATGTCCCCCCCCCCCCCCCCGCCCAGTGAGACGTTGTTAAACATTATTTGCACACCACTGGCATACTCCTACTACCCTCTTAGTGATCACATGTAAAAATTTGGGGGATTTCCCTCTTCAATCTGTAGACTTGAAAATATCACATTTCCTTTTATTATTTTTTAAAATATAGTATTGCTTTAAATGTTTATTAATTTTCGAGAGGAAGAGAGAGGAGGAGAGAAAGACAAGATCTGTTCGATCCTGACTGGAGATCGAACCGGCAACCTTGGTGCTTCTGGAAGATGCTCTAACCAACTGTGCTATTCTGCCAGGGCCTTTCCTTTTATTCTTGATGAGGCTCAGTCACAAAGAGCCCCGCAAATCACCAAAGTCAGCCATCAGAGGAAGTCCGAAGGGAATAAATGACTTCTCTACAATCCAAGGCCTTTCCTGAGAAGAGCCGTTCCATCAGCAGGGAGAGGTCAGAGTCAGCAGTTTCGGGGGCTCATCACAAAGTAGCATTTTAGAGCTATTGCATTTCCATTGACCAAAACAAGAATGACAATAAGCATTAATATGTTTTATCATTTACAGAGCATACCCACACTTATTAGCTACTTCATACTTCTAGAGATTTCTCTGTTTTTTAGTAATTCTTGGGCAGCTGGAGAAGGGGAAGTTCTATTACAGTTTGGGATGTTAGCTAGTTCATTCCTCTCCAGGATGCTACTGACTCTCGGACATGGTGTGAAAGGCGTTTACTTGCTATTTCCTACACTTGTTATTACACCCAATCTGCAGTGAATTCAGGGCAGGAAATAAACGCTTTAGGGGGCTGTTAACAGTTCAGGTGGAAAGTAAGTACGATGCTGTTGTCTTTGACTCTGTTCCTGTGGGTGTCGGTGGAGAAGGGGATCGGTGTACTGGGCGTGACTAGATGAAGATGTGCACAAAACCAGCTCCATCTCTGTGTCCTGGTTTTCATTTCATTTTTAAGTTTCACATTGTGACCTTTGAGCAACCTCACACTGTTCTTAGCAAGCATATCAAAGCCTTCTAGTTGATGATTATCTTTATCCCTTAAAATATAGTCATAAATGTTTTGGTTAGCAACACCGGAATGGCATGACAACCAAAATAAATGTTCAACTGGTGATAGTATTGATTATGAACAATTATCTATCACAAGACCACCAGGATGTGTGGTCTCTGGTGATACTACATTCTCTGTCCCTTTGCCTTGTTGATCATTATTACCTGAATTAACTATTTAAAAGGTACAGTGACATGTCTTGGCTATTGTAAATAATGCTGCAGTGACCATAGGGGTGCACATATCTTTTCTTTTTTAAAAAAAATTAGAAAATTAAATTTAATGGGGTGACATTGACATTGATTAATAAGAGCACATAGGTTCCAGGTGAACATCTCTATAGCCTTTGAACTGCTATTGCATTGTGTGCTCATCACCCAAACTCAAACCGTTTTCCGCCACCATATATCTGTCCCTCTGTACTTCTCTCCCTGCCCCCACTTCACTTCTACGCATATCTTTCCAAATTAGTGTTTTGAATTTCTTTAGGTAAATACCCGGAAGTGGGACTTCTGGGTCACATGATACTGATATTTTTAATATTTTAAGGAACCTCCATACTGTTTTCCACAGTGGCTGCACCGATTTCTGTTCCACCAACAGTGCACAAGGCTTCCCTTTTCACTGCTTCGTCACTAATCCTTGTTTGTGGATGAATGGACAGTGGCCATCCTGACAGGTGTGAGGTGATATCTCATTGTGATTTAAATTTGAATTTCTCTGAAGATTAATGATGTCCATTGATAGGCATCCAGATAAAAAAATGTGGTACATGTGTACAATGGACTATTCCTCGACCATAAGAAAGAATGAAATCGTAGCATTTGCAAAGGCCTGGCTGGACCTAGAGGGTGTTATGCTCAGTGAAGTAAGTCATGAAGAGAAAGATACATATCACATGACTTCACTTAACTGTGGAATCTAAAAAACAAAATAAGTGAACAAACACCACAAAAACAAATTTGTGGATACAGAGAACAGACTGATGGTTGCCAGAGGGGGATGGCGTAGGGGCCTGGATGAAAAAGGTGAAAAGATTAAGAAGTACAAATTGGGCTCACAGGGATGTCAAGGACAGCATAAGGAATATGATCAATAATATTGTAATAACTATGTGTGGCATCTGGTGGGTACTGGAAATATTGGGGGGAACACTTTGTTAGTTATAAGGATGTTTAACCACTATGTTGTACACCTGAAACTAACATAATACTGGGTGTCGACTGTAGTTGAAAAGGAAAGGACTGTAACAGGAGTCTGAAGCAGAGAATAACTTGCACAGAGCTGCTGAGTTGTCTGTCGGCTCTGACTCTACATCCCTGCGTAAGTAAATTACCCTGTAATAAATTCTGTTATAGTCTATGGCATTGCTGAATCATGCTTTGGACTGAAGCGACCTTCTCGTTACGACGGCCTTTACACCTTTGTCTCACTATCAGACAGAGGAATACACAGAGGGGAGCAGACAGTGGCCTCTAGTCTAGGGTTATGGAGAGAGTTCCTGTCCATTTTGTAAAATGTACCTGTCTTAGCTTTCCTCATATGGCGAATTAGAAAAATATATTGCTATTATGATGGAGGAGAATACCATCCAACCTAATTTTTTTCTTTTGTTATTGTCATCAACATCAATCATAGCATGTAAATTTTTCTTGGGAAAGTTTTGCATAAAGTAAGATATGGGTTAATACAAAAGCATATCATGACTCATTAATAAATAGCTCCTGCCTGTTAACAACAATTAGGTGATGTTTGTGCAGACACAGGACACTGAAAGTGTGGCTATTATCCAGTTAGCATGATTCATTTTCAGAGCGACGTGGGATCTCTCAGACCCCAAGATGGGCATTTGGGACTGAAGGAACTAATTTGACGTTCTCTGATAATCACACTAAATCAGATTGTTATCAAATATGAACTCCACTTCATGCTGCATGAGCTTGGACTGTCTACAGTAGCATCCTTGGCACACTTGGGAATAAAGAAATTCAATTTCAAAAGTAAACAGTACAAAAATAGTTCAGAGGACAGCTTCTACGTAGAACAAAGATCAGCTAATTAAGGTTGACAAATACAACTGAAATTTGCAGAACTGAAGCAGTATTTTATCCAGCCAAAGATTGCCAAATAAAATTTTTACCAAGATTGCTTTTTTTTTCCTTTAGTTATTGATTAGTTTTGCGAAGGAGGGCATAGTGACATGTGCAGAAGACTGTGACGAGTTGAAATAGTTTTAGATAGAGTATCTTTGGCATGTCTTCGTGTTCTGATTTAAGTGGGAACCACTGTGGGTTCTGAAGTAGCTTCTATAACCCGTTTCATCACAGACCTAATCATCCAAAACATCATTCCCTGTAATTTGACTGAAAAGTGATGAGACAGCAAAAGCTTCAATTCTTGAAAAGGACTTAGCGGCCGGCCAGGCTTACGCTTATTAGAGCCGCTCTTACACTCTCTTCGCTCCAACCATGACTAAATAAACTCAGGGGCTTGAATCAAGTGTGGAGGTGGGAGGGGCAAGGGAGAGAATCAGAACAGACTTCTGTGGGGAAACAGTTTGGTTAAAAAGAAAATACTAGACAAGGCTGTACTGCCCTAGGGAAGTTCTAGTGTCAAAATATTGCGAACTTGAAAAGGGAGTCATTTTATTTTGGAGGACAGGCAAGGCCACACCCTCAGGCCAGATGACAGGGAAGAAGCCAGCACTTCATGGATGGAGACCTGGTTCCTACAGCCTCTTCTCCGCGGTAGGACCTTCTGTGAGCCGCCTGCCCTCTCTGTGCCTTGGTCCCTTGTGTGAGGCTGTGTTGGCTGTTCGCACTTTGATTTTTCACAGTAAAACTTTCCACTTTTTTTTTAAGACATTTCTTTTTTTTTTTTTACAGGGACAGAGAGAGTCAGAGAGAGGGATAGATAGGGACAGACAGACAGGAACCGAGAGAGATGAGAAGCATCAATCATTAGTTTATCATTGCCATTGCGACACTATAGTTGTTCATTGATTGCTTTCTCACATGTGCATTGACCGTGGGCCTTCAGCAGACCGAGCAACCCATTGCTGGAGCCAGCGACCTTGGGTCCAAGCTGGCGAGCTTTTGTTCAAATCAGATGAGCTTGCGCTCAAGCTGGCGACCTTGGGGGTCTCGAACCTGGGTCTTCCGCATCCCAGTCCGACGCTCTATCCACTATGCCACCGCCTGGTCAGACAAACTTTCCACTTTTAAGATTACAGTGTATTGAAGACTCAATTTTTATGCTTTGGCATTTTAGCAACCCTTATTGTATGTATGTATTTATTTATTTATTTTAGTGACAGAGACGGAGAGAGGGACAGACAGACAGGAAGTGAGAGATATGAGAAGCAGCAATTCTTCACTGTGCATCTTAGTTGTTCATTGATTGCTTTCTCATATATGCCTTGATCAGGGGGTTACAGCAGAGCAAGTGACCCCTGGCCCAAGCCAGCAACCCTGGGCTTTAAGCCAGCTACCTTTGGGCTCAAACCAGCGACCTTTGGGTTCAAGCCAGCGACCATGGGGTCATGTCTATGATCCCATGCTTGAGCCAGCAACCCCACGCTCAAGCTGTAGAGCCCATGCTCAAATTGGCGACTTTGGGGTTTCGAACCTGGGTCTTCTGCATCCAGAACAATGCTCTATCCACTCTGCCACTGCCTGGTCAGGGGCAACCCTTATTGTATTTAGAAACTATATTGGGGATAATTGGGAAGGCCAGATGTTTCTGGAAAGTACAAACCAGAATGTAAGGAAAGTACTGGGTAAGCCTATGTTATCATCAAACCAGCCTTCATTTCGTTTGTGCATGCCGTAGCATTACATTTAAAAAAAGATACATGTCTGACCAGGCAGTGGCACAGTGGATAGAGCTTTGGACTGGGATGCGGAAGGACCCAGGTTCGAGACCCCAAGGTCACCAGCTTGAGTGCGGATCCATCTGGCTTGAGCTTAAGCTCACCAGCTTGGACCCAAGGTCGCTGGCTTGAGCAAGGGGTTATTCGGTCTGCTGAAGCCTCGCGGTCAAGGCACATATGAGAGAGCAATCAATGATCAACTAAGGTGTCGCAACAAAAAACTGATGATTGATGCTTCTCATCTCTCTGCATTCCTGTCTGTCTGTCCCTGTCTATCCCCGCTCTCTCTGTCCCTGTTAAAAAAAAAAAAAAAAAAAAAGATACAATACCAGTGTATACAAGTTACCCAGGTATCTACCTTCTTCCTTTGTATATATTAAATATATTTTAGAGGCCACCTTACTCTAATATAGTATTTTTTGCCTATGCCTCTGTTGACCCATGGCCCCTCACCACCTTGGTCTTCCCTGTTCTCCTTCATGCTACCTCTTGGGAGCACTTTCCCCTTATCCTGACTTCACTTTCTGCTGGAAACCACCTATAAGGCCAGTAGTTGCGGCCATTATCACAGCTGCCTGGCCAGTGCAGGTTCACATTAGATTCAGACAGTCAGTAATGAAACAATGGAGCCAAGAACTGGTGGGCCATTATCTTTAATCCTAGCTTGCAGCTGGCAGGCAAGTAAAAACACACACTGGGCTCCAAAACCCACTCATTCAGTGCTCACAAAGCTACTGACTTATCCGTGTTTCCTAGCATCAAAGGTTTCTAGCTCACCAGACTTATTCACCTCTGTTCCCCATCTCCTTCTCCAGCACAAACTCTGCTCAAACTGCCTTCTCCCTCAGCACTCTGCCATCTTGGCTGCTTCTCTTGGCCTCCTCCACGTGCTCTCCTCTCTAATGCTAACCTCAGGAACCGAGAGAGAGCAAGCTCCTGGCCTGCCCCACTTTATAGTGTAGAAATCAAAACCTTTAATCCAATCTACAAATAAGGAAGTCTCTGATACAAAGTCACTTATCTGAGGCATAATGGGAGGATTCCTCATGAGAGTGCACCACCCTACATCATCCAATCAGTCAAGGGTGTGGGGAAAGCTTATTCTTAAAACTTGCACTTGGGCAGCGCCATCTTTAACAAAGTGAGCATAATATATTTTATCTGCCCAACACCACCCTTCTTCTTCCCTCCCTCTCTCCCTCCCTCCCTCCTTCCCTCCTTCCCTTCCTCCAATACACAGGTGACACAGCCCAGGTAGAGCAGGTCTGCACTAAGTGTTGGAAATATTTGAAGGTGGTTGTGGTGTAGGACAAATTCAATTCAGACTGTCTTTAGCAATTTATCCCCATGCCCTCTTTGTGCTGGGCATGTAGTAATGCACAAAGGGTGACTACATGGGACATTTAGCAGCTACCCTTTCTTCCCCTCCCCTGAGTAGGTTGTGGAATTGGAACATTAAAATAGAGATGTAGAAGGCATTTCAGGGCATGGGAAGGAAAGGGGGCGAGCTGCAGAGAGCAGGGTGCCTGAAGCAGGCTCTGTTAGCAATAATCCCCCAACCAGAAGAAGACCTTCAGAAATTCCTTTGGCTCTAACATCTCTTTGAGCCAACTGCACTGCAGGATGAAGTCTGCTTCGTGAGGTCGGCTTAATCCTCACATTTTTCTCTGCTAACTCTCTTACTGCCCTGTCCTTAGGCATGTTCAGCCACGTAGTGACAGATGTGGAGATTTAACACTTTAGGCCCCCTGACTCTCTTGATGGGATAAGGAGACCCCTCTGCTGTCACTCATCTAATCCACCTTATCCTCAGATCATGGTGAAATTCCTCTTTGTCACACACCTTAGATCATAATGAAAAGGCAGATTAGCTTGCTTCTCAAGGCCCATCAGCTCAATGCTCTCAGTTAAATGGCACCCACCACAAACCGCAGAGCAGAGTTTGCAGGGTTAGCTGAGTGCATTATTACAATGATTTCATTTAATAAACTTGCCGCCAGCATCTTAATCCTCAGTCAAGTCTAAGCATGAGAATTCTCGTTAGCTGTGATTAGGAGACTATTGATGGTTCACATTTTCTTATCCCACAGGATTCATTTTCATTAAAAGTCCAAATTGACTTAAAATTATTTTTCAACAAGAGTACCTGATTGACAGTGACTTCCTGGGCTTTCCTGAAGAAGGCCTGTTGTAAGTAAACCATTTAACTGTTTGGTTTGATTTTGCACTTTGGGTTTGCGCTGGGATCTACCGTATTTTTCGCTCCATAAGATGCACCTAGGGTTTTTAAGGAGGAAAATAAGAAAAAAAAAATTCTGAACCAAATGGTGTGTTAAAATATTTAATAAAATATGCCACAATAATATTTCAACAATGTAAACTCAACAGCAGTATTAACAACCGTTAGCACTGTTATTAACAAATGAGAAGAGACTTTAATGTTCAAATACTCTTCTAGTTGTCCAGGAACCCGCAGCAGCTAAAAGAAAAAATGAACATTCACTCCATAAGATGCACAGGCATTTTCCCCTCCACTTTTTGGGGAAAAAAGTGCATCTTAGGGAGCCAAAAATACGGTATTTCCTGTAGGTTCTCTAATCCTTCCACCGCCTCTTCTGCCTGACCTGTACATGGGTCCTGCCCGTCAAGCTGGTTAGGTGTTTTCCACATACATGCTGTTCCACTCAAGGTGCAGAATAGTTCCTGGAGGGGAGGTATTAGCACTGGTTTTCTGTCTTCCGACCCTTAGGCTCTGAAAGGGAACTGTGCTGGGTTCTTGGCCGTGGCCAGGTTCTGATCAGAGGGGTGGATTCTGACCTTACTTGGAGCTTCTTTCTCCCACCTACATCCTCCTGGGGGCGCTGTCCTGGTACCCCACACCTAATAGCATCAGGCACACAGTGAGCACTCCACAGATGCCTAAGAAATAAAAAAATGAGGGGCCAAGGGTCCCTGGTTCTAAATATACAAAGGTTGTGTCCCCTTTCTTTCTTTTTTAAATTTACTTTTCAATTATAGTTGACCTACCATATAATAGTTTCAGGCGTATACAACACCGCGATTAGACATTTATATACCTACGAAGTGATATACGTGAGATATATGAAACCTGACTTTGTAAGTTATATAACTGTCTCTCCTTTCTTGAGAGCTGTGTTCATCTGGGTACTGGGGAAAGCGGACACAGAGACAGGATTAAACAGGCAGCCATTTCATTAAGGGAAATGCCTATTCGGGAGAAAATGGTGTGTGTGTGTGTGGGGGCAGTGCTAGCTAGTCTGGCAGGACTCTCATGCTGATGCAAGTCTGAGTTGAGTGGGGGAGGAAGGAACGGAAAGTGCGGTAGCAACACCCTGGGCGGCCATGCAGGCAGAAGAAGGTTCAGCAAGGGTGCGGGGGAGTCTTGGATCCCAGCCGACCACAGGACTGCCTCCGCACACCTGCAGCACTGAGTCATGGGGAACAGCCCGTGGGAAGGGTGGCTTCGGTGCCAAGATGGCGCAGTCTTTCCGAGTGCAGCGGCTAGGGCCTGTGGTGAGTTATGTATCCTGGAGTTGGAGGTCTGCAAAGGTGTTCCCATGGCACCTGCCTCTGGGTCTGCATTCTGGTGGGCTGTGCCTCCTTCCTGTCTCAGGAATACTCTCCTGTAGGCATCTGTGGCTCACGTCTAGGCTTTGTCACCCATGAGGCCATTCATTGCTCAAGGCCAGCTGCTGCTGGTGGCCCAATCTCCTCGTACCTTCCTGCCGTTGAAGGCGCCACGTTAACTCTGTGTCGTTGTGCCAGGGAGGCCCGTGTCGAGGAGGTCCTTCCTGGACAGCCCCACCTAGGACTGGTCAGGACCCTGATAACCCTTCTCCCTGCTCTTGCCCCGGCACCAGCTGAACTACTTGCTATAAGTTTTGTTTAAGGTCAGTTCCATTTAGCTGTTGACACCGTTGGTCCCTAGGAAGTCTGGAGTATTTGGGGTAGAAAAGTCACCCCTCTGATTCGTGCCATGGGAGCCGCCATGCTCCCGTGTGGGTGAAGCTACCAGGGTCATTCAGTGTCGGTGCTCGTTCGTGGGTCCTCCCTGATGGGAAGTTGGGGCTTCGTGCACTGCTGGTTTCTTCAGTCTCAGTGTAGTAATTCCTTCTGGTCTGCTCCCTCTCAACCTCTCTTCTTTCCTTCTGGGAATTCACTGTGGGAGGTGAGATCTCACTTATTCTCAGTGGTTTCAAATCATCCCTTCTTGGGCTGGGAGTGTTTTAGACAGTCACACAGATCTTCCGTCTTATGGTTCTACCCCCATGCCAGCCTGTTCTTTTCTAGCTTATTTCCTTTTCATTCATTCACATCCCAAGTTTATCAGGAGGCAGGCGCTCCGTGGAGGGAAGGACTCCTGAAGCTTCCAGTTCCCTGCTGGTCTCCAAAGGTTTGTCTTTCTCTTGGGAGGCTGTTGCTGCTGTCTTCACCACCAGCCTCTGGACTCTACCCCTGACTACCCAGAGAAGACACAGCTCTTTCCCAAAAGCACGGCTGAGACCAGACTGGTGTATGATTTGGACATCAACACAGGTTTGTTGGGGACAGCAAAGGGGGTGACACCCAGAGGGCTACTTAAACAGGTGGCCAGCTGTGGCTGCAGGCCCCAGCTGGTGGCCATAGTCAAAGACAGTTCTTCCCCACTGCATGACTTGGGAGCACCCCCAGAGTCTCTGCATTACTTAGAGTTCAGCCAAACAGACCTATGCTCATAGGAGGAAGTACTCAAGCCCGCCTTCTGAGCTTAAATGTCCTGTTCTGGGATCATTGGCTTTGTGAAGGGCCCATCCCTTAAAGTAGACCCCACACTGCCACTCACAGCAGTGTGGGCTCACACTGTGGTCAGACAAAGAAATTTAATCAGAACTCAGTTGCCCAGGATCCTTCTGCCTACACATTTGCAGGAGACCTTTCAACCACGGCATCACAACCTCCTGTCCTATCCTTCCCGGGGCTCACACTTCAGCCTGAGCTGCTTGTTAAATGCAGATTGCTAGGTATTTGCTTTTGGAAGTTCTGACTCAGTAGGTCTGAGCTACTCCACTGATGAGCCTAATGTAGCTTCAACCTACCATCTGGTGTCTCCCAGCTTGTGTGCCTGGCTCTATGCTGGTGTTTGGCAGGAGGGGCTCAACTGTGCACAGGGTTTGGCTTCCAAAGAGAAACATAGAGGCCAAGGTCAGGGGTGAAGGACAGTTGCAAACTGGACAACGAGACTGCAGTGTTAGTGTCCAAATTCAGGGAACTGGGAGCAGATCCTATGTTTACTGCTATCTTCTGGGTGTCATATTTCCCATCTGGAATCTCAATCTTAAAGTCCACAAATTGTCAGAGAATATTCAGTGAGGAGAAAGGGAGATGGACTGACTTGGGGAATCAAAAGTGGTGTCCAGGTTTTAGTGGTTTCACTAAATTCAGTATTTCTGCCCTGAAAAGAGCCCCTCTTCTGGGATTAGATTGAATTTATTTGGTGTAGACACACATCCTATAAGTATCAGTGTATTTCTTATTTCAAATACTCTGCTTCAAAGACCAACAATTATAAAGAACAGTCCGGAACAACCTTGTAAACTCTTTAGTGCAATCAATGCATTAGTAAATTGTTACCAATTTTAAATGAGATATGCACTCAGAGTTGGTGTGACTATTAAGCTGCTGAAATAACAATTTACTGTCTTCCAATTGGCATTTCATAATAAAAAAACTAATTACTTTATGTAAAACATGTATGGAATTGTATTTTCTCTAGTGAGATTTTATCTGAATTAGCTAGCATGTGAACAAAGGAAGTAGGTTCTAAGTTGAGAGAAAAGAATAACAGGAAGGTTTTCTACAATCATGTTCAAGGATTGCACGGAGAGGACTCATCAGGGTTACTCCACATCCACTACATAGAGAGTTAAAAGCACGTGCACCATGCATGCACGCAGCAGTATGCTTTACTGGAGATTAAATCTGTGTTTTCTCTCTGTTCTTGCAAGAGAAGGTCAGAAAAATACCTTGGTTGTCGTATGGAGACTAAATATTTGAATTACTGAAAACACACCCTACCCCACCCCCACGAAGAAATCTGGGACTCCTGTAGATCCTGAGAAAGGTGATGGGTAGTTCCATTTTCCAGAAAAGGGGATGTGGCCAGACATTTTGGGATCAGGATCTGGAAGGAGAAAACAAATACCGGTAGTCCCTGGGTTACAAATGGGATGGGTTCTGTAGGTTTGTTTTTAAGTTGAATTTACACGTATGTAAGTTGGAACAGTATATTTACCTACCTATTAAATGCAACTTAGAGGTTTGTCTTGACACCGTATTTATTTTTACCTTTCTCTGCATATAAATACTTAAACATTTTCAAACCTACAGAACCTATCTCGTTTGTAACCTGGGGACTGACTGCCTGTACTGTCCTAGAAGGCTTGGGGTGGAGAACGTGCCCGGGGCTCTGGGTCCCTGAGGTAGTGAACGCTGAGCTCACCTGCATCCTGCATGCTACGTGTTGACATGAGAAACATCCACACCTGCAGAGAATTATCTGAGCCAAACTGACAATTGTCAGGAAGCAAAAAATCTCAATGGATCGAGAAAAAGCTCTGCAGAAAGGCCGTTTTGCAGCTTATATTATACATTAGAATTGAAGGAGGGGGCAGAAGGAGGGTGACATGAAATCTCTTGGTGATTGATTAGGGAGATGGGGGAAAGCAAAGTGAGGAATCTCTGGGATGGGATAAAGAGGAAATGGAGAGACACATCCTTGTTTTATGCTCGTGGGTACAGAGTTAACAATGAATGTTTACGGCACATAGAGGTATATGGGGAACGGGATAACATGAGGGGTCCCGTGGTCTCTTGCTCTGGAAGGGTGGTTGTGCGTGGAAAGATATGGAAGAGGAGATTGCTCTCATGTTTCAACGCTGTCTTATCTCATGCCAAAGACCATAGACAGGCTCAAGTAGGTAAGTTAAAGTTTGGTTTTTGTCAAGGAAGCTACAGCCCTAGGACATAACTACCCAACACCACCCACTTTTAGTTAGGAATGTTTATGTTCAGACCATCCTGTGTGGTTACTTTCGGTCTCTGAGTTTGTGGGGTCTGCCAAGCTGGCCTCCCCTGAGCTTGTCAGATGGAGGATGTGGCCCCTGTTTTGTCCGCAAAGGGCTGGCTTTCCATCCTGGGTGTGGAGCAGGGTGGGAACAGAGAGGCAGTGTTGTGAGGATGGGCATCCTGCCTCTGTGTTTTTTGCTGTCCCTCGCACCTGCTGGGGCTGTGCTCCCTGCGCTCTGTTACAGGTCCCTTGCAGGCACTAACTTAGTCAGTGAGGAGCTCAAGTGCTCATACTTTGGGGAGAGGAAGAAGCATGGAAGTATCCCTTGGGGAGTCAGAAGGACTGGCCATCTCTTTACACAGAGCTTCACTGTGAGGCAGGGTTTTCTGACAATGAGGTGGATCTGTCATTGAGATAAAGACCAAGTGTACTTTCCTAGGGAAAGTGTACTTTGACACAGGAAAGGCTCATTCTGTTTGGGGTGCATTTTGTGTGTTCTTGCCTGTTGGGGAATGGGGGTAGCGGTGGGGGATGGGAGAAAGGGTAGTTAAGGATACCAAAACAAGGTCTCTTCTTCCATTGGGATTCTCTATTTACTCATCTGCTGAAATCTGATGGGTCTCATTATTGTTCCTGCTTCCCCTGGTTTGCTAGAACTCCCCCAGAGCACATTAAGAAAATACAGAAATCAAGCGCATTATCCTTGGTTTCATAAAAATTAATTATGGGAAAAACATATGCTGTGATGTACTCTTTCTATCCCACTGAGAGAGGAATCTGTAGCACTTTCTCTTGTGAATAGAACTCAATAGTACTTCTTTGTGCAGTAAAATGGTATTATAGTCATGCTTGATCATGGCATTGCATGTAATTACAAGCCTGTTGAGTTCGGCATTTAAGCCCAGTTTGGAAGGATGTGGAGCTCAGCTTTTTTTCAATCACACAGGATTAAACTTGGCACTCAAGTTTTTGCATAAAGCTGGTGCTCGCTGGTTAATGTACCTTCTAACCGCCAGTGTGAAGAAAAATTAATCCCATTCCATGTACTCAGCCAACATGCACTGGTCCTGTTGGACCAATGTTTCCGACGCAAGGCTCCTGCTGTGTTGTGCTGGCTGTTAAAATATTCGGAGTGTTGACTCTGATTTATATCTCTACCATTTTCACATGTAGGTTGGATTACCAAACTGTAAGTCAAGATATCTTGTCCAGCCTTGAAAATAAGTGTTAACTGACATGTCTAAAATTTATGGGCAACTGATGAGGTGCAGTGGATTTACAGGGAGCTGCCTCCAGCTTCATCAGATGAGCCAACTGAGTCCTATTAAACTAATCATTTTATTTACAGTCCATTAAACTTCTAATGGGCCATCTTCCAAACTGGGGCTTGTCATACCTGGGACCATAGGTCAATAATGTCCTTTACATGTGACTGCTTCTCCCTGGGGTCCGGTGTAGTGCACATGTTCATCCGGCCCAGCCATACTCTGGCCCCTGTGATGCTGTGACAGGTCAGCGTACTGGGTCAGCTCTTGAGCTGGGCATGTGCTTTGATGCAAGATAATGAAAGTTGATCGCCTTGTCCCCCTGGAGTCTTTAGTTCCAAATGTTGCGCTCTACACTGAATTTCTGTGATGGACTACTCTGCCTAGAAGTGCTGAGAATTGCAAAGAAGATGGGAAAAGGTAAAAAGCTTTGGGATTTATGTAATAGAAATAAAGTTAGAGATTGCATTTCTCACATCCAATTTTCCCAGGCTTTTGTACACTCTTATTGCCTAAGCAAAGCCAATCATATGTTGTACACTTGTCCTGACCTTTTATTCCAAATGTATAATTATGACTTATAATAATAATAATAATAATAATAATAATAAAAGATAATAGCTGTCACATAGTAGAGCAATGGCCATGTGCCAAACCCAGGCCTGGTGGCTTTACATATATTATTTCATTTAATTTTTAGAACAACACCCCTGTACGTAGGAATTATTTCCCATTGCTTATAGATAAATAACCCGAGGCTCTGAGAGATTTAGTAATTTGCCCATTTACTTAGCCTAGCTCTTCCCAGTACCAACACCCACAGTCCACCCTGACCACCCATGCTCCCCCAGTGCCCCTCCCCATCAATGCATTTTCTAAAGTGAGGTCTGGGTAAGTATTTTATGTGCTCCGACTTTGTATGCAGAGTTCATATTTCCTTTAAAATTCCCATGCTGGCTCCTCCAGTCAAGGTTATCTTGGACACAGAAAGTTCTTCAAATATTCAGACCACCTCCGTCGCCCACAGAATGTTCTGAACCTTGACAGCCTCTGATGTGCTCCTTTCCCTGCATGAAAACGGCACTGTAAGACTTGCAATTAGAAGTGCAATGATTTTAAATGGCTTCCACACCGCTCAGCTTTCAAAGCAGTTCCACTTACAGACAACTTCACATAAACAGATAATCAGAGGCTAGAGCCAGAGAGCATGGTTCCTGCCTCCTAATTGGCCTGAAGCAGGGACATCCGCTCTGCATGCAGCCTGGGTCAGGTGGTCCCTCTTATCGGAAACCTCCTGCGGTGGGGAGGGACTCACCCTGGATTACATAAAGACTTCACAAGGGCATCGAAACATGGGATGGAATCAACTTGAACAGAAAACCTAATTGGTTTGAATCCTTCCTTAACCATCAGTAATTATTTTGGGGTTGATAGCTCATCTTATATAAAATGAATATTTCCATTCCAAATGTAGAATTTCTTGTCTTGGTTGCAAGTCCAAACAATTTCATTTAAAAAGAGGCCCTGTGGCTCAGTGGATAAAGCACTGAGCCAGCACGCAAGAGGTCACAGGTTCGACCCTGGTCAGGGAACATATAAGAAGCAATCAATGAGTGCACAATTAAATGGGACAACTGAGTGAAACAACGAGTTGATGCTTATCTCTCTTCTTCCCTGTCCCCATCACAGCAATGGAATAAAAACTAAAAAAAAAAAAAAAAAAAAAAAAATAGATGAACCTGATATGGTTCTATCTACTTTTCTTATTCAAGATGAATTTTGCAGATTGGAGAATATGAAAACTATACACACACACACTTTATTATTATTATTTTTATTATTAAATTTTAAAACTGGATGGAAGTTTTGGGGGTGGGCAAGTTACAGGGCCTTGTATGAAACTTTAAACTGTCCTTGGTTTTCCAGAAAACTGGTTATTCCAAATATACCTCGAACCTAAGCGTCCTGAGATAGCTTTCTTCAGAAATTTTTGAGTTTTTCAGAAGGCTTATTAGAGCTGAAGGATCCTTGAAACAGGGCTCAATATGTGCTTGTGAGAAAGAGGGAGAATTTTTTTGGAACTTTGGTCTAGGGTTCTAGTAACCCCTACTCACATAATTTTTCTCTTTTCTCAGCAAGTCCAAATTCTCTCCATTCTTCGTATGACGGTTTGGGGTCATAGCTTCTTCATGTATACTTTCTGCCAACTCTGGTCTTCACTGAATTTTTTTTTTTTTTTTTTTTATAATGTCAGATTTTTTTTCTTATTTTTTTTTATTTATTCATTTTTTTAGAGAGGAGACACAGAGAGAGAGAGAGAGAAAGAGAGAAAGGGGGGAGGAGCTGGAAGCATCAACTCCCATATGTGCCTTGACCAGACCAGTGCAGGGTTTTGAACTGGCGACCTCAGGGTTCCCAGGTCAACACTTTATCCACTGCGCCATCACAGGTCAGGCATTCACTGATTTTATTACTCAATAAATTTCATCCATTTTAATTTCATACTGGACTGAGTAGCTCCTCACATAAGGTATTGATCTAGGTATGCTTTGTAGGGCTGTAAAGACGAACCAGGTTAGAATTCTCCCCTGAGCAGCTTGGAGTCTATCAGGAGAGAGGTCGAGTATAGCTTGTGATGGGGAGGGATACAATTAAACAGGCAGGGACTGCATGGGGTGTTAAGGCAGACAGGGATACAATGCAATGAAAAAGGATGTGAGGAAAGACCCCAAAGAACTCTCTCTTCTGAGGGGCAGAGAACCCCGGGAAGGGTTCTCTCCAGCTTGAAGGCTCTTTGGAATACATACGGTCACTTGAGTCAGGAGAAATCTTGTGGGATTTAATTTCTACTTCCTTCCTACTTGCTGGGAAGAGAGCCTTCATGGAGGGTGGTGACAGCAGGTTTAACATGGGGTGGGGAGTTTGGTGAGTCACACCTGGAGGAATGAAAGCAAAAGGCAGAAGTCCAGTGGTGTTTGTGGCTTCTAGCTGAAGAAGATGTAAGAACCAGCAAGCAGGGACCAAGTCAGAAGAGCTTATGATCTTCCTTAAGCCTGTGACTTGTCTCACATTCATTATGTTTGTTAGCTCCCCTCCCCAAGGTTTTCTCCTCGGGATTTAGGGATTGAGGGTAAAGCCCATAAGTGAATGGGCTCAGAGTCTCTGTCTCTGGGGACAGAAAGGAAGGGGAGGGGCTGAAGAGATCGGGCCAGGCAAGGGAGAGTATAACCAAGAAAGAAGGTGAGCAGGCAAGTTCTGGGGCCAAATGGGCAGGAACCGTGACCTGATTTTGACATAGGAAGGATTTTGGCATCCTGACACAAGCAAGAGTGAGTGCCAGGGACGTGCTGAGGACAGAGGAAGACACCTGGCTTGGGAGATCAAGATAGGTGGGCTCCACAGAGGAGGCCAAATGTCATTTGAGCCCTGAAAGAGGGTAGAGATCTAGACACATCAGGTCTAAAAAGGAACAGAATACGAATTAAGACAAGTGGGCAGGAAAGATGGTTGTGAGGATGTGAAATAGGAAGTCACTGGGTTTGGTTGGGCAAGAAGAGAAGAGGTGGGAATAAGAGTGGGAAGGTGAGTAGCTAAGGAGATTGGGCAATGCAGTAGGGTCCTTTGAAGGATCTGTGGGGGTGTAGGACTGTGCTTCAGGGGTGTTAGTATGGCAGCTATGTGCAAGAGAGGTTGGATGGAGAGAAAAATCAGGAAGCCAATGCTATAATGGAGGAGAGATTGAGGTAATGGGGTCTGGATCAGTCAGGATTCATTTCCTCTGCTGGTATCAGAAGCTTTCACAAGTTAAGCACTTATTTCTCTCTCATGTAAAAGAAGTGGTGGTAAGCAGTCAAGAACTGATGTGTCGGCTTTGTAGTTATCAGGGGTCTAGTCTTCTATAGTTCTTTGCTTGCTGTCCCTAGGGAGCTGTCATTGTTACCAACATCTATCCAGCAGCAAACTAAAGAAAAACTGTAGGAGAGCATGTTTTTTTTTCTTTTTAGAGAAACTTCCCAGAGTTCTATGCAACACTTTTGCTTACTTCTTATTGGCTAGAACTTTGCACATGACCATACCTAATTGGAGGACAGTCTGGGAAATGGAGTCTTTTAGCTGGGTGGTCATATGCCTGGCTAAAGCTGAGGGTTCTTTTATTAAGAAAAAAAGGGGAGAAGGAAGGTAGGGGAGGATGACTGGTAGACTCTGTCTCAGAGCCAGGCATCAAGTAATGACAAAGAGAATGGGGAGGAAGGGGAGAATATGTGAGATACTCCATAACAAAATGACTGGGCTTGACAACTGATTAGAAATGGCATGAAAATAAGAAAGATTTGAAGCCTGGGTAAGAGGAAGTGGTGGAAACGATGGTTAACATGTGCCAGGCACTGTTCTAAGTGCTTTCACATGTATTTCTCGCAGATTTCTCATAACAACCCTCTGAGATAGGTCCTGGTATTATCGTCTCTATTTTGAAGATGAAGAAAATCAGGCACAAGGGAGGTAGGTTGCTTGCCCAAAATCATACTATAACTAGCAGAACCAGAATTTTAACCCAGGCAGCCTGTTCCAGAACCTATGTCCTTGACAATGCTCATGTTGACAATGAACAGAGAGAGGAGACCTAGCCTCGTATGCTCATACCATGCCTTTTATCCACATTCTTGCACCTTTCCCTTGATATATTTAATGTTTCTAGTGCTCAGTGGTGGATGGTAAAGAAAACTGGTTGAATTGATATTTGCACATGGGTTTGGAAGAGCGCTTAAAGTTCTGACAACCTGTCTCTTCTTTTGGTCATTGATACTTCCAAGCTTTGGCCTGGAGTGGGCCTGACCATTGTCATTGCCCTGTGGGACCTGTAGGGTGGGTTCTGGGAGCTGCATCTCAGGAGATTTTCCCAGTTTGTCATCAAGCAGATTGCCCAAACCCTATGTTATCAGGTCCAAATGGGGCAGGAGAAGAAAAAAAACCTAAAAGGGAATCCCAGCAGTGTCAGAACCTTGAAAGCCTGGGTGGGGAATCAGGAAGGTGGGCTCTGAACAGATTCAAGATGCGGAGCTCTTCATGTAGTATCTGCGGGGCAGTGGGCAGCTCTGTGCTCCAAGGCCGTGGGGATACAGTTCTAGAAAGGACAGAAGGGGTTTGTTTTGTGGCCAGCGGTGACTTGAAAACGATACTCTCTGTCTGCCATGGCTGTTTTGTAGAAAGCATGATTGAGGTCAAGTGCATGTCAGGGCTAAAGACCAAGAATAGAGTAATGTCTGCAGAGAGAAGGACAGCTAGCGAATTCCTTAATTAGAGTTGGTTTCCTATTTCTCCAGTCAATTCTAATCACTTGTTAGGTTTTAAGTCAGCTCTTTGGCCTGCAGTGTGCAGCCACAGAGTTCAGACAACGAGGACCCAGTGATCGTGGTTGAAGTGAGACGGACCTGGTCTCCCCTTCTGTAAAAATATTATCACAAAGCTTATTTCTTGAGACTCTGAGGATCCAAAGAATTAATATGTAAAACTGTTGGCAAGCTCTCAAGTTTAGTTATTTATTACATTAGTGATAACGATGGATATTAGTCAATGCCTGCTAGAAAATGATTCTGTACTTAAATTTCATGCTTCATTGGCTCCCACTGACTTCCATTTCTCACCAAGGCACGTACCTCACTGACACCTGTAATCAAAGCTTGGAGATTTACTTAAGCACCAAAAAATTAATCATGACAAAATTCATGAAGTTTCTCATTTTTATTTTCTGTTCACTGGGCATTAGCCATCATCCCTGGGAGGTGACCTCCTCATCTTATTCTGACGGGAATTTGCACTTAAATAGATGGTTAGGAAATACCTTGTTGAAAGGCTGCAGTCAGTTGATTGTGGGAAAAGTGCTTTCTTTGAACAGAAACCTTACACTGGAACAGACCTCCATGTTTTGCTTCATCGTGCCTCCAATCTAGGTGGTTACTGAATACTTCCTCTTTCCACTCCATGTCTTTTCCCTTTCCTTCAACCAAGATTTAATTGCGAGGGACCAAACTCATCTGTCATTATCCTGTCCTAACGATACAGACAGGAATAAGATGTATTTCCGTCCTCAGTAAGTTCACCATCTGGGAGCAAAGACAAAATTGAATATAAATAATTGTAATACAGTGAGACAAGTACCATTGAGTAGATATATTTAGGGCACAGAGGTGACATTTCAACAGGAAGAAAATGCATTTTGACATTATCCCTGTCTAAATATGCAACCCTAGGAACGCAGCCATCACTCAGCGAAACTGACTCTCCTTGCTTGCTTATGTTAATTTAACAATCCTTTTAATTTCAGAGATTAGGAAATAATTTGTGCTTTTATGAGTTCAGTCTCTTCCTTCTTTCATATCATTGTGCTTTTTAATCCCTAGTCTATGTATTTATTATGCAAAACACATTAGTTCATCCCTCTAGCCTCCGTTGTCTCTAGTGATGTTCGTATATGTTGTTTTTGTTTTCCCATTATAAATCTTTAATTGAATAACTGCGTTCCCTTTTTAAAAGCCCAACCTTGCAAAAATTTGCAAGCTTGACAATACACTTCTTGGCAAGGCTATGGGAAAACAGGCATTCTCACATATTGTTGATGGGAATGAAAAATAGTACCATTTGTATGAAGGGAAATTCGGTAATATTAACAAAACTCTATGTGTATTTATCTTTCACCCAACAATCTGAATTCTAGGAATTTATCCAGATACATTTCTAACAATATGAAAATACAAATATACAATGTTATTCATTTGCACATGCGAATGTTTGTATCTGTAGTATTATATTTATATGTCATAACTATTATACAAAACACCAATATCTCAAGGCAATATTATTTGTAACAACAAAACGATTAGAGCCCACCTCAATGTCTAAACAGAGGTAACAAAACATTGTGGCAATCACACACAATGGAGCGCAAAGCAGCTGTAAACAGGAACGAGGAGCCTCTCCAGGCACTGAGATGGAGTGATTTCCATAACATATTGTTAAGTGCAAAAAGCAAACCCAATAAAAAACATGTAGAGAATGTACCCTTTGTTTAAATAGAAGAAATTTTATAAAACCTATGCATTTGCTTATCTTTACAAATGAAATACAAGAAGGACAAATCAGGAAACATTAAAGTCAGTTACCTACAAGAGGTGAAGGGAATAAGGTAGGAGAGGTACAGAGGGAATACTATTTCTCTGAAGGTATCTTTCTACATAGTTTTGTTAATATTATAAATATTCAAAGGTAAAATTAATAAAAATGGGAAGGGGAAAATCCATCCCTAAAATTGAAAGCAAACTGAAACAAATCACCCAATTTTATTTTAAATGAATACCATAACCATACAGAAGAGAAAAAAAGGAAATGACTAATCCAAGTTACTTATGAACACAGAATTTGACTATATGCTCTCAGTCTTAGGTGGGGAGCTGGTAAGGAGATTACACAGAAATATTTTTATTAAGCTTGTTTTTTTTTTTGGTAGTGGTAGGGAAAAATGATTCTGAAGTAACTTTATATGTATTATAGGATTGAGCAAATGAAGAAATATATATTGTTGTTTTTTTTGAGCCATATTCTTACTGGGAAGAAGGGTCATAATAAGGAATAGGGTGCAAGGCAAGAAAGAACTCTGTTGAGATAAATTGAAACAGGAGGTACCACTGTGTACCATGTTTCTATAATATATGAGTATGTGGTTATGCATGTATGTGCATGTGTGAATATATATTTGTATATGTATTTATAAATGTATATGCATGCATCTATATATAATCTAGCTTTGTCTGCTGAAAGGGCCAAGTACACCTCAGTAGCACTGAGCATACCTAGTGTCCAGATCTTGGTCTCTAATACCATTCCAATACAACTAAAAGGAACCAAGGCTCTTGGGAGAACAGTTGATTGCTGGGCTGAAGCAGGGTAGGTATGAGATGAGACTGGAACATTATTTTATGTTAGAAATTAAGAAAGGGCTTAAAAAGAGATGGGGGCATGTCACAAGGACACAGAAGCCAGCTTGAAAGAAGTTCTACTGGTTACATCTGGGACCATTTGAATATCAGAATAATTAAGTACAATAATGAATCATAAACCATTAAAAAATAAGAGCACACACCAGTTTATGAGTACATATCAGCAATAAGTGGGTATATTAATAATAAATATACAGGGGAGAAGGAAAGGGTCTTACTTATAATGAAATGCCAACGGCCAACTCGTAGACTGGGAGAAGGGTCTCAGGTTGGAAAGGTAGCATTCTGCAACCATTATGGTAAAGATTAGAACAAGCAAGAATCATTAATGCATGCTAAATTTAGGGGGAAATTTAGATGAGGAGCAGGATATTTGTATGGTTTTAAAGTATCTCCTACAGATTGATTACCTCCAAGGGAAAAACTAGCAACTATAAAGTGAAGAAATTTGACATCTTGAGTGATCACAGTTTACATCAGCAGTGAGAACAAATGGACATCTGGTACCCCTAGATGTGGTCCTGAGAGCGACATTACAGTGTTTGTAGTATTATGGCCAAGAATATGTTGAACCTGAATCATGAGGAAACATTAGACAAGCTCTACATGAGAAACACTCTATTAAAAACTGGGGCAAGGAGAGCTCTATACTTATAAACCATTGTTGCCATGAATGTCCAAGAAAGGCTCTGGAAGGGATTCAGATTAAAGAAGGGGAAAGAGACATGATAGCTACATGCAATGCCAGCACCTAGACTAGAGTCTAACCAGAGGGAAAATACCCTAAGGACATGATTCTGTGAATTGACAAAAAATGGATACAGACAGATTAGATAAAAGTATTGCTCCAATGTTAAATTTACTAACCATGCTGATACAGTATGATAACCATACTGTATTGTTCTGTTAGAGAATGTCTGTATTCATAGGCACTACAACTGATGTATTTAGGGGTAAGTGACCATGATATTTGTAACTTTCCCTAAAGCAGTGGTCCTTAACCTTTTATGAGGTACCGAACCCACCAGTTTCATATGCGCATTCACCGAACCCTTCTTTAGTGATAAATAAAATGTTTTTTTTTTCCAAATTCAAGACATAGGTATATGTTTTTTTACTGGTGCACAAAATGAGCCGTGCATGAACATCACCTTGCTCAAAGAACAAAACCAACCAAGTGCATGAACTCACAACAAATGACGGTATTACTTTATTCTGGCCTCCGCGGCAGAGGCTTCTCCGAACCCCTGAGACCGACTCGTCGAACCCCTAGGGTTCGATAGAACCCAGGTTAAGAACCACTGCCCTAAAGTGATTCAAGGAAATATGCAGGGAGGGGGAGAGAGTGAGCAAATAATAAAGTAAATAGGCAAATTGTTAGCGATAGGTAAAATCAGATAAAAGAAAATCAGGTGTTTTTTTTTTTTTTTACTATTTTTATTTCTGTAACTTTTCTCAAAGCTTGAAGTTATTTCCAAGTAAAAAGTTAAAAAAAATATCAGTCTTGCATACCCTGCTTTGGTGCAAGAACATTTATCTCCCTACTGTTCTGTTTTTTGGTTTTAGTTCTGGGGATCATGTTGATGTCTGACTATTTGTTAGAATAGACACCATTTGTAATCTAAAAGAAAAAGCACTTTTATTTTGATAATAAAGCTCTTTCTTTGCAAATGAAATAAAACATTTTTTTCCCATTGATTTGAGACAGAGGGAAGGAGAGAGAGAGAGAAAGAGAGAGAGAAGTATCAAATCATTGTTTCTCTTCATTGTTCCATTTAGTTGTATATTCATTGATTGCTTCTTATATGTGCTCTGACCAGGGATCAAACCTGTGACCTCAGCACACTGGGTCAACACTTTATTTACTGAGCTATCCGGCCAGGGTGCACATGGCATCTTATGCAGAATGTCAAGCTTTGGAAGAGATGAGACAAGTCCTGCTCTGATTGTTGGGGGCAGTATTCATCTACCTCACCTTTCACTCTCGGTGGGCAGCCCTGACATACCTCCAGAGAATGGAGCTTGACAACCACTGCTCTCAATTATACTGGGCATGGGCCAGCTGACCTTGGTAACCACTGAATGAGTGACTGAACTGAGATTGGGTGAAAACCTCAGGATTGCTTCAGAGCCGTTGACTTGTGTTTTTTGGACATGTCCTAATGGGTTTTTTCAGTGATAAATGACCAGTTCCGTTCCTGCCTCTTTATGAGGTTATTCTCTCCCTGGCCTGTGGTTCACACGTGACAGCACCTCAGCAACCAGGTCCTGTATGTCAAGACCAGTATGTGACTGTTACAAAGAATCGAGTTGTTTCTGAAGAACTGTGTATAGATAAGTCTCATGTAAACAGAATCGTGTTTTCTTGTGGCTGCTTCCCAAGAAATCTCAAAATGGCTGTTCGGGATTCATTGGCGCCTCGCAGACGGGACTTGGGTCTATTCAGCCATCTGCTTCCTCTTCTTTTCTGTCAGGTAGCTGACTCCTGAACACATTTGTTGAAGAGAATCTCGGCATTTAAAGAAATCTTTGGGAAATCCTTTTGTAGAGTGACTTAACACCCACCCTCCCAAGTTAACTGCTCTCAAAATTGGAATCTCCATATATTTATAACTGTTTTAAAATTCAAACTCAAGTCAACCAAAATGTACAAGTATTATTTATTCAGCAAGCCTTGGGAGATTGTACATAACAAAATCATTTTGTTTAAGAAAATGTGGCCCAAACAGAAACAGACACATAGATACAGAGAACGAACTGATAGTTGCAGAAGAGATGGTGGTTGGGGGCTTGGTGAGAAAAGGTGAAGGGCAGGGGTCCCCAAACTAGGGCCCGCGGGCCACATGCAGCCCCCTGAGGCCATTTATCCAGCCCCCGCCGCACTTCTGGAAGGGGCACCTCTTTCATTGGTGGTCAGTGAGAGGAGCACAGGATGCATCGGCACCCATAGTTCCTGTTGAAATACTGGTCAGTTTGTTGATTTAAATGTACTTGTTCTTTATTTTAAATATTGTATTTGTTCCCGTTTTGTTTTTTTACTTTAAAATAAGATATGTGCAGTGTGCATAGGGATCTGTTCATAGTTTTTTTTATAGTCCGGCCCTCCAACGGTCTGAGGGACAGTGAGCTGGCCCCCTGTGTAAAAAGTTTGGGGAGCCCTGGTGAAGGGATTCAGAAGTACAAATTGGTAGTTACAAAATAGTCATGGGGATGTAAAGTATAGGGTAGGAAATACAATCAATATTAGTGTAATAACTAAGTATGGTACCAAGTGGGTACTTGAAAGATCGGGGATCATTTTGTAAATTATGACTGTTTAAGCACTATGCTATCTACCCAGAACTAATATAAAATATTCTTAAAAAGATGTGGCTGTCTTAGTGACTTGCCTCAAGTTTCTGTAAGGCATTTTGCAGGGCCACGACCCTAATTGCTACCTGCCCCATTGTTCTTTTCGTAGGAGGACCACCCCCCACTCCCTAGACCAGTGATGGGCAATCTTTTGAGCTTGATGTGTCAAAATTCGCCAAAAAACCGAGCATAACTTGGGTGGTGTGTCACTTCGAGAAAAACGGCCTAACCGGAAGTCCCAGAACTAGACGCTTCGTGCCGGAGTTCTGTTGTTTTGGCTTCCAGTCCTCCGGCACAGAGTGTCTACACTACAGCAAATGTTTTATCCTCGGCTACTGCACCTGGCCGTGCAGGAGCTGAGGATGAAACGTCCTTCTTGGCATGTGGCCCCATACTTCTCTGGTATGCGGCCTCGTGTCATCGAAAATGGCTACGTGTGTCAGTGCTGACACACGTGTCATAGGTTTGCCATCACAGCCCTAGGGTAAACTGCTGCAAAGCTGAGGGCAGAGATGGATTTCATCACTTGTAACAATTTATCTTGATTGGTAGTGACTTCCTAGAGTCCTATGTTGAGAGATTTTGAGATAGCATCTGGGCTTGGTGAGAATAAGTGCCATGATTGATACATGATGTTTGTTGGGGATATAGATTAATAAGTTTTCCAGATGTATGCAACTTATGTGGTGCTCCTGGACTCAAAAGTAACTTCTGGGGGCTCTGGTTGGAAAGAACACATTTCCCCATTGGCCATGAGCACGGGTCTATACGATGTGCTTTCTTACTAAACAAGGAACCTTAGCTCTGGATCCCAGAGTAGACACTGGAGGAATCAGAGAATCCAGACTGAAACTCTGAGGTGTTTTTCCTGTACCCATCAGGCCCCCAACCACAATGGAAATCCTTAGTGGAGGGTATGGCAAAGGGCAGTCAGTGTTAAAAATCCCCTGTACTTAGTTTGGATTCAATTGGTTGGCATGTTCATCTTGAAATGTTAGAATTCTAGTCTTTCTTTTTAAGATTTCAGAATGCCATAATTTCTTTTACTTGGGCAAACTCAGTGATATTTCTTTGTGATTTAAGTGGGCAAGAAAAGTTGACCCTGGCAAAGCCCAACCTCTGTCAGAACTTTCCTCAAGCCTGAGGCGTAAGAAGCAGAACAGAATGTAGAGAGAGCTTGTCTGTGACTCTATGCCCGATCCTCACAGATGGCCAGAGAATGCTCTCCCTTTGAACCCCACGGCATCTTGTACCTCTTTGAGGTGAGTTCTGTCGTGCTGTTTGACTGCCTTCCACTGAGATCCCTCTCAGCCACGCCTTCCCCATTAGATGGTAAGAATCTCCTAATAAAGCTTTCATCAGTAAGTGCTTTTTTTTTTCCTACATTTTTTAAAAAATTTTTATTTTATCCATTTTAGAGAGGAGACACAGAGTGAGAGAGAGAGAGAGAAAAAGAGAGAAAGGGGGGGAGGAGCTGGAAGCTCAACTCCCATATGTGCCTTGACCAGGACAGTGCAGGGTTTTGAACTGGCGACCTCAGTGTTCCCAGGTCGACGCTTTATCCACTGCGCCACCACAGGTCAGGCCACTCATCAATAAGTGTTTTTGAAGGATTATGTCTTGCTTTATTTTTTCTTGCAGTTCCAGATAACGTTGCAAACCATCTAAGACCCCAGTATACATGTGCAAAGGGTATTGTTTCAAACAGATGTGTGTTTGGAATTATTTTGCAAGGTGAGAATAACAAAGGGCTGTTTGAGCAACATGAATCCAGGTAATTCATGATAGAACTGTGCCTTCCCTTCCCCGCCATGCCTTTCCTCCCTTCCCCAGGGGTCTAGGTTTGAGTTCCTTTTGGAAATCTGCGCAGACAGCTTCCTGATGCCAAATAGTTAGAGGCATTCTTGCCGGGAGGCCGGGTACTAAAGGCAGCCTTCAGAAGGATTCAATGTGTGTTTTATTCACAAACAACCCTGAATAAGGAAGACTTTGTGTGAATGCTGTCACATTTCCCAATAACGCATGCTTGAATTAGCCAGTGTGACCCTCCCTCCCTAAAGTGGAAAACAGCTCCCATTTATGTGCTCCTTTCAGACCCTGTTGACACCAACACTCGCCTGGGTATGTTCTAACTTTGGGGCCAAAGATTCATGAGCACGGAGGCAAAAATACCTTCATCGAAAGAAGTTGTGGTGAAAGTGGGTCCCAAATAGGAGCAGAATAGGTGCATGGAAATGGGAACGAGAGGTTTAAGCAACCCTGTCCAGGGCAGAGGAGGGTCCACATTCCTGTTTCAAAAACTGTATAAAATGGCTCTTTCCGGTCTCCCTTCCTCCTGCACCGTCCTCCCTTTGCCAAGGAGTCTGTGAAGATCTTGTCATTTAAAAGTTGAAACTAGAAAGAAAAAATAGTGTGACCTACACTTTATTTCTTTGGTGAAAAGAAATTGGAAACATTAAAATTAGAGTTTCAGGGAAAATCGATGTGATTCTTTCTAAACATACTGTCCCGATATTAGTCTATCCAGATGGGTTGGTGTAAAGCCAGTAGCCAAGGCCACCATCACTGCAGCCTGACCAATGTAGGTTCGCATTAGATTCGAACAGTTGGTAATGAAACACAGGAGCCAAGAACTGGTGAGCCATCAGCTTTAATTCTGGCTTGCACCCGACGGGCAAGCAAAAACACACACTGGGCTCCAAAACCCACACATTCAGTGCTCACAAAGCTACTGACTTATCCGAGTTTCTTAGCATCAAAGCTTTCCAGCTCACCAGACTTATTCACCTCTGTTTCCCATCTCCTCCTGCACAAACTCTTAACAAACTCGCTTCTCCCTCAGCATTCTGCCATCTTGGCTGCTTCTCCTGGCCTTCACGTGGCCTTACTCTGCTCTCCTCTTTAATACCTCAGGAACCAAGAGAGAGAGAGATCAAGCTACTGCTCTCTCCCACTTTATACCATAGAATCAAAACCTTTAATCCAATTATACAAACAAGGAAGTCTCTGTATAATGGGATTCCTCAGGAGAGTGCACCACCCTACATCATCCAATCAGTCAAGGGTGTGGAGAAGAGCTTACTCTTAAAACTAAGCCTTAGGCTACAACGACCGACCTGCCCACAGCCTGTTCCAGAACACACATTAATATCAACGAACTTCCATGTGGGCAGCGCCATCTTTAACAAAGTGAGCATAATATATTTTATCTGCCCAACAGTTGGCTTTAACATAACCATGGTTTGAGATATTTTGAAGAGTCAAGAGAATGATTTTATTGTTTATGGGAGATGTAAAAAAAAAAAACCTAAGGGATTTAATAATTTTTACTCTGGATAACTGAATGGCAATACCCAATGGGACCCTGAATTCTGATGGATAATTTAGAACTCATGTTTTCCACCACAGTCATGTGCCGCACGTGTGATGCTGGTCGACCACATAGCCTAGGTGTGCAGCAGGCTGTGCCATCCAGGTCGGTGTAAACACACCGGATGATGTTTGCACCATGACAAAACTCGCCTAACGATGTGTTGCTTAGAAGGCATTCTTGTCGTTAAGCAGTGCGTGACTGTATTCATGTTACACCCTGCTGGTCCCCCACAAACCCATCTCCAGTCTGCGCTCCCATCATCAGACTTCAAAGGCTTACACATGGCTGTGGCCTTTGCCACCTCGGGGTCACTCGGAGAGCTGTCCCCTCCCTGAGGGTGGCCCCCGCCCGCCCACCTACAGGCACAAGGCCAGCCTCCAGCTTCCATCTCCCCTCTTCAGGCCTTCCACAACCACCCAAATTGAGGGTGATTGATAATACAAATCTTCTCATTCTTGATTTTAGCCTCCTTGTTATTTTTGTCAAAGTTTTCACCAGGAGTTATCATCCCTTTGCTAGTTTGCTAGTATTTGGTTTCCCTGAGGAGGAACGTCTTTGGAGGCGGGGGCTCTGCTTTACAAGGGTTCCCAGTCACAACTGTTTATTGAATAAACAGGCTTGTGAACTGTCGGAAGTCTCCACGTGGGGCTGGCAGGAACGAAGCACACGGGGCCATCTGCCCACAGGAGCCAGGCTGGGTGGAGAGGGGCTTGTCAACAGCCTCTGTCCCTGCGCTGGCCAGGCCAGGCCGGGGGTGCCGGTGGAGGAAGGGCAGGAAAAGCCGAGCACCTTTGGGTTCTGGGTGTGCCTTCCTATTTTAGTGGCGAGGTGGTGTGAGGCAACTCACGCATGGACTTGAGGCTCTGTCCTTTCTGGCAAAAGGAGGGGATGTGGGCCATAATGACTACTTTTTTAAAAAATTATTTTTATTTATTTATTCATTTTAGAGGAGGGAGAGAGAGAGAGAGAGAGAGAGAGAGAGAGAGAGAGAAGGGGGGAGGAGCAGGAAGCTTCAACCCCCATTTGTGCCTTGACCGGGCAAGCCTAGGGTTTTGAACTGGCAACCTCAGCATTCCAGGTGGACGCTTTATCCACTGCGCCACCACAGGTCAGGCCATAATGACTACTTTTAATATTAGAAATACAGCTGGGAGTTTTTCCTGGAAGAATGTGGCTGTTTAATAGCAGACGTTCAGTAAGCTGTGCATACCTTCCCAGCCAGGCGTGGCATTGGTCACGTGGCACAGGGAGGCAGGGAACAGCCACTCTGTCACGGGGGGTGGGGGTGGGGGGGGGAGACCGACGTGGGAACAGTTATAACACAGTGACAAATGGTGCTACTGAGGCCAGTGCGGGCGGTGCTCCCCGAGAGGGCGGAGCAGCTTCGTGGAGGGAGTGTGGGCGGGGGACTTTCCAGAAGCCTCTGCCTCCACTTGTTGTCTCCTTGCTGGTTCCCTAAAGAAGGATTTGGTGACCTCTGCTGGGAGGGGGCTTCTAGCCTAAACTGAGCAGAGGAAGAGGGGTCGTGTGCACACAGCTAAGAAGGCTTTCTATAGGAAATCACAGACTTGACAAGAGAAAGCTTGAAGGAGATTTGATAAAAGGTGGATGGACTTGGACCAATAGCACCTGGAAAATATATACTTTATGAGCAAGGCCAGAGAGTGGAGAAGGCTGGAAGGGTAGGTAGGGATGGGGAAACGAGAGTAGGGAGTGGTTCACTCCATGGGTGATGGCAATGGAGACCCTGCTAAGTGGGTTCAGTTGGGTGAGGATTTGGACTTGTAGGAATTTATCCTCAGGAACCCATCAGTTACACACGCACAGAAATCTCCCCCATCATTGCTGCTACTACACACTAGCGTAGCTAAACACTGGTGTGGATTAAATAGTTTATGGTATACCCAGGGTACGATTGGGCCATTAAAAACAGTGGTGTCCTTTTATTTCTATTGGGATGGAAAGACATTCAAGAGATACTATAAAGTAAAAAAAAAAAAACAAAAAAAAACCAGATTATGAAATAATACTAAAAATATATAAAGGTCTAAAAGTAAATCAAAATGGCTACAGTGTGTTGGGGGGATTATGAACAGTTATTTATATTTTGCTTTATATTTTTATGTGTTTCTTTTTTCTACCCACAATAAGCAGGCATTGCATTTGCAACCAGAAAATCAGGAAAGTTGCTTCCGTTCTGAAAGGAAAACTCCACAGGGTTTATTTTATTTTATACAAAGATGATTAGGGCTAGCATCTCAGTTGAGGTAATAATTTTCCAAGGGGGCTCGCCAGTAGGCAGGGGCCTCTGGATCTTGTGGTTTTGACTCGGGTTGAAGAGATGTAACCTCTTTCTGGTTTGTTCCCCAATACTAACCTACAGATGGAGTGACTCCCCCTTTAATGGTCTAGAATAGGTCTGGAGAAAGGAGACACCTTCCTATTCTCCCTGAGCTGGTGGCTCCCCATGCCGGCTGCAAGGACGAATCACTAGGGGAGCTGAAAGTAATACCTGTGCTCGGGCCCCACCCCTCAGACCAATGAAAGCCAGATTTCTAGGAATGAGGCTCAGGTTAAGGACCTAGGCGATGCTATTCTGAAGTCAGAGGTGACTATCTCCTGATTAGGGGATGAAGAATGGAAAACGAATAGCATCATAAATTTGGACCAGTGTTTTTAAATCAGGCCAGACCTGTGTGTTAATCTTCATAAAAGGATTCCTTGCTCAAATACTTGCATACCTCTCTCTAGGAAAGTCTTAACGCACACGAGCAAATCAAGGCTCAGAGGAGTCCTGCAGCAAAGAAATCTCATTTGTTCCCCTTGGTGTTTCCCGTTGTATCGACTACAGAAATCTTTGTCTTTGGTAATCCTTGATCTTGGGTCGCAGGGGGCTTCTTGCATGCCATGTAGTTTGGTCACCCTGGGGGACACTTCTCCACTGTGACTCTAGGGTAAGACCCAAGTGGATTCCTGAATGTGTAGCTGTTTAGATGAGCATGGAGCTCCCATTCTGGAACTTTGGGGTGTGCCTGTTGCTCACTAGAGCCCCTGACCTGGGGTGGTGGGGTCGGGACACCCTGGCTACAGGGTCTGGAGTACGCAGGAGGACAGTGAGGTCAGAGAGGTTCTTGAGTGCATTTTCCCAAATTCTGAAGCTGGGCAGGAGTCCAGAAGGGACTTAAAATCCAGACTTTCTGCTTCTCAGTCAGAAGCACCCTCATTTCCACCCACCAAGTTAAGGACATACCTTAGGCATTTTATGATCTTTGAATAAAGGAGCACTGCCATGATTAATGGGAATTTCTGGCCTCTTTACCCCATTTTGTGTTCCTGTCCCCATGTGCTAAGAAGACACCCAAAGCTCTAAGTATCACTGTGTTGTAAGAAATGATTAGAGTTGAAGAGCTGGTTTGACACAATTAAAAGCTTCCAGAAGGCTGTTATGGCTTCAATTATTTACTTAGCGATAGCAAGCTATTTACATTTCATTACGGAGTAGAGAATAGGGAGATAAGAACAAAATATGGTCAGGCTGACTATGACCTGCAAACCTCTGCTCCTTGGTTTATAAAAGATAGCAGAAGCAGAACATTCTGACTCAAGGATCGTTCTGTTAAACTGTGCGTTCTTTTACACGGAATTGTTTCTTAATCTCTTTGTGGGCTGCTAATGGGCCATTTATAGGGCATTCCAAGGCAAAGTGAATCTGAACCAAATAGGGCTGCCGGTTAGGGGAGGGGGTCCCCCTGTGTTGAAGGTGGTTGGACAATGACTCGTAACTCCCCAAATTTGAGTGAAATGAGGTTTACAGCTATTAAGTCATAAATGTCCCCCATTTCCAAGGCAATGAAAGAGCAGCCTTGACTCCTTTATTTTCCTCAGTCCCTTTTATGTCCATCACTTCAGTTGTTGAAATGCTTCCTGCTCTTGCCCCCATCCGTCAAAGCTATTCTCTATAGCAATTTTAACTATATCATTTGCAAAGACGCAACTTTTCATTTTGTTCTTACCGCAGGTAGGAAGGGCTGGAGGGTATGGCGGGTGGAGGACCTGGCCCAGGGGATTGTCAAAGGGGTCACTTAGCTGATATATACACACGCACACACACACACGCACACATACACGCATTTTAAATTGAGGAATAATTTACATATAGTAAAATTCACCCCTTTTAATTACACACTTTTGTGAATTTCGTAAAATGAATAAAGTTATGTAACTACCACCAAGATGAACATGCATGGTGGTGAGAAAGAGGAGGTTTACAGTTACTCCTGTGGGAAAATAATACCCAAATAACAATACAAGAATAAACTCTGTGTTCCGCGTACTCATAACTGTAAACCCCCTTTTGCCCAGCCCTGTGTGACGGTCCCGTTACTTCGACATATTCCTTTGTGCCTCTTTGTTGTTAATTCCTTCTTTCCACCCTGAGTCCCTGGTACCCACTGCATCTGCATAGTTGCCTAACCCCCCTAGCTCTGCCTCTCGCGGGAAGTTCTTTATGTGGGGTCACACACAGTGGGCAGCCTTCTGAATCTGGCTGTCACATCGTGTGATGCATGTGCAATTCACCCGTGTTGTCACCTGTCAGTTGTTACTGAGCAGTGCGTCAGGGCGGATTCCAGTTTGTTCCTGTAGTCACCAGGTCGAGGACATCGGAGTGTTTCCAGTTCCTGGCAATTATGAATAAAGCTGCCGTAAACATTCACAGATAGGTGTAAAGCCAGTAGCCGGGGTCAGGATCACAGCCGCCTGACCCACGCAGGTTCTCAATAGATTCAAACAGTCGGTAATGAAACACAGGAGCCAAAAACTGGTGAGCCATCAGCTTTAATTCTAGCTTGCACCCGGCGGGCAAGCAAAAACACACACTGGGCTCCAAAACCCACACATTCAGTGCTCACAAAGCTACTGACTTATCCGAGTTTCCTAGAATCAAAGGTTTCTAGCTCACCAGACTTATTCACCTCTGTTCCCCATCTCCTCCTGCACAAACTCTTAACAAACTGGCTTCTTCCTCAGCACTCTGCCATCTCGGCTGCTTCTCCTGGCCTTCACGTGGCCTTACTCTGCTCTCCTCTCTAATACTAACCTCAGGAACTCAGGAACCAAGAGAGAGCAAGCTCCCGGACTGCCCCAGTTTATAGCATAGAAAATCCAAACCTTTAATCCAATTATACATAAAGAAAGTCTCTGATACAAAGCCCCCCATCTGAGGCATAATGGGATTCCTCAGGAGAGTGCACCACCCTACATCATCCAATCAGTCAAGGGTGTGGGGAAGAGTTTACTCTTAAACTAAGCCTTAGGCTATAATGACCCTGCCTGCCCACAGCCTGTTCCAGAACACACATTAATATCAACGAACTTCCATGTGGGCAGCGCCATCTTTAACAAAGTGAGCATAATATATTTTATCTGCTCAACAATAGGTTTCAGCATGGATGCGTGTTTCCATTTCTCTTGAATAAATACCTAGGACTGGTATTTTTGGGTCATATGGTAAGTTAAGGTATGACTTTATAAGAACGTTATTTTGAACTTCATCAGAACTTTATATATTTAACTTCATAAATATGCTTTTGGTTTTAATTAGTTTTTAACTTAGAGTATCACGCTGAGGTAATCTTCTGGGGCTTATTTTTTCACTTAGTTTCATGTTGTTAAGATTTATCCATATTGTGACATCTGGCTGTGCATATAATAATAGTCTAGCAGTTTATACATCCCCTCACCAACTGGTGGGGATTTGGCTGTTTCCAGGTTTTTTATTGCTTTGTTTTATTACTGGCATTCTTGTCTATGTCTCCTGTATTAGTTATCTACTGCTGTGTAACAATATTACCTGAAGTTTAGTGCCTTAAAATAACACACATTGATTATCTCACAGTATCTGTGAGTTGAGAGTCCAGGTATGGCCTAGCTGGGTCTGCTGCTGCAAGTCCTCAGCGGACTGCAGTCTAGGGCTGTGGTCTAACTTCAGAGCTGGACTGGGGAAGGGTTCACTTTCAAGCTCATGTGGTTGCTGGCAGGATTCAGGTCCTTGCAGGTAGTTGCACAGGTCCTTGCAGGTAGTTGCACTGCGAGCCTCAGTTTCTCGCTGGGTGTCAGCCAGAGGTCACCCTGCATTCCTCCCCACCATGGCTGCTTCGTCAAAGCCAGCAAGGGGGTCTGCTATTAATGACAACCTTATATAACATAATCACGTATTCTATTGGTTGGAAACACATGTGTGTCCTGCCCATATTCAAGGGAGGACATGTGTTAGGGACATAAATACCTGGAAGCTGGGATGGTGGGGACCACATTAGAGTCTGTCCACTTCACTTGTTGTGCATGTGTTCCGTTTTCCCTTGGGGTTGTACCTCGGAATGGAATTAAGAGATCCTAGGGAGTTTTCTCTATTCCTCATAATGCTCTTTACTTAAAAACTATCTTTTCTTTAATGAATATATCTAAGTCGGCTTTCTTGTGGTTAATATTTGCTTAATATATCTTTTCCCATTCTTTTGTCTTCAACCTTTGCATATCTTTATGCTAGAAGTATGTCTTTTGTAAACAGCACATATCAGAATTAAAAAAAAAAATAAATGAGTGTGTCAGCTTTAATTGGTGAGCTCAGTCCCTTGACCTTTGTTGTAAATGACACACATGGACCTATTTTTATCACCTTAAGTTTTTAGTTTGTGTCACTTTTACAATGCTTTCATCTCCTTTTGTTTTGAATGATATATTTCTATCTCCCTAATTTTGCCTAAGGTGAAAATCTAGGATTCCCTGCTCTCTTCTCCTTTCACCCCTATCACTGCTGATAAAACCTAGTCTTTTAAATCTGGATTGTAAATAATGTAGATGTTCTTTGGCCTTAACTTGCCTTTTCTTTCTTAAGCAATAAGAACATTTATCAAGGTATTTGATCATCCTTGTTCTACAACTTTCTTTCAGAATCTTCTAGATTTTTCTTTCCCGTAGTCCTTCGAGCAAATTTTTGATGCAGATCTTTCCGCAGCATATCTTATATGCTTGAGAATATTTTTATTTGGCTATAATATTTGAATGACAGTTTGCTTAAATGTAAAAGATTAGGTTTGAAATGCTATCTCTTTCACTTCTGTGAAGACATTACTCCAACCTTTTTTCTTGCGTCTAATATTGCTGATGTCAATCCGATTCTTGTTTTTTGTGGTTTTGATCTGATCTATGATAGCTTTCAGAATCCTTAAATTTTTATGATAGCTTTTAAAATACTTAAATTTTATTATATTATGTCTAGGTGTTTGTTTTCCTGATTATATATGTTTGTATATATATATATATATATATATATATATATATATATATATATATATATATATATATGTCTCAGTTATGTATATATAATATATAAATGCAGAAAAATTGATCTTCATTATGTTCTCAAATATTTCTTCCTCTCCATTTTTATCTTTCTTTTAATGGAGCTTCTATTATCTAGATGTTAGTATCTCTATATCTATCTTCCTTATTTCTAAGCTTTTCTTTTATATTGTCTGTTTGTTCATCTTTTTCTTTCTTCTGAAATATTTCTCTTTTTTAAAAACTTTTTTAAAAATTCACTTTAGAGAGTGGTAGGAGAGAGAGAGATTGAGAAAGACAGACAGAGAGAGAGAGAGAGAGAGAGAGAGAGAGAGAAAGAGGAAGAAGGGGGGAGGAGCAGGAAGCATCAACTCCCATATGTGCCTTGACCAGACAAACCTGGGGTTTTGAACTGGTGACCTCAGCTTTCCAGGTCAATGCTTCATCCACTGCGCCACCACAGGTCAGGCTGAGATATTTCTTCAATTGAGTCTCCCAATTCACTAATTCGTCCTTCAGCAGTATCAGTTTTGCTCTCTCTTATTATATTTGTTTGATTCCTTTTATGTTTTCTTATTATTAATTACTTCCTATATCTTTTCATATATTTATCAGGCTGATTAAAAATAGTTGATCCATATGTTTTGATATTTCTGCTTCTATTGGAATCTGTAATCCAGGAGGTTATTTTCATTTTGAAATAGCTGTGCTCCTCAAACATCTTGTTGTTTTGTTTTGTGTGCTATTTCCTGCCAGGGCACCGGCTACTCAATCAGGCAGTGCATATGGACAAAGGCAGACCCTGGCTGAACTCTGGGGAAAGCAGTAGATGAACTCCAGGCTAAAGCTCTGACACCAGGGAATTGTATTCAATTGCTGCTTACCCCACAAAACAACCTTTCAGATCAGGTCTTTGCTCTTTGTTCCCCAGAGTGAAGTAGATTCACAAGTGACTCAGAATTCAGTGGTTCAACAGCTTGGTGGCACATTGAAATCACTTGGAAAGTTTTTAGAAGTCCTAATACCCACACCATGCTTTAGCAATTGCATCGCAGCCCCTAGAGGTGGAGTTTAAAAGCAGCAGTCCTTTGTCTGACAGGTGGTCGCGCAGTGGAGAAGGCATTGACCTGGGACTCTGAGGTACCAGGTTCAAACCCTGAGATTGCTGGCTTGAGTGCACGGGGTTGCCAGTGCTTGAGACATGACCCCACGGTTGCTGGTTTGAAGCCCAAGGTCTCTGGCTTGAGCAAGGGGTCCTTGCCTTGGCTGGAGCCCTCCAACGGCCGGGTCAAGGTACATATGAGAAACAATCAATGAACAACTAAAGTGATGCAACTACAAGTTGATGCTTCTCATCTCTCCCCCTTTCTGTCTGTCTCTCTCTCAAAAATAAATACATAAATAAAGAAAGCAGTGCTTTGAAAGCCCCCCAGGTGGTTTTGAGACCCTTCATTAAGACGAGCTTGTAAGTCTCTGGCCCTAGCAGTTTGAAGGAGAAGGGGTGTGAAAACAACTTCCAGAGGTCAATTGGTTCCCTGAGTTTTCTGTTTCTTCTGAGGATACCTGCCCCAGTTCCATATGTGTTGGCAGGAGGGGTGCAGGCACTGTTTGCCACAAGATGATGGGGGGAGGGATAGGGAAAGCAGAAGCAAAATTTTATCAATCCTTCTATTTTACATTCCCATGACCCTGCTGGGCCACGTCCTGTGCCAGGACAATGCCACCACGAACACCCAGGTAACACAACCCCAGTAAACTTAGAACCTTGTCACGATGTTTTTTCCTGTACTTTTCTAGTTCTTGTGGGGTGGATGGGGATGGGGAGTGGGGGTGGGGATCCAGCAGTCATGCTTGTTCAGCATCGTGGCCTGCACTGGAGCGACTCAGGGTGTGATCCGTGGACCGGAAGTGTGACATCACCTGGGAGCTTATCAGAAATGCAGAATCCTAGGTCCCACCCTGGACCTACAGATTCAGAATCTGTATCTGAACAAGATCTCTGAGTAATTACCGCACATACAGTGTGTCTGTAAAGTCATGGTGCACTTTTGACCGGTCACAGGAAAGCAACAAAAGACGATAGAAATGTGAAATCTGCACCAAATAAAAGGAAAACCTTCCCAGTTTCTGTAGGATGATGCGCATGCACAGATGATGACATAACATCGTGTATACAGCGGAGCAGCCCACGGCCATGCCAGTCGAGATGTGGATGGTACAGAGGAAAGTTCCGTGTGTTCTGTGGCTCGCTAAATTCGAATCCGTGACCAAAGTGCAACGTGAATATTGGCGTGTTTATAACGAAGCGCCACCACATAGGAATAACATTACTCGGTGGGATAAGCAGTTGAAGGAAACCGCTGTTTGGTGGAGAAACCCGTTCTGGTAGGCCATCAGTCAGTGACGAGTCTGTAGAGGCTATACGGGATAGCCACCTAAGGAGCCCTAAAAAGTCTGTGCGTGTGTGTACTCGACAGTTACACCTAAGCAAGACTACAGTTCATAAGGTATGAAACTGGGAGAGTTTTCCTTTTATTTGGTGCAGATTTCACATTTCTATCGTCTTTTGTTGCTTTCCTGTGATCGGTCAAACGTGCACCATGACTTTATGGACACACTGTATTAAAGTTTGAGAAGCACTGCTTGACACAGCATAAAAGCTGAAGAAATACATTTAAATGGAATCAGGCACTTTTTTGACCAAGTGCCTTACAGTTTCAGTTATGTTGTGCATATAATATGTTATTTTGGTTCTTTGATTTGAGTTTTCTCTGCCCTAGGCCAGAATTCAACAATGTTTGATTTGCCTTCAATGCAGATAGATTTTTAAAATAGAATTCTCAGTTTAAGGAAAACAACGCTCTAGTAGCACCATCTACCTCTAGGTTGTAGCACTCATCTGTTGTAATTTTATATTTACTGGTGTGAACAGTTGGTTGATGTCTGACTCTTGCATGCTATTATAAGCTCGAGGAGGACTAGAAAGGTTACCAACTTTATTAGCAATGCCTCCCTAATGCCCAGCACAATCTATGGCATGGAGCTGGTGCTTAACAAATATTAATTAAATGAGAGAAGTGACTTGAACACCGGTAGAGAGCTATTTAATTGGTGGTTGTCAGTTGAATTTTCATATTAATGATTACACTGTAAAGTATTCTTTTGTTAAGAAATATGTAGTTTTAGAAATACGTTTCTTTCATTATTACTGTTTACTGTCATTAATATTAAATCCAACTACGTGAATTTAGTCTCAGTCTTGTTTTAAAAAGACTTGAATGCACAGTGGCATTCTAATAAATGTCGACATTTAGCATTTACTCATTTCTTAATTAAATGTCTATATATGTTTTTTTCATGAAACAAAACAAAAAATGTCGCCTTCAAGGAATTTCACATCTCCTTGGTGTTCTTTGAAAAGAACAAAACATTTATTAGCTGATATGGAGAAGCAAGGGGGGGTAGGGGTCCTGTGTGTGCTGAGATGAATCCTATTTAAATGGTTACTACTACTATTCTTCTCTCCTTCCCCACTTCAGGTTAGGCCCAGGAGAGCAGCACAACCAGTTAAAATTAAATTTATTCTTTTGCTTACTCTGTCCTCTTGGCCAATTTTCCAAAGATGTGTTGATTATGAAATAGTCTGGCCTCCCGTCAGACCGAAAGAAGGGGGAGGAAAGTGTGTGCGGGGCTTAAGAAAAGCATCTGACAAAAATCCAATGTTTTATTATGCGGGGCGTATATGCATGCACTTAAACAAACACTTTAAATTAGAATATTACATTTTATTGGTCAAGAAGAACATGGGCTCCATTATACTGGATACTGATGTCTTTTATAGTTATGGTTCCCAAAAGATATATGATTCCTCCAAAATATAATCCATTTTACAGAACGATGAATGAGATGCCAAGTACGCTTTCGTGGGTGTCCCTCTTCTTTCCTGCCCCACAACAAGCCGGATTACACACAGATCCTAATTACACGTGCGGCAGCATCTGGCAATTGGAGAAATCAAGAGCTTTTAAAAGATCATGCCCAACTTTTCTCTGGAAAACTGGGCAATGAAGTTTTTGCTTTAAACTTGGCAAAATGATGCTTGTAATCAGGGAAAGTCTGACTAATAATTGAATAGTATGGGGGGGCCAGTAGCACGCCACATGCTGTCTGCTTGTCAAAGGTGATGAAAGGTACGTGGCTGGGGGTGGGGCACAATCAAGCAACATAATGAGAGTGTTGTGGAAATGATTTTGTTTTGAGCATTGCTGAGTTTTAAAACAACATAACTTCTTTCAAGTTTTTCATAAAATATTGAATTATAAAATGTAGAGGCTATTGTTGAAAATGTTTAATTGCTAATACTTAAAATATGCATTTGCTTAACAAATGTACATTTTAATGAGACATTTAGGGGGCTGCACTTTCCTTTATTCTAATTAGTAGTCTCTGCATCTCAGAGTTGATTGCGAAGTCTTCATTTCATTAATGAAATATCAAAAATAAAAAATAGAAAAAAGCAAAAAGCAAATGATTTTTAAGCGACAGCTTGAGAATGACTAGAGAATAACTATTAAACACTATAAAAACCAACTTGAATCTCATTTCTACACATCATGCGAGAGTTTTTAATGACCTTTTGTGGAAGAGTTTGTAAAAATGACTAGTGTGGAAAAAAGGGTCATTTGTTTAGGGAGGGACATGGTCACGCTATTATCTCCTTCCAATGCTCACTTTTTTCTTTGCAGTTGTGGAAAATAAACTAGATTTAAAAACTCATTTTGCCAGCAGAGGTCACCCTTTCTCCTCTATCGCTCCAGATAAATGGCTTCTTAGCTGCGATTCCTTCTTAGTCCAAGGAAATGCAGCTGTTTTCAGCTGGGAGCACAGCCAGAGGGTTGGTGGAAATATATTCATCATTCACACGCTGTATCTTCTTACATATGCGCTGTTTAAACGGATTCTCTACCTGGACCCTTAAATGGATACCTTGCATACATACAAGAAGAACCATTAGGTTAAGTATAACAATCCTATTCTTTGATTCATCCACTTTATCAAGAATTATTCAATGCTTACTTGTACCAGTTTAAATTCTGCCTAGTCCTCCAACCCGTGGACCAAAGAGTAGGTTGTAATAATCCCCCAGAGGTGACTGCCACAAACCCTCAGAGAGAACGCCCTGGCGAGTTTCTGCAGGGAAAAGAGGAAGAATTAAATAGGATGCGGAAGTACTGAATGTCAGCTGAGCATAGAGCCCAGTGCCAGGACTGGAGGGTAAGTTAAAGAGGCATAAACCCCAATCTTGGCTTCTGTTTTGAAAATAAAAGCATAAAATAGTTATTCATTTGAAGATTAACATTGGACTACAAAATAAAGTTCTGGTGGATTATTTGTGAGTGTCCAGAGTATGGGTCAGTCCATAAATATTGTCTACAGGTGGTCAGGGGCGGTGAGTGATGGAACTGCCCCGGCCCTGTTTCCCTGCACTGCGGGTAGGGTGGGGGACACTCAGCACGTGTCTGGCCAAATCCAAAAATTGATTGGTTTCCTCCCTTCATGGGGAAACAATAGGCACTTTCTGGGGGTCCCTGGGGAAGTTGGGCTTAATTGGTTTTATAATGGTCAGTGAAGATCTTTTCTAAATAAAATTTCCTCCTTTTTTCCCTTGTAAATTAAAGTTCTTGCAGGCATTTTAAAAGTTTAAAAATGCAGTGGGTTTGGGGGGTTCTGTGCCGCTGCTGCTGTCCCCTTGGGCTTCCGGTAGCACAGTCGCAGTGTCTGGAGGTGGGGGGTGAGTTCTTCCTAAAGAACATATGCGTACCATCCCTTCCAGGAAGCAGGGTAGCCGAATGACCACACAGTAGACTCCTATTCACATGTGTGAGGCCACATCCCAGAGAGAAAAGTCTGCCTGTGTTCTTGACATCACTTTCTGGGGTCCTCCTCTTTCTGGTCACTGGCCCCTCCCAGCTGATTCTGTGCTGGGTCACCTGCTACCTGCTTGCACATTAGGCCTTGCAGAAGTGTGCTCGAGCCAGCTGGTGCTGGCTTGCCAGAGATTGTCAATAAAGCTTGCAGGAATTTTGCAAGCTGATTTTTAAACCATTGATAGCTTGAAATCGGCCCTGATGGGAATATCGACCACAGGGGATATTGGCAAACACTGTAAATCAAGCCCCACCTCCCGCCGAGTTTCCAGTCCTCCACAGCTTCTATGCTCCTTTGAGGACTGATTGAAACATTCCACACCACCTTATTTTAACAGTTGACACACTTCGGAATTGTTTTGATGCAAATATTTACTAGGAAAGAAAAAAGAAAAAATAGCCTCACTTCCTTCTTCTCCTCCTTCAAAAGCTTTGAAACAAAAGTTTTGATCAAACACAGATTTCTGCCCTTAATTTTAAACAGAGTTTGTTCAAAAGACAGGCAAGTTGTCCCAGTTTGGGGCACAGGTTGAGTCCTTTCTTTAAGCCACACTAGCCGAAATTTCCTTTTAAAATCCTCCCTTTTTCTTCTTCCTGTCTCCTCTGGCTTCCTGAGGATGAGTGTCCCAGACGTTGTCCTTACCCCAACACACTGAATTCTTTAGCAGTCCTTTCTGGCTCCAAAAGCTATTCCAAACCCTCCTTGGTTTTGTTTTATTGAGGAACAATGGCTATTTCCAATTTCTCCATTAGCATTATCCTCTCATTTCCTGACAGGTAAAATCTGGACTCCAAGTCATTGCACCCAGATGGCTGTGAAGGTGACAGTCGGAAAAGAGAAAGTCATTCATTCATCACCTACCTTGCCTAGATTGTTAGCACTGCTCCTACCCACCTACCTACCTACCCACCCTGAAAGAGGTACAGCTACATAGGGTCAGGGGCTGCATTTTAGAAAGAAGGGCCATGGATTCTAGAACCGATGCGCAGGAGGTATTGTGAGGCAGTTGCCCTGCCCCTGCTGACGACCTTGTCATGTTTACTCCCATAACCCAGTGCCTGGAAGAGTAGCTTATCTGCCTTTGTTGACTGACCCCATTTATCCCCCTCCCTCAAGCATGAACATGGTAGTCTGCTTAGACTGTCATACAAGGGACCACAGGCTGGCTGGCTCAAAAAATAGATATTTATTTTTTTAAGTCCAAGATCAAGGCACTGGAAAATTCAGTTTCTGGTGTGACCTCTCTTTCTGGCTTGTAGGGCCACTGTGTCCTTACATGACACAGTGTAAGGAGAGAGAGAGAAAGAGAGATGTCTCTGGTGTTTCTTCCTCTTCTCATAAGGATACCAGTCCTATCAGGTTAGGGCCCCACCCTTATGACCTTATTTAACCTCCATTACTAACTTATAGACCCTACCCTCACATTGGATGTAAGGGCGTCAATGTATGGATTTTTTGGGGAGGGGGTCACAATTTAGGTCAAAACAGATGGCCACTGATTTTGCTTTAAAAATATTTACAGAAAAAAGAAATGTCTTCACAATCTCCTTTAGTTCCCTCTTTCTGATTGACCAGTTCTTCAGGAAAGTCTTCCCCATGGCCTAGATTCGTGATGGCGAACCTATGACACGTGTGTCAGCACCGACACCCGTAGCCATTTTCGATGACACGTGGCTGCATGCGGCCACATACCAGAGAAGTATGGGGCCACATGCCGAGAAGGATGTTTCATCCTCGGCTCCTGCACGGCCAGGTGCAGTAGCTGAGGATAAACCATTTGCTGTAGTGTAGACACTCTGTGCCGGAGGTCTGTAGGCCAAAACAACAGAACTCTGGCACAGAGCATCTAGTTCTGGGACTTCCGGTTAGCCCGTTTTTCTCAAAGTGACACATCACCCGAGTTATGCTCGTTTTTTTGGCGAATTTTGATACACCAAGCTCAAAAGATTGCCCATCACTGACCTAGATCCTACTCAATGCGGGGTGAAGCCATCCTTTCTTCTGGCCTCTGCAGGGGTGTGAATCCTAATTCTGTCTATCTGTGGTTTGCATCTGTGCATCTACACTTGTCCCTCAAAATTTCTCCACTCAAAATTAATTTCTATTCATTCAAATTTAAATAATAAACATGTGTAATAATTTAAGAATAGGTGCGGGTAGCCAAGTCAAACAAACAGTGGTGGGGTTTTACGACTGTCAGAAGTGAGAACTTTATTCTTTAAAAACCCTAATAACACAGTGGGTTTGAATGTTACCATTACATTATCCCTTATTCTTCTCTCCTCCAATTAAGTCCTTTTGCAATCCCCTTCACTTTGCTAGCTGTCAAGGACGTAAAATAAATCAGGGAGGAAGTCAGACAGCATGCCTGTTTCTTCCTCATTCCTATTTAGTATTTTTCCTTCATAAATTGGGGTTTTGTGCCTCTGTCGGTGGAAGTTCCTCTTGTGTTTGCCAGACATTGTTGCGGGGCTGGGGCATGCTGCTGGGAGATGGCAGACGTTAATGGTGAGAGGGTAGCACTGGGAAAAGAAGCCCGAGACCTAGTACAAACCACTTCCCTGTGTATGTTTGCATTTAACAGGAAACTTCTGGAAGCAAGATGCTTGAATGCAAGGAATCTGAACCCCTGTGATGAGGATTTCAGGCAGGTCTGGGAGAGAGATATTTTGTGGGCTGTGTGGGGACTTTCTTTAAATCACATCATCTAGACAAGCATCTGCTTCTTCCCCACTTTTGAGAGAGGGGCCCAGAGAGCTGGGGGCTGGGGAGGGGTAGGCCTGAGACTCATCCGTGGAGAAGTGTTGGAGATTTGACTGTGTGTATGACACAGTCCCTTAGCCCTGTATAGGTTATACTAGGGTTTGGGGTTACTGTGCCCACGTGCGGCCCTAGGGACATAAGCCAGGAAGGACTGGTCCTGGGCCACATCAGGGGTGGAGCTGTGTGTGTGGGGCAGCCTTCCTTCCCCCAGTGGAATCCTGACGCTCAGGACTTTGGAGCTGGGAGGCACCTTGGATGCCCAGCGACTGTATGCCGTTCATTTCACAGATGAAGTCACTGAGGCCTCAGAGGACTCCACCCTCCTTCTGGGCTTGTCAGAGGCACTTAGGAAATACATGTTGACTTGACGTGACCCGCTGTGAAATAGGCGTAACAAAACTCCCCACATGGCAGCTGGATTAGGCTGCCGGCAGCTGGGAATGATTCCCCCTCTGTTGGTTAAGCCTAAATGGTGGCGGAGGGGTGCGTGTGTGTGTGTGCAGCAGAGGGGCATTGTGGGTAGTGTGGCTGGTACAACCTGAGTGGAGGTCAAAAACCTCCCTTCACAAATAAACTCGAGTTTAATAGAATGTCAGAGCTGGAAAGGAATCTTATAAATCATTAAAATCACCCCTCCTTGCCAGGTTACAGATGAATAAACTGAGTCCCGGAGAGGGGAACCGATTTGGCTGGCGAGTTGTTGGCAGCAGTGGGTTTTGTGCCCAGCACACTGGCTTCCTGATTGATGTCCTCCTTGCTGGGCCATGGAGCCTCTCTTGGCAGCACGCCGTAAATTTCTGATTGACTGTGTTTTCTGGGTGCGGGGAGTACGTGAAATGCAAAGGAAGGCAGGCACAGGTAGGGAGGTGAGCACGCAGAGCCAGAGCAGAGAGAAGGCCTGGCCAAGCGCAGCCTGAGCTGCTTTTACACAGCCATTTTGCAACTTAAGGTGGGGCGGGAGTGATTGTCTTCCTAGTGAAATAGAACCGTATAAATTAAACCTGCAATGACCTGTCTGCTTAAGGTGTGAACAAGGCTGATAAATCCCTGGGAGCTTAGGAAACATCTGCTCCTTACCTTGAAGGCAGAGACGTTACCATAAAGCAAAAAAGCTAGGGCTGGAATCTTTCACTTTCTCTGAAGGGGTAAAGTTGGGACCCAACCTTCAGATAAACTCCATAGCTGAGGGAGATTCTGTGAGCCTTCCTCCTTCATGGCCTATCTCAGTTCTTCAGTGACCTTGTGCTGCTCTACAGCCATGGAAGGGAGGCTGGACCCTGGCAGGGCACTTTCTGCTGAGCCCCAGGGTGGATGGCTGAATGTGAGTCAGCGGGAAGGGTGACAAGAAGGCTGCCAGGCAGAACAGGAAGCAGGAGCTGGGGCCGGTCACCAGGCCCAGGTTGGGATCTGTGGTTAGAAGCCAGGGTCTAAGGGAGAGTGTGGGGGCCTGGGGATGGGGAAGGGGCAGATAGCAACTCAGAGCTGAGGTCAGGAATCTAGATCAGAATTAGATCGCTAACCTGTTATCAGGAATCTTGGGATCAGAGGCGTATGAGAAAGCACCATGATTTAGTCCTAACGTGGGAAATGCTGATCTGTAGCAAGCAGAAATGCTCTTAAACATAAAGATGGTGGGTGGTTACCAGAGGGAAGGGGGGTGGGGAGGTAGTAAAGGGTAAAGGGGATCAATATATAATGACAGAAGAAAACTGGGCTTTGGATGGTGGGCACATAATGCAATACACAGATAACATATCATAGAAATTGTACACTTGAAACCTACGTAATCTTATTAACCAATGTCACCCCAATACATTTAATCAAAGATGGCAAATAGGTGACATCTTTTTGCCAGTCCCAGCTGAAGGATGGTGGCCCCCTGAAGTGTGGTATCCTGCAGGGTCAGAAGCCCTGGCTGGGCTGAAGGGTGCTGTGTTCATTGAAACATCTATGGACAGGTCAAAGAAGAGACTGGCTGGTGCCACATAGTTCCATTTCTTCTTTAATGATGGCCTCTCCTAATATTCCTCATTCTACCTAACTCGAGTTTTTGCAGCTCATACCCATGCACCCTCCCCACCTGTCATCTTTCAGTATTCTGAATGGGTGCTATGCAGTTGGTCAGGGAATAGAGCAACCGCCTTTAATTTGTTGCCTGCAGTGGAGTCTAAGACTTGTTCTCTTTTTATACTATTCTGTTCAGCAGCAAAAGGTATTGCATATATAAAACCATTCCCGTTGAAAATAGTAGGAAGTTTTAAAACTGAGAGGCTGTGCTTCAACATAAACCATTATCTTTGTCTCTGTATCCACGGGGTTCCCTCTCCTGTTCTCCCAGGGGAGCCTGAGCAGCCTCAGAAGGAGATGGATAGTGATTAGTGAGGAAACAGGGTGGTCCATGCCATGCTTCTTGCTCTACCCGGGGATAAGCTCTTACTTTTCCAGATTGATAAGGAGCGGGTATCTGATAAGTAGCCGGTAAGTGAAATGAATTCTACTAGGTAGAACAAACCACCATCACAAGGCAAGTAGGACCAGTTCCTGCCCTCCAGGGGCTTGCACTCTGGGGAGTATACATGACCAGTTCAGTGGACTGTTTAGTTTTTTCGGTCATAGTTCCCCCCGGCCCCCATGGGCTAGATGATGGATGGCCAAATAGAGGGTGTCATCTTGGACTGAAAACCGGAGCAGCGTTAACTGGCCCACAGAGGCCTTGGTCTCTTGGTGAGCTTTTGTTGACAAACTGAGCCAACTGGACACAGAACCAGAACCAAGTTTGGTTGTCTGGAGCTTGCTTTATTCCAGCACCTGACTCCTTTCCCTGTAGCTTTGCCAGGACTCAGTTTTTGTCACTAGCACACATTACACAAGGGAGTTTCCTGCAAATTCTTTCACTAATTTGGGCAGAAGAAGGTATTGTCCCATTTAAGTTTCTAAATGCAATTTGGAAAAAGCGCACCTGAGCTGAGAAGATTAAATTCTATGCCAGCTACTTGTCTTAACTTTCAATTCCTACAATTAGAAGAAAAAAAAATAAGATTACAAATGTCATTTTCTGGAATGATTAGCTCCAGTGAGGGACTCTATCTACAGTGATTGGCTTCAAAGCTTTAATTGGTTGGAGCTTCTGTGTTTGATCATTAACAAAACGGTCTCTTTTCTACCATGTTAGTAATCTTGTTTAATAGTAATGCAGCTTTGATTTCTTCCTGGGCTAGGCTGCTGTTTTTCCGGCACTGAGAAGTGTTGGTTTAAGATTTTGCCACATGTGAGACATGGCAAAGTTCCATCTTGGAACTCTCTAAGCTTGGACTGTTCAAAAAGATGGGACTGGAAGGAATATTCTTGGCCCAGCTGTGGGAAGCCGTTTGTTTAGATCAAAATGAACCAAAGAGATTGGCTTATGTGGAAACTTTATACCTGTCCCACATGTTTTAGACACTTCTGAAAAACAAACAGCTCCATATTTGCAATTACAAGGTCAAAAAGTCCCACGTTGGCCCCTGTGCCAATTTAGCTGAGTCCTCAAGCAGCCAGCAGTGACATTGTTAAGTAAGAATATGTAGTGGCCACTTAACCAATCTCCACACCTGGAAAAAATAAAAACTACAACAAGAAAGAAGGCAAGGTGAATTTGAAACCAGAGTGGGCTGTAGTGACCGTGTTCAGATGCTGTGCTCCTGAGCGGTCTCTACATTCCAGATTTGGAGGGATATTTGAAAAGCCTGTCTCTTTATGGGCAGAATCCCCTTAATCCATATCTCGGAGGCAAGATTAACACTGCACCACCCTGTAGGAACCTGGATTTCTGGAACTATATTCTCATGGAGAGCATCTCATTGACCAAGTCATCTTTTTCTTTCTCCTCTGTATTGAGCCAGCTGGTTTATCTCTTGAAATCCAATATGCTCCCCCTCTTTTTTTCAGATATGTCAGTGCACAAAAGAGGCTCATGAAAAGAAACAGCTGTACCGATACCAGCAGGAGCTGCTGCAGCCACAGTTATGAGGCATGCATGCACCTGCGTGGAGTTGGGTGACTGGAGAGCCGTCAGGGAAGGGAATATCATGGCACATCAGAACTCCAAAGCCAGAGGGTGGATGGCTCCACGGTGGCAAATTGGATACCCCACTGCTCACCTGGAGGTCATGAGATCACACCTGACTCGAATTAGTCAGAAGGATTTCAGTATGAGGGTTAGTTGGTCTTTTATGAATGAAATGATTAGATGGCTGTAACAGTGTCTAATAAACAGATTGTCCTTATCAATGACATCTATTCACTGAGCCATGAACAAGCGGAATCTCTGTAGCCCCCATGCACGAGGGGGAAGGGTTGTTGAAGACTCCTTTTAAGGCTGTGCTCTCATGGACTAGCAGTGAGTGAGCAGAGGAGGGACATGATCTGACACATGTTTTCGTAGACTCTGATGGCTGTGTTAGGGATAGACAGTATGGGAGCAAGATACAACAGTGGGGGTAAGAAATGATGTTGCTTGGAGTATAGACGAGAGGAGGGGAGACAGTGAGGCAAACTCCAGCATGCACCTGATTGGGATCCCCTGGCAACCCCAACTGGGGCCAATGCTCGAGTACCAAACTATTTTTAGTGCTGAAGCTGATGGCCTCCAACAAAGCTATCCTCAGTGTCCTGGGCCATACTTGAACCAATTGAGCCAATGGCTGCTAGAGGGGAAGTGGGAGAGAAGGGGGAAAAGAGGGGTCGGGAAGGGAGAAGCAGATGGTTTCTTCTCCTGTGTGCCCTGACTGGGAATTGAATCTGGGATGTCCATACACTGGGCTGATGCTGTATCCACTGAGCCACCGGTCTGAGTGGATTCTGGGTATATTCTGAAGGCAGATTCAGAGTGTAAAAGGAAGGGAATACAGGGAGACTCTAGGGTTTTAACCTGAGCAACTAGGACTGAGTTGCCAGCCACTAGAGGGGAAAGGATTTACAAAAGAACAGATTTGGGGGAGGGAGAGTATCAAGATACCAGTGTTGGTTATGTCTATTAGACATCCCAATGGAGCAGGTGGGGAGGCATTTGGATGTATGAAACTGGAGTTCAGTGAGAGGTTCTAACTGGAGACAAAAGCTTGGGAATTGTCAGTGGGTAATTGAGATCTGCTGAAACTGAATGAGTTCACTGGGGGAGGGGCATGTAGAAAACAGATCTACACGCTTGGTCCTGTGTCCTCCAGCACAAGGACGTTGGGGACATCAGGAGGAGCAGATAAAGGAGAATGAGAAGGTGTGGCTGTGAGGTGGGCAAAGTGTTCCAAGGTGAAGGGTGGGGGCAGTCATGTCCAGTGATATTCAGGATGAGTCCTGGGCATTGATAATTGGGTTTAGCCACATGGGTATTACTGGTGACTTTGATGAGCAATTTTGGTGGAGTGATGGGGGTATTCATTTGATTAGAGGGAGTATAAAAGAGAGCAAGAGAGTTTAGCAAAGTGGCATTGGACAGTTCTTACAAGGAGTTTTATTATTTAGGGGATCAGAGAAATGGGGTGGTAATCGGAGGAAAATAGAACAAGAGAAGGTATTTGGTTGGTTTTTTTTGAGAGGTAGCATATCAATGGGCAAGGAGGGGGCGTGTGTGGGAGGATCATTTTGATGATGTAGGAGAGAGAGGGGAGGGTTGTTGGAGCCATGTCCTAGAGTGGAATCCATGGTACAAATGCAGAGGCTGGCCTTCTAGGGGAGCAAGTATGACCCATCCACAGTACGGGGAAGGCAGAGTTATGGGCACACATGCTAGTGGGTAGGTGGAAGTGGACGTGGGAGATGGTGGCAGCTTTTTTCTGAGCGCTTCTATTTTTTTCAGTGAGGTGGGAAACGAGGCTAGCAGCGAGAGTGGGGCTGGGAGAGGCGGTGCTGAAGGCTGAGCAGGTCAGGTCATCCATTAGGGGGTGACAGGGCGAGTGCAGGAGGGAATGAAGTATGATGGCCAGGCAGTGCGAGGACCCGGCTGAGGTCATGGAAATACCTAACATTCAGACTAGTGGGTGTTGGTCGTGTCATTTTTTTCCAGCCACATTCAGCTGCGGGCCGCAGTCAGAACAGGTAGAGAGTTGGATTTCAGGGGTTGCCAATGGAGTTATATGAAGCAGGAGAGGGGCACCCTGAGAGTTTCCCCTTTATTCATTAAATAAGTACTGTCTAGGGACTTACTGAATAACTTCACTCATCTAAATGGCATACTCATTCTCTGCCAGTCCCCACCACACCACCCCACCCCACCCCACCCCGTGTGCTTCTTGGGTTCTTTATGTAGAGCAGAGGTCCCAAAACTACGGCCTGCGGGCCAAATTGTGGCCACCTGAGGCCATTTATCCGGCCCCCGCCACACTTCCGGAAGGGGCACCTCTTTCATTGGTGTTCAGTGTATGGAGTACTGTATGTGGCGGCCCTCCAACGGTCTGAGGGACAGTGAACTGGCCCCCTGTCTAAAACGTTTGGGGACCCCTGATGTAGAGATACAGCCTCAGCAAGGATTTCTCTGAAAATCCACCAGGACTTTGTTGAGGACTCACGAGGTACTTAACATAGTGTTCAGTGCTGTGCGGGGAGACAGAGGGGCGGTCAGGCATAGTTCCTGCCTTTAGGGTGATGAGTTGGTGAGGACGTGAGTCAGGCATGGGTTGGTAGGCACCTGGGCTGTCCGTCCCTCATCAAGCACCTGGGTCAGATTTTACTGTTCAAAGCAAACGTCCAAACAGCACTGACGTCCACCTCAACGTCAGTCTGAGAGCAGCTGTTCCCCACATGTGGTCAAATCACCTGACCTTAAGACTGCCACCTCCTTTAATTTGAGCTGTATGCTCTATTAATGCATCCTAAAATAGTATTAACTATTTAGGCAACTTCGGCAAACTGCTGGCTCACATTAAACTTGTGGTCGAACTCCACCTTTGCTTGAGACTTTAAAAGAAAATCTTAATTCTCATCAAATTTTTATTATATAACTTATTTTAAAGGGGATGTAGTGTGAGATAAAGTAAATGCCCTTCTGTTGGTGGTTGCAACTGTGTGCTTGGAGCTGAAGATACATACTTGTTGAGTGTGGGTGAAGTCAGGGGGCCCGCTCTCTAATTTTGGTTCATCTGAGAACATATGGCCCTGCGGGAAACAGTCTGTAAGGGTGCTTGATGCACAGGGAAAAACACTTCATTTCTTCACCTTCTTATTCTGTTTTTGGTGTTTGATTCAAAGGGAGAAATCAGTTAGGACCAAGGTGATATAGTCAGTCTACCCACCTTCTAACCATATTTTAATTCAATGCAAAAGGCGTTCATTTCCCTCTGAGACGTTCAGTGTTCATGGTCCCAGACAAGGCATTTGCATTCTGTTTATGGTTTGGATGCTTTGTGCTAACGTACATGCCATGGATGCAGTTGGGCTTGCCTTTCCAGGCAACAGTTAAACCAGCAGGAGACCACTTGTGTGCAATTTGTTGGAATGAAATCTGCATTTTGGGATTAGATTACTTAGTAGTGTCATTTTGTGTGGAGTCGCCCTCGTGGGTGGTCTCCAATAAACCCTGCGTGTACAGCAAGTGTCAGCCCTGATTATCTCTACGCAAGCTTGTAATGACTGCACAGCTTGCTGTTTACAGGAGAAAACCAGCTTCCTTAACTTTTAATTCAGGGAATGCAGGGGCATGGGTGAACCCCCACGGAAGGGCGACAGAAGGCCCATTGTGGAGCCATTCTCGAAGGGGTGCAACTGAACTATTGGTCCTCTCTGGACATCAGGATAATAGCCACAAACATCACTTGGGGCTCACCAGTTAGGACACTGGTCTTTAACGAAGACTCGCTATTTGAGGACTAAAGGTTAGTTGAGGAGGACAGATGGGTCAGTGGAATGCACTGTGTGGTGGGTGGAAGCCTGAATATATACAGTAAATAATAAACAATGTTCCAGGGCCACCCCCATGTCATTCTGGGGGTAGCAATTCTCCAGGTGGTTCTTAATCAAGGGTGATTTCACCCTCCAGGGGATATTTGTCAATGGTGGAAGACATTTTTTGTTGCCACAGCTAGGATGGTGCTACTATATCCAGTGGGTAGGGGCCAGGGAAGCTGCTGCCCACCCTCCAATGCACGGAATGCTCTCCCCTTCTCCCACAACAAAGAATTATTACACCCAAAGTGTCAGTGGTGCTGAGCTTCGGAGTCCCTGCTCCAGCTGCTGGAACAGCGAGGGTAATGCATTCTTGTCCTTTCTAATCTCCTTTTCCTCAACCTCTTCTGATTCACTTTGATTCCTTCTGTGTCCCTGCTTGCCTCGACCCCTCGTGGTCCTGGGGTTAACAGATTACAGAGTCACGTGGTGTGGAGAGTCTCTGCGTTTCTGGACAGATCTGGGTTACATCCCAGCCTGACGCCGTAGGCTTCGGTGACTTTGGGGAAAATTACTTTATCTCTCTGAACCTCAATTAAAAAATCGAAAACAATGGAGACTGCAGTCTTTACCTTACTGGGTGGTAATGAGGATTAAATTTACATAAATTTATTAGCACTTGGTCGGCTAGGTAGTAGATACTTTGTAACTTGTTTTCTTAATCATTGCACATTCTTATCTTTGTAATCGCTAAAGTTCAGTTTCCCCACCTTTAAACATTATCCCCGCAATTTCTTTTTATTGTGGAAGATTTACAGAACAGATAAGGCGGAAGAAAAAACTATGTCACCTGTATCCCTGCGCTGTGAAGATGAACACTGCTAATGCCCTTGTGTATGCATCTGCCATCTCTCTCTCGCTGTTTAGTGACTGGCGCTTTCGACTTAATGATGTATGGAGAACATCTCTGCATGTCAATAACTATAGATCTACATCATTGTTTAGAAAAGCTGCCTAGTGTTTTATTGTATTGATGAACCATGAATTAGTCAATCAATCCCTTATATTCTTGGACGTTTAGATCATTAAGTTTAGTCTTCAAAGCCCAGAGAATGCCTTGTCTAGGTTATATGGGGAGTTCATGGTTTAGAGTTCCAGAAAGCCAGCCTTTCTGTGTCCCCTTGCTACTATGTGGATATCTCCATACAGTGCTCTCAGGAGGGGAGCTCTCCGCACAGGATACAGAGCGTCACACAGTGGTCCCGAGCTCAGGCTGTGGAGTCAGACTGCCAGGTTCAAATGCCGGATTTCCTGCTTGGGTACATAACCTCAGCTACCTGAGCCTCAGTTTCCACATCTATAAAGTGGTGACACCAGTTGTGCCTGCATCATAGAGTTCTTCTGAGAACTACGGGGTAGGATATGTCAGGCACATCCTGCAAGGTCTGGTATCTACTAACTAGTCAATGCATTTTAATTTGCATCAGGCAGGGATGAATGCCCAACATGCTCAGGGCTTCCTGGGAGCCTTTCTCCTGTTACTCAGAAGTCCGTGCTGCTCTGTGTGAATCATTATCCAACACTATCAAGTGTCTTCCTACCCAGGAGCAGCTGTGGTTGGAGTTTAAAGATCTCTATTTTCTGGGGCTTTGGGTTTTAACTGCTGTGTATTAGTTTCCTATCACTGCCGTAGCAACCACAAATGTGGTGGCTTCACGTGACACAAATTTATGATCTTAAAGTTCTGGAGGTCAGAAGTCTAAAGTCAGGTTTTTTTTTTTTTTTGGCTAAAATCAATATATTGGCAGGGCTATATTCCTTCTGGAGGCTCGGGGGAGAGCGTTTCTCTTTTCTGCTTCTAAAACCGGGCCACATTCCTTGGCCCGCGGCCTTGCACCATTCTGACTTCCCCTTCTATTGTTACATCTCCTCTGACTGTGGCCCTCCTGCCTCACTCTTATAAGGACACTTGCAATCACATTGGACCCACCAGATAACCTAGAATAATCTCTCCATTTCAATGGCCATTGCCTTAGTCACATCCGCAAATCCCTCTTACCATGTAAGGTAGCATATTCAGGTTCCGGTGATTAGGAGGAGCTCTTTGGGAGGGAGGTCGATATTCAGCATGCACATAGCTGTGGACACTACGTTCATGACTCACTTGTTTGAACTCGAACGTTGCGGGTAGCTCAGCCTCTGAGACACCTGACAGGTATATAGAATGCCTGACAGGTATCTGAGTGCTGGGATCTTTGCCCTAGAGCAAGTTCAGCATCTGAGCAGTGCCCCTGTTGCAGGCAGGGGGTGGGCATAAGTGAACACTGCCCAGACAGTGGTCAGTTGTCTGGGTGCTGGGCTTGTTCCATCCTTCAGCTTCATTCCTTTACCCCCATGGTGGCCGGTTGCTCCAGAGCCTCTCCAGGTCCCGCTCGGCTGTCTGTCACAAAATTCTTCTTCCTGGAGACTGCCAACCCTGCCGCCCCCTTGGCCAGGCTTCCGCTGGCCTGGGACTGGTGTCCACCCTTTTCCCTCCCTTCTCACTGCCTGGCTGTAGAGCACCTCACCCTCCTGTTCATTAAGATGAGTTCCTGGTCGTACTCCTCTAGGGGGCCAGATTATAATAAGGGGAGCCCTGCTCACTGCCACAGGTTCACCCTGTCTCCTCTACCAGGAGTCATTTTTCCTTTACTTTGTCCAGCTGTGCTTCCCTCTGTCCAGCTCCAAATGTTCTGCATGTTTCTCTAGCCCCAGGAGCCCCTCCGCCACCTTGCTAGTCCACCCGAGGCTCAGGCAGGGGACTGTGGCACCCATGCCATCGCTAGGTCACTGCAGGTGGGCACTCGGAGGGCAGGTGTTCACCCACATGAAGTTGGAGTGGTTGATTGGAGAGATCTGCTGAGCCCATGGCTGGTACCATCCTTCCCTTGGCATCTCCCTGCTACAAATCCTCTTGGACAACTTTCAGGGATGAATGGGACTTTGGCTGAGTGGACCCCAAGTCCTTCTTCCCAGGTCTCCTGTACCCAGCAGAACGTCCACATCTCTTCTTGTTTTCTTGCCAGCATGACCCTCAGGGCCCAGTTAGGGAGGATGGAATCACCCTTTATATTAGTGCTCAAACCCTTAGTAACTAACATAAGGTTGGCTTTCCCCAGCAGGGCCTGGTTGGTTGCTTAGAAACACTATGCTCTGATTTTTAGTCTGCAGGAAAACAAATTGCATTTTGATATAAAATACAGGTTGACTGTTCCTTTCCTTCTGTATGGAGCCTACTTTCTCAGCCTCAGGCAAATGAGAATGATCGCCTGTCCTCTCCCACTTCCATGCATTTTTGTCTGTTTTTTATTTTAGTTTCTGAAAATTTGCTCAGTGTTACGGAACCATTAGCTGAACGTAAAGAGAGAGAAAAAATTTACCCGGGATACCACTGTCATCCCTGACAAATGAAACTACTTCTCTTTTTCCATATTGCCTTCCAGTTTTGTCCCCATGAACATATAATTTAAATGGTTGTAATCATAGCGTAGCTATCATTTTGTGTTCTGCATTTTCCACTTAGCATTAATTATATCATAAGCATTTTTTCTATGTTGCTGCAAAGTCATTGTAATTATCATTTTTAATGACTATATAAGAATTCATCAAGAGGGGAGTAGATTACTTAACCCCTGTTCTGTGTGGGGCCTTTTATGTTCCTCCTTAGTCTGTTTCTCACTGGGGGGTCGCGCTTGATATCACGTCCCTTGCTGTCCTCTGGGGGAGAGAGGGAGGGGAGGCAGGCAGTGAAGGGGTGGTGAGAAAAGGGAGGAGAGAAACTACCCTGGGGTAGAGGGGGTTAAAAGCAGTCTGCTTTGCACACATTCACAGCTAGGACTCCTAAAAGGCAGAGAGCCAAAAGGAAACATTGGCCTTTATCTTCTTAATCCCCTTCACTAATGGCTATTTTTGGGAATAACTTTCTCTCTTGCATGTTGGAATGGCTTTCAATGCCTAGAGGAGAGGGGGCAGCAGGGCACTGACTGAGGAGAGAAAGGTAACCTATCTGTTTGAAGTCAACTCCCAAATGCTATTCTAAATTCTAAAAATACAGGTTCAGTTTTTTTGTTAATCAACTATTCAGTGGTGATTAGAACTAACCTGATAACACGAGAGGATTTAAATCATGACTGTGTTTCTTAAAGCATCACAAACTCCAGGCCCGCAAGATGCTCCATGAAATAAGGGTCCCTTGGCAACAATGTCCAGGAAAGAGTAGTTCTGCATGCTAGATATATATATATATACACACACACACATACACATAGTCAATGCTCTGAGAAGTCCTGCAGGAAGGAAAACTGCTTGATTTCACTTCCCGAGGCCACTGGGCACTTTCATCCCATGGTACCTCCACCAGTCAGAGCCTATTCAGGAAAATGTAAACAAACCAGGTAATTCAGAGAGGATCGGCCGCAGAGCTCTAGTTTAAAAGTGTTAGAGAGCTGGAAGAGCAAAAAAGGATTTTGTGACCCAGAGATTGGCAACTGTAGGAAGCAGTTGCAACCCCGAAGGGTAGACATGGTGTTCCCAAAATGTGGGACGTACTTGCTTCTGTAATCCTGGGGGTAGCACACAGCATGCTGAGACCAGCGAGGGGAGCACAGGACATAGTGGGAGACATAAAGCAGGTAGTCGGACCACTGGGGAGGTGCTAAGCCCTAGTGGTGGGACACAGAAGTGGGGTGGGCTGTGGGTGCTGGATCTGTAGAAGCACCCTGGAGCTCTCTCCCACAGGGGTGTCCCTTCTGCGATGGCAGGATTCTAGTCCCCGTGATCTCTGCCACCTAACATCATGCTGAACATGTCATGTTCCATGGCGAAAGAGACTTTGCAGATATAGTTAGGGTTCCTGTTCAGCTGATCTTATCATGGGGAGCTTATCCTAGATTACCTGGTGTGGACCCAGTGTGATTCCACGAGCCCTTAAAAGTAGAAGTTAGAATGGGAAATCAGAGAAATTCCGAGTATCACAGGATTCAATGTACGATTGCTAGTTTTGAAGATGGAAGGGGCCAGGAGCTAAGGGATGTAAGCAGCTTCTAGAAACAAAATGACCATTGACTGACAATCAACAAGAAAACCTCAGGGATCTTGGTCCTACAACTGCATGAAACTGCATTCTGCCAAGAAGCTGAATGAGCCCAGAAGTAGATTCTCTTGCCAGAGAAGAGCCCAAGCTGACCAACACCTTGATCTTGGCCTTACGAGACCTGAAGCAGAGAACCTACCTGAGTTCACTGAACTTTGACTTACAGAACAGTGAGATAAAAAATGAATGTTGTTTTAAATCACTGATTTTGTGGTAAATTGTTATGTCAGCAATAGCAAGTTAATGCATACTGCCATCTTTGAGTCACTTGTCATTTCCTCACATTTGCAAAACATAACTGGAAGCCCACTGGTAAGGGGGCCTGGGAGATGCAGTTTGTGGGGTCCCGGCTCCTCCATAATTCAGCACAGAGGGGTGAGAGTGAAGGCTAAAGGCCCATGGGCAAGTCGCTGGCAGAGCATCTGTTAACATTTGCTGGGAGCAATATTGGGAATAACACTTTGGGGAATTCTGATGAGGATACCATAGAGTTGGACTTTGGAAATGAGTATTTTGGAATCTCCCATAAAATGAAGAAAGGTGATATATTTATGTCAATTTTATGAGACTGCCAAAGAAGCATAGTTGTGTGCTGTAGAGACTATCCCACAGGCTAGAGGTCAAGTCTTGGCTCTGCCTTAATCCTTGGGTGGCTTTGAATGGCTCAAGAAACGGACTGAAGACACCTGTCTGGTCCTCTCTCTCACGTTCTAAAGTTCTCCTATGTGGAAAATACTTTTTAAAATGATTATGGATTCTATTTAAATGATTGTAGTTATATTTATGATTGACCTGACACTGAATTTTTGGTTAGTAACAGAACTTCCAATCATAGAATTGTTGCTAAGAGAAATTATGACTCAGTTTGCAATTATCTGCTCACCAACGTGAGAAAAATGGATAGATTCAATACTGATAATCTTTGGCTCCAAATAAATTGAGAAGCCTGCAATATGGGTGTAAGATTGATTTTTATTGTTAGAACAACGATGACCATGCCATATTACCTCTGCACTGGTTACCATGGGGGAAATTAGAGCAATGAGTATATATCCCCTGGCTTCATGGAGCTTGTAATCTTCAAAGAGACAAGATGAACAAAAGAAAATGATTGGATGATGATAGGAATGAATAGAATCATGTCTTAAATTATATCACAAGTTATATCAACTCTCTGTTATTGCACCAGGCTTTTAATAAAGAGGCCTTTCCTTTTCTCCTTCTCTGTCACAGCAAGAGGCACAAACCTCTGAGCAGCAGTAGTTCAGAGCTGGGTTTTGTTGACCTTTGCATTCTTACTTGACTGTCACTGGGAGCTGCTTCCTGAAGCCACAAGTGTCTTTCATGACAGTTTCCAACAGGACGTGAAACATAGCTTGCCACCCACCTTGAGCAGGTTGTTTCTTGAGTCATTTGAAAGTAAAACAAAGTACCCTTCCATTAATGGAAAGCTAGAATTTTCTATCTGCTTATACTTCTGACAGGTTGGTTGATGCTGTCAACGGCTGTGTATGCCTTTTCAAAATGCATGCTTTTAGTTTATTACTCCTGGGTGGATTAATTCCTAATGCGCCACTTTGATATGCAGTGATGCCATGCTCTTATACAGCCCCGTTCTGGGGGGTGTTGCCTACAGTGTAGAAGCACCCGCCCTGCCTCCCAAGAACCTGCATTATCTGCATGGGTGGCTGACACTTTCATTTTGCGCCTGGATGTCCAGGGGTCACAGAACTATAGCCTCTTAGTTTTAAGCCACCTTGATGTTAAAAGCACTTTTATATGTTGCATGTGCAATGTTTCTTTTTGTTTCCTAGGAGACTGTGTGGTTTCGGAAACTTTCATAAAGGGGCATGGAACAAATTTAGCTCTTTCTGTCATAAGGCCACTGTTTCCCTATGATGGCATGGAACAAGATTATGAAATTGGGGGGTGATTCCTGGGATCGAATTGTGATCCCAACAGTTCTTTGGACACGTTTCTTAACCTCTCTGAGACTCAGTTTTCTCATATATGAAGTTGGGGGGGAAACAACCTGATAGGGTTGTTGTGAGGATTAAATTAAGTAAAAATGCACATTAAGTGCTTAGCACAGTGCCTGCTATATAACAAGCGCGTAATACATATTAGCTGCCATTATCATCATCTTTGTGATCATGATCACCATCACCATTATTGCTGTTGTCATCATCACCACTACCAACATTATCATCATCACCATCACGATCGTCATCTCCATCACGATCGTTATCACCATTACAATCGTCATCACCGTCACAATCGTCATCACCACTACCACCAGTGGCAGCAGCATCCTGCCTTCGCAGAGACTCTATGTACCTGACAATGAAGCAATATTTGGCCATGACCCCGATCTCAGGCCCCTGCTTTGCCCTAGCCTTGGCTGTAGCCACTGTACCGACGAGGAAGAGTGGGAACCCCTCTTCCCCCAATCATGATGCATGACCTTCTCTTTGCTTTCACTCCTTGCATAGTTCTCCACTTGGCTGGAGTCCTGATGTTTGGCCTGGCATTGGCCAGTGCCCTCTAGAGGGAGATTGGAGCCTCCCATGGCCCAGTCACTGATAGGGATGGGATGTGGAGTGGTCCTCTGAGCCTCGCACCTGCTGCCTGTTGGACTGGGAGGCATTTCTGCTTCTTATATTCAGATCACTGTGGGTTTAGGCCATACTAGCTTTGACTTCATTTCTTGAAATGCTGGTTGCAGGGAATTTGAGGGATTTTGAGGCTGATCAAGAAAAAAATGACCACGAGGTGGCAGTAGCACACTCAGGGTTTACTCCGGTGTTTCTTTGAAGGTTTGCTTCTGGGGAAAGCCCCATCCAGCATGAGACTGTCCAGAGGCTATGCCATGGGGTCAGTACTCTGAAAGGGAGGGGAGCTCTCAGGGAGAAAGAGATTGGGAGGGGTAGTGTGTCTACAGGCTGCTGCTCAGCAGCCAGGCCAGGGTCAGAGGGCTCCAAGGGGCAGCAGCAGCTGGTGGTCTGTATAGATCTGAGGCTTATCTTATCGATGGCTAGCAGATGTTGGGTTTGCAAAGCAGGCAGGCTCTAAATGGCTAAAAAACAAAACAAAACAAAACAAAAAAACCCACAAACAACTTATTTGGGCTAAATAAAACAATTGGATGTGTTAAAACTTGAGTTTGGCAGCAGTGGGCTTTTGAGCTATCCCAGACAGGGTAGCTTAAACAATGGACAGTATGACTCACAATTCTGGGGGCTGGGTGTCCAAGATCAGGGTGCCAGCATGGTCAAGCTCTTGGTGAGGTCTTTTCCTAGACTGCAGATGGCTGCCTGGTCTCTTTGTATAAGGGCAAGAATCCCATCATCAGCACCCCGTCCTTATGACCTCATCTAAACTTATCACTTCCCCAAAGCTCCATATCCAAATACCATCCCATGGGGGGGGGTAGGGCTTCAACATATAAAGTTGGGGGGGGGCTAACAATTTAGTTCCTAACACTTCTGGTGTAGGACTTTCTTTTCCCATCAGAGACAATACATGTAAGTATATTTTGAAAAGTGAAGAGCGTTATATCAATGGAAGAAATTATTTTTATTACTGTTTGCAAAGTTCACTTCTAGCTAATCACAAATAGTTTCCGACATTAGGTTTTCTTACAGTGAGACCAAATGATAACTTCACCCAATCTTTCTTCCAGCCTCTCCACCGAGGAATGTCAAAGAACGCCAGCCGCCACAATAAAACCCACTCCCTGGGTCCCCTCCCCTTCTGTCTGGCGAGAGGCGGGGAGGCGGGCTGAAATCACAGGGTGTCAAGCAGGCTGTAAACATTTGAGCTGCTTTCCCTCAACTTTTGGAAGAGCTTCTTTGGGATGACAGGAGGACAAGGGGTTGCAGTGTAAATTACCATGCAAATTGCCACAGTTTGAACTTCAGACACCTTTGCCTGCTGCAGCTCAATGCACTTGAGCTGCAACTCTCAGGGAAGGGAAGAGAGGTGCAGCACCTTCTAGAGCTGAGCGGCCGAACCAGCTAAACAGCCCCATATGCTTGACTTCAGCAAGCTCCCATACACTTGAGTGCTGCTACAATACGACAGCCGAATGGGCTCTGTCTTAAGGTGTTTCCCTGCTGACCTTTCATCGCGTGCCATCTTTTACGGCGAGTTGTTGTAGGAGAACTCTGAACAGTCTTGTAGTGTGATGCTCAGAGTAAGTCTTGGAGATGGCAAGCCTTGCCAACCATAGCAGCACCAACGCGTAGATGCTTTGTCTTTCTTTCTTTTTCCCGTTCCCTTCTTCCCTCCGTCTGTCTCATCCACTGGGTCAGCAAGGGAATAGACTGCTCACCTGGGAGGTCTCCCTCATCTCCCAAGTCTGTGACCGAGGGCATGACCGCAGAATAGTTCCTTGCAGGCAGATGTCTCTGACTCTTTTGTGGGCTTCTGGCCTCCATTCCCAGGACTACATCTGCAACTGTGGAGGCTGCAGGCCACATCCGAGGTGGTGGCTTGTTCGCAGCTCTCAATGCATCTTCTATTCGGAGGAAACAACTCTATGAGGACACAGCCCTAATTCAGGGGCAAATAGAGGACCATAGAAAATGCAGCGAGCCATTCCTATACCAGTTCGTAGGGAAGTTTCTAAACAGCAGTTATAGCTGGTCTTGGTCCTGCTCTTCCGTCTTGTCCGTTGTAGCATAATAATAACTCACATTTGGAAGCACTTTGTTTTTTAGTGTGAATGATTATTAACGTGTATGTGCTGGGCATCGTGCTGAATGTTGTGCATGTTTTATGTTGTTGAAACCAAGCAGCAATGCTTTAACTGTAGGTGTGTCATATTAGGGTTCAGCAGAGAAACAGAACCAATAACATGTATATATGTTTAAGGAACTGTGTCATGTGATTGTGAGGGCTGGCCAGTCCAAAATGTGCAGGGCAGACTGGCAGGCTGGAGGCCCAGGGAGCTGTTGATGTTGGGCTAGAGTCCAAAGGCAATCTGGAGGCAGAATTACTTTTTTCTCATGGGATGTCAGTTTTTTCTCTCTTTGGGCCTTTGACTGATTGGGTGAAGCCTATCCACATTATAGAGGGTAATTTACTTTACTCAGAGTCTACTGATTTAAGTGTTACTCTCATCAGAAAATAACCTTCACAGTGACATTTAGCCTGGTGCTTGACCAACTATCTGGGTACTGTGGCCTAGCCAAGTTGACACACAGAATTAACCGTTATGGGAGATATTATTTTTACAGGTGAGAAAAGAGGTCTCTGAGGAATTAACTTACTTGCAGTGGTAAGCAGAACAATGCCTGTCCCCCCCCCCCCCCCCAATGCCCATGTCTGGATCTCTAGAACCTGAATGCTATCTTATATGGTGAAAGGGACTTGGTAGATGTGATTAAGTTGAAGATATTGAGGTGGCATGATCTTCCTGAATTGTCCAGGAGGGCCCAATTTAATCACAGGACCCTTCTAAGAGGAAGGCATAAGGGTCAGAGTCAGGGAGAAGGCAATGTAATGACGGAGGCAGAGACGGGAATGATGAAGGAAGGGGCCAGAAGCCAAGGAATACAGGGAACCACTAGAAGCTGGAAAGGACAAGGACATGGAGTTGCCTTAGAGCCTTCAGAAGGAAGTAGCCCTGCCAGCACCTTGAACTGAGCCAGTGCAGGACACTGACTGGGGATTTCTTACTTTCCAGAACTGTAAGAGAGTGTTGGTGTTGTGTAAGCTGTAAGTTTGTGATAATTTGTTGGAGCAGCCATAGGAAATGGGGACTTGCCCAAGGCCACATAATTCCTAAATGGCAGAGTTTGGATTAATAACCAGATCAGGCTGAACCTGAGACATTCAGTGCTGTTAGCATCATCAGTCCTACTGATCTGTCCCAAACAATAGTTCTGGGGTGTACCTCTTCTCTCTCCTCCTGCAGTCCTTGTTCAGACTTTAACCACCCTGTCCCTGAACTTACAGTGACAGGGGACAATTAGTCACACAGGAGAGAGGGACTGGGGTTAAGAGGAGGAAGGGAAACAGACAAGTCTCCATTTATCCCTACTATGTGTAAAGATGAGTGTGTTCAGTTCTCCTAACCTGGAAGGCAGATACTATTATTTTCCTTATTTTATAGTTGAGGAAACTGAGGCCAAGAGAAGTTAAGTGACTTGCCCAGGGTCACACAGCAGAGCTGGAATTCACACCTAGATCAGATGCCCGCACTCTTGTACACTCTCTCCACCACACTTGAGAATCTTCGCCACAGAGCAGCAGCAGCAGTGGGAGAGGAAGATGCTGGTAGAAGCCAGAGAAAACTGAAGGCCCAGGCTTCCCGCGTTCTTACTTTCCTTCCCAGAAACCTCTGTTTCAGTGTACCGGCCTCACAGCCAGGGCTGGGGGTCCTCGCAGTGTCCCCTACACCAGCCATTTTCAACCTTTCCCATCTCACGGAACACACAAGTGAATTACTACAATTTTGTGGCATAACAAAAAATAGAATATTTCATATAAAAGTATAGATGTGACTAAAAAAGCAGGTATAATTTTGATTCATTCACACTAGATGGCTATTATTGTGTTGGCTGTTGTTATTTTTTTATGCAACAATCTAAGGGAAAAGAGGTCAGTGCCTATTACTAAATAGTCAGTATTTCATGTTTTAAAAATTCATGCTGCACACCAGTGTACCACGGCACACCGGTTGAAAATTGCTACTCTAGACCCTAAGGTGGGTCACGCTCCTGTGGTCAGGGCAGAGCCTTCTGTCTGGGTTTCCTACCCCTCTGCCTTCTCACCCTCCTTTCCCGTCTTTGCTCCATGGCTGCTGGCTTTGGCATCTGCTAACGTGGCATTTGGGTACCTCCCCTTCCCCATTTATTTTCTTTGATTTCTGTCATCCACAAAGGGAGGAAGAAAATGTTGGGAGGTAAGGCAGCAGAGGTTTGAGCGATGGTTTCCAAAGAGAGCTGACCAGACTTCCGTTCTTTGCCTGTTACCGGTTAGTATATAAGCTCCCGTCACCATGGTGAGCTGGGTACCCAGTGACTGAGGACAAGTCCAGGCAACCAGGGGCGACTGAAGACATACTGCTGATTCTGAGCCGAGCTTATGACTGCATAAAACTGGTTTATCAACATCGGGCTAAAAATACCATGTTTATTTTTAAAATGACTTGTTTTTGGCAGTTGTAAATATTCTGTGAAACCGGCCTAGAATGTAGTCTCACAGCTCTCAGACAACTGCATAGCATTTCAAATGCATACGTTTCTTTCTATGCTGAACCCAACATGTGATTTCCAGCCAATTCTTTGCTCTCATGAGTAATGGCGGGGATATTGGGTGCGGATAAAGCCACGGAAGAATCAGCTTCGTGCAGGGTTTCCACACTGAGAATGTGACTTGAGAGTAGGTGCTACTGGAAAAGAAATGTTCAGAGAAGTTTTCTTTGCCTGCCAGGTACCCTTTTTCCTTGGGGAGCAGAGAACTAAAGTGAGTTATTGTAACTGCCTCTCTCCTTCCCTCTTTCTCTCCCTGTACCCTTTCTCCTATTCCTTCCTTCCTTTGTTCTCTCCCTTCTCCCTCCTTTTCTTCCTCTCTCCCTCCCTCCTTTTCTCCCTTCTTCCTTTCTTTCTTTATCCATCTACCCTTCAAACAATTATTGAGCCCAAACTTTGTGCCAGACAGGCTGCTGGGTGCTGGGACAGTGATAAACAAAACCCGACCGGTCTGTGTCCCCTCCTTCCCAATATGGAGTTTAGGATGCACTTCGATGGCAATTAACAAGTAGCAAAGGGAGCAGATAATTACAAAGTGTGATGCACACTCTAAGTAACAACTAGGAGGGAGGGAGAAAGGCTGGGGTAGAGCATCTCCTAGAGCAGGCAGGATGGCTTGGGAAGGTCCGAGAAACAGGTTGATGGGTTTGAGGAACTGTCTCAATCCATTTCTTAAAAAATTAAGTGAGAGGGTGAGAGGCGGGGAGGCAGAGAGACAGACTCCTGCATGAGCCCGACTGGGATCCACCAGGAAAGCCCACTAGGGGGCGATGCTCTGCCCATCTGGAGCCACTTCTGTGTTGCTCGGGAACTGAGCTTATTCTAGAGCCTGAGGCGAGGCCATGGAGCCACCCTCAGTGCTCTGCCCAACTTGCTTGAACCATTCGAGCCATGGCTGCAGGAGGAGAAGGTGGGGGGTGTAGAGAAGATGGTCACTCTTCCTGCGTGCCATGACCCAGAATTGAACCCAGGGCTTCCACACACTGGGCCAATGCTGTACCACGGAGCCAGCCAGCTAGGGTGATACATTTTTATTTATGAACTTTCTACCAAGAGCTGGAGGAGGGATGCTTGCCTGACACTTGTATGAGGTTGGCGTCGCGTCTTTCACTTTCTCTTTCCTCTCTCCCACGCGCGCGCACGTGTGTGTGTGTGTGTGTGACTCCCACTGTTGCCTCCACTCCCCACTGTCACCTTAGTGTCCTCAGCTCTGAACTCACCCTCACCATTTCTTTTTTTTTTTTTACAGGGACAGAGAGAGAGTCAGAGAGAGGGATAGATAGGGACAGACAGACAGGAACGGAGAGAGATGAGAAGCATCAATCATTAGTTTTTCATTGCCGTTGCGACACCTTAGTTGTTCATTGATTGCTTTCTCACATGTGCCCTGACCGCGGGCCTTCAGCAGACCAAGCAACCCCTTGCTGGAGCCAGCAACCTTGGGTCCAAGTTGGCGAGATTTTGCTCAAGCCAGATGGGCCCGCGCTCAAGCTGTCGAGCTCGGGGTCCCAAACCTGGGTCTTCCGCATCCCAGTCCAACACTCTATTCACTGTGCCACCGCCTGCTCAGGCTCACCCTCACCATTTCTGCTGCATCCTCCACTCCCCTGGCTTCAGTAACTCACCTTGATACACTGGTGAGAAAGCAGATCCTGCTTCCTGTCAGTGACTTTGCCATCACACTTGTCAACACGGCCCCCTAGCCTCACCGTCAGCACTGTGCTGGTCATCACGGCTACGGGAATGATCAGTGACCAGCCCTGGCTGCCACCAGCTATCATCTCAATCTCCCCTGTGCCTCCCTACCCTTCTCACTCCTCTTCTTCCCCTTCCCGGTAACACGTGGCAGTTCTCTTCTTTCTCCTCCCACTGCGATGGTATCTCTGCTCTGCTCAGCCTCAGAGGAAGCGCCAGGGAGGGAAGAATTCGACTGTTCACAACATGTTATGATGGAAGGACCGTGGTCTCTGGACTTGGACCTGGATTTGAATTTCAACTTGACCAACAATGAGCTGAATGGACTTGTGAAAGGCCCTCACCTTTGGACCACAATGGTTGGTCCATGTTTATTATGAAGATAATGGAAATGATGGATGAGAACATGTACAAGGCACTTAGTAGATACTTAGTAAAAGGGAAATTTCTATCTTTTTAAAAATTTTATTTATTGTGGGAATGCAGACTGGTGCAGCCACTGTGGAAAACAGTATGGAGATTCCTCAAAAACTTAAAAACGGAACTGCCCTTTGACCCAGCTATCCCACTTTTAGGAATATATCCTATGAATACCAAATCACTGATTCAAAAGGAGAAATGCACCCCCATGTTTATGGCAGCATTGTTCACAATAGCCACAATCTGGAAACAGCCCAAGTGTCCATCGAGTGGATTAAAAAGCTGTGGTACATATATACAATGGAACACTATGGGGCCATGAAAAAGAAAGAAATCTTACCTTTTGTGACAACATGGATGGACCTGGAAACTATCATACTAAGTGAAATAAGCCAGGCAGAGAAAGAAAAATATATTACCTCACTCATTTGAGGAATCCAATGAACAATGTGAACTGAGGAATGGAACAGAGGCAGAGGTGGGATCAAAGGGACCAGAGGGAAGGTGGTCAGAGGGAAAGTAGAAGAGAAGATGAGATCAGAGAAGGGAAAGAGATCAATGAAATTATATATACATAACACAGCATTATAGAGAACAGGACAGCAAATCCTGGAGGGAAGGGAGGAAGGCATTGGGGGTAGGGGGCAAAGGGCAGGGGCCGAGGGGAACATGGGGGTGGGGGGCAGATATATTTGGTGGGACACCTGAATCTATGTACCACGGAGCCAACACAATAAATTAAAATCATAAATAAAAAAATTATTGATTGATTTTAGAGAGAGAGAAACATCAATCTGTTCCTGTATGTGTCCTGACTGGGAATTGAACCTGCAACCTTTGCATATTGGGACAATGCTCCAACCAACAGAGCTATCTGGCTGGGGCTGAAAGGTCAGTGTCTTCTCTCTCTCCACCCGTGTGGATGCCGGTGACTCATAAACAAACAAGAAGTGAACCACCACGCCATTGTGTGTATGCACCTTCACTGCCAAGGAGTCATCTTGGACACAATTCAAGGGCTCCCCTAATGCTGGTTAATGATGCTTAATACTTTAAATTACATAAATAGTATATTAATATGTTCTTGTAAAAACATAAACAACAGTAAAAGGGAATGTCCTCCTCAACCATGACCACCCTCTTACGTTCCAACCCGTTTCTTTAGTTGGAACTACTATTAGCAGTTTAGTTCAGAATATAACTTTCTGAACTTTAAAATATACATTTACAGAAGGGTGTGGGTGGTTTTGTTTTGTGTTTTTATTTTTTAAATAAATGGATTAAAGTAACATGTATCACAATGTAATATTATACTGCAACTAGATATTTCACTTAATCTGTTCTTTCTTTGACAGTGCATGCAGAACTATATATATATTTTTTGTTTAGGAGCTAATACTTTATTTTTAACATTTTGTTATGGAAAATTTTACATACAAGCACAAGTAGACAGAATTATATAATGAAACGTATGTACCTATTACCGAACTTCAACCATGATCAACTCATCCCTTTGGTAACAGCTGACCCCACTGACTTGTCTCCTCCTGTGTTATTTTAAAGCAAATCCCAGATATTACATTCCAACCATAGATATTTCATATGTCTTTCTAAAAGATGAGGGCTATTTAAAAATATAAACATAATATTATTGTCACACTGAACAAGAAAACAATTTTTTAGTATCAGGGTTTATTTAGTTTAACCATTGTTTATTTGTATCAGCATTCTATTATGATCCAGACATTGTTAGGCTCTGGCTGCTTGGCTCAGCGGTAAAGCATCAGCCTGGTGTGTGGAAGTCCCAGTTTAATTCCCGGTCAGGGCACATAGGAGAAGTGACCATCTGCTTCTCCACTACTCTTTCTTCTCTCTCTCTCTCTCCTTTTCTCCTCCTCTGCCTCCTTCTCTTCCACTCCTCCACTCCTCCTCTTCCTCCACTCCTCCTCCTCCTCCACTCCTCCACTTCCTCCTCCTCCTCCACTCCTCCACTTCCTCCTCCTCCTCCTCCTCCACTCCTCTTCCTCCACTCCTCTTCCTCCTCTTCCTCCTCCTCCACTCCTCCTCCTCCTTCTTCTTCTCCTGCAGCCATGACTCCAATGGTTTGAACAAGTTGGTCCTGGGTGCTGAGGATGGCTCCATGGCCTCACCTCAGGCACTGGAATAGCTTGGTTGCTGAGCAATGGATCAGCTGCTCCTGATGGGCAGAGCATTGCCGGGTAGGGGGCTTGCTGAGTGGATCCTGGCTGGGGTTCATGAAGGAGTCTGTCTCTCTTCCTCCCTACCTCTCACCTTCTCATTAAAAAAAAAAAAGATCCAGACATTGTCATTGGTTGGTATATCTTTTAAGTGTTTTTTACGCTATAGCTCCCCTCTCCATTTTTCTCTCTATGTCTTTCCAGTTTGTTAGGTGAGAAGACCTTCCTTTTCACCTGCTGCCTGTTTATTTCCCCGTGGTTTGTTTTCTCATTCTATTGCTGGGCACGTAGGTTGTTCTCAAACTCCTACTGTCACACACATTTGTTCAGTGAGCATCTCAGTGTAAGCTATTTTTGCAAATATGCCATCTTTTCTCAAGGGTAGCCGCAAGGAAGTGGCTATGCAGAGTTGCAGATTGTGCACATTGTACTTGGCTGAACCATAGAAAATTTGTGCAGGTCAAATATGGTTTAGTACTGGCAATTTCATATGGTTCAACCTATATATCTGAACTGAAATAGCCAGTTTGCCCTTAAACATATTGTATCAATTTACCATTCTCCACTACTAAATGTACCCATTTCCCTATATTATCACCGCCATTAAAATGGTCAGTGTTTAAAACCTTCTGGGAGTTGGATAGGCACATAATGGCTTCTAGTGTGCTCCTCAGTGATGCTCAAGAGCCATGTGTCATGTGCAGTCTGGGATTCTTTTCCCTCCGGGAGCCAGACCCCTGTGGTGTGGGGACCCACACAAGACGGGAAGCATTGCTGCTGGGCTGTGCCCAGATGAAGTGAGTGATCCATCAGGTGGGCGAGCGGTAGGCAGGGGAATGGATAGGCTGCATTTCCAGGTGGATTCTTCTTTTCACTCCCTGCGCTGAGCTGTGACCCCTACGGAGACTTAAACTGGTTGAAATATGAAGTCATTCAGCTGGAGCGACTTGGCTCATAACTTGTGGCTCCTTAGTCATCTCCGCCCATCCATTTGCCCCTGTTAAGCCACCTGCTTTGAAGAAGAGAGATGGCAGGCTACAAGCTTGGAAGGATCCCTGGGCATGACAAGAACTGAATCCCTGCTGTATCTCTAGCTTTGCTGTTCTGTGTCTAAGAAGTTTCTAGCTCCTGTAAGAGATATAAGGGAGGGAGAGTCATGGGGATGCAAGTGTGGGTAGGGAGGATCGTGCAGCCTAGTGGAAGGAATACTGGACCCCAAGTCAGAAGACCTAGTTTCAGATGCTGTTTGTCCCTTAGAGCACTGTGACAGGCCATTCTCTTCATCCATCTATGCTCTGGCTGTCTGGAAAATGGGGACAGAGGGCCTGCTACCCCCACGCTCCACTCCATCCCCTCCCAGTGATTCAGGTCTGCGAGGGCATTTGGAAGGCGGCTGCAGGAGGCCGGGTGCTCTGCAGAAGGAGAACTCAGCGTGCAAAACCCACGGACTCTGCAAACCGGAGGAATGCCACTTTCCCTAGTAATTATTCAGTAATTATTCACATACGAAGGATTTCCTTTGTTATGTTTCATATATTTGTCGCAGCTGATGGCCTTTTAATAGTGGCATTGAGTTTGTGTACAGAAAGGTTATTCATTTTAAGATTTCTGGGCCTTAATTGTTATTTGTTTTGCTTGGTTCCAGGGCGCTATGAATTAGTGATATCCACAGAGCGTATTTGTCTTGGCACCGCGGCGTATTGTCTGCAGTGAGCGCTGTTTGGCCTGGCACCAGCATGGATTTCCCCATCTGTTTCTGATGTTTACATTGTTAAAGATACGATAGACACAGAGGACACGGCCACATGCAGAGAGGGAACTTTTTTCCCCCTCAGTGCATCAAACAAGGGCTGAGCCTGTAATAAGCACAGCCCTAAATTACACTTGAGCCTGCTAGCGGCCAGGCCCAGCCCCGGGGAGGGCATTGATTGCTGAGCCCTGGGGTATTCAGTTTCGGGAATGCTTGTAGCCCGCTCAACAGCTCAATCTCGAGAAACTCACTTTAGCCTTGTATTTGAAAAGGGAGAACTGCACAAACTGCATCCTAAATGGTACTCCTGAGGGGCTCGGGGGAGCCAAGGATGGGGAGGATAAGTGATCGGTCTCCATAGAATCCTGGGGCTGTGTCCTGGGCCAGATCCATCCGAAGGCCAGGGACCCGCAAGGCACTGGTGCTCTTTGTCAGCTCTGTGGACGCGCTGGTCCTAACCTCCAAGCAATTCTCCCACACGGTCACCTCTAATCTGCTAAAGTGGGGGCCACATCGTTTTGTGAGGAGGAGAGCTTACCCTTTCTCATCGTGTGCAAGCCCACAGGGAGGGAGAAGGGGGGTGCAGCGGCTGGGGAGGGGGAGCATTTCGTGTCTGCTGAGAGCAAAGGCTTTGCGGAGAGGTAGGACGGGTCTGTGCTCTCTTTAAGCTCCTTGAATGAGTGTTTGTGTTCAGTATGTGTGTGTGCGCATGGGTGCATGTGAGTGTGTGTACAAGGGACGTGGGGGAGCGCGTGCGGGTTGTGTGTATTGGGGCCATCCTCAGCTTTCCCTGTTAATTCTTTAACTTGGAGGCCTGTTTGGGTAGGTTTAGCTCCCTGTGGAGGGGTAGGGGCGCGAATTACACGGAATGATTAGATGTTGCAGGCCTGTTCAAACACCCGCTTGATGCCCACAGAAAAATGCTGAAATTCCCTAATCCTGGATTGCCTCTTGTGCCAGAAGCTCTCTCTTAAACTGTTCCTCTCTCCAGTACATTCTTCATAGTGCAATCAGTATGAACTTTCTAGAGCATTTATGGAAGGATGATATGGTGAGATGTTCAGTGGTGTTAAATTCTTGCTATGTTTTCCCACTGCAATACCTACCCCATGCCCACCTCTGAAGAAGGTCACCAGATTGTTCAACACCAGGAGACCAGAGATTCCTGGGCGGGAAGTGGTAGTTGTCCACAGAGAAGATAATGTTTTTCCTATCTGTGTTTTTCAAAGCCTGAACTTCTTGAGGGTGCTATGCTAGAAAGGATCTTGGAGGAAGAGGAGGAGGAGGAGGAAGAGAAGGAAGAGAAGGAAGAGGAGGAAGAGGAGGAAGAGGAGGAAGAGGAGGAAGAGGAGGAGGAGGAGGGGGAAGAGGACATCAAGGATCCAACCTTCTATTTCTCTGTTCTCTGTTTCCTCACCCTGGAAGCCCTCACATGACCCTGATCATTCTTTAGAACTCAGCTCAGGTGTGACCTAAGGAGCTCATCCCTGACTCCTCTTTCCTGGGGTTGTCACTGTTTCTGTGAGCACCTGTAACCTCCTGGGACTCTCTTCATCCCAACACTTATCACACTAGGCTGGAATTTCCTGTTAACATGTCTTCCCACACCAGGGCTCACTCAGCTTTGATCCAAGGCACCTAGCAAGGTGCTGGCACCCAGTTGATCACGGCCATGTTTGCTGAGTGACTGACTGCTCTCCAACGTCCTCTCTGAGGTAGCCTCTGTTCTGGGGTTCCCACTCATTTGTGTGGTGATCTTGGGTAAGATCTCTCCTTTTACCTGTCAAGCGAGGGTGTGAAGTTATACCCTCCCAGATTCTTTCCAGTGCTAATATCCTCAGGGGGAAGAGCACCTGGGAACTTGATCAAACAAAAATGGCCACATTATTTTCTTTTAATTCCATCATCTTTCCTCCTTTAGCCATGGTTTCTACTGGGGTGCTATGGCCAGGTAAGGGCATGCATAGACTTATCACCCAGAGATCTAGAACCTTTCCTTTTAAATTAGGTCTCTTTCAGCATTTTTTTTAACCTCAGTATATTGCACTACCATCTATCCAGTTCTGTAAGCCAGAAACCCAAGAGCCATCCATTGACGCTTTGCGCGTCTCCATCACGGCACCATTTAGTATGCTCCCTGATCCTGGAGAGCTCCACAGCATCTCCTGAATCCAACCACTTTCCTTTCACCTCTGTCCACTCCAGCCCGACCACGAGCATTGTGCCAACTCTGCCCTCTGCTTTTCTCTTGCTTCTGTCATTTGTACCGGGCCTACTGCAAACACACCTAACTGGCGTGGACACACCCACTCTGTCTCCCACCCTCCCATTGAGACTCCACACTGTAATCAGAGTGACCTCAAAATTCAAATACAATCCTGAGACTCTCTCCCTTTAAACCCTTGGCTGGCTTTCCTTGTTCTTAGGACAACAATAAAACTCCAGCTGTGGCTTATAAGCCGCTGCCTGCCTTTTCCACTTCATCTCACACCATGTTCTTCCTCAGCCTTATGTTTCCAGTTGCTCTAGCTTTCTTGTCTCTTCATTGCATGCTCTGGGATACCCTCTGTTACAGGGTCTTTGCACATGCTTATCACCTTGTGGAATTGTGAGTTTTACATCTGTGATTGTAATTATTTGATTAATGTCTATTTCCTTTACAATGTTAGACTAAAAAAGGCAAGACCATCTTTGTTTTTGTTCACTATTGTATCTTTTAGAGAGAGAAGGGGGAGGAGTGGAAAGGGAAGCAACAACTCACAGCGGTTGCTTCTCGTATGTGCTTTGACTGGGCAGGCCCTGGGTTTGAGCCAGAGACTTTAGCTTTCCACGTCGATGCTCTATCCACTGCACCACCATGGATCAGGCACCACTATTGTATCTCTATGCTTAGCATGGTACTTGGCACTCAATAAACACTTGTTAAATAAATGAATGGAGGAAGGAAGGGAGGAAGGAGGGAGGAAGGAAGGGAGGGAAGAAAGGAAAGAAGGAGAAAAGGAAAGAGGAGGGAGGGAAGGAGGGAAGGAGGGAAGAAAGGATGACATACTCTGGTCAACATTCGTATACTTACTTTATAGTAACATACCCAGTTTGTCATACTTAGTGGTGGCTACTAATGTTTAATAAAAGGAAATTTTACTTAGGCAATGCTGTTCTCTGAATTTTAAATATCAAAATCTTAATATTCTGAAGAGAATAAAGATTTGGTTCATTGTAAAAGGTTTCATATGGCCTTAAGAATTAGTTCTAATAAAATGATGAATGGTTCTTCACTCCATTAACAAATGATCATTAATTTTAATTCATGTGTCTGACACCTGCCCTTTCAAGTGTAATTAAAGTAATTCCAAAACACCAATTCAAAAGATTATATGCACCCCTAACTTCACTGCAGCATTATTTACAATAGCCAAGATTTGGAAGCAGCCCAAGTGTCCATCAGGAGATGAGTGGATAAAAAAGCTGTGGTACATTTACACAATGAAATACTACTCAGCCACAAAAAAGAAGGAAATCTTATCCTTTGTGACAGCATGGATGGACCTGGAGAGTATTATGCTAAGTGAAATAAGCCAGTCAGAGAAAGACAAATACCACATGATTTCACTCATATGTGGAATCTAATGAGCAACATAAGCTAACAAACAAAATTCATAGATACAAAAAACAGACTGACAGCTGTCAGAGGGGAGTGGAGGGGGTAGCTGGGTGAAAACGGTGAAGGGATTAAGCAAAGAAAAAACCCCTCATAGACAGACAGCAGTGTGGTAATAACCAGAGAGAAAGGGGGGTGGGGGAGGTAGAAGAGAGTAAAGGGGGGTAAGTGGTGGTGGAAGGAGACTTGACTTGGGGTGGTGAACACACAATACAATATACAGATGATGTATATTAGAAGTGTACACCTGAAACCCATGTAATTTGATTAACCAATGTTACCCCAATAAACTCAATAAAAATGACAACAATTGTAAATATGCAAACCGTTTCTGAAAGTTACAGGTGACTGTTTTATGCCGTGCCTGCTCTCCAGCCAGTGAGATGATTTCTGTGAAGGTGGCGCCTTTTCTAGAGTGGGGAAGTGAGCAGTGCTATAAGAGAACATAAGATGGGGCTGGTCCGTGTGTGAGGCAACCATTTAAAAAGATGGACTGAAAACAGATTTCTCTCTCAGACGATTGCAAACCCCTTCTCCAAAGGGCAACAATGCTTCTGTGGCCTTTTGGCGTTTGGGGCCATGTTAGCCTTAAGTATCCACTCAGAAAATGGTGAGATTTCAAGAAACTGGGAAAGTCTTCCTTCTTACTCCCATCCCAGAAGAGTTGAATCAAATATGCTTGAGATTCCTATAAGAAACAAATTATTTTTCTCATGATTAGAAGGGCCTATAAATTTAACTGCTTTTGGAAGAGGAGATCATTGAATTCCTACTAAAGTGTGAATGACTGACACAAGATCAATTCCCAAGAGAGTTTTCATATGGTAAGGGTCCCACATGCCTAGAATAAGAAAAGGTACCCAGAAAGGAGGGCTTCACAGTAATACTCTGTTGCCTGGGCATATCCAGAATGAGTAGGTTTCATACATTATTAAGCCCATTAAGCCCTTGGAGTAACTGCGGACCAACCCTGGGAGCAGCAGTGTGTGAAGGGGTTAGCGCTCAGAAACTTGTGCCAAGGCTCAGTTCTAGAATCAATCTCAGGAAGCCCACGGAGGGTGACTTTCTCCGTGTCTGCAGGAGTTCCCCATCCCTGGCGTGCGAGGGTAAGCTGGTCTCCAGAAACTGAGTCAGAAACCACTGCTGAGCCACTCCCTTAATAAACCCCTCGTATCTCTTTCTGGGGGGAAAACAAGCTTTATTGGGAATGAAATAAAAATTTTAATACACCTGGGAAAAACTCTGCAAGTGAAGTGTTTTCTACCTACCTGGGTCTAAAGGGTTACAGGAAAGTTTTATTGTAATCGAGCCCATGATCTCAGAAACCAGGTTTTTATCTGGAGGCCGTTTTACTATCATAACCACGTCAAATTGATGGAGCAGACAGGTGGGTGACGATTTTGTTTCTCAGACCTGTCGTGTTTGGGAAACCAATTTCTGTTGTAGCTGGGGTATAGAATCTTCCTGTCTCGTTCTCTTCCTCTTTCTCAATCTCTCTGTCTCTGTCTTTCTCTCATACAGCCTCTAACTAAGGGAAGGATTTCAGAGTTTTCTGGGAGTCTGTTCTCTCAGTGGAAGCTAGGAGAGTGGGCACTGGTCATGCCGGTGGCGAGAGAGAGGGGAACATCCCAGAACTCCCTTCCCATCTTCCATTCATTCCCCCCATGCTTTCCTGGGTGGTGGTGGGGGTGGGAGGGAGAAATTGCTCCCTTAGTTACCAGCCACACATAAGCGAAGAGAAGGCTGTGATGCAGCAACCGTGATAGCAGTGCTGGTTTAGGTTGAGAAGCCATAAGCATCTTTTCTGCTGTCTCCTGGGGCCTCTTCCCTGTTGAATACCATGAAGCTGTAACTTTCTTTGACAGGCTAGTCCCAAGTTAGTGACCTAGTTGTTATACTCTTCCAAGATGTGACTTTCTCTGTCAATTACCTTGCAAATCTTAAATCTAAACATTTAAAAATATTACCTTTGGACATCTCTAGGTATGCTACATTCAACAGAGAGGGGCAATCATTTTTGGCCTTAAAATGGACCGAATCTGGACCTGTATTTGAATCCTGTTATAATCCAACACTGTAATAGTTGAGGCATTTATTTTATAGTTGGTGGGAAAAATAAAATTCTATATATAGAAAGTTGGATGGCTAGATGGAGAAATAACTATATTTTTCTTTACAAAAATGTATTATAGTGTATTTAGCTGGATGTTCCAGAAAAAGGTAAGTAGTTTCTCCAAAAGTAAGTAATTCCATAAGAGGTCTAATTGGGGGAAAATGCCACCTCCCAGAATTGAGCACTGTTACTATTCTTCCTGATGTTTTTCTATGCAAATATCTTTATATTTTTTCAAAAGTCATCTTAGGCCCTGGCTGGTTGTCACAGTGGTAAGGTAAAGTGTCAGACTGCTTTGTGGATGTCCTGGGTTTGATTCTCAAGATGGTCACAAGAGAAGTGACCATCTGCTTCTCTACCCGCCCTTCCCCTATCACAGCCATGGTTTGATAGATATGAGCTCATCAGTCCTGGGCACTGATGTGGCTCTGTGGAGCCTCTACCTCAGGTGCTAAAAATAGCTCAGTTGCGAGCATGGCCCCAGATGGGCAGAGCATTGGCCTCAGATGGGGTTGCCAGGTGGATCCCAGCTGGGCACATGCAGGAGTCTGTCTCTCTATCTCCCCTCCTCTCACTTGGAAAAGAAGAAAAAAAAGAAAGAAAAAAGAGTCATCTCATAGTACACAGGTATTATCTTTTTCTTTTGAAAAACCCATAAAATTGTTATATTGCATTATAAAAGGCTTGTATTTCTTTCCTTTTATTATTTAAAATTTTAACAATTACAATTTACACTCTATTAATTTGTTACACTATATTATCTTGTTAGCTGCTTTTTGCACTTAACAATAGTCTGAATATGTTTCTGTAAAAATATATAAAAATCTACACCTTATTTTTAAATGGCTGCATAGAATCTAGTTTTATGTCTACACATAAATTTACTCAACAGTGTTCTATTGATGCACCTTGAGGTTGCTTTCTATTTTTTTACCATTATAAATAACTCAGGGATAAACAAAATTTTCACATCTTTTAAAAATTTGTCTAATGATTTTCATAGAATGAATCTTAAAGTCCCTGGGCCAAAGCTATCCACCTAGACTACATGAATATATGCCTGTTATACAAATTCAAAGAAAGCACCCCTCCAACCCCAAACCCTCTCCTCCTCAGTGTGTGTAGTATATTTGCATGTATTTTGTTAAGCTGGGGTTTCACTAAAGATTCATGAGACACAGGAAGGGTAACTTCCTATTGAAAAATGACAACAACTCCTATTAGGCATTTTTCTTCTGATTCCTCTTCTGTTTCTCTAATCTTTCCCTCCAGTTTCACTCAGCTACTTCTTTTGGTCTCCTCTACCTGGGTGCAGACCTGTCTTTCAGTCATTCAACAAACACTCATGAAGTGCTACTTGTTCTAAGCTGTAGGTGGTGGGGGGAGGAAAGGAGGGAGACAGAGAGAGAGAGAAAGAGAGAAGGAGAGAGAAAGAAAGAAAACTGTGCTTATAAAGAAACAAAGTGAATATTGAGATCTTTTTGTTCATTGCTGAACTTCTGTTACATTGTTTTACTTATTGTAGCTTTATAGTATACTTTAATATTAGGCAGGGCAAGGTCCTTAGAACTGTTATTAAGGGGATCAAACAATGATACAGGGCCAAGAGCAGAAGAAAGGGGGGAACCTGTTCTAGAGGGATGTACTGAAGGTCCTAGAAAACTCCCTTCTGATTGGTAAATATTTTGGAACCCAAGGAATTTTCCCAGCTTCCCAGGAGAGAGCAATACTTATTCCATGTATAAGAAACCTGAGTCATCCTAAAGTTTAGTCCGAGCGATTTTCTATCCTCTTATGTCTAAAAAGAATTGAGTGAAAACAGCTTGTCTATGCAACTGAAATGACAAATCCCTGCATACAGCAAGAACGTTAGCCAGGGTAATAATCACACTGAATTATAACACTGAGGAGTGCAGCCCATTGATGCAAAATGGATCATGATGAGGGGAAGAATCATCAGCCCACTCAGGCCATGGCTAACTAGGGCCCCTTGAATATCACCCAAGTATGAAACGCTCACGTTTCTCAGGAAGCATTTTTTCCTTTTATTTTGATTCCTAACAAGTTCTATTTCCTTTTGAAATTGAAATAAATATTAACTTCTGATTGTTGTTGCTGATGAATAATTTGTCATATGAAGTCTTGGCCAGTTTTGAGTTTTAACCGACTACTGTACTTCCTCCCCTAAGTAGAGATTGATTTTGGAAAGTCAAAGAATACACTTCTGTCGAGCGATTCTCATTTTACAATGAGAGCATAGTGGTAAATGAGGACATTAGAATAGACATCATGAGGTCCTGGCGGTGAGCATCAATAGTGTTTTTTAATAGCTATTAGAGTTATTGAGCTCTCCATTTTACAGCACCATTTGTGATTACGCTGGAGTGAGCAGAAAAGAGCAGGCCCTATTAAGATGGATTCATTTTTGATGCATTGAGGAGGCATATTGGGTTCAGAATCCAGGATTTTGGCTTTAGAGCTAGCTCTAGTAGCAGTGTTTTCTGAGTGTGGCGTTCTTTTATGTGAATCTCAGTTGTATTGTTTGTAAATAAAACAGGGAAAATAAGGACTTGCCTTACCCGTATTTTGGGTTGTTGAATGGACTGCAAATGCATGGAAAGCCAATTTGTAAGAGGCAAAGCATGATCCATCTTCATCAAGACACTGCTTAGAGCTTGACCAGGTGGTCGCACAGTGGATAGAGCATCGGACTAGGATGTAGAGGACCCACGTTCGAAAACTTGAAATCTCGAGGTTGCCAGCTTGAGCGTGGGCTCATCTGGTTTGAGCATAGTTTACCAGCTTGAGCCCAAGGTTGCTGGCTTGAGCAAGGGGTTTATACTCAGTTTGCTGTAGCCTTCCCCCCCGCCCCCCATCAAGGCACATATGAGAAGTCAATCAATGAACAATTAAGGTGCCGCAGTGAAGAATTGATGCTTCTCATCTCTCTCCCTTCCGGTCTATCTGTCCCTATCTGTCCCTTTTTCTGTTACACACACATACAAAAAGATACTGTTTAGAGATTATGCTTATGAAAGTCCAAGCAAACATCCAGGGACATGACATATTGGTCAAATTCTTTCCCAGTGGTATTTTGTAAATAACCCATTTAACCCAATAGTTAATTTTTGGACTTGATGAAACCAGTCCCAATTCACAAGACTTGATTATTTGTAGTGATTGTCACTGCAGGAGCAAATCTAGGGTTTTCTCTGAATTTATTCGTTTGTCTTTCCTAAGAATAAGCAATTGCCCTTTGGTCATGGAAGACACAATACAGATCAGTGGTTCTTACACCTAGAGCTCCGTCAGACTCACAGGAAACTTTTTTTTTAAACAAATTTATTGTAAATTCTAAACAGATAAAGCTGATTTTTTTTTTTTTTTTACAGGGACAGAGAGAGAGTCAGAGAGAGGGATAGATAGGCAGGAACGGAGAGAGGTGAGAAGCATCATCATTAGTTTTTCATTGCTGTTGCAGCACCTTAGTTGTTCATTGATTGCTTTCTCAAATGTGCCTTGACTGCAGGCCTTCAGCAGACAGAGCCACCCCTTGCTGGAGCCAGCGACCTTGGGTCCAAGCTGGTGAGCTCTTGAGCTCTTTGCTCAAGCCAGATGGGCCTGTGCTCAAGCTGGCGAGCTCGGGGTCTCGAACCTGGATCTTCTGAATCCCAGTCCGATGCTCTATCCACTGAGCCACCGCCTGGTCAGGCACACAGGAAACTTTTTAAAAATGCTGATTCTAAGTTCTCCCTCCACACGTACTGAATCAGAATCCTCAGAGGCTGAGGCCCCCACACTGGTGTTTCTAACCAGCTCCGCAGCACTTCAGATGTACCGCCAGATGTGGGGCTACGCCTGGTCGTAGGAGGAAGAGGCAGGAGGCAGAGGTTCTATTTCTGTTGTTGTACTAGTTTAGTCACTCTGGGCCCCGCTTCTGTCATTAGTAAAATGTTTTTTAGCTGTGATAAAAAAAAAATGCAACAGCAGAAGAACTTCAGATCTGTAAACAATGAAGCATTGAAAGCCAATCTGAAGATTTAAACTGCCCCGAGGAACCCCCATTGCTTTTGTTTAATATTCTGGATTCTGGAAGCTCCATCTGAAATGAACGCCATAGCTAAAGAAGTTTGGAACCCACTAAACCTCTGTGACCTCTATGTCACCTCCTAGGCTGACAGTCTCTGCCTATCCAGTCACATGCTATCCAGTTAAAATGCTCTCGGAGAAGGTGGTATAAAAACTCCTTTCTTTTGTTTCATGTTCTGGTTATTAAAAGTCAGCACAAATCTCAGCGATGCTGAGAGACCAGCTTTGAGGATAATTTGGATCTTCAAAGAACACTCCTTTGCCTCCTTGAAAAAGTTGTGTTAAAGCAATTAAATGTTATTTGAAGGGAACAAAAAGTGCAAGCTGACTACTGAATAACAGGAATAGTGTTAAAAAACAAAACAGCTCTTACCCTGGGATCAAAGCCAGACGCAGGCCGAGTGTGTGTGGTGGTGGTGGGGGGAGGATGGGGGAGAGGCGAAAGGTAGGCGTTAGAATGGTTTCGGCTCCATTAAAGATGCGAATGTGCAATTTGGGGATAGTCTTCTGAAGTCCAAACAATAGCTGGCAACAGAAACGTGAATGGCCCCATGAGAACTCACAATGCAAGGAACACTGTAGTATGCATTTCTGTTCAGACAAGGGGCCAAGTAAAGGAACAAAACAAACAAGTTGACATAATTGTTAGCCATTCAAGGGAGCCACAGAGCACTCAGCATATGCTGTGTGACAATTCCAGAACGCATGGAAGGTCTCCTTTGGAGTGACTTTTCTTGGTGAGAGACCCAGGGGCCAGATGAGAAGGGGCCTAATGGAAAGGAAAGGTGAATGGCACTCTCCATTTTCAATACGGAGCAGTATTTCTCAGCTTCAGCCCCCACGTAATGCACCAAACTTGGCTACAGTGGACAATTGTCCTCAAACTCTGATCTCTCCCACAAAGGACAAAGACATGCTATTACTGAGACTAATTAGAAAATGTGCTACAGACTGGTGAGAATCCACCAAAAAGAAGGCGTGAAAGTCTTTTGAATAATGTTGGGAGTGAGTGCAGTGCCCCCCCCCCCCCACCCCCCCCCCCCGCGTATCAAGGGGCATGTGACTCCCCGCCCGTTGCTCTTGTCGCTGGTTTGTGGAGCTTTTAGAGAACAGAGAAGATTGGGCTGTGGCCTGTGGGGCTTGTGGGGCTTGTGGGAGGGAACCACATCACCATCACCGTCTGTGGGACATTCTGACTTCACAATGCACCATGCTCCCTGGGAGCAGAGAGGAGAAATAGGACATAGATATTAAAGAAAAGAAATCTAACTCTTCAATTCTCTGTGTACCGAAGGAATTAGTTCATTGGTGGTGGGTCATGTTATAAGGGGCAGAAATACAAATTCTTAGGCCAAATACATTGGAGAAACAATCAAAGTAAAACAAGTATATATATATTTTTAATTGCACGGCTTTTCATAACCTTTGGTATTCTAGGAAAGGGATGTTGTATGCTGCATTTTCCAAGTGGAAACATTTATTTGCATGGCATCTCTTGGGACTCTTGTTCTTTGGAACACACATTGCAAAGAAAAAAATGGGGTAAAAAAATCCTAAGAATCTTAGAGTCTGTCTCCTCACATTAGAAATGAAATTATAGACCCTAAGAGAAAAAACAATTTTCCCAGGATCATACAGATGGTTTTTGGCTCACATTGAATGAGAAACTACCTTGTAGAAATCCCAGTAGATCTCTTTTCTTCTTTTTTTATTATTTTATTTATTTTAAAAATTAATTTATTTTTTATTTATTGGGATGACACGGTTGGGCAAACCCTACAGGTTTCAAGTGTACAACTCAATACAACACTGTGTACCACCACATTGTGTCCTCTCTGCCCCAAGCACAACCTTCCTCTGTCCTGAAGACACTTCTCCAAAGAGGACATACAGATGGCCAATAGGCATCTGAAAAGATGTTTAATGTCACTAATCATCAGAAAGATGCAAATTAAAGCCACGATGAGATATCACCTCACACCTGCCAGAATGGCTATCATCAACAAATCAACAAACAACAAAGTGCTGGTGAGGATGTGGAGAAAAGGGAACCCTTATGTACTCGCTTGTGGAAATGCAGATTGATTTAGCTGCTGTGGAAAACAGTATGGAGTTTTCTCAAAAAATTAAAAGTGAATCTGCCATTTGACCCAGCTATCCCATTTCTGGGAATATATCCTGAGAACCCCTGAAACACTAATTCAAAGGAATTTGTGCACCCCATGTTCATTGCAGCATAGCCAAGATCTGGAAACAGCCTAAGTTTTCATCAGTGGATGAGTGGATAAAAAAAGCTGTGATACATTTACACAATGGAGTACTACACAGCTATAAAAAAGAAGGAAATCTTACCTTTTGCAACAGCATGATGGACCTGGAGCTTATTATGCTAAGTGAAAGAAGCCAGACAGAGAAAGGCAAATACCACAGGATCTCACTTATATGTGGGATCTAATGAACACAATGAATTGATGAACAAAATAGAACCAGTAGGTCTCTTTTTACTACATCACATGAACTTGTCAGCGCCTCTTGGTACTGGGACTCAATGCTATTCTACAGTAAATCTGAGATCATGAAGAACAAGTAATCATGGGTCAGATTTTGGAGGGGTTGGAATGCTAGATATTTTTGGATCATGTGTTCTACTTCCATCTTGGCACTTACCACAGTGTATCATCATTGTCTGCTGTGTCAGGTTATATTATTTTGCTCACTGTTCTTGCTTCTTTTCCTATCCTTGCTATGGTGGTTGAAGTCTACTTCCTTGTATCATTGATATTGTACTTGGTCATCTGTTAAGTGGCTGAATTATGAGCCTCCAAGTAATATGTTGAAGTCCTAACCCCCAGCATTTCAAAATATGACTGAATTTGGAGATAGGGCTTTCAAGGAGGTGATTAAGTTAAAATGAGGTCATTAGGCAAATTAAGTGAAAATAAGATCACTAATCTAATATGACTGTTGTCATATTATGACATCTACAAGCCAAGGAGGGGGAGCTCAGAAAAAACCAATTCTGTTCATACCTCTCGCTTACAGAACTGTGAGGCAATCAGTTCTGTTATTTAAGCTACCAGCTTGTGATACTTTGTCACAGCAGTCCTGGTAAACCAGTATGCTATCTAAGATAATGTTCATGATTGGTAGATGGCTGTCATCCAAAGAGCCATCAGAAGTTCAGGCCTTCTCCATCTTGTGGCTCTACTATCTTCAAAACATGACTTCCAAGGACTCTTTCTGCTTTCAAGGAGATGGTAGAGGGGAAAGCAGGGAGAGACACAAGTAAATGATTTTATAGGCTACATCTGGAAGTGGCAGACACCACTGCCACTCACATTCCATTGGTTAGAATTCAGTCAGAGGGGCACACCTAACACAAAGGATGCTGGGAACTCTAGTCTGGCTGGAAGAAGAGGAAATGGATTTGAAGATTAGCTAGCCAGTCTCACCCATTTCTCTAACCCAGTGGTTCTTAACCTGGGTTCTATCGAACCCTAGGGGTTTGATGAGTCAGTTTCAGGGGTTCGGAGAAGCCTCTGCCGCGGAGGCCAGAATAAAGTAATACTGTAATTTGCTGTGAGTTCATGCACTTTGTTGGTTTTGTTCTTTGAGCAAGGTGATGTTCATGCATGGCTCATTTTGTGCACCAGTAAGAAAACATATACCTATGTCTTGAATTTGGAAAAAAGAAATCATATTTTATTTATCACTAAAGAAGGGTTCGGTGAATGCGCATATGAAACTGGTGGGTTCGGTACCTCAAAAAAGGTTAAGAACCACTGCTCTAACCACACCATGAAGATAGGCAGCATGAGAAAGAGGAAATCATTTGTCTGAGATCATCCCAACTGCCAAGGTAGTTTGGCTGACTTGAGTGAAGCGAGGATTCATCCGGGTGCTCAGATAAACTACTACACAGGGAGTGTGCCTCCTCCTTCATACAGAATTCACTTTGGTGGGTGCCCTGATTGCAAAAGAACACTGATTTCTATGCCCAAAGAAACTAACGAGTCTTCCACTTCTGACTGGGGTTTATTTGGTGACAACTGATTGGGACTCAGACAAAGTCAGAAGGACATCAGATTATTCTGCCAGAAATGAGTTGTATATTAGCTGGAGGAACAACCTAGATCCATGCTTAGAGAAACAGTGATCATTGTTCATTTTAATGTTGGTGACCTGGTTTAATTTTCTTTGTAAAATAAAACCCCAAATTTGACAGTGGCTCCAACTTTGAGATGACAGCGGTGTTTCAACTCCCTTGCTTTTCTCCTTATCCCAGAAAATGTTGAATGTAATCTAGCTCTGTTGAAGCCTGAGGCAATTGAAGATTTTTTTCCCTTCATGTTAGGCAAAGAGATGAATTTAGTTTGATTATCATCAAATCATCTCTTATGGGGGACATTTGTTCTAAGCCCATGAGCACCCCTCCAGTTTTACTCTCCCTGACACTTGCAATACTTATATTTGTTTTCTGTTGTTCCGTTCTCCTGGGTGTCTCTTACGTCCTAGGAACACTTGCCTGGGTCAAGTGCTATTGCTTTGTTAGAGAATAGGTTTTAATTCTCTTAAGGTGAAACATTTCCCTCATTTACTTCTCATTCACTCAACAAACATTTATCAAAAGCCTTCTAGTGCCAGGTTCCCAAAGTACCAAAATGAATAAGACAGTCCCTGCCCTCCCAAACCCAGTGTCTAGTGGGGCTGGTCCCATTGTTACAGAAACTTGTACCGTGTATTGTGGGAAGCCTGGTTATCTTATCCTGTGTTCCAGGCAGTTAAATGCATCGGATGAAAAGACTGAACATAATCTTGATGTGCTTATAGTCTTTGTATAGTCTTCATAATTCTAAAAGATGCTTTTCTAGACATATACTTAAATATAAAATAATTTTCCTTATTATAAAAAGTAGTTGAACAGACGAGATCAGGCGCGTTCAGGGTGGTATGGCCGTAAGACAAACAACCCAATCAAAAAATGGGCAAAAGAAATGAATAGAAATTTCTCCAAAGAGAACATACAGATGGCCAATAGGCATATGAAAAAATGCTCAACATCACTAATCATTAGAGAAATGCAAATTAAAACCACAATGAGATATCACCTCACACCAGTCAGAATGGTACTCATCAGCAAAACAACACAGAATAAGTGCTGGCGAGGATGTGGAGAAAAGGGAACCCTTCTGCACTACTGGTGGGAATGCAGACTGGTGCAGCCACTGTGGAAAACAGTTTGGAGATTCCTCAAAAAATTAAAAATCGAACTGCCTTTTGACCCAGCTATCCCACTTATAGGAATATACCCTAAGAACACCATAGCACTGTTCGAAAAGAAGAAATGCGCCCCCATGTTCGTGGCAGCATTGTTCACAATAGCGAAGATCTGGAACCAGCCCAAGTGTCCGTCAGAAGACGAGTGGATTAAAAAGCTATGGTACATATACACTATGGAATACTACTCAGCCATAAGAAACGATGACATCGGATCATTTATAACAAAATGGATGTACCTTGATAACATTATACGGAGTGAAATAAGTAAATCAGAAAAAAGAGAAAAACTGAGAACAGCATGATTTTATACATTAGGTGGGACATAAAAATGAGAATATGAGACATGGACAAGAGAGTGATGGTTACGGGATGGGGGGAGGGAGGGAAGAGTGGGATAGGGAGGAGGGGAGGGACACAGGGAAAACCAGATAGAAGGTGACAGAGGACAATTGGACTTTGGGTGATGGGTATGCAACACAATTGAATGATAAGATAACCTGGAGATGTTTTCATTGTACATATGTACCCTGATTTATTGATGTCACCCCATTAGAATTAATAATAATAAAATAAAAAAAAGTAGTTGAACAGAAAGTGAAGATGGCATTATTGGGAAATAGCACATTACTCAAAATTGACAGGGAGTGAATCATTGACTTTTTACTTTATTGGATAACAACTGTCTATTAAATAAATTATCGAAGACATTACGGGAGAGTGTGATGGGAAAGAGTCTGTATCCTAGCTTTCCCTCCTGTCCTTCCTTCTCTCATTGCCCCCTTTACCTCCCCCCTTGCTCCCTCCCTCCCTTATTTCTTTCTTTGTTCATTTAAAACATTAAAAACCTGCCATATTCCTGTAGTTCTATGTCCAGAATTTTCTATTATAGACCCAAATTTAATATAATTGTACTCTTTTAAAATAAAAAGCTTTATTAAATATTTACATGTGATTTGATTTCTATGTTCTTTTAAACTTTTCACATAAAAGTTCCCACAATGTGAGGAAAAAACATCGTTGCTAGGCCTTGGGTTTCTCTCTCTGGCTTGCACAACATGGCCCCTGGGTATGTTTAAGGTGCAGGAAGAGGCCCTAGCGGGTTGGTGTGGGGACGCACAGGCAAAAGAGCTCAGCCCCTGTTTGCATGTAACAGAAGAGATAAGGTGGAAATGTAAGACCCATCACAGAGGCAGTACTGGGCGAGTGGACTTTGCACCGCCCCCAACTTCTCCCAGCCAGTCTTTTAAGAAGTGTGTGAAAAGTGAGAAATCACTCCACCTACTTGACTTCATCCCTGCAGATTTATGTTCAAAACAATCCCCTAGACAATATTTTAAAAAATTTATTGGGGTGACACTGTGGTGCATTTACACAATGGAATACTATTCAACCATAAAAAAGAAGGAAATCTTACCCTTGGCAACAGCATGGATGGACCTGGAGAGCATTATGCTAAATGAAATATTATTTCTTGTGAACCAGCTTTTGATTGATTTGATAAAGTCCATGTCATTCAACTCACTGAGAGAATTTTTGACTTCCTCTGAACACTGTGGAGGTCGGCAAACTACGGCCATCTATTTTTGATATGCCTGTGAGCTAAGAATGGATTTTAGATTTTACATGGTAAAAAGAAATCAAAAGAAATGTATTTCACGACCCAAGAAAATTTTATGATATTCCTATTTTCGTGTCCACAAATAAAGTTTTATTGGGACATAGTCATGCTCATTACTTGAATATTGTTCACAGCTGCTTTTGCCATGATGGCAGAGTTGAGTAGTTGTAATAGAGACCATATGGCCTGGAAGCAAAGCTGAAAGTATTTATTATCTTGTCCTTTAAGAAGGTTATTTACCGGCTGATGTATTGTTTTATTTGCTAGCAGAGAAAAGTTAAAACAAAACAAAACTAAACAAAAAAGGCATCTTAACACTTGGCCCCAGGATAGCTTTAGAGAAGAAATTGTCTTTGTTTAGAAAATCCTCTGATGAACGGTTGGATGTGAAAGGTCAGGTGCCATGGTGGTGGGGCAGCCCTCAGCTGTTCTGCATGAAAATGGAGGAACTTGTCCCTGTCCCTCCTTCTTCAGAAAGAGACAAGGTAGTTGTTGTGGTGAAACCTATTCAGGTGTGGATCCCAGCTTTCTGTGACTTTGGACCAGTGATTTAACATTTCTGAGCTTCAGATTCCTTATTTGTTATGTGGGAACAATAATCAAATTTACCCCTCAGGTTTGTGCAAGGATAGAAAGAATGAATGTATGGAAAGCCCTTAGCGTGGCGCCTGTTACGATCTCTTCTAGCTGTGAATTATGGTGACCATGACTGTACCTGTAGGGTGCAGGAGAATTAAATGAATAACATGTGAAGTGCCTAGAACACTGGCTAACAGAATCCCTTTTACAGCCCAATGGGAGATCCCTTGGTGTGCAATTCTTCTCAGACTCAGCTTTGTGATCCAGTCTGCTCCACGAAGTCAGAGATGTACAGATGTGAATCTGAAACGAGCGCTGGTAACGGGCTCCTGGAGGGACCGGACCAGATTGTGTGGCCCGGAGAAGTGAAGGACAAGCATGATTAATGACAGCTTATAGCAAGAGCAGAGTCCTTACATAGAGCTGACAAAGCTTTGATTCTAGAGCCAGACTCACCAGCCGGATCCAAATCTCTTCTATGCCATTTATTAACAGTGACCTCGGAAGTAACAATAACACCCACGTGTGATGGCCAGCCAGCCTCCAGAGATCCCCCCCGTTAGTATTCAGATCGTTGTGTGGAACGCTCCTCCACTGTGCCAGGGTGGCCTATGTGACCAAGAGAACACACCAGAAGTGATGGTGTATCGATGTGACATTAGGTTAGAAATGATACTGCAGCTTTAACTTAGTTCCCTTTCTTCTCTGTCTCTACTGCCTCTTTCCCTGCCTCTGCTTTGTCCAGATCACGTGCTCTAGGGAAGCCAAGAACCATGAACTGAGGCCACTCAGCAGTCTGTAGAGAGGCCCATTTGGGGTGAAACCGAGGTCTGCCAAGAACCACACGAGTGAACTTGGAAGTGGATTCTCTAGCTCCAGACGATGGCAGCTCTAAATAGTTTGATCCTTGTGAGAGACCCTGAGCCAGATCCAACCAGCTAAAGCCTCTCCCCAAATCCTGCCCCAGAGAAACTGTGAGATAATAAATGTTTACTGTTTGAAACCGATAACATTCTGAGCTTATTTGTTACATGACTAATACAGTACTAAAGAAGGTTGTTTATATTTATAAAGCTCTAGAACAATCCCTGCCACATAGTAAAGGCATGTATTTGTCAAACGTAGAAATTCACCTGTAAGTACATACCTAATGGGGGGTAGGGGGGGAGTAGAGCGGGAGCATGGCCCTTCTGGTTGGCCCACACCCAGATTGTCAAGTCTTAGCTGCTTCCAAATCAAAGGCTTCTGCTTTTGTTAAAGTTGGTCTTGCCTGTTTTCCTAACAGCCGGAAACAAGGCGGAGGCCCCGATTTACATTTCCCGCAGAAGAGAGATTGAAGTGGTAAGTGCCAAAGAAATGAAAAGTCATTTCTGTTTTTCAATTCATTACTTCTGGAAAAAAAAAAAAATCCGAGCCCTGCGTTCATTACTGGTGCTCCGTTTTAGTGCTGATGATAATTGCCAAGGCAGTATTTTAAATTAGAATGTATAAGACAACATGTAATTAACCTGTACAGAAGGGCTGAGACTTCATATTAGACTATTAAATCAATCCCTGCAGAATCACTAATGCTGAGCAATTGATTTGAAAATAACGGTATGGGCAGAGTAAAGAAGCTGGATGCTAATTACCATCCACGAGAACTGAGCACACTCCTCGGGTGTAGTCTGGGCGGCAGGCTTTCTCCTCTAGCCCTTAACCCATCAAAGCTGGGAATGGAGATTAGTTCAGACCGATCCTTCAAACAACCTGCAGTTTAAGGCAAGAGAGGGTTTTCCCGCCACTCTGTGAGTGTGATGATCGTAAGGGGCCTCTCAAACCGTCTGGGTGCCGTGACTGTTGGTAGACAGCGGTGAGCATATTCAGGGGACCTGGGGGAAAACTCCCAGGAAGAGTTCGGGTCTGGCATTTTCTGAGGCACTGGGCATGAGCTGCTCCCTCTGCAGCTTGCATTTGGTTACCACTCTTTTCACAAGTTTCCTCTCCACTCGTCTCTATTCTTATTTCTTCTTGTTTCTCCCCAGCCACATCCATTTTCTGTCTTTATTCTTCCTCCTTTTCATGGAATCATTCCAAGGGCACCCAGATAGTGAATGACAGGTTTGGGATTGTCTGAATCTGGCCCTGGGAAAGCGACAATGACATTTAAGGTGGTATCTTGGAGCCCTAGTCACCTACCGGTTGTTGATGGCTATCTTTAAGACCCAGAATTTGAGAGCCATGGACACCAGTTGTTCACAGCTGCCATCCATTCTAATTGATTGCTGCCTATGCCATGCTGCTGTTACTATTTTGAATATTAGCCCTGGGTAAGGTGCCTCTCTCCTCTGTGGCTATTGAGGTTTTATGGGGCTCCAGAGTGAAGGGGATGCTCACCATGAAAATCCATTCTAGTTTTTTATTTTATTTTATTTATTAAGTGAGAAGAGGGGAGGCAGAGAGACAGACTCCCACATGCACCCCGACCGGGATCCACCGGGCAAGCCCACTGGGGGCAATGCTCTGCCCATCTGTGGTGCTGTAACCGAGCTATATTTAGCACCTGAGGTGGAGTCCATGGAGCCATCCTCAGTGCCCAGGGCCAACTTTGCTCAGACAATTTGAGCCATGGCTGCTGGAATGGAAGAGAGAGAGAAATAGAGAGGGGGGAGGGGTGGAGAAGCAGATGGTCACTTCTCCTGTGTGCCCTGACTGGGAATTGACCTTGGGACTTCCACATGCTGGGCTGATGCTCTACCACTGAGTCAGCTAGCCTAGGCTTATTCCAATTCTTTGAATGTGCCATTGTTACCGAATTGAGAGTTGGATGGTCCATTGCCGGTCACCCACAGAGAGAAGCCAAAGTCTGAGACAACAGGCTTTTGCAGAGAAAAAGATGTATTCGTCAGGCTAGCCAAATGAGGAGACGGAAAACAAAGCTCTGATCAGTCTCCCGGAATAAAAACTTAGAGCAACTTTGAAGGATAATGGTAAGAAGAAATACTACATATTTATTAATTCTAGTTTGGGAGACTTGGTTGGCCAATCTTGGAACTAAGGCATCTGAGGTAAGGAATGGGGAGGGTGAGAGAAAGTGTCAAGGGACTCCCAGTTGGCAGGGTCTGATGGGGTAAGACCTAGGCACCCCACACTTTAAATACTGTCTGTGAGGACCAGGTCTGCGTACAAAGGTTCTGACTACTTGTGGAGGCTAGCTGGAGTTCATCTGTTGGCATTCTGCACTTGAGTAAGCCTCTGGGCCCAGTCTGATCTGGCTTGGTCTGGTGGTCTTCTGGACACTGTCAGGAGGCCTGCTGTTATCTCCTGAAGTAAAAGAAAAAACAAAACTAGGGAAAAAGGCCCTGCTATGGTCTCCTTTCAGAATTAGGGTTGGTTTCACCATAGTGGGATTGCGTTAGTGCTTCTGGGTGTTCTTGCTGCAGTGAGGGAAGTCTGAGCATTGCTCTTTTAGGGAGGGGGTGGTGTAGGGGAGGAGGAATTGTGAAGGACAGCCTCATGCTGCTCTGGTTTGAGGCTACTTAGGCCATTTAGGTTCAAATCAAACCAGGAACGACCACTGGCAGTTTCCTCATGGGTCCGGTGGGGCTGCTGGTTCTGAGGTGGGGGTTCTCGTGAAGTAGCTGTTCTCCAGGATGTGGGGGACGCAGGATGGGGAGGTGGGGAAGCTAAGCAGGGGCAAACTTTCAGGTGATTTCTAGCCTGACCTATGGAAATTTCTGACAGCAGAAATTTTTTCCGCTGTCTCAAGGCAAGAGTGCCGGGCTCTCATGGTTCTTTGCAGGGCCGGCCTGACTCCTTCTCTGAGACCCCAGGCCATCCCAGGTGTCCAAGAGTGTGGCCAAAGTGCCTCTAGTCACCCAAGGGCATCCCTCTGCAGATGTGGCCCAGCAAGACACACAGAGGCTGGGGGAGGATCACTGGGAACCTAAGGGGGATCCTAGGGGACCTGGGTGGACACCGGCAGGAGCTGCCCCCATCAGGAGAGGCTCCCTTCCAGGAGAGGGTCTTTGTCCACAGAAGCTTGTGGCCTGCCTCATTTCTCCACCTTGCCCAATATCCCCTCTCCCTTGTGCTAACCTGTGCCCCTGCAGAAGGCGTCTCTACACCATTGCTCGAGTGACTCTTCCCTTTTGGGTTTTCCTACTTTTATTCCCTTTGCCAAGCATGTCCCCTCCTCCCTCCTCTTCACTAACTCGGATCGCAGCTGTCCTCACCACGCATGCAGAAGCTCTCTTTGCACGAAGCCCTTCTGACACCCCCCACTCAGAGGCACCTGTCTGCTCTCCGCCTGCACTTTGTATGCTCCCTGACCCCACGCTGACTGCTGGGTGGCACACCCTCGCTACCCCTCTGTCACTCTTCACAGGAGGTTTGAGAGGAAAGTAAGAACTGGAGGGTATGCTCCAGAAAACCTGGAAGTCTCTGAGCAGAGCTGAGCACCCCGGTCCACAGCCTATTCAGTACCTTGCATAGCCTCTCTGCATAGGCACAGCCCCGAGCAGGACGCATGACTCGGCAAGGGTGCACACCGTGGCTGGTGGCCTTTGTGCACCTTCTCATCTGTCCAGTGTGACCCCAGTGGGCACACTCTTCCCTGAGCTGTGTCCAGCGAAGGGATTAGGGCTATCTGTGGTTGAGTCACAGAGGAAAGGGACTGTTGCCTGGAGTCCCAGGGGACAATCAGAAGATTGCTAGACAACAGTGGGTGTGGAGACAGACGACACTCTCTGAGGGGGATGTGGCCGGGGGGCCAGCTCTGCCCCCATCGTGGGGACAGTCACTTCTGATGACGCTGTGGCAGGTTTAAACACTTACCATGGACTCTTTGATGCTCCTTACCTTGAGAAGTAGAACAGAGTCCTTTCCCCTTGAATCTTCGTGGCCTCAGTGACCCACTTGCAGCGAAGAGAATACAGTGGAAACAAGATGGTGTGACGTCTGAGGTTAGGTGGGGAGAAGCTGGGCAGCTTTGCCGTTGTGCCTTGTGGAACACTTACTCTTGGCTGCTCTGGGTCAGAACCCAGGTGACAAGCTGCGGGAAGCCCAAACCACGTGCAGAGGCCATGTGCGGCTGACGGCTTTGAAAGGAATGGCTCCACATGAGCACCCAGCTGACAGCCAGCACCAACCGGCAGCCATCTTGAAGTCCAGCCCTGTTTGGTCGTCGGCTGACAGTGGCCCCACCTCCCTTTACAGCTTCATAAGAGGCCTCAAGTGAGAACCACCCAGTCGATCCCTTCCCCTGTTCAGGATTTACAACATCATGAACAAAAGAAATGGCTCTTTGAAACCATAATTTTTTTGGGGAAAATTCATTATGCAGAACAGGTGTATAAGATGGCATACTCTTGCCTCATTAAGTATAAATCTGAGCTTTGGATGGTGATTTTAGGGGCATAGAGAGAATCAGCCGTATGCTGCTTCGATTAGAGGTTCCTTAGGCCTGATTAGTGTAGGTAAGTGGTGCCTTCACACACGGGAGTTTGGGTCAAAGTCTCAGGTAGAAATAAAATGTTACTTTGTGTAAAGCCAGTAGTTGCAGCAACTATCAGAGTGCCTGGCCAGTGCAGGTTCACATTAGATTCGGACAGACGGTAATGAAACAACGGAGCCAAGAACTGGTGGGCCATCATCTTTAATCCTAGCTTGTACCCAGCGGGCAAGTAAAATCACACATTGGGCTTCAAAACCCACTCATTCAGTGCTCACAAAGCTACTGACTTATCCAGGTTTCCTAGAATCAAAGGTTTCTAGCTCACCAGACTTATTCACCTCTGTTTCCCATCTCCTTCTCTCTGAAAAAACTCTGCCCAAACTGGCTTCTCCCTCAGCACTCCACCGTCTTGGCTGTTTCTCCTGGCCTCCTCCACGTGGCCTTTCTTTGCTCTCCTCTCTGATACTAACCTCAGGAACCGAGAGAGCAGGCTCCTGGTCTGCCCCACTTTATAGTGTAGATTCAAAACCTTTAATCCAATCTACAGACAAGGAACACTCTTGATACAAAGTCACTTATCTGAGGCATAATGGGAGGATTCCTCATGAGAGTGCACCACCCCACATCATCCAATCAGTCAAGGGTGTGGGGAAAAGCTTACTCTTAAAACTAAGCCTTAGGCTATAACTACCCGGCCTGCCCACAGCCTGCCCCACCCCCACATTAATATCAACAAACTTCCATGTGGGCAGCACCATCTTTAACAAAGTGAGCATAATATATCTTATCTGCCCAACACTTTGCCAAACGTGTTAGTTTTGAGGTGTGGGTAGAGATAATACTGATTTTCAACAAAACTCCCTGTTGTTGCCTTACCGGTTCCTGTGTTTTTGCCTAGATGTTTTCTTGTTTATATTTTCTGGTGATGTTTCACACATATTTGAGGTTGAGAAGGCTCAGAGGTTAATGGGTTAAATTTAGAGGCCACTGTTATTTTCTTGTGTTCTTGGTATGAAAAATAGCTCTCTATCTACTAGATTTAAAATGCCTTTAGTCCTTTGCGCTTGGTTAGGTCCCCCTGAGGAAAGTTGCATACAAATGCCACATTAAAGAAAAAAAGATAAGACAACAAAAACATCCCTACCTTCTTTAATAGACTCTGATGTTACTGTTTACTTATTTATTCCAAAAATTATTTATATTACTATTTTAAAACTTCTGGGCCAACACCCCACTTAGTTGTGCTCCATGGAGCTTGTGCCATGTTTATTTTATCACCCAGAAACCTTCCACAGAACTTGGAGATTTGGAGGAAGACAAATTAGAATTCATCAGAAGTCCTCAGTCCAAAGTGGCCAAGGTTTTTGGGGTATGAGATTGAGTAATTATTATATTTTCTTTCATTTGGCTGAGATTGGAAGCCAAAAGTGGGGGGGTTGGGGATTCAACGAGGTGATCACCTAAACAAAATCTACAGCCAGCTTTGTATAAGCAAGCACACATCAGGAAACAAATGAAAACTGTTGAGTTAACATTCGTTGGGCACGAATCTTTGTTATCCCAGTATGACACTCAATCCAGTGTGTCACTGCTGACCCTAATTGGGCACAAATCTAATGGGCTTTAGATTTATTTGATAGAGTTCTCATGTTGGAGGCATGGTTATTGCTGTGTTCTAACTGGCTGCAAAATTAGTTAGTCTGTTCATGTTTGGCTGATTTAACATATCCTCTGGGGCAGAAGGGTCACGGCAGATCCAATAGGATCTTAGGTACCTGTAAAGCCAGGAGCCACCATCGTGGCCATTCACATGCAGGATCGCATTAGATTTGCATAGTAGGTAATGAAACAATGGAGCCAATAACTGGTGAGCCATCAGCTTTAATTCTAGCTTGCACCCAGCGGGCAAGTAAAAACACACACTGGGCTCAAAAACCCACTCATTCAGTGCTCACAAAGCTACTGACTTATCCAAGTTTCCTAGAATCAAAGGTTTCTAGCTCACTAGACTTATTCACCTCTGTTCCCCATCTCCTTCTCCAGCACAAACTCTGCTCTAACTGGCTTCTCCCTCAGCACTCTGCCATCTTGGTGTCTTCTCCTCTCCTCCACGTGGCCTTAATCTGCTCTCCTCTCTAATGCTAACCTCAGGAACTGAGAGTAAGCAAGCTCCCGGTCTGCCCCACTTTATAGTGTAGAATCAAAACCTTTAATCCAATTATACAAACAAGGAAGTCTCTGATACAAAGTCACTTATCTGAGGCAAAATGGGAGGGTTCCTCATGAGAGTGCACCACCCCACATCATCCAATCAGTCAAGAGTGTGGGGAAAAGCTTACTCTTAAAACTAAGCCTTGGGTTATAACGACCGGGCCTGCTTACAGCGCGCCCCCCCGCCCCCCATTAATGTCAACGAACTTCCATGTGGGCAGCACCATCTTTAACAAAGTGAGCATAATATATTTTATCTGCCCAACAGTACCTGAGGCATGACTTAGTGTTGGCCTCCAATTGGTTTATCGAGTTCTGTTCTTCAGTTTCCAGGTTACACTGTGGTATTACACGTGTTTCAGGAAAACCAGTTCCTGAATATGCATCCTGTTGAGGGATGAAAGCAAATACACATGAGAATGGCACAGTGAAGTGGGGGATGGCAATGCAGACTTTCGGTATTTTTTTGTTGTTGTTCCTTAGCTCCTGGGCAGCAGGGGGTACAGACCCCATCCTCAACAACACAGGGAAATTTGGTCAAGTTTGTCTTCTAAACTTTTCAAGAACTTATGGTGCCTCTTTCCCTTTAATCTTTCCCATTTTCTTTACTTCTTTCAATCAGTAAAGCCAGTATTCGCGGCCATTATCACAGCTGCCTGACCCGTGCAGGTTCATATTAGATTCGGACAGTCGGTAATGAAACAACGGAGCCAAGAACTGGTGAGCCATCAGCTTTAATTCTAGCCTGCACCCAGCAGGCAAGTAAAAACACACACTGGGCTCCAAAACCCACTCATTCAGTGCTCACAAAGCTACTGACTTATCCAGGTTTCTTAGAATCAAAGGTTTCTAGCTCACCAGACTTATTCACCTCTGTTTCCCATCTCTTTCTCTCTACACAAACTCTGCACAAACTGGCTTCTTCCTCAGCATTCCGCCATCTTGGCTGCTTCTCCTGGCTTTCACGTGGCCTTTCTTTGCTCTCCTCTCTAATACTAACCTCAGGAACTGAGAGAGAGCAAGCTCCTTGTCTGCCTCACTTTATAGTGTAGAAACCCAAACCTTTAATCCAATCTACAAACAAAAAAGTCTCTGATACACTTATCTGAGACATTCTGGGAGGATTCCTCATGAGAGTGCACCACACCCTACATCATCCAATCAGTCAAGGGTGTGGGGAAAAGCTTACTCTTAAAATTTGCATGTGGGCAGCGCCATCTTTAACAAAGTGAGCATAATATATTTTATCTGCCCTACAATCCACCCCTATGCTCACTTTACTACCCACAATCTATACCACCGGCATCCCTGTACAAGGAAATTAGGTATATTACACAAATTACAAATACATGACAAATCATACAGTTTCAAATATTACAAAGGTACATTTCACCAGTCTGAGCACTTTGCCAAAAGTGCTAAATGTCCTCAAACTCCTTTCTAGACATGGGAAAGGCTTCCCGGGGCAGGGGAAGGGCCTCCAGCAAAGCCGCCTCCAACCCCATCAGGGTATTTCACATTGTCTAAAATCCATAAGTCCATTCAACAAAGGAGCCTGTGCTCACTCCAGTCATAGTCCAGGAAATCAGTCCATGCACATGAAGTATTAGCCTCCCTCCTCATTCCTGCCATCATTGCAGGTCTCACACTGTCCTAAAGAGAAGCATGTGGCAATGGCAGTCAGCATTTCCATCTCTGCTCCGGGGAGCATGATGCATCCACCCCTATGTCCCAAAATCGCAGACCTACCAGTGGTATAGTAGGAGCTCCTTGCTGCTAGGCCCTTACCTTCTGGAGACTGCGGATTGCAACTCCAACCTGATTCTCCTCATCCTCCAAAGAGGAACTGAGAACTCCAGCTCCTGCTGCTGGATTTGAGCCCTGGGCAACCGCTGCCTTCTGCTCCATGGGTCTTGCAACTCCAGACCCGGCCACAGCTCCGGCCTCGGCCACCCGCTGCTGCTGGCTCTCCATAATGTCCAGGAAAATCTGCAACTCATGAACCTGTAAGTTCTTCCCCAGCAGCTGCTCTATTTCTGGGCAAATCTCACGAACCTGGTCAGCCTTCTCCTCCAGCACTTCCCCCAGCTCCAGGGTCAGCATCTGTTTCTCCCACATTTCCTCCAGCTCCTTCCACTGCTCGGTTTGCAGGTCCTGGGCAGCCTCTTCTATAGAGCTCTCGGTTTTCTCACACATGGCTATAAAAGCAAGCCATCCTACAGTCCCCCAAAAAACAGCAATGGGAAACCATAACAGCAACCAGTCCTCTACCATGCACCTCAAGGGTGCCGGTTCCATACTGATCTGTATTGAATCCTGCCAACTATGCCAAATATAAAGCCAGTAGTCGAGGCCACCATCACAGCCATCTGGCTCATGCAGGTCTTGCATTAGATTCGAACAGTCGGTAATGAAACAATGGAGCCAAGAACTGGTGAGCCATCAGCTTTAATTCTAGCTTGCACCTAGCGGGCAAGCAAAAACACACACTGGGCTCCAAAACCCACTCATTCAGTGCTCACAAAGCTACTAACTTATCCAAGTTTCCTAGCATCAAAGTTTTCTAGCTCACCAGACTTATTCACCTTTGTTCCCCATCTCCTCCTGTACAAACTCTGCAAAAAACTGGCTCCTCACTCAGCACTCCACCATCTTGGCTCCTTCTCCTAACCTTCCCATGGCCTTAATATGCTCTCCTCTCTAATACTAACCTCAGGAACCGAGAGAGAGCAAGCTCCTGGTCTGCCCCACTTTATAGTGTAGAAACCCAAACCTTTAATCGAATCTACAAACAAGAAAGTCTCTGATACAAAGTCACTTATCTGAGACATACTGGGAGGATTCCTCATGAGAGTGCCCCACCCTACATCATCCAATCAGTCAAGCTTACTCTTAAAATTTGCACGTGGGCAGCGCCATCTTTAACAAAGTGAGCATAATATATTTTATCTGCCCAACACGCTCATATCAGAGACCTGGCCCCCACAGAGAGGACTTTTAGAGGGAGCCACAATCACAATTCCCCAGAGGGACTTAAGACAGAATGGACAGGGGAGACCTCTCTGAGGGGTGGCATTTTACTTCCAGCCTGAAGGATAAGAAGGGACCACCATTGAGAAAGGGAGTCAAAGGGTGGGGTAAGAGGCAGCTGCTCTCAGAGAGGAGTGGTCTGTAGTTTACAGGGAATGTTTTGTGGGGAATTCTTATTATTACATCTCCCTGGTGTGTTGACTCTGTGATTCTTAGCTCTCATGGGGGATTTCCACACTCAGTGGACTGGGGCAGGTATTTACTTGGGAACTGAGGACCCTTACTGACAATGTGTGCTCTTACCTTAATAAGCGATTTTTAACTTAAGGGAGTCTTCTGAGAATTCTTGGATGCAGCCCAGGCCCCAGCTCCTCATTCCCACTCTGCACTCGAAGCCTTTCAACTATACAGGAGAAGGAAGCCAAGAAGCTTTGGGGCCAATATGTCTGTGCAGGACACTGTTTTGCTAGACCTGAGTGGGATGGGGCTGGGCCCGGGCTATTCCACTGCCCTAGAGCTTGATGAGAGTGGGGGTAGACCTCCGAGTGTGTGGAAGATACCCGGGAAAGCAGGGCTGTTGACCCTCACCACTGGCTCGGGTCCAGATGAAACCACCCACTCCTCTTAAAGAGAAATGTGGTCCATGCATGCTCATCAGTCCAGCGAGGGTGGGGCCGAGCTCCTTTCTACAAACTCTCCAAGCTCATTTAAAGATCCTAAGAAAATTCCTCAAAGGCTCCATTTATCTGTTGGAAGGTCAATTTCTTTCAGAGGTGCTCTACATCAAGATTATTTACATAGAATTTGCTGGAGGGAAGGGTACCGCTTATCCAACAGAAAGTAAATCCAGTTTTTTTTTCTCTCTCTCTTTTTTCTTCTCAAGAGCATTAGAGGCAACTCAGAATCCATCTTTTTGGAACCTGGCTCTGAACTGCAGCATCTCATCTGCTGATTTCAGTGACATGACATGGCTCACCCCCACCCCTCACGCCCTGGGCTGAGCACATTTCTCCTGTTAGTCTCTTCACTGGGGACCCACAGGACATCTCTCTGTAAGTAACCTCAGGTGATATTCAGGGAGAGTTTCACCAATTGTAAATCAATGCCTTGAGGTTTTGGGACTCTTTGTTCTTATCTTTTCTCTTGAAATTAGGCAGTTTAGTCCCCATGGGTATGGTTTAGCAAGATTCAACCACAAAATTTATTGAAAGTAATCCCCAACACAACTCCAAACTTTTTTAAAACATCTCTGTCAGCAAAAATAATAAAGTTTATGTTTCTTTTTCTTAATAAATGTGTATAGCATTCACTCCCCCACCCCACCCCAGTTTGGGAGAGAAGAAAGTGTTTGATTTTCAGTTGGTGTCATCTCTAATTGTTTCTGAAAGGTCCTGGGGTCCACTGAGCCATTACTGAAACACCATGGGCTTATTGCTCCTGCTCTGTGCCATACCCTGTGCTAGGTCTTGAGGTAACGCCATTCAGAGTCCAGCCTCTGCCTTGGGGAATCGAAGGTCTGCTCACAGAGAGAGACAGGTAGAGAATTAACCATAGGATGAAATCATGTTGGGCAGATAAAATATATTATGCTCACTTTGTTAAAGATGGCGCTGCCCACATGGAAACCCGTCACCCAGGTGATATTATTTGCCCTTATACTTGGGATGGGTATGTTCTGGGACAGGCTGTGGGCAGGCTGGGTCATTATAGCCTAAGGCTTAGTTTTAAGAGTAAGATTTTCCCCACACCCTTAACTGATTGGATGATGTGGGGTGGTGCACTCCTGAGGAATCCCATTATGCCTCAGATGGGTGACTTTGTATCAGAGACTTTCTTGTTTGTAGATTGGATTAAGGGTTTGGATTTCTACACTATAAAGTGGGGCAGGCCAGGAGCTTGCTCTCTCTCTGGGTTCCTAAGGTTAGTATTAGAGAGGAGAACAGATTAAGGCCACGAGGAAGAGAGAAGAAGCAGCCAAGATGGCAGAGTGCTGAGGAAGAAGCCAGTTTGTGCAGAGAGAAGGAGATGGGAAACAGAGGTGAATAAGTCTGTTGATATTAATGTGTGTTGGAACCTTTTATGCTAGGAAACTCGGATAAGTCAGTAGCTTTGTGAGCACTGAATGAGTGGGTTTTGGAGCCCAGTGTGTGTTTTTACTTGCCCGTTGGGTGCAAGCTAGAATTAAAGCTGATGGCTCACCAGTTATTGGCTCCGTTGTTTCATTACCGACTGTCTGAATCAAATGTGAACTTGCACAGGCCAGGTGGCTCTGATGGTGGCCTTGAGCACTGGCTTTACAAATGACAAGGGCAAACAGAAATATATATGTCTTATAGATATCTTATGTATGCTAGAGGACTATATATGTATGTTTATTGAGTATATATATTTATATAGACACTACAGGGATATAGAGATGGAAGAGGAAATCCTTCTGCGTTGGGGTGGAGGAGGCAGGGAGGCTCTTTGTCCCCTGGGGAACATTTGGCAATGTCTGGAGACATTTTTGGTTGTCAAAATTGGGTCAAGGGGTGTGTTTGGTTTCTAGTGGGCAGAGACCAGACCAGGGATGCCGCTAAACACCCTCCAATGCTCAAGACACCGTCTTACACATAAGACTTTTCTGAGCCCAAATGCTGAGAATGCCAATGCTGGGAAACGCTGCTCCAGGCTGGCGTTTGAGACGGTGGGGGTTTCCTAGGCAGCAACAAGGGAAGGCCCTTCTGCTCAAAGGCTTCACTCCATCACTGGCTTTGGGGACTCTGGGGTGGGGGTGAGACTGAAAAGAGATGAGACATTTTGGTGGGGACATCAGCTCACATTGCTGGTGTTCCCGGGTGGCTTCAGAAGTTGTTCTTCGTGATTCTTACCTCCACTGTGGTACAAATCAGGAGTAGCTGGGCAGGAGAATGAGATTTTCTCTTTTCAATGGCAGCTCAAAAGGGAGAATTGAGAAGTTTGTCCTTCTCTTGGTCCTGAAGAAGGTGGGTGACCAACATGCCAGGAAAGGTGCACCAGAGACAGAAGGGAAGACATTTCCTGCAGTGAGTGACTTAACCTGGGTTGTGATTTGCAAGAGTATGCGAGATTGGGGGGAGGGGGAGCGGAACATTGCATCTGAACACTTTGGGCTGGAGGCTTGAGCACTAGCTGTTAAACCTGTTCTACCCCAAAATCTGGAAGGAAGGACAGAGCAGTACCACTGACTCTGCATGTCTTTGGATGGATGCTAGAAAAATGTTCCTGAATGAAGTGAACCAGTATTATCTGACAAATTCTCCCAAGAAGCCCGTGAGGTTGGCCAAAAAAGTAACTGTGCATTTAAGTATCGCAGTGCAATTAAGTGCAATTAGGGAAGCAGAGCAATGTGGGCTGCTGCTCTGTCCTGAGCACTGCTGACCCGGGGGTGGGAGGCCAGAGTCCTGGTCTGGCTGGCTGACCAAAGCTGAGCTGTTTGCCGGAACTGTCTATAGTTCTTTGTTCTTTACCCCTCCGACTGCTGCTCTCGTTCGTGCTGGCCTTTGCCCATTCTGCTTTCCCCGGCTTTCATTGATCACCACGCCAAGAGCACTCTCGGGTGTAAGCAGAATGAGATCCCTCACAATACTCTAAGACAATTGTTCGGTTCTGTTGCTTGCCATTAAATTAACCTTACAGACCCTTAGTTGCAAAACTAATGTAATTGCCATCAAGTCCTTTTTCACATGTGATGTGCTTGTTCTTGTGTAGACCGGTGAATCATGGTAATGAGCCCGTGCTATTCCAAGAAGGTGATGTGCCATCATTTACCTATCAGTCCTCCCCTTTGGTCATTCCTGAGGCTTCCAGTTTCAGTGTCACAAATAATTGTAGCGAGTGTCTTTGTGTAAACAGATCTTTTGTTCCTTTTCAAAGATTTCTTTAGGATACATTGCTAGCAGTGGGATTAATGTGTCAAAGGCTATGAATGTCTTCTTGGGCCCTGATATATATATTGTCAAATTGTTTTCCAAGAGTGTAGCAATTTATGTACCTGACATGAATAAACAACTGGAGCACACTGGCAGAATATGGCCAGCATTGAATATCATTTTATTTTAAAACTTCTCTTGCTGACTTAATAAATGTAAAAAGATAAATATAGGTAACATGCTTAACATGATGCTTGGGCACATGGTAGTTGTTTTTGCTGGTGCTTCTGTGCAGCTTATGAGACCTGTCCTGCTCCTTGGACTGCAGCCTAGACCTTCTGTCTGTCCTTGGTCGCTATCAGTCTCCAAGGAATGCCTGGCCTTGCCTTTGCCTAGTTTCATGTAAGTGTTAGCCATTCATGATAGTACTGAGCCTCTAGATTGAGCCCACATGTAGCATAGTGGCTAGAAGAAGATGGTTCATTTTATTTTATTTATCATTTTTTTCTTCTTTTCCAAGTGAGAGGAGCGGAGGTAGAGAGAAAGACTCCCGCATGCACCCCGACCGGGATCCACCTGGTACCCCTGTCTGGGGCTGATGTTCTGCCCATCTTGGGCCATGCTCGCAACTGAGCTATCTTTAGTACCTGAGGCCAAGGCTCCATAGAGCCATCCTCAGTGCCTGGGGCCAATGTGCTGAACCAATCAAGTCATGGTTGCAGAAAGAGGGTGGGGGTAGAGGGGTGGATAAGCAGATGGTCACTTTTCCTGTGTGCCCTGACCAGGAATTGAACCCAGGACTTCCACACACCCAGCTGACACTCTTACCACTGAGCCAACCAGCTAGGGCCAGGAGACAGCTCATGCTCATCTGTTTTTATTTTTATTTTTTGTGACAGAGAGAGAGAGAGAGAGAGAGAGGGAGAAGGACAGATAGGGACAGACAAATGGAAGGGAGAGAGATGAGAAGCATCAGTTCTTCATTGTGGCACCTTAGTTGTTCATTGATTGCTTTCTCATATGTGCCTTGACTGGGGGGCTGCAGTAGAGCGAGTGACCCCTTGCTCAAGCCAGAGACTTTGAGCTCAAGCCAGCAACCTTGGGGTCATGTCTATGATCCTATGCTCAAGCCAGTGACCCTGCACTCAAGCTGGTGAGCCCGCTCTCAAGCCAGATGAGCCTGCACTCAAGCCAGCAGCCTCAGGGTCTCGAACCTGAGTCCTCCACATCCCAGTCCGACGCTCTATCCACTGCGCCACAGCCTGGTCAGGCACGCTTATTTCTTGAATGCTCAATTTAGCAGCTGCATGACGTCTGATAAATTATCTGATTTCTCTAAACCAGGAGTTAACTGAGATAATGGATGTTAAGCCAGTACTGCCATGCCTGGTACACAGTAATGTTAGTCACTATCCTCATTTTAATGATGAGACACTGAGGCTCCCAGAGGTTGACAACTTTGTCCAATCTGGGCAATTCCCTGCAGTGTGACCTCTGGGCCTTCTCCTCCGTGCTGTAGGTGAGTGGGCCCATTGGTGGTAGGAGTATTGACGAGAGCCCTTCCTACACCAGGACAGCAGCCCAAGTTTGCCTGCACATGGAAATGACTGCAAACTACGTATACACAACCCTCTCAACCCAGACTAAATGAATCCCACACCACTCCTTATCCAGATTCTAAAAATGCCCCTTAGGGCCACCCTGTCTGCAGGGATGTATAGCGCAAACATTAGAACAGAAAGAGAGAGTAATCTCAACCACTGTGGTTAAAATGCCTTACTTCTGAGAAATTTACAAAATCGTGTGAATTTATCGCTTGGGCCTGGGAGCAAGCCAGATAAAGTGAGGAAACTTGAAGCTGACACCTCATTAGCTTCATGGTAAATTGGCCACAGGTCCGGTCTCTTGACTAGGAACTGACCAGGAATACTATGGGCTAGTTACTTTTGATCACTTGTCCCTTTTCTCTGAATTAAAACTTTGTCATTAGCATAGTTTCAGTCTGAGAGCTACTGCCAGGATAGAATTACTCTAATTAAGAGGAAAAGAAAAATATGTTACTAGTCATTAATTTTTCTTGATTAGAGGGTGACCCAGTTTGAGATTAAGCGAAGAAGACCGAGGCAGTAATTTAGCACTCTGGGGTGTGTGTGGAGATTTTTGTTAGCTGGAGAAGCAACAGCTGGATTCCAAGATTGCTGTCCGATTTGAATTCGTGGCTACTATAAATAGATGTGTTAGACACCCCCAGGAATGGCATGCCGAGACGGAGGATGAGTAAGAGCAAGGGTGTGGTTGGAGGCCCGGCTCTGCATACTGACTGCTATCGGTTCCGCGTCTGTCCCAATAAATGATTGAATACTTTTCTTTGTCTTAAATGTAAAAATACTATATTTCCTTGATTTGAGGATCCAAGCCTTGGCTTGTGAAATTTTGAGACAGCAAGAAACTCTATCGGTAGCATATGCCTATAACATTGAATATATCTTTAGACAGATACAGTATTTTTAGTTCTCTTATTTCATAAAGTACACATGGTTTTGAGGGTTCTGAGATGAGAGCAAGGTGTAATTTAGTACAAAAAGCACAGATTTGAAGCCAGGAGACCTGAGTATGAGTTCTGCTTTGTCATTAGCTAGCCCCGTGACTTTGAAGTTAATCTTTCTGAGTTCTCCGCACTTCTTTCTACATTACAGACCTCTTTTGAGGACTCAAGTGAGATAAGTAAATAGGGGACAATAAAGGCATATACCGATGTCATTGTGGTATCACTGAGTTCTCGGATCACTTACAAGGTGAAACTTCAAGCAGCATCTTTGGGAAGAAGAAGGAAGGGAAGAGTGAAAGCCTGAGGCTGTCTTCAGGACGGTAGGGACCATTCATCTGGAGTGTGAAAGATGCTGTGTCACTGCCATCAGGCTGGACCCGGCACCTCTGGAACGAGTGCCTGTTGCTTTTGTAGGCGAGGCACAATTTTACCTTCTTAGGGTTTGGGGGGGGGAACCTCAGAATTAAGCTGGCATTAAGACAGATTAACAGGAGAAAAGCATGAAAACTTATTGATTGTAAGTTTGATATGACATGGGAGACCTCCTGAGGAAACAAAGACCCAAAGCAGTGGCAAAACCTAAATCTGAATGCTTTTATACTTACTGGGAGAGACAGAGAGGCAACTGTGGGAAGGAACTAAACTGTGTGTGGAGGCAGAAGGAAGATAAGATTGATTTTGAGCAAGATTGGTTTGTACAGAATCCTCTTAGTCTCAACTTTTCACTCTTGATGATAAGAACAAAACCTTTTCTTCTGGTGTAGGGAGGACTTCATTTTCTGGTGAGGGTTTATCTCCTGCTTTCAGGAATGAAAGGAGGGTCAGAGAGCCCTTCCTGTACCTGCTTTTTTTTTTTTTTTTTTTTTTTTTTTTAGTTTTTTCCAAGTGCTTTTGCCTCAAATAAAATTTATGTTAACATTAGAATGGAAAGAGGCATATTTTGGAATGAATATATAGGTTTCCTTCAGTTTTATCTCTCCGCCATCCTCTCTCCTTTTGTAATATGCCACCTCCCAAAGGAGAACTGTTGTTCCCCTCTGTTAAGTGGTCCTAAGGACACTACCTCAGCTCTTGTCTGTAGCAGTGGACACAGAATCCAGGCCTGACCAGTCACAATGTGTGGTGTGGGGCTGACCAAACTGGGCCAACAAGAATGCTTTTTTGGGACTCACTTGTGGATACCAGACAAGAAAGCTTTTTCTTTCTTCTCAGATGAATACACTAAAATGCTGTCACCTTACAATACAAGGAGGAAAGTAGACAACATTGTCTGAGTCACCACTGTTTCTGGGAACCAACTCCACCCCATCACAAAGAGCCAAAGAGAGCCAAGAAAGATTCTATTTTGGGGACAAGGATCTCTTTTGTCCCTTAAATCTCATGATAATGTGGGTGGCTTCTGAAAAGGGGCCACAGTCATTTCCAAGGACTCCACGGTCATCCTCTCTCCTTCATATAGATCTTCTTTATTCACGTAAGGGGAAATAGGGCAGTGACAAGGTCTGGTGGAAGAGAAGGAATTGGTGGTCCAATCCAGTCCTGTGCCCATCTGTATAAGAATCCCATCAGGAATGCCCTAAGAGGCCACAGACTAATCAGGGGAATTCTGTTGTGAAAAAGTTCATGCTAGTTTTCATTCTGTAAATGTTTGTTGAGTGCCTACTTTCCAAGCACTGCAATTATAGCAGTGACTGACATGGACAAACACCGTTGGCTTTGGGAGCTTACAATGGGGTAGGGGAGGAGGGTGGCACAAAGAAGATAAAATAAATAAGTAAATCATATGCGTTTGATGGTGATAATTACTATGGCGAAAAATAAGTGGGGAAGGGAGATAGGGAGTGTGTGTCTGTGGGGGGGCGCTGCTGAGGTGGGGTTTACAATTTTAAAAGGAGTCAGGGAAAGTCTCACTGAAGTGGTGACATTTGAGGGAGAATTGGAGGAGATGAGAAAGTGACACACTGGCATCTGGAAGGACCAGTGCAGAGGGAACAGCTGGTGCAAAGGCCCCAAAGCGGACATGCCTGATGCGTTCCAGTAAGGTGACCAACTTTTTTACAATGAAAAGGAGGACAAAAATAAATTGAAGAAAACAATATCGTAAATAAAAGAAACATTTTACTCATGGCAACAATAATATATTATAATATGATAAATGCATAATAAAACATTTGTAATAATTTATATTGTAATTATGCTTACATGCCTATTAATTTTTAATAATAATTGTAAGAAAAAAGTACTCATTTAGGTACAAATATGTCCCATTACATGCAATGGATTGACTCTGCACGGATCGAATACGGACATTTACAGATGAGTCTTCCAATATCAGAAAGGAGGACATGTAGGAGGACAGGTTTCGAGGGAGGACAGAACTTACAAAAGAAGGGCTGCCCTCCGTAAAGGAGAACGATTGGTCACCTTAGTTCCAGGAACTTGCCGAGCAAGGCAGGGAGATGGGGTGGGGGCAACTGAGGAAGGCGTGGCCTCCCGGACCCACTGTGAGCCCCTGGGCTTTGCCTCTCTGGGGGCAGGGAGCCTGTGGCGGCTGCTGGGCAGACCTTTTATCAGGCTTACACTGCCTTCTCGGCCTGCCGGATAGCCGAGGGGATTCTGAAACACAACTCTCCGTGGTCGCAGCCCCTGCACTCTAAGCGGCCTCTACTCCAGAGCAGGGTGTGGGGGGCATGAGCCAATGTCAGGACAGTTCCCAGCGTGGGTGGGCCTGATGCAGAGGGAACCCTAACTGAATGGAAGCTGTTTTTATGAACAGCAGTCAGACAGTCAGACAGTTTATGCTGAGGTGTCAGTGATTGACATCAGGTACTCTCTTTAAAGCAGAAATGATGGGGGCAGAGAGAAAAGGTGAGTTTAAGTCACTGACGAGAGGGAGAGGGAGAGGAAGGGGGGTGGAAGCAGCTGCCCCCAGAGAGCAAAGGGAAGTTTGGCGGCTCCCACCTGCTCTGTTCTGGCCACACATTTTCCTACGCCCGGCGCCAAGAGCCCGTGTGTATCTCCGGGCCCTTCAGAAGTCCCTGTACTATACCCAGTATTTTCTGCACAGAATACACCTTGATAAATCAGTGTTAGAAGAATGAGTGAATGCATTCTAGTTTAGAAGGATGAGCGAATGCATTCTAGTTTACAGCTTCTCTGCAGAGCCTCCCGGGCCTGCTCCCCTGAGCCACGAGTCACTGCTTCCTCCAGGACAGCTGGAAAGCACTGCTGTCTCCAGGTGGAGCTAAGCCCTAGGAGTGCGTGGTCACACCCTCGTTCTCTTTGAGTCGGAGTATCTCTTGGTATCTGTCCGCTTCTAAGTTTCATTTTAAGGGCGAAGCTGCAGGAGTTACAAGATGTGGAGGAATCTCCCGGCTTCTGGAAAAGGCCCCCCGGGACTACACATCTTCTTCTTCCACCTACTAGGGCTCCCTTGGTCCCTGGAGATTCTGCACATTTTGGAGAGATGTAATTTCATAATTTTTTTTTATGGCACATGGCTAAGTTTAAAGAAAAGGTGGCAGCCTGTAAACTGTTTATTTAGGACATGTTTTTTCAGAATTCAGTGTGTACAAATAGCGGCAAGGTTGAATTTATGAAGGTGGGAGCTGTTTTAATGTGATCCATGCAGTTTAAAATGTTGCCCCCATTGGAGCCGTTAGAGTTTGGCTGCTTGTGAGCTTCATCCTGGGAGCCGCGTGTCTTCCTAAAACTGTATCGTGAGTTGCAGTTAAAAGGCTACATGCTATGGATTCAACTTGTACCTCACAGAGAGATTTTAATTTGGCTGAAGAAAGTTTTATTTTTCCTGAGTCTTTTCTTAATTAGTAACTTGATTCAGGTTTAATTAGCATTGCCTAGCGATGTTTTTTTTTTTTTTTTTTTTGCCTCTTTAACATTCTTTAACCTATTAGCTTTGAAATATGAAGTAGCTATATCGAGTGGATAAAAGATAATGTTTTTTAAAGACAATTTCTGATGTGGGAAAGATGATAATTTAGTTATTTGCAATTGGTACCAACTGGTGGAACAGGGGCTGTGGGTTGGAGCAGAAGCTGTGAGAGGGGAACTATAAGGGGTCGCTGGGGACCCCTGCCTGCTGGGGCAGAGGCGATTGGACTGACTCATTAAACCGAAGTTTAATTGATCCAGTGTGTGGACATAAAACTCTTCCTGGCATAGTTTTGAAACTTGAGATGCCCTTTGCAAAAGCAGTCTTGCCTGTACTTTTTTTTTTTTTTTAAGGGAAAGGCTGAGTATCTCTGAGGCATGGACATGATAGATTATTTTAGAGAGCTTCTATGTGAAAGAGAAAATAACAGTGTCATAAATTCAACTTTTTTTTTTTTTTTAAAGCTTTTTCAGAAATGGGTAGAGAAAGCCAATGATAGAAACACCCAATAGTTTGTAGAACTGGAACTGATGTTGATGGAGAGTATTTCAAAATAGAACCCTAGAAAAAAAAATCATTAGCCTGATTATGAATTTCCCAAAATGTGAACCGTGGTGTAGCAAAAGTGTTGGAAGAAAAACAGCTTCCAGTTGGAAGGTAACAGAGTGTCCCGGTTGTCCAGAGCCTGTTAGCAAACATTCCCAGAAGCCTTTCCTCAGGAAGCAGAGCTCAGTGATGTGCACCTGAACTTGGACGCAGACAGCTGCTCCACGGATGAGCTCCTGGGCTTTGGGAGGTCTTCTAATGTGGTGAAGAGATCAGGTTTGGGCTGGAATCCTGACTGCACCACTGCCTGCTCATATGTTCTTGGACAAGTCCCTTAATTGCTCTCAATCTGTAAAATGGAGACAACAATCTTGTCTAGTTCTTGAGTGGTTGTATTACATGAGATAAACTGTGTTAAGCAGCCAGGCTGTAGCTGTGATTTTCTCCTAACATCAGCCACTGGGAGCTCAGCCAGAGAGCCTCTCATTTAGAAAGAGAAGAGGGTCATTCTCAAGAGAGAGAGGCTGCATCAGCCTGCCTCAGAAGCCCTCATACTTAACTTGGAGACGTGTGCCCTGGAAAGTGCCCTCTATTTTCCGTTTGGCAGAAGCTGGTATCTTTTGACCTCAAGGGCAGGCTTGAGCTTAGGGCTTTGTAGCATCTTAGCGCCTAGTTTCTCCTTCTGTATGTAGGGTGAATGCTTCCCCAGGGTCTGGGAGACACACTGGGAGAGGGGAAGCATTCTGAGACCGGAAGTGCACAGGTGATCTCCAAGTTCCTGGGCTGCAACGATGGTAGTGACACAACACAGGGCTGATCCAGGTGCCGCGCCTGCCCCAGAGCCAGGTCTCACTGAGCTCTTCGTCATCTCCCCTGTTCTGACTCAGGGACTAGGCACCCTTTTCAGGGCTTCCTGAATTCTGCTCGCGGAGGTGTGACCACTCTGGGTCCCAGCCTGTGGCTGCTTTAGGGTCCAGCGCTCTGTAAAGGACTGGCGGAGGCTACCTCTTGCTTTGTAGGAAGTGACCAGATGGAACACAGAGGAGCTGAAGAGGGAGCTGCAAAAATGTAACAAGGTGTCAAATATTTAGTCTTAATTTTTAACTATTTTTTAAGGCTGGAAGTAGATGAATGTATATGTACTGCTGAGTTCTGGTTTGATTTTCCCCTCTGTGCTCTTTGCTCTTCTGTTGATAAGGGGAGGCCAACAACTTCTGGGGGCGCTTTCCGCATTTTGTCTGATTTCATTTCCCATGTATTTTGCTTCTTCTTTCCGAAAGCAAGCAATGGGACTGAGGCACAGTGCAATCAGAGTGTGCATTGGGGGTTCTATCTGTGTCTTTCAAATGGGAGTTCCAAACCCTGCGTTTGTTATTGTAAACACCCAGAAGGGCAAACAAGGAGAGACCCAAAGAACTGTTGTCATTGCCCTTGCCTTCTGGAAGGTTCCCCTACCCAAGATGCACGCTGGGACATAATGGATCACAGCTGCCTCCATCCTATTCTACAAAATAAAGGGGCAAAAAACAGCTTAGCACAGGGGTCCCCAAACTTTTTACACAGGGGGCCAGTTCACTGTCCCCCAGACTGTTGGAGGGCCAGACTATAAAAAAACTATGAACAAATCCCTATGTACACTGCACATATCTTATTTTAAAGCAAAAAAACAAAACGGAAACAAATACAATATTTAAAATAAAGAACAAGTAAATTTAAATCAACAAACTGACCAGTATTTCAATGGGAACTATGGGTGTGGATGCATCCTGTGCTCCTCTCACTGACCACCAATGAAAGAGGTGCCCCTTCCGGAAGTGTGGCGGGGGCGGGATAAACGGCCTCAGGGGGCCGCATGTGGCCCCTGGGCCGTAGTTTGGGGACCCCTGGCTTAGCACAAGAGCTGACTGTAAGCTACTGGCTCATGTCCCTCCCTCTCCCCGCAGTATCTACCTCTCTTTCCCCAGGAGGGCCTGCGGGAGTCCTGGGCAGCGGGAGCAAGGGGAGTGTGGGACTTGAAGCTTTTATGTTAAAAAGCTTATCTTGCCCTTTGAAAGTGAGACATGGTTTCAAAAGAAATCAATTTCTTTTTCTTTTTTTTGTCAAGATCGGACTAGAGAACTTGCAACCTTAACAGAACTTTAGAATTTCAGAGTCGAATGGATTTGTCCAATTTCATCTTTTAAAGGAGGACGGGGAGGGAGATTCAGCACCTTCCTGCAGGTCATGCAGCCCACCTTATGCTACATCTGGCTTGGAGACAGTGAGGTATAGCAAGGATCAGAAGTGTGAGCTGGAAAGAAAGAAAGCAAGCAGACCAAAACCAGAACTCTTTGTTCCTTTTATAACAAATTGTTTCTTATACATCATCTTCTACATGGGAGAGGGCTTTAGAAACCAAATTTGGTCATGTATTACTGAGTATTTATTATCTACTTAGTAGAAGATTATGGCAGTATGACAGAGAAAGCTCTGGGACTGGGAGTGCGGTGAGGAGAGGTTGGAAACCCTAGGTTGAGTCCCAAATGTTTGATGAGGTTGTCACTTCTCTCTTCTAGGTCTCTAAATCCTTATTCATACTATGAAGGGTTGGACTGGCTAATTTATGAATTATAACATTAAAGTTCCGGAACTTTATGACTATACAAGCAGTACTAGCTAGGACATAGTTTCTGTGGTGTATGTATTTCTCACGTAAAGGTCAAAGTGATATTGTGGCTCTGGTCTCTGACATGATCATGGGCTCAGACACCTTCTGGGTTGTTGCTCTGCCAATCTTAGAGTGATTCCTCATCTGCACAGTCCAAGATGTTTGGCCATCATGTCCATGTTCTCAGCAGCACGATGGAGGAGGGAAGAAGGCCATAGCTAGATGAAAGAGAGGCTAAAAAATGTAAACTTTATTCTGGCTGGTCATCTATCTGACTACAAGTTCTAAGAAGAGGAAACAGATATTGGGAATAACTATCAGTCTTTGTCATGCGAGTCTACTTGAGTCAATATAGACTACAGTAGACTCTAGACTACTATAGACTACTGTCTTTGTCTCTACAACTCAGTGAAGCATGTGGGAGTAAGGGGAGCTCAGTAGGAGTGATGTTTCTTTTATTTATTTATTTATTGAGAGAGAGAGAGAAAAAGAGGAAGGGAGAGAGATGAGAAGCATCAACTCTAGTTGCAGCTCTTTAGTTGTTCACTAATTGTTTCTTATACATGCCTTGACGGGGTTGGGGGCTCCAGCTGACCAAGTGACCCCTTGCTCAAGCCAGTGACCTTGGGCTCAAGGCAGTGACCTTGGGCTTCACGCCAGTGACCTTTGGGCTCAACCCAGTGACCCCGGCTCAAGCTGGATGAGTCCTTGCTCAAGCCGGTCAACCTCAGGGTTTTGAACCTAGGACCTCCACATCCCAGGTTGATGCTCTATCCACTGTGCCACCACTGGTCAGGCATGGGAGTGATGTTTCTGATAGCCATGACAAAAACTCAACTTGGGGGCGTAATGGTGGATCTCAGAACCTGCTGTTGAAACTTTGTTATTCAAGAGACTGGGTAACTGTGGTAAATTTCCTTTGGAGGATCTTCTTAGTTCCTGATGCTCCCCTTCCTCTGACTTTAATCTCTTGGTCTCCAACATGGCAGATGATGGCAACCATGTTTGTACCAAATGTCTACATGACAATGGCCACAGATTGAAACAGGTGTGGATACCTGACTTATGTTGGGCTATCACATCCTCTCTCCTGAGCATTTGAGCTGTGACAGGGTCACATTGACTTGGAGCTATTTGCTTGGACTTGAGTGTTATAAAGTCAAAAGTGGTGGGGCACCATCTTCTGTCATAAGTGTGGGGAATCTGAGAAAGTTGGTCCTTGGACAAAGAAGGAGGAAGCAGGTGTTCAGAGAGAGCAGCTTCCAAACACTATGCATCCTGAGAAAGAAACTGGGAGGGACTGCTGGTTCCTGATGCCTCCACAGAGTAGGATTTAGTTTAACATCAGGTTGACATGCATTCATTTCCATTGACTTTATTAAAACCCTCTTAAAAATATACCATGTATATATAGAGAGCTCTCTTTCTTAAAAGAGAACTCTTAATCTGACCAGTCAAGTTTTCTTCTCTTTTTTAAACAAATCTTAAAATCTCATGTACCATCTTAACAGCTAATGGCTTGCAAATTTCAATTTTCTGCTTGTCACTAAGAGTGACAACTCAGAGGAGACTATATAAATTGATTCACCTAGTCAAACTTATCCAAAGCGGGGGAGCTAAATAGGTCAGCCCATGGAAACCAAAACCGTAGTGTCTTGTCCCCCCAAATAAAACAGCAAGAAATCCACGCAGCAAAGGATGAAATGCAATGCAATGGTTCAAAAGGGAGATTGAAAACAGCTCATCTTTATTTTAAAATATCTTCCTCAACTTCAATGAACATATGGATTTGAGAAAGATCACAAGTTGGTATTAGAGGACAGAACTCACTATATATTTATAACATGACTTCAAAGGAAAAAAATAGATAGGCAAGTCATCAAGTTGTTTAAATAAAATTTAAGCGGGGAGAGTCTGTTGAGAGATAGAGTCGATGCTGTTAAACTTCCAGTATGAAATATGAAATCCACTAAAAGAAATATATTAGAATAAGACTTCAATTAACTGAAACTGAATTTATCAGAGCTTTCAATTATTATTATTCTTAAACCTACCTAAAACAGAGATATAACAAATCAAATCCTTGGAGTGTCCAATATTTTTTAATTTAAATTTTTAACCTCTAATACTTTGACCCTAGATAACTCTTTTCCTTTCTCTTTTAACATTTATTGATTTTAGAGAAAGGAGAAAGAGAAAGGTAGGGAAGATTGGGAAGCACCAACTCATAGTAGTTGCTTCTCATATGTGTCTTGACAAGGCAAGCCTGGGGATTTGAAGTGGCAACCTCAGCATTCCAGATCAATCCTTTATGCTCTGTACCACCACAGATCAGGTTACTTTGGCCACAGAATTGGCCAAATAATTGGGTTTTCAGACTAGTAAGACCTTAAAGGGCATCAAATGCACTGGTTTTCAACCTTAGTTGCACTTTATAATGTGCTTTTAAAAATCCTAATCCCAGGCTACATTCCACACTAATTATATCAGAATCTGTGGAGGTGGGACCTGGGCTGATTTTCCAGGTGATTCCAATGTGTGGTCTGGTTGGAAAACCAGGGATCACCTATCTGTAGCTTCCCTAAGAAATAAAGTGACTGACCCAGATTGCCAGCTGGTATAGAACCAGGACTGTATGTAGTCTAGGACTTTCCAAACCAGCCAGGCCTCTGCCCATTATGCCGCACAGGCTCTCAGCTACCTGGGGCCAACATGTGACTGCTGACCCAGTGCCCCTTAAACTTTGCCATGCCTCCCAGTCACCAGGAGAATCTTACTGAATGCAGGTTCGGATGAATAGTTCCGGACTGGCACCAAGAATTCGCATTTCTAGTACATTCTCAGGTGCTGCTGCTGCTACTGCTGGTTTGTGTTCCAGACTTCTAGAACCACTATTGTAAGACTCAGCCTCGACCTGCAAGCACACCTCCCCGGCACGCAGGTGGTAAATATGTGGACTCTTGTCCCCTTGTTCAAGGACACTGTTGCTGTATATGTTGGCATCTCTTTGTTTCTCCAAAAGTGTGAGAAGCTATTCTGTCCTCTCGGAACCTACGAACCATCCACAGATGAACATCCTTTCCTATCGGGGCATTCCACGGCCTTTGCTGTCTTTAATTGCAATGTTTGGCTTTTTTTTGTTAGCTTACCCCTGAGAGAATAAAAGATGTGCTTCATAATGGGCGACACCAAGGAGGTTAAAGGTCACTGACAAGGACCATTTGTTAGGTAGGATGAGTGTCTGAGCTCCACTTATCAGCGGACACATGTGGCCAGAGATGGAAAAACTGACAGGTGCTAGGACAAACCCCGGGCATCTGCGGAAATCCAGGCTTAATCCCGCCCCATAAAACAAAGTGGAAGATAAGTGAAAACGGTCGGACCCTGAGCGCAGATGGCTGAGTTCATCCCCGCTGGGCTGTGAAGGGGGACCTTAGTGACAGAGTATTTATGGGTTTGGGCAAACCTGACAAGGGGTTGCTGTAAATGCCAAGAAATACATAGAATCGTGATCTTGTTTTTTGAACATATCTCATGATTGCTGCACCTTCACGAGGATGGGGAAAGATAGCTGCTGTGTGTGTGTGTGTGTGTGTGTGTGTGTGTGTGTGCATTAGTTGAGCTCACATTGCTATGAGCAAGACGAACTTGGCAGATGAGAGAAAAAGCTGCCAAGGGAAGTGCTGAGGCAGGACCACGCTGACCGTCCGGTCACAGAGGGGCTCTCTATGGGCGTTTGGGGGTGGGGTCAGGGAGTTTGGGCTCACTGCTCTAGTTTTCTCCTTAAACAGCTGCCCAAAACAATTGGGCCCAAAGAGCTGTCAACTGAAGCAGGATATTTCTGGCCATCCATTCCGCTACTCGATGTGGCCATGATCTTTCAAATTATGCCTTTTTAGTTAGCATCAGCACCTAGAGCAAGGCCACCTTCTTTGTTTAGGTATAGAGCCATGATTAATAGCTTTGACTAGGCAGTTGATTATTCCTGATCTTTTAAGTTTCTATCCTTGCTCTTGGCTTGACCCATAGACTCTGTCTGATAGATAAAAAAATTCTTTAATATGCAAAGGAGTAGCTAACTAGACCTTTGAAAGCCATTCTTTCTGGAAAAGAACGTACTACATGTATTATTTAGAAACTCATTTTTAAAATCCAAAGAACCCTTCCTAATTGTGGTTCTGAAACAATACTGAGGAACTGTGTGCTTGGGGGAGGGGGTGGCCCTTTTGTCTCTAATTTTGAAGAAGACATACTCTTGGTTTCCAAGTAGGTGAATCAACGAGGAAGGTTTTGAATTGTTTATACCGAGGGGACCCTTCGGATTTTCCTGGAGCTTGTCGGAATTCTATCTCTGGGAAAGTGCGTTGTGATAGAGAAAGATGGGGGCCCGAGGGGTGGGCTGGGGGAAGAGGAAGCAGAATGAGAAACATGCAAAGGGAAAACAGATGTCTGGAAATCACAGGCAGGGCCCCTCATCTGCAGTGTTTGGGTAAACAGGGCCCAGTCTGGGGGAGGGGCTTTGGACTGGGACAGTAAACGTATGGAGGAAGGAACCAGTGGCCCTGGAGCCTGCTGAGTCCGAGACTTCAGATAGCAACCCTAGGCTGTCCTCTCCCTTGGGAAGGGGCTAGCAGTGGCCCCTCTAAGGAAAGGAGCGAAGGCCCCTCATTTTCCACCTGGTTCTCCACCGGGCTGAGCTCACTGAGGGGCAGCAGGTCTGTTCCCCTCTCCCTGGAATACCTTTCCTGCCTCCAACTGTCAAAATGTACGGCTCTGACGTCCTAACACTTCAATAGCTGCTCCCTGCCCAGTGACAGATGCCAGTTCATTGAACCCAGTAGCATCTCTCAGTGCAAGCCAGAGGTTTTCAACAAGTAGTCCTGGACCAGCAGCTTTACCCGGAGAACTCGTAGAAATGTAAACTTCCAGGATCCGTCCCTGAGCTGCTCTGGGGCGCGGTCCAGCACCCCCTGATTTTGTAAGCCTTTGAGATGATTCATGCTGAAGTTTGAGAGGCACTGACACAGACTGGCGATAGGTGCGTTGGAGCAGAGAAGGTCACCTGTGAACACAGATGAATTTGCTGGTGGGAATTTGGGCAACTGCGGCAGGAGGTAAAATTTAAGGGAGCAGCTGTGCCCCTTTTAGACCTCTAGATGACTTGCTGTTTTGCCCGTATGTTAGGTCTGCCCCATGGCCATCTTTAGTGGAGTTGGCCCCAGTGTAGACGACGTCACTGCTGATAACAGGAGAAAGCCACACAGCTCACCCCACTGCCAACACTCCCTCCCTGTCATTCTTTACTCTCCCACATGGTTTGGACGCATCTCCTCCTGGGGCTGTCTTTGAGGTGCTTATCACTTCTCCCCCAAACATACATACACGAAGACATGCACACACGCACACACACGGCATCCCTGCCTGTTTTTTCTTTCTTTCCTCCTGGGAAATGAGCCCCAGGGAGGCAGGCAGCAGAGTTTCTTTGATGAAAACTCTGTAAAATATTGCTCACAGAGCTGCTTTCCACATGTTTTGGCTGTAGAATTTCCAATTGGAGATTAAATAGCACATGTGTCTACTTAAATTAACTCCTCCTAGCCCTCAGTCCTGAGTCAACTATACCGTGTTACTGAGCCCAGGCTTGCTGCCTGGATGCTGACACTGATTCAAGAGGGCATATCTAGCCTAGCCTTTGGTGGACCCTGCTAGCCCACGGTGCTCTCCCCTTCCTTGGCACTTGGGGTTAGTTTGGCTGTTTGATTGCAAGGGCCAGACTTCTCTTGGGTCACCTATGCATTCTGGGCCTTTCTATAAGTGTAACTAGAGGAGGCTGAGTATATACCCTCTATATTCCATACCCTTCTTCCTGGCAGGAGAACAACAAAACTCAATTTTGACCTTTCTAGAATAATCTATCATGGTAACCAGGGGCAACCATTAATTGATAAGAAGTCTCCTTTCTTCTTGAGTTTGGCCCCTGAAGTGAAACTGAGAAGAAACTGTATTGCATTTATTTATTTCTTTGGATTAGGCCTGGGAGAAATAAAGCTATTAATAACTTTAACTGGTCTTCTCCTATATTATGATCTCTTTTTCCAATTTGTTCCAAGTCTTTAGTAAACAACCACCAAAATACCTGCCAGCCTGGTGTAGAAGTTTTTGGGAGATTGAAAAGTCAGAGAGTAAAGGGGTGGGCTGCTCCACCCTACCTTCTTGACTGTCAGTGAGGAGGGGACATCCTAACTATTGACTGACCTATATTCAGTTTCTCCAATGGTGGCCCACTGAGTCCTTGGGAGAAAGGCCAAGGTAGGCAGGAGAGCTCTGGGTGGGAAACTGCAGAGAAGCCGTCAAGGTGGCCCATGTGTCATGGACATCTTGGTGCTTAAAGGAACAATAGCCTGGGAAACTGGACAGAGCCAAAGGAACTCAAGAAGGGCAGGATTGGCGATTGGACCCAGAGCCCCCAGGATGGCTTTGGGGACCCAAGAGTTTGTGAACTTGGCTCTAGGCTCCATCACTTATTTTAGGGACTTGCTTCTCCCCACTTGGCTGCTCCTTTGTTTCCTTCTCTCCCAACATAGACTCTAAATAGCTTCGTTTTACCCCTCCAGACCCACCTTTCACCTCCCCTACCCTGTTCTGTGCCCTGGCGGGCTGAACCACGTAAAACAAATGCCATTAGAGCTATAATGTAGAAACATTTTATTAACTTGCCAGGCAACTGAATACACACCAGTGAATAAATCCATTGATTTGTTCTCAGAGGAGGAGAAGTCAGTTAAAAAAAAAAAGACTTAGTAAGAGAGTTTCATGTGGGTGATGACAATTAAGGATTGAAACGAACACCCCTGATAGGTCTGAGCCCAGCTGGTTTAAACAAGTCCCGTGGTTCATTGGTGAGAAAGGAGACTGCAATAAGGGTCCAGGATGGGCCTGGTTTCCCCAAGTCACTCAAAGTTCACAGTCAGTGAACAAGTCCAGCTCGTCGGAACTTGCTGCGACACCATGCACATTCAATTTTGATATCTTTGGGGGCAAAGTGTGTTGCAAGGAGGACACTTTTGCTCTGCACACAAGTGAATGACTCACTTGCTCTGGTTTGGTTTGGCCAGGGGAGGCAGTGCAGGAGAATGGGGCACAGGTGGGGGGTGACGCTCTTGTCCTGCTGGGTGGCTGTGGGTTGGCTACAACCTCTTCTGCGTTCAGCAACCCCTCTCCTGGTCCGATGACCTTAGGCGGAGGGGTGGAACAGTTCTGCTTGTTGCCCGCCCTCAGGTACTGCACCATCCTTTGTCAGTTTCCCTAAACCCTGCCTCCACCTTTGAATGTAATTTCTTCATCCAACGGTTCTCAAATTACTCAGCGTGTACAGTCCTTTCTCTGCCAGGCCCTTGACAGGTAGGTTGACAGATACAACCTACGCTGCCTAATTTCTTTTTCTGTCTTCTTGCTCTGACGTTTTACATTCTCCCGACTTTGGCTTGCACATGGCCCTTCCGCGGCTCCTTCTCTGCCTCACACTCTTCAGCCTGAGCTCCCCCTGCTAAGGGCCTCCATCAGTTAACATTTCTGAGCAACAAGCAGATGGGTTCAGAGTCTGTTGTTATATCTGGGCCACGTCGTATGTGCCAGGCAAACCTATAAATTAGCTCATTTGTTCACATATGCTTGGTTCCATCTCCCATGCTAAGGGTGGAGGGAATCACATAGTGCACAGTGTGCAGGGTGGGGGCTGGGTGGGGGCGACCCCCTTCAATGGGGCGTGGTCGTGGCAGATGCTGTCACTGACACACAATTTTTAATCTATTTTTGTCTCCTTTCCCTCACTTACCTGTAAGCTCCTGGGAAGCCAAGACCATGTCTTGACTGCCTTGTATTTAAAATCTATCATGTGTCTTGCCCAGTTCTTATCTGTGTCTCCTCAGTGAATCTGGGAGAGTGAGGGGCTCCTTCCCGAGACCCTCTCCTTCCTTGAGGGGTAGGTCAGCAGGCTGCCTAGTTCAAACGACCTTGGAAACTGTCTATTCACATTACCGCTTCAGTTTCTGAAATGCCTCAATCATCTTTTCCAAGACTGTATCCAATTTCTCTCCGCCCGAGGGGATTCTTCTTCTACCCAGACCTACAGCAGCGAGCAGGTGCACTCCAGGGCAAGTGGGCAGGGTTGGCGACCTTCCTTGCTATGGCCAGGTGCTCTCCTACCAGACACGCGGGGGTGGGGTGGAGGAGGGTGTTCCCGTTGCCTGCCAAAGACTTGCGTTGTGAAAAGAGACATCGCCTACGTTTACTCAGCACCGACTTAGTTTTAGGCACTTTCCCGGCAGTTTTTACGCACTTTACCTTGTTGAACCTTCCTTGTGATGGAGGTAATGTGCTCCCCATTTTACAGATGGGGAAAGTGCGACCCAGAGAAATGAAATTTCTTGCTCAAGTTCAGGGGCACAGCCAGGTCCTGGAGCCTTGTTTCTGTGACTGCGAGCCTTTGCTGTTTGTTCCCAGCCACGTTTACAGACCCCTCTGGTGTGAACGGCAGCATCCACCTGCAGGCTGGCTAGCTCCACTCCCCGCTACAAGGGGCCACCAGCCGCCTCTCCCCCACCCAGAAGCCAGACGGTTTGGAGCAACCTGAGGGAGGACTTGTCTTAGACATTCTCCACCCCCGCCCCCTGTCATTTATACCGGACAATGCTGAACACATCGTAGACTCTCAAAAATCCGCACTACTCCGAGCAAACGGAATGATTGGAAGTAGTTTTGATTAAGTCATTTCTTTCTGAGAGGGGCCAAGGCGGGAAAGAAACGGCTATGGAATAACTCATTTTGGCTAACTTCCCAGCACTGCTTCTGACTTTTCATCTCCTTGTTTGGACCTTATTCGAGTAGATATTTGGTGGCCCCCATAAGTTAGAATCCAATCAAAGTGCACAAAGCCAAGCCCTTTGTTACCCTCTCTGTCTCAGCCGACTGTAATGTGGAGAATTGCTTTTGTGATCGGCTATCGTGAATAGGTAAGAAGAGGCTGGCGCTCAGGTTAGGGCGGCAGAAATGCTTCTGGAATTCCAATGGAGGTCTGCTTGGGATGCTTGCTACTTATTCATGAGAACTCTTTTACGCAGAATCCCCCTTCCCTCACAAATGAAAATATTTATATGATGCTATTCATGCAATTTGAAAAAAGAATTACACCCGCAGTGCTTCCCTCTCCTCTGTGCCTTGGCATCTCAGAACGTTTTCTCTCCTTCCCCAATATTAATGGAAAAGAAATCAAACTTTTGCAGGCTTCGCTTAGTTCCTGACTTTCAATCAGATAAATTTGTGACCTGAATATTCTCATCTCCTCTTTCAGTATTCATGAAGGATTGTCTGTGGCCAGGCTGGTGAATGTAAGCATTTGTCTAGTTTAGGAAAGAGATTTATTCCTTGGGAGTTGTGTGTAACTTACAACTTCCATATTTCTTTCTTGCTCCTTCCTTGCTTTCCCCATCCTTTTTCTGTTTTTAAATTTAGAGGGCATTCCCCCCCCACCACCCCCCCCTCCCCGCCTTCTGTTGTTAGTACAGAGTTAAGGAGTTCGGGCTTAAAATATTGATCTAGCTTCTCCCATGGAGACCTTGATCAGTGAGTTTTGAGTTTGGTATGGCTGATTCAGAGTGGTCTGGGCTGAATTTGCCTAATAGGATGTTACACTCCTCTCCAGGGGCAATTTTTATCCACTTTATCAGGTTACTTATTGATTACAGTTCTTGTCACAGGCACATTAATTTGCAGAGAAACTTAAAGGTATGTTTTGTATTTCTGCTTAGAGGAGGCTGGGAATCTTGTGGACTCTGGTTCACCAGGGGCCCCAGATGCCCTGACATCTAAAACTTCCTCCATTCTCTCTCAGGCACTTGGCTCAGAATTCTGAGAACGATGTTGATTGTCTAGAATAGAAAAGCAAAACAGGTTAGAAGTCCTGCCCCCACCACACATACCTCCTCCCCCTTCCTCGGGGAATACACACAGCCAATTTCATCTTGGATAAAGGGAATGGAAGAAAGCACTGGGTTGGAAATGAAGACTGGAGGGAAGGAATAGAACAGATGGAAGCCAAGCTAACTGGTCAAGTCCGGGAGAGGATGGGCTTGATATTTTCAAACCAAGAAAAAAGTGACTTGGAAAGAGAAAGGAGAACATGCTTTATGCTTCTGTACCTTGGTCCTGGCAAGCTTTTTAAGATATCCGCTTCCTTTAATTTGCAATCAGTTATAGAAAAGTCTGCCATGAAAGCAGAACTCTAATGAGCTTGATCCTGAAGACTTGGAACCCTCAGCAGGTCAGGGATTACCCCAATTACTGGGATTATTGCTGCCAGGGGAACAAAGGACACCTGGGAGCACACTCAAAATGGAAACATTTATTTTTCCATTGAATCTCAGCTTTGTAAGTGCAAATGGTTATTTCTAGTGCTAAGTTCGAATGAAACTGAAATATTCTTCAGTGACATCCTACCTCCACTTTTAAATAACCTCACTCAGAGTGGTGAATGATGTCATCAGGAGCAGATATAAATTGACACTCACTTTTATGTTAAACTGAGATAATATTATTTAATATGTTATTAGTATTTCCTTCTATCAAAGTGCCAACCACCTAGAAGGCGGGCCTTGTGCTTAGGAGGTGATTGTGGTGGCCAGTACTGTTATGGGCTGCCCTGTGTCTTAATATCTTTTCTTGCTTTGGGGAGATCCAAGTATGCAGTAGTATCCAGCCTCCAAGACAGCCAATAATGGTCCCTGTCATCTGTCTTCATGCCCCTATGTTGTCCCCTCCCACACTGTATTAGGTTTGGTCTGTGTGACCAAAAGCAATGGCAGAAATGACTGCATGTGATTATGAGGCTAGGTCATAAAATACATGTGGCTTCTTCTTTGCTCTCCCTTGGATTCCTTGTTCTGGGGGAAGCCAGCTGCCATGTTATGAGCATGCTCAGCAGCTTGATGAAGAGGTCTATGTGGTGGGAACTGAGGCTGCCTGCCAGTACCTAGAGGGCAGTGTGAGCGGGCCACCTTGGAAGTGTACCCTTCAGCCTCTGGCAAGCTTTCAGACCAGAGCCCTGGCTGGCACTTTATTTGCAACGTCATGAGACACTCTGAGCCAGAACCACCCAGCTGCTTCTAGGTGCCAGACCCTTGGAAGCTGCTAAATTGCTGCTAAATTTGGGGATGATTTGTTACATGGCAAAGCTAACTAATGCATGAAGGGAGAAATGTCCCACTTCACGAAATGTAAGCCAGGGGCACAGATGTTTCTTCTCCCAGATTCCTGGCAGCCAGTGCTGGGGAATGTGGCCTCCACTGAGCCAATCAGGTGCTTGTGTCTAAGACCTAGAATCTGAAAGGCATAACCGAGCTGAGTCCAGTTTAGAGTTTCCTTCAGCAGCAGTAGTAGCAGCAGCAATAACAACAGCAATAGCAGCAGCAACGAGAGCTGCAAATGGTATCTTTTGTTGGCAACAGTGATAATAAGCAGGATGCTTCTATACTTTGGGTCTAGACAGCTTGGTGGGCCACATTCAAGGGTGGATTGGCCACCCTTGGAGGGTGTGTGGTGTCTCTAGCCTGATATTTGCCATGGTGTCATTTTGGATGTTATTCTGCATGCTTGGCCTCCACTGGTTTCTCTGTGTTTCCAAAGCTGCACTCTCTAGTTTTCCTCGTAATTCCTCCAATCTGATATTCTGCCAATGAACCTTTCTTTCTATTTCAGTTAAACTAAATGAGTTTATATTTCATACAACCAGGAACCCTGACTAAGATAGTGCTCAGGGACATTCTTAGAATGATGATGGTGTCTTTCTATGAAATATGTCTATTGCCCCAGTGCCAGTTAGTTAGTCACAAAGTAGGTGATAAATAGATCTTAACAGGCTGAGAAGGTAATTAGTGAGCATCTTTTCTCATATGACCCTAAGTTCTATTAGCAGCTTTGTGGACATGGCAATATGAAGGGCAGTACCTGCCATGAGGGAGTTTATAATCGGGACTAGAAACAAGCCACACCCCCCTTCCCCACCCCACTTCCTGTAGCCATCTGACCCAGTGATGTTGTGCAGAGAGGCCTCTCTTTGGGGACTGAGCCACTGTATGGGTTAGCTGTATGATTCAGGGAAAGTGTCACATGCTGGAGTCTCACTTATGTAACAAAATCACAAGCCCTGTTCCACTGGGTTGCTGTGTGATTAGCTTGGATACATGTGTAGGAAGAGCCTGGCACTTGGGGTATGGGAAAGTTATTGTGTATTTGCTGCCCGAGCTCTGGCTCCGAGCAGGCTGGGCTGTGCCAGCCAGTGAATGTGGGACTGTACTCAGTCACTCACCTTGACTTCTGCTCAGTTTTCTCATCTGGGGAACGGCCAGGTTGGATTGGAGCTGTGGTTTTTGAACCTTTGTTTTTTTTCTTCTGGAAATGTAACAAATAAAATTATATATACATCTCTACATAAAGTAGAGAAATAGTATTTTAGGAACATAAAGATATTTGACAGATATGCCTATTATAACGATAACTCAGTTACTGAGAACAATGCAGCATCTCTGATGAATATAAACATGTGAAATCAGGGTTATGGGTAACATTTGTCATCCAGGCTTAGGTATCAAATTTCATTCTGCATATTATTTTGGATGTACATCAGTGGGAAAGTCCTGTTTGATATACATAAGTAGTTGTAAGTGGTAATTGTTTTTGATAGGGCATCTTGCAGTCTCCGAGGGATTCTAGTTAAGCAGAGATGCTTTGGTGTGAGCGCTTCATGAACACGAGCTCCTTGAAGCACGAGTTAGTGTGCAATGGAGAGAAGTGGAGCTTGTGTCACTTGCACGTGTGCCTGTGAAACCCTAGAGAAACCAGTACCCGACGATGCTAAGGTTCCCTTTATCTCGGGAATGAACACAGGGGTGATATCTGCACAACACCGGTCAGTTACCTTTTTAACTTGCAAAAGAAGTATGTGAACAGATGTTCAGTGTAAACAACTCAAACAACAGGGAAGCATGTAGTATGAGAAGTAAGGATTCCCATTCAAACATCTCCCCTTCAGGCTCTGTTTCCTCTCCCTTTGGCTCCAGTCCTCACTGTTGGTCAGCACTGGAGTCCTTCCTGTTGCTTGGCATTTACATACAGACACATGTAAGTTCTTTTTTAGTTTCTCTCTCTTTTTTTTTACATAAATAAAATTATACTATACATATTGTTACGTGACTTTATTTTCTCCTCCTTCCCTCCCTCTCTACCAGCCCCCTCTTTCCCCAGCATACCCTGGCAGGCTTTCTGTCTACATTACCTTTTTATACTCTTATTTAACATTTTATAATATAAATATCCCCAATGCATTAACAATTCCTCTATTTAACAAACATTTAATGTAGTCCGCGTTTTTCATTAATACAAACAGTACTATAATAGTAACCCTTATACGTGTACCTTTCCTGGCCTTTCAGCAGGGTAGGTCCTGGGAATTGGAACTGCTTCATCAAAATGAATAAATATTGATAAACACTGCCAAATTGTTCTTTCAAAAGTCTATGCCAATTTATACCTCACCAGTAATACTTACGTTAATTTATACTTCTTCATTACTAGTGAGGTTGAGCTTTTTTTCATGCTTATTGGCCAATTCTGTTTATATTTGGATGTAGTGCCTCTATTTCCCCCCATTTTCCGATTGAGTTATAATAACTTTTTCTTTCCTAACTGGTATCTCACATCTTTCAAACAGTGTTTGATAGAAAACTGTTCCAGAGTACCTACAAATCCAGATGTATTTCTTGGAACTTGCAAAAGCCCTTGGTTCATATAAATAAATGTTTCCATTTATTTACTCTAAAACCATTAAAGAAGTATTATTATGTGTTAGGTATTAGAAATGCAAAAATACATAAACCGTGCTCCTTCTAAGCAAGGTGCCCAGGGTTCACTTGGGAAGACAGATATGTAACCAGTTATAGTTCTCGGTGATGAGCACTCTACCGGGGAGTCTGGGGAACTGTGGGAGCAGCAGGTCTATCAGGTAAGAGTAACAGACACGTGGAGCGCCATACCCTAGTCACTCAGAAATTGAGTAGTGGAGGTAGTCAGACACCACCTGTACATTTTTAGGGCTACATTTTCGAAGGCTGGAATTTAAAAGGAAGTTAGAAAAGCTGGAGAGAGGAGCTTGGCAGGGTTAGGGAGAAAAAGAAAAGGACATAGTAGAAAGCTTTGAATCCACGACAGGGAAAGTACTTGAGTCAGGGAGGGGCTAGGAGAGATTGGGATGAGTGAAAGGAGAGGTGAGGAGTAAACAAAAGGGAGAGAGATGGTGAGTAGGTTTTGAAGTTAAAAGTATCTGGGTTTTGACTGGTTGGCTTAGTGGTAGAGTGTTGGCCTGGTGTGTGGATGTCCTGGGTTCGATTCCTGGTCAGGGCACACAGAAGAAGCTACCATCTGCTTCTCCACCCCTCCCCTCCCCTCTCTTTTCTCTCTCTCTCTCTCTCTCTACCTCACCCACAGCCATGGCTCAATTGGTTTGAGTGCATTGGCCGTTGGCACTGAGGTTGGCTCCACCTCAGGCACTAAAAATAGTTTGGTTGTGAGCATGGCCCTTGATGGGCAGAGCATCAGCCCCAGGTGGGGGTTGCCAAAGGATCCCGGTCAGGGTGCATGCAAAAGTCTGTCTTTCTATCTCCCCTCCTCTCACTTGGAAAACAAGAAAAAAGAAGTATCTGAATGTAGGTATCCATGAAGTTTGGGGACAAGGGATTATCATGTCAAACAAACCAGGAAAGAAGACTTTGTAACTCACATTATTAATGTGGCTCCTGTAGAAGGAAGATGAGGTCCTGACGGGAATTGTGTCAGCTTTCCAGGGAAGCAGTCAAGAACTAGGCTGAAGAATTGAATTTCTGAGTCAAGAAGAATTAAGTGCATACAGATGTATATTTTTGGAAGGGAGAGAAAACACCATTTGGTGTTGGAAGGTGGTAGAAAACACAATAAAGCAGGGAGTCAGGACCATGGCTGTCTTAGCCCAGAGTTCTTTAGAGGTCTTTAGCGTTCTCTAGAAAGCAGAGCCTGAGGCAAGGGGTAGAGTGCTTGTCTTCCCTGTGGGAGATGCAAGCTTGGGGCAGTGAAGGTGAGGAAAAGGTGGAAGGGGAGCAAGGAGAGACCTGAAACATGGGGATGCAATGCACAGTCACGTGTGTCATCACCTGCTCAACAGAATAGCAGGTCACACAGCAGGTGTGTAGGCTTCGCACCTGGAATGGAAAGCAAAACCACACCTCAGAGTTGTCCATAGAAGAGATAAAAAAGATGGGGAGTTTAATGGCCAACCCCCTTCTGTCTCCCATTTCCCATTGGTTAAATTTCACTCCTTGGGGAGCTGACTGCCCAGCGCTTCTTTCTGCCTAGGAGAGGCAGGTCCCGTGGCTTGCGGTGTGACACCCTGAGAGCTCTGATGTCATGACCTGCCTGGGTGCCCACCCCAAAGGCTTGCCTCTCTCCACACCTGACTCAACCTATAGTTGCTGGAACTGATGGTGTTCTCAGGACATTCATTCAGCTCAGGGAACTCACTGTGAAGTCAGTCATTCTTCCAGCTACTCCCATTCTTACCACAGGCTCCACTTATAGCAACTTCATTTTTATCTCTTGTATAAACAAGTCTCCAATCCTGTATCCCAGGTCCATAATTGGTTCTATGTCTTCATCCCCGACTCTCTTCCCTTCTAACTTGGATGGGATTTACAAGGAAGTAGATTTGAAATTGATGTAATTGTAATTCTACTCCAAACTGGGCCTCATGTGGTCTAACCTAGGCAGAGAATTACACTCTGAGGAACACAGTCCGGCAACCAAGGCAATTAAATTAAATTAAAACTTTAGTGGCATTTCTGGGAAGGGTGTCAAGGGAAATTAATATATTTTTAATGTATAGCAAGACCTGTTAAACTTTTTCCCATCTCTGGTATTCTCTTTATCTTTCACTCCCTGCCCCACCAAACTCCTCCGTACCTCATTTTGATTTTAAACTAAGAGTTTCCCCATCACCCTGCTTTTGTGAGCTCCTTACTTTCTTCCTCTTTCCCTTTCCTCCGCCTGCATTGTTTCTATGACAACTTCTGGTACATATAACCCATTTTTGCATTTCTGTTCTGACTTCCTTTTTCTCCCCATTACCCCAGGAGCTGGCAAAGACAGAACTCTTTAAAAAGGTTAATGCTCTAAGAACAGGGGCACTCATACATTAGTCATTTTCATTTTCATCACTTGAGAAAGAATTTGCCTTTCAGGGAGGAAATAGATGACCTTGTTATGTAGTGATTCTCCTGTCATGAAGATAATTCAAACAAAGACCGGGCAGTCAGTGCTCAGGAAATTGGGGAAGGGTTCTGGTTCTGGGCGATCTTGAGTCTTTTATAAGCTCTTACCATGTCTAAGATTTGATGTTTAGATTTGTGTCCCCTAAACTTTGCCGGGGTATCAGGGTTGCATCCTGTTAGCTTTGCCCTCTCTAGAAATCCCTGTGCCAAGGATGGGGAGTTTCTGACCCTGAACTTAATCTAACTCTTGCATTGTTTGTAATTTCTCTGGGACAAGTTGTCTGTCCTTTTAGGGTCTTCATCTTCCCTGCTGCAATCAACAACTGCAATTCTGTGTGCCCTCAAGTAGCTCAGCTTTTCCACTAATGTGTTCATTTCACCCTCTAGCTGTGTCAAGACCTGGTGTGATGACTCCTCATTTTCTAGGGGACAAAAGGCATGGCAGATGTTGGACTGGTGGGGAGGCAGCTGCCAGTGGTGCGGGTTTCCCAGGGGAGGGGGTGGGGCAGGGGACCAGCTTGCTAGACCAGCCGTGCTTCTAGGGAAGAGGCCCTTGGGAGAGGGAGGGCCACACTTGGGCGTCCGAGGACCCTTTTCTGAATCAGCTGCTCACATACAAGGAACGTCAGTCAGGACATCTTGAGTTGCAAGTGATAGATTTTAAACTGGCTGGAAAACAAAAGGTGCTAGTTGTGGGGACGTAACTGGCTTTCAAAACAGGAGGGGTGTCCGCAGCTGTGTTCTAGAGCTCACGGGCTGTGTGAAGATTTGCTGCTTGCTCTTTTTCTCCGGACCTCCACCCTTACCTCCTTTTTCAAAATGTTTTTCTTTTTATTTTTACAGAGACAGAGAGAGAGAGAGTCAGAGAGAGGGACAGATAGGGACAGACAGATAGGAACGGAGAGAGGTGAGAAGCATTAATCATCAGTTTTTTGTTGCCATTGTGACACCATAGTTGTTCATTGATTGCTTTCTCACATGTGCCTTGACCGCAGGCCTTCAGCAGACTGAGAAACCCCTTGCTCAAGCTGGCGATCTCAGGGTCTTGAACCTGGGTCCTCTGCATCCCAGTCCAATGCTCTATCCACTGCGCCACCACCTGGTCAGGCTAAAATGTTTTTTTTCTATGTTACTTCATTTTCTACTGCAGTGGAAAGAAATTTGAATTTTTCAAATTTAATTCTCTGAGTTGAATTTCACTGGCCTGGAAGGGATCATGCATTTGCCCCGACTCAGTCCTGGTGGCCAGGGGATAACATAAGCTCTTGTTGGTCAGGGGCATGTTTTCCCAAAGGAAGCTTGAGGCTTAGTTACCAATATAGAGGCTGTGGATGTCAGACGGGGAAAAGCAGCTCGCCTCTGCTCTAATACAACCCTAGCAATAATGTGGATTCTCTGAGCCCCGTTGTTTCAAGTAGAACTGTTGTGAGGACTGCTAATAATTAAGGCACAGCCCCTGTGACATAGCAGACCTTCAGTAACTAGTAGCAATTCTATTTTTTTTATTATTATTATAAGAGAAAGTTTATCTAGAAAGTTACAGAGGTCATAGAAGTGAGCCAGCTGGGCATTGTAGGTTCAGGGAACAAGTTCAAGAAGCAAAAGAAGGGCCCTTGGCACTTAGGGGAGGAGAGAGAGAGAGAGAGAGAGAGAGAGAGAGAGAGACGCAAAGGTAACACACCTGAGGAGTGTGTGTGGGGGAGACGGGGAGATTGGGAAAGGTGTGGGCGTGCCCCTGAGGGAGGGTGTGCCCCTAATAGCAATTCTTATTGTTAGGTCCAGAGAAACAACTGATAAGGGGAGAACACACTCAATGAGGTGTGTGTGAGTGTGTGCACATTTGTGTGTATGCTTGTGTGTGCCTGCATGCACTCCTGTGAGAGCTGTAGCTCTCAGGGAGGCCCAGGCTAATGAGTCCTGGTTCTTATTATCCTAACCTTCTTTCCTTCCCACTTTGCTCTCCCACTCACTATTTTTCTATCTTTCCTCCCCTCCTTTCTTTTCCCATTATTCCCTTCCTTCTTCTCCTTCCCTTTTCCTCTCACTGGCCATAGTAATACAGTATTCATGCAATAAAAATTCAGTATTTTCTTACTATTTGTGACATGACTGTGTTTATGACATTTTTTTTTACAGCCTGATGTAAAAACATGATTTGAGATATTTCCCCCAAGCACACGCCACAGAATAATATAAATAATCAGGGAAATTGGAATGGAGGAAATAAAGAGAAACAAAGTCAAATTAGGCAACACACTGAATGCTGCCATGAGAGCCAGAGGTGGGCTCTTTTTACTGAAAATAGAGTTGCACTTTCTCTATTCTTAATTTAAAAAACTGAGTAAATTGGAAATTTTCACTTTTCTCCAAAACCAGTCAGGCAATAACGTCAGCCAAACATGATGTCATGTGTGGTCCTTGATCTTGATCGTGTGGTAGTTGCTCTTGATAGTAAAAAAGCTCCACCCACTTATAGAGACTGGAGAGGGTGTTAAAGACAAATTGGGCTGGGAGACCGACAGGTCGTGAGGAGAGAGGATAAGGGGAACAGCAAATCTCTCCGCCATAAAACTTTAGAGAGGAAAGAGATTAGTACAATAGAGATACGCATGTTTTGGAGCAAAAGTATAAGTAAAGACGAAATGGAAAATCTACCTTGTTTAAATCCAGGTCCCCAAAGAATTAGACACATAGGTTTGTCTTTGTGCTGGGGCCATGGAAAGCCACCAGGCTGCCTCTTTGCTGGCTGGTCCCTTTTGGGAATGATTGATACTGAAAAAAGGTGGTTCCATGTCAGAGCAGTCAATATATAATATGGTCATCGGGGCAACTATGCATAAACCAACTACTGCTTCTTTAATGACCCCTACAAACACAGCTACAAGTCACTTCTTGTTTAGAGAGGCTCCAGCAACATTTGGGAAGCTAGGAAGAGGCAGAGGCATCAGGGAGAGGCGAGAAGGTCTGCTATGCTCCCCGCATCAGGTGGAAAAGGGCAGCTAACCAAGCAGTTGTGCCTGAGCCCTGGGATTGTCCCCAGGGGGTAGGATGCACCCCGACAAGAGGTTTGGATTCTGTTGAGCCTTGAGGTTGTAAGGAGACAAGGGACCTCAGCCTGACTCTGGAGATGGTGCCCGAGCTAATTAATGAGAAGCCATGAGGATACATGCGTTTCATCTACTCTAAAGAGCCTCTGTTGACTCCTCCCCTCCTGGCTGACACTGGGGAAAGTTCTGGGGGGCTTTTCTATCCTCCTATGTAAGGGGGAACATGAATCCTTGGCTCATGTCCTTCCTGGGCCTGTTGTGGGGATACTCTCATTTGGAAAGAATTTACCAGGCTCAGACCACACATTCAGCGTTGGTCAGACACTTCAGGGAGTAAAGAATAAGGTTAATTCTCAGCCTTTATCCTTAAAGAACTAACAGATGTGGACGGACTTGACAGAGCTATTGGGGGTGGGGGTTGTAGATGAGTTATACACCCTCGGGAGGTAACCTGCCTGGCCAGGTCTCAGGCTTAGTTAGTCCGGCTCTGCCCTCACTGACTGGGAAGGGGTCCATCTCTGGGCCATCGCTTTAAAACCGGGGGTGGGAATGGTGGCTCTGGAAGGCCTCTTCCAGGTCTGGCCTACAAGAATCTCCCGATTGTGCAAATCCTTTGCTTGGAAGGCCCACAACAGGAACTGAAGTCAATGGCCAGGATGTGCTAGGTTTCTACCTATGGCAAAGTCAGATTGTCTCTCTCCATACCACCCCCAACATCCCCCATCCCCCCAGGAAACCCAGCCAGTTCAGCAACGTGCCATGGCCTCCCAAGTTCGAGCCGCATGAAAGCAGCCCTGTTCTGAGCATGGGCCATGTGTCTGGGAGGGGACTGGATGGTGGGCGAGGGGTATCAGCCTGTACTGTGGGCTTCCACTGCAGAAGGACAGGACAGCTGGTTAGTGTCCTCCCTGCTATTGCGGTGCTGTGTGTGCGTGTGTGTGCACGCACGCATGCGCGTGTCCCGGTGGGTACCTCTGCTCTGAGTCCACGCGCGGCCTTTGTTGTTTTTCTCCATAAGGGTCTGATCAAGGCAGCTTTAGACTTGCCAAGCCTTCCCAGGGCCAAATGTTTTCACTTTTCTCTTCGCTGGACTCCTGGTGCTGTCATTCTCAGTTGCCGTGGGCAGGTTTGCGTGTCAGAAGCATTCTGCTAACCCTGTGGGTCTTCTCCAAAAGCCACCTAAGTGGAGAGAGTCAAAGCCGTTCCCCAAACTGGAATCCACATTGCCGCTGATCCCCAAGCCAGAGGCAAATTCTTGCACCTAGTCTTCCAACAGCTTTTGCAGGCTGGCCAAAACCTAAGCTCCCCACGCCTCCCCAGTTTAAGACAGTGTAAAGAAAAACAGGTGCCCCCTGGTCTAGTCACATCCCCTATAAAACAGTTGGAGTCTCTCCTTTTTTGTGGGAAAACAGCAGAGGGGGGGCAGACTAATTACCTTCCTCCCAGGAACCTGATTGAGGGAAGGTTGAGCCGTGTGGGAAAGAAAGGTGAATTGCCATCGTGAATTGTCACCAAGGAGCCGTTTAAATAGGCTGCCTAGAAGCGAAGTGAGCTTCCTGGCTCAGGCGGTGTTCAAGCGGGCGCTGGGCGACCACCTTAGGGAGGGAAGCACACAAAGGTGACTGACTGATTAACTTGGCTGAGGTTAAAGTAGAAATCCTGACATTTTGCAGTGATGCTGACATTGCATTGAGCGCCTCTGCTTTTCTGAAATTTTTATTTAAAAAAATATTTTTATTGTGGTAGAATGCACACAGTATAAAATTGGCCATTTTATTCATTTTTAAGTTTCCTGGTCAGCAGCAGAAGTAAGTGCATTTGTCCTGTGCAAGCATCACTACCATTCATCTCCAGAACTTACTGTTCTCAAAATGAAACTCCACACCCATGATACAATAAGTGTATTTTCCCTCTCCCCCAGCCCACCAATTCTACTTTCTGTCGCTGTGAGTTTGAGTACTCTGTGTACCTCATACAAGTGGAATCGTACAATATTTGTCCTTTGGTGACTGACCTATTTCACTTAGCATTACGTCTTCAAGATTCATCTAGGTTGCAGCATGTGTCAGAATGTCATTGGTTTAGGGTTAAAATTCCCCTCTGTGTATATATAGCACATTTTGTTTATCCATTCCCCAATCGATGGACATTGGGGAGGTTTCCTTCATTGGTGATTGTGAATACTGCGGCTGTGAACAAGGGCGTGCAAATATCTGTTTGAGTCCTGCTGTCCATTATTTGGAGTTGATGCCTAGAATTGAAATTGCTAGATCATGCGGTAAGTCTACGTTTAATTTTTTGTGGAACTGCCATACTGTTTTCCACAGTGACTGTATCATTTTATGTCCCAACCAGCAATGCACGAGGGGTCAGTGCCTCTTCTCTTAATGAGTCATTTCTTTTTGGTCTCCCAGCACCTGAAGGAAGTGTGGGCAGGAGATGTGCTGTTATGCTTGCCAGGTCTGGACCATCTAAAAAGAGAAAGGCAGGGGGGATATCTGTTTGGTTTCAAATGCTAGGAAGCTGAAAACATCGATAACCCCGAGAGATGACAATTCCGATTAGCAGCTGGACTGAATTAAGCATTTAACAGGAAGGGCGCAGACACCCTTATAAAGGTAGAAACCTAGAGACATGATCTTTGTTCTGTTTTAAAACTCAGGCCTGAAGGAGGGTGTGTAGCAATTTCAGGCGAGATTTGCTGACACCATGAGTCTCTTCCACAGCAGGTACTGGGGTTTGTGTTGTTTTCATATTTCTTAGACCCTAACAGCCAAGTGCATCTTTAGGACTCAATACCTATTGGGCGCTCACTACGTGCCAGGCATTCTGTATGTACTTTCTGTTCATTAGTCCTCTTTAAGATCTAGAAGGCGTATGTTCTAAGAATCACCTCCCCCCATCCCCATTAAGTGCAGCAGAGCATGACCAAAGTTCTAAGTGAGCACTGAGGCCTTAATGACAGTTGCCAGGAATGTGACAACAGGGGGACAATAAGCTTCCATGAGATTTGGAGGCTGAGCCAGGGCTCTGTCTGACTCTAGGCTCTGTGCCTCTTATTTTGTTGCTTAATGAATTTTCACTGATTATCTTGCTTGTGCAGTGACTCAAGGTTATGTCAATGAGCCCTTTGCTGGCCTGGGTCTTCTGCCTAATTGTTGCCTCAACTTATGACAAAGATGTAAGCAATGAGATTACTTTGATTCCTCTTGTGAATCAGGAAGAGGAGGTGGGTCTGCCTTTCCAGGCTCGGAAGAGAGAAGGTTCTCCCCGGTTTCTGGATAAGAATGCCACTACCCGGCACACGTGGCTTAGTGGGAGTGGTTCATGGTCTCTCCTCCTCTCCATCCCTGACCTACATGCTCTCTGTTTGACTGGGTCTCTCAAGGGCACCTGGCCTTCTAAGCATTCAACCTTGAAGTCACCTTTGACTGTTTCCTCTCCTGATCTGTCCCCTCAGAATAGACCAGCAGTTCTGTCTCAGGGATATGACCTTCTCAAGCCATTGATACAGTCAAGCCTCCCCTGGTGTCCAGGCTCTGACGGCCTTGCCTGCTGACTTCTGCAGCAGCCTTCTTTCTAGTGGGTCTTTCCACCTGCGGCCTCACCCCTCCTGGTACACTCTACACCTGGCGGCTGGCCTAATTCTCTTGAAATGCTATTTTGAGTTTGTCACTTGTCCATTCAGAAGTCGGCAGGAGCTCCCATTTGCCTCCCACGTTTCATCTAAACTCCCCAGCATGTGTCTGACGACCTTTGCAAACTCACATTTAACTACCTTCATCTCCTGCAACCTCCTGACTTCTCATCTTTCCTCTGGCCTGAAACAACCCATGTAAGATGTTAGCTTTGGGGTATGGCTCTGCCCTTGCTTTTCGGATTCAAGTCTATCCTGATTAGGACACAACAAAGATGTGTGAGTAGTGTTGTTTGACAATATATCCCTACTTCCTAGGCAATGCCTGTCGCATAGGAGGTGCTCAAGAAATATTTGTTAAATGAATGAATGAATGTTAAAGACACATCTCTTCTTGAACAACACTATCTGGGTTAATTAGTACACATTTAAAAGACTTTGTGCTCAGTATTTAGGACATGAAATAGTCCAGATCTGTGAACAAGTACCACATTTCCTTGATTACATGATAGAATAATAGTAAGATGCAGTTAATTTAAAACCAGCTTTTGGTGATGAAAGAAACCCTATTACTTATACACAGCATAATAGTATCTACCTTGTCACCCCTATCCACTGTTTACTAAGCACTGTCTGTGTTCCCAAGTGATTAAAATACATTATTTAATCTTCAGTGATAGGTATTATTAATCCAACACCCTGGGACCATAGTAAACATTCAACAAGTGGATTTATTTAGTGGGTGTCAGTTTGGGTGGTTGTTGGTGTTGTATTGTCTGCCTGCTCAGCATTCATTCACCTTTTCCCTAGTAACGACTCTCAGAATTCCCCTTAAGGAAATATCTCTCCCACTGTCAGTCCATATTTTGCTGTGACTGGTCCTTCTGCCCACCCTGTGGGGCCAAGGGGAGGGCGCATGACCCAGGTTTTGCCAATGAGATCATTGAATACTTTGGTGGTAGCGGCTGGCTTGGGGATGGTGCCTGACCCCAGCTGGAACTAGAAAGGGGACCCTTCTCTCTGCTGAGGCTGCTCGATTGGTGGGATTTGGGCATGCAGCAGCAGGTGGGCATCTGTAGCATTGTGAGCACCTGTGGGGAGCAGGGCTGGCAGGGAGGAGACGGGTCCTGCTTCTGGGTTTGGGTCCAGCAGAACCTGTTTACCCCAAGGCTTTTCAGCACCCTGAACATCTGATTCCTGGAGCCAGTTCCTTCCCTCTACAAGGCAGTTTGGCTTAAACCGGTTTTGGTTGGAATTCTGTATTCTACAGTGAGAAGTCTTCTTTGATCCAAACAGGAATTATGATGATAATGATGCTTAGTGTGCTCTAGGAGGTTGAGATGCTCAGCGCTCAGTGTAGCTGGGGTGCAGGACATGTGGAGTCGAGCCCATGGTAGGCACTTGGATATCCGATTGTACACGACAGAAAACACGTGTTCAAAGAGTGAGCGTGTGATAGGTGCTGGAGGACTTCGGAGGGGGGGGGGAGCTGCCGGGGGTGCATTCAGTGGGGGGCTTGGCAAAGGTCAAGGTTGGAACCTGTTGGGGGGACTTTGGTGGGGCGTGGAGGAGGGGGAGGGGGCTCCAGGCAGGAGGTGAGCAACATCATTGATGGAGGGCAATGCAGAGTGTAGGCAGGACAAAGGGTATAGATGAGCTTGGCCACTTCTGTTGGCGAGAGAGGACACAGAGCAGGCAAACTGGCCTGGGAGCTGCCCTCCAGGGCTTTGGGTTTCAGAACTTGGGGTGGGGTCCGGACCTCCCTCCCAGAAGCCCCATTGCCTGAGCACTGTGTTTTACTCTGTGGAGCAGGACTGTATATGTTTGTGTATATGTTTTCTTCAGTCTTCCAATGTCTTCTACTTTTCTACATTAGTGGTCACAGGAAGGAAGGAAGCAGTCCTGTCCCGTTTTAGCATGGGGTGACACTCTCTGCCTGTGGAACAGTCGGCCTGGGTTTGAGTCCTGGCCCACCATGTACCACCTGTGATCCCTGGACAAGTCAGTCATTATCTCCATGCCTCGGTTTGCTCACCTGTGAAATGGGAATAATAGACATCTCTACATCAGGCTGTTGCTGGGAAGATGAAATGAGTCAGCGAAGGACCAGCATTGAGAATAGTGCCCGACACCGTGTAAGCCTAGATAAGTGTAAGCTATTTATTATTATTTATATTATTACTTGAGGCTCATAAGGCTCGTTGTAGGAGCTCAGTGATCCCATTTTCCAAATCAGGCCCCGGCTAAGCAGGGAGTCTTGTCTCAGGCATGAACTGACGGGGAAGAATGACCGTCTCTGGGAGAAAACTGGCTGCGGGTGTGTTTGGGGGGGCTTGGTTAATTTTTCTTGGCACCCCTGCCCATGAACACTGTGAGGTTCCATCATGAGCTGCAGATGGCTCGGCACTCCTGCCTAGCAGAGGCCGCCTGCGCCCCAACTGCCATCATCCGGCCGTGGGTGTCCTTTGTCACTCGGGCTCCTTTCATTTAGATTCCCAGGGCTTCTACTTGCAGGGTTTTCGACACTCCTGGGCCCTCCGAGCCATGGGGTCTCGCTAACGTATGGTTCCTTCGTTTCTACATCGAAAGACGATTTACCTAACAGATGGGATCTTTTGAATATTTATGTCTGGACGCATCTGTTCTGGACTTGAAAGTTTAATAACTTTCTGAAGCGCTGGTAAAGCCTGTCGATGGTGAGCGGACAGCCCACGGGGTCAGCTCCTCAGCGGTGACTCTGGGGCAGGGGTTGTGTCTTGGGACACTCTGGCTGGCAGCCATGCTCTCTGAATCCCCCTCCCTCCTCTCTGTGGCGCAGGGGCAGGCAGGGCTCACTCAGTGGACCCATTAAATGTGTTTACAGGGAGGACAGTGGTTTCAAAAGGTAGATGTCTTCTTGTACTCTGCTTCCCAGGGGAAGACTGGTGCGTGGTTTGGGTGCAGAATGGAGCAGTGTGGCCTTGTCTGGGTCTTTGTCCCCACAGTCCACTGGGGCTCTGGGGGAGTCTAAATGGATGTGCAGGAGGGGGCTTAACCACAAAACAACAAGACTCTCAAAGCTGGCATGCTGAGAGTTTATCTTGAATCCTTTTAACTCTTTAGTTCTCGCTGCCCATTCCCGCCTCTCCTGACCCTGATGGCATTCTCTAAAATCCCCACCCACGTAGGCGCTGCACCAGTCCTAACAGGCTATCAAGATGGAAGAGTGACAGCAGGAATGACACCAGCATGCCCCGTAAATGTGCAGTGAGTCCTCACATGTGCCAAGCGTGTGCTACAGCTGTGTTCTTTATTGTCATGTCTAATTACCCCCGCAACACCAACGTAAGACCACCATCCCCTGCATTTTATAGATAAGGAAACTGAAGCGCTGAGACTGTAATGAACCTGTCCCAGGTCACACGATTACTATGGGGGCAGTTAGGATTTGAACCCAGGGAATCTAATACCAGCGCCCAAACTCTCAATACTTTATTGCCTGACTGGAATCTCTCAGCCAGCATTTTCCAAAAGGTGTTTTTGTTTTGTTTGTTTTTTATTTTTATGTATGGAACAACATCAAATAACTACAGTTGCTATTTCCCCTCAGGCCTGGTTAAAGCACCTAGCAACTCCTTAAAGGCTCTGAGGAGTCCTGCAGTGAAGAATCTTTGCGGAAATCTGTGTTTTCCACAATTCTTCAGCAAAAAACAATCTCCTTTTTTCTTAATACCAAATGAGCAAAAAAATCACAGATGGAATACACTGCAAGCCACTTTGGGTAACACAATTGAAAATGAGTGTTGGCTTAAAATATTACCTCTTCAGAGATACTTCCATTCTAACAAAATTCAAAGTTTTAGGTCTTAATAAGAAGATGGTGGGAGTGAATAGAAACCATATTGATGGGATTTTAAGTATCATTATCTAGAGAAGGTTTTCTTAAGGGAGAAGCTTCAAAAAGCCCAGAATTATTACTGTGTGTGTGTATGTATATATATACTGCTCTCCAAACTTAGGGGACATTTCAAAATGAATATGGAGCAATAAAAAAAAGAAGCATTTGATCTTTTTTTATTAAACAAGAATGTCAGAAAAGCAAATGACAAGTCAAAGAAAGTTCAATTATGCAAATGAGATGCAAAACCAACTTTTATTTCATTGGTGAAAATGCACTAAACAAAAGGCTGGAAGTACTGGAGTATCTGCACATTCCTGGATCCCCTAATTTTTGTGAGCAGTGTATTTAAAAAATACGGTATTTAAAAACTGTTCTAAGCTTACAGAAGATTGTGAAAGTAGTACGAAGAACTCGTGGACACCTTTCACCCTGAGACCCCTCTCAAGTTTGGCCAGTGTCCCAGTAACACCCATTAAAACACAAGGTCCAATCCTGGGTCACAGGTGGCACTAGGTTGTCCTGTCCCTTGGGTCTTTTCAATTGGGAACAGTTCTTTCTTTTTCTTTGATTGTTAAGACTGAAAATTTTGAAGTGCTCAAGGCTGTTATTTTGTCAAATGTCCCTCAATTTGTGTCTGTCCTTTGTTTCCTCTCCAGGATACCCAGGTTTGAATTTTTAGCCAGAATATCATAAATGCTGTGTTCTCTTCATGGAAACCTATTGGCAGGTCAGTGCAAGATGTCTATTTGTCCTGTTGTTGTTGGTGGTAACTTTGGTCACTTGTTTAAGGTGGTGTCTTCAGGTTTCTCAGCTTAAAGTGATCCTTTCTCCCTCTTTGTAGCAAATGCTTTTCGATATGGTGTAAAATCCCATTCCTCATCCACTTTCAGCCACTAGTTCAAGCATCTTTTGACATTTCCTGACTGAATTGTTACTTTGGTGGTTGCCAAATGGTAAATTTCTATTATTATGACTCCTTTTCCACTTAATAGCTGCCTTTCTACTACAGGTAAAAGACCTTCTTCTCCCCATTTACTTAGTTTATTTAACATTTTACATCTTTTTGTATGTATAGGCTTCTATTTTACTCAATGGCTCTAATCTCTTACTATCATAGTTTATTTTGATGTTCTAATTTTTCTGGTTTGGCCAGTGAGAACCCACTCAAACTGGCTCCTCTATCCTTTTGACATATTCTCATCATCCTTTGAGCACTTCTTAACTTTTGGGCAGCAGAAGGTGTTCCAGGTGACTGCACTTTTTTTGCCCCAGCCCTAGAACCAGCCATGTCTCCAGAAGTTCTGGTTCCTTTTAGTGGAGAATAGTATTTCAAAACCAAGATTTGAACAAGAGGTGTGCTCATTGAGACTGGGACATCGCTGCCCTCAGGCCCCATCAATGGAAAGAGCTAGGAAATGACACATTTGTAATATACACAAAGTTACATTGATTTTTATTAAAAACCATGAGTTCATATCAATGCTTCCAACTTCAACCCAACATCACAGAGCATACTCTAGTTTTCTTCCTTTCTATGTTTATATCTCCTTTCACTTGTCAGAAACCTGGCTCCCCTAATCTCTGCCTTCTCTGTGGTCAATCTCTGAACTCTCTGACTTCTGCTCCCTGTGTGTGGACCCTGACCCCAGCTTGGGCCTGCCTTTCCCAGGTCTCCTGGCTCATTTGGGCCTGCCTAATAGTGTTTGGATGAAGGAAGGAAAAAGGGAAGGGGGAAAGGAGGGAGGAGGGGAGAGAGAAGAGAAGGAAGGAAGGAAGGGAGGGAGGGACAAAAGGAGGGAGGGAGGGAAAAAGGAAGGAAGGAAGGAAGGAAGGAAGGAAGGAAGAAAGGAAAAAAGAAAAGAAGGAAGCTAATGAATATTTTTTAAAGCAGGGAGAAGAAGAAGGGGATAGGGAAAGCCATATGGATTTTATAACATTTTTTTAATACTCAAAATATTTGGGTTTGTGGTAAACTCAATCTCATTTGATCCTCTGAGATACCAATTTATTTTATTCTTAATAGTTCAAGGGGCAGAACTAAGATCAGTAAGTAGGCATTATATGGTGGCGGACTGCAGCTCACTATAAAATATATTTCTCCAGTGGGAGCTGCTCAACGTAGAGTGGTCTTGGCTGCAAAGGAGTGAGCTCCTTGTCCATAGAGGAGTTCATTTAGAGACTGTAGGTTCACCAGTTGGAGGGACAGTGACAAGATTCCTTACATTGGGAGAGAAATTGAATTACATGCTTGTAGAGTTAAACGCTGACTCGATAATAGTCGCTTAGCTGGAGGCCAGAATTTGATCACACTTCTCAAGGTGCAGTGACACCAATTGCCCCGGGGTGGCTGAGGAAGCGGGCAGGGCTCCAGAAGGAGACTTCTTTCTCTTTCCTGTTGGAGTCTGCAGCACTGTGAGGACACAGCCCTGGAAGGTGCAGCCCAGAGCTGTACGTTTGCATGACGAGTTTGCATCTCGGGATAAAACATAACTCCAGCTTGAGACAGTCTTTAGTTCAGTGCCAACAATCTAACGTTGGCTTCAAAGGAGAAGCTAAAAATGTTCTTCTTGGAGCTGGTTCTGGCCCTTGTGGTTCTTTTATTGCTCCCAAATGGACCACATCCTGGGGAGCTTTGGTGATTACCCCGACGGCGGTAACCTATCAAACACAACAAGTGAAATCTAAACGGATTTTTTCTCAGGAGCCAATTTGAATGCCAGAGGTTTCTGTATTCTTGCCTCTTTGCTTATAGCCTCCTGCCCAAGCAATCTACCTGCAGTTCTACTGTGAAGGAGCCAGAGTTTTCATATTTTTTCAAATGCTGAAAAAAACTTAAGACTTAAAATTCTATGTAATACCAGCAAGCATGCCTTCAATCATCTGGGACCAGTGACAATTCAATAAATGTTAGTCAATGCCCTTTTTTGAGCCAGCAACTGTACTAGCTCTAAACTATACCACAACTAAGCAAGGTGTCTATTGTCCCATTTCATAGATGAGAAAACTGAGGCAGAGTAGAACAAAAACTTTATCATGAGCAATAACAACCTGCGTGTAGAGCTCTATCTTCTCTTCCTGCTTCCTAGAGCAGCTTGGTTGACTTGTTACTGGGCAGAAATGGAGTGGAGCTGGCCCACCTTTCCCTAGATAAATGGCAATGTTCATGACTGTGTTTTGTTTTCTTGATGAAGGTGCTATAAATCAGAAACATTTTGGACCAGTGGAAAATCCCGATGGAATTCTGCATCTGGACATATTGTTAACATTCTCACAAAAACCTGGTGCTTGCTAGCTTTTTGGCTATGTGGTAAATACTTATGCGTATATATTTCCCAGTACAATGTATTTGTGCTTTGGGTGCATCTTGTGTAGGTGGGCATCCACCTTAGTCACCACAAATCCTGAAGAACAAGTATTCTACCCGGCAATGGGTCACTAGGAGACCTGAAAAAATAGCTTATGTAGGAGTTAAAAAAAAAATTCTGACAGGGAGGTTTTTTCATGTGTCTTTTCCAAAGGCCAGAGTTCAGATTTATGATGTTGGAATATTCATGAGTTGCTGCAGTGTTTCATACTAGAGAGAAGAGTTTCCTGTGATAGAAATGAACCTTAAGGCTGGGGTTTTTCTGAATTAAGGTTCAGATAGGCAGATGGGATGCAAAGCCATCATACAACACACTAGGGAGGCTGTGGGTTCACATTGTAAAAAGGTACTTAATGATTTGGAATATGGTAGTGCCTATTTTTATCCATCCATCCACCCACCCATCCATTCATCATCCATCATCCACCCACCCATCCATCCATCCATCCATCCATCGTCCATCATCCATCATCCATCCATCATCCATCCATCCATCTATCCATCCATCCATCCATCCATTATCTGCTGTCACCCCCTGTTGAAACCGACAGAGGTGGACCAAAACAAAACAGAAGAGAATGAAACAAAACAAAAACCTTTAACTGGTTTTCAACAAAGTTGGGGAGAGATAATGCATGCAAGAATAGACAGACCATAGAGCAATGAGGTTTCTAATTAAGTATCAAAATGGGTGGTCAAAATAATGGGTATTTTCCAGGGGCCTAGAAGAAGGAGGTCTTTGAGGATGTGGTCTGGCTGGTCTGGCCATTTTTGTTGCCTTCAAAGACCACTGCGGCACCCACAAGACTGCCAGGGACCCAATTAGTCCCAGTCTTAATACAGGCTGAGCTGAAAAAATGGATAGATGGTCTACCCACTGCTGAGACCCAGTTGGGGTCTCCTTAGCTCTCTGTTTGAAAATGAGATGCCATGTTTAATCTTAAATACCAGGGTGATGGTCCCGCAGGATTGAAAGAAGATGAAACAAGCCAGATTCATTTCAGGAAAGACTGTTTTTCTCTTCTCTCCCTGGTTTCACTGCTAACCTATAATGAGAATTTGTTTGCATGTCCAAAGCCAGAAAAACCAGCTACAAAACCAACTCTCCCAGCAGCCGACTCCTCTGGCTTTTATGACCTCCAGGGCTGCAAGGTTGACAGTAGGGGACCCAGACACTAAGGGGTCCTTGAATGTGAGGTGCAGACATATGTGACATAATTAGGCGGCCTTTACGAGGAAAGCAGAGAGAAGTCATTAGGTCTGCTGTTTAACAAAGAGAAACTTCCTGCTCCCACCCGCTATTAAAGAGCTGCTTTTCAACTGTGTTGCACTTCTTTGATCCCTGAAGGCCCCTGATATTCTGCTCACATCCTGTCATGATATTTAATGATGCTTCACATGTGCACCAGGAGTGCGGCCCAACTGAGCATCGTGCTGGGAAAGGGATTGTAACGTGGCAAGTGTTTGATGTGGTTCCTCGCACCGCAAGGTTAGCGCCGCGGCTGCGCAGATGCCAGTCGGCACCCTGATCGCAGCTTCTCACACGGGTCCTCGCTGGGCACTTGGCGGCTGCCCGGAACAACTGGACTCTGCTTTGTGAGAGATCTTCAGCTCTCAGGTGCCCCCTGAGCATCCTCATTCTCAGGCTGAGCACTCCCTTTCTGCTCCTGTTCCTCCTGTCAGCCTGGGTTCCCATACCGTCGGGTCTGATTGTCCTTCTTGGGATGTTCTGGCAGGACAGCACTGCTGCCCTTGTTCTCTGAACAGTGAGAAGTTGGCCTTGGCTTCTTTGGTATCTGTTGAGCCCAGGTGTCTGAAACAGAGCCGTAGTCTTGGTATAGAAAGGCATTTATTTGGATTCCTCTGAGATTCAGAAATGGGTTCGAGCTCATATTCCAAGGGTTGGCTTGTGTGGACACTTTCTTTCCCTCCCTGGCTATTTGGGTTGAAGGACCTCTCCCTTTGCTGACTTCAGCCAGAGGGCCATCCCGAGTGTTCCACAAAGGCCAGTGGGATTGAAGTAAACCATTGCTAGCCGCCTCTCAGTGGAGATGCCTCCCGGTCCTTCTGCTTCTCTCCCTCTCTAGTGTTGCCTCCGGGCCCAAAGCCTGTCGTTTCTCTCCTGGACTTTAGCTAGACCCTCCTAATGATCTCCCTACATTTATTTCTGCCCCTTCCTTTAAACACAGCTTCCTAACAATTTTTCAGCAGCTTCCCATTTACTAAAACCCAGATGTGTTATCATGGCCTTCGAGGCTCTGCAAGATCTAGCCCCTGCCTACTTCTCCAGGGGTCACCTTGTACCTCTCTTCCCTCCAACCCTATGCTTCATCTATATCGGGCTATCTTTTAATTCTGTGGACACACTGGCTTCTTTCTCTCACCCTGGGCTAGTTCGTAGTATGGTTCCCTCTGCCTAGAATGCTCCCTCCACTTTTCTCTTTGCCTGGCTGGGACCCTTTTCGTTTTCAGACCTAAAATATTATAGCCTTCCATGCGACATCCATGGAGAGGCCCTCCCATATCTCTGAGCCCCTGCTATTGTCTGACCCTGCACTATTTACTTGATAGAACGGATCACAATTTGTAATGGTATGCTTGTTTAGATGCTTATTTTCTCCTACCCTTCGTGCCCCATCTCCTCTTGCCTTTTCCTACTTTCTGGTCCTCTGTCAGGCCAGGCTCTTGTCCTCTCTGATCTCCAATATATTCCCAGCCCCGAGCTCTCGGCCCCTGGTAGGTGATGATTTTTTTTTTTTTTTGTGGCAGAGACAGAGAGAGAGTCAGAGAGAAGGACAGATAGGGACAGATAGACAGGAAGGGAGAGAGATGAGAAACATTAATTCTTCACTGCAGTTCCTTAGTTGTTCATTGATTGATTTCTCATATGTGCCTTGACCGGGGGACTACAGCAGACTGAGTGACCCCTTGCTCAAGCCAGCGACCTTGGGCTCAAGCTGGTGAGCCTTGCTCAAACCCAATGAGCCTGCGCTCAAGCTGGCGACCTCGCGGTCTCGAACCTGGGTCCTCGGCATCCTAGTCCAACGCTCTATCCACTGCACCACCGCCTGGTCAGGCAACAGCACTCATTGAATGAATGAATAACTGAATGGATTGATGAATGCAGCGGCATATTTATCTCCAGCTATCCATCAACTTGAATACGTATAAGACACGTTCCTGAGTTACTGACTTTCAGGAGAAACTTTGAAGATAGAATGGTCTTGCTGAAGTAAGCATCCGTGTTGCCTTCTTTATTCTCCATGTTCCAGCAAGATGGAGTTTTACTAGAATCTCCTCACAACATAAATGCTGGCCCAGACTGTCCTGGTTGAATTTATAGATCTTCCACTAAGATTTATATTGCTTTTATTTTCAACAGGCTGAGAATGTTTATAAAGTAGCCCTTTCCTGACTGTTTTAGTGCCTTATCTAGATTAAAAAAAAAAAAAAAAGGAATTGGAAGTCTTGAGTACCATTCTTCACTCTAACCCAGTGGTTCTTAACCTGGGTTCTATCGAACCCTAGGGGTTCCATGAGTCAGTCTCAGGGGTTCAGAGAAGCCTCTGTCGTGGAGGCCAGAATAAAGTAATACTGTAATTTGTTGTGAGTTCATGCACTTTGTTGGTTTTGTTCTTTGAGCAAGGTGATGTTCATGCACGGCTCATTTTGTGCACCAGTAAAAAACCATATACCTATGTCTTGAATTTGGAAAAAAAAATCATATTTTATTTATCACTAAAGAAGGGTTCGGTCTGACCTGTGGTGGCGCAGTGGATCAAGCATCAACCTGGAATGCTGAGGTCGCCAGTTCAAAACCCTGGGCTTACCTGGTCAAGACACATATGGGAGTTGACACTTCCTGCTCCTTCCCACTTCTCTCTCTCTCCTCTAAAAAAAAGTGAATAAATAAAAAGTAATTTAAATTAAAAAAAAAGAAAAAAAAAGAAGGGTTCGGTGAATGCACATATGAAACTGGTGGGTTCGGTACCTCAAAAAAGGTTAAGAACCACTGCTCTAACCTCAAAACAAAGGACTCACGTGTCTTTTTCTTTCTTTGCTTTTTGTTATGTGTAACTTTCCTGCAACCCCACCCACAAGCACAGAGTGGAGAGAGCTGATGCTAATCAAAGTGATGCTTTCAAGCATAATTTCTGAACTGAAAAATTCGCGTTCGTTTCCTAGGGCTGCTTTATCAGAGCGCCGCTCACTGGGTGGCTGGAAACAACAGAAGTATATTGCCTCACGGTTCTGGAGGACAGAAGTCTGAGGTCAAGGTATGGGCAGTGTTGGTTTCTTCTGGAGGCTCTGAGTGAGGCTGTTCCATGCCTCCCTCCCACCTTCTGGAGTCTGCTGGCAATCCTTGGTGTTCCTTGGCTTGTTGAGGTATCACTCCAGTCTCTGCCTGTTGTCACATGGCCTCCTATTCCCTGTGCCTCTGAGCCCATGTCTCAAATCTCCCTTTTCTTTCTCTTAGAGCAAGGATAGTCAACCTTTTTATACATACCACCTAGGTTTGTATCTCTGTTAGTAGTAAAATTTTCTAACCGCCCACCGGTTCCACAGAAATGGTGATTTATAAGGTAGGGAAGTAACTTTACTTTATAAAATTTATAAAGCAGAGTTACAGCAAGTTAAAGCATATAATAATAATTACTTACCAAGTACTTTATGTCGGATTTTTGCTAAGTTTGGCAGAATAAATCTTTATAAAACAACTTACTATATAGTTAAAACTATCTTTTTATTTATACTTTGGTTGCTCTGCTACCGCCCACCATGAAAGCTGGAACGCCCACTAGTGGGCCGTAGGGATCAGGTTGACTACTACTGTCTTAGAGGGACACCAGTCATCGGATTGAGGTCCCACCCTAATTTCAAAATAATTTATTTTATTCTGAGATCCATACCTTAATTACACCTGCAAGGACCCTATTTCCATTAGGTCGCATTCACAGGTTCCAAGGGTTAGGATTTAGACATATCCTTTTGGGGGACAAGGCTGGGCAGTGAGCTCCTCAGAGGCAAAGTCACTTGTCAGAGACATGCAGCTAAGTGGTGAGGAGGTCAGAACAACCACTCAGAACTTTGGGTGTCAGCCAGTGCTCTTTATTGTAATGTTTCTCAAAAGAATTTCTCCTATGGCCTTGATTACATATACCTTTCTTTTTCTGCATTAGAGCCCCTTTCGTGACCTGGAAATTGATTGTGCAAGCATCCCCAGCTCAAACCACATTAATCAATCTAATCCAAACAATGATCACACTGGTTTGGGCGGGTGTTATTTCTCTCAGTTTGGAAGAGAAGATAAAAGATCACAAAAACTATTTCGGCTGAGCTGATTACATCTATATGACAAAATCATATTTGTTGATGCTCAATGGCACCCATTCAAACTTCTGTCAATTAAAATGAAGATTTCCCCATCTTTGTCTCTGACTGCTTGGGCTAGAAGCACTTGGTGCTTTTAGCTAGGGCCCAGTGAGTGGCAGTCAAGGTCAGAATGGTTGACCACAAGCCAGGGTAGGGGACCTCTGTCATGTTCTGTCCCGACACACACCTTAGATGATGGTCATAGGCCAGGTACATGCCAGTGGCTCTACCCAGGTTTTCACAAAATCCAAACCTTTCTACAGGAAATTAGAGCAAACAGCACCAAAACCATTTCTGTGTGTGTGTGTGTGTGTGTGTGTGCGTGTGTTCAGAGAGGACTATGTGGGAACTTGATATTCACAAAAGCATTTTACAAGCATGTGAGTAAGAAAACCCATCTTTTAAAGACGTAATAAACCGTACAAGCTTTCTTCATCTATCCTTGCCTTCCTTGTTCCTTATAAAAAATTTAGCAATGGTTAAATTAAAAACAAAATGGAGGTCATAATAAAATAAAACCTCACAACCACCACAGTAATTTATAATTGCCCAAAGTATTAACGGTACATCCCTAAGTGGCATTCCCTCATCCTGTGGCCTGCATAGGACAGGATAGGAAATGAAATTTCTTTTAGCTAGCGACCATACCATCCCTTCCTTTCCACTCATGAAAGCACTTGGAAGGCAAGTGAATAGGCAGATAACTACATGTAATTCATTCTTAAACTGTAAAGCTAAAGTTCATTATGTGACCATATAGCAGAAAGCCTAACTTGAAATTTCTTTAATTTCAAGGATTTACCAACCTTAGCACAATAATCCCCTCAGACCAGTGTCTTTCACGGTGGCAAGATGGCTGCACTAGCTCCATGCTTTGGTCATCTAAGCATGAGGATATTCAGCAGGGACGAAAACCCTCTCTTTTTTTCTCTAAAGCAATAATTCTTTCCTAGAAACCCCCACCAGACTGTCCATCCCATTTAAGTGGTAGATTTGGGTCAGATTTGTACCCTAATCCCTGATTAAGGAAACAGGGCTGGCTATCACCAATAGTTTAGCTAATCACATAGTCTATATGTTACCCAAACAACATTGGTATTCTGCTTCAAAGGAAAAGGGATATATTAGGACAATTTTGTTTATAAGGGTCATGACAACCAAATAAAAATAGCCTAAACAAGAATGAAAATTTCATGATCTCACATGACAAGAAGCCCAGCAGAAGGTGCTCCCAAAGTTGGTGGATGCAGAGGCTCAAGGCTCTCAGATTCCTACTGGCCTCAGCCTGACGCTCTTGGCTTCATGAATATGGTTGGTTCCACTGCGGCTGCCGCAGGTCAAAACACTGTCCACATTCAAATGCAGGGAGAGGGCAAAGTCCCTGGTATGTGTCCTTTTGTTTGAACACTGGAGAGCTTCCCAATGACTCATGATAGTCTTGGTTTTATATCCTGTGGGCCAGGGTAGCACCCTATGCCTGGGCCTACATTAATCGCTGGAATGTAAAAGGGATCAACGCAATCGGCCTAAATAAATCAACTTTTAGCATTTACCTCTGGGTGGGAGGCTAGTGTCCTTGGCTGAAGACAGAGGGAAGGAAAGGAGGGTTGCTACAAACATCTGGAGACTATGCAGGTGTCGGCCAAAGAGGATGAAAGGGGTTGGGAAGGCTCTTGAATATCCCACCACACATGAGAGTCTTTATTTCTCTAGTTGGAAGAATTAATTGGCATACCTAATATAAATGAGGTGTGTTCATGTCTGATTAGAAAGCTTTAAGAAAGAAATGGCATATTGTATTCATGTCTAACTCATGGGAATGGCGATCAGCAATGATGTTTTCAGGAGTTCTTTTTTTGGGCTAGAAGCAGAGAGGCGTGGGAATCCTTCAGGGAATCTGAGTTACTGGGTTGGCTGCTCCCGAAAGCTTCCCGGGTAGAACTCTGGCCCGTAGGGACCAGGAGGGGCACATACTCCAGCTCCTGGGAAGAATGGGAGATTCATGTCCCCCATCCTGAAGCTGCCAGAACAGGGGCCTTTCCTTTCTCATTCCCTCCAAGTTGACCAGTAATGCCTCTGGGACCTACAAGTCTTCTTCCGCCCTCCCTTTCCCCGGAGACGCCACTGAAAAGTAGCCAAAGAAAGCAGGAGGACTGTAGATCATGTCTTTTCATCGGGATATCAGAGAGCTGTGCACTTTTTCACTTCCCGAGGCTGAACACTTGAAGGTGTCCCATTTCCCTCAAGTCTTAGCTCTATCGCCTTCTAGATTCTTACCTGACTTAGCTCCCCAGCTTTGTCTCCTGCTACCCTGCATGCAGAAGGGGGGCAGTGCCTTGTCACGGAGGAGTGACAAGCAGGAGGCTTCCATTCTTCCTCTCTACAATTAGGATGATATTACATTTGCCTTGAAAGAGCCACACGCCCTGTACGACTGGAGACCGACTGGAGACCGTGGTTCTGGGCTACAGCCTCCTCTCCTCTCCCTCCTCCCCTTGGTGTTTTATAACCTGCTTGTTTGTTTGGCTGTTTACTTCTTTATTTATTTGTGGCAGTGAAAGCTGGGCTACTGTTCCTGAAGGAGGGAGGGGGGCGGATGGTTTCGAAAACAATTCCCCTAGACTCATCCTTCATGAATCATTACCCAGTGCCCTGCAAGACTCTGGAGGTCTCTCCTAGTAGGACTCTTTCCTGTGGCAGTTGTGAAAGCAGCTTAGCCCCAGCTTGATTAGCATAACAATGCAGCATCATCGCCTGCGGTGTTAGCATCCTCAAAGGGAATAGGGAAGGGGTCCGCTGAGCCTTTAACAAGTGCTGCTTTAGGATATAAAAGGACAGGGTGGGGAATGAGTGGACCATCGAAGGGGGGATCAGAAGGGGTGGGAACCAGCATGGGAAGTGGGGAGGGAGCTTGTTTGCTGGGCTGCCTTGTTCTCAAGAGGTGTCCTCTGCCATTATGGAACTTTCTTTGGTAGTGGCCCTTTAGAAATGTATCAGTACTCACATTTCCATAAAAATTTAACATTAGTGTCTCTTCTGGCTGTAGAAGAAGAAGAAATAAAGACCCAGTCCACAAGAGTAGCGAGCTCTTTCAAATGTTCAATAACCCCTGAAAATAGGCTGGGTAGACATCATTATTTCCCTTTCACAGATGAAAGCCCGTCCATCCATCTGTCATTCTTCTGTGCATCCATCCATCTTCTATCTCGCTCTAGAAATGACTGAAGGCAGTTTCCAGATGAAACACACAAAGTTTCAGTGCTGGAAAGAGGCACTGTGCAGAACTGAACTCAGACGTGTTGTTATGCTCCCCACGCTGGGATTCTCTGTAAATCACTAAAAAGTCTAAACCAAGGACCCTAAATCCGAACTCTTGCCATTAACTGTCAAAAAACAGGTTCAGCTGGATTCTTGTGGCTGATTCATACCTAGTCCTTCACAGTTTCTTTCTCAGCAGAGGGATCCTAACATGAGCATGGAGTATTCCATTTAATAGGCCATCGGCCCAGTTTGGGCCAGTGCACTAACTTTAATTTGCATATATAAGCTATTGGATATTCTGCTGGATTTCTTAAAAACAGGAACCAGCTACTCCCTCATTACATAGACATGGAAAACAGCAGGAAAGCCAGGGCACACCGAGGCTTTTTCTAGCCATGTAAAATCAAGCGCTAAGTGGGAGGAATGGTCTGAAATCTCAAGCCTCCCTTCTCCTTTACCAGCATGCGCATATGGAGCAGGAAGAAAGAAAAATCTCCATGAGGGAAACAAGAACTGACTGCAGCTGGTCTGCCTTACTAGGCCAGCAGCACATTTCACATTGGGGGGGAGACAACTCTTTGTTTAGAAAACTACCCCCGATGGCCTCTTGGTGTGAAAGATGACTGCTTCCCCTCCCTCAAAAGGTGATTTGGAAAAGTGGTGAGACAAAGGGAGATGAGAATCACTGTGGAATAAAGGTGAGAGAGCACAGAAAAGTGAATGAGGGGCTGGGAAGGGATGCGAGGCGGAAGCCATCTGGTGGGGGACTGAGATACCGGGGGAGACAGTTGTCCAGTGTGGGAGACTCTGGGGTGGACATGGCCCAGGAGCTCTGTTTGTGAGTTGTTTGTGGTGCTGTGATAGAATTCCCTCTGGAATCTCCAATCTTAACTAAAACGTCTGTTGCAATGTGCAATAGCTTTAGTGTGTGTGTGTAGGTGGGTGCTTTGGAGAGTTAACAGGAAAAGGGCTGCGCTCCCATGCAGGTTGGTACGGGATAGGAAAGAAAAGAATGAAGGGGAGATGTGACAATTTGAGAGATCCCCAGGAAATCTGAGTAGGGGTGTGACCACATGAGACCCCTGGGCATCAACTAAAAATCTTTCAATATGTAGGATGGGGTTTAAGTTAGATTTCCTCTCAGATTTAAAAGAAATGGAACCCCAGAGGTCTACCTGGAGAGAATATATTTGCTTGCATTCTCTTGAAGTTTTGGTAGAAGTCTGAATGATCAATTCAGCAATTATGATTGTTGATTCATTCTCTACATCTTTCTGCACTTTACTGTCCACGATCAATTTCCAGAGATGTCATATCTGTATAGTCCTTTACAGTTTATAAGCCCTTGCGTCATTTCTCTTAATCTTCATAAACTTTTGGGGAGGGAAGCTGGAAACACAAGTCACCCTGCAGTTGTTTATCTATTGCCATTGACTTTTAGTTTGTGCTCATGAAATGACTTACCATATTTCCCCATGTATAAAACACACCCTTTAAAAAAAATTCGGGGTCTAAAAACTGGGTGTGTCTTATACAGTGGTTGTAGATTATTTTACTTGCATTTCCTGCTTTTTCGTGCTTGTTGAGGAGTTGTATAAATTTCATGATGAATACAATTTGAGTTTTAATAACTTTTGTAATAATTTTTATTTTTCAAATTTTGGGCCCCCAAATTAAGGTGTGTCTTAAACATGGGAGCATATTATACATGGGGAAATATGGTAACTTGTTGTATAGGCAAAACAATGCTCAACCCAACGTCTATATAAGGAGGAATGCCCTAGCATGGCAAGGCTCTTTGATGGAGGTGGGGTAAGTGGTAGAGTTTGCAGCTATAAGCAAATTCTCTTCCAGATGCTTTTAAAGTGTTAAGTACAAGCTAAGAAGGATTACCACATGCAACCCTATTGAAGCTGTGGCCACATGTGGTCCAGTCTCAAAGAATTGGATACAACGTTTATAGCACTACTAAAGATTTGCTTGTTGGGCACATAAAATATATTATGCTCACTTTGTTAAAGATGGCGCTGCCCACGTGCAAGCCCCTCGCCCAGGTGATGATATCGGTTGCCCTTCTTGCTCTGGAGATGGGCATAATTATGTTAATATGAGTTGGGGGAGGGCTTTTGCACCAAAAGGTTTTAAAAGGAAGAGAGATCATGTTGTTGGAGAGAAGAAGGATTAAGTTCTAGGCAGAGAGCAGGGAGGAGAGCAGATTAAGGCCACGTGGAGGAGAGGAGAAGCAGCCAAGATGGTGGAGTGCTGAAAGAGAAGCCAGTTTGAGCAGAGTTTGTGCAGGGAGAAGCAGATGGGAAACAGAGGTGAATAAGTCTGGTGAGCTAGGAACCTTTGATTCTAGGAAACTTGGATAAGTCAGTAGCTTTGTGAGCACTGAATGAGTGGGTTTTGGAGCCCAGTGTGTGTTTTTACTTGCCCGCCAGGTGCAAGCTAGGTGTAAAGCCAGTATTCGCGGCCACCAACAGGGCCACCTGGCCAGTGCAGGTTCGCATTTGATTCAGACAGTCGGTAATTGTTGGGCAGATAAAATATATTATGCTCACTTTGTTAAAGATGGCACCGCCCACGTGCAAATTTTAAGAGTAAGCTTTTCCCCTCACCTTTAACTGACTGGATGATATAGGGTGGTACACTCTCATGAGGAATCCTCCCAGTATGTCTCAGATAGTGACTTTGTATCAGAGGCTTCCTTGTTTGTAGATTGGATTAAAGGTTTTGAATAAAGTGGGGCAGACTGGGAGCCTGCTCTCTCGGTTCCTGAGGTTAGCATTAGAAAGGAGAGTAGATGAGGGCCACGTGGAGAAGAAAAGCAGCCAAGATGGTGGAGTGCTGAGGGAGAGGCCAGTTTGTGCAGAGTTTGTGCAGAGAGAAGGAGATGGGAAACAGAGGTGAATAAATCTGGTGAGCTAGAAGCCTTTGATTCTAGGAAACTCAGATAAGTCAGTAGCTTTGTGAGAACTGAATGTGTGGGTTTTGGAGCCCAGTGTGTGTTTTTGCTTGCCCACCAGGTGCAAGCTAGGATTAAAGCTGATGGCTCACCAGTTCTTGGCTCCGTTGTTTCATTACCGACTATCTGAATCTAATGCGAACCTGCATGGGCCAGGCAGCTGTGATGGTGGCCTTAGCCACTGGCTTTACATTGCTTTTCGGTTTGATTACATTTCTCTCATTCCTGTGATTACCTAGACTTTCTGAAAAAGCACTCCAATGAGAGCTTTTTGCACTAGCTGGTGCAGTGTCTTTTTTGTATCCCTTGCTGTCCTCATCCCCACACCCAATTCTAGAAAAGTGAGCCAGGGAAGTGGAATATGCTTCTGTGGTAGGGAGAAGAGTAAGACTAAGAATACATTTACATAAACATGGCAGAATTGTAACAAATAAATGTTAAAAGTTAATCTGGCAAAATGTGCGATTATTGTTTTGTTGTAAATTAATTAGGCAAGAAATGGTAATGGTTAATGCAGACAGTCAGGCTTTTATTTATTTTAAGGAAAAAACTATATTTTTTATAGTTGTTCTCTTCTGGCTTTGTGTAAAGCCAGTAGTCAGGGCCACCATCACAGCCACCTGGCCAGTGCAGGTTTGCATTGGATTCGGACAGATGGTAATGAAACAATGGAGCCAAGAACTGGTGAGCCATCAGCTTTAATTCTAGCTTGCACCCGGCGGGCAAGTAAAAACATACACTGGGCTCCAAAACCCATTCATTCAGTGCTCACAAAGCTACTGACTTATCCGAGTTTTCTAGAATCAAAGGTTTCTAGCTCACCAGACTTATTCACCTCTGTTTCCCATCTCCTTCTCCAGCACAAACTCTGCACAAACTGGCTTCTTCCTCAGCACTCCACCATCTTGGCTGCTTCTCCTGACCTCCTCTATGTGGCCTTTCTCTGCTCTCCTCTCTAATGCTAACCGCAGGAACAGAGAGAGAGCAAGCTCCCGGTCTGCCCCACTTTATAGTGTAGAAATCCAAACCTTTAATCCAATCTACAAACAAGAAAGTCTCTGATACAAAGTCACTTGTCTGAGGTATAATGGGAGGATTCCTCATGAGAGTGCACCACCCTACATCATCCAATCAGTCAAGGGTGTGGGGAAAAGCTTAGTCTCAAAACTTGCACGTTGGCAGCACCATCTTTAACAAAGTGAGCATAATATATTTTATCTGCCCAACAATCCACCCCTATGCTCACTTTACTACCTACAATCTACACCACTGGCATTCCTGTACAAGAAAATTAGGTACATTACACAAATTACAAATACATAACAAATCATACAATTTCAACAATTACAAAGGTACATTTCACCAGTCTCTGAGCACTTTGCCAAAAGGATAAAATGTCCTCGGCCTTCTTTCTTGCTGTTTGAAAGCCTTCCTGGGGCAGGGAAGGGTCTCCAGCAAAGCTGCCTACCACCCCCATCATGGTATTTTACATTGTCCAAAATCCATAAGTCCATTCAACAAAGGAGCCAGTGCTCACTCCGGTCCTAGTCCAGGAAATCAGTCCACACACATGAGGTGTTAGCCTCCCCCCTCATTCAGGCCATCACGGCTGGTTTCATGCTGTCCCAAAAAGGAACACGTGGCAATGGCAGGCAGCATTTCCAACTCTGCTCCGGAGATCATGATGGCAGCCACCCCTATGTCCCCAAATCGCAGACCTACCAGCGGTATAGTAGGAGCTCCTTGCTGGTGGGCTCTCACCTTCTGGAGACTGCGGATTGCAACTCCAGCCCGATTCTCCTCATTCTCCAAAGAGGAACTGAAGACATCAGTTCCTGCTGCTAGGCTTGAGCTCCGAACCATTGCTGCCTTCTGCTCAGCAGGCCTTGCAGCTCCAGCCCCGGCCTCAGCCTCCTGCTGCTGCTGACTCTCCACAACATCTAGGGCAATCTGCAACTCACAAACCTGTGATTCATCCTCCAGTGACTGCTCCATTTCTAAGTGAATCTCGCGAAATTGGTCGGCCTCCTCCGGTGCTTGCTTTAGCTCCAGGGTCAGCATCTTTCTCCCACATTTGCTCCAGCTCCTTTCACTGCTTGACCTGCAGGTCCTGAGCAGCCTCTTCCATAGAGCTCTCGGTTTCCTCACACATGGCTGTAAAAGTCAACCATCCTACAGTCCCCAGAAGGACAGCCATCGGGAACCATAATAGCAGCCAGTCCTCTACTCCACCACTCAAAGGTGGTGGTGGCTCCATGCCGATCTGTATCGAATCCTGCTGACTACGCCAAATGTAAAGCTAGTAGTCAGGGCCACCATCACAGCTGCCTGGCCAGTGCAGGTTCTCATCGGACAGATGGTAATGAAACAATGGAGCCAAGAACTGGTGAGCCATCAGCTTTAATTCTAGCTTGTACCTGGTGGGCAAGTAAAAACACACTCTAGGCTCCAAAACCCACTCATTCAGTGCTCACAAAGCTACTGACTTATCCGAGTTTCCTAGAATCAAAGGTTTATAGCTCACCAGACTTATTCACCTCTGTTTCTCATCTCCTCTCTGTATAAAATCTGCACAAACTGGTTTCTTCCTCAACACTCCGCCATCTTGGCTGCTTCTCCTGACCTCCTCTATGTGGCCTTACTCTGCTCTCCTCTCTAATGCTAACCTCAGTAACCGAGAGAGAGCAAGCTCCTGGTCTGCCCCACTTTATAGTGTAGAAATCCAAACCTTTAATCCAATCTATAAATAAGGAAGTCTCTGATACAAAGTCACTTATCTGAGGCATAATGGAAGGATTCTTCATGAGAGTGCACCACCTCACATCATCCAAGCAGTCAAGGGTGTGGGGGAAAGCTTACCCTTAAAACTAAGCCTTAGGCTATAACAACCTGGTCTGCCCACAGCCTGTTCCCCAACACACATTAATATCAATGGAACTGAACGTGGGCAGCACCATGTTTAACAAAGTGAGCATAATATATTTCATCTGCCCAATACTTTGCAAGTTCTTTAGTATTTTTAAATAATGGCCACCCTTTGACTCTTTGCCTGACACCACAACATAGTTTAGTTCTCATTGGAGGCACCCAAGACCACACATTACTCGCTGACATAGATTTTTCAAATGACAAATAGTTAAATCTGATTCCTTAGAAATAAAGTAAAAACACACACTGGGTTCCAAAACCCACTCATTCAGTGCTGACAAAGCTACTGACTTATCCGAGTTTCCTAGAATCAAAGGTTTCTAGTTTACCAGTCTTATTCACCTTTGTTCCCCATCTCCTTCTCTCTCACAAACTGGCTTCTCCCTCAGCACTCCGCCATCTTGGCTGCTTCTCCTCTCCTCCACATGGCCTTAATCTGCTCTCCTCCTTGCTCTCTGCCTAGAACATAATCCCTCTTCTCTTTAAAACCTTTTGGTGCGAAAACCCTCCCCCAACACATATTAACATAATCACGCCCATTCCCAAGCAGAAAGGGCAACTAATATCATCACCTGGGCTATGGGCTACCATGTGGGCAGCGCCACATGGAAGTTCGTTGATATTAATTTGTGTTTGGGAACAGGCTGTGGGCAGGCTGGGTCGTTATAGCTTAAGGCTTAGTTTAAGAGTAAGCCTTTTCCCACACCCTTGACTGATTGGATGATGTGGGGTGGTGCACTCTCCTGAGGAATCCCATTGTGCCTCGGATGGGTGGCTTTGTATTGGAGACTTCCTTGTTTGTGTAGATTGTAGATTAAGGGTTTGGATTTTTACATTATAAAGTGGGACAGACCAGTAGCTTGCTCTCTTGGTTCCTGAGGTATTAGAGAGGAGAGCAGATTAAGGCCACATGGAAGCCAGGAGAAGCAGCCAAGATGGCAGAGTGCTGAGGGAGAAGCCAGTTTGTGTAGAGAGAAGGAGATGGGAAACAGTGGTGAATAAGTCTGGTGAGCTAGACACCTTTGATTCTAGGAAACTCCGATAAGTCAGTAGCTTTGTGAGCACTGAATGAGTGGGTTTTGGAGCCTAGTGTGTGTTTTTGCTTGCCTGCCAGGTGCAAGCTAGAATTAAAGCTGATGGCTCACCAGTTTTTGGCTCAGGTGTTTCATTACCGACTGTTTGAATCTAATGTGAAACTGCACGCGTCAGTCGGCTGTGATGGTCGCCTCGACTACTGGCTTTACACTGCCCAACACCCACCATTTTTTGGCTTCACTGTTTCTTTACCATCTGCCCAAATCCAATGTGAACCTGCATGGCCATGACAGCAGTGACCTCTGACCTTACAGCATTTCATTCTGCCGAAACATGGTGACTTTCAAGTGATGTGATTTGGGGGACAAAAAGAAGATCCTCCTGTCCTGAGTTGCTATTGGATGAAATTATTTCCATGTTCTGAGCATTTCATTTTTCTGAGCTCAAGGAGAGAGAACACTTTGACTGAAGTTCTTATCACATCTCCTAGGAAAAACTGAGTGGGGAGGCATTTTAGGTGCTAAAAGGGTTCAAAGGGACTCTCATGCCTGGCTTTCTAGGAACTGATAATATAGCTGGCTTCATAGACATAAGAGGACATGACTGCCCGATTGGGTCATGTAGGTGGTGGGTCTAGATAGCGGGCAGTGAAGGAGAGTAGAATATGCCACCCCAAAATGCGCCTCTTTGGCACAAGGGTTATCTTGAGCTGGTTATTTTTCAGAAAGGGCAAACTTAGCAGAAGCTCTGAAAACTGAGTAAAAGTTATCCTTTTGTAAAAGTTGTTTATATTTAAAGGGAAAATATCAGTTTGTAATGGTGTCTCCCTCCATGAGTCAGGAAGAGGAGAATAACTCAGTCTCTAGACACTCTAGTCCTGGGATGGTGAACCTATGACACGCGTGTCAGCACTGACACATGTAGCCATTTTTGATGACATGCGGCCGCATACCAGAGAAGTATGGGGCCTGTTGGGCAGATAAAATATATTATGCTCACTTTGTTAAAGATGGAGCTGCCCACATGGAAACCCGTCACCCAGGTGATATTATTTGCCCTTATGCTTGGGATGGGTATAGGGGAAAGGCTGTAATGTAAGCAGGCCGGGTTGTTATAGCCTAAGGCTTGGTTTTTTTTTTTTTTTTTAAAAATTTTTTTTTATTTTTATTTTATTCATTTTAGAGAGGAGACACAGAGTGAGAGAGAGAGAGAGAAAGAGAGAAAGGGGGGAGGAGCTGGAAGCATCAACTCCCATATGTGCCTTGACCAGACCAGTGCAGGGTTTTGAACTGGCGACCTCAGTGTTCCCAGGTCGACGCTTTAACCACTGCGCCACCACAGATCAGGCAGGTTTTAAGAGTAAGCTCTTCCCCACATCCTTGACTGATTGGATGATGTGGGGTGGTGCACTCTCATGAAGAGTCCCATTATGCCTCAGATGGGTGACTTGGTATCAGAGACTTCCTTGTTTGTAGATTGGATTAGAGGTTTGGATTTCTACAGTATAAAGTGGGACAGACTGGGAGCTTGCGCTCTTGAGTTCCTGAGGTTATTATTAGAAAGGAGAGCAGATTAAGGCCATGTGGAGGCCAGGAGAAGCAGCCAAGATGGCAGAGTGCTGAGGGAGAAGCCAGTTTGTGCAGAGTTTGTGCTGGAGATGGGGAACAGAGGTGAATAAGTCTGGTGAGCTAGAAACCTTTGATTCTAGGAAACTCGGATAAGTCAGTAGCTTTGTGAGCACTGAATGAGTGGGTTTTGGAGCCAGTGTGTGTTTTTGCTTGCCCACCGGGTGCAAGCTAGAATTAAAGCTGATGGCTCACCAGTTCTTGGCTCCGTTGTTTCATTACCGACTCTCTGAATCCAATGCGAACCTGTACGGGTCAGGCTGCTGTGATCCTGACCGTGACTACTGGCTTCACAGGGCCGCATGCCGAGAAGATTTCATCCTTGGCTCCTGCACAGCCAGGTGCAGAAGCCGAGAATAAAACATTTGCTGTAGTGTAGACACTCTGTGCCGGCAGTGTGTAAGCCAAAACAACAGAACTCCGGCACAGAGCGTCTAGTTCTGGGACTTCCGGTTAGGCCGTTTTCCTCAAAGTAACACACCACCTGAGTTCTGCTCGGTATTTTGGAGAATTTTGACACATCAAGCTCAAAAGATTGCCCACTGTAAGGTATTTTTCCCTGCTGAGAAAGAAGGAACAGGTGGGCCGAGAGCCACAAAGTGTGGAATAAAGGCTTTATTAAGTTCCGTAAATCCTGTCCGATGATGTCCTCTGGTCCCAGGGTTCAGGGGCCGGACGAGTTGCAAAGGGTTAAACAACATGGAGGTATTTAAAGGGTCCTTTAGGGTAGGCGAGTTAATATGACGTAGTGGAAGTTTCATTGGGTGACGGACAGTTGCTTTTTTCACCAAAGGTTTCTGGGAAGTGTAGTTCTGGCATGCCTGGCCATGTGGGTGATCCCAGACAAAGACTGGGGCTCTGATTTCCCATGTGTCCACCCCCCTTAGTCACCGACCCTATACCTATCACTGCTCTAGTCAATGGAGAAGGCAAGGACTTAAATGTGCCTGAGAACCATACCATGGTTTATTGGGCTTTGTCAACATAAGACACGTCAAAACCAGTATGAATCTTTTATGAGTTTATTTGAGCCAAACTGTTGACAATTGCAGGGTAGCAAAGTCTCAATGAATTGAGAAAGTGCTCCAGAAAATGGCAGTTTCACCACTTATTTTATGCAGCAGAATCAAAGGGAAAGATGTAAGGGGGTTACTTGAAACCAGTTGATGATAGATTAGGGAGGCAGAAGAGAAAGCAAACCAGGGGAAATCTTTGGGATTGTATAAGAAGTAAAAATGTATATTCTCAAACTTCTTTTACATAGGCAGGCATAAGATAGGTAACAGTTAACAATTAACGTGTAATAAGAACAATGAGGGGGTTTGTTGGTTCCTGCTCTGGTGGGGTGGCTGCACCCTGAGGGGGAAGGAAGAGACAATGATCCTTACATTTCAAAGGCATGTTATCAGGTACTTTATTGTAGATGCAAGAGACAACAGACAGGATCAATTAAGGTAAGCACTGACCTTTGTTAGAGCAAAATACCTCCCTAGGACATGACTCCCCACCATGAACTGCTTTTAGTTAGAAAGTTTTTATTTCAGACCATCCTGTGTGGTCACATTAGGTCTCTAAGTCTGCAAGGCCACTATGCAGGCCTCTCTTGAGCTTATGGGTTCAGCATGGGGCCCCTTTTTTGTCCACAGTAAACAGTAAGCAGAAAGGGCAAGGGATTGACACAGCTGAATTTGTACTAGTCCATTAATTAACCAAGGAGAGGAGGAGTTCTTGAACTTGAACTTGATATGCAAAGCTGTGCAAAATCAAATGTAGATTTTCCTGGGTTCAAAATTAAGAGTACTGGAGGTCTGGTGTTTTTACTAAATAGGTATTCAATACTGCTGAACCACATAGAGAAAAAAAGTAGAAATGTTTTGAGTTAAACAGTTAAATCTTTCATTATTTGCATCCATAATAATAGCCAACATTTATAATTTGGTGACTATAGGTAAGGCTTACTCCAGGTACATGTTCAGCTGTATCACTCTGTTCTCCAGAAGTTTTGATTTTGAGGACTCCAACTGACCTCTCGCCTGTGCTGGACCAGTATATTCAGTATCCTCTGGCCATTATGCATTTTCATCTTTGAGTTCTGCCTAACCCTTTACAAGGTATGAAACAGCCATGCAATGTGTTGTGAGGGTATGGGTTTCAGAGCTAGACTTGAGTTTGAATCCTATTCCTGAGCATAGTTATATAACTTTGATGAGACTTAGTTTTCCCTTCTGCAAAATGGGAACAATAATATCTACTTTACCACTGCTTTTGAGGACTGTTAAGTGAGATATTTGAATCACATAGCATGTTGCACACAGTAGCCTCTGATTATTATCCAAATCTCATGCAAATTTTAAGGCTCAGTTTGAGTCCTACCTCCTTCAGGAAATTTTTTATTTCCACCCCAGCTGGAAGTAATCTCAGCATACCCTTGAGGTATTTCTTGGCTGTGTAATTCATATGGAAATTAAAATGCATTGCTTCAAGACTTGTTCTTTGCTGTTGTCTTATTAATTAACCTATGCTGTTATTTAATTAACTCTTCACATCTTAATTTCTTGTCTTCCCTATTTGACTTTAAGCTCTTTGAAGACAGAAATGATGTCTTATTTTTAGCCTCCCAAGATGTCAGAATAGTGCTTTGCAACAAATACTTGCTCAAGTTCCTCTTCATAGATTAAGACCCAGGAACAAAACATATCACTAAGTACCCTTATAGGGTCACCTAGACTATGGAATATGTTTTTTTCCTCACAAAGAGTTAATACCCCTAACAAGATAATACCCACTATACTCATACTATTACTGAACACAAGTTTTGGCTACCTGCCATGAAACAAAAAGCCAATATTTGTGACAGGTGCTGGTGCAACAGAAAAATGTTTATTTAAGTGCCAGCCACCTGAGAAGATGGGGGACTCCTATCCTCAAAATCCCATCTTACTGGCTCAGAAGCCTTGGCCAGATTACATAGGGGATCAGGAAGATTTGGGAGGGGAGAACTCCTGGGTGGGGCAGACATGCAATTTCTTTTGAGAAGGGGACTGTCCTATTCTCATGGCTGGCTGGACTTCTGCAGTCCTCTTGGCCCTGTAACTGGAACTGAAACTAGCAGGTAACTCATAAACTAGAGTCATTGTTCTGAAAAATAATTATTTTCCGTTAAACTGGTATCTCCATGTTCCTGTGGTTAGTTTGTCCTCTTGGTTTTGTTTGGAGAATAGAAACTGTAAGCCTAGTGAGGTGAGAGAGGGGGGAGGGGGCTGAGGGGTCATTCTTCTCGCTCTGATGTTGATTCTCCATGTGCAGTAGTCAATGTCTGAGATTCACCACCACCTCTAAGGTTTTCTGGGAGGGGAGCAGGCCATTCAACTGTAATGACAGCTCAGCCAGAGGTTAAAGCACAGGATTGATTACATACTGTTTTTCCTTAAGACTTTATTTACTGATTTTAGAGAGGAGAGAGAGAGAGAGAGAAAGCGGGGCAGGAGCAGGAAGCATCAACTCATAGTAGTTGACTGGGCAGGTTTGGTATTTTGAACTGGCAACCTCAGCATTCTAGGTTGATGCTCTTTATTCGCTGCACCACCACAGGTCAGGTTGATTATATACTTTTGATTTGTTACAGAATACATAACTTTCATTACCAGATTGGTATTATTAAATCACAGTTACAGTTAGAGTAACAAGCTGAGTTTAATATTTACTAAGACTAATATGAGTGGCTTTATATAAATTCTTTTATCAGCTTATTTTATTATTCTTATTTTAATTCTATGGCTAGTGTATGGCCAGTAGTTGCGGCCATGCACATGCAGGTTCCCATTGGATTCGGGCAGATAGTAAAAAAACAGTGGAGCCAAAAAATGGTGGGTCATTCCTTTATTAAAGTCTCGCATTGGCTGTGAGCAAACACAGGGAAAGCACTTCCTTCTTCATTCAGAGCTCACAAAGCCCTGACACATTCTCTGGATCCACAACCAGGAGAATCTTCTCCTGTTCCTCCTAGAATCAAAGACCTCACCAGTCTCAGTAGGGCTCCCAAAGCCCCCCACCTCTGGTTCCCCATCTGCACACCTTCTCTTTCCCTGCCAACATGGCTTCTTCTTCAGCACTCTGCATTCTCTCTGTTCTCACTCTGCAAACATGGCTTCTCTCCCTCTTCTCCTTCTTCTCTGCTCTTTTCAAAATTTTCTGGCAGGAAAACCTCTCTTCCAGCAAATATTAGCCAAAGAATGGCCCTCCCCAAGCGGGAAGGTAGTTTGCAATTTTACAGAGGACATAAACCTGGCACTGTCCAGCCCCCAATGCAAACTATAAGCAAGCAAACATAAAAATCATATTTTACAAACTTACTTGACCAACAGCTAGTTAGACCAATATCAGTAATATAGCACATGTATTCCCTGTTTCAATACAAGTGTTTTTTATTTTTATCTTGTATACTCTCTCTGTTTTGATGAGGAACAAGAAAGCCCAATGTTAGTTCACAGTTTTTATCAGATGTTAACAGTGGTAGGCACAAAACCCTTTGAAAAGCAGATGAAGGGCAAGTCTCCTTAATTATGGGCACGGGGAACAGAATGTAGCATGCTTTACACCTCTTCCCCTGATCTTAGTAGCCCTGAGGGACAGCTGTGACCTCCACTGTAGCCACATTTTAGGCTCCAGGACCGCAGGGTTTAGCGTTGGAGCACCGTCATTGCAGAATTCCTATTTCCCCCTAGACTTTGCCAGATAATTTTAGTTGTAAAGATGAGGAAATAATTTACCCAGTTAAGTTACCTGATGTGCTGCTTAGCGCTCTGGAGAAATCTTAGGGAGAGATGAGAAAGTTTATGCAAAATTGTTCAGTGTTTTAAAATACACAGTCACAGACAGTCGGACACACATGTTTTCCCTCTAACCACACAGTGATAAACGGTTATCCTTTGGTCAAGGCGATACAGTCTACCTTTGGGGTCATGTTTATTGGAGAAGGCCTCTGAATCTCTATATATGTTTCAATGTGAGACCAGAAAATGTTAACAACTATCAGAGTTTCATATTTCTCCCAGGGTCATTATGGGGACGAATAAAATCTTCCAGAACCTTGGTTTTATTGCCTCAGTTATAAAACAAAAAACAAACAACCAGAAAAAACACAACATAGAAACAGGTTCAGAAAATGCTGAATTTTCCTTGTGGATGGCATTGTTAGCACTGAATACCCCATGTGAATTTGTTATATTTGCTTGTAAGTATGGGTGTGGCTGAAGATCTGGGTGTTCACAAGTATTCACACCAATTCACAAAGTCGTATTGATAAACCTGGTGTCCTCTGTGCCTTGTCCCCGATGGGCTGCAATCTTTCCTCTCCTGGGTGGGCGGTGCTGCCTGGAGGTTCATTTTCTCTCTTGCTCTCCCCTTTCTACTCTTCTTTTTTCTCCATTCTTCTATTTCATCTTTCTCCTTCCACCTCTCCTAAACCCACTCTATTTTAATGCTTTTCTTCCTTCCTTCACTTCAGCTTGACTTTTTTTTTTTCTTTCAGTAAGTGATACTTGTGAGGTTCTTTCTTATTAAGAAGAAATAAGCATAAATAAACAAGTTCCAAACAGAACAGAGTTCTTGTAAAAGGAAAAAGTAAGAGCGAAAACAACCATGATGTCTAGAAACAAACTGTCTACACATTTCTTTACTGGCGCAATTAGGGACAGGAGGATTTTTTTGGTAGTTAAGGCTGTGCAGTGGGCAGTGGCAGACTTTCGTGTAGGGGCAGGTGGGCAAGGAACTGACTGACATATTTTTCGTTCCATAAAACACAGCTGACCATAAGACACACATAGGATTTTAAGGAGGAAAATAAGAAAAAAAAACTGAACCAAATGGTGTGTTAAAGTATTTAATAAAATACCGTATTTTTCACTTCATAAAACACACAGGCATTTTCCCCTCCACTTTGGGGGTGGGGGGGAGAATTGCATCTTATGGAGTGAAAAATACGGTAGTTTTTCACCATTTTCTGATGGCCGAACTCCGGGAAGAGCTGGGGAAAAGGAGACTGAATCTGGGTCCAGAAGAGACGTCAAAGATCCATGGGCTCTTTTTCCTGCTGTAAAAAGGAATTGTCCAGTTTTTCTGTTCAGTCTTGGTTGGGAATGTTGCTTTGAAACAATCCAGTTTGTCACTGCCAGGAATGAAACTCTGTTAGGTATACATTACTATCTCAGTTATTTCTCAAAATCCATATTAGGAAAATATTATTATCTTCTTTTTATAGGTAAGGAAAATGCTCAAAGAGAGTCAGGTAAATTGCTAAGATGACCCGATTAGGAAGGAACCAGGCTGGGAACGGAACATGGCTGGTTTGACATGAAAGCCATTTCTTAACCTGTTTAAAACATACGGCTTTTGTACCTTGTCATTAACAGAGTTTAGTCGTATCTATTTGACCTGCTTTCTTTTACATTTTACTTTATCAATATTACTTACCCATGATGTCTAAACTAAAGTGATATCAGATGAATTTGTAGTGATCGGACTTCTTTTTCTCTTACTTTTTCCTCCCCCCTCCCTCCCTCCCTCCCTCTGTGCCTCTGTCCTATATTTAGTAGCTTCAATTTTGATTGTGTAAATAAGATATCTCTAGTTTAGGGGTTGGCTTTATCTAGAATAGGAAAACATTGTTTCAAGCCTCCATCTCAGGTCTTGCTGAAAGTCTAGAGCTCTACCCAGTATTTTTACAAATTCCTAAAAGGCTATTAAAAACAAGCCCACAGGACCAAACTGGAGTCACTTATGCTAAGCCCCATGTTGCTAAACCGAGACTTAATTATAGTTTCGGTTCTCCTAGAAATGGAACCTTAAACCAGTCAATCAGGAATCACCTGGTCAGTACTGATAGACCCTTACCATCTGCCTGATAGACCCCTACCATCCTTTACAGAAAAGCAACCTTGCGATAACCAACCCACTTTTTGCCTAGTATAACTTCCCTTTCCTATTCACTTCTGCCTATCAAGGGTGTTTCATTCTGTGCAGCTCCTTGGAGATCCTCTCTGTCTGCTAGGTTGGATGCTGCCCAATTCAAATTGACGTTCGCTCAAAAAACTCTTAAAAAAACAACGTTAACATGCCCCAGTTTATCTTTTAACAGGGTTCATGTTCTTGTGGTTGCCTCCCACTCTGCACTCTGGCATCCTGTCCCTGCTAAAATTCTTGCTCTCACACGTCTTGCTTCCTTTATCTCTTCTTTCTGCCCTACATCTTTGTGAACATGGCGTGCGGCCCCCACTCCTTTTTTAAAAGTTCCTCCAACCCAAGGCTCCTGTATACAGCAGGTGTTACCAAAGCTTTGGGATCACATTGTAGAACTACAGGTGTTTTAATTACAGTTCCACACAATTGTCCCCCAATTTTTTGACCCTTTTTCCATCACGGGCATTTCTCTCTAACCTGCTAAAGTCCCCAGATGCCCTCATTTAATTGGCCCCACCTTTTACGTTTTTTTCCTTTTCATGTTCCCCAAATCTCTTCCTTCCATTACCAGTAAGCAACTGTCAATAAACTCCCCAATTCCCATTCCTTTCTTAGCCAGCATAATCTACCTTCTCGTTGTCTAAAGCTTTCCAAGGCCCCATCTTCCATAATCAAATATTTTGATACATTTTTTAAAAATCAAAAGCAAAGTTTTCTCTCTAAGAGGAATTTTGTCTTCCTCCTAAGTTTCCTGGCTCAAAATGCACCTGACTTATAAAAAATAAAAGTTTTTGACCCTGGCTGGTTGGCTCAGTGGTAGAGCATCAGACCTGTGTGTGGATGTCCCAGGTTCGATTCCCAGTCAGGTCACACAGAAGCACCCATCTGTTTTTCCAACCCTCCGCCTTTTGCTTCTTTCTCTTTTTCCCTCTGCAGCCATGTCTCAATTGGAGCGAGTTGGCCCCAGGGTGCTGAGGATGGCTCCATGGCCTCTGCCCCAGGTGTTAAGAAGAGCTTGGTTGTTCAGCAACTGAGAAATGCCCCAGATGAGCAGAGCATCACCCCTTGTGGATCTTGGTCGGGGCGCATGTGGGAATCTGTCTCTCAGCCTCCCTTCTTCTCACTGAATAAAAAAAATAAAAGTTTTCTTCTTTCCTGTTATATCATCTGTATGAGACCCATATCCATGCTAAATTTTTATTTTAGTTTCTGTTGATCCCTGGAAATTAGGTTACTTGATGGTATGAACTTCTCATATTTATTCATTGGTATTAAACTGTTATTTTTGCATTATTGTGTTTTTTCTTTTAAAAATGAAGATTGTTCTACCTTTAATAGGATAAGTGCATGCAGTCCTTGCCCCTTAATATTGGGTTGAAATCCACACAATTCACCTTAAGGATAACTCCAAGATGAAACTATGAACTGAGACAATCAGGTTTCATATCCTTTTTATTCACTTCCAGCCCCTAATTATGTTCCCCCAAGTGTGGAAGAGATTGCAGAGGAAAATGAAACAGTGCCTTTTGATTATGAGCCCTCATAGTATTCAGAACATGGGGTACAACATCTCTTTATTTTCCCCATCAGTTCATATGGATTTACTTTGCATGAGCATATGGCAGTGACGAGCAATCTTTTGAGCTTGGTGTGTCAAAATTCGCCAAAAAGCAGAGCATAACTCGGGTGGTGTGTCACTTCAAGAAAAACGGCCTAACCGGAAGTCCCAGAACTAGACGCTCTGTGCCATAGTTCTGTTGTTTTGGCCTATAGACAGACCTCCGGCACAGAGTGTCTACACTACAGCAAATGTTTTATCCTCGGCTACTGCACCTGGCTGTGCAGGAGCCAAGGATGAAACGTCCTTCTCGGCATGCGGCCCCATACTTCTCTAGTATGCGGCCGCGTGCCATCAAAAATGGCTACGCGTGTCAGTGTTGACATGCGTGTCATAGGTTCGCCCTCACATGCATATGAAGTCTCTTTTCTTTCTGAGTCTTTGCCTTTCCCACCTGTTTCCCTATGCCCACTCCCAAGTTCTTTCTCACCCAAGGGTCTTGGTGTCATCATGGTTCACCAGGCAAGGTTAAGTCCTCTAGGATGATATTCCTGGCTCCATCCTGGTGGCTGCGGCTCCCTGGAGCCTACCAGGTTGTGGGGAAAGAACCAAGTCAGTGAAAGGTACAGAAAACCTCCTCCAGACATGCATTCATGAATGAATGATGTGAGTTGATAGGTGGGTTGCAGTGGGCTCAGGGAACAGGTAATGATCCTATAATAATCTTGTGCATTTACTGGGGTCTTTGCATTCATCAAACTCACCAATTTTTGCAACATCCTCACACATTTCCTCTCTCCACTGGTAATTACTGAGTAGGATCCTAATTTTGCTTGGTGTCCAGACTGGCTTCTCCCTATGGACAGAGTCTATGTTTGCTGTAATTGGATGATGCCACACAGTACACTGCTGTTGCCAGATTTCATTATGACTTGGCGTCTTCTGTATTAATTTCCCCACTTTGGGGCTATTTCGAAGTGAGACCAATTTCCTTTTCAATAGCACAAATCTGGAGGCCCAATTTGAGCTGTGAGCTAAGCGGGTGCATTTGCACAGTTCTGAGTGACTGACACTGTACTCTTTGTTTGATTTTATTTTATTTTTTTAAATGAAAGCTTGATCCTGAGAGGCAGCTGGCATTCACTGGAAGCAAGAGGACCCATCCTTGGAAAGCCAAAGAATATATTTGGGCAGCTGGTTTTATCCAGAATGATTTCTTGCTGGGGACTGAGACCGCAGGACTGCGGTGTTCAGAGTTAGTGCTGCTCTTCTGCACCGTAGCTCACCCAGGAGATCTTCATGGTCTGGTCAGCGGAGGAATTTGGAGTCAGAGAATGTAGGGGGATAGAAATATATTTGGCAGATAAAAGAAAGGTGCCCAGTTAAATCTGAATTCCAAAATAAGATATAATTTCTAGTATAAGTCTGTGCCTTATAACTTCTGGGAAATATTACATGGGATACACTAATACTAAAATGTTATTCGTTGTCGATCTACAATTTAAATTTAAGTGGATGTCCTGTACCTTTTTTTGCAAAATCTGCAACCCTAGGTACATAGATAAGGCAAGTGTGGTTGTGATGCCTTTAATATGTCAAGAAGATGAAGGAATGAAATCCAAAGACAATGGGGAAAGAGGGGTAAAATGGATCATTTGAAAAAGAAGAGTTCACCTCTGGAAAACCTGTTTAATTGGCACAGAAACAAAATGTAAAAAGATAACTCATGGGAACCAAATTGCTATGTTAGGCTCCCCAGCAACAGGAAAACGGGGAGCATTAGCTTTTTAGAGGCTCCATTAGACATGGGTGATGGAGTGCAGGAAGAGCAGACTAAGCATTTCTGATTTGGCAGCATGTTGATCAATGGCTCTCAAACTTGAGTGTGTATGAGTCTCACCTGGAAGGCGTGTTACAACACAACTGCTAGGCTATGCTCTGAGCTTCTGACCCAGCAGGTCTGCAGTGGGGTCTGAAATTGTGCACTGATAACAAGTGCACGGGAGATGCTGAGGCATCCGCTTTGGGGACCTGTTGGGCAGATAAAATATATTATGCTCACTTTGTTAAAGATGGCGCTGCCCACATTCAATTCCGTTGATATTAATGTGTGTTGGGGGACAGGCTGTGGGCAGGCTGGGTTGGTATAGCCTAAGGCTTAGTTTTAAGAGTAAGCTTTTCCCCACACCCTTGACTGATTGGATGATGTGGGGTGGTGCACTCTAATGAGGTATCCTCCCACTATGTCTCAGATAAGTGACTTTGTATCAGAGACTTCCTTGTTTGTAGATTGGATTAAAGGTTTGGATTTCTACATTATAAAGTGGGGCAGGCCGGGAGCTTGCTCTCTCTCGGTTCCTGAGATTAGCATTAGAAAGGAGAGCAGAGAAAGACCACATGGAGGCCAGGAGAAGCAGCCAAGATGGCGGAGTGCTGAGGAAGAAGCCAGTTTGTGCATAGTTTGTGCAGAGAGAAGGAGATGGGGAACAGAGGTGAATAAGACTGGTAAGCTAGAAGCCTTTAATGCTATGAAACTTGGATAAGTCAGTAGCTTTGTGAGCACTGAATGAGTGGGTTTTGGAGCCCAGTGTGTGTTTTTGCTTGCCCGCCGGGTGCAAGCTAGGATTAAAGCTGATGGCTCACCAATTTTTGGCTTCGTTGTTTCATTACCGACTGTCCAAATCTAATGCAAACCTGCATGAACCAGGCAGCTCTGATGGTAGCCACGAATACTGGCTTTACAGAACCACATGATAGGAATTGACAGTGTAAATCCGAGCTGTCCAATATGGCGGCCACTAGTGCTTGAACTATGACCAGTCTGAATTGAGATGTATTTTAAGTATAACTACAAACCAAATTTTGAAGATTTAGTATGAGAAAAAGAATATACAATATCTCATTCGTGCTTTTAAAATAATGATTACATGTCAAAATGATGGTACTTCAGGTCTATTGGGTTAAATAAAATATATTATTAAAATTAATTTTATCTGTTTTAAAACTATGGCTACTGGAAAGTATAAAATGATGTCTGTTCCTTATGCTAGTGGCTTGTGTTATATTTCCGTTGAGCTCTCTTTTAGGCCATAATTTGGGTCTGAATTTAGCCATTCGTTAATTAATGAGAGGGAGACAGGCAAAAATCTCTTAGATTTCTGTGATCTGTTCTTCACTGAGTCTCCCTTCCAAGATTCACTAAATTCTCTCCCTTGGATGTGTCTTTTGAAATATTAAAAATATTCCAGTGTCCTGGTGTTGAGCAGATAAAATATATTATGCTCACTTTGTTAAAGATGGTGCTGCCCACAGGGAAGCCTGTCACCCAGGTGATTTTAGTTGCCCTTATGCTTGGGATGGGCATAATTTTATTGTGTGTGGGGGACAGGCTGTAAGCAGGCAGGGTCATTATAGCCTAAGGCTTAGTTTTAAGAGTAAGCTTTTCCCCATACCCTTGACTGATTGCATGATGTAGGGTGGTACACTCTCATGAGGAATCCCATTATGCCTCAGATAAGTGGCTTTGTATCAATGACTTTCTTATTTGTAGATTGGCTTAAAAGTTTGGATTTCTACACTATAAAGTGGGGCAGACAAGGAGCTTGCTCTCTCTCTCAGTTCCTGAGGTTAGTATTAGAGAGGAGAGCAGATTAAAGCCACATGGAGGCCAGGAGAAGCAGCCAAGATGGCGGAATGCTGAGGAAGAAGCCAGTTTGTGCAGAGTTTGTGTAGAGAGAAGGAGATGGGAAACAGAGGTGAATAAGTCTGGTGAGCTAGAAACTGTTGATTCTAGGAAACTCGGATAAGTCAGTAGCTTTGTGAGCACTGAATGAGTGGGTTTTGGAGCCCAGTGTGTGTTTTTACTTGCCCGCCGGGTGCAAGCTAGGATTAAAGATGATGGTCCACCAGTTCTTGGCTCCATTGTTTCATTACTGACTGTTCAAATCTAATGAGAACCTGCATGAGCCAGGCGGCTGTGATGGTGGCGCGACTATTGGCTTTATACCTGATACTTGATGTAAATAGGATTTGGGTTGTGTCCTTGTGGTTGTAGGGTTGTGAATGCAAGGATTTCTACTGGGGAGGTAAGAAATGATCAGGCTAGCCTGACCAGGAGGCGGTGCAGTGGATAGAGTATCATCCTGGGATGCTGAGGTCCCAGGTTTGAAACCCCGAGGTCGCTGGCTTGAGCATGGGCTTACCTGCTTGAGCACAGGGTTGCTGGCTTGACCCCAAAGGTCAGTGGCCTTGAAGCCCAAGGTTGCTGGCTTGAGTCCAAGGTATCTGGTTTGAGCAAGGGGTCACTTGGTCTGCTGGAGCCCCTGGTCAAAGCACATATGAAGAAGCAATCAATGAACAACTAAGGTGCTGCGACGACGAATAATTGATGCTTCTCATCTCTCTCCCTTCCTGTCTGTCTGTCCCTCACTCTTTCTCTGTCTCTCTAATGCTAAAAAAAAAAAAAGGAAAGAAATGACCAGGCCATTACTCCTGGTCAGAAGGCTTTCTGCTCCATCTGAAAGTGACCACTGCTGTTACTAAAATTGTCTCCTTGCCCTGTTTTGGTTGTTTACTGAGTTGGAAATAGAATTGTTGATGGTGGAGTCTATAAATAATCCCAAGGGAGCCCATTTCCTTTCCTACTTTCTATGCAGTCAGAGCTCAGCCAGAATCCTGAGTTCAGGTCTGGACTCTGCAGCTAACAAGGCCATGTAGAATTTGGACAAGGTCAGACAGAAAGCCCCAGAGATGGGTAAAGCTTCCGAAAATTGAATTTCCCACAAAAGGCTAACCTAACTTGGACTGTTTCCCTGGAGAGGAAAGCCTTCAAGTATCTGAAAGGTTACTTTACAGAAGGCTGTGGGTAATTGTCTGTCTCCTCTCAGAATAAAACTGGTGGAAAAACATTTAAACTGCTACACGAGGGATTTGATTTTCAGGGAAAGAAGAATTTCCTGACATTGAAAATCGTTTACTATTGGAGGAGTTTCAGTTAATGTCTGCCCAGCCCCTCCCCTTACATTTCTTGCCTGGAGTGTAATAATATTCCCAGTTAGGGGATAAGGAACTGTGCCCTGAGAAGCAGGGGAAGTTTAGCATCATTTTGGTCAGAGAATAGAGGCCAAAATGCAACCTAGGATGCCAGACTGCTGCTTTTTGCCCAGTTTTTATGTAATCTTTCCCCTTGCCAATGATTTTAGTGGCTCAAGGTCTTACCTGCCCACTCCGCCCTGAGGGGCCAGCTGTTAAACATGTAGCAGCGCCTGGCTGGATGGTAGGTGGTAGAACAAACACTCTTTGTGCTCATGTCTGATCTCCTCCAACCACTTCTGATTCCAGCTGTCAGAAGTGCAAATCTAACTCGATAGGGACTGGAAGCCAGAGGATGGATGCCTCAGGCACTCATCCTTTGGAGAGAGTGAATTCTGCATCATATTCCCGCACGCATGACTCCTCAGAGGATCCCCAGTAGGAATGAGCTCCAGGAACTCATTGACTTTTCCTCCTTCTCTGTTCTGCTTTCCCTTCTCCTTCACTCCTGAACCTAAGATCATCTTCCAAATGAACTACTGGTGCCTATATCCTTGCCTTAGGCTCTGCTTTTGAGGGAACTTGAATTAAGACAGGTAGCTCAGAGAGTCCCCAGGAAAGCCAGAAAACTGGGCCGGGAGGCCACATAGCTAAAAATACTGCTCCAAGTTCCCCACAGCTGTGGTTCATTGGCAATACCACTATTTCCACAGGACCCCGGCATGCTCCTGGGCACTGGGTGCTCCCACTAGAAGCTCTGCCACTGCCCTTAGAAACCAGACACAGTTGCCTCTACTCTTGACAGAATATTCCTTCAAGCTATTAACATCTGTCAAAAGTCTGGAGTGAGTGTGCATCTCATTGGTGAACCCAAGAACCCATGTTTTCTTTCTAGTTATAAGAATGTTTGTATTTCAGTTATTTATTGCTGTATAACAAACTACCCCAAATCTTAGTGACTTAACAAAACTATTTTATTTGCTCATGGTTATATATAAGTAGAAGATAGCACTAGGCTGAGCAGGATACATTTTCTTTTTATTATTCTCACCTGTGGTCACTTGTGCAGCTGTACCATCTGGCCACTCAGCTCAGCCTGGATGGTGTCTGATGGCCTCCCTTACATTACTGGTGGTTGGTCCTGCTGGCTGGGCATCTCTGTCCTCTGCATGGTCCTTCATCCTCAAGGACACTAGCTGAGGAATCCTCACAGGGCAGCATAATTTCCAAGAGTGTGATGGTGGAAGTCACAACATCTCTTGAGATGTAGGCTCCAAAATACTAAAACAACTCATATGCTCAGAGAGACTCAGGCTGTGGGGAACTGGATTCCAGTCCATGGTGGGAGGAGCAGCAAAGGCAAACTGAAAAGGGACTGGGCGAGCGAGCGGAGATAAGGGGATAAGAGGATCGTTGTGGCCATTTTGCTAACAACCTGACTCAGGAAATGTATGGCTCTCACAGTGGGAAATTCCTCAGGCACAGAGGCTTCAAAGGTGTTGGATGACTCAAAGGAGTGACAAATGTTCACTGCAATTAGCTTGTTCCTGAGTTAGGTGATTATATCTTTCATTCCTATTCCCCAGGCCCCTTCCGGGTCTGGCCTCTTAGGAAGAGTGCTTCCTGGCTCCAGTCTCACAGGTGCCTGGCCAGAAGGGTACTGGGACTGGCTTTGTGACCAGTGTGACCCAGAGTGGAGGCACCACAGGTGCTGGACCGAGTGGAAGGCTGAGGCTGTGTTTAATTATTGAATAATTGAAGTGAGAGTTAATAAGGCATTGTTTCAAAACAACAACAACAACAATGAACTGATTTATATAAACATGCACTGTTTATCAACATTCATTCATTCAACAAATTTGATTACTGTGTATTTTTAGGTGATGAAGGCCTAAACTGGTAATAAATCTTGCTTTAATTACTGATTATTCTCAAAGGAGAGTGTGAGCATTAGACAAAATGAGGAAAGCAAACAAGAAAAAGGGAGGCTAGTGCTTATTGAAGGTCAATGTTGTGACAGGCGTTAGAACATTCTAGAACATTTGTACTTGCTCTATCCTTGCCTCAGTTTTTGAGATGGGGAAGCGAAGCTCAGAAAGTTTATATAATTCAATCAAGGTCCCACAACTAACAAAGACTAAACGACAAAACAAATAAAGACTCTGGTTTGACTCCCAAACCTGTGATTTCTCCACCTGGTATGCTTTCCATCCACATATAAAATTTCAGGATCTGCCCAAAGTTTCTCTGCCAAAGTGGTATCACACACTGGTGTGCTTGCTGTTTAAGTGCTTGTGCACTGGGGTCAGAACAGTCTTGGACTTTCAAATCCTGGTTTTGCTCCTTAAGAACTCTGATCATCAGCCTGATCAGGCAGTGGCACAGTGGATAGAGCATTGGACTGGGATGCAGAGGACCCAGGTTCGAGACCCTGAGGTCACCAGCTTGAGCGCAGGCTCATCTGGTTTGAGGAAAGCTCACTAGCTGGGACCCAAGGTCGCTGGCTTCAGCAAGGCATTACTCAGTCTGCTGTAGCTCCACGATCAAGGCACATATGAGAAAGCAATCAATGAATAACTAAAGTGCCACAACAAAAAACTGATAAAACTGATGTTTGATGCTTCTCATCTCTTTCTGTTCCTGTCTATCTGTCCCTATCTATCCCTCTGACACTCTCTCTGTCTCTGTAAAAAAAAAAAAAAAAAAAAAATTCTGATTATCACTCAGTCATTTGACTTCTCAGCTCCTTGGTTTCCTCATCTGTAAAATGAAGATAATCCTAGTAACTCTCTATATTGTTGTTCAGCACTCAGCATGGCACCTGTAGCTAGTAAATGAAATAAAGACAACTGTTACCAGCAAATGGTTTTTATTATCGACCATGTTTTTTTTTTTTTTAATTTTAATGTGGTGACATTGATAAATCAGGGCACATATGTTCAGAGAAAATATTTCCAGGTTATTTTGACATTTGATTATATTGCGTACCCATCACCCAAAGTCAAATTGTCCTCCGTCACCTTCTACCTGGTTTTATTTGTGCCCCTCCTCTCCCCCTCTCCCTCCCTCACCTCCCCCCATCCCCAGGGAGCCAGCACACTCTTGTCCATGTTTCTGAGTCTCATTTTTATGTCCTATCTATGTATGGACTCATATAGTCCTTAGTTTTTTCTGATTTACTTACTTTACTCAGTATAATGTTATCAAGGTCCATCCATTTTGTTGTAAATGTTCCGATGATATCATTTCTTATGGCTGAGTAGTATTCCATAGTATATATGTACCAAAGTTTTTAATCCACTCATCCTCTGACGGACACTTGGGCTGTTTCAGATCTTTGCTATTGTGAACAATGCTGCCACGAACATGGGGGCGCATTTCTTCTTTTCGAACAGTGCTATGGTGTTCTTAGGGTATATTCCTAAAAGTGGGATAGCTGGGTCAAAACTCAGTTCGATTTTAATTTTTTGAGGAATCTTCATACTGTTTTCCACAGTGGCTGCACCAGTCTGCATTCCCACCAGCAGTGCAGGAGGGTTCCCTTTTCTCCACATCCTCGCCAGCACTTATTCTGTGTTGTTTTGCTGATGAGTGCCATTCTGACTGGTGTGAGGTGATATCTCATTGTGGTTTTAATTTGCATTTCTCTAATGATTAATGATGTTGAGCATTTTTTCATATGCCTATTGGCCATCTGTATGTCCTCTATGGAGAAATTTCTATTCATTTCTTTGCCCATTTTTTGATTGGATTGTTTGTCTTCCTGGTGTTGAGTTTTATAAGTTCTTTATAAATTTTGGTTATTAACCCCTTATCAGATGTGTTGTCGAATATGTTCTCCCATTGTGTGGTTTGTCTTTTTATTCTGTTCTTATTGTCTTTAGCTGTGCAAAAACTTTTTAGTTTGATATAGTCCCATTTGTTTATCTTGCCTTTTATTTCATTTGCCCGTGGAGATAAATCGGCAAATATATTGCTGCTACAGATGTCGGAAAGCTTGCTGCCTATGTTTTCTTCTAAGATGCTTATGGTTTCACGGCTTACATTTAAGTCTTTTATCCATTTTGAGTTTGTTTTTGTGAATGGTGTAAGTTGATGGTCTAGTTTCATTTTTTTGCAGGTAGATGTCCAATTTTCCCAACACCATTTGTTAAAGAGGCTGTCTTTACTCCATTGTATGTTCTTTCCTCTTTTGTTAAATATAAGTTGTTCATAAAGGTGTGGGTTTATTTCTGGGTTCTCTGTTCTGTTCCATTGATTTATGTGCCTGTTCTTATGCCACTACCAGACTGTCTTGAGTACAATGGCCTTGTAGTATACCTTGATATCCGGAAGAGTGATACCTTCTGCTTTATTTTTTCTTTTTAAGATTGCTGAGGCTATTCGTGTTCTTTTTTGGTTCCATATAAATTTTTGGAATATGTGTTCTATATCTTTGAAGTATGTCATTGGTATTTTAATTGGTATTGCATTGAATTTATAAATTGCTTTGGGTAATATAGACATTTTAATGATGTTTATTCTTCCTAACCATGAGCACGGTATATGCTTTCACTTGTTTGTATCTTCTTTGATTTCTTTTATCAATGTTTTATAATTTTCCGAGTACAAGTTCTTAACCTCCTTGGTTAAATTTACTCCTAGGTACTTTATTTTTTTGGTTGCAATAGTGAAGGAGATTGTTTCCTTAATTTCTTTTGCCTACAGTTAATTGTTGGTATATAAAAATGCCTCTGATTTCTGAGTATTAATTTTATATCCTGCCACCTTGCTGAATTCATTTATCAGGTTCAGTAGGTTTTTGACTGAGACTTTAGGGTTTTCTATATATAATATCATATCATCTGCAAATAATGATAGTTTTACTTCTTCTTTTCCAATATGGATGCCTTTTATTTTTTCTTATCTGATTGCTGTAGCTAGGACTTCCAGAACTATGTTGAATAAGAGTGGTGAAAGGGGGCACCCCTGCCTGGTTCCTGATCTTAAGGGGATTGCTTTTAATTTTTGCCCATTTAGTATGATGCTTGCTGTGGGTTTGTCATAGATGGCCTTTATCATGTTGAGGAATGTTCCCTGTATTCCCACTTTACTGAGAGTTTTGAGCATGAATGGGTGCTGGATTTTATCAAATGCCTTTTCTGCATCTATTGAAATTATCATGTGATTTTTGTCCTTCCTTTTGTTTACGTGATGAATCACATTGATTGATTTGCGAATATTGAACCAGCCTTGCCTCTCCAGAATAAATCCCACTTGACCATGGTGTATAATTTTTTTCATATATTGCTGGATCTGGTTGGCTTATATTTTGTTGAGAATTTCAGCGTCTAAATTCATCAGGGATATTGGCCTATAATTTTTTTTCTTTATGTTGTCTTTGCCTGGTTTCAGGATCAAAATTATGCTCGCCTCATAAAAGGAGTTTGAAAGTCTTCTTTCCTCTTGAATTTTTTGAAATAGCTTGAGGAGGATAGGAGATAGTTCTTCTTTGAATTTTTGGTAGAATTCAAAGAAATTGTGAAGCCATCAGGCCCAGGACTTTTCTTTGTTGGGAGTTTTTTGATAACTGTTTCAATCTAATTTGTTGTAATTGATCTGTTTAGGTGTTCCGATTCTTCCAGATTGATTTTTGAAAGATTATATGATTCAAGAAATTTGTCCATTTCACCTAGGTTGTCTAATTTTTTGCATAGAGTTCTTCATAGTATTTTCTTACAATACTTTGTATTTCTGTTGTGTCAGTTGTTAATTCTCCACTGTCCTTTCTAATTTTATTTATTTGAGTCCTCTCTCTTTTTTTCTTGGTGAGTCTAGTTAAAGGTTCATAAATCTTGTTTACCTTTTCAAAGAACCGCTCCTGGTTTCATTGATCCTCTGTATTGTTTCCTTAGCCTCTATGTCATTTATTTCTGCTCTGATCTTTATTATTTCCTTCCTTCTACTAGTCCTGGGCTTTATTTGCTATTGTTTTTCTAGTTCTTTTAGATGCAGGGTCAGGTTGCTTATTTGAGCTTTTTCTAGCTTCTCAAGGTATGCCTGTAGTGCAATGAACTTCCCTCTCAGAACTGCTTTTGCTGTGTCCCATAAATTTTGAGTTGATGTATGCTCATTTTCATTCATTTCTGGAAACATTTTTATTTCTTCTTTGATCTCATTGTTAATCCATTCATCATTTAATAACATGCTATTTAGTTTCCAAATGTTTGAGTGTTTTTCAGTTTTTGTTTTGTGGTTAATTTCTAGTTTCATGGCATTGTGATCAGAGAAAATGCTTGATATGATTTTAATCTTCTTAAATTTGTTGAGACCATTTTTGTGTCCTAACATGTCGTCTATCCTAGAAAATGTACCATGAGCACATGAGAAGAATGTATATTCTACTGCTTTCGGGTGAAAAGTTCTGAAGATATCTATTAAATCGAGTGATCTAGTGTATCCTTTAAGTCTGCTGTTTCTTTGTTAATTTTCTTTCTTGAGGATCTATCCAGTGATGTTAGTGGGGTATTGAAATTCCCTATATTATAGTATTGCTGTTACTCTCGCTCTTTATATCCATCAAAGTCTGCTTTATGTATGTCGGGGTTCATATATTTGGTGTGTAGATATGTATAATAGTTATATCTTCCTGTTGAATTGTTACCTTTATCATTATGTAGCATCCTTCTTTATCTCTTACTCCAGCCTTTGTTTCAAAGACCATTTTGTCAGATATAAGTACTGCTACCCTGGCTTTTTTTTCATTTCCATTTGCATGAAATATTTTTTTTCATCCTTTTACCTTCAGTCTATGTGTATCTTTTGTTTTAAGGTGTGTCTCTTGTAGACAGCATATGTATGGGTCCTGTTTCTTTATCCACGCAGCTACCCTATGTCTTTAGATTGGATCATTTAACCCATTTACATTTAAGGTTATTATTGATATGTCATTGTTTATTGCCATTTTATTCTTTAAAGCTGTATTCTTCTTTTGCTATATTCTTTCTCCCCTTTGAACTGTTCACAGCAGGTCCTTTAGCATCTCTTGCAGAATTGGTTTGGTTTTAATGAATTCCTTGAGGCTTTTTTTGTCTGGGAAGCTCTTTATTTCTCCTTCAATTTTAAATGTTAGCCTTGCTGGATAGAGTAGTCTTGGTTGTAGGTTCTTGTTCTGCATTACTTTGAATATATCTTGCCATTCCCTTCTGGCTCAAGTGTTTCTGTTGAGAAGTCGGGTGTCATCCTTATGGGGGCTCCTTTGTAGGTAGATAGCCTTTTTTTTCTCTAGCAGTTTTTAAAATTTTCTCTTTATCCCTTAGCTTTGGTATTTTAACTATGATGTGTCTTGGTGTAGATTTCTTTGGGTTTCTCTTTAATGGAGTTCTCTGTGCTTCTTAAATGTTTTCCAGCCTTAATTTAGGAAAGTTTTCAGCTATGATTTGATTGAACAAAGTTTCTATTTCTTGTTTTCTCTCCTCTTCTTCAGGAACTTCTATGATGCGGATGTTATTTCTGTTCATGTTGTCACAGAGCTCCCTTAGAGTTTCCTCACATTTTTTGAGTCTCTTTTCTTTTCCCTGCTCTGCTTCTGTGCCTTTGTTTATTGTGTCCTCTAACTCGCTGATTCGATCCTCAGTGTGATTCATCCTGCTTTTAATTCCTTCCATTGTGGTCTTCAGTTCTGATACTGTATTTGTCATTTCTGTCTGATTCTTTTTTATTATTTCAATTTTTTTTTATACTTGTTATCTCTTTATTTAGGTGTTCATAATGACTATCCATTGTTGCTCTAATCTCTTTGAACATCCTAACTATCATTATTTTAAATTCTGCATCTGGTAATTTTGTTATATCTGGTTCATTCAGGTCCTTCTCTGGGGATTTCTTTTGATTCATTTGGGTTGCATTTCTCTGCCTGCCCATTTTATCTGTGTATAAGAAGGGTGTGGCCACTGGAATCCAATGGGTGTTGCCTTTGTGTTCTCTAGGTGTGGTCTGTTTGCAGGCCCATCACCCTCTCTGCTGCTGCCTAGGGCAGTTGGGTATGGGCATTGCCAGCACCGGCCCACTGCGGCTGTTGCTGTAATTTCCGCCTCTCCTCCATGGGAGGGGCTGTGTTTTGGTGCCCGGCTCTACAAGCCTCAGCCTGCGTGGGCCTGCGCCTCGCCCCCACAGGTTTGGTTGTGCACTGCACTCAAGCCACAAGCCTCAGGACCAAGGGTAGAGGTGAGCACCTTGCTCAGCTGCGGACCCAGCCTGTTCCCTGGCTTTTGCCCGGCCCCTGTGGTCAGAACCTGCTTGCCACGGTTTCTCGGGTCCGACAGGCTGCTGAAGTGCACTCAGCTATGAGCCTCCACTCAGCTATGAGCCTCCACCTGTCCGGAGCTTTAGCCCCGCCCCCGAGGCCAGGGCCTGCCTGCATAGTATCGCAAACCTCAGTTTCTTAGGCCGGGCGGGGCCGCTGGCGTGTGCTTAGCCACGAGCCTATGCCTGTCCCTGGTCCTAGCCCCGTCCCCGTGGTCAGGGCCGGCTTGTGCAGGGTTGCAGAGCAGGTCTCTGCTCGTTCCTGGCCTCCGGCTTTTCCCCTGCAGGTAGGGCTGCAGGTGGGCGCAGCTGCCGGACTGCTTTCGCGTGTCGCCTCCACCCCTGCTGTTCTCTAACTCGCTGATTCAATTCTCAGCTTCATCCATCCTGCTTTTAATTCCTTCCATTGTGGTCTTCAGTTCTGATACTGTATTTGTCATTTCTGTCTGATTCTTTTTTATTATTTCAATTTCCTTTTTTATACTTGCTATCTCTTTATTTAGGTGTTTGTAATGACTATCCATTGTTGCTCTAAGCTCTTTGAACATCCTAACTATCATTATTTTAAACTCTGCATCAGGTAGTTTGTTCCTTCTCTGGGGATATCTCTTGATTCATTTGGGTTGCATTTCTCTGCCTGCCCATTTTGTGTGTAAGAAGGGTTTGGCTACTGGAGTCCAATGGGTGTTGCCTCTGTGTTCCCTAGGTGTGGTCTGTCTGCAGGCCCACCACCCGCTCTGCTGCTCCCTCGGGCAGTTAGGTATGGGTGTTGCTGGCGCCGTCCCCTGTGGCTTTTGCTACGGTTTCCACCTGCCTCTTCCTCCATGGGAGGGGCTCAGCTGCGGGTCCATCAGCCGGTTCCTCCGGCCGGGAGGGGCTGCTGATGCATGCTCAGCTGCAAGCCAGGTTTCTGCCCGGCCCCCGCCAACCTCAGCTCCTCAGCCAGGTTGCTGGTGCGCGCTCAACTGCGAGTCCAGGCTTCCGCCCCACCTCTGCAGGCTAAGCCGGTTTGTGCAGGGCTTCAAGCCTCGAAGGCCGGGTGAGGGAGGCTGCATGCCTGCTCGCCCCTGCCCAGGAGCGGATCTCTGCCTGTTCCGGTCTCCCGCTTTCCCCCCACCAGTGGAGTCACAGGCAGGCCTGCACCTGTCGCGTGTCCCCTTTGCCCCTGCTGGGCTTGACCGAGCTCATGCCAATGTGCTTGGCCTCTTCCCCCTCCAACAGAATCATGCTTCTGCATCCCGCCGCCGCCCGCCCTCCAGCAGGCCCTCAGCAGTGTGGGTGGGGGCGCTGCAGATCAGACCCTAACTCCCCATACTGTAGTCCTGGAAGCTCCCTCATTCTAAGCCACTGTGTTCTGATTGCTGCAGGGGAGCCTGTTTGACTGGTGTCCTGCTTCCCCTTGCTGGTTCCAGAGGAAATATTGTTTTAGATTTGTGGAATGACTCAGTCCAGGGTTTAGGGTGGCTGTTTCTCAGAGTGTTTCTCCCTGTGCCTTCCAGACCGTACTCTCTTCCCGCTGCTCCGGTCCTCTCCTCTCTCCCTGTCTCCCGTGGTCCCAGATGAGTGGTTGTGAGAGAGGTTTTCTTCCGTCCCTTTAAGAAGAATCCTTGGTCTGAGACAACTGTCTCTTTCTCACAAACAGTATCCTAACCTGTTTCAGAGCTGAATACTGTCCATATTCCTGTTCTAGGCTCTGGAGCTATAGGCTGGGGCTTTGTTCCTGGGACCTGGGTCCCTATCGTTCTGCTAGCCTCTCTTCCTGCTACATGTGTCTCTCTGGGCTGCCTATCGCTCCGCGGAGCTGGGCAGGCCTTTCCGCGTTTTCGCTTTTCCTACCAGTCTTAATGCTTCTTCAGTGTTCCCCTGTTGAAGAGTCCTCTCAGTCCAGCTCAGCGTTGGTTTACCCAGATGATGGTACTTAAAATCAAGTTTTAATCCACTTTGGTCCTGGGAGTTGGAAGTTGGTATGTCCTCCTACTCCATCACCATCTTGCCCTGTTATTGACCATGTTTTACCCTCTGTCTCTATTATTCAAACTGAAAAAATACCATAGATTTACTTTTTTGGGTAATTGTAAGTGCTGATGCTGCTACAATGGATGTGGTGACTACATAGATAATCTGATTCGGTTATTAGGTGCTTAGATTCTTGTTAAAATAAATCATGGAAAAACAAAAAGCACTGTTTCAGCTGTTTAATGATATGTTTGGTAGAGATGTGATAATGACTGAATTGGGTTAATTATGGGGTCCTTCAGTGGATCGTTTAGTGGTAAATTTGCAGATATCTTTCCAGATAAGCCTGTGTGTTAGGTGAATGGTTTGAATGTCAAGTTTACCTGTAAGTAGCATGAGGGAGGGAACGGGTCATTTTTGAAAAAGGACTTGTAAAAATAATAATAAATATCTAGGGCCTTCCAGGAGATGAAAGTTAATATCATTAAAACTGCAAAGAAAGGAGGGAGGAGTTGTGTATGCCTGATTTACACGTATTTCTGTGTTTCCAAAACTCACAGAGGGCCTGTGTGGAACTCTTCTCTGTAATCATAAAGATAGCATCTATTCAATGCTTACTGGCTTCTAGGTACCATGCTATATACTTTCTTTTTAAACTTTTTATATTTTTGGAGAGAAACAGAGAGACAGAAACAGTTTGTGCCCTGAGTAGGGATTAAACTGGCAACCTCTGAGAAAAATTAATTTCTTATATTAAACCTATGCCAATAGATAGTATTAGCTTACTCAATACTTCCCATAGGGAAACTGAGGCTCAGAGTGGCCAAGTAACTTATTCAGGGACAAAGTTAGGGTGGATGTAAACCCAGGTAGTCTGACGGCTGAGCCCTCACTCTTAGTCTAACCAAAATTTGTGAATGAAAGCCCTTGTTGGCAAGAAGATTCCTGTTGGCTCTGGAACTGGGAAAGGTATTCAGTGCGTATCAATCATAGTTTAATGTCTGTGCTTAAAAGTGGTCCCTTGCTTCCTTGCTCTTAAGAGGCCAGACCCTCCTCCTGGCTATGAAGAAGGAGGCATGTAGCCTGATTGTTATTGGAAGCCATCCCACAAAGTGGAGGAGAGCTGGCCTTCTGCTGAAGTCAAGGCTCTGAATAGTAGAGTGGAGACATGGGAAATTCCTGGTTCTTTGACGACATCACTGGATTGACCCAGCAGTCTGCTCTGCTTCTGGACTTCAGCTAATGCACTGGGTTTCCTTATTGACTGTGGCAGAAATAGCTAGTTGCTTCTCCAATAGCTTGCTTTCCTCTTACCTTACTGACCAAACCTCAGTTTTGTTCAGGGTGGCGACTGCCGGTTAAAAAGCTATACCTCTAGGTCTCCCTTGGTTGAGGTGGTCAAGCAAAATAATTGTCACCAGTGAGATAAAAAACAGAAATCCCTGCTGGGGAGTTCTAGTAAGGTTTGGCTCTCTGATAAAGGAACGATACCTTGTTCCTTCCCGGGGCCTGGAATGCTGGGGGCTGGCGCTGGAATAGACATCCTGGCATTGTGAGGGGAAGACCAAAAGATTTTCAGAGACCTGGCTCTGAGCTGTCAAAGTAATGCTTACAAGTCTTACCTTCTTGTTAGAGGAGAGAAAATAAGACCCTACTATGCCTAACCCCAGTGTCTCCCAGTCTTTGTTATCTGCACACACATGCAATTTTTAACCCAGACATGGACATCTTTCACTGATGTGGGTCCTTTCTTGGTGTTCCGGTGATCTTGTCCTGCAGAACAAACGATCTTAAAACATATTGACTTACAACAATTATTGTTGTTTTCATGTATCTGTGGGTCAGGAATTCAGACAGGGCAGAGCTGCCCTGCCAACCGCCCAGCTGCTTGGGATGATCCATGCTTCTATGAGAGGGGTCCTGCCGCTGGGCCCCGAATTCTTCTGTTGATGTTGTGTTTCGGTCGTGTTGAGGCATGAGGCACTCAGATAGCTTCAAACCAAAGTGGAGGAGATAGCTGCCGACGTTTGTGGCAGGAGGCAATGATACTGAGGCCGTCTGTGCCAGCTTCTGCCCTGGAACCCAGCCACACAGAGGCTCAGGGAAGTAGCAAGATGGTCTAGCAGAGGGGTCCTTGCTTCCCCTGTGAGACAAAGGGCTACTCATTGCTTACTTCTGAGCTTGAAAGAGGGAAATAGATTTAATTTTAGAAAGACAGCCTTGGAGCAGCGTTGGTCCAGCAGCACGTCATTGTGGGAGGTGGACAGGAGTGGACAGGAGTGGAAATCTCTCCAAAAACATCAACCCCACTGCCTGTCTTTCCTCCATTAGAGATGCATTTCTTCAACCCTTTCAGTTGTTTCAGCTTTAAGAGCCTTCTATTGAAATGCAACTGCCTTAGAAGAAGTTGACATTTTACCTCTGCACCTCTCCAGTGGCCACATGCAGAGAGAGAAACCTTCAGGATGAACATATTGCACAGAACCAGCCCTGGAAAGGATCGCCACTGACCAAGGAAAGAATAGCGTTTTCTTTTTTGTATGAAAATTAATGCAGGTGAAAGATCAGTCTCTGAATCAATCAGGATGCCAGGGGTCAGGGTCAGCCTCCTCTGCGGTGAGCGGTGGTGGTGCATCGTGAGGCTTATGTCATTAGGAGCTATTACATTTGAAATTTGTGCTCTGCTGAGAGCAAGGCTTTGCGGAGCTTTCCCTAGCCCACACCGGCAGTGGGCGGGGCTGAGGGTGTCCGACTGAGTGCTGCTGGAGAAGAGGGTGGAGGGAAAGAGGTGGGGCGACCAGTCTTCCTGTTTCTTTTGTCATCTGTGGTACATTTCACTGACTCCGTTAGCGCTGGTCCAGACTCGGAGCCCGTGTTGATTTTCAAAAACCCAGTTACGTGGTATTAACTATGTGAATACACTTAGGTACACTTTGCCTTTTTGTTGGCTCATTCATTACTGACTCTGTCTTCACCCTTTAGAAACTTCCAGTCATTTGTCTGACCATGAGCCTCACCTTCCTGAATTCTTTTTTGTGTCCTTGGGCAGTGTGGCCGTTACCTGGGGGCTGACCTGGGCTCCTTAATTCTGACATTTTGACACGTCCTCATGCCGATAATGCTAATTGTAGGCACAGGCTGCAACTTTGGGTCTATTTATTCCATTTTGCTTTTGTAGCTGAAGTTTCGGGGACTCGTTTTGTCATGTTGCTCATTTCCATTTTTCATTGCTTTTCATTATTTCTGTGGTAGGCATGGTGGCAGGCTGAAAAATCATGTATTACTATATTTAGCACAATGTAGGGAAATTCGGGAGAGAAGAAGTAAGCGTAATTTTTATCCAAACCTCTATTGTTCTTCACTGTCTGTTTGGCGTTTATTTATCTATTTATTTACTTATTTTAAATAAGACCTTTGGAGAATCTTAAAAACTTTAAAAGTAAAACATAACCACACCAAATATAAATGCCACACCTGCTCAGATATGCTCAAATGATGTGATGACAAAGTTAAAAAATACCCTCAAAAACCAGTGATCACTCCAAAGATTTTTATACCTTCCTAGATACTGTAAGGTGGCTACAAATATGACTGTAGGGGAGAGAGGGTCCTGGGCCAGGGTGGGGGAGTGGTGGGCTTGGATTAAAAGAAAAACAACAATAAACAATCTGAAATAACTTGAGTGGTTGACAGGAGGAAGATAGATGATTCTAGAATGGAGTCGGTGGATATAATGTGATTGGGCAAAGCCATAATGGCTCCCAACTTTTGTGAGTTTTCAGGTTACTCTGCTGCTCTTGTTAAGTGGTGTGGATAGGACCACGTGGGCTGCTGGGGTCCAGAGTAACCAGAGGCGCTGGTGCGGAGGCACCCAGGCGTGGACAGCAAGGGGCGTGGCAGAAGTGCCGAGTATGTTGTGTGTGTGGTCACCTGTGTCTTTTGGAGCGAATGGGTGTGGTGGAAAACGATACGGGAAAGGGAGGTTGGACTGAGACAGAGGAGCGCTCTGAATGCCACACCAGGCTGCAACGGCTCCCATGTTCTGGTCAGTCAGGGTCCCAGCGCACTCATATTAGGACTAACTGAGGAGAGATTAATAAAAGGATTACTTATGAAGAATTATTATGGGGTATTTATGGAGGATTGTTATGAAGAGTAGAGAAACCACTGGGGTTAGTGTGGTCCCTGGGTTTCGTACGAGAGGGCTTGGTTATCACCTGCGGGTTTGACAGTGAGAGGGGAGTGTGTGGTTGTCTGACCCAGAGATGGCTAGGGCTGCGTGGTAACAGCACCCCTCAGGAGTGAAATAAAAGCCCTTTCCCGTTTGACTTCCTACCATTGCTGCCGGTAATAGGGTTCTCCAGAAAGAAACAACCGACAGAATGTATAGATAAATGCAGACGTACAGATAACTAGCCAGCTAACCAGCTAGATAAATAGATAGGTAGATGATAGATAGATAGATAGATAGATTTTAAGAGTTGTCTTATAGGTCCAAAGTCTGTATGGTAAGCTAGCAGGCTGGAGACTTTGAGGAATAGTTTCAAGTCCAAAGAAAGTCTGCTGGCAGAATCCCTTTTGCTTGGGTGAGGTGAGTCTTTGTTTTATCCAGGTCTTCAACTGATTGGATGAGGCCCACCCACTTTATTATCAGAGTAAACTACTTTATTCAAAGTACACCAATTTAAAAGTTAATCTCATTGAAAACAAAGCCAACTTTGACTGGCTTAACCAGTGCAATCCCGCCTAGCGCTAAGAATGTCGGATTCCGCTTTTCTATATGCCATATATTGCCAGGGAGGTAGGCTGGGGCAAGGGCTAAGCCAGTGGGCTCTGGGGGTCAGATGCCTGGGTTCAGTTTGAGCTCTGCCACTGTTGGGTAAGGTATGGTATCAGTTCCTGTAACACAGACGCAAAATCACTGAGCCTTTGATAAGCAAGATGGAAGTTTATTTCACCTTCTCATCATAGCTCAGGATTGGTCAGGCAACCCTGTAGTTTTGGGGTCCAGACTCCCCTTTTCCTGTTGTTCAGAGTAAGCAGTACAGCTCCGATTCCTGTGATGCTGTAACTAAAGAAGCACAAGAGAAAAGATACTGGGGTTAACTAGCAGTCTCTGCCATAACAACTTGCTAACCATGCTATCTTGGTAAGTGGTTTAATTTATTTATGTTTCAGTTTCTCTTGTAAAACAGGGATAATAATAATACCTTGCTCCTAGGGTTGTGGTGAGGCTTGAATTAGATTGCATGTAGAACAGCACCCAGCACATATTAACATGCTCATCAATGGTTAGCCATTATTTTTCCTTATTATTAATACTTCTTACTTATTCACAATCAGGAATTGAAACATACATAGAAAGCACGGGAAAAACTCAAGAGCTGTCAAAAAAAAATGTAGCCATATCTTTAATGATTAATGAGCACAAAAAGGGCTCATTAAAGTCTTTCCAGTTTTGACCTTTTTAAGGCAACTGCTAGGACAGAGGGTAACCTGCAGAATATTCCCAGCACCTCATGTTCACCATTGCAAAACGAATGACATCACAAGGTGCAGATGTCCCTAGGTGACATCACTTCCTGTAAGGAGGAGCCACGATGGCAAAGCCTTGGAACCTGCTGTGTGTTTCCCAGGTGAACTGCAGTCGTGGTTTCTAGGAACTTGAGAGTTGACTGTGCCCAGTACAACCATGGAGTGTGTGTGTGCATACATCCGTGGTGTGCCTGTGCGTGAAACCAGCCACATACTGATTAAACTTTCCTTTAGGCTGAAGGGACAGGATGGTTTTGAGAGCCATGGGAGGAAACAAAACAATGAACTTATCATGTTGCTGGACTCAACGAGCTCTGGGATTTAGAAACTAACTCTGAGCCATTAGTGCGGGGCTTTACTTTTTTTTTTAATAGGAAAACATTCCCCATAGCTCGAGCAATGTTCGCGTTAGGGTAGTTTAACACTTTCATATGCTTCGGAGATACCTGACATGGAGTGTTCCTGGGGTAACACACAATACAAACAATTATTTCAGACATTTCAGAAATGAAGTGCTACCAGCTTCATTGTGCTCCTCCGCTCTGGCAAGTAATGAAAGACATATTCTTCGTGTGAAACAAAAGAGGATTGTGAATATTAAAAAAGCAGCCCAGCCAGCTAGAGTTAAACCGTCGGGATAAGATATTAACTTAAACCACATGTGAAGTGCAGCTGTTTCTGTTGAAGCTTTCATCAGGCTCAAGTGGAAAGATTGGTGGGTTTTAATATGTGGTTTCCAGCCAAGCCAATAGGAATCTGGGGAAAATGTGTGTGAAATCAGGGCTCTGCCAGGGGGGTCCGGGGCTCTGGGCTGGCTTTTCTTTCTGTTAATGTAAACAAGGGTAACCCAACACTGAGGGCAAGCCTGCTCCATCCAAAAGTTTAGCTGAAAGGCTACCGAGTGACCAGCATCTGTGGAGTTTGGGGACTCTTCCTACTCTCTTTTCAAGAGAAATGCATAGAGCCTGTCACATCAGGAGTAAGGGACCAGGGTGTCGTCTTCCCATGCCTGTTTGCTGTTACTCCCTTTCAGAAACATCTAGTTTGTTCAGCCTCTAATAACATATATCCCTGAGAGGTGCCAACTCTATGCAGACTTCCCGATGTGCCCATTGGGTTCAACCTCTGAAGATTAAAAGTTGTGAAGAAAAGTGGTGATAATGTGCAGTGCGGGGCTTACCCTATCAAAGGCATGAGATGAGTGCAAAAACAAGGATTAACTGCACACTGTTTCTTCCCAAGGACTGAACGAGTTAACCGGCTACAGGGTCGGTTGGAGTGCTGCCTATTTTGTCCGGCTTGCTCTTCAGGTCTCAGATTATTGCAGAGATCTTAGACGATTGCTTCTGGACTGACTACTGGGTGACGTCGGCCTTCCACCATGTGCCTCCAGCCTCACAATATTGCTTTCGGCTTCAGAGACATGTAGCAGAAATGATCTTTATGGGCCCACAAGTTCAGGAGCCGAGGGACAAAAATAAAAATATCCAAATTGTACTCAGTGATCTTATTTGAAATACTACCATTTATATGCATTGATTCATGTGTTCGGCAAACATTTATTAGGTAGCTACAGGATTCAGAGGACTTTGCAAGGTGCTCTGGGAGATATAAAGAGGGAAAGAAATCGACATTTATTGAGCACATACTATGTGCTAGGAGGTAGACTCTTTAATTACATTTTCTCATTTAATTCCCAAAACTTTGAAAGGGAGAAATTATAAGACATGGTCTTTGCTCTCAAGAGCCTTCAAGTCTGGGGTTAAATACTAAATAAAAGATATATCCAAATACCTATGAAATAAGGTAATTATAATCACATGCCAAAAGAGAGGTTTCAATAGGAGCTAAGAGACTGGAGTGATTACTTGGGGAATGGAAGAAAGTTTATTGGAGGAGACCACATTTGAATTGAACATGGAAGGTTGGGTAGGATTTAGATTCACGGAGGTGGGACGAGGGATGATCTGGGAAACGATGAGGATGAGCAGGGAGGGAAGAGGGCAGACAATACCTGTGAGTCATGCACTACTTAGGGGTTAAGTAAACGCCGCTTATAATCACATTTCTCTTATTATTACCTATTGGGTCCAGCTCAAGGTACGTCAGAGGCAGTGGTGGGATTCAGCCCGTTTGCACCGGTTCGGCAGAACCGATGCCCAATTTTTTATTGAGTTCTGTGAACCGGTTGCTAAAATGGCACTTGTCATCAGGGTTCTCTCTAAGGTGGGTCCCTGTGCATCTATCCAATATGGAAATCACAAGGTCACATTCCTTATTCTTTTTTAACATTCCTCTGCGCAACAGCGTATTCTAAGCACCTGCAATAATGTTCATTCTGTCCACAGGTGAAAAAAATTGGAAGTGAGGACGCCAATCAAGAAGCAATATGGGAATATCTTAAATAACAATTTTATTGTTTTTTTTGTCAGGTATTATTTAATATTTTTTCATTAATATTTTAAAATTCTTATAATCTTGTCTTGTGTACCTCTTTATTGTTCTTATTTAAGTGTTAAATGCATGAAATAATATACTATCTTTCGGTATATTGGTTTTGTTTTTTATACTTAAAATGGTCATTAGGGCAGAGGACTGGTTGTTCAATGGTTTGAACCCCAGCCGTGGGCAGAGGGCTTGACGTCAGGACCATGTTGCATGAAGGATACAGATGTTAGAGTGCACACCCATTTGGTGAGACACTCGGACTGCCAGAGGCCTGCTCAAATGAAGACCTGGTGGGGGAAGGGCAGGCTCCCCTTTCCAATCTCACTCCTAAGTGCCCAGAGTGGAGCCTGATAAAGTGGCCAGCACTTGAACTTGTGGTCATCTTCCTGCCTCGTTACGCTGGGGCTGTGCCATTGAGTTTCAGAGGCCAACTCCACATAGCATTTGACAGAGGGGGACCATGACACAGAGTCACATCCAATTTAATGACACCATAGGGGTGTGTGTGTGTGTGTGTGTGGTAGTGGTGGAAGATAAGGGTGGAGGCCAGCGTGGCAGAGACAGAGAGCCGGGGCAGGGGCCTGGACTGCTCTTGCTGCAGGTTTGGTGGCAGTAGGGTGTAAGGAAAGGATTTGGGCAAGCATGTTTCTATAAGCACAGAGCTACTGAATTGCAGAGTTCTCTGAATTGTGTTCTCTGAAACAGTCACCCAAGTTCGTCTTTGTCACATTGCTAAAAATTATTGAATTGAGTAGACAGCAAGTGTCCTTTCTAATGCAGCCCCCCCCACCCCGTTCCTGATGTAATGTTGAGTCACATGCTTGAGGGTAAATTAATCAAGCCCCTAGGCCAGTGGTTCTTAACCTGGGTTCTATCAAACCCTAGGGGTTTGATGAGTCGGTCTCAGGGGTTCGGAGAAGCCTCTGCCGCGGAGGTCAGAATAAAGTAATACCGTAATTTGCTGTGAGTTCATGCACTTTGTTGGTTTTGTTCTTTGAGCAAGGTGATGTTCATGCACAGCTCATTTGGTGCACCAGTAAAAAAACATATACCTATGTCTTGAATTTGGAAAAAAAAAATCATATTTTATTTATCACTAAAGAAGGGTTCAGTGAATGCGCATATGAAACTGGTGGGTTCGGTACCTCAAAAAAGGTTAAGAACCACTGCCCTAGGCACACGGTCCTAGGGAGACTACAGAGAGCTTTGGGACACTTCCTGCCCTCCGGCAGTTCGCAGTGATGACATGGGCGTGGTCCATGGTGAGGCAGGCCTGTGCAAGCCCGGTGAATAGCCTGAGAAGTTGCTTTAGTTCCCTAGGGCTGATGACAAAGTACCACCAACTGGGTGGCGTAAAACAGTGGGAATTTATTTTAGCACAGTTCTGGAGGTTAGAAGTGCAAAATGAAATCAAGGTGTCAGCAGGGCGACGTTCCCACTGCAGCCTCCAGGGAAGCCTCCTTCCTGGCCTCTTCTGGCTCCTGGTGTTTGCTGGCCATGCCCGGTGGTCCCTGGTTTGTGCCGGCACAACTCCAGCCTCTGCCTCTGTCCTCAGTGGCCTTATTCCTTCTCTCTCCTCTGTGTCTTCCCATCTCTCTCCACCTAAGGACACACCTGTGATCCAATTTAGGGCCCACCCTGATCCAGTATGACCTTATCTTAGCTTGACTATATCTGCATAGACCTTATTCCCAAATTCCCAAATAAGGTCACCTTCACAGGTATTGGCGGTTAGGACTTCAGCATTTTTTTGGGGGGGTGGGGTGGGGACACAATTCAGCTCAAAACAGGTAGCAGTGTGTGGGCTGGCTGGGGGAAGGAGGGAGAGACTGTGGATTGGGGCAGTCTGGCATGACATCTTGGCAATGATGGAACTGGAGCTCTTTCTCAAGCGCGTGTGGTATTTGGACAGAGCAGCAGAGCGCCAGGCTTCAAGGTTGGCTGAGGGGAAATGGGAAAGAAGGAAGTGGCTGGCAGCACAAAGGTTGGCATGTGTGGAGCGTATCAGGATGTCAAGGAGACCAGCCTGACAGGAACAGAGGAGTCTCCTGGGAGGGGTCGGGATTGACACTGGAGAGAGACATGGGGGCCAGACTGTGGAGCCACCCATGCATCATAGAATTGATGGCTAGGCTTACACTATCTTTTCTTGTTCTGAAAAAGTGCTCAGCAGTCCCAAGTATCTTCAGAAGACAGAGACAGTCATGCAGGAGGGGTATGATGATCACATCTGTGTGGGAAATATATCCCTTCAGAAAAGCTTATGTCCACCCCATGGGTGCTGTGGATTTACACTGAAAATCATTTTCTAACTCTCGCAAGGGTCCCCTGAACTTAGCCAATAACTCATCAGCAAGGCAGAGCAGCAAGACACAGACCTGGGTTCTTGACTCTTCTTCTCTTTGGGCTCAGTTTTCTCATCTGTAAAGCAATGGCTTTGGCTGAGACACATTGTACTTCCTTCACTAGTATAATACAGTGGTGTAAATAATCTTTGAATACATTTAAACCAAGTTCATCTACAAATATTGCTTATTTGATATAGCAGCTCCACCATATGGATAGAATAGAGGTATTTTTACCCCATTTTGAAGTAGACTCAGAAAATTCATTATTGTAGAATGACACTCAGCTGGTTAATGTCAGAGCCAGAACTTAAACACAGGTCTTCAGGCCCCTAGTCCAAAGTTTCCCATTCCACATCAGTTCCTTCTATAATCAGAATCTGTGTTCATTTGTCCACCCACCCACTCACCTATCCACCCACCCACCCAACTAGCCAGCAAGCAGTTATGTATTAAGGGTCCACTCTGTGTTCTGTGCTCTGGTGGACACTGGAGATAATGTAGGTAATTTAGGCAGGATCTTTCCCTTAAGAAGTCCATGGTGTTCGGGTTACACTTGAGTTTTTTTAATAAGGGTGGGGCAGAGACTAGATTCCAGGCTAGATAGTCTCCTTCTACCAAGCCAGTCTCACCATGAGATCAGGGGTCTACTGGGCAATGCTCTTCGGCCAGTTATTTCCCCCCCCCCACTTTATAAGCATAGAGCTGTTACTGAAGGCACATCTGACTTCTTGTGTAGTTTAGTCAGTATGTATTATCAGCAACACAGTATTAAATAGAGGACGGTCAAAAGAGAAGCGCTGATATTGAATTAGCTGTGCTACTGAAATAGTAGCTATGTATTGCAAAAAAACAAAAACAAAAACCATAAATAATGAACAACAGCCCAAACCCAAAAAACCCTTTCAGGCCATGACCTCTTGAATTATATTGCATTTCTCGGTTGATAAAGCCCTTTAATATGCTGATTGCTGGGCGCCACAGTCTGAAGAAGCATCTATTTTAGATAGACCTTAGACCAGTGGTTCTTAACATTTTTTGAGGTACCGAACCCACCAGTGTCATATGCGCATTCACCGAACCCTTCTTTAGTGATAAATAAAATATGATTTTTTTTTCTAAATTCAAGACATAGGTATATGTTTTTTTACTGGTGCACAAAATGAGCCGTGCATGAACATCACCTTGCTCAAAGAACAAAACCAACAAAGTGCATGAACTCACAACAAATTACGGTATTACTTTATTCTGGCCTCCGCTGCAGAGGCTTCTCTGAGCCCCTGAGACCGACTCATCGAACCCCTAGGGTTCGATAGAACCCAGGTTAAGAACCACTGCCTTAGACCTTACTCCTCCGTGTGCTTGACCTTCAGCTAAACCTCTGTTGCATTTGCATAATAAGGTGAGTTGATAAAAGCACCAACGTCATGAGTTTCTGTGTAAGAAAACATGTATGAGGTGCTTGGAACTCAGCAGGACCTCAGGAAATGAGTATTCTTTCCCACACATCTCAATGAAGTAGCCTAGCGCCCATGGCTAAACCCCGAGCATGTGTTGTCTCCATGCTGGTCAGTGAGAGAAGGCAGCGTGGGTTTCCTGACTCGCTGCTCTTTGAAGATTTTCACATCTTCTTTCATGTAGTCACCATGAGGTGGGTAAATGAATGAGGTGCAACTTGGGAGACCTCTGATGGATTCCACTATTTTTAGTTGAGTTGAATGTAGTCAAATTAGTTTCAGAATGCATGAAGTGATATGCCTAAGGTCATAGTCGCTGGTTTTAGGATTCCAAATCCAGAGGTCTTCCAGTTAAGCCGCCATTCCAAGATACAGGCTCAGAGGTGGGGATGTCCTCAGTGTGCGTGAGACAGGAGATTGTTGGGTACGTAGACTCCAGGTGCTCCCCTTTCTCAAAGGTCAACCTGGGGGCATGGAAGGAAAAACAGCTTTGCTTTCCTGCTAATATTTTAACTTTATTTTTCTGTTCAGCTTGTCTGGATTTGAAGTTGCTGAAAAGTAAGGATGATTGCTCACAGGTTGGTCCTACCCGTCAGTGACAAGAGTGATCAAGAACTACATGAAAACTTTGGGAGCATTTAGATAAATTCCTTAAAATAAGATTTTCCAACCCATTGCCTTACTGGGGTTGGGGTGTCATGAGCATAAAAATAAAATTTAGGGAGATGAATAGTTAAAGTGTAAGAAATCGTAAGCGACAGAAGCAGAAATTATTCCTTCTTACCAATGCTGGCGCCGTGCCCAGTGTTTGCTCACCATCTCATCCATCTCTTCAGAAAAGAAACAACTAGAGTTTGCCACTGGGACACAGGCACTCCGGCCTGCCTTGCGGCCAATGGAGCTGTTGGAAACACTCTATAAATCTTAACTCCTGGGCTGTGACCTTCTGCTCTTTGGGGACAGCACTCGCTTTATGTGCATCCTGCAAAGCGCTGTAGATGAAACTTGCAGCAAGACCCAAGGGCTCTGTAGCTGGCATCTTTGCCAGGTGAATGAAGGCAAAGGGGATACCAAGGGCTGAGCTGCTGTGAGGCATCGGGCTCAGTTGTCCCTGCCAGAAACCAAGCCCCCATTCCAGCCACCAGAGAACAGCAAGGCTCTGACAGCGGTCACCGTGCTCGGAAGTGGGAAAGAATTCAGTGGCTTTCCTCCTGTACTGACTAGTCTCAGGGCTTCAAGGGATGCCCACAGCATCCCTTTTGTCTGCTTTGTGCATGACACAATAAAACTGGGTGCAGAAAGAGGGAGCCTCACATTTTATTGGCTATAAGATAAATACCTTTTGATTTTATTTTCAATTTAGTATAGGGTGTGTTTTGAGAAATGCTTATGTTAATTTAAAACAGGAGCAAAAACAGTGCCAGGCCCTTGTGTGGCAAGGCCCAGTGTGTCTGGTTAGGCAGGCACCTGGCCTATAAAACCATACCGGGGCTTAGACCTGATACTGGCTCCCAGGGCGAGAGGAACCAGAGCTGACGCTGGGAGGTGTCTGGGCTCACAGGACCGCCCTCCCCTACTCCCCCTCCAGGCAGAGTCTGAGAATCTGGGACAGAAGACGTGTGGAGAGACATTGCGGAGAGATCTGTGGCAGAAACCACAGTTGTGTTGTCATCAGACAAGGCCCAGTGTGGAAGGAACTCAGAGGGGGTTCTGTGTAACATGCTGGACTGCATTATGCCACTCTGGGCCCAGCTCAATCCCCGTCTTGTTCATGATAGCTTCTTAGCAGTCACTGTAGGGCTTTCTCTTATCTCAGAACCTTTGAGACATTCGGGGTCACTCCTTTTGTCCCTTTGCTATCTTTAGCTATTGTGTGTTAGTTTTATTGTTTCCACAGTGAGACTGCAGATTCCTTGTGGCAACCTTGGAAGGTTCTCGCTCATCCTTCTGGGTTTGAGCAAACCCAGACGAAACAGTTCGGTCGCCCACCTCTGTCCTCCTAGCTGTTTATCCTGGCCCTTCATTAATGTCTCCAAGTTCTCAAGGCTAAGAGGACACCCTCCCAAGTGTGGTCCAAGGTACAGAGTGGGAAGCGCCAGCTTTCTGAGCATTCCGCCCTCTGGCAGGAGAGTGGAATAGCTGAAACAGACAAGCCTTGTGCCTCTGATGTCACAAGGGCCTGTCTGGGCTCCAAGGGGGAGAGGGTCAGCAGTCGCTGCCCACTTGCCTCAGTGGGGGTCTGTACATGGCTGCCAGCTCTATCCTTGCCTGCCCAGGGTTGTCTTTATGCCACAGGGCAGCACTGTCAGGGGAGATCCAGGCTGCCATGCTGGGCATGGCACACATGCTCTCTGATCTTGCTCTTGATTCAGTGGCTTATCCGTCCAAATCAAGAGATAGCTCCTGTCCTCCAAGTTCCTCATGCTTGATGAAAGGATCAGGAGATAGAAAAACGTGTGGAATGAGACGACGCATTACAAATATGGGAGGCAGTATGCTTAATGGTTAGCGTACCACATGCACAAGGTCAAGCCACTGAGTTGGCAATCCTGGTCTGTGTAACTTCAGCACGTGAGTACAGTCTTTGAGCCTGGGTTTTCTAGTACGTCAGACCAGCCTAACCCTGGTACCTTCCGCATGGGGCTGTGGCAGGAATGAAGTGGGGCATAGCCGAGAATGCTTGCCATCCCGTAAGCACACCAATGCTACGTCGTCCATAAGCAAGGTGCTAGGGTCCTGGGGTGGAGAATCACTTTCCTCCCCAGCATTGCTGTATAGCACGCATCACATTTTATCAAAGCCACCTGCCTACTTTACTCTTCCCTCTGCTAAGCTCTGACTCCCTCTGGGGAAGAAGCCATGTCTTGTTCATGTTTGTGTCCCTCAGAGTCCTGAGAATAGTGCCTAGCACAGAGATGATGGCTGGTGTGGACAAGTGTTAGTGGGGAGGGTGGGTATCTACGGTGAGAGAGGTGCAGATAAAGCCTGACAGGACAGCAGCCATATTTGTATCCTACTTACTGAGAACAAGGGCTCTGGAACTAGACTGCCCGGCTGGCTCTGGCGCCCCCCACCCCCGCAACTTTAGAGCCAGATACTTAGTTGCCCTTGCCTCAATCTCCTTATCTGTAAAAATAGCAAAAATAATGGAATCAAGGCATAGGGATGTTGTACGGATTAAATGAAAGATACATAGAAACCATTCAGTGTATAGACTGGCTTGTTGTAAGCTTTCAATAAATGTTAGCTCTTATTATTATTATTATGACTGGTCCTGTTCTAAGCATAATGTATTTTAACACATGTAATTCTCATGACAGCCCAAGTGGTAGATACTGTTGGCCTGTTTCAGAGATGAAGAAACTGAGGGTGAGTGGAATAGAGCTGCACATCTAGTATGTGGAGGAGCCAGGATCTAATGTCAGACCTGCTGGTTCTGAACCCAGTTCTCCCACTGCTCTGAGCCAGGGGAGGCTGAGAGTACAGCTTCTGGCATCTGCCTCCCCTGCGGGCACAGAGTGAGACTGGCAGGTGGTACTCCTAAAACCAGCTACAGACCCACTCACCCACTGGCTTCTCCAGGCTGTCTTTGTTCTAGCTCCCTGGTGAGTAGCCATTGCATGCAAGGCAGGATGGACAGATCTTAGGGCTTGTTTCTCCTTAGTGTCCAGCTCCTCGGCCTGACCCAGCCTCTAAGGAGCCTCAGCTTTCTAGAAGCCTTCCCTGGGTACCATTCTATTCTGTGATGCTAGGCTTTGTTTGAATGAAAGTTTTTTTCCAGTGTTTTCCTATGTGTACCACGCAGGCTTGCTTTCCTGCAGTTTGTTGGGTCAATGTGTGTGCAGGAGTGTACACACACACACACACACACACACACACACACACACACCCCAAAAGAACATATTAAATTCAGGCTCCATGCTGGCTGTCTCTCAGCTTTGCCTTCTTTATTACCACTGTCCTGATTCTTGAGAGCCAGTGACTCTTTTAGTCTTCTAGAAGCTTCTGAAACATTATAGGGTGCAGCTTTGGGAGACGTGGCAGATGTGTCTCGCTTCCACCCTAGCTCATAATGCTGAAGTGAGGATTGGAATCCTGGTGGATTTACTTCTTATTTTAGGAGTCTTTCCTTTGTTTTAACTTGTCTAATATTAAGTTCTACTCTTACCCGTGGGAAAGACAGTGTTAAAAGTGGAAGGCTGGGGTACCTACTGATTAGAAAAAATTAAATAAAACGGAAGAAACAGAACCCCCACCCTGCCCCTTAAGAAAAGCAGCACGACATGGCCCTTTGTGGCATGGGTCTCAGCTGTGGTAGGCGGGGAGGGGAGGACAATGTTGGAGGGATCAAAGGTTGTTCCCTGTGGAACAATCACCCCAGAGTCTCATCCCAAGCATTACAGTGAATGAAGGGACTTTTCTGAGTCTTAGGGCTTTGGCGTTGTGAGCTCTGCCATGGGCCGCTGGAATTGAATTTATCTTCTCCCTCTTTGAAATTCATCGTGGAGACCAGCTCAGACTTGGTTACTCAACCAAGTAACCAAGCTACTGATCCAGAAAAATGGAACCAAAGTTGGTTCCCTGTTCAGTGGTTGCATAATAAGCACCGGAGGGCTTATTCCCAAGTCATGGTGACTGTGCCCTGTGCCCTTCGGTAGGGAATTTGTATATGAAGCCTCTTCATAAGCTGCAAATGAGTAAGTGAATATAAAAGCACATTGTTACATGCGCCGTGAGTGTTGGAGGTTGGAGTGTCAGGAGACTTAAGAGGAATGGGAACTGTTTGTATTCTCCGTCAGAAAGAATTATTAGGGAAATGGATAGAAGTCATTGTAGGGAAGCAATGTTTAGAGGCATTGCTCCAAATTGGAAAGAAATCAGGTACCAAGGAGGCCAACGCTGGGTGGCATGATGCTTGGGAAAGACATAAAGGCCTGAATTACTGGAGGCGTTTAGGAGAAGGAGCGTAGGAAAGCACCTGGGCATTGTGTTAAACTAGAAACACAGCGAGGAAGCATGGGGCAAGGTCAATGAGAAGAGAGTTCTTGGCAGAGATTGCTCCTGTAATGTATCCCAGGCCCTTTCATTCCTGACCACAACCCTGGGGAGGAGATTATCACCTTCCCCAGCCAGCATGATTGGCTGGCATGGAGGTTGTTAACTTGAGAAAATCACCAAAGATAGTATTGGGCAACTTCAAAAGTCCACTGTCTTTTTCAATGAGCTTGTTGTGAAAGGGCTTAACCAGAATACTAATAACAGCTAAAGATCTAGCTGCAGGTGGCTGTCTAATTCCAATCAAAATAATTTCCCCCCAGTCTTTGTGGATAAAGGAGGGCAGAATTAAAGAGGGAACTGAGAGTGATTTTTGGCATGGGTACCAGGTCTGTTGTGGAGGAAGACTATTGGTGTTGGCAGAGTGCACTGAAGGTTTTTCTCAGCAACGAATTCCCCTCTCCCCGTGATGGCTTGGAAGGTCTGTACACACACATGCCTTGTATCTGTCATGCACAGCTGCACACGACATGTGATATTTGCTTTGGTTAATGGTAGGACGGAGGGAGGGTAGGTTGTTGGTTTTTGAAAAATCATAATTCTTACCAACAAATATATCACCCCCTCTCCTAGGACCTTCCATGCTGACTTGAAAACATTCTGTGTGAAGATTACCTGCTTGAGGTCATCGGCACTTCTTTGGGGAGATTTGTGTTTAGCCAATGTTCTGTTTGAGTTTCTAAGACTGTGTTCTTTGAGAATGGATAGACCTGGAAGAGAAGTTTTTGTAGTTAAATAAGATTACCAAATGCCAGGTCCAACCAAATTTGACAAGTATCTTTACTACAGAATTTCCAGAACCTTTGATATATATATTTGTATTGAATCAGCGAGAAAGGGATAGACTTTTTTACTCCCCAAATGATCCGACCCTTCGCATCTTGGGAAATGCAGACTGACCTCTCCAGAAGGGCAGGAGTGGCCCCCGCTAGAAGCAGGTGCAGCAGGCATTTCCCTGGCTGTCCCCAGTGAGGAGGTCCAAGCCCCGTGTCAGACGCAGCACGTGGCAGTGGGATGAGTGTCTAGATGGTGATTAGAAGGGAGACACAGAAACAAGAAGGTGGAAGAAGATAGGAAAACCCGCTCTCTCCCTTCGGGAACACCTGGGCTCATGGAATTCCCCAGGAACTCTTTCTTCCCAAGTGCCATAGTCAGGGGTGGAATTAGAAAAGCTATTCCCCGTGGCTTTGTATTTACAGCTTGTCATTGATGTAAGCAGATTTCTGCGGCTGAAATAGTGACATAAAGTCATTTAGGCCAATTTCCTCAGGGATGTGTGTTCAGAGAAGTGATTCGTGTTTTTTTTATGGCAAGAACCAAGTCACTGGAAATGGTGTTTTCCTTAGAAGTTCTGCCCTCTTCTTTACCCGTTAAAAGGAGACGGGCCCTCTGAGATGGCTTCTGTCCAGGTGAAGGTTTTTCTCACCCTGCGGGTGAATAATCCTCCCTGGCTTCGTGAATTCCCGTGGAGTTGATCGATCGTTTTGCCAGTCCTCTTTCTTTGTTGTCAAAAAGGATTTGAACTCTGGAGGGCTTGGGGTCTGTGAAGGCCTCCACATTCTCCAGCTGAATCATTTCTGTCTCACTGGACTGCAGGGGAAACCGCGCGCCCGCCCCGTAAGGCCTCTCCTCCCCGTTTCTCTCCAGCTGTGTGCGCAGGCCCAGAGCGAGCAACGGACGGCTGAACCCAAACAGCCCTGCAGATACACCTTTTGAAAAAACAATCTGGAAACAGGGATTGAAAAGGTCCCTTTCTAAGCCCTGACCATGCCAACTGGATTCCATTTTAGTCATTTTGTAATTAAAGAAGGAAACCCCCCTCCCCACCACCCTGCCAAGACCCAAAGTCAGCAGCTTATATCAAGTCCAAGGACCTGGAAGAGAACAGGCCTCTTTATTAATCTTATAGTATCTCCTTCCCAATAAAACCCCAATTGTCTGCCTTGTACATTCAAAACAGGTCTGCCAGTTATTTATTTATTTTATTTAAGATGTTTGGCCTGTTTGGAAATTAAACACTTTCTTGGGTTTCATTTCCTTGGGCCAATGGCAGACCGGCTGGGGGTGATCCTAAGAGGATACATTGATAAAAGCCTTAGTAGGGTAGCGCAATGGGAAAACACGCCAGAATGAATTAGCTTGCTGTGACATGGCTAACATCATTGCGTTTATATATGTTTCATTAAGCCGGGGGCTTGACAGCTTTATGAGGAACAGTGGGCCTTGGATGGAGGAAGGCCCTGTAACCCGGCCATAGCTGGGCCCGGCCTGTGCCATGCGCGCTTTTTAATAGAATAATATTTGCGCAGTGAAAATGTCATTTTAAATGACTGGTTTGATAATCCCTTAAGCTTTTAAATGATCTGCAAAGTCTGGAAACTCTAGCCCAGTGTTTAAAATTGACGGGAACGTTAATGAATGCGAGCATTAAAGGATGGTCCCCAGCTTTGTTTCCTGAGGCAGACGTTGCTCACTGGTGTTGCTTTCCTTTTGTCTCTCGCACCCCTTCTGCAATGCAAGTGTGTTCCCGGAACAGCTGCAGCAGGCCTTCGCGGCAGGACTGTTTTTAAGGGAGGAGGAGCTCAGCTTGTGGTGGGAACTGGAGTAACCAGGGTTGAAGCTAACAGAAGTTTCTTCATGCAGAGAAGGAAAGGCACTCCTTCTGGGAGGGAGCTTTCAGAAAGGGCCCCTCTGGGCAGAGCAATTAGCAGAGGGCTTGCATCTCACCAGCTGGAGCATCCTGAGCCGGTTTTAGAGGATAAGAAGAGAGTAGGAGGGATTTTGGCCCCTGGAGCCTGCGCAGGGCATGTCCTACGCAACGGTGTGCAACGTCCCCGTTGAGGTCTCCGTTGTTTTGTTGAAACCCCCCTATGGACCAGGATAAAAGTGTCCCTCTCCCCAGGCAAATATCTTGTGCTGTATGAAATTCTAGGAAGTGCTTCCCTGGTGGGGTGAAAGCTCCACTCACTCACTCCTTCCTCTCTTCGGTGACTCTGAAAGTACAGGCAGGCTGATGGAGCGATTGCCTTCTCATGGGCTGAGGAATGATGCAGAGCTTGGCAAACTACATCCCTGGGGTCCAGACCCGTCCTGCTGCCTGCTCTGTGAATTTGTGTTAGAACACAGTCAAACCCATTCCTCTACTCTGCCCATTACTGCTTTCCTGCTCCGATGGCAGAGTTGTACAGTGGTGACAGAGGCTGTAAGGTTCGCAAAGCTGAGAATATCTGCTATCTGGCCCTTTACAGAGAAAGTCTGTGGACCCCTGCCCCCGAATACTGGGCCAAATGCAGCAGAATTTCTGGCTTGCATCCCGCCTCTGCCAATGCCTCTGTGTCCTGGGATGAATTCCTCAGCTTCTCTGTTCCTCAGTTTTCTCATAAGTACAATGGAGATAATAGTCCTATCTGCCCACTTCACGCAGCTGTTGTGAAGATTCAATGATAGAGAGGAAGGGAAAATGCGATACCAGTGTAAGGCATTATCCGTCTAAAGTCCTCCAGGGTCTAGCTAAGGGACCTATGGGAAAGCCCCTGGACCTCGTTAGAGCTGTTTCCTCATCTGTAAACAAGAGGTGTGTTCTAGATGAGCACTTTGCAAACTTCAGTGTACATGTGGTCACCTCCTGGGGAGTCCGGAAAATGCTGGTCTGGTTCTGTGGGTCTGAGGACAGGGCCGAGAGCTTGCATTTCTTTTTCTTTCTTTCTTTTTTTATTTTGTGTGACAGAGACAGAGAGAGACAGAAAGAGGGACAGATAGGGACAGACAGACAGGAAGAGAGAGAGATGAAAAGCATCAATTCTTCGTTGCGGCTCCTTAGCTGTTCATTGATTCATTTCTCAGATGTGCCTTGATTGGGGGGGCTACAGCAGACTGAGTGACCCTTTGCTCAAGCCAGTGACCTTGGGCTCAAGCTGGTGAGACTTGCTCAAGCCAGATGAGCCCACGCTCAAGCTGGCGACCTTGGGGTCTCGAACCTGGGTCCTTCGTGTCCTAGTCCGATGCTCTATCCACTGCACCACCACCTGGTCAGGGCCAAGAGCTTGCATTTCTCACTAGCTTCCAGGTGCTGCTGTTGCCACTGAACCAGGGACCACACGCTGAGTGGCAATGGGGCCGGAAGATTTTGCTCACCTTCCCTGGTAGTGTGATCAATGAGCTGTCTTAACAATGCTTTTGTAACCACACCAGGGAGGCACTCTCCAGGAACATCTCTCCCACCATCTGCCCGGCAGAGGGCCCTCGCCTGCTTTAGTTTGTGGCCTAACTGTAGCAGTTGCAGGGCACTGGTGAGATGAGAGGGGTATTTCTCCACTTCTTTAGAGCTCTGGCCAAGCCCCTCTTGGAGCAGCCAGGTGGCTTGACAGAAGGAGCTGGTGACATGTGGGGACAATCCTGGCTGCCCGAGTGAAGCTGAATCCTGGACGGATGAAGTAGTGCAAGCAGACCCTGCCTCCCTGCTTTCTGCCTCAGACAAGAAAACGACAGTAGTCCCCATCATGTGTGGTTTCACTTTACATGGGGGTCAGTTACCCGTGGTCAATCATGGTCCGAAAATATTAAATGGAAAATTCCAGAAATCAACAACTCATACGTTTTAAATTAAAGCCATTCTGAATAGTGTGATAAAGTCTTGTTCTGTCTCGCCCTGGAGCTGACTCATGCCTTTGTCCAGTGTTTCCACACGGTGCACACTCCCCGACCGTGAGTCACCAAGCAGCCGTCTTCGTTATCAGATTCCCTGTCACAGTATGGCAGTGCCTGTGTTCAAGGAGCCCTTATTTGACCTAATAACGGCCCCAAAGCACAAGACTAGGGCTGCTGGCAAAGAGGCTGCGAAGGGCTTCCCTTCATAAGGAAGGAAGGAATATATGCTGAGGTTGCTGAGAGTAAGAACGAATTTTCTGCCCATGAAATTGTGAGAAAAAAAAAAAGAAAAAGAAATTTGTGATAGTTTTGCTGTTGCACCTCCAACTGCAAAATTTATGGCCACCGCGTGTTGCCAGTGCTCAGCTTAGATCAAAAAAGCATTCCTTTGTGGGTGGAAGGCAGGAGCGGAGAACAGGCTCTCCGACCGACAGCAACATGTTGCAACCAGAAAGCACTGAGCCCGTCCGTCCGTATGAGGCCCTCAGCCAGGGATCCCCTGAACTGAGTGACACCATGCCATTTACTGCAAGTAAAAGACGGTGCCCCAGAGACGGGAATAGGTTTGGAATGACAAATATAAAAGCTACAGGAGTGGCTTTGACCGCCCATGACGAACCTGCCGCCACATTTCTGGCAGAGTGGGAGAAGTTGCTTAGGGCTCGGCGCTATCCGCAGGTTTGGGCCTCCACCGGGGGTTCCTGGAACGTATCCCGTGGATGAGGGTGGGACTCCAGTAGTCAGTCAGGCCTTGGCACCTGGATGTTCAGATGGCGCATCCTTCTTACAGAACTGAATGCCTCCTGTGCTCCAAGAGGCTGTTGGTGCTGTGGAGAGATTCTCTCGGGTTTTGGTTCCTGACCACACGCTGGGGCAGCCCCCAGGCTGTTCACCCTGACTTCCACCTGAAGCCACTTACTAGATCTTTTAGGAGGAGGTCGTCCTGAAGTTGGAGCCAGAGGCGGGGGTCCCACCTCTATAGGGGAGGGGAGGTGGGAGAGGAAGAAGCAGGGAGTGTGTATCTTAACTGCCCAGTGGGTCAGGGTCCTCGGTTAGACCGGGATAGGGTATCATCTAAAAAAGCATGTGCTTTTACATTCAGACAACCCCCGGTTCAAATCCCACCCTCACCTCCTTTTCCAGTGTGCTTGGGCAAGGTTCTTAACCTCTCTGAGCTTCTGTTGGCTCGTAGACCTGTGAAATTATTTGTGTTTCCTGTCCGGGTCCTCTGGGGCTTCCTGTTAGCATTTTGTGGTGCAGGAGACTGAGGCTCTGCAGGTTTACACTGGACTCAGTCAGCCCAAAGAACATATAGGGAGCCGAAGGGCAATGTGTCATTCCTGTTTATTTAGTCTCGTGGGAAGTTGGCGTGGGAGAGGCCAGGCAGGGGAAGGAGCTGCTTCTCCTGGTGGCAGGCTGGTGGGTGAGCAAACAGGCTGGGAGAAGCCCCGTACAGGGCAAGTGCCCACAGCCTCCTACGGGCTGCCTAGACAAAAGTGGGTTTCGGCCAAGAGCCGTGTCCTTGTGCGTACAGTGAGGCAGTGCGCAAGGGGCTGTGACCTTGCTTACGGACAGCATGATGGCTACGCGGCCTGAAACGAGTGAGCAAGTCTAACTGCGGCTATTTCCCCACACATCTCATTAACTCCGAACACCCTCGAATAAAATCTTGGGTCCTACTTAGCTTGATCTCAGGCATTAATAGAAATCTGGCAAAAATTCGGTCAACAAAAATTGGCCCATGAAGGCTCTATGTACAGTATAACTTTCCAAAAGAAATTAGACCCAACCAATCATTTGATCAATTCTTCTTAGTCTTTCCACTTGTAAGATGTGGCACGTCCGGTACGGCGAGTTCCTCTCCTGGGGTGGGGGGATAACAGTTGGGCTTTGCGGTAGGATTGCGTGGAGAAGGAGGTGATGGAGCCCAAGCGTTTGTACAGCCCCAGTAAACACTCACCAGCTCTTAGCCCTTCTTGCAGCTGCTATTTTGAAAAACCCAGGCATGTGTGATTGTGATTTAAATAAAAAGGCTGCAGAACAGTGGCTGTAGCTTTCCTGTGCAAAATGGCCTTGAATTCAGGTGCTTTAAAAACTAGCTGGGCCATCAGGACGAGTGCTCTGGCGTGTGCTGCTCCCCAAAACATTGGTGGAGAAAGACACAAGGTCACCTGACCCATGCTGCTCAACTCTGATAGGCACTGGCCTTGTCCTTTAACTTTCCCCTTTCTGCCCAGCACACTCTCCGTGGTGGCAGCTGGAGGCTTGATGGCTTGTGCTTTCAGGTCATCTTGGATGCTCTCTTTTCCACCCCAGGTATCTGGTCTCTCATCAGGACCCTTGGTTCCTTCTCCACCAGGGTCTCAGGTCCAGCTAGTCCTCCCTGTTTCTGCCTACCCCAGCTTGCTGTGGCCTTTCCCCAACCCCCCACCCCCAAACCCACATCTGGCCTGCTGCAAAGCTTGAGGCCAGCAGATTTCAAAACTGACCAAACCAAAGTCACCTGGAGAAGCTTTGAAGTGAAAATACGATCTTAAAGCTCTAAGCCCCAAGATTCTGATTCAGCTCGTCAGGGATGGAACCTCAGACAGCTGCATTTCAGAATCTCCCCAGGTGATTCCAATTTGCAGTCTGGGTTAAGAACGCTGTTAGAGGCTTTCCTGCATTCAGCTGCAAAATCAGAAGCCCAGCAGCTTTTATAACTTCACTTGGCTCACCTGCAGAGAGAAAAGCCCTTCTATGCAGCTAGGCCCAATCCATTTGGATCAGATACGTCAGCTCAAACACCTCTACCTCCATTAAAAAAAATAAACAACTATTTCCTTCTATGATCATATGTTGCCTTTCATGGTATTTATTTGAGCACTTAGAGTCTTCATTCAACAGGAAACTTCTTGGGAAAGGATCAACAGCTTGTTTAACTTTGTACTTCCCATAATATTTAGTACAGGGCTTCTCACATGGTAATATTCAATATAGAATCATTGGATTGATTTATAGTTGTTCTGTGTGCCGCACAGGGTCTAGAATTGTTCTGAGAGCATAATAAACACTCAATGAACACTTCTTGTTTGATTGATGAATGTATCTACTCAAAACCCTTGGAGGAAAGGGAGGACACAGAGCAGTTCCTCACCTTGTACTGGTACTGGCTGAATGGACATAGATGAGTAATGTGCTCTGAGTGCCCTTGCCTCTGGGGAGGGTGCATGCAAGAACCTGTGGACACACACACACACACACACACACACACACACCCACATACACCCCCCCACCTACCCCCCCCCCACACCCCCCCACACCCACACACACGCTTCTTGGAAATGCAGTAATTGATTATCTATGTAGTTGATCCTATCACACACACTCACCTGGTGAAAACTGAAATGAGAACAATGTTAGGTTTAGTACTGTCATGTTCAACGTAGTAAGATAATTCCATATACAATTACTTTGCAAAATGCCACTCACATGCAAGTTAGAACAAACTGCTGGGGCGTGTGGATACCTGGGTCCTGGTCTTAAAGTTGCCACTGACCTGTTAAACAAGTTGGCGTGTTCCCTAACTTGCCCCAACCTCTATTTCCTCTTGTGGAAAACCAAGCCCTGGATTAAAACAGCAATTCTCACTTTTAGAATTGCACTCCAAAGAACATTGATTTTTTGGAATATAAAAGATGTTAAAAGGTGTTCAAATCCAAGCAATCAACAAACAAACAGTCTGAGGAAGAAACAAAAGTTGTTTGGGAACATCTGGTTGAGTCAAATAAAATGGCTTTCTTTCAAGACTTCTTATGACCTTAATTTTTTTGCTTACTGTCTCACACTGACAGGATAGGGATAGGTTTCCTCCTAAACATGTGGCTCAGAAACGTATTTTTCTCCCATATATTATTAATGAGCTGAGGAACTGGCGAACTGATCCTCAGTAGCGGTGACTGAGTGCCCTGGGATCTTGCCAGGACAACCACTCTGCACGTCCCCTTCAGGTACCAATTCACCGTGAAGAGCACTTACTTGAGTGTGGTGCTCCTAGCTTGGCTTCCCTGGCATCTAAGTCTTATTTATTGTTCACTAACTCCCCTCTTTCAGGAAGACCTCCCACCTTGCTCCATCCCATAGTTCTGTTCTCTGGTCTTGAACCTGTTAAGGCAACAGTATAAGACGAGGAGGCACTCTCATGTCAGCTTGTAGGGTTTGGGTCCGAGCTCCACCAGTTGTACATATACCTGGACAAGAAACTTAGCTGCCCTGAGTCTCATTGCGCTTCTCTGAAATAATCTAGATAATACTCCGAGGACATTTGTGGTTTGTCCTGTAAAGCATTCATTTATCCTTTTCCTACTAAAACATTAAGCAAAATTTCCTTCTGGGGTTTATGCCAGCCACACTCAACCCGGGGGTAGGTAGGTGTCCAGACCCAAGGCCATCAGAATGCCACATTGCCCTGGCCACAACAATGGGTGTGTGCTTCAATCAGGATTAATGAGACAAAGTATAACTTTGTTGGTATTGCTAGAAGAGAGGTTCTTGCTCTTTCCCACTGGATTTGAAGCTTAGGGGAGATAAGGCCTGAGGATGCTGCCGCCACCTTACAGTTGTGAGGCAGAGCCTGAGTATAGAGAATCCACAATGTGGAATGTAGACTTAATGATTGGAATTTCTGCAGCCATCTCAGAATGTGAGGTGACCTTTGGAATGGACTCTATCAAAGGTGCGTGTGTCCCTGCCACCACGGAGCACTGTTTCAATTTTGGACTTGGACTATTTCTTATCTTTTTGGAAGTGAGAAATAAGCTATTTATTGCATTAAGCCACTGTTACTTTTTCTGTTATTCACAACTGAACTTAATCCTAACTCACAGTTTGGATTAGACTTTCTGTTTTCTTTGTTTGCTTTTTTAAACAGACAGAGTCCTAGATGACATATTTTACTACCTTCATGGTACGATTATATTATAGATTGAATTGTGTTTCCCCCATTCATATGTTGAAGTCCTAACTATGTTTAGAGATAGATCTTTTAAATTAAAGTAAGGTCTTTAGCATGGGTCCTAATCCAATATGGCTGATACCCTTGTAAGAAGAGGAAATTTGGACACAGGGATGAGTATGCACAGAGGCAAGACAATATGAAAACAGGGAAAAGATGGCCACTGACCAGCCAGAAGAGAGGCCTCAGAACACAACCAACTGCTAAGACCTTGATCATGGATGTCTAGCCTCCAGAAATGTGAGGAAATAAATTTCTGTTAAGTCACCTCGTTTGTGGTACTTTGTTACGGTAGCCCAGGCAAACAAATATAGGTTAACCGAGCTAATAATATGTATAGGGCATTTGGTACTGTCTTTGTACCCAGAAGGCCCTGAACAATGCTACCTCCTCTTCTCCATGTACTAACTCACACTGTCAGGAGACCCTCTGGGAGACAGCGTGCTCCATTTTCCCAACTAGATCCGCAAAGGCTCCGCATCACCTGACTCGGGACTATTGTGCATATTGGAACACTTCATAAATGCTTATTGATTAATTAGGACTCCCTAGGCCATGCTTGGCAGGCAGAGATGGATTAAGTTGTTTAATAAAGTCTGTCTATTGCATCGAAGTTCTCTAGCAGGCTTTTCTTTTAAAGGGAGAAAAGAAGGAGAAAGCAGATTTTACAGCTAGTTTAAATATACTGAAAGGGGCTATCAGGGGAAATAGTGGTGGAGGCAATATTGACAGAGAGATGGCCAGGCAGCCCTTTGCTATAAGTTTCAAACTACCAGTTATGTCCCCTTTAATCTGGAGGATGATTTGGTAATGAAGCGAGAGTGTGAATCTCAATAATGCAAAGTTAATGTTGTTATTAGCATTGGGCCCATCATTACTTCACTTTTGTCTAACAGGAGGTTTTCTTGTTTTGTTTTGTTTTATTGGTTTTTCTTTTCTTATTTTTTTTATCCTTCTTCAGTAATAGGATGGAAATATTCTTGCTCACTGTTATTTTTGAGAACTGTAAGTGAATGTTGGCTTTCTGCCCCTTAAATCCATAGCAACAAACCTATTCCTTTAAAGACCTAATTTCGGAACAGTGGCTAGAACTAGAAATCTATGCTTTTAAGCTCATACGTGGCATGGCAGAGGTTATGTCTTCACTCCTGTAATTTTCCTCTGGGGAATGACTAGACCTTTGCTAACAAAATATTGGTTAAATTTCACCTACTGGGAAAAAGGAAACTGACCAAAACGTGTCACATTGGCTGGGTCCAGGGCTTCAGAATGTTCTTCTTTCCCGAGGAGCTGGTAAAGGTATGAAGATATGACCTGACTCATTGCCCTGAGTAAAGTGGTGAATAATATATTTGTTTGAATAATTAAGCAAATGTGAAAAAAAAGCAAAATCAAACAAAGAAACATTTTTCTTCAGGGTTCTCTGAAGCTTTTCTTGTGACAAGAAGAGGGAGAAAAGGAGAGATGAAATGATTCAGATAATTGCCTCCATTCTCTAGATTACTTTGTGCAGGGGGATGGGCTCAACCTTGGAGGTTCAGCCTTTCTTTGAGATTGACCCTTTTCACACTATTATCTGAATATGATTTTTGAGAGTATAACCTGTAAAACCACGCAATTGTCTTCTAAGTGTTGCCACAGATGATCCATTAGATGAATAAGTTCTAGTAAGTACATTATAAAATAATCTTGCATCATTGGGGTTCTTGGCTCACCTGATACTTATTTTTTTCAATATCCTTGCATCTGATCCTGTCAAATTAAATATTCTTTATAAAACTACAAGGGTGAGCAAAAGTAAATTTACAATTGTGAGTACATAAAATAGAGTTTATTTTTGTATTATTATTATTATTTTGTGACAGAGACAGAGAGGGGGACAGATAGGGACAGACAGACAGGAAGGGAGAGAGATGAGAAGCATCAATTCTTTGTTGCAGCACCTTAGTAGTTCATTGATTGCTTTCTCATATATGCCTTGACTGGGGGGCTACCGCAGAGCAAGTGACCCCTTGCTTAAACCAGCAACTTTGGGCTCAAGCCAGTGACCTTTGGGCTTAAGCCAGTGACCAGGGGGTCATGTCTATGATCCCATGCTCAAGCCAGTGATCCTGTGCTCAAGCTGGTGAGCCTGCACTCAAGCTGGATGAGCTCTGCTCAAGCCAGTGACCTCGGGGTCTCGAACCTGGGTCCTCTTTGTCCCAGTCCGATGCTCTATCCACTGTGCCACCGCCTGGTCAGGCTCTTGTATTATTATTTATTAATTATTGTATGATCTATTTGTGTTATTTATCTTATCTTCTTATTGTTATTATTTTGTGTCCTTACTTATAACTTATCTTTCAAGTAATGATGTCTGGTCATTTTAAAGATTTTATTTGTTGACTTTAGAAAGAAGGGAGAGAGAGAGAGAGAGAGAAGAGGAGAGGAGCAGGAAGCATCAACTCACAGTAGTTGCTTCTGGTATGTGACTTGATGGGGCAAGCCTGGGGTTTTGAACCGGCAGCCTCAGCATTCCAGCTAGACAACCTATCCACTGTGCCACCATAGGTCAGGCAATGCCTGGTTATTTCACCTACTTTTGCTCACCCTTGGAAGTTGATTATTAAGCATTCCATGAAATGTTTTATGGCCGAATAATTTTTCCCTACCAATTAGCATCAGATAGCATCAAATGTAAAGGTCCTATTTCAAAAGGAACTTTTAAAAAAATTTACCTTTTTTTCTATATTTTAATCTTGAATATTGTGAGGAAAATCTTATAGCTAAATGCTAGTTTTTCAGATGTTTAGTTTACTTTTTTGTTTATAGTTCAGAAAGAGAGTCTGCATTCAGATATGGGCATGTATATGTGCATTATGTGTAGAAATAGAAGAGGAAAAGTTCACTTCTGACTCTTAGAGATACCTATAGGTCCATCATTTTAACTGTTTCAGCAAGCCATGATGATCAGAGAGAGGCAGAGATTCCTGTGCTCTCTGTCCAGGATGCACAGGCATCCTTGGGGCTGGTGTGCACTTTCTGTGGCTATTGTTGGCTCCCAGGCTCAGGGTTCACCCACGTGGCTTCTTCAGTGAAAACCCCCTTTGTCCCCATATCTCCAGCGGCTGAAAGTCAGATTGGACAATGCATGTGGGAGGAGATTGGCAGGGAGGCAGCAATCAGGGGTGGGAGGTGGGCGTCTCTTCAGGGAGAGATGATGGGCACTGCCATACTTAGTAGATAAATATGTGTTACATACATGGGCCCCAAACGCCTCTGTGTATTGGCCCGTAGGTTGTTTATTTGTTCACTGCAAACTGGTACCCATTAGCTCAAAAGCCTGCCTATGACAAACTCAAAATTTTATATAACCAATTATTTTAAAAATAACAAAGATATTTTTAGTAATTTAGGGCCTGCCTGCTTTGCATACCATGCAAAGCCTCCCCCAGGATCTGCTGCATCTGCTGGTCACGGATAAGATAGAGTCTAACCTGCCAGGACCCTCTGATCAAGAGACTCCCTGCCACCCTGCTGACCCTCCTATCACCTAGACATAGAATCTCCCTCTCTCACAGGGGCTCCCTTGTCCTCCTTTCCTTCTGAGTAGCAGCCCCTTGGACAGTCTTATGCTGAGGGACATCTCTTCTCATGGAACCCTGTCCAAGGGCCCATCCATCAATAAAGCTGTTACTGCCTCTCATGATCCTACCGTTTTCCTTGATCAGCTCCCACATCTCCTGAATCCTCTACAGTATGTTACAATCAAGGCCCTGTAACCCTTGGCTATCAGACCATACTCTGTCTCGGAACCAAAACACTGCCCCTAGAAAGCATGTTTGTGTTGTCTGCCCCACCCCCACCTCTTTTTCTCTAATTGGAAGAATGCTAAATCTTGCAAAACTTGTCCATTCTGAAACACCCACAGAAATAAATGATCTTACCTACTAAGAGGCAGCTATTAACTGGTAGTGTTTTTATTGCTTGTAAAAATGGAAAAATATAGTAAAATGGAAAGTACGTAGATGTTTATTTTATTATTGCTCTGCAGTTATAGTTCAGCCTTTGTGTATAATGTATATAATAATGAAATGTGAAAAAAATGAGTTGCCTATTTCTTTTTGTAACAGAAGAGACAGCAAAAGAGTTGGGTTTGCGGTGGAGAAAAAAAATGAGAAGTAGAAATAAAATTAGTATCCGACTGTTTTATGTCTTTTGCAAATGTCTTTTTATAACTAGATTATAAACTTTTTGAGAGCGTGAATAAGTGTCTTATTCTTTTATCATTACTGTCCTAGTACAATATTAGATTACTATTTGTTCTCAATGATTATTGTTGATGAATAAAAAGATAAAGGAGAAGATGACTTGGAGAGAGGAGGGATGAAGGGAAATAAGAGGCCAAGGGCTTAGACAGTAATAGAGAAAACGAGGACACAGAGCCAGGTCACCATAGGCAAGTCTTTGAGCTTTGAGTCCCCAACCTGTAGGATGGGGATGGGAGGGTAGTGCGATAGGATATGGAAAGTCCCGTGGAAATGGAAGAACTTTTATTAAAGCAGAGGCACATTTGTGTATTTTATCTTCTCCTCTGCCAAAAAAACCATGAAGATAGCCTTCAGAAGAGTGGGTGGTACACAGGCGTCTGGAATCACTTGGAAAGTCTCAGAGATTTAGGAGGAAGGTCCCAGGAGCCCACTTGAGAAGATGAAAGAGCAGCCTCTGTATTGGGGAGAGATATTGTCTAGTTAAGTTCTTTGTATTTTTAGGGGTTGAAAGGCAAAGTGTAGACTTCTGGGCATGGATTTGAGGAGATGAAAGGGGCATCAGGACTCTGTGTTGGCAGATGCTAGCCCAAACTTCACCTGCTCTCTGGGCCCAAGTGGTACCTGAATGTGACCACATTAAGTGAAGCAAAGCAAAGCTTTGAGAGCTAAACGTTGGGGCCCCAGCATGGCTGAGAGGAGCTGAGCAGGGAGGGACTGGGTAATGCTCCTAGGAAGAGTGGTGGTTCCCTGCATAGGAGTCTCCATCTTGGAAGAACATTCTCAGCCAGTTGGATAATCAAAGGATGAGAGGAGTCTCAAAAGAGAGACATTAAGCATCCTGCTAATAAGGCACATGAGGGATTGGCTAGAATTGGCACTTGATATTTGTAGAGCGGTTCTGACCAGTGCTATTATGATTGAACACATCTCCCAGGGATGATGAACTAAATATGCATTCCAGGGCAAGATGAGAACCACTAAAAAGAAATTTAGAAAGATGCCAAGGTTATTGGTTGGAAACATTCACCATTCTAAATTATGTGGCATTGCTTGGGCATTTTTCCCTGGTGAAATCACATCATATACTATGACTTTTACACTATTTTCTATAGCATGTAGGCAAAACCAGAGGATTAAAAGAGTCTTCAGAGGCCCTGGTCGGTTGGCTCAGTCGGGAGAGTTTTGTCCCGGCATGTGGACATCCTGGGTTCTGTCCCTGATCAGAGCACATATGAGAAGCAACCATCTGCTTCTCTTCCCCTCCATCTCCCCCTTCTCTGTCCCTTCCCCTCCCCAGCCACTGGCTTGATTGGTTCAAGTGTGGGCACTGGGCACTGAGGACAGCTTGGTTGGTCCAAGTGCGTCAGCCTCAGGTCCTGAGGATAGCTTGGTTGATTCGAACATCGGCCCCCGACAGGGGTTGCCAGGTGGATCCCGGTCAAGGCACATGCACAAATCTGTCTATCTCCTCTCCTCTCCTCTCACTTAAAAAAAAAAAAAAAAGGCTTCAGAGTTGTAAATCCTGGATGGAACCCCATGCAACTGGTTTCTAAATGTCAGGGGGAAAAGGAAAATTAAAACTTCTCACAACTGTTTTAGAGTTCAGTGCTCCCCACTATTTGCTGCACATTTTAAGAGATGGAAGATTCTAGAACACTGTGGGGCACTTCCAAGGTAATTATGTCACCTTGGCCTGAATGAAGGGTAGATACATCTACCTATTACTTCCTTCAGCAATGTTTAATGAGAACTTTACCCCAGGCACCAACATATATTATATCTTTTTCTAAGTCCACACCTCCCCCCATTTTGTTTTAAATCTAATACTGGTATGAGAAGCCTAGAGAAATTATTTATTTTAAAACAAAGTCCCCTCTCTCATTATAGAAAATTGAAAAAAAATGGTGAAAAGTAGAAAGAATCAAAGTCTTCCATAATTCTACCATTCTGAGACAATCAAGCAACATTTAGCATACATACACATCTCTGTACATGCAAATATAGTATACACATTTGTTAAATTGTTTATATAACTGAGATCATGTGGAATTGAACGAATGAATACTTTTTTTGCTTTTTGACTTAATATTGGACATAAGCCATTTCCCCGTATTACCAAAAACTCTTCATAAACATTTAAAATAAGCCAATGGCATTTTCTTTTGAATGCACCGTAATTTGCTTATTCAGTCTCCCATTTTGAAGCATTTCCGTCTAGTCTCCAACTTCTTTGTTACTATAAATAGTCGGCATGTCGCCTCTTTGTGCGTGATTCTTTTCTGGTCCATGTTTAGGCTGGATGGCCTGACTGACAGAAATCCTTTTGAGCTCTTGCTGCCAAAAACCGTTTCAAAGAGATGATTTCACTCTGCCTCATCAGCACTGGGGAATCCTGTTTTTAAGGAAATGACAAATTTTAGAGCTAAAAAGCTGCATCTTATTACTTAAATTGTTGCCTATTTTTTTGTCTCTGGCTGTTCTGGTTTTGCCTGTGACTTTTCCAACCATGTTTCCCACTTGTCTGTTGATCTATTTACCAAAGCCATATTTATGTTATTCACAATCTTTGCATATTATTTATAGTAAATATTTTTTGTCCTGTTTATTTTTGAATGCATATATTGCAGATTTATTCATTACTTCCTTTTGATTTTTTCATTCATTTTCAATAGAGAAGAATACTATACTATTCACCTACACATTTAAATAGTTTTATTTTAATCATTTAACTTCTTATATTTAACTTTTTAAACAAAAATTTTTCCATTGATTTGAGAGAGAGGGAAAGAGAGAAAGAAAGGAAGGTAGAAAGGGAGAAGAGAGAGAGAAGTATCAACTCTCCATTCCACCTAGTTGTTCCATTTAATATGTTTGCACTCACTGATTGCTTCTTGTAAGTGTCCTGACCCAGGATCCAACCCGAGGCCTTTGTGGGCTGGGATGACGCTTTATTCACTGAGCCACTAGGCTAGGGCCAAACTTTTTACTCTATCTAGACTTTACTATGTTGAAATATTTCTGAGACGAAGTTTTAAAAAATGGACCTTTCCCCCTTAAATGGCTGATTCTAATAGCTTTATTAATTGAACAAATTTTCATTTCTCTACTGATCTGTAATGACTCTTATTAGGTACTGAAATTATACATATATATTAGTATTTGGCTAAAGACCAAATATGTATGACATTTTATTAATTATTTTAAAACATGGCAGAGCTAGACCCTCTCATGACTTTTAAAAAAATATTTTGATTATTCTCAGATATTTATTCTTAAAGATAAACTTTAAAATTAAAAGGTTAAAATAAAACGTCTTGGGGAATTTTTGTTGATGTCATTGTGGAAATGAACAACAACAACAATAAAACAGTCGAATGAGAACAAACAAAGACTAATATAGAAGAGGGTTTCAGTTTGCCATGGTAAGGGCATTAGCTACCATCATTTGCTTGTTGGCAGCGACTGGACTTGCAGGGGAGTGGGAGTGGGGATACGTTACTTTGGGAAAAGGGAAGGCTTCAGGTGAGCTCTGATTGAACGCTGCCGGCCTGGGGTAGTTAGAGGTGGGACTAGAAGTGAAGCATCTTATGTAATCGGGTTAGGGGTGCACATTTGACTTTCTCTGCCTGATCCTAAGTTGTAAGTGGGGACAAAGGTTAGGAAAGCTGTCAGTTATTATTTATTTATTTATTTATTTACAGGGACAGAGAGAGAGAGAGAGGGATAGATAGAGACAGACAGACAGGAACAGAGAGAGATGAGAAGCATCAATCATCATTTTTTTGTTGCCATTGCGACATCTTAGTTGTTCACTAATTGCTTTCTCACATGTGACTTGACCGCGGGCCTTCAGCAGACTGAAAAACCCCTTGCCGGAGCTAGCGACCTTGGGTCCAAGCTGGTGAGCTTTTTGCTCAAACCAGATGGGCCCACGCTCAAGCTGGCGAGCTCGGGGTCTCGAACCTGGCTCCTCTGCACCCAGTCTGACGCTCTATCCACTGCGCCACCGCCTGGTCAGGTGCTGTCAGTTATTAATCAAACCCTGGCCATTTGGGGCTAATTGCTACAGAAGTTATTGTGTAACTTCCTTGATTGTTAATAATGATGATAGCAGTTTGACTTCTTACAAGTCTGACTTGCAGCAGGCAGTCTTCCTGGGTTGTTTATTGTGGATAACGGGTGGGTTTCCTAGGCAGGTGGCTGTAGGTTGTGGGTCAGAGATCTGTTTTTATATAGGGTCTGGCTATTTTTTGTTTGCATATTCAATCTCTCATATTAAAACCATAAATTAACTCAATAATTGGTAACTTAATGGTATTCAGTATTTTTTAAGCAAGAAATAACTTAGTTTATTCATATACTCAAGAGAGTTTGAATTTACTTCTTATAGATCCTTTATGTTGCTTTTTAAAGTTATTTTTAGATATTGTGTAATTGTTTTTTAGCTTTTGTGCAAGTGCTATTGTTCTGTATTTAAATTATTGATAAATGATGCAAAGTAAAGCTAATTATTTCATAAAATATTTTCTTGATATTCAGATAGTTTTCCAAATTCTTTAAATTTTCCTTTTAAAAATACTGACATCTCTTAATTTTATTTCAGATTTTATTGCATCATGAGGAGTTTCCAGACAATGTTAATTAGAGTGGTTATGTGGGATTTCTTATTTCATTCTCAATTTTAAATAGAGACAGTTTAGGAACTATACTATTAATATGATAATGAAGGTTTGAGGATATTCATCATATTCAGGATAAAGAAAGCTCTAAATAAAATATTCTTTAATTTTTAGTCTTAAATAATCTTTTGGATTCAATATTAAAATTTATTAAATGTCTTTTCAACCTTTTTTGATAAGAACATACATTTAAAATTCACTGCATTGGGCCCTGGCCAGTTGGCTCAGTGGTAGAGAGTTGGCCTGGTGTGTGGAATTCCTAGGTTTGATTCCCAGTCAGGCCACACAGGAGAAGCAACCATCTACTTCTCTACCTCTTCTCTCCCCCTTCACTCTCTCTTCTCTTCCCACAATCATGGCTCTATTGGTTGGAGCAAAGTTGGCCCCGGGTGCTGAGGATGGCTTCATGGCCTCACTTCAGATGCTAAAATAGCTCTGCTGCTGAGCAACGGAGCAATGGCCCAGATGGACAGAGCATCACCCCTTAGGGGGCTTGCTGGGTGGATCTCAGTTGGGGTGCATGTGGGAGTCTGTCTCCCTGCTTCCCCAGCCTCTCAATAAATAAAAAATTTACTGCATTGATGTGAGCTACTACATTATTGGATTTTTTTCTTTTTATTAGTAGATTTTGAGTACTTTTATCACTAACCTAAAACTTGGCTTTGAGGAATTATTATTTTAATGTTGACTAGTATCTTGTTAGAATTTTAACATCTCTATGTAAGAGCAATTGCTTGTTGTGTCCACCATTCTCAGGTTTGTTAACTCGTGAGAAGTCATAAGACTCAGCACATATTCATGCTATGATTTATTACAGTGAAATAATGCAAAGTAAAATCAGCAAAGGGAAAAATTCATGGGCAGAAGTGTGGGGAAACTAGGCACAAGCTTCCAAGAGTTCTCTCCCAGGGGAGTCACATGAGATATACTTAATTCCCACAACAACACGTGTCACAACACGTTGAAATGCTTATTAAAGACTCAGTGTCCCAGGTTTTTATTGGGGGCTGATCATGTGGGCAGCCTTTGCTAGGCATGTACCAATATGCCCAACTGCCAGAGGGAAAGCTGATGTTCAGTATCAAATATATTGTTCGTATAAACAGTTTAGGCACAGTGAGCCACTCTTTGATTTGGGGGTTGGGAATCCTCCTGAATTTCAATTTCCGAGATGCCAGACATGGGTCAGTCCTGTAAGCATGTCTCTCTGAGTCAGCGGTCAATGTAGTATGTTAATATGTCTCGGCACACCCGAATTTGTGGGTATGTGCGCACGTTCCATTTTGTCACTGTTTGATATCACAGTGAAAATGATTTTGTGAAATAAATTGGGCACAGTCCTCTTTTTCTGCGTAATAAAATAGTTTATGCAGAATGGGAATGGGATTTTCTGCTCTTTGACAATTTATAAGAGCTTGCCTATAAAATTACATGGCTCCAGAATTTCTGTGGGGGAGAACTAAAAAATTAACTCACTACTTCTTCAGTCAGTTTGTTATTCCTCACCCATTCCTGCCCCTGCCAGTTATCCATTTCACTGAGATTTGCTAATCTATTTACACACCTGGTGAATTTTTCACTGATAATTTTAAAATCTCTGCATCCATTCCTCTATCATCTTTCATTTCTAAATGTATTTATTTATGATTTCACTTTCTGTTCTTTATCGATTAGCTTATCCAGAGATTTGTTTGTTTTATTGAATTTTGAAAGAACCAGTCCTTGAGATCATCTATCAATTTGGGCTTTTCTGTTTTTTAATTCATTTATGTATTTATTTATCTTCATTAGCTTCTTCCCTTGCCTGAATTACCTTTTATCATTTTTTTCTTAGTTTCCTGAGTTAAAAAAACCTTTATCTTACTTTCTTTTAAAATAGTTACAAATATTTGAGGCCACATATTACAAAAAAGGCTTTGGCCACACGTGTATATAGAGATTACCTGCTGTTGTACTTTTAATTTCTTTTTGACCTTATCATTAATAAGAAGAGAAATTTCTTTTTTTAATTCTGAAGGGTTTGGAAAGGTTCCCTTTTAGTTTATTTATTTAAGCATTTGTTATTAACTTTGTTTTAACCAGTTATGCTAAGAGAATATGGCCTAAATAATTTTTAATCTTTAGAATGTATTGCTTTTTAATACAATGCTTAAAAAGAAGGTGTGTTCTCCATAAAACAGAGTGTATATACACACACATATGTATATGACAATTTAACTTTTAAGTTGAAAAAATCTTTTTTGTGTGTTTTGGTTTTGAATTACTTGATCTGTCATAGATTGATAGTGATATGATCAAGTCTTCCACAATAAGTGTGTGTCAGAGGCAGCATGATGTGTTAAGAATTTGGAATCAGAAAGACCTGTTTCCAAAGCTCAGATTCATAACTCACTAGCTATGTGTCTGAGACTGTGTTTCTCAGAAGCCCAGCCTGAGACAAGGATTTGAGTACAAGAAGATTGTGTGGGAGGGGTTGGGAATTCTGAAAGGAGTAAAGAAATGAATCAGGGTAGGGAAGGCAGCAAAAATTTAGTAAAAAATGGGCTTTTGTAGCCCTTGCTTTTTATCTTTTTGTTTGTTATTTATTTCCTTCACTTTAAGTTGAGATATAATATTTATTCTATGAAAACCATCTATCTTAAATGGACAGCGATACATTTTTAGAAATGTGCACATCCATGTAATCTGTACCACTATTAAGGTGTAGAGCATTTCTATCATCCCAGAAGAACCCTCCCCAGGTAATACTACCCTCCTCCAGAGGCAGTTATTGTTCTGACTTCCAGCCCCAATGGTTAGTTTCAAGCCTTCTACAACTTGGTATGAATGGAACCCTAGAAGGTAAACTCTGTTCAACTTCTTTCACTCAGCCCAAAGTCAGTGAGATTCATCCATGATTTTGCATGTATCAATAGCTCCTTTTTATTATTTCTTTATTTTTTTTACAGAGACAGAGAGTCAGAGAGAGGGATAGACAGACAGGAATGGAGAGATGAGAAGCATCAATTATCAGTTTTTTGTTGCCGTTGTGACATCTTAGTTGTTCATTGATTGCTTTCTCATATGTGCCTTGACCGCGGGCCTTCAGCAGACTGAGTAACCCTTTGCTTGAGCCAGCGACCTTGGGTCCAAGCTGGTGAGCTTTGCTCAAACTAGTTGAGCCTGCGCTCAAGCTGGCGACCTCGGGGTCTCCAACCTGGATCCTCTGCATCCCTGTCAGATGCTCTATTCACTGCGCCACTTACTGGTCAGGCAGCTCCTTTTTATTGCCGAGTAGACTTCCATTGACTGAGGGAGGACTCCAGTTCATTTACTGACTGCACTTCTCCCTCTGGTTCTCAATGTCCCCCCATCTGTACAATGAGGGCGTTTACCATCTGGCTGCATGCTGAAGCCCCTTTTGGGTTTGAGGTACTGTATTTGGTATTGTCATCTGCACTAAGATTCTCCAACTTGGCAAGCTGAAGACAGGTTGGCATAAATGCAGCCCAGCCATACGCGCTTCCCCTCGCACCGCATCTGGCGATCAAGTTGAGGCAAGAGAACCGAGAACAGACACTGCAGCTCCAGCCTGGGAGCAGTCTCCCGAGGACCCGGAGAAACAGCCGTTGGCTGGAAGTTGTGAGGAGCAGCTGGTTGGGTCTATGAGCTTCTTGCAGCTGTTTGTGATATGTCAAATGAATTTTTGTTTTTATGTGTTAATGTACTCTGAGCTATTTTATAGTGTGTTTGACATTTTACAGTGTAGCGAAGTGTGTATATGCCTAATTAAAACAGATGTGCATTTTATAAAATAATCACTGGATATGCTAAAGAAAAATGGCTAATTATATATACAGCATAAACACCTAAACATATGCTGTAAATACGCGCCTGAAAAGTACTGGAGAGTAGGTAGGTGTAACTGGCTAGATTCTTGGTCTATGCCCAGATTCAGAGCCATTCCTTAGAGCAGGGGTCCCCAAACTACGGGCTGCATGCGGCCCCCTGAGGCCCTTTATCCGGCCCTGGACGCACTTCTGGAAGGGGCACCTCTTTCATTGGTGGTCAGTGAGAGGAGCACAGGATGCATCCGCACCCATAGTTCCCAATGAAATACTGGTCAGTTTTTTGATTTAAATTTACTTGTTCTTTATTTTAAATATTGTATTTGTTCCCGTTTTGTTTTTATACTTTAAAATAAGATATGTGCAGTGTGCATAGGGATTTGTTCATAGATTTTTTTATAGTCCGGCCCTCCAATGGTCTGAGGGACAGTGAACTGGCCCCCTGTGTAAAATGTTTAGGGACCCCTGCCTTCGAGTTTCATGGATTTGAAACCAGCATTAGAACTTTTTGCCTAAACTTTAACCACTCCGCTTCCCCACCCACCACCCTTCACACTATCCTTCTTTCCTATCCTGCAGTAAAAGATGAGGAAAAATTTTGTCTCCTCTGAAAAGAGGTGGAGTTAATATAACAAAAACATAAAAACATGACAGTTGTATTACTATGGGTTAGGCACTGTGCTAGACACTTACAATATAGTATCTAATTTAATCTTCACACTAGTTTCCTGAGTTGGTTGCTCTTGTTCTCTCTCTTACAAATGGGGGAAACTGAGGCTCAGAGAGATTAGCAACTTGCCCATGATTTCTAAGCTTGGAAATGCAAGACCCCAGATTCAAACTGAGATCTGACTCCAGAGCCCCCTCTCTTCAACCAGTGCCCCAAACTGCCTCTATAAGAATGCCCTTCTGTGCGCCCAGGTGGGTGCCATTGCTGATATGAGGAGCTCATCTTTCATGCCTCTGCCACCTCTTTAGACATTTCAGAACAACCCAGAACAGAATTCTTCAACAGAAAGTCTTTATGGCTTTTCTCTCTAGGCGCATAGGATAGGGTTGATGTACAAGTGAGTGGTGAGTCTGCTCTGGGTCCACATGGACCCTGGGGGTTGCTGGTGTATGGGGGCCAGATTCTAGGGTGATAATAGCTGGGGGAATGTGTTGGTGTTAGGCTTTCACAGGCAGAGTTGGATGTCCGTGCTTGCTGGAGGTGGTCGGGTAAAAAGTATTTTGGAGGCAATGCAAAGGCATGCAGAAAATATTGAATATCAAACAAGGGTTTGTTTTCTCAAGGTTATGTCAAGTGGATTTGGCCTTTCTGTAGACAACGCAGCTTGCTTGGTGTGTGTAGAAGATGAAAACATGTAGTCAATCAGATGCTACTCACAGGAAGGCAGATACAGTCTGTTTTCTGATATGTTGTAGAAGCGGGTTATCCCGGTTCTCTCTGACCACGTCTGATCTACAGGGATCCTGAAAGTAGCGATGATTCAGGAAGTGCCCAGGGTCACAACAGGAGTATTGAATGTCACTGAGTATGGATTGTGTGGATAAACACATGGGCTCTTCCATCCAATTGCTATGTGACCTCTGGCCAGTGGTTAGTTTTTTTATACCTCACATGGGGATAATAAAGGTGCATATCTCAGAGGATTGTTGTGGGGTTCAAATGACAGAATCTATGAAAAGCAGTCAGCACAGTGCCTGGCAACAGTGAGCACACAACAAATATTACATCATCATCATCACCACCACCACCACCACCACCGTCATCATCATTAGTTTGATAATGTATAGCTATTTATTTTGGAAGGTAAAAGAAGGAGGGTGCATTAAGTCACTTTCGGATCACTCAGTTAGAATGTTAGGTAAGCCACACCTACTCTTCCTTGATTGTAAAACAAAATGGTCATGAGAGGAACTTTTAGGTCACTCTGGATCTAAGAATCCTGTGACTCAAGGTTACACATCTGACCTTCTGCTTCCTCACTTCATTTCTAAGTTTGTGGGAACCATGTGTACCCAGGAAAAGCCCAGCTGGAGGGAAAGACTCATTTTTGGTGCAGCAGTGAACGCCGCAAAGGACAGCAATCGTGCGGTCTTACTGGAAATGTCATATTCAAAGCTGTTTTTCTTTCTCTCCTTTAAATTATTTCTACTTGATAGTTGTACTTGGCAGTCAGGGAGTGTGGAGGTGGCTGACCCCAGAACTCTCCCCTGGGCTCCGTGGTGAGCAAAGTCTGGCCAAGCAAGAGAATGTCTGAGCTTTGTAAGCCTCCAGGGTCTGGAGGGCTTTGCTGGTTCAATCAACGGGCCCATCGGCAAGTGTTCATTGGCAGCAAATTGACGGAAGAGCTGTTCTAACGTAAGGCGGTCACAGCCCTGCTTTAGTGGTGGGGGGAGGTGAGAGGGAAGGCAGCCACTGGCATCTGTGGGCTGGAGAATGCTTAGGTGCTGGGTTACCCTCAGAGGGCCCCAGTCTGTGGCCCTTCTTGAATGCCGCATCTGCAACTTTCCAGGGTGGTGTGAGCCTCGGAGCATGGAGATGGGGTGGAGGGGGGCTTCTCCCGATCACCTTATACCCACAGGTGTACTTACTGTTAAAGGGAATAACTATGCTTTGGACCTATTTTTTTTAAAAAAAATAACAATAATGGGAAAACATTACTAATGACATGGTTTAAATTGTTACCATCTATGGTAAATTTTTTAAAAAAGGCAAAAATCAGTGTCTCTGCTTATTAGGAGGTGCTATGAACTACAGAAATGTGGCTTCCACATCCCGCATTCCTGCTGCTGCTCATTGCAGACTGAATTTGCCTTCAAGCGGACCTAGCCTTTCATCACAACAGGGCACACCGACAGAAACAGAACGGACGATGATTCTCTTCCTCCCCTACCAGAGAAATGAAAGGGAGGAGAAGTTGGCTCACAAAGATTGGGGGGCTGGGGTCTTAGAGTGTACTTAGGGTGCCATCGGGGTCACTATTTGGGAGTTACAAAAGCTCCTGGGGCTGAATGTGGAGATAGATTATAGCAAATGACTTCCATGAAAAAATAGAGAGTACTAGATATAATGTGTTTATCACTCTTTCTGAGTTTTGTAGCTGATTAGATGACTTTGGTTTCCACAAAAGAGCTAATTGATAGATGTCAGGCAGAGTGTCTTTGGGGGAATAAATTCCACTTGGAGTAATTAACACAGAAGTTGTGCGAAATACCACGATGTTCTTATTTGATATCCAGTCTGTTTCTTGGCCCCATCTCAGGCATTTAAATTTGTATTTGGATTTAAAGTGGCATATTTTACATTGAAAAATATGCTCGTTAAAGAAATAAGTCAAGTATTGAATATTTCTGAAAATCAAATAATCTTCTTATCCCAAAGATGGAAACTAAAATCCAGTTTGATACAGATATAATTACCATTACCCAGGGAGCCAGCCAGTGTCCCTAAAAGAAAGAGTCCTTTGGCCCTGGCCGGTTTGCTCAGTGGTGGAGTGTCAATACGGTGTGTAGATGTCCTGGGTTTGATTCCCAGTTAGGGCACACAGGGGAAGAGCCCATCTGCTTCTTTACCCCACCCCCTCCCACTTTTCTCTCTCTCTCTTTCCCTCCTGCAGCCATGGCTCAATTGGAGCAAGTTGGCCTTGGGTGCTGAGGATGGCTCTATGGCCTCTGCCTCAGGTGCTAAGAAAAGCTCGGTTGCTGAGCAACAGAGCAATGCCCCAGATGGGCAGAGCATTGCTTCCTAGTGGGCTTGCTGGGTGGATCCAGGTCAGGGAGCATGCAGGAGTCTATCTCTGCCTCTCCTCCTCTCATTGAATTAAAAAAAAAAAAGAAGAAAAGAAAAGAAAAAAAGAAAGACTCCTTCATTTCATCATGGTCATATGTCTATACCCGGAGAGTCAAAATGTGGGCTGACAAATGGTATTCCTCATCTCTAATCATACAAACACAGATTAAGGTTACAAAGAATGATTCAAATTAATGGATCTCAACTGTAAATAAATTTTTGCCTCATGTCTTTTTACTTTTGTTCTTTTGTGATGAAAAAATAAGGTTATTATTTAAATTACTTCTGAAGAGACTTTTGCTTTTGAGAAAAAAATTGAATTTATTGAGTTTGATTCTTCAGCTTAAGGGCTGGAGAGCAGATGTCTGAGTGTATCAAAAAATGAAGGTGGAAAATTGGGAGAAGAAACTCTCAGGGTTTATGCCAGTTGTTAGCAGAATATTTGGAAGAGTTATCCAGAGAAGTTCCCCAAGACTTTTTTCAGGACTGTTAGTGATAGAGAAGATAATTGTGTAGACTGATTTTATTCTTTCTCTAACTAAAAGGTTGACAGTTTTTGATTTCCTGAATATGAGTAATTTACTGTATTTTAAGTAGACGAAATGCTACATCTCCGATAAAAAAAATCTTGACAAATGATTGAACACATTTTCTACCAAAACAACGCTCTCTCTCGTAAAAAATACATCCCTGGTGGGTGTTTTTAATCCCACCTAAAAATAATAAGATGGAGAGAAAATTGAATGCCGTAGGAGACTAACGACATGTGTGGCATAGTTTAACATTTGGTTCTTTTGAGAGGCAAATTTAGTGTTCTGAAGCCTTCGGATCTTATATGGCCATCTGATAGCTAGTGATATTCCATGTGGGGGGTGTCTGTTAGAGAAGGAACTGCTGTATCATTTCCAGATCTTTCTATTTGTGAGATGAGAGTTTTTCTTTTTTCCCCTCCATTTACTCTGAGAAAGGAAAGGCAGACAATTAATGTGGCCTTTACATATTGAACTTCAGTTTTGAAAGTTGTTTTTCTAAAGTGTGGATCTTTTTAAGGTGTGTCTCTTTTCTGGGTGTGGTCTTACCATGTGACAGTCATTCCAGAATCTGCAGAGCTCTGGCTTGACAAGTGGCTATGTCCAGGGAGAAAATACTGGATCCTTTTGTTTCTGCTATTGCAGGTATACGACACAAAACCAAGTGATCAGAATTGAACTAACAAGCACGTGAAGAGGTACTCAAGGACATGAGCCACCAGAGAAACACGAATTAAAACTGCACAATGAGATAGTACAACACACCCACCAGAGTGACTAGAATGAAAATGAATGATCATAACAGGAATTGGTGAGAACATGGAGCACCTGGAATTCTCATGGACTGCTGGTGGAGTGCAAAATATTATACCCACTTTGGAAAAAAGGGTTTGGAAATTTATTATAAAGTCAAATATATGTTTACCAGTAATTCTACTCCTAAGAATTGACCCAAGAGAACAGAAAATCTAGGTCCATACAAAGATCTGTGTTTGCATATCCATGGCTGCTTTATTCATACTGCTCAAAACCATCAATTGTGGTTCATCCGTACAATGGAATACTACTCGAAAATAAAGGTGAATGAACTATTGATACACAACAACATGGATAAGCCTCAAATTCATTATGATAAGTGAAAGATGCAAGACACAAAAGATTATCTACTATATGACTCAGTTTATATGAAATTCTAGAAATGGTAAAACAATAATGATAGAGAGTGATTTCCTGGGGCCAGTGGATTTAATTGCAAAGGAACAGGAAAGAACTTTTTTGGATGATGGCAATTTTCTATATTGTGATTATAGTTGTGGTTACAATGATTGTAAACATTGTTAAAACTCATTTCATTGTACGCTTAAAATTGGTAAATTTTATTTCATGGTAGCTACAGCTCCATAAAGCTGATTTAATAAAAAGTGGCTCATTGTGTCACTTTTGTTAGGTGCAGGTGGGTGAAGATTGGGTCCTTGTTAGAAAAGGAGGAATTTACAGTCTTATTGAGGGAAAGATCCTTTCCCTTATGTTCCATTAGAGAGCAAGATCATAAACTACAACCATCACTTCACATGTTAATAAATTTATTTGTACAAAACATATATTGAGACATTACAAAAGCCAAGCTCTAACAAAACATGTGATTGCTGAAGATATAATTGGTGCTCAAAAATACTGAATTAAAAATTCAGATGTTTTATGAGAACAATACAGAAACATCTATGAAGTATATACAGCGTGTCCGTAAAGTCACGGTGCACTTTTAAAAGTCAAAAGTGCACCATGACTTTACGGACACACTGTAAATCCTCCTTGGACTCAGTGGCAATGCTGGGTTAGAACCACTGGGTTCCAGCTGTTTGTGAGACGGAGATGTACTGACACTGACTGAACTCTTGATTTCAGGCCCAATTTCTAGCCAGAGAAATGGGATTCTCCCTGGATTGCATTTCTCTTTCTGGCCTTCGAAGACTATGGACCCTCCCAGTAGGAGAGCCATTCCAATTAGGGAGAGGGTGAAGTGGAAGTATTTTCACTCTGTGTATATTCTTAGAACTTTACAATTGGTTTTTAATGTGATTATATAATTACTGTGCAAATACCATCTGCATTGTTTGACACTTATGATAAAATAGTTATGATAAAATAGTTGAGATACTTTATTCATTTTGCTCAAACAATAGATTTGGACAAATCAGATCCCCCCCCGCCCTTCCTGAGAACGCAATTCTTGTGGATGAGTTTGTACATGCATGACTCTGATTTCTATTTTTATTCATGGCTTGGGCTGTAAACTCCTTCAAATTTTTTGTTTAAGGTTTTGTTTGCCATTTTGAAACCATACATTTTAAACTTTAAGGTTGCCTGTCTTTTGTTTTCTATTTGGTATAAATTTTTACTGCTCTTTTCAAAGTCATATTGTACTTGAGAGTGATGCACTGAAGACCAGCTTCCAGATTTGGGTGATCAAAATTAAAAAAATAAAAAAGATCCAATCCTATTATTATCTGGGTAGAAAGGAGTCTGCTTTTCTCTAACACAGTGGATCCCTAATTTATAATTACTCAACTTTAAAACAACATATATACGTACACACACACACACACACACACACACACACACACACATACATATAAAGTATTGATCCAATCATACAAACAGTTGCTGCTTATCCGTACCTCTGTCCTACTTTCTTCCTTCCGTTCTTGGATTCTTCTGAGGAAGAAAAACAATAAGCAATAACAACAATTATGGAATATTCTAGAGAACATGCGGGTTCACAGTAGAGGAATACATTAACAAGTTTAACATGTTAGTGAATGGGATCCAGGAAAACTACCAGCCAGGCTGACCTGGCATTGGGGTGGACTTTTTAAATGAAAATATTTGATTTCATCTACATTTTCTAAAATTTTACTGTACTTCCCGCCCCCCCCCCATCTTATTGAAATTTTACTAATCAGGACAATTAGCAATTCTAATGACTAATTAGGATTCTACTTTAAACTTAAATAACTCTGAAAGGGTCAGAAGGTTGTTAGCCAATCAGATATTAGTGTAAAAGAATTCAGTTTACCTTTATCTGATTCCTATCTTTGGCCAACGGGAGATCTCCCCCCCCCCAACATTTTGTCATGAAAATTTCCAAATATATAGGCAAGTTGAAAGAATGGTGCAGTGACTAGCCATGTACCTATGCACGAGCTTCTTATGACTGCTGTAACAAGTGACCACAAGCCTAGTGGCTTAAAAGAACACAAATGTCTTATAACTGTGCTGGAGAACAGAGAGCTGAAATGGGTCTTACCAGGCGAATATCAAGGTGTCAGCAGGTCCTGTTCATTCTGGAAGTTCTAGGGTTGGGTCTAGTCTATCTCAGTTTTAGCCACCTGGCCTTGTTCAGGCTGGGGCCTGAGGGAAAAATCTATCTCAGCATGCGGGGTTCTTCTAAGTGAAAGCCATCTAACCTTTTCCTGTTTTCCCCCTATTGCTTTGGTTAGTTTTTATCAAAAGTTTGGTTAGTTTTTTTTTCTTCCATGGACAGAGAGAGAGAGTCAGAGAGAGGGATAGATAGGGACAGACAGACAGGAACGAAGAGAGAGGTGAGAAGCATCAATCATTAGTTTTTCATTGCCGTTGAGACACCTTAGTTGTTCATTGATTGCTTTCTCACATGTGCCCTGACCATGGGCCTTCAGCAGACTGAGCAACCCCTGCTGGAGCCAGCGACCTTGGGTCCAAGCTGACGAGCTCTTGCTCAAGCCAGATGAGACCACGCTCAAGCTGGCGACCTCAGGGTCTCCAACCCGGGTCTTCCGCATCCCAGTTCGATGCTCTATCCACTGCGCCACCGCCTGGTCAGGCAAGAGTTTGGTTAGTTTGTGTCAAGAGTTTATTGTTATTCAAAGGAGGGTTAGTCTGATAGGAGCATCTTCACTATTCCTAGTGAAGCTCTGATTTAAGCAGATACAGGTGAGTTTTTAGTTTTTGGTGGGGAGGTAATATTTCTTAGTATTAACTTGGGGAGGTATTGAGAATACAGTTCAAAAAGTGAGGCAGAGAAATGTCAAACATATATGCTTATTATTTTAGAATTTCATTTCAGGAAACAACACCTCTCTCTCCTCCTCTCTATCTTTTCCTCCTTCTCTGTATCTACCTTTTTCACTCCTTCCTCCTGCCCCAATGTCACATGCCACCTGCACCATCCCAGGACCCAGGCCTTAGCAAAGCTGACATCGGTGCTACTCTTCAAAGACATTAAGGATGAAATAAACGCTTGTAGGCTGTCATGGGAACGTAACCATCAGTTTTGAGTTATGAACTTATGAAGCCAGCCTCTTAATAAAGACTGCTCGTCCTTGAAAGTGCAACTTCTCATTCCTTTTAGCCCAGTGGCAGAGGTGCATCCTGCATTTCTTCCCCTTCTTTTACCTGTAGGTCCTGAGAGGTCATCTCTGTTAAGACCCGAGGCTACAACCACCATATAGTAGGTTGCAAACTTGTAGGACACATTTCTTTCCAGTTCTCTTTGTAAAGGGACATTCTGTCCTAAAGTTCTGAGCCTCTGTCTATTTCTCTGCCTTTGGTACAACCAACCAGACCATTTTCAGCTCAGTGTGGTTTTTCTTGTATTATTAACAGTGGAACACAGAACAGTCAGTTGAGTTCAGGATGGTCCAACTTGTGATATTAGCTGACCCAAACCTCCAGCCTCTCAGCAGACAGCCCATCTGCCACAATGATAGAAAATTGATACTAGAAAGGCCATTTAGGTAGAATGGAGATATGTGGGCTTAAGTTCTATTAGATTCAGACATTCCTCCAAGAGGGAGAAATGACTCAAATTTTGCAACTGGAAAATTGGGAGAAGGAAGAAACTGAAAACTTCTTTCTTATTAGTATTATAATATTAGAGGGCCCGAGTTTGGAAGCTTATTACTTCTACTGAGAAACCTTATTTTATCAAACGTCCCCTGATTTATGCCCACACTCTTTGAAATATGCATTGGAAACAGATTCCGTATACTGTAAGAAAACCAGCTCGGCAAAGGCAACACCTGACTCACAAAACAGCTACATTAAGAGCTTAGTGTTCACAGTACTAAAGGGTTATTTGTTTTACAAAAAGGGTCTCTGAAGCATTCCCTAAAAATACCCAATTCCCCGAGTGCCTCTAAAATGAGAATCAAATTACAAAAATCCTATTTGACAGAACATTTTGGGAACATACAAGGTGTGATTGTAAAAGATTATGGCTGATTTTAAGAAAAATTCCAGAACTTAGAAATTCAAAGGGCTGGTGTTTCCTTCAAAGTACTCACTGAGTAAGACTTGACACTTACCTCATCTGAAGCGGGGATGGCAGTGTGTCCCCCACAGCAGTGCCAGGAGGGTTAAATGAGATAACTAAGGAGAGTGTGTGAGTGCAGCAACGAGTGCTCAAGAAATAGTTTTTTGTCTCTAATTCCAACGAGGAACTGCCCAGATCATTCGTTACTAAACTCCAATGTGAACGCCGTTCTCTAGGTCTCAGCGATGGTTTATCTTGGATTTATAGGGTGAATTTGGCATCAAGCATGGATAGTAAAATGGCTGATGGAGTGTGTGTTTGTGTCTGTGTGTGTATGTGTGCTGTAATTTGTTTACTTACTTTTATGAGCTTCTTACATTACCGATCTTCCAGACCTCATATTTTTTTGTAAGTCCTGCAGTTGATTTCAATGTGCAGCCAAGCCTGGGAAGCCATGGTCTCAGGAACCCAGCTGGTCAGGTAGGTGGGTGGAGTGGCAGAGGACGTGGCCACACGAAACTGGAGAGCATCCGCTGTGCCTGACCGGGTAGCTGCTGTGTAGATTGCCAGTGTCACCCGACAACCTGTGTTTAAAAGACACCGGAGTCTGCATATTCATGTAGAAATAAAAACCACAAAACTTAAATTGGGTAACATATACATAACAAAATGTACTCTTTTAACCATTTTTAAATGTAGGGTTGGGCAGCATGAAGTACATTCACATTGTTGTGCAACCATCAGCACCTTTCATCACAGAACTTTAGTCATCTCCCCAAACTGGCATTCTGCACCCATCAAACAGTAATCCCCATCTCCCTCTCTCCTCCCTCGGGCAATCACCACTCTGACTCTAAGTACCCATAGAAGTGAAATCATCCAATATTTTTCCCTTGGGACTGGCTTCTGACTTAGCATGCCTGCCTTCAAGGTTTATCCATGTTGTATCATGTGTCAGAATGCCCTTCCTTGTAAAAGCGGAAGAAATCCATCGTAGGTACCATCAGCCCTCTGTAGCCACGTGATTTCTGCATCGGCAGACTCCACCTACTGCAAAGCAAAAATGCTAAAAAGAAATATTATGTTGTTGCTGATGTGTATTTTATAGTTAGGTTTCTGACGGTGCATCGGTACTGACTTCCTCGCGTTCCTAAACAATACATACTAATTTACATAGCACTTATATTGAATTAGGTATTATTAGTAGTAATTTAAAGTCTATGAGACGGTATGTGTAGGTTCTATGCAAATACGATGCCATTTGATATAAGGGACTTGAGCATCTGCAAATTTTCTATCTGTGGGGGTCCTGGAACCTGTCCCCCCGAGTTTCCTGAGGGGTAACTAAATAGAGCACATTTTGTTTATCCATTCATTTGTTGAAAGACATTTGAATTGCTTTCAAATTTTGGTTATAATTAATAATGGTCTTGTGAAAATGGGTGTACAAATATTAGTGTGAGCAACCTGCTTTCAATTCTTTTGGATAATATTTAGGAAAAAGGCACTGCTTTCTGTTATTCACACAATACTACCACATGCACGATACTTCATTTGACTTCTGACATCAGTTGTGTGGGTTTTTTTCCTCCCACACCAAGTGATTCTCAGTGACACCAGCTGGGTGTCCTATAATTCAACTCGGACCTAATTAGAGTTAGAGCTAACCATGTTAGTTAAGGGAGTCCCACAAGACTTCCTCCCTCAACTCAGAAACAGTCACAACACCCACATTGTCACCTATACTCCTGACCGACCAACTATATATCCGAGGTTCCCATGAACCCCTGCTCGGGTTCAAGCATTTGCTAGAGATAGTAGTTCACGGAACTCAGGAGAACATTTCCTCATGCTTTCCAGTTTGTTATATGATGATGAATATATAGATAAGGATACATGTGAACAGCCTAATGAAGGTATACGTAGAAGGGTCCTGAGCACAGGAACTTCTGTACCCATGAAGATGGGCACACCACCCTTTTGGCACATAGATATATTCACCAACCCAAAAAGCTCTCTAAAGCTCATACTTTGAGGATTTGGGGAAGCTTTATTACGTAATCATGAATGCTCATTAACTCAATCTCTGGCCCTTTTTCCCTTCCCAGAGGATGGGGGTAGAGTGGGGCTGACAGTTCCAGGTTGCTCACCATGGCTTGGTCTTTCAGGTGACCATCCCCCACCCTGAAGCCATCAAGAAGCCCACCAAGAGTCACCTCATTCGAACAAAGACATTCCAATCACCCCGGGAATCCCAGCAGATTTAGGAGCTCTGTATCTGGAACATGGACCAAAGGGCGAATATTAGAACAAGAAAAAAAAAGTGCCTTGTTCTCTGATCACTCAGGAAATTGCAGGAGTTTCAGGAGCTCTGTGCCGAGAATCAGAGACAAAGAGCAATATGTATAATTTTTTATTTCACAGGTATACATCCAGAGGTGGAATTGCTGGACCACATGGTATTTCTATGCTTAGAGACTGCCGTACCGAACCTCTTAATTTTTAAATGTTTGCAACTAATTTCAACTTAAAACAACAATAACAAACAACATGGAGCTTCTGCTGGATTGGCGTCTTGTGGGTCCAAGACTCTGGTGTAATGCAACACCTTTTTTTTTTTTTTTTTGAGTGGCCCATAAGGTGACAGGTCACTTCTCTCTGGGCCTCAGTTTTCTCATCTCTAAAGTGAGGAGGTTCTTTTTTGCTCCAACAGCCCATGATGTTGGAATTAGTCTGGTTCCAACGGGATTGCGGCGGTTCTTTTTCTCGCTTGTGGATCTTGAGCTGTCAGACCAGCACTCAGCATCACGGTGCTCAAAATTACCCAAGTCCACGCGACCCGACCGTCTAGATAAGATGAGGAAAGCAGAGCGGACGTGTCATTTGTTTCAATCTGACACAAATAGAGTCTCAGTCAGCCAAGGTAAAACCTGTCTATGCCCTTCTATGGAAAGAATAATCTGTTTCCCAGCCCCAACAAATTCCAACCACGTTGGAACAGAAAAGATCACATTTCCAAGCTGTAGGTAAAAGACTCCTGCAGTAGTAACATGATTCCTCATATGTTTGTGACAATCTCTTAGCAGGAGCTCCTTGTTGGCTTTGGAGAGAAAGACGTAGGCCCAGCTTTTTGCAAGTTTGTTGACTTATTTTTATGAGCCTCTTAAATGACTAATCTCACGGGAGTAAGGCACATGGCAGACAACTGCACCCGAATCCTTGGGGTCCTGCCGATTCTTGGGCACTGTTTACCTCTTCCTGCTTGTGGCCCTGAACGACTTCAGTGTATGCCTTCATCCGATTTGAACAGGTATACAGTGTCTCCAGACTCCTCTTTTTTTCTCTTCCTTCCTACTTTTAACTTGATTCTGATTTTTTTTTCACGAAACTCTCACCAAAAGAAACACAGATTTTCAAAACTTCAAAAAGAAAAATGCATCTACCACTTACTAAGTCATGTCAGGGCCTCATGCCATTTAGGATTCATGTGGGCAAATGTGTTTGGTTCCTATCCATTAGGGAGGAGGAGACCCTGGGGCGGGAGAAGCATGAGATGTGAGGCCAGGCTGGTTTTGGTCTGCTGATCAGCTCTGCTATTCCCTCGCTCTGTGACTTGGGACAGATGGGGCCTTCAGTTTGGCATTTGTGAAACGGGGACTATCTATCTTTAGCGTTGTAACAAAGATTAAATTAATAATGTTTGCCATAATCAGGGTAGAGGGAGGTGGGAACATGATGCATAACAAGTCCTCAACAAATGGAAGCCATTATTATTCATCTTTAGCCCCTTTTGAGGTGAAGAGAAAAAAAAACCACAAAGGGCTCCAATGGAGAGATTTGAATTGATTCTGTAACTAATTAGCTGTGTGATCTTGGGCAAGTGACAAACTCCCTGGGGCTCAAGTTCTATATCGTTTATTTAATAAACACATATGGGTTGCCTACCAGTAGGCAGGTCTTATAGTAGGAGGTGAGAATAGAAAGATGAATGGGACATGCCCAGCTCTTAGGAGCTCATGAGCTAGTTGAAGAAAACAGATACCCCAAGGCTGTGGATAGGAGTTAGAAGGGCTCTAGGGATCGGCAGGGAGAAGCTGCTTTACTATTTGCAGAAAACAGCATTTTATACAAACTGTTGTGTATAAACTTCTCATTGGCTGGGTCTGACAAGGAAAGGATAGACCCCCCAATGATGTTATTTGCTTTGTACCAACTCTGCCACCAAGAGTGACCCTCAGGGTGTCTGTGTTTCATTTCTACTCCTAGTTGAAAGAAAGTCATTCTTTGTTAATCATTGTATTATAATTGTGAAACACCATGTTCAAGGCAGAGTTTCAAGGCAGAAATGGCCTTGAGGTCTACCTCTCTTGTTTTTTAATTTGGAACAAGGAAATACTCTCACACGAGTTCCCCTGTAGCCTGCAGGCATTGGCATTCAAAACAGCTCGCACACAAGAAAACAGATCATACTTAAAAAGGGTCTTCTTTCTCCCCCTCCATTTACCTCTGTACCATTCAAGGAAATGTGAACAAATGGAAATCTTCTATTTTTTTTACACTGCCTTAAAAAAAATAATAACATCAAAACATTAGTCTTTGTCATTTGCCATTGCCTGGGGAGTTGGCACATGTCTACAATGCTAAAAGAATGTTCTCTTCGTGTTGCTTTGCATTGCAAATGAGCTTCACTCTCGGAGATCTGGCAGAGCTGGAGCGGCACCTCCAACACTTGGTTTCTTGCTGCCCCAAACCACTGTGGCAGTTCCCAGGGTCCAGAACGGCCGCTTCATAGGCTACACAGAGCGGGGGGTTGGGGGGTGCAGAAGGTGGTTGCCGTGGCTCTCTGGTCAGTCCTGATGCACCCCAACACCCTGGGCTCAGACTTGCAGGAAACAAGGACCCAGGACTAGCTATGGGACAAAGACCACCCCTTGGAGCTGTAGGCATAGAAACCAAACTTGAGAGCCAAAGAGAGAGAAAGAGGAAGAGAGACAGACAGACAGAGAACAAGTTCTTCCTTTGAGGGTCTGACCTTCACCTTGGAGGAGCAGTCAGGCCCTAAAGTGCTTGTGCGGAGCTGGGCTGGACAGAAGACCGCCCTGGGGTCGGGTTGGTGAGCCTGGTGGGCAGCCTCCAGTCTTTCACTGTCTGTACAGGTCTTGCTTTCGCATTATTTTCTTTAACATTTCCCCCCCTTAGAGCCCTAGCAGCTGTCATGCCCACATATTAACTTAAGAAAAATGGTGAAAAGGCACCACTGTTGGAGGCAGGGCTCCAGCTCCCTGATTCCTCCCGGCCCTGCTTCCGCTTCCTCTGCCTTATGTTACAGTCATCAGTCGCTTGTCCAGTCCCCCACCCGGCTGGCTCAGCTGCCTCTCAGCATGCCCCCGATCCTGCTCTCCCCACGCCGTGTTCTGCGGTCCTGCCTGTCTCTCCCACTAGATGGTAAGCGCGTTGAGCAAAGGGGCTGTGCCTCCCAGCGGTGCAGCCCTGGCACCCTCAACACGGTCAAGTGCACCTAATAGACATTCGGCAAGCGCTCGCGGCATTGCCTCGCACATATGGTTCACATTTTCTAGGAATGTCTGTTTGTTCTGATTATCTGCCGGCCAAGTGTACTCTTGGGTAGAGAAAGGAAAAGGAACTAAAAGATGTGGTTCAAGGAGGAGTCAATAGCCTGCTCATAATCACTAGTGGGAAGGAAATAAGCATAAACTTTCTTGCATAACTAATCAATATCTTAATGTATCTCCATTAAGGAAGGTGTGTTTTATGTTATTGATATTAAATATCTGCCTATTGTGTCAGGGAGGTTTCAGGGTAATTGTTATTGATGGTTAAAATCTTGTCGACTGCTGCATGTAGATTTTTTTTTTAATGGATGATGATTGGCTGAGATTTATTTTTCCTGTATTGCTATAAGCCAGATTCTCCATTAAGCTATAAAATATTATGATACACTCGAAGCAATGTAATGGGATCCAAACACACAGTTATAACTCATTTCATTATCAGTCACGTGTGCCAAGACATTAGTGCAATAGTTAACTAGTACTGGGATGAATGTGTCGCGCAGAAATATTTTTTTAACAACGCAATGGCATCAGTGTGGGTTATAGTTTAATTATCTTATGGTTATAATCACATGCTTAATGATAATTGGGCAATGGGATGACTGCTGACATGGAGTTTTGAGGCAGCATCTTTGTCTCGGTTCTAAACACAGAAATCCAGTTCGGAGAGCAGTGTGTGCTATCCGACGTCACTCGCTAGACTTCAGTCAGTGAGATGAGGCTTCGCTTCACTTAACTGTTGCTCTGTGGTTGGTGGTACCTGAGTTGTAGCTATTCAGAGATGGATTTCTGGGCAGTCCAAATATGCTGTGTGGCTCTCATGTTTCCCCAAACTGCCTTCGAGGTAGAAAACCACAGCACCCAGGCTGCTGTTCATACGCAACTGGAATTCAGTAAGCCACTTCATCTGATCCGCCTGTTGCCTGGATTCTCGCTTTTGGCATTTATTACTTCTTCCATGGAATGCTGCTGTGGTGGATTGCAAGAAAGGCTCCCATTTTTCACCTTTCCAATGGCCACACCCTTTACAAGTTGACTCTGCTGGTCCTGCCACTGAAGGGGGATGATGTTTCCCTGTCCTTGACTTTGGATTTGGCCATGTGATTTGCTTTGATAGTTGAGATGTTACAAGGTGTCACACGACTGCCCTTTGTTTCCCTGACATTCCCCATCTTGTGTTGCTCAATTCTGTGTGTTTCCAAAAATGCATCACACACTCTTGCATGAAATATTCCCTAGTTTAAAAATATTCTTTCTTGCATACACACGTCCACCACCTCATCAGGGGCCCTTTCCTTTCTTGGCAACACTGACTCATTGTTCAGTCAACCATCAGTCAAGAATCATCTTCTCCAATGAGTTTTCTGCCTCCTTACCTCCCATGTTTCCCACTGTCCTTCAGGACAATCCTTCTCTGATACACTTGTTGCCTTGTCTTCTAATTACGAGCTCCTTCTGTCCCCCCTCCCCCACCCATGAGTTTCTGGCAGATAGGGACATATCCTTTCTGTATCCCCAGTGCCCAGCACAGTTACTGACACAACAGGCAAGCCAACCAATGTCATATTTTTTCCCCTTTGGTTGTCATTTGCCTCATTTTAAAATAGGATTTGAGTCATGCTAAAAAAAAATTGAAAAACACGGCATAAAAATTAAGTAGATGAAGAAATTGTGAAATAAAGGAAGTAAAAATGATGAAACCAAGATTCAGACTGGAGTCCAAAATGACAGGAAGTCCCGTGTAGTTGTTATATTTTGGCCTCTCCTTAAGCTCTAAGCTTAGAGCTCCTTGAGCTCTAAGTAGCCCAAGCAAACAGAGAAAGAAGAATAGTTATTAATGTTCACAGGATTATATATTTCACAATGGGACATGTATGAATGGCTAATGAGCACACTGAAGGATGTGACATTAGTCATCAGGGAAATGCAAATCAAAACCACAAGACACCACTAGATTGCTTTAAATTAAAAAGACAATACCAAGTGGTAGGGGGAGTTTGAAGAAACAGGAACCCTGATGTATTGCTGTTAAGAGAGTCAAAAAGTTTGGCAGTTTCTTATGAAGTTCAACATGCACCTGTTATATAGCCCAGTAGTTCTGCTAAGTATTTAGCTAAGAAACTTGTCCCTGATCTGTACACAAATGGCCGCAAGGGCTTTATTCTTAAGAGCCACGATACTGGAAGCAATTGTCTGTCAATGGATGAAAGGATAAGCAAATTGTGATATATTTACACAATGAAATACTACTCAGCAATAAAAATAAACAAACGTCAATGCCACAACATGAATTTGTGTCACAGGATTATACTGAGAGATAGAAACCAGACAAAATGGATATATTTATGATATAGCTTCATTTATATGAAGTTCTGGAACAGGTAAATATAATCTATAATGATATAAATCAGATCAGTAGTTGCCTAGAATGAGTGTAGGGGATGGGAAATTACTGAAAAGGGCATGAGAGAATTTTCTGGTGTGATGGTAATGTTCTAAATCAGAGGTTAGCAAAATTCTGCTCAGGATCAGACAGTAACTATTTCAGGCTTTTTCTATCATATGGTCCGGGTTACAGCTACTCAGTTCTGCCATTGTAGCACAAAAGCCGCCATAGACAGTATGTAAATGAATGAGCATGGCTGCATTCCAATACAATTTTATTTGTGGACACTGAAATTTGAATTTCATATGTATTTCACATGTCAAGAAATATTATTCTTTAAATTTTTTTTTAACCATATGAAAACATCAAAACCATTCTTAGCTTGCTGGGCATACAAAAATAGACAACAGGCCAGATGTGGTCCACTGGCCAACTCCTGATCTAAATCCCAGTTAGGGTGGTGGTTACATGGGTATACACTGTAGCCAACTGAGAAACGCATCAAATTACACTCTGTCAATCTTTGCATTTATTTTTTTACTTAATGTTAAGTGTGATGTAAATTATATTTAAGAAGAGATTCACAGTTTCCATAAGATAAAAATATTTATCTGTCAATCAGTTGCAACCCCGCTTTTTAGGATAGAAATTTTCTCCTCTGGGTCCTAAATGAGGTGACAGGTGGATACTATGTGGCTCTTGCCTGTAGGTAAGTTTTGCTTGGCCTACAGAGTTAAAAATACAGTGTGTCCGTAAAGTCACGGTGCACTTTTGACAGTCACAGGAAAGCAACATAAAATGATAGAAATGTGAAATCTGCACCAAATAAAAGGAAAACCCTCCCAGTTTCTGTAGGATGATGTGGCAGCATGTGTGCATGTGCAGATGATGACATAACACCGTGTATACAGCGGAGCAGCCCATGGCTATGCCAGTCGAGATGTTGACGGTACAGAGGAAAGTTCCGTGTGGCTCGCTAAATTTGAATCCGTGACCAAAGTGCAACGTGAATATCGGCACATTTATAACAAAGCACACCACATAGGAATAACATTACTTGGTGGGATAAGCAGTTGAAGGAACCCGGCAGTTTGGTGGAGAAACCCCGTTCTGGTAGGCCATCAGTCAGTGACAAGTCTTTAGAGGCTATACGGGATAGCTACCTAAGGAGCCCTAAAAAATCTGTGCGTGCGTGTGCCCGACAATTACACCTAAGCAAGACTACAGTTCATAAGGTGTTAAAGAAATGTCTCTGTTTTACGGGTACAAATTGCAGCTGTTGCACACTATCAAACCGGCGGATAGACCCACACGATGCGCGTTTGCTACAGATATGCTTCATGAGATTGACAATGATGCAAGGTTTTGCAGAAGATTGTGTTTAGCGATGAGGTGACCTTCCATATCTGTGAACATGTTCATCGCCATAATGTCTGAATATGGGCTGCTGAACATCCTCATGCCTACCTTGAGTACGAACGTAACACCCCTAAAGTGAACGTGTGGTGTGGCCTGGTGCATGACAAGGTGATAGGCCCATTTTTTTTTCACAGAGCAGTCTGTGACGGCAAACACCTATCTTGACATTTTGGAATTGTATGCAGTGCCACAATTTCCAGAAGGTGTCATCTTTCAACAGGACGGCGCTCCTCCACACTATGCCACCATTGTTCGTGAGTTTCTGGATAGAACATTCCCCCGGCGGTGGATAGGAAGGGGTTCTGTCAAGCCATGGCCACCATGATCCCCGGATCTGACACCCTTAGACTTTTACTTTTGGGGTTATGTGAAGCAACATGTGTACATTGAACGTATCAACGACATTAATCACTTAAAACAGAGAATCACAGATGTTATTCACTGTGTTACACCAGACATCCTTACCCGTGTGTGGCAAGAACTTCACTATTGTTTGGATATGTGTAGGACAACAAATGGAACCCACAATGAACTGCACTGAATAGGTATGAAACTGGGAGAGTTTTCCTCTTATTTGGTGCAGATTTCACATTTCTATTGTCTTTTGTTGCTTTCCTGTGACCGGTCAAAAGTGCACCATGACTTTACGGACACACTGTATGTATTTGACTTTGACCAGCCCTTGCTAGGGAACATTCTCCAGTTCCCCAGAAGCTGTCCTTCCCCTTTGTCTTAATTGGACCCTTTTTTCATTCTTTTCCTTTTTACATCTTATTATTCTTTTATTTGTTTCACTCATAAGCAGTATATATTTGGATCCCTTACTCAATTTTATTCATTTGTATTATTATATATATGCTAACACCTTTTAATCATTTGTAGAATGAAGTGTGAGGATAGGGACTTTGTCTGTTTCACTCACCATTGTCTGAGAGAGCCTGGCATAGTGTGTGTACCTAGTAGGAGTTGAGTGAATACTCTTGTATATACACTAAGTAAGTCCATAGATAAATAAGTGTCCTTCAGACAATCCTTGTGATGCTCATTCCTTACAAGGGATTTTTGATAGGAACTGAGAAGCAATCATTCTGAGATGATATTGTCTGGCAGGAAATTAGAGTAAAAAAAGAGTTGTGCCCTTTGTAGGTGTGGGTGATGGAAAACATTGATAACAGCACGTGCTGTAGACCTGTGCCATCCAATATGCTTCACATATGGCTGTTTAAGTTTGAATTACTTAAAATAAAATGAAAATTAAAAAGCCCAGTTCCTCTGTTGTACTAGCTACTTTTCAAGTGCTCAATACCCACCATATATGGCTAGTGGTTATCAGACAAGCAAACATTTCCACCGTTAATGAAACTTCTACTAGACAGTGCTGATCCAGACACATGCCACTTTCCCTAAACAATCATAGAAAACAAACAAACAAAAAATGGTACACGAAAATAATGTCTAAATCTTCAGTGTCAGCTATTGGTATATAATAGGGACTGGGAAACTATGGCTGGCCTCCAATCCAGTTGTTTTTGTAAATAAAGTTTTATTGGAACACAGCCACGCTCATTTGTTTACACGTGATCTAGCTTATTTCACCATACAATATAGGAGCTGTTGTGATAGAGATGGTATGACCTGCAAAACTTAAAATATTTATTATTTGTCGCTTAAAAACAACAACAACTTGTTGATTCTTGATATATAGCATGAGCTTGACTTATATTTATGGTGTTTATATTTAATTTAAGTGTCTTTTGGCATAAATTCTACTTATATTGAAAAGCAAATGAAAGAAAATAAAAATCTTATTTTCCACTCATACATAATCAATAATCACCATTAACCTTATGGCATATAACCTTTAGGTCTTTTTATCTACTACTGTATTTTTTTATACTCTAAAATATGTAATATGTAAATATGTTTTTCAAAACTAAAATTACAGGACACAAACTTTTTGAAATTTCTCTACTTCTACTACTATGCATTTTCTTTTATAACATAAAATATTCTATGGTGTGATTTTTTAATGGCTATCTTTTATTATCTTATATGGCTCTATAATAACTATTTAATCAATATCCTAAGAACAAGTATTTACTTATAGTAATTTCTAAATGCTAAGCTTTCATTGTTTTATCTTTCCTGGTATATATATCCTCTTTCACATTCTGTTAGTAATTTAAGATCTTTAAAAACATTTTAAACCCATTTTAATTCCTCTAATTGTAAAAATCTAGGCAAACCAGTATCTTTGATTCACTCCTAAATAAGATTAGAAATTGAGCACAATTTTACATTCTCTTCCCTCTCTTCTTCAACCTTGCTGAGATGATCTGGGTTTTAATCCATTTTTTTTTACATTATGTAATTTTGCATTCAAGAATAAAATTTGACATTTGTATTTGGCTTATAATCAGATTTATAATTACTTAGATTTACTTCGATGGTTAACTTATTTTATTGTGCATTATCAGTCCTTTTACATTCTGACTTCTTCAATTTTAAAATCTTAATTTTGTTGAACCTCTTGTTTGAATTACATAATGTAACTTTTTTTAAAAGAAAAGATAGATGAGTTATGTATATATGTGTATATATTTATTTACCTATTTAGACTGTGTATGTATGAATAATTTTATGTTGCATTTACATATAAAAGACAAATGGGTCTTTTCACTTAGAACTTTGTAGATCCTACTGAATTATTTCTGACAATTGCAGTGTTACAGAAGAAAAGTCTGAGGCTGAGACTTATTCAATTATTTTTTCTTTCATAGGTAACCTACTGTTTCCTATTTAAATGTTTAAAGGATGTTTTCCTTATTCATATGCTTTTTTAAAATTGCAAATTAATCTAGGTGAAAGATCCCTAATTATTGATTTTTTTGGAGGACACAGGGTTCTTGACAAATCTTTTCAAAAGGAATCCAGCATATCTATATTTCTTCAGCCCGAGCTATTTTTCCTTTATCTTTTATTATTGCTTTTGTTTTACTTATCCTAGTATTTTCTTCAGAAACACTATTCCTATCTTTAATTCTTTATTTTTCCTCTTTCATTTTTTCTTCATATCAACTCTCACTGTTCTCATCTCTGTTCCACTGCATCCTGAGAAAGCATCTCAAGTTAATCCTGAGATCCATTGGCTTGAATTTCTATATGTTATTATTTTTGCTCTTTATCACAGTCCCTGTGAATGTATTACCGTTTTTAGGTTTTTTGCAATCTTTCCTATCTTACTGGTCCTGTTCTTCACATCATTCTGCTGTCTTCTTTGCGTGTTGTCTTTCCAATAGAGACCTTGTCTTGGATCCTTTTGAGTTTCCTCGTTTCTTCAATTCCCTGGGCAAAATATTTTCCAAAGTATAGTCTACCTCCCAGTCTTCAAGATTTTGTCCCCTTTTTCTTGTCTGGCTGCATTTACTCATAGACCCTATGATAAATGTATTGTCCTTCCTCTTTGAATGGGTAATATCTGTATAGACTCAGAGTCTGCCAGATGACAGTGCTACAGTTGGCCCTTTTCTCTGTCCATCTGGCAGATGGTTAAAACCCCTTATTTCTTCAGAGCGGAAGCATGCTAAGGAGCACAACTGTAGTGCAAATCCCCATATCTAGCAGGTAACTCAGGCCCAGAGATTCTCTGAGTTCACCACTGTAAGGCCGGTGGCGGAGGCTGGAAAGTGTTGTGCCATTCCATTTAACCCTTTGAGTAGTGAGCTTTTTCATGCTCACTGACCCCCAAGAGTGAGTTTTTTTTTCAAAAAATGAAATTAGTTCCAGTTCCAGTTTTATTAACTTAAAATCATGTTTGTTTGATAACCAATTTATGGAAACAAGAAGAACATACATTTGCCTTTTTTTAATGTTACCTTATACACATCTGATCGTACTCTGGATGGTCAGGAGGCACGAGGACGTACATGAATGTTCATACTTCTTAAAGGGCTAATAAAGTCTCACAATGGCGGACAAGCACACAGGCAGGGGAAACCGCCTCTCAGGCAAACAAACAGCAAAATGGCCCCTCACACTGGCAGGCAGGTAATCAGTGCATCTGCAATCCCCTATCTCTCTCGAGCACAAGCACCCATAGCCTTATATAGGCTATGCACATATGCCTCTGCCACTTGCTTATGCATTAATCAGTCAGAGTGCTTGCAGCTGGTAACCTCACCAGCAAGCCTGACATGGCTGCCCCACAACCTCTAAGTCAGGGGTCCCCAAACTTTTTACACAGGGAGCCAGTTCACTGTCCCTCAGACCGTTGGAGGGCCGGACTATAAAAGAAACTATGAACAAATCCCTATGCACACTGCACATATCTTATTTTAAAGTAAAAAAACAAAACAGGAACAAATACAATATTTAAAATAAAGAATAAGTAAATTTAAATCAACAAACTGATCAGTATTTCAATGGGAACTACGGGTGCGGATGCATCCTGTGCTCCTCTCACTGACCACCAATGAAAGAGGTGCCCCTTCCGGAAGTGTGGTGGGGGGTCCAGATAAATGGCCTCAGGGGGCCGCATGCAGCTCACGGGCCATAGTTTGGGGACTCCTGCTCTAAGTTCATAGGTACTGTAAATGAATGGAGTGCACAAAGAAACTACAATTCCCAGAGTGCTACACCTGGGTTCCTCTGATTTCTGCTCTCCCCTCCCACAAAGCCTTGGGGTACCTGTAGAGATTACAATTCCCAGGATGCAACAGCTCCAAAGGTAACTTTTGTTATTTGGAGGGTGATGTAGAGGTTGTGGGCAGGTCGCACTTTGGCTCTGTGAAGGAGCAGTGTCTACTGTTTTCTGATTGGTACACACCCTTGATTTCTGGATGGGGGTGGAAGGAGATACAAGGTACAGTTCTAAGCCTTTTTCCTCTGTCCTTCCCTTCTAATCTCTAAAATCTGTTTCATAGAGGTGGATCCACATGTATATGGCAAAAGTGAAATTTGGGTGAATAGTTTAGTTTAATCTATTGGAGCTTCTTTATGGATTTGGGGATTAAGTTGACCTCTGTTGGTTTTGCTGATGGGGATTTTGGCATTTCCCATTGCTCTTAGTCTTTTGGTGGGAAGTTAGGAAAGGCTGCACCTGTAGGTAATTACTAGCTCAGTAATGTTTTCAGCTGAATGCTTGACTTATTTTTCTTTTTAAGTTAGAATTTCTCAGGCAGCTACTTCTTCTTCTTCTTCTTTTTTTTTTTTTAAAATCACTTGATCACTCCTCTTTCAAAGGCCAGCAGTAATATTGTTGAGATGCTACATGATTTCAGCTTTCCTTTTAGTGGGCTTTCTCAAAGTTTGCCTCTAAAGCGGCCACCCCTTTCTCTACTTTCTGAACAATTTAAACCACTTTTGAAAGGAACATTTAAAAACAGGCTCATACAGTGACCTCCTCCAATCTACAGTCCTTGGTGAGGAAGCATAAAAGAAACCTCTGACAGTAAGTAAAAACGGGAGGCCATCTTTTCTTGTATGCTTTCGCTTGACAAAGGGATTCCAAGGCTACTGCTGGTCCCACGGGCAACTCAACACTAAGAATTTTCTATTTGTCCTGTTGAAATTTTGAGGAACTTTCTGAATCAAAAGGTCAGTTTTGTTTTGAGGCCTTGCTGTTTACTTTAGAATTTAGTTACATGTAGTGATGTCTTGGCTCAAGAGATCTGGGTGGGTATAACCAATTTTGAATGTTGCTGGAGATCAGCGAAGAAAAAACAATGACACAAAAGTGGATTTGAGCTGCAGCCTGGACCTCATTACCCTGGAGCGCTTCCTGGGGAATAATTTTCTTATCAAAGAATAAGTGGGAGATGTTAACATACGAATGCCAGGGGTCCCTGTGAGGCTGGGTATTTATGGGACATATATTATAAGTGAGAAGTTTGAAGTTATCCACAGGTATGTAGATGCAGCACCACGTACTGAACATCCGACTGGTGACATGATACTGTACTTTAAAGTTGGCAGTGTAGGTCTAATCATTACCTGTGCTCCCTGTTTTTGCTTTACCCATGGGTTTGATTTTCTGGTTATGACAGAAACAGTGAAGGATTAAGTTTGAGTCTAACCCCAACTCCTGTCATCTCTCTGGGCCTTCTTTCCTGTCGAAAGAGGACGTCTCAAAGGCTCCTTCCAATCAACATTGTCTGATTCCTTGTTAAATGCACTCTGCGCACACAAGGTGGTTTTTTCCATGAGGTGGAAAGGTTTGCTGTTGTGTGGTTAGTCCGCATTAACTAGTTCCCGAGCAGCAGGGACCCAGAATTATTTGCTGTGCTGATTCTCTAGGGCATCCTAATGAGCTATGGCAAATTGGAGCTGGTGAATCTTTCAGGCACGTCCTGTTCCCCTAGTGATCTGTTCTGAGATAGCACATTACAGAAATGAAGATGTGTTTTTATGGAGTCTATGCTATAAAATATTTATGCCCTGCCTTCGGTTATATAAAGTATTTTTCAGTGTAGGTCATCGTCTCAGCAAAATGTTTCACTATGAGAACAGCTTCCTAAACTCCCCACGGATCCTTAGGGCAGGTGATAAGATGTTCTTACAGAGCAAGTCACTGTCAGGGCTAATGCCTGAATATGAATGGATTATGCATGACTTAACCCTAGAAAAAGAGTTGGCATGAATAGAATTTCCAAGATATATAATTAACTCTTTTAAAGTAATGAGAAATATAACCTCCAAAGATTTTAGCTGTCTCAAGATACAATCTACTAAAATTTAACTCTTTCCTTCCTCCATATAGAGGAATGTCCTGCTGTTCAAAATTTATCTAAGTACACAGGAGAAGGAACAGTTAGACTTGCTGCTCCCTTTGTCTTGTCCTCCCTCCTCCTCTTCAAGGTATTTCTTTTGGGACAATTTGATGTCATAACTATTGATTGGGTCTCTACGCTCTACTGGTCAATGTACTGACCATGCAGTGGGAGGTCTGCAGAAATGTATGATTTCTACCTGCAAAAGGCTGACCATTTAGTTGGGAAGTTAAGACATGTCCTAAAGAAACAAGTTAAAACAGCATACCATGAGATATAACGTATTATGTGCAGTACAATTGGGTTTTAATTTATATGATGTCTATAGTACAATTATGATTACAAAGAGTAAGGATTAATGACAGCTGGGGCAGGTTGTGGTGCAGTAACAAACAAGCCCAAACCTAAATAGCTTAAATTAGTCAACACTTACTTTTCACTCATGTTGTAAGTCCATTGCAGAGTGGCCGAGGACTCTGTTCCAAATTGTCTTTTTTCAAGGAATCAGGCCAATGGAGCCACCACCACGTGGAGTGTCTCAGGTCACCATAGTGGGGAGAAGGAAGGGCAAATCACATACTTTCTCTTACAGGCTTCCAACTGGAAGTGACATGTGTTACTTCTTTTATTCCATCAGCCAAAGCAAATCAGACGTGCATGCTTCTTCACTTCAAAGGGAAGTGCATTTCTCCTATGTGCCTGGAAGGAAAAGAACAGGAGATGTCAGTGAGTAAGTAGCTCATGACACCAGCCCATGTTGACGGTAAGAAAGGTGTGGGAAATAAAGGATGGAACAAGGACATTGCAGACAGAGGCACCCAGATTTGGAAGCTCTGTCACTTATGAGCTGAGTGATCTTTGGCCAGAGACTTTACCTATTGAACGGCATTGATAACTTTGATCTAGCAAGGTTGTTGTGAGGACTACATGTGCAGATAAATATTGATTCATATAGTTGTTGCTCATGACGGCTTTCTACTTTTAGTTCTAATCTCACATGATATCTACTGTACCTTTTGCTCTTGGGCACCAAGAAACAGACAACAATTTTTTTTCTTGCATAAACTAGCCCCAGTGGATTTCAGCTAAGGCCTCTGCTGGTCCATTAGGGACATTTGCAAAGTAGAAAAAGACATCCCTCCTCAGTGGGCCTGCATGGGCTTGTGGGCATACAGTCACTTTATATGAATTAAGAGAAGGCTCCCTGTCCTTTGGCTAGCCCTTGGCCAGGATATATGGCTGGGTAGCAGCGCCTAGGTCAGATTTTAGCCCCACTGCCCTCTTTGGTGGACAGTGAACAACTTGTACAACCATATATGTAGTGACCCCGGCTTCAGCTCCTCCAACAGATTCCTGAGAAAGATAATAATCCATTTATTATCCAGCTTCCCTTCACTAGTGGAGAGGAGTTTTAAATGGAGTGTCAACTAGGGAAAGTCTGCTACACATAGAATCCCAACATATGAATTCCCAAGGAAATAGCTAAGAAGGCTTATGCTGTCATACCCACACAATATCTCACTTATCTGCTATGTTTCCAATCAGTGGTCTAGTGATTTCTAAGCAATCCCCACTGATCTTAATGAGTCTAATGAATAAAGAAGGAGCATACTAAGTGAGCTTAACTTCACCGAGGTAATAATTTCCTACACAAAAGAAGTTTGATATTAAACTACCACCGCCTATAATATAATTAAATCACATTAATTCTCTTAGGTATAATGCAATTGTCTGTGCTTTGCATAGATAAGAAGGGGAAAGAAAATTTCTGGCAGGCCTCAGAGAAGAATGTGTGTAACTTTAACAATAACTCAGAGAAAAACAGGGCCCATATCGAGAGGGTTTTCTAAGCTATGGGACTTATTTTCATTCACATCACTTCCTGGAGCAGTGTCCGATTTAATGGTCATGGTTCAGAGGATGAGACGGGTGGAGTTTAGAGAATATGAACCTCAGCTTTCTCCTTGTTCTGTGTGTGCGGGGCAGGCCCGCTCTCTGTGTGAACACAGGGTCTACATGCTACGGGAAGCATCTCCTCTTTTATGCACTGACACGGAAAACCTGAGCCTGAGCCTGAGCCTGAGCCTCCTCTCCCTCTGAAGATATCTATGTCCCAATCCCAAGAAGCTGTGAAAACGTTACTTTATTTAAAAACATTTTTTTCCTTTGATGTGATAAAATGAATCACGAATCTCAGGCTTTCTTTCTCTCTTTCTCCCCTGTTTACTTAGTCTCTCCATCCCCATCACCCAGCTGTCCCCTCCTCCCTCCCTGACAGCTGTCAGTCTGTTCTCTATCTTAGAGTTTGTCTTTATTTTGCTTGTTAATTCATTTTGTTCCACATAAGAGTGAAATCATACGGTATTCATCTTTCTCTGACTGGCTTATTTCACTTAGTGTAATACTTTCCGGGTCCATCCATACTGTCACAAAAAGCTAAAATGTTCTTCCTTATTTATGGCTGAGTAGTATTCCATTGCGTAAATGTACCACAGCTTTTTTTATCCACTCATCTCCTGAGGGGCACTTGGGCTGCTTCCTGATCTTCGCTAGTATAAATGATACTGCAGTGAACACAGGGGTGCATAACACTGCAATGGTGAAAGGGACTTTGCAGGTGTGATTAAGTTGGGGATTTTGAGCCAGAGCCATTATCTTGGCTTAGCCAGTGGTACCAGGTAATCACAAGGGTCTGAACAAGAGGGAGGCAGGCAAGGCAGGGGAGGATGCATGACAGTCGGACAAGAAATTGAAGTGATGTGGCTACAAGGACCCGTGGCCTTTGGATAGCAAAAAGAGTCGAGAAAAAGATTTGCCTCTTGGTCCCCCAGAAGGACCTGCATGTGCTGGCACCTGGTGTTAGCCCAGTGGTACTCAGGTTTGACTTGAGACTGCCAGAACTATAAGAGGATCAATTTAGGTTGTTTTAAGCCACTAAGCATGTGGCAAGCTGTGACAGCAGCCACAGGAAACTGTTATAGGGAGCGAGGATGGGGCTTTTTGAGGATTCAACTAGGGAGGGTGAGTGTGCAGCGATAGCGTCCCTAGGTCACTTCATTAGCGTGCGAGTCAGTCATCAAACTACTGCCACCTGATTTTGTACAACCCATGAACTAAGAATAGTTTTTATAGAGTCTTAATATTTTATGATATGTAAAAATGACATGAGATTGAACCATTTTGAAGAGATTGCTGATCCCTGCGCTAGAGTCAGGCCATCAGCTTTGATCTTGAGGTCCTCATGCTTTCCTGTGTCTTTCGTGGGACTGAGTTTACCCCTGGCCCCATGCTGCCCACCGTGCTCACTTGATCAAATCCTACATGTCACTTAATGCTTCTTTGATTCTGACCCTGCCTTCTCCATGAGGCCCGTGTGCCATGTGAGAACACTTTCCACATACTATGATTCCCTTTGGAGATACAAAGATGAGTAAGATAGGATTAGCTCCCTCGAGGATTACACACCAAAACGACAACGTCGACAAACCTTATTACATTTCAAATGCATTCAATCACTAGTAATACTCTTATGAGTCACCTCAGGTAAATATTACTAGATCAGTTTTTCAGATGGCAAAACAGTGGCTCAGAGATGCTAGATAACTTAGCCATAGTCAGTTAATTCCGTTTAATGCCTAAACCCAATGTCTTTCTATAATATCACAAGGTCACCTGGTCCTACTCCCATTTCTCCAATTTCCTCCCATAAGCTGTAAGCTATTGTGACCTCTGATCTTAACTACCAGCTCAAAATCTATACCTCTTTATGGAATTAATAGTTTTCGGGCTTGAGTTTGGGAAAGCACTCCAGAGTTTTATTATCAAAATGCCATAAGAGCCAATAAGTTAGGATATTGAGATGAAATATTAGATGAAAAATTAAAGAAAGAAAAATAGTGGGCCAGGTGGCTTCAAAACCATTTTGTGTGAGGCAGTGAGCTATTGGGCATATTCTTTTTAGACAATGTGTCTTTGAGTTCTGTGAGGCAGAGGCATGCCAGTAATTTTGACTCTTTTCCTCTATCTTTGGTGTTAGCCAACTGAGTGGCCATCTCTGTGCTTATTGTCACGAGGACTGTGAACTACGTATTGGTCATTTTGGTTTTATCTCCAGACGTAGGTAGTAACAAATGCCTGCCTGCCACCTTCCAGTGCCCAAGTATGGAGACAGAGGAAAGAACAAATGACTAAGGGTCATTTTGGGTACCATGAAAGCAAATCAAATCTTTTTTTTTTACTTACTTTTGATTGAAGTATTTTACCTACTCTTCTGCATTGGGTTGTGGTGAGCATCTAATGAAAATGTGCATGGGAAATATTTTATAAGTCAGAAAGTAATATACCAATGTAAGACTTGGCATTAGATATATCAAATAGGGAGTGTTCTTATTTTCAACAAAATGTATTGTGTGCTTCTGTGTTCTTAGCTCTGTTCTGTGGATTCCTAGAGAATTGTTAAGAAGCATTGGCAGGTACTACAAATTCTGTTTCTTATTATTAGTGTTTTGTTCTTTTGTGTGGAAGAGAAATATTTTATGTCACTTTGACTTGACTTCATTGCTTCATTCATTTATGAAATATAATCTAGTAAGGGGAAAGCGTACATTTTTCTTCCTGGAAAGTACTATAGGTTTGTCACATTGCTCTGAGCATGGAGGTGGAATTTTCAAATTCCTATCCATGAGGGAGCAACTTATTTTTGGTAGAAGAAGAAAGACTAAGGGGAGGAAATCTTGGTCAAGAATATATAAGAAAAGAGACCGAAAGAGAATACAAATTCTAGAGGTCTTTCACTGCAACCCTGGTGCTTTGTGCCTGCGTGGAGTTTTAGGAGGATTGTATGGAGGGAGGTGGTTTTAGTAACCCTGCTTTGAATCCCAATAAATAAGACATCTATTTAAAGCAGCAGCATCTGGCTTGACCCAGTAATAGAGGCACATAAAAATAGTTATGGGAAAGTTTTAAAGAAGAAAACAGATGTAGTTTTAAAATTGGGATGGGATCTATTTGGTCAATGAATGTTTATATGGGTATGATCAAATCAGACATGCTTGAAAGATTTGCTTTTTATAATTTACCACAACTTATTACAAATGGCAGGGTTGTACTAGTGTCGGCATGGCTTCCTTAAAAAACCCCCAATATTTATAACCCCCAGATGTACAAACAGATGAAACAGGGGATGAGTATTTCTATTATAAAAGGATTCACTTAGGGTGATCTCTACCAGAATATTTCAAATATGACTTGATTTATAAATATGGTTTGTCCACAAGTTTTCAGAAACACATCTGAGAAAAATATGAATATATACACACATGCTCCATTGGGTTTAGATTCTTCGTTAAGGTAAGTAGATGGCACAGTGGCTCAGGATGACTACACCTGCTACAGGATTGCCTTTACTATAAATAGCCAGCTCACTCAACAAGCAAGAACTCCTTGCTGTTGGGAGAGGCGATTTGCTATGGGCGGAGTGTGCCTGTACCTTTTGCTGGATACCAAGACTGCAGAGCTCTGACTGTTCTTACCTGGATCATTTCTTATGGTTGTGTTTACTGTGAGAAGACTTGAGGGGTACAGTAACGTTTCTCTTTCATATAAAGAACAGTTTTGGTTTCTGCTTACTAGAAAACAGCGTGGTGCTTACCCTTAATATTCTTCATCTGTGTTGCAAACCCACTGCACGCACAACACCCATCTGGCCCACAGCTTTACTCCAGTGGGACTTGAGGGCAAGGGGAACTGGCACACATGCTGATGCTCATGCTTCTTGCTGTGCCACGAGCAATAAAGTCCTTTGTCTCTAACCCAGGAGGCTCAGCTCTTCTGCCAGTGCCATGGAACAGTGACCAGCTAACTTATTAGCTTGTACAGGGTAAAATCAAATCCTAGACCTGACAGTTATTTTAATTTGATTGTATTGGGTCGAGGGATTTGCATTATCTTGACACTTTGTTGACCTGACATCAAAGACATCTATGAGTTTATTTCCCCCATATTTTGTTGGCTTAGGACTGCATATCAAAATAGCAGTTACTATTTTATTGTCATAGTGTGAGCTACAGCAGCTGGTATTTGGCTGAGATTTTTGTTGTTGTTTACTTTTATATTTGTTAAGGGAAAATCTTTGGTTCTGTTGAATTGGCGTCATATTCTCCAAGGGTAAGTCTTGATTATACGTGGATGGGAGAAACTAAGGATTATTGAGAAAACTGCATGTGGGGACTGAACTTGTATGTTGGATTTATGAATGGACTGTATAGACAGGATATGTATTTTAAAGATATTTTTAAATTGTTCCACGTGTGGTTACCTGTGCTGTGTGTGCAGAGTATGCATTAGGATGGTATCTACCTGGACCACATGACAGATGGTGTTTTGTGTTCTGAAAATTACAATTCAGGCTCCAGGAACAGGTTTCTCTTTTGTTCCTCTGAGTTGGGGTCAAGTGCCTTATCTCTTAGATGGATTGCTCTACTACCAGAACATTTAGGGAGTACAAGACCCTACCTTAGGAGTAGAATATATGTGTGCACATATGCATGGGTGAATCTGTAAATCTGTTTTATTGCAGGTATTTATGAATGGACACCTCTGTGAGTTGGGTTTGTTTTCAGTGAGAACATAGAAATTATCCAAATGAATGCCATTCCCTTCAGATTATCACTTTAGTGTTCTATGTTACTCCCAAGTTATTGCCGATATTTTGGCTCAAATTCTACTGTAACTCCTTTTATGAGTGTGTATTCAGAGTGTGAGGTCCAGTGGTGATCAACCTTTGTGCTCTTTTTCACTTGCTAAAAATCATTTAGAACTAATTCTATGATTAGAATGGGTAATCAAATAGGATGAAAACTGAGACATATAAAGTAATAAAATTGATTTTCTTGAATTATATGCAGACGGAACCTAAAGGCTAGTGCCAAATGTATTAGCTTACATTGGGCTGCTATAACAAAATACCATAGACTTAAACAATAGATACATATTTCTTACAAGTTATGGAAGCTAGAAAGTCCAAGATCAAGGTATCAACTGAATTAGTTACTCTTCCTGGCTTACAGAGGGTTGTCTTGCTGTGTCCTCACATGGCAGAGATAGATTGGGCTCTGGCACTTCTTTTGCTTTCTAAAAGGGTACTAATCCCACCAGGGAGGCTTTATTCTTGTGACTATCTAAACCTAATTACCTCCTCAAAGCCCTACCTCCTAGTACCATCTCACTGGGAGTAGGGCTTTGAAGTATAAATTATGGGGAGACACGAACATTCAGTCCATAACAGTGTTCATGCCATTGCACTTAGCTTTGTGGCTGAACCATACCAGAATGTCAGTGCCACCACGCGTCTGTGTGGGATGGTGGACAAGTACGTGCTTTGTGGCTAACTGTGCAACCTGATTAGAATTGGTCCCATCCAGCTTATTTTTACTATTCAGTTTATTTTTGCAAGTTCTGTGAAAAGTCAAGTCCTTTATTATCAATGAGACAGTTTTAGTGACTGGTAACACTGTGGTCTCAAAATTCTACCCTGTTTCTGGAGACATGGTGGTTTTTTTATTGCCGCTTTCATGATTATAGAGCAGGTGCAGGTAAATTGGGCATCATCTGGTGCAGTGTTCCCCAAATTTCAGTCTTGTTGTGTAATGATTTTATAATATATATATGTGCCAACTGTGTTATTTGCTTATTTTTGAAAATAACAGAAAAATCATAAATTTATTTACAAAGGAGACTCTGTATTATTACTGAAAACCCACTTCACATGGATACAGGATAACCATAAACTAAATTCACTGAAAATGAAATAATGTTATTAAATTCTAACTAGATACTGATTCTTGAAACCAGAGTTCTAGTTTTTGTTTGCTAGCAAGAGAGGTTAGAGAGTCACGGGAGATGTTAAGGACCTGTGATGGGTTAATTCATTGCACTTGTTTATGCTTCTCTATACCTACTCCCTTAGGTACTCCCTTTCTACATGGAGTCTGCTTTGGTCATGTGATTTGGTTTGGTCATTGGACAATAGCAAATGTCATGCTACCAGTGACTTAAAAAGTGCTTGCATTCTTGGTGTTCTTGGCACCTGTGACCTGCATATGACTAAGCCCAGTGTAGCCTGCTGGATGACACAACACACATGACCTAGTCTCCCAACACACCAGTCAGCAGCTGACCAATGACCAGACATGTGGCCAGTTATCCTCATCAGTTTGCTGGCTCCAAACACAGTAGGGACTCGGCTAAGATCAGCTGAGCTTGGTGCAGGTCAGCAGAACCAGTAGACCCATAGATGGGAGAGCACTTATAAGTGATTGTTGTCTAGCACTACTAAAACATTTCAGGGTGGTTTGTTATTCAGCAGATGTAACTTACACAGACCATGGTTTGTACCATGCAATTCATACCACAACATTTTCCAGTTCAGTCTCTTTTTTCTTTCTTTCTTTTTTTTTTTTTTTACAGGGACAGAGTGTCAGAGAGAGGGATAGATAGGGACAGACAGACAGGAACGGAGAGAGACGAGAAGCATCAATCATCAGTTTTTCTTTGTGACACCTTAGTTGTTCATTGATTGCTTTCTCATGTGTTCCCTGACCACAGGCCTTCAGCAGACCAAGCAACCCCTTGCTCGAGCCAGTGACCCTGGGTCCAAGCTGGCAAGCTTTTGCTCAAGCCAGATGGGCCCGTGCTCAAGCTGGTGACCTCGGGGTCTCAAACCTGGGCCCTCCGCATGCCAGTCCGATGCTCTATCCACTGCGCCACCGCCTGGTCAGGCCAGTTCAGTCTCTTTCAGTGTTGAATTTGAATACAACCACCTGACTTATAACTAATGATGCACATCCCATACTTCAGGAAATTCTGATCCAGTCCAAGTCCCACTTTTTAGGTTGAACAACTAAAGACCCAGAGAGGTGAAGTGACTTTACTCAGACTTCATTGTTAGCTAGTGACAAAGTGATACTAGACTTCATGTCTCATGTGAGCAGTCTATTTCCTGAGCATTTTGCGGCCTTCTTCAGGTGTATTTAATTATAAAAAAGTAGGGTCTTAGGGAGATATTGAGTCATCAGATTATATTATCTGTCTCTTCTCATGAAAGGATCAGAATTCAAGTTCATCCACAGAATTGAAAAAAGAAATTAATTTTCTTTTGGATTGTCTTGTGTTCTGGATTGAATTATATCCCTCCTTATCCCCAGAGACATTTTGAGGTCCTAGCTCCCCATACCTGTGAATGTGACCGTATTTGGGAATAATTTTCAGATATAATCAAGTTCAGGTGAGGCCATGCTGGGTTAGGGTGGGCCTTCCAGTCAATCATTAGTGTTTTTGTAGGAGAGAGAGATTTTGACAGAGACACAGGGAAGACAGCTGATGGAGATAGAGGCAGAGTTAGAATTATGCTGTTACGGTCATGGAATGCCAAGGATGGTTGGTGACCACCAGAAACTAGGAGGAGGAAAGAAAGCACTCTTTCCTAGAGATTTCAAAGAGAAACTGTCCCTGCATTGATTTCTAACCTCTAGTCTTTGGAATTGGGAGAAAATAAGTTTCTGTTCTTTTCAGACCCCCGGTTTGTTCTCCTTTGTTAGAGTAGCCCTAGGAAATCAATGCATCTTGCTTGTTTACTTCTGTTTGGAATAATATTCTGCCTATATTACACCCCCAATAAGATGGGAAGTAGAGAAACTTGCAGAACAGGAAGGTCAGGGATCCAAAAACAACCTTGTTTTTTTTTGAAACGCATGAAGGGCCAGCTGAGAGCCGAGCATGTGTAGATGGCAGAAGTGAAGCCGGGTCTTGGATTTCTTTCCATCAGCAAAGGAGGCAATAGGGCCACCATATTTCCTTCGGGCCATTCTGGCTCAGACAGACCTGGTGCAGCAGAGCAAGCCTGCCAGAGTTCATAGAAAATGTAGGAATTCCGTCTTTGTGGTCAAGATAACAGTCCCCAAAGAATTCTCTGTAAACTCATGCTATTTGCGGCTAGACAAACATCTATATCTTCTGGCAATGAAACCATGTTCTGGGAGTGAAGACAGATGCACCCAGAGTTAATGGACCCTCCCTTCTCCCTCCTAATCAGATTGTGACCCTATTGCTGGTTTTCCCACACAAGAATAAGTGAGGTTGGTGCTCGGTGAATTACTACTTCTGCTCTTTCAGCAGTCAGAGCAACACATCCTTTCTTGGTTGCATTAGTCATTATCCATTCACAGCCATTTGCATTGTGACATCTTTATCCTGCTGTGTCAGTGTGTTACTGGTGGGTGTGGGCTGCACCGAGGCGGTTTGCTCGGCTTCTGAAAACCCCATCTAGATAATCCGAAAAATCTGTCACTATTGGGACCCCGACTCGTCTCATTATCTTTTTCTGTCAGATGCTAGGGTCACATTCTTAAACTTTTATTTTTGTGGCTTTCCTTTGGTTAATTCTATTAGTGGCTTACTCCGAACATGAAAGTCATTTGCTATTAAAAACAAATGTCATCTCAAAAGGAAAATCCCCAGGCTGCCTTTCCTTCTGATCTCCCTGTCAACAAGGCGCGATGTTCAAATCCGAGGTGCTGCTTTGCATTAATTGTCTTCTATCTACTCAGACCTCTTTAGTATTTAGGAAATAATGCCTCAGAGCAAAGAAAAAGAACCAGAGGTCATAATTAACATTGGATGAATTTACAGCTGTCCCTTGGACTGGATCTAAATGACACAACCAAGTCTGATGTCAACCCTGAAAATTCGGTTGGTGAGTTTGTCAGTGACTCCCAGCTTCCTCAGAACAACCTTTAACCTCAGTTTCCTCAAGTGCTGATTTGTTAGAGCCACCAATGTGCTCATCTACAAAGTCATATTTCCCAGCTTCCCTGCAGCTAGGTGGCCATGTGACCCAGTTCTGGCCAATTGCATGTAAGTAGGAGTCTGTTATGGATTTCCAGGAAAATTTTGCTTTCTTAATAAGCACATTGTTCCTCCCTTCTCTGGCTCTATTCTCTTCCTGACTGCCTGCAATGCCTATGAAATGTCTGGAGCTGGAGTAGCCATCTTGTGACCATGAAGGAAAGGCCAAGAGGATTGCAGAAACTTTGTCCTGATGCACACCTCCACCAAACTCATGCCAGGAACCTTCTACCTCTGGACTTCTGCTTTCATGGAAAAAAAAAAATCCCCATTTTATCTGCATCACTGTTAATTGGCCTTCCTGTTACGTGCAGCCCAATGTGACCCGTGAGTGTTACAGTGGGATTTCTAAGAGCCCAGTGTGCTGCTTGCTGTAGCTTAGGTTAAAGAGTTTTCTGGAACTGAAAGGAGCTGTGAGCTGGGACAGGGAGGGCCCAGCAGAGCAAAGAACCCTGGTGTTTACTGTGCTTGTGTCAGACCAGGCCTCTTGTCATATTCTCTGTTCTCTTTATGGTTTAGGGCTTTCTAGGTATTCCAGATTAATTTGTCACAGAGATTCCTTGGGTTTCCTGCCAATTATATTTAATGAACAACTGCTTTGTTCATTTCCTTAATAATTTTCCATTTCTCAAGAGAGAAAGGGAGCTTTGACTGAGATAATTATGTCCTAGTGCCTATCAGGAGAGAACTATGTCCCTCTGAGTGAATTGGGGAAAAAGAAGGATACATTCTTGTGAATTGAAAATGTCATTTTGTACCCAAGATGTCACTCTGTGTAAGAACAAACACATTCACAAAAGGCAGAAATATGGCTGGACTAGATCTCTTCTCCTGACATATAGTACTTAAAAAAATATTTTTTCAGAACGTTCAAGTCATTATTTACCATTGCCATCTGAAGTTTAGGAGTCTACTAGGGTTTCTTGAAATAACCCTACTGGATGGGAGTGAGCTCAGATTGCCTGATTTTGGGGGGCTTCCGTAGAGTCCCTTTATGGCCCTAGGCCCAGACTTAAGGAAAGCTAGCTGGGATGGGTGTGACTGCCTTGGTACAGAAGGACAAGCCTCGTCACGAGGGAGAGCAGGGTATACCTCTGAGGATTCGCTGTCACTACGTCTCCAGTGAGGTCCGGAGACTTCTTGTTTCTGTCTTGTTCCTCTGGCTAGTGTCTTCACACAGCTTGATAGAGAATGTACCTTTTAAGACAGCAAGTACGAGGCGGGACAGTGTCCTGATCCAGAACCTAGTGTTGATGAGTCTGGAAGATTTGAGAACTGCCTTAGTTCTGCCATTTACATGCTGACTGACCTCAGAAAAATTACTTAGCCTCTCTGAGTCTTGGCTTTCCCATTGCTGCAGTAAATTATTCATGGTATCTATTATTGTTGCAGAGTAAATGGCCACAAAGTATCAGACAGAGGCAGCCAATAATATGCATTCATTTCTCATTCATATACTGCTGGTCAGCTGGGCAGTGTTTCTTCAGATTGCTGAGGAGTGAGACCTGGACCCAGGTGTGTGTCAGCTCCATGTGGGTTAATCTGGGGCCCTGGGTGGAGGACAGTGGCTGCCTGGAGCCTGTTCTCGTGGTGGGGTTCTGAAGCTCTGGGATAGGTGAGCAGCAACCTACACCCCTCCTCAGGCTTGCTTCTCATGCACTGTCACCTCTGCCCATGTCCCATTGACCAAAGCAAGTTACATGCCCAAGCCCCGTGTTTATTATTTATTTATTTGTTTGTTTGTTTATTTTTGACAGTGATAGGGAGAGAGTGTCAGAGAGAGGGACAGACAGACAGGAAGGGAGAGAGATGAGAAGCATTGATTCTTGGTTGCAGCTCCTTAGTTCTTCAGTGATTGCTTTTTCATATGTGTCTTGACCTGGGGGCTGCAGCAGAGCAAGTGACCCCTTGCTCAAGCCAGTGACCTTGGGCTCAAGCCAGCGACCTTGGGCTTCAAGCCAGTGACTCCTTGCTCAAGCTGGTGAGCCCGTGCTCAAGCTGGATGAGACTGCACTCAAGCTGGCGACTTTGGAGTTTTGAACCTGGGTCCTCTGCATCCCAGTCCAATGCTTTATTCTCTGTGCCATTGCCTGGTCAGGTCCAAGCCCTGTGTTTATAGAGTGGGAAATAGAATTCCTTCTGTGCAGGGAGGTGGGAAGTGAATATTTACTGAACAATGTTCTAATTACCATTCCTAGCTTTAACAGATGTTTTGAAGACTGAAAGAGATCAGAATGAGAGACGTTTAGCATGTAGTCGTACTCACTCAATGATAGCTGCTCTTTCTGCTGCTGCTGCTGTTGCTGTTACGTCTGCTAATACTATACTCCTATTCTCCGCAGGGAGAGACGGGGCTCTGGGCCGGAATGCACTGGACAGGTTGTGCACTGTTCAGAACCTCGCTGCATGAGAATCAAGCATTACCCCCTCTGCTCCAGCACGCAGGGCTCTCCCCTTGGACGTCAAAAGGGCGCGTGGAAACTTCTGAAAACTTCAGGTCAATGTGATGTTTAATTACTTTTGTGCATCTTATTACTTTTAAAGCATGTTCTAATACCTTCTCAGTTATCTTGTACAGTGAACCGGGAAGCCATTGCTACTTCTCTATCGAGAAGAGACTAGGTTGGGTTGATCCCAGGTGACATTTGTCACTGTGGCCTTCTAGTCTAGAGCTGGGATGGAAAAGTGTCATTTTCAATGATAAGGACATTGGTTGAGGTTTGTAGGAATCAACCATGAAGGTTTGAAACTTTAACACGGATTCATCCATTTGTTCATTCATTCACTCACCTAACAAGCAGAGTTTATGGCGCCGGTTCTGCACTCCATAGCACTGTGGTGAGTGTAAGGAGTGGAGGGCTCAGCAGACTCGATGGTAATTCTGGGCCCTTCCAGAGTTCCGAGGTTGGCAGGGAGTTAGTGGTGAGGGCCAAATCAGGCAGCCTGAGTTTTCTCCTCACTCCTGCATCACTCGTCACTGTCATAGGCAGTCTGCTGCCACCTCTCCTTAGAGCACCCACTAGGTCCAACTAAATCACTTTTTCAGGTTGTGTCGGAGCATCTCAGGTTCCCCAGAGGGGTCTCAGAGACATCTCCTGTTCCCCAGGACTCCACACACTGACCTACCTGGAGGCATGCATAGCCCGTCACTTTAATAAGCACCCTGTGGTGATGGGACAGGAGGTCCAATACATAGAGTTGGGGGTCGGGAGCCTGGGACACTGCACGGACTGTGTGGCCAGTTAGGAGCCTGGGAGGCCTCCTCCGCTCCCTTCTGCCTCCTGATTATTTTCCTTCTCTGAGATGGAACTCGAGATAGACACATTGTGATCCATGGAGTTGGTCTGGACTAATTAATTTCTTCTCAAATTTCAGCTAATCTCACACCAATTTAAACCTAGGACATCAGTAGAGACTATTTATTCCTATTTTATAGATGCAGAACGAGGCTCAGAGAGGGTCAGTGACTTGTCCACTGTTCTGCCAGAACCCCAGCTGCCCTCACAAACCGTTTCTAGTCTTCAGAGTCCATAATACTTTTCAATTGACCAAACACTGCGTTATTCCTTGTAGTGTCCCGAGCTTGCCTGTTCTTACCTGTCGGTGGTAGTGTGAGGAGCTCTGAGGTATCAGGGGCAAACCAGAATGAGACTCCCCTCTTTTCCCTCCCAGGGAACCCTTACCACCCTCCTAAATCCTGGATTTTGCAGGGGAAGGAGGGGGCAGTCCAGGGCCTAAGCCCATTGGAGTCAATCATATCCTGGGTTGACCTTAATTTATGGCCCCTCTGGGATGGGTGGTCACCCTTACCTCTCCATGAGTGCTGGCCCCTTGGCCTCTAGTCATCTATGGTCTTGGTCTGCTGTATCTTACATGCTTTGTTGGTGCCCTCCTACCCTCTCATTGAAGGGCTTACCTTCAGAGCTCCAGGACCTTTCACAAGTAATAAAGGTATCTCGGCAGTCTGGAGTGTGCACGCTATATGAAAAGTCTGCTAAGTGCTTTATATCTGTTATTTGGTCTGAATGAATCTAATCCCTACTCCTGTGATCTAGGTGGTGTTCTCTTCATTTTACGGACAAGAAAATGATGAAGTTCAGAAAGGTTATTTACCATTTTCAGGATTACACAGCTGGTAGCTGCTAAACAAAGCTTACTCTTGCCATCATATCATTTTGTCTTGTCAGGAATAGCTGCTGATATGGTTGTGGGTTCATTCATATATATATTGCAATCTTCAGAATGACTCTGCCTTCTTATCCCCTTTATTTGCCAGGTGAGGGAATTGAGGCACAGAGAGGTTAAGTAACTTGCCCTAGGTAACAGCCAATGAGCTATAGTTATGAAGCTCAAACCTGCAGCTGTCAGACTCCCAAACTCATCTTTTATTCTCTTTCTTGCTGAGAAGTCCTCTTGGACTTGTCGTGATCTCACCGACACCGATGTATGGTAGATGACTAATTAATAGAACACCAAGAATAGAGGTGAACGGGGACATCATTTCTCCTTTAAAGGACCGCCTCTGCATGTGGTGTGCGGAGGGAGACAGTGGGAAGTGAAACCCCCATCCCGGGTCTCAGTGGTTGATGGGCTGATGGCAGGACCCTCACACCTTCTTTTTGAGCTTCTGCTGTGGGTGCCACCTCCTTTTCCAGCCCTTGACTTTCTGAGACTTTGGTTAACACCATAGCTCTAAGGACTGGCTCCTTTCTGGCGGCCCCTTCTGACCTATAGCCCCCCACCTCCCAAACCACGTGAGGTCTGCCTTAACGAGGTAAGTGAGGCATACCCAGTAAGAGAAGCGCCCCAGCCAGGGCAGCTTCCTTCACCGGGAAGCGAACCGGGCTCTTGCCTGGACCCCAGCACCAGTCCGGAGTATGCAGCCAGAAGAGATTACTGGGAAAGGGTATTAGCATCATTACTGTGGTTTCTCTCCTGCCTTGGAAAAAAACTGCCTATTTTTTCTAACTAATCCCCAACTCCCACACATGAAACCCCAAACTGATCAGGGTGAAGCGCACCCAGCTCCTTGTGAGAACTGCTGAACTCTGTGCGCTTCTAATCCGATCTCATTTCCCGTCCAAACCTTCCTTGCTTCTCACCTCCTCGCTGAGTTCCCTGCTTCCACCTCTGCAATTTGTTCTCTGTGCAGCAGTCACCCCGAGCCCTCGACACTGTGACTCTGACCCTGTCACTGCTCTGCTCCCAGTCCTCCAATGGCTTCTCCCGTTCCTCAGAGAAAAGCCACAGTCCTTCCAGCGGCCTCTCAGGATGGAGGGCAGGGTCTGGCACCCCGCTTTCTTTCTGTGAATGGCGAGATGGTAAATATTTTTGTCCTTGTGGGGCCATTGGTCTCGGACAACTACTCAACCCTAGGGCAGCAAGGAAGCCACCAGAGTTGGTAGGGAAGCGCAGGTGTGGGTGAGGCTGTCCCTATAGAACTTGATTCACAGGAACAGGCAGTGGGTTGGGTTTGCCCCGGGGCTGCAGCTTCCTGACCTCTTCTCCGCATGATTGGGACTTTGGCCCTCTTGGGCCCTCCCTCTTCTGCCCTGTTCTTAGCTCTGCTGATGTCTACAAGACTGGCATTGTCTGTGCTATCCAGAACATTCTCTCCCTACACATGCAAGCAGCTCATTTTCGCACTTCCTGCAGGTTTCTGCTTAAATGTCATGAGAGCTCTCCCTGACCATGCTGTTTGAAATAGCAACCCTTCTCATTTTCTTAACACCCCCACCCTCTTTACTCTGCTTTCTTTTCCTCAGTAGTCCCTGCCACCGCCTGGCATATTTATTTATTGAATGAATAAATGATTTTTTCAGCAAATATTACTGAATGCCTCCTAATGCCAGGCAATACTTGAAGTGCTGGAATTCTGTAAAGAACAAACCAGACAAAGGCCTTACAATCAGTGGACTTAAAGTCTAACTGGGGTAGACAGACCATAACAGTAGTAAAAAAAGAAAAGAAATCTCAGTGTGGCAGGAGGGGATAAGTGCTCTGGAGGAAATCAGGCTGGGTAAGGGGCCAGGTTGTGGGCGACTCAGCCCTCCTAGTCTCACAGTTTTTGTCTTCCTCCTACAGTAAGGTGACCAGATGTCCTGCTTTTGGCGGGACAGTCCTGATTTTTAACAATTTGTCCTGCAGCGTTTAAAAAAAGTTCCAATTTAAAATATATATTACAATGCTATTTTTGCATTCTATGAAAATTTTTTTTTGCTTCATATAGACCAAATTTTTAATCAAGAACGCCCCCTGTCAATGGTATCCTGCTTTACCAATTTTAAAATCTGGTCACCTTATCCTAGAGTCATCGCTAAGGTTTCCCCAGTTACAGCAACAGTGACAGGAACGCCCTCACCTTGGAACCTGAGATTGCAGAGCTGGGGAGTCGGACAAAATCCCAGTGCCAATAGGGGGCGCCACAGACTGCACAGAACTGGCCGTGCAGAGAAGTTTGCTCAAGACCCAGGCTACCAAGCTTCTGAACAGGATGGGAAGAGAGGTAGAGCCCTCAGCGGAGGTTCGGGGAAACTGGAAGTAGTGAGACGTAACAGGATCTGAACACAACTGTATGCACCACAAGTGTTTTTCATGGAGCGCTGCCTAAGCTACAAGGCATTATGGAACAATGCACTTCTAAGTCGAATGCTTAATCAATCAGCCAGGCATGCATTATTACGCCGCAACTGAGCCCTTGTTGTGTCTTAATGCTCAATTACACAGCATAGAATCTGGGCCGGGCTTTCCATCATCTCGGATGTGTGGTAGGAATGGCCTCACTCTGATTGCTCTACGTGGGAATGGATTCATTTGGTCTTGCCAGAGGGACCCACTCTGCCATTTAGATGAAAGGGGCCTTCCTAGAACCACAGGCTCCGAGAACTCTAGGTCTTGAAAGAGACCTTAGAGGTGATCCTAGACCTAGTGCAATCTGCCCATGCTACAGATGGGAAAATTGAGGCTCACAGAGAGGAAGTTTCTTGCTTACGGTCATATGTGGCAACTGGGACCTCAGGTTGGGCTACCGATTCTGATTCAAATGCAGGCCTCAGTCACCACCTCCCTTCCAAAGTCTGCAGGAGATGCCATGGCTCGTGACACCCTCCTGCCAGCTGACTCTCGGAAGTTGAAGACCAGCCAGCCTCATTTACTTGAATAAAAGTGGACAACCAGTTAAAAAAACACCAGACTTCCAAATTTTATGGATCCCCAGGGACTCAGTGAACTCCTGCTTCCAGATTAAAGGGAAGAGGAAAACCATACCCTTCTCTCTGAACTGTGCTGCCTGCTGGTTCCCCAGAGCCCCGGGGGTCTCCGGAATGGAGATCATCATATATGACATCTGGAGAGCATTATCGCTTGAAAGTTTGCATTCTGGCTTTTATATTTAATTTACATAGATCTGCATACTGTATGCTCTGGGCATTGTTCTGTTTCCGTCCATCTTCACAGCCTCCCTTCTCCAAGCTCAGTTGGTGTTTTGGCTTCCTCAACTCTGCTGGGTGAGAGAAGTGCTTGGCTAGAGTTTGATCTGGAGAAACATCTGGAAGTTCCACCTCATGGGAGAGACCTCTGGGGAAGAGAGTGGCTGCTGAGTCAGTGATGTGTTGGAGTCTTGAGGCCATCGGTTCCTTTAAGCGTCCACAGTAAAGGTCTGCTTATAGCAGTCCTTATCTTTTTCTCATATCCAGGACTGCCTGCATATGTAAATGCCCAGAGGGTAGCCATGTGATTAGTGTGACTGTGTGTCAGGGGCAAAGTGGCACCTTCAGGATGCCACGGAGAGATGATCACCTTTTCGGAACCTAGATCATTCCTACATGAGAAATAGTCAGAGGTGAGAAATGCAAATTAAACCCACATGAGATACTACTGCCCGCCCACGAGGATGGCTAAAGTTAAAAAGACTGGTAATACCAAGAGTTGACAAGGATGTGGTTCAGCAGTCTCTCATGCATAGCTGATAGGAGTGTAAACTGGTACCTTCTCTTTAGAAAAGTTACTTGATGGACCTTCTTGAGGTCAACATGTGCCTCTCCTGTGACCCAGTCATTCCACCCCCTGGCCTTTCAGCAGGAAAGTGAGCGCACGTGCTCACCCAAACACCTTTACAAGAATGTTCATAGGGGCTTCATTCAAAATACTGCTCATAGCAAAATACTGAAAGCTACCCGGATGGGTGAGTAAACTGGACGTACCCATTCAGGGGAATAGTGCACGGCAACCAAGAAGAATGAACTACTATGCAACAACGGATAGATATCACAAATGTAATGCGCAGCCAACAAATGAAACAGACACAAGAGCCTGTACCACAGGATTCCATTTGTATGACCTTCAAGAACATCCACGTCTATGGTGATAGAAGTCAGAATTGTGTTTACTTCTGGCGAAGGGAGATGGACTCGGAAGGGGCAGGGGGCCATCGGGAGCGGTGGGAACGTTATATATGTAAAGATTCATTCAGTCACTGAAGGTTTGGGCACTGTTACTGTGTGTCTGTTATACCCCAGTAAAACTGAAGGAGGAGAAAAGGGACTCAGGTGAGAAGGCCTCTAGGGTCATCGGGTCACATCCCATGCCTCTGGCCTCTGTATCCACACTCCTGGTACCAGTCCAGTATGCTTTATGGACTATGCTCTTTGGCATTTCCTGATACCAGCTTTGCTGCCTGCCTACAGGCTTGATGTTCAATCACCCCGAGCGTGCCATCAGCCTCTAGTTGTACAATCTTCGCACACTTTCAGGTTTGCCCTACTTTAAATGGAGTTGATCGTGTCAGAGTTTGCACCAAAATAGCTCTTCTATGGCCTGCCTTCCATGCTTTCCAGTCCCTACTCTTAGGAGTCAGATAAGACGGGCCTAGGAACTCCCCACACTGCTGCCACTGTTCCCAAGGGCATCTGCAGAAGGAACATTCCAGGTCACGTGTCCTCTGTTCCTATCTGGATAACACGCCCTGTGCAGTCTCAGTGAGCTGACTGCACAGACCCATCTGGACTCCCCTGGGCTAAGCGAGAAGCCAGCTGAAGGCCTAGAATAAAAGCAGACCCCCTCGAGTTAGGCCCTCCCTCTAGGACAGGGATTGCACATACTTCACACCTGGGCCATTAATAAGTGACTCTAGCACTTTTCTAACAAGCTGAGGTGGAAACATACTCCATGGGAACGGAAAAGACAGCTATGTGCTCATTTATCTGCCGAAGAGCCTCATCGGGCAGCAGCTCCTCCCAAACAAAAGATAACCCATGCCTGTCCTACCACAAAAGATATCCCATGCCTGTCCTGCCACAAAGGGAAAGGAACATGGAAGTTTTATGTCTGCTTCTTAGAAACAAGTGCTGAGCGAAAGATTTGCCTGCAAAAGACTTACTAAGGGGCCTGACCAGGTTGTGGCACAGTGGATAGAGCGTTGGACTGGGACGCGGAGGACCCATGTTCGGGACCCTGAGGTCGCCAGCTTGAGCGCGGGTTCATCTGGTTTGAGCAAGGCTCACCAGCTTGAGCCTAAGGTCACTGGCTTGAGCAAGGGGTCACTCGGTCTGCTGTAGCCCCATGGTCAAGGTACATGTGAGAAAGCAATCAATGAACAACTAAGGAGCCACAACAAAGAATTGATGCTTCTCATCTCTCTCCCTTTGTGTCTGTCTGTCTCTCTCTCTGACTCTCTCTTTGTCCCTGTAAAATAAAAAAGACTTACTAAATGGATGCTCTCAGGTCATATTAGGGGTTCAAGGCAAGCAAGGGGGCCATCTCAGGCAAAGGACCCCAGAGGTGGCTTCACTTTGGTCGATAGGGTCATTCTGGAGTATAGGAGTTGTCCAAGGGAGCTGGGCCTGCATACCTTTGTACCTGGCCACCATTGGTCAAGGGTCCCCAAGAGAAGTAAATTCCCAGGTCCTCCTGGCTGTCTGTGAGGGCAAGTGCTCCAGTGGCTCAAGGGAAGTCCTCTAATGATGAATCTTGACTGTGGGTGTGGGAAATAAAGGTGCACCCCAACTGGGCACACAGAAATAGTAAAACACACTCTCCACTGCTAAAGGCAATTCAAAGACACCACCACCACCACCACCAACAACAACAATAATAAAAGACTGTGCTTAGCAGCATAGTCTTTCATCCTTCGCTATTCTGGGGCGAAGCAATTAAGGAGGAAGGTGATTGAGTTACTCATGGTCAATGTCAAACTGACCCCCACCATAGTTGTCCCTAATGGAGGGACAAAGAGAGAAGGGGCAGGGACACTGCCTCTAGATGCAACCATTACAAAGGCACAAAGGGATGTCCCCAGGGGAGGCTGTGTGCTCCTAACCCTCCTGCAAAATCCATTTGAATCCTGATCAGTTCTGTTTTCACAGTGCCATACAGTTTCAGAGTGCTTTCACGTGCCCGGCTATTTTCATACCCTGTGAGGTGGGCAGGGACTTTTATTTCACTAAGTCACGTAACACAAAGGGTTGATGTTCTTTCCAGTACCTGTCTTTGTGCTGCTTCTCTAATTAGTTTGTATTTTTGTCTAGACCTGGCCCCTACTGTACATACCTACAGCTGAGCTGGGAGGCTTAGGAGCCTGTGTTAATTCCCCGCCTTTAAACAGCCCTCTCCTTACTCTCGGGAATAGAATGATTCTTTTTTCTTTTGTGTAAAAAGATCAGGACTCTGGACACCTGGCCCAAGTGTCAGCTCAGCCCACCTGCTAGCTGTTAAAATTCTTTAACCTCTCTGGTCCTCAGTTTCCTCATTTGTAGTAGGAAGAGGTTTCTCTCGATCGCATCCCAGCCCTTGTTCTGAGACTGTGTGCACACATGACTCCAGGTTATGGGAATTGTGCCTCTTTGTTCAGTAGGAACAAAGAGCTCCACTCGGATTTGAAAGGTCGCTACTATATTTTGGCTCCAATACTTTAATTTTTAGGTAACGTTTTTCTTTAAGAGGAGGGAGCTGGCTGGTGTAAGGAGATCTGTTCTTTTCTCTTTTCTTTTTTAAAAAACATTAAAGCCCCTGTCTTCAGGGAAGAAGAGGCTGTTGGATGTGCTTTGAATGTTTCAAATCAAAGCCTGCCAAGGGATGGAGAGCTATAGGTTTCAATAAGCACCTTCTTTCAGTAATTTTAAGAATTTCACTTATGAGGATAATGAAATCTTTAGAAACCCTGGGAGACATACCAGAAAAAAAAAAAAAGATTCATCAGTGGAATTTTCCCCAATTCTCTCTCCGTACTCCCATTTGTCCATAAGGAAGGCCTTTTCTACAGAGTCTGAAGTCCTCCGAACCCTAATTAGGTCTTTGGGAGCTTGAGTCCCGTTACCCCCAGTTCCTGCCCCCACATTCAGACCCACCTTTGACCCCCTGGCTCCTGGGGTCCAAGTTGCCACCACGTGTTGGTGTGTTTGCTCAACACCAACGTTTCCACCAGGATCCCAGGCCATCGATGAGAAATGTTTGTTCCTTGTATCCTGCTTCTCTTGGTGTTGTTTTAATAAAAACAACTGGAGGAATGTATTGTTTCTGTGACAAGATGTGTAGATTTCTTTTAGATGCGGAATGTTACCGCCCTGGGGTTTATGGGCCTCGCAGGTGTTAAGTGCCTGGGGTCTGTCTGTGAACGCAGGCCCAGGCTTGTGTGTGCACCTGCTTCCAGTTAGGAGAGAAATGGGTAGAGCTAACTTCCCTTTTATAGTTTTCTTTTTCTTTCTTTTTTTTTTTTTTTTTGAGATTTTGCCAAAATTTATTCCTAGCTATTTAAAGATTAAGAAAAGAAATACACTTTTGAAAACTTAATGTGGTGTAATTTCAGGGGGGAAAAAAAGGCAGACATGTAGAAAAGGCCTTGTAAAATCCTACTGGTTCAGCTGAGACGATGAGCTGATGTTTAATTAAAAGCAGTGGGAGTAGGTGGTTGCGGTACATGTTCGAGGATCAGGTTACCTGGAGAGAAAGAAAAATTGTGGGATGGGTAGAACATAAACAAAAGGCTGAGTTCAAATGAGGACTTTAAGAAATTAAAATCAAAAGGAACTCTTCAAAAAGAGTGCCCATCTTGGACATTAACCCTCGACAAGGAAATGAAAACAATTTCGAAAGGCTTTTAAAAAGAAGGCAACTTGCAGCCGGGCGCACTTCAGGTCATTGGCCCCCAGCTTTCTGTGGGAAGCTATGGTTTCCCACGTTTGCTTGCTGAGTCAGTAGTCACTCTCTGCGATCTGCACCTAGGATATCTTTCTTGAAAGAGGGGAACATTCTGTGGCTTTTGTATGTGAAGCCGGCACAGTGTGTAAATCCAGTCTCATGGTGGGAGAACACAGTGCAGAAACCAGCAGATTTAGGTGTTGGGTATTTTTTCTGTTTCTCAGTCATGAAGTGACTCTGGGGAAATTGCTTCCTTTCTCTGAAACTCATTTTTTTCTTTCCATCAAACAAGATCCTTTCTAGTGCTGTCCAAGAAGACTTGCTGCAACGATGGGCACAGTCTATATCTGCACTGTCCAATAGACTAGCCACATGTGCTCGTGAGCCCTGGAAAAGGTGCAACTTTGACTGAGGAATACACATTTTAGTTTTCTTTAATTTCAATTAATTCCAGTGCTCACACATAGCTAGTGGCTGCCATATTGGACAGAACAGTTTGAAGGTCGCTGAAATGCCTTCTGGTTCTACGCTTGCTTCCGTTCTCTGGTGCTCGGGCTTGCAGTGCTAATTAATCACAAACACTCCTCCAACCATTATTCAGGGCCTTGCCTGATCCCTAATTCTTAGGGAAACAAAGATGAGTAAGACAGAGTCCTTGTTTTTTTTAAGAGCTCCTGGGAGAGAACCAGAAACTTCTTAAACCTCTGGGCTGCCCAAGGGTAGGACTCCTGGGAAAATGGAAAAATAGAGCCACACTTCATCAATATTCATTACAGGTGGGTCTTCAGCACTTGCTGAGCAAGGATGCACTGTCAGTGGGTTTGTTCCATCTAGGTCTGGCCCACTTTTCCTCCTTCATTTTAGAAGATAAAAGTAACCTGAACATTTGCCAGCAGCTGATTCGACACTTAGTTATTTTTAGCTTTGGGAGCCTTGAAACCTAATTAGGGTAAACAACCTCTAGGTAGCTTAGTTGGTTAGAGCAGGGGTCCCCAAATATGGCCTGTGGGCGGCATGTGCCCCCTGAGGCCATTTATCCGGCCCCTGCCACACTTCCTTCACCTCTTTCATTGGTGGTCAGTGAGAGGAGCACAGGATGCATCCACACCCATAGTTCCCATTGAAATACTGGTCAGTTTGTTGATTTAAATTTACTTGTTCTTTATTTTAAATATTGTATTTGTTCCCGTTTTGTTTTCTTACTTTAAAATAAGATATATGCAGTGTGCATAGGGATTTGTTCATAGTTTTTTTTTATAGTCTGGCCCTCCAACGGTCTGAGGGACAGTGAACTGGCCCCCTGTGTAAAAAGTTTGGGGACCCCTGGGTTAGAGCATCCTCCCGATACTCCAAGGTTGTGGGTTTGATCTCTGGTTGGGCACATATAAGAATCAACCAATGAATCAACGAATGCATAAATGAGTAGAATAATAGATTGGTATTTCTCTTTCTCTCAAATCAATGAATAAAAAGTAAAATAAATAAATAAATAAATAAATAAATAAATAAATAAAAGAATGGGATGAGAAGATTCATTCTTTCATCTGACAGATAAGTCCTGCATGCATTTTGAGTGCCAGGCACTGGACTAGGCATCGGGGATACTGCCTTCCTTGTGGGGGGCTAGCACAGCATTCTAGAGGAGAAAGACATTGCATGTGAACACAGAGATACTGCTTTTAGAATAGTATTAAGAAGAAAAGCTGTTAGTAACTAATAAGTAATAATAATAAATCATTTAGAACACTCCAACCCAGTCTGGTGGTCTCTAGCTTGTGATCTCTGGGTAGCTGTTGGTGTGGGGTTAGTGGTTTTGGAGTAAAAGAAATAAAAATGAATTTCAGGCCTTGGTTGTGCAGTTCACTTTGGTGTGAACGTGGGGAAGCAAAAGCTTGTTCTGGGGATAAAATAGTGGAATAGGTATGAAAGGACTCCATGATCAGTTAAGCGCTCTACAATAGGAAGGCTTCGAATCTCCTTGTAGATAGCTGCTGACAAGTTGAGGACCCCTGGCACAGCATCCAGGAGGGGAGACCTGGGAGAGGGACTGAGAACATCAGGAGGAACATGGGAGGGGTTCTGCAGGTCGAGATCTTCCAACAAGGACCTTTGGAGCCCTTGGCTTCTACCAAGGGTTTGCTTGTGCAGAGTACATATGGAGAGCCCAGCCCAGTGGGTTTGACCCTACCTTAGGTAGAACTGCCTGACCTTAACTGTTCTATATGCTCGATGTACATAAAAAGTGTTATTCAAAGTATCTTTTCCCCCTTCTTCCCAATTTCAAAACTGGTTGGAATGGTGCTGAGAATAGACGGGGTCATCAGAGGCCCGTGGAGCACTGGTGGGGTTCAGGCAGCTTCTCCCCACTTCGGGATATTTTGCTTCCTCTTAGGATCAAATAGGTGTGAAGCTGTGTGACCAGCAGGAACCTGGGAGAATCCCTGGGACAGCATGATAAAGAAGCAATGGCTTTAGCAGACATCTGAGTCTTATTTCCAGAGTACCTGCAATTGACACCATGTTGCCCAGATCATGCAATTGATCTTGTGTCCAAGAACAAATAACTAGTAACATGTAGTAAGCTGTTAAAATATATGGAGTGTTCTGGGTGCGTGCTACATTGCCTCATCGAATTCTTGGTGCTCAGTAGCGTCCGTTTGCCCTATGTAGATTCACTCTCTACTCTTCTCCACCCTGCTCCGTGTAGATTCACTCTCTACTCTTCTTCACCCTGCTCCATGTAGATTCACTCTCTACTCTTCTCCACCCTGCTCCTTGTAGATTCACTCTCTACTCTTCTCCACCCTGCTCCGTGTAGATTCACTCTCTACTCTTCTCCACCCTGCTCCTTGTAGATTCACTCTCTACTCTTCTCCACCCTGCTCCGTGCCCTATGTGGAATGTGGTAAGGAGCTCCCTTGCCCTCTGGTTTCTTTTGGTTTCAGCCAATGGGAAGAATGAAGACCCTGAGGGAGGGAGGAGAGTGAAGTCAGTACATTTATTTATGCAGCTCCTTGGCTGTGAGTTGCTACCAGCTGGCTGTATCCCTGCATGGAAGGTCATGAGTCACATCGGTACCTCTCTTCACAGAGCTCCCACTTTCTTGGGGTTAGAGGCTTACATTTCTGCTGTGTGATAATGACCTCAGTGTGACAATGAGTGTTGCCACTTTTGGGGCACCACACCTTCACTTGTGGTTTTGCTTTATCTGCCACACCCCCTTATAAATAGTGATTTTATTAAATCCTTGGGTTATCCAAATTTGAGTGCACTGTTTCCTCCAGGGGTTCTGATGCATGCCTGGCATAACTCCATGATGTCTATGCAATGATTTTTCCTATCTTGAAGATGAAGAAATTGAGAAAAAGAAAGGTTAGGATATGTGGCCAAGGACACATAGCTAATAGCCCAGAGGAGTCAAACCAGAAAGTCTGATTCTGTGTCCTTGAACAATGCGGGGATGGAGGGAACGGTCCAGAGCTTGACTCCCATCACAGAGAGCTTCCTGCTCTCTGCCCAGAGTCCCTTTGAGAGCTGGCCTTCCTCACGAGCCCCTCTGGTCTGTCAGCCCAGCCAGAGCCACTCAGTGCCCAGCATGCAGCCGATAAGAGGTGACAGTATAGTGAGGTCTAGGGAAGAGTGAACAACAAAGTTTGTTTCTGTGATTGAAAAACAACAACCCCCCCCCCCCCAAAAAAAAAAAAACCCAAAACAACCCTTAATTAATTAAAGAAGTAGAAAATAGTCTCCTGGATGTGGCAGGGGCTGACAGCTTCCTCCTGATGATTTCAGTCGGTGGTGATGTTTTTGTCAATACGACCTGCTGCCTGGAACCACACACAGCCTCTTATCCCTTCTCAGGGTGTGTTTTCCCTCCTGGGCTACGCAGGCTCCGGCAGTAACAGCATCCAGCCTCTAACTTCGCTGACCTACTTCCCGGCTGGGTCTGCAGCCGGCAGCCCACACCATGTCCATTTTAACCAGCTCTTCACGGGCAGGACTTTTCAATGCAGTGGCTGGCTTGGCTGGACACAAAGCGGGGTACCGTCAATTGTCCTGTGTACTAACTTTTCAGTGTTCCCTCTCTGTAGCTGAGTAAAAAGTACGGGTCGGGCTCCTGTTGAGGACAGATAACAAATGCAGTGGCTTTGAGCCGAAATTCACTGCTTGGTCTATACTGCAGGCGTCTCAGCAGCAGGTTTTCTGCTATTATAGAGCACCTGGGCCAGGCCAGCCGCAAACAGTGAGAGAGCCAGGCGTCCCTGTGCACAATCATAGTCTTCTGTGACACAGACAAACGTATGCTCCACATAAACACAATGTCTTCTTTTTCACTTTTCTGAAAGGATCACATGAAACCAGCTCTTCCCAGATAAAAAGCAACAGCTTTGTGTATCTGTGACTGTGCTTCCATCTCGCAAGGCTTGGTGAGAAACTCCAGCTGCAGACCCATTCTCTTCTGGTGCGATAAAGATAAATTGTATTCAGAGAGAGAGAGAAAGAGAGAGAAAAGGGAAGCATTTTCTTGTTTATTCTCTAAATAAAAAGGGGGAAATGTGATTCTCCCCCTCACCCCCCGATTCAGAGAAGTTAGTTCCTCTTTCAAATGACCCCAAATTTTCTGTGTTGCTCAGCATACAAGAACTGTTTGATCTTAAGAGACACTTATCTTTTGGGTCTTGGGAGCTCATTAGGGAATAAAGGGAACATAAGGGGTTCTCTCTGAATGTCTGTTAATCATCGGCACTCAGGCAGTGTGGCCCAGTGGTTGATAGCATAGGCTCAGGAGGTGGGGGTTTGGCTTTTTCCCTTGCTGCTTGTGCGAATTTTGGTAAGTTACTTAAGTTGTCTGTGCCTCCATTTCTTCCTCCTGCGGCATTAGGGGTAGTAATAGCCTCCTCATAAGGTATTGCAAGGGGTAAATGAAATAAAACACCAAAAGTGTTCAAACCAGTGCTTGGCACATTGTTAGATTTTAATCAGTGTTAAAATTGTTACACGCCATAAGAAGGACCAAACGGCGGGAAGAAACCTAATCAAGTGTGTGTCTGTGCGCGTGTCTGCGGGCACAAGAGTGAATATGGAGTTGAGTTGCTCAGAAGGGACCCCGGACGGACAGGGAGCAAAGGAAGAGGCAGGTGGTGGATTTTCTAATAAAGGGCTGAGGGAGATCCAGGTCTGTCCAGGACTGATTCTCTTTCACTGTTGGCTTTCAACACAAGAGAGAACACAAGAAGAGACTAACATCCTCCTGGGTTGTGTCCCTACCTGGGCTGTGCCTTCTAGAGCTCCGAGCCAAGTGCTTTGCTTGTAGCGTAGCTGTAAGCGTTGGGAGGTGGAATCTGCTGAGGCTAGTCAGAAAGGGGCAGGCCGGCGTGATTTCTGACGTTCGCATGTGCCACAGTGACCTTTTGTCCCTGTGAAGTCCTCTGTCATTGTGTCTGGAGTCCGTCGCAGACCAGGGAGCTGCTGGAACGGACCACGCAGGCTGCAGTGGCCCAGAGCCTCATAGTATTGAGGTTCAGATTATTTTGATGTTGACATTTTACTTCAAGGACGTTGTGAACACAAGAATTTTAAGAGAATCATACTGATATTTATTGTTTTCTGCTGAACATGTATTTTTCTTAAGTGATCCCATTAATTCAGTTTAATTTCTTGAATAGTACGTTGGCTAGCACAGTCAATACCTTCTTATATTTTTCCATTTTTAATCAAATTATCTTCATTTGGATCAGATTTAAAGAGAGACAGAGAAAGGAGGAAAAGAGAACAGATTAGGAAAAGAAGACAGAGTGCAAGGCAGAGAGGGGGAAGCAGGGAAACAGGGAGGAATGTATAACAACACAAGTGTACGAAGAAAAGCACAGAGACACATGCACAGACTTAGAGGAACTGGGGGATTTACAAAGGCAGCCATACGTGGAGAGAGAGACAGAGAAACAGGGAAATACATCAAACACATCAGGCATGTGCGTGCACACACAGAGGCTATCACAGAACAAGGGAATCAGAGTGCGTGCACGCATGCACGTGGGCACACACACACACTCACTCCCATACACCCATAACTAAGGAGACTATAGCCATTCTGGTGTATTGATGGCCAGATTTTTTGAATACAGCAGGATCAAAACACTGTTTGGGTAAAACAGTGGGACTGAGCTATTTTCACAATAAAATGGCAGAATTAAGATCAGCTATATACAGTTCTTTATAGACTGCTTGATAAACAGAAGTGATTAATTTGAACAAATACTTGCAGGAGAAACCCCTTTCCTGGTTGGAAGAGCACTTTCATGCGACTTTTCAGATTATTTTCTTCTTGGTGCCAATGACATGTCCTCGTCCCCTTCTGTTGTGCTGCTGCGTTTCAGGGTGGACAGACAAGCTATAAGTATTGTTCTCTCCTCCCCTCAAAGCTGGCTAACCACACGAGGATTGGAGGCAGGGGGGCTAGTGGACAACAGAATCTGGTAGAACATACTGAAGTAAAATATCTGTGACTAGGGGGCACCCAATACTGTGAGACTCATACAGAGCAGTGTTTTATATGGTTGTTTCAAGATCTCTAAATTCTTAAGGTTTCTTAAGTCCCAAAGAAATGGTCCTGCAGACACAGAGAATGTAAACTAGATCTTTGAAATTTCCTTTGGTTATTTTTGAGAAACGTATTTCTCCAGAAGTGCCTTCTGATTGACAAAAGCTCACTTTTATATTCACAATCTCACCCTGTCAAGGTCTAATCTAAAACCACCCTCAGAGAATATTGTGCAGCAACTTCTAAAAAGCCCAAATCCTCTCGACTTATGCATTTAATTTATTGTTTTTCTCTCTCAGAGCTTTCCTTTGTACATAACCAAGTCCCGATTTTGAGTGCCTGTCGCACATTGCTAAGCCATCATGTCGGAAGGTGTTTAAAAACATTTAGAGCTTGAAAGTTTCCTTAGCTTCCTTTCAAGTCCCTGTCCTTTGGAAATTTATATAAAATATCCCTCCTTTCTGCTCCCTTTGGAAACAGTGAATTAATTTAATTTCTCAAAGATGCTTTGTTTCCTCAGTCTGGCTAGCCTTCCCCTGGGTATCCCTTTCCACCAACACTTTACACAAACTTAGAAGTAGCTCACTGTGGGACAGCTGTCTGGGACAATTGCTTATAGAGTCAGGGTCTGTATGCATCCCTCAGTCATTCAACAATCATTGATGAGTCCCTGATATGGGCCATGCTCTGAGGATAAAAGGTCTGACCTTTGTGAATCCCTGTCCTCACCCCATAAAGACCCAGTGAATGAACTGGGTGGCATCCTCAAAGGCACATTGGGTGAATATTATACTGAAAGTAGAACACATGAGAGCTGGTGAGAAAAACCAAGCCAGTGCCTTTGGTGGGGACTTGAGAAACCAGGAGAATACACACATCTGTCAAGCTAACAGGAGTAGAAATGAGAGAGAGAATCAAGAGTCAGTAATCAGACTGACAGCAGATTAGAAAGGGGTTGGAGTACGTTGGTTCCAGGACAACTGCTATGAGCTCTGTCGGGGTGTTGATAGCTCAGATTTATGGTCCCAAAGGTACACAGCGTGTGGGTGTTTCTGGATAAATTAAAGATACAGGATATGAATAGGGTCTGTTCCCCGTCCACTCTCCCCCAGGCCTTCTATACAGTATGGGCTGGAACAGGGCAGCCCTCACTTCCCTCAGTGAAGAACAGGTGTATTCTATGATATTCACACTATAGTCCTGATTACTGTGACTTCTATTCTGGGTCACCTTCTTTGCACAGTTTCAGGATTTGGTACTTAAAAAGGTGTCTCTGATAATCTGGAGTTTTTTTTTTTGTTGTTGTTGCCTTTCCTGACTGCCCATGTGGGGTTAGAGGCTGGGATGAGGCGGTGTAGGGGAGAGCATAGATGGTGGAGCTTGGGGCAAAGTCAGCATGGCCATTTGTATAACTAACGGCGAGTCTAAGGAATGCCTGTGCATTTGGGGGAGGGGCTGACGGTAAAGACTGAGATGTACAGACAGCATGCATTGATGGAAACTGACAGAAGCCAATGTAGTAGAAGTTCATCATTTTGGTGAGTGCACTTATTGTGAACAGAATCACTTTGACTTTAGAAGGGTGGGAGTTCCATTATAAAATCTAAAATTTTTCAAGTTTTTAGGACAGAGAGTACTGGGAACTTATTTCTAGGGGGTGCTATATTGGTGGGAATTGTATTGGATTCTGCATTGTGCATGGGCTTCAGGGAGCTCCAGGCTTTTGCTCACTCCTCCCCCGCTTGCCACTTCTAAGCTCTGTGTGTCAGGCTGCCCACATGGCACATGGAGCCAGATGTTTGGGATAGAGCTCGGTCTTTTGAAAAAAGAGCTCCATTTATTTCCAGTCATATAAGGAAATCCCATACTGTCTCAAGCTCTGCCAGAGATGACTGGGCTTGGGCAACCCCTGCCTTTCAAACTAAATCACCTTAATTAATTTCCCCTACAGTTGAACTGAAGTACCATTTTCTGGAAGAGAAGTACTTGAAGCAGAATGTTTTCCTGTTTTTTTTTTTTTGTAGAACGACGAATCTGCTTAGCAGTTTGAATATAAAGCCTTAAAAATAATTCCATCTCATCTGATGATCTAGAAATAAGAAAGGTAACATTCTGACATAGGCCAATATGGTCATAAATGACAGATGAAGGATGAGGTGCTTGACCAGTAGAATGTGGCAGAAATGACAGTGCTGAGCCCACGTATTCACCATGTGAGGTAGTTTCCCCTATTATACTTTGGGACCCCTGACTTGCCTTGTGATGAGAAAGAAGAGAAACACAGCAGCTGAGATATCTGCATGGTCCCAAGTCCAGCCTTCTGGTCAACCGGCCAAGGCAGGTGAGTGAACCATCTTGAATGTTCCAGCCCAGTTGATATCTCTGATGCCTACAGATGAAGCCAATGTCACATGGAGCAGAAGAAACACCCGTCTGTGCCCTCTGGGCCCAATCAACGCACAAGAGATAATAAAATAGTTGTTTTGAGCCACTAAGATTTGGGGTGGTATATTGTGCAGCCATAGTTAACCAAAACAAGAGACATATTTTTTACAGTTTTATTTATCATAGAAATCAGTGGATTATTACTCATGGACCAAATTCGGTCCATAGCTTATTTTTGTAAATACATTTTTTATTGGAACATAGCCATCTCCTTTTGCCTAAGTTTCTATTGCCCATGGCTGCTTTTGTACCATAGGGGTAGCGTTGAATAGTTGCACCAGAGGCCATAGCGCCTGCAAAGCCAAAAAATATTTACTTTTAGAGCCTTTATAGACAGTGTTTGGTTTGTTGGCCCATGCTCTGTTACATTAATCTACAAAAAGGTGAAAGTTAAGCAGACTGATCTCTTTTAAAACTGTGCAGAAACCCAGGCTGCAGGAAGCAGGGGTGTATGGGAAATGGCTTGTCTCAATATGGAAATAGTTTCTAATATTCCCTGAGCAGTAATAGCAGTGGGATTTCTCTACATCCCATCCTTCTATTGCTGTGGAGTGCCATTAGTAGCTTTGTCTGTGGCAGGCTGTGTTCCTGCTTAGCAAAAATTCCCTCTCCCTCCCCCTCTCCTTCATGGGAGGATTATATACCTCCTACCCCTCTGATGTATGTGGCTATGAGGCTTGCTTTGGTCAATGGAAGGTGAGCGAATGTGACATGATCAGAAATTTAAAATTCATTTTTGTGGTTTGGCTTAACTCTTGAGCCCAGGCTGTCTGGCATGAGAAACACACACACACACACACACACACACACACACACACACACACACACACACACACACTGTAGGTAGTGGTAGCTGATTTTTCCTTGGTCTTAGAATGAGTGGCACAGAGCAGAACTAAACCTGACCTGCAGCTTTGAGAGCAAACTGGTCCAAATCCAGCCGAGTCCAGCAGAGCACAGCAAACCTTGTAGAGCCATGAAGAAGAAATGCTTTTCTTTTCTTTTTCTCTGTGATCTACCATAGCAGCCCTGTTGTTGTTAGCCACTGACATTTTTTTTTTGAGTTGTTTGTTATATAGCATCTCTGTCACTGATACAAAGCCTAAGAAGCACAGAAAGAGAGGGCATTTTCTTTCCCTTGGGATGCTGCTCGCCTGGGCAGCACCTTTGTGAAAATTAGAGATAGATGGCTCTCTGTCAGGATACGTTTTTCCTCCACTTGTCAGAAAATTGCCATGTAATGATTGTTATAACAAGGCAGTTGATTGCTAGCATCAGACGTAATTATACGAGACAAATGAAGATACAAGACCTACAATGTGGTCACCCAACCAGATGTCACCTGTGTGCAGTGTACAACCCACATAACTAAAAGTGAGGCCGATACTGTGAGAGGGCTCAGTGATTTGGGTCTTCCTGAGTGAGCCCTTGCCGTGTTAGAGGCAGATCTAAGGATAAATATCATATAAGGTACTAGCGTGCCACATAGTATTATTTCTCAGTGGCAGAACTTATAAATTAGTTTGCACTCCTTCATGGATAAATTCTCATCTCCCTCTTTGCAGATGGCTACAAAGGTAGACGAGGGCAGAACGAGTGTGCTCAGAAAGGGAGAAAAGCCCACTACAAATGTGCAAATATTACCCCAATTACGCTTGCCGGTCCTTCCTTTTGGGCAAATGCAAGAACAAAGCTTTTCCTGTGTCCTCTTCCTCTCCTTTCCCCCCCTACAGAGCAGGGAGGGATAAGTTGACCTTACTTTACTGGCCAGCCAGAACTGAACTGGTTGTGATTGGATTAATTTTTCCAAGTGGTTTATCTAAATTAGTTCAGGCTGAGGTGTGTAATTTCCCTCACTGCTTCTGTTATCTAACTTAAGTCATCCTACTAAAGCCCTCGTGACCACACATCTACGGTCATGGGAAAACCCAAGTTGTATGGTAAAAAAAAAAAAAGATGTGCTTTGAATTCTGGCCCCTCAATTTATTAGTGACCCGAGTGTCAGTTTTCTCATTTATAAGACAGTGAAACTAATTCCTGTTCCAAAGGGTTTTTAGGAGGATTAAATGAGATAATGTACAAGAACAATCTACAAGAGTGTGCCACCTATTAGACTTTTGCTGTTGGTATCCTTTCCATTTCTTTAGGTCAAAGGGAAAAAGAATTCAAAGTGAAAAGCATGCATCTTTGTAGTCTCCTCCTCTTTGGTGTCTTTAGCCACCATTTCCCTGTCTCCTACTTTCTTGCTGCCATCTTGTGTCTAAGTTTGTGTGGCCTTGGAGAAGTAAGTTCATGGCTGTAGCAAGTGTGCTCCGGCTCAGCCACAGCTTGTCTGCATCTCTGATTCGATTCTAACTTCTTGAAGCCAGGGCCTCTGGACCTTATTCACGCTGCACGCACAAGGGCCAGCCACACTATGCACATTGTGAGTGAGTCAGGGTGCTTACTGATCAAAATTGTATTGTGCAATAAGTGACAGTGTACTGTCACAGTGTGATAATCCTTTCACCTATTCCTTTAATAACTAGTTATCAATTGTTCACGGTCTGCGCACCTGAATTTTATAACTATGAGTAGAAATGGTGATATTGTTGGAGATTTGAGCTGGAAAGCAAATGATTCCTAATATTCCTCTTCAGGATTCTGGGACAGTTTAAGGTATCCTGATAATAGGGTAAATAGACATATAAATGGTACACTCAGGCTGGTATGAGACCGAGGCTAAGCTCTAAAAACTCCTTATTTAAAATGTGTGTGTTACTTAAAACAAGCGTTTGAAAATCTTATTGATTGAATTTTCCAAAAAGTAAATGTTATATGAATTTAAATTCATAAACTGCAGTATTAACAATATTTGACTTTTCGTTTGTTTTGTGGGTTTGTTGGGGATCCTGATAAGATTTAATCTGACAGAATAGCACAACAGCTGAGAAAACTACCCCAGAGCAGAGATTGACAAACTTTTTCTGCAAAGGGCCAGATATTAAGTATTTTTGGTTTTGCAGGCCAGATGGTCTCTGTTGCAATTACTCGGCTAGGCGGCTGCATCGTGCAAACAGCCACAGACAATCTGTAAAGGAATGAGTCTGGCTGGGTGCCAATAAAACTGTTTACAAACAAAGGCAGTGAGTGGGCTTTGGTCCATGGACCATACTTGGCCAACCCCTGGTCTAGAGGAGAGAGGGTGGGCTTTATAATCCATAGACTTGAGTAGGTAACTTATTCTCTGTCATATTCAGTGTCCTCATCTGGAAAGAGGGCTAATGAAATCACTGCGCCAGGTGCTGAGACGGTTAAATAACATAGACAGGGGTCCCCAAACTTTTTACACAGGGGGCCAGTTCACTGTCCCTCAGACCATTGGAGGGCCGGACTATAAAAAAAAACTATGAACAAATCCCTATGCACACTGCACATACCTTATTTTAAAGTAAAAAAACAAAACAGGAACAAATACAGTATTTAAAATAAAGAACAAGTAAATTTAAATCAACAAACTGACCAGTATTTCAATGGGAACTATGGGTGTGGATGCATCCTGTGCTCCTCTCACTTACCACCAATGAAAGAGGTGCCCCTTCCGGAAGTGTGGCGGGGGCCGGATAAATGGCCTCAGGGGGCACATGCGGCCCACGGGCCTGTAGTTTGGGGACCCCTGACATAGGATATAGTAAAGCATGGCCATAGTTTTCTTTCCCAAATAGCCAGTGCTGCAATTTATTCCCCATCCCCCTTTTATTGCCCTGATCAGAACAGTTGGATGTTTTTGGTGCAGCTAATCGAGTTAGTCATTGCTATGATTTTTTAAAATGTATTTATTTATTCATTTTAGAGAGGAGAGAGAGGGAGAGAAAGAGAAAGGGGAGAGGAGCAGGAAGCATCAACTTCCATTTGTGCCTTGACCAGGCAAGTTCAGGGTTTTGAATCGGCGACCTCAGGGTTCCAGGTTGACATCATTACTAGGATTTAATACAAAAAATAAAGAGGACTAACACCTGTCACTCCCAGGGGAATTTGTGTTAGAAACGAGAACTTACTAGCTAAACTGGCACGTTAGGGAGAAGACTCTGGAGCTGGGCCGTCTCTCCATTCTCCCTTCTATCCTTGCTTTGGATGTTATTTCTTCACCTTCGGTTACTACCTGCACACCCTAACCCCAATTAATTAGTGCTCCGGCAGTAAAACACGGACTCAGGTCAGCTCTGGGCCTTGCAGGGTCTAACAGTACTCACCCACCCTCGTCTACAGAGAAGGAGGTTTTGCACCACAGTGATTCAGTGGGCAAAATGTCAGCGCTCAGGTGAGAAAGAGCTTGGATTGACTAACTACAGCTTTGAAAGCAGACAGACCTGGGGTTGGATTCTGACTCTTGTCCTAATAAGTGATGTGATCTTTGGCAAAATATTGAACTTTTCTGAGCCTTTATTCCTTCACAGAATAAAACTGATTTCATATGGTTGAAATAAATCATATGAAATATGTAAAAAACAAAAACAAAAAAAAAACCTTGGACTAGGGACTGGCACACGGAGACTCTTGTGATCTCATCACTGCCTAGGCCCAAAAGTTAGAACTGTAGCCTGACCAGGCGGTGGCGCAGTGAATAGAGCTTCAGACTGGGACGCGGAGGACCCAGGTTCAAGACCCCGAGGTTGCCAGCTTAAGCACGGGCTCATCTGGTTTGAGCAAGGCTCACCAGCTTGGACCCAAGGTCGTTGGATTGAGCAAGGGGTCACTTGGTCTGCTGTAGCCCCCCGGTCAAGGCACATATGAGAAAGCAATCAATGAACAACTAAGGAGCCACACGAAGAATTGATGCTTCTCATCTCTCTCCCTTCCTGTCTGTCTGTCCCTATCTGTCCCTCTCTCTGACTCTCTCTGTCTCTGTCACACACACACACACACACACACACACACAAAAAAACACAACAACTTAGAATTGTATTTGATACTTCAACATTGTTGAATAGTGTTCTCATAATTATTTTCTTTATCACGATGCATGGAAACTCAGATAGTGCTCTCTTATCAACACCATTTACTATTGTCTATAATCTCTTCCTTTATATTACTGCTATCACTAGAAACAACTTACACATAATTTTAAAAAATGCCATGCCATGTTGAATCCTAGTCTCCATTCTCCGAATTTTCAATCTGAAGCGGAGGAACATGGGAGACAGTGCGTTCTGGGCTCAGATGCCTCCTTTTATTAGCTGCCAGTGTGTGAACTCCTAGCATCTAAGTGCAGTGCGGTTAGCACAGCTGGACAATTGGGAGAATTAAGTACATAGCAGTGGATGAACAGATGTTAAATAAATGAATAAAGGCTTAATGAAAACGTGCAGTCATATTCATTCTCATTCTTTTTTTTTTTTTTTTTTCATTCTCATTCTTTTCTAGGCAAAATACGCAGATGAGGCAAATTCTGTGTTTGGTGACCCAGAAACTCTTCATCTTCCAAACTATGTCGCCTTTGGGTCATTCTAGTGTAGCTCCCACCATTCACACAGACAAGTGGGAAGGACTGTTGCCAACTTGAAGTGTGATCACTTTGGCCTGGGGAGATAGGGTGGTGGGTGATGGTGGCCACTACAGCATGTGTTTAGGCCCTGACTACAAACTCAGAGGCTACAGGGACCAGGCAGGAAACGTAATCTGGTGATGCAGGCTGGATGCTCACTTTTTATTAGTGAAAAGGTATCACCCTCTGAGAGCATCTTTTATTTTCCTGCTTTTGATACAGAAATGGACAGTGATATATATATTTATTTATTTACTGTAGCAGTTCTCACATGTGACCCATGGACCCCTGGGGTACCTGAGACCCTTTCAGGAGATCTATGAAGTAAAAACTCTTTTCATAAAATATAAAACGTTACTGTCCTTTTTCATTGCATTGGTATTTGTGCTGATGGTGCAAAAGTAATGGTGACTCAGCATGAATTGAGGCAGTGGGTACCAAACCATTCTAGTTGTCATCATACTTTTCATTGTCATGTGTCCACATTTACAAAAGCCAGTTTCACTTAAAAATGCCCTTGGTGGAATAGCAAAAATTATTCATTTTATTAAATCTTATTGATATTCAGTGTGACAAGACTGAGAATCCACAGAGAACCCTTCTGCATGGGGAAGCATGGTGGCTGTTTTAGGGAAAAGCACTGGTGTAACTGTTTTGAATTTCAAGCTAAACTAGCCACCTTTCATTTTTTTCCCCCCACGGAACACCATGTTTTCAAACTGCAGTCATTCAAGCTTGGGCATCTGGCAGACGTTTCTCAAAAATAAATGAAGGTAGCCCATCACTTCAAGGAAAACAAATGTCAGAATCTATTGCCAATGATGAAGTTGGAGCTTTCAAGTTAGAATTTAGAAAGACTTATATGCACCACTGTGAGTTTGGTAGTATGCTAATACTTTAAAGACTTTTCTGATGAGATCACATTGAAAACAAATGTGATTCTCTGATGTAGACTTGCATAACTTAGTGAACCAATATATTTTAAATGAGCAAAGCATAAAATCTTGCATATGGATAAAAGATACATTCAAGTGTAAGAGAGTCCAGTGGATTTTAATGTAACAGAGTATGAGTTCCCTGATATGGTTTCAGATTGCACCCTGCAACCAACCTTTAAGAAGTTACTACTTGCTGAGTTTTAGCGTAGTATCAAAGGGTCATATAAAAAGGCTATGGAAACACTTGTTTATTTTCCAACTACTTATATAACTGTGGGAAGCTCATTTTTTCTTTTGTTTTAAGCAAAGCAGCATATCACATTTAACTGCGTAAACAGATAAGAGAATCAGCTGATTCTATTGTCAGACATTAAAGAGATTTTTAAAAGTATAAAACAATAACATTCTCATCCTTTTTCGTTTGTTTTGGAAAGGTAGTAATTTTTCCTAAAAATATGTTAATTGTGTTAACATGAAATGTCTTTATATTTTAACACCTTTTTAGTTCTAGTTTTTAGTATGGTAAACATCTATAGATATAACACAGAGAAATAGAAGCTCTTTGACTGCTAAAAAGTATAAAAGAGTCCCAAGACCAAATATTCAAGGACTACTACTCTATTGGGAGAGGTACAAGAGCTTTAGAATGATGGGAAGTGGCGGGTAAAGCTTGGCTTCGCCATTGGGCCGTGACGACGGAGTGGTGGAGCCTGTGGCAGCCTGTGGAACATGTGCTCTGCCTAAGTGGGCGGGCTCTCCCTTAACATCTGCTGATTGTTGCTACGAGGGGAGGGCAGGCCCAGCGTTGCCAGGTGTTCTGGATTTTAAAGAAAAGCCAGAGTTCCAGACTTTAATGTGAAATCTCTCAATTTTAATACTGGCAGTACATTCAAGATATTTTTAACACCGAAGGAAATCTGGGGACAGGACACTGCCTATGGGACACTTGGTGCAGCCTCTGGTCCAGGCTTGTAGGTTGACAAAGCTCTGTACTAGAGGGGAGCAATATATGACTATGATGATGATAACAATCTGGTAAATATTTATAGATATAACCAGGATTTTAGAATTCTGTGTATATAATAAAAATTCTTTAAAAAATCACAAAAGGCACAAGGTGCTAGAAACTCACCAGACAATTGTGTACTCCATGGCAGACACTGGTTTCCATCCATGGGGTAGCCTGGAAGAAGTGAGAGTTTTTTCTTTCTTCCTCTTAATTCCTTTTCTGAAAATGAGTGCTTTTTGTCTCTACCTCCTTACTGGAAAGAAAACCAACTCCAGACAGCATAATAGCTCTTTGTTTCTGTATAGTGTGGTTGAGTTCTGTTCTCAATGCTTTGCCTTCTTAGAAATTGGCAAAAAAGAAAAAAAAAAGGCAATGATAAATTTCTTAAAGTTCAGCAGCTTGTAGCTCCATTTGTAACAAAAAGGAAAAACAATTCAAAAGCAGCACAATTGGAAAATTTGTCAAGATTGTCTGAATAAAAATGCTTTTAATTTGATACAACAGGCTAATTTTAAGAGCAAACCAGTTTACATAAAATGTGCTTTTATGTTCCTAAGTCAAATGATTTTAGGTTTTTAAAGGGTATGAATAACAACTATTGCAAATAGATAAATTTTCTTCAACATTTTTTGACTTTTCACTTAAAACAAACAAGCAAAACAAACCACTTTACATCCCAACTATCAATTACTATTTAATACTCATGGCAACTTATGACAGTCTTTTTTTTTTTTTTTTTTTTTAGCGTGGACATAATCTATCTTTTTTGCTTATGTAGATTGAGAACAAAAATCAACCAGTGGAGTCTGTGGTAAAATGAAAAGAAGTAGGGCGAGTCAGATTTGTGGATTTGATTTTTCCCTCTGTCATTCATACTAGCTATGTAATAAGATTTTGAGCAAATTTTGAAGCTCTGTGGAACTCATTTTGTCCTTCTGCAGCATGAGAATGATAAAGCTGCTTAAGAGAACTAAGTAAGGTCTTGGCACTCCAGATAGGGCCTGGCAGATGGGCATAACAATTATATAATAAGGGCACATCTTTATTGAGAGTTTATCACTATGTACTGGGTATTGATCTAAACACTCTATATGAATTAACTGATTAAATGCAATGGCTTCATGACAGAGGTGCTATAATTATTCCCAGAGGTTAAAGAATTTACCCAAGATTACACAGCTAGAAGGATCCAGGATTTGAATCCTGGCAGTAGCAGCTTAATAAATTCTCCCTTCCTCCTTTTCTTCCACCTCTCAGCTTCAGACACCCCCTTTGTAAGGAGACTGGGTCTGCGATGCATGTAAGTAACAAAGAAAAGAGAGCTGGTGGAGAGAGCACACTGTGGCTCTTCCCAGAGCACCCAGGGTAGGTGGATACAGAGAGCTTCGTCCACTTACATCAGACTTAGATCTCATTACGACGATCACTTTGAGTTTAATAAAAGTTTTAAAAATCAATTTTCAGGAACTCACTTTTACAAAAAAGAATACAAAATTTGCTCAAGCTGAAGCATTATTTAGACTGAGAGAAGAAATCATCTATTTTTCAGAAGCTGATACATAGCAGAAGCATGACAAAATCAAGAAAAAGCGCTGTCTTCAGATGAAAATAATTTCATAGTATTTTTTATAGTGAGAATATAAAGATAATTCAGTTTGTTGGCATTTAAATAAATTATAAATAGTTTCGGAAAGTTCTTTTGAACTTCATAATTTGTTCTTGGTAACGTCATTTACGTTCAGGTTAGCTGTCTGATTTGTGGAAACCGCTAGTGAGTTCCCCTTATAATTGAGCCGTTACAGATGATGGACTCAGTTTGCGGAGACTATGGGTTTCCTCAATAGATCCAGGAATTCTGATAAATTTATATCACATGTTTCTCATCAAAAAGGAAAAAATAAAACCTCAATGGTACATTTATAATTGCATATGCTGCATTATTGAATGTATTTCCTCAATAAAAAGGAACTTCTGTTCTTATTAAGCATTAATGAGAACCAAATCTTTTACTTACAATTTTAAATCTCTGATGATTGGAAGAATTTTCCACAGACTGGCTTCTGATTACACACAGTTCAAATTGTGTTTCTTCTCCAGGACCCACATACTTCCACAGTGGATTCCATAAGACCTGTAAATATCTCAATATGACCTGTGGCCCTGGTCCTGGTGCCAGATGAGTTGGCACAGTAGGTGGTAGGGGTGTTCCTATAAGCTGCTCCTACACTGGACAGCCAGCACCTGTGCAGTGAAGTGACCGTGAGCCAACCAAATACATCCTGCTGAACTCATACTAAATGTGCCCCAACTCAACTTCTTAGCTAGATCTCTAAAATGCCTGTGGCCACTCTAAAAATACTTGGAACAGGGGAAGACCTCATGGAGAATAAATTAGAATAGTTAAAATATCTTACTTTTGCAAATTCTGCAAAAATGGTTGATCGTATGAACCATTGGTAGGAATTGTTAATTGAGCTTTGTGGTCAACTCACCAGGTAATTGGAGAAAGTTCATTATCACTGACTGGTAGAGAACAGCTTGAGAAAGAGACATTAGCTTAAAATGACTTTGATTAGTACTAGCTAATTACCTAATTCAATAAGTTTAAAAAAAAGGAGGCAAAAATTTTTTTTAACACAAACTGGTAATTAATCCTGAAGTTATGGTCTCATAATTACAAGCATTGGATGTCAGTATAAACCAGCCTTTTAAAAGACCATTTGGAAAAGCAATAGAAGTTACATTAAGAGAATTGCAATGAATGAAAAAAAAAAAAAAAGCAAAAACAAAAAACCAAACTAAACCCATTCTACTGTTATGAGCCCGGATACTTGTGTATATTTTCAGGGAAAAGTTGAACAGCTCAATTCCATGTACAGCTGAGGATGGAAACGAAGACGGTATGCTCTGAAAGACTGTAGCACAAGAACATTGCTGTGTAAATTCTTTGTGAACATTTGACACAATAGTTTTAAGAAGTCTGAGAATGGAAGAAGCACTGTGTTCATGTATTATTTTATGTACTATAAGCCTTCAAGTATATGCGTATAACTAAATCAGTTAAGTATTATAACTAGACCTGATGATTTCAAACCTCTCCCTGTGTAACTAAACTAAAATCTCAGTGGAACAAACAATGAGCTTGTATTGGTCACTTCCACATGTGCAGGCCACCGAGGCTGGGCTGAACTGGTCCAGGGTCCCTGAGCTAAGCCTCAGGGTGTGGGCTCTGTTCAAGCTGGTGCCCAGGGCTCTCATTTGTCTAAGACCAGTAGGCTGCCCGGGGCACATTCTGCACTAACAATGGAAGAAGCAAAAGAAGACATGGCCAACTAGGCAAGCATAGCTCAATACTTTGAGTGCATCATATCCACATATGTGCCATAGGCCAAAACAAGTCACATGGCTGAGCCCAAAGCCAAGGGGTAGAAATGCACTCTCCATTCACCTTGAGGTGCCAGCATGGCCAACCCCCGCATCAATGGGCAGTGACATATTCCCTTCTCACTGAAGTGAAGGGGAGGAGTTGAATAGGTATTGAATTAGTTTCTCGTGGCTGTTGTAACAAATGACCACAAACTTGATGGCTTTAAACAGCAGGAATTTATATTTACAATGATGGAGGCCAGAGTTCAAAAGCAGTACCACTGATGGGAGCTGCTAGGGCTGTGCTCCCTCAAGAGGCTCTAGAGGAGAATCTGTTCCTGGTCTCTTCCAGCCTCTGTGGCTGCTGGCATTCCTTGGCTTCTGGCTGCATTGCTCCAATCTTCAAGGCCAGCATCTTCAAGTCTCTCTGTGCCCCTTCATCACGTGTCCTCCTCTGCATGTGTGTCAACTCTCCCTCGGCCTCTCTTATAGGAACGCTTTTTGAGGGCATTTATGGCCCACCCAGATAATTCAGGAAAGGACCCCCATTTCAAGATCCTTAACTTAATCACAGCCATAAAATCTTCACCAGATAAAAAGTATTTACAGTTTTAGGGATTTGGACCTGCTATCATTGGTGGCCACAATTCTGCATACTACAACCTCAGTTCCTTAAAATGTATCTATTCACCTTGACCAAGAATTTCAAAACATCTTTTATTGTGAAATAGTGAATTGCTGTGTATTTGGTATAATTTTATATTTGATAATTGAATTTGTTATGTGGTACTAGAAGGATTAGGGATTAGGGCTAACACCTTCATTTAGGTGTTTCCAAGTCTGAACTCTGCTCTTTAGTCTGCTCTGGCTGCTCTTACAAAATACTCCAAATGGGTGTCTTAAGTGACAGGCATTGATTGCTCACAATTCTGGAGGTTGGGAAATCTGAGATCAAGATGCTGGACAATTCAGTTCCTGGAAAGAGAGCACTCTGGTCCCTTCATCTAATGAAGTCAATAACCCAAAAATGGGAATTCCCCACTCATGGCCTCATCTAAACCAATTACCTCCCAAAGGCCTCATTGCTAAGTACTATCTCACTGGGGATAAGAGCTTCTGCATGAGTGTTGGGGAGACAAACATCTGGCCCATAGCACCTGGGCCGCCCAACTAGCTGACACACCTGGCCTCCCACCCCAGCTGCCTGTAAGTGCCTGATCCTTTACCTTAGGCATTCTCTTTCTGAAAAGACATAGACAAAGGGACAATGAGAAACTACTTCAAGATGGTTACTTGGGGCTACCAGGTATAGACAGAGGCAATAAACTCTGTATTTTGTTGGTGTTCAGGCCAGAATCCTTCTAGGCTATCTCTGTCTGGGGACAGGAGCTGATTGACACACTGGGCATGATAAGCACACTGGTAGTTTTCCAAAAGGAGACCCTGGAACCAGAGTCTAGGTACCACTTTTCCGGCCTTAACGATGTCTGGATGAGGAAGGCATGGCAATGCACCCAAAAGAAATAGGCTTTTGTGATTGATTTCATAAAGCCGTTCGGAGTCCTGCTTTGGAGGAGAGGAAATGGTATAGCTTAGAGATTGTGGTGCATGGCAGCTGAAGGAGGTGCTGCTTGAGAGGATGAATCTGTACTTCTTTAAACATAAAGGAATCTTAGGGAAATATAATCCAGTAGCTTAATTTTATAAATGTAGTAACTGAAGCCCCAAAGCTTAACTGATTAAGCTTTGCCAAGTTCATATAATTAGCACCAGGGCAGGAACGAGAACTCAGGTCTTCTGAAGCAAGTCTCAGTGGTTTTCCCACTTCTCTAACACAACAGATGCTCTTTGGTTGGGCTTCTGGGTTTGCAAAGATTTCTTTCTCTCCAGCCAGCTTGGGATGCACGGGCATTGGCATCTATGGGCTACAGCTATAGAGCATGGCCCCGCCTCCCTGACCCTGAGTGGTTGGTAAGAGTTCCCCTTCCATGAATGTGAAATATGACACATGGAGAATGGCAGTTCATGGAACAAGGTCACCTGGAGCCCATGTTCTAGAAAAAAGGCAGCACATTAGAGTGGTGTGGAGCCTGACTCTACCACTCACTAGTTCTGTGACTTTAGGCGCGTTACTTCTCTTTCTCCAGTTTCTTCATCTTTAAAATGGAGATACTAGAACATACTCATGACATTGTTTCGAGGACTAAATGAGAAAACACCTTTAAAATGCATAGAACACTGCCGGACACAAATAAGTATTTAACATATCAGTTATTTATCTCCTGCTGAGGGCCAGGACATACCCTGGCTGCTCTCTGAGCCCTGGTCATTCAAGTCTCCTGTTGATTCTGGATGACAACGTGGAATCCTTCCAATGAGAATCCTACCCTCTTTACTTAAGCCAAAGCCAGCTTCTGTTTCCTGGAACAGAAATACCTTAAAAGATAATCACATTCATGCCTAATGACTCCTACATATTAGAGAAGTTATATGTAGTGTGATGGCTCTCAGGTGTGTGTGTGTGTGTCCTGGTAACATGAAATGAGAGCACATGTTCTCTCTGACAAAAAAATTACAAAATCAATATTTGAGGAAAGCCATTCTGAAAAGTAATGTGTACTGATGGTGCTTTACATCTGTGAATGGAAGTTGAACCAGTTAAGTCTATATAAAGAAGGGATATGCACATTGATCCAGACCACGATGTGCAGTGAAATGGCTCATTGTTAATATATCTAAGAGCTGATGCTTAAATTACCAAAATATTGAATTAAATAACTTTATATGCCAATACTGGTAGAAAAAACTGTTATATTCCACCATATTTATTGGCTTAGACAGATCTTAATATATTTAATGTGCATCTATAAATAAAATCCAGCTCTTACAATTAAGAGAGAAAGATCATTCTGATAGCCTATATTCTATAACATTAAGGGGAATGATTCCTAATATTATGCACTAAATATACTTTTGTTTAACAACTTGCTGCCTTTGTACTTTACATAAATTAGAGATATAGCCTTAGGTTCAATTAACTCTACAGAATAAAAACAGCGATTTCTAAAAGCAACTTCAGGACCTTTTTGTGTGATTCTATAAGATGCCTTCATGCCATTCAATGAATGTAATAAAAATGTTGGTAAAAATAGCATTTGCATTGAATTTGGAGTGGAAAATAGAATCAGTAGGGATATTAATAAATACTAAATCTCCAAATGAATTGCTAAGTCCATTAAGAGTTTTAATGCTGCACTTGAAGCTCATAACTCCAGGTGATTACCTAACTTACATTGGCAAATGTTTATTTTGAGAAATGCTCAGTCATCTGTTTTACAAGCTGATTCTCTTTGCACCTGCAGCTTTCCATATGAAAGGTGTTGGCATAAAAATCGACTCCACTTTGAGGAAGGGTTGAGCCTATCTACTTTAGGGTTGGGAATGTACACTTAAAATTGTGACTATTTACACTGGAAGGAACATGACAGAATATTATATGTAGTCCTTTGTTTATAGATTATAAATTGAGGTCCAGAATGGTGAAGTATCTGTGTAAGATCTCATAGGAATTTGGCAGAGCCAAGGTCATGGCCAGTCGTAGTCTAAGACTCTTTTTACTGTGTCCACATGAACTCATTTTACAAATGTAGAGGCTCAGTCCTGAAGAGGTTAAGTGACTTACTAAGAAGGGCAAATGACTAGTTAATGGCTGATGGCGACCAGTAGGCCTTTTGGTGCTTGTCTGCTGGTTTTGATCTCTCTTTAAGAATATGTCCTGTGATTTAAAGATTACTTCTCCTGTGTCCTTCCAGGTATTTGAAGCTTAAAAAAAATCTTAATAAGGAAAAACACTCCTTTTGTTCATATTCAGTCATTAGGCCAAAAATGAAAATACCCTTGGGAAAGGTTTTGGTTCAGTTGAGTGTCAAAATATCCTGGATTTGTCCAGGCTCACGAGACAGTAGGAACACAAAATTCTGGAAACATCAGGTCCCTGTTTTGCTGGCTCATGGCTCCCACAGGCATAGACAGAAGCAGAATGGGACTCTTAGTTTAGGCTCTGCTGAAATACCTGGCCACACAGGGGTGTGGATAATCAAGAGGAATAGGGAGCAGAGGTGCTGGAGTTAAACTTTGCCTGTCGTACTATTTTCCCTTTAGACCAGTGGTTCTTAACCTGGGTTCTATCGAACCCTAGGGGTTCGATGAGTCGGTCTCAGGGGTCCGGAGAAGCCTCTGCCACGGAGGCCAGAATAAAGTGATACTGTAATTTGTTGTGAGTTCATGCACTTTGTTGGTTTTGTTCTTTGAGCAAAGTGATGTTCATGCATGGCTCATTTTGTGCACCAATAAAAAAACATATACCTATGTCTTGAATTTGGAAAAAAAATCATATTTTATTTATCATTAAAGAAGGGTTCGGTGAATGCGCATATGAAACTGGTGGGTTCGGTACCTCAAAAAAGGTTAAGAACCACTGCTTTAGACAGTCCGGCATACGCCTAGAGGAGTTTCAGCAGCCTGTCAATTGCTTTCTGTAACCCTGTTGCTCATTACTCTGAATGATTAATTTTTCTTTGTCTTTTAAATTTGTTATTTCTCTCCTCCAACTTATTCACTCAACAAACTTTTTATTGAGCACTGATCTACTATATTCTAGGACAGGGGTCGGGAACCTATGGCTCGCGAGCCAGATGTGGCTCTTTTGATGGCTGCATCTAGCTTGCAGACAAATATTTAATTAAAAAATAATAACGTTAAAAATATAAAACATTCTCATGTATTACAATCCATTCATTCCCTACCGCTCATGTTCATGGTTGCGGGTGGCTGGAGCCAATCACAGCTGTCCTCCAGGACAATACCAAATTTTTATTGGATAATGCGTAATGTACATGGGTTGTTATGAGGTCAGGAAATAAACTTCCCTCCTTTTAATCAAGTAGTCAGCTAGCTAATTGCAGAAACCCTTTTGATGAAGGAGATGGCTAAAAGAAAAAAAGATGAGGAGTATCGTACTTTTCAGCAGGAATGGACAGAGGAATTCATCTTTGTTGAGAGAGCAGGTTCTGCAGTGTGTCTAATATGCCATAATAAAATTGCATCGATGAAACGGTCAAATATAAAGTGGCACTTCGACACATGCCATACTACATTTGCATCAAAATATCCAGTGGGGAACAGCAGGAAGAAAGCATGTCAAGAGCTACTGTGCAGAGTGCAAGCTAGTCAGCAGCAACTCCATGTTTGGACCCAACAAGGTGACTGGAATTCAGCTAGCTTTGTTGGTGCTTTAGCAATTGTGAGAAACGGAAAGCCATTCACAGATGGGGAGTATGCCAAAACATTCATGCTTGATGTTGCCAATGAACTTTATGACGGCTTTTCGGATAAAGACAAGATAATCAAGTGAATAAAAAGACATGCCTCTGTTGGCAAGAAGTGTTCACGATCGTACCATCATGATATCAAATCAAATTGGGGTAACACAAGTGAAGGACATAAATGTAGTACCATTCTTTTCTCTCGCTTTGGATGAGTCAACAGACATAAGCCATTTATCCCAGTTCAGTGTGATTGCAAGGTATGCTGTTGGTGACACACTACGTGAGGAAAGTCTTACTGTTTTGCCTATGAAAGAGACAACAAGAGGGGAGAATTTATTCAAGTCTTTCACTGAGTTCACTAAAGAAAAATATCTACTGATGGATAAACTTATTTTGGTGTGTACTGATGGTGCTCTGAGCGTGGTGGGGAAAAACAGAGGGTTCCTAGCGCTTCTTTGTGAGCATGAAAAGAGACCCATCCTAAGTTTTCACTGTATCCTACATCAGGAGGCGCTTTGTGCTCAGATGTGTGGCGAGCAGCTTGGTGAGGTGATGTCACTGGTCATTCGGGTGGTCAACTTTATTGTTGCCCAAGCTCTAAATGATTGCCAGTTTAAAACACTGCTGGAATGGGCATAAATTTTGATTACATGTCAACAATCATAAGAGTGTCTACCACAGAAGAGTCACAAAACAACAAAATCATGTGACTCAGACAAGTAACATCAGCCCATCTCTGGCATGGATCAACACAGTGCTGGCAAAATGAGTGAATTAAAGAGTAACCATGGGGTCAGGGTCAAGGCAATTATTCATGGACCCAAAAGCAAGGGCTCTGCCATGGCCACCATCACAGCTACCTGGCTTGTGCAGATTCACATTTGATTCGGACAGACGGTAATGAAACAATGGAGCCAAGAATTGGTCGGCCATTATCTTTAATCCTAGCTCGCACCCACCGGGCAAGAAATACACATAGTGGGAAAACACTGCCCTTTCCATTCAGGGCTCCCAAAGCCACTGACTTATTCAAGTATTCCTAGAATTAAAGGTTTCTACCTCACCAGCCTTATTCACCTCTGTTCACCATCTCCTTCTTTCTGCACAAACTGGGTTGTTCTTTAGCACTCCGCCATCTTGGCTGCTTCTCTGCAATGCTAATTTCAGGAACCCAGAGAGAGCAAGCCCCTGGTCTGCCCAATTTTATAGTGTAGAAATCAAAACCTCTAAGCCAATATACAAATAAGGAAGTCTTTGATACAAAGTCACTTATCTGAGGTTAAATGGGATTCCTTATAAGAGTGCACCACCCAACATCATGCAATAGTCAAGGGTGTGGGAAAAAGCTTAGTTTTGAAAAGATCTCAGTATTAAAAGGGTGGGAAAGGCTTAGTCTTAAAACTAAGCCTTAAGCTATAAGCACCCTGCCTGTTTACAGCCTGTCCCCCACACCCAATGCAAACTATAAGCGAGCAAACATATACATCAGATTTGCAAACTTATTTGACCCACAGGCTCCCACTCACCAAAGCTAATCTAAGTACTTCCATTGCCAAATGTTCAAGGGGCTAGCAATAGAGACCAGTGCTTAGCCCTTAATATGGCATTATCTGTTAAGAAGACTGCCCAGCCCCTTTGTGACAAGTTGACTCCACTGGACAACTTCTACCCTAAACAGGGCAACAAATCATCTTGTCTGAAGTTGAGACATACTCCAGTTAAAGAGTTTGTCTTTCCTGCTTGCAGGCCTTCAGCCAGCATTACTACCTGATCACTTATGGAGCATTTAATCTACTGACATGACACACCATATAGCATTGCCTTGGACAAAGGGACCCACTGTCCAATAAACCTTCAGCAGTTAACTTTCCATCTTAGAGTCTATTTCCAGAATCCCAACTGAAGACAGATAGAAGTGAAAACATGAACTCAAACCAATTCTTTGGTGCTTGTACATGTTGCCAAGGCCTAGAACATGAATTGGATGGAATACATCTGTTCTCCTGGGAAAAGGGTATAAGAAGGTGTTAACCATTTTCTCTGAGCTCTTTGCATCTGGAGCACAGGTCTCTGTTGGGGATTTAAATTTGGGACCAATTATTATTATATGCCTCAAGGGAGGTTGAGTTGATGGGATGTGGAGAGAACTTAGGTTGTGTCTTCTTGTAAAGCGAAGGAGCTCAGAGTAGAAGAGGGAGGAAGAAGAAGCAGGGTAAGTCTGTCAAAGATCCTTGAAGAAGATAGACTCCCTCTATTTTAGGTATTATCTTTAACAAGAATTTCACCCTACTATGGAGGTAGCAGAACTGTTGTTATTGGAGAGGTACAACCGAGGACAAGGAAGCTTTCTGAATCTCAGAAATCACATCCTCCTTTCCTTCTGAACTATAAGGTGTGGTTGCTGCACTTTCTGCCAGTTCTGATGGGAGGGTAACCTTTCTCACCTCATTCACCAGGCTCCCCTGACTGCATCAAGTAGGATAAACAAAGGCCTCTGGGGATGGCAAGCATGGGGAGCTCAGCGCAACCTTATTAAGCTCACTGATGAGCTCTTGGTTAGGGAAAGGACGCTTGTGTGTATGGAGCGGCCTTTCATTGGCTCCACTTCTTGGTGGGCCACGGGTGGCCAGTTGCCATGTCCTGGGGCTGCAGCTGGGTACTCTTATATGCTTCATTTCAGCCTCCTGGGTGGTACTCTGCCCCGAAGGCCATGGGAACCAGTCTATCTTCTGCAAAAAAAGGTTCTTTAGATAGATTGCTGGGCAGAAAAATGTGGTCTGCAGCAGACTCTGCCAGCTGCAGCTTGTGGGTCGGGGTGGGGTGGGGCGAAAGGCCGTTGGATTGGCAGGGGGCTGTCAGTTTTGACCATGACTAATAAGAAACCTGGATTTTCTCAGTTGTAAAACCTCTTCCCACTCTCTCCTTTCCCTCTTCACAAGGTAATTGCAAAACTCGAGAGCTCTGGACTTCTTTATGTCTTCTTTTGATGGCCTAAAGTGAATTAGAAGCTGGAAAACATTGAACATGGGAAACTCTATATGTGTGTTGGGTATTACATCTTAAGCTAAATGTTCTATGAGAACAAATGGGTTAAGCACACAAAAGAGGTCCGCAATCATTTTTGAGCCCAACATTTGGCCCAAGTTAGCAGTTTTCAAATATTCATATTCATGTTTATATTTGAATGCAAAGATTTCTTATTTCAAACCAGTTGCTGCTGATCAGTAGCAGAACTTCAAATTTGTTTGTCTTGTAGGAAGGGGGTCGAGGGGAGGACCAGAGGAAAAGGGGAACTTTAAACTTGAAGTTAGAAAATGTTAGTTCTCAGCTCTTTCAGTTGCTACCCAGGAGACCTTGGGTAACTTATTTAACTTTTCTTTCCCTCAGTTTTCTCATAAATAAAACGAGAGCACCAATTTTTACTTCATATAGATATGGGGAAGATCAAGAGAGATAACAAAGGTTAAAGTGTTTAGAAAACCATAAATTCTATACAAATGCTAATTATTAGTAGTAGGAATGGGAGGTGATGGCAGAGCTTGCTAGGATTCAGGTGATTTTCAGAAAGGGTCAGATAGAAGTCACACAAGAATCAAACATTGGATATAGTTGCAATATGAAGAGTTTAATGTAAACTAAGCATGTTTATATATACATCTTCCTATCATATCACGTATCACACTGACAGCAATCGGTGTGTTGTTAGGGCAAGTAAAGGAGAGAGTCATGGGACCAAATGAAATCTGTGTTCTAAATCCGTATGCAAGCGTTCTGGTATGCTATAGGAATCTTGTATCTATTGGGACGTTTTCAGCTGCAAGTAACAGAAGAAATCCTCATAAAATCTAGTCTAGACCAGTGGTTCTTAACCTGGGTTCTATCGAACCCTAGGGGTTCGGTGAGTCGGTCTCAGGGGTTCGGAGGAGCCTCTGCCACAGAGGCCAGAATAAAGTAATGCCGTAATTTGTTGTGAGTTCATGCACTTTGTTGGTTTTGTTCTTTGAGCAAGGTGATGTTCATGCACGGCTCATTTTGTGCACCAGTAAAAAAAACATATACCTATGTCTTGAATTTGGGAAAAAAATCATATTTTATTTATCACTAAAGAAGGGTTCGGTGAATGCGCCTATGAAACTGGTGGGTTCGGTACCTCAAAAAAGGTTAAGAACCACTGGTCTAGACTAACCATAAGAAGGTTTACTGTCTCACTTAAGAAAGGTAGGCACCAAGTTTGGATCATCAGAGACAAGGCTTCATTTCTCCCTTTTCTGTGATTATTTTGGCTCTGCCTTCCTCTGCCATGTTCATTTGTTCCCCGTGATTTTAGTAGGATGATTATAGAAGTTCTAGGTGTCAAGATGGGACATGGAAGGGGGGCGAAGGGTTGTGAGACTGGTTTAAAAAGGTGAAGGAATCAAGAAATTCAAATTGGTAGTTACAGAATAGTCAGAGATATGAATTACAGCATGGGGAGTATAGTCAATAATATAACCATGTGTGGATCCAGGGTTACTTGAAATATGAGGGGGATCATTCTGTAAAGTGCATGATTGTCTAACTACTATGGTGTACATCTGAAACTAATACAGAATAATATTGACTGTAAACTGTAATTGAAAATATAAAATAAAAAATGGGACATGGAAGTCTCCCAAGGAAGAAAAGGGCCCACCTGCTCCAGTGTCTCTTTCTTAGAAGTGAGAAAATGTTTCTTTGAAGACCCAGGTAGACTTTTCCTCATGTTTCATTGGTCTAAATTGAGTACATGCCCATCTGTAGACCAATACTTGGCAAGAAAAATGGTATTACCGAGTCTGGATAAGAACAAGTCAGGATGTACCCCTGGAGCTAGGGGTAGAGTTGCCTTTTTTGGAGTCATGTAGACACTTGAGCAGATTTGGGTTCTGATAGGATGGAAAAGGGCAGGGTGGATGGGTTAGGTAGGCAACTCAGTGTATCTTCTACTGATTTCTTTCAGAATAGAGCTTCCTGTGCCACTTAAAATGTTGAAGATTGCTAAACTATTGCTGAGAGAAGTACTACTGTATGCAAAGTGCTTTAAATATGAGCCCAGAGAGAAACAAACCAATATGGGTGAGGATGAAGTGGGGGTGAAAGTGAGATATGGTGGGAGATGAATGGTCTTATCTCTCCTTTGTAAGAGTAAAACTGGTACCCTGGCCGAATAGCTTGGTTGGTTAGAGTATCATCCTGAAGTGTGGAGGTCAGAGGTTGCTGGTTCAACCCCTGGTCAGGGCACATACAGGAACAGATCAATGTTCCTGTCTCTCTCTCTCTCTCTCTCCTTACTTTTCTCGCTAAAAAAAGGGGGGGTATAACTAACTGGAAAACATATCCTTTGGACAGAAATATCCCCATGAAATCTTGGTAGACTTATGATATACTTTTTTAGTTTACTCTTCACTGAAACTACACAGAAGAAAAGTAGAACTATGAGAAAACACAGCTGAAAGTTGCAAGAAGTTATTTTAAAATTAAGCTGTAAAAGAAGAAAATCACAATTTCCTAGGCCGAAACAACCACAGCTGGCAGTTGAGAAAAGCAATATAGAGTTTGGATTCTAAGTTGGACTAAAGTCCAAATCTATCCCAAGGAGACTTTGGCTCAGAGGTAATTATAATTCTGGGTGATTTAGAAAGAATTCTAAACAAATTCTAAGAATAAGACAAAATATGTTTTTAAAAATCTGTATTTAAGATAGATATTCTTTACTCTTTTTATGGCCACTTAAATGTAGCTTAGATAAAGGCTTGCTTCATAAATATCTCTGACTTGATTGGTTACTGTTGGTCAGGTTGACCATTCATGTTATACTCTTCTGAACAGATTGGTAGGGTTCCAGCTGCAATAGCATCTGAGAGGAAAAGCACCCTTCCTTCTGGTGCTGTCCTTGGAATTCTACAATTGGGAAGTGAGGCAGGCATCACAGGGCAGGGTGACATCACAGGTTTCTCAGTTTCTGTACATATCTCTGTCCTTTAATTTGGGTTTACGGTGCTTCTGCAATGCAGGTGGTCTGTTTCTACTTAAGAAGGGCTACCTTCCCACCAATACCCTGCTTCCTACCTTGCTTTCTGTCCGCTTATTGCTAAATCTGCCCCATTGAAGATGATGTTAGTGGGACTTTGGGGCATCTCTTCTTACCTCCAGCCATGATAACTCCAGAGATTGCCCATCTATCAACCTACTGGGAAAAGCCCTGACATCCCTCAATGTTGCATATGTCTTTCGAGTCAGGAGTTTTTCTCACTTAGCTCCAGTTTCTTTCTGTTTGAAAGACAGACCTCTTTCCAGGACCTGTTGTTGGCGAGCCAGTCTTGTCACGCACACCCTGTCATCAGGCCCCGGTCATGAAAATTCTCAAGAAGACAGATGGGACAGTCAGATCCCGTCATGGGGCTGGCTGCCAGAGGAGGTGGTCATTCAGATGACAGATGAGGAGGGTTTCCAAAGAACTCTGTGCTCCAAGAACTGTCAGGTAATTCACAGACATAACTACAGATGAACTCTGGTGGTCCATGAGTGAGGTCCCAGTGAAAATTTTAGGAATGTATGCTCATCTCCAGCTCTTTCTGACATGCTGGAGTCTGAAAAAGTGTTGGCTGATAGATCGGCTGCCTTAATCTCTGCATTCACCTCTTGCCCTCAAGCAGAAGTCTCAGGGTCTACACTTTCTCTCTGGTTCCTGGAGCAATGGGAGCACCCATGTCTGTGTCTTCTAGTCTGAGGGCTCAGAAGCCAAAGCAAGGGGCTTAACACTTTCTTTTGCAGAATTTCTCCTGGTCCTTTCCCTTCATTTTCCTCCAATGTGAACGCTATCCCTGGTGCAGCCCGAATGCTCCAAGGGTGGGTACTTACCCAAGCTGGGTCATCAAGTCCTCAAACCAAAACTCCTTTTTCTTTCCTGAATTGGATAGGCCAGGCTCTCTTTGAGCTGCCAAAATACACCCCATAGCTTTTTGGGCTGTCGGAGGCCATATTTCCCACTATCGTATTTAAATATGTACTTCTATAAAAGCAAGTACCATCATGACATGCTTCAACTTTTGTATAACTACCAAAACATGAACAAGGAAGTTACAAACAAGACTTAAGATTCAAAATGGTTCAATTTAAAGGCATTGCTTTAACATGATAATAGATTCAAGAAGAACTGTCATCGGCTGAAACTAAATCTCAACTGTCAGACGCCTGTGAAGGGTTCATAATGCAGGTTCTCATGAATTTGGGTTTGGCACCCCTCCCCCATTTGCATTATGGGAGCCCCTGTTGGCCAGCACATGGCTGCAGCGCCTGATCCTCACTTCAAAAGTATTCTTTCACTTGTAGGACTGCCTCTGTTTCTTTCACACAGATAAAGCATCAGTTTAATGTGAGGTTTCCTTGTGGGGGTTATTTCTACCACAGCCCAGCTCCTTTTTAAGTTCTAAATATCCTAGTATCATTTATTGTTTTTCTTCTGTTTTGTGCTAAGTGTACTTCATGTATCAATATCTCCTTATAGCTGTTTCGCCCTCACAAAACCCGTAAAGGTATCAGTGACCCCATGTTACGAGGGAAGAAGCTGAGTCTCGGAAACTTGGCTGAGATCACACTGTGGGTGGTGGAGGTGGGACATGCACCCAGACCTGTGGCTCACCAACACCTCCATCTGTCCATAGCGCCACGCCAGCCACTGCTCCTGAAGCACGGAGCAAGATGAGCGTGTTATTCTCTGCATCCTCCTTCCAAGGTGACTTAAAGGATAGTGGATGATGGTTACATAAATTGGTCTTACATAATTTAAGGAGTCCCACATAACCCCTCAAATGGCTCATAATTTGATATATTTTCATGGAAAACAATAATGTTTCTTACCACTTTTAAGACATAAGCATTTCTGCATGAGAAATGTTGTTTCTTTCCAAGCCTTGTGTCTGAGGGGAAGTCAATCAACATATCCTAAATTCTATTTTAAAGTAGTGATTAGATTCGACCCCATAGAGAACAAAAGGAAGTGAATTTAGAATTAGGATTGATGGGTACCATATGGGCTGAAAAGAAAGAAAAGAAAAGAAATAGTAACTTTCAGCAGAAGGTTAAGTGTGAGTATCATCCACAAACCAAAATTTTAGTCTTGATCATTGCCTTCATGCAGATTTTCCCCTTCCTTCCACTCTGTAATTAATTAGGGTTTGGGTTAAGAGAATGAGATGAAGCGGAGGTGGGGGTAGGGGTGGATATCAACTGAGTAGAATGGATGGAAAGTTGAGTGGAGGCTTCCTTGAGGTTTGAATGAAAATTTGGCTCCAAGTTTCCACATTATTTGTGTTTTGTTTCAGGCTTCATGGTCCTGGAGTTAAAAATATGTGTGTGTGTGTGGTGTTAATGTGTTTAACAGCATGATTGATTTACCAGATACTCAGTGAGGCGGACCAGAGGGCCACTCTCTCAAGAACACAGCGGCACACTTGAGGGGCTCCTTTCATTTCTAGTCGTGTGAGTAAGACAGCCACTTCCCTGGCCCTGTTCCTGCGCCGGCGGCCCTGCTGATGAGCTGTGCCTGATGCCTGGCGAGGGCGCCAGGGCGAGAGAGGATGGCTGGGGAAACAGCAGCGCCCTTGCGCGTATCACTCTGAATTGAAATATTGGACATATAAATACAAGATTGTCATGGCTCTCTTGGTTTTGGAAGAAAAAAAGCTTTTCAACAGCAATGTTATTCAGTTCAGCTCCTGCCTCCTTGGCCAGCAGCTCCTTGAGGAGAATGGAACTTGAAAAGGGGTGGGTTGGGAGCGGGCAGCCATTGCGGTCTCATTAGTCAGCAACTGGAATCATCTGGGGTCAATATGTGGCGTCCCCGCACCACTTCTCCATTGCAACACGCATAATGGAGTCCCCTGAACACGTAGCAAACCCACAGATATAGCCAGAGGAAGAGTCACTGTTCAAAGCATAGAAAAAAGCCTTCTCTCCTTTAATTAGTGGGAAGGTAGTGCTCCTTCGGTTTAGGATTAGCCACGGCCATCCCTTCCGACTTTGGAAATGAGATAATCGGAATCATTCAGCTAACTCTCCTGAAATCTAATGTAGATTTTGTTAAGGCAGAGCCTGGGAGGATAGAGCCTCAATCTGGTAGTGTGCTTAGCCAATACTTGGCTTCTCCGCATGCCTGGAGGGTGCCAGGCAGTGTGGTGGGAGCTGGGCCAGAAGAATGTGTACACCCGATTTGATGACACAGGAAGAGTGGATGACGCAGGAAGAGGAGTGGATAACACAGGAGGAGTGGGAGTGGATGATGCAGGAGGAATAGATGATGCAGGAAGAGAAGTGGATGACGCAGGAGGAGTGGATGATGCAGGAAGAGGAGTGGATAACACAGGTGGAGTGGGAGTGGATGATGCAGGAGGAGTAGATGATGCAGGAAGAGAAGTGGATGACGCAGGAGGAGTGGATGATGCAGGAAGAAAAGTGGATGACGCAGGGAGAGGAGTGGGGTGGATGACGCAGGAGGAGTGGGAGTAGATGACACAGGATAAGTGGATGACGCAGGGAGAGGAGTGAGTGTGGATGACGCAGGAGGAATGGATGACGCAGGGAGAGGAGTAGGAGTGGATGACGCAGGAGGAGTGGATGACGCAGGGAGAGGAGTGGGAGTGGATGACGCAGGAGGAGTGGATGACGCAGGGAGTGGAGTGGGAGTGGATGACGCAGGAGGAGTGGATGACGCAGGGAGAGGAGTGGGAGTGGATGACGCAGGAGGAGTGGATGACGCAGGGAGAGGAGTGGGAGTGGATGACGCAGGAGGAGTGGATGACGCAGGGAGAGGAGTGGGAGTGGATGACGCAGGAGGAGTGGATGACGCAGGGAGAGGAGTGGGAGTGGATGACGCAGGAAGAGGAGGGAATGCTCTCAGTGGCCTGAGCCAGGCTTTGCATTACCAGTTGGCACGCCACCGGGAACCATTCTCCATGCTCTTAGAAGAGCTGCATCCGCTACTAAATCTTGGGATGTGAAAGCTAGAGAGGACTTTGGAGATTATTTTAGATCGTTCTTTTCATTTCATAGTCAGGGAAGCAGGCCCAGGGAGGAGACCACAGAGCCCTCGGTGCATAACCAGGGTTGGGCTGCTGCTCTTCTGGTCTCAGTCTTGTGGCCTGGTCTTGAACTCCCTCTTCTGGGTCTCCTGTGGGGCTTTTCCTGGAGTGCTTACTGAGACAGCCCCGGGACTTTCGGAGTCCTGGTTGTGCCAAGGCGGGGACCGGCTAAGTTCAGGGTCTCCTTGGGGAGTAGCTGCCATAAGAGGACCCCTCTCTGAGTAGTGGACAAACTTGTTCAGCACCTTCCAGGAGGTAATAGAGAATGGAGCCAATTATGTGTCCAGAGTACTGGAACCTTCTTTTTCTCACTCGATTCTCTGGTCTCCCGTGGTATATGAGTTGCTTGTTAAATTAATGTTTGCCTGTCTGGAGTGCCAGAGGAATAGACATTATAGGCCAATTAGAGATAAAAATCAAACCAACCAGAGCTGTCCTTTTAAAAATTAAAAGTCCTTTTTATGTGCTGTGGAGGTGTCGGCATTATCATAAAGACTAATTAGGACGTTTTACAACATCCTGGTAACGGAGGAAACAATATTGTTGGTAACTTTAAAGATTATTAAGCATCTTTAGCACTTCAGGTCAGATATTTAAGATGCTTTCTGTGCTCACCTGCTGTTGCGGCAGGAAGGATTTTATTGTCTCATAAGAAGAAATGGAGCATTTTGAAGGCATACCTGCCCGGCTGTAAAGGACAGCACTCCACTTGCAAAGCCCTAAATCAGGGTCCCCAGAAGGAGCCGGCTGTGACTCAGGATGAGATTTGTCACATTGCATTCATCAGTCTGCACGGACGCAGTTTCCATCTTGGCCACCTGGAAGAAAGAAATCCTGAAGGCAGATACTACTGAGGGTTTGTTCTCACATTAGCAGCGGGAATAAGAAAACCAGACAGTTCGTGTTCCTATTAAAAATGCTGCTTTTCACCACCAGGCAGATGTTTCTCCTGCAGTCTAGCAGGCAGGTTAGAAAGCACGGAAGGAAATAAGGTGGGGGGTCCATGGAACATTTTGGGAGGGGGTAGATCTTGCTTTTGATTTGCCAGTTCCTTATAGAAACCACTGTGAATTGGAATACATTCTTTGGAATTTGATTGAAGACAAAAGGTGTGTGGCAGTTGCAAGTTGGATGCTTAAATTGCATGCCATTGTCATTGAAAGAATTGCATATCGTCTTAAAAGTCAAATGTCCTTTAGCAAATCGAGAAGTTGAACCAAGGTCAGACAAAGCAGAATGGGTAAGGGTAAATTTAAGTGTCATGAAGGTATCTACAGCTCTTAAGATCTATGCTCAGAGATTACCAGAAAGCAAAGGAAATCTTAAAGCATTCGAAAGCAGTGTGTTTAAAGTGTTATTTATCTGTGAATGTTAGAAAGGCTTTCATGTTTTCAATAATTTTAATTGAGATGGAAACCATACAATTAGGCTTCACTTAGTTATCAGTGAGAACAGTAGCTGTTTACTTCATAGTCTTTTTTTTTTTTTTTTTTTTTTTTTTTTTTTTTTTTACAGGGACAGAGAGAGAGTCAGAGAGAGGGATAGATAGGGACAGACAGACAGAAACGGAGAGAGGTGAGAAGCATTAATCATTAGTTTTTCGTTGCCGTTGTGACACCATACTTGTTCATTGAATGCTTTCTCACATGTGCCTTGACCATGGGCCTTCAGCAGACCAAGCAACCCCTTGCTAGAGCCAGCGACCTTGGGTCCAAGCTGGCGAGCTTTTGCTCAAGCCAGATAAGCCTGTGCTCAAGCTGGCAACCTCGAGGTCTCGAACCTGGGTTTTCCACATCCTAGTCCAACGCTCTATCCACTGCACCACTGCCTGGTCAGGCTACTTCATAGTCTTAACGATATAACAAGTGTAAAGAGAACACAAGACAGAATGAGAACTTAATTTTCAGTTAGTGCTCTAGAATTTTGCCACGCGAACTCTTCATGTTACCCAGGGTTTTTATAGTAAAATTTCAGAATGATTCTGAAACTTTACCATTTCCTACTGATGGCTCTGCCACACACCAATTTTCAAACATCTTCTCTTTTTAAGAGGTTCTTGCTGTAAATACAGTGTAATCTTAGAGACCCAAATCTGAAAAAAAAAAAAAATCACCAACGTATGCTACCCACCCATTGTTAATGTCTTTGTGTATTTCTTTTCACCTTTCCCCCGTTATGAATCGATTTATTTAGGATTTATGGAATTGTAACCATCGTATTTACACAATTTTATATCCTGCCCTTTTCACCTAATGTATCGTAACCTTTATCCATGTTATTTTATGGTATTTGTAAACATAATGTTTAATGGCCTCATAATCTGTTATTAAGTGAATACATTACACAGAGTGTGCTTAACCAGTCCCCTCTTTTAGACAGATGGGTTATTTGCAGTGTTTGGAGAGGTTACGCAGCTAGCAAGAGGAGACATTTGGTTTGAAATACTTAACTAAATTTGCGTTTCTCCGCTGTTCCAGGCTGTGAACAGGCAGTGCTATATCAATGTGTTTCATACTCTCTACCTGGCACCATCTTGCTTCCTATTTGAAAATACTTGGCTAATTTGATAAATCACAATAGTATTTTGCATTAACTTGCTTATCTTTTGATTATTATTTAGACTTCCCCCCCCCCATATTTTGCTAGTTTTACTTCTTTAATTATGCAAATTTATTTCTTGGTTTACCTCTTTAATTCAGTTATTTTATCTTATTATATATGGAGGCTTACAGTTTTTAGGCAGTTAAGTCTGCCTGGCTTCTTTTCAAGACTTTTTCCAAACATTTTTTCTTTCTTTCTTTTTGTATTTCATACAATAAAATCTTATTAAATTGACTTAATCCCATGAACTCTAATTTATCAAATTAACACAATGAAAGATAAGTAAAATGATGACTATTTACATTTTATTTTCTTATTTTCCATAGTGAGAAGCTGGATGGAAAAACTAAAAGTCAAAGCAAGAGAAGGATTCTCTTCCTTCAGATTTACCTTAGAAGGGCAGGGCTTTGGCTAATACAAGATCTTCAGAATAATGGAGCTTTAATTCATTATCCTGATTCTGGCAATGTATGCACAGATTCAGGGCCCAGCAAGAAAGGTCTTCCCTGTAAATTCCTTCTTGTATAACATTCTTTGGAGCACCAATCATTCTTTTATTTTTTAAAAATTTTATTTAGAAAATTTACTTTGATGGGGTGACATTGATCAATAAAAGTACATGGGTTTCAGGGAAACATTACTATAACATTTGAACTGTTGGTTGTGTTGTGTGCCCATCACCCAGTCATTCTATATTTGTCCCTGTTTACCCCCTTCCCTCCACAAGCATCTCCCCCCTCCCACCATAACCACTTCACTTTTATCTGTGTCCATGAGTCTCATTTTTATATCCCCCCTGTGTGGGAAATAATATAGTTCTTAGCTTTTTCTGATACACTTATAAAGCTTTTTCTAAACATTTAAGCTTAGAAATTCCTCTTCACTCTGGAGGTTTGACAAATATTCAGTTCAGTTGCCTTTCAGTTTCTTTCTAGGGCTTAATCCTTTTCCATTTTTCTCTTTAATGAATTTGGAAATATTATTTATTGGTGTATGGTGTGAGATATGGATATAAATTTTTCTTGTTTCCAAATTGTGAAACTATTTGGTTGACCGAATTTCTTCTTCTTAAGATTTGTGATATCTTCTTTATCATATGTCAATATTTTTATTGCAAGTTTTCAGTAATTTTTACAGGAAATATAGCAAAAGCCATCAAGATTAGTCATTTTCCTTTATTTATTTTTGCATTGTGGCAGCTATTTTGACTAGACAATTATGTGACTTGCTTTAGAGTAAAAAGAAACTGGGATAGTTATGCACAAGAGACTGTGTTATGTGGGGAGCACCGTCATGGTCCAGAAAAAGCAGCACTTAGAGCATCCTGTCGGAAGTAAAGGTGCTTATCAGAAATGCCTGTGCAACTTAAGAAACTATGTACAACCTGGGGCTCCAGCAGCAGAGGGTTTCACTCTGCAGAGCTGAGGTGGAATCTAAGCACCTCTGTTTTTAAAAAATTGCACAGGTGATTCTGACATGTCTCCCCAGGTGAGAACCATGGTCTAGAACAGGGGTTCATCTATAGACCCTGTGCCAAATCTAGTGTGTCCGCCATTTTGTATGACCTAGGAGCTAAGAATGGTTTTTACATTTTAAAACGGTCAAAAATATTAAAAAAAAAAATGTTTTGTGACATGTGAAAATACTATGACCTTCACACGGCTGTGCTCACGAATGAAATGTTACTGGACTCCAGCTGTGCTCCTGTGTTTATAGATTGTCCGTGGCTGTGTGCCACCGCAGTGGCAGAGTGCAGTGGTCGTGACAGAGACTCTGTTGCCTGCAAAGCCAAAAGTATTTGTCATCTGGCTGGTTATGGGGAAAGTGTGTGACCGCTGGCCCAGAGTACTGTAATAAGAATTAGAGTCTCTTGGGTCTAGGGTATTACAGAAATACTGTCCCAGGATGTTTAGCTGTTGTTCATCGCTGAAGCAGAATTACTCTAGTTATATCAAGGTTCTGAGGGCAAGGAGAAGTGCTGAGAGACACTGTAAATCGCAGATCTCCAGTTTCTTGCAATAAGGTGAATCTGCCAACCTGAAATCCTGCTGCAAAATAGCCAAAAATGCTGTGTGAAGTAGAAACAAACCACTCTTTAAATGCATGGCTGAGCTGCAAAGAAAGAAAAGGTTACTTTCAGTGGCATCAAAGAAGAGTGTGCTGCAGCTGGCAGCTGCTGACCCCCACCGACTTCTTAGGGAGAGGGCACAGGAGCCCCCTCTCTTGCAGGGACTCTTGGAGGACAACAGCCTTACCAAGAAAGGAAAAGACACACTAAGGGAGCGAGCAAAGAAACTTGATGTCTTAGTCATTGATTCAGGGCAAGGACAAAGTTCTCCCCTGAGAGTTCATAAGAAAAATCTAGCCCTCATGGGGATTTGGGGCCTGAACTCACACAGTGTGCAAGGTGGGAAGATACCAAGAATTTAGTTTCAAGTTGGTGGTGACCCCAGGTACCTGGCAGCAGCAAACATATATCCTCTTTGGAGGAACAAGCTACTTAACACATGCTGCATATGATTCCCACATATAAAGTTCCAATGGACATGAACTCACACAATTATCAATATACAAGTAACAAAACACATGTGGAACTAAGGCACTCTGAGGAAGAGTCGTCAGAACAAACAATAAATAGCAGAAACACTCCCATAAAACTTCAGATAAAGGAACTACAGCTAGTGCTTGACTTACGACCACGGTTGGTTCCGACAGACCGGTTGTAACACGATTTGGTTGGAAGTTGAGTAGGTTATATGTATAGTACTGTGAAATGATGTTATAAAAATCTTTAAGTTATATTTTATCATAATTTTTTTCATTATTGTTATATATCATAATTTTCTTTTGTTCATTTTATGCCATTTGTATAATCTCTACACCATTTTGTTTTTTATTTTTACATTTGTCAGGTTTAAGTAAAACACTGCATTACCAGTACAACTGGTTTAATATTTGCAGAACATACAAAGTTAAAAAATACAGCTGCATACAAAAACTGTTCCAGATGCGGAGCAGTCATGGCTAGCGATTGTGGTCGTAAAGTCAAATGGTCGTAAGTTGCATAGGTCATAAGTTGATCAATGCCTGTACCAGAAACAGTGTGTAAAGTAACCATGTTTTATTAGCATAGAGAAATAGGAAAGTCAAAAGTATGAATAATGAGCAGGAGACCATTCAAATGTCAAACAGATAGGGAGAAGGATGAACTAGAACTTCTAGATATAAAAAATATAATAATTAAAATAATATACAATGTTAATTTAATCCATTGTCTGACCTTATGGGGTACAATTGATCACCCTAGGGTGTAGATAGAGATAAATCTTGGCATGAACTGTAAAGAGCTCTGAAAGACAAACTGAAAAGTTTGGAACTTATTCTGTGTGTCAGGAGAAACCACTGGCATCTTTTGAGCAGGAGTGGTCATTGGGGGATTCAGAGTCCATCATATCTAACCCCTTCTCCACCGTCCTTCATAGCACACAGCTTTGTACCTTCTTAAAGGACCCAGGAACCTTAAAGGTTGCAACTATCAGGGTGAAAATAAGAGGCAGTCTGGGGCAAGTAGCAAGTACAGTCTTGTTATGAAAGGGACAAAGGAACAAATGAGTGTATATGTTATTGGTGCAAGCCTGGGCACTGAGAGGCAGGAAAAGGAAAAGCAAAAATGCAAGAGAGAGATGCGCTGGATGGGCTCAGAGAGCCGAGAAGTTCTGTGGCAAACGGGGGTTGGGGCAGAGTGAATAGAGAGGTGAGTTATTAATGGACGAAGGTGCACGTGGGAGGGAAAATAGTTAAGAGCAAACACATAGAAAGTTAAGTGATTGCTGATTGAACCTCAAGACACGTAATATCTGCACCAGGCAGTTCCCAGTAAACCAGATCCCAGCATGTGAATGGCTGGGAGGGAGGGTGTTCTCTCTCATTCATTCTCTGCCTTCTGAAGGGCAAAGCCTAGATTTTATGATCATTCCTAAATTCCTTTGTTGGTATTATTTCTCTCGCATCTTCTTGCTTAAGGTCCCTTAGGATTGCTTTTTGTACCTTCTTTGCTCTAATTGTTGTCGTTACTATTTTGACACTGTAGCTCCCTGCTCCAACACCCCGCCCCCACCTTCTGAGGCCTACTGTTTTTGAAAATTTGTCCAGCCAGCTCCAGAGATTTTCTGATTCCACTCACACCACATGTTTTGTGCCTGATCTTCATAGGTTAATTTTATTGTGAGGCATGCAGTTAATGCGACTTCTTATGTTAATGAACATACGAGTTATTTAATAATTAGGTTAGTGATGAAAACAGTTATGGGTTAATTGGTAGAACTGCTATTAAAATAACAAGTTGAAGGTTCAATTTATATAGTTCAATTAAAAAGAAGTTGAAGCATAGAATTGTGAGCAAATGATTGGTATGTGGAAGACAAAGGCTGTGTTTATACATGTCAAAGTTAACATCTATCAACCTCACGAGTAAACGTGGTACAGTAAAGGCTTTAACATAAAGAGACTTTGCGCAGAGTAACCTGAGGCATCTTTTAAGAAAAGCAAGTCTGCAAGTAAAACACCCCCGTCTGGAAAGACACCAAATGGGTAAGCTATTGGGACATTATGATTGATTCTAATTTCAAGGTCAAGAAAGTCTCCCAACAAAAGCCATAGCGGGTTAGGTGACTTGCTATCTTGGTCACTAAATAGCCATTGACTTTTGACAATTCATTTTACTCTTTTAGTATTTAAATTTTCTCATCTATTAAAGAGGCTTTTAAATTCTACAGAAATGAGTGTTTATAGGGGCATTGACTCCCACACATGAAAGCAACCATGGCAACCTTTACTAGGTTTGGCCTTTCCAAGTGGCAATAATTTGCATGTGTGTTTGTGTGTTTGCATGTACACACATGCAGGCATGCAAATAAAAATGCATTGCAAGAACCATGTGTTGTTCATGGCAAAGCAGGCTGTGAGGACATGTCCGAGTTAGGGGAGGTAGTGTCATGTTCAATAAATCATGTCTGCCGTGGTCAGCCCTTTAGAATCACTACTGATTTTTTTCATTTTCTTTATTAATATTTAGTCTTTTTATTAACATTCATTTTACTTGGATTATGTTTTCGGTTTTGTTTTTAGTTTTTTTTCTTGTTTGTTTGTTTGGTTTGGCTTGCACTCAGAGACTCTTGAACTGGAAGAGGGTCTAGAGCTCACCTCATTGAACTCTCCTGTTTTACTGATGAGAACACAGGACCAGAGTGCAGAAGTTATTTGTCAAAATATACAGGGTTGATTTGTAGCAGATTTGGAACTAGAATTCCAACCTTTGACTCCTTGCTGGATGCTTTCTCTGCTCTATGTTTTCTATGACTTGTCATAAGATATGTCGTAAATAATATACCATTTTATATTAGTTAAGCATTCTGCAGTTTTCAAAACACTTTTATATATATTGTCTCACTGGACCCTGTAACACCCAATAAAACAGACTTTGGCATTTTTGTCTGTACTTTAGCTAGACGCAAATCCTGAAATGCACTTGTTGGAGGTTACATGATTAGTAAGTGATAGAAGTTCACTAGAAGCCAGTCTTTCCAGTTCTGGCTAACTGCTCTTGTATTGCTCCAGGATGTAAGAAAATGTGGGATGAGATAATAGTGATTTATTTCAAAAACTTAAAAGCAACTTTAAATTTACCTTGTAAATATTTTTCCAAAATATCAATTCATCACGGCTGAAGAATTTCCTTCTGGCATATTTCGCACTGACCCTACACAAACTCTGTGGCAACCAGAAGCAGACTAACACTTGAGCTTTGAACAGCACGCCTCTGTAAGAACCATTTCATTCACTGTTAGGGACAAATCGCAGCCTTGTGATGCTAAGCAGTGCCACTGATGAGGCCTTAAGCCCCTAAGCCCTGCATAGGCATTAAAAGAAGAGTGCAAAGACTGAATTTAGAAGAATAGGAATGAAGAAAGTGACCTGACCTAGGAAACAGAGGTAAAAGTGGAGGACCCAAGGTGGGGACAGGGGTTGTGACACTAGCCATCACCTTAAGGCTCATGGTGGGAGGGACGTAACCTATAGCATGCTCACAGTTGGCATTTAAAATTACCCCTTTTCCCAGCTCTTAATTGACCTATGTTCTTGCTCCACGTAGCATGGCCCAGAGTAGCAGCCAAAGTGAGTGAATCTTCATCCAGTTTCTTCCAGTTCTTGGGAGACATAGCCAGTTATTCAGGTTGGCTTATAATGATAAAGGTAATATTTATTGAGCATTTCCTAAGTGCCTGGTACTGTTCTAAATACTCTACTGATATGAACTTAATGAATTGTCACAACTCTATGAAATAGTTTGCTTTTACAGATGAGAAAATTAATGTGCAAAGAAGTGATGTATCTTGTTCAAGGTCACACAGCTAGTTAAGTGGCAGAGTTGGGATTCAAACCAGAGTCTTTGGGATTAGTCACCAGGCTACACAGGTAAATGTCAAGTAAGTATTAAATGATACTAGAAAGGATTGATTAATTGGCCCTTCTAATGACAGTAGCTTTCTGGGCATGCTCATGGTGGTACAAACTGTGTTCTCAAGTGCAAAGTCAGCTATAGAGGGTTGACTTTGTGTAGACTGGCCATTCTACACCCAGTATATGAATTTCTGTGCAGCTGTGGAAGCCACTTAGCTGAGGGCTGTGCAAGCCACAGACTCACCAGTGAGTGGTTCTTCATGTGATTTAGAATGTCAGTTTCAACAGAAATGTCCTGGAGAGTGTGGGTGTGGCATTTCCAAGTCCCTCTTCAACGCTGGGTTCTGAAGATGTGCTGTATTTTGACCTTTTATAGGTAGAGGGAGAAGCAGTCTCGGTTGATGTTAGAATCCGACCAAGGTTATTGGCATTGCTGTGAGTGAGGAAAAGGGATTCGGAACGAGTAATTCTCTGTCTTCATTGATTTCAGAGGCTGTTTACTTGCAAGTGTGTTTGCAACTTTCCTTCTCCTTTTCAACAAATTTATAGTGAAGGAAAGAGATTTGCTTTGTGGTGACTGCAAGAGAGTCCTACAAACTTAGGGCTGCCAAGGTCAGGAAATGGAACACATGCCTTTCGCCAAAGCAATTTTTTTTTCTCATCAGATCAGCGGTCATGCAGGGAAAACGGCCATCGACAGGTCCAGATGCAAGTTTAGTGGTGAGAAAATAGCCACAGCCTCAAATGTGTTGTAGTTCATGATCAGAGCAGCTTGAAATAGTCTGTTCATTAGAACAGGGGCCCGCCTTGAAGTGTTGGCTTCTGAGTGCCTGGCTGGAGGAAGGTCAAGTGGAATCTGTGCCATTGCTTCTGCTGCAGCTGTTACAAGTCATTAGAGGGATCATAGGTTCAATTAAGGCAGGGCAATAAGACTTAAATCAAGCAGACATCACCCACTTTCAGGGTTGGAACATGCAAAATTTCCTTTGTTGTCCCAAGATGATCTGCCACTTTATGGATTACAAGTCTGTGATGACACTGAGTATTGTTGGAACCCATCTAGCTTCCTGGCTCTTTTAAGAGACAGCTAAATAGAAAATGCTCTTTTCTTCATCCTTATGAAGCATTTCCCAATTAAAAACCAACCAACCAAGCAAACAACCCAATAAACCAACATTTAAAGAATCCGAACATCTCTATCAGTAAAATCCCAAATTGTGGGAGCATGTGGTTGGAACTACGTGTTTTTCAAAACCAAAGAGAGAAGATGTGGATGTTATTTGGCATATCCAGGTCATTATTAGCTGCAAATATTAAAACAAAACAACAAACAACAACAAAAACCATTTAATGAGTTTACTTTCCCCTTGGCGTATGGCTGGGCAGAAAGGAGGAGAGGCAAAGGAAAAAGAACCTTAGACACAGGAAGTGGTGTGGGGACTGCAGGAGGGAAAAGGGGTGGGGGAACTGGAGGAGGGCAGAGGGGGTTACATGGTGACAGAGGGAGACCTGACTTGGGGTGGTGATCACGCAATGCAATAGACAGATGATGTTTTATAGAACTGTGCACCTGAAATCTGTATAATTTTTATTAACCAATGTCACCCCAGTAAATTCAATATTAAAAAATAGAAAAATTAAACAAAATACAGGCGAGGCCCCCCTCCCCCAGGGTTCTTTCTGTTTAAGAGTGATTTCAGCCAGGGAGGTGCTCCTTGTTGCCAGCGCCTAATGGGCTGTTAGCTGCTTTCAAGTCCGCCCGACATAACACAGCTGGACGGTGGCTCACATACAGGCAGGGTCTCCACTCACTTCTGGCTCTTCCTTTGATGTGCCCACTTTGGGAAGTGCTAATAGGAGCTATTACAACCACTGGGGTGAGATGGGGGCTTGGGGGAGGGGATGGAACATTTTAGGAAGTATGTGGCAGCTTGGTGCTTCAGATGAAATACAAATATAACTGATCCTGGACAAGGACCAGTAGTTGTGGCTGGCAGTGGGACTGCAGAGTTGGGTATGTTTCTGTTTGAACCAAGGTCTCTGCCCCATGTTAAAGGAGGATGTCACCTTTGGGGGAGAAGAAGAGTCGGAAGATTAGACTGCTTGTGAAATGATAGATTCGATGCCAGCAACATTTCTGCAGGACTGTGGAACAATGTCTTAGGGTGGTTACAGTTTGGTGTGTCTGCAAGGAGAGGCTGGCTTTTTGTAACATTGGGTGCTGGAGTATTCAGGGCTGGCACACCCAAGCACTGAAATGGCTTTATGTGCTCTGACAAGGATAAGGCATAGGCCTTGGCTGATACTGAATTTCCTGGGAGGACCTGTGGTTCCTCGGCATTCTGGAAACTGAAGCTCATAGATCGTTAGTGTCTTGGTGATGTAAGTGTGAATGACTGGGCAGGAACTTGGTTCTGTCCCAGCTGGCAGAAGGAGAAGCTGAGACAGTCTCTGGATCTGCTCCTGGGCCAGGCAGCCGTTTGCTGCTTCCTCTGGACCCTGCCTTTGTAGCATGGGAACTGGTACCCGTACATGGAGACGGCCTCTTCTCACCGTTTGTAATGCTGCAAATGATTTCACCATCTTAGCTTTGATTATTTTAATATGTATGTGTGTGTGTGAGTCATAAAGGAAATATACAAACTACTGTAAGTCTAACAAATTTTCTGAAATTTCATGTCAACCATGGTCTTTTATAATGGCTAACCAGTAAATGAACTAGATTAAAAAAGATCTAATAAATTAATTTGAGTCAGAAGTAAGGTGGTACTGTTTTTAACTTTTTATTTTGACATAATTTAAGATGCAAAGTTCTAAGAACAGTAAACAGTCTTCCCACATACCTTCTCTCTAGATTTCCCAAATATTAATATTTTACAACTTTTATTTTCTCTGCTTTCTCTCTCTCTCTTATATATCCCTTATATATCCATAGTACCGTTATCAAAAGCAGAAAGTTAATATGATCACAATACCATTATTTGAGTGATAAACCTTACTCAGATTTTTCTGATTGTTTTAATAATGTTCTTTATAGCAAAATAAAATCCCAAATCAAGCATTGTATTCAGCAGTCATGTCTCCTTAGCCTCCTTTACTGTGAAACAGTTTTCTAGTGTTTTCTTTAAAGCAATCCATATTTAAGAGTAGGTTAAAAGTGAGCATCTAAATACTGTGGAGCTCACCAATTTTTCTTTGATCTTCATAATGTAATTATATAGTAATAGAAATTTTAGTTGGATGTATGATCACCCACTTAAAGAGTGCATTTCCCAGATGACCTCTAAATGTAACCATGTGATTACAATCTCAGGCAATGGGAGGTGAGTGAAAGCAATGTGTATAATGTCTAGATCAAGCCCTTAAATGGAAAGAATGTATTTACTCCCCCACACCTCTGTTTTTTGTAATGTGGGATAAAGTTATGTTGGAGAGTGCTGTTTGAACCATGAAACTAATCAGCAAACTATCTCTGATCATTGTGAAGCAACTATACCAGCCCTTGACTACTTACTCAATTACCTTTACTCCTCTCATTCCTCTAAAAAATTTAAGGGCTTAAAAAACCCTACCATAATTAATAAGATTAACAATAACTGGTTAATATTATCAAATATTTGTACCCTGGATTTTTACTTGAGAAAACTATTCCTATCTTATAAGGGTCATTATTATTTTCTATCTCTTTCTTACTGCAGTTGTACCAATAACCTGACCAATGTAGTAGTCTCAATCACTATTTAAGGAATTGTTCAAATCCCTGGAAATACGTCAGTCAAAGGAGAAAAATAAAGCACACAGTTCTGTACTGTAACCATGTAACAATGAAATGCACTTGTGCTGCAATAGTTTATTGATAATTTTATCAAGACTGGAAAACTTTTGTCTCCTTTATGCTTTTATTAGTTTTCTTTTTAGTCTGTACATTTTTCTCATTTGTATCATGTCAATCAAAGCCGCATTTTTGTGGAAGTTCAAAGCTGTCTTTGTCATATAAATTCAAAGTCCTCTGCTTCAAGGAATTTGGGGTTGAAAGATTTGTGCCTGCAATTTTCAGATGTTGACATCAGGTGGCAGTAGAGTTATTTCTGTATGTTCTGAGCTGCCTAGAGTAACAGGCATTTCACTGATGACATTCTGAGTACCTGAGCTAAAACATTGGACAAAAATATGACCTGCTTACTTAAAAAAGACCAATGCAAGCTGAAAATAATTAACTTCATAGAAACTACAAATAGAAATCTCATATACATTTTTTCATGTGTTCTTTACCATGACCAAGCTAAAAGCATGGTCTTGATCTTAAACCTGCAAAAGACTTTGTTTTGCATTTTCTATTCCTCACAGGACCACTCTTGTTAGCACCACTTCCTCATATTTGTTTTTTTCAAGTAGCAGATTTCTCTTCCTCTCATAATCTAGACAAAAGGGTCACCTTTCTGATAAACTAAAATGACCCAAAATTAAACTTTTAACTTCTTGCTAAAACTTCTCTTATTTCTAAATATTTAAGAAGAAGAAAGAAATTGTAAATGGTAGCTCTTTATGCCTATTCAAGCCTTGGGTTCATCATGGATTAAACTACATATGGTATTTTGCTACTATCAGAACAAAGGAGGCAGCAAGTGAGATTTTGTCCTGATTTTCGTGCCTGAAAATCTTACCTGTAGATAAATGTTGGTTCTGTCTGTGTTAAATAGACCTTTTTTTGTATCCTCTTATCTGCAGGGGGTGGGTAGGAGGGGAGGGAATTCTCAGTTCTGTCTTTGTTGGATAGACTTTTTTTGCTGTTGTTTGTTTGCCTCTTATTTGGAGCCAATATCTATCAATAATCAGCAAATTCATAGATTTGTGCTTCAGTTGACATTTCAGTCTTCAACCTAATGGCTGCAACTTTATTCAAGTATCTTCATTTGACTCAGAGAGTCCCAGAGCACTCATTTCATCATTGGGTACCTGGGACCAGGCTTCTATGACTGACCCACTGAGCTGGAGCTCTGTTAGGGCAGAGGGAGAACCTCTTGGACAGAGGCCCCACACCTAGCCTGCGCCCAGGCTCCGCGTAGTAGGTGCTCAGAAACAAATGTATATGGAATGAATGAAATGCACAAAATTAACTCTGGGAATGAGGGAAACACCCGCCACCCATTTATTATATTGCCTAGTCCAATTCACTTTTGACATCCTACCCTCTTAATGAGGACTGAAGCTGTTCATTAAATAAATTAACCATTACGTTAATAACACAGATGTCAATATAGGTGCAGGCTGCTAGTTTGCTGGTCACTGAGGCATCTAGAGCCTGAAGGACCTCAGACGCTGATTGGCAGGTGACTGAGACATGGCTGGGAGGGGCTTGGGTCACAAATGGATAGAATTGTCCCGAATGAGATACTCCCCCACTTTGGAAAAAAAAGAAAGGATGATCCGTGACATCAAAATTTGAAACTATACGATGAGGCCCTTTCAACTGTTATATTTCCATTTTAAAATAGATTGTACTATTTCTTACTTGTAATTTGGCCTAATGTTGCCTTGAAATAAGAGGGTGATAAAGAAAGGGAGTAGAAATCTTTGATCATTTGTCACAGTGTGGAAAATCTGACAGTGGCTTTAATTAACCGACGGAACCCCAGAGAATTTCTCAGCTTGATCTCCCCCCCGCCCCCCAGTGCTCTAATTGAGTAGACGAAAACAGCCTTTGCAGAGACCTGGGCAGATGCCGAATGAAGCCATGGCCATTTCAATGAGGCTGAAATCTCGGCCACGCTCTGTGCTTTGGGTCTTTCTATTTTTTGCATGCTGCTCTTGCAGACCGCTGAAGCATTGCAGTCGCAGGACGATGGCATTAGTGAGATGCGGCCGGAGAAGTACTGACGTGGAGCCCGGAGCCGCGAGGTCCAGCTGCTTCTGCCGCAGCCAGCCTTGAGTCCTTGGAGGGGCCCCTTCCCCTCTCTGGGCCTCAGTGTCCATGTTTGTAACATGCATGGATCACAGAGGATGATCTCCTGGGTCCGGCTCAATCCTGACCTTTTAGGAAGTCATTTTAGCCATGGAGAAAGCTTAGAGGGTCGGTTTAGAAAATGCTTGCTGGGGGCATACACAACTGTAATCCTGGAAATAGAATTTGTACAGGTGCATTAGGCAAATACGAGGGGAGGGTGAGGCCAATGAGGGGCAGGCAGCATAGATTATGAGATGTCTTTGGAAATGCTTTTGGGAAACTCACCCTCCTTCCTCCCTCCCATGCCTGTTCATTCCCTGCACAATTGCTAAAGAGGTGCTCTACCTAAAACACTGACTCATGTTGCTTTCTTCTGAACCACAAGCGGAGCAAGGGCATGACCACATTTTTCTTGTGTAGTGAGGTATGTTCAGCCCTGTCCAGGCACAACACCTTGCCCAGAATAGATGCTCTGTTAATATCATTGAATGAATGAATTTGTGTGTGCTTAAGAGTTTTCAATGGTTCACCATAGATTTCCATTTCTAAGTTAAAAGTTAATACTTTTACCCACAAATTTCTTTATGATTTTGCCCTAGTTACCTCTTTACCCTTATACAGTCCTCCTGCATATAGTGTTCCTTCCAAAATACTGTATCATTGGCACTTCTTCCAGGATACTATAATGCTTAACATTTCTGTGCCTTTTTAACATGTGACACTTGCCATTAGATGCCTTGCTCCTAGTGTTCCTCTCATTAACTAGCTCATCAAAACTCCCAACAAATCTCAAATTACTTTAGAAAGCCTTTTCTGATCTCCCTCCTTCATTACAATTTAAATGTCTCTTTACTAGGTTCCCACGACATTAAATGCATCTCTCTCTCTCTCTCTCTCTCTCTCTATTCTCATGCTATTTTGGAGTTATTAGCATTCCTAGCATACTGTCTAGACTATAGTAGATGCTCATTTAATGTGTCTAATGAGTGATTCAGTTAGTTGAGCTGTTATCCCCCATCTCAGGGTCATCTTACTTCCACATTTTCTCCTTTTCCTTCACGCACCAGGTCCCAGAGCCTCAGCCTGCTGCCTTGTCTTGGGGTTCTTCCACCGCTCAAAACTTGGCTGTAGACTGGAACTCGCTTTTCCTCAGTTCCTTTCTGTAGTCTCAGTGAAAAGTCTGCAGGCCCTTTTTGTTTTGTGTTTTTATCACTTTATAGAAATAAGAGATAAAAATAATGAGCTGGTTCCGGAAGCTTGCAGAGGTCTGACTACACGGCTCTCTTTCACCACCTTCTCCATCCTCTTCTGGGATGGTAACTGGAATCTCAGCTGGACTTTTGCCCTCTGGTTTATGCTCAGAGTCACAGCTCCGCAAACGTTTTTATTCCTTTGACGTCCCCTTCAGATGCCTTATGCATCCCATGCTTCATAATTGGTTCCTCGTGGATCTGGAGACATGGCTGAGGCTATTTATTGCGGCATGGCGAAACTAACCCCAAACTTAGCAGCTTAAAATAAAAATTTGTTCCCTTACTGTGTCTAAGCGTTATGAATTCAGAAGAGCCTTTGTTGTGTGGTTTTGTCTCGGGGTGTCTTGTGGGCTGTCAGCCTGCTGGCTGCAGACGTAGTCTCAGAGGAAGGATCGTTGTCAAGTTCATCCACGCAGTTGTTGGCGGGGCCCTCGTTCTTTGCAAACTCCTCAACTAAGGCCCTCACTTCCTCACCGGCTGTTGGCTGGAGATGTCCGTCAGTCTCTCACCAAGTGGAACTCTCCGTAGAGCAGCTCACAACATGGCTAATAGTCCCTCAGAAGTGACTTATTATCACATCTGCCATATGCTGTTGGTTATGCAGACCCAACTCTGGTACAGTGTGGGAGGGGACTATACAGGGTGTGAACACAGGGGAGGGGGGCATTGGGAACCATCTCAGAGGCTCGTCACCACAGGCAGAATTAAAGCATTTTGTCTTCAGCGGAAAATAGCATTTTTGAGACTTCCCAGCTGGATGGTGCTCAGTTCCTATGGCCTCTGGTGTATTTGAGACTTATTTTCTCTATATATTTCTTTAATTGGTATTTTGGAATTTAAATCCAAACACTTTTTACACTTTTAGATACATCATTTAAGCTGATGCAGCTTTTGACTATTTGGAAGAAAGATGAGCATCTCATCCAATTAGGATGCACTCTGGCCTTCGGCCATTGTACTTCCTCCAAACGGCAAATGAGAAGAAAAGTTTCTAATTTTTGCTCTATAGAGATGGCATTTTTTTCCAGCACACTAAAGGTGGGTGTCAGGAGGGCAGAGAAGGGCCTATAGCATGCCAACATGATATATTTTTTAGAAAATAAAATTACCTGCTTTGTGGTTACTTGCACTGCGTATAAATTATACTTATGTATTATTCATGTAAGTGATTTTCTAATTAGTTCGAATTCATCAAGGAAGGACAGTCAATGCTGTTGTTCCTCAGAACCTAGTAGATTAATTGACATAACAGAAACATTTCCAAGAGAATGTATTCAGGGGTCAGAGGGTCAGGATGGGTTGTTGTGAGGTGGATCAGCCCACGAGCAGGAGAGGGCTCCTGGACTGTGTAGCTCTCTTGTCGCAGCTCAGCTACTGGGCCGTGGTGTTCCGGGTAACACATGTAGGGTCTTCAGTGGAGGTGGAATGGGAGAGATGACGGGTAAGGCTGGCCCTGCGCAAGGAAGGTTCCAGCCCTCTTTCCCACGCTTTTTGCAAGCAGAGTACAACTACAATTAAAAAGAAAATATTGGATTTCATATAACTACAACTTTATTTTGAGAAAAGAATTAGCAGCTTAAATAAAAAATGGAAAAAAAAAAAAAAAAGGAAGCTGAAAACTTTTGTTCTGGGAGACAGTGTAATTGAAGCATCCCCGGAGGACACCTCCAAGCACATGAGACCTTTCTGGAAACAGAGAGAGTGAACAGAGATGAAATGGATGGTTGGTCTTCCAGATTCTCCTTTGGGGAAACCAAATCTTTTTCTAATGATGTTAGGTTTGTTCGAAATGCTGTCAACTGTTACAATTATTATCAAAAGGATATTCTTCCTAATAACCCCTCAAGCTGCCAAAGGAGAATTTTTTGGCCTCCTGAAGCCACTTGGAGCTCGATTAGGCGCACGGTTTCTCAGTCACAGCACCATTGACATTTTTGGCTGCATAATTCTTCATTGTGGGGAACTGCCATGTGCATAGTAGGGTGCTTAGCATCCCTGGCCTCTTCCCTCAGGATGCTGTGTGACTCCACCCCCATCCCTGTTGTGACAATCAAATATGTCTTCAGACATTGGCTAAATCTCCCCAGGGACAAAATGATACCTGGTTGAGAACCAGGTGTACTCACTGGCCTAGTGAGGACAATGAATGACCAAGGTGACAATGCTATTCCCCCCACCCCCCTCCAACTGTGGTTGTGCACGAAGCCCTGTTTGCTGCTTTTAGTGCGGCTGGTTCCGACTTGGAAGGCATTACCCTTTTCCAGAAAGAAGTGCCAAGGTCTTTTGAATAAAATTCTGGCATTGCTGGAATGAGTGTTCCCTTCTCAACATAAATTCCTAGAAGGCAGCAGGCTTGTTTAGTTGTTCCAGTTCTAGAATGTTTGTTTTAAACCAGGCTCAGCTCACTATGGGTTTGCCTTGCTCCCCACCAAAGTGTCTCCCTCACTCAAGGGGCAACAATCAGGAAAAAACACATGTATTGCCGTCTGCCTGGTAGCTCTGTCAGTCAAGTCTGGGAGGGAAAAGTGGGGGCGACACTCCGTGTGAAGTCTGGAAGGAAAGAGCCCATTTCTGATCAGCCTAGATCTCTATCTCAGCTTCCTCCTGGAAGTTCCCCGGATGTCTCTCTTTTCCTAGATATAAATGCAATCTCCTATTGTAATTTTATTGTGAAACATACATTGTTTACTTACCTGACACTTTTAATAAGCTTTAGCCCCCCCCCTCGCCCTCTCCCCGCCTGTCTCCAGGCATAATAAGGGGAACAACAGCAACAGCAAAAGAAAAGCTTTCTTTGAAAAGAATTTGTCCCTAATCGTTCGCAGCTGTGACAGACGACACCACCAATTAAAAAGCCTGGGCTCTGGCTCTGCCCCTATGAGGAGGCCACGTGCTGACCTTATGATCAGTCACCTTAGGGGCACTGAGGGTCGAGGGGCATCTGTTTGAAATTTCCTGTCGCAACAGTGCCATTTGCAGAAACGGCCAGGGAGCAAACAAGGATGGGGTACGTTTTCCTCATCAGATATCTTCTCTGATGGCATTTTGGAGAGGAGCCCTAGGACAGAAGGGGATCGGTTGGTGCTGAGCTCAGGGGTTCTATTAGGAATGGAGACCCTACATAGCACGCGACCCTGGGGCTGGGCTGTCCTTGGAGGAGAGGCCTGTGTGTCCTCACTGGGGACCAACCGCAAGGACAGAAACCTCATTGGAAAAATCCCAGTCAAGAGACCCACAGGAGCCCCCAGTTGTTGAAGGCCAAAAAAGGAGAATGTGTGGGGTTACGCACTTCCGGTGGAAAGGGCTATATAAATGTCGAGAGGAATCAGCTGAACTTATTTTCAGGTTTCCTTTGTTATGGGCTAAGGTCCTTGACAAAAGAGGGGGTGGGCCTGACCTGTGGTGGCGCAGTGGATAAAGCGTCGACCTGGGAACACTGAGGTCGCCAGTTCAAAACCCTGCACTGGTCCGGTCAAGGCACATATGGGAGTTGATGCTTCCAGCTCCTCCCCGCTTTCTCTCTTTCTCTCTCCCTCTCTCTCACTCAGTGTCTCCTCTCTAAAATGAATAAAATAAAAATAAAATAAAATTTAATAAAAAAAAAAGAGGGGGTGGACGATGACACCTGCCAGAGAGAAAACAGAATGACATAACCTATGAAAGTAACCAGCACTTGGCACCCAATAAATGGTGGATATCATTATAAAAACAATGGTTATCATTCTCATTAATTGCATGCGGGTTTTTCCATATCCCTGTACATATCCCGAGTAAGGGTAAATGTGCAGATGATTTAGCTCTTCGAGCTAATTGTGGCCTCAATTACATATTTTAGATAAGCTTTGAATTATCTGGCTGCTTTTTCAGGGTTCCTTTTCTTTTCTTTTTAGCTGCTGTAGCAAAGTACCTCAAACTGGGTGGCTTGAAACAACAGAAATCTGTTCTCTCTCAGTTCTGGAGGCCGGAAGTCCGAAATCAAGGTGTGGGCAGGGACTCACTCCCTCCTATCCACCCCTGGAGCAAATCTGGTTGAAATGGTCTGTGTCCCCAAGGGCAGAATAGAAGCATGCTGGGCAGTAGTGGAGGCTGGCGCTCGGGTGGTGATACCGGGCAAGATACTCTAATAACAGCATTACCTTGTACTTGTCAAGACTTAAAAAATGTCTCCCTGTGGAAGAGAGGGGTGAATTGAGAGACTGAGTAGAGATGACAGGCCTTGGTCACAGATTGCAGTAGGGGCTGGGGGCCAGAGAGGGGCTGATGATGACTGATTTCTTGCTGGAGACACCAGTGGTGTTATTGACAGATGTGAGGAAACTGGGACGGTGCCCCATGCTGGGAAGGCAGCTGGTGAGTTTGCTTTTAAAGGGTGGATTCTGGCCTCATCCACAGAGTCACCATGACTTACCACCATCAAGGCCAATTTTCCGTTTTGGCTTGCCTGTTACTTTGTGTGTGTGTTCAAGGGGAGGGCGGGTGATCTGTGAGAGTTTCATGTCTCCAGGATGTTGGCAGTTGGAACATAAAAGCCCCTTGAAGCCTCTGTTTTTGAGAGGTCTGCGGAACAATTTCTATCAGCTACACTGCTCACAAAAATTAGGGGATATTTTATAGCTTTATATTTATTTTGAAATATCCCCTAATTTTTGTGAGCAGTATATTTAGAGTGCTGTGTGGAACTTCACATGATTTATTATTTTTCAAAGCTAGGAAAATATACAACTTCTTATGCTTAGTCAATAATTAGTGAATAACAAACTCTGCCAAAGAACTTCTGTAATTTTTCAAGTACCAAATGTTTAACTTCTCAGATGTCTGTTTTTCTCAATCATTGACTGCTAGTCAACCATTTAACTGGTTAATATGAGCACCCAAGATAAATAAATGGAGACCTTCTAACCTGGAGGCTTTGAGTGACAGCTTGGACTAAACCATCCGTCTTCCACCAAAAGAAAACACTAAAACGACCCTTAACAAAGTTAGACGCAGACATGCTTTGAAGGTCAGGTCATTTATTTTTTGAGGGAGAGGAAGGGTATAGAGAATTAAATTTTATTAATTATATGTATATTTTTCAGTCCCATTTCGTTTTGCAATGCTGAAGAACTGCGTAGAATGACTCAAGCGATTATGAATTACAGAAGAGGTCTAGACATTGTGCGTTTTCTAAATTAAAGTTGTTTCTTTCTACCTACTGGGTCTTTGTGTTTTGTCACAAAAATGTTCATTTTCTCTACAATGATTTTGTATAATTGGAGAACTCCCAATCAGGCGCAAATACCTGAAAAAAATTTTTATTTCCCCCCATCCTTTCCACATAAGTTAGCCTTGGAATAAAGTCCTTGACATAAGAATTCACGGTTGCCCAGTCCAGGAAAATGGGATATTGAAATATCGTGGTTGAGGATCAGTCTCGCAAACTATAATTCACATACACACACACCACACACACACCACACACACCACACACACCACACACACCACACACACCACACACACCACACACATACCGCACACCCCACACACCACACACACACCACACACACACCACACACACCATACACACACATACCACACACCACACACACCCCACACCCCACACACACACCACACACACCACACACACCACACACACCACACACATACCGCACACCCCACACACCACACACACACCACACACACCATACACACACATACCACACACCACACACACACACCACACACACATACCACACACACACACACACCACACACACCACACACACACACACCACACACACACCACACACACATACCACACACACACACACCACACACACACCACACATACCACACACACCACACACACCACACACACACCACACACACCACACACATACACACACACCACACACACACACACACACACACCACACACACCACACACACACACACACACCACACACACATACCACAGACACACCACACACACACCACACATACCACACACACCACACACACACACACCACACACACACCACACATACCACACACACCACACACACCACACACACACCACACACACACACACACACATACCACACGCACACACACACTGGCACATACATGATATCTGAGGAAAAGAACATTCAGCAGGAAGCCTGAAGAGCAGAAATGGAATGAGAACAACAGACACAGGGCAGCGACTTCCAAAGGCAGGTGTCCTCCCTAGTAAAACTATTCCTTGTTATTTTCTCAGTTCAATATTGAATTGCTTTAGTGTTCTCACGAGACCGTATAATAATTTAATAGATAGTTCTTTTGGAAACATTTCTTGCCCAATCATGCAGATTTTCCTTCTTTCTGCCTTATCATTCCTCCTTTCCCACAGTGAGGCATTGGAAACATGGGGGGGTGATTCCAGGAGGCAAAGAGGAGGGATGGATTAAAACAAGGGGGTGTGCCCGGTTTGCCAGTTTGCTCGCTGGCAATACCTCAAAGAAGATATCACTCAGGAAAGCCCAATTAAGGGGCAGGCCTGCTGGGCAATAGCTCAGAGGTGTTAAGACATCGCTGGGAACATTGGAAATAGCATGCCAGTGAATTTAGGTTATTACAAGGAACCCAGGGAACCGGACAAGCTTTTAGCACCCCCAAATGGAACTTGGAAAATAAATGTCTTTTTAATACCTCTTCTAAAATATCAGTCTGAAGTGACTCGAGATTGTTGGGCTGCCTGCTGTGTCCTCATACCTAGTTGCCACTCTGGCCAGGACCACTCAGTGTGTTCATTTGCTTCTCTGACCACTTCCTGTCGCAGGCCATGCGAGGCCAAGTGTGCCCAGACCAGGAGACATGGCAGGGTAGTGCTTCTCAGTTGTGTCCAAGTGACCTCTTGGCCCTTACCCCCATTTCCCAGAAATGTCAGTCCAGTCTATTTTAAATTGTTTCTCCATTAAATAGCAATGACTAATATCATTATTTTCTTCAAACTGGTGTCATTGTTCCTTCCTGGAATAACTGACCATAATTTCCGGCTTTATCCGCCAAGTGCTATGTTCATGATGCTGGCCTTACCCCTAGCTTCTCTCCACACATCTCCGTTACCCTGTCCTTCCACCCTGAGCCCAGACCTCCCCTGTCTCTCCACCGTTCCCTCCCTGCATTGCCCTGTCCGTCACCAGCTTGCCAACTTCCACAGAGACCCTGTTTGTGTGTAGGATGAACTTGGTTGTGGAATGGAGGTCGGCTGGCATTGAACAACAACAACAACAACAACAACAGAAACCCTACATCCAGACCTGGATAAGAAGCTTCTAGAGTAAAAGAGGTAGTTGTAAAATTTTGTCTGTATGGCTGTTGAACTCTATGGGTTTTTATACTATCTACAAACAAATATTTCCATTGTAAAAGAAACTCAAAAAAGAAATAGTCCCAAATTGGTCCCAGTTAAAAAAAAAATCATTTATGTGATTACAGAGCCCCTGGACCTAGTCAATTACAGGGAAGTTTGACCTGCTCTGGAAACCTGAAAGGGTTTGCTGCCCACTGAGTGGGGGTGTCTCTGTTTCGGGACCTCTGCCTCTCTCAGCTTCAAGTGGGGGTGTCTCTGTTTCGGGACCTCTGCCTCTCTCAGCTTCAAGTTTGACCTGCTCTGGAAACCTGAAAGGGTTTGCTGCCCACTGAGTGGGGGTGTCTCTGTTTCTGGACCTCTGCCTCTCAAAGCAAACATCGTATTTCTGATCAGAGTGATTTAAAGATGTAAATGGTCAGATATATCCCCCAAAAGTGTTGCCTGATAAGCTCAAGGAATTAGCCTCAATCTGTAACTTAATTATTCCTTGCAGGTGTGTAGCAGACCCACGAATGGAAAGGAATTAACCATTATTGAGCTATTATGACTCAGGACTTTTATATGTAATTTAATCTTTATCAAGAGCCTATCAGATTCTCCTTGACTTATGATGGGGTTGCATTCCAATAAACATCATAAATTGAGAATATCTTACATTGAAAATACATATAATATACCTAATCTATTGAGCATCATGGCTTAGCCTAGGCTTCCTTAAATATGCTCAGAACAATTACATTAGGTAGAGTTGGGTAAAATAATCTTACTGCCACTACCCAGCACTATGAGGGAGTATCATGTTACAAATTGCTAGCCTGAAAAGATCAAAATTTAATGTGTGTACTTTTACATCATCACCAAGTCAGAAAATCATTGTTAAATTGGGGACTGTCTGCATATATGGACAAGTATTAGTTAGGATTAGTATTAAGCAACTATAACAAATAAACCCTGAAATTTAAGTGGCGACACTATGGATTATTATTATTTTTTCTTTACAGAAATAGAGCTGTTTGGTTCCAGGACAATGTTCTCAAAGCTAGGGAGTGGGTGGTAGTGAAAGGATGGGACGTCTGCTCCACACAAAGATTCAGGGACCCAGGCTGGTGGAAGCTCTGCCTTCAACAACATGCAACTTTCCAGTTTGCCTTTAGTGCCAATATTCAGAGGGAGGGAGGGAGAAGGGCATGAGAAAATGAGTGCGGGAGGTTTTACGATTCTGGCTTAGAAGTTACACCTTATCATTTCTCTACACATTTCATTGACTAGAACTGAATCTGCTGGACATCCTTGACTTCAAGGATGGCTGGCAAATGTAGCCTAGCTGGGGACCCAGAGAGGAAAGGAAATGGGACATTTGATGAACAGCTAGTGGTCTCTGTCACAGGCATGAAACAGTATAAATTATTATTTCCATTTTACAGGTAAAGAAGCTATACCTTATCCCAGATAACTCAGCTAGTGAGTGACTGAGAAAGGATTTGGAGGTATAAGCTATCCTGGCACCTCAAAAAATTCCCGATTAAAGCATTACAGTAATTATAATTGATATTTATTGTGCCTTTCATTTCACAATGATTCTAAGACATAGTTCTCATCCTGCAAGTGCCAGGCAAGGGAATTGAGGCTCAGGGTTGTTCTGTAACATGTTTGAATAGGATGAGGTAGAAGCTGACTGCAAACTCCTTTATTTCAGACTCTATGACCTATCTCTCTCCATACCTCTATCTCTATATATACCTCTGCCATGCTTCCTACCGCAACTCCTTAGGGAATCAGGCCTGGATTCATAATGGCTACTGGATGGAGGCTGGAGGAGCATCGGGTCAACTAGGTTATAGTTGACCCTTTATTTTACCCTTTATTAAGCACAACTTTGTTCTCCTGCTATTTTAATACTTAATCCTCCCATCTATTCATGCAGTTTTGATTATAAGTCTCAATGGCAAAATAGGCCTTTACAGTGAATAACATTTACAGTACTACTTCCCTGCACATAGTCACAGATATTATTCTGCAACAAGAGAGAGGATGGGGATTATCACCATAAACAAATGTTTATTGAGCACCTTATTACCGGGGAACTCATGATGCCAGGAAATGAGGAAGTATACCATAGGGTCCCTGTCCTTCCTGGGCTTACGTATAGGTTAGGGAGATGGAAGACGGCTATATAAAAAGACAGATGACTACATGGTGGAGTTTGCTGGGAGCCAAAGGACCAGTGCCAATAATAAGTGTTACAGGATGGCTAGGAGATGGTTTCTGAGCAGCCACTGATGTGCTGGCCTCAGTCCTAGGTGATTTCATATGTTATCGTATTAATCCTATAGGAATTCAATGGTGGGAGTAATTTCTGGGGACTGGATGGTCAGGGCGTCTAGAGAGAGGAGGTGATACTTGAGCTGGGTTGAATTATATGGTGATATTTCTTAGCAGTAATGAAAGCTGGCTGAGCTGAAACCCAGAGCATAATTTCTCCCTGGCTGGCTGCTCCGGATCATAATAGCTTCAGTGCCCTTCAGAACGGAGGTTTTCTGAGCCTGTGAAGATGTGGGAGGTGGGCCTGGCAGGTAAGCATCCTTCCGTTGTTAGCCTTCCACCCATTGCCTTAATTAAATACACTTTTCTTCTTTCGGTTAGTTCTCCCAAGCCTCCAGAAGTTCTGCAATGTCACTGCAGCAGATGCAGCTGCAGTTCACTGAATGGAAATTAGGCAGAGAGCGGAAAGATATCTTGCAAACCCCTTTCACATTGGACATGGGGGTTGTAGACAAGGAGAGAGAGGGGTCTGACTGAAGTGCAAAGGGAAAGGACGATTCTAGAGAAGATTTCCTCCTGTTTCTGAGTCACTTTTCTGATGTGATGTCTGACACATAGAATTCAGTTGCCTTCTGCGGGAGACTCCCAGGTTTGCACTTTTCCTGCAGGAATTTGGAAATAATAGTAAACATACCTATCATGTATTGAGGACTTACTATAAGTGTAAACCCTCCAAGTGGATTATTTTATTTTAATCCTTGCAGCAATGCAAGTCCATTTTACAGATGAGGAAACTGAGGCGTAGGGACTTAAACAAGTTGCTCAAGATTACAGCCCTAGTAAGAGGCAGACAGATGGATTGAAACCCTCATTCTCTTTTTTAAAAAAACTGTTTTTATGTAACAGCTTTATTAAGATGTAACTCGCATACCTTATAAACCCACTTAAGGTGTTCAATTCAATGGCTTTTAGTTTATTCAAAAGTGCAACCATTGCTTTGATCAATTTTAAGAACATTTTCACTTCTTGAAAAAACAACCCTGTATTCATTAACAGTCACTTTCTATTTCTCCCAACCCCTGTCTGCACTTTAGCACTAGGCAACCAATAATCGGCTTTCTGTCTCCAAGGATTTGCCTATTTCATATAGCTAGAATCATAGAACATGTAATCTTTGTGACTGGCTTCTATTACTCAGCATAATGTATTCAAGATTCACCTATCTTGTAGCGTGTACCAGCACTTCATTCCTTTTTATGGCTGACTAATATTCTATGTATGAAGAGACCACATTTTATTTATTGATTCCTCAGTTGATGGACATTTGGGTTGTTTATACTTTTTCAGCTCTTATGAATAATGCTGCTGTGAATACTTACGGGTAAGTTTTTGTGTGGTCATGTGTTTTTATTTCTCGTGGGTGTATACGTAGGAGCAGAATTGGGTCATATGGTAACTCTCTGGTTAACCTTTTGAGGAACTGCTAGACTATTTTCTAGGGGTCCTACACCATTTTACATTTCTATCAGCATTAATCACTAACCAGGTAATTATTACCTTGGTCACTTGTTCGCACTTAGAATATCCATATTACTTAGGAAAACTCTAGTAATGCCAATTAAAAACTGAGAATTTTCTTAATGAGAAGTCTTATAGCTACACTCCAAGTTTGAAAGTGTTGATGTTTTTTTGATTTAAAGATGTCAGTTGAGGCAAGTGCTAAAGAGGCAGATGCTGAGAACTGCCATGTTTGTATTTCCCTTTGTTCCCGGAGGCTTTAGGGAAGCTTCTGTTTATTTCTAATACTGAGTGGGCTCTAGCAGTACCAGAGCAAGTTCTGCTATAGCCCAGGGTCATCTAGGATTCTGAAAAGCCACTGACATTTGCTGAAAGGCAGCACAGAAAAGGAAGACATGCGTAATATCTATGCATATGTCATGCCAGTCTCTTGAAAAGTTAAGTATCTTGGGCATCAAGTTCACTGCCACTTGATTGCAATTGACATAAACCTCGAGACCATTATAAAAATGAAATAAAAAAGAAAGAGAAATCTGGAAGTTCTTTTTCCTTGCCCCCTTGCAACAGAATTTTGAGAGGGCCCCCCAAAATGATTGTCAACATATGCTAGAATGATCCTTGAGGTGTGCTGTCTGGGCATAGAAGAGCTTTGTTGAGTGCTCATTCTGAGGTCAGTGGGTGGGTATGAGAACATAAGAAATGGGCTCTGCCCTCTGGGAGGTTCTCTCCTGCATTATCACAGAAGAACTCAATCTTCAACCATGACCTTAAGAGCTACAAGGGCGGAGAGCAGGAGAAGTGGAGCGTGCTGGAGTGGAGGCTAAGAAAGCCAATGCAGGAAGGGGGAGTGGCCTTGTGGAAAGCCGAGCCAGGACTTGAACTGGAATGAATGGTGTGGCTACTGCAGGTGGGGCAGCAGCACATGAGGAAAGTCAGAATAGCTCGAGGTCAGGGGACAGATGGGCCTGGATGGGAAAGATGGTATCTGAGAATGCTGGAGTGAGAAAAGGCTACAAAGCAGCACAGCATCATGAGAAGAGCATTGGACTGGGTGTCTGGACATATGGAGTCCATTTTCAGCTTTGTCATGAACTATTTTTTGATGTTGGCTCTGTGATCTAGATACTCAGGGCTTCTGTTTCTTAATCTATTGGCAATTAAAGTAGGACTAGTCCCGGCTTCACATTACAATCTCCTGAGTGTTTATTTGAAATACAGATTCCTGGACCCCCGTCCCTGGAGATCATGTTTCTACAGGAATAAAGTGTGGCCCTAGCGAGCTGGTTCTCTTGTCTGTGTGTTGGAAGCACCGAAGAGATTTTAAAACTAATTATACCTTGGTTCCCACCCCCAGAGATTCTGACTCAGTCCATCCTGAGTGCAGTTGGGTTTTGGGAGTCTTCCAAGCTCCCTAGGTAATTGGAATGGGCAGCCCAGAGAGCCACAGCCTCTGGTGTGTTCTGCCATAATGGAAGGCTGGCTGGAGACTCTGATGGAGTCTTGGATTTTGTGGGAAGGATGTTGGGACCAGGTGGAAGAGGGCCTTTTGTGCTAGATGAAGGGATCAGCATCTTGTTTCACAGGTAGCAGGAGACATGTAAGATGAACAGAGGAATAATTTAAGACCTCTTGCCTGTGTACATTAAATTTCTTTGGAGCATGATAGTCATCATCAGGGCAAGAAAGGATAAGAGTAAGTTGCCTCTTTATTCAGGCTTCTGGAAGAAAAGGGGTGACCATTGCCAACTCCATTGTGTGGCAGGGTCTCATGTCTCTCTGCAAGGCACAAACAGAATGAGTGAAGGGGGAGAAGTGAAGACATGGCCTGGGGGCAACAGGGCAGTGGAGCATGGCCTCCACCAAAGTGTAGGTAGGCATCCCTAACTGAAGCATGGGTGAGTGGGAGACAGCAGCAGGCAGGGTGGGTGGATTTTAAATTACATTTTAAATTATGCTCCTTTTTTAATTGCCCTTTTAGTCTTCGTAGGAATCAAGGAATTCTCAGTTCGACCAGTAGTGTGGCTCTAACAGCTCTCTGACATCTGCCAGTGTCCCCTTTGGACAAAGAGAGCAGGCCCCACGCTTAGAGCCCCAGGTGGCTGATGATGTAGCTATGTCTCTCCTTATCTAAAACTGCATGGTCCCCAAGTTTCAGGGAATTCAGACACAGAGGTTTGATATCTTTGTCTGGCAATTAACATTGGTCTTTCACTGATAGAATTGACTCAAAATTTGCATCTGGAATATAATATTTGAGTAAAAACATGAATTGACTTAAAGAGAAATGTTAATAATAGCACAGCTGGAAAGGTAAGGCAGAAAGGAAATACAATTGTGAAGGAGTAGACAAATAAATGACTTTTAGGAGACACCAGTGGGTTCTTTCCAGAACCTAGACTGGCAGGAGGAAGGCCCAATCAGGGCTCTTCAGGTGCATGTGGCCTCATGTCTCTAGTTTATAACAGTTGAGGTCTCCACTGGATAATCTTTAAAATTTTTTTCTTGTCCGAAATATTATGTTTACACAGTATTCGGAAGTATAGTCCCTTCCCCAGGAGACTGATTATACCTGGTCATTCACCAGTGGCCATGACACCACGCTGTGTCCCATTGGATGCTGAGGGCTCATGAGCAGCTCCTGGCATAAACCAGCGGCCCAGATAGGAAACTGCAGGGCAAGAACATCTTAAGGAACGTGAGCCCTGCATTCTAAATCACCCAAGTCTTTCAAGGGGAATAACCAAAAACAAAACACATAGAAACCAAAATAAACCAAGTATTCTTATAGTTACCGATGGAATTTCTCCCCACTTTCAATTTCTTTGTGTGTGTGTGTGGGGTGGGGTGGGAAGTTTGTTGTTTCTTTCCGTTCCTAAGAATGTTTTGTCAGGGAACAGATGAATCCTATTTCAAATGTGATTATTGCCACTATATTTGTGCTTCATTGGACCAACATGGAAAAATTCCTCTCCAATCTCCCTCTAATCTTCCCCAAAGTTAGTGCCAACAGATGTTGTTTCATAGATCATAGGAGAGGGGTTTTGTGGTTCTCTAAGTGTGTGGTTCTCAAATGTTAGTGATTTTCAAAATACAAGTATCACTTGGGGAGCTTACTGAAAATGCAGGTCCTTGGGCCCCAGCCCTAACAATCTGATTGGTCAGGTATAGGGCAGGGCCCAGGAGCACGAATCCTTAACAAGCTTCCCCGTGATTCTGATGCTGGTGGTCCGCAGACTACCCATCTGGAAGCCCTGCTCTAAGGGAAGGCACTTGATGCGTGTAGCGACTTCTCTTGTACTGAACGTTCTCAAAGTTTCTAGGCAAGGCTGTCCTTAGTATTGTGGTGTAAACTGTAAACCTTCCTGCCCCTCACCCCTGCACTGTCCCCTCCCACCTTTATTTTTACTCAGGCTTTAGATGAATATTAAGTGCAACCATGATGTGATCAATATCTCAACAACAGGAAAAGATAATGTAACGGTTTATGGGTGTAGGCTTGAGTGCTTTGAAAGTTTGCTTTCAAATTCTTTTTTTTTTTCTTTTTAAGTTTTGAGAGCTTGGTCAAGGTGATAGACCGCTTGTCCCCAATTTCCTCATCATTAAAATGGGTTAACCCACATAACTAATTAATTGAGTTAATCCTCATAAAGCCCCAGTACAAGGTAAGCATTCATAAAGGTTAGCTGTTATTAGTATGGTAAGAGTTGGGAGAAAACAAAAGAAAATGGGCTAGAAGAGCAGGATATGGGAGTTGTGAAAGTGGAGCTTACATTCCAAAGGTTGTGTATGACCAGGGAGGATGGGTGGCATTCCTTCTAAAAAGGGACGTACATACCTGTGAGCGTCTCATCCTGTCCAATGCAAACTTCTATGGCTCCTCGGTGCACTGAGTGGCAGCAAAGTCATGTATGTGGGGATAAAGTCCCAAGCAGGAGAGAGCCATCCTGTCACCAGGATTTCACACAGTGGGTCTCCGTTTGGCATTCACATCACAGCGATCACTCAATGTCAAGTTTCTGGGCATAGTGGCTACTTGGTGACATCATGGAGCTCACAGCCAAGTGCCCCATTGGCAAGTCTACCATGACTGTTTTCAACACAGCATCTCCTGGGCAGCCTCCAAGACTGGGCTGTTGGCTCATACCTCCTAGACATTGAGTTCCAGAAAGCTAACTGGGCTTTTTTAGCACGTTGCTCAGGGTTCTAACACATACTTTTATTTTTCAGATGCCTACCAATTTATGCACAAATAATTTAGGCATGTAGTTAGTGAAACACATTCTCCTTTTCCTTCTCCTGTATGCAGAAGTACTGTACCTGGACTTTGACAGAGAAGGCAGACATTTCTCCTTGGTGTATCTGAGCCTCAGGCTGTGAATTGAGCCTGTTTGAGTTCCTACTACGTTTTCTTTGAGTGGTAGAGTGTGCCGGCTAAGAAATACGGATAAATCTAATGAGGAACATGGGAGGGGTTTTCATAGGCAGAGAACAGAAAGTCAAGGCAGCCAGTCTAGGTGCTGACGGCTCCTGGGTGATGAGAGGAAGAAGAAAGGGGGCTGTCCGAAAGCACCCACCCCTCCCTTTCTCTACATCCTTTTCCTTTTCCTTTTTTCCGCCTCCTGGTTTCAGGAAGGGAGGAGGAAGAAAGAAGAGCAAAGAATTGCCCTTTTGCTATAAACTTCCAATCTTGATCACATTTGGAATTTCTGAAGTCACCTTCTAAGTCTTAGAATGCGACTCTACAAATCTCCCAAATAGTAGAAAAACAATTACTCTGACTTCCAAAGTGAGATGTGAAACTCAAGTAGTGATAACTTCTACTGAAGGTATATGTTAAAATGCACAGATAAACCAGAAAGCCATTGCCTTTCCAAGCTGTGAGCCACACCTCCCTCTGCCCTGTTCTTTTCCGGCCACCAGGATACACTCTTTTCCTGCCTGGTAGCAGCTCCAGCCATTTTCTCTGTTTCCTCTCCCACAGTCAGCCCAGTTTGAATCCAATAAGGGACTCCCTCTGTGTAGCCAAACAAACCTGGACTCCTGATGCAAGTGGAAGATGCGGAGCCCTGACCCCAGCCAATGATAACAATGTCATAACATGTTCTAGATTTGCCTCTTAGGCTCTTGCATGGCTTTTGCTGCCTGCCTTTAATTTTTGCTCTTACCACAAGCCAATAGAGATACATATCAAAGACTTATCAGATGAGTGCGCGCAATAGAACTGAAATGCCCAGTGTATCTAATGTAGCAAGTTCTAAATAGCTACCCTTCAACTAAATTCAAAGAATATCATTATTCCTATGTTCCTTCTTTAAGGGGAAAATAACTCCTTTGGCAAACTAGAGACACTAAAAGAATGTTGCAAAGGTATATAAGAAAATAGAAAACACAAGAAAATTGAAAGTTAACAGAACATTTTCAAGTATTAAGTTTTTACACAAGCTTAGGGTTGGTCTGTATTCTGATGTCACTGAAATATCCCCGATTTAAACCTAAGTACTTTAATAACTAGTTAGGGAAAGAAAAGCTTGCTTTCCCAGGCAAGCAGCAATAGAAACCTTTCTGTTAGATTCCTTTGATTACAATAGCTCTTTGTTAACAGATTGTAACTTTGCCCCAGGACTGGTGATAAGCTCTTAATATGGGACGACCTGCCCTTTCCATAAAGAGAAGCCTTCACCTTGAAGATGGATTGAAAAGAAAATACATGTCTAGCATTTAAAGTTTATTCTTATTTGCCTTCAAGTGTCTCTTTGCCTAAGAAGTCGGACAAAATCAACATTAGTTTGGAAATAACGTACAGCCAAGCACACCGAATAGAAGAGATTCTTCACACTTGTTGCTTGGAAACCCATCTCAAAGTAGCAAATAGGGTCACGCATCTTTAGGTGTGTCCCTGCTGCTGTGAAGAGAAAAATGTCTACTTTGGAAGGAGGATATCTAGCCAGATTTTACAGTGATCAATAAACAAGTAACCGATCATAGATGCACTTGGAGGAGGGCAACTAAGACTGTTTGGGTCCCACCTAGAAATCATCTCATCAGAGAGTAGAGTAGTGATTTAACAATACTATTCTTATTATTATCATTATTTTGTAATACTATTATTTTGTAATACCATTGTTTTGCAATGCCATTTCCAGCTACAGAAATGCTGGGGTTTAATAGTAAGAAGGAACTTAAAAAATAGTTCTGTTTCTTCTCATTTTATAGTCAAAGAAATAGAGGCTCAAGGTCACATCATTGGTCAGGATTAGAATCCAGAGATACTAAATCCTAGGCCAGTGGACTGTTCCCTCCCACTGCCTTGTTATCTGATGAGTAAAGACATTCGCTAGGAGGAACAACAACAAAAAAACCCTAGAAAAGGAGCTCAGGGAAATGACCAAGTCAGATGTGTGGGTTCCACTCGACCTAAAACCCAGCCTCCCAACCCCCAACCCTTCCACCCACACTGCTTGCTAAGCGTTTCTTCCACACTTCACCTCCATTTCCCCTTACAGTGGATAGGTTTACATTCCTGTTATGCCCAAGAAAGTTCCAAAAATACACAGGAAAAGTCTGGTTATATGGTATTTAGAATTGGCCCCAGAACAGAACCTACTCTGAAAAGGGGTTTGTTTGCAGTGTCTATTTGGTGGCCAGGATCTAGCATCATGGTGTTGGCTAGGCATTGAGAATAAGCACTTGCATATTTGTACTCTGTTCCGGCCAGTCTCAAGCATTTGAGTTTTTCTTGTTGCCCAGGCCTGTGTTCATGATCATGCCCAGTTAGGGGCCCAGGATGTTTAATTAGGCAGACAGGAATCGAATCCTGGCTGGACCCCCTACTTAACCATGGGCAATTTTTTATTCACTATAAGACCCTGTTTCTTCACCTGCAATGGGCAAAATAACGTATACCTTCCAGAGTTGATGAAACGTGAAGAAGATAATGTCACTAAAGGGGTTGTCACACTCTGTTCCGTGGCTCGGTAGTAGAGTGTCGGCCTGGCGTGTAGATGTCCTGGGTTCGATTCCTGATCAGGGCACACAGGAGAAGTGACTGTTTCTCCCTTTTCCTTCTACTCCTTCTCTCCCTCTTCCCCTCCCACAGCCAGTGGCTCCATTGGTTTGAGCATGGCCCCGGGCACTAAAGATAGCCCCGTTGGAGCACATCAGCCTTAGGTGCTAAACATAGCTCGGTACTCAAGCATTGGCCTAAGATGGGGTTGCCTGGTGGAGCCTAGTCAGGGCATGTGGGAGTCTGCCTCACTATCTTCCCTCCTCTCACCTAAAATATTAAGAAATATTAAGAAAAAAGGGGGGTTGTCAGAACGTGTGACATGAACTCAATGCTCAGAAGTGGTGACTGGCGGGTCAATGCTCAGAAGTGGTGATTGGCACCACCGTTCTCATTATCAGGTGGGAGCCATGCACCGGGACCTGATGCATATCAGTGCTTAACAAAACGTTAACTTGAATCAGAGGCTTTTACAGAATCACCTAAAATAACCTCTCCAGTTTGTTAAGGATATAGCTCTACATTCTGGGTGAAATTTAATTTCCCTTAGATGCATATTTGTGAAGGATTGGGCAGAAACAGAGTTGAGGTCATGCTAGGGCTGTACCTGCTGGATATGACCTGGCTTCAGGTCTACCATGTAATCTGAAGGGCAGGGTGGTAGGTGTGGGAAGAGAGGCATCAGTTCCTTGGTTCACATTGAGGTTCTGAGGTAAGTTCTTGGTGAATTCAGAACCTGGAGGCATCTGGCACGATTGAAAAAGAAGTCCCAATCACCCATGACGGGATCACTCTGAGTGCAAAACCACTTCTTACGGGGAATTTTCAAAGGCTCGTCTCCTGATATCCAAGCCTAGCAGATTATAAGGTTCTTGAGTCTCTCTGTCCTAATGATGATTCTCAACTATAATATTATGTATATGGAGAATGAAACCTCCCCCAAGTGGTGTCACGAGGGATTTCTGGGACTTTCTACTTCACCATGCTTAATATGATCTGGGATTACTCCCTGTTTTGGGTTCAAGCCCTGATACTACCACTAGGAAGTTCTGGACATTGGCAAAGTACTGAAACTCCTTGAAGTTAATTGGCAGTTGACTTATCAGTTACCCACCCGTGTGAGGGCTGGCTGAAGAGGTGGATGGAGAAGCCTAATCAGATACTTTTGACAGGTTTTGATGGTACTGGTGTCAACAGTGGGCAGGCAAGGAATCCAAAGGCAGGGGAGGGACATAGCCAGGAGAGTTTGCAAAAGCAGAGCCAGGCAATCTAGCATTTCAAAAGGGTGACAGCTGGGACCCAAATATTGCTTGGGCTAGGTGTTTGTGTCTGTGAGTCCTCATGACATGGGACAAATTTCTTGACTTTTCTGATCCTTAGTTTTCTGTGTGTAAAGTGGGGATAATTACTACTTTCCTGCTTACTCTGTGGTGTTGTGACACTCAAGGTCATTTGTGTAAGAGTGATTTGTAAAGCCAATATGTAACTTAAACGTATTGATACTTTTATTACTATGGGAGATGAGTGAGTAATCTCCTTTTCTTCTACTACCGTTTCCAATACTCTCTCTTCAGTTCTCCTTATCTCCCCTCATTTGAGGAGAGGGTATTGTGCTCCTTAGTGCAAAATGGGAAACCCAGTTAACATGATGTAATATTTAGGGCTCATCTAGCATGCAAAGGGCAAATGGTTCCTATTTTAATTATATTAGACAAAAGGTAAATAAATGATTGAATTGAGTTTGACATTTGTAGTCAGAAGGAGGCTTTGCTTTTTACTAATAACCTTAAAACAAAAGATTTGAAAAATTAGCTGATTACATGAGTGATAGAACAGATTTGTGGTTCAGAACGGGGATGGTGCTGGAGGGTTTGAGCTGAAAAACCAGCCGGAGAGATTCAGGTCTGGAAAATGCCTACAGAACCTATTCACTTCTACAAAGGAAATTTCCATCTCAGAACAGCTCACTTGACCCTAGTCGTGATAGCTCTGCCTGCCCCTGTTTTTAACTTTTATTCGGTTAGTCCATCTGGCTCCTGGTACCCATTAAAAGTAGTTTATGTAGGAATCTCTGCAGTCTGAGGTTGTAGTTCACAGAGAAGTTTGATATTTCTACTTATCTTTACTGGGCCGCTTGTAAAGAGATCGAAGGTCTTAACCAAGTACTGTCTCTAAGTCCATTTGGAGAAAAGATGATGGGTAGGTGATTAAGCTGTTAAAATAGAGGAAAACACAGGATCCATTAATGGTCAGAAGGAAGACATCAGGGCAAACACTGAGCTATTTGGCTGCTTGTCTAGGCTAATCAGTGTGGGGTCTGTGTGCACGCATGCCTGTGCTTGTGAGCACGTGTGCACCACATCCATTTGGGTAAAATTGTGATGAAGGCTAAGATATTTCCCGTCATCCCTTCTCCATTTTTGTGTCTTTGCTCTCGTTGCTTCTCCCTACTGGTCCGATACCTGATTCCTCACTCCCTTTCTGCTTTAACCTGTCTCTGCGAAGTCGGCTGAAGGAGCTTTGCTTTCCTACATACCCAGGGGGGTTGATCATTAACAGCTTAGAGTGGTATTAATAAGAGTGTGGGAAGCATTTGCTTTTTCAAGTTTTTGCTTCAAAGAAACTCTTGGGATAAAGAGGGTGGCAATGTTGACCAGGATATCAGGGGCAGGGTCTAGTGTTTAAAAGTCATTTCATCCAAGGACCTGAAGATGTGATGATATTTCACCCAGAAGAGAGTTCGAGAAAGAGAAATGGGAGCTGTCCTGGAGAGCAATAGCAGTGGCAGGGGAGAGCCGGTCCCATCGCCGACCCTCAGGCCTCCAGGGAAGGGGCCCGGCATGGGACAGAGTTGGGGGAGCTCCAAGGCGCTGGCTGGGCTGATGGGTGTTCTTGCAGTGAGTGGGAGACAGGGAGGGGCCAGCCACACCAAAGCCCTTCACACTCCAAATACTATGATTCAGCCATTCTCCTCCGACGGGTGCTGGTGGGACATCAGCCGTGCAGTCACAGTCACCAGAAAATGCTATTTTCCTTCTGCTGTGCTGTGGTGTGAAAGCAATTATTAGGCTTTTAAGAAAGTTAAGCCTGTGTCCCCCCTTTTCCTGCCAAAAATGTTAGTATTCGCTTCTTCCTCCGTGTTTTGTTTTATTTTTTTAAGGGGTGCTTGGGTAGCTTGAATGTGCTCATTTCAACCTCCCGCAATTTCTTGGAGGCTGAATAAATTCCTGCCTAGGCGTTCTCAAGTGCAAGGTCATTCAGATGACATGAGATACAGAGGAAACATGGAATCATTCTCGTTTTCAATAAACATCTCTGATTAGTATTCATTTGAGATATTAACAGTGCTGAGAGTAAACACCAGGGTTTTATCCCCTCATCTAAATGGGCATTAGCTCAAGGTATGTCCCTTCTGTTTTGTCATGATTCATAAATCACCCGCCTATAAAAATCAGAGGCTGAGCATATTTGGTTACCTGTGGCAGTGATGGGCTTTCTATCAGTGACATTTACCTTCCTGCCCTGGGCTCTTCTTAAAGTACTGGAACCTTTTCTCTCTTCACCTTTGACCTGGTTTCCTGTCCCTGCATAAACAGCTTCTCCCTTTCATTCGACAGAGGTCCGCAGAAGAGCAATGAAACATTACGAGACGTGGTTTCGTTTGTGTTTGGGTTCTCTGCAGAGTGCTCTGGCTGGATGTAATCAACTGTGATTTGCTCAATGGGCTTCCAGCAACGATGTGCAGATGCCGCACTTGACGTGTTTGGGCACAAGGTAGTTTAATTCAAGTCTTATTTGCACCTATGACTTGATGTTATTGGGGCTTTGTGTCCAGGAAGCCAGGTCCCAGAGAAAGCCCGCCCCTGCTCAGCCTGCTGTGCACGTGAATGCACACCATAAAAAGGCCGAAGCATTCACTTAGCTATCGGTTCCAAGCAGGGGCATTTAAGAACTGAGGTAAAGTATGGCCTTTTGTGCTCTTTATTTGTTGTTTATTTTTTAAAATGACAGTTATGAGTCTGTTCCTCTTTCACACCATTGGACCTCAAAAGCCTAGTAGGTTGGGTCATTTAAGAAGATCATTTCAAAAGGTCGTGAGGTTGGGAGCGTGGACTGAAGCTCACCCTGTAAATACGCTGTAAAATGTTCCCGTTATGGGGTCTGATGGGTGGAGGTTACTTCCTTGGTGACCCCTGACATTAAGTGCCATTACTACAAACAAAAGGCTCCCCTGGCCTTGAAATGTCCCACACTGAAAACAAACCCTGATGGAATTATTAGTATTAATCCATTTTTAAATGGCAGTATAATATACATAACATAAAACTTGCCGTGTAACCATTTCTTAGGCATACAGTTCTGTGGCACTGAGGACATTCTCGTTGGTCGCCGACCATCACCACCTTCTATCCCTAGAACATCTTCCTCTTTCCAAACAGAAAATGTACCGTAAACATAATCTCCCCATCCCCATCTCCTCCTTCCTGCAGCCCTAGCAATCAGTACTCTGCTTTTTGTCTCTATGAATTTCACCATTCTTTTATTATTATTTTTATTTATCTGTATTCATTTTAGAAGAGACAGAGAGAAGGGAGGGGAGCAGGAAGCATCAACCCTCATATATGCCTTGACAGGCAAGCCCGGGGTTTGGAACCAGTGACCTCAGTGTTCTAGGTCAATGCTCTATCTACTGCGCCACCCTAGGTCAGGCAAAAATTCTTTCTTTTTTTAAATTCATTTTACAGAGTGGGGGCAGGGATTGGGGGGGGGGGGAAGAAGGGAAGGAGCAGGAAGCATCAACTCCCATATGTGCCTTGACCAGTCAAACCCATGGTTTTGAACCAGTGACCTCAGCGTTCCAGGTCAATGCCTTTCCCACTGCGCCACCACAGGTCAGGCCAAATTTCACCACTCTAGGGACTTCTAGAGCTGGGAGACCATGAACTTCCCACTCACTCACATAAGCAGCACTCCCCTCCGCTGCTGCTGCCGAAAGTGTGATGATCCCCCCAGTACCCTTTCTACATATTCACAGGCTTCCCTAACTCTCACCACGTTTCTTAAAAAAAAGTCAGTGAGTAGACAGTATTCTAACTGTTCTGCAATTTGTTCTTTTTAAGTACCAACATGTCTTGGAGATCTTTTAGGATTTAATTCTTTTTTATTGGCTTCATAGTACTCTATAACGTGGGTATGTTATAATTTATATAAACTGCTCCCCAACTGATGGACATTAACATTGTTATACGTTGTTTCACTCTTATCCATGAGGCAGTGATAGACACCTTTTATTTATTTACTTATTTATTTATATTATTTAGAAGGCGGCAGGGAGAGAGAGGGACAGAGAGACAGGAATGTTGAGCTGCTCCTGTATGTGCCCTGGCCGGGTGTCGAACCGGCAACCTCTGCATTTTGGACGATGCTCCAACCAACTGAGCTATCCGGTCAGGGTTTCGATCTACATCCTTTAACATCCTCATTTTGTACATATGAGCATGGATTTTTTTTAGTTAAAGCATAATTCCTGAAAATGGAATTTCTCAGTCAAAAGGCATGTCCACTTTGAATTGTGATAGAGGCTGCCAAATTGTTTTCAAAAGGCATCACTAAGTTAAGCATTCTTCAAATGAATGATGATCTTACATTTCCTGGCATCCATTCCAGCATTTGATAGTGTGAGTCTTTTAAACTTCTGCCAATCTGACAAAAACATCTTAAAATTTGCTATTTGCACTTATGTACAGGAATGGGACAGGGCAGACGGTCCGAGGGCAAACAGGGAAGGGGAGGTGAGAGGAACTGTTCTGAAATGTGCAGGGGCTGGGTGAAGCCCATCAAGAACAGATGTTCCCAAAGACATTCGGATGGCTCACTTCTGCTGTATTCACAGCTATGTGGCCTCTTGCTGCAGGGCAGGGAGTGACCCAAGCTGTCTGCCCACCAGAGTGACCCACAGTGGCCTCTAACCGCAGTGGAGACCGACACAAGCTTTGCTTCAGAAGCAATAATGCATTTAGCTGTCCTGAGGCTCATCTTGAATTTGCTCCACCCGGTTCTCCCTCTGCCAGGGATGCTCTTTCTCCAACTCATCTGTCCAAGCTGCTCATCTTCAAGTCCTCTTAATGTCACTTCCTTAGAACAACCTTCTGGAGGTGGCACTGGTCTAATATTTATCTTTCAAAGCGCTTACAACAGTGGTTCTTAACCTGGGTTCTATCGAACCCTAGGGGTTCGATGAGTCGGTCTCAGTGGTTCGGAGAAGCCTCTGCCACGGAGGCCAGAATAAAGTAATACCGTAATTTGTTGTGAGTTCATGCTTTTGTTCTTTGAGCAAGGTGATGTTCATGCACGGCTCATTTTGTGCACCAGTAAAAAAACATATACCTATGTCTTGAATTTGGAAAAACAACCATATTTTATTTATCACTAAAGAAGGGTTCGGTGAATGCACATATGAAACTGGTGGGTTCGGTACCTCAAATAAGGTTAAGAACCACTGGCTTACAACAATTGTAGTTAAATGTTTGTGTGATGTTGTCACTGAGTGTTGATAAGTGTCTCTTATCTGCCTCTCGCTCTAGCTTAAGCTTAGTGAATGTTGGAAACGGGTGTATTGGAGTCACTGTTGTATCCCTGTGGCTATCACAGAGTAGGCACTCAATCAATATTTGTTGGATAAATTGAGGAAAACCAGGCACTTGAAATGTGGGACATCATTACTCTTAATTTATAAATGAGAAAATCAAGGTCTAGAGAGGTTCAGACACACACATGATGGAAGATTGCTGTGTGTCAGGCAGAGGCTCACTGCTTAGTGCTCAGAAGAATATTTCGTGCTTGTTTGAATCATTTTACCTCGAAGAAACCCTGTGATGTAGTTGTTGTCTTTATCCCCATTTTACAGATGGGAACATCAACACACAGCTCTCCACAGGAGTAAAATAAGGATCATCTACTTATACCATAGCGAGGGTTGGTCCTTGACAACTTTGTAAGGAAGGGATGGCCAGTTACACTTCCATTGCCTTCTCTTGGAGGAGGCTCCAAGGCCTGAACTTACTTGTCTTGGTCTACTCCCCTTAGGCTGATAGGTGATGAGCTAACTGCTCTCACTAAACGAGCCAAGGTTTTAATGGTCTAATTATTCTTCTAGGCTCCTGGGCATTTTCAAAGAGGATTCCAGGGGTAGCAGCTTCACCACATTGAAGAGCTGTCCTGTGGTGGAGATTACAGGGTCCATTGCAGACTGGGAAAAACCTTAGCCTCCCTGACACGTGTCAGAGCGGGCTCAGTCCCCAACTCGCCTGGTGAAGTCTGGCCATGCACACGGCTCTATTTGTATCGCTCCTTGTCTGAGCTGAAAATGCTTACAGGGGAAATTGCTTCATGGAGACAGATCGAAGGCCTTATGACTTCTGTTTTCTCTCCCCTGAGCTCCAGGAGACATTTAGGAATCACATTTCCAGTCTCAAAATAGAGATGAAACCTACTTTAATTCATCCAATTTACCTCTTGATATCTCAGCGTTTCCACAAAGGGAGTCAGCGAGAATGTATTCTTGACAAGCTTGGAGGCAGAACGGGGTGACGCAGGAGCAGGGACTGGGAGGGAGAGCTGACCGGCTGGAGTTGGAACCACAGCTTTTTTGCTCTTTAATTATTTAAGCTTTCTGCGTTGAAAGGCTCTCTTTTGTTAAACAGGAATGATGATACCTTCTAGGCACGGTCACTGGGAGGATTAGAATAATATGTCAAGCAGCTGATGAAGAACCTGGCCAATGTCAGGCAAACATCACATGGTAGCTATGATGTTCAGATTTAAAGGAATTTACAAGGTCAAGTTTTGGGGCCAGTAAATTTCCTCAACTCTACCTTTCTTAAATGTATAAGGTTTTGCTAGAGTTTTGGAAGCATTGGCGTGTAATATGATAAACAGGCTTTATTTCCATTTCCTCTTAATTTGGTTTATAGTACAGTGTTATGAAAAAATGTGTGACTCATTTAATAGTCACACTAGTCCTGGGGAATGATTTTTAAAATTAGTATGTATCTTTCAATTGTTTATATATCTTAAAATCCTTTCCTGCTCTTTCTCTCTTTAGCTACCCATGAAACCATAAAGGATTTCTTGAGTGTTGTTTTCTTGGGACCATAATCAGGATGGATTGCTGAAAATATGACAATTGTCTTTTCAACTTTTAAAATGATTTTTATTTCTAACATTAAGATTCAAAAGTAATACACGTGCAATAAATATAAATAGCAAGGCCAAATAAGTATCACATGGTTTGTAGAATCTCAGTGGTTGTTTATACCCAGGCTAAAGTGGATTGAAGGTTGAATATAGTGGGAGTGAGGACTATGGTTCACTGACAAAACTCAGCCTGCAGACTAACTGGTTTGACACCTATCTATCTGATTTATATTTGGGGTTCTCAGGGTCTAGCTCACACTAGGTGCTAGATAAGGGTTTATTGCATGAACGCATGAATAGATAAGAATAATTTTGGTCCTGATCCCACCATAAACCCCCACCATAGATATCATCTTAACTTTACACCAAAGGATAGAAGAAATTTGCCTCCAGTCTTTAGGGGAACATGGTTACTTTAGGGGGTAGTGTAAACAATCCAGCTCCACAGTTTAACAGCCTTTTGCAACCTAATCAGGCAAGTGAGGTGGGGGTTGGGCAGACCATCAGCTTACAGCCAATTCCCCACACCTCTGTCCCCTAAAAATCTAAACTCCAAAAACCCTGTTGGTTTTTTGGTCCCCAACAGGCCATATTTCTCTGGAATACCATAGGGCACACCTGAAAATCTTCTAGGGTGCACCAGTGCACCCTGGCGCACACTTTGAGAACCAACACTTTGAGAACCACTGCCTTAGTTGTTCATTGATTGCTTTCTCATATGTACTTTGACCAGGGGACTACAGCAGACCGAGTGACCCCTTGCTCAAGCCAGCAACCTTGGGTTCAAGCTGGTGAGCCTTGCTCAACAAGATGAGCCTGTGCTTAAGCCGGCGACCTCAGGGTTTCGAACACGGGTCCTCTGCGTCCCAGTCTGATGCTCTATACATTATGTCACCACCTGATCAGTCTAAACTTTTCATTCTTTCTGTAAATGTTGATCGAATACCTGCTTCATGCTAAGTACTAGGCTTGGGGATGACCTGATGAGCAAAACCAATTCTTCCCTTCCCTCTTGAAGCTTACATTCTTAGGAGGCCAAGGCTTCACCTGGATAAAAATAAAATATAGCTGCCAAGGGACTGGACACTTTCACTAATAAAGAGAACTGGAGTGACTGGGTGATGTGTAAGGCCTGGAGAGGCAGAGAGAGGACAGGCCGAGTAAGGACATTGTTATGGACTGAACTATGTTCTCCCCAAATTCATATTTGAAGCTCTAACCTTACCCAATGAGGCTATATTTAGAGCAGTGATTCTTAATCTTTTTTGAGGTACCAAACCCACCAGTTTCATATGCGCATTCACCGAACCCTTCTTTAGTGATAAATAAAATATGATTTTTTTTTCCAAATTCAAGACATAGGTATACGTTTTTTTACTGGTGCACAAAATGAGCCATGCATGAACATCACCTTGCTCAAAGAACAAAACCAACAAAGTGCATGAACTCACAACAGATTACAGTATTACTTTATTCTGGCCTCCGCGGCAGAGGCTTCTCCGAACCCCTGAGACCGACTCATGGAACCCCTAGGACAGTGGTTCTTAACCTGGGTTCGATGGGGTTCAAAAAAGGTTAAGAACCACTGCCCTAGGGTTCAATAGAACCCAGGTTAAGAACCACTGATTTAGAGATTCGGACTTTAAAGAGATAACCAAGATTACATGAGATCATAAGGGTGGGGCCCCAATTCAATAGTCCTGGTGTCTCTTTAAGAAGAGAGGGAGACGCAACAAATGCACCTTCAAATGGGAAAGGTCACGGGAGACCACACCCAGAAGTCAGGAGTCTGTGAGCCGGGGTGATAGCAATCCTGTTGACACCTTGATTTTGGCTGTCCAGGGTCCAGACCTGTTAGGAAACAGCTTTCTCTTGTTGAAGCCACACACACAGTGTGTAGTATTTTCTTACAGCGTCCTGAGCAGACTAATGTAGCCAGATTAAGGAGCCTAGATGTTACTCTAAGGGGCCATGGAAAGCAGTGAAAGGCTTTTAAACAGGGGCTAGCATGATCAGTTTTGTGTTTTACTCCGGCTGCAATGAGAAAACTGAAGAGGAAAAAATAAGGAGATATACTTCCCTTTGGGGAAAAAAAAAAATCCCAGGAGCCCTAATTTAAAGTCTAACTCTATTTTCATTTGCAGTTCAGAGTTGGTTGCAGGCATGGAGTTCCATTTAGGGTAGATTCTGGAAAGAATGACCATAAAAGCCTCACGTTTTGATCAGCAGTAATGGCTGTTACAGCGTATGGAAGTCTCTTCTCTGACTCTGAATCCAGCGGGCTGGAAAGCGTCCCGCAGGAAGACAGTGGACGCTGGTGGGGCTGTGGCTCACCTGCTGTGTTCTTGTTAGGCGTGGCTTTGTTCTTTCTTCCTCTAAGGTGATTTTTGGTTGAATTCACAGGCCAGTGTGAGAGCTGGGGGTGGGTGTGGGGATGGGGGGGGTGGGGCGGTGGACTTCAGAGTGAAACACTGCATGATACCTTCCTTGTTCAGCTCTCCCACGATCTTCCAAGTTATTTGTGTTTGTTTCAGCCCTGAAACAACATTTATGGAACCCTAAGAACAATTATGAGGAAATAAACTCCTAGAAAATCTAGGAAACTTGTCATCTCTAGTTGAATAGAAAATTGATGAGAATGATTAAGTAATAGTTTGAAACAGTAACCATTTTTTTTTAAGCTTGTAATTCTGCATGTTGGCGATTTTGGTTGGGCTCAGCTGGGAGGTTCTTCTGATCTATACACATTGGGATTGGGTAGTGAGGCCTGGGTCTGTAGTCAGCAGCTCGGCCAGCTTAAGGGCTGGCTGAATATCAGTTGGTTGCCTTGGTTCTATTTTATGGGGTCTCTGATATTCCAGCAGGGTAGCCCGGGCAAGAGGGCGAGCCCAGCGAGTATGCACTTATCAAGCCTCTGCTTACAGCATACTGGCGAATGGCTCATTTGGTTAAAGCAAACCTCATGGCCAGCCGGAATCAAGGGGTGAAAAACAGAGTCTACATCTTGATGTGAGTTAATATAAGGATAAACTTAAAAGGGGGTGTGGAAACAGGGAGGAGAAGAATTTGTGGCCAGTTTTATAGTCAACCTCTCTCTCTAATTTTAGTCATTCTCTGTACAATGCTTACAACTTTTGCCATGGTCACGTACTTTAAAAAAAATTAACTTCAGCTAAAAAAGATACCTACTTTTGGTTCTTCCTAAGCAATCTTATCTTTGAAATCACAGACTTAATGTGTTGGTAATTGTGGGTTTAATTGTGTCCTTTCAGCATCTACATAGTCAAGTTCTAGCCCTCAGTACCTCTCAATGTAACCTTATTTGGAAATAGAGTTATTGTGGATGTAATTAGCTAAAAAGGAGGTTGTACTATAAAGTAGGGTGGACCTCTAATCCAGTGTGACTGGTGTCCTTATAAAAAGGTGGCCATATGAAGACAGAGGCAGTAGAGGAGTAGTGTGTGATAACAAAGGCAACTGCAAGCCGGGGAATGCCAAAGATTGCCAGCAAAGCCCAGATCTAGGCAGAAGTAGTCCTGTCCTGCAGGTCTCAGGAGGAGCCTGGCTCTGCTGACAACTAGGTTTCAAATTCCTAGCATCCAGCACTGTGAGACAAAAAATGTCTATAGTTTGAAGCCCAGCAGTTTGGGATATTTTGCTATGACAGCCCTAGAAAACTAACATCATTATTTAAAAAAAAAATACTAGCTTAGACTGTACGAAATTGTCACCTGTGTATCTTTAAGAGACAAAATGGTCAAATAGCAGCAATTTCACATTAAAATGAATACCTGGCTATTGTAAGAAGTTTGAACTGTCTAAAATTATCTTATATACTATCATTGGCACATTGCTATACACTTTTGAAGTCATCAGTGTAAAATGCTCCTTTCTAAAATAACTTCTTTAGATTTTTCTGGGAAGTTCAGGTTCCAGGTAAGTTTTCTTTCCTGGTTTTACATACTTGAGGAAGCATTAGAATAAAAAGCTGTACAACTGATTTGAAAATGCTCTACACCTGACTTCAAAAGTTTCTTAGTACTGAGCTTGGTATTTTAAAAGACTGTAAATTTGTCTCTGACCTTGGGGTATTAAAACAATTAGAGAGTGGATTTTCCAGAACAAGATGTGTTATTTGTGTTCTAAATATGATTTGTGAATTGAATCTAGTTTTCTTCACTGAGACAGTCCATATTCACTGGCAACTAACCGCTTCATTAGAATTGAATTTCAGTTTCTTTTTGCATGGAAATGATAATAATAAAAGAGTAATGAAACCTAAGATTTCTGAATCTTGCAGCTACTAGCTAATTAAGAGACTGACATGATTATTTTGAGCAACTGATCATTTCCATCAATCAACCCAGCAACCCTGATAAGCCAATAATTTTTTAATGGATGTTGAGCCACTGAAAAGTTGCCATAGATACCAAGTTCTCCAGCCATCCCAACAGAAAGTCAGGTTAGAATTGGAAGTGACAGGTGTATTCATCACATAGTTAACAAGCCTTTGAAGGGAGAGAGAGAGAGTTTGTCAGAGTCCTTAGGCTGGGTATAAAAGATGGCAAAGAACACTCAAATTCCCAAAGAGCACTTCAAAAGCGGTAGAAAGGATCCGTTTTTCATTAGAAATGCAGGATGATGTTTGCTTGAAATTCAAGCTCTAAGTAACACATTCCTTGAAGTTTTGCTGGGCTGTCATTTAGCAGGGGTCACCAGGTAGTTATCTTAAGAGCAGAGAAACTTCCGTTTTCTTTTTCTCTTTTTGCATCAGAAGTAATAAGGATGGTTGAGAGCATGGGACAATAATTACTGTAAAAAGCTGTCCTGATTGCACTGTTTATAAATGTGGAAACATTTCTTCACATGTGTATATTTATTTACCAGTTGTTAATACTGTTTGAATAAAAGAGTGGAACCAAGAAATACACTTTTGAGAGTCATTGTGTATATAAGCAAGTATGTATTAGTAAAAAATATGGGATGTTCAGGACTTTTGAGAATAGGTGAGAAAATCCAGAGGGTTTCAAGTTAAAAAAAAAAGTCTATTTCAAAAGTATAGCATACACCTTCCAGTCTCTTGGGGTAGTTGAGAAAACCCAGTTTCACGTCTTCATGAGCTGTTCCTCATCACGTACATCAGCAGTGAGACTGTGTGGAGACACAGTCACACCCTTCGACCCCAGCTACGAGCACTGGAAAGGGAGTCAGGACAAAGAAGAACAGAGTTGTGACCCCGGCTCTGCCATTTACTCCGTGTGACACAAGGCTCTCCAGGACTGGCCCACCTAGGAGGGGTGGAGAGTCTACATTGATCACTTAAAGTTTCATCTGGCTCTCACATTCTCGGGTCTACATGTGTCTATACCAGGGGTCCCCAAACTATGGCCCAGGGGCCGAGGCCATTTATCTATCCCCCGCCGCACTTCTGGAAGGGGCACCTCTTTCATTGGTGGTCAGTGAGAGGAGCACAGGATGCATTCACACCCATAGTTCCCATTGAAATACTGGTTAGTTTGTTGATTTAAATTTACTTGTTCTTTATTTTAAATATTGTATCTGTTCTCATTTTGTTTTTCTACTTTAAAATAAGATATGTGCAGTGTGCATAGGGATTTGTTCATAGTTTTTTTTATAGTCCGGCCCTCCAACGGTCTGAGGGACAGTGAACTGGCCCCCTGTGTAAAAAGTTTGGGGACCCCTGGTCTATACCATGCAGCCAGCTGTGGCTAATGGGGACCTGTGTCTGACGTATCCACCCTGGCTCATTGTCAGCTATGACACTCCCTGGGGTGTGTCACAGGAGTCATGCGGCACCACTTTGGGATCGTGCTCCTAAAATGCTCTCTGGGAATCATGGGAATGAACGGTTGAGACGGTTTGTTTCTAAGAAAAGGGAAGGAGGTTCGTGGAAGTCCCCAAGGGCTCAGAGCCAAGGGTGAGAACTTCAGTGTGTACAAGCACACAGGGAGACTTCATTCATCCCCAAGGAGGGGGCTTTCCCTGGCCAGTCCCCTCTGGGCAGCAGGGTCTTGGCTTCAAAGCCCAATTGGTCTAAGCCTTTTTATTTCTCTCCCTTTATAGGACCTGAAGGGGGACTTCATCATACATAAAGGTCAGTGAAGAAAAGCTGAACCCCCATCAGGGAGTAAATGATTTACTAAACAGCTAATTGATATGAATATTTGTTTTTATACTAAACATGTGTGTGTGTGTGAGAGAGAGTATATATATATACACACACACACATGTTTATATATATATATATATATATATATATATATTCATATCAGTAAACAGTAAAAAATAATAGCCTGCTGTAAGTCTGGTATCAGCACCCCTCATTTCTGCTGTTCTGTTGATTATAACTGGTCCACGATGGCTTCTTTCTTGTTTGCTTGCTTGAATGTATGCAGTTCCTTCTCTTCCAATGCCTCAAGTCCTTGCCTTCATCAACATAACCAGGGAATTTAATGCCTTGAAAAATGTATTGTGCCTTGTATGCCTGTGTTTCTAATCTACATAAAAGGAATTTTGTTATAGATTTCATTCTGTTCCTTTCACTTTTTATTCACCAAGCACTACACTTTTCAGATTCATCCTTATTGCCGTGTGTCCTCATCTCCTTAATTTGATATTGATTTATTCAAAATATTCATTGAGAACATATTATTGTTGGCTGGAAGATAGACACTGATGAAGTCTGCAAACAAGACCTTTGTTCTCTTGGGACTCAGATTCTTCTGGGAGAACACAGGCAATAAATGAGGAAACACATAGTAAATTATCAAGATAATTCTGGGGCGTGAGCAGTGCCTTAAACTGGAATGAAGCAGGGAGGAGTGGGGTATCTGGAGGGCTACTGTACATACGAGATCAAAGTCTTTTTAAGGAGGTCCATTCTGAGCGTGACCCGAGGGAGAAGCATTCCAGGTAGAGACAGTGTAATGCTTGCCGAAAGCTTACCTGCTTAGAACTCTGTAACTCAAGGAGGAACTGGTGAACCCCTTACCAGGATGGCTTAAGACACTCAGATGCGCTACCAGCTTCTTCAAATCTCTGTCTCCTTTCCTGCGCCTCACTCTTTTCCCTGGATATGGGTGGACAGAGGGTGTGTGCTATGGAACAGAGTCACTGTGTTCTCAAGGACTCTTCTATGACAACTATGGGCCATTTTGTTCCTCCCTCCCCCTCCTTTCTTCCTTCATTCTCCCTCACTCCTTCCCTCCTTCTCTCATTCCCTTCTTTCTCCCTTTTTCCCCTCCATCCCAGTGACCATTTACCGAGTATCTATAATATGCCAGACACAGTGCTAAGCACTTGGCGTTGCTCCAAGCATTTTCTCTTCTGTGTTACATCTTAGATATCCTATGTTCTCCCTATTCTCTTCAAAAGTTTAATGGTAATTGGAGAAGTAGCTGACTCCCCTCTTCTCCAAGTTTCCTAGTAGGAAAACTCTTCCCTGTCACTATCTTCTCCGTCTCTGGTTACTTACTGCTCATAGTTTGCAATCTGTCAAAAGCTGTTCAAAAAGATTTTATTTAGATTATTTTGCTAGAGCAGTCAGAATAATAAAACCATTTGCTAAAAACAAAATTTAAAAAATCCAGCTGTATTTGACTGCATTAAGATGTGCTAATCACGATTTTAATAATCGAAAGTGTATACTGGGTGAAGTATGTTTGTGTTTTGTTGGCATGGAGGACTGTCACTGATGAATGCAGGCAATGTCTCCTCGAAGTACAGGCTGGGCCGAGATCTTCCTTCGTAGGAGAGTTGTTTAGAAGGCTGTGTACTTTCCCATGGGCACAGGGTTCCTGTGGAGTTAGGTCTTTACCCTTAATTGCAAAACACCAGTTAACCCATAGCATACTTGACAAGTTGTTTAAATTGTCTAGTTGTACTATAAAATCAAACCAACACTTAACAGCGTCCAAAGGCATTCTCCCCTTTCAGTTGCTCAGCCGTTGTTCTGGTTTGAGATCTCTTTACCCTCCTCTGAATCACCCCAATTACTTCCTCACTGGTCTGTTTAATCTGTCCCCATGTTCACTGTTTATACTGCAAGGATGAAATGTCCAAAATGCAAGTCTGATTGCATTTATAACTCAACCACTGCTTGCAGAATAAAGACCAAACTCCTAACCAGGAGTCTCAGGCCCATGTGGCTTCTCTGTCACTTAGCTGTGAGTATACTTTAAGGTCACCTCCTGCCATTTCCCCGAAAGCATCTGCCTCCTCAGGCCTTTGTCTCTTGGCTCACATTGTTTCTCTGCTCGGGGTGCCCTTCCTCTCCTTGAGTACTTGGAGAATTCCTTCCCCATTTCTCAGGACTTAGATCAGGAGTTCGCTTCTCTCTGATCACTCTCTTCCCACTCCTGGGAGTCATCTGTCTCTCCTCTATAATGTGATATCACATTATTTTATAATTATTTGTTTACATGCTTCTCCTGGATGCTGAACTTGAGGCCAGCAACCACGTCTTGTTTCCTTGTATATCTTGGACTTGGCATGACACAGTGATCAACAGGTGTTTCTAGATAAACATGTGAATAGCCACGAGGCTGGGATAGGAAATGAGGGCTGGCAGTAGGGCTCCCCATACGCATCACAGGGGAAAGAGCAGAGGCGGGTTCTGGGAGGAAGAGCACAGCGATGACTTAGGATGGGCTGTGCTGACTGGTCAGTCATATGTGCATGTTCATTCTTTGGGGCAGAACCACAGGGTTTGTGCAGGGGAGTTAGGGACAAAGCCTGGAAAGTCAGGTGAAGGTTTTGAATGCCAGATTAAGCACTGTTACTACTCTCTCTGCAATAGGGAATGCTAAAGGTTATTTAAACTTGGAAATATCATAATTCAAAAGGCACTTGGGAATGCCACTGTCCAAAAGGTGCTTGGGAACACTAATTGGCCTGTGGTGGCTGGGCTGATGCGGGAGGGAGTGCAGACAGAGAGACCGGTGTCAGGATGACTGGGACAGACTGGGGAGGAATACTTCTAAAGAGTAGAAGTGTCCGTCGGAATGGAAGACAAGACCCTACAAAGTCTGTCCTGACTAGCAGGCTATATTTACTATCAACTCTGTAAGATGTTTGGCATGCCTCAAAATATTTTATCAGCGGCCCACATCCTGGGGCCGCTTTAGAGTTCTGCCGGGGTGAGTGGTGACTGCTGGCTCTTCAAAGTCAGGAAGAGTCGGGAGTGAGGAGGCTTGAGCTGGTCTGCATCAGAGAATATAATGACATGCCTGAGGATGGATTACCTGTTCTCCTGAATTGAGTCTATTTTTTTCACTGTGGCTAATGAGAATTCCATGATCTTCAGGGCTTCTTCACTCAAATTCTTATCCCATTGGGCTTGTAGACAATAGTTTACAATTAGGCTTATTTTATAGGCTCCATTCACCCAAATGTGAATGACATAAGCTAGTGCCACCTCCACATGGGACCCTTATTTATTCTTCCCTGAACAGGGCAGGACGCATCAACCTTGGTGACATATTGACATTACATTTATACCCACAGGCAGAGTAGGGTTACCTGAAAGGTAACTTTTGCATATTTACATTCAAGACCTGATTGCAGATGGATAAATTGACATCGATGATAAACAAAAAAGGCAAGCATGTTTGGGAGAAGCAACATATCGGCTTACATTTGCATTGAGTTGTGAAGACCAGAGTTGGGGCAGCTCTCATGCCCTGAGCCCCGTTTTCTCTGCCCACCTTGTACTGTTGCAGCCTCCGCCTCGTGTACGTGTGCCCCGAAAGGCTGTCTATTCCTCACTTGCTTCTCTGGTGGTGCGGCGCAGGACACTGCGGGAGCCCATGTATTGCCTCTAAGGGTGGAGATAAGGCAGATGTGAACATCTTTAGGCCTTCAACTACTCTCCAAAACATCTGTTTGCGTCTCACTTTTCCATTCTGGGCTCCTGGCTGCCAGCTGAATATCTGTTGAAGAAAAACTTTCCGAACAGTTCTAAGCAGGAAGTGACAAGGAAGACGGCTTCGTGCATGCTGGCGCTAAGACGCCATCTTTGTGGCCGCGCCTCAGAAGTCCCCCTGTGGGCGCCAGTCTGGTCCCTCACGCAGCTCTTCCCTGCCCCCGCCCCCGCCCACAGATAATCCGCCAGGGTTGGTTACTCTCATTAGCTCAGAGAAGAACTCCAGTTCTGACCTCCCATCCTCTGCTCCGAACCCTACAACCACCCTGCCGACTCATGGCTGGAATTTCCTTCCAGAGCACCCCCTCTGAATGGCGACTCATTCAGTGAGTTACACTGTTACTGACAGAAATGCAGTTCGGGGCCCCACCCCCTAGGTACTTAGGCAGAAACTCTGGGGTGAGACTTAGCAATCATGGTCCCCCTCCACGTGGTTCTGATATAAGATCAAGTTTGAGAACCCCATGCATTAGAGGGACTAGATTGGTGATTAGGAATCCCAATATGCAGAACAACGAGAGCAAATCTCTGAGGCTGAGATCCAGACATCAGCATTTCCTTAACTCTTTGTATGTGATTCGAGTGTGCAGCCAAGTTTGAGATCACATGTCTGGTCCCTGGAGAGAAGGGGCATCAAAGAGCTGAAAGTGTCTGCCCTGGGGCATGTCCTTCCCCCCTCCTCCGTCTCTCCAAATTCAAGGACAGCTTAAAAGAACTTTAAAAATGCCCCTACTTTGAATAACGAATTTCTTGCATATCTGTTTTATCACCACCTAAATATGCATATGTTAATCACTTGTCATAATCTCCTCTTTTCTGAAAGCGTGTTTCCTGCTAGTGGACCCCAGCTGGCTGGCGGGGGCATTCCTCAGACAGCGCTGGCCTGGCTCTTAGAAGCTGAGCCCTGGGTAGGGGCCCTTGGATCAGGCGCCTTCTTCCTGCAACGTAAAAAATTCCTAACATCCTCTCCAAGGGAGCTGGGAAGTTTTCTGAAAAATATTCTCGGACTTAATCTGAGCCGGTCCTGGGAATTGCTTTATAAAATGGGGTTCTGTTCAAGGGACTGTTAGGTGGCTCTCTTTTCGATCCCTCTCAATTCTGTAACTGGGCAGATGGACAAAGACACGGCGAATTTAAAATTGTTTTTGTTTCTAAATTTGAAAATGACTGGGTCATAAGGACATATTTTTCAAGAGGTCTTTCCCCGAGGAAGCTTTTAAAATTAGAGCCCGTCACCGCATGAAGGGGCCTCGAAAACAGCCTTTCAAACGCCTTCCTTTCAGGGGAGCTGAGACCCAAGGAGGGTTAATATCGGCCCCAAATCACACAGCAAATTAGCGGTGGAGTTAATACCAGAAACCAGATCTGTTAACTCTCTGTTGGGTATCCCCGCCCCACCACATCATTCTGCCTCTTCTATTTAATTCTTTTTGCCAACATGGGCTTCCTTCCATCTCCCCATTCCTCCAAGAATTTTTATTTTATTTTATTAAGGAAATACATGCTTTATTTTTAAGTGACTGATAGAACTCATCAATTAGGTCATCGATATGGTTCTGAGGATGCATTAAGTCATTTTTGTATATGCTGGAAAATGAATCTTGTAAAATGAGATGTCAAAAGTCATTGAAATGAGAGGCTCTGAGGATAATTGTAGAGACTCCGACACACAGGCTTTGGAATTTTCCGGGTCTCCCTTCCATTGTTTATGTTTTATTGGTTATATAGTAATTGATGTGAAAAACCCCAAATAGCCACATTTTTCCATTGGGGCCTGTGACTCAGGAACACCGAAGATCTTTTTAGGGCATTTTAATCGTTTACCACACCTTTAATGGGGGAAACAAAAAGTCTCAAAAATTCCTTTATTTACTTTTTCACGTGTTTTATATTTTCTGGATTTCTTAGTGGCAGCTGTAAAAAGGGCTTTTCATGTGATCATTTCATTCAGTAATTTGTCTAAAGCGAGGCCTTTTCCCTTTTTTCTAATGCCCGCCCAGCTGTCACTGTTGCCTGCTAAAGTGATTTTTCTCTATTATGTTGTCACTTTACACTCCCACAGGGTCCAATCCTGCAGGCCTTACATGCATGGAACTCCCATTAAAGTCATTGGAAGCTTTAACATGTAAGAATGTGGGGTTGGGGCCCGGAGAAAGGGCCTATTTTGAAAGCTCGGGCTCTGGAGTGCCGGTCTGCACTGCAGTAAAAGCGCCCCGATTCTGCAGAGTCTCCTCTCTCACTCGATTGTTAACACAGCACAGCAGGCCCTCGAATAACATTGTTTTGTTCAGTGTCGTTTCACCATAACGTTGATGAGATGCCTTCGGAACTTAACTCTTGCTTATATCAAGTAGCACAGGGCAAAATTGGTCTTGTAGTGCGCCCTTTCGCTGTCACAGAACCTAGACTAGATTGGCTGATATCGCCAATGGTTGTTATTGTTGGGGGGGGGACTTTAGGGGTAGATTCTGCATCTATCTAAGGAGTGGTCTTTCTAGTGTTTTCTATTCCAAAGCATCTTCCCTCCAGCCCAACTCTACCATTTGAGGTTGGTATCAAAAGCAGGGGGATGGGGGACCACAAGGGAAGTGAAACCATCTTAGAGTTAGTATTTTCTTTGGTGTTTTCTGAGAGGGGAATCTTGCCTAGTCACAAAATTCAACATATATTAGGGGAAGCTGAGTTGTACTTAGAGAAGAAAATTGTCCTGGATGGGGGGGGGGGTTGCTGGTCAGTCTGGGGAGGGTTCAATTCTTCTGATTTAAATCTCTTGGTCTTGCCTGTCTGTTCACATATGAGATAGCTTTAGGGTATCGGGTTAACTGATCTGATCTCCTGTGAATGAATCAGGATTGAGTGATTCTTGAGCCTAAAATGTTCTATTTTATCGTTTTGTCTGTGTCTTTACTTTTTTGAGGAGTCAAAAGTACTATCTCCACCAGGAAGCCCTTTAGGGATAGATACTCCAGGCTTCCCTGTCTTGGCTTTCTCTTACCTCTCGGAGAATGCATGACAAGGAATAGCTTTACCTGATCCACTCTGGCTATAGATCTGGTATGCCGGTGACCCTTGCAAGTGTTCCCTGATATGAGTTATTATTGGGACAGGCCAGCACCAGGCTGAAAGGGGAGGGAGGAATTTCTCAGGGGGAGGGAGGAATTTCTCAGAGAGAGGGAGTTCTCTGAGAGATGGGAAGACTGCTTATGCCTCTACTGAGGCTGAGTTTCAGGCTGGACGAGCCGGGTCCCTGAGGACTTTGTAAGACTTAGGGCACACACAGGGTCAGTTGGGGGCCCAACTGACAGAGAAACACAGAATTAGGGACAGGGGCTCCTGTTTCCCAACTCCTCAGGTCTCCATGGAGCTCTGGTACTGAGGGTCCCCATGCGTGTCCCTGGAGAGGTCAATGAGCCAAGAGAACTTCACTGAGGGTGCTGGGCCCTGGGTTAAGATCTGTCTTTGTCAAGGGGCTGGGGAAGGAACTCCACAGATTGTTCTAGAACATGGGGAACTTCCCGAGGCTACCCTGACACAACTGAAGGAGGTTCTGAGTGGAGGCTGCAGTGCTGTGAAAACAGGGGTGGGCTCAGGGCCACACTCATTGCCCATTAATGCTAATGTAGATCTCATCCACATTCATACTCCCTTTAGAGAGAGGGCCATGGGGATGCAACTGCTTTAGAATAAAAAATAGACCTGGGTGGAGTCAGTGGGAAGGCTGGGCCTGGGTGAGGGGCCCAGAAAGCCTCGCACCCCATCCATGCACATATACTCTTACACACTTCTAACCACTCTTGATGTTAAGCACCTTCCCATAGGGAAAATTCCTCTGTTGTTTTAAATATTTATCCATGTTTCCAGAGCTATTGACCCTGAACTTCCTGCTCCTGACGGATCCGTACCAATTAAGGGTTTGTTTCCATGCTGTTTCATTGTAGACATTTGTCCTGTTGACACCATGGGACAAGTGCCACCAATGCACTTAGGCACCCATGCCTTGTTTAGCCGACTCTCAGGATAATATTTCTGAAACCTCTTAATATGTCTTGGGCTAGTACATAAAAAAATGAAGACTCATGGGGAAAGAGCATTGGTCTGGAAGTCACAAAACTGAGCTGAGTGGCTCCACCATTCTGGCTGTATGTCCTGGGGCAAAGTCACTTGAACTGATTCTCAGTTTCATCTCTCTACCCTCCAGAGTGGATGTGAAGGTCAAGCATTTTGCATGTATATTTCACATACAAATCTATAATATCCATGCATGTTATTATGTTTATATCTATGTGAATAGCAATATAACATATTTATGTATATAATACTTATGTATATATGGTAAAATCTTATGTATATACATTTTGGAAAACTCTAAAGCACTGAACTACATGCATATTTGGCTTATTATTTTTGAAATGATGTGGTCCTCACAATCCCTGTTATGTTTAGTGCTGCTGGAGCATCATTCAACGGTGTTTGAATTTTAAACAGGAAGCACTGTGATATAATAGCTCAGTTCTCAATACACTGTCCTTTCTCCTCTTGGGGAAAATAAAAGTAACAACAGAACATCATGTTGTACGCTCCTCTGTTGCCAACTTCAATTTACTATGGAGGCCCAGGAACAAAGAGCAAGGTAAGTCGATCAGCTGTAAAAGGAACGGTGACCTTCATTCATTTTTACTCTTTTTCTCTCTATCTTTTTTTGTGACAGAAGAACAAGAATAATAAATTCTCTTCCCTTGTCTATTTCAAGGCAGAGGTTTTAAGGGTGCTTTATGACTTCAGCTTGTCTCAGGCCAATCCTCTACTCTAGTGATGATGAAATAACCCTAGACGCCCATTAGCATAAGTGAATGTTACTTTGTTAACTCTGAAGGGGTCCTAATCAGCGCGGATTCTTCTTTTGGCACTGCCTTTTGTAGGATGCAGCCAGGTGTTCTCCCAGATGTGAAAGGGAGAGAGTCCTGCCTCCCTTCCTCCCTGCCACCAGCCCAGAACCTTCAGCTACACACGTTCATGCCTGACTGGGAACCACTCAAGTGTTCCTTGAGCCATGCACCCTGCTGCATCTAATAAAACCTCTCCCACCCTCCAGCCTGCTCTAGGAAAACAGACACCACTGTGAGCCGGGAGAGCCTGATTGTGGCCCTAGGTGTGCAGAAGATGCTGGCGAATGTGCCCTCTGCTATTTCTGCCAAGAGAGCAGATCCTGCAGCCGGGGTCTGGCACCATTGACGAAGCTCCAGCATGCACGTCCAGTGGTCCCCTTCTTTTCTCCTTTGCCCACAGGGGGGTCCTTGCACTGTGCAGCTCAGCCGTTTCCCTTGGAAGGGTGTGGGCTAGGGGTCGAGTGTCCAGCGTACCTGTGTAGGAACAAAGGCATGAGATGCTAAACCACAAAGAGATAAAAACTTCCTTGGTTTGGCACTTAGCTGTGCAGGGGACACTGTGGGATGGAAAAGCGGTACCCAGGATTTAGAAGACCTGAAATTCAACTCTAACTGGAGTGTCCCTCAGAAATGACTAACCTTCCTGTCTCTCAGGGTCTTGACCTACAGAATCTAAAACAGCTTGTCCTACATCCTTTCCAGAGTTGTCAAAAGCATCCCATGGCAGCTCGCCTTTGTACAGAACTGCTTCGTAGCTGGCAAAATGCATTTAAAAGGAACAAGGTGAGCTATAGTATATTTCAAAGGTTGTGCCACTGACCTTCTGAATTATAATTAACCATGCGGCTCCTTTAATGGACTCTCAAGCTTGGGCACCTGACTCAAGGTAAGACAAGAAGACACTCTGTCCTGGGAATCTACATTGGTGTGTGAGGCATGTGTGAGAGCGCAGGAGAGCTTGGTCACCTGTGGAACTGCTTCCAAAGAGATGGTTTCTGAGCACCTGTTCTCCCTGAGGTCTGGGGCTCCATCCTCCTCCACTATGTAGGCCTCTCAGTATGTTTTGAATGAATTCCTTTCTGGCTTAAGTTAGCCCCAAATCTTGACTGAGAGAACTCCCAAGCTTTCTCAGCTAGGAAGATTTTACGCTGAGGATCTTGTGACTTAGCCTGCTTGGGGGGAAGTTTTTCCTGTGACCCTGGGTTTGGTCTTAGATTTAGTTTGGGCTTCATAGGAATGATGTCTCCTATTTTGAGCAAAAGACAGAGTACCTAGTTGAGGCCTCTGGGGAAGTCTTTGGCATCTGGGTGTAACATTTCTGGAATGTTTAGCAAATAGCCACGTAGCAATGCGGCAACCAAGTTAGAGCTTCTTTCCCAGCAGGACAAAGGCGTGGTTGAGACCACAGGTTCTGGCTTTGTGTGCTTTGCTGCTTGCAACCTATATGACCTCTGTCTTCGTTTCTTTGTAATATGGGGACAATTGTAGTCCTATGTCATAGCCTGTTAAAAAGATTATATAAGACACATCACACGTGCAGCGTGGTGCTTGGCACAAAGTAAATGCTCAAGACATGTTAGCTGTTACTGTTATTATCCTGACACTGATCACTTGCTGTTATTACCGAAGAAGCAACCCCAGAGGAGAAAAACTGAAGCTGGGTTTTAGAAAAAGAAAAACACAACCAACCAAACAAACAATAAAACAAAGAATGGGAAGAAGAAACTGCTCCTTGCAGGCACCTAGAGAGATGTGCTCATCGCAGAGTCTTCTTTGCTGAAGGAAAGATGGTTTCGTAATGGTGACTCTGGACCGGACACTTCCATCCCTCCAGAGGACAGGTTGCTAGCCAAGCTTTCCCTCCGTTGTTAGGGAAGCTGCCACCCTGGAGCTCACATGGCTGAACGCAGAGACTGTGTCCTGAGGATTTTGCTCACCTGGGTTCTGCAGAGCAGGCTCTCCTGCGTGTGAGCGAAGTGGGCTCTGCTCAGGGCTTTAGGACACCTCGGAGGGCAGGGGGATTGGTGACAAATGGCATGTGTGCACCACAACCTCCATGTAAAACATGTCTGCTTGCCCAGCAATGACAAACTACTCACCTTGGCAAAACAAGCATGGTATTCATTTGGAGCCTTGCTTCTAAGAAAGATAAATCCCGCTGTCACTGCACAAAGAGATAAGAGAGACCAGATGACAGCTTTTCATTGATAAAAGATGCTGTCTGTATTTTAAAGGATTTTACTTTCTTCCCTTCTACTGATACTCGCATGAGTTAAGACAGAGATACACTATCTTTCGAGTGTTTGTCAGAATGTGTTATTACTGTGGGTGGCAGTGACTCCATTGCCTCATTTAATGATTTGACTCAAATGCAGTGTCACCTGCACAAGAGCTGCGGGACCCAAGCGAAGTGCAACCCCCGGGATTAAGGGTCAAAATCAGGAAGCATTCCTGCTTGGGAAGGAAGCTGACAAGGGTTAACCAGGGATGGGAGAGATTAGCTGTTAGGAGAAAGTCCTCTTAGAAATTCATCTTCCCTAAGAGAGGTTTTAAAATTTGCTGTCGACGAGGGTTTTTTTTAATGAAAAATCTCACTGGAGTGACACTATTGTACGATAATTAATAGAAGATAAACAGTAATCTAATTAATTTCCACTTGTGGTGACATTGCAACAACAAAGTTCAAAGGAAAGGAAGAAGGGGGAGAAAAGAGAAGGAGGGAGTAGCCATTTGTCAATGTCCTGTCTGCAGAATTCGCAGCAAAGATAAAGTCTGTTGCTCTTGGTTGGTCTAAATCTAAGTGGGCAGGCTCAGTCCTTCCAGATAATCCTAAGCAAAGAAAGGCTGATCTTAATTTGGTTTCCCAGGTGGACTTGTATCGGGAAAAAAATGTATTGACCAGTTGACAAGAATATTTTAGTCTGCTTATCACTTTTACTTATTAGCAGTAAGTTAATTCTTCTAACAACCCAAAGAGGTAGGGACTTGCATTAACCCCGTTTTCAAGCGTTGGACACTAAGTCCCTGATACGTTAACTTATCTTTTTAGCTTTCAGGAGTAAAACGTTTTATTATCTCTGTTTGATAGATGAAAATACTACAGCTGAGCACACAGTGGGTAAGAACTGGGTTCTGGCATCAAAGTCTTGAATTCAAGCTCCTTCCCTGACTGTCAGGTGGCTGCAGTAAGGTCCTTGTAACAGATTGTATTGCGCAATAAGAGCCACGGAAACATTTCTGGTCCCACATGCTCTTGTAGAAGCCTGCCGTGCCTATCAAGGGGAGGAGTCTGTTTTCCCTCCTTTGAACCCTGGAAGGACTAGGACTGCCTCTGTGACTCCAGTGCTGGAAGGGAGGCTGCGTGACATCTGAGGGTGGGCTGTGCGGATGATCCAGCTTCCACCAGGTCCCCCCTTCCTGGGGGTCTTTCCCCTGGGAATCCAGGGGAGAGGCCCCATGGAGGGGAGCGGAGGCTCCCAGCTGACGGCCAGCATCAGATGCCAGACGTGTGCATGAACCAGATTTCAGACAGTTCCAGCCCAGAGCCTTTGAGTCTTCCGGTGGAGACCCCAGATGTGGTGGAGGGAGGCGAGCAGTCCTTGGTGCGCTCGTCCAGATCTCTGAGCAACAGAACCCATGGGCTCCTTTCCAGCAAGTTTGGGGGAAGTTTCTATAGCGCCCCAGTAATTGGAACAGCACTTTAACCCTCCACATATTAGTTTTCTTATTTCTGATCTACAAAATGGGAATAATAGCCATACCCATCTTGTGGATGGCTGTGAGGCTTTAACATTTGCGAACTGATTAACCCACTTTCTGGGGCGTAATAATAACAAAAGCTTACATGGCACTTAATGTGGGCCAGCACAGCCCTAGGAACTCACGTATATTAATTTCAGATCCTGACCACAACCTTATGCGGTGGGTGGTACTTAAAATTTTTTTTTTATTTTTTAAATTGAGGTGAAATGGACATAGCAAACATTAACCATATAAAAGTGAACAAGTCAGTGGCATTTAGTACATTCACAATGTTGTACAACCACTGCCTCTGTCCGGTTCCAAAGACATTTCATCATCCCAAAAGGAAACATGGGAACTCCTTTTAAATCCATTCTGTGTATTGAGGAAGCCCTGCTGCCCAACAGATAGTAATGGCAGGTCTGGGATTAGGGCACACTTGGACTTCTGGGGACTGGGGTCTTTGTCACCTCTTTCTATGGCATGGGTCTCATGAATGTCAACTGCTGGAATGAAGTGACTTGTCCAGAGTGGCATGGCTGCCAAGTAGCTTATCCTGGATTGCTCCATTCCCCAAGCTTGTGCTTGCTCTGCTGAGATAAGACTTGCCATGAAGCTTGTGAATCAGGTTTCACAAATACATAGCTGCCTATGGACACAGTGAGTCAATGCTCGGAGCCTGATTGCCCTAGGAACCCGTCCTGCTGAGGGTCAGACCTTGAGCCTTCCAGAGCAGCTACTCCCTCTCCCCAACCCCCGCACTGAGGTCGCACTTGAAATGGCCTGCTCTGCTCAACACCCTAATTGCAACATTGATCTATCTGGAGTGGAAAGTATGCGCTACCAGCCTGCGGTAAAACGGCTGTTTGGCAGAGTAAAGAATCTCTGGTGCTAGACTCATAATTCTTTTATTCTGTGGCCTACTGAATATTTGGATAAGCAGTCTAGCTAGCTAGGACTATCCAATCGGAGGCAGCCCGACCCGCAGTGGTTTTTCTGTAGCTGCGGATGCCCCGTGCGCATAGAGGGAGATTTATAGTTGTTGACCCTGGAAACTGACGTGGGCGCCGCCCTCGTAAGAACAGAGCCCTGTGCGCTGCGGCTCAGTGTAGGCGCGATTGCCTTTCTTTCGCTGCGTCAACACTCTTTCACAGCACTGAGTGCAATGGGCTGTTGCCTCCTGAGTTGAAGCTTGGGTATTGGGTAGATTCAAGGAGCTGTGCAATGTGATGGCTGTAGCAGGCAGGCCCAACTAGGAGACAGAAAGCGTGCCAGTTCTGGAGCAGAGATTAAAGCCAATTCTGACTGGCATGGGTAGAGTGGGATAAAAAGCTGTTTGCAAAGGCCTGGGAGCTGCTAAAAGCCCACCAAGAATTGAGGGGAACATGCAAATGGGACCAGCCTGTGACGTGCTGACGCTCGTGGAAGACAACGGACGCTCCTGACGTCGGGGCCGACAGGGCAGTGGAGTGGAAGCTTTGCCTCTTTGTAACCTTTGGTCTTGTACATGGACCATAGTATACCACATGTGACAGGGGAAAGGACGTGTGGGGTCCAAAGGGCAGGCACTCAGTGTGCTAAGAATAGCCATGATGTATGTTCTGCAGGGAGATGCCACGATTAATCTGTCACCAGCAGAGCGTGCACTCTCTGCGGCCGTGGGTCTGCGCTGTGCCATCCAACACCAGCCCGGCAAAGAGGAAGGAACAGAGGTCTGGGATTAAGTCAGATCCTGGTTTGAGTCCAGGCCATGTCATTGATTAGTTGTGTCACTAGGGCACAGTCTTCCTGAGTCTGGTCTCCATATCCTCCTTATCCTGGATCCTGCAGCTTATCATCCCGATGGTGACATTTTTGAAAGAGTGGCACATAGAGTGCCTGTGATGTGCTCTGTGTGTAGTAGGTACTCCGCGTGTGCCAGCATGGCCTGCACAGATGAGACAGTGAAGACTCCTGGACCATGAGCAAGCAAATTCATTAGGCCACATATTGAATGTTAGAACACCTTGCTCTCACCAGCGGGGCCAGGCATAGACTTACTTACAATGCTAAACATATGTAAACTTTTGGTTCAAAGAGACAAATCAACATCAGTGTTTTATTTTGGTGGCCATTAGCCACTCCTCAGTCACTTTTATTTATTTTTTTATTCAGTTAGAGGAGGGGAGGCAGAAATACTGACTCCCACATGCTCCCCGACCGGGATCCTCCTGTCAAGCCCACTAGGGGGCAATGCTCTGCCCATCTGGGGCCTTGCTCTGTTGCTCAGCAAATGAGCTTTTCTCAGTGCCTGAGGCAGAGGCCATGAATCCATTCTCAGTGCCCAGGGCCAACTCGCTCCAGTTGAGCCATGGCTGCAGGAGGAGAAGATAGAGAGAGAGAGGGAGAGAGAGAGAAAGAGAGAGAGAGAAGTGAGAGGAGGAGGGGTTGAGAAGCAGATGGGCACTTCTCCTGTGTGCCTTGACCAGGAATCAAACCCAGGACACCCACATGCCAGGTCGAGACTCTACCACTGAGCCAACTGGCCAGAGCCTCCTCTATCACTTAATAAATCCAGTCTGCAGCTGCCATTTTGAGACAGGGTTGGCATCATCAGGCTTAATTCTGACATGTGCCCAATTCCATTGCCCATTGGAGCTGCAATTAGATAATGAAAAACTGTTTTATTTTCACTATGAAATTTAACACAAAGAATATAGCTGCTCACCTGGGCACAGACAGTGTATGTTAATTTGATTTATATCCACGCAATGTAGCGTGCCTAATATTGAACACTGGAAGACCCCCAACGAGGTTGATACCAGCACCATCAATGAGAACAACCATCTGGGAAGACGTCACGTGTGTCAACTGACCTTCCTGAAGCAAATAAAGCTGTGGGAGCCAGTCTGGGCCAGAGAAACCAGAGGGAGGGTCCTACATGGCCTGGTTGAGGCTGTGCTTTCCCAAATAGAAAGTGTAGCTTTTTGGGAGGCAGTGGTCAGGCTTCTCACCAGGCACCTCACCAGGCGTCTGGTCTGGGGTGCACCCGGGGCATTGCGCTTCACATTCTGTGGCACAGGGATGGGTTTAGGGTCCCATTAGGCTCCTGGTATGCTCTACTTGGAGAGCAAACTTCAGTTTCTCCTGAGGGCAAAAGAGAGAGGTATCCCTGCTCCCCAGCTAAGCAGAATCCTGGATGGAAAACTCTTACCTCAGCTGGTACCCACCTGAAATCCACATGGAAATGGAGGCTCATGAGTATGCCTCTGTGTGGTGTGTGTGTGGTATAGTGTGTATATGTTCGTGCACTTGTGTGTGTATCGAGTATGTGGCATGTGTGTGCATGGTGTGTGTTGTGTATGTGTAGAATGTGTATGGTATATGTGGTATATGTGTTGTGTGTGTGTGTGTGTGTGTGTGTGTGTGTGTGTGGTCTGGTTCTCTTACTCACCTTGAACTAACGCTGTTTGGTGACCTAGATTCATCAGAGGCACCTCAGTTTACGACCTTCCCCCCTTCCTTTCTCACCTTTTCGCATTGCTATAAACCTAGTCTATCAACAGGTAGGAAGTGTAGGAAGTAGAGGGGGAAAATCATCTGTAATTCTGTCCCCATGACAGGTGCTATTTTGAGGTCTCTTTGTTTACCCCTCCACATGAATAAAGAACATATTTGTAATCATCAGTGGCTGCTGCACATTATATTAAGGGTCCATCCTGCTACTTAGTCATAATAATTGTCCTGCTTAATGGCTGTATAATATTCCATTCAATGCTCTACCGACACTTAAATGAACATGGTCCTATTTAGGTGGCTTGCAAGCTTTCAGTATAATGAATAGCCCCAGTTAGATGTTCCTCATTGCATCAGGTCTGGCCCCCATCACCGCCTTTAACTCTGAACTTTGTACAAGTCTCATTAGTTGTGGCTGGAGCAGCTCATGTCTCGGCATCCACAGATTCCGAAGGGCCAGGGAGACCCTTGACGCACAAGAAATATCTTTATTAGGCCTCTGGTGGGGACAGCCGCAGGACAGGCACCAGCCACCTTCATAGCCACCTCCCCGGAAGTGTGCTGCTGCGCCCACAGCACCCCTGGCAGCCTGGCACCTTCCTACAGGGTTGCTCTGGGCACAGCACACTGCTTGTCTTTGCCCTTTGTTTTCCTCCTCCTCCCTCGGTCACTGATTCCCAGAGGCATCTGTTCTTTCCATCTTGAGCAGGACTTCCCAGGGTGGTTGGAGCTCACTGAAATGGTTTGTTTTCCGGCCTCCTAGCAGAGGTAGACTTCTTAAAGGACCATCGCAGGGTCTGTGTTTGGGGCTGGACCTCCTTGGGATCCGCGGTTCTCAGGACTTTGTATAGGCTTCCACTCTGTAGGAAACTTGCTGTCTCCCTGCCCCCGCCATGCCGCCCTTGGCTGGGTCTGCATGCATGTGCTGTGTTGTCCCCGACACTTCCCCACCTCACCCTTTGTCCCTCTCTGCCATGTCAGTTTACTAGCACTGGTCTCTGTGACCTCCCACAATCTGCCGTGACCTGACCCCAGGCTGCCACCTCCTCACCCATCATCCCTGTGCTTCTTCCCTGAGGCCTATTCCAATGTCACTGGTCTCTGAACTCAGCTAATTGTGCGGGGATGATTTTGCAGAAGGGAAAGTGCCTGTCACAGGGGAGGCCCAGGTACACTGGAGCGTGGGAACCTTTAGGGGAAAGGAAACCACAGCAGCGATGCCTTTGCACCCCTCCCAGCGTCCTCCATGCTCTCAATGCCAGGGTCAGTGGGAATCACCTGACCGGGGAGGCTGAGCCCCGCCCACTCTGGCCAGCTTCCCCATTCTGCTCTCTGTGAGCTGATCCAGCTCTGCCTCCTCTGCATTGGCCCAGGAAGTTGATGACTCTTGGATTAACACCCTCAAATCTTTCTCCATCCTCTCTCCTCTCTCTGACAGGTCATTGCCAACACCCAGTGCCCTCATCTCTGGAAATGCCGCTCTCAGGACAGAGCGTGGCTGAAGTATTCACCTTACTGTGAACGGAGGGGTGCCATCAAGTTCCCCGGGCAACCAGGGTGGCGGCTGAAGGTTGTCTGGTCACGTAGAGCTGAGTACAAATTCTTACTCTGCAACTCACAAGTCGTTTGGCTTTACTTTCCTGAACCTTAGTTTTCTCATCTGTAAAATGGGAATAATACCTATCCCAGATGACAAAAAGCATGTGAAATATTTAGTAAAGTTCCTTACACTTAACTTTATTTATTGATATGGATTAAGTTTTTGTTTGAACCTTAGTTTTGTTTGGGAAAAGAAAATATTTAAAGGAATTTTAAGCTTGAGCAGCAGACTCTGACGTGCAAGTGTGCACATGTTTGTATATGTGTGTATCCATGCATGCATTCATGAGTGGTGATTTGGAAAAGTTGGGGACTGTCTGAAACCATACACAGGATGGAGACTTCTCCTGGTATTAATCTCAGCCTTCCTATTTCATGTGGATGCCAGTGCTTTGGGCTTGTCTTCTGTTCGTCTTTAACCAGCTAGTTGTGTATTTCTTCTAAGCATGATGTTCTCCATGACCATACCTCTTGCTTTCCAAATGTCCATGTCCCTGCTTCGAGATGCTCACTGCCCTCCACCTCTAGGCAGACTACAGTTAGAGGGTGGATCTGCAGGGAAACCAGAGTGCCGGGCCCTTTTTAGTGAATAAGGACAAAGCTGTCTGCAGGGCAAGGCCATGTGGGAGAAGGAAGCCTTTCAGAAGGCGCTTTGAGAATAACAATAAAAAGGAACGATATATTCATCTGATTATTCCAGCCCTAAAATTATCCAAAAGAAGATTTCCATAAGATGTGTAAAGAACGAGATCTAAACATGCCCCTGCAGCATTTTTATTTGGTCAGGGTGGACAACTTAGATACAGCTCATGTGTTGACCAATAAGGAAATGGTTATATAAATCGTACATGTGATGGAATACTATGGAGCCATAAAGCAGAATGGGGAGGATGTATGTATGTGTTGCCACAGAAATCTCACTGAGATAATTACATTAAGGAAAAAGGGGGAAACAATGCAGAGAAAGTCGTGGGTGTGTACCTTTGTACAAGAACACCGTGTCAGTCAGTGATATCTGTGTCAGTGAGGGAAGTGGAAACACGGAGAATCATGAAATAAGGAGTTTATATAGGACTCAATCCTAATATACCCGTTGGAGGAGCTGAGTCTGGAAGAGCAGCCGAAGCTAGCACATCTGGATGCTAGCACATCTGGAAGCTTGCACACCCAGCTGCGGGAGAGGGACTTCAGGAGGGGCTGTGGCAGGTTGCTGATTGTTTGCGCTGCTGTCTCTGTGAGTGTGCAAGGAAGCGTGTGGAGGTTATGTGGCGTCACTGCTGCTCAGCAGGCTGCGGTGGGGAAGGTGAGCAGCACCTGGACAGAGGAAGGACGACGACAAACTGACCCGGTCAGCGCCTCTGCTCTGCCTCTTGTTGCCTTGTTCCGCTGCAGCCTTCAAAACACAATGGCTGCTGCCTCCCTTTGGCCTCCCAAATCCCACGCAACTTCATTTATGACCAGCTAAAACCCAGGCCACACAGAGAAGGGGATTCTGGGACTTGGGGTTTCCAGAGTAACTGAAGTGACAGTAGATTAGTCTAGCTGTAGCAGCACCTTTGAGGCAGCGAGCGGGAGCCTGGAGGTCAGAGGCTCCTTGCACGCTGTGCTCGGTATGTAAGCACACTGTCCTGAACTTTTCACCACCGAAGTGTGCACATGGACTGCTTTGTATGGGAACAAAGCAATACAAAATAGTAACTAAAAATGAAGCCACAGGCTTTTCACTCTTTTTTGTAAACCCTTAACAGGCTCCCTCATATCCTTGCATTTAACTCCTTTCTGCTGGCCTCATGCTGTAATCCTTTCCCCAAATCTCGCTCGCATGAGAATGCCAATGATTTAACATGTTAAAAATAAAAACTCAAAAGGTGTATGCATATGCAGAATGTTGCATGTGCACATGTACAAGCATGCATGTGTTTATAGTGCATATATATGCACATGAGTGTGCATATGTGTATAAGCATGTGCGTTGGGAACGTGTGAATCCCTGTTTTGATTTACTCCTGGCCCCCTTCCCTTTATGGGTGGCCTTTGACCTATGCCAAGGACCTGCAGGGAACAGGAGAGCCCAGAAGGGGGCGTGGTGAGAGAAGCTGGAGAGGAAGCTCTCTGGGAGATGAAATTCATGCTGCACACAGGGGGCTTCTGTTCTATTAATTTTTATTGGGAGAGACACACCCCTGCTGCTTCAGACTGCCTCTCCCGCGGGCACAAAGCCAGCTGTGTGTGCTCCTGCAGCCACCTCTTTGGCAAATACCTTGGGGAAAAAGAGGCGAGGCTGAGCTGGCTGCACCTGGCCTGGAAGCCACAGTCTAAGACCCTGGCTTGCTCCTGGGAGGGGCTGAAGGGAGTGAGGAGAAATGAGGGGCTGGGGGGAGGGGCAAACTGCTGGCACTCCACTAGTGAGAAGCAGAGCCCCCTTCGGACCCTGCATGGGGGAGCTAGGACTCAGTGGACCGACATCGGAGGCGAGCTTGGTCTTATGGCCCCTCGTTCTCCTTGAACCAGACCCATCAGGGCTTGTCTTTTACCAGGCGGAACGTCTACAAAGACTGGGGAAAACACCTGAGGGGACTACTCCCCAAGTACAGGAGGCTTCACCGTTTTCTGGTGGATGGGCGTGTTGGCACAGAGAATATCTGAGACGCCCGAGGACTCTGTATGCGACAGAGGTGCTGTCATGGCCCGCTGACCCCCTCACTCCTACCCTGGTCCTTGATGAGGCCATGAATTCAGTCACCTTCTCCCAGAGCCCCTTTGTCCCTCTCCTCTGGGAGCACACCTCTGTCGCAGGTTGCCTGCTCCTGGCAGCAGGGCCCACGTTGCTGCCTGTGGATCCCCAGTGCCTGGCACTGTCGCTGGCACGGAGTGGAGCCTCGCCCACATTCCTCCAATGCCTGGGCTCAGCTTCCATCCCGTTGGACCCCATTTTCTGTTCCTTTTCCTCTTGCTCACCTTGCTCCCGTCATGATGCTCTCCCGGCTTACTGATGTTTGGAGGTACCAGGTTTACTCCCGCCTGTGAGTCTTTGCCCTGGCTGTTCCCTATGCCGGGGAAGATGTTCCCCGGAAGCTGCAGGGCTTACTCCCACCCTCTGGCCTGTCTCACTCCATCACCAGGCTGCCCGTGTAGGCAGAACACTGCTCCACCCAGACACGCACATTGACGCTAAGCTTCTACTTGACTGGCCTTTCCCTCCACAGTGTTGATGAGCTTCCCCCGTACTGTGGAACTTATTTACTTACTTACTCATTTATTTTTGAACATACCTTTTTATTAAGTCTTTTTGTCTGTTTATGGTTTCCACCACCCTCCTTAAAACAACCGGAGCCTTGGAGGGCAGGAATCCTGGTCCATTTAGCTCGCTGATGTTCATAAAGGTACAAGTTGGAAACTGCTTGGAGATATTTCACAATTCAGTAAAATTAAGCAGAGAGGACTTCTGGCCAAGTTAGCACTACAATGAGAGAAAACTGGTCTTAGGGCATTTCCTTAGATTCCTGCAGGGGAATGCATTCACACAGAGACAGGCTGTTGTCATAACAACAGTGCTACTTACAGGTGACAATAAGCATTTGATGCCTAACCACTGTGTGCTACTCTGCAGATGTCACACGCCTTGTATTGGGGCTTCATAACGCGACATGGGGAACTGCAAGGTAGACAGCTTACTCTCATTCTATAGATGAATAAACAGTCTCAGAAAGCTTAAGTTGTGTACTCCTGGTCACACAGCTAGTGAAAAATATAGGTGGGACTTCAAGCCCATTATTCTGATGGCTAGATCATTTTTTTTTCTTTTTTTCTTGTTCACAAGGACTGATTTCCACATACAGCCAGTTTTTGGGAGCCCCATGGAGCCACTTTGGAGTTTCCAGCCCAAGTGGCTGGGGTGAGGAACAGAGGCTGGGAACAGAAGGTTGACCTTGTACCATGGGTTCACCTAAGGGCAGACTATATCAGTTGGAGCTTTTACTATCTGGATGCAGGATTTTGAATGGAGCAGGGGGGAATTGTCTCTAGAGAGGTTTTTGTTTGTTTGTTTTATTATATAAAACACATAATTCCTGAAGGGAGTATTGGACTGAAGCTTCCTGTCGAAGGTGGGCAATGTTGCCTTCAACCGGCTGGGTTTGTCTGGGACCTTCTGAGTATGTGGGAACATTTTGAGTAGTTGTTCTCAATGAAGGTAATTTTGAGGACGTTTGGGAGTGTCTGGGAATAGTGTTGGTTGTCCCAACTGTGGTGGGGGTGCTACTGGCACCTGTGGTAAGAGGCCAGGCACGCTGCTAAACATCTGACAATGACCAAGACAGCCCCACACGGAGGGTTATCCAGCCCCAAGTATTGGTAATGGTGGTCCCTGGTCTCATCTTGCCCTTGCTTTTCTGAATCTCTAATTACATTCCTCCAGAAAGAGCAGGGTGAGGGCTGGCAGTCCCTCTTTATGATGATTCTTTCTTGGGAATCAGGTGGCAAAGGGAACAAGGAGATACTACTTGCCCTGGCCTTCGGCTCCTGTTCCTGCCTCCACCGTGCCGGAAGGCGAAGGGAGATCTGTGCTGGATGGTAGGTGCGGGCCCGTGCTCTTTAGGCACCCTCCCCGCACCAGCATGAGCCAGTGAGCAGTCAGGTAGGAGGGTGCACACTCGGTGCTGTCAGTTGCCTAGATACCCAGGGCATTGCACAACCCAAACGAACTCCGGGACCTAATCTGGGCTCTGACAGGTCTCTGGTACTGCTGGAATGCCCGGGGATATTTGTTCTAACTCATCCAATTGGTATCGAAATACTTTCCAAATGAAGGATAATGCTGTCAACTACTACTCTAGAAATTAGCATAGGCCTGCCAGTGTTTGTTTCCCTAAGCAAGAAAGTCACGTCACAATCCCTGTCCTACAGAGCTCTTCCTTTCTTGGAGAACCGTACCGGATAATGGATTGTTATGCATAGACACATATTCACGTATGTAATTTCAGCAGAACAGTAGGACTGAAAAAGATAAAGAATACTTTAAAGATTACTTATTCCTACACTGGTATTTAACAGATGAGGAAACAGAGACCCTTAAGGGATTTAAATGATTTTCTGAGACTCCTGAGTTAGTAGCAGACCAGGACTGGAACCATGGTCTGGAAACTAGTTAGTTGAAGATTAAATAGACTACTGGAGTTACTAGGATAGAGTTATTCCTTGTTTGGATGAAAGATTTTGCGGTGTAAAGTTTACAGATCTGAGCATGTTGGGCACTATTCCTGTTATAGAGATGTAAGATTTGGCCATGACTCTTGCTTAAGAATGCTATTTCTACTAATTAAGGTCTTTACACTGTCTGGCTTTATGCTTCGCTCTAGGGAACCTGTGCTTTAGTTTCCTTTGCAGGCTCTTCTCCTTCTAGTAGTCCTTCAATTCTAGCATCCCTTGAGGTTAGTTAGCTCCTCTCCTTTCAGTTTGCATGTTCACTATAGACGATCTCACCCCCTCTCTTGCAGTCAGTTGCTGCAGAGCCCACGTCTTGTTGGTGATGCTCGCCCACTCGATATCTCCAGCCCGAGGCGTGTGTATGCGGGGGGTGAGTTTCAGCTCTTGAGAAAGATTGAGATGGGGCTAGCTAGGATGTTAATGATGGGCTTTCTGGGTGGGACATCTCACCTGGGTGAATGTCTGATCTTTCTCACCAGACTCTTCATTTTTCCAGTGTCTAACACAGTGTCCAACAACTTAATACAAATGAATGAATAAATGAATGTATAAGGGGAACTCAGAGTTGCTGAATTGAGATGCATAGCTTCCAGTATTAATAGACTGCTAGACTATAGATTTGCCTACCTTCACTAATTATTTACCACCTACTGAAGTGGTTCTCAGTCTTGAGTGTACATTAGAATAATCTAAACATTTAAAATACACACACACACACACACACACACACACACACACACACACACACACACATATATATATAGCTAAGATACTGTTTTACTGTGCTATAACAAAAACACCATGGACTGTATGGCTTATAAACAACAAAAATTTATTCTCACCCTGACCGGTTGGCTCAGTGGTAGAGTGTCAACCCGGCGTGTGAATATCCCAGGATTGATTCCCGGTCAGGGCACACAGGAGAAGTGCCCATCTGCTTCTCCACACCTCCCCCTCTTCTTTCCCTTACCTCTTTCACAGGCATGGCTCAGTTGGAGCAAGTTGGCTCGGGTGCTGAGGATGGCTCCATGGCCTCACCTTAGATGCTAAAATAATTTGGTTACCTAGCAACAGAGCAACGACTCCAGATGGGCAGAACATTGCCCCATTGGGGGCTTGCTGAGTGGATCCCAGTTGGGGAACATGTGGGAGTCGGTCTCTCTGCTTCCCCATTTCTCACTTAAGAAAAAAAAATTCTTATAGTCTGGAGTTGGAAAGTTTAAGATCAAGGTGCTGGCAGATTCATTATGTAGTTAGGACCCACCTTCCTATTCGTAGATGGCTGTCTTCTTGTGCCCTTATATGGCGGAAGGGACAAGGAAGCTCTCTGGTGTCTCTTTTATAAGGGCACTAATCTCATTAATAAGGACTCCATCCTCACGATCTAATGACTTACCAAAGCCCTTCCTTTAAATACCACCACATTGGCAATTATATTTCAACATATAAATTTTGGAGGGGCACAAATATTCAGTTTATAGCAGATGCCAAGGCCTCACTGCAGACCTCCTGAATCAGATTCTTAGGATGTGGAATCTGGATATTGTGGTTGTAGGAAGGTCTGTTTAAGATTTTGTCTGCTCAGAACCAACTACTTATGAATTATCTACTGGGTGCTTTGTTTTTCTGTGAGAACACAGCTTTAGTATTCAGTAGGAAAATGGGAGCCTCTTTGTAGTCACTATTTCTGCAACACATCTGTGTAGTAGGTGTCCGCTTTATGACCAAGTGTTATCAGCCTTTACCCAAATGATATAAACCAGGGGTCAGGAACCTATGGCTTGTGAGCCTGATGTGGCTCTTTTGATGGCTGCATCTGGCTCGCAGACAAATCTTTAATTAAAAAAAAACGTTAAAAATATAAAACATTCTTATGTATTACAATCCATTCATTTTCTATTGCTCATGTTCATGGTTGTGGGTGGCTGGAACCAATCACAGCTGTCCTCCGGGACAACACCAAATTTTTATTGGATAATGCATAATGTCTATGGGTTGTTGTATGGCTCTCACGGAATTACATTTTAAAATATGTGGCATTCATGGCTCTCTCAGCCAAAAGGTTCCCGACCCCTGATATAAACTCTTGCTACCACTGCAATAATGTTTCTGAGTCTTATATTTTTGCGGATCCATTCATGTATGAGAGTCTTGGATAGCCATTTATTGTGAAAAGTAAAATATTGATTCATTTAACTGTTTTAGATGCAGAAGTCACTGTAATGAACAAAATAGACAAATATCTCTGCCCTCACAGAACTTACATTCCTTGGGGGAGACAGCCAGTAAACAAGAAAATATATGATACATAATAAGGTTAGATAGTGATAAGGGCTATATTATTTACTTATTGCTATGTAACAGATTACCCCAAAACTAGAGGCTTAAAACAACAAAATTTATTTTTTTACAGTTGCTGTTGGTCAGGAATCTGGGAGTGGCTTAGGTAGATGTTTTTGGATCAAGATCTCTCAGAAGATTGTAGTCACAATATTGGCTGGGGTTGTAGTGAGTTGAAGGTTTGCCTGGGGCTGGTGGATGCATGTCCGTGGTGGTTCAGTCCTGTGCCTGTTGGCAGGAGGCCACGTAGACCTCTCTGCCGAGCTGCTTAAGTGTCCTCATGACATGGGCGCTGAATCACAAACCCCGGGCACATGACCCAAGAGGAGAGAGTGTGCAGGAGACGGGCACATGACCCAAGAGGAGAGAGTGTGCAGGAGACGGGCACATGACCCAAGAGGAGAGAGAGTGTGCAGGAGACGGGCACATGACCCAAGAGGAGAGAGTGTGCAGGAGACGGGCACATGACCCAAGAGGAGAGAGTGTGCAGGAGACGGGCACATGACCCAAGAGGACAGAGTGTGCAGGAGACGGGCACATGACCCAAGAGGAGAGAGTGTGCAGGAGACGGGCACATGACCCAAGAGGAGAGAGTGTGCGGGAGACGGGCACATGACCCAAGAGGAGAGAGTGTGCAGGAGACGGGCACATGACCCAAGAGGAGAGAGTGTGCGGGAGACGGGCACATGACCCAAGAGGAGAGAGTGTGCGGGAGACGGGCACATGACCCAAGAGGACAGAGTGTGCAGGAGACGGGCACATGACCCAAGAGGAGAGAGTGTGCAGGGGAAAGGTACAGGGTCTTCCCGAGACCCAGTCTTAGAAGTGATACCTCATCATTTCTACCATATTCTACATATTGGAAGTGAGTCAGTAAGAACAGCCAGTGCTCAAGACAAAAAGAATGAGGCTCCTGTTTTGAAGGAAAGAATATCAAAGAATCGGTCCAGGTATTTAAAAACCACTACCAAGTCTAAGGGAAAAAAGATCAAACAGAGAAGGGAGAATGGAGTGCTGGTGGAGGGTGGGTTGTCATCTTACGGCTGCCTGGGGAGTGCACTGGGAAGGTGAAACTTGAGTGACTATCTGGAGGAGGCCAAGGTTGTTGGAGCAGAGTGGCAAGAGTGGGGGCCTCCGGAGGTGAAACCAGGGGGGTGGGGTGTGTGGAGCAGATGGGAAAGGGCTCTTTAGAACATTGTTAAGATGTTGGTTTTTACTTTGAGTGAAATGGGGAGTTAATGGAAGCTTTTGAGGGTGATGATTTTTCTGTTCTATGGAGAATTGGGGTGTAGGAAGGCAAGAACAGAAAACAGGGAGACCAGTTAGAAGCTCTTAAAATAATCTAGGGAAGAGACGACCATTGCTCGACCTTGGAGGAGATCGAGGGGTCTTTGTGAAGATGAATAGCAGATGTGGTTAGGAGCGGCCGCATTCCGGATCTACCTGCAGGTAGTGCGACAAGATTTGCTGATTGGTTATGGGGTGTGGGCAAAATAAAAAATAAAATTAGGATCACTGAAGGAATTTTGGCTTGTAGAACTGAAAAAACTATTAAGATGTTAAAGAGCCTGACCAGGTGGTGGCGCAGTGGATAGAGCATCAGACTGGGCTGCGGAGGACCCAGATTTGAGACCCCGAGGTCGCCAGCTTGACCGTGGGCTCATCTAGTTTGAGCAAAAGCTCTCCAGCTTGGACCCAAGGTCGCTGGCTCCAGCAAGGGGTGGCTCAGTCTGCTGAAGGCCCGTGGTCAAGGCACATGTGAGAAAGCAATCAATGAACAACTAAGGTGTCGCAATGAAAAACTGATGATTGATGCTTTTTATCTCTCTTCTTTTCTGTCTGTCTGTCCTCTGTCTCTGTAAAAAAAAATATTTTAAAGAATTATCATACATCCCAACAAGCTTGATGTACAAAACTAATTAAAACTTCTTTAATGACAATGGTAATTTTTTTTCTTTCGGCATTTTAAAACTAGTACAAGGACTCAAAAGCAAAGAAATGATTATTGGATTCTCTGGCAACTATTTTTCCAATTAATATCCAAAAAGTCAGGAAAGAACATGGACTCGATGAATTTTATTAACCATCACTGTTGGCACCTAACAGAGTAAGAAAGATGGTTACTAATAGAGTCTACAAATGCTCAGCGTTCCTGACAGTGGTGAATGTAACTTCAATGATAAACTACAAGGAGATACCTTTGATAGAAAAGTAATCAATGTAAAATGAGACAAAGAAACTCACACAAAAGACTGCTCTGTATATGAAACAAACTGGAAAACTCTTGCTCCTTCAGATAAACATGTTCATTTTAAATGTGTAAAAATTTATTTATTCACTCATCCTGCAAATATTTATGGACCGCCCAATATGTACTATGTGCTGTTCAAGGTTTTGACTTAAGTCAGAAATATTAGGCTGAATTATATGAAACTGGTCTCCCAAAATGGCAATTTTATACTGTTCAAGGTAATATTTTATGAAGAAAATGTTGGCGTCCAGGTTGATTGCTCTAAATTAACTTGTCATTTTACCATGTACATATGTATGTTGACATTTAATATTTTAATGTCCATTTCTCTCACACTCTCTTTGGGGCCACCTAATAATGTTTTCCTTCTTTTAATAACAGTCGTCCTCATTTCTGTCTTTTATACCTGTCACACCTGCCTGTTGTAATTTAAACTGCAGTCCCTCTTTTCCTGTCCTCTCTGTAAATGGAGCGCAGCTGTTTCCTGTCACCTGTGTGTCCAGTGTCCTTTCATGTACTTGGATTCCTCTGTGAGGTTGTATTATGAGCTATTACCAGGCCTGAGGATTTACTTTATAGCGAAGCACATCACCTCGCAGCCATGTTTGCTATCAGTTTAGTGTATTAAAGACTAGTCTCAGCCAGTTATAGCTAGACTCCCAGCCCCAGCTGCGTGGATCTTGCATAGTTATACTGTCTTGCATGTAACATTTGTGACAAGCTTAAGCCGGGGGTAATAGTGTCCCCACCTTGAGGGTGGCTTCAGCCAACGCTAGTTTAAGGAGATGCTCACCATTTGTTAATGCCCTTCAATTTCTTATTTCAGAGTGGAATGTGTGTGAGCCAAACCAGAACTGTCACCAGGCACACAGACAATTTTGTTTAATGTTGCAGCGAGAAGTGGTTGTGTTTCTGGCTCCCCTTGGATTTACCTGCATTTTTTATTTCCATACAACATATGTTCAGCTCTGCACATCTCTGACACACAAAACATCTTATCGCTCAGTTGGGAAGTTTCCCTCTTCCTATTATTTGGCTTCTTGGGTACTCTATAACTTCATTTTGTGCTGTCTCTTTCGAGAAGCCAACATTTTGAGAGCTTTTCCTGAGCCGAGTGTCATGAATACTTTGGAATAGCTGCAGGATGTGTCCATACTGGAGCGTGATGATTATGCTGTGTAAAATGGGATGCCATTATTTTTGTCTGCCTGCCTTAATTAGTATTACACACAGCATGACTTGGGTCTGATCCATCCCCAGTTCATTGAGGAGAAACACCATGAGGTGAAAAGAATGTCTGTAGATATTAAGAAAAGAAATTCCTTCTGTGGTACATAAACCACCGGCTGGGTGGGAGAGCATTATCCAGCACCTGCATTCTCAGAGATTCGTCTGATTGCCTTGAAACCCATGATACGGTTTTATTTTCTTCCCCTTCCTTTATCACATTTGGCTACCGGCAGAGTGACTGTCATTTACAGCATCTATTGTGTCATTGCATCCATCGCCTTTAAAAATCCAGGTCTGCAAACCCGGTGCCGACGTCAGATGGAATGGGTACAAAGGGATGGGGAATGGAGGCAGCAGGTCCTTGCCAGGCGCGAACTGCTGACTCCATTGCAATCACATTTCCCTTTGCTGGGGGTCCTGACGGCTCTCACCCATCCACGAGTGCCAGGCTGCATCCGGTGTAATGGTTGCACTTGAGGGCTAATTTATGCAAACAGAACACAAACAAGAAGTCATTAAACCACCCAACGAAGGTCCTTGACTTTTGCAAAACCAAACAGTTATTCTGATCCTGATGAGTTTAATTTTACTTTTGGTTGAGTACCGATGAATACATTATATTTAAAGTAAATATTATATTCTCAATATTCATAATCAAAATGAATGTCATTTTGTGTTTAATATTCTTACATTAAAGAAAAAGAGTGATAGGCAGAGCTTGATTTTCATAAAGTCACATAAAGTATTCATGTTGAGACCTTTAATCCTGTCTTCAGTCTGTTTCTGATGGGCTCCAACACAGCTCCATGTAAAAAGGCAGAGGAGGAAGGGAACCTATTATTTGGATGCTCGTAAACACCTTTACTTTTCATTTGAATGGACCTCCTTTTGTATTTGTAGTTCTAGAATGTGTGTAAATGTGAATTTGAGTGTTGAATATAAAGAAACTGTAAACCACTGGACAACATAAAGGAAATGGATATTGAATGTGATTTGGCTACCTAGTGATTAAAATCCACTTACAAGGATATTAAAATAAAAAAAAATAAAGCTTTTGCATGCATCATGGCTTTGTTGTAACCCAGAAGCCACGTAGGTGTACAATATTTGGATGTCTGTTTCCATAATATGTGGTGTTCTCGGTGCTTTCCAGATGCCCAGAAGTTTATTTTAGTAATTTTAATTTTATTAGAATGGTGTCCTATGACTCGGTTGTTGTACGGCATCTCTGGGAGCACTCACGTGAAAATTATTAAAGCCTAAATGTTCCTGGCAGGTAATCTCACTGTCTTTTCATCTCTCATCTTCAGGAAGGAAAAACCTGCAGATTGTATAAAGGAAAAGAAACACTGTTCTCCCACACACAGATAACAGAGCTGCCCCCAGCCTACCCCCGCCCCCAGCTGATGGGGAGAAAGGGAGGCTATAAAGCTGGGGGCGCCATCCTCCAGGCTTTACTTGTGGGGAGAAGAGTCACCTTCCAGGATCAGTGCAACATGGCACAGCCCTCAAGGACTTTCAGCCCCAGCCAACCCCAGAGGGGTCAAAGCCCCCAGCACCTGTGACAGGCAAGCTTCCCAGACCCACAGCTGGGGTAGCTGTATCTCTGAGAGCCACTTCCTCTGCCACTTCCGAGTGACACGGGAAACAGAAGGAGCTGGCAGCTTGGGGGCTTTCAGCTTCAGGAGAGGAGTTCAGTGGGAGGCCAAAATGAGAGAAAACGGGAGGGGAGTGCAGTGGAGAGGGGAAGCTAGCTTTTGGAATTGTTGGGTCTCTGACTTTTTCTCCAGGGACAAGAAAGGGGCAAAGAGAACTGTAGAGACACAGTTCTGAATGGACACGGACACTAAAGAATAGGTCAGGGTGGCAGACAGAGATTTTATGGGTTATCAAATAGAGAGATACGCTCTTGGCAGCGTTAGATGCCATGTGTCATTAAAGGGTATCTCTAGCTTGCACGGGAAGGCACGTTGGCGGCCGCATCCTGAATAGAAAGATGTAGAGTGTCAATACCAAGATTTCCATGTCCAGAAACCCTTTTTCTCAAAATATCTTAGAGACTTGCAAAAATATGATGTCCAAGTTCTGTTTCTAGATGTACTAATTCTGTGGGTCACCTGTAAGGTCTTGAGTTTAGGTCTTTGACAAGAACCTCAAAGTGGTTTGGATGTAGATAACCAGAGCCTTAGTCTGCGAACCGTTGTGTTAGGTCCCGAAGTCAGAGACCTGGTAGCTACAGAACTATCTCCAGCCTGTAGCTTAAAGATATCTTTAACTTACGGGTCTCTAAGGAGAGCTAACTTTCCTGGGCCTCCCTCTCTGGTAACTTCCTTTTCCTCTCAGGGTCTAAAAATTTCACACAAGAGTTGGAGGGATCTGAATAAGGAGATTGTTTTCAGTTTGGCTTCAGTGCAAAATTCCATCAGGACGGCTCTATACTAATCTCTGCCCCTTGACCATGAGTCCAGAGTCCGAAGACTTAGGTATGAAGAAAAGATCTTTTTCTACTCCATTTGTGAAAGAGGAGATGTTACGTATACATATTAGTAGTAATAAGATAATAGATTAAGTAGGAGAAATTGGCATATCCTTAGGATATGGATATAGCTTTTTCGTTTCATCCCAAGGCCTAAAATCATATCTATGCTTATCTCCTTATCTATCTATCCGTATGCTATTTTGTCGGGCCTGTCATTACTTACAATTATGTTTCTTAGGCTCTCTTAGGCTTCTGAGTAGGTTTGGTCAATGGAGACACTTGCAGAAGGCTGGAGGTGGGGGATGGAGAGAAGACGGGGCCTTTCTTTCTTTCTCTCTCTCTCTCGCTCTGCTTCATGTTTCCTTACTGGCTGTATCTTTCCCATGGTTCTAGTTCCCCCAGTTTTTTCCTCCATAGTTCCAGCTCTTGCCAGGTAGCCCCTGCAATGGTTCTGGGAATGTCATGTCTTCCCTGTGTTCTTTCATCCAAGGATGATAATAGCTTTCTGTTACTAATCCCTAGGTCGCTTCACCTGTTTTGCTTCTTGGCTCTTTAGTTATCTGTGTAATTTATCCCCTGATTTAGTTTACTCTCTTTAATATACCTAGAGAGGAGAGATTCCTACTTCTTGCTGGACCCTAACTGATTCACTCACCACAAGTACACACTCCCTTGCACAGAGCTCAATAGACCTTAAAGGAAGGTCGTGTGGAAGAGTATAATGGATCTGGATGCAGAATTCTGGAGTTCAAGTTTTGACCACAGGCAAATAATTTCATGTCTTTGGATCTCTGTTTCTTTGGCTGTGAAATCCCAATGGGTTGACTCCAAACTTCTCTTTTATCTTCACACCAACTCTCCCACAAAGGGAGTAGGATTTAGACTTTAATAGGCTTATTGAGAGCTATAGAAATATAATGTATGATTTGCCTTGTGTTATAACTTATTATAATTACTCATTATAAATGCTCACTATATATAAATACTCATTATAAATAGAAGCACTCTTTTATGCTGAGCCCGGGCATAGCTTCACCAATGCTTTTCAACATAATGATTCTGGCAAAGGATAAGATTTGGCAAACAAGTTGAAATCCATTTTCCACCCATGATTCCAGATCTTTACTTTTTTTCCCCCCAGATTCAGAGACTTGAGGTTGAGAGAGGCTAAATGCATGTCAGATACAAGAAAAAAAACTTTTTTTTTTAAGAAAAAGTATCTTGACATGTCATCATATGATGTGTGTGTGTGTGTGTGTGTGTGTGTGTGTGTGTGTGTATTTAAAATCGCAGAATCTGTTTGAATTGGGAAGGCAGCCGGGAGATTATCCCCACCATGTTTTTATCTCACCGATGAGGAAAAAGAAAAAGCTCACTCTCTGAAAACTGGGAGGTGTGTTTAAATTCTGTGGGGGAAGGAAAGGAAAACAATGAAGTGGGGGGGCAGTGTTTGTTTTTCATTTCAAGCCATTAGTAGATCCTTTTGGGGTTGGTAAGTGGCCCTCCACCACTAGAAGTGTTACGCTTCTTGTATTTTTGCTTTGATGATTAACACATGTCAACTTTGCATGTTTCACTGTTTGGAATCTGGGCAATGGAAAAGTTCATCTGCCAATTGTCACAGAAAATAGAGGGAAGGAGAAACCTGCTAATGGTTCTTAATTTTTCATAAAAACCTGCCCTATGTCGAAGTGTGATGAAGTCAGCTTGTGTTCCGTCCCACGGAAGTTGGGTCCTTCCGGTCCTGCATCGGGGTAAGAAAACAAAAGGTGGCAGACAAAAATATAAAACTTCTGTGGTTTATTTTAGCAGCTCATGTCTGATGGAGACGATAAGTTTGCAGAATATATGAAATTCTGTTTTAGTTCCTATAATCTGTCTACCTGCTGATTTTTTTAATCGTAAATGATCTAACAGTGATTGCTGCAGATTTCCCATTCATTGTAAAAACGAGAGTGTTTGGAAGAAGGAGCAGAGCAGTTGATTTGTTTGGTTACATTTTGCAGGAGCAGCCCATTCCTGGTGTATGTGCTCCAGATGTGGGTGAGCAGCAAGGCAGGGCTTTCCAGAAACTTGAGGTCAAGATTTTTCCGCGCCGTTTTGTCCAGTTCATTATTTACATGCCATATGTTCACTCACATCCACTCCTCTGCTATGTCAATTAGAGGCTTTTGCTTGTTGTTTTGTTGCTATTATTAAATTGTGATGGTCTCCATCTCCAAGCATTTTCGTTTGAATGTTTATTGTTCACAGCGCAGGGCTCCTGAGCTGTACCCACTGAGGGAGACAGGAGGCATAGGACATCAATCTTACCAGCGGGGTTTACAACTTCATTGTCTGGTCTGATTTTATGAGAAGAAAGCACATGATGGTGGAAGAGAAGAATTGCTAGGGGGTAAATGTGTCCTTTGAAATGCCACTCTTGGCTTTCTGACAGGATACAAAGAGAAAGCCTATGGTGGATTTGTTAACGTACAGGGATGGAAAAGAGGCCAGTGTGGACATCTTGGCAGGGACCTGTACTTTCCCCTCTCACGTGGATGCTAGCTTTCTCTTTCCGGGAGAGCACGCTCTTCCCCACGAGCACCAAGGGACATCATTCCGTATCTCAGCTAAAGAGAGGGTGATTGTTAGCAGTGCCACTTCAGAGATGGGAAAACCAGAGATGCTCAGGAACCTCTGTGAGATCTTATTGACCGAGGGGCCTGATTCATCATTAACTCTGCATCCTGGATATGAGCCCTAATTTCAGGTGCCCAGATGGCCCTCTGTTTGACAGTGGTCTCAACACTGACCCGCCTCAGGGAGGGGAAGTATCATGTGGTCAAGGAAGGTGCTTAAAAAAGATACTCTGAATTCAGATTGGCTGTGTTCAAATATTACCTCTGCCAGCCTTATGAGTTGGGCGGTTTTCTCCATTTCTTTAAACCTCAGTTTCCTGGGGACAAAAATAGTGCTTCAGGAAAATCAGTTACACGCAAAGATTTGTACAATGTTAATTCACGTTGAGTACTCAATAAATGTGTTGGCTTTAATTATTTATTTTTTAAAGAGAGCTTAACATGCATTAAGGACATCATCTATGCACCAAAGACATGAGCATGTAGCTCAGCCATGCCCCAATCTCCAGGCCTGAGGGAGATTATACTGTGGAGACAGATGGAGAATTTCTGGTGGGGTGCCGGAAGTGTGCTCTTTTCCTTGTTGTTCTGTCTCCTTCCTGAAACAGGAAGTGTGCGTTTCCTATTTACAGTGGTGAGATGGGGCCTGGGATCTTCTGCTTGAGAAACCACATGTGCTTCTCCTCCGGCTCAGGAAGGCTGAACAAGCCCGGGTGGGACCCAATATAGAAAAGCACACTACTGCCTACTTAGGGCTGGCGCTGACCAGATCTTGAGGAGTGAGAGGGGTGAAGGAAACCCTGTTTCTATACTACCCAGTTTATCTCAGCAGGAGTAGAGCAGAAGGCCTGTTAATGAAGTCAATGGTGCTCTCGTTTTATGGCATAGAGGTCGTGTTGAATCGGTAAAATTGTAAGTGGGCGTCAAGATCATTTCTAACCACATGATGTGAAAAGTTGATTATTTTCTGATAAATACCAAACTAGAGAATTGGGACCAGTGTTTCTACCCAGATTTCTTAGTGTTCCTTAAAATTATATCTCTTTGAGTGCACACACGTTTTGCTAAGGGATAGATACTCTTGGGTCAGACTCTAGTTGGACACATTTTTTTAACTAATCTGGTAGGTATTCATTGTGTGTCAGGAAATATAACAGGCGTTGGGGTGTGCAGCAGGAAACCAGGCGAATGGGGACATTGCCTTCATAGACCTCCCAAACTGATCATCCCCTCACAGGCAGGCTCAGTGTGGTAGCTTGTCTACAAGATGACTGCCATCATCCCTTCTTCCCTGACTCAGATGTTACTGCTTTGACCAATGAAATATGGTGGCAGTGATGCTCTATTAGTTTAGGACCTGGTCAAGCAAGTCTGACAGGTTCTGCTTCCTTTATTTCTCTGTTTCACTGCATCCCTGGCTGGGAATGTAAGAATTCCAACTGCCCTGAGACCACCTGAGGAAACCACTCAAAGCTGAAGAGTGTGAGGGAGAACCAGAAATTACGGCATAGATACATAGCCCCCTCCCCCCCAGTCCACCATCATAGTCCTCTCCAGCCGTTGATGCCACTCCCCTGTTCACTCATGAATTCTTGGCTCACAGAGCCTTGAGCATAACAGAGTGATGGCAGTTGTGAGCCACACGTGGTGGGGTGTTTCTGAGGTGGCCATGTTGGAGCACATGATGTCTGGTATATCTTAATTCCTAGAGCCAAGCCATGACTAGCACGTAACGAGTGCCCAATAAGTGTGCATTGGACTTTCATAAACCATGCCTCACTCATACCCTGCACTGACATCTCTGTGTTTGTCACCTTTTTCATGAGGAGAAGTGGTGCAGAAGCAGAGGTTAGGACATAAGCTATCTAAGGGTTTGATTGACTTCCAAGGATCTGGTTTTCCCAGAACACTGAAGAATGTCTACCCCTTCCTTCCCCTCCCTCTCCACACTGTACACACCTTTCAGAGAAAACCAGCTTGTTCTTCATGCATGGATTCTTGAAGGCGTAGAGCACGAGCTTCAGGATGCCTTGCCTCTGAACTTGGAAGCTCTGTGTCCTCTGTTTGAGCATTAGTTCCTGTAGAGACATGCTTGATTTTCCAAACCACCCTCATAGACCCACTTTTGACCTCATCCTTGGCATTGAACTTGGCTAACTCTCAAACTCTGAACTAATCTGTTACAAAGACCACAAAAACCATGCTGAGCCAACTGACAGCCCTACATCTTCCAGTTTCTCTAAGTCAATACTCCCCAATGCCTGAGTTCTCAGCTCTTAGTCTTCCTTGTGTTCTGTACCGGGTGTTTCCCATGGACACCACTGTAGTTTCCCAAAGGAAGTTTTCTATATTCAGAAAGACTTGGTTCAATAGAACCTTGCCTTATTCCACCCCCACTCTTCCTCCCTACAAATGGAATGTTCTGTACCCCCCCCCTCGATAAAATCAGGTTCCTCTCCGACTGTAGTACTGCTCACCTGGGTACCCTATGGGCCCCTCAAACCCAACCCAAACAAACAAATCATCTCTCTCCTAGTCCCCTAATCTGTATACCTTGGACTGACTTCTACACCTTTTCCCCTTCTCACCTGGTAGGTAGTCTATCAGTCCTTTGGCTTTATCGAATCTTCTTCCCAGGCCCTGCTCACACTTGCTTTTATTCCATCACTGCTGCCATTACCTGCTCTATTATAATACTCTTTTATCTCCATGCCATCCTACCCACAGTGTCAGATACACTCTCTGACTGCCCAGCAGCCCACACTTCCCCAGACCCTTGGCTGACTCCATGCTTTACTCAGTTAAGACAAACACGTCACCTGGCATTCTCAGCCCTCCTCAACTTGTTCACCTTTATGTCTCATGGTCTTTACTACAACACCATTGGACTAACTGGTTTTCAGGTAAGCACAGGTCCTTTTTTTGCAGTTGGGGCTGGGTTTGTGAGGTTCTTTTTCTCTAGAGCTCTTTTTTCTTCTCTAGGAGCTCACTTGTTTCCAAAGACCATCCAAAGTCGGCCCCCTGCACCCCACCTCACCAACATAAGTCCCCTTCCCCAGCCGTCCAGGGGAAGCCTTTTTATTTTTAGTCGTTTGACTGAGCTCACAGAACACGTGGTTGCTCTCTGTGGCAGCAGTCACCGGGCTCTGCATTGTAGATACCTGAGCACAGCTCTGAGGTCTGTGGGCACACTCTAAGCTCACTGAGCACGGGGCCAGGCACACAGCTGGAGCTGTCTCAGTATTCAAGGTATCGAATTGACTTGAGTTTAGCTGAAGCCCAGACTATCCATAGGTCCAGATGGGTCCAGTCTCTCACCAGATCTTTTTCTCCTCTTCCTTTCTTCTCTTCCCTCTCTCTCTCCCTAGGAGACCAGCATGCCACGCAATACCTCTGAGCCTGTGCAGTTCTGCTCTTGTGGGCTGGCTCCTATGCTTCTCTCCTCCGTTGCTTCCTCCCAACTTCCCTGCCTCGGGACTTTCCCCCTCAGGTCTCACTTCCTACAGGAACTAATCTTATCAACTAGTGCAATGGAGGCGGAAATCAATGAAAACAGAACCAGAAAGGATTTGCCATTGTTTGAGGGTTCACTCACTGCTCCCTCTGACCCATCCCAGCGCAGGCTGTCACCACGACCTGCCATTTGTGTCACTGTGATGGCTCCCGGTACATTGTCCTCTTTTGCTCACTCTTGGTTCTAGAAATCTACTTGGTGCTTCCCAACGAGTGTCAGTCCAGGGCTCTGGGCATTTTTGCTGCGTTTCCAACCTCACTCTGTCTCAAGGTTTCCATATTCAGACCCCTGCCGCCCTTGCTTCCATCTCTCTTAGGCTGTGCCATACCCCTTGCCGATCCCCGGGGCTGTGCTCAGACTCACTCCACCACTCAGGGTGCCCACTCCCACTTCACTCCCAAATATGCTCTCAGTTTCTCGTCTTCCTGACTTGGACCACATTGCACCCTCTTCCCAGTGCTCCCCTCTGCCCCGCCCTGCTCAGCAAAGCCACCCCTCCTCAGTGCAGATGCCTTTTCTCTTTGGAGCAGTCAGTCCTGCCCGTCCCCCTGCAGCCCTTGGGTAGCTCGGATGCTTCTCCGCATCACTGTGTGGTAATTAATCATGCACTGGCTTGTGACACTTCCTGTACGACACTGAGCTGTTATTTATCTCTCATCTATTTGTTCCCTGTCCTTGCATTTATGTCTTATGACTTCAAGATCCCTGGGAGCACAGAGCATATCTTGGGCATTCTTTCTTATCCCGTTCGATGCCTTGCTTGCTTGTCATAGCTGCCCTACGAGTATTTCTGAAATATCAAGGTTTAACCTTCCTCAGGTGAGCCCTACATGTCTATGAAAGCATAGCAGAGATCTCCGAGGCCCTAAGCCAGACAGTGACCAGTGTGGGGCTTTCTCTGACCAGCAGGGAGGCCACGGAGGGATGTGATTTGGTACCTAGGGACCTTTGGATGCCCTTTACATCATCCTCTGATAACACTGACTGACACACCCTGAGGATCACCATGTGCCATGCACTGTGGTAAACTCTCTAATATATTGTTTTGTTTAATCCTTGCAGTAATCCTATGGGGTAATTATTAATGTGATGCCAGTTTACAGATTAGGAAGCTGAGGCACAGAGAAGTTAAATAATTTTCTCAAGGCTCATAGCTCATATATGGTTGGTGTGCCAGAATTTCAAACCCTGTGGTATAAAATTTTAGCCATTATTCATAGCACACCCTGACCACATATGCTAAAAAAAAAAAAAAAAGCGCCAGCCCTTCTATTTCTACACTGTTACCCCTGGATTCTATATCTTTCATATATGGAATCTTGTTTAATTGACTAGACATGCCTACTAAGAAATTGGGCCACTCCTACTTCTTCCTTGCTCTTATTACTTATAATTTGGATTTCATTTTCTCCCATAAATCTCAGGCGCTTTATGCTGCTGTTAATTTCTTCTCTCTTGTAAAATCAATGTCTCTAGCTTAATTTTGCTCAGTACACCATAGACACTTGTATTGATTAGAAATGCGTTTAGCTGTTAATAACAAAATATTCAACTTATAGTGGCTTAAACATATAGGGATTTATATTTCTTAAAGAAACAAAAAATTCTGAAGGTAGGCAGCTGCTGCTATTGGTTTCCTGGCTGAGCAATATCTGGCCTCTCTGCAATTCTCCTAGTCTTTCCCTCATACTTGACACCTTATGTTGGCAAGATGGCTGCTGCAGTTCCAGACATCACATCCCTTGAAGGCAGGAACAAGAGGTATCACCTCTGACCTATGCTGGGCACTTCCATTCATATCTCATTGTCCAGAATACATCCCCTTGACTAGCTTGGAACATTGCATCCCTGAAAACCAATGCCATGCTATCAAGGAGGAAAGTCAGAATGGATGTGGAGAGGCAACAGTCTGCTATAGCACTTGTTTAATTTTAGGTGAATAAATAAACAAATGAATACAGAAATTTAAGCTTATTTATTTTTAAGTTATGAAAGTGATATGTGAATGGAATTTAATTTTTTCAGGGACAGAGAGTGGGATAGATAGGGACAGACAGACAGGAACGGAGAGAGATGAGAAGCATCAATCATTAGTTTTTTGTTGCCCTTGCAATACCTTAGTTGTTCATTGATTGCTTTCTCACATGTGCCTTGACCGCGGGCCTTCAGCAGACTGAGCAACCCCTTGCTGGAGCCCGCGACCTTGGGTCCAAGCTGACGAGCTTTTTCTCAAGCCAGATGTGCCTGCGCTCAAGCTGGCGAGCTCGGGGTCTCGAATCTGGGTCCTTCCGCATCCCAGTCCGACGCTCTATCCACTGTGCCACTGCCTGGTCAGGCTACATGAATGCATTTTTATTGTTAAAAATATCCAGCATGCTAAAGAGAAAACTCTTCCTTTTAATCAGCCACAATCATTCTCTCCTCCTTGGAGATAATTACTGTTATCAATATGATGAGCATCTTTTTAGACATCTCTCTAAGCATGGGAAGGTAGGTCACACATATATCTACCTATATCTATATCTATACATGTGTCTATATATTCATATGTTTACATATAAACATGCGATGAGTTTGTAGTTTAGTTTTTTTACATGGAATAATATACTTTTTCTAGAAAATGAGAATGTCCTGTCAGTTTTAGTTCTGTGCTTCGCTCTTTATCTTTTTACAATATGTTAGTGTATCTCAGAACTCTTCCCATACCAACCCAATGGCGCTCCCTCATTCTTCCTCCCGAGTCCAGAGTGATCTGTATATTGAGTGTGCCGTGGCTTACTTAATCCATCCCCAGGTTTTGAATGTTGGGATTGTCCAATCTGGAAAGTGCAGTTTGATGGAGGATCAGTGGACTCTGGTTGGCCATACACTGTGTCAAGTAGAGTGCTTCAGAACCAGGTGTCAGGATTCTCCCACTCCGGGCACTTCCCACAGCTGCCCAATGGGTAAAATGCTGCCATGTGGCCGAGGAAGGCCTTGGGTGACACCGCCTCTTTGGACTCCATCAGGAGCCCATAGTCTGTTGAGATGGTTCCCCTGGCAGCACTGATTGGTGTCAAGATCCCACATCAAAAGACTTCTAACTAAATAGATGCCAGACACATAGACATAGTTTTCTCAACAAAAACTACCTCAGAAGTTTTTCTTCCTGAAATGATGTATTACAAGCGTCCCGGGTTTCCCAGAAGGAAGTGATTTTGATTCTGCCCTGAGTCTGTTTCCTAGGGGAAAAGGGTGACAACAGAGCTGCATTCTTGGAGCTTGATGCTCTTCTGAAGCTCACAGTGGGGATGACCATGCCACATTAGGGTGCCCACCCGAGCCTCAGCAAACTCTTTTTTCCCCTTGGTCTCAGGGAGCCGGGGTGGGTTTGCCAACCTGCTCCTATTTGGAAGTGTGAAGCACACATTAACACGTGTAAAAGGCAATGAGATCACATAATGGTGCATTAAAGCCTCTGGAAGATCAGATAAGAGCTCAGCATATCTGTATTTTCTGGGGGTTGGCAGGGAAAGAGCCATCTGCTGGAACACCCTTCTTGGTGGTTCTCATTGTATATTTACTTAAAATAAATGTTTTTCCCTTCTTTTCCAAGTGGGAGGAGGGGAGATAGAGAGACAGACTCCTGCATGTGCTCCGACCAGGATCCACCCAGCAACCCCCATCTGGGGCCAATGTTCTGTGCATCTGGGGCCAATGCTCTGTCCATCTGGGGCCATGCTCACAACCAAGCTATTTTTAGAACCTGAGGTGTAGGTTTTACAGAATATCCTCAGCTCCTAGGCTGATGCACTAGAACCAGTCGAGCTACAGCTGCAGGAAGGGAAGAGAGAGTAAGAGAAAGAAGAGAAGAAGGGGGAGGGGTGGAGAAGTTGATGGTCACTTCTCCTGTGTGTCCTGACCAGGAATCAAACTTGGGACACCCACATGCCGGGCTGACACTCTACCATTGAGCCTAACTGGCCAGGGCTACTTAAAATGATTAAAAAGATACATTGCATTGTGCAGAAATGCTTTCTGCTTTCTTCAGGTATGGAGTAAGAGCTAGACAGCCAAGCGTGGTGTGTTGATCCAGATATTAATCAAGGGAAGGTGAGTGTTGGAAGGCTGGAGGAGATTTCTTCTCCCTACCGACCTCAGCTAGTGTGTACAAACCAGAAGGAGGAAGTTCTGTTGCAAGAAAGGAAAGACACACCATTTGCCCTTCTGTTTCTCTCAAAGGCAGGGTTTATTTACATAAACTAAAATGTTAATTTTCTCAGAAATCAAAGCCACTGGCAGACTATTAGGTAAAATTCATGTGTGTATGATTAACATTGGATGCCCTCGTGCACTAGTCGAATCTTATTTTTTCGAAAAACATATGGAACTCATTCGTGCTTGTATTACCCATATCTGTGTGTTCATATAGATGTTTGACTCTGTGTTCAGCGAAATGTCATAATTCCTTTTACAACAGATTCGCAAGAGAAAATGCTGCTTAGAGCAGAACGTTATAAATGGGAAAGGAAATGAAACTGTGTGTGTGAGTGAAGCAAAGATCATGAGAGTGACCTGTGTATCAAGGAAGCAATTTTGCTACGGGATGGGGAACTTTCAATACAAACTGGAAGGCAAGGAGCAAATTTTAGAAATGGAATTCTGCCATCGGTTATATGCTGTTCTTTGGGTTTCGGGGGCTGCCATGCAAAGTCCTGGGGATGAATGTTTGCTTTTGTATCAGCATCTAACAGGGCAGTTTCATGGGTGCTAAGGAACCACCGGCCTTGTCACGTCACTGATTTGCAGGTGTGACCGAAGACGGTCAGACTGACTCAGGGAGGTGCAAATAGCAGTTCCTTTGGAGCTGTTCTAGGGATTTTTCTATGAATGATTCTAAATGGGCAATTTTAGAAAGTACCTAAAAAATACCAGAATTTTTAAAAATTTAATTATTTTCACAGTAACTACCCTGAAACAAAAAAAATACATAATATTATTCCTGCTCTTTGGGAAATTTCTGATTACAGAGAGGGTGCAGTTGATGTAATTCAGGCAATGACGCTTTCTTATTAACACCATGAAAACATTCTGACGTTCTACAGTTCCGTGACCACTGGTAATGAACTGGCCTGGTAGTTCAGACAGTTATGTCTGCACTTAACCTGTGGGACCAGCAGATCCGGGCAGATGGGAAACAAGTAGTGGAGACAAGGATGTGGTCTGGGAAGTTGGGGCAGGTTCTCATCTTCCTGATCTCGACTCTCAAATCGGTGCCTGCTCTGGTCCTCACATCTCTGGTCACTCCTCTCAGTCTCTTTTGTTGATTTCCTCTCAGGTTTCTGGGTTCTAAATACTGGGGGGGAGCCCATGAAGTATTCCTGGACTGTTTCTCTTTCTAGCCACACTCACTCCCAAAGTGACCTTCTGTAGTCACATGCTTTTCACTCCACCTGTCTCTGATGGCTCCCAAATATATCTCCAGCTTGGACCTTTCCCCCAAACTAGACCCACATAGCCAACTGCCTGTCTGATAACTCTAATCGGTCCAATGAGCACCTCAAACTTGACATTTTCACTCCTGACCTTCTGATAATCTTCTGTAAACAATTCTACCAGCAACTTCCTCGTCTTGGTTAATGTCCTCTCTTTCTTTTAAAATCTTGGCAGGATCCTTGTCTCCTTCCTTTCTTTCTCGCTTTCCATCAATGCATCCTGATGGCCCCTCTCCCTCAACTGCCACCACCTTGGTCCAAATCACCATCATCTTTTGCCTCCTAACTGACCTTTTGACTTTGGCCTTTGCCCCTTGGAGTTAGTCTATTCTCAACCAGTGGCCAATATGACCTTGTTAGCATATATCAAGTGGTTTTCTATTTTATTCAGAGTAAAAGCCGAAGTCCTCACTAGACTAGAAAGCCCGGCATGACCTTGCTCCAGGTTACCTCTCAGACTTCATGTCCTACACTTTCCTCCCTGACCTCCCCTTCACTCCAGCCATACTGGCCTCCTTGGCCTTGTCTCCAGGATATACCAGGAATATTCTTGCTTCAGGGAGTTTGCATTTTCTGTACCTCTTCTCAGAATGCTGTGTGTTCAACCATGCTGTGTTCAACCTCACTTCCCTGAGGTCATTTCATCTCTTATCTAAAATTTTACCCCTCGTCTGATAACACTTATTAGACTGTCTGCGTTTGAATATCTTCTCTACTTAGTAGCTGTATGACCCTGGCCAAGGAAGAAAGATTTCTTAATTTCCCTTTTACCTGCTTCCTAATACACCCCTCAAGGGGATCCAACAAGGACTAAAGAAGGGCGTGCATGGGAAGTGCATTGTGCGAGGCCTGGTCCATCGTAAACCTTCAATATTTAGGCTATTAATGTTGCTAACTGAAGTCCCCAGTAGGTCGCTCCAGGCCTTCCAAAACCTGGCCCCTGCTGCTTGTCTCTCCTCATCTCCTTTTGTGCTTCATAACATACCCATCACACTGTGACAGCGAAGAATTTACTGGATTTCCTGAACCCAACTGGCTCTCTCCTGTCCTTTAGTTTTTGACTGTACCGGTCCCTCCTGCTGGAACCCCCCCACCCCACTTCTCTGGATTTTAAGATCTAGCATATTTATCTCTTCCTCGCCACCTCTATGTAGATGACCCTGTTCCTCCCAAGTTCACCTTCCCCTGTGCTATTTCTGAGCTTTGAACAAACTTCATTGTGTGCATTACAATGATCAATTTACATATTTGTCTCCATTACTTGATCCTGACTTCATTAAATACAAGGGTGGTATCTTCAAAATCTTGCACGGTCTGCCATCTAATAGCTCCCAATCAATATTTAGTGAATGAATAATGATCAAGTTAGAACATGGAGATCTCATCTTAAAAAAGCTCTCATATACCACTGGTCAAGGATAAGCTAGCAGTTAAGAAGACATGGAAACTGTGGAGGCATGATGAAATGAGCACATTTCAGAGATCCAAGCAAATAGGCTGAGGACTGTAACAGGATGGGGAAGAGAGTGGCGTTGGGAAGCAGAGATATTAAATGAATTAGATTTGAGAGAATGACTGTTGCCTTTTGGCCTCTTCGTGATTCCTGATAGTGTGGCTGGCTTCTGTCCCATCGATGACTATAGGAGGCAACTTCCTGCCAGAGGGTGAGCTGGAGGCCTGTGTGGCTGTCCCCTCATTCTGAGTGATGTGCCACAGAAGCCCCAGGATGGTGAGCAGGTTCTTATAGCTACCTTTTTAGAGGCCCCAGGCTACATTGACTTAGGAACAGAATCTCAAATGATTTTTAATTCAAAGGAGAACATTTTGGCCTGAAACCCATGCCTTTAGATCTTTATATACACCTGGGTTATTAGATAAATAGAGGCAGGTGGCTTGGGGATCATGGTGAGCAGAAGGCCTTGCTATGGTTGTTGAAGTGATACAACCTGGATTCTTTCTCTGTGGACCATTGACCTTCTATCTAACTCTCAAAAGTGCTAGTCTGGAGAAAACCAGCTTGCATGATAGCTGCATTTCTTTTTTTTTTTTTTTGTCCAGTCCCTGGGAAGAAAATGATAATTATAGAAAGGCTTAAGTTGTATGAGCCTAGTATCCTGCTCAGTTGGATTCTTTGTCCCACTAGGATATTTTATGACTATGGAATATGGATTTAGATCACAACCGGACTCTCTTATGTATCTGTGTTTTTCTTAGTGCCCAGTACAGCACCTTGCAAATGGACCATATTCAGTGAATTAGGTTATGAAGGCTGGATATTTCCAACTATAGGAAAACTGGCCAAGGAGTAAGGTATATTCAGATGGCCCAGATTTCTGGGATTCACTTAGGAGGACAACACTGAAAGGGCAGGATCTCTTATAATTTTGTTTAATAGCTTGTCTGTGGAAAATAGGACAAGCCAGATTTTCCAGTCTGGTCTGATTTGGTGGCCCTTAAATAAAAGTTATCACTAGCAAGGTGATAAGAGTGACTTTGTAGCATACTGGCAGTTAAGGGAAATAGTTAAGTGCATAGATTTCTTTTGTCAGACTCGTTGCCTTCAAATTTTGCTCTGATGTATGCTGTTCGAATAATGCAGAGTTCTCTTTTGTGCCTCAGTTTTTTGTTGGTTAAGTTGGAATAATAGTGGTACCTGTTGTTCAAGACAAAAATTATTTTGACTCATTGAAATGGTAAGGACGACTTTATTCAGGGCTATTGCAATAAAGGTATTATAATAGGGAAGAAAGATGAGGCTCAGCTCTGAATACAGCAAAGACAGCTAGGGATTCATTGCCTAAGTACAAGGGGAGGTGGTTAATGGATGGAAAATGATTACGGGGAGCTAAGGCTAGAGGGAGTCTTGATAAAGCAACTTAGCAGGATTCCTATTGAAGGCAAGTCAGGGCGATGAGATGTCAAGGGTAGAGGGATAAAGAATTTGATCAGATATCAAAGGTGACCAGATATCAAGGGTGGGGAATTCTCTCTAAACTGGCTTAGCAGCAGTGTTGCTAAAACTGGACTCAGCAAGGATGGATATTGAATCCCAAGGTTAATACCTAGTCCAACAGAGGGCTGAGAGGAGCCTGACCTACGTTTGGTCAAGGAGAGAATTTCCGCCAATATGTCTTTGGATTAAATACTTAACATCTGTAAAGTGTTGGGAATAGTAATAGATGACGAATAAATGTTAACCAATAACACTGGGCTTGCTTTCCATGGATATAAAATATGAGCTGATAGTGTGAGACCACCTTCCTTTGTTTAGGCACCTGTGAGGACTGAAGTGGATCCAGCTCCGGGAAGACAGTACTGGTATGATTCCCCAAGGACAGGGGTTCCTGGTGGGGAGGGATAAACCTGGAGTTAGTGGTCCATGGTCTGAGTCTGACCTCTAGGATGACTTCTGTTGGGCAGCTTGCTGTTGCAGAGATGAAAGGAGGCAGAAGGAGTGGCAGGACTTTTCTTTCTCTAGAGGCTCTGCCAGGCTTTGTGGAGATGTGCTTGATCTTTGTTGAGTACCTGTTAATAGGGATTCCCTTATATACATAGCTTTAAACAGCCCAGTGTGATGAGCTTCCCAAAGTGGCTTTTGGCTCCCCATTGCTCCGGGGGAAGGGGGCCTACATCTCAGCAGAAAAGGAAAGGAGTTGAGTGCTCTAGGAACTTGGGAGACACAAGGGGGATGTTGCTGGGGTTTAAGTCTTGGGTCCAGCTCTGCTGCGGAACCCCTAAGCCCTGACTGCATGAGCTGTCTCCTGTTCCCATATAACACGCTTGCTGCTAAGGTAATTATTTCCCAGGAGAAAATGGGGAGACAAAAACTCTACAGGAAGAAAAACATGAAGGTCTCCCATATCATTGGCAATGTTCACCCCTTGGTTTCTGGTATAAAAGGTTCCTGGGACTTTAGCTTGATGTTTCTGAATCTAGCTCTCCTTTGGATATATACAGTAACCCAGTTTTCTGTTGTGGCCCCCTTAGGGGAGAGAGACTGGAGATTAGAGATGGAGAGAGAGGAGCTCAGCCAACCCCCCACCCCCCATCACTATCTCAAAGGGGTGAAAGTGAGGAGAAAGATACCGAGAGCACAGGGCACAGAGCCTGCGTGCAGTGAGGCTGCGCACAGCGAGGCAGCTGCAGGTAGCGGCACTCATCAGTAGTACGATGATAACAGCGACTGGGAAAGGTCTTCCCACTAACTCTCAATCCCTGTGAGAAAAGAAGCGAGGCTATCAATAGGCTCTCAAGGTATTATTATTTATTGGAGTGACCTTTGTTGCTAAGTAACAGCATGATTTTTAGACAGTATTAAAAAAAATTATAATTGGCATGAGCTTAAAAAATGCGGACCAGTGCTAGAGGCACTGGGCGTGGTGGGGATGTAAATTAGAAAGGGTCACGGGGGGCGGAGGGGTCAGTGCAATTGTCAGATAATGCTGAACCAAGTCAAATTAATTTCTAATGATTTGTAGAAGGTAGGCAGCAGAGAACCACCAAGCTCCTGGAAGCTGTAGGACCCACAAAGCTTGGGGGTCAGGCTAGAAATATGGTGCCTCAGCCATGCCAAAAAGCATTAAAACCAGTATTTCGAATTCAAGGAATGACATTTTCTAAGTTCAGACTTAATCTCATTACAACTCCATTTTCTCAACTTTGCTGGGCAGAAACTTCAGTCATAACAGAGGGCCAGGGAGTATATCCCCCCACCGGCTCCCAGCCGAAACGCTGTCCCTTAATTTTAACCAGCGTTAGAACCCACTCAAGTGTCAGCAACAGGTTAATCGCTGAACCGATCATTAAGCTGGGGTGCAATTCCTTCTCAGCAGGCCGAAAACCTAAATTCGCTAGGTAGGCAGAACACCAGGTAAATTAAGATCCATCTTATCCTTTCCCCCACTGTGAAACGGAATCATAATGCACAGAGGCGCTCGTGGGAGGAAGGTAAACTGGCTACGGAGCGGGAGTGGAGGCGTGAGCATGGCACGCAGGAAGGAGAACTGGGTGGCGTGGACCTCGGCCATTGCCCAGGATGCAGACCCGGTGAGGGCGGAACACACAGCCATGTGTTCATTCTCTGGGAACTCCAGGAACTATGGGAGGCTAAAAGGAGAATTCAGTGGTTCGGGCTTTTTGAGAAGTTTTAATGTCTTGTTTCGTCATATGCTGTCGATGGCAACTGGCGATGGTGTTGTGTGGGGCGGTGCTGTAGCAGTGCTGGGAATAGAATAAAGGAATTAAATGAAGGCTAAATGGTCCATGGCTAGACTGTTCTATGAACGTCTGCTCCTTCTGCTACGGAGAATGAGCTCTGGGACGGATGACTCAGAGCCACTTTGCTGTCTGTGGCAGAAACGGCTAATGCTCACCCACATCTGTCCTCCTCTTCCTGGGCACATAGACAGACCACGTTTTCCAGCATCGAGGAGCGGCACCTTACACCGGGGAAGGGAGCTACACAACAGAATGATGTCCTTGGGGTAGGATTTTGAGTGACATAAAAGCCCAGTAGTAGACATTATTAAATACTAATAAGTACAGCTGATTTATTATTTTGTGATTTCTCAAATAAGCCTGGCATATCTCCCCATCTAATTAATAAGCTCTGAGAAACTGGGTTTTGTGGTCTGACAAATCTGTGTTTACATCCTAGTCTGTCGCTTACTTAGCTATTTGAGCTTGGGCAGGTTAACTGAGATTCTCTGGGACTCAGTGTCTTCCTATATAACACAAGACTTGCCCTAGAAGGTTGTTGTGAGAATAGAATGTGATAAATATCAAAGCACACTGCCCGGTGGTTGGTGTGCTGTTAATATTCAGTAAATATTTTCCTGTATATAGTCGTCCCTTAATATCCATGGAGGGATTGGCTTCAGGATCTGCTTAGATACCAAAACCTCACGATGCTGAAATCCCTTATATAAAATGGCATAATGTTTGCATATAACCTAAACAATTCTCACATATACTTTAAGTCATATCTATATTACTTATAATACTTAATACAATATGAATGTTATGTAAATAATTGTTATGCTGTGTTGTTGCAGGAATAATGGCAAGAAATTTCTGTAAATATTCAGTATGGACACAACCAGCAACCATCACAACCATTGTAGGCCATACTGCATAGAACATGTTGGCAACACTGGAACATATTTTTAAAATATTTTTTCTTAATTTTTTTCATTGATTTGAGAGAGGAAAGAGAAAGGGAGAGAGTAATAGAGAGAGAAAGAGATGAAGGAAGGGGGAGAAAAAGAGAGAAACATCAACTCATTCCACTTAGTTGTTCCATTTAGTTGTGTATTCATTGATTACTTCTCATATGTGCACTGACCTAGGGTCAAACCTGCGGCTTTGGCACATTGGGATGATGCTTTATCCACTGAGCCACCTGGCCAGGGCCTCAGATATTTTTGACACATGGTTGGTTGAATCCACAGATGCTGAACCTGCAGATATGGAGGGCATGTTGTAATCATTATTACTCACAATGAGAGAACCTTTGAGAGGACCTTGAGATCAGCAAACACCTCATTCTGTGGATGAGGATTTATTTGATGAATAGAACACCAGACCAGGACTTGTCCTTTTGCATACCCTGGGCTTCCTCAATCTTTACTGTTAGCTTAAGATGTCCAAGAAATGCTTGAGAAATGTTGCTGGAATACAGTTCCTTGGAGTCATGATATGGTCAAGGAGAGGTTGTTGTATAGGACAGGACCCCTGGGAGTATCGCAGCCCCTCCTACTAGGGTCACGGCCCGGCCCCTTCAAACAGTATCCACTTTGAAATAAGACAATTTGGTTCAAATCCTAGCTCTGTTACTACCAACAGCATGACCTTGTATAGGTATAATTTCTCTAAACCCAGGTCATCTTGTTCATAGAAGGAGAGATGACTCTTTACCCAAAGAATTGTTAAGGAGATGCATTATGACACCAACAAACACCTGACTTTGAGCTATCCTGAGAATACCCAATAACTAATCTGATATCAACAGAGGAATGGAAGATTCCCACTCCTTTTTTCTTATATTGAATCTTAGCTAGAGCCAAGCAATTTTAAAATTTTATTCTTTAGAATTTCTAAGGATTTAAGATAATCTGTTGTAAGTCAATATATATGTATTTTCCAGGTTGTAGTGATAATATTTATGATAGGACATTTGGAAAAACAGAGAAATGTGCAATGAAAAAGAAGTTAATAAAACAATGACAAAAATCTAATTCTATAACCCAGAAATAACCTGGAGACATTTATATTTTTGTGTCTTTCCTTCCAGCCATTCTTTATTTTAGGCATCTTTAGAGCCATACTTTACGTGTCGTACTTTTTCTAAACAAAACAAAACAAAACGAAACGAAAAAGGAAAACTGGCTTCTTTTAGTTTTTATATCATAAGCATACTCTCTGCTATCATTCCTTTTTTTTTGTGACAGAGACAGAGAGAGTCAGAGAGAGGGACAGATAGGGACAGACAGACAGAAAGAGAGAGAGATGAGAAACATTAATTCTTCGTTGTGGTTCCTTAGTTGTTCATTGATTGATTTCTCATGTGTGCCTTAACCGTGGGGCTACAGCAGACTGAGTGACCCCTTGCTCAAGTCAGTGACCTGGGGCTCAAGCTGGTGAACCTTGCTCAAACCAGATGAGCCCACGCTCAAGCTGGCAACCTCTGGGTCTCGAATCTGGGTCCTCCACATCCCAGTCCGACGCTCTATCCACTGCAGCACCACTTGGTCAGGCACTATCATTCCTTTTTGAGAATGAGAATAATTTTAAGTGGCTGTACAAATATTCTATTGTTTCTATGAACTGTCGTATATATTTAACTATTCTCCAAATGTTGAGCATAGAGAATGATTTTCAATAATAAATAACGCTTTGAGGATAATCTTGAATTTGGTCCACTCCTTGCCTTTCCCAACCTGCTCTCTGCTGTCGGAGGCTCAGACGTATGGTTCATTCAATTGTCTTCTTGTCCGCTGACTTACAGTGAGTTTTGGTTCAGTTGGGACCCAGAGGATTAGATGACCTATTTTCCTAACTCAATTCTTGCTCTGACTGAAGGTCGCAGCACCTTTCCAAGTGTGTTCTAAGTTCCTTCCCTTTTCCACACCCCCGCAGCCTACGAGTGTCACAGCCTCACTGTTACTAGTCCTGGAACGCTGACCTGTCCTTTGTGTCCTTTCCCCACCCATATTTCACTTTTGTAAAATAATCCCATTATTAAACTTCTGAAAATTATTCCATTTTGAGTTTGCTGATTCCTGCCTGAACGCTGACTGATGGAACATTTTCATGTTGTGAAGGCAAGTTGTACCTTGTAACAGTTTGTAGACACGTCTGATCATTCTTTCTAGCAAGTTTCTACCGGCCAGTATAAAATTTCCTCACTTATAGAGTGAGATGAATAATAATATCCAACTCACAAGGTTGTCGGGAGGATAAATGTGATCATGTATGAAAATTCGGTATAACCTATCAATTGCTTTACACATATAAGACACAGGTTATTATCACCACCTACTTAACCCTGAGGGAGCCCTAAAGACTTTTGGTTTGGTTCCAGGCTGAGGTTTTGCAATATTAATCTTTGAGATGTTTTTGAAAACCCCAAAGTACCTGCGGCTAACAAGTCCTTTGCCTGGCGCCCATAAACTTCACATTGTTGGTTTCTCTATCCCAACAAGCAGTGACCTTAAGAACTGCTTTGTGTTGTCCACACACTTGGCAGGCCATTGTTTCTTCGTGGAATTTAGTAAGGGCATGGAGGCTGTGGACTCCCTTGGGTGGCATATTCAATATGTGGTTTGACGTATGGCTGACCTGGGAGAATTCTCTCACCTCCCCCAAGTGAACAGTCTCTTTGAGCTCCTGGGCTGACCTAGTCCATTGCATTCAGCATGGATCTGTGTAAGAAAATCCATTCAAGCATGTAAGGTAAAAATTGCCTTATTGGCTTTTTGTCTGAAATTTTGGCAGAGCATAGACAGATTTCAGCATTTATTGCCCTTTGAGTGATTTCCAGCTTTGTTCCAGGAAAAATGCAATTAATCTTGTAGCAGCCGCTACATCAATCCATATGAGGGCAAGTTGTTTCAGATATCACGTGGCGTCTCTGACTCCTTTGGCTGTGCTCATCCTTTTGGCTGAGAGTGAGTATAATGCACACCAGGGGAAGCCCTTTGCCCCCGTTGTGCAATTGTCTGCAAAGCCCCATGCCTTGCACGGGGTGGGGGCTTTGTGCATCCAGCTGTACTCCATCAGCCTAGGAAACACATCTGGGAAAGTAGGTGTGAGGGGCCCTATAAGTAGACAAGGAGAGGCAGAGATGCAGTATGTGTCATGAAGGAATGTGACCAAGGCCTAGGTGACTTGCATTTGTCCTGGTCATGATGCTGTTTGACTCTGCGGCTGGGGAGAGGAGGAGGGCTGTAACGCTAACATCCTGAGTCAGTGCCATTAGCTCTCTTCTTTGCGTGATCTTTGTTCTCACAGAGGTGTGCTGCTGCATGAAGCTCTATTAGGTCCAGGCAAGCCAAGAGCCCCGGGGCTACTGAACACACTTCTCTTTCCAACAGCTTTGCAGAGCCTAGTATTGGCTTGACTCTGAACCTGGCGTCAGCTGGTTTAATTTCTCTGCCTTTATTGTCACTTGATCCTAGAACAGAGAATATTCCAAGTCTTCTGTAGCCACACTTGTGTGATCTTAAACAAGTTGCTAATTTCTCTGGGTCAAGAGCTCTTTGACTGTATGAGAGGTTATATTCGATTACAATCTCTCGGACTTCTTACTGCAAGGACACCTCTGATTTCTCCTTCCACCCGTTGCCCTGCTCTATCGCCAGACTGAATAGTGATTTAATTTTTGTTCCCCAACAAAAAACATAATTCATCCCTTGTTACTTTTATCCATTGAAATGTTGATTTTTCCCCTACTTTCACAGCCACCGCCATGACCAAACTCATGGGTCCCCAACAGCCTCCTAATGGTCTCCTGGTCTCCACACTCGCTCTCACCCTGCTGTCAGAGTGCTCTGGTCAAGTCCCCTCTCTGCATGGCTCACACCCCTTCAGAACCTCCCCAGCGCTCATGTGTTAAAGTCCAAAGTGTTAAATGGATGACTCACTGCTGGAGATCTACCTCTTCAGTGTCACCTCTTGCCACCCACTCTTCCCTCATTCTCTGGAATAGCCACCTTGGCCTTACTCCAGTAGGACCTCTATATCAGTTGGGTCCTCTGCCTCTTCTTTAAATTTCACGGGTTAGTTTGCCAGATGGTGTCTGTCCACTTCTTTCGCTATGGTTCTACAGATGAGTTCCCTTCCTCTGTGGCATCATCTATGTGGGTCATTGTCTTGGACCTTCCTACTGACTGTGATCTGTGCCAGGCTTGGCATGACACCTCTAGCCTTAACGCAGGGCCTGGCTTATGGTAAGCATGCCATAAACAGTAAAAGAAGAAAGAAAAGAAAGGAGAGAGGGAGAGGAGACTAACAAAGCTTAGTTATTCTGAATAGATATCCAGTTGCCATTTGAATCTTTGAACTAGTGGACATAACACAAAATGCCCCACTTCCAGGGTATGCGTAGTCAGGTTGGAACCAGCAATAGCCACTCATTGGTTCCCGACAGAGGGAGGGGGTGTTTTTCTTTGCTTCTACTGATACTTTTCTCTTTTATCCCTGTTGTGGGTGAAGGGAGGTGATGCTGGTGCCAGTAGCACCCTGTCATGTGTCCCTATGATTGATGGGCACTGGGAGAGGTCAGGCAGAACCATATATAGAGTGGAATTTCACACTGGAATCTTATTTCTGGTGGCAGACATTAACTAAGAAGATAACAGGTTTTCTTTTTCTCCCGCCGCACAGAAACCTGGACATCAGTCAGCCCAGTGTTCTCCTAGTCTCTCCATTTGTCTGCATCTCCTGGAAGGTGTGCTAACATATAGATTCCCAAGTCCAGTGCACAAGTTCTAATTCCATAGGTCTGTGGAAATTCTGCTTCAGTAGGTCTATGGTGGGACTTACACCTTTGTTTTAGTAACTTGGGATCATCAGGGATTCAGATGCTTAACTAGACTTGGGAACCATTGACCTGAAACCCAGTTCTCTTATTTTATATTATATTCATTACAACAGCTTTAAATACCATACCAACAAGAAAGTATTCATACAGGATACAGGTTTTTGTTTTGTTTTCTGATGTTAAAAAAGGTTAGATCTGCCCCGGCCTGGTAGTTCAGTTGGTTAGAGTGCTGTTCCCATAAGATTGTGGATTTGACTCCTGGTCAAATACACATAAGAAATAAATTGTTACATTTTTTAAATTTCCATACCATGTTGAATATTTCAAAGTGTTTTCACCACTCTTGTTTCATTTGATCCTCATAAAAGCCTTTGAAGGTCAGTGGGTCTGCCACTGTCATCCTCTATTGCCAGTGTTGACACTGAGGGGCCAGGTGGCCAAGGGAGGACTTGTCAAAGGTCCTGCAACCTGTTAGTGGCATCGTGACTTCCGTAATCGGGACGCTTGCCTCCCTTTGGGAGGCGCCTGTTTTTGATTCTAGGATGCCACACACCTTCGTTCGCATTTTGTGGTATTTAATTTCTGTATTAAACTTTTGCAATTAGCTGTAAAAAGAATGATTGATAGCCTTTCCTCACTTTTCAAAAGGGTGCTTTACAGATACATGAAGGTAAGAAGCTGTTAGGGGAGGCTTTATGGCCGAGGGTTCTTGGCAGTCGTCGCTCTCCTTTATGGCAGTCTGGAAGTTTTCCTGGGTAATAACTTTCTTTTCTTTTAACAGGCATAAAATAGAGAGGTTCTAGATAGTTGGATCATTATCAAATGATTTTCCAAAGACACCCATAAATTGTCAACACCATTTAGGCAAAAACAAGAGTCGTTCACATCTGGAAATCTAATACATCAATTTGTGAGTTTTCCCCTTTTGTTGGGAAGGCGATTTGGTTACCCAAACTGTTATTCTTTAAATGGCAATTAGACTGGGGAGCTGAGAGAAGGAAGTTTTGGGAAAGGTATTCGTGCAACTTCCCCAAATGGTAATATTTCTCTTGTGAACAGAGAAATGTACATTTGATCTGCTCTCCCCGAAGGCTGGGAACAAAGCAAGCTTCAGTTTGAGTTGAAGTGGTAGAAATTTCAGCCGTGAAAATTAACCCTGAGAGAAATTGATGGGCCTGAAAATATAGCAAGTGACTTGTGTTTCATTAATTCACTCAACCAATATTTCGAGCCTCGATTATATGATTAGATGCTGGGCTTTGTGCGAGGCACTGGAGATTCAGGTGGTAAAGAAGCAAATGTGAATTATAGCCTAACAGGAGACTGCCACGGGATCGACGCCTTGCCCTATACGATGTAAAGAAATCATCATGAAAATCATCATCGCTAATTTATTGAGTGCTTACTTTTCGCCGCTCACTCTGCTTTATAAACTCATGAACTCATCTAACTCTTCCAAGATCCCTGAGCTGCAGACATGTTTTCTTCTTGTTTGTTTGTTTTGTTTTTGGATAGGGCCAGCTTGGTGTCTTTCTTTCCTTATTTTTGGATTAAATGGAATTTTTATTTGTTATTACTTTTTTATAATTGAATTGTATTGGGGTGATACTAGGTAACCTAACTATATAGATTTTAGTTGCCCAATTCAACAGCACATCTCTGTACACTGTATTGTGGGCTCCCCCCCAAATCTTCTTCCGTTACCGTTTATCACTCCTATACCCTCCTTCACTTCCCCTTCTGCACTCCACCCCCCCAACCCCCAATATCTCCAGGTTGTTGTCTGTGTCCATGAAATTTTATTTTTTGTCCTTTTTTGCTCTGAACCTTTCATTTGATCACTAAGGAAGGGGAGGCACAGGCAGGCTGTGTGGCTCACTGAAGGTCACACAGACAGGAAGCAGTGGTACCAGGATTCAAACCCACCGGTCCAATTCTTAAACCCATGCTCTCAACAGGGCAGACCTTGCCTCAACAAGTACCTGCGCATGAATAAGTGGATGGATGGATGAAGTAGCTGCAAGCAGGATGAGCCTTTTCAGAGTAAGGCCGGATACCACAAAGGGGTTGGAACTCGTTTGTGCTGAGCGGCTCTCTCTGAGAGCGGCATTTCAGCCAAGTCCTAGGATCGGTCAAGAAGGTGGACACTGGCTGGGAGAGGTAGAATGTGAAAGACAGCAATGATCTTGAACCAGAAGAAACCTTAAAAACCATCTAGTACAGGCCTCTCATTTTACAGACGAGATCATAGGGGAACTGATGGGAGTGGAGAGCTGGGATGACAAACCAGATTTCCTGGCTTTAGGAAACATCCGGAGTTGGTTAGCTATAGTAAAAATACAGGTTAAAAGCCTGACCAGGCAGTGGCGCGGTGGATAGGGTGTCAGACTGGGACTCAGAGGACCCAGGTTCCAAACTCTGAGATTGCCAGCTTGAGCGTGAGCTCATCTGGTTTGAGCAAGGCTTGAGTCCCAAGGTTGCTGGCTTGAGCAAGGGGTCACTCTGTCTGCTGTAGCTCCACGGTCAAGGAACATATGAGAAAGCAATCAATGAACAACTAAGATGCCGCAACAAAGAACTGATGCTTCTCATCTCTCTCCCTTCCTGTCTGTCCCTATCTCTATCTCTCTCTGTCCCTGTCACTCACACACACACACACACACACACACACACACACACACACACACACACACACAAAATTAGAGGTTAAAAAATAGGTTACTCTGTTAAACCATGAGCTACCTACCGTAAGACTCCCTACCTCTGTCACATCATGGCACCCATAGAAAATAACAGTATCTGAATGGGAAAAGGAGGTACAATGGAGGCAGCTGCAAGGGCCTTAGGCCCCATCCAGACAGCTGAGCACATCTGGGTCCATTCTAGCACTTATCATTTGGGAGATCTGGGCACCAAGACTCACCATGGAGGCATCGTGAACTGTGCCCCCTGGTGCCTATTCCATGCTTCCCTCTCAGCTCTCCCCTGCCCACCCAGTCTCATCCCTTGCACCTTCAGCCTACAGGTACAGAGGACCAACCTCTCAGATGCCTCTGGAAGTTCCTACTTGGCAGTCCCCTCCCACCCCCTGCATTGGCTAGAATTCCCAATTGACCTTTTTCTCCCACCCAACCAAATGGCCATTGATTTCACCATCAACCCTTCTCTGTTGGACAGCAATAATCAGATCACACTCATCAAGCTGTGAAGGATTACTCTGCTATCCACTCTCCTAAGATCAGAAGAGGGTTTACCTTGTAAAAGAAGAGTTAGTTAAGAAAGTGAACCCTACGGACCCAAGAGAAAGAGTGATATTGTCTGAAAGGAGCCAACTTCCCTCCAATCATGACTTGAGCATAACTGGGGACAAAGGCCCTTTTCTCTAGCAAGTCAGCAACACACTGCCTCTGTTTTTTCTTTTTTTCATCTTCAGTGTGTGATACATTTCCATCAGTGTCGACTAGGTAAACTTCTCAGGGTGATGGCTTGTGTTTTCCTTCCTGGGAATCTGGGTGCTGTTAGTGGCAGTGGGTCTGTCTTGGTTGCTGGATTGTTGCACAAGGAAGGCTTAATGAGACGGGGGTGGGGGGCGGGAGATGCTGACTGTGTGAAGTTGATCTGGACACCCCAGCTCCCTTTGCAATTGGATGTCTGATTGCTGGTGTAGCCTGTTGATTATTTATTTGTTTGTTGTTTTCTTTCAGTTCCAGGCTGGGCAGAATGTTCAAGGTTACTGTCTGGGTGGGAGGGAGAGAGCAACTATGTCTGAGAGTCAAGGAAAACAAACAGGAGAACTCAGAAGTAGTGGTGGTGAGGTGGGGACTTCCTGCTTACAGATTGTCCTTTGTGCGTGTGCCTGTGTGCATGTACTATTCCCACCCCCCATCTAATCACCTTGCCCAGTCACCACCTGGAAATGGTGGTGCCAATTTCTCATTGATAAAGACACGTCCGACCTTGTCTCTGTGGTTGGATTTGTCAAATGGGACACACACATCTCTTCCTGGTGGAGTTTTCTCTAGGCAATTTAATGTTCATGTGATGGCTGCTTAGCACGAGTACCTTTTCTCTTAGTAGGCATGGATCTGACCAACAGTTATCTCATCTGCCATTCAGGTGGTAAGGCCTTAAGAAGAGGGCAGGGCAGGTTAGTAATTAGTCAACGATTCAGCTCGACAGTACTTGCATACTGTGAGGCGTGAGGAGTCTCTGCTGTGCCCATCTCACCCGGACAAGGCAGGCGCTGCTGCCTCAGTAACTCTCTGCACTGCCGTCTGAGGTTATCACTCTACTGTCGGAAGAGGAATCTCACCTGTTGTATTTTTGGGAAGAATTCTATGAAAGCCCAGAAGAAAAGAAATTTGGGCTTCGTTTAGCAGATGCCACGTTTCTAATTTCTAGTGTACCACTTCGCTGGGACGTTCGGATTTATCTTAAGTCTATATCTTCTTATGCAAAGGAATTAGCTGGATTATTTAAAACAAGACGTTATCTCCATCAATTTTAGCAGTTGTTTAATTATCTGCTTGGGTGTTTGTATTTAGTCATTGCTTTAATGTGTGTCCCTTCAAGTCATACAATGGTCTCTAGAGAGAAGGGTTTTCCCTCCCTCCCTCTCTCCCTTCCTCCCTCCCTCCTCTCCTCCCTCCCTCCCTTCTTCCTTCCTTCCCTCTCTCCCTTCTTCTCTCTCTCTCTCTCTTTCAAAGTATCCTAGCATAATCCTTTGTGTTCTGTCATGTGAGTTTTCTAGAGTAAGAAGCTTATGCATAGTGCCCTGGAAGAAAGTAATAGCTAGTGTTAGCTTTTGTTTACAAATGAAAAAAGTAAAGCATTGCCAGCAGAATGTTTCCACTATTACTCCAGATATGTTAGGATGAAACCTCTTGTTGAATTTCTGAGCAAACCTAGTATATCTTTTGCCTATTGCTGTGTAATTAGCCATCCTAAAACTCAGGGGATAAAGCAACAGCTCTATTTATGTTATTAGTATAGCTATAATATATAGTATAATAATAGTTATTATTACTATAGAATTATTATTGCTAAAGACCCCGTGGTTCAGCTGTGGGTCAGCTGTGCTTGGGTGGGCACTGAGCTGATACTGGCTGGCTCTCTTGGTTGCCCTAAGATGGGCTTGAACAGATTTGTTCTGCTCTAGGTGTTCCTCATCCTCTTGGATCAGCAGCTAGCCTGGGCAGGTTCTTCACGTGGTAGAAGCAGAGGTGCAAGAGGGCAAGCAGGGAGTTTCAGGGCACCGTGACACTTGCCTGGCAACTGGCGTGTGTCCATGTCACGTGGCTGAACATAAATCCAAGGTACAAGGAAGGGTTGAATAACTGAGCCCATAATGCAGCCCGCCATACCTCGTGGGCAACAGATTCACAAACTGAAGTGTATTGTTTTCTTGGGAGAGGTGTTAAGAGATTAATATGGAGGAGTGGGTTCACAAGCGAAAGAAAGGGGATTTCAAGACCTACATTACCCCCTTTTTCTGTGTGTGCAACACACACACACACTGTAAAATGGAAAGGAGATACAAATAAAAAAGTAAATAAATCTTCTTCTTTTACTTACTATTCTGAACACCTCTATCCTCCATTCTTCCACATATTGTTTTTATTTTATGTTTAAATTCTCACTTTCACTTAGTCACTCAGTTAACAAAGAGGTTCAACAATGGAAAACTCTATCACTCCTTATTTAGTAAGATTTACTCTGGGCGGGGCTGTATATAATTTGGCAGTTTCATTAACCATTCATTTCCTTTTAAGTTGAGAACTCTGGATGCTGTTGATTTGTGTAAAAGTTCCTTTGGTGTTAAAAGTGACCTAGTTTATCCCCTCCTCATCTAACACAAAATAGTGCTTATTAAAAAGTGGGAAGACAGGTCATCTATGCCTTAATAGATTCTCAGAAAGGTTTGTCACTAAATGTACTCAAAAGATATGGTTCAATACCAACTGTTTCTTTTAGGCTGTGGGAGAAATGTTTGCTTAAATAAGTGTTTGCAGGGACAGGCTCTTACTCTAAATACAATGATGTATGTCTTAACCTACAGGCAAATTTGGAAAAAACCCAGTCTACTGAAGGGCAGGATTAAGTGAAATTCCTTAAACAGATTTTTAAGACTGCTGTGCATTCCTTTTGTCCGCCTTGAGTAAGTGTGTTGCTCTTTAATGAGATTATTTTGATGTTTTCACCAGGTTGGAGTGCAATGTGTAACAAAGCATTCTTTCTATCCCCTTTCTTCCCAAGGAAATGTTTTTCTGTTGGGCTAACAGTTGATAGCTGAATTATTATACCCAATTGTTCTGATTTATACATTCCAGGTCTGCCTGTAGGATTTGATATTCTGCCTGCCTCTGGGCTATGTCGACGGTAGGGAACCGGATTGACTGCCTTCTGTCCTTTGCCATCTCTAGTCAGTAATTGGCGTTGACTTTACTGTGATTGTGCACCGTTGCCTCGCACATGCTGCTGCTCACTCAGACCTGTCATGGAGATGTGGTTAAATGCCCCTGTGCTCCAAAGAAAGTGTTGGCTCCCTGAAAACAGCCCACGATCTTGGAATAAGTGCTTACTTCTAACGGTCCGTTTTCTCATTGCAAAACAAGAGAGTTAGATTAACTAATCTTTCTTCCAGCTCTAATGTTCTTGCATTTGAAGTGTTCTCCAGTCTCTCTCCTCTGACCCTCTGGTGCCAGCTGAGCCTCTTCGAGGCATTAGGACACTGGCTGAGTCCCCAGAGCTGGTGGGAAGCAGCAGGGAGATGGCGTCTGCCCTGTGCCCACTGCGGCCCACAGCCTATCCACCCTCTCACCCTGCCTCAGAGCAGGGCCTCCCTCCTCCACAAGCCCCTTCCTTTGCTGGGCCCTGGTATACAAAATGTCCGTCGCACACACTTGGGCATACAGCTCGTTTCTTTTCTTTTTTTTTCAGACTAATGTCTCACTGTTGTTTTTTTTTAATTTTTATTTTATTTATTCATTTTAGGGAGGAGACAGAGAGAGAGAAAGAGAGAGAGAGAGAGAGAGAGAGAGAGAGAGAGAGAGAGGGAGAGAGAAAGGGGGGAGGAGCTAGAAGCATCAATTCCCATATGTGCCTTGACAAGACCAGTGCAGGGTTTTGAACTGGCGACCTCAGTGTTCCCAGGTCGACGCTTTATCCACTGCACCACCACAGGTCAGGCACAGCTCGTTTCTTAACGTTAGTCATTATTTCCCATAGTACTTGTGAGCTGCTTACAGGCATGGCCGTGACTGTTCCTTCTTATTTTCATGTGACAGTAGTGTGTTCAACACAGAGAAACTACTGTGTGCTCAACACTATGCTACGTGTTGGGGACACAATGGCTATTGGGAAAGATACAGACCTGTGTCACAGCTGAACCTGAGGCAGGTTCTGGTTTTAAGAACAAGCAAACACTTCACCTTAAATCTGGTTTAAGGTTGCTTTTGCTTTGGTCTCCTTCTGAATCAACACATGAGAATAGAAGATATAAGCGATCCAGTGCTATGAGTTAATGATGAGACCCCCCCCAGGTCTCTCATGTGACTATAAGAACATGTGTCTAACATGAGTGGTCTTGCCCATCTAGGCAAAGGGGGGTGTTCTTTGTTTTATAACTCCATCTACTTTAACATCCAAAATATCTATATGTATGCGTATATATATATGTATCTGAGTGTGTTATGTGTCAGTAAGTCAGCTCTGACTCCTGGTGACTCTTGAAATGAGTGATGTCCATAGTGTCCTGTCCTCAACGGCCCTGCTCAGCTCCTGTAGATTCATGTTTATGACTTTTTTTATAGAGTTAATGCATCTCATATTTGGCCTTCCTCTTCTATGTGCATGCATATATAATGTGTTTATGTGGATATGTGTATATCTAAATAGTTGTGACACACAGTGAACATGTCATCCAGGCCTAATATATAATGCCCAAATTCTAGGCCTGGAAAAATTTTGCTAAGCTAGCAGTAAGACAATCTCTCCAGTCTTAGACTGATTTTAAGACCAAAGGCTCCCAGGTTTACACCCTCAAAGCATTTCTTCACAGTCTCTGCCTCAGGGAGCTCCGTACTCAGTGATCTTTTGATGATTCACAATGATCACAAGTAAAAGAAAACCCTAATTAATCATTTGTTATTTTTTCCTTCTAAATGGCATTTTGTAGCCTCTAGATAATTTACTGATAATACTTCATTATTTTTAAGGTTTTATTTATTCATTTTAGGGAGAGAGAGAAAGGGTGGGGGAGGAGTGGGAAGCATCAACTCGTAGTTGCTTCTCGTAAGTCCTTTGACCGGGCAAGCCCAGGGTTTCGAACCAGCTACCTCAGCATTCCAGCCTGATTCTTTATCCACTGCACCACCTCAGGTCAGGCTACTTAGTTTTATGCTATGAAATTTTCTTCAGTTTGGCCAGCTTCCAGCAGAATGTAGGCATGCTGTGTCGTATAGTCAACCTCTACTTCCCACTGGTAGATTTTTCTCACAGGAGGTGGTTGACTTTGCTCCTATTTGGGACAGTTTTCATTGTGGAGTTCCTACGTCCTCTGTTGATTCATAACAAGATGTAGTGCTTTCTTTAATTTGTAGTTGAGGTATTTATAATTAACTAATAATATAACTGTTTTTTAAATCTCTAAAATAAAGGTAATAGTCCAAATGGCATAAGATTCTTGCAAATATTTAGTGAAATGATGTCTATGAAAAAATTTAGCTCTATGCAAAAGACATAATTCTCAACAAAGATTTATCATGTCTGGCTTAGTTATAAAGATATTAAAAAATTTTTATACATGAAAATGGGAAAATCTAATAGTTGCCCTTCCTTATATGACATATTTTCAGAATAAAGGTTTCAGTATTAAGGACTCAGAGGTTAAAATACTTGAGCCCTGTCACTTACTAACTTGGAAAGTGCACTTTATCTCTTTGTGGCTCAGTTTCCTCATCCTCAAGGTGCAGTTGATACCAGTCCTGACCTCATAAGGTTGTTGCGAAGAGGCATTAATTTGTATGAAACATGCAGGACAGTATTAGTGGGCAGTGAGCATGTAGTGTTAGCTGTTCTTATTCCTTTAAGGTTTTGTCCACTTCCACAAGCTTATTTATTTAATTGAAATCTTAAGGTCTGTAAAATTTTTATCCTCAGGTTATAATTTAAACACGCTTGCATGGAAGATTTTATAGATTTCATGAGTATCAAACTGATACACGGTCCACTGTTGTTACACATTTAGGTTGCTCTGTCTCCTTTTCTTAAAGCAATATGGCTATTGCTACTTACAATGTACAGGTTAATACATTTGATTCTTTTTCTGTATTAAATGATAGCCTTACATTAAGTTCTCAGAAGTGGATTACTGCATTAAGGGGTATCAGTATCTCATGGATCATTATCTATTGCCGTAGTGCTGATCAAGTGGGTTGCACCAGTAAACATGGACGTTTCAAAGGTTTAACAGCATGGAGCAGGGTTTTTGGATAGGGCTTTTAAACAATCACCTTGAAAAAGAAGGGAGCTAGGAAGTTAAAGAGTGATATCTGCTTTGTTCCTCTCCTACTGGCTGCCCTGACCACAAGCACACTGCAGAAAATGGAGCTGAGCAGCTGTTGGTAGGGGACTGCCATGGACTCAGGAAGGCCCAGCTGCTCCCCACTGGCCATTCTATAGTTCCTGCTGGCTGGTTCACTCTTAGTTTATTTCCAAGTATCTTCCCAAGCTGTTCTCATGCCATGGAGGTCTGTTTTTGAGTTTTGTGTCAGGTTTCCTGACACGACTCTTTTTACTTCTCTCTCCATCGACCCTCTTTCTCTGATCAAAGAGTATCTTCTTTAAAACCACATGCAGAAGAGAAGAACCATTTGGAAATATTTATTAAAGTTAAATCTATGCATTTTCTCTGACTTAGCAATTTCACTCTTAAGTATAAACTCAACAAGAGTGTATAAGTCAACCAAAACACACATGCTGGAATGTTCATAGCAACATTATTCATTATACTGCCAACAGGAAACAACGGAGATGTTCATCTCAGGAGAATGGGAAAATGAGGTATAAAATATTTATCTAAAGCAGTATTATGCAGAAATGAGAATGAACAAACTGAAGTGACATGCAGTGACACGGCTGACTCCTGCAACTGTGATGATGAATGAGAGAAGCCAATCAAGAGCGCATACTGTATGGATCCATTCAAAGTCAGGCCAGGGGTTCCCAGTGATAGAGAGTGATTGAGAGGGAGCAGGAGAGGGCTGATGGCATTCTGGAAATGTTGTATTACTTTTCTTTTTTTAAAATTTTTTTAAAAAATTAATTTTAATGGGGTGACATTAATAAATCAGGGTACATATGTTCAAAGAAAACATCTCCAGGTTATTTTATCATTCAATTATGTTGCATACCCATCACCCAAAGTCAAATTGTCCTCTGTCACCTTCGATCTGGTTTTTCTCTGTGCCCTTCCCCTCCCCCCTCTCCCTCCTTCTCCTCCCTTTACTCACCCCGTAACCACCACACTCTTGTCCATGTCTCATAGTCTCGCTTTTATGACCCACCTATGTATGAAATCATGCTGTTCTCAGTATTTTTTCTGTTTTACTTATTTCACTCCGTATAATGTTATCAAGGTCCATCCGTTTGTTGTAAATGATCCGATGTCATCATTTCTTATGGCTGAGTAGTATTCCATAGCATATATGTACCAAAGCTTTTTAATCCACTCGTCTTCTGACGGACACTTGGGCTGTTTCCAGAACTTCGCTATTGTGAACAATGCTGCCACGAACATGGGGGCGCATTTCTTCTTTTCGAACAGTGCTATGGTGTTCTTAGGGTATATTCCTAAAAGTGGGATAGCTGGGTCAAAAGGCAGTTCAATTTTTAATTTTCTGAGGAATCTCCATACTGTTTTCCACAGTAGCTGCACCAGTCTGCATTCCCACCAGCAGAGCAGGAGGGTTCCCTTTTCTCCACATCCTCGCCAGCACTTATTCTGTGTTGTTTTGCTGATGAGTGCCGTTCTGACTGGTGTGAGGTGATATATATCATTGTGTTTTTAATTTTCATTTTTCTAATAATTAGTGATGTTGAGCATTTTTTCATATGCCTATTGGCCATCTGTATGTCCTCTTTGGAGAAATTTCTATTCATTTCTTTTGCCCATTTTTTGATTGGATTGTTTGTCTTCCTGGTGTTGCGTTTTATAAGTTCTTTGTAAATTTTGGTTATTAACCCCTTATCAGTCGTGTTGTCGAATATGTTCTCCCATTGTGTGGTTTGTCTTTTTATTCTGTTCTTATTGTCTTTAGCTGTGCAAAAGCTTTTCAGTTTGATATAGTCCCATTTGTTTATCTTGCCTTTTATTTCATTTGCCCATGGAGATAAATCGGCAAATATATTGCTGCGACAGATGTCGGAGAGCTTACTGTCTATGTTTTCTTCCAAGATGTTTATGTTTTCATGGCTTACATTTAAGTCTTTTATCCATTTTGAGTTTGTTTTTGTGAATGGTGTAAGTTGATGGTTTAGTTTCATTTTTTTGCAGGTAGATGTCCAATTTTCCCAACACTATTTGTTAAAGAGGCTGTCTTTACTCCATTATATGCTCTTTCCTCCTTCGTCAAATACCAGTTGTCCATAAAGGTGTGGGTTTATTTCTGGGTTCTCTGTTCTGTTCCATTGATCTATGTGCTGATTCTTATGCCAGTACCAGAGTGTATTGAGTACAATGACCTTGTAGTATACATTGATATCTGGAAGAGTGATACCTCCTACTTTATTTTTTCTTTTTAAGATTGCTGAGGTTATTCGTGTTCTTTTTAGGTTCTATATAAATTTTTGGAATATGTGTTCTATATCTTTGAAGTATGTCATTGGTATTTAATTGGTATTGCATTGAATTTATAAATTGCTTTGGGTAATATAGACATTTTAATGATGTTTATTCTTCCTAACCATGAGCACGGTATATGCTTCCACTTGTTTGTATCTTCCTTGATTTCTTTTATCAATGTTTTATAATCTTCCGAGTACAAGTCCTAAATCTCCTTGGTTAAATTTACTCCTAGGTACTTTATTTTTTTGGTTGCAATAGTAAAAGGGATTGTTTCCTTAAGTTCTTTTGCTGACATTTTATTGTTGGTATATAAAAATGCCTCTGATTTCTGAGTATTAATTTTATAACCTGCCACCTTGCTGAATTCATTTATCAGGTCTAGTAGTGTTTTGACTGAGACTTTAGGGTTTTCTATATACAATATCATATCATCTGCAAATAGTAACAGTTTTACTTCTTCTTTTCCAATTTGGATGCCTTTTATTTGTTCTTCTTGTCTGATTGCTGTGGCCAAGACTTCCAGAACTGTGTTGAATAAGAGTGGTGAAAGGGGGCACCCCTGCCTGGTTCCTGATCTTAAGGGGATTGCTTTTCATTTTTGCCCATTTAGTATGATGTTTGCTGTGGGTTTGTCATAGATGACCTTTATCATGTTAAGGAATGTTCCCTGTATTCCCACTTTACTGAGAGTTTTGATCATGATTCGGTGCTGGATTTTATCAAATGCCTTTTCTGCATCTATTGAAATTATCATGTGATTTTTGTCCTTCCTCTTGTTTATGTGATGAATCACATTGATTGATTTGCTAATATTGAACCAACATTGCCTCTCCAGAATAAATCCCACTTGATCATGGTGTATGATTTTTTTCATATATTGCTGGATCCGGTTGGCTAATATTTTGTAGAGAATTTTAGCATCTAAATTCATCAGGGATATTGGCCTATAATTTTCTTTCTTTGTGTTGTCTTTGCCTGGTTTCGGGATCAGAATTATGCTCGCCTCATAAAAGGAGTTTGGAAGTCTTCCTTCCTCTTGAATTTTTTGAAATAGCTTGAGGAGGATAGGAGTTAGTTCTTCTTTGAATTTTTGGTAGAATTCACTTGTGAAGTCATCAGGCCCAGGACTTTTCTTTTTTGGGAGTTTTTTGATAACTGTTTCGATTTTATTTGTTGTAATTGGTCTGTCTAATGTTCTGATTCTTCCAAAATGATTTTTGGAAGATTATATGATTCAAGAAATTTGTCCATTTCACCTTGGTTGCCTAATTATTTGTCATAGAGTTCTTCATAGTATTTTCTTACAATACTTTGTATTTCTGTTGTGTCAGTTGTTATTTCTCCACTGTCTTTTCTAATTTTATTTATTTGAGTCCTCTCTTTTTCTTGGTGAGTCTAGTTAAAGGTTCATCGATCTTGTTTACCTTTTCAGAGAACCAGCTCCTGGTCTCATTGATCCTATGTATTGTTTCCTTAACATCTATGTCATTTATTTCTCTTCTGATCTTTATTATTTACTTCCTTCTACTAGTCCTGGGTTTTATTTGCTGTTGTTTTTCTAGTTCTTTTAGATGCAAGGTCAAGTTGCTTATTTGAGCTTTTTCTAGCTTCTCATGGTATGCCTGTAGTGCTATGAACTTCCCTCTCAGTACTGCTTTGCTGTGTCCCATATATTTTGAGTTGATGTATGCTCGTTATCATTGGTTTCTAGAAACATTTTTATTTCTTCTTTGATCTCATTGTTAATTCATTCATCATTTAATAACATGCTATTTAGTTTCCAAGTGTTTGAGTATTTTTCAGTTTTTGTTTTGTGGTTAATTTCTAGTTTCATGCCATTGTGATCAGAGAAAATGCTTGATATGATTTCAATCTTCTTAAATTTGTTGAGACCCCTTTTTTGTCCTAATATGTGGTCTATCCTAGAGAATGTACCATGAACACTTGAAAAGAATGTATATTCTACTGCTTTAGGGTGAAAAGTTCTGAAGATATCCATTAAATCAAGTTGATCTAGTGTATCCTTTAAGTCTGCTGTTTCTTTGTGAATTTTCTTTCTTGAGGATCTATCCAGTGATGTTAGTAGGGTATTGAAATTCCTTACTATTATAGTATTGCTGTTAATCTCGCCCTTTATATCTATCAAAGTCTGCTTTATGTATGTTGGGGCTCCTATGTTCAGTGCGTAGATATTTATAATGGTTATATCTTCCTGTTGAATTGTTCCCTTTATCATTATGTAGTGTCCTTCTTTATCTTTTACTACAGTCTTTGTTTTAAAGTCCATTTTGTCAGATATATGTATTGCTACCCCAGCTTTTTTTTTCATTTCCATTTGCGTGAAATATTTTTTCCATCCTTTTACCTTCAGTTTATGTGCATCTTTTGTTTTAAGGTGTGTCTCTTGTAGACAGCATATGTATGGGTCCTGTTTTTTTAACCATGCAGCTACCCTATGTCTTTTGATTGGATTATTTAATCCATTTACATTTAAGGTTATTATTGATATGTAGTTGTTTATTGCCATTTTATTCTTTAAAGCTGTATTCTTCTTTTGCTATATTCTTTTTCCCCTTTGAACTGTTCACAACAGGCCTCTTAGCATCTTTTGTAGAATTGGTTTGGTTTTCATGAATTCCTTGAGGTTTTTTTTTTTTTTTTTTTGTCTGGGAAGCTTTTTATTTCTCCTTCAATTTTAAATGTTATCCTTGCTGGATAGAGTAGTCTTGTTTGTAGGTTCTTGTTCTGCATTACTTTGAATATATCTTGCCATTCCCTTCTGGCCTCAAGTGTTTCTGTTGAGAAGTCGCATGTCATTCTTTTGTGGGCTCCTTTGTAGGTGATAGCCTTTTTTTCTCTAGCAGCTTTTAAAATTTTCTCTTTATCACTTAGCTTTGGTATTTTTACTATGATGTGTCTTGGTGTAGGTTTCTTTGGGTTTCTCTTTAATGGAGTTCTCTGTGCTTCTTTTTTTGTCCCTCTGTGCTTCTTGAACGTGTGAAATGTTTTTCAGTCTTAATTTAGGAAAGTTTTCAGCTACGATTTTTTAAAATTTCTTTTTATTTATTCATTTTAGAAAGGAGACAGAGTGAGAGAGAGAGAAAGAGAAAGAAAAAGGGGGGAGGAGTTGGAAGCATCAACTTCCATATGTGCCTTGACCAGACCAGTGCAGCGTTTTGAACTGGCGACCTCAGTGTTCCCAGGTTGACGCTTTATCCACTGTGTCACCATAGGTTAATTTCAGCTATGATTTCATTGAACAAAGTTTCTATCCCTTGATCTTTCTCCTCTTCTTCAGGAACCCCCATGATGCGAATGTTATTTATCTTCATGTTGTCACAGAGCTCCCTTAGAGTTTCCTCAGATTTTTTGAGTCTCTTTTCTTTTTTTCTGCTCTGCTTCTGTGCCTTTTTTTATTTTGTCCTCTAACTCACTGATTCGATCCTCAGCTTCATCCATCCTGCTTTTAATTCCTTCCATTGTGGTCTTCAGTTCTGATACTGTATTTGTCATTTCTGTCTGATACTTTTTTATTATTTCAATTTCTTTTTTTATACTTGCTATCTCTTTATTTAGGTGTTCATAATGACTATCCATTGTTGCTCTTTGAACATCCTAACTTTCATTATTTTAAACTCTGCATCAGGTAGTTTGTTTATATCTGATTCATTCAGGTCCTTCTCTGGGGATTTCTCTTGATTCATTTGGGTTGCGTTCCTCTGACTGCCCATTTTGTCTGTGTGTAAGAAGGGTTTGGCTACTGGAGTCCAATGAGTGTTGCCTCTGTGTTCCCTAGGGCTGGTTTGTCTGCAGGCCCGCCACCCCTCTGCCGCTGCCTAGGGCGGTTGGGTGTGGGTGTTACCGGCATTGGCCTTGGCTGCTGAGGTCTCTGCCTCACCTCTGCAGGAGGCGCTGTGTTCTCATGTTAGGCTCTATAATCGTCAGTCGGTCTCAGCCTTCGTCCCTCTCCCATGGGTGGGACCGTGCACCACACTTGGGCCACAAGCCTGGGCACCAAGGGCAAGGGTTAGCACTTTGCTTAGCTGTGGGGTCCCTGTCAGCCTGTTTTTCCAGCCGGGAGGGTCTTTTGGTGCGCGCTTAGCTGCTACCCCAGGCCAGAAGCCCCGCCCCTGCCAACCATGACTCCTCAGCTGGGTGGGGCTGCTGCTGTGCGCTCATGTTTCTGTCCCACCTCTGCGGGCAAAGCTGGTTCGGGCAGGGCTTCAAGCCTCCGAGGCTGGACGTGGCTGCGCACCTGCTTGCCCCTTCCCAGCGGCGGATCTCTGTCCATTCCGGGCTCCCGCTTTTCCCCCACAGGTGGGGTCGCAGGCGGCCTGCAGCCTCCAGACCACTTTTGTGCATCCCCTTTTCCCCTGCTGGGCTAGACCGAGCTCACACATGCCGGCTCAGCCTCTGCCCCTGCTGACAGAACCGTGCTTCTGCATCCTGCTGCCGCCAGCCCTCCAGCAAGCCCTCAGCAGTGTGGGTGGGGGTGCTGCAGCTCAGACCCTAACACTCCATACTGTAGTCCTGAAAGCTCCTTCCTTCTAAACGACTGTGCTCTAATTGCCGCAGGGGAGCCTGTTTGGCTGGTGTCCTGCTTCCCCTTGCTGGTTCCAGAGGAAATATTGTTTCAGATTTGTGGAGTGACTCAGCCCAGGGTTTAGGTGGCTGTCCCTCAAAGATTTTCTCCCTGTGCCTTCCAGATCGTACTCTCTTCCCGCTGTTCCGGTCTGCTCCTCTCTCCCTGTCGCCCGGAGTCCTGGGTGAGTGGTTGTGGAGAGGTTTTCTGCACTGTCCCTTTAAGAAGAATCCTGGGTCTGAGAACTGTCTCTTTCTCACAAACAGTATCCTAACCTGTTTCACAGCTAAATACTGTCCAACTGTCTCTTCTAGGCTCTGGGGCTGCAGGCTGGGGCTTTGTTCCTGGGACCCAGGTCCCTACCTTTCTGCTGGCCTCTTTTCCTGCCACACAAGTCTCTCCGGGCTGCCTTTTGCTCCAGGGAGCTGGGCAGCCCTCTTCGCGTTTTCCCATTTCCTACCAGTCTCAATGTTGCTTCTTCAGTGTTCCCCGGTTGAAGAGTCCTCTCAGTCCAGTTCAGTGTTGGTTTATCCAGATGACGGTTCTTAAAATCAAGTTATAATCCACTCTGGTTCTGGGAGTTGGAAGTTGGTACATCTGCTTACTCCATTGCCATCTTGCCCCTTCTAATGTATTTCTTGATCTGGGTGTTGGATGACCCATTCACTGAGCACTACACTGATGATTGGTGTACTTCTCTGCAAATGAAATTGCCAAAGAGTATTCTAAATCCCAATCTAAGCAAGATATTTATTACCCAATGTTGAGAAATATTTTTAGGATATCTGACATCAGTGCTCGCTAGCTTAAGTGGAAGGAGACAGGGAGCGATGCCATCTCTGGGATTCTTCTACCCGGACATAATGTTTTTGTAGGGACAGTGTGGTGTCTCAGGCATCGCTCTACCTCAGTGCTTAGCATGTAGAAAATGATCAATATGTTTAGATAAACTATTTACTGAAGAGGGAAAAAAACCTTCCCTGAAAGTAATGATTTATCCAAATAATTATAGCAAAAAAATCAAATCAAATCAAATCAGATATTGCTTAGCAATCTAGTGAGTACTGAACAGCCATAGGGAAGTTGCAAACTGTCTCGTGGAGCAGACAGGCTGTTTTCACAACAGTAGTAATGAGAGTAAATAAGTCGGAAGGGCCAGGTTCCTCGGTCAGGCTTGTCAGACTGCGTGGAAGAAGGCCGAGAGAGGTTGCTCCTGAGCGTGTGAAGCTTGGTGAAGGGAAGTCGGTTGTTTGAAGTCTGTGGAGGGTTACCGGATGCAGTGCTGGGAAGGCGGGCCACCTCCAGCAGTGAAGAGTGGGCTGTTTGTTGCTGGGGCCAGTCCACTGTGTGGGGAGTGAGTTGAAGCATAGGAGCAGCTAAAACTTGGAGATTAATATCAGCAGGCGTTCGAAACCCAGAGAGTCAAATGGCAAGGGTATGACACAATTAAGTAAAATTCTAAGACTCAAAAGTGTTGCTTCTTGGCAGAGGTAATTTAACGGTGAGTACACTGGGCGTGCACCTGGGCCCGAACTTCTGAAGGGCCTCGCAAAACCCCAACTTTACACGTTTTTCTAATGTAAGGGGCCCAATATTTATTTCTTGGTGCACCCGGGGACCCAACCAACCTTAATCTGCCTCTGCTTCTTGGCCACCCGGTTTTCCTGCCTAGATTCAAGTGCAGAATTTTAGTTGTTAGGTGAAAATGAGGAGGGAAGTCATACATGGGAGGCAGAGCCCTAGTTTGGTATGGATTAGAATACTTGAACAGGTTATCGGACAGGGGTGACAATATAGAGAAAGAAGTCAGGAGCCCATGCTGGAAATGCATGCACCACAAGGTAGTTCTTGAGGACCCTGGAAGCCAACTCTGTGCTGGGCACTGAGGACATCAAGATGGTGAGGTGTGGCCCCTGGGGCCCAGGTCCTCCTCAGCAATGCAGGGCCTAGTTATTAGAGCCAGGGACAAGAGCTGAGTAGTTCCTGACTAATACTGTTTTCTGAGACGTTCCACTGGGTCTCTTTCAAAGCCTAGGGCGAAGTTAGCCTTCAGGTGGGGGATTACATGGCCTTACTCATGGGAAAGGTAAACATTGGCCTATGAGAGGAATAAAGGTAAGGGCAGGACTATTCTGCTTGCCCAGAATCCATTTCCCATTCTAGAAAGATCACCTGGGTTTGCTTTGGGAAACTGCTTCTCAGCTCTATTGGAGACAATCTTGGTGAGTCTATCAGTTGACGTATCCCATTCTTACCTGCTAAAGGGGAGGCTTCGTGAGGCAATGTGAGGTAAAACTCATCAGAGAACATTCACTTCGAGTGCAGCAGCCTGAAAGCTTGCTTTTCTTACTGCCTAGAAACTTGTGAAGGATCTGTTTTATGGCTTTTCTGTTACTTAGATTCAGTGAGCTGCTCCTTACCCTTCCTAAGATCTCCATATTTGTATGCAAGCCAGAAGAGGTTTCTGTTGCTTCCAAAAGGCCCCTGACTGATACAAAGAAAGTACATTTGAAGATAGTGAAGCATCTTTACTACATTATGAGTCCCTTGCAAGAAGGAACACTTTCTTCTGGACCTTTGAATTCTGAGGCCCTAGTTTAATGCTTTGCATATGGTAAGTACTCAATAAATGTTGCTTAAATGAATGAATGAACACAGGTCATCTGACATCATTCAGCTCACCGTGGTCATGTAGACATGACTGAGAACTGGTTCCAAATCAGTTGGTAAGGCAACATGGTCAAGCCCTCATGCCAATCATTTTAATGCAGCCAAGAATACTTCCTGTTATGAAAGTAAAACAAAGCACATCTTCATTTTTACAGCAGCAACTGTGTCTCCTGAGAGAAATGAACTTATTGTAATTCCAGCTTAGTTGAAATATGTAAGGCTTACTCATCCTGTGCATAAAATTGATAACTTGTGCATCTGGGACTGTCTATTTCTTTCCTATTAATCCATTTTAGACTTTATAAGTCAACTGAGCATTCAGCTTTTGAAAAGTGATTCTGGAAAATTATTTTGCATAAGTACTAGTACATACTGGCATGTGTTCTTGGCAAGAGATGGAAATATTCCATTTAGTCTCTGTTGGCCTCGTAAGTAGAAATAGTGGCTGGAGAATTGGCTGGGTTTGGAGGGCAGCGAAACACGTGTTGGTCAATTGTACTTTCAGAGTTTCTTTCCACTGAAGGAAGATGATTTATTTTTAAAATTCCACAAGGGAGAATCAGGCAGATTGGAGAAATGCATCCACAATAACTGGAATGATGAGTGGTCGGAAAATTGTTGGCTTTCTTCTTTGGGTTTATGTATATGGCCAACTGGAAGATTCTAATACTGTCATTCAGTTTATGTTTAGCGACCAAAAGCATGGCCAGGCTGTTAATCTTCTTATAAATTGTAAGCAACAGGGTTTTTAGTTATAAGATGACATGGTTGTTGGCAAATTCAGTTTGCTTAATTCAACCATTGGCCATCTCTCTGCATTGAAGAACTGGAAATTGTGGCTCTTTAGAAAGTGCCTTTTTATGGACTTGTGAGATATTCAACCCTTTCTAAGTTTACCAGGCACTGTTGTTTAGAAAAAGGGTAGTGGGCTGATAAATTAGCTGTTTTTCCTCCTCCATGTGGGTCTGGCTATAGACTGGGTCTATACTAACATGATAAATTGGAGCTTAATACAATTAATCCAATAATTAAGTTAAAAATATTTGCCTTTAAATATTTTGTGGCTAAGACTTATTTTAAGAACCCAAAACTTTAAAATACTGTTCCAGCTTTGCATTTATAATTTTGTTAGCTTAAATCTGAACTAATTTCCTTATTTGATTTTTGAAGAAATTAATTTATTTCTCAGAATTGGCTGCTGCAGTGGTCTAAATTATTTTATTTATTTCCATGCTATAAAGTTAGCTAATTTTTTCTACTTCTCAAGGCAAGTGTGAGAAATGATGGTGAATATATATAAATGCCTAAAGCTGTGTGGGAATTGCATGAGGTAGAGAGGAAAGGCTTATCATTTTTGACATCATAAACATGATTCTTATTCAAAATGTGTAAGAAGCAAACTAGAAAATTTTGCTTTTGGAAAAGCAATGCTGTAGTTGAACTGTTCTAGGCCCATCAGGGGGCGGAAGTAAGGATTGGGTCTGTTACAGGTGGTCTAAGGAGACTTCTAAAGGTGGTGGGCCATGGAAGGGCTGGACTTTGGGGAAGACTTATTAATAGTGGCCACCACAGAGCTGGGGACCTGGTGCTAAGGACAGGTCTGGATATTCCCTGAGACTACAAGTCTTAGCCTTAAAGTCTAGGTAGTCAGACACATGGCAAAGTTTTTCAGGTTGGGGCCAGTGAACAGAAGTCTGATTTGTCAGTCAAGCAGAACAAAGCTGCAGAAAGAAAAGAGTGGGTAATCAAGAGCTGGAGTCATGGGGAAGGGTTTTAGAATCAGCAAGTCAGAATCAAGGCAAGAAAGCTTGGCCCAGGTGAAGCAAGAGCTGGAGATCGGAGCCTGATCATGGGCTGAATTATGTTTCAAAATGATGTTGAAGCTGCAGTCCTCAGTACCTGTGAATGTGAATTTATTTGAAAACAAGATTCTTTGCAGATGTAATCAAGTTGTTATTAAGGTGCACCCTAATCCGATATAACTGTCCTTTTAAACAGCAGTTTTTTTTTTTTTTTAAATAAAGGACTTTTTAAAAAAATTTTTATTTTATTCATTTTAGAGAGGAGACACAGAGAGAGAGAGAGAGAGAGAGAGAGAGAGAGAGAGAGAGAGAGAGAGAAAGGGGGGAGGAGCTGGAAGCTCAACTCCCATATGTGCCTTGACCAGACCAGTGCAGGGTTTTGAACTGGCAACCTCAGTGTTCCCAGGTCGACGCTTTATCATAACTGTCCTTTTAAGAAGAGAAAATGCCATGTGAAAACAGAGGGACACAAAGAAAATCACGTGACCACAGAGGCAGAGAGGTTGGAGTGATGTAGCTGGGATCTGAAGAATGGCAAGGAACCACCCCCGGATGGCAGGGGGAGGCAGGGAGGCTTCTACCCCGAGTTTCTGAGGGATCGTCGCCTCTGACACTTGAGTTTGGACTTCCAGCTTCCAGAACAGAGAATACGTTTCTGCTGCTTTAAGCCACCCAGCTTATGGCAACTCTAGGAAACTGATGCAATCTTTTTGTGTATTTCCTATTGTACTAGCCTTTAAGCACAAACAGGCCCGGTTCTGCAGGTGGTGGTATATTGGGATTCCGATGAAAGTGGGAAATGGGCTTAGGGGGTCAGGAGCAAGGCAGTTCTTGTCTACATTAACTGATAAAAACCGAGGATCGACCAGACCTTTCTCTGCTCATGTGGTGATTATCTTAGGTGAGCAAAGAACTCCTTCTCTGAAAGAATAAATAGGAGCAGGATGGCATTAATACTGACTGCGTAAACCAGCTCTGTTTCCTCCTCATTACGTTACCATATGGCAAAGGAGACAGGCCGGGAGCTTAGCATTTGAATATAGAAACACAATAAGATGTTCCCAGGAACTTACTCCAAGACCTCAGGGAGCCCACAGGGCACAAGGGACATCCATAGACTCCACACTTGACTGTCTAGCTGAGGAAGCAAATGCAAACATTGGAGCCAACTGGGGCATCATGTGGTTAGAAGTAGTAGAAGCAATGATGAATACTCCTTCCAACACAACTCTGTAGGGTGACTTCTATCAGCCCACCAGCGTCCTGACACATATTCTGGGAGGACTCTGGCCACGGGCCATCTCTCAGTTCTGGCACTGACACCCATTGTAGGGGGTTCTGGCAGCCCTCGTGTTCTGAGTCCTTCCAGGGGGTGGCTGTGTTGATCAAAGCACCAGAGCGGCCCCCAACTTGACCAAGAGCTGATGTACACACCTGCCAGGCCACCCCGAGTGGTCATGTCCTCCTGGAAACTGTCTTCTTTCTCAGAAGCCCCGGATGCTGCCTGCTTCCTTCTCCTTGTCTCTCTTCTGTTACCAACACGTACCTACGTGTTCTCCTGGGGTTCTCATTTCCCCAGGCCAGCTGCGAAGAGCAGTGAGCACCCCTCCTTCATTGCTGCTTCCTGAGCCCTCCCTTCAAGTCTTACCTCCACTCCATGTGCAAAAAGTTCCTTTTTCTCTCTATCCCCCCTAGTTCTACCCCCAACTCACTATCACTAGGGAAAGGCAGGCTGCAAAGATAAACATCATGAACAAAGTTACAAAACCTCAGGAAAGGCCGTAGGACTAAGAATTATTATTCCTTTTGACCTCTTCCCATCGAGATGCTGTGACTGCAATTCCTGCCTTTCTGGGCTGTTCTGTAAGATGACTGGTGCCAATTAATATGCTTCTTTGAGAGTGGGGATTATTAATTCCCTTCATGTTTTGTTTTTTAATAAAAGAGAGACCCAATGATATGATCTCGATAATTTGCTTGACAAAATGTTTCCGACTCATTAGCATTCTTGCTACTGAGACTATAAACCTGGTATTAAAAACAAATTCTTTTTGAAGTATCTCCTACGAGTTATGTGTCAAGACTGTATAACTATGTCACTGTAGACACCTGAGAATGTCCCTCATTTTGAAGAAAATGAAGGTCAAGTGTACCAAGAATATGAAGTGACAAAAGCACAAATATTATATAATTCCATTTTTATGAGGTCCCTAGAGTAGTCAGATTTATAGAGACAGAAGGTAGAACAGTGGTTATCAGGCACTGGGGTCAGGGGGGAGAAGAAATGGGGAGTTCTTGTTTAATGGGTACAGAATTGCAGTTAGAGATGATGAATAAGTTTTAGAGATAGTTGGCGGTGATCTTTGCACAACAATGTGAAGGTACCAGATGCCGCTGAACTGTGTTCTTAAAAATGCTTATGTGTATTTTCACACATGCACCCACACACAGTCACAGAATATGAAATATTTTGCCTAAAGTAAGAGACTGGAGGGTGTAAGCTGCTCAGGGCAGGTCCTGAAGGGGGCCATTCCTGGCCCTGCATGGGGCAGCCACCCTTTCTCACAGAAGTCATCAGAAAAACAGACAACTCTGAGATTGTGGCTTGGTGAAAAAATCTTCTGCAGATCTCTTGACAAGCATTCTGTACCTGCAAATCTGTAATCTGTAGGCTTCTTATTTTAAAAGGGGAAAAATGGATGCAATACCGCTCACCAAATAATACAAAATGAGCACTCTTGTTTTTTCTGGCTTCTCACAGACAGCAAAAGGGTTCTTTATTTATAATGCAAATACAAGAAAACAGAGAGAATACTTGAGACCCTTTTGAAATTTTTTTGAAACTGACATTTTCCTAAAGAGATTTATTAAATTCTTAGAAACAGCCAAGCAGCTACTTCTCATATAATAGAATTTTGCTCCAGTGAAGGTTCTTAAATACCTTGGCTTTCAAGAATTATCTATGAAAAAAATATTATACTTTCTTCCATTACCATTGAGACCCATGTCACATGAGAGTAGTTTCTGAGAATATTAACATTATAATATCATCCTGAAATTTTTCATTAAGAAAAAGTCATTCTTCATATATCTACAGCAATTAATTATTAAACACTACAATAAGCTATTCCAATCTTACTCAAATAAGCTCTGAAAGTACCAACCTAATGTTAACTTATTCTGTAAAGAGTTCCCCAGGAATTCAGAAAATATAGACTCTTTGTAATCACGGTTCAGAGAGGTAGTCATGGTTTGAGTCAGAGAGAATGGATTTATAGCCTTATCCTCAGATGTATCAGCTTATATGACCTTGGAGAAGTTGTTTAACTTTCCTGAGCTTCCGTTTTCTAATCTATAAAATAGAACTAAAGATAATTCATATCCAACAAAATTGGTAAGACAATTAAATGTCCAGCTCGGAGAGGGAGTGGCTGGACATCCGCCACTGTTTCCTTGGTTCTTTTTTTGCTTATGCTTTGATTCTAGATCATAGAAAGAGTTGCTTACTAGGCTTTGCCTGAACAAAAAAAGGAATTGTTTGAAAATCACTATAATAAGGTATGAAGAGTGCTTAACACAGTGCTTGGCATTTGTAAGAGTACCAGTGGTAGAATATTCACTCATTCCTATCCAATTCATTCATTCACCCATCCATTTATTCATTTATTAAAGCGAACCTTGATTAAAAGCCTTCTCCATGCTTGGGCTTGTCTCGTGACAATCAGTGAGACATACAAAGATTCTGCTCTCATGGGGTTCCTTTCCTCATCAGGGGAGATTAACAACAAAGAAGGAAACAAGACTTCAGGGAGCTATATGTGCTGGGAAGAAAAAAACATCATGGCTGTGGGATAGACAATGGTGGGCGGAGGAGTGAGGCTCATTCTTCAGTGGTTATTCAGAGCGGTTAGGGAATTCTGCTCTGAGGATTTGATGTGGGAAGGGACATCAAAGTAATGAGAAGTCAGGCAGGCAAAGATGTGGGAGAATGGTGTTCTAGGGATTTATAAATTCACCTGGAATTATTTTGGAAATTCTGGAGTTTGGGGAGAACCCGATGAATTAAAGTAAAGCTGTGGCAAATTCTGCCCCCTTAGTTCTTTTAGTGAAAGGGCCCCAGGCCTGACCAAAAGACCTCAGATGTCCGGTGTGGGCTGTGTGTGATGAGCCCACCACCCCTGCTCCTGGCTTAGCTCTTGCTCAGCAGGCTCTATGTGCAACTGTCTTTTGCAAAGTTAAATGCATCTTTGAGTTTGGGGAGATGTGTAGACATGGCTTTTGAAATAAGAGCAGCAAATGATACTGCAGTTGATGTCAACAGAGAGAACCCTGCTTTTTCTATATTTCCTTCTAGCCCAGTGGTTCTTAACCTTTTTTGAGGTACCAAACCCACCAGTTTCATATGCGCATTCACCAAACCCTTCTTTAGTGATAAATAAAATATGATTTTTTTTTCCAAATTCAAGACAAAGGTATATGATTTTTCACTGGTTCACAAAATGAGCCGTGCATGAACATCACCTTGCTCAAAGAACAAAACCAACAAAATGCATGAACTCACAACAAATTACGATATTACTTTATTCTGGCCTCCGCGGCAGAGGCTTCTCCGAAACCCCTGAGACTGACTCATCAAACCCCTAGGGTTCGATAGAACCCAGGTTAAGAACCACTGTTCTATCCAGATATGATGCTCAGGCTTTGGTGGACTAGAGAGAACATTCAAGGAAGGAACCAGAATCAATAAATGAGCAGACAGTGCTGGTGAAACCAGGAGCCAAGTGAAATAGGGACATTTGTACAGGTCAGAAACAAGAAAAGCAGGCAACAGTTTGTGTTTAAAGCCAGGGTGAGGGGAGCTTAAGGGGCTGCATGAAGTTTTGAGCCACAGTGACATAGCCACCCATCATCTAAATAGCATAGCACCTGCTGCCTTAGTCTTGGATAGGGAAGTTGCTGGTTCAGTCACTGAATGGAGCTGTTTGAGAGGGAAATCTTGGAACTCCTCTACCAGGTTAGACTCTGAATCATTAAAGGGAAGAAGAAGAATGAGTTGTAATTGTTTATTTGTTGGGTATGTGAAGGCTTTGGGGAATAGTCCAAGTAATTCAGAGACTACAGACTGAATGTTTATACTCTTTGTTCCAGATTGTGCTAGACATTGTGAGGGACACATTTTGAGATACTCTATACCAGTAATGGAATCCCATGAGTACAGAGAGACCTAAAAGGACTCGTAGTCTAACCAGTTCTTGGAATTCCTTTCTAGAAAGATTCTAGATGAAGTTTTATCACTTGTAATGTAAATCATAAGGTTATTACTTAACTCCTCATAAATGATTTCTTCCTTTGAAAATGATGAATAATCTCTGCCCTGTCTGAAAATGGGTATGTCGGTACCTTATAAAACATCAAAGGCTTTACAAATGCAAGGCATTGTTTGTTGTGATTACAACAGGAGTAAAAGGCACCATGGGAGTAATGGGCACCACTACCAGTGGCCACCGTGGCAAGGTTTTCACTGATAACAACACCTTGAAGAGGTTGAGTTCTCACTTGTATTTCGAATTCTGAAGTCCTCAGATTAGGGGGTGCTCAGATTGAGTTTCATTATTGAATTCAGAATGATCAGGTCTGATGTAACCAGACTACCAGTGGTTTACGCCCTTCCAGTATTAGCTGCTAAGATCCTTTAATTCTGTGATAATCTTCATTCTATGATCTAATACATTTTACCTATAGCCTAGTTTTGGATTAAAACATGCAACTCACCTTTGTATTTTTAGGCTTGGGAACTTAAGTTCAACCCCTCATTTTGATTATGGAGAAGAGAGACAAACATAGGTGAAGAAACTCCCCACAGGTTACACAATGTTTCAGGGATGTGGAAGTGGAGACCTCCCATATGCTTAGCTTCACCACTTTTTGGGGAGGCCTGGTCTAAGAAACTAATTTTAGACCTCTTTTACTAGTCATTGTTCACCCATTAAGTGGCTTCAAAAAAATATGCTCTTTCACAGCCTTAATTCAGACATTTATAAGGTGTTGGTACTTTCTTTTATAAAGAATACAATTGGAGGAATAAATTTGGCTTGAGTGTTAATACTAATATTAGACTCTTGGCATACTAAGTTGTATAAACTCTCTCATCTACCCTCATTGCCATTTGGATGCCTACCTGCTCACCACACTCCCATTTCTCCATCAATCAAAGGGGAAAAATAAAATCTAAAAAATTTGCCAATTACTTCTTTACTATGGAAAATGTGCATAGGAATCCCCAGAGTAAAAGAAATGAAATACAAAAATGTTATAAACAGGCAGCTCGATTTCCCTTCACTTGCTCCAGAAAACACAAGAGACTCTTTGGTGTGGTAATTTAATAATATACCAGAGGTTTGCATCTCTGTGCATATCCAGGGACCCACTGCATTTTTAGAGCAAGTCTCCAGATGAACTGGATTTTGATAAGACATTTTAAGGGAATATTGGAGTCAGGAGAGTGACCTTCACAGATCTTATCAAACCAAGAAGGTCATTCTTAGTGGGGTTTGAAGGATCAGGTTGGTAATATGAATCCTACTACAGTTGCTTTGATGGACCACCCAAAACTATTCTTTCACATCCTGACCATAATCACTATTAGCCACCATATTGTGTAGATAGCACGTACAGTCAATGATAGTCTGAAAAACACCCTTGCATTTTAAAAGAACCTTATTTAATTCCTTGGAGACTCTGGAAAGTAGAAATGATCCTTATCCTCCCTTCTTAAATGAGAAAACTGAGGTCCAGAGAGCCTCAACCATTTTTTCCAAGTTAATCTGGCACATCAGCAAAAGAGCTGGACCAAGTAAGACCCACTTCTTCTGATGAGGGACTTTCCTTTCTTGGTCACATTTCATCTTTTGGGGGTTGGTGAAAACATACTTTTTAACATATATTTTACTTAATGGAAACTTAATCCAAATTCACAGAAAAGATCAATGAAGGTCTTAATCACTTTACAACAAAAGATTCACAACAAAGTTCTTTAAACTCAGGATCCTCGTTGGACTTTAAATCTGAGCTAATGGATAAGCCACTGTTCATATCACTTCAGGAAAGACAACTTCAGCATGAAGATTTGTTCAGACAAGGAAGATGGGGATGAGGGAGGGAAGCCATTTTTGTTTTCTTTAATGGCGAGAAAGCTAAGCAGATATCTAAATACCCTTTGGGTGGCACCATTTGACCAAACCCCTCTTGCAAGGATGTGATCTACAATGGAGACAGAAAATATTTAATCACTCACATGCTGAGAACGTCAGTACTCCAGGGAGTTGTTTCTCTTGTTTCGGGAATGATGGGTAAATTCAGTTAAGGATTTGAGCCTCTTTATTGTTGCTGTTGCTAATGCCACCTTTTGAATGCTGATGAAAGAAAGCATTTTAGTTGCTCAAGTTGGATTGGGTCAGAGGAGACATGTAAAAAAATGAGGCAAAATCATTTTATTAACAAGATTAGTTCAGAGGTTGATGACTAAAGAAAACAGAGAAAACCTAAAAGGAAAGACTCAAAGAACTTTCATCAGAGTAAGCCCACCTTATTAAAAGCTCAACCCCCTGGTCTTGCTTACACAGTCACATCAGTGAAATCGGCTACTCGCAGGGTGGGATTAAAGCTGTGTCTACACAATAGCAAAATACCACATTGAAAAGTGAAAGATTCAATTAACACACTGTTTTGTTTTATCTGAAAGATGCTGAACAACTGGCTCTGCGGCATTTTCCTCATTAAACTGACTGAACCCACCAGTTGGTCTGGTATCATGGAAATAGGATCCCTGAAATCTTTTTGAAGGTTTCTTCCCTTTGCTTTTAAATGTTCATTTGTAGATTTTATTTTTCTTTCCTGGCCTTTACCTGAAGTTGTACAACAGTCCCTAGGACTTCTGAAAATACCATGCAAAGGTTTCCATGGATTTCAGGACAGCTTAATTAAATGTACCCCAAGTGTCCTGACATAAATAACTTTATTCAGTGATTATCACAATTTCTTCATTTCCCAATTTTTGCTTAAACTGATCCCATCTGTGTGTTTGAGGATCAATGTGGGTGGGAAATCCAATTACATCAATATTTTATTTTCAGAAAAATAGCAGGCAGGAGGGTCCGCTGAGACCGATTATGTTTTCAGAGTTCAGTACAATTGAGTGCTGTTAGAAACCATTGGCATGGAACCAGCTGCCATTTATTTTAGTGCGGAATGATCTGTTACAGTAGATAGAAAACATTCAATATCATCGACAAACAGATAGTTCATAGCCTTAAGTTAGTTAGCCTATTTTTGTAACGAATAGAGACTTAATTTGAGTTTCCTCATCCTGGGAACATGAAACAAAATTATATCATACAGTGAGTAACGGTTTGAAAAATTTTAATTTAGTCTGGCACCGCGGGTTCTTCTAATTACTGCTGACTCTTCACACAACAGCGACAGTGACCCGGAGCCCAGGAGCAAAACAGCCGCTTCTCACCTGCAGTCTCATTATCACACTAATTATTCTTCAAATAATTGTATAATATTCACACTGAACCTAATCCCGGACCTATAAATAGAGGTTAAAGTCATTTATAGCTTGCCTGTCCCTGCACACCCCACCCCCAACACACACACACTGTACGCACCCTCTGTTGGAGAACTTGCACATCCCAACTACCTGGGAAGAAAATCATTCTCTCTTGGATATGAATTAGCATTCTCAACCCACATTTCCAAAACCAGTGTGGCCGCTTTTGCTTGTGTTTCAACAAGGGTTTATTAAAACTTGTATCGGTTGTCAGCATTTGGAAATTGGAGACTTGATATAGGAATCAGGATTGTTGACTTTTCTCAGAAACGGGACTATCAGGCAATACTGAACCCTCTTTTCCAAGAGATGACAATTAGCTTGAGCTACATAACGAGTTCCCCTGTCAGAAAGACAGGTGCTTGCCACGTCTCAATAACCGGCGTGGGGTCTGAGCATCAGCTGCTTATCACCATTCTGTACCTGTCTCCATTCACTTTATTTCCTGTCTGGTGCTAAGGGCTTTAAGAATTTCATGGACTCTAGGCATTTCTACTTTTATCATATCAAATATATTTATATCTCAAATATCAAACATATTTAACCCATATTCCAAATTAAATACAGATTTTTGGGAGAGACCTTAAAGACTTGGTAAAGATTTTATCATTTTTCTTTTGAACATAATTTCCATTTTTTAAAAATATGTCATAAGTATGTATTCCATACACAGAATATAGAATGGAATGAATATATAATAATGTGTTCCCCCAGCCCCGCAGTTACTGGACATTATCATAGGCCCTTTAAAAGTGCGTAGGCCCAGATACTGTACCTGAGTTGTCTCAGAAATCAAATGGTCCTTAGCTCTCTAAAGGCATTTGAGGTTGGGACCTCTGGCTAGGCTCAAATTGGCATTTTAGAGAGATTAAAGAGCAGTGTCCCAAGGGAGTGGGGTGATAGAGTCCCTTGACATTGGGGAGGGAGGAAAGGTGTGGCTTCCCAGATCTTTTTGAGTTTTGAGGTTCCCCCAGATGGCCTTCGATGACAGAGCTGGGCCTCGCTTGCACCAGCTCCTGGGCTTGTGGTGGATAGGGTAGTATTGGGCAGGTGACATTTGAAGGTCTTGAAGTCCTTGAGCCCATTCACTTTTAGAGGTATCATTTTACATTCAGCTTAATTCATTTACTTTTGGTTGCAGTTGTCTAGTGTACTACATTTTACATTTGTAGACTTTTAATTCAAACTATGCATTAATTTCGGGTTTTGCAGCTTTCTTTTTGTAGTTTGCGGCCAATGTGTTTGTTTTCTTCAGCACTGCAACTCTTCAATACATCCTTTACAGCCTCTTGGGCCTGGAGCATGCGCCTTAGCTGATTTACAGGGATGGCGTGGCCTCTGTTCACTGGCCGATGTTGCCCCTGAAGTCTGCGGGGTTTCTGGACAGAGGGCTGGTGCCTCCCTGTGACTTTCTATGATTCAGCTCCTCCCAGGTTCCAGGTTTTAGCAGAAAATGCCCAGAGAGAGCTGCTTTCTAATAGGTTCTCTTGAATAGTACCTGACCCCCGAGTCCATGAAAGCATTATAGTCCCTTTGATGCAGCGAGGAGGAACTTAGCGAAAGGGAAATGGCTTCCCAGTACTCCTCATGCAACACAATACCTCTTCAGTGGTTGCTTCTTCCAGTCTTGACCATAGTACATGATCTGTAGGAACAGTTAGGGAGCTTGTTAAAAAGGCAGATTTCCAACTTTACCCTGTACTGACTGAAGTCTTAAGCCAGAGGGGAATTCAGGATGCCTTTAACTTGATGGTTAAAAAAAAATCTTCATTTTCTCTAATCTCTAATTGAAATATAGCATTTGATTCAATTATGATGATAGGCAGCAAACCACAGTAGTATTAGCAATGCCTATGACTTTAAATAGGAATATTTTTGGCATGTAAATTATATCCCAATAAGGCTGTTAAAAAGAAAAGAAGAATAGAACCAGAGAGGCCGTAAGTTAGAAGTTTCTGCTATAGTTCAGCAGAGAGGAGACAGTGACTTTGACTGAAGGGCAGTTATGGAGATGGAGAGAAGTGAATGGATTTGAAATCTCTGTGCTTTAGTGGTACAGCTGTTAAGATGTTGGTAGAGGTTAGGGATAGCAGGGAAAGAGATATCTTAGAGTTAGGCTTCCTTGTGTGGTTCTGTCCTGTTCCATGCACCTGTCAGTCTACAGTTGAGTGGTCTATGAAAATATCCGACTGCATTATTTGGGTTGTAGCAGCTGGCTAATGGAATGGGTAACTTATGAGGTCACAGTCTAATTGTACGCCTGATGGCTGATATAGTATTTACTTTGCTAGAAAAACAAAAAGGAAGTATCCAGGATTCAGTAAGAATAAGGTCTCTGAATTTTCTCTGCGATTCTGAAAAAGTTGGCTATTTGCAGGGCTCTTGAAGAATAATAACCACTTTAGTCCAAAATGTTCCTATATAGGTCAAAATCATCTTTCTTTCTCATAAGCATTTCCTCTGAGTGTTGAAGGTCCACTGTCAAGTTTAAAGCGGCTTTTTAGTGGTATCATCTCTTTTAAAACCGGATCAGAAGGTGGGTGTTCTGGAGAGACTAAAATCACCTGGGTAGCCATTATAAAAGACACATGCTCATTTAAAGACTGCAGTGCTACTGAGATATGAAACTTTCAGTGTAAAGTCAGCCCAAGCTGAGAACATTTATTCCCCTCCCCTGGCTTTTCTGATGAGATATAAGAACAGATACTTGAAGAGGGGGAGTTTCATATCCAAAGGGATTTTTCTATCAGAATCCAGCTCTAACATTATTACCAAGAGATGTGTGAAATGCATGGCCACCCTGAAAGAAGATGCTGGCTTTGCTAAAAGTGACAAATTGCTATCCAGCATCCTCGTTTTATATTGAAAACTTATGGGCACTGTGCATAACCAGGGGACCTGGAGACAGAGTAAACTGCAGCTTCACATGAGAGAAAGTAAAGCTGCCTGGGTGACGGAGCCTTTCCTTCCCAAGGTAGGGACCCACTGGCAAAGCAAGTGAGTCAACTTCCTCTGAGGATGGACTGTCCCCTGGCCAGAATGCAGTGTTGGAATCAGTACCTTTAACCCTTTTAGACTCAGGTGAGGATAGGACAGAAGGGAGGAAGGAAGATAAAATAAGCATAGTTTCCCCTGATAGACCGGGATGCCCAATCACTTAATTAATGAAAGGCAATATAGCCTGTGGCTCTTTGATCCTACTGCCTGGGTTTAAATCCCAAGTTCTTTGTGTATAATCAGTATGTCATAAAGCACATTATATAACTGTTCTGTGCTTTTAGGTTTTTTTTTTTTTATATAACAAGGCAGACAATACTACCTAACTCATAGGGTTGCTTTGATGTTTAAATGAGCTTAGATGTGTGTAAAATGCTTAGAACAATGCCATGGCACATAGTATATGCTCAATGAATGTCAGTGATTATGACTGATTGAGTGCTTATTATATGCCAGGGAATAGATGCTGGGGACATAGAAATAGATAAGTAGAATAGGTCCCCTGTACTTACAAACTCATAGTCTGAGTTGCACAAATATTCTCATGGCACATGTGATCCAGAGGCAAGAGATACTGTTTCAGTGTTATCCCAACTTCCACTTCCCCTGTGATGACGGACAGTTTATTTATGACAAGGATGTAAAGTATGAATGCATGCACATAAAATTCAAAAAGTGATTCCCAAATGTGGGCAGAATCGTGGCTGCCCGGATAAATCACTCGTACTGATGGAAGTTGTTAGGGGTGGAAATAAGTCTGTAAATCACTGGCTCTAACCTCGGGAGGTGCTGAGTGTGCCAGGATCTTTGTTCCGGGCTTGGGGGTGGCTATCCTAGGACAGGGAAGGAGTGAGTTGAGAGACAGGCTTTCCAAAGGGAATTATAGTTGTGATGGTATTGTGTTTTCTGTCTTCTCTCAGTCCCATTGTTTCTTCCTCTAACTCCTGCTAAAAATGGGGGTGGGGGTAGCATTCCAGTGCATTCCTCAATTTGCCATGAGAGGGCATTGGTATAGCAATAGGGAGGTTTAATGATCTGAAAAGCCTGAAGGACCTAAGTCTATTCCTATGGAGGGCCGATTTACTACTACAGTACTAGCAAAGATTCCATCATCACCCCCGGCCCCCCACCCGCCCGCCCCATGCCATTCTGGAGCTCGGAGTGACAGTTTCAATGATCTTGACCAATAGTCCTCTGGTAGAGGGACTGAAAGGTCACTCAGTAGCGAAAGTAATTATTTTCTGTCCTCCTCTAGACTCTATATGTACTCTTCAACAAATACTGGTATGATTACTTTCTTTAGGATAACATCGACTTTTTTTTCACACCTCTGTTATTTTGGAGGAAGGATGAAAAGGTTAATTCAAATTTGATTAAAATTCTAGTGGTTGCAAACAGTCCCAATCTAGAGAGGCTGAGTCAATTAATTACCTATGATTATTCTCAGCACCCTAAGGAACTAGACTCTACCTTAAGAGGAGTTGTTCAAAACAAACAATGAGTTCCTGCCCGGCAGAGTATGCATTAATTCTGAAACAGGCCAATGTCTGTGTATGTGGTAGGCTCTCCATTGTTTCTCTGACCACTGAAAAGTCAACTTTTAGGGGACATCAATTTATCCTGTCACACCATGGGGACCAGAAAATTATCTTAGTAAGTTCAGCAGTAAGAAGGCTGCTGTGTTCAATTCTTACTCATTATATGGCCTTGGATGTATTTTATCACTTTCTAAGACTCAGTTTTCTCATCTGAAAAATGGGGATTCTAATACTTAACTCCTGGGATTTTTAAGAGAATCAAGAGATGTGTTTAACTTGGTAAACTGTAAAAAAGCACACAAATGTAAGGGAGCGCTGTGTGTCCTGCACAATTCTGTACCCCTCTGGTTTCCAGTGCCACGGCTGGTGCCCAGGGTGGCACTTCCCCTAGGAGGTTGATTTGAATGATTAGCATGATTTGGTTCCAATAATATTTTTGTTTCTCTTTTCTATCTTGCCTCTTTTTAAACTTTATTTAGATTTATTTTTTATTTTTATTTTTTATTATTTATTTAGTAATTAAATTTAACAAGGTGACAATGGTCAATAAGAATACATAGGTTTCAGGTAAACATCTCTGTAGCTTTTGAACTGTTGATTGCATTGTGTGCCCATCCCTTGAAGTCAAATCATCTTCCATCATCGTATATTTGTCCCTCTTTACTCAACCCCCCCCTCTGGTAAGTGCTTCACTTTTGTCTATGTCCATGAGTCTCATTTTTATATCCCATCTATGTGTGAAATCATATAGTTCTCAGCTTTTTCTGATTTATTTATTTCACTTCCCATAATGTTCTCAAGGTCCATCTATGTTGTCGTGCATTGCAATATATTATTTTAATTATAGTTGACATTCAATATTATTTTGTATTAGATTCAGGTGTTCAGCACCATGGCTAGGCAGTCATATACTTTAAAAGTGTTTCCCCCGATACTTCCAGTACCCACCTTATAATAACTATGTGTGGTACCAGGTAAGTATCTTGTCTTTTTTTAGAGCTACCATTTATTGCAGGGTAGCCCAAGTGATCCATCTAAATTATAAATTGTAAATGAGACCATGCTGTTCCACTGATTTAAAGATCATCAATTTCTCCTAATTGTGCCCTGAAGACGATTCCAGCCCTTTCCTTGCCTTCTGTCTCATACCTCCTTTCCTATCCTCTGGCCCACGCCTGAGGTCTAATGATACGACTGAGCTTCATTCTGCACCCTCCCCATCTTCCATCCTGACACCAGCCCGGGGAACACAGGGCATTTGATTTTATGCTTTGGTGCAGTTATGCATGCTATCTGTCTGTCTGCATCTTTCAGCTGCCTAGCTCCCAGCTCTTAAGGTTCAGCTCTACCATCCTCTCCTCTAGGAAGTCTTCTCTGAACCCCAGACCCAGCTAAGGAGCCAGTCCCAGTGTTTCCAGGGGCCCCTGGCCTCATCCCCTTATAATGCTTTAAATAATGTGGTCACTAGATTCAGATCTCCTCCGTGGTAGACACAGCTTCTTACGCATCACAGTCTCCCTGGTGTGTAGCTTGTTATATGCAGTGGGTGCTCGGTGTGAACTGAATCTTTGAAAATTCTCTGTATCAACTAGTGTACAACAACAACAACAGAAAAGCAGAACCTACTCTGATTAGTAAAAGCAGAGGAATTTTATTATGAGACTTCCTCGTGCAGATGATTGAAGAGCTGACAGCAGGGGACAATGAGGCAAACCAGAAGGTAGCAGCAGCGGGAATTGCCCCCACTCTAGGAGGAGGTGGTGATCCTGGAACAACAGATGTGGGGCCTCTAGGTAGAAGCTGGAACCAAGGAGGGCTTAACTGGAGGGTGCTGGCACCTCCAATGCCAAAGGTGATGCCCGAAGCAGAGAGGCAGGAAGAGGAATGCCTGGTTTCTCCCTGCCCTCTGCCATTTGTTCCCATTGGCTGAATACAGTTGGAAGTCTGCCTAGCAATGCGACCCATGGAGGGCAGCCTCCTGGGGATGCAGAGCAGAGTGGGGGAGGGGTGCTGACAGGGTCTGAGGATGAACAGGCCGGTGGGGCCACCTCACTCTGGGAAGAAGAGGGAGGCAGAAAGAAAAACTACCTCAAGTACCATATGTGTAATCATTTATTCCTTTGATCAGTATTTACTTAGTGCAGTTGTTCATGACTGTTTCTTGGCTCTGACGTGCGTAAGAGATGATGGTGATTTGCAGATCACGTCCCCATGAATGTCACAAATGTGCCCAGGGTTATTAGAGCCATGGCCAGTGCACATCTCTTCTCCTTTCCTGCTCAAGAAGGACACTGAGATTTACAGAAATGAAACTGGCATTGTTATGGGAGACAGAAAAGAGTAAATTACGGCAGATAAATTACTCATGACAGGGACACACTTCATAACCAACCCACTGTCCCACTTTTCTGCCACGAAGGGATTCAAAACCACAACACATGGTTAGAATATTCTTACATCATGAATAAATGGGGCAAGGTGATGTCTAAAATTAGGGTGCATAATTGAAGGAAGATTCCAGAGAATTCATGTGAGAAGGAATTTTTTTCTGAACTCTTTATGCATTTCAACTTAAAGGATTTTTTTAATGGACAATTGCCTTAAATATGAACCTAAATTTGTCCGTAGAGACATCATCTATATCATACTACAGAGATAAAAAAAACTTTCGAGAGAATGAAATGTGCGGACCTTATGTTCCGTAAATGATTCAACCTACAGGGCTATAGCGTGTTAGTCATATGTGATTCTGATGTGGCCTGACACTGTTTTTTTCCTTTTTATAACTAGTATTATAAAAGTACAAAAGAATCTCTATTTTTTTTTAGTATGGGACAATCCATTTTTTCTTGTTGTTGTTATTTATCTGGGATGTTGTGGAACTCCACAATAATCATTTTTAAAAAGTTAAGTCTTTTTAAATGATCAAATCACAAACAACACCCTTCCCTCTTCAGAAATGGCATTATGTTTTCAAAATTCAGGGAAGATAAAGTATAAAATTAACAGTCTTGCTTATGCTGTTGATTATTTAATCACGTGGATGTTCAATACATAAAATAACGCGTTGTTAAAATCTTTATTTGCCATTTAAGGACACAGTGATTCAGACCACTTTATTTTATCTTTAGTATGCTATCCATCAGAATTGTAAAAGTATTTACTTTTTATTATTATAATTTAATTTTTTTTTCTTAAGTGAGAAGTGGGGAGGCAGAGAGCTAGACTCCCACATGCGCCCCGACTGGTATCTACCCGGCAAACCCCCTACTGGGTGATGCTCTCACCATCTGGAGCTGCTGCTTCATTGTTCAACCACAGCCATTCCAGTGCCTGAGGCAAGGCCATGGAGCCATCCTCAGCACCTGGGACCAACTTGCTCAAACAGAGCCATGGCTGTGGGAGCAGATCAGAGAGATAGAGAGAAAGAAGGGAGAGGGGGAGGAGTGGAGAAGCAGATGGTTGCTTCTCCTGTGTGCCCTGGCCAGGAATCAAACCCAGAACATCAACATGCCGGGCCAACACTCTACTGCTGAGCCAACCAGCCAGGACCTAAGAATATTTACTTACTTGTTAACATTCCTGTAGTCATTCTTCACTCCTGGGGTGAGGAAGGGGGTCCTTCTCTCTTTGTTTTTGCTCTGAAACAGTACCTGGCCCACAGAAGTGGCCCAATAAATATTTGTTGATGACTCAGCACTTTCCTTTTGCATTCCTCTGGAATGAAATATGAGGAGGATGTAGAAGTGATTGACCTTTGTGGCAAACACTGTCCTGGGTAGATGTTGTCTAGACCTCGCTCCACTCGGCAGAGCTGGACCAGACCTTGTACCACCAACCTCTGATGTGTGCAGACACTCAAAGAAGAGGACACCTGTTAATTGCAAGCTGTTTTTCAGTGTTGGCAAAAGGTCACCACTATCAATTATGACATATAGTTGAAGAGAAGGAAGTCCTGTCTATATGGCAGTCTATTCCACGATGTCTACTTTGGTTGCTATAATAAGGCCAGGCTCAGTTTTTGATGAATCAATCACCCGTGTCTTGTGTGCTGATGACACCAGCTAAGTTCCTCTCTTGAGATAATGGCATTGCCTACAGGGATTGGTGCTGGGCCGTATATTATTAAACTCCATAAACATGTTGAACATTAATTGCTACTGCTGTGCAAGAAAACAATTTTTTTTCCTCTTTGTGGTAGAGAGTTAAGTAATTTATACAGGATGACTCAAGCCGTGTCTCTAGGCAGCCAGCGAAATGCTGCTAAATCAATCCATATGGCTGGTCTCTGCGAGAGAATCAATTCTTTGACCTGCATGGGTGAGTGGTACAGGGCGTGCGTCTCAGCCGCTGGATTCTTTCTTACTATAAATGGACTGGGCCTGGAGGTTATGTCTCTACATACCTCATGGGGAATAAAAGAAACAATTACAGGGTCAATTTAAACAAAAAATAAATGCTCATCTCAATTAATTCAGATGAATGGAACTTTCCCTAGGTTTTCTTTTCAGCGTGTGTTCCTCCTCCAGTACCCAAATAATGGCGTCAATGCTCCGTTTCACTTTTCTGACACCAACACGGTCGGGCTCGGTTCAGAGGAATAAACAGCTTCTTAGAAAGGCAGGGGGCGAGGCCTGGGACGGGAGGTCTGGGCTGTTGGTCCCCTGGAGGACCAGTATGGAGAGTCGATGCCAGCCTGTGATTACTTTCTTTGTGTCTCAGGGTCTTGCTTTAAACCTTTGACTTTATTTTCTTCACAGTCTTTTAACTAAGCATTGTCTTTAAAATGGTTTCAGAGGGCAACTCATGAAGAACGTGATCAAAGAAAGCGAGTGCTCTTTGACTGCCCCCTGCCTCTCTCCCTGCCCCCAGAGCCCCACTTTGCTTCTGACTCGGTTTGTTTGTTCTGCACTAGCAAATGAGAACACTCCCTTAATTACAAGGGCTTGCCTACATTTTCTAAACAAAAAGATGCATCGTAAATGGTAGATTCATGGTTCAGATTTCCCAGTGCACCCACAAATAATGTTTGTGAGGACTTATAGACTAAAGAATAATCTGATTTGCATAGATTTATAAAAATTTGGTAACTTATTCAGTGACCAGTTGGCTCAGTGGCAGAGCATCCAACCAGTGTGTGGAAGTCCCATGTTTGATTCCTGGTCACAGCACACATGAGAAGTGGACATCTGCTCCCCCCCCCACTTCCTCCTCCTCCTCCTCTCTCTCTTTCTTCTCCTCCTGCAGCCATGGCTTGATTGATTCAAGTGTGTAATCCCCAGGCACTGAGGATGGCTCTGTGGAGCCTCCACCTCAGGTCCTAAAAGTAGCTCAGTTGTGAGCATGGGCCCAGATGGGCAGAGTATCCATCCCTGACAAGGGTTGCCAGGTGGATCCTGGTCTGGACACATGTGGGAGTCTGTCTCACTATCTCCTCTGACAAAAAAAAATAGTAACTTTTAGTTTTCAACAGGAGCCTTATTAGGCAATATCTTGGATTTTCTTTAATGGGCAGTGAAAAAAGAAAGGATCATATGAATGCAGTGGAGGCTGAAGCCACATGAGTTTATTCATCTTTGATTTTCCATTAGCAAGCATGAACTGCATAATCAGAACGACCCATATTTTGCCTGTGCCTTGTTAAAGATATTTGTTTTTCTCTGAATTTGTTCCTTCAACCCTTCCTTATTCTAATATTATCATCTCTTCTTTTAATGGGAGGGTAGAAGTTTTTCTTATACTATTTTTATTTGATTCTGGTTGGGTAGACAACAGTAGTAACCATGGTACATAGGGGGGATCATGTGATCTAGACCTGATTAATCATAGTACCCTGTCCCCAATCCTCTTGGTTGTGGTGATTAGTCCATGGGTGGGTTTGAGACTCAAACCAAGTCAAAGAATTTTCCATGGAAATGAACACACTCTCTTTCTCTCTTTCCCCTCTTAGGTTGCTAGCTGAGATGGTATAAGACTGGAGTTGTTGAGCTCTGCCTTCCCCAGGACTCTCGGGTCTCTCACTCATGGAGGAGACAGCCTGCAAGGAGACAATGAGAGCTACACACCATGAGGAGTAGTGGTGGGGTGGGGGTGGAGAGAGAGAGAGAGAGAGAGAGAGAGAGAAAGTGAGAATAAGCTAATGAAAATGTTTAAGTGCTCATATTCCATTGCTCCTTGTAGCTAGCTTCTCCTCTGGACTCCCCTCGTTAATTGTGTCCATTACATTTCAGCTGGCATTGAGTTAGTGGTTAGTTTTCTCTCACTTACAACCAGAGTGGTGCAGACTCATATACACACCCGGTATTAAGCATCAACCACTGCTTTATTTGCGTATGGAGTGCCATAAAGTCCCAGATTCTTGGAACAGCCAGGGTTTTGGAGAAAATAGAATGCTGCAGGGTTCAGCCTGATGGCGGAGGATTCAGCAGCTTTGGAGCAGACAGCGAGGAGTGAATGGCAGGGAGTTGCGTTACACAGCAACCTTCAACCCAAGTAACTTGTCATCTTCACCGACACCCTGATATTCTTCTGTCATCCCGCAGCATTTGAAGACATGACTTTCCTTTCCCTCAATTCCTTTTTATCTCTGTCTTTCCATGTATAGCTGTCAACAAGTTGCTTCTTTATTTTATGTTTTTTGCTCATCTCTCTCATTTCTGTGTACCATATTTTGAGAGGTATATACATAAATGGTCATTTTTACCAAGCCACGTTGACTATTACCTTTGAGATATGGGCTGAAACACAGGGGATAATATATCTTCTCTACTTTTCTTTGAAAGTGAGGAGGTAGTCAGCCATGCTCATTTGTTAATTTAGTGATCAAAATCTTTGTCCTCCCACCCCCCACCCCCCCCACCCCCGATCTCTGACTTCTAAAGATTTATAACTCTACTCTGGGAAGAAGACGAGCTGTCGGCTGTGCAGGAAGCTCAGGGTCTGACCTTAGCCTTGCTGTGTGGCCTTGGAAATGGGAATCTTGGCTGGGAAGGCTTGCGAGGTGAAGAGGTAAGCAGCGTCTTTTCTCTCCACCTCCACCATTGTACCCACTCATCCTTCAGATGATCCGAGGTCCTCTCTGTGATGTGCTGGCTTATTTCTTGGATATGTAGCCATTGTTGAGAGCGAGTGAGAAGGAATGCAGAAGAGAGAGTTCTTGAAGGTTACTTGGAGCCCGAGGTCTCCCATATATCACTCTTGTTGCCGGAAGCACAGTTTCATCAACATGTTTATTCAGAAGGGGTGTGGCAGAGAGTGGAAGAGGGAGCCGGACTCTGAGTCAGAGAGACGGAGATGTGCTATTAGCTTTGCTCTCACTAGCTCTGAGCCCCTGGGCATGTGCCTTACATTTTCCAACTCTCAGATTAAGCATCTGTGAAATGAAGGAGATGGCAGTACCTGCTCATTGTGTGAATCAAAATAATAATGAGGTAATAAATATGAAAGTAGTCTGGGGAGGGAAGAGAGTGGCTCAAATGCAAGGACTTGCTCTTATTAAGATGCCACATGTTAGAAATAGCGCCTTCTCTAGCCATGCAACACAAAAGTCAGCTCTGCTTGTTGGAAGCTGTGTATTTGGGGAAAAAATATATTTAACTAGGCAACAGCAATTTGAGAAGGTAGAACATTTTGCATTCAAATTCTTTGTATAGTTTTAAAATGAAAAAACTATATGGCTGCCATCACAGTGAGCACGTGCATTTATTTTAAGAAGTAATCATTGCACCAAAAATCAGCCTGTACGTATTTATTAGCTTGACACTCTCTGAATTATTGACTCAGATTATAGAATTTCAGAAGACTCAATGTTGACACGCAGACCCATGCAGATCCACTGGTGATCGTGGCCACTCTTCCGCATACTTCGCAGGGAGAAGTTGAGATACTGGTTTTCCTGTTTGCCATGTGTGGATCATCAGACCACATGCATGTGCGCACACACATACACGTACTTGACAAATGACTTGTGAATTGAAGTTTCTGTGATACGGATTAGGGTCATTATGAATCATCTCAGATTCATTGGGTACACTGGAGTTTCACCTTACCTGGCCCAGGGAAGATTGCCACTCCCCTTGGTCATTGGGTCAGATGATGACGCCCATCCCAGGCACTATAACTAGACATTTTCAAACCCTCAGGGGCAGTGAAGCTAAGGAAACAATTGCAATGTTCAGGTTCGAAACTTCAAAGGACAAAGACGTGCTGTCTCTCACAGGCCTGCTGATCTATCACAGGACCGCTTGGATGTCATGCACACATGATGAAAAGACTATGGCAATGCACTAGAATTCTCTGCCTTTTTTCATGGAGGATTTTGAAAAATAGCTTCAGGACAGTTAATCTAAAAAAAAAAAAGAAAAATTCTTCAAGTCAGAAGAGTTCTGAAAACAAAAATAATGTTCTTTTTATTCAACTTCCTTTCCAGATAAGCCAAAGGCCAAGAGATAACTGCCGGAGAGCAGATTATAAGGTGAAGTCAGAAAACATTTTAGAACTAGAGTCCACCACTTTTTGTTTTCTTTTTGACAGGTATAAAAGATGATTCTATCAACACAGGGAAGCTAGATGTTAATTAAGGCAGAATAATTTTAACTGGCCAATTATTGAGAATTCTGTGGCCTTATCTGTGCCTGTGGAGTTGGAAGATTCCTAAAAGGCCTGTACTTCTGGAGAAACATTCCATGAAGAAATGGAAAGCTTGGAAATAAGCTTAATCAAGGGCTGAAAATTAAGCCTGGAGGAATGTAGAGTAGCGGCGGTAATCTCGAGTCCCCACAGTGTTCACACTTCCAAGCCGAGGACTTAAGGATGGCCTCGTGAGAGCCCCACACACCTTTGAGCTTCATTCACAGGTGGCCCGGCAGCTCCCGCATGCACGACGCTTCTGGAGGAACCTCACAGCTAGCAGCAGTGTGACTGCCGCCTGGATGGAGGGTGACCACTCCTCTCCGGCTTGGCCTGGCCGATGCCTCCTTCGCTCTGGAGGTAGCTTTTCCAGGCAGAGCTCTGCTTTTCCTCGGGTGGGGAAGAACACACCCTACCAACCTCTTTTAAAAAAATCCTGGGAAACCAGAGATAGAGAAAGAGGTTACCTTACGGAAACCATCACAATGTTTCTTTGGCAGATGGCAAATGGAGACCAGGATTCTCACGTAATTGCCATCTTTTGGATAAGACCCCGGATCACTCACTGTCTCTAGCATTGGGGGCAGGAGGTTTTCTGAGTATCCTGCTGCTTCCTGTGTCCTCTGTTCGGTGGATTCAGTACTTGCTACCTGCCTTCTCAGTCTCGCTGAGGATAGTAATCTGCGGGACACCGACTGGTAATTCTGTTTCTTTGGGCCATGGAGTCAGGATCCTTGACATTGCCTGTGGCCTCAGGACCACAGCTTGGCCCTTGACCGATATTCCACTTGAGTGCTTTCCTCTTAGTTATGGAATCTGTGTTGCTCTCTCTTTGGCATAGGCTGGTGCTTAGAGACAACGTTCCTCATCGACCAGTTGCTAGCATTCCTGCCAGTCCTGTATATTCTCAGCTTCCTTCTTACAGAAAAAAAATCAGTTAACCATTGTCCCCAGAAAGGAAAATCCTTCCTTCATCTTTATGGGTTCTTTCATTCTAGGTTATATTAATATCCAGCTAAAGTTAAGAATATGAGAAAGGAACTTCCTAACAATTCCTGTTAACAACCCTCAGATAGACTGAAACTAGGACGGGATCCCTAGGAAACAAGCTCTCCTATTTACAGTCTCACCCTGGGCATAAGCTCCTGCTCCTATACCCAGGATGAGTGGGTAACTTTCTTGGAGCTATGATCTGGGAGTTCCTTCTCCCTTCTTCATAACCCAGCAAGGCCCTTTCTTGCTCATGTTTCTTGATGAATGAAGAGCAGGTCTCTGAAATCTTGGGTTGGCTCCTGAGGTGGCCCAGTCACCTTGCAAGAGCCGATGCCATTTCAAGTTGACTGTCCTCCACAGACAGGGAGTTTGAGGTTAAGACTGTCGGTGATGGTTTAGGATTGTTTAGGTGGTAGATTAAACACAGACCACTATAGATATTTTAAACAGGAGGGCATTTAATAGAGGCATAAAGTGCTTGTAAAGGTCCCTGAGCAGGTACTTCAGGGCTGGATTCTCTGAGATGATTCCCAGGGAAATATGGAACTGACCCACCAAGGAGGGAGCTCTCATCTCTGCAGCTACCACTGTTGGTGTATTCAAGAGCACTTTGCAAACTTATGATCCAGAATTTAGGAAGCTGGAACCAAGAAGCTGCCATCACTGCCTCTTAATGATGCCTAGTAAGCTGACTGATGGAGCCTCAAACTCTGTTGCAGAAGAACGTCACTTTTCCTGGATCATGCTTGCTAGGAGGAAAGCAGCCAGGAGGAGCAGGCAGGTGGCCACCACCTCCCCTCTGCTTTTACAACCTTCAAGGCTTGCTACCGAGCTTCATGCAGAACCCCCACTGCGGAGGCTCTGAGAGCGCAGTGTTCCGCTTCCAGCCCTTCCAGCTGGAAGCATAGTGGCCTAGAGGTCTGGGGAGCCAAATCACAGCATCCACCTCGACTGCTGATGGGCTCTTATCATTCGGTTTTCAAAGTTACGCTATCACCACAGAGAAATACATTACAGGAAGAGACGTTGACAATGGGACACGATAATCTCATTTTACAGTTGGACAAACTGAGGTGAAGAGAAGTAAAGTGACCCTTCTGAAAGTCACACAGATTGCTCTTGGCAGAGGCAGGGCAGTAATGTCAGCCTCTCAGTTCTAGATGACTTCCAATTCAGTGCTTTGTACATAAGAGTCATGGGCCTGCAGAGAGCACATGGGGTTGTGCTACGAGTAGAAGAAATCAGGACCAAGTAAGGTTAATCCAGCATTGCTTTACTTAAAGTTATGGAAGAAATGGTATGATTTGTATCAAAACAGCTCTGTAAGGTATAGACATTTGTGTTACAAACACAGGAATTCATGCCAAGCACGGGATAGGTTGGGCAGCTTCAGGATTTCTTTTAGTAGGGACTCCATAGCCCCTCTGCTATTGGGGGGCATTCTGGGAAAGGGTTTGGGGAGCTCTGCAGGACCTGTGCCACCTTTCTTTTCTCAGATGTTGTCCGAAAGAACTTGGTTGAGTGACGTGTAAAACTCAGTTTCATTTCCACTCAAATACTACTTCTGTTAAATCTCCTCTGAGCTCCTGTTGTAATTAATTGTTCCTTCATCGGCACTCCCTAAACCCCATATGTATTGCTGAATTAGAGTACAAATCACAGTGAGCCTTGTTTCATGGCAAACTCTGTAATTCCTGTCTCCTCTGTGAGGATGTGAGTCCTTCGCAAGCAAGGACGAAGTCTAATTTACCCTTCCATCCCAGCACCCAGCCCCAGTGCCTTTGCATATGGAATAATGTGGACAGTGATCCCTTTGGGTCTCCCCTCCTCCTTGGGCAGCATAAGAGGCTTCCCTGCCCCTAGCAATTAGAAGGGCCATGTGACTTGGTCCTGCCAATGAGAGCAACAAAAGTGACATGTGTCATTTCTAGTTTGAGGCAATGAAATGGTCTTGTGTGACCTTGCAGCTTTTTCTTCTTTGCTATGTCGAGTTTGGTGGATGTTGAGATGACAGAGACATCAAAATAATAATGATAATGATGATACTGATTATAATAATAGTAATATGACAGCTGCCTGGGATGCTCCAACCAGAAGAGAAATTTGCATAAACAGGAAATATACATTTTCAGTATTCAGCCACTGAGAATTTAGAGTGTGTTTGTTTCTCCAGCACAGGGTAGACCATCTAATACAGATGGTTGATAATACAAGGGATTGTGTGGAGCGTCTAGATATCTACAGATGCATCTCCTAGAACGACACAATTTATTTGCACCTTCCATTTTCTTTCTGATACAAACTCACTTAGACTTTGAGGATTCTGAAGGAGAAAGTACAAGTTGTTAAACTCTATAGGGACCACAGAAACAACTGGGCAGAAGTTATCGCCCACTTCAGTTGTGCTGTTACCCAGCCTAGAAAGGACTAAGGCCATTTGGAAAGTAATAAATATCCCCAGCAGATGGAAAGGTACCATACGTATATCACCCAGAAGTTGCTGTCCCTTTGACACCTTAGGGTAATTTACAACCCCGGGAGCTCACCTTCACCACCTTGGCACATGCTAGTTTTACTTAATCGTCTCTACCGGCTCTAAGAGCACAGGGAGATGCCAGCTTATTCAATGACTTTTCACTCCCTATGCACCAATTTTACTTTGTTCGTGTGTGATTGGCAGCTTAATGTATTTATTACAGATGTGAACTTATTTTATATACACATATTGTGACCACATATATGCAACATTTGCAGGTTATTTTTAGAACTTAAAAATAATTGGAAGACAATAGATGCTTCTACCTGAATTTACCTTGTACTGGTATAACCTTAGAGACTGTTTTGCCATAATCGATGGGGATTTCTATTCCTGCTACACCTTTTACAGAGACAGAGAGAGTCAGAGAGAGAGATAGATAGGGACAGACAGACAGGGACAGAGAGAGATGAGAAGAATCAATCATCAGTTTTTTGTTGCCGTTGCGACATCTTAGTTGTTCATTGATTGCTTTCTCATATGTGCCTTAACCACGGACCTTCAGCAGACCGAGTAACCCCTTGCTGGATCCAGCGACCTTGGGTCTAAGCTGGTGAGCTTTTGCTCAAACCAGATGAGCCCACACTCAAGCTGGTGACCTCGGGGTCTCGAACCTGGGTCCTTCCACATCCCAGTCCGATGCTCTATCCACTGCGCCACTGCCTGGTCAGGCTCAGTCTAGATATTTCTCCTCTCTACTCATTCATTTCTTCATCTGGAAAGTTGGGATGATGATGATGCATCAGGCTGGGTGGGGACTAGAGAAAGTGTTGGTAAAGGACCTAGCTCACTACTTGGCAATTTGTAGGTTCTTTCCAAAACAATAATCAGTAATGATTATGTGCTGTGCATATGTAGAACTTTATTATTTAAAATTACTTTTTATTTTTAAGAATTTTAGTTCACACAATGGCTTTTTGAGGTAGGTTTTATAGTTCCCATTTTGTAGTATAAGAATGTGAGGCTCAGAGAAGGCACTGTGACTTGTGCAAAGTCACAGACTAGGAGGTGACAGAGTTGGGACAGAAAACGAGGTTCCTGACTGCAGTCCTGGTGCTGTAACTGGTAGAAGCAGGGAGGAAGGCAGTTTGGGGTCAATAACATAGTACCTGGCAGGAAGCAGAAGTTCAACCAGTGGCTACTGTGACTGTGGGATAGATACAAATGATCGTCCCGTATGTCCTCCAAGTTTATCTATTTCAGGGTGATTCACCTTGGTCTTCTGCGACTCACTTCTATAAAAATAAAACTAATCTGATTTTGAGACTCCTCTATGTAAACCACTATAACTAATCAAAGCTTTGGAACAGAAGAACAAGTTATTGAAATCTCACTGGTTTATATACAATTTTATGTGTAATCACCCACTGGACTAGAAGGCCAGTCTCTGTATTTGAAAATATTAGAGATAAAATATGGCCCTTCTCTGGGATGTACTAAGAGAACCAGAGGTTTGTTTCTTGAAGTGAAGATGCATCACATCTCACTCACATGCCTCTGTTCCTTTAAGATACCAAAGAGCCAAGATGCTGGCTTAGCCCAGAATGGAGAATAATTGTGCATGTCAATATTTATTCTATCCCGACACTCAAATTAGCTCCTCTAATAATCAAGCTGAAAAACATGCCCTCCTTTATACCTGCTCTTTTGCATAAAGTGTTCTTCTGATATAGTATATAGTTATTCACTGCAATCAATGCAAAAGCAGAGGGATTTGAGTTGCCCATCCATTTGTCAAGGGATTTGGGAATAGGATCAAAGTTGGTTTTATTTCAGTAGGGTCCCTAGTGAGCTGTTAATTACTTGGGTTTCAAATCAGATGGCATTTGAAATAGACTATTGAATTACACCTGTGTTTGGGGGTCAGTTTATCTTCTGATATGAAGGTAGATTTGTGGCAGGAAGGAACGGGAGGAAATGAAGTTAGTTTTCTTCCTGTGTTTGATGGGGGAAGGTCTTTGTTGCTGAGATATTCCTCAGGGCTTTGAGTACTGGGTTAAACCAATAGGGAAAATTATGTTTCAGGAACTTCGAGCAAGAACAGACCTCCAATTATCCCTTAAAAATGTAATCTTAGACTTGTTAATATGAAATATGACTTGCATACTTATATATATTTGGTTTTGAGCACTTAAGATGATTTGAATACCAGTTTACTGGCAAATTGAATAGTGGAATTAATGTTTCTGACCTTAGTTTTTCAATATTTATCTCAAACATTTAGATTTTAATTTTATTGAAAATAAGCACTTTGTTTGTTTACTGCTTTATACCTGTGAGAGGATGATCTCTTATTCTGGAATATTTCACTTGCTCACTGATCTGTGAACATGCCTACCTCCTTTCTGTTTCTTCAGTGCTGTCACTGCCTCTCTTCTCCATCTGTCTGTGGGGCTCATTTCCTAGCCTGGGTATCCTACCTGTGTGCCTCAACTCCAATTTCACTTCCTCCCAGAGCCTTTACTTCCCATTGACTCTGCCTAATCACTCTATTATTCCTTCACATGACTGATCACAGTTGTCATATATCTTATTTATATGTCCCACATATATGGCCGCTTTGCCCCTGAGAACAGGCAGGGACTTAGGTTGTCGGACATATCCCCGTATCTTTAGTACTTAACACCATAACTGGAGTATTGAGAGCTGAATATTCATATTTACATATGAATGAGTGGATAGACCGCTAAACAAACCATGGGCAAATTCTTCTCTTCACAGAGCACTGAACCAAGCTATTAGGAGAGTATAGTATTCAGGTTCAGTCCTTATAACTTAGAATGTAATTTTATGAATCTTGACAGTAACTGAAAAACTGTAACAAAGCTGTAGGTTTAGATTCCACCATTTTGGCTGGAAAACATTTTGACAATTCTATGGACTGAGATGTTAATACAATAAAACTACCGTGGTATCTCCTTTGGTTTTATCTTGGTGTAGATCTTTGTTTATACATCCTTTTGGGTCTCTCCTCTTTCCTTGTGTCTATCTCTTTTATATATCCTGCCTTTGCATTTATTTCTGTCCCACAAAAATTGCTGACCATTTTCTCATGGGTTAGCTAAGAAATAAATACAGGTTATCTTTCTTTTATCAAACTCATAATAGCTATTACTAGTAGAACTGATTGACACAATATAAAACCAACAGCAACTTAAATGGCTCACACTAGGATTTGTTATTGGCTAAGAAATTGATGGCAAAATGAAATCTTCTTGACAAAATGAAATCTTCTTGACAAAATTTAGATGTCCAAAATCTGAACTTTGTGGAAATAAAGAAAACTCAAGACGGCAGAACTACGACTGTTAAAATTAGATACAGCTTAAAAACACAACAACCTTGGCCTCACCTGTGGTGGCGCATTGGGTAGAGCGTTGACCTAAAATGCTGAGGTTGCTGCTTTGAAACCCTGGGCTTGCCTGGTCAAGGCACATATGGGAGTTGATGCTTCCTGCTCCCCCCCCCCCTTTCTCTCTCTCTCCTCTCTAAAATAAATAAATAAAAAAACAATAAAAAAACAACCCCCTCCCCAGATTTAAAAACATATTTTTATAAAATTTCTAAGGAAAAAGAATTGATGCTGACCAAATAATACCAGCGAAATTAAAATAATGACAAGACAAGAGCATTTATGTTATTTAACCAAGGGAAGATCTGGCTGGGGGAACTTAATCAATAAATCTTAAAGTACAGGAAGGGCGATTTACTGTACTGAAGAAAAGACAGCTGTTCTCCTTTTTTTTACTGATAAAGAAGGAAGGTCTGAGAATACATCAGGGAGTTAGAAAGAACTTCCTGTTCAAATGTGGATAAGGGGGCCTGCAATGCATTACCAGGAAGGCAGGGTGGTGAAGCAGAGGGGTGGGGGTGGGGTAGAGTATAGGGTGTGTGTGTGTGCATGGCGGAGGGTTCTGAGAAGCCCTTTCTAAAATTTCTGAAAGAAGATACAGCAGAGAGCTATCATTCTGAGGTTGTTTAAGTGCATTCCTTTCTGATTGAAGACATGAAATGAATCAGGAGTATTTGCTCTTTGAAATAACTCTTCTAGGCCCACATTTCTATGATTCTTTGCTTTTTGGTACGAAAAGTTAAGTTACCCTATTTGGAAAATGGAATGATAAGGCCTTGTTGGAAAGTCACCTTATAGCTCAGTATTAAAACTTTTAGTTTTGTTTTAATGTTTTAAAAATTGTTGTGTTATTATGACATGGGTTTTATAGGTCCAATATTTTTTAGGAATTAGTTTTATGAATGTAAAATTCTCTAAATGGTTATTGTGATGGCAATTAAAGTTTATTGTTTTAAATTTAAATAATAGTAGTTTTCACTCCATAGGGGAAAGATTCTAAGGATTGAGGAGGCAAAAATGATCCACTGTAATACCAAAAATGTAACTGTTGATTTTATGAGAGAAACATATAGGCTGTGTAAGTAAAGAATCTTTGATGAAAGCCTCATGTATGATAAAAGAACGATGCAGAAAATTATATGACTGATTGTGATTGCTAGGGCCACAAGTCTGTAATAAGGGTTATACCATAAAGTTGAAGTGGCAGACTGATTAGGAAGGAAGGACCCCTGGAGCATCCCAGAAGACAGGAAATGACTCTAATCAGGATGGGAAAAGTCATTAGTGTGAACAGAAACAAGATGGTGGCTGTCAACAATAGGTTGAGCTTGACCTCCCTTGATGAACGCAAGTGTTTCTCTTGACTCTCTGCTTTAGTGGGTGGGCATATGTGAGAAGCAATAACTGTAAGGAAGAGACCATGGCATCCAAGAAGAAAGAAGCAAAGATATCTAGTAAGTGGAAGAATACTGTTGATTAAAGAAGACTTGAAAGGGAATTTTAGGTTGTTTCTAAGTTGTAGAGTTCATTAAAATCTTGAGAATTGCTAAGAGACTTAATATAACAGTGAGTGTACCCCAAGCTAACCTCTTAGAAAAGCAATAATAAACCATCAATGGTTGTAAGTGATGCTAATGGATTTTTCAGAATGAAGTACCAGAAATTCTAAGCTAGGTGGCTATATCTTGGCCTAATGTTAGGTACAAACTATATAGGATATTTCTTTCTTTTTTTAAAGTCAAACCTAATTACAGGGTTTTTTTTCTTGTAATTAGAGCTTTTAAAATGCATTCTCTTATCTACTCATTCATTTTATAGCTGGAAGTTTGCACTCCTTGACTCTCCATACCCACTTTGCCCACCTGCCACCCCCTGCCTCTGGCAACCACCAATCTGTTCCCTGTATCTATGTGTGTGGATTTCTCTAATTTTTAAATTATTCTTCTTATTATTTAGATTTCATATATGAGTGAAATCACAGTTTTTGACAGTTCCTGTCTGACTTATTTCACTTAACACCCTCAAGTTCTGTCCATGTTACTACAAATGGCAAGATTTTGTTTTTATTTATTTTTTACATTTTTTATTATATATACAACATTTTCTTTATCCATTTATCCATTGATAGACACTTAGGTTGTTTCTATATCATGTCTATTGTAAACAGTGCTGCGATGAACATGGGAGTGCAGATATCTCTTTGAATTAGTGTTTTCATTTTCTTCAAGTAAATACCCAGAAATGGAATTACTGGATCATACGGTAGATCTTTTTAAAATTTTTTGAGGAACCTTTGTGCTGCTTTTCATAGTGCTGCTTCAATTTGCATTTCCACCAACAGTGCACAAGTATTCCATATCTCCACATCCTTGCCAGCATTTTTTACTCTTGTCTTTTTGACAATAGTTATTTTAACAAGTTTGAGATGATATCACATTGTGGTTTTTAATTCACATTTTTCTGATTAATAGTGATGTAAGCATCTTTGCATATACCTGTTGGCCATCTGTGTGTCTTCTGAAAATGTCTATTAAGATCCTCTGTCCATTTTTAAAATAAAATTTTTTTTTTGCTATTGGATTATATATGTTCTTTATATATTTTGGATATTAACTCCTTATCAGATGTATGATTTGCAAATATTTTCTCCCATTCAGTAGGTTGCCTTTTTATTTTGTTGATGTCCTTCGCTATGCAAAAGCTTTTGAGTTTGATGTAGTCTTACTTGTTTATTTTTACTCTTGTTACCTTTGCTTTTAGTGTCAAATTCAAAAAATAATTTCCAAGACCAATATCAAGGAGTGTACTACCTATGTTTACTTCTAGGAGTTTTATGGTTTCAGATCTTAATTCAAGTCTTTAATCCATTTTGAGTTATTATTTGTGTATGGTATAAGATAAACAGTGTGTCCGTAAAGTCATGACTTTACTGGGCACACTGTAGTTGTCTTGTGTTTCAAATACAAAGAGTGCAGAAGAATTACATATATGTTACCTGTTGATATTCTATGAAATAGACTACCTGGTAAAAGCATTCAGTCATAAAGCTTTATACATGTTATGGTACCACACCAGGAAGGCAATAAATATTTCCCCCTCTGCTTAGAAAATAGTCACCTATCTCATTTAAAAAATAGCAACCATTGTAGTGATGATGCTGGTAGACAGGAAAATCTACCAGGACTGAGAATTAGAAATTACCAAAAGAACAATGTGAATATATTTATTCATATATATATATATACACACACACACATACACACATGTATATGTATATGTATATATACTTATATAAGTATACATATTTATTCTTATATATAATTTTTTTCCATATAATTCTGAGTTTTCTATAATGATTAGTAATGAAGTTGAGTATTTTTATGTTTTTTTTTTAAGTAAAAGGTGGTGATGATGATAATTTTTATTTAAGGGCATACTTGAGAATATTAGACTTTTTGTTTATAACATTGCTTGCTATTAAGACTTCAGAGGTGTAGCCACAACCTCGTCCATCTGATGGGGATATACTATTTCAGGTAAAATATCAGTTTTGCTGATCCAGACTTCTAAATAGACAGTTATGCTATGGTACCTCTTTTCTTCAGTGGTCTTTGAATAACTAGTGATTGATCTGAAGGAAAAAAATGAAGAATTTACCTTAAAGAAGATGCTTTAGTACTATTCTTGTATTAATTATGTGTCTTTCAGAGGCATGGCTCCTCAAGCTTTTTCTGCACAACATTTGGAAAGTGGCTTCCTAAAAGATTAGTTTACTATAGACAACTAAACTAAAAGTGAGCTTCCAAACTGTTTCTATTGGTTGGATTAAATTGCATTAGCTGTAGTTTTTGCTGACTAGGTATTTATTCTTATCTTTGTTTGTAAATTGTTTGAAGATAGTTTTTTTAAATTTTGCATATGAAAAAGAATATTGAGAAGTCAATCTCATATCAATAAGATCATAGCTTGTGAATGTTTTTGAAAAGTAGAAACCTTATAGGAATTTCCTGTTGTGTCCTGAAGCTCTCTACTCTCCGGGAAATTTCAACATGGAGGAAAAAAAAGTTGTACCACAAATTTTGTGCCTGAAACACAAGAGGAGATGAGTAGACGTCTGCTGCATTAAAAAAAGGACATAGGCATGCATTAAACCCCTTATGTCTTACTTTTTAATGATGCAATTGTGAATTATGTTCTTGTTGCATTTGTAATTAGAGGCTGAAGCAGATGGTGAAGACTTATTTCAAAGTGATGTGTCTATTAAAATAAGCCACACTGCCAAATGATTGTTCACTGTAACAGCATCTTTACGCCCCTAAAACACTCTGATTCTTTGTTGATGTGCAGTTGATTACCACAGCTGATTACATATGTGCACATATTTGGTCGAAAATGTATCAGGGATATTTGATATGTGCAATACAAGTGTGTGCTATCACAATTATAGATAATGAAGCTTTCAATGAATTATTCAGTCATACCATGTACAAAGGGAATGCACTGATTTCCCTTTTCAATAAAATTAAGCATGAATTTTTTAAAAACTATTGAGGCTAATTCACCCGACACAGTAGGAGAAGCCTTGAATGGAAAGTGGGGAGCTATTGAGTATTAAAATATTCTCTTATGTACGTTCTTATAAAGAACAATTTTGTTTAGGGTGAACTCAGTCCATGGGTAGTGGTGGAATCTCATAGGGGATGGAGAGAAAGAGGCACTGAGACAGGGCCAGGTAAAAATGAAATAATGGCTCTGGTCAGTTGGCTCAGTCTTAGAACACCAACCCAGTGTGTGGAAGTCCCAGGTTCTATTCCCTATCAGGGCACACAGGAGAAGTGATCATCTGCTTCTCCACCCCTCCCCTCCCTTTTCTCTCTCTCTTTCTCTCTTCCCCTCCTATAGCCATGATTCAATTGGTTTGAACACATCAGCCCCAGGTGCTGAGGATGGCTCTGTGGAGCCTTCATTCTCAGGAAATAAGAATAGCTTGGTTGCAAGCATGGCCCCAGATGGGCAGAGCATTAGCCCCAGATGGGGGGCAACCAGGTAGATTCCAGTTACTAGATAGGTCCCAGTCTGTCCCTCTATCTCTCCTTCTCTCACTTAAATAAGTAAAAAATAATAATATAGGTGGTCAAATTAGTATGTATTAGAATAGTTTAGACTATGATAACAAACAATACCAAAATTTCACTGACTTATGATACAAAACCTTGTTTTCTCTCTCTGGCTACATGCCTACTGTGGATCATGAAAGGGACTCTGTTCATCACAGCCCCACCAGTACCAGGCTGATGGAGGTTGCTCCTCAGCGTAATGGGAAAAGATGTGCTCACTTACATGCCAGCTTTTTCAACTTCTCTCTGGAAAAGTCACATGACATTTTCATTAATGTAATTGGCCAGAGTGAGTCACATGATTAACATTAAGAGGGCAAAGAAGCGCAAACCTACTATGTGTCTGAAATATTTGGTAAACCACAGTCATGACCACCTTGCGATGTGATTTTCTGCAAGGCTGTGTGCCCCTCAGATAGTTTTTCTACCTGAGTATTCTGACGACTCCATTTCTATTATCCTGGTCCTGAAATATCATATCAGGTCAACTCTTTTATGTTCAACAATGGGTGTACAGACTTTTAGACAAGGGTGTGTGTTACCTGAGGGGCAGAGGAGTCTTCCAGTTTAACATTTCTTTGACAGCTATTAATGAGCAATAAGGATTCTGTGGTCAGTTTCGCATAGGAATCATTGGGTAAGTTTTACAAATTTCTTTATTTGTCAGAGTCTTTAGTATGTTAAGTGAAATAAATCTATGAGGCCAACATAGCATGCAGCCATTGCTCTATTCCACAGAGTCTCATTTTTTGGGAGCTTCCCAGGAGAGGGTATTTTGTGGGAATACATTTTGGGTAATGCTGCTCAGATTTCTGCCATTGGTACCTGGCTGTATGTTTGATCATTATTTAGCTTCGGGGCTGGTGAGCACATCAAGGGGCTGGGACAGCGACATACCCAGAGAGGTCATGGAAGCTCCATGCCACCCCCAGTACCATCCCAGCTCTGTTCATCTCTTCCATTTGACTATTCCTGAGCTGCATCCTTCATAAATACAGTAGCAAACATGTATTTTCCTCGGTCTGTGAGCTGTTTTAACAAATAACCAACACTGAGGAGGGGTGTGTGTAAACCCTCGATTTATAATAATTGGTCAGGATTACAGGTAGCTCAGGACTGGTGACTGACATCTAAAGAGGGCAGTCTTGCGGGACTGAGCCCTTTATTTCTTTTCTTTTAGATTTTATTTATTCATTTCAGAGAGAGGCAAGAGATAGAGAAAGAGAGAGAAGAAGGGGAGGAGCAGGAAGCACCAACTCCCATATGTGCCTTGACCAGGCAAGTCCAAAGTTCTGAACCAGTGACCTTAGCATTCCAGGTTGATGCTTTATCCACTGTGCCAGCACAGGTCAGGCTGAGCCTTTTAACTTGTGAGATCTGATGCTGACTCCCGGTAGACAGTGTCAGGATTGAATTGAATTGTTGGATACCCCGTTCGTGTCTGGAGCATTTGAGAATTAGTTCTTGGTGTTGGACAACACTGAAGAATTTGACAACACTTGGAAGGGGCAGAGAATTTCTGTAGCTATAGTTTCTCCCCTAGCCCTCACCTTGTCCTTAGCCTGGAAAAAAAAGGAGTGTGATTTTGATGGATGCAGAGGCAGAGGGGGAATTTTGCCATAGGAAAGTATGTGTTTCACATAAAGACGTGAGTCAGCATGAGAGCTGAGCCGGAGCTGGAAGTTCTAGGGTAGGGAGCGCTCGAAGCCATGAATCCATACCTAAGAGATAATTATAATCTTTTTCTACCACTTAGTAATCTATATCTATATCTGTATTCATATCTATATTTATATCTGTATCTGTATTTATCTCTATACATGAACCATCTAGAATCAGGCACATAGTAAGCACTGTGAAAGTTTTTGCTGTTATTAGGCTACTATAATGATAAGAATAATGAACAGTTTTGAATACTTTCTAAGTATTTCTAAGCACGGTGCTCGGTTTATAGAGCTTTTGTCCTTAAAAAAAACTTGTGAGAAGTGGCTACTGTGATTCCCACTTAATCAGTGAGGATATTCAGATTCATTTAAGGTTAACATTATGTGTCCAAATACACACGGCTAATAAAAAATAAAGCTACGGTTAGATGGACCCAGGCAATTTGACCATGTTCTTAACCACTATAACAATTCTTCCTTATGTTTGTTAGTGTTTTATGATATTTAAAGCACCTATATGTAGACTATATATACCATTTGTGATTCACACCAACACTATTAGTCGGAAACCATGTTCTTCATTTTTAGAGATGAGGAAATATAATCTCAAGGAGTTAGTTAAATTTTCTATTAAAAATAGGTGACTTTTGTTCTGCTCCGTTCTTTTCTTATCGAATGTCCTGCCTGTTCCTTTTATTTTATCTACCTCTGTTCCTTTCCTCTGATTCTCTTATCTCCTTCCAGCCTACAATCTAAATGTGAAGCATGTGAACACCCAGGAAATGATTTCTTGGGATAGTTGCAAAAAGTCCAGAGAGGCATTAATATAAGCTGCAAATGACAAATCTGTCACCTGAGCCCAAAATAAATTAATGCAAATCCCACTGCATTCCATTCAATTTAATAAAAATTCAGCCAGTACATTCTGTGTGTCGGATGTTGGAGAAAGTCAAAGAATGTCCCAAATGCGTGCACACGCGTGTGCACATGTAGACACACACACACACCAACAAAAGATCGAAGGATCTAGGTGACACAAACTCCATCACATGCACATATAGAGAGCTTGAACAGCCATGACCACTGTCCTTATATTTTCTCTGCCCTTTTGCATAACTTTTCTTTTATCACTCCTTTTCTAAGAAATAAACACAGAGGGGGTAAAAAAGGGCTACACGCAAACGGGACCGGGGCAAGGGATCCAGAAACCGCGGAGAAGTGTGGAAAGGACGGGATGGTGACCCGCGTCAACATGGTTCACTGAGTGGAATTTCAGTCTCTTTCACCTATGCAGGCCAAAGGCAGGTGCATGCTGGAGGGAACAGCATGAAACCACACAGGAATGACTTCACCACATTCTCCATGTAGATGAAGGGTATCTTGAGTATAATAGTGAGCAGCTGTTTTTTTACTCAAATGACAACATGAAAGGGAAAGTCCTGGAATTTCAGCATTTGCCCCTAATGTTTGGTGCAGGGTTAACCGACAGCTGTTTCTGGTCCTGGGTCAAGAGACGTGTATGAGAAACAAGGCCACACCAGTGAGCACAGTAACCCTGAGTGCCATCCTGCTACGGTTCCCGAGTTGTGTCCTTTTACTCGAATAATGAAGTCGTTCTTTTGCAATAGACTGAATTACCGAAACATTGAAATATTATTTTACAAATGCTGTACCTGGTGTCATAAACTGTCTGGTGATTTTAAAGGCATCTTTTGTTTGAGTGGATCAATGGTTGTAAAAATGGAACTTTTTCAATTTTTGAATATTTTCTAACACTTTGATACATTAATTTGAAGGCCTAATTTGTCATGCATGCATTCTGCAGGGAGCTTCGTTGTTCAGGAGACACTTGGTGCAAGCCCATGGCTCTCTAGAAGACTGTGAGGGTTTTCTGGTCAGCATAGGGAGGGGGTGCATAGGTGGGTTCCTGCCTTCTAAATGGTGGAGCAAAAACAGGTTTACAGCTGTGCGCATGAAAAAGAATGCAATACTTAATAAATAATAATACAGGAAAAGACTGTGTTTTGTGTACTCATGACTATAAATTTACTTTTGCCCTTCCCTATATTTTTCTTTCATATATTTATATATTAGAATAATAATAAATCTGCTTATATCGTTAACAGAATTGTATAATTTTAGATAGTAAAAGAAACCTGTGCCTTCATGAACAGAAACAGTCAACCCATTAGTCTAGGGAATATGGGGGTTGGTGGGTTTTTTGTGAGACTGAGGTAGCCCTCAGCTAGCCCAGTTTCTTTAAGTCAGTGGTCATTGTATTGTTCCCTGGAGGTGATATGTCAGGCTGGCTTCTCAGCCACTAGGAAGAAGGTGACAGACCACAGCTGAATAGATATCAGTCTGAAGACCTTTATTTTAACTCTGGCTTTGCCCATAATACGAGGTCACCTAGTGAAATTGCTGACTATCTCTGATTTTGATTCCTCATCTGGAAAATGTAGAGGTTGGTGAGATGATCTCCAATGCCCCATCTGGCTTTGAAATTCTATGATGCCAGGAGTATGGTTTGCCCATCAGTGAAAAGTCACTGACCTTGGAAATTGCTTCAGGCCAATTAATCTCTTTCCTTCCTTTAGTGGGAAACAATCAGAAAATGGCTTCATATTGTAAGGCAGAAATATATTTCCTTGGAATCTCTCCACCGCTTTAACAAAGCCAAGTGGCCTAAACCCACTTGTGTCTGAGCCAAGTGCTAAAAAACAAAAACCCCAATAAAGTTAACTCTTGAAACTGAGGTTCCTCTATGAGTAACCCGGTTGGTCAATACCAAGAGTCAGGGGAACACAGAGAGGAGATGGGTTTGAGAACCTTGTTCACTTTTGTGATGCTTTTCAAAGCTGTTCTACTGGGAAATCACTTTGATCATCACACAAAAACAATCATTTTGGGCTATTCTTATCTTGTGAAGCCGCCACTGGTATTCTAGCATCTTTGAAAATGAGAACTGCTCGCTGGACACACCTCTGTCTGCATTATTCTTGATGTCTCCTCCCCCACCTACCCTGCCCTACCCCCACTCACTATCAGCCCATGGCTATTTCCCATTCATTGAAGCTCTGAACTTGATTCTAGTTGTCCCCTCGGCTGGCTCTGGTCCACTCTCAGACAGTCTCAAGCCTCTTTGGCATTTGGTTAGTTTTGATGGGGTGCCAGGAATTCATTCCAAAAGACTGACATGCTTTCAAGGGGGTTGGGTCAGAGACCCAGAATAAACAAATCTGTGAGTGTTTCATTCACTAATCTCAGAGCCCTATTTACCATTCATAGGGCTTATTTTCCACATGACCGTGGCTTCTAGCACTGGAAGAATTACAGGAATCAGACAGGATTTCTTTGTTCTTGATATTTGGTGATCACATGTTCTTGATTTTTCTAAATGCTCCAATTAATATAACTTGTATTCTTGTGTAGGAAGAGTATTTTCTTCATATAAAATAAAGGGGACTTAATTTTCTACCACTAGGGTACTTCTCATAGTAATTTACCAACAGGAAAAATTCCCTTGTTAGACTGTGCAACTGAATTCTGACTTTAGAGACTGACGTTCCTGTGATTATAGGACTATGTCTCAATAATATAGGAAGAAGATTCAAGGAAGCTTAAAAAAATCAAGAAGTGATGTGGTATAACATGGCTTAGTCTCTCCATCAGCACCAAAGTAAGAACAACAGCAAAAGCCCACTTGGGTTTACTCCTCACCTGTGGATTAGTGGCTGAAGTTCAATGATGTGCTTGATTGTGCACCGACCTTGTTATTAATTGGACTAGCTATGTGTCCCTGATCCATGTGCTTTGCCCAGACAGATAGGCAGGGCATTTCCAGGCTTCTAGCCCCTCCAGCATTCAGTGCTGGAGACAGAGGAAGTTTAGAGCACAGTAAAGAGCATGTGGTGGGGAGTGTGTGTGTGTGTGTGGACACCCTCTGAGGAGGCACACAAGAATCACTAATAAAGACACAGTACAGCGACACAACCTAACCAGTGTCAGATGAATGGGCAGGCACTCAGGAGAGCTGGTCAATGTTACTGTAGTAGAGTGTGGTGGAAATTTCTATAAAGGCTTCTTTGTGAAGTTGAACTTGTAGCCGGCCTTAGAAAAAGAAGAAAGGCTGAACAGCAGAGCCATGACGGAGGTGGTGGTGGTCCAGGGAGAGTGGGGGAAATCCAGGCAGGTACACATGGCTTAGAGTAGAGTAGAGGAAGTGAACTTGGATTCTGAAGGAGGTCAAAGAATTCAGGGAAGGTTTGGAAGGGCAGGGGAAGATGACAAAATTCTGAGGAGCCAAAGTGTAAGATCAAGTTAAAAACTGGCTAACTTTATTTCTTGGCTGAAAAGATGGTGGAAGATTGGGGAAGATGCACAAAATATCTCCTGGCCCTCAGCAAAGTCAGGCCAAGCTGATAAAATCGGACTTAGACAAGTACTTTCTCTTTGCTTGCTTCTGGATATAGTTTTTAGTGTAAGGTCCTACTCTCTAATACCAAAATCCTAATTCTTCCTTTCTTTCCTCCCTTGCTGTACTAAACCCTGCTTAGGGACTAGCACCCGCAGTCAGAGGTCTGTCCTCACAAGGCGAAGGATTTTGTGGCCAGTCTGAAGTAGTGGCAGTGAATTCTCCCTTCCCTTTCATCTTGGTGTGAGGACTATCAGACCGTGGCAGACAGATTAGACCAAAACCAGACACCTGCATTGACTTGCTTGGGAAGACTTCCTTTGGGGCCAACACCTCAGTTCCCATACCTGAACACAGTCATCTGACCTTCCCCAAAAGGGTGTGTTTCACTTGTCCTGACACCGGGAATGCGTTCTTGTCCTTCTGAGTAAACAGCTCTGCACAGTAGAGGGTAGGGCCAGATCTGAAGCAAAAGCCTGGGATTATGCTGTTTGTCTAGCACCTGCCTCCCTGGGGTGAGCTCACTGCATTTAATGACACCCTTCCAGTCCAGCCTGGCCCCCTTCTTTGCAATACTGGGTGGTGCTTAACGTTCTCTGCTCAGCTGTAGCTGGGAAGTCACCTCTTTCCATGCCAGTTAAAATCAGATGGTATCTCTTTAAGATCCCCAGATAAAACATGTGTAGATCTGTTGGTTGTTAACCTGTATTCAATTGATGCATGGTTTTGATTTCTAACCAGACCTGTTTGTCCAAGAAGTGCAGATAAAACCATCGCATACTTCCTCATGCTGTTGGAGCTGGTGGCAAGGTAGTCTCTATTTTCTACTTAATAGTTTTAAAATTTGAACTGTAAGTGTGAATTACTTTTCCATCCGACTCTACTGCATAGGTTATTGTTATGCCAATTAAGGTGCAGGTCTTCCCAGACCTTATAAGTATATAACTCTTGTGTTCTTTTGAACAAATTGGGCGGTTAATCCTTTAATCAGTTATTGAGAGATTGCTACAAGCGCAGTGCAGAAGGCCAGACCTCTAAGCTCAGCCCTTTGAAGGTCATCATTGTCATGCACTTGGTGTTTCTCCTTTGTTTTTTCTTTTTTTCTTCTGTTAAATAAGAAAGCTGGCCTAATCCTAGAGCAAGCACTTCTCTTTAAAGTGGAAAGATGGGACCATGGGAGGAAAAAGAGGTCTAATGATTCAAATAACAGGTTATGCTGCCCATGGAAGCATCCCCCCCTTATCTTTCCCCCTCTCTCTGCTTTTTTAGGTATTTTCTGAGAACCAGGATATGTCTCTGGCAGATTGACTATATTTATCATTTGACTTTTCTGTTGTCTTAGCTAAGTTTTGATATGTATTCTGTGGGATAACCTTTTGGTTGGCATAAGTAGGCTGGTTTTCCTTTATCTTTCCCTGAAAATAATTAGTGGGGACTGTCAACTGCTCAGAAATAGTAGGTTAAATTCAAACACATTATCAGCCATTGGCAGCTGTTCTGGCTGTCATGGCAGGGGGAAGGTTTAAGTTCACAAGAACGGTTAATGCTGACAATAGAAGCACAATGAGATGGAGTAAAGCCAGTAGCCACGGCCACCATCACAGCCACCTGGCCCGTGCAGGTTCGCATTTGATTCTGACAGTCGGTAATGAGACAACAGAGCCAAGAACTGGTGGGCCATTACCTTTAATCCTAACTTGCACCAGCGGGCAAGAAATACACACAGTGGGAAAACACTTCCCTTTCCATTCAGGGTTCCCAAAACCACTTACTTATCTGAGTTTCCTAGAATCAAAGGTTTCTAACTTCATCAGCCTTATTCACCCCTGTTCCCCATCTCCTTCTCTCTGAACAAACTGCACAAACTGGCTTCTCTTTCAGCACTCTGCCATCTTGGCTGCTTTTCCTCTCCTCCATGTGACCTTTCTCTGCTCTCCTCCAGCATGGGCTCCCCTAGAACATAATCACTCTTCCCCGGAACAACGTGATCTTTCTTTCTTTTGAAACCTTTTGGTGTGAAAGCACTCCCCCAACACACATTAACATAATCACACCCATCCCAAGCAAGAAGGGAAACTAATATTATCACCTGGGCAATGGGTTTCCACGTGAACAACACCATCTTTAACAAAGTGAGCATAATATATTTTATCTGCCCAACAGATGGTCCTCCATTAACTCCTTTTTGTGTGGAAGGCCTGGCTTGAGCTGTGTCCTAACTGGGTGGATATGGACATATGGCCATTCATGCCCTTGGACATTTGGGCTACCTCGGTTCTACAGGATGTGTTCAGAACTGGTTGATGTTTACAAGGACTATGTCCACCTTTTTGAAACTCCAGATGACCAAGCATATCATTTTATAACCTTCTTCTACCCAGACCTCATTCAGTAGAACCCAGGGAGGATAATTTTTGGGGTGCTTATGCAGTGAAAGCCCCACGTGGCAATGAAGTCAAGGGGGTGCAATGACCAGTAGCCACCTGGCCAAATGAAAACAAGGTGCAGAAACAGGAAGGAATGGTAGAAAGTATAATCCTGACCTCAAAGCCGAGAACATTCTCTGTAACCCCTCTCCCTTGCAGTAGGGTCAGGATCAAGATTAGACCCCGCAGCAGGTGTGGAAGTCACAGACAGATGATATTTTAAATCTTTGTGGCCCCAAGGGCTGGTCATTTTTCTTCTTTCTTAAAGCTATCTAAAATCTGTCAAAAATATAAATTGCATGGATGCTGTTCTTCCAGAGGCATTTGTCGCTCACCCTGGGCCAGCTGGTGTGATAATTTCCCTTTCTGTCTAGGTCTGATGTTGAGCACGTGCAAGTGTTTGTAAATTTGACCTTCACAGCCATATAATTGGGGAAGAGTGCTTGGAAAACAAAAATAGCAGTTCCCCCTGTTGAAATATTAAGTCAGTTCCTTTAGAAATAAGACCCCCAATGATGAGATAATCTTAGTCACCAATTAGTGAACATTCGCTGACTTTACTAGTACAAACTGGCACTCCTGTCTGTCATTCTACGGAGGACGACATTGAAGTCCACACCCTCAAGCTCCTAAGAACAGAGTGAGGATTCAAGTCTAGATCAGTCAGCCACAGCCATTGGTTCAGAGGTTATCACATGACCCAAGCCAGGCCAATGAAATTTTTTAGGATTAATTGCAGGACTCTGGGAATCTTGAAAAGTTAAGGTAGACCTGAGCATTCCATGATCATTTCCTAAAGGGAACTCATCTAAGAATGAAGCCACAGCAGAGGAGATCACAAGCAATGGAGAAAATGAGAACATGATTTCAGTACCTGGATATAGCTATGCTTGAAGCCATTACCCCTGGATTATTTAGTTACATGAAACGATATATTCCTTTTTTTTTAAGTTTAAGCCTCTCTGCTGGAAAAAGGTAGTCTCACGCACTCATGCAGGCAATCTTCCCACCCCAACTTGGCTAAATAAGAATGGGCATTGGGCCTGGAACATTTCCTTGCCAAGAGTAGAGTTCTTACAGCCTGTTCTGGGCTTATCACTTTGTGTGGGAATACCTTTCTTTGCTTCCGATTTAATGTGGGCTCCTTTGTTCTCTTTAAGCATGGATGTCCTATGGCACCTGGCCAACCCTGCTACTATATCTGTCCTTCTCAGGGAGGACCCTTCCAGTGCAGCAGAAGAAAGCTGTGTGCAGGCCCGTTTTCCTGCATGGGCTGCTGGGAGGGACCTGCTAGACACAGGGGGCTGAGTCCCACCACTGGAGCTGGCCTGGCCCTTCTCTGTGAGAGGGGAGTACTATTGCATCTGGTGCTTAGCTGAGTTGTGTTTTCTGGGCAACTCTGTCCCCAGACACCCTGGAAAGAATGTTTGGGCTTCTGTTTCTGGTGATAGGAAACACTTGCTTGACACTCTTTGAAATAGTTTTCTGTCTTGAAACTTAAAACTGAAAGGCTCTTGACAACTCTGTCTTCGTTGCCAAACTTTCTCTGAGTCCTCCAGGTAAACCCAGTGATTTCTCCTACCGTTCTCTCTCACGTGAATGCACTACTATTATTATACCATCATAATGAATGGCAGTGGCTTTTTTCTTTTTTTTTTTCTTTTTTTTTACATATATACCCTTCACTAGATTGCATAATTCTGCAGAGCAGAGATAATGCCTCTGTGTGTATGTACATGTGTGTGTGCGCTTGCAAGTACATGTGTACATTAATGTATGTGTGTGTGTGTTTAATTCTTGCCTCTAGACCCAAACTGACTCCAAAAAATGTAAAACAGTCTTCCTGATTTAAACAGGAAATTCTTTTTTTTTTTTTTTTTTAAATTCAGTGAGATGAAGGAAGGCAGAGACTCCTGCATGCTCCCCAACTGGTATCCACCCAGCAAGTCCACTAGGGAGCGATGCTCTATTGCTCAGCAACTGAGCTCTTCTTAGCGCCTGAAGTGGAAGCCATCTTCAGCACCCAGTGCCAACTTGCTCCAATCGAGCCATGACTGCGGGAAGGGAAGAGAGAGCGAGCGAGCGAGCAAGAGGGACAGAAGTGAAAAGGGGGCGGGGGGAGAAGCAGATGGATACTTCTCCTGTGTGCCCTGACCAGGACATCCACACACCAGGCCAACATTCTACTACTGAGCTAACTGGCCAGGTACAACAGGAAATTCTTTAGGTAGTTTTATGTGTCTAGTTCTTTAACCCCTCCCAATATATTATAATAACCCATCCCAAGGTTGCTACTTTGAGAAACAAAATACTGGGTGTGTGTCATTAGTTCTCTCCAGGAAGATGTCAGGTCAGAGCATGTTGGGAGAGTCTAATAAATCTCTGACTTGTTAAGTGGCAGCAAAGATGTATTTTTCAAGAGCTAAACTCGAATTCTAACTTTTTTTTCCAACACAGATTAACTTGATAAATTAAATCTTAGGCACACAGAGCCATTATTTTCTCAGTCAACCTACAAGTACTTTTTGAATACTGATTTGAGCATAGCTTTTAGCTAAATATAATGACAAATAGAAGAAATACAATACTATCTTGGTGGAACCAATGTTGAACTTGGAGAGGAATGAGATCTTCTGATTTTAGGAGTGCTACCCAAGTTTGTCAAAGCCCCAAATAGCTTTTCTTTCCCATTGCTTTTACAGTTTTTTTCTTGACAATGTGGAAGAAGGAAACCCTCTGGAGCTCATCATCTATCTATTCATACCTTGGCATAAGTTAGTTTACTGTGCTTTCCTTTTCTCTTATCCAATGGGATCCACCAAATATGGGAATAGCAATGGGGATTTTGCTCTGGTGACCCAGCCAATCCAAGCAAAGGGCTAATTCTTGGGGAAGGCCATGAGGATCCCTACAGAGCAGAGTTCTTATCGATAGATTTCCTTAAGAGGATGCTGTTGCTTAGTTAAAATGGCAACAAAGATAAGATGAAGTCTGCTTACTTTGACGTTTGCTGTCTGGACCATAAGAATCACTGAACGTCAGGGACTGCAGGAAAGCAGCGATTGCTTCGTCCAACCCCATCACTTTGTAACAGAAGAAATTATAACCCTGAGTGGAGTTTGCCTTGCCCTAAACGCATCTGATGTCATGTGGGGCCCATTCCTCCTGCAGAGTTCTTTTCACAGCACAAGGTATGTCGGAGCTGGGGTGTTAAGAGCCCCTTCTCCTCTGTAGTAAGCTGTTGAGGTTTGACCCATACTTCTTCAGTTGCTAGTGGACTTCGAGCGAGTTATTTTTTAAGTCTCTCTGTGTCTCAGTTTCCTCATTTATAAAATAAGGATAGTGACAATAACTACACCAACAGGCTGTTGTGAAGATTAAATGGGTTGATATGGGTAAGGCAGTTAAAACAGTGCCAATCCATAGTAAGTGCCCAGTAAATATAGTAGTTATTCTTGTCTTTATTACTATGTTGCCTTTAAAGAATGTAATTTCAAAGTAACCAATAGGAACCTACTGCTGCATTCTAGCCCTAAACCCTAGACCTGCCCCTTGCTATTGTCTTTTACTCTATTATATAAGTGAACTGTGCTCATCGCCCACCCCCCGCCAAGAAAAACAAAAAACCTCACCAATGTGGCTTAACACCCAGTATCTCTGACAGAGGGATCATGGTAACTTACTTCCATTTTATAATTAGGAAGAACCAACACTGGATCCTTTCCCCAGAACAGGTTTGCAAGAAGGAAAGACTACAAGGCTTTGGGAGCCTGGAATGTCCAGGTGGCGGGGAAGGGGGTGACTATGCAGGGGTAAGAGAGTTGAAGGTACAGAAGGCTGTTTGTTCAAGGCCAAGCCCATTAGTACCTTTAGTATTTGTGATCCATAATTTTCCTTGTTCTCCCCAGTTCTTTGCCTGTGTCACCTCATGTGGTGATAGCTGCACATTCAATCTTTGATTGCCTTTAGCCCATTAAATTCTGAAAGGCCATTAGAAATTCTTCCCTATTGTGTAGGGGGAAATGCAGCTCAGGGTTTCTGGGCCCAGAACACTCCAGGGAGCAGCTGACTAAGGCCAGAGGTTCTCAGCTTTGATGCTGTTGACATTTGGGGACAATGCTTTTGGTTGCGAGGCTGCCCTGTGCATTATGGGAAGTTTAGCGGTATCCTTGCTCTCTACTGATGAGATGCCCGCACGTCTCTGACATTGCCAAGTGTTCCCTCGGAGCCAAACAGCTCCCAGCTGAGAGTGTTTGGCTCAGGCGATCGTAAGACCTGTTGATTTTATTCTATCTTAGTCAGGCCGGACTGGACTCAGGTCACTGGGATCAAGGGTATATTGGCTCCTATTCTCCACATGAAGATTCTCTTCCACTTCCTCTATCTTCCTCTGGAAAAATCTACTTGGGCCTCAATTTACCTGCACTAGCCACTCCCCTATGGTAGGAGAAGGCCATTATCTCCTGGGTACAGGCAGCCAGCGAGAAACACAGTAGGACTAACCCTACTTTTGACAACAGGGGACCCCTGGATGCCAACTACCCTAGTTGTCAGCTGGGGTCACTCAGGGTTTGACAACAGATAGTAGCACCTCAAACTTCTATTTTTCTAGACAAGGGAAACCCTCTTTCCCCAGAAATGTAAGCTCTCCTCCTCACCCTGTATTTCTGTAAATCCCCGGAACTTTCCTTTCTGCTCTGGGGTCCTGTGACCAAGGTGCTTTCTCCAGCCTGTGCAGACCAGGGCATCAAACTTAGTCTCTTTGCTTTGTTTCTCCCAAAGAGTCCACTTGTGTAACAACATTAGTTTCTTAAGTTTTGTTTTTTCAGGGAAGACAGAGAAATGGCTTATATAACAACCCCCCACCCCAATAAAAACCCCTTAAAAACATAAATTAGATGACCCTCTTCCCCAAACTCCCCTTCGGTGTTTCTACCACTTGCTGGGTGAGGGTAGTTGGGCATGCTTTCTCTTAGGACCTTCCCACACTGTTATTCTTGACTCGCTCCCAGATTTCTATTTGAAACAGATCGTGTTTTTTTTTTTTCTATGTTGCTTTAAAGTAGCAGTTCTCAAAGTGTGGTCTTGGGAACACCGTAGTTCCTATGACCCTTTCACAGGGCCTTCAAGGTCAAAACTATATCATAACAGTAAGCGACCACCCGCCCCTTTAACTCATTCTCTCGCATGTGTGCAGTGGCGTATTCCAGAAGCTACACGTTGTGTGATGACATTCTATAAAGAAATGTGTCAACGTTCATTTTAAACCAGTATTTTCCAAATGGCCAGTGCATGGTAGTACAGAATCATGATAAAATGAAAGATCTATTCAAAGTGCAAGAGACTTGAAAGAGTACATTTATTTATATAGTTTTTGATTCTCCACTGTAGCAGGCCTTAAAGAAACTTGTAGAATTTTACCATCGCATCAAAGAAGGCAATCCACAATTAACTGAAAAGACTAATAAAATACTTATTCCTTCTCCAGCTACACATCTGTGTGAGGCTGGGTTATCTTCATCTACATTAATGAAAACAACATATCACGAGCGATCATCTGCAGACGCAGATATTGAGAATCCAGCTGTTTCTATGAAGGCAGACAAGACAGCTTTGCAAAAATGTAAAACAGTGCCACTCTACTCACTAAATTATCTAGATGGTGTCTTGAAATACTGATTGCCTTCACACAGACTGAAACATGCCCCCCACCCCAAAAAGTACTTTGGGAAAGTACTTTTTTTTTCCTTCATAAAAATATGTCATAAAACTAATAATGGATTTATTGTTATTTTGAAGTAAGTTAGTTTATAAATATTTAAGGGTGCTCTTCAGTTTTAATTTCTAATATGGCAACTACTAACAGATATAATCTGCATAAAGAAATACTCTTTCAGGTCCTCACTAATTTTTAAGACTGTAAAGGGGTCCTGAGACCATACTTCTGAGAGCTGCTATTTTATAGCAACTTATGTCATTGGTTCCTATCCCAACTCAGCCACACAAATGGGTAAATTGCCTAAATTCCAGGCACTTTGTTAAGTGTTTTACATGAAACTTAATTATTGTTAACCTTGGGAAGTAAGTATAATTATTATTCACATTTACAGTCAAGGAAACCGAGATTTCAGGGGTTTTGAAACCTGCCCAGATTCACACAGGAAGCAGTTAAAGAAAACTTTAAATTTAGGTGTGTGACTCCAGAAGTCTCACTCTTAACTTTACAACCCAGCTCAGCTGGGGGAAAAAAAAATAACTCAGAAAATAAAGTCTTTTTCATGAACATATTCAGCTTTCCTTAGAGATCAGTGAGTGTTATAAGTTTACTTTGCAAATGTTGTTGTTGTGGTTAGACGCCTTTCTCTTCTCACTCAGTCTGTTTCTGGGAGGTGACACTGACCCCCAGGGACCCCAGGGCTGCAGGCTGGGAGGTAACAATTCCAAGTGTGCCCTCCTGGGTCCTGAGCCCACAGGCACGCATGGGCTTTGTTCCCCAACTGCACCAGTGGCCTTCCTCTGTTCTTTTTTCTGGGCACTTCTCAGTCTCCGAGTCCCTTCTGAGCGTGTATTTCTCAGTTCTCCAGGGATGCTACGCCATCAGTCTGCTGCTGAGCCCCAGTGAGCACCTGGAGTGCAGGGAGGTGAACCAGTGCGCATTTGGCAGCAAAGCCAGGCTCCGATGGACTCCGGACACGGTGCATGTCACAGCCCAGAAACTCAGCCAGGGGGCGCTCTGCTCTGGGACTGCCCAAAACCCCCAGTCAGGCTCCTGTGGGGTGCACAGAACAGAAACCTTGAGTGTAATGCGCTTGTTGCTGACCAACTGATCACAAGGTTTTAAGTTATGAAGATGAAGTTTGAGATGTGCTTCACTGGGGGTGGGGGGCGTGTTTCAGTCTGTGTGAAGGCAATCAGTATTTCAAGACACCATCTGGAAAACTCTCTCATAATATGAATACTGTAAATATTTATTTAAGCTTCCTCCACCCCCCGCTGCCATTTCAGAAGCAAGAAAATTATTCAAGAGGCCAGGTTTTTACACATAGTATTTGTAAAGTATACTGTGGGCAGGGAGAGTGTAAACATTGCTGCCCTGCTGTTTAACTCTTAGTGGAAATTCCCTCTTTGTGACCAAGGTGACATTTCAGGTTAGAAAAGGACAATTAGAGCATTTAACTAATTTGCCCAAAGTCACACAGTTAGTAAATGACTTTGGGATCAGGCAGAACTTGGTTTAAATCTCAACCCTGATTGTAATTATTTGTGCAATTTCAGCACGTTGCCTAATGTCTCCAAGCCTTGATTTCTTTATCTGTAATATGAGAATAAGGTCATTGTGATGATTAAATAACATAAGAAATATCAGGTGCTGAACAGTGTCTGGTGCATAACATGGAATCAATAAATTCAGCTATAATGATAATTATACTCTTACCTGGATTATTGTTTACAGCTTTTATCTGTTTTCATTGTCATTTTGTTGCTGACTGACACCAATGGACCATCGCTGTCCGTGTTCAGTCAATGCTTCGCATGGTGCTTGACATTTGGGACATTAAATCAGTGTTGGATGAGTAAATGAATGAGCAAATAAATAATTGATGAGATCATGACACAGGGTATTTTCATTGATCGGTGGGTTTCTAAATTGAAATGCTGAGAAAACTTGTTGAAAATATCTGAGGCTCAGCGATGGCTACTGGACGCAGTGATAAACTAGGTTGAAGGAGGTCCTTGGGCAGGAAGGCAGCCAGAGGGCAGAGTCTCTAACTGACCCACAAGGGGACCCATACACAGGTGACTGACTATAAGCCCCGCGGGAAGTCTAGTAAAGCTGTCTATACCTAGGTAACTTTAAAACAGAGTGATTTGCAGAGGCATGGGAAATTTCTTCCATCCTCCAATTTGTCTATTTCTGTCATTGGAGAAGAATTCCTTTGGTTTCAGCAGTGTTTAGGGTGGTTATAACTATAGGAGAGGAAAAGAGAGAGAGAGAGAAGCAAGCACGTATATTTCTTGCTCTTTAACCACATTGGGAGGGCAAATATGTGCATGGTGTAGCCCTCTACCCTGTGGTGGAATTCAAATAATTTGAAAACCGATACTCTGCCCTAATGACCGTTTTAAGTATAAAGAAAGATATACCGAAAGGTAGTTTATTATTTCATGCATTTAATACATAAATAAAAACAATAAAAGAGGTATACAAAACTAGATTATGTTATAAGAGTTTTAAAATATTAATGGAAAAATGTTAAATAATCCCTGACAAAAACCAATAAAACCGTTACTTAAGATATTTCCATATTGCTTCTTGATTGGTGTCCTCACTTGCGATTTTCTTTACTTTTATCCGAGCATCATCTTTTCGATGTAGGAGTAGGATCCCATTCCTTTAGAGATAGGTGCTTAGAATACGCTGTTGCACAGATGAACGTTAAAAAAGAGTAAGGAATATAAATTTGTGATTTCCACACTGGGCAGCCGCTCAGTTGCCCACCGTGGAGAACCCTGATAACAAGTGCCATTTTAACAACTGGTTTGCCATTTTAACAACTGGTTTGCCGACCTCAATAAAAAAGTAGGTATTGGTTCTGCTGAACCGGCTGAATCCCACCACTGCCTCTACTATGAACTCATTCAGTGACCCAGATTAATGGAGGTTTGCGTGATCACCGAGGAGGAGGGGGGTTATCTTCCTTCCAGCCAGCTGACTTGGGGAAATAGCAGGAGGAGAGCCCCGTGGGAGGTGTTGATGAGCCAACCTTGCCCATGTAGCGCTTCTTGGTTTTGCCTTTATTTCATTGGCTAGGACTCAATCTGCAAGAAAATGTGGGCAGTGCTGGGCCTGGCTGAGCAGCTACCTTCCAGTAAGGATGGTGTATTAGAGGTAAAAGACCCCAAACAAGTGGCAAACTGTAAATTACCTTTGCCACATGATTGAAGAGGGCGGTATCTCTGGGAAAGGCGGTTCATTGTAAATTAGTCTGACCCCGGAAGAAGAAGGACGCTGTAGTGGGAAGGCTTGACTCTAAGAAAAGGTTGGCGAGAGGTTCTGCACTATCAAAGCTGGGAGGTGCAGGCCGTGGGATGGATAACGGGGTGGACCTGTGGTCGTAGGCTCCTGGACTCCTGGGCAGGAGTCGCAGGGCTTTAGAAGGGGCCAGGAGAAGTGTAAGACAGAAACACAAAGGCTCTGACGTCACAGGTTCACAGAGCAGAAGAAATGGCCGCCCTACCGCCCTACGGAGAGGCAGAATGATGCTTGTGGGCGGCCTTTGCAGTAAAGCACTTACAAGCCATTCGGGGGCTCCACTCAGGTGCCACCAACTGGAGAATAAGGACATGCTTCACTGCCCCTCCCCCCACCCTGCTTTTCCTTCCCCAGGCAAGAGAGTCAGGTTCATTCTGTCTCTAGGTAGATTTTATAGTTCTGGATGTGAGCCTAAAAGTTGCATGTGGTTTTCAAATACTTATTTTATCACAGTCCACGATTACTTCCATTATGTGTGGCTAACATTTGAGTCTTTTCAGATTTAGTAGGGATATAAAAGGTTTAAATAAGCCCAATATCAGATGTGTCTGGGATTCCATTTCTTGCGTGCACACTGTAAATAAACGCTGATGAAAAATATTTGAGTTCCAAATTGTGCCACCCCAAATCCTACAAATATGCACATTAAAGCCCCATAATCCCATAAAAGCCTTTTTACTTGTAAATAACACTATCTTGTTTTCCATCTCAAATTTCTTCTCCTATAATTACACAATATTTGGTTTCCCCTTTTTAGGCAATTCAAATTAAAACTTATTCCATTTCATAATTACAAACATTCATTTTGAGTAAAGACTAATCTGACGGGAATTTGGTTCCAGTGATATTATAACCCAGACTTGTAATAGCAAAGCAATCCATCTCCTGACTAATGTCTTGGAATCTTTTAAGATTCTGCTCCAGCTAAACATTTGCATTTGGAAAGTTTTATCCTTTCCCCTGAAATAATAATGCTTTATTAAGAGCGCCGTGTGATTTGATTTTTGTAAAAAGAACAATAATGATTTAAATCAAAGACTTCAAGATATAAAGAATTTAAAGGTTGAGCCATTTTACCCTCTGAGTTTTGGGTTATTTTATAACTCCCGTGAGTTCTGGAGCAGAAGGTTGCTTGGAAAATGTTCATTATTAAGTTCATTTTCAACTGTTTCCTGAAAAGGGAGAAAGAAAATATTCTTTGTCTGGGTATCATGATAGGTGGTAATTTTGAAATTGAAATATTAGATAAAGTATATGTTATTACTCTTCTGAGTATAGATAAAGGGAAAAAAGTGTGCTGACTGGACATTTAGGAATGGATAGTTAGTATCTAAAGAAACATAGTGTTTATTAACTAAAGAATGCATTGAGAAAATGCCAAATGGAGTGCTTGTGGGGTGATTATTGTTTATCCATTGCAATGTAAGAACCATGCCAAAACACAGTCATTTAAAACAATGATTTATTGTGATCTCTCACAGTTCAGAGGGTTGATGGGCTCAGCTGGGCAATTGTTGCTTGTTGGCCCTCATTTGGTTGCTGTCAGAGGGTGGCAGAGGCTGGAGGCATCAGAAAGCTCTTGGGCTGAAATACCAAGGGTATTTGGCCATCTCTCTCTCTCTCTCCGGCAGCCTCAACACGTGGCCCTCTGGGGTTTCTTCACTGCACATGACGAAGAGTATTCAGATTTCTCGTGGGGCAGCCGGTCTCCCCCCACCCCCACCTCCAGAGTGAATTCTCCCAGAAACCCAGGCAGAAGTGGCAAAGCTTTTTCTAATTTGTCTCTCGAAGCCTGTGGGGACAGTCTGCCTCATTCTGTTGGTTGTGAGTGAGTCACAGGGACAGTCTAGGTTCATAGGGATATGATTACCCAAGATTGTGAATAGAACAAGGTGTAGTTCAAGACTGCCTGCCACAGTCAAGAAATCAATGATCAGTTTGCCTACCCAGATCACTTTGATAAGTGAAATTACCACACCAAATGAGTGGGTGTTTGTCTTCTAAACGATTGGGTTTGGTAAGAGCTAAGAGGGAAGGGGCTGATAAAGGCTCTTTGTTAGGACAAACAGCCTCAGGCTGTTTGAATGACTTGCTGGGTGGTGTGTGTGTGTGTGTGTGTGTGTGTGTGTGTGTGTGTGTTTGGGCAGTATTTTAGCTTACCTTATTACCCCTGTGGTTTGATTTCGGCTGGGTCAAGAGGAGAGAAATATTAAGTGCCCACTCTGTGCCAGGTTCTATGCCACGCACTTCAAACATTTCACATCATTGGTGGGAGGCTATTAGCTTAGTGGCCATGTTCAGATCCTCACTGGCTTTGCCACTCGTGAGCCATGGAACTTTGAATAAATTCCTTAGCTTCACTGGGCCTCAGTTTTCTCACATGTAACAAGTTTGAGGGGCTTTCGTTCATGGAGAGAAACAGTTCTTTTTGTACATTTCAGTGCCCAATTTATTAATCTTATGAATTTATTAATCGATGAATATTTTTAAAAAATGACAGCTTAACATTTCTCTCTTTACTATTTATACAACAAATTAAAAACTATGAATTTAGCAAATGAACTATTGGAAAACATACAAACAGTAATAATTACTGGTTAAATCTAAGGTTTCTAATTGCTTAATTAAAAGTATGTCCAATTTATTATATTCTTGTAAATGTAAAAACTTTAGAAGCAGACAATATTTATATAATATTAACGTGTTTATAGTACTAATCAGGACCCTTACACCAAAACAGGGTATACAACTGGTAATATACTGTAAAGCCAGTAGCCATGGCCACCATCACAGCTGCCTGGCCCATGCAGGTTCGCATTTGATTCGGACAGACAGTAATGAAACAACAAAGCCAAGAACTGGTGGGTCATTATCTTTAATCCTAGCTTGTACTCAGAGGGCAAGAAATGCACACAGTGGAAAAACACTTCCCTTTCCATTCAGGGCTCCCAAAGCCGCTGATTTATCTGAGTTTCTTAGAATCAAAGGTTTCTCTCTCACCAGCTTTATTCACCTCTGTTCCCCATCTCCTTCTTTCTGCACAAACTAGCTTCACCTTCAGCACTTCGCCATCTTGGCTGCTTCTCTTCCACATGGCCTTTCTCTGTTCTCCTCTAGCATGGGCTTCTCTGCCCCATTTTATAGTGTAGAAATCAAAACCTTTAATCCAATATACAAACAAGGAAGTCTCTGATACAAAGTCACTTATCTGAGGCATAATGGGATTCCTCATGAGAGTACACCACCCCCCATCATGCAACAGTCAAGGGTGTGGGGAAAAGCTTAGCCTTAAAACAAAGCCTTAGGTTATAAGGCCCCTGTCTGTTTATAGCCTATCCCCCACATCCAATGCAAACTATAAGTGAGCAAACATATATATCATTTACACACTTCTTTGACCAACATATACCTATTTGTTTCTTCATTATATTTCTATTTTTATTCTGTTTTATTTTTTCCCTGGCAGAATGACATGGTACATTTACTCCCTGGAGACTTAGAGTCACCTATCCTGACCTATTGAGAGATGATAGATACACATTGATCTCTCTTTGTCTCCTTGTCCCCTGCCCTAATCAGAGCTCCTAAGATCCTACCCCTGCTTTATTTTTCTGCATTGCACTGTTTTTTAAAGAGGAATTCCTCTGTGCCAGTCTGATTGACAGGATGGGTGCATGAATATTTGCACCTGAAGAATCAAGGGCCATGGCTCCCACAATGAGGAGCTGAGCAAATACAGGGAAATGATTCATGAATGACTCCTAGAACAATAGAGCCCTCTGCTCCCAACTTTCCCTTCCTCTCTGCACAGCTCCTTCTCTACAGGTTGGAGGGGTGCAGAGGAAGATCGACTAGTGTTTGTTGAGCACTTAGTACATACCATGAATTTTGCCAGGTAATATATTAATACAACTATTACTTATTTATTCTAGTGACAGCCAACTGAGTTATGAGGTTGTTTGTTTGTTTTTAAAGAGACCAGTTTTTACATCCATTTAATGGAACTGGAAACTAAGGCTTAGTAGAGTCACATCATTGGTGAGCATCAGTAAGAATTAGAATTTACATGTGACTGACTCCAAAATGACTAGTTGTCCCACTTTATCTTATTTTAAGGGGAGAAGAACACTCCTGAAAAACATCATAATGGCCTCTTGTAATGTCCTTATGGTTTTGTCAATTGTATTATCTTTTCAATCCTATTCAATAAGAGTTCATCATTGAGCCTCTACTCAATATTTACTAAGTTTTAAAATGAGAACTTGCATTCAGTATGGTCAGATACCTAATGTCAAATACATGAATGCAAATAGCACTTATTTTGTTGAACTGATTTTAAAATTATTTAAATAGAAAAGTCTATTATGCTAACATATAATTATGCTAACATTTCTAGAAGATATAATCTTAGAAATGGAAGCCATAAGTACACATTTCATAATTAAATAGATATTGTAAAATTCTCCTGCAAAATGATTGTAATAATTTACACCTCAAAATGTTTTTGCTTATATAGCCTTCTTTAGTTTTTAAAGTTTCTGCCAATATTTTTTGTCAAATAAAATGTCAATGAGGTTGTATTTGTTTTATTGTTTATTAGCTATACAATTTCATGTGCTTTCTGAATGAACTCTTGTTTCTTATTTTTTTTGCCCATTTTTATATTAAATTTTTTCTTATATATTTGTAGGATATTTTTTATACCAGAGATATTAACCTTGATTATTATTTTAGAAATGTATTTTTGCATATACTGTCATTTGTCTTTCAACTTTGACTACAGGAATCCATTTTCCTAGCAAAATTATTTTGTAAATGTCACCTCAAGAGAGAATATAATCTGTTATGAATGTTCTGATAATAACAGAAATAATAAATAAAAAGTTTAATGAGTGAAATAATAATGACAGAACTAAATTGTCCTTTGGAAAATAATACGTAATTCAGTATATGGGAGCACTAACATTAGAAAACATAACGGTATAAATTTTCATCTGTCAAAAATATAATAGTGTATTATAAACAGCAAACTAAGTTTTGGAGAAATTTGCCTCAAAATGGAAGTAAGGCAGGAATATTTGAGACTGTAGTAGCAAAATATGCTTGTGTTCTAACGTTGAGATATATATAAACATAGACTACAAAGCAAAATCCTCTCTTAATGGCCCAAAAAAGCCATTTCAAGAAAAACTTATTCTCTGCTGCAAGACAAACCTATAGGACAATCTTCTTTCACATAAGCATGGGTCCTCTAAGCTTGTTTGAAACTTGTCACCACTGGCCCAGGGGGTACAATTACTAAGCAGTTTGATTAAGATGGCAGGAGTGGAGTAGTTTGAAGTCTTGGCTCTACCACTTACTGACTGCATGGGCTTACACAGTTTACTTAACTCTTCAGTCTCAGTTTCTCCCTCCATATAATGGGAATAAGAATGTCTACTCATAGGGAATTTGTAAAGATTAACATGAGATCAGATACATGAAACTATTTTAGAACCCATGTGTTGTAGTAATATAAGATTATAGTAATTAAATATATAGAAATATAAAAATATGGAAGATATATAAAAGTAATTAAAAGGATATTAAAATAATTATTAAAATTAAATAAAGTTATGCCATTTGGATAGGAATTAATATAGTGGCTTAGTGCCATAACTCTGTAATGTGATAAACAGACTCTGACTTTCAAGCAGAGCCCAGTTATTATGAGTGTGAAGTTATACATAAGAAGTGGCTTGGTGTTATTTACATTAACTTTGTAAATTAATGAAAATAAGAACATCTTAAAAAGTGGTTTACTGTAAACATTTCAGTAGATTGACATAGAGGGGATTCCCTGAGAGGAACTCCCAAAAAAGGTGGTTTGAGGTGATAATCCCGTAGATTGACACCTGTTAGAAGGTGTTGGTCAGAAAAGGTACTAAAGCTGAGAGGCCCCCTGCTGCAGTAGTCTCCCAGACTCCAATGTTGATGTGAACTTTCTCCACGCCCACCACTCTGAGCTCTGACCAAAGCCAGCCGAGAGGAGCACGCTGACGAGGCCCCCTTAAGCTGTACCCAGGCACACCAAAAGCATTTGTGAGTAATAAGTTGCCTGTGTGATTTTTTTATTTTATTTATTTTTTTCAGGGACAGAGAGAGAGTCAGAGAGAGGGATAGATAGGGACAGACAGGAATGGAGAGAGGTGAGAAGCATCAATCATTAGTTTCTCATTGCCCTTGCGACACCATAGTTGTTCATTGATTGCTTTCTCACATGTGCCTTGACCACGGGCGGGCCTTCAGCAGACTGAGTAACCCCTTGGTGGAACCAGTGACCTTGGATTCAAGCTGGCGAGCTCGGGGTCTCGAACCTGGGTCTTCTGCATCCCAGTCTGACGCTCTATCCACTGCGCCACCGCCTGGTCAGGCAAGAGCCTGTGTGATTATTGCAACTAATTTGTGTGTTGGTCGTGTCTTTCCTCCGGTGGCACTTAACAGTAGCATCCTCATAGCTGCGTTAAGAGTAGTCTCAAAGAGGCTGCCAGCCCTACTGATAAGCAGGAGGGACCCACTGCACGGGGAAGTCGAATCAGGGATGCCTGATCTACGTAGAGCTTGGGCTCTACTGGGACACCATGCATTGCTATAAATCATAATTTGTTCCATATGAGAGTCCATTAACAGCATCATTTTCAAACAATGAGAACATTAATTAATGCAGTTGCCTTTTACTCAGGAAATGAGATGTGGGAAGGAAAGAAGACCCAAGTTCTGCTTTAGTAAGTCTTCAAATCTATTAATCATGCTTTGAATTTACATAACACCTTGGAGTTTACAAAGTGCTTTCACCCAATGTGTAATTCATCCATCCATTCATTCAGTGGAACTATAATGATGATAAATTAGGCAGAGTTCTTGACCTCGTGGTTAGAGGGAAACAAAGTACACAGAGGACTAAATGAAATGTAGTTATAGTACTTGCTGTAGAGGAATTAAGCTTGGGGAGAATGGAGAATCACAGGTAGGGTATGGGAATGACAGGTATTTTGGGAGGGTGGTTGGAGACTGTCTCTCTGAGGCAGTCACAGTCAAGGCATTGCTAAGAAGTCCTGGAGCAGGAAAGAGCTTATGGAGTTTAAAGAACAAACAATGCTGGGAGGTGTTTGTACAAGGCAGGTAGTGCCACGGGCTCAGGGTGAGACACAGCCTGGGGCTGGGTCCTGGAGGGCTCACTGGGCCTCGCTGAAGAGTGTGGATTTTATTCTAAGTGCAATGCAAAACCACTGGAGACTCTTAAACCAGAGAATTTCCAAATATTGAGAAGATCACTTGATTGCTCTGAGAATACACAGTGTGTCCATAAAGTCATGGTGCACTTTTGACTGGTTGACTGCACAAAAGTGCACCATGACTTTACGGACACACTGTAGATTGGACGGGATAAGAATGGAGGAGGGAAAACCACTAAGGAGGCTGTAGTATAAGGGGGAAAAGAATCTTTATTTAATTATGACCAGCAAAATTTGTTAGGTCCCAGGGATAACACTTAAACTCCAGCTACCTAATTCCATTTTGTCCCTGTGGTCTCAGGGGTTTGGAGGAAGAGATGCTATTTCACCCAGTTTCAGGATGGCCATGTCATTAATTTCAGTGGCTTTGAGAGTTGAATGGAAACGCTGATGGGAAGCAAGCAATTGTATTGTAGATTTATTTCATCTGAGCTGCCCTGGGTTGTCCATGTCAAATATCTCGAGTTTTGGATTCTGTTTTAGTTTGTTAGGAGCAAAGTACCACAGCCTAGGTGGCGTAGACAACAGAAATTTATTTTCTCACAGTTCTGGAAGCTAGAAATCTGAGCTCAAAGTGCTTTTATCCGGGGTCTCTCTTTTGGCTGGCAGATGGCTGCCTTCTCCTTGTGTCTTCACAGGCTCTTGCCTTTGCGGGCGTCTGTGTCCTAATGTCTTGGTCTTATTAGGACACCGGGCATATGGGACTAGGGCCCACCTTAATGGTCTCATTTTAATTTATTCACCTCTTTAAGGACCCCATCACCAAATGCAGTCACACTTTGAGGTACTGGGGGTTAGGACTTCCACATATACATTTTTAAGGGGACACAATTGAGCTCACAAGCAATTCTTAGACGAAATCTGTGTTTGGGGAGTCAGGCAGGGCAATAAAAGTCAGGATCTAGTTAACGTATTTCTGGCATGTGCTAAAATAGCTGTATTTCTTAGAAGTCTTAAAGAAAAAGACGTGGTTTCCTTTTATAATTAGTGCCAACTGTGATGACTTAACTGCCTTCTCAAAGGGTTGTTTAGCACTTTCACTAAGCCTTTCTTAGACCACCAGGTTCCCTCTTGTTAATAGTCATGTGATTTTTACTCTTTCTTTAAAAGCCATATTTTTAACTTCTCTTTGTGTAGGTGAATTTGGGGGAAATGCAGTAAAAACAAAGATGAACTATTGTTGGTACCCTGCAGTTTGCAATGACGTGCTTTCTCCACTTTCCCTGATATCTAATCGCAGGAGTCGGTTTCCAGGTGTGTTTTGTAGCTGTGATGGTTGGAGGTACTGCCTCCTTGACTGAAGCAGGCAGGGACCAAGCCACAAGTTGTTCGGAAGGGATTAGCACCCTCTCCCTGGACGCAGCTTGAGCACGTGAAGTGATGAAATATGAGGAAGAGGTGGTCAATGAAGGAAGTGGCCCAGGTTGGTGAAGAATACTCAGTAGTCTTCCTGCGGGCACTGCCTGGCCCCGTGGCTACACACCCACTCACAGTAGCAATTTGGGCTTTTCTTCCCCTTGGTAGGAAGAATAATTTATTGCCATGTAAAATTTTATTGACATTTTGATATTAATATAGCTAGTTACAAAGCTTTGAGACTAACAAGGTAGATGCATGTTTATGAGTCTGTGTGTAAGATGGAGTCACAACCCATGAAAAAGCTATCTGTCCCCCATGTCAATGACCATGATTAGGACTAGGAATGACTATGGACAGCTTCAGGAATCAAATTCTGAAGCCATAAAGAAATACAAATATATGTTAAAAGAAAAAAATGTGAAATTAAAAAAATACTGAAACCAGAGAGTTCTTCTTGGACCTTCGTGTTGGGCCAAGACCTGTGGTATGGAGGAGATCCATAGATGATATGGTCTTGCCATTCTGTCAGAAAAATGTATTTTACCTATGAAGCCCCTGGTTCTTTGGTTCCCATCACCCCAGGCTAAGCAGGAAGAGAACTGACTTTGGACTCAGACATTACCTGGACCACTATTAATTGTATGACCTCTCTGAGCCTCAGTTTCCACACTTGAAAATACAAATAATAATTCTTAAATGTCTTGGGTCATAGAAGAGCTCAATAGCTACTTGTTGACTGAATGACTACTTCTTTCCTTATCTCAGATCTGCATTCCTCTATTCCATTTCCTTGTCCTATTCCTCACCATGTCTTCATCAAAAAGACTTCTTAGAGGTGGCTTTCAATATTTTAATATGCCTTCAAGCAAACTTAAGACACTGTTACCTGTGCTGGGCAATCTTGAATCTTTGCCTCTAACCATGAAGAGAAAGTTCTTTGACCTCTGTTGGGCTACTGGCCTTACATTTGGCGTAGTCTGTGGCAGGATTCGATACAGATCGGTATGGAGCCACCACCACCTTTGAGCGGTGGAGTAGAGGACTGGCTGCTATTATGGTTCCCTATGGCTGTCCTTTTGGGTGCTGTAGACTGGCTGACTTTTACAGCCATGCATGAGGAAACCGAGAGCTCTGTGGAAGAGGCTGCTCAGGACCTGCAAACCAAGCAGTGGAAGGAGCTGGAGCAAATGTGGGAGAAAGAGATGACGACCCTGGAGCTGGAGCAAGCACCGGAGGCGGCCAACCAGGTTTGTGAGATTTGCTTGGCAATGGAGCAGCCGCTGGATAAGGAATCACAGGTTCATGAGTTGTAGATTGCCCTGGATGTTGTGGAGAGCCAGCAGCGTCAGGAGGCTGGGGCTGAGGCCCGGGCCAGAAGGCGAAACAGAAGGCGGCAGCCCGGGGCTCAAGCCTGGCAGCGGGAGCTAGTGTTTTCAGTTCCTCTTTGGAGGATGAGGAGAATTGGGCTGGAGTTGCAATCCGCAGTGTCCAGAAGATGAGAACCCAGCAGCAAGGAGTACCTACTATGCCCCTGGTAGATCTGCAATTTTGGGACATAGGGGTGGCTGCCATCATGATCTCCAGAGCAGAGATGAAAATGCTCACTGCCATTGCCATGTGCTCCTCCTTGGGACAGTGTAAGACCTGCCAGAATGGCAGAGATGAGAGGGGGTATCTGAGGCCCCATGTGCGTGGACTGATTCCTGGACTACGACTGGAGTAGGCACTGGCTCCTTTGTTGGATGGACTTATAGATTTCACAATGTGAAATACCCTGATGAGGGTAGGGGGCGGCTTTGCTGGAAGCACTCCCCTGCCCCAGGAAGCTTTTCCCATGGCTAGAAAGAAGTCCAAGGACATTTTGTACTTTAGGCAAAGTGCTCAGAGACTGGTGAAATGTACCTTTGTAATTGTTAAAATTGTATGATTTGTCTTGTTGTAATTTATGTAATGTGCCTAATTTCCTTGCACAGGGATATCAGTGGTGTAGATTATGGGTAGTAAAGTAAACATAGGGGTGGATTGTTGGGCAGAAAAAATATATTATGCTCACTTTGTTAAAGATGGCACTGCCCACATGAAAGCCCGTCGCCCAGGTGGTAATATTAGTTGCCCTTCTTGCTTGGGATGGGCTTTTGCGCCAAAAGGTTTTAAAAGGAAAAGAGATCACGTTGTTCCAGGGGAAGAGTGTTACGTTCTACGAGGAGCCCATGCTGGAGGAGAGCAGAGAAAGGTCATGTGGAGGAGAGAAATAGCCAAGATGGCAGAGTGTTGAAGAAGAAGCCAGTTTGTGCAGAGAGAAAAAGATGGGAAGCAGAGGTGAGTAAGGCTGGTGAGGTAGAAACTTTTGATTCTAGGAAACTTGGATAAGTCAGTGGCTTTGGGAGCTCTGAATGGAAAGGGAAGTGTTTTTCCACTGTGTATATTTCTTGCCCGCTGGGTGCAAGATAGGATTAAAGCTGATGGCTCACCAGTATTTGGCTCTGTTGTTTTATTACTGTCTGTCCGAATTAAATGCAAACCTGCATGGGCCAGGCGGCTGTGATGGTGGCCGTGGCTATTGGCTTTACAACTTCTTATAGAGGTTTTAAGTATTATTATGTGGAAATAGGTGGTAAGGCATTGGTGGTAACACCCGAAGTATACCCCTTAGGTGACCATAGCTCTGCCTAAACATGGGGATGGTTCTGGCTGCTATAATCATTGGTATCAGTATAATTTTTATTATTATAGCCATCCTCTCGATCTCTTGCTGCTTCTTAGAATGATCACTGCTTAAAGTCTTATGTGTCCAAGTAGTTATTCTGCTCATGGGTCATTGGAACAAGTGACTGGTTATGAGGGTAACTGCTTTCATAACCTCAAAACTGTTGAGCATAATCAATTGTCATGGTCACATTTCATTCATATTATACCTATCAGTCTTCTTGTCCCTATTGTCTATACCATTGCTCAACCTTTGGGAATAGCTTGATCTTTGTATTCAGATAAAAACTCTAGTTTAAATGCTAGCTCTGCTCTTATTAGCTCTGTGAACTGGGACAAATGTTTTTTACTTCTCTGAGCTTCAGTTTCCTCATCTGTAAAGTTAAGAATAATAAATAAATAATGCTGCTGATGTTTTGAATAAAATAAAAATAATGTGCTCGGAGCACTTAGCACAATTCTGGGAACATATACATGCTTAATGGTGATTATTATTGTTGTTATTAACTTGATTGTAATACAGTGTAAATAAAAGCCTATAAAATAATTTCTAGCATAAAGCAATGCTCAGTAAGTAGTAGTAATGTTTGTTATTGTTTTAAGTTACAGGAACCCTTTAAAACTTAACATAAATCTATCCATTCCTATACTTTCAAAGGAACCTTACTTCACCAAACCTCAAGCTACTGACACAAAATAAAACCAAACCTTTGACCCACAGCCCCAATGTTAGCTATTGCTTTGAACTAGCTCATTTCCACTTTTCTATTTACTCCTCCATAACTACATTGTTCCATGGCTTCTGGCTTCTGATTTTTCAGTCGGGACTTGCACTCCCAGCACTGTGCTCATCCTCAAGACCTGTTGGCAAGCTGGATCCTTCTGTTTTTAATGTGGGAACTCTCTGAACACGGCTCAGCCATGCCACCCCAAGGCTTCTGCCTTCCCTGGCTCCTTTTGGGCACTTGGCTTCTCAAGGAGGCCTTGGAAAAATTCTAGCCATGGTCTGGGTTTGGTCACTAGGAGGTCCTTGGTCAATCAAATTGACTTGTTTTTTTATTATCTCAAAATGTTTATTTGGTATAAAATTCCATCCCGGATTCTAAATTCTGCTCCTTAGATCATGTCCCTTCTTCTCTACTAGTTGGCTTGCCTTGTAAGAAAATGCGAAGATCAATTCACCATTTCCTCATGGTGAGAAAGCTGGTAGCAATCTCCTGTTCTTATAGTATCGGCAATATTTTTTCCATTCTGCCTCTGTCACCTATTTTTATGAAGATTGCTTTGCAGGGTCTGGCCTAACGATTAGGATCATTAGTCCAATGGGTAGAGCACAGTGAACCACATTTGGCATCACTGCCCTTGTTCTATGCCAAAACGTCTAGAAAGGAGACCATGATTCTTGCCAAAGCCTTTAGTCCCAATGCTGGCCCATGCATCCTGCTAGTTAACGGGTTTAGCCAGCCCTCATTTTAATTAAAAGTTTGATTGTACAGTCACTTGATGCCTACACTATTTCTTACCAGTTTGAATTTAACACTTCCATCACTTATTACCAAGGACTATTTAATACATGTATTTTATTGAATCCTAATCAAAATAAGCTCCATAACTACACAGGCAGGTTCAGCTTAGTAAACTGTGATCTTCTCGTACAGAAGCTTCTTGATAACAATTGGTAAACTGTGCTTCTGCGCTTGTGTCTCTCCGGAATGGAGATTTTTATTCCATGCAAAGTGGTGGCAAGGTAGAAAGCTTAAAAAGAAAACACACACCCCCATACACTTCAGTAAAAACAACCCAACGTTATTTCAGGGTCATTTCATCAGGCAAAAAAGGCTGCCTTTTAGCTGCTTCGATGCTTTCTGAAACCTTTTAAGCTACAAAGAGAGTGATCCTGGTTTTTGTGGCTGAAACGCTAGAGAGGATGATTGGTTTCATTAGCCAGGGAGGAGTGATAATATGTTGCAATACTTCTCCAGTTATTGGGCACATTATATTAATAACTCATGATGGCTGGAGTGTTTAGGTGTATATTTTAAACTCAGTGTAAAATACCATGCCATTAAGAATTTAAACACATTCTAATTTAATTATGGCCAAGAACTGGTTCCAAGCGATCTCATGTTTTTGTTGGCACGTTTCAATATTGCAAATTTTGAATATGGAAAGATTTATTTTCTTTTACTCTTTGCTTCTTTAATTCTAGATTGTTAAAAAGCTTAATCATTTGAAAGAGCAACACATTAGGAAAATGAAGTGCAATTAAAGTTATGGAAAATTCTAGTTTTCTTTAGCACTAATTTTGTTTTCCCTTTTGAAATGTACCAAATATTTTTCCTGACCATGAGATATTGATTATTCACAAGTTCTTTTTACCTTTGTTTTGTCCTTAAATGCCTTTTCCATTCCTCCAGTGGCTATACTCTTGTCACATAATTTTTCTATCATGGCCAAAAAGGGGGAAAATAATCTACCAGTGGAAAACTTCATCAGAAGCTCTCCTTTAGTCGCCATCCCAGTCAGTTTGGGGTATGACAAGCAGACATGATGGTTTCCTGGGTCCTGTCTTTCAGGGGTTCCTTTGCAGAGACTATGAGGAAGAGATAAAGAATTAACATAGGACAACTCATAATAAATAATATACTGCTCACAAAAATTAGGGGATATTTCAAAATGAATATGAAGCGATAAAAAAAGAAGCATTTGATTTTTTTTATTAAACAAGAACATCAGAAAAGCAAATGATGAGTCAAAAAAGTTGTTTAATTATGCAAATGAGATGCAAAGCCAACTTTTATTACATTGCTGAAAATGCACTAGACAAAAGGCTGAAAGTACTGGAGTATCTGCATATTCCCTGACCCCCTAATTTTTGTGAGCAGTGTATTTGGGATCATGTGTAAACTCACTCACATAAGACTTTTTCAATTTTGCCCTGTATCCAGCATCCACCAACATACCCTTCCAGGTAACCTATTTTGGTAATCTTTGATAACATTGGGAACAAAATTTTTGTTGCATCCACGAAAAGACTTGTTCTTACCTAATTCGAGTGTGTTAATCTCAAATATGACATTACTTTTTCTCTTTAAGCTACAGTTTTTTTGCAATTCAAGATTTTAGGTTTTTATCTTACTGTAAAATTTTCAATATTTAGTTTAACATATTGAAGTAGAATGTCTTCTTGGGCATCATCTTTGTGAAAATATAATAATTTATATAATGCAGTAAATACACTAATACACTAAAAGATATGATTGTATCAGAATATGCCTACAATTTTGAAATAAAACATATTAAAACACTTCTTTTAATCATAAAATTTGTACAAAACTTATTTAAATTCTATTTAGGCAAAAATTTGTAGCTCTTGCGTTTGTGTACTTGTTGAGGACAATCTCATTTGATGCTCCAGCAGTAGTCTGCTCATCACTAACAGCTCCAAGATTTTCAGGAAACTTACCAGCTGTTCAGGAAGTGAATCTTAATGCTCATGTTTCATCCAATGTCGAAGAAAGGCAACAGCATCCTTTGAACCAGAAGTTCATAGTTTTCTGCTATTTTGTTGCCAAGGAAGTTCTTTGGAACTGCCACAAAAGACTGCCATGCTGCTTTCTCCTCCTTATTCATCTTCCTGGCAAATTCTTCATCATGTATGAGGGTTTGAATCTGAGGTCCATCAAATACACCTGCTTTTATCTTCTCAAAAGACAAGGCAGGAAAAGCAGAAACAATACATTGAAAGCATTCACTTTCTCTATTCAAAGCCTGAACAAACTGCTTCATTAAGCCAAGTTTGATGTGAAGTGGGGGGAAAATGATCCTGTCTCAATTAACTACAGGTTCATTCACGATCTTTTGCATCCCTACTTCCAGAGCTTCACGTTTAGGCCACTCCTTCTGTGTCCAGTGTTTCTCCCGAGCTCAGCTGTCCCACAAACACAGAAAGCAAGGATATTTTGTAAAACCTCTCTGTTGTCCTAGCAGGAAACTTACCATTTTAAGATCACACAAATGATCCTGTTATGCTCCTCATACTTCAGTAAGTCAAGGACCATTTTTTTTTTTTTTTTTTTGCCAGGGACTGAGAGAGAGTCAGAGAGAGGGATAGAGAGGGACAGACAGATAGGAACGGAGAGAGGTGAGAAGCATCAATCATTAGTTTTTCGTTGCTGTTGCAACACCATAGTTGTTCATTGATTGCTTTCTCACATGTGCCTTGACCGCGGGCCTTCAGCAGACTGAGCAACCCCCTGCTAGAGGCAGCAACCTTGGGTCCAAGCTGGCGAGCTTTTGCTCAAGCCAGATGGGCCCATGCTCAAGCTGGCGAGCTCGGGGTCTCGAACCTGGGTCTTCCGCATCCCAGTCCAATGCTCTATCCACTGTGCCACCACCTGGTGAGGCTTGAGGACCATTTTTATGTCATTATAATCTCGTAGATGAATTGAATAACCAATTGGAACCTGCATAAACATTACTGTTGTGTAGGAGAACACATTTCAGACTCCGTTTAGAGCTGTCAAGTAATAGCCACCATTCTGTTGGACTGTAAGTGGTAACACTTAACTGGCTGAGAAGACTACTGATATCATGACAGTAAACAAAGTGTTAGTCTTCTAGAAAAAAGTCCACAAAAATTTGTTCACACTTCCTGAAATAGGATACTTTAGCTGACCAGTGAAGTACACTTTTTTCTTGAAGCCTGGAGGCTAATAACTCAGCTGCTTTCTTTTATAGGCCCAAATCTCTTACTAAGTCATTCAATTCGGGTTGACTAAACTGATGAGGGGTTAATGACTGCTTGGCATCAGAAGAAGACCCTTCAGATTCTACAACTATTTTCTCATGCATCTTATCAAAATACACTTGATCACCATGTTCACTTTCTTTGTGCTTAGAAGAAATAAAAGCATTGAAAACTGGAACCAGCAGTGTCTCAGAGTATGGGATAGGTCGTATTGTTGAAGGAATATTAGGATATGCGATCATATGCCGTTTTTTTCTTGCCGATGCCCTTTGTATGGATCAGACAGAAATAACAGTCACTGCTGTGGTCCTTAGGTTCACACCAGACCATGGGAACACCAAAAGACATTCCTTTGCGTTTTCCTTTTGTCCAGTCATGAAGCATTTCCTCACAATTATGACACACAATTTGAGGAGCCCAATTCTTGTCTTGATCGCCAAGGGGAACTTGAAAATAGGCAATAGATGCATGTGTCACAAATGATGAAATATTGTGCCTTTGATGTTGAAGTGTGTAATGGCCACATTTATAACAGAAGGTGTCAGGACTATTCTTACATTTATCCGTCTTGAAGAAGCCATGATTCAATCTTAAAACAAAATAAGAGAGTGTTTTTATCAGATAATAAATTTTTTACATTTAAAAACAACTATAATTATGTAAAAGTGATATCTGTAAAACATTAATTGCCTTGTGGTTATGTTCAATTCAAGAGTCGTTGCCTTTTAACTCCAATTTAAAAACCAATGCATGCCATTAACTGTAACAAAAATAAATTAAAATTGCATAAAAACTAGAGCATGCACCAAAAACTGAATTTCAGATTTGGAATAAGTAATATAGAAATATATAGAAAAACTTTTAAAACCTCATGCAACAGAAAATGGAAAAAAAATTGTTCCCCAGTGAATCAATTTAAAAAGACTCAGCTTATGTAAAATCACTTAAAGAATATGATGGAGGACAAACAGCGTCCTCACTGAAGAATTTCCTTTGAATCTTGCACAGCCTGAAGTTTTTTGGAATGAGCTCAATTTTTAGGAATGAGCTCAATTATCAGTGATGTCTGGGGAGCTGGGGGAAGATGTGACCCTAATGCCTATGCATAGCTTACATACCTGATAATGTGTTCAGGGCCAGTTTTCGTTAATCCCTGCCATCTACAGCCATGGAATCCTCACAATCTCCAAAGCTGGTAGGCAATAGACTCTGTATCTGTATATCTTTGGTCTCTGAGTCCTCCGTAATTTTCAGTAGTTATAGAACAATGGGACAATGAGCCCCCAGAATGGGGCAATGTGCCCAAATAATTTTGTATTATAAATATTATTTTTAAAATATATAATTTGTAAAAGGGACAAGCCTACCAACCCAGTATTCTTATATCAACTACAAAATAAAAAAAATTTTAAAAAAGAACAGAAAAAATAGTATTTGGTTGGGTATAGCAATTAAGGAATCTAAAATAATTCAGACATGGGTTTAGGAAAAGTGAATTTAGTTTTCTGGATTAAATTTTTAAAAAATATTTATGTCCAAAGTACCTGGTTTTGAGAAACCTCTCTTGCTTTGGTGGTTTTGAGTGGTATTGGGCAGATGAAATATATTATGCTCACTTTGTTAAAGATGGTGCTGCCCAGGTGGAAGTCCATCGCCAAGGTTATGATATTAGTTGCCCTTCTTGCTTGGCATGGGCGTGATGATATTAATGTGTGTTGGGGGAGGGCTTTCGCGCCAAAAGATTTTAAAAGGAGAAATCACGTTGTTCCGGGGAAGAGTGATTACGTTCTAGGAGGAACCCATGCTGGAGGAGAGCAGAGAAAGACCACGTGGAGGAGAGGAGAAGCAGCCAAGATGGTGGAGTGCTGAAGAAGAGGCCAGTTTGTGAAGAATTTGTGCAGAGAAAAGGAGATGGGGAACAGAGGTGAATAAGGCTGGTGAGGTACAAACCTTTGATTTGAGGAAACTCAGATAAGTCAGTGGCTTTGGGAGCCCTGAATGAAAAGGGAAGTGTTTTTCTACTGTGTGTTTTTGCTTGCCCGCCGGGTGCAAGCTAGGATTAAAGCTAATGGCCCACCAGTTCTTGGCTCCATTGTTTCATTACCATCTTTCCAAATCAAATGCGAACCTGCATGGGCCAGGTGGCTGTGATGGTGGCCATGGCTACTGGCTTTACAAGTGGCAAGAAATCATTTTCAGGAAGTGTGTAGCCAAAAGGGCTATCCTCTAGGAAACAAGGGCTCTTATCTCTATGGTCATTTGCTGCCCTGTCATTTTAAATGTTCCTTTCTACCTTGCCTGACATAAGTGGATTAGGGTTGGGCACTGAACACATTGCAAACCACCCACAACTGCTAAAACACCTGTCACATTTTTGTCAAATTATTTTTCAACAATCCCAAAATAGTAAAATAACAATGTTAAGTTTGTATTTAAAAATTATTGACATGCCTCGACCCCATTAGCCTGGGCAAGCCCTTTGAAGATAAGCATTCTGAGCTAGTACCTGATGTGGAGTAAGTTCATAATCGATATTGAATAAATGAATTAATAAACAGCTTGGTTTTAGAGGAGAGATACATGAGCCAGATAAAACTGCTCTTAGATGAAGTTACGATGCTGGTGGAGAGAAGTCCGTACCTGTTCGTAATGCAGTGTAGAATCCTAACTGGACAAGGTATATTCCTATAGGATGCCTCTTACTACTCATCTGTGTTTTAGTTACTTGTATCATTCATGTATAGGACATTTTATTTCCTTGTTTTTCTAGTAGCCATTTATTATAAGCATTTTTTTTTTCATGTGGCTTCCAAACCCTCATGTTTTATATTTTTAAAAGATATATTTTATATCTATTATTCTATACTTTATCTATAGTAAATTTGTATTTTTGATAGAGTCATATTCCATAGAGTTGCTATGAAATATTCTTTCTTAAACTTTATGTCCTATTGAATTATTGATGTGAAATTGTGAAGTAAAGGGAAATAGACATTATGGTGACTTTCGCTATTAACTGCCCTTTGTGATTTAAAAAAAAAAAAGCTGGCACAAATTTACATGACAATCAGAATAGAGAAGTGAACAATTTCCAGTTCCACTTTACCAGCACACCCCTCACAGAAGCCATGTTCAAAATGCTACCTCCCACATTGCACACACCCCTCACCACAAACACCCACAACCATTTCCTGAGGCTGGCCTCTATAGGACACCAAAACAGTCAGGGGAAAGAGAAATGCTCCAAATGCTTCCCAGATGTTGGAATGTGTGGCATAATTTGGCATTGAAATGATTGGAGTTTTCATTTTTCAACTAGGTGTTTTGGCAACCTGAAAACACAACCTTAATGTAATAAGTCAATTTCTTCTTTCCTCCACAAATAGACTGAAATTCACAAAGTATTTAATGAGCACATACTATGTGTCAGTACAGTGCTGGGGATTAGAGAATGCAAGGTTTCGGTAAGTTGAGTTGAACTGAGAAGAAAAATATTAGGTTTTCTTGAAAGATAAGTACGCCTATAGCCTGTTTGGGTAAGGGTCTTATATCAAATACTCACACTTTCAACTGAGGAGATTGTATGTCTCACACACCTCTTTAATTTGTAAATTTAGGATAATAATTACACTCTGAACAATGTGTCACTTGTCTACCAGAACCTTGTTCGTGAGTTGGAGTAGAGCAAATGGAGACATGGAAGGAGCATGTCTAAGTCCATGAGAGCAGGGCAAGACAGAGTTCCACTGGCCCCTCTCGGGGTCATTTTCCATTCTCGGGCCATGAGAGTAAGAGAGACCTTGCCCTGCTGGTGCGGACCCAGTTGAAGAGATACAGAATGGAATCGTATCCACCAAATCTGGTGGTCAGGTTGTCTAAGACATCTAAGGTCCTGGCCAGTTGGCTCAATGGTAGAGCACTGGCCTGGCATGCAGATGTTCCAGGTTTGATTCCCAGTCAGGGCACACAGGAGAAGTGACCATCTGTTTTCCTACCCCTCCCCAGCATGTCCCCCCTTTTCATCTCTCGTCTCTCCCCCCTGGTCCCATAGCCATGGCTTGATTGGCTCCCTGGGCCCTGAGGATGGCTCAGAACACTAAAAATAGCTTGGTTGCTGAGCATGGCCCCAGTGTTGCAGGGTATCGCCTCATAGGGGGCTTGCCGGGGTGAATTCTGATTGGGGCGCATGTGGGATTCTGTCTTTCTGCTTCCCCCTCTCTCAATTAAAAAAAAAGTAAAGGTGTCCACTTATTTCAACTATGTAATCTCAGAGGTAGAAATAGTCCAAGGAAAAATTAATTTTTCAGTGCCACTCTAAATGAGGCATGGCCCCAGGTGCTAGGGACACACATGACTGCACCTCTGCCACCATGCTTTGTAGGTGACGGATGAGGAAGGTCTACAGCCGTGATGGCGAACCTATGACACGTGTGTCAGCACTGACACGCGTAGCCATTTTCGATGACACGTGGCCACATGCGACCGCATACCAGAGAAGTATGGGGCTGCATGCCGAGAAGGACATTTCATCCTTGGCTTCTGCACAGCCAGGTGCAGTAGCCGAGAATAAAACATTTGCTATAGTGTAGACACTCTGTGCGGGAGGTCTGGAAGCCAAAACAACAGAACTCCGGCACAGAGCGTCTAGTTCTGGGACTTCCGGTTAGGCCGTTTTTCTCGAAGTGACACACCACCTGAGTTATGCTCGGTTTTTTGGAGAATTTTGACACACCAAGCTCAAAAGATTGCCTATCACTTGTCTACAGGAAAGAGTGTACAACGTCCAAGTGATAAGACCCATTAAGATGAAATAGTCTACCAATTCTTCTTTTTAAGATAAAAACAAAAACAGAGACTCAAAGAAAATTGATTGGCTCAAGGTTGACACAAGTCGTTGTTGCCAAGGTAGCAAGTAAAAGTCCTAGCCCTTGCTTGCCTAGAAAATTTGTGTTTTCTTTTCCATGGCCCAATATTCCACATTCATTTCTTAGTGAGAAAAAGTCATGAATGAAGGGGAATAACTGAATGACTGCAGCTCATTCAATCTTGAACAACCACTATTTCTCAGACTTTACTCCTGTGGAACATGGCCACGGTTCTTTACCCCTTCCTGCATACATATTATTTACTATGCGGCTTTGCAGCTCCTCCTATCAAAAGGTGGAGTCCATTTCTACACCCCTTGAATTTGGACTGGTCCCCAGACCAGCTTTCACTAATAGAGGTGGCTGAAGTCTCGGTGTGCCATGGTGTGCCAGTACCTAACTGAAACCTCAAAAAAATTGTGTGCTTCTGCTTTCTCGGATACATCTTGAGAACAGACCTGAGCCAGCCACTGAAGGTTGGAAACTACATGGCTCAGTCACCCCAGTCAACCCAGATGACAACTGTCAGACCTGTGATCTATGCCTAGCCATTCCCCCAGCTTACCTGCCCCCTGACCACAGACATGTGAGCAAGCCCCAAAGATGTCAGCCATGTTTGCCCTAGGTCAGCTGAACTATCCAGCTGGACAATGATAAATGCTACATTTTAAGCCAATGAGTTTGGGACTGTTTGTTACTAAGCAAATACAACTATATTGGTGTCTAGTTATGTGATTCTGCCTTTGCTTTGGAATTCCAAGCTACATGTTTCTCAGGTTTCTGCAACTTGAGTGGTAGAAAGTGTCTGGCACACTTTCATCCTGGCTCATGCAGTCTGGATTTATGCTGAGCTCAGGGCAAGCTCTCAAATGCACTAAGACTGTGGCAGTAACAGGGGTAATGGCCTGAGGTGGCTCCCTCACAAGGAGGCTCATAGGTGCACACGGTTAGCAGCAATGAGGACTATGACGGATCTAGGAACCATGCTGTCTCTGGTGCCCTGACTCACCGAATCATTGCCTAGGACATCCCCACAGATGCCAAATGCTGGTCTTATTACTGCCGGAGATGAAGCTTGCTATGGACTGAATTGCGTCCTCTGAAATTTACCTAATGTGATAGTATTTGGAGTTAGGGCCTTTGGTAGGTAATCAGATTCAGATGAGGTTATGAGTGTGGTATCATCATTATGGAGTCAATGCTCCTATAAGAGGAGATACCGGAGAACCATCCCCCGCTTCCACCCCTCACCTTTACCATATGAAGATGCATCCAGATGTGGCCATCTGCAAGTTAGGAGGACAGTCTTCACTGGAACCGGATCATGCTGGCACCGTGACTGGGGACTCCCAGCCTCCATAACTATGAGAAAACAAATTTCTGTTGTTTAAGCTACCCCGCCTGTGGTATTTTGTTATGGCATCCCCAAACTAATACACAGCTGTTTCTAGTTAGACAGATGTTTGGCATTGCTTCAGGGGAAAATAATCGGAATGATTAAATGCATTTTTCACTCCAGATGTTTTGGCAACGTGAATATGTAGCCAACATGTGCTTGTGGGATGGCCCCAGCGCTGTCTTGGAGAGTAGCTTCTAGACAAAAGGGGAAATTTGGGGCCGGGTCAAAGGAAGCTCCTCTCTCTTCTTTGCCAGGGAAGCATATGTTCGCTTTGGAAAGAGGATACAAGAACTCCATATGTAAACCGTGGTCCTTGGAGATTTATGAAATACAGCCTCCTGCTTTTAGTCGCACACAGTTCCATTAAACAAGGCCTCCTGCGGGGTATGTCATTATCCTCCTCTGGTCTGGTGCTGGTAGCCACTAGGAAATGTGTGGATGGAAATTGTAAGGAGTCAAGTCTGGGCAAGGTCAGATGAGGGAGGAACAGAATACAAAAAGATGGACGTCATGACTAGGACTTGAGCTGGGAAGGATTCCAGCTGTGCAATGGTAGAAGGCAGGTCTTACCGCTAAGGTATAGACAATTGTGCCATTCTTTACACTTCCTTCCCCTTCCCAAACCCAAGAGTTCTGCTAATAATGATTCTACCTTTCTCACATATGACCTGAAGAGTCTGGTTTGCTGACCACGCGGAGGGCAATTTTCTACGGCAGAGTGGGGATTTTTTTTTCTCTGAACACCACATAGTGTATATTTTGGTTTTGCTAGCCACATGCATTGCCACGACTCAGCTTGGCTGTTGTCATGCCAAAGCAGCCATAGATAGCACTTAAATGCTGACACGCTTAAATGAGAGTGGCTGCGTCCCTAAAACATGTTTGGTTTGTGTTTGTTTGTTTTAATAAAAAACTTTGGCAGACTGGATTTGGCTCAGGGCCCACAGTTTGCCAGTGCCTGCTCTATTTTGTTCAATGCGTGAATGTTTCTTAGGGGCTTTAAGCAGTGCCTGGAATCTGGCAATATCTTTCCAACTATTGGCTGTTAGTTTTCTTTGCCTGGTGTGGAGAAGTGGGCTAGTATACAGTGAATTTGAGACTCAGTGAAATGAAATAAAGACAGGGGGTCCGTTGAGGGAAAGAACTCATAGCGCCAGTACTTGGCAGAGAATTGCATTAAAGATTGTATGTCTTTGTCCTGGATGCTATACCAAAGTACCATAAACTGGGCAGCTGACAAACAACAAAAGTTTACTTCTCACAGCTCTGGAGCTGGGAGTCCAAGATCTGGTTACCAGCATGGTGGCAAAAAAGTGAATGAAGGCTCCCTGGATGCCTTTTTTTTTTTTTAAACTTTTTCTTTTTAATTTTTTTAAATTTATTTTTATTTATTCATTTTAGAGAGGAGATACAGAGTGAGAAAGAGAGAGAGAGAGAGAGAGAGAGAGAGAGAGAGAGAAAGGGGGAGGAGCTGGAAGCATCAACTCCCATATGTGCCCTGACCAGACCAGTGCAGGGATTTGAACTGGCGACCTCAGTGTTCCCAGGTCGACGCTTTATCCACTGCACCACCACAGGTCAGGCAGGATGCCTTTTAAAGGACACTAATCCCGTTCATGGGGGCTCTGCCCTCATAATCTCATTACCTCCTAAAGGCTGTACTTCTAAATACCATCATATTGGGGGTTCAGATTTCAACATCTGAATTTCGGGGACACAAAATAGTGTGCTTCTCTTGTGCCAGGAAATCCACATGACACATTCCACCATGGAGCAGGCTGTCCCTTTCTCTGCTACATTAGCTTTGTGAACTAACAGTCTGTAGGTATTCTGCACGCATAACCTACCCCGATATCCTGTACCCCACAGTATCTAGCAGAATATGAGGCTATTGCTGTGACAAGACAAAGCAAACAAAACTCTAAACCCAGGGCATGTAGTCACCGTGCATGCTCCAGACTAACTGTCCACACCAACCACATTCCTGCCTGATTTACAAACCTTTTCACTCCCTCCTGGCCGCATTGGCTTTTCCATCGCTGTATTAGCTCAGTGCAGGTGTGTGAAAACATTTGAGTATGATAAATTGTTTCTCCAAGAGCCAAAAGGTAAATGATGAAAGAATTGGATAGAAAACATGTTAACAAGATATTTTATATTAGCTCTGAGGAGCTAGATCAATTACTATGATGTGTTACATGTTCAGAAGTCAGGAAATTCTAAATTATGGTTCCCAGTATGAACGTAACTCAGCCCCTTTACACATGTAATATTTTATATGACTGTATATGGTGTTAACTTTAATGCTTTAACATCTATGCTTAATGTGGCAACTATAAATTTGAATTTTAAACTTCAGAGGTTATAACACTTAACCATACAGCTGCATTGACATACTTATTGCATTCAAATATGTCTTGGTGTAATATTTTGAAAAATATACCCTTATATGGATGGGTCTGCTCTTTTTGTTGTCATGCAGAAATATAGCCCTGTTACTGTTTAGCTCTGTGACCCTCTCTAGGTCCTTTGAACTAAGAGGAATGTGACTACTTTAAGTTTTCTCATAGTTTCTACACCAAATCACATCTTGAGGGAGAAGGATTTTCTGAATATTGTTGTGTCATTTATTTTGAGAGGTTTGGTCATCCTAGAGATGGTGTGAAAAATGTAAGGCAAGATCAGATTTTAATTCCAGTGTGCACTATTCACATTATGATAACAGAAGATGGGATCCTTGTAAGTTCAAAATCTAACTTGAGCATCAGTGGGGAAATTTAAAATGCCTGGGGGATGATAGCCATCGTTTTGTGAAACTTGTATCAAGGCCACTTGTTTCTTCCAGCTGTATATCTTTGCTACTGTGTGCACATTGTTTTCAGCAAACAGGATTCTCAAGTTTCAGGAAAATTCACCTCCTCCCCGTAGCCCCCTCCCCATATTACTCATGGCTACAAGTTTCTCTGATTTTTGCAAATAGGTTGAGAAGCAGGTGTCCAGGCCACTGCTGGCAAGAAGCTGGAAGAGCCAGAAGGGAGTCTGTGCTCTTAACTACTTTGCTATTATAATTAGTCCCACGTTCCCTGTTCTTGGGCCAGGTACTCACCATGCACACCTACATTGTAGGTACAGTGAGTGTGGATTTTATTTTATAAGCTCAGGTGTACAGGAAATGTAGCTTTAAAATTGTTTTCTTTACATTGACTTTAATTTTAACCCGTCCTACCAGGAAGGTGCACTGTTCACAAGAGCCAAGCTTTAAACATGAGGACACAGAAAGGTTAAAAGTAAAACCATGGAAAAAGATATACTGTACAAAAACTAACCAAACGTAAGCTGGTATATTTATACTAATATCAGACAAAATAGATGTTAAAGTAAAAAGTATTACTAGAAATACATGGGGACATTTAATGATGTTTAAGGGACCAATTCAACAGAAATGTAATAATAACCTACAACATAAACTCAAAAAATATAAAGGAAAATCTTGTGAAGTAAAAGGAGATATTGACAGATCTATAACCATAATTCGATTTGTTATAATAAACAGCCAAAATTGTTAGAATAAGCTGTTATTATGATACAAGCTACTCTAACACAACTGTTAGAATCAACATACAAAAAAATATGTTGGTGATGTAGAAGAATTGACTGATATCTACCTTGACCTAACTGTAATTTATAAAACTCTACATGCAACAACTATACAATACAAATTCCATTTGAGTATACATGGAACATTTATTTACAGATAGATCCATATGCTGGGTTATAAAGCAAGTCTCAAAAATTTCAAAAGATTATGATAACCATGATATAACAGCAATCTAGGTGTTCATCAGCAAATTAATAAACGAAGAAGATGTGGTATATATACAATGGAATGTTACTCAGCTATAAAAAAATGAAATCTGGCCATTTGCAATAACGTAGATGGGCCTAGAGTATAGTATGCTAAGTTAAATAAGTTGAGCAGAGAAAGACAAATACCATATGATATAACTTTTATGTGAAATCTATAATGAACATGTCTGAAAAGAGGAAAGCGTACGAAAGAAGGAAAACTAACACTTACCAAGAGTTTGGTATGTGCTAGGTACTCTATTTTCTGCAGTATACTGGGCTTGTCGTGATCAGACAGTGGAAACCCTGAGTTGTTTTGGTTCTAAAATTCTCTATAGATTGAGTGGATTTGACCATGTGGCCATTTGTGCACCAATGGCTGATGGAGGAAGAACACAACGTGCCGATTAACATATGTCTATGCCTTAGGCTAGGGGTGGGCCTTACCCAGACTAAGTAACATGGGATCAGGCAAGGGGAAGACTCCCTAAGAAAAATCAGGGCTATATCACCGTGAATGGGAAATTGATGCTAGCTTAAAAGTCATCAATATTCACTAGAATTGCATATAAATTACTATAACCTCTTGTTCGAGAAGGTAGCCTTTTTTTTCCTGATAAGATGCCAACGTAAAAGTTATTCTTTATGCCAATTCACAGAATTATAAGTCCACTTTTTTATGCATCTGGAGAGGCAGAATAAGGAACAAAGGACAAAGGAATAAAAAGCCAGCTGGAAGGATAGAAACTTCAAGGCTGTGTAAATAGAGAAATACGCAGCTTTCTTGGTAGAAAGCAGCCAACTGATGAATATACTGTGCTTAAGTAAATTTTGAGTAACTGTATAAACTAGGGACAGGTTTTTATTTTGGCAAGTAGTATGACAGACCCAGGTATACAAAGTTGACATATCTCTGTAGCCAGCATGGGGCATGAATTGCACAGCTCTAAATTACTCAGGTAAAATTGGAAATTACTATTTGAAACTTGTTATTACAGTAGTAGTCATATTTCATTTAGTTTTTTCCTAAACTGTATACAGCTTATTCCAATAAGTAAATTAAATTAATTTTAAATTGTCTTTTTAATGTGCATTTTTTGTTTTCTTTCAAAGTCCTGAGTTAGTTCCTTGGTTATGCTGTGAGTCAATACCTGAATTAGCTAAAGAAAAAAAATTTGATTCTTCCTATGAAGAGACAAAGTAGGCAGGGACTCTTACAGTCTCTTATGGGAACAAAACTAGACCAAGGGACCTTAACTTGGAGTACAGTGTGCAGATGATGCTTTATTGAGTTGTATATTTGAAACCTGTACCCCAATAAATTTAATAAAAAAAGTTATTCTGGATTAGGTTTATAGTACACATTCACCACTGTTAATTCACTGGTGTCATATGATTTGCAAAAGTAAATAACAATTAAAGTTATGTACTCAGAAGGGCAAATGTATGACCATCAGGGCGAGAGTCAGAGAATTTGAGAGTAGAGTTCACTATGGGCTGGAGAAGACTTCATAACAGAGAGGGACCTGACGGGAAGGTGCATTAGTCCATTCATGGCAATACAAGCTCTTTCTAGCATGCTCCTCAATACTCTTCCAGCTTCTACCCATTACCCAGTTCCAAAGTCAGTTCCACATTTCAAGGTGTTTGTTACAGCAGTACCCTACTTCTCAGTACCAGTTTCTGTTTTTGACAGTTTGGACTGCTATAACAAAAATACCAGTGGCTTGTGAACAACAGAAATTTATTTCTTATAGTCTGGAGGCTGGGAAGTCCAAGATCAAGGTGACTGCTGATTCAGTGTTTGGTGAGTTCCTGCTTCCTCATTCAGAGATGCCATCTTCTTTTTGTGTACTCACATGGTAAAAGGGGGAAACTCAGTTGTTAAAAGGACACTAATCCAATTCATGAGGGCTTCACCCTCATGACCTAATCACCTCCCAAAAGGTCTATTTCCAAGCACTATCATATTGGGGATTAGATCTCAATGTGAATTTGGAAGGGGACATAAACATTTAGTCCTTAGCAGGAGATATACCTTAGTTATAAGGAGAGAGGGGAAGGCATGACCATTAGAGGTAGCTTCATGGAAAAAGATCCTGGGAAGAAGAATATGAAGGACCAAATTTGATATTAGATATTTCTTGAGGGGGCTGCTCAACTACTTTAATTCTGTCTTCTTTTAAAATTGCCTTTGAAACACATGGGTGGGTCCCCAGTAATATTGTGTGTAGTACATGACCTTGATCTTCTGTCCATGGCTGCTTAACCCATTCTGGGTCTTAAGAACTTAGAATAGAAAACTGAGAATCATAGAAATAGGAAATCCTTAAGCTGAGTCTTCATAATGATAGACGTATTAGAGACTTTTAAGTACGCTTTTTATACATATTTTTCTAAAGATTTCCGCCCTCATGAAATTTTAATGCCACAGATATATTGTATATCTGTGTACAGGGTGAGGCAAAAGTAGGCTTACAGTTATTTACATGGAAAATAATAAAATAATTAACAAATAAGTACAAGAATAAACTCTGTTTTGTGTACTCACAACTGTAAACCTACTTTTGCCCCACCATATACAGTGTGTCCGTAAAGTCATGGTGCACTTTTGACCGGTCACAGGAAAGCAACAAAAGATGATAGAAATGTGAAATCTGCACCAAATAAAAGGAAAACCCTCCCAGTTTCTGCAGGATGATGTGGCAGCATGTGCGCATGTGCAGATGATGACGTAACACCATGTATACAGCAGAGCAGCCCACAGCCATGCCAGTTGAGATGTGGACGGTACAGAGGAAAGTTCAGTGTGTTCTGTGGCTCGCTCAATTCAAATCCCTGACCAAAGTGCAACGTGAATATTGGTGCATTTATAATGAAGCGCCACCACATAGAAATAACATTACTCGGTGGGATTAGCAGGTGAAGGAACCCGGAAGTTTGGTGGAGAAACCCGTGTTGGTAGGCCATCAGTCAGTGACGAGTCTGTAGAGGCTATATGGGATAGCCACCTAAGGAGCCCTGAAACATCTGTGTGTGCGTGTGCTCGACAATTACACCTAAGCAAGACTACAGCTCATAAGGTGTTAAAGAAACGTCTCTGTTTTACGGGGTACAAATTGCAGCTGTTGCACACTATCAAACCGGTGGATAGACCCACATGATGTGCGTTTGCTACAGATATGCTTCATGAGGTCGACAATGATGCAAGATTTTTGCAGAAGATTGTGTTTAGCGATGAGGCGACCTTCCATATCTGTGGACATGTTCATCGCCATAATGTCCGAATATGGGCTGCTGAACATCCTCATGCCTACGTTGAGTACGAACATAACACCCCTAAAGTGAACATGTGGTGTGGCCTGATGCATGATAAGGTGATAGGCCCTTTTTTCTTTTTCACGGGGCAGCCTGTGACGGCAAACACCTATCTTGACATGTTGGAATTGTATGCAGTGCCACAATTTCCAGAAGGTGTCATCTTTCAACAGAACAGCGCTCCTCCACACTACGCCACCATTGTTTGTGAGTTTCTGGATAGAACATCCCCCCGGCGGTGGATAGGCAGGGGTTCTGTCAAGCCATGGCCACCATGATCCCTGGATCTGACACCCTTAGACTTTTACTTTTGGGGTTATGTGAAGCAACATGTGTACATTGAACGTATCAACAACATTAATCACTTAAAACAGAGAATCACAGATGTTATTCACTCTGTTACACCAGACATCCTTACCCGTGTGTGGCAAAAACTTCACTATGTTTGGATGTGTGTAGGGCAACAAATGCAGCCCACATCGAACTGCACTGAATAGGTATGAAACTGGGAGAGTTTTCCTTTTTATTTGGTGCGGATTTCACAATTCTATCGTCTTTTGTTGCTTTCCTGTGACTGGTCAAAAGTGCACCATGACTTTACGGACACACTGTATGAAAAAAATATATATATATATCTGTATAGAATTAGAAACTGCACTTTAGACATAAAAAAGTAAGAATCTTTCCCCTCTTGAAGGCAATATCATGCCCCTGGACAGTGTAATTTTTAGAGAAAATTCCTGATCACTACATGGTTTCCACAATATTACTATTTCCTGACTTCTCTTAGCCTGTTTCTTCAACTCTTCCAAATTTTGTGAGATAGATTCATCTCTTAAAGACGTTTACTTTCTGTTACTTGCAATGAAAATAAACTAAAAAGAAAAAAGCAAAAATATCAATGAATCAAGCTTTTAAAGAAATTCTGTCATGTTTAAAACACCCAGAGGCTAGTTTAGAAAATTTATATCATGTTACCCCCAATCAGATAAGTTTTTAGATCAGCACCAGCTTTTTTATAAATAAAAAAGATCAGACATTGGTATTTAATTCAAATTGAAGACACTCTGAATACCATATTTAAATCCGCATGTTATAGAAAAAGCAATAGAAAATTGCTTTGAATAATGGAAAATATATCTGTGTCTGAATAATTTAAAGATACTGAACCTATTTTCATTTGCATGTTACACATGTATACCCACCATCCCACAAAATGCTGAACAAGTAGAGAATAAATACTTAAGTTTAGACCCTGGATGCTTAGCTCTGGAGTGCCGTCTCAAAATGCCGAGGTTGCAGGTTCGATACCTGATCAGGGCTTATATGGGAAGCAAGGAATAAGTGAACAACTAAGTGGGAAAACAAATGAATGCTTCTCTCTCTCTCTCTCTCTTTATCTCCCTAAAATCAAAAAGTAACAAAATTTTTTTTAAATAGCTAAATTTATTATTTTTTTGCACAGAATTTTAATAACTGGTCAGTCTGCTCAGTGGTAGAGCCTTGGCCTGTCATGTGAATGTCCCAGATTCGATTCCTGGTCAGGCACACAGAAGAAGCACCCATCTGCTTCTTCACACCCCCCCTCTCACTTCTCCCTCTTCTTTTCCCACATCCATGGCTCAATTGGAGGAGTTGGCCCCAGGTACTGAGAATGGCTCCAGGGCCTCTGCCTCAGGTGCTAAGAAGAGCTCGGTTGTTGAGCAACCAAGTAACACCCCAGATGGGCAGAGCATTGCTCCCTAGTGGGCTTGCCTGGTGGATCCCAGTTGGGACGCATATGGGAGTCTGTCTCTACCTACCCTCCTCTCATTGAATGGAAAAAAAAAGAAATAAAAAGAAAGAAAGAGAATGAGAAGAAGGATCTTATGCAGTATTATACCATCAAATCTAATCTTGAATCAATGTGTGATTTGTTGTTTCTTTTAAGAAATTTACTTTAAAATAGTGGTTCTTAACCTGGGTTCTATCGAACCCTAGGGGTTCGATGAGTCGGTTTCAGAGGTTCGGAGAATCCTCTGCCGCGGAGGCCAGAATAAAGTAATACCGTAATTTGTTGTGAGTTCATGCACTTTGTTGGTTTTGTTCTTTGAGCAAGGTGGTGTTCATGCATGGCTCATTTTGTGCACCAGTAAAAAACATATACCTATGTCTTGAATTTGGAAAAAAAAAAATTTGTCACTAAAGAAGGGTTCGGTGAATGCGCATATGAAACTGGTGGGTTCGGTACCTCAGAAAAGGTTAAGAACCACTGCTTTACAAAGATCTATTTTTTTTTTGAAAATTTTAGTTTTCCCTTTTAGGACTCAAGTTATGTCTTTTAGATTCAATTTTTACTTCTGACACTTGGTGTCTGTTTTTGTTTTTGCTAATGCTGGAAATAAAATACCTATTTCTTTTAGTCTTTTTCTTTAATTTGGTTTTTGATGGACCATGTCTTGTTCTCTTTACACTGTCATTCTCCTAGAGTTGATGAGCCTTTGTTACAGCTTTTCATGCCGATTTGCATGTATATGTCCTATTCTTTACTACTGCCATATTCTCAATTATGGCCTCTTGAAATCTTGAGATTATTTTCCAATTATACTTTTTTCTAAGTTTCAAGTGCTTTTTTATGTTACACTATGTAATTGTTAACAATGGTAAAATAGGAAGTAGAGTTAAACAGCTTCTCTCTGCGTTCCCAATATAACACAGCTTCTTTGGGCTTACTGTATTCTGCCTTCAGTAAAACAGAGGGGCACCTTTATTAACCTACACATTTAAAACAAGTGTGGCTGATCCTGAACTTTGCGGGAGGAGTCCATTTTAAAAATAATGTTTAATAACGTAATAGATTAAAATCAAAGTCTTCCTTTATTGAGTGCTTTCATGAGTCTGAAGCATTGTGTAGGCTTTTTACATCTGATCAAACTTAATCTCAGGACAATGCCAACATAGAAACTTAAAATCTGAATACCTCACAGGGTTGCTTAAAGAAACTGAACCTTAGAGAGATTGTCAGTGAAGAAATGCCACAGGGTGGGAGAATGAAAACAGAATTCCAATAGAAATAAAATATAGGTCCGTATAATCCTGAGGCACCAGCTCTTTCTACTCAGGTCAACATTTTTGGAAAACTTAAAGTGCTTAACTTGAAGAACAACAGATCCATGCAGATTCATTAAGGAACTTGAGGTGTTTAGCAGCTACGTGTGTGCCAGGGGCATACCAAGTCCTCACTCCTTGTTTGCTTTTGAATAGATGACTAATGAACTAATTAATAAATCAATGATTAGAAGATAAACTATTTCTGAGGCAAAAAACAAACCAGTCAGGTAGCTTCTTTTTGGGAGGCATGTTGTATGTCGGGCAGTTGGCAGTGCAGAGATGTTTTGGGGGAGGGGAGGAGATTTATCGTTTGTGTAGGTGACTTCGACTTGACTCAATGCTCTGACCCCCCCCCCCTCCCCCATGTGCCTTGCTTTGGCTCATGCAGCACCCGTGCTAAAGGCCAGGGCACCTGCAGTCTGCAGTCTCAGCGATTGCTGTGGGGCTGGCAGCAGCTGTCTGCTGAGGGCCCAGGGCTTTCTCGCCACCAGTGATCAGATGGTCTCATCACAAAGAGGCAATTGGAACTTTGTGCACTTCCTGGGCAAAGAAGAGCTCTTTTCTGTTTGGGGTGTAATCAGGCGCCCTCTTCTAATCAAATTACACATGGGTCCTTTCAGTTCCGTTGAGCAGATGACTCTTTGTACCTTCAGCACATTGACAGGATATAAGCCCATGGGGCAGGGCCGGCCTGGCCCATTGATGACAGCTGAATCGGCTTCTAGGAGGCTAAGCAACAGTTTTTATTTTTGTTTCACAGATCAGTTTACAAGATTCTGCGGCAGTGGGGAGACTAGCTCGACAGGTCGACATGTTGGGAGAGAGACCTGTGAATAAGAAGGGCATCTGAGCAAGCACGATGGCCACACAGGCATGTTCTCGTTTACACATGAGCGGACAGGAACCAGACGTGTGGATTATGGCCATCCAGCCAATCCCTGGCTCCCTTCCTGTATTGTCTCGCCTGTTCTGTATTCATGTCTTGTTTCTAAATTTTTTATTTATTGATTTTACAGAGAGAGAGAGAGAGAGAGAGAGAGAGAGAGAAAGGCAGGAAGACAGAGAGAGACAGAGAGAGGGTAAGAAAGAGAGAAAGTGAGAAACAGATTTCATGTCCCACTTATTTGTGCATTCATTGAATGATTGTTGTATGTATGTATTCATTCCTTTTTTAAAAAAATTTATTTATTGATTAGAGAGAGGAGAGAGAGAGAAAGGCAGGAGGAACAGGAAGCATCAACTCCTAGTAATTGCTTCCCGTATGTACCTTGACCGGGCAACCTGGGGTTTCGAACTGTCGACCTCAGCATTCCAGGTTTATGTCATATCCACTGCACCACCACAGGTCCGGCTTGTATGCACTTGTATTCAGACTAATATGATATTTATACAGCACCTCTAAGGAGCCAATCCCGGTGCTGGAGGATGTGGGCAATATAAAAGAAGGACCTTTCACGAACTTAGGAGAATGTACAAGCAGAAAACTTTTACCCGTGTAAAACATGACACTGAGATGGCATAAGCGGAAATGATTGATTACCACACAGGCAGAGGATGGCACCTGCAAGCTGCCATGGACTACAAGCTCTGCAAGGGCAGCCACTCTGGAGCTTCCATGTTGAATCCATAGCACCTAGAAGAGGGCAGGGCTCGGAATAAGGGCTCAGGAGTTTGTTGAATGAATGAGTGAATCAGAGCTTAGAGGACAAACAGGCAGTTGGAAGATGGGGCTCTGGCTTTTCCATCATGGGTCTGCCCTTGCTGTGAGACATTGGGCTGGTCCCTTCATCTCTCCAAGCCTGGTGTCTTTATTTGCAAAAGAGGGTGAACATCAATACCTAACAGTGTTGTTATGAGAATGGAAAGGGAGAGATCAGCTCAGGGCTGCTGTTAAGGTCGCTGTACACTTGAGCTGCATTTGGTATTAATGGCCACAGTGTCAGCGGGGTTAATATTACTTGGAGATGATGGATTAAGGGAAGACCTGGGATCAACTCCCAGCTCCGCCCCTGGCAAGATGTGTGATTTGAGACAAATGTCTCATTCCCACGTACAGAAGGAGCATTCAGAGAAGATGGGCCGTGAGACTGCATCCTGCATTTCCAGTGTACGATGGAGTTGCAGAATCAAATGCCCACAGGTGGCCGGACAGGTAATAGTAACAAGACAATGAGCCAAATGGAAACAAAACTTGACCTCAGCATCCAGGACAATAGAGAGGGATGGAGACCCACTAAATAGAGTGCTTGGGGAATGTGAGCTCAGAAGTACCACCTACTCTGAATTTTTCAGAGAAGCTACGCATTTTCTACAAATTCTCGCAATTTTTGAAAACTAGTAACCTACTCAGCTATTTCTGTTAATTTGTTTTAAATATTGTCTGGGCCACTATTTTGTGAGCCAAACAAAACATGTCTGCAGGCCGCTTCCATGCTGCTTCTGGTTTGGGTCCAGGAAGATAAGAACAGGGTTTGAAAAATGAGAGTCTTCAGGCAAGTTTGAACAAAAGCAGCATCGCTCACAGGCGCAGACAGAGTGGCTTTCCCTCTGCTCCGCCTCACTAAAGGTTTCTAGGGATGGGTGACCTCATGTCCACCAGCCCAGAAAATTACCTACGGGGAATAAGAGGACTAAAACTGAATTCTGTCCTCAACTGGGTTAGAAATACCAAGGTTCCCCCCATTCTCTGATATTTCCAGCCACTTTCAGGCTGGTTTTAGCTGCTTAAGTGTGTCGAGAATGGCTTACGACTCCTCAGAGTAAACTAACATGCACACTCCCATGTGACACTTTTCTTGGCCACCTTAAATCCAACTCTGAATGAGGGGTTCTCAATCTGGGATGGGGCTGGCCTCTCAGAATTCTGATGTCGGTGGCAGGCACAGTATGAAAATGTCCCTACCCCCAGGCGTCTTTGATGTACCTTTTGTAAAATGAGAGCGGGCCCTGGATTGCCCCACCTTGCTGAGAAACACCGTTGTGGGTGTGAGGTCATTCATGGGAAAGAAAAATAACCTCACTGAGTTCATCAGTCAAAATGGGGTCAACCAAGGACTGTGTGAGTGCAAGGCTGTCGGTCCAGTAAGAATGTCCTTCTGAATGGGTAGCGGTCAGTTTCTCCAGGAAAATTCATCCTGGTTCAACTGACTGGCTCTGTGTGGGCATCCGTGGGAGTCCAGCTGAGCATGACGTGGTCTTTAGATCATCCAGCAGCTGACCAAATCGATTTATTTTATTTCGTAATTGTAGCTTTTCATTTGGCATCATCAAGATACAACCTAAATAGAGCATTAGCGTCTAGAATGTATTTAAATTGAATTTCTGGATACTTTGGCCTGTGTCCAGTTTTAAATAAGTTCTGATCTAACTGTATCTAATCTCTAATCAAACGATCCCCGTATATGGAACATTCCCGTTAATAATGATGCCTAGGACATCCATTAAGCCTGGACATTAAGTTTATGGAAATTCTCCAATACATCTCCATTAAAACTTTTTTTTCTGGGCAAAATTAGTAATAAAAGCTTTTAATAAATGTCATAAATATCTATGTTCAATCAGACGATTACCCAAATTAAAGCCAGACCAAAACAGAAAAGAGTTACTTCTGCTAAAAGTCATGACCTTCAGAAGAGGTTTTGAAGAAAGAAATCATGTGCTCTGTTATTACTCAAAATGTGTTTTGTTACAAAGAATAATTAGTAGGGGCAGCAAATTACTAGGTATTTGACTGTTGTGTGAATTCCCTAGTTTTACAGACCTAACGGCTGATGCAATAAAATCTATGGTCTGTTCACATTGCGACAACAGCCTTTGCCGCCAGGACTGTCACGATTTGAGTCCTCTGCTCTTCTCTGACTAGTTCTGAGATACTGAGATAGTTATTTACATTGCTTGAGTTTTACTCATAGCCTTTCAAATGGATCAATAATCCCTAGTAGGGGTATGCTGAGAATCGGATGAGATGATGCATGGGAAGCAGGAAGTGCTGCACTCGGCCCATAGGGGGCTGGGAATACATGGCAGCCATTCCTGCCAATTGAGGTGGAGTCACGTGTGCAGGTTTGCAGAGGGCAGGGACAAAGGGTGATAAGGAGAAAGTGCTGGCTCTCATTCCCATCTGTTCATCTAAACAAACACATACCCTTTTCTGCCCTCCTTCGGCCTTTTCTTTTGCATACTCTTGGTAATTAACTCAACTAGAAGCGACAATGAGATAGAGGTAAATATGCATGTGTTCCCATCCTTTTCTCTCCAGCTGGGGCTTTGGGTGTGCAGTATCATTAGAATACAATATTTGCCCCCATTTGACCTGGCCTGTAGAACGACAGTGAAGCAAAGGCAGCACTTAGGAACTGTGGGGGGTAGGGGTTTACCTGCAAAAAGTGGAAAGACAGGATGTAGAGCCAGATTGACCAGCTTCCTACCTGCCTGATGGTGTTACTTGCATTTGGCCTGTGTGATATGGCCACCACCTTTGTCCCAAGCTTCAGGCAGCTGGCCTGTGAATCCTTTCTTTCTTGACATTTTGGCCCCCATCTGAAGTCCTCCTAGGTAGATGGCTATATTTTGCGAATACATTAGAAGTCATCTAGTCGAGGGAGTTTCAATTAAAGACAGTGGAACTCTTTCTTTAAACAAAATATTATGAGGAAATGTAAGTGACTGAGGAGATAAAAATAGTAATTGCTCTGGTTTTAAGGAAGAGTAGAAGGGGTGCTTCCCCCCCCCCCCACGCATTCCTGCCTCCATTCCCCTGCTGTTTTCAAGAATAATAGTTAGAAACCTGTTAATGCTAGTTTGATCTCCTCTGGAAATAAATTCTGCGAGGATAATTGATCTGCTCGAGGTCACATAGGTAATTAATGAATAGCAAGTCCCGGGCACAGGTGTACTTACTTGAGATGCCACATGAGGATCACATCATCTGTAGTTCTCCGGTTGGGCTATCACATCCGAAAAGTCTTTCCCTCTGTCCCTACCACGACCCTGAGATAATTTCAGGTCGATACTTTTGAATGCAGCAGAAGGTCCTGTTTGCCCAGGATAACACAGGCGTGGAGATGGAATGCTAATATCAACAATGCCACGACACAGGATGCGTAGTCACAGCTTTTATTCAGAGAACCTCTATTTTGAATATCTTGATCTAACCACTCAGGTTCTATCTGCATCCAACTCAGGATATAAATTATTTTTTTTTAGCTTTTCCTATTATCCAGAACCTGTGATTACCCAGCACCTTCCTCCGGCACCTGCTTGCTTTTATGTCTGGCTTTGCTCTTGGAGTCCTGGAAATGGGCGAAGCTCTATGCTCCTGCCCAACTCGTTGGGTTCTAGAACCACTGGCTCGTCTGTGAGACCGGTCTGCACAGGCAGAGTCCTAATCAAACTCACTCGTTCTGTGTTGCAGTGTAAAACCAACAAGCTCTACAGAGAAACAGCCAACATTGGATTTGGTCTCTTACAAAGTAGAGAACTGTAGAAAATTTAGAACGCCAAGCTAAGCAGGTGAGGAAAAAAATTACCCACAATTAACTGTAATTCAACACTTGTAACATTTTGGTATCTTTCACCTCTCTTTTCTGTTTTTTCCCTAGGCTTAATTTATGACAAGAACTTCCTACTCTGCAACAATTTGCTTTTCACACTTTTTTTCCTTTTATAAACCATGCTGTTCCAAACACCACGTAGCTGAACCTCGCCCATGTCCCCTGGCCATCCTTCTGGACACCTGCTACCTTGTTCATTGGAAATGTGCAATTTTAAGGCTTTTTATATCTGTTTCTAGTCCACCATTTTGATTTTCCCTTTGAGCTAATGTAAGGCTCATTTAATCTTTTACATTAAGCACTCTTTTTAACCTATTACTAATGCTCTGAGTGATCCTTCTGTTTTATGACATCAACTCCTGTTCTGTTTATAGCTTAAAAAAATCAAGTGACATCTTGTTTCAATGTGATCCTAAAGATGTCTTTCAGGCACAGGCAATGGAAAAATGAAAACCGTTTGAGTTCTAAAACCCTCAGGCCACTTGTATCATTCTTTCTGTTGTTGTTTAGTTTTTGCTCTGAGGATTATTATGGGTTGCAATCATTGAACACTTGCTCTATCAGCCGGGGTCTTTGCCGTGAACTCTACTATTTAATACAATCCTCATAGACTAACTATTCCCATTTGACAGGTGAGGGGACTGAGGTCCATCAAGATTACACTTTGCCAAATGACATACAGCTAATGTGGTTGGCAGAACAGTGTTCCTCAAAGACACCCGTGTCCTAATCCCTGGAACATGCGAATATATGGCAAAAGAGATTTAGCAGATACACTTAAGTCGAGGGCCTGGAGATGGGGAGATTATTTTGGATTACCTGGGGGGGGGGTTAATGCAGTCATAAAGGTCCTTATATGTAAAAGAGGGAGGCAGGAGGATCAGAGTAAGAGAAAACATGTGGCGATGGAAGCAGAGTTCAGAGTGATGTGATTGCTGAAAGGGGCCATGAGCCGAGGCACACAGGTGACAGGGGGTACAAGCTGGAAAAGGCAGGAGCCAGATTTTTCTGTGGAAACTCCAGAAGCAGAAGTTAAATAATTTTCTCAAAATCATGTAACCAGCGTAACTGTCACCCCAATGGCCCCAAAGCCTGGGCTCTTTTTTATTTTCAGCATGCTGCCTTCCCAGAACATTTCAACAAGATTCTGTGGAGAACCAAGAATGATTTTAGCCTGTACTGCTGCTTGAAACAAAGTTCTGAGCTCTTTGGGTGGGACAGGTTTGGATACAAAGGCTTCGCTTCCCACGCCTGTCGAAGCCGATCTACTCCTTAGAAACGCGTCAGCAAGAGTGGGCGCACAACTGTCAAGCTAGCTTGCTGAGGTGACAGGTGGATAAGATTGGCACTGTGTCTTCCTGGCTGATTTTAATTGTGCTTTTGGTTGGCGTGAACACAACTTTTGTTCTCAAGTTGATAACGATAGCCTTTTCTTGCCCCTTTCAGTTCCCTGAGAGATATATCTACATTTTTAAAAATTCCGTTACATACACATCTGTGGTTACCCTCTTATTTTTCTAAATGTAATTATCCGGCTCAGTTAAATGATGGAAAAGAATTTATAAAAATCTTTCCCTGCCAACCATCTGAATCTGGCCAGCACGTTCTTGGGGGCGTGCATGTTGGGTATAGTTTCTCTTTATTCTTTCTTCCCCCCCCCCCCCCGCCTCTGCCCCCGGAACCCTTTTAAACTCCAAATATGCTTTTTTAGTGGGACTGACATTTCTTATGATGATTCTTTGAGCAGAGTACTATTGCCGACTAGCATATTTATACATACTTTGTAGGTATATAACTTCAGGTTAATTTGAATTGTTGTCATGTAGAAAACAAAAACATACATGATAGCTCTCTTTATACATTATGAGTTCTACACAGAATGAAGTCATAAAATCATAACTGGGATTTGAAATGTGGAGTTGACGTGGTATTAATTAATCTATTTTTAGTGGGGATAAAAATAATTGCAACAATTCTTAAGAAAGTTGGCTTAAGCTAAAAGGGGTTTAGGTAGAACCCTGGCAGTGAAAGAGTCAGAGACTACAAGTGGTTTGTTATTCATTTTTGTTCGGTCACGGACCCTGTCCAGCACTATTCTTGCTCATGCACCATTAGCATGAATTAGTCTAAGGGTTCCCGGAGAGAAAACTGACAACGATTAGTCAACTTAACTGTGCGATTACCTTATGCTTCAGAAGTTTCACTCCTCATTAGACATGGCAGAAACTCTTGCAAAAGTTCACCAGATATAAATGCAAGGATGCATCCTGTTTGCTGTTTGTTGTAGCAAGAGTTGGAGGCAATCTGGCCACCCGTCACTGGAGGAATGGCTTCATAAAATCTGTTCTGTGCAGTGGTCAGAGGCAATGACCTATATGTTTCCATACAGCAATGTGGGGGCTTTGACAATAATTTTGGGTGGACAAAAGCAACACCTGAGGAAGTATGTTGTCTACAGGAAGACGCACTCAATAGCAAAGAAAAAGCTTCATCGTTCACTTATTCTTCACAAAGAAGAAGCTGGAGCCAGCTGGCCTGGGTGACATCCAGCTTTTCCAGTCTGGTATTGCTTTCCCGCTCTGTGATGCTGCTGATCAAATGAGTGAACCTCTCTGTGCCCAGTGTCCTGCAGTGGAGAATGAACCTACTAATGGTACTGGCTTCATCAGGCTTGATAAAGCTTAAGTGAGTTAATGTGTGTGAAGTGCTTAGAACAAAGCCTGGCCCATAATCAACACCATATTTTTAAGAGCTATTGCTATTCATCCATTCAACATGTTTATTAAGTATTGAATCTAAAATGCTCTGAGCAACACACAGTGTTTATATCATCCAAACAAGAAGGGAGAAACCGGAAAAACTGAAAAGTAGAGAAGGAGCTAGCAACCAGGGTCATCCAGTTTAAGATTCCTCAGACTTTAGGACTGTCACTGGAATAGCAAGGTGTTAAAGCAAACTTGCCACTAACTTCCCTTTGAACGTGCAGATCAGCTTAGCACCAAGCGGAACGCACGACTCTGGGTTGAATCTCACTAGCTGGCTGGAGTGTCCAGCAATATATTTTTCTGGGTTTCATAGAAAAACAGCCACTGCCCTTATCTACATCGCGGCGGCATCCTCACACTTGGTTCCCTGACATCAAAGCTTGTCTATCAGCAGGACTTTGCTCCCGGGTGCCTGGTGCCCAAGGAAAGCGTAGACAGAGGCAGCAAAGGCAGCAGTGCGTGGGAGGACCTAGGTAAACTGAAATGAGTCCTGTTCTTGGACTCGGTCTCATATCCCAAAGGGAGTTTCTAGACCTTGATCAACTCTGGCCTAAGGAGATGGAAATCATTTCTAACCAGGTGCAGAGATGCACAGAGGGGTCCCCTCACACCTCTTCTCAGCATGCTTGAATTTCTCAGGCTTGGCAAGAATGATTTACCCAACCCTGCTCACGTGGCGAATGACAGCATCCTGTACGCACAAGTGTTTGGTAACTGGACCCCTATTCAAAGTGCAGAAGGTCCTTTTATCTCCTAGTTCCTAGGACTCTATGGCTCTACAATGTCATTGGGAATTAATTTGGCTCCATTCAACCCAGCCACAGCAATGAAATGTTTACTGGCCTTAAGTTTTTTTTTTTAGATTTTTATTTATTCATTTTAGATAGGAGAGAAAAAGAGAGAGAGAGAGAGAGAAAGAGAGAGAAGGGGGGAGGATCAGGAAACATCAACTCCCATATGTGCCTTGACCAGGCAAGCCCAGGGTTTTAAACCGGCGACCTCAGGATTCCAGGTTGATGCTTTATCCACTGCGCCACCATAAGTCAGACACCAGCCTTAACTTTTTTATTTTCCCTTTACGCTAAACCAGTGGTTCTCAAATTTGTTGGCACATTAGAATTATTTGGGAGCTTTAAAAAGTACTGATTCACAAGTCCTCTACTAGAGATTCTGATTTAAATTGTCTGGGTAGGTGCCTTGTCTCAGGATCTTTTTAGCAGTTGTAAAGCCAGTAGCCACGGCCACCATCACAGCTGCCTGGCCCATGCGGGTATGCATTAGATTTGGACAGACGGTAATGAAACAACAGAGCCGAGAACTGGTGGGCCATCAGCTTTAATCCTAGCTTGCACCCAGCGGGCAAGTAAAAACACATACTGGGCTCCAAAACCCACTCATTCAGTGCTCACAAAGCTACTGACTTATCTGAGTTTCCTAGCATCAAAGGTTTCTAGCTCACCAGCCTTATTCATCTCTGTTCCCCATCTCCTTCTCTCTACACAAACTGGCTCCTACCTCAGCACTCTGCCATCTTGGCTGCTTTTCCTCTCTTCTGCGTGGCTTTCTCTGCTATCCTCTCAAATCTAATCTCAGAAGAGAGAGAGAGAGAGAGAGAGAGAGAGAGAGGCGGGGAGAGGGGGAGCTCCCGGTTGGCCCCACTTTATAGTGTAGATTCAAAACCCTTAATCCAATATACAAACAAGGAAGTCTCTGATACAAAGTCACTCATCTGAGGCATAATGGGAGGATTCCTCATGAGAGTGCACCACCCACATCAAAAGGGTGGGAAAGGCCTAGTCCAAAACTAAGCCTTGGGCTATAAGGATCCTGCCTGCCTACAGCCCATCCCCCAACACACATTAATATAATCACGCCCATCCCAAGCAAGAAGGGAAACCAATATTATCACCTGGGCTGTGGCTTCCACTTGGGCAGCGCCATCTTTAACAAAGTGAGCATAATATATTTTATCTGCCCAACAGCAGTCATCTGGTGATTTTAATATGCAGCACAGTGTGAGAATAATTCAAACAGTGACTCATGTGAGCTACTCAGTGGAGGTGCTTGTGTTCTCATTTACACCCTCATGTCATCCACGGACACGGGTTACTGACTGTAAGCGAGCCCAGGGAGAGCCATCTTCAAAGGGTCCCGCACGAACCCGCCCAGAACTGCTATGAGCTTTGGTACTTTTTACAAAGTTCACTGTTCCCAATGTCAACATAAGAAACATCTCAACCTGTACAGAATTTTTATAAGTTTATTTGAGCCAAACTGACAACAATCACCAGGAAGCAAAATCTCAATGGATTGAGAAAATAAATGTGTCAGTTTTGTAGCTTATTTTTATGCATTAAAATAAAAGAAGGAGATACACAAAATCCATTGATGATGGATTTAGGGGGTGGGAATATCTGGGGCTGGATAATAAAGCAGAGTCGAGAGACAGTACTTGCGTTACACGGGTGGGCACAAACAGCTCACAATTGGCATTGTCAGCACATAGACGTGGTATGCGGGAACAAGATGGCAATGAGGGCTTTTGTGATCTTGTGCCCTGAGGGGTCTGGAAAAGATCACTTTGACATCTCAAAAGTATGTTATCTTAGATGCAAAGAAAACCAAGGGACAAGTTCACTTAAGGCAAAGATTGACCTTTGTCAAGGAGGCTGCTAGCCTAGGACATGACTGCCCATCACAACTCGCTTTCAATTAGGAATTTTTATGCTCAGACCATCCTATGAGGTCACTTCTGGTCTCTGAGTTTGTGCAGCTGCCACATAAGCCTCCCCTGAGCATGCCAGGTTCAGTGTGTGGCATCTTTTTCGTTCACACCATCCCTGGGGACTGAGAAGACACAGTGAGTCACTGCACCTCAGAGTTCCTTTTGAAGTTCAAATCACGGTGATGGAACCTGCATCCTGAGAAACTCTAGCCAGTCCATAATGGTTCTTCTGTTCAGAAAAGGTCATCTGGAAGTTTTCCCCAAGAGGGAAAATATTGTTTTGCTTTTTGTCAAAAAATAAAAATTACAATGGGTATAAAGTTATATGTATGTTAAATTTACACACACACAAACACATCTTAAAGCAGAGACCAAGAAAAAAGGCCAGGAAGGGGTGGGGGCCAAGTACATTTCTATTTATTCCTATTAACATTGTTTTTTCCAAGAAGACACAGTTAAAAAAAGAAAAAACAATAACAGACTGTATTTGCAGAATCTGATGGCGTGGTAGAAACAGGTAAAACCTTCTGGGTGAACTTCGTAGGTTTGATGAACTGTTGCAGATAATTCACTTCACACAGATTTTATTGAGCAAATTGCCTTTTCCTTGTTGTTTTTCTTTTCCTGATTTGGCATATTCAAGTACTGCTCTAGATGCCAAAGATCGGGGGTCCCCCCGGGTAACACAAGACTTCCGCTTGAGGAACCACGTTATTGACGTCCTCTGCAGGAGGTGGCCTGCTTCTGACGCTGCCCGGTCAATTCCAGGAACCAACAGCAGAATTGCTGTTTTGTCATTCTGCAGCCCATGGATAGCGCTGCAACTTATAACAGTTATAGCGGGCCCCTTGGGTATATTGGTGGCCCTGTGTGATATCTAGTACCCATCCCGTCTAAGTGTGCACCCCAGGAAATCCAGAGATGCAGGATGAAGGAGCTTTGTGCCTCTGCATGTGCTATTTAAACCATTCTCAATATCATTCAGCTTCCTGTCCTGCAGAGGCTTCCTGGAATGAGTAACCGATTAGCCAGTATGGATTGTAGATTTCAGCATCACTAAATAGGCCAGCATAGGCAAGACAAGTGCGCTTTTTTTTTTTTTTAATATATAGGAACATTAAAAATAAATCAGAGTACATACTCCAGGATAAGCAGATACACTACTTGAGAAATGGGACTTACACTCTCTAAAACCAGAAAGATTCTTTATCATCTGAAATGCATGTTCTTCCCATCTTTCTAAACTGATTTCCTCCTAAATATATTTCTATAATCTCAAAACATAAATGGTAGTCCCCAGATCTATGCATAGACTATTGAGAGACTGAACAGTTCACATCATCTTGTGACTTAATTCTATTTTCAACAGCATACACTATTAAAATAGACCAACAGCTGTTATTTCCAGCACAAATCAGTTTTGTGTTTAAAATAAAATAGCATTTGGAGCGAGGTTTCACAACAGTATAGAGCTGGGAAATACTTGAAGTTTTACTGCGTCTGCCATGAGCTTAATCTTTTTCAAAATCTGCCCCAGGATGAACGTGACAGGTCCATGCATTCATGGAACAGCCTGGTGGAGGCTCTCCATTCCGGGAGTTAGTGCCAGAGTTATCTTGTGTCCTCTGTTCAGACATCTCCTTCTTCTTTTTCCCTAAGTCAATACCTTTTACTTGTTGCTCTAGCTCATTTTCCTAGAGCTTTAGATTTATGGATTGACTCTCTACCTTTCAATAGCTTCCAGCCTGGAGCTTCCTTTTCTGGCTTCTGAGCTAATTACTGATCCCTGGAGTTAATTATTTTCATCACGGGTAGAAGGTAAAGTGCGGCCCTTGACTGCTGTCAGCTTAGAGCTGTCTGGCTCTCCCAGCTGGACCGGGGAGTTCTGTGAGACATAAACAATTTCACCAAGTATCCATATCAGACGTTGCCACTCTCTGACCATGGATGGAGCAGGACAAAAGCATGTCTGCCCACAGTAAAAAAACAAGAACACGGTCCAAACCAAAATGGCCAAACATTCCCCTTACTGGGTCCACATGAGCAACTGCTGCTGCTTTTCAATGTTACAGCTTTAGTGAAACCCTGTTTCTTCTGTCCAGTGGGAAAAAAAAGTATTACGATACTTAATGCTCGAACTGTCCCTGCTTTCTGAGAGCACCCGGTTCAATACAAAACCGTGCTTCCTCGAGCCTTTCTTAAAATGACGCGCCGTCTCCAATCTTAATACAAGCTCATCCTAAAACCTTCTTATGGAGACTCTGCTCCTTTCATTCTCCAGAACGGGGTTCTCACTCATCAGAAAGGGCCAGCCCACCTACCCTGTTGAATGTAAGTGTGTTTCTGCTGGTGTGTGGCTGGACGGCATTGGCCATGGAGACTCCATCTCCATGAAACATTCATTTGATGACAATACATTTTTTGACATGATCTGCGAACCTCCGGACACCAAGTACCAGCCTCCTAGACAGGCCCACTAAGTTGGCTCTGCAGTATGAGCAGACCTGAACAATCTAACTGAATTTTTTTTATTTTCATATTTCAAAAGAAAACACATCAAAAATAGCAAACAAAGTTCTGATTTATTTATTTTTTCTCTCTACGGGCATCAGGTAGTGAGAGGCAGAACCATGTCTGACATCCATTCTTCTCATGTTTGGTTTTGTACCTTTTCTGCTCTACCACACTATTCAAAGAAGTACTATTCCCAAATACAATGCACCTTCGGACACAAAGTTCAACTTCCTATCCATATCTATTGAATTGAGTTTGGTTTCCATTGTCTCTTTAGAAAGCACTTTAACCTTCAGATGCTGGGCTCTGTCCAATAATTGGACTACCCATAAGTCACTTTTCGCTTTGATTTTAATGCTCCTGTGGGCACTGTGGATGGGGGCAATTATTTCTGAGGTGTGAGAAATCTTATTTAGTTGCGAACTCTTGTCAAAGCTGCTGTTTTCTTTTCTGCTCAGATCTGGCAGTTAGCTGTGTAGAGCCATAACCAAAAAGAGGTACGCAATGTTTTTGAATCACTTACCTCCCATAGTTAAAAGAGAGAAACCTTGAGAAAGGAAAATTTGAAACAAGTTTTAAAAAACTCTTTCAGCTGGATTCCCGGTGTCATTCTTCTTTCTTGAAGAAATGGTTACAGTGAGGCAGGTGTCTCCCAGATACGATTCCTCACTCTCATCTTTTAACTCCAGAGGGGAGGTACTACTTGATAGCCTCTCTTCCCATTTAACATTATATAATAAAAGTAGTGCCGTGTTTTCAGATGTTTTGCATTCTACATAATTTCAAGGAAGCAGAGTATTATGTTAACGCATAGTAAACATATTTTGGACATTTTGTTCTTTCCAGTTTTTGAGTTTTTTTGATATAGACCAGGCTGCAGAAAAAAATACCTTTGTGCATATAGCCGTTGGCTTCTTCTGAATTCCTTTTCTAGGTTAATTCTCAGAATGTGAATGATGGTGTTGCCTTTCGGAGACCAGGAGCATCTCGGTGGCCTGGGTTAGAAATCACCGCCTAACTTTCCAAAGTGCTTGTGGGCCACCAGTAGCGTGCATCGCTGAAACCTCATCCGAATTGCAGATTATGATAAAAACTATTTGCCCCTTGATTTTTGAACTGTAAAACAACACCTCTGTTTTACTTTATCTCGTCTTTCTCCATTGTAAAGGGAAATTGTTTTTTTGTTTGTTTGTTTGTTTTTATTTATTTTTTATCACGTTAGCTACCTTTTGCAATGGTGATTTCAGGTTTTCTGCTGACCTAAGTTAAATGTTATTTATTTTTAGCCCTATCTCTAGAGTTGTGCAACATAATAAAGTAGACATTCTCAGGCTGGAAAAAAAGCCAGACTTCTCTGGGACTTGGGGGAAAATTGAGGAATAAGAAGCAGAGATGGTGTAGTCTTGCTCTAGTAAAGAAAGGGGTCCTCCAATATGCTTCTTTGTGTCCGGAATTATCATTTTAAGACCTATTCTCCCCTCCTCGCCTTCATGGGCATTTTAACTTTTGATCTTCAAAAAAATTTTCCATTTGATTTTCTTTGGCTATGTTTCTATTGGGCACTTGCCATCTCTTCGTAAATTGGGACTAGTGTGTATGTAGCATAGAAGATTTTCTTTTTATTTGAATGGAGGCCAGAAGAAAAATTTCCTTTCACCAGAGCAAGTGGGAGTAAACTTTTGTTGGAAGAGAAGTTTCACTTACTATTAGAAGGCTACTCTGTATTTTCTACACATTTAACAATGTTTCCTTTTGTTTGGAAAGAGCATGATGATTCTTTTCTTAGAAAAACTAACCATTTCTGAAATGATTATAGTCTTTGGAGAATACACTTGTTTCATAAATGAAAATCAAGGTTGTGTAGACAATGGAATAGATAATTTATTAAGTTTATTGGCATGACATTGGTTCAATAACATATATAAGTTTCAGGTGTACAGTTCTATAACACATCATCGGTATATTGTGTTGTGTGCTCACCAAAGTCTAGTCTTCCATCACCATATATTTTACACTCTTTACCCTCTTCATCCTCCTCCCAGCCTTCTTCCTCACTGGTAACCATCATACTGTTATCAATGTCTATGGATTTGTTTTATAAGTTACACAGGCTGTCTCTAGATACCCTGTCACTATAACTTTGGCTACCTACCTGTAGTCTTTCAACTGGATATGTAGAAATATATACATATAACTTGATCTTTTATAGTTAGCCTCACCCTCAGATTTTTTGATGGTGAAATATGAACTTTGATTTCATTAATTAAAGATGACTCAATATGGCATTTCTAATAATTTCTTTCAAATAGCTATTTGAAAGTTCAAACTCCCAAACAGAGCCATTTTTCTTCCTTTTAAGAGATCTCCCCTGTCTGACCAGGTGGTGGAGCAGTGGATAGAGTGTTGGCTTAGGATGCAGAGAATCCAAGTTCAAAACCCCAAGGTCACCAGGTTGATCACGAGCTCATCTGGCTTGAGCGGGGGCTCACCAACTTGAGTACAGGGTCGCTGGCTTGAGCGTGGGATCATAGACATGACCCATGGTCTCTGGCTTGCACCCAAAGGTCACTGACTTGAAGTCCAAGGTCGCTGGCTTGAGCTGAAGGTTGCTGGCTTGAGCAAAGGGTCACTGGTTAAGCTGTAGCCTCCAGTCAAAGCACATGAGAAAACAATCAATGAGCAACTAAGGTACTGCAGCAAAAAATTGATGCTTCTCATCTTTTTCCCTCCTGTCTTTCTGTTCATATCTTCCCCTCTCCTCTCTCTCTCTCGTTCTAAAGAAATAAAAAAGAGAGAGAGATCTCCCCTCCCCTTCCTCCTTCCTGATGACACACAGGGGAGAAGTTTGTATGGGGGGAGAGGAAACAGTAGCGCTGCTGCTGGGTCCTTGCTGGATTTCTCCGATGGGTCCTCATCCCGTCTGGCCACTGGCACCCTGTCTTAGTGCCTGCTGAGTGGAGCTGGACTTACAGGTTTGGGGCACCATATTGGCCCATGTTGCTGAAGACCACCATCCACGTCATGGCTTGCGTACGGTCTCAGCAATCTCATGTTGGTCCATCAGTCTTCCTAGCACCCTCTCCAGATGAGATTGCTCTCACCCTCCCCCCCAAAGCCACAGAAAACTGCCCGGATGCCCACCTCACCCATTTGACTTTATGCCCATATTGTATGTCCTCAGGTAAGGTAGTGCTTTCTATAGTGTGTGCCCAGAGCATCAAAAAGTAGGTCCCACCCCTTTGGCGGTCACTGAAGTAGTCTTATAGCTTCCACCACTTCCTCTCCACTCCAAGTTTACCCTCAAGGTAAAATACCTTGCCTGGTTTTGACTTCTAGCTTTTTTTTCTCTCTCTGTCCTTCTCCATCTTTTTTCCCTCACCACCCACCTCTTCTCATGACTTCTCCCTAGTGTAGGAAAGCTTCTGTCCAGTACTTTGTCCAGGGCCCAGCGCAGAGCAGAGGCACCCAACAGAAGTCTGTTGAAATGAGATAAAATGAAGGCGTACTGATGTGCTGCTTTGGCTGGATTTCAGAGAAATCATCCAGTGTAGAAAGAGACAAATAAACAAAGGGATCAAGGGCTCCACTCCCCAAGAGTGATAAACTGAAAACTGAAACACAATTCTGCATTACATTTCAAAGCAAATGGGTAGGGCATGTGGGTCACAGCCCATTTCTCAAGGTCTGTGATTCCTCGGTGACATTTTCCATGGCTGCCGTAGCCTAGAGCGGGCCCTTCCTTTCCTGATCTCCTGTGTCTCATGTTAACTTCTTCTGTTCGGCATTGGTTTCCTGTCCTATGCTATTAATGGTATCTTCAAATGTTTATGTTTTGTCCTTCCAGTTTGACCAGAAGCTCTTTAAAGGAGATTATATTGTGATCTTTCTTATGTCTTCTTTTCACGCAGGTCTGGGACCCAGCTCAGACTACAGCTGCAGGTGCTTCACAGGGAGCCTCGGGGAGGGTCTGCACTCTGTCCCCAGCACCCTCTCCCTGCCACCCTCTCACTACTGTTGTGCTAGAGGCCTCTGGCTCCTATCTTGTTACTCTCTGGTCTCTCTCTGCCCTTTCTGTTCTTAAGGCTGTTGGTTCCACAGCCTGTTGATTTCTAGCGTCCAGCTTCTCTCTGGATGAAATCCTTTGGGTTCCTCTCTCCTAAAACTTGAGTCACAGGCCAGTCCTGCTTTCCCCTCCTTTCTGATGGCTTTTTCCAGTGCCATAGCCACGAGCCCTGGCTTGTCTCGAAGGAGATTTTGCACAAAGCACTGAGTCAATATTTGTTAACTGCTGACGTATTCCCTCCATAGCTCTTTCTTTCATTAAAGCAGCTGTTATTATTATTTTGTTTTAATCAGAGAAGTAGCATCATTATCCTTAAAAAGGTATAAATATTTATTAGGTCATTTGAGTCAGCCTGAGTGCAAAGGAGAACATGGATGCCTGATGTTTGTTTATAGATGTGGCAATATTTTGTTGCTCTTTGTTAAGCAAAGCTTGAAAGAAGAAATGTATAAAGTCAATTGGATGACCCTGTTATCTTAGGCAAATTGTTCCATGTCTTGAGGTTGATTCTTTTCTATAAATGTGAGAATAAAACCAGAGGTTGTAGGTATGGCACTGAAATTTTGAGAGGCTGAATTAACTTGACATTTGTGAAAAAAATTGAGAAACTGTATAGTGTTTGCTCATATAAAGCATTATTACTATACTATGTAATTTAAACTGTAGCTGAGTGCTCTAAAAAACAAATTTTCCACTTGCGCAAGAGATACCAAAATTGAATGGAGTGCTTTATGACAACTACCTAAAACAGTTAAAGAACCATGAACCTGAGTGACTCCCTTATGCTGGTTCTTACTGAATGTAACTGAAAGATCCACAAACAGTAGGATGTGTTTGAAAATCCTGTACACTACACAGATCTATCAGTCACTCCACACTGCCCATGGAGCTAGTTTAACATAACTGCTATTGACATTTTTGCTAGAAGTTAAAACCTCCTGACTCTGACCTCTCTGCTAATTTGGTACATTTCTTCACTGGTATGTGTTCTCTTGCCTGCAACTAAATAGACTCATGTTTTTGTTTGTTTGTTTTAAAGTTATATTTATTATAATTGAACGCCAATGGACTTAAATTCTTTGACACTGATACCTAGCCCCTCCTAGCCTCACGTCTTGGTGAATTAGACATGGGTTTCATCTTGCATTTATACCCTCACCATCTAATTAAGTGCTGTGAACATTCTAGTCTCATCTCAAGTCCCACATTCTCCATAATTTCTCACTGATTTGTGCTCAGGGATTTCCCCCTCCATTGAAGTCCTCTTGCAGGAATTGTTGGTAAAGAGCATTTGCCATCCTCTGGCAGCCTTTGTGCATTCTTCCATTCTGAAAGCACCGCAGTGCCCTTCTGGGAAATGACTCACTGGGTAAAGTAACAGAGGAGTAATAAATCAGGGCTCTCTGCCCTCCCAGGTGAGGGGTTGAGAGGTCCTCAGGGGTTTGTTCCACCAGATCCTTCCTCTGACATCTCCAATACAGCCAAGGTCATGGTATTGTTCTAAACTTAGCCAATTGTATTCTCTCTACTGGGACTTTGAATTTTGAACAGAGCTATGGAAAGGCAGAAAGAAATAGTTGGCAATGCTTATCTGCACAGATAAAGAATAAAAAACTGAAATCTTACTACTTGTGACAACATGGATGGACCTAGAGGGTATTATGCTAAGTAGAGTAAAATCAAGCAGAGAAAGACAGATACCATATGATTTCACTTATATGTGGAATCTAAGAAACAAAATAAATGAACAAACAAAACAGAAACAGACTCCTAGATGCAGAGAACAAACGGATGGTTGCCAGGTGGGAGGGGGTTGGGATGGTGGGTGAACAAGGTGAAGGGATTAAGAAGTACAAATTGGTAGTTACAAAATAGTTACATCACGGGGATGTAAAGTACAAAATAGGCAATAGAGTCAATAATATTACAAAACAATTTTTAAAAAGGGCAGAGATGATTGGCAGTTGTTCATTCATTCCAGGGGTGGTGGCTTAGCTAAACTCTCAAGAAGCTCTTTGCAGTTTCCTCCTTGTGCAACCTTCTTCCCTATCCGCTGGCTTTTCACATGCCTTCATTATATTTCTTCTCTGCTTCAGTCACTGTTGCATGCAACAAAAGTACCCTAAGTGATACATATTTCTTCCACTCAATTATACCTGCCATTTAACGCTATGAGTTGGGACTTAAGTGTTCTCTGGGTGTTTGTCTTATATTCTCAATTTGATTCTTCCACAAGGACAGGGACTGTATCATATTTTCCTTTGCATACCTGTCACTGTCAAGTCCTCCATGGTGCTAGGACTCCATGGACTTTTGTTCACTGATGGATTATAGACAGCTGGAGCTTCCTCATGCCAGATGTGCTAGTCTAAAGCTTTTGAGCAATGTGCTCTTGGAGGTTTGGGAAGAGCCTGGGTTCAGGGCTGCATCTTTACGGTCTCTGTGTACCTCTGGGGAAACTGGTACATAGTTTTCTTTAATTGCCTTTGCTTCCTCCAAGGGGAAAATGGGGGGAATAAATGGCTTCCATCAACTACATGGGGGTAGTTTGATGCAAAATTTAACATCCTGACTTTGGTTATGCTTCGAGCTTCTTAGAGATATGCACCATGTAACTACTATATGAATATAATCAGGAACATTTTAAAACCTTACGAGGATTTATTTTTGAAAACAATATGCTCATCTTCCTCTAAACCTTCACTAAAGCATGTGCCAATGAATGTTCTCCAGGGCAATGTTTCAGGGAGAACAGTGAGCTGCAGTGTGGCATGGCCCTGTTTCTTCTTTCTTCTCTCTCTCTCTCTCTGTGTTTCACATACTGCACATGCCTTCACCACACACAGACATGTGGCTGGATCAGCCACTCAGGGTACCCTTACTGAGTACCTACTCTGTGTGAGGCACTGTACCAGGCTCACAGGAGGCAGCAAGTAAAAAGAGTGTCCCTAACCTTTTGGGGGAGACATTCATTTATTCACCCATTCAACAAATATTTATAAAGTCGACTATGTGACAGGCAGTCTTCTACATTCCTAGGTACAGTGGTGAATAAATGATGTAATCAAGTACTTTAATTCCCTGTGAGAGATGCTGAAATTCAGGCGTGTGCGGGGTTCAGTGAGAACAGTCTCCCAGGGGATGTGTGCCGGGGCTGTGTCTGGAAGGGCGTACATGGCAGGAAATCAGAGTAGTGGAGGAAACTATAGATGAACTTGGGTGAGTCGTGGGGGCAAGAGCTCCATAGAATTCTAGAAGAGCAGAGATATGGGAAAAGGACCAAATTAAGGACCAAGAGTCTGCAGGATGGAGTGAATATTTTATGACTATAAAACACATACCTGCTAATCTGAAAAAAAAAACAAAACCAGCCCACATTTATCTAATTGAAACTTCCTACTCAAATATTCAGCCCATTGTTGGGTGTGAGAAAGTTTTACCTGCTCTGTTTACAAGAGGCATTTGATGTTTATACCCCAGTCTTTCTGTGGGAGCTGCCATTGCCGGGTTGGAAACTTTGCATTAAAATCAGGAACCGCATGGCATGGTTTTCCTGCGTTTCTCTCACAGGCAGAGGGAGCTTTATTATTTCAAGATGCATGCCAAGTATTATCAGAAGGCATAGGAGCTTGGGAGTTACCAAAATTTCAGCTGATTCACAAGTAGGCTGTTACAAACTGTGACATCTTGATTTAACACTCCCCTGGCTAAGAAACAAACCCTGCAATTTAAGAACACTGTACCCATGACTATTTTCGGATGACTTTTGAACCATTTGTATGTAATTTAGGATTTATTGGATTTCTTTGAACATACATATGTAATTCCAGGCTTAACAGTTGTTCTGTGAATAATCAAATATTTATATAATTTTTTCCAAATGTATTTATTTACTGTAGAGTCTATGAAATATTTATACCGATTTTTAAAGAAAACATATACATTATGCACATTGCCTTGAATTTTCTCTTGATGTAGGTACATTGACAACTTAGAAGGTTGAAAGACTCCCAAGGATGTCTCTCAGACTTTTCAGTAACCACGGGAGGCTCCGTCCCTCAGGAAAACACCTGGCAATGGAGTTATGTAATTAAAACCTATGTTGGGGGCCACCCCAATTTCCTTGGAGCCCCAACTTCCTCTTTGTTTTTGGGTCTCAAATGGCAGGAGGAAAAGTTGGAATAGTTTCTCCCAACTTCCACCTTCAGCCTCTCAGGTCCCAGGTGTCTTTCTCCACAGGACAGATAGCACCTTGTTTTTTCTCTCTGGGACACAGAACCTCCCCAGCTGCAAAAGGAAAGATTCTTTTCTAGGAAAATAGAATTGAGGTTCTCAGACTCAATTTCTAGTTATTAAAGTGTTACCCTGCATAGTCATCAAAAACTACATGAAAAGGACCTTAAAACCAATATTTAGATTTCTTTCTAGGCAGACCCTAAATGCAACTGATGGCAAATTCCAGGAACCAGGTATGGCAGAGCTGTGGCTGCAGCTGGAAATAAGGTTAATGTAAGTCCTGCGACACAGAGAAGTACAGACTTAAATCTTGTCAGGAAATAAGGTTTAAGAACTGTTTTAAGACTGTTCAGACATTGTATTGTGACACTGATTAGTCACAAGAACATCAGCTCAAGAATATGACTTCTTGCTTGTTTTTCCAATGATATTTCTAATGCCATTCAGACATTACAAAATAAGTTATGTTTGGCCTAAAGAGAACATGACTGTCCCAGAGAAAATTGCATGGCAGTTGTGGAGAAAGTAGAGCAGTTTGTATAACCCAGAGAACAGGGCACTTGGTTTTGCTAAATTTTGTCCTAATGGTGGACCTGGAAATGTATTCTTAGCCACCACCTTATCCCAGGAGGTTCTAAATAAGTTTGTCTGAGATGCCTACTGGTAATCTGTATTCTTAAAAATGTCTCTGTTGATTCTGATTATCAGTGAAGTGTGGGAATTTTTGGAGGAGAACCTTACTTATGTGTTTCTTCATTTGAAACACACTTTAATGATTTTCAGTCAAGTACAAGACACTTACTATGCATCCAGGGGTATGATCGGTGTATGGGGTAAACAGAAGGGTCAGACTTTAGTTCTTCTCACGGAGTTTACATTCTAGTTAAGAAGACAAAACAAACATATGCATATTAGTCAGGATAGCTGCAGTAACAAACAAGCTTCCTTCCAAACCTCAGAAATGTAAAACAAAATTTATTTCTTATTAAAGTACAGACACAACATGTATATCAGGGGATTCCACTCATTATAGTCATTCATATCTAGGTGATAGAGACCTTGTCTCAACAAATACTTCCAGGACCAATGAGTGGGGGTGGGGAAAAGAACTCGAGAGAATCTCTCACTAGCAATAAATGCTGTGACTGGAAAGTAATATGTCACCCATTTTTTTTTTTTTTTTTTTACAGAGACAGAGAGAGAGTCAGAGAGAGGGATAGATAGGGACAGACAGACAGAAAAGGAGAGAGATGAGAAGCATCAATCATCAGTTTTTCATTGCAACACCTTAGTTGTTCATTGATTGTTTTCTCATATGTGCCTTGACCGCGGGCCTTTAGCAGACCAAGTAACCCCTTGCTTGAGCCAGCGACCTCGGGTCCAAGCTGGTGAGCTTTACTCAAATCAGATGAGCCTATGCTCAAGCTGGCGAGCTCGGGGTCTCAAACCTGGGTCTTCCGCATCCCAGCCCGACGCTCTATCTACTGCGCCACCGCTTGGTCAGGCAATATGTCACCCACTTTTATACACAACTCATTTGGCCAGACAACTTATGTGGGCTCTCTCTGTCTGGAAAAGCAAGGGGAAGGGATGTACAATCTAAAAAAAGAACTAATTATTAGCATGTACTATAATATGAAGCATGATATATCTGTATTTATATCTATCTATGCTAAGTGCTAAGACCATTATATATATTTATATTTACATATGTAAACACACTATGGTATATGTCTATATGTTATATATAATATGTATAATTTTAAATGTTGTTTGTATTATATATAATCACATACCATAACATAAAGAGCATTAAATTTATATAATCAAGTAAAGAGTGAATTCCATACAATAGAGAGAATCATGAAGGGAGAAGCTATCTAGAAAAGATATAGGGTGAACAGGGCCTCTATTGGTGGATAGGATAGGCAGAATAACAAGAGAATAATAACAAATACCTATTTGTCATGAAGCATATGCCATGTAAAGCCAGAAACTGGGCAAAAATTAAATCATTGCCTAACTTAATTATTAGAGCAACCCACTGAAATAGATTTTATAGATGAAGCAGTTGAGGTTTACGGAAAGTGAAGTCCATTCTCCAAGATCTCAGAGCTAATGAACAGTGGAGCCAGGATTTGAACTGAGAAAGTAGTAGGTTATTATAAGGAATAAAGAAAATGTGAGTCAATGCAAGAAGATGGAAATAAGCGTGGCCTATTTGTGGTATGCGGAGGAGACCGCCCGACTCAAGCACCAGGGTGGTCTGCAATTAGCGAAATGCTAAAGTTAACTTCATTTCCAATTCTACTTACAGTACAAGCAAATCTCCAGAACCTTTAAGGAAATAAATATGTTTGTGGTCTGAAAAGAAATAAAATAAGATTGCTGCCTTTGGAAAATAACTTTTGACTTTTGGGGATTTGACCTTTAGTTTTTAACATGCTTTACGGCCTTGCTGACCTAATGGGATTGTGCAGAACTTACTCTTGTCGCCAATTTATCAACCTCCCCCTCTTTTGCCAACTTTGATGGGAGTGAGACTGACTCACACTGATATACATAGAAATTTAGATTCACTGCTCCTCTTTTTCAAGAAGAACATCATGAAGCATATTTGTGAATGGAAACAGATTTGAGTGATGGATGCATATGGTAATTTGGAATAGTGAAAACAGCCATGCCAATCAATTTTTGAAATATTTACAGAGAATGATGTCTGCTGATGTGGTTCTAAATTGCAGTCCCTGCTGACTTGACATGTGTGTGAGTTACCCAGCTCTGAATTATGGGGCACCTGAACTACTGGCTATTTCTTCTCACACAGTGCTTCAGGGAAACACACAAATTGAAGGCATGATCAGCATAATTCAGATGAAAGAGTTACACAACCTTCAAAAGGAGACCAAAACAATTCCCCAAGAACAAATACATCAGTTCTGAAACTCTAACTCTTGAACAATATGGATATTAGAAGTCAAAGGATTAGCATTGACTTCACTTTAATTATTTGATTAATAATAATGCCTAACATTTATTTAATTCTTAATATATGTTAAGAACTTGGCTAAGCAACTTGGTTGGCATTGTCTTTTTTAATGACCATACCAAGTCTATGAGGTAGGTGACATGCTCATTGTGAAAGTGAGAAAATTAGGACTTTGATGGAAAAGTAACTTGCTCAAGGTAATGGAGAAAAGAAATAATGAGGTTTATTTTATGTTTCAGTTCTTCTGTTTAAAGATAAGTCTTTGAAAATAATTCACCTATTTAATCCATCTTTATTAAGTTCCTAGTATGTACCAGAAACGATGCAGGACTTCAGGATAGGTAGAAGAATAAGTCACAGTCCTATCTTTTGAGTACCTCACTGTGCTTCAGGGAAAGATGCAAGTAAACAGGGGATGATAATAAATTAAGCTAACTAGAAATGAGAGACCCAAATGCAAGGTATTATGGGAGCAGAGAAGGAGAGCACATCTTCTAGGAGGACAAGAGTTAGAGCAGGGGTGCTCAATACGTCGATCGCAATCTACTGGTAGATCGCGAAGGAAGTGTGGGTAGATCACATGACATTAAAAAGACATTTGTCTTTTGAATGGCATACAGGGTAGCCAATCTGACGTCTGAACTTTTGATACCCTACGCATGCGCGTTAAACCGCGCTAACTTGTTCAGTTACATTGCTGCGTAGTTAGCCTTCAATTTATTTAAACTAAATACAACAAAGGGTATAAAAATGAGTGCCGTAGCTGGTCCGAGTAAGAAGCCTAAAACCTACTCCTTTCATACAGAATGGGAGGGGATTTTTTTCACTATGTCATATTCTAAGTGCGTTTGCCTCATCTGTCTGTGTGCCATTGCTATTCCAAAGAAGGGAAATGTGGAGCGGCTTTTTTCAGACTGTTCATAAAAACTATGACATTGACTTTTCTCTGAAAAGAGAGCTGAGAAGGAGAAAGGTGAAAGAAGAATACACAATATTAAATAATAATAATAATAACTTAAATAATTATAATATAGAAGAAATAATTTTTTTTTAATTCATTTCAGAGAGGAGACACAGAGTGAGAGAGAGAGAGAGAGAAAGAGACAAAGGGGGGAGGAGCTGGAAGCATCAACTCCCATATGTGCCTTGACCAGACCAGTGCAGGGTTTTGAACTGGCGACCTCAGTGTTCCCAGGTCGACGCTTTATCCACTGCGCCACCACAGGTCAGGCAGAAGAAATAAATTTATGTTTTGCATTTTTATTGTAGGTAGATCATTTTGACTTGGTCATCTTATAAGTAGCTTGCAAGCTGAAAAAGTGTGGGCACCCCTGAGTTAGAAGATTAGATGTTAGCCAGGGAAAGGTAGGGAAGGGGATTCTAGGCAGATGGAAGAACCCAAGCAAAGGCCCAGAAGTGCAAACCACTTGGTGTGATGTGTGGGGTTCTTTAAGAGCAAACTCTAGTGCACAAAATGTCAAGTAAGTGACAAGAAACACTGAGTGGAGCCCTGCTCCCAGATGCCCTGCGTGCTATGCTGAGGCCCTTGACATTTGTCCTGGGGATGAGAGAACCTCTGAGGGGTTTTAAACAGGGCTAACCTTAGTGTTCAAGGTCAAGGGCTACAGATTGGAGTTGATGAGGTGCAACATTTGGAATTTCCTGATTGCTATCTCCAACAGTCCGTCCTTTCTCCTATTCTACGGTATTTGAATGTCAGTATTGACACTCCCTCCCTTCCTTATTCACAAACAGGGTGTGGGTCATCTTCCTTTTGTTCTTTCTTGCCCATGAGAACATGCCTGTGGGAAAACACTGCATTTGCTTATAATGTAACAGCCTGGTGTAGGAGAGTGAGTTGAGCAGTTTTGGGGCAGGACAAGGAAAGAGGAAGCTTGGCTGTGTTTATGCCATCTTAACAAGCAGTCCTGCCCTTGCTTGATAGCAAGGCACCCATTGTCTGTTGGCACAGTGAAGTTCAACAAAGGATCAACAATAGGCTGGATGTGAAGGGGCCATTTCTAAAACCAAAATCTATTTTGCAAAGTCACACATCTATATTATAGTGGAAAGTAAATGTAACAATACTGTCTATCAGGATTCAAGGAATACAAAGTACATACAGCATGTCCAAGAAAGAAGGAAGCCATTGATATGTTTAATAGAGTTATCTAAAGGAGGACCCAGCATCTTCTTCATGAAAGAACACTGTTTTTAAACCCTACATGAGCTTTTAATTTCTTTTTTCATACAAGTATAATAAAAGGCTTAGTGAGTCTGAAAAAAAAAATCATTGTCCCACACGTGCTTCCACAGGGTCACACAAACCGTCTCTGGAAACTGGTCCTGAAGGGGCTGAGGATGATCAACTGCAAATTTGCTAGAATGTAGACAAAGCACACATAATAAAAATCTACTACTACATCAAATCTGCCCAGAAAAAAAATAAATTCAGCAAACCGGAAAGAGATGTCAGACCCGTAATTCTGAGAATTGTGGGTACTTCAAATTTTAGCTGAGAAGAAATTCCAGTGTAAATACTGTGGTGTTGAGGTGAAATGTTATTTTTCAAACTCACATATTTGCAAATGCCAAAAGTCACCCTGTAGTCAAACCCTGGATACAAGTCTTGTTAATGACCATAAGATGAGTAGTTTCCTGTTTTATGCATGAAAAGCACACTCATGTAGACATGCACTCACATGCAAGCCCTCTTCTTCCTTTGTCTTGATACAAAGGCAGTTTTCATAATCATGCTGCCTGCTATTTACAGAGCAAATGCCTGTCCTATTGTCCTTGCATGCTGAGTTGGTCCAAATTCTCCTGAGTGCAGTGGTCGTGTGAAGAGAAGCGCAGATGCTGTGTGCTGAAAAGCTAGCTGGCTCCAAACACGAGGGACAGCGCCTGGCTGACCCACACGTTTGCATTGTAAGGCCTGGAATCCACTGCTCTGAATCAGGGGTCACAAAATTGTTGATAGAAAATCACCACCATGGCCACATAACTCCTGAGGAGGCCTAAACTTGCGCTGCTTGGCCCCGGCGCCATATGTTTCTTCCTGCTCTGTTGCCTTGGAATACAGGAAGAGTTCAAGGGCAATGATTTTATTTAATCAAATAGCAGCAGTAATGACTTATTAGAGGCAAAATGAAACCCACAGAGATGAAAATACACAAACACATACACACAATTTTAAAGTGAAAAGACGTCACAGAAATTAAGAACTACGTAAATTACTTTGAATGAATCTGACGTACAAAGGCACACAAAACCTCCTGGACTATAAGTAAGCATTGCTGTTTGTTAGATTGCTTACTTCTAGTTTGAATAAGTTTTAAAACTGGGCTCCTGCCCTCACTTCTTCCAGCTCCCTCTTCTTTCTTCCTCCCTTTCTGTTATCTGGTTTGCTATATAAATCATTGCAATCATATTTCTTGGCAAACTCGCTAAACCTTTTATTATACTTGTATGAAAAAAAAGCTCATTTAGGGATTGAAAACTATGTTCTCTCATGAAAACAATATGGGGTCCAACTTTAGATAATTCTATTAACTTCCATTCATATTTTTATAGTACCATAAGAATCTATAAAAGGGAAAACACCTGAATTACTTGACTTTGCTACTTCCTTCATTCAGTTATTCTTTTCCAAATGCCTCTAATTTCCATGTAGATAAAGCATCTGTTAAATTTTAGTAAAAGGTCTTTTCCGTTGTTAGTTTATTTTGTTCATTAGATTCTACAAATTCTTTTTTTACAACTAAGTAGTATTCCATTGTGTAAATGTACCATTGCTTTTTTCATCCACTCATCTTAGACACTTGGGCGACTTGCAAATCTTGGCTATTGTAAATGACACTGCAAGGAACATAGGGATGCATATATTCTTTTGAATTAATGTTTTAAGTTTCTTCATATATATGCCCAGAAGTGGAATCACTGAGTCATAAGGCAGTTCCATTTTTAATTTTTTGAGATAAGTTCATACTGCTTTCCACAGTGACTGTGCCAATCTGCATTCCCACCAGCAGTGCATGAGGGTCCCCTATCCTCTACATCCTTGCTAATACTAGTTGTTTGCTGACTTATTTATGATGTCCATTCTGAGAGGTATGAGGTGGTATCTCATTATGGTTTAATTTGCATTTCTCTGATGATCAGTGACACTGAGAATCTTTTCATATGTCTGTTGGCCATCTGTATGAACTCTTCAGAGAGGTGTCTATTCAGGTCCTTTACCCATTTTTTAACTGGATTGTTTGTGTTTTGGTGTTGTGTTTTATAAGTTCTTGATAAATTTAGGATATTAACCCCATTCTCAGATGTATCACTGCCAAATACGTTCTCCTATTTGGTGCGTTGTTTTCTAATATTTTTTTGGGGTTTTCTTTGCCGTGCAAAAACTTTTAGTTTGATGTAGTCCTGTGTGTTTATTTTTTCTTTTTTTCCCTTTCCCTAGAAGATATAGTAGAAAAAACATTTCTATAAAAAGTGTCTGAGCTTTTTACTGCCTATGTTTTCTTTTCGGACTCTTTTGATTTTTAGTCTGACATTTAAGTCTTTAAGTTATTATGTGTTTATCCATGTGTATGATGTAAAAAGGTGGTCTAGTTTTATTTTTGTTTTGCATATATTTGCTCAATTTTCTCAATACCATTTATTGAATAGACTAATTTTATGCCATTGTATATTCTTGCCTTCTTTGTAAAATATTAATTGATAAAAGTCTTAAGTATCTATTTTATTAAATCTGATAAAGTAATGCCAGTGATTTCTTTCTTCATACCCCAAGATATAGAAAATTTATGTTCATTTAATATTAATGAAAAGAGAAGTATATTTTATTCCTCTATCCTAAATGATTAAACATTGATGAACAATGACCAATTTAGCAGGCCAGGTTCTCATTTAATGATCAACAGATAACATGAGGGAAGCAACTCTCTTGTCACTGCTCTTACATGTCATTTAATAGAACTTATAAAGCTCAATCCCTTTGAAAGTGGTTACACTTAGTGTTTCTTGTCCTTGTGTCTATTATTAGCTGAAAGAAAACCTGTGAACTTCCACTGGAAATGATTAGTTGTTTCTTTCTTTGAATTCGTAAAAAATGAACACCCTTGAAGAATGCTTAAGCTCATTTAAGAGGCAGATTTCATATGACGGTTTTGATATAAAAAGTAGTAATTGGACTATTTATTAGCCTAATTTTTGTCATTATTAGGGTAACTAAACTAATTATTACTGAATAATGACTTTATTGAATATATTGTCATGCAGCATAACTAAAATTGTTGTTTTCCAGAATGTATCCCTTTTAGCCAAGAATGGGGTCATCAACTTATTTTTAAACAATTGATTGGCTGTGTGGTTAATTTGATTTAGTCAAAGAGACAACTGAAAGTCAAGCAATGACATTGAATGAGTCTGACATACAAAGACACACAAAAACCTCCCACCAGACTGTAGCTAGGTTTTACTATTTCTTGGGTTGTTTAATTTTAGTTAGAATTAATTGTAGAATTAGTCTCCTGCCGTTACTTCTTCCATGTCTCCCTCTTTCTTCCTTCCTTGCTTTTATCTGGTTTTCTGTAACAATTCTAGGTTGTGTTATGATGTTTTGGATCAGTAAAAGACATAAATACAAGGGGTCCTAGGGTTACAACAGTCTCAACATAGGATGTTTCAAGTTTATAGCACTCATTCCCATAAAAACTTAAAAAAATTGAGATGTGAGTGGTTTGGCTAAGCCATTGGCATCCTACTTATGGACCATGTGGGCAAACTAGTTTGGCTGCACTCAGTGGAAGAATACACAGTGTTTCCTTTTTATAGCTTAGTTGTGTTTTTATGTTCTAGATTATGATTTTACAACTGTGTTAGGATAGGTAAGTGACTTAGGCTAGAGGGTATTTCTACTTACACCAAAATTTGGGTTATGTCACTATCGTAGAAATGGACCTGTGTCGTAACCCAAGGACCCCCTGTAAATACTATACTGACCGACGAGTTAATCCTGCTAACTGAAAAATTCTAATGTGGATATATTTCTTTATTGAATGGGGTTATAATCTACATTTGGCCTTTTGCTGTTGAACTACATGCCCATCAGGGGTAGCTTATGTTTATTTGGAGGCAGCAGTCAAATGGCCACATAGCTCATTGGACTATTGAATACATTCTGGCTTGAGATTGGCTGAAATCTCTGATGTGGATTGATAATGCCAAATTTTGGAGACATCTGTGGTCAGTTTTAAGGTCTTCTTGAGACTATAGTTTTGGCCCAATGTTCCCAGGCTTATAGTAGGTTGCTAGTGAAGTCACAACCTTGGGAACACTTAAATGGCTTGTTTGCATTTAGCACCAGAAATGTCTTGGAATATGTAAAAAGCTTCAAGCTTAGCTGCCAATGGAAATATTCTTTTTGGGATTCAGGATGGAACCTATCTTAAAAAACCCAAAAATTGGAGCATGACTAATTCACATATACAGGTTCCATGTAGATACATTGAGTCTACATTTGCATTCCTTGTGAACCATTTTGAAGAAGGTACTTACATAAACACAAATGAAATCTGACATAAATAGACATAGAAGTGAAATTAAAACCAAACAATAATATAAAGTTATAAAAGCTGCTCTTTTACTCAACTTGTCTTTTGCTTCCTCTATTCTTTGCTATCCTGTTCTCCATCTTTCTTCCATAAATTACCTTTTTAAAGTAAATCTATTTTCAATAAGCTGATGAATGAGTAAAGTTATTTATGAGACTATGAAATCAAACTTATTGTTATTTTTTACCGTAATAAAAATTTTGATATCAGAAAGTAAAATTTACTTGTTTTATAGGAAAATGGTTTCCTTCATGTCACCAAAAATCATTCTACTTTGACAGGCCGGCCTCTGACCACAGTGCAGTAGTTTCTGTGAAGAGAGTATCCTCCCCTACCACTAGAGGCACGCATATCAGCAAATATTTGTTGCATGTTCACTCTGTAGCAGGGACTGTAACAAGTGTTTTGTATAGATTAGTTTATTTAATCTTAGCAACTGTTTGAGATACAGGTACAGGGGGTCCTTGGGTTCCACATACGATGCTTCAAGTTTATGATGCTCACTACCAGAAAAAGTTAAAAAAAAAATTGAGACATGAGTGTTTCAGCTTACGCTTTTAGTGTTGTACTTATGGACTATGTGGGCAAACTCATTTGGTTGCACGCGGCAGAAGAATATGCAGTAACGTGGCACAAGAGTGTGGGAGTTGGCGGCCCCCAGTATGCTTACCTGTGCCATTAGATTGTTAAAAGTGTAAGTGTTCTGTTTGTGTTAGTCTAGGGTGTGTTTCAACTTATACCAAAATTCTGGTTATGTCACTATCATAGGAATAGAACTGTGTCACTGTCGTAGAAATGGAACTGTCATAACCCAAGGACCCCCTGTATTATTATTATTATTTTCATTTTACTAATGAAGAAACTGAGACACAAAAAACTCCAGTAACTTGCCCAAAGTCACATAGCTAGTAAGTGGCAGAGGTGAGATTGGACCCAGGCAGTCTAATGGGAGAGCCCTTACTTTCAACTACAACCATTCCTCTTTTAAAAAACCCACCACATATTAACAATGGCCATTAGCCACTTCCTAGGGAGGAAGATGGAAATTTGAGAAGAGAATCTAAAGGTTAGAGTAAAAATGGCCTCAATTATAATCTAACCCATCCCCCTTATGTTAACATGAAGCAACAGAGGATCAGGGATGCTCATTTATCTGTTTAAGCCCATCCAGCCTTCGTAGGTGACTAGAATCCATTTCGGTAAGTTTCTCTCTACAGTAAGAGTTATATGGACGAAGGCTCATTAAAGATTCATGCTCTATAGATAAATTTTCCTGCATCCTTTATTTAATTTGGCCTAGTGCATCTGGGAATTGACTAATGTCACTGTAAACATAGAAGGCTCAGGACTCCAATTATGGGAAAAAGAAAATCATTATTGATGAGAAGTTGGAAGAACTGAGTTCTGAGTTGGACAGTAACACCCAATGTCTCCAACTTTAATATTTTAGCAGGATTTGTGATATATATATATTTAAAAGTGAAGCATCCTTAATGATAATGCAGAATTCCTGGGTTAAGTTATAAGAAGCAGTTCATACCCTGAATGCTGGAATATAGGCACCAATGTAAACACAGCCATTCAGTGGAGTCCCGAGTCCTGCCTTTCAGCTGAGATCTCTAATATTGCAGAGATGTGGGCTTCCTTCTTTTTTTTCCTCCCTAAAGGCTTTTATGATGGGCATTTTTAATTAGGACACTTCTGATGCACAAATCGGATCTACTCCTGACAGCTTCCTTCTCAACACATATTTTTCCTCTCATTCATCCATCTTATTTGTCAGCCTCCTTTTTCCTCTGTGACTATGTTTGAAATGCTGTCCCACACATCCTTCCATTATAGAAAAGAAATCTGACACTTGGGGAGGCAATATTTCCTCTTACTCTCTGTGTGGAGGGCATGATGGCTAGTTCTCAAAATAGCACAGTCAGCAGTATGGAGAACATTAGTGCTCTGTAGAGGAAACCAGGGAATATTTTTTCTGATGAGATGCAAATTGTACATTCTATATCTCCCATCATTTTGTCTTGAATAGGTATGCAAGCACCTTCAAATCAATTAAAGGGCTGTGATGGCACTGCTTTGACATCCCATTAGCCCTTGACTTTAGTTATGTGTCTATTAGAAGCAGAAATAAAAGTAATTTCGCTAGTCAGAGGTAGAATTTCAGATATCTTGGTGTTCCAAGTCAGATAAAGAAATGTGAATTTAGATGGTTTTGTTTGCTCCATGGCTGTCCTAACATCTAATATTGACTTAAATTTTGAGTTCTTAAAAGGCAAGGATCATATCTTAGTTATTACTATGACACTGTAACTAACTAGGGAAATATCTGCCTTATAGTAGAATCAGAGATTGTCATTGTTCAACTGTTCATTCATGTATGCATCAAATATTTAATGAGTGGTGTGACATGTGGACCCTGTGCTCTGTATGCTTCTAATGGAGAAGGACTTTGGGAATCATCTAACATAATTCTTCCCCATGGAGTCATTTGTTGAACAGGAAATTACTGAGTGCTTACTATGTGCCAGAGATGGTGGTGAGCAGAGATTAAAAAGTCATGATTTTTGGTTTTAAGGGGACTCTTGCCCAGTGGAAGAAACTGAGTTCCAGAAATGTCCAGTGCCATGCCTAAAGTTACACACATCATTAATACAAAGAGAGGTACCAGACTTGGGTCTCCTTACTCAAATACTTAATGTTCATTTGAAGCTTACCCATTACAGAAACGTGGGCCTAGAGGTTATCCCACTCATCTGGGATTCAAACTCTTCAACAACTGCTCTAATACATATTTGTCAAATTGAATGTTCATGGTGTATTGGACAATTGCTAAAGTGGTTCAATCTATGCTTATAAACATTTATCATATGAATTTCTCTTAATTTCCTGCTTACTAAAGAAAATTGGACCTATTTTAGTGTGGTTTAAGTGTAGTAGAGATGTTAAATAACACTGGGAACAAAATTTTTGTTACATCCACAAAAACAGTTGCTCTTACCTAATTCGACTGTGCTGATCTCAAATCTGACACTAGTTTTTTTCTGTAAGCTACAGTGTTTTTGCAATTCAAGAGTTTAGGTTTTCCTCTTATTGTAAAATTTTTAACATTTAGTTTAACATAATGAAGTAGAATGTCTTCTTGGGCATCATCTTTGTGAAAAATATAATAATTTATATAATGCAGTAAATACACTAATACACTAAAAGATATGATTGCATCAGAATTTGTCTTCAATTTTGAAGTGAACATATTAAAACACTTATCTTAATCATAAAATTTGCGCAAAACTTATTTAAATTTCAGTCAAAAATTTGCGTTTGTAGCTCTTGTGTTTGTGTACTTGTTGAGGACAATCTTGTTTGATGCTCCAAAAGTAGTCTGCTCATCACTAACAGCTCCAAGGTTTTTGGGAAACTTATCACGGTGACTGTTCAGGAAGTAAATCTTAACACTTATGTTCCATCCAATGTTGTGGAAAGCCAACAGCATCCTTCGAACCAGAAGTTCATAGTTTTCTGCTTTTTTGTTGCCAAGGAAGTTCTTTGGAACTGCCACAAAAGACTGCCATGCTGCTTTCTCCTCCTTATTCATCTTCCTGGCAAATGCTTCGTCATGTATGAGGGTTCAAACTTGAGGTCCATCGAATACACCTGCTTTTATCTTCTTGAAAGACAAGCCAGGAAAAACAGAAACAATATGTTGAAAGCATTCACTTTCTTTAGTCAAAGTCTGAACAAACTGCTGCATAAGCCAAGTTTGATGTGAAGTGGGGGAAAAATGATCCTGTCTCGATTAACTACAGGTTCATTCACAATCTTTTGCATCTCTACTTCCAGAGCTTCACGTTTCGGCCACTCCTTCTGTGTCCAGTGTTTCTCCCGAGCTCGGCTGTCTCACAAACACAGAAAGCAAGGACATTTTGTGAAACCTCTCTGTTGTCCTAGCAGGAAATTTACCATTTTAAGATCCACACAAATGATCCAGTTATGCTCCTCATACTTCAGAAAGTCGAGGACCCTTTTATGTCATTATAATCTACTCGCAGATGAGTTGAATAACCAATTGGAACCTCTGCATAAACATTACCATTGTGTAGGAGAACACATTTCAGACTCTGTTTAAAGCTGTCAAGAAGTAGCTGCCATTCTGTTGGACTGTAAGCAGTAACGCCTAGCTGGCTGAGAAGACTACTGATATCATGACAGTAAACAAAGTGTTTGTCTTCGGAAAAAAAGTTCACAACAATATATATGTTCACGCTTCCTGAAATGGTATCCTTTAGCTGACCATTCTTTTCTTGAAGTCTGGAGGCTAATAACTCAGCTGCTTTCTTTGAGAGGCCCAAATCTCTTACTAAGTCATTCAATTAGGGTTGACTAAACTGCTGAGGGGTTAATGATTGCTTGGCATCATAAGAAGACCCTTCAGATTCTACAACTATTTTCTCATGTATCTTATCAAAATACACTTGATCACCATGTTCACTTTTTTCAGTCTTAGAAGAAATAAAACCACTGAAAACTGGAACCGGGAGAGCCTCAGAGTGTGGGATAGGTTGTATTGCTGAAGGAATATTAGGATATGTGATCATATGCCATTTTTTCTTGCTGATGTCCTTTGTATGGATCAGACAGAAATAACAGTCACTGCTGTGTTCCTTAGGTTCACACCAAAATATGGGAATACCAAAAGGCATTTCTTTGCATTTTCCTTTTGTCCAGTCACAAATCATTTCCTCACAATTATGACAGACAATATGAGCAGCCTAATTCTTGTTTTGATAGCCAAGAGGAACTTGAAAATAGTCAATAGATGCATGTGTCACAAATGATGAAATATTGTGCATTTGACATTGAAGTGTGTAACAGCCACATATATAACAGAAGGTGTCAGGACTATTCTTACATTTACGCCTACTCGAAGAAGCCATGATTCAATCTTAAAACAAAATAAGAGGGTGTTTTTATCAGATAATAAGTTTTTACATTTAAAAACAACTACAATTATGTAAAAGTGATGTTTGTAAAACATTAATTGCCTTGTGGTTATGTTCAATCCAAGAGTCGTTGCCCTTTAACTCCAATTTAAAAACCAATGCATGCCATTAACTGTAACAAAAAGAAATTAAAATTGCATAAAAACTAGAGCATGCACCAAAAAAAAAATTTTAGGTTTGGAATCAGCAATGCAGAAATATATAGAAACAGTTCTAAACCTCATGCAATAGAAAAAAAAATTTCCCCAGTGTAATGGAAGAATCAGATAGATGGTTTATGCAATGGAATTTGAAAGGTCCTCTGAGTCTAAAAATAATCTCTTTACCAGTATACGGTTACACATAAAATACTACCACTAATGGATAGATTGCTTTGTTTTTCAGCTTGAGAAGAACAGGGCTGGAGGTAAACCTTAATGTAGGGACAGGAAGCAGGGAAAAGATAGTAGAAATCACTCAATAATTATTGCCCAAGTGGTTGATTATTTTCAATGTAAATCAAGGTACAAAGTACTACCAAAATGCAAAAGAGGAAGGAATTCTTACTAGAGATGGAGAAAGGTCACAACAATGTGACTTTGTACATTGATGGATAGATTCAGTTTTAACAGTAAACAAAATTAAAGCAGAATAACATTCTAAAGAGAAGAACACTCACAAGCCATGGTTTACCAAGTGTGGGACAGGGACTTTCTTGGGCGTTCCCGTAACCTTTTAAGGAGTCTATGCAGTCAAAACTCTTTTCATGACAATGCTAATATTATTTTTCTAAAGAAGGCAAAGTAATGATTTAAGGCATCCATGAACTTGTTGGCTGCTTGAATATCAGGTTGAAGGAGGGATCAAAGATGACCCCAAATTTTCTTGCTGTGTTATCAAACACATTATTTGAGGTCTTAAGTGCAACATCCTAGGCAAGGTGCTATTGTTAAAATGCCAGGCTGCCTGATTTAATATTCTGGCTTTAATGGTCCCTGGCTGTGTTGGGCAAGTCACCCTCTGTGTGATTTCCTCTCCTCATCTGTAATATGGTGATACTGTTAGTATCCGCTTAGAAAGTTGCCTGGTGCACAGTAAGCCCTTTATAAATGTTTGCTAAGGGAAATATGGGGTGGAGAAGAGAGGAGGATGCAGGCACTGAGTGTGAAAGCACAGGCAGGTCAAGGACATTTACTGAGTTGTCTCATTAATTATGGGTGGGGTCCCCTAAATTCAATCTACATTTCCATTTCTGATGACATATATCTGACGGAGAGCAGCGTTGGAGAGACTGGCTATTAGACATCTTAGGAAAGTTTTTCAGAAGTTTGCTTTTGTTCATTAAAATTTGCTGCCAATTTAGCCAGGTGTTTTAATTAATCCAGGATTTCAAAGAGCAGAGGAGAGCGATCATAGGTAGGATGGGGGTGGGTAGTTGGTGGAGGGGACTACAGCACATACTCACTGGTGACTTACCTTATGTTCTTGCTTTAAATTCGTGTGAAATTTTGAGTACCCCTAGCACACGACCCTCACCCCCACCAGAGGCACTTTGACTTGAGGGGTGCTGATTTAACCCAATTACACAGCCCCAGTAAGGAAGAAAAGTTCAACCCTGTGCAAGCTTTAGTTCGTTGCGGAAGAAACAATGAATCATGAAGATTGTGTCTTTTCTTAATAAATAATATCAGCTTACAGGAAGGATGAAAAGTTGATATATGTAATTAATGCCGAGTGAAAAAAGCTATAAAATACATGGTGGGGGGTGCTTTTATTTTAAAATTCATGAAGTCTTGAGTGGAAGTGCAGCAACGTTTTCCACATAGGTAATTGAAGAACCCCTCGTGCAGTCATTCCCAACCCTTCTGACAAAAGAAAAGGAAGAAAGTAGTTCTACAAATAAACTAAAATTTCTGACGAATGTAGTGTTAAGTTCTAGGGAAAGAAATTTAACTTGGATTTCAATTATAAATAAGTTTTCAAAAATGGGTTTGAGTAAGATCCTGCCCATACAAAGGAGGAATGCAGCAATATATAACAGACAGGTCAGGTGGCCGCTGTTTTGCTCTCACGGTTAACCTTGGCACCCCCAGTGGTGGGCAAGCTGGCCTGCGTGTCTCCCGATAGGACGCAATGGAAAGTAGGAACATAGCCTGTCAGTTATTCTCAGGAAACACGCTTACCTGAATCTAATCAAGCCTCTAGGCCTGCCTTCTAATTTCCAGGATATGCAGGAGCTGGAAGAACGAGTTAAATGACATAATAAGAAAACAAGCAGACAAATACAGACATGGAACCTTTTATATGACAATTAGTTCTTCAAGACTTCAGTGCATGTTGCAATATGACAGTATGTTACAAAGAGAAACCAGGGTAGTGTCATGACAGAGGGGACATCAATTGGATGAGGGCGGAGTAGGTGACTGGAAAGACCTTTCTGGAGAAGTGTTTCTTTTTCTTTTTCTTCTAAAGAGTCCCTGAGAGGACTATGGCCCTTAGCAGCCTCTCTGACCAGCAAGTTCCCATGTCTTTAGTACTTCCGGGGCATTCTGGTAACTTTCCTCTCCCCTTGCATTTAATTTTGGAATCTCAGTTAGATGATAAGCAATGTGAAGGTAGGCCTTTTGTTTTATTCATATTCACCTTCCTCAAAGCCTCATGAACCACAATGGTTATTAGAATGCTACTATCTGTGTAGCTCTTCATATCCTTGAAATTCCTTTCCTGTGTGTGACCTCATCTGATGTGAACTTTAAAATACTTCTGTGATGGTTAATTTTCTGTGTCAACTTGACTACATTATGGTTCCCAGTTGCTTGATCAAACACTAGTCTAGATGTTGCTGTGAAGGTATTTGTAGATATGATTAATTTATAATTAATTGAACTTTTAGTAAAACAGATTACTCTCCATAGTCTGGGGTGGTGGTGGTGGTGGTGGTGGTGGCTCGTCCAATCAGTTGAAGAGCAGTGACTTAGGTTTCTTGAAGGAGAAGTAATTCTGCCACAACATGGTAGCCTAGAACTCCTGCCTGAATTTCCAGTCTGTTCCCCTGTGGACTCTGGCCTCAAGCATGTAACATCATCAACTCTTACCTGAATTTGCAGACTGCCAGCTTGTCCCACAGATTTTAGACTTGCCAGCCTTCAAAACTTGTGAGCCAGTTCTTAATGAATCTCTCTTTCTTTCTTTCTCTCTCTCTTTCTTTATATATCCTTATCTGACTAGTTCTATTTTCTGGAGAACCCTGACAAGTACAAACCCTAAGACATAAGAAGGACCATTACTGTTCCTACTGAACAGATGGCTAAAGAGAGGTACAGAGAGGTAAGGCCATTCATGCAAGACTCCATGCTAGGTTTATAGAACTAGAAGGAAACAATGTCCCTTGCCTTCTAACTCAGAGCTTTAAAACTAGAATGGATCTGATGACATATCCATCTGGTGGTCAAGAGCTTGAACATCTAAAGTGACAGTTAACAACGTTTTCTCTCTCTGGCACTGCATTGGGTCTGGACTCTAAGTGAGGTGATATAAAGGGCTTTGGTGAACCACACACATATTTAACACCCACTGTTTTGATGGCCTTGCTTCAGAGGATGCAAAAGTCTTCACCCGAACAAAACAGTAACTTCACTGTAAATGTGCACAGGGACACCAAGTCATCAGCAAGCGAAAGATATTTATCCTTCGCAGTCAGTAATAAAAGCCTGGAAAGGATTTCTCCTGAGAGATTCTGTTTTTGATGGGTTTTCTTTGTTTACAATGAACTTGGGACTTGAATATTGCAGCCTATCCTTGCTTGACTGAAACTGAGCCACAATATCTGGAACAATAACTTCAGTGTTATTTGAAGTACCTGGCCTGATCCTTGACTCTGTTCACACTAGGTGGAAAATTAAACGAGAAACAATTACAGCCTGCTGACTCCCTTTATGGGGGGCTTTGGAATCTCACAGGCAGAAGAGGGCGTTCCCACTAAGTCTTTGGGTGGCAAAGCCCACTATAGGTGGTTTGGGGAAAGACTTGATCTTCTTATCAGGATTAAGTTTCTCTTTGATGCCAGGCAAGGCTGGGCTGTTTCTTCCTGCCAATGGTAGAGATAGACCCCCAATGCAAGGGTAGATTTAGACATAAGTATATCATCTCTCTGATCAAATATCAGACAATCATGGAGTCTAAAATTCTTTATAGAGGCTGCTATCTACAAGGGAGATGTGGTTCCATGAATAGCAAAGCTTAGGTTGTCTTCTGCAAGCTCCTTTGGAGCCTGTGCCACATTCTGCTCATCTGTGAAGTGGGAATAAAACTTAGCTTCACAGGATTGTTAAGAAGATTTAAAGGACACATTATTAATCGGTGACATTTACTGAACGGCAAGCTTAGGCTAGCTTTGTGTCCATGATTTGACATTCCTTATCTTACTTAAATGTTACAATTCCATGCACAGTGGTGCAGTTTTGGTCCTCTTTTGAAGATCAGGAAATGGTGCTTGGCAGGGTAAGTCCCTTTCCTGCAGTCTGTTAGTGAGTTATCAGCAGATAGTACCTTCCACTCAATCAGTGCCTCAGAAGAAGCCTGCCATCACCTGTGTGCTCAGGACAGGTTGGTGTTGGTCCTCATACCCTTCTTGCTTTGAGCCTCTTTGGGTCTCTGAAGTGGAATTCCAACCAGAAGTAGCAGAAGTGTTTCTGCTATAGCTCACGGGCTTTCCCTGAGGTCGGCATGTAAGCAGTAGAGGACCCTTTCATTTCAGAAATGGGGGGAACGTATGTCTACAGCAAGGAGAAATAAAATCATTTAGTTCTGCAAGTGCCATGCGTGTTCTGTGCTCCTAAGGAGTTATAATCTTCTAGAGGTAAGGGAGCAAGTCTGTTAGCTTGCAGCAAACTCCTGGGTTTTATGTTAAACCAGCGATTTTTCATGAGGAAGTTGCAGTTTCTTCCAATGATAATCTGCCCTGTTCATTGCTTATGTCATTGTCAAACTCAGCTTGGAGGGCTTTGTGAGTTCTCATGAAAAGCTTTTTTTCCAGGCAGTGAGAAAGTTTAAGGTCGGGAGAAGGGCACCGTGCTGCTGAGAATGTAAAAGCTCACGGGATTTGTTGAGTGATGAGACCCTCTCCAGCCCATAGAAAAACAGAAAGCCCTTTCTTGCTGTCAAACTTAAAATGTATCAAGACAAGTGGAAAACAAACACAGGAAAAATTATTCCAAAAGCATTCGGCTTTCAGGCTTCCTATTGCATTGAAAAAAACATTGCCCATCAGCAAGGGGTAGGAGAAGATGAATTCAGCAGTGAGTGAGCCAGGGAAAAAGGAGCAACCCAGCGTACACAGAAGGTTGGAGCAGACTGGAAGCTGAAGGGATGAGGTATTCTCATCATCCCTGTTAAACCCTCTGTGATGAAGAGGTTGTGCTGAAGCTTTCAGCCGCTGAGGGTCTACACAACCAGCAGTAACCCCCTTTCTGACTCTACACATTGCATATGGGGAGGAGGGACAGTCTCAAGCGTGTGGCTGGCTAATTGGCTGGAGCCTGGATGAAGAGAGAGGGGATTCTATGACAAGCTTCAGCATATTGCATTCAGCTGAGTCCTCATTCAGGACCAATATTTTTGATCAGTGATGCTCATTGCCCAAGATGGTTTCCTGGCTGAGTTTATCTCCCTAGGCAGATACGATGATCACTTCAAGAAGCAGTCTATAGACTATTAATGAAAAGACTAGAGCGTTTTTCCTGTCCCAGGATGGGGATATCCTCTAGGAAAAGAGACACTGGACAGAGAGTCGTTTAGGCTATATTCTAGAGCTGGCACTGCCATCGAGCAGGTGTTTGACTCAGGGCAAATCGGATGCATTTGCAGAAATGCCATCTCCTAATCTGTCAACTGGGAGAAAATGAAGGCTGTCTTCAAATCATAGCCAACCAGAAACCTCAATATGCATAGCAAATAAATTCAGAGCAGCTCTGGTTGAGTAACAGCCGAGGGACCGAGGCCCCATCACTTACCTTATCCTCTTCTTTTTCCCGCTGTCCCTTCAAGTGGCTTTACCAAATCTTTAGGCAGCCAGAGTTCTCAAAGTAGCCTCTCATGCAAATCCTAGAGATCACACAGCAGAAACCTCAGGCTTTCATTACTGTGGTTTTAGACTTGTACGTTCTGAAATTACAGGAAGAGAATGAGCCTTAAGGTGATGTTACAAAGAGGAGAAAAACATACAAGAGGATATCTGTGTCGTGTGATGCCCAGGCTCTTAAAAAAATTTTCAGACCCTCTCTATTAGGTGAAGATCTGTATTGATTATTGTTCAAATTCAACTACATTGATATTGTTGCATGGGTCATGGTTTTATAGATATTGCCGTTTAAAAAAAACTTTCACCATGTTGGTCAGTTGCAAAAGGAACAGTGCACGATGATGAAGGCTTATCTCGCCAACGTGTTGTCCTGACTGACAGGGAAGGAGCAGTGGGAAAAGAATAAAAAAGCAGAGTTCTGTGAAAAGAGCTGTGTATCTGGTTCGTGAGTGAAGGCTCTTACTAGGCCAAAGCGTCAGGTGAAGAAACAGGAAGCAGAGAGATGGATACATTTGAACTATTTTCTTTTTCTTTTGTTTAAAAATGTGTCTTAAGTTATGAATATATTTTATAGAACCATAAAGTATTGAAAGTTTAAAGACAGAAGGGATCAAAATGATTTTCTCCCAAGAGTGGCTTTAGTTTTTGAGAGAGGAGCTTTTCTTTTTTCTTTTAATGAATGTTCACATATAAGCAAAGGATTTTGATCTTTGGAAAAGCCACTCGGGGCATGTTCTTTGCATTGTGTGCATGAGGTTTTGGGATAATGGTCAAGCCTTTCGGGGGAAAAAATGTTATAGTGCATCGTGGTAAATGGAGAAATCAGCATAATTACCCTAAGTTTATCAGGATAATTTCATTAATACTAGTCATTATCAAAAATTGTTTTGAGGTCACATTTCTCAATTGAATTGCAATTGTTTATGTACTTTAGTGATGGTATTTTGTTTTATTAGCTTTTAATTTAAAAAATAGAATGCAATCAATTAAGCCACATGTCTGGAAAAAGGGTTACATTTTTAGCAATTATTTCAACATAAAAATTTAAATATAAAGTCACTGTCAATTATTAGGAATAATTACATATTTTCTTGGTTAATTTCTTGGTAATTAAAGTGTCGCTGAAGCATAAGATTTTTTGTTAATGAAAAGGTTTTAAGAAACCTTAGATGAGTTTGTCATATTTTTTGAAATGTGATTCAGTGTTTATTATCATAATTTCTGATTGTTATTGCATAACCTTGAATGATATTAATGCACAAATCATGAGCGTTAGCCAAATGATAGTTCACTAAGTAAAAATTACATCGCACGAGGTGGTTAATAGCAAATAAAATTATGATAATAAACACTGAATCACATTTCAACAAAGAAAGAACAAAACACTCCTAAAATATTTTCTCTTGATTTTGAAAGAACTCATGACACTAATTCCAAAAGAATTATTGAAGAGAGAAAACCCCCGAATATTGTACTATTTGTTTTCAAATGTTCTATATTGAATATCATAAACAAACAAAACTGTAAACAGAAGTTTTATGAATAAAAGGATTTACAAAAAGAGACTTATTGAGTCAAATTTTTCACATCTTATCTTGTCTTTTATGGAAAAGATAACACACTGTTTTGGACCTAATAATATTAACCCACCCTTAGTTAAGCAATGGTTTTTACTTGGTATTTTAGAAGAAGATGGATTTAAATTGGTTCATCTTTCATTTACCATCCTTCTTGTGACCAGTAAGGATGTGAAAGGAGAGCATGAATGGGTCAATATGCCCTTGTTTCCAGAGTTATAGATGTTTCCTGGGAAGTGAGGGAGAAACTCAGAATGTCTCAGAGAAACACGGGCAAGTTAATTAGGATGCTCAAAGAGTCTGAACCTAAGAAGATAGGATATAACATAGATCCATTTCAACGATGGGAAAAGTAGGAGGTACAGTGGTGTGCTAGTGCTGCCTCTTAGGGTAGATTTAGCAACAGTAAATTTTGTGCATCGTTTCCAATTCTATTTTCAGTGACATCCCCTCATCTTGGAAGCTTGAAATCAGCCATGGCAGAAGTATTTACACTATGGAAATTGGCAGACACTATCAATCAGAGCTTTTTTCTTTTCTTTTCTTCCCCAGGAGCCAATCTTTCAATTTTGTTGATTTGAAAGTTATATTAATCGAAATACTTACCACTATAGAGGTCAATTAGATTGTGTCAAGTAGAAACAGGGATTTACTTTTATTTACCTTGTTAAAAATGCCCCTTGGTCTAATCCATTAGCCTGAATAAATTTGGAGAATCAGGTCCAGTACTTTTGATTTGACTCTTTACTGTCCACATAAAGTTTCCTATGGCTTTAATCTCCCCTCCCTCAGCACACTCTAATCTCTTCTAAAAAAAGCCAATAGAAATAGATGTTTTTCTTGGGCATTTTTGTAGGACAAGATCTGTACTCATTGTGATCTGACAACCACTTGATTTTCTAAGAAGTCGTCACCATTCAGTGAAAGCGCATCACTATGTGATATATAAGACATCCCACCGTCTGGCTCCCATGGGCTTTTCCCCTTCTTACTCCCAATTCTCCATCACACTAGAGCAGGGGTCCCCAAACTATGGCCTGAGGGTCGCATGCGCCCCCTGAGGCCATTTATCCAGCCCCCGCCTCACTTCCGGGCACCTCTTTCATTGGTGATCAGTGAGAGGAGCACAGAATACATCCACATCCATAGTTCCCATTGAAATACTGGTCAATTTGTTGATTTAAATTTACTTGTTCTTTATTTTAAATATTGTATTTGTTCCTGTTTTTTTTTAATTTTTTTAATTTTTACTTTAAAATAAGATTTGTACAGTGTGCATAGGGATTTGTTCATAGTTTTTTTTATAGTCCGGCCCTCCAACGGTCTCAGGGACAGTGAACTGGCCCCCTGTGTAAAAAGTTTGGGGACCCCTGCACTAGAGCCTTGCTCTGGCCAGACTCCTCTCACTCTCTTGTGCATATTGCTTGCATGCATATCTAACTCATATCTAACTACTTTTTCCTCTTTTCCTCCTCTTTATCACCCATCTAATTCTCCAGTACTTAACTAAAATCACATCTCCTTAGAAAAACCTTTCCCCACAATAGTTCATCTTATCAACAATGCTCATCCATTTACCTGTCATACTACCAAGCATGGGGACCATTGATTTAGTGGTTGTTCAGTAAATATTTTTAATAACTTGAAAAGTATAGTTCCAAGCGTGCCCACATCCTGTAACCAGGGGCTCCCTTTAACCTTGGAACCATTCTGGGTGTCACTGTTTTTTTTTAAAGAGATGAGAGAAAAGTGAAGAAGAAACGCAACCAATTCAGAATCAGTGTCAGGTTGTGCTTGAAGTTCTTACAACTTATAATTGGGAATTAATATTTGTGCTTAAATGAGTTGTTATAGCTTTTTGCTATAAAGAGGCTGATCTAAGATCATTAAAGATTTTCTGGTTTATAGCCAAGAACTGAGTCTTGGAGAGCCAGACTGACTTTCTGTTTTATTGTCAAGGGGCAGAAGTCTAACTGGAAGTGGGAGAAAGTATTAAGAGCTTTTTAGTATATTTGCAATTTTAGTTATTTCCAAGCCTTCCTGTTTAACATCTTCAAATGACCTCATCATGATTTATTAATAAATATTTACACTTTAAAAATGGGGTACTTAAATAGTATTGCATCACTGAAATGTCACTTTTATAAAATTGGCTTTTTTTGTTAATTATTTTTTCTTGAGACGTTCCCCGATTTTTATTTATTTATTTATTTTGCTATTATTAATTCAAGTTTTTGAAATAAAAGAACCTAATTCCAGATAGAAGGTTTTAGAGAGATTTACTTAAGGTTCTGGTGTTGCTAGGCCCACATATGAGCATCTAATCGCTTCCTTCTCATCTCCTCGTGTTGTCAAACTTTTCTGAAAGCCGATTTGTGTCCCTGGATAAAAGTCTTATTTTCCTTCTGCTGGGGACAGCATTGTTTTAAACATTTCTGTCTCCTCACTTTGCTCAAATGTGTTTCTCTTGGCAGGCATCCTCACTTGTCTGGATTCACTTAGGTGTGGGTGTGACCTCAGCTTTCCTTCAGCCAGCCAGTATTTCGCACGGCCGTGCCAGTCTGGAGAGTCCAACTCTCCCCTGACCGAAGATCACCAAACAGCACAGACAAGTGCTCAAGGCGCTTTCCTGAGATGATGATTTAAATTATCATGTTCTCCTGGGGTCCTTGAGAAATAGGCCACTCTCTGATCATTTCGGAGCGCTTGCCAGCATGCCTGAAATATGAGGAGAGGGAGAAGATGGGTCTGCTTTTCTAATTAGTTTTTTCCTCTAGTAAGTCATATCCCCTTCCTTTCAAGTGACGGAAAACATTAGAGTTCTTAAGAGATGTCTTGTTTCCACTGGGGTTTACATCATCGATTTATCTAATTATTTCCCAATTATGAATAATAATTAAACCAAATGGTGATGCAAACTAGAGCAGTAACAATATATCTTTTTAGGAGTGTTTCCCAAAGGAGTGTTGGAACACCAGAGTTGAAAATTCTGTTTTGTCTCAATGGTCAATCTTCAAGAATCAAGATGTTACACGTTTCATTTTTTAATTTACATCTGATGCCCTTTGTCCCTGACCTGAGAGAGGAGACAGATAAGTTCCATCTTCAACTGCTTTTTGACACCTCAATACTGTTTTAGTAGTAGCAATAAACATACATAGGCAGAATTCTGAAAGTAGAGCACTGTTAACTGAGTCACTATTAATGGGAAACATCCAAAGATGATCCATAACCAGGAGAGAAGAGAACTGAATCTAGACTATATGACTGTATGTCTGAGTTTGCCAAAAATAGTCCTAGTTTATGCCTCTTGTCTTGGCACGATTAGGCATGGTGCCCCTTTACACTGTCAACAGTGTCCTACCTCAAATTCTTTTATTGAACTTGCTAAGTAGATGAACTAAGTGAGGTTAGACTTATGCACTCTATTAATATCTAATTGCCATATAGAGGTCTTATGTCATTCAGGTGCCATTTCTCCACCTCAAACATTTTTTTTTAAGATCAAATAAAGAACTAACAAATGAAAATATACATTTTTCAGGATAGCCCTAAATGTGAAAGCTAAAGTTATAAAGCTTCTAGAGGAAAGGATATCTAAAAGAATCTATATAGGCGAAGATTTTTAAAATGAGACTTTATAAAAATAAAAAAAACCTTCTGTTCTTCAAAGACACCAATAAAAAATTGAAAAGTCATGGACAGGAAGAAAATATTCACCATACAACTATCTAACAAAGTGTTCTTATTTAAACTATATTAAAAAAAACCCTTACAAAACCAGTGATAAAAAGGCAAATCACCTGATTTTGGGGAAAAAAACGGGGGCAAAACTTGGACAAACATTCCAAGAAAAGATATTAGAATGATGAATATGCATATCAAAAAATGTTTAACATCAAGAAAGTGAGTGCAAATTAAAACTACAGTGTGATCATTTGAACCTGTTAAAATGGTTACAATGGAAAATACTGAGACCATCAAATGCTAATGAACAACTGCAACTCTCCTGCTTAGCTGGTTGGCAATAGAAAATGGTACAACCAGTTGGGGAAATTGACAGTTTCTTGTCAAGTTAAGCATGCACTTACGCTATAACTTAACAATTCCACTCAGCAGTATTTATCCAAAACAAATGAAAGCCAATGGCCCCAAATGGGCATGAATATTAATACTGATAACAACTTCATTTGTAGCATCTCCAAACTGGAAACAGCTTCAGAGACTGTCAACATGTGAATGGGTAAGCAAACTGTGGTAAATGCATGTGATAGAAAACTATGCAGCAATAATGATCTTAATTTCAATTTCATATAATAACAAGGATGAGTCTCATAGGTATTATGCTGAAAGAAAGAAGCCAGATACGAAAGAGTACATACCATGTGATTTCATGTATATGAAGGTCTAGAACAGGCACAAAAAATTTACAGTGCTAGAAATCACAACAGTGGTTGCCTAGGGCAGGTTTTTGTGTGTGGGGAAGAGGGCTATTTAGTGAAGAGTAGAAGGCAGGAACTTTCTGGATAAAGGAAATGTTACTATCATTACTTAGGTGGTATATATATACATATATAAAAAGAGTCACTGACTACACACTTGATGCAAATTATGCCTCAATACAATAGTGTAAAAATAGGTTACACTTTTTTGTTTAGCAAGCACATTCTCACACAATAATGTTTATCATGTATTTCAAAGCACCATAATTCTTTATTTAAATAGAATTTGATGAGGAATTCCAATATATAAAATAAATAAAAGCAGAGCTGATGGAGTAGAAATGAGGAGGATGTCCTGAAGTCCCATAATGCCACCTGCTCTCTGCCCACCTCCTCTTCATCCTGGTTCTATACCCCATTCTTTTAACAACTCTGTGATGAAAACAGTAGAGATTTTTATTTTAACACTATTTAGGCCCTGGCCAGTTTGCTCAGTGGTACAGAATCGGCCCAGTGTGTGGACACCCTGGGTTTGATTCCTGGTCAGGGCACACAGGAGAAGTGACCATCTGCTTCTCCACTCCTCCTCCTCCCTCTCCCATCTTCTCTCTCTCTCTCTCTCTTTCTCTCTATTTCCCTTCCTTTCCTGCAGCCATGGCTTGAATGGTTCAAGCAAGTTGGCCTTGGGCACTGAGAATGGCTCCATGGCCTCCCTTCAGGTACTAAAAATGGTTTGGTGGCCAAGCAATGGACCAGCGGCCACAGTCAGACAGAACATTCCCCCCAGTGGGCTTGCTGGGTGGATCCTGTTTGGGGTGCATGTGGGATTCTGTCTCTCTGCGTCCCTTCCTCTCACTAAAACAAAACAAAACAAAACAAAACCACCCCACTATCCAAATGAAGAGAATGAGGCTCAGAGAAGTTGTGACTTGCTTAAGGTTATATGATTAATAAATAATATGACAAAGAACTGGAAGTCATGACCTGTGACTCATGATCTGTACCTTGTCCCCATTGAATATGAAGTCTAAAACAGTGTTCCAAACATTGTGAGGAATATGAAGTAATCTAAAAATTGCTCCTCATTACCGTAGTATATACAGTCCATGTGAGAGCTGAAATATGCACATAGACCTTGAGTGAACAGAGAGGCATGGGGGACAGAAACTCAGTTATGCTCAGACCGCATCTGGCTGGAGGCATCGTGTTTGGTGAGTGAGAAGTACCTACAAGTGAGAAGCTACCATTCATCAGGACACAGGTGACCCTTTCCGGTCATGTCAGTAACTCCCTCAACCAGTTGGTGCTGCCTTTTGTATTCCTGGTGGTTAAGTTTTATGGATTTTTTTTGTAGAAAATGGAAATGGCAGAATTGTTTAAGTTTACCTTGCATTTCTTTTCACTGTCTGGTTTTGGTGAATCATCTAAACAAGGCTTTAAGGTTTGTTTTGATGTGATCATCACTCACTGTGGCTAAAGATAAGAACATCTCCTTGTTTCCCCGTTTATATTAGGGCCATGTCAAAATCACTGACTGAGATGTTTTCAGATGTGTCAATGCTGAAGTGTCCTTTCTCAAAATGTTCTACTGACACGTCGCTGCATTTCCCATCCCGCAGCAGCTGGTTTCATCCATTTATTTATTTTAAAGTTCAATTTGTGATGCAGTTAGAAGAGACTGTCAGCAAGGGAGAGTCAAATGGAAAGTTTATTTTTTTTCCCCCAGCGGGTAAAATCTAGACAAGAAGGGAGTACTGCTGGCAGGGGGCTTATTGGATTTATTTGGTTTATTTTTTTTTTTCTAAAAGCTCTTCCCTCTGAGAGGACAAAGTTCTTTTCTCTTTAAGTGCAAAGCCCAAAGTGGGAAAATTTTAAATTTGATTTAAATATTTTTTGATGTGAAAAAGACTAAAGAAAACAGAGATGCTGACTGTGAATTTTCTTTAATTTAAAAGAGAGAGAGAGATCAGAATTCCCACAAGAAGACTGACTGTTTAGATTGATATTTATTTTTGTTTGAATCTATCACTGGGAATGTGTTAATTTTGATTGATAAAAAATGGGATCAAGAGCTCAACAAACACACGTGGAGTTGGGCTGTGGAAAGGACGAGTCACTGAAACCAGTGTCCGCCACAGGAACAGAGCGTGGTTGCCTCAGGAGAACGTCCCCTGTCTCGACTACTGCCCTTCCTGGCCCCCTGTTGGGCTTTAAATTTACTTCATTAGAAAATTGTCACGATTTGTGTAACAGTTATATAAAAACAAAAATAAACAATAAAACCCCAAACCAAAAAATAATTACAAAAAAGGGTTCATGGTTGAAGAATTTTAAAAAAACTGGAATAAAGAAAGAAAACTGAAATCTTTTCTTTTTTCTTCTTTTTGCAAGTGAGGGGAGGGGAAATAGACTTCCACATGCACCCTACAGATATTTACCTGGCAACCCCCATCTATGGCAAATGCTTGCAACAGAGTTATTTCTAGCGCCTGAGGCGGAGGCCATGGAGACATCCTCAGTGTCCCGGGGCCAACTTACTCCAATTGAGCCATGGCTGTGGTCATTTCTCCTGTGTGCCCTGACCAGGAATCAAATCCGGGACATCCACACGCTAGGCTGGTGCTCTACCATTGAACCAACTGGCAGGGCCAAAAACTAAAATCTTTATTGCGGGGTTTCTTAGGACCTGTGACAGTCTCCTGTACATTAAGAATCTTCAAGAAGAAGAACTGTGCATAGAGCCACGTGAGAAGGCCTACATGTAGCTGAGAGAGTGATTTTACCTATTTACTGTACTCCCCCACCCCCAGCCTCTGTTGAGGCAGATCCTCACTGAAACAGAACTGAGGGAATGCTCATATGTAAAAGCATTAATGGAAACAAAGCATTGATTGAGAGATGCTGGGTCACATGCAAATCAGAACAGAAAGGTGATGCTATTTGAAGCCATTATTAACCACCTGAAGTCCTCAGTTCAAATTAGTTTATCAAATTAACTGCAAGTGCCTCTCAAAACTCCTGTGGGAAGGAGATCGGACTGAAATAAATATGACAGGGGTCAGAGAGTATCAATTGAGTTAACCAGGAGGAGATGGTGGATTGATAAAAGAGAGAACATTTCTGAATTTTAAATATTTGCTCTACCAGCTCTGCTCCATGTAGCAAATATCAACCTAAACCCAAATAGGAGAAAAGAGATGCTCAATCAGTTTCCTTAAACACAAGAAGACTCACACAAATCAAATGCTAACCTTTCTATATTCGTTTAAGCATCAAATCAAATAAAAGATTGTCAGCAATACGTGGAGGCGGTTAGAGTTTTCCCAGCCTGGAAATGTATTTGTTGGTGTGTGGAGAACTGACACTGAAACTCAAGGTTCAGTTGGCTCATGTTGACACGACCGGTGGCACCAAGCCTGTTTCCTGTCGTTTCTTTGAACAGAGTGAAGTGATATTCCCCAGTCTCTCCTCCAGCGAAGTGAATCTACATTTTGGGTTCTGGCCATTGCAATGTGGGCAGAGTGATACGTGCCACCTGCCATCTCGGCTTATAATGAAAGTTCATTTTCTCAACCCTCCCCTCTGCTACGTGTATGGCCCTGGGGCCACAAGGTGGCAGAGTCATGTGATTTAAGTAGCCTGGGTTTCTGAATCACTCTTTGGCTGAGAGGCACACCAGCATTCGCACTGGAATTTGTAAAGGTTATTTCGTTAAGCCAGTAAGATTTTGGTGTTGTTACCACAGTTCACATCAAACACCCCCGCCAACACACATTTAAAGAATAAGAGAATGATTGATTGTTGATAACTAAATCTAGAGAAAATCGCTGGCCATAACATATTCTTTTCCTATTGACCGTCACAGGGTACACCTTGTCTTACTCCTGCCTTATCCCATGAACACGACTTTAAAATCAGATTACATATGATTAGCTCTAACGTGTCCCCGCTTTCTAATATCCCACACTGGTCTCCTGCTAGTCTCTTCCCTCTGCTGCATCGAAAGTGAACACCCTAAACTCAAGTGCTCGAATTCCTCTGTGGTGTGTTTCGGGTGGTCCACGGTCTGCAAGGCTGTGGGAGTCAGGTTCCTTGGCGATGGCGGGAGAACCGCCCCGCAGGGGATACAGCCTGCGCAGAACCCCGTCGGGGTCTGCTGACCTGGGGACCTCGCACATTTTTGCACGTTGGCCCTTAGCCCAGCCTTGCACAGCTGGCCACCATACTCCTCAATACTTTCGCAACTTCTCCCAAGAGAATTCCATGAAAGTAAGAGCTGGTAGGAAAACAAAGATAAAATTAATGTCAACCTTACTTAAAGCATTAAATGAATTTTCAGGAACAGGACCTTCGCCAGACATGCTATGATTCCCTCTCTTAACAATCACAATGAAGAGGGAAGAGATTATTTGTGTGCATGTTTCCATCTGGTGAATGTCTCATTTGATAAGAATATGTGTATCTAGTTGATTCTAAGTGTGAACGGCTTCTTTTGGGGAGTCAGTGCTGTAGTTCCTACCCAGTGGAACTCATAAACTGGCATGTTTTTTTTCTTATAGCCAATAATAAATTTTGACAGGTCAGGTATTATGAACTATGTAAAATGTAGGCTATAAAAGAAAAAATCTAGGTTTGTAAGCTCAGAAACTTAACCAATTTTGACAGCCTTTTAAAAAATTGAATACAAAATTACATATAAAAGTAAATATTTATTTAGAATGAGAAATGAAATCACATGAGTTATACATTTAAAAGTTGATGGCCATAAAAATCGTACAACCCAGAAACATTATAGATGTATTAGTTGATCGACTAGCATACCTCTATAATACCTTTGGGTTCTATGCTCTTTGGGCATCTCATTATGTGATGATAATAACTTTGTAACATTGTCTGTATAGAAAATAAAAAGATAATTCCTTTTCTTTCTTAGCATGTTTAGTATTAATGGTTTAGAAGCTTCTTTGATCTCACCCCTTGTTATTGGTAATTTTGTGTAAAGAACTCAGATTGCTAAATTTGGGCACACTTTTATCATATTCCTTTCATATGGGAAATGTTATGACCAAAAAAAGATCTTCACAGACCAGCCTCTGGCTGCCTGCTTTCAAACTTTTTCTCTTGTGACTACCCACTAGCCCTGTTCTTCTGGTGCAAGTGTCTTATCATGACATGGCCTCTGGCCCTGCACCTTTGTAACAAAATGCTGGCTGGCAGGAGTATTCTTAGAGAAGCCATTTCTGCACTGAGATGGCTGGACATAATTTAATTACATATGGAAACAATGGCAAACCAAATAAATATATTTCATAAAACTCTAAATATATCCTCTAAGTCAACACTCCCTGAACTTCATATTAAAAATGCCTGTGGCTAGCATTACCCTTAAACTCCAGTAAGCAAGGCCCCCATCCTTGATGCTATACCTTAGGGGCTTATGCACTTTGGGGTGCCTTCCTCAAAGTTGCCTAAGTTTGTCTGTGGTTCCTGAGATTGACTGGGACAGGCAGCACCATCTGGATAAAGCACCTGACACTGGACCTAGGCCTGTAAGGCGTCGCATTCTCATTTCAACCTTTGGGATGCTCTCTGATCCTCAATCGTGATGTATGGGGTTGACCAGATGCCCCAGTAGCCAGTGTAGCTTTTTTTCCAGTGGCATATTATTATATCGGACCGCATATAGTGCTAACAGGCTGATTTGGGGTGACTCTTAGTCATATCTGATACAGAATAAGTTTGGAGCTCTGAGCTACTGATGGTTCACTGTCAATTCTTAAGCTTGAGTTGTGGGTGTGAGCATATATATGTATTGGCTTTCATCAGTCCTTATTCTAACTGTTCTAACTATTGTCTCTCACCTGTCCTTGTTCTAACTTTTTGTAAGATGTTTTAGAAATGAAATTGTTTATATAGACAAAGACATAACAAAAACATTTGCCTGGGGCCCTGCATATTCTATGGGTGTCCTCACCTATGGCTACTTTAGCACAACCTGACAAAAGAAAAATGGAAAATAGGGTAAGTTGGATAGAAAGAAATGTCTATCTAAACTGAGGTAAAAAAAATATTTTTTTGTCAATTTTACAAAAGTTGAGTCTCCTCCCAGAGCCTTGGATGGGTCCCATGCTAGTGAGGGGCCCTGAAGCTTCACTGTAAATCTTTCTTTGCTAATTAATTTGATTCTGCAAAATGGTAATGTTCTTATAGACTATTAATGATGCTTCATCAAGACAATGGGTTTAGGGTGTATTTAGAACTAAAATAATTTTAAGAACTTTTGTTTTTGCATAATCTTCTCTGCTGCTTCTACTCCAAACCCTGCAGAGAGTGGCCTTTTCCCCACGTAATTGACAGTAATAGCAAATACAGCAGAATTTGATTAATTCATCTTATATGTCCATAATTAATGTAAAAGAGCCAACACTCTCAACTCTCTTCTCAGAAGATAGCTAATAATAAAGTTCAAGTGCAGTTTAATATGGCCTAATTGTAAGAAATATAATAGCTGGAGAGTTACTTTGAAAAGTTAGAAGTGCTATGCAAATATAAAGTATCCTCATTATTATTGCTGTTATTAGGGGAGTATCTATAAGTTGACATTCGGCTATTTCCTGTATTAAAAAAATAAAAAATAAAATTATCTCTTGACATCTATCTCTTTGTGTTCCTTGAGGAATCATATTGGTTTTGTTAATTATAGTGCCCTTGCACCCAGCCCGGTACCTGGTACTTAGTGGGCACTCATAAATATTTGTTGAAAAAATGAATAATTAATCTTCAATTATATATTTAGGTTATTTCATTTTTTCAAATTTTATGCTATGACCAAACAGTTCTTTAAATACTAATTTTTACTCAAATATAAGTATTTTATAAGGATAGATTTCCAGAAGTTAAATTTCTAGGCCAGAGGCTTTACACATATTTTAAAGCTTTTGGCATTCATTGTCAAACCATTTTCCAGAAATGTTTATTTATTTAACAAGTATTTATTAATTGTTTATTAAAGGTCAGCCCCTGTTCTAAGTGCTGGGAATACAGTAATAAGAAGACATTCAGTCCCCATCTATTATATTATTATCAGGAAAATAGAAGATAAAAAGATAACTAAATAACCAAATAAACATATGGTATAGTTTCAGGTAATGAGTGTTATAAAAATAATAAAAGAGACCAGAGAGTTTGGTTAGTTTTTATTATTGCTTTCAAATACACAGCTAACTTTCCCATGTACAAGTATGCCTATGGGAAAGAGGATGGGAGGAGAAAAATACTGGAGAAAGAAAAATACTCAGGAAATGGGGCATTAACAGACACTGTCTCCGAATTGATATGAATTTCTAAGGACCCAGAACAATTCTTTGGTTCACCAGTCAATCGGGGACTTGTGATCTCAAGCAATAAATAAAATTTTCATTCAAGTCTTTCTCACAACAGGGCCAAGTGGGTCAAAGAACCCTACTGTAGTAATTTCTCCAGTTGCCAAGGGTATAATTGGAATAGAGATACTCATCCACCTGAGCCCTGTCACCTGTGGAGTAAGGTCCTTTATGGCAGAGACTTGAGGAAATTAGCTCTAAGTAGCATCAAAGATTTATTACTTACTCTAACACTCAGAAGAAACTGGTCTGCTAGAATGACCAAATAAAGATTGAGTTAATTTTCCATTGAGGAGAAAACAAACCAGAATTCTACCTTAGAAGGTAGGCTCAGTGATCAGTTTGTGGTGCTGTTTCTCCTGCTCCCAAAATACATGGGCCCCGGAATCAAAGTCAGATCAGGTATCACAGTGTCACTATTATTCTCTTTCTTTTTTAATTAAAAAATAAATTACTGATTTTAGGGAATGAGGAAAGAGGGGGAGAGAGAGAGAGAAAAACATAGATTTGTTGTTCCACTTATTTATGCATTTATTCGTTGTTTCTTGTATGTTCCCTGACTGGAGATTGAGCCTGCAACCTTGCCATATTGAGACAAAGCTCTAACCAATTGAGCTATCTGGCCAGGGACTCTTCTCATTATTATTTTTGATAGTCCTTTTGCATAATTTTTACCTCCTGTTCCTGGAATGTTGAGATGTACAAGATTTTTGTTTGTTTTTGAACAAGCAAGTGAGCAAGAGAGCTGGGGATAGACAGACAGGAAGGGAGAGAGATGAGAAGCATCAACTCACAGTGTGGCTGGCACCTTAGTTGTGCAGAGATGTGCAGTTTTGATGGATTGTGTCTTCTATCGTATTTGTCTTTCATCTTCTGTCTTTTATGGTATTTCTTTTATCTTCTCATGTGACCAGCCTTCACATGCTTGAGAATGGCAGTGATTCCTTCTAAAATCGCTTGACTTCAGCCTAAACAATTCCATTTAGTTAAATTAGTTAGATTGTCTTGTGTTTTGCATAGTTTTTAAAGAGAACATTTTAGACTGTAATTCTGATAGTTGGTTATTCTTATATAACCAACTAACTATATCAGTGGCTCCAAAGATAAGAATATCTAGAATGTGAGAGGTACCATGTGTACTTATGGGGGCATATCCTTTGTGTATGTCTGTCTCATTTACTGCATACTTCGGTAGCAATAACTTCAGGTATGGGTATTTGTAAGTGGGTATTTAACTGACCCAATATGGTTCTTCTCTTTAATGAACAAAAGGGAAGAAGTAAATTATAAGACAAAGAGTGCTGTCCTTTAGAGCAGTGATGGCTACCCAAACTTGAATGTGCATAGAAACCACTCGAGGATCTTATTAAATTTCAGATTCTGAGTCAGTAGTTCTGGAGTTCCCAGACCCTGGTTTTCAGTAGATGCTGCGGGTCTGTGAATTACTCTTTTGAGTAGTAAGTTCTAAAAAATTCAGTAGAGTATTACTCTCACTAACAAGGCAGAAGTATTCTTATCGACCCATTGGACACTTAATACAAGTGGATCCTTTCAATCATTTTAGGGTGTTCCCGGATGCTTGCAGAACCTTACAGGATACCTCAGAAAAATTGCCTTTCAGCCATTTCTAAGTTCAATACATGGAAACTTTACAGAAAATGAATGACTCTCAAACTGCTCTTGTTCAATTTCCTGTGTAACTACATGAGTGTCTCAATGGGACAGTGGTATGATTGATAGTAAGAGGCCAATAGACACAGTTATAGAATGCCCTGATTTCTTAATGGCAAAAATGTGGAAACTGAAGATCATTACAAGAGCAGGAGACAATCAGGTGTGCTTCCAGATGAAGTCCTCCCAGATCCCTAGGTTGCTCTAAGAACATACAGCAGCTTCTGATAACACCTGCATGGAGTTGGTGTTCTTGCATTGGTGTGACGTAGTTCTTTTTCTTTATTGGCATACACTTGTATTCTTGTGTCCTTTGCTGATGATCTGAGGACTCAGCCTGCCCATGTGCCAGCTCATGGTAAAAGAAAGACAACCAGACCTTCCGGAGTGTTATCTGCATGACCAACTGAATCAAAGATCAGTGTCTTAAGTCTAGCATCTCTTAGAAGGCGCACACGTCAGACCTGCCTGAGGTCCATGTCTGCACTTATCATGTGGACAGAAACGGGCAGATAACAAAGAATGATGGAAAATATCTGCTTCTGAGATACCACAAGAGAGCAAAGTCGGTGAGTGTATGCCTCCCTTCATTCCATCATTTTTGCCCCTCTAATTCACCAATATGTCAAATGATGCAAACTTAATTGTGCTTTATTAGAAAATTATGCTGTACACAATATTTCTCTAGGAATATTTTTTTTTCTTCTGAGAAATTTTAACAAAAATAAAATGAATGCATAAGATCAGAGAAAGGTAGAACTTTAGGTTAACCTAGAAATGTTGTTGTTCATAAAGTTTATGACGAAATCATTATGACATGACCATTCTGAAGACAGGGTATAAAACTTGGTCTCTTTGTAAGCCTACAGCCATTTCTAAGCCAAAATACTATCATGGATGAGCTGTTAGACTCTCAAATATCATTCCATCCTGAATAACTCATCTGACTATCAATTTGAGTCACTCTCCTGGTGACTGTTTTGGTCTAAGGTTGGGTATATGTCCTAAATAGGTTCAATTAGACCAGAATGGAGGCTTTTATTCCATAAAATTTCAAAGGTCAAGTTTTTCCTCTTTTCTCCAAATGCTAACAAAGATCATCTATATCCACAAAGGGAAGCTGCCTTAGGATGAAACTAACAATACATATGACAGACAGATCAGAAGAGCTTAGGTCCTTTGAAGTAAAAATGTCGATCGCTGATTAAACCACCCTTGGCACTTATCATGCCTCTGAAATTGCCAAGCTTTTCTTCATTGTTTAAGCCAATTGGAGTTAGATTTTTAACAACATAGTGATTAGAGTATGGGTTCTGGAACTAGACTGCCAAGGTCCAAAATCCTGGCTCTGCTACTTACTAGTCATATAGTCTTGGGCAAGTTACTTAACATCTTGTGTCTCAGGTTTTTTATTTTTTTAATTTGTTAAATGAAGATAAAAATAGCACCCAAGATCCTTGAGTTACTGTGAGATTAAATGAGTTAATGCCTATAAAATGCTTGGAACTTGGAACAGTGCCTGGTTAATGTATACTCTACTACTATTAATATTACTTGTAATAATCTGAAACTTTTCATCCATTTACTCAAATATCAGTTAAATATATATTGAGTGAGCACAGAATACATTATCTGATTGAGATTTGAATACATGTTTATATCTACCATAAAACATTTTAACTCCTTTTTTCTTCCTTCTCCCTTCCTTCCTTTTTGCTTACCTTCCCTTACTTTGAGATCATGGCGTTGAAATGGTAATTTTTTGGCAATCAAGATAGGAAAACATTGTAGGAATCTTATGATTGAATTTTGCTGTTTATTAATTTTCTAGAAGCATAGTTTCTGTGGGCCAAGTGAAAAGTTTTCTCTAGTTCAGATCAATCAGGACTTAGCCAATATGATTCACTCCCAAAATAGCCATATGAAAATACATTCTTTACCATCTAGAGCACTTTGGATATGAAATTATTAGGTAAAGGCTCAATAATAAAAAATCAGACTGTCTGACTCGAGAGGACTTTAAAAGGAACGGCACAGGAAATTTTGGTTAATGAAATACTTTCTGTGCTGATGTAATGTGTTAACAAGTGAAGGTAAGTTCACTGCCTTCTCTTCCTGGTCTGTTGGAGGCATTCTGACCCCCAAATCTATTTTCTAGTAGAGAGTCCCATAAAACATGGTGGATGTTGATCTCTGGCATCATCAAAGTGTTTGCTCTCTGGTGGCCTGGTGATGGGCCATCTTGGAAGACGCAGTTAAACTCCACAACATGGGGCTACTAGCATCGTGAACATAAAACTCATTCCACCACAGAATTAAAGCATTTAACATATGTGGTGCTAGGTAGCTTACCTGCAATCCCTATCAGATGACATGCCAAGTTTCCCTGGATTTAGAAAAAGTAATATGAATTTTGTGAAGAAACTTCCTCTCGTTTCCCATAGGAAATGTGGAAAACCCTTGTTGGACTGAGATCTCTTGACTCGAGGCATGTTTCTATTTTAGGGCTGAGGCGAGCCCATCTGAGCCCAGCGTACACGGTTTACACACCCTGGGCCTTTGTGAATAAGCTGTTTGAACTAGAATTTCTTAGGCCATACTCGGTAAGAGAATGTTATTTTGTGGGTAGAAAAGTACTGAGTTAGAACCTGGGAATGATGATCTCCTAAGCCCTGAATCCCATTATTCCTAGATGTCTGCTCACAGGTACTAAAATACACGTGGCAAAAGTGGGTGCTGCAGTGTTGGAATTTCTTCTTTATTTCTTGTGGTACAGGGACAAGGGGAACACTATTGATGGAACTAAATGAGACAACATATGTGGCTAGTACTATGCAATTGGGGCTCACTAAGAACCGAGAAATCCTCACTTTTTAATTTCTGTTTATTGTGGCATTTTCTATCTTGGAATATAAAAATCTTAGATGTCATTTTCTCATATCATAATAGATATGCCAGAAAAATCATTTGTACGAACATTTCTTTTTGTCTTTTCCTATGGAGGATGAACCACACAAAACTCTTCCATTTCACACCTTTTATAAAAATAGTTGAAGGTGACCCCCAAGAAAACGTGTAACTATTGTCCTCCCCCCCTAAAACTCCTTAGAAGCACAGCAAATGTTTAACATTAATCATAATATTTAGTGGTGGTACTTATTTTACTTTTTGGAATAGCTCATTGGAATAACTTGTTGAAAAGCTTTAAAATGGCTTGAAAGAATCAGAGAACCACGCTGCATCTGATTAATTTAGTTGTTAGGAGCACAAGTTTAGTTAATCTCCTATTTACATTCTGGAGACAAAAAGCCTTAAAATAAATTTTTGTGACTATTTAGTGCTTACTATTTCTCCTTTATTGTGCTAAACTTATAAGTATATATTTTATCCATGCCTCGAATGACTATATGAGTTGTACTATTATTATAAACTATTCCTGACTACTATCGTTATTAACATTTTTGAGACGAGGAGACTGATATGTTGTGAGACTACATGACTCACACAGTACCCATGGCTAATAAATGCTGGAGCCAGCATATCCAGAGCATGTGATAGCCTTCACCAGTATCACACACTGCTCCCCAGTACAGAAACAATCGGTCATTTCTCTACCCAACATAAACCACAAAGGGAATGAACAGGCTGCCCGTTTCCATTAGTAACTTTCTTCTTTATTCTGCTTGAAGTCTGTTTCTGTTTTAGAGGGACTTGACCAAGGAAAAGAAATCATTAGCACACATCTCCAGATAGAGATGTCACAAATTAATAATTTCCCATTACTGAGTTAATCAGCTTTGAAATTTTCAATCTTGCCCAATGAGTGTTTTAAAGATAAATATTGTGTCATTGTCTTAAAATAAGTTCTAAGTAAGTCAAGGAGGGTTCCAGTCATACACTTAGCGTATTTTACATGCAGACAAGACAGATGTTGGAGACAGAGCAGAGAGTCATTGAAATGGAGGCAAGGGGGATCACTGCAGCTGTTACAAGAGTATGTCCAATGTAAGAGAGCACTGAGTGATGGTGGAGGAGTGAAGGATTTACATCAGAGCTGGGTACCAGTTATGACTAATACTGACTAGCTGCATACCTGGATATGAGTTTTTTAGCTTTCCTAAGTCTAATGTCATCACCTATAAAGACATTAATTGCAATTACTTGATAGGATTATTGTGAGTGCTAAATGAGATGTCATATAGCACGGTAGCTCGTACTGAGCAATTGGGGCTGAATAAATAAAAATGGAATCTGTACTGTCACACTTTTATTAAGTCCTGAAATGACTGGTAACAGTTCTTCCTGAAAGGCCATTTCTAGCCATTGCATTAAATTTGCATAAGCTGTCCTCAGACATAGATGAGACTTGAAAAGAAAGATAAAAGATTATTTTGTAGAATAGTTGCATTAAATGCATATTCCAGAAAATGGTTCTTGGTCAGGTGCAATGCTAAACAATACCAATAACAGAAATGCTAATAATAAGGCTCAGAATGACAGGTTTTAGCAGCCTGATGGTCTGTTTTCATAAATTGTGATTGAAGACAATTATCTCAGGGTAATAAGCTGTTTGAACAGACACCAGCAGAATCCTCTGAATATCTGTAGTCAGAGGGAGCTCATTTTGCATGATTTACAATAAGATGGTGAGGAATACCAGGAACTGTGTCTGGAACTCTCTTCTTAACAATCCCTTGCATTAGGAGCCTAATGGATGTTGATGATGATGGTAAACAAGTTGTCCCTTTGCATGTATGATATCAGGTGGTGACAGAGAAGCCCCACCTGCTCCTTTCAAAGTGCACCATGTTTCCTGGTGGATCAGGACTGGTCTGTTACTTTTTCAAACAAACAAAATAAAAAGGCACTACTAGTTTTTTAAAAAAATTTGTTTCTTTGAAAATTAAACTGGAAGGCTGCACTTGAGGAAATTGAGTTTGATTTATCCCAGAATAAAAAAATTAAAAAAAAAGAAGCCCACAAATTCTGCTGGGCTAAAAAGATTTCATTAATTCAACAAGAGATGAATTCCCTTTACTCAGGGCTTAAGTCTATTTTCCAGTGTTATGAGGCCAGTTCGTTGCCAGCAGGCTCTTATGATCCTTCACTCATGACCCAGTGGATTACTTTGGAGTCCACAAATGGAAACTTCAAATTTCCTTAATTAAATGAGATGCATGTGGAAGTGCTCAGTAAGGTCTTGGAATAGAACAGAGTGAATGGAGTGTTAGTCTCCCTTCCTATTTTCATTATTTCTTCCTTTCTTTTTTCAACCCATATGTGAAACCTTTATGTTAATATGAAACTGATTTCTAAGATGAGTTTTAAAACAATGCTTTGAGCAAATATGAAAGCAAAAGCCGCAGACAGTTTCTTTCACTCCATGAGCTATTTTTGTAAGCCCAGAAGATGCATTGGGCCATTTATGGCTTCCTGGGGGGTTCTTCTTAATTGGATCTCAATGAGGTTCCATTTTGTTCAATCAACACCTTAGAGAGAAAATTATTTGTATCAATTTGTGGCCTATTTTTGGGGTTTGTTTTGATCATCGTAAGTTATTTACAATTTGAAAATGTGCCGTTGAGTGATGTAGCACATTCATAAAAAGCTAAAATTTAATTATAAAATACAATAAAACATATTTACTTTTATTGCTATTGTCCTGGGAAGAATTTTATGAAACATTCTTTCTTCTTTTATTTCCAGATTGGCAGAATATTTAAAAATGATGCGGTAGGAAATACTGCCTGCAAATTGATAAATTTATTCAACTTCAACCTTGTTTTCCTTTTTTCCTTCCCTCCCTCCATCTTGCTTATCGTATGCTTAGAACCTGGTATGAAAAAGTAAAAATTAAAGAAAAAAAATTACATTGGCCATGGCCAGTTGGCTCAGTGCTAAAGCATCGGCCCTGCATGTGAATGTCTCAGGTTCGATTCCTGGCCAGGGCACACAGGAGAAGTGCCCCTCTGCTTCTCCACCCTTCCTCTTCTCGCTTTTTTTTTCTCTCTCTCTCCTCTCCTTCCCTCCTTCCCTCCTCCAGCCACAGCTTGAGTCGAGCAAGTTGTCCCCAGGCGCTGTAGATAGCTCCATGACCTCTGCCTCAGGCACTAAAAAATGGCTCTGTTACAAAAGAGCAAGGGCCCCAAATGGGCAGAGCATCACCCCCTAGTGGGCTTGCTGGGTGGCCCCCCATTGGGACGTATGCAAGAGTCTGTCTCTGCCTCCCCTCCTCTCACTAAATAAATAAATAAATAAATAAAAAGAAAATTTATATAAAAAAATAAAATGACATTAGTTATCCACAGTATATTGCCAATAATAAGGCAAGTTTCTACATTGCAGTGACTAAAGAATCAATGTGTTACAGGTCACGGTAGAGGAATAGAGGGAATAGTTGTTAAAGATTTAGGGAGTGCCTCCTATTTGCCAAACACATTGTCTTGGACATGAAATATATAAAAAATTGTGATTTAGTCGTCATAACATCCCATGAGGTAAGTGTTTCCCCCTACATTTTATAGATAAGATAACTGAAGTGTAAAGAAGTTAAAGCAAAAACAAACCCATGTCCAGCAACACAGTGTGTACTGACAGTACTGGTATAAAAATCCAGGTGTATTTACCCCAAATTTATACTGTTTCCATCACACTACATTGCATCCTATATTAGTTTCTTATTGGTGCTATAACAAATTATCACATAGTTATTGGCTTAAAACAATGTAAATTATTATTTTACATTTCTGGAAGTTGAAAGTCCAAAATGGGTATCATGAGGCTAAATCATGGTCTAAGCCAGTGGTAGTCAACCTGGTCCATAGCGCCCACTAGTGGGCATTCCAGCTTTCATGGTGGCCGGTAGCGGAGCAACCAAAGTATAAATAAAAAGATAGATTTAACTATAGTAAGTTGTTTTATAAAGATTTATTCTGCCAAACTTAGTGAAAATCTGACATAAAGTACTTGGTAAATAATTATTATTATATGCTTTCACTTGCTGTAACTCTATAAATTTTATAAAGTAAAGTTACTTCCCTACTTTATAAATCACCATTACTGTGGAACTGGTGGGCGGTTAGAAAATTTCACTACTAACAGAGATACAAAAGTGGACTTTATATAATAATAATTATTATATATATTATTGCAATAGTATTAGCCAGAGAGGAGGGAAGCCATTCATTAGGTTGATGACAGATGACAGTAAGTATGAAAAAGAAAGCAGGACCAAAAGAAATTTTGGAGGAAAAGACACAGGATTTTGCATATGACCACGTGAATTTTAAGCATACACTGTTGAAGTAGTTGTTGGCATTGAGAAATAGGAAGTCAGGAATTAAACTCAGTTTTCTGGAGTTTGAGTTTGAAATAACAGCCAGGTGGATATTAATAAGCAAAAGCACAAATTTTTTATTATCATCCTGAGGTTTAAGTGAAGGTAGATAGGTCTTTGGGGAGTGAAAGGCTACATATAAGAACTAACATGTGACATCTATCCACTGCCAGTGGCACTGTAGATGACCCAGACTTTCAGGAGGGTAGTTCAGCAATGTGTTAAACCTTTGAACTTGTACAAGCTCCAATCCTCTAATTCTACATCACTATTTATAACAATATAAATTTTGTAAACAACCTGCTTATCCTATATAGGGAATTGTTAAGGAACTTGTAATAAGTGCAAATGATGGAGTATTATGCAGACATTTAAAAGTTGTATTTAAGGACAATCAGAGTGTCTGTCAATAGATGATTATATAAAGAAGATGCGGTACATATATACTATGGAGTACTACTCAGCTATAAGATGAAATACTGCCATTTGCTGCAACATGAATGGGCTTTGAGAATATTTTGCTAAGCAAAATACGTTAGTCAATAAAAGTTAAGAGGCCCTATCTAGGTAGCTCAGTTGGTTAGAGTGTCATCCTGATATGTCAAGGTTGTGGGTTCGATCTCTGGTCAGGGCACAGACAAAAATCAACCAATGAATGCATAAATAAGTGGAAAAACAAATCAATTTTTCTCTCTCTCTCTCTCTGTGTCTCTCTCTCTTTAAAAAAATCAATAAATCAAAAAAGAAAAAAAGCTAACAACCATATGATTTCATTCATATGTGGGATATAAAACTGAAACTCATAGACATAGACAACAGTGTGCTGGTTACCAGGGGAAGGGGGGTGAGGGTATATAGTTAAGGGCAAAGGGAGCCAAATATATGGTGATGGAAGATGACTTGACTTTGAGTGATGGACACACAATGCAATACACAGATCATGTATCACAGAAATCTACACTTGAAATCTATATAATCTTATTAACCAATGTTACTCCAATAAAGTTAATTAAAAATTGTATTTTAGAATAACATTTCTTAATATGGACAGATGATCACTAATTTTAACTTCCCCAAAAGGAGGCTACATACATATACATACATGAAGCAATAGCTCTCACTTGAAGAATAGTAATAATAATAATAATAATGATAATAACAATAATAATATAAAAAACAAGTGCTAACCCTTACTGAGTTCCTTCCGTGACAAGCAATGAACTGGGAATATTTCATGAATATTTCTTCAATGCTCACAATAAGCTCATAAGGTAGGCAATCTTACGAACTATTCTTAGGTTAAGAAAATAGACTTAGTTATTAACTGTCTTGCTCATGATCCCACCAATGAGGCGGTAGATTTGAACATGAGAAATCTAATGTTTAACTCATAACACATCACCGCCCACTATGCAATTTTACTTTGTTACGCTGCCACAGTTTGCGAAGAAACAGTCACTTCTGCAGTGAATGTGGGAATTGTGAATAAACTGAAGGCTATGTTTTGTATGCTGCAGCCCAGTTGTCCGAATCTGGGTGAGCCCATGGGAACATCCTGCATCTCAAAGTGTGTGTCACAGAGGAAAGCATAAATGCTGAAAAATCGCAGGCCGGTTGAAAGAAAAATGTGAGTAGTGAGCATTGGGGCATTTTATATTTTTTGTTTTGCTTTCCTGAGTTTTCTAAATTCTCTAAATTAATTTTCTAAACCCTTAGTAAATTCATAGCACCTTTCAAATTAGAAAACCATTACTAGAAATAAATGCTAGAAGGGTTAAGAAGAGCATCTACAGAATAGAGCTGTGCATAAATATTGAGAAATATCCACAAACTCTAAAATGTAACGGTTGCAATAATTCAATTTAGGGGCTCCCTTCGCATATAACAATTTAAGGTTTAGGAACATGTAAACAGTGGGGGGAGTAAACTGTAATTCAATAAGGAGATACATGTCTAAGAATAGAACAAGTCCAAAAAACGTTTACTCTTGTCCTGGTGATGGGCCAGTTTCCAGTTTTAGAATCTGGAAAGCATTCATGAATTAGAACTCTTAGAGACGAATCAATTGGAAGAGTTATGGGCAGCCATGAACCATATCCTTCATTTAACAGGGGCCCTAGCCAAAAGAGAGGATTATGTTTTCAGAATTTTACAAAAGAGATTCCCATATTATCCACCTATATCCTACTTTAACTTTGATTACCCCCAGCATTGTCGATGTTTATATCATTGTGTGGTTTTCAGGCCCATTAAAAAACTCCCATTCTAATTAGATAAAAATCATTGGTTATCTTCATTAGGTCATTAGGTCACTCTTTAGGCTGAATACCAGTTATGTTGTCTTTTCAATTGAAGTCCTAATTTTGACCCTGTTTGTCCTGTGTCTCTCCCTCAGTTGGTCTTCCAGAATCTTCATGCTTCCTCCAGAATTGACAAGAAAGCTCCTGGATTTCAGCCCCTAATAAACCATATTCCATTATCAAAAATGATTTCTTGAAAAGACAGGATAATGGCACCTATGTTTACGTAGCTCAGAGTTACAGCTACTGGCCCAGAGTAGGTGCTTGATTCCTATTATTGAGTCAGTAAATGAATGGATTCTTTTTAATATTAAAGCATAATTATTGGTCCAAGGTCATCATATTTTCAAACGTGATTCTTTGTGTTTGGATTGCCGTCCTTTCTCAAGACAGATAGGTTCTCTCTCCTTTGTGTGTCTTCGGTTGGTGGCACATGGTGTCTCTCCAGTCAAACTCTCCTTCACTTACCCTTTTAGTGTTCAGTTCTCTTTATTTCTGAGCACTCTTCAAATATGCAAGGGCATTTAATCTTCCAATGCAAAATGCCAGCCACTCTGGATTTGTGTCACCTGAAAAGCTTAATGTTCTCTTAACTATTCCATCATGCAGATCACTGGCAGAAACACGGAATACCAATATTTTCAAGTCAAAGTCCAGGAAAAAACCCACCAGTGATGCTCCCTGCCTGCTCCTCAGGTTGACACGGATCTATTGATTAGCCTTCTGAGTACGGCCTCTGTAATAACACAGCACATTACTCCCGCTATCTATCAAGCATTGTGGCCTCCCCAAGAGCCACAGATGAAGCATTAAAATAGTTTATTGGCGCAGAACATCTTTAGTCTCAGGAGAACAAGATGTTTTACACAATAAGTGGGTGGTAAATCACATTTTTTCAGGTGGAATTATTTTTAAATGCTCTTAGGTACTGTTTACAAGAGACCTGTAATAAACCCTATTGTCAAGTGAAAACTCTCTAAGAAAAATTAATAATTACCCTCTAATGTATTTCCTTGAGATCAGCTATTTTACAGCAGACTTTCTCAGAGGAGATCTCTGGTATTCATCCCCCAACCCCATAAGCTTTACAAAATCCATAAGGCCTAATAGCTCTTGGAGCTGTATGTGACGTATCTGAGGATTAATGACTCAACCTCAGTGCTTCTTTGCTGGTGTCCTGTCTCCCCTCTTTAAACCTCACAGCCTTGGAGGCCTTGAAGAAAAATGGCTCATCTACCCAAATCATCCATTACCAGAGCAGGAGCTTTCCAGTTTGCTTACCTTTCTCATGCTGAGACTGTGTTTAAGTAGAGCACTGCCAGAGAAGGAGCTCGCAGAACGAGTTCTAAGGCATGCTCTGCTCTGGGAGGGCAGAAAGTCACTGCGCATGTGCCAGCGAGGCAGGGTGGAGGCCTGGTGCGTGTGTGGGTGCTCACTGCGCAATGATTTAAGGTGGACCCCTCTGTGGACCTCATTAAGCTCATAGATAGATTATAGGAGATGAATAACATTGTGAGCAACATTTTGTAGGCATGCCCTCCCCCCAAAACAGTTTTCATCAGACCCTCAGTTACATCATATCAGGACCCAACTGACTTTAAGAGCTACTTCAATAGGAGTATCTTTAGTTTTCAGCTCCTTACTCGTAGACTCTCTATATAACGTTTTGGTAAAGAGAATAAACTTTATTCGTAATCAAAAGGATATGAATATACCTATAAGGTACTTCATTTTATTTATCACACTGGCGAAATTGCAAGAATGAAACTTCTCAGTGTTGACAGTGATGTAGGAAAAACTCATTCTGCTGTTGGGGAAGTTTGTACTCTTGGCGGCAATTTGGCCAAAGTCTTGGAATATATGTATGATTGGATCAGCAATTCTATTTTGAGGAACTTAGCCTAAGGGAAAGAATTGGACAAGCATACAGAGGTATTTATCTCATGATATTTATTGCAGTCTTGTTTATAATAGTGAGAAATTTATAACTGTAATAATGGGTTCATTTAAGTCAGTGATGTGTACTCATACATTTCTACAAAATAATGTACAGTTTCTATAAAATATGCAGTTATCAATATGGAAAGATACTTATGATATATAAAAATGCTGGTTACAAAATAATACATGTAACATAGAACAGAAACTATATGTATTGGGAAGAAATGGGACAGCAGTCTGAATATACAGTGAAAAGACAGTCACCAAAATGACATTTGAGTTTACACCTAGATTTTAAGTGGCTTTTATCTTCACCTCTTTTGAAATATATATTCTGTTAATGAAGATATATAATATATTATAAATGTATATGCAATAAAATAATAAAGATTTATAAAAACCATAGTGAAAAAAGGGTATGTTTTGAGAATGGACAGGGGTTTTTCTACCATGGTCTAAAGGGTAAAACTTCATTTCTCATTATGACACTAATCATCCACTTATTTAGCTACTGATTCATAGAAGGAAGAACATTTCTTTCTGAAGAGATCAAGGCATGCGTATATTTTGTGACTGGGTGCTGTGTGCCCTGTATAGAATCACCAAATGCTTCAGTAAATGGAAGAAGGTTGAGATGAGCTTCGTGTAGTTTATCCTCTTCTCTTCCTCCTAACCCACAACACAGGCCAGGCAACAGACTATTCACTGTGTTAGGGTTTGACTGACCTGTGAAAAGAATAAGAGCTGAACATTTACTTATTTCTTCATCAAAATTTTATGGTTCCTAATAGGTTCCAGGTCCTATTCTAAGAACTTTGCCAATATGAACTCCTTAATACTCGAAGCCACCCTAGAGGGAAGGCTTATTATTATTACCATTTTGTAGGTAAAGGAACAGATGACTTACAGGTAGGTCCAGGAACTAGTTTGAGACAGGAAGCTGCTGAGTAAGAGTGAATATTTATCTTCAGGTTGGTTATTATAGTGATAATATGACAGAAGAAACCGAAATAACCTGAGTGTCTTATAATAGGGAAGAAATATCATGCAGACACCAAGAGTGATTTTGATAGTTTTTAAAAGGGTGAGAAATGTTTTCAATAAAATATATACATCAAGAAGTCAAGATTATACAGCAATGTCATGCATTCGTACAAAAGTGGCTAAATGTATAAAGGGGGGGAGTAAGTAAATATAACCAGATGTTAATGGCAACCACTTCAAAGAGGAGTGAGATTGTGGATGATTTTAATTTATTTTTTTGTTTATTTCTTTTTATTTATTCATTTTAGAGAGGAGAGAGAGTGTGTGTTTGTGTGTGTGTGTGAGAAAGAGAGAGAGAGAGAGAGAGAGAGAGAGAGAGAAAGAGAGAAGGGGGGGAGGAGCTGGAAGCATCAACTCCCACATGTGCCTTGACTAGACAAGTGCAGGGTTTCGAACTGGTGACCTCAGCATTCCAAGTCAACACTTTATCCACTGCGCCACCACAGGTCAGTTTTAATTTATTTTAAATCACTTTCTAATTTTCCAAAGTGAGTGGAGTGAACAGTATTACGTTAAAATAAGAGTGGTGATTTTTCCCCCCTTCAAGTTACTATCTAGTAACAAAAGTAATACAATTAGGGAGAAATGGTCACTAAAATTTAAAATCTGGAAATATGATGTCCAATTCAATGGAGATAACAGTATGTGTGACTCTGAGCAGAGATCTTTGGGACATTGATTTGACTGTCAGTGAATTTATGGGTGGTCATTGAATCTTGCCAAAACTGCAGTCTCAGGGGATCAAGGACCAATTTTCTTTTCTTCCATGCTAGCCTTCTCACTTAATGAAAGTGTAAAACTTTAAAAGTGCAAATTAAGAATAAAAAGGTCTGGTTTAAACAGCAAATGACTAAGTAGAGGGCTTTGAGGTCTGTTGAGAAAGCTTTATAAAAAACAGTGTACAATTCTACCATTAAATGTGAAATTGCTTCATTGTTTTTTCATATCTATTCAAAATTATGATGCATGTAACTATACCACAATGTTTTCATGGAAAGGGTAACATGATGTAACATATTCTCACTAAGGAATTAGATATACTTTTCTCTAGCCAGAAGCACAAACAGCTGGAAACAGCAGAACTAAGAATGGGTCTTTGGCTTGAAACAGAATCACACATTCTGAGACAGAAATGGAGTCAACATGGGAATTGAGACGCAAGGGACTTGCTCTGCTTTTGAGATGGGATGAGAAAGTTAGGAGAAGTATTTTAGGTCCGAAGCATAGCTAAAAGACCCCAGCTAACAGTGTGGAGTGTGTGTATATTAACATGTGATCAAAACATGGTAACAGAGGGAACACTGGGCCCAAGGGAAGAATGGAACTTTGAAAGTGGATTGTACCTTGGCACGGAAGGGAGAATTCTTTTGCCCCTGGGTGAAGTAAACATTACTGCTAGACCACAGCAGTGATCCTTGGGGTATAAGCTCATCTCCTTTTCTAGAGAGGGATGGACCAACATGCTGGGTTATTAGGTTTCACTGGCAATGCATAAACATACCCACAAGTCTATCAAACTGTGTAGGCACCCTAGATTATTGCATGGTCATATCCTGTAGCTGTCTCTTTGTAAGTGTGGTGTCTTGGTGTGTTCATGGAAGGAAGACTGTTAAAAGAAAGTGGCTTGATTTTATACCTTAAACTCTTTTTAAAAAGATTTTTTAATTTCTTTTTATTTTTTGTTACTTTAAAAAAATTTTTATTTTATTCATTTTAGAGAAGAGACACAGAGTGAGAGAGAGATAGAGAGAGAGAGGAGCTGGAAGCTCAACTCCCATATGTGCCTTGACCAGACCAGTGCATAGTCTTGAACTGGCGACCTCAGTGTTCCCAGGTCAACGCTTCATCCACTGCGCCACCACAGATCAGGCGCTGTACCTTAAACTCTTAAAGGACTGCTAGTTGCCATGGCGGTGAAGTTGTTGACCGCCCTTTACTGTGTTCCTCCTCACCCCTGACTTGTTGACACTTTGTCATGATTCAACTGTTCTTTCAAATGTCTCTTCCCTTTCCTTGCAGATCTTAACCAAATTTTTAGGCTCAGCTACCTTGACTTTGGTTCCAAGATTCAACACTCAATCCCAATACTTTTTCAAATATTTGCTCTTAGATGTCCTGCTAACTTCAGACTAATAAATAACACTCATTACATAGTCTGACAATCCTATTGTAATTCTATCAAGTGTTCTGGACCTCATTGTAGGCACCCAGGCATGGAAATTCAGAATTGCTTTTGTCTTTCTTCTTTGCTTATAACTAACTAGCCAGTTCCTGAGCCTCTTAGGATCTTTCTCTAAGCTCCTTCTTTGGTGAATTAAGGTAATATTTCCTATCTAAACCAATATAGTTAGAGTACATATGAGCCCTTGTTTTATTAGTTTTCATTCTGAATTAGAATTTATATATTATGTGCCACATAATAGTATCTTTAGTAGCATGAGAGTATGCTAACATTAGCTGATGTTTTTCATTCCTTCTTGCAAACATATTTAATGATACCAGAGGTCAGGCGAATGCTCAAAGTTTATTTCTGTGTTTTTCAAGAGCCCATTGTGTTTCCTCAAAAAATCTTTTTGTGTCCATTAAAACTTACTATATAATTATGTAAACCAACCAGATATGAGCACTCTTCCAAAGTGACATGGTTTTAGAAAACTAAATTGAATTTTTGTTTTTTATTAAAGAACATTTTTATTAATTTGAACTTTAAATTATTTCATTCCCATGAAGCAACAAATATCTAAAATAGTTAGGAAAAGCCTTCAACATAAGGTTATATTTATCATGAATTGTTAAAGAATTCCATTTTACAAAAAAATTACAGAAATTTTAATATTGTTCCTTTTGTTGTTCCCTCGGGATTAATTTTCAAAGTTTGCGAATGTCTCTGCAGTCAAACAATTTCCGCTAAAATATCTTCAGCAAAACATTTACCATAAATTTTTATTATATTCTGCAAAAATTCTGAGGATTTTCAACTTCTGCAAAAATCAGAAATTGGCTGAACGATAGTGAACACTGACATGATTTAATCAATTGCTTTAGAATGAATTGCATAATTGAACTAACTCAAGTTCTATTTCATTTCTTTTTTTATTGAGGCATACTTGACATAATATTATATTAGTTTCAGGTGCATAACATAATGATGCAATGCTTGTACATATTGCAAAATGATCATTGCAGTAAGATCGGCGAGCAGGTTTAAAAGACTTGAACACAACGAGTTGCTAAAGAAACACCATTTTAATTTAAAATAAATGCATAGTATAAGTGTAGGTATGTACTGTTCCTTTTAATGACTTGCTCCTTTAGCTAAAATTTTTAGTTAATCAAACTAGTACTGAACCTGCCCATATGGACCTGAGGAGTATGAGTTTGTGCCTAGAGGGAGACTAGCATAGTGATTCCTAGCATAGGCACTAGTACCTGTCTAGGTTCAAATCTTGTCTCTATTTCTAACTAGTTGGGTTTTTGTTGCAAGTGACAGTATCTGTCTGTGTACCTCATGAAGTAGAGGTTAGTAAGAGCATAGAGACTCAGGTAGGAGAGAATGAATAAGGAGAGGCTGGACTCCTGGAGCAAGAATTAAGTCACCACATGACAGCTGGGAAAAACCGAGGCTTTTTGGGTGGCTGAAATTTAACATGTATCCATTTTTTTCATAGGCCATATACCTGTTCACGACTTCAGCTCTGCAATTCACATTTATTGTGTGAAAGAAAATGGCTTGGGGCTTAAGTGACAGGATATATATAGGGTAGAAAAAATCCCCATGGGATTCGGGCATGTTCTACATCTCTCTGTGGAAAAGTCTAGGCACAGAATAGTACCTCCGCCATCTTGGCCTGAAATTATTTTGGGTTTAAAGGTGTCGAGAAGCCTGGCTGCCCATTGTTCAAATAAGGTATATGTCAGTGATGTCAACACAGCGTGTTGAGGAAATGTCACATCTGTCTGCAATTGGCTACCTCTCAATAGGAGAAACACCGCTGGAAGCCTGGAGACCAGATGTTGCTTTCAATCAAATAGAGGTCAAGAAGCCTTAAAGGAAGAATGTCGGCACCTCCCCATCCCTGGCCCTAAGAGAAACATGTAAGGCAATTCTGGTAGAATCATAACTGTTTTAGCTCAGGTTCCTATTTTTTCCTAGTATATGACATTGCAGCCACTGGAACAGAGCAACCAAAGTGGTGGCCCGTGGTCTAAAAACTGTGAAAAAGACATCGCAGTCATGAGATTCCTGTTTGCAGAGCAGCACAGCCTCGGCTCCTGCCTGGGGTTTGCCATTGCCGATGTGGAGGAGCCCTGGAAATATCACTTGTTCTAGTTAAACTTCAATTTTTAAAACTAAGGAATGAGAACATTATTATAGATGATTTGTGTTATCCTTTCCAGTTCAATATTCTGCAATTATGCAGATATGAGGGGAGCCCAGGCTTGGCTAAGCCTTGGGACAGCCACCTGGAAAATCAGTCCAGTGATGTTTCCAGGACGAAAGGCTCTTTTGGTATTTCCTACTAGTCCACATGGGGAAAATGGGTTAAAACAGCTGGTTGAAAACCTGTCCTGAGCCAGAGAATGAGAAATGACTGATTGTGAACTTAATTTTAAAGGACTCTCTAATTAAACCTCTTCGAGTCAATAAAATATCTCATCCCTTAGCTAACCCTGTGTGCTAGGGGGATTTAGGAATTAATGTACTTTTCAGGAGGGTTTGCTTTTCCACATTTGTAAAAATTTTCTGCTAGGGTGACAGTAAAACAGAACAGGAGAAACATCCAGGTTTTCTAATTCAGTTTCATGCCAATAACTACATATATAATGAGTATCCATTAAATGAGACAATTTTTGCTAGGTGCTGCTAGGGATGACTAGGATGTTGTGAAGGGAGAGTTGGTTAGCCCTAACTCTTGACATTTCCTTCCATGTCCAAGTTTATCTGGTAGTTTCTCTCTACCCTGTGACTCACTACTCACCAGTGAATGTGGGGACTCACTGATTTGTAACTTGAGAAGAATACGTATCTTGATTCTGCTTTTCTTCCTGGTAGCCTGCCTCCCTGCATGGACCATTTGCTCTGGGTGGCATTGTCCTGATTCTCCCTCATGTCCCATCTGCTACTAAATGGCAAACAACAGGAGTGAGGTTGTAGCTTTCAGGTAGTAATTTAAACATCCTCCAGTGGTTTTTGCATTGGCTAGTGACACTGAGAAATGAAAGCAAAGAGGGACGTATTGGGTGGGGGTGTGTGTGAAAATTGTACTTATGGCAATTGCTTTTGGTGGGCCAAGATGTATGGTTTTGGGCCAGGGGCTTAGTGTAGCAGAAGAGACTTTTGATTTGGTGATACAATGTTTATATTAGCCCAAGTGAGTTGTTATGGTAAAGAAGTTGGCATTTAGCAACTGTGATCTGAATGAGAATCTTTAAGACAGACACACGATTTTTTGTCCTTGGTGAATGACTGTTTTTGGAGGTTCTGATCATAGGCAAGAGATTATTTTTATGGGGAGGACCACACCTATGGGGAACTTTAACTGATCCGCATGGGTTCCAGAGAGTTCACACTTTGGACTCTTTCATGGTCTGGCTGATGGGCGCAAAGCTCAGACAAATAGTCAATTACAAAGAAAAGAGATTCTCTGCAAGCCTTTTAGGGATCGATGAGCAGGACAATAGGAGCTACATCTAAAGGACAAGGCGACTGAATTCTGTGCATGGCATGAAGCACTGATGAGGCTCTAGCTTCAAATTGTGAATGCCAGCCCCGAGGAGCAGTGCTAAATTGGCTATTCTGAATCCCATCCTGTGTTTACAAGCAAGGTAGAAACTGGAGAGATTCACTCTGAATTCATGTGAGTATCCCACTTGTTCAAGTGTGGAAAATATTCAAGGAACTCCTGAGTGAGTTTCAAGGTGATCCAGTTTTTTATAGGTAGGCTTGCTTCCTGCAAGAGCAGGCCAGAGCATGTATGGAATTCAAGTCAGAGGAAACCAGTGTCTTGAGAAATACATGAGGTGAAGGGTCCAGATGTCACTAGGCCCCTGAATGCTCAGGCATGAAAGTAGCAAGAGCTTTAGGATTAAAGCAAAGGCAGACATAATATGTCAGGGGAATGAGCAATAGTTAAAGAAATGAATGAGGAGATGATCAGAGCTGTTTAAGGTTGGGTAATCAAGACAACTTTCATGGATTAGTGGGTGCTGGGAATGGATTTGACAAAATAGCACATTTTCAGGCTTCCAGTTCCAGTGTGGAAGTATGCGTGTTAGAGCTCTTAGTAGCATTTCTGGTTGCTAGTTTCTTCCTCAACCTGCCTGGATTCATGTAGATGCTGCTTTTGTTACAGGCAGGCTTTCACACAATCCCTTTAAAGGCAAACCACAGCCATAAAAGGTAACTCGGTAGAGCTCTTCCCATCTCCCTCTTCTTTTCCTGTCCTTTCACTATACCCTTAGGAATTTGAAACTTTCCCGGCATGAGTCCCATTAAAACAGAGATAGCATGCAATGTGACTGAGCTCTTGTTAGCTAATTTCAAATTTCTGGCTTATGTCCCATCATTATTTGCTAAAAGAATGGTTAGGTCTCAGCATATGTGTTTGGGGTCAACTGAGAAACTCTGCTGATGATCACCCAACCATCTGGCATGGCTCAGAATTTTTATATCCTTGATGTTCAGATTTCTGATGCCAGAGGTGGGGACAGATGTAAATCCTTGATTTTTTTTTTTTTTTTTTTTTATTTTTATCCCTGGGACATCTTTGTCCCTGTCAGGTTGATTTGAGAAAACCCCTGGTTACTATTCACCCCTAATACAGACCCTTAGACTTTTGTTATGTTTGCCCATAAGGGATTTTCAGCACATTGCTTTATATGAAGCACCTAAGGCATTTTTTACATAATGGTTAATTTTCACACATGCTATCAAGGTTGTGCTTGAATATGAAATATCGTAGATCCTGTGACTAAAGATATGAGTAGATGCCTATCTGTATTAGGGATAAACAACAAGATCATCTTGCTTAATAACATAGATGTATATATTTTTAAATTTTTTATTCATTTTAGAGAGGAGAGAGAGTGAGAGAGAGAGAGAGAGAGAGAGAGAGAGAGAGAGAGAAAGGGGGGAAAAACAGGAAGCATCAACTCCCATATGCGCCTTGACCAGACAAGTGCAGGGTTTTGAATTGGTGACCTCAGTGTTCCAGGTCAATGCTTTATCCACTGCGCCACCACAGATTAGGTCTAGATGTATATATTTTTAAAAGGAGAGTAAAAAGGGCCTCTATAAGCAATGGAATGTGTGTTTAGGAAAGAGTGAGAAGTCAGCTTTGGCTAAAGAGTAGTACTGGCTACTCCAGTAGTTAAGAAGCAGAGATAAAACTGCAAAGGGAGCAGGAAGTAAATGTTTGAGCAGGAAGAGTTCTTTGTGGTCATCTGGCCAGGCCTTAAAGTGAAGCCAGGGCACCTGTGTTCAAACAAAAATATATGAAGTCGTTGGCTAGGTAACTTTATTTAAGACAACATCATTTGACTTCAGTGTGCTCAATATTAAAGTGAGGTTTAAATAAAATGCATATTGGAATGGAGAAAATGCCCAGTGGAATCCAGATACATATTAGGTGTTCAGAGAATAAATCTTAAAATTGTTGAATCCAAATCTATTTCCTCTCCCGATTTTATACACGAGGTAACTGAGGCTCAGAGAGATGAACTTATCTGTTTAATTTTCCTGAGTTAATAGTGGCAGAGATGAAATTCAAATCTACTTTTCTGTGCTTGTCTAGTGGGCTTTCTACTGCGTCATGTGTAAAGTGACATGATTATTTCAGTAATAGCCTTAGAGATAGCTTGCTAGAGTACAATCACACCAGGGTCCTTGAAAGATAAGGAGAAGAATTTTGCTGTCTTTGTAAAGTCACTGATGATTTTGGGGCTGAGGGGCAGCATGAGTCAGGGGACCTGCAGAATTGATCAGGGAAAGGAAGATTTCTGGAAAACGATGATTTCTGTTTCATTGTAGGTTCCAAAAATATGGAGGGGGGATGGGACTGTTGCATTTCCCATCATATTATCAGCTTCAATTAGTGTCTGCTTCATAGACAATAAATATATGTTAAATTAATAAAAAATAAAAAAGAAGTAATGAAACAAATTAAATGAATAAATAAATGAAATCCATTGGTGATGGACGCAATAGTGCTTTGGTTACAAACTGGCCTTTCACATCCGTTTTCTGTTTGAATAGTTGAATAGTCAAGGTAAGGCCTAAAAATTCACAAGAACATGGTCAATGTCCTCTGGATAATTACTGTTAGAAAAACACTAATTTGACCAAGATCCGTTCTTTCTTGGGAGGAGGTAATGAGAATCCAATCTGGTTAAGAGTATTAGATTTAGAGTCAGACAAAATTGAATGTGAGTCTTGGCTTGACTCTTCTACTTATTAATGTTGTGATTTGGAGAAGGACTCAAGGGGATGAAAAAGAGTGGAAGAAGAAAAGAAATGACCAGCATAGAATGATTGATAGGGATTTTAAAATTTATTTTATTTTTATTTTATTCATTTTAGAGAGGAGACACAGAGTGAGAGAGAGAGAGAGAGAAAGAGAGAAAGGGGGGAGGAGCTAGAAGCATCAACTCCCATATGTGCCTTGACCGAACCAGTACAGGGTTTTGAACTGGCGACCTCAGTGTTCCCAGGTCGACGCTTTATCCACTGCGCCACCACAGGTCAGGCTTGATAGGGATTTTTAAAAGAAGTATGTTTGCCAAGCCATAGACATTCCCAGAACTGTTATCGATCTGGGCTGGGCTCTACTTTAGGTGATGAAACGAGAACCAGTAAAATACCATTGTTCATAGGTACAAAGCTGTGGACTATGGATGTGATAATACAGTTATTTGTTCGTAGACTCTGGGAAGCAGGAATGTAGTCAGTTCCACACTCTTCAATTTGTGGATTATTCATTTACCTCGCTTCACTTTTACACTTTCCACTTGTGGCGAGGAAGCAGAAGTGATAGCTAAATAGCACTCAGTTTTCTACTTACTACTATGTTCTGTCAGGGGAAAAAAGTGTTCAGCAAAGAGAGGTGCTCTCTGCTTTGAACTCTCAGGGCATTGCCACTCCCTCACTACACTACACCCTATGCCTGGCAATGCAGTTGTTTGCTTGTGTTTATTCACCTTGTTTTAACCTCAGTCTTCTCTTGCTCATCCTACCCAGATCCAAGGAGGCACTCACATCAGTTCCACCACCGATTTTAAAGAGAGCCTTCAGAAGGCTCAACTTAATTAGCTGAAAATTGTTTTTGTTTATACATCTTTTAAATTTATTATCACAGACAATTAAGAGTCCATGATATTTGCTTGGCATACCTAAATTTCTCCTCATACTAAATGATTTAAACATCTAAATATATGACTTGGGACCATAGCCCACCGAAAGCCTTTTGTAAGTCCAAGGTCAAGGCACACCACACCAGATAGAGGAAGTGCCCCTTCTGCTGAGCACTGGGCTCACTGCACTGAAAAGTCTACCATACCTGGGGTGGGGGTGGGGAGTCCCTTCTTGGACATGTCCCAGTGACCTTAAGTGAGGGAGTTCCCTAGAACCAGCAGAACACTATAATCCCAATTCTACAGAACTCCTTCTGAACAGGAGCTAGAGAGTGGGAACCTTCCCCTGTGGCCAAAGGCAGCTCTATGACTCCTAACTGTCAGATTTTGTGATGTTCCTTCCATAGAAAAACTTCAGTTACCCAAGTAATAGCTACTGCAGGTTAAGTCAAGCACATCGACCCCACGCAGGAAGGGCACCTGGACTTCAGCCTTCACATGCTACAATGTTGGCAATCAATGAGATGAGCAAAGAGGAGCAAGAAAGCCCCCTGGAAGTGGGCGGTGCCCATCTCTTCTCTCTACCATAAATATTATGAGGGGGAGCAAGGAAAATCCTTCCAGTATTTTGTGCTGACTAATGAATTTATTTCAAACTCTAGATAAGGCTTCTCCAAGATATAATTCTTGACTTATTTTCTTGCCCTTTCCCCAAAGGGTTTCTCCATTTTTGCATCTTAAGCACACTAAACTACTGATCATTTTCCTAATTCTTCCTGCTTGTTTACACACAGTGCCTCATGTCTGTGTTTCCCCTGTCTGACATCCCCTCTGGGGAAGTCACTCACCTTTCTGAGCCTGTTTTGTCATCTGGTAGATGAAGATAATAAAAACATCCATTTCACTGGGGCTATTGTGAGGATTAAACAAGACGACCCATAGAAAGGGTTTAGCACAATTTCTGGTACGTACAAGCTTGATAATTGTAACTCAGCATTGTTTTTTTCTTCCTTTGTCTGCCTGATATATTTCTACTCACTCTGCAATAACTCATCTCAAATATACTTTTTGCGCAGTCTGTTCAAGTAAACTGTTGCTTTTTCTTTTGGGCTTCGATAGGCTTCTGTACATGTTTATATTATGTTTAGCTGGAATTTATTTGGATGTCTGTCTTCCCCCAAAGGACTGTGACCTTTAGAAGACGGGGACTGTGTCTTGGTCATATTTTCCAACCTCTAACACAATTCCTCCACAAATTAAACTTCATTAATATTCATTAAATAAATTTTTGAGAGAGCAAGTGAATGAGTGAAGAAATGAAAGGTTCTTAAAAGTAAAATGAAGTTCATCCAAGTCTAATTGAGAGATAGTAGGTTCTAAAACCAGTCCCTATTTACTTTGCTGAAATAGTTCAAGGTCACACAAGCTGTTGTTTTACAAGAATGTAAATGGAGTCAGTTAAGAAAATTAAGCTGAATTAAGCTCAATTTTCTTAATAAGAAATGGAGGAGATGCAGTGGGATGAATGTTAACACACCTTTGCTTATGAGGCAGGGAAGCAACGCAGGGAATGGGGCCAGAGAAAGGGAGTTGACAGAGAGGGAGCTGGAGGGCTTCTGGAAGAATGCTCATTGGAATAGCTGCTGAACAAAAGAGATTTGAGAGAAAGTGAAAGATCATCTAAAGAGAATTTTAAAGAAATTTTTAAGACAGCTCTCTTTTTTATCTACCCAAAGGGGTCATCTTTAAACCCAACCCCAATTTACCTGCCTCCCCAGTCAGCCGGTTCTCCCGTCCTCTGTGGACAATACAAATACTGCTGGTGGTAATTGGATATGGTTTTTTTCATTTCCTCTAAAAACCCTAGATCAGAGCCTAGCAAGCCCAATCTTCTCTCATTTCTTCTCCATCTGGCCTGGATTGGGTCTCTGGAAATCTCTGGCAATCCTCTGCATGGACTTTCCTGGCTAAGAACCAGGTTTTCATCTGACCATGCTAGGTGGCTCCACCTACATTCTGAAAATGTGTTCTTCCTAGAGGTGTGACACTGCGTTGCTCATGGATGTAGATATGTGTTGAGCTTCATATCCTCATAACTGCCCCCCCTTTGAGAAGAGGAACCAGCTGTTCTGCCCTCTATTTTCTGTATTCCATATGATCACTCTCTTATCCTAGATCGGTGCTCACTGAGTTGTTGGGTATTTAGGGACATGGTATTGGTCATGTGGTCTCTACCTTCCTGGAAACCTATCCAGCATCAACATCAATCAACCTGTCACAAAAAGCAATAAGGAATAAGGTAAACATCTCTACTTCTAGTCTATTTCATGACATAGGAAACAAACAAACAAAAATGTTATTGTCTCCTTACATAACATCCTATTATGTTGAATATAGGTAAGATTCAAAGCAAATGGCTAAAATGTGATGTACTTGGTTAGAAACAAATTCTGTGAATTGATCGTATGACAGTAGGGACAATAAAATGGGTAATTTTCTCATAAGTAGAAGGAGAATCACTACAGAAATATCAAAGGGCAAACAAAGCCACAGGATTAACAGCCATAAACCCTTTTGAGTTTATCAGAGGATGAATTTTTTCAGGGAGCTGAGGCAGGATTACTGATTTAATAGATTACTTTGTAAAAAATACAAAACAGACTTATATCATGCCAGAATGTTTACAAGCTAATGTTTACTGGCTGAATGAAAGAGTGAGAATATGAAAATGAATTCATCGTATTGCTTTTGTACCATATCGTGTGATTTTTTCTGAAGGCTTTCTTTCTCAACATATGACATGCATTTTCACTAGCATTGTTCGCTAGAGAGGAAAAATTTGGTGTGCCGGTAGGTTTGTCTTGGACCCAGCTCTTGGTGGCTCAGTAAATAGAAGCTCTTTGTCCTATTTGGTGTGATTCCAGAGACAGCAAGACAATCCTTCTGCTTGTGATACCTCAGCCTGAAGTATTAAAGGCTCATCCCTTTAGAGTTAACTTCCTTACGTGGCCAATTTAAAAACATCCCTTAAAAGGCATTAGTTCCTTAGTCCCTTACTTAGTTTATTAAGGGATTTTTGCTTCTAATACTAGGTCTTAAAGGCTTTAAGTATGCGGTAGTAAAGATGAAAAGGACAGAGATTGAATAAATACATTGTATTTTATCTTAATATAAAATAATTTGGGACATTGATTCTTAAAAGTAACATTTGGGCTGTCAGTTGTAATTATTTGAGATATGTTTGGTAAATTTGGTCTCGTATAATTGCTGGAGACAATATAAAATCAAAGATGCCTTCCAGCCCAAAGAAAAGGTTGGCTTTCCAATAAGACAAGATTGATGAGTGGGGTCCTTTCTGGGCTGTTTAATACCTTTTGCCCTTGAACATGCCACTTTACTCTAAATGAAAACTCTGAACTTTACCTGGAAATTGAAGTTGGGTAGAAAAAGAAAGGGGGTGGATTAGGAGATCTTCGGTCATGTAAAATGACAGCTTATTCCCCCATGGCTGGCTCCTTAGGTCTGACTTTGACAGTCAGTTGAAACATCTGCAGGAAATATAAAGAAAACACATCCACATACCATGCAAAAGAGGACCCTTCACATGTGGCCGTTGAAATTGTTAACCAAAGAGTCAAGGCAAGTCATAGGCCGAAAGTTCATCATAAACATGCAATAGCAGATCTAACTGAGACATGGTCTCATAACAGTCCATGATTTGTTTCAGGGTCAAACAATCCCCATAAATAACAAAAATAACAGCTTGCTCTTTCTAGGACTTTAACATTTACAGAGCATTTGTCCTTTCTGGGACCTAAAGCTCTGGATTTCTATCCTTATTTTGCAGAGAGAGAAACTGAGGCTTCATTGAAGCTTAGGTCTTTCTCAAAGTCATACAGAAGAGCCCAAGCTTATATGCACATTTTCTGATCACAGATCCACACTAATCACACTAATTTTTAGAATTTCATTAAGCATTGTCACGGTATATTGAGTTTTGAAAATTATCTTCTAGAGGTATCTTCTAAAGTTTCTTCCATAGGATGTCAAAACTGATTTAACTAATCTAAGTGCGATTGGGCTCCGTTTAAAAAATAAACACACCTTGCTCTCCATTTGTCAGTTTTGTTGGCATGAATGGGTCTGGGGCTTTAACGTCCATCTGGAAGATATCTACTTCCCAGCACTGCTGCATATCACCATATGGGTCAGAGAACCAGGCTCGTCATCTAAGTAAATATTGTTGTTAAACCATTTCCCATTGTGAGGGTTTGAGCTTCATTAGATCTCGAGTAGAAAGAACACCATTAGCTCAGTGTTTACAATGAACTACTGTTCTCCATTTCAGATTTGCTGTGAGACATTTAGCAAATGACCCTGAAGACAGAGCTTACTTGCTCGAAAAATGTGATTGAATTGCATTATAGCATTGAAATAGTACAACTGGATACACACTTTATCTATTATCAGTTCATTTTTGTTTTTTTTTTTTAATTTCTTCGTTTCTTAATCCTCTCATGAAAAATCTGCAGAAGCCTCGCAGATAAAGTCAGTGAAGAATCTTTTCTGTGGTCCAGCCTCCCGCTCACTCTGGCCAGCACTGACAATGACCTTCGCAGCCCTCCCGCCCCAACTTTTTGCATTCAGTTCTTGCATTCCTTTCTCTCTTTCTTGAGGTCTTCTTCTTCTATACAGGCCAGCTCTTGCGCACCTATGTTTGCGTTCATTTTTCTTTGCGTACTCCAAAGAGTCATAAATCATGCTGAAGCTCGTCGTCCTGCCACCGAAATGGTTTCTGAATACAAACACAGCAATGTCGCAACGTGGTAAATGGAGAGAATAAAATCATTAAGTGGCCTGATGACAGTAATCCTTTTCTTTTGGTTTTTGTTTTGGGATTTAAAAAAAAAATTGCAGAGGGTTAAAGAGTTTGAGAAAATTGCAAGTGAACTTGGGAAGTTCACTTTTAAAAGAACAGCCTCTACCACTTGTCACGTTTTAGCTATAACTGGGCACCACATTTAATATGCTGGTGGTCTGCTGATTGCATAAGCAATGGGCCACTTGCTTGTGCAATTAACCACTCACACCCTTGTTTTTCTATGCAACCCAAGAGGTTGATTATGTGATTGTAGGTATAATAATTAGCACAGATGAAAAGAAAAACACAGCAGAAGCCTCATATGAGTGTTCTTTTACTGAAAGCCTCAAATGTGAAATAATTAGGTGAGAAGGTACAGGAGATAATCTCCAACATGAGCTATATCAGAACACTTTCCCTGCAGTCTAGTTGCTCTCAGTGTATAATAGAAATTGTCTCCCCACCAGTCCGATGTGGGGCTGGCTCTTTGAGCATAAAGAATGAAAAAAGGGACATAGGGAGAGGGAAGCTCCCTAGTCTCAGAGGCGTCCTCCTCAGTACAGGCTGACACTGGATGTTTTAAAATAGCTGTAGAAAGGAGAATCAGAAGAATATAGACAATCTATCCATCTTTCAGAGTGTCTTCTCTCTCTTCCTTCTTTTCTTCCTTCTCCCCTCCCTCCCTCCCTCCCTCCCTCCCTCCCTCCCTCCCTCCCTCCCTCCCTCTCTTCCTTCCTTCCTTCCTTCCTCCCTCCCTTCCTCCCTCCCTCTCTTCCTTCCTTCCTTCCTTCCTTCCTTCCTTCCTTCCTTCCTTCCTTCCTTCCTTCCTTCCTTCCTTCTTCTTTTCTTCCTCCCCTCCCCTCCCATTTTTATCCTTTTATCTCCCTTCTCCTACCCTTCCTATTACATTCTGTTTCTAAAATTCTGGCAAATAAAAAACAAAACCAGAAAAACCCTAAAAACCTTTTTGATATAATCACTTAGAAAAGTTAGATAAAATATTAAAACCATTACAGAAAGAAAAGCCAGTATTTATGCAATTGCCAGTAGTAATAAATTAAGTGTATGAACCAGTTTAGATGGTATATAGACCTAAAGTCAGTAGAATTACAATTTGAATGTAACAAATGCCTCAACACTTGAGATTTTAATGTATTTTTTAAAAATTCAGGACTGATATGTTTAGCAAGTCTCATTTAGGAAAAATACAGTATTTCCAAACAATGCAATTAGCAGTCTGACTGTAATAAGCAACATATATAAAAGTTGGTATTCTGCATTTAAGAATACACATTCTTTAAAAGCACAATTGGAACCTTTATGCATATTAACTGTGTACCAGGTCACAAATATAAAAGAGTCATTTCTTAGAACTTTTACTCTGATTGCATGAGATAAATATAGAACTAAAGAGAGAAAAATTAATCCTCTTTCCTATATATTTGAGATTTAAAAGAGAAACAGCAAACTTCTAAACAATTTGTGAACAGAAACTATAAGTATCAATCAGAGAATGTGAACATGTTGAGAACTGAGTGGCACCGTGAACACCGGCTATGCCAGTGAACAGGACACAGCAAATGTGGCCCTCAGAGGCCGAGGAGTGGCATTAAAGGCCCCTACTAGAGACATAGAAGAGAGACTAAGAACTAGTGATCTAATTCTAAACCAGTGGTTCTTAACCTTTTTTGAGGTACCGAACCCACCAGTTTCATATGCGCATTCACTGAACCCTTATTTAGTGATAAATAAAATATGATTTCTTTTTTCCAAATTCAAGACATAGGTATATGTTTTTTTACTGGTGCACAAAATGAGCCGTGCATGAACATCACCTTGCTCAAAGAACAAAACCAACAAAGTGCATGAACTCACAACAAATTACGGTATTACTTTATTCTGGCCTCCACGGCAAAGGCTTCTCCGAACCCCTGAGACCGACTCATTGAACCCCTAGGGTTCGATAGAACCCACATTAAGAACCACTGTTTTAAACAAAAGAGGGTAGTAAACAAAACCAGAAGAAACACAAAGAATGCAACTTTTAATTAGGAATAAAAAATAATAAAGCACAGGAATATAAAGAGTGCCAATAAAACCTAAAATTGATTCTTTGAAAACCTAACAATAGACAAGAATAATAATAAACAATATAAATACTGAAGATAAGACAAATATAATAAAATAAAATAATAATATTAATAATGGAAAAAGAAACAATTACAATTAGAGATGAAAGGAATCATAAGATAATATAGAATGACTATGATAATAAATTTGAAAATGTAAACTAAATGGACCATTTCTTAGGAAACTACAATTTTCCATAAACAACTAAAGAAGAAATAAAAAGCTTAAATAAATACATATTAAAAATATTAAATTGACATTAAAACATCTATACCCCCAAACCCATTAGGCCCAGAGAGTTTTCAGGTGATATTTATCAAAATGTCAAAAAAAGCAATAATTATAAGAACTCTTTCAGGAAACAGAAAAAGGAGAAAAACTCCCCAACTTATTTAGAAGCAATTTGACTTTTATTACAAAAGCAGTCAAGAACAATACAAGGAAAATTATAAACTGATTTTATTGACAGTGTAGCTACAAAATAATAAAAAATATTTGATGAGTTAAATTCTGCAGTGTATGTCAAAAATTAATCATAATGATAAATATTTTATCTAATGAACACAAGCTTACAACCACAAGACAATTTAGTGCTATAATACAATACAATAACATTTTAAAGAAGATAAACTTTATGATCATCGTAGTATATAAATTTTAAAAAGCATTTGATAAGTTTAACCTGTGTTTATTAAAACATATTCCTAAGCAAGTTATGAATAGGAGTGAAACTTCTTAACTTGATTAAGAGCACCTATCAAAACATCGGCAGCCACTATCATTATTAATGACAAATTGTCTGTGGAGGCTGGACTTAGTGGCTATTTAAAGCCTATTTTCATAGTCTGATTCCCGAAATTCTAAAGTCATCTCATGAGCTCAGGGTTTGATCACTAATAAAATGCGGTGATCCACCAACTCCCACAAGGGCTGTATGGTGGGCATTGCTGGTGCTCTGCCCTGGCCCCCATGGGTCACTTTTATGTCTTTCTGAGCTTCCCTTCTCTGGTTTTGATGGCCATTGCTTCCAGTGGTTCAATGCTGACTCTACAGGAGCCACTTTGGATGTGTGGAGATCTGGGCCCCTCGGTCCCCTTCCACCCTACTCCCAGGTGGCTCTTAGCTAGTGCTGGCTAGGGGTGTGAGCTTGAAAGGCCAGCTGACAGCTTCAAATAGAATCAGGGTGACTCTGAGGAACCCCTTCTCCAGGATTCCTCCTTGGACTCAGGCGTTTCCCTTGTGTCTGGCCTGTTTTCCTCACTCCATGGGTGGCATTTTCTGGGAGAACCTTCTTAGTAGGACACTTGTGTTATTTTTATTTCAACACTTCTAGGGAACCCAGTGGAATAGGGAACGGGTTAATTAGAGCTTTTCAAAGATGGGGAGACAGCAGAAGGGCAGTGAGCCCTTGAGGTGGCTAAAACAGAATTCATGAGAACATGGGGGCCGAGACAAGAGCGGGAGGAAGGTAGTTATTAGAGAGTGGGAGTTCTGGAGAAAGAGAGTCCCTCTGCAGGTTTGCACAGTCGCAATCTGTTTCTAGATGACTTTCTCAATTGGTTGTATTTTTCTTATGAAGACAGTCTTGGTGTTCCTTGCCTGAAACTATGCCTTTCCGTTCCTTGCCCCATCTCTGAATGATCTTCGTATGTGAGTTTAAGTAAATACATTTCTGCTGTTTCCTGCAGAGACAGACTTTACAACCCCTGGTGTGGGTAGGCTACTTGGACACATGTCTCAGAAATCGTCTGGTTTGGGGAAACATCTATGTTTTATAAGGATGTAAACTCTTTCCCAGTTTAGAATCCAGTCATCTGAGGGGCACGTTATGGGCTTTGGCCCAAGAATTCTGTCTTTGTTTATGGATACACATATAGTAAAAGTTAAAAGCATGACTGGAAATGATAAACACCAAGTCAAGATGGTGGTTACTTCTTGGGAAGGAGGGAGAGGAATACAGCTGAAGAAAAGTTCACAGAAATGCAGTTATACAACTATATTCAATTTAAGCTGGCTCATAGGAACACACACATTTAAAGAAAATGAAAAACAATTTTCTCCAAGTATTTTCCAGTGCAGGGCTACGGGGGGAAGGATGCAAAGGAATGGAGAATGCTATTGCCTTGCTGTAAAAGCAGGGTCAGCAACTAGCAGGTAAGATCTTTTCCCCACATTCTGAATGTACAGTCTCTCGAGCGACATGGTGCATTGGCAATTTCTGCATTGATGGAAATGTTCTATACCTGTGCTGTCTGATTTTGTAGCCACTCGCCTCAGGTGATTATATAATTTAAATTAATTAAAATTTAAAAGCCTTAAAAGTGCAGTTTCTCAGTTGTACTAGCCACACTGTAAGCATTCAGAGCTATTTGGGGCAACCGGCTCTGTGATAGATCCTGGAAGGACCAATGCACAGAACCACAATTGGGAACATTGAGGCTCAGGTGGTTTTTGAAGAGATGAGGGAGTTAGTTACAGGACTCAGGTCAGAGCTAGTGAGGAGATCAAGGCCTAGTTTTCTGATTCTCGGTGTATGTTTTAGCTTCTAGCACCCTGAATAGCAGTGATCCATCAACAGTGGGGCAGTGGGAAGGAAGGTGAATGGGGTGGTGGTGTAGAAATGGATGCTTTTCTCCTTCCTCCACGAGAGAAAGACTCGAAGAGGAAGGGGACCATTGCCCACCAGGTTGTCTGTCTGCCCTTCTCCATCAACAGACTCCTTGGGCCCTGGCTTCCAGTTGGGTTGTGAAGCACACTGACAGACTTTGGGTGAAGGGAGGGGCAGGAAAGTTGGGCATGTGTTCTCCCAATTCCCTCTCTGGGGGCTTCTGCAGACCCAACTCCCGTGAATCAGATCTCTCCATGGAAGCCTTTCCAGAATCAGGCAGGGTCCCAGCAGGAACCGCCTAACAGTCACAAATTAGGTAATTTCAGGATAGTTTAATATGTAGCTATTAACAGATAACAGTAGGGGAGCTGATATACTCCTAGGCCTCAGAAAGGAGAGGTAAGAGAGGTTTTACAACATAAATATAGAGTCATGTTTTCCTTTTCTCTTCTTCTAAGATACATGCATGTTTTGTTGGTGATAAGAGAATTCTACCTGGTTCAGAGGTAGAGAAAAGGATTTATTACATTTTCTTCCAGCCTCCAAATATGTCTCCTACAATGTATAATTACTCAATGTTAAGTGAACTGTTACAGGGTATCTACAATTGATAAGGTATTGTATTATCCATCTTTGGGGATATAAATTGAGTAAAGTCTGGTTCCTTCTCCTGAGGCCCTTGCTATATGTTTAGATATGTGAGACACACATGAGTGAAATCATCAGACAAATCAGATAAATCTCACATGAACTATATAATTAATGCATATAAAACATATTTGCACATGTTGTATCCAGATATAATATTTGCTACACTTTGGCTGTGTGGACTTTAGACAGGTTGTTTTATTTCTCAGAGCTTTTGTTCATCTGAAAAATTAGGTTCTCTTCAGAGTTATTATGATTAAAACGATAAATTTGTAGCCTGACCAGAGGGTGGAGGAATGGATATATTGTTGTCCTGGGACACAGAGAACCCAGGTTTAAAATCCCGAGGTTGCAGGCTTGAGCATGGGCTCATCCAGCTTGACCAAGGTTGCTGGCTTGAGCAAGGAGTCTGCTATAGTCCTCTCCCCCCCACCCCATCAAGGTCCATATGAGAAAGCAATCAGTGAACAACTAAGGTGCCACAACAAAGAATTGATGCTTCTCATCTCTCTCCATTCTGTCCCTCTCTGTCAATAAATAAATGAGTAAATAAATAAATAAATAGATAGATACATTTGTCAAGTGTGTCTGTCCCTTTGTGTAATGAGTGAACATCTCCACTTTGGTCAACATACCTGGAAGGCATTTCAGTCCTTAAATTTAACATATTCCAACTGAATTTCTGATTTAATTTGCAACTTTATTTCACTTATTGTCTTCTTATCTGTGTGAATGATGACTTCATTGAGTCAAATGCACCCCCTTCCTACTTTCTCTTGCATTCCACTTTCCGGTCATTAGAAAATGCTCTGGGTCTACCATCCAGAATATGTGGAGTCCACCACTTCTCACCATGTACACTGTGATCAGTGTGATCCAGGTGACCAGATCTTTTTGGTCCAGATCATTGGGAAAGCCTCCAAACTGGTTTTTCTGTTTCCATCTAGATCTTTTAGTATGTGGCGTGGTGGGCTTTTGTCTTTTCTTTTTTTTTTTTTTTAAATTTCTTTTTATTTTATTTATTTTAGAGAGGAGACACAGAGTGAGAGAGAGAGAGAGAGAGAGAAAGAGAGAAAGAGGGGAGGAGCTGGAAGCATCAACTCCCATATGTGCCTTGACCAGACCAGTGCAGGGTTTTGAACTGGCGACCTCAGTGTTCCCAGGTCGACGCTTTATCCACTGCACCACCACCGGCCAGGCTGTCTTTTCTTAATTATGTTTAGAATTGTTAAAATTTAGATTCCTGAACTTTGACGACATTTGTGTGTGTATGTGTGTGATCATTTCGCTCTGGGGACCCTTTTGTGGCCATTTTTCCTAGTTTGTGACTTTTATACCTTTTGGTATGGAAAACATACGCTCTTATTAGACATTATCTTTCTTTATAGAAAACCCATAAAGAATCAGGCACTGGGCTATAAACTTTTAAAATAACATTCAATGATCATGTTAATCTGGGCAGGTAGGCATTCTAACCCCATTTTACTGAAAAATTATTACTTAAGTAATGATACCCCCACCCAAATGCAGAAATTTGCTTGATGATCTTTAGGTTGAGGTATTTTTTTCCTGTCCAAATATAAATGGTTAAAAGGCCTCTGTCACCCAGTGATTCTGGACCAAAAGTCAGTCATGGTACATCAATCAAACAAATCTTTATTCACTGTTGGAATGTGTGTGTATCATTAGGTAAGCATTTATTGAGGACCATCTTTATTCAAGGTGCCTAAGAATACACTGAGTTAATCTGGAGAAAAATAAGGTTGACCTTGTCCTTGAAAAAATCATGTTGCAGTGGCAGAGAGAGAATATACACAAGTTACTTTTATGTACTATATAAAGATATGTGTATGCTTAGGTCATGTAGAAGACTGAGCAGCTATTAATGTCCACAGTATGAAAAATTAATTAGAAAAGTGATTCTAAATCAGAGTTCATTGTGGAAGAGAATCATTTGCCAGTTTAACTGAAATGTTATGATTTGATAACAGGTGTTGAAACAGAAAACTGTTAATAGGATCTGGGTCCCTTCCATAAAATGTAGAGGTTATAGAAATTCAAACACAGTTTACATTTTTTTTTTTGCATGGCACTAAAACATTTTTGAAGGCAAAAATCCAGATCTTTTATCATGTGGTGTGGTTGGCTTTTGTCTTTTCTTAATTTTGTTTAGATTGTTTAGAATTGTTAAAATTTAGATTCCTGAACTTTGATGACATTTTTTTTTGTGTGTGTGTGTGTGTGTGTGTGTGTGTGATCATTTTGCTTGGATCCTTCCCCTTCAAACAGCTAGTCATTTGCCTAAGGAGTGACACGCACATAAAATCCTTACTCTAAACTTGTCTTCCCTGTGTAGATATGTGTGGATATGCGTATTTAAGCTTTGATAAATGTAACTGTTGTATAGATTGACATGTCCTTCCCTTGCTTTATTCTTGGTGGTTTTTTTAAGACTTTATTCATTTTCAGAGAGGAGAGAGAGAGCGAGAGAGAGGGAGAGAGAGTGAAAGAAAGAGGGGAAGGAGCAGGAAGCATCAACTCCCATATGTGCCTTGACCAGGTAAGATCGAGGTTTTGAACCGGCAACTCACTGTTCCAGGTTGATGCTTTATCCACTGCGCCACCGCAAGTCAGGCTATTCTTAGTGTTTTAATATAAGCTCCCCCATCAATTACATGCTTCTTTTCATTTAATTTAAGAAACACTTTTTTGTGCCCAAGCTAAATAAACCAGTTATACTGGTTTATTTCCCATGTCTCTTCCATAGGCACATATCAGAGAGTCACATGCTCTCCCCCTCTACCCTATTTCATCTTAGAATTTCTCAAGTGTCCCCTGGAGCTCAGGTTTTGCCTGAGATCAGTGTGTAGCAAACTTACCTTTGAGATTTGTTGATCCATTTCTACCAAGCCCACTGATAAATGCTGGTCTAAAACTTGTTTTTAGGCCTACGTAGGGAGAATGAGTTCAATTAGTTATATCTGAAGTGAGAGTTGGTACCAGCGCACATGTTTCATGTCATAAAGATGGCTCATAATAAGTTCTGTGTCCTTGGAGGCCATTCATAAGACTTGTCAATGCTTTCATTAATTTGATGGTTTTTCTCTTTCTGTATCAAGATTTTCACTATATATATAAATATATATATATATATAAAATTTGAAAAATATATCCTATTAAATCCTATGAAACCTGAGAGGTAGCCATTAGAAAAATAATTAATTTTTATGAATGATATGTAAATTCACATCAGGGTTTCTTTTAAATTGCAGTAGTTTCACAGAAACTTAAAATTTGAATTTAATAAGATGCACAATATTTGGGAATGTGTGAAGAGATGACTTTGACTCCCAACACAATATATCCTATTGAAGGAGATAATTGATTTGGGCTTTTTTAGCCCACAGATGAACAAAGGACTATGACAGTTATGATAATGTTCACCAAATGTTCAATTGCCTTTCTCCCTAGCCCCTGTTAGTTGGTGTGGGGCACGATGACCAGTTCTGGCCGATGACCTGCAAGTGCAAGTAGTTCTGTCACTGCAGATTTAAGGAACTGGGGTGGGCATGAGTTTTTTATACTCTTTTCCCCTGATATGTTAATCCTGAATAACATGTGTCAACATGATGACGTCATATGATGGTATAGTGTCATCAAACCCAGGGCTTTCAGTGAATGTGGAAAAAGGCCTCCTTTTAAAACCTAATTATAACTACTGTCTTAGTCTGCTTGGGCTGTTATAACAAATACCATAGACTTGTGACCTAAACAACAAACATTTATTTCCACTGTTCTGGAGGCTCATGAGTTCACGATCAAAGTGCTGGCATATCTGATATCTAGTGAGGACTTACCTCTTGGTAAGTCATATGCATATGGCTGTCTTCTCATCTATCCAATCCATGAGAACTCTACCCTCATGACCCAGTTACCTCCCAAAGGCTCTACATCACACTGGGGACTTCAACATATGAATTTGGGGGAAATACTTCACAGCAGCATGTGAACATTTACATTGTGGAATCACTGAGATTTGGAGTCTATTTGTTCCCAGAATTAACTTTCTTGATACAAGTACCTTCGCCAGAAAATAATGCTTGTTGTCTCTCTTCTTTCAGCATATTACCTAAAGTTAAACATCGATATTTGCCATAGAACCAGGGCGCACATCCTTTTGCATGGCAAGGGAGGAACTGTGACATCAAACCTTACGATGTCCCTGGAGAAAGAGCTATCTTCATCTTCATATCTTATAGTGATAATGAAGTTAATAAGGAAAAACCTAAAATAAGGAACACTATGAATATGACATGTTTTTCATCTGATCTTTATTTCTTTCTAAATATACTACACAGATGTAAAGGCACCTGAATGTGCTAGCATGCAAACTTGTGACCATCTTCTGTGGAATTCTGCATTTTAGCATACAAAAATGTAGTGGGATCCATTTTTCTACAGCTGTTTCTGATGTAGCGTTCATTGTCTATCTCAATTAGAAACTCATCTTTTGCTCTACCATTTCCTTCTCTGTGGTTGATTTGATCAAACATCCTATTGTTTAAGCCAAAAACATAGCTTTACCAAATCAGCGATAGTATTGTTCAGAACTCATCATTCATTACGTTATTCTTCATCAATGCTTATACTAATATCTCCAAAGAGGAACTAAATCCTAGATGAAGCTTTTCAAACCCACTTGGCTAGAAGTAGTCTGTGAACAGAGCATTTTCCTCCCTTTTTATTTTATTTTTTTTAAAGGAAAGCAAAATGATCCAGTCTTGTATGGATCATGACAATACCAAACAGATGCAAATAAATATTAAAGTAATATATTTTAGTGTTGGATCGCAGCCCAAATTCTTTGCCCCAGAAAATTACATAAATGCTCTAGTGTGCATGTGGTTTGTATTTAAGGTGTAATGAGTTGTTTCAATAGAGAAGGGCAGGCAACCATATTAAAAATAAACATCAAATTTTAACAAAGACACATCCACTTAGTTTGCAAATAGTCCTAATGGTTTCGGTTTATTGCAGCTACTCTAGCATAGGACAGCTTTGGTTGAAACTCAATTTGCAATTTCAAAGTCTGCCAGTGAATCTGGAAAGGTTGCTGTGTGTAATTATTTTATGGAATAATTGTTCAACTGTGATCACATTGCCAGAATGAGCATCACATGGATGAGAGGGTAAAATAAGAGTAAAACAGTAAAGCAAATGGTAAATGAACAATTTAGAATATTTCACCAAAGCCACTGAATGAGAAGTCAGTCTTAATCTATTTGATGTACGTATCATAAAGGCACCTGACTGGTTAGAGCCAGGACACCACACTCTGGATTCTGATACGAGCATGTTACACAGCATTATTTAGAAAACAACAATAAGTAAACTCTGCCCTGGTTATTTGAGGTTTAAAGATACCCATAAGGTGCTTATATCACACACACACACACACACACACACACACACACACACACACACACACACACATACACACACACACACTCTCTCTCTTAGCATTTGCCATCTTCTTTGCTTATAGTGACAAATTTATTCTGCTTTATGCCTCCGTAAATGGGTCTTTGTAACCAGGAAAATTATGATGATTCTCACCCCCTCCAAATACTAGGATGTTGTTTTTGCAAAGGGTCAAAAAGTAAGATAGGGTTTCAATAAATCTTTATGTTTATAAACTGTAAAGTGTTAACTCTTTTTGGGGTCTCCCAAATTTCAAACAATAAAATGCCAAACAATTTTGAAATAAAAAGTCTAATCTCCGGTTTTTACGTTGCTGAGCCTTCAGTCATTGACAACATCTTCCTTTTTGCTTGCTAGAGACTATGGTGACATTGTATCACCCATGTGGGCTAACAAATAAGTAGGCAAATAGTACTTTGAATGTCAGATTTCCTAGTTCGCAGAAACAATGTTATAAACCTAAATAAAAAATCTAGTTGGGTTTACACTCTCATGGTCATCTAACACCAATCAGTGCATTGGTTAGATCTTGAAATTAGTTGTTGACCCTAATATTTCTGTCAGTATGGCCATCAAGGTTAGCATGGATTTCTTATAATGTTAAAATATTTTCAAATCCATTCTTAGGTTCTTATATTTCCTGTAAGTTTCTCTTTTGAAAAATCAAATGGTACTTTTTACTTATCTATCAAATGAAACTTTTCCCTCCAAATCTAAAACTTCTCTGTTTTCGGAAACTACAAAGAAAAACTCATTAAAGCAGATATACAAAACAAAACAAAAGAAGATAACATGGAATAAAGTTTAGTCAGTTACCTAAGATAAATTTAACACGTGAAATTGCATGGACTCGCTTTTTACAGACTAGGTCACTGAAGGATTTTGCGGAGAAATGGAGCTGACCATCCAAGGTTACTCCGTGGCCTGCCTGACTCTCAGATGTCCTGTGACAGTTTCATTGTCTGGGACAGGAAATTTCATTTCCATCTTAAACAGAAAGGAGCCCTGGATCTTTGGAGATTTTTGCATTTTACAAAGAGGAGGAAGCGGTGGGGTTTATAAGGCACCTGGCTGAGTACAGGGTGGGGCCACTGGGCAGGTGTCTGGAGAAAAAGAGAAAGAAATCAGTTTAAAGTAGAGGCAAGGAAAGAGAAAAATAAGACTCTCTGTAGAAAATGTGCAGTTATATTGGAAAACTCATTTATATCAGAGAGAATAGGAGAAACACACCTGGCTATTACTGGGAAGAAAAAAATAATATTTTCACTTACTTGCTAATTATTAAAATTGTCCTATTGCTTGTGTTAATGCCTATTTCTAATTATGTGCACTAAAGCGGATTCCAACAATACATAAATAAGTGTATGAGATTTAAAAATTTTGTTCTCCTCACTCTGCTAATTTTTTTTTTTTTTTTGCTTTTTTATTTTTACAGGGACAGAGAGAGAGTCAGAGAGAGGGATAAATAGGGACAGACAGACAGGAATGGAGAGAGGTGAGAAGCATCAATCATTAGTTTTTCATTGCCGTTGTGACACCATAGTTGTTCATTGATTGCTCTCTCACATGTGCCTTGACCGCGGGCCTTCAGCAGACTGAGTAACCCCTTGCTGGAGCCAGTGACCTTGGGTCCAAGCTGGCGAGCTTTTTGCTCAAGCCAGATGGGCCTGTGCTCAAGCTGGTGAGTTCAGGGTCTCGAACCTGGGTCTTCTGCATTCCAGTCTGACGCTCTATCCACTGCGCCACTGCCTGGTCAGGCTCACTCTGCTATTTTTAACTTTTAATCTTCCCCACTTTTTCTCTTCCAAAACTCTCAAAATCAAACAAAGCACACATCCTCTCAACTTGCTTTTCAACAAGTGGTCCATTAACCAGCAGCATGGATATACTGAGAACTTGGCATAAATGCAGAATTTCAGGCCACATCCTGAACCTGCTGCATCAGAATCTGTATTTTAACAAGCCCCCTAGTGATTACTCCTGTGTCTATTAAAGTTAAGAAGCACTATCCCCTAACATAAGAACCTCATTTGCTGGCATTTATTCTACACTGCACATATGCATCTGTCTATAGTCTATCTATCTATCTATCTATCTATCTATCTATCTATCTATCTATCTATCTATCATCAATCTATATATCATCTATCTGTCTATATCCATCCATCCATCCATCAATCCATCCATCCATCCATCCATCCATCATCTATCTACCTACCTACCTATCTACCTGCCATCTAGCTATCTAGTATATTTTTGTAATGAACATTTTTATATTTATATCTAAAATATCACACATGCATGTATATTTGTAGTAGCAAAAATGTCCATTGTAGGAAACAAATAAATAAGATTATAATGTGGTCATAATGTGTAACACAATACAGAGCAACTTCTTTCATTTAATTTCATCTATTTATCATCCTGTTGATGCATTAGGACTTTTCTCTTCACAACCAAGAGGCCCAGAAATCTGTTTTGCTAAATGGAAGGTCTAAGAGATGGTATTTGTTTCTTTTAGTGATAGATGCATCTAGAGTCAACTTCTTGAATAACTTTTTTTCTTGTTGTATACTAAATTATACATAATAATGTTTAGATTATATAATACATAATAATGTATTATGTAATGAATTTTAAGGCTACTATATTAACAAGAAATACAGTATCTCTCTTGGATCTGTCCTTACCACTTCTCATTTCAGTCTCATCCCCTTGGTTGACTAAGCACCATGGGGTTTGCTTAGTTCAAAGGACGCAGATCTGTTTCCAAATGCCAAGTTGGCATATAACTGGATATATGATCTGCCCACTAGTGGAGCCCTATTTTCCCCCTCCCTCTCTTCAGTTGTTGCTACATGGAGTCATTGTTGAACCACGTGGCTTTGTGCAGTTGAATCTATCTTTTCCATGATTGCAAGGCTGCCCCCACTGGGCCCAGATCTTGTCTGGGCCATGGGGATATTTGCTGGGCATGTGACCTACTTCCAAAGTTCCCCATCCATATTCAAGTTACATAGGTTCCCTTCATAGGCTTAGCCATTGTTCCTGAAGGGCCTGATGACTGAGTTAGAGCTTCCTACCTAAGCCCATGATGTGCTGTGGCTGTGGATTGGTCAGTCAAACTTCTCCAAGAGAGAACAGAGACCTGAACCCACCAGTCCTATACCCTGCATCACCCAGGACCCGCCTCTCGAAATCCAGATCTGATTGGGCTGCAAGTGAAAACCTCTCAGTATAATTTCAATTCATCATCAGGGATGAAATGAAGCCTTAACGCTCCTAAGTAATGTCCCCTTAGTACTCACTTTTTAATTTTTTTTTTTTGTCATGAGGCTAGAAGTTTGAGCTCTAGCACTGTGTTGAGTTGGTCCCACCTCTTCAGTTTGGCTTTGATCACCTAAATGTGTCAATTGAGGAGTGGGACTCCAAAGTGTGAGTGACAGACAGTACAGCTTAGGAGCTGGCAGGGTCTGGATTCTCCATGCAGAGCATGGTCTGACCCCATCAGACACTGTTGCTGGGAAGGAGGGAAAGTGTTTGTGCTTTTTCTTCAAATGGGAAGTTAGTGGAGCAGTCTGGCTAACGTAGTGTATTCATTCTGATCTATAACATATTGTTGATATGTTAAAACAAATTTTATATTAGCTTTAGTAAACAACAAAGAAATGTACCCAGGTCATCTAGAAAAGCCTTTCTTAAAAAAAAGAAAATAACCAGGATAATTTTTCAATTTGATGTAGATTTCAGACACCAGTAGAAGGAGCTATTGTTGGATGGTTCAGATGTATGAATAGATGCTTTTTTGGAAAGGATCTGTGAGCGCTGGAGGTGGATTACTAAGCCATTTACAATTCATTACTGCATTGTACGTATTCATATCCCTTCCATTTTTATCACATCTTGAGGCCAAGAATTTTTTAAAAAGGTCATTTAGCTTTCAGAAAACTATGAATTATGGCAAAGCATTGTTCTTTCTCTGACTTTAATGTGCTCATTTGGAGAAAAGTTACAGGAAAATACTTTTGCTTAAGCTCTGAATCTGACCTACCTGCAATCCCTCACATAAAATAACTTGTCATTAATGACTTCTTGGATTCTCTGTGCTCATTGCTGATTACATAAATATTTTCTTAACCTCCAATAACATCCAGAGTAAAAGGCTGTTTGTCATTTTTAGAATTGTAATCAAATTTTAGAAACTCAGGCATTGACTCACCAGAACAATTTAAGATGGCTGCGTAGTTCTTGGATCATTCAGAGAGGGCAGGGAGAATTTCACCTGGTTAGTCTCAAATACAGAAAATAAAGCCATTTGGTTTTCATTTTAACAGGAATATAATTAAATGTTGACCTGTTGTCTTACTGGGTGACTTTTGAAAGATACCTAAGTTGAGGAGTAGCTAATGGTCAATATAATTTCATAGTAACACAAGAAAAACTTGCTTCAAAAAATTTCATGGACTTAATCACAACACTTCTCTAAGTAGCTGCTAAATATTTATTTCCCTTTGCTTTTCAATTCCTTAAGAAATAAGAACAAGGAATAAGACTGAACTCCGGAGGGGTCGGACTACAGATTGATTTGGTCAACATTCAACCTTATTTCAGCATCGTGGAACAACCTTATTCTTAGTAATCATTACATAATTATTTGGTTATCATTATGTGAAATTCTAGAATTTTATCTTATGAATATCATGATCATAATCACATTAAAGATAACATTAGTATAGAGGGGTTGACAGAATAATACTTAGTCAATATTGAGTCCAAACCAGGATCTTCTGGTTAAATCACTCTATGTAGGCAGAAGTTACGATCTGTGGTTATCTTGGCTTAATGCTGTTATATTTCATAAAATAAATAGCTAAGAACATTTTGTTTATGATGAACATTTATACTGTAATATATATGATGGAAAACATATTTTTGCATTACAAATCAATAATGAAATTGCTTAATTGCCATCAATCTGTGGCTAAATGGAAAGTGGGCTTTAGCGGGAAACATACACATAGAAGAATCCTGCAGACTTCCATGTTCCCTGGGAAGGCAGTTCACACAGAAAGACTTATGTACATGGGGATTGTCCCTTTCTTGGGGTTCCTATATCCCTAGAGGTGTGAGACAAGCTCAGGGAAGCTCTATTACTCTTATAAGTTTTGAAGATTTGACGTCTGTAGAGTCAAGAAACTATACTGAAGGGGAACAATCAATCTTAACTGCATTTCTATTCATGAATAATGAAGAATGATTAATAAACTCTCAGGTGTCAGGTTTGAATATTTTAAAGTTAAATTTATTGTTTTGGAACACCTTATAACGAGTAAGAAAGAGTATTTCCTTTAAATAATCGACGAATGACATGAGAGCAAACTAAAAATAAACAAAGTAGAATTCTGTTAAGAGGCAAGACATGCTAAATATGCTAAGATGTCAGAGAATGACTGAACAAAAGAAACCAGAGAAAACACAGTCCCCAAACCTGTATTCACTTTCCAAGACTCATTCCAAAAGCCACTTTGCAGGACTTCAGGTAACCTGTAGGGGGCAGAGCACAAGCAAAAGCCCCATGCAGGGCTTCAGAGATTTAAATCCTGCCTGTTTGTCAGTCTGGAGATTTTAGGCTAGTCAATACTCCAAGTCTTGGTTTCTTCTCTTAGAAGGTGGGGATGATAGCGAAATTAAAGTAATGTATAGTTGATCTTCATTATTTGTGGATTCAGTATTTGTGAATTTGCCTACTTGCTAAAATTTATTTGTAATGCCCAAATGAATACTCAACTGCATGTTAGTGGTCATTTGAAGACATGTCATGCACAGAACAGCCAAATATTTCAGTCACCAGCTGTGTCTATTCCCAGTTGAAATGAACAAGGTGAGAAGACGCTCTGTCTTCCTGCCCCAGCTCTCACACCGCAAACAAGTTTCCTTTTCAGGGCATATTCAGTGCCATGTTTTTCTCATTTTTGTGCTTTTGTTGATGATTTTGCTGTTTGAAATAGCCCCCAAGCATAGAGCTGCTATGCAGTCTAAATGTCCTCAGCACAAGAAGGCTATGATGTATCTTACAGAAGAAATGTGTGTGTTAGATAAGCTTTGTTCGGACATGAGTTACAGTGCTGTTGACCTTGAGTTCAAAGTTAATGTGTCAACAATATATAATAAATTGGGTGTCTTCAAACAGAAACATGCCTGAAAAAAGGTTATGTATTGATTGGTGGATGCAAATGTTAACAGAAGGTTCACAGGTACCTGAGCCATATTTCCTCTAAGAGCAATAGCACAGTGCTGTTTTATGCATTTTTAATATAGGTGTTTATTTTACATTAAAAAACATTAAGAACCTGCCTAAAATGCTCTATTATATTATTCAGGATGTCTGGTTCTTACACACGGCCCCAGCTTTTCTTGTTAGAAACAATGATTCATTATTACCAGTGACTTTACAGAACATAACTATCACGAGAATCAACTATATATGAAGTGTCTGTACACTTTGGATGTAAGCCTATTTTCAAAACTGCAATTTCTTTCACCCAACTTGGTGGGCCTAGAATATGATTGTGTGAACCTGGCTTCTCTCCATTTTCTCAGCTCCGTCTGCCCCAACCCTGTGCTCTTGCCTTTTTCATACAGTAGAATGGATTACACTTTTTTTTTTTTAATTTTTTTTTTTTTAATTTTAGAAAGGAGACACACACACACACACACACACAGAGAGAGAGAGAGAGAGAGAGAGAGAGAGAGAGAGAAAGGGGGAAGAAGCTGGAAGCATCAACTCCCATATGTGCCTTGACCAGACCAGTGCAGGGTTTTGAACTGGCAACCTCAGTGTTCCCAGGTCAGCGCTTTATCCACTGCACCACCACAGGTCAGGCTACACTTTTTTTTTAAAGGCATGTTTATTAAATACAGAGTGTATGCAAAGCACTTTGCTAAGGAGTAGAAGTCCTAAAGTTGTTTGGAAATTTCCTGAGAATATAGAGGCGTACATATCAATTCACAACAGAAAATGGTGTGATAACGGATTCCGGACAGGATAAAGTGGCGGCCCAGGGGATGGACCCACTGAATCTTTTCAGAAAGGAGGAGTCAGGGAGGGACTCCACCTGCATGGGCTGTGGCACTTTATCTGGGCTTTAATGAAGGTGACAATATTTACCAATCAAAAAAAAAGTCAAACCAGACCCAGCAGAGAGAGTCTCATGTGCAAAGACACAAAGGTGTAAAGAACATTCTGTGGTCAGTGAGGCTGGATGGACATAGAATGTGAGGTGGGGGAAGTGAGGAGGACTGACTGGGGGAGGGGCAAGGGATCCCTAGAGACAAAGTTGGCAAAAGAATTTGGGGCCATCTTGTGAGAATAATATAATATGAGAGTTTTAGGCAGGTTTTTAATATCTATTTTTTTAATGTGGAAAAAAACCCACCTATATTAAAAATGCAAAAAAATGCAAATGTATGGCTTAAAATATTCTTTTAAAGTCAATACTCACATAACCACCACCTGGTTCAGGAAACAGAAAAATTTCAGCCCCCTCCATGCCTGTTTCTGCATGCTTCCTTCTAACCACAGCTTCTTTCTTCTGTATGAACTGTTTTGATTTTCATAGGTTATCACTTCCTTAAACTCCATTATGATTTTACCACCTGTGGTAGCAGAATACTGCCCTGCCCCCCACCACACCTAGTTTGAATATCATAATTCCTAGAATTTGTGAACAGGTTAATTTACCTGGCAAAAAGGACTGTGTAGATGCGATGAGGGCAAAGATCTTGGGACGGAAAGATTATCCTAAATTATGGGCCAATGTAATCACAGGTGTTCTTACAAGTGAAAGGGGGAGGCAAAAGAGTCAGAGAATGAGATGTGAGGACAGAAGCAGAAGTCAGAGTAATCTGATTGCTGGGAGGGGGCCACAATCGAAGTAATGCTGGTGATTTTTAAAAACTGGAAAAAGCAAAAAAATAGATTCTTCCCCAGAACCTCCAGACAAAACATATGTTTGCTGATACCTTAATTATAACCCCTGAAAACTCATTGCAAACTTCTGATCTCCAGAACTCTAAGATAATAAACTTGTGTTGCTTTCAGCCACTATAGTCCTGGTAATTTGTTACACCAGCAATAGTATACTAATATACCACCTAAGTGTGCTTCCCTAAACACTACCTATGCTTTTTAACTTCTTTTAAGTGGAATCCTTAAAAATATTTTCTTGTTTGGCTTATTCTTCTGAAGTTAGTTGTTGAACTTAGAATATTTTCTTTCTTTAAACTTTTTTTTTTTTTTTTTTTACAGGGACAGAGAGAGAGTCAGAGAGATGGATAGATAGGGACAGACAGACAGAAGTGGAGAGAGGTGAGAAGCATCAATCATTAGTTTTTTGTTGCCGTTGCGACACCTTAGTTGTTCATTGATTGCTTTCTCACATGTGCCTTGACAGCGGGCCTTCAGCAGACCAAGCAACCCCTTGCTGGTGCCAGCGACCTTGGGCCCAAGCTGGTGAGCTTTTGCTCAAGCCAGATGGACCCGCGCTCAAGCTAGATGGGCCAGTGCTCAAGCTGGTGACCTCGGGGTCTCGAACCTGGGTCCTCTGCATCCCAGTTCGATGCTCTATCCACTGCGCCACTGCCTGGTCAGGCGAACTTAGGATGTTTTTAAGGCAGCTCCACATTTTGGAAACTTACATTGGCATCGGTGTTCTGCAGTAGCCTGGGGAGACTGAAGATTGGGGTGACATGACCTGCCAAGAGGCATGCAATAAGCATAGCAAGAAATGTCCGGAACCTAAAATAAGACAATGCATCCAGAGAACAGAAAAGAGGACTCAGAACTAATAGGCATTGGGAACATAGGATTGTGAAGAATTGATTTCCCAATAGGTGTAAGGGACGAGAGGGTAGCTAAGAATAACCCCAAGCATTCTAGCTTGGGCGACTGTCAGAGTAGAGATGGTGAACACAGGATGAAGAGCCAAAATGAGGAGAACGAGAACATCTGAGGTTGAGACATTAGAAGCTCATACACTATGTTTCCCGATGTCAGGATAACATTCTCACTGCTGGGTTGCCCTTCCTTTTAGGTCATGTAGATGTAGACAGAGCAACAGAAACATTGATGAATAAGTATTGTCGCAAAATACAATGGAAATGTCCTACCTTATCTTCAATTATGGATAATCACTTTGCTGTTCGATAGGAGTTCATTTCTATTCCCCTTTTTCTCTTATCACATAATAGGTGCAATTATATCTCACCTTCAGGGTGATATAATTAAATATCAGCCTTTGTAGAGGTGTCTTTCCAGGGAGTCTTCTTCGGCAGCTGACTTAGTACTTGTCAGGTTTATCACACAATAGATAAATGTTTTTCTCATGTAGCTTAATATAGCAGGATATCTGCTTCTGAACGGGAGTGTGTCTAGATAGTCCAGTCAAACAGTCTGTGTATTGCATCTGACGGCTTTATTGCTTTATCAGTTATTTGCTTAGGGAGGATTTTATTATATGTAAAATATCGACATAAATTGTGGGGAGGAGAATTGATTTCTTTTACATAGATTTGACTCATTTATCATTGTTTGTATGTGCCAAGTGTGATACAGCATCTTTTCTTCTAATGTATTTCTTTTGTTTTCAAGTTATTTTTCTGATTCTTCACATACTGGTATTTAGTTCTCAGATCTTTTATTCCTGGGATTGCCCCTGTTCTCAAACTAAGCCACAAAGATAGCTAGTAAATAAACTATAGTTACATCCATAATTATAAATAAAATACATAACTAATAAAAATGAGTAAATTGACTCTTAGAAGGAGTTCTGGATAATTCTAAGCATTCTATACTTCAGAATGAATAGAGATGTTATGCCAGTTTTTCTCCTGCCAGTTGGGGCAGAAGCAGGACTGGAACCTGGCTGGGTACACTAGGTTATCAAAGTTGAGTCGATCCAGGGGTTTTCAACATAGAAAGGAGCATAGCAGCCATTCCTATGGGGACTAAAAGACACATCTTCGTCCCAATCTAAACAGAACTCGGAATCGGTAAAATATAGTCAGTTGGTTGAGAGATTCACATGGGCAGATACTGAGCATAGCAAAGTGGCAACAGATGGCACAAATTCAGTTGTGGGAAGCTGTAATAGTTGCTGTTCTCAGCCTGCCCAGAGCCCCCCAAATCTCCTTGACCAGTTTTGTGGTCTTCTGCTTTTCAGTTAAAACCTTCAGAGGATTGCCCTCAGGCTCCTGGGGTTGCTTTATGCACATGGTGAGCCCAAAGTTCTCAGAAGTTACACCCTCTAGGGGCAGATACCCACCCCCTCCTGCCCCTAACCAATGACAAACAGATGCAGAAGTACAAAAGGCCCAGCCATCTTATCCTGAGATGAACCAGACTCCGAAGCAGACTCTGCAGTCCATGGCTCCTTCTGAGGTCAGGCTGAGGCTGCACTTCACCTGGAATCACACCATGGCTTGACTTCTTTCCCTGTCTTATCATGTTCCCCTAACCCCTGCATCAGTTTCCCCTAAGAACACCCCCTTAATAGATCACATACATTTGAATCCCTAGCCCAGAGTCTGCTTTTTGGAGAACCTGCTCTAAGACAGTAAAAACAATAGCAAGACAGTAGAGTGATAAGAGGAAGAATAAAAATTACAGTGGTGAAAACAGCTAACCTTGACTGGTTCTCCCTCTTCTCCAGGCATGGGTCTGACTGTTTTATATACAGTTTTTAATTGAATTTTTTCAAGAGTCAAACAGGGTACATATTATTATTATTCCCACTTTCCAGCTGAAAAAAACAACAACTGAGGCTTAGCGATATTAAGCAACTTGTTCAAAATTTTATAGCTGAAACAATAAGACATTTGAGAGAAGTCAGTAAGCATATTAAGTTTTGATAAAGACTACTCATTTTTCCTTCTGCCAAGTACCCCCACCACAGTCAGGCAATATCTGGCTCTGAGTCTCTATATGGAGTGATGTAGGTTTACTTGTTGAATGGAAGAACTCTTGGGGTAGGAAGCAAGTCTCTTGTGATTTAATTATTTCAGTGATTCCTATCAGCAGTCATGCAAATTAATAATCTGTGGTTATTAGAAAGCTTAATAAGAGAGTCTGAATGGTTTGGGGTAAATTTAATACTATTGTTAGAACAAAATAATAGCAACGTTGCTTGCTACCTTGTAGACAGGTATTAATTGTGTTAAACGACCACATTGAATGTGTGGATATGTTTAGGTGACTGACATAGTTAATGTGGATAGTAAGGGGAGAGCGAGGCAGATGTTGAATGTGGAGGGAACAGGACTGAATGGAAACCTTAAGTTTGTCAACCAGGATTGACCACTATCTCTGTAGGTAGCTAGATGTTTAGGGTATTGGAATACTCTCATAGTCCAGAGGTATCATAATCAGGAGCTTTTCATTATACAAAAAACTTTGAATTTTTATATACCTGGTAAAAGAATAATAAATTGAATTCAAAAGCCTAAACTATTTTATGGAAAACTTCAAGATGTTTTCTTATCCAAAAGAATGCTCTGTGGTCAAAGAATACCAGACTGAGTCATGATATTAGGTTTCTAGTCTAATTCTACCACCAAATATATTGTTAACCTTAGAAAAAGTTATTTGTTATTCTCTCCAGGGGTCTGGATTCCAGGGTTGTTTTCTATAAAACCAAATTAATAGATGAGATTTGGAAAAAAATGTCTCAGCCCCTATGACACTCAACCTTTTTTCCTTGATATAAATTTTTATGTTTTGGTATTAATATATCTGATGTAGTTTCATCAGTAAAAAATGATGTAAGCACATCACTAATTTGTATAAATTCAGGTAATTCACTACAATATACAACAATAGTGAAAAGTACATAAATCATAAGAACACAACTTAGCTCAGTAAATGTTACAGAATAAATGCCCGTATGTAACCAGAACTGAGACCAAGAAATAGAACTTACCAGAATCCTGGAAGGGCTCCCATACACTTTCTAGTCACTATCCAATCTCCTTTCTCAAGAGTAACCACCACCCTGCCTTCCAATAGCATTGCTTAGGACTGCCGTTCTTACACATAGTCAAATGAAATTCAACTGCAGGTATTTTTGTATGTCAGGCTTCTTACACCCAATATTGTTTGTGAGATCTCTCTACATTCTGTGTAATTTTAGTTTGTGCATTCTCTTTGCTGTACAGTAATCTCATTGAAATGAACATACATCAATTAATTCTTTTGTAGGAAGATATTGGGTTTCCTGGTTTTTGGTTTTTTGATAATACCAATAGTGTAATTATAAACACTATTTCTTATTTCTTTTGCTGAAAATTTGTGGGCATTTTTTAATGACTGTATACATAATAGTTGAAAAGATAGGTCCTAATACATGTATATATTTAGCTTTGTAAATATTGTCAAATAGTTTTCCAAAGTGTTTGTACGAGGAGAATGGATTTTAACATATAAAAAAAGGAACAAAAAGTCTCTGGGTATATCAGAACATCCCTCACTTGGTAAGCTGGTGGATATGAACCATGAGTGATCAGTGCATATTAAACTACACAACAGAAATGAGAAAAGTATGTTTACTACTAGAAGAATTAGTTGCTGGGGGAAGGCAGGGTGGTCTACCAGGCTAAGAATAGGTAAGAGGGACAGCATTTTACAGCTAACTAAGGATGAATATACACAAGAAAGGGTACTATCTGGTTTGCATGAGTACTGAGAAGTCTAGACCTTTGTGTTAGCAATGAATACTACTCTAAGAGCCCTGCCTTCCCCTATTAAGGAGAATTGGCCAGAACAGTTTATTGAGCATGACAAAAACAAGCCCAGGCAGGGGGAGACAGATGATTTAGGCCAAGGATTGCACATTAAGAATCTTGGGTTGGCCATAATCCATTAGGTCTGAGAATCAGAGATGTGGTTAAGAAACAATTTGTAACAAAGAGTAGATAAAACCACTGTGGTTGTAATTGTACAAGAATGTTCCTTATATTTCATTCTCTCCCAATTGCCCTTACTTAATGTTCTTAATCACATGGATAGCTTTTGTGTGGTTTCTGAAGTATTGGAAATAAAATTAGTAATTTACAGACAAAGCCAAGACAAACAGTGGGAGATACTGGTCACAAAGAATCTTGGTGCACCTACTGTCAATCCTGTGTATCCAGGACTCTGAAAATAAGAAAAGAAACAGTGAGCTGGACAGTTTTTAGAGAGAAAACATTAGCAAGTAGCAGAAAATGGGAAGAGAGAAGAGTCAGACCCCAAATAACGTTTAGTGGGTTCTCTTCTGCTCAGGCTATGTACACATGGATAACTCCTGGCATGTATTATTTGTGTATTTGTTATAGACTTGTTTCATTGGCCTTCTAGTAAATCCATTGATATCAATGAGTTTCTACTGATCTACAATGGACATTACAGTTAAGAATCGCTGTGTTTATAGCTTAATAAGCCTAGTTTTGTATATGTAGGAGTTGTTTACAGACTTTTATTTGAATGCTACCACTATTAACTCTGATTTTTTTGGCTCTTGGAAAGAGTTTACCAGTTTCCTGATACTGGCTTCAAAGACCTATGATAGTGGTCCTTATCACTTGTTATCCTGCCCTGGAGTCTGTGAGCTGGACATATTCTATATTAAGGTGAAATCAGCAGAAGATTTTCTATTCCAGCCATAGGAGAGGAAGGAGAACCTTTCTTCAGGAAGATAAGAACAATTATCCCTTTGTTCCATGCAACAGAGTTATCTACCCAAAGCATGTCCTTACTGTATGTTTTCCAAATCCTTAGTGAATGCTAGGGTTTTCCCTTGAATTAGTTGTGACATGGGGCTGGGGTAAGAAGGAGAATATGTGGAAGAAAGCTGAGGAGAATCTGTAAAAATTCCCTGGCTTTATATTCATCCCTGTGGGAAGAAGCATGTTAGAAATGCTGGTTTCTCCATATGAATGTATCAAAAGCCATGGGAAAATGGGCATGAATAGATTATCTAGATCTGCTTATGCGATAGCGACATATAATAATTCCTTGATATTCTGAACATGTTCTAGAAAGGGACTTATGCAGCCAAATAATGATAAAATAGATGTCCTAAATATGTCATGAGCATAACATTGAAAAACTATTTTCTCCCTACAGAATGCAGTTCTTATCTCTACAGTTAATATTTGATGCATGCTCATAGCTATTTTCTCATATTCAGTCAAGGAGGAAAAATGTGGATTCGTCTCTAAGTGATTGATCATTACAGCTTTCCCCTGCAACATTAGCAGAAAGAAAAATTGTGGGAGAATGCACAGTTAAAATGGCCATTCCGTGGTGAGAGGTCTCCTAACGAAGTCAGTGGATCAAAGTTGAGTTTTCAGAAGCACTGTTGCTTCTTCAGGATTGTAAAGGATGATGGATACAACTTGTAAAAAATAAAAAGACTGCAAGTGACTCTAAAAAAATAACTAACTAGACAGGAAAAAGTAGCTTATTATTTGCTTTTATAAAGGAATACCAATTTAAAAAGTCTATTTTAGTTTTGGGGAGTGTTGATCATTGACTGAAAATTGAAAATTTCATCAATTTTAGTACCGAAAATAGAGAGCGTAGAATGAAAACGTATAGACCATGATTAATGGCCAATAAGGACAGCTAAGTGGCTTGGCAGGAATAATACTTGGAGGAGGTTTCTATTGAAGCCACAGCAATTTCTCTCAAGAAGCATTTGCCAAGGTCTGTATTAACATGTATGACCCATGTATGATGTGCTGGAGCCAGGAGGTATCTAAGGCAACATAAGACATTTTTGTTATTGGGACACTCCAGTCTAGTTGGGGACATTGGACACAACCTTAGAAAGTTAAGCAATCCCTAGTGTGAGCCTGAGCTATTCTGGGAAGGTACAATTATAGAGATGATTCTAGAAGAGAGAATAGTATTTGTATGCTTACTTTTGTTCAAAATGTTCAGTATTAACTGGATCTACCGACAGCAAAGCACTGAGCTACCACCATGTGTTCAGTAATATTCTAATAGCTGGTAACTTAGCAGTCAAATAATGATCTGCTCTCACAAAATTTAATTTCAGCAGAGTTTGTTGAACAGCTAGAACCTTATATACTAAAGGCAGAACTGAGCAGAATAAATTCTGAAAACAGAGTAGAACAAAATACACTTCTTCAGAAACTACACCTTCTCACAGATAAAAGACTAGTTCAGCACCTTGAGCACAGTCATCACTTATAGACGAGAAACTCCATATACACTGTGTCCCTTCCTGCTGCAAATGAGAACACAACGGTTCAACCAACTTCTGCTGTTTAGCTAAGGTGGGAAGGCCTAAAATCAAACTGGAATCTATTCAAGGCCTGTGCCTGTGTCCTTCTCTGGACATTATGCTGCCTCTCTAATTGGAGTCCTTGCTTTATGGGGTCATTTTTCATGGGTATTTCAGCCAGTTTGCCTCCGGTTTGGTTCACTGTGCTCATGGGAGTCCTCTTACTCAAGCGCCTTTGATCTTAAAAGTTGTAATCTCCTAAAAAAAAAAAAAAAAAAGTTGTAATCTCCTTGAGCTGTGGGCCAAAGGTATAAAACAAGGGACTAAGGAAAAATAGAATAAAGACAACTGACGTGTGTTCTCAAATCCTCTATAGAATAAGGGCATCGTGTCCTCCTCCCCAAAACGAGGGATTACAGGCCAGAGCACCCTGAGAACTTGGCCTTGGTGCGTTTGCCCAGAGAGGCCCTCCGGGGTCGGTTAGGATGATTCATCAGGAAATGAAGCTCCCTCCTGGCAGTGGCTTGCAGAGAGTGGGGGATGATTGGATCCTTGCCCATCACTTCCAGAATGGGAGAAGTTACGGCTCTCCCATTAAAAACTCAACTGTAGGGCACAGGCCAAGGAATATTTTAAGCGCGCATTGAATCCAGAGTGCTATATCATAGACTTGATTCAATTGCCCTCGGGCCTGCTAAGGATGTATTTAAGCACGCAGACAACTTTGATGCTTTCCGGGAAGCTGGTGTACATTTTCGGTGGCAGGCTGTTGGGCTCTGCGAGGAAGGTAGAGGGACTTCGTGGTGGTGTGCTGGGGGTCCTTCCTATGTGACACAGCCCACCTCTCCACACTCCGTCTCCTGTTCAGGGGGCTGCAGGCCAGCATACACGAAGCCATGCTTCAAAGCACTCAGGAGGCTCCTCAAACTGAATGGAGTCCCAGGATCAGTAGGAATCTCTTTAAGACACTGTGAATGTGTGACCCCGAGGGAAAGGTGCACTTTCATGAAGAGAGAAAAGCCCCCACGGTAGCTGTCGGAGACTGAAGTAGGCAGAGTCCGACAGTGGCGCCCAGCTGCGCAGCAAATCCCCAGCGTTGACAAGCCCTGGGGTGTAGAATCTCTCCCAGGTTTTGCTTTGTTTCCCATCAATGGTGTTAACAGCTCTGCCAATGCCCCGCAATTGTTCGAGGAGGACAATACCCCAGAGAGAAAAATCAGTACCGTATTGTTTTATTGTTATGCCATATCCAGACAGAAAGATCTCATCTATTCATTGTGATACTGGTCGTTTTGGCCAGAATAAATACAAGGCTATGAGAAAATGCTGAGACCAGTTGTCAGAGAAAACAATTTACAATTGTCCCTCCCTCCTTTCTTTAGGTATCTTCATTATAATCTTTTCAGCTTCACAGTGAGATGAACAAAACTTGTGCACCGAGTATAAAGCGAATGGCTGAACTGCTCTGATTATGACCTTCACTTTGAAGGTTAGCAGCAGGGGTAAAAAAAAAAAACAACACACCAAACTATTGACTTCAGTAGTTTGGTTACTATTTTCTGTGAGAGGTGGTCCTTTTTTTTTTTTTTTTCCTTTCCTTTTATTGCATCTCACTAGATGGAGTCCTAGATAAAGATCTTAAAATCATTTGTTTCTTTATTTATTCACTCATTCAATAGTGAGGAGTGTCAGCTATGGGCAAGACATGAATTAGTCCCTCTGAGGTACAGCGATGAGCACGGCCTCTGTGGTCTTGGGGGCCAGAGAGTCCAGTAAGAGTGATGGCTTCATCAGGAATGAGGAAATCCTCTCACCCAAGTCAAGGTCTCTCACAACAAAAGGCCAGAAACTTCCCTGACTGTTGTCATCTCTGTCAGACAGTTTTAGACATCCCTCCACCTATTGTCAAGTGAGCTTAAAATAAAGTTCTGACTTTTGACCTTTCATTTCCAGTCAAATTACACTTATTTTTGTACATTTCAGTGTGATTCACTTTGAATGGAATGCATGAAAGGCAAGGAATCAAGTATTGTTAACTCCTTTTATACTTAATTTTGCTGAACTTTCTTTATATTAAACTGATTTGTTTAATTATAGTGATAAATATTAAGAGACACCCTAAAAATAGTTGTTGAAACATCAGGCAGTTTTTCCTGATGGCCTTAGTACTGATATAATTTCAGTATCCCCTTTTTATTTTCTGATATTTTTTTTAAATTTCTTTTTATTTTATTCATTTTAGAGAGGAGACACAGAGACAGAAAGAGAGAGAGAGAGAAAGGGAGGAGGAGCTAGAAGCATCAACTCCCATATGTGCCTTGACCAGACCAGTGCAGGGTTTTGAACTGGCGACCTCAGTGTTCCCAGGTCAACGCTTTATCCACTGCGCCACCACAGGTCAGGCTCTGATATTTTTATCTGCACAGTAAAGACTTACTTTAGTCTTCTGTGTGGTTTTACACAAATTTCTGCTTAACCAGCATTTCCCAAACTTTGATCATGTATGCAAACCTGAACTTTTTTTTTTTTTTTTTTAAGGGGACAGAGAGAGAGTCAGAGAGAGGAATAGATAGGAACAGACAGACAGGAATGGAGAGAGGTGAGAAGCATCAATCATTAGTTTTTCATTGCCGTTGCGACACCTTAGTTGTTCACATGCTTTCTCACATGTGCCTTGACCGCGGGCCTTCAGCAGACCAAGCAACCCCTTGCTGGAGCCAGCGACCTTGGGTCCAAGCTGGCGAGCTTTTGCTCAAGCCAGATGGACCTGCGCTCAAGCTACATGGGCTCATGCTCAAGCTGGCGACCTTGGGGTCTCGAACCTGGGTCTTCCGCATTCCAGTCCGACGCTCTATTCACTGTGCCACTGCCTGGTCAGGACAAACCTGAACCTTTTTTTATGGACTCATTTTATACCTTTTCTTCTTCAATTATTTTGATATCTGGGTATCACATTTATTGCCACCTACATAATATTTGAATTGATTTACATTTTTTAAAAATTTAAAGTAGTTTATTTTAAAAGGGAGCATCATAGGACTAACATAAATTAAAGACCAGTTTTGGTTACCCTAAATGCAAAAACAAATAAAATGTAAACCAATAGTCTTAAATCCTATCCAGGTACTCATAGAAGGTTCATAGTCTTCTCTGTGTTAAGAAGGAAGATTAGCCTTTGAAGGATAATGTTAAAGAAATACTTATACGACCTGAGGCTTATTCTTAGATATAGGAAGAAAGGTTAAAAATTAAAGTGATGTGTTCCTCACTATAAGATTCAGCATACTTAATGCTATATCTGGTTATCTCCTAAGGTCGTCTCCTGAACTGCTGGGCATTTCTAAGGGTCAAAACATGGCCACACTAAAGGCTCTGGTAGAAAATTCTTCAGCATATTTGTGAAGAGGCAGGCTTCTTCCCCCATTGCCGAGGGGGTTCTGTAGTAAATAGGGGTAGATCTTATTTCAAACAACTGTTTCACTTCAGATTTATAATAACTGACTTCACTCAACTACTCAGTGATATGGAGAATTTAAGAGAATCTGTGGATCCCCTCAAAAGACTTTAGCACCTGCAGCCTGTGATATCTGTCACCACCTTTCTATTCATGCTTCCTGGCTTCATTATTCTTCTCTTTAATTAACAGTTTAATTCTTAAAAATAAACTTTATAGTATGTGGTTATGAGTGATCGTTTCCAGTCAGCATAACAGAAGGCAATAACGGTAGATCATGGCTGAACTCCCTTCAATAATATACTGCTTGGCCATTGTGACAACAGGAAGTCATTTATCAGGCCTGGGTTTCTCCCGTTTCATCCAGAAATATAAATATCTTATTTTTAATAGAGAGAAAGATGAGCTGAGAAGTTGATGATGGATCAAGTGGGTGACACTGTGGGCCAGCCAAAGCTTTTAAACGTGACATTTTTCAAGTCACGGGGGGAGGGAAGAGCAGAGGGAGGAAGAGGAGAGACGATTCAAGTACATTTTCTAACAGGAGGCCAGGCTGCCAGGCTGGCACGGCACTTTCTCTGGAGTCTAAGAGCAAACCTGAAGTTTCTCCAGGTCTGTCTCACGATGGTGTCACATCGCGGAGAAACTGACTTTGCATTAGAAATGATTGTTTATTCACAGTGAGAAGAATTAGTCCATCCCTTGTTACAAATTTATAATGTGTTCCCCTTGCAGAGGGGTTTTGCTTCAGGAAAATAGTAAGCACAGAGAGAGAAATTGCTAAGGGCATCCTGGCTTAAGAAAGGGACTGTGTGTGTGCTAGTAAAGTATGGGACAGCTTCTGAACAGAGTAGTCCAAGCTTTAATGATTTTCATTAAGTGTGCTCATGACACTAAGCTGGGGGTTTGGAGCATAGCTTAAAAAAACAGAATCACTTACTAAAACCTATTTTCCTAAAGAAAGATTAGTTTGAGAAATGTAAATGGGGAAGAAAGAAGTTTGGACGAGGCTAATGTTTACAGTAATTCTCTTTCCCTTCCAGAATAAATATGCCTATGGATAGAGTTATATCTTTCCAAGTGTCTTAGTTGTCTTTTTCCTTTTTCAGGATTCTTGCCTTTAGAACATAAAAATAACCAAGAACACAAAAGATAAAAAAACTTAAGAAAGCTCTGGAGAATAATCAAAGGAGAACATTTTAAGAATTACTCTCATTCTACTGTTTGCCATATTGTATCTGTTCCTAGTCTGCAAATAACAGAACCACCATAGAAGCTGATTCTTAACAGTTCTACATGATCTGCAGACTAACCAAGCTAGTGAGGATAAAGGTGAAGAAGCAGCTATAAGAAACTTTCATTTATTGGAAGGGTGGGTGCTGACGCCAAAATGTCTACTGATTTCTTAAACATGCTATGCAAACCTTTGGTCAGAAAAACAGCCTCTAGCAAGCAACACATTTCACATAAAGGAAACCTTCACAGGAAAGATGGCTATGAATTTAATTATAAGCTCTTCTCTTTGCATAAATTTGGTTCAGTCTAAATAAGACTTGAAACATCGAACAATGTCCATAAAGTACAATTCACCAATTGTTACTTTTAATTATGTTCACATGCATTATTCATAACTACACCGCATGGACAAGAGGAAAGAAAAGATAAGAAGGAACAAAAGAGATGAATTTTCCATCAAACAATTACAATATAAATAGACAACATATTTAATACATTAGTTAGCAAAGTGATTCTTTGTTCTTGCTAGTCTGGGGCTTACAAATGTTAAAATAATCCCCAAACATAACAATGTTACATTTTACTAATGTCTCTCTTGAATGAAAGCAATAAGGATCATATATATATATCCCCATTATATATATATATATATTACAAATTTAAAAAAATTCTCCCAAAATGTGGAGGTATAAGAATGGTTGACATAATATTATAATAGATTCTAGTGTGACTTCTTAACATCAAAGCATTTAAGAATGGCATTATTTTCTCATTAGGAGGGAAAAAGTCTTTTTTGGTGCTAGATTTGTCACTTTGTGTCACTACAAAGTGTTTACTTTATAGAATCTTCTTAGCAGTATCTGCATCTTGCTGGAAAAGAAAGAAGTGATACAAACAGGTGTGGATGCACCAACGGAGTCCAGACTATTTACTCAATGACATAGTTTTTTATGAGAGCCTTTGATATATTAGACTCAATGACAGCCCCATTTCTGAGATACAAAGAGTAAATAAAATATTGCTAGCAAAATCCTATGTTAAACATAGAATTAAAGCTTGGAACTTAAGTGTAAATTTGCATTTATATTGCAGATCCCTTTTGTGTGGAAACTTCTGGTTCATGGTGCAGTTCTCTGAGGGCCCAATAAGCAGCACCAGTCTTTCTCGATCAATTAAGAACCAGCGAGAGCAAGACAAGAGGTGAAGGAATACCAACCCAAGTGCCAGTTTCACTTCTAGTACATACAGTTGTTGAAACCATGGGTGGTATGTGGCAACAGGGGCCTACTTAATACCGAACTTGAAAATGAGACAGGCTCTTCCGGTCACAAGCACACTGTTAAACTTAGATGCTACAGGAGATGGGCAAAGTGTGTGCAGTTTCCAGGCACCAGATTATAAAAAGAGAGATGAAGACCCCAAGCTACACATGCTTACATCCTTCTCCTAAACCTTCCAATAAGACACATCACTTTTATTACCTGGGGAGAAGGTCTTTGGTGAGGAATGAGACAGAGTAACAGTTTGATAGCATGTCCCTCCACTCAGATCTGATAGTCAAGTATCTATAGTTAAAAGCTGATATCCTTGCCTTATGGGTTGTTAAAATTTGAAGTCTCTCATCGGCTTTCACGTGGAGGGAAATGATGTTAAGTTTGGAAGAGCTGTTTAAACAAGGAAAGCAATTTTAACACCAATTATTTGATGGAAATATGAATTTACTTAAAATACACTTCAGTTGATATGCTACAGCCATGAAAGGAGACTTCCTGCAAAGAAAATATTTGGTTTTTTATGATCAGCATTTATTTGGTGCCTAATTTTCATCTACTGTAAAATGGTGGTAATATCAGTGTGTATCTCATAAAGTTATGTCAGGTATTAATTGGAGTAAAAGAGTAGTGCTTTGAAGAGTATCTGGTCGGCATACTGAAAGTACTAAAACAGTATGAGCTGCTATTGTCGTTAACGTTAGTATCATCATCGACACTAACACCATTCTCATCATCACCATCAGCATCACCGCTACCACCATCCTCCTCCTCACCTTCATTATAATCACCACCGTTATCATTCTGCAGCTCAGGTGAAGACCTGTGGATAAGTGATGAGGATTTAAGGACAAGAGCACAGTCTATTGGAAGAATTGCTTCCATTCTTTATTTGGCCAATGAGCTATTATTATTAGGGATCTACTACATGCCAGTGATTATTGTGAGCATACCAGTGTGATACTTATCTGTTGAAAGCTGATAATCTATATCATTGTTTGAGTATTTCAGCCAGTACTAAGCAGAGTTCACAAAGCAGAGCTTTACATGGGCCCAAAGATGGGGGACATTCTAAGGAAGCAGGCTTCCATTTGGCCTTGAAATTCTGGTAGGATGCATCCTGGAAGGATGTGCCTGAGCTAAGTCAAGGGTTTAGAAAGAAACGGGTGTTTAGAGCCTAAGGCGGAGACTGGACTGCAGTGGCCTAGCGAACATAACCGGTGCCCGGGACACTACCCTTTATTGGCGCCCCCCTGAGGGTGTGGTACTCTTTTCTTGTTTTTCTTGGAGACCATTTGGTGCCCCTCTGTGAGTGGCACCCAGGGCATGATAGACCCCCCACCCCCACTATGCTACTGCTGGACTGATTGGAAGATGTTGGCCTGGAACCCTGGGAGAATTCTGAAAGCTAAGTTCCTGGGGATGTTAGAAGGGAAATGCTTCATCTTGCCTCTCCCACTGCCCTTGACATGAGGCCCCTTCAGCTCGGTCCCCAGGTCCCCCCCACGAGCCTGAGCTCACGCTCCTCCTCCGGCCCGCTGCCTTCCTTTCTGCAACTTAAAATTTCATCTCCCCTTGAAGGCTTGCTTTTTGTTGTTGTTTTTTGCTTGCTTGTTTTTTTTTTTTACTTTTTATGTACAAGTATTTGAGTCTGCTCTTTCACATAGTCATTTCTCTCTCTCCTGAACTCCCAACCTGTCTCTTACATTATTATTGGACATTGTATTCTAGAAGGCAGTGTGGCACACAGGTAAGAACACTAGATCTGAGTTCTGGGCCAGACTAACTGGCTATTTATGTGGCCAGAAGCAAGATGCTGAATCTCCCCGGCCTCAGTTTTCTCAGCCACAGAATGTAGGTTTGGTTTGAATGACCTCTGATAGCTTACCTAACTTTGTTGACTTTTGTCTTAGAATTTTTGTATTGTATTTTTCATGCTTTTTTTCCCCCAATTGTATGATGTATCTTTATTATTTTTCCCATGTGATTTTTAAACTCATCTTGGGCAGGAACTTTGATACCATCACCCAACACAGTCTTGTGATTTTTACCCATGAACTAAATGCCTGGCAGAATTCACTGCTACGTGGTCCTGCCCCTCTGCTAGTATAAAGCTCATCTCCCTTCTCCAGTCCCCTCCCACAGCTCCCTAAATGTCTTCAATCTCTGGTCTCTGCATTATCCAAACAGTAAGTCTTTCATAATAACTTAGAACGAGTGTTGCTGTTGGTATTTCATGAACAATACGAATTAATTAGCGAGGACAAAGTCAGGCAGCAGGAAAGGGGGCTGCCATGCCGAGTCTATCATTTGACCGCACTCAGCAGGTGTGACACAGCTCTGTGAAACAGCGCAAGGAAAGTCAAGTTCCTCAAACCCACGCGAGACCCCAGAGGGCCACCTTCTATCACAGCTCGTGTATTTATTCCCAGTGTTTCCACGTTGGGTACTGCCTTTCCCTTCAGGCACCAAGCACTGTCAGCGTCTCAGAGAATTCTGTCTTTCATGCATGTCCTTTCTATGCCAATTAAAGATAATCTCCTTGGGCTCTTAAATAATTTGTCTGTGTAATCTCAGCCACACTGAAAAGAGTCACAAATCCTTTGTTGATTGGGAGACAAAGTGGAAACTCCTCGGGCGCAGTTAGAAATTAGTCAAAACTTTTTAAGTCAGTGAGCTTTCTTTTCCCTCCTTCTTTTATCAAATAAAGAAAGCTCCCTACACAGATTAATGCACAAATTAATTTGGAACAGGTTCATGGGGACTTTTTTTTTTTAAGCTAATAAAACACACACACACTGCACACAGTTGAATAATCATAATGAACCTAAGAATTAGGAATTTTTCCCAAGGAATCAAAATGCTTTGCTTGAATTTGGAGAGATTTACACTTTCTCATGGTTCTTTACTCTCCTGGGTATTTAAAAGGATTAAGGGCCAAGAGTTTATTAGGAACTCTTTACGGTATTGGGCTGCTAACTTCTGTAGAAGGAGCAGCCCAGAGTGGTTTAATTAATTCCTGACTGATTATAATAATCGTCTTTTCACCCCACTTTTATGAATTATTTTAAAACACCTGAAAATAATCCTATTGCTATTTAAGTATTAACTCTCACATCGAGGAATGTAATTTTATGTTAAAAAATTACCTGTTCTCACCATCTTAGAAAAGTCAGTGTGTTTAGCTATGAGCCTAAGAGGAGGGTGGACTTGGGTCTAAGTGATGCCTACTGCATGTCCCATGACTTCTCTGGCCATGTCAAAGAGCTTTATCCTGTTTCCTAGTAGCCCCTGGTCTTAGAACACCCATTTCTGGCAGATCCGTTTGAGTTGAAGTCCTTGATTCAGAATGTGAATTTATCTTTGGTCCTGAGTTGATGTATATACCGTGTAAAATCCCACCTCTGTCAATTGCACCAGACAGGATACAGGAATTAATGGCCTGGATTGCTCAATTCAGCATTATTTTACCTTTTAAGGGGAATATCTTTCCCTTCATCACTCTTTTGTACAAATATAAAACTAGTCATTTTGTGCATACAGTATGGGTAATGTTCCTATTTATTTACATTCTGCATTATGGTTTATATTTATTTCTTTAAAAAATATAAATTGAAAACTTATATGACATATACTCACAGTATAAATAAGCATCTGAAGGTATGTAGAAACAGAGGGTTAAAAGCATTATTCAACTTTCCTTTGCCCTATCCACACACATGCACACACACACACACACACACACACACACACACACACACACACACCAGGAAGCTCTCCAATCATCTCCAACTTCTTTTTTCTTTGCTTCTGTCTTCTCTTACAAGTTTTTGTTTCCAAATAGATTCTTGCTTTCATCTTGTAAAAATGTGAACTTGATTGAAGAGGTATTAGCATTACGTAGAGCTCAGCAAGAAATTAATAAAACATAATATCTTTTCAATACACCACCCATAACTGGTCTAGAAAATCAGATTCCATGCACAAGAGCAAAAATTATACAAAGACAGAGAAATATTTTAAAGAGCATGGAAACTTTTACATATTATTAAGAAAACTATAGAACTCACTGAGGGATTTATATCAAAGAGATCTATTTCTAGGTGCAAAGACTAAATATTTTAAGTCTACAAAATTCTTCCAAGTGTAATTATAGAATTGTTGCAATTCCTGCTCATTGCATGGGGATATTTTTGATTGTGTAGAAACTGGATGAAGTGATCTATCTGCCTCTCTGATAAAAAGAAACTGGAAATTCTCCAATACACTTACAACAATACCCTCCTAATACTTTGAAGTCTCACATTTCTTGAAGTAAACATCTTTTCTTACTATTTGTTGTTTTCTAATTACAAAAGCATTTTTGGGAAGCAATCAAATACAACAATCCATATACCTTTCGAGATTTTAAATTCCTGCCACAGTGGCATGATATAATGAGGGTAGGTGAATCTTGGTTGGCATTACAGATGAGATATGGGACGTGTGGCCTTCTGAAGAGCGTGCAGAGTGATTTGAAGTCAATGAATACAGAAATCAAATAGTTTCAGAGAACATACAAAAGGATGCAAATCAGCAAGGGACAAGAGACGTCGATAAGAGCAGAGGAGAGGCATACATCATGAAAAACTTCTCTGGGAGGTATGCAGTGACATTCATTGGGAGGTGGAATTTGTTGCTCTTTTTCTAAACTAATTTGCATTGGTTATTATCCTCTGGACAGTCCTCGTGAAACAGAAGGCCGGTAGCGGCGGTGATGGCGCATTGTCTTTCACATGTGCTGCTGTTTCTTGTGGAAGGAGGACTTGTATGCAGAAAGTGGAAGGAGGAATGCAGACGGTGATGTGTTGGCTGGGCCATGCGAAACAGTGAGAATTCGTCTGTCTTTTCTAGACGACTTTTAACCATGAGAGGCTTTTCAGCCTGATTATCAGCCCTGCAAACCTGCAACTGTTTGTTCCGTGTACAGATAGTGCTTTGATTCTTTTCGATCCCAAATGTCACTAAAACAAACAAACAAACAAACAGAAATACAAGGGCTTATAATAAAAATTTCAGTAGCAATTAATTACAGGGAGAGAAATGATCTGTTCTGAGATGTTCCACTCACGAAAGCATATCACTAATATTATTTTGAAAGACAAAAAGTGAATTAATTTTTCTTTCCGAACAAATTGAACAAAAAACAATTTCACTCATGAGCTGAGGTGCTAACTGCCAGCACCCAACACACATGAAGGAGGAGCTCTACCAGCACTGATGTCAGTTCTGAGAACACAGACTCAAAATAGGAACACTCCCAGAACTTCAAATGTCTCCATTCCAAGGGGTCTCTAATATTTCATGTCCAAATTTGCAGACCATCTGAAAGAATGAAAAATTGTGCTCATGGCTTTCTCTCTGGGTTCCCAGAAGGCCACTGATTTTATGTAACACAAGAATACGGCCATTTGGGATGGAAAGTCTTCACTGCTTACACAGGCTCCCACTCTGGGAGTTGTAGCTCTGTTGTGGAGTTTGGCTTCCTGCTTTACATTTCTGCTTTGGTTTCCTGATGTTTCACCATCACACCAAATGGCTTTTCAGAGTAGAGTTCTGTTTAAGCACTTTCTTTTATTAAACGTGCTGCATTTAGTATGGCTGGATTATATTACATAAAACTATGTTGGCAAATTAATTACTAAGCATCATCTTGTCATGGCAAACGTCTATGTGCACACATACAAACGTAATAAATCATTGGTGTGGAGTAAATGAGTTGCTATAAACCATGCATTTCTGCAGTCAGAGGAGTTGTAATTACTTTGTCATCATGGACCTCTTAGGTCTACCCAATAGTACCATGGCTGTCTGGACAGCCCCAAGAAAGCAGACAGTCAAATAGTTGTGCTGATATACACAAAACAAAAAGATCAGACTGAATTATTCTCCATCCGCCATCTCAAACCTATCGGGTCCCTTGTTACCATATAGAAATTAGAGCTGAGGTCTTGTTCTCTTTGCATTAAGCTTGCCTGGGAAGCATGTATCACTTTTTCCCCAAGGTAATAGTGTCCCTGAATTTCTAAGCACCTCTCAGATAAGGTCATGGTTTATATGCCTATTTTATAATAGTTTTGTTTTCATGATTTTTAGAAACTAGAGAGAATCATACATATTTTGCAAATTATACATTAGTAGCAATTGCTTGCTCATATGCTTATAATAATAATTAAAGCTGTACACATTTCTAAGTAACACAGATTACAATCACTTAGCAAAGTTAATAAGACAGTATTCTTTTTTTCCTCCATAAATTTTATATTTACTTTCTTAGTGGAGTATGACATCCATCTTATGAAATACACCAATCTTAACTGTACATCCGGAGGAAAGTGTAGGAAGGTATAAACCTATTACATTACAAAATTTAATAATCTCCCAGATTAAGATAGAGAATATCCCACAACCTAGAAACCTCCCTCTTGGCCACTTCTTATTCCACTACCCTGACTTAAAAAATATATATGTTGAATTTATTGGGATGATACTGGTTAATAAAATTATATAGGCTTCAAGTGTACAATTCCATACTATATCATCTCTATACTGTGTTGTGTGTTTGCTACCCAGGGTCAAGTTTCCTTTCGTCATCATTTATCCCCTCTGTACCCTCTTATACCTTCTTTCTCTATCCCCCTTTCCCTCTGATAGTCATCATGGACAGTATTAATTCTTATGTATGTTTACTATATCTGGTATTTGCAACAGCGTAGCTGTGAAAGAAAATTTTCAGATGAGAAAACTGAGGTACAGGGAGATTAGGTAAATTACCTGGGCCACACAGCTAGTGAGCAATGGGGCCAGAATTCTGTCTTAGACAGCCTGCTGCGGAGTGTTGCTCTTATCTACTGTGCTGGGCTCTCCTGTGTGTCTGGTCCTCCCTGAGCCTAGCTAGCACTACCTTCACTGTGTATCTGAGTTCTCCCCAGATCACCAGCTCTGAAGGCAGTGATTTGTACTGTGTACCGCTGTAAATCTAGCCCCTAAAATGGGCCAGACAGACAGTAATCTCTTAATAGGTATATGGAAGATTGAAGTGTTATACCTCGATTTAAAATCGTCTTGAGGCTGGCTGTTGCCATTAATCAGTGCTTGAGCCCTGCTAAGAGAGGTATGTGGAAAAAGGAGAAGGAGCTTGAGATGTGGGGGGTTGCTTCTTAGAGCCCCTAAGTATGACCACAGCTGATATCAAGATGGGCAAAGAGGTCAGGGGGCAAAGCCAGCCTCTTGAAAACCATGATTATGATTGTTCCTATGGGACCAGTGACTGGCACCAGAGGGGTTCTGGATCACAGATCTGGCACCAGAAGGAAGGGCAACAATAAGATACCCTCTTGGAAATGTCCCCGGTCTATCAAATTAAGTCCCAGTGTTGACACTGTGAAGACATCACTAGTGCAGATGACATTGTGCTAAGCCATGACTTTGACAGTCCTTCCCAATACTCCTGGAGTGAGGAGGCACTGCCATTACACTTTACAGGCTTAGAGGCTTGGTTGGTGGTCATTGATGCAGGAAGGTGGGTCTGACGGAGGGAAAGAAGAGATGACAGGTACAAGCAGAGTGGGCGGGGCTTGTATCACAAGGACTCCCAGAAAAGTCTGGAGGAATGAAAAGAGCAGAAAGGCTGTTTGAACAGGTCAAGACTAGTTAGATAAATACTAACCTCATTTTTACACCCAGGCTGGTGTTGCTGGAGGCTATAAAGATTACACTTGATTATATTTAGAGACAAATGTTCTGGGGACAACAAATTAACCTACCAATTTATGGGATTGTGGAAGGTGTGTGGGTGGAGGTGGCAGGGCCACAGAATTAAAAAAAAGAAAAGAAAAAGAAAACAGGCCTCACCATGAAGCCCAAAGAGCCTGGGCTCTTAGACACATGTGCTATGTCACATAGCCATGTGCGCTGTGCTGGAACCACGGTGGCAGCTAAAGTTTACCTAGATTAGGCGACTTCCACAAATACGTAGCCTGCGATAAATGAGAATTTAGGCTACATAACCATAGTTCTGGGAAATACATCAAGTTTATCTTTTCAATAAAAGTTGAAAAATTGCTTTCCCTTAATTAAAGCGAGCGGGCAGAGAGTGTATAGGAAATGAAACAACAGTGAGGGACCATGCGGCTGGGGGTGTGAATTTTAGAGCCTCCATTTTCCCTGGGGTTCCAACATGGGGCTCTTTAAAAAACAAACACACCTTGGTAGACAAAAGCTGTTTGGATACTCCTTTGCTTGGCAAAAGCTTTTCTCAAATTGAAATCAGCTCAAGAGTCAAGAACTTTATTTAGCTGGATAACTATGCTAGTGGAAAGCAGAATGTCTTTGTTGCAAACACACGGGGGAAGGATCAGAAAAGAAGATAGAGATTTCAAAGGAACCATGCTCCATTGGAAAAACGAAATATTTATGAGGTTATTCTGAACTTCAGGTGAAGCAATAGGAGTCAGCAACCTTTGTGACTCTCTTGTTCCAACCCTGTCTGATGTGACTTTCTGCACAATGGCCATCCCCCTTCCTGAAGTGGCAGTAGAGTAGCCCCTGGGAACGCCTCCTGTAATAGATGGTTGCACAAACCCTCTTTCTTCTCTGCTGCTCCTGCTTTGCTTGGTCTCTGTTTCTAATCTCTGTTGTTGACACCCTGCAAGAGAGGCTGGGATAATATGTCTTGTCCCCACCCTGCCTGCAATCTTGCTCTTGTCCTCCCATTCCCGCTCTTCCTTCTGCTGGTCCACCAGGATCTAAGGATGCACGTGGGTGGTAGAACTGATTTGAAGTGAGGAGTGAGGGCGAGGGGCCCCCACGTCCTCCTCTCTTCTTTGCCATCACGACCACATCTCTAGGCTTAGTATCCTCAGCAGTTTTCCCAGACTCAACCCATCAATTCAACCTTTCTGCTCGTGTTCTAGAACCCCTATGCCTGCCCATCCTAGCCCCTGGCCTTAAATTCTAGGATTATATACCTGGAACAGCAAGACTCATAAAATGAGAATAAGCCTTACTCTTCTCTTTAATGCACCCTACCACATCCTCTGTGCATAGGAAGGAATCGTTCCGTTCTAACCCTTTCCCCTTGCCAGGACCGGCACTACCAGGGCTTAGAGGGCAAAAACTACAATTGGGCTAGGAATGGGAAAAGAGAGGCTGGGATACTATGTCTTGTCCTCCACTGGCCATAGAAGGATGGCAGCCCAAGCTGGAAGGGGCAGATGGCGAGAGAGGAAGAAAAAGAAAAGACCACATTCTGGGATTTTCTTAAGGAAGACAGGGACCCCTGGGAAGCTGAGCTTGGATGGAGCCCATTCTGTGGGAGGTGCAGGACATCCTCACTCCCTGACCGTTTAGCCAGTTTTCTTCCTAGATTTAGTCTAGGTTTGCTGCCGCCATTGACTTGGGGCTGGTGGGGTTGCAGGCCCCTCTTTGCCGTGAACTCGAGGGCTTGGGAGATCTCTCAGGACACTAATGCATCATAACTATTAGAAAGATTCTGGACAGCCCAGAGCAGAGAAATAGTCATACACTGTGATACCAGAAATTTGTTAACATAAGGTGTTTACACAAATTTTATATTCTATATTATTAGCGGATTCATAGTGTGGAATAAATAGACTTATTGTGAGATGCCCAGAGAAACTAATTATGTAATAGTTGTGCTGTTCTGAGTCCTAAACAGCTGGATTTCCAGAGAGGAACCGTTTCTAAATCGAGGCTGCCTATGATAGGCAAGATTATGCCTTTGATATTATTGCATATTTTGATATATTTTTGGTAAATTATTTGGGTGGAAGATAACATTTTTCTTTTTTGATAACTTAAATATTTTAGATTTATCATTATACTATCAATTTGCCTATCTTGAAAAAAATATTAATGGATATACTCTAGCTAATCAATATCTGAACTAAAACCAGAGACATATTTACTGTGAAGCTATTAAAACTTTAGCTGTGGGGTGAGGCCCTGGGAGTGGAAGATGTGTACAGGATAATTTAACTAGGATTAGTTCATATCACTGTTTCTGTCCCCTCTGGCATCCCCTCCTCCATGGTCTGTCTCCTCATGGCCAATGACTCTGGTGTGTCTCTGAGCATTTTTATTCATAAATATTCATGTCCATACCTAGCTTCATAGTCACAATTTGGTTTCTTTTATGTTTGAAGAGCTCTCCGATATTTTTAAGATTCACATTCCTCTACATGTGGGTCTGCCCTAATGAAAACCAAGAAATAGGATTTTGATTTTAAAGGACTGATGGTGAATTAAAGCTAATTCTTTGAAATATGCTGGCAAACAGAACAAAAATAACTATGTGTGTGTGTGTGTGTGTGTGTGTGTGTGTCTTTGTGTGTGTCTATATACATACATATATATTACTTGAAGAATGTTTTCTGTCATACACAGATATTTTATGTCCGTTGGAGCAGAATATATTCCTCTTCATGATAAGTCACAAATTAAGACCTACTCTTGGGACCCCTCTTCCTAATCCATTCTGTAACCATTTAGTCTGTAGACTGGGCCACAACTGTACCTTTCAGTAAACAGCTGGTGTACATGGCCTATTCTTAATGTGTTTCTTGAAATCTTTGCTACTCAACATGTGGGTCATGATTTCAGCAGTGTTGGCATCTCCTGGGATGTTGGTAGAAATTTAGAATCTCCCAGCCCCAGCTCTATTGAATCCTAGTCTGCATTGTAACAAGATTTTTAGGTGCGTGTTTTTTTTTTTTTTAAATCAAGATTAAGAATTGCTCAAAATGCCTGCTGCAGTTTTGAATGACAAAGAGCATTCAAAAATGGACTATTTCTTCGAATTTAGATAACTGTGGTTATCTCTCTGTGGGAAAACATCATAAAAGTTATCCCAGAGGCCTGAACCTGTTGTGGTTATTAGATTAAATTGAAAACTTTGTGCACTCTAGCTAATTTTCTTTCCCCTTAAAATTCTAGTCTCCTTTCCTTTCTCTGCAGTTTTCAACACAGAGAAGGAAGTCTCTTGGTGTCAGTTTCTCAAAGAATCGTCCTCACTGATGGATAATGAACAAACCCAGTGCAAGGGGTGCTCTGTGTCTGGCCCTCCCTTCTCCGGCCTGAGCTCCCAATTGCTGGAGATGCGCTTTCCTGGCCTCGCTAGTGCTCACTCCTTCGTTCTCTGAGTTGACATCAGATCTTTCGAAAGTTGACGTTTTCAGATCACAGAGAAGTCTGCAGTTAGGTATGGACTGGGAGCAAGTTCGACATCTGACTCATTCTGAAATACCCATCCCTGCTTCCTCTGTGTTCCCACACCATATTGCTTACTTCTCTGCTAGTAGCACTTACTTTGTTCTGTCTTTTATTATACTTGTTATGCACCTGCCTCTCCAACTGGATTATAAACTCCTTGGGGGCAGAAAGAATCCATCTTCATGTTTATCCCCCCAACACATCTACATTTAGCACAAGGCCTCACAGTGCCACATGCTTCAGAAATTCACTATATACATATCTGTGCATGCATTGCCGATATCACTCTTCTTAAAAATTAGATTTGTCGTCATGGAGACATCAATAATTATGACTTGTAGATTAGAGGTAGGAATTGAACAATAAGTCTCGGTTATTGACTAGCAGAATGCAAAAGTTATATTTCCACAGCCCCCGTTCTAACAGATGGACTATAGCGCTCTAAAATTTGATCTAGTAACATTCATTAAAATCTGTGAATGAACCAGATGGTAAAGAGTTGTACTGGGGAGAGCGGGCTTAGATGTGATAGAACAACCATTTTCTGACAACTTCTTGCTTCTTTTTACATTTTTGAACCTTTTACAGAGTTGCTTCCATCCTCCACTTCACTGTTTCTTATCACCCATGAATAATCAGAGGCCAGGTGGGCTCCCTGGTGTGAGGTCTGGCTCTGTCACTTTCTAGTCCTAAAACTTCTCTGTGTTTCCATTCAATTATGTAAAATACTCATAACAAAAATAATTGTTTCAAACAATGATAATTAATTGAATTATAAAATTGTCTGGCACATTATAAGCGATACATACATGCTTGATGTTATTGTAATTCTTTAAAGAAAAGAATAAAAACACGCTTTGGCTTGGCAGTGCAAGCCGTTTTGTTTCTTTGCATAACCGTTTTGTTTCAGTAAAACCTGAGGGCCCACACTGATGGATAATCCAAACAATTATTTAGTAGAAACTTTAGCCAATGGGCTGAATGCTATTTTCCATAGATCTGAAGTTTCTCCATGTGGCTGTGAGTTCTAGTGTGCTTTGTCCTAGTTACTGTTCTTGTTCTTGTGGTCTTCCAGTTGCTACATGTGGCAGACAGACACTAAGTGACTCCCAGTGAGCCTCCCCTTCCTAGTGTCCATACCTTTGTGCGACCGCCTTTCCTGAGTGTATGTAGGTCACGTGACTTGTTGCTAACAGTAGAATACTATGATGGTGATGGAATATCTATGATAGCATTGCTACATGATTCCTACTCAGCTCATTGAGGAGAGAGTCTCCTGGCTGGCTTGATGGAGCAAGCAGCCATGTTGAGGAAGTGACTTGGCAAGAAACTGTAGGGATCTCTCTGACCTGATGGTGTCCTCCAGTCAAGAACCAGCAGAAAGCCAGGGCCTTCAGTCCTACACCACAAGGAAATTAACTCTGCAACAACCTAAATGATCTTGGAAGCAGATTGTTACCCTGCTAAGGTTCCAGATGAAATGACCTTGATTATAGCCTGTGAAGCCCCGAGCAGAGGACTCACTTCTGCTGTGTCTGAATTCCTAACCCACCAAAATTATAAAATAATAAATGTGTGCTGTTTTAAGTCACCTCGCTTATGGTGATTTGTTATTCAATCATAGAAAAATAGTATGATGTGGTCACCAGCACATAAGAAAGACTCACATTTGGTAATTAGTCCCGTAGTCTTAAGACCTTTGCTGTGTCCTCTCAGCAATTTTGTGATAGTTGGGGCCTTTGAGATGGGTTTGCATGAGCTAATTCAAACTATTGTTAAGACACCCCTAACAGGATACCTCAGGTGGTTAGAGCATTGTCCATATACTCCAAGATTGCTAGTTTGATCCCTGGTCAGGGCACATACAGAAACAGATTGATGTATCCCCCTCTCTCTCTTCCTCCCCTTCCTCTTTCTTTAAAATCAATCATTAAAAAAATAAAAATTATTGTTAAGACAAATTTCATTTTACCGTACAGTTAGCTTGGAGTTGTATTGGAGCTAAAAATATTTTTTTTCTTAATTAGATGATTCTTTCAGTTCCTATTGCCTTTAAAAAAAATAATAACCTTTATTTTTTAGAACAGTTTCAGATTTACAGAAGAATTGAGCAGATAGTCTGGAGAACATCCAGAACGCTCCCCTTCTGTTTCCTCTATTATTAACATCTTGCATTAGTGTGGCATATATGTTACAATTAATGAGTCAATATTGGTATATTAGTATCAGTTGTTTCTTAACTAAAACATAATGTAATGCCTCCACATTACAGATCATATTGAGGAGTGTCTCTACCATAAAAATTCCCTGTGCTCTACCTGTTCATCTTACCCCCCCCCCCTACCTCTTAACCCATCACAACTACTGATTTTTTACTGTCTTTGTGGTTTTGCCATTTTTGGAATATCATATGGATGAAATAATATAGTATGTAGCCTTTAAAGACCAGCTTCATTCAGTTAGCAATATACATTTAAGGTTGCCCATGGCTTTATAACTTATTTATTTTTATTACTAAATAACATTTTATTGTAAAGATGGACCACAGTTTGTTTATCCATCCAGCTATTGAAGTTGTCATCTACTTGGTTGCCACCAGTTTTGGGTAGTTTTGAATAAAGCTACTTGGCTATACTCATTCACGTAGTCAGTTATTCGTGCACTGGTTTTTGTGCGAACATTTTTTCAATTCTTTTAGGTAAATATCTAAAGATGTGATGGCTGAGACTGTTTTAGCTTTGTAGTAACTGCCAAACTTTCTTCCAAGGTGGCTGTACCATTTTGCGTTCCCACTGGCAATGAGCGAGAGTCCCTGTTGCTCCGCATTCTTGTCAACACTTGATATTGTCTGTTTCTGTTTGGATTTTGGCCATTGCGATAGGTGTGCAGTGATATCTTGTGCTTTTAATTTGCAGTTCTCTGATGACATATAAATGTTGAGCATCTTTTCATATGTCTATTTGTCATCTGTATAACTTCTTTGGAGAGGTCTGTTCAGATCTTTTGCTCATTTTGTTAAAAATCAGGTGGTTCAGTTTTAACAGTTCTTTGTGTATTTTGGAGAATAGTCCTTTATTACATAAGTGTTTTGCAAATATTTTCTCACAGTCTGTGGCCTGTCTTTTAATCATTTTAACAGCATCTTTTGCAGAGCGCAAGTTTAAAAATTTTTATTAAAAGTTCCCAGTGTCATGGCTGAATTGAGATAACCTTCAACAAAAGGAAGCTTCTAATTTTGAGGGCTCTGGGAAAGAATGGCAGTGTGTTCAGACCCATCCTCATTCCTGTTGGTTTGCCTCAGAAACCTACATTATTTTTTAAGTACATAGAAGAATAGAATATTTTGTTGAAACTTACATCTGAAGCTCAGCATGGCAAATATCTAAGTCCTCAAATATATCAGAAACTGTCATTATTATGCCTTCTTAAGGATACTTTTTTCTGGTAATTTAACTGTAATATAATCATATGTAACAAAATCATATAATTTCATTTGTGTTCTCAAAATTTAAATCATTTTGTCTTTTAAAGTACTTTTAGAGAGGAACTAAGGAAATGACTATGTATAGGACCTTTTAGAACAATTATAAATAAATAGGAACATTTGGATGTAGTAATTGTTGGAGAGTTAGACTTTAAGGTATTTTTTTAACTAAAGAAGACTGCTATAAGTTCACCATGCAGTCCCTTTACATAAGTCCCAAACTTCTTTTTATTCATCTGTTCCCTTAAATATTCTGTTCTCAGTTCAGATTTTCCCACCTGACCATGGTCTGGTATGTCCCACTCTCACAAACCTGTGCTTTTAGGTCTCTGCATTGTGCAAGAGCAATAGTGACTCCTTTACACAGAGTGAGGGACAGGGTCTGAGCCTCTGGCCCTTTAACAGACTTTCACCTAATCTTTTGTACTTTTAGCATTAGCTTCAATGGTTATTCCGAGGTGCTTGTTTAGCCAATTTCCCACACTTTGGATACATCTTTGGTGACAATCTGGTTGGCTCAAAGTGTTCCTAGGATTCAGTTTCCTGGGTCTGCTATCATTGGCATGATCTTTTCTACCATCGTTCCTGTTCTTGTAGGGTTAAGATGACAAAAATCTCCATTGTCATTTTAGTTGGCTAATGAGAGTATGTGAAAATAGATGATTATGTTCAATCAGCCATCCTTACACACAAGTCCTTCAGTGGTCTATTTTATAGACTATATTTGTATAACACAATAATATCAAACACCTAGCCTACAAATTTACTTTTTGGAAGACATAAATATTTTGAAAATTCTAGTCAATGTTCAACTCTCTGGTATAATCACATGTATAAAAATGCCAGATATGTAGCCAGTGTCACAGAATTAAAATCATACATGTCATGAAGTTATGTAATGAGATTATACAAATGTAATTAAGTAGAGGTTTTGGGATGACAGTGGTTCTCAACCTCAGTAGTACTGAAATTTTGGGTTGAATAATTAATACTTTGTTGTGGAAGGTTGTTTTGTGCATTGTAGGATGTTTAGGAGCATCTGTGGCCTCCAGCTACTAGAATGTCAGTATCAACCCCAAGTAGAGTCAACCAAATGTCTCCAGATATGGCCAGATATCTTCCGAGGCACAAAATTCCTCTTGATTTGCAAGACACTGTGATTTTGTATAGTACACAAGTCAACAAATGTTTTCTGTAATGGTTCAGATAGTAAACATTTCTAGTTTTGTAGGCAATATTGTCTCTGCTGTAGCTGTTCATGTTGTCCTTGTACAGTGAAAATAGTCATGGACAACATGTAAACAAATGGGCCTGGCTGTGTTCCAATAAAACTTATAAAACCAGGCAGAAGACCATATTTGGGCCATGTGTCACACACAGTTTCCCAACTCCTGATATTATTGTATAAATACTTTGGAGATATCTATGTTGGGTTTAAGCCACTCACAAGGTATGAGATCTCTGGTGAACTTCATAATAATGCCTATTTTAATGAGCATCAAATGAAAACTGAGAAAATATCTAAAATAGTGTAATGCTATTATTCACTTTTCAAAGTCTTGTAGTAAATCTGGAGGTGGGTATTTACATTTGTCTTAAAAAGAAGAAACAGGCTCAAAACTGGGTAACTTCCCTATGGACAAACAGCTGGTAGTAGCATCAAATATGTAGTACTCTAGGCCTAATGATTTTAAGATTTTTCATTTTCAAGTTCTCAAGGAGGCAAGAAAATCTCCATCTTTCTCTGGTATACCCTTTATCATTTTATACCTTTTTTAAAGGTGCCCATTGCGCTATCCGATCTTTCAGCCCATTTATACAATACTGTACACTAGTCTAAATCAGTGAGTTCATCCAGGGCCATCAAAGCTTTCTCTAGTTGTGAGATGAAAGTCATTGTCTCTCCTTAAAGCAATTTCAAGCATCAGTGAACAAGAGTGGGGGCAAGCTGGGTTTTTGGTTTATGTATGCAGAGGGCTTTTCAGAGCTTGCTGTCATCCATTTGTAAAGGGCCTCCACCCAGTCTATTGGCATTTGTCAAACTCTTGCAGGTCCTTGCGTACTTGGGGAATCGTAGATGATCTGGGGATGGCCACTAGCCCACAGGTGATTTGGGGTTGAAAGAAATCTAACCACGGTCCCTCAATTGCTTTCCAAAACCTTCTGGAAATAGGAACCTGGCCAGCTGGCTGTGCCTTTGGCTTGGGTGGGCATCCTAGAGGTTTGAGGGCTGCTGGTATATCTCCCAGGAGACAAAGAAGGTTATTCACCTTTTTGGGTCCTTGTCAAGAGATGCATGACTAAATGTGTTAATGCCTATCAGTAACCCTTTGTGAAATCAAATGTGCCTTTCCCCTGAACTAGACAGTGAGCTTCTGGAGGGGAGCAAACAAGTATTGGTTGTTGTTGATTAAATATTTGATGAAGGAACAAATAACTCAGTCCATTCTACTATACTCAGTACAGTTTTATTTCATATTTATATTTGTGCTATTTCATAAGAAAACACATTTTCAATGAGACATACTTTAAAAGTACTCTCTGCTTCTAATATTAATAGACATGATAAAAATTTTGTCTGACAATTTGTAGATTAAATGGTTTCACACATACTGGTGAGATGCATTTTGTACTTTGCTACAGCCTCCAAAAGAGCTAAAATGAAACAATTTTCTATTAAGTATGCTATTAGGAGCAAAAAAAACATAATGGCAATTTTTTATAATATTAGAATTGATTATTTTTAGCATATTAAAACAAAATCATATATTGCTTATTGTTTCTACCTAAATTATAAAAACTGACCCTGCTTTTGGGGTTTAATAATCTATTGCAAGTATTTGTGGTACTTATTTTCTTGATGAAATATATCCAAAAAATTCTAATTCTTCAGAAGAATTGAGATACTGAGGCTGACTTAACATTCTGTTCACTACAGGTAAACTGAGTGACCTACACATAATGGAACTGGGTCAAAGACTAGAAGACTGGCATTCCAGGACCACAACTGGATTTTTATATATTCTCTTATGTCTAATGCAGGTTTGGAATGTGAAGAATTCAGGATACTGTGAAACATTGGAAGAAATGAGTGATTTTACCCTGAAACAATTTTGGAGAACAGTTTTGGGGGGAGTTTGCTAATTCTAGGAAGTATTAAGGGAACTATGTTCTGTCTTGCGAACAAAGGGAAAACGTTGAGTGCTCCAAAGAAACTTAGGTTCCTCTAATTTCTTAAAAGTGGAGACAAATTCTGATGTTCCCTTCTGTTTTTGCTTTCTTATGGTCTATGCAAAAGGAAAAAAAGCAACACTATGTAAGAGAAATATGTAAGATATCAGAATCCCAACTCATAGAAGAGCAACCCCACACTGTGTGTGTGTGGGGGGGTCCAGATCCAGGATAGGGGTGGGTAAGCCAGACAGTTGCTTGAGGCAAGTCTTCTAGGCACACTGTAATATTGTTGGGGGGAAATTAGAAATGTGGTATCATATTTCCTTATAATACAGAGATAGTGGGGAGACCTACTGAAAATTTAAGGTATCTTCTTTTTTTCTTCCCTTTCTCCTTCCTCTTCCTTCTCCTTTTTTTCTCCTCTACCTACCCCACTGTTCTTTCTCTTCCTGCTCCCCTACTCCTCTTTCTCCTGCCCTCCCTCACTTTCTCTTTCTCCTCTGTATCAATATTCTCATGACTATCTTTGGAGGCTGGAATGGCCATGTGACTTGTTAGCTAGAAGTAGAAGTCATTTCCTCTCCTTTTACTGAAAGAATGCCTTTGTGTTTCTAATGCCTAGAACTGTCAAACATTTCCTAGGAGGCCTAATGCTCCATTGTGGGCAACAAGAGTGGAATGACGCTTTTACTTGAGTAAAAGGTGGTGTGCCTTTTTGAGGGTGACCACCGGATACAGGGGTGTATCCATAAGGCACCCCCAGAGCCCTCACTCCCACCTCAGCACCAAGGCTGTTGATGGATCACAGCTGATCCATGCTCCAGAAATTATTATTTTATATATATATTTTTAATAATCAGATTGATTTTTTAAATTTTTTTAAAAATTTATTTTTATTTATTTATTTTAGAGAGGAGACAGAGTGAGAGAGAGAGAGAGAGAGAGAGAGAGAGAGAGAGAGAGAGAGAGAAAGGGGGGAGGAGCTGGAAGCATCAACTCCCATATGTGCCTTGACCAGACCAGTGCAGGGTTTTGAACTGGCGACCTCAGTGTTCCCAGGTTGACGCTTTATCCACTGCGCCACCACAGGTCAGGCCGGAATTATTTTTGATTTACCATAGTAAAGCTGCTTCTCTCGAGGTTACAGGTCTCTTTGGCAGAAGCCTGCATCTGATGCCTGGTCAATGCAAAGGTACAAGGCTCCTTTGTCTCAATTAGAGCAATTCCAGTTCTAGAAACTCCTGCTGTAACTGCATTACAGTTCAGCTTCTTCCTCTGCCCCATTATCTTTTCTCATTCCTCATAGGCTTGGTTTCCAAGAACATTTCTCAGTAAACCTTCTGTATGAACACCTCAGAATTTTATAAGCATTATCCTGTTGAACTTGACTATGACAGTTGACAACAGATCTGATCCTAGGAAGAACGTAAAATGGGATTTTGAAGCTTGGTCATATACCAGCAGGAGCAATTGACTGTGTGAAGTTTAGGGGAAATAGTAAGTATAGGGACTACGGCTTTGGATGACTGTTGTTGGGGGGCAGTTGATGCATTGTTCAAGAGTAATATAGCGCTTAATCACCAGCAAACTTCCTTCCTCTCCTATCTCCTCCCAGAAGCAGGTGAGTGGGGCTAAAGGTTCTAATTCTCTAATAATTTGACCTTTCTGATGAACGGTCTCATCTTGGGGATATCTGGAGACCCTGCCCTAAGTTACCTTCTTAGCATAATTCTAAAAAACAAAAGATACTTCTATCACTCAAGAGTTTTATGCCTGGAACCAGGGACAAAGACCTAATATATTTTTTACGTATCATAGTAGGGCAGGACATAAATTTGAATAATAGTTACTAATATGGTAGCACTTTCCCTAGTGTACTGTTTAATTTTCAGGCCAGTACCTAGAATTATGAACTGAATTTTTGCATTCCTAAAATTCATATGTTGAAGCCCTAATCATCAGTGTGACTCTATTTGGAGACAGGTTCTGTGAGGAGGAGATAGGGGTTACATGAGGTCATAAGGATGGGGCCCTAATCTGATAGGATTGGTGCCCTTAAGAGGAAAATACATGTGAGGAGACAGCAAGAAGTCAGTCATTTGCAAACCAGGAAGAAAGTTTTCACCCAGAACTGATTTTTTGGGCACCTGATCTTGAACTTTCTAGCTTCCAGAACAGTGAGAAAATAAAATTTCTCTTGATTAAGCCATCTAGTCTGCAGAATTGTGTTATGGCAGTTTATGCTGATTAGATATCCAGGGAGGGTGTTTGGAAGAGCATGTATAGGACTGGATCTTAAGGGTGCTGGGTCAAGTATGAAAGAATTTAAAGTTAGATAAGGAAGAGTTTATTTTTATGGGAACACTGCTGTGATACAGATTTTAATGCTGGCAAGGTCCCAGGAGATGTTACTCTAACACTGGGTTGACTCTTGAGCATATAGAAAGAGTGTTGGCCCACTGTGAGTAAATTACAAATGCCAAACTTCTGTATAGAAGAAGAGATCAAAAGTCTAAGGGACTTGGGCCTGCTATAGTATTTACTGCATGGAAGAACCCACTAGTTAACTATGTTCAATGAGAGAGCCTCAGGACACTTTATCTACCAAAACAATGGGCAATGTGCTAATGAAAGGGGTATCAGCATTCTTAAGAATTACAAAGGAGACTCTTCTTTGTAGGCCAGCACTGATTTAGGGAAATGCTGTCAAAGAATGGGGCTTCCTGATAGCAATGTAGCTGATATGATTCTGCAATAATAGATGCCAGCTGATGGTGCTTAACTAGCAGAAATAAAATGGGTGTATTTACTATAATGAGGAGCAAGGTCCCAGTGGAAGCAGGGGCCCAACCTAAAAAAAAAGCTATGGAGGTGGTGAATAGATCTTGGTATTCCCTGGGGTAGAATAAATGGTCAGCCAACAAGGGTATTAGTCCATAAAACAAAAGAAAATAAGGATGGATGATCAGTAGATGGAAGGCAAGTGCTCTGATCAGAAGTCATTATCTTTTGAGCAGTTTCTAAAATTGAGCCAGTTCTTAGATATACAACCCAGTGGGAAGAGGAAAATGTTGCATCATCACAAGGAAGGACCCTGTGACACCATGGCAAATATGTTCAGTAATAATTACACAAGGCTTCCTCAAAGGCAACTATATAATCCCTTACACAAATTCTAGTATAATGAGGATTCAGAAGACTATCAACATCTGAGTTAACAGGATAGGGTAGGGACATATGAGGGTCATGTGATAAAGGAAGTTTTGGCCCAGGTCTTCTGGGTCCAGGACCAGCAAGACATATATCTATGGTTCCTAAATGACAAATTGGCATGTATATACTTGGTAATCTGAAGAACTCCCATATTGGTTTCTTATTATATACTCTGATTGGTTGACCAAGTAATAGAAAAGTTACCAGTTTTGAGTGTGACAAAGAACAGTCAGGACAGGGCTCTACAGCAGGTCAAGCTTGTGATAAAAACATATGACCCAGCAGATTTTATAGTATTAGAATTATGTGTAGTGAGAAAAGACATTTGTAATGCTTAGTTGGTTGGTCTAGTACCATAAAGGGAAAAACTAGGGACAGTTATCTGCGGAGGGAGCATTATTCCTTGAGGAAACCAACTAGTTACTTGGAAGGCATTTGGTTAGATTTAACCTCTTCTATCCTGGAAATGGAATATTTTATTTTGATAGAAATAGACTGAAATTTTAGGTATGGGTTTGTCTTTCCTTCCCACAGGGATTCAGTCAGCACCATTGAGGACTTAGGCAGTTTGATCCAGTGACATGGAATCTTGTAAAAGCATTTCATCATATCAAGGGACCTGGCAGTAGGTACATAACCATGGAATTCACAAGTTTTATTAAACCACATTCCCCCAAACCTGATGTCCTGGTAAAGTGATGGAATGAGTCCTTGAATACTACATTGAGGTACATTGATGGTTAGAGATGGTTCTCTGAAAAAAGGGGGAGCCCTCCTCCAGGCTGCAGTATACACTCTGAATCAATGACTATTACAAAATGCTGTGTCCCCAAGAGAAGAAATATGTGGTCTGGGAAACAGGAGGTAGAAGTTGGCGTGGTCCTTCTATCATCACACTCACTGATCCCTTGGGGGAATTTGCTGTTCCCACAACTGTAGGCTCTGAAATTCCTGAGCCACACAGGGGAAGCACTTCTACCAGTGGATGGTGGGTGTCCCATTAAACTTTACACTCTGGCTGCCAATCACTTTGAGATCCTTGTGCTAAAAGACCAGTAGGCAAAGAATAGAATCACTAGCCTAGCAGGAATAACTGACCCTTACCATTAAAAAAAAGATGAGACTTCTGTTCCACACAGTGAGGGCAGAGAAGAATTTGTTTGGCACTGGTTGAACCACTGGGGCATGACTCGGCACACTCTCGTCCATTTTGATGACACCTGGACAAGTGCCCAGGCCTGAGAAAGAGCTCAGTCTTCTCAAGGATGAGCGTCCTTGGTTGTCCCAGCAAAGTTACCAAGACCAGAACAACTAATCAAAGAGCAGAGGGATCTAGGACGGGTACTAAAGGAAGACTGAGTACCAGTTGCACTTTGAAAACCAGCTGAAGTGCTGTGTGCTTTGGTTTGTCCCATTCACCTTCCTCTTGTTAGTGTCTCTGGAAAAAGACACCTACGCCATCTGGGAACAGTCATTTTCAGATAGAAAGAGCTCTCTGTAACAGACAGATCGCTTGCCGAGAACAGAATGTAGTGTCGGAACCATTTGTGCCGCCCGGATTCCCCTTCAGGGCCGAGGAGTCATGTTCTAGCTGCAGGAGGGTTAGTCACCGGGGGCCCACAGCTGAGTTCCTCTTCAGGAATTATCCTCCACTTGAGGGAAGTCACTTGGTCCAAGGTTACACTCTCTGTGGAGGCTGCTCACGTCCATCAACTAGTTGATGTGTGTTGGGGGGGGTGGTACAAAATCCAGGACCTTTGCCTTAATGGGGACAGTTCTGAAGGGCCATTCCAGAGCCAGAGCTGCTCCCAGGCTGGCTGAGGTCTTGCGCAGCTGGGTCACCATTTACCATCCCCCTTCCCACCCCCGGGCCGGGCCGGCTTCCCTCGCTCTCTGCCAGCTCTATTCCTGAGCGCACTGCCCCATAAACCTCCTGACGCGAACCTCAGAGCCTGCTTTCCAGGGAAGGCGGCCCAGGATGGCCAGTAAAAGAGACTTTTAAATGTGTTTGAAAGCATTTGGAAATATACCCATGTTAGTTACCTCTAGTCTAAGTGAGTGTGAGTGACTAATCCCATTTAATTAAAAGAAAAAAAAAACTGGATGAAGTGAAGAAAAGCTGTGACATGAAATACAGTTCCAAATTAAGTTAAAATGATATGGTACTTTTTGGAAAACCCCTCCATAGGCTCCTAAAGAAAGGAGAATGTAGTTTTAAAGAATGGAAAACCCAGATAATCAAAGACAAGAGTTGAGTAGCTATCAAAAAACCCACCCACCAAGTGGGGACTCTGAAGAAGAAAGACCACAGGGGTTCTGATGATGGATGTGTGTGCTGATGTACCCAAGGCTTAACCAGCATCTGTCCCCTCTCCCCAAGCCTAGATTTCTCTATGGGTAATTACTCCTCCACCACTGGCTGTTTGTTCTAGAAAGGAGAGGGGTTCCCAGCACCGACCCCCTCATGCTCCTACCACCAGGAGGCAGGTCCTTCTTCAGAGAAGAACTTAGGCCTTAGCTGATGGGATAATTCAGGACAGAGAGCACCATACACATATCAGAAGGTTAGAGCTGCCTATGTGGACTTCAAACACATTTCAAATAGTTAAAAAGTGAACACTAACATTGTTCTGTGTGTATTGAATCTGAGGTTCTGAAGAACCCAAGGTTCAGGACTCTGAACATAAACTCATTCCAGAGCAAGAAGAAAGCCAGATGACCTGGAGGATGGGGCCCGGACTCTGCACAGCCCAAGCATTCTCTGGACATTCAACACATCCCTGACGGCGGCCTGTTTCATTGTCATTTGTCTCTTTCTCGAAAAAGAATGCCACACTGCTGCAGAGGCTTTTGGTTGCTGTTTGTACGCTGGCTCAGTGCTCATTCACTGTGTTTTATTTGCTGTTTGGAGCTGCTGCAGCTTCTTTAAAATGTTTTCTCCAGTTTTCTTTCAGTGTTGTCTAATATTGAGAAATAATGCACGTATCCAGTCCTGCATTTGCATCACATTGGAGACTATGACCTAGAAGAGGCTGTTTCCTAAAAAAAAAGGAGGCAAAGGATGGGAAGTGGGCGGAATGTGCGGAGAAACATGTTCCAGAGTGTGTTTCACCCACACAAATGGGAGTGGACTGAGTGCTCTCTGACGCAGAAGCAGCCAGAACGGTCTCGCCTGGACTCCCTCCGCCTCCGGGCTTCAGAGTTCCATAACTGAAAAAATAGGGCATGCAGTCTTTCCAATGTGGATCATGTAAAGTAAGGTGATTTTAAATTCGGTGGTAATGTCTGACCCAGGGACCTTAGACACCGATATTGTCAAATGATTTCCTTCCTTTTCTGGCTTCTGTTTTTAGCTTCCACTGTAAGTAATCTGGGGATACCCATAGGGAAGAACCATGTAGGTAATTCGGCATAGATTTCACGCCATGTGAGCACTGGAGGAAGCCACTGTCACCTTTCTGAGTATCATGGGGCAACAGTAATTTCACAGGCCCTCTACCAGGAATATTTTTTAAAAATAGTACTCCTGCCTCTCTGAGCTTAGCTTGTCTCACATCTGTCATGATTAAATTTAGTTGGTAGGTGTTTTAATTAGTCTCTGTGTCTGATTTTCCTGTCACTACCTAAAATGTATAGTTATACATATCTTTACCTGGAACCACAAAGGAACACACATCTCTCATATACAAAAAGTTTCCAAAACCCTACTCCTCTTATCTTTGAGAAGGAAGACTGGCTGTCTAGCATAAGATCACTCTGGAGTCAGTGTAAAATAGTTACCATCAGAAGGACTATATTGATGAGAGAGAGAGAGAGAGAGAGAGAGGAGTTGGGTTTTTTTCTCCTTCATCTTCATAAATTCCATTAGCTTAGCTAAGTAGGGTAATCTAGGTCATTTCTTCTTTACAAATGAAATATGACTAAAGTCCAATGTATACGTAGAAGTGGCCCTTCCAGAGTGATGCTAGGCTTCACGCTGCATCTCCTGATCTGCTTCCTCTTCCCAGGTTGTTTCTAACAATTTCAAGATCCTTGGCCACCACAGAAGCATAGATGCTTCGGAAAACTATTTAGAAAATGTTGCTCTAATTAGGTAATAGCATAATATGTTTGTAGTCCTAATAGCTTCATCCTGTGAAAAGCTTAAACAGAGGGAGCCTCCTGGGAAGTGTGACTAGAGAGGTGCCAACAATTTTCTGCCTCATGGGGTCCTGCTTGTTATCTGCCTTCCCATCACTATTTGGCATTTTCATCTTGGAATCACTTCTTTGGGTTAAGGTGCTATAACTATTATGGGTCCCTGTTAGGAAAATAATAAAATGTATCTGAGAGTACTACCATATTTCGTTGTAATCGATCATTAGATGCTGAGTGGGGATTTTTCTGTGATGAGACAAAGCTGTGATAAGCTAGTTCCATTAGCATAGCTGCACATAGGTGAGAGGCCCTGCTTAGATTATGACTTTGAGAGGTCAGACATTGGACAGAAAGATGTTGATTTGGAGAGAGGCAGAGGGACACAGCTTAGACAGGACATACTGTCCAACACAGCAGATGCTGAAGCTATGCTGCTCGGTTGTCCTGTGTAACCATGTGGCAAAGGGAGAAATGGGCATTTCTATTTTGTAAAGAATTTAAAGGAAATTGTCATAAAGAAAAGAAAGATGGTGGCACATGGACCAGGATTTGACCGCGTCATGCCTTTGCAGAGGACTGGCTGGTTGTCACGTCTAAGTGTCAAATGGAATTGATGCACATCAGTCATTCATTTGATTTCTCGCTGGTGCCTGAATAGCGTGGTGTTTGTGTGGAATGTGAGCAAGCATGAATGAGAGAAGAAGCTTTCCCTAAATATGCAGAAGGAGGTTGGGTGACATGACAGATAGCTAATCAAATACTTCAAGCTGCAAATTTATTAGCTTTGGGGTGAGGGCACTTCTTTTGAATCCTGTTTTAATATTCTATCCTTATTCCTTAAAATGCTTATCAAATTTGTTTGCTTGTGTTTGCTTTTATTGATTACAAATATTCTCAAATGTCAAGACCATGCAAAACGGCAACAAGCTGTTGATTCCTCATGTGAACAGGCTCCGCACTTCTTCCCAAGGCTTGTGGAGACTAGGGCAGGAAGGACTCACCACACAGATGATTTAAATCATGTAGTTAAAAAAGATGGAGAGAAACAGACTTTGGTTAGGGTGCAAGCTGCTTGGATTTGAATTTAATTTAAAGATGGACAGTTTTTCTACAATGTTGGCATTTTGTCTTCCTGCAGCCAGAATAGATTCCATCCAGATGCTTCATGTTTTTTGCCCCAAGAGCAAACATTTACATGGGAACGAAGCTGAAGGAGCGGAACAAAGCAACCTTATAAATTCTAAATTTGGGCCATTGCATCATTGAAGTCCTAACCATGCTAAGAGTTTTACCCTGATTTTATTTTTATTGAGCTTTCGCAACTAATTCCCACTGATCAAAGACAATTTAGTCTCTCCTATTTTTTTTCTCCCAGTCTTTTCCTTTTGGCAAATACATAGTACTCTGTAAGGATGGCCTGTGAATCCCTAGTCTTTCCAACAGACACGCAATTTTCCTGCGGCAAGGGGAGAGAGGAAGGGGAGACGCAGTGCATTTGGGGAATTCATTATTAAGTGGCTGAATGCATTAAATGCTAAAAGGAGATAATTGAGATCTTTTTCGTTGTTGTTGTTAACACAGTCATTTGCAACTGTATAATTATCAGGGTTTGCTTTAGTCTGGGACAAAATTTCATATTTATCCTTAAGTGAAAATTATCTACCACTTATACCAACAAAAATAGGAGCATCTTAGGCACAGTTATTGGAAAGATGTGGACCTGCAGTGTCCCCCGTTTGCTTTTTCCTAATTAGGTTTCGCAGCCCGGGAGGCGGGCAGAGGAGGGAGAGGCAGCCAGGGGTGAATGGAGATGATGCCTTCCTCCTTAAAGCATGTGACTTAAGGACAAGCTTACGCGTGAGGCTGAAGCTAAGAAGCTCAGAGCTTATTCTTGATGACTGCAGGTCTGGTCTTTCATCTCTTTAGCTGTAAAATCATGAGGACTCCAAGGGCAGCTCTGTATTTTTTGGGGTCCAGAAGGTGTACTAGTTGGGAGGCCCTCTTTAAGGAAAAGAATATTAATACTGTAAATTCTAAGTTGGTTCGTGGGCATTGGGATGGGCCATGGCAGTTAAAGAGCCCTAAAGCTTAAGCTCTATTAAGGTCCTGTGGAACTTCACCTCCTGATGTGCTCCTGTCACCAGGGGATGGATAGAGGACTGTCACGGTTGCTCCGATAATCTATAAAAGAGCTGTCATTTGTGTGGGCAGGGCTGCCTTTCGGAGGCAGGTGGTGATGTTGTCTCCTGAAGCCAAGAGGGTAGAAACAGGAGATTGATGTCTGCTGACAGCTGAACGTGGTTAACAGGAATTTTAAGATGTTGTCCAGTCATGAGCCTTCATTTAATAAGGCAACCTCTGGTTTGTAAACATGTTTACTCCTAGGTGCAAATGCCCTAGGTGGATACAATTATACGTTTGAACTTCTGTGTTTCGGTCACAGGTGACATCATGCAGTTTTCACAGCTGCACTAGGATATTTTCAACCCTGTTTTGTAGATGCTGACGTGATCAGCATCACAAAGTCAATGAGGGCTGGCAGCAGTACGTGTAGGCATGCGCACCCTGACGTCCACCCTCAGCTTGTCCAGCCGTTGCTGAAGAGTGCTTAGAGCCCGCTGCCTGGGGTTTTCTGGAGGTGGTTGGAGCTCTCGGAGGGGCTGCACTGGCCAGCTGTTCAGCCAGCCAAAGTGACAGCCCACTTCTGGGGAAGATGAGCCAGGCTCTGGAGGGTTGTACTCTCTCTTCTGGTTTGACAGCTGGTCCCTGAATTACAATTTTTTTTTTTTTATCCTGCTTTGGTCTTAGCAACGTCCTGACCTGGAAAGATGCCAACTTCAGAAATAATTCTGTATTTCGTGGGGTAGTAAATAACCATAAAGTGAGTAGGTTCACTTTCTTCCTTCTTTTTTTATTTTTTTCCTGTGTGGAAGGCGGGGAGGCAGAACGACAGCTTCCCCCTAGTGCCCAAACCGGGATCCACCCGGCAAGCCCTCTAGGGGCGATGCTCTGCCCATCTGGAGCCATTGCTCCATTGCTCAGCAACTGAGCTATTTTAGCGCCTGAGGTGAGGCCATGGAGCCATCCTTAGCACTCAGGGCCAAATTGCTAGAGCATTTGAGCCATGGGTTTGGGAGGGGGGAGAGAGGGAGAGAAGGAAGGGGAGGAGTAGAGAAGCAGCTGGTCTTTTCTCCTGTGTGCCCTGACCGGGAATCAAACCCAGGACATCCACACACCTGACCGATGTTCTGCTGCTAAGCCAACCGGCCAGGGATGAGTACGTTCACTTTCTTGTGGAGACATAGTTAAGAGTATTCCCTCATTCTGATTCTGTTTACAAAGAGAACATTTTGGGGATTTCCAAACAGGCCAGTATCTCTGAGTAATAATAATCAGGGTCTCACCTGACATGGGTGCTATGTGGGGAGAAGAAGGATTGCTAAGAAGGGAGATAAAGCCTCCTACCCAAAATAGGGCTCTTTCACAGGGAAATCCTCCTTTTCCACAGTGGCTATATCTTCTCTTCTGCCATCAACCCTCTTCCACCATCACACACGCACACACACACGCACACACGCACCTGCATTGCCCATAGGTAGTAATGAAAAAAGATAATGAGGCTCCCATAGTAATTGAATGGTGATGTTTCTTAAAAGCTTCCTCAAGCCTTTGGACAAGAATCCAGTTCTCTTCCTCACAGATCAATCCCTCTCAAGTTCGTATTTAGACATGTGATCTATGGGGACCAACAGGATCCACAGGGGTTGAATACATATTTTTTATTTCAGGAAGAATACATATTTCTTCCTGAAACCATTAAGCATCACTGTTACTTTCCCCAAAGGTGGGACATTTCTAAAGGCTATTAAGTGATTGCTTTTCGTGGGAATGGCTTATGGATAGGGAGCAGTTCTGGCTCCTTCCAAGCTTCCCAGGCTGGTAATTAAACCAAGCTAACCCTCCTTCTGACTGCGCTTAGAAGCTTGGAGACAATGACTGTGCTGCTGTGGGCTTGGAATACACTCCAACAGGCCCGCCACATGTCAGTTTACCCAGGAGGTGATGGAGTGTGCGCGGACATCATGTAATCAAAAGGGAAAAAATTACACCACGTTTCTTGCCTGGGAAAAATCGAGTGCAGTGTAGCAAGTGGTATTTCAGTCTCCCAGTACAGAGCGGCCATGCTTCTGTTTCTTCATGGAGCGCCTATGTAACTGCTTGGTGGTGGCTCACAGATAAACCAAGCATGCTTGGGATGTTTTTAAAGACATCAGGTCTGGTGGACCAGATAAAACCCAACTCATTCTAGCAGGTACTGACTTGTTTAGGAGAGCCAGCTATCAACAGGAAGGAGACACTTGGAGCGGTCACCAAGTTAATCATCCTTCTGGCAGGTCCTGAGAAATTCACTGCTTGTTTTTTGTTTTTTTTAGTGACAGGTTGGGCAAATGGAGACACGAAGCACCTTCCATCAATTGGGAATCAATTATGAAGCTTGATTGGGGTGTTTGTTTTTGAAATGACCCACATAGATCAAGATTCGGGGGCTGGTAGAAACATGAAGGTCCTCAGGCAAGGAGCCCACAGAGCAGGAATAATGGGAAGGAGTTTGGGGCCCAGATGGAGGGCTGGGGAAACTTGGGATATGGAGTTGAACAGTGTCCTCTGCTGACCTGCCTCCCCAAAGTCATTCATCTTCTGGTGGCTGTCACTGAGTTTCCTCGTCAGGTGTTACCTGCCAGAATCACAGGCAAAACCATTACAGAGATTCCCTCTTTCTTTGCCCTGCACTGAAACTTCTGGCCTCTTCTGGAAAAAATGACCTTTTCTGAATTATTATTAATTTCAGATGTGCAGTGCAAATGCCAAATGTGTACTCCATAAGATGGTGCTGATATTGTTTCTAACTAGATTCTTTATGCCTTGAAATTTGCAAAGCATTTGTTCTTGAAGGCCCCAATATTATCAGCTTGGTGTTAGGTTGCCCAAGAGTTAGCATTTTCCTGGAAGGAAATTTGAAAGCATACTCCCTTGGTCAACACAGAAGATTATTTTTATACCACGGATATATTTTATAAATGGTTTAATTATGAAATATAACATACCTACCCCAAAATGGGTAAGACAATGTCATAGGTATTTTCTCAGTTAACTCAGGGAGATTTCTGGCAGGCAGGTGAAACAGTCATACTCCATGAACCAAACAAGGCTATTTTGTGTTTTGTTTTAGTCAGTGGAGGAGACACTTGGTGGCAAGAGGTCAGCAGATGATATAATTTTGAATGCTGTGAGTGAAAATCAGGCCCTTCTTAGGCATGCTATTTCTCCAACTTGCACGATGTTGTTTATTAAGTAAGTCAGGATAGTGGGCTTTTTATCAAAGAAGAGCACTAGACCAAGGTCACAGCCAAACACAGCAGGCAGGCAGGAGACCTCTCACCACACAGTGTTCATGCAGAAAGCGGAATTCCACAGATGGTTTTACTAGGCCAGAGGGAAGATACAGGAAACAATGAGGAACAAGGTAGATATGTTATGGTTCAGAAGGTTTGCATTAAAAATGTTACATAGAAAAGTTTATTAGGAGGCCATAATAGTGTGGTATATATGGGCATATACTCTGAGATCAGTGTATTTGATTTAAATCTAAATATGATCAGTTTTTAGTTGTAGGACATTGGTGATTCATTTATTATCCAAGCTTTGGTTTCCTTATCTATCAAATGGGGCAGTAATACACATTTTACGTCAGAAATTATTACATGTAAGGGATGCATGTAAGACTTAGCCCAGTGGTTGGCACCTACTAAGAACTCAATAAGTGTAAGTTACTGCTGCTACTATGCTACTAGTTGTAATACTGCTCCTACTGTGGCTTCTCAGAGCTATCACTGTGCTCATGAGAGCTATGAGTTTGTAGAAGAGGCCTGAATAGTTCAGCCTGTCCAAGACTTACTTAAGCACCAACTCCTTTTTCTCATAGAACATCTGGCTGGGTTCATGTTTTCTGGCATACCACTTACAAAATATTGTGACAGACACATTCCCAAGAGATCCTGGCTTATATTCTTGAACATTTGATAGAGAAATTTCTCTCACTACTTTCTTTTTACTCAAACTTCATTTGTTCTGCTCAACTGCTGTCCCTTCTCCAAGAGTCAACCTGAATGTCCCCAGCCAGTTCTTGGGTTCTTTCTCTCAACTCACTTGCATCGTATTGTCACTTGGACCCCTTTGTCTTGGTGTCGTCACTGTTTTGATGGATTTCTTGTCATACTTCCCTGTCTTCTTTGATTATATTTTACATAGTAAGTCTTCAGCTTGGCAAGTCTTCATTGACTATTCTTAGATCTACTGCACTCCCTCAAGACCTAATAGAGTGCGGTTTTAGTAAACAGCTGAAACCTTGAATTGGAACTTGATTTTCCCCACAGGTAAATATGAAGTCTCACTCATCGCCCTCCCTGGATTCATCCAGAATCAGTGTTGTTAGTCTTTAGTCCACTGTGAACTTCCCTCTGATGTCTTTTCTAACCCACAGAACAGGATCTACTATACAACAACCTGAATTTGCTGAGAAAACCATATTTCCCCCTTTATTGCATTTCTTCCCTCTGAAATCGATATTTCATCCTGTTTCTTGATAATGTACTTTTCTTGTCTCTTTCAACCATTGTATTCTTTTCTTTATTTTACCTAGTGAGGCTTTGGTGTAATCATAGTTTATTGATCATCCTTTGACCCACTGTGCCTACAAATTGTGCCCATTGCTGGAGAGCTGGTTACATGATGCAGTGTCATGCAGTTCATTGAAGAGCTTCAGATCACAGGCTTTTGAATCAAGAATGATAACCTGGCGTTAGGTCCATCATTCACCAGCTGTCTAACCTTACACTTTCTCTGGGGCAGTTTCCCAGGCATGAAACAGGCTACCTCAGGGGGTTGTTGCCAATATTACATACGACAGTAGAAGTATATCCTTTAGCGCAGTGCTTTGCGCCCAATCAGGCCCATAGACATTGTCCAGAATTAAGACACACTCTGCTTTCTTGAATCTCTCTATTAGGAGCAGAAGCAGAGCACCTTTCTGAAGGATGGATTTGATTAGGAGCTGCAGATGCATAAAGGGGAGTTGGAATGACCGATTCTCCTGGGGGCCGACTGAGAGATGCAGATTGGACACAAATAATGGAGGGAGGGTTTTGAATTCTAAATTATGAAATTTTATAGGCAACAGGGAATCATTGAACATTTTAAACAAAATAATAGTATGTTCAGTTCTATGTTTCAGAAGCTGACTTTGAGAATGGTAAGGAGGAGGAATTGGAGCAGAGAGACCATCGAAGCAGAAAGCCCAATTAAGGGATTAAGTTCTGCTATTCTTTCTTCCTTTTTTTTTTCTTGTTTCTATTTTCCCTGGTTGGGTTTCTTTTTACATAAGAAGAATAACTTTTAAAGGCAACTCTCATTGGTAATCCTTGATGAGACTCTCCTTGGACTTTTTAAATTTTCTCTCTCTTACTAGGTCTGCTTGGTTCACCTGGACCTCAGAGGATGTATTCAGAAAGCAAATTGTGCATTCATTTCATGCTTTAGTTATAAGCCTCACCTCCCGTAGTGATGGGCCACTGCTGCAATAATACTACAGAGAATCATTGTCTCTTTTCTTCTAGTTTGTGCTGTGTTTTCTCGGTTTGGTGCCCAGGTGTCCAAGGGTGAGTGCTCTACAGTAAGTCCTCAATGTCCTTAAGTGAAACAGTGTACAACAGTGCTAATTTTACTACCTGCTTATTGGTATAAACTAGAGTTAAGTTCGTACAGCATCTCATCAACATCATAAGGGAATGATGTTGAATGAAATGATGTTATGCAGAAGATCTGCTGTCTTCATACTCAAAAAAGAAAAAAAATCTATATTAAGAGAGATTTAGATAACTATCAACCTTTTGACTACCATAGATGCATAACAGAGCTGGAATTCTTTGACACAATAAACCTATTTATGCCTGATGCAGTTGCAAGGTGCCAACTTCCAATTCAGTGCGACACACAGTAGTGTCTACTGATGACCTTCCAGCTGCTTGTCAGCACCTTCCTATTAAACTCTCAGTCTGCTTAAAATAGAACACCAGCACCTCTGGGCAACTCAGTTTTGAAAAACAAACTAAAGCATCAGATAAGACCATGGGGACTTGGGCTTTATCTAATGCTACACACTCTTTCTAAAATTGATTCACTTTTCTGCCAACCCAATATGTCCATGAAATAACCTAGCTGCTGCTACAAGAACAATTATTATTCTGCCTGAGGTGACTCATATAGTCTCAAGGCCTTGCAAACATCCATTTATACTCAGATGGATTGGAGATAAAGCAGACATGAGTTGGTACTTCAGGGGACAATGGCTATCAGACATGCCACATTGTGACAGCTGAGGAACTGCCTCGTGGCCTGATGGGAGAGCACAGTTTTGTATTTTCCACAAACAGGTATGCATGAGAACATGCTAAATTTTGTCCATAGACAAATGAGGGTCCAAAGTTTTCAAACTGACAGACCCAAAGTCTGTAAGCATACAGGGAAGTCTCTATGGAAACCTCAATTGCTTGTACTGTAGCCTTCCCTATAATCTAATGTCAAGTTGCAATTCAACATAATTCAAGATATACATAATTGCAACTCATGCTGAAGAGATTATTTTTCAAGAGCTTCAAAATGAGAAAATATGCATATTTCTTTACAGGTTTCATTGAATGAATGTTGACTTAAATATACCCACATGCATATGTACTTCAGTGATTGATTTATCCAAAGCAAAATGTACTATTGAAGCCTGTAGAACTAGACATACTAATAGGCTTCTCAAATTAATATTCATCGCATTAGTGATGTCATTAACTGAAAGTGGAAATATCACTTCAGTCACCATTTTCTAATTTTTCTATACAATTCAAGTTCATGTTTGGTCTTAGCCGTCAGAATAAGTGGTTTTAAAATTCTGAACCAGATGTATGTATATTGTATTGTTAGTTACGAATGAGTTCACTGTGATTCATGAGGTCATCTCAGGCGAATGTGAAAGATCCCTTAGGGACATCATAATACACTTCCTAACAGGGAAATAATTATTAGCATCAGAAGCCACGAGAACAAGGACATCTATATTTAAAAAACTTTGACACAGGAAATTTCTATCCTATCATAAAATAGAGTTGCAACAAAATTGCACTCTTGTTTTTCAATCACTGAAGGTGTTTTAGCAAGAAAACTGGATTAACCACTCCAAACATTAAAGATGCAAAGGTAGATCCTGTTCAAGCAAAATGTTTGTTTTGTATATTAGTCAAACTAAACATTTCAGTGAAATAAAAAAATAACATGTTTGAAGAGAATTTTAATTCAGTCAGAATTATCAATCTCACAGCCATTTCTTTTCATGTACAAACCATGAAGTTGTCAAGTTATGTCTTGTACATAGAGGTTCAGGTAAAAAAAAAAGGTAAGAACAAAATTATGTCAAATTAAGTCTTTAACTTGAATGTCAGTGAGTCATACAAACCCTACTTTGTCACTAAATGGAGAATTTTCTAAATAAATTGATTTTATTCCAGGTTAATAATTTAGAGCAGCAAATATTCACTCTGCCCAAACACTCACTTCCCAGATTATTTAGGGTTTTGATGTTGACCCTCAGGGTCTAGTTTTATCTTGAGAGAGGGGGAAGACCTCCCACTACAGTGGGAAATAAACTAAGTCAGTTGATTCAGATTCAGGTCTTCCTGAGGAATTCAAAGGTCTTTTGTGGTGCTTGAGGAATGCCCAGTTTGTTCTAGATTTGAGCTTTCCAAGTGTCTAAGGGAGTTTTGGTGTCTGGGTGAAAGCCATGGGGACCCACGGCCCAATGCTACTGGGAAGTACCCTAGAAAAGGTCCAAGTTTTGCTTTTTACCAAGCTGAACCTAAGTGACCTGTTCTCTACTCCTCTACTGTTAGCATTGAAAATTAACCAAATTCGAATGTTATTAGTAGTAATAAAATTTTTCTTTTTCCTTTTTTTAATTCAGTGAGAAGAGGGGAGGCAGAGAGACAGACTCCTGCATGTATGTGCCCAGATTGGGATCCACTCAAAAAACCCACTAAGTGGCTTTGCTTTGCCCATCTGGGGTGTTGCTCTATTGCTCAGCAACTAAGCTCTTCTTAGTGCCTGAGGCAGAGGCCGTGGAGCCATCCCTCAGTGCCCAGGGCCAACTCACTCCAATCCAGCCACAGCTGCAGGAGGGGAAGAGAGAAAGAGAGAAGTGAGAGGCGGAAGTATAGAGAAGCAGGTGGGCACTTCTGTGTGCCCTAACCAGGAATTGAAACTGGGAAATCCATACACTGGCCTGACACTCTACCTCTGAGCCAACCAGTCATGGCTAGCTTTTCTTTTTTTTTTATTTAATTGCATGTTGGACTTCAGCTTCTATTGTGAATTTGCTATTGAGGTGGAATTGCCAAGCAGATGAAACAACATAAGAAAAGCCATAATATGTCAAGATCGGAAACAGCAAATATGGTTAAGAAATCAAGTATGTTGGGGAAAGTGAATGTTGATAGTAAAGGTGCAGGATAGGCCAGATTAGTAAGTGTATATAAATAATAAACCAAGAAATAGTAAAAGAAATGTATTAAATAATAAGCCAAGAAACATGGAAGGGTTTTAAATACCAAGCCAAAAAATATTGAGGGTTTGAAGAATTATATGGTCAGATCAGTGTTTCTAAACTAATGACTGTGCAGCATAATAAGCAGTTTACAAGTCATAGAAACCAAGTACACTTGTGAACCTTACAAGTTCAGGGATTTTTGGCAGTTAAGTGGGAGGTGGTGCTGGACTAGAAGAGCCAACAAGAATCATAGAGGATGCTCTGATACATGACTGAAAAATATAAAGGTCTTCACATGAGCAGTCTTCAAAGAAGTAATCAAAGGACAACTGAATTTTAGTTAAGACAGGAGGTAGGGAGAACATTCTGAGAAAAGGTGGAATCTAAACGGGAGTTGAAAATTGACGAAGGGACAGTGGAAAGGCTTCAGAGGGAAGGGAAAGGAGATAGAGTGGGTCTGACTAACTGCGCAGAGCAGGATGCAGATGGCACTGGGTGAGGGGTTGGTATTGAGCAGTAGTCAAGAGAATGGTGGTGACAGGCATCATGTGTTGGGTTTGAAGCTCTCTGCTGTGTGCCTGGATAGCTGGACCAATTACCCTGGGCTCTAATTCTTCTCTGTGATACAGTGACTCCCAGAACTGAAACACTCTGAGACTTCTTGGAGTGTCAAAGGCTCATGTGAAGTAGGACTTAATCCTGGCTCTGTCTTGGGTATGTATAACTGTCGCAAATATGTTTCCCTCATTAGGCTTCTATATCTTTGCATATAACACAAAGAAATTAAATTCAATAATCCTAGAGATTATTTCTAGCTATTATTCCATGAAAAATTTTATCTTTTCAGTGAGTTTATGTGATTCTTATCTCTTGAGTGTTTTGCCAATCTAAAGAAGGCTACTTTCTAAAAACTAAAACAATAACATTATTTTACACCTCCATGCAGGAAGAATTTATTGAGCACCTACTCTGGGACTCAGAGTGATGGATTGTAAAAGAAATGGAAAATTTCTGTGCTCTCTCAGCTACTCCAAACTATTGGAAGAGGTGACCTATGCTCAGGAATGCATGGCATCTACTGAACTCAAGTGCCATCATGCAAACTTTAAAATGAGATTCTTTTCCCATCCCCAGCCCACTCTCTGCTTAGACTGATGACCTGAACATTTACCATTTTTTATTTGGCTCTCAATTTCTTTTGTAAATTTTGTTTTAAAATTAGAGAGAGCGAGAGAGGAAAGGATAGACAGGGAAAGAGAAATATCTGTTTTATGTTCCACTTAATTTTGCATTCATTGGTTGATTCTTGTATGTTTTCAGACTGGGGATTAAATCTGCAACCTTGGTATATCATGATGGCACTCTAACCAACTGGGCTAGCCAACCAGGTCTTGGCCCCCAATATCTTATAGGGGCTACTTAAGCAATTCATGTTCTTATGTCTCCGACTCTTGAAGATTTTAGCCTTTTGGCTTCAAAGTAATAGCAGTTTATTTTTCCCTGATAAAGTTCAGAAGTAAGAAGTGAAAAGATATTTCTTGATCCCTGTTCACAGGAAAGAAAAGCCATGTATGTAGCTTAGAGCTGACTGACCGTATGAGTTGCTGCTCATGTGAGCAGGTGCCTCCTTACTATGCAGTCCTAGTAGAGGTCAGGGGACTTTTGTTTTTAGGTTTGGCTCAGACATTAATTTATAGCATGACCTAGGAAAAGTTTCTTCTTGTCACTGGGCCTTGGGAATATGAGAGCTTTCAATTACAGAGTCTATATTTCTTTCCAACTTGAACATCTGCGGTTCCAAAAGTTCACCTTTGAAGTGCTGTGATCAGTGGGGAAGCACCGATTAGGTCTTTGAATGATTTGATGTTTTGAGAACCAGCGACTCATTGAATCTTTCTATTCAAATTCAAAATTGCATTTTTTTAAAACTGTAAAACATCGTTCAAATAGTTTTCAGGATTGGTCTGGTTCTTATGCCTGGACATATATGTCTAGAAATGGAGCAAGGTGAGAAAGGGGGCAAGATGCAGAATTTTAACACTACCAATAATTTATGTGTGAGGTTGTTTGGCGCTGTTGAAAGCACATCCTTGAGTTCCTGGAAACCTGAGGAGGAAAGTATTACATGTGTTTCAGAACCAGCTGAAGAGGAAGTCGGGAGCAGCAGGTGATGAGGAAGTGTATCAGCATTTGTTATCCAGGAGTGTTTAGTCCTTGGGGGCCCTCCGTCACCTAGTGATTTGCCAGGCCTCCAATTGGTCATCGCTGGTTAGGAAAACACTGCCAGTGGATGAGGTTGTCTATTTGGGTCACAAAGAAAGAGGCTGTGCCAGTCTGGACACTTTTAATGAATGGTCATTTTTATCTATTTATTTTGTAGTTTCAGCTGTTTGTATAGTCATTTGTCTGGACCGTGTGTGTGTGTGTGTGTGTGTGTGTGTGTGTGTGTGTATGTGTGTGTGTGTATACGTGTGCTCAACTTTAGGTATGTTAGTGAATTGTTCAGAGCTCTCATTCCTTCATCTGTTGAAATAAGCCCATCAGCTTCACAGAGATGTAAGCATTTCATGAGATGATGCTGTGGAAACATTTTCAATTATTAAACACAGTGGCCATGTTGGTTTGCAACATCTGCAGAAGCTTTCTGGGTGAAATCCAGAACAGATCTCTGTAAACTGAGAGCAGACAGAGACCGAAGGCAGAGGAGACCTCCCCAGATTGGTAGGTGGCAGATTTAACGTGAAGGAAGCTTATTTACAAGGCTTGTTTTGGTGGCCAAAAGATGGCTGGCCCACAAACCTGAAAAGTTTATAGAGAGGCTTTAGCTGGGGTTAGTCATGAGCCCAGCCCAGATGGTCCCATCACCGCATTGCTATCTCAGGGTTGTGGCACCTCCAAGCACAGGGAAGGCAGGCAGGAGGCACGTTCAAGCACTGGGGTGGGAGTGAGGAGCCTCTATCTCTTAGGTCAAACCTGTAGTCATGTCCTGATGACCTTCCCCAGTCCTTGTGCGTTAATATATCCCATTGTTAACATAAAGGCCAATGGAGTTATTTTTCTTCCCAACCCCCACCTACCCCCAAAGACAATGACTTTCTGTACAACTGAATTTTTTGTCATCGTTTTTTTGTGAAGTGCGATTTACGCCATCCACTTCTGGTAAATTTGCCAATTTGGTAGCTTTGACTCAGACGGGCCATATTTTCTGTAAACTTATTCTGAGCAGGACTCTGTTATTGTTGGAACACCAGATCATTCATTGATGTTTGCAGCTGCCAAGACTTTACCACAATTGAAGAAATAACCATGAAAATGAGACTTACACCTGAATTCCTTTACATTTGTTTATTTAAATCTGATCCTCAAAGTATTTGTTTTACTCATTATGCCACCTAATTTGCCTGAAATAAATCAGAACCCAGTCAGCACTCAATTCCTGGGGTAATTGGAGTTTTTGGTGTCAGCAGTAGCATTAACATGTATTCCATCACCAGTGCCTGCAATGTGTGTGTGTGTGTGTGCGCGCGTGCGTACTTGGAGATATTTTTAGTTCATCTATAAATGAATATAAAATACTGCTATCTAGTAGGGATAAAAGGCTATCTGTTTTTATAATAGATTAGTCTTACCTGAAGAAAACAGGATGGGAAATGAATTGGATGAATATAATCCAATTTATCACCACAGAAATATGTATAGTATCTTTTGAAACTACTCTAATATTTGATGCAACAATCTCAGGGGACAAATACGCATATGGATATAGCCCTGGACAAATTAGGATCTGTTCTGACATTAACTGGAGCAATTAGAAGAGCACAGAGAAGATAGATTCGATTGTGTTAACTTGATAGTCGGCAACGGTACTCTGCCTGCTCAAAGTCTGTGTGGTATTTTGTTCTGAATAATAATAGTTGCGAAACAAGAGGTAGGGATTCAGGCAAGTAAAACTTTCGTTTACTCAGTATCATCGTTAAGGTGAACGTGAGGGAGGTCTCTTCCTTTTCTGGGTTCTGAACAGAGCAGGCTTCAAACAAAGAATGTTAGGCAAGGGAAAGCCATTTACTCTCTGCCTGCTATATGTTTTGGAACCTGAGTCCATACTTAAGGCTTGTTCTCACTCACCACCCAGTCTCCAGCAGAGAAGTGAAGCTGGCTAACAATGCTGTACCCTGATTCCTATGTGTGGATCCCGTCTAAACCCCACCCCACCAAGCAGTTCTCAGATATCGGCTGAGTGTTTCAGGCCAGTGCCCAGTCAACGTGAAGGCCCTGAGTAACCTCTCTAGGGTCCGTTGGTTTTCCTGATGCATGAAATAATCTCCGAATTTTAACCCCCCAAACCTAGGCAAATTCTAACAACTCCTACAAGTTTTGGCCCAGTAAATCTGGGATGAACACTGGAAATTTGTTTTTCATGAAATGGGGGAACATTTTAGGCTTCCCATATATCTCTTTTTGGGAACCACAAATCTAAATCAAAATCAGAATGCCCGCCAAAGGACCTGGACAGTTGGCTCAATGGTAGAGCACTGGCTTGGCATGTATAAGGCCTGGGTTCGATTTCTGGTCAGGGCACACAGGAGAAGTGACCATCTGCTTTTCTACCTCACCCCTCACCCTTCTTTCTCTCTCTACCCCTCCTACAGCCATGGCTCAAATGGTTTAAGCAAGCTGTCCCCAGCTCTGAGGATAGTGCCACAGCCTCCCCAGGCACTGAAATAGCTCAATTGCTAAGCAACAGAGCAGTGGCCTCAGATGAGCAGAGCAGCCCCCTGAAGGGGGCTTGCTGGGTGAATCCCAGTCAGGGTGCATGTGGGGGTCTGTCTCTCTGCTTCCCTGTTTCCTGCCTCTCACATAATAATAATAATAATAATAATAATAATAATAATAATAAATGCTCTCCACATGTGCTGAAAGTCATTCAGCCACTGCCCAAACATTTCTAGTAATGGGAAGCTATTAATTCTTTCATAGAGTTCACTCCATGAAAATCTAACAATTAATTTATTCAACAAAAAACTCCTACTGTGAGTTAGATACTAGGGGTGCAAAAACACATGTTCTGTGTCTTCATTGTTTTTTCTCATTTCTAATTGCAAAATGTATATATTTTTATTTTAGACAGATTAGAAAACAACAATAAGGTAAAACACATGTAAGGAAAAACTTGTTCTTTATCTTACAAGTAGCAATGCTAGAATTTTCATTTCATTTTCTCTCTATTTGTCTATGTTTAAAAAGAAAGGTTGAGATATCTTTTCAGTTAATAATGTATTATGAGTATTTGTTTCTGAATTATTTTTCTGCCATATGTTTTTTAAATAATACTTAATATCCCATTTTACATATGACTATTTAGACTATCTTAAAATGTATACTGCAAAAATGCTGCAGTTAATTTTTTATAAACTTTTTCCAGCATTTCTAATTATGTAGGTAAATGTCTATAAGTGGAATTTCTGAATTAAAAGATATAGGCTTTAAAAGTCTCTTTGATTACATTGCCAATTGCCTCTCCAGAAAGAATGATCTAATTTTCATTCCCATTTCAATTGTATAAAAAATATTCATGTTTTCATACCCTTGGCAATACTGGTATTTCTTTTCTTTTTTTTATTAAAAAGCTATAATTACTATAAAGTTTTTCTTGCACTGAGCTCACTTTTGCCTATTTAAATTTTCAACCTATTGATATTTTGTCTTCTGGAGCTTTGTGGCTTAAGTTCAACTCCCCTTCATTAAAATGGAATTTCAAGTATTTGAAAATAATTATTATGCCTCCACTGGTCTCTGTCCCCAGTTCTCTTTCTTTTCCCCAATAATTCCTCCGATAACCCACTTCCTACAGTTCTGATCCCACTGTTCTAGATAAGCCTCAGTCAAAGTCTTTCTCTTAAAATAGGATGGCAAGGATTAAACTAAGGACTGTCACTGCAAGAACACTGCCTTCTTTGTTTTAGACAGGATACTTCTAACTGGTGCGCGATAAACAGGCATTAGCTTTTCTTGGCAACCATGCCACACGATTGGCTCATAAATGAATATCGACTGAAATTCCAAAGCAGTTTTATAAACAATCTCATGGTCATAGCCGGAGTCTTTGGCACTTTGCTCTTGCAGTTTTTTTTTTGAGGCCCAAGTGCAGGGCTTGAATAGAAATCAGCACAATCACTAATTCTAGCTTGTCAAGTTATTTTTGAAAACTGATTTCCTCACCAGATATATATCTTATATAAACTGGATAAGAATGTCGCTTGGGTTTTGGTAGTTAAGAAACAGAGGAGAAGATGACTGTGGTAGTGTCCTGCCACACCCCACTGTGTTATTGACCCATTAATCAACAAACTTTAGGCACAACACTTAGTTTAATTATGCAAACTGCAGCTTGTGTGTGTGTGTGTGTGTGTGTGTGTGTGTGTTTCTGTTGCTAAGGTTAGAGAGGAAAGTCTGCAAAATAAACCACAAATTAAATATTTTCAGCTTATTGAAATCAACATATATTTTTTGTATGATATTTTCTTGACCTTCCTGCTTATGATTCCTTCTTCTTTTTTTTTAATAGAAATTAGTTTGGCATGGCAAGTTGATTGTCCCTGTTGGTTTATTTTCTCAACTTTATTTCAGAATATAGCCAGGGTCAACACCAAGGTCAGCTTGATGGAGCTTCTAGTTTATATCCTAATTTTTCTATTTTGAAATATTGGGCTATTTGTCCATATCTCATGTACTGAAACACCTTGCTTTTATCGTAAACTAAGTGTTTTCTTTTTTAACTAGTTCAATGTATAACATTTGAGTCTGATAAATTCTATTTATTTCAAACTATTCTTGTCTTTAACTACATTTTCTTGAAAACTATGTTGTTACCTATACTTCCCACTTTGGAAGTCATTCTACTTGATGGAGAACACTGAAATGAGATATTCTCATGTAATGACCATGAAACAATCATTAATACCTCAGATAATTTGCATCACTATTTTCATGGAAAATTCTTAGATTCTTTATACCAATGTTGCATGTTTTTGTGATTTAGATTGTAAATTGAAGCAATAAAAGAGGAAGATAACTTTAGCACTCTAGTTTTAAAGCTTTGAAATAACCAGCACACCAGAGCTTCCTGTAAGTGGTAGTATGATCTTGATGCTGACATCCCCAGGAAATAAAAGAATGGTGGACTCTTCATTGGGTCAACAGAGCCAAGGTTCACACAGGACCCAATTATAAAAGTATAATCAAAGTTAGCAAATTGGTGGCATGGTGTGCCCAAAGTAGTCCATTAGATAATCTTATCACATACTGTTTACAACATAAAAAAGACTTTTGAAATAATTAGATATAACTTTCTCATTTTTCCCTAGTGAAAACTGATGTCCAGAGAGATTAAGAAAATTTCCAAATATCAAAACTTCAGTTAGTGGCAGAGTTGGGATTTCTATCACTCAAGGTCTCATTTTTCACTCTAGACTATCAAAGGGCGGGGAGGAGACAAAGTAATAAAAGCGATAGTGGTTCATGATCTAGCCTCCTCATGACATCTCTGGAGGAAAAAGGCTTGAAACAACTTTGTATAGTTTTTCCTCCCACCTTTTTTCTCTTTGGCTACCTTGTAGCCTGAGGAGCTTATCAGTGACCAATGTTGGAGTCACTGACGTGCATGTTTTTATTCTTGCTCATTATTGTCCAGAGTTGGCCCCTAATCTATGACTTATTTTTCCCCATGTTTATTCCTTTAAGCACAAAGTTTTAATTTATGAAACTCCCATCTTATCTAAGTTTAATGGCTGCCTAGAGCGTTTCCGTAATTGGTTAATGCAAAGCAGAAGATGGCTGACATGGGAGCCATCACTCTGAAATGCCTTTACATTTATCTGTGGCTTTTAACAACACTGACCATGTACCTTTTATTGCTGTTTATTATAAAACCTCTATAAATGAATAATCACTAGTTTGTTTGTTTTTTAAAAAGACACAATATGTTTAAAGTTCAACAATGCTGGGTCAGTATTATTTCTATTTTTTATAGCATAGAAAATTATATATCTTCCTTAAAATATTCACTAAAAAACACATATGCTTCAATGATTTTAATAAGATAAAACCATAACCCACAATTGTTTTTAAATTAACATTTTTATTTTGGAATAACTATATATTTTAAAAAATTGCAAAGATAGCACAGAGTATTGCCCAATACTCTTCATCCCATTTCCTTCTAATTAGAACATCTTATATAACCATGGTGCATGTGTCAAAACTAAAAATTAACACTGGCTCATTACTACTAGCCAACTGTAATAGTGATTACATTACTATTAACAAAACTTCGGACCTTATTTGGATTTCATCAGTTTTCAACTGATGTCCTTTTTCCATGCAAAGGATGGCTACTTTACTTTCCCTAGCTTCCCAAATTTTGAGTTGAAAGATAAGGTGCATTGGGTTAGAAAGTTATTTGTGAAAGCAAAAGAAGCTAAATTTAGGCTTAATAGTTAAAATAACTCATCACTAGTCATCAGCTAATGGAATAGCCACTCAGCTATGATGTAAGGATTTCAAGGACCATCAGGGAGATCCAGAGATCCTCGGGGAAGGAGGCCCTCTTTACTGATCTCCTTACCTCTATCTCCTAATGCATTGAATGGCGCCAAATACATACCCAATACATTTTTGTTGCTTATAGAGTTATATCAGTGTAGATTGAGACACACACACACACACACACACACACACACACACACATACATTTCTATATAACAAACACAAATCAAAAAAGCAAAGCACTAGGGAAACCAAAGTACTGCTTTTGCACTAGGACCTCCCAGCAGATGTGATAATTCAGTTACCATTGATGGTAACCTTCTGTTCCCATTGATGTATCTACATTAATACATAATACTCACCCAAAGTCCATAGTTTACTTTGGGTTTGCTCCTGGTGGTGTACATTCTATGGGTTTGGAGAAATGTACACTGATATGTAGCCATCATTATAAAGATGAATAAATGACTCTGTAATAGCTAAGTATGAAAACAAGATCATGGCCAGAAGTTTTGGCCTTCTTTCCCTTGATAAATGATAGCTCCAGGCAGAAGCTGTTCCCTGATCTCGGTGTCCTGGGCTTCAAGCATCCAGAGCTAAGTATACTCTGAGTTTAGATTATGCAGATGACCTAACCAGGTTGTAAATCTTTATCGATAGTGATCTTTATCTGTGCATTAGTTTGGGATTTTCCAAAAGACAGATTAATTAAACCATACATCTTTACCAATTAGGCTTTTCCTTTATTGGTAAATATAGTCATGAATTATTTGCAGACATAGTTTTGAGATTAGCAACCAACAAGTCTTCCACAAAGTAATTTAGTTAGTGAATTAAAAATATAGTGTGTGACTACAAGTAGCTGATCCCAAAGAACTGCTGAGTTGTGTTGCCATGTATTAGCTTCATTATGCAAATAAGCATCCCATGAGAGCCATCCCAAAGACTATTAGCCTCTCTCACCTTTAATAACCTCAGATCTCCAGTTCCTGATGTGTGCAGATGAAAATATGTTCTGCCCGTGGGTAAAGGTGTTATTAATGCATAATTCTTTAGCTTCTTTCCCCCTACACTGGAATTCTATTTTGGCAAACCTCTTGGGTTTGGTTGTCAGAGAGATAAAAGCCTGTGAGTACGGCAGTAGAATATTGAGTGAATCTTGGTGAATTTAGCGGACCAGGTTATTATTCCTGGACTGCTATCTTTATCTGTGAGCAATACTGCATCTCCCCTACCCTGTGGTACAACTGATCATGTGGCAAATGCTCTAACTGGCATTCCTTGGGCTGGAAACCTTATAAATGTGCCCCTTTGTTTCCATCTGTGATATGTCAAAATTGCCAGTTAGATTTCAGATTCAGCCTCTGGTGCAGGAATAGCTGATTTACAGGGAATGTTAGTCTTAGGCAGATAGTGGCTTTATCTGAAAGAAAGTCAGCCATGGTCCTTGGCAGGCTCAGAGAGAGTATCACCATGTCATGGTTAGAATGCTCACTTCCAAAAATGAAATGCAATCTTACAGCCTTTTGAAGAGGTATTTGCATGATGTGGGTGTCTGTTGACATGGAGAAGGTGTGATAGTTCACAGGTCTGAAATAGTTACCATGGGTATTCCCAGAAGTTAATCATCAGTAGCTTCAACCTTGGAAAAGTTTAAGAGTGCTACCAGTATAAAGGACAGTTAATCCCAATAGGCAGGATTTTCCAGCTTTGCTGAGATGAGAGTTTAATTAATTAGTGACTTCTAAGGAAATAAATATAAAATGTTGTTTGCTCTTCATCCTTTCTGCCCCCCCCCATAGTTCTGCTGTGTATTCCTGTCACTAGGAGGGTTTGAGGATAAGAAGGCAGACTGCCTTTCTTTGAGGAGCCCAATATGGAGAGTCTCAGTGCTAACCTCTAGCGAACTTGGAACTTCTTGGCAACTTGATACATCTCATATTGGTGACAGTATATGGTTAAGCAATGACTGAAAGGTGTGCTACTGATTTGTGTCCCAGGTACTTAAATAAATACCAAAAGGCCAATGAAAAATTTTCATTAAAAACTGATACAGTATTTGGGAGGAAAGAGGTGATTTGTTTCTTTTATTTTTCTACTTTAAATAATTTGTGATATTTCATCCAAAATTGTTTTCTTCTTCTTCTTTAATATATCTATGCTGCATCATCTTTTTTTTTCATCCCTCTCCAAGGATCTGTTCTCTGTTAATCTCTGTGGTCGTAACTCTTCAGATAGTAAAGCAGAGAGTACTTTCACTTATCCTCCATTTCTTCGTCCTGAAGTCTGACTTGCCTTCAAATGACTCTATGTGTGGCTCTTGGCTTTTCTCCCCCATTCATACTTTCTTCTTCTTTTCTTTGTGGTCCTGCGTTGCAACAGGGCCTGTTGTATTTTTGTTGTTGTTGTTATACTCTTGGTTCTCTGCCTTTAAGACTCATTTCTTCACTCTTCTGGTATCTTTCATGCCCTGGAACGCATTTGCTCAGTCAGATGTGTTCACAGAACCCCTCTCACTCCTCTCAAGGTTTCACGTCACTGTGATCCTTACACCCTCGTGCCACTTCAGTCATGAGAAACTGAGGCACTTACCGGTCTGACACTCTTCCTACCACCATCCGATAGGCTACTGAAAGACTGAAAATCTGAACTCAGATTTTCTGATTTTCAGGAGAAAATATAAGCCAAGTGAACTCATACTAACAATCTGTGGCCCCTGGACCAGCAGCCTTGGCCCCATTTGGGAACTGTTTAGAATTACAGGTTCTCAGGCTCTGCCCAGACCTACTGAACCAGCATCTGCATTTCATCAAGATCCCAGATGATTGATATACACACTGAAGTTGGAGCAGCCTTGAACTAGACCTCTTTATGTTGAAGGACAGCTCTCAAACAAACGGCATAGCAGTGGTACGTTTACGTTGCACCTGCGAGGTTCCCAGAGTCCTGTCTGCACTGAGTGAAGTATGTGAGAGACACAAGCCTGGGCCAGTGGTGGAATTCAAGTAATTTAACAACCGGTTCTCTGCCCTAATGACCGTTTTAAGTATAAAAAAAGATATACTGAAAGGTAGTTTATTATTTCATGCACTTAATACTTAAGAACATAAAAGAGGTATATAAAACTAGATTATGTTATAAGAAAAAGTTTTGAAATATTAGTGAAAAAATATTAAATAATACTGACGAAATACAACAAAACTGTTATTTAAGATATTTGCATACTGCTTCTTGATTGGCATCCTCACTTGCAATCTTTTTCACCTGTGGACAGAATGAACATTACGGCGTGCACTTAGAATACGCTGTAGCGCAGATGAATGTCAAAAAAGAGTAAGGAGTGTAAATTTGTGATTTCCACATTGGGCGGCTGCCCAGGCACCCACCTTAAAGATAACCCTGATTACAAGTGCCATTTTAACGACCAGCTGACTGAATTCAACAAAAAAATAGGTATCGGTTCTGCCGAACTAGTGTGGACTGTTCGAATCCCACCACTGGCCCTGACCTTGGTTTCAGCATAAGTCAGCTCTCCCTTATGGAATTTGATTCCAAGAAGCTGCCCTTGCAGAGAGTTTTAAGTAGCCAATGACAAAGCAGGTGGAATATTCCTTTTCAGCAAATTACTTTTCTCTGTGCTTATTTATTTGTCATTTGCTGATTCAGTCTAGTATCTGCAAACTTGCTGGTGACTACGGAGGTGCCATAGCTTTAACTGTATTTAGTTGACATCTGTTTCTTTGAATACATTGTCTACAATTTTTCTAGCACAGAGTGAATCCTAAGTGCTTCTTGAAATATTTCAATATCTAAAATGATTTTTATTGTTTTCCCAAACTGTAATAAAAGAGGGTTATCTCCTTCATTCCCCAGACTGGAGTTTAAGTTTAGAGGAACCCGGGCACATTCATCTGACAGCCAGAGGCGTGAAGTGAAAGCCATTTGCTATCGGGATCGAAATGAATCACTGGCAGAGGAAACAGTTATGAATATTTTCCTGGGGAGAGAAAGTGTTGTCAGATTTAGCCGCCATCGTGTCAGTTTATGTATAAGGTACACAGCCAGCTTAGGGCTTCAGAGGGCGAGAACAGAGCAATAGTGAAAAGTGGGTTACAAAGCCATTTCAAGGTGGGAAAGAAAATGAAAATGAACCTTGAAGGATATTCAAACCCCACTTTTGAATATTTTTTCTTTTTCATTTTCTATTGCCAAATAAATTTTTGATTTGAAAGACTATGTTGAAGGGATTGTAATTTGAGGCCTGGCAGAATCTTACAGACTCACGTGTCTCTCAGTGGTTTGACATTACACATACCTCATATTCCTAAATGCTTGTACCAACTGAGAGCAGACCCTAAAGTGTACTTTTTTTTTTTTACAGGGACAGAGAGAGAATCAGAGAGAGGGATAGATAGGGACAGACAGACAGGAATGGAGAGAGGTGAGAAGCATCAATCATTAGTTTTTTGTTGCCGTTGCAACACCTTAGTTGTTCATTGATTGCTTTCTCACATGTGCCTTGACCGTGGGCCTTCAGCAGACTGAGCCACCACTTGCTGGAGCCAGCAACCTTGGGTCCAAGCTGGCGAGCTCGGGCTCTGGAACCTGGGTCTTCCGCATCCCAGTCCGACGCTCTATGCACTGCACCACTGCCTGGTCAGGCTAAAATGTACATTTTTAAAGAGGCTATGAGACAATCCAGGGATATTTTATAGACTGGCAGCCCTTGCCCAACATGACTTGAACCCAGAGTTACTGTCAGCATTGCTAAACACGAGGGCAAGTCTCAGCAAGCCCATTTCCCAAAATACATTTGTGATTCTTCTAACTCCACTAGCCTGAAACTTAGGGTAGGAGGTAAAATGATAACCTCACTCATATAAGATTCACCATTCTACTCTGTACACTAGGGAGCCTGAATATGACTCAGGGCTTCAGACAAAGGTCACAAATAGGAGGCTCTGATGATTAGAAATGTGCAGAGAAGATTTCCCCCAACGCCTGATGTAAAATATATCTCCTTCTTGCTCATACAAGTTTAACCCACTTTACTAACAGCCAATTAGGAAGCAGATAAGCAAAATAAACAGCCTACCAATACCATGCCTGGCAGAATGGGGACCAGAAGTGATGGTTGATGTGATCCTCCATCCCCATCACATCCTAAACTCATTACCTCATGTCCACAGAAAAGAAGGTAATAGTCATTTAGTGATGATGGTAGACTCTGGCCGTCAGGTAGGCTAGCAGCTGTCCTCACACACAGTCTCACTGTTGTGGCTTTCTGGAGGGAGGGAGACTTCCTCCTCCCCCATTATTTTCTCCCACCACTAAAGATTTATTGCCTGAGACTGCTACAATATTTCACACTTATCTGTGATGATAACCTTAGGATCACAGAAAGTTATGCAACTTCTGGAAGGCAAGATAGAAAATGCATCTTATTTCCACCTTGCTATGTTGATGCATTTACCTTACCTTCAATTTTGAAATTCCTAAGCTGTGTGTGAAAGTGTGTTCTTGACATTTGTGGTGGTGCTATTGTTAGCTCAGTCTTGATTGTTTAGGAGGTGCAAACTGATGCTATTTGAGAGAAAAATTTAAAGCTCTGTGGCTTTCATGCTAAATACACACACACTCACACACACAAATACACACACACACACAACTTCACATTAGGAAAAAAAGGATAGACTTAGTACCTGAAGTGATATTTCTATTTAAAATGTCAGTAAAAACTTCACTGATTCCCAGAAGTGTACACATTATAAGTCTTCCATGTATCTCACATCAGAGATAGCCTCGAACGTGTTTATGCTGCTCTAATTTCCCTTCTTGGAATTAGCTGCTATTGACTTTTGAAAATTGAAGAAGTCATGTGTGCTAATTGTAGCTGCACTGCAAAAACAGTTCAAGTGTATTTTTAAGGCATCTTAAGCAAAAAGCATTTTAGAAGTCTTCAGGTTTCTATCTTGCATATATGATTTGCCCTTTTGAAGACTTTCATACACCCTTGAAATATCAAGGCCCGGAGTTCCAATGAGAGAAATATTTCATGCTCACGTGTAGTAGAAATATTTAAATGCTGAATTAAGGAAGAGTCATAGAGTATACAATTAGAAATTATCCATGCTATGTATGCACAGTTGAGTATTTGTGGCTTATTTCATCCATCCATCCATCCATCCATCCATCCATCCATCCATCCATCCAATCACTTATTCTTTGACAAATATTAAGTAAGTGCCTGTATATATTAATTTCTTTCTAGGCCTTGGGAATATAACACTGAGTAAGAAAAAAGGTCCTGCTCTTAAGAGGCTTACTTTCTAGTATGGGAGTCAGAGAATGAGCAAACAGACGGAGTGATGAGGCTATGTAGGAAATTAAAGCAGGATAGGAGAGAGAGGCTGGAGGTTATTTTGGATAATGTGATCAAAAAGAGTAAAATTGATTTTTATTTTATCTTTTATCATTTAAACGTGTAACTAATATCAAAATTATCCATATGTTATTTTACATTTTTCATGCAAGTTTTTTCAAATTCTGGTGCTTGTTTTATACTTAAAGCAGTGGTTCTTAACCTGGGTTCTATCGAACCCTAGGGGTTCGATGACTCGGTCTCAGGGGTTCGGAGAAGCCTCTGCCGCGGAGGCCAGAATAAAGTAATACCGTAATTTGTTGTGAGTTCATGCCCTTTGTTGGTTTTGTTCTTTGAGCAAGGTGATGTTAATGCACGGCTCATTTTGTGCACCAGTAAGAAAACGTATACCTATGTCTTGAATTTGGAAAAAAATCATATTTTATTTATCACTAAAGAAGGGTTTGGTGAATGCGCATATGAAACTGGTGGGTTCGGTACCTCAAAAAAGGTTAAGAACCACTGACTTAAAGCATGTCTAAACTCAGAAGCTGAATTTTCATCAGAAATGATTGATTTACATTTTGACTTTATTAAATTTATAATTGATAAGGAAGGTTAATATATTGGTGTTGTCCAAACATATTTAAGGGTTTTGTTGTTTTTTTGTGTGACAAAGACAGAGAGCGACAGATGGAGACAGATAGACAAAAAGGGAGAGATTAGAAGCATCAATTCTTTGTGGCAGCACCTTAGTTGTTCATTGATTGCTTTCTCATATGTGCTTTCTCATAGGTGGGGGGCAGGGGAGCTACAGCAGAGCAAGTGACCTTGGGCTTAAACCAGCAACCATGGGTCATGTTCATGATCCCATGCTCAGGCCAGCAACCTCGTGCTCATGCTGGGGAGCCCTCACTCAAGCCAATGAGCCTTTGCTTAAATGGTGAACTCAGGGTTTCAAACATGGGTTCTCTGCACCCCAGTCCAATGCTCTATCCACTGCACTACCTGCCTGGTCAGGCACATAAGGGTTTTTTGATCATTAACTTAGTATTTGTTTTAAAATTTAAATTAATGGAAATTAAATTAATGGAAATTTAGTTCCTTAATCTCAGTAGTCACAATCCAAGTGTTCAATAAGCCTGTGTAGTCAGTGACTACTCTTTTGGACAGAAACAAAAGCCAGAAGACAGAGAGCATAAAGTCATGGGGAAAATGTTTGGATTTCATTCAGCTTGTGATAGCAAGTCTTTGAAAGTGTGCGAATGGGTGAGTAACAAGCTCTGACTTGTGCTTTAAAGAGTTTGACCCTGGCTCCAGGCAGGGAAAGAGTAAAAGTGTGGAGATCTAGTAGGGGATCATTAAATAGTTAGGAAAGAGAGAAAGAGGTGTGCCTTAGGACACTCATGGGGCAGGAGTGAGGAGTTGTTGGGTTCAGAGTGTATCCCGGAGGTAGAATTGACAGTACTCACGTAGGCAGCAAAGAGGAGTCCTTGGTGACTCCCAAGTCTTTGCCTGAGCAAGTGTGTCAGTGGCGGTGCTGCTGCTGAGGTGGGTATGGTCAGTGTAGAAGGGACTTTGCAGGGGCATTTTGTGGGTAAATGAAGTTCGATTTGATTTGACTATTAGCCTTTCTTTCTTTCTTTCTTTCTTTCTTTCTTTCTTCTTCCTTCCTTCCTTCCTTCCATCCTTCCTTTCTCTTTTCCTTTCCTTTCCTCCCCACCCCTCTCCTCTCCTCCCCTTCCCTTCCCTCCCTTTCCCTTCCCTTCCCTTCCCTTCCCCTCTCTTCCCTTCCCTTCCTCTCTCTTCCCTTCCCTTTGCCTTCCCTTCCCTTCCCTTTCCCTCTCTTCCCTTCCCTTCCTCTCTCTTCCCTTCCCTTTGCCTTCCCTTCCCTTCCCTTTCCCTCTCTTCCCTTCCCTTCCTCTTTCTTCCCTTCCCTTCGCTTTCCCTTCCCTTCCATTTCCTTCCCTTCCCTTCCCTTCCCCTCTCTTCCCTTCCCTTCCCTTTCCCTTCCCTTTCATTTCCTTCATTTCCTTTCCCTTCCCTTCCATTCCTTTCCCTTCCCTTCCCATCTCTTCCCTTCCCTTTCCCTTCTTTTCCCTTCCATTTTCTTCCATTCCCTTTCCTTCTCCTCTCTTCCCTTCCCTTCCTCTCTCTTCCCTTCCCTTCCATTTCCTTCCTTCCCCTTTCCTTCCCCTCTCTTCCCTTCCCTCCCCCTCTCTTCCCTTCCCTTCCTCTATCTTCCCTTCCCTTCCATTTCCTTCCCCCTCTTCTCTTCCCTTCCTCTCTCTTCCTTTCCTTTCCCTTCCCCTCTCTTCCCTTCTCCTTCTCTTTCCCTTCCCTTCCCTTCCCTTTCCTTCCCTTCCCTTCTCTTCCCCTGTCTTCTCTTCCCTTCCCTTCCCCTGTCTTCCCTTCCCTCTGCTCCCCTCTCTTCCGTTCCCTTCCTTTTTCTTCCCTTCCTCTTTCTTTCTTTCTTTCTTTCTTTCTTTCTTTCTTTCTTTCTTTCTTTCTTTCTTTCTTTCTTTTCCTTCCTTCCTTCCTTCCTTCCTTCCTTCCTTCCTTCCTTCCTTCTTTCTGCAAGGGGGGGGTGATGGTAAACACAGAACATAATCCCTGGGGTCCTGCAAGTTTCAGTGGGATGAATTCATCCAGAGCAACTGGTGTTACAGGGGACAGAAATGCATCAAGGGGAACAAAATTTTAATGCCTTTTTCTGTTCATATTTTTCACTCACTGCCTACTAGACATTTCTAGCCAGATACCACAGAGGCACTTTAAACTCAACCTGTCCAAAAGTCTTATTATCACCTCACCTTCATCCTTCAACCTCTTCTCCCTCCTGTACTTGCTATCTGCCTCAGTGACCCTGGTAACAGTCTTTATGCCAGAAATCTAAAAGTCAGTCCTGGCAACATTATTCCTCTTCATTTATCTTCCCGTTTAACTTGCAAACACATCTTCTGTTTTCCCCATCTCCTAACAACACTGTCTTAGGTCAAGCTCTCAACATTTCTCACCTGGAAATAGACTTCTGCATCTGATTTATTCCTCCTGGAATTGTTTAGCCACGCTTTCTGGAGAGTTATGATCTCAAGTACAGCTCTGATGTGCTTACCCCTTTCTAGTCCCTTTCCCGGGAGGGCTCCCACTGTGCACAGTGCCATTACAACAGGACACCTGCCTAACCTCCTCAAGCCTCCTCACTCTTCCTGCTTCCTCAGCCTCCTCCTCAAACTCATTTTTTGAGCAATAACAAATCATGCCCGTGTCCTCCAGAAAACCCCACTTCTACAAGCCTGTGCAATTTGCTTGGACTATCTCTTGTCTACACTCCTTTCCACTTCCATTATTTCCCCTTTCCAACCTTTGTTAAGTTGACCTCCTAAAGGAAATCCACCCCAGGAGAAAAGCAATACTCTTCTTGTGTGCTCCCTCTGTTTATTGGGCAAACTTTGCCTTTATCTATGGCACAGTTATTGTTACTGATTTATACATTTGTAGTCGCTTTCCAGGGAGTCTGTGGCTCGAGAGATGAAGCTGTAGACTCTTCATCTTTGTATCTTCAGAGCCTGGCAGTTTGGGCAAGATGGAGTTGTGGCATTATTTCAGGAAACTGGGCAAACTAGTTCTGGATTTAGATGAAAGTAAGGATGAACCGGGAACTGAAAGGAAAAAGAATGCCCGGGCAATCTGGTTTTGGTACAAAGTGTGCCAGGCTCAGCAGAAAGCCAAAGTCTGGGTAGAAAAGACACAGTAAGAAGCTAATGCATCCAGGAAACCTCCTGTGTGGTGGATGGGCTTAAAATCTCTCATCACACTCTGCACAACTTCCCTCCTATTGTGTAACATCATAGTTTGTGTTCTTTACTCGAGCCGGAAAAGTCTGCCAGCTGTCTTCTCCATGTGGTTGACTATCTACTTAAGTTCTTCTAAACACCATTTTCTAAGGGCTGTACTAAGCACTTGATTTATATCCTCTCATTTGATCCCCCCAACAGCTAAGCCATTCCCCAGAGAGACTGCAAACATCGCTGGCTATAACTGTGGCCTCTTGCCAGGTTGTGGATCTTGTGGGAGGTTGTTTAACCTTGCTGGGCCTCTGTGTTTGCATCTTTAAAGTGGGATTATTAATAACACCTACCTTCCATGATGCTTATGAGCATCAGTGAGTCCAATATGTTTGCAATGTACCTGAGACTGTCTGGAACATACCTAGCACTATGAGAGCGACTGCTAAAGAAATTGTACCATTTTCCCTTCTTAAGTTCTCCATTTTCAGTCACACCTTCCTTTCACCAAACCAAGGATTTCTTTCCACAGCTTCTCTCATGAGTGTCATCTATTTCAGGGTCTGTTACTGTTGCCTCTGTCTTCTGTGGCACATCATTAACCCCTTCAGTCCTCAGATCACTCATAACAGGTTGAAAATATTACAATCTATAGACTTCTGAAAAGGTCTAATGAGATCATATATACCTATATACATATAAATTGTAAGCTGTAAGGAGCTATTGCAATGCTAAGTAAACAATAGTGAGGGTAATAATAGCAAATGTAGCTTCTGTACCTGGCCCAGTCTCCAAGTAACTCTAGTAACCTCCACAGGAGGGCCATACCCACCACCACGGTCTGACTCTGTTTGGGGTGAAGGTATCCCTCAAGCCATATCTGACATCCTCTCCTTTACCAAACGTGCAGAAGTATAGACAATGAAGGTCTGGAATCCATTTACGGTCTGGAATTCTTCAATCATCCCCCTTTCATGATTAAACACATTCAAGTATTACATGACACACACACTAGTAAGACCACATGTTAAATCATGGCTTTTGTCCGCATACACATTGACTCCTGGGAGCTTATTAATTCCTACATTGCTTCTCTTTCCCCCTTCTGTGCCACCCAACACCTACCCATACCTCCTCTTTGCTCATTTAGCATCTCAGGACACTAAACGAGTCCATGTTTTATACCCTAGGAGTTCTCCTTTACCTGCTAATCCTGTATCTTCTGCAAAGAAATTAGGAAAAGAATTGGATCACTTTTAATTTTACTCCATTCCTACCTACTACTTATTTTAACAGTTGGTTGATTGTCCCATAATCTAAACAATCTGAAATTTGAAAACTCTTACCTTGATATTCTTGAGTTTTCTTTGAAAACAGGAGGTGAAATTTAATTTTATCTGTGAAGTTAGATTTCCCTTTGATTCTAAAGATCACTCTGAGTCTTTTTCTTTTTCTTTCTTTTTTTATTTTGCATCACTATGCAATTTGTGCCGAAGCTCTTGATTTAAATCATATTGCAGTAACGAGAGAAAGGTCAGAGACCAGAAGGAGAACAACAGGCAAATATCACTGAAATAATGTTCAGACAGATCTTCTGTAGAGTTGACAGGTTTTAATTCTGAATATACTCAACAGTGAATTTTTTTAAAAATTTTAAAGTCTGTCACCCATTTTGATGATTATGATATACTTACAAATAAATCACAGTTGAATTCATAAACCCAAATTATTTATCGTAAAGAAATGAACATGGCAATATGCTTTCTATGCCTTTCCAGTTAGAGTGTAGATCAATTTATCTTTGTGAAGATATTGCCTAGTGGAATTAAAAAAAATATATTATGACATGTTATTGGAGCCAACTAACTGGAACACAAGGATCCCGAGACTCAACATTCATTATTTATCCATTTATACTAATAAACCTTTATGTCCCACATGTCCCCTGCTCATATTTGAACGGGGCCTCGGAAGCACAACCTGTTTTAAATTTATGACATAATGGCAATTGCTTATGACAAGGAAGAATGTCATAAAAGTGCATTCATTCCCGCCCCCAACCCCACTGCAGGGAGACAAATGATAAGATATATTTTTTTAAGAGATGGTCTTCCTCTTCCCTCTTAGAAGAAAAATTAATCTAAAGAAAAGAAACTCAAAGATTATCAACCATAAAAAGGGAAGAAAAATTGCTTTGGGGTTGCAGGATGGAATTGAGTTGTAACGTCGAAGGTGCTGGTCTTTCCCTACCGAAAGGCAGAACCAATTGATTTATGAGTCACAACTCGAGTGCTCTCCTCCTCCTTGTCCTCCTTCGTTCTCCCTCCCTCTCCTGTTTGGGAAGGGAATGTAGGTCCGAGGTGGCCTGTCTCTTTTGATTTGCCACACTGTGTCTTAATGATCAGGGCTGGAAGATCAGGCGGTGGTATTTTCTAACTTCAAAGGCTTGGACAGCTCGCACAGCATGCGGGGGATCAGATGTGCCAGGATGCGGAGTGACAACAATATGGTGTCTTCATATTTTAGGACTGTCAGCTCATTTTTTATTTGTGGCACATCAAAGTGGAACTGAGGACACAGGTAGAGCTTGCTCTTTGTTATTCCCTTCTTCAGTGACAGCAATGTCTTCCAATTCAGTGCCCAGGCCAGAGTCCTTATAGCACCATTTTTTTGATTATAACATGTCTCAAAGTTACTGAACTTGGAAGAAGTAGCCACTGACAACGAGTTGGAAAAGGAAAGCAAGGTGCTTATGGAGAAACATGCGGAGGGATTCCAAGAAGATGCTTTGGAATGATAGAAATATTGCCCATAATTAGTGAGTAATGACCAAATAACAGTGATGACAATGATAATAATAACAATAATAGTAATAGTACTGACAAAGACAGCAGCAGAAGCTAATGTTTATTGACTGTTTACAGGTTGCTAAGCATTGTGTTCCTCGCTTTGCACAGGACCGACCTGAGGCAAAAAGTGAGGTTAAACTTGCCTGATATTGTACGGTGTGGCCCGAAGTCAGGATTTTTAACACAGGCTGTTTGACTCAGAACCCCTCCCGTGGCGACACTGTTTAGTGGAGACTTACTTTAAACAGAAATAAGGTTCTGGATGTAGTACCTGGGGAAAACACCATGAAGGGTCAACAATTACTGTCAAGTACTGTCAAACAGATCGTGAAAACTAGCATGCTTAGAAATTTCTGAGTATGTATATACAACTTCCTAGTAATATTTATAGAAATATTTAATACAGAAAAGGACACAATAGCAAGAGGCGATATTAGATTAAATTTTTAAGGTACAAAAAAGTGAGCAAACATATTTAGCTGCTAGGTCTGTCTATATGATACTGGTGAATAACGTGATTTCCACATAACGGGATGGAGATTGATACGGGATGTGGGTTTCTCTGTCTGAAAGGAGGCTGCCTTATGCAGAGGCGGCAGTCATCGCATTCGCGTGGGTTTACCCCTTCTTTTACCGAGGACAAGCGCTTTCTATGCTACTCCAATGAATGGCTGAATGGCGGGACCTGGAGGGTGCACTCCGGATGTGGCTCGGAGCAAAAGCTTCGGGGTACAAGTACTGTAATCCGCTTGACTTAACCCCCAAGTGCCTAGGTTTACTCTCATGGTAACTATTTGTGCTTAGAAATATTTCAAGTTTGTTTAAAGAGGCATGTGAAGATAGATGTTAAACAGCTCGTCCAAAGTCACACAGGCAGGAAGGTTCAGGGATTTGAGAGAAAGCTCTTGTTCTCGCTGTCCTTCTGTCAGGTGGCAATCATTCGTTCATCTGTGGAAAAGATGAGCTTGATAAATTGCGACCAGGAGAGCGCCTGTCACCAGGATTAGCCTCTGATTCTCCAGAGATTCCCCGTATGAGTCAGGAAGGGGAGGGGAGGAAGACAGGGCATGTTCAGCAAAACACTTCTATCTTGTCCTATGTCATGATAAATTATGCATGCTAGCTGCATTGAATATTTCTGTTTGAGAAGAGAAGACATGCACCTCTCCACATCCAAAGTGAGAAAAGAATAGTTGTTCTTGGATGTCATCACTGCCAATCACCCTGCAATAAGAGGCAGTCGGTTTCCTCTGACCCCCATGGAAGTGGTGAGCCAGCCGGGGCCACAGACTTGCCAGCTTTCTCTTTCTGCCCCTCCTGATCTAGCGCGAGGGACAGCTTCGCTGTCTAGGCTTTTGAAACAAAAAGAATCCTTACAAGCCAGGGCTGAGAAACCTAAGGAGGGAATACGCGATTCTTTTCTTCTTAACACACTCTTAGAAAACTAAAAAGAGTTTGTAGAAAAATCCTTGTGCCTGATGATGGCCCCTTGGAATTTTGACTACTTCACTCGTGACCTGATAAGAGGAAGAGCTTAATTATTTCCAACGAAAAGGAGGATGTTACACACGAAGTGTCTGCTGGCTCCTGGTCTATTGATCTGTCATTGAGCTGATCTGTCTCCCGCAAACCTTTGGAGCTGCCTCTGTGGAGGTATTGCAAATGCTGCATGTTTACTGGCCTGCCCTTGTGAAAGGGCTCATTTCGGAAGGAGTCATATTAACCAAATAGTTTTTTTGTATAGATAACTCTTAGAACCTATGCAGTACAATCCCTTAGGTGACATATTTCTATGAGGGCATGAATGGGTGTTCGTATTTGTAATATGCACCAATGCACATACATGGTTTATTTCTCAAAATCAATTGACTATTTGATCTTTTTCATTAACTAATCTTCCCAGGATGATAGCAATCATATCACTCTCAGTTAGCGGCACATTGTTATCATTGCCAAAGCAAGACCCTTTTGCTGTTTTATGTATTTATTTTAGCAAGAGGGGAGAGAGAGGAAAGAAAAGAATGAATGAAAGAGAGAAAGAGAGAGAGAGAGAGACAGGAACATCAATCTGTTCCTGTATGTGCCCCAGCTGGGGATTGAACCTGCAGCCTCTGTGGTTTAGGACGATTCTCTAACCAACTGAGCCATCCAGCTAGGGCTATTTCTCTATCTCCATTCCTTTTCTTATTTTCCTTGCCATTCATTCTAATCTGTTATTGTAAAGTATGTATTGTATTTTGCTTGTATATATTTTTAATCTTACAAATGGCATTGGATTATAAATCTCATTTATAATCCAATCTCCTTTTTCTTATTTTCCACTTTATACTATATTGGTCGGATTCATTCATTCTACTTCTATCTGCTTCCTAGTCCACCCTGGTGTTCATGAACCACATCGTACCTTTCCATTGCTTCCAATTTCTACCATCATTAACAGAACTCTTATAATCCCTGCCCATTCATTTGTGGACCAGCTTGATAATTTCCTTGAAATATCTACTTGGTAGCAGAATTCCTGAGTCAAAGGGTAAATCTATACTTAAGTTAACCAAGTACTGTCAGATTGCCACCTAGAATAGCTACACAAGTCTATCCTTCCACAGCAATATAATTTATCTCATTTTAAGTTTACAATTCTCTGATTATTTATGATATTGAGGATTTCTTGCACATGCTTTTGTGCCCTTTGTGGACCTTATCTCCTGTAACTTGACATTTATATTGCTCATTTTTTCTATAGTGACTCCTGATTTTTGCTTTTTGTTTGTCTATATTTGTAAAAGTTCTCTGTTTATGTTAAAAAATCAGACCTGTATCATCTCAATTTTCCATCTATCTTTTGAGGATGTTCTTGAGATCCTATCTTGTGTTCAACCAAACAGCCAGGAAAGCTATATGCATGTTATCCCTGCTTCCGGTGCAGCCAAGTGCAAGAGGTGATCCAGCTCTAGACAATGAAATATACGCAGACACTTTTGTTTTCCTGGTAAAGGGGGTGAAGGTCATCGCTGAATCCTGCTTGCCCATCTTGCTCCTTGAAGCCCTTGTGCGAGACTGTCCATTGCTAACTTAACACCATCTTCTCCTTCCTCGCCCTTCCTGTACTGTGGGCACTGCCAGCCTGGGAACTGCCTTTCTCAGAATCCCTGCCACCAGGGTTTCAGTTCAGGGTCAGCACTCACAAGAAATTTGGAAAGTAGTTGAGAAACAGAAGTGATTCCACTGGTCCTTTGACAACAGTGAGCAGATACAGGAACTTCAGAAGAAAAGAGATTTGTACAGTGGTTTCCGATTGTTTTATCAAACACCTACACTGAGGCTGAGCAGTGCCATTACCATATCAGACAGTGTTTTGCTGTGGTCCTAGGGCTTCCCAACCCCCATAGCCAGCTGCAAACCCAGAATCAGCAATGACCAATGATGCAGACCTCTATTCTTCCAGAATACCCTCTCAACAATCCCACAAGCACTAAATTCCATGTACTAAAATTTCTTTTCTGTTTATAACAACTATGAAGTTTTGTTTTCCTGAACAGCCTTTCCTGATACAAACAGAAAACGTGATGCCAGGCCCTGCACACAGCATCTAGTGATCAACGCTGCAGCAGTATTTCACACACTGAGGATGCTGAGGCAGACAGACAACAGATTCTTGGTCGTATTATTGAGCCACTGCACCAGTTCTAGACTGTATTACATTTCCACTGCTTTTTATGTGAAAAGAGATAAAATACATTCGTGTCAGCCATAGCAGCCAAGTTTTCTTTTACGTTTAGCCAAAGCACTCCTAATGTTTGCAGTCAGTTCCTCATCTGTAAAATGGGTCTACAGTGAGCTTTAATATGCACAACAAATGCAGGGTGCTTGGCATATTGTGAGTACTTAAATATAGGTGATTAACATGGAATCGTTTTTCCTAGTCCTCAAGGTAAAAATAAGACACATTTATGCCCCCAAAATGAAAATCTAAAGGAGGAGAATTCATGTAAAATAGAATATGCTTTTTTAACTTCCACCCTGGATATTCAGTTAAATTAGTGAATGCCACGTGATAGTATTTTTGGACGACTACTTTCTATTGCACTGACAGACAGAGTTAGCATTAGGCAGAGGTCCACGTGGGAAGTGTGCACCATGTCTTGAGAACATGAGGAAGAGATTGGGCTTGAGAGAGCCCTCTGCAATATAAAGAAAACAAATGTTAACGTTATGGGTATAAATTTCTTTCCTAATGGAATGTTCTATAAATATTTCTCATTTTATAACAACTTTTTAAAAATAGGGTGACCATTTATAAATGCTCTGCTGGAGACAAAGAAAAAGGAAATGTTGATTATATCTCATCAACAGAGAATAACTGGGAGGTCATTATATGCCTTACTGTTTTTATGAAACTAACACCATAATCAGCATCTGGGTGGGGAAATCTATTTTCTTCCCCCCAGTGGTTTTACATACTCAGTGTCTTTAATATGGAAAGGTATTTGGCTTGTCCAGCTTTTCTGGCTGTGTTCATAAATCAAGATAATCAGTATCAACAGAACAAACAAAAGATAAATATTATGATAAAATGTAAGTGAAATGTGAAAGAATATTTTCAAAGGTACAATCCTAATGAAAAACATAGAGCCATTATTTTTTTCACGAAGTGATTTATATGCTCATGCAGAGTCTTTCCAAATTGCTTTTGCTCTCACGATACTTAAGGATTACAAAGATGTATTAATATTTTGTCTCTGAACTCTCATAGTGGACGACATTTTCAAATCAGGCATCACCTTGTTTGAGGTCTATGCAAATACAATTGTTTTGTTAAGTGCCTGAGCTGAGACGTCATTCCTATCTTGGCATTGCTGCTGTGTTCTGTAATTTCTTCAAAAATCTTTAGGCTTTTTAAAAACACGATTTAAATATCTTCTAATAGCAATAGAAAATGCATCTATAAGTAGCTCTCTTTTGTAGTCTACCCATCTTGAACAATATTCTGGTCTCGGTGGACTAACACCAAATTGACAAACCGCAGTGAAATTGCTAAGCCACTGAACCTGGAGATAAAATGGCTGAGTGACAGGTGGGACTTTAATCAGTTCATAGGTAAAAATCAAGATTGGATTTGATGAGGGGATTTCTTGGTCCTTGGTGAATTCAATCCTCTTTTCAATATACTGAAAAGCCTTTCTTTTTTTTTTTTTTTGCCAAGTTTGATTTTCATTATTCCCCAACCCCAGGTCTGTCCATGCTTTCTGCAAGGGGGTGTCCTCTCACTGGTTTTCCCTAATTCTGCACAAGTGGTCTGAGGGGAAGATTCAGAGGTAGAAAGGTAGAGAAAAATTAAATGCCTGGGCCCTTGTGAAATTTTATTTTGAAGACCTGCTGTTAGTAATACCAGTGGTTCTATGAAAAAAAAAATAATAAAATCAAAAGGTTGTACCCAGACAGTGACAATCAATCAAACAATCAATTTATTGTAGATTTACCTCCTGTTCAGTCCAGTGCTTGCCTGACCACCACACGAGGTGATCATTTTAACATTCCATTTAGCTTTATTATATTATTGTCATTCCTGCACTGATAACATTTCCTTTACTCTCTAGATTAGACGTTCTCAACAAAAGGGTGTTTCCAGGTCACTGGGGGAGAATTTCCTGAATAATACATTTTTCCCCTCTGTCTCTTTAAGAAGTTTTGATGGGTGAAGGGTCTTTTGTAAAAAGGAAATCTTGACAAAATCTCGATGCCCCACTTCTCCTCATTGTGTCCCTTCAGTGTGGACCTGAAAGGCATTCAGTGGGCTGTTGCTGTGTGTTACGAGGCTGAAGTTCATATGTTGACGTTTTAACCCCCCAATGTCTCAGTTTATGACTGTATTTGGAGACAGAGCTTTTGAAGAAATAGTTAAGGTAAAATGTGGGCCCTAATCCAATATGGCTGGTGTCTTTATAAAAATAGATAAGCACACAAACACAGAGAAAGGGCCGTGTGAAGACATAGGAAGAAGGGGACTATTTACAAGCCAGGGAGGGAGGCCTCAGGGGAAACCAACCCTGTTGACACTTTGATCTCAAACTGGGAAGAGAATAATTTCTGTTCCTCCGGCCTTCTGGGCTGTGGTGCTTGGTCATGGCAGCCCCAGCGAACTGATGCGCTCTGGGCAGCTGCGCTTATAGTTTAGTTCCAGAGAGCTCCATGGGTGCTCGAGACACCACAGTGATGGGTCAGTCCAGCAGGATCTCCATCATGTTGCCCCTACAGATGGGAGGGGTGGGGGCTGGGCACCTTGGTGCATTCAGGGTCATGTGAGACCTTGAAGAGCACCCTGGCACTGCTGACGCAGGGGCCAGAAGTTTAGGCTGGCAAGAAGTATTCACTTTTGTTCATACGGTTCATTTACTTTTGAAAAGCAAACGAACAATCAGTTTTTTAGATTCAGCTCATACTAGAACGCTTGTGAGAAAAACAGCCATCCTCTTCTGGCCCTCCTCCTCCCCCGGCCCTGTAGCGCCCACCTCCAACCCTTCTAGCTGTGTTCTCTACTATTAACTTCATATTTTAAATAACATGTTTATATTCTTATTTTATTTATTCAATAAATATTTAATGAGGCATAGTTCTAGTTGGAGGAACCCAGCAGTGAGCAAGATAGTAAAATTTCACTGCCCCTGTAGAACCGACATTTGGTTGGGGGAAGAACACAATGAACAAAATATATAGTAAATTGTAGAAGATGTTATAGTGTTTAGGTAAAAAATAAAACAGGCCAGAGGGAAAGGGAGTGTTGAAGTGAGGGATGCAATTTTCAGTAGAGTAGGAAGAATGATCAACATAAGAATGTGTTGTTTGAATAAAGAACATACACACAAGCTCTGGCCCGTTGGCTCAGAGGTAGATTGTTAGACTGGCGTGTGGATGTTCTGGATTCGATTCCTGATCAGGGTGCACAGAAGAAGCGAACATGTACTTCTCCACCCCTCCCTCTCCCCTGTCTCTCTCTCTCTCTCTCTCTTTCTCTCTCTCTAACCCTCCTGCAGTCATGGCTTGATTGGTTCAAGTACATCAGCCCTGGTTGCTGAGGATGGCTTCTTCGAGCCTCTGGCTCAGGCACTAAAAATAGCTCTGTTGTAAGCACTGACCCAGGTCGGTAGAGCATTGGCCCTAGATGAGGGTTGCTAGATGGATTCCATTCAGGATGCATGCAGGAATCTATTTCCCCTCCTTTCACTTGGAAAAAGAAGGGGGAAAAAAGAGAAAAGATTAAAAAAGGCAATAAAAAGAACACACACAGGTGGAGACAGGTAAAGGAGTCACTTATAAAGATGTTTGAGGGTGGAGACTACAGGCAGAGGAAACACAAAATGCAAAGCCGTTAGGTGGGAGTGCTATAATGTATTCTAGAAACAAGAGTAGCGGGGAATCTGGGTGAGCAGGGTGCGTGGCCGACCATTTGGCTGGAGAGAACAGAGGTGTGCATGGAAACAGATGGTGTAGGGCCCCAGGCCCATCACAGCCCTGGCTCTCCATCTGAGGGAAGGAGCCTTTGGAGGATAATGAGCAAAGGAGTGACAAAATCAAACCTAGTTCTCCCAGGAGCCTCTCTGGTTGCAGGAATAAGAATAGACAGAAGGGGGCCAGACTGAAAGGAAGCCGTGAGATGCCAGGGAAGCCACACTGCCTCCAGGGTGAGAAATGGTGGGACTTGGCCATATTCTGAGGGTAGAGTTGGTAGGATTAGCTGGCAGATTCGATGTTGGGTGCTTTAGACAAAGGGGAGTCGCGGATGACTTTTGGGCCTTGGCCAACTGGAAGGATGGGATTTCAACTAACAAAATGGGGTATGATTTTAGAAAAAGCAAGTTTGAGAAGAGCAAGAGCTCCATTTGCACATGTTTGTTGCCTTGGACAGTCTTGGTTTATCCTATTGTCATGACCTGTATCAATAGCTTCACTCTTGTTTGGCTGCTACATGGCCACCTTGCTGTTGGACATGCAAGAGGGGACATTAGGGAGGCAGAAGAATGTGGGGTTCAGGGACAGGCTGTGCTGTGGACAGACCTGCAGATCCTTCAGCCTCTCTCTCACATGTCCACCAAATAGGTTTAAAATATATACTTGAATACATCACTTTCATCTCCCAAGGGGGGCGATATCACTCCCAGGACACCCCATTTTTATAGTGTACTTAACCAAAATGACAAGCAGCTTCAGGTGTCAGGCTCTGTGCTAGGGGAGTTATACATGTGTACTCTCTTTCTCATAACAACAGTTTCACAAAGGAGAAAACTGGCTGCAGAAACTTACACTAAAAAAAATACATGTTTCTGAGAATTTCATAGATATTTTCCCCCTGTCTTTCAGATTCCAGACCCCAGTGTTGCTGTTCACAAATCATTTTCATCATTAATATCTGGTAAGTGACTTGGTTTTTTCATTTTACTTCTTGTCCCTGGTTTTCTAAAATGTCATGAGATGTTCCTTGTTGCGAGGCATTTTGGTCATTAGGTTTGTCTCCGGAATATGAAGACTCATGTCTTTCAGTTCTGAGAAGTTTTATATTACTGCTTTGATAGTTTCTCCATCAGAATGTGTTCTTTTCTTTCTTTTGCTGGAACACCTATTATTGGATTTCTTGGATTGATGTAATTTATCATTTTTATTTTATGTTCTATGTTTTGCTCTAATTTCTGGAAAAAGCTTTAGATTTCTAACTCTTTTACCAATCATTTTCCACTGGCTATTTTTAACTTGGAAGAACTGCTACTTCTTCTCTGATTGGCATCTTTTCTTAGTGGTTTGTTTATGTTTTGTTGGTACAATACTTTCTCTTATCTCTCTGGGGATGTGCTTTTATTTTTGCCGTTTCCTTTGGCTTCCTGGACCATTTCGGCTGCTTTCAGAACTGCCCTGTGCTTTGTGCATATGCATATTTATTTCATTTAGTCTCTGTCGGTCAGGTTGGAGATTTGTCTCTGATGTCTGATGACCCCTGGTTTTCACTTCATATCCAAGTCTGTGGTTGAAAGGGTATGGAGAGCTCTCTGTGCCTGTATGGAGTCTGGCCACCTCTGTGGGGCCGTTGGGCAGGGGGCTGGCTTTTGTTGAAGGCACAGCCCCTGTCTCACACTTGCCAGTTGTTGGAGATCATTGTTCAGGGGTGCTTTCATTTCTCCAGAGAAAAATGCAGAAACAGGGGACTTGAGAAGTGACTGGCTTCCCACCTCCCAACACTGATTTTTTTTTCTGTCTCCTGTTTTGGCCGGTACCCTCCCCTCCACTCCATCCCCCCTGATGGTGCTTGTGTGCTGGTGTCCCCAGCCTCAGGTGCTTGTCCTGCCATAGTTAGGTTGCTGGGCTCCAGTGGGGACCTGGCTTTGTGGAGCAGCAGAGGGGACCCTGAGGTCCAGGCCCACGTGCTGCTTTCCATCTGGTCTCTGTGTTGTGAGCCCCTGGCCGAAACCCCACAGCCTGAGGAGGCTGAATGGGCCTGCTTTTCTCCCATGCTCTTTTCCCAGTAACACCTCTGCAGCACCCACTTTTGTTCTTCCAGGCGTTTACTACAGTCTCACGTCTGCTGTGGTCATCTTTCCTGTGCTTTTTGTCGTTTTGCATTTTTTTTTTTGAAAGAAGATTATTTGTGTTCGTTTTCTTGAGGTTTTGGGAAGGCTGGGAATAGATGCACATTTGCTATGGAGCTACTTGACCTTTGGTCTAAAATCTATTTACCCAGAAATAGGGGTGGAGAGAGCAATTCTATTTTGTCTACATCTTTGAAATAGACAACTGCATTTTAAGTTAGAATCAAATTTATACCTTTGCATCTTACAGGTTTCAACCTTCCCCTTGAGAAAAAAAATACTCATATGTAAGCCAAGTCGCTATCTTTAGAGTCTGTTTTGAAATGCATTGAATGGAAAAAGAAATTGCTAATTTTGTTGTCTTGAAAACATTCAATAATTTATGAACCTTGATCAGTTATTTTAGGAGAAGCTAGTCCCTCTGAATATTAGGAGGATTAGCTTTCTCTGTCTCGCTAACAGTGCTTTGCTCTGATTCTGACTTCCTATGTGACAATGGAATAGAATGAGACCAATTTACTATGAACAGACCCTGGTCTCCCACCAGGGGTAGAGTCAAGTCTCATGGTGCACCTTTGCATTCAGATGATGGGATAGTAGGTTTCTCAAGAGAACTGGATAGCTCAGATCAGAGTTTTAGGGGCCATTTGGGTCATGGTAGTTAAACATATCCTTCCTGGGTCTCAATTCTGGTTCCTCCACTTCCGATCCGTCTACACTTGGGCAGAAAACTTAACTCCTGGGCATTGATCACCTCTTCCACAAAACAGGTATTATGATAGTGCCTACCTCATGGGGTTATGTGATGATAAAATTAATAAAAACATGCAAAATGTTTAGAGGAGTGCCTGGCTTGTCATAATGACTCAGTACATGTTAACTACTCTTTTTATTTATGCCATTTTATTCTTTTATAATTTTATTGATCATTAATTATATGGATGGCTTTTTGAACAATCAGCTCTAATCCTTTCCCCAGGTACAACAATGCTGATGAATTTTGTATATATCCTTTTAGCTCATAAAATGATTATATATCGTATATAAAAATAGTACATGTAAGACATACATACATATAAATATATATTTGTATATATACATGCACAACAAAAGCTAAAATTTAACTAGTTGACTTATTTCTAAACTACTAGTAAAATAAAATAGACTTCCAAAAATATTTATTCATCTTTTTCCTTAGCCCTACATGTTTTTAAAAGAATTCAAACTGAAATGCACAAAACCACTATTTCATGATTTACACATGTATATTTGCATACTTGGAAAATAAAATGGTTTTCATATGTGTTCATATAATTTATTTATTTTTTTACACAAAGGGCATCGTATTGCATATGTTGCTCTGGAAGTTGTGATTTTACTCAACAATTTGTTTTTGAGATTTTTTTCATGTTGATCCATGTAAACTTAATTCATTGCTTTTAATTTCTGAATACCGTTTTAGCAAATAGAAATGTCCCGTTTTAGGTCCTGGCAAGTATTCTAGGTCCTCCAGCTGTCTCTCAACTCACGAAGCCTGCAGAAGGCTGTCTGAGTCACACACTGAGAGTGACTACTCCCTGAAACTGAAGTTCCCAGTATTTCAGCGGTTCAGTTCAGTCCCTCCTTCTCTGCTGGACTGGGTGTGTTTCCTCCCTTGCCAGAAGAGAGGCACCTGGACAGGTGCCCTCCAACTGCTTTGCCCTACATGCTAATGAACGGGATTAGCAGGCAGTCATAGCCGAGGTCCTGTGTATCCAAGTGCCTGTACCGTGACTGATACTGGGAGAGGGCTGTGCAGTCCTAAAAGGAAGTGGGGTACCTTGCTGCAGAGGGGTCCCTCCCCTTGCTCACTCTCTTCATCCCCATTGAAGAGCTAGTGTGAAATCAGACACCAAGAAATTGTCCAGGGCATGTTTCAAGCAAGTTAATGCAATCATAAAATACAAATACCCATCATCTGAATTGCTAGCATGGTTGTGAGCAATAGATAATTAAATAGATTGTAAAGCGCTTTTATTTGCAAAATGCCCCATGGAAGAGACGGAGGCTTTGAGGCTGGCAGCGGGTCAGCACAAAGCTGCCTTCTCAGGAAAACAGACTTCATCTTGCAATACACGGTGCTATAAAATTTCTAATTTGAGGATTTGTGAAAAGATGTACAATCTGTTGCTTTGTACAGTCCAGGCCTGGGTACGATGGGGCCCATCTGCCATCTGCTTATTGGTAAATGACTTGAGCGTGCCTTCTCTTTAGTATTTCAATTTCAGGTGTAGGTGTTTAGAAAAGGCATTACTAACATTAATCAGATTAAGATATGATATGTGAACTTATCAAGTTAAAAGCTGTATGCTGGGGCAATGCTAAACAAGAATTTCATACAGGGATCTCTGCAGAAAGTTCCAGTGGCACAGATATTCAAAACAAAGCGCCAGAGGCTGCCTTGCCGTGGCACCAAAGGGTGGAGTGGCACTGACTGGGTTCATGGTTCTAGAAGCTGTTGGTGGAGAAAGTTCTTTGAGTTTCTCTGGTCCATCTCTGACTTTGGCTTTGTGCATTCTTATATACTATAAAACAGTGCTTTTGTGCACAGAAGTTTAAATTCTCCCAGGAAACATCTAGTGACTATGTAAGATAAAAAATAAAAAAGGTTAACTCTCTGGGGCAATGTATTTTTTTCTAGTAGCTTGGGAATATGTCAAGCAGCTCAATTTAATCTTTTTGTTTTTACTATTGTATGAAAAATGTAAAAGAAACCTATAAAACAACTTTACCTGAAGCTTATCATTCTATTTTTATTCATTTTTATATATCAACCACCCTTATGTTAAGAAGGAAAAACACATTGTATTTTATAATTAGCTCAGAATTTGGTGAAGAGCATTTTCACAGTGGTGGTGAGCATGTAGAGGTTGAAATGGAGTTTTATGTGTTTAATTAACAAATGCTTTTTGTTTGCCTTCTTTATGTCAGATTCTGTATCGAGTACAAGACTAGGAAAAACAGACATGATCTTGCCATTTTGGAGCACTCAGTCTCATGGGAGGCTCAAAAATAAATAACCATGCTCATGCATTTGTAATTTTTTTTATTTATTTATTTATTTATTTTTTCAGTGAGAGTTGGGGAGATACAGAGACAAATTCCCATATGTGCCCTGACCAGGATGCACCCAGCAGCCTTCTGTAGGGCCATGATCACAACTGAACTAATTTTAGCACCTAAAGCATTGGCTACATAGAGCCATCCTCAGTGCCTAGGGCTGATGCACTTGAATCAGTAGAGCCAAGGCTGTGGGAGAAAAGAGGAAAGAGGAGGGGGAGGAAGAGGGGAAGGGGAGAGAAGCAGATGATTGCTTCTCCTGTGTGCCCTGTCTGGAAATCAAACCCAGGACTTCCACATGCTGGGCCAACGCTCTACCACTGAGCCAACCATCCAGGGCCATATATAATTTTAAATTAGAAAATGCTATTGGTTGCTATACCACACCAAAGAAGTACCTAGCCTGTAGATTTAGGGAATGTAACCCCTAATGACATGTCTTTTGTCTTGAGATAAGAAGAGTGATTAGGATTTCCATGGGCCAGAGGAGGCAGGCAAACCCATAGGTGTCAAGAGCACTACTTCAAAGGGGTAGTTAGTACCTTTAATGGCTTTGTGGAATAAGCCTCCTCCCTTGGGGGACTGAAAAGCCTGTCACCTGAGGGCAGAGAGAAAGGGCAGTTGAGAAGAGGGGCAGCCAGAAATATAAGGCAGCTGCTGTCAGGGAAGAGGTAGCACTGGGAACAGAGCTGAAGTTATGTTAAAAGCCAAGGGAAACCAGGGAAGTATTTAAACAAGATCATTCTGGTTGCAGAGCAAACAAGATCTGTCAGCCTGTTGCACTTGTCTAGGTGAGAGTTATTTATCAGAACACACTATGCACCATATATGTGAGGAGAAGGAGAGAGCAGAACTAAAAGAGACACAGAGAAAAATACTGTGTTTGTGTGCATGCGTGCATGTGTGTGCATGCGTGTGTATGTGCGTGCATGCGTGTGTACGTGCGTGTGTACAAAAGAGAAGGAAAACTGAGTTAAAAGCTTGATGGGGTTGGGTTTTATAGTTAGAACCATTTACAAAATCCTGAGATGATGGTAATATAAACTTCAAACTGTGTCCTTTCTTCTTAATACCAGGGTGTTATTTAACAAACTATGAAGAGAAGTACTGCCAGGTGCAGGTAAAACTGTTTATAGAATTTTCTACCATGTTTCATACAAGAACAGCACAACCAAAAAGTGAAATTTAGCTGGTTCAAATCCTGGTTCTGCCACTTTCCAATTATGTAAATTAGAGCAGTTTCTTACAGCTCTGAACTTCGCTTCTGTTGACTGGTGCTAACAGTATTCTGTGAGAGTTGACAAGGTCAGATGACGTACCTAATGCGTGTGCCGTGTGTGTGTGTGTGTGTGTGTGTGTGAGAGAGAGAGAGAGAGAGAGAGAGAGATTTTGATTTTGTACCCCTTTCCTTTCTCCCGTGGCCTCATAGAATAGGCATTCCTTAAGTTTCTCTTAATGTAGATTCTCTTATTTGCCCTTTGTCAGTGACCTCGTCTGGGCCCACAGCCTCCCTGGTGCCTGTACCCTGGATGACTCCACAGATAGGTTCAAAGAGGCTCAGTTTGGAATGGAAGTCTGATCTCTGACTTGAACTTTCAAGTGTCTGGGAGCACCTTTCTTTCAATATAGAACTAATACTTTCAACTCAAGTAGATCTCTATTGCAATTCTGTTGAAAACTCACTGGCATTGGACAAGAAGGCCTGAATAATTTTGGGAAATGACCGAACGATTAGGGGCCTCATTTTCTATAGCTAGAATGCCATAGGGAACTTACCCTTGGAATCAGTCCTCAAACACTGTTTGGTTTGTAAATAAAGTTTTATTAAAACACAGCCATATCCGTTTGTCCATTTCCAATAGAATATAAGTTCTAAAATATTACTATTTACTCTTTGACTCTTTACTGAAGAAGTTTGCCAACTGTTGGCTTAGAATATTTCCAAATTTCCTTTTCCTTCTCCCCCTTTTTCTTCCCTCCTTCCCTCCCTCCATCCCTCCTTTTCTTTCTTCCTTTCTTTCTCTCTCCCTCCTTTTTTAACATCTGAATCCTTTCTTCAAACCAATTATTTGCTACATAAAAAGCCCAGTGTGGAACACCGATAAAAGCAGGCTTACTCTATTTCAAATGTTTGGGACTTGGGGGTGGGGTGGGTTCAGCTTCTTAGAATTGAATGGCAGTGGACTAAAATATTTTAAAAACAATAATGATGTATATAAAAGTCTTGACTCTTGAGAGCTACTCGCCGTCTTTAGCAAAATAGTCAAGTAATAAGGTGTATCTTGGTGTCTCCCACTACTAAATTCCTCCCCTCCCCCCAGCCTAGAAATCCTTCCTCTCTTTGTTCTCTCTGCTAATCTCCACGCCCCACCCCTCCCTGCCTCTGACAGCCAGTCTGAGGTCGCTATGCCCCTGAGGTTGCTGCCCAGGCACCCTAACTGGGGCACGCACTGGGCCCACCCCTGGCAACAGGGGCCCCAGAACCAGACATTCTGGATGCCTCCCTGAAGAAGAAACTTCAATGTCATGTTCTCCCCTTAGAATCTTTTGCTACTGAATGACAGCTGGCTAATCAGATAAATTCAGGCTGTTAATTTTATAAAGCCTGTTAATTTTCACTAATGGCTTAATGAATTTATTCCTCCCAGGTAACACATTTGTATTTTAATCAGGGCTCTGGAAATGGTGCATTTGTTAACCCCAAGGAAGGGTTTTAGCGGAGGGAAATGCAACCTTCTGGCAGTTTAGTGGGTATTTAGAATCAGAGAAGCCTCTGGCTGCTGCTCAGATCATGGTACAGAAGTAGCTATCCTGTAGTTTTCATGGACTCAGTCCATTATTTTATGGTCAGTTTGCTCATGCAAGTGGGCAGCCTTATGTGTCTCTTTTACTTAGGAGCTGTGTCACCATAAGCATGTGGTAAGGTGACATAGACTCTTCATCTATCTGCTGCAGGGTAACAGGGGATCAATGCCTAAGAAGTATCACAAATTAGGGTGTCAGCAAATGCTCCTTAGTTTCCCACAGAGTGCAAGCCAGATCTCATGCATTTCAGAACAAGAAATTCTCATCTTAATCTTATGCAGAATTTGTTCATCGATTTAGCAAGAAGGCTTCTATTTTATATTTTTAGTATCATTCTCAACAAATTAGTTCAGAGACAATAATTGGAATCAGAGAAGTCAATAAGTATAAGGGACCTCAGAATGCATTGAATTTACTTCTTTTATTTCCCAGAGGTTAAGTGATTTATTTAGGGTAGCCAGAGGTCTAAGTATTGGCAGATCTAGAGCTAGAAACCAGGCCTCTGAGCTCCAAGTCTCCCCAAGTCACAAAACAAGCAGCAATTTTCTCCCCTGAAACTTCACTCCGATTCTGAAGAAAATGCTTGTTCAAAACCATGCATTTGGGACAAAGCGCGTAAAGATTTGTTCAGAAAAAGTCCAAGATGGGTGAGGTTGTATATTTCATTCTATCCAGACCAGGGAAACGGTCAAGTTCTCAACTCCACTTAATAAAGCAAGAAAATAGGTCCTGTTACCATGACCATCATTTAGTGTCTGCTTTGTAACCAGCAATGAAACCTGCCTTCATCACATTTCTTATGGGATGAAAACCGAGCTTCTGGGTGTTGATGGCATAGCTCCAGGGAGTCACCCTGCCCACTTGAACTTTAAATTGGCCTCTTACCACTCAGGCTGTATTCATTCCTCCGTGCAAAGCACTCTCCTCATTGCTGAAGGGCCTCACCAGAGGGTCGCCGGGCACAGCTGCTCCATTCATTTGGCCATAGTCTTGGGGGGTAATGACAACCTGGCAGGCGGCAGGTCACCCCTTCTACCCCTCTTTCCAATCCCCAAGCAACTGTTTGAGTCTCTCCTTGTACCAGCTGCCCCACCCTCCGTTTCAAAAATTACTTCCAGTAATTACTACAGCTCAAGGATGCTGTCCAATCTAACAGAGCTAATGAGAACCAGTCCTTCAATCTGCACTGTAATCAGCTTATAACAAGCTCCCTTTTCCTGTGCTTCATTGCAGTGACACAATCTATTTTTCATACCTCAGAATGATAAGGCAGAGTTGGGGGGGGGGGGAAAGAATCGGTCTCTGTCGCCAGGTCTGCAATGACGGGAGATGTCATTGCATGTAGAATTGATGTATTGGCATTCTTGTGTAGCTTTGGTGGCTGCATCTCTGTAAGACGTTAATATCATATTTTTGATTTGGCCCTAAGAATCTCGGGGCCTGGCAATTAAGCGTACTTTTATTACCACCAGGAAGAAGAAAATAAAATAAAACAAAATGTAGCCCAGTGGAGCTCAAGCGCATCATGATTTATTTGGATGTGTGCAAACTCGGAGCAGCAAGTATTTTAAATTCTTTTGGAGAACCTGCCGACGTGATCTTGATCTGAGCGTTTGTTCTTCCTGAAATGTGTCTGTGTTACCTCTCACCCTGTTGGCTGCGTACCTGCCTGACTCTGTATGTGGCTCTGTAAACTCTGCATTGTTGATTTTCAAAGAAAGAACACGGAGGCACCCACCACAAGGGTGCTCGCTGGGGGTAGGGGGAATCTGTTGGCTAATATTGTACAACCTGTTGATAAACACACAGGCTATTTTAATCTCCTTTCCAAGTTTATCCTCCTGAGTTAATTTCCAGACTGTCATGTTTTACTTGGTGTGATTAAAGCCCGGCGGGTGGAAGCCTCCGCATGCTCCCGGCGTGATTTCCCAGGCATCCCGGCTGCAGCCCGTGCGCCTATTAATCCCACCCTAATGATTAAAGCGGCTCCGGGACTGCGACATCTGATGGGTTAATACCCACTGGTAGCCGAGTCTTTGGGTTTAATCCAACTCAGTCATCACTTTGAATGACAGTTTGATGAGCTTCAGTAAGGCTGGGACTGCTGTCATTGTCCATGTTAGACTCCAAATACTCAGGAAAGATAAAAGCCAGCCTCAAACAGCTAGACAGCTTCTAGGAATATAGATGTCAATAACCTGAAAATATAAAATGCAGATTAGGAGATCTTTGTTAAATAATTGTTAATGGGTGGGAAAACCTCACACACAAAAAAAACACAAAACCCTGCACTATTTTCCTCACCTTCCTGCCAAAAAACAGAAAAGAAGAAGAAGAAAAAAGACTCCATTAATCAGTTAAAAGTTGTTTTTCCCTGCTTTGTCTAAAAATGTGTAAAATAATGAGGCTAAATTAGGAAATCTTTTACCAGATTTCTTCGTTTGTAGAAAATAAATGCACACAACTCATTTAAAGTGGGAGGCTTGCAAATTTCCTCATTAGCCACAATAACCAGTAAGCTGTTATCTCCTCTCAAGTGGAATCTTGATCAGACAATCAGGGAAGGTCGCTCTCGGCTGCCTCTCCATCTTCAAGAATGCCTGGATCCAACTTGCTTTTAAAATAGCGAGGCTGTCAGAGGGCTCAGATTGAGCATCTGTACTTCAGGCGAGTCCATAAATTAACTTCTAGTACTTATGGCATTCTGAAAGAATGAGGCGTTCATTGGCATTCATGGTTTGTCTGTCTCAAGAATGTTATGTGACCATGCCCGTTAGAAGGGAGAAGTTTCTACATCCACCGTTGGCAAGGAAGGATTTTTCTTGCCAAAACAAGACATCATATTATCATCTTCCTTCTCCCTCCCCCTCTTCCTCTTCCTTTCCTGAGCTCTCTCTCTCTCATTGAAGGTGACCACCTGAAAATGTGTAAAGAGAAATGCCTTTACAACAGGTGACGGGATAGAATTCACAGCCTCCTCTGGAGTGTCCAGTTAGGCCTTTCTTGTTTTACTGTTAAGTGAATTTGAATCAGCTGGAAGAATACCTGGGTTTATACATCACTGTGTTATTTTCTTAAGGGGCATTAACTTCTTCTATGCAAAATCCCTCCCACACTTTATTCATCCGCCAATGAGCATCACCATGTTGAATTGTACTGAAAGCAAACGCACCAGTTTGCTGTTATGCATGTAGGTCTTTGCTAAAGATTAAAATGAAAGCATCAAGTTGTTTCAGAAATAATATAAATTTACATTCCTGCGTAGTTACTTTTATCTTTGCCAACATATATATATATATATATATATATATATATATATGGTGTGCTGTTAAGTCTTTGCTTTTTTTTTTCATCATCCTGAATGCATTTATTGACCAGCTTTTACACATACTGTAGTGTGGGGCACACAGATTTAGTCTAAGACATTGTCTCGATCTCTGTGAGTTTGTGCTTGTAGCTTTTTAATTTTTCAAAATTTTTTATTTTTATTGCACTTATTGGGAGTGATATTGGTTACTAAAATTATATAGGTTTCAAGTGTACAATTCTATAATACATCATCTATATACAATATTGTGTGTTCCCCACCCCAAATCAAATCTCTTTCTATCACCATATTGCCTCCCCCTTTACCCTCTTCTACATCCCCCAACCCCTTTCCCTTTGGTAACCACCATATTGTTGTCTGTGTCTATGGCTATTTTTTGTGTGTGTGCTTAATTCCCTCACATTTTCACCTAGTCCCCCCAAACCCCTCCCCTGACAGCTGGCAGTCTGTTCACTATTTCTGTGAGTCTTTGTATTTTACCTGTTAGTTTATTTTGCTCATTACATTCCACATATAAGTGAGATCATACGGACTTGTGTTTCTCTGACTGGTTTATGTCACTTAACATAATCTCCCAAGTTCGTCTATGCTGCCGCAAAAGGTAAGCCAATTCTTGACTTTTAACTAATAACGTTTGCTGACACCCCCTTTATGCTGAACAAGTCTGCAAGGCATTGAGGATATCGAATGTGGCAATGCTCAGTCTGAAAGCTCATGGTCTCACACCTCAAATTTAAATAAACAGATTTCTTTAATAACATTAATGGAAAGAAGAATGTCATCATAATTTAAAAAGTCTACCCTTAAGGTGGTATTGAAAGATGATTTTCAAATTGTATTTTTGGGAGTTATATTTACATCAGTGATATGAACTATTCCGTTTATTCATGATCAACTATTTAAAGATGTTTGCATTGTTTGATAACAAATTCAGGATTACAACCCAAGGCTTCTCAAAATAAGCCAGGGAATATATAAATGATTTGAAATAACTGCTACTTGCAATATAACTGATTACTTAGGGGTGGAAAGGGACATGAAATGTCCTTATCGTGAAAGAGTTTAAAATCTAGTAGAAGAAATGAATCCCTGAAGTCAAAGCTTAAATATGTTCCATATACTGTATTTATAAATGCAGCTTAAGAGGGGGCGGGGGTTGGGGCCTGGATGAAAGAATGTGAAGGGATTAAGCAGGAAAGCATATCACACATGGACACAGACAACAGGGTGGTGAGAGCCAGAGGGAAAGGGGGGTGGGGGCCGTACAGGACAGGCAGAGGGGGAGAAAATGGGGACTGAAAGAGAGCTTGCTTGAGGTGATGAGTGCACGATGCTGTGTGCAGATGATGCTTTGTTGAGTTGCACACTTGAAACCTGTATGATTTTTGGGAACTGATGTCACCCCAATAAATTCAGTTAAAAAAGAAGAAATTATACTAAAGTATTTTCAAAGGTTTTTAAGTAAAAAATGTTTAAAAGTTATATAGAAAATTTTATTGATTAAAAATATTTTTGAGCAAACTTGTTATAAGTTGTGCCAACAAGTGATTTCTGGGACTGCCTTATGTTGAGAGCCATATAGAAGATACAGAATAAAGTCAAAATGAAATAGCTGGAGGTCTGGGCACTTGGATTTTAGAGCTAATGCTCCTTTGTGTTTAATTTATTTTTAATTTCCTATACTTTTTCTTTCCTTCACCCCACAAAAGTTAGCTATGTCATGTAACTAATTTTCCTCTTTTTCTTTAAAACTTTGTTATTATGGAAGGATATTATACAAATAAGTAAGTTTTGTTGTAGAAAGCTATCTCATTTTTTGAAAAAGTGTTTCATAAAATTTTGTTGATCAATGTTAACCTTACTGTGATATAACTTGTTTTCATGGAAGAAACTGGATCTTCACTTATATTTGTATTCAATATTTTTCATGTGAGACAATCATGGGTTAATATGTCATATAGTGTCTTACTGGAATTTTAGTTATAAAATATATTTGATAAATGCTATAATTATAAATGGATTTTCTAGTTAGCAAACTTGCATTATCTGTATGAAGGTTAAAGACAGTCCTCTGCAGGTTTATTAACTTAACATCCAAAACATCAAAATCTCCCCCTCCTCCTCCTCCTCCTCCTCCTCCTCCTCCTCCTCCTCCTCCTCCTCCTTCTTCTTCTTTGTGTGTAACAGAGACAGAGAGAGGGACAGATAGAGACAGACCAGAAGGGAGAGAGATGAGAATCATCAATCCTTTGTTCTGACACCTTAGTTGTTCGTTGATTGCTTTCTCTCACATGTGCCTTGACTGGAGGGGCTACAGCAGATTGAGCAACCCCTTGCTCAAGCCAGCAATCCCAGGCTCAAGCTGGTGAGCCTTGCTCAAACCAGATGAGCCCGTGCTCAAACTGACAACCTTGGGGTTTCAAATCTGGGTCCTCGGCATCCCAGTCCAATGCTCTATCCATTGCGCCACCTCCTGGTCAGGCAATATCCAAGTCTTAGTTGTGGATTTTCTCATCATTTATTTGGTCCATTTGCAAAAATCAGTTTTTAGGTTTGCTTGGGGTTGAAAATAGTGATTTTAAAAAGGTGGAGAGGAACAAGAATTAAAACTTTTTTTTTTTTTTTTTGCTAAACCTCTACTCAGCAACAAAATCAAAGGTAGAAATGATTGGTCTAGGACTGGGCAGTGACACCAGGGCATCTAATATGTGCCTTCCCATTTGGCACTGCAGGACTCATAGTGGTTCTCAAACATGAGTGACAGGTGATGGTACAATAGGGACATACAGGAGGAGAAAGTGGGAAGGCCCCATGGACCTAAGGTAATGTTTTAGAATTCTGCTTCAAAGCAGTTCAACCAGAGATACATATTGGTAATAAATAGCATTAATCACGCTCAGGTCTGGTGAAGGAGGTGTCTGGGAAGGCTTTACAGAACTGGTGGCATGTGAGCTGAGATGTGAAAGATAGCAACATTTGAATACTGGGAGACAGAGTAGGAACATTTAAGCTAGAGTCAACAGTGCGTAAAGAAGAAATGCTTCTGAGTAGCATTCATACAAATTGTGGAAACCATCTAAATTCACTTCACATGTCTACAGTTGTGCAATGTGACAAAAATGTTTCTTTTAATTATTTAGGAAAAAGGTGGTACAATGGAGTTTATTAGGGCGCCTGTAATATTTATTCCTACTAACTTTCCATTGTGGGGCTCAGTCTGTACAAACAGTATCACTGACTATCACACGCATCGAGAAGCGTGGGTGGTGATTATATTAGAATCTATGGACTGAGGGTGTCAGTACAAACAACCAAGTCATGAAATGTTGTTGGGTTCACCACACCCAATATTCCCCTGGTAAAAAGTCTACTAAGAATAAACAAACAACCGACACAGAATTACTAATTGTTAATTAAAAAAATAAAATCTTTCTAAGTCAGCCAGAAACATTACATCCTTGCAGATTTTCTCTTTTTAGACCGAAGTAATTCAATCTCTAAGAAGACATTCCCTGGGTCGTACTGATAAGACATATTGAATAGACACAGGAAGATGATACCAGAACAGTTTCTACCTCCTGGGTATGATCAGAATGGTGAAAAAAAAAAAATCATGTTTTTAAGTCTAATCCTGTTTTTGAATTACAATAAAGCTGGAATGTTTGGCAAACTATCTTTTACACTAAAAACATGTTTTTTCATAATGCCATGGCTTTTAACCTCCCTTTTATTCATTAAATTTGCAATGTTTTAAAGTATACTGTCGGTTTGGGGTAATTTTTGCCTTTCTCAATTGTTCCTGGTGAGAAGTGTAATCATCTGGTGATTAACACATATTTATTGAACAGGCAAATCAATGTGATAAATGTTATGAGGATTACAGCAATTTATTTTACTTTCAAAATACTATCCTAGTCTTCCAGGGCTGCAGGATCTGTAGCATTGGAAGGGTGACGAGTTATTACATAAACTACGCAGAAGGAAGCTGATGTATTAAGTGCGATGAGAGTGGGAGGTCAAGATTCATTGGTTCTGGCTCCTGGGTCTGAGAAGGCTTCGAAGAGGAGGCCTGTCTACTTGATGAGAGTATTATGTTCTAAGTGGCTCATTGGCATTCTCACCTTAGCCTTGGCTTTGACTCTTCGGAGAGCTAGATTTGTGATCTCTGTACTTTTTACCTCCTGGGAAGATAGAAGTGGTTGCTTCTTCTCTCATGAATACATACTCAGAATATCCAAATTTTGATGCAATTACTTGTCATCCAGACCTGTACTCTACAACTAAGGAAAAGCACACAGGCATATTAACTGCAACATACTCATTCTAAATTCATAATGCATTCCTTTCATCTCTCCCTTTTTCTTTCCCTTCATCCCAGTGTCATCTCTTTAATTTCATTTTCTACTTGTCTACCTTCCATTTCCATAATGCATTGGAAGAGGTAACTATCAATTTACTAAGCTTGAATGTTCATGCTTACTGTTTAAAATAATTATTTGTGGATCAGCATTCTTTCATGTATCTATTACAGATTCCATCTTAGCCGGATCCCTTTACTGGGCTTCTAAAACACCGTATGCTTCCAAGGAGATGATGTTGACTAGCGATGATAAATGTAGCCTCTCGAGACCCTAGCCATATGATCACATGTACAACTCATGACCCCAGGCTCTTGATTTTAGAAGAGCTACTTAACAGCTCTGAGCCTTAGTTTCCTAATTACTATTTAACAAAGTGAAGATGTTATAAAGATCAAATTAGGTAAGGCATTGAATTTTTTAGTATAGTATCTGATACACGCAAGTGTTTAGTAGAGTTGATTTTCAGTGTCACCATCATTATAGAAGTGCCAAGTGGTGCGGTGAATCTTTTTGGAACATCAGTTGTGTTTGAAGATTTAGGGAAAAGAGTTAACTGATTTCACTTATAAGTAATTTAAAGTATCGCTTTTTACACTGAAGCAAATACAACCCTTCTACAGAACAGAAGACAAAAGTCATGTGATTTTTTTCAAGATGAAATGCAGGAAGTCCCTGAAAGGTGTGTTTACCTTCTTTTGTCACTAAGGGGACTCCAGGGGAGATGAGAGAGTTGCTTCTGTTGGTGAACACAATGGGAAAAAGGAAGCCTCGGTTCTCTCAACCCAGTTTTAGAGCGCATTCTCTTCAATTGCTGATTTGACAATGTATTTTAGTCAGGAATTCAAAATTATTCAGATTTTTAAAATCTATTTATCTAAAATAGTATAAGTATATTATGGTGGTTTTACCAAATTCTCAGTGATTGTGTAAGTAAGTGTTGTGATATTTTATAGGAGAGGAAATTGAAAGTCAGAGATTAAATGGCTTTTCTACGTTTTCAGTCAGTAAGTGATGAATCTGGGCTTTGAACTCGAGTCTCCTGGTTCTTTCTCTTCTCTTTTGCTACACCACACTGGATTCTGTTGAAGTGGTTTGTCCACACAGTAGTTTGTATGGTGTGTTGTTTTTAGTGTGTCAACTTAGCTACTATTGTACTGCATTTCCAACAATTATTTTCCCCGCATAGTTCTGAGTTAGTGTTAGGCCACTGGAGACATTTCTGGGGTCAGAGTTGGAGGATAGAAATAAAAGACTGATCTTATTCGTTTTCACCAGGGAGGTCTGTGCTAGGCGTGAGGCTCCATAGCAGCTCCCACATTTACCTGCTGGATCATCTGGTTGATGTGGGCAGCAGCTCAGTGTTTCCTGCTGGGTCTTCTGCTTCTGTTTGTCTAACTCCAGAGTCAGGTGCCTCTCCATCAGGCACAATTGTATTCAAGATTTCGGAGACCTGGTATAAAGTAAAAATATGGGCCCCACTTTTAAGATGGCAACAACAGAGCATTAAATTGGGCATGAGGTCCTTCTATGCACAGAATCCTGCGTAACTATATAGGTCACTTGCCCATAAAGTCATTTCTGCTTGCAAGACACCCTGTCCTCAAGATTTGTGGCTTGAAAATGGAAAATGGTACAAGACCAGTGTGAGTACCAGGTCAGTCTTGTAATCTTTACTTAGCTTGACCTCACCTCTCCCACTTCATATCCATCTTCTCTTTGGGATTGCCTAGCCTATGAACTTCAGACCTCCAAATAACAGGCTTGCGTAGTAGACTAGATACCCTGTTCCCACAATTGCTTAAGATCAAGTGCTTTTGTTTTGTTTTCCTTTGAGTAATTGAGACAATCATTTACAATGCATTTTTATTTTTTGGTTCTTTGGTTCAGATGTAAAACCCCAGTTGTGAAAACCTGGAAAGAAGAGACATTAAAGAGATAATTATGCAAGTATCACTGTAATTGGCATTGTGTTTGTTGCCCTAAAAGAAGGGTTCAGAGCACTCAGATTTCCTTTGGCTTTATATGAAACTTATTTCTGGGTTAGACTTGAAAGAGTATTTTTAAACATGTCTCATGTGTAGAAGGCAAAGCAGAAGATACCACTCTAGACTTACTCTTAAACTAGGAGAGAATTAGAGTTGATAACTCATTGATTTTGTATTATGAACACACTTTGAAATTGATATTTCAAAAAATTCTGATTTATTTTCTGCAACCCTCCTAAGAGTCTGGAGATTCCTAACTTTCTTTGAATAAATAATTTTGGCCATAAAGAGGTCTCTGTGCCATAAAGTGTATTTCAAATACACTCTATTTTCTTCTACCTCTTCATTGAGTAATAGGGGGAATAATATGTGAATTATATGAAAAGACCAAAGACTTCCAATGAGAAAACTGCTGAAGATGATGAGATCTATGCTGTTAGTTTCTCCTTCAAGAACAAGGAGAAGCTGGGGGAGGTAGAGCTTCATGCCACAACTTTATATAAAAGCACTGATGAAATAAGGGTGGGGCTCCAGGGTCAGGGTTAGCACACCTTTCCTGAGGAGGGCCAGAGAATACCTCTTTAGGGTTTTGTGCAACTGTTCAATTCTGGTGTTGTAGAATGAAAACAAATATAGACAGTACAGAAATGAACAAGTATGGCTATGTTCAATAAAACATCATTTTCGTGTGCCACAACATATTATTTTCCTATTGATTTTTTGCAACCATTTAAAAAATAGAAAAACCGCTCTTAGCTCTTAGGCTGAGCAAACACAGGCAGTAATTGGAGTTTGCACCTTCTTTTCTAGAGGCAAACATCCCTGATATAAGTTTGTCTAAAACTGTCTTGGCCTCTGAGCCATTGTGTTTGTGGTGGCTTGTAAATTATTAGAATCCTTGTGGGCATTATGACAATGGAGAATCCTGGGCCTTAGACATCAGTTAATTTCACCAGTACTCTAAATCAACTGTATGTACAATAAAGTTTTAAAACTACTTATTTAGAATTAGATGGATCCTTTCTCTGGTTTTCCGTCTTCTGCTGTGAGAAATGTTTAGCGCCTCGTCTTGATTCAAAAGGCTGTGACAAACCTACACCCATAAACACATTTGCCTATGTATCTACAAATCCATGTTTGTATATTATTCATCTAGGTGTTCAAATGCATGTGCATATTGATATATGTACACAACCTCATATGACCATGTATAAATATGGACTCATCAGCACAGACCAATGCACCAGTTCATGGACACAATTTTGTTTAGCAGCTCTTCATTATAGTGATGAAAATCCAAATGGCTGTTTGAGAATAATAACTGCTTCCACACCATGCACATGTCTTGAAACGGAATGAAGTAGAAGTGATTGTATGAAACTCACCTCTGCTGAAGTTGGAGGTAGAGAATACAAATGCTATTTCTTCTTGGTTTTAAGCCTCATTAATATGTGTTGATGAAGCCCTTTATCACATCAAAGAAGAACCATCTTTCAGAGATGGTTTCTTTGAATAAAAGGCTTAACGTATGGGTGCAAAGTAAAATTCTTTAAAATATCTAAATAAACCAAAAAGTCCAAATAGTATTAATAAAAAGATTACTCACTAATGGACTCTATAGTGATCTGCTTAATTTGAAATGGTTTACAGATGAAGGACAAAACCATTTAGTATGCTTTTAATGCCATTATTTTATATTGGCATACATTTTTATTTCTTTCATTTGTGTAGTTGAGTTCTAAACTTGACTTTTCTTTTCTTTTAGAGAGCTGTTCCCAAACACAAGAATCCCTCCTGCTGGTAATGCTGTTCATTAGGAACATTTCCAACAAGAGAGCTGAATGGTCCAGCAACTATCTCCTAATTCCCAGCATGGCAAATAATCTATCAAGACAACACCCTAGCCAATTGTTTAATTGTGTATCGGGTTGAGGTGACAGAACCTTGGATATGACGTGACAAAAGCGCTCAGGAAGAGCTATCCAACTTTCTTCCCTTTAGAAGAACAGCAGATCTTCAATAAAGACATCTATTAAGTCTTTCCTAAGGCATAGAGAATCAGCCTACCCACCTCTTAATTAGTGATAAGGGAACTTCAAACAGGGAAGGTTTCATTTTCATATTTGCTGTGGCTGGCAGCTTCCAGATACTTGGGATGTTTTATGAATTTCATCCCCTCCTCCTCTCTGTTTTCTTTTGTTTGTACCTTCAGATGACTCCTATTAGTTAGAAGTGCATTGGTTTCCTTTCTTATTTGCATTTATTTAATTATTTTTTGAGACATTGGCCAGGAGATAAAGAAAATCATTTTGCAGAGATGCTTTTTTAAAATAATAACCACCTTGTAGAACTGTTGAATGAATTCATTGCTATACCTCCTCCATCATCACTTGCAAATAAGTACTCCCCAAGCTCAGTTTTCCTACAACTTTTATTCATTTCAAATGTGCCCAAGATGAAAAAGGATTTTTCTGCATTAATCTCGTTTTTATTTTAAAGTTTGATGAATTTTTGGATTTTCTTCTTTTTCTTAAGCTGCTTTGTCTTAAACCAGAGGTCAAGATTTCCAAATTATTCCTTTTTTTGGGTGTGTGTGTGTGTGTGTGTGTGAGAGAGAGAGAGAGAGAGAGAGAGAGAGAGAGAGAGAGACAGGGACAGAGAGAGTCAGAGAGAGGGACAGATAGGGACAGACAGACAGGAAGAGGGAGAGACGAGAAACTTCAATTCTTCGTTGCGGTTCCTTAGTTGTTCATTGATTGATTTCTCATAAGTGCCTTGGCCCGGGGACTACAGCAGACCAAGTGACCCCTTGCTCGAGCCAGCGACCCTGGGCTCAAGCTGGTGAGCCTTGCTCAAACCAGATGTGCCCGCACTCCAGCTGGCGACGTCGGGGTCTCAAACCTGGGTCCTCCACATCCCAGTCCGATGCTCTATCCACTGCATAACTGCCGGTCAGGCACAAATTATTCTTAATGAAGAATAAGAACATCTGGAGAACTACACGGTGGTGCTAGATGTAGATATTTGCTGTAAATAATGTCTTGGATTCTTTTCACTCTAACCTTAACCTGACCCTAATGATTCTCTATACTAAATCAATCCCCTATGCATTATCTATCCATCCATCCGTCCAACCATCCAGCAATCCATCCATTCATTCACCCATCCACCATTACTAGGAACCTACTCTGTGCCTAACACTTGCCTATTTGCTGGAGAAATAATGGTGGGAACAAAAGTTAGACTTAGTCTCTGCCTCAAAGAACTTATAGTCTAGTGAAAAGTAAGATACTAATTTTTAAAAATCACACAAATAACTATATTTTTAATGGAGGAGATGTACATAATATCATGAGAACTTTTAATAGGGAAAGTTAACCTAGTTAGGACAGGTAAGAAAGCTGACCCTAAGGAAAGGATGATGGAGCTGGGAAATGAAGAAGGAGCTAGAGCAGGAGAAGGAGGACCAGAAGGAGGGGCAGAAAAAGGAGGAGAAAAAGGGATGCAAGAGCAGACACTAGACAGGCAACAAACTAACCTTTCCCCCACAAAAAAACTCACACTAAAAGAAAAACACTATAATTTTATATTATGTACAATAAAGACCTGGACTTTTATCTTGTTTTAGTCATGCATCATTTTACAATTCTGCATTGTCTATAGAGTATAAGCAGCTAGTAAGAAGAGCTTTGTCATTTTAAGTGAATACCCTATCTTCTGCTAGTGGTAATCAATGACTCTCTATAGGTGATATTAATTATGTCATAACCTAGGTAAGATCTGAATCACTAGTAGACTTGAGCAAAGGGAATATGCCTGAAGATACATATTTCATTAGCCACAATTCTAAAGTCTAAAAACAATTAAAACAATTTTTTTTGGTAACTCAGTCACTGAAATTCATTTGGTAAAACTCGACTTGCACTGATGTGAGGGTATTTACAATCTTTATTTATCTCAATTATGTAGAATGGACATTGTATGTTTTATTGCAAATATATGAATGTGGTTGAGTGTGAGGTGCTTGTAATGGTGTTCTGTAGTATATGGAATTTATATTACCTTATTCTTCTAAAATCTGTAAAATTTTGCATTCAAAAATGATCTGGCTCCATAAATTTCAGTTATGTACTATCATCAGTCTGTCTTTTCACTGTTTTCTTTACTTCCTTCTCTTCTTTCTTTCCTCCCTTCCTCCCTCCTTTCCTCCCTTCCTCCCTCCTTCCCTCCCTCCCTCCCTTTTCTTCCTTCCTCCCTTCCTTCTTTTCTTCCTTCCTTCCTTCCTTCTTTCCCTCCCTCCCTCCCTCCCTCCCTCCCTCCCTCCCTCCCTCCCTCCCTCTTTCTCTCCCTCCCTCCCTCCTTCCCTCCTTCTCTCCCTCCCTCCCTCTTCCCTTCCTTCCTTCCTTCCTTCCTTCCTTCCTTCCTTCCTTCCTTCCTTCCTTCCTTCTTTCCAATTATGTGTGACTTGTGAGCATGTGCCCGTGCCATGTGCTTTAAGTAGAGGCGGTGAAAGGGGGATCTCTACTGAGGACCATGCAGGTCTTGAGGTCTACCTAGAAGACAATATGCAGTAAAATACTTGAGGGTAGACTGCCTGGGGAAAGGCATGCCTCCTCCTACAACACTAAGTTTTTATCTCTCCCCCTGCCCTATCAGTCTTTTACATGTGGATTATCTGTAGGAGACATGCTTAACCACTTTCATTCTTAGACAATTAGGTAAAAATATTCCCACATCAAATCTTACATTATGTCTCCCCAGTCCCAGTTGCTCTGATCTTGGATGAGTTAGTAAGTGACACATCTAGGATGTTGGTAGGATTTGTACCACAGATCTTAGGAGTTGAGACCACACAATGAGCTTATGTTCGACCTTGGCTTAAATTCCACGTTTAGTCATATTTAGCTCCGCATTCTTCCCATAATGTCAGTCTGATGTGTCCTCAATAAATTTGTCTTTAATTTTTAAGAAAAGAAAAACCTTAGCTTATTTCAGCATTTTTTAAAAAATATTTATTTCATTCATTTTAGAGAGGAGACAGAGAGAGAGAGAGAGAGAGAGAGAGAGAGAGAGAGAGAGAGAGAGAAGGGGGAAGACCTGGAAGCATCAACTCCCATATGTGCCTTGACCAGACCAGTGCAGGGTTTTGAACTGGCGACCTCAGTGTTCCCAGGTCGACGCTTTATCCACTGCGCCACCACAGGTCAGGCTATTTCAGCATTTTTAATTATTGAAAGGCATCAGGTAAAAAGGCCCAGAAGTGTGTGTGTTTGTTTGTTTTTTTGTTCCATAATTTTCTCTTTTTCGTCATATCTTATTTTCCAGCATTCATTTTAGTTTGTTTGAAGCCTAAATGTAGACACCCTTCCTCCTGCCTGCCCAGGGCTCTTCGGGACTGGGGCCGCTCCCCACTGCTAACCCTTCTGCAGTTAGTATTGTCCAGCCTTGCTGGGCCAGCCAGCCTGGACCAGATTGGAAGGAACATGTGCGAGCAGTTGTGCTCTCTTCTTCTCTTGGCTCCTGGCTCTGGCCATGTGTTTTAGGCAGGACTTACAATTAGGACGCCTGAAAGAAAAGAGCAGATTGGCGATACCATGTCATCCTTCGCCGCCAGCAGGACTGGGGGTGGCGTAATATGCTGCCCAAACACTCATTGGGAGAGACTTGCTTCCCAGGAAAGGAAATGTGGTATTTCAGCACTGTAGGTAAAGAAGGGGAGGAACGAGGTGTGCAGATCTGGGGCAGGGTTCTGCCTTGCTCCATCAATGTATTCATGTTCTTATAAGACTAATGTACAGTCTTTGCTTTTAAGTGCTGCACATTTTTAAGTCCTGTGTCTCTAATTGAGCTTTAAGGGTATTATGCTTTACTTTACCTTTGGAACACTCACCATAGATATGCTATCTTTTATGTGTGTGTTCATTGGACAAAATGTAAGTAACATAAATACAGGGATTTGGAGGTTTTTTTCCACTGCTAGATCCCAGTGTCAGAATAGAAGTTAGCACATGATAAGTACCAGGGCAATACTTAAAATATTTAACTACCAGTTGAGCATGTATAGCAATTAATCAGAATACTTTAAACAACCAGTTTACTGGTGTGAATATCAGTTTTGATAAGCACTCAATGAATATTGGTTGAGTGGCTAAATTAAGGGTACTGTTCCTACATCAGTTATCAATATATAGTTTTTAACTTACCTACTTAAAATAAGTCTTGGGCACCTCCCATAGATATACTAAAATGTGTATATGAAGATACCTATATGTATATGAAAAATGGTCAGCCTGTCTAATAATCAAAGAGATGCAAATTAAAACAACATTGCTTTTTATTGTTGTTAACTTCCAAAATGAAGGCAAATTATGTTCCTTGCCCTGAGGAAAACATGGTCAGTATGTAGTTCTAAAGCCCAGTTATTCTGGTGGTCACTATCTCTAGCCTAGAAAACAGTTTTATTCACATTGATTTGTAAGGGGCTAAACTGATTATTACTGGATTGCAATTATGTTGTAATTTGATAACACAATGCCCAAATATTTAATATATGTTTAAGAGTGTTTGAGTAATGAATTACTCCTTTACAATTCTATTCTAATAATTAATTTCATGAGTGCATAATAAAATTGTGTATATGGTGATATTCATCATGGCATTGTTAATAATAGTAAAAGATTGGGAGCTGCCTAAATGTCCCACAGCAGTGGACTGGTAAAGTATATAACACTGCCTGAAATTAGGTTCTCATGTGAAGCCCTGATCAGTGTTCATACGGTAGAGGGGACTCTGTACCTAATAATAACAAAGGTAATATAAATTGATATTTCTTTGCTAAATTGCTTTTGAAAAGGTGATGTCTAGCTCCCAAAAGAATATACTCTGCTCATAATTTATTAAGTGGAAAAAGAACGAAAACTCCACGAAGCAGCATTTATAATGCCTTTTCATATTTCTGTGTAAAAATCCATACTGATATAGAATATGTGAGAGCTAAAAGAACTCAGGGGGCACTAAATCTCAAGCCTAGCTACTCTACAGCATTTAGAGTACAGGTACTACAGCAGCATCTGCATACCCCTTTGTACAGGTAAAGAAGTAAGAAAAAGTGGAAGGAACATATCCCAATAGGTTAAATGTGATAATTTATTGGGAATTCAGGTAATTATTTATTTTCTATTTGTTTGTCTTTGTTAATTTGTATCTTCTAACATTTCTACAAACCACCATGTATTTCTTGTGAATTCAAAAACAAATCATAACAAAAGAACAAAAAGTAGCCCTCTGGGGTGTCTATGAGAGCTGGCAACCCTGCCTGAGGGAACTTGTATGGATTTGGACCTGCAAAGACCCTCATTTGATTCCTTAGTCCTTCTGTGTGATGCTGACTAGATCACTTAACCACTAGTCTGGCACCTGACATGGAGGACGACTTTAAGGATTAGAGATAATGTGTGTGAAGGTCCTAACATGCTACCAGCACGTGACAGACCCTCAGTAAATTGTTATTTGTTGGTCCTGTTATTGGGAGACTATCTCTTTTAAATCTGAAAGCAGAGGCAAACTTTTTGTCCTTCCCTTTAATTTTCATGCGCTTAGATAGAAAGCCTGCCAATGAGGAAACGGATGTTGTCTTGGATGCCACACACACAGTGGCACCTGGAGTAAAAAGCCCCATGATGAAAAGTAGCCAAGCGCTGGAACAGCCAAGAAGGCAGTTTGAGATTCTGAATTTCTATCCCAAAGTTTGGGATAGAGTTCATACCTGCTCAAGGAGTACATTGTAGTTTGAGAGTAATACGCCCTCACGGACACGCGCATACCTATACACAAACATGTTAGAGAGCACGCATCAATGGGTTTGTACGCTACGAGGCAGCTCGTGCATGGGGTTCTACCTTTAAAACTTAAGTGATTAGCCAGTGCACACCCTAGGCCTATAAGCACACACACGTGCCCAACCACATCTGCTAAGTCAGCTGAGTGACAAAGGACGCTTTGCCTTCACCTTCTCTCCTTCCTTTTCATGTTTCCTTGTTTCCTGGAAATCTAGAGGATTTTCCAAGACTATTTCCTAGGGACTGAGTGCATCACCCAGTAAGAACAGGTCTCTGGGAGTTACCCTGTGGATATAAACTTGAGGTTGTTCTACCAAAGGTGTTTAGTGGGGGGACCTTCAACCTTAGGCACTTTACCACCTGCTCCTGTGTGGTCGATTACACCCCCCCTCCCCCAAACCAGGCTGCTCATTAGTCTGTTGCTGCAGAACAGAGTAAGTGTCAGTGCAAAATCCTTGACAATGACCTTTGCCACGTATAGCTAGCTAATGTAACCAACAGAATTAAAATATAAAACTGCAAACATCTCTCTAAATATATTTTTTAAAGTGCTGTGAGGTAGGCAGGAATATTATGCAGACTGGAGGGTTGCAACTGTTCATAGTTATTTATCTTTTCAAAGCTGTGTTTGAAAAGAAGTGTTAATACCCAGGGGGAGGGGTCCTGCCAATTTTCTGGGCACAGCAATTTAATTCTCTACTGAAACTCAATACTCCCAACAAACACCTGTGTTAAATCTACTTTTTATGGCATTATTATTAAAAGGGAAGTATCATTTGAGGAAATGACTTTATCACTGTTTAACTCTTGTCATAAAAAGGTCTTCCTTGTTTATAACTTGTAGTTAGGGTTTTTGCAAAAAAATTAAAAAGTAATACTTCAGGCCAAGTATGGATAAAAATCTTGAAACCATTTATAATATATTTTTTTGTGGGGAGGGTGGATTTTATTATTAATTTAGGCCTCTGATGTATTTTTATATACATGAGGTAGTTTGGGGTAGTATAGTTAAGTCCCAGAAAACAAAATCATATAATTTTTTTCTGCCAAACTGTTGTACATTATAGGTCTAGGTCACAATAATATTGATTTGTAGTTAAGGCTTATACTTTATGATTCAATCTACCTACGTCTTTTCTTTATCACTGGTGTACATGCCTCCACCATGTGTTCCCAACACATGTTCCATTTTCAATTGGTGTAGTCCTTTGGTAATTAAAACATTTTTCTATGAAAAACTATTCTTTACTTCCAAAGAAATTTCCTAAGGAGAAACAAGGAATAGGGGGTTCAGAAAACTTAGGTTCAAGGTTAAATTCTACCACTTACCTACTATGGAACCACTAGGAAATCAACTACACATACTGAGTCTGAATTTCTCATCTTAATAGAGATGTAGTATAATACTTTTCCCAGAGAACTGCACTGATGAATAATTTAGATAACATACCAGAACTGTATAGCATGATGTAATGTCAGGTCTGATGATCACTTGGCAAAGACTGGCCAGTTTCATAGACTTCATAGTTCATGTGATCAATTATACAGCTAAATGAATTCATATAAATAGCAAGTCATATAGTCAAATCTTCAAACAATTACCCAGAGGCAAAAAATAAAGAGTCTACATTTTACCTTTCTTGATCTCAGTTTCCTCATTTGAGAAAAGAAATCATTGCATTAGAAGATTTAAAGACTTTTTGATCATGGAGTTCTATGATAACAGAGACTATGTGTTTTTAAAAGTTATTGTTTATGTCATGTTAAAGTAAGATATTTTTCACAGCTTTAATTCCTCTCATTTGATACTTTTTGCAATGGAACAAAAATATGCCGCTGAGATCTGTTGTGTTGGCATCGCAGCATCCAGCGACATTCAATAACAGATGAATAGAAAATAAAAACATAAAGGTCAGAGTTTCGTTTGGGACGCTGAAATCAGCATAGTGCCAAACAGTTTTCGGTACAAGCCAATCTGGAGGTTCAAATGTGTGAGTTTCACCTAACTCACCGGGAGGCGGGTACCTACCACACTACAACTGTTTCCTAAACTAGCTCTTCTGGATCCTCCAGGGTTTCGGGCATAACTTTGGACGGATAAATCAGCTCTGGGCTGTCACTGGGCTTCCAGTCCTGAAGGCTGTGTGTTCTAAGACAGCCCCACTGGGTGACTGCTACATGGTGGAGCAGGGCACCTGAAAGGAGACATGCAAATTCTTGCAGACCAACCAGGATTCACTGCAAATGGTCCTCAAGGGATCCCTGGGAAAATGGCATGATTAGGATAGATGACTAAATTGTTCTTTAAAATGAGGAGTTGGAGAGTATAACTAAGATTTATTGAGCACTTGCTATGCGTCAGGGACCATCCTGTATTTCACGTTCATCATTTGGTTTGATCCTCTCAACATCTATTTCAGGAAGGAACTCTTAGCCCAGTCCTCATCAGCACATGGAGGAATTGAGGGATGGAGAGAATAAATAACTTGCCTACAGGCACACACATCCAGGCAGGCTTCTCCACAGTGAACACAGAGGCAGAACAAGTAGCTAGTTGCAGACAAGAAGCAAAGCTCAAGTTTATCCTGTGCCCGGTGTGAGAGGCTGCTGAGTTATGCGCAGTGTTTCCTGTTTCCAGTGCTATCGGCACACCTGTGTGAACTGTAACGCTTCTCATCGTTAAGTCCTGTACAAAGGACACCTTACTCTTCCATAAGCAGGTGTTCAACGTCCTAGACTTCAGCTGGCGCCCATAAGCTATCCTTTTCTCTTTCACAGTAAAGGGACAAGAATGACCACTTCAAGTTAATTTTATCCTGAAGGAACATGCTAAAGGATGATTGATTCTTTTAGTTTCATGCTCTTTGGTACCATTTCAAAATTTAATACATACTGAATGAAAATTGATTATAGCACACTTTGATAGCTCAACCCACTTCCCCCCATGAGTGTTTGTGTGTGTGTATGTGTGTGTGTGTGTGAGAGAGAGAGAGAGAGGGAAATTAAAACATATGCCTGTGACTATGAGGTTATTTAAGGGAAGAGTCCACCTGAGGAAAAAATAAATAAAGATGCATAGACCAAACAGAATAAATAGATTTCCAAGAATGTCTCAGAAGTTTTGCAGTTATATTCAGATTGCTATTTATTGCAGAAACATGGGGCATTTTTACAATATGCTCCGCACTACTATGCACAGTAGAGGTGACTGCTGTTGGGGCTTAATCATAGCAGTTATGTTGTGTCCTGGAAAATGAGGTCAATATAGCTTGAAGCAGGTATGTTTGAATGGGATGTGATCCTTAGGGCAGCAATAGTGGAGGCATTACCCAAGTGTAAAGCTAAACAAGTTCAATATGGGACATATTTTAACTCTCTAACATATTATTTCTGGCTATATTTAAAATAAAAGTTTTATGAGAAGTCACTGTAAGTATTTGCTTAGTAATGTGTTTTTACCTTGGTAGGAACTAGATTTGAATCTAAATTTAGAACAGGAAAGTACCTTAACTTAAACCATTTGGCATTGACGCTGTCGGGGATGGGTCTGTGGGGTACGAGTGTGCACCATCCTGGGAGGTGGATTCCCGCCACTGTGCCAGTGGCTGTCACTGCCCAATGCCAGGAGGCACCACTCATGTAGAACATAACTTGTTTAACTGCACTGTATGGCAGCTTGGACAGGGTGGGGGGTGAGGGAGATTAGGAGAAAGGTCTGTAGAGGAATGGCAAAACAATCATGGTGACATTTGAAATGGCAATACAGACTGTGAAAGTCTACCTAGAAAGTGTGGCCATTATGTAAAAATTGAATGTGTACTTGCTCAAGGACTAGAAAATGTCATACAAATGAAAACACTGATTTGGTTAAATAAAAGCGTTATGGACAATTTTGGATTTATCTTCTCATTTTAATATTGTTTAAGTAAAATAATATTTTGAAACTGCCACAGCCTCCAAATGACGCTGCACACTTATTTAGATGAAATGCTCACTTAACATTTTCTACTCAAGAGAAAAATCGTGTCCTTGAGCTTCCTCATTTGAGAGGAGAAAATGAAATCCACAGTGCTGAGACCACGCGGCTAGGACCATACAGGCAGCAGCAAAGCAGGATTTGAACTCAAACTCACAGGGCTCCTTACCCTACACCCAGAGATGGCTTCTTGCCATCTCTGGCCCCTGACAGCTCATCTCTTCCCTTCCTAATCTTTTATATTCTGATGGCTCCTGTAATAGCCTGAATAATAGCCATCCAAACTTTCAGGCCTGGAACCTATACATATTACTTGATTTGAAAATGGGTTTTTTGTGGATGTGGTTAGATGAAGATTATTGATATAAGAAGAGAATCTTGGATTATTTGTATGGGCCCTAAATACCATCACACAGGTGCTTATAAAAAGAGGTAGAGAAAGAGTCAACCCACACGTAAGGGGGGATATTAAGATAGAGACATTGATGGCACTGATGTGGCTATAAGACAAGGAGTGCTGGCATTCGCCAGGAGCCGAAAGAGTCACGGAATGAATAATTCTCTTCTAGAGCCTCCAGAGGGTGTGGCTCTGTTTACACCTTGGTTTTGGTCTCCTGGCCTCCAGAACTGTGAGGAAATACATCACACTGTTTGAAGTCACTAAGTTTGTGGTACATGGTTATGACAACAATCCAAAACTCATATAACTCCCAAATTTATTTCTCTAATCCTGACTTCTAAATTGAGATTCAAATTTCTATTTGTGGGTATCTCAATTTCCAGTTCTGACTCTCCCCTAGCTGTCCTCCCCGCAACATGAAAGCTGGCTCAGGCAATCATCCACCAGTTCCTCCTCCCGCTGATTTTCCCCTCCTTCCTCTCCTTCCCAACATTCCTTTGGTTCCCACATCATGGTGATGCTATCTTGAAAACAGTTTTCTTGGATCATCACCTCTTCTCCATCCTTAGCACTACGAGTCTAGCCAGATACTTATCACCAAGTTTCATCTTAATCTCTGCAGTCTTTGTAGTTCCTGTTCTTTAATTTGCTTTCCATTCTACCAACAGAATCATCTGTCTAAAATGGCAAATTTGTTATAGATCGCTGTGCTCCAAAGTACCTGTACAATTAAGTTCAATATCAGAGCATCACTAACACAGTAACAGGGTGCAGACTCTGAAAATGTGACGGCTTGGCTTCCATTCAGGGCTCTGCCACATACTAGCTATGCGCCTCTAGGCAAAGTCCATCACTGTGCACCATACCCCCCTCTATACATTGAAGGTAGGCATAGCGCCTCCCTTATAAAGGGACTGTCAGAAATAAATGACCTGAGACCTATAAAGCACCCAGAAGAGTGTCTTGGCCACACAAGAAGGAAGCAGCAATGTTATAGCTTGTCAACAATAACAATTACAATATTGAAAAGAAATATTAGCTGTTTTTAAAATGTATGGAACCTGTAGATTCTTTACATTCTGGTTATGTTTAATATTATAACCTCGTCTTACACGGCCCTTTATTAGTCAGGGTTCTCTAGAGAAAAGAACCAATAGAATGTATGTTTGTGTGTCCATATAAAACGTATTATAAGGAATTGGCTCATGCCATTATGGAGGCTAACAAGTCCCAAGATCTGTAGTTGGCAAGCCCTGACGCCCCAGGAGGGCTGATAGTGTAGTTTCGGCCTGAATGCTGGCAGGCTCAAGACCCAGACAGAGCAGATGTTTCAGTTTAAGTCCAAAAGCAGGAGAAAAAGAACCAATGTCCCAGCTCTAAGGCAGTAATGCAGGAGGTGTTTCCTCCTAGCCAGGGGCACGTTACCTTTTTGTTCTAATCAGGCCTTCACCTGATTGGATGAGGCCCACCTACATTAGGGAGGGGAATCTGCATTACTCAGGTCTACCTATTTATATGTAAAACACCCTCGAAGAAACACGGAGACTAAATTTTGCCCAAATACCTGGGCTCTCTATGGCCCTGTTAAATTGAAACATAAAATTAACCATCAGCTTTTCCTAACCACCTTTTTGGTGGTTTCCTGAACAAGCCCAGTCGTCTCTTAACTTCCCGCCTTGGCTGATACTGCTTTTCTTTTCTTTCTTTCTTTTTTTTCCTTCTGAGATTTATATTTATCCTTTGTTCACTCTGGCCTGGACAAGCCTTAACTATTCTTTACAACTGAATTCAAATATCACCTCTTTCTCTACTTGGCAAATCAGTTCTTTCCCGCCTCACAGTGAGATTGAACTCTTCCTGCCTCAGTGCTATGCGATGGCACTCAATTCATAGGTCTGGTCAGATGGTGTTACAACTAGGTATGTAGCCATCTACTTAAAGGCAGACCTTATAGAGGGCAGAAACAGCTTCATGTCTTTTTTCTTTCTTATTTTCTTAGTATTCTAGCACCTGGCCCAGTGCCTGACACATCTTAGGTGCTCAGTAAATTCTTTGGCCCTTTGGGAAAACAGAAATGATGAGCCTCTGTCATGAGCAATGAAAGGTCAGCAGATTGGAATTCTGGTTCTCAGCAGTTTACCCACTCCTTACATTTCCCTGGGGTTTCCCAGAAGGCATTCTGCTGCTCCTGCAGAGGGCGTTTGGGGAGTGCCAGCAGGGTGCCCTGGCTGAGCTGATTACTGAGGTGCTGCCCGGGGAGAGAGGCAATCTCTGAAGCGCCCAGGCGGTACCTTTCATTAATTGGCAAGATGGAAATCGATGCCACATATGGTATTAACAAGTTTAGATTCTGGATTAGTTTGCATTGATATCTGCTCATCAAAAACAATAAAAAATAGATTCAAATAATCTTCAAAGCATTTTTGGTCCAGGAAAAATCCCAGTGCATTTGTTATATTTCTTAGTATGAATAAATTTAAACTTGCACACAGGAATAAAAACAAACAAACAACCCAGCAGTTGCATAAATAATGATCTAAAATGGTATATACATTAAATAAAGTGAACAGTCTGTGAAATAAGATAGATTATTCCCTGTTTTACTTAATTTTTATTCCTGACCAAAAGATATGTCTATTATTACTTATTATTTTTATTTTAAACTTTAGAAATCTGGAAGGTAGACAAAACATTGGTGTCTACAAATCAAGAAGCTGAGTAAAATATCTCCAAACTAAAATAGGGCAACTATTTGGTTAGGTGATAAACTATTTCGTTTAGAATTTAGTACAGAAACTATGTTAGATATTTTGAGCAGAAAGAGATTTCATGCTGGAAATTAAGGGCTAAGAGGATTGTTGGAAAGGCTGGTGGAGTGGACATGAAGGACCACCACTGGACCTACAGAGGAGGCATCTCAGTGACCATGACACCACAATGGTGTGGCTGCTGCTGCTGCTAAACCACTGACTTCTGACACCCAGAAGCTGGTGACCCAACATTGGAATGTGTCCCTTGTTACTCACATCTCCATGACACCTCTGAGAAGGAAAAAGAACAGCCTTAGCAACAGAGTCAACATGATACATCAAAAGTCCAACCTAACCAAGTTGTCTTTCAGTAGGCAAATAAATAAACTAACTGTGGTACATCCATACAATGGCATATTCATCAGCACTAAAAGGGAATGAGCTATTAGTCCATGAAGGGATATGAAGGAAACTTACATTCACATTACTATGAAACCAATCCAAAAGGCTATACACTGTATGGGTCCAACTATATGACATTCTGGAAAGGCAAAATTATGGAGATAGTAAAAAGCTTAGTGGTTGGCAGGAGTTAGAGGAGAAAGGGTGGGGCAAATAGAAGGAACACAGAGGATTTTAAGGCAGTGAAACTACTGTATATGACACTGTAATGGGGGATAGATGTCATTATACATCTGTCTAAACACTCAGGATAGACAAAACCAAGAATGAATACTAGTGTAACCTGACCTGTGGTGACGCAGTGGATAAAGCATTGACTGGAATGCTAAGGTTGCTGGTTCAAAACCCTGGGCTTGCCTGGTCAAGGCATATATAGGAAGCAACTAATATCAGTTGATGCTTCCTGCTTCTCCCTCCTTTCTCTTTCTCTCTCTAAAAATTAATAAATAAATAAATTCAAAAAAGAAAAAATACTAGTGTAAACTATAGACTCTGGGTGATAATGATGTGTCCATGTAGGTTGATCAGTTATTACAAACATACCACTCGGGTGTGTGATGCTGGTCATGTGGAGGCTGTGCATATGTGGGTGCCAGAGAAGCATAGGAAATCTCTCTATCTGCTGCAGAATTTTGCTGTGAATCTAAGATATTTCTTAAGAAATAGTTTATTTTTTTAAAAGACCTACCTCTGGCATATGCCTAGTTTTTTATGCAGACTTAGAGAGGAAACTTATAGATCTAGTCCAAATCCTATATATGAGAAATTAAGAAACTGACATCATGTGTTGTCGAAAGAACTATTTTGCTTGGAAAAGTAGCTAAGCTAACACAAAGAATCATATTGTCAAATCATTTTTTCACAACCAGGAATCTTTCCCAGGTGCAGCCTTTACTGATAATCCATATATAAGTAACCAAAAGGCCCAAATGAAGCACAGGAGAGGTCTGGGACATCTCTGTGCAAGGCTGGCCCCTACTTCCTTCCTTCGCACACACATGTGCACTCTGACCCTGACCCAATGAGGTATCTCACCGAGGCACTCAGGCTACCTCACACAACAGCGTTTGGGTTATGAAAGAGCTCAATTTTGTTTCCCAGATGGTCACCCAACATTTGTGATGTTTTCTAGGGGGCATCTGCCCCATAAATCCATAGATACCTGGTGTGTTCACTTTCAAACTAAACCCTGCTACAAAGAATCCGTAGATAAGGACTCTGTTCTTAGAAAATGGCAGCAGTGTTTTTCTCAGGAGGCCCAGTTATCAGCATGCACACTGAAAGAGAAGACCAGGCCCCCTGCCTTTTTTCCTTCTCTAGAATTGTACCTCAGTAATGGAGGGAGAAATGGTCAATTGCTTTGAGTCTTTCCTCCTCACTATCAAACCTACGGAGAAGTTGAAGGAAGAGTAAAATAAACCCACCTAGATTCAGTATGGATAACATTTACATCACTTTCTTCCCTCTCTCTCTCTCTAGGATTGGGGCAGAGCACCAACATCACAAACAGGATGTGTGTGTGTGTGTGTGTGTGTGTGTCACATGCGTATAAATACTCAAGCCCACACACAATTGTTTTCTGATGGACAACTTGAAAGGAAGTCGCAGGCATTTTTGACACTTTACCCATAAATACTTCAGCATTTATCTCCCAAACAACCTATAAAACTGATACTGTTATCTCATTCAGGAAATTAGGCACTGATTTCATGTTTCTTTAATACACAGTCCATATTCCTGTTTTTCCAATAATGTTTTTCAAAACTTATTTTTCCTGATTCAAGAGCTACTCAAGGATCACACACATCTTTTAGTTATGATATCCCTTTAGATTCCTCTAATCTAGATTAGTTCCACCAACTCGTTTTGACTTTTGTGAAATTAATATTTTGTAAAGTCCAGGTTTCATAGAAAGTCCAACAATGTGTAGTTATCTGATTGTTTCCTTGCAACTTGATGCAGGTTAAATAAATTTGTAAATATACAAAAGATATTTTGTTTTTTTAAAGAGTATTATAGCAGAAGATATATAATGTCAGCCCTTTCACTATTGGTGGTATTAAAATTTTTTCATGAATTTAAGATGTCTACCAGAAATGACATTATGAAAGTGTGATATAACACAAGGTATCTTAGAAGACTGTCTTTTTTTTTCCCCCCTGTATTTGTCCATAGTTAGAAGCAGGGAGAGAGTCAGACAGACTCCCGCATGCACCCAACCGGGATCCACCCGGCACACCCAGCAGGGGGCGATTCTCTGCTCATCTGGGGTGTTGTACTGCTGTGGGGAGCCATTCTAGTGCCTGAGGCAAGAGCCACGGAGTCGGCCTCAGCGCCCGGACCAACTCTGCTCCAGTGAAACCCTGGCTGCAAGAGAGAAAGAGAGAAATAGAGAGGAAGGAGAGGGGGAAGGGTGGAGAAGCAGATGGGCACTTCTGTGTGCCCTGACCGGGAATCGAACCCAAGACTTCCACACACCAGGTTGATGCTCTACGACTGAGCCAACCAGCCAGGGCCAGAAGTCTGTCTTTATCAATTTCTAATTTTCCAATTACATAGTTTTAAAGTCACAAAGAAACAGATAAAAAACTCAAAATCTTTTTTATCCAAACCTACATATTAGTAAGTCATTTTCTTGCCAATTTGCTATTTCTCAGATATATTCCTTTATCTTCACTGTGCAACCACCATCCTAGGTATGTCTTTAAAATTTTGTTCTATGAACTGAGGGAGCAAATGTTAGTTGACTTTGATCAGTGCTGTTCTTTTTCATTCTGACTCTTTTCCATCCCATAGAATTTTTAATCTTAATGTGTAAATATCCTTAGACCTTTTATTAGTTTACTAAGGCTGCTGAAAAAAATTAGTATAAACTGTGTACGGTTAATGAGTAGAATTTTTTTGCCTCACTGTTCAAGAGATTAGAAGTCCAAGATCAAGGTGTCTGTAGGGGTGGTTCCTTCTGAGGCTCTGAGAGAGAATTTGTTCCATACCACTCTGCTCTTGTGGGTTACTTTGCTGGCAATCCTTGGTGTTTCTTAGCCTGTGAAAGCATCACCCCATTGCTGCCTTCATCTTCACGTGGTATTCTCCTTATGTGTGCCTGTGTACAAATTTCTCCTTTTTTATAAGGCCACCAACCATATTGAATTAGAGGTCCAATCTAATCCAGTGTGACCTCATCTTAAATGATTAGATATGCAACAACAACCTTATTTCTAAGCCAGGTCACATTCTGAGAAGCGGGGTTAGGGCTTCAACAAATAAATTTGGAGGTAGGAACACTAGTCAATTAATTTATAATAAATTCTTATCTAAACTTCTGTGTGCTAGGTTCTGAGCTATTACTTTATAATTACTTGATCCTAGTCAAAGCATCATTTAGGGTGCCTTTTCTAGAGCCTTTTCAACTTAATCTTATCCAGTTATTTTCATTTTAAATATTCTATGAAAATTTGCATCATACTATCTGTTAGAGTATAATTAGATCCTTATTCGTGAGTATAGCCATCAATTGTGCCTATGTACTTAATCGGGCTCCACTCATTTTTAAGTGAAACGAGCTCATTTCTCATAAGCGGAGGTGGGGCTGGGTCCAGGGCCGCCGATGATGGGATCAGCTCATTGTCTCTCCCTCTACTTTGCATCTTATTTCTCCCTGCATTGCCTATCTTTTCACTGAATTTTTCCTAATGGTCACCATTTTGACATGACCAGCTCCGTGCTGATATTCTACCTGCTAAGCAATCCAGCTGGGAAAAAGACGCATTATTATTATTATTATTTTTCTAAAACAGCTCTTGCAAGCTCCTGGGTTTGCACCTCATTGGCCAAAGCTGGATCACGTGTCTGTCCCAGACGGTCGCTGTAACTACTTAATTGGTTGTGCTCTGGAGCTACAGGCAAAGTATTGAGTGTGGAGTAATTTTTTTCCCCAAAGGAAATTGAAGATTTTAATTTTATTTTATTTTTCCCACAAAAAAGTAATGGATGTAGATGAGGCAAAACAGAAAAACCAAAAACAATAGAGCACCATATGTTTTTCACTGTAGCTTATGTTTATGATCTCTTCTTACATTTTGATTGGCATTTTCAATAGACACAAATGTGTGCATTTACACAAATATATTTGTGTTTCATAATTTTCTGAAGAAAAAAGAGTGGATGTGATTCTTCAAATCTTGATTACGGGGGTTTTCAGAAGCAGTCCTCTTCAGGGAAGAGCGCCGCACACTCGACTCCTGTAAGGATAATGTGCAGATTAACTAGTGCTTGACTATGAAAAGTACGATATAAATGTATCGGTTAATTATGCCTCTGGAAGTGATAGCTGTTTTCCCTACCTGTTAGGAACAACATCAGGTAGCAGAAATAAAATATAATGAAAGTGACCAAAATTAATCATGCTGGGACCAAACAGATGGAAGCAAAATAGCGAGGCAGAGACTCTTTTCAAATACAAAACCAAATCTAAACATGAGTTCAGCTCACTAGAAAATAAATCACGTACGTCCACTTTTTTCACAAGCTTCCTTATGTATTGCAGGGAAAAAAAATGACCTTTAAACTACCTTGAGAGATAGCAGCTGACTAGAAAATTACAGTTATTAGCAGGATAACCAGAAATTAGAGTATTTAGAGTATTGTAAAAAAAAAATACTAAGAGACAGATGTTAACAATTTGCAACCTCTAAAGACAGCTACAGTAAAGCCGTACGTTGCCGTGTTTCTAAAGATGATTGGGGGATTCCTGATATACTGTACCTAGAACTCTGAATGTGCAGAAGAAAAATTACCTTTTTGAAGGAATTTATCATAAAAGTTTGATTTGCAAAAACTATGGAAAATGACTAATTATATGTATTTATCAAGTATTTACCTCTGCCCCAAAGATGTTTAAGTGTAATGTTTGCTTTGTTATAAATAGCTAAAATGCACACTACACTTTTTGTGGTTTTTTTTTTTTTTTTTTTTTTTAATATATATTTTATTATTATTAATTCTAATGGGGTGACATCAATAAATCAGGGTACATATGTACAATGAAAACATCTCCAGGTTATCTTATCATTCAATTGTGTTGCATACCCATCACCAAAAGTCAAATTGTCCTCTGTCACCTTCAATCTGGTTTTCCCTGTGTCCCTCCCCTCCTCCCTATCCCACTCTTCCCTCCCTCCCCCCATCCCATAACCACCACTCTCTTGTCCATGTCTCATACCCTCATTTTCATGTCCCACCTATGTATGTAATCGTGCTGTTCTCAGTTTTTCTTTTTTTCTGATTTACTTATTTCACTCCGTATAATGTTATCAAGGTACATCCATTTTGTTATAAATGATCCGATGTCATCGTTTCTTATGGCTGAGTAGTATTCCATAGTATATATGTACCATAGCTTTTTAATCCACTCGTCTTCTGACGGACACTTGGGCTGGTTCCAGATCTTCGCTATTGTGAACAATGCTGCCACGAACATGGGGGCGCATTTCTTCTTTTCGAACAGAGCTATGGTGTTCTTAGGGTATATTCCTAAAAGTGGAATAGCTGGGTCAAAAGGCAGTTCGATTTTTAATTTTCTGAGGAATCTCCAAACTGTTTTCCACAGTGGCTGTACCAGTCTGCATTCCCACCAGCAGTGCAGAAGGGTTCCCTTTTCTCCACATCCTCGCCAGCACTTATTCTGTGTTGTTTTGCTGATAAGTGCCATTCTGACTGGTGTGAGGTGATATCTCATTGTGGTTTTAATTTGCATTTCTCTAATGATTAGTGATGTTGAGCATTTTTTCATATGCCTATTGGCCATCCGTATGTCCTCTTTGGAGAAATTTCTATTCATTTCTTTTGCCCATTTTTTGATTGGGTTGTTTGTCTTCCTGGTGTTGCATTTTATAAGTTCTTTATAAATTTTAGTTATTAACCCCTTATCAGATGTGCTGCCGAATATGTTCTCCCATTGTGTGGTTTGTCTTTTTATTCTGTTCCTATTGTCTTTAGCTGTGCAAAAACTTTTTAGTTTGATATAGTCCCATTTGTTTATCTTGCCTTTTATTTCAGTTGCCCATGAAGATAAATCGGCAAATATACCGCTGCTACAGATGTCGGAGAGCTTGCTGCCTATGTTTTCTTCTAAGATGCTTATGGTTTCACGGCTTACATTTAAGTCTTTTATCCATTTTGAGTTTGTTTTTGTGAATGGTGTAAGTTGATGGTCTAGTTTCATTTTTTTGCAGGTAGATGTCCAATTTTCCCAACACCATTTGTTAAAGAGGCTGTCTTTACTCCATTGTATGTTCTTTCCTCCTTTGTCAAATATCAGTTGTCCATAAAGCTGTGGGTTTATTTCTGGGTTCTCTGTTCTGATCCATTGATCTATGTGCCTGTTCTTATGCCAGTACCAGGCTGTCTTGAGTATAATGGCCTTGTAGTAAACCTTGATATCCGGAAGAGTGATGCCTCCTGCTTTATTTTTTCTTTTTAAGATTGCTGAGGCTATTCGTGTTCTTTTTTGGTTCCATATAAATTTTTGGAATATGTGTTCTATATCTTTGAAGTATGTCATTGGTATTTTAATTGGTATTGCATTGAATTTATAAATTGCTTTGGGTAATATAGACATTTTAATGATGTTTATTCTTCCTAGCCATGAGCACGGTATGTGCTTCCACTTGTTTGTATCTTCCTTGATTTCTTTTATCAATGTTCTATAATTTTCCGAGTACAAGTCCTTAACCTCCTTGGTTAAATTTACTCCTAGGTACTTTATTTTTTTGGCTGCAATAGTGAAGGGGATTGTTTCCTTAATTTCTTTTGCTGATATTTCATTGTTGGTGTATAGAAATGCCTCTGATTTCTGAGTATTAATTTTATATCCTGCCACCTTGCTGAAATCATTTATAAGGTCCAGTAGTTTTTTGACTGAGACTTTAGGGTTTTCAATATACAATATCATATCATCTGCAAATAATGACAGTTTTACTTCTTCTTTTCCAATTTGTATGCCTTTTATTTCTTCTTCTTGTCTGATTGCTGTAGCTAGGACTTCCAGAACTATGTTGAATAAGAGGCACACTACACTTTTTGAAAGGTTTCTGAAATAAAGACTATGTGGTCATAGTCTGATCACTGTTAACTCTTTGGTAGAAGGGCAGCAAGAACCTAAATTGGGTGTTAGGAAGCATAAGTTACAGACATCACTATTCATTTCCATTTGATCCTAGGCCAATCATTGTTGAAAAACACTCGTTCTTTTCTTCCTCTAAGAGGAAAGCTCCAGCAAAGTTTTCTCTAGGAAAAAGTGGAAAGACACCCTGGCTGGTTGGGTCAGCCATAGAGTGTTGGCCCATGTGTGGAAGTCCTGAGTTCGATTCCCAATCCATGCACACAGGAGAGGCAATCATCTGCTTCACCTCCCCTCCCATTCTCTCTCTCAATTTCTCTTCTCCCACGCAGCTATGAGTCAATTGACTCAAACATATCAGCCCCAGGTGCTGAGGATGGCTCATGGAGCCTCTAGCTCAGGTGCTAAAAATAGTTCAGTTGCAAGCATGACCCTAGATAGGCAGAACATTGGCCCCAGACAGGGGTTGCCAGGTGGATCCTGGTTGGGGCCCATGCAGAAGTTCATCTCTATCTCCTCTCTTCTCACTTAAAAAAGAAAGTGAAAAGAAAACATGAGCTCTGGCATCAATGGGACATAAATCTCTACTATACTCTGTCCGCAAAGCCTGCAGTGCGGTGTAAAGGGACAGCTCAGCTCACAGACTCCAGCTCTGGCTTGCTTAGGTTCAAGTCCTGGATCTGACTCTTGCTTGCTGTGTGACCTTGCTCTAATTACTTAACTTCCTATGTCAGGGTTTCCTTGTATCTGCAATGGAGAATGGTAATAATAGCTGCCATTGGAGTTATAAGATGTAAAAGTTTTAATATTTGTAAAAAATATGTTGTTACTTGCTATTCAAAAGCACTTAAATAACCAAGCGCTGTTACTTACTTAGTAAAATGGAGTTGAGACAATGTAGTGAGATAACAGTTTATAAAATACCTAAATTCTTTACCATAATAGCCACCACTTAATGAGAGTTGTTTTCCAACTGATGAAAAATGTAAAATATGATGGCTTGACGTGGGGCTAGGAGACACTCTGTAAAATGGTGTGATGTCTTCCATGATGGCAAATTCAAGTTTAGTGATGTCTCTTGAACATTTTATTTCCCCCATGGTCACCATATAGTTTTTATATTTATTATAGATTCATATCAACTTAAAAACATTTATTCACTTATTTTTTGTATACCTCGACCAGATGCTGGCCTGGAGGGCTGGTATAAAGAGAAAATAATGTTTACTTGACATGTCTGGTGGAAATCATATTTTACCCTCATCCATTCTGTTAAATTCTCACGTGTCCCTTGTTTTAGTCAATGGTACCATCCTCCTTCTGGTTCTTGAAGACTCCTTCTTTTCTTCCTTGCCCTTGATCTCCTTGTGCAACCAACAGCCATGGCTTGTACAACCTCTGTGCAAGGCCTTTGCACTCACTGCCACTGTGTCCAGCTTGGGCCTCATCGCCCATTGCTTACACTTTCACTGTAGCTTGATGGACACCTCCAACACATACTCAGGCTCCTCTTTGTTGTACCTCTTCTGTGGGTCCAGATTGATGAGAAATGTTGTCCAGTTTCCTTGAAATGAGATTGTTTTCATACCTGCCATTCCAACAGCTTCTCACTGTTTTTCTTTGGGCATCATGCGATCCTCTTGAATCACCTTCTTGCCCTTCCTGCCCCTTCCTTTCCTCGAGCTGCTTCCCTTGTTGGGGGAACATACATAGCCACACATCCAAATCCTACCCATCCTCAGTGGACAGTTTCAAAATCCATCCTCTTCCATAAAGTCTTTTCTGGGTTTTCCCTTCTCCCTCTCTCTGCCCACTTTTATCCTCACTGTTGATCTCCATCTTCTCAGAAATCTCAGAACCTTGCATCTCTGCCTCTCTTATGTCACTTACGTTTATCTTGTATTTACGTTCTGCCTGTCTCTTGTTTCCTACATTTTAAATTTTTAGAGAATAAAATATAGTCTTATATATTTTAATATCTTCAGAATATATAACAATAAATACAAGAACTCAAAAGTACTTATTTAATGATTAAAGACATAGATGGAAAATACAAAAGAATTGTTGTAGTTACTCACCAGGGGTTCAGCCTCTAGTGGAATCTATCTATCTATCTATCTATCTATCTATCTATCTATCTATCCATCCATCCATCCATCCATCCATCCATCCATCCATCCATCCATTCATCCATCCATCCACCCACCCACCCACCCAACCATCCATCCATCCATCCATCCATCCATCCATCCATCCATCCATCCATCATCTTTCTATCTATTATCTATCTATCTATCCATCCATCTGTTGTCTATAATCAATCATTTATGTACACACATGGAAACTATAATGCAAGGTTGATTCTGGGAGGCAAAAAATAAAAATATACAAACATTTTGTTAAGCAAGTGTAAGCAAAAAATATTTTAGTCTGCCTGGGGAATTTGAGGGTGGTGGAGCTTTTTAGAAGAGGTAGAATTTTAATTGAACTTTGAAGACAAGAGAGCATATATAAACAGATTGGAAACAAAGATACTTTAGACCGAGCCAACAATTTGAGAAAAGACCTGAAGTCCAACGAGGGGAGCAATATATTCAGGAAACCATGTCTAGACTGATCTCATTGGATGTGTTGTCCTTGAACTTATCTAAGTCTAATAATTATTGGAGGACTCAAAGGTATCTTCCCCTGGGATGGGTGTCCTCTTTGACATAATCTAAGCTGATTTAAAATGAGAGAGTCATTTTCTTCTTGTTATGTGGGGACAACTGTATCATTGAACACTATATATTTTTGTGAACTCTAGACCTCTTCCTTCATTGAATATAATCGATAGTTACTAAAAATTGTGGGAAGATATGTGCTCATTCAACATTTTTATTACTTGCCATTTTGTTTCATGATAGCAGAATGAGCTGCAAATCAAACTTAATATGTATCAGTATTTTTTTAGTGGTACACCAGATTTAATTATAAAAGAGTTAATTCATTTAAGTGTTATGATAGATCATGTAGATTGACACACAGGAAAAGTGGAGTGGTGACATGCCCTGCATATAAATAAGATCACTCATGAGATTGTCCACACAAAATTTCCCCTCTTAACCTTCATGTGGCCAAAGAGAGAGCCTCCATGTTTCAAGGTCTCTCTCTCTCTCTCTCTCTCTCTCTCTCTCTCACACACACACACACACACTCCTGACCTTGAGTTCCATGAAACATGCCATTATTGAAAATAAATAAATAAGTAAATAAATAAATAAATAATTCCCCTTTTATTGTTTGATATTTTTTCCATTGTGTCTGAGTTTATTTTTTTTCTACCCAGAGTTGGAACAAAGATAATTTATCACAGCTTTCTTCCTTGTGTATGACTATCCTGAGATTTAAAGAGTTTTTATATAACCTTTAAAAAATTCAAGTTAAGTTTTTCCCTATGGTAAGAATTTTTAACTGGTAGCAGACTTCAAAGACTGTGTATATTCTAGCTATGGGGGAAAGATTATTGTTGTATAAGCCAAGTATTAGAAGGTGAAGACTTTTATTTTTCTGCAGAATAGAAGAAATTCTTCAAATGGTTAAACCCTTTTGAACAGCTTGGCTGATTGCATCAGGTGCTCTTGATTTTTTTTTTCTCCCTAGGAATAAAGTATTAGTCCTTAATATCTTACCTCTGCTGTGAGGCAAAAAGAGATGTCTCTGATATAATTGTCTTCCAATATTTTCCTTCTATTCTGGGTACTCTTTCTTCCTACACAACCAAACCTCATTGCTGGTGTGAAATCTGGTTACACCGATGAATGATTTCACAAGGGTTTCTAGACTTGTGTTCATAGAGTTGAAATTAATCCCATTTAGTGGTGGAAGCCTAAACGTATAAAGCCTAAATATATATTTTGTGGAAGCTACAACATATAAAGTTCAGATGCTGTATGCTGCTATATTCCCTATAAAATGGAGAGATATTGTGGGAGAAAATAAATTGACACTGAGCGTAATCACAAACAAGAGATGGAAAGAGGTGGCCTTAAGATAACAGGTCACAGTTGGTCCTGGGTCCAGCTGCATCTTTGTCTTGTCACTGAATCCTATCTAACTTTGGAACTAGTCATCTTGCTGTTTGAACATGTTGCAGGGCATCTTCGTCATTTGTGATTAACACTCTATAAAACCTCTAACTCGCCTGACCAGGTGGTGGCGCAGTGGATAGAGTGTTGGACGGGGATGCGGAAGACCCAGGTTTGAGACCCCGAGCTCACCAGCTTGAGCATGGGCCCATCTGGCTTGAGCGAAAAGCTCGCCAGCTTGGACCCAAGGTTGCTGGATCCAGCAAGGGGTTGCTCGGTCTGCTGAAGTCCCGTGGTCAAGGCACATGTGAGAAAGCAATCAATGAACAACTATGGTGTCGCGACGGCAATGAAAAACTAATGATTGATGCTTCTCACCTCTCTCCATTCCTGTCTGTCTGTCCCTATCTATCCCTCTCTCTGACTCTCTCTCTATCCCTGTAAATAAAATAAATAAATAAATAAACCCCTCTAACTCATCCTTGGAGTAGGAAGCTGGAGTTAGCTATTTGAGAGGGGGAAAGCATTTGCCTAGTGCCTTGGATACTGAACAAAGAAAAACTGATGGAAGCTCTTTTAAGTGATGCTTAAAACTAGCAGAACAAAAACAAATTTCCTGACTTGAAGGGAAAGCTCTAGAAGGGCTGACCATCAGGTTTGGTTAACCAGAAAGCCAACACTAAGAAACAGTTCTCTGTGTAGGAAGGAGGGGTCTATTCTCAAATTCCTATGGCTTCATCCAGGGGTGGGAAGGGAATGTCAAAAATCCTGAGCCAGTTCAGGACTGAGCCTAATGTGGCACCTTTCTTATAGCAGTGCACAAAAGGGCAGCAAGAGGAAACAAAATGAAGGTTATGGCTTGGGGAATAAGACTAGCGCACAGGCCCTTTTTATGTCATACCTGGGGAATGAATCAACATCATGCACTATCGGTAGATCCATATGGTCCCAAACGTTAGCAAATATGTATCTGTAAGGGAGCCAAGTAACACTCTCTGCCATTTGACTGATGCAATTGGCATTCCCTTAAAGTGCTGATATTTCAGAATATGTTTACATGAAAGAGAGAATTTGGACAAGAACATCCCAGACCAGAATATTGAAATCATATACTCTGAAGTAGATGCTTGGCCTGAGTTCTTCTCGGCGAAGCTCAAATACCAGTAATCGTAGGGGTCTATGGCCCAGCTGGACACTCAGGTTTTGATGCTGGCTGCAGAGCAGATAAATGTATCACAGGGAAGAGTTCGCTGCTTTATGTGTCTGAGGAAAATAAAAGCTGCTCAGTTGCACAATCTACTGTCACAGAATTATGAAACACCTTATGATTTAGTTCAGTAGAAACTGCCAGAAGCCTCTCTCCTAAAACTCCCATCTTACCTTGAGAGATGAGGCAATCCAAAGCCCTTTCAGATGACATGCCTTAACTCTCCAAATCAGTTTACTGCGAATCTATAAATCAAGACTATTTTTCACTCTTCACTCTGGTGGGCACCCCTCTGTCTGCCTACGTCCTTGGGGGGGGGATGTTCCTTCTTCCTCAGATGTCTGTGGAATGCAGTAATTCTCTCACTGTTCTCTACCACTAATTGCCTTGTCTATTAAAACAGGCAGTTGCAAGTTGAGTGCATGGGAGGACGTGATGATGAGGTCTTATTAAATCAAGGCCCGTCAGGTTAGAAGCTGTGGCGTAATTTATGTCTACATTTCTGACCCTGAACTTGCTTGTTCCGGATTCCTGACCCTGAGGTTGCTTTACGGTTTGTTCCATTCATGATGGTTGTGTAAAACTTTTTTTTTTTTTTAAACTTTTACATAATTCATCCAAAGAAGTGTGGGGGAACTTGACTGGGGTTGTGTTTACTGTTTTGTGTTCACATAGGGGAAACATTTCATGTGGTTACTTTCTCTGTTCACCCCATTCCTCACTTATCAAAAAAGCATTGCTTTCCCATAATCCTTTGAGTCCTTTTCCCCTTAATATGCTGAGGTTAAGAACATGCTAATTTAAAATAAGTGGTAATTTAAGTTACTTAACATTTGTATGTGATTAGCACACAAAGCCCTATGCATACCACCCTGTGTGGTAAGAATTAGCATGTGAATGAGCAGGCTTGCTTCATCATGGTGGCCTGAGACAGCAATTATAGCAGTTCTATCCATCTCCAATTCTTTTCTGCAGGGGGCAAGGCAATAAGGTTCAAAATTATATATAAATAAATATGAAGCAAGTTGGAAACTCATCAGCCTCCCTTCTATGTAGAGGTCTCTATACTAGGCAGGCGAAGGGATTGTATTTCTGCTTTTATTAATCACAAAGGAGGCACATGCTTAGCCAGCTGAAACTGCCTTTATTAGTGAATATACATTCCTTGTGCCTAGGTTTATAGTCTGCATTCTAAAGTGTTTTATATTCTTTCTTCTACTTATGGCTGTTCGGAGTGATTGAGCTCAAAACCAATCCTTGTGGATTCAGCAAATAACCCAATTAGAGTAACACAAGTCTTTCTGAATGAGTTCATAGGATGTCACACACTTGTAGGTAGAAGCAAATAAAAACACAAGAACAAAACAAAAAAACAACAAAATGAAAGAGAACAAGTAGCAAATATTTCTGAAGATTTGATCACTTTCTACCACTAAGCGTTGACGAGGTCGCTTGAATGTTTGACTCCTCTGCTGTAGGTTTCCTTGGTCTGTCTTAGATGAAGAAATAGAGCAGCAAGTAGTTCTGGAGCCCTAGAGACTGTACTTGATCTTACCCCAAATTCCATGGCAGGGACACATGGTGAATGATGAGACCTGCTTGCCTGCTATAAATATCAGCAAATTGAGGAGGGAACGACCAGACAGATACATCACCTGTGAGGGCTGGGCTACTGACTGCCAGTTGATTTATCCACTCATTTCTCCCCATTTGGAAAGATGGAAATAGTTTACCTCAAACATTTTACAGAGACATTTGGTTAGAGCAAATATATTTCCGGGGGCAGGGGAACTCCTCTCTTCATCTTGTTTATTGCTTTTCAAAGTCTTTGCTCTAGTCGACACAGTGCCACCAGACTTCAATCAGCAGGGTTTTTTTTTTTCTTTTTTTTTTAGAAATGGTAGAAAGTGAAACCCTGGCCCTGCTAAGCCCTACTTTATTTAGGAGTCACTCAGATATTGTAGGTTCCAACTTTTCTGACACCAGGTGATGGTTAAAGTGAGTAATCATGAAGAATCAGGCAGATGTGGTCTGAAGTAGGACCAGCCACCTGCCAGCTGCGTGCCTCCATTCACATTATTCAGCTTCTGAGACGTAGTTCTTCATCTGCTCAGTGGCATTAATCAGAATGCTTATCTGCTAGAGTTAAATGAGACGACACTTGCCATGTAATAGGTGCTAAATAAATAACTGCTGTCACACATCAGCGCCATCCTCTTCCTTCCAACAGCATGAGCACAGCACAACACTGGGAAGGAGACCTCCTGAGTTTTAGCCTTGCTGTATCTTTTCCATTACATTGTGATGCTTTAGTACCAAAGAATCTGTGAATGGTACTCTTGTAGCTGGATGATTCAGGAGAATGAATTTAGATCACAAATAAACTCAACAGTTGCCTCTATTTTCTGTTCAATTTTGTGTGTACATGACGAGTAGTAGAATGAAAATACTTCACATGGCATTTTTCCTGCAATAATATAGTTCAACAAAAGTAAAAAAAAAAAATTTTAAATCAGTAGCTTCATGACGTGAAGACACATTCACTCTAATTCTTGTTTAGTCCAGGCTGAGTGGTCTCGTCACGAGAAATGAATACGCCAATTTTCTGGAAGAGCTGACTCAGCACTTATCAAATACTCTTGGACAGAAGTGTTGAAAGCATTAGAATGGCTCGTTTAGAGTTTTGGGAAACAGTAAAGTAGGTGGGAGAAGGCTGAGCACTTACCAACTTTCAGTAAGTTTAGACAGAGAGAGAAGTGTTTTGTTGGACACACGTCAACAAGAAATGAACATAGATGCATAGTGTTCCATACAAGAAGCTCTATTTTGCTCTGTTCCTATGCCCACAGCGGGTGCCTTATTTCCTGGACAATTAATGTTTCAATTCTAGCAGAAATTTGTGCACTTATCCATCTTGACAAAACAACTGAAAAGTTAGCTTGCTATTCTGAAATAACCCTACTCCTAAACTCTTGCTGGGTTTTACACACAAGGTTCTGTGCCCTGGCTGAGAGAGAGCTACATCTAAGTTCTTTCCATGAACAGTGGTGTGGGGGAGAGGCAGAGGATGTCTGTATGACAGGGTGGCCCAGGTCAGAAAATTAATGTTCCTCCTTGGGGCCAGAGCTGGTCAGGAGAAGAATTGGCTCTGACCTTAAGGGTTTTACCCTGGAGGCCTGCAGAGGTGGTCCAACGTGGAGGGGAAAACAAAAAAAGAGGAAACCATAGCAATTTTGATAAAGTTATTGGATGCATTCATGTCCCTGTTTAAACCTTATGACCCTTTCCTCGTGTTATACACAGAGCATCTAGGCAGTTGGCTGAATGCCTCTCATTTTCAAACATTTGTAGAGATGTCAGGTAGGACACACCTTGAAGTGGCAGAAGCATTGGTTAAGATTTCATTCATAAATAAGCCAGACTTGGGGATGATAATACAGCATTATTTCACTTATATTTGGAGTCTAAAAAGATCAAACTCGTGGAAGCAGAGAGTGGAATGATGGTGGGTGGAGACATAGGGAGATATTGGTCAAAGGAAACAAACTTTCCATTACAAGTTCTGGAGATCCAATGTACAGCATAGTGACTGTAGTTAACAACACTGTATGCATATTTCAACCTTGCTGAAGCATGGCTCTTCAATGTCCTCCCTGCATACACAAAGGAGACAGTAAATGTGTGCGGTAATAAATATGCTAATTACTTGATTGTGATGATAATTTCACAATATATACATATATCAAATTATCAATTTGTACTGCTTAAATACAATTTTTAATTGTCAATTATATCTCAATAGAGGTGTAAGAATTAACTCATATTCTTCGTTCCTATGCAGTGCCTTCAACTTTCCAATCTGCTTTTGCAAAACTACAGTTAGCCTCTGGATCCAGCCGGTATCTGCTCCTATTTTCCAGCAGGGAAAAAAATCAACGGTAGATTAAATGGTTTTAAATCACCCTGGAAAACCCACGCACCGCAATTTCTTTTAATGATTTTTTTATTAATTTTAATGGGGTGACGTTAATAAATCAGGGTACATATATTCAAAGAAAACATCTTCAGGTTATCTTATCATTTAGTTATGTTGCATACCCATCACCCAAAGTCAAATTGTCCTCTGTCACCTTCTATCTAGTTTTCTTTGTGCCCCTCCCCTTCTCCCTATCCCACTCTTCCCTCCCTCCCCCCACCCCGTAACCACTACACTCTTGTCCATGTTTCATAGTCCCATTTTTATGTCCCACCTATGTATGAAATCATGCTGTTCTCAGTTTTTTTCTGTTTTACTTATTTCACTCCATATAATGTTATCAAGGTCCATCCATTTTGCTGTAAATGATCCGATGTCATCATTTCTTATGGCTGAGTAGTATTCCATAGTATATATGTACCAAAGCTTTTTAATCCACTCATCCTCTGACAGACACTTGGGCTGTTTCCAGATCTTCGCTATTGTGAACAGTGCTGCCACGGACATGGGGGTGCATTTCTTCTTTTCGAACAGTGCTATGGTGTTCTTAGGCTATATTCCTAAAAGTGGGATAGCTGGGTCAAAAGGCAGTTCGATTTTTAATTTTTTGAGGAATCTCCATACTGTTTTCCACAGTGTCTACACCAGTCTGCAATCCCACCAGCAGTGCAGAAGGGTTCCCTTTTCTCCACATCCTTGCCAGCACTTATTCTGTGTTGTTTTGCTGATGAGTGCCATTCTGACTGGTGTGAGGTGATATCTCATTGTGGTTTTAATTTGCATCTCTCTAATGATTAGTGATGTTGAGCATTTTTTCATATGCCTATTGGCCATCTGTATGTCCTCTTTGGAGAAATTTCTATTCATTTCTTTTGCCCATTTTTTGATTGGATTGTTTGTCTTCCTAGTGTTGAGTTTTATAAGTTCTTTATAAATTTTGGTTATTAACCCCTTATCAGACATGTTGTCGAATATGCTCTCCCATTGTGTGGTTTGTCTTTTTATTCTGTTCTTATTGTCTTTAGCTGTGCAAAAACTATTTAGTTTGATATAGTCCCATTTGTTTATCCTGCCTTTTATTTCATTTACCCTTGGAGATAAAGTGGCAAATATATTGCTGCTACAGATGTCGGAGAGCTTACTGCCTATGTTTTCTTCTAAGATGCTTATGGTTTCACGGCTTACATTTAAGTCTATTATCCATTTGGAGTTTATTTTTGTGAATGGTGTAAGTTGATGGTCTAGTTCCATTTTTTGCAGGTAGGTGTCCAAGTTTCCCAACACCATTTGTTAAAGAGGCTGTCTTTACTTCATTGTATGCTCTTTCCTCCTTCGTCAAATATCAGTTGTCCATAAAAGTGTAGGTTTATTTCTGGGTTCTCTGTTCTCTTCCATTGATCTTGTGCCTGTTCTTACACCAGTACCAGGCTGTCTTGAGTATAATGGCCTTGTAGTATACCTTGATATCTGGAAGAGTGATACCTCCTGCTTTATTTTTTCTTTTTAAGATTGCTGAGGCTATTAGTGTTCTTTTTAGGTTCCATATACATTTTTGGAATATGTGTTCTATATCTTTGAAGTATATCATTGGTATTTTAATTGGCATTGCATTGAATTTATAAATTGCTTTGGGTAATAATAGAAATTTTAATGATGTTTATTCTTCATAACCATGAGCACGGTATATGCTTCAACTTGTTTGTATCTTCCTTGATTTCTTTTATCAATGTTTTTTAATTTTCCAACTACAAGTCCTTAACCTCCTTGGTTAAATTTACTCCTAGGTACTTTATTTTTTTGCTTCAATAGTGAAGGAGTTTGTTTCCTTAATTTTTTTTGGTGACAGTTCATTGTTGGTATATAAAATGCCTCTGATTTCTGAGTATTAATTTTATATCCTGCCACATTGCTGAAATCATTTATAAGGTCCAGTAGTTTTTTGACTGATACTTTAGGGTTTTCTATATACAATATCATATCATCTGCAAATAATGACAGTTTTACTTCTTCTTTTCCAGTTTGGATGCCTTTTATTTCTTCTTCTTGTCCGATTGCTGTAGCTAGGACTTTCAGAACTATGTTGAATAAGGGTGGTGAAAGAGGGTACCCCTGCCTGGTTCCTGATCTTAAGGGGATTGCTTTTAATTTTTGCCCATTTTGTATGATGTTTGCTGTGGGTTTGTCGTAGATGGCCTTTATCATGTTAAGGAATGTTCCCTGTATTCCCATTTTACTGAGAGTTTTGAGCATGAATGGGTGCTGGATTTTAACAAATGCTTTTTCTGCATCTATTGAAATTATCATGTGATTTTTGTCCTTCCTTTTGTTTATGTGATGAATCACATTGATTGATTTGCGAATATTGAACCAGCCTTGCCGCTCCAGAATAAATCCCACTTGATCATGGTGTATGATTTTTTTCATATATTGCTGGATCCGGTTGGCTAATGTTTTGTTGAGAATTATGGCATCTAAATTCATCAGGGATATTGGCCTATAGTTTTCTTTCTTTGTGTTGTCTTTGCCTGATTTCGGGATCAAAATTATGCTCGCCTCATAAAAGGAGTTTGGAAGCCTTCCTTCCTCTTGAATGTTTTGAAATAGCTTGAGGAGGATAGGAGTTAGGTCTTCTTTGAATTTTTGGTAGAATTCACTTGTGAAGACATCAGGCCCAGGACTTTTCTTTGTTGGGAGTTTTTTGATAACTGTTTTGATCTCATTTGTTGTAATTGGTCTGTCTAGGTGTTCTGATTCTTCCAGATTGATTTTTGGAAGATTATATGATTCAAGAAATTTGTCCATTTCACTTAGGTTTTCTAATTTTTTGGCATAGAGTTCTTCATAGTATTTTCTTACAATACTTTGTATTTCTGTTGTGTCAGTTGTTATTTCTCCACTCTCATTTCTAATTTTGTTTATTTGAGTCCTCTCTCTTTTTTTCTTGGTGAGTCTAGTTAAAGGTTCATCGATCTTGTTTACCTTTTCAAAGAACCTGCTCCTGGTTTCATTGATCCTATGTATTGTTTCCTTAGCCTCTATTTCATTTATTTCTGCTCTGATCTTTATTATTTCCTTCCTTCTACTAGTCCTGAGTTTTATTTGCTGTTGTTTTTCTAGTTCTTTTAGATGCAGGGTCAAGTTGCTTATTTGAGCTTTTTCTAGCTTCTAATGGTATGCCTGTAGTGCTATGAACTTCCCTCTCAGAACTGCTTTTGCTGCGTTCCATAAATTTTAAGTTGATGTATGCTCATTATCATTGGTCTCTAGAAATGTTTTTATTTCTTCTTTGATCTCATTGTTAATCCATTCATTATTTAATAATATGCTATTTAGTTTACAAGTGTTTGAGTATTTTTCAGTTTTTCTTTTGTGGTTAATTTCTAGTTTCATGTCATTGTGATCAGAGAAAATGCTTGATATGATTTCAATCCTCTTAAATTTGTTGAAACCACTTTTGTGTCCTAACATGTTGTCTATACTAGAGAATATACCATGAGCAGTTGCAAAGAATGTATATTCTACTGGTTTAGGGTGAAAAGTTCTGAAGATATCTATTAAATCGAGTTAATCTAGTGTATCCTTTAAATCTGCTGTTTCTTTGTGAATTTTCTCTCTTGAGGATCTATCCAGTGATGTTAATGGGGTATTGAAATCCCCTACTATTATAGTATTGCTGTTAATCTCGCCCTTTATATCCATCAAAGTCTGCTTTATGTATGTTGTGGCTCCTATGTTTGGCGCATATATATTTATAATGGTTATATCTTCCTGTTGAATTGTTTTCTTTATCATTATGTAGTGTCCTTCTTATCTCTTACTACTGCCTTTGTTTTAAAGTTCATTTTGTAAGATATAAGTATTGCTACCCCGGCTTTTTTTTTCATTTCCATTTGCATGAAATATTTTTTTTCCATCCTTTTACTGTCAGTCTATGTGCATCTTCTGTTTTAAGGTGTGTCTCTTATAGACAGCATATGTATGGGTCCTGTTTCTTTATCCACGCAGCTACCCTATGTCTTTTGATTGGATCATTTAATCCATTTACATTTAAGGTTATTATTGATATGTAGTTGTTTATTGCCATTTTATTCTTTAAAGCTGTATTCTTCTTTTGCTATATTCTTTTCTCCCTTTGAACTGTACACAACAGGCCCCTTAGCATCTCCTGCAGAATTGGCTTGGTTTTAATAAATTCCCTGAGGTTTTCTTTGTCTGGGAAGCTCTTTATTTCTCCATCAATTTTAAACATTAGCCTTCCTGGATAGAGTAGTCTTGGCGTTTCTGTTGAGAAGTCAGATGTCATCCTTATGGGGGTTCTTTAGTAGGTGATAGACTTCTTTTCTCTAGAAGCTTTTAGAATTTTCTCTTTATCACTTAGCTTTGGTATTTTAACTATGATGTGTCTTGGTGTAGTTTTCTTTGGATTTCTCTTTAATGGAGTTCTCTGTGCTTCTGGAACGTGTAAAATGTTTTCCAGTCTTAATTTAGGGAAGTTTTCAGCTATGATTTGATTGAACAAAGTTTCTATCCCTTGATCTTTCTCCTCTTCTTCAGGAACCCCTATGATGCGGATGTTATTTCTCTTCATGTTGTCACAGAGCTCCCTTAGAGTTTCCTCAGATTTTTTGAGTCTCTTTTCTTTTTTCTGCTCTGCTTCTGTGCCTTTTTTTTATTTTGTCCTCTAACTCGCTTATTTGATCCTCAGCTTCATCCATCCTGCTTTTAATTCCTTCCATTGTGGTCTTCAGTTTTGATACTGTATTTGTCATTTCTGTCTGATTCTTTTTTATTATTTCAATTTCCTTTTTTATACTTGCTATCTCTTTATTTAGGTGTTCATAATGACTATCCGTTGTTGCTCTAATCTCTTTGAACATCCTAACTATCATTATTTTAAACTCTGCATCAGGTAGTTTAATTATATCTGATTCATTCAGGTCCTTCTCTGGGGATTTCTCTTAATTCATTTGGGTTGCTTTGCTCTGCCTGCCCATTTTGTCTGTGTGTAAGAAGAGTTTTGCTACTGGAATCCAAAGGGTGTTGCCTCTGTGTTCCCTAGTTGTGGTCTGTCTGCAGGCCCCCCACCCCCTCTGCCGCTGCCTAGGGCAATGGGTGTGGGTGTTGCCAGCGCCAGCCTTGGCTGCTGAAGTCTCTGACTTGCCTCTGCAGGAGGGGCTGTGTTCTCGTGTCAGGCTCTACAAGCCTCAGCTGGTCTCGGCCTCTCCCCTCTTTCATGGGTGGGACCATGCACCACACTCGGGCCACAAGGGCTTGGGCACCAAGGGCAAGGGTGAGCACTTTTACTTAGCTGCAGGTTCCTGTCAGCCTTTTCCTGTAGCTGGGAGGGACTTTTGGTGTACGCTCAGTTGCTAACCCATGCCGGAAGTCCCGCCCCTGCCATCCTCAGCTCCTCGGCTGGGCTGGGCTATTGCTATGTGCTCAGTCACAGGCTGGGCTTCCATCCAGCCCCTGCCAACCTGGGCTCCTCCACAGGTCCGGGCTGTTGCTATGTGCTCAGCCATGTGTTGGGCTTCCACGCCCCTCCTCCATGGGCAAATCCAGTTGGGGCAGGGCTTCAAGCCCCAGAGACCGGGTGCAGCCGTGCTTGCTTGCCCCTGCCTAGCGGCGGATCTCTGCCCATTTTGGGCTTCCACTTTTCTCCCACAGGTGGGATCTCAACCACTTTCGGGCATCCCCTTTGCCCCGTCTGGGCTAGACCAAGCTCCTGTCAGCTGGCTCGGCCTCTGCCCCCGCCAAAGGAACCGTGCTTCCTCGTCCCACCTCTGCCTTCCCTCCAGCAAGCCCTCAGCAATGTGGGTGGGGGCGCTGCAGCTCAGACCCTAACACTCCATACTGTAGTCCTGAAAGCTCTTTCCTTCTAAGCAACTGTGCTCTAATTGCCACAGGAGATCCTGTTTGGCTGGTGTCTTGCTTCCCCTTGCTGGTTCCAGGGGAAATACTGTTTCAGATTTGTGGAGTGACTCAGCCCAGGGTTTAGGGTGGCTGTCCTTCAAAGCTTTTCTCCCTGTGCCTTCCAGACTGACTCTCTACCCGCTGCTCCAGTCCTTTCCTCTCTCCCTGTCTCCTGGAGTCCCGGGTGAGTGGTTGTGAGAAAGGTTTTCTGCACTGTCCCTTTTAGAAGAATCCTGGGACTGAGACAACTGTCTCTTTCCCACAAATAGTATCCTAACCTGTTTCACAGCTAAATACTGTCCATACACCTCTTCTAGGCTCTGGGGCTGTAGGATGGAGCTTTGTTCCTGGGACCCAGGTCCTGACCCTTCCACTGGCCTCTCTTCCCGCCACACGAGTCTCTCTGGGCTGCCTATTGCTCTGGGGAGCTGGGCAGCCCTCTTTGCGTTTTCCTTTTTCCTACCAGTCTCAATGTTGCTCTTCAGTGTTCCCCGGTTGAAAAGTCCTCTCAGTCCAGTTCAGCATTGGTTTATCTAGATGACGGTTTTTAAAATCAAGTTATAATCCACTTTGGTTCTAGGAGTTGGAAGTTGGTATGTCCGCTTACTCCATCACCATCTTGCCCCCGAGTCACGCACTGTGATTTTATAAACCCCTGGGAAGAGGTGGTGGCGGGAGGGCGCTGAGGCAGAGGGAGCAGTGCAGGAGTGGCACCAGTTACATCAATCACCTGGCTTTGTGCAAAATAAAAATGGGGGAGGGTGTGGTTATTGTTCACAATTATTTAAAATTTTGAGACGGTGATAGTAAACAGTTAAAGCAAGTACTCCTTGTGTGACTGCCATGTCACATCCCGATGAAGCTAGCCCTGGTCTGGAGCGACACCCAGGCGGGCTCCAACCGTGCCTCTGCCTTGCAACAATTATGTGGCTTTGGGCCAGATTCTTGCATTTTTTCGATTTAAGGTTCTTTACCTGTTAAATGATAATAAGAGTATTTTCCTCGTTTTTTAGAGTGTTAAGACAATGAACACAAAGAACGAAATATATTATATTGTGAAATCAACATGCAAAAAGGAATCACGATAATGATCCTAATAGGAGCATCTCAAGCAGGAAGAAGGAGAGGAGTGGGGATGAGTTGGCAGCTCTCCCTTGGGCCCAGCAGACTGGAGAGAGGCTGCCCCCTCAGCCGTACGGACCTCACTCAGCTGGCCGCCAGTTGCTGCTCCCACCTGCAGGCCACAGAAGGGACCATCTGGAACTGGCATTTGACACCACTCACAGCATCGAAAAGACCAGAAAGCGAGGTCAGGAAACTGCTGCAGCGGTCATCACATTGACAAGGGCATGTGTTTCCATTTACTACAGTCTTGTTCCTCTAGAATCCCAGTCTCTTACGACGCTCAGAAATTTCCTGAAGGCTTTGTACTTGACCTCCACACCTGGGTCTGTTGAGTTGGCTTCCTGCTGTTGATGCCTGCCCTCTGGCCTGCCCATGCACCCACTGGTTGACCTCCAGAGGGCCAGACCTCATAGCGTGTGTGCCCTGTGGCCTTCTTGTCTCTACACTTTCTCTGACCCAACGCCATGACGTCTGTATTTGCCCTCCAGCTCCCTGTCGACTCTGTTTGTCGCCCTTTACATCAATTGAACACCCTCCAGTTTTGGCTGTTTTCCCAGAACAGTGACCCTAAGCTGCCTGCGGGCTGTCCACCAGTGCCCCATAACACATGGGCAAAATGCAGTCCATTTATCTGCCCAGCCTGGCCCTGCTCTGTCTCTGCTCTTACAAGGACACGGGATAGTCTAGTAGAGATTTCTCCTGTCTTGATCTGGGTGGTACCCAAGCATGTGATACGTTTTTTCTACTCACCTGCAGTGTCTGTCACTCTGCTTTAATCAACAACACTGAAGAGGGCTGTTCTCCCTCCACGGAACCCTCCTCCCCTTCCCTCGCCTGTGGGAAGGCAAAATGGTTGGGGCATTCTTTCCTTTGGGGTCAACAAGAGTTCTCCATGAACATGCTTCTTTGTTCTTTATGGTTTGATTATATTCTTTAAAAAAAATCAAGCAGGCTTAGTGCAGAATTAACCCTTTGGAATTATATATTAGTTGACAATCATTAATACCAAGCCATTTATTTTTCATTTGGTAGGTATTGTGGCAGTGAGCCAAATTGCAGTGGAAAGATGAATACAGTAGTCAGTCTCCCCATGCTTGTACTGCACTTAATGTATATAGTGCTGGAGTAGAGTTGGCTGCTCTTACTCACCGATAGGTGCTTGCAGTCTAGCTGGGTGACCCAGTGTGCTCCAAAATGCATGTCTTTGGATACTGGAAAATGGTTTCAAGGCGAAGCCTTATCTGATAGGTGAGTGGTAGTTAGCATGATAGCCCGCAGGTGTCTCTGAGGAGTCTTCAACCTCAGAGTCCCTCAAAGAGGTGACAATGTTAAAATAATCTTTCTTCTCGCATTGGCAGGGTTATTTTTCTTTTACAGGGATAGAGAGGGAGTCAGAGAGAGGAATAAATAGGGACAGACAGACAGGAACGGAGAGAGGTGAGAAGCATTAATCATTAGTTTTTCGTTGCCGTCGCAACACCTTAGTTGTTCATTGATTGCTTTCTCTCATGTGCCTTGACTGCGGGCCTTCAGCAGACTGAGCAACCCCTTGCTGGAGCCAGCGACCTTGGGTCCAAGCTGGCGAACTTTTGCTCAAGCCAGATGGGCCTGTGCTCAAGCTGGAGAGCTCGGGGTCTCGAACCTGGGTCTTCCGCATCCCAGTCCGACGCTCTATCCACTGCGCCACCTCCTGGTCAAACAGTAATCACTCCTTCTTGAAACACTTTCCTCCCTCTCTGGGACCTTTCATTCTTGATTCTCCTTCTACCTCACAGGCTCCTCCTTTCCTGCCTCCTTGTGGTTCCTCCTCATCTTTAAGACTACTAAGTACCGGAAGGCCCTCAGCTCTGTGCTGGGGACAATATTCCATCTGCCTTTCAGGTTCTTACTCTATGCCCTGACTCCCTGCTTCTTCAAGTAGCTCTGTGTTCTGGAGGCTGACCTGTGTAGGTTATGTCATGGACTTCAATGCCTGCTAAGATATGAATTGTGCTCCAACCTTCCCAATCATATGTGGATGTTTTATCCCCAGGACCTTAGCATGTGACCTTTCTTGGAGATAGGGTCACTGCAGGTGTAAGCAGTTAAAATGAAGTCATACTAGGTAAAAGCAGTCTCCTAATTCAAAATTACTGGTGTCCATATAAAAAAGGGGAAATTTAGATGCAGACATGTGTGCAGAGAGAATACCACATAGCCAGAGATCAGGATGATTCATCTACACGCCAAGGAACTAAAATGGTCAGCCATCCACTAGAAGCCAGGAAGGAGGTACGAAGAAGATTCTCTCTCAGCCCTTAGAAGGAAACAACCCTTTAACACAGTGATCTCGGACTTCTGCTTTCTAAAACTCTGAGACACAGCCTGACCTGTGGTGGCACAGTGGATAAAGTGTCGACCTGGGAACACTGAGGTCGCCAGTTCAAAACCCTGCACTGGTTCGGTCAAGGCACATATGGGAGTTGATGCTTCCAGCTCCTCCCCCCTTTCTCTCTTTCTTTCTCTCTCTCTCTCTCTCACACACACACACTCTGTGTCTCCACTCTAAAATGAATAAAATAAAATAAAAATTAAAAAAAATTAAAAAAAAAAAGGATAAAAAAAAAAAAACAACTCTGAGACACTACATTTCTGTTATTTAAGCCACCGGTTTGAGGTACTTTGTTACAACAGCCCTAGGAAACTGATCCAGCATCTCTTGTTTCTGGATGGGTTCGGCCAATGGGGCTTTGGCAGGAGACTGGAGAGAGGAGGAGGGTTAACCAGGATCTGTACTCCTTGATACCCTCCATGACACAGAACTCACACCCTGTCCCAGGACAACCCATCTTCACTTCCTGGTTTAGTTTTCTTCATAGAAATAGCACATACAACATAATAGTGCCTCCTTGTTTATTGTCTGCATTTCTGTCCCCATTGTCCTTCTTAAAGACAGGGATTTTGCTCGCTGGTGTCTCCTCTGTACCTACAGTGATGCCTGCCTGCTCCATGGTAGGTACTAGATAAATACTTGTTAAATAAATAAATTTAACAAAGGTAAAACCCATGCTTCTGATCCAGAACAGGATGTATAATTCATAAAATAAAATGATTAATAAAAGCTAGATATTTTCCCATGTGTCTTCTATTTCTGACATTTAGTTGATCATTCTTGATGAGTATTTTTTTTCTCCTTTCCTTTGCATGGGAAGTCGAAGCATGTGGGAGAGGTGAGCTAAAGAGACTTGAGGCCAGCTCGGTCTCATTCTAGCTGGTCTGTCCTGCTTAGCTCTTCAGCCTCCCTGCTTCCCTTTGCCCACTACCTAGACCTGGCAGGACTGGTGACACCTGAAATTCCCCCAGTTCACTGAGCCCTCCCTGACCCCTGCCCTTTACTCAGTGGATTACTCAGGCTTCTCCAGAGAAACAAAATGTGTGTGTATTCGTAAGTAAAAATAAGCCTATTATTAGAAATTGGCTTATGTGTTGAGGAATTCAAAGATCTCTAGTTCGCAAGCTAGGGGCCCAGGAGGGCCAATAGTGTAAATTCTAGTCTGAGCCCCAAGAAGAGTCTGAAGGCATGAAAAGAGCGATATCCCAGCTCAAACAATCAGGGAGGAGAAACTCTCTCTGACTTGCAGTTGGGACAGCCGCTTAGTTCTACTCAGGCCTTCGGTGGATTGAGTGAACCAGTCATATAAGGAGGCCATCTGCTTTACCAGTTTGTTGACTCCAGTGGGAGCCTCAACCAAAGACACTCTCACAGACACACCCAGGATAATGTTTGACCAAATATTCGGGAACCCTGTGGTCCAGTTAAGTTGCCCCTTAAAAATTCACCACCATGCCCAAGTTTAGCTTCACCATTACCTAGCTAACACTTACTCCTCCTAGGTGTCAGGATAGCCCTTCTGGGATCCAAACTCCAAGCACCTGAGGTCACAATTCATTCCTCGTCCAAAGTACTTATGAAGCAAATTCTTTCTTCCTATAATTATTTTGCACATGTGGGTTGCAATTTTAAGTTGGTTTAGGGCCGTGATGGTGAACCTATGACACGCGTGTCAGCACTGACATTCGTAACCATTTTCGATGAAACACGGCCGCATGCGGCCACATACTAGAGAAGTATGGGGCCGCATGCCAAGAAGGACGTTTCATCCTTGGCTCCTGCATGGCCAGGTGCAGTATCCGAGGATAAAACATTTGCTGTAGTGTAGATACTCTGTGCTGGAGATCTGTAGGCCAAAACAAGAGAACTCTGGCACAGAGAGTCTAGTTCCGATTAGGCCGTTTTTCTCAAAGTGACACACCACCCGAGTTATGCTCGGTTTTTTGGCGAATTTTGACACACCAGGCTTAAAAGATTGCCCATCACTGGTTTAGGGCATGGCTATTTCTTGGGCCTTTTCTGTTATGACCACATCTGATACCTGGCATAAATCCTGGAGCAGAGGAAATACTCCAAAATTTTTTTCCCCAAATGTGCAAATGCACAATGGTCCACTGAAGACCCCAAATTCCTCAGCTCTTTTAGCTGGGAATGTAAGCATGGAATGCTGAATGAAATAAAAGAAAGGAGCTGGTGAAGTTGCATAGTGGTAGGATATTGTAAACTTTCAGGCCAAATGGGAGAGCTCATTTAGATTACATGGCGGTTTTGAGCAACCATTGCACACAATTCATTCTATCAGAAAAACTTCAAAGAACCCAGCCAGCCTCCCACTTGAGTTCTCTGGGCCCTCCTAGTTCAATGAGCTGGCAGGTTCATCACCACAGGGGCTCTATTAGAATATAGAATCTTGGAACTTCAGCTCTACTGAGTCAAATCTGCATTTTAATGTAATCCCCAAATGATGGGAGAAGCTTGAGAAACTCTGGGCTATGCTACTAACCAGCTGCACAAAGTGAGGGAAGTTACTTAACTTCTAGACCAAAACATCTCATCTGTAAAGTAGGAACAGTGACCATTAGGGTTTTTGTAACAACCCAATGAGATTCCTCCTACTGGTTGTCTGGAGTAGGGTAGAAACTCAATGGGTTTGAGTTCTCCTTTTATCCTGGAAGCCATGCATAGATGGCAGTGAGCAAAATGGATCTGTGTTTGATTATGTAGATGCTATCACAGTTATTGTATTCACCACTGTACTAATGTTCTTGGGCATCTAAGCTCATTTCTGTTACATTTCCAGTAGACCATATGTACAGAACATTATCAGTGCCACATGGTTTGCCCATGTTAGCTATAGTTTCTTTACTCTGAATATTTCTTCTTCTTCTTTTTTTTTTTTTTACTTCCTGGGGTCTACTCTGTATATTTTATTGGATATTTTCCAAATATTTATTGTGTACTAATTATATGTAAAGCTCTGTGCTTGATGCTATTGTAGACTCAGAAGATAAAAAATGCAAAGACCCTGTCCTGGAAGAATTTATAGTAGCATCTTAAAGAAATATAAACATACATAAATTAAGCTAGACATGGAGAAATGCCAGTCTAGGTGTTAAGAAAGTTAGAGAATGAAAACATTTCTTATTAGTATATATTTTATGTTTCTATAGTAGTTTGTTATCTCAATTTATGTCTCATTATTGAAATAAATATTTAATTAAAAAATACCTATGCTCACCCTACAGAACTAATGTTCACTTTTTACTGTGCTTTTGTTTTGTGCAAGATCTATTCTCTTTCATATTTAAAAAATGTGAATTAATATGCTCTTTCTGAACAGTTCATTTTAATTACTACTTTAAAATTCAAGGAGAAACATCATTAAATATTAATAGGCCAATCTGCAAAAACAAATTTCCTTGTAAGTTTGCTTTAGGTAAATGAGAATTTGAAAAAGTATGACAGAGCTTAAGAAATAATAGAACTAAGAAGCAGTTTGCCTTTTTTAGGCTTTGTTTCCTTATTTATACTTAAATTATTGAATCTTAAGAATATAATTCTAACAGTTCTATAGGTTTATGCTGGTGGTCATATACAAAAGAGCTATAAAAGCTACTCAGGTAATATTAGTGAGTGAGGGGTCTGGTACAATATGCAAAAGGAAGTGATGGGGACTGTGGCAAAGTGGCGAAGACCTCTTTCATGTAAGAGGACAGACATTACTTATGTCCAGCTGAATGTTCCATGTAGAATGTCTAGAAGTGCTTTTATATGGGAAATTAGAAATATATATTTTTATGTAAAATATGCTGTTTTTAAAGATTTTTTTAAAGTAAGTGAGAGCAGGGGAGGCAGAGAGACAGACTCCTGCATGCGCACCAATAAGGATCCACCCTGCAAGCCTCCTACAGGGTGGTGCTCTGCCCATCTTGGATGTGGCTTCATTGCTCGGCAATCAAGCTATTTTTAGCACCTAAGGCAGAAGCCACTGAGCCATCCTCCGCACCAGGGGCCAATTCATTAGAATCAGTCAAGTCATGGCTGCAGGAGGGGGAGAGAAAAAGAAACAAAGAGAGAGAAAAAAGGGGGAAGGAGAGAAGTGGAAAAGCAGATGGTTGTTTTTCCTGTGTGCTCCAACCGGGAATCGAACCCAGGACATCCACAGCAAGATTGGTGTTCTACCACTGAGCCAACTGGCCAGGACCAAAGAAATATACTGTTTTGATCTTAAACATAATACAGGCCAAACTAAGCATGTCTTCATGCTAAATAAATCCTTCAGCTTCAAGTATGCACCTTCTCACCTATACCAAGGGTACATGAACAGTCAGTCATCACTCCCATTTGACCAAGAGAGTCAACCACAACTCAGTGGTCCTCAACCCAGCCAACGCATTAGGCTCATTGGGACAACATTTTACAACAGCTTGTCTGGACTCCACCTGCTGGGATTATGTCTCCATTAGTCTTGGGTCGGTGTCTGGTATTCGTAGTTTTTAAAACTCCACTGGCAGTTCTAATGTGCAGTTAGGCTTGACAACTGTTGTGTCAAGATAACTTTTTCATTGCCATCATGGAGGCCTCCACGTCCCATGGCTCCTGGGGTCCATTGGCCTATGGGAAGCCTTCTTCCAGCCATGCTTGCCTTTGTCATCATTCTGAAGCCTTTACTGGTGGCTGGAGACTTTGAAGAAATCACAAATCACCCTCTTTCTCAAGAATGTCACTGCCATTGACTCTAGTTCAGTTCATGGCAACTCTGCTCCCAACTTTATTTCATACTCTATTATTTCAGATTCACATTTTTCTACCAGCTGAAGAATGCAAAAGTGAGAATCAGGAGAGATATCCTCATGCTATTTTTCTATATAATGCTGCCTAAACAATATTCATAACAAGCGCAGTGGTAAATCTCTCCTTTACTGTTGCAGTTTTTCTACTGTTTCTCTGCACTTTTATAATTTTACTCCCTCAAAATATTGCAAACAAATTAAATTCAGCAAAATTGAAGATCCAGGGAATACAGCAAATAATTATTCCTGCCAAGCATGAGTATTTAGCACCTGCGTGTTTGGGAAACATTCAAATTGGTTTGCTTTGTATATGCTATAAAAGCACTCCCAGGAGCTGAGAAAATCTCATTCGGACTTACTTGTTATTTATGTATTTATTTGATTTTGAAAATGTAGGCAATAGGAGAATTAGGTTAGGTTGCAAGGTCTTTGGGCACAGCCACGAGATTTCAGAATGTCACATTTGGTCCGGATCTCAAACTGGAGTCAGACTTGGGTTATTAGTCTGTGGACCTGGGGCCGGATAGATTACATTAAAGTAAGACTTTGTACATTTTCGTATAACTCATTTTTGTCGTGCCGCGTTATATTTCTCAGCGGCTAGAGGTCCACAAATGGCTCATAAATATTTTGTGAATGTAGGTACGGGGATGAGAGTTTGTCATAGCCAGAATGAATTGATGATAGAGAGAAAAGACAAGAAAAGCGAGCTGCAGACTTGCCATTGTTCTTACATTTCTTGGAGACCTGATTTAGAGGCCTGTGTAGTTTCTCCTTAATTACTGCAGAGATGGTTTTGGAAAACGCAACTCTAAATGGAGCGCAGGATGATTTATGGTCCTGTTTTATGAGATGGAATTAAAAATTCAAACCAGAATGTGTAACTGTGGCAGCGTGGGGCTACTCATTAAGTGGCTGTGAGCGCTGCCATTCATTTGAGTGCACCTGCTCGCGGAGGAACACGCTGGTACCTGCCTCTTTGACGGGGCTCAGCAGGATCGAATGAGACAGTCCTAGATCAGCGACTGGAGAAAGATTCTTTGTAAGGAACGGAGAAAACCTCCCCAGTGTCTGAAATGAGAACAGCTGGTGACTTGCACAGGGCCGGGATAGGCAGGGGATTCTGCACAGTCTGGAATGCAGACACACAGCCCTGTGAGCTCAGAGCCTGTGGCTCAGCTTTGTTGTCTATTGAATGGGGACAGTGACAACCACAGGCTATTTTACCCCCCATTCCATTGATTTGGGAGAGAGAGGGGAAGGGAGATTAAAATGGAGGGAGGGGAGAGAGAAGCAACAACTCATTCCACTCAGTTATTCCATTTAGGTGTGTCCTCATTGCTTGCTTCCCCTATGGGCCCTGAGAAGATGGCACCCCTGACCTTGCTCGTAGAGGCTCAATCCGCTGAGCTACCCGGCCAGGGCACCACAGGCTGTTCTTTAAGGATGAAATAACATCCTATTTGGTGAAGCTGTTGGTGATCTTGATGATGGAATATTAATGTGAATTACAGTGTGTTATTACAAATCCCCCAAGGAGACTGAAATTTCAAGATATGTTCATTCATTATTAGCATAAAGCAGACCGGTTGCTTTATAACTTGGAGGTATACCTAAGGGGTGAGCCAGGGATTAAAGAACCTTGGACTCTGTGAAAATTCCCTGGTTTTTGCCCACCAGCAGCGACTTAGCCTTCACAGAGCTCGGGCATGAGCACTGGCTCTTCTGTCGGATCAGTACACACAGTCCAGTCGGATGTGCACACAAGATGCATTTTCTCCATTGCATGTACACCTGATCTATTTTGCCTCATGCCCACCCTCCTGATAAGCTGTGGGGTAGGTCAGCTTGGCAACCCGAGTCTGTACAGTAATTGAAACTATGCCTTTAGGCGCCTCCACTTATTAATAAAATGCTGAATCTCCCAATTTTCATTAGTTTGCTGCCTAACACCCATCAAAGATGGCTTATGTGACCTCAGTGAAGCAGAGTGATGGGGTTCTAAGATCCCGGGGCTCCTCTGCTCTCTGAGCAATGTCCTTCCTCCCAGCGTTCATGGCTGGCATAACTTGTGATGTGTTGGGTCTTGCCTCATTGGGGTCAGTAGCTCCAGTGCAACTTGGCTCTTCCTGGTTCCTTGGGGTCCTCTTTCAGTATCAGCTCCATTCTGTTCCCATCCCTGGCTTAGTTGTGATATGGGGTCCCCTCTCTACACATCATCAGAGAGGCCTATTGTTTCTCAGCTCAACTGCCTTGCACTTATCCCCCATGAACCGATAGTAAAATTCTAGGTCCTATTGACATAGTCAGGACCAAGAGAGGTCCAAGAGAGTTGCACATTGGCCATTCCTCTTACCACCATGCTGGGGTTATTAATTATCCTTGATATTACCATGTCCCTCACCCTTTAATTCTCATCAGGCTGGTGCAGTGATGATCTATAAGAAAACCTTTTCTGGAGTTCTTTGTTCTTGGGTTTTTGTTGTTTTTTAAAAAAATTTATTTTTATTTATTTTTTTACAGGGACAGAGAGAGCCAGAGAGAGGGATAGATAGGGACAGACAGGCAGGAGTGGAGAGAGGTGAGAAGCATCAATCATTAGTTTTTCATTGACATCGCAACACCTTAGTTGTTCATTGATTGTTCTCTCACATGTGCCTTGACCACGGGCCTTCAGCAGGCCAAGCAATCCCTTGATGGAGCCAGCGACCTTGGGTCCAAGCTGAGGAGCTTTTGCTCAAGCCAGATGGGCCGGTGCTCAAGCTGGCAAGCTCGGGGTCTCGAAACTGCTTGGGATCTCGAACCTGGGTCCTTCCGCATCCCAGTCCGACACTCCATCCACTGCGCCACCGCCTGGTCAGGCTTTTTTTTTTTTTTATCTGCTTACTTAAAATACTTACTTACCTCTAAGTCCAAGTCTGGAGAGAGGAGGTTGGACTCTACTGTCTCACGGCTGCCTTAGCCCCCAGCTACTGCAGAAAGACTGGTTGGGCTTATATTTGCTCCATTCCACATCCTCCCCCTATTTAGGAAACAAGCCTGTGGCCTGGTTGTCACGGTAGAAGGGGCATCTTAGATATACTATGAAGTACACTTCTAGATCTGTGTCCTCCATGTTTGGTTCTTGTATGAAAAAATGCTTTAACTTTTCAGATAAATATTTCCTAACAAAACCTGGCTTCAAAGTCTATTATCTTACTGCAAAATTTTATTTTGAATGTAACAATTCAAATACAGTTCCCCCCAACACACATACTCACACACAGAGGCTATATATCCGATTCCTTTCTAGGTGCTAAGGATGTCACTGTAAAGGAAACAGATGAAATTCCTGCTTCCAAAGAGCTGTCATTCTCATGAGAGGTGACAGATAATAAACCAAACGAACAAGAAAAACAAATATATGAGGTGATGATATGTGGTATGAAGGAAAATATAAAATAAAGCAAGAGAGGATATTAGTATGTGTGAGGCAGAAGCTGGGCTTCACTTTAAAAGTGACATTTGAACAACATCTGCCCGGAGCTAGAGAGCAGGCCATATGGATCATCTGGGAGAATGTCATGCTGTAGAAAATCATGCATAAAACTAGAAATAGCGATGCACGTTAATATATTTTTTTAAATATCTATTGCTTTGTCATCACTGATTCCAAAGGGTGATATTTTGTTCTAGGCAGATATATCTAGATTAAATGCTATTAACAAATTATGCTACCAAAATATCACCCCATATTCACATTAAAAAATCATTGAGGGGATCTTTATTACTTACATAACAAATCATTTATTCATAAAAAATATAATAAAAGCTGGGAGACAGTGTGAATGGAATGTAGTTCTTGCTTCTGAGGGGCTCTTGATCAATTAAGAAGGGTGGACTTAAATATAAGAGCAAATAATATGATCAGTGTCAGTAATGTGCATAGGGTCCTTTGGAAACACAGAGGAGGCATCTAATACTCCCTGACTGGGATTACAAGGTCAGGAGAAGCTTCCGAGAGAAAATAAGGACTGAGCTGAGTCTTAAAGGATTAGTGAAAGTTACTGGAGCAGTGCCAGGAGAGAGAGCAGTCTGGGCAGAAGGGGCAGCGTGAGTTAATGTATATAGGTGAGAACACGCAAGTGAACTAACAGTAGCTCATAGATGCTGGAAGGAAGGTGCAGGCCAGGCAATGGCAAAAATAGGCTGGAGATGTGGACAGATCAAAGAAAGTTATATAAATTCCAACTTCATTCACAGATCTGTCACTCCAGCCTCTGCTCTGCTTAAGCTACCCTGGGTGTCAGGAGGGTCCTCCCACTACTGCCCACTTCTACAAAATGTATTCATCTCTTAAGTTCTGATTACAGCCTGCCATAGCCAAGCAGCCCTCCTTCATTATAGCTGTCCTGGGTGATCTAACCAATTTTGCCATATACCCCTACTTTACACTCACTGTTGTTCAGTCACTGATGTGTCTTGTCTTTAAAATATCTCATGTAGCCTTCTTTCACAGCTTGTAATTTTGAGGACAAAAACTGCCTCATGTTTCTCCTACATGGTCTAACACAATAAATACTATGCATATAATAGTTACCCAATAAATTCTTGTTGATAATTGCGTATTATTATTTTCAGACCTACACTATCCAATATAATAGTTGCTAGCCACATGTAACTATTTAAATTTTAATTAATTAAAATGTAAAAAGATTAGCCCTGGCCAGGTAGCTCAGTTATTTAGAATGTCATCATACGCCAAGGTTACAGGTTTGATCCTTGGTCAGGACACAGACGAGAATCAACCAATAAATGCATAATTAAGTAGAATAATGAATTGGTGTTTCTCCCTCTCTTCCTCTCACTCTTTCTCAAATCAATAAATAATTTAAAATTTAAATAGATTAGAAATTCAGTTTCTCAATCTCATTAGTCACATATCAAATGCTTAATAGCCCGTACGTGGCTAGTGGCAACTCTATTGGGCAACACAGAAAGCATTTCTATTATCCCAGGAAGTTCTGTTGGCCATCACTGCTTTAGAGTACTTTTTAAAGGGATTTCCAGACGAGAACTGCTTTAGGTCACTTAAAAATCATATCTATAAATTGTCCAAAGAGTACCATTCAATTCTATTGCACAGGATGTTAAAGCTATTGATGAAAAGTTATAATTTGACTCTAGATAATTTATTTTTATAAGCGTGACAATACACAACATGTAGCTATTTATTGAAGAAAGAGTAGCGCTTTATCAATGTCTACTCTGTGCTAGATATTATGCTAACATCCTATGTATATTTTATCCAATACATTTTTAATTTAATCCTTATAACAATCTTTGGAAATATATATTATTGAAAAAGAAGGAACTGGAGTCATTCTGGTGAAAAACTTAGTTGTGATACACAGCCAGAAAGAGCCAATGTTCCAACCTAGGACTCTCTGACCCCAAAACCTGTCTAGAGAATATTCCATATTTCATGTATAACTATATACATAGTTAATATCAGCAACCCAAATTAAATTGTTTTCTGTATTTACTTCTTTTTACAAAATAATGACCTAGAGATTCAAAGCCATAGATAATCCTTCCCAGATCCCAATCTTTGTCTTCCCTCTGCAAGGTTATCTACTATCCTGAAGTTAACATCTATCTTTCCATTCAGGTCTTAGAATTTTAAATGTATACATGCACCTTAAAACCGTATATAGTTTTGTTTTGAACATTTTTAATTTTCAAAACAGAAATACAGTGTTCTGCAATTTATGTTTTTATTCAATATTATTTAAAATTAATTTCAGTAGGTGTATGTAGTTGTGATTTATTTATCTACACTGTTCCATGTCCTTATTTTATTATGTGGGTATAGTACAGTGTATCCATTTTCCTGTTGGTAGACATTTATGTTGTTTCTAATTTTTTTCCACAGTTTTACACAATCCCATAGAAAAGATCTACATGTACATTTTCTTAAGCATATTGCAAACATTTCTCTGGGATATATATCTCGGAGGGGAATTGCAGGGTTCTTGGTTTATGCACATCCATATGTTATCAGATAGTGGTAAATTGTTCTCAAAATGGCAATTTCAGTTTATGTTCCCATTGTTGGTACTCAAAGTTTTCCATTTCCACACATTCCCACAGTCCTTAGAATTTTCAGGCTGTTTAATTTTCGGCATCCTTATGAGTATGACATGGTACTTCATTTTTTTTAAAAAAAATTATTTCCTTGGTCATAGTGGATTTGACCCAGTTTTCTCATATGTAGTGGCCATTCATAGTACCTCTTCTGTGATCTGCCAAACCATCAATATTGCCCAAATTTCCATTTGACTATTAATTTATTTTTTATTTTGATCTGTAAGAGTTCTTGATAGGTTCTGAATACACTGGGGAACAAAATTGTGTTGCACCAAAAAAACCCCACTTGTTCTTACCTAATTCAAGTGTGCTGATCTCAATTCTGACATTAGTTTTCCTCTGTGAGCTACAGTTTTTCTTTGCAATTCAAGATTTTAGGTTTTCATCTTATTGTAAAATTTTCAACATTTAGTTTAACATAATGAAGTAGAATGTCTTCTTGGGCATCATCTTTGTGAAAATATAATAATTTATATAATGCAGTAAATATACTAATACACTAAAAATATGATTGCATCAGAATTTGTCTACAATTTCAAAATAGAACATATTAAAACACTTATTTTAATCATAAAATTTGAACAAAACTAAAATTTAAATTCTATTCAGGCAAAATTTTGCATTTGTAGCTCTTGTGCTTGTGTACTTGTTGAGGACAATCTCGTTTGATGCTTCAGAAGTAGTCTGCCATCACTAACAGCTCCAAGATTTTGGGGAAACTTATCAAGGTAACTGTTCAGGAAGTGAATCTTAATGCTTATGTTACATCCAATGTTGCAAAAAGCCAACAGCATCCTTTGAATCAGAAGTTCATAATATTCTGCTTTTTTGTTGCCAAGGAAGTTCTTTGTAACTGCCACAAAAGACTGCCCTGCTGCTTTCTCCTCCTTATTCATCTTCCTGGAAAATTCTTTGTCATGTATGAGGGTTCAAGTTTAAGGTCCATCAAATACACCTACTTTTATCTTCTCAGAAGACAGGGCAGGAAAAGCAGAAATAATATGTTGAAAGCATTCACTTTCTCTATTCAAAGCCTGAACAAGCTGCTTCATTAAGCCAAGTTTGATGTGAAGCGGGGGAAAAATGATCCTGTCTTGATTAACTACAGGTTCATTCACAATATTTTGCATCTCTACTCCCAGAGCTTCATGTTTTGGCTACTCCTTCTGCGTCTATTGTTTCTCCCGAGCTCAGCTGTCCCACAAACACAGAAAGCAAGAATACTTCCTTCGTGAAACCTCTCTGTTGTCCTAACAGGAAATTTACCAGTTTAAGATCCACACAAATGATCCAGTTTTGCTCCTCATACTTCAGAAAGTTGAGGACAATTTTTATGTCATTACCATCTTCTCACAGATGAGTTGAATAATCAATTAGAACTACTGCATAAACATTACTGTTGTGTAGAAGAACACATTTCAGACTTCGTTTAAAGCTGTCAAGAAATAGCTGCCATTCTGTTGGACTGTAAGTGGTAACACCTAGCTGGCTGAGAAGACTGCTGATATCATGACAGTAAACAAAGTGTTTGTCTTCGGAAAAAAAGTCCACAACAATTCGTTCATGCTTCCTGAAATTGGATACTGTAACTGACCGGTGAAGTCCATTCTTTTCTTGAAGCCTGGAGGCTAATAACTCAGCTGCTTTCTTTGATAGGCCAAAATCTCTTACTAAGTCATTCAATTCAGGTTGGCTAAACTGCTGAGGGGTTAGTGACTGCTTGGCATCAGAAGAAGAGCATTCAGATTCTATAACCATTTCCTCATGATGCATCTTATCAAAATACACTTGATCACCATGTTCACTTTCTTTGTCCTTAGAAGAAATAGAACCATTGAAAACTGGAATCGGGTGTATCTCAGAGTGTGGGATAGGTCGTATTGCTGAAGGAATACTAGGATATACGATCATATGCTGTTTTTTCTTGCGTTGCCCTTTGTATGTATCAGACAGAAATAACAGTCACTGCTGTGGTCCTTAGGTTTACGCCAAATCATGGGAATATCAAAAGGCATTCCTTTGTGTTTTCCTTTTGTCCAGTCATGAAGCATTTCCTCACAATTATGACACACAATATGAGGAGCCCAATTCTTGTCTTGATCACCAAGGGGAACTTGAAAATAGGCAATATATGAACGTGTCACAAATGATGAAATATTGCACCTTTGACATGGAAGTGTGTAACAGCCACATATATAACAGAAGGTGTCAGAACTATTCTTGCATTTATGCCTACTCGAAGAAGCCATGATTCAATCTTAAAATCAAATAAGAGGGTGTTTTTTATCAGACAATAATTTTTTACATTTAAAAACAACTACAATTATGTAAAAGTGATGTTTGTAAAACATTAATTGCCTTGTGGTTATGATCAATCCAAGAGTTGTTGCCCTTTAACTCCAATTTAGAAACCAATGCATGCCATGAACTATAACAAAAAGAAATTAAAATTGCATAAAAATTAGAGCATGCACCAAGAAAAGGATTTCAGATTTGGAATCAGTGATGTAGAAATATATAGAAAAAGTTTAGAACTTCATGCAACAGAAAATGAAAAAGAAATTGTTCCCTAGTGTTATAAATTCTTTGTTATTTATGTGAATTGCTAATCATTTTTCAAGTTTTCTTTCTCTTCACTTTGTTGAAAGAATTTTTTAAATTAAGTTTATGGGAAGGACATTGATTAATAACATTATATAAATTTTAACTGTAGAATTCTATAATACATCATCTGTATACTGCATTGTGTGCTCACCACCCAGAGAACTTTAACGTAGTCAGATTTTTAATTTCCTTTTTCAGGACTTTCACTCTTAGTGTATTACTTAACATATATTTTTCTTATTTCAGCACCATAAATGTAATGTGTTTTATTATTAAAGTTTTAAAGCTTTTTTGTTTTGTTTTGTTTTACCTTTAGGATGTTGGCCAATTTAAATTTTATTTCTGGGTATGTTGTAATGTAGGTATCCAAAACTAATGACTATCATTAGTTTTGACTAGCCACCCCCCCGCCACACACACACTCACACAATGTATAATGTAATTTGGTTTATCCCCATATATTTAGTGAGCCTGGGCCTGGTCTCTTTTCTCTGCCACTGCTTTCTTTATTTATCCCATTGTTTACAATCTTGCAATAAATTTTTATTTTGTTTCTATTCTTTTTTTATTTATTTTTTAAGTGAGAAGTGAGGAGGTAGAGAGACAGACTCCTGCTGTGCCCAAACTGGGATCCACCCAGCAAGCCACCCTTTAGGGAGATGCTCTGCCTATCTGGAGCCATTGCTCCATTGCTCAGCAATTGAGCTATTTTAGTGCCTGAGGAGAGCTATGGAGCCATCCTCTGTGCCCAGGGCGAACTTTGCTAGAACCATCCAGTCATGGCTGCAGGAGATAAGGAGAGAGAAACACAGAGAAAAGAAGGGGGAAGGGTGGAGAAGAAGATGATTGCTTCTCCTGTGTGTCCTGACCAGAAATCAAACCCGGGACATCCACACACCAGGCCAATGCTCTACCACAGAGCCAACCAGCCAGGGGTTGTAATTTTTGATATTATATATAACACTTAGTTGACCTCCTAATTCTTCTTCGAAATTGGCTTTGTTAGTCTTGGCCTTTTTTCTTCTTCTTCTTTTCCTGCATTTTTGGAACAGCTTGACAAGTTTCAGTCTATGCTTTTCCATTCTGCTAGACTACCTCTATTTTAAGTTTCAGGTTGGTAGTGAGAAACTTGAAAAAAATAATATTATGCTCTCTCTAAAAGATCAAGTCTGTCTCAGGAAGGTTAGTGAGATTAAAGCAGAAAGTGACATGACATGGGGGAGGAGATTATGGTTGGCCTTGACCCGACATCAGGATTTTGGTCAAGATTGGATGGGGAGATAGAGGTGAGAGTTTGTTGCTGCTGTGCAAGACTAAGGCTAGACACATTGTCCACCCAAGGAGAGCCAGACTTAAGATATCATACCCACCATACACAGAGTGATAAACCAAAGGAGGCAGGAGAAGTGAGCAGGCCATTGGGATGGCCAGGGTCTGTGACAATTGTCTAGATACCTTGGAGGTTGTTAGCGATTTAGCAAAAACTTAACTTGAATAAGGTCATTCCAACTGGAGGCAGCCATGCACTAGTCACCATCCCTTTCCCAGAAACAAACCTGCTCCCATAATAAGACATTATGGCACAATGGTCTAAGCAGGCCTCTTAAATCCAACAGGTGGCTTCCAACCCAAGTAGGTAAATGACCTTGAGTGAGGTTCTTGGTCTTCTCTAATCCTCTGTGAAATGAAGATGATTCCTAATTTCTATTTCACAAGCGAGAAAGGCCCTAAGAAAGGGGTTGGCAAACAATTAGTACTTAAGTACTATTGTTTTATCCCCCCCCCCTTTTTTTAAAAAAAAGGCAAAACAGTCTATTTAAAGTGATCAGGTTTCCTGATGCGAGAAATGGTGTCCTCATCCATCCAGCATCCTCCCTGTCCTCTTTATTTGGGGAGTCATTATTCAAGTGCATGTGTATGTCCACCTTCTGCAAATAGTGGCTCATCATCGCACTGAGAGCCATGCTGATGGATGCCTCATATCTCATGTGTGGGAGTCTTTCTCTTTCAGCTCTTAACTGGGGCTCAGAACTCAGCCATTCTTCACTTCCTGTATAGAAAAGTGAATCAACTTCCCTGTGCCAGTTTCCTAATCTATAAATAGAGAAACTCATAGCTAAGGTTACTACCGTAATTAAATAAATGGATGTGTAAAAGTGCCTAGTAAAGTGCTTAGCACATGCTATAGGGCAGTGGTTCTTAACCTGGGTTCTATTGAATCCTAGGGGTTCGATGAGTCAGTCTCAGGGGTTTGGAGAAGCCTCTGCCATGGAGGCCAGAATAAAGTAATACTGTAATTTGTTGTGAGTTCATGCACTTTGTTGGTTTTGTTCTTTGAACAAGGTGATGTTCATGCATAGCTCATTTTGTGCACCAGTAAAAAAACATATACCTATGTCTTGAATTTGGAAAAAAACACCATATTTTATTTATCACTAAAGAAGGGTTCGGTGAATGCGCATATGAAACTGGTGGGTTCAGTACCTCAAAAAAGGTTAAGAACCACTGCTGTAGGGCCTTGTATGGCCAGGAGCCGCCATTGTGGCCATCCACATGCAGGTTCCCATTGGATTCTGGCAGATGGTAAAGAAATGGTGGAGCGGAGGATGGTGGGCTATTCTGTTTTTTGGTGTCTCACCAAGACAGGCAAGCCACAAGAGAAGACAAGGGAAAAGCAGAAAACTTGCTTTTCCCATGGAAGGCAAGGGATCAGGGAGGCCCCTGCAATGGGGATAGCAGGAACTGAGAGAGTGAGCCCCTGCTGTGTCCACATTTTATAGTGTAGAAATCAAAACCTTTAATCCAATATACAAATAAGAAAGTCTCTGATACAGCCACTTATCTGAAGCATAATGGGATTCCTCATGAGAGTGCACCACCCCACATCATGCAACAGTCAAGGGTGTGGGGAAAAGATTAGTTTTAAAACTAAGCCTTAGGCTATAATAGCTTTGCCAGTTTACAACCTGTCTCTTACACCCAAAGCGAGCAAACATATATGTCATATTTAAAAACTTATTTGACCAACAGACCTCTGTAAAAATTGGTTAGATAATAATGGTTGAATGTGCTGCACTAGACGATGTAGTATTTGAGTGTATTCACTGGTGGCAGACTATCTAGGTCAAATACAGCCTCTGTCATTTGTTAGTTTCATGCCTTTGGGAAAGTTTCTTAAAGTTACTTAACTTCTCTGAGCCGGAGGTCCTCCCCTGTTAACTAGGGAAATAACGTCCATCTCAGAGGGTCATTCTGAGGATTAGTAGAAATGATGTATGTCAACTGCCTGGCACATTGAGACTGCTCAGCAAAAATGAGGCTTTATTATCACTACACTCCTAGCATAAGGTCACTTGCTCAAGGCTTTGTTAGATTTGGAATTATATTTAGGTCAAGAATGAGGGAGATGGCTCACCTGTTGTAATGAAAGTTGTATGTTAAATAGATGTGATGGGGCAAAGCTTGTTTACAGGGCTGTGGGAGAACCAGTCCATATTCCTTTATACCACCTGACTTACTGAAGATAGAACTCATCACATCCACAGTGAGCAAGTCCCGGCAGTGGTATGGGCTTGGGACATGATCTGAGGCTTTCCTGGATTATGCGTACAGATTTTTCAGCCAGTGCCCATATTTTAGACCCTTTTAATCTGGCTTTCAAAGACTGCTTGGCTTCCTTGAGAAGCAGTGTCATGTCCCCACATTCAGCTTTCCCATGAGGAGAGGAGAAAGTGTCTTCTTTCTATCCTAAGTCACTGTAGGGTGACTCTGAATCACCTGGTTGTATCCTTTCCTCTCTACACATTTCAGGATGGACATCCCAAATTCCCTTCAGATGTGACAGGAAGCCTGAATGCCTTGAAATTGTGGGTGTGCGAGCTACTAAATTAAGTATGCAAGATGAGAGAAAACAAAACCAAACAAAAGCCTTGATAGAGGGAACAAAGTAAGGGTTAAAATCACTTCCACCTTGAAGAAGTTAGAGGTAATTACAAAATAAAACCTCCGTATCACAGCTGTGGTTATCCACCCAAATGCCACCTTCACAGTTTGTGAATTCAGCTTTCTATGCATTAGTGGCTTTCCCCAAGTTAGTGGGTATGTTCTAATCATAAATGAATTCTTAATAGCTTCAAACCCAAAAGAATTATAGCACAAAGGTCACTGTTTATTTTCTAAATGGCTTTTTGTAGTGTAATATCAAATATCTATGATAAGAAGAGTTATTCTCTCTGAAACGGGTTGGGAAAAAAGAGGCCACTTTCCTCAAAGCTCTGGGGTAATAATGGCACATGAAAGACTGCAGTAAACGGACGCCCCAAGAGCAACTGTGTGCCCAGATGCATATAATCACAGGCTGTGTTTTAGGAAAAGTGAACTGTGGCTCAGCCTCTGAGAGCTGAGATGTGAGACTCTGAGATAAGACTGGTACTGTAAGAAAGACCACATTACCAAAGACTTCAGAAAGATCAAAATTCATTTGTTGTTCTCCTGAGAATCCAGGCTGATATGGAAGCTTTGTTGTAGTACACAGTCCTTAGAAGTCCAAGTTCTTTCATAATGCTTCTCATCCTTGGCCAGTCTGGCTTACAAGCATTATAAGGCGGAAAGAGCAAGGGGAGAGTGCACACTTGTTTTGAAGTCCAGGAGTCAGAAGTCTCATGCCTCATTTGTGCTCACACGCCATTGTTCAAAAACTCAGTCACATGGTACTTGTTCTGCAAGGAAAGCTGGGATATGTAGTCCTTATTCTGAGCAGTCATGGTCTCAGTTTAAAACCTAACAGCCACAGAGATTAAAAAGAAAGAAAGAAAAAAGGAAAAGGAATAAAGAAAGAGCACTTGAGAACTCTGATAGATTGTATTCTTAGGGCCTGAAGTTTTTCACCTGGATACACCACGGGGCCTAGAAGTCCCCATGCTAAGCCAGCCCTTAAAGCCTCACTCCATCACACTCCAACTACCAACTCCATCTATACTCAGAACTTTATGCCTCAGCAGCAGATTTTTCAGTCAGTGCCCATCTTTTAGACCCTGTTATTCTAGCTAGTCTAGTAGAGAAGAAAAGAAATACGTTAATAATAATACAAGTAAAAAGTTATACATGCCATAAAAGAAATTCTAATCGAGCATTAGAAAATTCAGAAGGTGAAGGGAATATCTCCTACACAAAGGCTACCCCTTTCCTGATCCAATCTTTTCCCACTCCTTATGCATTTATAAAGCCCAGTGACATTAGTCCTGAGAAATATGGCAGTGAAAAACAGGATGTTCTAAGCTGAGTTAACAAATGAGAGTAGGTTTCACTCTCGCTTAAGACACAGGCAGACAAGGTAAGCTAAGCTGCAGCCAGGTCTTCAAAAAGACGTTAGTACTGTTTTTCCCAAACAACTTTGCTAGCATTGGAGAAGTATATGAAATTCCACTTACTAGGGACACTCACTGACAAGGGAGAAAAGAAAATTAAACGTCCAGACTGACCTATATGAGGTGGAAGAATGAGCTAATATAAACTGTGGCAACCAGCATTTTTGGACCATGCTTTCACAGAAATAAGGCCAGTAAACATTTGACTAGTGTTTGGCATGCATGCTCGAAGAGAGGGTTTTCCTTTCTCTGCAGTTTTAGAGCAGAGCTTTATGAAACAGAAGTAGAGAATAAGACATAATGAAAATCAATTTGGATCAAGGAGTTTAGGAAGCTGAATAAAGGTACTACAATATCAAAAACAGATGTGGTTAAATATAAAAGTGATTTTTTTTATTGGATCTGAAATATGTTAAGAATATCCCTGGCATTCTCGTTTGTTTGTTTGGTCATTTGGTTGGTTTGTTATTTTTCTACTTGGGGAAAATAATTTTTTAAAATATATGTATGATATATTAAACTATGGAATTGTTTACCTAATCTGTAAGCTTCAGTTCCTTATCTGTAAACAGATAAAATGGAGTCCTCTGCATTTAAAACAATGGGATCTATTCCTGTATTCCTGTGAAACCTGGTATTTTATATCGGTTTCAATAAGATTATATTTGTGTAAGTGTAAATAATTCAGAACAAAAACATTTGGTTCCTCTGGACTAAATCACTTACTTCACGACTACATGAAGAGCTAAAATGCCCCCACTGAGCAAATGTGTGCTGGGTCACATAATTTTTACAAGAAATATATATATATATATATATATATATATATATTGATAAGTGTCTGTTTTTGAGATACGCTTCTAAATGTTGATTAGAAAAAGGGATAATATATCAACAATTCCTTTTCCTCCTTATTGTGATCATGTCCTTCTCCTCCCCCTCTTTCTCCTGTTCCTCCTCTTTCTTCTTTCTCTACTTTTTATTCTATTCTTTCTTCTCCACTTCTTTATCATCACATGGTTGTAATGATCAATAATAATAAGTAACTTTTTCTCTCCAGTATTCTTTCTTCCTCTATGTCAGGATATTCTTGCTTTATTTCACATAATTCAGGGGGTCACAATCCTTCCCGCTCTTTTGTAGCCCAAGGTGAGAACACATGTAAGATCCTGACATGTGGTCAGCAGGGAGGTGGCAGCTACCCCCAGAAAAGCTGAGTAGACATTTGTCAGATAGTTGAGATTTGATTTATAGAAGTTATGAAAGAGCTTCTGCCTTTATGATAAAAAATAATGTATGAAGGGGTTGCTTGTGGTGTTTTCCCCAATTATCACTTGGAAGAATTTGTCTGGAGAGGAGAAAAGAGTCCAGGACAAAATAAATAAATAAATAAATAAGAATTGTAAACAAGTGGAGGCAGGAGCGATAAGAGAGAATTAAGGATTAACTTAATAATAATTTTTAATACTTAAATTCAAATTTTCTGTACATAAATTTTTAGTTACATGGAAAAGCAAACATATTTTTAAAACTTGAATCACTTTAAGTTAGGTTTCTGTCATTTCTATGACAAATATCTATTAAATAAACATTTGATGGAATGAATTAACGTTAAGATTCAAGGTGTAAGTACTAGCACTTAAATTTTTAATCAAAAGAATACATGCAAAGTCTGTATATTACTTATAAAGATATATATATATATATACACACACACACACATACACATACACACACATATGTATATATCTTTTCAGAACACTCTTGTTAGATTGACATTATTTTGTTCTGGTCTGAATAAGTCATGTTTAGTAGATCACTCGATTTGAGATAAAATCTCTTAAAAGTTTTCAAACATAAAGGCATCTTTCTTATTGTATGGTTTGTTCTGTGAATGCTGGTATATTTATACTTGTCTGTAAAATTTGTATGGTTTACAAATAGTAGTATAAGACAAAAACTAACATTTATGCTGAGTGACATGCTCGGCTTGGAATAGGTATCACATTTGAAGAAAATAAAGAAAAACAACAAAATCTGCTATTTTCCATTTGCTTTTGACTTCATATTTAAATGCATAAAGTAAATATGGTAAGTATTTCACACATGTAAACACTGGTATCACATTTCTATTAATCATGTAGTACAACATTTGATATTCTCAATTAAACCCCTTAATTTGCCTGCTATAGTTCCTGCATTTCCTAGAGTTATTGCTCTCCTATTTTCCCAGATAACTTATTTAGGGAAAAATACAATAATGAAATGATCTTAAAATGAAAAGGCCTGGAAATAGTGCTCTTATTTAAATTACAATAGTTCACACTCATCTGAGATTTCTTCCTCTTTGCAATAATAACGCAGCTGTTTTCCTCAGGGTGTTCTCACAAGTTCATAAAGAAAAAAATGGTTATGAGCCTTCTGAAACCCCATGGAAGGCAGCTGTGTTTTTGATAAACTGGGCTACGGTTTCAACACTTCAAGCTATAGAAAAATTTACACGGGAATTTTCTGCATTATACGTCCATGAGCAATATATTTTCAACAGTAACAACGTGCACCATATTTAGTCAAAGTTTGCATAGTGAAGTGGTAAGGCTGAACCCCGTGAAATTAAAAACCTGACCTTCAGCAGAAGTCTCTGCTCTAAACCCACACAATGTCACTCATTCTGGCCTGTGAAAAAACGCAAGGGAAATTAAGGAAGAGTGAAGAGATGCTCTGGCTGAACTGCCCCATCAGACGTCTTAGCGTCACTTTTTTCTCCACATTCAGTAGAGGGGATCTGTCTCCCAGGGCTTAAGTGATGGAAGAGTTGGAACTCTGCCAATCCCAAATGCTCTCGTTGGGCGAAGCTGTGCTGGGTCTTCCCTGCTCTCTCACCTTTGCCACTCAAAGCCTTTATCCTTCTGATGTTGGGCAGGAAAAGAAACATTCTCCGATTGAATACATTTGAGAGTTTTCTTCCTTATTTTTGTGAGAAGCAATCTAGGCTGTGCTCACCCAGTTGCAAGAAGATGTGCCTGGAAAATGCTTGCCAGGGTGTTCGGTTCTGGGGAGCAGGTACTGGTGTTTCCCGGACCTGCCTTTGTGGTTGCCGCGGCGTTATATGGAGCAGCTTTCGGTCCGGTCCATCCTTCAGGAAGAGCCATCGCTTCTTGTCACGGCAGCTCTCTGCCAAGCTGACCCTCATTCATTCTGTGCCGGCTTCTTCCTTGGGGCATCATTTATCCTGCTGACTTTTTTTTTACGTAACCTTCTACCCTGAGCAGGTGCCATTGAAACAGGCCGTTAAAAAAAAAAGAAAAGAAAGAAAGAAAGAAGAAAAAGAAAGTTAAACTTCAATATATCCTGTGAGTTGTGTCTCTCTCAAGAGCCTTGTTGTATCATTTGCTTGCATGTTTCAAGGTGTGGTAACATTGGAATTACAAATATTCCCCAAGCTCATTTAATTAGGGCCTATAATTTGTGACCTCCTGGTATGGGTTGTGTGTTGAGTTATATGTACGTGTTTTCTAATGAAGGGGGCAGAGAGACAGACAAAGGAAGAAGTAACTAATAGAGTGTGATGCACACTATCAGAGAAGTAAGCAGCACCTGCAGTGTTGGAACCAAGGACTCTTCTGTGGGATGAAATGAGCAGTTTAATCATTCCTGCGCATTGGGCATCCCAGGAGCAGCCAGCCAGCTCACAGTGCTGCCGACGTGTGTCACTGAATCAGCTGTCTCACGTTAGTCTCCATTGGTAGGTGAGGCTCCAAGAGGTAAAATATTTTTTCAAAGGTCTTAGAATTAGTCAACAGCAGAGGATTGAAGGGTGTGTCTGTTTCCAAAGCCCGTCTTTCTTACTTCTTCCTAAATCTGATTTTATATATCTCTGTCATATGGTCCTGGAATCAAGGCTCTAAGGTCATATTTGTTGCCTATTAGAATAATGGTCATTGCTTAATATAGATAAAAGTAAATTATATTGATTTGATTAACTTACCACGTTCATACTCTCACCGGTACTTTTCATTAGGTCTAGGGTGGCAATCTGTCACATCTGTCAAAACAACTCCACGTGTCTTGTGGTAGACATGCTTAATCAAGTACCATCCTCTGATCAGCTTCTCACAGGCATTGTCAGGGGGGCCCTCCACACAGTACTCCGGATGGCTGCTTCTCAAAAGGAGCCAGCCTTAGCAACTGTTATGAGTTGAATTGTGTTACACCCCAAATTTATATGTTGAAGTTGTAACCCCAAGTACAACTGACCTTATTTGGAGACAGAAGTAATCAGGCAAAATGAATTAAGTTGGGCTATAACTCCATATAACTGGTTGCCTTATAAAAGGGAAAAATTTGGAGATAGTCATGAACACGGAGAGAAGAATACCACATGAAGATAAAGGCAGAAATCTACAAGTGAAGGAAGAGAGAAGGTATCTAGCAAACCCCTGGAAGCCAGGAGAGCAGGATGGAATGCATTCTCTCTCATATCCTTGAGAAGGAACCCACCCTGCTAATCCCTTGAGCCTAGACTTCTAGGGTCCAGACTATAAGACAGGACATTTCTGTTATTTAAGCCACACAGTTTGTGGCACTTTGTCCCAGCAGCCAAGGCAAACTAGTACAGCAGGCAAGATAAAAGGTGTTTTCTATTAAGGTGACAAACTTTTTTACAATGAAAAGTAGAACAAAAATAAATTGAAGAAAATAATATTGTAAATAAAAGAAACATTTTATTCATTGTAACAATAATACACTATAATATGGAAAATGCATAAAAACATTTGTAATATTTTATGTTGTAATAATGCTTACATGTCTATTAGTTTTTAATAATAATTGTAAGAAAAAAGTACTCATTTAGGTACAAATATGTCACATCACATGCAATGGATTGACTCTGCATTGATCGAATACGGACATTTACAGATTAGTCTTCCAATATCAAAAAGGAGGACATGTAGGAGGACAGTTTGTTTTTGAGGTAGGACAGAATTTATAAAAGAAGGACTGTCATCCCTTAAGGAGGGAAATTGGTCACCTTATTTCTGTTGCTGTATTTGGGAAAGTAAGCAACTAAAGAAAACAAAAATATAAATAAAGAACTTGACTCTCCTGTGTCTTCTGCAACTATGATGGCATCCATTGCTGAACTAGATTATTCTTATCCAAATTCTCATTAAAGTCAACGTAACATAAGAACCCATGCAGCACAATAAATCAGCAATTGATAACACTAGGTGCTGTCTACCTCAAATGTCCTTTAAGCTAAGCAAGGTTAGCATCTCATGGAGCAAATCATGACCACATTCGTTTGTAGAGAACTAATCACATATTGGGGGAGTGTGCTCTGTGGGGCAGTGGAAGTCTTCCCTTGGCCAATATTCCTCAGCGCCCATCCAAATTGTGCCTGTAAGAAAGGGTAGCTGTCTATGCTGGGGGAGGGTACAGCTATGCCAATAATTCCAATGACAGTCCTTGTGATGTTTACCCATGCCAATTCAACAAACGGTTAATTATCCTAAGTAGAAGAATGCTAGTCGAAAGATGTGTGGGTGGACGTGTCTGTATGTATGTATCTAATCATATATGAAAATTGAATGATCTTATACTCTCTTCTTAAATGAATGAATGAATAATGCATGACATGATGTCAAAAAAAGATCACGGGCTTTGGAATGGGTCAGAACTGGGTTACAAGGACTACGAGAGAGAACGTTTGGAAAAGCACTGACACAGAAACGTTACTTGCTCCCGCTCCTTGCCCTCCTTAGCACCCTGAAGCAAGCACTGCTGTCTCCCTGTCACTGGGCATCTCGCCTTCCTGTTCCTCTTTCTAGCTTTGGTAGAGCTTTATCGAAGCAGAACTAGTTGAACGTGGTTGAATAAGTCTCATTTCCCGTACAATAATAATTTCTTCATTTCTTTTTTTGTTTGTTTGTTTGAAAAGAATGACTACTTTAAAACCAATCCTTGGGGAATTAAAGTTTTATTAATCAATTAACATCATGACACAGAGGAGCGCATCAGCAGAAACCAAGCATCACATGCTGATTTAGTGATCTGAGAGTATATGGAAATGACATGCACATCCATTTATGTCTCTCAAGGTGCACATTACTGTCATAGCCCTGCATTTCCAAGTCATCTGTGCAGAGTGTTACCACTCTTCTGAATTGCCCTATTCACCAGCTGGCTCCAAAGACATGTTCAGCTGTTAGGGAACTTTGCATAAGGTAGCTAACTATTGTTTGTGCCTTGTGGATTTCACACTGGTGTCATACCTGGGTCTTTTTAGCTGCTAGAGAACACAAATAGAACTAGAGAATTAAAGAAATGCCCCTTGCTGTCCCCTCTATCGTAGCTTAAGTTCTTTTAAAGCAATAAATTACTCAAAATCGACCTGAGAATGTAGCGGGGCACCAGTGTCTTACAGAGAGCGGCACACGCTCAGCATTACCTTGGCTCAAGGATGTGATGCTCTCCAAGCTGTGATTGTTGACTTGGCTACCATCTCCTTGCCAAAATTATAAGTAGCAGTGCTCTATAAAAATTTTCTCTGGTCAGGACATTCCTTCCAACTTTTGCTCCAAGATCCTGCTTCTGAATCCTCTCCTCCTAAAACTGGAGTTCTCTTTAAATTCTGGTGTGAATGAGTAGTATAAGTATGTTTGTGCAATAGTTAAGACTTATACTAAAATATTATTCCTTGTTTACCTGAAATTCAAAGTTAACTGGTTATCCTATATTTTTCTTTGCCAAATCTGGCAACCCTTAATTACATTAGCTTGCAAAATAATGAACCCTTTTCTAAAGAAACCAACATCAATGTAAGTTTATGTTGTGATTGCATTTTTGTATATACATTCACCTTATTAATAAAAGTAACCAAGTAAGAAATACTATACCGTGGAGTTATATTGTTTTTTCACTCTCACCTCTGTCTTTAAGTAGTTGAGAAACATTTGATAGAAGCTTGGCCTCTACAAACCACAGTCTCTTCTTCTCAGAATTGGAAAAGGTAATATAAGAGGATTATTTATAATTGTTTAATATTCTTATTTGCCTGAAGAAACAAATTATGAAGCCAACAATATAAATGATTATGCTGGTGTCATACGTTGTGTGCGTGTGTTTGCATCTGAAGATGCTGTAAGAAGACAGCATCAGTAGCCAGGTAGTCAGTTGGTTAGAATGTCACCCTGATATGCCAAGGCTGTGGGTTTGATCCCTGGTGAGGCAATCATACAAGAATCACCTAATGAATGCATAAATAAGTGAAACAACAAATCAGTGTTTTTCTCTCTTCTTCTCTCTCTATCTCTCTCTTGTTCTCTCTTTATCCCTCTCTTCCTCTCTCTCTCTAAAATAATAATGATAAAAAAAACGATAGAACTGCTTTTCCAAAAATAAAGATGTTTCGTTGTACTAATCCAGCTACACCTTCCTCAGCACAGGCTGAAAGGATCAGCAAAGCCCTTGGTTCACGTTGAAGTGAGATGCAGACTAAACCCTTTTGGAAGTAGAGCTGAGACATGGAAGAAATGTCATGTGGCAGGTGACAGCTTTCCCTGCTCTCTGACAAAGGCACCAACTGGAAGCTCACCAACAAGTCTGCTATAGAACATAGTGCTGAAATAATGCGTTAGCATGTGTAGTGAGCAAACAACTTGTTTTTGTCTCCACAATTCTCTTTCCTCAATGACATCACCAGGTAGTGTCAGAATGGCCAGGGCAAAGATGATTATAACTGGATTATTAGAAAGCAGTTCAGCATATAGCAAGTAAAACTAGATATGCTGATAAAAAAACAAGTATTCAAAGGTGAGGACAATAGAGTTTAGATTTCATTTCTCCCACCTTGCATAATTTGTAATGCAGATACAGTGTTTGCTGCAAAATATTGCATAACATATGGAGATCGAAATCAAAATGAGCTCAACGGCACCACCAAATGCATTACTTTTCCCCCTTTCTTTCCAATATAAGTGATAACTCGCTAGAAGAAAAAGGATGCAGAGTATTTCAAACTTAAATATAAGGATCATATTCTTTCTGAATCATAGCGACTGACATTGGATACAAAAAAGGAGAATTTTTAATGCATTTAGTCAAGGGTACAAACATCATTTTCAGTGGTTTGAAACATATGCAGAATACAAATTATAGAGCCAAGAGATTTATAAATACAGCAAACTCTTCTGTTCTCAGATAAACTGTAAAAATAAATGAAGTCACCAATAATATCAAGTGTAATTTAATAATAACTTTTCATTCAACATTTAATAGTTTCCAGATGGCTTGATATTTCTCCCAAAATAAAGATGGTATATACATACATAAAAGCAAATAGTTAATTATTTTCTAGGAAAAGAAGCAAAAATGTGATAAAAATGTGCCACTTATTTATCAATTACATTTCATTAAGATCATGGGTATCACATAGAAAAATTTTTATCTAGATATTTATTCAATATGCTTTTGGAAATTTTAACTCATTCAGGAAGTATTTATTTTTCTCCCTGCTTAATTTTTTTCATTAATGTTTTTATGTGTGCAATGTTTTTATTTTGTATCATTAGTTGCCAGATGGTTAAGAAAAAAACACCTCATTTTTTTTCTCCTTTAGCACAAGTTCAAAAATAGCTTTAACTAAGTATAAATAGAAGCTTAGTAAATGTTTGTCTTTCTACTAAAGCCTGAAGCATGGTAGTTTAAATGTGATTAATGACTGATTTTTATCTGTACCTTTCTGGGCAGTTCATTCTTTTAATAAAAAGAATATGAGTTTAGAGTTAGAACTGGTTGTGACACTTAAGGGCTTTGTAAACTTGAGCCGGTGACTATCTATCTGAGACTTCAGTTTTCTCTATATCCAAATGTGACTATTAATAGGCTCACTCTGAAAATTAAGATACAAGCAAAGAATATAATATCTCACAAATTACAGCTTCTCAGCTAAAGCTAGTGACTTGTTACTTCTCTCCTCTCCTTTCCCTGATTTCTCTGAAAGTATAATCTGTAACTTTGCTGTTGTTGTTGTCTTTGAGACCCAAGAGAGGCAGAAGTGTAGTAAAATACGTTTGGGAAGGAACAGAGATGTAAGATCTATTTGAGAAGTTACATGAGTTGATACCATATAAAGTGATGACTAAAAGCTCTGCTATGCCGGAATGTTACTGATGTAATAGAAAATGATCTGGGAAGAAATGAAATCAATTTATCAGACACCGAGTGGCCCCTGAATTGTATAAAACCTGGATGTTATTGTATGCTCACAGACACAAATATGAACAGGGCATCGTCTTTGCCCTAAAGGTGCAACTGATTTCATGAAGAGATAAAATAAGTTATAAAGTCTCCATAAAACAGAGAAAAATAAAAGAAATGCTTGAGGTATGAGCAGTGTGCTAAGAGATAGGAGGAAAAAAAACTTTGCTTTGATATGAACTTCAGTGAGCGGTGTGTCAAACAGAAAAAACCAGCAAAATGGCAAAAACATGACTTAATTTTTCTCATTGTTCCATATCCTCATTTTACATAACTTTGGAGTTTAACTACAATATACATATTATATAATGTGTTAAGTTTTAGGTTAAAAGATAATATCGTGAAAAACAAAGGATAAAAGTACTCTATCCAAAACCAAAGTAATGCGTTGCTAAAGGGGTCATATAGATCAGTGAACATATTGGTCCATAACTTATTAATTTATTTAAAGAAATGTATGCCAAAGTGATTCAGAGGTGATTGACCGTATCTAGTATAGCAGAGTGATGGCGACTTCCTAAGTGAATCACTGTGTTTTGTTGTTGTATTCAGTTGTTTATATTATTATTTTTTTGAGAGAGGAAAGGGACAAGAAGATAGAAACATCAACTTGTCGCTTCCCTTAGTTGGGCTCCCACTGAGCGTGCCCTGAGCAGGGTTTGAATCAACACTGTTGGGATATAGACAGCAATCCTGGGATTGAACCCACAACCTTGGGGCTTCGGAATGATGCTTTATCCACTGTGCCACTGGCCAGGGCTATATAATTATTTTAAAATTTTTATTTACTGATTTTAGAGAGAGAGAGAGAGGAAGAGAAAGTGAAAGACAGAAAGAAAGCAAGAGAGAGAGAATAATGCAACAATGTGTTGTTCCACTTATTTTTGCATTTTTTGGTTAATTCTAACAAGTGTCCTGACTTAGGATCGAACCTGAAACCTGGGCGTATCAAGAGGATGCTCTAACCAACTAACTGAACTACCTGGTCAGGGCTCAGTTGTCTATATTATTTATCTCTTTTATTTATGTTTTAGTAAGCATTCCAGCATATGCTTTATTAGCATTATATTTTTATTGAGGTAAAATTCACATACACTATAAAACACAAATATTAAGTGTACTTGTAAATGCATTTAAAAAACTTATTCTAGAGCAGTTTTAGGTTCACAGAAAAATTGAGAGGATGGTAATCAATGCATTTTGACTAATGCGTATCTGTGTGACTTACATCTGTCTACATTGAGAATAGCATCCTTCCATCATCCCGAAAAGTTCCTGAACCACCTTTGCAGACAACTGTATTCTGATGTTTCTGCTCATAGATTAGTTTTTCTTATTCTGGAACTTCTTATATAGATAAAAAGTTAAAAAAAAGAATAAAATCTGTGCTCTTTTGTGTCCAGATTCCTTTACCCAGCATAGTGTTTTTGAAATTCAACTGTGTTGGGTTTTTTTTTCTATTCTTGAGTTGGATTTAGTGACGTCTTGTTAAATGCTTAACAACTGGCTCTCAAAAACAAAAAAAATAAAACACTCTGAATGGGGGCGGGGGTTGGCCAATTTTCCTGATGTAACTACTCTAAAAGTAGCAAGTTTCAAGCAACTAATAAGTTGTCAGTCACTTTGAAAAATTTCTGCAAATTGAACAGTCAGGTCTCATGACCTGGTGGCAAGAGCCAGGTTCAGCCCAACACTGGTCATTTTCCAGTGTACGAACACAGCACAATTTATCAAGTCTACTCTTGATGTGAATATGTAAGCCTTTTCTACTTTTATATATTATGATTTAAGTTCCCATAAACATTCTTATACAAGTCTTTGATTGAACATACATTTTTATTACTCCTTGGTAAATACCTAGAAGTAGAATTGCTTCATCATGTGTATGTTATGTACAAAATGTTGGCTCTGAGTCCTATGATGAGTAATGTCCATAGTGTAAATATATCTTTATGAAAAAAAAAATTGCCAAACAGCTGGCCAAAGGTATTGTAACATTTTATACTCCAACAACAAAGTGTAGTTGTTCCATATCTTTGCCAATATTTGGTATCAACAGTCCTTTTATTTTTAGTCATTTTAATGAAAGTCATGTCTGGTTTTGTGTATGTGTTTAATCTTATGACTAATGGTGATGATTAGCATTTTATGTGCTTATTGGCCATCTGTATATTTTCCTGTGTAAAGTGTCTGTTTAACTGTGGGAAATTTTTGGATCTTCTTGTTATTGAGATGTAGAGTTTTTTATATACTATTAAGTTCTTTGTTATATATATGTATATATATAAACATTATATATAATATATTATATATAAAATTAAATATTTTCTCCAAAGTTTTGATTTGATTAGTTATTTTCCTTATGGTGCTCTTTTGAAATAAATATTAATAAAAGTTAATTATTAGAACAGTTTAGATTTATAGCCAAATTGAATGGAGAGTTACACTATAATCCTTATCCTCACCATACAAACACACACAACTTTCCCCTCCATCGACACCCCACATATGATGAGTTTTGATAACCAAGAATTTGTTTAAAATTCTATTTATAATATATTTCAGATTGTATTTTCTGTGACCTAAAAAAACCTTGCCTATTCCAAATTAATATACATGTTTTTTTCTAGAAGTTTTATTATTTTAGATTTAGGCCTATTAATTATTTCAATTTAATGATTGTATAGCATAAGAATTAGATGTTGAGATATAATTTACTCTATATACATATCTAGTTGTTTTAGCATTATTTACAAAACAAGTTTCTTTACCCCATTGAATTTCTTCAGCATCTTTGTTGGGAAACAATTGACCACCAAAGTCTAGGCCTAATTCTGGACTCTATTGTATTCCATTAATTAGTTTATCTGAAATTAATATATAACTCTCTTAATTTTTATAGATTTATAAGCACTCTTGAAATTAGGTATTATATTTTCTCCCACTTGAGTTTTTTAAAACTTTTGGTTATTATATGTTCTTTATAAGTTTTATATTTTAAGATCAACTAGTCGATGCTATAAAATGATCTGTGAGTTTGTTTTGGAATGTGATCAATATTTAGATCAATTTTTGAAGAATGACCTCATGACAATATTGACTCTCAACCCATAAATCTGTTTTATTTTTTATTTAGGTCTATAATTTTTTTTAAGGATGCTTTGCAGTTCTTAGTATATAAATCTTCTATGTATTTTGTCAAACTTGTCTCTAAACATTTTTTTCTGATGCTATTATAAATAATATTGTTTTGAATTTTATTTTCCAATTTGTAATGACTATTATGTAGATTTATAATCGATTATTAATTGGCCTTATAATCTTTGAGCTACCAAAATTTACTTATTAGTTCAATAACATTTTGAAGGTTCTTTAGGATTTTCTACATCAACAATTTTATTGTCTGTGAGTGAAGATAGCTGTACTGATTTTTTATAATGATTATATTCTTTTATTTTCCTCTTGTCTTTAGTACAGTGTTTAATATAAGTGGTAAAATCCTTGCCTTGTTGTCCACCTTAAGAATAAAGGACTCACCTTCTATTTTAAACAGAAAGCATTAGGATGTATTCTCTAAACATTCGTATAGTTGCACAAGTCTCTATTTTGCCTTTTTTTTCAGTAGTATTTTTAAAGACTATCGAATTTTAGTGTGATAGTTTTGGGTATTTTTTCAGCACTCGAATGATGTTTTGCTATTCTTTTTTTTTGCTTTCATTATTTCTGATGAAAATTAGTTACATGATATGACGTTTTACTCATGTATGTAATGTCTTTTTTCTTGCTGGTTTTAAGAGTATTTTTCTTAGATTTCATTTTCAGATATTTCACTATGACATCTAACTGAGGTTTCCTTTGTGTTTCTTTGCTCAGGGCTTGGTGAGCCACCTAAATTTGTGGCTTGGTACATTTTTTTTCTAGTTTAGGATAAGTTTGGCCATTGTTTCTTTAAATAATTTTTTTTTCTGGTCTCATCTCACTCTCTCTCTCTTATTTAATTCTAGTATTCCAGTTATCAACAAGTCAGAACCAGCTGATATTTTTCTACATCTCATTATGCTCTATTTTTTTTGTATATTTTCTCTTGCCTAAGTGTAAATACTTTCTCTTGCTCTGTCTCCAAATCTGATGTTTTTCAGAGACTTTCATTTGTTATTTATTACACTTACTGAATTTTAAATTTAAGTATTAATTTCCCAGTTCTAGAGTAATAATGTGGCTCTTTTTATTGTTTTCATTACTTGACTGACATTATCTGTTCATTCACTGTCAACATTATTTTCTTTAAATTCTTGAAAATACAAGAGTGCCCATGAACACACCCTGAATTCATCTTCTTTTCTATTTCATTGTTTAATTTTCTGATTTGGGGGCCTTGATGACTCTGGACAAAATGACTTTCACAAGGCTATTCAATTACTACAGATAGCAAACAACTTGCCTAGGGGTGTGCCTTTCTACGCAACCCAACCAATTCAAAACCTACACCTCCAGTCACCCTCTAATTTGCTCTCTTAGTCTCTGAGCCACTGTTTATCTGCCCCAATGTCTCCAGTGCCAGGTTTCAGGGACATAGGGACAGCCCTGATGCCCCAGAGATCACTGAAATTATTTAAACTAGCCAAACCTCAACCTATTTACCCTGCCTTGTCTATCTTTCCACAGAAACTACAATTAATTATATCCCCCTTCCTCCTCTTGCCTGCCTCCGGGTCAAATATGGTGCTTTCCCCCACAGTATAGCATGCCCCTTTCTCTTAGGATCTGTGAGAACAACAAACTGTCTTTCTCATGGCAACTGTCTCCTGATCTCTTGACTTTGTCATAACTAACTAATAATAAAACGTATATTATAAAAAAAACGCATACATATATACATACATACACAGTGGTGGGACTCAAATAATTTAACAACTAATTCTCTGCCCTTATGACCATTTTAAGTGTAAAAAAACGATGTATCAAAATGTAGTTTATTAGTTCATGCATTTAATACTTAAATAAGAATAATAAAAAAGATATACAAAACTAGATTATGTTATGAGTTTTAAAATATTAATGAAAAATATTAAATAATACCTGACAAAAACAATAAAACTGTTAAGATATTTCCATATTGCTTCTTGCTTTTATTTTTACAGGGACAGAGAGAGAGGGTCAGAGAGAGGAACAGATAGGGACAGACAGACAGGAATGGAGAGAGGTGAGAAGCATCAATCATTAGTTTCTCATTGCCGTTGCGACACCTTAGTTGTTCATTGATTGCTTTCTCACATGTGATTTGACTGCAGGCCTTCAGCAGACCGAGCAACCCCTTGCTGGAGCCAGCGACCTTGGGTCCAAGCTGGTGAGCTTTTGCCCAATCCAGATGGACCTGTGCTCAAGCTGGCGACCTCGGGGTCTCGAACCTGGGTGTTCTGCATTCCAATTTGATGCTCTATCCACTGCACCACCGCCTGGTCAGGACATATTGCTTCTTAATTGGCATCCTCACTTATATTATTTTTCACCTATGGATGGAATGAACATTACTATAGGCACTTAAAATACGCTGTTGCACAGATGAACGTTAAAAAAGAGTAAGGAATCTAAATTTGTGATTTTTACACTGTGCAACTGCCCGGGCTCTTATCTTAGAGAGAATCCTGATTACAAGTGCCATTTTAACAACTAGTTTGCCAAACTTAACAAAATATTATGTATTAGTTCTGCCGAACCAGGGCAAACCTGTTGAATCCCACCACGTAACATATAATATGTTAACATAATATATATTAACATTATTATCCAGAAATTTTTTTCAGTTGTGGGCCATATTTTTATGCTTCTTTATGTGTTTTGTATTTTTGTAAATTAAATACTGGAAATTCTTGATTGTCAAAGCCGGAACCAGAAAAACACTAATACATGTTTAATGTGTTCTTTTTTTTATTTGTAAAGAACATTTGGCTCAGTGATAGAGCATCGGCCCAACATATAGATGTCCTCAATTTGATTCCTGGTCAGGGCACACAGGAGAAACTCCCATATGCTCCTCTACCCCTCCCCTTCTCACTTCTCTCTCACTTTCTCTCCCACCTCCTTTCCTGCAGCCGTGGCTTGATTGGAGCAAGTTGGACCCAAATGCTGAGGATGGCTTCCACCTCAGGCACTAAAAAGAGCTCGGTTGTTGAGCAATGGAACAATGCCCCAGATGGGCAGAGCATCACCTCCTAGTGGGCTTGCAGAGTGGATCTCACTGAGGCTGCATGAGGGAGTCTGTCTTGGCCTTCCTGCCTTTCACCGATTAAAAAAAAAGTGAGATAATATTAATGGTTTTCTGAGGGAAATAAAACATAAAAATTTCCTATAATTTTCCTATTACTCATTCTGGTATAGCTTTAGTATTGTTTTTCAATATTTGCTGACTTCAAGCAATATCTGTGAATTTTTTGTTCTTTTTTTATTTTAAATCTTTCATAGGTGCTATAATTTTTTCACAAGTTATTCCTTTTCACAATGAATTTCTCTATGAACTTGCTGTATCTTATGCATCAGGTTTTTGAGACCTCAGTTGTTCATTGTATTATGATGAGCCCATTAGGAACTATGTCAAGAAACTCATTACAATTTTAGTGCTTTCACAAAAGAGCTATGATAATAAAAAATGCAAGGAAATGTAGCTTAATAAAGTATATTTCAGAATTTCTAATTTTATAAAGCTATAATAGGATTTATTGTAAAGCTCCATAGAATATGATTAATTCTAGTCTGCACAGATCCAGTAATTATTTTTGAAATAGATTTAGTTGATTTCCTAATATTTAATTGGTTTGATACAGGATCTGATTGATTTAATCGCTAATAGAGTATAAAACAATTTGACCATATTTCAGAATAAGAAGATAAGGTCAGTAGTATGTAGATATGATCAAAATCATAGATCACTAAATTGAGAAATAATTTCTCTAGTGTTTCAGGCCATCCTAATAGTTAATTTGAGTCACTGTATTGTCAGTTCCATTGACAGGTGCTCAATAGACATACCCTACAAACAGACTGAACTCAGACTTATGGAAAAACAAAGAAGTCAAGATTACACTCACTGTCTTTGTGTTAGTCTTCTATGGGAGTCATAATAATATACCATAGATTGAATGGATAGACAACAGGATGTTGTTTCTCACAGTTCTGGTGGCTGGACTTCCAAGGTCAAGGTTTCAGCACGTTTGCTTTCTCCTGAGGCTTCCCCACTTGGCTTGCAGCCTTTGTGCTGTGCCCTCATATGACCTTCCTTCTATGCATGCATAGCCTTAGTCTCTCTCTTCTTAGGAGGGCACAAGTCATGTTGAATTAAGGCCCCACACTTATGACCTTATTTAACCTCCATTACCTCCCTAAAGGCCCTTTCTTCAAATTTAGTCATATGGGGGTGGGGACCTGTCCAAATGTATTTCAGGAGACATTATGCAGTCTATAACAATTTTTATGTTATAGCATATTCATATATGAGTACGGAGTAAATAACTGAAGAAAAAGAATAAGCTATACAATTTCTGCTCTTAAGTTTTGTAAACAAGATTGAAGGAATTTTTGAAGAGAGAACACTGAAATATCATGACCAGGTGATGAAGTTTGAGGACCAACTGAGATAAAAAATATGTGCACATACTTTGGAATTTAGAAAACATGATACAAACATAAGATGTTTAGCATTATATGCATTAACATGCAGACCTCCTAGGATCTCTTTTATTTGTCTTTCTGGTGATGTGCTTTTTGGGTAGATTCCTTACACCTTAGTATGGATTGAAGTCCACATATTTTCTCCTTAAAGATGATTTCTTAATCCGAAGTACTAATTATAATCATTTGCCATCTGGTGATGGGCTTTGGGGACTAGAAAACTTTTAAGTTCATATAAACTTATTTTGCCTCTGGGTAAGTGTAGTCCATTTAGCAGAGACTTCCAGGGCAGGAGTACAGCTGAGAAACAGGGCCCAGGCTTACAGAGGTACTGGCTATGAGAAGGGTGTAGTCAAAAAGGTTCTGAACAGTTAGGCAAAAAAAAGATATAACAATATGGCACATAAATGTAGATTTTTTTTGAATCTCACTCTTGATAGGAAAAGTAAAATTTAATTCAGTTACTCAACTCATGCCTGAATATTTCCTCATTTAGGTTTTAATCTTTTGCAAAAGTTACAAATCAGTTACCTACAGTTACAGCATTTCCTATAGTCATGTATATTTGTACTGCCCAAGATTTAAAATCTCTTTGATTTTCTCCCCTATATTAGATATGTGGCTTCTCCTGACAAAGATAAATAAAAGGAATCTAGCCATAGCACAGGCTCAAGCATCTGGAACTGAGTGGCAGCCACATCTTAAAACGGCATGGGCTCACCTGTTCATCATTGTCCCATTACACTGATGTCGCTCATGCATGGTATCTACCCAGACCCTGGAACCATTTGAATTCTTAAACCGTTGATGCCTTAGTGATAGGGAATTGTCACATTTGAAGACAAAGTGCTTTAAATCTGAACCATTCTCAGGACATGCATGCTTTCCCCCAATTCTAAATGTTCCATTTCTTTATATCAAAGAGAAGAGATTCTTGGCAACTCTCCCCAGCTTGGCCTATTATAATGCATTTCTTATTTGCGTGAATTTCTGCAAATGAAGTACATTGTTTAAGGAGAAAGGGTCGTGTCAGTTTTTTCTCAGAGCCAAACACATTGTTATTTGCACATATCAAGTCCTTGGACATTTTCCCCAAGGCACAGAGTACCTGACCTGGTAAGATTGCCATCCGTGTCCCCACTGGGTGTGACACGAAGTGCCCATTCTATCCTTTCTCTAGTCATAGCTTCTACCATTGGGTGAGATGCCTTCAGGATCAAAAAGGCATGGCCACCCAGAGCCAAGTCATCCTTCTATCTCCCCTATTCTAGATCGTGCTACTAGAATCTTTTGCTCCACTGATCCGAAGCCACTTCCCAGGCCTACCAGGTTTATGCTCTGGTTTGTCATTTGAGGGGAGACTGAGCCACCATTGTGACTACTCCTGGGGGAATACTCACTGTGAATACACCCTGAGGGTTGCCAAGGGTTGCCCCATGTGCTCTGGGTCTCCACATACAAATGGTAAGGCACCTTGTGGAGTGAGAGAAAAAAAGGCAGGGCTGGCTGGGCCCAGGATCTCCAGCTGTGGTATTTCCCTGGACCCACAGGATTAGAGGTGGTCCCAATCCTGGTCTACTTTTCCAGTCCCAACTCCTGCCTCCACTCAGCTCCACTGACCCAGATCTTCTTCTGGCCCCTCAAGCTGGTCAAACTCGCTATCTTTATTCAAGTTCTTTCCTTTGTTAGGATGACACTTTACCTGATTAGTTCTGTGATGGTCTCCTTCTAGTTATTTAAACCTGAGCTGAAAAATCACCTCCTCTCCTAGAGTGTCTAAAGTGGTCTTCCCAGGATCTACCATAGTGTGGTTCATGGTGATAGTTAACAAATAATTGACTGAGTCACTGCGTGAATGGATATTTGTTGACTCTGTGTGATATGAAGACAACCATGTGTTAAAAGTAAATTATACTGTCAGCATGAATCAGGATAGGCTAGGTTAAACCGCAATAAGCCTCTGGTTTAAAACATGACTTCTCATTCACACTACATTGCTACCATTGCTACTGTGGGTTAGCTGGGGGCTTGATCGTGTGTTGTTATTATTCTGGGACCCTGATGGACAGATTCTTCCCCATCCGGAGCAACACCCATAGCTGTGGTGCAGGGAAAGAGGGAAGTATCAAAGCACGAGCTGGTTCTTAAAACATCAACACAAAACACAGCCTTATGGAAGTAACATCCAATAGGCTTTGCTCAAATTTTGTTGGCCATATGACTGTGCCTAACTTTCAAAGTGGTGCCTTCATGGAAGACGACGAGAAACATGTGTTGAACAGCTCTAGCCATGACCACATGTCTACTGGACAGATTCTTTCTCTCCACATTTTATAGGACATATATTATATTTACAGGATATTTTGTGTGGCATAGAAAGAGCTTAAGTTGTGATCCAAGTCCACATATTATTTGTGAGTGGTCATCAGTATTATAAAAATATATTTTAACAAAGCTGGATTTGATTAACAGCAAAGGCTGTTTTCTTACATATTTTTTTTTACCGCGTTTTAGTGTTAGAAAGATTTTTACGTCTTTAAAATTGGTAATAACTTTGCATTCCTTTTAAATGTGATTGCTTCTGACATATCCGCCGATATGTTTAAAATAAAATGACAGAAAATCAAGTGGGCTATTCTCCTGCATACACACGGTTCCATAATGAAATTATTCCTGCTGTGAAGAAACAACTGTGCGTTTTGCAGCTGGTCACAATTGGTGCAAACAGAGGGTCTATACATCTTTAATGGAGTGTATTTCTCAACCTCTTCTGACAAGTGCAGCTTCTCTCTCACGCAATTAAGTCAGCAATCCTTGATTTCAGGCTTTCATTAGGGAGACGTGACGTATCATGTATCGCATGCAGAAAAGCGGCGTCCTGAAGGTTGCTTTTTAATCTATTCTTTCTCGCTTCTCCTTTTTCTCCTTCTGGCTGTCTCTTTCTAAGTTCCAATTATCTGTTCATCAGACTCTGTGTACACAATTTGAATCTATGAAAGAGAGTTAGATAAATTTCATTATCATTCTTGCATATTTTGCAAAATAAAAGAATTAAATCAGCACTTAAAGTTTGCGTCTTTAAGGTCTTTATTTTCTATCTTTTTTTGTTATTGTTGTTTTTTAAATAGTCTACTGATTTTTAAAGTTAATACATGCCTTTGGATCCAAGAGAACAAAGACTTTCTTGGAAGGAGTGTCCTTCTGTATTTATCAGCTTCATCAGAGAAATAAATGGTCGTCTCTACATGACAGGCTGCCAAACTGTACAGAGAAACATCCTAACTGTCGTTTCTGGTCAAATTGTTGGATGTGGTCTGTTTCTATGGGAAATAGTCAGTGGAGCCCAGAGCTATTTTTATTCTAAATAAGACTTGGAAAGATAAGTCATAATGAAAGAGTTGTCATAAAATATTTAAAGGGAGATCATTCCTCAAAATGTTCTTAGGAATATTTGCTGTCTGTGGCAAATCAAATGTTTGTAAGTATGTGTCATGTATTTCTACAGAAAACTTTTCCATCTCTACTGAAAAACAAGGAGGAAAGAATGATTACTATCTATTGAGGCTCTCTACATGCTCATCACCATGCTAGATGCTTTACTTAATTCATTTTATTTAACCTTTACCTTCATAACCAGTGAGAAATGTTTTTTCTGTTTCATTGAAAGAGTGTGTCATTGCAGAGTAGGAAGCCAAACGGAACCCATCTTGCAGCTTTAGATTTAGGAAGGATGGTGCTCCTGGTAGCATCTGAACAGTTAGGATATTTCTGCTTGTGCCATTGCTGGTGCCTTTTCCTTGATTAAATGAAAATTTCTGATATAACTCAAATTACGTTATCATGTATAAGCTCCATGTTGTTTGTATAAACTTGTAGATGGAAAGAAACATATTTGTTTTATTATTCTTTTCACTTATTTCTGTTGTTAACACTTTAAATATTTAAATTAAAAATACAATGAAGAAACAGTATCAGTTATGACCCCAACACTTCCTTTCACAATAAAAAAGAACTGACTTTTACCTATTAAAATACTTGCTTCTAGTCTAACTGTATGTATAATATATAGTATTGGTATTTCATATGTAAGGTATTTTTCCCTGCTTAGGAAGAAGGAAGGGCTGTAGCCACAAAGTGTGAAATAATAAAAGCTTTATTTAGTACAGCGTTTCCCGGACGATATTCTCTGGTCTGGGGGACACGGGCCAGGAAAGTCACGCAGATTAAACTGCGTGGGGAATATTTAAAGGGTTGCCTAGGGTGGTCGAGCTAATATGACGTGGTGAAATCTCACTGGCTGGCAGACAGTCGCTCTTTTCCCAAGGTCTTCTGGGAAGTTTCTTTTGGCACGCATGAGTGTGGGCGGTCCTAGTCAAAGTTCCCAGGTCTGGTTTCTCACGTGACCATCCCCCATTGCCCACCACCTTACATTCTGACCTTTTGTGTTAAATAGGGGCGCCACTCTTTGTCTGGCTACTTCCTGCTGGTTAGGGGCATCATGGGGAAGGTGGTTGTTTTGAGGGGAGTTGAGAGGAACCTCTGTTTGACTGTGACTGGAGAAACTGTGTGGATGAGGTCCTGTAAGGATTTAAAAAATAAAAGAGGAGCAATAGGAGGATTTGCAGGGTCCAGCCTTTTGGTGCGTTGGAGATGGGTTGAGCCCAGTGGTTCTGACTGCCAGCGGTCCTGCATGGGGCAAACTTGAGGCAAAACTGCATGTCAGGAGTGGCGTACAAAGGGGAAAGGAAGCGGTCCCATCCACTCCCATAACTGAGACCTGTGAGGGAACTAGGTCTAGAGTGTGATGGCAAAACAGAGAAGGTAGCCCCTGTGTCCACAAGAAATGAGATAGACTTACCCGTTCCTGCAGCATTACCTTGGGTTCAGCATTGGTGAGGATGATGGGGGTCTCCAAGTCCAGGCCGTGTCAGTCATCCATGAGGTCTAGGAGTTTGAGCGATGGGCCCACCTGGGTGGCCTGGCATCCCATTTGGGTGGCTTGTCCTCCATGTAGAGGCACTGAGGAAAAGCCTGTTGCCCAAAAGGGGCAATCGCTCTGCCTGTGACTGGGCTGCTTGCAGTTAGAGCAGGGTTCAGAAGGCAGCCGTGGGCAGGGGCCCTGCCAGGACCAGTGACCCTGCTTGCCACATTTAAAGCAAACTCCTGGTGGGATTCCTCCTTGTGGCCCGACCTTGGGTCAGGCACCTCCTGTGCCTTGTCCCTGTTGCTCTGCCAGCCTCTGGGCTGCCACAAGAATTTGGGTTTGGAGAGTTACCTTCTGCTGCCTGTGGGCCTGGCAAACAGTCTCGGCCTTTTTCTACTAGTTGCAATTATTAAAAACTTTAAATGCCATGTTCACAGGTCCCAGATAGGGGTTTAGGGGTTGAGAATAAGAGGAGGGGGCTTCTGGGGAGCCCAGCACCAAGATCTTGCCAGAAACGGTGGAGCCAGAGGCAGGACAGGGCCAGGCCTTTCTGCAAGAAGATTGGGGTTGGGCGGTGGGGTCAACCAGCAAACCAGCATAAGGGCCAATGGCTGGTGGAGGGTGACCTGAAGGAGGAAGGGCTTAAGAATACAGTGGAGAAGGGAGGGGCCCCTGGCCAGCAGGAGAGGAGAAAGAGAAAATGGTATTAACAGGTAAATGAGAAACAGGATCCTGCAAAGGGAGGGCAGGGGGCTCTTGGAGGGAAGAGACCCAAGCGGAAGAGGTCCACAGAGGGACCAGAGAGGGGTCCCGAGAGAGGGGCGTCCCCGGGGGTCAGGCAGGAGGGGAAGAGAGTTGGGGGTCAACAAAGGAGGAAAGATCAGGAGTGAAGGGTTTAGGTGAGGTATCTCTGGCCAAAAAGGGCCTGCATGGTAGAGTAGGTGGCACAGAGATCAGGACGGGAGCACTAATACTAGAAGCCCTGGATGTAAGGGATCTCCAACCAGTTCCCAGTTTTCTTGGTGATAGTTAAATTGGTGAGGGTGTTAAAATCGAAAGTCTCTTCAGGAGGCCACCTGGTCCGATTATCCAGTGGGTTCTGTAGCCTGGTCACAGTGGAGAAGAACAGTTTCTTCTTCTTTAGGGAGGGAGAGATTTTGTATAAGGCACTCCAGGAGTGTTTTTGAGTCAGGTTTAGATTCCTGTGCCTCTACAGCTGTCCTCAGCCCTCGGAGTGATCAGAGATGAGAACTGGCATCCCGCAACTCAATCTCTGGCCACTGGGCAATTAAATAAAGTGGGAGTGACTGGGTCGTTTCCACGGGCACACATGCACTCAAAGGAAAAGAGGTCCCTGGCGCAGCTGCAGTTTCGGACAGGGAGTCTCGGCAAAAAGAACTGAGGGGAGGCTGGAGGTTGGGGACTTAAATCACACCGTGTGCCAAAGTGGGTGGTAGGTCGGAGGTCCTGGTTCTTTCTCGGAGGGAAAGGGGAGAGGAACAGTCCTTGCAGACTTCTAACTGCTCCCGGGTTTCGGTACCAAATGTAAAGTATTTTTCCCCACCGAGGAAGAAGGAAGGGCCATAGCCACAAAGTGTGGAATAATAAAAGCTTTATTTAGAACAGCATTTTCCAGACAATATTCTCTGGTCTGGGGTACACAGGCCAGGGTATTTGCGCAAATTAAACTGCGTGGGGAATGTTTAAAGGGTCATCTAGGGTGGTCAAGCTAATATGACGTGGTGAAAGCTCACTGACTGGCAGACAGTCGCTCTTTTCCCAAGGACTTCTGGGAAGTTTCTTTTGGCACGCATGAGTGTGGGCGGTTCTAGTCAAAGATCCCAGGTCTGGTTTCTCGTGTGACCTTCCCCCATTGCCCACCACCTTACAACATATTTTTTAGTTTTTACAAAATATTAATGTTACCCTATATACAGTTTATGCTCTTCTTTCTTCACTTAAAATTTCATAATAAAGATTTTTTGTTTGAGATTCTTAATCATAAAATGTAATTTTAATAGATGTATGTTTTTGTATTTATAGATACACAATAAAAATATAGCTTTGGATATTGTTTCACATATGCTGATGTGTGTGTGCATGAACATGTATGAGAGAGAGAGAGAATGAGAGTTAGACAAAGACCCATGTTCTCTACCTATTCCTCTAGATTGTCTCAGTTTCATTCTGATAACAAGTAAGGTTACCAAATAACATATTTTTATTTCCTGTGAATGTGTCATTTCTGAATCAGGGTATTATTCCTGCAGCGATGATTAGCATGAGTCTACATAAAAAATAACAGCACGAATAACATTGCTGTGTCCTCAATAAAACCACTATGTCAGAAATTATTCAGTGTCTGGATAGGGACTATGAAATACATTCCCATTAGATATTGGGAACAAATAAGAGATTGCTTCTCCTGCATAGCAAGGGTACCTTTTCTGACCAGCTAATTTTGCTCAGAGCATCTTTCTTTTCCTCTAGGCAGACCTAAATTTAATGCTCAACTATAGAAAATATTTGTAGCCTTGCTCTTTGCTGTCTACTATGGTAGCCACTAACCACCTCTGACACTTAATTTAAATGAATTAAGATTAATAAAATTAAATGTTCAGTTCCTCTGTCACACTAGCTACATTTCAATTGCTCAGTAGCCACATGTCTCTATTGTCTATCATGCTGGAAAGCACAGACATGGACTGTTTCCATCATTATAGAAAATTCTATTGGACAGCATTGACCTAGATTGTGGATCAAATTATAAATTTCTAGCATCCCATACATCTTTATATCTTATATTAATTTAAACAATCTAGACAATTAGTTATTACTGCATGCTGTATTCTATTACTTTTAGAATCAGGTAATAAATAAATTGAAAATATGTGATTAAATCTGTCCTACCATAATATGATTTTATTATCATCCTTATCATAAGTTCTTATAATGTTGACACCCAGCCATTAGGAGATGACTGGATTAGGTTGTCAGGCTTACAAAAGAGATTTATAAATTTTATTATACCTAGGTTGTTTAGATGTACACAGTCACATTTGTACAGACCCTCTCTGTCTATATTATTATGGCCCTCTCATCCTCACCACCCCTCACCCCCAACCAGTCCCATTTTTTATATCACTGGTAGTGTGAATAAGTACAGGTTTTCCTCAGTTTGACAATTAGGAAGGTGCCATGATTCTGTGCTTCTCCCTCTACCATGCTACCTGGGTCATGATTACCATAAGCAGGCATAACTGCGGGCAGGTGAACACCAGAGAGAACTTTAGAGAAAAGCAGCATCAATATTGGCTGGATAACATGGAATGTTTTAAATGCCATTTGGGACATTTAAACTCAGATCAAAAATCTGAGAGCAACAATCATGTTTTAGAATTTAAAATGACTCATACCTATAGTTTTCACTTGTTTGAGATGGATTTGAAATAAACAAGCCCATAGTATATCTATGTGAGGGCCGGTGATAGCCCTTTCAAAACTCTTGGGTATAAATAAACAAACATCCATTACCTAGGGCTGTCTTTATAGTCATAGAATGCTTAGCCATAAATCAGTGTGGACCACTTTAATTCCATCCTTTACCTACATAATCAAAATATAAAGCTCCCTTTCTGTAATGCATAATTCTTCTCAATCATTACATAAATTGCTATATTTCTTTATAAGAAAGTAAATGTCCAGTTCAGCTATGATTTACAGATTGTGTAAATTATTAACCATATGGTTGTTATTTGCCATTCTGCTTGCAAAATATGTGTTTTAAGTAAATATATCTATGACTACAAGAGAAAGTATTATGCATTACTGCTTAGATGTTTTAAATATCTCTTCTAAAGCAAGGGAAAGCACTGCTAGTTGCTTTCTGTTATTTGTCTCCAATACTTTTTTTTTGTAGTTTTATCACTCTACCTGTAAAAGTAGCTAAGGATGGGCTTTCATAAGAACAGCTTCAGACCACAGCTATCATTTCTTTTGAGAATATCATAAACGTTTTTATCTCCACTTCTCTTTCCCACTCTCAGAGAACAGTTATTTGACTGAATTTTTAATTTGTTGTATTTCCTGGATGTTAAAATGCCATTGGTTGTTTGATGCACCACGAATCTAATAGTAATCTTTATGAGAGTTGAGGATGGATCCATTTCAATTAAAGTCACGTTGATGAGCAGTGAGATGGCAAACATATTCTTCACTTGAGAGCACCTGGCATTAGAACTTTTTTGAGTTGTTTTGGCTGGCCAACTTCTTTATTGAAGACTTGGAGCTGCTGCTCAATAATCCAGCTTACATGGGTCTTAGAAGGCAGAGGGTCTTCTAAGTGTTGGGGGATGGGTGGGAAGGAGCAACGAAGACGTGCAGACAGCCAAAGAAATTGGGAGTTTGGGGTGGGCAATCCTAGGGACAATGAAGAAGCAGAGAGTGATGTTGAGAAGGGCATATAAAATGGAATTAGGCCAAAGTCTTCTAGTTTGACTCCGTCATATCTCCCAAAAATCTTGAACAAATCCTGCATATTCTTAAAAATCCTAATAAGAAAAATATTTTTGTGGAAATTGATGGAAAGGCCAAAGAGATTTTTATGAACATTAATTGACTCAGAGCACAACTGAACAGTGCCCAGACATGCAAGAACGAGAGGTAGGAGAGCCATAGAGTATAAGCTCCCATGTTCAGATTGATACATGTACATCTAAACTACTCATTGCATTAATATATCAATCAATTTAGTTACCTATGCACTTATGAAAGGAGCTTAGTTCTTGCCAGTATTTCTTTAGTTCAGTCAAAGCTGCAAAGAACACCTATATATGTCTCCTTGAGCACACAATGCTTCTCTAAGAATGTACTGTGAAGTGACACTTTCATTTGATGGGAAACATACGAGATGTTTTTAAATTGTCCTCGAAAATAACAGTGTACAGTGTGTTCCAAAACAGAGTGTAAATGTATGCTTTGATTTTCAGTATATGAAAGTTCTCCTTTACCCTCATTTTGGGAACAAATGACATTCTCATTCTGATTGGGTATGAAATGTTCTTATTTTATTTTGGGTTTTTTTGCTAATTACTGGTGAGACTGGTCAACCCTTTTTATATGTATTGACCATCAAGCTTCCCTCATTTGTATATTGCCTTAATTTTTCTTTGGTGGGTACTGTTAGTCATCTCTTGTTCCTCTCTATTGTTCACTTCTTTAACAACAGATTCTGATTTTGAGATCTCAATGTATCCAGTTAAACTTATTTCCTATTTTCCCATGAGACTGCAGGTGGTTACATGACCCAAGTCTGGCCAATGAAAAATAAGTGGAGGTCAGTAGGACTTTCTAGTAAACTCTTTAAGAAGTGTGCCTTTTGGTTTTTGTCCCTGGATTTTTTTCTTCCTGGGACACAGACTAGATGTCTGGGAAAATAAAGGCAGATTCCCACATGTGCACTGACCAGGATCCACCTGGCAAGCCTATTTTGGCCCAATGCTTGAGTTTCGAGCTAGTTTTAGCACCTGAGGTTGTCGTGCTCTGATGAAGTTATCCTTAGTGTCTGGGACAGCACTCGACCCAGTCAAGCCACAGGCTGCTGGAGGGGAAGAGGGAGAAAAGGGGAGAGGGAGGGAAGAAGAAGCAGATGGTCGCTTCTCCTGTGTGCCCTGAGTGGGAATCGAACACAGGATGTCCATACACTGGGCCAATACTATGTCCACTGGGTCACCAGTCAGGACTTTGGCTCTTTTCTAACTTAATCATGAGTTTGAAAAAATCACTTTCTCTATCTAGGTTGTAGGCCCATCTTTTGTAAAATGAAGGATGCAGAGTCTATAAGAACTGGTCTAGCCTCATATTCTATAAATCCATGAATTTGTGCTTAATAAATACATCTCTGGACAATAAGGTAGAGCAGTGTGGTCTGCCACAGTTCTTTATCTTGATGAAGCTCTTTCTGTCTGGCCAGACAGATCACACAATCCAGATTGATTACTTAAGGGACTATTTATAAACTGTTCTGGTTAGTTTTAGAGTGATCCATCTTACAGGCTTGAAGTTTAAAATTTTATTATGTTACTCAAGACAAAAAAAAAAAGAAAACACTGAAGAACAGTATTATAATATTTTAACATACATACTATTAAACTAAATGGATGTGAGTTGTAAACAGAACCTGAAAATAGCATAGTCTATTGGTAAGTAATGGAAGAAAATGATGAATAATCCTCAATATATTTCAACAATAGTCACTAAGTTATTATAAAAAGAAAATTTATGAAAGTAAAATAGTTGGCTAGAAGGGAAATTTATTGAAGTAAATAGTTTGCTAATTGTCAAGTTTGCATTTTTTAAAATCAGATTTTCTGTGGAGAAATCGTTAAAGACAAACAAAAACAAACAAACTGAATAACAGAACACAGCACATAAATCTTATTGGGTATTCATTCAAGATGGCCTCTTCCATTATTATGTGAAGTGAAGAGAAAATGTTCATTTTTTAAATTGAAGACTACTTACTTTCCTTTGTATTTCATTGTTTCCCTTTGTGCTTCCCTATAAGTTGAGGCAGAAAGGGTTCTAACAAACAGTTGAGATAAAACTAAGAGAATGCCTTTTCTGGAGTCAGGACCATCTTGGACACTGGCCTAGAGCTGCCAGCACTTTTGGTCTGCTGGAGACTACTCCTTCTCCATTCAAGTGCCCTGGGAGGGAGGAGCGGGCCAAGCTGTCAAGGGCAGGTTGGTAACACTTATATGAGAACCTACTGCATAAATCGACGGACCTGATTCAAGCCAATGATATGTGTGACTGAACCAAGTCTTGGATTCACTGAGGGAGGAAAAACAACCACCACTAAACAGAGCTTGTGAACCATTCCTGTTCTTCCCTTACAACTCTGCCTGTGGAAAATCTTCTAAGAGGTTTCTGCTTTATCTCATTCTTCCTCATTACATTTTCCTTTTAATTACAACTTAGAATTCCTCTGCACTGTCAAGTTTCCTGGATCCTAAATAAGAAGTCGCTAATGTTGTCACTAAATGAACTGAATGAGGAGTCCTTGATTTTCCTTTTTTTTTTTTTTTACAGAGACAGAGAGAGAGTCAGAGAGAGGGATAGAGAGGGACAGACAGACAGGAACAGAAAGAGGTGAGAAGCATCAGTTATTAGTGTTTCATTGCCGCTGTGACACCTTAGTTGTTCATTGATTGCTTTCTCACATGTGCCTTGACCGCGGGCCTTCAGCAGACTGAGCCACCCCTTGCTGGAGCCAGCGACCTTGGGTCCAAGCTGGCGAGCTATTTGCTCAAGCCAGATGGGCCCCCACTCATGCTGGCGACCTCAGGGTCCCGAACCTGGGTCTTTCGCATCCCAGTCCGACGCTCTATCCACTACGCCACCGCCTGGTCAGGCGAGGAGTCCTTGATTTTCAAATGCAAGGCCGTGGGCCTTTTCCTTCCTCTTTCTTCCCTACAGTATATGGAGAAGGACTCCCCAGGCTTCTTCCCTAGAGAACCGCAGAATCTTGACTTCCCCTAGTTGCACCAATACCCAGTTGCCCCAAGCGAGGCGCATGACCTCCCACTCCAGTGTCACCCAAATACAGCAGCCACACCCAGGAGACCCATATCCCAAGATGCTTCTTGCTCTATCTTCTCTCTGTACCTAGGCTAGGCCACTTGGAGCTACTCACTTGTCCCACCTGGTTCTGGTTTTATATACTTACTTTAGCTGCTAGGGAATGGCTTTTCTTATCTAGCCACATCTCACTTTGTATGCATGAGAGGTAGCAATAGTGTGAAGAGGTAGGATGTTAATACATTGTTATCTCTAATAATACAGTTCAATCTGCAGCCCTTTATTTCACGGGGCCAGCCTGGTGGTCGGTCGGTCGTTTGGACCTGAACCTAGAGCCACCCTCCCTGCAAGGTGTCAGGCCCTGGGGCTACTCTGGCCCTCATTGTAGCCTCCTTCCTCACTGATGAGAAGGACGATATCAGTACATCCTACCCACTGCAGCCTTCCAGGAAGCTGAGTGTTTTAAAAGTTTGTGTCTCATTATATTCTTATACTATCATCTGCTATAGTTAGGGTTTCTTCCTCACAATAGGTTTTCAAGTAGAACGTTCTGGCCTAAGTAATGTATAGAAGACTTGCAGCAGAGTGCTTGGCACATGGTAAGCTTGGCGAATGAGTGCTCTTGACATGCACACTTTTATGTTGCATCTGGGCACCTTAATACTTGTGTTCTAGTTTTACATCTTTTATTTTATATTTATTAATGCTATAATGTATAAATAATTTTACTCTTCACTCATCTTTTCAAAAATCGTGTCATTTTTATTTATTTGCTCATTGCTTTGATTAGATAAGCAAAAATATATTTTCATAATATTGCTGAGAGAGGCATCTTGGTCTTATTTTCAAGAGTAAAGGAGACTCTGCAAAAATTATTAAAGGTCTCTTTTTCCCCTAAATTGCCTTTGTTGTTTTTTTTGTTGTTATTTTTTGTTTGTTTTTAGAGATAGCTTTTCTTATTAACATGTCATTTATTTTCTTTCATTTTTTAATTTTATATTTTTCACTACCAGGTGATCCTTAGCTGATTTTAAAAATGTGGCCAAAAAACCTCTCTGCCAACTCTGCACATGGACGGGGCTTTTAATAGATGGGCTTTCTTGCCGAGTGCTTCAGATAGGAAACTTTCATGATGCTCTGGGATGTTTGAATGTCCAAAATTAGGGCCAGATGACATACCCAGCCTTCCAATCTCTTCGGTTCCTTTATTTAGGAACATTGTCCAGCCTTCCAGGAGTTTTGCATGTAGGGTGTGCATGGCGTTAACTGTATAAACTTTCAAGTACTGTCTTGTTGTCAGTCTCATGTCTTGCTCCTTTTCAACATCGTACCTGGTGCTTCTGACACTCAAATCTTTCTGAGATTCTGAAAAGTAGAACAACAGTTCCTTGCTGTATGTTTCTAGTTAACTATTTTCAGCTTTACCTCATAGCTTTGCTTCGTAAATGCCAGGTCTCCAACTCCATGCTTTCATTCTTCTAGAAATTCATTCATTTCTACAAAATCCCCCTTGTGCATTTAAACTTAATTTTAAAAATTAGTTTTATTTTAATATGGTCTCATGAAGGAAGATGATAAATCACATTAAACCAGACTATCATTTCAGTTGCAAATATTATTTTTTAAATTATGATGTTAGTTACCTAGTTAAGACAGAATCTTTTAAGATGTGAAAATACTCTTTTATTTCTGTTTTCAAAATTTTTTTTAAATTAGAAATCTTTTGAAAAATTTTGGAACTTTTTATTGTTTTACTATGTGTCCTACTAATGTCATATACTAAATTATTAGGTTTTCTTTTTCATTTTCTTAATTCTTCAGACCTAATTGAGTATTTGTTATTCTCTAGATACTTCTTAAAGAATTCATAAATAAGTAGAGGATATTCTGTCCCATCATGATGCTCTTAATATAATTGGAATCTATTTAAACAACGAAGTATAATGAAATGCAAAATGGATGTACAGGGAAAATGGGATCAGAAGAAGCAACAATTAATTAGAACTGAGAATATAGGCAACACTTCACAGAGCGGTTGCCATTTAAGTTGGAATTTGAAGGATGAGAAAGTATTTCCCATGATGGTAATGGAGAGCAATCAGGGCTTGCAATGATATTCTGGGCAAAAGATGCAGGGAACAAAAAACAAAAGTGTTAAAAAAAAAAGTGGAACACATGAAAAGAACAAATAATCTTCTTTGTTGTTTTCTGTGATGTGTGGAACAGAAACTGTATTAAAGAGTCAAACTGGGGTCAGACAATAAAGGCCTGAAAGGACTTTCGTCTTTATGCCACGGTCATGGACATTAAGATGTGTCAAATAGTTTTTAAAATAGGACCATGATCAAAACTCTGCTTTACAAAGATAAACCTGGGGGACGTGTAAAGGGTGGGAAGCCAAAGTGGCAGATTATAGGAAGGGCGCCTGTTAAAAAGCCATTGCAAGAGTTCAGAGAAGGATCAAAAGATCTAAACTAAGACATCAGATGTTGTATTTGGGAAAGAAGTAGAAGAGTCACCTTGAATATGTACTTGGTGGAAATCATAAACTGATTGTAATTAAGAATTGAGAACAATGCCACAATAAGGAATACATCAAAATTTCTAGCTTGAGTACTTTGGAAAGGTCTGCAGCGTTATTTCATGGGAATAGCACAAAAAGGGAACATAAAATAATACGGAGAAGGTTATAGGGTATTTATGGTTAATACAATGTCAGGAAGTACCACTCAAAATTCTGCTCACAGGAAGAAAAATCTCTTTTATTTTTTGGACTAATGAAACTTTTCCCATGTGAAGCAGTGTTCTAGCTTCAGTATACTGGTGCTTTACCTAGGAAGTTCTAGAATTTAGTGAAGAGGAGCCAGGTGATTGCTGTAGGCTCTAATGAGAAACCATATCATATACACCTGAATGATGTAATGGAACCAAAAACAGTGTCTCTCCAACAATGATGATGTAGTCTGAAGATGAGATTCACACACACACACTCTCTCACGCACACACAGAGGCAGTCCTGTGTTGTGGAAAACCTGAATCGTAAGAATCTCTTTTATTTTTATTTATTTATTTTTTAGAGAGGAGAAAGAGAGAGAAGGGGGGAAGAGCAGGAAGCATCAACTCCCATATGTGCCTTGACCAGGCAAGCCCGAGGTTTCCAACAGAGACCTATGCATCCCAGGTAGATGCTTTTATCTGCTGCACCCCCACAGGTCAGGCCTGAATCATTAAGAATCTTGATGTTCTTCAATCAGGACTAAAGGATGTGAAATTGGCTTTGCCTTGGAGTCAACCACGGCTTTAACATCATTCTGTGACCCAACTGACTGATGATGCAACTTAAATTTGCACTAAAACTAAGGGAACCGCAAGCTTCTTTCTTCCATCCATTCACAGAGACACCAGACACATTTCTTTCGGTGCTTTAGTAATGATCACAGGCTGGTACCCTGCTCTGCCTCCTGGGCCAGGGGAGAGTGGCCTTCCCTGGCTGACCTCCGCTCGGTGGAACAGACGACATGTCATGGGAGGGGAAGTTGAGTGTCAGTTAGTAGATGTGCTGCCCTGACTGTCTAATGAAAGCTGGTTCCTTTTAGAGGCCTGGTGTCTGGGCAAGCAAGGCCAAGTGCTGCTTCCTTTGGAACAGATATTTTTGTGGAAGTTACGCGTTGCCACTTCATTTCCAAAAACAACAATAACAGCAGCAGAAAACCAAATCCCTCTTCCTGAAGGCATAAATGTGGCCCCTAGAGAAAATAAACAAGGGCGGGAATGCATTGTTTGCAGAAAGAAGAATTTTAAACTCTCTGGACAACTTTAGATATTGTTTTCACCAAATGACCCATTTGCCCTATCTAGGCTGAGCTGATATAACTATAGCCAAAATGTGCTAATTTTCCTTTATTGAATTCTTGATCAGAGTGACCATCTCCCTTCCTCGAAAATCTTCAACCACATGTTTTTCTCCAGATGTATCAACTTTCCTTTCTCCCGCTTACCATCTAACACTCTTCTTGAAAATTCCAATCCCTAATCAGATTAATTAGTTAAGAATTTCCTTGATATTCCCTTTATAATTGCATTGTAACTTTGTTAAAACATTCTTACACAATATAAGTTCCCTTGGGTCCTACAGGGGCTTGGGGAAGGCCCTGGATGAAGAGAATCTGAGTGAGTCTAGCAGCAGAATTGTGCCAGTCAGTTCAAGGACTTCTGGGTAAGGAGCTTCAGAGACACTGTATCTGTGGTTCTCTCTGTGGTGTTAGGCAAAATCTGCGTTCTCCTGAGCTGATTCAACAGTGAACTGCTAAGGGTTGGACCCATGTTACATGGCCAGTTGATGTTGAAGCCAGGTGTCTGAGTAAGGATCTCATGCTTCACTTATGTCCTCCACAGACAGATTTAGATTCAGGCTCAAAGAATTGGTGTCCTCGTTGGTACAGCACTTTGAGAAAATAACATGCTTGTTGTGTGACAGGTCACAGAGCTACCTTAATGATACCTGATGTTATTTTACCAGCGTGTTTGCGTATTACTTCTCAGTTTATAAATCTTAGTACACCCTTGACCTCATTTAATCCTCTTATGACCCTAGGCGGTGGGTTTTGTTAACCTTGCTTTGTAGATGTGGAGGCCCAGAACGTGGGAATTAGAGCAATGTCCCCAGGTCTTCTTCACATCAAGTACTCTGTCCACTAAACCACAGCTGTCGTGATATCAAGGTCCTACACAGCTTGTGCAAGCCTCAAGAGTGGGTTACAAAACATTTTACATACAGAATGCAAAGCTCTGGGTACTTCTCTGGAACTGGCTATATGTTCCTTGGTCATGATGTTCCTACTCTCATGCTTATACACTCTAATCTTTCTTGCCTGAGCTAGAAACTACTCACCCTTCTGCTCTTAGCAGGGGTGTTGAAGGCTCTCAGAGGTGTTCTCTGACTTAACTGATAGTGCCCCACTCACACTCCCTTAGGTTGATGAACTTCTCTTCTGTGTGGTTATCTGATTAATCACCCAGAATGCCTTTGGAATCCCTGCATAAACACTGAGCAAGGAAAATGTGGTTTTGCTTATGGTTTCATGCCAGTGCCAAGAGGTTTCTAGCCCATAGTATGGTAAGTATTCAATATGTATTGATTGAATGGGTGAATAAATAATTAAATCTTACTTGAGCAAGTTAGCCTATTTGTGCAAAGAAGCAATAATTTTATAATCCAGTGCTGGAAATGTCTTTAAAAACTTTTTTCCCTACTAAGCACATTTTCTTATTGTGAATCAGACCATGAATCCAATTCCCCTGGTACTTAACACTATTGCATGGAAGGAAATGGAGCTACAAAAAATTAGTTAAGTCAAGCAGAGGTATATTTAAGACTTTTCTGTTTGATCACATAAAACTAGTTTCATCCAGAATGAATTAATGAATCTATCAAAGGTGTCAACATTATTTTTTTTTCAAGAAGGTCAGCCAGAGAAAGATCTAATACCAGGTGGATCAAACTAATTTCCAAGTATACTTTTTAGTTCAAGCTAAGGATAACTGTATCTCAGCTGTCCAAAGCATAAATGTCAACTTGGGAGGTATGTATATGACATGCATACACTTTTCTCATGAGGATGCTAAGTTATGAACTGATGATCTGATTTTTTCCATTTGGACTTTGATGCTAATGCCTCATTCATTGTTGTTTGCAGGTAATCTGTCATAGAGTGGTTCTAGTGGTGAGACCGAATTTCTTATCTTGGTCCATGCTTTTGATAAGTTCAAGAACCGGTCAAGGAGAGCTGGTTCTGTTCCCACTGTACAGGCAGTGTAAATGAGGCAGCACACATTGATGAATCTGATGAGCCAGAAAAATGCCTTTTGTGAAATGGCTTTCTAGCGTTGACCTGTGAAAGTTTGTTCTCATAAAAGTGTGGATCAGCAGTGACAGAGTCTTTGTGGAATTGGTGAAGAAGGGCAAGAAGCTGCACAGAGATGCTGCATAAAACCTCTTCCTGTTTGAGTGCAGACAGCTCCACAGGAAGGGGAGACTAAAAATTGGGAGGCCTGGGTTCCAGTTCTGGCTTCCAGCAAGTTTCTTCATGAGCACTGGCAAAATACTTTACTACTCTGGGTCTCAGTTTTCACTTCTGTAAAACAAGGATAAATTCTGGGTGATTCCAAATGTGGGTTTGCTGCTTGGGTTGCATCAGAATGACCAGGGAGTGATTAAATTGCAGGTTTCTGGCTCTTCTCCAAGGCTTAACAAATACAAACCTTTGGGAGAGGAGTTAGAACCTGGGAATCCTAATATTTAATAGCTCCATAGATAATTCTTGTAAATTAATGCAATGCAGATGGAATACTTTCCACCATGCTTTGTAAGCTTTGGCTCCCACATTTAACAACCTAATCACAATCTATGTCCCGAGGGCAGTGATCGGGCTGCTGGAGGTATCTCTGGGTTTGATACAACACAAATGTTCATCAGAAAGTACTGCCTGGATTTTCTCAGCCATGTGTGATTTGGAGGAGACTAACATATACATTATTAATCTCTTCAAGTTCCAAAATGCCCCCAAATAGCAAAGTGACATAATTCGGCTAACAAGGGAAAGCCATGAGAAGCTTCTGAAGAGAGGATCACCATAAGCAACTTTCATCTTAAGAACTTACCTCTTGCAGTGGACTGGTGGGACACCTGGAAGAGAGAGGGACCAGAGACATCGCTATTGTCCAGGCAACAGATGATGAGCACCAGACCAGGGCAGTGACCTATTATGTAAACTGAGTCACCACTGTCAAACTGAAACCATGGCCACTTAGAATGAATGATGGTACTTCAGAAGCACCATTGCTTTTTGATAGAGCTTTATATATATTTTTTATGTTACTGGATTTCTTATTTAAAAACATTTGTGCTCTCTTAATATACCTCTATGTATTTTGTGTCTGTGCATCTGTTTAAGTATTTTTAGTGGTATTTAGGGGAAAAAGAATCCAGAATTACTAGGAATTCTAAAGGGAATTTAGAATTGGAAAAGTGACACTTTGAAGACTTGTATTTCTTCCATTTAAACAACAGATTTGTAGTTAAGACATACTTTTCAGCAGACTATGTATAATTAGCTTTGTTTCCTCTGACAAGCTTTAAATTTAGAACCGAGATAATGCATTTTAGGTGAGACCTTTAGGCACAGCATTTTAAAAAATCAAAACGATAATTTTCAGTATAAAGTCCTTAGAGTTGCAAAAGAGTAAGAGTTATATATTGAGGTTAGAACTTTAGAAAGCCAATTTAGCTCATTTGGCTCTTTTCCTCTTTGTACCTCTAATTGGTAGCTTATTCTGATACAAAAGAATCATTTTGTGAGTTTATATTAATCTGCATATTTTCATCTTGATTTATCCTTTCAAAATCCAGTGTTTAAAATTTTGTGGGTTTTGGACATCTCTGTAAGATGGCTTTAGTCAAGGGAAGTTGCTGTTTGGCCATCAAGATGCCAGTTTAAGAAATTATGACAAGTGATACTTAATGATTGTACACTTTTCAGGCAATAGCACCCTAACTATCTTAAAAGGTGTCCTGAGAGGTAGTGTTTAGGCTGTATTGCTCACTTTGTTAGAATGTCTGTCAGAGAACCCCCTGCTTTACTCTTTGGTTCTGCAGGCATTTATTGAGATGCCATTGTGAGCTCATTGCTATATCCAGTGCTTTCAGACAAAGATCTATAAGCTGCTTGGAAACATAAAGCCAAGAGCAGGACTGATTTGAAATTCTCTCGTAGAAATAAGTGGTATATTAAAGTTCACCTTGCAGGTCACGAGCATTCACATCGCCAACACTGTGACCTCTCTGCGTGGAACAGGGCTGCCTCAGGAAGAGGCTCACAAATGAGCAGCGTGGATCCCACATTCTGCTCAAATCAAATAGGACCTTTCCCCTTTGTCGGATGCCTTAATACACGCGCTAGAAGCCAGCAGGATGCCCAGCTTGAGTTATTCATTCTTTTCACCAAGAGCAAAGAGAACCAGTGCTCATTGCTTTTATTCAGCAAGAAAAATTTCACCACAAGGCAACTCATATTTTCAAGAGGAAGTACAATTTTATATAACTTAAGGGACTAAAAAAAGTAAAATTTTTATGCATTTTTAACAAAGGATGTCTGCTAAATAAATCATTACTTTCTCCTGCAAGTGCCCGTATAGGAGTAATACCATGGACTTGCAAGATCGAACAGATCTCAGTGTTAGTCCCTAACCCACCACTGACTAACTTTGACTTCTCACATTACTTATGCTCTGGCCTTCACTTACTTCATTTATGAAATAGGGATCATGATGGTACCTCGCAGGACTCCTGCTATGCTTAGGCGGTGTAAGCCTGTGAGTATCCTCCAAACAAATCCCTGGATTGTCTCAAATTGGTGTGTGTGTGTGTGTGTGTGGTGTGTATTTGCACCTAAACTTTTCGTAGTAGGATAAGTATGGGCTGGGAAGTTGGAGACATGCCTACAGGTTGTCCCCACCATTTTATGGTGAGGTGACTTACAGTAGGATTCTTACTCTCATTCTCTCTCTTTCTCTGAGTCTCAGTTTTCTTATCATCAGAATAGTCAGAATCCTCCTTATGCCAAGTGCATGTCATGTTGACTCACTGAGATCATCTATGCAGAGAACGTGGAACAGGCAGGTTCTCTGAGAATGCCAGTTTCCTTCATATTTTCTCTTAGCGCCTTTGAATGAAGAGAGAGAGAGCGAGAACAGGAGGTTTAATGTAGTACAGTCTATGCTTGCACAATGATTTCTTGATTATCTCACTGATGATAATATTGAATACCTACTGACTACCTTGAATAGTTCAAAGCACTTCTAAGTATTATCTCGTTCAGTCTTCACTGCAGCCCCCTCTGAGAGATACTGCTACTTCCCCTATTTTATTGATAGCGAAGCTCAGAGATTAGGTTTCTCACCTAAGATCGAATATGGGTCTCCCAGGTTCCAAAGCCAATGTATTCAATCGTTCACCTTCTACTTTCCTAGCCAAGTTTATTTGTTCTTTAATAATGAGTGCCCTTGGTTTTTCTTTTTTTTTTTTTTAACCAGTCTTTGAATTTAGATCGGAAGGAGTACTTATAAAACACAGACAGGCCTAACTTGCCTTTGATTTTGCTCTAGTCAAGAAGCGATCAGTTTTCAGCCTGAGTATTTGATTGTTTCTTTTATAAGTACATAATGGAGATGCACTTAGTAAAACAGACAGGATTGTACTTTCTCATTGCTCTTCAACAAAGGTATATGGTTTGAAGAAGCCTTGCTCTTAAATGATTAGAAAGCTTGTGTGACTAATACGAATGTTGTCCTTAAAGGAAAAAAGGAATAGCTTGGCAATACAGGAGCACATAATTAGAGTTTTAAATTAGAATGTAATTATCTGTTTTTAGATTTTTTGTTTTTTTTTTTTTTGGAGGGGGAAATAAAGGGAACTTTTAATATTTTCGGTGGACTCATTTTGGTAAAAAGACAATTTTAAGAGGTTTAAATTTAAGAAGCTGTTCTGCATCCTGCCTAATTTTGGACCTAGTTCAATCTCTGAAGGACTAGAAGCAGATAAGTTTGCTTATATCTTTCTTTTTTAAATAACTGATTTTCATAATTCAAAAAATGGGCGAAGCTGTTGATATGGATTATTGCACTCAGTATAATGGAGTTGTCAATATGCTTAGAGATGCTTGGCGTGCAATCACGCATGTAGGGAAATAGCCCATTCAACCTCTGAAACAAAAGCTCTGCCTTTGACACCAGGACTGCACAAAAGTAACCATGTCCTTTATTTAAAAAATAAACCAGAATCTGGATAGTTGCCTTGACGTGGAACCAAGTATACCCTTTGTTCCTAAACACTCCTTTTTATAGAGGAGAAGGACAGGGGTGGTAAAAGACATTGGGTTATCTGTTGATCTATTCTTTTCGAAGTTCTCCATCTATCTACCACCTGAACTGGTATGAAAACAGCTACTTGGGCTCCAGATCTTGTGAACAATGAGATAAGTCTTAGCAAATTTGAACAATTTAGTCTGACGAGGAGATGATCTTGTTTAATCTGAACCAATTCTCTCCTTTTGGGTAGTCTCTATTCCCATGACGTGGATTCCTTTTATTGGTCTGTCATTGGGCCTTAGGTGCTTTCTGACAGGGGCATTAGTAAAAGGTGTCACCAGGTTTGGCAATGCGTTGGGTCTGCTTGCAAATACTTTACACCTGTATTTATCTAACACCCTTAGTATTATGAGGGTAAGTCTTGTGTCTCCATTCTGTGGATGACTGAAGAGGTAATGTGAATGTGACATTTTGACCCCATTGCTGTTATGTGGTAGAAGTAGGATTTACCTGCCTGTGCCCTTACTCATTCAGGTGCGCTCATCAAGGATTACTCTTAATTATATAGGTGCGTCTACTCATTGTGCCAGAGGTGGAGACTGTCACCCTCTGCCAGTGTTCCTTGCATCAGACCAATTGTCAGTCTCTAGCTGTGTCTTTTTAAAGCTACTCATGCCAACATTCATTTGGTTAGATAGAGTAATTTTCCTAGAATCCTAGAAATTTAGAGTTTGAAAAAAATAATGCTAGGAGTCACTGAGGACCCAATTCTTGAAAGGTTACTTATGAGAAACTGAGGACCAGGGAGTTAAACACACAAACATAACACTATCACTAGCAAGAACACATTGCCTGGATTTAGCCAGAGGGTTGGTAGCAGAACTGGAATGAATACTCCCTCCTTTCTGCTGAGTTGAGTCACTCTGCCAGAATAATGCAAGTGATATATTTATATCTTTACTTGTTTCTAGGACACATTACAGAAATTTTCATAAACGGAAAGATAAATTACATTCTAAATGTTCTTTTTTCCTTAAAAACTGCATAGAGATTAAACAAATCCTGTTGAGAAAATAATTGGAGAGGAAAACACAAGTAACTAGAATGCTATTTAGAGACATCTGAAACCACAGTAAGAGACTGAATGTAACAGAATAAACAAGTCACTAAATACAGGGGCTGAAAATGGTCTTAAAAATTATCCTGTTCTATGTTTTTCAAAGAATGACATGCATCATGCTCAAGGAGTGGGATGAGTAGGGACACACATGATTGTTTTTGATGACAGAAACAAAATCTAAATATTTTATTTTAATGCTATTAGCATAAATATGCTTATATGTTTGTTTATATGTTATGTACCTATGCCTATTTATGTGTATATATTTTTTGAGCTCTTCCTATGTGCTGGAACCAAAAATGTACATGAAAGAAAGCTCCTTGCCCTCATGAAGCTGACATTGGCCCATGAAGATGGTCCACACACAACATGAGGGCTATTTAAATTTGAAATCTTCAGGCACTAACCACCCTGACCATGCTCATTGTTATCTTCACTATAAAAGCCAGGTTTTCCTCACAGGTGTGTTGAGTACACGTCTTGGCCAAGAAGAGAAATGAAGCTTTTAACATACCTCGGGTTCTAGCACAATCGATGGGCCTCATTAGCCATTCATAGATTATGCAGCCCATCGATGGTGTCACTTGGGCCAGTGAAGAATGGCCCAGGAGATTGTGTTGACATCTGAGATTTATTTTAATCTTTTTTTGCAGATTTTATAATGAGCATTGCAACAAAGGCCGCCAAAGAATCATTACATACCTTATAAAATCTTAATAATACAAAAATTAGAAACGTTTTTCATGCATATATGCAATTTGTTCAGAACCCGCGGATTTCAGTTTGCTGATGAGCGCGTAGTGCCCTGTTAGAGGGCGCAGCCCTTAGGAGGTCATGATGCCTGAATCACTGAGCGTATTTTGTTATGAATATTATTTATATTTATAGGCTCTTAAGGTCAAATTTTGCTATGTAGACACAAAAGATATAGAATGCCCACATGCTGCATATGAAGATTTTTTTCCCCTCAATTATTAAGTGTATAAGGATTGCCTTCTCCATTCATAGGATTAAATACAAGGAAGGGGAAAACGTAAGGCTTTAGAAACAAGAAAACATTTCCAGTGTGGAGCATGTGTATCATGGGGATCTATCAGGGAAAGCAAATTATTCCCACCAAAAGCAGGAAGGCAGCCAGGATACAGCCAAAGCATGAACACGAGACAGACCGAGGGTTAGACGCATGTCTTATTTTTATGCTGGGTCCTCCACTTGATGGATATGTGACCCTGGGTGCTATAGATTAAATATGCCCTTTCAAAATTCCTGTGTTGAAACTTAATCGCCAGAGTAACGATATTTGGAGGTGGTGCCTTTGGGAGGTGATTAAATCACAAAGACAGAGTCCTGATGCATGAGATTAGTGCTCTTGTGAAAGAAACTCCAGACAACTTCCACACCTCTTTTGTCATGTGAACACACGACAAAGAGATGCCCATCTCTGAACCAGGAAGCAAGACCTCACCAACCATCAGTCTGCCAGTGCCTTAATGGTAGACTTTCCTGGGGGAATTAAACTTGTGCTGTTTATGAGCTGCCCCATCTATGACGTTTGTTACAGCAGCCTGAACGGACCGAGGCACTGGGCAAGATGTTCAATCGTTCTGTGTCTGTTTCCTCATCTGGAAAATAAGATTAAATTCACCTCTTTTTGCTGTGCTGTTGTGAAGATGAAAGGAAATAGTGTATGCAGAATTGCCTAAACAGAGGAGATGACCAAGGGAGATTGCTTTTCCCCCTCTGTTACTTAGTCGTAAGATCTCAAGCCACTCCATCATACTCGCAAAGCAGTTAGTTGTTTATTCCACGAAACTCCGTGGCCTTGAAATGACATCTCATGCAATATTTTTTCTTTTTGTTTTCCATTCCCAACTCAGAATTTGGCCTGCTTCTCTATTGTTTTCTCTGATTTCTGTTTTCTTGGTGCTCCAGCCTTCTTTTTCACTCAAGAATCTATTTGCTTCCCTCTCCTTTCCGTAGCTCTCTCTTACTCCACTTCTTAAAGGATCCTTTCCACCCAGACCCATCACATGGAGCATTTCCAAGCTTCCTATTTTCCCTGCTCCAAAATAGAAGTATTCAAGTGTTTTTAATTAGGAAGCTTTCCTGGGAACATGAACCATAAAAAATGATGAATATATGCTAGAATCTCCCCAAAATTTTATTACGGTTATGTCAATACGTCATTGCAACAACGTATCTTGTTATCATTGTATCCCTCTCCATCCAGTCAGCCTTTTGGCTCACAGGTTTCAGTTGTAAAAGTTGCCTATAATTCTGGTCCACCAACCGCCGTGACTACCTCTGTCCAACCCTTGAACTCCTGGAAGCTTTCAGGATTTTTCTCCCTAAAATTAAAGTTACTGAGGGTGACTAGTAAGATGAAGGGAGAAAGGATAATGCTATGTGTCACGGGAACACAGTGAATAAGAGGGAAAAGTTGTAGAACTTCACCGTTCAATATGGCAGCCACTGGCCACCTGTGGCTATTAGACACTTGAAATGTGGCTAGTCTGGATTGAGATGAATTGTAAGCATAAAATACACACTAGGTTTCAGAGCCAAAATAAAAGAGAAATGTAAAGTATTTTAAATGTCATTTTTATTGCATATTGAAAAGGTAGTATCTTGGATATAGTATGTCAAATAAAATAAATTATTAAATAAATTTCATCTGTTTCTTTTAACTTTTTTAACGTGGCTACTAGAAATTTTTAAATTGCCTTTGTGGCTTGTGCGTGGCTCACATTACATTCTGCTGGCAGTGTAATTGTAGATGAGACATGAGAGGATTGGAAACCCTTTTGAAATGCCTTGTAGGCCATTGTAAGAGTATTTGCATTTGCTCTAAGTGAGAGGGGAGCCAGTGGAGAGTTTTGAGCAGAAAATAAATATAATCTGTTGTGTTTATGATAGGATCACCCTGGCTAGTCATTCATAGGCTGTAGGAGAACAAGAATGAAATCAAGTAGATTATTTGAGGGGCACTGTGATGACCCACGCCAGAGATGGCTCTGCTTGGGCAGCAGCATAGATGGTGAGAAATGGTGAAAAGCCAGGATTTTCTGATACATTCAAACTGGAATTTGAGAGAAAGAGAGAAACTGATCGTTATTCCCCAGAGGTTTGTCTTGAAGAGGTTGATGTATGTTAGGATTTAGTTGTCTTTTTTAATCTTTTTTTTGACAGAGACATAGAGAGTCAGAGAGAGGGACAGACAGGGACAGACAGACAGGAAGAGAGAGAGAGATGAGAAATATCAATTCTTTGCTGCAGTTCCTTAGTTGTTCAGTAACAACTTTCTCATATACACCTCGATGGGGGGAGGGGCCACAGCAGAGCGAGTGACCCCTTGCTCAAGCCAGAGACCTTGGGCTCAAGCCAGCAACAATGGGGTCATGTCTCTGATCCCACACTCAAGCCAGCGACCCCTCACTCAAGCTGGTGAGCCCATGCTCAAGCCAGCAACTTTGTGGTTTCCTCCGCGTCCCAGTCGGATGCTCTATCCACTGTGCCACCGCCTGGTCAGGCAGGATTTAGTTGTCTTTCACTGAAATGGAGACAGGAAAAGAGAGTAGGTTTGAGCAGGAGCTCAAGTGTGTAGCGGTGTTCATGTCAAGTCTGAGATGCTAGTTGGGCATCCAAGTGCAAGTTTAAGGAGGTAGTTTGACATTAATGTCAGGAAGAGGCCTTGGCAGAAGACAAGTTTTGGAGAGTCTTCAATGTAAAATTGGCATTAAGGCCATGAGATTGAGCACAATCACCAAGGGAGTGAGTAGACAGAAGAAGCTGGAGGAGGGAGCAGGGGGCTCTCAGAGTTCATGGGCAGAATCACTGCTACAGCTTTGCTATAACACACTCTCTAGCTCTGCCATCATCCTGCTTCTTGGTGTAGACATATTTGGAAGGAGAAACACAATTATAACCTTAAAAACTTCTGTTTATTCTGGGCTGGGTAGTTACAATAAGACCTAGGCTTATTGTAAATGTCAGTGTTTAAAAAGTCATATTTAAAGTGTATTCCTTCATGGATACATAGAGTCATTATTGAAATAGACAAATGTCATTACAATAAAGTTTGAAAGTTGCTCTAATTTTAGTAAATAATTGAAAATTCAAGTTATTTTACTACCATATTGTGCTATTAATCATCTCTAAAGATCTCCCCCATTTTTTAGTAAAATTTCAAATTTCATATTGTTTTAATTTTTTGAAAGCTACTTGAAAAATTCAGACAAAAATGATAGGGTCTTAGAAGTCTAAAATAGTAGCGATTGGGGTGACACAGACTTTCTGAACACACATTATAGAGATACTGTCAGGCACTCTTGACCTTGTCTTTTAGAAAATATGTTCTTTAAATGTGCACTTACTGTTACATTTTGAATAATCACCTCTGAGGTTTCTGAGTCTCTTTCTTACTTCAAACCTGATCATCATGTCCATTTCTTAAAAGTAAAATTCCACAAAGGTATAGGAAGGAGAGGCTGAGCGAAGAAAAGCAGAATAATATTACCCGACTGCAGCACACCCAGGGTGAGATGTAAAAAATTAGGTTCATCTTCTGAATGTGGAAGCTGTATATTTTTATTTTCCTCTATTCATCTAGCTATGGAGGAAACAGAGGCTAAGAACCCAAGCTCTGAAGTTGTAACACTCAAATTCAATTCTGGTTCTTCTAGTCGATAGTCATGTGAACTTGGGCACAATTTTAATCTTCTCTGAGCTTCAGAATTCTCATCTGTACAAGGGTAGTAATATTAGTCCCTACCCATAGGATTATTGACAATATTAAGTGAATTAATACTTGTTAAACACAATAATGCCTAGTGAAGCACTTTATAGGTGCTACTTTTTTTTATCATTTATCTATTACACTGGGGAACAATTTTTTTCATTTTTCATTGCATGAGGTTTTAGAATTGTTTCTATATATATATGCATCGCTAAATCTGAAATCCGTTTTTTGGTGTATGCTCTAGTATTTATGCAATTTTAATGTTTTTTTTTTTTGTTACAGTTAATGGCATGTATTGGTTTTTAAGTTGAAGTCAAAGGGCAATGACTCTTGGATTGAACATAACCACAAAGCAATTAATGTTTTACAAACATCACTTTTACATAATTGTAGTTGTTTTTAAAAGTAAAAATTTATTATTTGATAAAAACACCCTCTTATTTTGTTTTAAGATTGAATTATGGCTTCTTCGAGTAAGCATAAATGTAAGAATAGACCCAACACCTTCCATTATATATGTGGCTGTTACAAACTTCAATGTCAAAGGTGCAATATTTCATCATTTGCGACACGTGCATTTATTGACTATTTTCAAGTTCACTTTGGTGATCAAGACACAAATTAGGCTCCTCATATTGTGTGTTATAATTGTGAGGAAATGCTTCGTGACTGAACAAAAGGAAAATGCAAAGGAATGCCTTTTGGTATTCCCATGGTTTGGTGTGAACCTAAGGACCACAGCAGTGACTGTTATTTCTGTCTGATCCATACAAAGGGCATCACAAGAAAAAATGGCATATGATCACATATCCTAATATTTCTTCAGCAATACGACCTATCCCACACTCTGAGACACACCTGGTTCCAGTTTTCAATGGTTTTATTTCTTCTAAAGATGAAGAAAGTAAACATGGGGATCAAGTGTATTTTTATAAGATGCATGAGGAAATGGTTGTAGAATCTGAAGGGTCTTCTTCCGATGCCAAGCAGTCATTAACCCCTCAGCAGTTTAGCCAACCTGAATTGAATGAATTAGTAAGAGATTTGGGCCTATCAAAGAAAGCAGCTGAGTTATTAGCCTCCAGCCTTCAAGAAAAGAATGGACTTCACTGGTCAGTTACAGTATCCCATTTCAGGAAGCGTGAACAAATTTTTGTGGACTTTTTTCCTGAAGACAAACACTTTGTTTACCGTCATGATATTAGTAGTCTTCTCAGCCAGCTGGGTGTTACCACTTATAGTCCAATAGAATGGCAGCTATTTCTTGACAGCTCTAAATGAAGTCTGAAATGTGTTTTCCTACACAATGTTAATGTTTATGCAGCAGTCCCAATTGGTTATTGAACTCATCTGTGAGAAGATTATAATGACATAAAAATTGTCCTCAACTTCCTGAAGTATGAGGAGAATAACTAGATCATTTGTGTGGATCTTAAAATGGTAAATTTCCTGCTAGGACAACAGAGAGGTTTCACAAAGTACCTTTGCTTTCTGTGTTTGTAGGACAGCCAAGCTCAGGAGAAGCATTGGACACAGAAGGAGTGGCCAAAACTTGAACCTCTGGAGTAGGGATGCAAAATATTGTGACTGAACCTGTAGTTAATCGAGACAGGATCATTCTCCACCCACTTCACATCAAACTTGGCTTAATAAAGCAGTTTGTTCAGGTTTTGAATAGAGAAAGGGAATGCTTTCAACATATTATTTCTGCTTTTTCTGTCTTGTCTTTCAAGAAGATAAAAGCAGGTGTATTCAATGGACCTCAAATTTGAACCCTCATACGTGACGAAGAATTTGCCAGGAAGATGAATAAGGAGGAGAAAGCAGCATGGCATGGCACTCTTTTGTGGTAGTTACAAAAAACTTCCTTGGCAACAAAAAAAGCAGAAAACTATGAACTTCTGGTTCAAAGGATGCTGTTGGCTTTTTGCGACATTGGATGGAACATGAGCATTAAGATTCACTTCCTGAACAGTCACCTTGATAAGTTTCCCGAAAATCTTGGAGCTGTTAGTGATGAGCAGGGAGAACACTTTCATCAAGATCTGAACATGATGGAAGAGCATTATCAGGGAATATGGGACAGAAATATTATGGCAGACTACTGCTTGAGCGTCAAACAAGTTTGTCCTCAATAAGTACACAAACGCAAGAGCTACAAATGCAAATTTTTGCCTGAATAGAATTTAAATAAGTTTTGCCCAAATTTTATGATTGAAATAAGTGTTTTAATATGTTCTATTTCAAAATTGTAGACAAATTCTGATGCAATCATCTTTTAGTGTATTAGTGTATTTACTGGATTATATAAATTATTATATTTTCACAAAGATGATGCCGAAGAAGACATTCTACTTCATTATGTTAAACTAAATGTTGAAAATTTTACAATAAGATGAAAACCTAAAGTCTTGAATTGCAAAAAAACCTGTAGCTTAAAGAGTAACACTAATGTCAGATTTGAGATCAGCACACTCGAATTAGGTAAGACCAATTGTTTTTGTGAATGCAACAAAAATTTTGTTCCCCAGTGTTATCTATCTATCTATCTATCTATCTATCTATCTATCTATCTATCTATCTATCTATCTATATCTTTCTATGTATCTATCTATGTATCTATGTATCTAAAGTCTATAATCCATCCATCACCTATTTATCATGCTTCATACTAAGAAAGTGCTATCATCAAGAAGCATTTATTTGTATTTTGTACAAAGAAATGTATTTATACAGTAAACCCCCATCCTTCTGGTAATCTAGATAACTGAGAGTGTCCTGAAACCTCAGATTTCCTGAAGTTTTTCCTACTGCTTAGACTCAATCAGCCATTAGTTAAACATCTATAAGAGTTAAATTCAAAGCTTCCTTTTACCACAATCTTTCGATACCTTTGTGCCCCCAACTTCTGTTGCTTTTGTCATTCTCTCTGGGGGCTTATGAATCCTCTAGGAACAATGAAAAACTAATTTAACAGCTCTTGATGATGTAACAGAGATAAAATCTAACTTCCTGCCTGAAACAACAACAAAATAGTACATGCAATATATAAAAACAATGCTTTGGTCACTGAGCATCAGGCAATAAAGTTCAATGGTCCCTGGGAGTCAGGAAACGATGAGTAGTCCTATGATTGCTCCAGTTTAATGTCAGGAGTATCCAGTCTACAGTGTAAGGAATGGGGATCCAGGCAGAACCTGGTCTACTCTCTGAGCTGAGGACACAGATCTGAGGGTCAAAATAAAGTTTGTAGGATAGATACTGGAGATGAGAGATCTACAGAGAGAGAGAGAGCACTCCAGATCACTAGAGATGGCACTTCTCTGGTATTTACTGAACACTTACATGCACATGCATGAGAGGAAACAGCCTGAAGTTAGAAGGGGAAAAAAAGGGATCTGAGGTAATAGCAGAGTGCAGTCAAGCAAGGCTGGCCTGGTGCCTGTCCCCATCAGCCATACTAGAAAACCTCAAGGTTCATGGGAACTGGGTAGAGCACGAAGGGAACACTTTCTTCAGTGGGGGCAAAAATCAGTACTAGACTGAGCATTGCTCTGATCCCAGGTATAAAATCTTAAATTGAAGGACCAAAAAGATCAAACTTTTGCCAACTAACAAATTTCATTCTAGATAAAAGCTTTAGGATATTTATAGTATTTAGAATATATGTAATACAAATCAGCTAGCTTCAACAAAATAATGTTCAAGATATTTGTCATACAATGAAAAATTACCAATCATAAAAGAAGCAGGAATATCAATCAATCAAAATCAACCCAGTATTGACACAGATGTTAGAATTATAATAGAAGGACATAAAAAGAGTTAGTATATCTGTCTTTCATACATTCAAAGAGTGAACACATTAAAAATAAGAAAATCTAAATAAAACTTTTACAGTTGAAAATATAATGTCTGAGATGAAAAATATACTGGATGATATTAATGGCAGGTGAGATATTATAAAAAAAGAAAGATCAATGAAAGGAAGTCATAACAACAAAAGCTTTACAAATCAAAACAGAAAAACAGAAACAAAAGAAGAAGAAAAGAATTTCAGTGTGCTGGGAGGCAGCTTCCAGTGGCCTAATGGATGTCGGAGTCTCTGAAGAAGTGAGAAGGCAGAAAAAACATCTGAATAAAGAATGATTGAAAATTTTCCGAATTTAGTAAAATATAGTAAAACGGGTAAACCCACAGATCTAAGAAGCTCAGTGAATAGCAAGCCCAGGACACGTGAAAAAAGCTACATCAAGGCACAGAAGAATTACATTGCTCGACACCAGTGATGAGAAGAAAAATCTCATAAGCAGCCAGGAAAAACAAAACAAAACATAATATAAAGAGAAACAAACAGAAGGAGTTCAGAAGATTTCCCATCGGAAACAGTGTAAGAGAGACTATAGTAGTGCAATATCATTAAACTACTCAAACGGGTGAAAAAAATAACACACAAAACCTCTCAATTTAGAATTCTAGATAGAGTGGAAATATTTTTAAAAATAAAGTTAAAATAAAATTTTCATGTGAAAAAGACTGAAAAAATTTTATTTCTAGCAGATTTGTAGTATAAGAAATGTTAAAAGTAGTACTGTGAGCAGGAGGAAAGTTTTTTTTTTAATTAAGTAAAAGCAGGGGAGGCAGAGAGACAGAATCCTGCATGTGACCCAACCAGGATCCACCCTGCAAGCCCCCTATGGGGCTGTGCTCTACCCATCTGGGGTGTTGCCATGTTGCTTGGTAACTGAGCTATTTTTAGTGCATGAGGTGGAGGCCACCAGAGCCATCCTCAGCACTGTGGGGACAACTTGTGGGGCTAGATTCAATCGAGCCCTGGCTGCAGGAGTGAGGGGTGGAGAGGGAGAGAGGAAGAGAAGGTTGAGGGATGGAGAAGCAGATGGGTGTTTCTTCTGTGTGCGCTGACCAGGAATGAACCCTGGGACATCTACACGCCAGGCCCACACTCTACCACTGAGCCAAACAGCCTGGATGGAAGAAAGTTTTAACAGATAGAAATATAGATCTATGTCAAGAAATGGAAAGCACCAAAGATGGTAAATACATAGAAAAAAATGTAATAGAATTTTCTTATTTTTAAAATCCCTTTAAAGATGATTAACTATTTAAGCAAAAACCAAATAAAGTAATGTCATTGTCACAGCATATGTGTAAGTAAAATATACGACAACAATAGAACAAGGGTTGGCAGGGAGAAATAAAATTATGTTACAGTAAGATTTCTATACAAGATGTGAAGTGGTATAATACACCTTGAAGGTAAACCATGACAAGTTAAAATATATACTATAAACTCTAGAGCAACCTCTAAGTTAGAGAGTTATGGCTAGCAAACCAACAAAGGAGATAAAACAGAATGATAAAGAAAAAGGTACCAATGTAAGTTTGGCTTTAAATAAATGTCATAGGATTGCACTTCAGACACGTGGAAATTCGTCTCTTTAAGAACAGAAGGGTTAATTTTGAAGAAAGAATAAAAAGCATTTGGAAGAGCTCGTCTTACGCTGATCTCAGCATATGTCAATCATCTTTATACCACAAATAATCTGAAAACAAGAAGCCTGTGTGTTAGCTGTTAGAGGAATTAGTTGGAGTTTCAGAAGAAAGGACAAGACTTGACTCAGGAAGCAACCCACATCCTTGACTGCATTTGGCAAACTGCGAACTTAGGTGTGTGTGTGGGGTGGGGTGGGCTGGGGTAATGCTTATTTCCAACATGCAGTACTTACCTAAAGGACCACATAGTCTGCAGGATCTCAAAGGTTCTTGCTAAAGCAAAATCAGTCTTAATAACTTGCTTGTGCTCACTAAAACAATATAAAGTTTATAAAAATGGTAGATAGTGCATGCTATCTACCTACATACTGAAATCTATTATTGGAAGATAAAGCAGGGATGGAAGGATACTGCATGGCCATCAGCTTAGAGATCAATACGGAGATCACTCGGAGGGGAGAGGAACTTGACCCGCCTGGAAAAAACCATCACCAGTGAGTACAGTGAGAAGCAGGACAGAAACCAGAAGTATTAACTATAGGTCTGTACATGTAACATTTGACAGCCCTCTTCTCTGTCCCTGTTTGAGAAACACCTGACTGTTAAATGTTTATTCCCTGGTTAAAATAAAACAAATGAAATGCAAGAGTTAGGTTTTATTTTCTGTAGGACTAGACATATTGCTCTTAGAAAATTGTGTGAAGAGTGTGAATGCTGGTTACCGAGAGAAAAACCCTCCAAATTCCTTACGTTAAATTAAAGCTCCCAGCAAATAAACTTCACCTAAGCCTGTAGAGTCCTCGGTAAGCCTTTCCACTGCTTTGTTTTTAAATGTAAAAAGATAACCAAGGACCACCAGGCATTTGAGGAAATAATTTACACCAACAGAACGACATCAAAAGGGAAGGATGTAATTGAGGAATAAAGAACTTAGCAATGTCTAGTCGGTCTTTATAAAAACTACCTGTAAAATAAAATAAAAAGGATGCTATTATAAAGGAGTCATCAGAAAACAAGAAAGAGCTCCTGTAAATTTCAGATATATCTGCCAAAATTGAAAGAAGTTAACAGAAAGGTTGGGAGGAGATGTTTACAGACAAACAAATAAAAATCCCAAAATACAGACTACAAAGATGAGTCAGAAAATGTGAGAGATAAAGTGAGACATAAATTGAAGATTATTTGGATAGTTCCAGAAGAAGTGAATGAAGAAAAGAGAAGAAACTACCGTATTTTTTGCTCCATGAGACGTACCTGACCATAAGACACACCTAGGGTTTTAAGGAGGAAAAAAAAAAAATACTCTGAACCAAATGGTGTGTTAAAATACTTAGTAAAATATAGTATTTTTTTGCTTCATAAGATGCACGGGCATTTCCCTCTCCACTTTTTTGGGGAAAAGTATGTCTTATATAGTGAAAAATACGGTATATATGAGACTGAAAGAGCTCCACAAATATTTGAAAAATAGACACTGCAGCAGAATCTTGACCGTTTATAAATAACATGAGGTTGAGCAAGCTGCCTGTTCTGTGTATATTTCAAAAATTATTTTGCACTAATTATAACTTCCCTTTTAAGTTCACAGATTGTAATAAAATACTTCCTAAGATACTATGAAGTATATCATTGTTATAGAAATTAGTAGTTATTTTTAAAACTCATGCCACAAAAGAATTATGAATTTATAGATGGCTGAAATCCTGCTCTTGTCAATTATTCTCTCCTTCTGTTCTTTCTCATTTGAGCTCATTTAGAAACAAATGGAATTTACCACATTACAAACTTCCAACTTTAGGTAGCTTTCTCTAGTATATAATATAAATAATTCGAGATGGTAAAGTCACAAATAAATCCACCTGGATAGTTTTATAATGCTAATCATTACATTTGATTGTCTTCCAACTTTCAATAGCAACATACTGAGGACTGAATCAAATAATAACATCCAATTAGCTTTTTCCCAAAGTTTACATCGTTTGGGAGGTAGGAGGGACTTAGAGAATATATAATGTATTTCAGCATCCTCATTTCCATGATTAGGATATAATTAAGGCCAGAATGGTATCCGTCCTTAAGGCAGAGCCAACTCTTCTAAACTCCTGCCACCATGTTCTTTCTGATAATTTTAAATTGTTGAGTGTCCTATGCATTCTAAGAGGGAAAAAATTTCCCTATAAATTCATAACAAAAACATAGATATTTCAAAAGAAATACAATCTCAGTGGGTGAACTAATGTGTGTAGACGGTGTCAAGTACAGAGTAAAAGCAATTAACAGAACTGAAATGTATTCTTTAGTTATTTAAAGAAGATAAGTGAGGACGTGTGTTCTTACATGGTATCATGAAGACATTCTATTTTCTAATCTTGTGATAGCATCATCAAAGGGTAGTTTATTTTCCGTCTTACTTTCTACTTTACTTGGTTTAGTAATCTTTTTAAAGGGGAGAAAAGAAGTCTTGCTAAAATTGAAGTGAATACATTTAATGCAGCTTAATCGGCTTCTAAATCTACTTAACTGAGGCCCCATCATGCATTTAGTACATTGAATGAATGGCACAAATGGAAAATGTATTATAATGAGAACGGCTGAATTTTGTGATACGCAAACTTCACTTTACTGAAGTGTTTTTAAGCATCTGATTATGTAGTCAAGTATAGCTCGATTTGCATACTTCTTTATTTGCATTTGACCTAGACACCTGCATTACATTTTGGAGAATTCTACTTTTACGGTGCTTTTGAACACTTCACTGCCACTCCACGATGACAAAATGCATTCTGCTTGCTGGGGCTCTTTGAGGGGTGCACAGCGTGATTATTTTTAACATTTCTTATTTAAGTTAGAAGAAGTTGTTTACTTATATTAAAAGGGTGTTTTGCTTTTCATAGGTTTACTTTCTCATCCAGTGCATAAAAACTACCTGCAGTTTTAGAGGCGTAGGCATTTTCTGAAAATAGAATGCAAATAATACCTATTGATGTCACCGTTGTTCGTGTTAACAGAAAGGGCTCCCACTTTTGCTGGGCTAATATTAGACGATATTTTTCTGTCTTCACTGCTCTGGAGGAAACCAACATCCATCACTCATAGGTCCCAAGTAGAACCCATCAGCTTTCCACGTCACTTTGCTGCTAAACACGGCATTGCTTTACGTGCCTTTACTGTTCCCCACTCCTTCCAACTGGAGAACGGAGGCGCTGCCCTTGACTCTTTTCTTTCCCACTGCCCCACATCTGTCAATCATGGCATTGAGTTGATTCCACCTTCTTCAGGAATTGGCTCTTTAGCTTCTCTATTCCCACAGCCATTACTTTCATTCAGGCTCCCGCCATTATTAGTCGACTTCTTGCATCCGATATTCTAACTTTTCAATGCAGCAACACTTCCAGAATTAAAGCTTAAATATCACACTACCTTGCTCAAACTGTAAAAGTCAAATTACACAATTGCTTTTAGGGGAAAAATTAGACACCTTTCACGCAGAAGATCACACCTGCAAAATCTGGCCTCTGAGTGCCTCTTCAGTCTCCGACTTTCCACTGACTCGTCCTTACAGTTTACTCTTGGGCCATCTGAAGTTCCTTCTTATTGCCCTGGACTTTTGCAGGCTTCTGAGCTAGTACATGCATTGTGCCTAGGGTTTTCATTTCCTGTCTACATGGTTGGTGGTATATGTCAATAAGATTAATGGGTTCCAGAGTATAGGTGAAATATAGGGGTTATAGTCCAGCCCTCTCATCTGTTAACTGTGGGCTGTTGGCCGAATTGCTGCCTTTCCCCAAGTCTCATTCTTCTCATCTGTAAGCAGTACTAATAGTACTGTCTGCCTCATTGGATTCGTGTGCAGTTTAGGTGTATAAAGACTGAAGTATAGTGTCTCCATGGTGATCAATGAATGCTAGCTATTATCAATGCTAATAATTAGGAATAATTATGTCATTACCATCAAAGGAAATCAAAGTCATTCAGACTGTCATGTTGCATCTCATATATACTGCCTAAAGCAACACTTAAGAGCGATGGCAAAAAAAAAAAAATCTATGCTTTTTCTCTACTGTGCCTTAAATAATAATCTAATTTGTAAGTCAACTCTGTGTGATTATTTGTATAGCATAATTCATGTTCTGTGGATGTCCATTTATAGTGCTGAGAAATTATAGTCACCAAGAAAACATTGACTGCTAGATATTAATCACTTGATTAATAAATCATAACCGTCTGAGCATCACTGTCTTGGACTTTCTTTTGCAGAAGAAGAGCCATTAGTAATTTCCTGGTCCCACAAAGTGGGTTTCCCAGAGAGCACCTCCCAAAAAGTGCAGGTAGAATCATAGCTTTAGTCTGGGAAATTCCTGCTGTTCTACATTCTGCCTTTTCCAGCCTGGCTAGCCTTTCTTGTTATTCTTACTTTGCCTCTGGGCTCAGACCCCACAGCCTGCCTGGAGGGTAGTGAGGGTGACCAGGAGGCAGCCCTGATCTTACAAATTCTTCAAATCCTCCCTCCAAGGTTCACCCAAAGGGCTGGGCTGCTTCCTCCCTTTCTTCTTACTCCTGACAACCTGAGTCAACGCATGTTTTCACTTTCTTTGTGGTCAGAGCTACCTCTGCCAGTGAAGTGACCCTTTTACCCCATGTCCCAGAACAGCCACCAGCACCTCCTCCTCACTAAGCCAGAGACCAGGAAGAGGTCTCCTCTCTGCTGTTGTTTGAAATAAGTAATTATCATTCCCAAAAGCAAGCAGCCAAAAGACAAGCTGAACAGGAGGCTGCACTGGGCAATGCCGATGTTTCTTTCTGCTCTAGAATCTTACCATTCTAGGTGTAGAGGTGTTTTATTTTAAAATCTCCTGCTGCCAAAAAAGTAAAGGAACACGCAAATGCTGTCTCTTGTTTATTGCATTTAGCAGGCTGTCTGCAATAGTGAGAAGAAGGAATTGAGGCTCTAGCCCTTTAACACAGTCCCTAGGAATTTTCCTGGCAGCAGTGCAGCCAAGTTCCCAGTCTCTGCATCCTCTTCTCCCCAGAGCTGGCTGCTACCAAGGAGCTGTGCCTCAAAGCACAATCATGACTTCAAAAGGGAACTGAGATTTCAAGGAGCTCTGATTATATAATATACCCTAAGACAGTTCCTGCGATTCCTGGGGTCCCACTAAGAAATCTTTGCAGTCAGGGAAGAGAAGGGAGTGGGGAGAAGAAAGAGGACTGAGCGTTAGGCACGGAAATTTCCATCAGAGGTCTACTTATTACTCATTCATCTGGCAAATGTTTCCTGAGCCCCTCTATGTGCCAGAACCGTGCTGAATGCTGGCAGTGGTAGAGGACATAGACACAGTCTCTAACCTCTGGGACAGGGTCTAGGGAGCTCAGGTGGAGGGTTGGGGGAGGGAAGAAACAGCAAGGCAATTTCAATAAGGAATAACTTGGTGAAGATATTAATAGACTACTGATAAAAGACTGATTTGAAGGGTTGCCTTGGTTGGGTGCTGCCCTTGGGTGAATGACTATGGTAGACAGATCAGGAAGATGGTCTGACCTCTGCAGAGGACCGAGCCAGGTAGGAAAGTTGATGTATTCAGGAAGCAAGGGAAGGTGAGAGCCTGTCAGAAGGAAGGTAAGGTCCGTGTCACATGCGCCTTATAGATACAGAGTTTGGATGTCATTCTAACATTGTGTCTCGGGTAAAATTTCACATGGACTAAGAGGCTATACCAGAATGGGTCCAATCAGGAGAGAAAAACCCCACAGTAGTTTGAATAGGGCAGTTTTAATATGTAGAATTATTAACTATGATCCAGGCCTAGCTATCCACTTTCGGAGGAACTGTTGCTGGCCCACGGGCTAAGGGGTATCCTCACCTGCCGGGCACTCCAGTCGGCACCATGGTTGGCCAGAGGTCTTGCATGTCCCTCTAGCACCATTTCCCAACATAGCATATTATGGCATTACCCTTGTTTTTTAAAATTTAATTTATTTTAAAAATTCTTCAATTACAGCTGACGTACAATATTATATTAGTTTCAGTTGTACCAAATAGTGACCAGACATCTATAATATATAACCTACAGAATGTTAAGTGTTGGCAAGAATGTGGAGAAAAAGGAAACTTTGTGCACTGTTGGTGAGATTTTAAACACTATGGAAAACACTATGGATGTTCTCTTAAAAATAGAACTAACATATGACCTAACAATTTCACTTCTGAGTATTTATCCAAAGATCCAAACCACTAATTCAAAAATATATATGCAACTTTATGTTCAATGCAGCATTATTTACCATAGCCAGGCTTTCTTATTAATCTTCAGGGCTCTCAAATCTGACACCTGTGCTTATTAGAAGATTCTTTGTCCTGTGCCCTTGTATCTTGTTATCTCTGTAATTTCTTCAGCCTGAGTGTCTATTGTTACTTTCTTCCTAGGCCTGTAATCTTGGCTGAGGGCCCTGTTCTGTTGCAATGGTATTCCTCTGCCGAACTTCCCTTAACTCTTGCCCAGCATATGAGCCCTCAGCCTCACTGAGGACTTCTGGGGCTGGCTAGCCTTCCTGCCAGCCCTGGGCTCCTAGGCCGTGAGGCCCTGGCTCCTCCTCCTGCATGCCCCACCTCCACAGCAGGGACCGGCCTCTCCACCCAGCCTCCCCCTATGCAGCAGAAGCTTCTTGGGTTCAGAGTAAAGAGCCAGTCTTGGGCATTAGCTCTGGTTGCTCCATTACAGGGTTATTTGATCAATATATGGAAAAACAAGTCAAAATCCAAAATATTCAGTGCAGTCATGTGCTGCAGAGTGACATTTTGCTCAGTGATGAACCATTTATATACAGTGATGGTCCCAGAAGATTATAATGGCACTGAAACTTTCTGTTGCCTAGTGACATCATAGCTGTTATAATGCCGTATCACAATGTGTTGTGTGCTTGTGGTGATGCTGGTGCAAACAAATCTCCCATGCTGCCAGCCAAATAAAAGTATACACATAAAGTCATGTACAGTACTTAATACTTGAGAATGATAATGAACAAGTATGTAACTTGTTTGTGTATTTACTACACAATACTTCCTATTTGTGTGGCAGAGACAGAGAGAGTCAGAGAGAGGGACAGACAGGGACAGACAGACAGGAAGGGAGAAAGAGATGAGAAACATCAACTCTTCGTTGCGGTTCCTTAGTTGTTCATTGATTGATTTCTCATATGTGCCTTGACCCGGGGGGGGGGCTACAGCAGACCAAGTGACCCCTTGCTTAAGCCAGCGACCCTGGGCTCAAGCCAGTGAGCCTTGCTCAAACCAGATGAACCCGCACTCAAGCTGGCGACCTCAGGGTCTCGAACATGGGTTCTCCACATCCCAGTCCGACGCTCTATCCACTGTGCCACCGCCTGGTCAGGCTACACAATACTTCTTATCTTATTTTAAAGTGTACTTGTCTTAAAAATACTTTACTGTGAAACAGTGTGTTATACCAGCAGCAGCCTCATACACCTCGTGTTTACCATGCTTCTTGATTGCACTATTTGCGCTTGACCTTGATTCTATCTTGTGCTTTTTTATAAATTTAGTATAAAAGTGTGTAGTGTTTTTAGAGTCTACAGCAGTGTACAGTACTGCCTTCGGCCTTGACATTCACTCACAACTCACTCTGATTCACCCAGGGCAACTTCCAGTCCTGCAAGCTCCACTCATGGCAAGTGCCCTATATGGGTGAGCCATCTTTTGTCCTTTATACCATATTCTTACTGTACCTTTTCTAGATGCTTACCATTGCATTCCAATTACCTACAGTATTCAGTACATGCTGTATGCATGTTGTGATACGTCACATAGCCTAGTTGTGTAGTAAGCTATACCATCTAGGTTTGTGTAAGTGCCTTCTATGATGTCCGCATGACAACATCCCCTGATGGCATATTTCTCAGGAGGCATCATATCGTTAAGCAGCACATGACTGTGTTTAGAACAATGCCTGACATATAGTAAGAATTCAAGTCACGGTCGTTTCCTTTTGTCCCAGGCTCATCTCCCGATCCTGCTCTGAGCCACTCCTGGCTGGTCTCGTCCTTTGGTACCTACCCAGAACATGACCAGTGTTCCCCCAAATAAGTATAGCAATAAGAATCACAACTGTGGTTGCTGTTTTCTCAAGCCCTTATGATTTTTCAAGGGCTTATGGTTATTAATTTATTTTAACATTACAACAGCTTTATCAAGAAATGCTTTCACACCTTTGAATAAATGAGGAAATTGAAACCCAGAGTAGTTAGGTAGCTTACCCAATGTCATGCAGACAGTAAAGAATGGAGCTGGGACTCGGCCATGTGTTGCTGATGGTGCTATTTTTGCTCTCAGTCAGATATAGTCGAAGATATAGTCCCAAGAACCTATTAGCAGTCATGTCTCAGTGCTCAGGCCTCCTATTTGGCATCTTCTATGAAAGGCCCCCCTCCTGCTGTTTCAAAATCTTATTTGGGATAATGATACTTATCACTCTTAACCCAATATTATAATGGTTAATTAGTGAATGTTGGTAAAGTACTTTGAAGAGGGAGGATCTAGGCATAATCACAAGTTTTACCTCTCATTGATCTTTAGCATTTTTTTAAATTTAGTATTGACCTCATGTTACTGACCAGCTTGATGGTCATTAATCAAGCTGGCTCTGGTTTTACCATTTTCAAATACATTTCTTCCAGTTGATGGGACAGTTACTTTGGTCATAATGCACCCACACATCCCACTGTCATTTTATCCAAGAATTTTAAAGGTTAAGTTAATTCAACCTTCAATGACACTTTTTTCATACTTTTATTACAGCCATAAATACATGGTATTATCATTTATTGCCTATGTGTCATTCTAGGTTTCTCCATTTGAGTTCTTTAGAGCAAGGACTATAATTTTTCAGCTGTCCCTGAATGAAATGATTTCAATAAGTGCCAAACATAATATCTACTATCTACATGGGCTAAACATTAGCTGACTGTACGAGATTACATAAAAACAGTAGATTTTGGATAGATTCTGTTGAGGAATAGTTTTAGGGGAGACAGAGACCATTCGAAGAAATCTTATAGCTTTGGAGGGCGGTTAAATACCAATGTATTTTCTCTTTCCATTTTTTGTATGTTATACCAGTTCAATAGCTGTCATGGATGTCCTTGTAATCACACCAATTCTCCATATCTCTGTATTATGTTAACCCTATGTAGCCACAGGACAAGGGAAGAGTTCTACAGCAGCGGTGATTTTTCTTTCTTTTTTTTTTTTTTTTTAAGCAGGGAAGAAGAGACGCTGAGGACCTGGTGCACATTACGTTCACGCTGGTGCTAGTCATAGACCTATACAGGGCACTGACGTGCGAGGTTCCTACCCTGCCGTCACAGACAGGACAACCGAAACTCACAAGCATTCAGTATCTTGCACAGCTGGTAAATAAAAGTGGCTGGATTTGAAACCAGCTTTTGACCAGCTCAGACTCCTCTAAGGTTCATGCACAGCACATGCCTTCCATGTTTGGGAATTAATTATTCCTTTAGTCTTTCTCATTAGAGATAATGTTCCAACAAACATTTAATTGACACAATATCAGGATTCTTTAAGTACCATTACCACTTAGTTGCATTTTATTTTAAAGCTTTGTTATCTACCCTAGAGCAGGTGAAGGGCTGCTGTGTTGGTGCTGGGTGGGGCTCCGAACGGGCAGGATGAACTGAGCCAAACTGGGTAACAGTAACAGGAAGCAGGTGCTGGCTGTAGTGAGCATTCAGCACGTAGACACAGCTACATGTTCAGGGGAGATATTGGAGTCAATGCATAAAAATTTATAGGGAGATGGGACTTAGCTCAAGTCTTAAAAGAGACGAAAGTCCTCCCTCTTGTATAATGCGCTTTTGAAGTGAAGCCCTGGAAACCAACTTTGCAGTAAATAGTGTAACATTATTGGAGGGGTCACATCCCTGCAGCGACAACAGAGAAGGTGTGAAAACCTCCCTTGAAATAACAATCACCCTGTCTTGTCCTTTGGAGCCATGGTCTTCTGAGAGAAACCCACTCCTCTGCCTCCTTCCTCTTCTCATGCCTTCACTATCCTTCACCCCTGCTCACACCCCCATCCTTCCTTGCCTGTAGTTGCCTACACATGAGGCAGAATCACAGAACATGCAACATAAGAGCCCTGGGTCTGGGGAACCCAGTCCATGACTCATAGGGTGAGGGAACTAAGGGGCATTGAGTTGCTGAAGATCACACAGTCCATGTTGGAACCATTGATTCACCTTCAATTTGTTTATTCATCACATTTTGTTAAGCAGCGATTGCATAACGAGAACTGTGTTGTATACATATAATAGATAGAGTGCTGATCAAAATGGATTCAGTGTCACCTCTAGTAGTTGAACTTCAGTGGGAATAAAAAGCCAAGACTTGAGCTCCTCTGTCAACCTACCTTCCCACCGCCTGCCTCCCACACTCAGCATTAAATAGAACTCAGGCCATTCTCATGTCTCCTCTTGGTAGGGCCTCTGAGCTCACATCTCCCCAGAGAAAATCAAAAGCTCAAGGATACTTTTTTCTTTTTTGGTTAACATCTCTGAAGAGAGAATGAGAGAGGTGAAGCAAGTGCAGTCAATCAGTCCCTGGCGTAGTCCTGAGCATCCTGGGTCAGCCTCACCTCACTTCTCTGTCACCTATTTCTTGTTGCCCCACTGCTGGTGTCTCATCATTAGATTTGGACATGTGGTCAATGACGTTACAGTTAGTCACTATTCCATTGGGAATGGTGGAGAATTTCACTGGGCTGGGGAGAATTTCTGTCTCTTTCTGTTATGATCTCATAGCACCAGTTCACCTTTGTTAAAACTTCTAAGATATGAATTTTTTAAAATTATATCTGTAATACAGGAATAGCTCAGTGATACTGCAAGTTTAGTTTGAGACCACCATAGTAAAGCAAATATCACAATAAAGAAAGTCGCACAATTTTTTTTTGGTTTCCCAGTGCATATAAAAGTTATATTTATACCATACTATAGTCTATTGTGTGTGTAATACTATTATGTCTAAAAAATATACAAACCTGAATTAAAAATACATGTTGACCATCATCTGAGCCTTTGAGTGAGCCCTAATCTTTTTTTGCCTCTATGTTGCTGGCTACTGACTGAGCATGGTGGTGGTTCCTGAAGGTTAGGGTAGCTGTGACAGTTTCTTAAAATTAGACAACAATGAAGTTTATCACATTGACTGACTCCTTTAATGAATAATTCCTCAGTATCACATAATGCTGTTTAATAGCATTTTACCTAAATAGAACTTCTTTCAAAATTGGAGTTAACACTCTCAAAACCTGCTGCTGCTTTAACAGCTAAGTTTATGCAATTCTAAGTCTTTTGTTGTCATTTCCATAATCTTTATAGCAATTCAACCAGTAGATTCCATCTCAAGAAACAAAAGTGATTCCTTGTATGATGAGTCTGATCATGAGCTTGCAGCAATTCAGTTCACCTCCAGGCTTCACTGCTAATTCTAGTTCTCCTGCTGTTTCCACCACATCTGCAGTTACTTCCTCCACTGAGGTCTTGAACCCCTTAAAGTCATCCATGAGCATTGGAATTAACTTCTTCCAAACTGCTGTTAATGTTCATATTTTAAACTTTTCCCAAGAATCGTGAATGTTCTTAATGACATTTGTAATAGTGAATTCTTTCCAGAGGGTTTTCAATTTACTCTGGCCAGATTCATCAGAGGAATCACTATCTATAGCAGCTGTTGCCTTATGGAATGTATTTCTTAAATAATAAGGCTTGAAAGTCAAAATTACTCCTTGATATGTGGGCTTCAGAAAGCATGTTGTGTTAGCAGGTGCAAAAACATTAATCTCATTCATTGTATATCGGCATCAGAGCTCTTGGGTGACCAGATATATACAAGTATGTCAAAAGGTACATGGAAAATTTCCCCACCTTAGGATTCAAAAAGCATACATCTTATGATTTACCCTCAGAGTTACAAATTCTTAAGTGGTTCTACAATCACAGCCTAAACCCACCAAAAGGAGAAAGTCAAAATTGGGCAGGGGAGAAAAGAGTGAATGGAGCTGGAGAAATCCTGGCTTCTTAGTTCCAAAATGACCCCCAAGAACTTGGCATTATCTTGGGAATCTCTTAGCATTTCTTTCTGTTACTGTGCAAGAAAATGCAAACACAAGCAGAGCCCTTTTTCTATGTCCTTCAATGAACATAAGCTTAAATAAGCCTGAGCAATACCATTGCATCTGGGCCTCTAAAAGACAATGCAAACTGATGGCAACACTAAAATTATTTGAAATAAAGATTTACTTTAAGCCACTGCCAAACAGGTTAAGTAACAATGATATTATTTTTCTTTATTCTACTTTTAATGACTTGAACTATTGCGAGTGTACCCCATCCAGCTCCATAATTGCCTAGCAGATTGTTAAAAGGGGGAAGGGGTTGATTGTTGCAGATGGTGCCACCTACAGCCAGTTCTTCAGTCCTTGTTTATTCTGTCAATGGTTTGGCCGTGATCTTCCAACAGCTCATTTTAGGAGAGAAGAGAAAACCATGAGGCCTTTCTGTTCACAGATCCTCTCACATTCAGCGGCCAGTGCTCTATTGTCCTGGATACAATGGTGCAAGGGGTGGGCAACTACTGAGGATGCCAACCTCATTCCCAAATTTTTATTCAGGATATAATTGTGAAGAGTGGAGGTCTTTGTGACCAAAACCTATCAAGATGATTACAACAAATACCTGCTTATAACATATCCGAGGTGGCTGCATTAGTTATTGATGGATAGGCTAGCTTACGATGATTTTAAAAAAACAAACATGTTAAGGAAGTGGCTGTGATGTTTCTAGGCTATTGTTATCTCTGTATGTGCTATGAGTAGGGTATCAGATCTTCCATCACTTTTTCTTTACCCCTTTATATTGCATGTAAATCTCAAAATAATTGGGAAGGTCCATGGGGTACTCTGTTTGAAAGTTCTTTAAATATGATGAAGAGTTGTTCAAATATACTCATAAAATTAATGAGTGAAATTGTTCTCTTTCTCCCCCTCCACTTCCTTCTCCTGTTTCTTCTTGAAACAATAGCAACATATTTTAAAAGAATCACAGGGAAACGGTAGCAAAGACCATTATTCTTTGCAACTTACCTTCCAAAAAAAAAAGTTTGACATCTTAGAGGGAAAAAGAAATGTTTGACTGTTTAGATATAAAGTATAACTGAAGTGTTGGTCTCTGTCAAATTGCAGGTTTTGCTTTTTGCAGGTCTACGCTAGCAGAGGAGTAGAAATTTTATGCAGTTACTCAGATGATTCAACCTCTGTCTGCTTTTTCCAGATAATTGGAGTAAATACATAGACAATATGGCCTAATTACTGGGTAATTATAGGTATTTGGTGTATCATTCCATCATGAGAGTACAATCCTTGATTATATTTCAACTATAAACTTTATTAGATGGCTCTAAAAATTATTTAGAGAAAGTGAAATTAGAGAGAGAAGGTGAGAAGAAGTGTGTGTGTGTGTGTGTGTGTGTGTGCAAAAAAGAGGGAGAGAGAGAGAAAGAGAGAGACAGAGATAGAGAGAGAGAGAGAGGCACACACCCAGGGACATATTATAAAGAACAATTTAAAAATATGTTTTAGCAGTTTTGTTTCCCTTTGAGAAATCACCAAAGGAACTATAATAGTTTGACTTAGTGTTTTCTTTAATATTATTAGAAATATACACCCTATGAAAGTTTTGCTCATTACAAAATGAACACTTAAGAAATTCATTTAGCACCTGGAGTTTATGTCTTGGAATCTAACATGGGGTAAAAAAGAAATTTTATAAAAAAGGAGGTATAACTTACTAAGGTTAAAGTATTTTGGATAAAAATATTAAATATTCTATTTAAGATATAATTTTAAAGTTAAGTATTTAAGACTTTCTTAGTATATAAATTTGAATACCTATCTAAGAATTAATATTTCATAAATTTAATACATAGAATAAAAATAAAAAAGATGTTGTTTATAAAAATCACCTTTATGAATATATTAAAATTATGATACACTACAGAGTAGTGTCTATTATTCAGAGAAATTTAATTTTTTTTAAAACTATGTAGTCTAGCCTGACCTGTGGTGGCACAGTAGATAAAGTATTGACTAGGAATGCTGAGGTCATCAATTAGAAAGCCAGGGCTTGCCTGGTTAAGGCACATGAGAAACAACTACTATAAGTTGATACTTCCTTCTCCTCCTCTCCTCTTCTTCCCCTCTCTCTCCTCTCTCTAAAACCAATAAAAACTTAAAACAAAAACTGCACAGTTCAAATCCTAAAGTAATTCTAGCATTTGTGGCTGACAAATCAGTAAAGTTTATCAGAGATATAAAATTAGGTAAAAATTCTGTCCATGAAGGAAAAAGTCTATGACATTTTAACATATGACCATAAAGCTGACCAAGTTTGAATTTCTTTTCATATTTTCTTTTCTTGTCTTACAGGATGTTGTTAAAGTCTTTATTCTAGCTAATTTTTTATGGTATTCATTTGGAAAATAAGAAAAATAAAAACTATTCTACACCTAAAAGATATAAATAAATCAACCCCAAATGATTTTTAAGGTGGAAAGAGAAAAAAAGAAATGATGTGTTATACTAACCTTAATTATTTTTTAATGTAATGTGCTTTTTCTATATACCATTTCTTCTCAAGGTCAAGTTAGGAAAATGACAATGATAATGTAGGTCATGATAAGGAGACGGTCAATTGCTTGTCTAGACACTGTCTTTGATAACAATAAGCATTTTCAGATACCCAGTGAAAGCATATCCCTTTCAGAAAGGTAACTAGATAGGTGACGTGTTCTTAAATTACCAATAATTGGCCATAGAATTAAAAGTAGAGAACTTTCCCTTCCCTAACTGGCTCATGTATCAAACTACAAATTACTTGCTCTTTCATAAATGAAATTTAGGGAAAGGGGAAAAACTGGTTTTAACGAAGGTGATACAACGTGAGAGGTGATGTGAAAATGTTTCATATTCATTACCATGTTAGAAACCATATAAATTTTTATAATGACATAATTTTATAGATAATATGACTTTATAAGGATTAAACCATATTCACTGGTTTTATCTCCTATTTCTTGGCATCCTTTTTTTATTCCTGGTTATTATGATTTCTTGTGGGATTTGCTGTCATTTATTTTTTTAATCTTTTATTATCAAGGATGGATATAATATTTATATCTTTTTTTTAAAAAAAGCATTTCTTTCCCTTTCAGTTTCCTCTTATTGCAAAGGAGAGCTTTGCTGGGACTATGAGTAGAATTTAGCCTGCAAAAAGCATGCTGGCGCTAGCTAAATTTAAACTTCATCAGGTTACAATGCAAAAATATCATGACAAAAGAGTGTGTTTCATCTTGTCTTTTGATGAGCACAGCACAAAGTAGAAAATGTTCCCTTTTAACACGGACTGCCAAATTTCTATACTGGCGCCCTAATTACACCCTTGCAACGTGAAGGCTTGTCCATGTGCACATCAGTCGAGAGCAAATTCTGCACATTTTGGTGGGCTGGGTCTTTCAAATGAACTAGGAAAGCTGGTAAATGACTCTTTCTTTTAATGTTTTCTCTCAACATTTTACTATGAGAATTTTCAAACATACAGCAAAGTTTTGAAAAAATTTTTAGTGAACATCTTAATACCTTCCAGCGGGATTGTACCATTAACATTTTGCTACATTTTCTACAGCACGTAACTATCCCGGTATCCCTTTCTCTGTCTCTGCATCAATCCATCTTATTTTTGTGATGCATTTCAAAGTGAATTGCAGTACTGTTCCCCTAAATACTTCAGCCTGCTGTAATGGTTTTGATGAAGAAAATGGATGTATTTCTCCCAACCAACTTTGAAAGAGCAATTTTAGAGAGGCGAATAAAGGTAGAGGAAATTATTTTCCAGGAACAAAGATATGAAGAAAAATAAGTTTTGAGACATCACACAGGGTCATTTTATAGAATGCTATTCGAGTCCTGCTGGAATTTAAATCAATATGCCTTTTTTTTTCTCGCTCTCTCTCAGTAGCAAGAGAGAATTGTTCACCATCAGATGTATATGACACTCTTTAGTGTCAGGAACACATAGGCATTAATTTTGTACCAAGTGATGCTTAAAACATGAGAACTGCTATTGGATTTTGTTCTATACCACGAAGTAGATAGGGAACAATTATTTTCCTATATGTTATTGAAATCAAACTATACAGCTGAGATGACCTGAGTTAGAATGGGATAAAAGTATCCTTTCATTAGACCACTGGTTTGTTAACTAAGGGGCATTACATGTGAATAAAGTAACTGAGAGGCTCAGCCATTTCTGCCTTTTATTATGTTGTTCTTTAACTATGTAATGACTTAACCTTACTCGGCAGAAGATGGGTGAGTAAGTCATCAAGCAATGTGGGGATGTGGAAAAGAAATGAAACAAGGAGTTCTGAACAGGAGGTGCTAGAACAATCCATTCAACTGGAGCTCTTAGATTGGAAACAAAGGTAAATTTCAGAGAGCAGTCCTCAATCTGCCATATACATGAAATGAGAGATGATTGAACTTTGGGATGCTTTATGTTTCAGGGTTTGATAACACAGGGAAGGACAGTGTGCACTGGAAAATAATTGCAATATGCAATCTTTGTGGCCAAAAGAATAAGACACACTCCTACTGCCTGGAGATGAAGGATGATTGGCAGGTGGAAAGCAACCATGGGCACATACAAGAGGTTGCCTGGACCTGACCTTAAAGAAGGAAGACTCAAAATTCCACTGGGGTTACACACAAAGAAGGGGAAGGTTTTAGGATGTGGTAACAAAAGAAAACTGATTATGGTAGTGGAATGTAGAAAGGAAAACCTGAGTGCTGGGAATAGAAGGAGATAGAAAGATACACACACACCCTCTTTCCATTAAACACCATGGAATGTGGTCTACACTATGTTCCAGAGCTAAGGACCCTGATACCTTCTTTTACATTGAAATTTCCGAAGATACATATTCATTGTGACTAGATCAGCTGCTGTCTTCCAGCCAGTGCTCCTTTGTCCCTCTGTCCACCTACATCTCGTGTCCAGTGGTATACCACATTCCAGCAGAGGAAGCTCACACACAGGGCCATCTAGGAGACGGGAGAGGGCAGTGCTAATCAATTCTAGTTTCTTAGGGTTAAAGGGTGAAACACCCCAAAATGAAAGGTCCAGAGGAGTGTCAGATTTCTAATGTCACGAAAAGACTAAGTTTTTCACCTAAGTTCACAGAGCAAGTTAATTGAAAGCCTCAGACTTTATCTTGTCTTGTAGCCCACCATTGTTTAGGAGAAAAGATAGAAGGAGAAAAAGAGAGAGAAGAATGTGGGAGAACAAGAGAGAGAAGCAAGAAGGGAAAAGAGAGAAGAAAAAAGACAAATTGAAACAAAACATTTCATAGCTCCCCCAAACATCTGTTCTTTTTCTGACCATTTAAATATAAATTAGATATAAATAAAAATATGTTAGTTAACTGTAATTTATTTTAAAAGCTCTACCTATGCACTAACCATTTCTCTTTATGGATAAACTATATTAGACAAGAGACACTTTCATTTACCCAGGAAACCACATGACTTGATTTGTAATTCCGGTAGATGGCCTTGGTTCATCAACACTTTCATTAAAGAGGAAACAAACAAACAAACAAATAAAAAAACTCCCACTAAGATTTCAAAATGTTTGCAAGTTCTAATATTGTATCTTTATTTCCCCTTCTTGTCTCAGTTTTGGAAGGTTCTGCCATCACCCAGACTAAAGCCATCGAGAGGATGGAGGTGTTCAGCTCAGTGAGGTTTTAAACTATTAGTGGCAACTTGCAGAGAATGGTACTAGACACATACATTCGTTACCTCTTCCCTTACACTCTTCTTCAAATATACTATATATCTAAACATTTTAATTAGGAAAACTTTGAGAATTGGGGAATGAGCTCATAGGGGTAATTTAACTCAAAATTTCTGTGGGAGAGAAAAGAAACTTACTTGGAAATTTCTGGGAGATTTCTTGGGGATTCCTAACATTATCGCTCTGCTTTGTTACCCAAGGACCACTGTCCATCCCATTAGACACTCTGTCTTCCTCCTTTTGAACCCTCTCCTGACACACATTAACTACTTGTTCTCCAACTGTTTTCTATGTTTCAATAAGAATGGTTTTAAATTCATTATATGTAAATGCAGTCCTCCTTGGTTTTTTTTTTTTTACCCCAAAATAGAAGTCAATGGTTATCTACTTTATAGTCACCTTTGCTGGAACTCATCTGTTGTCTGCCTGATAATGGAAGAAATTTGAATTTTACCAAAGGCATAGTCTAGAATAGGTACAATCAATAAATAGTCAAAACAGGCCATGGAAATTTTGAGAACAAAAGTATTTTCTACATTATGCATGCTAAAAAAAATTAAAGAGCCCCTTTTATACCCAGAAAAAAGGATTAAAGAGGCCAATAAGCCTTTGCAGTTTACTATTGGGTCTGCTGAAAGAGGGTCACAGGAATACACTCTATTTTTATAGCATATATGGAATTTTTGTGCATACAAAGTGAGGTACAAGTAGGTTTACAGTTGTGGGTCTGCAAAACACAGAGTTTCTTGTATTATAATTTGTTAATTATTGTATTATTTTTCATATGAACAATTGCAAGCATACTTTTGCCCCACCCTGTATATCCACAAGTTATAGCTTTGTGTAAAAAACAAAGAGACCAAATGTTATTTTTAAGATGCATTTTTAGAAATAAATAGTTGACAAACACAAATTTATTCTTTGCTCTATATCTTCCATAGTTTTTATATGATTCACTCATTCATCTATTCTTCTTCTATTCATTTGTTCTTACATTTATCTGTCCATCCATTCAGTTAGATAATGTACAATACATTTCAGGCATAAGTTAAGTTATTAAGTGAAATGAGACATTCCCAGCCCTGAGTGAGCTCATAATGTAATAAAATGCCTGTTTGTCAAGTTAGGGTTCATTCCCAAGAGTTCATATAGGGCTGTCCCTAAAGCCAGAAAGTAAACATAGGACCTCTTTCTAGGGCTTCAATTTCACTTTAAGGCTAAACAAGTAATTTATAGGTCACTTAAATGTGTTTATGGATTATGCAAATATAAATATTTCATGGAATGGAAGCAAGATTTATTTATATTTAAAAATGGTTAAGGGTCCAGAAAGACCCTGATTGCCATTATATGATTCTAGAGAAGGAATCATAATCCCAGAAACAAACAGCAGGTACAGGCACCCTAGAGAAGGCTGTGGAGAATGGTGCACTCAACCTGGGAAGAGCCTTGAATGCCATGCTGGTGGATTTGGACTTGATGCCAGAGGCTCCAGGAAGTCATTATGAGTGAACCAACACAGTGGAACTCCGCGCATGGTTTCGCTCTTCCTGGTAAACTGTTATCAGGCATTGTCTAAACCTTGCTCAGAGAGCAAAATTAACTGGGTATAGTCTGTGAGTCAGAAAAATGCTCTCTGGTTCCACAACCCACTGACCATGGAAATGAATTTGTACAAGTACCTTGGCCTATCGGAGACAAAGTCCCCTAATCTACCAGAGAGAGGGCAACCATCTGCCTGTGTGTCCCATAGGTGATTATGCCTATGTGTCTTCCTGGGTGAATAGTGAAGCACTGAACAATACACATAATGTTTATTAATATGAGTCATCTCAACTTAGGAGTAAAAGCACTCAATAAATATTTTCATAATTTTTTACAAGTGAGTTTCCAAATCCTCTTTTTTTTATATAAGTCACATACAACCCTTAGTCAGAGGATTAAGAATTTCTGTCCCTTCAAGGTTGTTGTTTTTCTCTGTTTTTCAGATTCTAAGCACAGCCTCCAGTGCAATAATTCCATAGGAGCTCAGTAAACATTCCTTGCATGACTCCTTTCCCATGACCAGGCACCCTACATCTAGTCCTGCTTATCTCATGCCCAAACAGTGAAACTCCTTTCTCTACTTTTTCTTAGATGTTTCTCAATTCCACATCCAAAATGATCCTTGGGTCCTGAACCCACTCTTCAGACTTGAGATTATCTAGTCATGCAGATGTTTCTACAAAGACATTCCTCTTGAGGGCTTCTGACACTGTTTTTTTTTAGTATTCTTTTACCCCAATTCCTGATCTCTCAAGAGTAAGTGTGACTCATTTCTTTCATTTTTATCACTATTTCTTCATTCATTTATTCATACATCAAGCACTGCGTGCATGAGTCCTTTCATTGGACAGCACTGGAAAAATGAAAGGGAAATTAGAAGTTTGTCCCTGATTCAAAGGATCTTCTGAAGGGATGGGATGATCAAAACTGTAGGAGAGATGGATGGAGTAATGCAGGAGGGCAGGAATAAAGGCATGAACCAAGAGTTGTGGGGATTCTGAGCAGGCATTGGGTAACCCTGCCTGGAAGCATTTGGGTAGGCTTCACAAAGCAGGAGTCATTCAAGAACCTTGAATGAAACTTGTTTATTTATCTAGTCATTTGTACTCCAAGTTGTATGATTTAAGGTGGCTTTCAAAATTATAGGCAACACACATAAAAGTAAGTGAGGAAATCAGGATATTGAAAAAACTAGGAAGAAGAAAATTAAATGAAGGCAGAGTAAAATTAGTTCATAAAAAATAGAGTGAGGTCATCACACTTATTAGAGGTGGATCAGATTTGAGTTAAAGCAAAAGGAAGGAATATAGCAAATGAATCAGAGTGTGTTTACGATAAACACAAGCCAGCTTGAGGAAACCGCAAACACTCATGGTTCTGAGAGACTTTTCCTTGGAGCCCAGAAACTGAGCCCTGTGAAACAAGGCAATGCCTTTGAACACCATCACTACGGTCAACAGAACAGCAAGGTTCATGGATTTATTCTCACGATATTCCTCAATGGAGGTCAATGGCATAATGTCCATGCCAAGTTGAGTGAAGGCAATTGTAAGTTGTCAAGTCTACAACTGAGAACAATGAATACGGTTTTGCCAGGTGGTGCTGGCTTTCAGAGCTGATGTCACAAGATGAACAATAGCAGACAGTTGTGAAAGTGCTTTCTGGAATGGCTGGGAACCATGAAGACTTTGGCGTAGGGTGTGGCATAGGGTGTGTCTGGGAGCTCTGTGACCCACAGGATCAAATCCAAACTTTCTAGTGTGGCAAACAAGATCCATGAGTGGGTCGCCTGCCTGCCTCTCCCAACTTCAGCACTGCCACACCTCATCTCCACCCTTGAACCATAAGATTTCATTTTATTGAACTGTTTTCCTTTTCACTTTCTAGGTACCCCATGCTCTCTTATGCATGTGTAGCTTCGTTCAGGCAATTTCCTCAGCCCAGAATGCCATCACCTGTCACACCTATCCTTGTCTACCGGGTCTATATCTCTTCTCTCTTTCCAGCATTTTCTGTCAGTGCTGTAAAAATTTTCCTAGGTTGAGTTTAACATTCCTCCTTTGGATTCCATAACGCCTTTTGTTTATCTCCTCTGCATCCTTCATTAGCTTTGTAATTCTATATGGATATCTTTGCTTCTTCTTTGACCTGAAACTAAATAAAAAAATTTTTTTTCTAATTCACTTTTATTTCTTCTCCACCTGAGAGAGTGGTTTATCTGATTTGGCACTCACTGAATTTTTTATTGGGGAAGGAAAGGAGAAAGGTGCATGGGGCTATGGGAAATGATACTGGAATCATGGGCTAGGAAAAGATTGCAGAAGAGCCCATATCCATGCTGTGGATAGTGAGTTTCTTCTAAATGTTTAAAAATTTTAAGGAAATGAAGAACAATAGAAGGTATTTACATGAGGTTGCTAATTGGGCAAGTTAATATTTCGGAAAGGAAACCAGCAGCATTGTATGGGTTGACAGGGGCACAGGCAGACCAGCTGATGCTTCTGCAGTCTCCCTGCTGTGACTTAATACAGCCCTGAGCCAAGACTGAGCAATGAACTTGAGTAAACACGGGACGTTAAAACATCAAGACCATGTATGCAGTGCTTTTTTTTTTCTGAAATGCTTTTATAGATGCTGCTTGACATACACTTAATGAGTTCAACAAAGTATTTTCTGCTCATTTTTAAATTGGGATATAACAGACATAAGAAGCACTAATTTTAAATATATTATTCAATAAATTGAATATATTTATACAGCTGTAGCTATCACCAAGATTAAGAGAAAGTACATTTCTAACATATCAGAGGGCTCCTCATATCCCCTCCTGGTTAATATCACTCCCCAAACGTAGCTGTTATTCTGATTTTTATCACCATTGATTAGTTTTTTCTGTTCTTTAACTTTATGTAAACACAATTGTACAATATTCACTCCTTTGTGTCTACCTTCTACATTGCTGCACATGATTATAGTCCATTCATTTTCACTGATGCATAGTATTCCATTTTATGAACATATCAAAACATGTTAATCCATCCTGTTGATGAATATTTGGGTTGTTTCCAATTTGGGAATATTATGGATAAATTTTCATCACTTTTAATACCTTGAATTATTCCATGAGACCTACATTTACTATAAATAGCTATTATACTGCAAAAAGCAATGGACTTGGAGTCCAGCCCTGTCTCTGACAGTTACTAGCTTTATAACATGGGCAATTTATTTCACAACTCTGTCTTGGTTATATTTTCTGTAAAATTGGGGTAACTCTCTGAACTCACTCGATCTTGGACACCAAGTCAGGCTTGAGCTAATAAGTGAGATGGATGTCTGCGTGGGATGTCAGGAGTTGGATCTGATTCACTCACCATTGCAGCTCCATAGCCTAGCACACGTTAAACACCCCAAAATCCTGAATAAGTACATGAAAGTGGATAATAGTTGGTAATTTCACTTTTAATCTTTCTTGTCTAAAACGTAATCCTGCTTAGTGGGCATTTTAGTCTCACCATTATGAGATTCATAGATAAGTGATCAAAATATGCATAGTATATAAGCCTGCTCTGAAGGCTCCTATGTTTATTTTAGCTGATATTTGCAATGTGGACATTGCCCAATTGGTATAGTTTTCTTGGTCATTGTTTCCCTGGCGTGATGTTCTACAAGTGGAGGCATTGTTGTTTGACCCAGTTGTGTGCTGGGTCCCGATCAAGAGCAGATGTTGCATCATCTCCTGCAATTAATTACCTTGAAGGAACTTTAGGCTCCATTGCACCAAATACACTTAGCTCTTTTTGTTCCTTGTAAATACTAGTAGTATTTATCTAACATGTGTGTTGATTTAATATTAGCCAATTTGTGACTGTATCCTGCAGAAGACAACTGTTACTGTGATCTTTGCTTAGAAGCTTCTGGAGAGATACCCTGTTTTGTGTCATCTACTAAGTGCCGAAACAACTGCTGGCTGAGTAAATAATTAAATTAACCAGTCGTTCTGGCTATCTACTATGAAAATAACTGCTTGGACTCCTACAGAAATATCGAGAGTTTCTTTTTTGTTGTTGTTGTGCTTTTTTTAAGAGGGGTGCTAATTCTTAATGCAACTAACTTTTACACATTGGGTTAGCCAAAGGGGAATATTTATACTAATCTATGAAAAATTGTTAAATTTGGTCACCTTTTCTTCTGTCTCTTAATTGTGGGCTTTAATCTGATACCTATGAAACACAATCAAATGAATTGTGAGGCAGTAGAAATGGTTAAGGGGGCCTTTCAGCCTTCTTGACTGAGCACCAGACTCTTTTCTCCAAATGTCAATTGATCTACTTCCATTGTGTATTCGATAACACTTAAGTGGGAAGTATTCAACCCATCAACAACAAGCTTCTGCTTTCTTTCCCCCTAATTTTTTTTTTAATTTCAAGTTTTTTTATTTTTTATTTATTTATTTATTTTATTTTATTCATTTAGAGAGGAGACACAGAGAGAGAGAGAGAGAGAGAGAGAGAGAGAGAGAGAGAGAGAGAGAAAGGGGGGAGGAGCAGGAAGCATCAACTCCCATATGTGCCTTGACCATACCAGTGCAGGGTTTTGAACTGGCGACCTCAGTGTTCCCCGGTCGACGCTTCATCCACTGCGCTACCACAGGTCAGGCCTCCCCCTAATTTTGCTGTATGCATTCTTGATGACTGACAAAAGTCAGTTGTACAAATTAAAGAGTTCTGCCCTAACCATACCAAGTGGGTAGTGGGGGGTGGGGTGGGGGAGGAGGTGTATTAAATCCATCACTTAGTTCTCTGGCCCCCATCTCTTTATCTATCTTATCTAATCCTCTGTCTCTTCCTCCCCTTCCACTCTAACAACTCAGGTCCTTAGCATTACCTACTCTACTTCCCATGTTTCTTTTCAAAGTGATTTTTACTGAAAGTCACACGATGCCCTGGCAGATTGGCTCAGTGGTAGAGCGTTGGCCCAGCGTGTGGATGTCCCTGGTTTGATTCCTGGTCAGGGCACACAGGAGAGGTTCCCATCTTTTCCACCCTTCTGCTCTTGCTTCTCTCTCACTCTCTCTGTTTCCCTCCTGTAGCTATGCCTTGATTGAAGCAAGTTGGTCTGGGTGCTGAAGATGGCTCCATGGCCTCTGCCTTAGGCACTGTAAAGCCAGTAGCAGCAGCCACCATCACAGCCACCTGGCCTGTGCAGGTTCACATTTGATTCAGACAGATGGTAATAAAACAACGGAGCCAAGAACTGGTGGGACATTAACTTTAATCCTAGCTTGCACCCAGCGGGCAAGAAATACATGCAGTGGGAAAATACTTCCCTTTCCATTCAGGGCTCCCAAAGCCACTGACTCATACGAGTTTCCTAAAATCAAAGGTTTCTAGCTCACCAGACTTATTCACCTCTGTTCCCCATCTACTTGTCTCTGCACAAACTGGCTTCTCCTTCAGCACTCCACCATCTTGGCTGCTTCTCCTCTCCTCCACGTGGCCTTTCTCTGCTATCCTCCTGCATGGGGCTCCTCTTGCCCCATTTTATAGTGTAGAAGTCAAAACCTTTAATCCAATATACAAACAAGGAAGTCTCTGATACAAAACCACTTATGTGAGGCATACTGGGATTCCTCATGAGTGCACCACCCCACATCATACAACAATCAAGGGTGTGGGGAAAAGCTTAGTCTTAAAACTAACCCTTAGGCTATAACGACCCTGCCTGCTTACAGCCTGTCCCTCACACCCAATGCAAACTATAAACGAGCAAACATATATATCATATTTACAAACTTATTTGACCAACAGGCACTAAGAAGAGCTCAGTTGCTGAGCAATAGAGCAGCACCCTGGATGGGCAGAACATCACCCCATAGTGGACTTGCTGAGTGGATTCCAATTGGGGTGCATGCAGGAGTCTGTCTCTCTGCTTCTCTTCCTCTCACTAAATAAATAAATAAATAAATAAATAAATAAATAAATAAATAAATAAATAAAATTCACATGGAACAATGCCACATTCTTTTTAAAGTCTTTCATTGTCTTTCTGAAACTTTCAGGGAACATTTAAAGATTCCTACATTGGCAACTGAGGTCTCCTTGCATGAGGTGATCCTGGCTTAGTGTTCCAGATTAAGCTCCACCCCTCCCTGGCAAGTGTTTGCCACTTAACAATAATAGAAGTACTCAAAGGTGCCATGCTTGTTGTGATCATGTTTTATTTTTCCTTTTAACACTTATACAACTAATATATGAACACAGTTTTTATGCAAGATAGAAGCATCCTAAACTATGCAAAGCCTAATATGCAAAGTTCTTCACCCCATACTTTTCTTCAGAGTTGTGTTGTTTCAAACCTCTGCATCTACACATACTCTTCTCTTTATCTGGGAGTTCATCTTTCCATAACTTCTTGAAACCTCCAATCACATCCTTCAGTATTGAGGTAGACCACTGACTACTCTGAGGAGCCTTGTATGACTCCTCTCTAAAATAAGTACACTGCTCTGGGCTTGCATTTAACCTGTACAATTCTGATTAGTAGCATTTGCACTTGCTCTGTAATTATTGATCTCCTTGTCTTTATCCTCAGCTAGAAGGTAGATCCCTTAAGGGGAAAAAAAGTTGTTTTACTTGACTCTGTACCCTAAAGTCATGCTCAGTAAATGTTTGTTGAAAGAATGAATGAGCAAATTGTTTAACTTGTCATAGTGTTCGTTTGAAATATGAGGAAGGAAATCACCACAGAGAAAAGGACTTTTGAGTAATGGAAAACAAACTTCTTGGCACTGATAAGCTCAGAACATTTTCTTTGTGACCCGAAGTCATAGAGATATAAAGACCTTTCCCATAAAAGAAACTCAGAATAGAAGATGTTAATGAGGATTTAAAGGATGTTGGGCAGCAGTGGTCCTTTGGTGTGAATTAATGAACTAGCAGTTTGGAAAAGAGATAGAAGCAACAAATAATTTAATCATATGTATGACTCCATGGTGCCTGTATATCAAGGTTTGAACTCTGAAGCTTATGTCTGAAGACATTGAGATATTTCTACAATGAGAATAACTAGCCTGAGACACTAAAGATTAGACTCCTCAGGAGATGTTTGCCTGAAACCTATGTGCTTGTATTGATGAATGTCATCCCATTTCATTTAATTTTCTAAATAATTTTTTTAAAAAAAGAAAAGGAAAAAAGACCTAGGAACAGGTTGAGATGGCACCAAGAATACTCCTTCCATGGGTTTGAGCAAGACCCTTAAGTCACTATAATAAAGCATGGAATCAGCGTAAGATCACCTTTGAATATTCTTTGTAAGCTGCTAAACCTATTTGTGTTTAAGTTGCTTTAGTTATAATATGTAGAATGTAATCCACAATGTAAAGTTACTCTTTATAAATACTATTTTGGTTTTTCTTTTAAGGCATTATTAATGTATTGGGGTGACATTGGTTAACAAGATGACATAGATTTCATGTGCACAATTTTATAATACATCATCTGTATACTGCATTGTGTGTTTACCATCCAAAGTCAAGTCTCCTTCCATCACCATATATTGACCCCCTTTACTCTCCTCACCCTCCTCCCATTTTCTTTCCCCTCTATAACCTCCATACTAATGTCTTTGTCTATGAGATTTTTTTGTTAGTTTTACTTGTTCATTTGTTGCTTTCTGTTTTATATCACACATATGAGTGAAAGTATATGTTTTTTGTCTTTTTTTTCTGCCTGACTTATTTCGCATGGTATTTTCAAGTTCCACTCTGTTGTAGCAAATGCCAGTATTTTGTCTTTTCTAATGGCTGAGTATTTATTTATTGTTCTTATAAGGTCTCAAGTTAATAACATTCTAAATTATTAATAGAGTAGTACCTGAAACAAATAGGTACTAATCATATTGTCTTGCTCAGCTAATAATCTGATTTGGTAGCACAGCCAAGGAGTCCCAATATAGGCCCATTTTTCATCTCCAGCATTACACGATTGAAAATAAAAAAATTACATTAGTGAAATGCTCTTGTGTGTTTCTATATGGCAACACATAAATTGTCTTTTATTTTCAAAGTGTATTTTTTTCTTAAATCAATAAAATCAGGTAATTACATATATTGTAATAATATATTATATGTAACTAAAAGTAAAAAGAAGAAACAAGAAGTGCTGGGGAGAAGTGATCGGAAGGTTGGGATGAATTGTTCTGTAGATGCTGTTTAAACTTGGACCCGGCCTGGGGAGACATCAAGCAAGCTTGGATAATGGTATCTGTGAAATATCACAAACCAGTTAGAACCATAAAAGTTTTCATAGACTCCTAAATACAGAAAAATGCCTATTAAGGAAAGTGGGAGAATTTGAAGAAGAAATTTGGATATTGCACTTTAATATCTCATTTCCTTGAGAATGCTAATTTAAAAACTTATGCACTGAAAAATAAATATAAGTTAATTTAGTTCAATAAAAATGTCTTAGTGAGATGAAATTATTGAAATAAAATATAAATAATGCAGTCTCTGACCTACAACACATGAGAGATATTTTAAATGTAAAGTCTTGTTAGAATGAAAGTATATAACTCTTCTTTCAGTTTTCTGAGTAAAGGAAATAGTCTCCATTTCCCTTCTCCATTTCCTCCCTCTTTCTCTGGTGCCCAAACTGCCACCATCCTCCTCTGACCTCCACAGAGCCAGGGAAATCATTCTTCTCACATTTGTCTGGGGCCTCTGCTCTGCCAAACTCCAACACAATCTCTTCATTGCTCTTACCGAGTAACCTGTCCAAAGTATTTGACACAACTGACATTTTTCAACTTAAAGATGTCTCTTCTCTTGACTTCTCTGAGGTCATTCTTGGTGGTTTCCTTCGGTGGTTTTATCAAACTGCTTATTTCCTCTCTCTCTCACCGGTTCTTCAGCCTCAAACTAGCTCTTCTCAGTCTGTGGAGCCTAGACTTCTTATCAGTTCCCTGACACTGTCACTCCGTGGGCTCCTCAGGAACCTTGCCACTCCGAGGCCATCGTCAGTTGTATGACAGTGACACCCCAAGCTCTGTATTCACCCCGAGCTCTGTATTCACCCAGAGCTCTGTATTCACCTCTACCACTTCCTTTTCTCTATTCCAGTCTGTTCTTCTGCCTAGTTCTCAGATTCTCTGTGCGAATATCTCATCATCTTCTTAAAATGAGGACATCCTCCCCAGCAGTTTCTTCTCTTGCTCCTTCATTTCTCCTCAGAAATAGCTTCACAGTCCACAGAGTTGCTCAGTGACGCCAGTCTGTGTTCACCTTTGGTTCCTCTCTCTCGCCCACCATACCAAACTGTTCACTGAGTTCCACCAGTGCCACATTCTAAGGTGTGTTTTTAAGTAAAACTTCTTCCCTGTAGCTCCTGCACTGGTTTCTACACGTCACTCAGAATCATTTCCTCTGTCATTTTCCTGTCTCTTGTTTCTCCCTCTGTCCCTTTATCCTCTACACATTGTCCAGAGTATGTAATTGTGAAGAAATGCAATTAGGATCACACCGTTCCCCAGATTTAATTACTTCAAGGGTTCCCAGTTGCTCTGTAGGTTAAGATTCATATCACTCGGCTGTGCAAAAACAAAAACAAACAACACCAGTCACTTATAATTTTCCCCAAGCCCACCTGACTACACACGTGGCTACTCCCTTTCCCACCCTCCCTGCCCGGCTTATTCCTAGGCTTCTATTCCTCCTACCATCGTATTGCTTTTCTGCCCATTCACTGCCTGGTGAACCTTCCTGTAAGATACAACTCAAGCACTTCCTCCTGCGAGAAAACTTTCTTGCGGGTAACCTTATCTTGGCTGTCTCATGATCTTGTGCACATGCTCCTATCACAGCACTTACCAGACAGATGGTATTGTGACCATCTGTTTACCACCCGTTTTTCCCATTAGGCAGAGATCTTAACATTTTTTCAGATGTGACACGTTTCGCAGATGACATTCAATAGTGCAACACATTTCCACCAGTATTCCCAATGAGGTGGCTATAACTCGACCACTCTTTTTTTTCTTCCAGTCAAGAAAGCATATTCTAATAGCAGCAGGAGTGACTGACCATAAGGACCGTGGCTCTATCCACACACACATACATATAAATTTATTTGTATTTCAGAATTCATTTAGCAGTCTCATTCTAGATTCAGACTGCCAACGTTTAAATTCCAGCTTTTCCATTTAAGGCCCAAAGCCCCAAAAGAATTAATTATCTAACTTGATAAGCCCCAGTTTTTTTCTTCATAAAACAGAATTACAATAGTAAAAAAGACTCCTGATTAAAAAAGGAATTAAATGATATAATTCCTATAACTCACTTAGTATGGTAGTGGGTGCATGACACGTTCTCAGTAAATCTTAGCTATTATTGTTGTCATTGTTACTACCATTTGATATGAACTGATTGGTTTCCCCTCAGTGGATTCTAATAACTCACTCTTACTTTCCTGCTGCAGAATCTGACTTTACATAAGCACTTTTGTGAAGAGACAGAAATACTTATCCTTTCAACTACTCTGAAATTCAGTTATTTATGAAATTGGAAAAAATAATGCTTTGAATACCAGGCAAAATAAAATAAAACAAAAACATAGCACCAGTCTGGAACATCAAATACATATTGTTCATATAGTAGACACTCAGGTGTTCCTTCCCTTCCCTAGTCAAACCTGCCAGGCAGGGGTAAAAGAGAGGGCAGAGCTCTTCACATTTTCCCGGGGCAGAACTGTGATGAGATCAGCATTGTTCAGCTATACAAAGAGAAACCACTTCACCAAGAGAGGGCCATCAGCTCGAACACTGAAGAGAAAGAAACATGCCTGATGATTGGAAAGGAAATTCTTTAAGTGTGAATTGCTCTGAGTACAATATAAACCTTGTCAGTTATGGCATTCCAGCTGTTGTTTTATTGCCTTTAATTTCCCATTAGTGGTTCAATGTCTGGGAAAGGTATCCGGCCTCCAGGAGGGGAACGGAGCTCTGAGGTGTTGTTCCTGCCTCTGCCAACATTTTGAATACTGTTTAAATGGAGTCGTTCAAAAGATCATCTTATGCCTAATTCTTGTAGGGAGTGTTTGCAACTAAAATAAGCTCTTTCAGTCCTCTCTTTTCCTCTCCTATGTCTCTGCCTCCTCTCTCTTCCTGCCTTCACCAGGAAACAAATGCTGGAATAAGACAAAAGAATCATTATAATATGGTATTATGGATACAGCTGTTCATTATCTGGGGGAAGGGCAGGGTGTATATTGGCACTGGGGTGTGGGCTTGATCAGTTGATCTTAACTCTTCTGCTTTATAGATTAAATGCCTGGTAAGTGTCTTACTGCCAGAAAAGGACCGTGTTCCAATTGGGTGCACCCTGATTCCAGCATTTACCTGATTTTACTGGGGGTAGTTTGTTTACTGACATGGTAGTGTAAGGTATTTCCTTCTTGATCATTATGAAGACTACTGGTATCTAGACTTCATGCTAGCTGTAAACTGTGAGACAATGAAAACTATCATTTAAACTAATGTAGATAAATAGATAAATAGATAGTTAGGTATTTGGGGGCCTATAATTAAATATGTTTAATTTATATCATCACACTAATTCTTACAGTACCAATATAAAGCATACAATATCACTGTTTTCATTTGAGATCAGGGTTCCAAGGTTCAGAGAAATAGAGGATATATAACTTTTAAGTAAAAATAATATAGAATTTGTAACCACATATAATTTAATCAAATTTTAAAAAGTAGTTTGTTGTTTTTTCCATACAACTTTTTTAAAAAGAAGAAGGTAGAATTCCTTTTTTTTTCCTGAGCCGAAGAATTTGCACTGTTGAGGAATTTTCACTAGAAGTCGGATGATCTATGCCCTGCCACTGTTTCTTATGGGACTGGGTCTTCAAATCTAAACTTATCACTATTTAGAGTGAGTCCAGATTTAGTCATCTATGAAGCCTTCTAAGACTGAGCTAGGATTTCTTATTATCTGTACCTCTTCTCATCAAAGACATTGAGATTTCTACAGAAAAGACCAAAAAGACTCCTTTCTTTATGTGCCTGATTTTCAAGACTTTCTGTGGAGTTTCTGGTGGTCAGGTAATGAAATACAGGTGCATTCTTCTGACAGCCAGAATGTGAAGGTTACAAACATTTGGTTAGAATATTCAGCACTTATAAATTTTAACCTTGTAATAGAAGTGTTCTTATTATTCCAAACCCTGGAGTCAGGATTTTTTGGCCCTGTGCACTAATATGAGCCAATTTTTTTTCTATTTAACCACAGACACAATGGTCATATTAAAAGGCTTAAGGGTTAAATCAACTGCAGTACAATGATATAACATCTACATGAAAATACACAATAGCAATTATTACCTGAAAGGCCAACTGAATCCCATGAAAACTTTACTTAAAGCTGTGGTTAAAAAACAATCATCTGTCAGCTTCTGGTCATGGCCTATATTTGAGAAAAGCAATCAGCAACTATTAGAAAATCTTGTTTTCTGTTAAGCAATACAAATGTATTGTCAATCCTTTATATACTGCTGACCCCTGCTTAACGCTGAACATTTTAACTATTTCCTGTTAATCCATGGGTTATTATGGTATTTTGTTTGTAATCTTGAAATTTATACTAATGACATTGCCATTATAATCTCATTCCCTAGCTGGCTTAAAAAAAATAATATACAAACAGTTACATTTTTGGCGACATTTGTCCCATACTATTACTTAGCAGAGATCAAAAGTCAAAATACTGCAGCATTTTAGAGATTACTGTCACATACAGCTCCCATAGCAGGGCTGAGGCAGATGGCGGTGCAGAAGGGGTGGGAGACCTTGCCTCCCATGTTCTCAGAAGGCAGAACAGAGCAGGCATTACTCTGCCAAAGCCTTGCGATATTTGGCCCCAAATAAAGTTAAACCTCGTCCTTCTGTTTCTCCATCTTTTCCCCACCTTCTGTGTGGAGACTGTGTCTGTCTCAGTCACCGTGCTGTTATGCAAACCCTGCCAATAGAAGCATGTGTCCATGGCCCAAAACTTCAAGTCAGGCATGATAGAAACCCCCACGACACTCCCTTCATCTCAGCCAGAGCAGAAGTCATTGAAAGCACCTCAACAATATGGCTTCAAGATTTTTCTCAAGATGAAAGGTCTAAAGTTCTCTTCATCAATAATTTTTGCTTATTGGTAATCTTGTCTGAGAATTTTCCTTTATACCTAAAACTGATAGTCATAACTACATGATAGGTAATTATTGATTTATATGAAAATTAATTGAGTCATCCTAGTGCTTGGCTACTGAGATGCCAATCATCCTGAGGCATGGGAGTTTAGGGACAAGGGGACATATCCATCATCAATTCAAAACATTAATTTTCTTAAAATAAAGTCCTCTGTCTTAATTATAATTATTGATACTTTCAGGCCTATAATCAAGGCACACTTTTTATGGAAGCAAACTTCACAGTGGTCCTTACAATAGTAATATAAATAGAAACATTAATTTATAAATGTTTAGTGGCATTGTCCTTGCATCAGCTGTTAGTCTATTATTTTTATTTTTTTTTACAGGGACAGAGAGAGAGAGTCAGAGAGAGGGATAGATAGGGACAAACAGACAGGAACAAAGAGAGGTGAGAAGCATAAATCATTAGTTTTTCATTGCTGTTGCGACACCATAGTTGTTCATTGATTGCTTTCTCACATGTGCCTTGACCACGGGCCTTCAGCAGACCGAGCAATCCCTTGCTGGAGCCAGCGACCTTTGTTCCAAGCTGGCGAGCTTTTGCTCAAGCCAGATGGACCCGTGCTCAAGCTGGCGAGCTCGGGGTCTCGAACCTGGGTCTTCCGCATCCCAGTCCCGATGCTCTATCCACTGTGCCACTGCCTGGTCAGGCAGTCTATTATTTTGTTGTTAACTTTATGATTCTATTTCTTTTAAAGAATTCAAAGAATATAACTTAATGAAAAGTGGTCAATGTCTCCATTCTCTGTGTGCTGTGGTAGGTATTAGATATAGTTCTTTCTGAACTTGACTTACCCTAATAATCTAGCAAATGAGGAAGTACATAAAGGAATATAATTGAAATAAAGAATTGCAGATGGCAGTAGTGTTGCATTTAGAGGGTTCTAGTTTATCTGAGAAACAAGTCAGGCAAAGCTTCATGAGAGAAGTTATATTTGAGCAAAGCATTAAGGAAAAGGTATGCATCTACCAGGAAAGCAGACGGAAGAGGGGAATTCAAGAGAAAAATGTTGGGATGATGCTGTCGGAAAGACTATGGCAGGGATAGAAAAGTCACAGGGTCAGTATTGCACATTCAAAAATCTGCAAAGAGTTCACATAGCTAGAATGCAAGGTACAAAAGAAGAGACTTTATAGCAACTAACAAAGCTAGAGAAGAATTAACAGCCATATGTGATACTGGGGGTTGTTTGCTCTGAATTTATTTGTCCTTTGCCCAACGCTAGATATATGAATTCAATGATAGCTGTTACAGTAGAGATTTGTGTATTATCATAGTTAGACATCCTGATGTTCGCATTTTCCTGGTCTACCACGGCGAAAAAATTGAGCTATGTCTTCAGGCAATTATTTAAGAGCCCTTGAAAGATTTTAGACAGAGGAGGGACATGATCAGAATTGCTGTATCAGCAGCAAGGGAGGAATAGATGGGATAGAATGAGACTGGTACACAGAGCATCAATGGTAAAGACTTGAAACACCTTACTCAACGGAGGTTGAATAGTCAGTAACAAACAGAAAACTATGGGATATATATATTTTTACATTTAAAAGATTTACAGTTTACATTTAATATTATTTTATATTAGTTTCACAATGGCTAGACAATCATATACATTATAAAGCGTGAAGAGATAGAGTCAACTGTATCTTGCCACCAACTGAACATGGGGGATGAGGAAGCATTCTGGGTGAAATCCCAGCTCACTGATTTCTGGGTGAAATTCCAGGTTTCTGATAAGGATGGTTGGCATTTCACTGAGAAAGGGAACACTGCAGAAAGGACAGGTTTGTGGGAAAAGTTGAGCTAGGTTGAGTGCACATTGATTCAGGGGAATGAGTGAGATCTCCAGGAAAATTTCTTTGCAGACATTTGAATATAAGGATCTGAGGCTCAAGAGATGAGCAGAGGCTAGGGGTACAAATGTGGAAGTCACCAGCACTGAATCATCAAGTCACTCTATAAAAGTGATTACCTAGCAAGCATCTGGAGAGTGAAAAGAGGAGGGTACCAGTGCTGGAACCCTGAAAATTTGGCGTTTTAGAAGGAAGAGTGATTTCCAGAAGAAGGAATAAGATAATGTGGAAGGAAAACTAAAGAGTGGGGGAGAGAGACAGACGTTATGGAAAATAACAGAGGGAGGACTATAAGCTATTGTTAAAATCACACAAAAAATGCTTATGTGGAAAGAAAGGAGAGAGAGAAGAAGATGATGGAGAAGAAGAAGGAGGAGAAAAAAGAAGAAACACAGAAAAAGGCTTTCTTCTTTGTTGACTTTTTCAACGAAAAACCAGCTGGGTGCATATGTTGAAGTGACAATGACAGAGAAGGACTGCAGGGACAAGAATAGAGAGTAGGATCACATTCATATTCGAATTTGGAATTGATGTGTGTGAGAGAGGGTGTCAAAAGATGAAGTCAGCATATAGTCCACTGAGGAGCTTGAACTTTATCTTGAAGGCAACATCAAAGCATTTCAAGCAGGGCACAGATAATTTCAGGGTTGTGTTTTGGAAAGAACATTCTGACAGCTGTATGGAGGAAGGTTGAACAAATGCCAGCCTAGGAAAGATCTGTCAAGAGGTTGGTGAAATCCTGGCCTGAGAAGATGAGAATCTTCACGAGGGTATGTGAATTGGGCACCAGCCCATGACGTTCTCCCGAGATTCAGTTATCCGCCTTAGATAGAGGGTTGCTCTTGCACTTATCCTGCTGTTTCTAATAATAGTCATCAGTATGAGTGGCCAACCACTTGTCGAAATTAGCTCAGAAGGTGATGCACACTGTTGCAACTTTGCGTGATTATCCTGGGCCTTCAAAGGGAACATTTCTGTTTTCCACTTCACCATGCTCACAGCTCTAGTCTTGAAGAAGGATTTTGGTTCCAGAACCAGAGCTTTGCTCAGCTCCAGAAAGCACATTCACATCAGAGCTTTGGAAATGGCACCCACTGATGGCCCACAGGGTACAGCCTCTAGACCAGCAATTTTCAACCAGTGTGCCACAAGAATTTTTAAAACATGTCATACCTGGCTATTTAGTCAGAGGCACTGACCTCTTTCCCCCAAAACAAAATTCAAACAAAAATACTGCATTTATCATCAACTAAAACATATGTCTACAAGGCAAATATTTAAACATTTCACAGTTAAAAGAAATGGTTTAAAAAAAAAAGATTTCTCTGAGAAAGTTAAGTATTTTATGCCGAAACAAGGCAACTCTTTAGATTTAGCATGAAAAACAGCTAGTCACATAGGAAGCCTAGAGTGTCAGTCATTCTGAGTTGGGGTCTGAGCCAGCTGTGTTCTTCCTCTTGGCAGTGATGACTGGAACTCCTTTGATTAAGTTGTATCTGAATATCATCTTGAAACTTCTAGAAGGGTGCATTTTGCCATTTATGCTTAGAGCACTAATTATTACAGTCTACTGCAATAAACTGATTGAGCATCATGAAGAGACCCAGAGGAGTCCTCATGCACTTGGCCTCTAATTGGCAGTTACAACTCAACCTTGGCATAAAAGAAAAAAAATTTTTTTTCTCTTATTATGAACAGATAACCTTAGTCTACATAGTGTTTCTTTTCAGACTGACAAGTGAGAGGGGATGGAGAAATTTATATTAGGAATTGTTGAATGAAACTCACCTTTCTTTGCTGAAGTACATTTCTTTTTGGAGGTAAATAAACTAATGAAAATTGTTCATTGTGCAGTTCTGATCCATTCGGATGTCAATATTCTGAGGTTAATATCTGATGGGCTTCATGATCTAATTGACCATTCAAACAGAAAATAGTTCAGTGATCACAGCAGAGAAAGAGAAATGTGTCTTTTTATTAGTATACATTTCAAGAGCCAGAGTGTGGTCTTTCTTGATGAACCATGTCAAAAGTTGATGTGCCCCAGGGATTAAGGGTTGAACAGTAATGGCTTGGTCTCTACTCAGTGAAGAGTAAGATAATCTGAGAGTGAGAAACGTAATGAAGAAAACACAGCAAGTTAATGTTTTTGTCACTCAGCCAGTGCTTTGCACCCTTTTGTAATTTAGAGAAGCACTAAGGTGTTCTTGTCTTTCAAGTGATGGGCTTCCTTGCTCAAATCTTCCCATTTCTTTCTATCGTCTATATTTTCTAGGAGGGTGGCTTTCTGGTATTGCCACACTCTCCTTATTCATACTGGTCTCCTACATCATGTGGGTTGAGTGTGAAGTTTTGCCAATTTCCAGTCCGGATTGGTGTTTTTAGTCCATTTGAAGACTGTATTCAGCCACCTTGTAAGTGCTGCCTTTCAAATTAAGGACCTGGGTGTCATTTCCCCTATAAAGCAACAATGTTCCTTAAAAGGAAACATTATTTGTCATCACTCAAGACTAATCATTTGGAAAACTTTCCCCTTCTGGTCCGATTAGAAATGCAATGTAGGTTACCTTTATTTTCAAACACAAGACTGGTTGCTTCTAGTTGTTTCAGAAAAGTAAGCTAATCATCCCTAAAGAGGGATTTCATGGGATGTGATTAAATTGTCTTGAAAGCTTTGAGAGGTGGGTCTGGAAATGTGGGCTGAGTGTCTTTGCTGGTGTATACTAGTTGGGGGCATGTGTGGAGGAGGCAGTTTAGGGTTTGTATGGTGGGTGGCTTTATCACATCAAAAGCCCACGTTCCCATCTTTCTGCTTCCCAGCCTTACTAGGTGTCCTGAGTTTCCCCAATGTCTAATCATAACTGTGTTCCAGGCAGGAAAAAGTAAGGAGTTGAAAGAGAATAAGCTTCCAGTGAAGTTAGGCCCTTTGAAGAGTCTTTCCTGGAAGCTCCACCCAGTGATTTAATAATATACTTAGCTGCAAGGAAATCTGGGGAATGTAGTCTTTCATCTGGGAACATTGCCACTTATAATAATGTGAGAGTTCTGTTATTCAGGGAGGTAAGAATGTCTGTTAGGAAAGCAACTTGCACTCCACCCCACTTAACTGTGCATCTCAGCCAGGAAGCAGATGAAACTTCTTTTAGCACCAAGAGTTGGTGCAGCCGTTCACCTGCCCTGAAATATTAAACAAATCACGTGAGCTCACTGACATATCACCAGCTGTGTTTTTGAACCTGGTGGCATTTGTATTAGAAGCAGGATTTCAGCCTAACTTCAGACAGGACCCCTGCTTGACTCTTGCTCTAGGACACATGCCCTCCCATTTGTTTTACTTCACAGCAGGTGGTGACTTTTGTTTTCTATCTTGGGCTGCATGGTACAAAGTATCTTTGGTTTTGAGATGTTTCTCAATTTTTAGATAATTTAAAAATTATTTACTCATCTAATTTTTTTTACAGAGATAGAGAGAGAGTCAGAGAGAGAGATAGATAAGGACAGACAGACAAGAATGAAGAGAGATGAGAAACATCAATCATCAATTTTTTGTTGGGACACCTTAGTTGTTCATTGATTGTTTTCTCATATGTGCCTTGACCATGGGCCTTCAGCAGACTGAGCAACCCCTTGCTGGAGCCAACGACCTTAGGTACAAGCTGCTGAGCTTTTTGCTCAAACCTGATGGGCCTGTGCTCAAGCTGGTGACCTCGGGGTCTCAAACTTGGGCCCTCCACATCCCAGTCCGATGCTCTATCCACTGTGCCACCACCTGGTCAGGCTACTCATCTAATTTTAAAAATTAAAAACAGATTGTCAAATACTCAATATAGCAAGGCTGTACTGAAACACAAGATGGTGTCTGGACTATGGGATTGTGGAGGAAAAGGGGTCCACACAGTCAACCTGACAAGCTTGGGGGAGGCAGCATGGTGAGCCGTGTCATCCCAGAAACCAAGAGTAACTACATAGGGTGATCTGAACATAAATGTGTCTTACTAAAAGCGGATCGTGTTGGGTAGTCTTGTCCTAAGCATGTAACAAAGGCCAATACTCACCCTTGTGTTTATGATTCTGAGATAACATACCTTCGAAATATCAGGGCAGTGCTCTTTTCTGGATCCCTCACAGCATGAGACCACAGAATCCTTGTTCTCTTGTTCCTCGCACACCATCTCTGTGTGCTGTAAATGTTAATGACCTACTCTCCTGTGCCCACCATTGTAAGGGAAGTATGTGTCTCTGTTTGGTTTTTTATCGAATCCCAGACATCTTCCGCTTTGCTTTCTCCCACCTCCTTCACCTACCACCAACGGATTTTATGTGACTCCCCTACGTCTCCTTTGATTCTCATGTATAAAATAACTGGCCAAACTGCCATTCTCCAGAGCACAATTCCTCAATCAATTGAAATTTTACTTCTTGGCGATTGTTTCAGATAAACTCTTGTGAGACTTAAAAAAAAAAAAGGTCAACATGTAGAAATGAGTTTACACACTTGTTGTTGACATAACAGACTTTAAGAAATCTTTATGCTGTCCTTATAAGTCCACAATAAATTTTTAGAAATACATTGCCATAAATTACAAATGTGATTAAAGAGTCATTAAAAAAAAAGAGAAATTGGAAGGGGGGTGGTGTTGGGAGGACACATTACCCCACTTTCAAATCATTTTATTTTAGACAAAATGTTTTCATTAATTAAATTCAAGGTGAATAAACTACTCTTTAGCCAAAATTATTACACAAAATTTATAGGTTTGACCTACTTTATAAAAATTATAATTGGTTGAAAAAATTTTGTACTGTATTGGCAAGAGGAAAATTAATAAAGTTAACGCATAAGGAATAGCAAAATAAGACCGAACTCGGATATGAACCATGTTGTGTTATAGTTAATATAAATTTGTATATACTGTAAATTTAAAACATCTTTCAAAAATTGCACTGTGTTTAAATGGCCTTTTAATTCTACCACACACAACATCTGGTTTAACTAACCCTTTTACATGTGTTCACTCATCACTTTGGAATTGTGAACATAGACTAGACTCTTTCACCAAATGCATTTTCAAGCAAAGCTCCACTGTTAAAATTGAACATGGAAAACAGGGATCAGGCATCACATCAGCATATGACTAATAACTCCAAGCAATAAACTGCCTTAGATATAGATCTGTGTTTAGTAATGAAAATGCAATCATAAAAGTGTAAGTCATGCTGGAGTTTCTGTCCTGCCAAGCCAAGTTACCATCAACAGACATGTTAATGCCTGACAGCATATTTTAGCACCTTAATGTCAGAAAATAAGAAATTGCCAATTTATATCAGACTCTACAGATCCCACCTACTGAGGCATCTCCCAACTTGTGCGATGAATGTAATTTAAAGTCCTGGTTGCTCAATAACTGATAATCGTCTTTTAGGGCCTGTGTCTCTTCTGCAAGAGGCAAGTTGTAATTTATAGTACAGGTGGTTTTCAAAATGAACTGTGTCTAAACGTTTACGGTGTTAATACACTGTGACTTTTTAAATAGAGCATTTTATGACAGAATTCCTTTTCTCTCTCTTTCATGTTCTGTGTTGTATCTTATCGCACGTGTCAAAACAACTGTTTTCTATCATCAAGTCTGCTGTCTATTTTTTATGATTTACTTTGAGTCATTCATTACACAAACATTTGTTGCATTTATTGTGCTTTTTTCTAGGACAGGCAATGCTGTGATAGGTTTTAAGGATACAAAGCTGAATAAAACAGAGTTTCTGCACCCTAGGAGCACACAGGGTAGCCAGGCAGACATTTATGTAAATGAAGACCAGTGCTACATTTTTATCAATAATGTGATCCATCTATGAACAGACAGTGGAAGCTCATTTGCAAGGCTACTCATGACTGTGCCAAAAACAAACAAACCAAACAAACAAATAAACAACAAATCTGAAGTCTGACCAGGCAGTGGCACAGTAAATAGGGCATCAGCCTGGGATGCTGAGGACCCAGGTTCAATACCACGAGGTCACTGGCTTGAGCACGAGCTCATCCGGCTTGAGCAAGGACTTACCAGCTTGAGTGCAGGGTTGCTGGCTTGAGTATGGGATCATAGATATGACCCCATTGTCATTGGCTAGAGCCTAAAGGTCGCTGGCTTGAAGCCCTAGGTTGCTGGCTTGAGCAAGGGGTCACTGGTTTGGCTGGGTCCCCTTAGTCAAGGCACATATGAGAAAGCAATCAATGAACAACTAAGGAGCCACAACGACACAACGAAGAATTGATGCTTCTTATATCTCCCCCTTCCTATTTGTCTATTCCTTTCTGTTCCTCTCTCTCTCATTCTCATTAAAAAAAAAAGAAAGAATAAAAAAAACCTGTAAAGAGAAGGAGACATTACCTTTAAATTGAGAAATCAAAATTTTTCAGAAAATAAGAGGCAAAAGTCTACTCTAGTCATAATAGCATATCTAAAGAACAAAGTCACTTATGAAGGGACATTTATATCTTAAAAATGGTGAGAAATGAATGCCCTGGCTGGATAGCTCAGTTGTTCAAAGCATTATCCCAAAGCATAGAAATTGCTGTTTCTATCCTTAGTCAGGGCACATAGTGGGGCAGATCAATGTTCCTGTCTCTCTCTCTTCCTACCTCTCTCTCTAAAACCAATAAAATAAACATTTAAAAATGTTTTTTAAGAAATGGTGAAAAGTTGAGAGCACCTAAAGAATCCAGTTAGTAATAATACAGAATAAATAGGTGGGCAGTATTTTTAGAAGCTTTATATAGGCCAGGCTAAGAAATTTGGATTTTATCCCCCCCCCCAAATAAAATGTTCTATGGCATTAAAATCCCAATTTAGACTTGTAAGATTGTTTCCTGGTGTTTTCTTACCTGTCAGTTAAAATCAACATTTTGGTTGGCTTCACTTACATCACCCATAGAAAGAAAGACTCTAACACTTCAAGTGCATGGTTGTGGAGAACAGTCAAGATGGCACTGTGGTGACAACACATAAGGTTACTCTGCATGGCAGCAGCCAAGAGGCCCACACAAAGCTCTGGCTGTCAGACCCCCAGACAGATCAATGTCCAGAACAAATTTAGAGAACCAAATGTGAAACATCAGAACAAAGACTTGTTGGCATGGCTAGTCCTACATGTGGGTAGAGTAGGTAGAAGGCAGCACGTTGAAATTTAGGACATATTAAAAGAAATAAATCTCCCAAGATGTCTAACATCTAGCATTGGATCCATTTCACTGGGAAGGCATTGTCCACTAGAATCTCTATTAAAAGACAGGTATTGTACCCAGGAGTTATCTCATGAGCATATTAACATTATTAGCCTCATTGGTCCTGACCCATAAAAGACATCAGGTGTTTGATGACATCTCATTTGGAAGTGTATGGTGACTAAATTTGAACTTGAGGTATTGTGTACCAGACACTGACTCCAAAGAAGGACCTAGTGGAGAGTCAGGAGGTCTGGGGAGAAGGGGAGAAAGGCCTGTTCCTTCTGACATACCACTATTTCTATCATTCTTGTGGTTTAGCAACCTGACTTGCTAAAAGTCATAAATATAAAAGGAAAAATAAAACGGTAACAAATACTTATGGTTCCATAAGGTACTGGTGTCTGTGATACCGGGTGTTAGATTTGAGTTAATTCTTCCAAAATGGAAGGGATCCTTAGCCCTGTAGATTCTGGTCATTTGGTTTGGGTCTCATCAGGCTCCTGGCACTACCTTGGTTTTTCTTGTCCTCCTAGAGTAGAAACATCTTTGTTATAGAAACCCAGCAGTTTATTTCCCTGAACTTAGACCAATGCTGTAAGTTGTCTCTCCCATTGTCCTAGAGAACACCAGAGTCTGAGCAGTCCTGTTATCCTTTTTTATGTGCTGGTCATGTGTCTACCACTTGTCGCTAGCCAATTTCGGGCTGATTGCCCCTAGTACCCTGTAATCAACCATAGTGTTGACCTCTCCTCATCTTGAACCTTGAACTCTGCCACAGAGTGACATGCCTCAGTGACTGCTTAAGATAAAAACCTTCTCTTCTCCTGTATCACAACCTCATGGACCCCTCTTTTCCCTTGGTGAGGTACTGTTTCATATTTGAAAACTGCCTCCTGTTCCAGTTACATGTACAATGCATTGAGTACTGAATTCCCTAGCTGATCAAATGTTGGTCCCAATTACTCCATCTATTAACGTCCTTGTGTGTGTACGTGTGTAAGGAAACATGGGGTTGGGAAGGAGGTTGAGTAGCACTGTTCCAAAGCCATTTTTGCTTGGTGTATTGACATACACAGAGTATCTGCTAGAAGAGTAATTATTGTACATAGGTAATATTTACTGAATGCTTACTGCATGTTAAGCATGTGTACACAATTTACATAATTTAAAAAATTTTGGCTCCAAACTTAACACAACACTACCCTCAGAACAAACAAGGGGCCAGCTCTTACATTTGAAGAGCATAAGTCTTGGTGGAGCCATGCTCCCAGAGCTCCCGTGTTGGTTTCCTCATTAGACATCATCTCTCTGTCTCTTCTGGATCAAGGTGGAAATATTGCTCCCCCACCCCCACATACACACACACATGTACACGCACATGCACACACACTTTTAATTTCCTTCTGCACATGCTTCCTTTGGGAGGTGGCTGTTGCAACTTCCTTCCTGGGTGCCCATAGTATTAGCATTCTAGCACTCACTTATGAGTCAGGGAATCAAGCACAACTTATATTTAGGTACATTGGGAATATAACTAGCATATTAGTAATACAGCTAAAATACACATAAGGTAGTGTAAACTAGAGATAAAGCTTTTGAGTGATGCCATAAATAAGCATTTTCTTTAGCATTTGTCACTTAAAATAACAAGGTTGGAAGATAAACACACGTGTCTTAAGCCACCTTGAAGTCTCAGGATCTAGAGAAAGTCAAAAGAAGCATAGATCTGACCTGTGCTTTGACCCATTTTTCACGAAAACAAGTCAATGATGGTTCCCTGACAGGAACAAAATTTGCTGTCAGGGATCCTTACTTATTCCATCTGCAGTTGTCACACTATTAACAATTCCCCCAGGGACCAGGAGTTTCTGTCTGGTAGGAAAAAAACAAAAAGTAGATATCTGGATATAATTCTGCTAAATACCCATGATTTCATATTCTAATACACAATATACAAAGCAGTTCTCCAGAGCACTTATTAGGATATTTTTTTCCAAAAAAACTCAACAAGCTCTCTTCCCTCTTTCACAGGTAAGTGCCATTGTGAGACACGCAGCCTGCTTTTATAGAGGATTTTCTGAGTGATAGGACATCAAACCCGTAATATGCAATCTTGAAAGCAGTGTTTTGGTTGTGCTCAGAACCCAAATTATGTTTCAGATCAAGATCAGCAAGCACATTACTAAAATCTCTTAGAAGTTAAACAGGTCCGCCTGACCAGGTGCAGTGGATAGAGCCTTGGGACTGGGATGCGGAAGACCCAGGTTCAAGACCCCAAGCTCGCCAGTTTGAGCGCAGGCCCATCTGGCTTGAGCAAAGGCTCGCCAGCTTGGACCCAAGGTCGCTGGCTCCAGCAAGGGGTTGCTCGGTCTGCTGAAGGCCTGCGGTCAAGGCACATGTGAGAAAACAATCAATGAACAACTAAGGTGTTGCGACAGCAATGAAAAACTAATGATTGATGCTTCTCACCTCTCTCTCCGTTTCTGTCTGTCTGTCCCTATTTATCCTGCTCTCTGACTCTCTCCCTCTGTCCCTGTAAAAAAAAAAAAAAGTTAAACAGGTTCTATAAAATTGCAGATAAAGTGACATAGCTTTCTGTGTATGTAGTTAATATGTTTAACCAGATTAATCACAGATTGAAGGCTTTTAAACTTGACTAATTTTCCTTGTAGAGAAGCAATTAATGTTACCTTAATGATACTCTTTTATATGACAGAGATTTTAAAGAATCTCAAATATTAAAAAATGTTCAGGTTTATAAATATTTGAGACTTCAAAAAGTATTCCATAAGTATCTCATTATTTTGATAATGCCTATTATTAATATTCTATGAATAATTTAAATTTACTCCCCACTCTAGAGATGGTCAGGACCCAGAATAGGTGATAACCATAAAGTCAATATCCTCATTTTGCTATTTTTCCCCCTTCCATTATTGTAACTTTTGGTGCCTACACCTTATAAAGTATGGGTAATTATTTATTTTATTTTTTATTTTATTTGTGACAGAGACAGAGAGAGGGACAGATAGAGACAGACAGACAGAAAAGGAGAGATAAGAAGCATCAATTCTTTGTTGCGACACCTTAGTTGTTCATTGATTACTTTCTCATATGTGCCTTGACTGGGGACCTGTAGCAGACAGAGTGACCCCTTGCTAAAGCCAGCAACCTTGGGTTCAAGCTGGTGAGCTTTGCTCAAACCAGATGAGTCCACGCTCAAACTCGTGACCTTGGGGTTTCGAACCTGGGTCTTCCGCATGCCAGTTAAGATGTCATAACTGACAACCCCCAAATTGCAAGGTCTTAAAGTGACACCACTTAATTTCTCACTCATGCGACACTTCCACCCTGAGCCAGCAGGAGGCTCTATTCTGCACTGTCCTCAGTCAGGCGCCCCACCTGTCTAGGCCTGGACAATGTAAAATACTATAGATGGCAATATTTAAGTGGTGAATCTTGCACTGGTTCTTAAAAATTTCCACCCAAAAGTGACACACATCACTTCTGCTCACATCCTAATGGCCAATAATAACAGGTATTGTGTGAGCTCCCAATCTCAGAGAGGTAGGGCAGTGCCCTCCTGTTTCATACCTGGAGGAAGGAGGCTTGGAAGAGCACTAAGAACGCATCGGGTCCTTATAAATCTAGTTAACTTCCCACACACAAAATATGCTCAACTCATTTTCAAGTGAGACACCCCAAATTGCCTTTCAGTCACAGCATCAAACTCAAAGTGCTGACCCTCTGGGTGATGGAAAGGACAGAAGTCTTCACAAGAGGAGGGGAGATGCAATAATATGGAGTAGTATAGTGATATGCAGGCCCGGTCTACTCCCTACACCCAAGACCCAATAATGGAACAAGGACAGAACAACTGCAACAGACACTTGAGTTCAGACAGAGGAAGAGTGGGAGACACAGAGCAGATGCAGGTGGGCTATTGTATGTCCAAAATTGCACTATTCAAATATTTTGAGGACTGTGGTTAGACACTGCTTTGACTTCCTGGCAGTAGCTCCGTGCCTTTCATTCTCTGTGGTCCCTGGTTCAGACCGGTGGAGAACCTTCTCCTTCCATCATTCATTCTCCTCATCCAAAGTGGGACCCAAAGAACCCGCTCTCCTTGATGACGGAGCAGCCCTTATCTTGCCCACAGACAATCGGAGGTCCACGGGCCACTTCAAGTTTCAAATAGTCAGTTCCTTATCATCCAGCTTGATAGTCTGTTAGGTAGTACAACTTCCTTGAAAAATTAATTGGCTTTCTATCTCTTTCTGCGTGTGCTCTATTTTTTAATAGTGACACCTACATTTCTTTTTTTTTTCTTTACATTTCTTTATGATATATAATTCCTTGGCTTTCCCTTACCCATAGCTTTCTCTCTTGACTTAATTTTAGCTGTACTATTGAGCCCATAAGGCTTTAGTGAGTCACAGGTTCGGTCTATATTTTTCTGAACCATTATGTTCAACTGAACAGGTTAAATGGGTACTACATTCTTAGTGATGCCTTTAACCTGAGACCCCTTAATTTTTGCTATGATTTTCATAACTGGCACAATAGCCACTCCTTGAAAGTGAGCTCTGTGGGAAGAAGACATTTCATTGGTCTTTGTTGTTCTAAGATCATTTACATTTTATCTTTTGCTGTTAAAGAATTAAAAACAGTGGCTACTTTGAATTTTAAATATTTTTTCTTTTATGGACTTCCTCTGTTCCCTTTCATCTCATGGTAAACTTACGAGTTGTTTTCTGAGGTTTTCTGTATCCCGTCAGATGCTTTGCCTATTATGTCCAAGAGCAACTGGCATGCATGAACTTAAGTTTTCTAGTCTCTGTCCACAGGGCTGCAAATGTGTGAGGGGCACAGTTGGCTGCCGGAGTTACTGCTGCTTTGGAGACCATTGTAGTAAAGTGTTCACTGCTGTGTTCCCATGCCCTCACCTTTCTTGCCTTCAGTAATTGCTTCTTTGTCACTCACTGCCTGAGCGGCAGCCATGGCAGCCATGGCCAGGTAACTCCGAGTTGTGTCCTCGCGGTACTCCATGTTTCCATTTTCTGTATTAGTCCAGAGTATCTGAGCTATGCTGTGGAAAGAAGCAACCCCCCCCCCCCTCCAATTCTCAGCTGTATAAAACCATAGACATTTATTTCTCACTCATTCTCTATGTAAATTTGAGACTGTGCTCAAATTTATGTCTTAACCAGAGGCCCAAGCAATGGAACTTCCCCTCCCCTGTACTGCAGTTCCTCAAGAATTAGCTTTTAAAGTCTTCTTCCCAGAAGTGGCCCATATCCTTCTGAAACATAAAACCCATTGACCAAATAGTCACATTGTGATACTGGATTTCAAGTGATGCAGGGAATTGCAAAGTCCTTCCCAAGCACTCCGTGAATACTTGAGTACTAGCCCGCCCTTCATCTCTGAGCACTTGCGCATAGGCTGCCCTCTTCCAGAATGCCTTTTCCCTTCACTGTCTTGTGAATATTTTTTTAAATAAGCATATTTTATTTGTTTGGCTTATAACTTAATTCAAAACACAGTTCACAAGTCCCTATGCTATGGAACATTCCTCAGTATGTCACTGAAGAATAAACCATATTCTCTTGTATTCTTATAGAAGTTTGCTCTTTTACTTGCAAAATTGTATTCTACTTATGTATTTACCTGATTTCTCCACTCGACTTTAGACTTTTGTGGATATGATTGACATTTTATTAATTGTTCAATTCAAAGCACCTATATTGTACCTGGCACATAGTAGATGCTAAAGAATTTTTAAAGGAATGAATCTTACTTTGAAAAATTGGTTATAATATCGACAGTTGATTTTTTTTCTTTAGGTCAAGTTTTTAATTCTACATTTTGACATAACTTGAATGGAGGCTTTGGCCTTGTAATTATTTTGATTTTTCTTTCTTTTTTCTTATTGCATCTTCTATTATTAATCATAGACCAGGCTTTTAAAAAGGCACACGTAGACTATTCTGATGATTTCTTAGCTAATATAATTAACTTTTCTTCTTCTCATTCATTTTAAAACCAAGATAAAATCACTTGCCGTCCTTTTGACTGCGCCATGCCCAAGAGCCCACAATGTTTTTCTGTAATTTGCTAGTTATGACTTTAAGATTCTATTGATGGAATTCATTGCCCATCTATCTCATAACCGATTTTATGGTGTCATTATTTATCCTCTATATATCTGTCTACTTATAAACAGCATATTCCAGGACCCCAAAATCCTGGTTGCAGTTTGATCTGAACAACTGTTAATTGAACAGTGTAACTATGACAGGAAACATGACAGCTATCAAGGTGACAACAGGACTGTCCCAGAAGTGTTCCTGTATTTGTTGAGAGTCTTACACTCCTCCCGCCCCCGGCACTGACTCCGTCCCCTTCAGACTAACCTTCAGAGCCAGAGTGCTTTTCCAGCATGTCTGCCTTCCCTTTCCACGCTCGGGTCAGCAATAAAGAGCATGGCCTCAGATGCTTCATTTTTTCCATTAAAAAAGAAATCTAAAGTATGCAAATGCTTAGCCCAGAGGAAGAGCTGGTGCTTTCATCTTCTAGAAGGTAAAGGAAACAGTGTTGAAAACTGCTGGTCTGGATTTTATTCTAACCTACAAAGAAGGACATGGAGGGGAGGGTTCTCTGAATAATAAAAAATTTAGAAGAAAAGAATGATCTCATCTTCGGGTTGCTAATTATCAGTAAGAATATAATGAGTATATCAGATTCAGGTCTGGACTTGAGAAAGGCAGATTTTAAAAGGAGTCTAAGAAAATATATAAAATATATGTTTCAACTAGCTAGCGATTTGAAAATAAAGGGATTTCTTAAAATAAGCAAAGCAGGAACCAAGAAACAGAAAAAGCCAGGACATTATTACAACTGTAAGTGTCCCTATGAAGGAAGGGGGGGGGCAAAGAAGGATGGAGTGGTAGATGATATAAAAAAAAATGTGAATGCACAAGAAACTTTTGACCCAGTCCAATTTTAAAACACTGCGCATGAAAGATGGAAGGAAAAAATATGTGATTTGAGACAGATAAAAAAAAATGAGGGACAAAACTCGCAAGTATAATGGCAAGGAAGTTTCTGTTTTAGAGTAAATGAATGCTTATAGAAATGTGTGGAACAATTTAAATGCCTTTGGCTCGGTTTAGAAAATGAAGGGTAGAACACACCATTAGAGAAGATCATTAGCAAGTGACAGAGAACAACATAACATCACTAATAAAGAGATACTTAGCTTCAATGATTTCTATATTAAAAGGCATTCAAATGTTACCGAGTAAACAAACTGTAGTCAAATAAAGTAGTGTCTGAACAAGATAAAAAGATATGACCAGACAGCCCTGATTGTCATCCAAGGCACTGCCGAGAAAAGGCGCAGGGTCAGCCTGAGAAAAGGTGGAGAGAGAGAGGGTGGGGGCATATGCTCTTCAGACTAGCAGCCTGGACATCACGGAGGACCTTGGTGGAAATGCAGATTCACAGGCCCCACTTCCAACCGGCGGACTCTGCATTTTAACCAGGGAGCCTGAGCTCCACCTACACGGTAAAGTTTGAAAAGATCTGGGCTAGAAAAACACAGATGGGCAAAACGTTTGATTTTCAACATGTCAATTCTACATACTAAAGCATGCTGAGCTTTGACACTAATCTCAGCAGAACGGGAGAAGGAATTAATCAAGAGATGGTTTATGCACACAGAGAAGGGCTGGAGTAAGCTCTAAGACTGAGAGATGTCCAATCAGAACGAAGCACACAGACTGAATCCATTGTAAAGCCAAAATTAGGGCAGTCAGTAGGGAATGCCATGGACTTTTTTGTTTGAATGGAAGCAAGACCACATAAGGGTTAAGACAAAGGCTGTGGACTCCAACTACTGGATTCAGATCTCAGTTTGGCCCCTTTCTGTGTGACTTTAACCAAATGCTTCACTTTTCTATGTCTTGTTTTTTTTCACCTATAAAGGGAGAAATGGTGCCCCATCCCACAAGTAACTGTGAGAATAACATGAATTGGTAAAAGTAAAGCATTTCTAAATGCAGTGTGAAACGTGGAGTAGATTCTGAAAGAGAAAGAGGACACTGGTGGAAAAAACTGGGGAGTTCCAAATAAGTCTGCACTATAGTTGCTAGCAACGCACTGTCATTCGTCTCTTAGTTTGGACAAAGGCACGTGGGTATGTAAGATGTGAACATTGGAGAAAAGCGGGTGATAAATGTATGAAAGTTTTTATACCACCTTCGCAACCTTTCTAATAAAATGAGATGTTTCTAACCTAAAATTATTTCAAAATATAGTTTATTTAAAAAATAAAGCACAGAAAATAGCGCCTAACATGTAGTAAACAATTAATGTGAGCTATTATATAGTTGGTTTAGATTTTTATTGATTTATAGTCAATATATTAAAATCTAAGAAGTCTAATAAAGGAATGTATATTTTGGTCCAGCAATATATTTTGGTGAAAGATATAGAGGATATAATTATCATATTTTGGGATAGTACAAAATGAGAGAAAGCTAACATATGTACAACTGGTATCCACTAAGTTTAAAAAGACACCAACTCTAGTATCAGTGCAGCTTATAAGACCAAATGAGACACAGAAGAACAGGCGTTGGCAAGGACTAAGTTAGGGGACTCTGGCAATCGAAGTGGCAGGAAAGAACGGACATGGTCACAGTGGTGGGATTCAGCCGGTCACAGCAGTTCAGCAGAACCGATGCCTAATTTTTTGTTGAGTTGGGGGAACCAGTTGTTAAAATGGCCCTTGTAATCAGGGTTCTCTCTAAGGTGGGTGCCTGGGCAGCCACCTAATGTAGAAATCTCAATTTATATTTCTTACTCTTTTTTAACATCCACCTGTGCAACAGCATATTCTACGCGCGGTAGTAATGTTCATTCCACCCATAGGGGAAAAATATTGCGAGGACGCCAATCAAGAAGCAATATGGAAATATCTTAACTAACAGTTTTATTTGTTTTATTTTTTTTCAGGTATTATTTAATATATTTTTTTAATATTTTAAAACTCTTATAATCTAGTTTTGTGTACTTCTTTTATTGTTCTTATTTAAGTATCAAGTGCATAGAATAATTACATTTTGGCATATTGTTTATTATACTTAAAGCGGTCATTAGGGCAGAGAACTGGCTATTAAATCATTTCAATCTCAGCACTGCACTGTCATCCATGTGAAGCTGAGGCGGTGCCATCCACACTAGTTTTATCTTTGAGCCCCTCAGAGTTTCATGTTCCGAGGACCAAGAGCAACTAACTAGTCCAGCCTGGGTTATATGTTTTCTTCGGTGTCCAGCAAGTGAACAGAGAGGAGGAGGTGGCTGGAATGACAAGGAAGGGACATAGATACTAGACAGGCGAAAGGAGAAGCAGTCTAATGCAGCTGTTAATACAGTTTTTAAAAGAACTTACTAAACTAGGGAAGGATCCTAATGATATAAAGTCTGGCTCAGAGGCTAAGGTTGTTTTATAAAGGGGAAAAGATAAGCTAAGAGTCTCTGTCTGCAAGCACAGCGTGAACCAACATGTCATTTAGCTGCCCAAGTAATGCAAGATGGGGGGGGGGGGCGGGTTGGAGTGCAAGTACAGGGAGAGGTCCTCCTGACCTTGGCACTAATTAGAAGGAGATTTTATTCTCTAGTTTTGGTCCTTTAGTTAAGCATTATAGCTCCAATCTGAAATAAATAACATCATGCTCAGTGTTCTACAAAGTGGTACCTGTGCATCCCGGGGAGGAGCTAAATAAGACTTTGGAGGGAAGGTAAAATGTTAGAACTGCTGTTAACACTTACATTTTATATAGAGAATTTCATTAAACATAAATAATAAACGGGCTTGAGAACTAAGAGGACAATGCTTTTTCAAAGAGGGACCAGATCAAAAGAGTGCTAATAATGTAAGAACAAGGTAGTCAGAATGAAAGGGAAGAGCGTACACACCTCTGTTCCCAGCACTAAGTCTTCATCAGCTACATGAAGAAATAAAGGAAATAATGATTTAAGTACATCTGCAAGAAGTTGTTTAGACCTACAACACTGAGTGATGAGCCTTGCCCTAAGTCAGTAGTTTTTAGCAGGCAGTGACTTTGCCCTTAAGGGGGCATTTGGAATGTCTGGAGACATTTTTGGTTGTCAAAACTGGGAGATGGCACTGTCATTGTGGATCGAGTCTAGGGATAATGCCACTCAACATCCTACAATGTAAAGGACAGTCACCTCCCCCTAATAATAACAAAGAATTTTATGGCCCAAAATGTCAATACTGCAGAAGCCAAAAAACCTTGTGCTTTCTTTAAGATATGGGTACTTGAAAATTATAGAACTATATTTATTTAATTTATAAAACAACATATAGAATGCATATTAAATATATGAAATACATATTAACTTATATGTATTATACATGTTTGTAAAGTCACATTATATATGGCAATATATACTCAAAATATTTTTATGGTAAGGGATTATGAATTTAAAAAAAGAGTGTGAACACCATCTGAATAGCTTATGATAGACGCCGAATAAAGGTTGTTGTTTGCCTTTATTTAAAGATTCTCTAACGTTTTTAAAACCAGGTCACAGAAATTATTAAAGGATCTGTGATAGTGCAATTTGAAACCGAAGATAAATGAATTATGTTAGCTGTCTTCAAATATGTGGGAGTATTTTGTAGAAGAAAGAGTCTTCTTAGCTGTGTATCTCCAGAGGGCAGAACTAAGATCACTGAAATCAAACACTAAAAGGACTTTTTGATAAAAGATAAGGAAGATTTTTCTAACAATTTTAGTGGTTGGGCAATAAAATGAGCTGATGTGCTGCAGAAATTCTCGCATGGGACAGGACCTGAGACGAGGTGAAGGTGGGTCTCAGCTCAACAGTTCCGCAAATTGTCTTGAAAATATATGAACAGAATTTTAAAAGTCAGGGGCTTCACATAAACAATCCATGTTTTAGTTTTCTCTGGCAACGTGAGAAGATATAGCTATGCCAAGTCTATATCTGACACGGCAAAACTAATCAGCAATTGTCCACTCCTTTCTGTGTCCCGCATTTGCCTTAAACATCTTGTCTCAGAGCTGAATAGTAGTTGATCAAGTTGACCCCAGGGCTACACAACTTGCCTAATGCCTCAGCCATTATTTACTAGCTGTATAATCTCATCTGGATTACTTAATGTTCTCTTTGCTTTAATTTTCTTCTCTGATGTGACGATAACGACAACCACCTTGTAAAGGTAAGGGAAGATTAATTGTATTCATGACATGCAAAGTCCTGGGAACAGTTGCTGGCATGCAGCAAGTGCTTAGTGAGTGTGGGTTTTATTTCAGTCTGCTGCTCCTGGTGGAAAAGCTACACCCCATACCATCCCTTACAATTCTCAGCCAAGCCTCTGAGTCAACATTGTATCCTGGATCTGACATTACCATAGAAGTGCAAGAAACCCAAGTCTTGTTTCCATTCAGGTTTTGCTACAATTGTCCTGACCATTTTCATGTCAGATTCTATAACTGGTTAAAATCAAATGAAAGTTCTTTAAATCTGTGTTAAATAGGAAGACTCTATTTTACATGGATTGATTTGGACTTTCGGTCCATTCCTGACACTTTCAGAAAAATTCTAATGATTTAAGTAATTTTTTTTTTTTTTTACATTTCTCAAACGTGTATTTAGTTTAGCAGCTCTTTCAACACAAATGCACAATACAGTTACTATTCCTAAGACTTTAATGGTACAGAGCAATTGGGACATTGTGTCTCAACCAAACTGTGAGTCACATTTCTTCCCATCTAAAACCAGGGCTCATGTTTACATCCCCAGGCACTGCCTCTCTACTCTGAATTTTTACTGGAATCAAATGTTACAGTGCGTGTGCTACTTTCTCCTTAGGCAGAGACATAGTGTAATAAACTTGTTTATCATATCAATATTGTGTTCTATATCATTCCTTATGTCCCCACTTCATTTTGTCCACTTAGACAACTGCCTCTCGGTCATGTTATTCTTTAAAGAATACAGGTGATTGTTCAACTTTTTCCTAATTCCTTTTTTTCACTTATTTTTCCTGTGCTTAACTTCTCAACTCCTAGGTCAACAAATTCTTCCTCCATTCATTTCTCTGCAGCAAAATCCATGTTTCTAATATTTACAAACTGATTAGTGTATTTTCTTCTCACATTAATTTATTTACACTTCAATAATGAACTGCAATATTTTATATGGGAAAATGTACTTCATTTTATTATATTTTATATTATATTTATTTCTGTAACATTTAAAATTAAAAATATCAAAGTTTAACTTAAAATACTATTATTGAAAATATATTACATTTGGAAGTGTGTGTATATGTGTGTGTGTGTGTGTGTGTGTGTGTGTGTGTGTGTAGTTTATACATGTTTATTCAATTGTTTTCAAACCTGTATTCGCAAGGATGGTGATGGAGGGAGACTTGAGTCAGTGTGGTGAACACACAGTGTAATATACAGGTGATGTATTGTAAAGTTGTGCACCTGAAGCATGTATAATTTTATTAACTAATGTCACCCCAGTGCATTCAATAAAATTTTTTTAAAAAATCAAATGAAACCATGGTTGGAAAAGATAGGCAAGGACCATTTGCTGTTTTTCTGTATGACTGATAATTACCCGTCAAAAGTTCCAAGTCAATAGTGAAAACATGAATGTACAAAACTAATACATTGGGGGAGCCACAGGCACCATATTATTATCATTTATTTGCACAATGACACAGGCGACCAGAAGGACCTGGGAACCCTAAACAGAACGTTAGACTGGATGGAAAGGATGTTCAAAATTATCTACTAGAGCTCTGAAGAATGAGATCAGTCCCAGGGACAACTACTAAACCACCATTTCATCACCTAGAAGATTCCTACTGGTTTGTCTCAAATAAAACATGAGTTAAAATTGCATTTTCATCTTGCATAACTGGAATTAAAGATTTGTTTATTTACTTTGCAGTTGGAATGAAAAACAAGAAGATTGCATTAGGAGATACCTTGGATTTGCTGAATTTTTATCCAGTGAACAAAAATTGGTTTTGGTATTGGTTGTGTAACCTCTTTTATTTCTGGATCAGGATGAACAGAGATTGCACACAAATCTTTCAATGTTGGTTGCTATTCAGAACAAAAGTATAAAGCCCAGAAATTGCAGGCTTGTTCTCTCTCCAATGCTTAACAATCTTCCAAGGAAGGCAGATGCATTTTTCCAAGACAATGGTTTCATCAAAGAACAGCTGATAATGACAGATAGCTGTCTGGTGGCTTATGTTTATGTCTTTTTCAAGGATTTACTGAATACTAATCGGACACAGACTTTGTCTGAGAAGAAGCCTCCCCAGCCAGAGATTGCCTTGTGTCATTAAACCTGGTCACCATTGGTTTGGCCCCACAGGATCTACTTTGTCAAACCAAGGGGAAAAAAAAGGAGAATTAGATATTATTTGTAAAGGATAAAAAAGAAGCTAGATTTTGAAATATGCACATTTACATAATAAAAAAATATTAATGTGTATGACAAGTGATTGCTGTTTTATTTCTATAGAGTTACACCTTGTACATGTGGGAGGAAGAATAGAGTGACTTGGAGTTATATCCTAGTAAAGGAAGCTTGAAACCCATCCTGGTTTTATTTAAGTATATTTTAATATGTAAGAAGGCCATCTTGTTTACTTACCTTGTAAACTACACAGTTGAGCTTTCCATGTTATATAGAAATACGTGTTAATGTATGTAATCATATACATTAATAAATATTGCCTTATACTTTCCCTCATTATTTACGATACATTGGTCTTGCCTCTCCAACTATAATATACCGTCCATAAGGTCATGGGTCCTTCTAATCCTTCTGTTCCTCCATGTCACTCCTAACAGAGACTTGGGCACATACCATAATTTCAAAAATACATGTTGGTGGCCTGACCTGTGGTGGCGCAGTGGATAAAGCATCAACCTGGAATGCTGAGGTTGCCGGTTCAAAACCCTGCACCGGTCTGGTCAAGGCACATATGGGAGTTGATGCTTCTAGCTCCTCCCCCCTTTCTCTCTGTCTCTGTCTCTCTCCTCTCTAAAATGAATAAATAAAAATGTTTAAAAAAATACATGTTGGTCGATTGAGTGGTAAAGATTGTGATTGCAGAAAGTGATCAGATGAAAATTACAAGGTTCCAACAGAACCTGAGTTTTCAAAGGATGAAATGGTCACTTAGAAAGTGACTTAACTCTGGGAAGGTGGTCTGTCCCATCATTCTTTTTAGACAGGAGCTTCAAGACAGAAATGGATAATTTTGAACAATGAAGAGAAATGTTTAGCTGTGTCAAAATACATGCAGTCTTTGAGCCGTATTTAATTTCCTATGACACAATGGATTAAGATCATGCCGAACCAGGTTGAGTATTCAGTTCTTTGGAGCATTTATAGCCAAGGTTTTCCCTTCGTTTGTTTTGCTTTCAATCATTATCATTGTTGGCATGTTTATTTTAAAAATAGGCAATGAAAGTGCTATGTGGAGACTTATGTCCTGTCTTTAGACCTAGGAAATAAGCTAACTATTCTTATGGAACCGATGGTCTCACCCTCATTCCCTTGTGATATCGATGAAGGGTATTGAGGACCCTATCTGGAAGCCAGCTTCCCTAAGAATTTCAGCCTGCTATCTTAATGTGTTATCAGTCAAATGTCTGAACTGAGGTCATGAACAGCCAGGAAGTAGAGAAGGTGCCCTCGACACTGTTTCTGAAGTTGTAATAAGAGAGAGTAAATGGCATGCCCACTGTTTCATGATTTGTACTAAAGCCGTGGGACTTTTATGTAAATATCACTTTCTTTGATATGTATTAGTCTTTGTATAAGTGGAAATGCTGTCTCTCCTGTAATAGAGGAGTGATGCACTTTGATTGGATCAGGGCTTACTCAGGCCTTCCTGTGTTAGAGTAGCTGTTAGGAAATCTATTCAAGTATTACCTCCATAATTTAAATTAATGGGAGCAACTACCTCGTCAGTCACCACTTCAATAAATTTTTATAGGTCAAGTCGCCAGATATGTATCCTTTACTTTTATATTTAGAAGATAAGGGATAGTGACTTAATATATGTTGAACAATTCTCATGGGGCAGGCTTTGAATAGGGCCTTAACATCATTATATTGTTGACTTGTTAACAACACCCTGAGTTAGGTGTGGTTAGCTTCATTATCCAAGAGGAAAATGAATCACAGAGAGGTTGAGTAACTTGCTCAAGATCCATGCAACGAGTCAATGTGATATTTGGGACATGGATCCAAATACATCTTAAAACAGAACCCATGAAGTTTATCCTTTTTCCATCTCTCATTAAAAATATAGATTTTCAATTTTCTATGATTTTACCACCCTAATTTCAAAGATTTTTAAATTTATAGAATGAACACTTCTTGTGTATTGGCTGTATTCCATAGCTTTATGTGCTAAATGCTTGAAATTTATTCTTTTTAAATCCTTGTAACCTTGAAAAATAGGTGAGATTATTATAGTTCCTATATGATAAATGTGGAAATTGAGGCACAGGAGTGCTATCTAAATTGTTCAAGGTCATGCGACCAATACATGGCAAACCGGGATTTCAACTCAAGCACTGTGGCTGGCTCAAAAATCTGTGTTTTTTTTTTAATCACTATCCTCATCTGATATATTCTGTATTACTTAACAATATTAAATATAAACACAGACTTAGCTTTGACCTTGATATGTGCCACTTAGTGCATTTATGTGCAATTACCTAATAGGGAACATTCCCTGGATGTCTCAATTCAAAATGTTTTTTGCAGTAGCTGAATCAGGCTGAATAAATAATATTTCATTCTGCTGTGAGTTTTACATGCATGGGAGTCTATTTTTCCTATGTAGTAGCATTGTATCTCTGCAAGACCAATTTTATCTATTCTATTAAAAACATAGGTGATTTGATTCTTCAAAAAATATATAGTACCTGTGATGTTTCCACTAAATTAAGTTTTCTATTCAATATAAATTAATTATAGATGGTGGATTGGTCAAAGTGGGTTATAACATATTCAAGAATTTATAATATTTTAGCTAGAGGACCTAAAGTAACATCTTAGTTTTGCTTTGAGTTTTAAAATAAAATAACTGTGCATCTTGCTTGTCTTTGAAGATCCTTTTGCTAATCTCAGATTGCCATCTGAAATTTTAATTAGTGATTTAAAATGTGCTTACACAAAGAACCTTGTCCAAGTTGTCTGTTTCTGCCAAATTAAACTATTAAACTAAGTAACCTAATTAAAATCCTTTTAGCTTTTAATCAATATTTTACTTACATTCATATTTCCTGGGATGCTTGATTAGTTTTCTGGATGTGATAGTTATTTCTTTCCCATTTATCAAAAGTTGTTTTTATAGAGGAAAGTCTCCCTCCAAGGCCATAGGGCCAGAAGGAAATAAACGAGATTCCCTGGGTGCAGGCCTCACCCTCAGCTCCCAGCCCTGGGAGCACAGGGAAGCCAGACAGCACACTGAACTTCAACGTGAGGTCTAGGATGCTGCTGGAGGAGACAGGGAGTGGCATGATCGTCCTCTGGGAACATACATGACCATGATTACAAGAACTGAAAACCACTATGTGCTGTTCAAGCCAAAAAGTAGGTTCCCCTATTCTTTCTTCTCAAGAATAAGACAGTTTATAAGACTTCTAAAAATATTGTCCTTTTTAATTCTGCTCTCACCCTTCTCCATTGCCTGTTTCCAGTGGAAACAGGTTGTCTATTTCCCAGACCCAACAGCTTCTGGCTCTTTTATAGGTTTGAGTATCATTATCTCTAGAAAACATACGTATAATTTCTTTATTTTAAAAGAATGTTAGATACATATATTAATATTCTATTGTAGAAAAAACTATTCTACTGTAGAAGACAATGATTTGTTTATTTCTAAGCTTCTCCAGATCCCTTCCAGACACACCTGTACATTCTATTCACACTCCCCCTTCTCACAATAGAATTACAGCGCCATTTTGGTTATGTAAGTATTTAATGTTGACAATTTTATGGCCATATAAACATTATTCTCAGCTAAGTTTGGTAGTATACTATGACAACTTTTCATTTGTTGAAAAACTCCTGGTTTTCTTGCATTTGATTATCTTATTTCTTTGTTTACCTAGTATTTTTGTGTGTTCATCTAATTTAGCCTCAACTTCTCCCTTAATGAATTAAATCTCCTTTAATACAAATATATTGTAATATAAAGTTTAATGTTCCTGGAGACATCACACCCAGAGCCTTGTGACTATTTTAATCTAGGTTAGTTGGTTTTTATGGGTGTACACAGCTACTGTTCTGAGATCACCCTTCACCATCCAGGGCAGTCCTTTATATGTCCATGGAGTCTGGTTCCTGGAGTTTGTTGGGTGTTTTTCCCACTTTTTTTTTCTTTTATTAATTTTAATGGGGTGACATTAATAAATCAGGGTACATATGTTCAAAGAAAACATCTCCAGGTTATCTTATTCAATTATGTTGCATACCCATCACCCAAAGTTAAATTGTCCTCTGTCACCTTCTACCTGGTTTTCTTTGTGCCCCTCCCCTCTTCCCTATCCCACCCTCCCCTCCCTCCCCCCACCCCGTAACCACCACTCTCTTGTCCATGTCTCATAGTCTCACTTTTATGTCCGACCTATGTATGAAATCATGTTGTTCTCAGTTTTTTTTCTGTTTTACTTATTTCACTCCATATAATGTTATCAAGGTCCATCCATTTTGTTGTAAATGATCTGATGTCATCATTTCTTATGGCTGAGTAGTATTCCATAGTATATATGTACCAAAGTTTTTAAATCCACTCGTCCTCTGACGGACACTTGGGCTGTTTCCAGATCTTCGCTATTGTGAACAATGCTGCCACGAACATGGGGGTGCATTTCTTTTTTTTCGAACAGTGCTATGGTGTTCTTAGGGTATATTCCCTGAGTTTTAATTGATCATATATCTTAGTAAAGTACATTCTCTTATAGATTCCCAAAAGTGAGTACATAAGAGGTAAACTATTGGATGTCTAACATCTATAAAAAATGTTTTCATTCAACCCTCACACTCAATATTTTCTCTGGATATGGCATTCTAGGTTTATGTGGCAGATTGCGTTTTCCAAAAATAGCTAAAGTGATGTTTCCCATCTCACACACTCTTAGAATGTGGCTTTGACACTCCTCTCATAGAATGATGAGGTCTCTGTTCTCTATGCTTCAATCTGGACAGATTTATGACTACAGTGTTAGTGAGACTATGTCACCTTCAAAGCTAGGATACACAAGGTCATACATGTTTCGTTTTTTGTGTGTTTGTTTTGTTTGTTCATTTGCTTTGGAGTAAACTTGGTTCTTGAAACCCAACCAGCATCCTGTGAAGCTGTACAAACCACCCTCATGGGGAGGAATCTATAACCAGCGTAACATACCAGCCATGTGGGGGAGCTCACTCGGAATTGGGTTTACCTGATCAGTCAAGCAACGCCACTCAAGCTACTGAAAGCAGACCCTGCTGAGTCTTGTCCACATTGCAGATTTGTGCAAAAAGAATTCATAATTTGAGGGTTTTGGATATTTATCAAACAAAACATAAATGCAACACTTGGGGAAAAATTCCCTAGGAACTTGAAGAATATCATTCCTGTCTCTTGGCTTCCATATTGCTATGACAAGCATGAAAGCATTCTAATTTCTGATTAACTTAATATAACATTTAAAAACTCTTATGGAAGTTTTTAAAAATTACTCTTTAGTCTTATGCAGAAATTTTACAATGTTGAGCCTTGATATGAGTCTTTTTTCACCCACTGTGCCCACTGATGGGGCCTTATAATTATGGTAAATGATTCTAAATTTAGTTTTTGTTTTTTTTTTAATTTATTTATTTATTCATTTTAGAGAGGAGAGAGAGAGAAAGAGAGAGAGAGAGGGAGGGAGAGAAAGGGGGGAGGAGCAGGAAGTATCAACTCCCATATGTGCCTTGACCAGACCAGTGCAGGGTTTTGAACCGGCGACCTCAGCGTTCCCAGGTCGACGCTTTATCCACTGCGCCACCACAGGTCAGGCCTCTAAATTTAGTTTTTGATGCATTTTTCTCTTACCTTTATCCTTTCTTCCTGGGTGTCTATATGAATATTGAATTTCCTGGGCTAATTTCAGAAATCTCCTATCCTCTGTTTTATTATTTTTGATTTTTAAAAATATTTTTAATATTTTGTTCTCCTTTCTGGGATATTTTATTATTTGTCAGTCACATTCCCTTGAGATTTTCAATTGCTTGTAGCATATTTTGAATTCGTCATCATTTTCGCTTTATTCTCTGAGTTTTAATAGTGTTTGTTTTTTCCTCTTAAATATACCATCTTTACTTATGTCTAAAAGTTAATGATAAACAGTTCTAAAAAAATTTCTTTTTGTTCTTATATGTTCCTTTTAAGTCTTCTAGAAAATCAGAACTAGAAAAACAATTGTGTAAATATACTATTTTTACTATAGTCTTTATTGACTGAAAAACAAACAAACAAAAAACAAATAAAAAGATGATGTATAGTCTCATATTTCTACATGGAAAATTTCCAGCCTCCTGGTCAAAATTAGGGGAAGGAAATTCATCTTTCTGATTTTTACCTTTTGAACCTGTTGCTAAATGCTATTGATCATTGTACGTTCATCTCCTTGCATCATTAATATTTTTTCCTACCCAGGCTAAGACTCTGACCACTGTATGAAGTGACATTTTTATTGTTTTTCTGCCCTGGTAGCGTGGGAGAATGACATGCCCCCTTACCACCCCTTGTAAAGTTTAACTCAATATCCAGTAATTAAGAAGCAAGGTCTGTACATGAGCATTGAGGTCAGAAGTTCCACAGGCAGTTCCAAAATGTTTCCATAGGCAGGAGCAGTCATAACTTGGTGGCTCCATCACTTAGAGGAGTGTCACCTGGTGCCTATCTTAAGACCATACAGGTGTGCCTCTTCCAGAGATGCACTGTGCACACGGGGAACTTCAGTAGATCCTGTGGGTCTACTTCCCCGGCCCCTATTGCTCTCCCTGAGCCAGTACTCTCGCCCTGATGGTGTCAGCCAGGAGCAGGCCCAAGAGCTCTCAAGCTGGGCCAGAGAAACAGTAGGCAATGTCCTTGTCTTCTTAAGACCGCTGGCACAGGAAGATGCACAGCAGTAAGTTTACGTCTGCCTAATGTTGTCTTTACATTTCCCCTTTCTCACCCAGTGCTCTGCCTAACCAGTGGTGCTGGTGTTTATCCTGCTTTCCATCATGTCATCATATGTTTTAGAGTCAAATGTATTTCAGAGATTAGTTAACCCCAAAACAACATTTTCCGAGATAAAGTTCAGAGACATTGTGTGAATCGCTCTAAATCTCATATAGTCAGTGTCAAATTTAAAATTTAAATTTGGGATTTCTGACTCATATTCCAGTTCTATGCTATCATAGTGACCTTCATGTTGTGAAAACTTAGGGTTTGAGACAAACAGTCTCTTTAAAGTTTATCAATAAATGATGTTTAAAATGATCTGATATGCTCTTAGATTTCTTTTACTTTCTAAAGGTGTGAAAGCATTTTTCTGACAATAATTGCCTACAATACATTATATGATATTTTTGGCTGAATTCCTTCCCTGTTAACTTGTGTGTCCTTGGTTACCAAGAATTCATTATCTTTTCACTGTCCCTATGTCCAAGGCAATTTTATAACAAATGCTTTGTAAATTCTTTTTGTTTCCCCTGCAACAATTTTCAGAGTCCTCATTACCTGCAGACTGGAAAAAACAAGTCACACTTCATAACTATCCTCAAAGACCATCCTTTGGGGTTTTTCCTGCTGTAAATTATAATGTTCTTTTTATTTGATATATAATTTTAAATGCTGACCTTCTAAGAACAAATTGTAATGGAATCTTCTCTGGTTAGCTGCTCTCAGAAACACTCTCAGAATTGTTCCTGAGCAATGTCCTTCTTTGGTAGTCCCCAAAGATAGCAGAAAATTATTGTATAACAGCTACTTCCATTACACATCTTTTCTCTAACCAGTACACGGTAGTCACAGATACACTTTGTCTTGTTCTGACTCTCTAAAATGCCTTTAAAATTTCCTTAAAACAAATCATTCACAGTGCTGACATCAAAATGAAATGCATAGAGCTAATCAAAGTATTCTAGACTCTTCATATAGTGCTATGATCAAAATTAAACTACAACATTTATAACCAATCTATTCTGTTTACTTCTGTTTTGAGTTACATAGGACATAATAAAGAATAGCACGTGTGCTCTTTCTCTCATTTCCTGAATCAGGGAAGAGATTACTAATCAATCAGAGAGCCCTATTGTGAAGACTCAGACCCTTTCTTAGACTTTAGTTAGCCATTACCTGACAATCATATTTTATGTGAATTTGAAAACCATTCAGTTAATCTATATTTTAGTTATTCTATATATCCTGCAAGAACATAAACATGAAATTCAAAATTTAAAAAACATGGTTAATGTTATTGTTGTCATTTTTCCTTTCTTTTGCCTATTGAAAGCATGTTTTCTAGTTCACAAAAAATTCCCAGGAATTCCATAAGTGTAAAAAAAAAGCCTTTTATAACTTTATTATTCTCACTGATAAAATAAAAGAGTGAACTGGGTTAGTTTTTCAGTTTTAAAAACATGTAAGTCAATTTTTTGTGTCAAAGAACATTAACTAGGAAAACACATCCAAATAACCATAGAAAATTAACGTTTAAGTTGGAGAGACACTGACAAAAACTTCCTAAGCAAAAATGTCTCTGAAAATACTGTGTTCATAAAGTAAAAAGAAAAATTAGATTTTTAAGTTATGTAATTATATTTATAAATAACAGTTAAGTAGAATTAGTGCATAATCCATGCTTCTTTCACAGAAAAATTAGCATCACTTTGTAACATGTTTGTGAATGTGATTTAGTCACTCAAATAGCATCTAACTGAAACAAACAAACAAACAAGAAACACAAAACAGCACACAAACAAAACTAGATAAAATGGGTTGAATAGGACCAGTGAAAGGGAAACGTCTGAGTATTGGAGTCAGGCAGTAACGATGCCCTTCTTAGATTGTGCTTTTAATTCTTTCCCACCCCAGATAGGTCCTTCTTTGCTCTTCCTTGAACAGCAGTAAAGGAGATGTATTTTAGTTAGGAGGAAATGGAGAACCTGATCCATGGAAGTCTACAAATCCCAGTTTGTAGAGTAGCTGTCATGTTGAGGAGAGGCAGAGATTAGGGTGACCTTCCCTAGCAGTTTCTTAAGTGGGGGGAAAAATTAAAATAACTCAGGATAGGCCACATCAGAGTCACTGTACAATACCCCAGGAAGTCCAACACTAACAGGAACTCAAAAGGAGAAAAGTGGAGATGAATAAACCAACAAGCCCTGGGGCAGAAATTAGCTTTAGAAAGCTCCCAGCCAGCTCTGTAATGGGCTGGGTTTCATCCCAGCTTCAGCGGCAATCAAATGAACATGAAAGATACATTGACCTATGCAAAATGAATGAGGATAAGCTTCCTCCTAGAGATACGATGATTTTGGTACATCTCATCTATGAAATGGTTATAGTTCTGGTTTTATAAAACACACTTTTACCAAGGTTATAGTATATTTTGGTGCTTTTTCAAAAAACATATATATATGACACAAGGTAATAGCATGTAGTTATAGATAGTTTTATGATGCAAATCTAGCTAAAATTTTTACTTTTGTGCTTAATAAGTCTTTCATTACTAATGGTGGATACACATGGAGTGATCCTGTTTAGGACTATTGCTAGTGTTTCAATTCTCCTGGTGGGAGTGTACATCCTCTATGCGGTGTGACTGGCTTGGGCCAATGTCATGTGATACAGAAAGTGGGCAGAAATGAGGTGTTTACTTCTGGGCAGAAACATTGGTGAGCCAGTATGTGGTAGGTTATGCTTCTTACCCTGGGCAACAGGGACATAGTAGATGAGGAGGTTCTGTCATTTTGAGTCCCTGAATGAGACTGACAGGGGGCAGAGCTGCTGCCAATCAGAGACAAAAAACAAGAATGAGAAAATTATTTGATGTTGGTCTAAGTCAGGGGTCCCCAAACTTTTTACACAGGGGGCCAGTTCACTGTCCCTCAGACTGTTGGAGGGCCGGACTATAAAATAAACTATGAACAAATCCCTATGCACACTGCGCATATCTTATTTTAAAGTAAAAAAACAAGATGGGAACAAATACAATATTTAAAATAAAGAAAAAGTAAATTTAAATCAACAAACTGACCAGTATTTCAATGGGAACTATGGGTGTGGATGCATCCTGTGCTCCTCTCCTTGACCACCAATGAAAGAGGTGTCTCTTCCGGAAGTGCGGCGGGGGCCAGATAAATGGCCTTAGGGGGCCACATGCGGCCCATGGGCAGTAGTTTGGGGACCCCTGGTGTAAGTCACTCCGATTTGCAGATTGTTTGTTCCTGCAACATTATGTAGCCCAGTCTGACAGATACATAGGCTTTCTCCAGCATTTAGAGTAGTAGCAGGATTATTTGATAAAAACCAGTGATGGCAACTTAGCTGGGGAGAATATTTGATTTAAAAAAATTACTTAACTTTAGGATACCCCCTTCTCAATATTCCATAGTCTGATAAGTGTAAATCAGGGTCATTTATTTACAGTGTGATTTATTCAAGTTATTTCAACTCCTTGGCCTCAGTCTTCTCATCTGAAAAAAAAAATGTTTTTAAGTGGAAATTAAATGAATATTTTACCTAGATTTTGCTAAAATCATTACATACTATTGTATGCTGATAAAACTTCATCAATAGTTTTTCTAAGGAAAAAAATCCTAATTTGTAGAGGTTGCTAATTTCTGTAGTGTAAATAGTCCCAACGTGGAAAAGTTCATGCTGTTGATATAACATCACTGAATACATTGTTAAAAAGAGTTTCTGTTGATGAACTTTCACATACCAGTACAGTGTGGTTCCAGCATATCATACTACATACATCTTTACTGTTAAAATCCTTGCAAATAAGATGCCTTCATGAATGATTCTGATTCTTAGCCGCCTGAGTGTTCCTTAAAGTTTTAGGATTTATTATCTATATCAGGGGTGCTCAATACATCGATCGCAATCTACTGGTTGATCACGAAGGAAGTGTGGGTAGATCGCATGACATTAAAAAGACATTTGTCTTTTGATTGGCATACAAGGTAGCCAATCTGACTTCTGAACTTTTGACACCCTACGCATGCACGTTAAACTGTGCTAACTTGTTCAGTTACATTGTTGCGTAGTTAGCCTTCAATTTATTTAAACTAAATACAACAAAGCATATAAAAATGAGTGCCGTAGCTGATCTATATCATTCATTTGACATTTAACTACATCATTCTCTTAGACATATTTTGTATTTATACCTTGTTATTATTTAATTTAATAATTATTTAATAATTTTGGATATTTCTGTCTTATTTTTCAAGCCAGAATATAAGTTAAATGAGAGGAAATTTTTGTATTGTGACTCCCAGTGTCTCCTCCAAATCTTGCTCTTTTTCTATGGATGCCTATTAACTAGTGTTTTGATGTATAAATAATGTTAAAACATTTTCCATAATTTCCTGCTGAATAAATTCAGCTTCGTGTTTTTATTTACACCCATAACTAGCAAACAGTATAGCTACATTGCTATTTTGCTTACAAGGTGCTATTCCAAATGACATGTCAGTTTTATTTACAGTTATTTTAAATTAAGGATTTTACATACAATAAAAATTAACAGGAGAAGAAGTTGAGAAAAAGAAACATTTGGAAGAGTTTTATATAAAGATAAATTTTTCAGGAAATCAGTTCATATAAGTGATCAGATTGTAAAACATGAACAGAGCTGCTGATTAAAAGAATAATTTGGCATTTCATTGTTTACAGGCCCATATGATGACAAAATGTGCTTCAAACAGCTGTTAAAGGCTCTTTGGTTCATTTTTGCTTCTGAGAAAGGGAATATTAATATTGTTGTATGTTCACATTATGCAAGTGACATTCATTGTGGAATATATTGCTGAGTCATTGAGAAGAACAAAAAGCAATTATTTAATTCAAAATACAAGGTTGAAGAAATTTATATGTATGTATATGTTTATTTTCTGTTACTTTAATAGCCTGCATCAAGAGATAAACCAGTTTTCTTTAAAATGAGATAGCTTTATGGGAAATCAGTGCAACTCAGCCTCCTTACCCAAATTGGAGTCATTTAGATAGAAATAAATTATAACAGTGCTTATCTCAGCTTCCTAAACATGTGCCTAAAAAAAGCTAAAATGTTCATTAGCTTTTCCCAGAGGAGCTCAGGACACTGAGAACGACTGTATCTGAGCGGGGGGCGAACAGCCCTCACATCATCATGAACAGCACTGATCGATGAGAGTGTTCATGTCTTCAATACCAAGCTAAAAAACATGAATTATTTTGCACACATATAAATGCTCTAAAACATTTATAGATAACTTTTTTCTCTCATGGCTTCATTTTCTCCAAATTTAAGTTTGCATGTTATTATTTCTCAAAAAGAGAGAAAAATAAAATACCAAAAACGCTGTATATATGAAATAGGTTTCAATCAACCCAGGATGAGTAAACTACAGTATATTTTTAGTGCTATATCTCATCTTAAAAGTGATTAATAAAATGTAAGAGCAGTAATAAAAAAACAAACTTTTTTTTCTTTTTTAACAGAGACTCCTGAGCCCTGCTTGTATAGGTTGGTTAGTTGGTTAGAGTGTCAATCCAGTACACAAAGGTTGCGGGTTTGATCCCTTGTCAGGGCACATATAGGAACAAATCAAAGTGTTTCTGCTTGTCTGTCTCTCTTTTTTCTCTCTCTAAAATCAATAAATGAAATTTTAAAAAATAAATAAATAAAGAGAGAGAGAATCCTGGAAAGAAGGAGAGGTTAATGGGTCCTGTAACTATTGGGAACCCATACTCTGATCCCGAACAGTAACTTTGGGAGGTAGAAAATGATCAGAAAGGTATTGTTAGCATTATCAAATATCCCTGTTCCCAAAGGATGGTGCAGAAGTTGGAAAGACAACATATATAAAGGGATCATTTGAACAGAAAAAAATGGCAGTCTTGGTGGTAACCAGAAGGGAGTCCTTGTTGCATAATTTCATGGGAATTTTCTATAAGGCATGCCTGAAACTATTGATAAGTATCTCTGAGAAATGACATAGGATCTAGGTTGGGAGAGGACTCACTGCTTATTGGCAAAATGTGGCACACAGTTTTGCCAAACCAAGTTCATGTGTTAGTTCCAAATAAAATAAATAAATAAATAGTGAAGAGCTCCTTTTGCTGTATAAATTTACATATTTTATAATATTTATTTTATATGTCATATGAATATTATACATATATCAATATTTTAATATTTAAAATTCTAATCCTTGATTAAAGGTTTGTATTAAATTACCGCAATACAAATCTGAATTCTGTACTAATTGTTGATTTTTTAGATGTCTGCCATGGGAAGAAACTTTAATAATAAAAGGCCTATCAGGTGCTTAATTATAGACAAATGGTCTGCTCTTTAATAAGAATGGAAAGTGATCACAAAGAAATCTATTCGGCCTGACTAGTGGGGGCACAGTGGATGGAGCATCACCCCAGAACACTGAGGTCCCCAATTTGAAATGCCAAGGTCATTGGCTTGAGCACAGGCTCACCAGCTTGAGTGCATGGTCACTGGTTTGAGTGAAGAATCATTGACATAATACCAAGGTTTCTGGCTTGATCCTAAGCTCTGGCTTGAGCAAGGGGTCACTGGCTTGCCTAAGGCCCCCCTCAATCCCCATAAAGACATCTATGAGAAACAATCAGTGAACAACTGAAGTGAAGCAACTACAAGTTGATGCTTCTTATCTTTCCTCCTCTCTTTCTCTTCTTGCTTTTCTTTCTCAAATCAATTAAAAAAAAGAAATGTATTCATTTTAACTTATCTTAACTTTCTCCATCTATCTCTATCTCTACCTCTAGCTCAAGCTCTAGCTCTATGTCTGCCTACCTAGTATAATATTATTTGGAAAAATGTCTCCTTTTGGTTTCTTGATCCTACTCTAACACTCTCTTTAAAATTCATCAGGCACAGAAAAATGCTACATTTCCATAGACACTGCTGAATCTGAAATCCTTTTTCAGTCAAAATGGGCTAATTATTATTCTTCTCTTGAACAGAGGCAAGTAACTTACCCATGATTTCTGAAATTGGAGGTAGGATATATAGAAATTTAAATACAACTTTCATTTACACATGAGCCACTTCTCAACTAGCTCCTTTTGTTTTGGGAATGCCTGCTAGGCAAGATCCAAATATTCTATCTACTCAAGATGACTTAACAAAAGAATTTCTCAAAGTGATTTTCAAAATATTTTATATATCAAACATAAATAAGCTATGTTTAAAAAGAAAAAATAACAAATATTATAAATGTGTTTTTTAAAGTTTTTTAAAGATGGAACACATTCACCATGATTAGAATTTTAGTTGGGTTGAAATTACTGTCTTGCTAAAGATTCTTTTATATACCTATTTCATGAAAAAAAATATGTGTTTCTTCCAAAATAACTTTTCCCATTGAAACAATTTTTTTTATTTGAGAGATAGAAAGAGAAGGGGAGAAGGAAAGAGAGAGAGAGTCTTCAAAGGATGGCAGCCAAATATTTGTTCTTTGGCCAAGAAACTGAATAGTATTTTGCTCTTATTCTAGATACAAAAGCAAATCATCAAGCCACTGGCAGGTTGATATACCATTTACCATCTGGTCCCCTGTGAACATAAGTCAATTAAATATTGATCCCTGTGGTGTAGTTTATCCAAGTTGATTGGTCAATGTAAATGGCCTAGTAAAAGTCTATCATAGTTACTTCAGAAGGAAATCAATTGTTATTCATCAAATGTATCAACTGGTAAGCTAAGAGAATTGTTGCCTAAATCTTGTTTCTCTATCCCATATTCATAGATATAAGTTTTGACTTTTACTCTCTTAAATAAGTAAGAGACACATGGTCAGAAAAATATTTTAAAAAGCATCAGTACAATGCTGATGATGTCTGTTTCTTGATCTGGGTAGATGGCAACGAGTATAGTCACCTTTTGAAAATTCGTTGAACTTTACAATTATGATGTGTGCAGTTTTCTAAGTGTATGTTACACTGAGATTAAAAAATGTTTTTTTTAATTAGTACACTCTAAAATATGTTGATATGTTTTTATCCAGAAGTGATAAAATTGATAACAAATGACATTTTGGTGCCTCTTTTATCATTATTTTCTGATTCATGCCCAAAGCATAGACTTTTTCCAACCAGAAGATATATTATTGAATAAAACTATGCTTTCATCTGGATAGTTTTACACTTTATAGTAAGTGATCATTGCGATTACTTTGATTGTGGCTGTGTAAATTCCAATTCATGAAATTTAGCCTCATTTTTACAAATCATTGTTTTCCAAGAAAACACAGGAGAAGTAAAAGAACTAAAATTTCAACCAAATGAAATTTCAAATTTTCCACAGTTTTAAATATTTGCCTTAGATAGAAAGCTTGTCTCATAAGATCTGAAATGTTTAAAACAAATTTGTGGTAAATAAAAACTTTCTGCCAGGTATTCAGTTGGTTAGAGCATCATCCCAATATACCAAGGTTGTAGATTGTATCTCCCACCACTTCATGGGTCAGGGCACAAACAAGAATCACCCAATGAGTGTGTAAAAGGATGGAACAACAAATTGATGTTTCTCTTTTCATTCTCTCTCTCCCAAATACATTTAAAAAATTAAAACCTTGTTGCTAAATCTAGTTTTCTTCTTTCATAAGTTATGATAGTCACAAGAAATTCTTGTTTTCCAAAGTTCTACAGATCCTGTGACTTCTTCCTCTGAAATACATGCATACTTATGGGAGTCTTTCATTTAGGATAGTAGAAGTTTTTAATCTAAATAATAATAATAATAATAACAACAACTGCCCTGGCTGGTTGGCTCAGTGGTAGAGCATTGGCCTGCATGTGGATGTCCCGGGTTTGATTCCTGGTCAGGGCACATAGAAGTTCCCATCTGCTTCTCCACCTCTGCTCCTCTTGCTTCTCTTTCTCTTTGACTCTCTCACTCTCTCTTCCCCTCCTGCAGCCATGGCTTCATTGGAAAGAGTTGGCCCTGAGAGCTGAGGGTGGCTCCATGGCCTCAGCATCGGGCACTAAAAAAAAAAAAAAAAAAAAAAAAGGCTCCAGTTGCAACAGAGCAAAGGCCCCAGATGGGCAGAGCATCGGCTCCTGGTGGGCTTGCCAGGTGGACCCTGACTGGGGCACATGTGGGAGTCTGTCTCTGCCTCTCCTCCTCTCTCTCTCTCTCTCTCTCTCTCTCTCATACACACACACACACACACACACACACACACACACACACACACACACACAAAACTACCGGTAAGTTCTTTGTTTTTATATTGCTTCAAAGGACAAAAATAAATAGTCTCATGTTTTATAAAGATGAATGGAAGCAACAATATGCATGACAATATTAAATTTATATTATTTCTATCATCGTTATTACAAACGGCTATGCTGATTGATTTCTCTGCCAAGCAGAATTCTAGGTGTTTTGTCTATACATTTTTGTATTCAAAATAAATTGATGAATTTTGTAATTCATTACAATTAAAAAACTCTATTATGTGGTCACTACTATTATGGTCACTTTAGAGGTTAAAAAAACCCTAGAGGTACAAAGGTAATAATAACCATAAACTTAAGAATAAAGTAACTTTTTAAAAGAAGGAGAAGGAACTGGGCGTAGAAAACATAGAGACATTACAAATTATTATTATTATTATTTTCTTGCACTAGATTGATGGTAGGTGCATGGATAGATGTTTGTATCACTCTCAGACATTTTGATTATTTATAAATATTATATTTGGTCTACCTCATATTTTTAAGAAACAAAATCTAAAGCACAGAGAGGTCCAGGAGTACTGGTGTCAGTATTCTCTGTGCAGTACTGCCTCTTACACTCATTTTGGTGTGTCTATAATTTAAAAGTGTAGAAGTTTACTTGCTTTAAAATAGCAAGAGTAATATATTAAAAACATGGTGTTTTTACAATATGCCCAACATCAAAACACTATAGTGATTTTAGTTCATTAGCTAGAAACTAGAAAGAACACATCTAGTACTTACAGAGTTGAGGGTAAATAATCTAGGGTGATCTAGACCAAACTAGAAGAATTAGTTAAATTGAGAAAAAATAAAATAAAACTTTTCACAGAGACAGGCACAGGGATTCTACATGAAGCAAAAGTTAGACTTGGGTAGAGATAGGTAAGATGAAGGACAATAGTCAAGAAGAAATATTTTAGTCAACTTCGAGTCTAGAAAGCTCAGATATTTAAAACATTTAACAGACCAGCATAGCAGAAGGAGAAAAAACAGGGGACCTTCAAGTAAATTTTTTATTGCTCTCTGCCTCAACTCACCTTAAAGAGAAAAATTTAGTTGTTAAATTAATATAACATGAGCATCTCTCCTAGTTAACTAAAATAAGATTAATTTGAACACATATGAAGAACACTGTAAATTATTCAAAAGTACCTTGATGAAAGGAAAACTGAATTCTCATTTAGTGACATATTTGGTACATAATTCAAAAGATCTATAAGTATTTATCCAAATGTTATATAGGTTTTTCTTATTGTTACCATGCAAGAAAATTAAGACACCTTTGTAATTTAACTTTGGCAAGCGTCCCATTCGTGAACAATTGAGTTCAATGTAAACCCTTACCCACTATACTGGGTAAGTAGATAGAGCCTGGAGATAAATAAGTTTCTCTGGTCAGATTTAGCATGATCTCAGGAGAAAAAGTGAGTGAGAGAGAGAGAGAGAGAGAGAGAGAGGAAGAAAGAGAGAGACAGAAAGCTTTTGCTAAAGCCATTTCTGAGGCTATGTTAAGTAAGTTATCTTTTAATTAGAGCACTGATTAATATTTTCACTACAGCTTCAGTTTGGGTTCAACAAACCCATTCTAAACTCCCTGGTCACCTAGATCTTATCCCCTATTTGTTCACAATATTTCAGAACATTTTGTATTAATTGAAAATATTTATGGTTTTGGTGAGAAAAGGGTCCTTTAAAAAAAATAAAAACATTTAAACAGGTGCTGTAGAAAGTTTTAAAGTACTGAAAAAAAAATATTCCATGGGCTATTTTAGAGCTTAACATATAGTTTTAAAATAATTTGATGGGAGAAATTGTTTTTATTTACTGGAATTGTTTTTATTAAGTCAGAAGAGTAAAAAAAAGTCTACTGAATAAAGCCAACCATAAATTCAACTATTTCTTACCCAATCTAACAGTAAATAGAATAATAGCAACAAAAGCAATAATGTACTATTCACTTAATAGACTCTGCCTGTAAAAGCTGATAATGAGTCTCTCTCAGATTTTAATGAATGTTCGATATTCAATTAGATTATGAGAATAGTAATGTATAAACTGTAGTTTATAATCCTTGAACCAAAATTGCCTAGTTAAACTGTATCTATACTGACCCAAAATATTCATCCTGTTCATCCACATAATAAAAGGAATCACCACATTTGAATAATTAGTGATCAATGTTAATATTTAAGGATAATCAATATATAGGGGTGACAAGGAATTTAGGAGACATTAATTTCAGAATTGTTCTGGCAATGTAACAAAGGCTAAATGACGGTGCTTGAACCACATCAATTTCTTTCTTTCTCATGTAAAGTCTGAGTGGGTAGGTGATCCAGGGAGCTAGCTAGCTGCAGCACCTCTGCTTTACATAGACATCCAGTGCTTCCGGTTCCTTTCCCCTGTGCGTGGTCCTCATCAGGATGGTCAAAGCTGGCTCACCCGTACCACACCTTCTATACCAATTAAACATCCATGTTAAACAGAGGAAAAAGAGAAAGAATAAACATCTTCCCTTCAAGAACATTGCCCAGAAAATTCTCACATCAGTTTCATGAATCACATGACAATACACATACACTACATGGAAGGATGGGAAATGTAGTCTCTGAGAGAGCAGCCATATACCCAGCTCAGAGTAGGTAGCTCTTTCCCTAAAAGTAAGAAAAAGAAAATGGATATTAAGGGTACATTATCAGTTTCATTAAACAGGTCAGCTGAATCTTGACAAGAGCCTTAGTTTCTTCATATTAATTCTGTTATTCAATGATGCTATGATTTTTCTGTGACTTAAGCCTTAGCTTATCCTTTGGAAAAAGTCATTTTTGCTACCCCCTGTACCCTCTACAAGGCAGTTACTACCTGGTATATCTGGAGGGTCTCCTTCTATCTCTAAATACCTCTCTACAACCAGGCTTTTATATTTCTTAAAATTTTCATTTATACCTAAAAAATATATAAATTTTGAGTCAGATTGATCCACATTTTAAATCTATTAGCAGATTGACCTTAAACAAATACTTTAATATCTTTGAACCTCCATGTTCTTTTTTATAAAATGGAGTGGTATTATTTTCTTGCATGAGATTTAGAAATAATATATGGAAAGCCCCTTTTAGTATAGGTATTATAGTATCTTCAGATAGTCCTTATTTTAGTGCAGAAATGTATAATTAAATTAAGGTAACAGCCATAAAATAATCTTAGGTAGTTCCGATATGCCAAAGTACATTTCAAGCATTGTGTTTTATGAGAACAGCAATTTTACTTAGTTTTCTGCTTTAGTGATATCTCCAAAGGTTTGAGAATTATTTCATTCAACTCTTTTGGGAACATAAGCTGCTTCTAAATTTTCAAATTTCATTTCACATCTTATATGTTAACCTTATTTTTTAGAAAGTCTCCATGACAGCAGCATGATTTTTTCTCTTCAACTATTTTTTAATTAATAGAATTTATATATAGAGCAGTTTTAGTTTACAGAGAAACTAAAACTGAAAATATAGAGAAATCTCATATCCACTCACACCCCAATATTAAATCTAATATTAGTATGGTATATTTTACAATTGATAAGCCAATATTAATACATTATTACTAACTAAAGTTCCTATTTTACATAGGATTCACTCTCATTGCCTCACATTCTTGTCAGCATTTGGTATTATCATTGTTCTGGTGCTTAGCTATACAGATAGTTTGTGGTATTACCTCATTGTTTAAATTTGCATTTCCTTTATGACACAAGATGTTGAGTGTCTTTTCATGTGCTTGCCACCTCTATATTGTCTTTGGTGTTCGTATTTTTGCTCACTTAAAAAAAATGAGTTGTTTGTTTCCTTGTTGAGTTTTAGAGTTCGTTGTATATTTTGGATAGCAGTCCTTTATCAGATATATGCTCTGCAAAGATTTTTCTCTCAGCCTGTAGCTTGTCTTTTCATTGTCTTAAAAGCATTTATTTCAGAGCAAAAGTTTTTAATTTTAATGAAGTTCAACTTACAAGTTTCTTTTCCTTGTATTGTGTTTTTGGTGTTGTATCTTAAATGACATGGCCAAACCCAAGATCACCTAAATTGTGCTCTTTTATGTTAAATTACAGGAGTTTTCTAGTTTTCATTTATCAGCATGCTTTTCAGCAGCCCTTTTTCTTGTACAAATGTGCATGATTGATAACATTTTATGGGAGTAGTCTATAATGGAAAACTTTCTGACTGATGCAGAAAGTACAATTCAACCAAGACATAAATGTATAAAGTTGAGACAGAGCTCCTCTTACAAATATGTTCTTTTTCAAAATTGTTCTGACTACTCTAGGTCCTTTACATTTTCATATAAATTAGAATTATTGGGGGTCATCTTGGAAGCTGGGAACCACAAAACTGAAGAATAAATTTTTCCTCCTTCATTAAGACATACAAACATTCTAATAATTATCAGTCATACATTAACCACAAACTTACGGACACATATGGCCTGTGCCCATATACAGAAATGAATTAATAGACAAATGTACCTATTCACTTGCAACTTAGCATATAAAATTTTAACATGTACAAAATAATTAAAAAGAAAACTTTATTGAAAGCTTAAAAATAATTTACATCTAAGCAAATATCATTTACTACTTTACTGAAAATTAGTGAGATTAGCAACAATTATTAAATTAATAGTGTTTTTTCTTTTCTTCACTGTACTGTTTTCTTTGCTTGGTAAGTTTAATAATTTCTAAAAATGATAAAATAGTTTAAAGTTAATTTTAAGAACATAATGAATCTCCATTATTCGAGCAAATCTTTTCTGCTAACTTGAGTAAGAGTAGGCTTGTAGTATTTGATGAATCAATAGATGCTTAATGAAGTCTCTATATAGAAATTTCATATCTATGAGTTTTTTTTTTTAATATATATTTTATTATTATTAATTCTAATGGGGTGACATCAATAAATCAGGGTACATATGTACAATGAAAACATCTCCAGGTTATCTTATCATTCAATTGTGTTGCATACCCATCACCAAAAGTCAAATTGTCCTCTGTCACCTTCAATCTGGTTTTCCCTGCGTCCCTCCCCTCCTCCCTATCCCACTCTTCCCTCCCTCCCCCCATCCCATAACCACCACTCTCTTGTCCATGTCTCATACCCTCACTTTCATGTCCCACCTATGTATGTAATCGTGCTGTTCTCAGTTTTTCTTTTTTTCTGATTTACTTATTTCACTCCGTATAATGTTATCAAGGTACATCCATTTTGTTATAAATGCTCCGATGTCATCGTTTCTTATGGCTGAGTAGTATTCCATAGTATATATGTACAAAAGCTTTTTAATCCACTCGTCTTCTGACGGACACTTGGGCTGGTTCCAGATCTTCGCTACTGTGAACAATGCTGCCACGAACATGGGGGCGCATTTCTTCTTTTCGAACAGTGCTATGGTGTTCTTAGGGTATATTCCTAAAAGTGGGATAGCTGGGTCAAAAGGCAGTTCGATTTTTAATTTTCTGAGGAATCTCCAAACTGTTTTCCACAGTGGCTGCACCAGTCTGCATTCCCACCAGCAGTGCAGAAGGGTTCCCTTTTCTCCACATCCTCGCCAGCACTTATTCTGTGTTGTTTTGCTGATAAGTGCCATTCTGACTGGTGTGAGGTGATATCTCATTGTGGTTTTAATTTGCATTTCTCTAATGATTAGTGATGTTGAGCATTTTTTCATATGCCTATTGGCCATCTGTATGTCCTCCTTGGAGAAATTTCTATTCATTTCTTTTGCCCATTTTTTGATTGGGTTGTTTGTCTTCCTGGTGTTGCGTTTTATAAGTTCTTTATAAATTTTAGTTATTAACCCCTTATCAGATGTGCTGCCAAATATGTTCTCCCATTGTGTGGTTTGTCTTTTTATTCTGTTCCTATTGTCTTTAGCTGTGCAAAAACTTTTTAGTTTGATATAGTCCCATTTGTTTATCTTGCATTTTATTTCAGTTGCCCATGAAGATAAATCGGCAAATATACCGCTGCTACAGATGTCGGAGAGCTTGCTGCCTATGTTTTCTTCTAAGATGCTTATGGTTTCACGGCTTACATTTAAGTCTTTTATCCATTTTGAGTTTGTTTTTGTGAATGGTGTAAGTTGATGGTCTAGTTTCATTTTTTTGCAGGTAGATGTCCAATTTTCCCAACACCATTTGTTAAAGAGGCTGTCTCTACTCCATTGTATGTTCTTTCCTCCTTTGTCAAATATCAGTTGTCCATAAAGCTGTGGGTTTATTTCTGGGTTCTCTGTTCTGTTCCATTGATCTATGTGCCTGTTCTTATGCCAGTACCAGGCTGTCTTGAGTATAATGGTCTTATAGTAAACCTTGATATCAGGAAGAGTGATACCTCCTGCTTTATTTTTTCTTTTTAAGATTGCTGAGGCTATTCGTGTTCTTTTTTGGTTCCATATAAATTTTTGGAATATGTGTTCTATATCTTTGAAGTATGTCATTGGTATTTTAATTGGTATTGCATTGAATTTATAAATTGCTTTGGGTAATATAGACATTTTAATGATGTTTATTCTTCCTAGCCATGAGCACGGTATGTGCTTCCACTTGTTTGTATGTTCCTTGATTTCTTTTATCAATGTTCTATAATTTTCCGAGTACAAGTCCTTAACCTCCTTGGTTAAATTTACTCCTAGGTACTTTATTTTTTTGGCTGCAATAGTGAAGGGGATTGTTTCCTTAATTTCTTTTGCTGATATTTCATTATTGGTGTATAGAAATGCCTCTGATTTCTGAGTATTAATTTTATATCCTGCCACCTTGCTGAAATCATTTATAAGGTCCAGTAGTTTTTTGACTGAGACTTTAGGGTTTTCAATATATAATATCATATCATCTGCAAATAATGACAGTTTTACTTCTTCTTTTCCAATTTGTATGCCTTTTATTTCTTCTTCTTGTCTGATTGCTGTAGCTAGGACTTCCAGAACTATGTTGAATAAGAGTGGTGAAAGTGGGCAACCCTGCCTGGTTCCTGATCTTAAGGGGATTGCTTTTAATCTTTGTCCATTTAGTATGATGTTTGCTGTCGGTTTATCGTATATGGCCTTTATCATGTTAAAGAATGATCCCTGTATTCCCACTTTACTGAGAGTTTTGAGCATGAATGGGTGCTGGATTTTATCAAATGCCTTTTCTGCATCTATTGAAATTATCATGTGATTTTTGTCCTTCCTTTTGTTTATGTGGTGAATCACATTGATTGATTTGCGAATATTGAACCAGCCTTGCCTCTCCAGAATAAATCCCACTTGATCGTGGTGTATGATTTTTTTCATATATTGCTGGATCCGGTTGGCTAATATTTTGTTGAGAATTTTAGCGTCTAAATTCATCAGGGATATAGGCCTATAATTTTCTTTCTTTGTGTTGTCTTTGCCCGGTTTTGGGATCAGAATTATGCTCGCCTCATAAAAGGAGTTTGGAAGTCTTCCTTCCTCTTGAATTTTTTGAAATAGCTTGAGGAGAATAGGAGTTAGTTCTTCTTTGAATTTTTGATAGAATTCACTTGTGAAGCCATCAGGCCCAGGACTTTTCTTTTTTGGGAGTTTTTTGATAACTGTTTCGATCTCATTTGCTGTAATTGGTCTGTTTAGGTGTTCTGATTCTTCCAGATTGATTTTTGGAAGGTTATATGATTCAAGAAATTTGTCCATTTCACCAAGATTGTCTAATTTTTTGGCATATAGTTCTTCATAGTATTTTCTTACAATGCTTTGTATTTCTGTTGTGTCAGTTGTTATTTCTCCACTGTCCTTTCTAATTTTATTTATTTGAGTCCTCTCTCTTTTTTTCTTGGTGAGTCTAGTTAAAGGTTCATCAATCTTGTTTACATTTTCAAAGAACCAGCTTCTTGTTTCATTGATCCTCTGTATTGTTTCCTTAGCCTCTATGTCATTTATTTCTGCTCTGACCTTTATTATTTCCTTCCTTCTACTTGTCTTGGGTTTTATTTGTTGTTGTTTTTCTAGTTCTTTTAGATGCAGGGTCAGGTTGCTTATTTGAGCTTTTTCTAGCTTCTTATGATATGCCTGTAGTGCAATAAACTTCCCTCTCAGAACTGCTTTTGCTGTGTCCCATAAATTTTGAGTTGATGTATGCTCATTATCATTTGTTTCTAGAAACTTTTTTATTTCTTCTTTGATCTCATTGTTAATCCATTCATTATTTAATAACATGCTATTTAGTTTCCAAGTGTTTGAGTATTTTTCATTTTTTCTTTTGTGGTTAATTTCTAGTTTCATAGCATTGTGATCAGAGAAAATGCTTGATATGATTTCAATCTTCTTAAATTTATTGAGACCATTTTTGTGTCCTAACATGTGGTCTATCCTAGAAAACGTACCATGAGCGCTTGAGAAGAATGTATATTCTACTGCTTTAGGGTGAAAAGTTCTGAAGATATCTATTAAATCAAGTTGATCTAGTGTATCCTTTAAGTCTGCTGTTTCTTTATTAATTTTCTTTCTTGAGGATCTATCCAGTGTTGTTAGAGGGGTATTGAAATCCCCTACTATGATAGTATTGCTGTTAATCTCGCCCTTTATATCCATCAAAGTCTGCTTTATGTATGTCGGGGCTCCTATATTTGGTGCGTAGATATTTACAATAGTTATATCTTCCTGTTGAATTGTTCCCTTTATCATTATGTAGTGTCCTTCTTTATCTCTTACTACAGCCTTTGTTTTAAAGTCCATTTTGTCTGATATAAGTATTGCTACCCCTGCTTTTTTTTCATTTCCGTTTGCATGAAATATTTTTTTCCATCCTTTTACCTTCAGTCTATGAGCATCTTTTGTTTTAAGGTGTGTCTCTTGTAGACAGCATATGTATGGGTCCTGTTTCTTTATCCATGCAGCTACCCTATGTCTTTTGATTGGATCATTTAATCCATTTAGATTTAAGGTTATTATTGATATGTAGTTGTTTATTGCCATTGTATTCTTTAAAGCTGTATTCTTCTTTTGCTCTATTCATTCCTCCCTTTAAACTGTTCACAAGAGGCCCCTTAGTATCTCTTGCAGAATTGGTTTGGTTTTTATGAATTCCTTCAGGCTTTCTTTTTCTGGGAAGCTCTTTATTTCTCCTTCAATTTTAAACGTTAGCCTTGCTGGATAAAGTAGTCTTGGTTGTAGGTTCTTGTTCTGCATTACTTTGATTATTTCTTGCCATTCCCTTCTGGCCTCAAGTGTTTCTGTTGAGAAGTCTGATGTCATCCTTATGGGGGCTCCTTTGTAGGTGATAGTCTTTTTTTCTCTAGCAGCTTTTAAAATTTTTTCTTTATCCATTAGCTTTGGTATTTTAACTATGATGTGTCTTGGTGTAGATTTTTTTGGGTTTCTCCTTAATGGAGTTCTGTGTGCTTCTTGAATGTGTGGAGTGTTTCCCAGCCTTAATTTAGGAAAGTTTTCTGCTATGATTTGATTGAACAAAGTTTCCATTTCCTGTCCTCTCCCCTCTTCTTCAGGCACCCCTATGATGCGAATGTTGTTTCTCTTCATGTTGTCACAAAGTTCCCTTAGAGTTTCCTCACAATTTTTAAGTCTCTTTTCCTTTTTCTTCTCTGCTTCTGTGCCTTTGTTTATTGTGTCCTCTAACTCGCTTATTCGATCCTCAGCCTCATCCATCCTGCTTTTAATTCCTTCCATTGTTGTCTTCAGTTCTGATACTGTATTTGTCATTTCTGTCTGATTCTTTTTTATTATTTCAATTTCATTTTTTATACTTGTTATGTCTTTATTTAGGTGTTCATAATGACTATCCATTGTTGCTCTAATTTCTTTGAACATCCTAACTATCATTATTCTAAATTCTGCTTCTGGTAATTTGGTTATATCTGGTTCATTCAGGTCCTTCTCTGGGGATTTCTCTTGATTCATTTGGTTTGCATTCCTCTGCCTGCCCATTTTTTCTGTGTATAAGCGAGTTGTGGCCACTGGAGTCCAGTAGGTGTTGCCTTTGTGTTCTCTAGGTGTGGTCTATCTGCCGGCCCCCCACCTCCTCTGCCGATGCCTAGGGTGGTTGGGTATGAGCGTTGCCAGCGCCGGCCCACTGTGGCTTTTGCTATGATTTCTGCCTCTCCTCCGTGGGAGGGGCTGTGACTGAAGCCACAAGATTAGCACCAAGGGTAGAGGTGAGCACCTTTGCTCAGCTGCGGACCCAGCCTATTTCCGGACTTCCGCCCAGAACCAGCAGTCGGCGCCTGCTCGCTACAGTTCCGCGGGTTAGGCGGGGCTTTTGACGTGCTCTCAGCTGTAAGCTTTTGCCCGTCGGGAGCTTTAGCCCCGCCCTCGAGGCCAAGGCCCTACGGCGCAGGGTCGGAAACCAAGGTTTATTGGGGCGGGCGTGTTTGCTGGCTTCCGCCGAGCTGCGTACTTCCGCTCGTCCCGGACTCTACCCCGCCCCCGTTTTCGGAGCCCGCTCGTGCACGTATGAATGGTATCCGGGGTTTCTCCGGCCGGGCGCGGATAGTAGCGTGGGCTCAGCTGCGAGCCTCCACTTGTCTCTGGGTCCACCCAGTTCCCGCGCTCGGAGCCCGCTCGCGCACGTATACTGGCCAACCGCGGTTTCTCCGGCCCGGGGGGGTTGGGGTGGGGGAGTGAGGGACTGGTAACGTCAGCTCAGCCACAGCCCCTGCCCGTCCCTGGTCCTAGCCCGGTCCCCGCGGTCAGGGCCGGCTTGCGCAGGGCCTGCCCGTTCCTGGCCTCCCGCTTTGTCCCCGTAAGTGGGATTAAAGGCGGGCCCGCAGCTTCTGGACCGCTTTCGCGGTCCCCTCTGACCCTCTGGGCTAGACCGATCTCCCACCGGCTTGGCCTCTGCCCACGCTGACAGAACCGCCTTTCAGCGTCCTGCCGCCCCAAAACCTTAAGCAGCCCTCAGCAGAGTAGGAAGGGACCTAACACTCCACACTGTAGGCCTGGGAGCTCCCTCACTTGTTTCACAGCTCAAAACTGTCCAAACGCCTTTCTAGACTCTGAGACTGCAGGCTGGGGCTTGGTTCCTGGGACCCAGGTCCCTCCCTCTCCGCCAAACTCTCCTCCCGCCACACGGGTCTCTCCGGGCTGCCGTTTGCTCCGGGGAGCTGGGCAGCCCTCTTCGCGTTTTCGCTATTCCTACCAGTCTCAATGTGGCTTCTTCTGTGTTCCTTGGTTGAAGAGTCCACTTAGTTTTGTTGAAAGTTGGTTTATCCAGGTGATGGTTCTTAAAATTGAGTTGTAATCCACTTTGGTTCTGGGAGTTGGAAGTTGGTACGTCCGCCTACTCCGTCGCCATCTTGCTCCCTCCATATCTATGAGTTTTTAATGGTACATCATGATATGGTTATTTCAGGTATTTTCAAAGTGTGACTCATGAATCACCAGCATCAGCATCACTAGTAAAGTTTATAAGACATGTAGCTCCTTGGGCCCCACCCAAATCCTACTGAATCAGAATCTTAAGGGTTGGGTTTGGAATCTACATGTTAACAAAATCTCAGGTGGTCCTTACGCATATTCAAATAGTCAAGCTATTGATTTTAACAAGGCTTTTCAAATTTAGCAAAACCCTTTTCCCCCTATTTGTTCTAGCCATGTTCCTTTGACAACAAGATTCCCTTGCTTGGGCTTGGATGCCATTTTACTGTGTAGCCATAACATGGAATCATAGACTAGAGAGGGTGTGAATTCCTCCCGGGCATAATCACAGGCCTGTGCATCTGTTTGAACCTTGACGGCTGCCTCATTTTCTGTAGGAGGAGAAGGATCTGAAAGCTAAGATGCTCATGCAAGCCCAACAAGTTGATGCAAGCCTCAAGTACCATGTGCTCTTTTGAAACACTCTTAAATTTTCAATGTTTTCCACTGAAATAATAAAGTGCCTTTGAATAAACAGTTTTCTGTGTCTCAGAAAGTTGTGTGTTTATCTCAGTGTGGACAATCAATAAATTCCAAAAGATAGATCATTTTCTTTTAAAACTTTTATGGGGCAATCAAAGACTAAATTCTAAAGGATTTGGAAATGTCAACTTGTAATACAAACTGGGTTGGCCCCAGGGCCTGAGATCAGAACCATAACTCACCATGTTTACAAATTATATCATTTGGTCTAGTGTGCTAACTGTAAACTCACCGATAATTATAGTAGAGAATGAATTACAGCCAGCCTCTTTCCTTTTTTATCCCCTGGTGTCTGAGCTGTTATGACAGATGGATTCTTCATCAGCCCTCAGATCACACAGAGGGCTTTCCTACAAGCTAGTCTTGAAATCAATAGGCAGCTAGGACTTTGGATGAAATATGGAATTACTATAGACTTTTTAAGAAGGAGAGCAAATGACTTCCCTAAATCAATCCCCTGTTAATCTAGGCAGATGTACACACATCTGTGATATTTAATAGAAAGGGTAAAAACATCACATTCTGTTAGGTAACTTGCACATTTAAAAAGCTACTCTCTTCTTTAGTCTGTATTCCCTTCGCTGTTCTTCTCAACCAATCCTCTCCCTTTGTGCTTATAAAGGCACAAGTGGGGACTGAATGGTGATACTTTGTCTCTCGAACTTCTCTTTTCTCCTCTTTCTCCATCTCTACTTCTCTTTTTCATCTCTCTCTCTTCTCTCTCCAATAATTTTGTTTCTAAAATGATGGTATCTGATTTTTTTAATTTTTAAAAATTTTATTTATTAATTTTAAAGAGAAGAGAGAGAGATAAGGGGGGAGGAGCAGAAAGCATCAACTCCCATATGTGCCTTGACCAGGCAATCCCAGGATTTCAAACATGCAACCTCAGCTTTCCAGGTCAATGCTTTATCCACTGCGCCACCACAGATCAGGCAAACTTTGGTATCTTTTTAATTTGTGGAACTTCTGGCCTGTTGGCTCCCCATTGCCAAGCTGTGCAGTTCAGGGAATGCATAAACCCTGAACTGTCAAACATTGCCATCAAATTTAGAGTCAAAGGCATAACAATTCTGTCCACTTGAACATGAGAAAAAAACACCCATTATCTAATTATTGCCTTGACTATATAGATTTATTTTTAGAACATGGCATTGTCTCTGGATTACATTAATTTAAATCAGATACAGATATAACTATTTTCACTCTTGGAAGGGTTAATAAAAGTGTCACTAAATAAAGGACAAAGAAGAATAGGGGTAAATGAGATGGTTTATTTTATTCTAATGAATTATTAGCAGACATGTTAGGAAGTATGAGTATATGTGTGTGTGTGTTCACCTGTGATGCATGTGCTTTTGTGCCAATGCATTCTGGGAAACTATTAGTCATCATTTTCCTGGGTAGTTGTCGTTCATCCAAACCTGACATTATGGGCAAGGTCCTGTTAGGGATTGCAAGTCTGGTAGAGAAAGAGGCCAACAGAATGGAGGAACAAGAAAAAATGAGAGTAAGAATAAAAATGGTATACATTTTAAGATAAAAATAATGACACATTGTTAAAAAGTTCTTAGATAATAAAGTTTTTGAAATCTGTTATCTAATTATCAACAGTGAGAGAATGAGGAAAAAAGTTATTTAAGAAAAAAGCTTTTCTGCGTCCTATTCCAGAAATCCTGGACTAACTCATTGATTGGCAAGACCAGGCAGAACCATGCAGGAAAAGTCCATTGTGAAGACAGCCATTACCAGAATCTAGCAAGTCAGATTTTCCAGCATTCCTTCTGTGTCCATTCAGCTGCTAGAGCTAAACAAAATTTTTGTAGGGGCCCAGGGAAGCAGCCTGATGAGTACAGAACTGCTTCTTCCAGGTGTTTTTTGGGTCTTAAATTTATAGTTAGTTCCCAAGCACTCTACGTTTGGCATGGCCAAGAACCATTTCCTCCTCTTATGCATGAATTTTATAATCTATTTTCTTTTTCAAGGGCCAATGAAGTATTCATCATAACTAGATAAAATATATAAAAAATTATGAGTTTCTTTTTTATTCCAAAACACTTTCCAAAATTATGGTAATTGTCTTGCTTTAATATTGTCAGTATAAAAGCAGTGACTTCATCATATTTTATTGTGTGATTTATTTAAGTGACAGATAATGCTGACATGTGTTTTTAAAATAATTTATCTAAAAATTACCCACTGGTGAATTTTCATTCTCAGGTCAATACTATTTCTTATTTGATTATCAGCTTGGTTTTTTAAAATACCACAAATCTCCCAGAATTCAATATTGCTCTATTAGTTTGACTTCCTTTTTTTATCTATAGAAATAAAAAATGGGATAACAATGCTCTATCAATACATTATATTAATATGCTGTTATTCTTCAGTCCTACTGTAATGAAAATATGGAAAGAGGTTCTGGTTTCTTTGAAAAAAATCAATAAAAATACCAGGACAAGGCACAATGTCAAGTAAGTCCAATAATCAGACCAGAGCTAATGGCTAAAATAATCATGAGGTGGCAAAAATGAAGTTTTATGTCTGTTCAGGTTATTACACAAGGGGCTGACTGATTTCCAACCAAAGTGAAAATAATCTAGAATTTATTGTACACCCATTCAGGTTTTCTGAAAGGTTATATAATTAACATTTTGCGTTAACTTTACTCTTCACTTTGACCCCAAAACACCAAAAAAAGATTACAGTGTCTTTTAGTTGAAATTTTTAGTGATTGTGAATACAAATTAATAGGAAGCTAGAAAACACTGCAAGAAGGGAGAACTCTTTCCTTTATACCAGGAACACCAGAAGAAATCAGGACATTGAGAAAACAGCGAGACACTGAAGTGAGAGCAAGAGAGAAGCTGTAGAATGATCCATATACCCTCAGGCAGACAAAGGCAAATGAGTTCCAGAATTCTTAAATAGGAGTCATCAGAGACCCAGAGCTGCATGGCTGTCAGGACAAAGATGGTCCTTTAGTATTGATTTTATTTAATCACCTTAGGCATGTTGGCAGAGTTGGCTGCTTATATTAGAGAATATAGATATCAAAGAAAATACATTTCCTATTCTGCTTATCATGATGGTCTAAATTCCATCCTTATTGATCTCTTTCTGAAATGTTGAGTTGCTGCATTTAGGAAGGGGCTGGGGAGTACAGAAGGGACAGGACACATAAGGGGATGATTGAAAAGTCAATAAAATATTTAAAACACCTCCTACGTCAACATATTTGTGTTGGAGGAGGGGAGGAGTATAAGGTTGAATTTATTATTATTATTATTATTTAACAAATAAGCATTTACTGAGTACCCAGTGTGTAATATGCATTCTGTTAACAGATAAAAAGATTAAAAAATAAAACACTGAGCCTGACCAGGTGGTGGCGCAGTGTATAGAGCATTGGACTGGGATGCGGAAGACCCAGGTTCGAGACCCCGAGCTCGCCAGCTTGAGTGTGAGCCCATCTGGCTTGAACAAAAACTTGTCAGCTTGGACCCAAGGTCGCTAGCTCCAGCAAGGGGTTGCTCGGTCTGCTGAAGGCCCGCGGTCCAGGCACATGTGAGAAAGCAATCAATGAACAACTATGGTGTTGCAACGGCAATGAAAAACTAATGATTGATGCTTCTCACCTCTCTCCGTTCCTGTCTGTCTGTCCCTATCTCTCTCTCTCTCTGACTCTTTCTCTGTCCCTGTAAAAAATAAATAAATAAAGCTTAAAAAAAAATGAAACACTGATTCTATCCCTTGGTCAGCTTTAACTTTTATAATTCTTTTCTAATTTCTTTATTAAAGAGACAACTCTACAGACTATAAAATGTCCTGTATTCACTAATATTCTCTTAAATATTAGTATAAATGCCTCACCTCCTGACCCCCATAACACCTCCCACACGCATACCCTTTGCATGTGAACCCCTTTAATCCTTCCATCAAGGTTTCTTTCAAGATCTGCATTTATCTTCTTATTGAAGGAGGGATAGGGGTTGAATGGAGATGGGTCAGGTGCACTGCCAATGCTTCCTTTCAGAATTTCATCCCTGTGGATTGCTGTCTCCTAGAACTTCTGGCCCTGTTCTTTTGTTTTTAAGATTTTTGGGGTTTTTTTTAAGAGCAGTTTTATATTTAAAACAGAACCGAGAGGGAGGTAGAGAACATTCCCACATTTCCATCCTCACCCCTCCCCATTCATGCATAGCCTCCCTCATTATCAGCACCATTCTGCAGAAGAGTACTTGGTTTTTTAACCAAGGATGAACCTCCATAGACACCTCATAATCACCAAAAGTCCATAGTTTACCTCAGAGTTCACTCTTCATACTGTACTTTCTATGAGTGGACAAATATATAATGACATGTTGCCATCCTGATAGCATCATACAGAATATTTTCACTGCCCTAAATATCCTCTGTGCTCTGCCTATTCATTTCTCTCTTCTTCTGAGCTCCTGGCAGCCACTGATTGCTTTATTGTCCCTATGGTTTTGCTTTTTCCAGATTGTGATACAATTGGAATTATATGGTGGGTAGATTTTTCAGATTGGCTTCTTTCACTTAGTAATATGCATCTAAGTTTCTTCTATGTCTTTGCATGGCTTGATAGCTCACTTTTTTTTTTTAAGAATTTTATTTTTATTTTATTCATTTTAGAGAGGAGACACAGAGTGAGAGAGAGAGAGAGAGAAAGAGAGAAAGGGGGGAGGAGCTGGAAGCATCAACTCCCATATATGCCTTGACCAGACCAGTGCAGGGTTTTGAACTGGCGGCCTCAGGGTTCCCAGGTTGACGCTTTATCCACTGCACCACCACAGGTCAGGCTCACTTTTCTTCACACTGAATAATATCCTCCTGTCTGGAAGTAACACAGTTTATCAATTTACCTACTTAAGGAGACGTTGGTTGCTTTCAAGTTTTGTATTTTTTTGTTGTTGTTGTTTTAAATTTATTATTTAAATGTGATTGACATACAATATTATATTAATTTTAGGTGTACTAAATAATGATTAGATGATTAGACATTTATGCACTTTACAAAGTGATCACTCCAGTAAATCTAGTACCCATCTGACACCACACACAGTTATTACAATAATATTGACTATATTCCCTATGCTGTGTCTACATACCCATCCTTGTAACTATTTTTATAAATGGCAATTTGTATTTCTTAATCTCTTTCTCCCTTTTCACTCATCCCCCAACCTACTTTCATCTAGCTGGTGACCCTCAATTTGTTCTCTGTATCTATGAGTTTTTTTCTGGTTTGTTTTCTTTTTAAGAGTCCACATATAAGTGAAATCATACAATAGTTATGAATAAAGCTTCTTAAAACATCCTTGTGCAGGTTTTTGTGCAGACATAAGCTTCTAATTCTTTGGGATAAACAACAGGGTATGATTGCTAGATTATATAGTAAGACTATTTTTGGTTTTTTAAGATACTGCCACACTAGCTTCCAAAGTAGTTATATTCTTTTTTTCATTTCTACTGTCAATGCATGAGAATTCTGGTTGTTCCATGTCGTTGTCAGCATTTGATGCTATCAGTTTCTGGATTTGGACCATTTTAACTGGCATGTAGTTGTATCATGTTGTTTCAACTGCCCCTGTTTTTAAACAAACATATCTATCCACTACTTTTAATGTGGAGGAAGGTTCACAGAAGAGAAGGTGTTCTGAGTCAGAATCTGTCTTCTAGACAATTAGAAAATAGAATTGGTATCCTGCCTCCATATTCCAACATACACAAGGTACCACATAGGTAACAATTTTGCTAAAAACGGCTTGAAGTTCCAGAGGAGGGAGGGCCTAATGACAGCAGCCAACTGCAAGTTGCTATTGTCCCAGATAGAAATTAGAAAATTATATGCCTTATTGGATATAATACCTGAAGTGTTGACTTCAGGGCCTAAATATAGCTAATTGATCAGCAATTATTTAATAAATAATTATTCTATTTTTTTTTTTATTATCTCCTTTCTTCACTCCCCATAAACCGCTACCATGGAGAGGATGACTCATACTGTAAATGCAAGCTACCAATAAGTCACAGGCTTCTAGGACAATGAAAGTGCCTTGTAAATTATAAAAGGGTACTGTTGGGCAGATAAAATATATTATGCTCACTTTGTTAAAGATGGCGCTACCCACATGGAAGTTCGTTGATATTAATGTGTGTTCTGGAACAGGCTGTGGGCAGGCCGGGTCAATATAGCCTAAGGCTTAGTTTTAAGAGTAAGCTCTTCTCCACACCCTTGACTGATTGGATGATGTAGGGTGGTGATGTAGGGAGGAATCCCATTATGCCTCAGATGGGTGACTTTGTATCAGAGACTTCCTTGTTTGTATAATTGGATTAAAGGTTTTGAGTCTGCTATAAAGTGGGAGAGAACAGTAGCTTGATCTCTCTCTTGGTTCCTGAGTTCCTGAGGTTGGTATTAGAGAGGAGAGCAGATTAAGGCCATGTGGAGGAGAAGTAGCCAAGATGGCAGAGTGCTGAGAAAGAAGCCAGTTTGTTAAGAGTTTGTGAAGGAGGAGATGGGAAACAGAGGTGAATAAGTCTGGTGAGCTAGAAACCTTTGATTCTAGGAAACTCGGATAAGTCAGTAGCTTTGTGAGCACTGAATGTGTGGGTTTTGGAGCCCAGTGTGTGTTTTTGCTTGCCCGCCGGGTGCAAGCTAGAATTAAAGCAGATGGCTCACCAGTTTGTGGCTCCTGTGTTTCATTGCCATCTGTCCGAATCCAATGTGAACCTTCATGGGTCAGGTGGCTGTGATAGTAACCTCGACTACTGACTTTACAGGTACCCAAATATAAACATGATTATTAAATTTATAAATGGGACAGGGAAACAAAGAAAACTTTTGAGGGGAGACATAACCACTTTAAGCCAAAGGAGAACAAACTCATAAATGCAATTGTTCTTTTTCAAAGAATAAAATACAGGCTTGAAGACACAACATAATCAACTCAATTAAAAAATAAAATAAAAACAAATAAGAAACAAGCTCCACATGCCAACATCATCAAGGTCAAGGTAGCCAGAGCTCTGCCCTCCAGATGATAATTCTGAGTCATTCTTTTACCTCCACAGAAGCATCACCTGGCAGTGCTGTCTGGGTTAGTCTCCATCCCTTATGTTGAGGTCCTTAAACCCAATCAAAATGAAGGTTTATCCAATAAAGTGCAACTCCTCTACTTATTTGCAGTATGTTATACTGAATGTGAATAGAGGATCTGGCTGAGAAAGTTAGCTGAGGGGTGAAGGCATAGAAGAACCAAACTAGGGTCAATGCAGCTCCCTTTCATGAAGAAGGGTCACAGTAAATAATGAAGAACTATGGCCATTTTGACCAATTTCCTTGAATCAGTGCAAGGCATCAAGGTATATGGAAAGTATAGGGTGGAGCAAAAGTTGGTTTATAGTTGTTCATGTGAAAAATAATACAATAATTAATAAATAATAGTATAAGAATAAACTCTGTGTTTCATGTACTCACAACTGTAACCCTACTTTGCCCCATTCTACATGTGTAGGCTTATATGAATATGTGCATGAAAATGTCTGCAGTATTATAAATTCAGGAGTAAAGGTTAAGACTTAAAAGGCACAGCCTAACCAGGCAGTGGTGCAATGGATAGAGTGTCGGACTGGGATGAGGAAGACCCAGGTTCGAGACCCTGAGCTCACCAGCTTGAGCGCAGGTCCATCTGGCTTGAGCAAAAGCTCATCAGCTTGGACCCAAGGTCACTGGCTCCAGCAAGGGTCAAGGCACATGTGAGAAAGCAATCAATGAACAACAATGGTGTCACAATGGCAATGAAAACTAATGATTGATGCTCCTCATCTCTCTCTGTTCCTGTCTGTCTGTCCCTATCTATCCCTCTCTCTGACTCTCTCTCTCTCTGTCCCTGTAAAAAAAAATTAAAAAAATGATTTAAAAGGCACAGAGATTACATAGAGGTTAGGACAATTCGATATAAAATGAACACTCCTTTAAGAAAATAAATCTAAAAGAAATTGGACACATGATATTTTATATTTTTACTTTATTTTCTTGTGAATTAGTGGGTTATGAGTTTGAGGAAGTTGAAAATTTTGGTCAATGAATGTTAACATTTATATAAGTTTCTTGGTCCCTTAAGTTTTCTAGTAGAATTTACATAATTCCTTGTGTCAAATATTTTGGCAAACTTTTTAATTGGTTCTTTTCACATTTAAATACTGCAGCTGGCAAGTGTTTTCTCAAAATCTCTATGGTAAAAACAGACCAGCTGCCCTGGATATCACCCCTTCCTAGTGAAGATCTGTTGCCAAAACACGGCCATCCTACCAGTGTCTCCATGGCCAAGTCTCACCCCTCACACTTAAGTAAGGCCAAATGACTGAGTTCTGCTCAATGAGCTATGGGCAGAATTGATGATCATAACTGAATGAGCCTCACCATGTATAACAAAGCCACGTACACAATCCACTACTCTCTTCCTTCATGCTAGCTAGATGTTGCCTCCCCGGAGAACCTCTGGAACCATGTGTTGAAGGTTTGGTCACCCTGGATCCCTCTATCTCTGATTAGAGCTGTGGGTTCAACTTCTCTATTTAAAATCATTTAGGGCTTGAATACAATAAGACTTAATGTCTTTTCTTATACAATCATTGTATCCTTTTAGCTCTCAATGGAATCTGCTTCTAATTTCTTAATGTTTTGGGGTGATGGGAGGAAAAACTTTAGTGTGTAGTACTTATGGATCCAAAGGGCTCACATATTGCATGTGTGTCTGTTTAGAAACCTGTAAATAGTGTCTAGTCAATCGTATGTGACTGGTTTCACGTTCCTTAACAGAACGAGTCCCTGACATCTTTTAAAAGGCAATCCTAGCAAACTCAGCAATCATGGGGTAAGACCTGCAATTCATCAACAGGGAATTGGCATTTAATTTCAAGAAGAGCCTGACTACACTGGCTGTTCTCTAAAGGTCATTCACGGAAAGTAGCGATAGCCATTAGACAATTTTAATGGAATTCTAAAATACACAAATAAAGCAAAGAGTTTCTTTGCTTTGGGATTTTCTTTTTCTTTAGATTGCCTTTATTTTCCTCCTAAGCTTTAGAGAAATGACAGAGCAAGGACAGAGTGGCTTATAGTTGTTATCAAATACTCTACTTTGAAAGCTATGGGGCACAAGCAACAGCAGGAACAGCATGGCAGAAAAGAAATGAGTTTACTCAAATAAGGATCTGTAGCAAAAGGAAACACCAACAACAAATAGCTCTGCCAGTGACTACTGCTTTTTCGGTCATGAATCTTGAGTCATATTTAACAGAATATATCTAAATGATTAACTTTATAGAGCATCAGTGACAATGTTCAGTCACATAGAATAAACTTAAACTGAGGGATGGAGAAACATGCCCAAATGAAACAGTAATTGCAAAAGCCACTGCTGTGATTCAATTTTTGCTGAATAATTAAACCAATGTAAGGAAATGATGGGATTAAGAGACAGAAATTGAGAGATCATGTAATCCACCAGTTTTTCAAAAGCCAATCCTCTAATTTGAGCTTCTCCGAGATACTGTTTTCACTGTTAATGGCCAAATGAAATAAATCAGGAAAATGAATGAGTTCCTTAATAAAGTATTCAACATAAATTGTTCTTTATTCTACAATTATGTGCTTCCTAATTTTTATGCAAAAATATTCTTTCCTTAAAGACATTTATTTCAGTCATGTTTTTACTGGTTGTTGGTGTTGTATTTTAATATCTTTGACGGAAAAATAAAGTAACCTTTTATTCTTTATTTTTAAATTGTATTGGTGTCTGAAATTCTAGGAGCCATTCATCTAACTCGTAACTCAAGAAGGACTAAACTCTAAAACAGGATCCTATGTCATATTTCTTCAGAAATGAAGGAAATTTTATAATATCCTTGAATAATACTTGTCTATGCTAAAGACATTTCACCATTATACATGCTTTTTTACCTCTAATATTCATCCCTCAAAGGCATGTTAAATTACAGATTTTTTTTTCTGCCTGGTATCATAGAAATTTAGAATTGGATAAAACATCCTGTTAAACTGCTTCCTTTGATGTGGAACAGGAGAGGAGGCACCCAACAGTGGAGACTGGATCTGTGCTGTACAGCTGATCGTCCTTTTAAACTTCATCCACACTCTTCCTTATGTCCTAGTTCAGCTCCTTCCTAGAACAGTGGATCCCACTTGCCAGGCAAAACCTTTTAAAATTCTGGCTAGGTTTGATTTAATCTGTTTTACCTCCATTGTTCCTCTATTATAAAAATAAAAGTGCTTGACATTCAAATGACGTGAAATTTCTATTTCTATTTCACGTCATTTGAATGTCAAATGACTTTTAAACTCCCACGCAGATCCTATGTACTGCGAACCCCTCATATGGAAAATGCTTGCCAACAGGGGAATCAGGATGCCAATGGAGGGTGCCATTGTTGTGACAGTTGGGCTCACATCAAGTGTAGAAAAAGGAGGAGAGCCAAAATAAAGATTTTTTTTTTTTCTTAAAAGAGCTTATATCTTGGAAAACATCAACCTCTATTTACAACTGATATACTAATTAGAGCAAAACACGAAGAACATGATTGTGTACAAGTCTCAAACAAACTGAACTCTTCCACATTTCATTTGATGATAGAATTCCAAGATTTTGCAGGAAACAGAGTTCTTCTCTATTCTGCTCCAACTCAGATTTATGTCACCGGCAGCGCTGAACATTTCAAGGCAGGCATTTATATCTGAGACTTCTGGAACCCTATTTCCTTACGACTGTATACGTAAGCACAGGACTGCTACGGGGAGACGCACCTAACACAGTTGCTGCTTACAAACTAGAGAGGAGGAGTACGTGGAAAATACGAAGTGGGGGGGAACAAAAGTAGCACAGGAAATAAAAGGGGAATCTACCACTGACAGGTCAGCCCCTTTACTATAGCCTAGAAACCAGGGAGAATGAACTCTTCTTCTCAGTTGCCCAGCTGTGAGGGCAGTGAGGGGACCTGAGGAGAAGAAGGGCCCTACCAGTGCATGGGCCAGCACTGTGCCTTTCAACTCTGAAAACTGGTGCACAGGCTTCTGGTAGATGACCTCTGGGCCATTCTATTAGCATGAAGCAAGTGTTATATAAATGATATGTTCATTGTTCTGTGATTTACACGTACACGTGTATATAGATATATAACAAATACATGTATATGTTTGGTCCTGTAATTCATCTGTATAATCATATGTTTAATTGAATAAATCTTTGTTCTTTTTCATTATCTTATTATATACCCCACGGAGGTGCGTTAGGGATGATTTATAACCCTTGGCTTATCCACTTCCACCTCAGTTAGTTCAACTTCCTTGTGAAAAAAGCCGTAGGAGTGCTCACTCTGTGTCACCTCACCATGACGTACCCCTTCCTCTGGGTGCTCGCTGTTGTAAACAATGCTTCCTGATGTGCAAAATTGACCCCGTTCTTCTTGCCTCGCCTACCAAGTTCAAAACTTCTAGTTCTGTCTGCAACTGCTTACTTTTCCAACTCAATTCCTTATCAAAGTTGAGATTTCTCTTTTCCTCAATGAGTGCCCCATTTCTCTGCTCGCACCAACTGTTGTGTTGTTAAAAAGATGACCTATCTTTTATTTTCCCTTTTAAACATTTATATTTACAAAAGTATGTGATTTGGACAGATAAGTCCATGTGTGTGTGTTGCTATTCGCCACAGAATTTTGTTCACAGTTGATATTTAATTGATACACATTTCTCTATAAAATCTTAACTAAGATTTAAGTGGGAATTGCATGCAAGTAAAGTTACATGGTCTGGCCATCTGGCCAGACAGCTTGTTTGGTTGGAGCATCGTCCCAGAGCACAGAGGTTGCCGGTTCAATTCTCTGTTCAGGGGACATTCCGAAGCAACTTGTTCCTGCCTCTCTTTTTCCAAAAAAAAAAAAAAAAAGAAAGAAAGAAAAAGAAAAAAAGTAAAATTAAATGAAAACTAGAATAATGATACATAGCTTTAACACTATACTTTTTGTTTTGGAATTGAAAATGTCTGCTCTCAGCTGACTCATTTGCTAAGCAAGGTGGAAACAAAGTGTTTTTATTTTCTTTTGTTTTGTTTAGCAGACAGTCTTTTTATAGACAAATATATTTCACATAAAGGTTAGAGGGTTAGCACTCTTTCAATTCCTACTTCAATTCCCCCTGCATAGACCACCAGCAATGCCTAGTAAATAACTAATTCTAGAAAGTTTGAAAGACATGCTTTCCATAGTAACATTCATCATGTTTAAGGGCAAAAGTATACCATTTGCCAAAATTATTATAAAGAAGTAAATATTATTCAGACACACATACCATCTTTTTACATGTAGACATCAAACATCTGTTGTATTTTCATGTTTCTGTTTAAAATTGATTGCTTCGTTGGAAGCCACGATTTAATAGCACGGAGGTAGTCAGTGAATCAAGGAACATTGTGATGGGCACAGTGTGCATATTCTCTGGCATTTGTAACCACATTTTATGAAATGGACCAGCATTGTTGTCATCTTTCAATGGGCTAAAAGAATTCAGTTGCTCTTCTGAAATGTTTCGAGCAAAGAGAAGAGCACTTGCATTCTTGGCTCATTGTACTCTAGCAGGCAGTATTGTGGATAAGATGGCAGCCTACCAGGTGTGGTGTGACAAGTTCCACAAAATCCCTTGGCCAATTTTTCCTCTCTTGGCTTCTTAACTCTACTGGAAAAGGCACCAATCAAATATCAGCCTGTGACATAAGGCAACACAACACAGAGGTTAGGAGCCTAAACTCTGGAGCTGGATTACTGAGTCACAAGTTCAGCTCCAGTATCTATCAGCTATGAGACTTTGATCATGGACCTAGCCTCACTGAGATTCATTTTCTCTTTATAATGAAGAAACTGACAGTATCTAATTATTGTTGTACAGTTAAAAATGTCAATATAGGAAAATCTTTAGAACATTACCTATCACATACTATGTTCTACTGTAGCTATTTCTACTGAGCATTTTCCTGGAGGTAGAAAACATTAAGCTAAAATTAGAAAGTAGCAACTGTATAAAACTATTGTATGTCAAAAAGAATTAAAAATAAATTAGAAACGTAATTAGTAACTGTAGTGTGGAGTAGGAAGTCCAGTGGATAGGGTAACATCCATGAAATTATCACCACAATCAGGATAAAAACATTTGATCACTCCTCAAAATATTTTTGCATCTTTACTATTTATTTCTTCCTCTATCCTATCCTCAGGCAACTATTAATCTTTTTGTCACTAGTTTATCTTATATCTTCTAGAATTTTATATAATGGAATTACCATAGTGTACGCTTTTTGTCATTTATAAATGTCAACTATATCAATATGCTTACCGATGTTGTTCAAATCTTTTGTATCGTTAATATTTTTGTTCAGTGTGCTACCAATTGCTGAGAGAGTTGTAAAAATTTCTACTACAATTGTAGACTTGTCTGTTTCTCCTTTTAATTTTGTCAAGTTTTGCTTCATGTTATTTTGAGACTGTTATCAGATACACACACATTTATAATTGCTATTTTTCTTTTATTATTATAACAATCTTCTGTATCTATAGTGCTGTCTGTGATGAAATATATTTATCTGGTATGAAAATAGCCACTCTGACTTTTCAAGGTTTACCGTTTGCATGGTATATATCTTTATCCATCTACTCGCTTTCAACCTATCAGTGTTTGTATATTTAAAGTGTCTGTATAATAAGAAATTTCAAATAGGGTCTTGCTTTCCTAGCTACTCTATTAATTTTGGCTGTTTTAATTGGAATTTTTTAGACTATTAACATATAGTTTAATTATTGATATTGTTTGATTTAGGTGTACAATTATGTTTTCTGTTTTGCCTGTATTTTGTTTCTCTGTTCTCTTTTCTTCCTTCCTTTTGATTGTTTGAATACTTTTTCATTCTATTTTTTAAATAATCATTTTTGGCTATATATCCTTTTTTAGTGGTTGTTCTAGGGATTAAACTACATTTAATTAACCTAATGTCTTCATATAGTTGATATCTTACCACCTTCTCTAAATATATATACATTGTTACTTGTTTATATATACTTACAAAATGTACATATTACATATAGTTGTATATATTACCCTATCTTTGATATTTACAATCATTTATATTTTAATGAACTTCAAATAATAATATGTTCTACCTTATTGACCCATACATTTACCATTTATGTTGTTATTCCTTTATTCCTGAAGAAACACGTTTCCCTCTGATATTTTCCTTCAGCTTGTAAAATTTACCTTAACATATTTACAAAGCTGTAAATATGTTAAAAGAATAACATCAAATATAACACAATACATATGAAAAACTTGAACTATGATATAAGCATAGGCACCCAGTGAATATTTATTAAAGAGATGAGTGATGTCATGATCTTTACCATTATCACTAACATACATAACGCACATATTAAGTGTCATACGCTGTTCTAAACACTTCGTGTGCATTTTATTTTTTTAATCTTAGAACAAGCCATCTGTTTTGTATGGCAGAGGTGGGAATGGAGGCACAGAACAATTTAGTAACTTTAGTTAGTGAGAAGTGGAACTCAAACGGACACGGAGGCTACTCCTCTGCAGGCAGGGCTTTTAACCAGTATAAAAAGAAGAGCATATGCCAGTACTTTTTTCAGAGGAAAGACCCCTAAATATTGATTTCATTTAGTAACACATCATTAGGGACCATTTGACATTTGTTATCACTTCATCATTTAGTATGGCGATTTCAACACCCCCCTGGCCCTGCCGTCTTAGCCACTGTTCCAGAAGCAGAGCACTGCGGAAGAGCTCAGTCCTCTTTTCAGACCCTCCTCACTCCATCATGAATACGGTACTCTTCTTCAAAAAATGTAAGTAGAAATAGAATGATTTGGAAAATACATAAAATAAACATACAACAAATGTTCTGAAAGACAGCTTGGTAAAAACTTTTCAAAGACAAAATAACAGTATAATTTTTGCCTCAACCAATATCTTTCTCCATTTCTTTTACCAGTTTATCCCAAGTTCTTCCTTGGTGGCCAAAGTCTAACTCAACCAAAGCTTTTCCCTCAAGAGCTGGGTTCTCTGCAGTTTAGAAATAACTCAGCTATATATATATACATATTTTTTAATTGGCCTTTCCAGTTATTTCATTCTAAGAAAGTATATTTCCTTCTTTCAACAGATCAAAGGACTCTTTGAGGGTAGGGTAATCATGTCACATTTCTCTTTATAGGTACTCATTGTTTGTCTTACCCTCAAACTACTCAATAAAGCCTTGCTTCCTGAAAGAATGAAGAAAGCCCCTAGCAGGGTTATTACAAGCATTGATAAATGTTCAACTAAAATAAAAGAGCTGAAAAGCTACTTATAACACCCTACCTCTACTTTCTTACTCTTCTAAGTAAACTTTTACTACAGAGAACTCTTCCATTATTTTTATTACTAGTCCTCAGCTTCCTCCCACTAGCTTTAATGTTTTTTCAACTTAGCCAGATGACAAAATGCACACTGAGCCCTTACTTTCCTCTCTATCTCCTCCCATTGTCAAATATTTCTTTGAAATGATTTTCTCAAAGAATCATTTTCCTTACCCAAACAAAATATTCTAAATAACACTCAAACATGGCTGTTGAAGACATGTTTAAATTAATGTCATTATATCTAAAGCAAATTTTGGGAGAGTAACACCTTCACGAGAAAGCTTAAACATGAAATATCTAAGTAGCTAAGTAATCTTGATCCCGGAAGCAAAAAAAAAAAAAAAAATTGGCAAGTGAAAACACAGACTTATTTAAATGATGTCTATAGATGTAAAAAATATATATGTATATATATATATATTAATAGGTAGAATAGCATGTGAATTAATATCTTGCTTAAAAAATAGAAGATGATGCCATTAGCACTAAATTAAAAGAAAATAAAGATTTGGGTGCTGAAAGATTTTATGTTCATTGTACCAGAAAAATTTTAAAAAGAGCAATTTAAGCTATAATTTATTAATTTACAAGACATACCCAAGGTTTGGACTCTGTGTGCCTCTGTAAGGAACTTGTTTGGTAACATAGGTGTGAGTAAGGGAGGGAAAGTATTTTAAATGAACCCCTCCAGGTTCTGTGAAACAATTTCCACTCAGCTCTACATGTCCTGATTAAACTCCTGTCAGGTTTTGGGTTCTTGGACATGAAAGGAGCAAATTCTCGACAAGGTTGTGACCCACTGTCGTGGGCTTTGTGAGACAATAAAAAAGCCAAGTCCCCAGCTGTGTACATGTCAACTAGTGAACCTCTAAAGTCGGGTCAGTGACCAGAGAGAAAGTCTTAATTTTGTAGAGCTTACAAAAACCAGGGAGCACAAGCCGTAGCGTAGAGCGATGGTGAAATCCGGGGTAAGAAATCAGTTTACAGGTGGGAGGGGGATAAAAACCGGTGCCTGGCTTGCCTCCTAAATAGAAAACGGAGAAAGCAATAAGCAACAGAAGATTTTTAATGGTCTGAATATGGCCACAGATGCCTGAGGCTGGGCTTATTTCAGGCCAATAACGAGCTTTGGGGCTTGCGGAGTCATTTATTTGGCTCCGCAGGAAGCAGGAACTCCACCGAAGGGTTGCTTGTGTTGGTCTGTCTTACCAATATGAATTGTTCATTAGCGTCTTAGGAAAAAAACAACCTCTCTCTCCCTAGATAAATGGTTTTAAATAAAACTTGTTGATTGGAGTTTGGGTGAGCAAAAAGAAAAAAAAAAAAGAACAGTGTTGGGTAGAGATTGTTAAATCCCCTTGCTGATAGCTGAGGGATAAGTCTGTGCAGCCTAAATCAATTCCAAATCTCTGCAAGACTAACCTGATTTTATCATTCAAATGACATATTAACGTGGCCTATGTTTGGTCCAATTCTTTGGGTTTATATAAATTAATAAACCAATAATACAAGCTATCAACTATTAGCTTCATTTTATAGTCACTGCACATACCCACTACCATCAATCACCCCAGGATTATTTTGCAATATGGAAATACACATGGGCATATAAGAGGACAAAGGATTCTGGGACTTGTAATCCAGAAGGTTTGATGATTATACCAGCTTTATAAGGACTTCTGTCTTGTCCTGTGTGATGTTACAGTATAGAAGTCTCTTGCTTTTCACTGGAACATTAGAGTTTAATAGCATCCTAGGAGTGATGATTTTCATTCTTTGTGGAACCTTTGTCAGTAATGGTATGAAAATGTTAGCACCTTTCTTTGTCTCTCCTTCTACAGAAATTCTTCAGAAAGTAATTTGGAGAGTTAAAAATACACATAGCCTGAGTAGTATAATAAGATGATTTAAGAAAATAAAATGAAACAAAATACATGAAAAAGATGCTTTCTTCCCAGATGGAGGTTTTCAAAGCCTAGGACAGAGGACACAGAAAAGGTTTATATAATGAATTAGAGACAGAAAGGCTCAGAAACAAATCCTGAGCTACATGAAGTTTGCCTCCATGACATGGACGATGCAAATTTGACGAACACTCCTGTAAAGGGTTGAAGCAGTTGACTGCGGCAAATCAGAACCAACTTTGACATGGAGTTTCCTTTAAATCTAGGTTAACTGTTATATTGCCTTAATTACTGTGCATTTCTCCAGTACCTCTAGCAAATATTCCATTGGCTCCGACTCTAGCTATATCCATTGAAATGTTGTAAAATTATTAATGACTGAAAGGAAGCAACACATTAAGAAAACCCCTTGAAGATGGGATTCCTTCTTGTAGGGGCCCACTGCTAATGATGTCTTAGCAAGTTGTGGCATAGTCATTTAAGCAGAACAGATTTTTTCTCACAAAGTATTTGGATCTGGAGACATACAGACGCTTTCACAGCCCAACATGGCAAGTTAACAACCCACCATGTATAGGTGCCCTTAGTTTGTTGAGCCTGATTACTTAGAATACCTTCCTTTTTTAATGAAAAAATGGTCCCTTACCAACAAATTCGATAGGAGATATATATATATATTTATTTTATATATTTGAGAGAGAGAAAAGGAGAGAGAGACAAGGACAGAGAGAGAGAGAGAGACAGAAAGAAACATGAAGAGAAAGAAACATCTATTTACAGTTTCACTTATTTATGCATTAGCTGGTTGATTCTTGTATGTGCCCTGACCAGAAATCAAACCTGTAACCTTGGCATATCGGGACAAAGCTCCAACCAACTGAGTACCCAGCCAGGGCTTAATAGACAGATTTTTTTCAGAAATCTCTTCTGCTCCTGGTTTTGATGTTAATGTATTTCTAGTCCTTCCTTCAAGTCAAAAGTTTCTTATTTCTGTCTGCCCTAGGTTCATATGAGTCTTTTTATATAAATAATATAGTTATAATAACCTTTGGAAAGTGTGAAATTTTGTGAATGTACCATAGTAAGTTAAATTTTTGTCAATGTAGCTATCCTCTGTTTTTTACTTGGCTTAAAAAAAGCCACTAAACTCACCAATGCCAAGCCAATTGGAGCTAACCACCTGCAGAATCAGATTAAAGGAATGAGAAAATGATAAACATTTTCTTCAAAGCAAATGCTTGCCATTTGCTCCAAAATTTCCAATGTCTTATGTATGATTAAATAAAATAATGAGCTATGATTCAGCAAAATTTGCTTTATTATTTAACCTTGTAACTATTTTTTGGGTTTTTTTGTTTGTTTGTTTGTTTACAGGGACAGAGAGAGAAAGTCAGAGAGAGGAATAGATAGGGACAGACAGACAGGAACAGAGAGAGATGAGAAGCATCAATCTTCAATTTTTTGTTGCGACACCTTAGTTGTTCATTGATTGCTTTCTCATATGTGCCTTGACCGCGTACCTTCAGCAGATTGAGTTACCCCTTGCTCAAGCCAGTGACCAAGCTTTTTTTTTTTTTCTCAAGCCAGATGAGCCCACACTCAAGTTGGTGACCTTGGGGTCTCAAACCTGGGTCCTCTTCATCCCAGTCCGATGCTCTATCCTCTGCACCACTTCCTGGTCAGGCCTTGTAACTATTCTCAATGGCACAGGATCTAGACTGTGTCACACTTTCCTGATATTGATAATTTATAAATTTCATTTGGGACTGCCATTATAAAAGATGATATTTAGATATTGAAAGGTGTTATAGACTGGAGATTCAAATTGATTTCTTTTCACAGGGGCATTTTCTTGAAACACTAATTTCTCGCCTACTTCACGTAGTCTCTGCATAACTGCCATTCATTGATCTCATACCATCTTTTTGAAAACTGAAAGTTTGTGAATTAATAAGTTATCTCCATAAGAAATACACTGTTGAGCTACTGACTCCTCATTAGTATACATCACTTTAATATTTTCCAATGTAAGGGAGTGGAAGAAAGAGATAACATTTATTCATTTTTTTAAAATTTAGTAAACATGGTAGAATACCAAAAATACAAAAATGAAGCAAAATTCTCATATACCGAGTAACCAAAGTTAAAAACAATAAAATATTGCCATTATTGCTTTTAATATATATTTATCAAGGAAATGCAACATTAAAATTATTAAACCTTTCCCTACCTCTTCCTCTCCCAGAAACTATCATTAACAAATACTTGTGTACATTTTAGTCCAACATTGTGTGCGTGCATGTCTACAGAGTTTTGTGTTTGTTTTATATAAATGGTATTATTCTGTATTCAGTAGTATTCATCTTGCTTTTTTTCCATTAAATCTGATGGAAATCTGTAGCTTTAAGTTGTTCATTTTAATCACTGTATAGTATTATCTTATATTCTAATATGCATTGGTTTTCTTACTAATGTATAGTTAATGTTGTTTTCATTCTTATATTCATTCTAAGCAAGGCTTCAGAGGACATTATCAGAAAGTCTGGTGCATTTAAATTCTGCAGTTGTGGGTCCTAGACCAAACTTAATTTAAAAAAAATTTAAGACTTTATATATTCATTTTAGAGAAGAGAGAGAGAGAGAGAAAGAGAGAGAGAGAGAAAGGGGGGAAGAGCAAGAAGCATCAACTCCCTTATGTGCTTTGACTGGGCAAGCCCAGGGTTTCGAACCAACCACCTCAGTGTTCCAGTTTGATGCTTTTATCCACTACGCCACCACAGGTCAGGCCCAAACTCATTTTTAATGTACTTGGTGTTGCCAAATGATTTTGTGTTTATCTGATACGTGGTAAGGTCATGTAAAGGTCATTTGCTTTTGGGTGGCCTTTTCTGTAAATTTGACAAATCCTTTGTCTTTCAACATGGTTGCTGGCATTTTTCTTGCAGGTTTATAGGAATATTTTCAAATTTAATTACCATTCCTTTATTTTACTCATTGTGGTTATTTTCTTTAAGTTTTTTGCTTGTTGTTCAACTTAGCTCATTGTGCCTTTTATGGGAAAGATGTTTACCTTTTAATGTAATTTTAATTATTTTTTCCTAGTTATGTTTTTAACTAAGAAATATTCTATCACAGTTTTATAAAGAAATTTTATTAAATATTTATTTAAAGTAAAAACATATTTTGGTCTACAATCCCTTGAAATTAATTTGGGAATAAATATAATATGAAGTAAGAATGTACCTTTTTTTCATAAAAAAAAAACCTAGTTGGTTAAATGCTATCTTTCACTGATGTATAATGCTGTTTACCATATACCAAATTCTCATCTGTGTTTGATCTTTTGATGGGCTTTCACTTCTGTTGCCTTAAATCCTTTATTTAGTCCTGTGTTAATTCCATGTGGCTTTAGTTACCATTATTTTATAACAGCTATTGTTATATGGTAGGTAAGCCCCATGTCCTTGTTCACTTTTTTCAATTGTCATGGCTGTGGTTGGGCTTTTGTTCTTTAATATAAATTTCTAAAACAGTTTGCCTTTCCATCAAAAATAATCCTATATTTTTGTAAAATAAATAAATGTATAGACTAATATGAGGGAGAATTGACATCTTATGTTATTAAATATCTCTGTTCACAAATGTGTCCCTATCAAGGGTTCTTATGGGGACTTTCAGTTATATTTTGTATATTTCTCTGCTTTCGCTCATCTTTTGTTTGATTTATTCCTAGGTAGCTTATAGTGTTTGTTGATACTACTTAACTATATTTAAAAAAATGTTAAATGATTGTTATGATATTGGTTTTTTTACTTTCACATTAATTTCAATAACCCTGATGAACAATCACATTAAATTTTAATCCTTTGTTTTAATTTGTTTGCATTTTTTTCTTAGACACTTATCTCTTTGCCTATATAAATTCTTATGCTCATTTCCTTTCCCTTATCATTGGCTGGACAAGGACTGCCAGGAAAATGTTAACTAGCAGAAGTGATACTAGCCATCCTTATCTTATTCCTGACTCTATAAGAAATGCTTCTGAACTTTTACCATTAAGCACTGTTTGATGTAGATAAAATTTACTAGAGACCTAAAGTGTTTTTCTATTAATAACTTGCTAAGAACTTTATCAAGAATGAGTATTGAACTGAACAATTGTTTTTTCTGCAACTGTTGAGATGATGGTATATATTTTCTATTTTCTAATTTGTTAATGCAGTGAGTTGTATTAATACACTGCCATGTTTGTGTTTTTTGAATAGTTTTTACTTGATCATAAAACATCATTCTTTTATGGTTTGCTAAATTTGGTTTCCTAATAATTTATTTAGATTTTTGCATCTATGTTCACAGTGAGATTAGTTGATATTTTTATTCTTCTATAGTCTACCAGATTTGGGTGTCAAAGATATACTAGGCTCATACTTTGGAAAAGATGGGTAACCTCTTTTTCTCTTCTCTGGATCATTTCAAATAAGATAGAAATGATATATCCCTTAAAAGTTTAGTGAGATTTGCCACAAAAACAGTCTGAAATGGATCATTTTTTGTAATGTGTGAGCATAGAAAAAGTATGTAGAATGTGGGAGGTGGCAATTTACTAATAAATTCAATTTTTCTAATGTTTTTGGTCTCATCAACTTATCTGTTGTATAATAAATTGTACCTAATTATGCTTTCCTAAAAAATTATACATTTAATTAAGTTTGCAAATGTGTTGACTTTAGTTATTTTTTTAAACTTTTCTTAAGGATCTAATTACATTTAATTACTGTTTATTCATTCTCTTAATTTTTTATTTGAATGAATATATTTTAAATTTCAGAACCTCTATTAGGCTATTTTAAAAATCTCCCTGTCCATTGTATATACAGTTTTCTTCTTTATGTATTACTTATATTTGTCCCTATATGGCTTTTAACCTTTGAAAAATAAATTTGTGTGTGTGTGTGTGTGTGTGTGTGTGTGTGTGTGTGTGTGTGACAGAGAGAGGGCCAGATAGGGCCAGACAGGAAAGGAGAGAGATAAGAAGCATCAGTTCTTCATTGCAGCACCTTAGTTATTCATTGATTGCTTTCTTATATGTTCCTTGACTGGGGGGCTACAGCAGACCCATTGACCCCTTGCTCAAGCCAGCGACCTTGGGCTTAAGCTGGTGAGCTGTGCTGAAACCAGATGAGCCGCGCTCATGCTGGCGACCTTGGGGTTTTGAACCTGGGTCCTCTGCATCCCAGTCTGATGCTCTATCCTCTGTGCCACTACCTGGTCGGCTCAAATACAGATTATTTTTTAAATTTCTTTCAGATTCTCATATGGTTTGAATTTATCTGAGTTGAAGTTTCCCTACTGTGACTGTGCCTCCAACTTCTCATAGGAATCTCAATCCCCTCTTCTTGTGGACTCTGAGCCTGAGGCTTGACTTCTTTTTCCACACCAGCATGAGAATTCTGTCTGCTAAGGTCTCTAGCTGGTGTCACTCTCACCACAGGCATTTCTGCTTTAGCCTCTGTTCCTGACTCTGACGTTTTAGTTACTTCCCTCTGTCTGGCATCTGGAAAGATTTTGTTTAGCGTGTCTTTGCAGTGTTTAAAAGGCTATGGCCTAAGAATCGTTCTATCCTTAGAGGCAAGAGGGAAGAAGTAGAAGAGTTGTAAAGAGAGGATTTGGGGCAGTTTCCATAGTAACTTGACCTGCCATATTTATCTAAAATCAGAGCATTGATTTATAATATTAAAAATTAAGAAGAGATTAAAATAGGAAAATACAATACTATCTCAAGTTAGACTCATTCATTAAAAAATTGAGATAAGTACAAAAAATTATCTTCTATTGTATTTGTGAAGGATGTACCATTACCAGGAAAAATACCCCCATAATAATAGACTTTAAATTATTTACACATATAATATACGTTTAAAGATTACTTGAGCACTTAGATTTGATGCGCTTTCCCGTAAATTATAAATGACATGCCGATGAATGGCATGTGAGATCCATCTTCTGAATTCCTGGATTCCATTTTCATAATTATTTTCTTTTTCAGGGAAACTTTGTTTTTTTCTCCTTGTGTTCAAGGGTCCCGTCTTTCTTCCCTTTCAAAATAAGAGAGGTCATGGGAGGTTTCTTGTTCTTGTTTATGGTTTTGATAAATGACCGATGGGGGTTAAAGCCATGAATTTTTCCTAAGGATATTTACAGTTCAGATGAAACAAAGAAAGATGAGATAAAAGAATGGATTTGGAGTGAAAGGACTTCCAAAGGCCAACTCTGTCACTAGTAAAAAATACAAAATTTAGGATGTGTGTCTCTGAGAACGTCCTATAGGTGAAGTTTAGAAATATCATTAAAATGTGTAAGTATATTTAAGTAATTAATTTTTTTGGAATTTTTTATATTAGATTCATTATATCTGCTTTAATTTGTGAGCTTTTTATCATAAGCTTAAAATATACTAAAACTATGACTCAAGTTTACCATAGCTTCATTGTATATCATCTAGATAATCAAATATGCAATAAAATGAATGCCTAATTATAAGATGCAATCAGTAGGTTGGAGTCATAAATTTTATTGGCTTGCTTACTGCTTTGAGAAACTGATAAAAGATTTCAATAATTTTCCCTAAAACTGTTACTTTTTTTCTGGGAAAAATTTGGAGACACAGTGATTCTAAATCCTAAATCAGAACTCAGGTTATAATCTGATTCTAGACCATTTGGTGATATTAGTAGAGGTATAACTGATCCTGAACCATTCCAGAAATAAAACTGTTAAGTTTCTCTTGAAGGTGATGATATCTTCCCAATGTTTCCATGTTTTCAGCAAGCAGATATGTAAAGTCAGTGAAATTAATTTAAATTTTGGACCCCTAAGCAAGACTAACAGAAGTAGCAAATGCTTTCGATATCCAAACACAGGACTGCTGATTTATATTGGAGAGGCAGGCTAATTCCTAGCTTTTGTCACCCAAATGTCCCTCACATACATTCTTCCGCTACCCAGTAGGGTCAGATGACATTTTTTCCCCAAGGGTGAGATCCAACATTATTTTTTTCTAAATCCCTTCCACACTATTAGATTCATGCAATTTCCACATAAAATAGACCTCAAGGACTTAAAGCTCTCTATGAAATAAAATTTAAATTTATTTCTGGTTACTGTTTTGTAATGGCTAACTTACATCTATTCTTTCCCTTACCTTTCAGCCTCTCACACACAAAAAACCCTATTTGGCATATACTTATGTTTTCAAAGTTAATGGAATGAGGTATGTATTGGATTTTTTTTTTAAAGTGAATTTTGGAAGAGTCTCTTGAAAGCCTTTAGCATAATTAAGATAACTCATGTATGTTGAGAATTACTATTTTTCATGTGTATATTCTTATTGAATCAGCTTTTCTGGGACATTGCTTGTTGTGAATTAATGTCATTTTGCACTCTTCTAATGCTTTCAGAAGTATGGCATCTTAAAAAATCAGAATAACTCATCTCTGTGTAGTATATAATTTATATTATCCATTAAAAGTTATCTATTAGATTAAAAGTGATGTTCGCACAATCTAAACAAATCACTTGGCTTTTTTTGCAGGTGATGTTTCTTAAAACTTATTTCAGAAATGGAAAAAAATTGTAGTTTCCAAACAAACTTTATTTTAGTTAAAAATAATGGAACATGAACATTATTATTCATGAGTCGTATTCTTGAAGGCTAGTCTCATTAAAAGATGTACTAGAGTTCATGAGTTTCAGTTTAAGAGGGAAAGAGCTCTACATTTCATATAAATATCTTGATACTCATTAGGAATAATCATTGAAATTATTTCCTAAATTGAAGGATTGTGTTATAGTTAATGATGCTTGTATTCAACAGTACATCATTAGGAAAAGGCACATTTTCTGAAAATTTCTTAGGTAGCACTGATCATATTGCTGTGGATGTGTGCTAAGAAGTGGATGGTGCCTGGCTTAAACTATGGTCATCTCATAAGTGGAGAATGTATATAAATTATGTTAGTCCAGATTCTAGAAGACTGTAGATAGTACTTTTGGGGGATCTCAGTAAACTGAGATTGAGTGCAATGTTTGAATTAGGCAAAGTAACCAGCCTATAGTTTGTACTTTTATATACTTAACAGATACCTTAATTCTGCACAGAGCACTTTAGTTTTTACATTTTCCATGAGGTATATGAACGTGTTTGTGAGTCCTGTCTTTTGTGATCATTTTCTCACTCATGGCCAATCTTCTCTGCCGAAGAAGGAAAGGTGTGACCTCTGCTTCAGTGAGGGTTACGAGCTTCATGTAATTGAACACCTGGGTCCTGAAAGCACTTACAACCTTTGTAATCTTGGACAAAATTTCTAAATTCCCTGCCTCAGTTATCTCATATTTAAAAAAAGTATGGTGACCAATAATCCCAGTTTTCTCGGGACTGAGGGATTCCCTAGATGCAGATCTTTCAAATACAAAGACCAGGAAAGTTCCCAAAAACCTGAGATAAATTGGTCATCCTAACAAATGGTAAAATAAAACACATACGAGCTGTGGGTTGGAACCACACCCTACTAGATATGAGAGGTAATTGTCATAGTCAGAAATTTTGTGGGCTGATTATAATATATTCAGAAATCATGTAAGCCATTGTAGCTTGAAATCATCCACATTGGGAGTATTTCCATCAGGGCAATCACCAAATACCACAAATCAAGGCATTTTTTTTTTCTCCCCGGAGAGCCAGTTAACTAGCATACCACACAACAACGTTGATACAATTACTAATTGAAATAAAGCATGAAAAATGCTTACAAGAGTGCAAGAAACAAAGCAAGTGCTAATTTGGTGTTACTGATGTGTCATTTATTATTACCATTATTAATTTTGCAGTGACTGTCAATAAACTCACCTGAACCCTGCCACCAGTCACTTTCTGTAAATTGTTTCAGTGGATATTTAATGTATCTAGAAAGTAGAATAAATATATCTCATAGGCCTCCAAACTGCCAAACGGGAGGTTTTCTACTTCTCCCTTTTTTACACATTACCTTCCTGGGAATCCAGTGTTGCAGGAAACTATACAAATGGAGGATAAGATATTCAGACAATTTAATTAACAGAGGAAGAAGAATTTATTAGCAGCTAGCGGAACACATGAAGCTAGTAGCACCAAAGCACGAGCTCCCTGAAGTTAGATTTCTTGCATCATATATACCTTTTACAGTGTCCGTGCAAGGGGCTCGTGATTGCTTTGTCTGAGGTCTTACTGCACCTCCTGACTCAAGGTTGGGGTGGGGAAGTTTGGGCGAGGCAGTGAGGAGGAAATGGTTTCTGGACCCCTGGTCCTATCCATTTGTAGATTCTGTTTTTCTTGTGAGTATTGTAAGAATCTCCAGGTCAGTTAGAGATCTATAGGATGTGGATAATCTTTAACTGGCTGAGTCAGTCATTCCTACAAAATTCTTCTCCTGCATTCTAAAGGATTTTATTTTTATTTATTTATTTTTTTACAGGGACAGAGAAAGAGTCAGAGAGAGGGATAGATAGGGACAGACAGACAGGAACGGAGAGATGAGAAGCATTGATCATTAGTTTCTCGTTGCTGTTGCGACACCTTAGTTGTTCATTAATTGCTTTCTCACATGTGCCTTGACTGCGGGCCTTCAGCAGACTGAGCCACCCCTTGCTGGAGCCAGCGACCTCGGGTCCAAGCTGACAAGCTTTTGCTCAAGCCAGATGGGCTCGCGCTCTAGCCGGCAACCTCGGGGTCTCGATCCTGGGTCTTCCGCATCCCAGTCCGACACTCTATCCACTGTGCCACCGCCTGGTCAGGCTTTTCCTGCATTCTTTTGCTTTCTCCCCTCTCACTAGAAAGAGCTATGCTTCCCCTGCAGTCCTTCCCCTATGACCAGTTCTCAGACACTCTGTGTCTGGCTGGGGCAGTGTGTCTAGCTCCAGGAGTGAATAAAGAATTGTGCATTGGTGCTGTGCATGGCACATGATTAATTGGATTATGCTAATTAGGTTTATTTGGAGAAGACACAAAGGAGATAGTTGTGACTGAGACCACCAACACATGGCTTGTCTTTGCCCACTGCCCAAATCTTCCCTATGTTTTTCTGAACTCCAATACTGCTAAAATTCCTATTTTTAGTCTTTGAAGTATAGAGTTTTAGATACCTCATTAAATGCAAATCTGTTACTTAGGGAAAGTACCACATTAGATTATCAGCAGAGTGCTAATTAGTTTATCGAGTTAGCCCTAGCAAGAATCCTTACTTTAAGAAAATTGACTCAGGAAGATTGTGAAAGTTGTAAAGTTTGGGAGATCATAGAAGAGGTACATTTGAGTAGGGAAAGGCTAAAGGCCTACAATAGGAAGAACTGTAGAGTGTTGGTTGCTTGGATAAAAGAGTAAATATTAAATGAGGAAGAGGAGAACTAGTATGAGATGAAGGAAAATAAAGTCAGATATAGATCTTTGATTCTTGATTCTTTAGAACTAAGAGGGATTACTCTCACAATCCTCTGAAACTTCAGATTTTAGAAGGGAGCTGGAGTCGACAGAGCTAAAATTATGTTAAACACGTAACAGTTTGGTTGTAGCCAACTTAGATCTTTGTATGGCCCAGTAGTTGTGGCCATGACAGCTGCCAGACACACGCAGGTGCAGGTCCCCATTAAATTCAGATAGATGGTAATGAAACTGCAGAGCTGTAAACTGGTTGGCCATTTTCTTTATTCCAGCCTTGCACCCAGCAGGTGAGTAAAAACAAACACATGGGTTCCAAAACCCACTCACTCAGTGCTTACAAACTACTGACACATCCAGGCTTTCCTAAAATCAAAGGCCCCCACCAGCCTCAGTCCTTCAGCACCCCGCCATCTTGGCTGTTTTCTTCCACACAAACACATGGCCTTCTACTTTCCTTCTCCTTTCTTCTTAAAACTTTTCAATGCAAAAACCCCTCCTCCAATCACATTAGCATAGCAAAGCCCCTTCTTGAGCAGAAAGGCAATTAGCAGTATCACCTGACAGCATCATCACGTGGGCAGCAGCCATTTTTAACAATAAAAGTGAGCAAAATCAAATAACACAAATTTTACAGACTTATTTACCCAACAATCTTCAAGCATAAAAATGCATACTTCAGAGTAGATATGTAACTGACTCCATCTCTGGTTCATCAGAAACTCTAAGGTACAAAATATGAAAACACTGCTTGGACCAATGCAAGATGAAAGCATCCTGGTACCAATGTATTATGTCATCATCCCAGGGTTTTGTCCTCCCTGGCTCATTCAGCAGAAGCCAGGAGGCATTCCTTCCCTGTCAGGAGGAACAGATCAATCTCTTAGGATGGGGATGTTAATTTGTGCTAAAGATCCCTGCTGGTCTCCCAGTATGACTTTCAAGGAGTATTGTGTGAACCCCTCAGTTCTGTCTCAGCACTGGGGGATTTCCAGCTGATCTCTGATTGCTCTCCTACAGATAAAGTAGTATCACAAAAAGGTAGTTTCTGTCACAGCTTACTTGCAAGGAAAAGTGCCCGTGGCTACTCAGCATTCCCTGATGTGAATGCAGTCTCAATGTCCCATACAGAGAAGGAAGGGGTGACTGACCAGCACAGGGCCATTTCTGTACACGCCTCCAGCTCCAGAGTGCTGGAGTAGAAAGCAGAAGCAACTGAAAATGGCATTCCCAATCCACACACATGTGTTAGATACTGTGGCCCTTTTCTTTCTTTCTTTTTTTAAGATTCAATCTCTGTATTGAACAAGTTGTTCTTTCTTGTATTTGCTTTTCCTCTGTCTCTTCAGAGGTCCCTTAGCTTTTAAAACTATTGACTGAAAGCTTTTTTTAACCTCAAGTCAATTCACTTTGGAAAGTGTCTACTCGTGTGTACCAAGCAGTGTGCTCCATTGACAGCACAGAGCAAACCGAGACCTCTGTGTACTCTAACTTATGTCAGAGGCAAGCAAGGTTTAAGGTTTCTTCTTCTTCTTCTTCTTCTTCTTCTTCTTCTTCTTCTTCCTTTTCCTCCTCCTCCTCCTCCTCCTCCTCCTTCTCCTCTTCCTCTTCTTCTTCTTTTTTTTTAGATAATAATTAAAGAAAGAAAGAACTATGGAGGTAAAGAATTGAGGGAGATGTCCGCCCCTTTGCGGGAGTAGTACTGATCACAAAATAAAAGATTCCAAAGGCTGGAGATGAAATTCTAAGTAAAGGAAACCAGATCTCCAGCAGCACAGAGTTTGGGATAAAGAGCGTGTTGTGTTTGCATGGTGTTTATTCATTCACATATCAGATACTTACTGATTCTCTGCTATGCGCCCAGCCTGCTTCCAGGGACCTGGGTTTCATCTTTGAAAAACGGTCGTTGTTCTCCTAACAGGTGACATTCTACTGGAGTCAGTAGCAAATGAATCATTAGGGTTATTAGGAATAAAATAATATTGAAGAGAAAAGTGCTCTTGGAGTCAGGATGGCCAGAAGGCCTCTGTGAGAAGGTGACAATTTTACTGTGACCTGAAGGATGAGAAGGCACAAAGCACGAGAAGTGCAGGGAAGAGGTTTTCAGACAGTGGGGCCAAGTGAATGCCTGGCAACAGGAAACATCTTGGCAGATGGAAGTCAACCCTGACTGCACATTAGATTCACCTGAGGAGCTTTTTATAAAATATCTATAATTGGACCGCACCTTCAGAGAACTTTATTTAATAAGTTTGGGGTGATGCCCAGACATTAATATATTTTTAAAAAACATCCTCAGGTGATTTAAATGTCAGCCAAGGCAGAGAACAGGTGGCTTAGAGAGCGATGGTTCTCAAACTTCATCTCGCCTCAGAATCACCTGGAGCCTTTTGAATCCACATGGCTGAGCCCCAAGCCCAGAGTTTCTGTTTCAGATCACCTGGGGTAGAGCACAAGAATCGGCTTCTCCAAGTTTCCAGTCCAGCAAATACTGATGCTGCTGGTCTGAGAACAGAACTTGTAAACCACTGGTTTTGAGAAGCAAGATAGAAACTGGTGTTGAATGGAGAGAAGAGTGACGTGGAGGAAAGTAGCAGGAGGAAGTTGCAACTCCTGTCCTGAAAAGGAAGGTATGCCGAGTGGAGCCACAGAAAGACAGATATGACAAAGACAGTTGTGATACTGGGAGACCAGGAAGAGATGCAGAGCAGAAGTCCGAACACTGATGGCAGGGCGGAAGAGAAGCCTGGGTGAGCAGAGGCAACGTGGCAAGCAGAGAAAGATTTGCAGAGTGTTCAGAGTGAGCAGGTTAGGACATGGGTGAGCGGAAACAGACATATGAGAAGATGGACAGACACAAAAATAGCCGAGGAAAGAGGAGCAACCAGGAGGACTACTCTGGAGTTAGAGAGAGTGATCAGGGCTAGAGTCATTGGGACATAGATGATGTTTCAGCCATGGTGCTGGATGAGATCTTGGGTGAGAAAATTTAGGTAGAGAAGTGAAGCTAGAAGCATTGTGTTGAGAATAATAACAGGAAAGGTGACAAGGTAGAGAAAAAGCAGATGAAAGCCCTTGAAAACTGTAGAGGTCTGCTTATAGATTCAGGGGACAGGCAGGTAATGAATACCAATAAAAGAGTCAATTGTGAGGATCTGGAACAAGCATGCTCTATCTAAATAGGACAGACTTGAGTCCAGGTGATTGCAGTCTATCTGAATTTCAAGTTGTCTTTCTGTTCTGTCCTAGGTACCAATGTATGTAGCCCCTGCAAATAGACTTCAATTTTTAAACATTTTATATGTCAAATATGTTCACACTGAATCTTACTGTGTTTGTGAGCTGCTTAGTGACCTTTACACCATTTAGTATCAATGATGCCTCGCGTCTCTAAGTCTTCATTGCATGAGTCAAAGAATAAAAGATGTTACCCCAAAATGTCACTATTAAATAAATATGGAATAGGAAGGTTAGACCTTACATGTGAGTTGACTTATGTAAGTATAATGGGAATTAACAGCGTCCACCACCAGGCTGCCTTAATCAAAGTATATGAGGAAGGTAATTGTTTGATCACATTTATAGGGCTATGCTCAGTTTGGGATATTTAATATCAAAAATGATAAAAATTCACTAGAAAGCATTCTGAGAAAAATGACCAGGAAGGTCAGTTTCTTCATTTTCTCATCTATAGACAAATGATTGCATGACTTAGAAATAGTTTGCATGAGAGAGTGACTGTTCAGTCAGTGTAACTGTCTTCAAGTTTTGAAGAATGTCATTAGAAAGAGAAATGTCCTTTGTTCCAGCTGGCACAAATGCGTGGAAAATTTGTGATAGAATACTTCCTCGATTTAATAGATGTTTTCCCATAGTCAGAACCGTCTAGGATGGAGTGGACTGCCCAGGAGGTAGTGAGCATCCCATCCTCAGAGGAGACCACATACAAAATGGACTGGTAGAAATGGCGTTGAAGGGGTTCAAGTGTGCAAAGGATTTTTGGTAAAATAGCTATTTACAGCCCCAAAGTCTATGTTTTCATTATTTTATGTCTTCTTGCAAATGACCAAACATTTTGTAAAGTAAAACAAATTACATACCTCAAGGGTCCTGGTGATTTGCTTTGTAATCATTGCTCCCCTGAAAACTCGAAAGCAGCCCATGTGAGTGACTGCAGTTTCGAGCCACATTCAGCTGAACGCACTCCCAGATTCTCTAACACATTGCAGCATCGAAGGATCAAAGGAAAGTAAATAGTCAGATATAATACTTGAATAAGCAAGTTTAAATTTTTTTACTGTTTCTAATATGAGCATTTATCAGGTACCAATTTCTATGCTAAACTTCATATTATTTCACTTTTTCTTTTAACAACCCTGTGGGATTGTACACTTGAAACACCATTTCCACATGAGGACAGCAAAGGGGCCCCAAGTCAGAGCCAGCGAATAAAATTTGAAAAAGTCATTTAGTGCCTCTGAAAATCAATTTTGTATTTATAAAATGAAGACACTAGTTATCACTTGGAAGTTTGTTGTGAGGCTCATCATCAAATAAGCATTTCCATGTGAACTTCTTGGTAAATTATTAAATGCAGATATCAGTATAAAAACATATGTGAATCCATGAAATAGACCCTCAATGTATTTTTCTATGGTCACCTGGGTAGAGAGATAGAAAGTATCTTGTGACTATGGACTCTTGGAGTTGAGAGTGATGTAAAATCTTTTATAGTCATCTCCTAGAAATAATGACAAGAAGGATTAAAAAAAATCGGTGCTATGCAGGCATACAGACAGAGTTTAATATTTAAGATACAAGCCTATAATGGGATGAGCAACTGTCTCTATATGAGACCTTGCAATTTAAATGCAAAAAAGTATAAAGCAGACAATAATAATAATTACATTTTAAAGTAGTAGTCAGCCAAATGGTCCTTTATTTTTAAAATATCTGATAAACCTGCTTCTTAAAATATAAAAATAAGTTATATATTATTTCTTCCAAGAAGAACGGTTGTATACTAATAATGTTAACTCACAAATCCATCTTAATTAAAATCAACCCACTATTCACCAGCTCTTTACTGTGTATTCCAGTGCATAAGCTCATACTTCCTTTTCTTGACATATACAACCTCTCACGAAGCTTCTTAGAAAATAAGCTCCCATTTTATTGTATTTATATATTAACTAAAAACAGTTATTCAAAGAAGTGTTTGAGAGTCCACATATCTGGGGGACAGTGTAAACAAAAATAGTACGTTTCTCTTAATGTCCTATGTTTTGAAACTTTATATATTATTAACACATTTTAGGATATTCAAAGTCATGTGATTTATTATTAAACACTTTATTTTGAGTTATGTTCTTTGTTCCTCTTCTGTTCCTTTATTTATATTATTTACCTCCATCTGAAAGTTTAGTATCCTTTCAAACCTATCCATGGCTTAGTTCAAGTCTTATTTGCTTGGTTGTAGCCCACAAAGCCAGCATCAAATACTAGAATTTGATTCTGTTTCTATTTTTGTGATAGTTACTGTTTATATACTATCTATCAAAACACTTACTGTAATAGACTGGAACTCGGTTGCATTTCCCGGTAGCAGTTATTGACAGAGGGGTCTTACAGGGATGCTAAAATGTCAAACAGAGAAGAGTTTAGCAGTCTTTTTGTTAGGACCCATCTGGCCTGACTTGACTTCTCTGACCTGACCTGCCAGGACCTTCATCAGAACTCCTAAGATTCCACAAAGTGTAATTTGAAAACCACTAGGACAAAGTTGCAAACCCTAATTTCTACAGGCATAAGGCAGATGATATCAAAGAGGGAAATGGACAGGTATGAGTCAGATGGCACAGAAGGCCATGCTTAGTCTATAGGGATGGCTACATTTCACTAGGTTACTGATGTCGGATAAACATAAAGGCCCAGTCTTCCCAGATCTATAGTCCTTCAAGAGAAGCCAGGCTGCAGGATTGCCTTTACTATTCTCTCAACTTCTGAATGTTGAAAATAAATTTATATATTTCTAAAAGAATGAACAAGACAAATAAAGCACATCTGATGGCCACATCTGGACTGCAAACTGCCAGATAATGACCTCTGCATTCTCAAATGTGGAAGTCAAAAAGAAAAATATCATGCTGATTATATTTATTATTTTTTTCTTCATTATCAAGCACAGAACAGTTGTCCAAATTTATTAAACGTAAAAATAATAAATCAGTAGATTAAATGGACCACTATCATAATACCTTCCAATTGATTGTTTTTTGAGTTAAATCAAGGCAATGCAGTATAATAGGAAGAGCATAGGTTTCAAAGGGAAATGTGGGTTGTACACCGAAATGTTCCTACTATTATATATGGAGTTTTAGACAATTTGCTTTACTTACGTGAGTCTTAACTTTTCTTATCTGTGAAATGTAGATATTGAACTATAGTGTTGGGTCATACAGTTTTTTAAACTATCTTTTAAGGAGCTGTTTTTATTTTGGGGGGAGATGACTTAAGAGGAGTCTGAAAGGATGAGATGAGTGCCCAATACGAAGGCAGTCTTCAGGACTTAGGAATTCAGAGTAAGACTATATTGCCTTTTTGATACACCATGGCAGAGTAAACGTAATTATCTGTTTGCTTCTTTCCAGAACTCTAACCTGACATAAAAGAGATTTTTTTAAAGGCATAAAAACATACAAACCAGGAGAATGAAGAACAATGCAAGGGCACAGAAAAATTAGACTCTGGGAATTTAGCAGAGTCCAGAATGCATACTTCTAAATCATCTGGCTGGTTTTATACTAAGCATTGTAGGACTATTTGACTCTTTAAGTCAAATACATTCCACCTACAACCTTAGAATGTATTATAAAAGGATGCATTTGAATAAAGAGTCCTAATGCTATACAAAGATATTGTAAACCCCTTGACTAGATGAAAGTGCACCTGGCGTTACTGTTCTCTGATTATTCTCTGGACAGTGGCTGTATTATGCAGAGTGTGGGCATTGCGCATTTCCCCAAGCTCTAACATAACATGTTAGCAGGCACACAACAGCAAACTGTAAATGCTTCTTGTCAGGATCACGTTTTTCTGGTATCTTTACTCAGCAAAGTCGGAAGCGGGGAGATGGGGGTTGAAGAAAGAAACAGAGCACTCTCTGTGGTAATGAGCACCATGGAATTTCTTGCTCAAGTCCACTGTCAAATCTTCCATTTATGATGTGTCTGTAAGAATCAGAGACCCAAGCCACTTGTTATAGTAATTCATTAATTGGAGTTTCAGATCAAGACAAGTACAGTCAGAGAACCATTTCTGATGAGATCAGCAATGGCAAAACTAAAGCAAACTCGTTTCAGAAAATATCTTAATGGGGCTCACTCATCAATGTGTTTCCGATCCCTTTACAGCTTCAAATCTAATGGGCAGAGCTAAGTTTTTCCTTGTGATAACATTTTAGTGAAAACACTTTTTAATTCATTTTACACAGCTCTTATTAGATTTGTAAGGAGATACACACTGTATAAGCACTCCGTGGTCACTTGAGAGGAGAGTAGCTACGTGACTCATTTAATAGGCAATTACCTGTTTAAAAAAAGAGAGAGACAAATATCCTGTGTCTGACAGAGGCTATGCCTGTATGACATGAACCAAATGTTTGAGGCTGTTAAAAAAAATTGACATGGATGTTGACGCTGAGCTCCTTTACATAATTCACTGATCTTAGACTAGTAGTTAAAAATAAATGCTTGATGGAACTGTTTCATGTCTTGATATTTTGACTTTGGTGATGGTTACACAAATCTGCACATGATAAAAATGCATAAAACAAAACACAAAGCATGCATTCATAAAGTGGGTGGATTGTATCAATGTGAATATCCTGGTTATGATGTTATACTGGGGATTTTAAAGATGTTACCATTGGAGAAAACTGTAGTATGTCTATAGTGTTTTTTGCAACTGCATGTGAATCTACAATTATCTCAAAATAAAAAGTAACAAAAAATTAGCAGTTTCTCACTGCATGTGTTGCTTTAGTCAATACTGAGAACGCAGCTACTGTCATAGTTCCAATCATGCGTACTGTGAGAGAAGAGAAGGATGTGGCTCTGGAGGGACTATGAACTTCACATAGAAGAGCATTTTCCAAAAAGCTTGTGTATTCAAGAATGCCATTGTAAGATATAATTCTCTTTCCTTTCATCTCATGCATGAGTGGAATTAGGGATCCAAGAAGTTGGAATGGGATTCCACATTTATTTCCTTGGAGTGTACTCTGATGTAATAGGCCAGCGTTTTTGTTCAGTTCTGGATCAGCTTGATAGAGATATTGGACAGATTGGCCATTTGACTCTTCTCCTGAGACCATCCTTGTGGTATATTGCATTAATGGTCTTTATTTATGCCCTTTGCCAAGTCACTCTGTAGACCTCCCTCTGTGAGTTTGCTTTGGGCAATTGGTTGTTAACCGACATAAGAGAGGTTTAAAAGTACTTGTGTGGTTGAGCTTGCTCTCTTGCGCTTAGGTTGTTGCAAGGACAAGAACCTGCCCAGACTAGCTCACTGCCCTAGGAGGGGAATGAGAGAAATGTGCATTGGAGCTGCCCAGTTAATCCACTCTAGCCCAGCCCACTGAAGCATAGTCTCTGGCTGATCTGCACACCCATGAGTAAGCCAGTCCAAAGCAGTTCCCCACGGATACATATGTTCTAAAAGTGATCTTGTTGGAAGCATGGGTTTTGAGGTGGTTTTATATTCAGCAGGCATTGGTAACCACTGGAATTGTGATGGATGACCTGTTGGGATAGAGAAACAGTGGGAGGGGAAATGTTATTATTCCAGACATGTATGAATTAGAATACAAAGTGGCAACTTGGTTACGGAAAAGAGACGAATGTCAATTATTAAAGCTGAGGGAATAAGGTCTGCAAATATGTTTGAGGTCATGTATGAGGATCTGTCTGAGGTCATGAATTAACCTGATGCTGAACCACCTAAGTTTTTGAATGGAATTATCTTGACTCAAGACCAAATGAGGCTAAGCCAGCAGGGGGTGGTTAAGTCTAACAGCAAGGTCTGTGCAGAAAGGAATAAAGAAGATAGTTTAGCGTCCATCTAGATCAGAGGGGCATTTCTTTTCTTGCAAAGCACCATACAGTAAATGTACTAATCTTTATGAGCCATGCAATTTCTACCACAAATGTTCAGTTTGTCTGTTTAGCACAAAAGTAGCCATAGGCAAATGTAAACAAATGAATGTGATTGTGTTCCAATAACATTTTATTTACAAAAACTGGTAGTTGCTGGAATTCACCCTCAGGCTATATATATACATATATGTATATAATATTTCAGGTGTACATTATAATTAAACATTGGCATACACTAGAAAGTGATCACCTCCAAAGTCTAGTTACTATCCACCACCATACAATTTACTCTCTTCACCCCTTTAGTCCTCTCACCCCAAACCTCTTCCCCTCTAGTAAACAGCAATCTGTTCTCTGTAGCTTTTATTTTATTTTTGATTTATTTTGTATTTATTTATTTACTTGGAGAGAGAGGGGGGGACAGACATATAGGAAAGGAGAGATGAGAAGCATCTACTCATAGTTGCGGTACTTTGGTTGTTCATTGATGGCTTTCTCATATGTGCCTTGATTTGGGGGGGGGTGTTGGGCAGGGTTCCATCCTAGCCAGTGACTTCTTGCTCAAGCCAGCGACCATGGGGTCATGTCTAAGATCCCACACTCAAGCCAGTGACCCTGTGCTCAAGCCAGATGATCTGGTGCTCAAAACGGGGACCTCAGGGTTTACAAACCTGGGTCCTCAGCATCCCAGGTCAACACTGTACCCACTGTGCCACCGCCTGGTCAGGCTTTGTTTGTTTGTTTTTAGATTCCATATATGAGTTAACTCATAGGTATTTGTCTTTGGGTGTGGCGAAGAAAGCTATCATAGAAATGAAAAGGCAGTCTACTGAATGGGAGAAGACATATGCAAATCATATAGCTGATAAAAGATTAATATGCAAAGTATATAAAGAACTTATACAGCTCAGCAACACAAAACAAACCTGATTTAAAAATAGGCCAAGAATCTGAATAGATGTTTTTCTAATGCAGACATAGAGGCACATGCAAAGATGTTCAACATACAAAGTACTAGGGAAATGCAAATAAAATCCACAATGAGATATCACTTCATACCTCTTAAAATGGTTACTATAAAAAAAATAATAAGAAGAAAAAGAAGTGTTGAAGAGGGTGTGGAGAAAAGAAACATTTATGAACTATTGCTAGGAATGCAGACTGGTACACCCACTGTGGAAAATGGCATAGAGATTCCTCAAAATATTAAGGTTAGAACTACGAGATGACCCATACACAAACAATAACTCAAAATGGATTACAGGCTTGAATGTCAGACCCAAAATCATAGTATACCTAGAAAAGTTAGGCAGTATGCTCTTCGGCATCACTCTTAGCAATGTTTTTGTGTATCAGACTCCAAAAGCAAGGAAAAAGAAAGCAAAAGTAGACAAATGGGTCTACATCAAACTAAAAAGCTTCCTCACAGCAGCCATGCTTGATGGCGCCATCATCTCTTGGTAACGGCTTCTGAATAGCTTGAACCCTGCAGGCAGGCAATTCTTAACTAACCTCTCCTTCCACACTGCTGTAAAGAAAGCCAGCCTGGAAGCTTGCGATTAATCACGTGGTATGAATAGTCTGCAGTGAGGGCTGGGGAATTCTGATCCTGACACTTGAGAAGAGGTGCTAGTGCTGGGTCTAATCTGCTGACAGGTGGTTAAGACATCAGTACTGCGAAGTCATTTAATGGCACAAGCTTGGAGACACTGAGAAAAAGTTTGGGGGGTGAAATAATTAAATGTGTAAGGCTATTCTTGGGAAAGAGACTCCCTAAGGGTTGTGAAAGAAGTAGAAAGTTAAATCAATGACTTTTGAATGAGTCCCTGGACCTTTCTGATCTCTGCAATAACAGAAAGTGTTTTCAAACAAGTTGGGTGAGGTTCCTTTTGTAGGGAGAAGTTACTGATCTCTTAGATCTTTGCTAGGAAAGCTGTGACCTGATTTGCGTCTTCCCATCCCTTGGCTAACTGGAAGTCAGATATTTGGGAGGCAGTTATGCTCATTTGCTTGGGCAAGGATTAACTAGCATCCCTATTTACTTTCACTCTCTCTTTAACAACTCTCCCATTGACACCTTTCACACCACCATGACCTTGGTGCATTGGGTTAAGCATGAGCATAAGGAAGAGAAAAAGGACCTTTCTTGTCCTTCTGTTCCAAATCCTGACCAATTTGTCCAAACTGGCTGGTCAGACCAGTCATGCATGAAGTTGAATCTATCAGTGACATTTGTCTATAAACTACTGTTGTCTTATTTACTAAATCATAAGCTGAATATATCTATCAAAAGTACAGATCTCTCCAGTCTGTATAAGACTTGAAGTTTCTAGGTAGCACTTGGAGGGGTCTTCAGGATGACCACTCTGTTGACCCAATTTCCCAGCCCATTTTCTTCTAAAATCCTTCTCTCTGCACTGAATCCTCAGAGAGGTATACAGAAAACAGGATAGAGTTCAGGGCTATGGAACCAAGAGTCAGAGGAAAAATAAAAATAAAAACAGTGAAGACCATGCATATGGGAGGCTTCTGAAGGAGTTTTCACAAGAAGAGAGGTATATTTTACTTATGAGAAAGGCTTTCAGTCATGATGTTCCTCTTATGACAGACACTTGTAGTCTGGCCAGATGACAGAATGTCTGTTTACAGAAAAGTGGTAAAATATGCAATGTACTGCTGTTAATTGTGTTTCTAATTTATCCCTTCCATTTTCTTTCTAGACTGGATGCTCAAAAACTTCCTTGGTTTTTTTATTAGGAGCATAATAAGCAACAGGGTAAATATGTGAAATTCATTGAGTCTGAATGAAATGCAAGAAATTATTTTTGTGAAATAGTCTACCTAAAAAATAATATTGTTAAGGGAGCTGCAGTATCTAGTTGAACCCTGACTTAACATAACCAAATACAAAACAATAAAGCTTGTCTAGGAAAAGTCATTTTAAAGTTTCTTAATGCTATTTTCCTTAGTTTGTACACCTTATGATAAATCATTTATTTTCAGTGATAGAGCCATTACAGACTGAATAATCTATATTATGATCTTTCTGTGTTATTGGGGGTCGGGAGTGACACACAATATATCCCCATCCAGGATATAATGTGTTGAGTGGTATGATTCACTAGATGTGGCAACCATTTCTTTACAGTGACATTTACTGCATATAAATGTATGAGGAATCTATTCTGTTAACTTTAAAATGCCAAATATTAGTATCTTTGTTAATGATTGTTGGGCAGATAATATATTATGCTCACTTTGTTAAAGATGGCACTGACCACGTGGCAGCCCGTCTTCCAGGTGATGATATTAGTTGCCCTTCTCTCTTGAGATGGGCGTGATTATATTAATGTGGTGGGGGAAACAGGCTGTAAGCAGGCAGAGTCATTATAGCCCAAGGCTTAGTTTTAAGACTAAATTTTTCCCACCCTTTTTGATGTAGGGTGGTGTACTCTTATGAGGAATCCCATTATGGCTCAGATAAGTGACTTTGTATCAGAGACTTCCTTGTTTGTATATTGGATTAAAGGTTTTGAATCTACACTATAAAGTGGGGCAGACTGGGAGCTTTCTCTCTCTTGGTTCTTGAGATTAGCATTAGAGAGGAGAGCAGAGAAAGGCCACGTGGAGGAGTCAAGTAGAAGCAGCCAAGATGTGGAGTGCTGAGGGAGAAGCTAGTTTGTACAGTTTGTACAGGGGAAGGAGATGTGAATAAGTCTGGTGAGCTAGAAACCTTTGATTCTAGGAAACTAAGATAAGTCAGTGGCTTTGGGAGCCCTGAATGGAAAGGAAGTGTTTTCCCATTGTGTGCATTTCTTGCCTGCTGGGTGCAAGCTAAGATTAAAGGTAATGGCCCACCAGTTCTTGGCTCCATTGTTTCATTACCATCTGTCTGAATCCAGTGGAAACTTGCATGGGCCAGTTGGCTGTGATGGTGTCCGTGGCTACTGGCTTTACCCCAGTTTACTGTATTGATATATTTTAAAGTTTCTTTATGCTATTTTTTAAAAGATATTTTAAAATATCTTTATGCAAATATATTTAGGGAATATTTAAACACTTCATTCTTCTGAAGCTAATATTCTAACACCTGCCCATGGGAAGTTATTTTTAACTGAATTAAATATGTGTGTACTTGTTTCCCAGGATGCACCAGCCAGAAAAGATGCAAGAGACAGTGTTTACACCTCTCACTAAGAATGCCTATTGGCTGTGGGTCTCACTCTATAATCCTGTTCATCTCTTGTGCTAAAAGAATCTTTCGGATTGTTTGCACGTGTTCTTGAGGGGTTGTTATCATTTCTCTTTTTGACCCCATCTAGCCACTTAATATCTTCCCATTGCCCCTTCACTGACATTTCAGCTTTCTGAATGTTGGTATTTATGACCTTGTTGTGGTCCTTCCAGTACTAACACTTGGAAAGCTACTGTCGTGAGAGAAATAAAGTAATTCCTTTCTACCCTTGATAAAATTATTTTGATGATCCTTAGTATAGAACAGGTTTTTATCCATTTACTCATTCTACTAGCAAATGGCAATGAGTGCTTCCAATGGCTTTGACCTTGTTCCGGGCACTGGGGATATTACGGGGGCCATGCAGATATAGCCTCTCCCTCACGGAGCTTAGAACTTTGTGTTTTATTAATTAACATTAGTGCAGGTGTGTTTTTCATCCCCCTTCCTCTTTTTTAGGTTAGTATTACCTCACTCACCCACCTTCTCGAAACATAGAGAACTTCTCTGGGAATAACTACAGTCATACCACTGATATCCAATCAATATCTCCAGGACAACGTAATATGCTTTCTCCCCCAACAAATAAAATCTTTCCTCATCCAATAGGTTTACTGAGAGGCTCACTTCCTCTGAGCCTCGTTTTTGAAAGTATCAATGTATCATGTCCCTTTGCTGTCTTGGTCAGAGACTAACAATTAAGTGCCTATGGAGACACAAGAATAATAATTTTGGGGGACTTCATTACACATACATAAATCTTTGTATAGAAAAATGCATATAAGATACTTCTATTTGAATATAAGTAACGTGGCCCCATGTGTTTCATGGATTAATATACATGCTTTATGCTAACCAGCTCAAAAGAAGTGCTATAGAAATAAATAGTTGTTCATATTCAGGCCTTCCAGGGCTGGTGACAGTATCCCAGAAACCACCAGTTATTACTGGAAGCATCTAAGTTAAGTTATATGTTGATTGCTCAATGAGAAGGTAGAAGGAGGTAGAGAGGAAAGTGAAGTGGCACATCAACCATTGAACACCTTAGGGAGGGGAGGAGAGCCTTCTGGGGCTTAAAATAGTGCACTGGGCACCACTTCCCTCTGGATATTGGAGGGCTAAAACAAAGGAGGGCTTAGTAGCCCTCCTCAACATGTTATAGATCTCCTGAGGGCAAAGAGAAGAGCCCAAGTTCCTACTCTCCTTCAAAGAGCTTCTTCTCCCCTTGTGTGTTTACTCAATAGACCCTAGTACACTAGTGACTTCAAGGATGCATAGACCTCTGGAGTGAGTCAGATGGGCCCTGATTACTGGCTTTTTCCTGAGCAGATAACTTTCTTAATTTCAGTTTCTTTAACAGTAAAGAGTAGTAGAATATGCCACTCCAAAATATGACTGTGGGAGTTCAAGATATAACACACCAAAATATGCCACTTTGGTACATTGATTATTTTGAGCCATAGGCTCATGAATAACAAATGCACGAATAATTCACCTCCCAGGAGGGACAGCATGGGACAGTGCATGTTTTCATCATATACTCAGAATGGCTTGCAATTTAAAACTAAGAAATGGTTTATTTCTGAAACTTTTTATGTGATATTTTCAGGTGTGGCTGACCATGAGTAACTGCAACAGCAGGAAGTAGAACCTTGAAAAATGAAACCGTGAATAAGTGGGACTACTGTGTTTCAATTGTAGCAGGTAAAATTTAGTTAGGTTGGGTATCCTCCCAGCTACAGTCATGTGAAAAGGCAGATAAGAATGAAAACAGCACTTTATTTTAGATGCATTCTGTAGGTCCGAAGGCATCTCTTTTGAACTGGGATACAAAGAAAAGTACAACACACATATTAAAAGGATATTCTTCAGAGATTGTGAAGATGAGTTCCATTTACATAAAATGATAGAAAATGAAGCCATCCAAATATCGGTATTCTCATTCTTCTTCGAGGCATAAAATGCCATAGCTTAATAGAAAAGTTACAAATGAGTTACAGGGGAGAAAAGAAGAAAATCTTCAGACATACAGAGCAAGTTTTTCCTTTTTTGTTGCCCTGATAAAATTATAATCTATCAAGAAATATTAACCTCATCACAAATTCTGATCATCTATTTTGCAACCAGTGATGAGAAAGTAGTGACTAAGGACAAAATTAAAAGATTTGTCATAAAGTATTACCACTTCCATTGTAATTTGGTATACAAATCTGAAATAGCAATTACTTGACAATTGTTTATAAATTCTAAATTGCAGCAAATAGTACAAGTCTTCAGATACATTGCCAATACATGAAGTAATTTCATCAGTTAGTAAGTGCCCATATTCATCTGTCAGGTTGTATCTCTTTTTGCCCATTTTGTTATAATATATCTAGAATAGCCTCATTTTAACTTCTAAACATGTATCTATCTAGGTAACTGAATGTTTCTCATTTGTTTTATGTACTTATTTTATTTAATACATTACTTTCCTTGTCACATAACTTCATTTATGTGAAAATTATACACATACACACATGTGTACAAACACATGCACATGCAAATTTCAAAAGATATTCAAATAATTTAGGAAAAATTCAAACAGGTCAGTTAAAGTGAAGAAATGTCATTCAGAGTATTAGATGGGGGAAGATACTTGCATTAGAAAGACGTGATATCCTATTTTACATATTCTGATAGTCCAACATCTTGGTAGTAGTATAAATGTATTTCATCATTATATAGTTCTCAGTTGATAAAACAAGAAGCAAAAAGACAATTTATCTTCATCCTCAATAGACACAGATATCCATTGAGTTGCATATTTTAGAAAGACATTGATATTGTGATGGAAAAGAATTTCACCAACCTGAAATAAAATATCTAACTATAGAGTATACAGAAACATATGTCTGTTTCTTTTATACTCTCTGGAAAAACCCAAGAGACTCAGCTGACAAGATATGGGTTTTGAACTTTCATGGAAGCCACACCAGAAACTGCCCTGACGGTCAAGCAGAGGGAACCTCGTGAATTAAGTCTTCTCTTCCCGTATTCTTCCATACAGTTTTTCTCTTCTGCCACCCAGTCATACTCCCCTGCCTTCCACACATGGGAAGCAGTTCCCAGGGGAGTCGGGACCATTCTTTGAATCCATATTTCAGAATACTGCAGTCTTCGCATTTTAAAGATTTTCCTCCAAAATAAAAGGAAATGATTTGCCTTTTGCCATTCAGTCTTGGAAGAAGAGGAAGAGATTCATTTGTGGTGGGGAGTGAGGGAACTTCCTGATGACTGCCTGTTTCTCAAATTCTCTTTGGGTCCCCAGGTAACAACCTCAGTGATGTCATGTAGGAGGTATGTGGGCTGCTGATGTGAAGACAAGCCACTGAGACATTTGCCTCATCCCCATTGATTAAATAGTTTTACCAGAAACATGTCAAAATGTACTTACTACAGACGGCTGAGTACAATAATTTCTATACTATGCTTTTGGGATGCTGCATGAGTCATCGGAGTAAGAATGAAATCAAAACCATGAAACATATCTAGTGGACTTTATCAGCCAAAGTCATTTGGCTTTGTCCGTAGATGCAGTGTGAAACACAGTTTATCTGCATTAACGATTATTTTAGTGCTAGCTGATGGACCACAGGGTGGTTAAAAATAAAGGGCCCTGGAGCAGATGGCCCCATTGTGGGTCCATGTGGCTCATGTCATTTATGACCTCTGTGGTTGTGGGCAAGTTAACCTTATCCCTAAGCCTCAATTTCTTCATCTGTAAGTTACTATAAAGCTTTACCTCCCTTTTAAGATTGTTGTGATAAATACTTTAGATAATATAATATATATTATTAACACCATGTCTTAAGTAGTAATAGCTCCAAAGAAATTTATGACTGTCACCACCACCCTACTATCACCGCAGTTGTTATTATTTAATACATTTGTTCAAAAATAAAACAGAATGGAAACATGGAAACTTTCTGATGTGTAGTAGAATAGATAAAACTAGCACAATATTTTCTTTTCTATGAATTTTGCAAAGAACTCACCTGCTAATAAATGTGAGATATTAAAAATGAACTAAAAGATTTATCTGAAATTGAGGTTATTTTCATGTTCTCTGAGAGTTAAAAACAATGAAAATATTTCTTTAAATGTATCTTGGAGAACTCTATTACATAAAAATGCCTTGAAATATTTTATTTTAAAAAATGCTAATTTACAGATCTCAAAAAAGAACAAAATTTAAAAGCTATCAGATGGCAGAAGAAAAGAAAATTGGGCATAGTCTTTAGAAAAATATACCCTATCCTTCATTTTCATTTATTTTTGGGTGAGTTTCCATGGAGTTCTATCCTTGTGGGATGATTGGACTATGCTGATGTCTAAGAAGCAAGAAACTATTCTAAAATTCAAAGCCTGAAAGCTAGCATGATTGTTTCTCATGAAGCATTCAAATGAGCTAGAATTTTTCAAGCTGATTTTCAAGAATAGTCCAAATAATCACCTGGAACACCTGTTAAAATGTAGAGTACTAACCCTTGAGGAGGCCAGTCTGGCCCAGAATAGTGTCCCAACAGTGTGCATGTTTAATAGTTTTCTTACATTGCTTAAAACCATTATGGTAAATGTTGGATGACTAAGTGCCTCCTTTAGATATTTTGGAAGATACTTGGACTACTATTATTTTTAGATAAAAGATAATCATGGTCCAGTTGTTTTTCCTTCTTGGTTTTCACCACATTGGTTAACATGGTTCTCATATCTGCTGACACCCAAGCAATAGAAAGAAGTCATCACATCACTTGCTTGACTTCCAACAAGCAAGGAATTCACTGTGCTTTAAATGTTGAGCACAGTGAATTACAAGCACTGGAGGAGCAGGTTCCTTGTGCAAGGCCTGTGTGGTCATGCGCCTGTTCATTGTGAGTTCAGTTACAGCTCCTGATTGAAATGCAACCCAGTCTATGAAATACCTAAAGGCAGGCCTGTGTATACAGGGGAATCTCAAATAATAGGCAGAATGAGACAGGGGACTCTTACCTCTCTCTGTGCATACATTTTTAAATGAATTATTAAATGATACATTAAAACTAGTCTTCAAAAGGAGGATTTTTTTTCACGCTCCTCATAGGCTGTATCTCTTTTGCAATAGAACTATTCATGCAAATTGAAAACCATATTCTGTGAAATCTGTGAATAGCATATTTAAATGTGGTGTTAGAAGAGTCATTGAAAGAGAAACTAGATTTCAGAAAGATAAAAAATATATGTACACATTAAAAATGGCCTGATATAATTTAAATTTCTAAAAATGATTTCACGCATTTTTGTCTAGGCATAAATTTGATAGATCATCACCGAGATATAGTTGAGGTTTCTGCCAAGTCTCTTTAATTTCTTTTCAACAGTAATCAGCAAGGCAGAGAAAAGAGAGAGAGAGAGAGAGTGCATATGTGTGTGTAGAACAGTCAAACGTTATAAACTCTCCTTTGAGGTAACTTAAGTGTACTTGAAATTCTCTAATATGATAATGAAAAACCAGACCTAAAAGTGGGCATAGAAAAAAAAGAAATTGCTAGGAAATGAGAGAAATTTACGCCTTTCAATATTTTTTAGCTTTGCCATTAAAAAAAGAAAAAGTACTCAGAACACCAATTTAAAAAACCAATAGCATAAAAACAAAACAAAACACTGCCCGCCCCACCACACACTTTCTACTAAGGAATATGTATCTTAAAAAAAAGAAAGAAAGAAAGAGAAAAGATAAGAGGTTTAGGAGATGGAGACAGTTCTCTTATTCAAATCTCTTTGTGCTTCTTGGAATAAACGCTAAAAATTTCTTTGCCTAATATTCCTTCATTTCTCTTCCTCCTAATATTGCATTCCAGCCTCTGGACAGGCATTGGGATGGCACCAGTGAGTACTTTATAAATAAGGAAGTATAAAAATGACTGAAGTACTTTATAAATAAGGAAGTATAAAAATGACTGAAAATCAATTGTCACTTGCACTGTGGGAGTGCTTTCACTGGCCCCTCCTACCCTTGATTATTGAGGAATTTGTTCTGTCGGCTCACAACTAGATTGGTGGTTTGTCCGATAAATCTAAAGCCACGTGATCAACAATGTGATTGCTATGACCTTTCTTTTATATGCAGCAACATAGAAATTAGTGAGCAGTGAGTACTATTTTCTGATCCCCCCCAATATTTTGGCACATTTGATTAATATCTATTTTGGCTGGGTTCAGTTGTGAAATCCTGACTTCTTCTTTAATCCATTATGGCCTTCTGGTAAATCCATCAAAGTTACTGAGATGGGGACTTTCATAAAGTCAATGCATGGCTTCATTTTATCACAGAGACTGTCTTGGGTCTTCTGATACTCTCTGGGCCACTGCTTTTTCACAGATTCCATCCTGAGACCAATTTTTGATTTATTTTTTTTAGATCTCACTACTCCTTGGTGATCATTTCTAATATATCTTCCTTCATCTGGAAGATACGGTGGTCTGGGTGATGTTTCCTCCTTAATGGTCAGACGAGGACCTCCATTTTGTCTAAACTCGTCTCTTGGCTGAATTTTATGCAGTCCCACTCGGTGTCACCTCACAGACCTAGAATCATTAAACTGTCCCATCCTTCTCTTCTTTCTGCAGGTGCTGAGGGATTCACCTATCTGAGTCTTCTCTCTTGTACAATAGCTCCATGCCCTTCAGGTTATCTTCACACTCCACAGTCAAGTCTTTGGAAACCCACACCCACCTCCAACCTCTCTCCACCCTTCCTCGGTGTCCTCTTTAAATCATGTTTGCATAATCTGAACTGACTGAGCTCAGATGAGATGCTGCCGGAAGTATTTCTTAGAAGGTCATGAATGTGTGAAAAGGGGAGTATCCCTAGGGAGACATTACTCCTTAACACAAAAGAAAACCAAACATAAGTTTTTAGGTGGGGAGAATATATCATGATTTCTCATTAGCAAAATGTTAATGTTCTCATGCATACAGGGCCAAGGTTTCCTATTACCACCACCACTGCCATTATACGTCCAAAGGCTTCCTCATCTCTCTTGCTCATTTACCCTCACAACCGCTCATTGGCTTGAGCATTTACTAGAAGGGATCATTCCCCAAATGAGATTATATCTAAAATTAGCACACTCGGCAAGAATTGTGTTGAGTCAAAATTGCTCTTCAAAAATATCTTTGCAAAGGGATGACATGTAGCCCAGATGATTTTGTTTATTTCACCTTCCTCATGTGGCCAAGCCAACTAGTCTTTTCTGGTACATTGAAGAAATCTCAAAAGCAGCCATTGTTTTGGTTGAGTATCAAATGAAGTACTTTATATTCATTTGAGACTTTCTTGCCAAAAATATATTATTGTTCTTATCATTTGCTCAATATATACAATTGAATTTGCACAAGTCAAATGTCCATATAACATAATGCTGCTAAAGTCTTTCCATTTAAAGACAAGAAATATAAGCCAAGTGAGGTTAGATAAGTTGAGTAAAGTCACAGTGAGATACTGAACAAAACAAATTTATAACTTGGCTCTCCCCATCCTTAATCAGGTTCTTTTTCTATTAGTTAAATATTGATTAATGACTTCAAACAATCAGAACTGATTGATTACCAGTGTGTTCCTGGCTTCCCATATCCAATAGGATTCAGAAGCTGAGTTCAGGCTCAGCAAGATAGGCCACAATAATCATTGGTCAGTCTTGGGTAGACAACGGTAAACAAGAGCGATGTGCTTGCCTCATATTAATAACACTGGGGAACAATTTTTTTCACTTTCTGATGCATGAGGTTTAAGAACTGTTTCTATATGTGTCTGAATCGCTGATTGCAAATCTGAAACCTGTTTTTCAGTGTATGCTCTAGTTTTTATGCATTTTTAATTTTTTTTGTTACAGTTAATGGCATGCATTGGTTTTTAAATTGGAGTTAAGGGCAATGACTCTTGGATTGAACATAAACAGAAGGCAATTTATGTTTTACAAACATCACTTTGACATAACTGTAGTTGTTTTAAAATGTAAAAAATGATTATCTGATAAAAACACCCTCTTATTTTGTTTTTTTTTCTTTTTCTTAAATTTCTTTTTATTTATTCATTTTAGAGAAGAGAGACAGACGGGGGGGGGGGAGGAACAGGAACCATCAACTCCCACATGTGCCTTGACCAGGCCAGTGCAGGGTTTTGAACCAGAAACCTTAGTGTTCCCAGGTCAACGCTTTATCCACTGCGCCACCATAGGTCAAGCCCTCTTATTTTGTTTTAAGATTGAATCATGGCTTCTTTGAGTAGGCATAAATGTAAGAATAGTCCTGACACTTTCTGTAATATGTGTGGCTGTTACACACTTTAACATCAAAGACACAATATTTCATCATTTGTGACATGTGCATATATTGCCTATTTTCAAGTTCCCCTTGGCTATCAAGACAAGTATTGGGCTCCTCATATTGTATGTCATAATTGTGAGGAAATGCTTCATGATTGGACAAAAGGAAAACTCAAAGGAATGCCTTTTGGTATTCCCATGGTTGGGCGTGAACCTAAGGATGACAGCAGTGACTGTTATTTCTGTCTGATCCATACAAAGGGCATCTGCAAGAAAAAACAGCATATGATCTCATATCCTAATATTCCTTCAGCAATATGACCTATCCCACACTCTGAGACACTCCTGGTTCCAGTTTTCAATGATTTTATTTTTTCTAAGGACAAAGAAAGTAAACATGGGGATCAAGTGTATTTTGATAAGATGCATGAGGAAATGGTTGTAGAATCTGAAGGGTCTTCTTCTGATGCCAAGCAGTCATTAACCCCTCAGCTATTTAGCCAACCCCAGTTGAATAACTTAGTAAGAGATTTGGGTATATCGAAGAAATCAGCTGAGTTATTAGCCTCCAGGCTTCAAGAAAAGAATAGACTTCACCCATCAGCTAAAGTATCCCATTTCAGGAAGTGTGAACAAATTTTTGTGGACTTTTTTTCCAAAGACAAACACTTTGTTTACTGTCATAATATCAGTAGTTTTCTCAACCAGCTAGGTATTACCATTTACAGTCCAACAGAATGGCAGTTATTTCTTGACAGCTCTAAATGGAGTCTGAAATGTGTTCTTCTACACAACAGTAATGTTTATACAGTGGTTCCAATTGGTTATTTAACTCATCTGTGAGAAGATTATAATGTCATAAAAATTGTACTCGACTGTCTGAAGTATGAGGAGCATAACTGGATCATTTGTGTGGATCTTAAAATGGTCAATTTCCTGCTAGGACAACAGAGAGGTTTCACGTAGTATCCTTGCTTTCTGTGTTTGTGAGACAGGCGAGCTTGGTAGAAACACTGGAAACAGAAGGAGTGAAATGTGAAGCTCTGGAAGTAGGGATGCAAAATATTGTGAATGAACCTGTAGTTAATCGAGACAGGATCATTTTTTCCCCCACTTCACATCAAACTTGGCTTAATGAAGAAGTTTGTTCAGGCTTTGAGTAGAGAAAATGAATGCTTTCAACATATTATTTCTGCTTTTCTGGCCTTGTTTTTCAAGAAGATAAAAGCAGGTGTATTCGATGGACCTCAAATTTGAACCCTTATACGTGATGAAGAATTTGCCAGGAAGATGAATAAGGAGGAGAAAGCAGCATGGCAGTCTTTTGTGACAGTTACAAAAAACTTTTTTGGCAACAAAAAAGGAGAAAACTATGAACTTCTGGTTCGAAGGATGCTGTGGCTTTCTGCAACATTGGATATAATGTTAGCATTAAGATTCACTTCCTGAACAGTCACCTTGATAAGTTTCTTAAAAATTTTGGAGCTGTTAGTGATGAGCAGGAAGAACATTTTCATCAAGATCTGAAGATGATGGAAGAGCATTATCAGGGGCGATGGGACAGAAATATTATAGAAGACTACTGTTGGAGCATCAAACAAGATTGTCCACAAGAAGTACACAAACGTTTGCAAGAGCTACAAATGCAAATTTTTGCCTGAATAGAATTTAAATAAGTTTTGCACAAATTTTATGATTAAAATAAGTGTTTTAATATGTTCTATTTCAAAATTGTAGACAAATTCTGATGCAATTATATCTTTTATTGAATTTACTGCATTATGTAAATTATTATATTTTCACAAAGATGATGCCCAAGAAGACATTTCACTTCATTATGTTAAACTAAATGTTGAAAATTTTACATGAAAACCTAAAATATTGAATTGCAAAAAAAACTGTAGCTTACAGAGAAAAACTAACATCAGATTTTAGATCAGCACCCTTGAATTAGGTAAAAACAAGTGTTTTTGTGGATGCAACAAAAATTTTGTTCCCCAGTGTAATTAGAAACAGTTCTTTTCCTTCTTGACCTATCTGTACAATCACATGAAGATATTAAATCTAAGAATTAATCACATCTTTCCCATATGGTCTCAGTTAAATGATGAGACTTAAAAAAAAAACAGGAGAAACATTAATAGGAGAGATAATTAATTGACTAATTTTAAGTGTATTTTTACGATGGACAAATATCTACAGTATTCATTAACTAATGGAATTATGGCAGTGTGTGACTGCTTGATTGCTGCCTCTACAGAACAGGTTAGAAAGTGCACCATCATAATAGCCCCTTGTCTCCCAGCTCTCTGGGAGACAGCCCCAGCACTCTGGCCTCCCCTGCCAGGATCAAGGGTCGTATTGATATTCATGGTTCTGTTTGCAAAAGGCTCAATAAGCTGTTCCACTTACCGGCTGCCCTAGAGGATGAGGGGAACAGAAAAAAGAAAAAGCTGCCACTGTATTTGGGAAATGGTCATAGAGACCCGGTAAGGAATTAGGTTCCTGGTTCCTGGGGGACTTGACTTAACAAAATCTTGCACCCAACCTCCTTTGAGACTTCCAACAAGCAAGACCTATCAGTTCTCCAGTGGTCCATGGAGTCCTAGGTGGTGAAGATAATCTTGTACACTGCTTCTTAAGGGTTTGCTTTCAGAGAACGAGCAGGACGGGGCTTCCTTTCACCCTGATATAAAAGGTCACTGCCTTTAATTTGATGAGAAAAGTTGGGCATCTGTCTACTCCAAAACAATCTACAGAGAAGCTAGATTTGCTGCTGTAAATAAGTCCTTGATTTTTACCTTGACTTCTTGGCCACTCTTCCTCAACACATTTCACCCTACCCAGTGGTGCCACCCACTCTCCTCCATGCTGTGGGGGAACTCTAACTGCCTAAGGCCTTTGCATGTGACTATTTTACAAAAGGATCGGGTATCCCCAACTGGGGCAGGATGCAGTAAAGAAACATGCTGACACTTCAGAATTGGAGACAACTTTGTCTCGAATCATAGCTGTTAACTCTCCTGGAATGGTCCTTGGTTATTCTGATCACCTGGATTTTCTCTCTGCTCAGTTTTCCCCCTGAATAGTCATTGCTTTCTTCATGAGCCTCCATTTTATTTTCTCTCAAACAGGTCACAAAGAGACCTGCTCCTGGCATTTTCTATAGAGGTCCTCACCCTACACTCCTTGGTTGTCATTTGGAGCTTCCAAATTTCAAAATTCGCTACAGACCAATTTAGCTCTGAATGCTCACCATGACTCAGGTTCCGTACTTATTTCCTACATTCAAATTGCACATGAAAACCTTCTCTATTCCAAATTTCACAGATCCCTTGAATATGGAACTGTGGTAAGTTTCTGTTTGTTTTAATAGTATTTGTTTTTCTTCCTGAGAGAGGAAGAAAAACAGAGAGAGAGAGACAGGTAGAAAACTAATATGCATTGAGTACCTAAAAAATGTTGGGCACAATACTGGGGACATTTAGATAGTTTTCATCATTTAAATGATAAGCTACTTCAATCTCTTTTGTGTCTGGGTAATCAGTGTTCAGTATATGGGCACTGTATTCAGTCTGGCCAGGTTCAAATTCCAGCCCCAACTCTTCTGTGAGATTTTAGTTGCTATTTAATATTTTAGATTATCTAGAAAGGAGTGATGGTAAAAACCCTTGGAACAAAGTTTCCTTGTGAGAATTAAATGAGATACTCTGTGAAAGTATTGCACACAGAGCCTCTATCTCTACTGCTGCTGCTGCCGCCACCATGTTGGTATTGATGGTGATGGTAAGGGTGATAATGATGATGATGAAATTAGGTGTGTCTCTACATTCCTGTTAAGGAGTCAAATACACACTTAAGTTCATTTTTATGAAGTGATCATCCCCTGGAAGATCAGAGCCAAAGAAGTTCACAGATGACCCTTTGGCCAAAGCACCCTCCTATTATACTGACTCTGAAGGGTGCAAGGTTTACTGAGGACCCACCAAGACTGGGACCATGAATACAGCAAAGGTCTCAAGTTGCCCCTCAGAGCATCCATGCTTTTTTTCAGAGACCCATTGTCATAGAAAATCTTTTCCATCTTTTACATATTCTATGACAATGTACTGCTTGCTCTTTACTAATAGAGTGTGAGGCAAGGATAATAAAGGTTAAGAAAACAAACAGAACAACACAAGATGCTTTTGACACGCCCCTCTCTGCCTGGGCAACCTCTGTGCACATCCTGTTCCACCTAGCTCGCTCAGCCCTAGCCAAGCTCTTAAAGCTGTAGAACAGAGTACTGTTTAACATAAGCCACAAAACCCAAGAGCCTTCTAGCAATAGAGTGAAATGCAATTTAACAGAAAGTACACACACACAAAACCAAGAGCTAGATACCAGCAATAACTAATTATCACTTATGAATCCACGTATTGTACTTATCATCCCAAAAGAAACTATTACTATACTTAAGAATATAATAACCCTAACCCTGGTCAGCTGGTTCAGTGGTAGAGCATCAGGCCAGTGTGTGGATGTTGTGGGCTCGATTTCTAGCCAGGGCACACAGGAGAAGCATCTATCTGCTTTGCCCTTCCCCCTCTTGCTTCTCTCTTTCTCTCTCTCTCTTTCCCACTTCCCCTCCTACAGCCAAGGCTCGATTGGAGCAAGTTGGTCCTGGGCACTTAGGATAGCTCCATGGCGTCCACTTCAGGCACTAAGAAGAGCTCAGTTGCCGAGCAACACCCCAGATGGGCAGAGCATCGCCCCCTAGTGGGCTTGCCAGGTGGATCTTGGTTGGGGTGCATGTGGGAGTCTGTCTCTCTGCTTCCCTTCCTCTCACTGAATAATAATAAAAAAAATGAATATATTAACCCTGAAAAATATGAGAGATTTTTTGAAAGAAAAATATAAAATGTTATTGAAAGTCTTCAACAACAGGTATTATTCCCAGTACCTAGAATAGCCTTCTTTCCCATCTCCGCATTTCTAAATTTGATTACTTGTCAAGGTTTCACTCAAATGCTATCTCTTCATTGAAACATTGCCCTGTAACCTCCATAACACCTTGCACTTTTCTTAGAAGAATTTTTGCTTATTATTTAGTTACTAATTGCTGCCAAACATTACCCAAAAACTTACTGACTTAAAATGACAAAAGTATTTATCATCTTATAGTTTCTATGGGTCAGGAATTCTGGAGCGGCTGAAGATGGTTCTGTCCTGGGGTCTCTCATAGGTTGCAGAAAGGGAGTCAGCTTGCCTAGATTTGGGGACTGGCTTCCCTGCTGGCTCCCAAATATGGCTAGCAGGTGTGTGCTTTCCATGAGCTGGAGCCCCCCATTTCTCTCTCCATGGCCATTCTGTAGGGCTGCTGGAGAGTCTTTACAACATGCAGCTGACTTCCTCCAGAGCAAGTGGTCCAAGAGAGAGAAGGGTGGAACCTGCAATGTCTTTTATGACCAAGCCTCAGAATTCACACACACACTGTTTCTTCTTTTGTATCTCAGTGATAATACAGATAGTCAGAATTCAGTATGGGCGAGGATGACACAAAGGTCTGAAAACCAAATGGTTATCACTGAAAATATTTTTGAAAGCTGACCACTACGTATATTGTTTTGCATTATGGTTACTTTTGTTAGTATTATAACAGTTGAGGGAGAATTTTATTTTGGGGGCTTAATTTTTTATCTTTTACATAATAAAGATACAACAGGTATATAATACATGTTTCATGAGAACAGATGGTAGGAAATCTAGGTGGGCATTATAGAGACCAGTGGTACTCCATTTTAAGGTATTATCTAGGCACACATCTTATTCATAGTTCTTAGGACAGGAGCAGAAGTCCCTGTCTGGAAACTATTGTTATTGAAAAAGCAAAGGAACCTACCTGTAACATTCCTTTCTCTTTAATATGTTTTATATGTGTATTTTGGGGAAGGTACTCATTTCTTGAAATATGGTTTGCTTAGAAGTGTTTTCTCATATAATGGTATCTGCCATCATAAAATAAAATACTTTCCTTTGTGAAAAAGATTGATGATAATTTAGTTTAATATGCCACATTTTTATTTTGCACCTATTTTATGCCAGTTTTTATGCTTGGTGTTAGAATTAAAAAAAATAAAAATAAAACATTAAGTCATTTTTTTTTTGCTGTAAAGAAATTCACAACACCCTTCAGTACCTATAAAATAAAATGATGCAGAATTTATAGAGTTAAGCCATGGGAGAAAAGCACTCTAGTTTTAACAAATTCAATTATCCAGAAAAGCAAATCCATTTTGTTTTTGTTAATGGCACTGAAATTTGCATGCCACTCTTTTAATTAAAGCAGTTGAGAACACATGTTTTTCACTTCACGTCTATATATTTCCTCTGGGAACAAGGCAAGCTTTATGATAAAGCATAATGAAAATAATTCATATGTAAAACAATAAACCCAATTCTCTAACCTAGAGTTTTTCAAGTGAAGTGTTTTCAGATCACCTGTCTCAGAATTTCCCTGGGAAAGAGAGTGGTATTAGCTAAACAGTTGATTACCAGAACTCACCTCAAACTTACAAATGTAATCTGTTAGGAAGTGCTCAGAGAATTTGTCATAAACCACACAGGTGATATTGATATACACTAACTTTGGAAACCAGTTCCCCAACAATATAAGTCAGGGTATGGTAAACAACCAGGGCAAACTTCTGAGGTTTACTTGTTTTTCAATTAGATTTTCTATCATCTTTTTCTGAGCTTCATTTCAATGACTACTAGAGTGTTGCTACCCTTGTCAGGATAAATGGGTTACATGGAAAATAAATACACCTCCAAATCCCAGTGACATTACAAAGGTTTGTTTTTCCTTTATCACAGCCCACATGGGAGTACAGTATAGCATGACATTATTTTCAAGTTTCCATGAATATCTAGGCAGAAAAAGGAAACAGGAGGAAGCATGCACTGTTTCTAAGTGAAGTGTCTACCTTAATGTGAAATGTGTTTTACTGACCAAAGTGCCATGTGGTCACACCAAACTTAAAGAGGGCAGGGGACTATACCACAGCTATTTCCCAGAGAAAGAAATGAGGGATATTTGGTAACTAACACTAATGACTACACCAAGCCCCCAACTCAACCTTCTCGCATCCAACTCAACCTTCTCCTATATCAGAAAAATTGGAGTTTGGAGTCCCACTTTGAAATACTTTTATTTGTCTTTTTCTATTTCAATTTTTCTAGGTTAATCAGCCACTGACTGACATCAATTAAATTTTAATTAATATATACTCAGACATTCTACTAATCTTTTCCTTTTTAGTTCACCTCTCTTAGGGCTCTGTGTGTCAATATCTCCTACTACCATTGTGGGTTTTTTTATATATTCCTTGCATTTCTTTTTCATATTTATACCATATATATTATGTTTTTGATCAAGGTGCTTTTTATGTTTCTTCTCAACTTGTTTATCATGTAATGGTTCATAGTTATTGTGGCTTTGCTTGTGGATTGTGGCCTCATGTAGACAAAACAGGAGTTGGTCCTGTAAAGACAGATCAGTAAAGGGGTGCGTCAGAGACAAAGAGAATGTCTGTATTTAAGCACGTTGACTAGAAATGACTGGGATAGAAACCTAGACAGGAGTGGGGTCATGGCATACTTTTATATCTTTCTTATTCCTGAGGTGATTATGATGAAGAAAGAAAAAATTAAATGCAGTGACTTTCAACAAAAATGTTTTGAAAAGGATTTGATGATCAAAGTCATCTTGTGTTGAAAGAAAAGAAAAAGCATGTTTAATCCAAATGACTATAATCTCAGTTTCGGAGTCACTGATATTACAGAAATTAATATATGCACAGGGCTATGTTACTCCATAAGTACTGAGCACTATGATTTGGTGGAAAGAACTCTCAACTGGGAACAGGAAAGTCCATGCCCTAGTTCTCCTTTTTGTCATTAAGCTAGTTCTGTAGCTTTAGATACCTCAGATAACCTTTGTGTTTCAGGTTCTTCGTAAATAAAATTGGTAGTTTTATAGTTTTCTTATTTAATGCATAAGGTTATAACATTATGGGTGTATAAAGGTCCCATGAAAAATAAAATTAAAATTAGCATAAATAGTCAAGATATTCTTGACCACCATAATAAACAATTCATAAGACATGCCATCAATATTCAAAGTAATAAAAATCTGACATTTAGTTCAGGCCTTTGGTACTGGTGAAATATTCTGTTGATTTTTTTTTTCAATAAACTCCATCAAGACTAGAATCATTTTCTTAATAAAAAAAAGTCATATTTGAAGATCAAGCCTCTTAAAATTACAATTAAAGGAAAAACATTTCTAGACCAAATTTTAAACATATATATGTACAAATGATTTGTATAAAAAGTGTCTCATCATTACTAGTTGCTCAGGCTTTCATTTAAAATCTTATCAAAATAATTAGAATGATCACTTTGGATTCTGGAATGTGTCCTTTTGTAAACTATTGTAATTGTCCATTAATTATAAATGTTGACCCCTTGACCAATCAGAACATTTTCCATCAGTTTAATTATTCCTCAAATATCTCATTTACTTTGTCAATAATCAAAATAAATGTCATTAGCCATGAACTTTTCTGTGCCGTTTAATGAAGATTATGCTAATTTGAAAGTGAAATCACTTCCTCATGTCCCTTTTGGCGCTGAGCCTTATCATGTCCAATGGCATGTCTGGATCTTTAAAGAATCTTGGGAACCAAACATACAGGGAAGTGTGGAGTCATGTAAACAAACCTTGAAACCATGAAATCATCAGCTTTCTCTGTCTATTCCAATATACCAATAAATATTAGGCCAGCCTTCTTTTTTTCTTTACATCAAAATATTTCATTCAACATGTGTTTAATGGGTACTTAATATATACCAAGTACTTAAACACTCAAACTTTCAGAGACAAAGTAAGGTAGGCGATATGTCTGATCACAAGAACATATGAACTTTCTTTTTAACTCAGACAAAATTTACATGTAGAGAAATACCCAGATAATAGATGAACTATTGCCATGAATGTTGACAAGTGTATTCTCCTACATAACTAAAAACTCAGTCAAGACAGAAATCATTTTTATTTTCTCACAAAGTTTTCATATGACTCCTTTCAGTCAACCTCCATCCCTCATGGCCAACCACAGTCCTAATTTCTTGTAACACAGATTAATTTGACATAGCTCAGAACTTCATAGAAATGGACTCCTACAATCTGTTTTCTTTTGCATGTAGCATCTTTTGCTTTAACTTAGTGTAATGTTATCAAGATTCATTCATATTTTTTTATGAACCAGTAGTTTCTTCATTTTTAGTACTCAAGTTATTTTCTTTTCTGGATATAATTAATAATGCTGCTATAAACGTTATATAAAGGAATTTTTGTGGATACATGTTTTTATTTTCCTTGGGCAAATACTTAGGAGAGAATGGCTGGATTGTATGACAGAAGGATGGTTCACTGTATAGGAAATTGCTGAATCATTTTTCAATGTGACTGTAGCATTTTACACTTCAACAAGTTGATTGATATCCTTAGCAACATTTGGTGCAGAAAGTCAAGTGGCATCTCATTGTGTTGTGGTTTTAAAGTTACATTTGTTTCCCTTGTCATGTGCTTATTAGCCATGTCCATATCTACATTTGTAAAACATCTGTTCAACTCTTATTTACAACTTCTAAAAATTAGTAGTGGTATTATTTAGTTTATGAACTTATAAAAATATATTCTGAACATAAGTGCTTTGTTAAATATGTTTATTGCAAATATTTCTTTAGCTTCAGGTTTACCTTTTACATTTTGTTAATACTGGTTTGTTTTGTGATGAAGAGAATTGCTTAATTTTGGAAAAGTTTAGTTTATAATCTTTATTTTTTATAGATAGTAAGTTTTTTAAAACTTTGTGTCTTCCCCTAAAATTCTTTTCTGACTGTAAGATTGTGAAGATATTCTCTATATTTCCAATTTTTTTAAATAATATTAGCTTCTTCTTTTAGATCTATTATCTACTTTAAATAAATTTTAGCTTTTATGTGAGGTAGAGACCACAATTTTTCATTCGTTCATCTAGTCATTCCAGTATATCTGTTGAAAATAAAAACATTCCCACATGAAACTACTTTGAAACCTGTTGAAAATCAGTTGACTTTATATTTGTGAATCTATTTCTGGACTCTATTCTCTTCCATTGACCTACTGGTCTACCCACATACCAATACCAGTTGTCGTAACTTTATGGTAAACCTTGAAATCAGGTGGTAAAAGCCTTCCGTTTTTCCTCCTTCTTTTCCCATATTGTTTGGGCTGTTCTAGGTTCTCTGTATTTCCACATAATTTTTAAAGTTAACTTGCCAGTTTCAATAGAAATGCCTTCTGGATTTTTGATTGGAATTGCACTGAATCTACAGATAAATTTGGTAAGAACTAATATCTTAACTTTTTTGACACCAGTGAATCCTCCAATCCATGCACGCTCTGATTGGGCCAGACAGTCCTCATCTCCCAATCTGACACACACTTTTGTATCTCAGTTAAACGGTTAGTTCTGCAGCAAGAACTCTTTCCTTGGCCTTGGGGAGTATCTCCCTGAGTTGGAACAGCCCACCCCTCAACCAGGAACTCATTGGAAACTTTCACGCCAACTATGGTTCATATTTTCCCCCTTATCTCCTCCCTCTCTGACACCATGCTTCAGCATTTTCACTCCCTTCCTTCAGCAACACCATATGCCAGTTGCACACTTTTCAGCTCATCAAGACCACTCTGCTCTGCTTGGAATCCACCTCTGTGTGCATCGGTTTGGAATGTATTCCTAGGAAAAAAGCCAGGGCAAACAAGAATCACACTAACCTTGTGTTTTCCTTTTTCTCAAAGATTACAGTTCTATGTTGCCTGCTGCCTAACGTATGGAAACAGTTGCTTCAGATTTGGTTCGCTTTTATGGTTGTTTACAGTGAGAAGACTAGACTGGTATCAGTTACATCATCATCACAGCAAGTAACAGAAGTATTGCAAGGCATAGTTCCAAGAAGTCAGACAATGTTAAACATGTAATCTCTGAATTTCAAAAGAAAATATTGTGTTGGCATGAGGGTGTGTGTGTCTGTGTGTGTGTCTGTGTTTGTGTATGCATGTGTGTGTGTGTGTGTGTGTGTGTGTGTGTGAGAGAGAGAGAGAGAGAGAGAGAGAGAGAAAGAGAGCTTTTATAGTTTAGAAGTTTGGAAGTATAGACCTGAAAGTCAAAGTGGCGGCAGACTACAGAGAGGATGGGAGAGAGTTAAAGTCTACTCATTCTAATTATGAAGCATGAAGGCTTTAATCAGATGCTATTTCCTGGGAATTATTGGATAAGGCTCAAGCATGTGTGAAAACACCATTATATTCCTTGAAATTCTTCTCTCTAGGGGCCCGTCGTATTGCCACTTGCTGGTGGATAAAGGACACGCCTCTGACTGCTAGGACTCCCAGTAACTAAAATATAAATAGGATTTCTATTGATGGATACTTTCTGTCTCAAATCATTTTATGCCAAATTACTCAGATAATTTAGAAATCCTTTTTATGGTGTTATTTTTTCAGATAATGGAATAAATAAAAAGCAATTTTCATCTAGGATTACATAAGTGACTTTTCTATGTTCACAATTTATCAGAGGACTCCCACATTTAATTTGTCTGAGAAATGCCTGAATCTCATAACAATGTTTATCTCTATTGAAAAAGAGAAAACTTGAAAATACTTTTCATAAATGAAACTGCACTCACCACCTATTTATAAATGACAGTATCTTGTTATCTAAATGAGAAATGAGCTGGTTTCTAATCCTTCCTTCAACTGTCTATTAAAAACTAACTGTCCAAGAGGTGCAGGGGAAGGCCCCTCTCCATCATTCTGGTTTGGGTTATGCTTTGCTGTAGCTCCCAAGCAGATAAAAGACCTGGACATAATGTACCTGGGGTTTACTTTTCTGTTACGTTTAGCAACCTAAAAGATTAGTGTCATTTTCCTGATCTCTCCACTCTTCTACTGAGAATCTAAATCACATTAGGAATTCCCGTTTGCAATTAAATTTCATTCCCTATGCCTTTCAACTACCAGGAGGGAAAGCATTATGCAAAAGGTAAGTTACCAGGCTAGAATGTAATCTCAATATGTCTCATTATTTCATAGTTTTGACTCACTTTCTCCCTGTTCTGTGCCTTAGATACTGTAGTTAAGCTACATTTATACTTACTATCCTATGGTCTATTTTAGATTTGTAGTTAGACCAGCTTTTAAAAAAATTCTGTTCATTCTGTCATTATACATATTTATAGTGCATTGGAGAATAGCTCTTACTTAAGGCATTTAACTTAAAAGAGTCTGGTTATACTCCAGCCCATGCTGTTTGAGATTCAGGTATGTACAAAAATACTTGGTCATTTTGGTTTGTTTTTGAACATGTATTCTTTGGTTGAAATGTTAGAAAACCCGTTCTCTAGTCCAAAGATGAAAAATAGACTTGATTCTCTCCCTAGGTAAGTCTATATACACACTCATGAGAAATTTTAATAAAAGCCTCCGGGACAGTAGTTTGATAAGAAACCATTTGGGGTTTAGATGATTTTAATGCAATTTTTAAAACCAAGTAAATTTCTTTTTAATTTTTTAAATAAACCTTACATATTATAATAGATTCAGATTTACAAAAATGTTGCTAAAGGAACAGAGTTCCCATATACTTCATACCAAGCTTCTCTTCTTATCCACAGGTTGCATTACTGTGATACATTTGTCACAACTAATGAACCAGTATCTGCACATGATTATTAATCTTTATGGTTTTTAATATCTCGCATTGTGAAAAGTGTCTATATTCTTCTCCAAGCAGATTGAAACATATGATTTTGCATTGAATAGAGATGAAGAACAGAGAGGATTATGTAAAAGAGTGACTACTTAAAACTGAGTCTATACTTTATTTAGATTTCCTGAGATTTTACCTGATGTCCTTTTCCTGTTCCACATAGAACACCACATGACCTTTGGTCATCATGTCTCCTTAGGCTTTTCTTATTCTGACAATGACAGTTTCTCAGTTTCTTGTTTTAGATGACCTTGGCAGTTTAGGGGGTACTTATCAAATATTTCGTAGATGACCTCTCAATTCTATTTATCTTTTTTCTCATGATTAGGCTGTTCTGACGGGCTTTGGGAAAGGCCACAGATCTCAAATGCTATTCCTTCTTTTCCTTCTTTTTTTTTTTGTATTTTTCTGAAGTGAGAAGCAGGGACACAGACAAACAGACTCCCACATGCACCTGACCGAGATCCACCTGGCATGCCCACCAGAGGAGGCGTTGCTCTGTTGTAACCGGAGCCATTCTAGCACCTGAGGTGGAGGCCATGGAGCCATCCTCAGTGCCTGGGTCAACTTTGCTCCAATGGAGCCTTGGCTAAGGGAGGGGAAGAGAGAGATAAAGAGGAAAGAGAGGGAGAAGGGTGGAGAAGCAGATAGTCACTTCTCCTGTGTGCCATGGCTAGTAATCGAACCCGGGACTTCCACACGCTGGACTGACACTCTACCGCTGAGCCAACTGGCCAGGGCCTCAAGTGCTATACTTAATCTCACATCTGATCAAGGGTAGGTGCTACTAATGTGAGTTATCACTGTTGATGTTGATCCTAATCATGTGATGGAGGTAGTGTTGGTCAGATTTCTCCACTTTGAAGTCTTTTTCCCTCCTTTCCACACTGTCCTCTTTGGAAGGACATCACTATGTATCTACACTGAAGAACTGGATGTCATTCTCTACCTCCTGGAAGATAGTATCTAAATCAAAAATGTGGAATTCTTCTATGTGGGATATTTGTTTATCCTCTTTTATTTGTTTATTCAAAAATTTATATCCATAAAGACTCATAGGTATTTATTGATAATTGGATAAGAACCAAATATTATTTTATTTGTTGTGTGTTAAATGGTTCTAGCTTTTTTGGTTGGCTCCTGTGTACCCTTAACATATATCCTCATCACTGTTGTGTGGCTCTTTCTTCATCTTTTTTGTTAAAATGCAATTAAAAAAAAGTGTTAGGAAAAAATTCAAGTGCAAAAAAAAATTCAAGTGCAATAGATGTGGGGAAAAATATGAATCAATTAAAAATATGTTTTTTGAATTGGGAGCTTCATCATAAAACTAATGCTAGATTCCCCCTGTAATGGTTCTAAAAGTTCAAAAAATGTGTATGAAAGTTCTAGGAAATGCAACTTTCTCAATATATTGGCTATGATTATAATTTCTATGTGAAATTCTAAAACCAGCGAGAACATATCATGGGCACAATATAATGCCTAATTAAGAGGACTAGACTAAATTAGGTTTTAATAAAACCTTCTTTTAAACATATATATATATATGTGTACATATACACACAATATAGTTTTTGTTTGTTTGTTTGTTTTCTTTTGGAGACAATACTATTAATTCCGGTCTCAGAATTTTGAGCTGCATTTATATCACTTCCTGTTTGACCTCTATTTTTATTCATTTTAGTTTTTTAGTTTTTTTTTTTCTCAAACCACCACCTTTTCCTCCCTGGTCACCTTCTCCTGCCCCTATAGGCAAGTCTTTTCTATTTGGTCATCTTCAGACAATATTCAAATGATAAATTTTCAGTAGCAACCAGACCTTGTTGATACTCTCTTCCTCCTAGGCTTGACTTCCTTCATCTAAAAATATGATATATCTGAATTCAATGGTGTCTCAAATTCCACACAGGTCTACAGTGTTATGATTCTGGTGCTGCTGAGTATGAAAAGAGTGTGCCTGCTTAGGTGCCTATAGAGAAAACAGGTTGTACACAGGGTAAGTGGTGGAGCCAGGAATGATTCCAGGTGTCTGGCCACCAAACCCATTCTCTGCACCTCTTCACTCTCCTGCATTTTGCATGGTGTATATTGATCAGATATTCTCCAGCTGATCTCTATGGAATTTGATATGACAAAGGACTGTGAGCAAAGTCTTACAGGAGCTCTTGGAGGAAGTGATTTTTGTTATACTTTGACGGTAGAGTACAATTTTATTGAATGGAGAGATAATTTTGAGTTATATCTTTAAGGCAGAGTAGAATGTCAGCTGTACATGAATAGCGCATGCTTAGGATCGGAGGCATGAGACTCCCTGGGATGTTACAGCAACAAACAGCAGGTATGTGTTTATGTGTTTATAGAATGGAAGCTGCTCTTTTCAGTGAAGTGCAGCACTTTTTTTTTCGTTCTTTTTTTTTTTTAGCTACAGGCTCTTGCATTAATTACCCTCCCAATTTCTGGGGCCTCTAATTCATTCTGTTAGATTAGCACCAGTAGTTTAAGAAGGAAAAGTCATCTTCATGATCCCTAGTAATCTTACTACGATTACTGTGAGAGGTGTCTCTGCGCTTCTCCAAGCATATTGAAATGCATAATTTTCCACCCGAATAGAGAAGAAGAAGGATTACTTGAAACAGTGACTAATGCCACTTCCCTCTCCAGTTAGTCTGTGTTTAAGGAAGTGGAGAGAGAGAAATGCCACGATTCCCAAAGACTTGGCACTGTCTCGAGTACTTTGAGACATAGGAAAGGAATATGGAATCCATTGCAGGTATGAAGTAGACAGCTTGCCAATTGTAAGAGCAAGATTCATACAATGACAAATTTACAATGCAACATTAGGTAATTAATGGCGATGTTGGGTGGTACTGCTTCCCTGCCCACTTTTAATACCTGATTAATCCTGGATGCCTTATGCTTTTGACTCAGAATAAGAAACTTAGGAGTTGAAAATAATACAGACTGCTTTCTTTGCCTGAGAATTAGTGACTGGCTTCTGAATCATTGTATATAATTTCCCTTGAGTGTGGCCCTTGTAGATATGAACTGTACACAGGATGAGATGCTTCTTGACGTTTTCTAAACAGGGCCTTTAAATCAGTTGATGTACTTGAATATCTGCTATAGAAATGGACACGGATAGGAAAGGTATGGCACCTGATACAATGTGGCCATTTGGTAGCAGTTCAGTAAGTCCGCATTGACTTGCATGCGTTCCAGGAGTGATGAAAGATCTCGGGGTTCCCTTAAAATCCCAGGAGCAGACAAGTGGTGGTGAGTCCGCAGAGCTTGCTACAACAGTGAAGATGGCGTCTGCTTGAGTACCTGGTATCCAGCGCTGCTCTGCACCCTGTTCACTTGCTTCTGCTAAGACTGGTTTTCCCCTTTCTCAGCAGGAGCATGCATTTTTTTTTTAAGTCTCACTGGTTCCCTTTTCTCTCCTTCATCTTTCCAGCTGTGTCTCTACAGGTTCCTGTGGTCTTCAATACCATTTCTTTTTTGTACATTTTCTCAAAGGAATGCTCGTTTGTTCTTGAATCAAAGTTAACATCTCTGCCTGTGTCTTGTGCCCTTGTGAGGAATAGCCCCCTCTTAGAATCCTTTGCTCGTGGTCCATGCCGTGAACTCAGTGCAGGTCTTGCCTATCCTGTAAAGTGTGCCTCCTCAGAGCTCTCAAACGGCTCTGCCCTTCCATTTCTCCATCATGGGAAGCTCGTTTATGCTCCTCAAATGAGGAAATGTAACTTGGTTCCTGGATAATTGTTTCATATTTATTTTAATACTTACTGTTAAAACTGTAATAAATCCTTACTGTGGACAATTTAGAAAACAGAAATACATGTAAAGAACGCATATACAAGCAACAACCTGTACCCCACTTCAGAATAGTCATTCTTTCCAATTTTATAAATTGTCTGCTTGTGAGTTTCTTTCATCAAATGTATAGATATAATATTTCTTTTTCACATTAGTAATATATATATATATAATTTTATATTCTCTTATTTTGGCTCAGCATTATATCATAATTCGTTCTTCATAGCATTTAAAAACCTTCAAATATATAATACTTTTTTCCATATCTTATTTACCATTGCAGGTTTTTTAGCAAACTTTTGCACATACTGTATAAAGTTATGGTAAATATTATGCATACATACATATACAATCTACATCTTTCAGGATGTAGTCCTAGCATGACTGGTTAAGAAGTATATAATTCAGAATATATTATTTAAAATATTTAAGATTCTTAATTATACTTTGCCAAACTGATTTTATTTATTTTATTTTTATTCATTTTTTTTTTTTTTTTTTTTTAGAGAGGAGACACAGAGTGAGAGAGAGAGAGAGAGAAAGAGAGAAAGAGAGAAAGGGGAGAGGAGCTGGAAGCATCAACTCCCATATGTGCCTTGACCGAACCAGTGCAGGGTTTTGAACTGGCGACCTCAGTGTTCCCAGGTCGACGGCTTTATCCACTGCGCCACCACAGGTCAGGCCCAAACTGATTTTAGAAGTCAGCACCAATTAGTACTTCCATCTTTATCATATGAAAATATCAATGGCAATGGGTACTTGTTAGTATTAATGACTACTCTTAAAATTTTTGCTAATATGGGCCAAAAAATTTAGTATCAGACCTTTAAAATGTGATTTTATTAATAATAAGTTGAAAATTTGTCATATTTTTAAATTATTTGTATTCAATATCAGCCTCTGTAAATTATGGAAAGTTTTTTTTTTTATCATTTATCTATCATGGTCTTGGTAATGAACTCTAATTTTTTTTTTTTTTTTACAGGGACAGAGAGAGAGTCAGAGAGAGGGATAGATAGGGACAGACAGACAGGAATGAAGAGAGGTGAGACGCATCAATCATTAGTTTTTCGTTGCCATTGTGACACCATAGTTGTTCATTGATTGCTTTCTCACATGTGCCTTGACCGTGGGCCTTCAGCAGACCAAGCCACCCCTTGTTGGAGTCAACGACCTTGGGTCCAAGCTGGCGAGCTTTTGCTCAAGCCAGATGGGCCCGCGCTCAAACTGGTGAGCTCGGGGTCTCCAACCTGGGTCCTTCCGCATCCCAGTCCAACGCTCTATCCACTGCGCCATTGCCTGGTCAGGCTGAACTCTTTCTAAATTTAAAGATGTAAACATTTATTGTTTGCACTTTTAAAAGTTTATGAAGCTTTAATGTAATTTTTAAAAATCAAATTAATTAATTTTACTTTTATACATCTATATTTATGAAACACTTTATCTAGATGAAATAAATACATAATTACATGTGAGATTTTTATGGTTCAATTCTTTGCATTTAATGAGGACTCTTTAGAGAATGGTGTTGCATTCCCAACAGTTTGTTTTCATATAGCCTGATTTTTAATAACATTTATTGAGAAGCCCCTTTTCTTTAACAACAATGTTTGGTATTTTGCAATTATACATTTACCAAATTTAAATGCCCTTTTATATAAATTTCTCACATATTTACTTTTTACTTATACATATTTACATATAATATATGCATATAAATATATATTTATACCTATACACATACCTATATATTTCTATACATCTGAATAAGTAACAAGGTATATTATACGGAGCTCTTTTCTGCTGATACGTGCATGTTTGCTGTACATTTATGTGTTCACAATTGTGTATGTATGTGTGTTTGAATGTATGTGTGCATGTTCATGTGTGTGTTTTTTATGAGCTATACATTTAATTTTGATCTATTGGTCTATTTTTTCATGTTAACTGATTGTTTCAATTATTGCAGTTTTAAAGTAGCTGGTAAGAAAAAACCCTAATCTATTCTTCTTTCCCACTTTTATAGCAACTCCCTATCTCAAAAGTGCTATTAATAGTAGATTTTATTTAACAATTGGAATATGCTTAATACCTTTTTAAATATCTAGTAGAGAAAAATATAAGTACAGTAGGATAAAAGAAGAGAATAAACTTTAATTATACTTTTACATTATGAAGCTACTCTAACATCTTGTCTATGTCATATATACTGTTTCAATACATGTGTATAAGTTTTTTAATGTTTGAACACAATTTGAAACTGTTACGTTTCAGTTTTTATTAATAGCAGCCATATTTCCTGTCCTTCTGAATAACACTAGAGTCCTTATGTGAACTGCAGTTTCTTCTCTTTTATTTTAACTTGGCTCAAGTGCATCTGTTCTATTGGCCTTTGTAACTAGAAAAGAAATGTCCTTCACAAACACTTTTCATTGCCAGTACTGAAGAAAATGCAAATGTACCACATGGCATCTGTTTTGCAATTAATTGGTGATAGGAAGAAGCAACAGCTTTATTGTTATTTCTCTAATAGCTATTTCCTAAGACAAGACATGCCTCTTACCATGGTGGGAATAATTCTACATTGAGTGCACTGCCACTAGAAGAACTAAAGTCAACATTAAAATTCCCTGTTTCCCTCAATTGGAGAAGAATTGATACCATTACATCACACACATTCCATCATTTCCATAGGCTATGAATCAGTCCACACAGTGAAATATTATGAAATGACATCTGGAATTTTTCTGACATACCATGAATCCGTATAAAGATATATATCTCTAACCATTATTGTTATAAAAGGGACTAAATACACACTAATTATTAAATCTGCTTTCTGCTGGGTTGACTTGTATTAATAAGCACTAAGGATAATTCAAATTTGACTTTGAAATTACTTGAGTTGCCTTCAAATGGTAAAATTTGAGAAATGCAAAAATCAAAAGATTTACCTTATAGGTTGGTTGAGCAAGATGGTCTCATTACCTATATGGTTCTCCTATATGGCAAAAAAAAAAAAAAAAAAAAGAAAGAAAGAAAAGAAAAGAGAATCAGAAATCACTAGTTGGACTGAAAATATGCTCTGTGGGATTAATGAGTAAAAGTGAGAGAAGGCCAACTCCTTTGACCCGTTAGCACTTTGTAAACACAAAGTGTTTGTTTGACACAAAATTATTTGCTTTTTTACTAAGCAAAGTCTTTCTTTTTGGCAATGAATCAAGTATCATAACTTTATTTCCCTTTGTGTAAACTCAACTAAGTGTTTCCCTTTGTGTAAACACAACTGTTTATTTAAAATACATGTTTTTTGCCTAAATATTATGTTTAATATTACAATGAAGACAACTAAAAATACAAACAAGAAGCCTACTACTTTGTTGTTTCTCATATTTTCATTTATTTTGGTTGCTAAACAGCAGTCTTGTTCCTTAATATGGTACTTTTTGTCATTTCATCATTTTTAATAACTTTGCATTTCATCATTTTCAATAACTTTGCATTGACTCAACAAGAGACATTTAAAGAGCTTTCTGCAAGTTATTAATGGGAACGAAATGTCAAAACCACTAACAGAAGAACATGTTTTAAAGGTTTTATTCCAATCTGTCATACCTCTCCTTTTTTCACAGGTTTCTATTTTGTGTTAAAAATAATTATACTATGGTCTGAAACTTGACATTCAGGTTACTAGGCTGTAAGAATTTTTGAGACAACAGTTTAAATAGTCTGTTAGCTAATATTAGTTTTATTCTTTAGTCAAATGCCATTGGTATATTTAGAATGATTTATTTCCCTTCAGCAATATAGAAGTTGAAGATTATATGCTCTGGTAGCCACATTCTATGATAAATCTGAGTAAATTTACATAACATTTCATAACTTTATAATGGAGGAAGAGAGTTTACAAAGGAATTAAAGGTCCTTAGAAAAAGGGTGCTACACAGTACAAATGATCACGTAAATTAGGTTTCGGGTACTATCACATCTGGGGAAGATTTAATTGAATTTTGGAGGAGAAAATCAGTTCAGAGAAATGGAGGGACTGTGGAATTTAGCACTTCATTTGTACTCAGCTCAGAAGTAAAATTTAAAACTCCAAAGAAACTAAGACATGATGGTTGTTTTTAATATTCCCTGCTCTTTAAGACATTGAGAAAGCATGTAGATATCTAATTTACTAGCAAAGAGTCAACAGACTGATACAGATCTACATGATTGAAACTCAGGATTAGTGATGCCAGCACCTCTATCAGAAATTCAAAGTCATGAAATTCATGTTGACTTTTTAGAGAGCAGGACCTTTGGACATGGCTCATCTGGAACTGTAGGTATTCCAGAATCCTTCCTTCCAGAACTGCCCTTGACTCCTGACCTCAACCACATTCCTGAGTTTGACCTCAAACCTAACCTCACCCCTTACACTCACTTCTGACTCCTAGCTTTTGTTCACTTCTTTACCTTTTCTTTTCCCTTTATTCTTACCCACTGTGAAATGTACTTCTTCCCTGCGCTTCATTCGAGAGTTGGGACAAGTAACCATCGAGGATAGACATCTGGCTCAGTGATGGGGTGAATAGTGTATTTTACTTGATGAAATAAATAATAACATGGAAGGTCAATGGTTGTTCTTTTAAGCCTTATATGAACCAAAGATAAGAGTCCAAATATAGTCCAAATCTCCATCCTATTAAAAGATCTGGTGTTGCCACTGGCTGTGGCGCAGTGGATAGAGCATCAGACTGTGATGTGGGAGAACCCAGGTTTGAGACCCCGAGGTCACCAGCTTGAGCGCGGGCTCATCTGGTTTGAGCAAAGCTCTCTAGCTTGGACCCAAGGTTACTGACTTGAGCAAGGGGTTACTCTGTCTGCTTAAGCCCCACGGTCAAGGCACATATGAGAAAGCAATCAATGAACAACTAAGGTGTCACAACGAAAAACTAATGATTGATGCTTCTCACCTCTCTTCATTCCTGTCTGTCTGTCCCTATCTATTCCTCTCTCTGACTCTGTCTCTGTAAAAAAAAAAAAAAAAAGATCTGGTGTCAAAATGCCACCCATCCTTTTTAGACATATTGTCTGAGCCAGTGTCTGAGCCAGTAGGTTGCCCTGGGGAGCTAAATAATAAATGTAGCATGGATTCTGATTGGCCATAGCCAAATGGATCTTATCTAGGGAGTTGCTAGGTCTTTATACAGTTGCTACTGCTAGTTTGACTCTACAAGGTCCTGGCTCTAAATTCATCAGACAATATCTGTTCCAAGTTAGTGTATTTAGAATTTGTCCATATGACTTATACAAAGCCAGAATTATTCTAAGACCAAGTAGATAATCATTACATAAATAGAGCATATCTTTTCCTTAACATTTGAATGTTGATACTGTAGAATTATAAATTGCACAAGCTAAATATAAACTCATAGTGATCATTTGGCTTATTTTTTTTTTTATATTTTGAGTCATATGACATGCACAAAAGACTTCTCAGATTATTTAGTGCTTCTTGTTAGCATTTCCCCTCATCACGTATTAGGCAAATGCCTAATGGTTGGTGGGTTTGTCAAAGTGAAGAGTGCTGAGTTGTACCTGGCCTACAGAATTAGGACAAAGTGACAAAGAACCAAGTTCTCTGGGCCCATAGCCCCCCTTTTGTCCCCAATAAAAAAATGGGTCATTTTCTTCATTTCTTGGGTCATCTTTTTTATTGTGGATTTTAAAATAATATCCACATGATATCATGAGTTTTAAAAAGAAAGATACCTGATAAAGCTCTAAATGATCTGTCTGAATTAGACGTGAAAGGGGAGAGTAGAGAGGAGAGGAGGACTGAAGAAGAGGCAGGTGGGGAGTGTGTCTGCAGAGCGAGACAGAAATGCCTCTCCCTGGCCGTGGCCCGTTCCCAAGTACAGCTGAGTTCTTTACCATTTCCTTCCCCTCTCTGCCCTGGGAATTTTTAGCACTAGGTACTTGCAAAGGACCCTATACCTTTAATCATGCTGTTTAATTTTCCCACACTGTGGAGTATTGGAACAGCTCAGTCACCACACAAATGTAGAAAGGTTTTAGGACAGCTCTAGAGAGATAATGGATGGTCTACATGACAGCGACCCAACAGGTTTCCCAAACCTTTGGGTCTTTAGCGACCAGGCTTCCTAAAACACGCATTTCCCTAAAATATTCTACTGAAGTGTCACAACATTTCATATTCACAAATCTATATTCATATTTAAGTAAGGGAATGAGGGCTTTTCCCCTTGATCTGTTGCCTTTTGCTAGGGATAGTCTTTTTACTGAGCTTCAAAGACACTGTATTTTGTGAACTAAAATGAGCATAGAAAATGGGATGTGCTTTTTCTTAGGAAAACGAGTGCTGTGATCTCTTGTTTATAATTTATCTCATTCATATATATACATATATTATATGATAAAAATTAGGTTCTAAATAAACCACTCAGAAAGTCTTTTAAAGCATTCAAGATGGAAGTCGTACCAGGATATATTGATATATTTGATAACAAAGACATTTTGGAGAGATGTGTATCATCAATAAAATTTAAAATGCAATACAAAAACTAAAAATAGTTGCAATGTACAGGATCTGAAAGTCTTAATGATCTCACTATAGAAAATGTTTTTATATATCATAAGAAACATTGATATAGATAATTAAAAATAAATACAGATAGAAAAATCGTGAATGCTTAATTTCACTAGAAATCAAATGAGTGCAAACTGAAAAAATATATAGACTTTTCAAATTCAAAATGAGACTAAGTTATCAGTTTAAGGTATTGCTAAAGGTAAAATGTAAGAGAAACTCTAAAATACTTGTGGAAAATAATTGTTTACAAATTTTGCAAGGTGGTTTGGCCATTTAAAAACTCACATCAGATAGTAATTCTGGAGTTTCTCCAAAAATTAAAAACGAAACTACATTATGACCCAGAAATTCCATATATTCAAAAAAAATATATAGCCTTATGTTTGTTGAAGCATTATTTATAGCAGCCATGATTCGAAAGTAGCCCAAGTGTCATCAGGAGATGAGTGGATAAAAAAGCTATGGTACATTTACTCCATGGAATACTAGTCGGCCATAAGAAAAGAAGGAAATTTCACCTTTTGCGACAGCATGGGTGGACCTGAGAGGATGACTATGCTAAGTAAAATAAGCCAGTCAAAGAAAGACAAGTACCACAGATATTCACTCATATGTGGAATCTAATGACCAAACTAAACAAACAAAAAATATACAAACAGACTATAGATAAGGAGAACAGAGTAACCACTGCCAGAAGGGAAAGGGGTTGGAAGGCTGGGTGAAAAAGGTATAAAGATTAAGCAAAGAAATAAAACCCTTACAGACAACAGTGTGGGGATTGCAGGAGGGAAAGAGGGCTGGGTTGAGATGGAGGAAGGGAGAGGGGGAATGACGGTGATGGAGGGAAAGTTGACATAAGGTGGTGAACACACAGTGCAATGTACAGATGATGTATTACAGAACTGTGTACCTAAAACCTATATAATCTCATTAACCAGTGTCATCCCAATAAATTCAACATTTTATTAAAAAGTAATTCTGCTTTTACAAATTTATCCCATAGGAATCTGGGTCAAGTTCACAACTTTTCTGTAAAACAATGCTTGTTGCAGATTAGTGTAATAATAAAAATGAGAAAAACGTAGATTGGCAACAATAGAGGATTAAAGACATTACAAAGTAATGATGGAATATATTAAAATTATGTTGTTATGAATATTAATGTATAACTTATTACACAATTTTGTTTGTTAAAAACTAAACTATACCTTACTTAATACAACTCCTTTTAGATTACATGTTAGACACACACACACACACACACACACACACACACACACACATTCAACAGTTCCAACTTAGGTGGTATGGCTGACAAGTTTTTTACTTTACAGTGGTGTGAAAGCAATACACAGTCATAGAAACCACACTTTGAATTTGGGACTTTTCCCAGGCTAGCAAGATGCATGATTCTGGGCAGCAGCAGGCAGCTATGGCTCCCAGACAACCACATGATCATGAAGATAAACAACCAATATTGTACTCCTGTGTTGCGAGTGTTTTTGGGATATTAGGTTTTGTGTTTTGCATCCCATTATGTCTGCAAAATGCCCATCTATGTCTCCTGCTTCAGGTGAAAAAAAGAGGGAAGCAATTACTCTTGAGATAAAACTCGAGATAATTGCCCAACTTGGACTAACATAAGTGTCCTGAGCACGTTTATGGTAGACTTAGGCTAAGCTGTGATACTCAGTAGGTGAGGTACTGCATGCATTTTCAACTTACATTTAACAATATTTTTAACTTATGATGTGTTTATTGTTATGTAACTGATAAGCGGAAGATCATCTCTATATATTCATATATATAAATATGCACCTCTTACTGTTAATGCTAGTTAATTTGGGCTACAGTAATGCATGAAAATATTGTTTGCTTTCACAGTTAAACAGAAAATATTTTAAGTAAATATTTCCCCATGTTTCTCCCCATCACTCTAACTCACTTAAACTGAATACTCTGATCCTATTCAGTGCCCCAGTTACCAACAGGAGGCTCCGATGATTTGGGAAAAGGAGTAGAATAGCTAATGTTTAGTTTAGCTTGGCCTCTTTCTTTGGCGTCTAAGAAACAAGAAGCCTACACCCATTTTTGGTGCCTTTACTGCTCTTTTTGGACACCCCCACAAATATTCTGAATAACTATGTCCAAACAAACAAAAATCCAGTTTTCTTCATAATGCTTAATTTTCATCTAAAATGGACACCAGGCTTTTTATCTCTCTGCAATGTAATTCTTACCACATGACTTTAAATAAGTATTTTAATCAGAAGAAAAACAACATCAGTTCATCCTGCAAGACAAGGTGCTTCATGGTTGATACTTGCTCCCTGAAAATAAACATGGGAAGGAGGAGAAGGGGAAATGGCAGAGACGAAAAAGGAAGAGAGATGCAGTTGCCCTTATTCTAAGTAAGTGCAGCTTTTGCAGAAAACTAATTTATCCTATATAATTTAAATGTTTAAATAGGGTTTTCAGACTGGATTATTTAGATAAATGACCCTACTTATTTGAGGGTAGCTCAATTCTGTTAGATCCTATAATAGAAAATACATTCCCCCAAACAAGCAAGGAGCAAATACTCACAATTCCTTGTGTATATGTCATGGGAGACCATCTCATGGTCCAGAGAGAGTGGTGAACTTGTTAATATCAGTCAGATCCTGCAGAAACAAACCAGGCACAAGACAAGGAAGAAAAATTTGCTGGACAGTCTGAGAATCTGAGCCCAAACAACAGTTCTCATGTTAAAGAATCATCGTCACAATGGAACATGTTGCTACCACACTTAGGTTTGCAGCCAGGTTTATTTTCTCTGTCTTTTCTCTTTGGAACAAGACAAAAGCAGATCTCTATTTTATAATGGGAACCAATGGAAAAATTCAATGTATTTTACATCTAACTGCTTAATCACACCTAGTGTGTCATGTAGGAGAAAGAGCTGGAAAATAAGTATTATTAAGAGGGTATGCTTTCAAAAACAGAATAATTGTAGAATTAAAAATGCATTTAAGCCTAAAAGCTATAGTTTGTGCATAAGGTGAACTTGAACAGTTAGTTAAACCTGTATAAAATTATTGAGAGAGCATTCATCTTAGTTTATGTTTAAACATCCAGAAGAAAAATAACTTTAAAATAGTCCCAAACATTTGGAGTACTTCTGAATTGGGATTCTTTGAAGCATGAAGATAAATTGATTCCAGGATGATTCCACAACGGCACCCAACTAGTCATAAAGCTGCTGAGTGCATCGAACTGTTGAATGTTTAGTCTATGAGCTCAACACATTTTCTAGGTCCGGACTGATGGAGATTTTATTGTAAATGGGCAAGATGGTTTAAGTTAGGGCAAGGCTGTCATTTTGATATACTCATGTGCCTTAATGTCTCTAATCTTTGAAAAATCCTTAAAATGCAAATGTCAAACATACCTAATTGGTTCTGAAGTTTTAGTTCATTGTAAAGCATTTACAAAGAGTAAATGTTTCTTACCTAGTATCCTGTGTTAACCATGTGAGTCAGTTGTGTATAAGTATATGTTAAACTTCTTAGCATAATATAGTTTTATTAAACAACTTGAAAATTTCAAAAGCATAATGTATTGTCTTATATAGCAATTCAGTGACATAAATTTTAAGAAATTGTCTTTTCTTTTTTTTTATTTTAAGAATTTGGTTTTGGATGAAGGAAAAAGAGCTGTACAATAACTATTAATGATTACCCAGAATAAGTACTTCAAATGATTTAAATAGTTGTAATGTTACCTTGGTGTTTCATTCCATTTTATTGAGATAGTGATCAGTGCTATAATCTGTATCCAAAAATTTTAAATGAACTTGGCATTCTACTATGCAGAATCTTGGTCCATGTGTGAGTTCCAAAGGAGCGTTTCATGTTTAATTGCATTCTGGGACCACATGTGTGTTCCTGTTTATTTACACAGAAATTTTCCTAAAAGTCTACTTTCTTCACCTCCTCTGATTTTATTCAATCAACCTTCCATTGATCCTTTTTATCGCTCCAAGGCTCAGTGCCCTTTTTCCTACAGAGAAAACAGAACAGCTTGTGTACTTCTCATAATTCTTTACAAGTCTTTATTTCTTGATGTTTGCATGGTAGCTCATGTCATGAAACTGCTCTTATGGAAGGGGAGGACATGTTGACAATGAGGTGAGAAGATGTCACTAAAGGGAAAAATGAATATGCATGGGACCTATGGGCACATGAATCTCTGATCATCAACCATGTTGGATAAAAGCGGGAAGAAGTCTACCTTTTTCCATGTCAGCTTCATCCTTTCTTTTTGGGAAGAACAAGTTTTATACGTCTGTTCGGATGGTGCAGTTAAAGAGCAGGGGCTCAGAGCCTGATATATCTGAACTGTGATTCAGCTCTTAACATCACCGTACATAGTCACCATGGCATTGTACGCATTGCTTGAATTCTCTATGCTACTGTTTTTTTTTTTAACAATAAAGTGTAAATAAAAGTTCCTAACATAAAGTTATACAGAATATAAAACCATATAAATAATTTTAATTGTACATTTTATAGTTAGAATTCAGTAAATGGTAACGATTACTATTGTCATTATTCTTCTCAATGGTTTGGAAAACAATCTAGCTACCTGTTTGCACACATACTGACTGCTTATGTAACCCTGGAGCCAAGAATAACCTCAGCTACCTTTCAAGAATGACCCAATTTCATTGGCTAAAGTCCAGAACATAAGGTGCACCTATTCACTGATCTCAATCGGGTGTTGCTTCTTGTGCAAAAATGCGAGTAACCATTTATCAAAATCTGTTTTATGGAAACAAAAAGCCTAACAACCATAATCCAAAGAAAAAGCACAGAACTAAAACTCTCTTAGATGTTTTGATTTTTAATTTTTATTTTCAAGATATCCAGGTGTATGTACTCAGAAAACCCAATATACACTCTGTTTGCTGATGCTGTATTACTCTTATGCTTCTCACTTGCAATTGTTCTTTCTGCTGCTGCTTTTAATATGAAGAATGTGCCTTCTCTAAAAAGAAAGATTGCTTCGTGTTTCCTAAGGTGTTCATTCAAAATTAATGCCTAAGTAGGCTTTCTCCATATATATTGTCTGGAAAAAAGAAAGAAAAAATGAATATCAGACTTGAGTATTTGGTATCTTTTACAAATACTTTAGAATTTGTCCACATCCATCTATTTCTAAAATCGCTCTCTCAACATCACCGATACCCGTCAACCTACTATTGGCTGGGAACCCACTATGAACATTTTCCAATGTAACTTAAAGTGTGTGGATAAAGGATCTATGTCTGCAGATCCTTCTGTCCTGACAGTTGCTACTGCCTATCACCCTAAAACATTATCTTCTTCAGAGAAATTTATCAACCAAAACTCAACAATAGATCAAATATTTGAAAATCCTTTAGATTTTGGATTCTGAAACTGCTATTCCAGAATTTCTTATGTCTCTGATGTCTTTTGGCAGAAAGTGATTTTTGGCCTTTTCTTTATGCTTCTTATTCAAGTTCTTGGGTAAGACTTCAGGTTATAGGAGATGAGAAAGGTAGAAAAGGTGTGGTGATTCTTAACTTTATTATCTTGGAAAGAAAGGGATAGACCGGTGGAAACTTGTTACATGGCCCCAACCTAACTACAAAGAAAGGGAAAATAGAGAAGAGCACATGAATATTTAGTGAGTATTAAATCTTTGCCAGAGCATTTATGCATACACTTAAATATGTATCCACATATATGCAGGTGTTCATTTATGTGTAGGCATAAAAATGCATTAAACTACTCTGAAGGTTTTACAATCTAATATTAACCAGTAACTATGGGGAAGTAAGTGGGATGGGGTGGTTGGTGAGTGGGGTTTTTTTTAAGATTTATTTTCCGCATGTCTGTATGGTAGTTTTCAGCACATTTCATGTATTTTTTCAAGCATACTTCATGCATAATTTTTAAATTTTCATTTTTAAAGAGTAGTACTCATTTACCTATTCCAGTTCTTCATCTACTATTTACTCACTAATTTACTGAAATCCAACTTCTGTCCCACTACGCTGTAGAAACTACACTTGCAAATGTCATCAATGACTTACTAATTCCTAAATTAAACAACCCTGCTTGACTTTTGAATGCACTTGACCTCTTGTGGCATTTGACACTATTATGCATAAGGCCCCTCTTTGAGACTCCTGTCTTATATGACATTACTCTCTCTTGCTTCACTTCCGACTTTTCTGATTATTTTTCATTCTTGCTAATTATATATTCTTCTTTGTTATTTTTTAATAGATAGAATTCACAGAAATTTTCCTAAACCATATTCTCTTCCTGAGCAATTTTAACGGTACTCAGAGATTCCATGTTTACACTTTCAAGCAGAAACTCAGAAATCTTCATTCTAGTCTCTCTAGTAATTATATGCCAGAGAGCTTCATATTAATGTACAATGGGCTACTCAAACACTTTATATAAAATACTGATGACACAACTGCTTTTCTCACATCTTTCTCATCATCGTTTCACAGGTCACTTATATCATTTTCCTGGGGTGAACTCACATGATCTTTAGGCAAATGGGGTTGATATATAATTCCCTAAATTTCTCAGCTATATCTTTGGGAAGTTATTAAAACTCTCAAGACTTGGATTCATTATCTAAAAGGAAAATATTGGTAATAATAATGTCCTTAAATGTTTGTTATGAAGAAATGTATATATTATATGTATAGAAAACTCAACAAGGTGTAAAAAGGGTTTTTATTATAATCTTAAAACACTGAGACTAGAAACCTTGTGTAAAAATTTCTACCTGTCTTTTCTCATGATTACTTTCCCTACAACATTCAGTTAAAAGGTTATCAGGGCCTATCAATTGCTGTGTAAAGCTGTCTTCTTATATAACATTCTTTTTTCAAAAACCTCCTTTTATTTCTAAGTTGGGTGAAAACAGTGCCTTGTATTGGTCTCCATGCTTTGTGTCTCAGTCACATTTATTGGCTCCCTTTGCCTTCAGAATAATTTCCAAATCCATCAATACTTCAGTCAAGGACTTCTACAATCAGGACCCAACCTCTCCATCCAGCCTTATTCCTTACCACCAACTCTATGATCCAGTCATTTTTAAACCAAATACTTCTTTCAAATCTTCTATGCTTTCACTCATATCTGTCCCTTTGTCTATATACCTCTTCTTCCTCCTTCTTTATGTAAGAAAACTCTTTTTAAAAGTTCATCTCAAAAGCTCCCCCCACCATTACACATGTTGTGGTGACTTCTCATTCCATAAAGAATTCATCATTGCCTCATTTTGGCTTTCATGGTAATTGAGTTTCACAGCTCTGTTACTCTTATACCACATCTTCTTATATTTATTCACTTATTCATTCAACCAACCCTTTCAGAGTGGATTACTCTGTTGGCCACTGTGACATTCTCTGATGACACAAAGATGATCAATGTGTACACAACTCTCTTTCTCATCCTATTTAAGTTCCTTGAAGGCACTTGTGATTTTTCTCCCTGTCCCTCTTTCTACAGCTCAGATCATTCTGTGCATAGAATAGCTGGTGATCAGATAGGCACTGCTCAAAGCAGACCAGCATTTACAACTCTTTCTTTAGACTCTACGTCTACAAATAAAATGTTGGCTCCAAGGTATTTTCCTCAGAAGACTAGCTCATCTATTTATCATCTAATTTTCTTTGAATGTCAAAACAACAAACTATGTTCCTGTTTCTCAGAGTTTCCTAACCCTCCTCCCATTGAGTGTACTTCTGCCATACCTATGAGAACATAGTGTCTAGAAGGCTGTCTACAGTCAAGTGTCTTCATGGGATTATATCTTATCAGACCTGGGGTTTCAAGGTGCTCCAACAAATATTTCCCTGGATATATATACTTATTGAGTCTTTCTGGAAATAGTTAAAAGCCTCTTGGGATGCCCAGGAAAGATAACAGTCCCAAATGTCTAGTCCTTGATGAAGTTATCCCTGACTTTCGAAACCTGAATGGCTACAGTCTTGTTTAAACTCTACTAAATCTTTTTAAGGAGTGTGAGAAAAGGAAATGAGGGAGTGGAGGGGAGGGATGTTAGTAAAGTCAGAGAGTGAGTGTGGAGAGGAGGCCGGGGCCAAGGGGAGAGCTTAGAATCCTTGTTCTAACTCGGCAAAGCCCAAGGAGGAAGGAGGTTTAGTGGCAATTTGTGTTTCACAGCCTGTAAATCATGTCTGCACTCCTCCAGGTCAAGATGTTTTTCAAGATTTCTTTCAGTATCATATTGCACCTCACACTCACCTTTTCCATGCAAGGCGTTAGAAGTGTACTCTTTTTTTCTGTTTGTACACAATTACATGTGTAGTAAGATGTCTCCAAAAAATTTTTAAAGCTTCCTACACAGATATGTAAAAATTGTTTTATATTCAACTCCTTGTTCTATTTCTGAATCTTTCAAATATGTAATTCCCTATACTGTGATAATCTAGAACTTTGTAACTTTCTAACAAATGAGCAAATGCTTTAAAAAATAATGATAACCTTTCTTTTTTGCAAAGTAAAGTGCTGATATTTTTAAAGGGGCAGATAAAATTATTTAAATAACTTTAGATGTTTGGGGCCTATAATTCTTTTAATTGGTTATATAAATTTATAGTTACCATTCTCATATACATGATATAAATAAAAGAGAGTATTTTTAATTAACAACAAAAACAATAATAACTATGCAGCTTTAGTCTCCAGAGGAAGGGAATAATTATATAAATGCAATAACAAATGCACAGATATGAAAGTATTTCTGGGGAAAAGAAGTTTTAACCTTGGAACAAGATTATCAGAGTTTCCAAATCTGAAAATGGATGCTAGTGTTTACTTTCATAGGAAATACAGCTTTAAAAAATTTAAGATTTAATAGCAAGGAAAAGCATATTAATTTTTGGCAATTGTATGTAGTTATTTTAGATATTTCATTTGCATAATTACTTCAAAACTATTAAAGTGAACAGATCAGAATTATTTTTAACAAATGTGATGATTTTGTGAAAATATCTTGTCTAGATAAGCTAAAACAAAAGGAACAGCTTAGAAAGTAGGGAGCAAAGGAAAAAGGGAAGGAAAGACAGAGCAGACAGAGAGAGAGAGAGGGCCCCGTTAGAAATCATGGAGTAATTAGAGGACTCTTGGGAGAGCATTGCAGTAACTCCTGGGACAATATGTTTTACTGAACCTAGGCCTATGGTTTGACTTGTAAATTACAGAGCATTTCAGCTAAGTAATATAAAGTCTGGCAAGTGGTACTTGAATTCCAAATGGCTAGGTGTCTGTATTGAAACTAGTTTCTTAAAATATTTGTATAAAACGGCAGTAGTTAACACTAATTTAGCACTTATCATATGCCAAGCATGGTTTTAAGTTGTTTATGAGAATTAACTTCCTTGAAAAACTCCCTTAAGTACTTTGTGAGGTGAATATTATTTTATCCCCATTTCAAAGATGAGGAAAAGCAAGGCTCTGGGAAATTAGATAACTTGCACAGACTCCTACTGTTAGAAAAAGGTAGGTATTGCTGTTTAAACCACGTGTTCTGATTCTCAAGCCCACATCCCTAACTATGGTCTTTGTACACATGAAAAAGCACATTCTATTCAGAAACAGTCATTGCTAACATAGTTCTTTTAATTTTGGAAGGCCAAGGTTATATTATTGATACAAGGGGTTGAAGAAAAATGTGGAATAGACACAGCCACATTCCCAAACCAACAACGTCTTATTTTCCTATCACCCCTCTATCATTTTTTTTACAGAGACAGAGAGACAGTCAGAGAAAGGGATAAATAGAGACAGACAGACAGAGATGCGAAGCATCAATCATCAGTTTTTCGTTGCAACACCTTAGTTGTTCATTGATTGCTTTCTCATATGTGCCTTGACCATGGGGCTACAGCAGACCGATTGACCCCTTGCTCAAGCCAGCGACCTTGGGCTCAAGCTGGTAAGCTATGCTCAAACCAGAGGAGCCCGCGCTCTGCATCCCGGTTCAACGTTCTATCCACTGCATCACCGCCTGGTCAGGCATCTCTAACATTTTTTTAATCACCATCTTAATAAACTGCATGTCTGATTACCTGGGAAAGAGTTGCTAAGGCATAACTGTGGACAGAGCTTTGTGCTCTGGAAGACAGAGTGTCCCTGCTGTTACTTCTCTCTCTGCCACCCCTACCAGTCACGCTCTGAAGTTGGGCTGCAGCCCTATTGATGTGTTCATTCCAGTTTCAAAGGAACAAGCATTTACTCTGGGAGAGTAAAATATTGATGACCTTGATGAACTGTGTTTCAGGAGCTGCCTTGGTGCTCCTTTCCGGTCTAAGCGAAATTACTTTGGCTTCCCAAAATGACTGAGCTCAGCGCAAAGTGGCACACGGATCCAAATGCTCTTTGAATATTTTGCCGTAAAAAGATGCCTCTTAGCAAGACTTCCTTTGTCTTCACTCCTAATGCTGGAAACGTTTTGCAGGTTTTATGGAATTCCCCACTGAGAAAAATAAAATGCTGACTTTAGACAGCCCACATTTTAATGATTGAATAGGTACTCAGCACATTGTAGTTGCTCAATAAAGACTTGTTGAAAGGAATTAAATTTTATCGATGGCTCGATGCCAAGAAAAACATCTGTTAGGATGATGCAAGTTCAAAGTCAGGTGCTCCCTGTGTGGCATATTTAGGCCAGGTGTTGAGTATAGGGACTTTAAACTGAAATGTTACAAAGAAGAAAGAGGGAGCATTTAAAGCTAACTCAATCAGAGTGATGCCTTATTTTTTCATATCATGATTACTTGTTTTCTCTCACCCTGTGATGTGGGCAGATAATGCCTCCATTCAGCAAGTGGGACAATTGAGACTTGGGACAATAAGAGTGTCATCTGGAAGATTAGCCGGTTAGCACGTGATACAACCTCAGAGGAACATGGAGGAGATTGACTTCAAGCAGCCACACCACACTGCCGCTCAGAAGAAAACTCCACTGAAACCAGAAAGGGTTGTTTCTATGCCAGATCTATTTACTCCTCTACCTCCACCTAATTTTTCTTCCCACAAGACTGAATTACTCATTGCTAGCACCACGCACATTCAAGTGTCATCTGCGTGGTATTCATTAAAATAGAAATGTAACACAAAATAGCTGTGAGATGTAGCTGCTTCTGCCAGAGGGTAAATGACTCCCACAGACAACCAGAGCCCTAACGGCCAGAGGACGGGAACCAGTGAAGGGTAGGCGGCAGCGAAGTAGAAGGCTCTGTGGTCTCCGTGGTCTTCGTGGGTGGGGTGGATACTGACTTGTGCCCCCCTCCACACCCCATCTTTAGTATTTATCAATGGGCAACAGTGACTCCTCCCTCCCCGTATTTCCCTCAGATGAGTTGGCTCGCTATACTGCTAACTTTCATAAACTTTGGGGGGGGGGTTAGTGCCCCTTAAACTTAGATAGATTTTGGTAGAAAGAGATTCATCTTGCATAATATTTACAATGCAAAGTAAATCCAACTTTGAGTATGATAGCTGAATACTTTTATTGCTGCACGGTGTCCAGACCGGTGTTACGATCACTGAATTTAACATGGTACACACCCATGCAGGGGCTTTGTGACGTGTGAATAAATGCCTAAATATTTGTGGTTCAGCACAAGAATAATTTCTGATGCTGACCTCAGATATACTTTTTATTTTCAAAAATTTGTTGGGCCTTCATTTAGGAGTTGGAGAAGTGAGGTAGAAACCTTAAAATCCAGAAATCTGGTGATATCTATGAATAAGAAACATTGACAATGAAGTTGAGTGTCTCTTAAAAATATGAAATCTGTTTTGAATACCCAAATAAATGCAGCAAAAATAATTTATTGATTTAGAGAATTCTGGGAACTTTCAGACCTAACATATGTTAATTATTACATTTTCTCATTACAACTCCCCCTTGGTAGTAGAGCGGCTGAGACCTCGCTGCCATGGGAACAGACCAGTTCCAGGAACTGGAACCCATATTCCAGGACCCAGGACATGATATCAGCTTTATATAGACAAGTTGATTTTAGAAACACTTTAGTGATTAATTCTTCTTTGGCTTTCTTCCATGTTACAGCAACAGCACTGTTTCCAAGGGCAAAAACATATTTTTGTAGGTGAAATAACTATACACTGAAAACATTGTGATCACAAACCTCACATCGCTTGGCTCTGAGTAAGCAAGTGGAACATTGTGGAATACTAAAAGGGAGTCAATAATTGTGGCTAAACTGAAGCCCTGTATTAGGGTAGCTTTGAATATCTTTTCAAAGAATATTTGTCAAGAGTGTTGTTTGTCTGCCAGTCAAATCAGCCTGATCATTCCAGCCACTGGGAGTGAGGAAGGAAATCAAACGGAGCCTACAGGGCCAGAGAGAAGAGAGGGAATAGAGAAAAGCGATGTGGTTAGTCTGGCAAAATCGTGCTCACTCATTTTCCTTCTGTAGAAAATACATACTGAACACCTACACAAGGTGCAAGCGTAGTCACTGCAGTGCTTCAACTTCGATGTATACTCTACTCTCTCTGGATGTAATATATACTCATGCATGCCCTTAATGAATGGCAGAAAGTAATACATTTCATAAAAGTGTAATAACAAATGTGCTGTGTCCACTCAAAGGAGTCTAAAATCATGCCCAATATGAGAAGTACAATAATATGGAATTAAAGAGATGATGTGGGACATGTGGAGGTGAGGGTGTATGGCCAGTAGCCACTGCCACCATCACAGCCACCTGGCCCATGCAGGCTCGAACTTGATTTGGACAGATGGCAATGAAACAATGGAGCCAAGAACTGGTGGGCCATTGCCTTTAATCCTAGCTCGCAGCCGGCGGGTGAGAAATACACACAGTGGGAAAACACTTCCCTTTCCATTCAGGGCTCCCAAAGCCACTGACTTATCCGAGTTTCCTAGAATCAAAGGTTTCTAGTTCACCAGACTTATTCACCTCTGTTCCCCATTTCCTTCTCTCTGCACAAACTCTGCACAAACTGGCTTCTTCTTCAGTACTCCGCCATCTTGGCTCCTTCTCCTCTTCTCTACACGGCCTTTCTCTGCTCTCCTCTCTAATGATAATCTCAGGAACAGAGAGAGAGAGAGAGAGCAAGCCCCTGTCTTCCCCATTTTAGAGTGTAGAAATCCAAACCTTTAAGCCAGTCTCAAAACAAAAAGCCTCTGATACAAAGTCACTTATCTGAGGTATAACGGGATTCCTCAAAAGTCTATAATGATCCTACCTGCTTACAGCCTGTCCCCCAAACCCAAAGCAAACTATAAGTGAGCATATATATCATATTTACAAACTTATTTGACCAACAGAGGGTCATTCCAGATAAAGGGAATATTATCCTAATAAATGTATTATATGCAAATAATCTTTACAAAGACACAAAACTAAGGAAGTATAAAATCAGCATATCAAACTAACTACTTGGCCAACAGAATATGAGGAGAAATAAAGTTAAAATATATATTAGTCCAACTTGTTTAGAATTCTTTCTTTCAGTAATTAGTGAAGATGTTATGTATCTACTTATTAAACAAGGAAGTTACACAGGGATTATATTTAAAAATAATATGAAAATTTAGTGTATGGCACATTGCTGAGTAGACCAGAGCTATAGTTGATATTAGAGGGAATACATAAGGCAAAGATTTGCTTCATGGTCCTAGGCAAAAGAAAGAGACCATGACGCCAAACATTCAGGACAAGTTCCCAGAGAAATGGGTGATACCATTAACCGAATTGGGAAATCAAAAAAAAAGGGAAGCTTTGCAAGAGAAAACGAATGAGCTCAGCCTCCGATAATGCCTTAGAGATCGCAATTCTGATAATCTAACTCCAACAGGAGTTAGAAATCCAATCTTGAAACCCAGAAGAGAGACTCAGATGGTAAATATAGATTCGAGAGTCATCTGCTGCCTAGATGCAATCACTGAGGCTGACAGCAGAGATGAGAGTGTTAAGGGAGTGATTGCAAGAGGAAAAAGGGCAAGTCAAGGACAAAGACCCTAATGTCTTTCTTTGAGGAGTGAAGATGTTGGATTTCTAAATAGTCACTGCTGCACCAGGTGAATTTCTTTCTTTCATTCTTTCTTTCTTTTTTTAACTTTCAAAATATATTAGGACTGTTGGCACTATGCTTATGACAGACATTCTCAATATGTTGCTGAGGAGTAGTTAGCATTTTATCTTCCTAGAGATTGGTGCTTTTAGCATTGCCCCAGTGAGTTGTGGATGGCACTAATGGTGGGGTTGATGGTGGTGGTTATGTGTATTTGTGCATGTTTTGGAAGGAAGGTAATAGCCAGATTTTCCTAATCAGAGAAGCACTAAATAGAGGAACGTATACAATTATTTCTAACATAATAATACAGTATTACTAAAGGCATTAATTTTTAAGTGCTGTGTGTCAACATTTACCCTTACAACAACTTTTGAGGTAAGACTTACTATCGTCTACATTTGATGTGTGAGGTTGTGAGTCTTAGAATAGTTAAGTGTCATTGCCAACATCACAAAACTAATAAGCAGCAGAAAAGTTATAACGACCGACTATGAAACTGGAATCTCAATCATTATATTTTCCAATCTTGTGATTATTTCTGAATCAATGGGAAATCATGATCTGCTGATTTATCTTAATATCATCATTTGTTCATTTATACCTTGCTTGATTTAATCTTATTTTACATATATAGTAAAACTCACTATTTCAGCATACAATTCTATGAATTTTAATGTATGTATGAACTCGTGTGACACTCACCATAATCAGGGCACAGGACAGTTTAGTTCCACCCCTAGGAGCTCTGGGATGCTTTCTCTCCCTTTGTAGTCACACATTCCCCCATGCCTCAACCTCTGGCAACCACTGATCTATTCCCCATCACTACAGTTTGCTGAGAATGTCTAATCTAAATGGAATTATATGGTGTGTAATCTTTTGAGACTGGCATGTTTCACTCAACCTATTGTTATTGAGGTTCATCCAAGTGATTAAATATATCACTACTTTGCTGAGTAGTTTTTCATTAGAATGACATTTGTGTTATTTTTTCACCAACTTTTTAGTAATTATAAATAGCACTGCTACGGACATTCATGTACATGTTATTTTTATAAATGTAAGTTTTCATTTCTTTTGGGTAAGTATCTAGGAGTTGGATTACTGGGTCATGTGATAAATATATTTATATTATTATTATTTTTAAGTGTTTGAAATAAGAGTAACCAGTTTTCACAGCTATAGGAAGCCATCTTGGTTATCAGTGAAGAAACTCTTTTAAAATTATGTTGCAAGTGAAGAAAAGAGGGAACCATGAATACAAGTGTTGTGGCAAACAAAATCTATGAAGAGTCAACTGAATTGCCAGATGTTCACAGGAATAATCTAGAACATTCTCCACAATCTACTAGGAAAAGAACTGAGGCCCCAATTCCTTGTGACTTGTTATATCATGAATTTTCATGAGTGAAGCCACAATGAAGCTCCTTAACCCACAGGCCCCAGAAAAGAATTGTCCTAGAAAGGAAAATAAAGCTCTTCTCTCGGGGAATGCCATAAGCTAAATGAGAGTAAAGCTAACAGTTGTGCTTAGAATGGTTTAAAGATGAAGATATATATGCTTTCTTTGAAACTGTAAGGAGTTTTCCAATGACATACATGCATATGTTTACTGAAAATTTCTCTATTGCAATGTTCTGAAGTTATAAACACTAATTTAAAGTCTTCTATAAATATTTAAATATGAGCAATAGCCTTTCGTAAATATAACATCATGTAAAGAAGTTGTAAAGTGCTGGTTCCATTTTGGGCATTTTGAGTCATTATATATAAAACAAATGTTTAATGCTAACCAAATATCCCACTATGTTAATAACTATGCCTCAAGTTATACTAAGCAACATGAGCTATGATAGCTTATAAAATCTATCTATTTAAGAGGAATGACCATTTGTTATACATCTAGCAATTATTGTAACATATTAACTCATTAGATGATGTTGTAAAATGCTTTGAAGACTGCTGCATTTGGTAGATAAAGAAAATACTGAAATTCTAGTATTTTCCCATTGAAAACGAGAAACAGAAAGGAATGCAGTGGTTTACAAAGGTATACTTACTGATGAAGTTCATTTCTAACTCAAATATAATTTCCTTTTTTAATTTATTCATTTTAGAGAAGGAAGAGAGAGAGAGGGGGGATGACTGAGAGAGAGAGAGAGAGAGAGAGAGAAAGAGAAAGGGAGAGAGAGAAGGAGAGGAGGAGGAGGAAACATCAACTCCCATATGTGTCTTGACCAAACAAGCCAGGGATTTTGAACCAGCGACCTCAGCATTTGAGGTCAATGCTTGATCCACTGAGCCACCACAGGTCAGGCACTCAAATATAATTTCAAAGATGAGAAATAGTTGCCCTAGAAGAGTGAATTTAATGGGAGAAAGGATTGCAAAAAAAGAATTCAAATGATGAGACTACTGTTTGTTTTACCTAAAGATTACTGATGTCATTGCATAGAAAGTAACTGCAGACTTTCTGTCTTGGGTTCCATATGTAAAGAGCTTGCATGTCACCGCTCTGTCCTAACAACAAGAAAAATGCTGAACAGACTAGAATTCACAACTTTTTTGATCTGTAAGGGAGGGGAGAGCATAGGGAAAATTTTTGTCCCCAAGATTACAGAGACACAAGGGGGAATTCTGGGGGCACATCTTCCTAGAGACTCAAGAGCAAAACAAGCAAAATTAGTTGTGGGAACCAGGCAGGAAGGAAAACCTATAATTGAGGGACTTCTAAAGGCTCAGTGAGTACAACTCTGAGAGTTAAAAAAATCTTCGCTTCCTTAACATAGTAAGAAAACTGTGATGTAGTCATGTCCTGCCCCTGACACACACAATAATTCTGGATAGCAACAGTAGCTGTGAAGACCAGCATAGATTTATGACCTCTGAGCATGTTCTATGCTTTTTTGACATGGATCAATGTCCAACTCTCTGTCTAGTTAGTGAAAACGAAGAAGACAGCTCAACTCTGGAGTAATGACAGATGATGTCCTACATAGTATTTATTTCTTGTATAATAAAAAATATTAGTTGTTTTTAAAAAGTGAAAGAGAATAATGAAAACACCAGCTTAGGAAAGAAACCAAACAAGTGATCTTTAATGAAAAGTAGACACCCTCACGAAAAGGAGAGGAAGGAGTGTTACCCAGAACACAAGACAGGAGCTCTGGGAAAAACTAGCTTTGCATCATCTCTCTGTGACAACTAGTAATTTTGATGTTTTCTTGAGAGGTTTTTCTTTGCATATTTCTTGATAATCATGTGCAATCTGTAGATTTAATGTTTAATACTGTTTTATTGCAAATAAAATGCCTGTTTTAATGCTCTGAGTGACCCCTCAATAATCTCTTATTTACTCTCTAAATTCCAGTGTCTTATTCATGTCCCTGAGAAACTATTCTACTGAAGTCAATGGTCTGGCCATCTGATCACCTGTGACCTAGCCTCCTGGTGATCTCTGTCTACAGCTTATTTGGTCAGGCAGAATATGGAAAGATCCTTTTATTAAACAGTACTGTAATGTTAACCAAATGAGATTGGAAGATGGTAATAAAAAAGAAGTAATTTAGGGCAAGGAAGTGGAAGGAAAGTGAGGCAAGGGTCAGTGTGGGTGATGCAGGGGCTGGAGATCAAGTGCAGGAATTCTGGGTTCATCGTGTGCCATTTTTAAGCTAGATACTTTCCCAATACTATCGCCCAGAGTGGCACAGCTATTGAAAGACCTCACCTCACTTTTTTTTTAAATTTTTATTTATTCATTTTAGAGAGGATACAGAGAGAGAGAGAGAGAGAGAGAGAGAGAGAGAGAGAGAGAGAGAAAGGGGGGAGGAGCTAGAAGCATCAACTCCCATATGTGCCTTGACCAGACCAGTGCAGGGTTTTGAACTGGCGACCTCAGTGTTCCCAGGTCGATGCTTTATCCACTGCGCCACCACAGGTCAGGCCCTCACCTCACTTTTGAGTAGAGGCCAAGCCATTATCATGAGTCTGAAGATTGGAATAAAGGCACCCAACTCAAAACTAAGAGTGTGAAGAGAAGCGGACCCAACTTAGAGTAGAGGTTTGGAAGAGTGCAAACACAGGAAGACCCTGAGGGTTCAGACCTGAAGGAATGAGAGTAAAAATCAATTTTGGGATACCAGAGCAGGCGCTTCTTAGCTGAGTATTAATGCCATTAATACTAATAGTATTAATAGTACTAATAGTATTAATATTATTTTTGGTTATAATATGCTGATTGACTCTAATTTTTTCCCATCTGCCTCAATTATGATATTATTTTAAGCCAGATGTTTTAGGAATGGATGCCTGGTTTTAATTAACTGATTAACTGAGGATTAATATCTGCTAACATTATCAGGGTAAATTCTATATATGGTCTGGGAGAAATGTTGAGTAGTGAAATGGTATGGAACAAACCACTCTCTCTACTGTCCGAAACCCTGTACCATAGGATCTAAGGGGTCAGCGTGAAAATATAGGCTCTTTCTGATTTCTATGCACTCAGACCAGACATGCTAACAGGATAACTATTTGCCGTGTAACACTCATTCTTCTCAAGGATCTTATTTCTCATTTCTGGAGGGATTTTACTGGCCTTAAGCAGAATAAACATAAAAATGGCTGAAGTGCAACATACACACATGACTGTCCATTTATGGAGTACACACATACCAGAATGAGTAGGGTAAGCACAGTTGTTCTTAGAACTAGATAGAACCTTTTTGAATACTGTTTGGCAATAGATAGTTATGGTGTTCATATTTGAAACTGAACTGAATAAGGAATGTGCTTTTATTCTATTGCCCCTGTCTATATTTCCAGATCTTTTTTAAGTGAAGGAGCTAAACTCAAACTTCCATATTCCTGGAAGCCACATTTTAGTTTTTTCTCAAAGAAATCATGCTGCACTTACCATATTAAAGAAAAAATATTTCAGCGTTCCTAAACCCTAAAATAGCAAGTATTTCTCTTTCAAAATATTTTTCATCATTGTCCAAGTGAATGCATATTTTCACAGTGACAGCCATCATATATGCTATCTCTTCCCTACATTACATCATACTGTTTCTGTTATCTACATAGTTTTCAGATTTATAATTTTGATAGCTAGTAACTAATGGTTTATAACTTACATGCCTCCCACTTGATGTAAGATAAAGAGTCTGTGGTATTTATATACTTATAGGAAATAAACACAGCTATCGTATAGCTATAGATGTCCACTGCTCAGGCCATGTTGAAATAATAGAGATTCTTGGTTATATCACTGTAACCAAGGCAAAGTCCTTGATTTGCTGCTCAAGTAGTTTAAAATTAATTTTGTTTTTATGGTGCTGAACATTGAATTTAGGCACAATTTTTTTGGTAGATAGTAATAATGTTAGATAGATCTAAAATAATGTGAAAATATCTCATAAGTGACCATCCATATTGTTAAATAAAAGGAGGAAAAGCATACATAATATATTTATGGTTTACCCATTACTAATCTTCTTTACACTGAGTGGCAAGATCCCTCGGAGTATCTCTAGAAATGTTTTGAGAATCAGTATAGAACAGTTTGTACTTGATTCTTCAGCTAACTCTTTGGGTCGATGACAGCTGCTCTTGCAATTAGCCCTTCCCCTGACCTCATGGTCAACCACAATAACCTTGGAGATTTTGGGAAAGGAAACTATTACTTTTAAGGTATCTGGACAAGACCTGCATGTGTGCAAATTAATAGAACTGTTTTCTGTGCTTTATTCTTTTTTTTTCTTTCTTGGTTACAAATTGTCCCCATCCATACGTGACAGGCACATCTGGTTACATACTCTAATGAGTGAAGAAATGGATCTAACAGGAAGGGGAAGCCATATAATACTCCCCAAGAATGTTTAAAAGAGGATTCCTCAGCCTTTCTTAGAAAACAGCAGCCTTAAGGGGACATCCCAGGCTTAAGGATAATTTGTTTGCTCGACCTAACCTCTTATATTTCAGAAGGAAGAAATATGTAGAATAAGATAATATTTACTAGGATGGGTCAAGAGTATAATAATGCAATACAAGAAACACAATTCTTAACAGATTGAAATGATAGTCTTATAATGTGCTAACTTCCGTTCCTTTCCTTATTACTTTTGAATCTTCCTATCCCATGGAGGGGTTGCAGGCTATGAAGATCTAGTCTTCAAGTCCATGTCTACTTAGTCAAAAAGGCAGACTGTGGCTCAGAATCTAGTTTGGTGTCATTTTGGGTGGAACATTCCCCATAGCTCTCTGTCCTTCTGCTGCCCTTTGAATTCTATCCGGTAGAGTTATCTACAAGCTATGAAAAATAGTTGAACTGGAGAATGTCATTCCATAGCAGATGTCCCCATAAGCCTGATACATAAGAAAACCTAAGAGTGAAGAGCAGAGTTGGAACAGTAAAGAAATAATGGCTGATGTGGGGAGTACTAAGAACAGCAAATGAAGATACAGTGTGAGAAAGAGAAGGGACTGAACATGGAGTTTCAGGACAAGCGAGTGGTGAGCGCTTAGCAGGGCTGACTAAGCCAATAACAATGATGGAAGCTTAGGTACACTGGATTGCAATACCACAGAAAAGCAGTTTTCTAAGCCCTTTTTATGGGGTGACATGTGTGAATGTGCCTAAACAGGGTAAGGGGAATAGGAGTGACAAACCAAAATGATAGTGTCAAATGAAGTCAACCAATGAATTCTCATGATCTTCCTAAAGGCCTGTGAAGTCAACATTTCTGAAGTACTGTTCACTCTTCATTGTCATGCTCCTAGAACCTTGCATAATAAAGAGAGATACACATCACCTTTTTTAGTCATATTTTGTGTATTATGATGACCTTGCCTAAATTACTTTCTAGAAAAATATGAAAATATAAATTAATAAACATTGGGAAAGTTGAATTGATAAAATAAGGACATTTTTACATAGTGATACCCAAATAACCTAAGAATTGATAAAAAATAAAAACATTTTTGTATAGTGCTACCCAAATAACTTGTTAAAATCCGATAACTTGTTAAAATCAAATAATCACGGCAAAAAATACTCTTTGGAATTATAGTTGTATGTCACAATTTCTTAAAAATGCAGAAAATACTTTTCATTTTACCCTTTGAGCTTCTTCAGTTTTCAGGGCACATATTAAAACCCATGGCATGAAGAACGTGGCTTTATTTGATTAACTGTTTATATGACAATGTACTTAATGACAATGGGAGCTACCTTGCTAACAGGGAAAAATCCATAAATATTTGTCACACTAAGCAAAAATATAAATGAATAAAGGGAGTTGCAACAAGTTTTAATAGCATAAACAACTACCAAATAAATGAACAATTTTAAGATAGTTCTAAGGGAAAAAAAAATGCCCTCCCCTGGGTATACATAAGGAATACCCAGGTGTAGACAAGGAATTAGTCATTAATGACAATGGTCATTCCAGGAATTCTTGAGGAAGTTAGCATTTTAAAATGTTTCCAGTAGAATTAAAATTTAAATCTTCCTGTGAAATATCATTTGGCAATGGTCTGAGTGGTCTTTACCCATGGAGGTCAGAGAGTACTTTGCAGAAATCACTATGAATAGATAACTCTTTTTATCTCAAATCTCTCATGTATATTGCCAAGCTTCCGGCACTCTTTCTATTTAAACTGTATCAGAGCAGTGCCTGGGAGACTGTGGATTAGCTTGAAGTTGCTGCTTGGACTGTATTAATAATATTAAACCAAACAGTACATGGATTATTCAAATTGGTGCTCTTGAATAAGCTCAAGACCTTATGTCAGGTCATTTCTAAGTGCCAAAATTTTTGATTTACGTAATCCTAATGGCATTGATCTTCAACAAAAACTTTTCTGTAAAACAGTTAATTTTTAGTTTTTTTAAAGATAGAGCTGTAACATGTATAGTCATTGGTTCTTACCAGGAGTCAATTTTATCCCCTGACCCCCATAGGACATGTGGCAATGTGTGGAGATATATTTGGTTGTCACAACCAAAGGGGGCTAGACTACTGGCATCTACTGGGTAGAGACCAGAAATGCTGCTAGATATCTTATAATACATAGACAAGCTCACTTCCACACAATAAGGTAGGTAGGTCCGATGTGTTTTTGGTGTCACTATTGAAGAACCCTGGTGAACAAGCATGATGATAAATCATCATGCAACTTGAGAAAGCACACAAACAGCTAAAGACACTTTGAAATTTTGATTTATGGTCATAAAAAATTCTGACATAATACATTTTTCCTATGTCTAAACTACTCCCCAATAATAAATTAGGCTTTCTTTGACACTGCATTAACTGTTTAAAATCACTAGGGAGCTATTCAGTAAGTTACTGCTTTGGTGTATTAAATACAGCCTTAGGGTATTTAAGAAGTTAAAGGAACTTACAAAAGTACTTAATTTACAACTGGGCATTAAGAGAACCAGCACATGTGAAAAAGACATAAATGCACTCAAAAGAAACACATAAACAAGCTTAAATGTTCAGAGGACATAAAGCAATCTAAGTTAGGTGTGTGCATGTGCATTGAAGGGAGGGGTGTCATTACTTAGGAATGACCAGAGGTGAGTTTTGATCTGAGTTTAAAGAAACAGAAAATTATAGGTAGGAAGACATTCTAGTAGTTTAGTAGCCCTTGTTAATGTAAAACAGAATGTGGTTAATTGCTAATTCAATTTCCTGAGAGTTTTCAACAAATAAGAGTTCAAGAAAGTGATTAGTATCTACTGAGTGAAAACTGTTTAAAGCTAATTCATCTTTTGATTAATTTTGAATGGATTTTTATGATAATGTTTACATATTATGAGTACCTAGAATATGGTTGATTAAGGTAAATATTTTAATTTAAACATTTTTTCACCATGTCACCTATTTAGCACATTAATCATATGGGAAGAGAAGCTGACTCAAATCTATGCTTGTTCTCTTTATTGAAAAGAATTGACAAGTTTTAATGGGAGTCCTTTTAAACATGGAGGTTTAAATTCAGTGAGGATAAGTTTTATATTTTCTTCCAACAAATATTTTTGAGTAAAAGAAGAAATTATAACTCTGACTGTGCAATTCTTTCCCCTCCTTGAATAACCAGTGGAGAACTTTCTGCACATGCAGGAGGGCTGGGAGGCAGAACCAGACAAGTTTGTGAAAATCAGAAAATATACCACTGATAAAATAATAGTGTTAAGAGCAAATCTTTTCCTTTCTTTTCTAAATATGCTTCATTCATTGACCTTTTTGGATATAACATAACATTGTTTGGGTGAAAATAACTTCATGACCGAATGGTTACTAGAGCAAATGAAGAAATGTGAAGTAGTACTTCCTCCTCAGCCAGGGCCTTGCTATCTTTTGATCTCCATTGTGACTAGAACCCCAAAGAGAAAGTAATTACCATGATGGCTATCAACAGACCTGCGCTGGTCAATTTGATATGTTGACGTGGCTGGGCCACAGTACTCAGATATTTCATCAAATGTTATTCCAGTTACTTGTGATGTATTTTTTAGATACTATTTGATTCAGTAGGCTTTCAGTAAAATGAATTACCCTCCTTAGTATAGGTGGCCCTCATCTAATCAGTTGAAGGCATTAATAGAAAAAAGACTGATTATTCTAAAAGAGGAAATTCTACCAGCGCATTGCCTCTTGGCTCAAAGTGCAATTTTGTTTTGGGACAACCTGTTCTGTAGAGTTTGTATTCACCAACTTCCACAATCATGTGAACCGATTCTTTAAAATAGATCCGTTTCTCTTCTTCTATCTCTTTGTTTATTTGAATATAACTATAATATATATAGACATGTATATACATATATAATACATATGTGAAAATAATTACACAGCATATATATTTTTATATTATACACACAAACACATACACATACCCTATTACATCCTATTGGTTTTATTTCTCTGGAGAATTCTGACTAACACAAGGTTATAGATCTGGACTGCAGGAAATCCTTCACACTCTCTTCTCTTCCACACATATTTTGCATACCTATCTATGTACCAGGTACTGCAATAATGGCTGAAGATAAGATGGTAAGCAAAATCAGATATTATCTCTAGTGGTCTTGGAAAAAGTAGATTTTAAGCCAATAATAAGCATTAAAGATAAGAGGAGATGTTTTATAATTATTAGAGGTAAAAAGAACATTTAAAATATATCATAAGCCTAACTTGAATATATATAATGCCTGACTTTCTAAACACATAAATGGAGATTGTATAACCTAAAGATAGATGTATAAATTTACAAGAATGGTGAAGAACTTTAAAACAATTTTCACTAGCTGACAGAACACACAGATACAAAATGAGTAGGAAAATAGATTGAATAATTAATAAGGATCAGAAAATTAACAAAATTGACCTTTTTCTTATATATATGATTGAAATCACCTTTACTTTTTTCATGAGAACATAAAACTTTTAAAAAACTTAACCATAAGTTTGGTCATAAATAAAGGTTTCAAGTGTTTCTTTTTTCTTTAAAATTTGAGATAATTCAGGATATATTTGAGAATTTGAGGAGTAAGCTGTAACTAAATAATTAGAAACCCCTGATGGCCTGAACATTAAATAAAACATTAAATAATAATTTCTTTTTAATTTATGAATTGATGTTAAAAAAATAAAATATTTTTTATATGAGTGGTATATCCTATGAAAAATGTGGCTAACACAATGCTAGGGCCCTGGCCACACAGCTCAGTTGGTTACAATGTGGTCCTGATACACCAAGGTTGCAGGTTCGATCCCCAGGCAGGGCACATACTTAAATCAACCAATGAATGCATAAGTAGGTGGAATGAGAAACTTATGTGTTTTTTTTTCTCTCTTTTATTCTTTCTTTCCCTCTCTATTCCTCTCTCTAAAAGTCAGTAAATAAATAAATAAAGACCACCTGGGAAAAATTTATACCTGACATGCACATATTAGATAAGACAGAAATACATGATTCAGCTTCCATCCCAACATGGGAACACATGACAATACAAACAGCAAATTAATTTTAAGGGAATGGAAGAAAATAAATTATATAAAAAAGAGAAATAAATTTAAAACTTTTAAAATATATCATATAAACTTCAACTAAAGGTTTATAAAACAAAATAAGTGTGATAACATGATATATAAAAATAGATAATTAACATCAGGATTAAAAGGGAACACACTACAGATAGTACAAGACACCAAAATAGTTATTAACAACATATTATGAGCACCAGTAAGTATGACAATTTGCATTTATTTTTTTAAAAATTCTTTACAAAAATAACTTACCAAAACTGAAAAAATGAAACAAAAATCTGAATAAGATTTTATAAAGAAATTAAAACTATTACTTCCTCACATAATAGATCCAACCCTATTTGGCTTCACTGGGTAATTTTTTTCAAATGTATTAAGTAGAATTAATATCGAGAACTGAACAATTATTCAAGATATTTACACTGAAAAATCAAAACATTATTGAGAAAATATATTAAAGATTTAAACAAATAGAGGGCACAGTATATTCATAAATCAGAAGACTCAGCATTGTAAAATTTTAATTCTTCCTCAAATAATCTATAGAGCCTGACCAGGCGGTGGCGCAGTGGATAGAGCGTCAGACTGGGATGCGGAAGACCCAGGTTCCAGACCCTGAGCTCGCCAGCTTGAGCGCGGGCCCATCTGGCTTGAGCAAAAGCTCGCCAGCTTGGACCCAAGGTCGCTGGCTCCAGCAGGGGGTTGCTCAGTCTGCTGAAGGCCCACGGTCAAGGCACATGTGAGAAAGCAATCAATGAACAACTAAGATGTCGCAACAGCAACGAAAAACTAATGCTCAATGCTTCTCATCTCTCCGTTCCTGTCTGTCTGTCCCTATCTATCCTTCTCTCTGACTCTCTCTCTGTCCCTGTAAAAGAAAAAAAAAATCTACAGATTCAGCACAATCTTAATACAAATTTGTAAACTCTGAAATGAGCATGGACATATACAGGGCTGAGGATAGCAAAGGCAATATGAAAGTACAAACTAGGCAGACAAGACAGTAAGATTTTTCAAGAGATAATCAAGCTATACTCATTAACCCTTTGAGTAGTGAGTTTTTTACATGCTCACTGACCCTCGGGAGTGAGTTGTTGTTATTTTTTTTTTTTCAAAAAATGACATTAGTTCCAGTTATAGTTTAATTAACTTAAAATCATGTTTGTTTGATAACCAATTTATAGAAACAAGAAGAACATACATTTGCCTTTTATTAATCTTGCCTTTCACATTTTTAAGATAAAAATTTTTGTACGATCGCACTCTAGATGGTCAGGAGGCACGAGGACGTACATGACCGTTTATGCTACCCCAAGGGTTAGGGCAATTCCATAATGGTTCAAGGAAAGGCAAAGTGACTAATAATGGAGAATAAAGTCAGGAAATCAGTCCACACAGACAAGCATCTGATTTATACCAAAAGGATGCTATGGGGGAAAAAAAAATACAATAGAAAAGAAAAAGATCTTTTCAAAAAGCAATGATGGGTCAATTTGTTATCCACATGTATTTTTTTAAAAAATGTTCCTTGGCCCCCATTTCTTATTATACACAAACACAATTCCAGATGGATTGCAGATCTAAATGTGAAAGGAAAAACAATAAAGCTTTTAGAGGAAAACACAAGGACATCCTTCTGACCCTAACACTGGCAAAGATTTCTTAAACAAGACACAAAAGGACCCAACTATAAACAAAGAGACTAAAGATGAATTTCTTTTTAAATTATACACTTGAGGTCATCAAATGACACCATTAAGAGAGTAAAAACACAACTCAAAATTGGCAGAAGTTATTCTTCATACTTATATCTGTCTGCGAATCACTTACAGAATAGTATATAAACAACCACAACAAATTAATAAGAAAAAGACTCTCATATAGGAAAAAAGGCAAAGGACTTGAACAGACCCTTAAAATCAGAGGATATTAAGTGGCTGACCCTTAAAAACAAAGAGTATTAAGAGGCTGCTTTAATTAAATAATCATGAGGGAAATACTTATTAAAACCACAATGTGATAAAACTGCACATACACCAGAATAGCCAAAATGAAAAAGACGTTCAATATCAAGAGTTGACAAGGACATGGAGCAACTGGAACCCTCAAATACTGCTTATGGGAATGTAAGAGGTTTATCCTCTTTGAAAAACTGATAGAATCTTCTATAGGTAAGTATACACAGATCCTATAATGAAGCATTTTTCCCAAATGTATACGCAGAAGAAAGGAGTTTATATATTTCCTGGCCCAAAGTGGAAGGTACTCAAATGCCTATGGATAGTAGAATAAATGAGAAAATTGTCATATATTCACTGAAGGGAATCACACATTTATAAAAATGAACAATATGTACCTATATAAAAATTATAAATGAATATCACAAATAAAATACTGAACAATTTTAAAAAGCCAAACACAAAAGAACACATTCTGTCACATTAAATGCTTCCATTTATTTAAAGAGACCAGCAGAGCCAAGGTAATCTACTCATAGAAGTCATAAGAGTGGTTAACCTTATCAGAAAATTGTTTAATCTCTGGTAAGGAAGGTATAGACTTACAGGGAGCAGTAGGGCTACTTTTGGGGTGCTGATAATGTTATGTTTCTTTACCTGGATGCTGGTTAAATATGCAGGTTCCTTTTTTGAAAAACGATCAAGCTGTACACTTATTATATAGCCACATTTTTTATATATTATTCTTTAATTAAAAAGAAAACCAACCATAAATAAAGACCTGAGCTCTGGAGGCAAAGTGCTTGGGTTGAAGTCATGGCTCTCTCACTTAGTAGCTAAGTAAGCCTGGGCAGGTTACTGACCTGTGCTATTATGTCTATTTCCTCATATGGCATATAGCCATAAAAGAGTATTTAGTTTCAAAGAGTCATTGTGAGAAATAACCAACTGAATGCATTTAAAACACATAAAGCACTACCCATAACAAAGTTACCACAGTCAATTAGTGGTTGCCAAAAAAAAAAAATGGCTTCTAGACACCTTCAGCTAGAACTCAGCTGAAATTTACTTCCATAACAAGGAGCTCAATCATAGCAGAATCTAAAAAGGCCCAAATGCACTGATGGTTTATGGAACAGAGCATCTTATTTTGTTTTGTCTTACAATAAGATATCAAGGAGGACAATTTCCTCCTGAACAGACTGGCAGAGTTGCCAGGGAGAGGAGTGTGGTTATTTGTGAGTTTTCTAAGAATCCTGTGGTCTCTAAGTGTCAGGGCAGTATGGTCCTTAGGTGGGTGCCTCCGTCTTAAGCTAGAGCTGCAGTGTTCTCCCACTGGGATTCTTCAACTCCTCTACGGTCAGCCTCGGCTTTCAGAGAAGCTAGGTTGAATGGGTTTTATTCACCAGATGTCAGCTCAGAATAACTACTGTGAGGTGTCTTGAAGTAACTATGAATTGGGTAGTAGAAAGAGTCAAAAGCTCTGAAGAACATCATATTATCAAAAGAAATGCTTAGGACTTATTTTGTTCCGAGCTTATTTATTGGCTTAGACCTAACAAAAATAATCGTCTCAAGAATCAGTTTGGTTGACCTTCAATAACCAGGCAACTTTTTAAATCTCAATTGATTAATTGATTGTTCTACTTTTTCTGAATTGCTTCCCCAGATGAAACAAGATATTTCAGTAATTGCATAGACTCTCCCTTTGATGGCCAGTAAATGGTTGAGGGCAGATCTATTTCCTAGGAACATTTTAATAGGTAAATACATGATGGTCCGTTAGGCCTCTAACACTTCTGTTGTTTTATTTTCCATCTTCACTATCTCAGGACCATATTAGAGAACACACTGTTTATTTGGAAACTTCTAAACAAGGTAGAATTTTCTACAAATCAGTAAAATCCAGTATCTCAGATCTCTTTTTAAAAATGTATATAGGTTTATCTTAATAAAATAGAAGCAACCTGGAAGTTTGCATCTCATAAAAGCCCAGATGGCCATATGTAAGGCATAGGTCTAATTTTGATGTGATGAACACAAGAGGGCATCTGATTTCACAAGAATAGCCCCATGGGTACAAAATGAGGAGCATGAGTGTGTTGTTTGCGGTAAATGTTTGGTAGACATTATTGTTTGGACTTCATTGGTTTCATTATAGAGGACGAACAGTATGGATGGAGTTAAATCATGTAATCATTTCTACGTAATTAAAAGAGGAAGTAATTTAACCATTTGTCCCATAAAGACATGTAGATATGCTGGGGTTAATAATAATTAATCTTCTATTAAGTAAAACACAAGATGTGGTGATAACGGAGAGGCTATATTGGCATTATATTCTTGTGATGCCATGTTCAAGAGTTTAAAAGAGTGAAAATTTCTGCAAATGTTTGAGAAAGAAAAATTAAGGAGTTCAAGTATTTATAGGAAATAAAGTAGTTGAGAAAAGGCAAAAAATTACACGCTCACTTTAATTATGTAATATATTGGACTAACACAAAAAGAATATAGTGGGCAACCAGAGAAATGAAATAAGAAAATATAAGAAAGAAAATATAAGATTGCTTACACTAAACACAAACTTTAATTCAAAGGTCTTACAAGGAAGTTATCTGTTATCTACACCTGATATCATGTTCTTGATTCAGGTATAGCTGAGATAACTCTCTACTTCTGGACTGAAACTATTTTAAGGCATTTTAACCCATTTTAGCCTCTGAGCTCCATCTCTAGAGGGGAATGGATATACACGTTTAAGAGCTGTAGTACATTTATAAAGGGAATTATGGATCCATGAAATACATGCTCTGGAGTTGAAGAAACCATTGAAGTAACAAAACTGATCATTTCCAGTGAGTTCAATTTGTCCTTTTTTATATATCTAATTTTCAGGTTGTCTGTCAGGTAGTGTGTTCAAAGGTGTCACTTTTAGCATGGCAGCTTACAACTGTTGGGCATAAAGCTGTGTACGTGACAGTCACTTTTTGTGATACCTGAGAGAATCAAAATAAAACAAGCTTGGTTTGCCACTGCTGTTAAAAAAAAAAAAAAAGCCAATTTACTGTACACAATCTTTAAATTCCATTTCCTTTCATTTTTGTTTCATAGCAAGAACTTACTTTACTAAAACCTTGCCTTTAATATAAATTTCATTCTGGATGACCAAGGTAATAACTTAACAGCTGTCTCACTACCACATGCGGTGTTGATCCCAATTCTTGCTTAACTGGATTTTCAGTGTTTTAGCTTCCACCAGACCAGAGAACCAATCCCAGATTCCTTCCATTTTCTTGACTTTTGCTTTGTTGCCCGCTGTCCACTCCCAGTTCCATCCTCTCTAACAATTAGAGTCCATGACTGAGAACACCTGGCTCTGACTAACATAATCCCGAAAGGAATGCATTGGGTAGTTCACAGAATTAACAGGAAACAGAAGAGCACCGATCTACACATGAGCAGAAAGCAAAGGCAGCCAGAAATGCTGAAAAGACCCCCTGATAAGAACAACTGGTTAAAAATGCCGTGGCCACTGCTCCAGAATGCTGTCTACACTGGGACTAATCGCATTACTACCTCTGCGAGATACTGGCCCCTGTGGCTAATTCCACTGCTATAAAACCAGTACATGCAGAATAAGGGGTTTTCTGTCCCTGCGTCTATGCATCACTCCATAAAGCCAAGTTTAGGATGAAGGCATTCGAGTGGCTGAGCTTAGATTTTGCATTTGTGTTCTATATATCAGGGACCTGGGTATGTTGAAATCATGAGACTAATCCACAATACCAGAGAAATTTCAAATCCCTTCAGGAAAAGAAAAAAAGATGACAATTTTTTACTACACAACCTATAGTAAATTTTCTTGCTCGATTTTATAATAGATAAAAAAAATGCATGCATGCATACATTCTTACATGCATACAAAGGAAGATTTTTCAGGCTTTCAGAGAAGACCCTGGAAAAGGATATATCATCCTTTGTTTATCTGCCTTAAATCTTCTATGCTTCTTATCTCATTTATCTGTTTACCATGACATACATTCCTAACAACATGGGAAATTCCATAAGGAAAGAGAAGATGTCTTATGAAACCAGCATCTGCTACACTCCAAACAGAAGATGTTATACAGAATATGTCCCTGATAAGTGACTATTGATTTATTGATTCCTTCAGTCAATATCTCCTTAAGTACCAATTGATTCATGAGCAAAAAGGAAGGCTGGGGTGTCAGAAGTAACTCACAGATAAAAAGAGAGTGTGACATTGCATCAAGTAGAGATGAAAAGAACTTGGGAATTTATTTTCTTTGAAATCCAAGAAAAACAAATGGAAATGACAATTGTCAAAGACTGAGAATTGAATGTACATGATTCATTTTTTAAAAGCATACTCAATGCAACTACAAAATCTACTTGTTAATATGCCATGTGTAACTATCATAACATGCAATGGTTTTTTTAAATTTGTTTTTCTTGTTTATTTGAATTGTTTTGTTTTTCCCCAAGAAAATAAATAAAGAAAAGCCCAGGCTAAAGCCAGATTCATCTAGTATTAGATAGTTATAACTTTATAATGTAAATCTAGACATCTGAAATAATGACAATAACCTTGTAAAGTATCTTGTACCAGCTTCCTTCACAGCCTCCGTTTCTGAGTTTGTCATTTTGCATGAATTAGTATTGGTCAATAACATTATACAGATTATATTGACCCCAAAAGATAAGTTTTACTTACACTAGGCTGAAACAATGGCAAGTTAATTCAGTTGCAGGTCCAATTGTATTTTTCAAGCAAATTCTGAGGGGGCAAATTCTTACAAAGAAATACATTGAACTCTTTAAAAACTCAAGAACATTTCTTAATTAAAATGTCATCGCTGAAAAATTCAATTATGCTTTAATGTTTACTCAGCTGGTATTGACATATAGAGATGTATTTCAACATGATGGCAGTATTGAATGGTCTAGAATTTTAATATGCAGAACTTATTAGTAATTATGGGAAATAACTCTGAGGCAGATCAGCAAAGGTCCAAGTAAACTTGGTTATGGGTAAAAATTCCAAGTGAGAAATGCAAAGATAAAAAAAAAAATTAACCTGAGGTCCTTGTCTTACTTATTAATTAAAAAAAAAATCCTGACTAGGCGGTGGTGCAGTGGATAAAGCATCAGACTGGGATGCGGAGGACCCAGGTTTGAGACCCCGAACTCGCTAGTTTGAGCGCGGGCTCATCTGGTTTGAGCAAAAGCTCACCAGCTTGGACCCAAGGTCGCTAGCTCGAGCAAGGGGTTACTCAGTCTGCTGAAGGCCCACGGTCAAGGCACATATGAGAAAGCAATCAATGAACAACTAAGGTGTCACAACAAAAAACTGATGATTGATGCTTCTCAGCTCTGTCTGTTCCTGTCTGTCTGTTGTCTGTCCCTGTCTATCCCTCTCTCTGACACTCTCTGTCCCTGTAAAAAAAACCAAAAAACAAAAAACAAAAATACCCTGATAGGAAAGCATAAAAATAAACATGCTAAAATCTTCATACCTATCAAAATAAATTTGTATATGCATGCACAGATATTTGAAAACCAAACCTGTATATTGGGAGAGAAGAACAATGCTGATAACAACATGGTACCTGCAACAACCTTATATCTTTAGTAGGAACATGGGTGGGTTATCCACAAGGGAACAGACATGGGAATGGTGTCATGGTCAGTTGTGATGGAGAGGATCAGGACCAATTATCCTTACGCTGTTTCTGATCCCTATACTAGGCCCCTGGGGAATACATTCACAGAAGGGACTCCAAGGAAATGGGACAGTATCTATTACTAGATGCATTTGGTGCTAACATCACTAAAAGGACCTCCTACTCCTGAGAAGCTGGAATGAAACCACTTAGCCACAGGTTCTCTTAGCCTCTTTAGTGCAAGTCCCAGTCCAGAGGGAGATTTAAGTGGCCTTAGTCTTTGTTTCTTCTACCCAGCCCAGCAAGCACCTGTATATTGATCCTTTGGATCTCTGTGCACTGTGAAATGAAACAGGCAGAAGAGAGCAAAAGAAGACTTCAGCTCAGACTTGAAGCAGATGAACCCTTCTCCACTGACCTTTTCCAATGCTCCTTTCCATGTTTCCAATTAGCCTTCTTAAAATCAGAGAAGCAAAATGATTCAGGCTCTCTGGTTTTCAAATTGGGCTGTACATTAAAATACCCTAGGCAGACCTAAAAGACACTGATGCGTGGGCCCCAAATCCAGATATTTTAATATAATTAAACAGGGTTTATAGACTGGGCATCCATCAAAAACTCCCCAGATGTTCTAATAACCAGCTGAGGGCGAGAACAACTGACTTAGACTAGGGGTAATGCAATAGCTACAAAGAATGGAGTGACCAATAAGGGAGCATGGAACCCAGAAAGATAGTGAAGAGACAAACAAACAGAAATGACCTGGTAAATGATAGCACACTAGGTGAAAGAGCTTTATTATTATTTGGCTGAACCACAATCCACTTACTACTAATTCTTACTAATTCTGACTGCCTATTTTTTTTTTAACTCTGAATTGAAGTAGGCAAAAATTCTACCTTAATCAGATTCTCTAGATGTAATGAGAGTTTGCTTTTTTGCCTATTTGATTTTATTCAAAGATACAAATACTCTAAAATAAATTTCTAATCATTCTCTTCAATAAAATTGGGACTTGGTCAATATAAATAAAAAGAGAAAATATTATCTTGGAAAGAGTATCTTCAACAATTTCTATAGGCCATCAAGATTCTTCAAAACAAAAAGATGTTTAAAATTTTTTTTATGTCCCTGGCCAGTTGGATCAGCGGTAGAGTGTTGGCCAGGCGTGTGGAAGTCTCGGGTTTGATTCCCGACCAGGGCACACAAGAGAAGTGCCCATCGGCTTCTCCACCCTTCCCCCTTTCCTTTTTCTCTGTCTCTCTCTTCCCCTCCTGCAGCGAGGGCTTTATGGGAGCAAAGTTGGCCCCAGGCGCTGAGGATGGATCCATGGCCTCCACCACAGACTCTAGAATGGCTCCGATTGCAGGGGAGCAAAGGTTCAGAGAGGCTGAGCATTGCCCCTGGTGGGCATGCCGGGTGGATTGCCATCGGGTACAAGCTGGAGTCTGTCTGATTCTCCCACCCCCACCCTACCCCGCTTCTCGCTTCAGAAAAACACACACACACAAATTTTTTTTTTAACTTCTTTTTTTTTATTTTATTTTATTCATTTTAGAGAGGAGACACAGAGTGAGAGAGAGAGAGAGAAAGAGAGAAAGGGGGGACGAGCTGGAAACATCAACTCCCATATGTGCCTTGACCAGACCAGTGCAGGGTTTTGAACTGGCGACCTCAGTGTTCCCAGGTCGACGCTTTATCCACTGCGCCACCACAGGTCAGGACCACATACAAATTTTTTTTACAAGTATATTAAACAAGCACTGGTCTTATGATCAAGGAATCACTACACAATCGGAAAACATGATGAGAGGAAGAAACTAAATTAATTTAAACTATATTAATGTTAACATCTGTTAACATACTTGAGTGGCAGGTAACAAGACTAAACTCAAACAGGCCAAAGTAGTAAAGGACATGTACTAGGTTATATGAAATAAGAAATCGAAACGTGGGGAAGGTTACAGCTGCAGTTTGGTCAGGATTCCAGCTTGATCTCTCTGCAGTCCTTGGAGTTTCATCCTCCCTGTACTGGCCGTGTCCTCAGGCGACCTCCACTGTGCTAGCAAATGGCAGCCAGCAGCTACAGGATCGGCCCCCAAACCTCTTTGCAGCCCTTTTCTTTGCAACAGAAAGAAATCTTATCTATTGACTGTGTTCTTACAAGAGTTGGAAAGGAAATTACATTTTCACTTCAATTCCCAGCAAACAGCTCCTAAAACCTTACTGTCCCAAACTGGGCCATTTGTCTATCTCTGAACCCATCACCATGGCTGGTGAGATGAAATGAACAGAATGGTCTGAGCAAGTCAGGGCCCACTCCTGAATCTGGTGGTGGGACTAGCCTTTCTAGAACCGTATGAGTCCCCAGATGTCTGGAAAATATAAATGGAGGGAAATTATTGCACAACAAATTGAATCCTCCTTTTGACTTCTTAATATGTACATACATACAGAGAGAGAGAGAGAGAGAGAGAGAGAGAGAGAGAGAGAGGAATACGGCTAGCTAACAAACATGTACAACAGAAACTTCTTACAGGAAACTCACGAGGGAACCAAGGTAGCTGGGTTTCAATTTAAATTCTGCCACCTAGATTTGTGTCCTTGCTTGGACAAGTCACTTACATTGTTAAAATGAGTGTGTTTGGCAAAGTGACCTATTTCTAAGATCCTGTTCAAACCTAAAATTCTTTAAGTTTATATCTCTAAAACATGGTGCACCTGAGATGCTGGTTTTCAGTCCTACATATATTAAAATACAAAACAAAAAACCTTTAAGGAATAGACCTGATTTATGGTCTTGGAAAAGCTGTCCCAAGGGCATTAATAAGGCTTCCACTTTCCTTTGCTAACCAAGGCACCTCTGTTCTCTTTAGCATCCAGTGATGGAGCCAATGCCTTGTTTCTCTTCCCCTGCTTCCCTAGGTGACTGATAAATCAGAGCAATTTCTCTGACTTGTATAAGAATGGATTTTCCTGTATTTGTTTTAAGACTTCCTAGAATGATTCACTTTGCCACCACAATTCCGAGGCGCTCGCACAATGTTATATGACACAGCTAAGGTAAATTTATTGAGCCTCTCAATTTTAATTAGTTTTTTTCTCATATTTTCTCTGAAAAGCTAATCCCCTTTTAATGAAATTGTAAAATATAAGCAAATCTTACATGGCACTTTTATCACCTGCTCATTTGAGATCAAAAGTCTAACTGTACTGCCTTCTAAAATTATATCAAATTTTAAGTGCATATTAAAATGGTAATTTTTATCTCAGATCAATGGTTGAGCTTTCATTTATCTGAGCAAAATAAAACAATGCAGACAGTGGTTTAGTGTTGTATTTCAACATGTTTTATAGTACTAAGATGTTATTGTAATGATTTTATCACTGTTTGAAGTAGAGTAGGAAGTGGACTCTCAATTCGAAAACTTAATAGAGAGGCCTAAACTTTCCATCAGAAAGGAAATCTGCCAGATAATCTCTCTATAGTGAAAAGGGAGATGCTTTCATATCGCAACCGAGTTTTATGATGTAAAAAAGTACCTGCTGTTACTGATGATTGTAAAATTCTCACGCACGTGTGAGTGTCCAGCTTAATAGTGTTATTCCTTTCGTTCAGTGACAAAGGAAATATCTGTACTCTAGTCTCTCTTCTAACTTTCCAGCTGCATCTTTTGCATTTGATACCTGAAATGGCTTTTTGGATCTATGAACGAGCCCTGTTATATTCTACCTTTAATTGGGGCTCCCCAGTTTATATTGTTTTAACTCTCTTCTTTATTTATGATCAAAGTAGAGGCTCACTCTTTAGCGTTATGCCAACAATTTACAACCCGCTCATAAATGCTCCTGGTCTTGTGATTTATGGTGGCCCTCCTACTTTCTGTCCACGACCTCCTTCTCCCAGGTCACCGCTCATTGCTCTTCTCTGGCAACCAGTTGAAATTCATTAGCTTAGGGACCTGTTGAAAAAGGAAAGCCAGAATTGAAACAATGTCTCCACTATCTCCAGGCTCCTGAGGCCAGTGCGTTCAAAGAGTGGACGATAACTATTTGTAACGGTCTGTCCTGAGCACTTCTTAGAACATAACTTGAACTTTGATGGCAATTCTAGGTAACACTCTCCAGAGGAAAAATAAAAGGCCAAACAAGTTTTCGGTAATGAAATTAATTGAGAAAAACCAGTCTCACTGTCAAAAGAGAAGAACCTTGAGAAGAAAGGCAGCTTCTAAAGGTCACTACACAGCGTGCTGTAATCTTTACCATCTGTGTTCAGGCTGCTAAGATTCGAAGACTGTCATATGCAGTCTTTTTTTTCTGAAAATAACAGACAAGGAAAAAAAGAAAAGAAAAAGGAGGCTTGCCCAACAGGGAGCCTGGATGTACTTAGCTAGATAGAAAACAAAACACTATATGGTATAAACTTAGAAGGACCCTTAATTTTCCTTCCCCTTGACCTACATGGACCCACAGATAGTTTCAGGAAAGTAGCGGCAAGAGAACTTAAATAATTTCATCACCCCAGAATGGAATGCTATGTTTCCAAGGACACCAGACAGCTCCAATCAATGGGAGCACTCTCCCTTGTCTAATGCCATATTCCGATGAAGGCTAATGAAGCCTTCTCCATTTTTTTTTTTCTAATAAAATAATGTTGCTACTTTTTTAAATGAGCAGAAAATGAACTTGGATTCTCTTTATCTCAAAGGTTTGTCAGGCATATTGGAAATCTAGAATCTTGTGATTCTATATACACAGAAATGTAAGTGCCTCCTGTTAGAACAACATTTGTCACACAGGCTTTCTAGAAGACTTATAACAAATGCACCAAATGTCATTGTTACTAAACATGATTATTCCATACACTCTCATTTCTATGAATCTGTAGTGGTTTTATACAAATAAGAAATGATTGGAAAAGAAAATAATTATGTACACTATTTACATGAGTACATTTATATATTATAGTGTTTATATATTTACATATGTATATATGCATTTATACTTAAGTGTTATGTAACTATTATACAGTGTTATTTATTAGATAAATTATTATGCATAAAGATTAAGTGACTTTATTGAAATTTTGTGTATTCTGTTTAATTAGATAAGGTGTAAAATGCTCTGTTTTATTGCCCACCCTTATATACAAAGTCAAATGTTTTCAATAATGTTCTTGGATATCAGTTTCCCTTTTTATTCCTAGAAATCCAATTTTTAAAAAAGATTTTCAGTTCTAATTTTTTTTCCTGTAGTACTACCTCCGTCTATGTGTTGCCTCAGCTGAAGAGATAAATATTTGTGCCCATGAATTCTTTTATACTCACGGACTCAGGAGGTTCGGAAATACAAGTGTGGTTCTGAAGATCTGTGATGCCCATGTACTGTCATTTAATGAAACATCTTCTTTGTGTTTGTCCATGCCATTTTAACCAGGGGAGGGGTGGCAGGCTTCACAAAGTATGCTGGCATCTAAACTTTCTAGACAAAGCCAAAGCTCACTCGATCTGTTTTTCCCGTCTGCGAATGTCTTGATTTGTTTCTGAGACACAGAACAGGAGGCCAGGCTCCGTGAAGTATGTCATTGCATCCACAGTCTCCAAAGAAAAAAGGATCCATAAAACCTTAGGCATAAAAATAATAACACTCCAAATGCTAGTTAATAAAATGCTCCACCTCTTCAGGAGAAAAAAAAATACTTTATTTGTATTCATTAGGGTGACCTAAGCACTCATTTGCATGCTTTATTATACCTCTCTGGTGTGATGTAACAGTGTGAACCATTGAAAATAAAGCACGCATATCATATTGTTTCGTCTGTCCATGTAGTTGAAACACAGGTATTCTTTGTTCCTCGCTTTCTCCACCCGCCTTTTTGATTTCTTCCTCTTCCCCTTCCTCTCCTTGTTTCTTTTCTTCCTCTTCATTGCTCAGCCCACCAGTGACTCCCCTAAAGGGCCATTTCATTTTTACATTCTGGAAGCAGTCCTGTTGGTTAAAGCCCCTGTGAGATTACACGGGTGAATTAGGTTTCTTTTCTTGTAGCTTTGACATCTTGAGTTACCTTATTATTCGCCTCCACTGGTTAACATTGACCTGAAGATCTTTTCTAGTCCTTCCTTCCTTCCTTCCTTCCTTCCTTCCTTCCTTCCTTTCTCTCTCTCTCTCTTTCTTTCTTGGAAGAATGCAGTGTTTGATAACTAAAAAATAATAAAGAAATAATTTCAGTTGGTGAAAATAAAGCTACAAAATGAAAATCTGTCTCTAGGAGAAGAGAAATAGAAAAAAAACCTGTTTACACCTAGGCTGCAAAATAAATGTTTCTCTCTCTCCCTTCGTTTTGGAGATAGAAATCCCACCATTAACAAATGATACTGCTCTGAGCCCGTTAGGTTAAATATTCTATGTCACTGCCAATCACTTTGCAATCCACAGAGCAATAATTCTCCGTAATATCTGCCAACTCCAGTCAATATATTTGCATCATTTTACTTTACAGACTTATGAAATGCAAATGAAAATTCTAATAATAATGCTTCTTATTTAATTAGTCCTGCCTGATGGATAGTCTTTTTCTTCAGCAAAGCCTTAAAAATAAAAATTCAATTCCGAGCCTGATGTTCTTTGTTATTATTGCTGCCGGCCCAGTCCCTTGCTCTGAAGTTACTGAGAAAGAAGGCAGGAGTCCAAACATGAGAAATGAGATCCCTCTGAGAACACAGTGCACTCGACAAAATCTCTCATCCACCACAGTATTTTAAATCTAGAAACAAGAATATCACACCTACATTATATTCTTAACTAATGTTAATAGAAATCTTTGGAAAAATGAAACTAGGCTTTCAAGGTAGCCTCCCGGGAGAATGTCCTGCCATGCTACCGCCCTGGCTGGGCGTGGCTGGGCGTACCTGTGCGCGGAACATCTCGTACTTGGGGGGGATACTGCTCCCCTTTACTCCGTTGTAATTCTGCCTACATACAGGTTGAAGAAGTAACCTGGCTGGTTAGCATTCTGCATCACCCTGAACCCTGGACACAGTTAGGAATAGAGGCTGCCTGGCTAGTTCCCTTTGAAGCTGCCTTGCCCAGTGGGAAGGCCCTGGCTTGCCCCATTTCTAGGCTCTTTCTGCAATTTTGGTTCCACGGAGCATGACCTCAGGTCAGGGGGCACAGATGAGGAACTGTATTCAGGAACCTAAGTTTAAGCCATGAGGATGATGTGCTCATCAACAATTGGGGACAATATGTGCCACGCAGTGTGACAGTAAGAGCTTTCTATAGGACAGTCCAACATATCTTTATCACTAATGTGGCCAGTCTTAAACTGATTTATTTCTTTGGGCTCAGGTAGTGGTATTCTTTTGTTATATTATTTTCTTTGGTAACCTCTTTATGTGCATCTCATATGAATCCAAGAATATATTTTGCAAAGAAGTGAAGCTACTTTGGTAGAGCACACCCTTTTGTTCATTTTTATTTCTGCTGCACCTTCACTTTCCCAATCTCTTGCACAATTATGTGAGCCCCAGGATCGTTTTATGGAAGCATAAGTTTCCAGAAGAAAGAAAATTAAAAATTATAAAATTACTGAATGTATGAGAATCATCTCTTCGGGTTTAATTATTCCATGTGAAATATTTCTATAGCATCAACACTGCGGTGGTTATTCATGTCATTAACAGGAAGATATAGAAATAGATAAGTGGTAGAAATGATGGATAGATAGCAGAATGCAGTATTAAAGGAAAGAATAAAAATAGATCATTGTAGAGTCCAGAGTCAAGTTGATAGTATTGTTACAATGAAGGGAAACCTTGATATGCCATTAGCATTATAATAGGTCCCTAAAGAAAAGAGGATGGCTTAAGAGAAAAGTCAGAATAACAGACACAGAGTCAGGAGTTTTTATCTCCTATACTTCAAACTTTGCTGAGGGACAGGTCTGGCACGACCAATTTCTTCCTTGACTTGGTATTATATAGACACTGCTATTGCTGAAAATAAGGGTGGACCCATATGGGGTATTAAGAAACTGCCACCCACACCCATCTATACTAATTCGTTTCCTGCCAAAACATGTCTTTTGAGTCATGCAGGATTGTGCTAAGGGGAAAATCAGGCAGCATGTTCAATGAGATGTAAAGAAATATTCATAAACTCAAGGGTCTGTGACTTCCCACAGGAAGTTTTGGTTTCTGCTTCCAAATTAACCTGTTCAATGGCTGCTCAGAGGCTTATAGATTATGGAGATCAATCAAAAGTACTCACAGTAATTTTGTTTTTTTTAGTTAGAATTCTAAATTTCTATTAGAAAATTCCTAAATCATTAACAGAACAATAAGCAGAAAATACATATCACAATGCTCAAAATATTTATTGAAACCAGGGGTCTAGATAGGTTGTCCCAGTGTCAGAGAGGGACAAAGAAAATAAAAACAAAACCTGTAGATCATATTTAAACCCTCAGGGTAAATATGAACAAGAATAGACTATATTTTTCTAAGGCATCTGGGTGTAAACCTTTTTTTTCTTCTTTGCCAGAAACCATAGTGTTTATAGGCATGTTTTACTGGAAATCTGCTGCTTCTCACAATGTTTCCTGCACAACTGTCTTAGTAAAACTACATCTGGAAATGACAAGCACACAGTTGTAAATCTGGAAGTCAGTGTGTTGTTGTAATAGCTTGCAGCTACAATATGGCCGTCTTGCTGAATGCCAAAGAGAGTTACAAAGACAGAGGCCAGCTGTAGCTACTGAAATGGATACTATTTTTTTCTGAGGGGATAGAAGGGGTTTTAAAAGGGTTATAATGTTTCTTGTCAAACTGCCAAATGAACCAAGGTAACATTGAACTTATTGTCTCTTGGACAAATGAAATAATTTAAGAGACCAACCACCAGGTTGGATTGAGCAAGCATGATTTGCTGGATGGCATAAAAGCAGGTAGCGGTCCACTGAACTGTAGTTTCCTAGAGTTAGTCTGAGTCCTAGGGGCCATTTAAGTGAGATATCTCCTTGGATAATGAGCCTTCCTTTCCAAGAGCCACAGAATGCCATCCCCACATATAAGCTTGAGCATCTCAGCAGTTCTCGGTCTTGGTGGACTGCTATAATCCACATAGGTCCCAAACAAAGCATTCTATGTGGTAAGGCTGAAACTTGACCCATACATGTGTTTCTTTGTTTTTAAGTTAACCTGGGGATTCTAAGCATGATTCATCACTATGAATTTATATCAAATCCCATTTTGATTTAAATGCCACCAGTGAGAATGAATGACAGTGATAAATTAAATAGCACTATTTAGTAGTGAAAAATAACTGATTTCTTTTTCTTTTTTTTTTCTTTTACAAATGTACTAACTGTGTATTAAGTGAGTATTAGTATATTTAGATACCATGGGCTTTGCAACACATACATATTTGAGTTTTGTTTATACTTTAAAATGGCTTACACTTTCAGTAATGTCTCTATAAATGTGTTTAAAAGGTATATATTTAAAATAACTATAGTGTCTTTCCTCCTCTCTACTTCTAATCTGTTTCTAGAATGTTCTTTTTTTCTTTAGTTCTGTATCAGAGGAAGAACAGATAGTCTCTCCTTATTGGGCCATCCCCCTTTTTCCTGTTTCCTTTCTCCCACCTCCTTATACTTCCAAAGGGATGTTGTCTTCCATTATTTCCAGTTTTTGTTTCTATGTCTTCAACATTTGAATTTCTTTTTTAATCCTTTTCTCCTCGCTGTCAATCATACATACATATATATATATTTCCTCTATTAGAGTGAAAGTGTTCAAGGTACAGATTTCCTGTAATAGATAGGTAACTTCTGCAGATAAAACATATAGTATGATGACTATAGTTAAAAAGGCTGTACTGTATATTTGAAAATTGTAGTTTTCAAATATGCTTATTGGAAAATGTGCTTAGAGTTCTCAATACAAGAAAAAAATTATAATTTTGTGAGGTGATGAATATTAACTAAATTTATTATAATTTTTCTGCAGTATATACTAAATCATTATTTTGTATATTGTAAGCTTACACAGTAAAAAATGTCAATTATATCTCAATAAAATTATGAGGAAAAAAGAATTTTAAAATGAACTATGTAGTCTACTCAATCTGCCCAAATCATAAGAAAAAAATAAAAACCTTTCAAAATAACTTTTCTTGTAAAGATCCATGAGGCATTATGGTAGGGCCAATGTTTGTGGTTCATTGGTATTCCCAATAGCTAACAGAATGCCCAAGCATAGTAGATGTTCAGTAAATGCTTGTCAAACAAATGAATGAAAACAGTAAATGAGTACATATTTTAAAAAGTGTATGTATTCTTGCCATCTCGACCCCCTCACAATTTACTGGCTGTTTTTCTTTCCTTCAGGTCCAAATTCTGAAAACCACCCTGATCTGTTAGATGCTGAGTCATTATTCCAAAAGCTTCTCCCATCTTTGTTTTCTTGTTCCGACTATACACTTGACACTGCGGACTCCTCCGTCACCAGCACCACTCTCTCAACACACACACATACACACACAGACACAAAACATACTCCTACACATTTTAATAACATTCTCTTAGCTTTCATGATGGGAAGTTCATGAGCAGCCAGTTCTTCTCCAGATCTGTTGAGGTATCTCCTTCATTACCACTGACATTGCTCAGGGACACTTGCCCTTTGCTTTGAACTCTCCAGGTGCTACACTTGGACATGTCTCACCTCATATCTTGGTTATTTCACAGCTTCTCTTTCCTGAGACAGAGGAAGAGCATGAAGAGGAAGGGAGAATGCAAAAAATGGAAAGATTTATGTAGGAGTTTGTAGCGGGGGAATACTTTTTCAAGTGACCCAACACTTTCTCTGCTCCTATCTTCTCTCTCTTAATCACAATATGGTCCCTTACAAACTGCGTCAGAACTGTTAAAACATTGATTTCCAGGCTCTGCGTTAGTCTCTTAGTTCCTACTGAAAGAGAATTCCAGGAATGCGACATCCAGAATCTATATTAAAAAAAAAAAAAAGACTTCTTCGGTGATTCTAATATGCAGCCAGGTTTGGGGACCATTTGAAGTACGTAACAACATATAAAAGAGGATAAATTTAAGAAAAGAAAGGTAGAAACTTATACATTCAAAGACAGGGAACCTGGGCCATTCATCATGACCTACAACATTTTGTTCAGACCTTTCCTCTCTCCGTTTAACAAGAGTCCTGCACTGACTTTATCTTCAGTGGTTTGAAGATTATCAACCTTTTATCTTCACTATATATTGGGAGCTCATTCCGTGTTAGACAACTCCAACAAATAGCTTTCTCTTAAGTTGGTAAAAATATAACTACAGCATTTCACAGGAGTTTCCTCAGGTAAATATACTGCTCACAAAAATTAGGGAATATTTATCGTTTCATACTCATTTCAAAATATCCTCTAATTTTTGTGAACAGTATACAATACAGGAGAGGTTCAAATTCTATAATTTGCTAAGACTCTAGGACTTCCATTTCATTTAAAATCCTACAGGTCTCTGGTTCTCTCTTTATTTTTCCATTTTTATAAAAGAATTATTTAGAAAATTAAATTTAATGGACTGACATTGATCAATAAGAGTACATAGGTTTCAGATGAACATTTCTATAACATTGGAACTGTTGATTGTGTTGTGTGTCCATCACCCAAAGTCAAAATTATTTTCTGTCACCATGTATCAGTTCCTTTTTACTCCTCTCCCCACCAAAACTCCCTCCCCCTGAAAACCACTTCACTTTCAGCTATGTTCATGAATCTCATTTTTATATCCCACCTGTGTGTGAAATCATATAGTTCTATGTATTTCACTTAGCATAGTGTTCTCAAGGTTCATCCATGTTGTCATAAATGGCAATATATCATCATTTCTTATGGCTGAGTAGTATACCACTGTATATATGGACCACCTCTTCTTTATCCAATCTTCTGTTGAGGGACACCCCTGTTTTCTATTATTTTTTCTTTACTAGTATATTTTCACTTTTCAAACTCATCAATTTTAACATTCCTGCTTTTTAAAATGGAGGTATTTGCTTTGTGATATTGTGCATATTAACAACACTCATATAATTGCTCTTAAACATGTAGGAGAGGGCATATCAAGACAAATATTTGACAAGAACATAGTTTATTTACACAACATAGGCATATGGTAATGGAGTTAGTTTATTGCCACCCACAAAATTAGTGACAATTCTATGTAACACAGGTAGAGTAGAAAAAGAGAGAAAAGAAAAAAGAAATGATTAGCAAGCAATGCAGTGCTCATTAATCTTTGTTTTACTGATATACCCGTGGATTTACTCTGTGAGACTCCTGCGGAACAAACGGCCTGCACATCCACTGCTTCTAGTCCGGTCCCGTTTCCCAGTCATGCTCCTTGGGCTAAATTTAGCAGCGATAGCCCTCCTACGGGGCCATGCCCTGGCGTATCTCTATACACGAGGAGGGAAACTTCTGCCACCAAAAGAGGGTAAAGCCAATGTCTTCAAAATCACAACTTGGGATCTTGATCCCACAGCTCTCTTATTAGACCCTTCAGTTAAAAGAAGGAAGATGCAAACTTTTAAATAGTAACTATGCCTACTCACCCTTAGTTCATACCCTTTGTTTTTCTTACATACTTTTAGTTTTTTCTTCTTTCAAACCACTATTCTTGGAGAAGCTCTTTGTTGATATTTAACATAAACCATCAGAAAATAAAAATATAATGTCCTAGAGCAGTGGTTCTCAATGTGTATGCCAGGACACACTGGTGCGCCCTAGAAGATTTCCAGGTGCGCCCTGTGGTATTCCAGAGAAATATGTGCCTGTTGGAGATCAAAAAACCAACAGGGTTTTTGGAGTTTAGATTTTGGGGGACAGAGGTGTGGGGAATTGGCTGTAAGCGGACAGTTTGCCAAACCTCTCACCTCACTTGCCTGATTAGGTTGCAAAAGGCTGTTAAGCTGTGGTGCTGGATTGTTTATACTACCCCTCCCCCATGTTCCCTACAAAAACTGGAGGCAAGTTTCTTCTGTCCTTTGTTTGGTGTAAAGTTAAGATGATATGTATGGTGGGGGTTTGAGATTGATTATTAAACATAAGGGATTGTCTCTTGAAGCCTTTTGGATTTCTATAAAAGAATATGTGGCAATATCTAAAAAAATTTTGAACATTTTACTATAGCTTTCAACATCCTATTCATGTGAATTAGGATTTTCTACCCTCAACACAATTAAGAGTAAAAAGAGAAGAATTCTTTAATGTATTGATGAGAAAATGAGAGTTTGCTTTTCAAATATATGCCCAAACATTGAAGAAATCACTAGGACACATCAGGCTCATGTTGCTCATAAATACAAGCATGAAAAAACTTAACACATTTGTGCCAGGACAAATTTACTAAATCTTACTAAGAATGTATATATATAACATTTTTGTCGTTCTTTTATTTTTAACCCCTCTTTTTTACAAATTCTAAAAAATATAACTCAAAATATGTAACATTAAAATGTTTTTTAATGTCAAAATAAATTTAATTTTGTCATATTTATTTCATTTAATTACCATAAAAGCATGTTTGGACTTTATATTTTTTCTTTAATATTTGACTTAATTATTATAACATATTTCTCAGAAATTTGTGTATAGTGTGCCTACAATTATTTGTAAGATTTTAAATGCACCCGACTTCAAAAAATTTGAGAACCACTGTCCTAGAGTATTAGATGGCTAGCTATGTTTTACCCTTGACATAGCTAATACGTGATCCAAACTCCACTACACATGAATTGTCTGCATGCTAGCTGTCTCTGAAATTTGGGAGTTATTACCTATCTAGAAGCAACTTGGCCTCCTTCTTCCCACCTGGGGAAAGCAGTATTTTTCCCTTTTAAGTGAGAGAAGGGTGATAGTGAGATAGACTCCTGCATGCACCGTGACTGGGATCCACCTGGTAAGCTCTGTCTAGGGCTGATGCTGGAATCAACTGAGCTATTTTCAGTTCCTGAAGCCGACACTCAGACCAACTGAGCCACTGGCTACAGGTGGAGAAGAGGGAGAAAATGGGGAGAGGGGAGAGGAGGAGAAGCACATGGTTGCTTCTCTTGTGTGCCCTGACCAAGAATAGAACCCAGAATGTCCATACCCCGGACCAAAGCTCTACCACTGAGCCAACTGGCCAGAACCAAAGCAGTATTCTTGTTCTCAGCTTTACCCCCTTATCTTTATCATCTTTTACTAATTTGTTAATGTTACTCTTCCTAAATATAGTATTTAAAAGTCTAAACAGAATTCTAATGTAAATAACAACTCACAAAATCATACTGCTCATAACGTTACCCAGAGGTATCGACTGTTAACATTTTAATGCTTCTTCTACTCAGCCCCTTTCCTGCTCCACCTTTTTAGAGTTGAAATCATAATGTGTATTTTTTTCTAGATTGATTTATTTTCCTCTGCATTTTATTATAAGTATTTTCCATTTAATTAAAAACAATTGATAAATTCCAGTTTAATGGTAGCATGATACTCAACTAAATGACAATAACATAATTTATTTGAACATTTTTCTAATTGGGAACATTTAAGCTATTTCCAGGAGTATGAATTGCATATATTTGAGGTATGCACATGCAGGAAGGTATTTGTCTATATGTTGTTTACTGATTTGTTTTCCTAGGACAGATTGACGATGCATCAATGACTGGAGAGTGAACTTTTACATCTCCTGATACACATGACTGTTGCCCATTTCCAAAACGAATTTTAGATTGTACCTCACTCCAGACTACCATGACTACAGGTAGTCAATATTTATTTAGAGGAATCATTCACCAGAGGTAATGCAAAGTAATTGAAGGGAAATGTAAAAGGGGGAGAGTGATTTTCTAGAAATGTTTACATTGAGTTGATATTTTTATCTTTAATTAAATAATGTATACCTCTTATATCTACATCCTGACCTTGGGGAACAGAAAGTCCTTCCCGTGTCACTTTAAAAATAGTCCTCAGGGTCCTTCCTGCTTATTTCCCTTTCTGCTTCTCAGGTGTGTGCAGACTCTCTCTTCCCGTGCTTAGATACAGACATCAATGTGGTTCACAAAAAGGAGAAGTGGTCCTCCTTCTGCTTTCCCTGACATTGGGGTTACTTCCTTCTGTAACACAGAACAAGTGGTCGCTCTGAACTCTGCAAACAACCCTGTGCCCTCGGTTCTACTCTGCCCCTTCTGCTTAGGCTGCCTTAGCTCTCACAGCTCACTCACTCACAGACGCATTAGGGCGTCCATCACCATCGATCCCCCCCTACTTGCCGGTTCAGGTCAATAGCCTTATTCAACCTGTAGCTTGAGAATGATCTACTCAGAGGGTTGCCAGTATGCCATAGTCTTTCAGTGAAATTTCTTTACACAGTGTTGGAATGTTGCTCAGAGTCTGATGTGCTTTCCTCTCCTCAGAAAATAGAGCTGAGTCCATCCCGCTCAAATCTGGTCCTGGGGCGGGTCTTACCTTTGGGGACAGAGCTGTGGAAACTCCAGGACAGCTCTACTGACTTTCCCTAGGGGGCAGCTCATCACATAGTGAACAGGAAGATGGGTAGTGTAAAGCCAGTAGCCACGGCCACCATCACAGCCGCCTGGCCAATGCAGGTCCACATTTGATTCAGACAGACGGTAATGAAACAACGAAGCCAAGAACTGGTGAGCCATTACGTTTAATCCTAACTCGCACCAGGCAGGCGAGAAATACACACAGTGGGAAAACACTTCCCTTTCCATTCAGGGCTCCCCAAGTCACTGACTTATTCAAGTTTCCTAGAATCAAATGTTTGTACCTCAGCAGCCTTATTCACCTCCGTTCCCCATCTCCTTCTCTCTGCACAAACTCTGCACAAACTGGTTTCTCCTTCAGCACTCCGCCATCTTGGCTGCTTCTCCTTTCCTCCACATGTCCTTTCTCTGCTCTCCTCTATCATGGGCTCCTCTGCCTCATTTTATAGTCTAGAAATCAAAACCTTTAATCCAATATACAAACAAGAAATCTCTGATATAAAGGCACTTATCTGAGGCATAATGAGATTCCTCATAAGAGTGCACAACCCCCTGTCATGCAATAGTCAAGGAAGGGTATGGGGTAAAGCTTAGTCTTAAAACTAAGCCATAGGCTATAACTACCCTGCCTGCTTACAACCTGTCCCCCACACCCAATGCAAACTATAAGAGAGCAAACATCATATTTACAAACTTATTTGACCAACAGGTAGAAATGGTTGTTCTTGAACTTTCACATTTTGTGCGTGTCTGTCTGACTAGCTGATTGATAGCAGTGAAATGGGCTCTGGCCAACAAAACTACTCCTTTGATTTTCAAGTTGACCAACCATCACTTTTCTGATGTAATTCTGCATCTAGGAACGTTTTCTTTGGTGAGTTAAGAATTCAATAGGAAGAGTCCTTGGAGTTCTGCTGGAGGACTTCACCAGCCTTCCCTGGAAATGACAGTCTATTGGAATGTGAAGCATTTGGTTTTTCACAAATGCTTTTACTTGGGTTGGGAGCTGTGATCTGTGTTTCAGGTCAAAGGCAAGAACATGCTTTTCCCTATCTGTTTCCTGTCTCCAGGCGATCAATCATTTATGTCCCCAGGGAATTGTAGTTCTTAAGCATGTGGCCTGTTTTCCTTTGGCTTCTATCATCATTTGCTAATTAGATTACAACCTAGTATTACTTTACTCTGGGGCTGTGAGACCTTCCCCTGCAGTGTTTTTCTGTTAGCTTTACAAATACTGTAGATCGGGCCTTTCCTTGGCCTGTTGTCCTAAACCAGGCAATGTGGGGACCTTTACATTCTCATTGGATTTTTTTGGGGGGAAGGGGGTGTAGAGGAGGGAAAAGGTGAAAAATTAAAATGAAATCAATTCTACTTTATATTCAGACACGATTCAACATTAAGGATATACACTGAGGAATTTTGGAGATTTTGCTATCCCTGGACTACTTTAGGTTTTAAAATATAACTCTTAGCTTGAATTGATTGTTTGCTTAGGCTTAATAACATTTTATTTTTCTTTGACATGAAATACTCTCATGTCTCACTGTGATGATTAATCTGATGTGGCAACTTGTGAGGCTATAGAGCCCTATATTTGGTCAAACATCAGTCTAGATATTGCTGTGAATGTATTTTAAGATGTGATTAATATTTAAATTAATAGACCTTGACTAAAGCAGAGCATTTTTTTTTAGATTTTATTTATTTATTTTTTAGAAAAAGATGAGAGAAAGTGAGAGAGAGAGAGAGAGAGAGAACAGGGGAAGGAGCAGGAAGCATCAACTTCTATATGTGCCTTAACCAGGTAAACCCAGGGTTTTGAACTGGTGACCTCAGGTATTCCAGGTATTGACTGCGCCTTCACAGGTCAGGCTGAGTAAAGCAGAGTATTTTCATAATGTGCCTGAGACTCATCTTATTACTTGAAGGTCTTGAAAAGCTGGGATCTCTGGCAGAAATTCTGACTATAGATTGCAACACAGAAACTTTACCTGAGTTTCCAGAATTTGTATGCAAGATTACAACTTCAACTCTTGCTGAGTGTCCAGACTTCCCTGTAGAATTAGGACTTGCAAGCCCCACCCTCTGCCCCAACCCAGACACATGAGCCAATTCTTTGTACCAATGTGTTCATGTGTGGGTCTTACGGGTTCTGTCTCCGTGAGAATCTTGACTGGTACACTCAGTCTGCCCCATTCTTCTCTAGTCTTTTCTATATTCTCCCTAAGATTCTATTCATCAAGGAACTTTCTTCCAAAATATTTTATGACTCCAAAGACCAATGTCCTTTAGTTTACATTCTGACTACAGAGGTATAGATAATTTTATATTTTGTAGATTAGAAGTTTATGGTGCCTTTTGGGACAATAAGCATCATCACAAGGAAGTAAAAGATAACACAGATGCTAGAGGCAAGAAATTTTCAACAGTCGAAAGGAGAGTTTGGGCAGATAAAATATATTCTGCTCACTTTGTTAAAGATGGCGCTGTCCATGAGGAAGCCCATTGCCCAGGTGATAATATTAGTTGCCCTGCTCTTCTTGCTTGGTATGGGCGTGATTGTATTAATGTGTGTTGGGGAGGGCTCTCACGCCAAATGGTTTTAAAAGAAAGAGAGATCACGTTGTTCAAGAGAAGAGTGATTGCATTCTAGGAGGAGTTCATGCTGTAAGAGAGCAGAGTAAGGGCATGTGGAGGCCAAGAGAAGCAGCCAAGATGGTGAAGTGCTGAGGAAGAAGCCAGTTTGTGCAGAGTTTGTGCAGAGAGAAGGAGATGGGGAATAGAGGTGAATAAGTCTGGTGAGCTAGACCTTTGATTCTAGGAAAACTCAGATAAATCAGTAGCTTTTTGAGCACTGAATGATTGGGTTTTGGAGCTCAGTGTGTGTTTTTACTTGCCTGCCAGGTGCAAGCTAGGATTAAAGCTAATGGTCCACCAGTTTTGGGCTCTGCTGTTTCATTACCAACTATACAAATCAAATGCAAACCTGCATGGGCCACACGGCTGTAATTGTGACCATGGCTATTGCCTTGACATTTGGCATAGTCTGTGGCAGGATTCGGAGATCAGTATAGAGCCACCACCACCTTTGAGTGGTGGAGTAGAGGACTGGCTGCTGTTATGGTTCCCCATGGCTGTCCTTTCGGGGACCATAGGCTGGCTGACTTTTACATCCATGCGTGAGGAAACTGAGAGCTCTGTGGAAGAGGCTTCCCAGAACCTGCAAACCAAGCAGTAGAAGGAGAGGGAGGAAATGTGGGAGAAACAGATGCTGACCCTGGAGCTGGAGAAGGAGACCAATCAGATTTGTGAGATTTGCCTGAAAATGGAGCAGCTACTAGAGGAGGAATCACAGGTTCGTGAGTTGCAGATTGCCCTTGACATTGTGGAGAGCCAGCAGCTGTGGGAGGCTGGGGCTGAGACCAGAGCTGGGCCTGCAGAGCAGAAGGTGGTGGTGGCCTTTGACTTGAGCCTGGCAGCGGGAGCTGGCATTTCCAGTTCCTCTTTGGAGAATGAGGAGAATCGGGCTGGACTTGTGATCTGCAGTCTCCAGAAGATGAGAGCCCAGCAGCAAAGAGTATCTACTACTCTCCTGGTACGTCTGCAATTTTGGGACATAGGATGGATGCCATCATGCTCCCCAGAGCAGAGATGGAAATACTGACTGCCATTGCCATGCCCTCCTCCTTGGGACAGTGTAAGACCTGCAAGGATAGCAGAAATGAGAGGGGTTGCTGAGGCCCCATGTGCATGGACTGATTCCTGGACTATGACCGGAGTAAGCACTGGCTCCTTTGTTGGATGGACTTACAGATTTTGGACACTGTGAAATACCCAGATGGGGGTGGGAGGTGGCTTTGCTAGAGGCCCTTCCCCTGCCCTGGGAAGCTTTTCCCATGGCTAGAAAGAAGGCCAAGGACATTTTGCACTTTTGGTAAAATGCTCAGAGACTGGTGAAATGTACCTTTGTAATTGTTGAAATTGTATAGTTTGTCATGTATTTATAATTTGTATAACGTGCCTAATTTCCTTGCACAGGGATGCCGATGGTGTAGATTGTGGCTACTAAAGTGAGCATAGGGGTGGATTGTTGGGCAGATAAAATATATTATGGTCACTTTGTTAAAGATGGCGCTGTCCATGGGGAAGCCCATTGCCCAGGTGATAACATTAGTTGCCCTGCTCTTTCTGCTTGGGATGAGCGTGATTGTATTAACGTGTGTTGGGGGAGGGCTCTCGCACCAAAAGGTTTTAAAAGGAAGAGAGATCACGTTGTTAGAGAGAAGAATGATTGCGTTCTAGGAGGAGTTCATGCTGTAAGAGTGTAGAGTAAGACCACGTGGAGGCCAGGAGAAGCAGCCAAGATGGCGGAGTGCTGAGGAAGAAGCCAGTTTGTGCAGTTTGTGCAGAGAGAATAAGATGGGGAACAAAGTTGGATAAGTCTGGTGAGCTAGAAACCTTTGATTCTAGGAAACACAGATAGGTCAGTAGTTTTGTGAGCACTGAATGAGTGGGTTTTGAAGCCCAGTGTGTGTTTTTACTTGACTGTCGGGTGCAAGCTAGGATTAAAACTAATGACCCACCAGTTCTTGGCTCCATTGTTTCAATACCTTCTGTTCGAATTCAATGCAAACCTGCATGGGTCAGATGGCTGTGATGGTGGCCGTGATTACTGGCTTTACAGGAGACATGTACTTTTTCCTTATTTTTGTTCTTTTCTGCTTTTATTTTTTATTGATTTTATTGGGTGATAGTGGCCAACAAAATTATACATGTTTCAGGTGCCCAATTCCACAACACAACATCTGTACACTGAATTATGTGTTCACCACCTTAAGTCAAATCTCTGTTCATCATGATTTATCCCCCATGCACCACTCCACCCAAGGGAGACGTTTATAACAATGGAATTATTGGCTATCCACTGTCTAAAACATATTTTCAAAGTGGATGAAATCTTATTTACCCAAAGGCTTTTCTACAGAGATAACAATTTTTAAGTTGGTTATAGAAGTTTTCCGAAGGATTGCTGACGTGGTTTGGGACATGCCCCAGAGAGTCCTGTGAAGCTCTCGCAAGCTTTCCCCTCCAGCCTGAGAGGACACCTTTACTGGGCTTGTACTACTTGCATACACTTCCCAGGCTATGCTCACAAGCCCTATCTTTCTAAAACAATGACACCCCCCCACCACCACCATTTTCTCCTACCAGCATTTGACTAGCACTGAGCTTTTAGGAGGAATAAAACAGGCAACAAAAAGGAAGCTTTCTGGCCCAGAGAAAATTTTCACTTGAAGGAGCAGTCCAAGTTTATTTTAAGACTTCTAAAATACTCCATATTCCACCACCTAGGACTGCTTTCACAGGATCAGCTGCAAATTTTTTCCTGGAGTTTTGACAGGATTGAACATTTCTGTCTAACTCCTTAACCCCCAAAACTTTTTCTATCACCATCTAAAATATGGTGTGGAAGACTTTGGAAGCAGACCAATGAAATACCTTTAACAGGGTTATTAATTTCTTGGTTCCTGTTAAGCATTGCATTGTGAGTGGTGTGCTGGGGGCATGTGTAGGGTGATGTAAGACACAGAAGAGCTGCACGGTAGGATGTTTCACATGGAAGAAGACTCTAAGTCGCACTAGAACACAAGAATGTGGTGTACTTCCCATCTTTGCCAAGATTCCAATTTAGTTGAGAACAGGGGACAAGAGATCCTAAAACATAATGGCAGTACCCTAGGACTGCAGAGATTTCCAGGACAGAGGTCTTTTAGTGCTAAAACCAGAAAGGCCACAGGAAAACAGGGCTGAGTTACTCAGTCCAAATATCAGGCAGGAATTAGAGAAGACCTTCTGTAGTAGGGATAACTCTAGGAATGTAAGAAAGGCGACAGGAAGAAGAAGGGGTTCCAAGAGGAAAGCTCAGCAAGAACCAGCAAAGAGGGCAAGATGAAGCCTAACGTGCTCTGAAGACAGACAGCAGACAGTGCTGGCTGGTGGGGTTGGGAGGGAAGTAGGTGATAGATGGGAAAGGCTGGCTATAGCCAAACTCATAGGTTCAGATGTTATTCTGTTAACAATGACCAGTGGATTCTGAGCAAGGTCCTGCTATGATCTAAAACATGTTTTAGTTTTTGACTATAAAGCATGTTGGATAGGAAATAGGACAGACTCAAATCTGGAAGATCAGGTAGTTTACTAATTACAGTTTGAGGAAATGATAAGATAAACGAGTCTGATGGCAGTAGAAATATAAAAGGAAGACCAAATATGAAAAACATGTCAAAGAAGTTGGCAGAATCCTGTAACTGATTAGGAACAGCGGTTGGATAAAGCACACAGAATCAGTGATACCATCAGACCTTCTAAAGGCCGAATCACTAGGGAAACAAGATCAGCCTGCAAGCTCATTCCCTTCCAGGGAAACCCCATGTCTTCGGCTCTTAAGATGCTATCTTCCCTCGGGACAAGTAAAGAATTTTAGCTTACTGAGGCTAATGCTTAGATCATTTAGTGACTAGTATTGAGTACATGTTTGTTTTGGGTCTGTATCACTGCTTGATGAATTAAGACATTTATTAGTATATTTCAACTTATTTTTAATTTTGGCTCACTTGAGCCAAGGTGGCAAAATATTAAACTCGTACTTTTGAACTACAATTCTTTCCCTGGAAATATACCTAAACTCTGAATTTTAAAGACACACACACACAAAAGTGTGGTGGAGAGGCAGTCACAATCAGGGCTTCCAATGTTCTTTCCAGGTGATCTCCGAGAGAGCAGTCAAAATCTGCGGTTCCAGCTGAAATGACCCTTATTATTTTCAACATAACCTTTGCATGGCCCCATTCAGCCATGTCTCTGCTTTGCATGGAAGCGTATATTCTGCAGCTTGTTCTTACTTCATAAAAGGAAGTTCATACACATTGGACCTCAAGGCATAGTCTACACCAGAATGGATACAGATCTAGCTCTTCACTGTGGGCCTGGAATTTTCTTTTCTGGTTGAAGACAGAGTGACAAAGAAATAATATGAACTGTTAATAGGAAAGCAATGTCTCAAGATATCTTGCCACATACTCAGTGTTAAAAGTTATGCTTCTCTGAATATTTCATGCCCCCCACCCAATTCCTTCCCTTCAATACACATGAAATTAAAAATGAGCAAGTTACTGAAACCCTGAGAGCCCCACTCACCTCATCTAGAACGTGTAGTTAAACGTTGCACTTGTGAGAACTCATAGGTACATGAGGATTCTATAGGGAAATGTCTGTAGCGCATCATGTCATATATGATTAGGAATGGTGGCCATTACTATCACCATGAAGATACAGGCTAAAGGAGAAATGAAGTTAAGGGCAAATGGACTGTGTCATCCATTTCAGGAAATAGGGTTACAAAAAAACAAGAAGGATTAGACCGACGTGGTATGACTTTGGGCCGTTATGGGACCTCTAAGTTCTTGCTAAGTACAATCTAATTAACCCTCCCCATACTTATGGAGCCGCCATGCACTAAAGTATAGCATAAACTATTGGATCATTAACTACTGGGAGCATCACCACTTCTGTGATTCAGACACCTATCTCCTAGATAGCTTTAGCACTTGAAAGTAAATGAGTCCTTTGTATTTATGGTTTCTAAAGCAGTTTTGAATGCTGGAGGATTAAACACACTGTTAGAATGTCTAGATTGCAGTAATAATATTCTAGTTTATTCTTGCAATGTTAAATACCTCAATGTACAGGCTATAAATTATGACCTAATGCAAACAAATCTTTAAGCTATCTTTCTTGTTAACTAAAAATGACACAAATTTAAATTAATAACTGATATAGCAATAAAGCTGCTAGAAGATAGGATTCATTGTGCATTAATCTCTAGGTTCTTTATTTAGGCTGAAAGTGATTATTTGATAATAGGACAAATGCTTTGCTAAGTGTATAGAAACTAAAAGACTCTATATCACAAAGGCACATTACATTTGTAGGGCATTAATTTACCTCATTATGCAATAGAATTATTCTTTTTGGGAGAAAAATCACTTTGCTGAATGAAACTCAAGATATGTTAACCTTGGATAAGAATCAACATTTGGCATAAGGTCCATATCATCTAAATGATTTTCTCCTGACCTTAAAAATAAGACACTAGAAAAAGCCAAACACATCTTGGCAAAAATCCAAGCATTCTATTCTGCTCAAGAATTTTTTCTTTAGAAGAGTTATGTCTCGTTTCTAACACCTACCAGCAATGAATTGCTCATCATTTTGAACACAGATACTGAAAATTCAAAATAGTTTATTACCATGTTGAGAAAACACTACAGTTTTGCTTTTGGTGGTGCAGTGGATAAAGCATTGACCTGGAATGCTGAGGTTGCTGGTTCAAAACCCTGAGCTTGCCTGGTCAAGGCACACATGGGAGTTGATACCTTTTGCTCCTTCCCTCTTCTCTCTCTCTCTCTAAAAATGAATAAATAAAATATTGTAGAAAAAAAGATAAAACACTATAGAGCAAATAGTTACAATTTAGTAATAATTACAAAGTTATCCATTACACAAACAAAAAAACATGTGGTAGTCTTTGGGTCAAACTGTTCCACTTTCCTATGTTGATTACTAAAGGCAATAGGTCTGATTCCATTGTGAAGTCTTTGTTTAGATGGCCATGGCAGTAAAGCATAATCTCTAGGTTGTTCAAGTCAAATGCCCAAGAATAGCTCATCCTCTCTTTCTTTCCTTCACTCTACCCACAGCTGGTTCCTGACTCCATTCTGCCAGTTCAGCAACCAAGCTACCTGGTGGGTCAAAAGTAGGCTTACAGTTGTGATTGCGTGAAACATAGAGTTTTTCCATATGAACAGCTGTAGACCTATTTGCTCCACCTTCTTTATCTCCAACCCATGCACTTCTATTTTACCCAAATCTCAATTTAAACCATCATCATCTCTTGCTGGAACTGTAAAATTGCTTTCTATTGGGCACCCAACTTCTCTCTTGCCCCAAAGCCTATTTACTCCATAAAGAAGAAAGAGGAATATTTTTTTTAAATGTAGGTTGTATCATACCCCTCCACTGATTCAGCCTCCTGTGACATTCTAGTACATCAAAGTACAGTCCATGTCATTATCTGGGCCCAGTCTACTTCTCCACTCTGGTCTCCTCCCACACTCCTCCCTTCACGATGCTCTGTTTGTGCTGTGTTGGCCTGCTTCCTTTTCTTCACATTTCCCAAAGTAGTTTCTAATTTAGAGCCATTCCAGCTATTCACTCTGCTGGAATATTTCTGCAAAACATTTTTAAAGCTTTCTCCCCCACTTATAAATCATGTCTTACCTGCTCAAAAATGTGTTCTCCAATTACTCTGTATGACATGACTGTAAGGCCAGTAGCCACAGCCACCATCACAGCTGCCTGGCTGTGCAAGCTCGCATTTGATTCGGACAGATGATAATGAAACAATGGAGCCAAGAACTGGTAGGGCATTACCTTTACTCCTAGCTCGCACCCGGCAGGTGAGAAATACACACAGTGAGAAAACATGTCCCTTTCAATTCAGGGCTCCCAATGCCACTGACTCATCTGAGTATTTCTAGAATCAAAGGCTTCTACCTCACCAGCTATTCACCTCTGTTCCCCATCTTCTTCTCTCTGCACAAACTGACTTCTCTACTCCCCAACCTTGGCCACCTTTCCTCTGCAAATCTGATGACAGGATCTGAGAGAGTGTGCCCCCCCCCCGTCTGCTTCATTTTATAGTGTAGAAATTAAAGCCTTTAAGCCAATATACAATTAAGGAAGTCTTTGATACAAAGTCTCTTATCTGAGGCATAAATGGGATTCCTCATGAGAGTGCACCACCCCACAACCTGCAACAGTCAAGGGTGTGGGGAAAAGCTTAGTTTTGAAAAGATCTTACTATTAATGGGGTGGTAAAGGCTTAATCTTAAAACTAAGCATTAGGCTATTATGACTTTGCCAGCTTATAGCCTGTATCCGCACCCATGCAAACTAGAAGGGAGCAAACATATATATTATATTTACAAGCTATTTGACTAACAATGACAATTTCCACTTTCTAGTCTATGCTTTCAATCACTCCTCACTCTTTGAAATAGCTTGTATCTCAGTTGGTTTGTTTGTGGTCTATTTCCCTGAACCAGAAACTCTGTAGGACTAGTGATGTATTTGTCTTGTCACTGTTGTATCCCCAAAGCCAGCACTGTGCCTGGCATTCATTAGACCTAAGTAAATCTGTATCAGGTAGATTCATTGACTGATGTGTGTAGATTCTGATAGGCACAGTATTGGCTGGTAAAAGGGCTTTCTGGTCAGTCCAAAAGAGAAAAATGAAAGAAGCAGTATCCAACCGATTTGCATCATCTGAACAAGCCTTCATCAAAGACTGTTTGCAAACAAGCAAATTCATTTAGAAATGATTAAGGTGTTAAGCCCATTGAACCATCTCCAGAGGCTCATGATTGACTGATGACATTTTCTGTACCTTACAAGAGGAGTTCTTAATGTTTGTATATTCTCTCGTGAACCATTTCAGAATTTGCGTTACTATTTGCCATTTTTATTTTCACCCCATACGGAACATACATCAAAAAAGATGTTCTATCATGGATGATAGACATTTGATCAATTCTTGCTGCCAGCATTAAAAATAATGTTTGGACTGTTTCCCCAGGAGTGTAGTCAATTCTTCTGATAAATTAATGACTGGCTTTAGCCTCTGACAGAATAAATGAAACTTTTCTGGATCTCTGCAATTAATGAAATGGGCTCCTGCAGGCGCTTGCTTCGGGATGCTAACAATGTGGGCAGTATACCGCCAGAAACATGGACTCCACCAGGGAAGGGAACCTGGACTACTTACAGCCAAATCCACTCAACTTGCCTTAAAAGGTCTAAAGCTGAAGGGAAACTGAAAACTCATATGGGGAAGGAGGTGGAGGGAGTATCGCCTCAAGGAAAGATGATACAGAGAAAATGGGAAAACAAAGAACCAAAAATAAACACACCCCGGTTTTAAAGTTGTCAATCGGGTTAAGTAGGACAGAACATTTTTGGAATCAATATACAAATTTCAACTTTCCTTAATTGGTGTATTAACTAGATGTCAGTTAGCATTTTTTTCTTGTTTCTTTCTTCATTTCTCTAGTATTTCATCCGGGACATAATTCCAAAGGTCAGCCTGCTCGCCAGAGTGCTCCGCATACTGTTTAAATGTCAGGAAACCTAGCTGGGGACGGGCGGAGGCAGAGGGAGAATCCAGGTGCACATGGGGCTCGTCAGTTCCACGGGGCACGGGAGGATCCGGAAGCAAGTTCAAGGAGGTGGAGTGCAGTGGAAAATGCAGAATACAGGCATGGTAACTGTGGGTCTCAGAGGAAGCCACAGCCTGACCTAGAGCCAGCTGGGGTGGGGGTGGGGGGTCACGTCCCTTACTCCTGGGTGAGAGAGAGGCCAGTCAGATGTAGATCACCATGTAGGAAAAAGACAGAGCCAGAAAGTGAGGCAGTAAACCCAGTGGACAGATGGAAGATTCCTAGCAAAGTGCCTCGAAGTGCTCTTATTTTTAAAGCCTGCTCAGGACCTTCGTGAAGCCACGGGGGTCAAAAGAAAGTTAGGAAGCAGTGTAAAAGAAATACAATATCCTCCTCACTCCTCCTCTCTTGTGTTGGGCTGTTCTCCAGAATCTCTAGTCTCAGGGATCCTGCAAGTGTCTGTATGCTATTAATATCTGTCTGATCCTTTTGTCTCCCTACTCCGTTTCCCACTGTCCCTCTGAGGCCTCTCCCAAGTTCTTCTCTGTCTTGTGCTCGCGTCGGCAGCACATATACCAAATTAGTCTCCATCCAAACTGTTGGACCAAAGGACCAGTAACTTAGTCTTCCCTCTTTTAGCTGAATGAGTGTTAATGACCATCAGACCTTTTAGGTTAAAAGGAAGGAAACTGAAAATCTCTTGGAAATAGTAATACAGTTTACTTGGCTTTGTCTACAAACTCAGCGGTTATTTTGAAAAGGTCTGTGATTAGCCAGCAAGAAACTTGAGTCCACAAAATAATAGCATGCGAGTATTGTCTGTTTCTCTTCTTTAAATCAAATCAAATAATTTTAAGTCTCTATCCTTGGAGGCAGGTGGGAGAGCCAAACTGACATATCCTTACTCTTATGCCCATTCCCTTGACCTGACTCCTGGTCAATTCAGAAGAGAAAATAGGATATGTATGTGATGTCCACAAAGCGGGAGCATGGATGCTGACCTCTGGGGATCACAGTGACTGCTGATGTCCTTCTTGTCCAGGCTGCACAGGTCCCGTGCCATCAGATGAATCTACTGCTTTTGGGAAAATCTTTGCTGAGTCCCAGCTGCATGTCTGCCACACCTTGGGACACAGCAATAGGGCAGTAAAATAAGCAACAATTCTGCTAGAGTCTGTCTGGGAGGAATCACTCCATCTGTTCTCTTTTCAGAAGGGCTCCATGTTGGCCTCTCATTGTCCTCAAAATCCTTCAAGAAATCCTACAAATAATTTTTAAAAATTTTTTTTAATACCAAAAACATGACAAAACACCCAGCATAAAGCCAGTAACCACGGCCACCATCAAAGCCGCCTGGCCCGTGCAGGTTCGCATTTCATTCGGACAGACGGTAATGAAACAATGGAGCCAAGAACTGGTGGGTCATTAGCTTTAATCCTAGCTTGCACCCGACGGGCAAGAAATACACACAGTAGAAAAACTCTTCCCTTTCCATTCAGGGCTTCCAAAGCCACTGACTTATCTGAGTTTTCCTAGGATCAAAGGTTTCTACCTCACCAGCCTTATTCACGCTCTGTTCCCCATCTCCTTCTCTCTGCACAAACTCTGCACAAACTGGCTTCCCCTTCAGCACTCCACCATCTTGGCTGCTTTTCCTCTCCTCCATGTGGCCTTTCTCTGCTCTCCTCCAGCATGGGCTCTTCTGTCCCATTTTATATTGTAGAAATCAAAACGTTTAATCCAATATACAAATAAGAAAGTCTCTGATACAAAGTTACTTATCTGAGGCATAAATGAGATTCCTCATAAGAGTGCACCACCCCACATCATACAAAAGTCAAAGGTCTGGGGAAAAGCTTAGTTTTGAAAAGATCTTAGTAGTAAAAGGTGAAAAGGGCTTAGTCTTAAAACTAAGCTTTAGGCTATAATGACCCTGCCTGCTTACAGCCTGTCTTTCACATCCAATGCAAACTATAAGCTAGCAAACATATATATCATATTTACAAACCTATTTGACCACCATTCCACCCTTTTTGCTTGCTTCACAATCTAAAGCAAAGGTATTTCTGCACAAGGAAATTAGGCACATTACACAAATTACAACAAATGACAAATCATACAATTTCAACAATTACAAAGGTACATTTCACCAGTCTCTGAGCACTTTGCCAAAGTGCAAAATGGCCTCAGCCTTCCTTTTAGCCATGAGAAAAGCTTCCTGGGGCAGGGGAGTGCTTCCAGCAAAGCCGCCCCCACCCTCATTAGGGTATTTCACATTGTCCAAAATCCATAAATCCATCCAATAAAGGAGCCAGTAACTACTCTGGTCATAGTCCAGGAATCAGTCCAAGCACATGGGGCCTCAGCCACCCCCCTCATTCCTGCTGTCCTGGCAGGTCTTGCACTGTTGCAAAGAGGAGCATGTGGCAATGGCAGTGAGCATTTCCATCTCTGCTCCGGGGAGCATGATGGCATCCACCACTATGTCCCAAAATCACAGACTACCAGGGGCGTAGCAGGTACTCCTTGCTTCTGGGCTCTCATCTTCTGGAGACTGTGAATCGCAACTTCAGCCCAATTCTCCTCATCTCCAAAGAAGAACTGAAAACATCAGCTTCTGCTGTCAGACTTGAGACCCGGGATTCCACCTCCTTCTGTTCCATGGGCTTTGCAGCCCCAGCCCCAGCCTCAGCCCTGGCCTTCTGCTGCTGCTGGCTCCACAATGTCCAAGGCAATCTGCAACTCATGAGCCTATGATTCCTTCTGCAGCGGCTGTTTCATTTCCAAGCAAATCTCACAAACCTGGTCGGCCTCCTCCTCCAGCACTTCCTCCAGCTCCAGGGTCGGCACCTTTTCCTCTTACGTTTGCATCAGCTCCTTCCACTGCTCAGTTTGCAGGTCTTAGGCAGCCTCTTCCACAGAGCTTTCAGTTTCCTCATGCATGGCTGTAAAAGTCAGCCAGCCTACTGCCCCCAAAAGGACAGCCATGGGGAACCATAACAGCAGCCAGTCCTCTACTCCACCACTCAAAGGTGGTGGTGGTTCCATACCGATCTGTATCAAATCCTGCCACAGACTATGCCAAATGTATGGCCAGAGGCCACCATCATGGTCATTCACATGCAGGCTCTCATTCAATTCAGGCAGACGGTAATGAAACAACAGAGCCAAGAACTGGTGGGCAATTACCTTTAATCCTAGCTTGCGCCCTGCAGGCAAGAAATACACACAGTGGGAAAACTCTTCTCTTTCCATTCAGGGCTCCCAAAGCCACTGACTTATCCGAGTTTTCTAGGATCAAAGATTTCTACCTCACCAGCCTTATTCACCTCTGTTCCCCATCTTCTTCTCTCTGCACTAACTGGCTTCTCTTTAAGCATTCTGCCATCTTGGCTGCTTCTCTCCTCCATGTGGCCTTTCTCTGCTCTCCTCCAGCATGGGCTTCTCTGCCCCATTTTATATAGTAGAAATCAAAACCTTTAATCCAATATACAAATAAGTAAGTCTCTGATACAAAGTGACTTATCTGAGGCATAAATGAGATTCCTCATAAGAGTATATCACCCCCTATCATGCAACAGTCAATGTTGTGGGGAAGAGCTTAGTTTTGAAAAGATCTTAGTATTAAAAGGTTAGGAAAGGGTTAGTCTTAAAACTAAGCCTTAGGCTATAACAACCCTGCCTGCTTATAGCCTGTCTCCCACACCAATGCAAACTATAAGCGAGCAAACATATATATCATATTTACAAACTTATTTGACCAACACCTAGTCACAGGAATCAAGCATTGGTTGGTGAAGAAATCTTTCTGTTCTGTCCTTAAAGGCTTGTTGCCAGTACAAGTTGTGTGCTTCACTCAGAGAATGATGGCTTAGCCCACTGGCCCAACAGGCACAAGGAGCTGATTGGCAGAAGAGTTAGCATGCCCTCTGGCTGGCTTTTCCCCAGCCAAAGTCTAAGGCTTTCTTAAACCAGCCTTCACCAAAGGACTCTCAACTTGAGAATCCCCATCATCACACACTACCCTGCCTGGTAACAATACCTTGATAAAAGTGTCCTTGCATCTTTCTACTTTGGATATGCCATCTGTTTCCTACATTTGCTAGTCACTGATTCTCATCCTGGTACCCTACCGAGTGGCTGAGGCCCCTGCAATAAAGAAGACGAGTCAGAAAGTACTGCCTTAGGGTATGGACCAGTCCAAGATGACCAGTGTGTGGCACTGCACTGACTAATAAGCCTGGGTAACATTTTGCAATATTATCTGTCTTCTTCTGTCACCCTTGTCTGATTTATGCTGAAATTCAGGAGGCCAAGAAAGAACAATTCTTCCTGCTCCATTTAGCTTTTTTACATGATAACTATTTAGTAAGCACCTATTATGGTGAGTTGGGAGTGCACACAGTAAATAAAGAAGGAAAAATTATATACCAGGTGATGGTAAGAACTATGGGAGAAAAATTAAGTTAGAGGAAGGGGAAGCAGAGTGTGGAGAGATGGGTAAGAGTTCCCCTCCTGAGACACATTGGTCATGGAAGCTTCACAGGGAGGGCGTCACTTGAGCAATGACCTGAAGGATGTTGGCTGAATTATGGGGCAAAGCTGGACTGAGAACATCATCAGCCACAGGGGTCCATTCGCAGTTGTGTTGGTGTGTGCTTGCTTGTCACAGTGACTGAGTGGAAGAGGGCACACTACTGCTGGTAATTAGCTGATGGGACCAAGGAAGCTCAATGTCCTGTAGTGCGTAAGACAGCCACAGACAAAGAAGATGGGTTCAACAGAAAACTGGTCCAACAGTAGCATTCTTGCTCAAAAATACTGAGCAGAAATAAGTGTAAAGGCTCTGAGGCTGAGTGTTGGTCAAATAAATTTGTAAATATGATATATATGTTTGCTTGTTTATAGTTTGCATTGGATGTGGGGGGACAGTCTATAAGCAAGCAAGATCCTTATAGCCTAAGGCTTAGTTTTACGACTAAGCCTTTCCCACCCTTTTTGATGTGGGGTGGTGCACTCTCATGAGGAATCTCATTTTGCCTCGGATAAGTGGCTTTGTATCAGAGACTTCCTTGTTTGCATATTGGATTAAAGGTTTGGATTTCTATACTATAAAGTGGAGCAGACTGGGAGCTTGCTCTCTCTCAGTTCCTGAGATTAGCATAAGAGAAGAGATCTGAGAAAGGCCACATGGAGAAGAGGAGAAGTAACCATGATGGCAGAGTGCTGAAGGAGAAGCCAGTTTGTGCAGAGTTTGTACAGAGAGAAGGAGATGGGGACAGAGGTGAATAAGGCTGGTGAGGTAGAAACCTTTGATCCTAGGAAAACTCAGATAAGTCAGTGGCTTTAGGAGCCCTGAATGGAAAGGGAAGTGTTTTCCCACTGTGTGTATTTCTTGCCCGCTGGGTGCAAACTAGGATTAAAGGTAATGGCCCACCAGTTCTTGGCTCCATTGTTCCATCACATTCTGTTCAAATCAAATACAAACCTGCATAGGCCAGGTGGCTGTGATGGTGGCCATGGCTACTGGCTTTACACTGAGTATTGTACCCCTACCCCCACCCCATACACACATGTTTTTTCTTAACTAAAAGCAAGACTACTACTATGATTGCCTGGCTTCACAGCTGTCCCCAATGCCCCACAGCAGAGAGGCTCTTGAGTGGCTCGCCCCTGCTCCACGTGCCCCCTCTGTTATATTACTTCAGTCTGCTGGGAACTTCTGGTGTTGAGTGGAAAAAACCTACTCAACACACAAACTTCTGTTAGAGGGAAGAGAGAGAAAGAGAGCTGCTAAGGGAGGCAAAGAGAGACCTCCAGAATCTCCTTCTCCCTTAGCTTTTATTATCAGAGGCAGAACAGAGGTATAACAGGATATAAGGGAGGGAGATCAGGTGACAAGGGGAAGAATGATTAATGGCCATTTTGCTGACATGGAGAAATGACTAATTTGGTCAGAACATTGTTTTCTTTTGCTAATTAACAAGCAGAAAGGAAGGGGCAATCTAGAACCTCTAGGCTAATTTTCTAAAGCCTGTTCACATGCATTCCTTTGTGTCTGCACAAAGGTCACCCACTCACTCTTTCACTCTTGCATCCAAGAGACATTCACTCAGGGCTTTTAACTAAAGTTCCCCAACCCAAGGCACAGAGGGTTCAAGTTAAATGGGTTATTCCCTCCCTATACTCTGTGATACGGGTATCTTATCCCAGGGCTTGGTGCAGAGAAAAGCACAAGAGCCTTTCAAAGGGCCTGTTCATGGTTGTCTTCAAACAAAAAGGTGAAAAAGAAAAACACCTGAAGATGAGTTTGCTGGTGGTGACTGATTCAGTCAGAGGAGACCAATAAGAGACCAAAGGTCCTGCCTACTCTGGTCACATGCAGAAATTGCTTTTTACCTGAAGATTATTTCTTTAAAAAGATTAGTTGAAATTCTACAACATAAAATACTCCCAAGGATTTCACTCACTTTGCTTGAGAAACACTAGCAGAAATTAGCAAACACTTTTCATTGGTAACTTAAACTTAAATTAAGGAATTATGGTCTGTGCTTGTGGGGAAATAATATATTTTGCATTTTTCCTCCACATATGTTCATTCATCATTTCTTTGGAGATGAATTCATGTGCGCAGATACTGTACATTCATATGTAATCTATGAACTTGTTCTTTCTCATTTTCTTTAAACTTCTAAGATAGAAAGATAAGAGTATTAAGGTATACTTGGATAAATTTAACTTAAAAAATAAATTTTGATGTTTTTAGAATTTACTGAATATAATACTTGTTGGGCAGATAAAATATATTATGCTCACTTTGTTAAAGATGACACTGCCCATATGAAAGTTCGTTGATATTAATGTGTGTGGGGGACAGGCTGTGGGCAGGCTGGGTCATTATAGCTTAAGGTTTAGTTTTAAGAGTAAGCTTTTCCCCACACCCTTGACTGATTGGATGATGTGGGTGGTGCACTCTCATGAGGAATCCCCCCATTATGCCTCAGATAAGTGACTTTGTATCAGAGACTTCCTTGTCTGTAGATTGGATTAAAGGTTTGGATTCTACACTATAAAGTGGGGCAGGCCGGGAACTTGCTCTCTCTCTCTCAGTTCCTGAGGTTAGTATTAGAAAGGAGAGCAGATTAAGGCCACATGGAAGAGAGGAGGCAGCCAAGATGGCAGAATGCTGAGGAAGAAGCCAGTTTGTGCAGAGTTTGTGTAGAGAGAAAGAGATGGGAAACAGAGGTGAATAATTCTGGTGAACTAGAAACACTTGATTCTAGGAAACTCGGATAAGTCAGTAGCTTTGTGAGCACTGAATGTGTGGGTTTTGGAGCCCAGTGTGTGTGTGTTTGCTTGCCCGCCAGGTGCAAGCTGGAATTAAAGCTGATGGCTCACCAGTTCTTGGCTCCGGTGTTTCATTACCGACTGTTCGAATCTCATGTTAACCTGCATTGGCCAGGCGGCTCTGATAGTGGCCTTGGCCGCGACTACTGGCTTTACAATACTTCAGTACATTTGAGCTATTCCTCACCTCCTACTGAAATATTGCTTGCTTATTAATAATTCCATTGTTCCATCACTTATGAAGATAAACAGTATCACCAGATGAGCTCATATTTTTATTCTACATTTTCTTACTGAATAGAAACTTGAAAATAGATAAAAATTTGGCTTCCAAATAAGGTTTAGAACTTGTTGCCTCATAAAGACCTTTAGCTAGTAAACCATGCTATGAACTAACAATAACAAGGGCATAGTGCCAGTAAATAGAGCTACTCTGGTTGACTGGGCCCATGCTCTACTATATGTATTAAAACAAGATAGTTATAAATCACAGAGAAAGGCCAGAGTGAAGGCATAAACTGAAGTAGGACACTGGTAGTTTATCTCTGATCATTTCCTTACTTGGTCAAAGTCAAGGACATCTCTGTCCTCTAGCAATTCTGCACTCTGCTTACTCTTGGAGAACTGGTTGGTGAAAACTATCCTCTACCTGTCATCTCCCCATCCTGAAGGACTTCACAGTGCATCCTCTGTATTACTGAAGAAGAATCAGTCTTTACAATACATCCTCTGTGTAAAGCCACTAGTCACGGCCACCATCACAGCCGCCTAGCCCTGGCAGGTTCTCATTAGATTTGGACAGTCGGTAATGAAATAATGGAGCCAAGAACTGGTGAGCCATCAGCTTTAATCCTAGCTTGCACCCAGCAGGCAAGCAAAACACACACTGGGCTCCAAAACCCACTCATTCAGTGCTCACAAAGCTACTGACTTATCCGAGTTTCCTAGAATCAAAGGTTTCTAGCTCACCAGACTTATTCACCTTTGTTCCCCATCTCCTTCTCTCTGCACAAACTGCACAAACTGACTTCTTCCTCAGCACTCCACCATCTTGGCTGCTTCTCCTCTCCTCCACATGGCCTTAATCTGCTCTCCTCTCTACTACTAACCTCAGGAACCGAGAGAGAGCAAGCTCCGGGGCTGCCCCATTTTATGGTGTAGAAATCCAAACCTTTAATCCAATCTACAAACAAGAAATTCTCTGATATAAAGTCACTTATCTGAGGCATAATGGGAAGATTCCTCATGGGAGTGTACCACCCTACATCATCCAATCAGTCAAGGGTGTGGGGAAAAGCTTACTCTTAAAACTAAGGCATAGGCTATAATGACCCAGCCTGCCCACAGCCTGTCCCCCAAAACACATTAATATCAATGGACTTGCATGTGAGCAGCGCCATCTTTAACAAAGTGAGCATAATATATTTTATCTGCCCAACACTCTGTATTACTGAAGAAGAATCAGTTTGACTCTTGCTTTTTGCATATTTGACCTATGTTTATTATTAATTCTTGGGAGGGGATATTTAACTCACTGATAGCCTGGGCTGAAACTACTGTAGAAATTTTCAACAGACTCTAGGGAGACAACCGTCAACATGCCAAAAGTGATTTAAAGCACTTTATATATGGAAATCTAAACTGTGGCCAAACTTTCCCTTTTTATATTGAATATAGCCACATGGAAATGTTCATAAGGACAAAATCCATTTAATAATTTAAACGTTCCCATGAAAGATAAAGAAAAAAAGTTAGTGTTCTACTTGGTGAAGAACTTGATTTCTTGTGGTATCTCACAGTTCCCCAATATAAAATCCTCACTGTTTGCACAAGAATGAGTAAATAAACACCATAGAGTAGCTCTTTTCACAGTGACTCTGCATTTGACTTAGGGCATAGTTTAAGATTCTAGGCAATGTTCAATATTTCTAAGGGGAAACTGCTAAGATCTGACACTATCATTATCTTAAACATTGAAGAAAACTGTTTCAATGAGGTCAGAAGTTCTTCAATAATACCCCATAATTATATCCACTTTTGAAGTCTCATTGCAATTAACTCGAACTTATCATTAACTCATAACTCATTATAGTGCTCATTTCATTCTTTCTTATACTAAGGTTATTTTTCTGCCTGATCTTTCCAATTGTATTATAAATTCTTTGATTATTTTATCATCTCTGTTTTTCCATGATGTATGCCATTAGGCAAAAACTATTATTGATGCTTATGAAATGGGGGTTGAATAAATAAATTAAAAACCAGCCATATACCTACTCAGATTATCAGTATCTTAAGAATCTTGAAGAGTGGTCATTACTAATATGTTAAGGTGGAAAATTGTTAGGTAGAATAGCTTTCTTTAGTAAATATACATTTTGTTGAGTTAATAACCTTTTAAGTGAAATGCAGTACAAAATATATTCATAAACAAGAAGATTTTTTCCCCAAGATGCTTATAACAATCCATAAACAATATTATCAAAATTAATGTGTTTGTGGTCCTAGCTAGAACATAAATCTCTTAGAGTAAGTATTGTATCTCTTCTAAACAGAGATTAAATGCATTTATAATATTTACATGTCAGTGCTTTACACACAGTAAGTAATACATGTCTAACCTACCTTGAGAAATTTTTCATATTTTGGCCCTAAAGTATGTAAAAAAATTCTTTTTATTTCCTCTCTTTAATTTTTATACATTTAGACTTTGGAACCCAGTACAGGGCCTTTAAGGGGATAAGTGTAACTAGGTTACGCAGATGTAGCATTCCACCTGTGTGGGAACAAAACAACCAATCACTTGTAATCTTGATAAAATCTTGCCTCTTTCCCATTCCTAGAGTCTGAATGGTGTGGTTATTATCATCTCACCCATAAGAAGAGTTGGAGCATCATAGCACACTGCCAAGGAGTAGGTTAGTATGGAAAGGCCAGGTGTGGGACTAGTAGCCTTGTAGTTGAAATTTCCCCTGAGGAGAAAACACAATGGTCCCAATCACTATGTCTAAGAGCTGAGGTTTGACCTGACCCAATCTGGCCAGGTAGGCTTGATTTGACCTCAGAGGCAGGTACTCAGCACCAGGATTCTTTGGATACCATAGATCAGGGGTCCCCAAACTTTTACACAGGGGGCCAGTTCACTGTCCCTCAGACCATTGGAGGGCCGGACTATAAAAATAACTATGAACAAATCCCTATGCACACTGCACATATCTTATTTTAAAGTAAAATAAAAACCAAAACAGGAACAAATACAATATTTAAAATAAAGAACAAGTAAATTTAAATCAACAAACTGACCAGTATTTCAATGGGAACTATGGGTGCAGATGCATCCTGTGCTCCTCTCACTGACCACCAATGAAAGAGCTGCCCCTTCCGGAAGTGCAGCGGAGGCTGGATAAATGGCCTCAAGGAGCCGCATGCGGCCTGCGGGGGCCGTAGTTTGGGGACCCCTGCCATAGATAGTCCTATTGCAATTACAAAAATCACTGTAAGTCCATTTGGGCTGAAAAAGGGCCCTGGTCTGGAGTCTGGAGTCCATAATGCACACTCATATCTTAGGAGGAGTTGGTTAGTAACAGCTAACACCAACTAAAGATTATCTGGCATTCAGAATAATGTAAAAGTATATTTGAAACTGGTGAACTCTCCCCCAAAATAAAGGGTAGTAGGGGAAGCTTCTTAATAACACCTGAAGTTAGACTTTGTTTGATTCAAGGACAGGGCTATATTGAGAATGTAGGTCTCAGTGCTTAGTAGAGGTAGCCTAGTGACTATGGCAAAAAGGCTTACCAGTTAAGTCCTAAATCTCTGAACTTTGACCCTATCTCAATTTCTAATGTTTATTTCAGCAGTGATCTCACATTCTTAAAACAATTCTCCACTAGTCATTACTATGCTACTTTGGAATCACTAAGCCTTTCAAAAATAATTTCTCTCAACAGTTAGATTTTTCAGATGACTGGTCTACTGTAGTTTCCTAAGGGATCTTGGCCACTGAATACTGATAGGTCATGCTTGTCATAGATATAGTCATTTTTATGACTAGTGCAAGAAATTGACACACAGAAATGATATGTGACTTGTCACAGAGAAATTAATCCCAGGGCTGGGAAAATACCAGGGTCTCTAGTACTCTCTATCATGCGATGTTATTTTCTTTTTCATTTCCAAATGATCTTTTGCTTTGCCATGTTTGATAAACTAAAGCTCATTCTAAACTACATTCTCTTATTTCTCTTTCTTCTTTTTATTTTTTATTTTGCTGACTTTGAGGAACTATATTTGTAGCCAGCCTTGGGTTAAGTTTCCTTGCAAAAGGGTAAAGAGAAGTAATCAAAATATTGATATTTTTAATGAAAGAATGGCCAATTCAACCTAATTAAGGAAGGTCAATTAAACATGGCACTAAACCATCTGAAGTAGAAAGAACAGTTTTCTATTTAGGAACTCAGGATACAGCAATTGCCTGGTTAATTTGACATCTAACCAGGACATAGATTCCCAAAGCACAATCCTGTTTTTCAGACTTTCAAGTAGTTACTTTACACTGATTTTCACAAGCATTCATTTGTAGGGTAATGTTTCATTCAAAAGTTGCTTTGGAAACCACATAGTTGAGTCAGGTTTGAAAATCAGCTTAATATAGTTTGCTTCCATCCTGTTGTTATTCTGCAAGTCCCATCTTTTGTTCAAGTCCTGAGATCCAACCGAGAAGAGACATGTAACTAATATTCTTCTGAAGAAAACAATCAAGTATCACCATTACCCATGAACCAAAAAACTTTCATATCCTAATGCAGTGGTTCTCAACATTTATGTTTAAATATATCAGTTGGAGATCTGATAAAAATATAAATTCTCAGGCTTTCCAGAAATTCACTTGGTCAAAGGTGAGGTTCAAGATACTGCATTTTAATAAACATAGAGTAGCAAAAAAATTTTTTGAATGGGTTCACAGACTGTATTTGAAAATATTCATTCCTATAAAACTAATGAAATGTTAAAAAAACAAAAAACTAAACCATCTTTATGTCCCTACCTGTCTCAATTCATCATATTAACCTAGGTCTGATAATCTCATGTAATAGTGATTTCAAGGACCGAAAGGCTTTCCAGTTCTACCTACAGCTTTGTAACTTATCTTACAGAGTTAAATAAAAGCAATAACATCTTGAAAATATATCATCTTAAGTTTATTTCTCCCTGTTCAGAAAAAAAAATCCAGATCCTGTATGTTTGAAACCTAATCTCCTTAATCATGTGCTTCTCTTGACTTAAGGTTTTTATTTACTACTTCTCCATGTCCCTGCAGAATTGATTACTGGGTGAACCATTTCTGGCTGTCTCCTAAAGTTGATTTCTGTGTGTTTTATAGACTTGGACAGGTCCATCAGGAGCCCCGAGGATATTATACAGGTGACTGCATAGCAGTTAGAGTTAATAGGGATATGAGAGAAAGCCCCACGTGGTAACAGGTTTTTGTTTTTTTTTTAAAAAACAGAATGCTGATGTAAACAAAACTGATGTAAACAAAATGTCTACTATTGTCCATCAAGAGCTCATTGAAAAATATGGAGAGCAAAATTTTGGGTTGGGGTTTTTGGCATCTTGAACATGCAACAGAAATATATGAAAAATAAATGAATTTATTTTTAGGCCCCACTGTAGTCAATAAGAGGAATGAATAAAACATTGCACCAAAGAATACTTTCTTGTTCTGGTAAAGGTTTTTCTGCCTTCAATGCAGAGCCTTGGGTCAGTTTTCTCAAACTGGCATAAATCCCAGGTCCATTTTTGCGGGGGCAGAAGACAGGCTTGGCCTAGAACATATGAACCTCGGGCTCATTGTGATACCCAGATAACTCCTGTGGTAAGGTCCATGATAGTTCTCTTTTAGACCCAAACAACATCCAGTTCTGAAGTGTCACCACACCTACTAGAGGTACAAAGTGGTCTCGGACTCCCTAAGTCAGGATGTCATGGCTCTGAGGGAATGGTTTTGCTATGTTATCTGTGCATCTCTAAAACAAATCCCAAGTCCAAAGAGCCCATAGCATGACCTACTGTGCAGAACACCCTGGATTCTAAGCCCTTCTGAGTAAACACAGCAGAGTCTTCTTGAGTCCAAAGTGGAGTTTTAGAATGACCAAGACCCCAAGATCTCAAGCTTCATATTAATGTGCCCCCTGACCAAAATAAGTTAGTGGTGTCCCTAAGCTGCTGATGTGCTATACCAATCACCCTTCACCAAGACCACAGACCTGTGGGACCTCAGAAAATACTAAATTCAAAAATAAACCCATTGCTTTTCAAACTGAAATATATATATAGTATGGACTAACTGGTATTGTGCCAGGGGGTCTATAATTCCACAGAATTTAAGTATGGCCTGTTTTTCTTCAATGCTAAATTTTTCCCAAAACTTGCGAAGAAAAAAATTCATTTTTATATTTCCATCCAAGTATTACAGAGTAGGGCACGTGTTTGGCTGGATTCTGGGATGACAATATGATTCCAAAGAAAACACTGTCTTGTGTTGGACTCTTGGATCTCTTTCTCCTAAACACCTTAGACGATATATTCATTTTCTTCTGCCATTCAGAGTGTGTGTTTAGAAAAATCAGGCAGCACTATGCCAATCTTCTCATGATGCTGATGAGGAAACTGAGGCCAGAGTGAGTAAATCATTCATTCACAGTCAACAATCAACCGGCGTTGAAACTAGTGATGATGTTGTAACATAACCCCCACTTTTCCTATCATGTATTCTGCCTCCCCTGTTAAATCACATGAAAGGCAATTCTTCAGATTCTTTTTTTTTTTTGGTGACAGAGACAGAAAGAGAAGGACAGATAGGGACAGACAGTCAGGAAGGGAGAGAGATGAGAAGCATCAATTATTTGCTGTGGCACCTTAGTTTTTCAGTGATTGCTTTCCCATATGTGTCTTGACCGGGGCGGCTACAGCAGACCATGTGACCCCTTGCTCAAACCAGTGACCTTGGGCTCTAAACCAGCGACCTTTGTGCTCAAGCAAGTGACCATGGAGTCATGTCTATGAGCCCACGCTCAAGGCAGTGACCCCACACTCAAGCTGGTAAGCCCGCGCTCAAGCTGGCATCCTTAGGGTTTTGAACCTGAGTTCTTTGTGTCCCAGTCTGGCTCTCTACCCACTGCACCACAGCCTGGTCAGGCTTCAGATTCTTTCAAAGCTTAAAATGCAGAAAATCTCAATGAAGATATCAGACATTGATATAGGTATACATTATTGACGGGTTTTATCCATTTTTTTTTTCAGTATTTTTAGAGGGAAAGAAAGAGAGTATATGATGGCGACTTTGGGAGTGAACATGATTGCTTTCTTAAGTATATGGGTGCGTTTGTGTGCACACTTCGCATGTGTGACTATAGAAATGTTTATGGGTCTAGGTTTCTGAGTGTGTCAGTTCATATGCAGCCGGGTGGAAGAAATGCAGTCCCAAATATGGGGAGAACCAAAGCACGCATTTTCCAATTTTGCACAATGTAATAGTTGATATAACCCAAATGTTGCTTGCCTAACCTCGGCCTTTTCCTTGGAAAAATCATTACTCCGTGAGCATTTTCATCACTCATCTGAAAATACAGCTAAACATCTTTCCACTTGCAGCTGCATGAAGCAATGGATTATGCCTTTGAACTTGCCAGTAAACTTCACGGTCCCAGTATAAATATCAAACGTGTTAAACTTGCTTTCCAAGGAAGGCCTATAATGAAAAGCTTATCTGTTTGGGGGGTAAGTTAATGCCTCAACTTTGCCTCAAAGCCAGCTCCTGAGAAAGTTTTGGCAGTAGGAACACTTCCTGTCTGCTATCGGGGTCATCTATGGCCAGGCCTGGAGGGTGGTTTCACTGAGATCTGGACTTGGCCCCTCTCCCGGCTTCCACAAAGCTGGGAACCCTCCCCACAAGCTCTTTGCCTTCCCCTGCTCTCCCTGGCCCTTTGGCTGGGCACGTCCAAGGCTCAAAGAGGTCTGCATGCCAGGGCTTTCACCGAAACATGAGGAAGAATTCGGTGAGGGAGGGCGTGATGGAATTTTGGCAGCAATCTATAAGATACCTAATACTGCCACACCAACAATGAAACAAGCAATGCTTACCTTGGTCATTCCCAGGCCTCAGGTGGCCATCTGTGAGGACAAGAAGAATTTCTTGAATCTGGATTGCGATGGGATAGCTAGCAAGTTTTCTTCTTCCTGAAAAAGAGAGAGAAAAAAAGGGAACCTGAAAGAAAGTCTGTGTTTCAAAAACAAAACGACTACAAGTGCCAGAGTGTCAAAGAGTATTTTTTTAAAAGAGGAATAAGAACAGAAATATTATTATTACTAGTAAGAGGAATGACTTTAGAGCAGTCGCCTTATAGATCTAGTCCTTGCAAACATTTATGTCTAAACCTCTTTTTTTCATAACCAAATGCTTGCATTGGCCTCACATGGACTGTTGAATTCTTAGCTATTTCCACTAGATGCTGGCCATTTGGACCACACCACATCAAGAGTCCTCCATGGGAAGGTCAGGGAATTTGTGTTTTCCCTTTAGGTAGTGGAGAAATGATTGCTAATAAGAACCTTCTGGACTTCTTTAGACACGAAACTGTTTCCACAGTATGCCCTAGAGAAAGGCCATGGGTTTTAAAACACTCTGTGGTGCTAGACAAAAGGAAAAACTCAGTCAACAATTGCTGATAATCAGGCCAGCCCCTCTGAACAAATATTTCTACCTGGACCCACTAATAAAGACACCAGACCTATTTATTTTTAAATCACTTCTCAATCTGTGGCCAGCTGTATTGTAGTTAAATTTCAAAATACTCATTTGGAGGCTTTGTACAGTGGTACCACGATGTTTATAAAGCCCCCGCTGCTAGTTTGAAAGTGACACGCACAGATACGCACTTTAAAGGGGGCATAAAATGAACAAAATGCATTACCAAATGCAATACGCAGTATTAACCACATTCTTATGAGTTTTGTGTTTGATCCAATAAACCTGTGGTGCCAGATGTAAAAGAAGCCTGTAAAACTTTCCTTCCTCTTTAACCACCCATTCTCGCTACTCTCTAGTACCCACATACAAAGGAGGCATCTTGCTTGGAAAATATAAAAAAAGAATTTAAAGAAAGAGGTATATATAACATAAACCACCTACAGCACACACATATTTATTACATATCATATGTGTTAAAATATATAACATATAATCTGCTATACTATCTATAATATAAATAATAGTTATAATAATTTCAATTATTGAGAAACTTGAATGAGGTTCTCTCATTCCCAAGTTGACTTACCTGATGTCAGTATGTGCACAGAAGCCTGGCCTGGCAGAGCAGGTTCCTTGGTCTCTACTGTCTGAAGGTATTTGGTCAAGGAAGGGCCGTGAAATGTGGTATAGGCCTTTATGAGCCTCTTTGGAAAGAGTAGACACCTGCCTCATTAAACTTGCCTATTGCTCATGACGGCATCTTCAGAAGAGAGGCTGCTCAAGAATATAGCTGACTCAGAAGAACGAGAATTAAAACCAGAGAGAAGATAATCCCTGCAGACAGTATTTGGGCAGCTGGATCCAGGTGTGTGCCTGAAGCCTGGTCTTGCTCAGACTTTTCAGGAAAGTGAGTTAATAAATTTCTCTCTCTCTCTCTCTCTCTCTCTCTCTTTATTTGCCAGGCTAGTTAGAGTTAGAGTTTTCTCTCTTGCAACTGAAAGTTAACTTCTTTCAATAATCTGTGAGATAAATATTATCTTCATTTAACAGATTAAAATTTAAGACTCAGATGATAAGACTAAGAGAAATACCTTCCCAAGACCAGATATCCTAAGAGCAAAATTCTAACATTTTAATATAAACCAGGGGTTCTCCATGTAAGTGTCTTAAATGTAAGTATTTTGAAATGAAAAGTAGTTTAAGCAAGTTATAAATAATTTAAATTTCAATAAATGAAAAAATTTTAGCATACTCTTAGTAGAAGAATCAAAATGAACTTTAAAGACAGGGTGCTCTGAAAGAAAGCTGAATATACATCTGTACTGACTAGCAACCCTTGGAGAAAGCAAATGGTAAAAAGCGACATTCATTGAGGACATGAAAGAGCTTAATTCTCACCCAAACAACTGAAGGTGGATACTATTACAATCCCCACTGTATAGTTTAAAAAACAGGGGCACATCTCCAGTACCATGTCCAAAGTTATCTGGCTCCTAGATGCAGGAATTCATCCACATTTGATTTTCTTCTTAATGTATAAAGAAAAATAGGAGATGAGTTCTTAAATAGAATGTATTACCTGTGCTGACAAATACTTGTTAATTGCTTTGGCAGACTAGTCATCTATAATCCTACAATTCCTAAAATATGATTTGATAAAATACACGATCAAACAAATAATACACCTCTGAGACTTGATTCTAAAAGAAAATGGCTATGGTATAGAAATGTATTATAAACAATTATTTTCTACGGAGATAGTTTGGATGAGTAGCAATTATCATTATAATGGCTCTCATCACTAAGAAGCTTATTCAGCAGACTCTTTGAAGTCTTAGGATCTTCATATTCTAGGAAAGAAGGAGAAACACTGTCAGACCTTTCTTGCCGCTTACCTGCCTGGGATGTTACTGGGAATTGTTTGATAACTATAGACACAGTGCTACTCAACAGAGTTTTCAACAATTATTTGACATGACTCTTAAACATTTAGATAAGTGCTGAGAAAATAAAAAACAGAAATGGAGTATGGAAAGGAGTACTCATAATTGATGTGTCCATCCTAGCAATTCATCTCCAAACCTTCAGTGGGTTCCTTGATAAGGAAGAGGTCAAGATTGCCTCATATACAGTGTGTCTGTAAAGTCATGGTGCACTTTTGAGCGGTCACACGACAAAAGTGTACCATGACTTTACGGACACACTGTAGATTTGAGTGGTCCTGTCTGCAGTCCATTTCCAGTGGGCTGTGGTTTGTAGGTTTCTACACAAAGAGCTTTTTCTAAGGAAGTCCTTGGGTAGTCTTATCTAATCTTACCCTAATTTTCCGGAAAAACTAAGCTGACTTTCCCTTTGTGGGAAAGCTCAGGCTGAGAACATCTTAAAAGAGGATAAAAGAGGCGCTGGAGCAGTGAAGGGGATGTAATTCTCTCAAAACCTTGCCATCTGGCTACCTCCATGTGCAAAGAATGCTATCACATTATAGATGCCTGCTACTTTCAGGACTTTTATGTAAAAATAGCAACGTTAGAAGAGCTTATATAATGGGCCTTCATTTAACCTGGTTGAGCCTCTGCTCTCTGACCACAGTTCCTCTGGACGTGACCAAGGACACAGACCAGCTTGTGACTGCACTTTTTAATGGACTCCTTCTACTTACGGGGAATGTGTGCGGAATATGCGGGCAAGACATACAGACTTTTTTAAAGGTCTCATTTAATTGTTCTGTGGTAAGGTAGAGTCAATCTTCCGAAAGAGGAATTATTACTTCAAAAGTGGAAGTACGCTTTTCTAGAAGATTCTTTAAAAATTCCAAACAGCAACCTAGAGTTCCCTTCTCCTTATTTTGACAAGGAGACATCTGTAAAATACGAAGAAATAGACTACTCAAAAGTTCATAATTTATTTCTCCCCTTTCATTTAAAAATGGCCACGCCAAAAAAAGAGCAAATTTGTGAGTAATTGAATCCAAATAAAAGTATTGTTCTACAAAAGTTTACTTAAGACTTAATACATCTATTTTAAGAAATACAATTTTCATGTCACTTACCAGAAAAAAAGTCTTACTATGCAAAGTGCATTTCAAATGTTATTTAAATCAAATTTTATTCTTTTACACTTTTATTTCTATTTTCCCCCAAATGGAAGTAATCCCTACTTGTGTGGTAAAAAACTATTTTATTGCCATCACACATTGCTATTTGTTAGGCAAACTTTGATGCAAATGCTTCACAAACTATAACATAGAATGAAACACACACACACATCACAAAGGTAACCATAACTATCCTATTTTATACCTGTGTAAGGTTTTGGGTATTCCATAATTTGGTTCTTCTTCATTTGCGTGGGTAATGGAGAAGAGACTCTAATTATATTCAATTCAGTGATGCTGAATTCAATCTTAAGTCTTAGATCATTAGCTGACCATTACTCGTTAGCACTTTTAATGCTCTCTACTCTTACAGTTGGTGCTCTTATATTCTCTGACAGCTGGGATTTTATTAATTTGAGATTTAAGAATTCGCCTAATACCCTTAGAAAATAAATTTTAATAAAACTCTTCTCTACAAAAGATAAATCAAGCATAGATAATTATATTCATTTCAATAATTTGCCTTCATAATAGCGTTCCATTAAAAAATCAAAAGTACTTAGATTTGATTGCTAATAGGTGTCTCTGCCTAATGCATGGCAGATACTTAAAGGTAATTTACTTTAGAAGATAACACCCCTGGCCAGGTAGCTCAGTTGGCTAGAGCACTGACTCCCTACCCCAAGGTTGTGGGTTTGATTCCTAGCAGGGCACATACAAGAGTCAACCAATAAATGCAGAAATAAGTGGAACAATAAATTGATGCTTTTCTCTCTCTTTCTCTTATTTTCTTTCTAAAATCAATTAAAAATAATAAAATAGCAATATGTTAATTTGAAGTGATTCTGGAACATCAAAGTAAATAATATAACAAAAATGTTATATTCTTGAAACATCTCTTGCCATCTATATTTTGGTTAGAAAAATTTCATAAAAATTTTCTGTGAATTTCCTTTTAATATTATTTTACTCAGAATGTATATTAAGGTATTTGTCTTTAATTATAAAAGAAATAATCAATTTAATAACAATTTTTCTAGAATAAATAAAAAATATATTAATACCCACTTGCATTTACTAGACATAGTACTAAACATTCTTATTATTATAAAATTAGTTACTTTATTCCTTTTAAGTCTATTCATATTTCACATTCAAAATATTATTAAATGTTGCATGTTGGTTTCTGTCATGTGCATGCTTCAAAATAATAGTTTTTCCCCCTTAATTTATGATCACCATTTTTGTTTGTAACATTCTTAAAATTAATAGTAAAATTTCAAGATGCATGAAAAATACTAAGATAGATTGTCTGTACTTCTATTAAGCAAACTGTGCTATAATTTTAGGTTTCTTTTGTTCTCAATTGAATTCCCTGTTTTTAGAAGTAATACAAGTTCTCTCACAAGTCAGCCAGAAGATACTGACAGATGTTCAACTCCTTTAAGCTTTTAAATCTCAAGAACAGCTCATATTAACATCTCCTCACTTTGAACATTCTGCAATCTTATCTAAGAGTTTTGGCAATGTCTTCTGTCTTTAATTGCAGGTAACCTTCTGTATATACAATGCTTTTGCATTTTGATTCTATATTCTATCATAATTCAGAATAGTTTTTATTTGAAAAATTAAATTTTGACCTTTAGTGAAAACTCAACTGCATGTGGAGAGACCATTGCCAAAAACCTAATTAAGGTGACAAGAGGAGGAAAGTCACCTCTTCTCACAGCTGATCTCACATATGTGCAGTCAAAGATCACAGCTTCATGACTCCTCACTGCCTGGCATCGAGATCATCATCATGTAACCCAATACCACTCTGAGCAAAAATTTAAAAAGACAAGAAACAAAACAAAAACCTACACCTCAGTCTCAAGTATTTCTGTTTTCTCAAATTTTCTTAAAACTCCATAGTCTGGTTTCAAATGTAATGAACTTTTTAAGGCCCTTCCGTATTCCAGCAGAAAGGTCCCCCTGTCATACTACCTCCTTTTAGTGCATTACATTTCATGGTTATTTATGTGTCTGTCTCGCTTTTTCTGCTAGATCATAATTGTTGAAGCACGCATGGGGGACTGTGCCCCCCCCCCAGCCACATTTAGGCTGGTTTTCTGTGCTTACACATTCCTGCATACCTCTGAGAGTCGCTTAAAATTTATGCCCTATGCTGTTGAACTAGCCGTCTTAGGAAGTTACCAAACACAGGAATTGGTGGGAGCTCTTGTAATTGTCAGTCCCCTCCACTGTATACCCAAGAAGAAATTCATTTCCTTATCTTCCAATATAATTCCAGTGAAGATGCTTTGTGTGCTAAAGGTGTCCATTTTTGGTTGTGAAAACAAGATATGAAGAAGAGCAGAATCCATTTCTCTTTACAGGAGCTCACAGCAAATGCTCTATGTAGTACCTCCTGAATAAGCGACTATAAATTACTGTAAGTATGTCTTAGTTACCTACTGCTGTGTAACAAATTGCCTCCAAATTTGGCAGTTTAAAAGAACAAATATTAATTCATAATTTAATTAGGAAACTAAACTGATAGATACTTAGCGAGGTGTCTCTTGTTCAACGTCACTGATGATGTTGCCATTAAACTGTCTTCTGAGGCTGTAGTCATTTCAGGATTCGGATGAACTGAAGGAATTGCTTCCAAGCTCACACATGTGGTTGTTGGCAGAACTCAGTTGGACTTGGGGCCTTGGTTTCTCATCATACCATGTGGGGTACTCACACATGACTGCTCACTTCTGATAACATGAGTGAGAAGGGGAGATAGAGAAAATGGATGGGAGGAGGGAGAGAGGTAAGGAGAGAGAGAGAGAGAAAGAGGAGATGTGTCCAAGTCTTTCTCTTTCTATAACTTTGTATGAGAAATGATTTCCATTTCCCATCATTCTGCCATAATCTATTTCTTAGAAGGAGAAAGGATTACACACAAACCTGTAAATAATAGAAGAGAATGATCACTTTTCAATGAACTTTGCTTAGGAATTAAATATCCAGTAAATTCAATGATCCATATGTAGAATGCCTTTATTTTTAAATTATTGATTAGATTGCATGTTTAAGGTAAGCTCATACATTTGATGGAGTTGGCTGCCACCTCTTCTATCTACAGCATGTTAGCTGCTACAGTTCAACTTATGGCTTTTCCTCTGCCAGTTGGCTATGCCGAGCTTCCTCATGGTAGTCTAAGGTCACTTGCTCCAAGGTGAGAGTAGAAACTGAAAAGTCTCTTTGATGTCTAGGCTAGGAACTCTTACCGTGTCAATTCTGCCTCATTCTACTGGTCAAAGCACATCATGAAACCAGCTCTTTAAGGAGTGGAGCAAAATTCCTCATCTCCATTGAAATGGGTATGCAGATAGTGATGGGAAGAATTTCTGACCATTAAATTATCTACCATAGTCTTCTCTCAAGTCACATTACTTCATATTTATTTCACACAAAAACATTCACAATCTTGAGAGTCCTCCCAAAATTTCATACCATGATGACATCAGGCTCCAAATCCATGGTTTTGTGGACTGCCTCAAGGCTGGCTGCAGATGAGTCTCTATGAGCACAGCTCCTCATTATATGTTGTGCTTAATTCAAAGACTTATGAACCAGAAAGACAAGTCAACTGCCATTCACACAGCCAACACACATAGCAGTAAAAAGGTGAGCCAGTGACTGGCTCCCTGTGATAAACACATAATAAACAGAAAGCAATTAATAAAAATTTTTAAAAAGAGAGAAAAAAAAAAGAAACAGAAAGCACGAGAGCCTGGATAGTCCACAACAGCCTCACTGGGGTGCTTGGCAGTTGTTGCTGGCTGTTGGCTAAGCCACTTTCTCCCCAAGTGGCCTCTCTTCTTCAAGGAGGCTAATTTGGATTACAAGAGGGCAATAAAGAAAACCACATGGTCTCTTGAGTTCTAGGTTTTGAAGCAAAGCGACATAATATTATTTCTGCTACATTTTACTAGTCAGTGCAAGTCACAAGGTACATCTAAGTATAAGGAAATGAAAAATATTTGGGGGGAATTACTGCATCGATTTTTACAAGTCATTGACCAAAGGATGCTACTGGCGACCTCAACCCCAGTTTATCACTTAAAACATAAAATTTAAAGACTTTGCTTTAGACATTTCTAGCAGTTAACGAGTACAGTGGCCCTTTGTCCATTGTGGGGGTTAGGTTCCAGAACCCCCCACGATAGGCAAAAATCCACAAAGTACCAACCTTATATTTATTTTATTATTTATATGTATTTTAAGGCTTTATTTTGATTTAATATTCTTTTAATATGTTTTAATTAGTGTTTTTATATTATTTTTTATTTTTAGGCTAGAAAATGCTTATTTTACCACAAAAATAATTTAAATAATAAATATATAAAAAATACCTATATACCACAAAATCCTGCAATATAGCTAAAAATCCTCGATACAAATTAGATATATACAATTGAAAAATTTGTGATACAGTGAGATCGTGAAAAGTAAACTGCAATACAGCGAGGGATGACTGTATGTATCTTTTACATATTTCTACGTATATATTAGCTCAATTCTCTTCTCCACTGGGGATCTGACATAATCACACGCACAAAGAAAAGGATATAAGTATTTCGGAATATATAGCACAAAGAAAGATGGAGTTGGAAGTGAGCATTTCCCCCACCTCACCATTTCATCTAGCCAGGTCCTTGGTAATGGTTTTAGACAGCAGTGTCTGATGATGCCTTGGACTTAGTGACGTACAAGAAGGAGAAATGAATTGTTTTCTGATTATAATAAACCCAACAGAAATGGATGGTTGTAATTTATAAGTCAAAAGGAAAAGTGGCTTAGCATCCAAAATCTGAACAAAAATCCTGCTGGATGACTAGTTTCTCACCTTGACTGACTCACAGGGTGAATTCGTTCAGATTTATTCATGGGGAATGTTGAAGATAAAAATCCACAACTAAGATACTATGTTGATTGCTTCAATGTTAACCAGTGACTTCTGCTTTTTAAAAATTCTGTACATAATAATTTAGTAAAAATCTCAAATACATAGGGACACTCAATAAGATGATTTTAAAAAACCTCTGGTGTGGCAATTATTTGCAGTTGTTCATTACAAGAAATCATTTGATGCAGTATCTTAAAAAAATCAAGAAACAAAAGAGACTATTTTATTTTTTAATTAGTTGATTTTTTCAATTTTTAATCAATTCCTTGAGTACAGCTCAATGTAAAAGAGAAAACTTCCTACTTTTTTTGTTCAGTTTGCTTTTATTAAATGAAGGATCAATACAATATAAACAAATAGAATATTTCTATAGCTGGCATATTTCCTGATACCTTGGCATTACTGTGCATTCCAGCCTGGAACTAACTTCTAAGAGAACACAGGACAGCTAATGAAATATGTGGACCTTATACCTCTCAGAATCAGAAAGGCCTAGAATTAATTAGGGGAGAGCAAATATAAATATCAACACTTCCATTCCCACTCTCTCTACGGTACATTTTTCTGGGAAAGAATAGGAAAAATATTTGTTAATAGCTCTAAGCTACAACCTGCGAGGCAGGCGGGCATTTAGAAACATGAGGCAACATGTTACAAGCACATAGCAAAGTCTGTTAAAAACTTAAGCCATTACTCAGAACATGAGTAATTTCTTTAGGTGAGAAAAATAAGTGGGTCCCCAGAAAGCTGCTCAAAGTCATGTGCAAGCTAGTACTGAAACAGCCAGCACGTCTCAAGCCCTTCACTTTCTAGTTCCCTGCAGTGCACTGCAGTGAACGGCCACTCTGAATTCCCCCAACTGTCTCTGTGTTCTCGTCCTCCAATAGCCTCTCACACTTTCCAGATCTGAGTCAGAAACTGTCCAGCAGGGCGTTCTTCAGGTGAGTCTTACTCCACTCCCTTTCGGCTCTTACCCCTGCCATCCAGCCTCTCAGGACCTAAGAATTTATGAACCTGATGACAAAGAAATTCCTTTAAAAAATGCAGAAGTTGAGCACACATAGATTTACACCCCTAAATTTTTCCAGCAAGCAGAAGCATGCAGGAATTATTTGATGGTTTCTCACCCAGTCTGCAGATTGCTGCAGGAGAGAGCCCACTGCACAGCCACACCAATGGTAGACATCGGGGAGGTGGAAGGGCACTTCCTGTATACTTCTAACATCACTGGGCTATCTCTTCCTTTACTTTCTCCTCTTCCTTCTTCTCTTTCTTGTTCGCCCTGTTGTTCCTTTTTTCTATTCATTTGATATCAACTGAACGCCTGCTATGCAGGCTAAGAAAGAGATTCTAGTTCAGTTGGTTTGGAAGTCAAAGTTGAAGGCAATCACAGATTGAATCTGTAAGAGCTCTGAACCCACAATACTGGGTTTGAATCTGAGCTGAGCCTCCTACTCCAGGGGTCAGGAACCTATGGCTCGCGAGCCAGATGTGGCTCTTTTGATGGCTGCATCTGGCTCACAGAAAAATCTTTAATAAAAATAATAATAACATTAAAAAAACAAAACATTCTCATGTATTACAATCTATTCATTTCCTACTGCTCATGTTCATGGTTGTGGGTGGCTGGAGCCAATCACAGCTGTCCTCCGGGACAACACCAAATGTTTATTGGATAATGCATAATGTACACGGGTCATTGTGAGGTCAGGAAGTAAACTTCCCTCCTTTTAATCAAGTAGTCAGCTAGCTAATTGCGAAAACCCTTTTGATTAAGAAGATGGCTAAAAAAATAAAAAGATGGGAAGTATCATACTTTTCAGCAGGAATGGACAGAGAAATTCATCTTTATGGAGAGAGCAGGTTCAGCAGTGTGTCTAATATGCAATGATAAAATTGCATCAATGAAACGGTCAAATATAAAGCGGCACTTCGACACATGCCATACTACATTTGCATGGAAACATACAGAGGGGGACAGCAGGAAGAAAGTATGTCAAGAGCTACTGCGCAGAGTGCAAGCTAGTCAGCAGCAACTCCGTGTTTGGACCCAACAAGGTGACTGGAATTCGGCTAGCTTCCTGGTGCTTTAGCAATTGTGAGAAATGGAAAGCCATTCACAGATGGGGAGTATGCCAAAACATTCATGCTTGATGTTGCCAATGAACTTTTTGACGACTTTTCGGATAAAGACAAGATAATCAAACGAATAAAAAGGCATGCCTTTGTCAGCAAGAACTGTTCACGATTATACCATCATGATGGCAAATCAGACTGAGGCAACACAAGTGAAGGACATAAATGCAGCACCATTCTTTTCTCTCACTTTGGATGAGTAAACAGACATAAGCCATTTGTCCCAGTTCAGCGTGATTGCAAGGTATGCTGCCAGTGACACACTACATGAAGAAAGTCTTGCTGTTTTGCCTATGAAAGAGACAACAAGAGGGAAGGATTTATTCAAATCTTTCACTGAGTTCGCTAAAGAAAAAAATCTATCAATGAATAAACTTATTTTGGTGTGTACTGATGGTGTTCTGTGCATGGTGGGAAAAAACAGGATTTGTTGCGCTTCTTCGTGAACATGAAAAGAGACCCATCCTAAGTTTTCACTGCATCCTACACCAAGAGGCACTTTGTGCTCAGATGTGTGGCGAGCAGCTTGGTGAGGTGATGTCGCTGGTCATTTGGGTGGTCAACTTTATTGTTGCCCGAGCTTTAAATGATTGCCAGTTTAAAACGCTGCTGGATGAAGTTGGGAATAATTATCCTGGTTTGCTTCTGTACAGCAATGAGCATTGGTTGTCAAGAGGGAAGGTGCTCAGCCATTTCGTGGCTTGTGTGAGTGAAATCTGGACTTTTCTTAAAACGAAAAACATCGAGCATCCTGAGTTAGCTAACACTGAGTGGCTCTTGAAGTTCTACTATCTCATGGACATGACTGGAACATCTGAACTTACAAGCTGCTGACCTGAAGGCCTCAGATATGTGGGTGAATAAGTTCAGGTCACTGAATGAAGATTTGGAAAGACTTGCACGACAGCAAGCAGGGTTGTCGAGCAAACGCAAGTGGAGAGAAATGAAAAAACTTCAACCCGCGGACCAGCTGATTGTCAAAACTTGGAATGCGCTTCCCATCACATACCACACACTGCAGCGTGTGAGTATTGCTGTACTGACAATGTTTGGCTCTAGGTATGCATGTGAGCAGTCTTTCTCACATCTAAAGAACGTTGAGACCAACCTACGATCATGTTTAACGGATGGAAGTCTCAACGCCTGCATGAAGCTTAACCTCACCGCTTATCAACCAGACTACAAAGCCATCAGCAAAACCATGCAGCACCAGAAGTCGCATTAATGATAAGAAGTACATTATTCATCATTGGTTAGCAACAGCATAACAATGTTATTAAAAAGAATTCAGAGATTTATTGTACTTTAAAAGTGTTGGTCTTACATAAAATGCACACATTTACTTGTATTTAGTGTTAAACATACTGTATGGCTCTCATGGAATTACATTTTAAAATATGTGGCATTCATGGCTCTCTCAGCCAAAAAGGTTCCCGACCCCTGTCCTAGTCACTGTGTAGGTAATAGTATGCATTCAGTGGGCTGTTGTGAGGACTGAACAAATATGTAAAAAGTTTAACTAACCTGTTAAAAGTTAGCTATTGTAATTGGTTTATTACTGAAAATTCTCCTCCAAATTTTGATAATCTCTAGGTATGGGGAGGAACACAGACCTAAACTGAGTAAATCACTGGTGGGATTATAATACTAAATAACAAAATAAGCATTACTTTGACTTTATTGAAAAGTAAAGAAATGACATTTTCTGTTCTTAGGTGGAAATGGAGGCTTAAGGTGGAAATTAAGGTGAGTTATAGGACATCTGTGTTTAAATTAGAGTGTTGTTATGTGAGGGTGTGATTCTTAAAACATTACACCCACTATGCATATAATTGAGTTAGAGTGGGGAATGACACAGGGAGATTTTTATGCAGGAAAGGAAGCTTCTTTTTGGAAGGTATCTTTGCTGAAACCAAACAAGAATAGGGCAAGAGATATGGTGAGAATTCAAGTAGAGGGGATCCTTTTTTCAGGCAAATAAATGGGAGAGAGTTTGGTGATCCCCAATTGTCCAAGCAGGGAGACTAGGAGCAGTACCTGGAAGGAGGTGCTTTAAAGAACTGAGGTTAGACAGGTAAGAAAAGTGCAGATCACGAAGGAACTTGAAAAGTCATGTAATAAAGTTGGAACTTACTAGAACAGCAAAGTGAAGTCTTAAAGTCTGTAAGCATGACATTTATAAAGTTATTTTTTTTTTAAATTTCCTTTTTCCCAATGGAAAATTTATATTTTTATTTATTTTTGGTAGAGGATTGTCTGAAAGAAGCATAAAATTAGGAAAAGAAAGAGACAGCCATAACTAGTCATAAAATTAGGGAAAGATAGAGACAGCCATCACTAGTAATGGGAAATAGTTCTCTGTGTGCATGTGTGTGCACATGTGCGCACATGTGGTTTTGTACAAAGAACAAACCCGTTTGTTTTTTTTTTTATTTCTACCACCGCTCAAGTAGTGATTTCTGTGAAAAAGCGAGCATCCTTTGATTTCTTTTTTGCCAGAAATAAGTCCAAGGGAGTCATTGCCAGGAAGAACTGAGAGAAAGAGCTCTGTTCTCAGCGAAAGAATGTTGAAAAATAAAAGCTTGTAGAGAAAGAGAAGGAAGCACTCTGCCCGTATTCCCCGATGGACCTCCTCTCCCGCTTTCACTCGGTTTGCGTTCTCTCCTATCCTTCCTCCCTAGCATACACACATATCTTTTTTAAACGAAGCATCTGTAAAACATTTGGTTACCGGGAGATTCAAACACATTGAGTCAAGTGATTGCCAAACAGCTTTATTTTTGCTCTCATATCCTATCAGAAGACCTTGTGATCATTCTGGAATGATGAAGAGAAGCAGAAGGATTTAGGACCAAAAATGAAGCTGTCTCTCCATCTCCGAGCCATTTCTTACGCGATTTTTGAAATATGCGGGTAAAGGGGTGGAAATGGATCCCTTAAGAAAGGGCTAGAATGATTTGTGGCAGTATATATGGAGGTAGAAGTGAATATTCAAAACATATCTCTTCGGTTTACATTCCACATGCTTTTCAAAAAGAAAGAAAAAAAATTCTTTGAAAGAGAGCGCAGCATTCAAATCTGGTCAATAATCTTACAATTTGCCATCAAATTAGGGTTTCTCAGCAAGTGTGAAGCCCATTGTCTGGAAGGGGAGGAGGTCAAGGGCCTCCTTTTCTGTGTAACAATGCCATTCCTTATCTTCTCTCTGCATCACCGCCACCCAGAGCAGCCAAGGAAAGTCACTGTCTCAAGGTAAGAACCCATGAAAATTAATTGTGTTCCATTTAATACTCATTTAAAATGTTAAAAAAAAGCCACTGATATTATCTCAATGTTCTTTATTTATTTTAGATCTTTATTTTTTTTATTTGGGTTGTGAAAACATCTCTTACATCTAATTATCCCTCCACTTGTCTATTGCTGCAACTGTTTAAAGTGTCCAAGTTAACCAAGCTTTCCTAACCCTAATTCGGCCATAAAAATCTAACCTTACTCAACCTCGGATGACCAATCATAATTGCTGTGAGGTGTCTAACTGACTCTACAGGGCTTTGAAATACGGCTGTAAATTAAGCATGTTAGAACTGAACGGAGCTGTCTAGTTTTCAAATTTTCTTTTCTCTCCTCTCTTTCTTTCTCCCAGACGCAATGTCCCACGATGTATCAATGCAACAAATATATCAACGGATAAACAAATCACTTCTTGTCCAAATCAGAGAAAAGGGCCTGTCGCCCTTCCCTTTCAGCCTCGACGTCCTCATCGTCTTTTATCAAGGACTTACTTCAGTTTACAGCAGATCTGTAGGAACTTGGGTCTCCTTGGCAAAGCCCTAATCTGGTTCGGCCCACTCCTTTTACTAATGAAGCATCTGCGTCCCAAAGAAGCAAGCGGGTTGGTGCAAGGCTGCACAGGAGTGACCCCTGGAACTAAGGCTTTGACTCTTTACGGTTGTGATACCAAATCCTGGCTCTTTCGAGTATAACGTCTTGCATGTAAAATAAATGTAAAAATATGTGTTTGCAGTTCTCTTCCTTCATCAGATCAAGTTGTGAGTCTGATGCAGATTATTTTATTAATTAGTTGAGTGTATCCAGCAAGTCCGGGCAGAGCTGAGTGAACCTTCAGAGTATCAGAGATTTAAGTAAACAACAAAGGTTAGAGTAATAGGATGGGAAGATTGAATCCAGGAGGGCGAGGAAATAGGCAGGTGGCAAAAATTGTCCACTAATAGGTCAGAGTAGTACTAGAATTTTCTAGCTTCATGAGGATCCATTATACTCCATATAGATTCTGAAATACTATATTGCTTATTCTGAGATACTTCTTTGTAATATGACTTAATTAAACTATTTGAGATAATGAGGATGCCAATAACATGAAACATTGCCATGTCCAAAAACAAATATAAAACATTTTCAGTCAAGTGTACATACATGCCTTTTGGATTACCTGCTAGTTTTGGATTATTCTCACATTGTTTTTCCTCATTAGCGCTAATGATCAAACCCAGTGGAATCAACTGAAGGGAGATTGTCATATGTCAAAATAAATTCCTTCCATCTTTTGTAACAAAGAGCCCACTTGAATAGTAACTCATTGAAAAGTAGAAATTAGAGAAAGCCACAATTAAATTTCACCCCCTCCAAATGTAAACATTCATGCTTTGCATGTCTAAATCCAAGTGCTTTAAAAATAGAAGTCATACATAAATATACTTTTAAAATTCAAACTTAAAACAGAGTAAAATAAACTATTTTTGCTCCCCATAATTGTTTTTTCTCTAACCCTATCAGGTGTCATAATTTCAAATGTGTTGCATCACCATGGCACTGTTTGGAAATCAGTTTGGATTATTACTATCGGGGCCATGTGTTTTGGATTTTCAAGAAGAGTTCTGACTTCTAGGGCAGTCCTGATTGCCAATATCCTGTCCCATTATTAGGCCATGTGTTCCATAATTTTTCATTTTTCACTATTTTTGGTAAGAAAAATACTCAGTATGATTCCAGTTAAGTTGTTCTGATAATAAGTCATCATTCCCAGTCTCCCATCTTGGAAGTCCACTCAAGTAAGGCTATTCTACAACTCAGGGGCTTCCCCAGGGACAGGGAGGGGGCCAACCTGGACATTCCAGTCTTTGTGGAGAAAATAAGAGGCATCCATTTCAAACTGTAACAACCTCAGAGACTCAGAATTCCACAGGGTAAGAGACGCAGACGCGGAGTCATTTTCAAGCTAAAATCTGCCTTTGTCCAAAGGGAACTTGTCAGTATGGTTTTGGTCTTTCACTGACCCAAATCCCTGGGATGGTGCTAGAAGTCATTGGGGTCCCCCAAGGGAGGTTTATTAGTGCTTCCCTCCCTCCATCTCTTACTTAAATTGCATAAAAGGCTGCAGATTCCAAACCATGGTTTGATAAATACAGTGCAGATGGAAAGCATAAGAGAGGTCAGAGTCAGTTGCCATTGGGCTAAGAGTGTCCTATTTTCATGCAAGTGAAAAAGATGACTCAGAAAAGAGAAAACTATTGTTCATGCAGATCCAAAGTTAAACTAACAAAACTTCTTTAATAAATAACAGAACATGTCAGTGGTAAGAGGCTCATCTAACAGTTCACATGACTTTAAATACTGTTTAGTCACCCACATGTCATAAGCAATAGCAGTAGATGTGAAAAATTGTGACATCTGTTTTTCTTAATATATGTATGTGTGTGAGCATGTCACTCTCTTGAGTTCATTTAAAAACTAACAAGTAGAAATTTGCTGAAAGTAAATATATTAAAATATATTATTTTTACTTTTATTTAAATTCATTTCTTTGGAAATCCACGATTCTAGAGTTCAAATGCTTACTGGATTTGAAGGATTTTCCAGTTGTGTTAAATCCTGATTTGGCCTTTATGTACATCATGAAGTGGCAATGTCATTGGATGGGATCCTGGTGGATGAATAATTACTTCCTCCATGAGTTAGGCATCTTCAAAGGTGCTCTAACTGCTATGGAATCCTCAAGTATCCATTTAATAAGCTTTCACAAATGGCCTCATGATCAAAAAGCCTTAGGAACCCATAAACAGGATTTATCTTGGATCGTGGCTATGCAGCTGGTTACACAGCTGGGAAACAGGATGAAACAACAGTCAATCAATTCATTTTGGCCATTTTCATGATTACCAGTAATTGCTCCAGCTGCACTGATGGATGGTGATCAATATTCATTGTAATGATGGCAAAAATGGACAGCATGGATACCACTTGTTTTTTCTTTTCACATGAGTTGACCTGGCCATATACAAACAGAATAATTCATTCAACTAGCAGCACTTATTATCTAATTCTCCCATTGTAGAATGACACAGTAGCAAATGACTATTAAAGACAAAGCCAAACAAAAACTCACTAGCAACTGGGTGCCTTAATTAGTGCAAAGAAGAGTTTGGGGAGGGATGTGAATGAGTAAATGAAGAGGATGGCAGAATGCCAGGGTTCCAACATCTGCCATGTTTAGATGCTTCAAGGGGCATCCCAGAAAGGTCAGTTGAGTCTTTGAACCTAGCCACAAAGAGTTATCAAAGTTGGAATTCTAAGGGAATGACAGAGTGACATTCAAAAGAGACCACCAAAATCTAAAAAATTATAAGAGATGCCAATTTACCTTTATCTTTGGGCATCAGTCAAGGTGCACTCCTGGGGGACCATTGACCCCATTCTGTGTTCCCATTGACATATTGCCCAAATTCCTCAGAGTTGGCTTTCAAGAATGAGCTGCCAACATGTGAGATGCCAGCCTCTAAAATGTGGGAGCCTGCTGAGGCCACTGCCAGCCTGGAGATTTTAGATTTTTGTTTGTTTTGGTCAAAATGAAAAGAAAAACTCCTTGTTGGCATCCTTGAAATCAGCCTTGAGCACACTTTTATCCTTCCTTTGAGAAAACCAATGGGATCTTAAAACACAATTCACTTTTATTTAAGAATTCTAAGGTACCTTGAATGAGAGATTGGCTGTCTAATAGGAGATTTTTTTTTAAGTTAGATAAATGGGAGAATGAATGACTGATAGCATAAGTGTAACAGAGGATATATTCTCTATAGCAGAGGTCCCCAAACTGTGGCCCGCGGGCCAAATTGTGGCCCCCTGAGACCATTTATCCGGTCCCCGCTGCACTTTCCGGAAGGGGCACCTTTTTCATTGGTGGTCAGTGTATGGAGTACTGTATGTGGCGGCCCTCCAATGGTCTGAGGGACAGTGAACTGCCCCCCTGTGTAAAAAGTTTGGGGACCCCTGCTCTATAGGAACAAATAGTATAAGTAAAACTTTTTTAAAAATAAAATATGGATTTCTGTTATCAGTCATGATTGTATTCTAGAGAGCTCAAAAAAAGCTTAGTCATACCACACCAATCTTTCTTTATTCTTTAATTGCCATCAGTTTTCAACATTTAGCTGCTAATTAGATTTATTGCCCCCCACCGCCGACTGAGTAGCGTCTCCTCCATCAGCACTAGCTTTGGGTTTTAACTTTTACCTTGACTTAGTGTATGTTCTAAGACAATCACTTTATCACCCTAAGTTTCAGTTATTATATTAATGATGAAGATTAAGCCTGGTATTCTCCAGATGCTCAGAGAACTTAGTCCAGCAATTGCTTATAAAGTGGGCAGACAGTAATTCATTTTGTGTTAAGAGCTCTTGAGACGAGGTTCTTTCTTGTTCCTTCTCTCCTCGTCATAATGGAAATTTCCTTCCACCATTGAATGGAAGTCAGATAACGCCAGGTATTCTCAGCAAATTGCTCTCTGATTCAATTTAACAAGGATGCAATTGATTATAAGAGAAATGCATAATATTATTCTTCATTATTACATAAAACTTTCTTAGGACTTGCTTTTCTCATGCATTATCACATTTTCATTCTCACGAAACCTTATAACCTTGCTTATTAGATAATGCTCTGTGATTCTGGCCCTTACAGAGTTCAGGCTTCCAACGTCAAAGCTGGCTGTCACATTCCCTTAGTTTGCCATTTCAGAAAAGCAGATGTTTGGCTCCAGTTGGAAACCCAAAGAAGAGTGGCAGATTCTAAGCTCAGGGCAGAGGGCAGCAGGGGCGAGGCTAGTCCCAGTACCACCTCTGGAGAGACTTGGGGAGCAGATAGAATCTCTTCAGGTCTTAGGTTCCTCAATTCTAAAATAAAGGTGTCCAGGTGACCCAAGACTGCCTTCCAGTTCTGTGATTCTTTGGGTGACATCATTTAAACTCTAAGTACTGAGTCTGCCCTGATAGCTCGTTGATTAGAACATCATACCAATATGCCAAAGCTGTGGGTTCCATTCCTGATCAGGTAACATAGGAACAGATCAATGTTTTTGTCTCTCTGTATCTCTCCTTTCTCTCTCTCTAAAATCAATCAATAAATTTTAAAAATAACTTCTAACTACTGGATTTTCAAATCATTTCAAATTCTGATACTACTTTATTTCTTTTTTTTTTTTTACTTTTTTTTTTTTTTGTATTTTTCCTAAGTTAGAAGTGGTGAGGCAGTCAGACAGACTCCCACATATACCCAACTGGGATCCACTTGGCATGCCCACCAGGGGAATGCTCTGCCCATCTGGGGCATTGCTCTGCTGCAACTGGAGCCATTCTAGTGCCTGAGGTGGAGGCCATGGAGCCGTCCTCAGCACCTGGGCCAACTTTGCTCCAATGGAGCTTAGGCTGCAGGAGGGGAAGAGATAGAAAGGAAGGAGAAGGGGGAGGGTAGAGAAACAGAGGAGCGCTTCTTCCATGTGCCCTGACTGGGAATCGAACCCAGGACTTCCACACGCCAGGCCAGCCGACGCTCTACCACTGAGCCAACTGGCCAGGACGATATTACTTTATTTCTAAAATGATTATTAATGATTTCCTTTGCGTCTGAATCCTTGGTTTGCTCCAAGTAACTCAAGCTATGGTGATACACAGAAAACCAGATAGTTCACGCTGGTCTGGCCAGGATGTGGATAGTTCTTTACATAGAAAAATCTTGTTACTGTTAAATCTGCGTGAAAACACTATATTAAGATATTTCATTCATATGTCTCATTTAATGCTTCAAGTAACCATCTGACATGCTTGTTAATATTTCTATTTTCATATTGGAAAACAGAACCTCAGAGGATTTAGATTACTTGACAAAAGTCACACTGCTAATGAGTGATGGATCTAGGGTTTAAACTTCTGTGTGATTGATTTCAAAGACAGTGTTCTTGATAATTACCTAATAGTGCTTATAAGAAATTGAATGGCGGCCCTGGCTGGTTGTTTCAGTGGATAGTGCATTGGCCTGGTGTATGGATCTCCTAGGTTCAATAACCAGTCAGGGCACAAAGGAGAAGCCACCATTGGCTTCTCTTCCTCTTTCTCTCTCCCTTCTCTTGCTCTTCCCCTCCAGCAGCTGGTTTGAGCATGTCCCCAGGCCCTGAGGATAGTGCAGTTGGTCCAAGCATAAGCCTCAGGAGCTGAAGATAGCTTGTTTGATTTGAGCATTGGCCCAGACAGGATTGCCGGCTGGATCTTGATTTGGGCTCATGCAGAAGTCTGTCTCACTATCTCCCCTCTGCTCATTAAAAGAAAAGAAAGAAAAGAAATTGAATGGCACACATAAGCGCGCGCGCGCGCACACACACACACACACACACACACACACACACACACACAAATGTATGCCACAGAAAACATGTCTGCATGAAAGCAGATGATTGCTTAAGAGATGGATGACATGGATGCATGCAAGTGACAGTGCTCCTGTGGGTGATCATGACCCGCACTGGTTCCAAAGTGTCTGAACCAAGTTTTATGGACAAAAGCCTGGCCTTCTGCTGCCAATGAGTCGTTCCAGGTCAGCCTCCTGGACAAAAATCTTCTGATCCACTGCCAGTGTTTTTTCTGCCTGGGTTATTTTTTAACGTCCTTTCCTTCCATGCAATCGACCACAAATTCAGAGACAAGAAATATGTTCAGGGCGTTTTGAAAATGTCTGCCATGCGTGGTAAGCTGCATGATGGTGGACAGAATGTGAAAAGTGTCACTTTGAGAGGGTTGCTTGCAGATGGTAACTGATTTGTTTACACTCTGGTGACTTCTCTAAAACAGAGGCTGCTTTTCAAACGAAGACTACCTGTTCAGTAGGAAAAGGGGTTTTCTTTAAAAGAGTGCTTCAGCACAAATGTTATCACATGAGTAACCAGCCCAAGAGTTGCTTCCTGGGCTAACCAGCGCAGGGAAATCAGACCGCCTTTAAAAGTTTCCTTGTTGCACTAAAATGTATTTCAATACTGAGCAGTATTAAGCCATAGACTGACCAGAAACATATCTATCTTTCTGTCTTGTGACACGGCTACCATTTCATTTCTTTAAGAAGAAAGCCTAGTTTCATTTGGAAGTTATTACCCCTCAGATGACCAAATCCTGCCCCAAGATGCCTAATATTTACTTTGCCTTTGAAGCATAATGGTTAACGTTATTTCCCCATCTGCATGATTTTTTTTAAACTTCTTAAACCCTGTCCAGTTATGACAGAGACCGAGATTTCACAATGCAAATGTGCCTCATTAATCAACTCTATTATTTAGGGGAGTAATGAACATTTTGCTATTTGACATCTGGTAGTGATTTACAGTAACAGAAACAGGAATTCCTAGTTTACAAAAGTGCACATGTATGATTTGATTTCTTTTGGTGTATTAAAAAAAAAAAACCCTGCTGCTTTTCTTGGCAAAAAAAAAAAAAAAATTGGTGGGAGCAGGGGAGCTCTCTGGGTAGGGTTAGACTGTAAACTAACTAACCAGCTTAGAGCAAAATGTTGTGTGAGCTATGTAATGTGTAAAATCTGGTGTTTATGTAGCTCTCGAGCTGGCTCAATACCAGTTACTAGTGAGTGATATCTAAACATAAAATAATTTCTACATAAACTGTGGGTTTGTAGAAATGTAAGCACTATATTTCTGTGTAGTCTGAAAGAAGGTATTCTTTGAAATAGATTATTAGTGTAGGGCATGATTCCACCTACTGTATTTTTTGTGAGCTTTTCTTTTCTTTTTCTTTTTTTTTCTTTCTTGGAAGACTGATTAGGGACTTGGGCCTTTACCAAAAAGTCAACATGTACTTATAAAAATCCTGATATGCGATACACTGACTAAAGTGAAGTTTATGATTTACTTCTAGTTGACTTCGCTACTGTGCAATGAAGGCTTTGAATAAATGCATAATCATTAGGAATGTGTAGACTCCAACTAAGCCATTAGGGTAGAGGCAAGCTTCTCTGTACTATCACCTTACAAACAACACTGATGCTATGTTAATGATTAAATATATGTGGGGGAAAAAATCAAATCACTCAGCTGGAGGCGGAAAGAAAAATGAGATTAGAAAAGATTTTCAAATCTTGGGAATTAAGCATTAATGGGTTGTTGTTTAGATTTAAGAAATGCAATACGCTCTCTGACAGTGGGCTATGAAATTAGGTATTTATCCCTTTTAACAAACTCCACATGTAATAAGTGGTCATGACAGTGGTGCCATGATGATGCTCTTATGAAGGCCATGTTCAAGGCCTCTTTGCATATTCAGACTTCTTCATGACCGTCTTGTCAGAGTCACTCCTAGCTGTTCAAAGATGTCTTGGACATCTAGAGAGAGGCCAATCGAAACCAGAAGGCCAAGTCGGATCGGGTGGTTGGGTGGTGTTGGTCAAAAGGTTTGCCACCGAGACATGAGCCAGAATTTGAGTCTAAAGAACAAATCCAGGGGTTCCTTGGCAGTTCCTAGCCCCACCTACTAAATGAAGTCAAAGCTGGTAAGATACTTCCTGGTGATTACTGTTCCGGAAGGAGAATGGTTTTCTGCTACATCAGTTGTGATTTTGTTGCAAATGACAGAAACACACCTAAAAATGGCATAAGCAAAGAAAATAATATATGGTCTCACCCAGTAAAAATACCAGGTGTATATTTGGCCGCAGGCGCAATGGGGTTTGGAATTCATACCTTTTCATCATGAATCAGTTTCTTGCCATCCATTCACTCTGCCTTCTGCTGTGTTGGCTGCCTCTTCAAACTTCACAGAGAGTTTCTTAGTAGCTCCAGGCTCATATCCAACACATATCTTACACCCAGGCAAGATTGGGCTCCTTTCTGGCCTGTGTGCTTTCATGGGCCCAAATTTCACAAGCACAGAGGAATCTAACTTTACCAAAGTCACAGGTGTTTCTGTCATTTGCAGTCCTAAACTTAGCTCTGGCAAATACAACCAATAGCCTCATCATCTGTTCCTGTGACTAATTCTCTTTGGACCCCAGGGAAATGCTTCTCCCTATCACCACAAAACAATTAGCGGTTGCTTCCAAAGGCGGTGGGTCACCAAGTTGCTGACACAGGAGGTGGGCACTGCCTTGGAGTGCAAGAACTGTTTGAGCAGGCGAAGCACTTAGGTAAGGGGAAAGAGAATTCATTAACTTGTCAAATCCTCTTAGAGAGCAAAAATGCAATTGTGTGTCCCATAATGAGGTGGCCTCTTCAGGTGGTTCTGAGTGTCCATTTCTTTGTCTGTCTTTGTATTCCAATCCCTGGTGTGGGAAGACTACCGCTGTTAACATGCTATTTACAATAGTTGAACATAGTGGCTGAGAAGTATTTTGCAGTATCAAGCAATTCAATTATTCCTAAATTTGTACATATTCAGCTCAAGATGAGCCAAAAATAAAACATAACGTAAATTCTTTACATTGGCTAATGAGTGGACACGTTGCTAGAATAGTAGCCTCACTTTTTGAAAATATTTAATAAGATTTAATTATATTTCTAAAATTAAATAAAAGTCAGCTCTAATTAAATGGGCTCATTTGAAATGGTGAACAAGTTAATTGCAATGTGTCTGTTATCCTTTAATTTTGATAGATACTTTGAATAGTTTAGAAGACAAATTTTGAAAAGTATGATAAAATTATTTACTTGTATAATTTCAAAATTTACTTGATGTTTTGAATGAAAATAGCTCATAAAATATGCCAAATATACATTGATATATTTTTGGTTAAAGCATATAGTGATTAGAATCAAATTTCATACCTAGCTTTTTAAAAATGAATAAAAACTGTATTTTACTTTCCAGTTACAAAAAGAATATAGCACTAAATATTTTTAAATTTTATCATTACAACAGCATACTAGTCAAGGTAGATGGTTACAACACATTTTATTTAACTATTTGTTATGATGAAGTATAATTTTAAAATTTGTTTGCTATGTGAGTCTCCATTTGTATTCCTAGCTCAGGCTCTGCAGGTGTTCAGGGAAGGTTCACTCACAATTTCAACACAATGTCCCCCAGAAAAAGTAGCCCCCGAAAGGAGTGGCAGGAGTTTTGTTCGAACATTAAGTCCAGGAATTGAGTTTTATTTGCACTAATTGGCTTGGTTTAGTCAATCTATGCGAACTTACACCTGCCAAAGACATGAGTAATACTGCAGTGAAACAATGAACGAGTGAGGCTATAGTTCTAGAGATTTTTTGGTTTTATAAAGTGGAGAAAATGTGAACATTTTTAACATAAAATTTTAGAAAAAAATTAATTTGACCAAAAGGTGATGACATAGACAATAAACTTAGCTTTTAAGCACCGCTTGGAGATATTTATTTTTGGTTAAAAATGCTTTGTTTTTTTATATGAAAATGTGGAAATAAAGAACAAAAATACTAGAAATATTTTCTACATCCCAATGGTTTCACCTGCAACTGTTTCTATAGGTCATTCCTGTTTCTTGTGAAAACAAGAACAAAACAAATAGCTAGATGTTTATATTACTGCACACATAATCAGACTTTCTCTAAGTATAAAAATGGATGATCATTATATAGAAATACAATTTATCAAGATATCCATTTGTTTTTCAGAGACAGAGAGAGAGTCAGAGAGAGATAGATAGGGACAGACAGACAGGAATGGAGAGAGATGAGAAGCATCAATCATTAGTTTATCATTGCCGTTGGGACACCTTAGTTGTTCATTGATTGCTCTCTCATATGTGCCTTGACTGCGGGCCTTCAGCAGACCAAGCAACCCCTTGCTGGAGCCAGCGACCTTGGGTTCAAGCTGGCAGCTTTTGCTCAAGCCAGATGGGCCTGTGCTCAAGCTGGTGACCTCTGGGTCTCAAATCGGGGTCCTCCACACCCCAGTCTGACTCTCCATCCACTGCACCACCGCCTGGTCAGGCAAGATACTTGATTTTGAATAGTATACAATTAGAAAGTTCTGAAGAACTCCAGGCCAAGTAGAGACTTACTCCTAATCATAATACCATATAGCATCTTTTCAAAATGCTGTAACATTCAACTTCTTATATAGCATTTACATTGCATGAGGTATGATAAGCAACTAGAGATGATTTAAAGTATACAGGATGCATTGGTTATACACAAATATTTCATATTTTTAGAAAGATGAGCATCCACAGATTTTGATGACCTTGCTGGGTCCTAGACTGATCTTCCGTGGATAACGAGGGAATCCACTGTAGGGGCTAAAACTCAGTCAGTAGGGAGTTATCCTGTTGTATAGGTGTCTTACTTGCCCATTTTCAAACCCTCATTTTGAGAAGAAAGCATAGCTTTGAGCTGGAACCACTCACATAATGAAGATGAAACTAACTTGGTTGGTTTCTCACTCACGCCATTTTCATAGAAGCTTTTTCCAATTCATCTTTAACCTCCCATTTGACCATTCCAAAAAGAGGATTCTGGGAAGGCTTCCCAATCTCACCCTGGAAATGCACTATCAACTACTTTGTTCTTCTATACAGTTAGCCAATCAGCATGATTTATTTAGGTGGCAAAAAAAAAAAAAAAAAAGAGAGAGTTTTTAAATTGGCCTCGGGATTCAAGTGTCTTTTTACAATTTTATTTTTAAATACCAAAGGTGGGCACCAAATACACTGAAAATAAACTAAAATGAAAATATATTCTTTAGCCAAATAATTTATTTTTTTATTAATTTTCTTGATCTGTTACGCTTCCTGCTGGTCAAGTAAACAAAGTCCCCTCCTCTTAGGCCTTAGTTCCTTAACAAGGCTGCGTGAAAGTGAGTGCCAGAATGATTGCCTAATAATATATGCCCATCACTCTGCTCAAGCCAGGTACGAAAGTGTGTCTTTGGACTCTAAGGGGAAGTACCAAACTGTGTTCCTGATTAAACCACAAAAGTGTTCATTCAAAAGATATGGTGAAAGGCCAAGTAGAAGCCTCAAATGAGTGTTTATAAAACAGGTGGCCTCATGCCAAGGTGCTTCTCAAGTGCACTCCCGTGCCTGGAGGAGTGTGAAGTTTTGGATATGTGTGGGTTCGAGGCCAGTCACAACAAAAACTGAAAAACACCGGCTGAGCAACTGCCCAAGAGGTGGGGCTGCCCTCAGTTGGTTGTTCTGAAGACTCAATCCTGTTGATTTATCACTGTCGTATTAGATCACCCCAAAACACATCCAAGACACCTCTCCTGTGCGTCGGAAGATGACGCTCTTCAATCAAGATGATTTTAGAGGGAAAATTCCCTACTAATTAATTAGATTTATCTCACAATGTAAGAATGTGGCCGTGCTGAATCAAAGTTTATCAGTTGCAATGTACCGACCATATCAAACAAGCCTCTGGCAACTCTCTGGCCCACAGTTGCTGTTCAATGAATGATTGCTGCTATTGTTATTGTTATTAGAGAAGGAAACACACTGTGGGGTGGATTGGACTGTTCCAAGGAATTGGGTGGGCACTGACTCACAAAAGTGGGTGGAGACGGGTAGAGCCAGTCATCTACTTTGCCTGAAATAAATCCCAATTTATGTGGTAGTTCTAGGTTTAGTTTTGAACTCTCGATCTTTCTTTAGACCAGATAATCCCTTTTCTCCCCTCCCCCTACATCCATCACATAAAACACACACACACACACACACACACACACACACACCCATGCGTGCACACACGTACTCACGCATGCACACAAGCTAAACTCTCTATTAACCTCAGTCTCGTTCATCACCCTGAAACGTTCTTGGACCCTTTCAGTCTTCTGAAATAATCTTAGAAACATCTCACTTCCAAAGTGCCCCTCAGGTTACACAAGCCCACCATGGCACACTCCATCTTGGCAGGCAAGCCCACCAACCCCAACCATGTCTGAATGACACAGAGCAAGTTTAGGTCAGGGTCCTTGATTTTATACCAGATTTATACAATTTTTTTTTTAGAAAACAAAAGACCCTTTCTTTAATATCAATAGACACATAACTAAGGAATTGTTTTCTCAGGGGTGTGAACCTATGACCTCTTCAGTCAGGAGATAAGTAAACAGATGATGAAAGAAAAGTTTCCGTGACCTAAGATCTCTGTGTTGCTCAGGGAAGGGCAGGTGGGGAAGAGGAGGGGAGAAGAGAGAGAGGGGTGTTGTTCACCTTCCACTCAGTGCTGGGGAACTAGCATTGGCTTTGACTTTGCTCTGATGCTTTGGGTTTAGTTATGGGACCAATTTGTCCTAGCTTCCATCAGTTGCAGATCAATTTCTAAATTGTTCTGGGAAAGCCACATAATGAAAACTTGTCAGTGAAGAAAAATGGCTAGCGTCAGTTGTAGCCTGACTCGTGACCATTTACTAGTGGGGGTTTAATGTTCTTCGGGTCTCCTTAGTGGAATATTATATATACCACCTTCCTAATGTGGATGTTGGTGTCAATTAGCTTTTTGAAACTGTAGGAGAGCCTATAATTTAGGGACTCAGGGCCATAACCACAGCAAAAGAAAGGATTAAGGTCAAAAATAGAATAGTTCAAAAATACCATTGGAAGCATTTTTGCCTAGTATGAAGCTTTTGCCAAAAGAAAGGGCAGGCAGTATACTCTTAATGCCTCCTTAGAGAAAGTTAAATTCAGAAGTATGGTTTCGGATTTGTCGATATGATACATAAAACCCAACACTCTATGACTATAATTAAATCACTTTAAAACCTCAATCCACAACACAATAACACTTTCTTCAAATAACTTTTTTCTGTGCAAAGGATACGAACACTTTAAGAGGAAATATTTGGAAATTCCCAGTTCGAGGCCATTGGTAAGTTCTGCTGGTAGTTAGGTAAATTTTTTAAAGGTACAATTCCATTGTATACAGATGAAGTTATTTATAATTCCACCTAAACAGGAGTTTATAGGAATGGGGAGGGGATGTCTTCCATGCATCATGTTCTCATGATTACTAAAACAGGAAAACCAAATCAGTGGCTTGTTCTGTTTTTTTCAGTGGCAGAGTCAGAAGGCGGTGCTAGAAAATCCAAATGTTTTTTACCATAATAAAAAGTCATCCATCTAAAGTCCTCTACAAGGAGGAAAATAAATATGAAGAAAAAGAAATACAAAAAGGTGACAGATTTGATCTTTAGCTGAATAAAAAAATAAATAAAATCTTCTAGGGAATGGTAGACATGGAGATTTCTGATTCCCTTTTTTTATTATTACATACTTTTTTGGAACCTGGTTATTCTTACTGATTACATCATACTAAATTAATTGAAAGCTGTGTTTAGAACTATTAATTGTGCTGCCTCCTACCTGGCTTCCTAATAATTCCTCTTGCTCCCAGAATATTTCCCCACTTAGAATTAAATCACATTATACTGTGCTCCTGCTCAACATCATTCAGCTTTCTTACCTTAGTCTGTGGCACCTGATCTAGCCCCTGTCTCCCTCTTCAAGCTTATTTCTGATTCCCCTCCCCCTCAATCTCTGGGCCTCAGCTATGGAATGTCCTGAACTGATGTCAACTTGCTTTTTCCTCTGCCTGAAATGCTCTTCCTCAAGCATTTTCACACGGTTCCCTTACTTCAAGTAATTCAGGCCCCAACTGTGAATTTCTCAGAGATGCTCTCATTCACTTCCTATAGAAAGAACCACCCTGCCACTCCACCTCATTCTCTAACACCTTATATTTTTTATAACATTTATCACTACTGGATATTCAACAATAAATGCATGTGTCTTTTAATATCATATTTATCTCCACTAGAATGTCATGTTCTAGAAGGAAGGAGTCTTCTCAGTCTTATTTTTATTCACTGTTGCATTTTCACCAGCTAGAATGGTAGTGGATCAATAAATACTTGTTGACATGGGGAAATGTCCATCAACAGTGGAGGAAGAAGAACTCTGAAAGATATTAGTATAATCAAAATTATTCACAAGCAAAAAGCCCTTAAACTCAGTGCCTCCAAATTTTATCAGATCATAAAAATCATTTTGGTTGCTTAAAACATGAACATACAGATTCTTGGGACCCATCTTAGACTTAGTAACTTGGGAACTTCAGAGCAAGGCCCCCTGTCTTAATCTGCTGGGGCTGCCAAAATACCACATGCTGGGTTGTTTAGACAACAAAAATTTACTTTCTTACAGTTTTGAAGCTCAAAACCCCAAATCAATATGCTCAATTTCTGGAAAAAACTCTCTTCCTAGCTTGCAGAAGACCACCTTTTTGACAGGTCCTCACTAGCTTCTGCTTTATGCCTGTTTTGAAAGGGAGATCTCCTGTATCACTGACTCTTCTTATAAGGACACCATTCCTGTCAGATTATGGCCCCACCCTTACTCCCTCATTTTATCTTAATCACCTCCTAAAAGTCCCCATTTCCAAATACAATCACATTGTGGGTTAGGGCTTCAACATAAGAATTTTTGTGGGATGCAATTTAGTTTATAACCCCCCAGAACCTATATTTAAAACAATATCCAAAGTTCCTAGATAATTCATATAGCCAGAAAAGTCTGTAAAGCACTCCTTAGTAATTAAAATACCTTCTCCTGGCTATGTAAAGAAAAAGACATGGTGGTTCTTGATGGTTGAGTCAGTCTAAGAACACTGGAAAAAAGTCATCAGAAAAGCTAAGGTTTTAAGTGTGTTGAAAAAGCAACTACAAAGATATGGAGGTAGTAACCAAATTCTAAACAATTTTTTTTTAATTTAAAAATTTCTTTAGAGAGTCAAAATTGTTTATCAGTCTTACTGAGCTTATCTAAAGAGTCTGTTTATCGGACAGTCTAAAGAGGGGTGCTGGAGTCAAGTGTGGGTAGAAAGGAGTGGTGTAAATGTTTTCTTTCATTGCTGCCTTCAGACATGTCCCATCAAACTCCTGTTTGCTGATTTGTGTGGCGGAGCTCAGAGCTTGTTCGTCAATTCCAAGTTAAGGAAGCTGGTAAAGTCTAGGCTGGTTTGAAAATTGAATTGCATATTCTATTGAACATATCTCCTCTCTGCCTCTGGATCCAGAAATGAAAGGGGTTGTATTTTGCTCTTTCCTGATGTGCCTCCTCTTTTGGGGGGTGGGATGAAGAAGAAGAGTGGAGAGAGTTAATTAAAGAACAAAACTGTTTTTCATCACTTGAATGCTGTGGTCTTCAGTTGATTGTGGCGATCGAAGCCCCCCTGTGAGACAGCAGCCTATACTATCTGTTGGGGGGACAGAAATAAATTTTAAGAGGCACCTTGGATAAGATCTCTCTACTTGGAAGTTCTCCACCAGAGAAATGTTTTGTTTAAAATTTCTTTGACGTTCCTTTAGCTTATTTTCTTCATGAATATCTTTTAAGCCTCTTGTTATTAGAGTCCCTTTGCCCCTTTTCACAACATCTAATGATCCGTGGAAAATGCAGGCGAAACAAAGGACAAATGGTGGGAGGTCGGGTTGTTTCGCTGCTAATATTTTTCTCTATTCCTTTCTCTTTCTCTCTCTCACTTCCTTTCCTACACTTGCTCAGGCAGACAGAATGGTAATCAACAAGCTAAAGTCCAACCAGGAAAGGAAATGCCAGCCTCTCTCATTTGCAGATATTCCTCACTACCACAGTGGTCCTCCTGAGGGCTGCCTCTCCATCTGATCTGGGGAAGATTCTCAGAACTCCACCCAACTGCTCGTAAAACTCCTGAATTTCCCTCTCTCCCCTGAGTCATTTAATCACATGGAGGTTGGACGGGAGGAGGATGAGAGTAGAGATAACTGGCTACACCTTCATAGGCCCCATAGGCTTGGGGAAGTACTAGGAGTTTTGTTTTTACCGTAAACCCTTAGTTGCAGTTTTGAAACAATGGGAAAACACCCATTCATATCCTCTTTCCAAGCTCTGAGATTTACCATTTTGATGCATGGTTGTGAGTTTCTGCCAAGCAGACTGTATATCGTGGGTCATGTTTCACTGAGGTCCTCCTGGAAGCTTTGAATCTTTGAATGGACCTCCTAATGACAGACTGTGTTTTGTTTTGTTTTTTCTTTTTTTAAAAAAAAAACAACTTAGTATTGGCAACGCCATTTTAAATTTATTTTATTTTTATTTTATTCATTTTAGAGAGGAGACTCAGAGTGAGAGAGAGAGAGAGAGAGAGAAAGAGAGAAAGGGGGGAGGAGCTGGAAGCATCAACTCCCAAATGTGCCTTGACCAGACCAGTGCAGGGTTTTGAACTGGCGACCTCAGTGTTCCCAGGTCGATGCTTTATTCACTGCGCAAACACAGGTCAGGCTTGTTTTTTCTTTTACAGAGTAAAGAAATCCCTTTGGGAGATGAAATTTTTAAATTCATTATCCCCTCCCTCCATCTTTTAATTTTTTTCTAGTTCATTTCTTTCCTGTGAAATTTTAATAACACAGATACACTGCATAATTCTTTACACAATATATCAGATCTTTTCCCACCTCTCCCTCCAGAACTGATTTTGAGCCCCTTGGGAACATCATTGGACTTGTTGCGAATGCATGGCATAAAGTCACAGCCTTGAGACAGCAGATTTCAGAGTACTCTTAAGTGTAATTTTGCTTTATAAAAAACTCAATTGTCATAAATTCTATCCCATGTAATTGGTAAAATGATCGAAATAAAACACGTTGGGTCTGTCCGGGTGCAGCTGCAGCGACTACGCAGTGGAGTTCGTTGGTCGGAGAAAAACAGTCGGCAAACGAGAACCCTTAACACAAATACGAATAGTTTTTCCTCTGAACTTCTGTTTTCTGCACACTAAAAAAATTTCCAACAAACATAAGTTCTTACCTTCAACAGATGGCCTCTTTATAGACATTGGACTTCACTCCCACGGAAGCTCTGAGGAAAACGCCAGCACTCTGTTTCTTTTTTTTTTTTTAATTTTTATTAATTTTAAAAGGGTGACATTAAGAAATCAGGGTACATAAGTTCAAAGAAAACATCTCCAGGTTATCTTATCATTCAATTATGTTGCATACCCATCACCCAAAGTTAAATTGTCCTCTGTCACCTTCTATCTGGTTTTCCCTGTGCCCCTCCCCTCCCCCCTCTCCTAACCTTCCCTCCTTCCTCCCCCCACCCCGTAACCACCACACTCTTGTCCATGTCTCATAGTCTCACTTTTATGTCCCACCTATGTATGAAATCATGCTGTTCTCAGTTTTTTTCTGTTTTACTTATTTCACTCCATATAATGTTATCAAGGTCCATCCATTTTGTTGTAAATGATCCGATGTCATCATTTCTTATGGCTGAGTAGTATTCCATAGTATATATGTACAAAAGCTTTTTAATCCACTCATCCTCTGACGGACACTTGGGCTGTTTCCAGATCTTCGCTATTGTGAACAATGCTGCCACGAACATGGGGGCACATTTCTTCTTTTCGAACAGTGCTATGGTGTTCTTAGGGTATATTCCTAAAAGTGGAATAGCTGGGTCAAAAGGCAGTTCGATTTTTAATTTTTTGAGGAATCTCCATACTGTTTTCCACAGTGTCTGCACCAGTCTGCATTCCCACCAGCAGTGCAGAAGGGTTCCCTTTTCTCCACATCCTGGCCAGCACTTGTTCTGTGTTGTTTTGCAGATGAGCGCCATTCTGACTGGTGTGAGGTGATATCTCATTGTGGTTTTAATTTGCATTTCTCTAATGATTAGTGATGTTGAGCATTTTTTCATATGCCTATTGGCCATCTGTATGTCCTCTTTGGAGAAATTTCTATTCATTTCTTTTGCCCATTTTTTGATTGGATTGTTTTTCTTCCTGGTGTTAAGTTTTATAAGTCCTTTATAAATTTTGGTTATTAACCCTTTATTAGACGTGTTGTCGAATATGCTTTTCCATTATGTGGTTTGTCTTTTTATTCTGTTCTTATTGTCTTTAGCTGTGCAAAAACTTTTTAGTTTGATATAGTCCCATTTGTTTATCTTGCTTTTTATTTCATTTGCCCATGGAGATGGACCTGATAAATGAATTCAGCAAGGCGGCAGGATATAAAATTAATACTCAGAAATCTGAGGCATTTTTATATACCAACATTGAACCATCAGCAAAAGAAATTAAGGAAATAATCCCCTTCACTATTGCAACTAAATAAAATAAAGTACCTAGGAGTAAATTTAACCAAGGAGGTTAAGGACTTGTGCTCAGAAAATCATAAAACATTGATAAAAGAAATCAAGGAAGATACAAACAAGTGGAAGCATATACCGTGCTCATGGTTAGGAAGAACAAACCTCATTAAAATGTCTGTATTACCCAAAGTAATTTATAAATTCAATGCAATGCCAATTAAAATACCAATGACATACTTCACAGATATAGAACACATATTTCAAAAATTTATATGGAACCAAAAAAGAACACGAATAGCCTCAGCAATCTTAAAAAGAAAAAATAAAGCAGGAAGTATCACTCTTCTGGATATCAAGGTATACTACAAGGTCATTGTACTCAAGACAGCCTGGTACTGGCATAAGAACAGGCACATAGATCAATGGAACAGAACAGAGAACCCAGAGATAAACCCACACCTTTATGGACAACTGATATTTGACAAAGGAGGAAAGAACATACAATGGAGTAAAGACAGCCTCTTTAACAAATGGTGTTGGGAAAATTGGGCATTTACCTGCAAAAAAAAAAAAATGAAACTAGACCATCAACTTACACACCATTCACAAAAACAAACTCAAAATGGATAAAAGACTTAAATGTAAGCCATGAAACCATAAGCATCTTAGAAGAAAACATAGGCAGCAAGCTCTCCAACATCTGTTTCAGCTCTCTGTTTCTTTTGATATGAACGTGCAACCCTGGGTGGAAGACTAGTTCCCACTCCAGTCTGGAGTCTCTTATGTCAGAGAGAGACATAATTTGTGATTTTTTGTTTACACCTTCCCTGTAAAGACAAACTTCAAATTTCAATTAGAAGTAATAGTCTATAAAAGCAGCACATAAAAATGTACAATTTTCATTCCCAATACGTAGTCTTATTCTTTCTCATTAGAGAGCCATACTGAACAATGGAGCTTTGCATGCACGCGTTAATGCAAGTGCCATGCTGGAAAAAAAAAAAAAGGGCTATAAAATGTAAGCCCAAAACAAAAGGCTGCAGAAATTTATATAAAGATTGAGGTTTTTACTTTAAGCCTCCTGAAATAATGCTGTACACAGTGCCTTTTGAATCTGGGCCGTGACTATGGAGAGGAAAATTGGGGAATAATAGACCATTCTTTTATTCACACACTTCTGACCTCCCCTCAGCCCACCACCAGCCAGCCGAATCAGCAAAGAATGCAACAGTAACAACATTTTTATCATATTGTGATAGATTGTACTTGGCTCTATGTAACAGAATACTCCAACAGCTTAAGTGCTAAAAGAACTGAGATATGGCAAGAGACCTCAAAGACTCAGCTTTCTCCCATCCTTCTATTCTGCTATTTGTCCTCAGAGGCTACTTCCTTCATAGTGAGATGACTGCAGCCATTCTGGCCATCTCATCCCAGTCTATGAAAGAATAGGTCAGATTTTTTTTCTTTTTCTTTTTAAATTAGTTAGGACTTTCTCTAGAAGGCCCATTGCAAGCTTTATTTTCTTCTGCTTAATTGGTGTTGCACATGCCTGCCTAGAACAATGATTAGCCAAAGACAGCAGGGCCATCACCATGGGTATGTTAGAAAAACTCCCCGAAGGCTTCCCATGGACCCAACATTCTAATTAAACCAAAAGTTGAGCAGAGAGAGACAGACACCTAAATAATGTTAGGGCTCTGCCAGCACGAAGGAGGTGGGTTGAGGTAGGGAAGTGGTTTGATCAGCAGTTACCACTGTCTGTTTCACATTTTTAATTATACTGAACAGAAATAGTTTCATTTCTCTTCAGAAAGATTTTGAGCTAATAAAATGTTTAATTTCTGGAGCTATTTTATCCATTTTTTTATTGAACATGATAAAGGTGCAACACCAACTCCCTTACTTGTGAAGTTCAGTGCCCACTGCTGGAACATTGCTGCATGGTGAGGAAGGAGTTCCAGCATAGTCCTTCCAGCCAAATGTAACTGAGGCCAGCATTCTAGACCTCTATAGTATCTTCCAGTGCAGATCTCTTCTCTAGCATTCCCCTCAAGGGCCTTGGAATTCCCCTTTGTTTTAGTATTTGTGACCATTTTCATCCATCTCACTTTTATTCTTTCTTTGATTCCATTTCATCCTCCTCCTAAAGTCCAAGCCTTTTAAGGAGGCTCCTTTGTCTTTCCTTTTGTACCTTTAGAAATTTCATCTGCTTTCATCGCATGAATGGCCACCTCTACATAGTTTAAAAACAGTTACTCCTATACTTTGTATTTCCTTTAGGAAATTGTCTTAATGTAGCCCAAAGTTATCACTTCAATTTTCTCCCACCAACTGTCTAGCAATCTGAACTGCATGGCATCATTGTTGTGAGAGAACTCAGATTCAAAGATTTGTATTATGACTGACTAGTTTTACATTAGCTTGCTCTTATATCAAGCAAGTCTTACTGTTTTATTTTTTTTCTACTGTGATGCCTCTCAAATTGGCTTTTTATATGAGATAAGGCATGTAAAATACTTAATAAAAATGCCAACCACAAAGTAAAAAGTCAGTATATGTTTGCTCGGATTTTTATTATAAAAGTACAGAATATCATATTTGGGTTATTGAAAATGTTTTTATCATAAGTGTTTCTACTCTTTTTCATCCCAAAATCATGCCTTACATGTACTTTTACTAACACTTGCATCATCTAATCACCTTACTTAAATATTTGATTTCTTACTATTTACCCAATTTAACCCTAACAAGTCCCTATGAAATCTGATATTCCAAGGTTATCCCACTGACCTTTCAGTACAAATCTCTTCTCCTGTAGCGTTGATCACTTTACATTTCTTCTTTCCTTCTTGTTCATAGTGACTCAAACTCTACATTCAAGATTTTGTGTAAACAGAATATTTATTTCAGCTCCCTCAGTGTGTTGGTGTGAAAAGTAAGCATCATAGGCTTGTCCAGGGCCAACTGATAACTGAGGAAGAGGCAGAGACTGGCCTGAAACTCAGATGTTCTGTCTCCCCACTCAAAATTCTTCATAATTTACCAGATCTCTTAATTCAGCACAATATTGCCACTGACTTAAATCCATGTCTAACTAACTCTCCTGGTTTTCTTTTTTGCATAAATGAATATAAATTCATCCTTACTGGTGTTCCTAAACTTTAACCCAAAATATGAAATATAACTTAGCCTTAACAATTTTTTTAATGTTTTTAGTTCAGTAATCGGATCAATGAAGATCATATCCTTATATATTTATTCTTTATATTAATACAAATCTTTGAAACAAAATACTATGATTGACACAAAGTAGATACCAAGTAGGACACAATAACTACCTGACATCCTCATGCTCCCCACCTCCCCAGAGCACAGGTTGAGTGTCTACATTGGGTAGCCATGGATGATATATTTTGTCCCACTTATATTTATCAAAGAAGTGAATCTGGCCTCAAATAACTGAGTGCAATTTTTATCTGACTCTGGGGTCAGAATTGTGTTTTGTGTGGCTTATAGTTTTATAAGCAGTCCCCAAATCACTTTTACAATGACTCTATTTTATAAACTTGGGGGGAGGGGTTGGAAAGAAGGAGAACAATATACCCAAAGACAATCTGCAAGACAGACCATGCTTATCAATAACTTCATTTTCATAATGGCTTCATGTTCAAAGCTTTGGCCTCTAGCTTCCCCATATGATGCAAAGACTAAATAAGACTGTCCCCTGTTATCTGAATCTGTACCTTCCTCTCAACTTTCTCATTTACATCATAATCTTCTCATGCAGAACAACAAACAAACAAAAAGTTGTGTGGTCAACTTAATTCAGCCAGAGAAAAAGAGAGAGAGGAAATGAATGAAGAAGACTGGCAATGCCTGACCAGGCAGTGTCACAGTGGATAGAGCAGGGGTCCCCAAAAGTTTTACACAAGGGGCCATTTCACTGTCCCTCAGACCGTTGGAGGGCCAGACTATAAAAAAAAACCTATGAACAAGTCCCTATGCACACTGCACATATCTTATTTTTAAGTAAAGAAACAAAACGGGAAGAAATACAATATTTAAAATAAAGAACAAGTAAATTTAAATCAACAAACTGATCAGTATTTCAATGGGAACTATGGGTGCAGATGCATCCTGTGCTCCTCTCACTGACCACCAATGAAAGAGGTACCCCTTCCAGAAGTGCGGCGGGGGTGGATAAATGGCTTCAGGGGGCCGCATTTGGCCAGCAGGCCATAGTTTTGGGACCCCTGGGGTAGAGCATTGGACTGGGGCACGGAGGACCCAGGTTTGAAACTGCAAGGTTGCTGACTTGAGCGTGGGATCATAGACATGACCCCATGTTTGCTTGGCTTGAACCCAAAGGTTGCTGACTTAAAGCCCAACATTGCTGGTTTGAGCCCAAGGTCGCTGGTTTGAGCAAGGGATCACTCACTCTGCTGTAGCCCCCAGGCCAAGGCACATATGAGAAAATAATTAATAAACAACTAAGGTACCACAACAAAGAATTGGTGCTTCTTATCCCTCTCCCTCCTTGTCTGTCTCTCTCTCTGACTCTCTCTCTGTCAAAAAAGAAAAAAAAAGAAAAAAAGAAAAAGAGGACTGGCAGGATGAACATGCATGCTCTTTGTTTTAAAAAGTTTTATGTTGTGGGACATCTGGATGAATCCATATCCTATATATGACCCTGATGCTTTCAAACAAGAGACAAAAAATATGATACCCAGAATGTAGTTAGTATACAATACGTATATGCAAGAGAGAAGAAAACTACGAATGAGAGCAGAAAGACATAAATGGAACAGCTTTATGTCTTTAGCCTACACCATAGAGCTATTTCTCAGCAGTCTTTCATAGTTGTGCATGAATGGTAATGTTGAGTACAGGCTTGGGGAAAAGACTCTGAGGGGCTTTGGCGGGTCAATGAGGAGTGAACCGCATTATGTGCTCAGTCATACGAATACACTTGCCCTAGAGTGATGCCAAATGCAAAATTAGTTTGCAGAAGAAAAAATAATTGTTCTTAAACCAAGAAGAGAATACAAATTAGCCATTAGGCGACTTCTTCTGATTGCATTGTGCCATTCTGCTGATGTGCTCAGTAGCATGTAGACCAGATTTTAGTACCCTTGTTTAAGTCTTGATGTATTTGTCTGGCTCTTCAATTGTTTAGGAATATTTGGATATTAATGAAAACAAAACTGTCTCCTGAGCCAGATATTGTTCTCAAACAGTGTCTAAGCTGACTCTGAATTTTTGTAACTACCTAATCTGTTATTCATATCTCTGACCTATTTTGCTTAAATGCATCATTGCCCCAAGGGAATTATCTCTCTTATTTTAACATGAGGACCAATTATCGAATGAGTCAGTATCACTCATGAGACAGCATATATGTTTGTCCTTTGAATGTTACTTTTGGAAGAAAGAGTTAATTTTCTCTCTTAAAGAGTCCAATAGGATTCTCTTATAAAAGCAAGCATTTATAGCATGATTAATTTCTCATTCAGATCCTACTCTGACATGTCATTTGTTCACTTATTACAAAGCAGTTATTGACCAATTATTGATATGATTAAGAGCAAGCATTTCAGCTTCCCTAAATATAATGATGATCTACTAAAATAAGAGCTGTTTTATCTTTTATAGTCCCTGAACACCATAAATACAAAGGCTCAATTAACTTCAGAATAAGCTCTGCAGAAAATATCTATTTTAGTCATCTTTCTTAAGGTTGCAATATTTGTTTTCCAGACCTGAGAAAATAGCATTATTCTCATCATCTAAATACAAATAAATATCTAATTTTTCACCAAACCAAAACAAATACAAATAAATAAAACCTTTGTACCAAATTGCCTTATATAGTTTCATCTCTAACCACCTTTTCTAAATTTTAATATAATATCTGTTATTTCTTACTAATTTTTATCCCAAGATCTTTTCTATGAACTCAAATAATTTGGTTGCAACATAGATACAATTAAGAATGCCTTAATGAGTGTAAGAGAGAGACAGGACAAAAATAAATAAAGAATATATATAAAATATTTTTTTCATCTTAAAAGAGAAGAAAATCTTGTCATTTGCAACAACATGGTTGAATGTGGAGGACACTACGCTAAGTGAAATAAGCCAAACAGAGAAAGTAACATATGGCATGGGATTACTTATTTGGGTGTTATAAAAAAATAAAATAAAAATTAAACTCATAGAGTGAAAAGTGGTTATTAGTGTGAGGGTTTGGGAAAATAAAGAAAGGTTACAATCTTTCAGTGAATAAAATGAAAATTTTCTGAGGATTTAATAAACAGTGTGGTGATTATAGTGGTTGCACTCTATTACATAATTAAATTTTGCTAAGAGAGAACTTAAATATTTTCTCACGCAGAAAAAGGTGAATATGTGAGGTGATGGATGTATTAATTACCTTGGTGAGGATCTTTTATATTTATGTATAAAACCATAGAATTGCACACTTTAAATATTGTATAACTTTATTTGTAAATTATACCTCAATAAAGCTGAGAAAAACACCATTTCCCAGCTCCTCTACAGTAGGAATGACTTGCAGTCACCAATAATATGTCCTGGCTCTGGGTGTGTGTTTCTGCATAGAGTCTGTGTTAGGGTTCCTTTTATGTAATTAATTTAAGTGGTTTCCTGTCTTTCTGAGTATGCTGCAGAAAATTTATCAAGTTCTGGAAATTAGTAAGTGAAAATAAATCTTCTTTTTATTCATGAGGTCAAGTGAGGAAAGGACCTAGGGTTAAATCCTAACAAAGCTTTGTTCCCTCAGTTTTGAAAATGTACTTGTTGTCAGGAAATTCATTGAGTTCTTAAGTGCATATATTGGCTCAGTAGAACTGAAATTTTGATAAGCTTCTATTATAAGGTCTTCAAAATACATGTAACTTGTAGTATAGTGATATTCAGAGATTGTGCAATCTTTACTTTCTGTTGATTGGTTGATTGGTTTATGTAATGTCTTTATGAATGTATACACACACACACACACACACACCATACACCACGGTGGAGCAAAAGTGGGTTTACAGTTGTTCTATAGAAAATAAAACTATAATTGATTAATAATATAAGAATAAACTATTGTGTTTTATGCATTTATAACTAACCTACTTTTGCCAAACCCTGTATATGTGTGTGTAAATTATATATATATATATTATATATATTTATATATATTATATAAAGCATATATTTTATATGCAGTACATATTTTTTTAACAACACAAATAATTATATGCTAAACTTACTGGATTGATATACCTACTCTGTTTTTTAAAGATTACCCCACGATTTTATTATAACAATGAGATAAGTATTTACATTCTCATGTTACAAATGTGAAAACTGCTCACTCTAGTATGCTATGCTGCTCCTCCCATATGCTATGGCACACAATGTTACACTCATGATTTAGTGGGCATGAGTTTCTGACACCTTGTTGAAGCCATATTTGTCCAGAATGGTTTTTAGATTTGTTGGGCAAACCAATGTGTTTCAAGTGTAAAACAAGTGAATTAGGTTTGCTCGTTTGTATTTTTCATTGGTGCAGGGCAGTACAAGGCTGCAGGGCCATTGTTTACTATTCTTTGCTGGAGAAGGGTTATTTTCCACCTGGTGTGTTTGGCTAGGGAATGCTTAGCCTGGTGGGGGCTATGAGTCCAGTAAAGTCGTTGGAGAATGAGTCACATGGGAGCCCCCAGTGAGAGGGGAGCAGGCTTCCCTGCCTGTTTGCTCATCTGCCCTTACAAGACTTTGATAAACAGAATGGTTCACCATCCTCTGGCTCCACAGTTCCTTTACCATCTGGCCGAATCCAGTGGAAATGGGAACTTGCATCTGCATCACCACAGTGACAGCCACCAGCCTTACAGGATTCAACCACCCTGTTCAGCAATGCAGTTATTTCTCACTATTAACACAAGTTTCCTGTGGGACAAAACCTCAATACTTGTATATTGTATGAATTGATAGATGATTGTGTTTTGTTAATATTAAAATGAAGCAAAGTTTATGCCCCTTTTAAATGCTGATGTTAGAATTAATGAAACAAGCTGAGAAATCTATACAAGGTAACACCTTGATAGTAAAACCCCATGGCTCCAATGGGGTAAAACTCCGTGGTTTAATTTGTTTCATCGTCTATAGCAATCATCTTTTCCTACCTATGCTCCCAGATTGCTGGACCTCTTCCGACATAAATTCTCCTTTCAAAGCCAGGGAAGAACACAAGCAAACAAATAAACTTGAAGTGTCAGTGCATGGCCTCATCTTACACAAATTACGCATTTCCTTGGAATACACTAATACCTCCTTTTAATTTTTTCAGATTAAATAAATTTTTGCCAATAATGTAAAAATATAAGGCCAATAAATGGACTACTAGAAAATGGACTAAAGTAAATCTTGTATCGTTTATTCATTTTTAGCTTGTATTCTACCTTAGAAAACTAAATGAGTAATATTTTCGCATGTGAACTCATTACTCCCTTTCAAGGAATGAACAATATGAACGATGACCAATCCAGCCACGAAAAGTGGAGACCTGATTTTTAAACAAATATATTGACCTTGAGAACAGTATCTTAGAAAAGATACAGAATTGCTTCTTAGACACCTCTGGCAACAATCTACTAACATTCAAGCTCGTTCTAGGGAAAAATGATGGTACAGCAATATAAAAACAACATCACTATTAAAGTTAAATAGTTCTGAGCCTCACGTTCCTGCAATAATAATATTGGCCTTTTGCCTCTGTTACAGCAAATGTATGAAATATTCATGCTGATATTTATTTTCTAAATGTAAAATGGAATTAGGATAACAAATAAAGTCTACCATCTGGTGATAATATTGGTTATATATTATATATTGTTTTGTTTTGAGGGCTTTTACATGTTTGATTCAAGGTAGCTTACTGAATAATGCATACACATCTTTAAAAATGCATTTCAATGGTTGAAGTTATAGTTGGTTGTCAGGTTCTCATCTTGAACTAATAACATGGTGATTTTCTTTTTGTACAGAACAGAACTATGGAGAAGAGAGCCATTAGAAACCTAATCAGTGTGGAGTGGAAAAGTTTTTCTGATATAGATTCTCTATCAGTGAGTTCATTTTCTAGAAAGAAAGCACAATAATGTTCTCTATAAATGTTAGTTTTTCTGAAGCATCTTCTTAGGAGAGCAATTTTTTGTGATTGAAAGTAATCTAAAAATAATCTAAAGATGTAAGAAATAGGCTATATTTACAAAACCTAAAATAAGTAAATGACACAAAGCAATGGAAGACAACACAGCTATTTACTACAGTTCCGCCGTTTTGAAGGGATCGTTTATATTTCTCTATTCAGCATTAACTAGTGGGATATGTATTTATGCTTTACTTTGAAGCTGAGTGGATACTAAAGTTTTAAAGTCTCTGTATAGGGTTTTCTGAGTAGTAATTCTCCATAATGTGGCCACATTCTGGGTTCTGATTCTCAGTTCTAAAGGTTCAGAAACTTGATTGTGTAAACCTACCTCGTGATTTTTCATGTTTGGTGGTAAACCACCTTTAATTAAGTCAATCCATTGAAGACTGATTGATAATGTAAAATCCCATTTATTAATTTTCAGTGAGAAACATACCACCAATTAGACTCAGGGCCAGCTACGTAATCTGTAGGACCCAGTGCAAAATGAAAATGTGGACACTTGCTCAAAACGATTAAAGGTTTCAAGACAACAGTAGCAGAGCGTTACACCAAATACCTGGCCCTTCTAGAAGGCTTTGTATAACTGCATGGGTCACATGCCCAGGAAGCTGGCCCTGATTAAATGCATGTATCTGCCAAGGATTTCTTGTAAGTACAGAATTAGAGTAAAAGGAGTTGGACATACACTGGCATTCCTGAGCACACTGGCTGAATCACTCTTTCCAACATTAACAAAGAGTAAGGAAACACATTAACACTTCACCCCATTGGCTCATCTGTTTTTCTGATTGCTCTTCTGTTGTAGCAAGGCAGGGGCTCTCTCCGCCATGCCATAGTCCAGCTGAGCTGATAACCAGCTTTTCGCAAAACACTCTGTCTTCTTAATTGGATTCAGTGGATGACCCAATCTCATCAGCTACTTTTGAAAACACGTCTTCCTGTGCACTGTATTTTATACATAATGGGCTATTTTTTAGAGGACAGCCTTTCTCAGCCCTATTCCTGACCTCTGGAGAAACTTATAACAATCATCTCAACACTGACTAGGTTTTAGTCATTCATTTAGCACATCTTTATTGAGGACCCATTATGTTTGTGGTGCTATGGTATTAAACATTATAGCACATATATTTTCAACATATGTTGAACGGCATATCCAACACTTGCCATTCAATATGTATTATTCTGAGTATCAACATATATATTTGTCTGGTATGTTGAGCATATATATTAGTCAGGGCATGTTTGTTTGCACTAAAAAAACCCACCTCAAAGTACCTTAAAATAAAATAGATAGTAAATGATAGATAGATAGATAGATAGATGATCGATAATGAATGATAGGTAGATAAATAGCCAAAGTTATTTAAAGTGATTGAATTCAGAAATAAAAAACATTTATTAGAACACTCCTGTTTCTCTCCTCGAGCTCCTCATCTTTCTCTCCACCTTTTCTCTCTTTCCATTATCTCACTTCCTATGAGTTGGCTTTGTTGTCAAGCAGGATCCTTCTATGTGGTTGTAAAAATAGACTCAAACACTTCCAAGCCTGAATAGGCAGTGGCATAGTGGGTAGAGTGTCGGACTGAGATGCAGAAGACCCAGGTTCGAAATCCCGAGGTCACGGGCTTGAGAGTGGGCTCATCTTGCTTGAGCAGCGGTCCACCAGCTTGAGTGAGGTATCACTGGCCTGAGCATGGTATCATAGACATGGTCGCTGGCTTGAGCTCAAGGTTGCTGGTTTAAGCAAAAGGTCACTCACTCTGCTATAGCCCCTGGGTCAAGGTACATATGAGAAAGCAATGACTGAACAACTAAGAAGCTGCCTTGGCTGGAGATAAGGAACTCGTAAGTGAACCTGTACACAGATGTAATAATAATCCAGTCATAATCCCATTTCTGCCTCCCTTCATGTGACACAAGGTAGAATGTCTCCATGCAAAGCTGCAGTGCTCCATGCAGGGCAAAGATATGTTCCCTCCACCCTCCACACCACCCCGCATGCACACCCACACTCCAGGACGTTGACAGAGCTCTCTGACCCATACGGTAACACATTGCAAAAATGTTGCTCTTGTGTGTATTCTTTATCTGTCGGGTGATGGGATCCTCAAGCTTGTTTCCAAAGCCCCTCAGTGGCATCAGGGAACACTTCTGGGAGCCATGGTAACAGCTGATGTTTATTCCATCTGAGCAGAGAGAGGGGCCACTCTCTTCAACGACATTGCAGGGATGCTCAAGCAGGTTTATGAGACAGCAGCTCCTGCCACGTATTTACAGTTTTAAGGAGACGTTCTAGTCACGGAAACTCTGAGATCAGTGAATCACTGCGAAATACTAGTAAAAACAACAACAAACCCAACCCTAGAAGAGCCTGCCAATTGCAGGGTTTTCCAAGGCTGCTGTGGTCATCCCGAATGTCCCAAATATTACCGTCCTAGTGTGTATTCTCAGCCATGGAGGTTTTTAAAGATCTGGGCTTTTCAAAGGGATGGTGCTGATATCAGTCTGGTGATAAGGGCTGCTTGAAGCAGCAGAAGGCAGTGGCAGATCCTCAATGAATGACACAGACATGCTCAGAGAGAGAACACCTGTCGGTAAAAGCACAGACAGGCAGATTGTATATAGTATGTCATTGTTTTACTTCAGATGGAGGAGGGGGAAAGAGGAATGTTTAAAAGAAAAAGATGTAAACCTAAGTTCTATGAACTAAGACATTTTCAAAATAACCAGCTCCCTAAGTAGAGTGTGAGGGCTGTCTGCAGCATGGGATCCGGGGAACCGCTCCTCCCAGGGAATCGAACAGTGCTCTCAGAAGACTCCTAATAGATTCTTCCAGCACTTCAATACTCCAAATATCTCTAATGGCAGCAGCGTCCCCAGGAGACCAGCGAGTAGCCATCTGTCTGGAGAATTGCATGGTTCCTTCCTCGTCTTGCTCCTCCCAGTCGCCTGGGACTGGCAGAGATATTTTTTTGCCCCCCCCCCAACAAAGAAGCAATCGTGACTCTGTGTCAGATTTTTATTTTTTTGCCTTAAGTGGTTGAATCTTGGTCAGAATAGTCAAAAATGAATTTAGGAAATTTCATGAAAATAATCTTGTTTGCGTGAAGTCATGACCACAGAAACAGCATCTACGCTACTGCCTTCAGGATTCATTTAATCCATTTTTAAAAATCTTTCAAGACTTCCCCATGCTCACCGACATATTTCTTTCTTGACTTGATCTTATTTTCAACTTGTCAAACTTGAAAATGCTTTAGTCCAACCTTTCTACTTTGCAAGTTTAGACACCGGTCTCTGTTAATACTTTATTTTTTCCCCTTTACCCATTCACTTAAAGCTGCCTTAAGGCAAAACCATTAAGTAGGTGGTACTTGCTTACAAGGACCCTTCATCACCTTTCATCACTTTTCCACTACTTGTTAGGGCCCTTCCCTTCCCTTCCCTTCCCTTCCCTTCCCTTCCCTTCTCTTAGGTGTCCAGTGCTCTTGAACTTCCTGGTTTCACCTGTGGCAATACCTTCATTAACCTGCACCCCGGCCAGCTGCCCTACAAGCCCTGGAGAGCAGGAACTGCAGGGAAAGCATCCATGAGGAATTTCTCATAGACAGCCACAAACTTGGAGACTCTGGACAACTCAGCTTCTCTGAGCCTCACTTTGCCCATTTATACAATGGAGTGATACTTGCTTCCACATGCTCCCTCGAAACAGGAGCGCTCCTCACATGCATTTCCTCCCAGCTTATCCTCAGCTCTTTGCTTGCAAGCTCTGTTCTAGGCTGGCCCATCTTTCATGTCTCAAGTCTCAGCTTCAAATTTTCATTAGACAGATCTCATCAGACCAGCCACCGCAAAAAGACACCCCTCTCAGTCTAATCCCCTTTTGTTTAACAGACATAATTAGTGTTTATGTCATTTTACTCATGTTTTTATTTTACCTTTTTTTGGGGAGGGGTGGTTCTTTCTCTTTTTTTTAAACTGCAAGTTTCAGCCATAAGGTCAAGGGACTCTTTCTAGCTCCTTCGTCGTTGCTGCTCCGGACCCATATACAGAGAGAGTACTTGGCACCTGACAGTCTCAGTAAACATTTTCTTTGCCCTCTGCTAGCATGTGTGGGCATAAACTGAGACCACCTAAATTAGAGCAAACAGAGTCTGTTTATTCAAACTGTGCTGGAGCTAAGGAGTCAGCCACCATGGCTCGTGCTTGACAGAGACTCCAAGGCTTCTGGTAGGGGATGGGGAAGTCTTACAGCAAGTCACTCTGATTGGTGGTGGTTGGCATAGGGAAGCTGGAGGTGGGTCATCTAGAAGCAGGAAATGGTTGAGGATTGGTTTTGGGAGCATATCTGGCTTTCTCTGGCCGGTTCTGAGTTAGAAGCAAGAGCACAAAGGAAAAACAAAACAAAACAAAAAACTGGCAGTCATTGACCAAGTCCTGATGTTTGGAGTTGAAGTTGTAGGTCAGAGTTTTGTTGTCATACGTGGTCTGGCCGTTATCTGTCTGTATAGTCCATCTCTCTCATTTTCTTCCTGTACCCAGAGCATAACATGTACCCTCGCAGTGTGGAGGGACTATATTAATTAACTTAAGAGAAACTATTACTATGTGGCATTATCTTAAGGTATGCTCACTTCCAAGAAAATTAGAGCTATTGAGGACTCAAACATATGAATGGATAAGAAAATGACCAGCAGTGTGTGTGTGTGTCGGGGGGGGGAATGTTTGGGGGTAAAGTATTTCTGGCTTATCATATTTAGATTATACTGTAGCAATAGCTCTGCATACCCTAGCCTCTTCCATGCAATCATTGCCAACTATAGGCTATCACGGCTCTTCCACTAAGTTCCTAATTCTCTTATATGTGTTACACAACACTTAGAGACATTTTGCAGTTGAGCATTTATGTTTGTGTTGTCTCTTGTCCATGAAATTGAAAGGTTCTGTGGCTTCTGTGTATCCACCCCAACAACTATAACATATACACACTCAGTTCACTCAGCTATATAAATAGTTTCTTTATCTGTTCATAATGATAAGAAATGGGTAGATGTTACCATTTAAAGAAAATAAATATGAGTGTTTTACCTTGTGCTACACAATATCTAATGACTTTGCTCCAGGTTAGGCTGCGTGGTTCTGACCCAGGTCTCATTGTATCACAAACAAACATTCTTAAGTGAGTTTTTAAAATATCCTTAAACTGTGGCTCTCTCTTTTATAAATTGAAGGTAATAATATATGTCCTCTATAGAAAATATTTTATATAAAGTATCATGGAACTAGTGAGAAATCAATGGATGTTAGTTCTTATAATGTTATTTTAAAATTAGCCAAAATCCTGGGTTAAAATTTATGTGGAAGACTCTCTCTATAAAATATATACTTCTAAAAGTTCATGTGTAATGAATGTGTTTGTATTGTTTTTGAAGGTCTTTTAGTGGACACAAAGGTTAAATCTGTTAAACAGAGAGAGAATATATTTGTATATGATCATTTACTTCAGTTGAACACCAAACCAGAGGAGTCACGGTCCATATGACTGTGGGAAGACATCACGTGTTTATTAAATCTCTTACTTTATGTGTAAAACAGAGATGATGACACATATCTCAGGATTAATAAAACATACATGGGAAGGGCTTCTGTTCCTGGCTATGACCGACATGCTTATTGCAGACCAGTAACGTGGTAAGAATAACTGGAAAGGTCAGATAAAATATATATAAACAAAATCTGGGCATTGGAAAATTGCTTAGGCAGCCAGGACTTGAAAGCTAAGATCCCAGGGAAAAATGACAATAATTAACATAAGCTCAACTTCTACCTGCTTCTTTTCCTTTCAGGGTATTTGATAGTTTTTTATATGAGTAGTAGATGGTAAAGCAGGCAGAAGAAGGCTGCCAAAAGGCAGAGAGGTGCCAGCAGAGTTTCTGCAAATATCATAGGGCTGGAAGACAGAAACTGGAGTTCTAGCCAACATACAGGAAGGGTTTGAGAAATCAAGATCATGAGAAGTAAAGAGGCAGAGAGACGTAATCCTGAAGTTGTTTGCACTCTCTATTAGACATCTGCCAATTCCTCAGTGAGCAGCGTCGGAGGTTAAGAAGCTAAGCAGAAAGCAGCTGACAAGAAGAGAGTTTTTGGCAACCTCAGGATATTGGGTAAACAAAAATTAGAATTCAGTACTGCCAAGGAAAAGAGGTCCTAGGCAACATTAAGTCTTTCAGTCAGGACACTTGTCAAGCTTCACTCCAGATATTAGAGGTGAAAAGTATACCAAAACTTAAAGAAACTGCAAAATAATGTTGGGTTACATTATTTTCTGATTGGATTGAGATGAAGCCTCCTACTTAGCTGTAGGACATGGTGAGTCTTCACGGCAGCAAAAGCATCATTCAACATCCGTCATACTTGCCAGTGACAGTGCCTGGCATTAAATCAAAATTACTATGCATAATAATCAATATTGTGCCCAAATCAAAAGACAACAGTCAGAAGTGAAATGCTTCCAGACATAGACCTTAAATTGATTTAAATTAACAACTTCAAAAAAAAAATAGATGGCACTAATGCAAATTTCAAGGGATCAGAGATCTATGTTTAATATTCAAACAAAAATGTCCAGTCCTAATAGACTAGAAGATGATGTCACTGAAACCAAGGGAAAAGGGGACAAAGAAAAAATGGGTGATGCAAATCTTAGAGTAGTGATGGGCAATCTTTTGAGCTTGATGTGTCAAAATTCGCCCAAAAGCTGAGCATAACTCAGGTGATGTGTCACTTTGAGAAAAATGGCCTAACTGGAAGTCCCAGAACTAGACGCTCTGTGCCGGAGTTCTGTTGTTTTGGCCTACAGACCTCCGGCACAGAGAGTCTACACTACAGCAAATGTTTTATCCTCAGCTACTGCACCTGGCCGTGCAGGAGCCGAGGATGAAACTCCCTTCTCCGCATGTGACCCCATACTTCTCTGGTATGCAGCCACATGCAGCCGTGTGTCATCAAAAATGGCTGTCATAGGTTCGCCATCACGGTCTTAGAGTCTGTAGACAAGGACTTTAAGTAACTATTAATATTTCCAAAGAACTTGAGGAAGATATGGACAAAATAGATAAAAATGAAATTTTCAGTAAAGCAGTTTATTTTTCTTTTATTTTCTGTGTGTGTGTGTGTGTGTCTGTGTGTGTGTGTGTGTGTCTGTGTGTGAGAGAGAGAGAGAGAGAGAGAGAGAGAGACAGGAAGGGAGATGAAAAACATCAATTCTTTATTGCAGCACCTTACTTGTTTATTGATTTTTTCTTGTATGTGCCTTGACTGGAGGGCTCCAGATGAGCCAGTGACCCCTTGCTTTAAGCCAGTGACCTTTGGGCTCAAGCCAGTGAACATGGAGTCATGTCTATGATCCCACACTCAAGCCAGTGACCCCACACTCAATCTGGTCAGCCCATGCTCAAGCAGGTGACCTCAGGGTTTTGAACCTTTGTCCCCTGCATTCCACAATGATATTCTATCCACTGTGCCACCACCTGATCAGGCAATAGAAAAGTTTAATATAAAAATTTAATTTGAGATTTTCTTCTTTAGAATGGGTTCATCCTTCTATTAGTCAGAAAAAGTGGAGATCATTGCTTTCCTGCAATCAAGAACCAAGTTGAGGGCATTTTTCCAGTAGATACTCAGCCTATCTGTGGTTCCCTTGTATTTGTGGAAAATAGCCTTCTAGATCCTTTGACTGAGAGCTCGAACATTCGCAAAGGCCCAGTGCTTGGTGGGCTCTGCACTCTAATCTTGGTCTACTTAACAGTACAGGGCTGAGGAACATTCTGCTTTACTCTCAGGTGTTTACAACTTAAGATTTTAATCTCCCATTTTATACAATTTTATAATTCAACAAATATGTTGAATAAAAAACTGGCTGTATGTTGGATTTCCTTAAAGTCCCAACTTCTTTCAGTTCTATAGAAGTACACAGCCTCACTCGTTTGCTGCGTTAAGCCCTTTAACTAGGACAGAGTCTGTATTCTCAGCCTGTTGTCCATACCAAGAAATAGCTGCACATGATCAACTCACATTTACTCCTTCTCTGGAAGCTTAGCCTTTATGGTTCTTGTTGTTTCAGCATCTCTCAAATGCCTTTAAACAAGTAATTTTTATTTCATGTAGGTTTTGAGCTGATCTCAACAGAAGCCTTTGTCTTCCTTAAGTTAGTCTCTCCTGCTTGCTAAGACTAACAATGCTGGGGTTGGTAAATGTCAAGCTACTGAGACTTGTACACGCTGCAACGGAATGTGAATTGGTCCAAGCCTGTTGGAAAACTGGCATTAATATGTATATCCAATGACATAGTAATTCTCTTCCAAGAATTATATGAACATAAGAAATCCATCCATATGGTCACCAAAGGACATTACACAAGACCCTCAAAGTGGAAACATCCCAAAGCTCTACCCACAGAAGAATGGATATATAAATTGCATTACATTTGTTCAAAAGGAGAACAAAACCACAACCACATAGAATATAATAAATCTTCCATTTGGCAAAAAAGCTAGACACAAATGGTACCTAAATTTTAAAATAAAATCATTGCAAACAGAAAAGCATCACACATATAAAGAATTATCTTTGCTGAGATTACGATAAAAATATATAATACGGCTATGCTCTAGAAATTTTATTTCATATAAACTTTATTCCTAAAATTGTATGTAACTTCAGTGAAAATCCTTGCACTAAGATAAAAAAAAAAAAGATGAAAGAAACATAGATCAAAAATACATATCAATCTGAAGATACACTGGTCACAGCGCCACAAACTTGTCCTTTCTTCCTCTATCTACACTGTGAAAAGCTGCCAATATGTTCAACATCCGGGTTTTATCAGCACCGCTCACATGCATAGCTGCACAGCTTTGCCTTGCTTTGGATGGATATATGCCTTTCATTTATGTCACTTATGTTTGAAAGTGTCAGATTCTAATTTAGACGGCTGTATCTTCAATCTTTTATTTGTGGAGATTGAGGAATGTATTGGGGGCATCGCATGGCATGTCTCAATGTTTTGACAGTGACGAGTAGCTTTGCCAATGATCAAATACTTCTGATCTCATTCCGGGGTTAGGCATCCAAGTACTACAGTTTCACCCTGCACAATATTACTTTTCCAAAGGGAACCTTTTGAGAAGGATCTGAGATAGAAAGACTTGATTAAAGTAACACAGTGTCAGTGTTTACCTGTAAAAAAAAGCTTAATATCAAGGGCTACCTAGATATTATATTTGAACAAGTCTCATAAATATTATATATGAGGCTGGTTTATCTCAAAAATATAAATTTTTGAGTTTATAAATGTCAGCAGGTTTGGCAAATGTAACTTTTCTGAACTTCAGTTGGGGACTATTGCACACAAGAAGTTAAATACTTTTTCAGCCAGACATTGAGCTTACTGCTTAACACATCTGGAATATCACTTCTTAGTCCAAACCAGGCTGCTGAGATTTTTTTTTTTAAGAAAAGGAAATATCTTTATGGTGGGTGATATTTTTTATTCATAACTTTAAAAAATATCTCTTCATTTTGATATCATTTCAAACTTCCAGAAAAGTTGTAAGAATAGTATAGGGCATTTCTATCTATCCATATACCCATGTTCACCAATTATTTACAACAAAGTTACCCTCTCGCTTTTCATGTTTTCTCTCTTTCTTCCTCCCCTTCCCTCTTTCTTCTTAAACCATTTAAGAAGATATCATACCCTTATCTGTCATTCTTAATTCCTAAATACTTCAGTGGGTATTTCCTAAGAACAGGAAGTTAATTAGCTCTTCTTTATCCTTCTTGACTTTGATGTTTTTTTAACTAGTAAAGCCAATTAGTTGGCAGAATAGCTCTCAATTTTGATTTGTCTGTTTGCATTCTGCTCTAAGAAAGGGCTTTCACTTCTCTCCCATCAATTTATCCATTTATTAATGTATTTAATGACCTTATTATAGACTAATGAATTTGTATTTTAATCAATGGGTTATAATCCACTTTGAATCATTATTTATTGTTACACTCAAATTGTTCAGGGTTGGCTGTGACTTCAATCTGGCTCCTGCGTGTGGTGTGTGAGTATATGTGGATGGGTGAGAGTGTGCATGTGTTTATACACCATCATCATCATTGAGAACATTTACTCCTGTGTCAAAAATTAGTTCCAGGCTCATTTACCCCAAGTTGCATGAGTGTTTTTTTGTTTTGTTTTGTTTGTTTTTTGTTTTTCAGTGGAGAGTGGTATTTTGTGGTATGGCATTTCTTTTAGGCACCCTCAGTGGATAGAGTTGAAATATGTCTATGTATGCCTCTATATTTTATGCATATCTACATTTATATCTATAGCTATAAAAAAGCAGGAGTTTATATTAATCTCTTCAATTTCAACCTACTATTACAGGTCTAACTAACTACCATCCTTCCATCTCCAACTGTCCAATTCCATCTGAAGTGAATTTGTTTTTCTCTTTCTCTTTCTTGCTTCTCTCTCCTTCCTTCTATCCTTTTTTCTTTCATTGATTCCAAGCACATTTTTCTTTTAAAATTGACTAGTGCTAGTATTTCAAAAGTTTTAAAATGTTAAGTCAGTATTAAAGAAGACTAAAATTTTGATGCTATATACATAATGCCATGAAATTAGTGGCTCCAATTTTGAACACTGCATTTTGCCATGACATATGCCTGCTCTTACTATATGTAGGTTTAAAAAAACATATTCAAAAAGAATATTTTTTCTTAATCAAATTTATATAGAGGCAAAAAGGAGGTCATTTATTTGAAAAATGTTACTAGTAAGTGATAGATGTCAAATTAGATATTTTTCTGATTTTGTAAAAGTTTGATGGGCAAGAAACTTCATTTATTGAAATGGTCACTAAGTATTTATTGAGGGAACATGGCAAGTAAGCCCCATCATTAGAGTATTTGTATCTACCCATCAAAGCTGGCAAAAAATGATCAATTGTGTATGTGTGTGTGTGTGTGTGTGTGTGTGTGTGTGTGTGTGTGTGTGTGTCAGAGATGAACAGAGAAAGGGACATACAGATAGAAAGGGAGAGAGATGAAAAGCAACAGTTTTCCTTTGCAACACTTTAGTTGCTCATTGATTGCTTTTTCATATGTGCCTTGACCAGGGGGCTACAGCAGACTGAGTGACCCCTTGCTGGAGCCACCAACCTTGGGCCCAAGCTGGTGTGCCTTGCTCAAACCAGATGAACCCGTGTTTAAGCTGGTGACCTTGGGGTCTCGAACCTGGGTCCTTCGCGTCCCAGTCTGATGCTCTACCCACTGCGCCACTGCCTGGTCAGGCCAAAATTATTTTTTAAGAATGATATTTTTCCCTTGACATTTCAGTAAAAAGGAACAAATACTGTGCCTCAATGTCTGTTCACAACTCTCTTCTTGAAAATGCAATCCACAAATAATAGACTATAAAGCTATGGAAAATTTTAAAGTACCAAACAGAAAACTTGTGCTGACGGGTGAATGTGAGGTTTATTGCTCTACAGTGGGGAGAAAAAGAATGTGTCTGGTAGGATATAAGACCAAAAGTAACACACAAATTACCTAAATGAACAAACACTCTCATAAATAAGAGAGACAATAAATAGAAATTGGGAAAATAAATATTGCTTTTGTGAGGATTTGTCTTTCAAACAACACTGGACTTAGAAGTCATTGTTTCTTATCCTTAAACCAGGTATAAGGACATTTGAGCTGTCCTTTGAGGTTCCTTTGAGCATTCAGCATTAAAAGGTAACATTGGGACTGAAGAGAAAGAAAAGAACAGAGTGACTTCTGGACCTATGCCTCAGAACAGACAGGAAAAAGGTCATGAGGAATATTGAGTGTGAGGCCAAAATCTCATTGCAGCAGTTGGTAGGCAGATCTAAAATGATTGTTTAACCATCCAAGTCACAATGTTTGGTGCCAATCAGATCTGAGCAATGGTGTTTAGAGGACTAGAAAGCCTGAAGTCCAGGTTTAGCAACAGCAGACTGAGAACTATGACTTTGAGAGGTACAAGATAGAACAATGCATGACTTAACACGGAGCCTATGGGAGCTTAACACAGCCCACTGAACACAAAGTAACAAATATTACAGTAAGGGCTATGTCTATTGTCATGGCTGGACTTCACTTGAATTTTGGTATTGCCTTTTTTTTTTCTCCTGAATTAGATGGAGAATATTGCTAATAGCCTGTATACAGCGGTGCAAGAATGTGCAAATGTCAACAAATGAGTGGGAGAAAGATGGAGAGAGTGACAACAGCAATACAACTGCAGGAAAGGTGGACAGCCTCAGGTGTTAGTAACTATGCAAGTCACACCTGAGAACCCTGCAAAACAGGATACCTGGGCTCTGGCAGCATGCCACCCACTCCCATAAATCATAATAAAGCAAATGGTCATCAGGGCCAGTGACCTAACTTCAACTCACAATATGACTCCTGTCACGGGACACCTACTAGGTGCCAGGTTCTTCCTTTTACTTTTACAGTAAGAACAAGAGCTAGTAGAATTTTGTTCGCATTTTACAAAGAAGGAAATTGAAGATGCTCTAGCCATGACATGCCAATACCATGTCGGGAGGCCTTTCTACTACACTGTGTTGCTTTGACTGTGGCTAGAATTGTATATAAGTTCTTTGGGGATGGAGGGAAGTAAATGAGATTATACTCATTGACTGGCAACTGGCAGAGAGTCGTTTAAAGCGTATTTTAAAGCACCGAGGTCTCTATGTTGCTGAGGGAAACATTATTAAAACAATACCTGTAGTTGACTTTTATTTACTGGCCCTTCTATGACATTTCTTAATCTAAAGGTCTTACATCACAAGTAGACTAGAGGTAGGTACTATTATCTTCATCCTCATTCTGCAGGTAAGGAAATTGAGACACAGAGTGAACTTCTTTGATTGGTGGCTTCATAAGAAAAAGAAGAAGAGAGATCTCTTTCCAAAAACATGTACCAAGGAAAGATCATGTGAAGACATTGCAAAAAGGCAGCTGTCTTATGCCAAGAAAAACTAGGACCTGATCATGTTGGCACCCTAATCTTGGAGTTGCAGGTTCCAAAACTGTGATAAAAGAAATGACTATTGTTATAGCTACTCCAGCTATGGTATGTTGTTATGATAGCTTAAGCATAGAAGGGGTGGGGGGATGCAGCCTGATCCACTGTGACCTTCTCTTAAATACTTACATTTATGATGATTCTATTTTCAATAAGAGCACATGCTGAGGTAATGGGGTTCAACATGAATATTTGAATTTGGGAGCACAATTAAACCTCTAACATTTGGCTTATAAAATTAGTCAAGATTCAAACCCAGGAGGTCTTCCTTGAGAACCCTCACTATTGACCATTTTGTTACATTGTTCATTAAGTAAAAGAGGATCTCAGTGCTACAATTATGTATTAATCGCACACTGTATACCTTCCATTCTTTTGCTTTGATGGCTCACTCATCTTTTTGAGAGAAGTTTTTCTCTGTCCATCTTCTCTGTTTCTGATAAAGTGAGACCTTCATTCCTCTACCACTAAAGACATTCTTTTGTTTTGGGGTAAGCAGTTTCATTGAAAATTTTCATGTTGCCAACTTAAAACATGTGTAAGCCACAGTTCTTTTCTTTTCAAATAAATACACAACAGATCCCTGCTTACTTCTGCTACAAACTAAATATTTGTGTCTCTGTAAAATTCCTGTGTTCAAGCTTAATCCCCAGAGTGAAAGTATGTGGAGGTAGGCCTTTAAGGAATGACTGGATTTGGATGAGGTCATGAGGGTAGAGATGTCATGATGTGTCTGGTGCACATTTAAGGGAGTGAAGAGCCTGGAATTCTTTCTCTTCCATTTGAACAGAGAGCAAGAAAACAAGCAAATTGGCCCTCACCAGAAACCAAATCAGCTAGCGTTTTCATCTTGGACTTCCTAGCCTCAAGACCTACGAGAAATACATTTCTGTTATACCTTAGGCCCCCAGTCTATGATATTTTGTTATAACAGCCTGAATAGTCTAAAACAGGGGTGCCCACACTTTCTCAGTTTGCGAGCTACTTATAAGATGACCAAGTCAAAATGATCTACCTATAATAAAAATGCAAAACATAAATTTATTTCTTCTATGTTATCATTATTGAAGTTACTATTATTACTATTTAATATTGTGTATTCTTCTTTCACCTTTCTCCTTCTCAGCTCTCTTTTCGGAGGAAAGTCAATGTCATAGTTTTTATGAACAGTCCGAAAAAGCCGCTCCACATTTCCCTTCTTTGGAATAGCAATGGCACACAGACAGATGAGGCAAACGCACTTAGAATGTGACATAGTGAAAAACATCCCCTCCCATTCTGTATGAAAGTGGTAGGTTTTAGGCTTCTTACTCGGACCAGCTACGGCACTCATTTTTATACCCTTTGTTGTATTTAGTTTAAATAAATTGAAGGCTAACTACGCAGCAATGTAACTGAACAAGTTAGCGCGGTTTAATGCGCATGCGTAGGGTGTCAAAAGTTCAGACGTCAGATTGGCTACCCTGTATGCCAATCAAAAGACAAATGTCTTTTTAATGTCATGCGATCTACCCACACTTCCTTCATGATCGACCAGTAGATCGCGATCGACATATTGAGCATCCCTGGTGCTCATCCTCTTTCCTAGCTCAGGGCCCTCTGCATATGTCAGTCTCCTTCACCATGAATTCTTGTGCCTAGGACATGGCTGGAACACAACAAACATTTGCTTAATGGTACTAATTCAAATGAATTTAAAATGCAGCCTTGTCATTGCTCATGGTCAAAAGTTGTTTTGGTTTAAAGAACTCTCACCAGGCAACCCTACACATATTCTCCAGTTAGAATTAATAGACTCCTTTCCCTTCTCTAGAGAAACTGTCTCTGGACAAATTTAAATAGCTTTTCTCGCCTGACCTGTGGTAGCGCAGTGGATAAAGCGTTGACCTGGGAACACTGAGGTCACCAGTTCAAAACCCTGCACTGGTCTGGTCAAGGCACATATGGGAGTTGAGCTTCCAACTCCTCCCCCCCTTTCTCTCTCTTTCTCTCTCTCTCTCTCACTCTGTGTCTCCTCTCTAAAATAAATAAAATAAAAATTTTAAATAGCTTTTCTCTTTTTGTAAATGCATGCATGTCACAAAAATAATATGAGTTAAAATAACCCGTGGGAAATGCCTGTCTTTATAAACTACATTTCAAAATATGGCAGTATAATGCTTGACTGCAAAGTGTATAAATTCTGTGACCAATTACGTATTCTGCTGTGGACTTATGGACACACACTTACTGTGGTTTGTAGAAATGAAGGCAGTGAGTAACTGGTTAGAAATTGAATTAAAATGCTACAGCAGTCATGTTTTCCCACAAATCTTCTTGAAACTGCTACTGTGGTGTCCTTCTTCCTTCTCTTATTTCCTCTTTTTCTTAGTCAGCCTTTCACATTGCTCGTTCCTAAGACAGCTTCATAAGACATGGAGCTGACTTTTTGTCACTCTCCTACTTCAGAATGATGGCACCCACTGCAGATAGAATGAAGTACAAACAATTTTTTCCAGCTTGCCTTTTTAGCCTTTATCTGACTCATTCCCAAAGCCTGCTATTCCCACCCCACTGTTCTGTTGGGCGGAGATGAGCCTTCCCTGCTCTTTCTAGTCTGAGCCCCTTTGTGCCCTGGGTTACTGCTTGAAATAAATGCCATCCACTCTCCTTTTCTCAACACATCCTTTATGCTCCCTCAAGACAAACCTTTTCTGGCCTTCATCTCCTGTTGCAAGGAGAAACAACCAACTTTCATCCATGTTCCTCAAAACATCCTTTCTGTACACATCTACTCTACCATGTCTCTACTAAAACATAAACAACTTGAGGACAAGTACCACTTCCAACATCCCATGTTGGCAAACATACTCCCACACAGTAAATGCTCAGCAAACATATGATGAAAATCAGGAGGGGAAAAAAAGAGAAAGAAAATTAAGAAGAAACATAGGAGGAATGGGTTACTTTAAAATGCTTTAAAGAAAAACCAGTTACTCAATCCAATACAAATATCTATGGGATGGGGAAGAGAGAAGAGAGTCATTTGCTTTTTTCATAGATGTAGAGGAAAACTAAAAGTGAGAAAAGTTAAATTTTATTAATTATGAAAGAATACCTACCTAACTAGAAGCAACCAGATAAAACACGTTGAAAAATCAGGCAATGAATTTGCTGAGACCTGAAAATTTTGCTAGCTTTATAATCCACTCAAAAGTTGTGCATGACCAAGGTTAAGCATCCAGGTGGAAAATAAAAATCTGTTCCTTCATCAAACATGTCCCAATGTCCTGATGTTTGGCATGGTGATAGACAAAACATATAGATGACTGATTGAATTTTTTTATTGGCCACTTATGTATTTTGATACAATGGGTGATGTTATGAGTCTGGAGTTGTACTTAAAAGCCCCTGCATTTCTTTATCCTACAGTTTATATAGTAAGCTATTCATCAGGAAAGAGAGAATGCCAACATAGTTGAACAGAAAGAAATATAAACATGATTTCCTTAGAGCACAGGATACTTGATGTCAGCTCTGATTGCCAGCAGGAGAATTGGTTAAGTTTCCTGGACAAGTTTCATAACCAAAAAAAAAAAAGAAGAAGAAGAATTTTTAGTCCAAAGGCAAGCTTAGTCTTCTAATATACTGGCTTTAGGGTAGGTCAAGCAGATCTCTTCAAATTGCTTGTGGTTGTGTAGTTTTCAGTGGTTGTTTAAATGACTATACCAAAAGTGGTTTGAATTATGATTTATGGTAAATCTTATTTTCCAAATATGGCTGCAGCTTCTGTCCTCCATGTTTTTCTTACATTGCGATTCTGACATTACTCTTAAAGAGATACGAGGGCCACGTTTCCTTCTCTGGCATAAGGGTGACCTTATAATTGTGGTAGAAGTGGATTTTAGTGACTCTTGAGTGTAGATCATGTGAGATGATAAAGCTTCTGACTGGACTTGGGCTTATGCACCATTGCATAGAAGGAAGCCAGACAACCTAGGGAGAGGCCCACATAGGGAGAAACTGAGACTCCGAACCCAAAGTCTTGACCAAACTCCCAGCTACCAGCCAGAACCAATGGGCCTGCGATGGGAGTGAGGCTTGTTGGGAGTAGATCTTTTGACCCCCACTTCAGCTGCTGCTGTTGATGCTGCATAAAACAGTTCAGCTGTCTCTACCAAGTCCTGCTCTATTTGTAGATAGGTAGACAAACAAGTCATTGTTACTACTTTTGGGTTGTCTGTTACATAGCAACTACTAACTGGAAAATACTCCTAAGAGAAAACAACGCACATTGTGGCTTCCACCTTTGTACCATCAGAAAATATTGAATAATGGCTCCCCAAGGATGTCCACATCCTAATTTCTACAACCTGTGAATAGGAAACTTCTCATGGCAAAATGGACTCCATGAATATGATAAGAAATCTTGAGATAGTAGATTATATTGGTTTATAAAGTGAACCCCCAATGTTCTCATAAGTGAAAGGGAAGGCAGGAGGTCATAGTTAGAGAGTGAAGATGGTATGCTGCAAGCTTTGAAAATGCAAGAAGGGAACATGAGTCAAGGAATAAAGGTAGCTTCCAGAAGCTGAGAAAAGCTAAGGAACAAATTCTTCTCTAGTTTTTATAATGAATTCAGCTCTGGATTATATATAGCCCAGTGATACCTATCTCAGACATCCAACCTCCAGAGCCACAAAACTATAAATTTGTGCTATTTTAAGACACTAAATTTGTGATAATTTGTCCCACCAGCGATCAGAATCTAAAATAAGTAGTTGTCATCTTTTGCAATACAAACCTCCCTCCCGCCATTCTCTAAGCAACCACTAATCTGTAGATAATTTTATTTAAAACCAAAAATAATTTTTAAAAAATTAATTTAATTAAACATTGTTTGGCTGACAAATAAGGCTATGATAAGTAAATTGACTTTCATAATGTGACATAGCTTTTTAAGGACAAAAGGAGGTTAGACTCCAAATTTCTTGGCTTTAATTTAATTTTGGGGACCTTTCATTCTACCAGGCTTCCTTCATTTTTTAAAAAGAACTGTCAGTATCTTTTTTGAAAGCCACTGCCCAATATTGTAAGACAGAGCCTTCAGTTCTGACAGTTCCCGGGGCTGCCTCAGAATAGGTTTATTAGCCTTGAGAAGCACGCCAAAGGTATTTCAATCTTCTCTTCTGTAAGTAATTTCCCACTGCATTTCACTTTCTTTGTCATAAAATAACTCAGCAAACTTTATGTAAAGATAAAATTTTCAAACCTGCCAGTCTTACAGCAAAACACTGTTTTTCAACAAGGAAAGCATTAAGAAGTAGAGCTAGACACTGATTTCTCGTGTTGTTGAAATCATATTGCTTCGTAATTTGTCTTATCTTGGGTTCCTCCAGAGGTAGAGTCTGAATCAAAGATTTGAACACAAACAGCTTATTCTGGAGGTCATTCCAAAAGGTGCTGGAAAAAGATTGGGACATAAAGCAGAGGAGGTGCTCAAGTTAATGAACTGTATATTATCAAACCATTGATGGCATTGGGCAACTGAGATTCAGTCTTGATGGGAAACTCTAGGAGACTGTAGATTATACTGCAGGGCTAGATCAGCAGAGTGGTGAAGAAGCTAGACTACCCTCCAATCCCATTAGTCACTGGGTGAGTACTTCTCCAGGGAGCAGTAAGATCCCTCGTAATTTCCTGCCTGCCCTCCATAAGAGAGCCCTCAGATGATGAAGCATGGGTACCTACAGTAAGACACTTTAGGTATGTGCTGGACTGCTACGTGTCAAGGAGACATGTGCAGGGCATGGGTGGTATTATTTAAAAAGTCTTAAAATGTTTAATTTTGAATGGGAATCTCAATGCTTGAGAATTATGGGATTTTTATTCCTCTTTGTAATTTCTCTAATAAAGCTGTCAGCAAGTTATTATGGTAACCTATATGCCCTTTGAGAACAAGATTTATATATTGTCTATTGTTGTACCTTCCAAAGGCCTGATTATAACAAATGATTAGTAAATATTTAACAGTGACTTTGTAATCGATGGACTAGACTGCTTTGCTGTGAGGTACATTCAGAATAGCTCTGGGATTTTATGTTGCAACGGTGAGGAGCATATACTTTGGAATTGGACTGTTTAGATTGTAGACTGACTTCATCCCTTACTATTTGACTTTGGATAAGTTTCCTAACCTCTGGTGCGTTTTTTTCTGTTACATGGATATAATTATAATTCTTACGTAATTGTGTTGCTGTAAGAATTAAATGAGATAATACATGGCAAACAATTATAATGTCTAACATTGGTTGAATACACAGGACCTATTAGCTTTTAATATCACCAATTATTTCCAAAATGAATGTTAAAACTAACCAACTTCTAAAGTGACCATATTATGGTTGGTAAATTAAAACTTTGTAATTATGTGTGTTTATTATAAAATGTTTGTGATCTTGTCTCAGGCAGACTTGTCAAAACTGATCACTTTTCAGTAAGAGGTAGGCATAACTTTATCCTGAAATTTTCACTCTTTAACACTGTGTTTTCAAATGTTTCACTTATTTGAGGAGGTAGCCCTGTGTTTTGGGTTACATATATATGTCAACACAAATCACTTAAGTTAGGACAATGTAAGGTAAGATTTCAAAAATTATTTTTTAATTGTCCAGATAGTAATAGTTTGTATTACATACCTAAATACCAGTTGTGCTATCTCTTGGATTTTATCTGGGTAGTTTCCATTTCTGTTAATGGTTCATTTATCTTAGAATTCAAGGTTAGATTTACCTTTTTTTCAACTGTTTGTTCAAGTCCTACTAAGTAAGAAGCATCATGCTGGAGGCTTGAGGGCACTGGGCCATTTTCTGCCTTTATGTGAAACACTGAATATATCGGAGATAGGAAGGAATTTTTCTCTAGAAAGAATTTTCATAGCATTGTCAAGAATGCACTGCCACAATAAATAATTCTCTGTATGCCTCATACAGCTTAAGCACCTTTCCCTGTCGTTCATCCCCAGTGGAAATGAAAAAGCAGCAAGCTTTGTGAATATACCTGAATATTATCATTGATTATCTTTATTTTGTCTGGGTGAGATGGTCTTTGGGCTTTTTATCTTTTGAGGGAAACAGTAAAAGATTGTAAGAAGATTACTTAATAAGGGATGAGAAAATCTGAAGTCTGGTCTTAGCTTTTTGCCTTCCAAGCCTTTGGTTCAGTGATTTTTACAGACACTGCTGATAATACTTTCATTCAATAATATAAGACTATAGATCAGATCAGGAGTTTAGATGCACCTGAAGAAAACTCTGGGTAGAGTTTTGGGATATAGGTTTAGAAATATAGCCAACAATTGATTATCACACAGACAAAAATCTGAAATAAGTAATCTAAGGTGGCAGAGAAGAGCTAAGTAGTATTATTTTATATAGATTTCAAAATCTGAGGTTTCCATTCAAGCAAAGTTTAGCATATATTCTAGAAAATGAACATAGCAAGTAGTCATAGAAAATATGATTTACTTAAAGGTGGTCCAGTAAAAAGAGAAAGGGATCCAGGGACCCAGCTTCATGGCTGGGGTTCCACAGAGAAAACAGAGCCAAGAAAACAAGAAATATGGACTGTGAAATACAGGGAATGTGACATGCAGAGACAGAATGGGGGCAGGGTTTGGAGACTTACTAAGAGACGGTTGAGAAACCTACACAGGGCTCCAGAAACAAAATTGGTCTCATAAATTGGGGAGAGATGAGAAAATGCTTCTGTGTATTAGTTTTCTGTTGCTATGTAACAGATCAGCACAAAATATACCAACTGTAAACAATACATATTTGTTATTTCATAGTTCCAGTGAGGCAGGCATACAGAGAAAAACATCCTTTAGCTTAGAGTATCTCCCAAGATTGGGATCCATGTTTTCAAGGTTTGGAACTCATCTGAATGCTCAAATGATAACAATCTGCTACCCAGCTCTAGAGAGTTGGTAGGATTAAGTTCCCAGAGGGCTGTTGGATGGAGGGTCTCCTTTTTGCATTGGCCGTTGACTGGGGGCCACCCCCAGTTTCTCTTCATGCATGCTTTCCATAAAGCAGTTCAAAACATGAACCGTTGTTTCCTCAAAACCAGCCAGAAAAAGTGTCTGCTAACAGGGTGAAAGTCAAAAACTTATACAACCTATTAATGAAAGTGGATCTCAATACTTTTATTGAATTCTGTCTGTGAGAAGCAGTTGCAGGTCCAGCCCACACTGAAGACAGGAGAGGATTACACAAGTCCTGAATACCTGGTAAAGGAAGCAATTGAGGGTCATCGTAAGGTCTGTCCACCACAGGGACTTAACACTTTATTGAGAATTTACTATGTCAAGGTATAACACTAGACACTGTTACATATTATATATATTTACCTAGAAGTTCAGCTTTAGAAAAAAAAACATTTTATTTATTGATTTAAGAGAGAGAGAGAGAAACATTGACTTGCTCCTATATGTGTCCTAACAAAGGATCGAACTAGCAACCTCTGTACTTCAGGATGATGCTCTAATCAACCAAATTATCCGGCCAGAGCTAGAGGTTCAGCTTTTAAGTCATGTTTGTGTGAACTTCAGACGATGGAATCAAAGAAGATAATACAGTAGCCAGTGTAAAGAATGTTTCTTCACCTCAGCTTTTTTAGTTATAAGACAGGGTCTGAATCAATGCCTAAACCAGTTCTTTGGCTTCATCCCTTCAGGGGATTCCATATGCCTGTTGTTGAAACCCTTCCCAGTTTTATATATTCCTTTTTACTTGTAAAATCCGACCTGGTACACACTCTCTATAAAGGGTCTGCTTGAGTGCATGGGGTCATAAAAGGTCACCATAATCTACAAACCACATCTCGGCACCTGTAGCTAAAGGCGTATCTGAAGACTGGAGCAGAAGGCACATGTCTGTATACCAAATAATTTTTCATTCATCTTGAACATTTGTTATAAAATAAACCTATCTAAAAAAGTTAAAATGTAAAAGAAAGCAATGCTCCAAGCAAGGAAGAAAGGGTGAGGGAGAAGGAAGATGAGAGGTAGAAGCAAATAATATTATTGACCACCACTGCGTCCCGGGCAGAATGCTAAGAGACATTTGACCCTAGAACTTTATTTTGAAATCTTAGCAACTGCTTTTTCCAAGGTTCACTCATATATTTCATGTGGTCTTTCTGTCTTTTAAAAACTTTGGCTCTGTGTGTTTCTTCATTTTCTCCAAATTTTCGATTACCATCTCATACCATCCAACTCCCCTCTTCATTCTCTTGTTGATATTGATTTTCTAGAGAACATATTACATATGCTTTTGATAGATTATATGTTTGTGTCCACTTAAGTAGGAGGAAATATTCCTCTTGAGATCCCCATGATGAGTGGGATTCAAATGTAGTCATGGAAACCAGCAAGGAATGTGCTGGTTGCTGTGTACATGCTAACACTGGTTGGAACAAGAACTGAAATTCAGGTGATGGTAATTTCTTGTCTTTCATGAATTGATGAAGGTTTCAATTTGTGTTGGAACAGCCCTTTCTCCAACAGGTCAGCAGTCTGGCTGGATTCAATCATGGTTTCTAACTTGGGCTTGATTCAGTAGCTCAGTATAGACACAGCTTCAGTTCGTGGTCTCTTACTCTCAGACCAAGTTCCCAAATAAATAACTGGCTAAATGGCTTCCAGATGCTAAAATAAAAACTATACATATGCAAATACATTTCATTTCAAGGCTGTTTAAGGTTTCTACTGTGCCTAAGAAAGGCAGATATGAGAAATGTGCATCACTTGAGCAGCATGTACTTCATCAATTACTTCATTAACAATAACAATGTGGGAAATATACGGTGAAATTCAGTACAATAGAGCAATGAAAGAAAATGATCATAAACAAGAAATGGAAATCACCAAGCAATGAATTAATAGTGAACCATAGCTTCCCAGAGTGTTGTTTAGGTCTTTCTTGAAAATATGATCGTCTTGATCACTGAACAACAGGGTCTAAGATTTTGAATTGCTTTTCTCATAATGATGAGGTTTTAGGACTTGTATGACCATGCTGTCTTCCTTATGACCCACAGGAAATATTCTCAAGATGGTTGTATGGGAGGTAGTGGTCATATAATAAGAAACCCTCCTGTCAATCAGTCCTAAAATATTGGGCTCATTAGCATCATTTAGGCTGAATCTCAGTACTCATATGATGCAAGGTAAAATGGATTAGTCATCCCCAAGGTCACTTGGCTGAAGGTACCAGCAAGCACAGCAACAGGCAAGAAGTTAAGACACAGAACTATCATCATTATAACAGAAAACTGACACCCAATCAGAAACTTTCTATGCACTTTATAAAAAATGTAAAGCAGCATCATATTAGGTGACACTGGAGGAAGGCCTCTAGTGATACACCATCTTAGCAAAGAAATTTAAGGGTGAAGTTTACAAAAATTAGATTGATACTTGTTTTATGGGAGCCATGATTTTAAAATGATATTATTGCAATTATATGATATGTGATTTTAAACTATTAATCCATGATGCTTTTTGGGAAGGCAGAAAGTAGAACTACGTCATGAATATGTGATTTTTTTAAAATTACATTTAAAACTACTTCAATTTACTTTTATAGGAGAAAAACAGATCATAAAAAAGAGAAAAATAATCTTGTTTCACATTAACTGGTTTGATAAAGGCAAGATGTTCGGTCAACTGTCCTTGTAAAGTCATGAATAATAATAGGAATCTATCGGTTCCTGCCATGTCATTTGGTAAATGGGCTGACATAATCAGAATGAGAGAAGCCCACAGGGTTGAATGTGGGCTGTGGGAGAGGATGGGAATTTAAGTTTCCCTGAGCTGAAGCAGGGAGAGTCTCTGAACAGTGCTGTTGATGTGAGTGTGGTCCCTATCCCACGTGCCTAAGGCTGGGGAGCTTGGGAAAAGGATGCAGCCCCTATCTTTTCATTCCTGTCCTTCTATCCCTGCAGGTTTTAAGCTCCACAGACAATTAACACTTGGACTTTCTCATTGGATTTCCATCTCAAGGCTTCTGTATCTGGAGGACCCACTCAGTCTGGCATCAGATTGGCAATTTATAGTCCTGCTTTTTTAATTCAGTAACTTCATTTTACCTCCAGATCCGCCCAGCTTTTTCAACTCTTTTCATTCAAGTCCAGAAACCAGTGAACACTGCCCCAGTATCCAATACACGCTCCCAAAGCTTCTGGTCTTGACTTTAACACCCCAGTTCTCGTTTTATTTTAATGGAGGGGTCATGGACACTCCTACAGATCCACTTTCTGAGACCAAATCAAGTTCTCCGGGAGACAGCCTGAGCCTGAGGGCGCCATTGGTCCGTGTCTCGGTGTGTCCTGCATGCATACTTCCCAGCCAACCCTTCCTCTCCTGCCTCGCCTTACATCTCCCCGCACTCCAGGAAATAATTCATCTGAGGAGGTTGAGGAGAAGCCTGGCAGCATGTGCTAAACATCATTGGGCAAGGACTTAGGCGACCAGGGTTCCGGACCCACAGATACCGCCAGTTAGCTATGCGACCTCGAGGAAGACACTCTAGGTCACGTGACTCACCTACAAAATCAGCAAGTGAAACTCAGTCATCAGGGCCTATTACACCACTAACATCCAGTGGTTTCTAGCAGACAAGACAGCATTTGGCAGTGTTTAGGAATCTGCTTAGCAACTTTTAATGGGACAAATGGAAAGCGACAGGAACTTAGCCAGAGTTCTAGTGAAAGAACTGTTGCGTCGTTGCCTGTAGTTTTCTCTTCCTAACGTGGCTCCTACCCCAAAACTTAAAAACAAACAAGATAGAACTATCGATAACTTTTTTCCTTGATTCTTATTTACTTATTGGATTTAGAAACAAAGGGAGGTATAGAGAGAGAAAGAGAAAGAGAGAAAGAAACATTAAGTTTGTTGTTTCATTTATTTAAGCATTAATTGGTGATTCCTGTATGTGCCCTGACCAGGTATTAAACCGCATCTTTGACATATAGGGAAGATGTACTAACCAACTGTTGTACCTCAGGCCAGGACCTCAATGGCATTTTTCACATTTATGAAAAAAAGAAAAACAAAAAACCTCTCCAAGAGACTTTTCATTCATGTATTTAGATTCACTATGCTGCAAACCAGTGGGATCTCTCTTCATTTATTTCAACTTCTGTCACCATCGTTGTGAATACAACCAGAGGTCTCCCGTGGGCTGCTAGATGAAATGCAAATAGTAACAAAAGTAAACAAAGCAGCCTCTCACTTTCTATTCTCCTGGCTGTACCACTGGCGCGTAATGACATAAAAAATACCCAGAAGCTACAGTTGAGTTAAGCTCGTGCATAAATAAAGTAACAATTCAGCCAGCGAGAACACTCATATCCTAAATTCCGAAATCAGATTCCTTTCTCTCCAGGCACCCTGCAAGCTGAAGCTGTATTTCTCCTGCCCGTACAAAATTGACTACGCCGCAGGGCTTTTGTAAAATTGAAATTTGCTCAGTAAACAGCGAGGACTTGGGGTGAAGTGCATTTCATGCCTACTCCCTCTGCCTCTTCTGTGCCCTTTGACCCAGAAATGGCTCTTTCTTTATTATCCTCGGGAACAGAGCACCTTTATGGTGGCCTTTCTTCTTCCAGAGTAAGAGAAGCAACTGAGAAATACCAAGTCTTAACATTTTGAATATTTTTAATGGCAAGTTATCTTGGTGTGTATGTTGCTCATCAATAATAGTCAGGGCACTGTCCAGTTCTAAATGTTTGAACTATTAAAGTGTCACTGTGAGACCCTGGGCTTTTCGAGGTCTGGGCAAGGTGATTTGAACTGTAGCAAATAGGTATCACTCAGTTACAATGGCAACACACACAGAATGAGTCAGATGAGAGACATGACTTGGGCAGGTCACCTAAGGTACAGGTAAACAGTTGTTACAAGAAACTGGATCAGAGTGGTATCAGTGAGGGTTTGAAGGAGGATACCACTGGCATATGAAGATGGGGACTGAGATCAGGAGACTGGCTTTTATCCACATCTCTAGCGCTAATTAAAACCCTGGCTTTAGGAGAAAGATAGCATGTCTGAATCTGTTTGCTCCCCAGAAAATAAATTCATTTGGTTGTTTTTCTGAAGGGAAAGTTCCATTTAATTTTTGTTTTAGGAAACAAATAGTTGTACTGTCCAGGTAAAGCAATGATTGAGAGAAAAGAAATCTGAAAATCTAAAAATAGTCAGCAACTTCAAAACGCAAATCCTCAATGGGATCAGACTGCATGAGTTTAAGAATGCAGCAGGTGAAGCCGGAACTATATATGTATACTGGTTGTGAAGGAGCTCTTTGTCATATTGGAGCATCAGAATAATGTAGAGGAGTGGCAGGGACACACTGGTCATTATTAAGCAGGAAAGCGGCATGATCAGAGTCATGGCTTGCTTTATTGCTTGGAGCATGAATAAGCCCATACCTCTTTTTAATAGTGACGTTAATTACTTAAGCCTCCACTGTTCAGACTCGCAGGAATTCCAGCCCCTTTCTCTAGACCTTCCCCTTCCTTTGCACAGAAGTCTAGAAACTGTGGTGTGTAACTCAGTCGAAAGAGAATGAGAAGACCTGTTGAGGACAAACAGACCAGTGATGTGGGGCCAATTAAAAAAAGGTATTGTAAGCAAGCCAGCAAGCAATGTTGAAGGTTGTATGATAGAGGAGGAGAGAGGGAAGGCCTGAGAATCATTTCAGAGGCAGATTTTAGGGGTAGAGTCTATCCACGGGTAGCATTTAGATTGCAATCGGGTTGAGCTGGTTTAGACACTACGGAACCACCACTATTAGGAATGTCCTCCCTGCAAATTCCCTCAGCTCCTTGGCTTGCTGACTGGGCACACCTTCGTCTGCTCCCAACTGGTTCAGCATTTCTACAGAAGCAGTGGTGCTCATACTTTCCATCATGCTTCAGCTACTTTATTTTACTCTTGGTAAGTACTAAAGAAATAGGATGCGCGGAGTCAAAGTGGACAGACGTTGGGCAAGCCCTGAACTGGGATCACCAACAGAAGGAAGCAGGCTGCTACCTACTCTACATCAGAGTAAACGTTGTGAAATTCATTCTATTCCCACATGGCCCTATCACCTCCTGATTGCAGAGAGCTCAGAAACCCTAAGTATATTGCCATTGGTCTGCTTGTGCTTTTGAGTCTCCCATCTAAAGCCCTCTGAAAACATGCAAAGGACCACCAAGAATGAGAACACAAAAGAACAGAGAACCAAGTGCCATATGTTAAGGTGGTAGTCCCCAAAATCTGTTTTAAGGACCACCACCCTTCAGGGGGTCAGTGGTTTTAGCTCAATGGCAAACAAAATAAAATAAATTGGTCAGATATGTTTAGAATATACCAGCTTGAACAATGAATGTTAGCCAACTTTCTTTACTGTGCCACTTCCTAGAACGTCCAACAGGATAATGTGCATGAAGGCTGTACTCTCATGCTCAAGGACATACACTATGGCGCTCAATTGCTGAGGCTCAGATCCTAGTCTGGCCTCTTACAAGGGTACCGGTCCTCTTTGTACTTCAGTTTCCTTCTCGGTAAAAGCACGTAGTAGGTAATAATCATATCTGCCTAATAATGTTGTCCGGATAATTAAACGAGATAATGAGTCCAATGACTTAGAGCAATGCTTGGCACCTGTTAAGTATCCAATCAAATAAGCTTAAAATGCAAACAAACAGGAAGGCTGTTGGCATTTTGTGAACTGACTTGACCTAGCATAATTTGGGAAGAGGATCAGAAAACATGTATTCATGGAAAGGTATTTTTTTCAGATAAAATTTAGAAAATTCTTCACTAGGATATACTGGCATTTAGTGGGTAGGTAGAGAGGAAAAAAAGAAGTCAGTAATAGAGACTGAGAAGTGACTCGAGAAACCAAAACACTCGGGTTTGAATGGTGATTCACTGCTGCCCCTTGGTTCTATTTTTAAACTTAGTGGTCTCAGGAAATCAAGTCCCAAGAAAAAGTAGGGTTAGGTTTCAAAAATCTATAGTGCTGTAGTCAATATTCTAGCTGGTTGACTTTACCCTGTTGGATTAGTTTCACCCTTGGTTGACTTTATCCTGTTCGATTAGTTTCAAGGTTGAACTCAATATCACAACAGGCTTACAGGTAATAGAGGAGGTCACCCTTATCCCCATCTGGTAGGTTTGGCATCTGTATCAGAATAGGTGTCTCCCCAGATTTGTTTGGCTTCATCCTGATCTCTGAGCTGCTTGCTCAGGGCCAGGCCTACCCAGCACCACCATCACTGTATCTCTCAATACCTCCGGTTATGCCAGCCTCTTTCCATAATGAGGTGCAGGCATTGGCATGACTCCCATCACGCCTGCTGAGGCAAAAGGCTCAGCAGCTCCAATGTCAATTCTGGACCCTTGAAAGCTCTGAATCTCTCTACTGTTTCTACACCTATAGGAAATACCACAGAGCAGAATTTGGTGTCTTGCTCTCCTAATAACTGTCAGGGGGGTCCAAAGAAATATAACCAGAAAATGCAGGGGATCAAAGACAGTCATGTGAATGTTGACCAGTGATAGATAGGAGAAAGAGATAGCCAAATTCTTCTGCCTGCCTTTCACCACTAAGAACTGTTCCAGGGAATGGTGATTCATTGTGGTCTGTCCAGAAACTGTCTGTATGCACTTGAAGTTGTGGCCATCTCAATAAGACACTATCTTGTATTTACCTTGTATTTCCTTGCCTCATTTGCCTTATTTATTCACTCCTCCTGCTTTAGAATTGAATGGAGGCTTTGCCCAATTTCTGTATTAGGGAACCCAGCTGAGATCAAATTTTATATTAAAGAAGACAACTATATAGCCTGGCCTGGTGGCTAAGTGGGTAGTGTTGTCCCGGCGCACCAAGGTCGTGGGTTCAATCTCAGTCAGGGCACGCATAAGAAACAATCAGTGAGTACACAACCAAATGGAACAACTAAGTGGAGAAGTGAGTAGATGTTTCTCTTTCTCTGCCACCCCCCTCCTCTCTTCTTCTCTCCCTCACAATCAATGGAAAAATTTTAAAAATTAAAATTAAAAAAAAATTGTAAAAAAGACACCTATATTTTCTGCTGTTATTTAAACTCTGTAGAAATTAACATAAAAACTCTACAAGAATTGCTTAGGTTGGGACTTGATAAATCTCACAGTAAACTGGATTTCCAAATAAGGTTGTCTATAAGAACTTGACATAAAAGTGTGCGATGCCCATTAAACATCAGCCTTCTCTCTTTACTGGAAAGTCTGTTGCAGAAAAATGTACTGTAGAAAAATCTGTCAATGATTGCATTGCTCTTCAATTATTATGAATCTCTGTATGTCTGTAATGTGAGTAGAGGCATTTTGCTTTATGTGAGGCAGTGATTTTTAGCCTTGTCTACATTTTAGAATCAAACTGCAGGGATGAGGATATAGGAAAGGCTTTAAAAAGCCATCTCAGGGTCCTGGCCTTAGAGATGCTAATCTTATTGGTTTAATTTAGAACCTGAGTTTTATATTTGTTTCTGTGGGGTTTTATTAATTAATTAATTAATTTATTTATTTAATTTCCCAAAGTGTTTTTAATATGTAGCAAGGTTTGGGATCACTGGCAAAAGTTATAGACTATATTATAAATATATGAAACCTTTTGTTTATGCCATGTTTCACAGAATATTTGAAGGCAAGTAGCTGTTTTCTCTAAAGAAAAGATGAGCACATGTGAATCAGAGACTATCCAGGGAAAATTTAATAAAATGTTGGTTAAAAGGGCCCAAGAATATTTATGAACACCCAGTGGGTAGAGTAGAAACCATACCTCTAGACGTGGAATAAAAGGTGGAAACTGGGATGTAAAGGTATAAATAACATACTCTGCCTATCTTTCTCTTTTCTTCCTTTCTTCTTTTTAGTTTTCTTTTCTTTCTTTCTTTCTTTTTTAGAAGGCAGTTGACGACACCAGTGTTGATGACAATGAGCCCCGATAGATGGGAATAAATAGCAATGGTGGTGTGATCACTATGATGAAGAAAGTTAATTCTTGAAACCCTTTTATATAATGAAAACTGGATTTTTTTTTTCACATTTAATTTTTACAAAAAAAAGTTCTAGGAAATAGATACCAAATAAAAAAACCTAATTGAGGACATAGTGGTCATTATAATTCTCCTCTTTCTTCTATAAAAAGTTTGAGATGCTTTGATCTTCAATACCTTGTAAAACCAAGAGTCATCAAAATAAAAGATTAATGGACTGTTTTGTAGAATTAATATCTAGTCTAATTTTAAAAATATTTTAAAGCATATAACTCTTTGATGCCACCAGAGTACATGGCTGAAATGACTGAAACACGCATGCACACAAACACACACACACACACACACACACACGTCCTCTCTTTTAAAATATTGACATATATTGACATAGTTATTTATGAAAGTCCTTAGGAAAAGCCAAGAACACCATTCAGAAGTGAAAGAATTATTTTCTAGTTGCCTGGACTCCAGGTGTTCTCAACACAAGAAGGATGTTCAGCTGCACCAAGCATGCAGAGTATTGACTTGCTATCATGTGGAACCTGGTGGTCAACCAGAACGCTTGACATGAGGTTCGGACCCAGATGTCAAAGACTCTGGCCAGAATGATTCACTCCTGATACTCTTCATTCCTGGGACAGAGATAACACACAACCACAGCCCTCAACTTCTCTAGCCCTATTCCTATTGTAGTTTGAGTTTAGAGCGAGTCATTGCAGTCTATGTCTAATTATTAATCTTTTTATATAGTCGTCATAGCAGTTACACATTCTCAATTATTTTCTGACACATTTGCTTGTGTAAAGGGAACAACGCCTAAAAGTTCCTCCATTGGCCTTTGAGCAGTACAGCCCTTCCAGACAATCCATTAGGAAACTTGACTTAATTTTGTCACTTACCACTTTTGAATGATATTAAACAAATCTGCACTCAGCTTCTGCCAAGACAATGCATAGAGGGCTTGCAGTGTTCCCTGGGAATCATTACAGTGTTTTGGTTTGCCTGGGTTCAGACCCCTCGAGATGGCCCTTGCATTTCAGGTTCATTTAAACTGCTGAGATGGGCCTGGTTTCCATCTGCAACCATAAAATTGCTTTGAATTTCTTCAAACTCAGCCCAGGTTCGCTGAAAACTCATCTAAGAGTTGGCTAGGGTTCACTGAGAGGTTTGCAGATCTGTTTGATTATTTAGCTGTGCAGAACCCCAATTTCCAAATTGCCAGGTGAGAATTTCACCTGGTTGGAAATGCTCTCATCTGGAGACACTTCCTTGCAGCTCAAACCCAAGTTTAATGGCTGCCTTGTCTTTTTGGTTTTTTTTCTTATAAAGAGCTAAAGAGTCTAAAAGGAAACTACATGCATCCACATCTCAAAATGCCTCTTGAGTTTTCCCTCTAGTAAATACAAAAGCATTCCCTTATCAAGCCCTTCTTGTATAGAACATGTGTCTATGTTCCCTGTTAGGGGCTCCTTTTTCATTGGGAGTTACTAAGATGTAGTTTCCACTTGTAGTTTCCATGTGATGGGAGTTAAAATTTAGCAAATGTGAATAAACTTGAAAATGTTCTGATTTCAAAATCAATTAGAGACTAACCAGTGTGTGGCAGCAATGGCTGGTGTAGACGCACATGTGTGCCGTGTGGTGCACGCCTGCCATTGCACGATTAAAAGTGGAAGAACAGAAACACATTTTTGAGTTATGCAGGGGCTGTGAGGCCATTTCTGGTGAAGTGCTTTGTCACAGATGTAATAAGGAGAGTTCCAAAATTTAAGTTATGGTGCAATTTAAAAATTTCTCTCTTTATTTTTCTTTGATAGGGACAGAGAGAGAGTCAGAGAGAGGGATAGATAGGGACAGACAGACAGGAACGGAGAGAGGTGAGAAGCATCAATCATTAGTTTTTTGTTGCGACACCTTAGTTGTTCATTGATTGCTTTCTCACATGTGTCTTGACCGCGGGCCTTCAGCAGACCGAGCAACCCCTTGCTGGAGCTAGCGACCTTGGGTCTGAGCTGGCGAGCTTTTGCTCAAGCCATATGGGTCCCGCGCTCAAGCTGGTGAGCTCAGGGTCTCGAACCTGGGTCCTCCACATCCCAGTCCGACACTCTATCCACTGCGCCACTGCCTGGTCAAGCTAAAAATTTCTCTTTTAACATCAATTTTAGGGACAGTGGCTAATTCCCTTTTCTTCTCCTTCTCCATCCTCCACCAAGCTTTGCTAAATTTGGCCTAAATTCAGATACTTAACAATGATTTTTATCTAATTTAGAGTCATTGTTATCAGTATTTTAAAACATCTTCTTAACTTGTAATAACTTTTGAAATGCTACTGATCAGCTACTGCCTATTCGTATTCAGAACAATGTCAGTGACTAAAGTGAAACCTATAATTAGGACTTAAAATTAATTTGAAAATGATGGTGGCTAACATTTTTAAAGATAATATTGGTGGAACTTTAGTAAAATTCAGTTCTAATGGTATAAAAAATTTAGTTTTACATTGCCACTAAAAACCCTAATACAGGTGTTATTGCTATAAATTTCCCAGTCCAATAATAACTATATGGAGAAAATGAGAAAATAGACAAAAACACTGGAAGGCGAGGTAATTGGACTAGATGGATAATAGATTATTTTATTTTTCCTGGCAAGAAAAGCCACTTAGGTCATGTTAAATGTGGTTATAATATAAACTAAGATACATAACACACTGTTAAAATGTTACAGTTTATCTTGGTGAATACTCCAAATATAGTTGGAGAGACCTTTCAGAAGTTTCATAATTTTGCTAATTTTTATCTTATCTTCTTCGTGAAACTTAGAAGTGTCTCTTACTTACGATGTGCATATTGGTTACAATGATCAGATATAAAATTTAACTACCATACTAGAGCATATTCTATGAAGCCATAGTCGTCGATTATAGTTCTGATTCTAGAGAAAAAGTATTATTATTTTTTGTGTGTGTGGTGTGATTATTTGCATGTATTTGGCCTCATCCTGAACAGCCTGTAGAAACATCAACGATAGATTCCATATCTTTGTCTTAGGCCAGAACATCCACTGATTTCCTCAGGCACTTTGGAAATTAATCAGAGTGGTCTAGGATGTCCCCTCTTGATCTGGACATTCACCACTGCTCAGTTGGCTTACACGATGTTCCTTAGGTAAATGGAGAGTTAAGGTTCCCAATTTAGCCACTTCTGGTACAATCTACCCAGAGGAAGGCGACCCACAATATTTGTGTTGGGACCTTTAATTTTGTTTTTATTATTCCAGGAAAATAAGATTCATAATTCAAAGAATCTATGTGTAAAGTGTGGTATTTTTGAATAAGCTTGTTTCATAACAACACTTCTAGAAGTTCTAAGAACAAAAATAAACAACTTTGCCCTGAAACAAAAGTTTTAATTTGAAAGTATTTTTTTAACTTTAGTTTTTGTTTGCATATAAAACCTCAAAAAGGCTCTAGTCTTTTTAAATTTTGTTTTAGATTGCTTTAGTGAGAGAGGAAGAGAGAAAGAGTGAGAGAGACAGGAACATCAGTCTGTTCCTGTATGTGCCCTCACGGGGAATCAAACCGGTAAGCTCTGTGCTTCAGGATGATGCTCTAACCAATTGAGCTATCTGGCCAGAGCAAAAACAAGAAGGCTCTAGTTTTGCTGACCTTTTAATAGTTTTATATGTTAATTTATTCTTTCTCTATTTATAGCTATTTATTACCTCATCCTCTATCAAGGGGCACTTTGATTGTTTCCAAGTCTTTGCCACCATGAATAACACTGTGGTGAACATCAGGGTGCATATTTCTTTGTGAAGAAATGTTATTGAATTTTTCAGGTAGATACCCAGTAGAGAGATTTCTAGGTCATACTGTACAAAAATTAATTCAAAAATGGATCAAAGACCAAAATACAAGTTCTGTAACAATAAATTACATAGATAACAAACTTACAGACCTTGACTGTAGAGAACATTGTATGAATTTCCCTAAAGGTCAGGGAAGTAAAATAAAAAATAAATGAATAGGACTATGTCAAATTAAAAAATATATATATTTTAAATAAACAACAGGGTATGGATTTGAACTCAGGACTTTATGAATTCCCAACCGCTATCATGCCTCTACTTCCTTTAAGGTTAACGAGTGGGTAGAATTCTGGCTATTTAAATGGGCATAAGGTCTCACGGTAATATTTTACTCTAATAGGATTCTGATATAATCTCATGAGGTAGTGGGGCTAAACCTCATTGTACTACAATCACTTGAAGGACTTTGAAAAGCATAGATGTCCAGAGATTTGGTTTCACCTGGTCTGAGCTGAGGCCAGGCATCAGTATTTTTAGAAACTCCTTAAGAAATTCTAATAAACCAACAGGGTTGGGAGCAATTGGCACCGAGAGAAGGTCTATGTTATCAGGTCTATGCTTACAGAGGGTAAGAATATGAGTACATTCTATTAAAATTTTAAAATAAATCAAATCTATTACATAGAAGTTGTATAATCAGCTGAAGAGTTTTGCTGATTTAATAGAAATCTATAAGGAAGTAAACAATAGAAATAAATATCACATTGGCCAGTTTTTCTCAGAATTTCTCATTTATAAACATTACTAATTATTATTGTTATTTTTTAAGAATTTATTGATACACCACTTTCTGAAAAACTAGCAAAAATACTTAGAGTGTCAAAGCCCAGATATGAATAGTTCTAATGTATGTCTTTGTTCATAGAAATTTTACTTGTTTAAAAATAAACACTTCTTGCTGAGAATTCTTTATGGCCCATTTTAAGGTCCATCATCAAGCTGCATCTGTCCTAAACCCTGCTCGGTCTCAATGTCCCCGATTCAGACTATCACTCTAATGCTTCACTGAAAACTAAAGGTTTTCTTTCTTCCTTTGGCTTAAAAACCAAAGTCATGGTTTCACCCTCTGAAAAATCCCAAATTCAAGCTGAACATGGATTTTAGCTACGCTGCCATGTTTAAACAGTTTTTGGATAGAAAATGCTTTATTGCCACTGATTCAAAGCCACAAACATGCTTTGAATTCAACTCAATATATTTCTTATTTGTTTCTGATTTTCTTTTTTTCCCCCTTTTTAATTATTATTAGAAGGTATAAATTTCCAGAAAAAGGTTGGCCCTGACAAGGCTCCATTATTTGCACATGACAAGGTTTATCAAAAACAGTTGGATTTTTCTAAGAAGCCTTTTATGTTTCCTCCATAAAATATAAATAAATGAAAAGGATTAGACTGAGGAAACGGAGTATAATTCATCACCAGTGTGGAACATAGTCAACCAGTTGCAGATGGATAAACTCGAAGGCCTTGTGATACCGCTCCAGGCAAGAAAACCCTCTTGCCCGTGCCAATCAGATGTCTTTAACTTTAGCAAAGAAACAGGGCCTGTTTTGTGGTTTGTGATGTCATCTTAATTTATTAGCCTCCTTTTGTTTTTTAGTGTTTCGTATATACGTCTAGAGCTGGTTTTGACTCTTGAACATCTATCATATTCAAACATTGACTTGAAACTATAGCAAAGGATCCTCTCTCTCCCCCTACCTTCCTTGGTCACTCTCTTTCCCCTCTCTCCCCCTCTCTCCTTCCTACATCCCCCCCCCAAAAAAAAAACCCAGAAAAATAAAACACTACAAAAACATACAAAGCATTGAACACTACAAAGGCAGTGACTCTTAGCTGCATAAAACACCATGTTCAACAGATTTTACATTTCAAAACCAATAATTACTAATTTAAGAAAAACATTTTTATGTGTATACATGCATTTTTCTCTCTACCCAAACAAAATCAAATATTTCAGCTTGTTTAATTTAAAACATAATAAAACCACATTGGCTTATATATCTCTCTAATTCCGTCTGCCCTGCTCACCATGCAGTCCCATTCTTGGTGAAATAGAAATTCATGGCACAATTCCCCCTAAAATCTGGCTGAACTTTCAGAAATAAGAGACTTTTCAAGTTCCATATTCTTCCCCTGAACTTCCATTTCTATCTAATAATAATAGAGTGCTTTATAATATATAAATCACATTTTCTGTTTAAAAGTGACCTTCTCTGTGACCTTTTTGTCTCTGCCTGTCAGCACGTATTCTTCTAGTAATAATAAGCTCTAGCCAGGAACAAGTACTCAAAATTAGACTGATTCCAGGAACTGCCCTTATGAAGACTGGAATATAGCTCATTTTGAAGTTAAATAACTTAACAATTTCCCCAAAAAGTAGACATGAACTTGAGGTATCATTTTAAAAAAATAAAATTTACTGATAGTTTTAAAAAGGAGAAAAATATAAGCTAATAAGTTTGCAGTTTGAGAAAGCCCTCTATGAATGATAATCCAAGTATATTTGTATCATTTTCTGTTAAAACTGAACTGAGACTTTATTATTTCCTTTTAATTCTAGCCCAGTCCTTAGAAGCCATAGGAAATTAAAATCTTTGTCTGCTATCTTTTTAACCTGGAATTCTTTTGATCCCAGAATTCCTCAAATTTAAAATACTTTAGTATAATAATTCATGGTAACAGGACACATTTTATAACGAACGGGCACTTTTCCTGTGTATTAATACTCAATTACAAAGCTCTAGTGTAAATACCACAGGCACACAATTTTATAATTTTAATATTTTTTCAATAAAATGCTCCTGCTTACTGGCTGTCACAGCTATTTTATTTATTTAAAAAATAAAAGGAGGTAAGACTGAACTTTTAGAAGTTAGCCCCCCAAATTTGAAACTGTCTGATAATAAAAGGAGAGACATTTCCTCCCACTTTAAGTAAACAATTTCATTTCAAACAACTTATTTAAATTTTATATGAATCTTATTTGAGAGTAAGTCATAATTAAAAAAGCATTTCTGCCATTGGGTCAATTTACATTTCAACCTATATTACATTCAAGGTGGTCTTGTAACTATGAGCTACTTGCTTTTACTTAAATACACAGTTAGGGCCTGACCGGGTGGTGGCGCAGTGGATAGAGCATCGGACTGGGATGCGGAAGACCCAGGTTCGAGACCCTGAGGTCGCCAGCTTGAGCACGGGCCCATCTGGCTTGAGCAAAAGCTCGCCAGCTTGGACCCAAGGTCGCTGGCTCCAGCAGGGGTGGCTCGGTCTGCTGAAGGCCCACCATCAAGGCACATGTGAGAAAGCAATCAATGAACAACTAAGGTGTCACAATGACAATGAAAAACTAATGATTGATGCTTCTCACCTCTCTCCGTTCCTGTCTGTCTGTCCCTATCTATCCCTCTCTCTGACTCTCTATCTGTCCCTGTAAAAAAATAAAAAATACACAGTGAGGGAGTCATGGGAGACCAGGAGTGCAGTGTTCCCGTATATAAATGACTTTCCTGCTGCTGAAACTCTTTTGGACACTCCTGTCAACAAAGAAGTGGAGGAGGAACGATGTCTGCCTCCAAGATCACAGAATTATAGTGTCATTCCCAATTCAAACCTTAAACCTCATCCTTAATAACATCTACGGCTTGTTCCCCAAAATATAGGCAGATCTATAGGAGAAAAGAGGAACCTGGGTCAAGGATCTGGAGAGCCACCATACTGTGTCTTCTCTTGGATTGCCACTAGCCCATAATGGATGCTGAGATGTGTCAAAGGAAAGCAAACTATTTATTTGCATTGAATCCAATGCTTACCCCCATTTAATTGAACCTAAAAAGTCTTATACATAGTGAACCTTTCCAACTTTCTTGTATTAACAGTTATTTGCTAAGAACAGCATCCTGTGGGACACTAATTTGAAACTCATCATTTTAAGAGTAATAAAGCAAAGCTCAGAGAAATAATATATTAGTTCCAAGATCTCATAGGGAACAACTCTAGAACCCCAGTGTCTATGTACTCGCTGGACACCTTCAAAAAAGAGACTTATTTACATGCTCCCTGTACACAAGTGAGCTCATTGCATGTGACTTGCCCATAGCCTTGTTTCTACTGTTAGAGATATCCTCATAACAGACATTTTATCTGGGTACCCGTGGGCTCTAGGCCACAGGAATAATCATAGAATTGTCAAAACCTGAGCCTTTTAATACATCCTATCCAGTCACACACAAAGACACATGGGCTATACTCACCGGTGAGATGAGTGCCGTAGAAGATAAAAGACTTAAATCACATGCTTAGACCCTGCCTTTAATAAATATTATCCTAACATCTGGTTCATTGGCTGAGTTCCCCTGGGTATTTTTAAGTGGACCTGGCATCTCACTTTCTTTCCCTAGTGGTTAGCATGGTTTGGGAAGGACAGACAAGGGGTAAGTTTCTTTCTTCTTCTCTTACTCACATCTGTGTATCACTTAGATTTTTCTCAAATAACAGTAAATGAACTCACGAGTCAACCCCATTGCTCAAAGTGTTGTAAAGTACAGAGATCTGGAGATACAAACTACTCTGGCATGTGATGTCTGTGAGCCAAAGTTCAAAAGGAATCTCTGATGGATTAGAAGAACCCTTAATGATGAGCAGAGAGAAGCTGACAACAATTGTTTGGCCGTGATACTCACCACTCTTCTGACTGGCCCTATCAGCAGAACTTTCATCTGAGTCCTTTGTCCACAAGAAGTCAGGTAAGATGGCCAAGATCTGTGGAATCTTTAGGGTTGTGTTTATTTTATTTTATTTATTTTATTTTATTTTATTCATTTTAGAGAGGAGACACAAAGTGAGAGAGAGAGAGAGAGAGAGAAAGGGGGGAGGAGCTGGAAGCATCAACTCCCATATATGCCTGGACCAGACTAGTGCAGGGTTTTGAACTGGCGACCTCAGTGTTCCCAGGTCGACGCTTTATCCACTGCGCCACCACAGGTCAGGCTAGGGTTGAGTTTAAAAGGATGATCAATTGTCAGGTGGCAGTTGAGTTACTGAGCTCTACTCTCTTGTTGGTGTCAGCAGCAAGCTATTCTTCTTTGTCTCTGAGACACAAACTGCAGGCCCCAGGCCTATTAAAAACAGTGAGATAAAACCATAAAGAACTCTGTGAAGGAAAAGAGGCACGGTGCTTCATTTTCTTATGGAAGCGATTGTTGATCAAATCACCATGGTTAAACACTAAGGCAAAATAACACAGATGCAGAAAACTTCTATGGATCTTTAATCATTCATGGTACTGTTTCTCTTCAACACCAACTCTAAATTTCTGCAGGCTGTGGTCTTCTTCTTTATTATTTTGCCTGTAAGTCAAAAACTCTAGTGGGCGCTTCTCATCTTATACTTGCATATAAACCGTCTGGGGCCCTTGTTAAAAGCATATTCTAAGAATTTAAGGGGCCTGGGCTGAAGCCTAATATCTGCATTTCTAACAAACTCCCAGATGGGGTGGATGGTACTGGTCAACCACCACATTTAGAACATCAAATTTTGAGCACATTATAACCATGGCTGAGTTGCTGCCATTGTTAGGTTTGCAAATTTGTAAGCCAGCCACTGAGCAGGAGACAAAATTCCCAAATGGTTGTTCTGAGTTAATACTAACAGCAGAGGAGGTCATTCTTCTAAAGCAGAAAGAATCTTATCAGGGATAGTTGAATGAAAGAAGAACATTTCAATTCAGTCACTTTCTTCCATTTATCATCCCAGCACATGAGCTTCTAAATTTTCCCACTGAAAACAAATGATAAAATGAACAGCATCATAGGTAGGTTTTAAGTGCCACTTGCCTGAACTTTTGTTCTCCTCTAAAAACTAATACAAGTGTTCTATCCCCAGGGTACATCTGAACTCTAATTTGTCAACTTCACCTTCACCAGACAGGACCAAATACTAGAAGGGAAATTAGGTCAACATTCCAATGAGTTTTGCATATTTTTGAAAATTGATCCTTTTTTATTCACTTTAGGCAGCAAAAAGTTTGTGTTTGAGAAGTACATTTCAATCATGAGTCCTTCCCTTGTCATTCATCCTATTGATGTATTCCAAGGAGCCCACTCAATCTTTTTATTTTGAACATTTAAACACAGTTTTCAGAAACCAAACAGTGCATGTAACAAAGAATAAGAACGGTGATGGACAGTCTCAGAACTTCTAATGATTGGTGATGAATATGGCCGTAGTCATTTTCAAGAAGTAGCGTATGACCCAAGACCTCCTTCTTCATATTGTGCCAGTGCCAACTTAACGACCCAAATCCGAGATGGCTTTCAAAAAGTTTTTTTTTTTTTTTTACAGAGACAGAGAGAGTCAGAGAGGGGGACAGATAGAGACAGACAGGAAGAGAAAGAGATAAGAAGCATCAATTCTTCATTGCGGCACCTTAGTTGTTTATTGATAGCTTTCTCATATGTGCCTTGACTGGGGGGCTACAGCAGAGTGAGTGACCCCTTGCTCAAGCCAATGACCTTGGGCTCAAGCTGGTGAACCTTGCTCAAACCAGTTGAGCCCACACTCAAACTGGCAACCTCGGGGTCTCGAACCTGGGTCCTCTGCATCCCAGTCTGACGCTCTATCCACTGAGTCACAACCTGGTTAGGCTGTTTTCATAAAGTTTCAGATTATCTTAGTAGGGTCAATTTTTTTTTCCCACTCATAACATTTTTAACTGGTGTTGCTATGTACATGTCTGTCTCTTTTTCTAGACTGTAAGGTGCCCTAAGTCAGGAAATTTACCCTCCTCATCCAGGCATCTCTCAAAGAACCTAGCACAGAATCTTACACAAAAGAAGAGCCTTACTCTAGTGATCACCAGAGGGAAAAAGAGGTGAGGGAGGTAGAAGAGGCTGTATGGGGGATACATGGTAATGGAAGAAGATTTGACTTGGGGTGGTGAACTCACAATACGATATGCAGATGAAGTATTGTGGTATTGTACACCTGAAACTTAGAATTGACTTTCGGTTTAACTAAATATAAAGCAAGGTAAGTCTAAAACAATATTTTTTACATAAAATTTTATTTCTTCTTTATTTTGGAAAGATCTTGTGGGAAAGTTTAATCTGGATAAACACTTTCCATACTGACCCAAAGTGGTTGGGAAACAATAAAAGAGGAGAACAGTGAAACTGTAGGACGAGGCTTTTCTTAGGAAAAACTTACATCTTGATTAGATCCCTTGAATACTTAAAAGTAAGCCAATTAAATAAAATAAAAAGCTACACTGACAACAACTTCTATGTATATAATTAGAAGGTATGGTGGCTTTACTTTTTATTTTTATTATCATCTTTATTAAAACATTAGATATAATTATATACTGAGAAAAGCCATAAATACCATGATTTTGTTTCCCTTGTTATCTTTTAATAGTGACCCAAATACAGGATTTTCGTCTTTAGCAACATGAGCTCTGTTCTAAAACTCAAAGTTTGTTCAAATACAAAAATTCCATGGAGAGTATTGGATTCCAACAGAGTATAGTAGAGTTTGTTTACTTTCATGGAGATGTAATATTAATCATTAGGGTATTTTAAACATAAATATTTGTGTGAGTCCTTACTTAGTCTTCTCTATTCGACTTTGCTGTCACAACCAACAAATTTCTGAATGCCCCCCTAACTTTGATCCTCTCCTTACGTCCCTTCCTTCATTCCTTCTTCCTTGTTATCAAATAGGGAAACCTTCTATACATAGTCTCTTATATTTTGGGAAAGACCTCTCAATGGGACATAAGGTCAATAAAGGGTTACTTTACAACAAAACGTTCCTGGGAGCCCCATTGTAGAAACATAAATTATATAATGACATTTAAGAGATATTTTGATTAAGATAATAATTAATTGGCTGAGAAGTACCATATGCTATCAATTAACTTTAGTATCTAGAGCTTTTAAAAATACATGGTGTCTTTTTTGTTTGCATCTGTAGAACACTGCTAGGAATGGGGCCCATGTTTGCTGGTATACTCGCTGCAGTTCATCATAATGCACGTAGACTGACAAAAGTCAACGGTTCAAATAATGTGCTGCTTCAATTTTATGCTGGAATCTGATGCTTCATTCTTCTGATTCAGGGGACTAGAGGATACAGTTGTTCAACTTCAAGCTGTATCTTCTCCCTCCCCTAATTATACTAATGGTTTAATGAAAGATTATTCTGCTATAATCTCTTGAGTTAGCTCAATATAATTTTGTTAGTCTTTGAAATAAGAACACAGTTCATCTTTAATTTCCCTAATAATTTTTTTTTTGTCTTTGGAGTGTTTGACATGAATAGAGAAGCAAAGTGGCATGAATACTTCAAATTTCCTAAAATATTAAAACAAACAAACCTTTAAATAATCCACAAGTTAGAGAGATATCCATAAGGAAACTTACTTCTGGGTAAGGTATGACCTCAGAACTATAAACCCTTACCTTCTGAGGGTGTAAAACAAATTATAAAAGGCTAGACCTAAATTCTCAAGGTGTTAAAATAAGTTTATGTTTGAAGAATTGGTTTTATTTCTGCACTGGGTCATTAACGGAGCCTTGTTTTACCTATGGAGATAGTTCCTCGGTAAGAACTGCTTAGTGACATCATCATTAACATGTTTTTTATTTATTCTTTTCAATATGTTAGTTTTCATAGGGTAAAGGTTATATTTAGAAATTTATTAGCATCAGAATCACTGAAGTTTTTTTTTAGACAAACCTTGGGGTAGATTTCTATTTAGTTGGGGAGAACTGAGCTAGTCTTTTCACTTTGCCTTTCCCATCTTAGTCTGGAGAGAATAAACAGCTGTCATTTGTACAAATTTGTGATATTGAAGTTTACGAAACATGCCTTACAAATAAACATATTGAAAAGTCTTTGAGAAGCAATAAAGCTTAGCGCTGATCCTTGAGTCTAAACCAAGGCCAGGATGATTTACAACCGACCTTGTTTGAAAGCCACAGCCATTTTGTACTTTCTCTCGTTTAAGAATTTTGTAAAGCTCATATTCATATTCAGCATTGAATAACAAAGCCTGTTAAGGTCCTTCCATGCAGAAGTTTTGCTGAATAACTTATTTAAGCCACTGCCATATTTATTGCACCACTGAATACCTGGCATTTGTAAATATTTCTTATTTTTATGGGGTGATTATAGGGTGCTATGCCTTACACAAAATTCTCTTACAAGATTTTTCTATTCATTGGCTAATACGTAAAGTATTTGGCATCTTTATTTTTTCTTTTAGAATTCAAAAGATCAAATAAAAATAAAAATAAAAACACAAAGACGTTTCTAAAGTAATAATATACTCAAAATAAAAATTGCTGAGCTCTTTTAATATCAATGTTGATGAAATTCTCTGAAAACTGGTGGGATTGCTAGTCTCTCTCAATTGAAAATGAAACTCACCAAACCCAAGTTAAACTTCAGTCAAAACATAAAGAATTACAAACTATTCACTGTGAAATGCTGCCTGGGAATTCAATAACTACAAATATAACATAAGCTTTGACCTCATCTCAGAGACCATGTTTCTAAGCTCAGCATCTTCAAACTAAAGGAAGAGTCCTGAATAAGCAGCATGCGTAAAGTGTCTAGCAATTTACAGTGTTTTATGATATGAGACAAGCACAGATCAGTTTAAAATTGAGCTAAAACATTGCATATCTTTTGTAAAAATGTTTTTCCGAGTATTTCCTTTTTAAAATATTCTTTCCTTTTGAAATAATAGTAATAGAATACAATTTATTCACAGTTTTTATATTTCAAAATTGTGCTCATTTTTTACTTGTTCCATTGTGCATGCACTATACTTATTTGCATTTGTACTATATTGACGGTGCCTGTGTGTGTCTAGAGGAGCACAGGCTGACCCATGACCAGGAAGGGAAGAAGCTGAGGGAATCTTTATTTCCTCTCTTATTCTCTGATAGTCCTGCTGTGCTTCCTGATCAACAGAGTCAACTAGAAGCCAGCAAGGGTCCCCCATTGGTGCCATTCGGAGACATTAGTGACCCAAAGATCAGAGCAGAATGGAGAAGAGCAAAGAATGAATCTGAAGAGCAAAGGCTATGCAGTACAGTTTAATGAAAATAATAGTTTCTATCCAAAATAGGAAAATCAATAGAAAAACAAAGCCGGTTAGCTGCTGCCAGAGAACTGGGGGCGAGGCCAATGAACAATGACTGCTCCATGGGGTTTTCTTTGGGTGCTAACACAAAGTTCTGGAACTAGATAACAATTCCGGTGATGGTTACTTATTGCTGTATATGTAGAAATATTTAAAATAGTCAATTTTATGTGTGTTTAGCCACCACCAAAAAAAATAATTTCTGACCCTGTCTGGTTGGCTCAGCAGTAGAGTGTCATCCTGGAATGTGGAAGTCCCAGGTTTGATTCCTGGTCAGGGCACACAGGAGAGGTAGCCATCAGCTTCTACTCTCTTCTCTCTTTCCCTTCTCTCTCTCTCTCTTCCCGTCCCACAGCCATGGATCAATTGATTTGAGCAAGTAGGCTCTGGGCACTGAAGATGGCTCCATAGAACCTCCACCTCAGGCACTAAAAATAGCTCGGTTGTTAAGATGGCCCCAGATGGGCAGAACATCAGCCCCAGATGGGAGTTGCTGGGTAGATACTGGTCAGGGTGCATGTAGGAGTCCGTTTCTCTTTCTCCCCTACTCTCACTTAAAAAGTAAAATAATAAAGTAAAATAAAAATAATTTCAAAAGGACAATTTGAAATTTAAAAAAAGTTAGTTCTTTCATCTCAGATATGAGAGACAATTATATATATTTGTTTCAAAAATTATAAACCAAGATTATTTGTTTAAAGTGGAACAAATAGATTCAACTAATAAAGTGCCAATGAAATGAACACAAACCCACAAGCAATCCTGTTGACCTGGTTAAAAACATTTGCAAATTTGGGCAACCTTACAAAAAGTTTGTGCACACTTTTCAAACTTAGAGACATAGTTTTAAAAGATCGCTATTCTTTTTTTATTATTTATTTAAATGGGGTGACATTGATAAATCAGGGTACATATGTTCAGAGAAAACATCTTCAAGTTATTTTGACATTTGATTATGTTGCACGCTCATCACCTGGAGTCAAATTGTTTTCCATCACCTTCTATCTGGTTTTCTTTGTGCCCTTCCCCTTCCCCTCCCCTAACCCCTCCCTCACCTTCCTCCCTTCCTCCACCCCCAGTAACCACCACACTCTTGTTCGTGTCTCTTGAGTCTCATCTTTATGTTCTATCTATACATGGAATTATATAGTTCTTAGTTTTTTCTGATTTACTTATTTCACTCCATATAATGTTATCAAGGTCCATCCATGTCGTTGTAAATGATATGATGTCATCGTTTCTTATAGCTGAGTAGTATTCCACGGTATATATGTACCAGGTCTTCTTTATCCAGTCATCTATTGAAGGGCTTTTTGGTTGTTTCCATGTCTTGGCCACTGTGAACAATACTGCAATGAACATGAGGCTGCATGTGTCTTTATGTACCAATGATTTTGAGTTTGGGGGTATACACCCAGTAGAGGAATTGCTGGGTCATATGGTAGCTCTATTTCTAATTTTTTGAGGAACCACCATACTTTCTTCCATAATGGTTGTACTACTTTACCCACCAACAGTGGATAAGGGTTCCTTTTTCTCCACAGCCTCTCCAACACTTGTTATTACCTGTCTTGTTGATAATAGCTAATCTAACAGGTATGAGATGCTATCTCATTGTAGTTTTGATTTGCATTTCTCAAATAGCTACTGAAGATGAGCATCTTTTCATATATCTGTTGGCCATTTGTATTTCTTCCTGGGAGAAGTGTCTGTTCAGGTCCTCTTCCTATTTTTTAATGGGATTGTTTGTTTGTTGTTGAGTTTTATGAGTTCTTTGTATATTTTGGATATTAGGCCCTTATCTGAGCTGTTGTTTGAAAATATCAAAAAGATGGCTATTCTTAATAATCTGTGCCTTCTTTACCAATTTTCATTGCTGACACAACAGTCATTTGACTGACATGCTTTTAGAAGATTTGGAATTCAGTAGCTGGCTTTACTGTGCAAGTAGAGAGATTAAAAATATTTGAGGACTAAGCTCCAATGTACATGAACTCAATTGTGGTTTAAAGCAACTAAATAAAAGTACCTAAGTATTAGACCTTTTATAGCTCACATGAGGAAACAATTCTAAACCACTGTTTTCTCTAACAAGGAATTCCTTCAGTGTATTTTGGAAACAATTCTATAAATGTCAGTATGTTTTATGCTAATTCTTCGTATACAATGCATTAATTTTATAGGGATTTAAATCACTAGGTTTTATTATTCCTTTTATATTTTGTGTTTCTTTGAGAAGGAATGTGACTCCTTCATTTATCTTTATGCAATACTTTAATTGTTGAATGGTATAAGGTTTTTAATAATGGGTCAGGTTTCTTCAGACTCTTGTTTACCGATAACTTTTGCATAGGTGCCAAAACTCAGACCCCCATCTGAATATATATGCCTTAAGTAGATGAAGGATGTTTTCCTAATTGGGAGATGATTTTAAATGGCTTTAAGGTTCCTTCCTGGGAGAACATTTTTAAGTGCTTAAACACACACACACACACACACACACACACACACACACACACACACACACAATTTCATTGAATATTGAATCCTTACAACACTCCTGTAAGCAGTACATGTGTTTCTCTGTTTTTTTTAGATGAGGAACTAAGGCTTAGAGAGATTATGGGACTTGCTCAACACCAAGTCAGAATTTAAGGCTAGTTCTTCTGATTCTAAAATACCAAAATACCACACCACCGAATCTAAAATGGTATCTTGAACCGATGAATAAACTTTCTCTGTCTGTATTTCAGACAGAATAAACCTATCATATCAAAAGTTTCCTTCTGAACTTTAGACTTTGGATTAAAAGATTAGTTTCATCTAATTTATTGCATTAAATTAAAGGAGACAAATAAGTGTGGATTAAGTTTTGCCAGCCCGTTTCCTTCAGATGAATGAAGATTGACTCAACAAATTATAAAAGTTACTATCTTCTAACAGTATTTACGTTAACATGATTTATTATTTGTTAATCATTACGAAAAAAATTAATTTTAGAACATACATATCCTCTGACTGTTGTACTATTTTCCTTTTTATAAAATGTACATTTTGTTTTCCCTTAAAAATATATTGTGAACATTTTCTTTTAACAATATGGAGTCTACTGACATATTGATCATATATATTTTATATTGTTTCATTTCAAAAATGTGCTGTAATTTACTTAACCAATTTCCTCTTGTCAGTCTTTTTGGTTATTTTATTTTCTCTCTTTTTTTCAGATAAATAAATTCCATTATCAAAATCTTTATAAGCTTGCATAACTTCCTTAGGCTACAACAATACAAAGGAAATTACTGGTAAGAAAGTTTGTACATTTTTAAGACTTTTGAAAAAAATTTGCCATGTCTTTCCAATGAGTGCTATGCAATTTATACTTTGAAATATAGTGTTTCTAATTTCCCAATCTCCTTACCAATATTTTCAAACTTTAAATATTTGCTAATTTGAGAGTTGAAAATTGATTCCTTTTATTGGCGTATTTTTAAGTGACTGGAACAGTAAAACTTTCTCTTGTGTTTACATTTTTCTTGGTTTTGCATATATTTTGTTTGTGCTAGTCTTTGGACACAAATTTATTTTTGTTTTCTTTTTTTTAAATTTTTTTTTAAATTTTTTTTTAAATTTTATTCATTTTAGAGAGGAGACACACACACACACACACAGAGAGAGAGAGAGAGAGAGAGAAAGAGAGAAAAAGGGGGGAGGAGCTGGAAGCATCAACTCCCACATGTGCCTTGACCAGACCAGTGCAGGGTTTTGAACTGGCGACCTCAGTGTTCCCAGGTCGACGCTTTATCCACTGCGCTACCACAGGTCAGGCTATTTTTGTTTTCTATGTGAATAGAATTGGTTTTATGTTTAGAAAGTCCTTCGTTTTTTAGTATTATAGAAATATTAATCCACATTTTCTTCTAGTTGTGAGATTTTATTTTGATGTACATATAATTTTAGTACAGCTGGGACACATCTTAGTAAATGATATAAAAGAAAATTAGACCAGGCGGTGGCGCAGTCGATAGAGCGTCGGACTGGGATGCGGAAGACCCAGGTTCGAGACTCTGAGGTCGCCAGCTTGAGCGCGGGGCCCATCTGGCTTGAGCAAAAGCTTGCCAGCTTGGACCCAAGGTCGCTGGCTTCAGCAAGGGGTGGCTCGGTCTGCTGAAGGCCCCCGGTCAAGGCACTTGTGAGAAAACAATCAATGAACAACTAAGGTGTTGCGACGGCAATGAAAAACTAATGATTGATGCTTCTCACCTCTCTCCATTCCTGTCTGTCTGTCTCTATCTATCCCTCTCTCTGACTCTTGTCTCTTTCTCTGTAAAATAAAAATAATCATAATAATAACAATGAGGGTATCGGCAATAACGGCCGCTGACCTTGCATGGCACTTTGTGAAAGCATTTAAAAAAAAAACACACACAGAAGAAAATTAAAGAATAAATGTATCTTATATTGTCCAGGAAAGTTTAACTACATACCTGTGCTATCTGAAATTACATGTATACGGGTATGTGAGCCATAGTTGGTGGCAACAATGAATCAGAGGGTTAACTAAAAAAGCCTCCAATAAAACAGAACATATGGTGAATATTTGCCTAACATTGGTTCAAGCGGGGTCTTTATAAACATGAAAGCAGTTAAAGAACTCATAGAGAACAAGTTAATTTGTTTGATTACAAAATGTTTTAAACAGTGTACACCAAAAAAGGGAGAGGAGAAATAAAAAATGAAGAAAAGTAAATAACCAAGCTAGAAACACAACCAGAAAATATTTGCATGATTTATAACCAAGAAGATGTTGCAATCTTGTAATGGTATGCACTAATACAAATAATTTTTTAAATACTAAATAAATGAAGAAATAAGCAAATTAGAGTGTTAACAGGGACTTTTCTCTGGATCATGGCCAATTTTCTTTTGTGATGTTTCTATATATTCTAGCTTATTATCTGTTAGCATATATTGTTTTGATATTCTGAAAAATAAACTTCCTTAATAAACATTTTTAAGAGAGACTAGAAATATAAATTAGTATATAAATAAGAATCCACAGAAATAACATTTGCCAGACAAGTTACTTATAGAGATAAAATTAGTTCAGCTACACTATTGGGAGAAGCATGAATCATGTATTAAATCTACCAAGTATGGTTTTAAATAACCAATTAATAAAATTTGTTTTATGTGAAACATAAGGCAAATTTACAAAAAAGAAATAACATCTAAATCGATGTCATTCTTGTCTCTCTTTCACACACACACACACACACACACACACACACACACACACGCACGCACGCACGCACACACTACAATACTCTTAACAGAGTACCGCTTAGGTTACTAAAGCAATTTAACAGAGCAGAAAGACCTAACACTGAAAAATGACAAAAGACATGGATGTATCTCATTTGAATCTCTTAAAAAGCCTGAAATTTGGTTAGGCCATAATCAATATCATCCCATTTTGCAGATGTAGATTCAGCCTCAGCACCTTGACCTTCTCGTTTTGTGTTTCTTCAACTGAGTGTACACTTACAATTGACTCCTAGAAGTGCTCTGACAGTCCAAGTCCCCACGGATTAATTTCGAATCTTGGGATGGGGCCCAGGTAATTGATATGCCTTAAAAGTGTCTCAGATGATTTGAATGTGAAGCCAAAATTAGAGGGAAAAAAGCAAAATTTTGAAACATAATTTTCTGACTAAATTCCTGTGCTAATTTTACTGTCCCTGCCAACAAGGAATATATATGTTATATAAATATACAAGTTTTAAAACATACGAGTTTTATAGGTGGCTGAGATTTGAAATCTTTCAGATATTTTCCCATGTCTGTAGTGGTACAAATTTAAAAGCTTATGCTTCTTGCTATAGCAGACATCTTAAGTCGATGTCTATCTATAGAGCTAATAAAGAAAGAAGTCTGTATCCATCAAATAAAAAATAATATAAAAATTTCTTTTTATCTTTTTTATTCAGATTTGAATGATCAAAAATTCTAACAAATTTAGGGTTTAAAAGAAATAAAAGTATTTGCCAAGGTTTATTAAAATATGTTGCTTTAATATACATTGTGTATTCCACACTCAATTTGAAGACATTATTTTAAAGAAATAAATTTTGATAGATTGTTCAGTGTCCTTCCTTAGGGTTAAATATTCAAAAATTTCAGTTGTTATCAAATGTTATTATTATTATTTTTTACAGGGACAGAGAGTGAGTCAGAGAGAGGGATAGATAGGGACAGACAGACAGGAACAGAGCGAAATAAGAAGCATCAATCATTAGTTTTTCACTGCCGTTGCAACACCATAGTTGTTCATTGATTGCTTTCTCACACATGCCTTGACCGCGGGCCTTCAGCAGATCAAGCCACCCCTTGCTGGAGCCAGCAACCTTGGGTCCAAGCTGGCAAGCTTTTGCTCAAGCCAGATGGGCCCGTGCTCAAGCTGGCGACCTCGGGGTCTCGAACCTGGGTCTTCCGCATCCCAGTTTGATGCTCTATCCACTGCGCCACTGCCTGGTCAGGCTCAAATGTTAATTTTTAATAAGTATATTAATGAGTTAAAGATGATGTTTAATAATTAATATACTAAGTTATACATTCAAACAAGTTTCTTCTTTTTACATTTATTTGGCAAGTAATAGTAATATTCACATTATTTTAACATGCCTTGGCTTGCTAAATTCATGAAACCCATTTCTAAGACATCTAGAGGCTTTTATTGAAATAGTTGATGTTTGGTAATGATACTTCTTAAACATTTAGTTCTATAGTACCAATTAGTCTCACAGTGTAGAGACCATAAAATTTATTATAGATTCTTGGAAGACATTCATTTTATCAATAAAATATTAAAGATGTAACCAGCATCTTAAGTTGCTGAAAATGGCACTTAAAACAGAAGTTTATATTATAAAATTAAACAGTGGCACTTAAAACAGAAGTTTATATTATAAAATTAAACAGTGAGTTAAAATAAATTATATAGCAAAGACTGGGTGAAAGTGAAATATCAGTTCAAAAGTTTAGCAATATTAGCCAAGGCTCCATTGGAGCAAAGTTGGCCTGGGTGCTGAGGATGGCTTCATGACCTCCACCTCAGGTTCTAGAATGGCTCTGGTTGCAACAGAGCAACGCTCCAGATGGGCAGAGCATTGCCCACTAGTGGGCATGCCTGATGGATCCAAGTCGGGCACATGCAAGAGTTTGTCTCTCTGCCTCCCTGCTTCTCACTTCAGAAAAACACCAAAAAAAAAAAAGTTTAGCAATACTCTAGGGAGGACTTGTGGAAGGATGAGAAAAGGGTGAGGCAAAGGTAACTTTACAGTGATAAGTATGTAAAATCAATTTTATTCATGTATATATGATTTTACACACAGGTGGTATATAAAAGTGAGACTCGTGGACATAGATAAAAGTGAAGTGGTTATCAAGGGGAGGGGTTGTGAAGAAGAGGGGTAGGGGAAGGAACTAAAGAGGGACAAATATACAGTGATGGAAATTATTTAACTTTGGGTGATGGGTGCACAACATAATCAACAGCTCCAATGTTATAGAAATGTTTACCTGAAACCCATGTATTCTTATTTATCAATATCACCTCATTACATTTAAATTTCTATATAAAATTTTAAAAGATGCTTAAAGTAAACAGTAAAAAAAAATATTGTATTAATTTGTATTACAATTGTAAACCTACTTTTTTGTTTTAATCAAGTGAGAGGCAGGGAGGCAGAGACAGACTCTGCATGTGCCTTGACCAGTATCCACCCAGTAACCCCCATCTAGAGTTGATGTTCTGCCTATCTGGGGCCACTGCTCTGTTGCTTGGCAGCCAAGCTATTTTAGTGCCTGAGATGAGGCCATGGAGCCATCGTCAGCACCCGGGGCCAACTTGTTCATTCCAGCCATGGCTGTAGGACAGGAAGAGAGTGGGGGAGGGGAGAAAAGCAGGCAGTCACTTTTTCTGTGTGCTTTGATCAGGAATCAAACTGGGGACTTCCACATACTGGGCAGATGCTTTACCGCTGAGCGAACTGGCCAAGGACTCTACACATACTTTTGCTAACCCCTGAAACTGGGGCAAAGTAGCCCCAATTGTCTGAGTTGACAGCTAACTGATTCCCAGACATCTGAGAAAGCCCAGTTAGATCAACATAGCCACCTACCCAACCTTCAGCTTTCCCCAAACATGTAAAGACAAATTTATTGTATCATACCATTGATATTTCATAAGTTTTAAAATTTATATGGCATTACTATGGCAATAGATAACTGTGACAACTAACCATAGAAATTATTAATTTTTTTTTTTTTACTATTTAGAAAGATGGCGTTTGAGCTGAGCAAACATCCCATAGCAACCTATTATATGCCTGCTGTGTGTGTGGTGTTTTAACAAAATCTTATAAAGTACATATAATAATGCCAGATTTTAATTTATAGTTGTTTCAATAGAGGTATAGGAGGCTGACACACCTAGAATGAACGTCCATTGGATGTTCAAGGTTAATCATCTACACCTAGCACCAGAGCAAGATGCTCCCCTGTGCCCAAATAATCTCTCACTAGTAAGATGAGCTTTTGTATGAGAACTAAATAAATATTTTCAAAGGATTAAATCACATACAGTTAAGCTTTTGGACATGAAACTTTTGAACAGATATTGATGCCCAAGGCATTTTTCTTCTTGGCTTTTGTAGTGTTAAGTCACATTTTCTAAATATAGCAACATATCAATTCATAAATGTTCACCTTCTCTCATTACTTTAAATCCTTCCATTCCCCACAAACTCCAAGTCCTGACCACTTGCCTGGACTCCAGACAAATGTATTCAATTGCCTGCTAGACATTTCCAACTGGAGGTCTGTCAGGCACCTCCCACTCAACATATACAAAGAGAAATCCACTATTTTTCACTGAAAACTGACATTTGGATTTCCTGTCTCTCTGAATGTCTCCACCCATCACCATGCTGAGACTTGAGTCATTCTTCATTCTTTCTTTCCCTCAGCTTCCTTATAACTTCCAAACCTTATAATGACTAAGGTGGTCCACACATTTACAAAAACTATTCATCACAATTTGCTTGGCCAGCAGGAGCCTTGCTATTTGTTTTTTAGTAATCCATATTGATCACTAAAATATCAAAGCCATTCATTTTTCACAATAATCGGGTTGGAATTACAGCACAGACCCTGAGTAGAAAAATGTGAGGGTCTATTTTTAAACAATAATGTCAAAGCGTTATTTGTTTTAATGTTTCTGCCTCCATGTAAGGTTTTGAGAATAGCCTTATAGAGAACTCCCCCCAGAAGGAGGATTTACCATCTTTTTTTGTCCAACAGCGAATCAATCATTTCTAACTTTTTTTTTTTAATGCAAGGGTTAAAGGGAGAAAGAGAAGGTTGAAAAGTTAAAAGACACCAAGAGTTATCTGTCATAAGACCCTTGAAAAAATTGTTAATGCCTAAATGTTCCATGCTTTTCAGTGGTCTGGTGCCTGAACTTAAACAGAACTTCAATAAAAGTCATACAGAAAAAATAAATGGAATGGAATCTAAGGAGCTCAGCAATTATGGTAGAAATGTTTATTTAAGGAGAAAAAGCTAAACATCAATTTTTAAATCCCTTTTTATTATAAAATATAAAGGGACTGAAAGTTTATCTCTAGATTACATTGGGCAAATGAAATGCATATGTGTTGAATATACACTGATTTTCCCCAAATAATGCATCTGCCATGTGGTTTATTCAACTCTGCTCCTGGTGTGAAATCTTGAGTGCACAGCATGGATAGCCTTGAGGAATCCAGAAAGCTGAGCATATGAGGGTTTTGACAGTAATATACTTTCTTCAAAACAGGTGCCTCTCTGCAGATATGGAAAACTTGAAGAAGCAACTAGTGAAACTGACATGTTCAGTTTAAGTATTTTACTTTGGGTTTATAGTGAACATCATGCCTTCAGACAGGGATTACTGATCTATTGTAGTGTGTGTGTGTGTGTGTGTGTGTGTGTGTGTGTGTGTGTGTGTGTTATGTAGTGAATTTGACATGTCAATTATTGGGATACGGGGAGAGAAATCCAATTTTAGCCAGCATAGTAATCAAGAAGAAGAAGTTTGTACACACCCAACCCTGTTGTCCTATCATAGAAAAAGCTCAGAGGATTCAGCATGGAAATAGTAAGAACTTTGCAGGGTCATGAAAAGACAATAAATGAGCAAGCCCCCCAATAAGAAATGACTTGACATAGCCAGTATTTGTGCAGCTGATGTTACAAAAAGTAAACTTTAGATCTCATTTCTGAAGAACAATAGACATTCATAGAAATACTGATCATTTTCTTAATGTAATATTGGTCCTGATCAAAATGAAAGAAACCTCACAACACAATATCAAAACAGTGTGAGTGCACCAAGAACAAATTCAGCAAGCTTAGATAACACACAGATAACAAGGGGGTGGCAAGACCTGAGTAGAGATTTCTAGGAGAGCTTAAACAATTCATCTGTGAGACAATGGAAGATAAATATCAAAACACCACTGCTAAATATAATTTGATGGATATAATTGTAACTAAAAGAAAGACCTCACAAAATTATGAAGATTAAGTGTTAATATTCAATATTGAATATGTAAAAGACTTAATATGGTTCTTAGTACATAATAAGTACTCACTGAATGGTAAATATTAAATACACAGTATTTATTTCAACATCAATGACCCTTAAAAGACCCTTTGCTTAGCAAAATCTTGAGTTTAATGTGAGTTATTTGGGGGGGGGGTGTAAACCAAGGTAGGATGTATAAGTGATTTTTTGCTGCATAACAAATTATTCTAAATCTTAGTAGTTTAAAACAATATTTAATATCTCTTACTTTTTGTGAGTCAGGAATTTGAGCACAATTTAACTGGTGACTCTGGCTCAGGGTCTTTCATGAATGTATTCGAAGTGTTGGTGTGAGCTGCAACCATTTTGTCTTAACTTAGGCTATTAAAACAAACTACCATAGACTGAAAAATTTATAAACTTCAAAAATTTATTTCTCAGAATTGTGGAGACTGGAAGCCCCAGATCATGTATCAGCATGGTTGGATTCTAATGAGCGCCCTCTTCTGGGATGCAGACTACTGGCTTCTCATTGTACCCTCACATGGCAGAAAAAGTGAGACAGTTCTCTGGGGTCTACACTTTAGGGCACTAATCCCATTCAAATTTTAAACCTCCCAAAACTTTATCTCTTAATCACGTCACAACAGGAATGGGGACTTCAACATATGAATTGTAGGAGAATACATTCAGTCCATAACACAGCTCAAGGTCCAGCTTGAGAAGAACCCACATCTTTCATGAAGTTATTGGCAGAATTCAACTCCTTGCTGGGTGGTTGGACAAAGCACTATAGTTTCTCACTGGTTGTTGGCCGGAGGCTGCTCACTATTTCGTTCCATGTCAACCCCTTCATAGGGTGCTCACAGTATGACATTCATGTAATCAAAGTGTGCAAGCAAGACCTGCAAGTCAAAAAATTGGCCAGCAAGGTGGGACTCACACTCTTTGACCTGTTTGATTTTAGGGAGTCCCTTTACAAAATGACAACATTATAGTCCAAAGTGAAGGCTCTGAAGTAGATGCTACAATTTCCCCATAAGTAAAAGTGTGAATAGTTTTAATACATATGTCGTATTAGTTTTTTTTTTGGGGGGGGAGGATTATTGACTTGATGCACGTAAATGAATTAGAAGACTGTTAGGGAATAATAATAATAATAACACTACCCAGCTAGCATAATTGTTGTGGGGTTAAATGAGAAAATGAATGGAAACTATTAGCCTGAGACCTGGCTAGCAAACATTTAACACATGGTGTTTATTGTTATCAGTGTCTTCATTCCCACCCCTAGAGAGAAAAGGCTTCTCCCACTGTGGGTACGGTCCCCATCTATTCTTGTCCCAGGTTTCTATGAGAAGGGTTAAGCACAACCCAACAGACCCCAATGTTCATGGCAGTTGGCTGGTCTCACTATAAGTGTCTGACTCAAAATATTTCTGTGTTACCTGTCCAAGTGCTAATGAGAAAGTTGGGTAGACATGAGCACCTTCACACAGTAGGCAAAGAGGAGTCCCCAAACTGTCAGAAAAGTTGGAGGCACTTAAGTATGGGGCATGCACATCACACCAGCTTGGATCTCTGACACATGTGGGCTTCAATAAAGAGAGGTGGCCCCTAGAGTAAGGAACAGTGAGACCTGTCTGCAAAGCCCTGGGATAAAAGGGAACGCTTTGCAACATTTTTCTTAGGAACACAAGTGTCAGTTGACTCTTGCTGAGGTCCCACTGGGAAACACCATTTCTGAGCAGTCTGGATGGGAACAAAATGGTGGCATGTGTAGAGAAAAAAACAAACATGCTCTGTTACTTACTCCCAAATATTAGAAGAAATACTAGAATCAAGGGACCTTTTAAAATGATTTCAAAGCTGCAGAAAGAAACACAATAAAAATTGAAGAAGGATTTATGTTATTAGTCATCCACAAAAGTTTACTGACGGGTAAATAAAGTACAGTGTGACTATTATAGTATCGGCCACAGACAGTATAAGTGTAGAGAATTCCTGCACTGGGGAACTAAGCTTCTTAGATGAAGCAAGACGCACTGGAGATTTCATATGTTCTTTATGACCAAAACGGAGCTCTGAGAATGAAGGTCCCAAAATGAGCTCCACACATAGAATTCCAGGGGAATGCATATTTTCTAGGTTTTTTTGAATAACATCAATGTCTTTTCTCACATCTCCCCTAACTGAGACCGCCCCCCCACCCCCGCCCATGAGCTCACTGGCAATCTTTGCTTTTAGTGACCTGGTGTCATAGTCAGTGAAGACAGATGAGAACTGAATGACTGTCACCCAACCATAAACAAAACATTCAAATATGACCTATTAAACAAATTGGATAAAAAATAATACCTCAGAAAGGGAAGGTCTCTGGGGAAAATATATATATGTATGCATATGCAAATATAAATATATACACATATCTAGACATATAATATTGCTTCCAAAAAATGATTTTATATTATATAAAATTTTTCTTTTAAAATTAAAAAACAATGAGCTACAAGGGGGATAAGTGGTGATGGATAAAGATTTGACTTGGGGAGCTGAACACACAATACAGTGTTCAGATGGTGTATTATAGAATTGTGCACCTAAAACCAGTATAATTTTGTAAACCAGTGTCATTCCAATACATTTAATGAAAATGAAAATAAAATATACATACCTGAATAGTGGCCCTTAGGGTTGTTCAGAATAAAACTTTCACAGTCATGTTCTGTAATCCATAAAGACATGCTTAAATAAATAAATAGACAATGAGGTATGATATTATAAAAGAATAAACTAAAGGTAGTCCAGAATTACATTTTAGAATTATAGCATCAATGACATCCTTTGACTACCTGAACTTCCAAATTTAGAAATTTAGATTTTCCCAATAATTAAATGGAAATGTTACCGAGTAACGAGAATAGAACTTTTTAAACTAGAATCACTTTTCAGAAGCCATGCCCATCTATCCTAGGCAGTTTTAGAGAATTATGATTGTTCCCATACAGTGGGCAGACATGTGGCTTAAGCAAATCTATGGAGGAAATCCTCAGAAGTGTTTTACTAGTTGAGAATATCTGGCCCTTGTATGCCTATGTGATAGAATTTGGTTAGCAGTGCTCCTGAGAACACGCACTGGCCCTCAAACCTGACCTGGAGTCTTGGAAGAAGTCAGGGCAGGCCAGGGCCAGCAGCAATGGTGGTATGAGGGCAGTGGAGCAGGGATCAGGGTGGGAATGTTATAGGGGGCATGTTACAGACCAGTTAAGATTTTGACCTTGACTCTGAACGTCAAAGGACATGGATTTTAATTCCAGTTTATGCCTTTAAACAGCAGTAGACTTCTGAAGCTTTAACTAACCACAATAAACTCTCTCTGTCTCATCCTCAAGAGGGAATAATGAGTCGTAGCCATTTTCTTTTATGATGATTAAATGAGATAATATAAATAGTACACTGGGCATTTGAAGACCTCTATAAAAAGAACCACTATTATCATAATCCTTGTATTTTAGATTTGGAACCACTTTGTGTAATCTCTTTTATTTATAGGCCCTGACAATACCCAGGGATATCTTAAAAAGAAAACATTGAGTGAACAACTTTATAATTGTCTGAGTATATTAAGTTTCACATTAAGTAGAGCAGAGTGGTTAAGAGCTTGGGCTGAATTTGAAGATGACTAGGTTTAGGGGCCAGTTATGGGAAACAGATGCAATCTTAAACAACTTTTGAACTTCTTTAAGTTCATCCTTTTATTTATCTGTGAAATGGGGAAATAATAATAGTCCCTTACCTGTGGGATATTGGGTAGAATACATACTGTGAAGGGCTTGACATGGTGACTGGTATAAAGCAACTCTTCAATAAATACTAGCTGTTAATACAATTAATAAAATAAGAGCACACATTAGAGAATTGAAAAACATTACCAAGTTTTAAAATAAATGCATTTTACATTTTTGGTGGTAATTCTCTACTAAATATATAAAGCACCAAAAGAAAAAAAAGTAAAACTAATCTGATTGTATTATCTGAAGCCAATAAAAGTTAAAGACATTAAAGACATAGTCTTCTGTAAGCATCTGATGAATACAAAGAACAATTTTTAGATAAAAACATTTCTTCTTAATTTTATTTTCACTGCTCACAACTGTTATGCCTTTATGTACCTAATCACAATCATTCGTGAACACAGTCACTCACTTACTAAATATTTTTGATCATCAGTAGCAATTGGTAGGAAAGTACTAGTTTCGGTCACATGGTGTCCGTGGTCTGGTGGGTGTCCAACAACAAGCAAACCTAAATCACACCAGGTGTTCTCTAGTGAGAATCAGGCTGAGAAGTATGATGAGGTACCCAGGCCCATGAGTGCAGCAGGTGACAATGTTGAATTTGGACAAGAAAGATTAGACAAAGCTCCCCTGAGAAACTCACATCTAGCTGGGGCCTGAAGGAGAACAGAAGCTATCTGGAGAATGAACACAGGAGACAGAAGAAACTGTAAGCATGAAGCCTGTCATGTGAGAAGGGTAGGGAGGGGAAGTTTCCAGGCAACAAGGAAAGGCCAGCCTGGCTGCAGCCCGTGAGCCCCAGGGGAGGTGCTAGATGAAGCTACTGATGTAGAGTCTAGAGTATGCAGAGCCTGGCTGGTCCTGTTAACGATCTTCGTCTTGATTCTAAGAGTAAGGAACACCATTGGATGGTATGCAATCATCAGAAATATATATCTGTTCTGGTTCTTGACACAGCTTCTAAAACCTTTCTATAGAGCAGTGTTAGGGGAACCTTTTGTTCTAAAATTTGGTCTTTGACCTTGAGTTCTGACACAACGTTCCTAAGACTTTTGCAATTTCCTGAGTGATGGGAGCATCTGACACAGAGATTCGAAGTCCCTAAGCATTTCCCCGGGTGACAGGGATGTCTTTTGTTCCAATCAGGTAACTATTGGTGGGCTCCTGGATGAGACTGGTAGTTCACTACTAAATATATAAAGATTAAGCTGTGATTAGAAATTGGAAGCTTTTGGCTCTACCCCTGATAAGAAGGAGAGAAGAGCTTACAACTGACTTAATGATCAACCATGTAGATGCCATGAAGCCTCCTTAAAGATCCCAGAAGCTTAGGTTTGGGGGAATTCCGGGTTGGTGTACACATTCACAAGCCTGGAGGGCGCACGTCCTAATGCCACATGGACAGTAGGTCCTGTGCTCAGGACCTACCCAGGCCTCATGCTGTATTTCTCTTCATCTGACTGTTCACCTGTAGCTTTGATCATATCCTTTATCATATGATAAACTGGTAAATAACTAAACTGTTTCCCCGGGTTCTGTGAGCTGGTCTAGCAAATGATCCAATCCAAGGAGGGGGTTGTGAAAAACTGATTGGCAGCTAACGTGTATGCAAGCTGTGGGTAACCAGGGGACCCACTACTACTTGAGGTTGGCATCTGAAGTGGAGGGCAGTTTTGTGGGACTGAGGTCTAAACGTTTCAAAGTTTAAGGAAATTACCCCTCAAGTAGTTTTAGAGCCAAATTGAATTAAAGGACACCTAGCTGGTGTCATAGAGAATTGTTTGATATGGGAGCAAAAACGCCACTCATCTGGTGTCAAAAGCTTTATGAATGATGAAAGGAGAAACGTGAGAGAGTTTATTTCTTTTCCCAATCCAGATGGGTTTCAAGCAGGGGCTAATTTCGAACAGTTTATCAATTTAGAAAAGTAATTCTTCTGTTACGTGGAGAAAGGATAGAAGGCGAGCTGCAATAGACATGGGAGGCTAATTCAAAAGTTTCTATAGTCACTCATTTGGGAAACAATGGTAGTCTGGATGCTGGTGGGAGATGCGAAAAGAAACTGGTGGATCAAGAAATATTTGGGAGACAGAACCCACAGAACCTGGTGACTGAGAGAGTCTAGGGCAAGATAGTGAGAGAAATATGTATGTCAAGGTTAACTAAACAAGGAGCAAAATCCTACTGATCAAGCAGATAGACAACCATGGTTGTTGATGCGGGGAACACAGAAGAGCACGTGTACTGAGGGGAGGTGAGAGGTGTGCTAGGGGTGGTGGTGGAATTAAGTGACATGAGTAAAATTATAAATACAATGCACAGCAAAGGTAAAAATGACAAAAATGGGAAATACCATCCTTAAGTGGGAGAGGTAGAAAAAGAACAAGGGCATCCATGCTTTTAAACGGGGAAGGGGGCCATTAATATCAAAGAGTAGATGCAATCCAGTGTTCTCTAGAGGGAATGCTTGTCGCAGAGCAAACGCAAAGCTCCAGAGTTAGTTTTAGAATGTCTGGGAGAACAACGGTCACCATAGATCAAAAGAAATAAAACTGATAGTCTTTAGAGTGCCCACTGGATGTCAAAATACCAGACAACGGTACTTTCACATACTATCTAGTGAAATCCTCATGATAACCTCAGGAGGTAGATCTGTTTTGCAGAGGTGGACTGGTCACCTAGCTCATAAGAAGGAAAGCCAGGGGCTTTAACTCCAATGCCCGTGCTATTTCACCTTTAGTACATCGTATCTTATGGCAACAGGTGTCCTGAGGGGTTGCCCGGGGTTCCTATGTCAGTATCTCCAGCAAAGGAATGGTGATTATTCGCTGACTTTTTACTTGCCTACCAAAATAATACCTTACGTTGTCTGGATAACATGCTTATTTCTATGTGGGCAAAACCCCCTCTACTGGAAGGGTGCTGCCTAATGGAGCTGTTAAGTGCCTTCTACTCCCTGCGACAAGGAGACAGAAAGGCCGGTGGCCCAGTCTAGATCAACAGCAAGCATCTTCCCGGAACTGGAATTAGGATCAGTGTGAGGCAAAGTTTAAAAACAATAGGAGCCCCACGAGGTTGTCAAGCAGTTCCTCCTGCCTTGGACCCTGCGATTCCCAGCGTGTGCTCGAGGCTGCCTGCCCTGTGATCCACTTTTTTCCATTAATTTCCCTTTTGGCTTAGGACAGGCAGATCCAGTTTCTGTTATTTGCAGCCAAAGAGTACCCACTGCAACAGTAAATCCATTCCATGTAGAAGATCAAAGAGCCATGAGCAGGAAGCCATCCCACCCTTGCAACTCTGGCCCCCAGCAGGTTCTGCTCTGGAGCTAAGGGAGGAAAGGGTAGTTAACTCAAAGGGTGTGCATGGGGAAGGGTGTTTAATAAAGTTCCACCACAGTGATTTAAGGGCGGTGGCTAGTCTCTCTCCAACCTGCTTAATAAAGAGAAGTATTCATAGAGAAAGTTGGAGTTGAGCAGAGTTTGTAATGAAGTGGTAAAAGAGAATTGATAGATGATAGGAAGTTGCTTTTCAAGTACAGAGCTGTATGAAATTTCTGTCAGAGAGATACTTTTACAAGGTACAGACAAAGGTCATTAAAATGTAACCACGTGTAATGATTGTTACCTGGCCTGGGTTCAAACCAGATGTTCAGATGCTGCATAATGAAATATTTGATGTGTTTTTATTTCTTATAAACCATTGGCTTTTTAAGAAATATTTTTTTTTCTTCAAAAAAGGTATGGTTCTTCAAATATCTCAATCTCTTCTCTAATTAATTACATCAACACTATGTTACAATCAGCCCTATTGAGTGGCGATTCTTATAATTCCTAGTTTTGAGACAAGCGATCACTGCAGATTATGTTAAAGAAAAAGCACAAAAATCTTGACAATGCCTTATTTACCTATGCCTAGAGCTTGAAAGCTGCACTGCAGCCAGTGGGTTGATACTGGTGAGCCCACTGGGGAACTGGGCAAGAAAAGTAGTAATCTTTGCAATAAGGGTCTTTCCGCATGCAAAAGAGGGGGGGCAATTAATAGACTCATGTGTATGATCACATTCTAAGATTGTGCTATATTTTTAATCTGATATGCATGGTAAATGGACAGTTTATTTTTACCAAAACTTACCAGTAGCTTCCTTTTGAGAAATGTTTTTAACCCTTTGTATACACAAGGCACTCTTCTTGTCTCTTCAGGGGTGATACCAAGGTTCCAGGTCAATAAGAAACTAATCTTGCTCCCTGGAATCATACAACCCAATTTTACACCTAAATACAGGTGGATAGATATAAAATATGGTAAAGCCTAAAATATAGAATAAGGCAGAAGAAGGTAGTCACTGCTAGAGGGGAAGACCAGAGAAGGCTTCATGGGGAACTTGGTACCTCAGAGGGTCTCTCTGTGACCCTCTATGAGTCACATATGTCCCCTCTGTCTCATGGGAGAGATAAGAAGCCAGCTGCTATGGAATGAGGAGACCATTAGAGAATTATCTGAGGAAGAGAAGTGGGTATCCCCTGGATGACAGAAGGAGGACATATGGGACTGGTGCATGCTGGACCAAAACACCCTTAAGGAAGGCAAATCTAAGTCTTCCCCTTGGACACATTCTCTCCGCAGTTGCCGGAGGCACCGTGACTTCCCAAGGCCAACACTGAGTCCAACACGGGTGCTAAGGAGGCTTGAGCTTCCTCCTGAGAAATGGACTCACACCATTTTTGAGTTTGCAGGCGAGCACTGGTCTTCCTCTTTTCTACTTACATCTTTCTGGTTGAAATGGTTTGTTTGCGACTTCTTTTGCCTTCAAAGTGTTGTTAAGGTAGACTTTTGCTTACTGTCATTTTATAAAAGAATTTCAGAAAGTGGGAAATATCAGTGTGAAGGCTTTTCACCTGGGTTACTGTCCCTCACCTCTGTTAGGGGTGTGCTATGCAGAAGAGCCTGAAAAGGACACATGAGACAGGAACTTCCGCCTGATTCTGAAGCACAGTGCCGTGTGCACGGTGATAGAAGCAGAGGTTTCACATAGTTCTATGGGCATTCGTCATGATGCTGAAAACAGCCACCACCATGGGAGATCCAGTATTAGTCAACCCCAATGGCTTACCCCTAAACCAGAGGTCCCCAAACTACGACCCGCAGGCCAAATTGCGGCCACCTGAGGCCATTTATTTAGCCCCACCACACTTCCGGAAGGGGCATCTCTTTCATTGGTGCTTAGTGTATGGAGTACTGTATGTGGCAGCCCTCCAATGGTCTTAGGGCCAGTCAATTGGCCCCCTGTGTAAAAAGTTTGGGGACCCCTGTCCTAAACCATAATAAGGCACTACACAGCAGGGGACCAGCCACTTGTTAGTAGAAGGCAGGAAGCTGTACTGCATCCTTTCCTTCAAGAACAGCCACGTTTGCTTCTTAGAGAGTCAGGACCCTGCATGCTCCGACCTCTGAGGAAATGCTGGCCCTTTTTCATTACAACTAACTGGATTTTATGAAAACAGGATCTATGCCAATAGCCTGATATTAGTGAGCCTAGTCTTGTGTTTACCCTCCATAAGCAGCTGGTCTCAGAGGGGGCTGAAATGGGCAACCAAACTCTATTTTGTGCCAAGCTGAAATTTTTTCAATGTAGAATGTTTTGTTTGGAACCACCAAATGAGTACATGGTGCTGCTCATCTATAGCAAATATATGGACTTGGAGACTGAGGGATGGAGTTGAGAGTGAGGGTACCACAAAGTCCTGCAAGAAAAGGAATAGGAATGGGATCATAAATCAGGCTAGGCTGATTGATCCTTAATAATAATGCCAGATTGGGAAAATAAAAATAGAGGCTGTATAAGTCAGTAAGAGACACTTCAGACATATTTATACTAATTTTATTTTCATTGTTTAACTGAAATTCTAATTTACCTGGCATCCTGTATTTTATCTGCCTAACTGATCCAGGAGACTAGCGGTCGTAATAAAGGAAACAGTGATTTCATAGAAGCCAAACTGAATGAAGTGAAGCAATTCAGTCAGGACCGAGGCTCATTGGGGAAACATGTCCACTTCATTAAGCATAATGAGTGGCTAAAGCAGATATAGTTCCTAGAAATTTGTCCCATAAAAATGATGCTGGATATTCTCAGCCTGGTTTCTGGGTCAGCAATGTTGGCCTATTTTCCACCTTTTTCCTCCACCCTGTTTCTTTGTTGCAGATGGAGATTTATTTATTACAGGTTTAACCTGAGTGATGCTGTTGGACATAAGGAGCTCATGGAGAATTCTCTCCTGTCTCTTCCCACCACTGATTACCCTTCCATGTTTTTGTAACTCATTGCTAGTTGAATCCTGCCTCCTAAAGAAGGGATCAAAGAGTAAGTCATAGAGCACTCTGGGGAGAAGGAAGGTAAAAGGGTTGCAATGATCTCATCCAAATACAGCCCTGAGACTCCATCCAAATCACCAGGGTGGGAGGCAGAGAAGACCTTTCTTCCCCCCATTCTGGCTGTGTCTGGAAAATTTAGTGAGCATCTACTCTGTGGCAGGTATAGTGTTTGGAGAAGGGATAAAACGTTACCAGAACAACAGGTTTCTACATTATCCAAATGGCCTAACCATGAAGTTGATAGTCAATCTGTCCTAAGAAACTTTCCCCTCCCCTGCAAAATAAAGGTGGTAGAGACTCCTTCCTTTTGGGAGTGATGAAACAAGACTGATACTAAATGTTGAAGGATGTGCGGGCCTGGAATAGATTCATTCAAGGACTATTAGTGGAGGAAATCTTGCAGGGTTACTTTTTATCATGTACATAGTATAAGCTCCTTTTCAGTACTCAGAAAATATTCAGGACCAAAGAAAATATTTGAAGACAAAAATATTTATATTTATTCACTCTAAGATACAGAACAAACTTCAAAAATCAATATTCAATGCTTTATAAAATATCTAAAAGTATAATGTTATGTCAGTTATATAAGTCAGCTCCTATAATTACATGAAAATTTTAAATCCAAAAGACAAACCTCAATTTCCTTTTTAGAATTTCCTAAATTTGTCAAATTTAAAATATTTTTGATTTTTCCTATAGAAATTATATTAAATATGAGATATGAGATGTGAGTATGTTAAGATAAAGGATGTTTTCTTTTAAGTTATAGTTTTCATATATTTTGTATTGAAGGTTTTCAGTTATATTTCTGTTTAACTTTTCTCAAATATAGGGGTTAAGTCATATTTTTCCTTTTGTATTTTCATTATATATGAAGTCTATGCCATATGTAGTCCTTGTTAAGTTATTCATTGATAGATAATCTTCACTTTATATTCTTGATTCTAAAATAGGTTTTATAAGTATTTATTGTTGTCATCATAAACACATTAGCTTTGAAAGGTCTTTGAGAAATTCTGTGATACAATCTCTTCATTTTACAGATGAGAAAATTGAGCCCCAGATGATTGAGCTGATCAATGTCACACAACAGCAAATGACAGATATCGGACTCCAGCTTGGGTTTACTCTTTCTAATTCCAGAGTTCATTTCACAATAGTCCACTAACTTTGAAATATGTCCCAAATGCTTTCTCCTCTCTGCAGAATAAAAAATGTTAATGTTACAGGTAAACACTTGTTTGCTCATTCCATTAAAATATAATGGCAATATTGTCCTTACACTTAATTCTTCTGCTTAGGCACACAATTAGCTGTCCCAACTACCTAAAGGAAAATTATTCACAATTGGGTGAAGATAATCACACTGTTTATTTGCAAACCCTTCTCATTTTCATTCTAATTTTAGAGTCATACTAAATAAATTTGGACATTAATACATTTATTACTTCAGTTTGCATTTATTTTGAAAAAAAGTGCAGGTATTGAAATAAAATTACTTTTGGGGGTGACTTCAATAGAGTGTGTTAATTTCAATTACGCCATTTAGGATCATGATATGAATTTATCCTTGCTTCTGAATTTTCTTACACAGAATCCCCTATTTGTCAAAGAATTTCTATAGAGTATGTAACCAGTATACTTAGGAGCTCTAAAAGAAGGGCAACATTAATACAATAGCAGCTTTCTTTTCTTTACAAGAATATTTTATTGTAGATAAAATAAGAGCATATTAGAATTGGAACTATACAGCAACATTTTTCAGTCTGAACTTCAAGTTGGACAGTTTCTACTTACAGTCTTTAAAATATTAAATATGAATGTCTTATAAAAAATATGTTCTACATCATTGTTAGTCTCACACTAGAGTTATTTCCGTCCATATTGAAATTCAAACTGGTTTTTTAAAATTTATGCTACATATTTTTAGTAACTTTTAAAATTATTTGAGTTCTTTTCTATTAATTCAGTCAGAAAGAATATATTCTTATTCACAGAATATATGCTGTGTTAAGACATTCAAAATATTTTTAATTATTAGAGGTTATTATTTAGTCTCCTTGTTGCTTTTAGTCTAGAAGGACAAATACAGAAAAGTAATTTTAGAGGGAAAAAAATCTCTATTTCCTCTCCTTGTGACATTTCAAATTCGAAGTAGTTTGAGAACATTATTAGAATAGTCCTTTGGTAAAATATTTGACAGATGGAGATGAATGAGGGAAAGCAGCTTTGGAACTGTTCCGCCAACTAGTCAGAAAAGCACTGTCTTCCCCCTTTTCTCCAGTTTCACTTCATTCCTTAAATTTGCCTCTGGCCTTATCAGATTGTTCAATTTCCTCAGTTAAGCTTTATCCCAGTCCTTATTAGTTCAGTCTATGGTCTCGCGTTATTTAGACTGTCCAGGAAATTCCCTTTTAGGATTGCTGGCCTGCCTGTCTGAGAACAAACATGCACACTCAAAGAAACTATTTTGGTTTCTTAACAAACTCAGCAGATCCCATGCTGCACAAAAACGTTTGCAAGGTGGGTAAGCACCTCAGAAATTAGTAAAATGATTTGTGTCTAACTGGTATGCTGGGGAGTAATGACAACAAGTTTTCATGTCCTAGAATCCAGCGATGAATGACGGATCCTCAGTCAGACACACCAAGCCCACACGCTCTGCCTCTCCAGATAATAAATAAATCATGAGTTTTCATATGTCATTGAAGCCAGATCTCAAAACAGTTTTTATCTTCTCTTTCTTCTCATCTGTTCTCTCTTGCTCTATGCTGTTTTGTAAAAAATGTGTAGAAATAGTACAACTTTTTTGGAGTAAATGCGCTTTTTAAATTTTTTATTTATTTTGTTTAGAGAAACAGAGAAGGGGAGAGAGAGAAAAACAGAGGGAGAGAGAGAGAGAGAGAACATCCATTTTTTGTTCCACCCATTTATGCATTTCTTGGTTGATTCTTGTATGTGCCCTGACCAAGGATCAAACCTGCAGTCTTGCAGGATTAGGATGATGCTCTAACCAACTGAGCTACTTCACCAGGGCTGGAGCAAATGCATTTTCTCTTTGACACGTTTTCTTTACAAAGCCTGAATTCTCCCCAAACTCTGGGCTGTATGTGCCTTGGCATGGGTGGACTGCAGGGTTATCTGAGCTCTGCTCTGTTTCTCAATGTCTCTACCAGAGGCTATAGGTGTAGGATGAGGGTGAACACATGTGATGCTATGTGTGTGTGTGAGGCAGGGAGGGGATTGCCCAGCATGCTTCATGGAAGGATTCTTGTTACTACCAATTATAGTTTTATATTAATTTATTTAAACATGATTTTATTCCTTAAAATAATAAAATGTTTGAAAACCAACACTCTTAGAGGATAAAGACATTAGTCAAAGCACTCTGAGAACCAAGTTAAAATCATTTAATTATCTGTCAGTGCAGTCATCCACAAAGTGAGGAGGCCAAAAAAATTACCTCTATGTTCTTCCTGGTTATTTTATTGATTGATTGATTGATATTTTATTTTTATTTTTATTTTTTACAGGGACAGAGAGAGAGTCAGAGAGAGGGATAGATAGGGACAGACAGACGGGAATGGAGAGAAATGAGAAGCATCAATCATTAGTTTTTTGTTGCCGTTGTGACACCATAGTTGTTCATTGATTGCTTTCTCACATGTGCCTTGACCGCGGGCTTTCAGCAGACCGAGCAACACCTTGCTGGAGTCAGCGACCTTGGGTCCAAGCTGGCGAGCTTTTGCTCAAGCCAGATGGGCCCGCGCTCAAGCTGGCGAGACCTCAGGGTCTCGAACCTGGGTCCTCCGCATCCCAGTCCGACGCTCTATCCCCTGTGCCACCGCCTGGTCAGGCTCTTTCTGGTTCTAGCTAGAGAATTACATGAGAGGTTCGGTAATTTTTCCTTCCATTGTATTCATTATATCAGGCAGCTTTTATTTAAAGACGTAATTTTTGTGAAGAAGGTGTTTCTCAAATCTAGGACAAAGTGTCCTCATTTGTAGAATTGTCGTCAATATTTAATAATTTTAAAGGTTACTTCTATGATCTAAAATTCTAGGATCTAACAGTCTTTTTTACATGCTTTTGTGAGTCTAAAGGGACACAATTGATAAAAAGTTGAGTATTTGCAGTCTTTGCTTTCCCTCTGCATGAAATAGAAGTTTATTTTAACTCATTCTTTTCTTCTTCTTCAGTCTTCCAGAGAGTTCTTGAATTTGTATCTAACTATATGTTATGGAGGGACTCTCAGGAGCTGTTAGGAGAAGACAAGGGGTTTTCCTGGGAGAAAGTTATTAGAGCAAGATCCATTGACATGTGTGAGGACAGTTGATCAGAAGGGACAACAAAGATACTTTAAAAACTATTTCTGAGATTTATATATAATTGCCTTGAAATATTTTGAAAAGATTTTATTACACCAATCAATGTTCTTTGCTTTGACATATATCTTCAGGATTAAACTACAGGGTTCATAGCTTCATAAGTGTTCTATAAGTCAGCATTGCTTAGTAAAATAAGTATTATACCAGAGTCTGAACAGGAAATTTACCAAAGTATTTGGGAATTTCCAAAATTTACAATAGCAGCCCTTCTGGTTCTCTGTGAACTGCTCCTACCCTCCTGTCCACAGGGATGACCACCTAAATTAGATTAGTCCATGTCCATGAGGAATTGAGGCCTCACTTTCTTGGTCTCTGTCTTGTTAATTTATTTCTCTCTGTGTCTTGCTGTTTCTCTCTTTGTCTCTCTCTCTCTCAATTTCTCCTTCATAATATACCTCTGCTATTCTTTGCATATCTAATTCACTCATATCTCTGCCAAGCACCTTTCACTGGATCCACTGGGATACAGTTTGCCCGTAGCTCCTGGGTTTTATGTACCTTTACTTCCAGATATCAGCAGAAATCAACCATCTGTTTTCAGTCCCAACTCCAAATCCATAGCAGAAAGAACATAGCTAGCCCTGCTCTGTCCATGTGCCCACTTTTGGGGGCAGGCTGGGCCAGGCAGTTACACATGCAGAGGTGCCTTTCCACCCGTGAATCTCCAAACAAACTTAGCGTGACCTTAATATTCTTTAATTCTTAAGTCTATCCTTTCTAAAACTTGAGAATCCCACCATCTTTCCACGCACAGGATAAGAATACTCTGTGCTCCCACCACCCTCCAATTTGCCATACCATTAAAAATTACACATGGCCCATTATCCTGGGAGTAAACAAACACGCACACTGTCATGGGCAGAATCTGGTTACTGGACCATGCATTCCCTCATTGCTTCAACCCAACTCTGACAGCACAGATTGCGAGACATTATTCACCCCAAGCTTTTCTTTCTGAAAATAAGGATTCTCGAGTGACCTCGAGATTTACCTTTGTCCATCTTTCCCCTGCAGGGTCCCGAGTGTTTTCTGTCTGTCTCCAGGTGGTTTGTCGTTAACAATGTCAATGAAGTGTAGATGGCTTCTGAACAACCTATGAATGCTAGCTAATAATCCCTCCGAAAGATAGCCCAATAACAGGTCTCACTGCCCCAGAGGTAATTAAGGCACAGTGTCTGAAAACAATGTGGCGTTCCCTAACTCGCCCAAGAAGCTTTCGGCGAGCCTTGTCTTAATTAGCCAGTGACTTTTATGAACTATATTGTGATTCCCCAAACTTCATATGTTGAAACCTTAACCCCCAATACTTTGGCGATGAGGCCTTTAGGGAGGTAATTAAGGTTAAATGAGGTCCTATGAGTGTGAACCTAATTCACTAGGACTGGTGCGCTTATAAGAAAAGAAAAAGACACCAGAAATCTCTCTGTCTCTCTCCACACGAGCACAGGGGACAGATTATGTGAGGACACAAGGAAAAGACAGCTGTCTGCAAAGCAGGGAGAGAGCTGTCACCAAAAACAAACCCTGACAGCACCTTGATCTTGGACTTCCAGCCCCCAGAACTGTGAGAAACCAAGCTGCTGTTTTAGAAGCCATCCAGTGTGCAGCGTTTGTTATGGTAGCCAAGCACACTAACACAAGGACACTGTTGTCACAAGCTTGAAAACGAAAGAATGAATGTTAATCTGTGGCCTCAGCAGTCCCCAGGGGGATGATTAGGTTCTCTCCCTAAATCCATTTCTCCAGTGGTATTAACATCTGATTCCCACTTAGCCGATCTGATCAACTCTGCCCTGATGTGAACTGGTCACCAAGATGAGCAAAAACCCCAAATCGACCCTGTCACCATCTGCTGTTTGTCAGTTGTCTAGACATAGTCATAAATAGCTGGATGACTGCCCACTGTAAATTTTTAATGAGAGATTTTTAAGTTAGAAAAGGAGAGGAGCAATTGCAAGTTCTGGCCCAGAGTTATACACTAAGGAGGGACCCACCTGAAAATCCAGCTCTGACCATCCATCGGTGCTTGCACATCATCAACTCTCTTGGTTACGTGAGCCCAGAGCATGAATCCTATTTCTATACTCTCCCCTAACTCTTCCCTGAAAAATCCCATGACACTTCTTTCTGATTCTCAGATTATGGAATGAGAATTTTATAATGATCTTGAAAGCATCCTACTTAAATGTAAAGAAAATAATTTGGGGATTATCTCTTGCTCAGAGTAAGTAGTTCTTAAGTAGGTTGGATCAATGACCGCTTTGAGAAGATGAAGCAGGTATAGATTTTCTCCCCAGAGAGCATCTATATATTGCAAGGAATCTTGAAAGTGCACAGGTATCTTGAAGCCTGTGCATGCACATGGGGATGTTAGGTTACTGCTCCTTCATGATAACTTTTACCCCGGATTCCTTCCCTGTCATCAATCTGGGCCTTCTGAACTCTGTTTCTGCATACTTTTGAGATTCAGAGAGCAATATATCTGGACTATGTTCTATTAAAATGTGCTCATTGAATTAAGCTACACTACTGTATTCTCATAAAAAGATAAAACTTGTCCAAATCCATATGTAGCACATGTGTGTGTGTGTTTCCTTATGTGTATGTCCATTTCTTTTCCTTACAAAACTTTAGTTGAAGACATTGTACTTGATGTTATCTGATATGTTTTCTACATAAAGATCCTGGTGATAAAATATTTTCCCCCTAGTTTCTCCCCCCTGAGCTTCCCCTTAGAGGCAATAAAAATTATACAACTCAACATGTTTACCTTTTTCTTGGCTCCCAGAAATCTTATAACTAAATTTTATTGCCAACAGAAATAACCAATCTATTCTAAGTTTCTGGAAATTGTCCTTTAATTTTAAAAGTTTATTTAATTTCTTTTAGCTAATATAATCCTCAAAACATCCGTTTTTGTTTTTTTTTTTTTTTTTTTTTTTTTTTTTGGAATAGGCAGGGCATAAATGAATAAACCTAAAAAGTTAATAAGCCAGCAGATGACAATTACCCTCGGCACCATGATAAATGACCATTTGGGGCAGAAAATAAGATATTAGTACTTCCAGTATTGAATCAGTAGATTTAATGATATTTCTCTTTTGGTGCAAGGAAGATACTAGATGCTCGACTATCAATGGGATATTCTTTTATTCTCTGAGCTCCAATGTACTGAGAATGCAACCAGATGACAAAGATGCCAGCAGATGGACACGAAGGGGGTAAGGTACAAATCAAACAAGATAAAACCCTGCCTTTAAGAGATGGTCCATTCATAAGTTGGGAGAGAGATGAGTCAATCGACAAATGGAGCAGTGTGGGAAACACTATGTCAGGAGTACACACAGGATGAAACTTTTGAATGTCATTTCTTTTTTAGTAGCTAAATAGATGTACAACCGCTCTAGCCCAGCCCTCAAAGGCACAGTCTTTTATTTTGCCACACAGTCAATCTTTCTAAAAAGTTTACTTTCCCATTTTGTCTTCTTGATCGAGAAGTATAGTTTCAACTTTGCATTCTTTAAGAAGAAATGTGAATGGCCAACAAACATATTAAGATAAAACACATACTTGTGCCTGAGCCTCACCTCTCAAAGGTTACCATTCAATTATCAGAGATAATACCTGGGTTTGGTATATTTTCAACATCTCCCTTGTATTATTTTGTTATCTGCGGCTATACCACCTCTAAACTCTAAAATAGCCTATTCTACTCTCTATGTTCCTCCTATATTTTCAGCTCAATATTCTTGGAACCCACAACACCAGACACACTATAATCTCAAACCCATTGATACTTATTGTCACATTATGACCTCCACCACAACCACGACACAAACACACACACACTCAATTCCCTCCCTGCCTACCCTAGATTCCAGGGACTGTTATTATAAATGGTCCTTTTTGCTCATGGTTTATTCCCTTGTCCCTGTCTTCCTCCTTCTCTGAGCCTAAAAAAACACCAATCCTGACCCCACCCTACTCATTTCCCATTCTACAACTGCAGTACAATCAGTAAATTTTACTGGAGGAAAGCCCCAACCGCCATGTTGACTGGTGACTGGTCTCACTTTGTATTATGATAGCAAATCTCAAGTGGACTCTCAGCTTTGGCAGGCAGACCTATAGCTGATTCACTCTTCAGTCTCCTGTCTGGCTAGTTAACACTTTTTTCTCACTCCTCAAACCTCAAACTCCCTACTGCATTATGCACTCTTAGTTGATGACTTGGCTTCTCATTTCACTGAGAAAATAACAGGATTCAAAGAGAAGTTCTTCCCTTCTCTCCACCACCTTATACCCAGCTTGTCTCTGTACCCTTGTGCTCTGCCTTTCTTATTCTTTTGTGTGTGTGTGTATGTGTGTGTGTGTGTGTGACAGACAGAGAGACAGAGACAGAGAGAGGGTCAGATAAGGACAAACAGGAAGGGTGAGAGATGAGAAGCATCAATTCTTCGTTGTGGCACCTTAGTTGTTCATTGATTGATTTTTCATATGTGCCTTGACCTGGAGGAGCTACAGCAGAGCAAGTGACCTCTTGCTCAAGCTGGTGACCTTGGGCTCAAGCTGGTGAGCCCTGCTCAAACCAGATGAGCCTGCGCTCAAGCCGGGGACCTTGGAGTTTCAAACATGGGTCCTCTGAGATTTAACCCGACACTCTATTCACTAAGCCACCGCTGGGTCAGGCTCTGCCTTTCTTCTTGTTGTGGTGAATGAATGGTCTGGGCTCCCTTTGAAGTAGAGTATTTCTATGTGTTCTCTGAATCTCTTCCTACAATCTCACTCAAGAACTTTACTCTTTAACTTTCTCCTTTCTTTATAGTTGGCATACAAACATGCTGCAATAATTTTATTTTATTTTTTAAAAAAGTTCTTTTAATTTCACATCCCTCTATTGCTTCAGAATCATTTCTCAGCTCTACTATAAAACAAAACTTGAAAGTGCTGTCTATATCATCTTTCTCCATTGACCTAGCACCCATTCCCTCTCAAAAGCACTCATATGAAACTTCATCCCAACATCCTTCCTGATTTTCTCCCCACTGAGACTGTCAAGGTTACCAATGATTCCTGTGTCGGCAGATCTAATTGTCAATTTTCTGCCTGCATCTATTTTTTGCTTCTGAATAGTGTTTAGCGAAGCTGACCATTCTCCCTTTGAAACATTTTATTCTCCTAGCTTCCAGAAAACCAAAATTTTTACTTATTTTTATTTCAGTGTCTGTTTTCTGTCTCCTTTGCTGGATGCCCCTGTTTTACAACACCTAAATTTTGGAGCATCCCAGACTTTAGACCTTCTTGTATATACATGTATATGCTCTAGCTACACTTATTCCATGGGTATTTCCTCTAATACCTCAAAGCTGAATACCATCTACATGCCTCATGACTTTCCCATTTGTTTCTTTAGACCCCACCTCTCTCCTGAACTCTGGAATCCATCTGTAAGCAGCTCTCTGTGCTGCCTCTTGGCTATAGAAGAGAAATCTCAAACCTAAACTCTCCAAAGCCAAATTCTGAGGGTTTTTCCCATAAATATGTTCTTCCCTAGTATTTTTCAACTTCCTTTATGGCCAGCTCACCAGCCCAGAAGCCCAAGTAAAATCCATGGAGATGTCACTGATTCTCCTGCTCTCTAGCTAAACCATGAGAAAACTTTGCCCATCTAGTTTTAAAATGCATCTCAAATCTCCTACCAGCCAGGCTCATCTTTAAACTCCAGTCTGGTTCAAAACAGCCTTACTCCCCCTTTAACGCCGAATCCTGAACAGTGGAGGAATGAGATTGGAATCCATCCTGTCTCTGCCACTTCTGGGTGTTTGGACTAAGATGAGATACATCATTTCTAAGTTCAACTCCCAGAATATGAACATGTATATGTATAAGTATGTGTGTGTGTGTGTATGATAGATAGATAGATAGATAGATAGATAGATAGATAGATAGATAGATCTAGATATGACTCTTCTGAGCACATTTACCACTGTCACTCCCATTTAATGTACCACTATCTCTTGCCTAGATAATTGCCAAGAGCTCTATATTTTCTCCCAGCTTCCCCTGTTCTAGCCCAACCCCCATGTTCTGTTCTCCACCAGCAGCCTGAATGATCCTTTACAAACATAAGTCATATAATGCCATGCCTCTGCTGATATCCCTCGAGCTACGTCCCATCACACCTAAAACAATACCCAAAGACTGCATGGTGGTCCACATAGCTCTCCATGATCTTGACCCTGCTTACTTTTATTTCTAGGACACACAGCCTTATTGAAAATAGCATCTTTCTTAGCTCACTATTTGGTTTTATTTTGCTTTATAACATCAGTCATCATCTAACATTATATTAAAATGTATGTAAATATTTATTGGTTATCTCTCCCTCAAGAATATAAATTCCATGAAGGCAAGGACTCCATCAATTTTGGTCACCATTACAGTGCCAATGCCAAGAGCACTGCCTGGCACAGTCAATGCTCGATAACGATTTGTTGAGTGAACAAATGAATAAACAAATCATTAACACAATTTCTGTACTTGAAATGTGAGTATTTTTAAAAATTTCTTTTTATTTTATTCATTTTAGAGAGGAGACACAGAGAGAGAGAGAGAGAGAGAGAGAGAAAGGGGGGAGGAGCTGGAAGCATCAACTCCCATATGTGCCTTGACCAGCCCAGTGCAGGGTTTTGAACTAGTGACCTGAGTGTTCCCAGGTCGACGCTTTACCCACTGCGCCACCACAGGTCAGGCGAAATGTGAATATTTTTAAATTGCTCTTATTATTAACCATTTTTGTTTATTTTTTTCCTTTCCCTCAGTATCTACACTCTCAACATGGTGTTGATTTTTCCCCAAAGATTCAAATTTCCTTGCATGTCAATTATTGATAAGAATTCTCAAGACCAATCTCATTATCTCTCCAATATAAGCTTGTGATCATTGCAACTGTTAATATTATCACATCACTTAGTTTTTTTACCTATTACTTTGACAACTGATTTCCATACATCAAGTTCAGTCACAAACCACTGTGGCATTATTCTTTCAGTCTATATTCTGATATAATTCTAATATTTTTAAGCAGGAAAGACACAGAGAGAGACATAGAGAGACAGAAAGGAAGAGACAGTGATGAGAAGCATCAACTCATAGTTGTAACACTTTAGTTGTTCATTGATTGCTTTCTCATATGTGCCTTGATGGGGGGACCTCCAGCAGAACCAGTGACCTTTGGACCCAATCCAGAGACCATGGGGTCATGTCTACAATTCCACACTCTAGCCAGTGACCCTACGCTCAAGCTGGTGAGCCTGTGCTCAAGTTGTATGAGCCTGTGCTCAAGCCAGTGACCTTGGGGTTTCAAATCTGGTTGCTCAGCCTGGTCAGGCTAAATTCTGATATAGTTCTTAACCACAATTCATGGCTCATAAAACAAATAAAATAGAGCTGTAAAGTAATAGAAGTAAGGAGGGACAGAAAATGGAGGCTATTTTATGAAATTAAAAAGATCTTACCTTTTGCAAAAGCACGAATGGACCTGGAGATTATTATACTAAGCAAAATAAGCCAGTCAGAGAAAGGACAAAAAATATGCATATCATTTCATTTATATGTGGAATCTAATGAACAAAATAAACAAATAAAATAGAAACAGACTCGTAGATACGGAGAACAGACTGACAGCTGTCAGAGAGGATGGGGGTTGAAGAGTTGAAGGTGAAGGAATTAAACAAAAGAAAAGAACTATAGACACAGACAACAGTGTAGGAACGGCAGGAAGGAAAGGAGTGGAGGGGGTGGAGGAGCAGAGAGGGGAGATAGTGATGAAGGGAGACTTGACTTGGGGAGGTGAGCACACAATACAATATACAGATGATGTATTATAAAACTATGTACCTGAATTCTGTCTAATTTTATTAGTCAATGTCAGCCCAATAAATTCAACAAAAAAATTTTTTTTTAAAAGAAAAGATTATCCTGCACAACATGTACTCTTGGATTAGATTTATAATGAAACCAGATTTCCCTCCTTTATTTTTCAACATATGACTCCCCTTTTCTAGTTTTCCTACCAGCTCTCTGCCTCTCTGGGAAAAGCCCTTTGGTGGTACAGAATCTGTGTTTTAATAGCTATTGAGCTGTTTCTGCTAATGGACTTTAATGTGCACAGGGAAGAACAGCAAGGACGCTGACGTTCCTGGGCTTGACCCCTCTGTTTCCTTACTGAGGCTTGTAGGCAGTCAATATGGAGGGGACTAAGATGTGTTCAGGTTCATCACAAGACCTATTTGGATCCCTTGTACAGAGTCAGCAGATCCCATAATTGCTGAGCTGTTCTGAAATGGACACCTCCCCATGAGGGACCCCACGGTCACTCACAGTCATGGAAATGTAATTTTCGGAGGCTCAATGCAGAGAATGGCTCAAAGAAATGCACTATTTTATTCTGTCTTCCTGCTTTGTTCCAAAATGGTGACATGTAAGAAATTGATTGGTTGCATTTGGTATAATTTTATAAATACAAAGGGCAAGACATTTATTAATTTTATTAATAATAATTTGACAGGAAATGCAGGGGATTAGTTCCTTCAAAACTGAATTGTGAGATGACTAATAAATTGTGCTGTCATCTCTTTCTCTAGATGATAATCCCTCATGTCAGGAATGATCTCATAATTGAACAGGTGTTTTAATAATAGACTGGAATTTGCTTTCCAATATATCCCTGAAATGTCTTTTTGAGGGGCTTACAGCTAAGGCCCACATTATAATAACATCATACTGCTGATGTAGATAGAGGCCTGTCTTTGGGCACAGGAAGAGCAGGTGACACACAGCCAGGGGCTGGATCACAGGTATGCCGAGAAAGCTCTTCTTTCCGGTCCTCTCCCCCACCAGACTTGGTAAAGCTTCAGACTTCTTGAGATTTCAATATTCAAAATTTATCCTTGGGTTTTGTACATTTAAAATATCCCTAACCTGATAATTTTAATTCCTTGTGTGTGTTTGTGTGTCTATGCCTGTCTTTGTGCCTCTGTGTGTGTGTGTGTATTTTGCATGTGTATCTGCCCCTTTTCTAGAAGGACATTTTGATTGTAGGAAACCAGATGAGGAGGCACTGAAGGCTTTGAAGTCTGTGCTTGTGGCTTGTGTTGTGTAGGTATGTGTGTGTCTGTGTATGTGTGTGCATGCTGATGTGTCTGTGTATGTGTGTTTGTGATGTGTGTGTATCTGTATATGGATGTGTGTATGGTATATGAGTGGGTGTGTCTGTGTGTATTTATATTTATGTGTATGCAACGGTGTCTGTGTGTTTGTGTGCTGGTGTGCCTGTGTCTATGGTGCATGCGTGTGTTTGTGCATCTCTGTGGCTGTGAATGTATGCACCCATGTGTCTGTGTATGTTGGTGTGTCTGTGTATCTGGATACGTGTGTATGTAAATGTGTATCCATCAGTCCCTTTTCTAGGAGTTTTTGGACACCAAATGAGGAGAACCTGGAACCCAGGCACCAAGATGTGAATGAGAAAGAAAGAGAGACTCTAAATAGGGCAAAGTTTCCGAAACAGGGACTGGTAGGGCTGCATGCTGAACAGGTGCTCCTGCTTTCAGATTTGGCTCATAATAGCTCTGACTGGGTCTTTCAGACTCTTTAAATGATCATTTCCTAAGTTCCTATTTCAACTATGATTGACCTTTCTTCCTAAGACAGCAAATACCAAGTGGAATAAAATACAATGTGTTGTAATGACGCTGTGCCTGAATTCCGGAGGTCTCCCTGAAGGGGTTACTTGGTGCTCACTGGAATTCTGAGAGGCCCTTCTTCACCTCCCACCCTCCCGTTCCTTCATCCTGCTCCACTTTTCAGTTTTCAGGATCATCGCTGGGTATTTGGTTCTTTGTTTGATCGTGAATGGGCAGCCTCTACTCACTAGAACGTGATCACGGAGAAGTAGGGCTCCACGAGGAACCCTGTTGGTAGCTCTTGAATCTCTCAAAATTATTTCAACTACCTGCTCCTTCTACAGGTTTCCTGCAAGGCTCAGGGCTGGCAGGCCTAACTAAACAGGGGGAGGTGGTCCTGGCTCCCTTAGACTCTCTGACCATGAACCATTTTGATTGCTCTAGGGCACTTAGTTCAAGAAGTTTTGCAGGAGCTAGAGGAAGGCAGAGTCTGAGGATACCCCAGAATATGCCTGTGTTTTGTAATCTGGAGGAGACAGAGGGACTGAGGCACAGAATAATCTATTTTATGGTGGACTCTGTGGTCTGGCTCTGTGAGATGTAAACCAATGTTGATAAGCTCTATGACTTTGGAGGGAGTTCTTACCTTTTCTATTCCTAAATTTTCTAATCTGTAAAATGATAAAAAAAAAAATTGTAAAAAGAAATAAAATAACACCCTTATTTTCTTGTTCTTTAATTAAGAGAAAATGAATATCCTTATTTTCTTGTTTTTAAATTAAGAGAATGATTATATCATCTATCTACTGTCCATCTATCATCTATCTATCTATCACCTATCTATTTATCTATCTACCTATCAATAGAGAAAGAAGAGAAAGACAGAGAGCAATTAACACAGGGGTTGGAATCCATATCACTCAACAGTGTGTTGTGATTGTTATTGGTATTTTCTGTTCAGATTTGTGCTCTTTATCCTGCTGCCACTCTGATCATACCTCATAGGCTGCTCAGACCTGGAGAAATTATTTGTTAGCTTTATAATTTAATGTAGGAACTGCACTGAGACTCCACTATGTGCAAGGTGCAGAGGAAAAATGTTGTGGAAAAATCGACCATGAAGAGAACATCGACTGACATCTATTTAGGATCCAGGAGGGCATGTCAGACATACAGAAATAGAGACTAAATCAAAGTGAGGCAACCCCTGATGAGTAGAGAGGAGAGACTCAAACAAGGGGCTCCGGTCCTGTGGAAGTCAGAGCACCCGCAGGCCCCCGTGTTTACCGTGTGGGCCCACATCAGGGAGGTGAGGGAGAGCAACAGGAGGAAAGAGGTGAATGAGAAGGGCGTCTCAGAGACAGAGTCTTGGATCTGGTGCCTGGGAAGATCGGGAAGACAGTGAGGCTAGCTTTCACATTTTGAATTTGGAAATCTAAGAGAATGTTAATAATAATAATTACAATAACAACAAAAGAAAAAGCACTGAAAGGAAGAAAAATAATGCTTATTTATCCAGATAAGCACTGGACCAAACATTTCCGGTCATACTTTAAGCGGAACTTTTGTCTTGGCTGAGTCCTCCCCGACAAGACCTTGTTAAGTTGGGGATCAGATGAATTTCTTAACCACTTAAGCTCCCTTGTTCACTCCTCATTTGGCATTGTTTTTTGTTGTTGTTGTTGTTACTCATAACACATAAGGACAGCCATCAATGAGCTCATTTCCTCACTGTGAGAACCGACCACGCTCTATAAATGAAAATGCAAATTTCCCTCCATTTCTTCTTAGCCAAACCCAAAGCCATCCATATCCCCACCGAACCCAATGTAGCAGGCGAGGCATTTTAAAGCCAGTCCAATAGTGCTTGCCACAGATCGCTCCTGTGACGTGGTGACAGATAAGTGTGTGGCTGTGCCATATGAGGGAGAAATTAGTACTCAGTGACTCAACTTTCGCCTCCCACTGTGTTGTGTGCTATTGTTAGTATTTTGTCCTCCCCCCTAAAAATAATGATATTGTAGAAATACCAGCTAGCTCCTGGGTAGATACTCAATTTAATTTTTTTCCAAAGACTGTGTTCTTTTGTTTAGCTAATTATTTTTGTGTTCAAAACAAAACAAAGGGTCATTGCAGAAGAAAAGTCACATTGATCTCCTGCGCAAGGATCTTGGGCCATGGTTAAGAAACACTGGGGGTCTTGGAAGCACAGAGTCTGCTCACTAGCATTATGGGATGCTAGCTCTTCAGGTAAAACCTAATCCTCACCATGTACAAATGGGTAATGGGATAAAATGTTGAAATGACTAGCACGAGCCAGTACTATTGCTATAAGTGAATTAGGGAGGGCACCAAGACTGGTCTAGAGTTCTTGCACTCTGGGAATCTTAATACTGACAGCAAGAGAGAAGCACACAGAGGAGAGAAAACGACAGAGGGTGTGGAGGAAGAAGGAAAGCAGTTCTACAAAAGAGAGTCTGTTGCCAGGTTCTGAGCCTGAGTGTGGCTGAGACAAACTGGTGACCCCAACCCACTGGGGACCTCAGGACACGGCAGATGTGCTGGGCGGAAAATCTCACCAGAATCCTCTGAAGGGCAGTTGGTTTATCTTTACATGGAACAGTGAGTGAAGGTGAGGAAGAAGTCTGGCTGGACGGCTTCGTGGTACAGCTTTTCTACCAATTGTCATGGCAATCTGTCTCCTTCCCAAGCATGCTTCTCCGGATGCAGGCTGGCTGACAGCCTCTGTTCACTCTGCAGTTTCACTATAGTTTTGAAAATTGAGATAGCAGATTGGAAGTTCTTGGATATCTATCTATTAAGGACCTTCACTCCCCCCCCCGCGCCCCGAACTGAATGGGTCTGAGAGAAATCAGGTTGGGGTTCTCATCCATCTCCCTTAGGAGACCGTACATGTGCACACACCTGCCCATGCAGTCGGAGGTCAGGCCTTATTCTTATTCTCCCATCTCACTCTCACTCCTTTTCTTCCCTTCCCTGACCCCTGTAAATTTGGTCTCTGGCATTAGCTTCTAGGGTCTCACCTTTCCCTCTGCAGAGACAGTTGTTATGAAACCAGGGAAGAGATAGAAAAAAGAAGGCCAGGAAGTCTAAATGTGTCACCACCATCCCAAATTTTTCCCAGGACCTCCTCATTAACCTTCAGATGATCATGGGCAAATAAGACCTATGTGCAAAGGTACGTTGACCTTTGGGGCGCCCACAAGCAATTTAATAGAACACAGCTGTTGTGTATCTGTATCTGTAAAGACCAAAGAGAACTAACTACTTAGGTATTTAGGGTTTGGCTATGACCATGATCTTGTGTTACTGAGGAAGACAGCAGTTGTTGCTTTTTCTTTCAGATTAATTTCTCCTAGTTCCCAGCCTACTTCGGTGTAATGCACAGGAGACTTGCAGGGATAAATAATTTCTAAAGACATTAACCTAACTTAACATCTTTTCCTGTGATAAAAATGGAACGACCTATATCTTGACAACGATGGTCTTTTGTTTCAAGCAGAGCCGAGTAATTCACCAATGTGGGATTTAGTTCTGTTTCACGAAAAAAAGGAAAAAAAAAAGACTAACTGCTTAATTCAACATCAAGAAAACAATGTAAGTGGTTTGTTTCCTCTTAGTGGAAGCAAATCTTCTATTTATATCTGTAATTATTCTGGCTGGCCACTTGATTACTTTCAATGATAAGAGGAGAAGCAAAGGACGGTTTGCAGAATTGGTGAGCCCTCCTAATTAAAGATTGAATCATCCTATTACTCTATTGCAGGTGTAAGGATTTTTATACATTTACCTTTTCTTGCTCATAGGTTTTAGTCAGAATTTAGTATTATTTTTTAGTTCTCTCACACTACCTCCCAGGACTATATATATATATATATATATATATATATATATATATATATATATATATATATATATATCCTGAAAATATCAATACTCCCTTTCTTCAGATTAAAAAAGTTCATAAATTCTGTGCCATTCCTTTTCTAAGAAGTGAAACCCATCTTCCTGTGTTTGTGTTTGAATTCAGGCTGGCCTTCTGATTGGCTTTGGCCCATAGAATGAGTGACTTTTAGCGTTCTTTCTGATCCATGAGTTCATTATCTACCTTTCCTTTCTTCCATGTTACTACAGGTAACAGTTCCTATTAACTCTGTGAATATAAAACTTGGGTTTTCTTTTCTCCAGTTTGCAAAATGATTGTCTTGCTGTCCTTACCTTCACCAATTGTCTTCTCAAGGCTCTTCCAACTTCCACTTGCCATCGTTCCCAAAGCCAGTGCTACCTGTTTATTTTCTGTCATGATAGTACCATACTTTATTTACCAATTCTTTTTCAATTACCTATTACTATGGAACAAGCCACCCTAGAATTTAGTTGTTTCTCCCTCATAAATCTGTGGATTGACTAGATTCAGTCAGGTGGTTCTTCTGCTCCATGTGATCTCACAGGGGAACTTGACTGGACTGGAAAACTCCAAGATGATTCGTAGTGTCCAGTGATGTTGGTTTTCAGTTAGGAACTCAGCTGGGATTGTCTACTGGGGCATCTCCATATGGCTTGGGGTTCTTACATCCTCCTGGCTGAGTTCCAAGTGGAACTAACCCAATAATGATTGTCCCAGAAGGGAGAAAGTGGAAGATCCCAATGCCCTTAACCTGCTAGACCCAGAACTGCACAGTATCTCTTCTGCCATACTCTATGGGATAACACTTAAGCAAGCACAGTTCAGGGGATAGGAAATAAAACCCATTTATAGGCAGAGAATTGGCGGCCTACTTTAATAAATTCTAACCTTTAAATAGGATTTCCTTGTGGGTGCTTTTTCTAGTTTTGCCAAGCCCTTGACTCCTATGCATGCTCTGCCTGTCGACATGAGAAAGCAAGACATGTTTCCCTCACACATTCTTAAATCATCTGGAAGCATCACCAATCACTAATTTCCCAAATATAAGATGGTAAATAAATAGTAAGACATAGATAAAACAAAACTGATGATGAGATGATTGTGGAAGTCAGGTAATGGATACATGGGCATTTGTTGTATTAGTTACTTTACTATTTTCCATAGTAATAAGTAAGACAAGGGCAATGATACAAAGTATTGGAAAATACTCCTAAATAATAATCTTATAGCTGGCCTGGCTAAGCAGCAATACTCTTAGCTAATTAATAACTTTTTAAACAAGTTTTCAAACTCCTAGGATGCATGTAATATAGGCAAAGATACAGGGAACGTAATTAAATACTAGGACTTATCATAGTCCCCCCTTTATTCACAGTTATACTTTTCAGTTACCTGCGGTTGACTCCAGTGAGAAAATATTAAAGGGAAAATTCCATAAATAGTTTGTAAATTTTACATCGTGTGCCTTTCTGAGTGGTGTAATGAAATCTCTCACCATCCCACTCTGTCCCATGCAGGCTGTGAATTACCCCTTTGCCCAGCGTCTCCAGGCTGTGTAGGCTACACTCTACCCCCTGTTAGTCACTTTGCAGCCATTTTGGTTATGAGACTGCCTGTCACGGTATCACAGGGCTTGTGTATAAGTAACTTTTATGGTAGCCTATTTCTCCATCACTATGCTTATGTCGTCCACCTTACTTCATCTCCTCACATGGCCATTGTATCATCTCCATCATTACAAGAATGAGAGTGTCGTATAATAAGACATTTCGAGAGAGAGAAACCACATAAATTATTACAGTATGTGTTGAATTGTTATGGTTATTATTAATCATTGTTATGAATCTCAACTGTGACTAATTTATAAATTGCACTTTCTCATGAGTATACATGTATAGAAGCAAAAACACATATACAGTGTTAGGTACTGTCCACAGTTTCAGGCATCCGCTGATGATTCATCAACACATCTCATGAGAGAAAGGGGAGCTACCATATCTGGTGATGATAGTATAGGAGTAAGGTCATTGTCAAACCTTAAGAGGCATGGATGTCACAGACAAAAACAGAAATATGTGAAGTTGCAGAAGTGATCTTGATTAAGACTTCATTATGAAAGCTAAACATTTAGCTATTATATACACAGTGACTTTTAATGGCCTTCATAATATGCATAATATGATATGTGTTATTTATCTTACAAGCTGAAGAAATTCATACTGAGGTACCATAGCAACATGTTGGCATTATCTATTGTCATTATCAGGGCTGCAAGGAGCAACCTGGCTGACACTAACCAGTGTGACTCAATGTAGGACCCTAACTCTGTTTTAATTAAGTAGTGGAACAACAAAGGGCACAGAACAAGGACAAGGACTAAAGAAGTCCTGGCTTCAAACAAGGACATACACGATCTTAGGAGTTCCATCCAAGTCACAGGAACAAAGTCTTGGTAGATGATCCCAGGCTCCGTTGCTGTGATGTCTACATGCTGGTTGTAGTCTGTTTAGTTCATAAAGCTTATAAAGTCAAGGGTAGAACTGATTGAAAGGAATCACAACAATATTATAAGCCAATGACCTGCATCTCTAAAGAGCCTGTGTCTTTAGGTCTCTTGTGTCTTACAAAGTCACCACTGCCCTTCAATACTTTTCTCTTGTGACTTTTTCATCCCAGTTGGTCACTTAATGGCAAACTGGAGTCTAGAAATCACAGCTATTTTTTTCTTTTATGTATTTGTTGATTGATTCTCTCCCTTATTGGAATACAAGTTCCATGAGGTCAGGACTGATGTCTGTCTCATTCTCCACTGTTTCTTTAGACATAGAACAGTGCCTGAGACGTTTGCTCAATCACTCTCTGAAGAATGACTTACAGTTTATTAATGTTCTGACTTCAAGGATACTCATTGGGAAATAGATTCCCAAACTAAATGGACAAAATCTGTATTTATTCACCATCTTGGTCACTATCTTGAAAAATCATAGATGTCACCTTATAAAATGTCATCTGGGAGATAGATCATTTCTGTTTGGATGCACTTCTCCTTACAAATAATCAAGTGGCGTGTCATTGGGTTAATGGTTTAATAATCTATCCTGGCGTGAGCTTTACTTAGTTTGCAAGAAAACAGAATTATATTTTAAAAAGAAGTCTACTTAAATTATTTAACCTTAAGCTTAGCAGAGATTTATATCAGTTAATATTCACATTAGTGATTCTTTAGTATATGTCCAAAATTATGTCATTAAATATATATGTAGTTATATATGGATACATATATATTTTTAGTACCCCTCTACCCTCTCTCTCTATTTGCACTACTAAGCAGGAATTGCTTTTTCAAGTGGTTAAATAACCAATTTCAGTCTAAAGTGAGATTCAGATATGAATATTGTTTGAAGAACTGTACCAAAAATCCAAAGCACGGCATAGTCTTTTAAAAACATTCATTCCAGCAATAAATTTTTTTTATAATAGAGTCACTGCCAGTATTTAAATCTGGCCATAGCTATTATTACTAACTACTGGTAATATTTTTATAGTACTTTATACTTTGAAAAGTACTTTCTTACAGTCATTGCCCTTTTGGTCTTCACAATAACACCATGCATTATGTATTGTTTCTGTTCTAATAAAACCACATCTAAGGTATTATGGTTTCTGTTCTTCAAATTAAAAAACCTGAAGCCTAATTTCCTGATTGACTTGCCCTGAATCATTAAGTTATAAGCATCCTTGCATATTTAAATGTGAAAAGTTCCAAAGTGTCTTAATCACATGTAAAGCACATTTTTCAAAGCTTCACTCTGTGCATGTTACTAGAGCTTCTATGTATTAAGAGAGTCAGAGGTGATTCCAAGGTCACTACCACTTGGAAGCAAATGCTGCTTGGTCTAAATAGAGTTAAACCTGGCTTACAGCTTAGAATCTACAGAAGAACGAAGACCTCCTATGACTCAGTTTTCTTCTTCTTTCTGAACGAGTTTTTAATCATTCCACCCTGCTAGAATTCACATCTGTTCATGATGTAATGCTGTGGGTCAGCCTGGGTTCTGTCAAAATGAAGCCGGTATTACCAAATCCCAAATTACAGTGTGTTTTACTAACCGGTTTTATAGACTAGACATTTCACTCCGGCAGAAAGGAATTCCCACTGCACTTGAGGGGTAGCAGAATTTCAAAAGTAGGCTACTGGTTCTTCTGGGCTCTGTCCTGCCCTCCGCCTGTGGGCACCCCATCAACAAAGGCACTGAAGAAATGGGTGAGAGATGAAATTATAAAACCTGCCTTCTTGATTTTAATTTTTTCTTATCTGTGGGAAACAGCTAGTGGGTGCCATGTTCTTTCACTGTGTTGTGGAAAAGAGTTCAAATTTTAAAATAAAACATTTATTGATGAGGGTAGGAGGGAGGGAAAGAGAGAGAAAGAGAGATTTGTTGTTCTACTTATTTATGCATCATTGGTTGATCCTTGGTTGTGCCCTGACCAGGAATTAAGCCTGAAACCTTGGCATATTGGAATGACACTCTAATCAATTGAGCTAACTGACCAGGACTTAAATCAATCTCCTTAAAGGCAGAAAACTGAAGTTCTGACAATAAGAGAGAGAGAATGCACAAACAGAAGTGAGAAAATCATATTCTTTATTTTTCCAGGCCAGGAGGGGGAAAGGCTGTTAAGGCTGTTGCTTTATAAAATTCAACAGAATTAATAGAAATGTTCTATGAAGTTTAACTGACTCTTTTCCTCTGGCTTTCCTTAGCAAAATCACATCAAAATATGCTATTTTACTTTTTAGGTAAGCCCGTCTGCTTAGTCACCATTCTGGGTAAATAATTGAAAACTAGTAAGTGAAGCAGAAGGGAATTAAGGGAAGATGCAAGCTACTCACATGATACAAAACACAGGGCATGGACTGAGGTCCTTTACAAACATGTATATTCGTGCATTTAAAAAAATTGCCATTTGCATTTTTTCCTGAGCACATGTTTGTTTGTGTGGAATAAGAGTCTGAGAATTATGACCTAACATCTGTAGCTGCTGTAATTTCGTTTGCTTGTTCATCTATTTTTTGACACACCCACTAAATAATTACTGCATGACTGATATGCCCCAGGCACTATTCTAGGCACAGGGGTGCAGCAGAGCAAAAGAGGGAATAATTCTGTCTTCTATTCCTTATACTATAGTGAGGGAAATAGGAAGTTATTAAATCAACAAACATAAGTGACATACTGTCAGGTAGAATAATTTCAGAATAGAAATTCAGAAAGCGAATAGGGCCTGACCAGTGGTGGTGCAGTGGGTAAAGTGCCGACCTAGAATGCCAAGGTCACTGGTTCAAAACTCTGGGCTTGCCTTGTCAAGGTACATACTACAAGCAACACGCAAGCAATGAACAACTAAAGTGAAGCAAGTGTGAGTTGATACTCTTTGTTCTCTCCTCTCCTCTCTCTGTATAACCAATAAATAAAATATTTTAAAAAAAAGAAAAAAGAAAGTGAGTAGGGTAAGGTGCTATTTGAGGTCAAGTCAGGAAAAGCTATCTGAACAGGTGACATTTGAACAGGGAGTAAAGACTCAGTCTATCTGCTAGAGAACACCAAAGAATTTCATGGATGTGTCAATGAATGGGCACAATGCACTGATGTTGACAGCCAGTCTTCAGGGACAGATTTCTTAGTCATCAGGACGTCCCTGGGTACTGGCCCTGGGGAAAAAGGTTCATGCTGAGCAGAGCAAGCCCATAGTGCCAAAACTCAGAACACAGGCAGCAGACGGAACGTTGAGTCCAGCATGGTATACTCACATTCGGAGATTGTCCCCTATGTCAAGCACTCATACATGCCACAGAAAATGAACTGTAATAGCCGTGTCTCTAAAAATTTCTCTTTCACAGTTATGACTTGGTAAAGAAAACAAAGTTTATATAAGAAAAAGACACTTTATTTTATTTCATTTTGGTACCTGGAATAACTCTCATCTCACTTCAGAAGCATCAAGGAATATCATCGGAGTAGCACGGTTGTGAAAACATGTTTGGTTTCTCTGATAGCCTTTCTCCTTCTCTTTCCACTAATAAGATCTCTCTTTCCTGAAGGAAGCCCATTCAGTGTGGGTTAGATGGAGCAAACCCACTCTTTGTAACAACAGCACTTGCTTTGACACAGTCAGGACTCATATGCCTCAAACAAATTAATCGGTTAAGAACGAGTATGTGATGCAATGAAACTTGCTAGAATACTACAGAATATTTCTATAGGAGCGATTAAAATATCTACTTTTTCTCTGAGATGGACACAGCTGAAAAGAGATGAGTGAGGAGCCACCAACTGACAATCATGACTGCCTTTAGGGAGAAAGTGTTAATGAGGGGAAAGGAGAGTGTCCCAAAGACATCTGCAAACTCCTGGCTCCGGCTATACCTGAATGTATATTCACCCATACACATCCCACGTAAAAGGAACAATAAATTTATGGGTTCATTTTAAAATGTTAGGAAAGACCCCACATAATGAGAATAAGGATCCAAGGAAAATGTGAGCAATGACAAGACATATACCAGGACCATCACTTTCTGGCAAAAGTTGCCCTCATGGACCATTCTTTTGTTTCCTGGAAAACAAAGAAAATGCTATGAGAAGATAGTGAGTTGTGGTTATCTGCAATCCCATGTCATGAAAATGACAAGAATTTGTGAGTGGACATTTCCGATGTCCTGTTAAGAGTCCACCACGAAGAGTTGCTGTGGTTTTATTGTCCCTTTGCCATTATCTCTCTCAGATTGGGGAGACCTTGACAACTACAGTGTACTATTGTTGCTTCAGAACACTTAGGACAGCCATAAGGCTTACTTTCAAGCTTACCAAAATGGCAACTAGTGCACCACATTTCTTGGCCTTCCCTGCAAACTTATAAAAGTAAAGTCTGAGCACCGAAAGGTTGATTTGGAGGGTATACGATGACAAAAACATAAAATGCTTCCTGAAGAATGCATGTGAAAGCAATGAGGGAAGTTGATTAATTTTGGCTGACCTGTGTATACGTTTTCCATGGGGCATGTTTAGCACGGGCTGGAGGCATCATCAGCTGTTTATTTATCTTGCTCTCAATGTTATCTTGCATCAGTTCCCAACCATTGCCAACTTTGCCTTCCCAAAACAGGGACTCAAGGTAGGGAAATCCTGTGAATTCTGCTTTCACCCTCCTACCTGGATGGCTTTTTTTTCTTGCTAGAGAGATTTCCCTCTTCTAAAAAGTCTTATAATAAAAGACTTTTTACTCAAACAAGAACACACTTAATAGCACACATGCTTCATTGATGGCAGATAGATGCTTCCACAAGAAGCCGCACCAGTTCTGAGACTATTTAAACCCTTCTCAGATCCTCTCTTTCCTCTTGATTCCAGATTTGCTACCTGGAGCTACCGGGATCTGCATAGAGTATGAGGATTTGAGTAGAATGTGAACCTCTAAAAGGATTACAAATGAAAAGGCAAAGAAAAAGGTGGGCAATGGTGTGGAGCCGCCCCTCTGGTGATCAAAGTGATGTAGGCGCACTGAGGGACCAGGCATAGAATGGTTCGCAACCCACTGTGGGTTCTTGGCCTCACTCAGGAAAGAATTCAAACGCAAGCCAGCATAGAGTTTAAAGTAAAGGAGGACCCTGGCCTGTTGATTCAGCAGTAGAGCTTTGGTCCAGCATGTGGAAGTCCAGGGTTTGATTCCCAGACAGGGCACACTGGAGAAGCGCCCATCTGCTTCTCCACCCTACCCCTCTCTTTCCTTTCTACCTCTCTCTTTCCTCCTACAGCCAAGGCTCTATTGGAGCAAAGTTGGCCTGGGTGCTGAGGATAGCTCTATGGCCTCTGCCTAAGGTGCTAGAATAGCTCTGGTTGCAGTGGAGCAACGCCCCAGATGTGCAGAGCATCGCCCCCTGGTGGGCATGCTGGGTGGATCCCCATGGGGTGCATGCAGGAGTCTGTCTGCCTGCCTCCCTGCTTCTAACTTCAGGAGAAAAAAAAGTAAAAGAGAGTTTATTTATTTATTTATTTTTATTGAGGCTCATTTAATCAAGGGTAGTGGATAAGGAGAAGAAATATTTAGGATTTTTTCAGGAAAGTGATGGTGACTTCTTGTTAGAGCACCACCAGCCACTTTGTGTCCCTTTCTGGTCATGGCAGCTGGGGTGTGTTGGTTAGTATTCTAATATATTATGTGGAGTGAAAAATAAGAATAGGTGTTATCGCAAGGTATAAATAGCCATGTTGGATGAGCTGGTCTTCCATGGGTTCTAAGCCAAAAGTCTATTGAGGACTGGGTTTACTATCTTTTTACAGTCTCTGTAACCTTTATTGCTTACAGCTTTCCTCCACATACTTTATCTCAAAACCATGATGATTGTGAAGAAAATGTCTGGTGCTGAGAGATTAATTCTGAAAAAGAAAGTAGCACATATGACTCTACAGGATTCCTACAAAATGGGTATAAATCTATCTTCATTTAGATTTGATTTACCTAATTAAGCCATTCTCTTTACTCTCTCCTCAAAATCTTGCTCTCTTCCAATATGTATTTATTGCAACACTCAAGAGAGATCATTTTGGCCTCTTGTCAGAACCAGGAGTGTAGTTCCTGGGATAGCCTGGGGCATGTGATCGCCACCGCAGAGAGTGGGGAGTGATTTCACTCCTCTGCACTCTACAAAATAGGAAAGAGGGAAAAGGTCTGGATGTCGTTGAGTCCTCTCACAGGAGGACAACAAATAGAGATTCTCTGAGTTTCCAACAGGCAAGCATGCAGTTCGTTTAAACATATTCAAATGAACTGACTGTGTTGACTGAAGGGTGTATTTCTCTCTGTTTCTGATAAAAACTAATTTCAGTGTGGTGGTACCAGGCTGAGAGCACATTCCTACAATGAAGTAAACAAATGTTATTGCCTTCACTTAGAGAGTCTTGCCCAATTAGGTTGATTATAGTGATCACAGAGATGTATCCTGAATGCACAAGAAGTAGTGATGCTCAGATCTGTTATGTAATATTTATAGACCCTGCAGTAAAGCTTTAGATGAATTAAAATATACAATCTTGTATTTGCACAGATGAGGGGAATGTGATCCACATGTTTGCTGAAAGGAGGACACTGGAGCCAACACATTCCCTGACATTTACATTGATAAGACCTTCTCTGAGAAATTGTAAACTCCTGCTGTAAACTGCTATTTTAAACAACGAAGAAGCAGCTCCTCTCTGTCCCCTGCAAGTTTAACCCCAAATCACAGTTTCGTCTTAGCCTGACTTTAAAATCTGTTCCTACCATTTTTCTCTGTAGTGGCTCAACTTATATGAAAATAACCTATGTTATCTTCTATCTAATCTGATTATTATCATACCTAAGTGTTATCAGTGAGCTGATTTTCTTAGTACTCAGGATTAAATATAGGCTTTATCTTATGTCTGTGACCATTAAAGGGTGTGCCAAGGTCACTAAAAAAGTGAAACAGTTTTTAAAACAGTTATGTATTATATGCACAAAATCTATTCTTATTATAACTGAGACACAGAAAGCATGTAGTATTAACAAAAGAGCAGTTGGTGAGGCATGGTGAAATTTAGGATAAAGAATTTAACCTTGCCTTGAGCAGTTGGCTCAGTGTTAGAACATCAACCCAGCGTGTGGAAGTCCCGAGTTCAATTCTGGGTCAGGGAACACAGGAGAAGTGCCCGTCTGCTTCTCCACCCTCACCCCTTACGTCTTTCTCTCTTCTTCTCTTACAGCCATGGCTCCACTGGAGCAAGTTGGCCCCAGGTGCTGATGTTGGTTCCATGGCCTCCACCTCAAGTGCTAAAAGGAGCTCAGTTGCTGAGCAACCAAGCAACACCCTAGATGGGCAGAGCATCGCCCCCTAGTGGGCTTGCCCAGTGGATCCCGGTCAGGGTGAGTGCAAGATTCTGTTTCTCTGCCTCCCCTCCTCGTGCTGAATTAAAAAAAATAATAATAAAATAATTTAACCTCCCTGGGCTATAGTTTCCTCACATGCAATAATAGAGTTGTTGTAGGTTACTTCATAAGTTTTTCCGGTTTTACCTATCTGTGATTTTTGATTGTTGAGACACTGATGTTGTGGGTGGTAGCCAGGTTAGGGAGACCAAGGATAAGGAAGCTAAGCAATGACAAATACTGGTTTAGTATGACAGTCATTTTTAGCTATTTGAAAACAAGAATAGAGTATCCCCAAGAATAGTAAGACAAGATTAGAAGCTACAATTGAATATATATGTATATGTATATATACATACCTATTTTTACATATATACATATATATACATATTTCTACACACACACAGAGTTTGGAAGAAAATACTTGCTTTTAAAATAAATATATACTGCAACCTCTTTTGCATAATATGTGACTTGGGAAAAACAGTTAATTGTTTAGGGGAAACATCTTAGTGAACCTCTTTGGAAAAAAATACTAAACCTGATTACACCTTCATTCCAACTGCATGCACATTCCTCAACACCATCTAAAATCATGAAAACGGAACCAGCATTAAGAGGGTAGCTTTCCAGCCAGTCTTGCAAACCTGACTTTTAAGGGAACTGGGGCAAATGTCTTAACCTTTCTAAACCTCAGCTCTTCAAAATGATGACTGTGTTTATTACACACACACAGGCATTCACACACTGCACCCACAGATGAAGCCAGACCATGGAATGACCTTTGGTGTCTAAGGAAGGTAAAACACAGGAAGAAATAGGAAGCTACCAGCACATTAGGCTAAGTCTGGACTTCCTCTTTTTGGTGGCATTCCACATAAATTTATTGTCTTGCATTCTTAATCTAGAACTGGATCATAAACAGATTGTGGGGTTCTGACACTGTAATCAATGTATTTTGTCTGTTCACTTATTCCTTCATTCATTCAATAATCGTCTACAAGCTCCCAGATGCTGGGAATATAACAAAGAGTATGCATCGACTGTGCACAAGAAATGTTCACAATCTGTATACCGATTCTCAATTTTCAACTGCACACAAATCACTGGAGACCTTGAGAAAATGTACATTCCAGAGATTTTCCTGAGAGATTTGATTGAGTAAGGTGATGGGAGCCAGAAAATTAGTATTTTTTATCAAGTGTTCCAGGCAACTCTGCTGCAAGTGATGAGAAGCTTCCATGTTGAGAAACTCTGGTCTAGGGTATGTGCTCTCTTGTCTGTGGCTGAAGCCTGCCAGCTTCCCCCAAACCACAGTCCAGTCCTTGCGAGGGCTCACCTGCCACTCCACCTGCCTTCCCTCTGCCCGGGCTCTTGCCAGCTGTGCTGCTCCGTGCACCCCCCCCGAGCTGCCTGCAGACTGGCCCTGGGCATCACCAAAAACAAAGGACACAAAGAGTAATGACATGTGGGTTTGGCTACTCAAGTAAATGACATAAATCACAGACCTTTCGGGGAGTGTATGCCCCTAAACCTGTGGCACATCGCAGCACCAGCTGATAAATGCGATCAGCGTAGTGAGTTCGTAGAGGTAAGACAGACCTTAATATATTTCAGATAACTTTTAAGAATTGAATAGGCCTTTACAAAAATAAAACTACCTCTACTGGCTCTCATTTTGTATATTTATTTTGCATGTGAAGACACAGCTAGTGTTTAATTGGGGCCACGAGTCGATGATGGTAGTAGAGTAATTGCAGAAAGCCTTCCCTTAACCCAGAGAGATCTAGAATCTATCAGTTGACGAATAATCTGACATATCTAATTGTTTCCTGGTACAGAAAGAAGTTTATAAAAATATTGAGCTAGTAAATCTAGGTGAAGAATTGTCTGAATAGGTTAATCAGATTGATGCTAGATTTTGAATTGAAATAATTAGCGGATCAATGAATCAATACATCTACAAACCCATACTGAGTGCATGCCCAGGGATGCGTATGCTATCCACCTAAGTCAACTATCCCGTGGGCAGGAAAGCACAGCTGGAAAATAAATAGAAAAAAAAAAAGGAATTTTGATCTTTGGGTATTGTGTTTGATTTATTTCTTTCCATAATTGTAAAATGCACATGGGAGTGAAATTTATGATCCCCATGAAATAGAAAAGCATAATCTTAAGATAGGGAAATGATGGGACCAACTGCTGGTTTCTGAAATGTGGTTAGAATGTGTATTTAAAGAGGACCCTATCAGGCCTTTATCCTAGGAAAGAGCTAGACAAATAAATCTGAGGCATCTGAGGGTAATGGCATCTTGGGAGATAATGGATATTCAATCTGGGAGATGAGAAGAAGATAAAACCTTGGCTAGGGTATGTTTTTATTTTTAAAAAATTCAGACTGCCTATTAAACTGTTGGATAGACTAGTCCCTATAAATTTTCAAAGGAGTGTCCTGGGTTTCATCCAAGAGGCTCTTGCAAATGAGACGCACGCTGCGGAAACTCTGCAGTTTCTTCAGAAATTTTCGGGCCATTTCATGTAACATACACCTGGTGCCTGGGGTTAATCACCAGTAGTTCTTGGCAGAACACAATTTTTAATACTCTTAAAGCAAGCTTATGAAAGAGTGGAAAAATCTCCACTAGATGTTAATTCAAAGGTGAGGTAGATTTCTAATCCTGTTCACTATCAGTTATTTTTCTAATGTTAAAGAATATGTAGAGGTAATTTTTATTAGTATTTTTGCTTGTTTGCTTCTGGGTAGGTGCTACTTTTCCTAATTCATTTCCTGAGAGCATCTATTGTCAACCCACAGGACCCAAGAGTTCAGTGTAATGCCTTAAATGACTTTTAGAATATTCATAATCAATATCACTACTCTTGGGACAATTTCTCACATTTATGAAAAGCCAATTTTTTAATAAATATTCTCCTCCACAAAAGTATTGTTAGTGGCACAGAGACAGAAAGAGGGAAACTGTGAAAATATATTCTTTGTTACAATATAGTTGGTAGGTAAAGCGCAAGAGGTCTTCCCTCCTCTCTGTGTTCATGCTGTTTGTATCAATGTGACTTGGTTCCTCGTCTCATTATACAATGGAACCTCTTTCCTCATTTCTTGATTCATGGTTGGCCTTGTGACTTGCTTTGTCTCAAATGAATCTGGTTGGCATGACAGTGACAGTTTGGAGCCTATGCCTCATGAGGCTTTCCCTCTTCCTCTTGGTCTCCTGAACCTGGCCTTAAAGCCTTAAGTTAAGCCATGGCTATTTGGCTAGAGAATAAGAGACCAAATCAAGGATTCTAATGGCCCCAACCAACCTCCTTGTCTATAGGCAGCTGACCTCCAAAGACGTGAGAGAGGCCAGCCAAGATCAAAAGAGGCTCTGTCTGACCTGCAGTTGATTGCAAACCCAGAAGAACCCCCTAGTTGACTGGTAGATTCATGGGCAGTGATAATAATTGCTTATTGTTTTAAGCCACAAAGTTAAAAATTTTTTTTTGTTAGGCAAGAACTCATCGATACTGTTGGTTACGTAGAAAAATAAGTGAATAGAAAGAATCAATGATATTATTTTCTTTCCTCAAAAAGAAAAAGAAATGTCTATGCTATGCTTTCAGACTACCTATCATATTTGGTGAAGGCCAGTGCTTTTTTGTTCTCTTAGCTTTGCACTGGGAAGTACCCATGGTAGCAATGTCAATGGCACTGAGAAATTACAAGCTAAAAATGTCCCAAAGAAATGCAGGTGAGGCTTATGGGGAGAGGAGAAAATTTTGTGTGCCTAATGATATTTTCTAAAATGACTTTCAAATCTGCAGTATACATCCAAGCCATGCATCTCATTATGCCATACATTTCATTAGGCTATAGGCTTCATTAGACGCTTGAATCAAGAATCTCATTACACACTCCAGACACACATCTCATTATGCCATGCATCTCATTAAGCTCCCAGCCAGGAACAGATGTAAAATAGACAAATTTCAGCAAGGCTTTGATTCCAGCCCACATGGTATTCTCATCAGCCGTGGAGCAATAGTGGACCAACAATTGGGTGATTTTTGAATGACAGTTGACAAAGAGGAACCAGCTCAATCAGGCACTATTAAATTACCAAAGAGAAAAAAAATAGCTTGGTGTCAAATTCCATTTTGCTGTCCAGTCTAGGAATGTGTTCCTATTGTCAATCAGAAATCACCTATCAGTGAAGAGCCGGAGATGGGGTGTAAGAGGGCATGTGTCTGCAACACTGCAATCATCTGTCATGAGGCAGACATTAAACAAAGGAAAGCGTCAATGTCACCTTGAGTTTGGCTTCAGCACTTGCATCTGTTCTGTGTCCCAAGTTATAATCAGTTGTTTGGCATCTTCATGGATGAGCCCTCTGGTGATGCTCCTGGTTAAGCAATACTTCTTTGGTCACAAATGATAAAAACCCAACTCACATGAATTTAAGATTAGAATGTATCAAAGAGCCCAGAGGTGTGCCTGATTTGAACTCCAACTATATCCAAAGGCTGAAACAACATCAGTAAAACACTGATGTCTCCCTATCTCCCAGTTCTGTTTTGCTTTGTGTTGGCTTTGTGCTTAATATACTTTCCTTATAAGATGGTTGCAGATGACTCTAAACTTTCATCATCTTCACATCTCTCAACTAAAGCAAAAGATAGTGTCTTTTGGAAGAGACAACCAAATCCTAGTAAATGACTTTCATTGGTCAATTAGGGTCAAATGACTATTGAAAATCTAATCTCTTTGTATCAGAGAGATGAAATAATCTGAGTCCACAACCCTGGGTTATATGCCCTTCCTCAAATATAATCATGGACTGAAAAGAGGTTGGACACTAAAGGGAGGCTAAGTAGACAAAAATAACAAATGTCTACCTCTTTTCTGTTCTGGGGATACTCATGGTTCTGATAGGAATTGTGCAATATTGTGCACTCTGAGAACTTGTGGTAATCTGTCCTTGGTCACCTGAAAAATATTTGACACTAATGTTCAAACAAGTGGCATCTCTTTAACAATTTAGGGGCTAGATAAATATAATAGATGTTTCTTTGGCCTTTGTGATGTCACAAAATGTAAATAACTATTATTCTGAGGAATTTAGAGCACCATGTCTTCTGTTTTGAATGGGTAAAATATTTCTTCTCTGTACTTGCTCATGCCTTAAAGTCTTTAGAAAGTTAAATTAAAGAACATAAAAAAATACAAAAAAAACCAGAGAGTTTAATTTCACTGTCAGCTGCAAATGACACATTCAGTGCCTTCTTGAGAATATGTTTTAGAAAAGAAAAGGTAAAAGAGTATCCTCAAAATTTGGTAAATATAAAAGGGCAGGTAGAGAGAGTTGTAGTGAAGGACGGGGAACAGTGGGAAGTGGAAAAGGTCAGGCAGTACGGAAGGCAAAATTTGTCAAGTTCATGGATGGCAGAGGGCTGGCCCTGGGTAGCAAGGTGCAGCTCTAAATAAATAAAATGTTAATCTGAACGGATAATAATTTGGGGAATTAGCACTATGAAATGAAGACCAACCAGACTGGTCATTAAAGAATATTTTCTCCAGGCTTTTTTAGATTCTGAGAAGACTGGGTATCAATACATTCTTGATTTTCTAGGTCCTTGAGAAGATCCTTGCATGTGAAAACATTACCGTTTAGGTATTCCCCCCACACACATTCCTTTCGGATGAAGTGCTGTATCACCGATTGTCCAAAGTAGACAAAGCAGTTTCCTTTTCCAGCTTAGCAAAAATTTTTTTTCTAAAGAAACCATTTAGCTGCAAGATGTTAGAGTAAAAGAGAGGCCGGAGTAGCTGTTGTGGGTCAAAATCTGACTTCCCATAGTAATGGACTCCCTCTGGTACCGCATTTCACTGAAACCAGAGGATTGAACTATGTCTCGTTTGCAGTTTTTACCGTAAGGACAACCTGAAACTACAGAAATTTGATACACGAGTGTTAACGAAAGCAGCGAAGTTCCCACATAGTTAAAATTTTAAAAAACTCGCAAGTCTTATTTATTACAGAATAGTGAGAACAAGGCTAATGAAGCACAAATCATAAAATCTTTAAATGTTGCAAGGAGATGAGTCTTTTCTCCCCCCTCTTACCATCTTCTTTATGGCAGGAAAAGGGAATAAAGAATAAAATTAAGGACAAGGCAATAGATAGAGACTTTGTAAAAGGTCTTGGTGTTTGGTTGTCAATTTCAAGTTTCTCAGGAGAACTGATTAGCCTAGAATGCAGTCACCTGGTGGTCCATGTGGCTCAAAAAAATAAAATAATAAAATAAAATGGGAGCCTTTAACAGAAAAATATATATTGTCAAAGGCTTAGGGGGATGGTTAACCTATGAAATATCTTTTCTCAACAATCCCTGTGGGGGACACTTTCCGGTTTCCATTTTGTTGTGAAACTCTTGGCACTGGGTTTTATTTTACATAAACTATAAATAATATTTAGATATGCAAAACTAAAAAGCTTTGCTCACTTGGCTAAGGTAGTAGCAGATGTAGACTTAAGAGAAAGAAGGCGTTCTGACCTTTGGGTGAACAGTAGGACTTAAAATGCTATTGTTACAATGTGGCACGGGGAAAGCATGATTTAAATGTAAATCTGTTATCTCAAAACCATAAACGTCTATGCCTTGGAGGTATAAGAAAATGGAAGCTGTAATGTGAAGCATATAAAAAATAAAATAAAACATTTAGTACAGCACCAAATCTGCTTTTCTGAACTTCATTTTGCTCACAAAACACTTAGAGTCTATAGTATTTTCTATTTAAAATGAGCTGTTCTTTAACCATTTTGTGTCTAGCTCCTTGGCTTTTGGTTCTAAAACTGAATGAAGACAATGGCAAACCCTAAGCACCCCACCTTTCTCCTTCTCCTCACCTCCAAGGTCCCGGCACAGTGTACCTGCCAGGCTGCCAAGACAGTGTCCTTGGGGGCATATTTGTCCCCTAGAAACTCTTCAGCCTGGTTCTTCCTGGGTGAGCTATTCAGAGAATCAGGAAGAACAGTGTCAATATTGAAGGTCATATCTCCATTTTCTCTTACCTTGCTTACCTTGACCTGCTCCATGGCTTTAAGAAAGAAGAAATAAGATTCTGTCATTTGGACCAAGCCATGGGCAGGACTGGGTTTATGACAGGTTTGTATATGGGCCACATATTGAACACAGCTGGAACTGAGGATCCTGCCCAGATTCTGTTCATGGTGTTCCATATGGCTTTGTTGGTGCCGATTGTACCTTTCCAAGCACAAGTGCATTCCCTCTTTTAGACGTGTGCTGACGTTCCCTGGTGTATTTACTGCCTGCTGCTTTCTCTGATCCTGGCACCAGTTTCCTAGACTTCTTTCTCTGATACCATATGAGGACCAGGCAGAAGTCTTCTCTTTTTGACACCAAAAGAAATGAATGTCTTGTGCAGCCCTACATGGGGTAGTTGTTTTATTTGGGGCCAAGTTCTCAGGGAGAAATTTAAATTAGAAACCATGTCTTTTGCATTTCAGAGCTGGTGCATTATAGATACTTAATAAGCTTATTCAATGAATAAATAAAAGTCACATACTTTCAAATTTTCTATTTATTTTTTTCACCATTTACATAACTAGAAGTGCACATAGCATACTTTTAAAGCATTTCTTGCTTCTTCTGCCTAGAATCCTATGGAGCCTCCACTTTCTTCCAACTTTCCCACATCCCAGATTAGAAGTGGTCCCATCTCATAATCTCCTACTTCCCACAATGTTTTCTTTCTTAGTCCTAGTGCACTAATTAAATAATTAGTGTGTGTAATTAAACTACTCCTTAGCCCAAATATTTATGTCTCACAGTTCAGGAGCATAAGTCAATAACAAATTTCTGTGAAATTCAACCTTTACGTTCCAAAATGACTCTGCACTCTGAAAGACACTGGCCTTCTACATCTCCTCATTTTTTTTTTATAGAAAGACAATTTTTGTAGAAATCTGTATGTGTCTCCTTTTTTGGTTCAGCCACAGCAAATTACAGAAAACTGCAACCTCCAGGGATGATCCAACAATAGGAAACTGAGATGTTGGGCTAGAAGATCACACATGTGAAGCTTTCTCAAAGCCCTGAGAGTGATGGCTGTTATTTTCATTAAACTGACATCTTTCCTGACTGATGGAGAAATGAGGGCGACATGCCGTACAAACAGCCAAGGGCTACGGTACCAGGTCTGACCTGATAATACCAGTCAGGCTTCTAGGGAAACCCATTAACATAACCCTCATTCAAGTCTATGCTCCAACTACAGAGGCTGAAGAAGATGAAACTAAAAGTTTTTACAGCAAGTATCCAAGGAGAAATTGATCACACATTAGAATAAAACATGCTGATCATTAAGGTGAGTGAGATGTAAAAGTAAAGCAGAATCAAATGCCATTGAAAAACTTGGGGTCAGAAATGAAGCAGAGAAGGTCAGCCTGGATTCCTACAAAGCCAATAACTTGTCCATCACCAACATGTGGTTCTGAAAACCAAACAGATGATGCTGTACATGGACCTCACCAGATGGCCCATAGAGAAATCAAATAGACTGTGTAATTAGAAGCAGATACAGAGAAGTTACAATCTCTCTGCTAAAACAAGACCAAGAACATGTTGTGATACTGACCACAAACTGTGAATATCACATTTAGAGTAAAGTTGAAGAAGAGTACTAGAAGAATCATGGTGCCCAAATAGAACATAAACAATTTCAAGTTCATATAAATAGACAGGCTTTCACTGTTAAACTTAATTGACCGAGAACGAGAAGAACTATGGCCTGAAGCTAGAAGTATTTTTAGGAATGAGTGTGAAAAGACAATGTTAGAAGTAAATAGGAAAAAAATACATTAAGATGGATGATGGAAGAAACACCGAAAATTGTTCAAGACTGGTGAAAGTCAAACATAAAAGGTGGCCAAAACAAGATTAGAATTCTGAATGTAGTTTTTCAACAACTGTCATGTAGAAATAACGAGAATTATTATAGTAGTCAATAGAAGAAGAAAAGACAACAAAAAAGAAAGAAAAACAAGAAATCTCTGCCAGAATAGTCAAATAATAAAAGAGAATGTCAAACCTGGACTAGGAATACTGAATGACCAACAAGGAAGTACATTATTTGATGAGGAGAAAATAAACAGAAGGTGGACATAGTGTACTGAGTTCTATAAAGAAGAGACAAAAGGATGACACATACTTTTGAAAAAGATACTCTGAAGAAGAACATGTAATTCTAGAAGGTAAAGTGAAAGCTGCCCTGAAAGTATTGGAAATATATGTATTAATCACCAGAGATAAACTGGATTCAGATAGAATTACTTCAAGTCACAGAGACTGAATCTGTCAAAATTCTAACAAAAATATGTCAACAAATATGGAAAACAAAACAATGACCTATAGACTTGTAAAGCTCATTATCTATTTCTGTCTTCAAGAAAGGAGATGCCAAGGGCTGCAATAACTATAGGGCTATCGCTCTTACTTCCCATGCAAGTAAAATGATGCTCACGATGATATAACAAAACCTTACATGGGGCAAGAACAGCGAGATATTCAAGCTAAATTTAAAAAAAAGAAAAAGGAAGAAGCACTTGAAATCTAATTGTGAGCATTTGTTGGGTACTGGAGCACTCTAAAATTTTTCAGAAGGTTAGCCCATGCTTTATAGAGTGCTGTACAATCTTTGACTGCATAGACCACAATAACTATGGGTTCCTCTGGAAAAAAAAAAAAAAAGCATGGTTCAGCACTATATTGTGCTGATAAATAACCTGAATTGTGGGCAGAAAGTCACTATCAAAAGAATATGGAGAGACAGAATGGTTTCCTATATGCCAAGATTTCAGACAAGGGGGCATTTCATCTCTCTATTTTTATTTAGTTTAACCTGTATACAGAATATGTCATATGAAAAACTGGGCCCTGGCCAGTTGACTCAGCAGTAGAGCATTGGCCTGGCATATAAAAGTCCCAGGTTCAATTCCTGATCAGGGTACACAGGAAAAGTGATCATTTGCTTCTCCATCCCTTCTCTCTCTGTCTCTCTCTGTCTCTTCTTTTCCCATAGCCTCAGGTGTTGAGGATGGCTCCATGGCCTTGCCTCAGATGCTAAAGTAGCTCAGTTGCCGAGCAACAAAGCAGCGGCCAGAGATGAGCAAAGCATCAGCCCCACACGAGGGTTGCCGGGTGGATCCCGGCTGGGGCACATGCAGGAGTCAGTCTTTCTGACTCCCTGCCTCTCACTTAATGAAAAAAGGATAATAAGAAGTGAAAGAAAAGCTGGGCTAGACTCAGAGAGAAAGGAGGAGTAAAAATTAGTGAAAAAAATATTAATAACTTAAGATATGCAGATGACACCATTTGACTGGCAGAAAGTAACAATGGTTTACAATAACCTCTGATCAAAGTGAATGATGAAAGTACCAGAAAGGAATGAATTTACACATCAAAGAGACAAACATTATGACTGCAGAAGAAATATAATACAGACAATGAAGACATTGACATGGCTAAAGATTCTGCTTACCTTGGTTGAGTCATCAATTCAAATGGAGAACTGAAGGCAAGAAATCAGGAGAAGGCTGAGACTCAGAAGAACAGCCATGGAGCAACTAGCAAAGATCATCTAGAGCAAAGATGTGTATTTAGAGACCAAGGCCAAGATTGTTCATGCCCTTGTACTCCTAATTACTGTGTATGGATGCAAAGGATGGACAAAAAAGAAGGCTGATAGGGAAAAAAATGACTTACTTGAAATGCAATGTTGGAGGAAAGCTCTATGAATACTTAGGACTGCCAGAAAGAGAAGCAGTGGGTCCTAGAGCAAGTGAAGTCTGAATCATCGCTGGTGGAGAAAATGGCAAAACTAAAGTTGTCCTTCTTTGGACACATCGTGACAAGATAGGGTGCTTATAAAAGACAACAACGCTGGGAGACATAGAAGGCAGCAGGGAAAGAAGAAGACCAAATATGAGATGGCTTGATTCCAGAGAAGAAGCCATAAGCAGGAGTCTACAAGAGCTGAGGAGGGTTGTTGAGGACAGGACATTGTGGACATCACTCATTCATAAGGTTGCCAGGACTCAAAGCCAACTCCGTGTCTTGTAACACACATAATTGAATGTTTGTTGTTTTCCAGCTATTCTGTAAGCCCATGAGAGCAAAAGACCATATTTCTCTTATTTCTCACTGCAATTACAACACCAGAACAATGCTTGCCATGTAGAAAGCATAAGAGTGTATTTGTTGAATGAAAGACAAAGAATCAACGATTTTAAAGTATGTGTTGTGTGTGTGTATTTATCTGTTTTGGTGTTTGATCTAAAATATCTTTAGTTATTCCTTTGACACCTCCTTAAAATTTCCCCCCAGTCCCCTCTACTAGCTCTGCATGTCTTTTTCTGCTCGTCATGTCTCTACTTAAAATTCTTCATTGGGATGTCATGCCATACATTCACACATATAGATTCAGAACAATCTCAATACATTTGCCATCTACATTCCTGCCCATCCATAAAACTTTCCCCTGCATTCTAACCTCATGACGAGTAAACATAACCCAGAGGTTGTTCCTTACCCCTAGCATATGCAGTAATATACATCACAATAATTCCATCGCTTTGCAGGGAGAGACCATAAACTCAGTGACAGTGCACCGCCATCCATTCTGCAGTGAAGAAAGCTCAGGTTCCCTAACACACAGCAGAGCAGTTGTTGATTCACTGTACCATATTCAAAGGCCTCTTGGGTCCAACATCATGATTTCTTCCTGCAGCACTTTTTTTCCTGTTCAAGTAATCATAGTCTTGAACCAGATCCTGATTATTTCTCATAATATGCAACATTTATTTTTCTTGAAAGTTTTCTTTTAGAACAGTCTTTTTTTAACTTCTTTTATCATTGTATCTAAATAATATTCATCCTTAGAGCTTTAAAAAGCCCTTGCTTTTAAAGAGAAAATTTTAAATTCTTTAAAGAGGGATTTTAAAGAGGAAAACCCCTGAAGGCAAAAAGCTCAGCAAAAGTTATTTTTTAAAATAATTAAAAGGTAATAACATCTTTAGTATATAAAAAGTATATAGAGTAGATATGAACAATTTTAAGTTTATTATTTAAAAAAGGGGACTACAAATATTTGATGAAAAGAGATATGTGGTAAGTAGGCCAGTAAACATGAAGAAAAATATTCTACTCACTAGCAATCAGGTAAATTAAAATAAGAGAAGAGTAATCTTTTTTAATGATCTTAGTTAATGTTCGCAATGTCACATGTGTCCTTTTTTGGTCAGACGGCCACAACTGACCAACTTATATCAATAAAAATCACTTATATCAATAACAATAAAAATGCTTGTGTCTAATAATCTAATAATTCATAATCCTCCTTTTAGGAATCTAGTTTACAGAGATTATCATAAATTCATATAATGTGTCACATATACAAATGTTATTCACTATGCTAGATTAGTTTCTAACTAAAAAAATTAAAAATGAACTATGAACTATGAATTAAATTATGGTATCATTTCAATGTTAAATTTTCAAATTCCAAAAATTGTTCTCTGCCTATAAAGAAAATGTTTTCTTTGCAGGAAAGTCAGACTGAAGTGTTTAAGAATAAAAGGACAGTTTACTCTCAAATAGTTTAGAAAAATATATACATGTGGTGTTGCGTGTGTGTGTGTGTGTGTGTGTGTGTGTGTGTGTGTGTGTATCAGAGAGAGAGAAAGAGGAAGGGAGAGAGAGACAGAGAGGAAGGCTGAGAATGGGAAGCTGAGTAAGCTCTATGAGAGTTCCTTGGGTTGGAACTTTTTCTGAAGTTTTGAAATTATAACAAAATAAAAAGTAACATAACATGTCTTTACTGTATTAATTACAAAAGTGAGAAAAAATGTTTAGGTAAAAATAGGAGAAAGGCAAATTATACTGAGATACAGTCACATGATTAAAAAAATAAAGAAGCCATTAAAATTGTACATAAAAATTAATATTAGAAAAATAGAAAAATGCTCGCAGTATATAGCAACAGGAAAACATTTGAATAGAAATTCCAAATGCAACGTATTGTCTATATAAAAACAATATAAATTATTGATTATTAATGAGATTACTGGGTTTTTTGTTATGCTGTTCCTTATTCACTATATATTTTAAATTATAAATGTGTATTAATTTTCTATATAAAAAAAGAAAATATTTCAATCCCTAGCTCTCATTTTCTTATTTCACCATTTACTTGCTGGAAAGAAGAAATCACTCTCTTAGTCTCCTAAAGCCCTTTCGTTAGAATGGCAAGACCAGGGTCTGGTGATGGAGTAAACCTGTGTCTGGAGGTCCTCAATCTGCCATTCGGAAGCTTTTCCACAGGCCCACATGCATTATGGTTTCCTACTAGCTCAGAGTCACATGCAGTAAGTTGCACCTTGATGGCTGGACGGTTCTCCACCCTGGACCCTCGGTGAATACAATATTGAAACGCTGGCTTGGAGGTCAGGAAAACATCAGTTTGAAACTTGACTCCTAACTAACCATATGACCTTGAGGAAATGTCTAAATATCCCTGAGCTTTAACTTTCTCACCCCTAAACTTGGAACGTTAGTGCTTACCTGACAGAGTAGTAGCTGTGAAGAGTCAGTGGGATAATTAGAGAGAGGGCTTGCCTCCTGCACTCCCAGCGCAGGAGGCATCGGTGTCATTAGTGATATTATTTCTTGGTTTTCCACATCCTGAAAGGTTGACGTGGAGAGCTCCTCTCGTTTCCTCCAACAGATGATGAAGACCTGTGTGCATATCTTATCTCTTGACTCTGAGTTTTCCAGTCATTCAAGAAAATGTAAATGAGGGTAAACTGAGGTGTCAACAAGTCTTGTCTTGAAATTCAAACCATATGCCCAACTCTAAGAAAAAGTACTCCATGTCTTTTTTAATGATCAGGCAATAGAGAAATTTCACACTACCAATCAAAATAACTCCTTTTTTGTTCCCCATAATATTACTCAATGAGAATGTCACTTACTGAAAATTTCCAGCTTGTAGACTTTCAAGTTTTTCAGGGCACAAAAATTGTTCCCTCCAGACTGTCATATTTGAGTTCACCAAGTTTCCTGTCAAATAGCACAGTCTTGCTGCTGAATTAGCCATGACGTGCTGGCCAGAGGCCACGGGAGAGCCAGCAGTGGCTTAAGGCACCTGTGTACCCAGCAGCACCAGGCTGTTCCTCTTGCAAAAGTTGCCTGGAGGAGACAGAGAGGACATGGAAAGGATAAGAATTTAAGGACCAAAAATATAAAAATTATAATCCTTTTGACTTGTATTAATTTCCTTCTTCAAAATAATAAAACCAACTAATAATATTTCTTAAACAAGGAGTATAGGAAGCATAGCAAACATTTAGTCCACGGAAGGGAGAGGAGATTCCCTTAAGTTCTCTGTCGTTGCCATCTCCTGGAAAGAGCATCTCTTCTGTAAACCGGGAGTAGGTAGACCATCTTGTGCAGACTCACCCAAATTCAGGTCAGGAAATGGAACTGTTCCGCAGCAGAAACAGAGCAGCTGACCAGCTTTAGTGGTCAGGACAGCGAGGAGAATGTGATTCTTAAGGACAGAGCAGGTGCCCAGTTTCCAGGGCCCTCCAACCTAACCACTCTAACCTCTGTCCCGGCACCCTGGGCCTGACCCACACGTCCCTGTGCCGAGCTCAGCCGGCAGTCTGTAAATCCCCTGTAAATATTAGCTCACTGCAAAGATGTGCTCTCCTGTCCCAAAAGGCATTTGCATTGAAGAATAAATAAGATTTGATGTCCCCTGGAAATGAAAGTATAACAATGGAGTAATTAACATGGAGTTGGAGATTTGCAATTAGTGTTGGTTTATTCCTGGAATTTTATTCTAGGTGTATATGTAGGCTCCTCATCTCAAAAAACATTGAGATTCTTTTTCTCTAGTGATAAAAAGCTTCCAGTCTAGTCAGAAGGTATTTAATCTAGTGATAAAATGGCCTATAACCTGTGGTCAGTGAAGGTCGACAGGGGTTGCATGGAATACAGAGAGAGGACACCTGAGACAGGGAGTCCAGAGTGCCTGAGTTGGGAGAGAGTGCTGTCGCTGTCAGCCATGTTCACATCGCCTCTGAGCATCATCAGAAGCCTGAGGTTAAGTGTTATGTCCATTCACAGGTGAGTATGCTGAAGTGCAGAGAAGTCCGTTGGCCAGACAGGGCAAAACGGTCAGTAACGGTGGGGCCACGACCAACACAAACCCAGACCACTCCCTACTTAGTGAGAACTCTTTTCACTGGCCCTACTGTGTGCTCAGACCACCTCCTTCCACACTCAGATAAGTGTTTATATACTAATAATAGGATTCAGTCTTAGCAGCAGCAGGACCAATCAACTTGGCTTGAGTGACACAAAGGTTTCAGGGAAAATCTAAATAAATTCACCATAAAGTGAAATACAGTGTGTCCATAAACTCATGGTGCAGTTTTGACCGGTCACAGGACAAAAGTGCACCATGACTTACGGACACACTGTATATACTTTCACCTTCCTCACCTCCAGGAAAAGAATGGAAGTGAGATGGGGAACGGATACTACTTTAAACTTGTCTGGAATTCAAAAACCCTAGATGGCTTAACTTCCCAACCCAATCCTCCTTCGAGAGAAAATCAACCACTGACTTCTTATAAAAGCAGTGATACAAAGTGAGGCTTAACAATGTAAATCAATGGGAAAATAAAATAAGACTTTTTCCTTATTTCTAACTTAAAAGGGAATTATTTTACAAAAAATTGGTAAAGAGAAGTCTGATTTTATCAAAAGTCCATACAGCAAGATCTTGGTGATGTCATCCTTCCATATAATCTTTAAGAACCCATTCATTTATTCATTTAACAACTATTTGAAGCCTATGATGATCAGGCACTGTCCTAGGACAAGTGCCATACAAAGATTAACACTGTAAGGGTCTTGCTTTCAAATACTTCAAATCTTGATGGCAGACACAGCCAGGGAAACAGAACCTCAAGTTCAAAGCAAGAAAGTTCCATCAGGGCACATGATGAGTTCCTTAATCCAGACCTGGGAGCATGGAGCAAAGCGGGCTGCCCTGGCAAGAAGTGCGGTGACACAGAGGCTGACACAGATAGAATAGGGAGCCAGATGCAGAGAGAAGCAAGAACTTTCCGGGCACAGGGAGCAGCAGGAGGAAAGGGAGGAGGAAAGGGAGGAAGGGCTTTTGTGGAATTGCAAGAAGTTGTGGAGGTGTGGGGAGAGGTGAGGCAGGAAGGGGAAACTGAGGCCAGGAAAACAAGCCAATTTTGAACTTTCTCTTGAGACAGTGGGGAGCCAATGGGAAGTTTAGAGCAGATATGTGGCACATCAAACTCTATTAGACAGACTTCGCTGCAGGATCAGGGAGAATAATTAACAATGACACATCTGAAAAACTCATACAACCGTTTTTTAGGGGAGAACACGTAAGAGGAAAGGATGTTGAATTTCACCAGATAGGATAAGACCTCATTAATTTATACCCTGCTGTTAAGAAAATTGGTCTGATTCAACCTAGGATGAACTAAAATTTACCTTTGCATGTCAGAAATTAAATAAAAAGAAAATATTTCAAGCAAGATAATACTATGCAGACAAGATTGCTGTGAGATTGTTATTAAAGAGCAAACTCTTTTCCTGGTTCTGTTGAACTAATAGAGTATCCATTTACTTATAAAGAAAAGATCCTTGGATAATTACAAATGCGTATTATTTATTCATTAAAGCAGACCTGGCAGTTCAGTGATCTTAATATTATAAAACTGTACTTTTCTTTTTCCTTAAAAAAACCCTAACATTTTAATAATTTAGACTGGCCTCTCTCCAATATGAGGCTTTAGTCTACCAGCTTTAACTGATTTGCTCACGACATTAGCAAGCAATTTTGGAATTGTGTAATCAGGATCTAAATGGATCTTAATAGCCCTAAAGAATTAATATGTCTGTTACAATGTGAGCAATTTATTCCCTTCACACCAGTAGAGTATGGTTCAGTGATTATTAAATTCTGGATTATTTGTAGGAAAAACATTATATGAACAAAGTCGTCTTTTAGATTTTCATTTTTTGTTTGATTTTGTTTATTTTCGTTGGGTTGCTTCCAACGATAATAGGTCATTCGTTTCTCCAGTGTTGAGCAGAGCTATGTGCCAGACACTGTGCTAGTCATTGCAAGGTCCTAGATGACAAGGACTCGGCTTCCGCCTTCACAGGGAACACCATCTGCTGAGGGATACTAGGATATAAACAAACCCCTATTAAATGATGCAATAAATCCCATAATGGGAGTTTACTTTGTGGGTTATGAGAATACAGAAGAGCAAGAACCCAGTTGTCCAGAGGGTGAGTTTCAGAAAGGTTTCCCAGAAAAGATGATTTTGACCAGCGTGATATAAAGTTAGCAGATAAAAGGCATTCCAGGAAGAAGAAATGAGGGCTCAAAACACCACTGAGTGTTTTAGAAAAAGTGTGATTAGTTAAGACAGAACTGTTTTCTGTGGAAAGATATGGGGTAGGTGAGAAGAAGACTGTAGGTGAGGAATTCTCATTCCATGCTCTGTGTCTTGTAGACAGCTGTTAAAGCATCTATACATGAACTTCATGCTGACCACCTATGTCTCTAGACGTGGAATGCTGTTTACTTCTGTCCCATAATTCCCAGAAGGTGTTGGCATCCTGATCAAGAGACAGGAATGTGGTAGGTTCTGGGCTGTCCACAAGTGAAGTGTGATGTCTTCCCCAGGGCTCAGCATCTCTGCTTTAATTATTTTTTTAGTTCCCTACATGTGGATTAAAGTAAGCTTGAGAAAAGACAAGTGAAATTAAACACCAATCATTTAAATTAGCAAAAATAATGGATAACCATAATGTGAAAAATGAAGAAATGAGGTTGGGAAAACTATTCAAAAGTATATGTAGGTTTGCAAGTGTGTGCATGTGTGTGGACTTCTTTTTGCCCCCAAGTATTTGAACAGATAATAGGGTTTTCGCGATGTGTACCCATGGAGTGAGGTATCAGCCACAAACATGAGAGGACAAGCAGTTTCAAAAACTTTATTTGAATATTGAGAAAACACTGGAAACTCAGAGCAAGGCATTTGCATTATAAATCTAAAAGGGAGGAGGAATCCAGGATAATGTAGGAGTGGGTTTCTGGCCACCCCATGAGAGGATTTGACTCCTCTGGGAAGAGAAAAGGGTGGACAGAGAAGACAGAAAAGAGCTTTGTTTGGGATTCCTGGCCCTTACTCTGTATCCCAGGCTATGGAATCAAAGAATCTCCAGGATGTATCTGGGAGATTGCAGAATAGCATTTAGCCAGAGAAAGAGAAATATTCTTTAAAAATAGTCATGCCATTCCTAGACAAGTCAAGCTCTTTCCAGGAAAGACCTAACTGAATGACGACCTAAGCAGGGCCCCTGATTTCTCCATGGCCACAGAGCACTAGGGTAAAGCAGGCGAAAGATCTCTATGCCTCCAAGAGACATCTAGAAGATTCTGGAAGGCCTGGGATTAGTAGAGGCTTGTGACTGGGAAGGAAAGGTGACAGTGCTTTAATCCTACACAGGTGGCCCTGGCAAGAGGGCCTGTGACAGGTGAAACAAAACAAGTAAATGGTGAGGACACAGGATCTACAGGACTGGTCAGCACTCAGAGGGAGGGCAGATCAGAAGATGCACGTGGACCAATATGAGCCTGTCCTGGACCCAGGAGCAGAGGGCTGGCATAGGAATAATGAAATGACTGAGCAGCTACTCACCTGTGAGTGACTTTTAAACCACAAGTGATTGAGTAACCTTGATTTGGCAATACTATGTCATCCGAGGAGCTCATGAACCGAGTAGATTTCAGGTATTTAGAAGTAAACTTCATTTTGTACACCAGAACATACCACTGCACGATTTACGTCCAGGTCATACGTGTTCCATAATAAAGGAAGGAAGTAGAACGCTGGAAAAGGTCTCCTCTAAACTAAGTGAAGCATCAAGGATCTTAGTTGGTGGGAACAAAATCAGTGCAGACAGCTTTGCGCTGGCTGTTAATCATGAGACAAGGAGAAATTAATCAGTCTACATTGGAATCAGACCAACAAGCCTGAGTTTACTGGTGCTTTCTTATAACTCTCTTCAAACTGGATTAGTGCCTAGGGTGGAAACATAAAATAGGGGTCTTAAGCCTCTTGGGGAAAGCTGATTCACCTCTAATTCTGTTCCCCTACGGGGTGGAGAAACTTGGAGGAGCTCGAATAAACAACCCCTTGGTTCTACGTGTCGCCATTGGGTGGACCAGTATCTGCTCCGCTCTCTGAGGAGTCCTCTCTAGATAGGACTCCCTAACGGCCACATCCATGGTGTCTGCCATTACAAAACCTTGCTGAGGTGCTTGTGAAGAGTGCAGTGGAGCCCAGTCTTGTCTTCAAGGACTGAAAGGACAAACAAAATGTGCAGTGATTCTAGAGGGCCTTTCAATCACGCTTCCAGAATAAGCCGAGATACCAACAGCATCTTGAGGACAGGATCTAGGTATCTGGGGTGGGATGAAACTAAGCTGTTGTCTAATGCCAGGTACGTTGCACAGAAACACATGGTCCGACATTCTAAACCTTCAAGGGGTGAACCCACTGCCAGGGAGGAGCAAGGTGTCAAAAACCCTCACATTACCCCCAAGTGGTATGAGAAAATAATCAGGTCAACGGGTTGGCTCTGCAAAGATGGGTGTTTGTCAATGTAGCCATTATGTTTCACTGGAGAAAACAACATTGATCTCAACAAGTCAGGACCTAGAAACAAGTGTGCAGTGATGAATTATACACTTAAGCGTTTATTCTGCCTTAGATACACATGCCCAGCTCCCACCAAAATTAATCTGAGTCACATTCAAGTGTGGAGGGGAGAATGGGCTCCCTGGTTCTAACTGCAGAAGTAATGAAATTCCCTTAAAAGTCCATGTTGCCTCATAATACTACTACAATATTGAAGTTCAAGTTTGTTAAGTAGCAAAGACTCAATACAACTATTCACGGCGAAGCTTTCCCAGGAAAAGACCCCAGTGTATATTGAATATTTTAGTATTTTCTTAGAAATGATTACTTATTTAATTACTTAAAGTGGGGGGGAACCTTTCATAATTATTCAGGCGAGGGGTAAGTTAAAACCCCCTTGGAGTTGAAGGTAGAATTAGTAGTTGGGTAGAAACAGGATTTTACTAAATCTTTAATTTTGCCCTTTATTTTTCAAGCACATGAAGCAAATATTTCTTAATGAATGAAATAATAAAATGACATACAGCAAAGTGAATGAGGTGCTATTATTTATAGTGGAGAGCTGGGGGCCATAAACAATATAAAGTAAAAAAATCATGCCGTCCTTTTTTAAAAAAAGAAACTTAAATTGCTACTCTCTGTACTTAAGCATATTTTTCAGCTAATTATTTTTTGCTTGTAGATTAATACCACTGGAGAGAAATGAGAAAATATAAGGAAAAAATAAAACTCCTTATTAAACTCTACCACCCAGATTCTATCAAAGTGAACATTTTCTATTTTCGACTATTTTTTCATCAATACACTTTTCTTCTTATTAAGTTCAGATTTAGAATCTATACAGTCCTGTATTGAACTTTTTGACATTTATTAAACATTGTGACTTTATTTTATTAAGTAATCTCTGAAAACATTCTTTTAATCAATTTGATCATTAGGAACATTATTTTCATTTCACTCCCCTTTTATATAGATAATAGCCTAAAATCTATATTCTTATTCTTAACTCAAATATATATCTGAGTATATTTCTAAAAGTGATATTGCTCCATTTTTTTAGATTTTCCCTTTTTTTTTCTGTTTAGAAAAATTCATGCAAGGGCATGCTGAAACAGTCAGACAGTAGAAAACAGAAATCCAGTGATAAGTCAGTCTCCTTCCCATCTTTGACCCCAGTTGTGTTTTCCAGAGACAACTGGAAATGTGTTTTTTTCAGAAATATTGTGGCATGAAAATTTATTTAAAGACTTCTGGTGCATGTTTACAAATGTTTTCCAATGCATTTTCTGCCATCAGCAGTACCAAGAATGAGGAACCGATGGGTGCAAACTTGAATGGCAGTGCATGGCACTGAACATTGTTTGTGTTTACTTGGCTTGCGATCTTTCTTTTTCTTCTTGCTTCTTGGGAAAAACAACAAAGGGTTAAAAAACAAAGCTGGGTCAGCCATAATATGCCACACTCCCAACAGTGAGAATGCTTCAAGGGTTGGCACATGACCCCAGTGAGCAAGGAGGAACCTTCACAGCATTCATCTATTGTAGCTGGGAAGATACATTGGCTCCTTGCTGGCACAGCTCACCTGCAGGGCAGCCTTCCTGATGCAGGCTCTGGAGAGAATGAAGCCAGTTCACAGGAAACAGAACTAAGGAATGGCAGACAGCACCCTGTGGCATCCTTGATCAGCCAGACCAGATGTGATGTCAAGTCACTAAAGCTGACAAATCCACTTGACTTCTTTAAAATGAGTTTGAGGCATGGTTTTGTCACCTGTAACTGAAACAAACTTGACTTCTACAGTAAAAGATGACCTTTTCATGTGCAACAAACTCTGCCAGCAGCGATAGGGAAGACTCAGACATCACTCTGAAGCCAGGGAAAAATACGGCCAGAAAGAAACTCCCGGGATGATTGCCTCTGTGAAGCGGTGCGCAGGTGCTCAACAATGGCTTGGGGAACTAGACAAAATACACCATGAATGCTATTCTGTCCACCATGCGAGCAGGCGTCTGGGCACACTGGGAGACAGGACAGCTCTAGCAAGCACCAAAGAAAACTAGCCATCCTTTGTTCATTCCAATGAGCTCTGTCCGGTTGGTTATTTTCATATCTGTTTTTGTTTTCTTTTCTCTTTAGTTTACCTGAATTTAGAGCAAGAATATAGAACAACGACTCATTAATACTGAGCCCAGAAACAGAGGTTTAAGTATAATTAAAACAAGACTTGCTCTACTAGGAGAATAGTATCCATCTCTGGTATCTAAACTGGTCCTCCTTGAAGTTTGCACTTGGAAGGCCCATGACCGTCATGATTGTCATTCATCTATCGTGAGGTGGACAGTGCCTGTCCTTGGGCTGGCCTAAGACAGGCTGAGTAAAGAAAATCAACCTAGCTTAATAAAGATTTACCACGTCTGCACAGACACTCGTGCCCATACACTCCTGTACACAACTGTGCACACACATCCTCCTATACACATACACACCAATGCTCACGTTTATAAATATGCCAGCCTGGATATATCTGTGGGCCCCCATCGCAATCATGGCATTCACTGTGGGAGAGGAAAAAAGGACTGGAGCCCACCCTAGGCTTCCAGTGTTTCCCTTGAACTTGAGTTTACATATCAAAGAAGGAAAATGAAATATGTGCTGGCATTTTGTCATTTCCTGACAATTATTATTTGTAACAAATCCCCAGGTAATTTGGACTCATTAATGCTCAGATGACCATAATCTATTTGCTCTATTCAGCTGAGCTATTGAGTGTTCGAAGATTTAAAAATGTCCTTACCCTCTCGAATCTCTGCTTTCTGTCTTTTTGATATGAATTGTAGGAGCAAAGTAAACAGAGGGCTCTGTTAGAATTTCCCTTTTTTACAAATGAGCCATAAAATTGTCCATTAATCAGCCCCGGCTCCCAGGGGCCAGTTTGCATTGTAGAGGTTTCCTTTTCCTCTTCTGACCCCCATTTTGTCAAAGAGATTACTTAGAAGAAAAGAGGGGAAAAAAGTCACAGAGCAATAAGTCCCAAAGAATAGGCTTAAGAAAGCCAGCTTTTCGTTCTTTCTTTCTTTCTTTTCTTTTTTTTTTTTGTAAACAGCTTTTGGCCTGAGCCAGATTCTCATCATTCAACACCATTCAAACCTTGAAAATTTACTCTGTTCATTTCAGACTGCCTTTCACCTATAAACTAGCTTTCTTCATTCCCTGAAGGTATGGTACTCGAAACACACTACTTGTAACGTTTGAGCTCCATTAAAATATAAATATATAAATATAAGTATGGAATATGTAAAGTAGAATATATAAATAAAAAATATTTTTATATATTTTCTATTTAAAATACAAAATATTCTTTTCTTCTCAAAGAGTATGGTACTTGAATAAGTACTACATGTAGCTCTAATAAAAAAAAAAGATAAAAACATAAAATAAACTTTAAGATCTCTGGAGGCCAAGAATCTGTGAGCACCGAAATAATAAAATACTGGAAGGATTCACTCTGAATTTGACATCTTGCGGTTTCCCCCACCTTAATTGCTACAGTAGGTGTCAGTGCTGACAGTGCATTCATCTTGAGGGCATTTCCTCTAAAGGACAGAAGGCCGAAACGGAAACATATATCAAACTTTGAGCTGGTTGAGAGGGGAGCTGCTCCACCTTCTGGCTGCAGCCTTCTCATTGGCCAGCTGCTTGCCATGACCAGCCTCCTGCCTACCGGTGGCGTCTTCCCCACGAACTGATTTCTTACCTTCTGTAAGATTTCCCCACATAAATGCAGGCATTGGCATTATTTATAGATGGGATCATATATATATATATATATATATATATATATATATATATATATATATATATATATATATATATATATATATATATATATATATATATATATATATATATGTCATCAGGTTTAAGTGTGATAATAAAAGAAGAAGATTGTGCAAAAATTGGCTCAAATGGAACTGTAACAAAAAAGAAAAGTTCTTTGTTTAGAGATTCTGCTTTGGCTAGATTCTGAAGTCCCCTTGCCTTCCCTCTATCTCTCCAATTGTATTTTGCCCATTATTTATACTAAGCATAAGACTTATAAGCTGTCATAAGGAATTCCTTTATTTTTCTTTACCCCTTTTTAAGCTAAACTGTTTGTGTAACCGCGTCGGAGGAGAGCCGAGCAAGAGAAAACGGAATAGCCAGCAAAGGTTTTCATTTCGAAAGGGGAGTCAACCTGCAGTTAACTTGGAAGCCAAGAGTTTTAAAAGTTTATCTCACAAGAGTGGAAGCTTGATGCTGTCGTGTGGAATTTGCTGTGTAAAATGCAACTGTTTCTCCAAGAGGGACCCCATTGGTAATCTGTGAGAGGGCAGCTAAACTCCTTAAATAAGCCGAATGCGACCAACCAGGAATCCTTCTTCCTCCGGCACCCGTGTTGTTTAGGTATCGCCTTTGGAAATTAAATATATTGGTCTGAAGTGATTCATTGCTCCATAAACCGGCTTCTGAGAAAGTAGATGGACCTCATCATCATTCCTCCACTTTGCGGGAGCTCCTCCAACAACGTAACATTCAGGCACATAAAATTCCCGAACGTCTGGACTCGTATTTGAAGTGACTCACTCACACCTAGTGAACCATTTCTCTCCTTCGGAGACGACAGAAGTGTGAGTTCCTCGAATCGCTGATTTCGTGAGCACAACCGTGTTGGATTTTGCTAACCTACCTTAAGACTTTATTAGCCTACCTTATTTTATATGTCCTACAGGTTTTGGCAGTTTTGCACGTTTAATTGAAACACACTGGCTTCAATAAAAAAGAATTTGCTTGAATCAAAAAAGGAATGTCTTATAATCTCTCTGATATTAACACTCAGATGCTTAACAGTATGTGCTGCATCCCAGGGTGTTGCACTGATGCAGTGAGGGTCTGATTTCCCTTCTGTCTCAGTCAACCTGCATGACATCTCTTTGTGGGGAGGAGGTCAAGCAGGTGGGGGTAGGATGCTGTGTCCAGAATCGAGGCCAAGAGAGACCTTCATTGTGCATATTTTCATTGGCACCTGTGTCACCCAGACAAACCATCCTCGTAAGTGAAGAAATGAAAGGCCAGCTCCTGTGACAGGATAAGGACCTGCCAAGTTGTTCTGTTCATGTGCCCAGGCCTCCCTGACTTACGTGGGGTCCTAATTAACTTAACCCTGACTTAGCTCTGGGCTGGCCAACCACTGAGATCCTCTACAAGGTAAATCCCATTACCCTTCTTTGAAACAAACAATGCATTTTAAGGCTAACCTATGGAGCCCTGGCCTCATTCTCTGGCATGACACGGGGAGGCAGAAGTAATTCCTGCTAGGATAAAGGTAGCCTACTAAGAGGAGGTGAAAAATCTCGAGTAATGCACATTCCCCACATTGCCATTCTACTCATTCTCTCCTAATGACCTTCACAGGAGCAGTATGGTCTTCTTTGGAGAGTGAGGCAGGATTGCAAACCCACCAGCACTATACCCAGATGAGCAAAGAAAGTGAATGCCTTCCTTTTGTAACCCACCCTGTCATTCTTTTAACATGATTTCTGTAGATGATGAGTGTTGACTATTATGTGACTGCAGATAAACAGCCTGTTTGCCTAGGGATTCTAGGATGCAGACTCAGACCTTCAGACATTCCAGATTTGGGATATTTGTTGACCTTCAACCAGTTCTCTGAGCAGACTGTGTTGGCATGCACATAGACCCTCATTGAAGAACTCTCAACCCCTTCCTTTTGATTCTTTTGTTCTGCTTTTTTTTCCCTTCCTTCTCCCTGTTTTTAAAACCCCCCTGCCTGTGTCCAATTATTAAGATGGTCTTTGGTGAGTCCCCCACCTTCTTAAGCTACCAGCCTTTGAATAAACCTACTTTCTTTCCACTAGCTCTTGTCGTTAGATTATTGACATTTGAACAGCAGGCAACCTAACCTGGGTTCTGTATCAATTTCTCAGTAGGGGCACTAACTTTCACAAACCCACTCACACGCTTGTGGAGTAGTCAGAAAGAACACCCTAAATGTGGTTGGTACAAGTCAGTGATTTAAACTGTTTCTTTAGGTACTAGGTAAAAATGTTCAGGTTGTCAAGTTTTGGTTTTTTTTTTTTTCATTCCCCAAAGACTTTTCTCAGAGATAGGACCTAAGAAATAACCAAGGGACTTATGTCTGGTCTTCTCCTTAGGACAGGGTTCTGAAGAGCATCTACCACCTTGCCTTAGGTGCCTGGATCTCACTTCTGTCCAACTACTGTCATGGTCCCCACTTCTCTCTACCACAGCTCCCTCCCTTTCTCATCGGACAAGCTCTGCAGTCAGCACCCAGAGCACACAGGACCTTTCAGGTGCCTTCTTTATTTCATAAACCCACAGAGGACTTTGAGAACCCAACTCAGTCCCTGTGTTTATCTAACCTTGTGGATTTTGAAGAAACTGTCTGGGCAATATGGCGATGGGGGCAGAATCAGATGTTGAAGCAAAGACAATGGAAAGGCTTTCTTTAAGAAAAAAGAAAAGGTGGGGTGGGGAATGGATTATTATGAATACAAAATTAAATACAAATGTTAATATTAACTTAAGTAAAATATAATTTAAAATAAATTGTAAAAGTTTTAATTTGAGAATTACCATTTCATGGTATTTCAAACTGTCTTCTTCAATGGCTAATCTTTTAGATACTTTTTAATTGGTAACACCGAAACACCAGTTTGTTGTTGATCTCATGGAGTAGTGATATATCTGAACTTTATTTATTGATATGAGTGTTTTATATCACATTAGCCAGAAATTTAAGTTTTTTTCCAATACATTTCTATCATTCATTTCTCTACATTAATGGAATTACACTGGGGAACAATTTTTTTTTTCATTTTCTGTTGCATGAGGTTTTAGAACTTTTTCTATATACATCTGCATTGCTGATTCCAAACCTGAAATTTTTTTTTTTTTTGGTGCATGCTCTAATTTTTATGCAATTTTAATTTCTTTTTGTTATAGTTAATGACATGCATTGGTTTTTAAATTGAAGTTAAAGGGCAATGACTCTTGTATTGAACATAACCACAAGGCAATTAATGTTTTACAAACATCACTTTTACATAATTGTAGTTGTTTTTAAATGTAAAAAATTATTACCTGATAAAAACACTCTTTTATTTTAAGATTGAATCATGGCTTTTTCGAGTAGGTGTAAATGTAAGAATATTCCTGACACCTTCTGTTATATGTGTGGCTGTTACATACTTCAACGTCAAAGGTGTAATATTTCATCATTTGTGACACGTGCATATATTGATTATTTTCAAGTTCCCCTTAGCAATCAAGACAAGAATTGGGCTCCTCATACTGTGTGTCATAATTGTGAGGAAATGCTTCATGAATGGACAAAAGGAAAATGCAAAGGTTGCCTTTTGGTATTCCCATGGTTTGGCGTGAACCTAAGGACCAAAGCAGTGACTGTTATTTCTGTCTGATCCATACAAAGGGCATCGGCAAGAAAAAATGGCATATGGTTTCATATCCTAATATTCCTTTAGCAATACGACCTATCCCACACTCTGAGACACTCCTGGTTCCAGTTTTCAATGATTTTATTTCTTCTAAGGACAAAGAAAGTAAACATGGATATCAAGTGTATTTTGATAAGATGCATGAGGAAATGGTTGTAGAATCTGAAGGGTCTTCTTCTGATGCCAAGCAGTCATTAACCCCTCAGCTATTTAGCCAACCCGAGTTGAATGACTTAGTAAGAGATTTGGGCCTATCGAAGAAAGCAGCTGAGTTATTAGCCTCCAGGCTTCAAGAAAAGAATGGACTTCACTGGTCAGCTAAAGAAGCGTGAATTAATTTTTGTGGACTTTTTTCCCAAAGATAAGTACTTTGCTTACTGTCATGATATCAGTAGTATTCTCAACCAGCTAGGTGTTAGCACTTACAATCCAACAGAATGGCGGCTATTTCTTGACAGCTCTAAACGGAGTCTGAAATGTGTTCTCCTACACAATGGTAATGTTTATGCAGTGGTTCCAATTGGTTATTCAACTCATCTGCAAGAAGATTATAATGACATAAAAATTGTCCTTGACTTTCGAAGTATGAGGGCATAACTGGATCAGTTGTGTGGATCTTAAAATGGTCAATTCCCTGCTAGGACAACAGAGAGGTTTCACAAGGTATCCTTGCTTTCTGAGTTTGTGGGACAGCCGAGCTCAGGAGAAACACTGGACACAGAAGTAGTGGCCAAAACGTGAAGCTCTAGAAGTAGGGATGCAAACTATTGTGAATGAAACTGTAGTTAACCGAGACAGGATCATTTTCCCCCCACTTCACACCAAACTTGGCTTAATGAAGCAGTTTGTTCAGGCTTTGAATAGAGAAAGTGAATGCTTTCAACATATTATTTCTGCTTTTCTTGCCTTGTCTTTCAAGAAGATAAAAGCAGGTTTATTTGATGGACCTAAAATTCGAACCCTCATATGTGATAAAGAATTTTCCAGGAAGATGAATAAGGAGGAGAAAGCAGCATGGCAGTCTTTTGTGGCAGTTACAAAGAACTTTCTTGGCAACCAAAAAGCAGAAAACTATGAACTTTTAGTTTTCTGCGACATTGGATGTAACATGAGTATTAAGATTCACTTCCTGAACAGTCACCTTCATAAGTTTCCCGAAAATCTTGGAGCTGTTAGTGATGAGCAGGAAGAATGCTTTCATCAAGATCTGAAGATGATGGAAGAGCATCATCAGGGGTGATGGGACAAAAATATGATGGCAGCCAACGGCTGGATCATCAAAGGATATTGTCCTCAACAAGTACACAAATGCAAGAGTTGCAAACGCTAGTTTTTGCCTGAATGAACTTTAAATAAGTTTTGTGTAAATTTTATGATTAAAATAAGTGTTTTAATATGTTCTATTTTGAAATTGTAGACAAATTCTGATGCAATCATATCTTTTAGTTTATTAGTGTATTTGCTGCATTATATAAATTAGTATATTTTCACAAAGATGATGCCCAAGAAGACATTCTACTTCGTTATGTTAAACTAAATGTTGAATATTTTACAATAAAATGAAAACCTAAAATCTTGAATTGCAAAATAACCGTAGCTTACAGAGAAAAACTAATGTCATATTTGAGATCAGCACACTTGAATTAGGTAAGAACAAGTGTTTTTGTGGATGCAACAAAAATTTTGTTCCCCAGTGTTATCAAACAATTCTAGAGTCCATTTATTATTTCAATAAGAACTCATTATTTCAATAGTAATTCTTTATATCAAACAATTGAAGTGTTTATTCATAATTTATACTATCAAGAATTTGCTTCTTGATGGTAGAATAATTTCTATTGAATTAAAAATATTTATAAAAATAATTTTATTGTATAACTCATTTATAATAATATATACTGAATTATTAATCAGATTCTTGGTTAAACAAAATTTTTATTTTTAAGTAGGTGTCAAATAAAATTGAATCCTGCATTAGAATTTTACATAAATGATGATAGAAAAAATTTATTTTACAGACTAACTTCAGGTCCTGTTCTCTTCACCTATTCTTTCTCCTTTACTGTCCATACTGAGACCCAGAATATAACAATTTACTGGCCCTACAATGTGATGCTACAACACCAGTTGAGTCAGCCTATTATAACACTGATCATTACAATATAGAAGACTTGCAAAAACTTAACTACACTGAAAGCGCCTATAAACTGATAAATATATTCCACTAAATCCAAGCTAATACTTCCCCAAATCAACTTCCCTTCAGAAAGATCCCAATATTACCTTTCAACACTTTAATGCCATCTGGTAGACATGGAATATTTACATTGTTTATTTATTCTTGTTTCTTTAAGCTCTGCAGCTCAAGATTCATGAACTTAACTGTTAATTCATCTTTGAATCTTTAGAGACAGTGGTGTTCCAAATGGAAGGAACAGTAGGAGCATTCTGGCCAACGTGTGGACAATACAAGGGATGCACTATTTATAAGAAATTTAAGAACAATAAGAAAATAAAAAGTGTGGTCTTCTTTTCAGGATTACAATGGGACAACAATTACGAACAATATTCATTATGAAAATAATATTCTTCAAAAATTATTTCAATATTTAAAGTTCAAAACAATTGCTGTGATGAATGTTGGGTTTTAATAATATGTATTTCAGGTTCAAATTAGCACATTTTTATTATGTATCTTTTCACACACATTGTATTTATTCTATTATTTGGAGAATTCCCATTTACATAGTCAGTCCCCAAAGCAGACTCAACTACACATATTCCCTTCAGGCATCGCTACTTAGAGGTTTAATAAGCATCTTAAACTCAACATATTTTAAAATGAACATCATATCTTAACTCACAATCAACTCAATCCACAGCCTATCTCATCTCAATTGATAGCAGCTTCATCCTTTCAATGGTTATGGCCAAAACTCTTGAAGACAATTTTTTTATTGGGGGCATCTTTGATTCCTCTCTGTTTTCACCTTCCACATCCAATCAGCAGATCTTGGTGACTCAACTTTCTAAAATTCATCCAGAACTCATCCTTCTCTGATTCCACCCCTACTGCTCCAGTGCGAGTGTTCACAGCCTCTCACCTGGACCACTCTGGTAGACTCTGTCCTGATCTCTGTCTCACCATTGCATCAGTGGTCAGCAGCCAGAATAGTCTTTTCAAACCACATACTGGATTATATCTTATTTCTGTTCAAATCTTCCAGAAGCTCCCCATTTTTTTCTCAAAGTAAAAGCAAAAATGTTGACTCCTAAAAGTTTGCATGAATTAAGGAAATGTGCACAAGTTAAAAAAATGACCCTAATATCTGTTCTGCTAATATTCTTTTAAATAACGTATCCTAAGGAGATAATCATAAATCAAATCTAAAATGTATAGCCCTAGCTGGGTAACTCAGTTCATTAGAACAGCATCCTGATATGCCAAGTTGGTGGGTTCAATTCCCCGGTCAGGGCACATACAAGAACCAACCAATGAATGCCTAAATAACTGAAACAACAAACTGATGTTTCTCCTTTTCTCTCTAAAAATCAATAAACAAACAAATAAATAATATAATTATTTAAAAATAAAAATAAAATCTATACATATTTCTCACGCTATTGTTTATAACAACCACAATAATAGACAAAATAGTTAACATAGGTTGTTTTATTATATTCCATATTTTAAATTCTTTATACAAATTGACTAATTTAATCTTCACAAAACTCCATAAGGTATTTATTATCATTCTTCTCATTTTATAGGCAAAGAAGATGAGGCATTGACAAGTAAATTAGTTACCCAAGGTCATGCAACCAGGAAAGGGTATAACCAGGATCTAAATGTAGGCAGCTTAATAACATAGATCGCACTCTTGACATCTCTATCAAAAGAGTATGTGGACTAAATGTCCAACCATATAGTTGTGTGTTTTGTTTATTTGTTTTTGGGTTTTTTTTTTTTTTTGTATTTTCCTGAAGTGAGAAGCAGGAAGGCAGAGAGATAGACTGCCACATGTGCCTGACAGGGATCACCTAACATGCCCACCAGGGGGCGATGCTCTGCTCATCTGGGTCGCTGCTCTGTTGCAACAGGAACCATTCTAGCACCTGAGGCAGAGGCCATGGAGCCATACTCAGTGCCCAGGTCAACTTTGCTCCAATGGAGCCTTGGCTGCGGGAGGAGAAGAGAGAGACACAGAGAGAGGCAAAGGGGAAGAGTGGAGAAGCAGATAGGTCCTTCTTTGTGTGCCCTGGCTGGGAATCAAACCTGGGACTTCCATATGCCAGGCCAATGTTGTACTGCTAAGCCAACCGACCAAGGCCCCAACCATATGGTTTTGGTAAATAAGATAAGGTATAACTATATAATTATTAAATAAAATGTTCTCTAAATCTATAATGATGTGAGAAAATAGTTACGAAAATAAGCATGGATTATTGTGTGTAGGTCATACATCATAATCTGAATTTAACAAGTCCACATACATATATGTAAATACATACAGACACATAGGCATGTATGTATTAAAGCAAATGTTAGAAGGAAATAGTGTAGTGTTAATAAAGATTTTATAACAGTGGCCCTATTACTACATGACTTTTATTTTCTTCAACATACTTCCCCATATTATATATATATATATTTTCCTGCAATTGTGTCTTTATTTTACAATCTTGGGGGAGTGAAACATTTTTAAAAGTTATACTTCTATCTCAAAATTGCTAATTAATTGACTATACAATTATACAATAAGTTCATAATAAAAATAATCATAAAGACTATGACAAAATGTAAATATAATATGTTTTCAAAGATTTCTTTTCACCAAGGAAGATTTGCAATTTTCCCTATTTAAATCCCAAAGTTTGAAAGATCTTGTTTATTTGAAATGAAGGCTTTTAAATATTTTTACCCATTTAGAAAAGTACTCAAGATATACAATTTCAAGATTCCTGCCTATATGAGAGAACTGAGGAAGCCAACTTGATTTGCTAGGTTTCCTGCCCAAAGCAAGGAAACATGGTTATGAATTGAGTTCAATCAAGCACGGTACCACCAGGCTTTCAACAATGTTGACAATTACTTAAAGATTCTTATTTCTAAGTTCACAGAGGGTTTTAAATTTGGAACCAACTCTGAAAGTGGCTTGAAAAACTGTCAAGTGAAAAAGCCAAGTAGAAAACTGTAATCACATTTGAAATTCTCCAATAGTTTGTAATACATTCAACTGTAAGGAACAGAAAGCTCATCAAGCGGAACCAGGCACTACCTGACATGCATGTCTCTACATGTACAAATTCACTTCATCCCCACCACAGTGCCAGAGGGTTACAGATAGAGAAAAGTAGGAATACAGTGGTTCAGAAATGTATACAAAGACGCACAGTTATGAAACAAGAGATCTGGGATTCAAACCCAGACATTGGATTGTAGGATCTCTCCCTCCTTAACTCAACTATCCTATCTACGGAAAAGGCAGGGATGACCACATTATCAGGAAAGCATTCACTGTGACCTGGATTTCTTCCATAGTTCTCGCACACAGGGAGTTTGTCATTTGAAAGCTGAGCTAATGGAGCACTCTCTCCTGTCTGAAGGAAGGTTGAATGACATGCCTTCCTCCTAGCAGGAAAGAATCGGCACATGAAACAAAGAGACACTGTTGCTCTCCTCCTGAGCTGCTTGAAGGGCAGATAATTCCTGGTCCATCCATAACCATGTGTATCATTAAATACCCTGAGCCCAGGGCCCAGGCTGGGAGGGCTGTGGAGGCTATTAGTTGTCAATAGTTGTGAGCGTAGACTCGGTCAGTCATTGGCTCCTCCTAGTGGCTCTTAGGCCTTCAATCAGGGAGACAACAGAGGTGTTGCTGTCCGTGATGGATGAAAGCCTTGATTGATGGACTGCCTGAAGTTTCCTCTGAAGTGACAAAACCTTTCTTCACCTCGCAAGCCACAGGATGTCACCACTCAGAGGAAGCTGCTTCACCCCTAAACAGAGAATCTGAATAGGTCAACAGACTACATTTGCATAACCACAACAGAGCATTTGGCATTCAGGAGAGATGGCCAAGCAACTCTTTATAGATAATTCTGTCTGTTGATAGAGCCCAATCACAATTATGTTCTCTTCTGAAGGTAAGTAGAGACATGAATAACCTCAAAAGGCAAATAATATAATGAAAATTTAAATTTGACTTTTAATCATCTCTTGCTCTTGCATGTGAATAAAGACACACATCTTCCATGCTAAAGTTTAGCCACTTCAAATAAAATAACAAGGCTGCACCTGCAGAAAAAATGAAAAAGGTGAGGGGAGCCTGGGAAGCTATCCAGTTTCCCCATCCTGCCCTCCCACTCCAGTCTTCTTTAGAAACTACTCCCTGCGGTGAATTACAGATTTCTCTCAGACTGATGCAAGCGCTCACATTCCCCAGACCTTCACCCAATTGGGCGAAAAGTTCAATGTTTGAATATGGAAGGATGTCTAGGCAATAAAAATAAGCCAAAATTGCTGAGATGTCATTATACAGCAGGCATCATTAATAAACTTGAAAGCACATTTTTCCTTGGGTAAACTCACTCTAAAATAATCTACCCATAGATAATCTAGGGTAGCTGCAGATAGGTAAATCTAGGCAATACTGAAAAATGTAATTAAGGCAATCTCTTTATTCTATCAAAGTGCAAGTACAATCAAATAAGAAGACATTTCAGCTACCAAGATTGCTGCAATGAGTCAATCACCTAGTTCAGCGATTTTCAACATTTTTCATCTCGTGGCACACATAAACTAATTACTATATAAAATTCTGCGGGACACCAAAAGATATACTTCTTGCTTATATAACCAAGAAAAAATGTAAGTATAAATTTGATTCATGCACACTGAACAGCTATTGTTGAGTCGGCTGCTGTCATCTTCTATTTGACAATCTAAGGGGAAAGAGGTCAGTGTCCCCGACTAAACAATCAGGTATTGCATGTTTTAAAAATTCCCATGACACACCAGTTAAAAATCACTAACGTAGTTTGACACGTGACCCGTAAGCTTTGCCATCAGTAGGCTTTAACATCCCACTTCTTTTCTTGCACTGGAAACTGACATGGTTGAAATGAGAAGGTTATTCCAAACATTTGTCCCATTTAACCACCCAATGTTGATTAGAAATACAAGAACACACTATTCCCATGTGTGCAAACTCATACACACTCATACTTCTACCCAGGGGCAGCATTAGAGCTATAGGAATAATTTGACCTCTCCTAGAATCCCCAAATCCTAGAAAATCGGCAGCTCCACTGTAAGATTTTCTGTAAAGAGAGTTGTGTCTAGAAAAAAACTATGATTCTAGAGGCAGAAATAAATCTAGGTTAGTATCCTTTCTCTCCTCTAGGACATGGTTTTCCCTTAAGCAAATGATATACCTGTAAGCTCCAGTCTGAAAAGCACCACTACTATGTAATTCGCAAGCCTGCCTATGGGAATGAAAGAAGCCCATATATAAACTGCTCACCTTTCTCTGGCACAACACAGGTGCTGCAGATGCTTAGTGTCCTTCTTCTCTTCTCTTCTTGACAAGATCTTGTTCCGGTGAATCTCTAGGGAGACAGGGAAAAAGGAGACAGGCTCCTGAGAATCTTAAGATCCCTGGAGTCTTCTTTTCTTACCTGGCACTGGTTAGAAATGGTCTGGTAAGATTTTCTTTTACTCACATCTTGGAATATTCTTTGTCTTTATAGAGTAGTAGTCTCCCAGAATGAGTCCACCTCGCATACCCCAGCCTGTTTTCAACACTCAACTCGCGTTTTCTGCAAATCAACTCTTTCTTGGGTTCCCAGGTTATGTCCTTATTCACTCATCCATTCATTCAATGGGTACCGTGTTCTAATCTCCTATGGGGAGTATAACTGTGACTGACAGTTTGGTTCCGTTTTCATAGAGATTGTGTCCTTGAGGAGGAGACAGAAAAGAATTAAGCAGTCGCGGAAGTAGTTTAATTGCTACTTGTGTCATTGTACGAGTGTTGTGAGAATAGAGGTAGAAATGTTGGGGGAGCAGTCACCCTCCATGGCCTCTGAGAGGGAGACCAGTGGGCCAAAGTGGGGACAAGCTTCCTAGCAGAATAACATCTTATGCAAAGTCCTCAGACAGACACAAAACCAGAGTAGCTGCTCAGTGGGACCCTTGGCACACTTTCCAAGATACATTGTCAGATTCTCTTTTCAAGATTCTAAACCCCTGTACAATTCTGAACTCCTTTTTGAGGACTTAATTGTATATATGATCTTCTCACAATAACGCTCTGTAACTTTCTCCCTATTTCCTGATTTATTAATTTATTTATTTATCTATCTATCTCAAGTTGTCTCTATGTGCAGAGGTTTGTTTCTGTAAGTAGCTAAATTCTTTTTCCCTTAACTGGAAAAATTAGAGGCGAATGCTGCCCGGCCTCCTGCTGCCTCGGGACCATGTCCTGTGTTTTGATCTGGGCAGGGTTTTTGTAACTTTGTTGGTCTTATGGATGCTCCTGTGGACAGAAGGCACCGGCCAAGTGCACGGGATGCCTGTGTCCCCAGCCTCACTCTAGGAAGCTCACAGCCCAGTCACCTCTTGTTGATATTGTAAATATAGTCACAAGGAAGCCTCCTGAGTTGTCCTCATATGCACCCCTGAGGGATGGAGCATTCCTCCACGTCCTGCAGTGTTCGTTGTAAGTTTACAGGCAGATGCGCTCCTGAGATGAGCCCCCATTCTGCACAGGTCAGCTTGGGGAAGGAGCTGCCCGGCTGCTGGTGGCTGCCGCTTTGCAGCAGAGAGTCCCAGCTAGCTTTTCCTCCTCCAGGGCAGCACGGAGTTTCCTCCAGCGGAGGCTCCGGAAGACAACTCCAGCTACCTCCTGGCATTGTTTCCACCTTCCTTTTCTCCTCCTTTTCTCTCCCTCCCTCTCTCCCGCCCCACACAGATCCTGTGCTGACTAACATCCCCCGGTTTCTGTACCAGCGAATCGATCAAAAGGTCCCCTCCCACACAGTACAGCTCTCTCCCCTCGCCCACAGGGCTGCTGCCTGTGACATTTCCTGCATGCCCAGACTGAGCCTGTTTGGAAGGCTGCCGCCTCCTCCTATCAGTCTGGTCACCCCACTGGCAGCTGCCCCTGGAATCCGGACACTCTGCCATGTCAACACCAGCCTGGCTGATGTCCCTTAGCACTCATCTGCTGAACCCAAACTTCCCCTGCTGGCTCTCCGCCCTGTTTGAACGAGCTCCCAGTCCGAAAGGGCTCCCTGAAGCCTCAGCTTCAAGCGTCTCGGCACTTCCTTTCCGGCTAAAGGATGTTGGACCAGTTCCGTGGTCCTCAGTTCACAGAAAAGAAATTCGGTTCTGCGCGGTCTGTACCAAAATACCCTCAAATAGCCGTTCTTGCAGACTGGACCTACTGGCTTTGACACTGTCTTTGCTTTTTTATTTTTAAGACTATCTTTTCTCCTTCTGGGACAGAATGATGGCCTCAGGACTGGGGGTGAGGGGAGGGGGGTACTGGTGCATGTATTTCATCTGAACTTTGCTAAGGCATTTCTTTTTTCCAAATTCTTTCTCTGGCTAGGAAAAAAAGAACTTCTCTCTCATTGTGCGTTTCCCCACACTGATACTCACTTCCCACTTCTCTGGTTTCAACTTACAGGCAGCTGCACACGGACAGCAAGGCTGCTTATTACAGTAAATCTCAACTAACACCCAGGTGTAGACTAATGGGGAAATGCAGAAAACCACCAAGAAGTATGTTTTAAGTTCTTCATAGCTAAGGAGCAGGAGATAACCCCACTCACATGGTTGGTGCAACTTCCCGGCTGTCCTCTCTGCACCTGACACACACTTTTTTGATTTAATATTTTATGAATCTTAAAGACAAGATTATTCTTGACTTAGAGTACCTCCAGAATAAACAAGTATATCAAATGCACATATTAGGGTGTTCGTTATGACGCTCCCTTTGTTAGTTCCCCTATTAGAGACAATTCAAATTCTGAACACAGAATTGGCTAACCAAATTGTGGGATAACTGGGCAATGAAATACTATGAAAATATTAAAAATGGTAACATAAAAAATATATATTTTAATATACAAACATGGGCATGGAATATATAGAAAAACAAGATCGCACATTTATATGTATAGTGTAATAAATTTTCCCACATAGATTACATTTTGAAAGAATTTGTAAAATATTTTTTGTGTTTATCTCTGGATAGGTGTGTTTTGAGTAATGTATGTTTTTAGTTTCTCTGGTTGTTACTACTTTTACAATAAACATTTATGCTCATGTGAAAAGTTAATAGAAGAAAATATATCTGGGATATTTTCAATATCATTGTTTTTCTAAAAAATGGTAATTAATGACAAGGTACCACAATGTAGTTAGCCATTTCCCTATCTCAACATTTCTTTACGGAGGTTGAAAGGAAATGTGACATATAGACAAGAAGTACCTGACTAATTTAGGAACAAGCTGAGATTAGAATCCAAGTCCTCTTTTACAAGGTCCAAAATCCTATGATGCTTTTCAGTTGTTATAAGTCTAGGAAAGTCTATAATGCCTTACAAGGGTACAATGAATGTACATGTATGTGTTTGTTGGAATGCAGGTATTCAAAGTTTCACATTATAATTTAAATTTTTTTATTAGCTTTAGAGAAAAAGAGTGAGAGAGAGAAGAATAAATAGAGAGAAACATCAATTTTTTGTTTCATTATTTATGCATTTATTGGTTGGTTATTGTATGTGCCCTGACAAGGGATTGAATCTTGAACCTTGGCATATCTGAATGACTCTTTATTTAACTGAGCTATATGGCCAGGACACAGTATTATTTTTACAAGGATATTTTGAGGTTGGCTTGTAAAATGATCAGTTATACTTTTCTAAATCTCTATTGCCATCCCCTTGAACTTGAAAAATATTTTCTACTTTAACCTCGTCTCAGTTGGCTCTCTATTCATTCTTCTAAAACAATGGTTCTCAATAGGCAACATCAGCAATGCATGTGGACTCGTAAGAAATGTAAATTCTAGGGCAGTGGTTCTTAACCTTTTTTGAGGTACCGAACCCACCAGTTTCATATGTGCATTCACCGAACCCTTCTTTAGTGATAAATAAAATATGTATAAAATATGATTTTTTTTTCCAAATTCAAGACATAAGTATATGTTTTTTTACTGGTGCACGAAATGAGCCGTGCATGAACATCACTTTGCTCAAAGAACAAAACCAACAAAGTTCATGAACTCACAACAAATTACGGTATTACTTTATTCTGGCCTCCACGGCAGAGGCTTCTCCGAACCCCTGAGACCGACTCATCGAACCCCTAGGGTTCGATAGAACCCGGGTTAAGAACCACTGTTCTAGGGCCTCAACCTGCACCTGGGGGATCAGACTCTCCGGGGTGGGGCCCAGCCACTGTGATTCTGAGGTTTGCTTCAATTTGAGAATGTCTGCTGCACTAAACCACACCAGCAATGTCAACAGGCAAAACCCAGGTAAGACAAAACCCACCAACAGGAAAACTAAAGAATTCCTTATTTCTCGTTTCTCTCCTTCCTCCAATTGTCTTTATTTCTGCCTAAACTACTTTTTCTTTTCCCTGAGTAATCCTAAATAATAGATAAGACTGTAGATTCCGGAGTCAGCTTGCCTGGGCTTCAATCTCATTGCCTGATCTTGAGCGTACTATACTGTAATATGTATCACCTTGGTGTCCATTCCCTTGTCTATAAAATGGATTGAAAATCATAGTACTTACCTCCTAGCACTGTTATTCATACAAATTGGAGTGCCTGGTTATGATAAGCACATACAGGTGTGTTTTAGCCACCTTCCTTAACCCCCACCCCTAACATCTATGTTGTGTTTTGGGTCTGCCCCATCAGAACCACTATGGTCTGCATGCCCCGATTCCTATTCACACATACAGGTCCTGTGCTCCGTCTCCTAGATTTTCTAGGTTGCTAATAATTGTTTTTATTCCACTTTATATTAAAGATTAGTATATGTTCGAGTTCTAACCCCCAATTCCTGTGAATGTATTTTTATTAGAAACATTGTCTTTACAGACATAATCAAGTTAACATGAGGTTACACTGGACTCAAGTGGGCTCTAATCCAATGACTAGTGTCCTTCTAAGGTGAAGAAAATTTGAACACAGACACAGACAAGAAGACAGATATATGAAACTGAGATTTGAGTTATGTCGCCATAAACCAAGAAAATTCAAAGTTGTCAGTAAACAGCGGAGTTAGGAAGGGGCAAGACAGGACCCTCCCTTAGAGCCCTCAGAGACAGCAGAGTCTGCCAACACCTTGATTTTGGACTTCTGGCTTCCAGAATTGTGACAAAATAAATCTCTGTATTTTCCAGCCAGTCAGTTTGTAGTAATTTGTTACAGCAACCCTGGGAAACCAAAACATTAATGGTTTGAAATATGGGTCCTGTAGCTCACATATATAAATATCCTCCTTAACTGGAAGATATGTTTTCAGTATTTTTAGTAATATATGGAATAGCAGGAGCCTTGAACTTGAAGTCAAAAGTCCTGGCTCTAAACCATAACGCTAATATTTCCTGGCTGTGCACATTTGTATAGGTTCTTAAGCTCTCTGGGCTTAATCTCCTAACATATAAGGTTGCCAGATAAAAATACAGAACACCCAGTTGAGTACGTGTTTCAGATCAATAACATACCATTTTTCATGTAATTACATTCCATTCAAGGGTATCTCAGGGGACATACTTATCCTATAAGATAAATATTTATGTATGTGCAAATCAACATTAACTGGAAGTTTTGTGATTTTATTTGCTAATTCTGAAATGCCCACTCACATGAAAATACAGTAAATAATGTCTAATTTGCACTCTTATTAAACAAATGAGAGAGAAATTATATGTGAAAATGCCTGTTACTTTTTAACTGCCCAGTAAATGTAAATATTGCTAAATCAGCAGAAATGATCTTTGAGAGACTCAGGTAGAGAACATAAGCGTTTCGGAGACAAAGTCTCACGCCATCACTCAGATACTACTCATATCCACTTGCATAAGCGTGATTTATCTGGTTTAATTAGAAGATGGGGGTTGAAGGTAGCGAAAGATAAGATCATGGGTAGCAGCTAATGGAAACACACGTAACATGTATTCATATTACATATATAATTATATATTTGCATCTGTTTTTTATAGCTTTCCTTTATATCCTGTACTGCCAAGTATACATAATTATGGTACAATAATATTATAATGAAATTGTAACATATCAGCAAGTTATAATATATCACAGTGTAAAGAACAATTATAAAAAGCAGAGACACAACACTTGCAAAGCTATAGTATAGCATCAGTTAGCATGGAGGAAAAGCAGCCTTATGCAGCTAGAACTCCCAAGCATATCATGATTTCATCAATCATGGAGCAGTGATTAATGATAACTGCAACTCTGTGTCACTGGATAAAGGTTAACTTGTGATTGTTAGTCTGTCTCTGTGAAAGCAGGGCTGTATGAAGCATTTCAAACAAAACAACAAAATCTAAGTGGGCTTAGGCAATATAAGAGTAATTTTCATTTATCTAGACATTTTACTGCTCAGTAGATGAAATCTTAGCATATCTTAAGAGTGGTCTTTCAGAAACATAAGGCCTGAATCGAAAAATTTAATGCAATGGTGAATATTTCTACTACTTCATACCTTTGGGAGCCCCTCAACTGACAACTAAAGATAGTAACTTATTTTTGCCTCCGCAGATAACAAGTCTGCAAAAAAGTATTTTTAGATTACTAATTTCAAGTCAAAGCATAAATATTGAGTTATTCATTAACTAATGATTAGTAGAGAAAAGTTAAAATTATATAAGGCAAAGAAGAAAATTCTCATGAATAAAAGTTCTACTGCGGTCACACTGTTCTCATCCCTAAATGCCAGATTGCAATTCCAAGTACAGGGCCAACTTCTATGAACCTAATATTTGCAGACCCCATCAATAGTTATTGACTATTGAATAAAATGAAATAGAAAATACAATTTTTCAACTCAAGAGCTTAGAAACAGAAAATATGTATCCATGAAGCCATGTATAAATAAATAATATTACCCTTATAACAATAAAATTTTATACTTTTAGCCTGCAATTGTCAACTTGTCTGACAGCAGAAATCCCTCTTTTTTTTAAATTTCAGTAAATATTTATTAATATTCACTGGGACATCCTTTAAAAACACTGGGTTAGATAACACCCACCAATACCTGAGTTCTAAGCATTATCTCTGGTCTCTTCTAACCAAACCTTATTAAATTGAACCATATTCAAATAATCACTACAAGTTTTCAGTAGCAATAATTTTTAAAAGTGAAATGTGTATAACTCAAGAAGAATATAAAATTTTATTGAGTATTAAAATTTCTTCAGAATTTCTATTCCTATTATTTTAATTTTATTTAGAAAATTAAATTTAACATTTCTATTTTATCTAAAAATTAAATAGATTTAGCAAATATTTAATATAGAGATCAACATACATATGTGTATGTATACACATATATATGTAGATATATAAAATAATGTGCACACTCTAGGGCCTATACTCAGAGTGTTTTATCTTAAAGGAGTGTAAGGTTATTTATTAATTTACTTACTTATTAATTATTGTGTGTCTGTGTACACAATTTAAATTAAAAGCAACCACTGCTGCTAAAAATCTTGAGGTGTCCTTTCTTCATTCTATTCCATTGCTTTTCTTTATTACATGTAGGTCTATTTCAAGAGATTACAAGTTTTTAAAAAGATCTTTGTGTCCCCCTGAGGCATTATAGCATTAGGGAGTCAACAAAGGTTTGTGGAATAAGTGAAGAGTGAGTCAATGAATTTTCAAGCTCGAATGGTTAGCCTGAGTCCCATACAAAAGAAACCTGAAAGAGCAAATCACCTTTCTGCCCATTTTGACTCCTTCTATCAAATCCATACCCTAGCCAGCCAAATCTCCCTTACCTTGCTTTGTCCTGTTCGCTTTACGGAGGAGGGGGAGCCAGTTTTTTCTTTGTATCAGTTTCTGTCTGGTCTTCAAAGCTTCCGTATATGAGAAGGCAGAAGATAATCATAGCTAGAAATTATAAACTATGGGAACATGTAAAAATTGTAATTATTTATTGAGAGAAAGATAATTAACTGACAGATGCCTTGCCCTAATTATAACACTGTCAATTACTTGGCCCCATTGATGAAGATCTCAAACTTTTCCATATCGTTTTGCTGCTCAAATTAGTATGTGTAGAATATTTTTCCCCACTCCCTTCATTAGACTAATGTGTTTCCCCCCTTGGAAGTTCAGAAATGATTACAGAGTCTTGTTCCACTGTGTAACCCTGCTCCTGCAGGCACTTTCCCATGGAAGACAAAGGCGTGAAACAGCTCTCCAGATTATCTGCGTCTGCATGATCTGGATTGTTTCATATATACCTTAATTATATAAATTTAAAAATAAGTAAATAAAGATTATGTCCAATTGCTCAATGTAAAGACTAAGAAAGGTCCACAGGAGAGGTCAGCGATAGAGAAAAGACTTGCTATGGACAAGACCTATTGAATATTAAAAAAAATAAGAAGTACTCCTTTTTTGGTTAGGTCTTGCGGGACAGGATAAACAAGTCTAGGACTGTTTACAAGTAAATGACTTTTTCAAGTTCTTTCAAATTGCTCAGGGATGGAAATGCTGGTTATGTGCGAAGACTGCCAAGGACACAGAAGAGACATGGTGGTGATTTACCCATTTGTTTATATTTTATATTGTGCCATGGAGTGAAGAAAAGAGGGCTAGTTCGGTCTTGAATTATGAGTTAGAGAAGATATTGAGTTGTGGGTTGGTGAAATCACACCTAGAATAACCACAGTCAAGTTAGGGCATCACAGCCACAGAAAAAAGGCAGTGAGGTGGATTGGAAGGAGTTCAGAGACGAGAAAAAAGAATGATAAAGATATTGGAAGACATGACTTACATGGCAAGATTGATGCACCAAACTATCTATTCATAAGTATAGCTTGCCAGAGGGATGACTAAGGTGACGACATGATTATACTTGAAAAGCGTAAACAACCAAGGAGCAGAAAGATAACTAGGGTTGGAGGTGCTCATAACTTAGAGATGAATAATTAATGTTCTCAAGGGCAGGAAGGAAAATGTTAGTCTGAATATCAGGGAACAACTGCTCACAAAGAGCTTAATTAAACCAAATGGGATCCTTTTTTTAATTTTATTTTTTTTTTATCAATTGGTTGTTTTTAGATAAGGCAATATGTTAGAGAAAGAAGAAAAGAAACAGCTTCAGCGAATAGAGGGTAAACCCACAATGACTTTGCCTTCCTGGAACCAGGGGGTCTTCAGAAGAAATCTTCCCAGTAAAACAGAGCTAATCAAAATTATTTTTTATAATTATAATATTGATGTCAAATCATCCATGAGCTACTAGGGATAGAATAAATAACCTCTGAAATTGTGATATAACCCTATCCTACTGCTATATTAAAGAGTTAAATCTTTTCTAGAAAATATAACAGACTGATAGCCCTGGCCAGCTGGCTCAATGATGGAGCTTCGGCCTGGCATGTGGAAGTCCTGGGTTTGATTCCCAGTCAGGGCACACAGAAGTGCTCATCTGCTTCTCCACCCTTCCCTGTCTCCTTCCTCTCTATCTCTCCCTTCCCCTCCTGCAGCCAAGGCTCCACTGGAGCAAAGTTGGCCCAGTTGCTGAGGGTGGCTCCATGGCCTCCACTTCAGGCGGTAAAATGGCTTCCATTGCAGTGAAACCACGTCCCAGATGGGCAGAGCATCGCTCCCTGGTGGGCATGCCGGGTGGATCCCTGTCAGGCACATGTGGGAGTCTGTCTCTCTGCCTCCCCATTTCTCACTTTAGAAAAATACAAAAAAAAAAAAGAAAAAGAAAATATAACAGACTGACAAGTCATAATTCATCATTCTTTTTAGGGGTACTAATTCCATAAAAAGTGCCTGATTCCCTAGTCTTCTGTTTTTTCTTCTCTTCTTCTTTACAATAAGTCCCTGAAATGAGAAAATCTAAAAAGTCTTATAAGATTAGAAAAACTAATAAATTACTTTTTGAGGCCACTCATCTTCTTTTGATAAGTATGCATGTTTAAAACCATACTTTAATCAAATATTCTTTTCTCCCTTTCTCTCTTTCAGATACCCTGATAGCCCAGGGGTCAGCAAACTTTTTTTGTAAGGACTGGAAAGCAAATTTTTCAGGCTATGCACATCCCATGCTCTTGCCAGGGAGTCAACGCTGCTGTTTCAGGGCAATCAGCTTTGGACAATACTTAAGTGAATGTGTGTGACCATGTTCTGGTGACACTTTATTTATGGACAGAAATTGGAATTTCATATCATTTTAATGGGTCATAAAATATTGTTCTCTTTCTCCCCCACTATTTAAAAGTAGTTTTTCTTTTAAATGTATACTTTATTAGCTCAAAAGTGGTACAGAAAAAGATCCTGGACTAGATTTCCAAATGTGATGAATGAAGAGTGTTTTCCACTTTATTACCAACCACATTATTTATTATAGGAATCAGAAGCTTTTGATTATAAAGTTCACATATTAAAATATCTGAATAAAAGGTAATTAGGGAGAAAAAGTTCTTCAGTCATAATTTGACTGATAGAAATCTATGAAAAACAATGATGATGACCCTGATAGTGACAAGAAAAATATCTCATTATTTGATAAAATTACCCTGGAGCTGCTGCTGTACCAACTACTTTTACTTGACTGAACCTAATCAGGTAGGTTTCCCAAAAAGTAAAGAACAAGAGAATAAAAAATGGAAATATTCTCTGCCTAGTCTATGCTTTTGTTTCTTTTTCAAATTTGTCTAAAGAAAAGTAACACAAAATTCCCCCTTGTGCCCCTAGCCACCGAGACCTACTTTTTTGGATATTTAAGCCACACAGGCACTTTTTCTGCCAGTTAGACAATCTGTTGATAAAGCATAGGGTATTTTCTTTTATTTCTGACTCACTACAATGTAGGTGAAATGTTACTAAAAGATGAAAAATTAAAACAAATAAATGCAAAACTCACCATTAAGGTTAATTAGGTATTTTTATAAATCAGAATGTCCATCAAAATTGCTATTCTGGAACACTGTAAAAGTAAGAAGTGTCCAGAGCTCAAATGTTTTTCTCAATGGAATTTTTTTTCTTTTTCTTTATCTTTTTTTTTAGGTAAGAAGAGGGGAGATAGTGAGGCAGACTCCTACATGTGCCCGACTGGGATCCATGTGGCAACCCTATTGTGGGCTGGTGTTTGAGTACTGAGCTATTTTTAGCTTCTGAAGCTGATGTGCTCTGATTAACCTAGCTAACCTCAGTCCCCGGGGCCACACTAGAACCAATTGAGCCATGGATGTGGGAGGGGAAGAGGGAGAAAAAGGGGAGAGAAGAATAAGCAGATGGTCACTTCTCCTGTGTGCCCTTACCCGGAATCTAACCCGGCACGTCCATATGCCAAGCGACGCACTATCCACTGAGCCACTAGCTAGGACCTGGAATTACTTTCTTAAAATTGCTGCCTCAAATGGTGCCCCAGAGAAGCTACAGCCTAAATGTTTATCCTGTTCTGTCTAGTAGAGAAAGGCTTGTTATCTGGAGCTCTCAATTCACTTCAGTAAAATAGGCTTACAGCCTGACCAGGCAGTGGCGCAGTGGATAGAGCTTCGAACTAGGATGTGGAGGACCCAGATTCGAAACCCCAAGGTCACCAGCTTGAGTGAGGGCTCATGTGGTTTGAGCAAGGCTCACCAGCTTGAGCCCAAGGTCACTGGCTTGATTAAAGGGTCACTCGGTCTGCTGCAGCCCCCAGTCAAGGCACATATGAGAAAGCAATCAATGAACAACTAAGGTGCCGCAATAAAAAATTGATGCTTCTCATTCCTCCCTCTTCCTGTCTGTCTTTCCCCGTCTGTTCCTCTCTCTGACACACACACACACACACACACACACACACATACACACACACACACACACATACTTACAAATAAATGTGTATCTTTGCATGTAAATTACCCTCCCATTCAGCTTTATGTAGTTTAGTAAAAATAAGTTGGGGTTTTTCCTAGGATTTATAGAATCAGTTTGTTTTTCAATGTATTTCCATAGGTTTACAGCATCAAACCTGGCACTGCTCAATAAAGTCAATGAATAACTGCATTATAATTTTGAATGTTTATCTTGTTACTAAGGTAACAAATTTACCCCTGGGGGAAGAAAATATTTTAGAGCACATGCATAAAATGAAAAAAGGAGAAAAGCACCTACATTTTAGCTGTGATAAGGCCTATGGAATTATTAGCATTTTCTAAATCACATAGAGCAATGAGAGCTTATGATAGTAGAGCAGTCTTTGCAAAATGCTTGCCGAGCTTGATGGTTGTCAACAGCTTAACTGCACCTTCCGTACCCCTACAGGTCGCATGTGGTAAAAAGAGAAAATATTGTGCATTCTAGAAAATGTGCGTACTAATTTCTATAAATGTATATGGCTTATGAAATAAAATTTGATGAGTTTCCAGATCCTTAGGAAAATAAAAATGAAAAATCCACGAAAGTGAAGACACATTGAGGTTTTTAAGAACAAATGGACTTGGTTGACTCAAGCCTTGATGTATTAAAACAGAGAGAGACCCAACTAGGTGCTCAAGGACATAGGGATAGGAAGAAAAAACAAAATATGTGATACAGAGCACCGAACAATAGGAATCTTTGTTTCTCTTGCTCCATTTCTAGGTAATCGGGGCCAGAACTGGTACAGATTATTGTAAAAATCAAGCTTAGACTAATGTTTGAAAGCAAGGACTCAGGAGCCTAGATTCAAACCCAAGCTCTACTTACTACTCAACAGCTGTGTGTCCTTTGGCAAGTTAGTTGACCTTTTTGTGGCTAAGTTTCTTCATGTATAAATGTGGGTAGTACCTACCTTATAAAGTTATGAGGACTCATTGGCTGTATATTCATAAAATACCTAGAACTATACCTGATTGAGAATAAAAACTAAATAATTGTTTGACAATCAAATAAAAGGGTTGCTTGACCCTTTATTGTCTCTTCTCTGTTTAGTTGCCAAGTTCCTTAAGTTTCACAAGAGCTCTTAGGCCCACCTTGATTCCCACTCCAAGTAGGCCCAACCCCTATCCCATGCCCTCATCCCATTCAATAACTTCTTCTTTTCCTCTCATCAAATCTTGCCTTTGCCACATCAGCTTGCTACATCTGATAAGCTACTAAATAATTGCTAACATTTTTGAAGTGCAAGTTATGCTCTAAGATTCAATGCCAAGCTCTTCCAATATAGCATATCATTTCATTTCACTGAAAATCGCAGGGCAAAGATTGTCATCCTATACTAAGGTAAGGTAAGTGATGCTCAGAAAGATGAGTAAACGACACAAACAGGAAATCGGCAAAGGGCAGGCCGATACAGGGTCTAAATAAAGGTTGAAGGACCAGGGGCGGCCCTCTCCATCACCGCATATGCCTATTGGCCCACTCCCTCCACTGCGAATCAAACTGAGGGCCAATGTGGAAGCCCACACCGCTCTGGTTCCACATACACGTTTTAACAGAGGCCTCTGTGTATCATGACTAAATTTCTATTTTAAATTTCTAACAAACTAATGGAGCAGTGTTGGACTAATGGGGAGTTTTAGACTATATTCAAGTCATCCACTCTCATGGGACTGTAGTCATTATTTCCTTTGAAGAGTGTACGGCTTTAATAGAACTAGGGCAGATTTCTCCTGTGGCAGGAACCACAAAGGGTGTTTATATTTCTTTCTTAGTGGAGACAAGACCTCTTTCAGCCCTAAATCACCTAAGTACTGTGTCTTCATTACTTGGTATGGAACTATGTGCAAGCCAAGTGTGTGTGTGTGTGTGTGTGTGTGTGTGTGTGCGCGCAAGCGCGTGTGTTGGGGGTATGTGAGAAGATCATTCTAATAAGGAAAAGCTTTAAGGTTTGGGAATAAGTGAGGACCTTCTTTCTATTCCCATCCTTACCCTTCCTTGGAATCTATGCCTTTGGTAGATAAAGAGAAAAAAACAAACATTGACCTGCTAACAGTGTCCTCTTCAGGTGATCTCTACATATCACAATTAACTATGCATTTCTTTACTGAATATTTTCCTGATAAGTGTTTAGCTTCATCAGATGAAAATAAAACCACTACTTGTTCGTGGAGCTTTCTACATTATTTGATCACCCTTCAGAAGGAGAAAAAACAATGAATGGCCTGCTTTTGAGGTAGGGAGTAGCTAGCTGCTGAGAAGAGGGGCTAGCTTTAGCAAAGACAGATAATTAAATCAGTTTAGGAAGTCAAGTGGGTGACTAAGTCCACCGTTGTCAAGTGTGACCATTTTTCTAATCTGTATGTTCAGATGTTGAAGTGGTAGTTCTTTCAGACTTCCCACTAACACTGTATGTTAGAAAATACTACGCTCATGAATTCAAATTTGAAAATGACTTCTCCAGCATAACCTTAGAAACAAGTAAAGTCGAAAAACAAAATTAAGGAAATGCAAATTACTCTTCTCCTCCCTGACCAAGATGCAGGGGTCACTAGGTACAAACTATCATGAACATACGTGCCCAACTAGCCCAGTTATATTTTTTCACATTATCAATCATTCATTTGCCTATTATTCATTATAGTGTGTTTAATTTTAAAGTTAATTCCCCAGATAATTTTATGATTTATGGACACGACATTGTCTCAAAAAAAAAAAAAAAAAAAGCTTCAATTGAACAATAATTAATCTGGGGTTTGAAACTGTCTTTACATTGAGTTTGGATGAGTGCATTATCAGTCCATTAACTGGGTCTAACTTTTGAATAAATTAAAAGGAAAAAAATAGACAATATTATTACATTTCCAGTAGAGAAAATTCTCAAGAGCCAAATGTGTCTTTAATTTGGGAAGAAATTGCCTATCCCATGAAGGAGAAGCATAATTTAAGTGTCTACAATGTTTCATTATGCATGGTCTCTGGGGAAGGTATTCTCAACCACATTTTATGGGGATATGAGGGAATCGATGTACAGAGCCATTATGCAACCTGCCCAAGGACCATACACACTTAGAGAGGTCAAGATGTCCTGCTATGCTCCTCTCCTGCTCCACCTGGTACTCGCTGACCTATTTTGAGGGGTCCAGGAATAGGCTAAGAAAGATCTAACTTAGGGATCTTTTGCAGAGACTCCTCCTCTTATGAAGTTCTTCTCTGGGCTCCTTCTCATACCTGGGTCTCAGCTGCAATCCCTTGAGTCTTTCCATGATGACTCCACCTATTAGTTCTCAGCATGCCTTTGTTTGTCTCACAGCACTTGACTTTAAGAAGTATGGATTTACTTTATGGTTTTCTGCCTTCAACCTTCACTTACCCACTAGAATGAAAATATCAAGAGAGCAGGACACTTGCTTCCTTTTGATACACTTCATTGTACAGCCAACATGTGTTATGACCTCTAATGCATTAAGGGCTCTTGGTATTTTTAATAGATAAAATGGGGGGTGGGGGATGGGGGAAGGTGAGAGTGTTGGATGGGAAAGAGGGTCCCTGGCTAAATTCTATCTGGATTGATAGACCTTGATGTCCTAGATGGAGAGAGCATCTGGGATCACTTGCAGCAGATAGGAACCTTGGCCATGAGGATGAGAGATATGTGATACGCTGAGGGGTATAAACCATCAGTAAGTGCTGAAGGGCAGGGTCAAGGACTTGCTGTCAGTCAGTGATTAATCTGAAGAACTTCTCTCCACAGAGAAGAACCTGCCCACTCCCTGCCTACAGGGCCACAGATGCTAACCCCATTAGTCATCTACCCAGAGACTTGGTTTCCTTTCTGGGAAAGTATTCAACCTTCACCTTTGCGCTACATATTTTCCTTAAATGGTTTTCTTAATTTTATTTTCTTTTTGTCATTCTTTTTTCATTTTATTGCTTAGTTTTTAAGATGTTTGTACTTACTAATCACCTTATTCTAATTATAGTCCCACTTATCTCTCATGCTTAGTATTATTTTTAATATTCTGATATTTTTTATAAAAAATATTTATAAACTCTGGCTGGTTACTCAGTGGTAGGGTGTTGGCCCAGTGTGTGAATGTTCTGGGTTCAATTCCCAGTCAGGGCACACAGGAGAAGTGAACATCTGCTTCTCCACTCTTCACCCTTTACCTTTTCTCTCTCTCTATCCTCTCCTGCAACCATGGCTCAATTGGTTCAAGCTAGTTGACCCCAGGCATGGGGAGATGGCTCCCTGTCCTCTGTCAGGTGTTAAAAATAGCTTGGTTGCTGAGCAATGGAACAAGACCCAGCTGGGCAAAGCATTGCCCCATAGGGCACTTGCCAGGTAGATGCTGGTTGGGTGCACGCAGGAATCTGTCTCTCTGCCTCCCCTCCTCTCATTTAATAAATAAATAAATACATTTATAAGCTTTATTTCATCTTTTTAATGTAATTGTGTTAACCAGAGCTGCCATAAAAACACCATAGAATCCAAATGTCTTCAAACTTTTTATAAAAATGGCCCACTTTTGCAGTTCTGGTCAACCTGGTCCATACCTCTTACTGGTAGGCGTTCCAGCTTTCATGATGGGCAGTAGTGGAGCAACCAAATGGCTCGCGATTGGCCCACTGTAAAGCCAGTAGTCAAGGCCGGGATCAGAGCCACCGGACCCGTGCAGGTTCACATTGGATTCGAACAGTTGGTAATGAAACACAGGAGCCACGAACTGGTGAGCCATCAGCTTTAATTCTAGCTTGCACCCAGCGGGCAAGCAAAAACACACACTGGGCTCCAAAACACACTCATTCAGTGCTCACAAAGCTACTGACTTATCCGAGTTTCCTAGAATCAAAGGTTTCTAGCTCACCAGACTTATTCACCTCTGTTTCCCATCTCCTTCTCCAGCACAAACTCTGCACGAACTTGGCTTTTTCCTCAGCACTCTGCCATCTTGGCTGCTTCTCCTGGCCTCCATGAGACCTTACTCTGCTCTCCTTTCTAATACCTCAGGAACCAAGAGAGAGAGAGAGAGAGAGCTACTGGTCTCTCCCGCTTTATAGCATAGGCTCAAAACCTTTAATCCAATTATACAACCAAGAAAGTCTCTGTATAATGGGATTCCTCAGGAGAGTGCAGCACCCTACATCATCCAATCAGTCAAGGGTGTGGGGAAGAGCTTACTCTTAAACTAAGCCTTAGGCTACAACGACCCGGCCTGCCTACAGCCTGTTCCAGAGCACACATTAATATCAACGAACTTCCATGTGGGCAGGGCCATCTTTAACAAAGTGAGCATAATATATTTTATCTGCCCAACACCCAGCATGAAAGCTGGAACGCCCACTAGTGGGCGGGAGGGACCATGTAGACCAGCACTGCAAAACTGGGTGTTTTTTATAAAAAGTTTGAAGATGTCTGGCAATAAACATTTAAACAATAGAAATTTTTGTCTCAGTCCTGGAGGTTAACAATCCTAGTTTGAGTCCTGGCATGAAAAGGTTCTGGCAAGAACTCTCTTTCTGGCTTGTTGATGGTCATCTTCTCACTTTTGTGGTGGAAAAAGAAATAAAACGAGCTCACTGGTATCTATTTTTCTGAGGAATCCCATCATAAAGCCCCCCTCTCATTGTTTCATCTAGACCTAATTATCTCCCAGAGGCTCCATCTCCAAACACACTACCTTGGGGTTAGAACTTCAACACATGAATTGAGCCCCATTGAATTTTTAACAATTTTATAGCAATTTAATTTTTTCTTTTTGACTTTTTAATTTTTTCTTTTCACTTTGTATTATTTACTCATTAATACAGTATTCCATTTAGGATGTCAAATCATAATTTTTGTTTTCTGTATTTTCTTTAGAGGTTTGTAAATGGAGGAGACACAAAACTACTTACTTATTTGTTACAATAATGTTGAGCAGGAAGATACAGCTACCGACCCACGAGAGGATTTCCACGGATGGAGGACCATGAAGAGCATCTCAACAATACTTGCCGTTTTAGTTCTTCAGCCAAAAGGTTTCAGGGTAAAGGCAATAGACCCTGGGGAGGTGAAGGACAAATGGTATTTTCTCTCAACAGCACATAGGAAGCCACAAGACAATGTGAAGCAAAGGAAAATAGAGTTGTAATGTAAACTTTTTTCAGTAGCTATATTTTAAATTGTGTTTTTCAAATATTCTTCAAGAAAGCAGCATAGATGGACCAGGAGAGCATTATGCTAAGTGAAATAAGCTAGTCAGAGAGAGACAAGTACCATATGACTTTACTCCTCTGTGGAATCTGATGAACAACAGAAACCTACCAGACAATGTAGACACAGACTCTTAGATAGAGACAGACTGATAACTGTCAGAGGAGAGGGTGGTTGTAGGGCTGGGAGAAAAAAGGTAAAAGAATTAAGAAAAAAACTCATATGTAGCAGTATGGTCACTGGAGGAAAAAGGGGGTTAGAGGAGGTAGAAGAGGGGATCGCAGGAATAAATGGTGATAGAAGGAGATTTGACTTGGGGTGGGGAACACACAATACAACATGCAGGTAATATATTATGGAATTGTACACCTGAAATCGATATAATTTTATTAACCAATATCATCTTAAGAAGTTTAATATAAAGAAAGGAAGGAAGGTAGAAAGGAATGGAGGGAAGGAGGGGTGGGGAGGAAGGAGAAACAAACATCCAGATATGTCTTTGGTACAGTTTTTGTGACTCAGATCTATCCCCTTTAAAATGAAAACAAACGCACAACTATTTACTCTTTCATTTTGATGTCACCGCAAACTCGTATGTTACCCAGTTTTCTCCTATCAGCCCCCACCTCTGTCACCTTTGACCCACAGGTTTGCTAAGAATTGCCATTTATGTATTGCCAGTTGGTTTTACTGTCTTATCACCAGTGGGACTCTGCCAACTTTTTAAGGCTTTTCAGGTCTTTGAAGATCAGAATGCTTATGTATAAAGTGAGAACCACACTCCTTTGATGCCTGTCCAGGTCAGTCTGTATGGCCACCGCTGTGTGCGAACGATGAGCATGAGAAGAGGGGCAAACAATAACTAAGCCGGATAGATTCTCTGACCTCTGACACTGTGCTTTTGCCATAAAAAACGTTTTAAGAATCTCTAGGCATTCCATTTCTTTTTAAAAAAAGCAACATTTTTCTCTATACACAGCATCCATCTATAGATTATATTAAATGAAAATTAAGTGAGTATATCCAAATTTTCCTGAACATTCAATATAACCTAAGTGGTTTTTTTAGGTTAAATACAATGGAATTCAGACTAAGAAGTGTATTTAATAAGTACTCAGTGTAAATGTGGGAATTGATTGGATACTGTTTAAGCCATTTCGATAACTAAATATCAGCAACCAAAAAGTTCAATATAGTCCATCTCACAAAAATATAAATAAATTAATTAATTAAATTAAATGAAAAGTTCTGTTTACATGACTAAAAGCATAAGCCACTAATTCTATGAAGTGTCAAATTTTGAAGAGGTACAAATTAAATAACTGCAAAATAGAGTATTTCTTGTATCTAACTCTTGTCTTACATTTGTTTTATCATGAAATATTTTGAGAAATATACCAATGGAAATCGTTAAATGTAATATTGTAAACAACTAACAAAATCGACAAAGTCCTATTATTAATGTACCATACTGATGCTTTAACATTATAAATAAAAGTAGATTTTATTTTTTCTCTTTCAGACATACAACTGGATAAATATGAAAAATTCAATTCAACTAGGATTTGGGGACTATGCAGTTCTCAATAAACATCTGGGTTTTCTTTTAACTGAATGCAAAGTTTGTTTTTAAACTACATACAATGAATATATTTAAATAATTCTTAAAAATTTATAAAACTGTAAGGTTTTGTATAAGGACCATTAGAAAGAAATGAGACTGACTTTTCTTGTGTATTCTATGAGCTTACTCCAAAAGCAATTAAAAAAAGAAAGAGTTAAAAAATATCTTTAGCCTGACCAGGCAGTGGCGCAGTGGATAGAACGTCAGACTGGGATGCGGAAGACCCAAGTTCGAGACCCCGAGCTAGCCAGCTTGAGCGCGAGCCCATCTGGCTTGAGCAAAAGCTCGCCAGCTTGGACCCAAGGTCGCTGGCTCCAGCAAGGGGTTGCTTGGTCTGCTGAAGGCCGGCGGTCAAGGCACATGTGAGAAAGCAATCAATGAACAACTAAGGTGTTGCAACTGCAACGAAAAACTAATGATTGATGCTTCTCATCTCTCTCCGTTCCTGTCTGTCTGTTCCTATCTATCCCTCTCTCTGACTCTCTCTCTGTCCCTGTAAATATATATATATATATATATATATATATATATATATATATATATATATATATATATACACATCTTTAGCATACATGGAGCATATGTATGTCAGGGTTAAAATTCTAGTCTCTAGCCAAAACTGTCTCAGGATCTTTAGAAACTATCGTGAGTTCTTGAAGCATCAGTCTTCTCATTAATAAATAAAGATAATAATGTATCTGCCACTTAGATTTGTAAAGATTTTTTTTTAATTATAGCACATAGGAAGCCACAAAACAACGTGAAGCAAAGGAAAATAGAGTTGTAATGTAAACTTTTTCAGTAGCTGTATTTTAAACTGTGTTTTTCAAATATTCTTCAAGAAAGCAGCATAGATGGACCAGGAGAGCATTATGCTAAGTGAAATAAGCTAGTCAGAGAGAGACAAGTACCATATGACTTTACTCCTATGTGTACAACATATGTAAGGGCACGTCACCTCTTAGCTTTTGTCATTGTTTTTATCTTTATCATTATCACTGTCACCTTCTGCGTTCTGTTGTCAAAAATTCAGTACTTTTACTTGCTATCACACAACTTTAGTTCTCACCTTCTTGATAGTATGAGGGTAGTTTCTGATGTACTTTAGGAAAGTTGAACAGACTAGACAACCACAAAAAAACAAACAAACCTTGAGTGCTATTCTTATATGCAGATAAAAATATTTAGAAGAGGAAAAATGTATGCACAACACAGGAAAAACCCAGGATGAAATGATGAGTTAGTAATGTTACATTGAATTAGGAAAAGCTGTCACATTGTAAATATTAATAGTAAACAGGCCCTGTTGATGTTTCTGTATTCAGCATTTTGGACTTCCTTTTTTCCATTTATGAAGAAGGAAAGACTAAAAGAATAAATACTACAATCAACTTCTTCCTGATGAGAACATGGTAGGCACTCAACAAGAACCGGCAAGAGGCCTTTGCGTCTTTCCTCAGTTGCGCTGTTTGATAAATCCTGAGGGTTAGCTTCTCATTGACAAGTAAGCCTGGGAAATAAATGTCTTGCATTTGGTACCAGTTCCTGTTAATAAATGGAGAAATGCTTATCTAGAAAAGTTGGTGCTGATTAGGGACAACTCCTGAACAAACCGAAATCGAATTCTAAGAACAGCTTTCAAATTGAGGAGGTTTTCTGTTTTATAAAAGGACAAAAAGAAGCACAAAATTGCAAAGCTCATTTAAATATAAAGACTCAGCAGAGCACTCAATGCCTCCTTATGTGAATTTTCGGTCGGAAAAAAAAATAGGTCTTTCATGAAAAATAATCTCCAACTACTCCATTCCACTCAGAATTCATAATTATGCCTAATCCACTGCTCCTTTTGGCTCGTTTACAGGTCCTGTTGGCAGGTAGTGAATGCAAAAGCATTTTAATAGGACGGGGGGGGGGGGGAGGGGTCCTCTGGGAATGGAGCAAAAGTTTTGAGCATTGACCGTTTCACAATGGAGTGCAGCCAGCTGTTGGGCACCTTGAGCTCCAACCCCCAAAGCAGCCATTTGCTTGGACGGTTTCAGGTCAGCAAACTGCAAAGGAAGAGTCTGTCTCTGAGCTAAGGATGGCCCCAGTGTGAGAGCGGGAAACAAGCCACGGACTGAGCTCGCCAGCAGCAAAGCCAGACAGGAAAGCCCTTGGCGTGGCAGGCGATGCCCCGCTCAAGGTACCGCCTGTCTGTTTTCCTTTTGGCGGAGGATTGCCCCAAGGGGCAAGTGCTAATGAGAGAGGCTCGCAGAGATGGGAGATGCTGGGATGCATCAAAGGCCCCATTGAAAACTGCGCTGTCTCCACCAGCCACTCAGGAGCTGCCAAACGGATTAAGTTACTGTCTTCTCTGCATACCTTCAAGGTATGGTTACTTGCAGACCCTGGACAGCCTGGGAGGGAAAAAGAAGACCTTGTAATTGTGTGTGTGTTGCATATTGACGTTTTGTTGCTTGTCTTTTGTTGGTGTATTTTATTTTTTATATAAAATAAATTTGAAGGGAGCCATTTGAAAGAAAGTTCTTTGTTTTTATCAAAACCATTTACTTTTTCATTCATTCATTCATTCATGTAAATAAACATCCTTGAATGTTTAGAGCATTAGATTATAAATTCAGATTATAAATCACCTGTGCCCTTTGTGAAAAAAATAAAAAGCTGTTATCAAAGAGAGATTTCTTTAGCTGTTTTATTAAGACACTCGTTCTCAAGCTTCCAGCTTTTCACAGACACTGTTTTTCATTTTTCTTTTTTTTAGCAAAATGATTTTTACAAATAGTATTATTTTTTACTCCTGATTTATGGAGTCTCTTAATCCTATATATAACATACACAATGTGTGTACACATATGTGCACACCTGCATTTACTTAATAAAGTACTTTAAGCACCATTTATGGATTGGTCTCCAGACTGAATCAAGTAGAGCAGAGCTCAGACCCCCTGAAACTCTCCCTGAAAATGGGAAATGTGCATATCAACAATTCCAGTGCCCGAAGCTGTTAAAAACTGGAGGGGATGTGTATTAGTTACAACAACAGCCCAAAAGGAAAACGACCTTTCTTACCACCGATGGTCTTACAAAAGTTTTCTGATTCTGAGTTTCTACCCAGCATCTCTATTTTATTTTGAGCAAGCCCCAGAATTATGTCATAATTAGTAAGGTTTACAGAGTATGAAACATCCACTGAACATATTTTGATTGAGGGCTGTAGGGATCTGGACTGTTCAGAGCCTAAGGCCAGAGAGTATGACTCCAAATTCAGTGTTTACACATGGAAAACCTGAGGCCCTCACAGGGCAAAGGAAGACATCAAAGATCGCTGGCTTGGGTCCTTAGACACCTTTTGACTTAAACCAAAGCAGTTCAATATTCTATTAAAAAGAGAAGAAGAGAATTTGGATGATGAGAGCTTGGTTTAAATCATCTTTGGGAAACTTAGAGAAAAAAAACATTGAAAGGAGAGCACATTATACTGCAGTGCTATCTTTTCCTTGTACCTTTCTTCCACCTCTTTTCTTTCCAATGACCAAAATACATAAGATATTATACGTTCACACTAATAGTGATACGAACGTCTGGGGCCTTCTGACTTCATGGAATGTCATTCTCTGTCCCATCCAATGCACGGGAACCACATTGGCACATTGGCCATTCCCCTCCCTTTCTGGCTCAGAGCCACTTAAATTGCTTTTTCCTGAGTCTTGTACACTTTTCCCACATTTTCCTCCAGTTACTCATGTCCCTATTAAACTATCTCCTCCAAACTCCTCCACAATCTATTTTATTTTTTATTTAGAGATTAACTTTAATGGGGTGGCATTGGTCCACGGGAACAAATAAGTTTGTGGTAAACATCTTTAAGCGTTTGAACTGCTCATTGCGTTGTATTTATGATCTATTTTACAGGGTCTTCCTCTCCGTCTGTTGTAGTAATATAAGGTTATAGTAATTACATATATAGAAATATAAAAATATGGAAGATATATAAAAGTAATTAAGAGGATATTAAAAATAATTATTAAAGTTATGCCATTTGGATAAAAATTAGTATAGTGGCTTAGTGCCATAACTCTGTAATGTGATAAACAGACTCTGACTTTCAAAAAGGGCCCAGTTAGTATGTATATGAAGTTATACCTAGAAAAGAAGTAGCTTGGTGTTAATTACATAAACTTTGTAAACTGACGTAAATAAGAACATCTTAAAAAGTGGTTTGATGTAAGCATTTCAGTAGATTGATGTAGAGGAGATTCTCACAAAAAGGTGGTTTGAAGTAATAATCCTGTGAATTGACATCTGTTAGAAGGCATTGGCCAGAAAAGGTACTAAGTGGAGGGCCCCCTGCTGCAGTAGTCGCCCAGACTCCAGCGTTGATGTGGACTGTCTCCACGCCACTCTGAGCTCTGATCAAAGCCAGCCGAGAGGAGCATGCCGACGAGGCCCCTTAAGCTGTACCCAGGCACGCCAAGAGGATTTGTAATAAATTGCCTGTGGGGTTATTGAAACTAATTTCTGTGTCGGTCGCATCTTTCCTCTGGTGGCACTTAACAGTAGTATCCTCATAGCCACCTAAAGAGTAGTCTCGAAGAGGCTGCCGACCCTGCTGATGAGCAGGAGTGTCCCACTGCATGGGGAAGTCAAGTCAGGGACGTCTGGTAGACGTAGAGCTTCGGCTCCACTGGGACAGTGTTACACTTGCTCTTGTTCCTTGATCTGAATCCTTTGAGAGGAAGCTGCCCCTTCACTTCTAAATATGTAATCATTCATTATCACCAGAAATATACTGTTCATAAAAATTAGGAGATATTTGAAAATTAAGATAAAGTTTTAAAATATCCCCTAATTTCTGTGAGCAGTATGTTTAACTTGGATTTATATGCTTGTTGGTCTCACCTACAATAAGGGAAACAGGGATTTTGTCAGAAGGTGTACACATTATCTCCAGCCTAAGCACATAACAGGTGATTGATTAATTTGTATGTGATACTATGATTTATTAGAAATACATATTTGACCATTCAGATAACCAAAATATTTCTTTATATATATTTGGTTTTTTATAGTTCCTGGCTCACAGCTTCCCAAACTCTTGGAATTTCCTGAGCAACACGAACAGTCTTTTGTTATAATATTTGATCTTTTGTTCTCAGTTCCTGAAAACCTTCAGAACCATAAAGGAAAAATGGATGTCTGGTTATTCATAACAAACCTTTCTATACCAACTGGGTTTATATTAATGAAGGTGGCTTTCTCAAAGCATCTAAGGATAGGGGCTAGACACCAGGTGAGCCAACCATGAATAGAGAGGGAACTTTCATTCCTATTCCGCTGATTTCCAGGGAGGTAAGAGGAGCTAGAAATGGAATCAATCACCAATGGCCAATGAGTTAATTAGCATGCCTATGTAATGAAACCGCCATGAAAACTCAAAAGGAGGGGGTTCGGAGAACTACCATATTGAGAAACAGAAAGCTTCTATATGTTGACATGTCTGGACCCTAAGCTCCACAAAGACAGAAGCTTCTTTGTTCAGGGCCTTGTCTGTGTTGCTCTTAACTTGACTGTTGATTCATATTCTTTATTATCTTTATAATTGACAATCTAATGATTAAAAGGTATTTCTGAGTTTTACGAGTCATTCTAATAAATTAATCAAACCCAACATGGGGAATGGTACTCTCTGTTTTATGGCCAATTGGTCGGAAGCACAGATAACAACCTGGACTTCCAATTGACATCTCAAGTACAGGGCAGTCTTGGGTGTATTGAGTCCTTTATCTATGGAATCTGCTGCTATTTCTGGGTAGAAAGCATAGTGTCAGAATTGAGTTGAATTCTTGGTGTACAAAAATTTATTGTTGGTGTGGGGTAGTCTCCACACACATGTTGGAACTCAGTCCAGGAACCCAATTTATTTTATTAAATAAATCAACATGAAATACTATAAATGATAATAATGGAAGAAGGCCACAAATAAACATATTGTGTCCTTTTGTAAAGTAATTCTGTATCTATCAAAGCTGGACCCAGATATTTTGATGAGTGGTTATAAATTTATTAATGGAAATTACAGTTGTTCTGTGAGATGTCTGGTCCTGTAATCCCAAGGTCACAAAGTGGCTCCTGGTTAGGTTGTCACTATGAAGGGCCCACTGCTACCCGATGGCCACAGGTCTTGTTTGGTTAAAATCTCCACCCTGTACCACTCAACCTGGGCTCAGGCCATCAAGTGGCCCAATACGTGGCCACCACAATTCTCTGGTTTCCACTAATGTTCCAATATCTTTCAGAATGTTCTTGGCATTCTGTGAGAGATTCATTATTTTGCCCTCATGGTTTTGGGCTGACAGAAATAGTTTCTAAGGAAAGCATCACAGCGACATAACTTTCTCAGAAAATAACAGATTATTTTCTCTATAGCTTTTCTCAGCTACTCTTTCAAACATTTTTCCCATGTCGGTGAGAGCGGAACAAAACATCTGTGCTTAATATTCAAAAGTCGTGGCTTACATTCAAACTGCTGCAATCCTGGTGGGAGGAAATATAAACCGGTAGCACCCGAAATCCCTTAACTCCTTCATGCCCTGTTACTTTATTTCAGGGGTCCCCAAACTTTTTACAAAGGGGGCCAGTTCACTGTCCCTCAGACCATTGTTCATAAAAAAAAATATGAACAAATCCCTATGCACACTGCACATATCTTATTTTAAAGTAAAAAAACAAAACGGGAACAAATACAATATTTAAAATAAAGAACAAGTAAATTTAAATCAACAAACTTACCAGTGTTTTGATGGGAACTATGGGTGCGGATGCATCCTATGCTCCTCTCACTAACCACCAATGAAAGAGGTGCCCCTTCCGGAAGTGTGGCGGGGCCGGATAAATGGCCTCAGGGGCCGCATGCTGCCCACGGGCCATAGTTTGGGGACCCCTGCTTTATTTTATGTGTGAATATATACCAAGGTCTTGCTATCGTGCTGGTTCCCAGGCAGATATACAATTAGGTACTTAAGGAGTCAAGATGGCACATTGGAAACAGAACAATTTTAGTGTTATGTAGATGTGGTTTCCAGTCATAGTTCTATTGCCATCTTTGACTAACAAGCGACTTTGGATAAAGGACTTCATTTCATTGACCTTTCTACTTTTCAGAGGCTCTATCTTCAGCTTCAGAAGGATTTGAGGAGGATTAAAACAGGAAAAATTGTCTACCAACCAGTGTGGACTCTGATACACAATGAATGTCCATTGCTTAGAAAACGACTTGCACAGAGAAGGAACTCAATATATATTTGCAGATGCATGGGTCAATGAGTGCCTGCACATTGTGAACTACATGTACCTTCCCCTGACCACCAGTTATAGACCCATTTCAGCTATGAGCTTTCCACAATAGTGGGCCCTGGCTAGTGGCACAGGGAATGGAGAGCCTCCTGGGAACACCAAGGTCCCTGGCCCAAGCCTTGGTCAGGGCACATATAGAAGTAATTAGTAGCACACAATAAACTGGAACAAGAAGTTGATGCCTGTCTCCGTCTCTGTCTCTCTCTCTTTCTCTTTTTCAAAAAAATAAAATCACGATAGTAACAATGTGCACTACATTTCATTTATGTGAATAATTTAAAATTGTATTACTTATACTATTCACTGCCAGAAAGGTTTTAGAGATGAATTGGCTTACAGGGATAAAACAAAGAAGAAATGACACAACATTTTTTTTGTTGTCGTTAAAAAAAGTATTGATTCAATTAAAAAGCCGAATATCTTAGCCATTGGCATTTCTGACAGAAAAAAAAAAATCACTATTAAATGAAAACAAAACCTTCAATTAATATATAAATCTGGGACCATCCATCACAGTCTATGATTTTACTGAGTTTTCTATTATCTGAAAACAACTTGTGTAAACCTAACAGGTATGGCAGGTCATTCTACCAGTTAACAGGGGCAATTACTTTTGCCAAATTCACTGTTTATGGCAGAGACTTATGAATATTCCTCCAAATCGATACTTCCCTCTTTATCTTGAGCACACAGCTAGACTACATTTCTCAGATCTCCTTTATAGTTGGTTGTAGCTTTGAAAGAAACTCTAGCCAATGGAAGGTGAGCAAAGATGAAGTATATGACCTTCAGCTACAATCCACAGCAACCTCCGCACTAACCACCTTCCATGTTTCATTTCTTCTCTCTCTTAGAATGGAAACAAACTCAAAGTGACTGTTGGGCAGATGAAATATAATATGCTCACTTTGTTAAAGATGGCGCTGCCCACATGGAAGCCTGTCACCCAGGTGATATTATTTGTCCTTATGCTTGGGATGGGTGTGGGGGAAAGTCTGTAATGTAAGCAGGCCAGGTCGTTATGGCCTAAGGCTTGGTTTTAAGAGTAAGCTTTTCCCTATACCCGTGACTGATTGGATGATGTAGGGTGGTGCACTCTCCTGAGGAATCTCATTGTGCCTCGGATGGGTGGCTTTGTATTGGAGACTTCCTTGTTTGTGTAATTGAATTGGAGGTTTTGATTTTACACTATAAGATGGGGCAGGCCAGGAGCTTGCTCTCTCGGTTCTTGAGGTATTAGAGAGGAGAGATGATTAAGGCCACGTGGAAGCCAGGAGAAGCAGCCAAGATGGCAGAATGCTGAGGGAGAAGCCAGTTTGTTAAGAGTTTGTGCTGGAGGAGATGGGGAAAAGAGGTGAATAAGTCTGGTTAGCTAGAAACTTTTGATTCCAGGAAACTCGGATAAGTCAGTAGCTTTGTAAGCACTGAATGAGTGGGTTTTGGAGCCCAGTGTGTGTTTTTGCTTGCCTGCCGGGTGCAAGCTAGAATTAAAGCTGATGGCTCACCAGTTTTTGGCTTCATTGTTTCATTACCGTCTGTTCGAATCTAATGTGAACCTGCATTGGCCAGGTGACCCTGATGGTGACCCTGGCTACTGGCTTTACAGTGACCTTAAAAGCTACACGTGGCAGATGGCTGTATGTCCTTAGAGTCCCCAAATGACTTCATGAAGATGGGTCATTCAATAACCCACTCATCTGCAGCTAGATAGAAACACACATCCGTGGTTGCATTGAGTCACACTACACATTTGGAGGTCAATGTGTTATAGAACTTACTCTGTCTGTCAATATACTGCAAAGAAATCATCTTTCACCATCATCCTCACATATAGAGACAAAAGAATTGTAAAATCAACCAAAATGGGTACCCAACATACACCTAATCCTTACATTGCTTTTCTCTTAGAATTCCTCGCCCTTAAGACATTTTCAGGCTAATTATAGAAATTCTCCTCAGTATTTTTTTGCTTTCTCACCATTTCATAGTGCCTCATTACATCCTATACTCAACATCACTTTAGCTAATGCTGAGATAAATAATTTTTATATTTCATTTACATTATAAACTTAATTACTAAAGAGTTACTTCTTTAAAACATTTTGCATGTTCCCAAAATCTGCATTTTCTTCCTTTATTGTATACGATGAATTATTTGAGGGCAGGGCCAAAGTTTCTTGGCCTGTGAACTTCCAGGATATAGTACAATATTTAGCATAGAGAGGGCATTTACTAAACATTAAGCTCCTGGCAATTAGAGAAACACAGTGTGGGAAATACATTTTTTGTAGGAGCTCAAAAGTTTTTATCCTTTTATCCATCAATGATAAATATTGTCGACCTAATGTTTGCACAGCAGGCTGTTTTAGAAATGAAATAAATGGAAGAAAAACAAAAGAAACGACCTCTGCTTTAATGAGTTCCGGGAAAGGCACAACACACAGTGGTACAGAGTTGGAGGATGTGATCCCAGCAAGGGGCTTGTGCTAAGCTGCAGAAGACCACACCCCTCTGCTTTGTGCCTGGGGCCTTTGCACACCTTGCTAGTTCTGGGGCTTTTCTTAAAAGATATTTTAAGACTCAGCAGCCGATAAGCCTTTTTATTTTTTTTTTTAAAGAAGCTTTCCTAAGCCTTTTTGTTACACAAAGAAAAAGCTGTTTCTCCAAAAATAAAGAGTTGCTGAAAGGCACAAGCTTTTGATTTAACGGAAAACTCCAAACTCATCGATTTTAATCAACGCTAAATAGGGAGATCTCAGGATCTTAGATGTTGTACATTTCTTAGCATCTAGTGTTTTAGAGAATATTTAATTAAATCAGCTAACCTAGAAAAAAAAGAGTCAAGGAGAAAATACAGAGAAATGTCTACATAGAGGATTACATAGAGGATTCTTTTATTCATTGCAAAAGCTGTAAATTGATGGGTTTATAATCCAAGAAAAATTAGTGCATTCAACATTAACCGTATGCATAGATGTGTCTTTCATATTTTTACCTGTCTGTACTAATTCATAACTGTCAATCAACTTTTAAAAGCTTGATTATGTTTGATGATCTTGGTGAACTGAACCAGCCATGTTATAAAATCCTCCTGAAAATCATTATATTTCCTTCACTGTCAAGGTTTTCCACTTAAATAAAATCAGTTTCTTAAATCATATTCTGTTTCTCACCACAAGTTAATATGAGGGGCTTTGTTATTATAAAACTAATATTCACTTAAATACTACATGAAAGTCATTAGCCAAAAGAATTAAATTTTAATTGGTAAAAGAATTTAAATTTCTTTTTAAGTTTACTTATCTTTTATGAAAGCTTTAGTAATTCTGTTTCTTTCTCTAGCATGATAGGAAAACTATTTGCTAACATTTTAAATTCCTAAAATATTCTAACTATTGACTACAAGTCAACCCCAAATCTATGACTTGTGGGTCTAATCACATTTCTAGTAAACTTTTAAAAACAAGAATGATCACACAGGAACAATTATATGTAAATATATTGTTTTATATTTGGTTGAAGACATTAACATTTTATTTCTATATTTATTGAATAAAAATAGTCATTGCATAATTTAAAAATTAAAAATGTGTCTAAAAGGTATATAAGAAAACAACCATCCTCATCTTTTTCCCAATCCATTGTTTCTCTCCTCCCAGTACTTACTATTTATTACCTACATCTTGCATATCCTTCCAGAGTTTTCTTATGCATATGAAAACAAATATAAAATGCCTATAATGCTTTCTGCATTTTTGAAACAAATGGTCACGGGACCCATACCCTCTTCTATGTCTTTATTTTTACACTTATCAAAGAAAATTCTGTGACTAATCTTCATACCCTGTGAAAAGTCTACTCCAGATACTTTTTTAGTAATGATATCATTTAAAGAAGAAAACAATAGAAAGCTGAACACACAATAAGTTGTAAAGACTAAAGAAAAATATTTAAACTCACGACAGATTTGGAAAAGGTTGGCAATCTAGGCATCCAGGCAACAAAAAAACTCTCCCACCAGCTCTAACTAACCTTGAATGGGTCCACTTAGGTTTATTTGTAAAACTAAGATATAAATAAGAAGCACGTGTTTAAAAAAATCATTCAGCAAATATTGAGCAACACCTTCCTATTGTGCACCAGTCCACTGCTGTGGAAGATAGCAGGAGACTATTTCTTCTTCTCATGGAGCTTAGATTCTAGTTGAGGACGTTGAGTTACCTGAGATGAGTGGTGAGGGAAGGTCTTTACGCACTGCTCACAAAAATTAGGGGGTATTTCAAAATTAATATGAAGCGATAAGAAAAAAAAAGACACATTTGATTTTTTTTATTAAACAAGAATATCAGAAAAGCAAACAACAAGTCAAAGAAAGTTGTTCGATTATGCAAATTAGATGCAAAACCAAGAATATTAAGGACAGAAATAATATGACAGAAGTCCTTTGGAGACCCTCTAGGTAGGATGGGAATAGATCATGTCACACTTACTTTATAAGTGTGATGGGAAACCATTGGAAGATTTTAAAGAGGAAGATGGTGTGATCTCGTTCTAAGAGGATGTTTTAAAATAAAACACTTTCAAACATCTTTGGTGATTGATTTTTTACGTCGAAGGTTTTGAGATAGAAAAAGAATCTAACCTCCATCCTTCACACAACAGAGGTTACTCTGCTGCTGTATAAAATGTTGTCATCAAATTATGTTCGAATCTTGGCATCTGCTGTGATCAGTCTCTTTCACCTTCATTCTTTTCAAACAGGGAACATTAAGTATTAAAATTAACCATCAACACAAAAATCCTATTGGCTATGTCTTATTTGTTAGGGAAATAGATATATTTGTGGGGATAAGACAGCTCAGCGATTCTCTACGAATTGAGAGTCACATTCTTCAATCAGATCTCTTTAGAAAATCTAAACTTTTCTACTTTACTACAGATCACAGCAGAGAAAATATTTCCAGGACATAAAATGCATGTGTTTAAAATGCTGTATTGCTATAAAAGCGTGATTTTCAGTTTGCTGATAAGACATATATTACTGGAATATGCTTATCATATTAATAGCAAAGATTTGGTTTTATACATTGATCTGGAGTTATAGAGAATATTATCATATGCAGATAAAAAGGGAAATGAAGGTATGGATTCTATAGAACAACAAGAGAAAAGTCAAAGCACTTTCTAATAATAAGAGGTTCATTTAATAATTTCTGAATTTCTATTAATTTGATCATTAATGAGAGCATTCTTTTATAGCAACAATTTAGTAACTAGAACACTGAAATTATTTAGAAAAATATATATAATGTATATATTTCCTATATATTATGTATAATATATAACATGTAAATATGTATATAATCTTATATTCTGTTCAGAATATAAAATTATGTCTTTAGGTGGAAGGTAAATACAATGCTTTATACATGTATGTATGAAGACAATATGTACATAATGTAGGTACAATATCTACAAAATGTAGATAGAGAAACCAATAATTCCCAGACCCTCATATCTGTATTTATTAATTGAAGCATATATTGAACGAGCACTTTGCATGCCTACGGTAGGCCTTGGTACACAAATGTTGAATAAGACAGTCATTGCCAATTGTCATGCAGTTCATACTCCAGCAAAGCCACACAATGATATATACTGCACATGTGAACTGTACATGTAAATTTGTTCTTTACCCCTTTGTATTCCATCCATAACCATATTTAAAAAAAATCATCGTTCTACCCAACAATAATTGATGAACTTAAATATTTTAAGAGTAAAAAATGTGTAGGATTGTAATAGTTTACAAACACTTGTTTATAAACTATATTAAAATTTTTTTAAGTATTTAAAATTTTTTTAAACTATATTAAAATTTTTTAAAGTATCCATATAAATTCAGTAAATTTAAGATATGCTGAGACTTTCTTCCTTCCTGCTTTTCCATTTATGTTTTTAAAAGAATTCTTTCTATGTATTTATAAGTAAATATAGAATAAGATAATGGCTATTTTTTTGTTTTTGGTTTTTTTTATTTTATTAATTTTATAGAGGAGACACAGAGTGAGAGAGAGAGAGTGAGAGAGAGAGAGAGAGAGAAAGAGAGAAAGGGGGGAGGAGCAGGAAGCATCAACTCCCATATGTGCCTTGACCAGACCAGTGCAGGGTTTTGAACTGGCGACCTCAGTGTTCCCAGGTCGACGCTTTATCCACTGCGCCACCACAGGTCAGGCTAAGATAATGACTATTTTTAAGTCAGGTGTAAGAAAGCATAAAATTGAATCTCTAAAGACAAACTCTGTCTTTATGGATTTGTTATAATTCTAAAATCACATTCAAAAGTTTGTTTTTTTAATATCTTGGAAATAACTGTTTTTTCCTATTGTCATTCTTCTCCCAGTGGTGAAGTAGGAAGAGGGAGACAATACAATTGCTTTTTTTTTTTTTTTTAAGGAAAAGATACTCCTATTTTTTTATTGTGATAAATTCTCTGGAGTCAATTTAGACTATTTTAGAAACAAAATGGTCAAGTTATGTTCATTGCAGTAAGTTTTCTCTTTGGCCCCTGAATCAGACTTCAATGTCACTTCATGAAAACTCCTGAACAATCATTGACCTGTAATAGCTACTGCTCCCAGGTCACCAGTGTCTTCAATTCTACCACCATTCTGCATTTTAACCATAGCCCCCCAGGAGAAGTGTAAGGTCTGCGAGTCGGATTCCCAGTTCCTCTGCTATGTGATGTCTGATTGAGGACATAGGAAAATATTGGTGCAAAGGCAGGCTGACTTTCCTTCCGCTGCAGCAGCTAAACACATGATACAAACCAACATCGGTTACATAAACAGTTAGATGACTGGAGGTTTCTATTACACTAAAACCAGCAATGAAATGCTTAATCAGAAGCATTTTTTTTTTATCTTGAGGACTTTTTCAATGAACTCCAAATGGGCTGTGAATTCTAAACAGCAGTTCTCTTAGTGCTGCAGTAGCGTCGAGTATTAGGAAGATTGAGAGAACAAGGGTAGGGAGAAAGATTAAAAACTACAACAACATACACTATCAAACCAGCTGCCGTGAGTTAAAAAAAAAATAAAAAAGAGGTGTAGGCAACTATCAATTATTCATGTATAACAACTTTCTCTCTCCCTGCATCTAGTCAAGAAAAATAATTTCCCTTCCCATTCACAAAAATATATCTTTTAATTGATTTGTATGTGTGAGATTTTGTTCTGAAAGCCCAGAAAGGAGAGGGGAGAGTTAAGTGATGGGGAGTGAGAGGGGACAGAAGAGGCTCTGGCTGGGGCCCTCACTATGTCCGCTTGCATCAGTTTGAGAGGTGGAGACCAATATTCACAGAGTTATCACAAGAGATTTTGTGCGGAGCAGGACCAAAGGTGAACTTTTAATAGGGTCTTTCACCAGAGCAGAGAAGAGTTTAAACCTCTTCTAACAATACACATATTCTTTGATAATCAAGTACAGAGTGTCTGTAAAGTCATGGTGCACTTTTCACTGGTCCCAGGACAAAAGTGCACCATGACTTTACGGACACACTGTACTTGGAGTTTGGAAAGCTGGTGACATTCAGGGACTTTAGAGTTACTATAGGCCATGGCAGTCGGGAGTTTCTTAAGCAGTGTGGCCAGGGGATGAACCCTTAGGAGACTGGACTGGCAGAATCACCAAGGCCAAGTCTCTAACAGCTTTTGCTGCTTACAGTCCACCTTATGGATTTATTTGAGGCGTTCTTTTCATTGTTCTCCTAAATAACAGGAGGGGAGCTTTGTACGGGGATGAGCCTGAAGTCAACTATTAGAAAGATCAGCCTATCAAGTCAGTACATCTTTGGAATAGGAGGTGGTATATAAAGGTGACTGAACTATCACAAAAGAATAAAAACAAAAGGTCTCTTTTATTTTTGTCTATACAGTTGCTGTTTATTTATTTACTTTTTGACCTGTTTGAGGTATGTGTGAAATCATGTTGTTCAACAATAAACCAGAGTTTTATTTTTCCCTCTTGTCCCGAAATATACACACATATATACCAGCCTGTACTTTTAGAGTTGACTACAAAACTCACTGTTAGATCACAGTAAAGATGTAAAAAATTATTTGAAATTAAATAATTCTTAGACATGCAACTCAGCTTATACCTTAATTATAGTTTTTTAACATATCTGATGCAAAAATATCAATGAGAAAGGAGATTTTCAGTTGAGAGGTACATTAGTACCTTATTGTTGCTGTATCAAGTTGCCACCAAGAATACAAATATATTGCCTTACAGTTCTAGATGTCAGAAGTCTAAAATGGCTCAGGAAGGATGCGTTTCTTTTCCAGACTCTAGACCAGTGATGGGCAATCTTTTGAGCTTGGTGTCTCAAAGTTCACCAAAAAACCGAACATAACTCGAGTGGTGTGTTACTTCGAGAAAAACGGTCTAACCGGAAGTCCCAGAACTAGACGCTCTGTGCCGGAGTTCTGTTGTTCTGACCTACGGACCTCTGGCACAGAGTGTCTACACTACAGCAAATGTTTTATCCTCGGCTACTGCAACCTGGCCGTGCAGGAGCCGAGGATGAAACGTCCTTCTCGGCATGTGGCCGCATGCGGTTGTGTGTCATCGAAAATGGCTACGTGTGTCAGTGCTGACACACGTGTCATAGGTTCGCCATCATGGCTCTAGACGGAGGTTCATTGCCTTGTCCTTTCCAGTCTAAAGGCTGCCTGTGTTCCTTGGCTAATCTCAGCTTCCCATCTAGTAATAGAATCACTCTCACTGTGTTACTACCTTTACATTTCTTTTCCCCCTCTGCTTCTGTCCCAAACTCCTTACGGAAACATTTGCCAGCCCTGGACCAATGCTTCTCGAACTCTATTGTGTAGATGGATCTCCTGGTATTTGTGTTTATATGCAGGTTCTGATTCAGCCATTAGGGATGCAGAGGGAATCTGAGGTTTTCATTTTTCACAAGCTCTCAGGTGATGATAACCCTGTGGGTCTAGCAACTTGAGTACCAAGGATCCAGGTAACACAGGGTTCAGCCAGTATTTGTCTGTGAATCCTTGTAAAAGACAGAGAAATGTGGCTTCTTAGTCACCTTCAAATCATTTTTTCTCTGCCCCTGACATCACCAACGAATCAGGCAGACTTTTATTCATTTGTTTATTGCACATTGTAAGTTGACCTGAAGCAAGAAAAAGCATTCATAGCCAAAGTAGATCTCACCAGCCTTCAGGATGGGTGGAAGAGAAAATATAACATGCGATTGTGCAATGTCTTAAAATTTGGTCCCCAAGTCAATCTGGAATGTGCCTGATATAACCAAAAGGCCTATGGAAGTCCCAAGGTGGGACAGAGCACTAAGGTTTCTTTCAACAAGTAATCCCAGACAACCCATGGAAGCTTGCCTTCCCTGACTGACCTACATTATTAGAATACCATTTATTAATATCATTATACAAAATTTGGGTGTACAACTTTATAATACAGCATCTGAATACTTGGTTGTGCGCTCACCACCCAAAGTCTAGCCCATTACTTGACAGCTATGTTTTAAGTTCTAGCAAAGGAGGCTTATAACATAGGAAAACTTGTTGGAAAAACAAATTTCTATTATTCTATCCTTGAGCAGCCTCAGAAAGGCTAGGCCTGAAGAAGCAGCTTAATAAGGCAGGTCCGTCTAACCAAGCCTGGGATCAGTAAATGACAAACAGATGTCTCCTCCAGATCACCCATACATATGGTGTTCTTCTTGGAGTCATTCACTGTGCCAGCTTGTACGTTCCAAAGATTTTATTCTTTAGCTTGTTAGAAAAAAAGAAAAGAAAGAAAGAAAAAGAAAACCAACTCTCCTCTCATTCCACCAACTCCACAGCTTTGAAATAACTTCTTATCCTTATCTTTAAAAAAAAAGCCGGCCGTCTTTTTGGTGTCTGCTCATGGCCTGAAATAAAATCTACCTAACTCTTTATCTAGCTTTTAGTCTTCCTGATCTTTCTTTCTCTTTCTCTCTCTCTCTTATTTCATTTGTTTACTTGTTTTGTTTGTTTTGTAAACTCTCTTAAAGAGAGCTTGGTGTTCAAATGCCTGCTGTTTCTCTAGGGACTCTGGCTGCCTCTCAGAGTCTAAGTATCTCTTATTTATGCTTGGCTGCCATGCACCTGGTCTTGTTCTCTTTTCTTTATTTCCCAGCTCTCACTCTTCCGTTTTGATCAGCAGTAACCTGTGGCTCCTTTACTATTTTCTATGCCTGAATATTTTATCTCTAGCTTTGATCAAAGCTCGTTTGATATAGATTTTTATAATGCAATATATCCTTGACTTATTGTGTGTTTTCATCGTAATTTGGAAAAAAGTCTTTGCATGCCATACTTCCCAGTAGCCATCATCTTTATTTTATTGTCAATTTTAAACTCACAAATGAAGCAGTACGATATTACCTTCATTCTGCAGTTTAATTAGAGAGGAGTTGGCAAATACTTTTTATATTACAATATTTCAGTTGAGCTTCAGCAAACTTCCAGATTTCTCAAAATTGGCTGAAAAGAACTCAGCATCATGTCTATGCTTAAAATATTTAAGTTAAGGAGGAATCAAGCTTTGTGGTTAGAAACATGTACTCTGGAAGCAAACGATGGGGGCTTAATTCCCAGTTTCCCAGGATTTACTTGCGATGTGACCTTGGGTAAGTGCTGTAAATATCCAGTGCTTGTTTTCTCTTCTGCATTTGTGCATATCTCATAAAGTTATTGGTACATTATATTTATTAGTACAGGAATTTGAAGGTAGCCCAGCATAGAGTAAGTGCTATAGGAAGATTTGCTTTTACCAGATTTTTTATGTTTTTTTGCTTATCCAGACAAGCCATTGTCTCATCCCTATAATTCAAAACTGACATCCTTGCTACATATTGGGAAAACTAAGGTAGATAAATTCGCCCACATAGTTCTACATATTTCTGAATCTGGTGAAATCCAAGACAGATCTATTTTATCTTGAATGATGCCCTCTACTAGATCATAAAAAAAAGGTGCCAGTATATTCAGAGGTTCCTGGATTTACATTCAAATTACATGAAACCCATACAAATTTGAGAATTTTTTTTTTCACATTTGGCAATTTTGCAAAGCCTGACCACTAAGCTCCATTGCCTGTTGATGTGAATCAGCTGAAAATTCTTATGTTTTTGTGCAATTTAAGATGCCTAATCAATGGGTTCATAGATCTCCGAGGGGGTATTACATTCATTAAGCCACATTTCAAAATGGCAACAAGTGGCAGTCAAATTAAAGTCACACTGCTCCCCAGATGCATTAATTAGGTGTCTGAGAACAATGCATTCCTCCTCCTTTTGATTTATTTCTCCTAAAGTGGTGATTTTTTAAATATGTAAATTAACAAGACTGGTTCCTCAGTGTTCACAAACATTTTCTAGATAACTCAAAGAAAAGAAGTGAATTGGGCCTTCAGAGACAATGAAATGAAGACTTAAAATGAATGTGAGAATTTCTGAACTCATAATGAACTCATTGTCTAACTAGTTATAAGGATCGTTTGAGATGTGGTCACATTTCACAATTGAAATATAAGCCCCAAATATTTTTACTAGATTATTAAACATTTTATATTTTATGCTCTTTCAGCTGTATTCAAGACTCCATAAGTGAAAAGAAAAATATGGTTTTAGGGAACATACATTTATTTGTTATACCAGGTAAAATATCTTGTTTAAACTATCTTTGTCATTGAGTCAAGCAATTGTTTTTTAAATGTTGTGATGTTTAACTGTTTAATGTTGTCAACTTTAACTGTTTTTGTGATGAGACAGATGGGATTTGATGCCACCCCCCACCCCACCCAGGCTAATACCATTAGCTTAGTTACTCAACCTCTGTTAAGACTTAGTTTTCTCATTTCTGAAGTTGGAATAAAAAAAGAAACCCTGCCTCACAATGTTGTTGTCATGATAAAATGAGTAATTCATACAGAATTCTTACAGCCACCACAGTGGTTTGTGGCAAATACTTAGTAACATATAGTCTCTCCTAGGTCTAAGAGAGCCTATCAGTCTCCAACACTTTAGTATCTAAAAAGTATCTCTTTAACAATCTACCTTATTCCAGTAGTATTAATCAAATTTTATTTATTTATTTTTTCCTTTAGTTTACTTGCTTGAGCAAAACATGAAGCTCTATTTAGAAACCCTATAAATTAATTTTATGAATCAGTCTGACATCTTGAATTAAGCTGTCAACTGAAAAGGTTGTCACTTAACTATGATGTTATATAATTTCCAAATGAATTCTAGTGCAGTTTTGTGTATTGACTGGAGTTATGAAGATGTGGACTTGCAGGGAGTGGCTCAGACTAATGAGATCCACACTCTGTAAGCACCCTTGTCCACCCAGCCCCATGTCAGGGGCCATGCGTGGTAAACCCAAAAGAACATGACTAGCCTTCTTCAAGAGTTTTCAAACAAGGTTGAAAGAAAAACAGTTGAAAGATTACATGCATATGCATACTCATAAATGAAATGTTCTGTGTGAGAGAGAGGGAAAACCGAACTAGGGGTTCAATAACCATACCCAAATGGAGTCATTGCAAACTGCATGGACTGAAGAGCTAAGCAGGAGAGGGCTCCCCGTGATTGTTGACTGAGTGGAAATTCATTGGAAACTAAAGAAGACATGACCACTGTCAGACACTAGTATAGAAGAAGGGGAGAAAAGTTACTCAGGTAGCCTGACAAGATCAGATCACTTGTCTGAGGGAAATTTAGGCAGAGAAAAAAATCCCAGACATCAAGGCAGCACATTGCAGAGGTTAAGGGCAAAACCTTTGGTGACACATTGATTAGGTTCATTCAGCTTTTTGGCCCCCAAGAACCTTATGATGCCTCAGTTTCATCATATATATAACAGGCAGAGGCCCTGACTAAAAACCTCAGTTGGCTAGAACATTTTCTTGATATGCCAAGGTCTCAGGTTTGAGCCCCAGTCAGGGCATATGCAAGAATCAACCACTGAATGCATAAATAAGTGGACAACAAATTGATGTTTTTCTCTCTCTCTCTCTCTCTCTTTCTCTCTTTCTAAAAATCAATCAATAATTTTTTTAAAAAAACAGAGAGAATAACACTGCTTATCTCATAACCACTTTAAGGGATCGCTATAAGAATTAAATCAGATAATGCCTTATAGAGGCATTTGGCATAGAGTTTGCCACACAGTTGGCACTCAATGATTCTGGCTATTACTATATGCTGAGTAGCAATTGTTTAATGTTTGTATATAAAACAGCTCTGTAATACTCAGAACAAAGTTATCAGGTAGGTATTTTATCCCCATTTTTAAGCTCAGGAAATGAGGCTGAAGAGATAAAGCAGTTGCCAAGATCTCATAGCTACTTAATTCTGGGTTTTGAATGACTCAAAGCCTGCCTGATTCCATAACCCACTTTCCCCCATAATACTATCCTGTGTAAGCCCACAAGGTATGTAAATCAGAGCTGGTCTAGGGAAGGTGTTACAGCATCAACATGGTCCTAAGGTAGACCAGTGACATCAGCATCACCTGAGAACTTGTTAGAAATGCAAATTGTCTGGTCACATCTGAAATTCTGGCAGTAAGACCAGCAATCTATCAATTCGTGGTTGAATAAACCCTCTAGGTGGTCTAAATGCACGTTAAATGTCAGGACCACTCTCCTAAACTACCATATTTTCCCCCAAAAAAGTGGCGCATCTTATGGAGCAAAAATATGGTATTTTATTAAATATTTTAACACACCATTTGGTTCAGAATTTTCTTTTTCTTATTTTCCTCCTTAAAACCGTAGGTGTGTCTTATGGTCAGGTGCATCTCGTGGAGCAAAAAATACGGTAAGTTCTACGGATTATAAAAGGTCAGGAAGAAAATGTGACAGAGGATGTTTCTAGATCTCTTATAGATGAATTAAATTGAATAGGTAGTTAAAAAAGAATTATGATAGCAATGACTTTTAACTTTATCCTATGGACTTCAAGTTCATACTACCAATCAACCAAACTGATGAATATTGAATGTCATGTCTATTAGAAGGTGTGAGGTGTACTCCAAAGAGGTCGCTTAAGGAATACACTGAATAAAATGCATATAAGCATATGAGGTATATGCTTCTTGTAAGGCCAATGCATTATGGTAACTTATATTTGTCTTCCCAGTGCCTAGCAGAGTCCAGCAGAAGCATGCACACACACTTGTTGTAATTCAACCAAATATAAATGCCCATGCAATCCTTCTCAAAGGTATTCAACATTTTATGTTCTGCCAAGGGCACCATGGGCAGTCTGGAAAAGTCTTGTGAATTTCTTCCCAGAATCGTTATTTCTAATATTCAGAATAAAATGTGTCTAGGATTAATTTTTAAAATTTTTAAATATATTGAAACAGCCATCAAAATATGTAAACATAAATGTGTGGCATCGTAAGATTGTGCTTCTTATTAAATAACAAGATCTAGCAATAGCTCTTATAATTTCAATGAAGTGATACAATTTAAGCCAGATGATGAGATACCTGAAGCAACTATAATGCAGTCTGAAAATAACTGCGATTGCTTTAGGAACAAATTCGAAAGCACTGCTAATACTCTGACGGTATGTTGTTTGGATGCCTTATTAAAGAAAATGCTAAATTTCCGTTCAAGTTTTTCCATTGCAGTGTAGTGAAATACAGCAGTCATGTTTTCCTAAGTTCCCAGATCCTCTTGTGGTCAAGTTAAAGTCTACACATTTGAAGCTTGATTTATAAGAAAATCCATGATGTCTACTAACTGAGACTGCAATAGCGATTAGATCAGTGGTTCTTAACCTGGGTTCTATCGAATCATAAGGGTTCGATGAGTCGGTCTCAGGGGTTTGGAGAAGCCTCTGCCGTGGAGGCCAGAATAAAGTAATACCGTAATTTGTTGTGAGTTCATGCACTTTGTTGGTTTTGTTCTTTGAGCAAGGTGATGTTCATGCACGGCTCATTTTGTGCACCAGTAAAAAAACATATACCTATGTCTTGAATTTGGGGAAAAAAATCATATTTTATTTATCACTAAAGAAGGGTTCGGTGAATGCACATATGAAACTGGTGGGTTCGGTACCCCGAAAAAGGTTAAGAACCACTGGATTAGATCAAGCAAACTGTTGATTGTGCCTTCCTTATTTATGAGCTTTCTAGGCAAAAATCGGTCCCTCACACGTGATGGGTGGTGACTGTCCAGCATAGTTGATTTGGCTGAACCCCTTGTGATGTTTCAGAAACAAAATGGCCGCTCACGGCCTTTCTAAGTGCTTTCCTTCAGACGTGGTCAATTTAGAAATCTCTTTGTTAATGACTTAATTATTGCATTCAGAAAATGTAAATATGATACTTTGGCTTTAGTGAGAGAGGAAGTATGTCCCATTTACAATGCTGGCACTGTGTCGAAGTGTGAGGCAATTCGCACTAGAGAAAGCTCTTTCTCCTTTGGGCTGCAGCCAGGAATCCTGATAATGCTCCCTTTCATCTGAGTGAATCCTGGGCCATTGCCCTGCTAACATATTCAACCTCTTTTAACTCTAATTCTGCCTTATTAATAAAATACTCAAATCAAATAGGATTCCATGTTCCTATTCCTACCTTTTAGAGATCATGAATCTGCATGATTGTTGTGTAGGGAAGAGACCCAGGGAAGAGGGGAGGATATTCAGTAATTACACCAATTGAATGGTTTGTGTGCTCATAATTACATCTTCGACGGAGAATGGAAAATTGTCTGGATAATTCTAAATTTTTATTTTTGTTTAGATTGCTTAAATGAAACTAGTGTGTTTATTTGAGCTACATGGTAACAAGGCATAAAAAGTAGAAGGCTTTGATGAGCCCCCTTTTGGATGGGTCACTTTGAGCTAGTTTGCTGCACCTATCTGTAAAAATGAGGAGGTGAGACATTCCTCATTGAGCTTCTGGGAGAATTAAACTGGCTGTTTCATAAACTACAAAGCAACGTGCAAATAGTAGTTCTCCATTTTGGAATAGCCACCTTTCTTCCTCAGCTTCATTCTGTTAGTGCAGAACTATGGTCTGTAAAAGTTAAAAAAAAAATTACATAAAACTTAAAGGGTCACCTTTGTGAAAATCAGAATCGTTTCAATAATTTGGGAATCCTGACCCAAACCAAAAGTGTTCAGTAGGAGGAATATTTGAAGATCTAACATTTCATGATATGCGTTTAAGCGCTAGTATGAAGCAGCATGACCTGGAGACAGCTCAACTCTGTGAAGACCGGCATGGACACGCTCACCCACTTACTTGCCCAGAACAGATTGTCAAGTGTGAACTTTTCCAAGACATGTTTCGTGTTTGAGGATTGGGGTCATATGCTTGGTGAAGGAAGGAAAGCTACTTTAACTCAGCGACTGTTTTTTTTTTTTTAACATCTGAAATATAAAAATGAATTGGGCCATTGTTTAAAGTATTAATAAGGTCAGTTTTCTCAATACTCAAAGGCTCTGAGATCCGTGGAGCAGGGCAGACAAAAAATGCTGAGCGCCAGGATTGTATATTTACAAAACATATGGCTCATGAAATCTTGGACTAAAACAAAAGGAGTTCCAAGTTTCCCCAAATGATGAAAAGTAGAAACGTGTTCTTAGTTACACTGCAAATCATAGCAGAAGCACACCCTTGTTCTCTCAGCATTCTGTGCCTTCACTTCTCATTCCATGTAATGTTTTAGATGATTAATTCAGGTCCATAAGAAAAGTTCAATAATTAGTTTTGCAGTCTTATTTGTCTTGTGGAGACTTTTCTTTTCTTATTCAAAAGAGTAGGGCATTTATGAATAAACAGTGACAAGCTTGATAAAATGTGCTGAGGTGAGCGCTTTATAAGCAGAAACAAGAAACCTAAATGTCATATTGCTATGTGATTTCAAAAGTCCTTTTTTTCCATTATGTAGTATTATTAAAACAGAACAAACATGCGTAATGACAATACCATATAAATTTCGTCCTAGAAATTACAACTTTGGCTTGTACTTATGCAGTATAGAAGTCGGAGGCTATGATATACAATTTGTTTTTAAAGTGACAAAAATTTTCAGGCTTTAAATGGGAATCCTGCCATCTAAAGCTGACAGATTTTTCCAGGATATAAAACTCATTTCCAAAGAACAGTTTAAGACATACACTTAAAAACTTAGCTTGTTTCCTTTTAAGTTGTGACCTACGTGCTTTGTCACAACTTATCTTTGGAGCAAAGTCACCTGGTCAGAAATGGAATGCAGGACTTCTGCTGAACCAGGTGGACCTTATTTTTACAGTCTCACACCCAGTTTGCAGTCTGTCATCACACGAACTTAATGTCGGCCACTGACAGGTTTCAGATACTGATGGGCAAATGCTAGTAGAGTCTGAAACTTGGAATTTGTCCAAAATACCCACATCTCACAGGTCTGTAAAATCAGCCAGGCAAACAGACTATTTAGTGAAGTGTCCACAGCCTCATATTTTTACATGTGATAAAAAATAAAAATACCATAGGAGAAAACTGCCCCTTGATATATTGACCCATGAATTTTTTGAAATTTCATCACCTGGTCTTTGAAACTACTTTTGAATGGGTAATGCACCTCTCCAAGACAGACAAAATACATTTCTTCAAATGTACATAGCACTGCAAAAACTGTACCTGAGGGCATTTTTTTATTCATTTTGTTTTCTTTCATGCTTTTTTTTTCTATATTTTTCTACATCCAGGATGTTCAAGAGAGAAAATGAAATTCACTCTCTACTTCAGAGAGTGTCACGACCTTTCAAATAAGCCTCCTGTCTGTGTGGCCTTGTCGCCTTTTGTGACAAATACACTACCTAGACTGTAGTCGTGTGTGTCTCAGAGAAACTCATGTTGCTCTTCTGCTTTGCTGCTTACTGTATTTCTTGTCTCCCAGATGAGTTGAGAGGTAGAAAGGAAAGCTATGATTGTGCTGGTTCTGTGTATAAACAGTGTGTGTAATCTCTCACTCACCCTTCACCTAGAGGACTGATTTTATTTTCTTAATTATTCCAGGCTAACATTTGTCCATTTTTTGTGACTAGTACTGCAGAATAGTTGAATACAGAAGAAAGCACCCATTCCATAATATCTTTTTCAAGTTGCATTTTGTGTGTGATCTGTGTGTATATGTGTGTGTGTTTAAGACACAGATATAAAACCAAGATGTGTCTAGTTGAAATTGTAATGCTGAAGGCGAGAGCAGATTTCAGGATTTGAATAATTTCATTTAGTCAATAAAGGGATAAATCATTCTGCAACAGCTATTTTTCCTTGACGTGACTTTGGATTAGAAATTCAGTCCATCTCAGAGAAGCACTTATGCAAATGCCGGTGGTGGTGGTGTGGCTGATCACATTAGAGGAGGGTGACTAGATTACCTGTGTGGCAGTGATGAAAAGATCAGTGAATTTTCATGCTGAGAGGAAATGAATGCGATGCATTGTATCATGTCATCAGCAAATGTCATTTTAATAGGACTACAAATCATTGTGACATCAACAACCCTCAAACAAACCTTCTGGATATTTAAATATGATGATTCTTCCCTGGAGGCCAATGAAAGATGTAAAAAAATTTAAAAAACCAAGAAAGAAAAGACTCAGTCATAAAGTAGCAACATCTAGATAGCAAAGTTTTCTGTTTATTGTAAATGGCAAACTAACCTGCATGGCCAGAGGACAAGGGACGCTGTGGCTGTTACCAGACTGAATGATTAATTCTCAAACAACTTAGAATCAACTCTCAACTTGTGTGTTACAGGAATGAAGAACAATGGTGCCTGTTTTTATTTTTTTAATGACAGAATAATCGAGAAAATGTTCTAGGTACCTTGTTTATTCCTCCGATCCCTGGAATCAGAAAGAAAGAAATAGCTCTTGGAATGAGAAATACTGCCAGCGACAGTTATCAGACAACTTAGACTTCTCTTTACGTTTATTGGACGCATACATAATCACGTTTGGCACTTTTGCAGACTACTATTACTCAAAAATGCCTGTGATGCCGCTCAGTTATTTCTTGCTCACAATATCTTATGGGTTTCTAGGGGGGAATTCAACAGCCAAAACTGTTCTGACACAAATTGAATCAAACCACAGAAATCAGGTGGGAGCCCAGCATTGTCTCAGAATGTTAACTATTTAATATCTGGAACTTCCAATTTTAAAGATCCATTCCCTATGTCAGGAGTACCCACACTAGGGACCTGGGGGCCGCATGCGGCCCCCTGAGGCCATTTATCCGGCCCGGTTGCACTTCCGGAAGGGGCACCTCTTTCACTGGTGGTCAGTGAGAGGAGCACAGGATGCATCCGCACCCATAGTTCCCATTGAAATACTGGTCAGTTTGTTGATTTAAATTTACTTGTTCTTTATCTTAAATATTGTATTTGTTTCCATTTTGTTTTTTTTTACTTTAAAATAAGATATGTGCAGTGTGCATAGGGATTTGTTCATAGTTTTTTTTATAGTCCGGCCCTCCAACGGTTTGAGGGACAGTGAACTGGCCCCCTGCGTAAAAACTTTGGGGACCTCTGCCCTATATGTTATGACTAAAAATATAGACATGCAGAATAGTACATTTAAAACATTGTAATTGTATTGTAGATGCGCTTGCATCACTTTATTTCAAATTATTAGAGACTTAGAAGAGAAAGATGAGAGAAAGTAATAGAGTAAAAAATCAATTTTATGTGTCCTTTGAGTGTCCTTTAATAAAGTAAATTTAGGACAAGCCTTAAAAACACTTACTGGATAAGTAATGCCATTCGGTTACCTTCTTAAAAGTACAGAAATGTCAAGTATGAAACCACAAATGCTGTAATTAAAATAGAAAACCTTAGGAAAACCGGGAAAAGGAGTCTTAGAAAAGTATTCTCAGATTTACATTGAATTCCTTTGGCTGGAAGTCCAATCGGTGGGTTGCTGAAGATGACCACAGATGTCAGCCACCTAAGAGTATTCCATGTGTTGCTTATTTGGAGATTTTTCAGAACACAAAGTGTTTATAATGTGTTCTGTCTATAGATACAAGTCCATGGTCACACTTTAAGCTATTATTAGTGAAGAATTATTTCAGATTTAATAACACAATGCCATATAAAAAAAATTACTTAAAGCATAATTTTTCCAGAGGTTTAAGAAAGAATGAAAATAGCTTATTTTTTCTACCACCATGCATTCTCCAACCTTCTTTGTTTTTCAGCCTAATCACTGGTGTTTCACTCCCACAAAAATAAAGAATTCCCCCAGTCAATAATTTCACATGGGGTATCCATTATAGTATCTTTTTCTTTTTTCTTGGGAAACCACCAACCTGCTCTTTACTTACTAGTCATTTAAACTTACACTGCCTACAGGAACACCCTTTTTGGTTTATCTCATATCTTCTTTTTGAAAATGATTGTCAGCTACTCTCTCTTATTGATAAAGATTGAAAGAGCACACTGTGGGATTAACAATATAGTTTGATTACATTTTCTTTTCAATCTCAAAACCTAATGCGAGTTCTCTACTGAGAAATGGATTTTTTATTTAACTAGTTCATAGCAATTGCTCAATAAATAAATAATTTCTAATATTTTATTCTTAAAATCATCCCAGCTGCCCTACATAGACAGCCTTGGCGGTGCTTTTAAGAATGATGCAGCATGCAGCATGTGAAATGCAGCCATTGGAAGATGTGAATTCTACAGGACAATCACACTGATGAAAGTGTTTCGTCAGGATTTCCTTAACATCCTCAAAGTCAAGAATAAAGGAAGAACATGTCTAGATTCCTCACTATTGTAGATCAATGAGATAAAACTTCCTCAGGAAGGGGCACAGGGTAACTCAAGCTTTCGGACTTAGAGGACTGGAAAATCAATGGTATGGCCAATATAAAATTAATGATTTTTTTTTTCAATTTTAGCTATGAAAGACCTTGATGTTAAGAATTGCCATCCACTCATATCATCATTTCTAAAATATTTAAGAATCAAGGACTTTGCTGTAAATTTCATTTTAAAGCATGTTGCTAAAAACCGGTAAAACTTTATTGTGGGATCGCTTCTGTCCTTTGCCAGCATTTGTGAATCACTTAAGTGAATACACTTAGACGGTGTATTTATACACCTGGATTTTTCATTCATTACCTATTTTATTCTAGAATTATTTATTTAGAATACTTCTGTGTGCCAGTCTTAGGGTTTGGCATGGACCAAACTTAAGAAGCAAGAGCAGATATCATTTCGACTCTAGTCCATGGACTAGTGGAGCACAGCGACCCCTCCTTTACCCTAGATGTCCTCACACTCATTTTACAACCTGTGAGTCTGAGTGGGTGATCCCTTAGGAAAAAATGAGAATACAAATGTATCCATTGCAGAACTAACAGTCTAATTGACACCAAAAATGTCATTCAACTGATGAAAGTTGCCATCATCAAAGATTGTTAAATGATGAGTTGTCTGAGCAAGGTTTTCTCCAGGAAGATAAGGAGATGAAGAATTAGAAGACTGTCCTTAAGACATTTTTAGTCATCCAAGCCCTCAGGGCACAAAGATAGATGAAGAAGAAAAGACTAAGATGTGAGCATAGACAGATACCTCCCTGTGGCACCAACATCAGATAAGGTGTCTAAAAATCTATTAAATGTGTCTGATGAATAGTTTCCCCAGTTATTGGGTAGAAGTACTTAACACTACTCCATAGAACTAAAATTCATAATTTGTCAGAGGGAAATCGCCCAAAGATTCGAGCTACAATCTGAATGCTATCATAATTGGGCTCTGGAATTACATTTTTGTTAAGAATTGAACCGCTTAAAAAATTCTAATAGAACATCTGACAAAAGCAATATATTCTGGCTGACAGCATGGCCTGGAGGCATGTGCCCCCTCTGACTAGGAAGTTAAGATGTCACAAAGTCCTCAAGCCTTTCCTTCACTTTAGTGTCTAAGACTTGTTGGTGAAATGGAATAAAGGCGCTGTCAAATTGAAATTTTAAATAGATACATATGGAATAATGTGGTTTTTTCTCAAGGAAAAAAAATTTTACTCATTCCCATGGAACCCGCAATCAAGAAATTTACACAGACTTCCCACAAGTTGTGTCAGGGCCCTTGATGCCAGACATATTTTCACCTACACAGAAAGCACACTCTTGCAAAAATTTTAATGCAAATCCCACTGAACTGAGTCTCTAAGTGCTTCCCATTGAGATTAGTTAGGGATCCATCTCACAGCTTCTCTCAGATCCTCCTTTCTCTCTTCATTATGATACTGTTTATGACTCAGCTTTCCAGCACTCTCAACATTTGATCTGATTTGCCTGACCAGGCAGTGGCACAGTGGATAGAGCATCAGACTGGGATGCAGAGGACCCAGGTCCAAAACCCCCAGGTCCCCGGCTTGAGCACGACTTGAGCACGGCCTCATCTGGCTTGAGCCCAAGGTCATTGGCTTGAGCAAGGAGTCACTTGTTTTGCTGCTGCCCCTGGTCAAGGCACATGTGAGAAAGCAATCAATGAACAAGCAATCAATAAACAACTAAAATACTGCAATGAAGAATTGATGCTTCTCATCTCTCTCCCTTCCTGTTTGTCTGTCACTATCTGTCCCTCTCTCTGTCTTTGTCACTATATATATATATATATATTTGATCAGGTTTATATAACTCTTACTCTCAGAGTCTTCATTTCTGCTAAAGTGTAATTATTATTATTGGTCTGCTTACTTTATGCAAGTTTGCACTAAAAAGCAAGGCTCCAGAGCAAAAGGTAAGAATCACAAAGAGAGGTTAGTTATAGAAAGTTTTTTAAAGTTGCTCAATAGGCAGAGTCTTGTTTCTAGGAGCAAGCCAAACTCCTCTGAGATCAATTCTGCTCCCAAGCACTCCCTGTCACCTGATGGCCCATCACACAAATTATGAAAGAAACCAACTCACCTAGCATGGCAGGGAGAAGAAAGAAGAAGGCCAGCAGCCTTCTGAAGAGGAAGGTACAAGAGGCACATTTCCTGTGAAGTTTTCGATCTTCTTCCTTCTGTAGTTTATTGACTTTAGGTGAGGAAATACTTCAACAAAGAAGACACTGCGAAGTGAAGTAGACCATCTCTAGAACTCACCGTTCAGTTTTGCTCCACCCACACACATTCGGTTCTGTTTTAGTACAGCCTATATAGCTTGTGACCTCAACACTTCATGTAAGCTCAGAACCACCTGTTTCTATGCAGACAGCACTTTGATGGTCGCCTCTCTGTGATCTGCTGCACTGCATGTGGTGCTCAGGCCTTACCCACTCCCTTCACTACATTGCTCCCACAGCACCTTCTCCGCATCCCCGTTGCACAACTCACAGCCTCACAACTGGGTGGCTCCTACAGGTCTTGCCTTGGATCTGTGCACGTGCATGCGCGCACACACACACACACACGAACACACACACTCCATCACCAGCACCATCAGTCTACTCAGTACCATACACCTCACTTAGGAAATAGGCAGGAGATCCTAAATACTGTTTTCGTCATCTCACTTCCTTCTCAGAAAATTCCCATGACTCTCGCCTATGGATTTACTGTAAATCCAAACCTTAGCTTAATAGCCGAGATGCAACCTTAACTGCTACTCTTCCTTGTACTGAGCTCATGTTCCTGCCACTCTGGTCAGCTCAGCATTTTGGAACACACGTCATATTCCTCCTGCCTTATGCTATTTAAATTGTTACCAGTGTCTCAATCTGACAGTCTTTATCTACATCCTCTCTGACGGTTGGAAGTGTTGATGCTTGTTGAAGGCCAATCTATACTACATTAAGGGAAGGACTTCTCCAGGGTAGGATTCTGCCCGATGTTTTGTGACAGTCACCTCAAACATGCAAAATGGTCCTCAAAATAGTTACAAAAATACCATAATTTATCACTATTAAGAATCTGGTGCAATGATATTTATAGACTTTTATACTTCCCTGATTTCTTAGACTGTTAAGATTTAATTTTTTAAAGTAATGTTGCTAAACATTAGGCTAGAAAAAAGGTAAAAAAAAACCAAACTAGAATATGGTAGAGAAAACATATAGAAACTCTACCTCTCACAAACAAGTACTTATTTACCTTTTAATTGTCCCCTAGGGTAAAGGAGAGTAAGGGAAACAAGGAAATGAACCTTCAGTCTTACTAGACCCAATACCTCTTCTGTGAAGAGCTGCACCGGAAACTTGGAATATCTTGGCCAATCAGAAGCAAGAAAAAGTCAGGACTAAAGGCAAAAACCTTATGAATTGAAGGCTGTGCAGCAGGATAGTGGTGCGGTGCTATTAGGTCATGAAACTTGTGCCCCATTTCATGAACTAATGAGTGCCTGTTATGAATCATGATTCAGGTTCATCAGTGAGGCAGATTGGATTCTAATTTGATGGGCAGCCAGTGGGTAAAAAAGACATTTCTAAAACATTAGAAAAGGAGAATGAGGATAACATTGAATCCATTTGTTTATTTGGTTAGCTTCTGAAGATAAAATAAGGACTAAAATATGCACAGCTCCTGGTGTCACAAATCTTTAGGGTCTACAAGTTGATATATCACAGCTGAATCAGGAGGGGCGAACTCTTAAAAAAAAATCTGTTAGTTAGTTCTAGACCTGGACCCCACACACACACAAAAAAGTTGTCAATTAGAGAAGTGAAATTTGGTTGTGGTATATCCTCATTACGTCAATGTAATACTGTCTATTAATTGACCCTTCCACCCTGTCTCCTAGCTCTCATCCCTTTTCTCTTCATATAGTAGTATGCACCCAGGTGAAAGGTATAGGGTGTTTCAGAAAATAAATGAAAAGAAAAACTGGTTGTGTGAAAATACACCCCTTTTCTGTGGTAGTGGCATATTCACTGAACATGCATCTTCATATTACAAGATTTTGTTTGCTCTTTCCATGAAATATAGATAATTCTGAAAATTTTTGCAAACTTTGATGGATAATCTCAATGGAATTTTATAAATATTTAACGCAGGTATTACATATATATGTATGCAAACTTATATCTGTATATGTATATACACGTACACACACAAATATACACGTATACATGTGTCCATACAAGGCATTTGCTACAGCCTTCAAAGAGACCAAAATTATGCTAAATAATTCTAATCTTAGGTCATTTTCTTTTTAAGTCAAACTTTTTGTTTCATTACCTATAATGACTACTATATTTAATAAATATTTTAAAGAAAGGTAATTTAATGATGTCAAGAATACAAGGAAATGTGTACTCTCATAAACTGTTGGTGAAAATAAAGCTGAAAAAGATTTTATGGAGAATTTGGTAATATAAGGAAAGTTTTTAGCATGCCATCAAATCCATTAGTTCCACCACTATATATTTGTCAAAAGATATCTCAACATACAAAGATATATCCATAAAGATATTTATTATAATGTGGCCTATAGAAGAAAAACACTAGACTCCATGTAGCTATAATAAAGGACACTATGATTGTCATAGAATACATGTAGTGCTATGCATCTGTTCAAAATGAAGACATAAAAGTGTATATATTGGCATGGAAAGATGTTCATGATACATTGTTAAGTGAAAAAAGGGATTCAAAGCAAGGTAATAAAAATAGCTAATATTTGTATAGTGTTTACTACAAGAAAGGTACGTGCGCTTGCACTTTATATATAGTAATTCATTTCAATCTCATTGACATTATCTTTGGTGTATCAGTGAGGAGCCAAGCCTACAGCCCTAAAGTGATGCACCGAAGATGAGACAGCTAATATGTGACAGATGTAAACTTTACACTGAGACCTTTTTTAGCTACAGAGACCACGCTCTCACTGTCTCCAACATAATACCTATCTTTGTAGAGATACATGTAAAATTTTGCTTTTACATTCACCTGCACATGTATACACACAGAAAATAAAATATGAGACATCGCAAAAATATCTTGTCATTGTTTAGATTTTATTTTTAAATTATTTAATATGGTGTGTTTGTTACCATTTTTTTATCCAATAAACTTCACAAAGTTCTAAAGACAACTGAGAAAAACAGAACCTTTGAATTCATCTGCTCCGGATAGAATTAAACCACGCTTACTGCATGTCTCAGAAAGAAACTTTTTCACTTCTAATAGTTTATATTAATAATGACATCCAGTTTTATTAAAGTAGTCAATAATTTTTGCCTTTTCACTGGTCTCCAACAAGGCAAGCTTGAGAATTTCTACTATGGCAGAGTGACCATCCCTAAATAGTGTGCCTTCTTTCTTCTTCCTTCCTCCTCCTCTTCCTTTACTCTTCCTTCTCCTACTTCTTCCTCTTCTCTCTCCCCACCGCCACCCTCCTTCCCAACTTCATTTCTTTCTTATTAAATAATGACACTTCAGTTTGGATGCTGCCTTACAATAACTACCTTACAAGTAGATTACAATATCTGAGCCTAACTCCTTAGAGTAAGTCTGTAACACTACACGTGCTTTCAGGAAAGGCTGCGTTTTCAGGGGCTGAAACTCTAGCCATCGCTGCATGCTGCTCTTGTCTGAGCTCTGCGATTGCTTCGTTATTTCTCCCTGGAGAATTCAATGGATTTGGTTCAAGCACCATTGAACGTGATGCTGTATTAATTGCCCTGGAGGGTAGCGAGGCCTTTGAACTGTGGCTGTGAGGGATATTTTGCTGTAAGACATGTGTCAGCACTTGGCTGGTTAACTCTGGGGCTGGACTGTGCAGCATGCTGGGACCAAGGGTCTGGAAAACTACTTTGCATCCTAATCTTACATCTGTTTTCCATCATGCAGCGAGATTGACTGGCCATTCTAACAGGGAAGCATCATTCTGAAATAGCCAGAGTCTAGGTACAAATATTGTACTGTCAAAGATATTAAGAATTTTCCATCATTTTTTCAAGTTCTCCCAAACAGCTGGCACACATAGGTGATGGGTGATGCAATGGATTAATTGCCTGAACTTTCACCCCAAGAGGAATTGTCCATGTGTGAGTTACGTGTCAGCATTATGACACTAAAACATTAAATTGAAGATGATTTCTCAGCCTTCAATAAAAGTAAGACCTCATTTTTCATTGGCCTAATTTTGAACCCATTCTAGGGTCTACACGCCACTCCAAACTTATTCATACTCAGTTTAAATGCATAGTTACGTCGCAAATGCAATCAACACCTTTCTTTCAAAGAATACGTTTAGTTGATTCACCTGGAATAGTTTCTTTCTTCCAACCTTCCAGTGTAACTGCCATTTTCTACTGCTACACATGAGGGCAACTAAGAAAATTTGCCATCTCATAGTAAGGCGATTATAATTCTAGCTTATAATTACATCCCTAGACTTCTGAATAACAGGTCAGTTTTGTTTCTTCTAGATGCTGCTGCCTCTCAAATAATACTTATTAGTGACTGCCTCTTATATCATTGAGTTTTAGGTTTACCAAGGTTACAGTCACACTTTATGAATGCATATTGTGTTCTTAGGAAGAATAGGGCAAATGCTAAATTTCTTTGGAAATGTCAATGTTAAGAGTCATTTGTTCTCAAAGTTCTGTAATAAAAGGTGAATGCAAAAATCCTGACTGTCTGGCTCACATACCTTTTTAGAATTCCACCCCCTAAACATCTGCACATCTGCCCTGTGGAGAACAGGAAAGGTAGTGGAAGACATGACCTGGTGAGAGTGTTTCCATAATGTGTGCAGAAGAAAAGTGATTGTATGTGTCAGTAAAGAGTTTTTCTGGGAATCTTCAAGTAATGTGTTATGCTTTCCATTTTTCTAACTTTTAATTTTTAGTTTTAATTGATTAGTTGTCAGATAGCATTGTAGAAACAGGACTATATTCCTAGCTACCAAGGAACCTCAGCCTGTGCTGAAAACTGTGCTGCTTTCCTTTATTTAGTGTTTGTTTGTTTGATTGATTGATTAAAATTCCAGGTTTGACTGAGCCAACTCTTAGGAGTCTGGAATCTTGTTCAGACAAGCTCCATACTCTCAAGATGGATCCTAGAATAGACAGTAAAGGAGAAAAGTCCAGTGGAGAGTTTTTAAGTGTTTGGTGCATGAAGTAGGCCAACACCTTTAGAGGCTGAGGTCTGTGGGTCATCTTCCTCTTCCTCTGACCTTTTGTGGGACCTGTCTTTTCAACTTTGTGGTAATTTTATATTGGTTTGGTGTTAATAATTAGTTAGTGTGACTGTTATTACAGACACATGTCTTTATAAAGAACCATGCACTCACTAATTCAATTATTTATTGAGCTCCTTCTGTGTGTATTCATAGGAGAAAGTATCTTGTCTCTATATATGATCATCATATAAGTAACCATAATCTAGTTAAATATAACCTTGTGTCCAATTTCTAAAATGAGATTAGAAACATTGAGAGAAATGAGAGCACATGCATATGTAAGGATTTTGTAATTTAAAGCACTTGGATAATGTAAACTATGATTTCAAAGTACAAAGAATTAACAAAAGAATTGGAAATCTGACAAAATGCCAAGGTTGACGACAATAATCTATAATCATAGAAGAGTAAGCAAAGTTGCAGTCTTGCGTTGTCAACACCACCCTGACTTAATGCAAAAATAAAAGCCTAGATTAGATTTCTGCCTTCGACATTTCTAAGGAAAGGAATTCACAAACCTCTTTGAGCCTCAGTTTCTTTGTCTGTATATGGGCACAAATATCACTTGCCTGTGTATTATTGGAAGCATTGAATGATATGATATTTTAAAAAGCATTACCAAAAACAGATTGTTTGTTTTCAATAAATTGTTTCTACCTTTTTGTGATTATAATTATTATGATAACTACTGCTATTCCATTACATAAAAGCTTCTACATCAAAAAAAGCATACGTACATTGTAGAATGTCTGACAGATAATTTCTCTTTTAAAAATATTTAAGTGGCTTGACCAGGTGGTGGCGCAGTGAATAAAGCGTCTGACTGGGATGCATAAGACCCCGGTTCGAGACCCCAAGCTCGCCAGCTTGAGCATGGGCCCATCTGGCTTGAGCAAAAGCTTGCCAGCTTGGACCCAAGGTCGCTGGCTCCAGCAAGGGGCTGCTTGGTCTGCTGAAGACCCGTGGTCAGGGTACATGTGAGAAAGCAATTAATGAACAACTAAGGTGTTGTGATGGCAACGAAAAACTAATGATTGATGCTTCTCACCTCTCTTCGTTCCTGTCTGTCTGTCCCTATCTGTCCCTCTTCTGACTCTCTCTGTCCCTGTTAAAAAAAAATTAAGTGTGGTATACTAGAAATATTTGAAAGTTGAAGATTTACCATATTTTTCAGCTTTTTTGCCCTTCCATTAGTACTATCATATTTGTTACTATAATATTTGCATTCTGAAGTTGAAAGATAGGGAAATAAAAATGAATTATTGAGGCAAATTAAACACATGTTAAGTCAAATACAGATTTACATGTTAACTATATGTAAAATATAAAATACATGCTAACTTAAATATGCATGTCTCTCACTGTTGCTATAGTTAAAGTTTTATAGATAGTCATAGGAAGGTGTGTATATAGTTAAAAGTAAATGAGTTCATCTCCTACTCTTTACTAGAGTGCAATAATAAGGATAGATCTGTGATGAGTAAGGTAAATGTAACTATTCAAAACAGAGCATAACCAATTCTAAATGGGTAATAACTCTACAAACTGTTAGTATATATTTCTATTTATATAAATTTAGCTGAACTCTAACTTGCTTAGCTGTTAGTGACTCTTATAGGATGCCTGACCTGGCTCTAATCTTCCAACTACCCATCCCCCCAACCCAGTCTTCTCTTAACTGTCCCTGACCCTCCTCAGAATATACTAAAACCAGCTTATTTGGAAAGACTTTTGTCACAGCCTTTTCCCAAATCTCCCAGACCATAAGGACCATGGCCTATCTTTATTCCACACCTGTCTCAGAAATTGCTGCCAAGACCGTTCACATAAATATGCTGGTCCAGCTAAATGGTTCTGGGGAAAATTATCACGTATCTTTTATCATATCATTCTCCAGGCAAAAAATATTCCTACTCATCTTTGGCTACTTATATTTCATCCAGCTGTCAAATCTTGGTTCAAATATCACTCCTCTTTGGAACTTTAGCATGAAATAGCAGAAAAAATCAATTTTTAAATCCTTGGTTCTACCATTTATTCTCTAAGACTTCCCATTAACTGTGAATTTCTTCATCTGTAAAATATAAAAGACTTACTTAGAATTTCTGTAATCATTACTGAAAATGCATATAAAGTACATGCTCTGGGTTCAGGAAATGATATTTTAGTCTTTCTAGGATATCAAACTTTGTCTAGTTTTTTGTTTTATTTTTTAGTGTCCCTTGTTTCATTCTGTGGTGGCCTTAAAATACATCTACAAATTATCTGACCTTTCTCCCATCAAGACATTCAACCTAATTCCCCTGTTCTTGAATATGGGCTGCATATAAATTGTCCTTAGTAACTTGATTCTAGTGATTGCAGTGGAGTGGACATGACACTCTTTGATTTTCAAATTCAGGTCATAAAAGGCTGAAGAACTTCTTCCTGGCTCTCTCTGTCAGGATGTTTGTCCTTGGAATGCAGCCACCATGATAGGGATAAAATGACCCACACATTTAAAGAGGCTCATATGGAGGGGAACTGAGACTCCCAACTTTCAGGCTCTGCTGCACTCCCAGCTAGCAGTCAGGCCTAACTTGCCATCCATGTGAGTAGCCACCATCTTGGATGCCAACCCTTCAGCCCACAACAAAGCTGTTCCATCTTACACTAAGTGGAACAGAGATCAGCCTGCCCTGCCAGACCCTGTTCAAATTGTAAATTCTATGAGCAAAATAAATGATTCTTATTGTTAGAGCCGCTAAATTTTGAAGTGGTTTGTTTTACCACAATAGATAGTACAAGTAGTACTTATATTCAATGCCATGTGCCAGAAATCACCATCTTATAGTATGTACCTTATTATTAATTAATTTAATTGATTTAGACAATCTCCTATGACCAAGTGAATTGTTTTCACTTTGTTAATTTGAATTAAATAGGTATTTATGGCTTAAAAATGGGACATTACAAGCAAAAGTATTCTTTTGTCATTTTCTCCTTTGAGATTCTTATTTTGAAGCTGAGGTAATCAAAACAACTTTTAGGAAGCTGTTACTGAAGCTGAAAGTTAAATTTTATAAGCTAGATATTGCTTGGAAAAAAAATACATTTAGTATTTGAAGTTTAAATAGGTAGAGGTGACAATAGCTGTTCTTGTTATGTACCTACTTTTATTGTTCACCAGTGATTTTATGACAGATTGATGTCCAGAGCTTTTTAAATGAAGAACAAAATATAATCCTCTGAGTGGAATAGTTCTGAGATGCAGGACAAAACAGCCTACTAAATTTGATATTTTGGCATCTCAGAAGTCTTCTGCGCTTCAATAAAATAGAAGATGGGAGGAAGTGGGAGCTAGTCATCTTACATAAACATTTTAATCACTTAACCTCTAGAAAAAAAGTATGAAGTAAAAGTAGAAATTATATTTCTTGTTTAAAATAATAATGGAAATATAGAGTAAGAAGTGTAAGTAGTTTCATGTACATGTATAGTGCCCTAGTGATTCCCCAAGGGTAGCTGGCAGGAAGAATGAGCCCTGGATAGAAACGCTACTTACGTCATAGGGGAAAGTTACCATTCAACTGTATTAGCCTAAAAATCCTGCAGACAGTTTTTGGGAGCAAAAGATTTCTTAGTGGTCCTAAGAAGCTTTCACATCTCCCTAAAAACCTGAGCCAAGTTTTTGGGTCATATTCTAGTTTGGACTTGAATTACTCTTATGACTGTACTGACTATAAACTTTATTTCATCTGGGTAAACCTAATTCTACATCAGTTTTGTTAAAAACTGTAAGGTTTCATTGATAATAATAATTCTATCCAGGGTATTTATTTGCAAAGACAAAAACAGTTATTTGTAGGCAGTCATCTCTCAAAATCTGGTCTAAAATTTTAAGCCTTGACTCTGATACTTTTGTTTTTTTTTTTTTTTTTTTTTTTTAACTGGGCCCTGAAATAATCTGTGAGTGAGAGGTAGGGAGACATGCAGAGAGTAGAAAGCACATGAACAACCATAATCTAATTTACAGAGTAGTAGGTCTTGCAGAAAGAATTTTAAATGGACTTGAGGAAAGGTCACATTTTGTCGAGTTTTGGGGCTTTATATTATAAATCAGTTGACTCAGGTACTAAGATGGACGACAGCACACTTGCTTTGGCATATAGTTTATTTATGTGCCTGTTTCATTCTTTAACTATATGATGAACATATTATTAGAGTAGGAAAGAGCTAAGCTTTTTCTCTGCACAAATAGGTTTTTATTAACTTTATTAAGGTGTACTTAATATACAAAAAGTTGAATATATTTAATTTATGCATCTTGATGAGTTTGAACATATTTATACACATGTAAACCATCATCACAACCAATATTAAATATTAAATATATTCCTCACATCCAAAATATTTCTTGTGCCTCTTTGCTGTTTTTCCTCCCTGTGGAACACTTAGCATGAGCTGTATCTTCTTAACTAGCTCTACGTGTGCAACATCATGTTATTAACTATAGGCTCTATGGTTTGTAGCACAGCTCTAGTTATTAATCTTGTATAACTATAGCTTTATAACCATTAAACTACTTGCTTTTTCCCTCCCCTATCCCCTGTCAAACACCATTCTATTTTCTGCTTCTACAAGTTTAACTATTTTAACTATGTCACCTAAATGGAATCATGAAGTATTTGTTTTTCAGTGGTTGATTTATTTCATTTAGCACAATGTCATCTAGGTCCACACATGTTGTCAAAAATGGTAGGATTTCCTTTCTTTTTAAAATTGAGTACTATTTCATTGTATGCATATAACCACATTTTCTTATCCATTCATCTAGACGGACCTTTGGGTGTTTCCAAACATTAGCTGTTATGACTAATGCTGCAATCAATTGGAAAGTGCAAATATCTCTCTAACATAAATAGATTTTATAGCTTTATGTTAAATTCTGCACAAGAAAGTGAAAAGACAATCTATATTGATTTAGAAAATAATAACAAATTAGCTCTACATAACAACAATGAATATTCATCCAAATTGTACTTATACTGTACCCTACACAAATCTGAAATTAAAGATGGATACTACCAATCTGGAATTCAGTTTGCTTTTTAAAGCTAGACTATTATTTATTGAAGCTAGTGATTAAAGAAGAAATTAGTTACAATTTTTAAATTCCACTGTCTAACAATACATTTATACTAACTTCAGAACTGTACTTTGGCAACCATTTATGAAAACAGCTTATTTGAGGAACGCTTAACAAGTCAATTGCCGAATAAATCCAGCAGATAAAATATGAGTGCTCAGCCTAACTCTGTCTTAGGAAGTCAACTTGTTATAAATTTTTTAAAGCATTCTTGGAATTTCAGACCTTGAATTGATGTCCATGTTGATATTTATTCTGATTAAGTTTAAACCATATGTCTATAAACACTTGGTAATTTTTTTTCTCTAGCTTAAAGAATCAGATATACAAGAAATAAAATATAATAAACGAACTTGTAGTAATTTCATTATATTGTGGTATTTAAAATCATTTATTGTTTATAGAAATTTAACTAATTTTAACAATGTAATACACACACACACACACATATATACACACATACACACACAGACATTGCATATACTGTATAATCATTTTTGACTCAATGTAAAAAAAGTGAACCCAGTTTTCTATTTTATTTTATGGAAACAATGAAAACTTTTACTGAAGCTTAACTCAAATACTTTAAAATTTTTTCATGAAGTTTCTTCTTCAGGGACAATATATAAAGAATTCTAAAACAAACGAAAACCGAATTCAGCTTAAGTTTCATTTACATTGCTTTCTCTCCAGTGCAAATACAATTTTATTTATTTCATACAAAATATAAAGATTCATGGTTATGGACATTAAAAGCTTTTTAATATACTCCTATTTTTTAATAACTCTAGTATAGCTTTTTGTTTTTATTTTAAAATATGTCTTGATATTAAAGTATGACTTTTAAATTTTCTTAAGGCACACATTTTTATGTGAAGTTGATCTGACTGGGAAAATGTGGTTATAAAGGCTAAAAAATACACAAAGACAATTTTTTAGGGTGTTTGTGTATATGCAGATGCATGTATGTGGGTAATTATTTCTATACATAACTGGTAGACAAATATTTCAACCAAAGACTGACTATTGGAGCTAGAATTGTTTTTGTGTCTTTTTCCTTTAAAATCTAGCTCACGCTGAGGTTATTTTAGTGGGTTATGAAATGCCTTCTGGAGAAAGATTGCTGGCTTCTTCTTGGCCTAGAAAAAGTTATAGTTTTATAACTTTGTTTAAACTAGTAGGAGTCTTTGGTAATAGATAGGTTTGGTGTTTCCTAGGAAGAATGGAAGAAAAAAAATCTTAAATATACTTTGCAAAATAACAACCTGCAGGCTAAGGAAAGTCATAAAGTGGAAAGTGTTGCCATTCAACTAACTAAAAATCCTTTCCTCTTCCCTAAGAATGCTATTTGTACTTATGCTTGTACCAGAAAAAAATATATATATAACTACCACCTTCTGCACCAATAACGCATCTTAAGTAATTCCAGTTTCTAAATGGTATTAACACCAACACAGAAATCATACCTCTATTTGTGAACAAACATTTACAATGATCATTAATCAGAAGCCATTTGAAATACAAAATAAGTAAAAATAACACCCCCAATTTGTCTGTTTCAGTGATTTTATATGAGGTTTTCTTTTATATTCACTTTATTGTGCTTCTTTGCCAACCTATAGAACTAGGAATTATTATTTCCAGTCTATTTATATAGTTTATTGGTTTGATCTTTTAATTTATGCCTAACCTAACAGAGTCTTAAAAAAATTCCTTTCTCAAAAAAAAAAAAAAAAAAAGCCCAGAAGGGAAAATACTTGTAAGAACAGGAAAATATAACCAAGGGCATTATTGTGTGATTGGGATGCCTGTAAATCTCTACCGTCAGCTCTGTGCTCACCGCTACTTCCATCATGTTTTATCTCCTGACAGTTCCCCCTAGGTCCACACTGGAGATTCCGTAGTTTTTACACTCTCTTGTAACCTGACCCTAATTCCCTGTCCCTCAACCTAAGCCCATGACCTTTTTTCCTGCATTTCCGGACAGTATTCAACAGTAAACTCCCTGTGCTTCCTCCCACTGGCATGCCATGGGTGTCCATCCTCGTTTTTAACCTCTAGTCTCCCCAGAAAACTTGACCTCTTCCTGCCTATTGCTGATCCCTGCATCTGTGTTTTCCAGCCCCTCTGTTCTCATTCTCAGCTTATTTCTATTCATTTTACTTATTCTGTACATGCTCAGAATAATTTAACTATAAAAATAACGTTTTCTATTCTACTAGCTCTTCAATCTATTTTTTTATTACTCTTGCAATGTTTAGTTATTTGAAAGAGACATTTATCCCTTCTGTCTGTGCCTCTTCAAATAAAATTGTTCTTTTAACAAATGATATATGGCTTCAGCCCCTCTCACTTTCCTGAAGATCACCAAATGACTCACCAAATTCAGCCAAGATATTTCTCAGACCACCTTTTTAAAGCCTGGCTTGGTCATCAAACACTGAGCAAGAGAAAGCAACTGTGTACCAAAATGCGTCTATCCCTCTCCTCATTGTTAGGAAGAGGTTGCCTGACTCGTGTATTTATGTTTGGTTGTTGCTAGTTCTCGCCAATGGAATAAGAACAGAAGGACATAAGTCCCTTTCAGATAAAGAACTTTTCCAAGTTTCTCTCCCTGTCTCCCTGTCTCAGTAGTGGCATATGGGTCTGGTGCCATGATACAAATGGAGCCTTTTTCCCCGAGTCACCCAGCAACCAGGACCACCCATCCTGGACTGTTATGTGAGTAAACAATAAATTTCAAAAATGTTAATTTACTAAAAGACTGGAATTGATCGGTGACCACGTGGAGCACATCCTATCTGAAGCAGATGCGGCAGACCAGCATCTCATCTGTCAAATACTTTTCTCCCTAACATTTTATGACATGTCCTTTTGCGGCTCTTCCCACCCTCTGGCATCCCTTTCCGGTTCCTTCTGAATATCTCTCTTTCAATTCCAGCCTTATAAATGAACTGATGATGAGTTTAGGGATTTATTTTCTTTCATGTTCATCTGTCCATGGTTCCAATGATCACTTCTATGAGTGTGGTTTCAAAATTCATACATCTAAGCTCCATGATCACATTGTTCATTGTCCTACTTCATTATTTAAAGTTATTTTGGTTGTTTGAATAAGTAAAAGAAATGAATATAATTATTAGAAAAATAAAAGTTAAATAATCAAGTGTGGGAAAAGTCAGAATCAGGACACTCTAAGTATCAGTCAGAAGTTTGTGGTCCTCTACATTTTTTCTTCAATGTGGTTTATTCAGTAAAATGTTAAGTTTAACTGGTAATTGAAATAGGAAGATTTTCCTGATAAACGAGCAGTGTGTTGATTTATATTCTGGAAGAAGCTCCTCTTTTCATCACAGATGGGCACTCAGATGAGCTTGGCTCTAGAGAAGGGGTCAGGAACCTATGGCTCGCGAGCCAGATGTGGCTCTTTTGATGGCTGCATCTGGCTCGCAGACAAATCTTTAATAAAAAAATAATAACATTAAAAATATAAAACATTCTCATGTATAACAATCCATTCATTTCCTACCGTTCATGTTCATGGTTGTGGGTGGCTGGAGCCAATCACAGCTGTCCTCCAGGACAACACCAAATTTTTATTAAATCATGCATAAGGTACACAGCTCATTGTGAGGTCAGGAAGTAAACTTCCCTCCTTTTAATCAAGTAGTCAGCTAGCTAATTGCAAAAACCCTTTTGATGAAGAAGATGGCTAAAAGAAAAAAAAATAAGGAGTATCGTACTTTTCAGCCTTTCTGTAGAGAACAGGTTCTGCAGTGTGTCTAATATGCAATGATAAAATTGCATTGATGAAACTGTCAAATATAAAGCAGCACTTCGACACATGCCATACTATATTTGCATTGAAATATCCTGTGGGGGACAGCAAGAAGAAAGAATGTCAAGAGCTACTGAGCAGAGAGCAAGCTAGTCAGCAAGAACTCCATGTTAGGACCCAACAAGGTGACTGGAATTCGGCTAGCTTCCTGGTGCTTTAGCAATTGTGAGAAATGGAAAGCCATCCACAGATGGGGAGTATGCCAAAACATTCATGCTTGATGTTGCCAATGAACTTTTTGACGTCTTTTAAGATAAAGACAAGATAATCAAATGAATAAAAGACATGCCTCTGTCAGCAAGAACTGTTCACGATCATACTATCATGATGGCAAATCAAACTGAGGCAACACAAGTAAAGGACGTAAATGCAGCACCATTCTTTTCTCTCGCTTTGGATGAGTCAACAGACGTAAGCCATTTATCCCAGTTCAGCGTGATTGCAAGGTATGCTGTCGGTGACACACTATGTGAGGAAAGTCTTGCTGTTTTGCCTATGAAAAAGACAACAAGAGGGGAGGATTTATTCAAGTCTTTTACTGAGTTCACTAAAGAAAAATATCTACCAATGGATAAACTTATTTCGGTGTGTACTGATGGTGCTCCGTGCATGATGGGGAAAAACAGAGGATTCGTAACACTTCTTTGTGAAAATGAAGAAAGACCCATCCTAAGTTTTCACTGCATCCTACGTCAGGAGGCGCTTTGTGCTCAGATGTGTGGCGAGCAGCTTGGTGAGGTGATGTCGCTGGTCATTTGAGTGATCAACTTTATTGTTGTTCAAGCTTTAAATGATTGCCAGTTTAAAACACTGCTGGAAGAAGTTAGGAATAATTATCCTGGCCTGCTTCAGCACAGTAATGTGTGATGGTTGTCAAGAGGGAAGGTGTTCAGGCGTTTTGTGGCTTGTCTGAGCGACATCCAGACTTTTCTTGAAATGAAAAACATGGAGCATCCTGAGTTAGCTAACACTGAGTGGCTCCTGAAGTTCTACTATCTCATGGACATGACTGAACAGAAGAACCAGCTCAATGTGAAAATGCAAGGCATTGGAAATACAGTCTTATCCCTTCAACAAGCAGTGTTTGTATTTGAAAACAAGCTGGAACTTTTCATCGCCAACATTGAAACAGGTAATTTACGACACTTTGAAAAACTGGGAGAGTTTAAAGATGCATGCACAGCAAGTGACCCTACTCAACATCTTGATCTCCAGCAGCTAGCAGGCTTCACACCAAATCTCCTGCAGTCATTCAAAGTGCACTTTGGAGAATTTCATGAGCACACTCGTCTTTTTAAGTTCATCACCCATCCACACAAGTGTGCAGTGGGCTGCGCCGACCTGCGTTACATCCCCTCTGACGGTGTCTCTGTCAGAAATTTTGAGCTACAAGCTTCTGACCTGAAGGCCTCAGACACGTGGGTGAATAAGTTCAAGTCACTGAATGAAGATTTAGAAAGACTTGCACGACAGCAACAGAGATAAAAAGCAAAAACAAGTGGGGAGAAATGAAAAAACTTCAACCCACGGACCAGCTGATTGTCAAAACTTGGAACGCGCTTCCCATCACATACCACACACACTGCAGCGTGTGAGTATTGCTGTACTGACAATGTTTGTCTCTACATATGCATGTGAGCAGTCTTTCTCACATCTAAAGAACGTTAAGACCAACCTACGATCATGTTTAACGGATGGAAGTCTCAACGCCTGCATGAAGCTTAACCTCACCACATATCAACCAGACTATAAAGCCATCAGCAAAACCATGTAGCACCAGAAGTTGAATCAATGGTAAGAAGTACTTTATCCATCATCTGTTAGCAACAGTCTAACAATGTTATTAAAAAGAATTCAGAGACTTATTATACTTTAAAAGTGTTGGTCTTACATAAAATGCACACATTTATTTGTATTTAGTGTTAAACATATTGTATGGCTCTCATGGAATTACATTTTAAAATATGTGGCATTCATGGCTCTCTCAGCCAAAGAGGTTCCTGACCCCTGCTCTAGAGTGCTACCAGTAACATGACACATGTACCAGCCACTCCCCCAAACCAAGAATTTGGGTTGGCAGGCTTGAATAAAAATAGATTTAAGCTAGAATAAGATTATGTACTGAGTTTGAGTAAAATTAGAATCCATGAAATGAAGATCCTAATTATACTTTATCTCAAAATATTACTTTAAAACTTGGCCTCTATTCTTCACCAGTGGCCTGGGACTGAGCTAGAGTCTGACATTACAACTGAATACAAAATAAAATCTAACCCATCTCTACTGCTGGCTAAATGAGTTGATGAGAGTATTGGTTATTAACATAAGTGATCACTTATTTTAGGTATAAGCAATGTATTAAAAAAGTTTTAAAATAGTTTTCTTATACCTCTTCATTCACTTCTTATTAATAAGGGAGAAAAGTATTCTTAATACACCCACTTTATTAATGAGAAACATTCTAAAATAATAATTATAATTCTTCTGACCATGTATAAATAATGAAATAACATAAAAGCTCAAGAATACTATCTTAGAAATTCAAGAAGTTACCTTTAACACAATTGATAAAAAACAACTCTCAAATGACATTAAAGTAACTTTTGTCTTTCATTCAACAAATATTTGCTGTGTTTTTGCTCTATGCCAGATAGTATGCTTGGCATTAGAAAAACAGAGATGTTAGGTTTCACAACTGTCCTAAAGAAACAACATTTTCATAAGAAACATTGACAAGTGAACTTAGCATCCTGAGGACCATGTTAGAGCCATGAGGAGCAGGAAGAGCTGTCATAAGGATCTTGGAAGCACAGAAAGATACAACTGAGGTAGCTTTATGAAAACAAGAAGAATCCCAAAAGGCCACACTGAGCTGAATTTTCCTTTTATAAATATTGCATGATGATAAAGAGTACTATATGTAGAATATTTGTAAAATGCAACAAGTCTAAAGAAGAAACCACAAATCAATCATAATCTCACCCTGCAGAGATAATTACTATAAATATTTGATACTCCTGTCCCATTATTGTCTATTACTATACATACACAACCTTAAATAAAGTTGATATCATACTATTTATATTGTATTGTGAACTTTCTTACTTAGTAGTATATATAAATATTTTCCAAAGCCATTAAAACTTTTTTTTTAAACTGATTTTTAATTGCTATATAATGTTTCACCATATATGGTGTATCAGTCAGGGTTGTTTGCTGCAAGCAACAGAAACTGAATCTGGCTGATTAAAAAGAGAACAATTTATGAGATGATACTAGATAGCTTGAAAATTACTTAAAAGAATGCGGATGTCATATCATAAAATAGCACAAACCAGGAAAGAGGTAGAACTGGTCTGGGGAGGACATAACTGCTCCACCTCTTTGTTTTAGGCGTTGCAGTTTCCAACCCAGCACTGCCACCAGGACTGACTCAGACACTGTATGTTGCTTTTAGCATTGCCTTCTATCTCTGCCAGGAAGAATTTTCGACACTCTGTGCTTCTTTGTATTATTATTTCCCCATTCAAATTCAAGAGGGAATGCATTTGACTGGCTGAAGCCAAGTCAAATGCTGACATTCTATCAGGAAGACAGGGTGAGTATTGGGTAGGGGCTCCATTATATGCCTCCAACATGTATATGTTGAGGTTCTAACCCCTAGTTGATTCAAAACATGACTGCTTTTGGAGATCGGGTCTTTAAAAAAACAAATATGTTAAAGTGAGGTTGATAAGGTGGGCCCTAATTTAATATACTAGGTATCTATAAAAAGAGGAAATTTGGACACAAAGATACAAAGGGAAGACAATCTGAAGACACAGAGAGACCACCCAAGCCAAGGACAGAGACTCAGACAAAATCAACCTGTTTAGGCCTTGATCTCACACGATCCATGGTTCTTTGTAATGGCAGCCCTAGCAAATGCAGAGTAGTGGGTTACTTTTTCATTTCCTGTGATTTTCATTAAAAAAATAAAAAACCTTTGGGGATGTGCTATAAAAGATTTATATGATGTTCTATCAACATATGTTTAGACTATTTTTCTTTCATTTTTAATAAATTCCAAAAAGAGGGCTATTTTGATATACATAGTACCTGAAGAAAATTATTTCAACTTCTATTCTCTTGATTTGTGTTTAAAAATTGTCTATCCGATATACCATCATCAGCACAGAATGTCATCATAGATGAAACATACTTTATATGTTTTTATTTGCTATGGGGACATTGATCCACTGGGCATCCATCTATTACTGGTTATCTGTAGCTTGTTTACTTACATACTTTGCCCATTTTGGATTGTTCATCAGTTTCATACTGATATGAAAAGTTCTTTTTATACTAAACTGTTAGCTGTTTGTTTTTCAAATTAATGTGTAATATATATAATATTACACATTACAGTACTCTCATTAAAAAGAGTGCTCTTTGTTTAAATCATAACCAATGTATTAATACTTTCCTTTGTTAGTTGTTTTTCTTTTATATTTAAGGAAGACATTTCTCAGTACTCAAATAATCCACATTTTCCTTCACTCTGAAAATGCCACCAATAGCACAGTCCTCCATGACAGTTTGGAAGCAGCAGATGCACACCTCCCTCCTCCTGATGTCAAGATCCCCAGGGTAAACAGGACAGAAAGCTGCTTGACCCAGGGGGGCAGCTTCCCTCCTTGCAGTAGTTCCACATTAGACTTGAGATCACACAAAACATCTGGCTTTCGTGAACACAAACAGATAACTTATTCACTAGAATTACTTTTTTAAAAGTTGATTTCATTCTGGGATGCACACACACACACACACAAAATAACCATAAAAAACTTTCAAAAATATCAATGCCAAGATTCCAACTCTAAAGACAAGGATTTAGCTGTTCAGGGGTGGAGTTCAGGCTCAATTCTTTTTTTAACTTCAGTAAATTTTATATAGATCCAACATTGAGAACTACTATTTTAAAGTAATTTAATGGAGAAAAATGAGAGAATAAACCTTAGAAACTGGGAAAAGTTATAATAACATCTTTTCTAAATAAATGGATAGACTATGTTCATGAATAAAAATATTAATATCTAAATAATATTAATTCTCCCCAAATTGATCTATAAATTCAATGTAATCTTAATTAAAGGTAGAACAAAATTGTTCATAAATCTTAACACATTCTTAAGATTTTTTTATGATGAAGAACTAAGAGTAACCAAAGTGCTCATAAGGGAGGAGACTAGAAATTCCCTCTTCCTGGATACCTATATTAATAGTAAACTGTAATAACTGAAGTATAATAATTAAAATCTAGACATCTAGATTAATGATAAATTTTGACAATGAAGGTAGCATATCACATCATCACGCATTACATCTTAAATTTACAAATGTCTTATATCAATAATATCTTTATAAAGGTGGCATAATGTCAGGTAGAGAAAGACAATTGGCGGATACCATAAGGAGAACAGAAAGGAAACTACCTACAGACACTGATGTAGAAACAGAGGTGTCAACACCAATTGTTAAGGAAATTTTGTTTTCTGTATGAAAACTGTTTTAAAAGATTAAAAACATCCCTACATTATTTAGTACAAGAAAATACAGGTGAATATTTTATGATTCTACATTAACAAAAGATTTCTTAAATAAGTCCCTAAAACGTGCTCATCTTTAAAAAGCAAAATTCATAAGTTGATGATTTTCGCCTGACCAGGTGGTAGCGCAATGGATAGAGCATTGGACTGGGATGCAGAAGGACCCAGGTTCAAGACTCTGAGGTTGCCAGCTTGAGCATGGGCTCACCTGGTTTGAGCAGAAAGCTCACCAGCTTGGACCCAAGGTCGCTGGCTCAAGCAAGGGGTTACTCAGTCTGCTGAAGGCCCTCAGTCAAGGCACATATGAGAAAGCAATCAATGAACAACTAAGGTGTCGCAACAAAAAACTGATGATTGATGCTTCTTATCTCTCTCCATTCCTGTCTGTCTGTCCCTATCTATTGCTCTCTCTCTGACTCTCTCTGTCTCTGTAAAAAAAAAAATAATAATAAGTTGATGATTTTTTAGAAAGTAAACAATAGAGCTATGCAATGAAGACACATTACGAACTAGTCATTCTGATTAATCTAATTCCATGGACCTGACTAAATTAAGAGCATATATATTCAGTACATTTTCAACTGCTTTTTTTTTAGACCTTAACAACTGGCTTGATATTAAAACTCTTGGAAGTTTTATTGACATACTTCCTGGGACTAAGAGAGCCAGCCAGTGTAGATGCATCTGTATTTATTGAAAGGAGAATATATTTACATTTGTGAGGCATCATTTAAGATGCTTTTGGTTGAAAAATAACAGAACATTAACATACACTGTCTCTTAAAAAAACATGAAGGATAGGAAACTCTTATAACCTGAAAATTCCAGAGGTAATTATGGCTCTTGCTCTGCAGGATTTTGCCTCCAAGGCCTTGAAATTCTTCCAGCAACACTTTTATTTTTTTGTTTAGCAAGTGTCATGTAAAGGTCAAATGTTTTGGCTCAATATCCCTGCCTTGCCCACTTTTCTTTGACCCTTTACCCAGTTTCCCTGAATAAGCACCCCACCAACCTGCTTAAACAAATACAACCAAGTGGTACTTCTCATGAAGACATCCTCATTTCCTTCTATGATGAACACTTCCTGTTAACCCAGGTACATCCAAATGAATGAACATTTGTGCTTCGTGCAGGCCAAAAACCCTTCTACCCACAACTCCCAATAAGGGGTGCTGTACAGGGGTGGTTTAGCTCTCTCTCCTTGCATTCAGCTTGAGAAACTCCACGTGGGGGGCTTGGGTACCCTCTGTTAGGTCTTCCTGGTGTGCTGAGCCTCCCTCTTGGGACCTGCAAGTACAGAGAAATGTTTCCACTTTCATACACCTCTACATGCTGATATTCCCTGTGTGCACCAGACCAATCATAAAATAATCATAATTAAAAAAAGAAACTTAAATAATGCAATTACTCTTTCAAATCAGTTAGCTCTATGTTCAGGTATTCTTTTCTTAGAGTTTCAACACTGGCACCAAGGCCATCTAACAGAAGGAGATCCCAAACTGTACCTTGAAGTCCCCAGCAGAAACCACCAAACGCAAATTCTAGAGCTTGTGACCATGAGTATGCCCAGCCCTGTGGCCAGAGGCAGGAAATCAGATTCATTTCTTTAAATCACACACTTGAGACAAGGTTCGAGTGAGAGGCAGCATGCCTATACAGTCTGAACAGCTGAGACCCTGTCAGAAAGGAGGAAAGTGGAAAAATACCCCAGCGAAACAATCAGTGTCTACTGCTCTTCATTAGAAATTCATTAAAAATGAACTATTTTAAAATCCCAAATAAAAACAATCACAACAAATATTTTATATACTGTTGTCCCTCCATATGTGTGGGAGATTGGTTCCAGGATCCCCACTAATATCAAAATCCATGGATGCCCAAGTCGCTTATATAACACGGTATAGTATTAGCATGTAGGTTATGTCGCCTATACCTACATGTCACTTCATTCCTGTTGCTTAGCTTAGTGCTTTGTGGAATTTCCTGGGTATTTTTTCCTCAAATATTTTCTGTTTGCAGCTAGCTTTGAATATGCAGACATGAAAACTATGGATATATATGGAGAGCCAACTGTATAAATACCAAATATTCTTCATTTTTTAGGAATCTCTTTTTTTTAATGGTATCATGCACTCCTGATTACTGGCTCTCTTTTTTATCTAATATTTGCAGAAGTGAACTTGAGTATCAAAACCAGAATTTCAAGCCAGCAAACTACTAATTATGCAATTTGCCTTCACTTACCAAACACAATAGAATTCCAAAAGCCACCTTTACTTAAGATGTTTTAATAATACTAAGGTTTTAAACCATAAAACTAAGTACACAGTGTGTGAAGAGACAATTCATTAGCTTTACAGATGAGCTAGTAATAGGAAGCTGTTCTGCAAAAGGGAAGCAAACAAAGAATCTTACATATTCAATTTCCAGATCTCTGTGCAATTTCTCCCATCACAAATGACTTTCCTTTACTTGATTTTCCCAAATTAATGTTTGCTAACTGCTTTAATCTTAGACAAATGATTGCTTCCTACTTAAATAACCACATTTATAAGTGTCATCTACATGAAAGAAATGTTTCACCATCGGGTACTGAATGCAGCAATGTGACTGAGGATACCTGTTGTGTGACAAATGGTCCCTGTTCAATGTTATTCCTGTTGCCCTGATATCATATCATGATAGTGAACCATTTTTCAAAGGGTTTGTTTGTGTGAAAATACACAGTCATTGATAATAGAAATGAAATGTCATCAGAGTTGGAAATCTCTATGCAAATATTTCAGTGTTAGACAGGGTGGTAGTCAGAACCATAGTCCCCCAAAGACGTCCATGTCCTGATCACTGGGACCTATGAATGTGTTTCCAGTCATGGCCAAAGAGACTTCCCAGCTGTACTTAAGTTAAGGACCTTGAGTTGGGGACATTAACTAGTATTATCTGCTTGGGTCCATTATAATCACAAGTTGTCCTTAAAAGCAGAAAATCTTGCCTGGTTGTGACCAGAGGGTGACAGGAGAAACAGAAGGACCAAAAAGATGCAATATTGGTGGCTTTGAGAATGAAGAAGAACCTCCTTAAGCCAGAGAATACGGGCAGCTTCTCGTAGCTGGAAAAGGAAAACAAGCTGGTTTCCTCTACAGCTTCCAGGAGGAATGCAACCTCGCCACCACCTTGATCTTAGCCCAGCGAGGTCATGCCAGACTTCTGACCTCCAAAACTGGAAGATAGTAAGTGTGTGTTGTTTCAGGCCCTGCCGTTTATGATGCTGTTACTGCAGCAATGGAAAATTAATACATCAAGCAAGTAAAGCACAGTATCTGAAGTGTATAAGTTTTCAAATATAAAAATACCTGAAAACTACCTCCCATTTAAGTGAGGTTTTGCATACTTATTGGGACATCTGGTTTTTATTTCTTCTCCAAATTCCTGATTCTTTAGTTAGGAAAAAATATAGAATTTCTTTTATAGGATTAAACTGTTTTGAATATTCTTTATTTCTCAATATAATAAGACTAGTTATAATTGAGTAATATTGAAGTTCTTCTTCTTTATAGTTCTTCCTGAGGTGGAGGGTAGGACATAATTCTGTTTTTCCATGGTAAATTTTGAGGTGTGCCTGCCTAAGTGTGACAGATTTCAAAAAACTATTAGTCAGTAGGCAAAGCTAAACCTCAGTTCTGACCTGTACCCCTTACAGATTTCCCATATGATGTAAAGGACAGCCCTAAACCCAGAGCTAAATCAGTCTGCAGGGTCTGCTCCAACCAGCTGATATAGTTACCTGTATACAGAGATTGCTAGTGACATGTGTACCTCCTGAACGTAGGCTGCTGTGGACTGTGGCACATGGGGTGCATGTCCTGCGGTTGTGTCACCTGCTAAAGGAATGTACCTTGCCACCCTGCTTCCTACGTTATTTCTGCACCACTCACTCAGCCCACAAGCCATAGCCCACGGTGACCTCTATGTCCAGTCACAGTCTAGTCACACCTTGTTATTTCCAAACTGTTTAGTTTCCTTTTAGAAAATGTATACAGACGCATGCAGGTGTTTTGCACACATCTGCATAATGTCAACCTCGTGCGCCTATCCCCGCTTTCTGGAGCCCATTTCCTGCGGGGTAACATGTAATTCTAACGCCAATCTGACTGAAGGCAGTTTTTGTGTGTTAGATTCTGTAAGAGTCTCTGTTTCCCTCCTACATGTAATAACACAGTGATATACATCCAAATGTATATACATTTATGTTCTTATCCTACCATACAGCAATTGAAAGACCTCATAAACCACATACAAGTCCTGCTCTGGAGCATGAGAAAATGCATCTTAAAACTGCTCTGCCAACCTCATTGGTCCCCATATCAGGACAGAAGTGATAGCCCACCTAAATATGATCTTATTCAGGAAAAAAAACAAAACTGCAGGTTTTTTTCTTCTTTTCCAAGTGAGAGGAGAGGAGATAGAAAGACAGACTCCCGCATGTGTCCTGACTGGGATCCACCCAGCAACCCCTATCTGGGGCAATATTCTGCTCATCTGAGGCCATGCTCACAACCAAGCTATTTTTAGTGCCTGAGGTGGAGGCTACACAAATCCATCCTCAGTGCCCAGGGATGATGTGCTCTAACCAATCAAACCATGGCTGCAGGAGAGAAAGAGAGTCAGAGAGAGAGAGAGAGAGAAAGGATATTAGAGGGTTGGAGAAGCAGACGGTCACTTCTCCTGTGTGTCCTGAACAGAAATTGAACCCTGGACATGCATACGCTGGGCCGATGTTCTATCCACTCAGCCAACCAGCCAGGATTGCAAATTATTTTTTAGAGTAAAAAAAACTGGATTCTTTCTGAATATAGGGGGAAGCAAGATGGCGACGGAGTAGGCGGACATACCAACTTCCAACTCCCAGAACCAAAGTGGATTATAACTCAATTTAAAGAACCATCATCTGGATAAACCAACTATGAACTAAACTAAGTGGACTCTTCAACCAAGGAACACAGAAGAAGCCACATTGAGACTGGTAGGATTAGCGAAAACGCAAAGAGGGCTGCCCAGCTCCCCGGAGCAAACGGCAGCCCGGAGAGACCCGCGGGGCGGGAGGAAAGTTTGGCGGAGAGGAAGGGACCTGGGTCCCAGGAACCAAGCCCCAGCCTGCAGTCTCAGAGCCTAGAAGAGGCGTTTGGACAGTTTTGAGCTGTGAAACAAGTGAGGGAGCTCCCAGGCCTACAGTGTGGAGTATTAGGTTCCTTCCTACTCTGCTGAGGGCTGCTTAAGGGTTTGGGGCGACAGGACACTGAAGCACGGTTCTGTCGGCGTGGGCAGAGGCCAAGCCGGTGGGAGATCGGTATAGCCCAGAGGGTCAGAGGGGACGCGCGAGAGCGGACCGGCAGCTGTGGGCCCGCCTTTAATCCCACTTACGGGGACAAAGCGGGAGGCCAGGAACGGGCGGGCCCTGTGCAAGCCGGCCCTGACCGCAGGGACCGGGTTAGGACCAGGGACAGGCAGGGGCTCGCGGCTGAGCTCACGCTACCAGCCCCCCACCCCCATGCCGGAGAAACCGCGGTTGGCCAGTATACGTGCGCGAGCGGGCTCCGAGCGAGGGGGCGGGGTAGAGTCCGGGACGAGCGGAAGTACGCAGCTGAGCAGAAGCCAACAAACACGCCCGGCCCAATAAACCTTGGTTTCCGACCTTGAGCAGAAGGGCCCTGGCCTCGAGGGCGGGGCTAAATCTCCAGAAGGGCAAACGCTCACAGCTGAGAGCATGTCAAAAGCCCCGCCCAACCCGCGAAACTGTGGCGAGCAGGCTCTGATTGAGGGTTCTGGGCGGCAGTCCGGAAATAGGCTGGGTCCGCAGCTGAGCAAAGGTGCTCACCTCTACCCTTGGTGCTAAGACTTGTGGCTTCAGTGACAGCCCCTCCCACGGAGGAGAGGCAGAAATCACAGCAAAAGCCACAGTGGGCCGGCGCTGGTAACGCTCATACCCAGCCACCCTAGGCACCGGCAGAGGGGGTGAGCGGCCTGCAGACAGACCACACCTAGAGAACACAAAGGCAACATCTACTAGACTCCAGTGGCCACAACTTGCTTATACACAGAAAAAATGGGCAGGCAGAGGAATGCAAACCAAATGAATCAAGAGAAATCCCCAGAGAAGGACCTGAATGAACCAGATATAACCAACTTAGCAGAAGCAGAATTTAGAATAATGATAGTTAGGATGTTCAAAGAAATTAGAGCAACAATGGATAGTCATTATGAACACCTAAATAAAGAGATAACAAGTATAAAAAATGAAATTGAAATAATAAAAAAGACTCAGACAGAAATGACAAATACAGTATCAGAACTGAAGACCACAATGGAAGGAATTAAAAGCAGGATGAATCACGCTGAGGATCGAATAAGCGAGTTAGAAGACACAATAAACAAAGGCACAGAAGCAGAGAAGAAAAAGGAAAAGAGACTTAAAAAATGTGAGGAAACTCTAAGGGAGCTTTGTGACAACATGAAGAGAAACAACATTCGCATCATAGGGGTGCCTGAAGAAGAGGAGAGAGGACAGGAAATGGAAACTTTGTTCAATCAAATCATAGCAGAAAACTTTCCTAAATTAAGGCTGGGAAACACTCCACACATTCAAGAAGCACACAGAACTCCATTAAAGAGAAACCCAAAAAGATCTACATCAAAACACATCATAGTTAAAATACCAAAGCTAATGGATAAAGAAAAAATTTTAAAAGCTGCTAGAGAAAAAAAGGCTATCATCTACAAAGGAGCCCCAATAAGGATGACATCGGACTTCTCAACAGAAACACTTGAGGCCAGAAGGGAATGGCAAGATATAATCAAAGTAATGCAGAACAAGAACCTACAACCAAGACTACTTTATCCAGCAAGGCTAACGTTTAAAATTGAAGGAGAAATAAAGAGCTTCCCAGAAAAAGAAAGCCTGAAGGAATTCATAAAAACCAAACCAATTCTGCAAGAGATACTAAGGGGCCTCTTGTGAACAGTTTAAAGGGAGGAATGAATAGAGCAAAAGAAGAATACAGCTTTAAAGAATAAAATGGCAATAAACAACTACATATCAATAATAACCTTAAATGTAAATGGAATAAATGATCCAATCAAAAGGCATAGGGTAGCTGCATGGATAAAGAAACAGGACCCATACATATGCTATCTACAAGAGACACACCTTAAAACAAAAGATGCTCATAGACTGAAGGTAAAAGGATGGAAAAAAATATTTCATGCAAATGGAAATGAAAAAAAAGCAGGGGTAGCAATACTTATATCTGACAAAATGGACCTTAAAACAAAGGCTGTAGTAAGAGATAAAGGAGGACACTACATACTGATAAAGGGAACAATTCAACAGGAAGATATAACTATTATAAATATCTATGCACCAAATATAGGAGCCCCGACATACATAAAGCAGACTTTGATGGATATAAAGGGCGAGATTAACAGCAATACTATCATAGTAGGGGATTTCAGTACCCCTCTAACAACACTGGATAGATCCTCAAGAAAGAAAATTAATAAAGAAACAGCAGACTTAAAAGAGACACTAGATCAACTTGATTTAATAGATATCTTCAGAACTTTTCACCCTAAAGCAGTAGAATATACATTCTTCTCAAGCGCTCATGGTACATTTTCTAGGATAGACCACATGTTAGGACACAAAAATGGTCTCAATAAATTTAAGAAGATTGAAATCATATCAAGCATTTTCTCTGATCACAATGCCATGAAACTAGAAATTAACCACAAAAGAAAAAATGAAAAATACTCAAACACTTGGAAACTAAATAGCATGTTATTAAATAATGAATGGATTAACAATGAGATCAAAGGAGAAATAAAAAAGTTTCTAGAAACAAATGATAATGAGCATACATCAACTCAAAATTTATGGGACACAGCAAAAGCAGTTCTGAGAGGGAAGTTTATTGCACTACAGGCATATCATAAGAAGCTAGAAAAAGCTCAAATAAGCAACCTGACCCTGCATCTAAAAGAACTAGAAAAACAACAACAAATAAAACCCAAGACAAGTAGAAGGAAGGAAATAATAAAGATCAGAGCAGAAATAAATGACATAGAGGTGAAGGAAACAATACAGAGGATCAATGAAACCAGAAGCTGGTTCTTTGAAAAGGTAAACAAGATTGATGAACCTTTAACTAGACTCACCAAGAAAAAAAGAGAGAGGACTCAAATAAATAAAATTATAAAAGACAGTGGAGAAATAACAACTGACACAACAGAAATACAAAGCACTGTAAGAAAATACTATGAAGAACTATATGCCAAAAAATTAGACAATCTTGGTGAAATGGACAAATTTCTTGAATCACATAACCTTCCAAAAATCAATCTGGAAGAATCAGAACACCTAAACAGACCAATTACAGCAAATGAGATCAAAACAGTTATCAAAAAACTCCCCAAAAAGAAAAGTCCTGGGCCTGATGGCTTCACAAGTGAATTCTATCAAAAATTCAAAGAAGAACTAACTCCTATCCTCCTCAAGCTATTTCAAAAAATTCAAGAGGAAGGAAGACTTCCAAACTCCTTTTATGAGGTGAGCATAATTCTGATCCCAAAACTGGGCAAAGACAACACAAAGAAAGAAAATTATAGGCCTATATCCCTGATGAATTTAGACGCTAAAATTCTCAACAAAATATTAGCCAACCGGATGCAGCAATATATGAAAAAAATCATACACCACGATCAAGTGGGATTTATTCTGGAGAGGAAAGGCTGGTTCAATATTCGCAAATCAATCAATGTGATTCATCACATAAACAAAAGGAAGGACAAAAATCACACGATAATTTCAATAGATGGAGAAAAGGCATTTGATAAAATCCAGCACCCATTCATGCTCAAAACTCTCAGTAAAGTGGGAATACAGGGATCATTTCTTAACATGATAAAGGCCATCTACGATAAACCGACAGCAAACATCATACTAAATGGACAAAGATTAAAAGCAATCCCCTTAAGATCAGGAACCAGGCAGGGATGCCCCCTTTCACCACTCTTATTCAACATAGTTCTGGAAGTCCTAGCTACAGCAATCAGACAAGAAGAAGAAATAAAAGGCACCCAAATTGGAAAAGAAGAAGTAAAACTGTCACTATTTGCAGATGATATGATATTGTATATTGAAAACCCTAAAGTCTCAGTCAAAAAACTACTGGACCTTATAAATGAATTCAGCAAGGTGGCAGGATATAAAATTAATATGCAGAAATCAGAGGCATTTCTATATACCAACAATGAACTGTCAGCAATAGAAATTAAGGAAACAATCCCCTTCACTATTGCAGCCAAAGATATAAAGTACCTAGGAGTAAATTTAACCAAGGAGGTTAAGGACTTGTACTCGGAAAATTATAGAACATTGATAAAAGAAATCAAGGAAGATACAAACAAGTGGAAGCATATACCGTGCTCATGGCTAGGAAGAATAAACATCATTAAAATGTCTATATTACCCAAAGCAATTTATAAATTCAATGCAATACCAATTAAGATACCAATGACATACTTCAAAGATATAGAACACATATTCCCAAAAATTTATATGGAACCAAAAAAGAACACAAATAGCCTCAGCAATCTTAAAGAGAAAAAATAAAGCAGGAGGTATCACTCTTCCAGATATCAAGGTTTACTATAAGGCCATTATACTCAAGACAGCCTGGTACTGGCATAAGAACAGGCACATAGATCAATGGAACAGAACAGAGGACCCAGAAATAAACCCACAGCTTTATGGACAACTGATATTTGACAAAGGAGGAAAGAACATACAATGGAGTAAAAACAGCCTCTTTAACAAATGGTGTTGGGAAAATTGGACATCTACCTGCAAAAAAATGAAACTAGACCATCAACTTACACCATTCACAAAAATAAACTCAAAATGGATAAAAGACTTAAATGTAAGCCGTGAAACCATAAGCATCTTAGAAGAAAACATAGGCAGCAAGCTTTCCGACATCTGTAGCAGCAATATATTTGCCGATTTATCTCCACGGGCAAATGAAATAAAAGGCAAGATCAACAAATGGGACTATATCAAACTAAAAAGTTTTTGCACAGCTAAAGACAATAGGAACAGAATAAAAAGACAAACCACACAATGGGAGAACATATTCGACAGCACATCTGATAAGGGGTAAATAACTAAAATTTATAAAGAACTTATAAAACTCAACACCAGGAAGACAAACAACCCAATCAAAAAATGGGCAAAAGAAATGAATAGAAATTTCTCCAAAGAGGACATACACATGGCCAATAGGCATATGAAAAAATGCTCAACATCACTAATCATTAGAGAAATGCAAACTAAAACCACAATGAGATATCACCTCACACCAGTCAGAATGGCGCTCATCAGCAAAACAACACAGAATAAGTGCTGGCGAGGGTGTGGAGAAAAGGGAAACCTCCTGCACTGCTGGTGGGAATGCAGACTGGTGCAGCCACTGTGGAAAACAGTTTGGAGATTCCTCAGAAAATTAAAAATAGAACTGCCTTTTGACCCAGCTATCCCACTTATAGAAATATACCCTAAGAACACCATAGCACTGTTCGAAAAGAAGAAATGCGCCCCCATGTTCGTGGCAGCATTGTTCACAATAGCGAAGATCTGGAACCAGCCCAAGTGTCCGTCAGAAGACGAGTGGATTAAAAAGCTATGGTACATATATACTATGGAATACTACTCAGCCATAAGGAACGATGACATCGGATCATTTACAACAAAATGGATGTACCTTGATAACATTATACGGAGTGAAATAAGTAAATCAGAAAAAAAGAAAAACTGAGAACAGCATGATTCCATACATAGGTGGGACATAAAAGTGAGAATATGAGACATGGACAAGAGAGTGGTGGTTATGGGATGGGGGAGGGAGGGAAGAGTGGGATAGGGAGGAGGGGAGGGACGCAGGGAAAACCAGATGGAAGGTGACAGAGGACAATTTGACTTTTGGTGATGGGTATGCAACACAATTGAATGATAAGATAACCTGGAGATGTTTTCATTGTACATATGTACCCTGGTTTATTGGTGTCACCCCATTAGAATTAATAGTAATAAAATATATATAAAAAAATAATAATACAGTACCCTTGCAAATACTGTAATTAGCATATAATATACATAAAATTATACATAATAATATACAAAATTAGAAGAAATCAATTTATTAAAAAATCACAGAATCTTATTTCACTGAAATAGCCACCAAGAACAGTTTGCTGATCACACACCTCTTTATGCACAAAACTAATTTTACATAAATGAATAAATAAGATATCAAGGTTTCTGTTTTTGTTGCAAAAGCCTTTCAATTTTTAAATTCAGTTTGTTGATGTCGTTTTGACTCCCTGTTCCCTCTGTCCTTGCTCATTTTTACCTTTCCCCATTAAAATGTTTGTGTATATGTGTGTGTGCCTGTCTGCCTCTTTTTTTTCCCTTTTGTTGCTAAAAGTGGGGAATCAGAGGAGCAAATTCAGCCATTAGCTTTAGAAAATATTTCAGGAAGTTTTCAAAATGCGAAGTTCTGCCACACGTCCATTATCTATTGAGGAAGGAGAGTCGGTCTGCCTGGAGGAGAAGGATTTAGGGGGAGAGATAGTGGTTTTCAGCTGGAAAGCAAACAAAGGTTTCCAAGGGGGAGAGAGAGAGCGCCAGGAAAAGCGGTGGTACACCTGTTGCGGCAGGATTGAGTGCGATAGAAGCGTGTCCAGTGAGAATAGAATGTCCTCAAGCTAGGGACAGCCAGTGCACTAGGAAGACTCACAGCATGTATCGTCACCCAGATCGCGTTGCGTTGTGATCGCCCTTTATCACCAGCAACCCTGTAAAAATCTGCTCCACTATGAGCGACCATGTGACGTTAGGGGAAACTACGAAGGGACCCAAATGATAAGAGAATGTGGAGAGACAATAGGGGAGCTGTGCCAGGTCTGAATCTCAGCGTGCCAAGAAAGCAGGAAGTCTGGTGCGGGGCGGGCGACCTGAAGAAACAGCCCTTTGAGAACCATCAGACACGGGGAAAGCAGTGGCCCTGCAGACTGACATGGGAGTGAGTGGCATCTCAGAGCCAGAGGAAATGTAGCCAAGGGAAATCTGGGACTGGGGCACACTGAATAGGCAGACAATTGAGATCATAACTCCTTTCATGTCGATTTTCTTAAGCAAAACTACAGAGTCGATGAGTAAATGTTTCTAATACTTTCAGTGCCTACTAACAAATCACTCTTCAAATTACAGTCCACTGCAATGTATATGTGAATTTCTGTTTTACACCCAGAACAAAAGTGGGTCTTTTTTTCTCCCTCTAGGTCAAGTTGGTTGGTAAAATATTACATATCCTGGTAGATTAAATATGTAGTTGAATTCTAATGAGGTTGAATTTTTTTTCAAAAAAAGTGTTTTTGTATTTATTCTACTGTGAAGTTAGATATCATAATACTGAATTCAGTCATTGGGTAATGCCCACCTAATCCAGTTATCTAACCAAAGAAGTATCCTATAATTTCTTAACTAATAATTTTATAAATGTAATCAATGAAACATGTTTTTTTTAGAATAAACCCATTTGGTAAAATTAAGAATAATAGTTTAAGCAGAATTATCTACAGCAAACAATAATTTTAAAAAAAAACAGTAAACTTTCTCCTAGTTCCTCATGAAGATCGGCTCAAAAGTTGGAAACCATGAGATACATGTGACCAACAGAATGATCTGTGTCCTGATCAAATTGGAATTTCTTTCCTCATACTGGCATATTCTGGCCCTTTTAGGTTCTGCATTTGAGAAAGGAATAAAAGATTGAATTCTGCCTCGTTTGCTGTAAAGAATGTCTTAGGGTTTGAGCCAAAAGAAGGGCCTGCCACTGCATAAGACACTCCCTGGAGCTATCCCTGCAGTGTGCTAGGGCTCTCATAAGAAACTGGTATACGTTGGGCAGCTTAAACAACAGAAATGTATTTCTTACAGCCCTGGAGGTTGGAAGTCCAAGATCAAAGTGCTAGCAGGGTTGGCTTCTGTTCATGTTTCTCATCTTGGCTTCCTGATAACCACCTATTATTTGTACCCTCACAGGGCCTTTTCTTTCTGCAGACACATTCCTTGACTTTCTTTGTGTGGTGTAAGGACATTGGTTCTATTGAATTAAGGCCCCACCCTTATAACCACTTTTAACCTTAATTGCCTTTTTTTTTTTTTTTAAGTAAGAGGATGGGAGATAGTGAGACAAACTCCTGCACGTGCCTAAACTGGGATCCACCTGGAAATCCCCTCTGGGACTGATGCTCAAATCAACTGAGCTATTTTTAGTGCCTGAAGTTGACATGTGGACCAAGGAGCTATTGTCTGCACCGGGGCCATGTTCAAACCAAGCAAACCACTGTCTGAGGAAGGAGAAAAGAGAGAGAAGGGCGAGTAGGAGGAGGAGAGAAACAGATGGTTGTTTCTCCTCTTTGCCCTGACTGGGAATCAAACCCAGGATGTCCATATGCCCATCCAATGCTCTATACACTAAACCAGCCAGCCAGGACCTTGATTGCTTTCTTACAGTCCCTATCCCCAAATACAGAAACATTTGATTTAAAGCTTCAACATATAAATTTTGGAGGGACACAGTTCAATTTTAGCACAGCAGCTCAAGTTTTACTGTTTACGGCATATCCTGTAATATGTGGGCTATGCTATAAGAGTAGTATATTGTGCAAAGAGAGGCAACTGTGACTTTATTAGTCCAATTACAGTGTGAATTTGATATTTCTGGTGTTCAATGGCAAATGAAGAATTCCACATTGTGACATGAATAAATAGGTACATGTGTGCTAAATGGGAGACTATCTGCAAGTTACAAAGCAAAATCAGAATTAGCATTAAAAACACTGCTTTTGCATCCCAAGGCCAAGTATTTCAACATTAAGACTACAGCTGAAAAAGAGTGGAAAGACCTGTTGTGTTAATACTTTGTTGTATTAAGAAAACCAACTATCAGCAAACATTCTATCCTGGATTTTTACCTTTAGTTCTTCTGATATTTATAAAGGTCCCTTCCTCCCTCTTCTTTCTATTAATGAGGTAGAGGCTTTCCAGCTGCAAGGCAGCTTTGAAGTTACATTTCTTCATAGAAGTCTAGACTTCCTTCAGAGATTTTCCTCCAAATCCTCTTAGAGAATGCTGTGCTCAGAGTTTTTGTTCTACATAAGCACGCTGATGTCACAAGTGAAATCAAAACTAAGCAACATGGCTGGGTGCTTAAAGTCCCTGTCCATGCAGACAGACACCGCCAGGTGCTGCAGGATTATGCAGCAGGAGAGAGAGCCCCCCTTTGCCCTCCCCATTGGTACCTTCACTTGAAAGCATCGCAGCAACAACACACACTATGTACATACGTATGTGAATGCATGACACACATATCCCAAGAGTTATATATTTACTTATTGATATATTTTTATTTTTCTCTCTGAATACCAAGTACCACTTTATAGGGCTCTTCTAAAAAATATCACCAAACTGTTCATATTATCTCTGAGCTTCTTTAAATATTGAGTTCTCCTTTTACTATTTAAAATTAGAATCGATTTGGTATTTCTGAGCACTTTCCACAAAGGTCTTGTATGTTATCCTTTCATTTTATGAACTTTTAAAATCCCCAGACAATTCTAGAGTCCTTGAATTATGCTCTCCGGCATGACTGTAGCTGGATCATTAAATATTGGCGTGAGACAGCTGATTGTTACAGACAGACGGTTTTAGAGAGTATTTCTAACCTGATACAATACTAGTGATATAGATTCCTCTACAATTTGTTCTCTGAGGAGAAAGCAAAACTTTCTGTGCCCTTTTGAAAGGCCATTAAAGAGTGAAATAAAACATTTCATAATCTTAATTGGGAATGTCAAATGTTTGATTAAATATCTAACTCCAGATTCTGTTTTCTCTTGTTAATAATGTGTTGTTCTACCATTAATGCTGCAGAGAAGTGACCCGTCTTAGAAATCTCCTGGGGCTATTCTTACCGATATGTAGACAGGAAATGGGTCAGTGCTGAGGTCCCAGCTGGTTGTCCAGGATTCCATGTCGGCTTGTTGGAGTACCAGTGTTTGCCTTGTAAAGTGAAGAATTTGTTTGGGCTGAACCTCCTTTTTAACTTTTCAGTAATTATTGTACCTCCTATAATAAATAAACTTTGGACTTCATGTCATTTCAAGTTGTCTTTGGTATCCCACCCACTTGGGAAGACTCAACTCACAGTTTGAGAATCTATTTATCAAGGTTTTTCAAGGCAAGAGTATGTCACTCTGAGGACTGGCCACATGTTCATGGGATACCTTTGAAAACTGCATTTTTTTCATTTATGGCATTTTAGAGATGTAAATTGATTCAGCTCAGCTTGACCATCATGTAGCCCAGTGGTAGTCAACCTGGTCCCTACCGCCCACTAGTGGGTGTTCCAGCTTTCATGGTGGGTGGTAGCAGAGCAACCAAAGTATAAATAAAAATATAGATTTAACTATAGTAAGTTGTTTTATAAAGATTTATTCTGCCAAACTTAGCAAAAATCTGACATAAAGGAATTGGTAAGTAATTATTATTATATGCTTTAACTTGCTGTAACTCTGCTTTATAAATTTTGTAAAGTAAAGTTACTTCCCTACTTTATAAATCACCATTACTGTGGAACCGGTGGGCAGTTAAAATATTTTACTACTAACAGAGATACAAAAGTGGGCGGTAGGTATAAAAAGGTTGACTACCCCTGATGTAGACTAAAATATGGTATTAGAAAAGCAAACAAATGGTAAATAAATATATCACAAAAGGTTTTTAGGGCATTGAAAGTATTGGAAATACATTGTAGAGGGGGAAAAATTCTTTTTACCTTTGTACTCCTGCGTTTCCTGACTGAGGCCATGCAAATTAGACTGAAAGATAAAGTATCAACAAGGGAAAAACAAACTGAAGTTTATTAATGCATTTATCACTCATACACACAGGAGGACTCAGTCACGGTAACACAAAGGGATGGTTAGACTTTGGGGCTTATATAACATCTAAACAAAGGACAATGCATTCGGAAAGAAGTGACAAAACAAAGAGGTTTTTAGACTTCAAGGGGTAGCAAACTCTGAGAAAGTAAATATGTGAAAGAACAAATGAAAGATAAAGGATGATTAGTAAAATGTGTTATATAGATTTCTCTTGTGCCACCCCTGGGCTAGGAAGAGTCTAGGGTTGTTGCTGATGATTAAGAACCTCCATTACCTTTTTGATATAGAGGGGAGAGGATAGAGAGTTAGTTCTGGGTCTGCTTTTTATTTATTTCTTTTTTCAATTGTCTTCAGTTTAAAATAGTCATGCTCTGAGTCCCTTTATTATTGTAATGCATTTGTCAAAATTCATAGAATGTACAGGCATCAACAGTGACCTTTAATACAAACTACAGACTTTGGTTTTGTTGGTCATGATGCAGCCTCATCGATTACACCAAATACACTGTGGTACATGACTGTGGGGATGACTCTCGGGGAAGGGGGCAACATGGGAGGCTGCCCTTTCTTTTCTGCTCAATTTTGCTGTGCAAATAAATGTCTTCCAGACGTATAAAGTCTATATTTGTTCCTTGTCCCCAATTTCTGACACAGAGCTCCTGAAACACTTGGAATTTCTCCAGTATCTTTTGCTATTCATAACGAGACCCCTTTGGGTTACACCTGAGTTTAGTCCAACATTGTAACTCAGGGTGTAACCCTTCGATAGCCTCAGAATGGAGCTGGGAACCAGAAAGAGAAAATTATTAGGGAGTTGGAAATTTCAGCTCCACCCACCAACCTCTGGGGAAGGGAGAGAAGGTGGAGACTGATTTATAAAAACTCATGAAATATGAGATTCAGAGAGCTTTTCTGTTGGTGAACACATTGTAGGTCTGGGAAGGAGAGATATCTAGAAAAGGCACAAAATCTTCCTGCCGTATCCTCATATTTTGCCCTATGTACTTCTCCTATATGATTATCCCTGAGTTATATCTTTTATAACAAAGCATTAAACATCAGTAAATTGTTTTCCTGAGTTCTGTGTGCCACTCAAGCCAATTATCAAACCTGAAGATGGGCTGGTAGGAACCCCTAATTTATATAGCCTGTCAGTCGGAAATACAGTTGACTCAGGATTTGTGAATGGCATCTGAAGTGGGGGTAGTCTTGCAGCATTAACTCATCTAATTTGTGGGGTTGGATTCTGACTCCAGGTAAACAACGTCAAATTGACTTGAATTGTACAACACTTCCTTGGTGTCAGGGAATTTCATAGCAGGTTATGGATTGGGATGAATACAGTCAAATTTGACATGCATTAAATACAACATAAATTTCACTGTATTTAGTTTTAAAACATCAGAAACCTACAAATAAGAAAGGTTTCTCTTTTACATACACACTTCTAAACCGAGATGAGGAGCAAACTGTGAACCAATGAGCAATATTTGTGTAGCATGCAACTTACAAATAGTCTGTTTTTATTGAGTCCAACCTACCCCTTCTCAAGCATTCACTGCCAAAGACTGTGGATGATGGAATGCTCCGGTGGCCTTGATGGTAGCTGAAAGAATCGATAAGCCATACTCTCAACACAACACCTTTCCTTGTTTTCTCTAACAGCCGTTGACTCATAATCACATCTTATATATGCATAGTACTCTTTATTTAAAAGCACTTTTCTCTCCATTATTTCATCTGATCTCACTTATTTACTACCAGTACCAATTCTGTATTTTGAAAGCCATCTATCAAATTCAGAACTCTAGGCAGAACTCAAAAAATAATTCATTGGTCTTTGAGGTCTAATGTAGGCTGGGTAGCACATACACATAAATGAACCAGCTGGGTGGTCCCATGCATTGCTCCGATTTTCTGCTGTGCCCTTGCAAAACTGAACTTGTAACTTAAGAGGCATACTGCATAGCTTCAGAAGAACACCACAGAATGTATTTCAAGCTCTATTTGTTCCTAGGTGTTCAGCTTAAAGGAGAATGCAAATATTTTCTAGTATTCCTTCTATTTATAACAAAAATTGTATTCAAAAAGACCTCTACAGATGACCGATGATGAAAGGCATTATTATTATGGGTGGTTAAGGTAAAGAATAAAGGAAATGTTCTTGATTATTCCAAAACTTCAAAAGGAGGGAAGAATGGGTGTTGTTCTTAGATTACCGGGGAATAAAAATACCATGCATCTAAGAGTGATTCAGTAAAACTAAAATCTAAATACAATGACTATAACTAAAATTTTCTCCCTCACAATTAGAGAACTACTGATAATAGCCTGTGTTTGAGATGAGGAAACCATTGAAAGGAGACTCCACTGAGCTATGGAATCTATTTCTTCAGATATACAAGACCAAGTGTTGTCATCAAAAGCACAAATGGAGGTTATTCTAGAAAAGTCATATTCATTTTCAAGTGAGGAAACAGAAAGCAAAGGAATTTAAGAGTTCCAAGCCTGGGTCTGGAAACTATTTACTGAAACCTTTGGTCCTTGGGATTCTCGAGAATTTATATATCTTGCAACAAATTAGACCAAGTGTAGAAGCAAATTATATATGTTATTCATGTAAATTTATTTAAATCCTTCAGAATATATGTACTGGAAAAAAGCTCCAAAGCTTAGGTTATAAGAGTAGTTCTAAGTACCCAAATAAAGTGACCAAATCCATTAAAATCCCCCTGGATTGAGACAAATTCTGCATCTCAAAAGCCATAAGGTAGGTTGCAGAAGCTTAAAGGAAAGAATTCAATCTTAAGATTTCACCCTAGGTCCAAGACACTTCTGGCCCCAGAGAACTGAGTAGCTATCTCTTCTGAATGACAACAGAAATATCCTATTGTTAGTGTCATTCAGGGTGCAAATCTCAGCTCTGCCCTTTTTATTTATTTGATACTATGGCAGATCCCACTGAGAAGGTTAAATGAGATAACACTAGTTTGTAAAGTACTAACCAATTGAACAGTGTTAATATCAAGGGGTGGGGAGGAAGGACCGGCCACAAGAAGAAGCCAACTGTCTTCATCCATTTGGACTGTTATAAAAGAATACCATAGACTGGGCAGCTTATAAACAACAGAGATTTATTTCTTACAGTTCTCAAGGTTGTAAGAACACTACTCACACAGCCAAGCCTTTGTGCTCAGGTGTTCTATTATCACTCTAACAGGTTGGGGAGTGCAGATGGCAAACAGACAAGGAAGGCAATGCAGAACAGAGCGCCAGGCTGGCCTTTCAGCACACCTCGTAAAGGAGATCGGGATCATTACTGAGTCATAACTTAGAAGAGGAAAAGAAATCTCTGACAAGTCTTTTCCATAACAAGATCAAAAAGGATATGACAGATTGTGAACATACAACGTTATTTTTCAAATTGCTAATTTGTCTCCCTGCTGCGTCCCGGAGAAGGCGAATAGGAAGGGCCCTTTCACAAAGGAAGTGTAACAAGTGGTCTCCACCGAAGAGTTTAACCTCGATGAGCAAATGGCGTTTTAATTGATTTACGAGAGACAAAGTGCAGAGGGGAAAGGGAGCCTTTCTTATTTATTTGGAATCTGAGTTTTTAGCATCACCATCAAAGGTCATGGTGGGTTTTTAAAAAATAAAGCAGAGTAAAACACAGAGTGTTATGTACTTCCTATATTCTATTTTAAGCTAGTAAAAAATGCTTAAATTTTAATGCTCCCGAATATAAATATCCTAAAGGAAAAAATCAATGACAAAAGGGTCGAATTGCTTATTACGCTAAACAGACTTAAGCAGCTCCTTTTGTGTCTAATGAGCTTCTAGCAGAATGTTTAATAAAACTAGACTTCATGACAGTGTACTATGCTTCAAATATTCCTTTTTCTGTACAACACTTTAATAGAGGTCAAATTTAAAAATTATTATTTTTTTATTCAGTGAGAGGAGGGGAGGCAGGGACAGACTCCCTCATGCTCCCCAACAGGAATCCTCCCTGCAAAGCACCTAGTGGGAAATGCTCTGTTCATCTGGGGTGTTGCTCCATTGCTCATCAACTGAGCTCTTCTTAGCTCCTGAGGCAGAGGCCATGGAGCTATCCTCAGCACCCAGGGTCAACTCACTCTAATTGACCCATGGCTGTAGGAGGGGACGACAGAGAAAGAGAGAGAGAGAGAGAGAGAGAGAGAGAAGCGAGAGGTGGAGGAGTGGAGAAACAGATGGGTGTTTCTCCTGTGTGCCCTGACCGAAATCAAAGCCAGGACATCCAAATTTGATAATATTTTTTAAGAAAATATTCCAAATGCATTAGATATTAGATATCTCCAACCTGTGGAACCACAGTAATAAACAATATTCATAGATCCCAGTAGTGTTTACAAAATAGAGATGTGAGTAGGTTGATAATGTTGATGGCTGACAAATGAGAGGCCTCCTGATTGATGTTTCTATTTTCTCAAAAGAATATGAGGCAAGGTAATCAGCAAGTAGAGTGAGGACAGATGGAATGCCCACCTGAGATTTGTGGTCAGAAAATTGAAGTAAAAATAGTTTGCAAGGGTATGTATTTCTTTGTGGGAACATTCGACTCAGATACAAGCATAAAGTAGAGAAGAAAGCTTTTTTTTTCTTTTTTTTAAACAATAATAGGGCCTTTTCTATGAATATTTAGAGGAGAGAGAAAGGCAAGGGTGTTCACTATTTCCAGGGAGTGCTGTAGTTGTAGACAATAGAATCTGATCTGGGTAGAAAGGCAAAGGAGGACTCAGGACAAGATGAGGGAGAATGAAGCATTCATAGCTTTCATGGACAAGAGATCTTATGAGGTTGAGAATATGATCACCGGAGTCCATGTTTCAGGTCGATGGAGGATTAAACCTTTTATTTTTCACATAAATTACCTCAACTTCTTTCATGATACCAAAAGAAAATCATTCTTTACATTTGCAGACAAGGAAAATGAAGCTCAGAGAAGTTTAGCACCTTATGGAAAACCCCAGCGTAAATTACAGTGGAAGCCCGGACTGAACCTCAGGTCTTCCAACTGAAAACCTGGAACTCTAAACTAATAACAGGAAAACTTTTGCAAGAAGATATTTCACGGCATCTTGCCTCTCCATTTAGGTCATCATTCTTAAAAAGAATGCCTTTTCTTGGAGAAATTCTAATCGTCAAATGAAATGAAAAATGGATGGTCAAAATGCAGCACAGGACTAAAACTCTATTTCTTGGTGAATATGCTCCAGACAACATAGGGAAATCAAATTCAAGAACCTTGAGACTTAGAAAAAAATTTTCAATGCATCTTTAAAGAGAGTCTAGTGTTTAATCGCATCCTACTGTGAATTAGCAGCATAACAGAGCCAAGCTAGTATAGAGCTGCCTATGAAAGCTCATGATGATGAGGAAGTACAGTTCCAACCACATGTCAATGGAACGATTGGCTTAAAAGCCTGAGTTTAAAATTGCCTCTATTCCTTAAGGTTACCAGGGATCCTTGAGAATGCAGGTGACAGACATAGGATCAGAAGCTCCTGTGGGTTCCTGCCCATCCAAAGAGATGACACCTCTCCTAGAGATGAGTTTTTACGGAAGGGAAACAAGGTCTATTTTCATTTAATGTCTCCTGGAAATCAAGACAATTCCAGGTAAATAATTCTTATGTAGATTGTAAATCTTGCCCAACTAGACAGATCTGGGAGAATAACAACAGGCAGAACATACAAATGACCCAGCAGAGCTTTACAATCCATCCAATGCCTTTATTTTATGATGCAGAGATTTCATTACATTTTGTCTTATTTTTCAGAGAAGGTACAAGAACTCTTATTGTTAAATGTGAAAAAAATATATAAATAAAGATGCAAAACCAGAACCAGGGAAAATGTGCATACAAGTAGACAATAAAACCAAGTGAGAAAAAAGGAGGTGCAAATATACATAAGCTAAAAGTGTCTCTTTAATTGTGATAATGAAACTGCAAATGTGATTTAAACTTCCTGGCAGTCAGCATTGGGTGGAAGTGGGTAGAGAGACAGAAGTCATCCAAGCAAGCCCTTGAGTAACCAATATCTATTCTTTCAAATAGGGTTCACATCTCTGAACTCAGACTTCTTCCCCTCAGGGTTCTTTCTGTACTTCCTCATAGCACAGGTGCAAACCTCACTTAGTCTGCACCTGGTCCCTAAACTGACTTCACCAGAGGACCAGTGCCACCACCCCCAAAAGGAAACCCAAGAGAGCAACATGCCCTTGCTCAATAGTTGCCTTGGATGTTGTTTGGTGGTTGATTTCATAATTGTCTCTATTTTGCTTTTGTTGTTGTCAATGTCGGTGGTGGTTAGTTGGCTTTTCTGTCATCTTTCCCAATACCTGGACCTTCCGGTTTTGGGGTTATCTTCTTGATTTCTACATGGCCCTGGATTATACACTGATGCTCAGGTTAGGGCTTTACATGTATCCACCATCACTTCCATGGTCTCCTGGTTCTTCCCTCTTGGACAATGCCCTGATACAGCCCCAACCCAACAATCGAAATTAAGTGAATTTCAAATAGACCACATATTGACTTGAAAACTCAGTGACAAACCTGGTAAAGATTATTAGAAGAGGCTTGGTGAATGACCAAAGTCATTAGTGGAAATAAGTAAAACAAGATAAAAGACCCAGGCAATGTCTCTGCCTTTCTTTCCTTTTAAATTAAAGGCCACATGGTGTCATTATGTTATTAAATATATTGATCTCATTTGTGTTGTCTGTAACATGGCCCTAAAGCTTGGTGGGGAGGGAGGTAAGGTAGAAGACACTTGAAATCACAACTGGCACAGTGCCCAGCAGAACATTTAGCACATTGGCATAATAATGCATGTCACTGGTGATGAAAACTTCCGAAGGGGGAGAATAATTCGAAAACCCTTCAGAGGAAAGCAACAAAGATGGCTATTAAACAGTTGAAAAGTGATCTACACTTAAGAAAAGGCTCATAGAGCTAGGCTATTTAGCCTGCAGAAGAGGCAGTTAAGCGCGGCATGATAATAAATCCACACTTGTGTGCTATCTGTTATACAGAAGATCATAAACAGCTATTCTTTAACCTCCACCGATTACAGAACAAGGAAGAAAGAATCTAAGTGGCAAATCAGAAATTTCAGCTCTAGGCAGGTAGATATTTCTTTTGAAAATCAAACTTGTAACAACTGGATTTGGTATTTGTGAAAGAGATGTTACAATTTCTTCTCTGAATTTTATTTTAATAGAAGGGCAGACTCCTCTGTCCCAACCATCTTCTTTTTAAAACAAAAATTCACATTACTAAACCAGCTGATATATTTTTTCTATTTTATATATGTGTATCTATACATACATACATACATACATGCATACATACATATATGTATTTGTTAATTTAATATTCACACCTGCTTAGGAAAAAACAGGCACTTTGTATATTTAATTTTGTGCCTGAAAACAGTTGTTCAGCCCAGCTCTAGCACTTTCCAAAGTGAGAGCTTCCAGAAAGAACATCTTTTTTCTAGTCCTGTCCAGCAGTCTGCTTTTATCTCCCATAGAGTCCAGTTCAAAGTCATAAATGTGCGAGCACCCACAAACTGAATCTCCTATGAACCTATGATATTTCTGATGGTCATTATAGGAGAATTTGCTTACTAATTGTCAATGAAGCAGGGACACACTATGTCACTGAATACAAACCATTTCTCCTCATTGCATCAATCACTATGCTTTTGTTCCATAGAGAAACCCTTGGATCCGCTGCTATGTGAGGATGGCTGTTTACTTTAGGCTTTGTTCTCAGGCAGATAAGAATCGGTGTGTGTGTGTGTGTGTGTGTGTGTCTTATATATGAAGACATCCCAGACCCAACGCATAAAATATCCATGATTTGGGTTTTACTTTAGTAGTTGAGAATTTAAACAGGTCTGTTTGGTTGAATTTAGCTTTGCTCAATTAAAGCTGAATTTATGTAATACCATCAAGTATTGGTATTGACATTTGGTGGCATTCAACATGTTATTTACACTCAGAGTACTGAATGTCCATGCAAGTGTTTGCCTTAGGTTAAAACCTCTAGCTCGGTGTTTGCTGAATTTCACGTAACATATTAGCCCCATGAAGATTCTGGAAAGAGGTTCTTCATGCCAAACGCATCTCCATAGAAAGCCATGCATATGCAGCACAGAAAGTATCAGCCATCTGTCCAGAAAATGTATCCATATGCTTCCCAGTACATTTGTCAAATCAGGCTTCAGCACAAGTCTACATAATAATGTGGAAGAAAGAGCAGTTTCTACCTCTCCCACCATCAAATACATTAACCTTAAAAGGCTTCCTATTTTCTTGCTTTTTATATATTATTTTATTTAATTTATCAATAACTTCTGGAGATAAGTATGATTACCTCTTTTATATAAGGAGGTCGAGGCTTGAGGCAATTGAGACTTGCCCCAGGTTACAGAGCCAATAAATGGCAAAGCTTCTGAACTCCCTGCAAAGGGAAAAACACACAATAAACTATAGAGTTGCCTCCTGTTGGGGTGGGAGAAACATACACATCTCTCTATATATATATATATTTTTTTCCATGTATATGTATATATATATCAACAAACCATACGGTTAGCAAATGTCTCTACCTCTTTGCTTGAATAATTTAGAATCCAAAGAAATACATTTACCAAAAACGTCAGGGTTTGATTACAGCATACTTTGAAGTCTTTAGAAGAAAAGCCAATAAATTGAAAATATTATTGGACTCAACCTTGCAAATATAAAAGCGGGCTTGCCCTGTGACTTTCTTGGCACATGAAAGAGAAGTTGTTTCTCTCTCTCTTTCTCTACAGCTTTGCATGTCATTGTCACATTCTAAATATTTATTGAATTAGATGTGCTCATCTTGTCTTCTATTTCTATACTGCTCAGGGGCCAGCCAGGGGAACCAGAACACTCCTTATTAGTTCCTTCTTTGGCTTAAGACATGGACAGCTCCTGCTTTAGAATATTAATATATTTTCTAACAATGATTAAATAGTTATTACCTATTAATAACGAAGCACAAGCTAAGTTAGAATATAAGTAGCTAAACATATGGCAAGCCTTAAAGAGACTGCGAGGTTGAATAGATGATAACTTGAAATGTCTAGAGTGAGAGGTCTCAAGCTTTTTCAATAACTTTTCAACAAGGCTAGAAGTCAAATGGTTACCAGACAATCAAATTGCATTAATAATGATGAAGAGTCAGGATGGTGGTACTAAATAGTTGTGATTCAGACATCAATCAAAGGCTCTAGGTGGGAGCATTGAATCTAGATTTATTTTGCCAGCAATCTTGCCAAATATTCCAGTTTTATTACACAATTTTAAAAGAATTCAAACTTAACTACTCAAATTACAGATCAATTACCTTTATTAAGCTAAGCTCTGACTACATTGAAGGGTTTCAAACACAAGAAACCTTAGCTCATATAATTATTTATATTCAGTTTGTTATATTTGTATAGTATTACTAAATCTAGTTTGCCATCATGATTCTTAGAAAAAATTCATGAAAGAATTCATGTAAAAGAAAAAGATGATGTGTGTGCCTTTTATGTCTGCTGGTTCAAGTGGACTAGAAAAATATGTAAAAATTATTCCCCAATTACAACTTTCATGTACCCACAGTTTGGTTAAAATATTGCACCAGGATCTAGAGTAGCAATATCCAATATGGCAGCCACTTGCCACATAAAGCTTTTTAATATAAATTAAAATAAACTTAAATTAAATTAAAAATGAATTCCTCAGTGTCACTTACCTTTCAGGTGTTCACTAGCCACATGTAGCTAGTGGCTACCTTATTGAACAGCATAGATATAGATCATTTACTTCATCACAAACAGCTCCATTGGACAGCATTGGATCTAGAGAGTGAGACATTGATAGCACTCAAAGCTTACGTATAAGGTTGCTACCTCAGTAAGCAAAGGGCTATCCTGAGTGGGGACAGAACTGTAGTGCAGGGTGAATATTATTCAGCCATAAGAAGGAAATTCTGCCATATGCAACCATATGCATAGAACTTGAGGATATTATGTTAAGAAAAATAAGTCACACAGCAAAAAACAAATACCATTAAAGACTACTTATATATGGATTCTAAAAAAAAAGTCACAAAAACAGAGAACAGGTTGGTGGTTGTCACAAGTAGAAGGTAAGAGGTAGGGAATTGAGTGAAGGTAGTGAAAAGGTACAAACTTTTCAGTTATTAGGAAACAAAGTTGTGGAGCTATAACGTACAACCTAGTGACTATAGCCTCCAACAACGTACTGTATATCCGAAAGTTGCTGAGAGAATAAATCTTAACTCCTCTTAGGATTTGATTCTAGGACATATTTTAATATAAATAAAAATTTTGATAGAATTGTTTTCAAATTTGAAAACACTCATTTTGTATAGGCTGAACTGTGGTTTCATCTCCTGAACAAAAGAGGTTTTGTTGAGTTTTTTAAAGTAGTACCATATCCATTGCTTATAGGATAAACTCTATATAATATTGTCGAGGGAGGAAGTAAATGATGGGAGACACAGGAACACTAAATACTGTTCAGCCGTTATTGGATGTATGATCATGGTCAAGTCAGTTAATCACTGTATTTTTTTTCCTCATCTACAAAACAAAAACATGATATATGAGAAAGACATTGTAAATTGTGATGTCCACACTTGGAGTCATAATTACCATTGTTATTGTTATTATTCAGGCATTCAATTTTTATCTATTTTTATTCTTATTGTCCATAAGCCAAATCTTACCCAATGCTTATCTTTGTATGGCCCTACAAGCTAACAATGGTTTTTGCACTTTTAAATGGTTGAAGGAAAAAATTTTAAAAATGAATAATATTATGAGACAAATAAAATTATATAAAATCAAATGTTAGTGTCCATAAATAAAGTGCTATTGGAACACAGCCATGCTCATTTCCTTAGGAATTGTCTATGGTTGCTTTCATGCTATAATAGCAGAGTTGAGAAATTGCTACCGAGACCAGATGGCCCACAAAGCCCAAAATATTTGCTATCTGCCTCTTTCTAGAAAATATTTGCTGACTCTGTGTTAAAAGTTTCCTTCTGAGAATACCTTCCCTCAGGACTTCTTTGCCATGACAATGCATACACTTATCAAGATGCAATTCTAATGTCAGTTTGTAAGGTCTTCCCTGTTACCCACAGCTAAGCTGGAAACTCCTCCCATAGGCTTCAGAATACTCAGTAGCACATAATAGTTCCTCAGTAAACATTTTTTTTAAGAGAAAGGAGGAGAGATAGTGAGACACATTACCTCATGTGCCCCAACTGGAATTTACCCAGCAACCCTACCTGGGCTGATGCTCGAGTACTGAGCTATATACTCAGCACCTGAGGCTATCTTGCCCAGACCCACCAAACTATCCCCAGTGCCCTGAATCATGCTTGAACCAATCAAACCACTGGTTGCAAGAAGGGAAGAGGGTGAGAAGAGGGAGTGAAAGGAGAAAAAGCACATGGTTGCTTCTCCGGTGTGCCCTGACTGGGAATTGAACCTGGGACATCCATATGCTGGGCCGACGCTCTATCCACTGAACCAACTCTCCAGGGCCTCAGTAAACATTTATGAAATGAATAAATTAGTAGTTTACTTACCCTAAAAACTATAATAATCTGAAGGTTATTGGCAGTGGTACATAGCACTTATACTTCAGTGTATAAACAGTGTTTTATCCAGTGAAATCATTTAAGTAATACTTGCTGAATAGAGTATAACTACTAAAAATACTACAAATTTTAACATTTTACTGAGGGTTTAAAATGTGTCTGTAATGGTGCTGAGCGCTTTGTACAGAACAGCTAATGCAGTTATATAACAACCCCCAAAGTTAGATATAAGTATGCCTGCTTTACAGATAGGGGAATTCAATACATGACAGCTAGTAAATGACAAAAGAGAAATTTGAATGCAGTCATATTAGGAATAGAATGAACTAAAATCATGAAGTTTTTAAAAACAGAATGCAGGAAGTACACATTTGATGCTATAGACCACAGTTCCCATAGTTGAGTGCTTGTGTCACTGACCTGTTAAGAGATTTCACAAAGTCAGAATTATTTTCATAACAATACCAAAATTGTATTTTTTTTTCCATTCATATTCTCTCATAAGTGTACCGTGCAGTTTTCCAAAGGCTACCCAACATGTGACATTGCAACAGATTGAATGCAGAAACAGATATAAGAACCCAGCTGTCATTCATTAAGCCAAACATTAAATAAGTTTGCAAAAGATGTAAAACACCACCACTCTTCTCATAACTTTTTGTTTGAGAAAATATATATCTTTTTATAAAAAAAATTTTATTTATATTAGCATGGAAACATTTATTTTTTAAACAAATTAGTAAATATTTAAAATTTTTCAGTTTTAATGTCTAATACAATAAATATTCATTGATAGAACCCACATAAACAAAAGAACTTTGAGGTTCCCATTAATATTTTCAGAAAGTAAATGAGTCTTAAGACCACACAGTTTTGAGAACTCCTAAGTAATAGGGAGCCTTTATAATACTTTGAGTAAGAACGTGGCATGGTGAGAGCCCCACCAGGATCAGCAGAGCCATATACCTAATGGCAGCTGACCACAGAAGCATGAATGAGTTTAGCTGACACGAGAGAAACAATTTAACCAGCTTGTGGGCTCATGAACAATTACAAATGGTTAATTTTAAGCCTCTGAGTTTTTAGGTGGGTAGTTATGCAGCAGTAGCTAACTGATACACGGTATAACTAAGTATCAGTAAATAAAGTCTGACCCATAGAACCATTTTATTCTTGGGACTTACTGCACATATTTTTCTCCATCACTGATCTTTGTATTGTCTCCTTCTCGTTCACCCACCGCCTGGGCAGATTTAGTGCCCTGGAAACCTTCAGCCCAACCTGCGCACTCTCTTCTTAGTGCTCGTTCTCTGTGAATCTTTTCTTTACAACCACGCAGGCCACCCTGAAGATTGGATCAGAGATTGTCTGCTTTCTCTGCCAGAGTTTAGCTGGATGCTATGTGTTCTGAAATCCCAAAGAGAGTCTTGCATCTATTTCCCTTGGGAGCAATATTAAACGCAATGCTTCACTCCACAGTTGTATAAAAATGTGTTTCTGATGTGCCATGGTTTCACTGAGCTTTCAGGAACTGACAAAAGAGCCAGACCGATATGCACACTTGATTTTGATCAGCTCACCAACCACTGCTCCTCTGGAATACAAGGAAATCGTTTAGGGAAGCCTGTAGTAACTCTCTAAAGCTCTGAAACCAAAAACCATAAAATCACGCCTAACAGGAAGCATTCAACATCTATTACATAAAAATGGCTTCTAAAAAACACAGACTTGGTTTGAAACAATTTCCTGGAGATCGATGTTATATCATGTCTTTTCTGAGCTCTATCTGCATACTTAAGTGCCTCCCACCGCTCCTAACATGAGCCCATCCAACCAGATTCCTTTTGAAGATATGCCTCCACAGAGCAAGGCCCATGCTGCCCTCCCAATATTGGTCTTGTCAAGAACAGACTCATAATAGATTGTAATTGAAGAGGGAAGGCTTAGTTTTATAGTCACTCAAATATTTGAGTTAACAGTGTTCAAGATGTATAATTCAGGACTGAATGGAGCCTGCAGATTGAAATTTTCTTACTTCTGCAAATTGTCTTGCTCTTTTGTTTGTTTTAACCAATGCAGCCATGTGCTCTCATTTATTACCACTCAGGATTAAAATCTCAAACTAGTGTCTAGCAGACCCATGCCACATTTTGCTCACATATGTGGAAAAAGTAAGCATAATTCATTACAATGTTTGGTTGTGTTTTTTCCTCCCTGTGGTATCCTCAGTCATTTAAAAGAACACATACTGCTTATTCCAAAAGTCTGTGACAAAGTCAACATATTCTCTCTTAAAAATAACTCAGGTCTTCAAAGGCTGAGTTAAGCATGACATTTCTTAACTTTAATTTACAATCAGACATTCCCCTCCCTGAGGAACAAAAGAAAGACAGATAAATAAGCAACTTTTCAGGCATTCAAAGAGTTGTTAGTACAGAGGAGAGTCTGAGTTAGAGGCATATCCTGTTTGCAACTGTGTAGATAAACTATGGTTAAGTGTACAAACTTCTGTATTTGATAATTAGGTTTCAAAAAATAAATAGTTTCAAAGGAGCACATTTGTCTTAGCTTTGAGAATACCTTTTGGAGAAAATAACCAGGCCCATAATTATACCACATCTACAGGAAATTTTTTTAAATTGTGGTTATACTCATAAATTCTTATTTTGTGTGTGCTTGTGTGGTCTTTCTCACATCCATGGCAAGGCGGCTCCCAACTTTCCTAAAAGTTTGTGTTTAAGGCAAGTCCGAAATCTAAAAGAAAGTCCATGGGGAAAGAAATAGAGAGATGTGAATACTGTTTCTATTTCTGTCCTTGTCACTTTATCTAATAAAATTGTCATAACTTTTGGCATCCTAAATCATAGTCATTGGGACTGTCCTCACAGATTGGTAGAAGAAAGCTGCCTTTCTCCTTGTATCCCTCACCACTCATTCGACTGAATGCCAGTGACTGAGGTTGGTATAAAGATACAACTACAAGCAAGAAAACACGGGTAAGGTATTTAATGTCTATAGCCATTGGCACCATACCTACAATTAATTCAAGCAGTACCTTTTGACACAGCCAACAGGTGCCTGTCAAAATGCGAATTGATTTATTGTTTTTATTTTTATTAGTTTACCAACAATGTACCTGATTGATATCTTGCCTCTTATTCCACCCTTATCTGCACTCTAAAACTATCATTTTCTACCTTATTAACATATTATCTGCATTTCCTATGGGTAGTTGTTACTTTTACTCAGCAGAGACAGATACAAATTGGGAGAAACAAGTATTGATGTCACAAACACTTAGAGGTGGGAGGAAAAGGTCTCCAAAGGACAATGGCTATCTATTCTGTATTTGGTTCATGCAATATCTCTTCATATTATTTTTTTTTTTAGTTGAATCTGAATTTCAATCTTCTCTTGAAAATTTAACAGATCTTGAATAATGATTTGGCAATTATCTATTAGAATGCAGTAATGGCAACCTCCTATGGATAGGGCATCTACTCTCTAGCTCACCACCATCTCCATCATTTTCACTCTTTTGGATTTACTCATATGTTTTACTTGTTTTTCTACAATTTTATTTTTTTAATATTTTTTTTATTTTTTAATCACAGTTGGCATACACCATTATATTAATTTCAGGGTAAAACATAGTGATTAGACATGCCATGTTAAAGTAATTATCCTGATAAACCAGTACCCACTTTATACTATACAGTTATTACAATATTATTGATAATATTTTTTATGCTACACTTTATGTCCCCATGACTGTTCTGTGACTACCAATTAGTACTTTTTTAAACTCATCACCATTTTTTACCCATTTACATAATCCCCCTTCCATCTGGCAACTATCAAAATGTTCTCTGCATCTTTGAATCCATTTCTATTCTGCTTGTTCATTTATTTTGTTTTTTAGATTCTACATATAAGTGAAATCATATGGCATCTGTCTTTCTCTGTCTGACTTATTTCACTCAGCATAATATCCTTTAGATCCATCCATGTTGTTGCAGATGTATGATTTTATTCTTTTCTATGGCTGAATCATATTCCATTGTATATATGCACCACTTCTTTATCCATTCATCTATTGGTGAACATTTCAGTTTATTCACTTTAACTATTTTATTTCTGTAGGCATTTGAGTTTGGGACCCTTTGTCCAGAGTGTGCAGTGATACCACAGCAGCAGGTGTATGGAAGGGACTATTCAAGTGGCCCTGAATGTGAACTTTCCTATAAAAGGAAGCAGAGAGGTGCTAGACACAAGCTTTATGCTCATCAGGATTTGCCTGGGAGTAGCCTGCATAGCTACTATACAACAGAAAGTTGTATGCAAAATAATGACTTAAATAAAATTTTCTTCCTTTGAAAATACATGAAAATAAATGTTTATTTTAATTATAAATAGAAAGCTCAAAGTATTAAGTGATTTAGAGAAAATGACAATTTTATAGTGCTCAAATAGAAATTATTGGCTGAAAAGCAGAGAAGTAATGATCTCCAGTTCAGAAGTTGTAACTTTGAAATGAAAATAGCCCTGGAAAGGCAGAAAAATGGACTATTAAATAAAATTTCATCACAAGGAAAAGTATAATTCTACTAGAATAGATGATTGTGGGTTTAAGAAAAGATAAATTTAGACCTAGAAATATATACGATCTCTATTTAAGCCATTTACATAGCAATTTTATATGTTTACCATCATTTGTTAAAGCACCAAACGATGGCTAGAACTCCCAGCCAAATATCATCACTTTACAGTTCTGAAATGCTATCTTGAAGTATTAACTCACCTTTTAAGGAGCTAGAAGCGTGAAAATGTAGAATGAGTTTTCCCATGAGGACATTTCAAGTGACAGGAAAGAATTTACTCTTGGGTTTGAAAACTGACCCAATGCCAAAGTCATCTGAGATCCTCCCTGTGGCCTAGGAGAACCCAGGGAATTAGGTGAGCCAACTTGGTTACACTACTCTTCTTTCTTCCCTAGCCCCCAAAATACACTCTCTCAAGTCTTTCTTCATAACAATTTTACAAGTAACTTGTACAATGTGCTTTACCTTCTCCATGCAGGGCCCCAAAGGCAGTGGATTGCAAATTATATGACCCTCTTCCAATACCAGAAGAACTGAGGAAAAACTAGGGAGAGATAGTTCTGAAGCCCAAGGTAGGGTCTAGAGGGCAATGATTGATGAATTGAAGTCTAGTTCCCAGAGAACTGAGTAGAACCTGAAGCAAAGAGATGAGCAATAGATTAGAACCAAATAGGCAAACAAGGGTCAAACTTTGCAAAGTGAATGCTAACATTTCACAATTACTGAGCATTCCCCTTATGCTGGACCCCAGTCTGCATTCTTTGCCTGCATTAATTCATTTGAGCCCCAAAACAAGTAGGTTCTGTTATGAAGAAACTGGGACCCAGTTCATTAAGCAAGTGCAAGCCATGTAGAAGAGCCACCCTACAAAGACAGGAAAATGAGTAGTTTTTGACTTATGTTACAGATTCCTGGACCAATTCTTAGGAGACTGGAAAACCTGTGGTTGGGAGAATCAGCAGCTTTTGGCAGACATAGTGTGATATTTATTATCTTTATACATCATTTCATATTTAGATAGCACCTCCCTGATATCATCTCTCTAATCTCTCCATTAGGGAAGCCAGGAGATGAGAGGAGCAGTGCCTTGCTCAAGGTTACAAAATAGAGAGCAGTGATGGAGAATACTTTAACATTTTCCAGCTAAACCTGGGACCTCCACGCATAGGATTTAGGATGCGCTGCTTTAGCACTTAAAAAGATAACTTTCTAGACAGTGATTATGATATGGCTCTGGGCCTCAGAGCTGTACTGGGACGTCCTGGGGGGAGTGCACATGCCTGCCAGTTTTGTGGCAGTCACTGTCCAGTAGAACTCAACAATGCAGTGGTGGGGAGACAGGAAGCCCGGGTGAGAGACAGGCTTGGGGAGGTGACAACAGCAGTGACAGTGAATACCACGGGGAGGACAGAGGGCAGTGGGAAGGGTAAGCACCTAATGCCACAAAGCAGAGGAGGGCAGCCTCAACAAAGACCTGGAAAGAGAATAATAAGTGATAATAGTAGAGAAAACAATAAGATAACTAAACTCTACATATCTAATTATAGTGATTCCCTAGTATTTGTGAAGGAAGGGCGTTTAACATGTTTTCACTTTCACGCAAATTCAGAAGGCGGGTTTTGTCATGCCCACTTTCTAAAGGTGAAAACCGAGGCTTAAAGCCATTAAGCCTGTTCTGTTTAGACAGCTATGAGCTGGCAGGATGTGGCTCTGAAGCCAGGTTGTGCTTGCTCGTGCTGTGGCCTCTGCGTGAGGGTGCGGAGAGGCTGTGCTGATCATTCACTTACGACTATCCGACTATCCGTGGGCCCCATTGCAACTAGGGAAACTTCCCTTTTCAGTGAAATTAGACGCTCACCAAAACTGCTTTCTCTCTCACCCTTTGTAGAGCTAATCTCGCCTTCTAAGAAATTTCAGTGAATCTAATTTGCGCATCTCAAGATATTAAAATTTCCCAAATGATTGTAGCTTTGGCTCCCTCCGCACTGTTTTCTGCTCCCTCTGAAGTCTTTGTTGTCCAAAGGAAGTATTTAAGAGATGGCACAGTCTAAGTAAAGCTTTTGTCTAGAAAGCATCTTATTGGCTGACACAAATGGGTGTCTCTAATTCAAAGTCGCAAGGGACTCCAAAAAAGGGTAGAACTGTTGTTTCCACAACACACTCCTGCCCACTCGCATATGTATGCACTTCCTCCCCAGCAAAGAAGCATGTGTTTACTGATGGGGAGACAAAGGCACTGTGGGAACCTGTGGCTTGTCTTAGTATCTACAAGAAAGAGACAACAGCTCAATAACTGCCCTTTTTTCTGACGTCCAGAATTTTTATTCACTTCCATCCCCCAAATTCATTCATTAACTTCTCAGGGACAAAGAAAGAAAGTGGATAAATCGTGTGGAGTAGTTTACACGGTAAGTTGATACTTGTTATGTCATTTTATAGCCATATTTGCCATCCCGTTATATAGATTGGAAAACCAAGACTCAGAGAAGAGCACACAGAAAATAGAAATTTATGTTAATAAGCTCAATTAAAATTGCTTTGTCCCTGTGGTATAATTAAAGGCCTGGTTTTTCTCTCCAAAAGGTATTCTCAAAGTTAAGAACAAGATAGTAAGTGGAAGGGAAAAACCCAGACCTGGATCTTTTCTCGGCTTCAGAGAAGAAAATGGGTCCCTGAAATGGACAATCTAGAGAAAAGATAGTAGCTAAATGAATTTAAAAAAATCTAGCACTTAGAGCTGATCTTTAAGCTCAAGTCTACTATTTTATCAGCTATTTCTACTTCTGTTTCTTCTCTCTTGAAGAAAACTGTGAGGAAACAAAGCCAGAACATTTGGGCTGCCTTCCCTATGCACACCACACAGTCTTCTCCACATGGACACCCAGAAGACTGTGCTTCATGACTCCATAATCCAGCCCTTTGCTGCTCAGAAGTACGATCCAATAAGCCAGCAACATGAGTCTATCCTGGGAACCTGGGGAAAATGCAGAGTCTCAGGCCCCACCCCAAATCTACTGAATACAGTGAGGTCACCATATACATGTAACAAACTGAAAACCACTAATCTAGACTTTTCTTCATCTCTCTTTAAAACAGACATTCTTTAACAACTACTTCTGCATCCTGCTTCTTCCAGTCCTTGATGTTAGCAGTTAAAGTGTAAGTTGGCTAAATGAAGAATTCCTTCCAGTTATTTTATGCAGAAGCTCAACTAAAAATCCCATGCCCCAAAGAGGCCCTTAAAGAATGCAACTCCTGGCAGTTCAGCAGGCTAGTGCGAGGATACTTGGAATCTGCTTTCTCTTTGTGATGGAAAGCCCTATCAGCTGCTACCTATTTCACTGAGGCCATAGATGCATGGACACCATGGTCTCCATCCTCCCCTTACCATACAACGTGAAGAATACCATTCAGGAGTTGTGAACCCTGAGCTCTAGGACCACCTCAGCCCCTGTACATTCAGCTTCAGTGAAACTATACAGTTTTCAAAATACTTAAGGTTTTCTTTTTTTTAGGTCGCTCCATATCCATCCAATCTGTTTGATTAATAAGTCTGGGGTTTCTCTTCTCTCAAAGAGATATATCTATATTCACTGGACCACACTGTTTTCATTATGATTTTGAGCCTTAATGCTAAAGATCTTTCATGGCAATGACTATGACATAGTAACCAATGATAAAAACTTTGCCCATGTTCTATACATGACTCAGTATAGTTCTATGGGTTTGTGAAGCATTTTCTTTTTAATTTATTCATTTTAGAGAGGAGACACAGAGTGAGAGAGAGAGAGAGAGAGAGAGAGAGAGAGAGAGAGGAGGAGCTGGAAGCATCAACTCCCATATGTGCCTTGACCAGACCAGTGCAGGGTTTTGAACTGGTGACCTCAGTGTTCCCAGGTCGACGCTTTATCCACTGCACCACCACAGGTCAGGCGTGAAGCATTTTGTTATTGAGTTTTCTTCCTGTGATTTTTTCCCACCTCCTTCTTTTTATTGGGCAGACACACACACACACACACACACACACACACACAATCTTTTCAATAACTTTGTAGCAATCAACGATTAATCAAAGTATTGTTTTCACCACAACTGCAAAGCTGGGCCATAAACGTTCATGTAATTATATGGGCACCAATACCATGTGAATTAAGCAAGACCAAATAGTGATAAGGCTACTCAGATCACATATTTTCAAGTTATAAACAAGTTTTCTTAAAGGGTCAAGAATCATGCATCCCTCATCCTAGGTGAATTGTAGGAGGGAAGCTGGCAAGTGAGGAGGGAAGGCAGGTGGGAGTGTTTTCTTTGACTTTTGTTTCTATGAAGGAAAATGATTTAAAAAAACACAATAAAGTTTCTTATACTTTCTGCATTTTCAGAAACCCATTTTCTGAAAACTTCGATAAAATTCAACTGTCCCTCCCTCAGTTCTTGTGGCCCATACAGGTCTGGATGCTGTTGGTGACATGTAAGGGGCAGCTTTAAAGAAAGCCTGTCGTGTGATTGCCTGTTGAGCTCTTGCTTCACACTGTGTGTGGCCAGATCAACCTTTCATCCAAGGGCCCCTGTCACAAATCTCAGTGATTCCAATCATGAGGTTATTTTCCTTATTTTAAGTACAAATGTACACACAGTTCTTTCAATTTTTTGGAAATGGCATGAGGGCTGGCGTGAGGTAGAGGTAGACAATGATTGTATAAAAATATACCAATTGAAAATTTTAAATTCTAAGCCTTTCATTACAAAAGTCATAACCCATGGTGATTTTGTTTTAGTAACTCATATAAATTATTACTCCCCCATGAACTAACATGCTTGTCTGTCCTTTATAATGGTCTAGCTTAGTCTTAAAGGACATTTATGAAACAAGTTTGATCATCACCCATAACATGTTTTGCTAAAAATTGATTTAATTCATTCTCCTATAGTATTTTCCCTTGGTTCATACAGGTGTATAATTTACAAGATATATCAACTCACCTCACTTAGTGTTACCACTGCGTCAGGTCAGATAAGGGAGTAGCTCCAGGTGCTAGAATCATTAACTAAGGATATTAAACCCATAAATAAGATCTTCCTGTATGTGTTTTACCAATGTAGAGCATTTCCTATTACCACCAATTAAGACTAAGAAAATTAAACATCATTTACCAACAAGATTAAAGACATTTTTCCTTCCACAGCAATTAAGAAAATCAGAAAGAAAATGTTTTGATTCATGCTCATCATATATATATATATAAATATGTCACATAATGGCTCATATTTAGCAAATATGAAATACCAAAGCACAAATGAGACATATTTTGGCGTCTCTCTGGCCCAAAGCTGGCTAGCAAAAGTGTGATTTGAATGTTTTTTAGTCCTGCTGTTAAACATTTACTGATATAAATAAATTAATGACAGATTATTTTTATCAGAATCACAGTGAACTTTTAAAAGACAGTGAGAGAATCCTGTTTTATTCACACCTATAACAGAAGACAGAAGAAAAATTATAACTGAATAATTGATCCAATTGAAGACATAAATCCTGGGATTCTGGGAAAAATGGCACCGTGCATTTATACTTTGAAAGAACCCCTCCTCACCTTAAATGTCATAAGAACTGTTAAAATTTTCAAAATTCAAGTGAACAGAAGCAAGAACAGTCATCTTCTTGGATTAAATGACAGAACAATGAGACTAACTCACACCATGCTGAGCAGAGACAGGAGCTTTGAACCTGTTGGCATCCAGGTCCAGAATCTATGGTAATGGTGATCAAAATAGTTCATGTTTTATAATGGGCAAGCACTGGGCTCACCATGCTGAACTGGAGTACTGGAGAAGAGTTAACATAACCTGTGCATCTCCCAGAGCTGCCGTGTGTGTGAAGCTGCATACCTACAGTAGGAAGAAGCAGAGAAACCCAGTTCAGTAACTGGATCTTCTGTATCCACAAAAAACACCAGGCTTGGGAGCCCCAAGCCAGCAAGGCAAGATTCCTACCAACTTGAGAATGAATGAGACCAGGTGTAGGCAGCTATAAAATGACTAGATCAGAATAATTAAGCAGAGAGAGAGAGAAACAACTCCCACTCAAGATGAGCATACAAATGAAAATTCCAAAGCAAACGATGGAATTAACATTGAGAAAGACAATTTGGAGCTGGATTAGTATACCCATTTTTCCCTAGAAGACAGCTGTTGGTTTTCACTGTGTTATCTCAGTATACGTGTATGCCCTCCTAAAGGCTGCCTTAGCAATTTAAGGGTGTGTGTTGCACATACATGAGAAAAGGTGAAACTTTGTAGCAAATAAAAAGACACATCATACTAAATTGTGATGATATTAAAATACACTTTGCTATACCCTGGCCAATTGGCTCAGTGGTAGAGTGTCGGTCCAGTGTGTGAATGTCCCTGGTTCAATTCCCTGTCAGGGGACACAGAATAAGTGACCACCTCTTCTCTCCCCATCCCCTCCTTCTTCTGTCTCTCTTTCTCTTTCCCTCCTGTAACCATGCCCCACTGGTTCAAGTGCATTGCCTCAGGTGCTGAGGATGACTCCATGGAGCCTCTGCCTCAGATGCTAGAAATAGCTCAGTTGTGATTGGCCCCAGATGGGCAGAGCAACATCCCCAGATGGGGTGGCCAGGTGGGTCTTGGTTGGGGTGCATACTGTAGTCTATCTTTCACTTGGAAAAGAAGAAAAAAATATTTTTAAATAAAAATAAACAAATAAAATAAAATATACATTGCTAGCCTCAGAGTCACTAAAGTATTATTCAATATATCCTTTTTATAATTTTAAGACAATTTGCCTTAGTGTATAAGTACACAATAAATACTCAGCAAATTCATTGAGAAAGGATGTTCCATCAGGCTGACATTTATAATCTGGCTCTTACTGAAAGTCAAGTAAACAATGCAAAAAGCATTAGGTGATTTCAGCTCAGGTCTGGGTTCTACAGCTTGCCAGTTGGGTGAACTTGAGTAAGTCATGTTGACATTTTTGAATCTCATTCTTTTCATCTGTAAAATTATCTAATCATTATAGTTGACTGCCTCAAAGAGGAAAATACAACAATACAATAAAAGCTCCTCTCTTCTGCCTCAAATCTCAAAAACAAACAAACAATGATATAAATTTCTAGCAATGCTTAAAAACAAGACTAAATATTATTGGGGTATAAGGGCCTTTGAAGAATTCCTGAGATGAGAACCTGTTAAGCTCTTACTAACAGAGAAGCAGCAACAGAAAAGCCACAACCTCAAACACATTCACTAGAAAAACACACGTCCAGAAATTCCAGGGATAACCCAAGCTCAGGAAAACATGTCCAAGAGCAGGACAAAGGCAGTGGGCAATTATCAAAGGAAGTAATTAAATAATGGCATTTAAAATAACACTGGGGATGGTCTAGTTTCATTTTTTTGCAGGTAGATGTCCAATTTTCCCAACACCATTTGTTAAAGAGGCTGTCTTTACTCCATTGTATGTTCTTTCCTCCTTTGTCAAATATCAGTTGTCCATAAAGCTGTGGGTTTATTTCTGGGTCCTCTGTTCTGTTCCATCTACTTACACCATTCACAAAAACAAACTCAAAATGGATAAAAGACTTAAATGTAAGCCGTGAAACCATAAGCATCTTAGAAGAAAACATAGGCAGCAAGCTCTCCGACATCTGTAGCAGCAGTATATTTGCCGATTTATCTCCACGGGCAAATGAAATAAAAGGCAAGATAAACAAATGGGACTATATCAAACTAAAAAGTTTTTGCACAGCTAAAGACAATAAGAACAGAATAAAAAGACAAACCACACAATGGGAGAATATATTCGACAGCCCATCTGATAAGGGGTTAAAAACTAAAATTTATAAAGAACTTATAAAACTCAACACCAGGAAGACAAACAACCCAATCAAAAAATGGGCAAAAGAAATGAATAGAAATTTCTCCAAAGAGGACATACAGATGGCCAATAGGCATATGAAAAAATGCTCAACATCACTAATCATTAGAGAAATGCAAATTAAAACCACAATGAGATATCACCTCACACCAGTCAGAATGGCACTTATCAGCAAAACAACACAGAATAAGTGCTGGCGAGGATGTGGAGAAAAGGGAACCCTCCTGCACTGCCGGTGGGAATGCAGACTGGTGCAGCCACTGTGGAAAACAGTTTGGAGATTCCTCAGAAAATTAAAAATCAAACTGCCTTTTGACCCAGCTATCCCACTTATAGGAATATACCCTAAGAACACCATAACACTGTTCGAAAAGAAGAAATGCACCCCCATGTTCGTGGCAGCATTGTTCACAATAGCGAAGATCTGGAACCAGCCCAAGTGTCCGTCAGAAGACGAGTGGATTAAAAAGCTATGGTACATATATACTATGGAATACTACTCAGCCATAAGAAATGATGACATCGGATCATTTATAACAAAATGGATGTACCTTGGTAACATTATACGGAGTGAAATAAGTAAATCAGAAAAAAAGAAAAACTGAGGACAGCATGATTTCATACATAGGTGGGACATAAAAGTGAGAATATAAGACATGGACAAGAGAGTGGTGGTTAAGGGAGGGGGGGAGGGAGGGAAGAGTGGAATAGGGAGGAGGGGAGGGACACAGGGAAAACCAGATAGAAGGTGAGAGAGGACAATTTGACTTTTGTTGATGGGTATGCAACACGAATGATAAGATAACCTGGAAAAAAAATAATAACACTGGGGAACAATTGTTTTTCATTTTCTGTTGCATGAGGTTTTAGAACTGTTCCTATATATTTCTGTATTGCTGATTCCAAATGTGAAAATCATTTTTCGGTACATGCTGTAATTATCATGCAATTTTAATTTTCTTTTGTTACAGGTAATGGCATGCATTGGTTTTTAAATTAGTGTTAAAGGGCAATGACTCTTGGATTGAACATAACCACAAGGCAATTAATGTTTTAGAAACATCACTTGGACAAAATTGCAGTTGTTTTTAAATGTAAAAAATTATTATCTGATAAAAATACCCTCTTATTTTGTTTTAAGATTGAATCATGGCTTCTTTGAGTAGGTGTAAATGTAAGAATAGTCCTGACACCTTCTGTTATATACATGGCTGTTACACACTTCAATGTCAAAGGTGCAGTATTTCATCATTTGTGACACGTGCATATATTGACTATTTTCAAGTTCCCCTTGGTGATCAAGACAAGAATTGGGCTCCTCATATCGTGTGTCATAATTGTGAGGAAATGCTTCATGACTGGACAAAAGGAAAATGCAAAAGAATGCCGTTTGGTATTCCCATGGTTTGGCATAAACCTAAGGACCACAGCAGTGACTGTTATTTGTGTCTGATCCATACAAAGGACATCAGAAAGAAAAAACAGCATATGGTTTCATATCCTAATATTCCTTCAGCAATACGACCTATCCCACACTCTGAGACACTCCCAGTTCCAGTTTTCAATGGTTTTATTTCTTCTAAGGACAAAGAAAGTGAGCATGGTGAACAAGTATATTTTGATAAGATGCATGAGGAAATGGTTGTAGAATCTGAAGGGTCTTCTTCTGATGCCAAGTAGTCATTAACCTCTCAGCAGTTTAGCCAACCTGAATTGAATGACTTGGTAAGAGATTTGGGCCTATCAAAGAAAGCAGCTGAGTTATTAGCCTCCAGGCTTCAAGAAAAGAATGTACTTCACTGGTCAGCTAAAGTATCCCATTTCAGGAAGCATGAACAATTTTTGTGGACTTTTTTTCCAAAGACAAACACTTTGTTTACTGTCATGATATCAGTAATCTTCTCAGCCAGTTAGGTGTTACCACTTACAGTCCAACAGAATGGTGATTATTTCTTGACAGCTCTAAACGGAGTCTGAAATGTGTTCTCCTACACAACGGTAATGTTTATGCAGCGGTTCCAATTGGTTGTTCAACTCATCTGCGAGAAGATTATAATGACAAAAAAGTTGTCCTCGACTTTCTGAATTATGAGGAGCATAACTAGATCATTTGTGTGGATCTTAAAATGGTCAATTTCCTACTAGGACAACAGAGAGGTTTCACGAAGTATTCTTGCTTTCTGTGTTTGTGTGACAGCTGAGCTCGGGAGAAACACTGGACACAGAAGGAGTGGCCAAATCGTGAAACTCTGGAAGTAGGGATTCAAAATATTGTGAATAAACCTGTAGTTAATCGAGACAAGATCATTTTTCCCCCACTTCTCATCAAACTTGGCTTAATGAAGCAGTTTGTTCAGGCTTTGAATAGAGAAAGTGAATGCTTTCAACATATTATTTCTGCTTTTCCTGCTTCATCTTTTCGAGAAGATAAAAGCAGGTGTATTCGATGGACCTATAATTTAAACCCTCGTACATGATGAAGAATTTTTGTGGAGGATGAATAAGGAGGAGAAAGCAGCATGGCAGTCTTCTGTGGCAGTTCCATAGAACTTCCTTGACAACAAAAAAGCAGAAAACCATGAACTTCTGCTTAAAAGGATGCTGTTGGCTTTCTGAGACTTTGCATGTAACATGAGCGTTAAGATTCACTTCCTGAAAAGTGACCTTGATAAGTTTCCCAAAAATCTTGGAGCTGTTAGTGATGAGCAGACTACTGTTGGAGCATCAAACGAGATTGTCCTCAACAAGTACACAAACGCAAGAGCTACAAACACAAATTTTTGCCTGAATAGAATTTAAATAAGTTTTGCACAAATTTTATGATTAAAATAAGTGTTTTAATATGTTCTATTTTGAGATTGTAGACAATTTCTGATGCAATCATATCTTTCAGTGTATTGGTGTATTTACTGCATTATATAAATTACTATATTTTCACAAAAATGATGCCTAAGAAGACATTCTACTTCATTATGTTAAACTAAATGTTGAAAATTTTACAATAAGATAAAAACCACTTGACCAGGCAGTGGCACAGTGGATAGAGCGTCGGACTGGGATGTGGAGGACCCAGGTTTGAGACCCCAAAGTCACCAGGTTGAGCACAGGCTCCTCTGGCTTGAGTAAAAAGCTCACCAGCTTGGACCCTAGGTTGCTGGTTCGAGCAAGGGGTTACTCGGTCTGCTAAAGGCCCATGGTTGGGCACATAGAGGAGGGCAGTCAATGAACAACTAAGGTGTCACAACAAAAAATTGATGATTGATACATCTCATCTCTCTCGGTTTCTGTCTGTCTGTCCCTATCTATCCCTCTCTCTGTCCTGTAGAAAAAAAAAAGATGAATACCTAAAATCTTGAATTGCAAAAACACTGTAGCTTATAGAGAAAAACTAATGTCAGATTTGAGATCAGCACACTCAAATTAGGTAAAAATAAGTGCTTTTTGTGGATGCCACAAAAATTTTGTTCCCCAGTGTAATTGGATAGTCTTATTCCTCTTCTGCTTACCATGAAACAATGATGTTTTCTCTCTGTTTATTCTTTTTAAAAATATAAAGGAACAGCACTGCTGAGGAGGGAGCCTAGAGTAAGTGTTGGTGCTCTACAAAGAAGTACAACATAGCCCAAGGCCATTGTTGACCTTGACAGCCACAGCTAGCCATAGAAGAATAACAGGAGGATTCCTGCTGATACCAGCATGCTCTGACTCTGTTCTCTGAAGTGAGGGTCTTAATATGACAGCACCACTGAGCAATCCCTGGGAATGTGGCCCAGGAAACTTATTAGAAGGAAGAGAAACTTGTCCTACACTCTGCCCCTTACCTTGTGTAATAATTTCAATCCCCAAAGCATCATAAATAAAATCTACAACCACTAACAGTGATAGAGAGAAATCAAATACAGAGATAAAATTACAACACTGGATAACTAGAAATGAAAACAATAACAAACCACATGAGAGATAGACACAAAACTCAGTAAAGAAAAAAATCTATCTTATGCAGCACTATTAATAGAATAAATGGAGAGAAATCCTAGAGGTATCACATCTATAAAGTAAAACATAATATAAAATGCTGTTGGTTGTTTTCTAGGCTGACTACTAAATTACCACAAAATTAAAAGCTTAAAACAACATATACTTATTTCTTCACAAGTTTAGTGGATCAGGACTCCAAGTATGGTGCAAAGTAGCCTTGGGCTAGGATCTCACAGGCTATATCAAAGGCCGTACCCGAAGTTTGGGATTCTTTCCCAAGCTCTCATGTTGGAAGAATTCATTTTCTTGCAGATGTAAAACTCATCGCTACTTGCTTCTTCAAGGACAGCCAGAGTCTAACTTCTAAGATTTTTAAAAAAATATTCTTCTGATTAGGTCTGGCCCTTCTCGGAAAATCTCCTTTAGATTAACTGATTTCCAAATCAGTTGATTAGAAAACATAGTCAATAATATTGTAATAACTATGTATAGTGCCAGGTGAACACTGGAAATTTCAGGGTGGGGGTGAAATACTTTGTAAAGTCCCTAATTGACTAACCATTATGCAGCAAACCTGAAACTAATACAAAATAATATTGAATGTAAATTGTAATAAAATAAATAAATAAAAGCAAAAAAAATAATTGATTAGCGATCTTAACTATTTTTTGCCAAATCTCTTTATTTTTGTTATGTTATATAACACAATCACAGGAGTCATATCCCGTCCTTTGCCAACTTCTGTTGGTTAGAAGCAAATCACAGGCTGTGCCCTCAGTTGAAGAAAGGGAACTTTACAAGGGTATGGGTTATTGAGGGTTATAGAATTTTGCCTACCACATAAAACAAAATGAAAAATTTTAAATATAATCATCACAATAAAAGTAAAATTTCAATATCTGAATGGTTTAAGAGAATAGACATATCTGAACAATAAATTGAGATTATGATTGAACTATAAGTCACATATATCAGAATGCACAGGTGGTAACGGGTCTAAGGAGTACATACTCCATCAAAGCTTTCTAGTGTGTATTTGCAGTCAGTCCTAAGCATGTTCCCAGTGAATACCATTCTGCTTTCTTTTACCTTGGTTAGTTTTGCCAGCTATAGGATACAAATTCAAATCATTTTGAATTCTTGCCTTGTTCCCAGTCTTATGTTAAAGGTTTTAGTCTTCCAACATTAACAACAGAGTTCTCTGTAGGTTTTCTCTGGATGACTTTTAGCAGGAATTTCTAGTTTGTTGAGTTTTTTCTTTATCATAAACAGGAGAATATTGTCAAATGATTTTTCTCCATCTATTGAGATAATAATACTTTCTTATTTTTATTGTGATGGAACAAGTTGCACTAATTAATTTTCAAAGTTTAAAACAATCTTTTATTTCTCAGATAAATCCTGTTTGGTATTACTACTAATTCTCTTTATACATTGTTGCATCTAATTTGTTTTCTAAGGAATATTAGGCTATAACTTTCTTTAATTTTAATATATTTTTTGGCTTTGGTAATAGAGTTTTGTTGCCCTAATAAAATTAAATAAGATTTTCTTTCATTATTTTCTGAAAATAAAAATTAAAAGTTTATGTAGGATCCATATTTTATCTTACTTAAATGTTTCAGTTCAACATTGAATCATAGGGATTTATTTGGGAGAAGGCTTTAAATTATAAATGCAATTTCCTAAATAGAGTAGTCTGATTTTCTATTTTTGTCATGTCAATATTGTTAATTGTGTCTTTCAAGGGATATAGACATTTCTTCTACATAGACAAATTAAATTTTATAACATTGTAATATTCTCTTGTTAGCTTTTTCTAATTAACAGATTAGAAAAAGGCTCCTTGTTATTCCTGATTATGATTGGTCCAGCTAAGGTTTTATTAATTTTATTGAGGTGTTCAATGATTCAACTGTTGGTTTTATTGCTTTTTTTCTATTGTTTGCCCATTTCCTGTTTTACTGATTTCTACTCTTACCTTTTTACCTTCATTCCTTCACTATTCTATTTATTTTAGATTAATTTGCTTTAGGTGGGAGTTTATTTTTCATGGAATAAAGTGATAAAAAAGTTCCATATCTTGGTAGAGGTATGGATATACATTTGTCAAAACTCGTCAAATTGTAGACTTAAGATTTATGTACTGCACTTTGTATTTTTGTTTGCAAATTATATCTCCAAAAACTGGAAACAAATTAGAGATTCACTTGAACTGGTGAATCTGTGTTTCCCAATAATAATATAAATGGTTCTAAAAATTACTTTCCTTGTATTCTAGAATTGACAAATGAGTATTTATATTAAAAATAATGGCAGACAAGTTTCTCATGTTTAGTGAAGGGAGTGACAGATATGAATATGCTGTGATATTGGTTTAGAACTGGAGACACAGTGTCTTTAACATAGTCTCGAATGTTTCCAAAAGAATAATATATACGTGTGTTTGTGTGTATGTGTACATGTGTGTCTATGATGAGAGAGAGAAGAAACAGAGAAAATGGATAAAGCAAAATATATAAACAAATGATCAATGATATACAGCACTTCCTTGTCTTTTTATTGCATTATTTTCAGAAATTTTGATACCGTGTAAAGTTGTTAAATTATAAAAAATAAGCTCTGCTATCCACTTCAGCGTTGATCTACTTCATCATTTCACACCTGAGCGATGCTCTCTGGGTTGATCTGCGCGCTCGGGAGGTCTGGCAGATTTCTATTATAGAAAGGTAATGAACAAAAGTCCAGAGCATATTCTCTGGAAAAAACATCAATGAGACATGTTTGTTCTTGAGGGTCCCCAAAATATAAAACCTTCTTCTTTTTGAAAACACTGGCTGGGGAGGTAAAGTGAGCCACCCAAGTTTAGCACAATGGTGCTAGGAGCCCTCTTAGAAGTAAACTTCCATAACCTTTCTAGCAATTTTCCATGTTTGTACAAAAACAATTGTAGTTTTCAGTCCTGAAGGCTAACTGTCCTTTTTCTAAGAACTATGAGACGCCCATTTCCACGTTTCCCCTTTCCTAATCTGGGCACAAAGAAAGCTGTTATTAGGTTGTCTTTCTGCATTTATCAAATGAAAACCCCTGCTGAGCCCTCTTTCAACAATTGAAATGAAGGGAAGTTTATTGGTTCTTTTTAACCCCTCTCCTCTTTTTTTGGTGCGTGCATGTAAAGGTAAACATTCCAAATTGCCACAATATAATTTTAAATTCTTTCGAGGTCTGACAATGTCTTAATAACAACACATCATCAAGGAGCCTGTTTCAGATTGCTACCCCAATTTAATTCTCTGTCCAAGTACTCATCTAATGTATGTACTAGATTCCAAATTCTCGCATGCTAAAGGTTGCATGCTGCTTTGCTGCTGCTCAGGTAGAAACAGGCTGATACAACTTCAGGAAGGGCTGTGTGTGTTCACCTTGTGTCTGATGCTCAGGACTCTTCAGAAGTTTTTTGTTTGTTTGTTTGTTTGTTTGTCAACATTGCTACTTCTGTGAGCTTGAACACAGCCTTAAGCCAAAGAGTCTCTATTTCTTTAATGATATAGATTTCTATTGGGGGAATAGATTTCTTGTTTCTAAGAAAACATACAGAAAGTACAAATATTACTTCAGAGATTAGCCTATTTCGTTTCTAATAGGCCATGGTTTTGGTACTACCAGATGTTAGCATATTCTTAATTCAAATCATCAGGTTCAATTACATCACCAGGAAGGGCCGTTGTGTTCTTCCTGTATTTGAGCTATTAATAAAATATGTTTTTAATTTTCAAAATTGCTTGGCTTTGGAATGGGCCATTACTCTGGGGAGTTGGAAATACAGGAAGGCAAGCAGCATATTTGGACCATTGAGGTTTTGTAAGATGCACACCAAAATAAATTTTCATAACCATTTCCCCTTTGATATTTTACCTTATGTTGTCTGATATATAACACTGACTTAAATTCACTCATTAGCAATGATGATGGCATTTTCATTAAAACACGTGTAACTGGTTAACGAGCCCAGCACCATTTTAAATCACTATGAGACAAAGAGAAGACGTGCACATGATTGTGTCTGTGTGCGTTTGCACATGTTGTAAAGACGGTCAAATTCTTTTCTGCAATCCAAAGCCTTTCTACTCCTGACTTGAAATCAAGGGAATACACCCTGTGGGAAGCATTCGCCCAAACCTGTGCACAAATGTTTTGGCTGTGTAATCGTAGGGTCATATGGAAATCATTTTCCTTACACAAAGCACGGCTGAGTTAAGTCACACCTAGGCAAAGGTTTCTTCGATCTTCAAGAGCCGGAGCAGTTCGGAGTGAGGGTATGGCCCTGCTCTTCTCCTTCTTAAGTGTCAGTGATCTTATGGGCCAAATGGAATGAGAAACTTATTTCTTTCTTTATTAAAAGAGATATGTTCTGGAAGATTATTATTTAAATTATTTTAAAATGTACATACTGTTGCTATTAGAGTACCATTTTACTTTACTGTTTTTTTAATGAATGTAAAGGCTGTATTTCACAATAAGAGAACCAGAAAGCAATTTTACTGAAGTTATAGGTGAGAAGCAGTATATAAAAAACTGCATGGAAAAATTCTCTAAAGGCATGGATGGCAAATAGGTTTTATACGGAGTGCCAATTTTAATCTGTTGGTAGTGACTACGTGAAACATGGATTGAAAAGGAATCTGAAGTGGTGAATGAGAGCCAGTCTTGATTAATGATGCCTGCCATGGGCACGGGACTGGGAGGTGGCAGCATTTCCCTTGTAGATTTACCAAGCCTACAAATGGTCTAATTTTGTCAGTTCTTCTCCAGGACCCTCAATATTTTATGTACACACTAAAAAATGAGTTTTACAAAGAGTTCCAGATGTTATAACAAAGGAACATAAATTTATTGAAGAGTAAAAGTAAGCATGGCTCAATGTGAGACAAGGCACAAGTGCAGTGTCCACTACAGAAACATCACATATTTAACCCTGGGCTTTTTGTCCTCTAACTGAAAGGGAGAAATCTAGATAACATATTCACAGTCTCTAAGATTTAAAAACAAACAAACAAAAGAACAGCTTCTCAGGTCGTTTATACAGATTCTTAATATGAAGATTGGCCAATAATTTTACTCTAAAGTCATAAAGATGAGAGAATGTATATAATCAAGAACATCCTTAACAAAAATACCACAATGAATTTAGTAGGCCTGTTTTAATAATGGTTCTCCATGTGAGCTAATAGCATGCCACCAGAAGAGAATTCAAGAACAAAATGTTTTGGTGCTTAAAAGGCACAAACTTTTCATTATAAGATAAAGAAGCATTAGAAATGTAATAACAACATAATATACAACATGGTAACTATAGTTAATATTGGTGTGTGGTATATATGTATGTTGTTATGAATGTGGACTCTGAGAGTCTTATTACAAAGAAAATGTTGTCTTTTATATATATCAATATCTGTATGAGATAATGAATGTTACCAAAACTTATTGTGGTGATAATGTCATGATACAAGTAAGCCAGATAATTATGTTATACACCTTTAATTTATATACTACTTTATGCCAATTATGTCTCAGTAAAATAGGAGAAAGAAAAATAATTTTGTAGGAGACCAACCAATTATGGTCTCTACTGACATCATTATTATACACTTTTTTTATTTTCACATCAAAAAATATTTTAATATTAGTTTTTTTCTCCAATATGCAGATAAATACTGAGTGATTACAAGCTTAAAACTGTATTCACTAGTAAATAGCTAGAATATGTCTATTTTCCATTGCCAAGTATGAATAGCTTTACATTGATTAGAAAATGATCTGATTGAAGTAAGGGTCAATCTAATTAAGTCTATTGAATAACTTAACACAGATAAGTGTCTAAATGGAATTCCAACCTGTCTCCATGTCCAGGGTTACAACTCAGATGTCTGTGTACTATTCTTCTCCCAGCAGACCCTGAAATATTCAAACTTTACCTTCTTTGTAAAACACAGAAGTGTGTATAATGTAAAAAATAGGCACACAATTCAATAATTATTTTATTTTCAGTCCTTTCCTGAAGCCAATGGAACTTAAGAATAGAATAGAATAATTCCACAAAATTCTACAAAAAGGAATGTATTATTTAGAAACCCAGTCACACAAGGAAAGAGTCATCTAATCAAATAAGTTAACTAAAACATACATAAGTCTAGGTAGCTTCTCTTCCTAGCCTTGAGCTTTGAATTTGAGTTTATGAATCCTAATAAGGCAATTAGCTTAACTGGTTAAAGCAGGGTGCTAATGATGCTAAGGTCAGGGAGATGGTCTCCCAGGAGTCTGTGAGTTATAAATACAGAAAAAATAAAATAAAATCATTTGCATAGCCATACCTTGGACCTTTATCTACAATCATTCACCTCACAATGACTCATCCTTATTCCCAACTGAGACCACGTAGGAGCATGTGGATGGCTCAGAGCCACCCTTTTCTTCCTCAGGGTTACAAAAGCACACATGATTGACTGAAGGTGGGCTACTCCTAGAAGGAAGAAACTCTTGTGACTTTTGCCTTTCAGTCAAATTAGCTCTGCTATTCCCATGCCAAACATACACTGATTTTTCAATTTAATTTCAACGAAAATCAACAAGGATAATGAAATCCAGATGTGAAAGAGAAGAAACTAGGTTTTATTGAGCATCTAGTATGTCAGACACATGGATACCTTATATACATTATGCTATTTAATCATCACATCAATCCCACTGGCGAATGTTTGTATATATGCAAGTAGATGCTTATAACTCCAAAACTGTTTTTTTGTGTATTAGACTCAGACAGACTTGAGCCCCTAATCCCTTAGTTCTCAGTTGGGTAACTGATATGAGTTATTCAACATCTCAACATCTGATCTTTGTGTGACTAAGTGAGTAAATCTCTTCCTCACAAAGGGAATGTTAAAATGAAATGTCATAACATATATGAATAGCATAATTCGTGGAACATGGCAGGATTCTCGGGAAAAGGGGGAGAGAGAGAACAGAAACAACTAAATAAGTTATAATAACACTATTTTTTCCATATTTTTGTGCTTTGAGATTAAGACAATAACATTTTGATAGAAATGGTCATGTCTAAAATGTCTAAGACGGGTTGGCAAACAAGTTTCTTTAAAGGGTCAGATAGTAAGTATTTGGATTCCTGCTGGCCATATGGTCTCTTTCACAACTACTCAACTCAGCCACTGGGGTGAGAAAGTAGCTGCAGACAATTTATAAACAAATAGGTGTGTCTGTGCACTAATTAAACTTTATTTACTAAAAGAGGCAGCAGGCCAGATTTCTCCCACAGGCCACAGTTTGTCAAACCCTGGTCTAAAAGTTCTTTGGCACTATTTAGTTACTAATTAATAACTGATTAAAAGTAACTTTTCAAAGTGAGACTTTTAAATTCTGGGTAATATTTAATTTTGTTTGATTGTTAACAATTTTCTGTTGTTGTTTTTCAAAGATTTTTTTCAGCATTAGCACTATATTAGTAAAGATCAGCTTATTTTGGCCCTGATTACAATGCTGTTGGAAATGAACACGGAAGTAAGGGACAGTAGATAAGTTTAGCAGGGAGAAAGAATTTAGCAGGGAGAAAGAATCTCCACATGCATCCTTTTCCTATTTCCCAGGATTTTAGGGATTAATATATCAACATGATAGACATGCTGGACTTTTAAATCAGGCCCCAAAGAGTGCAATCAGGGTTCAGACTAATCCTGGAAAAATTTAATACTAGTTTACAGGTTATAGAACTCTCCAGACCCTCCTCTGACTCCTGGATACTGTGAGGTCCATACTTAATATCTGTCCTCTATGGGAGAAAATTCTCAGTGCTGTGGGCAAGATGTATTATCATAACTCTGATTTATAACCACTACCATCCTGATTATGTGTTAACTTCTTTACACAAGGAGATTATTTTTCTAGTACTCCTTTTGGGGTTTTGATGAGTTCCCACTAAAGATATTAAATAGTCATTCATTGAATAATATGTTTTGAGTTCAATAAATTCCAACATTATTTAAGTGTAAGTCAGGCTTACATCAGTTAGAATAATGGATGATGTTTATTAAAAGGGGAAATGTTGAAAAGTAAGAGGAAGAGGAGAAACATGGCCAGAGCTTGGTCGATCATTTTGTAAAACACATCAAAATAGAATCATTTTATTTGGTTTCACTCGTCTCAGTTTGGTTAGCCTCCTATTCCAAAATCACTTTATTTCCACCATCTTGCCAACTGATTATTTTCTTTTGCAGTCTAACTCTAGAATTCTTAAATAGTAGAAGAACTTTGAAGAATCATAGTACAGAAGAATGAAATTACAGAAGAGCTCTGTCTCCTTTACTTAGTCTGCTTTAATAGAACTGCCATATTCATGAAAGGGAAGATTTTGTCATCCCTTCTATAAATCACATTGCTGACATCTTTCCAAAACTGAGCTGCTAATTTTATTTGTGAGTTACCTGCTCAGGATAGAGCCATGCTTTTAGTCACTGAAATGTCAATTCCCTGATGTAAATAATTAGAAATAAGTGAGAAGGAGAGTAGCTCTTGGGCACTGCTTCATAACGACCTGGGGACAACCAACTGCTTTCTTCCTCACTAAGATTCTTCCCTGTCTCACATGCCTTTGAGAAATACTAGGATGTTTCTCTCTGCTTGTGACAACTTGTATGTCTTAATCTTCCTGGAAAATATTAGTTTTAAACAATACAACACCAGTCGTAAAGAAAGAATGGCTTTAAAAAAGTAAACAGTCATGGTAAGAGTTATCTATGGCAAGGCTATTCATTTATTATATCTGAATACACATGTCCTGCCTTTTCAAACTCAGGAGCGTGAAGACATTGCACTTAGCAGACTCCATCATCAGGTCTGAGAGGAGTCTCAATAATTAGTTTCCAGCTCCAAAATGTCAGCAGAAGCCAATGGCACTGCAAATCTGGTGTGACCCACAAGAAATGTCACCCTTTCGTGTGCATTGTAAATAATTGTGACATTGAAATGCTTGGTAATTTTGCACATAGATTACTATATTTAAAATAATTAAATTTGTTTGGCATTGTTAACGCAAAACAAAGAAACATCCTCGTTCAAAGGAATTGGACTTTGTACCTCTCACCTCCAGCCCAAAGGCAGAAATAGAACTTGGGTCAGCAGACATTTACAGGAAGGTGTCTTGGCCTAAGCATGGCTGAGAGGGACATGCTAGCATTGCTTCAAAATTCCAGTAATGTGGATGCAACTAAAATCGGCTGAAGACTCAAAAGACATTTGAGTGCCCCCAAACAAAATTAGACCTCAGGACAATAAGAATCCTGACAATATTGACACTACCTGTTGAAAGTCAAGACTCTTAGTTGCTTTGGCTAAAATATTAATTTAAGTGAGAAGCATTGTTGAAAACCAGTATAATGAAACAGTGAGCCTAAACCAGTAAGGTTGTATTGTTTTTATTACGAGCACACCAAAACATGATAAATGACTTTTTTATTCGTTTTCTTTTCAAAACCCACCTTATATTTAATATCTCTTTTAGTTTATATAAAACTAACAACCTGGTAGGCTGAACATTGGCATTTCAACTTAATTCATAAGGAAACTTTCCCAAGATGATTCACACCACCTTTGTTCAAAGAATTGGATAGTAATAGAATTCATACTTGAACCATTAGATCTTCTCAATTTAATTTGATGTGTTCAATATTCTTTCCAGGATTTCCTAAAAGAGAGTGAATCCTAATACTTTACCGGCTGTTCTTGTCCTTCAAGTAATTTTCAACATTCAAGTAACTTTATCAGTCACTACACAAGCAAAAATAATATACACAACCACATACACTTCTTCAAAGTTCAGCCTTCAACATAAGGTAAGTCAGTTCTTCGTATTTTGAATTTTTCTTTGTCACTGTTAAACTCTACGGCCACCATGAATTCTATGAAAACACACAAACAAAGGAAACCAAAAAGGAAACCTTCTATTTTCTTTATTATCAGCAGGAAATTTAACTCAGAAAGCACAATAGAACCTTGGCCATTTAGAATCCTCAGGGAATAGATCCTTCCAGAAAGCCAAGCTTTGGAAATCCCTGAAGGCAAACTCCCGTAAGTCCTGAAACTAGGTTATTTAATTATTATGAATTGAAACATTCTGAAACCATCCTGGGCATTCCCTGCATGTTAAACTGAGTTGGTTATTTCTTAATCAGTCAAAAGCATTTTAACGCAAATCATTTACTTTAATACTACTTCAATGTCCTTAGATTCATCTAGAAAATGTAGAACACTTTGGCAATTAATTAAATCAGTGTGTGTGTGTGTGTGTGTGTGTGTGTGTGTGTGTGTGTGTGCGCGCGCGCACGCGCGCACGTGTGTTTTCATTGTGTTTGCCTCTGGAAGATTTTCTCTCACCTTTGCTGTAATCAACTCCTCTTTATTCTTTAATAAACTGTTCCCTTTAATTTGCAAAATTTAGTACAGGAAACCAAGCCTGTTAAAACTGTAATAACATTAAGTGTAAACAAGTAGCAGGTGAAAACCTGAGGACTCTGTGGATATTTAGACTCTGACTTTACCTCATGGACAGGTAAACCAATCCAAAGTCAGGTGAATGAACTTTCTCAGTCTGGTCCCAATTAGTGTTCTTAACTGTGTAGACATAGTATAACAGAGAATAGTTAGGACAAATTTTAAAATAATAGTACAGTGGATATGCATCTGTATTTAATGATAATTTGAGTCCTTGGGGTTTTTGAAGGAAATATGCCCCTATTCAAATTTCTCTTGGAGTCAACCCTAACATAACTTGTTACTTTGAAACTACCAAGTTAAATTTCATCAACTACAGCATTAATTCAAAGGATATCTACTAAATTATAACCACATGCAAGTGCTGTCTCATGTTTAAGATGGAGCAAATGCAGCCACAGTGACATGCCAATTTCTTATCAATTTTTAATTATTTAGCTGTTATTTATTTATTCATTCATGTAAGTATTTATCAAGTGCCTCCTATTTTTGGAGACTAAGCCAGGTCTTGAGGGGTTTATGGTGAGCCAAAGTACACATGGCCCCAGCTTTTCTGTAACCAGTTAATTCTTGAGGGAGTTAGACAATCAGAGAGTCAACAAATATGACAAAGTACGATGGTCAGGACAATGTACAGGGAGGGCAGGGCCCCAGGAAAGCACCCATCGGAGAAACTGAACTTGGCGGGGATATCAGCAATGTTTCTGCAAGAAAACAAAGTCAGAGGGGAAAGTGAAAGGGTTAACCAGGTGACAGAGAAGAGGGTCTGGGTTCATTGGAGAACAGGCCAGGCTAATGGCACAGCCCATGCAAAGACAAGGGGCAGCACACATGTGGGGCACGACAGAGGCCGTATGGTTGAAGCAAGGAGACTGAGCAAGGGGATGGAACAACGTGGTACTTGAGAGGATGACTGGATGATAAAGGACCTTAAATTTTGCAGGTTTTCAGGTATTTTGTTTCTAACCTAAGAGATTGGAAACCTAGGGATGCCATAATCTTGTTTTCAAAGAACAATTTTAATTATGTACTATAATAGAATAATTTCGTCTAGAAATCCAGATCGATTTCATATTATACATGAAATATGAAAAACTAGTGAAACTTCTCTTAATGTGCTCCATAACTCCGTTAGCCATTCTTCTGTTATGTGACTCCTGTAGCTATGTCAATCAATGCAATGCCAATGTGAGTTCAGACTCATGCTATCTGTGTTGCTTCCCATCCAGAAGAGCAACAGAAAAATAATCACCAGGTGATAGGCGGTACCAGGTCAAAAGGGGCCCCTTCCTGATCAGAGCAGGACAATACCAAGGGCACTGCGCCTATTGGAGGAGAAAGATGCCAAAGAGCTTCCCATTGGAGGAGGAAAAGGAGGAATTCCAGAGGAGAATAGGACTGATGGATCTTCAGATGAATTAAATGCTTGGAAAATATTACAGATAAGCACTTAATAGCTGTGCCAGAACACACAGAGAAGAAAATGGAATAGGTACAGAGTAAATTAAGTAAAAATTTTCAAAAAGGTGGGGATTATTAGTTTTAGGAAAAATAAAAGATCATATAAAAAAGGAAACAACCATAGGATACTGCTCAGTTCAACAATAAATGTAAATATATTCAATCAGATAAAAGGAGAGACTGAAAGTAGGGGAGGTGTATGTGCTATAAGATAATTAAATCTTCACATTTGCCTTCATAAATAGCTATGTTTATTCAATAGCTTATATACCATGCTGATAAACATCACTATGAGAATATTACTTAAGAATATGGATTTGATTTTCAGAAGGAACAAAAATAGCTCTAAATGATTATCTCAAAGAAATATGATTCCTACATTTAGAAGGGAAAATAAAAGAACTACTGTTTTTGTTTATTATAAACATTTTTAAGGAAAACTGGACATTTTAAGATAGAGGAATGTATTGCTTTCATAAACATTAAAATTAACTTTAAAAACAAGCATATGCATATATTTCCAAATTATTTGAATTTATCTGATCAGTGTGAACCAAAATCGAGCCTACCATTTAGGCAAAATTTAAAACAACTTACTATATAAGTCAACTTGGGAAGAATTTACTGACATTTTCAAAGGTCTTTTTCTTCTATATTAATTTTTTTTCCCTGGAGTAGCTCAGGAATTGCCAATACTGAGCTTGTGGACATTTTTTGAGGTATGAGCTTAAGTGGAAAATATTTATTTTGAACTTCTGCCAAAAGATAACAAGTATAGAAAGGAATAAGTTGGCACTCTTTTATTCTGAAACAGATATACAAAGGCAAAAGTGGCTCATTGAGCTCGGCTACATGATTCAATGTGGAATAGCCACAAAACGACCAACTCCTTTGACCCTAGGAAGCGTATTTTCAATACCTGAATAGCATGACCTCTCTCACACATTTGAAATTATTACCATTTCTGGTTTATAAATGTTTAAAGACCAGAAAATTAAATGGAAAACAGCAGAGAAATAGTACTAATTCTGTATAATTAGTCTGAAAAGGTCCATGAGTGCACAGGTTATTTGAAAGGCTATTTAATTTAAGATACTTATTCAAATTTGTGAATATGTTGCAGTAAAGGGCAGTGGTCAAGCCCTCATGACGTGTGGTTCTCTGATGACACGGTCTTCAGAGAGAAGCAATTTGTGACAAAATGTATAATAAGCACTAACTTTAAATTCATTTTTTTCTAATCATTTTTTAAATTAAGTCTATCAACCAGGATAATTGGGAAATTTGAAAAGTAAAACACAAAGAAACTCCAAACATAAATTGTTCTAAATTAAATCGGCACCAAATTATGTACTTCATTCTTTTTTCTTCTCTGTGTAAGGCAATGCTTTTGCACATGTCAAAAATATTTTATAAGAAAAGATTAAAACGCACATGATAATCTCCTCTGAGCTGGAGGAATAGGGATGAGTGACAGACTCTGGTGGAACCTCAGTGTGTGAGTCAGCAGTCTAGTTGCAGACAACAATACTTACTCTGCCTGGTTCAAGCAGATAAAAAACATTTATTGCAGGGTGTTAAGTGCTCACCTAGTCTACAGGAAACCAGAGAACCAGGTATCTGTGCTTTGCTGGAAGTTTCAGTGATGAGGGCCAATACGGGATGTGATTAGCAAAACCTCACCACTTCCTGGAGCTTCTCCTGAGGTAGCACCCTTACCACCTCCATAGGTTCCTGTCACTGCCTGCATGGACAGTATAAAGAACTGGACGCCAAAAACTCTGCTACCATGGCTGCTAAGAATCAAATGAGTTTACCACCCACTCTCAAAAAGACCAGTGTAGCGTAACTGAAAACTCACTGTGCCCACTTCTAAATTGAAGCCCCATGTGGACCACTGAGTAGCTGGAACATAGATCACCTCACATGCCTGGGCTCTGGACCTCACTAAGGAAGCTAAGCAGTGAAACCCACTAGCACTGGAGACGTGGACTTCGTAACACAAGAAAGTTCCCAAACTTAAAAAAAGAGGAAAAAATTTCTTGGGCAGCTAGAAAACATGATAAATCATCCAATATTTAAATGTCTACAATAAATATAATTGTTATAACTTCTAATTAGTAACAACCATTGACTAAGAAGTTTCAAGTAAATCACATTATAAAGCAAGTTCTAAAGTTCAAGTTTTTATTTAAGTGAGATATAATAATGGTAGTGAGATGACCCAGAACAGTAATATTTCATGTGATACAATGCAGATTCTACAATGAATGTTTTTCCTGAGTTATCATGGGATGATGATAAGGATAATAATGATGATAAAAACTAATGCTTGTTGAATGCTTTCTGTCTCTTGGGCACAGTGATGAATGGTTTAAATAAATAAACAGCTCATTTATTCATTCAACAAACACATTAGGTTGGCATTATAATTTTTTTATTTTACTGATGAGGAAACAAGGGCTAAAATAAGTCAAGAAATTTACCAAAGGCTGGGTGGATCTAGAATTCAAACACAAGCAAACTAAAGAGCTTTGCAACTCTGGAATTAGAAACACTGATTTTAGTCTCAGCCTTGTCACTAACTAGAATTTTATCTCCTGAGTCTTAGTTTCTTTATCAGTTAAATAGGAATTGGAACTCCCGTGTTATCTTCTTTACATGAATATTTGGGATATCAAATATGCAAAAGCACTTCATAAACTGCAATGTGCTGTTTAGATATAAATGTTATTACACCTAGTGATTTGTAAATTTTTTTTTCCAGATCTTGGTTACTGTTATTTATTTTATATTGTATTGTAGGCATTTGTTGTGTTTGTTTTCTATATCTCATATTCCCTCCTTCAGGCAATGATTTTTCCTGGAAGAACCTAAGCCTTTCTATTCCCCATCATAGAGCACAAATGAAAATGTCCTCATCCTTTGCTCCAGGAACAAGTCCTGATTGACTTCAGCCAAAATTCATATGACCCTGGCCGGTAGCTCAGTTGATTAGAGTGTTTCCCCAAAACACATAGGTTGCAGTTTCCATCCCTGGTCAGGGCACATACAAGGTTCAACAAATGACGGCATGAATAAGTGGAACAACAAATCAATGTCTCTCACTCTCTTTTCTTTCTAAAAATTCATAAATTAAAAAAACTCATATCTGGTTCCACTGACCTCATTGGCTCAGAGAAAAGCATGTTACCGAATCAGAGATCATATGGCAACAGGAGAAGTTTGGGGGTTTTCTGGGAAGGAGAATAACCTCTCATTTTTACAAAAACTATCAAAGGAGATATGTCTTTTTATGTAGGTAGCATAAAATTAATCTCTTAGGTCTGGAACTTTTTGTTTCTGTGAGAGAAGAGCTGGGACTGGCAGCAGCCTCCATGTAGAGCCTGATGAAGGGGCCAGTCTAAGAGTGACAAGACAGAGGGAGAGAAATTGGGACTCTAATGACATTGCTAAGGTTATGAATCCAGCAACGTTCACTGGGTGCTTTGATTACATAAACTGGTACAGTCCTTTGTTGTTTCAGCTAGCTTAAATGAGAGTATATATGACTTACAACACTGATTGCATTGACTTTTATTTTTGTCCTATCAAAAATAACTATTGTTCCTCAACTTCTCTTTACCTTTTCCTTTTTTAAAGATCCCAAATAAATTTTTAAACCACTTAACAATAACATAAATAGCATTCGAGGTTATCACACTGTTAGATGAGTTCATATACAAAAATAGTTTTCCTATATTTTCCAACTAGTGTCAAATCAAAATAATAAAGCTGAAAGGAGTCATCTAGCCCAAATCCCTCATTATGCAGATGGAGAAGCAAAGAGTCATAGTGAAGTATTCGCCGAACCCCAGCTAATTATTTGTAAAGCTAGGGCTAGAAAGCAAGTATTCAGGGGTATGTGTATGTGTGTGTGTGTGTGTGTGTGTGTGTGTGTGTGTTTGCTTGCTTATTAATTTATAACAAAGAGGCTGTTGAGTCCTCTTTCTGCTGCCTTCAGATCTGAGTCTTTGGCATAATCTTTTGAGTCCTTTCAATGTTAAGAAATTTCTATTCTTTGAAGACGGATTTGCTTATTGGAAACAATCTAAAGTCATTTAAAGCCAAGTGCAGTGAACAAGATGTGTAACCAAACCCAGTAATCTATGGTTAGGCTCAAAAAAGGTGAAACATTGAAGTAATGAGACTGATTTTTTTCATGTAATTTATAAACCATTTTTATGTGATTATATTAAAATTTAAATCCTTTGACATTTATTTTGGAGTTATATTAGTAAAAATTTGATTCTGTCATGTTCCTTGGATTTTAAAGGAGGCCCCAATAATAGTTTCTACACTAAACATCAATAATGTGGAAATTATTTTTTCCTCAGTAGATAGAACTGAAAGAAACAATAAAGGATATAATTCAATTTAACAAAAATTTGTTGAGTGCTTTTTATATATCAAATACTACTGAAGACCTTGATAAAAAGGAAAGACATACATTTACTCTTAACTTCCTATTTTAACAATGAGAAATTGAGGCTCACAGAGGTTAAGTGAATTTTGTAAAGATCTGTGATTCCCAGACAAGTAATCTTGGTAAAGAACCAATGTGTATTAACATTCCACCCCAATATAATTAAATGCAAAATAAAAGCAGTCTCTAGCCAAGACAGAGAGCAAATTGGCAACTAGAAATAACCATGAACACTTATGAGCTTGACCCAGAATCTGTAAAGTTATAGTTCCTATTTAATTTCTGGGAATTAAATAAGAATGCTAATATAGATCTTGAAAGATCGGGAAAGTGATATCATCCGAAAATTATGAAACATGGTGGAAATCAGAAAATATAAAAAACAAACTATGTTATCTTTGACAAGTTGAGTGGAAGAAAAGATCAGTATTAATATTAGCCCAATATGGTACTGAAGAAGAAAATTGTTGATTAGAGTATAAAAGAACTTTTTTTAGATAAGAGTGTACTTCGAAAACTGAAAAAAATAAAAAAGGTTTCTAAATTGCTTATGATTTTCTGATCTCTTGTTTAGTTCACATTTGCTATGCAATTCAGATATTCATTTGGTTTCTCGAATAGGTTTCCACTATAAAATGTGCCTGAGGTGGTCCTTGAGTCAATAACTTAACTCATAGTGCCACCTCTTTGGGCCCTGCCAGTGATCTGGTGCCTTCAGCACATGAGACTGGTCTCCTAAGGAGAAGCTTTGCTGTAGACTGAGAAATAGACACCCTGTCCCAGTTTAATCAAGCCTCTAGAGTCGATGTTCATGTTCAGTTGAAGAGTAGAACCGATGTCCAGACCCGAGAACAAAAGTGAGTACTCCAAAAGAGATCATCTGTTACATTTTCCTTAGTCATTGTGGAAAAAATTGCCATGAACCAAAATTATGATCTTAGTGTTTAGTGATAGCATAGATAGTTTCCCTCAGCTTTGGACATTTTGTAAGAAAGGTAGCAATGAGTATTCAGTAAAAGGAAGGAAAAGGATGCTTGTGCTGTGTACGGACTATGGAAATGTCCAGGGTTACTTTTATTAATTATATACATATGATACATTGGGAAGATGACAGGTATTTGATGGTCAGATGGCGGCATCTTCCTCCCAAAGTTTCTTTCATACTTCCTTCCAGGCTGTTCCTCTCCTCAAAGATTATTAAATTAAATGATCCAGACTCTTAATGCATATTCCACTGTTGAAAAGAATGAGACTGAACATATGCAAGGTTGATATTCAGCAGTTATACACAAATGTAGGTATAATGAGACAAAGAGGTAGTTGGCTATTCTAATACTACCCATGGGCATCTATATATAGTGAAAAGTATCCTAAAGTGATTCTGATTGCTGCTTTACCTAGGAGAGAATGCTAGAATATAAGGTCCTGACTTTGTATAGAAACAACCAACTATGCTTGATAGGTAGTGTGATATTTGCCATGTAGAAGTCTATTTAAAGTCAGGCAGGTTGGCTTTAAAATACGAACTGACACTTAATTGGTTCTATGAATTCTGAGTAATTTAAATGCTGTGAGCCTCAGTTTCCTCATCTATCAAATGCTTGCAATAATAATATCACAGGATTTTTTGTGACTATTAAATAAGAATATATGTAGAAAAACTAAAAGAGTACTACTTACTATATGTTAAGGAAAACATATCATCCCCAAACTCCCAAATGATAAAGAGCATTGCAGCATCAACAAGAATTTTTAAAAATTAAGACAGAAGAGAGTAGAGAGAAAATTGAATTCTAGGTATAATAATATTCAATACTTGCTACACATTTAACTATAAGTATCCAAATATTTCATCAGACAGATTTGATTTTTCCTGTGTGTCCTGTTTAAAAAAAAAAAAAAAAAAAAAAGCTGAAAATGTCTCAGTGACTTCCTTTGCTCCAGTATGAGAAGGGGAGTATTGGAATGCTGGGTGGAATTACAAAGAGTCATCAGCCACTGACTAAAACAAAAACATGCTTGTGTAATAAGAACAACAAAATTAATGACAACTTACAGACACATGAGCACCTTTTGTGTCAAAGTTCTGCCTCTACGATACATGGAGCACAAAAGTCTTCCCCAAACTTTAGCAATAGTCTACAACAAGGATCGAAATCAAATATGACAGCCAGTTAAATTTAGAGAAATAATTTTTCAATTATACCACTTATTTCATACAAAGAAGTAGCACTTAACTTTTTCCCTCTCTAAGGAAAATGATTATAGGATTTTTAAAGACATAAAGTAAACCCAATCTCAGTTGTCCTTTAAAACATAAGCTGAGAAAAGAATACATTTTAAATATAATCTCTTTAGTTTCTCTGCCACCATGAAATATTGTCAATGCCAATTTCTACTTTATAAAAGTGTGCTCAAGAACAGAGTAATTACTATTGATTTCATATTATGAAGATATGCCATGATTCCAAATGGGACAAAACGAGTCATAGATATGACTCTCTGGATGTACGAGTCAGGATTCCGTTAGAAAAACCCGAACCACTCTAGATGACTGAAGCACAGAGAATTCAATACACATAATTGATAACATAAGTATATTTTTAAATTTTTTGAATGACCAAAGAGAGGACTATCAAATCACTGAGAGGTTAGTTATAGTATAAAGCCAATATCAGCCCTAACGCAAAAAGTCCAAAGACAGTAAGTGATTTGCTGGAGCCCAAAATTAGGGTGTGTTCTCTGATAGCATCTGGGATCCATAGACAGAACTATGCCTGGTAGGAGATGGAACCAGAGAAGAGATGCAGCCACCACTGACCAGAGAGATTGGAGTCATAATACTGTTGTTTCTTCCCTTACTCCCACCTTTAAATCTATACCAGAGTTTCTGATTGACCAAATGTGCCTATGAGTCAAAGGTCAAAGGGTAAAAAAGTAAATTTCACTTATGAACATGGACACAAAAACCCTCAACATAATAAAGTGTAATTAATCTAGAAGCATATTTTAAAACATCATAATCAAGTAACTTGATTAAGGGTACTACAATTATTCAACATCCTAAAACCAATTTAATAAAATAAAAAAAAGTAAAAGTAAAATATCATAAGTGCAGAAAAATCATTTGATAAAGTTACTAAAAAACTAAAAATATGAAGAAATCTTAATCTGATAAAGAGCTTAACACCTATAGCTAAACACAACTCAAACACCAATAACAAGCATAATAAATAATGAGTAATGTAATTTTCAAAAAGTTCCTATTAAATCAGGAACAAAATAAAGATGTCCTTTACCTCCCATTATTTCAGAATTATAAAGGAGACTCTAATCACATTTTAGAAAATAAAGAACAAAGAATATGCTTAGAAAAGGAAGTAAAAGGTGCTATTATTTAGATAATATCTTGATTATTTTTACTTTTAAAAATCCTTAGAGATTCTACATAAACTATTAGACTTAATAAAATATTTCAGGCCCTGGCCAGTTGGCTCAGTAGTAGAGCATCGGCCTGATATGTGAAAGTCCTGGATTCAATTCCTGGCCAGGGCACAAAGAAGAAGCGCCCATCTCCTTCTCCACCCCTTTCTCTCTTTCTCTTCCCCTCCCACAGCCAGGCTCCATTGAAGCAAAGCTGGCCCAGATGCTCAGGACGGCTCCATGGCTTCCACCCAGGCACTAGAATGGCTCCAGTTGCAGTGGAGCAACACCCCAGATGGGCAGAGCATTGCCCCCCCCATTGTGCATGCTGGGTGGATCCTGGTCAGGCGCATGTAGGAGTTTGTCTGCCTCCCTGCCTGCTTCTCACTTCAGAAAAATACAAAAAAAAAAAAAAAAGAAATTCAGCATGTATGAAGAACAAAAGATAAATATCGATTCAATAGCATTTTTATACACTAGCATTAACTAATTATAAAACAGAATTGTAATAAATGATACTCATAGTAATCATGAAAACTGTGAAATACTTAGGAATAAGTTATAGTGTATAAGAATTTTATGTAGAAAAAATTTAAAGTTGCCATAAAATGAGACCGTAATAAATGCTTGTGTATAACATTTTTATGTAAGAAAAAACTCAAAAAGGTATTAATTTTTTATAACACTCAGTGTGACTTCAAAAAGTTCAATATAATTCTTAATGGGTTAAACAAAGGATTCTAAGATTTACATGAAGATGTAAATAAACAAGGATACCCAAGACAATCGGGAAGAAGAATGGTAGGATTTGCCCTGTGAGATAGCAAAGCTTAGGATGCTTTGGTATAAATAAGACTGCGTGATTGTTACAGCAGTGGTCAGATAGATGAATGGGACAGAATGGCAAGTCCTCTAAGAAATATACACTGTCTTATGTAACAAGGAGGAGATTACTAAATTGTGGTGGTGGGGAGTGGACTAGTTAATACATGTTTTTGGGACAACTGACTTCCCTTATGGAAGAAAATATAATTATATCTCTATTTCACACCATGCATAAAATTAAATTCCGGATGGATTTACAAGCAAACAATGAAAACCTAAAATGTAAACTGTTAAAAGAAACTAGAGAATAATACCCTAAATTTTTATAACTTGTTCAGCTCATTTAATTCAGGTCTTTGTTCAAATGTCAACTCCTTAGTCAAGTTTTTCATGAGGAATTTATCTTATAACACGGCCTTGTGCCCTCTTTATCACTTGGTTTTTATCTCACTATATTTTATTTAATAAACATTTACATAGTGCTTACGATGGCTAGACATATTATTCTTTCTATCTTTAATTCTTCAAAAGAAAGACATTTCTAGCAGATATCATTATCATTATTTTTATATTATAAGTAGAGAAACTGAGGCCCTTAGTAAGTAGTTGAACCAGCATGTCTCCCCAGTTAGTCTAGCTCCAAGCTGTGTCCTTAACTTCAGTATGTTGTTATACTTCCCTTTATATTATTTTAGTTTTCTTTATAGCAGTTATCATCATCTGACATTATATATGATATAAATCAGATTATAATTTTTGCCTACTTTTTCTAATACTTTATAACTACATATTTTCCAGTACTTAGAATACCAGAGGTGTTTAAAAATACTTTTCAATGCACAATGTAAAAAAAGAGAGAGCAAGTAATTTCTTAACAGAAGCCTGCAAACTAAAAATCACAAAATAAAATATGATAAACTTGACTTCATCAAAATATAAATCTTTTGTATTAGAAACTATACATGGCCCTGGCTGGTTGGCTCAGTAGTGAAACATCAGCCCAGCACGTGGATGTCCTGGGTTTGATTCTTGGCCAGGACACACAGAAGGTCCCATCTGTTTCTCTACCCCTCCTTCTCTCACTTCTCTCTCTCTCTCTCTCTCTCTCCCTTATTTTTTCTATTTCTCCTGCAGTCATAGCTTGATTGGAGCATGTTGGCCCTGGCACTGAGGATGGCTCCATGGTCTCCACCTAAGGCGCTAAGAGCTCAGTTGCTGAGCAGTGGAGCAACCTCAAAGATGGCCAGAGCTTTTCCTCTTAGTGGGTTTTCCAGGTGAATACTAGTCAGGGGGCATGTGGGAGTCTGTCTCTCTGCCTCCCCTCTTCTCACTGAATTTAAAAAATAGAAAAGAAAGAAACTATACAATGAAAAGAATTCAAAGGTAAGCAACAAAGTAAAAGTAGATATTTTTTATGGAAATGATTAGAAATCAAAAGTTGCAAGTGTAATTACTACAAACATATTTAAGATTAACTTATTAATTGAAATAAAGGTGAAGATGTGCACACTAATGATCTAAAGTTTCCACTTCTTGCCATATGTCCTCCAATACAAATGCATAAGGACACATGTTGTTATACTGATACTGATCTATAAGAAAGGAAAAGCAAAATACAATACCACTCACAATTGCTCAAAAAAAAAAAAAAGAAAATACCTAAGAAAAAATTTAACTAAGGATATAAAAGACATATATTCAGAAAATTATGACACTTCAGAAATTAAAGAAGATACAAGTGAAACAAGTGGAACTGATATAAAACTATATCAAACTAATATAAAACTAAATTACAAGGCCACAGTAACCAAAAAATCATGGTACTGGCATTAAAACAGACATATTGATCAATGGAACAGAATAGAAACCCAAGAAATTAATCCATGCCTATATAGTCAATTAATATTTGACAAAGGATGCAAGGAGATACAGTGGGGTAAAGACAGTCAAAAAATGAAACTAGACCGCCTTATTTCACCATACACAAGAATAAACTCAAAATGGATTGAAGACTTAAATATTAGACATAAAATTATTAAAATTCTAGAAGAAAACAAAGGCAGAAAAATCTCTAACATATATCACAGCAATATTTTTTCAGACATGTCTCCTCGGACAACGGAAATGAGAAAACAGATGAGCAAATGGGACTACTTTAAAAAGTTTATTGCACAGCAAAAGAAACCATCAACAAAATGAAAAGCAACCCACAGAATGGGAGAACATATTTGCTAGTACATTTGATAAAAGATTAATATCCAAAATTTATAAAGAACTTTTAAAACTCAACATCAAAATAAATAAATAAATTCAATTTAAAATGGGTAAAAGACCTGAATAGACACTTTTCTAAAGAGGACATAGAGTTGGCCAATAAACATGTAAAAAGATGTTCAGTGTCACTAATCATCAAAGAAGTGCAAATTAAAGCCACAATGAGATATCACCTCAAATCTGTCAAAATGGCTAACATCAGTAAATCAACAAACAAGTGCTGGTGAGAGTGTGGAGAATTAATAGTACCTCCATCAACTGTTGGTGGGAATGTAGATGGTGCAGTCACTCTGAAAAGCAGTATGGAGTTACCGGAAAAAATTAAAAATTGCTGTTTTTTGACCCAGTGATTTCACTTCTGCAAATATATCTTAATAATTCCAAAACACTAATTTGAAAAAATGTATGCACCCCTATGTTCATTGGAACATTATTTGCAATAGCCCATCAGTAGATGACTGGATAAAAAAGCTGTGGTACATTTACACAATGGAATACTACATGGCTATAAAAAAGAAAATCTTACCTTTTGTGAAAGCATGAATAGACCAAGAGATCACTATGTTAAGTGTAGTAAGCCAGTCAGAGAAAAACAAGTACCATATAATTTCATTCATATGTGGAATGAAAATAATGAACTAACAAGCAAAACAGAAACAGACTCAGAGAAAGTCGAGAGACAACTGTCAGGTGGGGGATTTGGGTAAGGGAGTTGGAGGAATAGAGCAAAAAAGGAAAAACAAACTCATGAACACAGACAACAGTGTGAGCTTAATGGGAAGTGTAAGAACATAACACTTGTGAAGTGCCATAAAACAAGTTGTAAATATTTGAAAAAAATAAGGCACATGTTGTTAAATTTTTTTATTTATCATTTAAATAAAAAAATACACTAAAGATGAATCAATGGGTAAATAAATGAGTAAGAGCATGGCCAGTCCAAAGAATAGTTGTTCAAATCCACTGTTTCCTTACTGATTCTCTGTCTGGATGATCTGTCTATCCATTGATAAAAGTGATTATGATGTCTTTTATTTTTTCATAAAACTGAACAAAATAAATGAGTGAGTGAGCCTATGGATGAGGACGCTTCTAAAAAATTAATTGTCCCATATAAAAATGAGACTCAGGGACACGGATAAGAGTGTGGTGGTTGGGGGCAGGGGAAGAGCAGGGCCACAAAGAAATCCAGATAGAAGGTGACAGAAGACTATATGACTTTGGGTGATGGTTATGCAACATAATCAAATGTCAAAATAACCTGGAGATGTTTTCTCTGTACCTATGTACCCTGATTGATCATTGTCACCCCATTACAATTAGTAAAAAAAAAAAATTAAAAAAATTAATTGTTCCATAAACAACTGCTATAAACTCTGGAAAAACAGAAGAACAACTCCCTGAAGGCTAGAGATTTCACTAAAGAAGGAGTCTTTGGATGGGAGTTATAACTTGAAATGACTAGCATAGAATGAGCTCCTTGTCTTTTGGAGGCTCTGTTCAGAAAGCAGTCAGTCATCGTGGCAGCATCAGTCACAAGGGCAGCTAAAACTCTGGGGCCAAGCATGAAAGAAGTCAGTTAATATCAGGACTGCCAGAAACTAGCAGGATCCCAGAAATGAAGGAGCTTGGGAAGGGCACCTCCCGGCTGAGTCTATACACAGCCTGTCTCTGGCTGAGTCCCGAATCACGTAGACGAGACAAACTGAAAGCCCTAAGAACTAAGGCTTAAAAACTTCATGTAATTCAGGCACAACATCCTGAAATCTGTATGTAAATTCATTGTCTCCTAAAACATGTGCAACAATACTTCTTGTGGAGCAATATACAGTGGTACCTTGAGATACGAACAGATAAACATACTTTTATAAGATACGAGCTGCGACTCGGTCTGTATTTTTCTTTGAGATCCGAGTGAAATTCCAAGATATGAGTTATGATTTGGGAAGCTGCCACTAGTTGGTGCACGGGTCCAGTATCGGCAGTTTGATATACGAGTTGATTGACTTATGAGCTCGGTTACAGAACAAATAAAATTCGTATCTCAAGGTGCCACTGTAATAGAATTGAGAGGTAACACAATATAACATTCTCAATATCCTGGATAATACCCCAACTACAAAATGCCAAGAAAACGTGTCAAGGGAAAAGACAACAGAGGCCAACAATAAGATGACCCAGATTCTGAAACTACCGAAAATTTTACTATGGTAACTATAATAATGACTGGTAAATTAAAGGAAAATAACCTTAAAATGAATAAAATCATAGAAAATCTCAGCAGAAAAATAAAGAATTTGAAACAGTGGTGAAAATACAATATCTAAATTTTGAAAAATGATTGAATGGGCATAATAGAAAAGTGAGGAGGGCAGAAGAAAGTGTCAATCAATTTAAAATAGATCAATATAAATTATAAAATCTGAAGAAGACAAATAAAAATTAAACAGTCTCCGAGACCTGTGAGTGAAGTGCAAAACTTTAATTTCCAAGAAAATAGAGTAATAGTACTAAAAAGAAGAAAATGAAGCAGAAAAAAATAATAATTTGTCTATATAATAATTTTTAAATACTTACATATATATCTACTATATGACCCTTGTCATTTGCTCAAGACAAGATAAAAGCATGTCTGCACAACATCATACCATGAATGTTCACAGAAGCTTAATTTATGATTAATCCAAACTAGAAACAACCTAAACGTCCATGAATAGGTGAATAGATAAATAAAATAATAGTATGTACATGCATTTGAATACTACTCATCAATAAAAATGAAATACAGCCTGACCAGGCAGTGGCGCAGTGGATAGAGCGTCAGACTGGATGCGGAAGACCCAGGTTCGAGACCCTGAGGTCACCAGCTTGAACGCAGGCCCATCTGGCTTGAGCAAAAGCTCGTGAGCTTGGACCCAAGGTCGCTGGCTCCAGCAAGGGGTTGCTGGGTCTGCTGAGCACTCGCAGTCAAGGCACATGTGAGAAAGCAATCAATGAACAACTAAGGTGTTGCGATGGCAACGAGAAACTAATGATTGAATCTTCTCACCTCTCTCCATTTCTGTCTGTCTGTCCCTATCTATCCCTTTCTCTGTCCCTGTAAAAAAAAAAGAAACACAACATAACATGTTGAAACACACAACATAAACAAATCTTAAATCGATTTGCTAAGAAGAGAAAGCCAAACACAAGGAAATACAGAATAATTTAATGTATATGAAATATAAAATAATCTATAGTGACAAAGAGAATTAGTAGTCACTTTGGTCTGGGGGCAGAAAGGAAAGGGACACGGGCCATCTTTTTGTTGTGATGAAATGTTTTATATTTTGATTGCACTGATGAGTTTATAGGTGTGTATAACTCAATGAATTTCACACTTTAAAGGGATATGGGTTATTAAGCACAAACATAAACAAGAATTGATAAGAAAAAGTAAAATGAATGAATGAGATATATACATATCAACATATTATGTGAATACTCAACATGACAATATTAAATAAAAAAGGCAACTTAAAGAAGTTGCTACATAGCTTCAGCATGATACTATTTATACACAGATGAAAAATACACAAAAATACCTCTACATATAATATCATTTATACAGATTTACAGATATAATATACAAGAATAGAAGTTATATATTACATGTAACTATCAATGTGTTAACAAATGGTTTATGGACAAATATTCATTTAATAAATGTTTGAGCACCTGCTCTATTAGAGTCCCCAGACATAACGCATATAGTCTTGGTCTCTGCTTTCTGCCCTGAGGAGGGAGGAGGAAAAGAGCAATGGCACTGTGAAAAGTGAAATTAGGGAATTAAATGTCTTCAGAATTGTTTTCCAGCTTTATGACAATTCTTAATCTAAAGTATTTTAAATAAGTTTAGTATTTGTACATTTTGAGTGGTGAATAGAGGGTGTTCATTATATTTGGTCCTTGGCAGTGGTCTATAATTGTTTTTAACATAATCATGTGTAATGGGAGTGCATTCAATCTAAGGACCTGAGAAATTCAATTATGGATCTAGACTTAGCACTGATTGATGGGTAAATAAAACTAAGTATATACCTCCATGAAAGCTTCATCACTTTCTTGACTTTATTATAGCAATGGAGAATGAAGGCCACATAATCTGAGAAATATTAGGGAAAAATGTGTCTCTTATTATTTGAGAAGACTTTAAATGTCTGGGGAAAATCCAGAAATACAGGTACTAAAGTGTTAAGAGGATATTTCCCTTCATATAAGTGAAATATAACACAATATTTCTGTGTTTTGGAATTTAGGAAATTCTTCCTCTTTTGTATTAATTTGCTTACATGAATTTTCTAGATTTTTAGATTATGTGAATTTATTTACAGATATTTTTAAATACTAATACTTTTAATTTAAGAACACTGTGATTAACTACCACCTGAAGTCATATTATATTCACATGTTGTGCATAAACAATCATACCTATCCATTTACATATGAAAACACATATGCTGGCATCAAACAATACAACATATATAAATAACTGTAAAGATGAAAGTGTATAGCAATATGAAGATTTTATTATATATGTATATAATACATATGCATATGGGCCTATATTTGCATATCTGTTCTCCAGATACTTAAACAACTAGTTAGAGAACCTTTTGCTGTCAAGTCTTTATTATTTACATATTTCCAAGTGTTCATTACTCTACACTTTATGTTTGGTTTTGTGGATATTATTTAATTTAGATCCTTTAAGGATAGTTACTAGGTCAAAAGAGATGACATTTTCCATCTATACATAGCTAGGTAGCTAGCTAGCTATGATCTGTCTATCTATGCATCCATCCATCCATCCATCCATCCATCCATCCATCCATGGATCAAGCTATACATTTTCTTAATCCTGTTGCCAAATTGTTTCCCATGAGTAGTTTATGAAAGTGGCTTTCTCATGAGACCTTGAATAATTGAGCATGTTTTAAATACTTTTTAATTTTATAAGAAAAAAGTATCTTTTTTTCTGAAATGATTGGGGTTAATGTTGTACCACAGGCATGTAGAAGCCCAAGCCAGTTACTCCCCTGGATTTATCCAGTCACAGCCAATCACTATGCATGCCCTTAATTCACAATGTCCATCTGCATTCAGTTTACATTGGTCACTAAGGAGAGCATCAAGTCCACTGTCATTCAGCCTTTGAAGTACACATAAATGGGGAGAGGCGCATACCCACTCTAGGTCCTTGGCACCTTGGGTCGCCTGAAGGCCTGCCTCTCACCCTGAAATATCCAGGGCAGCTTAGAGACAGGTGACCAGCCTCCTCTTTGAATTCCTCTCACTGTTTCCTGAGGCATTTCTCAGTGCTAGGTATGGGATCCTCCAAACCATAGAGTACAAATTACTTATTTTACCCTAGCAATATCTAATACTACAGTACCTTTATTGTTTAATTCCTTTTCTTCCTGGGTGAGAAATACTATACTCCCTTTCTCCCATCGTCTGCTGTTCATTCTTATTTTTATCCTCTTTCAGTACAAGAACATACAATACATTTCTCCCTAAATAAAGTTCATGAAGAATCAGAAATGTGAGCTTAGAATTGGGAAAATTTACTCATCCATGTGAGAAAGGGGTCTTTACAGCAGAATGCCTATGGAATTGCATTTGCAAAATTTAGTACTTATTGATATGCAATTAATACAGAATGAAAGTTTTATTAGACCATGTGTTCTATCTTTCTGCATTTTTTAAAAAGAATTCTAATAATGAATTTTGACTAATACATGGTTAGTCAAAATTCATGGAACCACCAAGGCAGTGGTTCTTAATGGTTCTCATTGTTCCTGGAGAACAATTTTTACATTTGGGAGAAGAGTTTGGCATTGCCATAATGATAGAGGCACACCACTGACATTGACTGGGGCAGGTACCAAGGTTACTAGATGGATAACAATGAACAGGACCGTCTCAAATAAGTATAATCTATTGGCAATTAGCTAGGCCTAGATTCTCACTCCACTCAATGTATAAACACATTATTATTTGCACGTTCCAAATGCACACTGAATTTTTCAATAATGAAATTTACTGGGTGAAGGGGCAGTTGGACTTTGTTTTATTCAGAATATTAGTAATTTGTTCACCATTTCTGAAAACCCCAATACATGTTAATACCAAAAGATCCACCTGCAGCATTCTCACAGATCCCTGTCCAGATATAAGAATCTATCAGCTGTCTTGTGTCTTCCATTGTGGTAATGCTTTAGCATGTACACATTGAAATACATTTTTATTTTATTATATTGCAGTTAGTTTTGCAATATTTTTAAATTATAAATATGGAGGGCAGTTTGTAACATCTATTTTATTTCAGGATACTAAATTGGGCCATACAGATTGTTTGTTCTAACAGAGCATCTTTGAGGGTGATGAGGCTGAGAACCACTTTGTTTAGAGAATAAGCCTCAGCCACCTGACCAGCCTTTCATCCTAATGAGGAGAAAAGTGTGCTCTTGAACTCCCAGCCTGGCTCTTCAAGCACTGAAATAAACCAACATTTTGTTCATTCTTTGGAAAGCGAATCAATTATTTTATAAGAATCATAAAAAATCACCAGAAAAGTGATGAGGATAGTGTATTCTCTCTCTCTTTCTCTCTCTTTCTCCCCTCCTTCTTTCCCCCTCTGCCTCCTATCTTTCCCCATCCATGGGCAAACAAATTTACTTTTGTAAAACAAATTTACAAAAAAAAGGAACAGATTTACTAATGCTGCTCAAACTCAGAAAAGAGAGGATAGATGGCATTTGTCAGGTCAAACTAGTTCTCTCCAATGCCAACTGTTTTGTTTTCCTCTCTGCCTAAGATGTAGTTACTGTCTTCCACACTGGCTTAATTCCTACTTTCTGTTTGTGGACTTGCTCAAGTCCCATTCTCACCATAAAGCCCTTCTTGGGAAGCCAAATCATGTCCCTTTGAACTCATTGGTTCCTTTGAACCCATCTCTCCCTCTTCCTTTAGAGCTTATCCTAGCTCAATTGTAAGCTGTTTAAAGTAAGAAATCTATCTTATGTTCCCTTGTAGTTTTTGAAATACCTACCAAGTAGTGGCACTTAAGAATCATTTGGTTAAGAAATCGCGGTTCTAATATCTCCCCCAATCAACTCTTTTCTTATTAAACAGATAATCTTAACTTCTATTCCTAAATGGATTAAGCCGTGTTTCCGAAATCTGCGCCTCTTAGGAACACCAGACAACTTCAGAGAAGGCAACTGTCTATCCCGAGAGTGGGAGAGGGTGAAGGGAGGAAAGTGATGGCTAAAGTGAGCTGTATGTGACCTAAGACCCAGTATGAACACACAGGGCCACCGGATTTAAAATGACGTTGACACACTCAGATGTCTATAAGTGACAATATGTTCCAATTCGCCTGAAACAATCTTAGTTTTTTTCTCTTGTCTCAATGTAATATTTATTTTCAAAGACTTTCGCTCTCAAAAGTGACCAGGTATGGAACATGACATGGTGTTCCCTATGGATGGAGACCTAGGCAGGTACTCTGCATGAGTAAGGTGGGCTGGTGAGGGTGCCATGCACACGAGCAAACAGGTGACAGGTCTGAAGGAGCATTGTCCTAGAGCTGCCAGGTGCAACTGTTGGTCCTCATGTTGGAAGATCTTCAGATATTTCAAGAGAAGTCAAAATTTGCATGTCCAATTGTTGGAAACTAATTATTTTTAAAACTTTTTGTCTTACTCTCTGTAAGACACTGAGTCAGGAGCTGCTGGCTTAAAAACTCTTCTGTAAAAGGGATTAGCTTGATCCAATGGCTCATTTTATTTTATTTTTTATTTTTATTTGTTTATTTATTTTTGCTATTTTTCTGAAGTGAGAAGCAGGGAGGCAGAGAGACAGACTCCCACATGCGCCCGACTGGGATCTACCTGGCATGCCCACTAGGAGTCGATGCTCTGCTTATTTGGGGTGTTGCTCTGTTGCAAACTGAGCCATTCTAGCGCCTGAGGCGGAAACCATGGAGCCATCCTCAGTGCCGGGGCCAACTTGCTTCAATGGAGCCCTGGCTGCGAGAGGGAAAGAGAGAGACAGAGAGAAAGGAAAGGGGGAAGGTTCTCCTGTGTGCCCTGACAGGGAATCGAATCGGGATTTCCACATGCCGGGAGGACACTCTACCACTGCAACTGCTCATTTTATTAGCAGAAAAAGTATAAAGGTAGGGGATGGGTCTGATCTTGGATTCATCACTTATAAGCTGTGTTACCTGGGAAAACTTTCTCAAGGTTACATGGTCTTTTCTATAAAATAAGAAACATGAATTACGTGCCAACTAAGTGTCCTCTGTGCTCTAAGATTATGTAATTCTCTTAATTCTGATGGGAACCCCTGTTTTTGTTTTCTCTAATGCATTTACTGTCTATCTTGAGTATCCAAACAGGGGATCAGTGCTCATATTTTACATTTTTAAACAATAAAATTGATTTCCCTATTTATTTCTCAGATGTCTGTCTCCTATAGATGTACTATTAGAACCACTGAACAGTACTAAAATATCACCTCAAAGAAAAATACATGATCATATTACTTTTTGACCCAAGGATTAAGTACCTCTCCATTTTTACATATGATTTCTATTACTATAAATTTTGCATAGGCAAACATTTGAAAAAATATATTAAATGGTTAATAAATTTTTGTTGAATGGTAAAAAGGTTTTCTTTTTTAACTTCTCTCCTTTGTTTTAATAGTAGAAAATATAAATATGATCTTATAGATAAGTGAATAGAAAAAGAACCAGAAAGGACACACAACAGACCATGTATTTACAGAGACTGAGTCTTTGTTGATTGAAGAATGCTTTGTCAATTTCATGCCAAACAGCACCCTTCCATAGTTGATCAGCCCAGTTTCCACTATTTGTTAAAGACTGGTTGGAGAATGTATGATGCTTGTCCAAAGTAGCAAGCCTTTTTAGAGGGAAGGTGTGAGCTAGAACTCAGCCCCGTTTTAGCCCAGATTGCAACATTTTTATAGGATTTTTAAAACTTTCTTTCCAAATTTACATATATTGGCATTTTATGATTCTTTTCTATCATGAATTCCAAAAATATTTGTCTTCAGATAAAAGTTTGGGGTGGAGAGAAATATCAATTTCCTAACAACTTTATTGAGAACATAGCTATTTAGATTAATTTTAATTTTCTCTTCTTTTTTTTGGGGGGGGGAGGAGACACCAGTTGGATTATTCTTTGAATATTCATTATAATTTAATCTCCTTGGAAATTCAACATATACATGTTTCTATATGAAGCAAAATACATAAGAAGTTCATTACTAGCTGTTTTTCTCTCTTCAAGTTGAAAAGGAGCCTAATGAAAGTCAATGCCCCCCCAGGAGCAAGCAGCATTATTTTCATAAAGCAGTCTGTTTTTTGTAGAACCCCATCTCATCCCCAAATTATCTATTCTTTATCTTTTTTTAAATTATCCAAGAATCTTGCTTAATCTTTGTATGTCTGACTGTCAGTGTGGAAACAAAGATACAGCTCACTTGTGTTATTTTTTGTTTTCTTTACAAATATCCACTGTCTTTTGGTTTAGGGGATTGGGCAATATTCAGACCAAATCATAAATGAAAAGATACGAAGAGCAACAGAGATTTCTGCTTTTGTCCCTTTAAAAAAATATCAACTTTTGATGTTTTAACTTTCATCTAGGACATTGGAATTTTTGCATCTTCACTTTTTATGGTACCCATTACTGTTTTGTCTATAAATACAATTTGGGGTTCAGCTCTTGCCTGGGTGAAATTCTTAATATTAATATATAATACTTAAATATTTACATATAAATATGCTTAATCATACCTGTTCGTAGGAAGTTCACAATGTGTCATATTTAACTTCCCTTGAATACATCCCTCACCCTAACCCTTTGTGAAATCAAGCCCCACTAACACAATCCCACCTGTGCCTCCTTGAAACAACCCACCCACATGTTTGACAGGTGAAGGGCTCTCCTGCCAGTGTCCTGTGGCTACTTCTATCCTTCCTGTCTTTGTTCCTTTCTTTTCTTCCTCATTCCTCCTCCTGCAGCTGTCACTTTGAAATCATCCCCACCCTTTCCTCCTTTTCCCTTCTCCTTTCATAGTGGCTTCATTTTCTGGAACTGGTGGAGTCTCTACCTGCTTTGCTTCAACTTGTCTCGGGTCTGAGACAGGCAAGGTGCCTCCACCTCCTTATCTTATTAGTGTTTCCCACCCCGCAGCAAATGCTTCTCTCTTTGCAAAGGTTGCATCATCCTCTCTTCTGACAATGGCTACCTTTGTGCCCAGAATCCCAACACCTGACATATCAGAGCCGACTGCATACCACACTAATTTTGTCCAAGTGGATGACAGTATTGGAATGATCCCACACCATGCCCTGTGACCTCCTCAGTCAAGGTTCTATGCTGAAACATAATGTTCAATGGTATCAAAATAGTCCTGCTATTACAGGAAACCAAAGGAACTCATAACCTTTCTTTCTGAGCTCCACAATCCCTGATTCACCTCTGTGCCCTCAGGGAAGACCACATAGCTACCCCTTAAATGCATACACAAAGCAGAGATAATTAGAGTTTCCGCTCTGTAATTTCAGGGTAGGATGGAGTTAGCTCATACCAGAGCCAATTGGTAAAACTTTAGGAATTTTATGAGTCAGTTGACATCAGGTAGGTAACTTGAAATTGGTCTTGGGGGGAGTGTTTACATCACTAAAATTGGCAAACACCACAAATCAGGGTCTCTTCAACCCCCTGGCGATCTACAAGTTAAACATGTACAAGCATGCTAAAGGCAAGGCTCTGATTAAAAAAATAACAAAAAACAAAAAAAACATATGTAAAAAATGCACAAAATGTGTAAGTCACATTATGAAAATTCTTTGACACTTATGTTCAAAACCCTTGAAGGTCTTTGAAAGATCCTTCATTTTGAAAGGGTTTTCTTGGTTTCTCTTTCCTCCTAATCTGGTCTCTTTTGCTTCTGACATTTTAGCAACAACAGCATCCAGCAAAAATAAAATCACCAGTAATAGACATGGGACATCTTCTTCTTTGTCTCCAGAGCATTTTCCGATTCTGCTTTTCCATGGCAGGCAGAGGGTAAGGTTGGCTGGGTGTGCCACGTTGTAAAATGATTCCATTGTCTGCAACTTGATTCTTACTCTGATTCTGCAACTTCTGTCTTGTCACATCTCCTTTCAGCCCTTCCACCATCAGGTTGACGCCACACATCCCTGGCCAGTTTCCAAAGTTTCCCCCGAAGCCTCTTCATTACAGTGTCATCATCACTAATGGAAGTCATTTCGTGAGGAATAGGGTGAGTGAGAATTTAAGATGCTGTGACAGCAGCAGCTAATGTCCCAGGAGAACCTTAATCAATGGTACAACCAGGATTGGAACCCAGGTCTCTGAACTACCACTCTCACTAGCAGACAGGCTTGTCTGTTATTTCTTTGTAATTCTTTTGTTGACTTGAGAGAGAAAGAGAAAGAAAGAAAAAGAAGGGGAAAAGGGAGAGAGAGAGAAACATCGGCTCATTGTTCCACTTAGTTGTTCCGTTTAGCTGTGCACCCATTGATTGCTTCTCATTTGTACCCTGACTGGGGACCTACCTGCTACTGGCATGATGTTCTATTCATGGAGATGCCTGGCCAGGACCCAAGCTTGGTTATTTTGATGCTGAAATGCTTGAAGTTGTTTAGCTTTCTAGAAAATTCTGCTTTAATTTTCTGTAAAATAGGCCAAGTGATAATTATAACTCTACTCAATAAGCTCAGTCAAAAAACGAAACAAACACGTATTTGTTCACAACTGCGATTCAGGTTACCAAGTAACACACGTACACACACACACACACACACACGGAAATACAATGCCTTACTCTAAGTTCAGAGAGTGATAGTTTTCCTGAAGAGACTCCTGAATCAACAAAACCAGGAATTCTGAAGGGAGATTCTAGCACTATGTTTTAACAAGCCCTATAGATATTATAAGGTAAGGCTTCAGAATCATTGAGTTTTATTTTTTAATTTTCCTAAGTCTCAGTTTCATCATCATTATATGTGATACCACCACTAACCTTGCAAAGCTTTCTTAAGGATTAAACTTGACCAAAATTGTCATTGTTATTATTATTATTATTATTTTAATTGAGAGGCAGGAGGCAGAGACAGATTCCCCCATGCGCCCTGACCAAAATCCACCCTGCAATACTCTACGTGGCTGGACTGCAGGTCTGTTACTCAGCAACTGAGCAATTTTAGCACCTGAGGCCAAGGCATGGAGCCATCCTCAGCAGTCAAGGGAAACTTTGCTTGAACCATTCAAGTCATGGCTGCAGGAGGGGAAGAGAGAGAGGGATGGGGTGAAGAAACAGATAGTTGCTTTTCCTGTGTGCCCCTGGGAATCAAAGTTGGGACTTCTACATGCCAAACTGAAGATCTACTGCTGAACCAATCAGCCAGGGCCATCACTGCTATTATTAATATTAATAATAAAAGAAGAACACATGTAAATGTTCATATACATATATTACACATTATATATACACATATATTATGTACAAATTACATAAATACATGTTATAAACTATATATCATATATAGTGGTATAAAATGAAATATTTTCATGCACAAGAGAGGTAGGTATAGGGAATCAATATTGAATGGCAGCATAAAATAATCAAGTCCTCAAAGAAATAGGATAATAAAGTGATTAAACCTTTGCCCAACCTCTTGGCTACTGCTTTATAAATAGTACCTATGCTATTACTAAATTAATTTATCAAGTTTACATTTTAGCCGAGTTAGATAAAGTAAAATCTGATATTTTAGTTTCAGAAACCTATTTCACAGAGCCAACAGAGCTTGATTTAAGTATTATTCTGCTCAGTGGAAGGGTAATGAACACAAATATTTCACGCAGACCTTTTCCAAGTAGAAATAATCACATTTCCATTCAATCTTCAGATTTTCTGAACCTATGAATTACTTTCCAATTATTTGTTATATCCCAATAGAATACTACAAAATAGATGGAAATCTTTTTGCTACGATTAGCTTTCCTATCATCCCCCAATTTAATAAAGTTCTTTCATTCTAAGTTACAGCTGAATTTATTTTGAGCTTTATAATCTTGACTAAAAGGAAAAAGCGAGAAAGAAAGCTCCAGAAGGCCTGTGAGAGTCACATTAGGTGTCAATTAACTACCTGGAAATTGATCTCTCAGAGAGGTGGTATCTTTCAGGGACCTGTTCCTTCTGTGGGCATCCCTCCCTTTTTCTTCCTTAAGGAAGAAATCGAGTTTTTACTTGCTCAATGATTTGTAGACTCCTGAAAGAAAAAAAATGTAGTGAAAACAGAAGAGAATTCAGCTCAAGTGACCTCAGCTCAAGGACCAACGAATTTGATTTCTTTCCTGTCTCTTTTATCGTAGACAACTATGTTTACTTGAAGCACAAAACGTCTGAGTTACAGAGGCAGTCAGTGCAGAGCACAGAGAAATGGTTCTCCAGTCAAGTGGGATTCAGGTTCCGCTAGTATGAGGATTTAGTGTGGAAATCTGCATTTACCAAGCATCCCTCTATTCGCGCTTCCCAACCTCCCATCTCCTGTCCACCAGTGGTTCTAATTCTCTTCTGCAGAATTATCATTTTTAAGAAAAAGAAGTGATTCAAGGGAAAGGGGAACAGGATTTTGAATCACAAACATAATGATTCAGGGATGGAGGCTAGGCGAAATGGTTGAAGATGGTCAAAAGGTACAAACTCCTAGATATAAAATAAATGTGTCTTGGGATGTATTGTAGAGTATAATTACTATAGCTACTAATATTGTATTGTATATTTGATAGTTGTTAAGAGCACAGGTCTTAAAAGTCCCCATTATAAGAAAAGAAACTTATAACTAGATATGGTGATGGATGTTAACTAGACTTACTGTGGTCATCATTTCACAATGTATACATATATTAAAGCATTATGTTGCATAACTGAGACTAATATAATGTTATATGTAAATAATATTTTAATTAAGAAAAATAGAAATAAGGCATCAAAGTTCAGTGCTGCCATTTTCTGACCAATGCAACTTATCTAAGTTGCTTAGTACCTGAGACCCAATTTCCAGGTCTCTGAAGTTAAAATCAAAATACTGCCTACTTCAGTGATTGTTCTGTCTGTTATATAAGGGAATACATGCCGTGTATACAGTGAGAGGTCAGTAAAAGTTTGTCCCTTTCAGGGAGCCTTAGGAATACGTCTTTAAGCTATATGAAGAACTGCCACGAAGACACACAGAAATATGCACCATCTACTGTAAGCTCTCCAAATTCATAATGAAAATAGATATCCCTAATCCTCTGCCACCTACTTTCCTTCTTCTATGTACACTACTGTCTTGCATTATTGTTGAATGGTTAACATGTGTGTTCAGGGGTCTGTGAGCACAAATGGGTCTTTTCTGTACAACCAGCTATTTACAAACTTTGTGAGGGGAGACAGGGACTATTTATAGCTTTGTCAGAAATATATCTAACACATTTTCCATTACATCAAAGGTGCTCAATAAATATACATTTGATCAACGCATGTTGCAGCTAACAATGCCAAGTGGCTGGAGAACTAGGCAACTCTCCTCTCCTGCTCTAAATAAAAAAACAATTACATCAACTAATCATGTCATATTTGATCTATGGTCTCAGGTGAATTAAAAAAAAAAACCTCTATGCTTTCTTATTTATTTTTGAGAACATTCATAATAATAATGTTAAAGAATCAATAATACCTTGTGTTTCATATAGTTTTTAGAAATTTCCAATTGTTTTCTTTTTACCCAAATGTATCTTCTATTCACCACCTGAGGGATTCATTACCTGAAAATTTGATAAAATCATAATAAAATTTGGGGGTATCAGATTAAAACATCCTTAGGGTGATACAACACCCCTCCCAGAAACAGAGAAACTAACCCTCTCATGTGTCAAATAAACCAGTTAAAAGGAATTATACTTTTTTAAAACTGCAGTGGTGCTGCCTTTTTTGTGTGTGGATTGTAATAAAAAAGTGTCACAAATTATCTGTGGCAGCAAACTCATTTGATGCCCAGCAATCTGGGGTGTGTTTGCCTCCAGTGACTGTTATGTAGTATCCTTAGCAAAGAAATACCCAAAAGCTGTTCAGCCGTTTCTATTCAGACCTCAGAGATTGTTCTGCCTGCCTGGGTCAGAAGTTGATATATATAAACAGTCCTTTTGTGCTTGAACTTGAAAGAAAAACCAGTCATCTGTACATGATCTGTGTTAGCGCAAAATGTAATTTTTCCCTCTGACAATGTGTTTATGGTTGTTAAGTTATCTTGATTGCCAAAGAAATCTGTTTGGGTGGCAGGCTTTTCTGACTTAAAATGTCAGCTGTCTCTGCCACCCCCACCCCTACCCACATATCCAGCCATCCTTCCAACTAATTCACAAATTGACTTGACTCTCAGCTAGGTTAAAAAAAAATAATAATTTCCTGAAAATTAAAAGTCTGGCACAATACTGCACTAAAAGTCCATTTATCTTGTCTATTTTTATAAAGCGTCACTGAAGCATCTGGCAAAATGCCCACTTCCAGTAACAAAGGTCCCCAAGGACATTTAACAAGAGACTTTTCTCCCAAGACCCTGAAAATGATCCTGAGTTTCCTAACACATTATTTAAAAGCTTAGGATTAGGATTTGTTATATTATCTTACTTATTATTTTTTAAAAGTCAGAAGTGAGTGAAAATACTGTGGAGGTGAGGTGACAAGAATAATGGCGTGTCTTTGAGCCCCACCGACTTCATTGACTGAATCAGTCGGGGTCTAACTGAAAGTCCGGGCTAGCTCTGTTTTTATGAAAGATACAGGCTAAAGATTATCTAGATGGGGCAGCACAGTGATTCACTCTTGTTTAATCAACTACAACCTGTGTTAAGCTCCATCCTCATCTCAATATAAACCAGACTAATCTTTCCACTTTCCTGCAGGAAACTGTGATGGCACTTGTTTACTTGGCTCCCCTGGTCTTGAGTAAATCCTTTCCTTTTCTTCCCTCCTCCCCCCACCAATCAGTTGGGAAAAAACTTTCCAGCACGTCTAATCTAAGACTGATTGGGCCTTCCTGTTGATGTCAAGTTGAAGCATTCCATTGAGAAAGGAACCTTAAGACTGTTGACTTTTCTTGTGGCTTGGAGCTAACCAAGTGATTACACCAAGGGTACCCCTCTCTCATTCGAGGCAAGAGAAATAATCTGTGAAGAGTTGTTTGCTTGGAATGTTTTTTGAGGAACAGAACACTCGTGTCAAAGAAACAGCAGGCATGCTTCAACCGATTTGATAGGAGGTTTCCCCTCTTTTGACCACAGTTTCATTTGCCAGAGCCTACTTTGAGCAAAGGCTATGCTAATGCAAAGCCACTTGGTTAGTTCTGTGACATTTGAATCAATAGTCACTTTCCCTCAGTGATTTACCCTCAATGTATTCCCCATAGACCTTAATGTCATTTCATCTGTGAATTCCTGATATTAAAACTATCAATACCAAATTCCAATGTGATTATAAAATTAGCTTGTTATTTTTCTTTCATTGCATTTGGAACATTGAAAGTTTTTATATCTTTATTAAGTTAAGTGGTTTAGAAGAGTTTGAAAGTCTTCTGAGGCATGGCCAAAGACACAATTTCATTCCATCTGTGTTGGGGTTTTTTTTTATTCATGATATAAATGATTTTATTTTAAACAGCGCATGCATTTCACTTTAATTCTTCTTCATGTCTGTCAGAACACATCATCTGTCATGTGTGCATAGTTAACCGTAGCTCTCTGCGTGAAGATTTAGGCGGAAAGTGAAAACAGCTTTTCGAATAAAGTCAGCTAAAAGTGGAAGTTGAAAGCTTATGGGGTTGTACGTTCATTCCACACTGAGCAAAAATTTTCAAAACAACCTGTTGGTACCTAAATCTATTGGAAGTTGTTCTCATCTGTTGAGTAAATGTTGAACCCCTTTTTTCTGGACAGGTGGCAGTGTCCCAAAGACTGCATCCTGTGTCTCCTGCGAGGGTTGTGGCTAGGAAGCAAGCCAAGGATGGAGCAGCCATGTAAATGGAGCCTTCCAATGTGCATGCTCTGTGGTCTCCCCTCATTAGCTTTGAGCTCTACCAGTGAAGAAGCTTCCACCCCACATGTCGGTCTCCCCAGTTCATCATTTTCTCAAATTGGGATACTTGTATAGGTTCCTCACCCCACCTTCAAATACAGTGGGGTACTGAAGTAAACAGGACCAACAGAGCATTTCTTTTTAGAATATTAGTTTTTCTCAATGGTAACAAATTTAGAATATATTCCATACAAAAGCAAGCATAAAAATACCATGGAGTCATATATAAAATTCTCCCCTTTTCAATAACAGAGGCTTTCAGGAAGTTTCACCAGCTGTGGGCAATCTGGATGATTCTGCCACAGAACACTCTTTGTTACCTGGCAACACGAAGTTCAGCTGGGATGCTAAACCCTCTTTTGAGAACAACGTCTGCTCTTATAGTTTTAGACATTTCACTCTCAAGTACCGATGAGAGGAAGATTAGAATCACCAAGATACCACTTACCTGAATTGCATATTAGGTTATTCTGGTTGTAATCCCCCGGAACTTTCTAGCCCTTCTCTTTCTCTCATGTATTCCTTAAAACTCCACCCCAATAAAGAGTGATGTTGTAGAACAGTTTCAGACCATGATGGGTTCAAGTTCACACCAGATGTGTAGCTCCTCAAGTTATCATATTTGCTCAATACTCACCTGGTAGAGTATATATTATGCTTCCTAGAAAGAATTCAGAGAAAGTTTTATGGTGTACTACCCAATAAGGTTAACGAGCTGAAGCATCTTGAAGAAACTTCAGGTTCCCAATTGTTCAGTACATAATGATTAAACACTACAGTACTTCTAGATTGTTCCTGTCCATTCTCTTTCAATGTAGTTCATTTTTTATTTTGACTTCCAAAGAGAGATAGTTGTGGGAATTCAAAAACTCAACAGCCCTTAGGGGGAGGACAGGGCACACAGTGAATAAAGTTGCTAAGCTAGTAACGTTTTTATCAGCTACAATATCTATGTAGTTACATCAGTTTTCTGCAGACCAAATCGAACACACATGGTAACCAAATTCACCCTGTAAGCCTCCAGCATAAACCTCCTAGGATGCCTCCTTTCTTTCTTCTTGAGGTGGCTTTCTGTTCTTCTAATGCTCAGCTCAAAACCCACTGCCTCCATGCAGAGTTCCATGATTACCTTAACCAATGCCTGGCCCAGCATTCCACAGCAGACTCCCACCCTGACTATGTGAGAAGGAAGTTCCAGGAGTATCTACTCACCTAACAGAAGACACAGCTGATCAGGAAAAGCCATTCAGTTTGATTCTGCTTACCTAACTTACCCTCCCTTACACCTGAATCATGATTGTAATAACCATGTAGAGTCCTTTGGGCTCACGTATACGCTGTAATAATTCTTACAGTTGTTTTTCATCTCAGGTCATAAAGACAATAATAGGCATCATTGAGAATGAGAGCCCACAGTATAGACATGAACTGCAATCAGTTTGCTAAATAGTTACTGGAAGCACAGTCATGGGTATCTGTTAAACAAATTACAAATGCAAAGCAGCGATCTACTTTAGATATCTATTCCTTGTTTCTCCTCCCCACAGAATTAATGGGGCCTGCAGTGTGGTTAAAAGAAATGATATGCTCTTAGTCCCCTTACATTTTCTTCTTTTTCATGTCCCTTTGATATGTTTTTTGTTCTATGCTCTCTGCCTGGAGATTTTTGAATTAGAGATTTTAAAACAAATTGCAGAAAATTCTTGTCTCTTGGCCAATCAAGTATTTAAAGTTCACGTGTAAGGTTAACATCTAACTAACATCTAACCCTGGCAGGGTGGATAAAAGCCTATAAACCAGGCAGGTGCAATACCACAGGCATAAGGCTCAGTGAGCAGAACCCTGGCTGGCCTCGCTTGGCCTAGGGCCGTCACTGTGGATTTTACTTGAACTCTTTTATAGTTGCTTTTGAACCTTATGTATGTTTTTCTTCACTGTGTTTTTTTCTATTTTATTTATTATACTCTATGAGTTAATATTAAAACACAATGCCTTAAGGGAATTTATAATCCAATAAAGAAAATAAAATTGCTCACTAACAACACATGGAAGGAAGTAAGGGTCTGTTTGAACAGAAGGATGAGTGGGTCTGAAGGTGGAGCACATCATTTTGAAGACACTGAAGTAAGCCCGTGCTCCATGCTCTGTTTCACTTTTAATTCCTGGCCAGTGGTGTGATTGGTGACAGAGGGCCTCATCCTGGGTATCAGTCCAGTCCCAGAATTAGACTGGAAGCTCCTCAGTGGCAGAGACAAAGGCTTCTATCTCTTTAGTTGCCTTCTCCAGGCTCTAGCAGATCTCTCAGCATACACACATACGGAGGATTCAAGCAACCTTCCCTCACATTGAATATTCACAGACCCTGGTTGGTTGACTCAGTGGATATAGCATTGGCCCAGCATGCAGACTTCCTGGGTTCAATCCCCAGTCAGGGCACACATGAGAAGTGACCATCTGCTTCTCTCCCCCTTCCTCTTCATCTTCTCTCCCAGCTGCTCTCCCACAGCCAGTGGCTCAGTTGATTCTAGCATCAGCCCCAGGCACTGTGGATAGATCAGTTGATTTGAACATCAGCTCCAGACGAGGGTTGCTGGGTAGATCCTGGTCGGGGAGCATACAGAAGTCTGTCTCTGTATCTTCCCTTCTCTCGCTTAAAAAAATAAAAAGGAAAGAAAGAAAGAAAGAAAGAAAGAAAGAAAGAAAGAAAGAAAGAAAGAAAGAAAGAAAGAAAGAAAGAAAGAAAGAAAGAAAGAAAGAAATATTCACGGAAAGTTTGTATCCATCATGCATTCTGCGTTTTCAGTTATGTATCAGTGGCACCTTTTATTCAAAGCGCATGATTATAAACATCCATAAAGTTAGCCTGTAATTTTGCTCTCAAAATAAGAAAAAAAATAAAATTTTCTCTTCAAAAGGGGAAGAAAGTTTCATTATTTCACAATCAGTTGTCTTGAGAAATATATAGTAATTGTTACACATCTCATATATCCCAATATTTTAAATGTTTTCTTTCTCTTAGTTTGAATTTTCAACAAAGTCTTATGCCTTAGAATCCCCTAAACCATTTCACATCTCATTAAGAAGACGGAAGCTTTCCGCCAGCACAGCGTTTTCATCTGCTCCCAGCATGAGTAGGTCATGTACACCACTGTTGCGTCAACGTCTTCCAAAGTAATAAATTAATTGAATTACTGTTTTGTGGTGAATGAAGAACAGCAGAAACCTCAATGTCACGGCTGCTTCTTTCAAGTGAATACTTAAATTCCCTGGACATAGAAAGGAATTTCCTATAAACTAGACAAATGATCCATCTCTGTGTGATACATCTATTTTTATTATACCTGCAGGTAGACATTGATGTTCCTGTTCTTTTTACCCTAAAGCATAGACACTAATGAACAAGATGAAGTTTTAGCTCTCAAAATGGGGTGATTTCTTACTTGAATGACTGTCAGAAGGTATGCCAAGTTCAAGGAAAGAGTAGAAGGAAACAAAGAGAGAAATGACATACACATATTCCAGAAAGCTCTTCTGAAAGTCCTGATTTCTTTGCTTTGTTCCCAAAAATCTTCTTCCCTAAACTCTATTAATTTTGCCTTAATACACTAATACAATTACTAATGGTTCTTTTCTTTCTTCAAAGAAATGTTAAAAAACTATCCTGGATTTTGAACTGAGGTTATAATTGAGATCTGAATTGTAATTTCAGCAGGATTTGACAATCAGAAAAAGATAATATTGGCCAAATCATTAGGACATAAAATAGTAAACACTTCGATAAAAAAACCAGAGTGGCACTGACAATAATATGTCTAGTCTGGCCAGTCTGATTTCCTTGGGGAGTTCTGGTTGACCAAAGGAAGCCAGAAGTATAATCAATCTTAAGTTGTAGCAAAGCCTTTGATTCTGCCCCACACAACACACACATCAATTAAGTGGAAAAATAAGGTCTGAACTACTCAGTTCTGAGGTGAGTAGAAAACCAGCTGGAAAGCCAGAGCCAGGGAGAGGTTATCAATGGATCAGTGTCAACCTAGGGACACACAACAAATGGTGCCCTGGTTACTACAGGGTCAGCTCTGAGCTTTTGGTCATTTAACATTTCTATCAGTGACCAAGAAGATTCAAAAGAAAGAAGGTTCTTATTAAACTCTGAAGGGTAAAGGGGGAAGGCCAGATTCCTGGAACAGGAGCAATGAAATCCAAAGCAATGGGGCCAACTGCCAAAAAATCAACTACAACTACAGCTAGTGCTCGACTTACGATCATGATTGGTTTCGACACACTAGTCGTAACATGATTTGGCCGTAAGTTGAGTAGGTTATATGTACAGTACTGTGAAATGATGCTATAAAAATCTTTAAGTCATATTTTATCATATTTTTCTTTCATTATTGTTATATACCATAATTTTCTTTGTTCATTTTATGCCACTTGTATCATCTCTACACCATTTTGTTTCTTATTTTTACATTTGTCAGGTTTAAGTAAAACACTGCATTACCAGTACAACTGGTTTAATATTTGCAAAACATACAAAATTACAAAATACAGGTACACACAAAAACTGCTCCAGACACGGAGCAGTCGTGGCTAGCAATTGTGGTCGTAAAGTCAAATGGTTATAAGTTGCATAGGTCATAATTCGATCAATACCTGTAAAATAAGACTTAATGGGGATAATTGTGGAATATTGAAGAACAAGTTTTTCCGCCAAAAAAGGAAAAAGTTAGATATATGCAGTAAAATAGTTATTTGGAATTTTGGTCACAGTTTCCTATTCATTGGTTAATGTCAAAGTCCTTTCCCTCTCATTCTTCTTCAGATAAATTTATTGCTAAATTCAGTGAGTCTATTTGCTAAATCTCAGGAGGAGGAGGCAAAAGAGTATGAGGTGACAATATCAGGTTGTTCTTTTTCTTTATTTTTAAAACTTATGTTGTTGTTAAGTATCTAAAAATAAGAAGTCTCTCTCATCTCATAGAATGAGGATTAGTCTTACTCCTGATATGCACATGCACAATATTCATGTGCACACACACACACTCATACTACCTTCACTTAGCAGCAAAGTCCTCTGCCAGGAGGCGCTCCCCAAGGACACCATGCTAAATCATCTCGTTTCCTAGATATAGGAAGCGAGAGGAGCAAGAAAAAATAATCCTTATATAATCTATTTTTAACTCTCAACTTCACTAATCATCAGAGAGACGAAAGTTAAAACCACAATAAGATATCATTTCCCACTTGTGAGAATGGCTAGCATCAATAAATCAACAACAACAAGTGCCGGCAAGGGTGTGGAGCAAAGGGAATCTTCGTGCACTATTGGTGGGAATGTAGATTGGTTCAGCCACTGTGGAAAGCAGCATGGAGTGTTCTCCAAATAATAAAAATAGAACTGCATCATGATCCAGCCATTACAGCTGGAAATATATCCAAAGAAAGCCAAATCAATAATTTGAAAGAATATGTGCATCCCTATGTTCACTGCAGCATTATTTAGAATAGCCAATTTATGGGAAAAGTCCATTAGACAAGGGGATAAAAAAAGCTGTGGTGCACTTACACAATGAAATACTACATGGCTAGAAGAAAATAATTTTTCCTTTTGTGACAGCATGGATACACTTGGAGAGAGAGTAGTATGCTAAGTGAAATAAGCCAGGCAGAGAAAGACAAGTACCAAGTGATCTCACTTATATGTGGAATCTAATGAGCAAAGTAAAGCAATGAACAAAATAGAGGCAGGGGTGGGGTCATGTGGAACAGACTGCTGACAGAGCGGAGGGCATCAAGGGACTGAATGAGAGAATGTAAAGGGACTGAGCGTGCGCGCCCACACAACCACAGATAACAGTGTAGCTAACAACAGCCAGAGGAAAAAAGGGGTGGGGACAAGGGAAGGTGGGCAAAGGGCACAAAATAGGGACAGAAAGACACTTTGCTTGGGGCGGTGGGCCCACCATGCAGTGTGCAGGTGTGCAGGTGATGTTTTCTTGAGTTGTACACTTGAAACCTGTATGGTTTTGCAAACCAATGTCACCTCCAATAAATCCAATAAAAATAAATAATAAATGAAAATGCGACATAGAACAAATCTTCAAAAAAACAAGAGTTTATCTTAAAATATGAGAACAAGGCTTACAAAGGAGTAGTATAATTATCTGTTCTGAAAGTCCACTTAGAATGTGGCTGCAGGCAGGAAAACGGGTCTCACCTGTGAAAGAAAGAGACAAAGTTAGCTATAAATAACGACTCTTAAACTTCGGGCATACATATATTCTAGGGTAAAGTAAGCAAGACACTTACACCAGGCACAACGAACATCTCAGAAGTAAAGATAAATAATGTTTTAATTCAATATCTTTAAAAAAATAAAATTAATGCCAAAAATCTATGATAAATAAAATATCAAAATATTAAATAAAGAAACAGTCAGTATTAGTGACCAGGCACCAATATGGTCGATCCAATTGCTCTTATCTATAAGAGTTTGAAAAATTGGTCTTTGGAAGACCTCGAAACAATATAAACTTTCATGCAAATATTTTGATATCCTGAAGTATTCGTCTAATGAGGCTGATTCCTTAAAGCAAAAAAGTACATTATCAGTTTCCTGCATAGACTTTGAGTTTGATTTAAATGCCTTGTCTTTGATTAAAATATTCCTAATGCAAGGATGACAAATCATAGATCATCATATGTTCTCTTAATTTGCTGCTGAACACAAAGGAAAGAGAAAATGCTAACTCTGTTCTAACATCACGTTTTATACCCAGGCCTTCTGTTCTTTCTATTATGTTAAATTCCATATTTTTGTTTGGATTATTTAATCTTATGTCAATTTCTTTACATCATTGCCAGGAAGAACAGGTGAATCAGGTGAATTTCTTTACAGCTTCCTGTCTCATTATTTTTTCCTGTAACACTATAAAGAAGTATTTCCCTGGAATCACTCTTGCCAAAAGCAGTAAGTAAAATAAGATCTCAGATGAATATGAAAATCAGGTCCTCCATAAAATGTAATACTATGCTGTAAGTATCTCTCTCTTAGACCTCTGATAATTCATAAAACATCAAATGATCTGCTTTAAATGTGAAATCTCAAGTGATCGCAGCATGTAAACTTGCTTAACTGCCATAAATTGAAGGATTTTAATGGGGCTTTTACAAGTGCTAATAAATTTGTCTCTCTCTCTCTCTCTCAATCTAGACATTAGCCTTTACACTAAGCATGTTTTCTCATGATGAGAATCATTTATACTTGCTTGATCCAAACATTTTTTACCAGTGGAATACTTAGATATTGTGTTTCTTTTATTTCTTTTTCTTTGATTATTAAGTAATCCCTGGCAATAAAAACATAGTGCTATAGATGACACAAGCATAAAACTAGTTGGATACATTTTAATGCACTTGAAAGTAAAGGCTTTTTCAAATATACTTTACTGAATTTTTTTCCCAAAGTTTTGTTGCATGTTTTATTGAGGTCCCATTGGCTTATAACATTATATAAATTTCAGGTGTACAACATTATAATTTAACATCTGTATACACTACAGCATGCTTACCACCAAACGTTTAGTTTCCATTTTGCAGAATTTTCATGAATATAGAAGATACTCAATTGTAAATGGCCAAGAAAAATATTGAATACACAATTAAGGGGAAACAGCTAAAGCACAGTTTTTCCATTATAAAAATTTATTTATACATCCATGTACACATTTACACTAGAAAGTTTTGCACAAATAAGTATCTGTGTTTGTGCCTATATGCTGCTGAAATAGAGAAGCTTGGGAAGGGTACAATTAATTATGAAGACATTTTGCTTACTTATGATGTCAAATCAAATCATTCAGGCACAGGGATTTTATTTATTTGAGTTTTGCAGGGTGAATGTGCTAAGTCATCAGAACTGACCAGAAGAACCACTTAGATTCTCAAGATAATATACAACCATCATTTCTCATGGATGGATGAAATAAAATCTAAACTCAAGTCTGAATGCATTATCACTTCTAGAATTCTAAGTTAGACAGGATCCAAGACAGATTGATTCAAATAGGTAGTGGGCCAAAGGGATGACCAGACAAAGTGTCTGTAATTCTCATTCTTATCCTATCATCTGGTTTTTAAGTTCAAAAGAATTGATTTGAAATCTCTCCTTCCTCTTGTGGTCTAGGAAATTACCTTCCCTATTCTTAGAACTCCCAGGTGAAATAAAGTATACATCTCTTTTCTTAGTAACAGAAAATCCAAAGGCTTTATAAAACAAGGTTTTGGGGGGGAGGAGGATTACACAAGTACAGAATGAAAGGAGGGGAGGCTAACAAGATCACAATTAGTGGATGAAGTGGTATGTCTGCAATAGAACTTAATGCTCTTTTGAGTTGTATTAAAGGTGGTCTAGTATCAAGATGAGGGAGATGATGGTCCTGTGCTGTTAGTCTCCAACCACACCTGAAGACTTTGCTTCATTCAGTCCACAGAGATTAAGAGTCTAAGGGAACAATTAGCAACCACATCATATAAGACAGGATGTTAGGGCTAGAGAAGAGACATAATTATGGAATTTAAATTCTTATGAGACTATCATGGGAAAGGGAGAATAGATCTGTTCTTTGTCACTCCAAGAATGGTCAGTTGAATTATGTTACTAAGTTAACTTTCAAGGATGCTTTTCATTTCTAGAATCCTGAGGTTATTTCTGAGATGCTGTGAATTTAATTGAGCAGGCTTTACCCTCAAATCAGGTAAGAATTAAGTTGCTCTAGGTATATGGGAATCGTTTTTACTTTAAAAGGTCACCATAGAACATCTACTTGTATACATTGATTACTTGTGTATTTAAAAGTCCACGTTCTGCCTGACCAGGTGGTTGCGCAGTGGAAAGAGCATCGGACTGGGATGGCAAAGACCCAGGTTCAAGACCCAGGTTTGAGACCCAGGTTCGAGACCCCAAGATCGGCAGCTTGAGTGCGGGCCCATCTGACTTGAGAAAAAGCTCGCCAGCTTGGACCCAAGGTCGCTGGCTCCAGCAAGGGGTTGCTCGGTCTGCTGAAGGCCCGTGGTCAAGGCACATGTGAGAAAGCAATCAATGAACAACTAAGATGTCACAACGGCAACGAAAAACTAATGATTGATGCTTCTCATCTCTCTCCTTTTCTGTCTGTCTGTCCCTATCTATCCCTCTCTCTGACTCTCTCTCTCTGTCCCTGTAAAAAAAATAATAAAATAAAAATAAAAGTCCAATTCTTTGCTGAGGTGGAGACAAGCTATGGGCTCTTCAGGGAAAACCAAAATACACTATTATTTAAGTACATATTTAAACTTCAGGTAAGAGATTTCACTTTAAAAAAAGGAAAAGTGCTCATAAATAGATAGAGCTAAGGATTTCTTCTTTTAGAAAATGTAAGGAAAAAATGGTAGAAATAATTTTTCAAAGAACACCCTTAAGAAACTAGAATCTCTAAAGAGAAAATTATGAGAGAGATTAAGAAAGATAACTTTTATGAAAATAATATTTACTGCACAGATGCAATGTTTTTGACACAAATAGTCACATATATCATTGGAGGCATAGAAAACCCTACCTGGCTAAACAAGAGACTAAAATACAAGTAAAATTCTGAATGATCTTGAAAAAACCAGAAATTAGCAATGTACTTATTCAAAAGAAAGTAGATTGCTACTACTCTCTTTTGAATAAGTATAAAACATCAAAATGGAGTGCATCTTAAAATATAGTGAAAATGGAATTGATATAAAACGGAAGTCTGAGAGAACAGAAGCCTTTCATGCATGACGTTAACACTTTCTAAGACCAATAACAAAAAATTTTCACAAAATGTTTATGAAATTAATAAGGTAGAAAGCATTGCTTGCAGCTAGCTAGGGTAAGTTTATACACAAATTGGTAAGCCGAGGCATTAAGTTACAGTAAAAAGGCATCTTCCAAGCAATGGTCCTCCGCTTGGAGGGCCTCAAGTTTATTCAAGAGATGATTATTCATATATTTCTTAAGATTGCATGTAGAATGGCTGAATAAACATTATTTCATACAAGTACACAATTATACATTATTTGAATATGTTATGTATGTTATATACTTATATGTTGTTATATAAATATGTATATGTAGTATAAATGTGTGTACCATATATGTATGCATCATATATATATAAGATAATGTCATACATAAATATATATAATTCTTAAAAATTATATATAAATGCTATTATGATTACACAACATAAATTTATTTAAAAGCGTATTGACTCCAAAGTGGCATGCTATTTTAGGATTTCATCAATAATAAAATCTGAGCATTCTCAAATTGGTAACTTTTTAAAACAACTTTTTAGAAAAACTTTTGGTCTACTAAAAAAATTAAAAGCTACACCCTAAAGTTTTCTCTCCTTCTTATAGATGGCAAATCTAAGTCCTAGAAGACATACTAGAAGCCAAGTTCTTACTCCAGAAAATGTTGTAATTTCTTATTATTTAGTTTAATAAAATGTTGTTCATTTTGCTGTCATTCCCTGACTTCTCAGGCTATAAACAAAGGTGTGTACAACTGGAATTATTTTATTTTCTGGTAAGACATATTTAAATACAACCTTACCTTTATTTTGATTTTTTAAAAATTATTTGCCAGTGGCAAGTAGACCATACTTGCGAGGAAACTTTATACTTTAATTTTTGAAGACATTTCAGAATTCTCTTTTTGCCTTGGCTAAATATGTGTGGACTGGCAATGTAATTAATTATAATGAGAGAGGGCTTGAATTCTTGGTTTATATCCTAATTTATCCATGTCTTAGATCAAGTGAGTGATAGCTGTTCACTGATGACTCAATAATTAAGGTTCATTTTGAGTTGAGTTCACCCACAAAAACCTGGAAAGTGAATGATGTTTCCCCAAAGTGACCATAAGACCTTCTTGCATGTTTTATTTCACTCAAGTTTAATCATTAAGATGAGTGTGTATATTTTCCTAAAAATTTTATAATTTTTATAAAATTATTATCTTTTTCTAAAAATAAAATATTTTATTACTTAAGAGATTTATCAATTCATACAAAGAAATTTAATTTTTTTGCCACCAATTTTTGATGTGCAGAGCATTCTTATGTATATTGAATTATATGAAAACGTTGGCTCACACCCATACATTGTATTCCAGTCATCTCTATAGATAAAACTTATTTTCACCTCCATAGAATTGATGCCTACCTGGTTAAAAAATATATCATAGAAAATCAATGTATTTTATTTTAAATATTATGTATAATGCATTTATTTAAACAGTTAATATCCATTAAAATTCCCCTAACTGTATAGTGTTACATGTAGGGAACAACTTTGGAAAAGTAAATCCTCTTGAAACTAATATGTGTAACTAAATCATATGGTTCGTTGAAAGGTCACATAGTCCAACTTATTTTATGTTGACTGAACATTAGTTGGCAAAGCAGATGATTTGAAAGAAATAGCTGTGTGGTCTATTTTAAAATAATTGTTAGTGTAGTAGCCTGTGCCACAAGGGTAGTTGATTCTGGATATATAGTAGGATAAATTAGGCACTTCCAAAATTAAGTCCAAAGAGTAGATATAACCCAGAATACAGGTGACAATTTTGCCCCACGGTTCAAAGATTATTTATGAAGACATTACATTTTAATTGATAAGTTTAAAAACTGTATCTCAAACCTTTACTTTTAAATATTATGTGTTGATATAGAAAGAGTTTTCTGTTGTTTGACCAGAACTTTTGAAGGCATTAGACCAAACTCAGTTCTTCCATCAATAATACAAATGTAATAATATGCCACATATCCATATTCAACTTCCTCCTTTAAAGGTATATCACATTGGTAGGTTCATTTAAAAAATAAAAGGTATTAACGCAGTGCCAAATTTAAAATAATGTTGAAAAACTGGAAGTCAAGGGATGTGAATTTGAGTCTAAGTTTCACTTCTTTTCTAGTATATGTAGTGGTTAAAAGGATTTCATAGAATCAGAAGATATGTTTATGAACCCCAATAACTGTAATGTTACTGGAGAACTGTTTTGTTCAAAGATTAAGTTTAGGAAATAATTCTAATCTTAAGGGTAATAAAAAACAAATAATATAGATAAAAAGTCTTTGGAAAATCTGCTTAAAAATGTTCACCATTTGATAATTGCATTTTCTTCCACTATCTGGTAAAATGATCATGAGAAAGTCACTTAAATTTAAGAAATTTTAATTTTCTTATGTGAAAATAAAACAATTAGACTCTGTGATATCTAATATTATATTATTCTTATGGGAGATAATATTTCCCAAACACAAAGATATGAATATGCACAAAATTTCTATACAGTCAATTGAAAGAGTATCTGTTACTTTTTTTAACATCAGAAGATGGTGACCTTCTAATCTCTGTTCATCAAGAATCCTATTTATCTTCACCCTTTTAAGATTAATTTTCAATCAAGACCAGATGGTCCAAGGCCACCCATTTTCATATGTAGAGCTGACAATTTAATTACCAAATCTTCAACAAAATATCTTGGTTGGGTTTGCAAGTGCTTGTAGAAAAAACATTAAAGAACACATAAAAAATGTATATGTGAATTTAGAGTATACTTATAAAAAAAATAAGCATTTTTATTTAAATATCAACAGAGAGAGTTGGCTACATGACACTAATATAACAAGATGCTGTGTGAAATAATGGCAATGCGTCAGGCTTATCCTAGCTCTGACATTTAATCTCTCTGCCCTTGGTCAATGACTTGACCTTTTAGAGTCTCTATTTCCTCATCTCTAAAATGGAGATCTTGAATTAAATGAACTCCCGGCTCCCATCCTGTTCTCAGTGTTACATTGCTTATAAACATGAATGTGCAGATCATAAAATTATACTCAAATATAAAGAAAACTGCTCTGAGATTTTCAGTTGGGAATCTTCATAGCCTACCCAAGAGTATGAAGTCTCAAAGGATATAATATCTACTTCCAGTGAAACTGAACTTTATATTTACATTCAGAACACGGGTGCTGGTCTAGAGGTTAGCAAGGTAAATTTTCAGTCCCTAACACCTAGTCTCTCCCTGTCAGACCTGGTAATAATAAGAAATATACCTCTCATCTATTTTATTCTGGTATTTTTTTTCCTGTTCTTTTAAATTTCTAAAATATGTGGTAATAGTTTAGTTTGCAATTAGGACTAGTACATGCATTGAAAAACACTACTATTTAAAGAAGACAGAGAATGAATGTAAGTTAACATTGGTGAGATCCTGCTATGTGCCAGACACAATTTGTCCAATATGGCATTTAGTATGACATAGTGTTATTATTTTTTAATTATTCAAAATTATTAATTATTACAACACCTCTATAGGGAAACTAACTTGCAGAAATTCACACAGCTAGTAAATGTTAGGGTAAAATAAATAAACTTGAATCCCATCTGTCTGGTTCTTGCCACACTACCATTCTGTCTCAGAAATAAAGTATTGGAAACGTCGTAATTTAAATATAGAAAATATAGCCTATGATATTGTAGAAACTATGTATGGTGATAGGCGGGTACTGCAAATATCAGGGGAAAACATTGTAAAGTAGATCACTTTATAATCACAATACTGTACAACTGAAACTAATACAAAACAATGTTAACTTTAAACTGAAATTTAAAAAAAAAATTAAATGTAATACAAGTTTAAAAGAGTATAGAATATTTGTAAACTATACTTTTGTAAATTATGAAATATACATATGGTTTTCTAAGAATACTTAATAATATGCTCTGGTGTTAAAGACAAAACATAAACTCTATACACTAATACATACAACATGCATAGAAAAGTATTGCAAAAATGCACCAAAAAGGTAAAAATGAATGAACAAACATCAAATGCCTGTTCTGCTTTAGTACTAGATACTGGAAATGCAGTGTAAACAAGGGAAATAACAGTTCCCAACCACGTGGTTGGTACCTACAATATATTAATTAGTTTGTCATCTCTGGGTATTTAGATTATAATATTTTTTGCCTTTTCTTCATTTTTTAAATAATTTATAATATAAATATATTTCATAATCAAGAAAATATATTTTAAAACCTTTTATCTTTATTTTTATTTAGTAAATTATTTTAGAGAACATCTGCACTGTAATTTTATCTTTATTTCATTATGGTAAACAAAGATTATAGAAGGCATATAATAAAATAATTTACATTAAAATATTTTAAATGAATATTTCTGAAAAGAAAAATCTTCATTTTTATACTTCCTCTATATTTAGCTAAATAAGCTTAATATCCACTAATTCTTCAACCTCATAATTCACCCCAATTCTAACTTTCCATCTCTCTAATTCTCATCATTTTTATGTTTTTACTTGATTGAAATTAAGTTTACAGAACAATTTCTTCTCAAATATATCCCCAACATTTTCTGAAAATATTTATTCATTCAATTCATCTATTTATTTGTGTCCTACCCCTCTTTATGTCCTGTTTATACTTTCTTTTCATTCTTAATGTAGTATACGTTAAAGATTTTTTAATGTATTAAACTCTACTTGTAGATGTGAGTTTCCTAAGGTCAGAGTCAAGACTTATTTTTAAATAGTTGTTTCTACAGAAATAGGCTTTATCTTATTTCTGAAAAACATGATTTCAAAATCATATATGAACCATAACTTATTTTTTAATTAACAATTTATTGATGACTTTTCTTAAGACAAGAATTAGCTTAGATTCCAACACTAAAATGCAATGACATAATTGAGATTTCCTCCTGATAACTAAAATGTATATGTAAGTTTCCAATAATTTGTTATAAATGAAAGTACATAAATAAATTAGTAGAATAAATACCTTGTTCAAATAATCCTTTTTTAAATAGTATTAGAATTTATATGGTCATTCCTTTCAAAATTAAATGTATTTGAAAGTCATCTTTATTATTTATCAAACAAGTGAAAGTGCTTATTTTAAAAAGTTAAGCAGTACTACATGAATTATAATAAAAACCAGCAGTCTTCAGCTCACCTCTTAAATCTTTCAACAGAGACAACAATTCAACTCTCCTAGATGTTTGTTACATTACTTTCATATTTCTTAATAACATATTGTACTGCCATTCCTTAATTCGTTAACTTTAGACATTATCCATTGACTTTCTACACTAAAAAGGGCCGATAACACAGCCAATACAGGCCTCCATTTCTTCTTTTCAGCATCCTTATATTTTACATCATATTTTGTTAAATAAAAATTGAATCAATCAATTTATCCTTATTTAAATATTGACTGCTACTGGTACAGAGAGTAAAATAGAATTGTGTCTCCTTTTCAGTAACATAGTTTGTTCTTGTGGGAATTAATAATTAATTTTTTATGAAAATTATTTTTTTAATGTATGTATTACTAATTTTTCCCAAACTTTGTAATTTAATTTAAAATTTTCCTCTCAGTATTATTTCCTGTATGATCAAATACATTTATTATTATACAAGTTGTTTTCTGGATCTTTCTTTCCTAAAATTCTCTAATATTCTTCTGCAATTGTGAATGAGTACTCTCAAGTTTTGGGGCAAAACTAATTTTTATTTGCAATCTCTTTTGTGTTAAGTAATATTGAGACATTTCATTTTGTTCCTCTTTGTTTTACAGAGAAAATATTCTTCAGCACTTACTAAAAATATGTTAAAGTATTTAAAAATACTTATTTAAGGGTTTGTTTTTAAGACCTTCAATGTCGGATGCGGTTTTTTCCCCTTTGTACTTGTTTTATTGATATTTTAGGCATAGAATTCTAGGTTGAATATTCCTGAGAATATTAAGGTTATGTTCTGCTTCTAGCTTTTAATGCTGCTTTTACTAAAAGTCAATTCTATGCTCATCCTTAATCTTTTCCGTGTAATCTTTCTTGTCCACCACTTTACCTAGAAGTGTAATGATTCTCACTTTTGGTATCCAAAAAGAAAATAATAATTTTGTAACAGGTTTGTTCGTTTGTTACGTTCATTTATTATTTTGATCTGGGTTTTCAATGAGGCTTTTCAATCCAGAGATCTAATTTTCACTCCTTGAGAATTTTCTTGTGTTATTTTAAAAATAATTTCTCTCTCCCCATTTCAAGTTTATTTGTGCAAAAATTACCTTTATTTAGATATTAGATGCCCTAAATAAAAATTCTAATTGTGTGATTTTTTTTCAAAGTCTTTTACTTCTTTTGAAATTTATTTTTGTCTTCCAAGTCTTCTGCCAATGTATTTTTATTGTATGATCTTTTTTTTAATTTCTAAGAGCTATTTCTTCTTTAAATGTTCCTTTGTGACAGACCTTTTTACTAATTTTATCAGTGCAATATCTTTCCTTAACTCTCTGGAAATGGGAAGTACAGTTGGGTTACTTGTCATTGAAAGTTTTCTTTTGATCGTTGCATTGACTGAGTCTTCTGGGGTCCTTTTTGTCTGTTTTCATCTCAGCCTTTTGTTTTGAGGGTTTCTTTTAAGTGGTTTATGGGACACTAAAAGGCTTGGTACAGACTGAAAACAAAAAGAATTTCCAAGTACCAGGGGTCTTAGCTGTTTCATTATGAGGTTCCCCAAATGTTAATATCTATTCATTTTTTCCTCTAGAGCTCTTGCAGTTTCTTTAGGGACATATACTTTCTTTTCTGAGACTTAGTGGCAGAAAGAGGTTATAGGTCTCATTATTTAGTGTGTTTTTCAGAAAATTATGCTATGGTAATTTGTGTGAAACAGAAAAAATTCTGTGCCTGGTCAAGTAAGCGTAGGAGGGTTAGAATTTTAGATCACCCCTGTCTTGGAAAATCACTGTGTACACTAGTCTTTGAAAGACTGACTACTGTCATTTAATTTAGTGTATTCAAAATTTGTTTGACCTAAGTACATTTCATTATTTATTTATTTAATCTTTTTCGTTTTGAAAAGTGAGAAAAGAGGGACATGTGGGATTGTATACCTTTCAGGTACTAAACCCAATATATCAACAGCAACAACAGCAACAAAAAAATTTCAATGTGTAATCAATAAAAAATTTATGTGATAATAAGTTCTCCTTTGTACTAAGTATATTTTATATTTATAGCTTTTCTTAACTTGGACCAGCCACATTTCAAGTGTTCAATAGCTGCGTGTAGGTAATTGTTACCATATTGCTCAGCAAATAGCTAAATCAAAGATCTTAACTTGTTATCTTACTATATATACAAAGTGTTGTTTGTTTAAATATTTTATAAATAAAAATTTTTAAATAAGGACTTCATATGAACAATTCTAGCTTTCTAGAAGTTTTTAAAAATTATAATGTTTTGACAATACTAATATCCCCATTGGGCCAGCCTGATTAATCTGGTTAGTTTTGCTCAGTCGGTCACACTCATTTACAAAACAGTTCACACGTGGGCATTATCTCCCTGGCCTCCAAAAGTGATCTGAGTTTGCAACTCCTAATCTTTTTCTTACGAATGAGAAAACTGAGATTCAGAAAAACGATATTATTTGTCATTCAAACTATAGTTGGGTAGAGAACTAACACTAAAATCAATTGTATAATAATGCTTTCTCGGGACATCACATTATTTCCCTTGGTTGAAATACAAGTATTTTTCCACTTTAATTCACCTATTTCTTCTTTATTCCTCAATGGGCATAAGTAACAACTTCCCCAAATCTTGTCTCAGAAAACAATTAAAAATGCTCAGAATCTGGCTCTTATCTTCTTTGTCTGATAAAACCTTGATTTCAGACACGATTTGGGACTGACCCCGTGTAAGCTATATGCGGCTGGCATATTTAATAAATTTCCTCCTTTAATAAAACTTTTCAGAAACTTAATTGGACTACGTGCCTCTACAAAAACCCGCGGAATTGTGAATCGGGTACTTTACAACATTTGGTGCCCAACATGGGTCCTACAGTGTTTTGCATAACTGGCTAGAGGCACCCTGAATAGGATGGAATCTCCACGGAGCTGCTTAGGGCCCGCTTGAAAATCGAGGAGAGGCACACCACCTGAGACTTCCAGGGCTCCCGGTCTTCCTGTGGGGTCTAGACAGTTTCCAGGTAGATGCCTCTTGGTTCCAATTTTCGACAATTTGGATCATTTGGCAGAGAAATCAAAGATGGAGATTAATAAATTAAGAAAAAATGGGAGAGTGGCAAGATGGCGATGGAGTAAAGGGACATACCAACTTCCAACTCCCATAACCAAAGTGGATTATAACTTGATTTTAAGAACCATCATCAGGATAAACCAATGCTGAACTGGACTGAGAGGACTCTTCAACTGGGGAACACTGAAGAAGCCACACTGAGACTGAAGCGAAAATGTGGAAAGGGCTGCCCAGCTCCCCAGAGCTAAAGGCAGCCCGGAGAAACTCGTGTGGCGGGAAGAGAGGCTAACGGAAGGGTAGGGACCCGGGTCCCAGGAACAGATCCCCAGCCTGCAGCCCCAGAGCCTAGAAGAGGCATATGGACAGTATTTAGCTGTGAAACAGGTTAGGATACTGTTTGTGAGAAAGAGACAGTTGTCTCAGACCTAGGATTCTTCCTAAAGGGACGGTGCAAGTAACCTCTCTCACAACCACTCACCCGGGACTCCGGGAGATAGGGACAGAGGAGAGGACCAGAACAGCGGGAAGAGAGTACAGTCTGGAAGGCACAGGGAGAAAAGCTTTGAGGGACAGCCACCCTAAACCCTGGGCTGAGTCACTCCACAAATCTGAAACAATATTTCCCCTGATACCAGCAAGGGGAAGCAGTACACCAGTCAAACAGGCTCTCCTGCGGCACTTAGAGCACAGTCACTTAGGAGAAAGGAGCTTCCAGGACTACAGTATGGAGTTTTAGGGTCTGAGCTGCAGCACCCCCACCCACACTGCTGAGGGCTTGCTGGAGGGCGGGTGGCAGCAGGACGCGGAAGCGTGGTTCCATTGGCGGGGGCAGAGGCCGAGCCAGCTGGTGTGAGCTTGGTCTAGCCCAACAAGGGCAAAGGGGACGTGCAAAAGTGGTCCCGTTACTGCGGGCCTGCCTGCGACCTCACCTGTGGGGGAAAAGCAGGAGCCCGGAATGGGCAGAGATCCACCACTGGACAGGGGCAAGAGGGAGCGCAGCCACATCAAGCCTCCGAGGCTTGAAGCCCTGGACAAACCAGCTTCAAGACATACAGATGGCCAATAGGCATATGAAAAAATGCTCAACATCACTAATCATTAGAGAAATGCAAATTAAAACCACAATGAGATATCACCTCACATCAGTCAGAATGGCGCTCATCAGCAAAACAACACAGAATAAGTGCTGGCGAGGATGTGGAGAAAAAGGAACCCTCCTGCACTGCTGGTGGGAATGCAGACTGGTGCAGCCACTGTGGAAAACAGTATGGAGATTCCTCAGAAAATTAAAAATCAAACTGCCTTTTGACCCAGCTCTCCAACTTTTAGGAATATACCCTAAGAACACCATAGCACTGTTCGAAAAGAAGAAATGCGCCCCCATGTTCATGGCAGCATTGTTCACAATAGCAAAGATCTGGAAACTGCCCAAGTGTCTGTCAGAGGACGAGTGGATTAAAAAGCTATGGTACATATATACTATGGAATACTACTCAGCCATAAGAAATGATGACATCGGATCATTTGTAACAACATGGATGGTCCTTCATAACATTATACGGAGTGAAATAAGTAAATCAGAAAAATACTGAGAACAGCATGATTTCATACATAGGTGGGACATAAAAGTGAGACTATGAGACATGGACAAGAGTGTGGTGGTTACGGGGTGTGGGAAGGGAGGAGAGGGAGGGAGAGGGGGAGGGGAGGGGCACAAAGAAAACCAGATAGGAGGTGACAGATGACAATTTGACTTTGGGTGATGGGTATGCAACGTAATTGAGTGACAAGCAACCTGGAGATGTTTTCTTTGAACATATGTACCCTGATTTATTAATGTCACCCCATTAAAATTAATAAAAAAATATTTTTAAAAGATTTTTAAAAAAACAACCTTGATTTTAGAACAGTAAGAGAAGTGCATTGATGTTGAACTTTTAAAATGTGTATGGCTCTTTGCTAGCTTTAGTAAGGTTTATTTAGAATAGTCTTTTCAAAAATAAGTGCTTATCATGTATCAGATTTCTTTGATAGCAGTGTTACTGAAACCAAACATGAAGAAATTACTCTGCCTGTCATTCTTCTTAAGTAACATGAGATTGGAATAGAAAAAAATATTGATTATTTTATAGATGAATCCAGATACAACAGAGACCATATATAATTTTATTCATATGAATTTCAAGAACATGTGGAAATAATTGATGGTAGCAAAAGTCAGAAAGCGACTACCCCTGAGAGAGAAAGGTACATTAATCTAGAAAGAGCATCAGAGACCTCTGGACTGCTGTACAGAATAGATATTTCTATGTGAATGGTGATTACACACACAAAGAAACACACACACAAGCAGACATACATATAGAAATACACATATATAAATATATGCAAAAATTTATCAATCAAGATGACAGCAATTTCATAATATCTTTATGCATGCTGTACCTCACCTTGAAATATAGGAAGAAAAGGGTTGCTCCTTTGATTGATTTTTAAATTTGTTTGTTTTAATTCCCAACTAAGATATATACACCTTGACATAGGAGAGTGGAGTCAAGTAAAGTAATAAGCAACAGAGCTCAGTGAGTCCAAAGACACCAAAAGATAGAAGTATAACAATATACTCAGGGTTACTTGCACACGGATGCCAGTTATCATGCAAACGAAGTGATACATAATCATCAGACCTTATATATGCTACACTATCCAGTCATCCGGTTTAAGAAATTTTAAAATCAGATTTTACATTTGCTTCTGCCCCAGGACATTCAGATTGTGACTGATGCCAGCAAACCTAACGTGTGACAAATATAGGCAAATTGCATTTTTTCTGGTTGGTTTATTTTGTTTAAATTGTGTTAAGTACTTAAATAATTAGTTTAAACATGCTCAAAGCCAAACAAAAGCAAAAATATTGCAAAGGAAAGGAGAAAACACGTTGGCCTTTATTTTTACACCAGTGGAACACTGCACAAAATTTAGCCTGATTGACCATTGCATTTGTTTGTTCTGGAATGAGTGAAAGGCAGGCTCTCATTCCTCAGCCACCACAAATACTAAGCAGTCACCAGAATGTCGCTTGTGGTGTATTTGTGGGTTTATATTGTGTCACTTCCACTAGAATTATAATCATTAATTGCTTAAGAGTTCATTCAGTTTAAAATATTTTCCATCAAAGTCTATTTTCAAATAAATAGTTGGAATAAAATGAGAAGTAGTCAGGGGTTATTAAAGTGTGGTGTTTAGAAAGCAAACTTTAACCGTTTCATACCCTAAATTATATATTGTGCTTATTTCAAATGCAACTTACACAGTGGATTGGTTTTCATTTATGAACACACCATTATTTCTAGTCCCATACTATATGATTCATGTCGGTTATAGTACTTCAAACAATTTTTTTAAAAGGCACTGAGACAGAGACCTCACAGGCTTTGGCAGCTACTTCAGGGCTTCCCTAAAACAAACCTGTAGGGGATAGATTCCAGGAGAAAATTGTTTTGAAGCAATCATTCCCTTTCAGATGATGTTTCAACAATGTAGAGTCAACCAATTTTTCAAGTTGTATGAAGAGCAGAAAAGGAAAATATTTTTAGAGAAATTTCACTCTTTACACCTAAGTCTTTAAATATTAATTTCTTTTTCTTTACGCTTGCAGGAAGTCATAAATTGTTACCCTCTGATATAGGAAAAGAAGTAATTGAGAAGAGCCAGTTCTCTATTCCCTTGGCAATTGATCTCGCCATATTCAGAAACTGTTTATATAAATGGGGTGTTTGCGTTCTAAGGTTTATTTACAGATTTTGCCAGATGAGCACTGTACCCAGTAAACTGTAATTATGGATATCCAGCTGTTACCAGAAATCTTGGTATGCACAGACTTGGAGCCTAAGGCGTGTTTAAGAAGCAGCTACTGCTAAGCTGAAAATAATATCAACTATTAAAAAATGGTAAGCCCATTGAGAAATGGCTGCTGATTCATGAAGACCATAGAATTATAGAGGTAAATGTGCTCTTAATAACTCCTCCCATTTTCTTTCTCCACTTCAGGCTCAAGTGGACTATACTTAAATGACCTTAAATAGAGGAGACTAAAGACCAGCTATTACAGTAATCGAACAACCCCCTCTAGGAATGTATTATGATATTTTACCACCCTTCTTTTCAGAATATTTTTTCTTATTTATAATCAAAGGACCTCTGGCTACAGTTGAAACATGACGAGGTGTATGATTTTTCTACTTTTTTGAGGAAATGGAATATTTTCTGACCTTGCTTTTCATATCCTAGACCTCTAACCTCTAAAACAAGAGAAACCCTTTGAAGGTCAGAAGGGGTAAGGCTGGTTAGCTCCCCACCCACCTTCACCACCATCGCTACCCACCCTCCACACACAAACAAGCACAGTCACTCACCTTTTCAGTCTTTTTCTGGGCATACCTACATGGTTTTATGTCCCAAACATAATTGACTATTTCCCTAATTCTTGGTTTAGAAAAAAAAAAACCACGCTAATTGAAGTTAAACTAAACTTGTCTGAGCAATCGACAGTATTGTCTCTGAGCTACTATATAAGTGACCATCAGCTGGTAAAGTATCAGAGTCAAGGATCAAGACAGGAACCCAGTAATAAGGACAAGAGGACCAAGGAACTCTGAGGCAGAGCCTAGCCTCCCAAGCTGGCTGGAATGCAGAAGCAGACACAGTGAAAGTGGATTTAGCTCTGTACCTAAGGCTGAGGCACGAGAGCAGCTTAAATACCATCTGTCGCTTGCTTCAGATCAGGATTCAGAACAAAGAGAATAACAGTGAGCTTGTTGGCATGGATGCCATTGCTATCACATAAAAAGGCAGGGGAGAGCCAGTCTAGAAAACCTGTCAGAATTGTCTACGAAGTAACAAAAATATTCAATATCCAATTGGGTTGCTGTATAAGTAAGAACTCAATAGAATATTATATAGTCATTCAAAATCATGACTATGAATATATAACAGCATGAAGACATATTACAATATCACATATTTATTTGGTAGGGCTATCATAACAAAGTAACACAAAGGGGGAGGGGTATTAAACAATATAAATTTATTCTATCACAGTTCTGCACATTAGGTGCTCAAGATCAAGATGTTAGCAAATTAGGTTTCTCCTGAGTCCTCTCTTCTTGGTTTGCAAGATGGTCATCTTCTTGTCATGTGCTCACATGGTCTTTCCTCTGTGTGTATGCATCTCTGGTGTTTATGTGTCCAAATTTTTTTTTATTACAACACTAGTTAGATTGGATTAAGGTCACACTAACAACCTTATTTTAAATTTATTACCTCTTTTAAGGACCTATCTCTAAATACAATAACTTTCTGAGGTATTGGGGATTAAGGCTTCAGCACATGAATTTTGAGCAGACACAGTTCAACCATTGACATAAGCAGAAAGAAAGCAATGTACTAAAAACAGTGAAAATGATGTGGGCTGAAGCAGTTACCATAAGACTTCTTACATATTAGTTCTTTTTATAGATTACAAGGTCACTATTTAAAGAGAAGAAAGCAAAGATTCAGAGTATTTAAGTAATCTGTCAAAGCACTCACAATTATTAGATATATAATTGGGGTTTTAAACACTAGACACAAATTGAACTTTTATATTCTTTCTACCATGCTAGGTTGATTGTTAGGTTGATGGAGTTGTGATAAGTTAAGATAGTTGTCTGGTGTGTATATTTACATATATACTTATATACATATATATAGAGAGGGAGCAATTATTATTTTACAACAAATAAAAGGAAGAGAAATAAGAAGATATAGTTGGAAATTAAATATATGTCAAGACACATTGCTTAGTGTTAAAAGGTCATTGTGGGTGTGTAAAAAGAGTAAGACGCAGTCCTTGTTCTTAAAGAGAAGGAAAATGAATGTGAAAATGTATAAACCACTATGGTTAAGAAAAGTTATAATAACCACATAAAGGTTCTGAGAACATAGAAGCTAATTTGCCTATTCATAGTATGCGTACAACTAAATTTTTGTAAAGCCATCCACAGTTTCTTTACATTGTGTATCAGTATGCATTCATTAATTCATTAGTTCAATTATATTTCTTTTGCATCAACCATGTTTCAAACATAGGTTTATAACCATGAATAAACAGACAGGGTTGCGCAAAATTAGGTTTAAAGTTGTTCATATGGAAAAATAATTCAATAATTAATAAATAATTATACAAGAATAAACACTGTGTTTTGTGTACTCACAACCGTAAACCTACTGTTACCCCGCCCTGTGTATAGATGTTTGGAAGAGAGTGTTTTCAAAAGTGTAGTGAAGACTATAGTGCTTAGAAACTTTTTAGAATCCTTGTTTAAAAACACAGATTTCTGGGCCTTCTTCCCAACCTACTGAATCAGTTTGTCTGTGGGTTGGGCTTGGAAGTCTCTATTTTTAGGAGCTCACCCTCTAACATTTGTGATCCGCTGGCCTATAGGGAGAATCAATCAATGCGATGGGTCCTGAAGTAGCTTACTGTTGCTGCACACCAAAGTACCTCAAAACTTACAGCTTAAAACAACAAATACTGCGAGGTCACAGTGTCTGGGGTCAGGAATCTGGGCACAACTTACCTGGGTGACTCTGCCTCAAAGTCATGCACAAAGTCATCGGGCTGCTATCTGATGCACAGGCTCAAAGAAAGAAGGTCGGGTTCCTTAGAGGACTCGCCCTGGTGTTGGGGGGTTCAGCCCCTGGGGAGTGGTGGGACTGAGAGCCTCAGCTCCTTCTCTGCTGTTCATTTCCTGCCATAGAGACCCCTCCATAGGGCGGCTCAGGACATGACAATGAGAGAGGGCGAGCAAAATAGAAACCGGAGTCTTTGTTCAACTAATATTAGAAATGTCACCCCACCACATTTGTCATATTAGATTTATTAGAAGCAAATTACTAGGTCCAGCGTATGCTCAAGGGCAGGGACCCTGCAAGGACAAGAACAGCGGAATGTGGGGAGGATTGCGAGCCATCGTACAGGGGTCCACCACACGTCCTTCACTTAGACACAGAGGGTCAGAAAATAGCATCTAAGCTCAGCCCTGAAGGATGAGGAGCTAGATAAACCGGGAAGAAAAGAGAAGGCGAAGGATGATGCCAGAAAATGAGAAAAGCAGTAGGAAAGCCCAGAGTTCAGTGACCTCGGGGACACCTATTTGTCTTTTAGAGGTCTCAGTTGTGTCCAAAAAACATATTGTTTGTACTTACTTCTGGGAACTCAAGAATAACATTTCATCTCTGCAAAAAAACAGAATCTAGGGAATCATTTTTTAATCAATGACATTCCAACTCTACCACAATCTTTCATGAAACCAAAACCTGATTAGTTTTTGTTATTAATAAAATATTTTCAGGCATGAAAATATTTTTTAAATCTATTAGTAGATACAAGCTGTGTTGTCTTTTAGTCTGTCTTTGTTGTGAGGGCAGCCTTTCCCTCAGAATGAGTCTGACCTTCTTTACCCCATTGTAGCCTTAATTCTCTGTCATGCAAACATAGCTCAGGTGTAGGTCACAGATTAAAAATAAATAATAATAATTAGTGCATATTTGTACTCTTTGTTGCTGACTGAAAAAAATTCCTCCCCGCAGAAGCACAAAGACTTGCTTTTCTTTTATCCTCATCTGAGTGGTGTGTGGATTGAAATAAATGCATTTGGACTTTTCAGTACTGTATCATATAACTCATATTCAAAGTGGGGACTTGTGGTGTCTTGCAAAATGCTCTGACCTCACATCTGGGCTGCTAGGTTTTTTCTGGTCTCAGTGTGGCCACTGATGTGATGAGTAAGCATGGGTGATTCAATTAACTTTGCAAGGCCTGTTTTCTGCTCTGGTTAATGAAGAGTTTGACTGAGACCAGTATTTCTAAAATTGTGGTCCCTGGTCCAGTGTGTCAACATCACCTAGGACCTAAAAAAAAAAAAAAAAAAAAAAATGCAAGTTTGAGAGCTTACTACAATCCTATTGAATCTGAAATTCTGGGGGTGGGGTGCAGGACTCACTCTTTTAACAAGTGATCCAGTTTATTCTGATACATGAATACATTTGAGAATCACTGACTGAGATAATCTCAGGTCTTTTCCAGCCTAAAATCTGTAAGAGATATAAACTTAAAAAACTATTGATTGATTAATCTTAGAGAGAGGGAAAGGGAGAGAAAAAGAGAGAAAGGGAGAAAGAGAGAAATATCAATTTGTTGTTCCACTTATTTACAAATTCATTGCTTGATTTTGCTGACCAGGGATCAAACCCTCAACTGTGGCTTATTGGGATGACACTCTAAACAACTGAGCTAACCTGTTGGGACAAGATTTATAAACTTTTAAGGATAACAAAAAATAATAAATATAGTAAATTTTTCAACAACAAAAAATTAAAGTTTCTTTTGGGCTACCCATGGAAAATAAAAGTTATCATAGAATGTTCTATCACATAATCATTAGGAGAGACAGATCTGTACATATCATTATTTTAACCCCTGTATTATACAGACAAGTAATACCAGGTCTAGGTAGATTCGACACTTAGACCCAGGGTCACAGAGCAAATGAATGGCAAAGCCAGAACTCATATCCAGGAATACTGATTCTCTTTTTAATGCCTTTTCTTCTCTACAAACTATTACTACCCTTGTTCCAATATGTTTGAATTTAGATGCAACAGTTTGCTCACACATGTTCTCTATAAATGGAAATCAACCATTATTTATTTATAAGTGTTTTGACTCTCTTTTACCTCTAGTATTAATGTTCTTTTTTAAAGAGCAGATCCATATAGAATGCAAATATGAGTACTTTGAGAAACAGATATAGATGAGTTCCATGAATTACTTTCCTTGACTCTCCTATGCATGCTAATTCCATTTTGGCTGTGTGCCTACCACTAAAGTTTCCTAAAGTTTTCATTCAAACTTTCATCTATAAAATTGATAGTGCCATTAAAGTAAGGGGACACAGGCATCGAGGGTTCAGTAATTACTATTAGATCTTTGGTGGTACTAAAAATCATCCTCCTCTTAAAATATATAACAGGTAGTAATGGCTAATGGCCTAATTCACTTCTAGCTTTTATCAATGAGTTGTAAGAATATTATTAAAAGTGCAATCAACAGAAATATATTTTGTGAGGTTGAGAAAATCCCAGGCCAAAATAGACTTTCTAACCCCTTCCATAAATTGAAAAAGATATTAACTAGATGCTCATGGCCACTGTCCTCATTTGAGATCCCATCACCTTTGTCATAAGACTCAAGCTTTTAACCTTTGTGCCCTGCCAAATTCCTGCTTTAGTAATTCAATTCTGTCTACCTGAATCTCCTTCTAATTTAAGATAGGTAAATGACTCTTCACTTCCTCTTCTAAATTAATTTTATAGCTTTATAGTTCATTCCATCAGCATTCTCTCTTTCTCTAATAGTTATCATTGCTACTCTATATCACCTCCCTTAATATAAAATTAAGATAGATAGATAGATAGATAGATAGATAGATATAGAGATATATATATAAATACAAATGCATATGGTCTAATGTATCCTCCCTGGCTTTATGAAATCTCAAAACATTATTTGTAGGACAGAAATACTTGACAAGGTCGTCAGTTTATTTTAAAACTTTCCACTAAAATTCACTTTCAGTAATCCACCTTTTCTTTCTTTTGTTTGGAAATGTGACTATCTTTTTTTATCTGAGTCCTCTCTCTTTTTTACCTAGATCACTGCTCAACAACTTGTTAGAGTGTGTTAGAAGATATTTCTGGTCTTGGGAATATCATGTTAGCAATGAGACCAGTCCCTGCACCAGTGTCTGGAGGAAAGAACAGAGGCAATGTGGATTGCAAATGAGGTCACTTGGTTCTGGTCTTAGCTCTTAGTTCGGTCAATAACTAATGTACTCCCTGGCCGAAAGCATTTAAATTCCATGGTTCTTTATTTCTCCTTCTATAAAGAGAAAATCATTGCTATGATTCCTTTTAGCTCTCCCATTCATTAATTTCATACACTGAGCCCAGAAGTGATATTGGAGTCCAGGGGTTTCTTCAAGAAACTTCATGGACTTTATTGGAGAGAGAAGTGCTTACTAAACAATGTAACTGCCCATGTTCCAAGGCCTCCAACCCCACCTGACACATCACAACTCCTATTGCATGTCAACCGCCATCTTTCTTTTATATACAGAGAGTCCAGGTAAGATTTAGTTAGAGTGGATAGGGAGAGTTCTAATGCTAACAATTCTTTTTGAAAACCTTGTGCTACAACATAAAGAAAAATCTAGTAGTGAGGATAGTTTACTGAGATATAGTAGAGGAATCATTCACATCATGACCTTCTTTTAAGAGTCAAGGTGCTCTTTATTCTTACCACATTGTAAAAGCTTTAAATTGTTTTATATTCTAGGTCAGGGGTGGGCAAAGTTTCTGTCAGAGGTCAGCTCTGCAGGCCTGCAGCCTTGTTTTTTGTCATGGCCAGTCTGCTGTTGTTATAAGAAAGACATAGGCCATAACTGAGCAAATGGGTGTGACAGGATGGACTTGACCTGTGAGCTGTGGTTTCCTGACCTCTGATAGAGATAAAAGAATGCACCTTTTAAAACACTGAGGCATGCTTGCTTGTCAGAGAAAACTGTTTGAAACTGTTATAAAAATGTTTAGTATTTTTAAGTGACTATAGAAAAGATTGTTTTCTTTTAGTTGTATTACTGTTTTCTTAAAGGTTAATATGTAAAGTAAAAATAATTACTTTTCAAAATATTAACTCATACTTTATTATCTAATATATCCTTCAAATTTCTCTATAAGTTTTAATTTTTTATTTTGCAATTAAATTTAATGGGGAGACAATGATCAATAAGAGCACACAGGTTTCTGGTAAACACCTTTATAACATTTGAACTGTTGATTGTGTTGTGTGCCCATCACCCAAAGTCAAATCATTTTCTGTCATCATAGATTTGTCTCTCTTTACTCCCCCCCACACTCCTTCCTTGAGATAACCATTTCACTTTTGTCTATGTCTACCAGTCTTGGTTTCATATCCCACCTATGTGGGATGTATATAAAAATAATTCTTTATTTTCTATGCTCATCTTACTTTCAATTCCCACAACACACAATTCTAAAAAATTCCAAAATGAATTAAATTAATGTTGATTCTTATAACTTTTTAATACATGGTTGTTTCATATTTCAATAATAACCTTCCATTAAATGTCTCACATTAAAATAGTGCATCAAAAGATCAACTGTACAAGTATTTGCTGCTGTAAAATTATAGTTTTTAAATAGTTTCATTATGTTTAACATGTCCCTTGATCTTTTATTTTGTGTTTTCTTCAGTTTCTAGGAAAAATCTATGGCTTTTCATGGGGGGAAATCATTTTTAGCTTCTGAGAAGACATTAAGACAAAATTTGTTTGTATTTGGCATATATTATATTATTTTTTGTTGATTCATTTGTTAGTAGCCAGATCAAATTTCATAGACATATTCATTTTTTAATCTGTTTTGATGATTGTGTAGGATCATGACTCTTGGTATCAAAAAGACCTATCCAAATGTTTCAACTCTTTGATAGAACATTAATACTTCTGAAAAATACATTATGGTGTACATGGTAGACAATAAATATGTATTAAATTAACGAAAGATAAATTTCCTAATAGCATTGTAAAATTAATGTTGAGCAGGACACAGCCAAACCAAAGGCCTGATAACTTCATCTTAAAACCAAGTAGTCTTATTAACTTTATATTATTTAACTCAAAATATAAGCATATAAGAAGTAAAATAAAAACTAAAGATATAATTAAACCAAACAATAGTATAAGGTTTTTTTCTTGTAATGTAATTCTGATAACAGCCAACTGAAAAATGGAAATGTGGTCATTATAGTATTTTGTCTTCCTTAATTAGTTGACTAAGCTGGCTGCCACAAATTGAGTAAAAACAGAAAAGGAATTACTTAAATCCCTCTGACTAATTGTCAATAGGAAAAAGGCATGCGACGAGGTTGTTAACTAGGTAGCAATTCCATGCCTCCAGCCCATAGAAATATAAACCTCTAAGGGCACCTACTTTACTCCTCAGCTCAAACCTGAAATGAAGAGCGCTGTGATCACCCGTGAACTGAATTGAAACTACAACTCGACCTCACGCACGAAGACAGTGTTATTTGGAAACTGGAGCAGAGTTCAGATCTGTGACCGCTCATGTTTGACAAGATATGTTTACAAGAGCAAAGTAAACTGCAAAATAGCCACCACCAACTCCAGCGCCACCTGTATCTGCTCCCTGCTCCTCCCACTGAGAGGTAGAATCTATTTTTTCCTCCTCTTGTATCTGGGTTTGCCTAATTACTTACTTTCACCAATAAAATGAGGAAGATGTGACATTGTGCCAGACCCAGCCTACCTCTGTTTTTAATCTGTGCAAGCTTGGAGCCACTGTACAAAGGGGCACAATTAACCTGCCAGAGAGAAACCCCTTAGAGAAAGAAAGGCCCTAGACTTCCAGCTGTTTCCAACAGAACCCCAGGCATTCCAGTGAGTCTGTCATGAACTGCCCCACACCCTGCAGAATGTGCTCCCTGCTGAATGCAGCCAAGTGGGTGTCCTCGGCTGCCACCATGAGTTGCGATAGAACTGCCCAACTGAGTCCACCCAGTGAAGAGAATTGTGGAATACAAGAAAAAAATAAATCAGTAAGTCTATTCTGTTACAATAGAGAACAGAGAAGTTACCACCGTGTTTCTACTTTGCAGCTTACACTTTGGTGGCCGTCCCTCTATTATTCCGAAAACCAGCCTATTGTATGAAACTCAAATGCATTTTGTTACAGCTACATTTATTTTCCTACCACATGACTGAATTTTTCAATTCACACACACACACACACACACACACACACATTTATGACACAATAGTAATGTTTAGAATCGATCAGGATTCATATGTACTCACCAATGCTGTTTTTATTGTCTCATTTGTTCTCTTCAAGGTGTCTGTTTAGTGTCAAAGTTAACTTCTCTTATGATTATTTTCAAACTGATGGTAGCAAGTGCCAGAGAACTCTGCTATTGCTGCAACAATTTGTACCCTAAGCAATTAGCAGTAACACACATTCGCCAGAAAACAAACCAAAAAACAGAGCTGCTATGCTTTTGTGTGTATACTCAGGTGGAAATGTGTGTGCTTTTTAACCTTCCATCTACTACAATTAAACTTGTCCATGCTTGTTGTAATCTTCTGATTTGGAAGGCTTAAAATAAAATTTAGCTGGCTCAATCCCCAGAATGTCTAAACTTTTTTCCCAGCTCTAAGAAGAATGAAGTTTACACCCTCTGTACACATCTGTCCCCCATACTCTCGCAGTAAGCTCCCCCCTCCCAACCCCACCATTAATCCCTTAGGTTTCTTCTTGCCAAAGATGTTCTGCTGTTTGATAGAACACTAATCTCCGAGAATCTCAAAGTATCAGTTTACCTGTAAACGCCCAGAAACTGTCTCCATCCTCAGCCTCAACCCCTTTTATGTTTTCTTCATCTTTGAACAAATGCATTGCTTTCTGTCTGAGAATGAGGCTTACATTCTGTTGTGGTTAGGAGGGATACTGACCTGAAGGCACACGGTTCCTTCTTAAGTGAAAGAAGCAAGATCAACATTCAGAATCACTCAGTGACAAATATCAGTTGGTAGAAGAACAGGTCACCCCCATGGGCAGGAAACTTGGGTAAGCTCAGAGAGAAATCCTTTGTTACATTAACCTGGAGGCTTTTGCCAAATAAAAATAAGTCTCGGAGAAAGAAATAAAAGGCAGAAGTGTGCAAGTAAAATGTAACGGGGGAAGCGTTCGCTTTCAATATTAATCTCCTGTCACGGTCCTACATGGTGGTAACAGGAGAAAGGGGCAGTGCGATTGACGGTATTAGGGCTCCAACTTGGGGCAATTTATTACCAGGAAAGATGTCGAGCTGTGAAAACGGAAAATCTTAGTCCTTCCACAAACGCAGGGTCTAAAGCTGCAGTAACCCTTCCCTGGGGAAGTGTGGACAATATACTAGAATCCCACCATGTACAGCTAAAGGCTCGGACCCTATATATAGAACATAGCCAATTGTTAACTGTAATGGGTGGCACAGTCCTTATACTTCAACCTAAATGACAATCATATAAATCCTTGTCTCTGACCAGAATGGCATTCTTACGTTCCCTAGCTTCTTCATGCATAACCTCGGGCTCACTGGTCATGTGCGACTTGAGAGTGTCCAGTGTGCCCTTTGTCCCAGTCATAGCAACACCTACCATCCCCGTCCCATGTCTGTGTGGCTCAGCGCTGCCGAGAACCTTGGGGTTGACTTCAGTCTGAGGCTGATGTTGTACTTCGACGTTTACTAATGCGGCTCAGAAAACGCCATGATCTAACTACCATGTTTAACAGCATTTTGATGTTTGCCAGACCGTCGGTGATCAGCCCACCGCATGCAGTTTTTCACGCTCTGTAGGCTGATGGGAAGGCAGGAAAATTTTTAAAATATGATTTATGTGAAATTTCAGAGTCTGCATATGTACATGGCATGTACATTAGTGTGGTGACTTCACAGAGACGCAACCTGGCTCGAGGTCCGGGACGCCATCGATTGTGTAAGGTGGGAATGATCTGTCAGTAATGTGACATGTGGTGACAGTAAGGCCATATGTACTAATGCATTCCATGGAAGGAGAAAGGCCTGGAAAGAAGGAAAAGAGATAGGCAAACTAATGGAAGGGGGAAAAGAAGAACTGTTTTTGAAATGGAAATTACAACCGGTTAGAGATGCACCCAGATTTGGGGCTCTTGCCTCCCTCTTGGCTGCACATGACTCCGGTGAGACCACACCCAGACTACTGCACTGAGTCCTGGGTACCTGAGTCCCCCCAGTACTTGGACTGAGTTCAAAGGAGATGATTAAAGGAATGGGAGGATTGGAAGTGATTGACTGATGAGAAAAGATTAAAGGAGCCAAATCAAGGAACCTGACTGAGCAATTGCTGAGGGGCAAAACGACAAAAGCTACAAATACCTGGAATGTGCACACAGCGAGTAAGGAAAACATTCCTCGATACAAATTAGCAGGGGAACATTTCGGCTGTGAATTAGAAACGTCTTCTGAAAGTGTTCAATTAGCCAACTGATCACTAAGTAATGAAAGGGGAGGCTGGATGGGGGTGGGGAGGAGCGTCTTACAAGCAGACGGAATGCGTTTCCAGAAGGCATCTGGTAATGAATTCTCCAACACTTGGAAGGCATCCTGGCCTGGACAACCTATCAGAACAGAATTCCAGCCATCAAGACAAGTTAAATTACAAATTGCATTAATGACATTAATTTGTTCGATCTTCAGAAAGGTAACTGGTAACTGTGGGGGGAGGGCAGCAGAACCCTTCAGAAATAGTAAGATTCAAAAAAGCTGGGTTTAATGTCAAATACTTTGCTACACATTATAACATGGAAATTAAATGCATAGCATCTCAGTGAACTTAATGAGGTGAGCAACAACTGCTAAGACTTCTAATAAAAAGTGAAAGTAATTAAAAAAAGACATTTCTTGAAAATGTCAGGCTCCAGTAATGAGAACCAAACCTGCTTTGAAGCTTTCAAACAAGTCATTCTGATGACCTAAAAGGGTCCCTTTTGCTTGAGGAAGTCATTTTTTACTTGTCCTCCTAAAATTCCTAGTGCAGCCTTGCTGATAAAAGTGTGCTAAGTTTTCCAAAGAAAGTCTCCCCTATTTAGAACCTCAGAAGAAAGGTTATAGAAATCTTAGATACAATTTACGTAATCATCAACCAAATACCATGTAAAGCATCTTAATATAAGTGTTGGATCAAATTACTCCTTAGGATGATTTTTTTCCCTTCATTTTTAGGAAAGGTTGAGTTTATAAAGAGTTTCAAAGAATTCAATGAACTACAATAATCAAATAACTTTAGGCATGAGATCCAAAACTTAGCTGTATATCTTTAACTTAATCTTTCTGTAATTATGTAAAATTATGGACAAATGGGAGCTTTTATTTTTTTTGATAGACTTTATTTCTTACTAGTTTTTATTGTCCTCGAGCCTCATTTTTCTGATAAGCTGGACAGTTCTCCCTATGATAAGCTTTGCCCTTTGCCCCCATTAACTGTGCACACCCCCTAATTTGCTCCGTGTTAAAGTTTACAAGCGTCCTCTACCAGAATTAATAATCATGAGCCAGCTTTAATTTGAAATTGCAAAGTCCTGTGCTGCAATAAACAACCCCAAGATTTCTTCCAGAAGCATTTAATAATCTGTTTAATCGTGCTGGCAGACACAAGTAGGGTTAATTTGGAGTCTGGCTAATTCCCTTCTGTTGCCACCGCTTCCTTCTCAATAACCAGTAAGCAAGCAAGCAAACAAACAAACAAAAAGATGTCTGGACATAAAGAGAGCATTCCTTTGCGAGTACAATTAATTATGTTTTAGTTTCAATTTATTACGTTCTATTTTTTCCTCCCATTCTCCTTCTTCATCTTTCTCCAAAGAACCGTATCAAGTCTGCAGAGCTGAACCCCCTTCACGGAAGTATCTGTCACAAAGGGGTGTCTATTTCCATCTGCGCAGGAATTTCAGCTGCCCTCTCACGGGGTACAGTTCCCTTGGCCAGCCATCGTGCTTCCACGCAGAGCACGAGCTCTAAACGTGCAGGGAAGCCCAAGCAACCCTCCCAGACCCTCCCCCAAACCGCTGCCCTAGATCTTGAAGTGGAAGAGAGGCCAGCCAGCGATCAGGAAAGAGGCCACAGGATCTGAAAACCGAGTGGGATCAGATATATTGGAGAAAGTTTTCCAAGATCAAGTTCCCGAAATGGCCATCATTCATCCGCGGTGAGAAAGAGAAAGCACACGTGTGCTCACCGGGCCTGCCAAGGCCTCTCAAGTTACGCGGAAACCTCTCCTTGTACGTCTTTTGTGCTTCTTCAGGGAATATCTTTTTATATGACAATCTTTCCTTCTCACATAAAAATTCAATAACTTATCAATGTATTAATTACCATCTGTGACTTGCCTAGGAGTGGTGAGAATAGACAAAGGACTTTTTTTGTTCTTTATAATTTCAAAGTTGCATGCAGAACACCTTGTTTTTATTACCTTTAATTAGCTTAATAATCTTCACATACCCTTGTTGAATAACTGCTAACTTCATGTGTTGCCATAATGCATTTTTAAATTACTGCTTTAAAGAATTCAGTGCTGATTTTCAGTTTCCGCTCCCTGTATTAATTATCTATAAATATGTGAGAGATTTCCTTCAGTAGATTTTCACAATCTCCTTATTATCCCTATATAGACACTTTAAAGTGCTACAACAATTCAAAGTTCACCATCCCTGTAATTTACTCAACCTTATAATTGATATTTATAAGCTCAGCAAACCGGGAAAGAAAGAGAAATATTAGCCAGCCCATCTCAAGTTCAGAGACCTTTAATTTGGATGTAAGTGTCGAGAGCTTGTTTTCCTGAGACAACAGACCCGCCTCCCATTGTGCTCAGAGACTGCCGCTTGGGACACAGTTTCTCCTTTGGAGCAAGAGCGGATTTCCCTGAGCTCATTCATTCCTGTAACAAGTTCCAATTGAAAAGTGAACAAACCAGTTTTTGAGCTGCGTGCTGGGGATGGACAGTTGGACTCTCTTTAGAGCGTGAACAAGAGTAGAATAAAAAACAAAATGCGGCCTAACCTGTGGTGGCGCAGTGGATAAAGCATTCAACCTGGAATGCTGAGGTTGCTGGTTCAAAACTCTGTGTTTGCCGGTCAAGACACATACAGCAACCAAGAAACAACTAAAGTGAACCAATTATGAGTTGATACATCTCATGATGCCCCCTACCCAACCATAAAAACAATAAAAAACAAACTGCGTAAACCTTAGCTCTGCCACTTATTTATTTGCTATATACTCAGGAGGTGTCACTTGCTGTCACAAAACCTCTATTTACGCATTCATGAAATGGAGGTGATACAGGCTCAATGTAAAGCCAAGCCCTATGGTGAGGAACTGAGACAAAGCAGACACTGTGCTTTGAAAGAAGCAGAGTGCTAGAAAATGCAAAGTTAGGATAATTAATGCTAGTAATCTGGGAGGGTTCTGAGGGCGTGCCTCATTGGGGCTTCCCTAAATTGAGCAGCAGGAACACTACCTGGGAAATTTAGTTCCTATCCAATCCAAGACCGTGGAGTAGACCCAGCACTCTGTTTTCGCACGTCCTCCAGGTCATTCTGATGCATGCTGGTTGAGGAAATAGTACCTAGCTTTCCTATGTGATCTACCAAAGTTGTTTCAGGTTTGATCTACCACCTAGAGTCAAAGAGGAAGAAAGAAAATACAAAAGTCTGTTTTCCTTCATCTTCCAGGGGCAGTGATAGTGGATGGTGGTTAAAAGTTGTGTCCTACCATCAGACTACCTTGCATCAAATAGTTGGGTGATTATTGGCAGGTTACCTAATATACAGTGTGTCCGTAAAGTCATGGTGCACTTTTGTCCTGTGACCTGTCAAAAGTGCACCATGACTTTACGGACACACTGTATATTGTGAAGAAAAGGGCTAATTCATAAGAAACACGGTGTTTGGAACATAGCAAGCGCTCACAACATGTTAACTATTATTATTCTGTAAGGTTTGCTTTCTGGCCAGCCCACAATGGAATATTTGACCCAAATGATTGTCTAACTATTTAAATAAAATGGGAATAAAGAAAATACTGTCTACTAGTTGGGGTATGTATAAATATATACTATCCAAACTATATATAGTTCTTCTACGCAGACCCGGGCAAACCCCAATGGCAAATTCGCAGAATAATTCCAGTCTTCCCAGCATACAAGTACTACAGCAAACTGCACTTCCCTTTCATATGTTGCTCTGACCCTGCAGGCTTATAAATCCCCACCGTGCTTCTCTGTCGATGTGAAACTTACCTATCCACCCAGCCTGTAAGGAATGGGAGGCAGAATCAAAGGAGAAAAAGTAAGTCAGAATAGCTGGTTATTTTTATGAACATGTACCATCAATTTCAAGCAGACAGCAGAGCCTCCCTTTAGAGAAAATAATCTTTAAGGATTCACTATTTAATGGAAAGCAGGTAGTCATTAATTTCATTATAAAAAACATACAACGTATATTCATTAATCTATGTGTGAGGGGCTCAGAATTTTCCAGGTGCAATGCTCATTACTGGCATTAAATGCACTGCCGTTGCCAGAAGCAGACAGTGAAATAATGCAAATAAACCCATGTGCATGGAAAAAAGCCTTGGGAAATCTCCTAGACACTGCAATTACGGTGAGATAGACGGCAGCTCTTCTGAAGGAGAAGAATAAGGGAATCAAGGGCTTTCAATATGGCTTCGTGAAGGATTATTCAAAGATCTAAGAGCAAAAAGAGAAGCCCTGCAGGGGAAATGGAAAATGCAGGTTGGAACCAGAGAGACTAGAGGGAGGATAAAGACAGAAAAAGGATGTCAGAGTGGTGGAGGCTCGGTCGGTAGCATTCTCTTCCAGACGAAAGAGGGAGACGGGGTAGGAGAATTGCCCCTCAAACGATACAGCCGGCTCTCAACTTGCTAGCCAGCTCTGCTCCTCAGTTCATTTGTAAGTCATCAGGTTGAAACTCCGAAAACCTTTTCCCATGGAAACATTATTCATGGTGGTTTGGCTTTCTGGACAGCCCACAATAAGGTATTTAACCCAAAATGAAATTGAATATAGAACCTAATCCTTAAAAGTATGATTTCAACTGTGTCTAACCAGCATTTTTAATAATGTGTCTTTGGGAAAACAGTTCAAGTTCAAGAGTGGGATGCACTGAATAAGTTATGAGCCTGGCCAGCAACTTAGCCTATGTGTTCCCTGAGCCTAGCCTCTTCTTCCCTCAGATGACCTCATGACTACCCAAATTGCTCATTCTCAGGGAGGTCATTCCGGACCAGCTTATTTAAAATTTCAACACCCTTCCCCTTGCCCCCACACTCCTTAATTCTCTACTCTGTTTTATTTTTCTCCACTGCACACCATTTGACATACTGTATAGAAATATATTTACTTATTTGTTTGCTTATTGATTGCCTCTCTTGTTAGAATGTAAGCTCCATGAAAGCAGGGATTCTTGTCTATTTGCTCATTGATGTGCTATCAGTGGCTAAAGCAGCATCTGATACTCAGTAGGCAACCAAAACATCTATGTTGAACTTAATTATTTTCTTGTTTTATCTATATATTAACTGTAATTTGGAGAGCTGGATCTGGAACGAGGGCCAGGTAGATTCGTCTGGATCTATGTAATGCACAACAGAAACTGAGCCTCTAAATCAGTCTTCCCCAAATGCTCTGAATGGGAAAGAGAACTTGTGTGGATAGGGGAAGCGGTGGAGGGAGTAGGCAGGGGGTGAGGAGGAGAGAATCTTTGAATTCCCTACTGAGCATGAAAGATTTCTGGCCAAGCTGTAAAAACTCCTAAATTCTTCTCTTCTCTGTGATACTTACTAGCCTGTGACCTTGGAAAAGACATTGATTCTCCAGAATCCTGATTCTCACTCTTACAGAAATAAGATGCTCTTTCTACCCTGCAGGGATGTTGGTGAAGATCCACTAGGTAATATACGTAAAAGTGTTCTGCAGACGGTAAAGTATATCCTTAAAATAGAAATAATGTTGACAAACAGTTGTTTCTACAAATAACTAGGGTGATTTAATCTGCAGTGATCTTTGGTGAAATGTTAGGGCTGTATGTTTCTGAATTGCCAATCTGTAATCCTTAGCTCAATAATCAGCAAATGAAAAGCAAGTAGAAAGACTGAGGTAAAATGTTTGTACAACTGATAGTTTTGATAAAGGGGAAACAAGAATTTGGGAAAATATTCAATCACTATCTGATTAAAAAAAAAACATCTTTTAATTGCAAAATTATATCTTAGCTCAAAAATAACTTTCTCAGGGAAGACTTCCCAGACATAGTCCTACTTGTTTATCTTTCTATCTATCAAAAAGTTAATCTCTCCTTACTCATAACACCCATTTTCTTTTTCTTTAATGGCCTCTAACACAATGGGTAATTATATGGTAAAACATATAATTTATTTGTTTACTGAGCAGCTCTCTCCATCAACCCCATCCTACAAGTTCCATGACCACAGGACCTTTTTTTTTTTTACAGGGACAGAGAGAGAGTCAGAGAGAGGGATAGATAGGGACAGACAGACAGGAACAGAGAGAGATGAGAAGCATCAATCATCAGTTTTTCATTGAGACACCTTAGTTGTTCATTGATTGCTCTCCCACATGTGCCTCGACTGCGGGCCTTCATCAGACCGAGCCACCCCTTGCTGGAGCCAGCGACCTTGGGTCCAAGCTGGCGAACTTTGCTCAAGCCAGATGGGCCCGCATTCAAGTTGGCGAGCTCGGGGTCTCGAACCTGGGTCTTCCACATACCAGTCCGACGCTGTATCCACTGCGCCACCACCTGGTCAGGCACCACACGACCATTTTTGTCTTGCTTACAAATGACTCTCCAAAACATAGCACAGTACCTGCTATACAGCAAGCACTCAATAAATATTGATTGTGTGATCAAATTAATGAGTAGGTAAATGAATGAATGAATGAACAATGACTGAAAGAAGACATAAAATCATACACAAGTACATACACATAAGCTTGAAAGTCCGGGTTTTCAGTCTTCCTGGATCCACCTGGCAATTTCTTCTAAGCATGGGATGCTAACGAAATATACTGGTGTTGAATTTTTGGCAAAGAAAAATATCCTGGCGTAATAGTTAACTAGTGCCTGATGAAAAGAGCTGGAATGATTCTGCTCCTACTTTTCATTCAAGCTTTGTCATTGGCACAAGCACAGGCAAGTCCTGCTTGACTGGCTAAACCTGTCAGGCAAAACCCTGTTTAATTATAGCTAGAGAACCCTGGCATACCATTCAAAGGTCTGTCTTCAGACAGGTTTGTCCAACAAGGCTGAGTATGCATGTCTGCTCTTCTATTCTGCGAGAGGCAGAGGCCCCGTGGGGAGTTGAAAATTTTAGAGTGAAAGCCAGCTGCAGAGCTCTCTCCCTACCAGTTCCCAAGACACAGGCTTTAATGACCACCAGGCAATGATAGCTAATAGAACAATAAGGCACTGATGAAGACAAGGTCCAAGGAAAAGACACTTAGTGGTCTCCAAAAGAGCAGATTCTACTTTTTATACAATATGACATATAAGAAAGGGCTCTGGCTTGAGAGTCAGGCACCCAAGTGATTTTGCATTCATTTACTTATTGTGTTGTTTACAAGTTTCACTTTCCTTGTTGTAAAATGTAGATACAAATACCTACTTCTCAATGTCATAAAGAAATATATGTATGTAACAGACATAAAGTGAAAATTGGTAAATCATAGTTATTATTGTTATTTCCTGTATTGTATGATGTCTCATGAGTCTTGTCATGTAAAGTGTTCTCACAAAGTTATATTCTATGAGCACAATGGTTGTCAACCTTGGTTGCCCAAGGTAGATAGCCCAGGGCACTTTAAAAAAAGATTGTGTCTTGGTCATACCAAAAAAAATTCTAAAGAAATTGGTGTAAATTGATGCCTGGACTCCTGGATTTTTAAAAACCTTCCCAGGTAATCCTACTGGGAAGACAAGGTCAAAGACCACTGCTCTGACTGGAGACCACCAAGTCCCAAAACACCAAACAAAACTCTCCTCTACCCCACAAAGCACTAACACTGGGAGTCCTTTCCAATAGAAAGTAAGTTCTTTGGTTCTACCATGAGTTTAAGTGGAAATGGTCTTTGAGAAAATAACTAATATGATAGCAGGATATAAGAATCTTTCTCTGGCCTGACCAGGCGGTGGTGCAGTGGATAGAGCGTCGGACTGGGATGTGGAAGACCCAGGTTCGAGACCCCGAGCTTGCCAGCTTGAGCACGGGCCCATCTGGCTTGAGCAAAAGCTCGCCAGCTTGGACCCAAGGTCGCTGGCTCCAGCAAGGGGTGGTTCGGTCTGCTGAAGGCCCATGGTCAAGGCACATGTGAGAAAGCAATCAATGAACAACTATGGTGTCACAAGGGCAACAAGAAACTAATGATTGATGCTTCTCACCTCTCTTTCTTCCTGTCTGTCTGTCCCTATCTAACTCTCTCTCTGACTCTCTCTCTGTCCTTGGAAAAATAAAAATAAATAAAAATAAATAATAAAAAAGAATTTTTCTCTGGAGCAAGTATTAAAATAAGAAAATGCAGTGAGGCATTAAGAGGGGAAGAAGTAATAGAAGGAGTTTGGGTGCAGTAAATGTGCATTAAATCTACTTCCCAATTTCTCACCATCTTTCTACTCCAGAGCTATTAGCAAACTCAGAACTTATCTTTGTACTCAACTGTCATATAGAACTTCGTTGCCAACCACAATCTCTTAATATTTTTTCTTCAATATCTTTTTGTAATTTCTTAGTGAGTAGCTTTTTCTTTATGGCAGTTATCTTTGGGGATATTTTACCTCTTCTTTCATTTTAAAACAATACAATTAGGGATAAGGTGGAGAATAAATAAGCGAATAAATCATTTCATAATTTTGCTAAAGCCTTTTCTGCATTGCTTCATGAAAATAAATAGATCCTCCTGGACACCAGTAACTCCGACTGACTCTCAGATATGCTAATAGTAGAAATAAAAAGCAGAAATAATCCTGTCTGACACTATTTGGAGTAGGTTTCCTATATTAATCTATGCAGTCCTCACGACTTTATGAGTAAGATTATTTCCATTCTACAGGTGAGAAATGTAAGGCATTACATAATTTCTAATGACTGGAAGGTAGAAGAGTTAGGAGTCAGGTAGCCAGAGAAAGTACACGATACAGTTAGATAAGAATTTCAAATAAACAATGACTAATTTTTAGTATGACTACATGGGACATGCTTATATTAAAAAATTATGGTCCTACAAAATATTTGAGACAGAGTTATACTAAAAATGAATAATTATTAACCTGAATTTTTACTTTAACTGAGTGCCCTGTACTTTTATTTGTTAAATTTGACAATTCTAGTTCAGAATCAAAGCCAAACCATCTCACTCTAACATGTACTCCTCGTAACACTAGGCTCCACTGTCTCTGCCTCTATGAACTATGCCAATTCCATAGTTCTGGAGATTTGGGGACAGAAGTCTAAGCAGAAGATTTGGCTGCCATATGCCAGGGCCATGCTGGCTGCCAGCCTCTGTCTGTTCATTTCCATAACGGAACCACTCGGGCCTGTTCCCAGTTCCTACCCCAAAGCAATGACTTTGGTCCTGCTAGTACTAACATTTTAAAGTTCAGTATGTTATTTTGCAGTCAGTTCAGCCACGACCTGGTGTTCTTGGTCTGAGAATGGTCCCTCATTTTCTCTTTCATCATCAGTCAACCATGGACCCCAACCTCCTTATAGCTAGGCTTCTGTTTAGACTCCTGTTCTGAGTGGCCACTTACATAAGATAATTTAGTACATCAGCCCCTTCCAAGACTGAGTAACTCTTACTTGCTAGGACACCCGCTGTTTTATGTTGAATATTTATCATCGTTGGTTGCTTCTGGAACCTCTACCCCCAGAAACCAGACTTGGCTTGCTGGACAGAAACTCCTCTGTGTGAGCCTGCTCTAATTATTCTCCTTCCAGCTCCCAGTCTGTGCCAATGGGTGGCTCCAGCTCTAGATCTCAGCCCCTCCCACCAGCTCTGTCCAGCTGCAAGACACCAGCCAGCTAGTGTTGGCTGACTACCAAGCTAGGACAACACAAACAGTCTCTTCCCCTGGCACCTTTCTAACACCGTGCTTTTTCCTCTTTTAGTGATTTCCATTTACTATTCTATCCACTTGGACCTCTTTTTGAAAGTTAAGCGTGCTTGGGTGTCCTTAGGCGGAATGATAGAAGAATTCACAAAAGCTTTATCTCCAAAGGAAAAGAACTAAATGGTAGCCAATAAACCCTGAAGCAAATGTTAGGAAAGGAAAAACTATCCAAATTCAAGATCTACAGGAAACTTGCATTGAATTTTTTAATAACAAATCATGCCAGACACCTAATTAGCATTTTGATAGTGTTATGACATGACTAGTTAATGTAGCATTTGGTGATAATATCCTGGATCTTCCTTTTAATGAATCATTTGATAGCATCTCATGAAATTTTTACTCACTGTTACTACTGTGTAGTTTGTTGCAATTTGCTCGATGCCTCTTAATAAACACACAGACAAACAAGTTTCCAGCCCAAGGGAGCTTACCATCAACAAGAAAAGTCAAGCAGAGAAGGGGTTCCCACAGGAAGGAAAATAAAACTTCTCGCTACGAACACAGCCTGCTGTAAATTACCAAGCGCACTGGCCGTATCATCAGTCATGTTCACAAACACTTATTAAATGTTAATCTGCAAACAGTGATGTGGAAGGATCCAGCTCAAGGGAGAGAAACAGACATGGTCCATGCGCTGCATGCATTGGCAATCCAGAGAACTCTAGTTACAGATTGCGGAGAGAAAACATTGCCCCTCACTTCTCTTTTCCACTCCTGCCTGACTGCTCACAGAATTAGTGTCACTTTTGCCTGTAGAATATGGTCATTCTGTTTGTTGGGTTTGCATTCCTCCCTACACTGGGAACACAGATGTTGATCTCAACAGCTACAAAATATCCCCCCCCCAATAAATTTGATGTACCTTTTGATTGTCAAATCTCAAGTCCTTCCATCTGTAATGATGCCTCCTTTTAAAGATCTCTCATTTGGAATCTGACTTCATTTTTAACACATGTTTTTGAGTGTGCTGTGCTTATCTTTGAAGAATAGGATGCAAAAAACAGTAAAGTATCCCTTTTCCAGAAGTGCATGAAGCCTTACTACAATGTGCCTGTGCTTCTGTGCATGTAGGGCCACACACGTATGTGTGAGAGCCTCTACCGTAATTACATGTCACGTGTAGTATGGATATGTAAAATAACAATCAGCATTTACTGGGTACTCCAAAATTTTTACATATGGTGCTGACATATTCATCTTCTCATTTAATCTCCTAAAACCTTGTGTGAAAAGGAAGATGGTTGTCTACATTTCATAGAAAAGAACGCAAGAGTAGGGAGTGATCACCCAGTAGGAGTCCTAAGACTGGGATTTGACTCCTAACTACCCCTGTGCTATTGTGATTGACATTTTATTCTGAGGTCTGTATTTCTAAAAATCCACCCCAGGCATTTTGAGGCTCAACCAGATTGTAAGGCACGGAATGCCGTCACCTCGCAGCAGCTTCTGGACAGACCATAGTTAAAATGTCTGGAGGATGGCTAGCCACAAGCAACCCATCAGTGTGCCCTCGCTGTGTGCAGAAAGGCAGTGCCCAAAGCTCCTCAGTTGGGTTCTGCCTTCACAGCTGTCTCCTACCCTGTTGCCCTGAAAATAAGACATCCCCAGAAAATAAGACCTAGTGCAATTTTTTTCAAGCTTAGAAAGATAAGGCCTCCCCTGAAAATAAGACCTAGCTCATCTTTAGGAGCAAGAATTAATATATGACACAGTCTTATTTTCAGGGAAACAGGGTAGATTGTTGTATGTGGAAATAGAGTCACAAGAAATATTCTTGATGGAATTCAGAGTTTGGCTGGTTATGCTGATGTTTGTGATGACATGACTACAGTATATTAATAAATGTTGATTTTTTTTTGTTCAACAATAAATGTGAATTCTTGTTCATGGAAAAATAAGACATCCCCTGAAAATAAGACCTAGCGTGTCTTTAGGAGCAAAAATGAGTATAAGACACTGTCTTATGTTCGGGAAAGCACAGTAGGAAACTTTGCTCAGACCAGTGACCTTCACCTTGAGAGCACACTCCCTCCCCTTACCATGTGTCCGCTTTCACTATCCAACAACATTTCTAAAGAAGTTTCAAACACAACACAATTTACTTTTCTGTGCTAGTGAAGATTTATGAGGGTACAAAGTGTATACCAGCAGGCAATTACAGCCCACTTGAAAATGCCTTCACAGAAAGCTGAAATCTGATAAGGAGGCAGAGAGAGGTTTTCAGAGGGAGCCAGACACCCATTCCACTTTCTCAACGTTCAAATCACACTATATGGGAACACAATATTTCTTAACTTGCGAAGGTCAACTTTCGTGCTGCAATATATGATACACTTCAATATTTTTCCAGGAGCAGAGTGCTAGGCCTTCTTTCTGCACATTGGGTTGGACAGGACAGGTCAATTTTTTCCAGCCAGCCTGCCCACCCGAGGAGCTCTCCATTGTTCCATGCTCACAGAACTAAGTGACTTATTAGGAGCAAATAAGTCATCCTACTTCTTGCTGTCTGACGCCACAACCCTTGCCACGAGTTCATTAGACCAGGATAGCCACCTGACATTTATATGCTGTTTAGTGACCCATGAATCAGCTGCTAGTGGGAATTATGTCCAGTAGGGGCTTCATGCTTTCATTCTGGATAACTGTTAATGAACCTAACCAACTCTTCTCTCTCTCTCTCTTTCTCTCTCCTTTACTCTGGTTTCCTGTATCCTTTCTCTCCCTCAGAGAATGTGAGAAACAGGAGGAAATAAAGGTATACAATGCCTATCGAGAGGCAGGGGTAAAATTCAGAAAGAGAGGACAGAGCAGAGTTTATCTGCTGGTAGAAGCAAGAGTCATAAGCTGTCACTATAATGGCTGCTCTCGGAAGTGGACACCTCCCTCAGGTGCTTGTTGCTGAGGAGCAACCAGGAAACTGGTGACGGCAGTGTAACCATGTGCCACTCCTGTGATGGCTGGTTGCAGGATCACAGGACCTGTGCGGGCTCACTGACCCTGTGCCAGGAAGGGCCCAACACACAATTTAACACTGTTGCCACCATCTTTAAATTCTTCAAAGAGTCCTACATCTGCATTTTGCACTGAGCCTGGCAAATTATGCAACTGGTTCTGCTTCCTATTGTCTTTTAAGACACAGTCTTTTGTCAGATGAGATTGTTTTCTGCCTCTCCCAGTGGAAGATCTGAGCTTTGTAAATCCCAGGGCTTATATGATCATGAGAGCTCTCTGTAAGAAAAAAGGATACAAAATTATGAATATAAAAGTAGGTTTGAAGTGATAATTTACCTAAATTAAAGATATAAATTACAACAAAAATGCCTATTACTGAGTTTTTCTTTGTTCCTTACAACTTAAAAGGGCCCAACACACACCTGCCCATGCTGATCTGCTGGTTTCTCAAAAAAAAAATGTTCAAAACCACTTCATGCTGACTTCTTATGATCCGGCGGATTCCAAAAGTGATTGAAAGAGTACGCTCTGAGGAGGTGAGAGAGGGGTCATGAAGATCTCTTGGTCTGGACACTAGCAAAAGTTTTTCCTACACCATTTTCCCTCTGTTCATTTCTTTTTCTTTCTTTCTTACTCTAGTTTGTTTTCAACCCGTCATAAACCAACCACTCTCAACAGCACACATGAAAATGTACGCCTGTCGGTTGTACAAAATCCCATTTTTACCGAGTGAAAATGTTTTTCTTTGTCCTTATTCCCTTTTAATTGTCTTAATTTCAATGCATTTTGTTCTCAGTGACATCAAATTTCACAGCTTAAGCTACTGTCTTTTAACAGATCTACACAAGACAGCAGTGATATTCTCTACTCCACAACACTGAAGAAGGCAAATTTAGTCATCGGTCAAACTCCACCACACTTCTTATTCTTAGAACTGGGTTCATATGTATGCTCTCTTTAAGATTATAGGTTTGAACTAGCAGAAGACAACCAACCTGTTCCTGATGCATCTAGATCAAGTTTCCATGAACCGATACATGTGAAAGTCATGTACTGCTCAAAATCAAAATTCGATAAATCCTTATACTTTCTTTTTTGTTCCCCTGACTCAAAGGTACAAAATATATGGAAGATTGACATTTTAAATGTCTACTAAAGTTTCTTTTTCTGAAAAAAATGTGACCTAACTTTCACCTGTAAGACTGAGTAATGAAGTTCAAAAATACTCATTGTCTCATTTTAGTTTTTTTTCTATTATCCCACAGCATAATTCTTAATTCTAAAATGTGCAGAGTAGCCTTAAATTAAGTTAATTGCTAGAATTAATCAAAATATTTTACTATCTCTTCCCACTGTATTATAGCACACTGGTTTTAAAGCAGGTAATAGTTCTAGAAAATAATGTATTAGCAGTCAAAAAATATGAATTAATGATATTACTTTAATTCTATTTCAGAAGCAACCAGAATGGTTGAATTAATAACATCCTATTATTTTATTATTGCATAGGAATTTATAGCTGTGCTGACACCCCATCAGAACTAATTCTCCCTTTTATTGGATGTTATTAGACAAGGTATGGCAAGGCCTTCTTCAGTGTCCCCGGGGAGTTCCCACAGTGACCCAGGCAAGGTCACTTTCCTAACCCTCGCCCAGGCAGCACATTATTCTTTTGTCTCTCCAGGTTCACCCAAAGTTCATGCATAAAAGTACCTGCCTAAACCAGAGGTCAGCTAATCAACAAGGTAACATTTGAGGACTTAAACTTAAATCCAACTTGTATTTGATAAGAAATATATTATGGGCTTTCCATAAGCAGCAAACTTTAACAGGGCAATCTGTCTTTAGATTTATGCTTTTGAACACTGACAAAGACTGCTTTTGTCTGGCCTTACTGAGCCTGAATTTGCTAACCAATAGGTCCAACGATGTGGGAAGAAGACTTCAATGGGTTATAAATTTTAAAAAAAGAATTGCATTCAGACAAGAGGTTTGGGAAAGTTTTGAGTCTCCATAGCTTGACAAGTTTATCCCAATTGCCTTATATTGTGAAGTAAAGTTTAGATTTTGATCTGTCTTTGCCTTCTGGATCTATAGTAGGTTCCTGTGGTCCAAGCAGCTGATAACAATAGCAGGTCATCTCAGCCACCTATTCACTGAAATATTTACTGAGTGCCTAATATACACTAAACTGATTCTAGATATTAGTGATATCACATGGAATAACGCACTATTTTCCTAGATATCATATTCCAGTCCTTTTCATGACCCACTGATATAATTTACAGAGCACTGACCTTGCCTTAGCTGGAGACAGACTGAGCAATATTCCAATCCTATCATTTTTAGCGCCCCTTGTTCCTAACTTTTGAGGCATCTTGTTTTTTTTAAATCAAGTCTATAAACCATTTATATTCCACAATGTCTAAAGCTTTATCCTCCTAAAATATAACAGTAGCCACTACTAAACCATTTTATAACTTGAATTATTTTAAAAAGTTTTATTCATGGAAAAGAAAGAAATCATGCAAGTGTCATTTAGCTATAATAAAATCTGATATCCAAGAGAAGACATGCAGAAATTTTTGTGCTCAGTTCTATCAACAAAGATATATAGATTTGTTATTTCTACTCTTTTCTTTTATTCTTAGTTGATAGCACTCAGGAACACAGATCTGTGTGTTTAAAAAAAAAAAACAAAAAAAAAACAAGTCAAGCAAATGTTGAAGCCAGAGAGGTTTTGTGACTCATCAACCCAAAACTTCCAATTTACATCAAAGAAAATGGTCTCTGCTTGTGCTTCTTCCTTCCACTCCTGATACAGCCTCCCTCCCCCTACCCCCCCCATCCCCACTGAAATTCTAGTCACCAGTCAGTACTCTCCCCCAACATTCCCTCCTCCAATCCCAAGGCTGATCCTGGACCCTTTGCTGTGCTCCATCCATCCTATGTGTATCTCCATCAAACCATAGATAATATTGGACTGAAGTTCTCTGTTCACATACCTCTTTTCCCTAACTACTCTGAAGTAACCATGTCTGTTTGTTCATCTCTGTGTCTCAGGCTACAGCAGGAACTGATGTATAGAGGCCCTGACATTACCTGTGAACTTATGTGACTTGCTCATGTTTATATGGTGAATAAACAGCAGGTACAGGACTAAAACACAGTTCTCCTAACTCATGGTCTCAGGTTCTTTCTACAACACCACACAAAGGAGTATGTGGGAGGAAAAGGGCTTACAAATGGAAAAGGGGAGCCATTGGGCAATTTCCTTTAGGTCAAATTAATAAAAATCAGTGGTTGCTTTTCCTCCAGAACTTATGCCAACCATATGGTCCCTTGACTAGCCTTCAGCTGCCAAGATGAACAGACTTGGCTCCAATGAAAGAAAGGGAAAGGATGTCAGTGTTTATTGAGCACCTGCTATGTGCCAGGAACTTATCATATACAATCTCATTCAAAGCAAAGTTTCAATGGAATGCTAAGTCTTGATTTGTTTTGTTTTGATCTATCTTGATGAAACTTTTTAAAAATAGTTACAAAGGGGATAAAGAAATTATACCAAAAGTGTTTGGGAGACCAAAGTTTTCCTGGTAGCCAGTAGAACTGATATTAGCCTGATAATCTGCTAGAAGATTAGATTAAAGATGATTAAACTGGGAGAGATGAAGATAGGAAACCCATGAAAATGTTCAGCACAACCAGGTCAGCCATGAGATACAGCGCCTTGACCTTCACCTGGTTTACAGAACCCTAAAGTCTCAAGGTAATTGGTAACAATGTTAGTTCAAACAGCCTGTATCTTTGTGATTCTCCTAGCTTTTTCCTTTTTGTTAATCAATTCATGATTTCAAGATGGCTGCCCTAGTGCCAGATGTCTCAACTTATTCAGGAACAGAAAATGTAAAAGGTAAAAATCAACCACTTTTGTACCTTTTATCAATAATACACATTCTAGGATATCCCCTACACCAAATTAGGATCTTTTTATATCTCATTGGTCAGGACAATGTCACATGCTCACCCATGGCTATATGGGAAGATGAAGAATAAAGAGAATATTCGAAACACATGTTGCATTAACCAATAAACAGTCTATGCCATAAGCCTCTAGTAGTGAATTGAGGCTGGAGATGCTTAAGAAGACAAAGTTTCTTAAAGGGGGTATCTATAATTTCTTTGTTGTCTGTGTGCTTGAGGCACACAGAAGAAATTTAATAAATGATATATCAGTAACTGGGTGGATGAACAGAGCCTGAAACCAGGAAAAGTACAACATAAATGCCTGAGAGGAACTGGAAGAAAACCAGGTTGAGAGATGGGCGGCACTGATCATGGGAGGTACCCGCGGTCGCCAGGAGAGTGAAAAGCTCCTTAGTCAAATTCCGTCATGACATAACTTTGCTATCCCACCAATTTCCTCACCAATGTCATCAGAAGCCATCTCTGGTCTACACCAAAAGGAACAACAACACAAAGAGAAATATTAACATCTTAAAACACATGTTCTGGTTTTGATAAACCGTCTCAGTGAAATTTGAACTGTTTTATCAGGTAAACTGTTGAACCAGTCAGCAGTTTCGAGACTATGGATACATTTTCAAGTCATCGGCCCTCCTCTTCCTTTTCTCCCAGGGATTATGAGCATGCACAATTTTCTTTTAGTTTAAATCTTGGTGTCTTTTTAAAATTCTGGCTATATGAAAATGTGTCTAATTGAGGGAGAGTGAACAGATGGAGGAAGGAAAAGTATTAACTAAAGTTTGCTACCTCACTGATTGAGCTCATTACAAAGGAAATTAGAAAACTTGCAATTTCTTACCATGCTGTAGAAGATAATCATGTAAGCCACCAAGCAGTTTAGAAATTCTTAAAACAAACCTATTCAATTATTATTATAATCAGCATGCCCCCCATCTCCAGCTTGATGGACAAAAACAGTGCATCATTTGCTTTTCTCTCCAAATTTACTTGCTGAACCACTATTCCCTCTCCCCAACTCACTACCTGAATATCCAAGAATCAGAAGTTTATTATTCAGTCCAACACAGAGTCCTGTCTCTAAGTGCCTCATGGAGAGAAGACTGAGATGTCCTATAAATCTAAAAGTCAAAGCATTAACATTTTCCCTTTAAAATATTTTGTTTTATTTATGCTTTGCCCCTTGATGTTTTCTATTATGTTTACTTTACACCCAAAATATACACATTCTAACCCAGTGAAATGATTATACTGTGCTAATTATTAAAGTTGAGGGAAGGGGGCACTCTCCAGCTGCTATTATCACATGGCATTGCTACCGAACACAAAGCCAATGCCTCCTTACCAGCTGGTGCGATGACAACAGCTGCCCTTCCCTAGAAGTGCACGGACACAGTGTAGGCTCCAGCTTTGAGACTCCCACAGCTAGAGCCATTGAAGTACATTACCTCTGAAACATGAACATCAGACTAAGGGTAGGGGGTGGGTGCAGAGTTGGTGGTCACTGAAGTGAGAGCCCAGTCTTAGTCACACACTGAGCAGATTACCAGCAATTCCCTCATAATATGCCACACTTGGAGGCTAGATCTAAATTGCATTCCAGACCTGTCCTTCTCTCATGGTCAGTTCCCCTTCAAGGGATCAAAGAAAGCCCTTTGATGATGACTGCAAAGCCAGAATAATATTGAGCCTTCAACAAGTTCCAATGTTTCTTATATTTACATAGCTGAAAGGACAGACTCGAAATCACAAACTGACAACCTGCTCTAATTATAGAACTTACCTACAGAGGAAGAGAGACAGGCATATTTTACATTGCAGATGCACCAGATTAATTAGAGCAATGCTATTTTTGCCAACCAAGCCCCTACTTTACCACAAAGAACTAAGAGGAGAAGAACCACAACTTTATTCAACAAACTTGGTCAACTCCTGTCACCTTTCCGTATCACTCTGTCTTGACATCTTAAAAAGTTATCTTACATATTTCCTGCCTAACTCCAGTGTGTTACAAAACTGATGAGCTAACGGACGATGTGGTGCTAGAAACAATTTTAAAAATTAATTCATTACAAATGTAATGTGATCATCACTATGACGTTATATCTCTAAAGAAACTTCCGTTAAACGATGAAAACAAGTATGGAAGAGGCCTTGTCTCTAAGAAAATACTTTGCTAAAAATACCTGTCTAGCAGTGAGAACTCTAAAGATTTCATCACTGTACCTTTTTTTTCCAGAATCAAAACTACATTTCCTACTCACCCTTAAAGCCACTTCAATAAAGTCTCTTCCTAGTGGGCACTCAGAGGAAGTCATTTGTTTGATGTATATATTTAATTTTGTGTACGTTGTTGGAGCCTCATCTGCAAATCCCACTTTCTATTTTTATCCAGAGACTCGCTCAGTGCCTGCTGATGTAAACCTACTCTTTCCAAGCAAAAGGAACCCGTGGACTCAAAGGGAGATTTTTTTGAAAACAATGATACGGTAAATAAAAAATCAAGGTCAAGGTCAAGGTTTAATATCATTCTGTTGTCTTTAAACCTGAATTTTAGAGGCAATGCAAAATACTGGACTGGTTTTCTTTTCTTCTTGATGACTTCATTGCTGGATTGAATATATAATATCTTTGCTTTGAAAAGAGTGAATGCTTTAGAACCAATTTTGTCTAAATCACTTTTCAAGATTTCCTATTACTTCATCTAAAGCTGCTTTCCATTAATAATTCCTCAGGACAAAGAATCTAGACACACAAACACCATAATTAGGGGGGTTTCAATTACCTTTGTGAGGAGGCAGGTAATTGACAATCTAATTAGTCTCATTTTAATTACCATTTTTCTCTTCATTAGAGCAGTTCGAGTGGTGAAGGTTTGTAAAACATTTCAAGTCCAGAGCATTTTTCAAGCTAGATTTACTAAAGATTAAGGCTGGACCTTTCCAAGACCAAGGAAGGATAAGCAAAAGGAAGGCAGTGTCCAAGACAGCTGCTCTGTGCAAGAACCAGAAAAGCATATTGGAAGTTCATCAAGCAGAAATATGATTCAAAGCCCTAGGGTGGAAGCTGGCAAGTGACTCAGAGAAGACTCATTCACTGTCCAAAGGCAGGGTTATTTGATATGTGCATTATTTAGTGAATTAATAGTTATTCTTATTTATGGAGTGCTCGCTCTGGATCAAAGACCACGTAAGCACCTGATGATATGCAGTATTCTCTCATTTTCATGCAAGCGTCAAACTCTAAGGTTATATTAGCATCCCAATTTTAAAGGTAAGGAAACTGAACAGCAAGGACTAAGTCATTTTCTGCCTCCAGACAAATGTTCTGAACCTGGATCCCATGTTCTGAAGGGTGGCATTCATTTCCTAACCCACAGAGGAGAACTTTGCTTTGGATTTCAACAATTCAGGGGACCAACAGACAAAGTCCTCCAACTACCAGTGGCCTTCCCAAAATAGTTTTCCTTTCACACTTAGAAATTTAAAAATAAAAGTTATCTCTTTCTTGATATTAAACATAGGTGAGTATATACACACATATATGCATAAAAATATTCATGTATAGAAATGAAAAATCAGAAGTACCTAAAGGAGGCCCTGGCTGATGCCTCAGTGGATAGAGCGTCAGCTCAGCATATAGATGTCCTGGGTTTGATTCCCAGTCAGGGAAAAATATTAATGGCTTAATCCAAAGGTCATCAGGACCCTTAAAAATATTAGATGATAGTCTTAAAAATAGGGAAACTGAGTCATAAAGCTTCTGGGCCAGTGCTGCACAATAGAAACCTAACACAAGTCACAAATGCAAACCATATACATAAATAAATTTAAATTTTCTAACAGCCACATTTAAAAAGTAGGAAGAAAAGGGTAATTGTTTTTTAAACTGTATTTAACCCAGTATATCCAAAATGTTATCATTTTACTGTGTGCATGATATCAACATTATTACTGAGATACTTTATTTACATCCTTTTCCTTTGGACAAAGTCTTTGAAATTTAGCGTGTATTTTACTACTTCGGTACGTGTCCGTTGGGATGTACTCAGTTCGGCCACCTCCCAAGGGCTTTGTAGCCAGCGAAGCCTGGTGTCTACACATTGGACAGCACAGGTCCAGGCTTCTCAGGACCTCTCGTTCATTCCCAAGTCAGCCAGAGCCACAGGTGGGTTATCCACCCACCCCATGGGTAGGTGTGCTCCTCTGACACGGTGGAATTCCAGCTGAAACACAGGTGAGACAGACTTATAAACAAGGAGGACCATTTGTGTCCAGTTCCGTGACCTTGACAATGCTTTCACACACTGTATTTTACCTGGTCCTCACAACAACCCCACACTTTAGCATTCCCATTTTACAATTTAAGGTTCCACTGACTAATGATAGATTCAGATACCAGGTTCTAGCCCTGTGATTTTAGACAAATGAACCTCTAGGAGACTCAGTTTTCATGCCTGTGTAATAAAGATAGCAATTCCTGGCATGGCAGATGACTATGGAGATTATATAGAATGGGTATTAAGTGCCACAGAATAAAAGGGCAGTAAATTCACACTGAGCAGACTCCAAGTCGCATATCCATTGCCCTAGATCATGCGGTCTGCAAGAGTAGGGAGGTCTGGAAGATTTCACAAAAGAAGGCAGAAGAAGCCCAGCATCTAATAGAGCACTTCGCCTCCAGATGATGCTGTAGCCACCATTTTCTAAAAGTCCTTCATTCTCAACCCTCCTACTTAATTTCTTACCTAACTTTTCAAGTTCTCTGACTTAGGTGGCTTGGATTATAAAATAAAATAATTGGGGGGGGGCACTTTCATTTTGATATTAATCTTGACAGATCTGGATTGTTCAACTTTGTAAGTGTTTAGTTGTCTTCTTGTTGGATGGATCCCTGGATACCTGGACTTTGACCAAAAACCTGGAGTCCTGAATTTCTTAACACTGCTTCTACATAAGTGCTTGTAGGAATCAGAGCACCTGGGGTATTGATCAGCTCAGAACAAGGAGTTACCAGTGTAACACGGTCCGGGTGGCAAGAATGTTCTGCGGACTTGAAACTCTGGTGTCATTCATATTACCCAGTGTAGGCCCCTGTTTATTCGAACTAACATGAGTTTTGTTCTAATTGTAATAAAAACTCTCACCCCAGGCTTGACTCCCTTGAATTTCATTAGAAATAAAATAAAAAGCAGACTGGGTATTTATTTGTGTACGTAGTTCAAGCACTTTTATTCCTAAATTTTTGACAGTCTTTTCATTACTCCCAACAAGAAGGAAAAGAAGATCAGGGTAACATGGATTTTGAACTTTTTAATTCATAATTCTAAATTGCCATCCAGTTAATCATAACACACACAGATAGCAGTGCAGTGTGAGTTACCAGGGAGAGCTAGGATAAAAATGGCCTTTCAAAAATGGGGGAGCTATTAGAAGATACAAAGTTCAAAGTAGGGAAGACTAGGGCTAAGAAACCCACAGCGGTATATACAGGAAGTCAGAAATCCAGGTATTCAAGGTGAAGATTAAGCAATATTGACTGTTCTGCTTCTCAGATAAACTTCAATCAGTTTTATTTTGTTCTTATGCTTCTGCGGCCTTTCAGAGGCTCTTAAATTTTCCTCAATAGACTCTCCGTATAAGGAGCATAACCACTTTTTTACCAGGCTGTTCTTTGAATGAACAGTGTAATATATCAGCAGTTGTGCACCTGACCAGAGGGACTGTTGTTTTTTTTAATGTATTTTTTGTGGCCCCAATGATAACAACCCCAGGGTTTGAGTAACCGGAGATCTCTGACTACCGTCTTGACTGAGAGAGAAGGATAAAGCTACTTGCTATCTCCATGCAGAGGCTTGAAGTTGGCTAAGATCAAGCTGTGACCTCTGTATAGAAGACTTTCCCAACTTTCAAAGGATCAGCATGGACCCTCGGCTACTGACCATGGCTCGATCTAAGACCAACTACTGCTGAACTAGGAGAGTTCCTTTCTAAAAGTACAGTCCCGGAACACTCGCCTAGTGAGTGTGAGATTTTCAGTGTGCTTTATAGAATTTGCTGTATATTAGTTTTCAAATGTGATTGAGCTGGAGACTTTCTTCCCTTTAGAAATACATTAAAGGGGGAAGAACAAAAAGAACAAATCCAGCCCCACCAACTAAAAGACAATGTTCAGTTAACCTTGTTCCTTCAAATGCCCATGCCTCTTTGGTTCATCAGCTGTCATACTTTGCTCCCTCAGAGCACAAAAGCCTTCTTTGAGGTTCAGAGGTTGAGTTTTATCTGTCTCCCCAGAGATGCAGGGTTACATAGGAGGGGTTTGGAGTACTGTTATTAGCCTCCCTTGAGAGGGGCTTTGTTTTCTAATGAATGAGTTGTGAAATGAGTGGAGGCTCCTTCGGAGACAGACGAAGCTGCCTTGTCTTCCCAATGTCGACAGCATCTGTCTGTTGCACATCAAAGCAAAACCAACACCTAAGCAAATCAATCCATTGCTACAACTTCTGTAAAACATTAACTCCCCAAAGTGAGGGAGAGAACAGAACCCGTGGTGTGACTCACACTTTAGGTAAAGAAAAACAGTGCTCAGTTTGCAGCCTGTAAAAATTATTTTCAGGTGGCACATTCTTGCTATTGTTAAAACTAGACCATTAGCTAAGATCCACTTTTGGTGAAGTTAAAGATGTAACATTTCAAAGTCACACTTGGAATGAACTTGAATTAGAAAAATCCAAGTAAAAATAGGTAGTTTTCTAGGTAGAATTTTATACCATTAGGTGTCTTATTGCCTGGCAATTTATGTACTCAAGTATTTTGTCCCATATATTCAATGATAATATCTCTATGCGACCATAGAACTGATGATGGAAAGAATAATATTGGGAATATGAAGAGAAAAAAACTTATGGTGTTTCTTCAAGTTCAAGGTGACTTTGCAGAGATTTCTGTAATTAAAAGTCATGGAAACTAAGAAAAAAATAAGAAGAAAAAGAAGAAGAAGAGTAAGAGGAGGAGGAGGAGGATGAAGAATAAGGAAGAAGGAAGAGGAGGAGGAAGAGGAGGAGGTGGAGGAGGGGAGGAGGAAGAGGAGGAAGAGGAGGAGAGGAGGAGGAGGAGGAGCAGGAGGAGGAGGAGGAGGAGGAGGAGGAGGAGGAGGAGAAAGAAAATTAAAACCAGCATTCACTTGCCATTTACAGTGGGAAGTGAAAGATACTTCAAAATTGAAATGTTGGGCTGCTTTAATCGGGGTTTCAATCTCCTATTCCAAACTGTCATTAATAGACTATATCTATTGAGCTCAATGTTAAACTGTGTTTAATATTTCCTAATCAAATACATTTTCTCCATAGTCGTAACTGCCAACTCTGAAATATATTAGATTGCTCTGTTTTGATAGCTGAAATAACAGGAAACAAACATGAGAAATCAACAGCTATTTTGCTCATTTTGTCAACCACATGACTCCTCAAATGTTCAGCTATTGCCAATGATCACAGCTGAGAGAAGAATGAAATCCCCCATAAAACCGTTGCTTCCAGATAATCAGGTAGGACAAGGATTTAATTTTTTCTGTATCTGCTTCTGTAAAATGTGAGGCACATGGCACCATCTCCTGCTTCTGGGAGCATGTTGTGGGTATACTTCATCAAGCTTTCTAACAAAAATTTTGAGAGCTTGCCCAGGGCTTTATTAAGTTTTCCCTTTATTATATAGAAAAAAAATGATCATAAATAAGATAAAGATGATTAGATATTTTGTGCTTTTTCTTATTTTTTTTTGAATAATGAGCATCTGTATTATCATTTTTCTGTTTTTTATGTTTCAAGCCTTTTGTTTCAAGGTCTCTTTGTATGGGGGATGGCAGCTCTTCTGCTGAGCTATGGGCTTTAGGAGAACTGGACCGTTTCTTACTTGTCTCCTATTGATCAGTGAGCCCGACACAGCCTCTTACACTTAGGGGGCAACCAATTTCCAGTGGGTGATTGGATAGATTTTCAATCTGAACTGATTTTCACCAGAGAATTCCAACTAATTTAAAAAGTAAGAATGATAGTGTTTGGCTAATTGAGTAACTGTAAGATTATCTTTAATGAATAGCTCTTCACAAATTAAATGACGTGAGAGACTTTTCATTTCCCATAAGAATAGAGAGCAAGAAGTCAAGGTACTCCACACTACCATAGCTTATTACATTTATATACTATATTAAAATTAATTTGGATACTGGTCCTCAGTGATTGGTTCTGTAAACTTGGCTCTACTTTTGGAAGCTTTTTAATCGTAGATAAGAATTATTCTTAGAAGCCTCTTTGACTCCCTCTTATTTTAAACAATGTAAAAGTATTCACATGACTACAGTGGTAACAGACCTCCATGATTCTATTATGCACAATCAATTATATAAACTACAGGGATATCAGTGGAGGGATACTAAGAAAACTGCTGTCCCTGTTAATGAGAAAATCAGCAGGTCCATTTCCTTATAAGCTTTCATTCATGATTCTGCCCTGTAATATCTGCAATCTAATATAAGCAGTAATAAACATTTTGGATTCTTTATATTACAATCCATATAAAATTTATCTATAAAGCTAAAACTTTAATGTATAATTCCTGAAGTTAAAAAAATGTTTCCCCTTGGTTTCACTCAGTCCTGAAATACATTCAAATTAGAAAGCTTGTGCTTATCTTTATTGCATTTCAAGAAATAGTAGTAGCTAGCTTGACCAGGCGGTGGCGCAGTGGATACAGCGTCAGACTGGGATGCAGAAGACCCAGGTTCGAGACCTCGAAGTCACCAGCTTGAGCGTGGGCTCATCTGATTTGAGCAAAAGCTCACCAGCTTGGACCCAAGGTCATTGGCTGGAGCAAGGGGTTACTCAGTCCGCTGAAGGCCCACAGTCAAGGCACATATGAGAAAGCAATCAATGAACAACTAAGATGTAGCAAAGAAAAACTAATGATTGATGCTTCTCATCTCTCTCCATTCCTGTCTGTCTGTCTCTCTCTCTCTGACTCTCTCTCTCTCTTTGAAAAAAAAGGAAAAGAAATAGTAGCAGTTATGGAGTATCATTCTAGAAACATTTTGTGCAGTGGCTACTCTATACAAAGCCTACTTTATGCGAAGCCCTGTGTTCTGTGCTGGAGATGTGGAATTGCATAAAACAGACAAGGTTCCTACACCGGTGGGTCTTCTATTCCAGCAGAGAGATACAGGCAGTAAAAACACAAGAAGTCATTTTAAAAAGATGCTCAGCGATCCAGAGAGAGAAATGAGGAGTAAGAGCAAGGTGGAGCATTGAGGACAAACGTCAGCCTTAGAAAAGGCATTCCTCAGGATGCAACCTGCATTGGAACAAACAGACTTTGGGATCGGCTGCCTTTTTAGACCCTGGTTGCAGAGCTCTGTGATTTAATGGAGGATAGAGCATGTTATATAAGGAAGGGCGCACCAGGAGCCCAACAATGTCAGAAACGCTGCCTTCTAAGCTCAAAAGGAGAGTCTGAAACCGAGTTTCCGGAAGTCTGAATGCCCCTCACCAGAGTTCTTATGTAAAATGGCCTTCCTCTCCTCTCACCCACCCAAATGCATTAATGCTTAGCAGAGTTCCAACTCCAAAATGTGAGACATCACTGAAGCCTGAAATAGTCTCATACTGTAGCTGTTGTGTGTTACTCTTGCTTTGAAAACTTTTTTTTTTATTAACTTTATTTTATAAACCCTTTTATAGATGTCCCAGCTCCATCTTCCAGGAGGGTCAGCAAAATATTCTACAAAGGACCAAATGGTAAATATTTATATTGAGTGGGACACATGTGGTCTATGCTGCATAATTTTCTATGTGTTCTTTACAACCTTTAAAGATATAAAACAATCATTCTTAGCTCAAAGATAGTTTCTGAACTGGGGGTGGCCTAGGGCCGTAGTTTGCTGACCACGTCTGGATTATTTTAGAGCAATCTCTGTAATGGGCAGTATTTTAAGAATGAGGCTTACTTAGGCAAAAAGTCAGGACACACACACATTTACACACTTAAACACGTGTTATAGAAGAATTTAACATGAAGGAACAGATGGCACACTGGTTTTCCACTCTAGCTATACTTTAGAATCATCTGAGAAGCTCTTTTAAAATATCCATGGTTAGGCCCCACAACAAACTAATTGAATCAGAATGTCTGGATGGGAGCCCGGGTCTGTGTTTTTTAAAGCTCTCCAGGTAATTCTATTTTGTAGCTTAGTTAAAAACGAATGTTTTAGAGAGATGGTTCTCCAACATTAGCTTTCTTCAGAATGACCTGGGGTTTGTTAAAATTCATGCTGATGCCCCACCTCCAGAGTTTCTGATTCAGGAGATCTGCGATGGGCTCCAAGAGTTTGCTTTTTCTAACAATTTTCTTAGTTATGTAGCCGCTGGTCTAGGGACCACACTTTGAGAACCAATGTCAGAGAGAATGGAAAAGTGATTTAAGCAGGAGTTTACCAGTAAGTAAGTGTTTTCATTGTTGTTGTTTTGTTTTGATTGGTGAATTAGTTGGTATTTTTTGTTTTATTTTGTTTTCCATAACTTAGAAGTTGCAAGGGCTCAGAAAGTTAAGATAGCAAATCAAAGGCAGGGATCATGTGAAGGCATAAAATAAATTCTTAACAAATACTGGTTTAATTCAGGACAAGGTAAGGGTTGACAGAACAGGGTTGGTAAATGGCTTTGCTCTCATGGTGGAGAAAGCAGAAATACTGAGTATATAGCAAAGACATTTCAGAGGCTGTTTTGCACATATCTCCTTGTAACATAGAGAATACCCACGTTGAAGAAAACCTACCAAAGCCAACAATAGCAGTTGGAAAATTTAGTGGACTATATACTCTGGGCCCAGTACTTAGGGGAGTCCATTCAAAAGAGAAAACGCATCAACCTTCAGGAAATTCAATGCGGTGAAATCTGGCAAAAGTGCATTTTTTGTTGAAATGTTCAGGTATGGGAGTCTTTCATGCTCATGTAGACTTTATTTAATAAGTAGAGAATCCCAAGTATGGACATGGTATCAGATGTTACTGTCATCATCCCTTGCAAGAGAACCTGATAAAACCGTGTTATTCAAAGTGTGGCCCTTGGACCAGCTGCCTCATTATCACCTAGGAGCTAGTTATAAAACAGGGCCTCGTTATGACTTCAGTGACCCATAGATGTTTTTGTCTTCCTGGATACTTTTCTCAATAAAAACAATAATTTGAAAAATATATTTTTATGATTATATTAATATATATTATGTTAATATATATTAAAACATTTTCCTCAACCTAGAAGTTTAATGTGGTTTTTTTCTTCACATTTTAAGAGAAATTAAAGCATTGTTTTGGGTCCCTAAGATTGTGTTTAATTGACAAGTCAGCCCTGGTAAGAAACACAGACTCCTAGGTCCAACCTCAGAGTTACTAAATTAGAATTCACATTTTAACAAAAACGTCCAAGTGACCCAACTGTACCTTGTATTGTAAAGTAGGGTACCTTAATTCCGCAGGTTACATAGAGACACCAAGGCAGGATACAGAAAAATTTTTAGGAGGAGATTTATTAATAATTTGGCTACATATGACTTACATGGGGTATAGCTAACCCAAATCGTGTGTCCCAAAAATAACCCTGCAGCTAGTCATATAGACTTGATCATATAGGTTGGGGGAAGAGGAGGGGGAGCGTGACACAATAATCAATCATTAACAAGCTTACAAAATCGTCTATAAGATCTATAAAAACATTCCTACATATTAAAACTTAAAAGGTAACAAAATAGCGATGTCATTTTACATATCAAAGACATTCACAAATCTTTTAGTGTCTACCTCCCATCCCTTTGTCTAGAGGTATATGTTATTCTCAGCATTCAAAGGGGGCTGGGAGAGAGTTAAAATCAGTGTAGGATATGCAAACATTGTCTCCCAAAGGATCCCATTGAAGGGGAAAGGACGTTCTTCAGATAACCTTTATTCTTTCAAAGAACTATAGTTAAACTAGATGACCCAGTTGTCCTTGTAAGCCGGGAAGCTCCCTTATTCTTCTCCCTTCATTCTCTAAAGAAAGAAGGGAACAAGAGCCTGACTTTTCCTCTTTAAAATGGCATTGTAAATACTAAGTTTTACAGTTGTTTGGCACCTTATCACAATTGGAGTTTGAGAATCACTGTGTATAAAGCTTAACAAACAAACTGAAAGTGATTCTGATTTTTCCACACTTTCTGAATCCTAAAAGTATACTTCCATGTTCTCTGTGCTTCACAGTCAGCTTCATGTCCCCAGAATCCCTCCAGCCTTGGGGCTGTACTGCCAGCAATTACAGAATTTTATATCACGGTGAACACAGAGGATGTGAGGGGATTTATACCAATATTCTAACCCTTCAAAATCCCTGAGAAGTTGTAGATGTATGAGATCTGGGCAGCCACTCAAAATTTCTGACTGCCTAAATTAGTTCACAGAGACCACTTGGAATCCTGACACCATTTTCTGATAATGCTGATGGTTATGGAAATTATTACATGGTTATACTGGAGACTACAAACTTGAGCATGATAAGGCACCCAGTCCTCACTGACCATACACTAAACTAGGGTTATGTTATAGATCTAAACATTGTTACACTATTTTATCAAAAACATTTATAAGCAAGATGTAAAAACTCTTCATTTGTGTTGAATTATATCTTCACAACAAAGAGAAAAAAAATAGCAACTTAATAGTATGAAATTTATCACCAGTATTTGGGACAGCTATTCTAGACTTTCTCATATCAATGATTATCAAACAGTTTCAGTAATGAAATTCCTATAAATTTTAAACATTAGAAGATAAACAAAAATTAACCCAAAACGGGTCCTAGATCTAAATGTAAAACACAAAACTATAAAACTTAAGAAGAAATGAATTTCAATGACTTTGAATTTGATGGTGACTTTTCAGGTATAACACCAAAAGCATGTTCCATGAAAGAAAAAAATTGATAACTTGGATAAGTTTTAAAAGTTTCAACTTCTTTTCTTCAAAAAAACACTTAAAAGAACAACAAGACAAGTCACAGACTTAGAAAGAGATATTTGAAAAACACTTATCATAAAATTCTTTATCTGAAATATACAAAGAACTCTTAAAATTCAACAGCAATCAGGAAACAAACAATCTAATTTCAGAATGAGTAAAGTATCTAGGCATCTCCTTGAAGAAGATATGCAGATAACAAGTAAGCATATCAAAAGGTGTTCAACAGCTTGTGTCATTAAGAAATGGCAAATTAGAACAACAATAAGACATGAATACACCCTTATTAGAATGACTCAGATCCAAAATACAGGCAGCACCAAATGCCCAGTAAGATGTGAAACAACAAACACTTTCATTTATTGCTAATGGAAATGTAAAATGGTATAGCCACTTTGGAAGACAGTTTTTGTTGTGTGATTATGTAATAACACTTCTAGATATAGATTCAAATGAGTTGAAAACCTATGTTTACCATGACAAATGATAGTAAGCTTTTGTCAAACTCCTTAGAACTATACAGCACAAAGAGTGAACCCTAACAGAAACTACTGACCTTAGTTAATAACTACTTATTGGAATTGGTTCATCAGTTCCAACAAATATATCACACTAAAGCTAAAGAGAGGGAAAGATGTTGACAGTGTGGAGATGTGACTGTAAGGAGAAACTGTGTTTGCCCTTAGAAAAGAGAGCATATGAGAACTCTGTGCTTTCTGCTAAATTTATATAAACCTAAAACAGCTCTAAAAAATAAAGTCTACTCATTAAAAAAATAAAATAATATATCACTGCTCTACATGACAGAAAACAAAAGAGCTCAGAATCCACCCCCCCCCCCCCCCAACTGCCCCTTAATTCCTCCCAGAAGCTATCACTGCATGCAGGCTACTGAACTCATCAAACTTTTTACAGCAAAATAAAGTAAAGATGACCATAACTGAGTCTTAGACTTCATTCTTGACCACCTCTAGGCCCAGACCACATACACAATTATTGTGCAAGAAAACCTGGATGAATTCAGCAAGAAAAATCACAGCCACCACATAGTAGAAAATATATAAACTATATTGCATTATTTTATTTAATCTTCACAATAACCTGTCCTCTTATAGAGGAAAAAATGCAGACAGAGCACGTGATTTTTTAAGTTACATAGCAAATTTGCATGAGAGTCAAGTTTCAACCTCTGACGTATTATATCCTGATACTTGGGCTCTTTCCAGGATGAGAACTTTTATTCCTCAATTCTGTGGTGATTCCCCTTTGTTATAACCCCTGAGGGATTTGTGTGTTTTTCGACATCGGTACAATGTAATTCAATTTTTTTTCCAGTGAAATATTGACATGTCTTTTCCAAAATTAACATTCTCATCATCACTGGCCTGTTCAAACATGCTCCTACTCCCAGTCAAACATAACCTACATCTTGTTTTTTTAGGGTATGGGCAGCAGCAGCTATCATGGGAGCAAGAGATGATCGGAGTTAAAAACAAGTCAAAGGTATTCTTTTTGTGGGAAACCAACTGGTAGCATACTTTCAAAGGAAAATGTGGGTAAAGGAATCAGGCGATGATATATAAAATATAGACAAAAACAAAAAGGAAGGAAGAAGACATCAAGAGACCCCCTCCCCCATAGCATGAGTTGAACAATCCAAGGATGAACTGGGATAGAGCAAGTTGAAGACAGAACTCCTAGCAGCAGGGAGGTACATGGCGCTGATGCGAGCTACTGAGCTGCCTCATCCCTGCACCATGCAACTTTGCTTGCCTCCTGTGAAGAGCCGGAGCCAAGTGACAGGTTAAATGTATGAGACTCATCTGGCTGAAGCGGACACATGGAGAGGAGCTTAGTTCCCATGATTTTCTTTTCCCAGTAACGACTGTGATATTTTAAAGATGTAACTGTGGCCTAAACACTATGCCAAATTATAAGTCTCTCATCTAGTGGCCGAGAAGACCCGGTGAAAAGGCCAGCATTAGCGCCATTTTACAGATGAGAAAAGTGTGGCTTCCAAAGCTTAAAGAACTTCCAAATTGTAAGCATGAGCAGGTAGTAACATGCAAATTCTGTGGTTTCAAAATCGGTGATCTAAGCCACTAAAATGCACAACCTTGCTACTATCTATTGGGTGGTGATAAAGTAGCACTCTCTTACATTTCTTAAAGACTTCTTTCAAATTTTTTGTAACAACATTAATACCCGTAGTTAAAACACAATGAAGTTTTGAATTGAAGAAAGCATAGTAGAGTTGCACCAGGCTAGACAAGCCTTGAGGTGATGCAGTAGAGACCCTGTTGACCTTGCCAACCACTCTGGCAACCTCATCTTGTTCCATTTCTGTACCTTTGGCCCAAGTACCTCACCTGGAACATAGGCAGTGTTTAACAGATGTCTGATAAAGAAACACTAAAAGCGTATCATTAGCATGATAGGTAAGAAAATGGACTCAACGTCAAATATACCTCTGTTCAAATCCTTGTTCTTACCCACCACTTATTCAAACCACTTATACGTCAGTCAAGTAACACAATCTCACTGAGACTTAATTTCTTTATTATCTATAACCTGAGTCATCATAATATCTATCTTACATTATTGGAATGATGAAAATGAGATTAGACATTGCCTGCTATCTAGAAAGTAATAAATAGTAACTCCTTCTTCACCTTCTATTTTATATTACCTGGTGTTTGAAAGATTTAAAAAATCCCAATCAAATTTTTTCCATTCGATAAACTAGAGATTACAATAGTTTCAACCTTAAAACATGCACTTCTAAGATTGATATTAACATGTCTATCTCATTTAAGGTACTCATTTTGGAATACAGTAAATGATTTTTCTCAGTGAATGTTAAATTATTTAAGTGGCAAAAGAAATCTTTGGAAATTAAAATTCCCATCCCACAAATCTGATACTGCTTCATCATTTGAATTTGTCAAACCTCATGACTTTGGGTTCTGTTCATTCTCCGAAAGTCACAGCAAAACAGGGTTCTGGCCTGTCAGTTACACTTCATAGATATGAGGGCGCCCAGATAAAACCCATTAGGCCAGCAGGCCAGCCGTTAATGTTTCAGTGGCAGTAATTAAATCCGGATGGAAAAATAACTACAAATATTTCCCCAAAACTGAACCAGATGTTTTGGCAACAGGATGAAGGCCCCAACCTGAGAACCTCCACATGCCATGGACAAAGCCCCTTCAGAAGCAAACCTTCTGTGAGCTGTAGTCTGCATACTGGCTCAGCCGGCCAGTAATGTTTTAAAAAAAAACAAAAAACAAAAACATCCCAGAGTGTCATCCCTTGAGCATAACTGCAGCGCATCCAAGCACACAAAGAAACAACTGGAAGAACTGTCAATTTATTAAAAACCCCGCGAATAATGGAGCGAAAGGATTAACACATTGGTATTTCCACGTGTGAGGCCAACATCAATTCACAGTGGCGCTGTAACTTAGTCATGCCTCATATATCACCTTCCCAGGTAGCTTACACAGGATACAATTTCCTAATTAATAAGCAGTAAAAATATTAATTAGCGCCGTATTCATTTAGTGTTCAATTAACAAATGAAAACTTAAAATTCATTTCCACAGCTGTAGAAAGGTGACCTGGGGGACCTCCAGATAACCAACATCATTTTATATTTTATTTCTATCCTTAGGCTGTTGCTTTTATTCACACGCACACCCTCCTAGTTTGCTTCTCTTAAGATGACCATTCTGGCCTATTTCTCCTCACAGCACATCATTTAAATATCTAGACAAAATGTTTTCCAGGGAGGCAGAGCTCATTCTTGCCCTGGCATGTGTATCTACCATGGAGCTGTCATGATATTTTGTCATGAAATGAGACGAGGAAAGTTATTTGATCCGTGGAGACTTAAATTCATCACGGTGGCGCTGGTTTCCATCAGCGAGTCCAGCGGCGGAGGGTTAGGGAAGCCCGGGACCAGCTGGACTTTAATTCAGTGCACCTTGAACCTCGTGGAAGCAGGAATAAGGAAACCACCAGCCCTTGCCTCCCCACCGGGTGGTGGGACACAGCACAGTGACTGCGGCTACCCCTCCTCAGGCTAGTGAATTTCATTCTGGCAAGTCCCTTACTACCCTGATACCTCTTTTATTGGTGTTAATTTATCTCCAGTGCTAAAGAGGTTAACGGCCCTCTCATCTTTTTCTGCTACCGAGCTTTGCTGTGCGTCTGCAGAATGATATTCTGAGTCACCTCACCATAGGAGGAAGGAATCTCAGAAAGCACATGCCTGAATAATAATAATAATAATAATAATAACAACATTTAAAAATAATGCGTCCTTCAGAGAGAGAAAATAAAGCAATATAATGTTAATTGTGGAGCCTATAGAGGAAACATTTTTCATCCATCAAAAGAGACAGCATAATGAGTGCACCTTCCTTCAAACACAGTATCACACAACATCCTAAGAAAAGACTGAAGTCTGTACTTTCAAGCAGCGCCTATCAGCTCAAACTGAAACGCATGAAGAGTTACAGATATTTTCTAATTAGCCTTCATAATTCTTCTTGCCTTATTTTCTCTGTCAAACACTCCTTCATAGACCCGAGCGTCCCGCGATTGGAGGAACTCAGCTAGGAGATGCGTTTTCTTAACTCTCTCAGCACCAACATGCCACCTATTCCAAATCAAAGGGTTTCTTCCCCAAGAGGTGACCAGCTGAATGGCCCTCTTGTCTCCCCTCTGCCCTCGCCACATTCCCTACCCCCATCTTATGATTGGTACCGTGATTCGTGGACCTGATAATAACTGCCTTTCTGAAATTCATGTGTAGGAAGGTCCATGGAATTATAAACATAATTTGGAATGTTAACCTACAATCACCATCTAATCTAATTGGAGAGACAGGTTGGGGTCCTTCATGACTCTGTCATTTGATCATTCTCATGGGAAACACTGTTCTGGAAATTCTTTTTTTGGAGGGAGGGAGAGGGAATAATCAGTTTATTATTATATAGTTAGATTTTTTTTTTTCCTTGTAAAATCCTGACTCCTTAGCATTATACTAAATTCTACCCACAGAGAGGGGGGAAAATTTGCTATTCATGAACTTTGGCCAATCGAGAGATTCCCAAGTATTACTACAGTGAATGAATCCCAACATAAACTGCAGTGAAATGTAAATACAAATTTAAAATGACCTCACAGCCTTTTAATATTCTCTTACGCGAGGCACAGTGTTGCGGTGGTTTAAACAAGCTCTGAATGTGTTAATGCAGCTTAGGCCTTATGACAGTGCAGAGTAAACATGCAACTTTCCCCACTGCGGGTCCAAGCCATTGCCCAGGTCAGAGGTGACTCGTTCAGATATCTGTCCTAATAGAAAACAAAACAAAACATTCTTATTCTTGCACCTTTTCACTCTTTCTTGCCTTGAATTACCTTTCGGATATGCTTTCCCACAAAGAATCTAAAATCCCATCCACCTGCTGAGTGCACAATACATATAGAGAAGTTAGAGAACAACAGAGACGAGCTGAAGGGATTTCAGCTGGGATTTCCCACTCGCTAAGTGATTTGCTCTTTTTCTTTTTACCACCTTTAAGAATACACTTCAAACATTAATACACTTTATCAAAACTATTAATCATTTTGGGTCATGGGCCTCTAGGATCATTCAGGATCAAAATTATAAATATCTATGAATTTCAGTAGACACACACACACAGAGATATATTTTTCCCCCTAGGTCTTTGACAGATAACTCTTTGAGTCATCTACTTCTTTATTATCCCTTCTATATGGACAATGGTTTCTACCACATACAGAAATGAACAGAAGTCATAACAGAAGAGGAAAAGGCTTGGCTGATATTCATTCAGTATCTACCAGGTACTTCAGATGCTTGAACTCTCATTACAAATCGAAGAGCATATATGCATTCTCGATAGTGAACACAAGAGGATACTAAAACTTAGAGAAGCTGGAGAAATGTAGGATGGCACAGCTGTTCGTGCAGATGGAAATGACTTCAAAACTCATGCCTTTATACTCTCCTTTCTGCTTCCCAACTTTGTGCATCTTGTGTTCCTGTGCCCTGCCCTAGGAAATGATCAGCATCTCCAGGCTAAACACTAGTCCAGACATCAAGTAGAGCATCTATTTTGACATTGGTCATTAACTCTGAGCACTTATAGGACTATGTTTGGGTTATGAATCACGGTGTTTTGAAAACCATCCCTATGTCCCTGGTATAAATTAGAGATGTAAAGATGAACATAATTGTTCCCATTAGTACTATGGTTTGTACGGTGTATATATTTTTTCCTTTGTACTGTCACGTAAGTAAGCTATTGGTTGCAAGCCCAGACAACCAGTTGAGCTAAGTTTTAAGCCTTCGTGATTTGGAAGGGCAGCTGCTAAACAAATAGAAAAGAGAAACTAAAGAATCAAGATCAGAAAACAGAAAGAAGGCCAAAGAGTCTGGGGATGAGAAATAAGGCAGGAAGAGCCTTCTCACCACGGCCACAGGACAGCTGTGCCACCACTGCATGCAGACTCTACGGTGCAGATTTTATTCAGTTGGGCTACACCTTCTTCATGCAAGATGACCCACTCCGTGTTCAAAGTCCTGAGTAAGGCAATCAGATTGGCTGAGCTCAGGTTACTGCCTTTCCTTCCATCTGGCCTCCAGGGTATGGGGAGAAACTGGACAGATCCTATAGCAAAGTAGTGACCCAGCCTTTCACCAAAAGTTATGTAGCAAAGACTTACCAAAACCAGTCAGGGAGTTCTTTAGTTAAATAGGAAAAAAGAATCCACTAAAATAGCTTTGAAAGACTCTTCCCAATGGTTCTATTCTCCATAAATAATATTCATAGATATTTTATTTGATTGAGTGAGACCAGAGAGAGACAAACAGAGCTTTCATTTCTGCACCTGTACATGTTTGCTTTTGTTTGTTTAAAATATATCAATAGCCTGACGAGGTGAAGTGATGGCGCAGTGGATAGAGCATAAGACTAGAATATGGAGGACCCAGGTTCGAAACCCCAAGATCATCGGCTTGAGCACAGGCTCATCCAGCTTGAGTGCAGGCTAACCAGCTTGAGCCCAGGGTCACTGGCTTGAATGTGGGATCATAGACATGACCCCATGGTCACTGGCTTGAGCCCAAAAGTCGCTGGCTTGATCAAGGGGTCACTCGCTCTGCTGTAGCTCCCCAGCCAAGGCACATATGAGAAAATAGTCAATGAACAACTAAAGGAGTCACAACGAGGAATTGATGCTTCTCATCTCTCTCCATTCCTGCCTGTCTGTTTCTATTTGTCCCTCTTTCTGGCTCTCTCTCAGTCTCTGTCACAATACATACATACATACATACATACATACATACATACATACATAAAAATATACATCAATACTTACAACTCAAAACCATGTGATAGGGAAAAATATCTCTTCAAGTTCAATTCATACCCCTTTTTGTTATTGCAACTTGAAAACAGAATAACATTACCCTTGAAAAAATACCACCCAGGAGGGAGTTGTGAACTGATGCAACTGAAGTCGAGTCCCACTCCCTCCCTGTGTTCTACTGGCACCGAGTTTCTCTGTGCTCTGTACTGTGATCTCTGCTCCAAGCCCATTGTTCTCTTTTGTGAATTAGGTCTACTGACACCTTGGCCGGATGTCTCTGAGGATAAAATGTGGTTGTGTTTAGCAGATATTAAGCACTCTATGTTTATACAATCTAAATATTTACCTTTATGAAAGATTGCATCCAATGATTATAAACTATCAATCATCACAATTTCCTCTCATAACTACATTTTTGATCATAAAGGCACTCTGTATCCTCAGTGTTTCTAAACTGGCAGTTCAGAGGAGGGTTTCCTTTATTGGGTTCTAAAACTCAGACCACAGCTGTAACTCACATTCATCTCAGTCATATCTTCCTCCACCCTCTATATTACTGAGAGTCTTTCTGAATGAACTCATTTTGCCCAGGGAGTATCATCAATTGATAAGCCATGATGGTCAGGGACCCTGCTGTGTTTTAAGCATGTAGATAGGCTAATGGTATAGAAGATGGGCACAGAGAAATGTAAGGCACACTTTCTGCCCTCTTGGTTGCTTACAATTTACTTGAGCGAAGAACAAAGGCAGACTTGCATACACCAATATAAACCGTAAGTTAGTTATGCCTCTGAGTACACTAACCTACCAGGCTCTTTGAGCTCAAGGATAGAGTGGTTATTAGAATCCAGCATAGGCAGAAAAGTAGGAGGTTAAATTCACAGAAAATGTTTGCTCTTGAGAAGAAGGTTAAGGGAAGAATACAATTTGGATAGAGAGAAAAAGAAGTGTAGCCAAGTAATATGGAGGAATATAAAGCAGAATAGAACAAGAGTATTTTTGTGCATGAGAGAACTTTCCTCCAATATCCAAAGCTTTCAACGAACTAGAGAAATCCATGGATTTCCTGCCTTTAGAGTATATTTCTCATCTTCTTCACTAGGGCCACCTGAAAATTAGTATTGACCTGTCATCTGTTCCCAGAACATTCCTGGTAACCTCTCTCATCTTGAATTTGCATACCGATCATAACCATCAAACTATTTTGAATCATATTACTACACTTTATATAAATCCTTCTCAGTTTCATGAAGGCATGTCTCAAAGTGTTCAGTGTTTTAAAAATCATTTTCCTAAAAATGGTTCTAGAATCCCTGGAGACCTTCTGGGAATAGTTCTCTGGAGGCTTTTTCAAGTCTCTGGGCTTCTTCGCCCTTACTGAGAAGAAAGAGTATTCCAAAGGGACACTTACATTTACAATATGGGAGGCAGCTCAGGGACTTGCATTTCCATTCAAAGGGTTCTTAACAAAAATATTTTGTGAGTCTCTGTATGAAATGTTGTTGCTTTTCTTCTAAATGATGCCAGCTATGGTAATTGTGCTGTCTCTGAAGTACTGGAAATAGGTGGCTAATTTTCACAATGATTTAGGCCATTATTGTTAGACTAAGTGTTTATTGTCCTGACCTCATCAGATGACTGCTGGTTATTTTTCTCAAAAGAACCATAAATGTTTCTCCTTCTCATGGTGCATGTTATTTTCCTCACTTGGAATGTGTACTTACTTTTGGTCTCAAGATATTTAAAGTGTACCTTTGTCTTAACTGCTGGTTATAGTCACACCAAAGGGGTTTGGGATTCCTGAGTGCATTTATTTGCTGAGCATTAATTGCAAATCTTTCAACATTTCAGCCCTTAGCTTCTGAGTTTTTCAATATTATTTATATATTATTGCTTCCAGAAATTGGTTTTAAAATAATCTTGCTAATATTTCTCCTTGGGTTGCCAAATTATGAAACTTCTATTTTAATGGGTATAAGCAACACTTCCTGGGCATTTGCAATGATACCAAAGGTGGACTTCCAAGATAGCACAGACTCACTCTCATGGCCATAGAGCAAATGTATATATATCCTCTACTTGTCAGCGATGTTCTTAGATGAGACTAGAACTGCATCAAGGTTTATTGAGTTAGTATTGCTGCTGGAGGCTCTGAGTCTCAGGCAGATGGCATTGGTCACTAAGACTCTCATTTAACAAACCCTAAGGAACCTAGAATAAAAGACTTGTATTTACAGTTCAATTTGCCCATGGCTATCAATATATATGGAACAACAGTGAGTGAGACAAGAAAAAAAAAACAAACAGATGGCAAATAGACAAGAAAACAAACAACACTTAAGAAAATAGGTGACTTTTATTTTAAATACTCTTCCATGGAGTTTTCTGACCTATTTGCTTGTCTGTTTGTTGTTTGTTTTTGCTGAAGAGCTATTTTTCTCCCAAGTCAAAGATTGCCCATCAACTGCAGATGAGTAGAAGGAAAAAAAAACTTGCCTGCTTTATATTACTTTTTATTCATTTTTTAACTTAGTAAGCAAGCATAAATTGAAGCTAATTATTATTCAGTCAAGCTACATGCTGACCTTCCCAAACTGTAGAAGAAAAATACAAAAGAAGAGAAAGAGAAATTGAGTTTGGGGGAAATGAGCAATGAGGTCAAATGCTTGCATATCAGCATTCAACTTCTTAAAATGGTGTTAAAGTGGTAGCTTAAGTAGCCTGGATGTATTAGTTATCTATTGCTGCGTAACAAATTACCCAAAAGACTAATAGTGCAAAACAGCGAACACTTGTTATCTTCCAGTTCCTACATGTCAGAAATCTAAGTGTGGTTTAGCTGGGTGCTTCTGAATCTGTCTCTCAAGAAATTGCTCTCAAACTGTTGGCTGCAGATTCAGTCTTATCTAAGGCTTGACTTGTGAAGGATCTGCTATCCAGCTCACTCACATGGTTGTTGGCAATCTTCATTCCCTTGCTAGTTGTTGGACGGTGGGCTTCAGTTCATTGTTACCTGTTGGCCGGAGACCGATCTCTGTTACTTGCCTATGTATGAGCCATAACACAGCATGAAAGCTGGCTCCTCAGAACAAGCAGCAGGAATGTTTAAGATGAAAGCCATGGTATTTTTGTAACCTAATCTATAAAATGGCATCCCACCACTTTTGCTGTATTCTTTCCATTTGTTAGAAGCAAGTCAATAGGTCTGGCCCTCACACAAGGGGTGACAATTACACAAAGCGCAGAAATACCAAAAAGTGAGCATCACTGGGGACCATGTTAGGGGCTATCTACCACATCCACCTATATGCTCGAAGATGGTGAGACCATTGCTTGGCAGTTAAGAGATGCAAATACTAAGTATAAACTTCTTAACGTGGTCAGTGTAGCTAACGTGTCGCTATGTCCTGGTTTTCCCAAGACATAGTTTAAGCCAATTGTCTTGGTTGTGTTCGTGAAAAGTGTCACCATTTGCTTTCAAAGCTACTCAAATTTGAATAACAAATTATCAGAGTTGTTCAATAGAACTTTCTGTGCTGATGGAAATATTCTATACCTGTGCTATTCAACATGGTAGCTACTAGGAATGTGTAGCTAGTGAACATTTGAAATATTGACCAATTGGATCCCATTCTGCTCAATGTGGTGGTCTGGAGCAGCTCACCTTAACTCTCTAAACATCAGATGAAGAAATCTCATCTGTAAAGGGAAGTTGAACTTTGATGAAACTTTGATTTCACCTCCTATCTTTATTTTCTCTTTTGTCATTTCAATCACTCCGGTCAGAATGCTGTCTTCTGCCATCTACTCTTTACAGACCTGCTTTTGCTGAAGTCACAAATGACCTCTAACATGACACTTCCCATAGAATTTTTTAAATCTTGTCTTCCTAAATTTTAGTTTTCTTAGGGTATCTACAATACCAATATCTATTGATTTTTCTCCTGCCTCTATGGTTGGGTTTTCTCTGTTTATCATCTCTTTCTTTTCTTTCTGTTCTTTAAATCCAGCAATATTGATGGATTATATCATATATAATTTCATGATGTATCTCAGATCAATTCAATTCTTTCCATCTCTACTGTATTCAGCATAATCCAAGCCACAATCATCTTGTCTATCAGTATAGTCTCCTAAGTAGTCTGATGACTTCTGCTCTGGCTTTTCTCCATTCAGCAGACAGTGATCTTTACAAAATATACATTAAATCACTTCACTCCATCACTTAAAACCATTCAAAATGGCCTACAAACCTCACATGACCTGGCTCGAGACTTCCTACATAGAGCTTTGTCCAATGCCATTCTACCTGACCTCCAGCCAAAGAGGGCTTTTCTGAGTTCCTCAAATACACCAAGCATATTCCTGCCCAGGGATTTTCCTGGTCTGTTTCCTCCACTTGGAATATCCTTCCTTTACTTGCATAACTCCTCTTTCTTGCTCTCTGTCAAGTTCAATTCTTAACTTCTAAAATCACTGTTTTTGTATTACACCAAACAAATTCATATTCTTATTATTCTCTCAAAACATTCCAGTCTTTTCTTTTATATTTATTATAATGTTATAGTAAATTATAATTATAATAAATTATAATTAAAGTCATTATTATATTTATTATAATGACTTTAATCACTTAATGCATGAACTTCTCCTCTAGACTATAAATAACTTCTATCAGTCAATGATTTTGTCTGTTTTGTTCTACATAGAACAAAATGTCAAGCACACTGCCTGGCACATACTAGATGTTTAATAAATACTTGTCAATTGAATAAATTTCCTTCCATAATATAGTGCACCATTTGGCACTTGCCTCAGCAGCTATTTGAAATTCCTCTGAGGGCAGTTTAATGTTGAACACTCTTGGATGATTCATTTATGTGCTCTAGTCAAGCCCTTTCGAATCTATTCTTAACTTTTTGGCACTTCCCATGTTTGGAACGTTGATTATGGGTCTCTGGCATCTGAGGGATAAAAAGAATAGAGCAGAGGAATTCGATTTCAGTCATTCTGCGAATATGCTCATGGTTTTGTTCCTTTAAGATTATGCTCCCTGTTCCAAGAGAATTACAAAACAGCTGATAAGAATATTGTCCAGAGTACCTGTTGAGTTTTTAACTCAGGCTTCAAATCCATGTCTCTTGGTACATCTCTAATCATCTCATTCCAGGCAAGACTTCTGTCCTTGTTGGGGGTGGGGGTGGGGGGTTCCTGAAGAAATGTAATCGATTCACTTAAATATAGCCCTTGCTTTTTATATTCCAGATGTGACAAGTTTTAACCTAACCAAGGATACATATCTAATTTTGATACAGCTTCAAGATCGTCAACTTCTCTACCTCTATCACCACCCTTTCCTGCCCTCTTCCCAACCCCTACTGTGTTGCCTTTGCAGGCAGCCTTGGTGTGTTCTGCTGTGGTCACGTCTTGCCTTCCTTTTCCCAATATCAAGAGGTTATTTAAGCAACACTGACAGAATTCCTCTTCATTTATATGAAGCTTTTCATTTCATTGGTTTCTCTACCCCCCAAAAAATTAATTCTGCTGCAAAAATCAAGTTGTAATCTGTTTTTAAAATTTAGGATATTGAATTATTTTCAGCCAGTTAAGAATCTTCAGCCTTGCTATGATATTAGTCATCTCTCTCAGAAACATTAACTTCCTTCATTCTTCTTTCTTTCTAGCTGCATCTCATATTTCTAGTATTATTATCAATAATAGTGATTACTGTATATTATGTTCTTATTGATTTATTTATATGACACTTGGTTACTGGTTATACCAATAAACTTAAGATGACATAAGAATTTCTAATGCATGGCAATATGACATAAATTTAAATTTTTCAAAAGGTCAGCCCTGGACAGTTGGCTGAGTGGTAGAGTGTTGGCCCAGTGTATGGATGTTCCAGGTTTAATTTCCAGTCCAGGCATACAGGAAAAGCACCAACCTGCTTCTCTACCCATCCTCCTCTTGATTCTCTCTCCCTCTATCTCTCTTCCCCTCCTGCAGCCATGCTTAATTGGTTTGAGTGCATTGGCCCTGGCTGCTGAGGATGGCTCTATGGCCTCTGCCTCAGGTGCTAAGAAGAGCTCAGTTGCTGCACAATGAAGCAAGGGCCCCAGATGGGCCGAGCATCACCCCCTAGTGGGCTTGCTGGGTGGATCTCAGTCGGGGAACATGTGGGAGTTTGTCTCTCTGCCTCCCCTCCTCTCACTGAATAATAATAATTTAAAAAAAGTCAGAAAAGCAAGGTTACAGATATAAAATGAGTTTTGGAATAAAGTGAACACTAAAGTTTATATCTTAAGGACTCGTACAACTGCTTTGGGAAGATGTAATTTGGCCCACAAGTTCTTAGCTACCATGCCTCCAGAGTAAAATCAATCATTTTAACAATTCATGGTCTTTTAAGAGAAAAAACAAAAAAGCACTCAGAAGAGACTATTATTTGAGATGTTGAGATCAGACAAGAATGTCTCCCATGGGGGCATTGTAGAGCATCATGCAGTGAACCACATCTTCATAGCATGCCTTCAGGGAATGTGCAGAAATTTCATGAGTATTTGAACAGTGTTCCCCACTGAAAGCCCATGCCATCTTTCCTAAGGACAATGGAGCATAAACATCTTGACGGACTCCTGGTATGAATGATATGTTGCAGACACACTGATCTTTGGTGATCTGACTTAATTCAGAGGTAAATAGAAAGATCTGAAAGAACAGATGCAATGCATGGCTTCCAAGAAGTTTTCCTTAGGGATTGCTTCTCTCAGCTGAGTTTTGATTTTAAATTGGGTGGCAGCCACTATCAATAGAGAATACAGCCACCAGTCAGGCACTGTATACATTATCTGAGATCCTCAGATCAGCCCACATGGTGGGTATTATTATTTACATTATGTTAATGAGGAAGCGAGGGCTCTGAGAAGTTAAATAACTGGTCCAGGGCCAGTGATTTAGAAAATAAGGTAATAGGAATTTAAAACCTAAGGCTTATTTCTAAACTCATACTCAATTTATTTAATTGTGAAAATTTTTTAACATTCAGAAAGACAGATATTAAAGCAATGAGTAGCCATATACCCACCACCCACGTTTCACAGATGTTAACATTTCCACCTGCCCCAGTCAGCACACCAAGTTGCCTCTTTTTAGTGCTTTTTGGTGGCTAAGAGATGGAAACAGACTAATAGGAATTGGAAGATGGCTTTTGTTTCAACCACACAAACGGAGAATTTTCTGGCTGCCTTCTCTTATAAATTTCGAACTGCCCCAATAGAGTGGGTTGCATTATTTAAAACACATTGTTCCTTTTCTTCCCTTTGGCTTCCATGCAGGTGCAATTGGGGACTAAAACCTTAATGCTGCCCTAGAGAAGAAAAGGCTCAGCTGTTGGTTCATCTGCCAATTTCTGATAAGGGTCAGGCCAGTGCTCCACCTCCACCCCACGGAATCTCTTATAACTCAAAACACAATGTATGATTAGCCGATATTTTTCTTCAGCTTGACTGAACATGAATAAGACATGTTGGCATAACATCTATTTCAAGGGTGCCATTTTCCAAGGAAGCAAATCTTTTTATTTAAGTTCAACAGTAAAAAATTTAATTTAATTTAAATTTTTAATTTAAGAAGTTAAAGTGCATTCAATATCTCATAATAATGGATATGTGTTGATTTGAAATACATTTGTCATCTTCTTCCACATCCTATTTAGTGTGGGCTCTAGGAAGCCACAAAAGTAAAAGAATATTTCTAATCCAATGATGACCTAACTTTTAGGATGAAAAAAGCAATTAAAAGAAAGAAAGAACAAAAAAAATAAGCCCTCAATCCCTCATCTTCTCATAACTTTTATTTGGATTACTGTGTCTTAATTACCATAAATTAAAGAACTTGTGGTGGAAACAATTAATATTCAAGTTAGCAATCCTGAGTTCCAAATTTTCCACTATGATCATCCAGAAACTAACAAGAGATATCAATAACAATCAACAAAGAAGTCAATATTCTTATCAATGGTATATGCACCAACCTGTCTAACCAAATATTTGAAATCATTTTCTTTCTTCAGGCAAACTGGAAAGATTTGCACTCAGTTCAGAGTTTTATTAGATTTTTTTTTACAGCTCTCCCACAGTTTGCTTGTATGACCTTAAATAATTTTTTAGATCTTTTTTTCTTCCCAGGCAGGCAGTAAATGCTTAGACTTTGCACCTAAAATGATATACAGTGGCCGCCAGACACAGCATGTCTGTGCCTACTAAACCAGAGATGTAAAACAATTATTATAGATCATTTGGACAAAAAAAGTCCATAATTTCTTTGTGTGTGTGTGTGCGATTGTGTTTCCTGAAAATATCCATTTGGAATCATAAATATCTGCAATTAGGAAGTCCTTGGTAATTGTAATGATTGATTTTCCTTCGTTTTGTAGAATTATACACTGAACCAGAAAGTTTAAGTGGTTTGTGCCGAGTCATGTGGTATGTCCAGGGTAGCCAGCACTTAGCACAGGCCTGAGGATCTTCTCATCACTCCACAAAGCCCTCAGTGGGTGTCTGAATTTTTCCCAGGCAATATTTCTTTGTGTTTTCTTCCCACCCACACCCTCAATTTTTAAAAAAATATTTTCTAATTTACCTTGTATATAGAGACAAATATACTGCTCATAAAAATTAGGAGATGTTTTATTGCTTCATATTCATTTTGGAATATCCTCTAATTTTTTTGAGCTGTATAATTAGCTCTGGTTTAACCCAAATTGAAATAATTTTTTGTAGCTTTTCAAAAAGAGTAAATCTCCTATTTTTTTAATAGTCAAGTTTATTCCTCCAGTCTCATAGAAACAGCTTGTGTTCTTCTCTCTTTCTTTTCTCTTCTCTCTTTCCAGCAAAAATATAGCCAAACCAGGCCACATAGTTTTAATACCTTCTCCCAAAATGTAGACATAGACAAACACACACACACACACACACACACACACACACACACACACACACACACACACACGGGCAACAAAACCAATCATTGGAAAGCAATCTAATAAAAGAAAGAGTTTTTTGACAAGGCCAGTAAAAGTCTTATTTTATCACCAATTTCACACTCCTGAACTCTGGGTGATCCTGGTATAACATCTTCCCGTTCCTCGTTCTCAGTGCCCCCGTTCCGACTGGACATTGGATATGGAGCATGAAGCTGTCCATTAAGGACACCACGCCTGTAATCAAATACTAAGACAATATTATCTCAGAGTGTACATGGGGTATCACTTTCTTGCTCTTCTTAAGTATTCATAGCTAAATGATTTATGGGCACACAAATGGATATAATGTCCCATAATACATAACAGGACTAATATTTAATGTGTTTCTTTTTTACTTTGTTTGAATAAAATCCCCCAAAATACTTTTAGCAAATGATCATTAATTATGTGCATTGTCAAATGTGCTTGGGTTCTAATAAGCAGGCCTCAGGATTTACAGTCCCCGGCCGTCTGCTGGTGCCCATAAATTCAATGTGGGTGATGGTGCTCAATGAAGTGGCCCCATCACCGGAACAGAAGCCTCAAATGGTTCACTTTCGTATACACTTCATATATTTTTCCCAATGCCCATAACACAAGCAGAAAATACCCTTTCCAGAATGTTATTCTAAGAAACCTCCCAGAATACCTGAAGTTGTTTTTTTAATAAGACTCTATGACACACAAGGGCTAAGTTTCACCTTCAGCCTGTGGATTTTATCAACTGTATCTTCTAGATAGATGGACTAGTAGGGACAGAGCTGAAAAACGCAGTGGTTTCTTGGGGAATAATTATCAGCAAATATATTTTCCAAAATCTAAAGGTTTTAAAGGAAAGATATTTAAATAGAGTTGCGACTTCATAGTCAATTTACTTAATCTTCAATGTCTTTGCAAATCCATTATGCACTTGGGATGTCAGAGGGGTCTACAAATTACCAAGTTGTTTGAAGTTTGCTGCTTTCTGAAGTGGCTTTGGTCATTTATTTTCGTGGAAATGTTATTTCTTCAGCTTACAAGGTATGCAACAGCAAGGTCTTTTGAGACAGCTCTCTAAATAGAAAATGATTATTCATGTTTCTAAAGAAAGATGACTTGTTCTTTATAGGAAGTCCTCCAAGGAGCATTTAGCATTTTAAGAATATAAAAGAAAACTTCCATTTTCGAAGCCTGGAAGAAGTGTCTATGTAAACAGAGAAATGCACAGATAATGAATGAGAGGATGAGCTGCTTTGATCTGGGGGAAGGAAGGAAAAATGTGGTGTATTTAGTCTTGGCTGAAAATCTCTAAATACTGTAGTTCAAAAGAGAGTAATGTAAGATTGGGGTTATTGTCTTTGTTATATGAATATAAGATTGGGGATGGAAGAAATGTTTGGACCTTCATTTTAAGCTACATTAATGATTGAGGGTGATCGAGTCTATACTACAGTATATCAAGATTATTTTTCTAGAAAATCTGTCTTATTAAGGCTTAAAGTATCAAACTAAGAACAGGACAATTTATATACTGTTCTGCCTTTTATGTGGTGGGAAACTGCATAGCAGAATGGAACACATGATCACTGTCGCTAGAGGTGTCATCCAAAGATATATGTCTAGTCAACCTCCAACCAAAACTAATACAAAAACAACAGCACTGCAAAGGGGGAACCCATGTGATATAGCCAAAAATAAAAATTCTACCTGTCAAAAAAAAGTTTAAAGAAAATGAATGGGATAAAGAATGAGAGAAATAAATTTAAGACCCCTGGATCTAAGCATAACCATTTTCAGTTGTGGGAACATACCCATGGGGTCCAGAACACAGGTTCCTTGATTCTCCAGCCAGGGCTAAACCTTTGTAGAGAGTGCTACGCTGAACTGCAAACCACAAATGATCTTGGCCCCTAAGTCAACACTGTCAAACTTTGGCTGAGACCTGGACTTCCACCTTCTATTTTCTAAATAGCAGGACTCTCCTGATTTCATGCAGGTTTTGTTTTATACACTGATATCAACTTCATCCTAAAGGAAGAGACATCTGTCCCTGGAACTCCAGGAATTCATCTAACCAGCAAGATAGCACTTGCTTATGCACATTTGCTTCAAAGACCTGGTTAACATTCTCAGTGCAACAGAGGAGGGTCACTCCACCCACCCCAGGAAAGCAGCCTGCTCTGGTTTCCAGGACAGACAAGCATCCTTCTTACAGCAGGCACGGCTGGGTTACTGTCTCCTTCCTTCACCTTCTGGTCATCTGTCATTACCTGCTACTCCCTTTCTTTTTTCTTACCAGGGATCAAAATAAGGAATTTCCTGATTCCTTGAAATCCCAGCTATTGTTCAGTCTCCTCTGTGACCATTCAGGACAGCTCTTGGAGCTTTAAAGGAACCTGCTTTTAGAGCCTGTTGCTGCTAATCTGCCTATGTCTTTGTCTTAATATCTTGCTTGGTTTTTAGGGGGACTGTCATGCTAAAGTTCTTAGTTGAGTGAGCCTTAAAGCACGGCAACCATTGTTTCTCCAACGGCACTTTGTTTCGGAGCTCTTTGATGGGAAAAGTTATTTATTTGGGTTTGAAGCTATACTTTGAGAATGGGAAGAGAGGTTACTGGGGTCAGATGTCCCCATTAAGAAAAGAAGTAACATTAAACAGAGGAGGATTTATTATTTTCTGAATGATTCACCCTTCAGGAAGGAAATACAGGTATTGATCGACTTACAACCTATGCAACTTACGACCATTTGACTTTACGACCACAATCGCTAGCTATGACTGCTCTGTGTCTGGAGCAGTTTTTGTGTGCAGCTGTATTTTGTAATTTTGCATGTTTTGTATGTTTAAACCAGTTGTACTGGTAATGCAGTGTTTTACTTAAACTTGACGAATGTAAAAATAGGAAACAAAATGGTGTAGAGATGATACAAATGGCATAAAATGAACAAAGAAAATTATGATATATAACAATAATGAAAGAAAATTAAGATAAAATATGACTTAAAGATTTTTATAGCATCATTTCACAGTACTGTACATATAGCCTGTTCAACTTATGACCAAATTGTTTTACGACTGGTCTGTCAGAACCAATTGTGGTCGTAAGTCGAGCACTAGGTGTATTTACCTCTCCCAAGCTGAGAGAAATTGTTTCACAGTGTTCACCGTTGACACTAAGGTAGAGATATAAGAATAAAGATAGATATCTCTGAATTTAGATATCCAAAGTAGATTTTTCTTATGATTCTATTTCAGATTAATGGTCAATAGATATATTTGGACACGGGATGGGTTGTGGAGAGCATAAATAACTTCTGTAGAATAGAGTGTGACTATTTGTGAAGGTGAGAAAGGCATTTTGAATTCAGGGTTTTGTTTACCTACCCAAGAAGCAGAAAACCCTTTCTGGGGTAAATTGTTCGAACAGCGATATCTGCCTACAAAGCTCTCACATGTTAATTTGTTTAGAATAATAAGATCAGAATGGTAATTCAACTCCTATCATATGCACCCCTAATGTAGGGACTCACCAACAAAAGCATTTCCATATTTTGGCAAGGAGTCACATCTGGCAATTTCATTAACCTCTAAGTTTTTCATCTAGAAATGGATCCAGATGTTTCAAGAGAATTTGTATCGGATCTGAAAGAATCTGGATCCTTTTGCAAAGTGCTGTTTTGTAGACTGATATCAGGCCCTTTAGCTCCATCTATATGAAAGGGTCCAGTCTTTTGTTTCTGTGTGATTTAAACCCACTGGAAAGGCAAAATGCTTCTGCAGTCTGTGTGCTCCCTTCTGATGGGTCTGGAGACTGTTGTTCTGCTGAATCCTACAGACCACCCATAAAAAAGAAGGAAAAAAATGACTATCCCTAGAGTTTAATGAACCGTGTGAACTTTTAATATTTTATTAGGTACTATGTCCTTGCAAAAATTGGCTATTCCCCATTGAACTAAGCTAAAAGAAACTTAATGAATCAGAAAGACCCAAGAAAGTGATCTATCCCATCTCTCTTCTCACCTTTAAAACACATTGCATTTACAACTCTAACCATAAAATAGCCAACATTTTTAAGACCCCCTAGAGAAACAGATTCTGTAATTATTATTGTTAGTTAGTTTAATCAAGTTTCTACAGACCCTCAATGAAAAGAAAATTGGGTTCATTTGGATTTACTGGGTATTAACAACCCACCCTCCCCATACTATGGTTTCTGGGATTCTGGGGTATTAGGGGAAGCAGGAAAAGTGGTTTTACTGCTTACTCTCCATCTTTTCTGACCTCTGGGGCTATCTGGTCCTACAGCTCAAGATGTACAGTTACAACAGCTGCGACTGGGTTAATCTCATTCCATTGCTGACCTAACTTTCTTAAAGCTTTTGATAGTTAGGGCTTTAGATTTAAACCAAACTCTTCCATCTACAAGCCATGAGACTTTGGGTAAATCCTGAAATCACTCATTCAGTTTCTTTATGCATAAAATGGAGATTATAATCACACATAGTCAATATATTATTTTAAGAAGAAAATGAGATTATTTATGTAGAGTGCTTATGTAAGTGATCAAAAATTATTAGTTATAATTACAAAAACTACCATCACTAATGCTTTCTTCATTCCTTTTTATATCTCCCAGTTCTGGTAAGATAAAGGTCTCACTCAGGCCCTTGACCACAAAACCAAGATTCCCTATAAAGCCCATTTTAGGATAAGTGACTTAGTCCCAGAATTAATTCATGGGAACTTGGACATGGCCCTGTACCCGACCACTTGAGGTTAACTTTTTACATTTTATATATTTCTCTTAATCTTCAGAACAGTTTTATAATATATAAATAACCAATATGATTATTTCTACATTACAAATAAAGCCACTGAAACTCATAAGAAGTCAGTAACTGGTCCTGGCCAGGTAACTCAGTTTGCTAGAGCATTGTCCTGACGTGCTGAGGTTGAGGGTGAGGTCCCCAATGAGAACACATACAGGAAACAACCAATGCATGCTTAAAAAGTGGAACAATAAGGTGATGTCTCTCTGTCTCTCTCTCTCTTTATGTCCCCTTTATACTCTCATTAAAATCAATTAATTAAAAAGACAATCAATAATTTAAATAATTTATTCAAGGCCACACAAAAGAATGAACTCTTCCTCGCTGATTTCATGACTTCAAGCCCAAAGCTTCTTCCATCATGTTACACTGTTAAAAAATTATATCTGAAGGTCCTGATCACCATACTAAGTCGGTGGGCCTCAGAGAAGGATGCCTTCCTCCCTTTTCCAAAAGTTAAACTAATGTTCTTCTAGTTTAACGTATATGTCAAAAACTTCCTACTTCTTGAACTTTCCTCATCTGGAAAATACAACCCAACAGTAATAATTTCCAATTTTGAGGAAGCATAAGAAGCAGTTTGGAAAATTTGATTCAGTGGGTCAAAGACCAGGGCCCAGATATGTGAATCTTTAATTAACATTCCAGTGCATGTTAATGGATAGACTTCCATTCTCCCACTGGAACTGGGGTTGTTCAAATCCTGGGACATTGTAAATTCTCTGTGTTTCTCCTGGTGGTAGCTGCACTTCAATTTCCTTCTGCTGATTCTGATCCCACTCGATATATTATCTTCTCACATTAAATTTGCTGACCATGTAATGTGTAGAAGGCATCGAGCATCGATGCTATGCAGATCATTTTCCTGCAATGCAGCAAGTCTGACATTGTCATAAAAGAAAATTAGAGTAGTCCAACTGGATTTCAGCAGCCACCAGTTATTTCTGAAGGTGATTCTAAACCAGATGCATTATCTATAGAGAACATTGAATGGGTCCTAAGTTATTGCTATTGGTAATGGGGAGTTTTATTTTATTATTTATAAGATATATTGCTCTGATAATATAGTGCAGGAGATGGCAACAAACTTTGTTTCTTTACAGCATTATTGAATTAAAGAGAAAATTAATTTAGGTCACGTTCAAACCCCTTATTGTATCAAATGTGTCTGATTATTTGCTGAACCATGTGCCTATCTCTGTAGAGCTGATTCTCATGATTTTCTTCGGAGTTTCTCCAAGTGACCCATAGTCTCAGAGGTCTTCTACACAACCTGAAGTCTAATATAAAGTACAAGTCCCTGCAAGTCTGTATGGTTTTTACAGCAGGTGTGTGATTTGTGTTCATGTATGTTAATATATTATAAAGCAAAAAATATATATGGCATTAAAATGTTATCACAAAAAATCTGAGAAAATTTTATAAGATTACTTTCTATGAGAAATATTGATAAAATATATACATACTATAGCACATAATTACATATACACTGTTCATAAAAATTAGGGGATCAGGGAATGTGCAAAGTACATTCAGCCTTTTGTATAGTGCATTTTAACCAATAAAATAAAGGTTGGTATTGCACCTTATTTGCATAATTGAACAACTTTCTTTGACTTGTTTGCTTTTCTGATGTTCTTGTTTAATAAAAAAAATGCTTTTTTATCACTTCATATTCATTTTGAAATGGAAATATCCCCTAATTTTTGTGAGAAGTATATATGTGTTACATACAGATATTTTTATACATATACAGTACATATATGTACATATGCATGTTCGGACATATACAACGACATACAAGTAATGTTAACTAGCTCTTTGGATGCAAAAGCACTGGTTTGTAATGTTTGCCTATTTCTGTGGTGTAAATACTCCCACAGTGGCTGATTTAAAGATACCAACCTGACTGAACACATAAAATCTGATATCCTGAGCTGGCAGGCTCTCACACACCACTGGTATATCCCTCTCTCCGTTTTTCTTTGTCAAAGAGGAGGATTTAACTAGCTGACCTTGAAAGTATTTCAACATTTAACATTATGCTTTTTCTATTTACATATATGCCCTATAATTAATTACTATAGCTTGAGTACAAAAGTAGGTGGTCCACAGTGCCTTTAATCCTACTGAATGTAAAAAGTTTATCAAAGCAGAGCTTTAATGGCCACCATGCAAATGTAGGGCTTTGAAATCCACTGCCTCTCCCAGAGTTTCTAATCCTTTGTGTTGGCAGAAATGGATTTTCAACTGGCCTATTTATCATTGTAATTATATCTTCCTATAAGATCTGCATATTTTCACTTGCATTTTTATTTTTTCCAAAACGATTCCCTTGTTTCAGATATTACAATCAGAAATTTATTTCATGTCCCACCAAAAGGAAAAGGGGAACAAAAGTTAATTGTATCTGGACTGAGGTGTAACTATGGGCCTATTAAAGAGGTGTAGTTATAGGCTATTGATCACAGCACACAGGAAAAGCTTGTCATGTAAAGTCAAGAGGTTAATGTAATTACAAGAATGGGCAGCAGGATCAGCTGTAGCCCAGAAGTGGCGAATAACTAAAAGCTGCTGTAGAGACACATAACATTGTCAAAGCATAAATAATTCATCCTAGCATTTGAGAAGAAATTACTCCTCTGTTCCAGCATATTATTCAGCCATTAAAGTCTTTCCTTCTAAAGACTGTTGATGTAGTCATATTTTCAGTTCTGAGTCATTCAGAGGCATGCCACCTTCATTCAGCTTTATACTGTGCAGTGTTCAAAGTATAAGAGGGGATGGAGAATAGATCCACAATCTGTTTGTTAACCACAGTAAAGTTCAGTAGGTAAGAGGGAAGACTCTGGGAGGGTCTGTGTTGTATCTAGTAGCTAAATAGGGGATGAAGATTAAGCAGTGTGGGGAAGAATTCTTAGTTCTTGATCTGGGCAAAGTTCCATTCACTCTAGTTTCCTCCTTAGCACCAAATCCTTGCAGATTCAATCCCCAAAACATTTCTCAAATGCCAGGAGAGGAGAAGAGAAACAGTGATTGGCTCTACATCTCTCTTGTAAGTATTCTCAGGTCAACTGCTTGCTAGCTCGGATAAAAATACTCTGGCAATCAATGTGGTTTGGAGTTGAATCTGGTTTTGTTGTTGTTGTTTTCTGTCAATCTGTGCATTTAGAAAAGACGTTTTGGACATTCATAGCACAATGATAGCTGCAGGCTCCTCAGAATCAATAAATAGCTAACTACTGTCTCTATGGTGATTACAACTATTATTTCTACTGAATTTGTTCAGCATGTAAAAGGCAGCATATAAAACAATATAAAAGTGAGTATAACTAGGAAATCATAGAACCAAAAGTGACCTTAGAGGGACAAAGAGTATTTCACCCAGTCTCTACACTTCTCTGCCCTGCCTTGTGCCCCAGGGAGGTGAGCCCAGATCCTTGATCCTCTGACTTCTTTTGGGGGATCAGTCGAAGGCAGAGCCCAGCAGGCACTGGAGTGGCCGGAGGAGAAAAGTGGGAATATTTCATTTCTTCTCCCTCCCTGCTGGGGTTCAGTTCTGGAGATGGCTGTGACCTCTACAACTTCTTTTTGAATGACCCTTCTTTCACATTTCTGACTCTCATTCAAGGTTTGGTAGCATTTGCTTCTGTAGACCTGGAAGACCTTACCATTGTTTCATATATCTGAGTGTTTCAGTATCATTGGCTGGCTGGCTCCCACTAGTGCTAATATTAAAAGCCTTCAAAACTCCGAGCTCACTGTGTTAGACATTATTCTAAGGATCCTGACTCATACATACAGCTAGACAATAAACAGGTCTTCCATAGTATATTTAGAAGAAATTCCTCCTCTTCAACTCATAAGACATTATAACAGTATCTAAAACTCTGATTTAAAAAAAGCCCTAGAGATAGTCATGTCAAAATAAGACTCAGGTCTTGCTTGTGGTAGCACAGAATATGAGCGTTGAACTGGAACACTGAGGTACCCAGTTCAAAACCCTAAGCCTGTCCATCAAGGCACATATGTCAACCAATCAACGAACAACTAAAAGAAAAGCAACTATGAGTTGGTACTTCTCACTCCTATCCTCTCTCTCTTGTATCTGTAAAATCAATAAATAAAATCTTAAAAAAGAAAAACAAGACTAGGAAAAACTCAAGAGTCAGACACTCAGAAATGAGTGGTGTCTTTCTGATACTCTAGGTCATATCATCAACAAATTGGTTATCCTCTAACCACTCCTAAAGAGTGGGGAGCAGCTAACATCAATCAGATCAGCTCCCTCCCCATCCATGTTAGAACTGGGCTATGCCTCTGCTTAAATATCAAGAAGATTAATTTCACCCCCAGGAAAGACAACTGCATGTTCCACCTCTGGGTGAGCACCACTAAAGAGACGCAATTTACAGTGTGTCCGTAAAGTCATGGTGCACTTTTGACCGGTCACAGGAAAGCAACAAAAGATGATAGAAATGTGAAATCTGCACCAAATAAAAGGAAAACCCTCCCAGTTTCTGTAAGATGATATGGCAGCATGTGTGCATGTGCAGATAATGACGTAACACCGTGTATACAGGAGAGCAGCCCACGGCCATTCCCCTAGCGGTGGATAGGCAGGGGTTTGGTCAAGCCATAGCCACCACAATCCCCAGATCTGACGCCCTTAGACTTTTACTTTTGGGGTTATGTGAAGCAACATGTGTACATTGAACGTATCAACAATATTAATCACTTAAAACAGAGAATCACAGATGTTATTCACTCTGTTACACCAGAAGTCCTTACCCATGTGTGGCAAGAACTTCACTATCATTTGGATGTGTGTAGGGCAACAAATGGAGCCCACATCGAACTGAACTGAATAGGTATGAAACTGGGAGAGTTTTCCTTTTATTTGGTGCAAATTTCACATTTTTATCATCTTTTGTTGCTTTCCAGTGACTGGTCAAAAGTGCACCATGACTTTACGAACACACTGTATTTTATATGACATATTACATATTTTATATTTCAATCAAAAAACACTTTTGTGCTTTTACACTAAAACTATGTTCTTCTGGATAGTTCTGGGTTTACATTTGCAATGAAATAATATTCTCTTTTTTATGAAGAAGGCATGTAAAATGTTTATCCCAAATGTCTGAGGCATTCCTTGTTCATGGAGCTTTCTAGCACGGATGCCCCCGGCAGCACGTGCTAAAGCCATGATACTGGGGCTCACTTCTAGTTCTGCCAGCGACTCCACAAGGCTCCAGTGAATTCCTATTTACCATTAGTACCTGGGAAGTCATCCTTGATTTCATCTTCTTCTTTACCCCGATGTCAAATTCATTAGCATATTGTACCATTTTCACCTCCAAATATGTCCTAAATCTCTCTATATTTCTATCATCATTAATACCTGGTACAACCTACTGTTATCTCTCATGTGGATTAATATTAACGTAAGAACCTCACTGCTTCCATTCTTTCTTCTCCATAATTGCCTTTGCACAGAGAGTAGGTAGTGTGGTGTCTCCAAAATGTAGATCAGATCACATCATCCCTCCCCATTAAACTCTTCAAAGGCTCCCTTGATCTACAAGGTCCCAATGTCAACCTGCAGTTTCCTGTTCTTGTTCCCCTCACTCATAATACACTAGCCTCACTAACCTTCCATTTCAAGCCTCCAACATGGCCCCTTACCCCCTCATGGTTTTCCTGTTGCCCAAAATAATCAACCCCTAATTTGTCATACCATTCAAATTTCAGCTCTCATGCCACGCCCTCAGGGAGACCTTTGTGACCACAAGTCGTGCCCCAGCACAGCTTACTATGCGGTTTGCTCCCAGGATTTATCACTCTCTGAAATGTATCGTGTACTTCTATTCTCACTGTCCTCATTGAGAATGAGAGCTTCGTGAGATCAGGAATCTTGCCCATACTGTTTGCTACTTTCTCTTCAGTCCCCAGCATGACACAGGCCAGTGTAAGGGCTCAGACAGCATTTGCTGATCTGATCCACCTGTCTACTGCAATAGCTAGGCAAAATGCCGTGACCTCATGTTTATTTTCCTTTCACCAAATGTTATCAATTAGCTCTTCACCTTATGCTCGGTTATTTTATTTCCTGCCTAGTAGACATCAGCAAAATCTTAAATTGCTCTGCTCAGTGGTAGAGAATGCTAGAACATGTGTAATATAAAATTGTTTGCATTTTCGAGAAATGTCTTGCAGTTGATTTTTGAAACTTTGCTTCTTATATATAAAACTAACCCACTTGTCAAGTAAAGAACATGGGATTTGAAAATACATAAAGGAGACAAGATGAAGGACAGGCGACAAGAACAAAAAGATCTGAAATCCAAGTACTTCCCAGGATGAGCAAACCCTCCCCCAACAGATTACCAGGAAAGACCTGTAAGAGCACATAAGATTAGGTGTTCTCAATCTCACTCTCTACTCACACAAACTTTATCTTAGCAGCTAATGAGGGAAGTTTGAAGGACCAAACCTCTGAATCAGAAATCCCTGTGGCACTGTTAGATCTTGAGCAAGTTACATAACCTGGCTGAGAATCACTGTCCTCATCTGGAAATGAGGTGCTAATACTAGCCCACCTCTGCACAAGATGGAAAGTGAGTCAGATGACCCAGTGTGTCTATAAGTGCCTCCTGACAGGTCAATCAATACACAAGTCCTCATCACGGTTAGGTATTGTTGTGATAGAGATAGAAAGATGACATAGAGAAACAAGTAGTAGATTCCAGCATTTCAAGAGTGTACAAAGAACATTCCCCGAGTGCAGAACGTTTGGAGAGAAAATAGGGAAACAGCAAGGCTTTGAGGAAGAGTAGGAGCTGGGAGTGCTTGGTCTAGAAAGTTTCCATAGAGCAGAAGAGACTTTAACAAGGATCTGAAGAATGGAAGGGTCATCATTTAGCATACGGAAAGAGGAAGGGATGGTCGAAGAGAAGTAACCACTGCCCAGAGGTCAGCGACTTAAGAAAGTGAAGCAAAAACAGGTGTAGAAAAATGCCAGGCAGGTCTGTCTGACAGGAAGACAAAAGCCTGGGATGTACCATGATGAGAAGAATTAACCTAGACAGTAACCCAATAGCAAGAGAGCTTAAAACTTCACACTAGGAGATTGTATCTGGGTTAGGAGGCAGGTAAGGGCATGATTGCAAGAATACCCAGGACCACTGAGAATCCTAACACCGTCTTCTGCAGGGATGAGTAGAAGCATGCCTGGATTAAGGGGCCAGGGAGAGCCCCACTGCACTTTGTCAAGTCAGGACACATCTGGGTTTTGTCTGCAGTGCCACATTTTCCCAAGGACATTGACTCTAAAGCACTCAGAGGAGAATGAGCAGAGTGGAGAGGGGAATGAAAAGCTTACCATGCAAGGAGGAATTGAAAAGTCTGGTATTACTGAATTCAGAAAAGTCAACAAATGTGATATAACTTTCTTTTCTGCTTGGGTTGATCTCAGCTGATTTCCAGAGATTATAGAAAAGTTTAGACTTAGGAAATTCCACATGATCAAGAAATCAGGAAAGTACATACTGAAGTCCATGACTGAAAGCCATACAGTGTGCATTTAGTTCAACTTTGCTCCAGTTGGTGAGTACCTTACCTACTTTTCAACTTCTTAATGAATTCATGTGCTTCAAAAGAATCCAATTAGACTAGAATATCTCTAAAATTTCCACACAATAATCTAGTAGTAAGTGTGCAAAACCTTGTTTAGATAGGTAAATCTAGTAGTTACTTAAGTTCCCAGAAATATTCACTCATTTGCCTGGTCCTCATTTGGGCTTATCTAAAAAGGAACATAACACAGAGCAGCAGATGTGGAAGGAGTTTGGTCAGTGTGGAAACTGGGCAAAATAATCAACACTTCACGATGCAGTGGCATCCAGATACCCGAGGGTTTGTGCCAGAGTCACAGATTAGAAAAGCCCACCGGCAAGTGTGGCTTAGAGGGAGGGTGGGTGGGATGCTAGGGGGAAAGAAGGCACTCTCAAGTGGTGTTCAACACAATCGTGTGTTACAGACGAAATGTTGAACAAATTTCTGTTCAACTAAATGTTAAACAAATGTTCAACAAGTGTGGATAATGAAGCCCTAACCCCTAATTTGATGGCATTTGGAGATGGGAAGTAATCAAAATTAAATGAGTTCATGAGAATGGGATTCATGTTCTTATAAAAAGAGGAAAAAAGACCAGAGAATTCTCTCTCCTTTTCTTTCTCTCCCTCTCTCTTTCAATCTACCATGTGAAGAAATAGCAAGAAATTGGTCATATGCTGGCCAAGAAAAGGGCTCGCGTCTAAAAACCAAACTTACCGACACCCTGATCTCAGACTCCCAGCCTCCAGAACTCAGAAATGCATTTCTGTCGTTTAAGCCACACAACCTGTGGTTATTTTGTTAGAGCAGCCTGAACTGACTAAGACAGCTAGTGTTTCTGCAAGCTAAACGTTATTACCTCTCAGAGGGGGGAAAATAAAGAGTTCTACAGTAAAATTAATTTGGGAAATGGTGGGTTCAACAAAATAAAAGAGCTTTCTTTACTGCAGGATTTCTCAGCACCTTTAATATGGTCAGGGGTCTTGTGACTCAATAAGGACATTGTACAAAGCAGTTTCTTTCTTTTTTTTTAAACCACATAGGTGACCTTTCTCCTCATGACACTCACCACCTCCCCCTCTGCAAACATTTTAGGGGAGGAGGAGTGTTTATCAAATGCTACTTTACAAACCCCGGAGAGCTCTGTCCCTGAATTGGATGGTCTCGGGAGGGACCATAAGAGTACTCAACTCATCCTGTGGGAATAGAGCAAGAATCTCTAAATCGATCGTGAAACACTAATTAAGCACCTACTATTTGTCAATTGCTGGAGCGAATACAGAGATGGAAACCTCCGATCACTTTTCCCAAGTTTTCAAGATACTAAGAAAATTAAACTTGCACACGTGAAAAGATAACCACGTGAGCGCCTTGTAGTGAGAGTCAACAACAATGGACTGGTGTGGACAGTGAGTGCGGCAGAAGCCTGGTAAGCTTGCCATATGCCGGCTGTCAGCACCGGCCTCGATGGGGGCGGCGCACTTTGATGCCATTCCTGGAAAGGTGAGCAGAACCAGAGCGGTTGATCGGAAGATGCGGGCATTTTAGAAGATAGAATATTGTGATCAAGGGAGCAGCAAACACCTAAGATATTGGGGACACTACACAGGTAGATCTGAGCTAGAAAACATGGGGGTGGGAATTAAAAAGAGATTTTAATATCAACTGCAAGATATCTGAGCCCCATCATCCAGACAATGGCGAGCTGCTGAGGTCTCAGAGCAAGTCTGTGACATGCTCAGAAGACTCACGTCACCTTCAACTTCACAGAAGCAGACTGAAAGTGTCAACTACTCATTTCAAGTAAAAAAACCTTTCATTTCTGGAGCAAAATCATTTACTCTTTTTCCAAAAGTACTCAGAAAGGGGGGTGAAGGGAACATTTCTGTTTTCTCTCTTCCTCTGGCAAATAAACAACCCTTCCGGTGGAATAAAGGGCTCAGTGTGCTATTTTTAGCTTCCTGCCACTGGACCCCATTGATGGAAGACATAGATGTGTTCTAATAAAAGATTCAGCTATCCTGCTCGGCCAGCTCTGCACACTGTTTAAGTGAACATTCTAAAAATAATACAATAAACTTATACAATCAGGAGATACAAGCTGTGTGTTGCAGAGTGATAGTGCTTTCCTCATTCCATTTGGTGGCTCCTTTGACATTCAGCCAAGAAAGGGCCACCATCACTATTTCTAAGGGAAGGGGCCTCAATAGAAGTGTGCAGAGACTGCCTTTCTGAGTATTTTTCCATAAACTGGATTGCAACACTCAGAGCTGCCCCTTTTCTATCAGTAGAGAGCAAAGCAGGGTGAGCAGGACCATTGGTTCAGAGACCCTCTTCATTCTTGTCACCATTGTCCACGCTCTGCCTGACCACTACAAGAATTCCCGCGGGTGCTCTGAGTTGAGGACTGAGGATAGAGAGTTTTGAGTGACTGGTCCTGTGTAGCCCATCCTCATCCTGTCCCCTCACCACCAGCTTCCCCCACCACCTGATCATTGACACTGTGGGACCCTGAAGCAGGCTCCAGAGAGCTCAACACGGTAGAGCCTCTCTTCGCTGGAGAGGGGAGAGAAAGGGGCCCCCTCGGGTAGCAAAGCCTTACTCCTGGGACTCTATCCCTCGTTACTAGTTCTAGTATGTTCGTAAGACTTCCTTAAGAAATCTAATTTTTTCTAGTAAATACCTCTAGTTAAAGGACCGCACACCCATATTGGAAAGGTTTCTCTTTTTCAAATGCTATTTGGTGTTGGAAGATCTGGACCCCTTTTAGACTTCAGTCAGGAGATCATTCCACGGAAGAGTCCGGTTAGAAATACTTAAAAGAAACTACAACAAAGGATTGGCATGGCTAGAAAAGTAGTATTTTCAGACATTCCAAAATGATTTGCCAGGCTTCTCTGCTGACCTCCTAGAAAACCTCTGCTTCCACCGAGCGCTAGTTCAAAGCCACCTCTGCCTCCACATCCATGGCCCCTTCTTCCTGCGTGTCCAGCCTCCCACTCACAGGCTCCAGGCACCCTGGCGGGTGCACGCGTTCAGCCTCCTGAACCGAGGCAACTGGGCGGAACAATAAGGAAAAATGAAGTCCACGTAGGACAGACCACGAACTGAATATTCAGCGGTCACACCCCCCTTTTTAAGTGAAACTACTTTCTGCTCTCCTCTCTTAAGGGAAAAGCCTGAAAGTCAAGCACGTCGCTTTTTTCTGGGTCGTGCTTACTCTAAATAATGCAATCAATCCAGCCCTGCCGTGGAAGAGAGCGTGGGGCGACAATATCCAATCCCATCACCGGGCCAGCCTGCTCCATCACGCCAGAGCCCTACGCTCCCCTGAAAGCTCATTTATGGAAAAATACAATCAAGCGGGGTCTGCAAGGGGCTGCCCCCTGGGGAACTTCCGTGTCATTGCCTCGAGGAGAAAGAAATTCACCTTGAGCTGCAATGAACTGACATTCTCTACATGGTGTTATGTGCCTGATGGAATGCAGCGAAAAATAAATCCAGGCCGCCCAGCATCTATCTGCTGATGGTTATGTTGGAGCACGAAGACAGGCAAGATGACATGTGGCATTCATCTTCCTAAGATGATAAATCAAGAGACACACTGTTCACTCTGTTAGGAACAAGAATCTACAAACGAGGGAAGAAAAGCAGCAGCTCATTATCATTTCAAAACCACAAACTAAGCAGGGGTTTGAGCAGGAACTACGGGAAGCAGAGAGGCAAGGCAAGGACACATACCCTCTCTGTAAGGGCTTGACAGAGGGAAATAAATCAGCCCCATTGAAGACACAAAGCAGCCCCCACAGGCAAGAGAGTCGGGAGTGCCTTTGCTCTTCTTGAAGTTTCTGACGCATCTTTGAGGTGAGTCAATTGTGGAAGAAGCTAGATGAAAGATGATCAGGATTGCAGTGTCTGCTGGAAGCTGGGATGAGCCCTCTCCATGAATACACAAGCACATGTCAGCTGTCTGTGGGGTAGGGCAGGTCGATGGGCACTGAGCCCCAGGCCCTGGTGCCTTACAGTTGTCTCTGACCATGGCTGGGCTCTGAGCTCTCTCAAAGGTGCATTATTAGCAAGGCAGGTAATTTGGTAACCAAACCACACAAGTCAGCCACTATCTGGGAGAGAGAGATGATGTGTTAGAGCACAGACAGCAAGTCACTGACAGTAAATGATGAGAAATGCTTGGAGTGGAGGCTAAAAAACCAGCTACAAGCCATGAGAGACAGCTGTGCACAGAGTGACCTTGTGATTAGTGTCCACACAGGGCCACTTGCTGTTAATGATACAGCTGGGGTAAACTGAGACTGCTCTTGTGAACCAGGAGAGTCACCTAGTGATAGGCGATGTCAGGAAAGAACATGAGAATGACTTCATTTTAGCTCTTCTTTCTCTAAGAGATCTCTGTGTTCCTTTCCACATCCAAGTCCTATGTCTGGGAAAAGAGCTATACATGCTGCTCTAAATAACGCAGCATCAGGGGTCACGGTCAGCCCTCCAGGGACGAAGGCTCCTCTACAAATGGTGAGATGCAAAGACACTCTTAACTGGAGACAGAAAGATGGTTACTGGGTCCGAAGAGCCTGGGTTGTGTCCAGACTCTGGCACTTACTCAACCTCTTTAAGCTTCACCACATTTTCTCAAATCTAAAATAAGTAGAGATTTTTTAGTCGGGTGATTAGGAGAACTCAGCAAGAGAATATATGCTTATAAATATGACTGCAGCTCACCACACATCAGACACACTTCTAATCTCATACCTGATTTACTTTATGTTGATTATTTTTTTCAAGGTAGACCTCCTAGAATAAAGCAAGTTTTCAAAATCTAATTTCTAGTTCACATGCCTTTGTCCATTCCTTTTTAGCTTACAATTTTTACTGTTATGGAAAATATGAAGGATATAATCATAAGCCAAATACAGTTGTTGTCACTGCCCTAGAGGCCTCATGACCAAATTATTTTTTACAATCGGATATATAAATACAAACTCTGATAAATTATATGCAGGAAAACAATGCAGGGTGGTATGAGAGAATGACAGAGTGGATCTACTTTAGACAAAGTGTTCAGAGAAGGCGTCACAGGAGAAGTAGCACCTGTGAACTGTGTCCTGAATGACCAGGAAGAGGCAGCCCTCTGAGAGGGGGCAAGGGCATTCTAAGGAAAAAGGAACCGTGGGTTCAAAGCTCCTCAGCTCCTGACCCAAAAAGGACTTGGCACAATTGAGGACCTTGGGGGATGGTAGGAGAGGAGAGTGGAAGAGGAGCAAGACTGAGGGCTAAAGTCTACCTTTAAGTAAGTCCCCAGCAGTGTGGGTAGTAACCCTATCCTCGAGGGCCAAAATGCATTTATTGAGTACCTAAAACCTGCTGATCTAGGCCCCATTCTGTTAGGATAATCATATTTTTTATTTATGAATGCTCTTTATATATTGAGAATATATATTTTTACTATTTATGTTAAAAATGGTTTCCAATTTGTTATTTATCATTTAAAATTTTTAATAAGGTTAAGTTTGTTTTTTCTTTTTCTTTTCTTCTTTTTTTTTTTTTAGTAATATGATTTTTTTTGGGGGGGTAGAGTAAAAAGATTAGCACTACCCTCTGATTTTGTTTTTGGTATAATGTTTAGAAAGTCCTAGCCCACTACCAAGGTTTTAGAACAGAAGTATAGTAACCTAGAAGTTTATTACAGCATTGGTCATAATAGTAATTTTTAAACAGTAAATAGTTTAAGAATATATCAAAAATTTATTTGTTAGATATGTGACTTTACATAACAAAATGCTTTTAGCCATTAAAAAGTATATGTTTCTATTTACTGACATTGAACCATATATTTAAAAAAGAGAGAATGTAAAGTATTATTTTAAGATGACTCTTTTTAGGGGAAACTTTTTATAATAGCTCGTGTTAACAACTTATTTATGTATATCTTATCTCCCAATTATTTCTTAAACTTATATCTTATATATTAAAAAAAATAAATTTGTTAATTAATTAAGTTTTATACAGATTTATAAAACATCTATGATTTTAAAATTTTACATTATTAATATATTTTGTGTGCTGCTTTATTTATTTATTTATTTATTTCATTTAATATTACACAGGAGCATTTCCTGCCTACCATTTATTTACATCGATAGGTGTAAAAATTTAGCATATGCATAGATCAGTTTAAAACAATAGAGAACTGACGACAGAATTTCGAGGAACACATAATGAAGTTATCACTGCCTTGCACCTAATTAATAAGTCAGAAATTTATCTGTTGGCTGTCTTTCATAAAATTGTTCCAGCAGTTTTTCTGGAGGCCATCAGTCTGAGAGCTTCCCTCCCTTTTATGGCCAAGGGCAAACACTTTAAATAATTCAGTGTTGACCTGAACAGCCTCCAACCAACCTTTTACTCCACTCCACACATTTCTAGATACCCCAAACCAGCAAGCTCCCTTCAGCCTCAGATTCTATCCCCACACAGACCCCCTATGCCCTGCCTCCTCCCTAAGTTCTCCCCCAACAAATCCCCTTCTTACCCTGCAGTGATCGGATTTCTTAGCACAGCTGGTTATATCCAGGAATTCTAGGGAAGGCAATCTGATTCAATTAATTTCTTCTGAAGCATTAATAGCTGACAATCTTTTGATCTTCCAGGAATCATTTGCATAAAAAATAAAATTAAGATGTGTAAAGGGAGGGAATTCTGTCACCAAAATGATTCTCAATGTAGAATGTTAACTAGGATGGCCAATTGAACTGAAATAAATAAATAATCAAACAAACAAATAAATAAAGAAGGCAGGTATCTTTGGACTGTCCTGCTCTGGCTAAAGGTCTGGCTGGAGGGGAGGGCCAGCAGGCCGGTGTGTGAGGGCGGGGGACCCACTCAGAGGGCTTCTTTCTAAGATGCTCTTGATTTTCATGATGTCTTCCTTGTCTGCACTTTGAAACCCATTGATCCTCCAAAGTCTCCACATTTGGTTTGTTTGTTTTTTTGTAGACCTTTTCTCCTCCTTTAGTGTGATTGATATCTCTGGTAATAGAGAGGGGCCAATAGGAGTAGTGGGCTCCTTGTGCCCGAGAGGACTGCTCATGGGAGACACACAGTGCCAGGGAGCCCCATAGGAAGCCCCAATTTCACCCATGTGTACTCTACATCCAACCTCACATTTCCTGTCTCCAAAGAGTCTCACCAGACCCTGAGTTGGCCAGGCCTTGGGAAAGCTGAGAAACCACACTGTCTTGGTCCAAAGAAATGGAGACACAGGGCTAACATTTTTCTCTTCCATTAACATTCAAGTATTTTAATGAACACCAGATTTTACTATTTGTTCCTCAGGGAGGACATTTGAGTTTTCTGTGGCTCATTTTATTTTCAATATTCTAAAGTCTTTTCCCTCAATGAGGCATAACCATAATTGCATTTGCAAGAAGTAGGCTGTATTTGGTTAGTGGAACTGGTTTATAAATGTGGTGACAAAAATTAAGTTCATGTTCCCTTAGTAAGGTGCCTCTCTCTCTCTCTCTCAATTTATCAAGACCTGAAGGTTTTAAGCTGATTCATGTCCTGTAATGTGTGAATGCCAATGCACAATAACTTATCAGAAGCCCTCTAAGCAGGTATATGTCCAGAAAAACTCCTGGGCAATAGAAAGCGTATTCAGATTGCTGCATCTAACCACAAAGAAGAGCAAATCATTTCCAAAGTATAAAGTGGTTTAAAGACAGGGAATTGAGAAGCTGACATCTTGACAGTCTCATGACCTAGTTTAAGGCACAAAGCTATACAAGAGTGACAAATGAGGGGAAAAGGACAACTAGAGAAAAAGAAGAAAAAGGCAAAGAAAGTGATGTGACGGAGTGAGGAGAAGAAAAAGCATCCAAAACAATTAAGAATGAAATACTATCCCTGAATGTAGCAGATAGACTATCTTAAAGCTGTTCTGTGGTGAATAAAAAATCCATGGAACAAATATTATACATTTAAATATTTATAGTACTTATTATTATATTTATGAATATAAATGTACACTTTTTTATTTTCCAGTGGCCAGTAATGTGTCTACCAAAACATCAACGCAGTGAAAATGAAGGGAGCGGAGATAAGCCTTACATTAATTAGCCAACTTCTTAAATGGTTAAAACCAGGTACCCCAAATGTCTCAAGTTCTTTTTAACTTCTGGGTTTATGTTTGAGGAGACATCACATTGAAGAAGATTAATTTCCCAGGCTCCTGCCCCACAGCTGATGGTCAGTGTATCTTAAATCTGTATGTCTCTCTTGACAAGGAAATAATTCCCAAACTCTCCTTTTCACTCTGTTTCTTTGGGTTTGAGAAACAACATCAGCCCCCTAAGTATTCTCCCCCCAAACAAACCAACAACAACAACAAAAAATCATGGGAAAGAGAAAGACAATGACAGGGACTGGGGTTAGTAGCGGTATGTATTTCAGCTTTCTGCCCAACTCCAGACCCCACTACCTTGAAGTAATAGTTTAGCAGAAAAGTACTATTTTCAGTTTTATTTACTATTACAGGCAATCTTTCCGTAGATTGGTGAGACTCTTACACAGTATGTATGTGGCACAGACCAATTGTATGTTTCTTTATAAATATACAAGGTGGGGCAAAAGTAGGCTGACAGTTATTCACATGGATAATGATACAATATTAACAAATAATAATACAAGAATAAACTTACACATTCCCACAACTATAAACCTACTTTTGCCACAGCCTGTATCTGGTACTGAGCTTCAATCCAAGGTACTCATCTTATGGAATATTCCGAAATAACCAAGATAAGGTCAGGAGAGACCGCTTGAGGACATAGCCTTAAAAGATTGACAGAACAGTATCAAGTTCTGTCGTGTGTGTGTGTGTGTGTGTGTGTGTGTGTGTGTGTGTGTGTGTGTGTATTTTACAGGGACAGAAAGAGAGTCAGGGAGAGGGATAGATAGGGACAGACAGACAGACAGGAACAGAGAGAGATGAGAAGCATCAATCATCAGTTCTTTGTTGTGACACCTTGGTTGTTCATTGATTGCTTTCTCATATGTTCCTTGACTGCGGGCATTCAGCAGACCAAGTAACCCCTTGCTAGAGCCAGTGACCTTGGGTCCAAGCTGGTGAGCTTTTGCTCGAGCCAGATGGGCCTGCACTCAAGCTGGCAACCTCGGGGTCTCGAACCTGGGTCCTCCACATCCCAGTCCAATGCTCTATGTTGGGCATATAATATATTATGCTCACTTTGTTAAAGATAGCGCAGCCCATGTGCAAGTTTTAAGAGGAAGCTTTTCCCCACACCCTTGACTGATTGGATGATGTAGGGTGGTGCACTCTCATGAGGAATCCCATTATGCCTCAGATAAGTGACTTTGTATCAGAGATTTTCTTGTTTGTAGATTGGATTAAAGGTTTGGATTTCTACACTATAAAGTGGGGCAGAACGGGAGCTTGCTCTCTCTCTCAGTTCCTGGGATTAGTATTAAAAGAGGAGAGGAGACTAAGGCCACATGAAGGCCAGGAGAAGCAGTCAAGGTGGTGGAGTGCTGAGTGAGGAGCCAGTTTGTGCAGAGAGAAGGAGATGGGGAACAGAGGTGAATAAGGCTGGTGAGCTAGAAACCTTTGATTCTAGGAAACTCGGATAAGTCAGTAGTTTTGTGAGCACTGAATGAGTGGGTTTTGGAGCCCAGTGTGTGTTTTTACTTGCCCGCCAAGTGCAAGCTGGAATTAAAGCTGATGGCTCACCAGTTCTTGGCTCCGTTGTTTCATTACCGTCTGTCTGAATCTAATGTGAACCTGCACTGGTGAGGCGGCTGTGATGGTGGCTGCGACTACTGGCTTTACATTTGATGTGGTCAGCAGGATTCAATACAGATCGTTATGGAGCCACCACCACCTTTGAGCGATAGAGTAAAGGACTGGCTGCTATTATTGTTTCCCTATGGCTGTCGTTCTGGGGACTGTAGGCTGGCTTACTTTTACAGCCATGTGTGAGGAAACGGAGAGCTCTATGGAAGAGGCTGCCCAAGACCTGCAAACTGAGCAGTGGAAGGAGCTGGAGGAAACCTAGGAAAAAGAGATGCCAACCCTGGAGCGGGAGGAAGTGCTGAAGGAGGAGGCCAACCAGGTTTGCGAGATTCGGCTGAAAATGGAGCAGCTGCTGGAGAAGGAATCACAGGTTCATGAGTTGCAGCATGTCCTGGAAGTTATGGAGAGCCAGCAGCAACAGGAGGCTGAGGCTGAGGCCGGGGCTGGAGCTGCAAGGCCTGCTGAGCAGAAGGCAGCGGTGGCCCAGAGCTCGAGCCCAGCCGGAGGAGCTGGTGTTTTCAGTTCCTCTCTGGAGGATGAAGAGAATCAGGCTGGGGTTGTAATCTGCAGTCTCCAGAAGGTGAGAGCCCAGCAGCAAGGAGTAGCTACTCTCCTGGTAGGTCTGCGATTTGGGGACAAAGGGTTGAATGCCATCTTGCTCTCTGGAGCAGAGATGGAAATGCTGACTGCCATTGCCATGTGCTCCTTTTGGGGACAGTGTACGAGCTGACAGGATGGCAGGGATGAGGGGGGAGGTTAACACCTCATGTGTGTGGACTGATTTCCTGGACTATGACCGGAGTGAGCACTGGCTCCTTTGTTGAATGGACTTATGGATTTTGGACAATGTGAAATAGCCTGGTGGAGGTGGGGGGAGCCTATGCTGGAAGTGCTCCCCTGCCCCGGGAAGCTTTTTCCATGGCTAGAAAGAAGGCCAAGGACATTTTGCGCTTTTCGCAAAGTGCTCAGAGACTGGTGAAATGTATATATCTTCGTAATTGTTGAAACTGTATGATTTGTGCTGTTGCTATAATTTGTGTAATGTATCTAATTTCCATGCACAAGGATGGCGGTAGTGTAGACTGTGGGTAGTAAAGTGAACATAGGGGTGGATTGTTGAGCAGATAAAATATATTATGCTCACTTTGTTAAGATGGTGCAGCCCATGTGCAAGTTTTAAGAGTAAGCTTTTCCCCACACCCTTGACTGATTGGATGATGTAGGGTGGTGAACTCTCATGAGGGATCCTCCCAGTATGCATCAGATAAGTGAGTTTGTATCAGAGACCTTTTTGTTTGTAGATTGGATTAAAGGTTGGAATTTCTACACTATAAAGTGGGGCAGACTGGGAGCTTGCTCTCTTGGTTCCTGAAGTTAACATTAGAGAGGAGAGCAGATTAAGAACATGTGGAGGCCAGGAGAAGCAGCCAAGATGGCAGAGTGCTAAGTGAGGGGCCAGTTTGTGCAGAGTTTGTGCAGAAGGAGATGGGGAACAGAGTTGAATAAGTCTGGTGAGCTAGAAAGCCTTGATGCTAGGAAACTCGGATAAGTCAGTAGTTTTGTGAGCACTGAATGAGTGGGTTTTGGAGCCCATTGTGTGTTTTTGCTTGCCCGCTGGGTGCAAGCTGGAATTAAAGCTGATGGCTCAACAGTTCTTGGCTCCATTGTTTTATTACCGTCTGTCTGCATCTAATGTCAACCTGTACTGGCCAGGCGGCTGTGATGGTGGCCGCGACTACTGGCTTTACACTCTATCTACTGTGCCACCGCCTGGTCAGGCTCAGGTGTATATTATAAATTAATTATATGCAGATATTTTAGCAAATAGGCACATGTATAGAAAATTGCCAATAATATGTAAATGTATTTGTGGTATAGTCTCACTGTTTACTTGCTCACGAACGGTTTCCTAGGTCCCGTCCTGTTTGTTGGAGAACATGAAAGGATTCGGTATTTTTACAATTGCCAAATGATTCTATTATAGATAGTTCTGGGACTACATTTTGTGGTCCTTAGCTTTAATAACTGCAAAGTCCATAAGTAAACTTCTAGAGTTTTTCATCCTCCACAGCTGAATTCAACAACAGCGTTTTCACCTTTTTGGTGTGTTGGGCAGATAAAATATATTATGCACACTTTGTTAAAGATGGCGCTGCCCACAAACAATCCATTGATATTAATGTGTGTTGGGGGACAGGCTGTGGGCAGGCCGGGTCGTTATAGCCTATGCCTTAGTTTTAAGAGTAAGCTTTTCCCTACACCCTTGACTGATTGGATGATGTGGGGTGGTGCACTCTCATGAGGAATCCTCCCATTATGCCTCAGATATGTGAGTTTGTATGAGAGGTTTCCTTGTTTGTAGATTAGATTAAAGATTTTGAATCTATGCTATAAAGTGGGGCAGGCCGGGAGCTTGCTCTCTCTCTCAGTTCCTGGGATTAGTATTAAAAGAGGAGAGCAGATTAAGGCCATGTGGAGGACAAGAGAAGCAGTCAAGATGGCAGAGTGCTGAGTAAGAAGCCAGTTTGTGCAGAGTTTGTGCAAAGAGAAGGAGATGGGGAACAGAGGTGAATAAGTCTGGTGAGCTAGAAAGCCTTGATGCTAGGAAACTCGGATAAGTCAGTAGCTTTGTGAGCACTGAATGAGTGGGTTTTGGAGCCCAGTGTGTGTTTTTGCTTGCCCACCGGGTGCAAGCTAGAATTAAAGCTGATGGCTCACCAGTTCTTGGCTCTGTTGTTTCATTACCGACTGTCCAAATCTAATGTGAACCTGCACTGGCCGGGCGACTGTGATAGTGGCTTCGACTACTGGCTTTACATGGTGTTTAAATGGAAAATGTATGGGGCTCAAACATGGTGATCAAAGGACAACTCTTGCCCCAAATAATCTATTGCTATTTAAGGCTTGGATTTCAATGAAAGCAGAATTATAGTAGCTGGATTCCTCTTCCAAAGAATCTGCTTGCTTCTAATTTATATAGGTACAAAGGAGTCTTGCTGGGGAGAAAAAACAAGACTGCATTCTATTCTTATTAGATATTCAAATATGCAACTCTGATTACTTGTAGTAACTCTGCCTGGGGCCAGATTATAAGAAAGACAAGAAAGGCCCTGGGAGTGACCTCACTGAGGGTTGGTGTGTGTACATCAGGCAGATTAAAGGATTAAGACTGAGGATCACAAGGAGAGAGAAAAACAGTGCTCTTAGTACAGTGGACAGGTAGTAAGTAGCTCTGGAGCCCACCCTGGGACACCACCCCTGTTGTGTGTGCATCACGTTGGAGGAGACATAGGCAGCTACTCCTATAAAGAGCTGTGGTGGGTCTCCCAAATCTCACTTATAATACAGCAGCAACGGCAAGATGACAAAGATAGATCTAGCTCCAATAGGGCAAGTTCACAGCAGCATTCAGGTATGACCTGCAGGAAACAGGCACTAGTATTGCAGCTTGATGGAGCAGCAATGCCCAGGATTGATGTATGGACTTTACAAAACAAACCTAGGAGACTTAGACTGTATCTCCTGACATCAGGCAAGGTTTTACATGCAATAAATACTGGATATTAAAGTCAGCACAACCCATTCATAATCTCAAATAGAGATGGGTGGGTAAACTGGTTCTTTTTGTCTTGTTTTGTTCCTGTTGGCTATTATACAAATCCACTCAACAAAAGAAATCCTGAAGACTCAACTCTTCTGAGTGACTACTTTGAATGCCCAAATTCTTTGTGTTAATCATCTTTAATTTACGTCTCAATGCCTCAGGGGTTGAAGGAAATTTTGTTTGTTTGTTTTTTCTTTTTGTTTTGTTTTGATTTAAGATATGCTAAGACTTAGGGTAAAACTGTAATAGAAATCTTCCAGGTTAAGTGTTACCTAGCACACTTTCTCATTACTCAAAAGCCCATTCTTCTCTCCTGATTTTCCTATCAGTTTAGCAACGCTAGGCATGGCAGGGAACTTTGAAGTTCAACTGTTTTGTGAATACTACACTTGGATTTCATTTTGGAGACCCAGCCCTAGCTCTTCCACAACCCAGTTTTGATAAGGAGCATCTCAATGAGTCTGTCCAATGCTTAATTTCAAGTTCCACTTAACATGCTCCCAAGATGTTTTCAAAATTAATGAAATGAGATTTTACGCACACACAATTTGAGATTTAAAATGTTTAAGATAAAATCTGTTATAACAAAAATGAACCACTGGTGGAAATCAATGTTCTGTCTGGAGCTCAACACACTTAGAAAGAGCCATATAGTAAATATTTTTTACTTTGTGTGCTATACAGTCTGTCACAACTACCCAACTCTACCATTGAACAATGAAATATACAATGATAATATACAAACAAATGAATGTGGCTATGTTCCAATAAAACTTTATTTATAAAACAAACAGCCAGCCCACAAGTAGCAGTTTGTTGGTTTCTGTTCTAGTCCTTTCTATTCTGCCACAAATATCTTTTTTCTGCCGTGTTGTGGTGTATTGTGTTTATAGCCATGGTAGCTGTCTTTAGAGGTCATGCATGAGTAGAGAAAATAGATTTCAAAAGATGGGGGTAGAGCCATGAGAATTGTGAAATACCTAGCCTTGTACAAAAGCATGAGATTGTAACAAATTAAGTTGTTTTAGTAAACAAATACTCCTTCATGTTAAGAAAAAAATTACAAAAAGGGTAAATATAGACTGAGGTACACTGTTGGCATAAAGACTGTAAAATAAAGATCTGGTAAATTTGTAGCCTAATTATAAAACCACATCCATACACACAGTGAAAAGGATGACGCTGTACAAATAATGATAAAGGAATCACCTTATTATGGGGATGGATGAATATTTGAAATGCATAGCCACACAGAGTCACATCTCTATATGTAAGCAACAAAGCTGGGCCTCTTAATTGCTGATTAAGCCCATAAATTCCCAGAATGACAAGCATGAACAGCTAATGCCAAAGAGAGAAGCAAAAAATAAATAAATGACCTTTCTTTGCTCTGGTATCTATCCATGGGAACTGTTGGGCAGATAAAATATATTATGCTCACTTTGTTGAGGATGGCACTGCCCACGTGGAAGTCCATTGATATTAATGTGTGTTGGGGGACAGGCTGTGGGCAGGCCAGGTCCGTATAGCTAAGGCTTAGTTTTAAGAGTAAGCTTTTCCCCACACCCTGACTGTTGCATGATGTGGGGTGGTGCACTCTCATGAGGATCCTCCCATTATGCCTCAAATAAGTGACTTTGTATCAGAGACTTTCTTGTTTGTAGATTGGATTAAAGGTTTGGATTTCTATATTATAAAGTGGGGTAGACAAGGAGCTTGCTCTCTCAGTTCCTGAGGTTAGTATTAGAGAGGAGAGCAGATTAAGGCCACATGGAGGCCAGGAGAAGCAGCCAAGATGGCAGAGTGCTGAGGAAGAAGCCAGTTTGTGCAGAGAGAAGGAAATGGGAAATAGAGGTGAATAAGTCTGGTGAGCTAGAAAGCTTTGATGCTAGGAAACTTGGATAAGTCAGTAGCTTTGTGAGCACTGAATGAGTGGGTTTTGGAGCCCAGTGTGTGTTTTTACTTGCCCACCGGGTGCAAGCTAGGATTAAAGCTGAAGGCTCACCAGTTCTTGGCTCCATTGTTTCATTACCGAATGTCCGAATCAAATGCGAACGTGCACTGGCCAGGCGGCTGTGATGGTGGCCTTGGCCACTGACTTTACAGGAACCAGCTTCAAAACCATGAAAATTAGGAGGAGAAGCTTGCCTATTAAAGAAGCCAATAGCTTTCCATTAGCAAATGTCATTTGTAAGGATAACATGTTGACTTAAACTTTCAACTTTCCTCATGAAATATTTTTTATAGGCCCACATTTTCCTAAAGCTTCCTTCACAGGCAATGAATATACATAGAAGGGAGGTGGTGGGAGGGGGGAATATGGCTTCTTTGTGGTTTCTATCATATTATGAATTCCTTATGTAAGTCTTCATTTTGCAGATGAAAAAACTAGTTTTATTCAAACTTAAAAAAATAGAATGATAAATTCCTAACAGCTTATCTGGTAGATATTCAGCAGTTTCTGTGACTTCTTTGTGTGGCTAGAAATAAATCTTTTTGTGCTGGTTTCTTTTGTAAAAATTATACTTAACGTTTTAAAGAAAAAGTGGTTTGTGTCAGATATTCTCTTCTGGCCATTTTCTTACCCCTTTTTTAAAATTTAATTTTTACATGACATACAGTAAAATTGATTTATTTAAATGCACAGGTCTATACATTTTAACACATACAGATTCATGTAAACATTACAATAATCAGGATGTTGAACACTTTCAGAATATCCCCAAACTTCCTCATTATATTCCTTTATGGCCACCCTTTCCCCACCTCTACACATTGGCAATGTGTTTTGTTTTCTGTCGCTGTCATTTTGCCTTTTTGAGACTTTCATATAAAAAGGATCATATAGTACATAATCTTTCGAAACTGCCTTCTTTCTCTTAGTATGATGCTTTTGAGATCCAGCCAAGGTTTACCATGTGTCAGTAGTTCATTCTTTTTTATTGCTGACTGGTTTTCCTTTTTATTGATGTATCATGAATAGTTAACCCACTGACTGAAAACATTTGGGTTTTCTTTCCAGTATTTGATAATGGTGACTTGAATGAGTACAAACACTAGGTTGCAGGATTAGGTTTTAATCTCACTTGGGTAAGTGCTTAAGAATAAATGCCTAACAATATAGTAAGTGTATATTTAGCTTTATGAGAAACGGAAAACTGTTTTTCAAATTGGCTGCCCTATTCTGCATTCCCAACAACAATGTGTGAGAGTTCTAGTTGCTCCACATCCTCACCAGCATTATATATATATTTAATCATTCTAATTGTTATGTCATAGTATCTCATCGTCCTTCTTTAAAAACAACAACAACACAGTTTTTGTTTCTCCTTCTGTGTTTTTATTTTATACTTTTAGTAAAAATTATTTCATTCTATTCTATATCTATAATTCCCTTTTCTATTCTACATTCTATAGAATCTATTTCTTAAGGAAGACTACACTCACTTTTTCAACACCTTTTTTCTTTTCTTCATTCTTGGCGGTTTTAAGCTAATTGGAGACTTGACTCCTATTTCAGAAGAAGTAGTGAGGAAGTTGTTAATACAGAGTGAATCACCTACTTTGGAGCAACACCCTATGTGCCAGGGATCAGCTATGTTGACCCAGGTGTGTTTGTGTGTGTGTGTGTGTGTGTGTGTGTGTGGTATTTTTTAGGAGCAGAACTGGATTGCCCCAGTAAGGTAATGCACCTATAAATTACCTTACACACTCAGTCTTGCCATCTGAAGAAGATTCCTAACAAATACAATATGTCTTCATATATGTTGATAATCAACACTATGATAAAGTTACACAAATATATAAACATCAGAAGGCCAAACTTGCCTTTGCATATCTAATTTTGGGGCTGATACTTTCATGGGAAAATTAACAATGGAAATGACAAGAGGCTATGATTCTAGATTTTCAAGGATTTATTCTGAAAACTGACAAGGTAAAGAGGGTGGAGAGAAGCATAGCGAGAAGGATGGTGCTGAGGGACCAGCCAGCAAATGACTAGACCTGGCTCCGGATCCAGTTCCTTGGTTATCTATTCTTTGAAAGTGGAGGGCCTCTACATGGATGTAGAGTAATGGGGAAGAGATGAGTTTGCAGAATTGTGGAGATGAGAATGGGAAAACAGATGTTATGAGCACATGAATGGAACAGTTATAAAGAAAGTGTTCGCATTTTATGCACTGGAGGTTTTCAAGATTGTAAGCAATGTACAATTTTTAAAAGTTTTATAGGTATGGTGTTTGGTGGGTACAATCCTTATTGGGGAGATCACTTGTATATTGTATAAATGTCTAACTACTATTCTAATATAATATTAAATATTCTAATATAATATTAAACTAATATAATATTAAATGTCAAGTGTAGTTGAAAAATAAAAATAGTTTTAAAGAAGTATAAATTGACTGCCTAGAATAAGCTGGAGAAGGTGAAACAAAAAGAAGAAAAATTACTTGGGTCTGGTCAGGTAGTTCACTTGGTTAGAGCATTGTCCTGATATGCCAAGGTTGTAGGTTTGAGCCCCAGTCAAGGCACATATAGGAATCAACCAATGAATGTATAAATAAGTGGAACAACAAATTAATGTTTCCCTCTCTCTTTAAAATCAATCAATAAAAAAAATATTAAAAATAAAGAAACTACTTGGAAGGTTCTTTAAATAACCTTGGCCAAAAAAGTTTTAATGTTGCCTCTGCTTTTTCTCTCATGCCCAGTAAATCTCAAGCTTCTCTCTATTCCCTTCCTTTTTATTCACACCATTCTACCTCTGTTAGACCTTTATGCTTCAACTTTGGGTTAATCATGGCTCCATAATCACAATATGATTCTTTGAGAATGTTTGGACCAATTATCTCATGTAGAGTGAAGCCCCTCCCCACTCCCCTCTGCTGGAGAAGCAGGCTGTTGATGTCACAATATATAACAACAGGACCCCCAGGACTCTTGGACTAGACTAATACCCTTTCTCAAGGCTACTTTTCTTGATAGACTTAAAGCTCTCTTTGAGAATTTGAATATTCCCAAGGCCAAAACCCCAAGAACTACATAAATAGAGTCTATAAAAATGATTAGAGTTTAAATTCCTGGTGCATTCAAGAATTTAACCCAGGGCCTTGTTCATAGTAGTGACTTAATCTGTACTTACTAAATTAAATTGGATCTCACCATTTTATTAATGCAACATTTTCTGCTTCATTTCTTTCCTGCTAGAAAAATAACTGAAAATGAGTGGTTAGAAAAAATGGGTTTTATAAAGAGAAAAATGTTGACCAACTAGCTGTAGAAATTTATAATGGTTATAAAACTCTTGGCTTGTGGAAACACAATTGTCATGAAGCCATACCATAAAACACAACATGTGTATAAAATTCCCTGGGTGATAAGTTTGTTGATACACAATCAAGTTTACCTTTATTTGGAGTTCAAACGGACATTTTCCATCAGAAATTCTCTGGTTGGTTGCCCTTGTCAATTTTTTATTTGCTTTGATTTTCTACTTCTCAGTAGCTATCAGTAAAAAAGAAGAAAAAAGCATTTGGGGACAAATCCTTGAATCTCCTTGTTTTCATTAGGCCCTGCTTAATGTCATATACTTGATCAACCATTTATTAAATAAAACTACCAGAGAGTCAGATCATGTTAATGCTACTTTATAAGTATTACTTGGCAGTACTGACCTCACCCATTCATTGACTCTGTCTTTTCATAAATCAATCATTCTACATCTGCTGACTGACTCTGCCCAACTACTGATTAAAAACCAAGAAACCCAAATCTATTACCATATGATAAGAAATGTGTTAGCATGTTTTTTAAGTATCTGAATGTAAAAATAATTTCATTATTTTGAAGTCAAATAGCAGTTGCCACACTTTTAAAAATAAAATAATGTAAGGTGAGTGAGCAAGATACTTCAGCAAGAAATACATTATTACACTTATCACATGTCACCTATCTAGAGTGAATATCACATACAGTGCTTTTGTACAACGTCACCTAACCAGTACCCAATGGACCTTATCCACACACATTGGTGTTGCGATCAAGTGCTTTTTTCTTAATTAACCACATTTTTAATAGTTTCTACAGAACAAATTCATGAAGCTATTTTTTAAAGGGCCCTTTTTTGAAAATCCTTAACATTTCTCATTGTGTTGCCATTGCCAGAATCTGACTTTGAAATTTCAGAAACATTCCAAAGGACTATGCCAACCCCACGCATTTCCTCATTCTTCTTATCTCATTTCTCTTGTAGAATCATGTATCTGTATACAATCTATCAAAAAGATTATCAAATGTAACCCTGGGAAAAAGCCAGGGTCAGAACACTCTCACAAATATTTATAAGAAGACTTGCATCTGAGGCTTTGCATGTAGACGTTTACTGTTTTCATTTGTGTAGATTTTTTGCATATCTGGGTTATTGGATTCCAAAAGAATTAAAGAGGACATGGGTCCTCTCTGAGTCTGCTGCTTAATTGACACATGACCTTAGACAGAACACTTCTTGAATCCCAGTTCTATTTCTATAAATGTTGAAGGGAGAGGGGAACCATTCTACTGAGTAACTAATAGCGCTCATTCCTACAGCAGTAGTTTAAGACTTCAAAGATACGTTTCTTCTTGTTGTAACCAGGCACCATGTGCTTATTTACATGTTTAGAAATAAGTCAAGACAGTCCCAAACAGTTTCATGGGCCATTCTATCCCTTGTGCTCCAGCTCCCGGTGTCTCTGCATAATTTCCAAGCGTAGTCTCTCAACCATAAGCTGGGCTACTAAATGCAATCCTATGCTCAGCTCTTTGGTTTGTGAAATTTATCCTTTTCCCTCCCTTCTGCCTCCATGTCATAACCTCGAAAATAGCCAGGTGGCCTACTCTCAATCACTTAGGGTTAATTAGTCACTGTTTATTTATAAGCTCAGGCCTCTCTGCTTCTAACATCTGCTTCTTGTACTCAATGTTTAGCATCTATCACTGCTCATTGTTACCTCTGATGAGGTTGGTTGGTCACTGGTTCAAGGTTTCAGTCAATCTTTAAGTCAGTTTTCTTCATGTTGCCACACTGAACAAATGTGTGTTGAATAATGACTGGATTGGGGTGGGGGTGGGGGACTCAAGGCTCATGTAAAGGCCATGGTTTATGCTAAACTTGGTGTAAATTTTATCTGTCATTGTTATTAAATACCATTGCATTGACCTCATAGTTGTAAAGAAAGATAATACAGTGTTGTATAGAGTTCTTTTACTATCAGCTGCAATAAAGGACTGCTGAGTAGCTGGGCCCTAACTTTTACATTGGCATCAGGCCTTTAGGAACCTGAAACAAAACTATAAGATTGATTCTCAAATAATTTCTGTCTTGGGAGAACTCACACATCTTGCGCCTACCCTAACAGTTCTTGAGTAACCTGTGAAGCATCTTGGCTGCGTGCTGGATGGGAGTGTCTTGTGCAACTACCTAAAAATGGTTTAGTTACGGTGTCCTCCAAGAGACACATGAAAGCTTTGTTCTGCCTGTCATCACTGTGTCTCAAAGTGGCAATCCTAAAGGACTTCATTCTCATTCTCTATTCACAAGAAACATGGGACTGGAGTCGTCCCAAAAGGAGAGTGGCAGAGAGATTAAATACTCCATTTATTTCCAACACTATATATAAATTGGTGACAATATCTGCCATTTTGATTTCAAACAATAGCTCAAAATATTTTCAGGTACTCCACCCACGACTCTCTGGTTAAAAATAAATAATAATACAAAAGTTGACAGAATTACTACGTGCTCTATGTCTTGAGTTATTGGAAAGAAGTTTTAACACCAAAGAATCAGGTGTGAACTACCTGCCAACCGCAATTCCATGCTTCCTTCCAGATAACGTCAGCCCCAGCCCGGGAGGTCAAACACAAGTGCAAGAGGAAACTCAGCTTGCCTCAGCATCAGTGAACTTGCCTTTATAAGAAAAGACAAGACTTGTTTCCCAGACGTATAAGGAAAACATATCTGTTTTGTATACTGCTGAAAACTGGTCCAGGGACAGTGTCACTAAATGAAGGCAGAGGCCCTAATGAGAACCAAGGCTGCAGCATGCCAGGGGTTCCCGATTTTACCAAATGCTCTTGGCTACTGCCATCAAAAGATAAACTGTTTTTTATCCACCAGTAATTGTTCTTTGTTAGCTGGCCCTAAAAGCTATTTAAACTTTACCAGTCGTGTTTCTGGGGATTGATACCAAATCAAGACAGGCTGATTGACACTGATTTGGAGTGTATACAAAGCGGGAAGAGTGCATACGCTTTCCATATGATTTCTTACAGAAAAACATCTGAATCTGGATAGGTTCATTTATAAGTGAAATCTTGAGGTTTATTTATTTATATTTGTCAGTTCCTTAAAGGCAAAGTGAGGAGAGAGGGAGAAGTTGATTCCTTTGCAGTATCCATTTCATAAAACTTCTCTAAATGGAGCAAAGTGAGTTGTTTCAAATAACCAACACGTTTATGCCCCTAAACATTCTTGGTTAGTTCACTTGACTGGTAGAAGAGAGCAATAATTTAATTAGGAAAAGGAACTAGGAAATTGCATTAATTTAGTGACTTAAGTATGAATATTAAGGTGAAAAAAAGACCAAATGTACACCAGCCAGATAATTTTTTTTTTCTATTCGTGAAATATGCCTTTTTCTTGCTTTCCCTTTGGGCATCCTAGAGAGTCTATGGGAGCTAAGGAAGAAGACTGACCATGTTAGAAGCAAGAGCCCCAGCCAGACAGCTGCATTGAGCTTATTCTTTGTACCTGGAGGCTCTAGACCAGTCGTTCTTAACTTGGGTTCTATTGAACTCTAGGGGTTCAATGAGTCGGTCTCAGGGGTTTGGAGAAGCCTCTGCCACGGAGGCCAGAATAAAGTAATACCGTAATTTGTTGTGAGTTCATGCACTTTGTTGGTTTTGTTCTTTGAGCAAGGTGATGTTCATGCACGGCTCATTTTGTGCACCAGTAAAAAAACATATACCTATGTGTTGAATTTGGAAAAAACAATCATATTTTATATATCACTAAAGAAGAGTTCGGCGAATGCGCATATGAAACTGGTGGGTTCAGTACCTCAAAAAAGGTTAAGAACCACTGCTCTAGACACCCTCTGCTTTCAAATTTAACCATTCCATATTTTATCTGTTTTATTAGAGGCCTGAAGAGCAGACACCAGGCCACTGATTCTAAGATATCGATCAATGGTATGTCCCATCTTGTGAAATAAGTCATTCTGCTTGGCTAGTGCAGTAGGTGGAATGAATAGTGAGAGTGTAAGTCTCAGAACTCTAAATTCTCAGGTACTACCCTCTGGTTGAACTTCGGGAAAATGTTTTCAGCTACAAAATGTGAGTATAATTCCCATCTCAGAAGGCCATGGGGAGGACTAAACAAAGATCAGTGTGGTCACTTGTGAGCTGTTACATGGTACCTGACACATGTGCGAGGTTCTGAACTCGGCAATGGTGGGGTGTGTCTGTATTGTTTCATGTAGCATTAGGAGGAGTCGGAGCTTCTGCTCTAACGCTCCCTTTTCCATCCTACCTCTGGATAGCTCTAGAGTTCCTCTTCCAGCTACTTGGAAACGAACAGAGAAGGCTTACTCCCTTAATCGTGAAAGACAAGAGGACTGCCATTGAAAAACTGTCATTGTTGGCCCAGGAGAAGCACCAAGAATATAGTAAATACAGTAATGATGGAAATAGTAACAATGAAAACAAAAATAATTTAAGTGGTTTTTTTTGTTCCAATTTAAAATAATGAATGATACGCACCAGAGGCAGATTTCTCATGAAGACAAAGATACCCAAGTTTCTGAGCCCAATATTTACGGGCTCTTTCTAAATCAATATTTATTTTCAGGCCTAATTTTTTATTATTTTCTTTAAGAAGGGCCCTCAAAATTATATCAGCTTCAAACCTACCCCTCTGGAAGTTGTCTCCAACTAAGTTCCCTCATTTCAGTACCGATCCTCTGTCATAATGAGCTTCCAATTTAAATTTTGTATGTGAAATTTGGAACCTGAGTGTGAAACCAACAAAAGAAAAGTGATCATCCAGTTAATTGGCAAAACTTTCACTCTAGAAAACACTGAGCACTGGCATAAATTCACTCAGCAGTATAACAATACTTTACACTTGGTTATTTCTTAATTATAAAGCATCATTTCAAAGCATTTTAATTGACAAATAGCATATGCATATATAGAGAGATCATAAATAAATAAATAAATACAAACACACCCACAGGCCATAAATGAATATATATAGACCATAAAGGAAAAGCTGGCTGAATTAATAGAAATTTAATTTGGGTGATGGGTGTCCAACCCAATAGTTCACATGCAAGAGAGATGTTTACCTGAAACCTATGTATTCTTATTGATCAATGTCACCCCACTAAATTTAATTTTTTAAATGTTTTATTTATTTGTTTGTTTGTTTGTTTGTTTATTTTACAGGGACAGAGAGAGAGTCAGAGAGAGGGATAGACAGGGACAAACAGACAGGAATGGAGAAAGGTGAGAAGCATCAATCATTAGTTTTTCGTTGCCATTGCGACACCTTAGTTGTTCATTGATTGCTTTCTCACATGTGCCTTGACCGCGGGCCTTCAGCAGACCGAGCAACCCCTTGCTGGAGCCAGCGACCTTGAGTCCCAGCTGATGAGCTTTTGCTCAAGCCAGATGGGCCCACGCTCAAGCTGGCGAGCTCGGAGTCTCGAACCTGGGCCCTCCGCATCCCAGTCCGACACTCTATCCACTGCGCCACTGCCTGGTCAGGCTGAATTTAGTTTTTTAAATAATAAAAAAATATCTTGCCCAACCACATACAGACACACAAAAAAATTTAAGACATTCTTGCATTAACCACCTATCTCTAAATATGCAGCATCACTAACTTCTTTAAAAGCCCTTTCGTACAAATCATTTATTTTATCCAACTTCATTTTACTTGAAAAACTCCACAGTTTCCAAGGATGAATTGCTGCAATGAACACCTGCGCACCTTTGAGCCGGGTTTATCAGCTGTTGACATCTGGCACGTTTGCTTGCTCTCGCACCCCGACCCCCAGCCTCTCTTTGGTTCAACCAGATGAGGACCATCATAACACCTTACTCCTAAAATTGTTATGTATTTTGTAAGAGCAGGGCATTCTCTTATATAACCACAATGCCATTATCACAATAAATTAAATTTTAATTGAGTGACATCATCTAATATCAGGTTTGTTTGAACCCTTCCCATTGTTCCTCAAATCTCCCTTATAGTTTTCTATCCGTTCAGCAGCCAGAGTTTCTGTGTTTCTCCTTTTGATCCTGTCTCTCTTTGTGTGTGTGTGTGTGTGTGAGAGAGAGAGAGAGAGAGAGAGAGAGAGAGAGACAGAGACAGAGACAGAAATAGGGAAAGATAGGGACAGACAAAACAGGAAGGGAGAGAGATGAGAAGCATCAGTTCTTCATTGCGGCACCTTAGTTCATTGATTGCTTTCTCATATGTGCCTTGACCGGAGGCCTATGGTGACTGAGGGACCCCTTGCTCAGGCCAGCAATGTTGGGTCCAAGCTGGTGAGCTTTTACTCAAACCAGATGAGCCCTCGCTCAAGCCGGTGACCTTGGCTCTCGAACCTGGGTTCCCCGCATTCTAGCCCAATGATCTATCCACTGCGCCACCGCCTGGTCAAGCTGATCCTGTCGCTTAAGTGTTCTTTATTCTGTAACTGTCCGAGCACCATTTTTGCCTTCAGTACACTAAAGACAAAATATAGTGTCTTCCAGAATGACCAAGAACTGCGTTTGGAAACTGAATCTTCTGACTTTCTCTACTGTTGTTCCTGTTTGTTTCTACTCCTCAGGGGGGCTTCCTCAGGTGTCACGGGAAAGACCAGCTGCACAATTTGGGGGACCTATGCAAAGTGAAAATTCAGAAACTCGCTAAGAAAAGAATGGAAAAATGTTGTTTAGGATACTAAAATGCAACATTTTTATTTTTGAAAACATTACAATAAAATGTAATAAAGACAGCAGTAATACAGGAGTAGCAACATGAGCTTACAAATTGCAAAAAGAAGTTATAGTTAATAAAATTAGTAATGCTAATGAAGTTAATACTTGATTAATAAATGCTAATATGATATCTTGATTGATTGTAAGATTTTTCTGACTCTCTTTTCTGCCTATTCATTTTTCATCTCAGTCAAATTTATACTTATAGCAGCTTCATTTTCAAGCACTATAATCATAATCAATCACTCCTGACAAGTAAAAGATAGCAAATTCTTCTTGACAACTTTTAACTTTGAGAAAGATCTTTATTTATATTGACGTGACTGTTCCTATAGCTATTCAGAGAATTTTTAGGCTGTGACAATATTGAGATAAATTTTTGATAAGTTATTTTGAAATACAAATTTTAGTACACTTAAAGCTGATGCTTCTTAAGAAACTCTTTTTTAATAAACCTTTAACTCTATATAATTCAGTTCTGTGTAAGTCTGAATTTTATTTTAAGAGTAAATTTATACAATGGAATTGTAATTTTTCTCCTGACATTTTATGTAACCTGTGGAGGTCATACAAGAAACCGACAGCAGCTTCATAGTTTGTGTATAATTCAAACACCTGTTTCTGCATTATATCACTGTATCTTCACTTACAGAAAAGAAGTCTTAAAACTGCTTTCCTGTTTATAGTTGGCTAATCCAAAGCTTCAGATAAAAATAGTATTCTTTCCTATCAAGTATAATAATTTTTTAATTTAAATTTTTCTTTCTAAGCCTGTGGATGGATGTCTGCTATATAATGCAGCAGTTTTTCAACCCAGAGATTCTAAATTCTGAAGAATCTAATAACTCCTTATGCCCTTCATTCAATACTTGCACACTAGTATTTTGTAGTAATTTACTGATGAAGTTTACTGTCTGGGTGCCAGTCCTGATTGTGTCTGACCAAAATGCCTTCATGTGTATTTTGTCACATGCTTGGGTACCCTCAGTGCCCTGGGCTGCCTCAGGTGAGCATGTGTGCATGGTAGCCAGGCCCACTACACAGGGTGCCCCTCTGTTCCCTTCAGCCTGAACCCCTGCATGCTGCTAACTGGTGTGTCTCCTCTACTCACACACATGCTTCAAATGTCCCATCGCACTTCACTTACAAGACACCTACTCAAAGATAAAATTATTGAAAATTCCAAGACAAGACAGCAGAGCCTCTTCTGAGAGTGGGGCCCTGTGACTGCACAGGTCACACACCCATGCAGCTGGCCGGCCCCAGGGATGGGTTAGGAAATTGTCCCTAAGAGGGTCAGGGCTGAGTGACTATGTATGCCATTCATGTCCAGACCAGGGTCCATGGCAAGCTGGAGCATCGAAAGCCAGCGGGAAGATAGCTGCGTCCAGGAACGCATGCAGATTCCACTTGGCGTGCCTTAGAGTCGCCTGGAGGGGGGTCAAGTCCATACTGCTGGGCCCAGTCCTAGGCTTCCTGACCTAGCAGGCCTGGGGGGGGGGCCATGGATTTGCACTTCCACCAAGTTCCTAGGTGGCGCTGGTGCTGCCGGTCCATGACTAGTTCACGACACACTGAGAACCTCCAGAACAGAGCAAGCAAAAATCCAGATTTTAGGGGAAATCATCCAATTTTAAAAAAGCTATTTACTTGAAAGTTTTCAAACATCAGATAAAACATTTGTAAGTAGAATTTGACCTAAGTAGTTCTTTCTTACCTAGAAAGTATGAGAAATAAAATGGAGATAGCACTCCAGACTGCCTGACCAGGTGGTGGCGCAGTGGATGGAGAGTCAGCCTAGGTGCGGAGGACCCAGCTTTGAAACTCTAAGGTCTCTGACTTGAGCATGGGCTCATCAACTTGAGCACAGGTCAGTGGCTTGAACATGGGATCATAGACATGACCCCATGGTTGTTGGCTTGAGCCCAAAGTTTGCTGGCTTGAAGCCCAAGGTCACTGGCTTTCACCCAAGGTCGCTGGATTGAGTCCCAGGTCACTGGCTTGAGCAAGGAGCCACTGGCTCAGCTGAAGCCTCCCCCTCCCCCAGTCCAGGTACATATGAGAAAGCAATCAATGAACAACTAAGGTGTGAAACATAGAATTGATATTTCCCATCTCTCTCCCTTCCTGTCTATCTGTTCCCCTCCCCATAAAATAAACAAACAAACAAACAAAACCACTCCAGACCTTAATGTTTAAAAGTCTAGTAGAAAATTGGATCAGGAGGAGATTTTTTAAAAAGCTATAACCAATGAAAGCAGACTGCATTATTTATTATTTTTAGATAAAGCACTATTATTTTTCTCTGGATTCTAGAAAGAAATAAAAAGGGTAAAAAAATACATGGCTATCATTAGACTTGTATTATCAATTAAAACAAAAACGTGCCTCATAAATCAAGTAAGAAATTTCCCACTGTGGGTAGGAGGTAGGAGGCAAAGCAGAAATATACTCTGTCCACGTCACTGTCATCCGACACGTGAGCGCCTCTTTCACCTTATGTCTCCCAATACCTTCATCTTCTTCTTGCCTTCCAACCCCAAATTCGCCTCTGTCACAAATACTGAGCAATTCATGGTACAAATTCAGTATACAACAGTTATAGTTAGGATAGGGAGGGAAAAAATAATGAAGTCATCTTTTTTTATAAAGTGAAAAACTACAGCTGAATTGGCTTTACTTAGCAGCAATTAAAACACATTTGTGAATTTATAAATATTTTGTAGCATGGTTCTGCAAGTGTTTCTAATTTGGGCAATGACAGGTGTTTGTTGTTTAAAATAAATAGCAAATCTGAGGGCTTTCACTTGGGATTCAAAATATGTCACTGTGGAAGAGCGAAATTGAATGCCAGCTAAATTTTCTTCAAGAACAGGTAGTGATACGCTGACACGTCAGGGCAGCACGTGAAGCAGCACCTACTACCAGCCAGGTGCTCTTTCACCTGCTTGCACTTAACCTTCAGAATCATTGTGAGACCTAGGGCATAGTAAGGCATGGCAAGAAAACTGGGCTCAGAAAGAGTAAATCACTTACCAAGATCACCATGCCAGAAAGTAGCAGAGAAGGAATCAGAACACAAAACCATCAGGGTGGTCGCTGGTGATGATCCTTGTCTTGGTCCACCACAACTCAGTGGAATATATGGGCAGCAGCTGTCACAGGAGAACCAGTCCAGTCTACCATGAGGCTCAGGGGGAGGGCGAACTGTGGGCTTCAAGCGAACGATCATGCAAATGCTTTCCTATGTTTGCTTTTAGGAGACAACTGCAAGAATAAATCCTAGACTCTGAAGTCTGACTGTATTCAAATCCTATCTATCTCTGTCACTTGTAGTTTGATCTTTGGCAAGTTGCTTGGCTGTTCAAAGCCTCAGTTTTTCCTGTGATAAGTGAAGATGGTGATAGCTTCCGATGGCATAGAACTGCACTGAGGTTGAATTAGATGATAAAGGTAATTCACTGAGTGCCCCAATAGGTGCATTGGGAATGCTCAATAAACATTTGGCATTATAACCTTGTTCAATTTAAGGAGATCTTTGGAAGCACCTCCCCACCCCAGCCAGACACCTTATCTACACAGAGTCTCACCTGAAGCCACAACAGAAAAAAATGTCTTCAAGATCACTATCTCCTGCTCTTCTTTAAAGAGTCAGTTCAGGTGTTATTTCTCCCAGGAAACTTTCCCAAACATCTCACACACATTTGCCTACCTTCTGTTTATCAGATTATACACATATTAAAGCAAAGTATATTATACAAGGTAACCCTGCTTGTTTATTTGATTTGATTTTTTCCCTACTTAAACTGTGTGCTCTCTAAAGGCAGGACTTCTTTCTGAATGACCACCTTTGGGTGTACCTAGGAGTGCTGCTCTTGGCCTAACACGCTGGCCCAAGGTCCTACCTCTACAAGGTAGCCCCTCTACCTGGAAAGCGTTTTTTGGAATTTCCAACAGTGTCACTCCATCTCGCAGGCACCCTGGCCCTGCTAAGTTCTGTGGACACACCTGCCCTTCCTTCTGGGTATCAAATTCCCTGGCCACTGTGCCAGTGCTGCTCAGACACTCTAAGTAGCAATATTGAGCAGTGGTCTGTGAACGCAGGGGAAAGAATCTTCCTCTTTCTTTCTGCAAGTTGCTCTGTTCTGGGATTCCTCAAGATCGTGGCAGAATAGGAGCAATGGGAAATGGAGTAGCCCACTTTAGGTGAAGGCAATAAAGGGTGATATGCCCTCAGAGAATTAGAAATAACAAACCTGACTGAACAGTGGTCTGCTTGTTACTATCAGTACACACTCTGGCAATTCTAACAACGATAGCTCCAGAAAAATCATCTTTAGTTGACCTAAGCTCTAAATGCCTGTGGTAGTGATATTACTACAAAGCACAAAACAACATTAGCAATAATAATATGTGAGGAGTGGTGTAGAAGCAGATGGTCACCTCTTCTGTATGCTCTGACCTGGAATTAAAATCTGGACATCCAGTGTGTACTGATAGTAACTGATGCCAGGCGATCGATGCTCTACCACTGAGCCAATTGGCCAGGGCTTTGAAATTTTAAAAATAATGAAATACAGTGCAAATAGCGAGTTTTGTTTGGTAGGTGCAAATTTTAGTTCATATACAAGTTTTTTTGTATTTTAATTAAAGAGTGAATCAAAAAAATAATATTTATTTATTGTCATTACATGATTACTACTGAAAATAATTTTGTTAAGTAGGAGAGTTTTTAAGCGTGATCTGTTCCGGATGTCAAATCCATTAGGTGCGTCATGAAAACCAGTGTTCCCGGCTGTGATGCCTTACAAAGGGTGATCTTTCAGATATTACTACAAACCAGAACTTTATTTTACAGACTACATATACAGAAATCTACATTACTGAATAGATGTATATTGCTGAAATACAGCATACAAAACATAAAATATTAGTAAAATCCCGAGCAGAGGCAACAAAGTCTAAGCTGGAGACAAAAGTCAAAAACCCTTGTTTTTAGGTCAAAATTGTCCTGCCTCCCACCCTCGTCCATTTCCAAGGTTTTGCAAAGACTAATGCAGAGTCCTGAGGAGCCTGCCCCACAGGCTTCCCCACTTGCTCAGATAGGTGGGCATACTACCGTTCATTCATTCATGCTGCTTAGGCTCAAACTGGGACCCTCCACCCTGGTAACCGGGTCCAGGGCAGAGCCCACACAGAGCAGGCAGACAATGCCTATGTCAAATGGAGATATGAAAGAATGAAATGCACGGAATCAAACCACACCAAGGAGAGCGTGTTGAATCAGATCTGTTTTCCTCCTGGGTGGACCAGGAAGGAGGAAGCAGGGTGGGTGGGTGTCAGGGAGGTAGCGGCAGGGACAAGGCTGGGCTAGTTCCCTTCTCTGCTTAACCTGGCCGGTGCCTGCGTGGGGTCTTGTTTCAAAAGCTGCCCTGCCAAGTATGGGGGTTGAGCAACCAAAAAGGAGTGTCCCTCTATTGTTGGTTTTCTGTTTCCATAGCACTTTGGGTTTCATGCTTTGCAACCATTAATTATTTATTCCGCAAGGCACTCCTGAGAGAGGTAACAGGCTGGGGAGCATGCTTGCCAAGTCCATGAAGCACTTGGGTGGGAGAGAGGGTGACTGGCCCCACAGTTCCCACTCCTGCTCACAGGTCCCCACTGCCCTCCCAGCAGCCTCTTCTGCTGGAGGGGAAGAAGCACCATCTGGCTCCCAGAAGCCATTTCAAGAGTTGAATCCACTCACTTGTGCTTCACCATCATGGAAGATTTTCAGGAAAATAATCTTAGCCTTTTGAGACTAAGTGTAGAGACCATAAGAATTACAAGAAGCACTAAGTATAAATGGTTGAGTCTTGACTCAGTTTTCCCTTCTTGATCAAGTGGTGATCAGGAGTGAAGCGCGATTGTGTTGGCCTCATGATTTTGAACTCTCAGGATATTTGGTACTTTGATCTAGTAATCGGGCTGCCAGTACTCAGCAAACAAGAAAGTGAGTAAAATTTCTCGAATTCTGTGGAGACTGCCAACTGTTTTTGTTAGGACTGCGGCACATCCACCATCTTCAGAGTGCCTCCTGCAATGCTGGCACCACCCACAAGGGGTTCAGAGAGACCCACAGACTCTACGTGCTCCTGGTAAGACCCCCTCTCTTACACGTGTCTCCACTCCCCTGACGCCTACAAACTGACCAAGGGCAAGTCTAAGAAAAGGCTGTAAGCACAGTTTATTATGCTCCTTCATCGAAAAGACCATCACGGTGAATCTGATCAAGCTTTACAATTTCTGCTTTATAATCTCCAGAAGGTTAGGATCTCCAGGTCCCCATTCTCACCAGTCTTATGGTCACAGTAACATGCAAGGAACTTGCAAAATGTAAGCTAGCTGTGTATTCAGGAAGAGGAGATGATTTTGGGAAGAAGTTAGCAGACTCACATCCCAAGCACCTGCTTGCCGCCACTATAATGTAACTGTGTCCCTATGAATGTGTTAGTTGAGAAAGGGTGGCAGAGGGAGAAGCAGGTAGGATCATGAGCTGCTTCCACAAATACCTGTAGAAGTTTTGTGGCTTTTCAGGATAAAATGGAAAAACCACATTGTATACTTTCAAATGGTTTCCGTGTCTTTCTGTTTGTTTAATTGTTTATTGACTGAAACCACCACTGGGTAAACATATCCATTCCATTATATGTTTAAATATAAGTTTTGTAGGTCATTCTGCACATAAACACGCAGTTGCAGGACAAAGTATGTTCTTTTTATCTTTGCAACATGGATATGAGACTCATTTGGACTTTATTTTGGAAGTATCTAGAAAATAATTCTAATTTCCCACTTCATTTATGAAACAATCATATCCAAAGGCAACAAATACAAATTAATCTGTATGAATTCTCCTGCTTGTTCAGGAGTTGAGCACCCGGAGAACCTCCCCACGTGGTCCTTAGACTTCCCCGGGGAAGGTAGCGTCTGATGGGGGCTCAGTACAATACTGCTCAGCTCCACCAACATCTCACCGAGGCACCTGGCCACTAACTGTGGTCAAGAAGCCCCTGGAGAAATGTTCATCAGTTCTCCACTCTAAACCCCTGCACTGTGGTCTGCAGAAGCGAATATCAAACTTTTTCATGGCACACATGAACTAATTACTAAAATTCTGTGGCACATCAAAAAATACCTAAATACATTTTTTTTTTGCCAAGCTCATAAAAAATGTAGATATAATTTTGATTCATACACAGCAGATGTTTATTGTTGTGTTGACTGTTGTTACTTTATTTTTTGACAGTCTAAGGGAAAAGAGATCAATGTCCCAGACTAATTAGTCAACTATTGCATATCTTAAACATTCTTGTGGCACCCAGTGCACCTGCCAGGGCACAGCGGTTGAATGTCTCTGGTCTATAGCATTGTTTGGACCCTGGCTCATGAATATTTCACAAACAAATACTCTTTACTTTCTGGCCTCACCCCTTGTGGCAAATTATAACATTATTCAAGAAGCATTTACTCACTCCCCCACCCCTCATGACAGCAGAGTGCATCCCCAACCATTGATGCTGGTCTTAGCCATGTGACTTGTTTAAACCTTGTGGTTGGTGGAATGTACTTCCTTGCCCTTGATCTTGAGCACAGTCACATAACTTGTTTTTACAAAAGGACTTAGAGCAGTGGTTCTTAACCTGGGTTCTATTGAACCCTAGGGGTTCGATGAGTCGGTCTCAGGGGTTCGGAGAAGCCTCTGCCACGGAGGCCAGAATAAAGTAATACCGTAATTTGTTGTGAGTTCATGCACTTTGTTGGTTTTGTTCTTTGAGCAAGGTGATGTTCATGCACGGCTCATTTTGTGCACCAGTAAAAAGACATATACCTATGTCTTGAATTTAGAAAAAAAAATCATATTTTATTTATCACTAAAGAAGGGTTCAGTGAATGCACATATGAAACTGGGGGGTTCGGTACCTCAAAAAAGGTTAAGAACCACTGACTTAGAGTATATGACATACATGAGAGGCTGAAGTATGCTGGCATGTTAAGGTGGTTTGAGTACAGATTTTATGTGGCAACAGCCAACTTATATCCTCCTGTCTGGTCTCAAAGTCGGTCCCTCGGGCTAAGATATGGGAGGTAGACGCTAACCCATCCTTTTCAATGTTTATCCACCCCCCTTTGTTCCCTTCTGACATTTCAGGATCAAACCAATCACAATGGAAGAAGGACCTACCCGTGTTATTCATGAGTCAGCCTGAAGAATTTCTTTCAAAATATGGCCTTTGGAAATAAAACTTCAGAGCAAGTTTTACTACGACCTTAAAAATGCAGGCGTAACGTTTCTTTTTAGAGAGATGTTTACTAAAGTTTTTTCCTACATAATTAAACTCTCATGAATCATAGGTCTTTCACATAAGTGAACTTACCCCACAGGGTGAGTGGTATCTTTGCTGGCAAATATTTTACAAAAAAGGCATTTGTTTAAAAAATAAACATTTAATTTGGATGAATTTTAATAGCTACAATGCTTGATTCTCATGAAAATGTTTACTAGCAGCATTTCTGCTTTGGAACCATTTGTTTTTATTATTTTGACAGAAACAAAATTTGGTTGGTCATTGTTTGGGATGTGAAATGGTTTTGTAAGCATTTCAGCTTAATGCTCAGGCAGGCAATCACAATAATTCCCCATATAAGTGGGAACTACTATTTTTCAATTTATTACTTCGATCAGAAAAGTTTAACCAGTAAAAGGATTTGCAAAACATATCATAAAACCTTAACATACATTGTAACAAAAGTTAGTAAACTGTAAATATTTTTGCAAAGGTTTGAGCAATCTTTTCTTTTTTAAAAAATATTTGTCTGTATAGTAAAAGAATAAAATATCAAATGAGGAAAGTGTGTTGTCCTATTTATAATATGTAACAGCAACTATTATTGAATTGAGTAAACCTGTATTGTGTGCCTTATGAGTTATACATGAGGTGGGAAAGTGGAGTAAATTTCATGCCAACATATTAAGCAACATGGAAGCAACTTCTGTAATTAAATCATTTTTTAATCATCAAAATTGAAAATAAGAGAAAACAACTTCTGAAGAAATTCATGGTCAATCAGCTGAGTAAACTAAAGTCATTCAGTCAACTAGCATTGATTGGATTTCAGCAAGATGAAATTGACTTTGCTTCAACTCCACCCACTTCACAAACTAATTAAAAAAGCACATCAGAAACATCTTCAATCAGCTAAGGAAGATAAGTGGGCTTCAAATCAATCAACTATAAAACTCTGTTAAGAATAGCAATGGATCCTCAAAGAACTTCAGAGAGCTTTCTAAAAGTTACTCGTGTCAATCAGAAGGACAAAAACTCAGAGCCATATGCTTGCCATTGAGGAGGGGGAGACCTTGTTGAATAATGTGGCTGACTTATAAGAAAGAAAACCACACACCAGCAAGGCATATATTAATTCACATCCAAGATCTTGCTCAACTTCAGTCTACCTAAATTCCCATCAAGCAAGAATAATAACAATGCTTGGATCAGAATGGCTTGGAGTGTCATTGGGCAAGTCATTTAAAATGTCCAGAAATATACAAGCTTTTATAGTCCTTAAATGGAATAGAGGATTATTAGATTACAGTTTGCATGAACACTGGCTGGGAATCAGCAAAGTTCTTGCGTTGTGTCATTCTCTTTACCATCCAAGACATTTTCTTCATTTTTGAACAGAGAAATGAATAAAAGAAGCATTTAGGACACAATATTATATTTTTCTTCTCTCTATGTGTTTTTATTCTCAAAGTATTAGAAATCTAATTTCTTAATGAAAGAATATCTAATTGTTCAAAGTTCTGTTCTATTCACAATCTTAGGTAAAAGATTCAAGACAAGTCTAAACATAGAAATTCATTTTTTTTAACTCTTGTGTTTTTAGGTTGACCTTATTGATCTTTAGTGATAGCCATTACTTCTCTGTCTTTCTCACCCTTCCCCCAATATCTCTAGTTCTATATCTCTTTTTCTATCCTCAGTGTCTTTTTTTATGGCCCAAGTCTTTATTTAGAATTATTATGACTATATACAGGTGGACACTCACTTAAATCCTTAAAAAAATAATAAGCTCCCATGAAATATCTTGACTTGGTGATTACAGGGTGGCATGAGGAGGTACAATGAAGACAACTGTGGTCACAGGAGCCACTCAAGATGCTTCAGAACAGAAACCATGCACCAACTAGCAAGAGACTACTTAAATATCGCAGCAATGGCTGCAGACATACCATGGCATATCTGTTAAATATCTGCGCTGCCTTTTCTTTTTCTCCCTCTGTGTAAACATTCTTACATTCAGGAACTTATAACTAGGAACCAAGAAATGTAAAGCATACCTTGGATTTTTGAGCTGAAAGATATTAGAGATTAGGGAGCCTAGATCCTGGTTTCAGAATGAGGAGTCATCAACAACATCCTGGCACTCACAAAGCTCTTTGTGGCAGAGTTTGGGCAAGATCTAACATCTATTGCTAAACTGAGCAATATTCTTTTTCAACAGCATCAAGGATAGAGTGCCTATTACACTAAATAGATTCTCTATCACATTGGTCTATAGCTAGGAGAAAATCAATTTCAGGCTATCGATCAGAGAATTAAAAGTCTTTCTTAAGATGTGAAATGTTACTGGTTCTCATGAAGACACAGATTTCCTCCTCCAGCAAGAAATTTGGGCAGTTAGCAATAATGACGGGTTTTTTATACAGAAAAAAAGAAATAGAAAAGAAAAAGAAAATCTGCTGAAACAAACGGAAAGCAATAATTTCACCAGAATGCTTTTTTGGAAAAGCCACAGGAAATTAACCAATGAGACACACATTTCTGTCCAGTTCTATTTTACTCCTCCTTCAAGAGGTATGATGGTATTATAGGAAGAACCACATCTTTGGTGGCCGACGGATATGGCACAAATCTCAGCACAGCCATTTTACAAGCCGTTAAAACTTGAGCAAGTGCTTAATCTATTTAATTCTCAGTTTTATAGCTATAGCTGTAAAATCGGAGTAGTAATACCTGCAACGTGGCTGTGGTGGGAATTAAGTAAGATAAGAAATCTATTTATAACTTATAAGTCACCAACCTCACCTGCCTGTGGCTGCAACATAATGTTACATTTTCTTTTCATGTCTAGACTATTATGATCTGAACTCTTTCCAGCCAACTCCTGGCAAATTGCCCGCTCCATGTTTCTAAGCATTTCCCAGTATCCTGCCTCCCGTGTAGTACTTGGATCGTCTACGCTGCTGACAGTTCTCATGATAGCATTCCTCTTCTGGGTACTTATTTCTCAGTATGGGCCCCTGCGGCCCCCTCCCTGGTCCTGTTATGAGCTTCCTGCTCAACCCTATCTACCGCATCACACTGGGAAAGGATTAGGGAAGATGTGGTTTACCCCCTCCCAACTTCAGCTTAACTGAAGTTGAAGGTTATAGGGAATAATTCACAACTGCTACCATCCCACGTGCCTATGTTCTACTTAAGATAGAACATGGATCTCCATGATCCGTCAACACCATCCTATCTTCCAGCCGGCCTTTTTATGCAGGGGCCAACTAATCCTCACTACTGGAAATTCACAAACACACCTGTGCCCGGAATCCAGGACCACCATCACTTCCCCACCCGGAGCCCCATAGGGTAAAATGGCCACTCCACCAATCCTAGGGGTAGCTTATGTCCAGCCCTAGAAGTCTCTCCTTTCAGCGTGATTGACAAAAATTAACCTTTCATCCAGGGCAAAATTGCCACCCATGGCAAATGGCTTTGTCCCAATGGCTCAGATATGACATTCACAAGAATCATCAAGATATTTCCCAAAGACTGTCCTATGCAATCTTAACACCATCTGCGACACAAGAGTAACTTAGTTAAAGTTACTAAGATCAACACAGGGAGTTTTTCTTTTTATTTCTCCAAGTATTTTTTTCAAGATGAAATACAAAAACATAACCAAGTATACATATTCCAGTGACAATTGGTTCTCACATTCTGATTGCTGGTGAGCAAGGCTCAATCACACACACACACACACACACACACACACACACACACCATGGTCTAATAAAAAAATGAAAAAATGGGAAGGATACAAAGGGAAATAATAACTTAACCTTAATAATAATAAATTTCCTACAAACCTGTAAGAGATAAGGTTTCAACTTAAAAATCATTTTAACCTCCAATCTACCACACATAGTACATATGTAGTACTGTTTATGGCTAATGTTACTTATAATTAGAATCAGTAAGCTACAGTAGTAATTTGTATTATCCAGATGAAGTAAATGGAGATCAGATCCTAAATCAGGGGTCCCCAACCTACGGCCCCGTGGACCACATGCGGCCCCCTGAGGCCATTTATCTGGCCCCCTGCTGCACTACCAGAAGGGGCACCTCTTTCATGGTGGTCAGTAAGAGGAGCACAGGATGCATCCACACCCATAGTTCCCATTGAAATACTGGTCAGTTTGTTAATTTAAATTTATTTGTTCTTTACTTTAAATATTGTATTTGTTCACATTTTGTTATTTTACTTTAAAATAAGATATGTGCAGTGTGCATAAGGATTTGTTCAGAGTTTTTTTTGTATAGTCCGGCCCTCTAACAGTCTGAGGGACAGTGAACTGGCCTGCTATGTAAAAAATTTTGAGGACCCCTGTCCTAAATCTTAGGTGATAGTACTCAGGAAAAGGAAAAGTAAAACATGGATAAGGTTGTCATACATGAACAGAAAGACCACCATTTTTTAAGTGTCCATTATGGTGCACCTGAACATTTATACTAACTACTGACTTACACACAGCAAACTTAAATGTTACCTCATTCTCATTTTACATATGAGGAAAGCATGTAATTTGCCTAAGATGACCCAGACAATAAATAATAAAATCAGAATTAATGTCCAGTTTTATTTGACACCAAATAATGATCTTTCTCAGATCCTTTAACACATTCTTCTGTCTAATACCCAATAATGATGCTGATACTGATGATAAAAAAGATAAAGAAAGAAGAAAACAAGGAGTTTTGATAGTTTTGTGATGATTCGTGTATTTAGCATAAGAATATGTACTAAGGATAATGACAAGTATTTCTTCTTTCCTTGAATTTCAATGCAGTAAGAAGAAATTACAAGAATTCATTCATTTATGTAATTTAGATAGCATTGCTTGGGAAACTACAATGTGGCAGCCATAGTATTAGAAATAAAAGCATAGAAAAGAAAAATAATTTTAAGATTTTACTTATTGATTTTACAGAGAGAAGAGTGGGGGAAGAGATAAATGAAAAGTAACAACTCATAGTTGCTTCACTTTATTTGTTCAATGATTACTTGTTTTATGTGCCTTCAGCGGGACAAGCCCTGGGTTTCAAACTAGCGACCTCATTGTTCCAGGTCAATGCTCCATCCACTGTGCCACCATAGGTGAGGCCTAGACAGGAAAAAAATATATAGTTTTTTATTTCTAAGATTCTGGCCCTGTCCAGGTGGCTCAGTAGGTAAAATTTCATCCAAATATGCCAAGGTTGTGAGTTCAATTCCCAGTCAGGGAGGGTACAAGAAGAAATTGATGAGAACACAACTAAATGGAACTAAGTGGAATGAGTTGATGCTTCTCTCTCTCTCCCTTCCCTTCTCCTTTCTTTCTATTCCTGTCTCTCTCTCTGTCTCTCAAATAAATGGAAAAAAAAAATCTTTAATCCTAAGATTGTCTGGGGGAACCAACAAGAAAATCAGTAAGTACCTGCATTGCTAAAAGCACTGTAAGCAAGGTAGGCACAGGCGATGTGAGGAGTCACTGGCTCAGACTAAGAAGATGAAGAAGACCTCCATGAGACACTGATTCAAGATTCTGAAGGAGGGGTAGGCATTAACTAGGTGGACACAGTTTGCAGAAAGAAGAAACAATAGTAAGGCACTGAGGCATGAGAAGGCTTGATGCATCTGAAAAACTGGAGGTGGGTTTATTTGAAACTTGGACAAGTAGCCTTTGAACTCTATGGTTTAGTTTATACATGTGTAAATGAAAAATAATAAAAATATTTTTGTGAAGATGAATGGTTAGAGATTGGGTGAGTTTATAGTTAGCACAGTTCTTGTTCCTCAGTATAGGCTCAGTAAGTGTTCGCTCTTGTTATCATGGAAAACGTTGCAGACCTTGTTGAATATGCTTTTGGTTAGTGGTAACAGATATTCTGGTGTCAACTGACTTAACAATAAAGGAGAGTTCTGGACTTCTGATATGAAAGTTTAAGAGGAAGACAAGCTTCAGGCACAGTTCAATAGGAAGTACAACGAGTGAAACAACTGGTAAATGTTAACAATGAACTCTGTGAGTAGAAGAAAAAGGAGGAGAAGACTAAGAACAAGAGGATGAAGAGGAAGAAGAAGAAAGAAAGAAAAGAAGAAGGAAAAGAAATGTTTACAGATTTCTATGGTTATAAATGCTCACTGTGGCAAGTTCTAGCTACCAACATGATGTTTGCCAGCTCACAAGATTCCTGAAAATTAGTCCACCCGCATGAGCTGGTTGGTACAAGGTGTCTCCAGTATGCCTCTGGCTTGGACTCAGTGTTGTTTTTAGATTCTCTTTCCCTATGTTTGTCACCTTCATCTTAAGGATGACTTTTCTCATGATCCCAGAATGACTCCCAGAGGAAATGATGCCTTTTGTTCATGTGAGGAATGAGGTAGGGTTCCAGAAATATTGCTTTTCACACTATGGAAACGATGTCTCAAAGTTCTAGTGGACCTCCTATGAAGCACTCATTGTGTGTCAAGGGTTTTCTCTGGTTCAGAGCCATTAGGGCAACTGTAGCTTGGCATGGGTCAGTCCTACTCACGTGACATAAAGAAAGAAGATGGGTCCTCAATTAAAACCTGTTGGGCGCTATTAGGAAGAAAACCAAGGGTGAGTAAGTGCTGGGTGAGCTACCAGCAAAAACACAAGACGTAGCCTGGAGAGTTTATAATTTATTAGGAGGAGGATGCAAAGATACTGGGAGGCAAATCACTGCCAGATTAGTTTCCCAAAATCAAATGCCAATCTTTATTTTAAAAGCAAACACTGTTTCTAGAATCATGGTGGATTACATCAGGGAAAAGTATATATTATGTTATATTTTATAAACAGCCAAGACCTAAGTTATAAAGAGGCAATTTATGAGGATCTTCTCATTTTACAAATGATCATTTGTTTTGATTCTTAAGTTCCTGGCCATTTTGAGGGGGAAAATAAGATGAACTCAATTAAACCTTAACTGAATGGTAAATGAGGTGGTGATTCTATTATGTCATTCGCTAGATAATGCATAAACAAGAAGAAATGACAGGGCAATTAACCCCCTGAGAGAGTCTAATATTTCAATAAAGTCACAGAAGTAAATTCTGAGCAATTTAAGAGAATAAGAACTCTATTAATTGTAATGTTCCCTCACCTAAATAAAAAAAAACTGTGTGCGTGTGTGTCTTCTTGCCCTTTTCCATCAAGTATTTCTTGAACTTTTGTACAACTTTTCAGCCCCTCACATTTGCCTCTGGCTGATTTTAAATTATGCTAATTGGAAGAGGGAAAAATGCTGGTAATGGAATAAAATGGAATGTTATTTCTTATAGCATCTGGTGCAATCGGAGCCATTTAAAAGTGCATCTTATGGCATAGAGACCTGAATAAGCAATGCCAGTCTGATTACAAACAACATGGGTCTCATTAGAATACGTCAATCTGATTGCTAGGTAGTGCTACACTGCAGATTACTAGGTCATAATTGCCTCTTACATATTATGTGTATAATATATAGTTTCTCTGGTTGTGTGTTAAAGCTACTTTCTCTCATAGCTGTATTTTCCAGCTCTACACAAAGCAATGTCTATGTTTTACTAAGTTGATTTTAAGTAGGTCCTTAGGTCCTAATTCTAGTTTCTTCAAGTTTTCTACAGCAGGATTGTAAACAAAGAATTATGTCCACGGAGATTGCCAGAAACAAGATACGCCAGGGGTCTATTACCCGTTCAACGGCGAGTAGTTGATGGCTCAGGGCACTTCCTCCAAAGGAAAAGGGTAAACTAACTGAGTCCAAAGCCCACAGCACTGCTGCAAGTCCTAATTAGGTTGTTGATGGAAGTATGCTGCACATATATTTTTTTTTGTCAAAATCCATTTGGTTCCTTACTACAACAGGGTGAATTCAGACTCCTTAGCCCAGGTCATGACTGGCTCACGGTTCACTTCATGATTTAAACCTGCCGGGGCTCTGGTACTAGGACTTGATTTTCATACTCTCCAGTAGTGTCATCTCTCCAACCCATTCTGCCCACTTCACATGCTCTATTCTCAACCAGTACTGAAGCCACTAGGCCAGAATGGAGAAAATGCATATCTCCAAGCAGCTGCAAACCTAGGTTAGGACAGTAAGCCCTCACTTAACATCATCAATCGGTTCTTGGAAACTATGACTCTAACTGAAATGGCATATAACAAAACCATCGTTGCCACAGGTTAATTGCTATAAACAAGAGTTAAGTTTCTATAGCATAGTTCTGGCCACCAAAACATCACCAAACTTCTACGTAAAGACCCAAAACACTTCTAGTATTAAACATTGAAATACATGCGAACTGTACATACATGTAAGAAAGATAAATAAAAACAAGAAAGATAACGAATTTCCAACCTGCTTACTCCAGTACATGATCTTACGTGGCCAGAGCCTGTTCTAGCAGCTCAGAGCACAAGGTGGGACCCCATCCAGAACAGAACACTCTTCCATTATGGGGCCGCTCACACACACACTCACACTGACACTGGGACAATTTAGAGACACAATTTAACTCATGTGTACATCTTTGAGATGTAGAAGGAAACCGGAGTCCCCAGAGAAAAACCACGCAGACATGGGGAGAATGTGCAAACACCTCATAAACGATAGCCCCAGCCAGGAATTACTTTTTTATTTCTCATCAACATTATGATGAAATGACTTTGAATGAGGACCCGCTGTACTTGGAATATGCCTTGGGTGTGGAGGCAGGTGCATTGCGGCTGGGAGTCAGGAACTTGAGCTAAAAGTTGTGCAACATAGGCTGCACCTGTTTGCCTTTGTCTCCTTCAGTTTTCTCATTTGAAACCCCTAAGGACAGTCCAAAATGTGTTTCCGAGAACTTCCATTTCATGGATATGTTAAACAGATTTTATCTCTCAACATATTATGCTGGGTTCACCTAGTGAAGTTGGGTTCTTCACTACAGGGCTTCTCAGAGACTGACGTACCAATGTGCTTTATGAGCCATCCAAAAGTGTGTAGCAGGCTGCATCACTGTTTTCCAACCTTACGTGGTCATAGAACCCTTCTGGCCACAGACTACCACCCACAGACTAATATTTCATTAAACTCTTATCAACCTAATGATCTATCTAAATCCTTACCTAATCTGTTGTGTTACATTTGGACGGTATTACTCATTCACATGGCCTAACTGGCCCAAGTAAACATCTGTGTTTGAAGCTTCTGCTTTCTATAGACTTGATTACATTGTGTTCTCAGAAGACCCTGAAAAACTCAGGATCCTCAATTTCATTTTAAAGATGAGTAAACTGAGGTTTTATTTTTTGGGGGGGAGGGGTTAAGTGATTTTCCCCAGGTCACACAGGTAGCAAGTAGACGAGGCAGGGTTCACATTAAGTCTATGCAGTTTGTTACATCATGTTCAAACTCTACTTCAGTTCATTTTTCTCTTGTCTTTAGACCCATCTTTAGTTTCTATTTAGTTAATGACTAGCCTCTCCTTGTCACAGGCTGTCATCAAAATGAGGAATGGCATTTGGGAAGTGCTGCCCATGGCTTTTATGCTTAGAACACAAAAATGATAATTAGGGAAAATCACTGCTTCTTCACTCACGCTGTATCAGATGGTGGTATCTTAGTAATAATAGATTGCACTGTGCTTTTAGGGAAGAGTAGACTTTGGAAATTAATTCTCACAAAACCCAGTGCATAAGATGAATATTGCACTTAAGTTATACTATGTTTTGCTAGAGCTTAACAAAAATAATGAACAAGACAAATCTGTCAAAAGTAAGCCACCTGGCAATGGGATTGGCAGGACGTTTAGAAAAGAACACACTGGAGTGTATGCCTGTTAACCACGGCATGTTGTGTCATCATCAAACTGGAACAGTGGACTCAGTGTAGTGCCCTCCCCACTGGGTGGGCGTCCGCCAGTATGGTGAGGGCCCAAATAGAGTACTAGGCAGAGGAAGGAGGAACTCCCTTCATTTTTAGCTTCTGTAGTGAATGACTCCATATTTCCAGTATTTAACATACTAAAGGTTTATTTCTAGCTCACACCTCAGTCTGATAAAGGTACAGAGTACTTTCGGGCATCTTTCCAAGCAGTGACTCAGGGATCCAAGGGCCTTCCCTCCTGTGAGGCTGCCATGTTGAGCACATGGCTGCTAAGGCCACCACATAAGGGAAAGAGAAAGTGGATGACTGTGTTGAAGGCTTTATGGTCAAGCTTGGAAAGGGCTTGCATGTCTACCTTCTTTATCTCATTGGCCAGAGACCGATCACAGTGGTCTAACCTAAGGGTTTGGGGGCTGGAAAATGTAGTCATGTGTGCATGTGTCTCCAGCTTACAAATTGTGGACTTGCCAGCCTCTGAAATTATGTGAGCCAGTTTCAAATTAAAAGTCTCTCTCTCTCTCTCTCAATGAATAAATAAATATATTTAAAATATATATCTATAATATATTCATTACAGGTAGATATAGCTATATTTTCTATTGATTCTATTTCTCTGGAGAATCTTAATACAGTTGATTTTCTATCCTTGCTAAACAAGTTGGAGAAAAACTGCCAAACCTAGTATCTTTCAAATCACAAATATGTTGTCAACTACTCTATATATGAAAATGGTTGATTCTAGAGAAGTGTTTAAGTAAGAAATAACCAGACATATCCAGGTTTTTTTTTTTTAATTTCAAGGCCCTGTCAGTAACACTGAACAGCACAGACCTGCTCTCTAATGCCAGCTGCCCTTAAGAAAGCCAGTTAATACATTATTATAAGTCTCCTGCCTCCTTGTCAATTAACAGGAGCTTAATCAGTTGATAGTTTAATAAGGAGAGCATTCCTGAGAAGAACATTCATCCTGAAAACTGTGGCCCTTAATATTTTTGTATCCCAGACCAATGTGAAATTTAATAAAATTTATGATCTTTCTCCTCATCAAAACACACATACACATATAATTGTTAACATTTGCATCATTTTAGGGATTCTGTTGGACCCCTTGGAGCGCCAATGTACCCTCAAGAATCCAAGGATCCAGGGGAAAACCAGGTTAAAGATAAGGAGCTGCTCACTGGGATCAATAGCAAAGATAGTTTGAGAGGCTGTAGAACTGGGGCTGTTAGAAAAGACCTGTTGTAACATCAAACAGGCTTCTGAGAAGAGCAATCATTTGTTGAATTCTGGCTAGATGTCAGATACTATGCTAACACTTAAACATATTTAGTCATTTATAAAAGCCCTTGGCACAGTAATTGCCATTCTAGACTACATGATCAGTAAGAGGTCGAGCCCGAATTCCAACCTATTACAATGGGACACAGGATCTCATAGAATCTAAGTCAGATTTGCTATTGTGTTGTTCTCAAGGGCAAGGACCATTTAGAAGTCAGTGCTGTTTTCCTCTCAATAAGGATGTTTAATTAGATTAAGATTCTGTGTTTGAACCAAATGACAACCAACAACTAACTAATTTAGAACCACATCTATGGCAAAAATTATTGAAGAGACAACTAGATTCCAGGTTTGAATATGGCAACTACTTTATTGTTTCAAATGCAAACTCTTTGCATTTAGTTTGCTATTTTACAATTTTACAAACTAGGTATAAAAGACCATAAATAAATGACATAAGTTATGTGTACCTAAGTTTTATGAAGGGAAGAAAAATACCTTGACAAACTAAAACAAAATAGAAAATCTATGCCTAACTTAAGAGATTGCTCGAATTTCGGAACATGTATGAACCAAGCAATGTTCTGTTAATCTCCTTTTCAGTATGAACTAAATTATAATATGCCTTATACATTCTAATTTTAACCACAGTCCTTGCATATTCCAACATACTTGGAGTGATAAAAAAAATAAATACACTCTTCAGTGTGGATCAATGCTCGATGTTGATTGGAGAATGTTAAATAAGTGAAAATATTGCTTCTAGAACTTTCCTTTACTGGTTAGAATTTAAGTGTCTTCAGACAAATATTGAGGCTATAAGTGTGTATGGATTAATACACATATCCTTCACAGATTGAATACAAGAGGTCTCAAAACACACACACCAGCAGTGTAGTGAGCACAACCTTTCTTTGAAGTAACTCTTTAAAACACACCAGAACATTATATTCATAATATTGTTAAAAATAACTTGGGGCCAGTGAACACGTAGTGAAGCTACTTGATTTGGAGCAGGGGGTCAGCATAATGCTTCCTAATGGTGGATCTGAGCTCACTGAACCAGCACTTACTCATGGGGCTAGATTCAGCCCCTACCGCTGGCCTCCTGCCCTGACCTCTGGGGAAAGGTGAGCTGCTCAGATTCAACCTCATTTCTTTATACATATTTTTAGGCATCAATGCATAGGCACATCCCTTTAAAAATATATTAAAATCCCCAAATAGGGGTGAATTAACTTTGTCACTCTGGCATAGTTATGAGAATACAATGCCATACACCCTGTCAGAATGCAATAAATAGTTATTGATGATTTTCTTTACTTAGTCAACAACAGAGGGTTCAGAATCTTTTGTTTCCCAGTTTTCCCTGATTTGATGTTATAGCTTATATAAACGGCCACAGTTTCTGCAACCGGAGCCTAGAATAAGCAAGGCAGCCATTCAGGTTCTGAAACACGGCAGTATGTTGGCTGGAGTTTGGTATACATGTCATATCAAAACAGTATCTTCACACAGCGGACCTCAGATTCGAGAAGGCTGATGCATTTTTGTGGGCCATAGGAGTTAGCTCTTTACTGATCACTGTAGAACTTTCCATGTAATTGGGAATCTGAAATTGCTTGAGGCTATTTAATCCCAACTATACTAACCTCAAGAGTCACTGGCATGTATTATTCTGTGACATTGGGAGACAAAGTATTAATCCAGAACACATCATCTCAAGGCTGACACACGTGTCTACGTTCATCTCCAAAAGTATATGAATTGCATATATTTGTTCGCATTCATCAAGTCCACTTATGCAGGAAAACGAAGGCTACTTGTATTCCATTTGGGGTTACCAGACAGATCCCATCCCCTTCTCTCTCTCTCCATCAGGGAACTGGTGATTCGGATGAGGACTTCAATCAGAATTCGTGACTCTGCTGATGGATTGTCACTTGAATGGGTTTATATTCTATGATTACGTCACCGCGAAGGTGAGAATGCTTCTGCCCAAAGCTGTAGAATTACTCGTTAAGGTTAGAGTGGCAGCTACAAAATACAATATAAATACAGGACACTTAACATCTTCGGGGTGTCATTCGGAAGGGATGGGCGTGGTCTCCAGGCCCACTGTCTCGTGCGGCTCTTCCTCTCGGCACTGGTGGAAAACCAGAAGTCTCCGGGTGTAGCATTCCACAACATTCACAGGCAGTTCTGAGCATGAGGTTATGCACACGCGCGCATGCACACACACACACACACGTACACACACACACACGTATGCACACACTCTCACCTATGTACACACATCAAAACAGATAGTCAGCTCATATTTCGTCTAGGAAAAAAATATATTTATATCACTGCAATGGCACACCCTGGGTAAAATGTTACTTCAGCAATGCATATCATAGTCAGCTCATGGGAACTGGCTGTGTTCTGTGTGGTGGCACCTGACCTGGTGTCCATAGTAAAACCTGTAGCCTTTGGTCACTTGCTGCCACAGCGATGCAGCAGTGACATACAGCAATGAGATATGGAAATACATATAAATAAAACCACAAGGAGTTTGGGAACAAGGGTTCTGCAGAGCTGGTGCTTCGAGACGGAGCGTTCCTCAGTGCAACCTTGAATGTTTGCTGTTTCTTTCACTGGCAAGGGGATTTGAAAGTCATACATTTGTTCTCTTCAGGGCTTGGGTGTTGTTTCATCAGTGTCTTTGCTCCAGAACTGGCACAGTAGAAGCAGAAGAAACTCAGTTAGAAGGAACCGAGGAGGGTGTGTTCTGGTTTCTTCTGTGGGCTTTGTAATCAACAGGAAGGGCTGTGAGGCCAAGATAGCAGAAACTACTCCCTGCGGAGAAAAGAACAAGACTTGAGACAAAGCAGCGATCGATGTTGCCAGCCAGTTGTCAACCAATATTGCAAGAAAGACTAGAGGTACAGGGACATTGGTAGGGCTCAGTGAGAAGCAGTCCAGGAGGAAAATCGGGAATTCTTCTTTCCTCCTCTGAAAATTTCAACTCTAATGACCAAAATATTATATGTATTCTTAGTTTACTTTTAACTACTTTGTGGAAGGTACTCTTCTTACTCCTGTTACCTGGATGAACACATTGAAGCATAGCCAGGCTCTGCTATCTGCTCATGGTCTTAAATGCTGAAGTGGGGAGCTGGGATTAGAATCCCACATAGTCTGGGTCCATAGCCATGCGTAAACAGCCTCTCTATGCAATAAAAGTGCTAACTTGCTAGGCTTCAGTTGAGAAGGGCTTAGAATTGGTGAAAGGATGTGAAAGGAAACGGTACTAATGTAAGACCTTGGACACTAGCAACCACTGTTTCCAAAGTGGGACCTGTGTGTATCTTGGGAACATACGTTTTTGGAAGCATGCCAATCCACCAGTAGTCAACAATACAACTGAATACAACAGAAAAGAAAAGACCAACTAAAGAATAAATGTGTCGGATGATTTTGTTTCATTTCGTTTTTTTTTAAGAAAGTGACTTCTAGTGAATGAGGTTTTCTAATTAATAAAAGATCCATACAATCTTCACAGAGTAGGCAGAAAGAGGGTACTGGGGCCATAGGCACAGTGAGAGGTTTGGCGCAACAGTGAGTGTGGCCTTGGGGACTCGAGCCTACAAGAATGAATCTTCCACAGATGCCCCATTAGAGTCTAAAATCGAGCAAGGCTGGAACAGTGCCATGAAATAGCTGGGGCTCCTCACTCGTCAAACAATCACCTCAAGCCAGAAGAAGCTATTTTCTCTTCATGATTCCTTGTGGGACTGTATCTCCTACCCTGGTGGCCATGCTTGGCAGTTGGTTGCCTCAAGTGTAAAGCAAGGATAAAAACCAAAATGTATTTTTATGGACAAATTTGCTTATTTTATTAAACCAGCTATTGATTTGCTGGTAGATGTACATGTTTACATATTGCCTGAGAGAAATAAATAAAATTTAGTTACTTTAGATAGATGAACCTCATTTAAACTTGTAGAAAATACTTCAGTCTATCTTGAAAGAAAGAAATAAAGTTTTATAGTAAAATAGAATAAAATTATAAAAATCAGATAGAAATTATTTCTTAACCAATTAAAACATTTTTTTTCTTATCAAGTGAGAGGCAGGGAGGGAGAGAGACAAACTCCTGCATGCACCCCTACTGGGATCCACCCAGCAATCCCCCTATGGGGTAAAGCTCTGCCCATCTGGGGCTGCTGCTCTGTTGCTCAGGAACAGAGCTATTTTGGCGCCTAAAGTGAGGCCATGGAGCCATTCTCAGTGCCCCATGGGGCAAACTTGCTCATTCAAGCCTTGGCTGCAGGAGAGAAAGAGAGAGAGAGAAAAAGAAAGAGAAGGGGAGGTGGAGGGGTTAAGAAGCAGATGGTCACTTCTCCTGTGTGCCCTGACTGGAAAAGAACCCAGGACTTTCACACTTTTAGCCAATGCTCTACTGCTGAGCCAACCGGCCAGGGCCAACAAATTAAAACTTATAAAAGTGGGTAATGGTGTAACTACCAAGGTCTTTAAGGAGCTGCTTGTCAAGACCATTCATTTTGACAGTTATGGAAAAATGAAAGAAAAAGGATTAAATCTATTTTTCCCCGTTTCTTCTCTGGAAATCAGTAAGTCTATCAACTGTAGTTTTGAAACCGGAATATACAAGGATTTCATCAAGCAGGCATGTATTTATGTGAAAGAAAAGGAGAGCATGAACATGAGCTTAAGTCTTAACACCATGTGGTATGCAAACATTCCAAGGGTGATGATCTTTTGCTAATAAAAATGCCATTCTTCGAGGAGAAGGAGTTGTTTCAAAAACACATGCGCCTCCTGCCTGACCAGGCGGTGGATAGAGCGTCGGACTGGGATGCGGAGGACCCAGGTTCGAGACCCCGAGGTCGCCAGCTTGAGCGTGGGCCCATTTGGCTTGAGCAAAAGCTTGCCAGCTTGGACCCAAGGTCGCTGGCTCCAGCAAGGGGTTGCTCAGTCTGCTGAAGGCCCATGGCCAAGGCACATGTGAGAAAGCAATCAATGAAAAACTAAGGTGTCGCAACGAAAAACTGATGATTGATGCTTCTCATCTCTCTCCGTTCCTGCCTGTCTGTCCCTATCTATCTGTCTCTCTGACTCTCTCTGTCTCTGTATAAAAAAATAAAATAAAATAAAAAACAAAACACATGCACCTCCTATTGGTTTTCCAACCCCTCCTTTCCATCACCTAGATATAAATATATATTGTATAAATATATTTGTAGTATTAAGTGAGCTATTTGGGGACACTGTGCATGTGAAAAGGATCAGATGTTTGAAGTGAGAAGTGTGGGAATGTAAAAGCTTATGTCTACTCAATGCCAGACTCCGAGTGAAGAAAAATAAACCTTCTCTCCTCCTTTGAATTCAGGCAACTCCTTTATCTTGGGGAATTGCTGGAACAGAGACCAGATAAAGCTTGTGGTCTATGTGAGATCACTGGTAAAAAATGTGACTTTCATTATGACTGAATAAGCAAAGCATTGTTCCTTTGAGTCAATCATGAAGACATCAAAGTGTCATTAACATCCAGTTCCTTTCACGTAATAGAGTCTTACTTGGGCATTTCACTCTTCTCATTATAAAAATAACAAATTTCATGAACTTCAAGCCTAAATAATATGGGAGTAATTTGATAGGTCAACCACTTTTTGTATAGATCCACATTTACCCCCATACACTCATAAATCCATATAAAATGAAGCAGCCTCATCTGCATGGCTCCCTACCGCTGACCTACGAGTCACCTCCCTCCTGCATGTTGCAGTAAAACATCTGGATTTACATGTGAAAGATGGGTGAATAACACTTGGGAAACCATCGAAGAACAGGATGCCTCTCTTATGTGAAGTTCAGCATGTCCACATAAGAGTACCTCATACACACTTACAATACCGTGTGTTAGGAAAGGAGTCATTATTCAAGTATCGTTATCTCTAACAAACAGGCAGAGGAACTGAGTCGTAAGGAAACATGGAGTGAGTTTCCCAGTGTCAACATCTCAGCTGGCTTTGGAATCCAGAGCTGACTGGATGCCAGAGTCTGGCTCCGCGCCCCGGGAAACAACTCAAGGTGGCTATTGTCACATTGCTCTTTCTAAAGAGTGTAACTTCATGGAAGTTAAGGTAACACTCTGTTACTGGGTATAATTTTAGATGCCTGTAATGTCCTTGGTTGACTTTCCCATTACCTACACCGTAACTCCTGCATTATTCCAATTAAGATTCAGCAGGCAACCTTTGATTGAAGGTTTTATAGCCCACCTTTCTTTTAATTCTTTCCTGATTATTTCATTTAAAGAGATACCTACCGAGAAGTAACAAAATGACACCAGCAGAGAATAGATTAGAATTGACACTGTCTGTTTTAAAATGTTGCCTTTTAGCCCTGGTTGGGTGGCTCAGTGGATATTGTTGTCCTGGGGTGCTGAGGTCACAGTTTGAATTCCCAGTCAAGGTACATACCAGTAACGACCAATGAGTGTGCATCTGGATAGAACAACTGAGTGGAACAACTAGTTGATGCCCCTCTCTCAAACCAATGGAAAAATAAAACATCAAATAAAACGTTCAGTTTTGAATATGTTCAATATTTATAAAAATACTTCAAGTCTAAAGTTGTTAAATTTAAGAAAGCAAAACTTTTAATTATTCAATATATGCAAGGTAACATTCTCTTTTTACTTATAAGGTAATGAATGCCATAGTGCTATCTTATTTAAATTATTCTCTGAAAAGATTGAATCTAAAATACTCCATAGGTTTGCGGAAAGAAAAAAGTATAAACTTTTTTATAAAAACAAACAAACAAAAACTTGTATTTGTCACATTTAATATGAATATCCAGAACTCCCAGACGTTAGCAAACATGGAGATAAAACAAAAAGTTGTTGCAGCAGTTTAAAAACAGATTTCACATTTCTTCTGAACAGAAAAGCTTTTATAACTAATGTTGCAAAAGGTTTTTACTAAACTGTCATGATTTGACAGCATCAAATTTAACATTCTTTGCTCTATAAGAAATAGCTTTCAGGATAAAAACCAAGGTTGGGGGGAAGGTCATTCAAATCAGCGAAGCTATTGTTTAAAAGTGATAAAAATGGAACTAAGAAAGAGTTAAAAATTTGTCTAGTCGAAAGTTAGCATGTTGGCTTCTAAGGATGAACATAGCCATTTATTTTATGTTTCAAGAAAATTTCAGGATTAAAATAGAAAGCATTGTAAGGTTAATGGGTTTTCTAGATGAAAAACACTTTTTTAAAAAGGAGGTTACTTTCTTAAAATGAGGAAATCAAAGTGCGTTCCAAGTCTCAGCATGGACATCTAGGTAAAGCCTCCCTGGCTCACCCTGTTTGGTACAAGAGCTACTAAAAGCAGGATGTAAAATAAAATAAATAAGCCTAAATGGAAAGGATTCTCAACTGAGGCAAGCTCTCCAAAGAATGGGTCATATACATCCCCTAACAAGGCTTGAAGTTACTACCAGAAGATGCTCTAAACATTTGTGTCATGAAGACAAAGTGCCAGGGGAGCCCTGTGTTAGAGAAAGCGTGGTCAGTTGGGGTCCACCTTCTTGAACCTGATTAAACATGACTCTTCCTTCACTTTTCCCTGGAAGAACAGTAGGGAATCCATACTGGTTTTGGTTTTCTCTCCCACTGTTAAGAGAGGACTGAAATACTGAAAGAACCCTAAGCTACCTGAGAGATGTGAAAATAAAATTTACTGCTCAGTGATTCAAATAAGTTCAAGTTTTAAGGGGAAAAAAATGATTTTATTGGAGAAAGATTCATTACTGTTTGTTTTTTGTGTAGTTCATTATTTATTTATTTATTTATTTATTTATTTTTTGCCTTACCTTGGAGATTTGGGTTTGCTTCTTTAAAGAAGGGAAGTATGAAAGTTCCCTATTCAAGATTGTCACAGTCCGCTCTCCATAAGGAAGTTCCAGTAAGTGTGTCGAGTCCCAAAGTAAGACTTTATATGGCACAACCTCGGGCCCAGAGAAACAGACCTCATTTGTCCACTTAGGGGGTACATATGATGCTCGGGTTTTATTTTATTATTTTTTTAATTCACTTTTTGTTTTTGTTTTTCACCCCCACATGTATGTCATCATAATCCACCAGGTGGCCTGAGCATTGAAGGAGCAACGCAGATGAGCCGCATGGCTTCCAGCTAGGCATCTTTCCCCTGGTAGAAACCAAGCCTTAGAAGCTAGGAGCGAACTCTTCACAGCTGTTCCTGGGCATGGCCTTCATTCCAGTAGAAGGAGGAGGACTGTCGTGTATCCCGCACACAAAACCCGACGGTTGTAACTCCAAATGCGGGGTGCAGAGAGGATCAGGCTGTCTCAGAGAAGCGCAGTTGTCTGGCAGCAAACGCAGCATCAGCACTCGGCGGTCGGGTCCTATTTGTACAGGTCTGTGTATTTTACAAACTGGTGATGGACTGAGCACTCCGCCTGAGAAGCAGTTTGTTCCAGGTTGAATTCAAATGATGTTGGTCAGCCCCGTCAGCCCCGGTTTCCAGCAATCTGTACACCAAGCAACACTGCAGATAGATTTTTTTATTTTATTTTTTTTATTTTTTATTTCAGAGGGTGAAGACGAAGTAAAAAAAGTGCAGTTCTTCAATTAAAGTGCATGGATGAGGTAAACTAATTTTCAAGAGTTTAGAGTTCATTCAGTACTGGCTCAGACAGGAACCATTCTGCCATGGATCTGCTGCATTTGGGTTCTCATCGCCTGGACGCTGCTCAAAATCTTATTCTGGTGTGTGACAGCGGTGACGCCGATTCGTGCCAGGTCACTGTGCAGAGGGGAGAGAAAGGAGGGAGAGTGACGTCACCAGGGCTGAGCATCGCTTTTCTAGGCTTCATGCAAACACACATTGGACTCAGCCACAGTGCATACAGCACAACAAGGCAGGCGTATTAAAATGCTTCATTAAACAATTGAATGCAACAATGTAGGTGCTTTATGAAGGCTGTGTAAAATTCTACTGGATCGAAATGAAAGGCATTCCGGTTTTGTTTATTTTTTGTAATGGGGGGGATGATGATACAGCTCCAAGCAAAGAAAGAAAAATGCTATTAAATCTAGATTTACCCTTTCGTGTTACATCGCTGAGTACTTACTCCTGGTTCATGTGCACTACAGCCTCTAGTGTGGTATAACCAGCAGCCGTGAAATTATCCTTATACCGGTCCATTTTAATGGCCTGGAGCCAATCACCCACCGATACCACGGCAGAGAACTCAGGGGAGCTTGGATCCAACAAGGCTGTGCTGGGTCTGGGAATGAAATGAGAAAGCGTGGACAGAGCTATCAGTGAGACAGCAAGACGCAGAAGTCAGACCGCCTGCAACAGACGAGAACTGAAACAGGCTTTCGATGGAGTAACCATCACCAGACGTCATCATGGGGTTTGCTGCCCCCAATTTCACAAGGTTTCTAAAGCAGGTATCAATCATCCACCCTGCTTGTTCCTCATTTCATGTCCCACATTTGTGTCATGTGACGCTCTTAGCGCATTAACAGATCATAGCAGGTCTTTTAACATCCTGGCCTGGGGTAAAGAGTGGGAGAGTCCTTGTGGCTGGAAACGGACGCTGTCTTTGGAGAAAGAGTCCAGTCCCTGCCAGCGCTGAATATTACAGACTTTAGTTCAGCAACTATGGAAACCCCAGCGAAGTATGAGTGAGGAACACTGTGAGCTTCAACCTGCCAGACTTAATGGAAGCAGAGAAAGCAGCAAGAGATCAAGTCTAGAGTGCTTCCAGCTAGGTCTGCAGGCAGTCTCAGCGCATTGGAACAAACTTGGGACAGCAGGGAGTTAATCCGCTTTAATCAAGCCAAGCCTGACCAGCACGCGTGCCAAGCCTGGAAGGAAGAATGGCCACTTTGATCACTGTTTAGACTGTGGAATGTGCTTCTGTATTCCCTTGCTGGGGCTCCTAAATAATCATTTCAACAAAATCTGAGCACGTTTTATTAACTTATTTATTAGTTTATGCATTTCTCCCTCCAGGTGTTTTATATTAGGTCATTGTTGAGAGTGAATATGTTTCAAGGCCGGAATTCTGCCATTCTTCGTGATATTGATATATAATAAATCACCTACAAATGGAAAGTATTTAGTAACAGACTTACAGTCATCTTTATCATCAAAATACCTAATAATCACAGAGTGGACCTTCACAGGGTATTTTATACCACCCTTACTATAATTACCTGTACAGCAACACTGTAACCTAAGTTAGAGCTTCTTAAAGTTCCCTTTTCTCTAGAAATTGTGAAATGTGTTTTATCTTAATGTTTTGACATGACTTTCACCCTGAGACTCTTTTGTCAGAACACAAACATTTAAACATTTAAATCAGAAGTATATCATATTTACTAAATTTTCAACCAAAATGTTTTCCTAAAAACAAAATTGAATCAATAGAATGCCTTGATTCATTTTCTATATAGAATTAATCCAATTCTATTTTCTTATTTCAATTTTTAACCTAAGTTATTTTGATTGCATTGTTTTTATGTAAATGTTTTAAAAGAGACTTCTTCTATCAATTAGTTCTATGCTCAAATAACAGTTTGTCTTGTGACCTTTGTTTTATATCCATATTTTAATTATATCCAATTTTTTAAGTAAAATTCTGCAGATTTTTATGGCAAGAATAATCAAGATTAATTCTTCCCCCAAGGTTGAGTCAATAACAAATATTACCAATAGAATTGGAGACACTCATGTTGAATGCTTACCAATCCAAATATTAATTATTAAACAAAGAGCAGCAGTTTGCATTGACTTCTAACTTGAAGCCAAGAACATTAAGAGGCAACATGTAAACTCTAGGCACCTGAGACGGTCAAAATGACCTTAGGATGAAAATATCCTCAACTCTGTATCAATCAACTCTAACAGATATTCTCAAACTTGTTCTAGAACACCATGACATTTGCCTACTTTTGTGCTTAGTTACATACCATGTTACACGACACCCATTAGCAAGTGGTGATAATCATCAAAGCTATTTGAGTATCATTAGTGGAAGAAAATTTAGCATTGAGCAAAGTGTATATCCAGTAACTCCTTCTCCCCTGTACTTTGGTGCTCAGCACACATTATGGAATATTGGTAGCTGAAGCGTATTTGCCCTCAGGAGAGGCTCTAAGCTCTGGTCTTATGACTCTTGCATATAATACGTGGATCCAGAGCTGGAGACGTAAAAGCTGTAGGTTTACGCTGTAACAGAAGAAGTCCCCTACATGGAAACCCGGCTTTGGAATCATCTATGGTCACCTTCTCAGTGAACAACAACCTGCCCAAAAATATTAGCTTTATTTTTATTTTTATTTTAGGTCGCATAGCTACCAAAAGGCAGGAGTAAGATGCGGATTCGACCCAATGTTATTGCAGAAGAGCGTGACATTATGCGTGTACATGGCCAACGCCAGGGCATCTGAACGGCTAAAGGGGAATGGACAGTACTTCCGCTGTTTGCTCCCAATTCTTCTCTCCGTGCATTATAAGAAGTAGTGCGGTTCTTCTTGTCTGCACTCTTTAAGCTCCGTTTTCAGGAGGAAAACTAGAGGTAATGATTATAGTGCCAGCCAAGGCTGAAGGGTATGCACTCCTGGGTAAATGGCCTCCTGTTTTTAACTCAGGGTCATGATGAAAGGAGAGAGACGCCTTTGAGAAGTGCAGATTTAGAGATGCGTGGATGCCTCACCTCACGCAGGCCTGGATCACCTGGTCTTATGGTGCCCGTCCTCTTAAATCGTTTAACTGATAAGGATGGTCTACACTTTTTTTACGACGGAGCTGGTATCCAGGTATCCTGAACCAGAAGCCAGTAAAACTCAACTTCCATGAAGAAAAGTGCCTATTGAGCTCTGGAGCAGGCTGCATCTCTCTCTTCCTTCTGGACGGATACACTTCATCTTGCTCTTCCCAGGGAAATAACTACCGTTTACAGGTGCTTCGATCACGTTCATTTTTAAAACTCTTCCCAAATGTTCTTCTGCGTGCTTTGTAACTTGATCAGTTCCTATCTTGCTCTTTTTTCCTGCTACTCTTGAAGGACTCAGAAAAGAGAAACGGTCAGAACTGAAACCTCACGCATCTTTTACGACAAATAAAATTGCAGTACATAAAGAACTGTCCTCTCATCCTTACATTTTTTTTTTTTTTTTTTTACAAACCCAGTGTTCTTTTTCTTTTACAAAATATAGCATTTCATCTTTCTTCCAAAATGTCCAGGTCCAGCATCATAAAAAAAGTACTTCAGTTATTTCGTTGTTGCTTTTCTTTTCTTTTTAAGTTGTGTTTCTTACTACTCCTTCAGGCCTGACAGGTGTATGTGGCTCCTCAGAATGGTGAAGTGAGCTACCATAAATAGCCCCACTAACTGAGAACAAGACCAGCCAGGCCGCAGAGAGCTGGGACTAAGCACTTCCCCGCCATCCCCGGTGGACTCATTTTACATCACTACTAGGCAAGTGTGACTCACCTGGAGCCCTCCGTTCCTGTCCTCTTCAAACTGCTGGGGTTACGAATGAGTTTGTCCAACATATTGACAATCTGTCCAAATTTAGGCCTGTCGCTCCTCTCCTTCTGCCAGCAGTCTAGCATCAGCTGGTGGAGTGCAATGGGGCAGTCCATCGGAGGGGGTAGCCGATAGCCTTCCTCAATGGCTTTAATCACCTATTGAAGGAAACCAAGCATGTTAAGCTGCCCGGCAAGCTGTTGTTAGCAGTTCACCCTCCGGATGGGCAAGGTCCCTGAACATTAAGCTGCCAGTATGGGAACACCTCCAGATCCTCCACAGAAGCCAAGCTGGACCTGAGTATCATTGGCACCAGGGCAGGCAAGCCAGCTGTTGTTATGAGGTGTTCTCAAGTGGCAGCCATGCCAACTTGAAACTCTGAAGTGAAGATAAATCAATGTTCTAGTGATTATACCCCAATCAGATTAACACCATGGTGTTGGCCTGACCCTCAGAAATCACAAGACAATGACCCTCTCCATCCTACTGACCCAAATCTGCTGAAAACTCTTAGTAAAAAGACACCTTAACTTGTTAGAGACATCCTTTAGGAAACATGAATGGTTGCCTCCAGAATGGAAGCCCCATTGCATTCCTTTAAGGCTGTGTCTTCTTGCTCAGATGGCTACTGAGTCAAAACAAGAGACCACCTTTCAGACCTCTCACTCCAGAAGACACTGCCCACCTTGAAATAGCACATACTATGCAATCTTTCCAGATGCCTGGTCATTGCTACTTTGGGGAGACAAAAGACACCGGTATACCAATTCTGCATCTCCTCTTCCATCTCAGTTGGCTGTCATTTGGCCTTGTTAAAGGTGTTGATAAGTTAAAAAAAAAAGTGATAGCAAAAGAATTTGCAATCTTCTTTTAGGGCATTTATATTTTAAAGGGGACCCTGACATATGTAAGGACAAAAGTTACAATGAAAATTGTCTTACTACCCAGAGTGGTCTCTCTACCTCATAAGACATAAATAAATCATTCAACCGTCTTTCTTCTAATTCTGATTTTTCTAAACTGTCTTCATGGGTATTTCAGTATTTTTATTATTAGCTTTTCTCTACCCCCCCCCCTTCTTCATGGCATAAGTCCCAGTAATGCAATACGGCATGACTCATGCCAAATTTAAAGAGGAGGATTACTTCATAATTTCTTGGCTACTCAGAAACTCTGTTTATGGGTATCCTGAGATTCTGGAGGTGCTTTTGCTTGTTTGGGGATTTTTTCAGGTTTCATTTGTTTTAAATCGGTCTTTTCTCCCCTACTGAAGCAATAGCCACTAGCAAAGCCAACAGTGGCTGTAACCATACCAGTGACTACAGTGGATTCACTCCAAGGTGGGCTTTTTTACTGCTGAACAATTAATTAGCCTTCAACACAAAATGGTCAGTTCAGTTGGGTCCAGTGTCTGTGTACCAGTATGACCCCTTGTCTTTTTAACCAGCACACCATTTTAGTTTAACAACCATCCTGTGATTTACTAAGTCCTCTGATCCTTTTTTTCCCCACGCATTTTTGCCAACATCTTATTGTATAATTTATTTACTTCTCCCTCTAAAGTAGACTTCTGTAGGCTACCTTACTGAGCATTATTCTACTTGGTTCTGGGAACCACACTAGGACAGCTTGATCCCTTCACTTTCTTTTATCTTTCCAGGTGCATGGTGTTGATTCTAGACTTATAGAAAACACTTTATACTGAATGGATGACGACGCAAGCAACATTGCGCTAATGCCGGGGTAACACAATTTGTTGTAAACCCGTACGTAGACTGCCTACTACTTTTTCATTAGCTCCTTATCCACCGCCACCTCGGAAGACAGCTTGTGGTTTAACTAAGCCTATTTTCTCAGTTTACTGCTAAATGTTTGCGGGGGGCAGAGAATTAAAACCAAAATAAGTCTTGATAAGTTTGACATATTTCAATAGTTACTTTGAGTCTTTCACTATATACCAAATGAACTGTACTCATGAAAGTAATTCTCCAGTTACATAGCCTTTCGATTTCTGTTCTACACAGAATCCACCTGCAAAACAATCACACATGAATGCTAGGTCAATATTACCTGTGGGAGAGAAAGGGCTTCTGATACTTTTTTATGGGTAAAACCAGACAACTGAAACTTTAAAACAACCAAAATGATTTAAATATAAAATAAAAACTATCAAAACTACAGGCCTAAAAATATTGAGATCAGGGAAACTAACAAAATCTTTGGATAATCTGCTGTTATGGCCGTGATTCTCAACTGAAATGAAGTTTACATATCAAATAATTAAATAAGTAAATACACACATCACTTGCTCATTTAGGTTGTCTTTGTCCCTCTGAAGGTCTCTAACCCCAAACTAAATGTTGCTGCAAGGAAAGTACTCAAAGGTGATTGCATAACATACATCAGACAACTCTTTCCACACCGTTCACATCTATAGTCTTTTCTAGTTTGCAGTTATCTACCAGGTACTTTTTAGCTGCTGCCTTTCCTCCTATCTGCTACAAACCTTCCTTTTCAATTTACAGATAATCCAGTGTCAACATGACCATTCCTCTTAATCTGGTTAGAGAATTGTTTTTGCTCCACCAGACATGGAGTTCATTAGCTTCCCTACTGCTCTGAGCAGCCTTTTATTCATAAGGAAACAAGCAGCCCATTTCATAGGTACTCCTGGTTCCTCACTGAATTGTCAAGGCTTTACAAGTTCCCATGTTATATTCAGGACATGGGCATGGTCAGGTAGCAGTCCACATCACAGAGAGTATTTTAAAACATGGCTTTTCCAAAATTTAATTTTTATTGATAAATTTAATATGTCATGCCTTTATAAACTCTCTAGCTAAAATTCTATTCTCACTCTCTCTTTATATATATATACACACATTTTGAAAGTTCAAAGAGGGTTCGTTTTCTTGTAGTCTGATTTCCAACCCTTCCAGAATTAACTAAAACCTTTCCTGAATTAGCTAATAAGTGTTCTAGGAAGACTCACTAGTCTAGGCTTTTTGTTTTTTTTCTTTCTCACTGGAGATGTTTGTAATTAAATTCTATTACTCTGGAATCTTATTAGTGTCATTATTGAATGCTTTTTTGAAATTGCAGGCCTTGTGGATACTGCCTTACGAAGTAGTCCAGATGGTACATTTACAGGGATGTGCATAATTTACAAGGGGTCACTTAGTGAAGCTTTATTTTCGAGTCCTCAAGGGGCAATCTCTAATTACAACTCTGTCAGCTTTAAAATATTCACTAGTTTTTTTTCCAATAAACCTTTCATGTCAATTTTATCACATGTGAAATGTATGTTTTTTACATATCCTCACATTTTCTTAAAATTCAAAGTTTAATTTTGTTTTAATATGAATCTGAAAGTTATCCAAGTTAAAATATTGTTCCATGTCACTATTCTATGCATCCCCCTAAATCTATCAACCTATCTAATCTATCTCCTACACTATAACATTGAGGCTCTGTAATATAGGTCTTTGGAATTTACCACCATAAGGTTTAACTGCATTACTAGAAACATTTATATTAAGACTATTGAGTTTAATGTACCATTTCAAGCTCAATGCATACTCCATCATACACTAATGCAAGACTTCCTGATTCCCAATGCAAAGGCACACATTTCAGAACATAAAAACTCACGTCTTGATTGGACATATCCCAATAGGGTCTCTCTCCATACGACATCACTTCCCACATAACGATCCCGTAGCTCCATACATCACTTGCTGATGTGAATTTACGATAGGCAATTGCTTCTGGCGCAGTCCACCGGATAGGAATCTTGCCACCCTATGAACATTCAAGCCATAAGTTATTCCCTAAGTACATTACTGATGTGCATTTTAGTTTCTGAATGTTGTTACTGTTTGCCAAGCAGGACAAAAGCATTCCTGAGACAGCTCTCCAAACAATAATAAGTGACTTGTTTATTTTAACTGAAGTCTTCCAGGTAGAGACTGTTTTCCTCAGATGTTTTCTTTTGTCACAGGGAAGTGAACCAGTAACCTGTTTAATTATTTTTTAAAAGCCTACCTATTAACTATCTTTGCTTAAGGCAATATTGTGGAAGAAAAGGAATCTCAGGTTTTATAATACATGTGTTAGCCAATGGTATATCAATGGATGTGCAGCTGATACACATTTTGCTTTCTTGTTAAATCTTGTCACTCAGGAACAAAAAGGAGATGTTTGATGTTGCTCCTAAAATCATTAACAAAGAAGTTAAAACAAACATTTCTATCCATCACACTCTCATCCCACTTGTATAAAGCACGAGAAACATGCCCAACATAGCTAGGAGACAGTACACTAAGCTTTTGAAGGAAGCCAAATAATGGCAGATGCTAGAACCATTATCAACTTTAATATAAAGTGAGGGAAGGATTTTGGTTTTCATCTAATTAAAAAAAAAAACAACCTGCAAAATTGGTAAAGCAATTGACTATTACCCAGGAAAAGTTTTAAATGCTTCCCCCACCCTCTTAAATGCTTTTGTTTTAATTGAGTTTCTAATTTCCTAGGGTTCCTTCTGGGGAAATTAATTCAACTTGACCCCTTAAGCTGCTCAAGATTATATCATTTAAAAGTTTAGTTTGTTAGGACTATTAAAGAGGACAATATATCGTACTGGAAATTGCATTGATTCATTGTCATTTACTCTGAAAACCCAGTGTATCAAATTTATACGTGTTCCATACAGAAGGATGCTTGTGCTGCCTTGGCCTTCCTTAAATATTTGAAGGTTTTATCTATGTAAATGGATCATTCTAGAAGGTCCCTTTAACTTGTCTCTCTCTAAAAAGTGGGACAAAATAAAAGATCGTAAGCATTTACAAAGTTGTATTCTTTCCTAAACGAATGCACTTGGAATTCAAAAGGAGATCTGCGTAAGAATCAAAACTAGAGCCCAAGAAACTGAACACTACAAGAAAAAAATATAACCAACCAAACAAACAAACAAAAAAGTTCAATGCTTAAGATTGCAGGTGCAAAATGGTAAGCACCGAACAGCTGGTGACTGTCTGCTTCATGTTGATTGTAACAGTGTCAGCCCTAATGGCTAATAACTTCTATGATTCTGTGTTTATTCCATTAGTATCTTACATTCTGATGGGCTAGCTAAGATAGTACAGCCATTAACTGGATACTGATAACTCTTAACTGTGCCCTGATCCTGGTTTATCTACCAGTAGTAAATGAAGGCCATTAGATACTGGAAAACCTTGCATAGAGTAAATGTTTTATAGATCCTGTATATACACTCTCAGAGTCAGTAGCCAACCACCTAGAAACATTGCTCTGTCTTGTTTAAAATAAGATTATTTTAACAATAAAAAAAACAAATAGAAAAGCTAAAACAAATAGGAAAGAAGGAATGAGGAAGAGAGAGAAGGAGGAAGGGAGGAAAGGAAAGAATGAAAAATTAAATGTAAAAAAAATACAGTAAGTCAAACTCCATCTTGTGACTTTGTAAAGTAGTCACACAACATAGAGGCTATTCCAAAACTCCTCTCTAGGAAACATGGTTGGAAAATAAAAGCACAACTATGAAGAGGTTCTGAAGAGTGAGGAAACTTGTAACAACACAAAAGAGCTTAACCATCAAAGTAAGAAGAGAGAAATAGATTCATCAGAGTCAAAACCTAGAAGTTGCAAATCCTCCTTACCCTTGTGGTGTAAGCTGCTTCCGGATCATCTTCAAGCACGCGGGACATGCCGAAATCAGACACTTTGCAGACCAAGTTGCTATTTACGAGGATGTTCCGTGCAGCCAGATCTCGATGCACATAGCTCATATCAGATAAATACTTCATCCCAGACCCAATGCCACGAAGCATGCCCACCAGCTGAATGACTGTGAATCTGCCATCATTCTTCTGCATGGGAAAGGAATAGGGAACAATCTTGTTAGCATTAGGCCAAATTAATTTTCACCAAGCATGTATATTACTGGGATCTTTTTTGATATCTGTATCCAGTATGCAATCAAAATCAACACAATTTCCGGGACTTTTTGACCAAAGGCACTAATTCACTAGGAAAGTGAGTCTATCTGAGAAGCTGAGTTTGCTTCCTGTGCTAGATGAAAATTATCCAACTGGTAATCGATCTATGGCTCACACAGCCCCACAATACAAGAATAAATCAAATACTATCCTCGTTGCACATGGATTATTTAATGGTCTTTAAAAATCACATCATTCTCGATTTCTCTTCTCCTTTTTCCCCATTTTTTAAAAATACTACTGAAGAGAAGGCATGCAAGGAGTCGGTTAGAGTTTTCTAAATACCAGCATTCTTGGGTTTAATATAAAGTGGCCACATACCCTGAGGAATGCATCCAAGGAGCCATTCTCCATGTACTCGGTTATGATCATCACTGGTTTACCTAGAGTTTTCCAAAAGAAAAACACAAGCCCTTGATGAGCACTGCAGCTAATGAGATAAAAATGGGCTATGCACAATCTGACGGCCAAGACACCTGTCTCATGCGATCTAATTTAATTAAAACAAGCCAGGCTTATGCTTCAGCTGTGGGGAGCGAGGAATGAAATATTAAAAAGAAGAGTAGGTTTAAATTCCATCTGGAAGGTTAACTCTTTGCGTGGCTTGTTGACAAGGTCTTTAACTAAAGTGGCCTCTGATATCCAGGGAGCACATGAATGGATAATTGCTCTCTCAAGCCCTAGGGGAAGAAGATAAATGGACAAGCTTGTTTAAAGGAAGAAAAGAAAAATCTTTAGGATAATTAATCCTCCTCCCCCCCCCCCCGAAAGAACTTGCGCGATGCTAACGGAATCAATGGACAGAGCAATTTTAATTTGACTTATTTGGCAAAATGCAAGTTTTGGGACACAGTAGCCATGGTGTGACACGTCTTAAAGTTTGAGCACGCACAATACTAACTTCTTTCCTCATCTTGCTCAGATCGGGAGCTGTGTCTTTTCTTTCCCCTTTCCTTTCTATAAATAAACTTATTCCGTGTGTTTCCTTAAGCCACCAACCTCAGCAGCAACATCACAGAAAATGTTCCTTAAATTATTTCATCCTAGACAGCAATCTTAATTCAGTGTTAGAACATTCTTGGTCCCACTCTACCTTCTTATTTTATTTTATTTTATTTTTGGAAAAGAAATCAAAATGAATGTAAGGTTTGGGGGAAGTGCAGGAAACACCATTTTTATTTCACTTTGGTTTTCTTTCCGAGGACCTTAGGCAATAAGAGCCATTCTTTAAGTTTCTTAATCGCTGACAATGGGATTCAAGGTCTGTCTGAAATTCCTTCTTTCTAAGGGGATTTGTGGGAAGAGGTGAGGATGGTGGTAGGGTGTAAATCCTCAGTATTTTACTAAGGGAAGGATTAGAGCAAAGAGAACGTAAAAGATTTTCTGGGAGAAAAATAAAATGTTGGCTTAATGATAAATCAAAAATATTCTCACTTTCTTCTTTTTTTTTTAAACAACCTTTTATTTATTTGTTTGTTTGTTTGTTTATTTATTTATTTATTTTATTTTTTACAGGGACAGAGAGAGAGTCAGAGAGAGGCATAGATAGGAACAGACAGACAGGAACGCAGAGAGGCGAGAAGCATCAACCATCAGTTTCTCGCTGCCGTTGCGACACCATAGTTGTTCATTGATTACTCTCCCACATGTGCCTTGACCGCAGGCCTTCAGCAGATGGAGCAACCCCTTGCTGGAGCCAGTGACCTTGGGTCACAAGCTGAAGAGCCTTTGCTCAAGCCAGATGGGCCCGTGCTCAAGCTGGCGAGCTCGGGGTCTCGAACCTGGGTCCTCCGCATCCCAGTCCGATGCTCTATCCACTGCGCCACCGCCTGGTCAGGCAAAAATATTCTCACTTTCATTGCTATAATTGTGGACTGTTTGGACTTTCGGGAAATGGGCTGGGCTATGTCACTGTTGAAAAGCGTCCCCCTCCCCAATTATTTTAAACGAATACATTTCCCACCCAGAACACCTATCAGAATAGATTCTGTTCTGGTGTGGAAAAGAGGAGACATGTTTTTGTTTCAGAGGCAAACATTTTGAAGAGCAGACTTTTTTATGTCAACAAAGTGCAATTTATCAATTTTTTTTTTATTGTGTTTTTGGTGTCCTGTCAAAGAAATCTTCCCAAAGCAATCATTTTGGATTAGAAACCAATACCATGGAGACTATATTTTCAAGTGATGAATGGAAGCTGGCAGAAAAAGCAGGAACCCTGGGTGGAGACCAAAGAACATGTCAAACCACTTCCACTCTTTGTCCTTGGCCGGAGGGGGTGGTTCATGTCCACCGTTCCATCTTTCATCAACGCACACGGGAAGAAGGTCTGTGCTCTCAGATTCATTTACTCTCTACATCTGTGACCACAGTCTTCCAGACAATGCATCTAAATGAGATTTAAGTAACCTGCCCCAATCAAATGATACTCTGTCAACTCATGCAAAAGGGTGACTCTCTTGACGGTACATTAACACCTACTTCCCTTCCACCAGAGCCACGGGAGGTGTGGAGAAGAGAGCAGAGGATCCAAAAGACACAGGGGGTAGTGGAGAGAATTTATAGCCTCCCTGTCAACTTAAAAAGTTCCTCGAGTAACTGCTGGTAATGAATTCACACTCTTCCAGTCCACCTTTCCACCCTCACACCTCCCTCGTCGGACTGTTGGCACCATCTTCACGATTTTTCTACATTCCTTTTTCTGCTTATTAACAGTATCCATTTGTCAGAATCTTTTTATGAGCTCTACAACAGAAATAAGATGAATGTCCCCAGAAGCAAAGGGGCTTATAAAATGGGCCTAGGCTGAGCTCATGGATGGGGGGCGGGTCCTTCCCTGGAGCTGGCCACAGTGAGAGGAAAGAGGTGGGAGGGAGGGACAGCTCCTGGGGTGGAAATTTTAAATCATTTTAATTCAGTGACAACTGCATTATGCAAATGCACCCAGTCGTTTATAACAGTTACAGCTGTAATAGCTGTGGGTTTTAGAGGGTGCGGTGGGACTCGCACACAAAGATCCCCTGTTTCTTCTCTCTTCTACAGGGGTGCTGTGAAAATCACTGTCTGCGGCAGCAAAAACACCCCGAGCTGAACAGAGCCTCCTTTTGAGAAGCTGGACCTGCAGAAGTATTTAAACGGAATGTTATCTTTTAATTAAAGTAGTGAAGGGCTCTGGGCAGCCCCGAAGGCCACAGGCAACAGAAAAATATCCTGTCTGTAAAATTAATCTTAAAAAGCAAATAGAGCTATTCTGTACTAATTATAGCCTTCACCTTAGGTGTAAAATTATATATCCTTTGCACCAAAGTTCCTTTTTTGAAGAATTCTGAAGATGGAGAAGGATGTACTTCTTAAGACACAGTAAAACTAGTTAACACTTGGGAGTGTTGTGTTGTTGTTTACTGTGCAAAGCTTTATGCTACACATGCTCAATAATTCATCCAAAATAACCATGTAAGGCAAGTTCTATTTTTATCTCTATTTTACAGATGAGGACCCTGAAATATTGTGCAACTAATCAAGGCCACGAGCTTAACTAGCTGGAGAGTTGGTGTTGAGTCTTTGGTCCCCAGGCCAAATGAAGGTCCTCAAAGGGTGGTCCCAGGAGCTGCATGCACCTTTGACTTACCTTAGAGCTTGAAATTTGACCTCATGAACCTCACCCGACCTGCTGAATCAAACCTCGGAGCATGAGGTTCAGGAAACTGTTTTGACCAGCCTTCCAGGATTCCGATGTATGTTTAAGGATCTCTAAGCTAGTGTATACGCTCTCACTTTTTAGTGACCTCATCTTCTCTTCTTAAAGATGTTATGCCCTTAGCCATACATGACGCTCTGCCCCAGGGCTAATGGCCAAAGTTTCATCTTTACCCTCCCCTTTCTCCTTCCCTTCACCTACTGGGGGTGCACTTCCCAGGCACCTTAAGCCAAGGAAGAGGCACCTTGGCCTTCCTGGAGACAGAGCCCCAGGCCTACAAAGCCCCTTGACTTGTAGGGACTATAGTTGGTACTGAGGCTCCTGGAACAAAGTGTCCTTCTGAAATAACCACTTTGGCTGCATTGTCCATGTGGCTCCTAAGAAGTTGGTCTTAGCCAGCCGTACCAATGCATTCAGGGTTTGCTTTGCAAAAATACATCTGTTGAGCTGTGCTGTATTTTAACTGAAGCATGGTTCACGGGCTCAGGGAATTCTAATGGGCTAAAAAGGAAAGTCAACCAGGTGTTCCTGTCACTGGGTGCTGAACTGCAGCAGCCATAAATCAAGCAGAGCAGACAAGCAAATCCCCAATCTCATAAAGATTCCCAAGATCCACTCCCTGCATCTGGAGTTGAAGCCTCAAGCACAAGGTATGGCAAGGTTTCGTTGTATTTTATATAAAAGGTATTTAAAATTTATTTAGTTTACCATCTGCTTGTACCTACCCTGTGACAACCAGTTGGGTCTAGCAAAGATTTGAAAGATGGTGAGGCATACCAAAAATCTGCAGTATTAATTTCCCTAAAAATCTCCCACAAGTGGCCTCGGAAAGAGTGGTATCAGCCTAAACCGTAGACCCATTTAAAGCTGACTACAAGATTAATGGCTTGTCCTGCACTGATTTCCTCCTATTAGCAATCAGTGGGTCTGCTCCATCTGTCATTTCCCTGGAAAGAAAATGTGTGTTTAATTTGCCAGTAACTTCTAACTTGGCTTTGTAAAGGGAGTGACCCGCATACATTTGGTGACGACGCCTTCCAAGTGAATTATATTCGGGTGGTCAAACTGTCCCATGATGCTGGCCTCGCTCAGGAAGTCCCTCCTCTGTTTGTCCGTATAGCCGGCTTTCAACGTCTTAATGGCCACACAGATCTCCCTCTTGCCAGGCACTTTGAGACGCCCACTGCAGACTTCACCAAATTCACCTTCGGGAGAGAAAAATAATTGACTATGGACCAGAAATGCATTCAAGATGAAAGAGGAATAGCAAACATTTGTTGAGTGTTTATTAAACACCAGGCACCCTGCTAGGGTTTAACATAGAGTATGGGAGTCTCATGCTCACAGATATGTACATATATGCATATCCATACACGACACTCAAACGCATTTATATAATCATACGTGAATCATATGTGAATCATACGTGATCACAAAAAGCAATCAAACTGAATGCTTTTTAGACAGACACTCAGATGCTCACCAACTCCAATGACTTTTTCGATCTTAATGCAGGACGCGTCGATTTCTTTGGCAAACTCTCGAACTGCTTGGTTGGGATCTTCATATGTAAAGGGGTCCACATAAGTTCTGACACCTAAAACCATAAACATGTGACACGGTGAACAAACACTTCGGGGGAGCCACTGATAAACTTAAGTTGTTTCAGTCTAAAAAACACTTAGCACAGGAAGAGTTTTCTCAGCATGAGAGAAATACTTAGCATAGACATACGATAATGGCAAAATTCTTGCTCTGGTTTTCATTAGTGGATAAACAAAGAATTGTTAGCTACTTAAGAGGCTGTAGTCCCACTGAAGATCTTTAAGGGCAAATTATAAAAAAAAACACAACAACTCACCCCAGGGAGAAAATGGGAGTGTCTATAAGGAAAAGTTAGCTCACTGTTGTTGGCCTCATCAGCTGTACCCACTCACTAACCCCAGCTGTCCTCCTTTAGGGAAGATCAAAAGAACTTTCTTTTTCAACTGGCCTTACCTACATAGTGTCACCTTTTGCCCAATATCTGGACCAATTAAATATGCAACCAGCAATTAACAAACTAAGATTAAACCCAGGTTAAAATGGACAAGAGCAATAATATCAGCTAATTGATTATTCTAGGGAAAAGCAGCCATTAAAGTTCACCTGGCTGCTTTAGTTGGAGAAATGTAGGCTAATTGTGAATTGTTGGAATACCAGGAAGTGTGAGTTAGCCAGTCACACCCCACAGCCACTTGCAAACTGAATGCAGAATGTGACCTCTGGAGCAGCTCTGAGATGCACTAGTAATTACTGGGAACTTTCTACTGAGCATTCACATGGCGCCTTTCCCTGCCTGAGGTCCTGGGGCTTAGAGCACTTCGAGGGTGTAAAGTGGTGAATGGCCTAACCCCTTTGATTTGCCAAGCCTGTCAGTCCTGTCCTCATCACACACACACACACACACACACACACACACACACACACACACACACACTTTTGTTTTTGAATATGTATGTATGTGTGTGTATACACATTATGCAAATTAAAAAGCAGTTTTAGAAAGGAAATAAGATGAGCAGATACAACGTTGTCAGGTACATCATATCCTTTATCACTTTAAATGCTCCAAACAAAAAAATCTTTCTCAAGATTGTTATTCCTACCCCTAGCCTCACTCTTCCTTCCTTTACCTCCCAGTGCTGTCTAACGGGGTACCTATTAGCCACAGGTCACTACAGTGTGTCCGTAAAATCATGGTGCACTTTTGACCTATGACAGGTCAAAAGTGCACCATGACTTTACGGACACACTATATTTAAATGTAAATTAGTTAAAATTCAGTAGAACTTAGAATTGACTTCCTCATTTGCACTATCTATATTTTGAGTTATTCAATAGTATGCGTGGGTGATGGCTAACGTATTGGCCAATGTAGATATGGAGCACTGAGCAGTCATCACAGAAATCTCCGCTGAGCAGTGTTCCTGAAGAATTATCAGTCTCTGTCCAGTTAAGAGTCTTCTCTCTTGCTATGGTCAGTCCGGAAGCAATTCTTTGAATTTATCCTTTTACGCCATTTGGATCAAAAGAACCAGAATTCACTAAATAAATATTTATTGATGGTCCTGAATTCTTTATGTTTGGGGGAGAGGCATAGCAATTACAGTGAAATTCCTTATTTTTTCTTCTCCAAAATTTTCCCTCTAATATATATATATATATATAAGAGAATTGTTACCTGTTTAATCTTGCCACCCAGCTACAGAAATGAACCAGTTAGACCAAATACCCTTTCAGTGTGGAGTATAACAGAAGGAAAAAAACCAAAAGAATCTAAAAGAATTTTCTTGACCCTCACCTTTAATCTAACTTTCAAGAATCCCCAACAACCTGATTCAGTCTGATACCCTGAAGTACATTATTCAGATAATTCTATAAAAGCAATATAATAAGAATAGCCATGTGAATATTATTTAGACAATTCTAAACTGAAAATAAAAGATATTTTCTAAAACTAAAATTAACGTTTAATGAATTTTTTGTACCTTGATTCAAATGTTTCTCTTCATCTGCTTCTTGCTTGGCTTTACTGTATTTACTCCGTCTATTAAAAATTTAAAAGAAAATTATTTTCAAAAGCTGAAAGCTATAAGTTGTTTGCTACCATTATATGTCAGACAGATATACTGTGCACATTTCACAGAGAAGAAAATTGAGGTTTACGGGAAGTGAACTAACAAGGTGAATAAAATAACTTGGCATCTTGGTAGTGAATAATGGTTTCAAGCTCAAGCAGTCGAAATGCAGTCTCTGCTCCTAACCACCGTATTAAATTGAGGCGATAAAAGAAAATATTTTATAATATAATTATAATTTCCAATCCGCAGAAGAAATGTGTATTATTGAAAATAGATGATAAATTTATTGGCTAATTTCCCCATATGTGCTCTAAATTAAAATAAGTTTCCATGGATGAGTGTTGCATAAATCAAATGGCAATAATGTTCAGTATGTGATAGGTGGCTTATTATCATATTATTTGATATTCTTGAAACAATAGTTTCGTGGTTATTGGTTTCAGCTGCCGCACACAAAACCCTCAATTATTAATGGAAATTTCAAGGGCAAATATTTGCTTTGTACTGGGTTACAGTCCTCAAGAATTTGCAGAAAACTTGCAAAAGTGAAAATGAGAAGTTTCCATTTGTAGTCTAATTCTCTTTCCAAAAACTGATATATGGCTTTGCAGCTGGCATTCATTCTACTCCAAATATCCTCTAAGCCTGAGATCTGGCTTGCTGTGAAGTCCTGGGAATCAGAAATTTTGAGTATATATAAATCTTGGGCCACTAATCTTAATACATAATATATATCTATCGGTGTGTACCTATGTATATATGTGTGCATAAATGTCATGTAAATGAACCAGCGAATCCACTTGGTATTACAGCTTTCTCAAGTTTGGGAAGCTGAACCGAAATTAGTGAACACAATGGGTACATTTATGTTTCTGTCAAAAATGTGCAGTTGTCATGGGAGCTCAGAATCATCTTGTTATTTTCTCAGAGCTTTAAAGAGGAGATCAGTTAAGACTGTTAACATATGAGGAAACTGAGGCTCTGAGGTAACAAAAGGTTCCCTGTAGGCCACCATGCTCTCTCTGGGCAGTGTGGTCCTTTCAGAACCGGGTACTCGAACCCCTGACTGGGAGCAAGCAGAGAAGGGCAGATGATCACGAGAAGAGAGAACAACGCAGAACCTGCAGGAGCGGGGCCAGGCGGAGAGCCAGGGTCCCCCATCAGGGTCACGTGCTCCGAGCTTCCCACCCACGTGCCTCTCACTGTCAGCAACACCAGAGCCGGCTCCACAATCAGACCCTCGGAGCCTACAGATGTTCCTCCGTGCGTATAATTCCCTTGCAAATAATAATACCTTGCACTTTTACACTGCATTTAACTTTTCAAAATGCTCTTATCACATATACTATCTCCTCCCCTATCTGTTGGCAAAGCAGGAAGCAGCTTAGTAAACAGAGACCCAGTTACTAGCGTTAGTGGTAAAGTACGTGTAATTCGGTCCCAAATAATAGCTTGCCTTTCTACTTCACATTTAACTTATGTATGTATGTATATATGTATGTATGTATGTATGTATGTATGTATGTATGCATGTATTTTTCTGAAGTAAGAAGTGGGGAAGCAGGGAGACAGACTCCTGCATGCGCCCGACCGGGATTCACCCGGCATGCCCACCAGGGGGCGATGCTCATTTCCGGCGTTGCTCACTGCAACCGGAGCCATTCTAGCACCTGAAGTTGAGGCCATGAAGCCATCCTCAGCACAGGGACCAACTTTGCTCCAATGGAGCCTTGACTGCAGGAGGGGAAGAGAGAGATAGAAAGGAGAGGGGAAAGGGTGGAGAAGCCGATGGGTGCCTCTCCTGTGTGCCCTGACCGGGAATTGAACCCGGGACTTCCATATGCCCAGCCAATGCTCTACCACTGAGCCAACCCACCAGGGTTCACATTTAACTTTTTAAACACCTTCCCATCTATTATTTAATGGCCTCTTCACAGCAACCATCTGAGAGCAATCGGACAGACACACACACACACAGTCCCACTGTACAGATGAGGGAACAGGGGCATCAGGTGAGTGATTCACCCATGACCCTCTCTGCAAGTACAGGAGTGTGTCTACCCTGATCCAGTTCATATTTCGCACACCTCTCATAGTGAAGATGACATTCTGTGATGGTATGAGAGTTAGTTATCACTGATTTTACATTTTGTATCAGTAAATCCCCTTAAACTGTTTTCTACTCTGCCCTCAAAATCCACTGCTTTACAGAGGAAACTGAGCAGGATTCAATAGCCTGCAACCAAACATTTGTAGGAAAGATGTAATCCCCTCCACCCTTCCCCTTTTCAAGGAAATCTAGGAGTGTTAAGTGAGGGACTATGAAAACAACATTTTATGTCAGGGAAACTCGTGGCTCCGTTCCCAAGGGTGTGATAGGGTCCAGTCAGCCTGGAAGATTGTATCTTATCAGAGCTCCTAAAAGCACAATCTAAAATTACAAGTATATCTTTTAAACCACTTCAGATCTCCAATATTGATTTGAAATGTCTCTCTTTTAACAAAGCAGGGGGTGGGGAGGACGTACAAAGCCATAGAGCTTTGGTATCAACTTTAAAGTGTCACTGAGTTAGTTCATCAAAAACTCTAGCATGCACCAATAAAAACAACTGGCCCCAAGCAGCCCCAGTGGTGGAGTTATCTGTTTTAAATCAAGTGTGTTCATTAAATTTCTACCAAGTCAGAGGAAATGCAAAATGGCAGGAGGATCATTAATTATAAGGCTGGTATGTCCACCCCTTCCTCAGACTTCTAAACATAGAGGGGGAATTAAATTCCTTCAGAGTGTGACTTGGAGGATGTTACCCTACAAGAGTACAGGGAACGCAGAAAAAGAAACACTGGCATGACTGTTCAAAGGCTAATTGCAACCTCTTAGCTTTTTAATAATACCTTGAAAACTAAAATGCCTCCGTCCTGTTCTACCTTTGCCACCTGATGACCCTTTCTCCCTGTCTCCAGGAAGGACAATGTGGCTTTTATTTGTCCCCAGAAAGAAAGCCCACTGAAGCATATTATTGGGAGCCTGGAGGAAACCACACAGCCTAAAGATGTGCTAACTTCGGAATGCCATCCGAGGCAGATCACCTGAATGGCAGAAGGAAACCTTTGTTGAAGATTTTCTAATTATTGAGATGTGAGCAAGCTGATTACAAAGGGCAGGCAGGGGAGTGGTCAGTTAGCGAATGCCCCAGAAGGAAACATAGACTCTTTCAAGGACAGGCGTTAGAAAAAAGGGTCTTCTCTGCAGGTGAGACTTCAAAAGCCCTGCGCTGAGCCCTCCCGCTGTCTTGGGTTGGTGGAATAAGGGTATTAACAGAAATTGTCAAGGAACAGGAGGAACAAGGGGAGCCTCCGCGCTGCACTCCCAATGTGTCCATCCTGGTCCCTTGACTATTCTCAATAAAATCAACCACACAGAGGAGGGAAAGAGGGCTGAGCCCAGTAGGAACTCCACTTTTATTAAAATACTAACTTCCCTGACCAGGTGGATGGATTTGATTGGTGTGGTGCACTGTTCCAAAACTAATCAGAAAAGGTTGGTGATTTATTCAGCCACAGTGCAGGTTAAAGGAGATAAAACAGGGTAACCACTAGTGCAGCTCCAGGAGGACTCTTCCCGGTGTCCAGGGGCATCACCCATAACGACTCACAGCAGCCATCCTTATTTTTTCCCTTCCTTAAGCTGCCATTACTCTTGCACCAAATGATGTCTAAATGTTCTTCACGAACAACATTTTTAAAGGATTGGAATTGAACCGTATGGTTGAGAAATGTCCCCACAGTACCATCTGCCTCCTAATTGTGTAAATTTCTGTGGCTCCATCAGAGCTGATTTAGGTTACCATTTAAGCTTATTCATTCTTATGTGACTGTCATACTCCAATGAGGTCACCAAGGAAGGCAGGTATGGGCTGCGTGATAGCCATTTCACCATTATGTGAACAGTGAGCTTGAAAGTGGAAAATCTTAAACCTTCCTAAAAAAGACAAAACCCAGCTTGCAAAGCCTGGCTTTATAGTTTGCATTAGGTTTGCACATTAATTCACAGATTACAAATATTACTAACATCACTGAGCAGACTCTTAAATGTTTGTTCGGTGGGACTGTCGGTGTCCGCTTTTGATGTAGGTCAGATTTTCAGTTAAGAAGACATTAAAACAATCTATTGGAGATCAGGAGAAATGGACTCCTGTCCTGATCAGGCAACTAACTGGCTGTGTGACTTTGGTGCAGCTAGTTGTTTAACTCCCTCCCCGGTCCTCAAGTTACTAACATGCATGATGGCAGTCGTAGAATTCCACGGTTTCCGAAACCAGAGAAGGCAGTGTGGCTCACTCACAAATTTTGTCATAGAAAGTTAATTTTTCTCTTAAAGCAGTGGTTCTTAACCTTTTTTGAGGTACTGAACCCACCAGTTTCATATGCGCATTCACTTAACCCTTCTTTAGTGATAAATAAAATATGATTTTTTTGCCAAATTCAAGACATAGGTATAGGTTTTTTTACTGGTGCACAAAATGAGCCATGCATAAATATCACCTTGCTCAAAGAACAAAACCAACAAAGTGCATGAACTCACAACAAATTATGGTATTACTTTATTCTGGCCTCCACGGCAGAAGCTTCTCCGAACCCCTGAGACCGACTCATCGAACCCCTAGGGTTCGATAGAACCCAGGTTAAGAACCACTGTCTTAAAGTCAATTCACTCCAGTTTCTTAATTTAGGGGCGCGTTACTTTATAAGCCCAACATAAGTGGAACCCACTATTGCTAGCCACCATCACCAGTCATTATCAAAGCAGTTTATTCTCGGTTATCACACAACGCCTATCTCTGCTCACCAGAATGTCCTTTAGAAAAGAGACTCATCTTAGGTTCTAGTTCTCCGGTACAAGGGTTTCTCGTGAGCAGTGAAGTATTATTCGGGGAAGGCACACTAAGCTAAAGCAACCAAATGAATACTATTTGGGATGTGTCAAAGAAATTTTCACACATTTGATTAGTCCTGGAGGTTATGACCTTATCATTGCATTTTCTGATGCTGCTGTTAATAGTCTTTCCAAAAATCACTTCAAAAACCAATGGAGTGGGCCTGGCCAGGCGGTGGCGCAGTGGATAGAGCATCGGACTGGGATACGGAGGACCCAGGTTCAAGAGACCCTGAGGTCACCAGCTTGAGCCCAAGGTTGCTGGCTCAAGCAAGGGGTTACTCTGTTTGTTGTAGCCTCATGATCAAGGCACATGTGAGAAATCAATCAATGAACAACTAAGGAACCGCAACGAAAAGTTGATGTTTCCTTTCTCTCTCCCTTCCTGTCTGTCTGTCCCTATATGTCCTTCTCTCTGACTCTGTCTCTGCCACAAAAAAAAAAAAAAGAGGAAGAAATATACAAAACCAAAGAAGAGCTTACAGATAGGTGCCTATAGGAAACGGGGAGGCGGTGCGCTTTGCTATGAGAAGGTGCCTGTGTGGTTTGCAGTAAAGCTTCCAGGGACATCAAGCAGCCCATGGATACCAGAGAGCTGCACCTTTAACAGCCCAGTTAGCAAGTACAGATGTCGTCTCCACGAAACTGACAGACTCTTTAAAATAGCGCTTGAGCGATGAGGAAGACACTGATCAAAGGCGCCTATAAAAAGTGTATGTTAATTTGCTTAACATAATGTGGGTGGTAAAGACATACAGAATACTGAATGTAACATATCAGTTTAACTATGAAGTTTATAAACTTAGTAGGTTGACTGTGTTTCTGAGATCCCTAAAAGTTTATATATCCAAATTAGTGTCCTCCCCCTTGCCAAAAACAAACAAACAAACAAACAAAAAAACCCCAAAATAACAAAACATGGCTCTTCTCAGTGAAACAAATGGAAGATGACCCTGGTTTGCCTAAATAAAGCTCAGAAGTCTTAGCGAAAAGCAGATGTGGTGAAATAAATGACACAATTACCCCTAAAAAGAAATCTAGTAAGATAGCAGCTGTGAGCCTGAAGCCGGTTCCTCTTTCTTAAATGACAAATTAGCACCCAACAGACTTTCTCTTTGAGGTGATCAGAGGCTCTGAAACTTTTCTCACCCTGGGGGTTCCTGCCCATCAACCCCTTAAAACCTCATATGCTATCAGCAGTGTTGGATTGGAATCCGAGTCCATGAAGGGGCATCCCCTGGCAAGGGGTCTGTCTTCAGCATCGCTCCTGCCATCAGTAGTATGTGGCTCTCAGAAGCCAGAAGCAGCCCCTTAACTTTGCAGGTAAGGGTGCTCCATCTGTTGCTTTCAGGGACTGCTGGTGCAGTGTGGGCGAGATTATGGGGGGCGAGGGGTACCATTTACCACCTTTCACTCGTATTCTCACTAAAAGCATAGGCCAGGCTTTTATCTGCACTACCTGTCTCCTCTCTCTTCAACAGTTCTTGTCCCACTTAAACATCTGTGGCTGAACATGACAGAGCGCACGCAGGAGAAGCAGGTGAGTGTGCATCACCCCGACAAAACCTGTCAGGTACCTGGCTCCAGGCAGGCTTTCCCGTGACAGCTTTATGGCCGATACTAAAGCAGAATCAATAGGAGGTCACAGGGTTGACATTTCATTTTCTAAAAAGTGATCCATTGAGGACCAATCACCAAGCTGTGTTTATCAGCCTTGGGAAGCGACATTTTTTTCTTTTTTTTTTAATGGGAAGCAGGGACAGGAATCATCGCTGGGTAACTGGACAAGCTCAATTCTCTAAGGTGGGGACTCGTAATTGGAAATCCGATGCACCCTGCTATCAATCCTGCCTTAAATAATAAATGATCAATAAAGGTAGAAAGGGAATTAAGTCATCAGGCTTGGACGCTATTTTCTAGAGCTATGGCTTTTAATAAACTTGTCTCCCTGCATTACCTTTTCCTTTCTTTTTATTTAAACAGAGCCTCCAAGAGAAACTTATAGTGAGGTAACTTATTGCTAACTACTCTGGTTTGACTGTTATATGCAGGACAACTTAAATATTTTCAGAAAAAGGTAAATCTAGAGGAAAGTTGGACTAGAACTAGAAAATGCATGAAGCCAACATTGGAGGGAAGGTCAAGGCACAAGAAGAGCCCACTTTCTGCAAACAAGTGCTGCTTTGTCCCAGGTGATTCTGAGCATCACACAAAATCAAATGGTGATGGACACGAAAGAAGTCCGTCTTCACTGACTTCCCAAATCAATGCTAGGGAAGACAAGCACACTGAAAATTCCCATTCTGTTCTGGCCAACTAAAGCTTCCAAAGGTTGAAACATACCATTACACAGGATGCCCAGGCATGCATATATGTATGTGAGCGTTATCACAACAAGGCTAGAGTTTGTGGTAGATTTAGCATCTTCACAATAAAACTCGCTGCTCTGATCAAATTCAGCTAATTACAGATTATGCACCAAAAAGACATAACAGGATGTCAAAGATAGGTGCCCACACACAATGAGTGAGCATAAGTGATCTCTATATAATCGGACATTTTGGAGAGTGAAGGTGGAGACATGATATTAATAAATATATGTGACAACTGGGACCGTATCCAGGCAAAGTCTGATATACGATCATCACCTTAATTATAAGGCATCGCTAAAGTGGGAGGAAGGCATGGTGGCTTGCCCAGAGCGTGGAAACAGCCAGAGGCCTATTTGTGACATCAGTGAGATCACCAAAAGAAGAAGCATGGAGAGATAATGAACAGTAGCCTGAGAGCCAAGCATGGCTACGGGGGTCCCAGCGAATCTTCGCCACAAGGACACTGGAATGACCCTGGACAAAGCACTGTATCTTTCTGCGTATCATTTTCCTCATCCGTAATGTGAAAACGTTTATATACTGTGCATTTTTGAGTGTGCGTGCGCATGTTAATTTTTCCCTCCGAAAGCCTCAGCTGTGAAACAGTTGATGGGATAGGGGTGAAGGTCAGAGAAGGGGCAGCTTCTCTCACAGGAGAACACGTGGGCACCCACAGAAGGCCAGCCGTCCTGGCCCACCCCCACTCCTCCAGAAGTTCCAGGCAGCCAGCCTAAGGAGCTGGAGGCCACAACAATAGGAAAAACTGCTTCAAAGGAGTGTGCTGCCAAACCTTTTCTAGTTCTTTCTTCTCTAGATTGCTTTTAAAGTATCAAGTTAGATTATCAAATTGTAGGGAATTATTAATCTACTGTTTTAGATGTTTCCAAGGAAACATCCATGCTATACCCACAGTGTGCTCAATGCTATACCCACAGTGTGCTCAAGGCACATTGTCTGAAAATGCCAAGGCACCTACTGTGAGCCATATTGTCTATGTGCCCTATCAAAATTCTCCCATCAATAACTCCCTGAGGCAAATAGTATTACCCCTGTTCTCTGAAAGGAAAACAAAGACCCAAAGAGGTTACGCCATTTAGCTGACAAATGGCAGAGTACAAATTTTGGTCCCAAGTTTTATATGGCTTTTCCTTTTTTGCCTTTGGCAGTAAGTCCAGGCTTAAGAGACATATAAATGTCACACCTTGCAGCTTAGAGTATCTAGAAATCTCCCACTGGCTTGCTTTTTAGCTCGGTTTCCTGGAATTAGTTGGGTCTTTCCAAGCTCTCAACTCTGAGAGCTGCCGCCACCACCGGGGTCCAGCCAGCAGCCCCAGGAGGGGAGTGGGGAGATCAAAGCAAAGAGAAGGGGACTTGAGATGCAAATGTTGTGTTTATAATGCTAATCAAAGTCTCAGCTTTGTGTGGAGGGGACAAAAGCTCCCTCATAAAAACTGGGAAGGCAGGGGGGTTTCGGCAGGCCGCTTCTATGCTTACCTCCTGCTGATGACAAAGGCGGCGATGAGAATGACCACGAGCACCACACTGCCGGAGACCGAGACCAGCAGGACAGTGGAGTTGGCCCCATCTCCAATGATCCGGGAAGGCACTGGCAAGGACAAGGCACACAAGGATCACCCCTGGGAAGGTTCTAAGAGGTAGCACATCTATGTGACTGGGTCACAAGTTTCAAACTTCTGAAGCCATTCAGCATGCTCACAGCCTCTTGGCTCTTCGTTAAGTATTCATGCGACAGCGTTTCTAAGGCAGCCCTAATGAGACAAGGGCATCCTTTCCATAATTGTATGCAGAAGCTCAACCAGAAGATTATTATTAAACCCTATGGTAAACATTACCACTTAGTTATCTGTTCCTGCTTTTTCTTTCTATTCTGAGCCCAAATACTTACATAAAAATCTGATGCACTCCTTAGTAGGGAATTTCAGAAAGAACAAGCAATTTTGAATGTTCCTCTCCCTCCCAAATCTATCAAAAATCTGTAAGGCGACTTCCTCCTTGAAGGCTTCCAGAATAATCCCAAAGAATGTCAAACCCCTTCAGATTCAATTTTGGAATACTGTTTCTTCTGTTTTTTATTTTGTTGTTTTTAATCTTATTTTATTTAATAATGTGCAGTTTAAATTACTTCCTAGGACTGATACTGAAAATTTTGTTCCACTCTCTTTTTATCAGGTAGCCTGAATTTTGTTAACTTAATTTCAGAGGTGGAGATAACTTATGTAACCTGCTTATCGATGGGTATGCTTTCAGTTAGTGGTTTTGATTCAATCAACCAGTTGGTCTGACTCACAATGTTGAAAGAGTTGATATATTTGTCCAAAAAGGTTTTTTAAAAAAACTGGTCTGACTTTAGTTAAAAAGATTTCTATAAATAAACAAGAAAGAAAAAGTAATTGGCCCCTTCTCTAATCTTCCCAGAAGGAAGATTTCCTATCTTATTTTAAGTTAGCTAGGCAACTATCCATTGGTTCAGCGATCTCATTTCTTATAGGTTATAGAATGCTAAAAACAAGAGAAAAATAGACATTTTTTCAATCATATGAAAAAGCAGCCTAGCTAATATTATTTTAAAATGCTCTTCTCTAAATAGCGTGAGGTTTTCTAAGTTACAGGCATTGTTCGTTACAACAAAATGTATGCTTAACCAAAAATTATGTATGGCTCCTTGGGTTTTGTTGTAGTAGGTCTTATCTTAAATGGTAAAAAGAACATGAGAACTAGTTACCTGTGTTGGTTGTGACCTCGAGAGGCTCACTGAAGTCTCCATAGCCAGCTGCTGTCCTGGCTCGAACATGGAAAACATAGGAAGTCAGAGGATTCAGACCTTTGATATCTGTGTTCCGGGCAGCTGTCCGGACAATCCGATAACTTCGCTCATTCTGATCCTACATACGGAAAGATAAAATAAAGGAAGATGGCAAAACAAATCCTCCACTTACTCCAGGTACAAAATTAAAGAACTCAAACCTTCTACTAAGAAGTTCAAAGAAAATGAAGATTGACAAACTCTTTAATGTTAGAAGTACTTTTATTACTTCTTAGATGTTGAAATTCTTGTATGATCACTGTTGACACTGAACATATTCAGATCTTAACTCACAATCTTTTTTTAAAAAGAACATTAGATGATGGTTCATGGCTTTTCTCATTCCACACCCAGTAATTTAACAGAAATAACAATAAAAAGGTCCCTTGCCTTTTCTACTTTCTGTCTAAAATGTCAAAAATGTTGTAATCTGGTTTCAATGAAAAAAATCTTGTCCCTTTTCTGCTTTTAATAAGGGAACAACTAAATGATTATCTTTAAAAAAAGAAAGAGAAGACAATTGCTCATTTTCTAGGCAACCTTAAATGCAAATAGGTCTCTTCAGAATTCTGTTCTCTAAAAGAGACAAGTTATTTGTAAAAATAATGTCTTTCTATAACTTTAAGAAGCAGAAGAATGAAAATTTTCTTCCCTGATTTTCTAATAAAAGTCATCGAAAGCCACACCTTGATTCTGAACAGCAGTGATCTGCTCAAACAGATCACTATTTCGTCTTCTATGAGTCACTCTCCTGATAAAAGTTTTATATATTAGAACTAGCTATATTGATGTCTATTACAAGAAAGAAAAAAGGTGGGTATATTAGAATGCATTTATTTTTTCTTGTTTTTTTTTTAAGATAACCAACTTAATACATACAATTTATAATTTGATTTGATTAGAAAGCAAAATACATTTAGCTTTGAGATTTACTGTAACTCCAGAGTTTATAACTAAGCATAAACTAGACATAAAAGAAGAAAAGGACACAGGGAGGGGAAAAGGAAGGTGGAAAAGAAAAAAAAGGAAAGAAAGGAAGAGAGGGATAAACCTTGCTCATTCAAGTAATACCTTCTCATAATACTTGACTTCATACTCCAAGATCACCCCATTGGGCCGGTCTGGTTCCAACCACGCTAGAGCAACACTGTATCTGGTCACTTCTTTAGCCTGGACCAAAGCAATGGATGACGGTGCTGTCAGGGGGAAAAATTAAAAAAAAAGTTAACTTTAGGGGAAAACAATTAGTGGTGTCAGTCAATAATTTCATCTTACTTAAGAAAAGTGCGGTGGGATAGAGCAAAAACAAACAACAACAAACTCATGGATAAAGAAACGTATGAAGAATTGTCTTGTCTTCCTCCTGATCTCCATTTTGCTCTTCCCGTGTACAAAAGCATACCACACACCATTTTTTATTATCTTCTCCAGTACCATTTTGTACGTCATTTGTCTTAGAAAAATAATCTCTGAAGTCAAAGTCTGGTAGGTCTACAGGCCTATAGCATCATGTCCCCAGCACATGTAACCATTCCTCATAAAAGGCTATAGGTAGAGAGGATGCTGTCTGCTTCTGATTTTCTACAAGCCATGAAAGCCTTTGGAAGATTTCTTTTTAAGCTCAGCGAAACTGCATCTCATTCAACTTGAGTGTCATCTTACTGGTCTTTAATTTTATACAAGCAAGAGGATTTTGCAACTCTTCCAAGGGTACTGGAGAGAATGCCATAGGCAAACAATTTACATACTTTCCAATATAAATAAAAGTACTGCTTAATTACAGTGAATGTTTTCAGTTTGAGCAGAACCATGCAAATAACAAAGAACACAAATAAAGCAACAATGGTCTCTCTGAACATATATGGTGGTTTGCAATGATTTTACAAGAATTAAAATAGTGCTTTGGCCTGCTGAGTAGCGAACCTTCCTTCCACTGAGAAAGACACAAAAGCAGTCCTCTGCCGTGAGTGTTGTCAGGTGTGGGGAGGAGGACCACAGTGGAGATGCATTCACTAGACTGACTACTGCTTGCTTCTCCACTGTGGTGGTCACAAGCTCCAGCCAGCTGTTGTTAACTCCACAGTGACCGACGAGGGTACAAATGTGCCATTTCCAGGGAAAAGAGGAAGCAATCATGAAATCTGCAGTCTTATCAAATGAAGCTTGTCTGTAGAGATGAGAGATCTTTCTACATTAAATATATATTCTTGTGGGCACCCAAATGGTAAAACTGCGTGAAAATGTCCATTGAGGAACAACAATGTAGTGTAGGGTCTTCTTGCTGCTCTGTGAAACACACACACACACACACACACACACACACACACACACACACACACACCTGCCAAATCCTAACTTGAGGCATAAAGAAAATAAACTGTCACTGAAAGCCAAGGGGGCTAGCTTCAAATCCACTTGACCACATCTGACAGGTATATTGATGGCAAGAAAAGCACAGACACACCACAGTCGTGCACACTTCTCCGGCTGAAGCCAGTGCGGCAGGGAGGACCTCTTGGAGGTGGGCATTTGACAGCCCAGCATCTCTGTTAAGGGTGCCTCGAGATAGTTACACATATACATACACACTTCTCTCTCTCTCTCTCTCTCTCTCTCTCTCTCTCTCTAAGGGTGCCTCGAGATAGTTACACATATACATACACACTTCTCTCTCTCTCTCTCTCTCTCTCTCTCTCTCTAAGGGTGCCTCAAGATAGTTACACATATACATATACACTTCTCTCTTTCTCTCTCTCTCTCTTTCTCTCCCCCTCTCAAAGCAATTCCAGATTGGATCTCAGGCGTAAACACTACTGAAAGATACAGTGGATACACATGTCCCCCATCAAAGGCAACCCCAAGGTTACTAATGCCAAACTGGATGAACAGTGCTGCACGCAGCAGACATATGGAAGCCACTGAACATCTGAAGAAAATGAAAAGCGGAAATGTGCTCATTAGCCGCGCCACACACACACACACACACACACGCACACACTCCCTATTTCCCTTTTTTACTGGTTGACACAGAGTCATTGTCTAACAAAACGCATTGGGTGACTTTCATAAATATAGGCTTAGCAAGGAAGCTAAGGAGGCTACCCGGCAGCGAAGAAGAGCCGTTTCACTCCAGGTAAGAAATATACCGCCTAACAGAACACGTTAGCATACACTCCATAAAAAGGGACTCTCGAATCTCTGATGCTCAGAATTAGGAAGTGAAAGAGAAAAGCGAGGCCGTTAGAAAGAAACCAGGAGGGAAGAAAATCATGAAGTTATAAAATGAACTTTCTCTCAGCAATGGTCTGGGTCAGATCCTGGTAATCAACAGATTTTTCGAAAAAGAACTGCCTGGCAGCCCTCAGAGTGCACTGATTAAGATGATTTCTCTCCAGTTAGGTTATCACTCAGCTCCCGCATGTGGGAAATGAATCCCATTTCCAGTTTCTGTTTCGGAGTTGAAGCAGGGATGACTCTATGCCTGCTCAGAGGTAATCCGAGCTCATCCAAAGTCCTCCACAAATTTCAGGCAGGAAGCTAACAATACAATGGTGTTAACTAATAGACTTATTTCTAATGCAGCCCTCTTTGGAAAATCTGTATGTAAGACTGTGGATAGAAACCAACAGAGTGCCCCCTGACTCAGCTGTTGTAAAAATGAAGGAAAATGGGGTTGAAGAGGAAATTGGATAATAATAATTATTATTATTATTTGTATTTTGTATTTTTCAGAAGTAAAAAGCAGGGAGGCAGACAGACTTCCGCATGCGCCTGACTGGGATCCACTCGGCATGCCCACCAGGGGGCGATGCTCTGCCCGTCTGGGGTGTTGCTCTATTGAGGCAGGAGCCATTCTAGCATCTGAGGCAGAGGCCATGCCATCCTCAGCACCTGGCCAACTTTGCTCCAATGGAGCCTTGGAGAAGGGGGGCGGGGGGAGTCAGAGAGGAAGGAGAAGGAGAAGGATGGAGAAGCAGAAAGGTGCTTGTCCTGTGTGCCCTGACGGGGGAATCGAACCAGACTTCCACACAGCAAGTCAATGCTCTACCACTGAGCCAACCTGTCAGGGCAGAATAAATATTCTTAATTCACAGAAAAGATTCTGTTGTGTGGTTGCAAAGTCTGAGTTCTTGCTGAACAGATGTTTTGCAGCAGAGCATTATTATCAAGTCACAGTGACAAAAGCAATCCACGACCAAGTGAGATTGAGTAGCACACTGAAAACAAGCCAGCATGCTATAGTGTAACATGACAGTCACTCCTGCCCGTGGAAGAGAACTTCTCACCTTCTCTGGTAAGAAGAAGACTCATTCAGGAAAAGCTGGGCTCTGCCACACTATCACTGTGGAGAGAATGGGGTGTCTGGCTATCCGGCACATTAGAAGCCACATAAGGGCTCTTTCCTCACCTTTCTTACTGGGCTTCCAACACAGCCTCCAACTCCACATCTGGATGCCATCCGCCTACCGTATATGACTGCCAGTGGCTCCTCGCCCTGCATGAGGCTTTTGGCAATGGCATTTCTCAACAGGGTCTCTCTACCCCAGTGGTTCCCAAGAATCACTTTTCTCATGTCACCCACATAATTAATTGCTGCCACAGCCTTCTGCATCTTGTACTTAAATTGATACACTATATTACTTCAAGAAGAAATATTTAGAAAGGAAGCATCTCGTTACTGTTATCACTTTCAATAATGGCTAGTAACTATAAAAATGGAAATAACATCTAAGTCAGACAATACTACCAGTGTTTTCTGGGTACTCTTGCCTCTCCGTGCTTTGCCAAAACACAGATAAGTCAGAGTCTGAGAGATTTAAAAAGGAACTAACTTTCACACAGGGCAAGTCAACATCATGTAACTTTCCATCTGGCTCTTTCCTAAAAGCATCTGTGATACCTGCAATGGGATGTTCCCAAACTTTGGTAAGCACTGCCAAACCCTACTCAACTTTGAAATGTTCTGGATCTTGAATCTAGGGTTCTGCCCCTTGTTTACAGAATTAGAATTAGAAATAATAGACTGAAGTCTGACCAGGCAGTGGCACAGCGGATAGAGCGTCAGACGGGGATGCGATGGACCCAGGTTCGAGACCCCGAGCTCGCCAGCTTGAGCATAGGCCCATCTGGCTTGAGCAAAAGCTCACCAGCTTGGACCCAAGGTTGCTGGCTCGAGCAAGGGGTTACACTTGGTCTGCTGAAGACCCGAGGTCAAGGCACATGTGAGAAAGCAATCAATGAACAACTAAGGTGTCTCAATGAAAAACTGATGATTGATGCTTCTCATTTATCTTTGTTTCTGTCTGTCTGTCCCTATCTATCCTTCTCTCTGACTCTCTCTCTGACCCTTTAAAAAAAATAATAGACTGATAAAATAACAAGTTGAATGCTTATCCCAAATATGTGGTTCCATAAGAGCTGTGGCAAATCAATGCCTTAATTCAAAAGAGGGCTTCTAGCCCTGGTCAGATAGTTCCACTGGTTGGAGCATCGTCCGGAAGTACAGAGGTTGTAGGTCTGATCCCTAGTCAGGGCACTGACAGAAACAGATCAATGTTCCTGTCTCTCTCTCTCTTTCCCTTCCTCTCTCACTGAAATCAATATAAAAAATTTAAAGATAAAAACAAAGAAAAAGAGGGCTTCTAATTCATAGTGGGAATTTTGATCAACATGAAAAGAGCAGGCAGATAAAAAGACCTGCTTGCCTCTCGCTTCTCTGATTCACATCCCGAACCTTAGAGAGGCATGGTTCTTTTGCTGCATGGACTCATTCACTAAGCCTATTCTTAATGAGTGCCCCTGGACAAGGCAAAGAAGAAGAAGGTCAAATGAAGAGGTACTGACCTCAACCCTTGGTATCAAATTAAGTACCATCTTATCCTTTAGACTCTTCTTAACTAAAAAAAATAATAAAAAAATGGAGAAATGTTTATAATAGTCTCACAGGGGAGATCTTTAATGTCAACTCAGAAGGCTCAGTCTAATAAACTCAAAAAGAGACAGTCCCTGTATGTGATCCTCTTACCCAACTTTTCTCATGGTGGCAAAAAGTAAGATGTGGGTGCTTCCTCATATTACTGGGTCTTTAGATACGCAATGCACCTGCTTCAGAGTCAGCAGAAAAGCCAAGAGGAAGCTGAGGGCTGATGGCATCCTTACTGAAATAAAGAGATATGTCTTAGATTGAAGAACATTTCTATTACCCAGACTTCCTTCATAAAAGAGATGTTAGCTATAAGGAAAGTTTTGTGCTTGTGGACATAAAGCAGGCATTCTTCAATGGCTAGAGTTTTTGCATAACACATAAGAAGAAGTGGTCATGATAGTTGATAGGAGTATAGTTAAAAAAAGGTGACTGGTAAATGCAAAAATCACAAAGACAAAAACTACTAAAGGGTAGGTTTCTTTTAAAAATTTTTAATTAAGTTCTAAATTTTCAAAGTTTTTGAAGCAGAATTGCCAATGGCCAAGAGATGTCCATGCTTAGCTGAATAAAGACAGTGGATGAGACAAGAAGCCAGAATAGAGAGAAATGCACCATGGATTGCAGAAAGAACCATGGAAGAGACTGTAAGGTAGGGGCATATGGTCAGGATTAGCAGGGCAAACAGGAGGCAGAAAAGGAAAGAGGAAGTCTGAGTGGAGGTACACTCCACAAATACGACTGGGGTTTTCAGGAAATCACTGGTACCCTGGTTCTGTGAGGGCAGAGTGTTTGTCTAGGACATGTGAAATGAGGCAAAGGTGAAAATATACTGCTCACAGAAATCAGGGGATATTTTTAATTGAATATAAAGTGGTAAAAAAAAAAGCATTCAATTTTTTTTATTAAACAAGAACATCAGAAAAGCAAATGACAAGTAAAAGAAAGTTGTTTGATTATGCAAATGAGATGCAAAATTAACTTTTATTTTATTGGTGAAAATGTACCATACAAAAGGCTGAAAGTACTAGGGTATCTGCACGTTCCCTGATCCCCACAGTTTTGTAAGCAGAATATATTTGATCCAGGCTCGGGCCAGGTAGCTCTGTTGGTTAAAACATCATCCCAATATGCTAAGGTTGTGGGTTCAATCTCCAAGCAGGGCAAATGCAAGAATCAACCAATGAATGCATAACTATGTGAAACAACAAATTGATGTTTCTCTCTGCCCCTCTTTCTCTTTCTCTCTCCCTCCTTTTCTCTTTCTCTTTAAAAATCAAGAGAGTGGTAGTTACGGGGTGGGAGGAGGGAGGGAAGGGTGGGATAGGGAGGAGGGGAGGGACACAGGGAAAACCAGATAGAAGGTGACAGAGGACAATTTGACTTTGGGTGACAGGTATGCAACACAATTGAATGATAAGATAACCTGGAGATGTTTTCATTGTACATATGTACCCTGATTTATTGGTGTCACCCCATTAAAATGAATAATAATAAAATATATTTAAAAAATCAATTGGAAAAAGTAAGACTTTTCTTTTAAAAAAAAAGAAAGAAAATATATTTGATCCACATACTTTACTCACTCATTGAAAACAAGAGATAAATTTAAAAGGATTTTAAATAAAATTACAGGTTTGATATTTACTGGTTGCCATCTTAGACAAGTCACTCAAATTTCCTAGCCTCAGTTCTTCCACTTGTAAAACAACCTTTCCTCCCAGATACAAGCATGTGAGTTATCAGATGTGCCTTCCATAAGGGGAGGGCTTTCGCTTGTTCATCTGTGTATTGTCACTATCTAATATCATATCTGGCACATAGTAGGTGCTCAATAAATTATCAATGAAAGAAACTGAACTAAATGTTAAAATAGAACTAAAATGTTCTCCGTAAATAGAAAGAAGATTTTCTAAATGTAAAGTACCAGAAATAAGTCATCCCTGTTTCAGATGCACCTGTTTCTGATGACCTTTGTGAGTTTGGTTTTGCTATCCAGGTTAACTAAGATATCGACAATTAGGACCAAAGCAAATGATGATTCTAATTAGAAACGGAGTCTGTGTTTTCTATGGGATATGTGACACTTCTGAACTTTTCCCCAACATGTACCCTGTAAGATGTCATTCAAGGGTAAGTTTACACGAAGACTAGTTCCTCTGCACTTGTTACAGGCAGCATGTGTGGCACTGCTCTTCGTGGTTGAATAAAGGGCTGACAATCCACTTAGTATTTCCTCTCTGTATCTGGGGAGCATATGCAAATAGTTCTCGTGACTTCCTAACCAAGAGGATGCAGTTGTGTTGAGATCCCCCACCCCCGTATCATAATCCTAAATCCAGAAAGAGTCATAAGCGTTCCCCTTGTTTTATAATTCTCTGACACCATGAGTTTCTCCAAAGATGCAGTAGCATAAAATAAGTCACTGTCAGGAGAAGCCGTTAGCTACTACAAGAGTCCTTGAAATCCCCTAAAGAGTCAAGAGCCTTCCGCAGGCAGGGGCAGAGAAGCAAGATTAAGCATGTGGAACAGACCACCTCCATATACCCACTAGAAACGAGTAACATGGTACCAAAATATCATTCTTTAAAGATGGGCAAAAACAAAAGAGGATAAAAAGAAAAATTCCCCAAATCTTGGATGTTGAATGATTTGAGCTTTCTACTAGGCAAGCCAAGATAAACTCCTTTCTCCTCCAGGTGATTCTCAATTCAAATCCCTACACTTCGCGGAGAAATGGGGTGACTCTTTCTGAATTGAACCGCCATTTGCTGCGTGCCTGTGGCTGGCTCCCTTTGGTTGTAGAGCAGACCACCGTGCATCCAGAAGGATTTTATCTCTGAGTGTGTGTTGATAAACAGAACCAGTCCGGAATAGGGGCTGGATCATGACTTTCTCACAGTTACCCATTTCACAACGAAGCATTACAGAAGACACTTTGATGTCAAACAGAGGTGACTCCTTTTAAGAAAATGGTAAATTTAACTTTCTTTGGTTAAAAGCTCAGCAGTTCTCCCCGCTCCCCACTGGCACGAATGCTGTAATTCTCTTTTATTCACTTCCTCAATGACTTGCTATTAAACACCTACGAGTCATTTTACGGCAGCAGTTTGGCGCTTGTGACACCCAAATCGAACGGAGAGGAGAAAAAAGAGATGGGGAGAAAAGAAAGGGAGACCAGAGTCACTCCAAACCTTCACTCGTGGGCCATCAGGCTGTTTTCTGGGGTCCAGAATCACAAGCAGTAAATTACAAACAGTTTGGAGGAACTTGGGGGGGGTGGATTGGCGGAAACAGACAAACTGCATTTCACTACTGGCTCAGATCAGACGGATGGACAGAATAAGGAAGGAAGGAAAATGATGCGAAGAAAGGTGTCCAGCCTGTGGGCAAGGAAGAGTGGAGAAGCCCTCTTTATGAAAGTCAAGGAGCCGAAAGTGCGGACGGATGTCAGTGGTACAGTGCCGGGCGTTTGGAGGGAAGATGCCTTCTTAACCACAGCAGGGTTACCTAAGTCCCCTCCCCAGGACCTGGATTTAAAGAGAAGGCATTTACTCAAGGGGATCTTGCACTGATAGGAAAGATACCCCCCCCTCCCCGTTTATACATCTCTCTGCTTCATGCAAAGAGCCCATTTAAATTTAATTACTTTGGGGCTTAAGGTGGTTTCTCTTCCCCCTTTCTTTCCATTCCAACTCCATGGCTCCGACTTTCTCTTTATCAAAAGGTTTGTGCATTTTAAGATGCTGTCAGGCATCAAAATTAAATGCTTCAGAGCACTAATGATATCCCTGTGATTAAGGGTTTTGCGTCGCAGAGATGCTAAGAACTTCGGTGCTAATATTAATTGCTTTCTTCCACATCCCGCCAAAGGGAGGGAAGGATTTTCCTGAGCTCCGCACTACCTTTGGCACCAAGGAGCACCGAGTCCATCCCCCGCCCCCTCGCCCCCAACAATTATCACTGCCTTACTTCATAGGACCCGACAGCTTACAGAGGGCTTTCATATACCCACGGTCTCATTTGCACCACATTCAAAAAGCAGACTTAGCCTTCTGCTATTCTTTAGGTAAAACTCATTCAATGACCCAACCCCCACCCAACCTCCTCGGAATTGTCACTGCTGTGGAAACATCACAGTTCCACGCCTACAGCTTCGGGCAGCGAGGCGGCCCCGTAAATAATAAACTGAAGCATTATCTTCCCAAGAAGTGAAATGGTTAAAACAAATCAACCGACAAACAAAACATGTGAAAAATTTTGATTGTTCCAATATGGATATGGAATTGTTTTCCTTCAACAAAAGGCCTAGAACCAAGTTCTTAATTCAAACCTTTAAAAGACTTGGAATTAAAATGAAGTTCATTTATATTTAAATATGAAATATTAGTATTAATTAAGCTTATACTTAAAAAAGAATGAGGCTTGCATTTCCCCCCCCTCATACACGGATGTCCAGTGTCGGTAAGCACAGTCTATTTTAAACAAATACTGTAATATAAAGCCGGGCACAGTAACACTTACTGAAGGGTGACAGCTAACCTGTGTTCCCAGTGTTTGTTGTTCAGAATTTGATTCTGGGACCCTGAGGATGTTTGAACTAAGTGATGCAAGAGTAAGACTTTACACACCGTTTAATTGAAATTCTTATTTTACTTATTTTCCCCCAAGAAATGTGTAGCAGATTGTTGTAGACAAATTCTTTACAGAGAGCTATTAACCACATTTTAAATAATGTTCTTCTTAGCCTTTATGTTAAATGTTTGCATAAAAAAAAAAGCTGAAGGTATTGGGACTGGCCTCCCGGGCTAACTGTCCAGAGATGTAAGCTCCCTTCCCATAAATGACTCTTCCTGGGATGAGACCTCTAAGACACGGACTACATTTCCCAGAACCTTTTGCATGTAGTACACACATTTGACTGAGCTCTGGGCCAGAGAATGTGAGTCGAAGTGATTGCTCTTCTAGTCCTGATGCATAAGAAAGCTCCCCTGGGACCCTCCATCCTCTCTAGCCCACAATCTGCCAGCTGATGCCCAGTCCCATCTTGGAAGCCCCTCATCAACCCTCCCCTCAGCACCCCTAACTGGATTTAAGTTAATCAAGAGATAATTTTCAAATGTATTAACCTAGTAACTGACATTTATGGTTACCACAAGTACTCCGTTGGGGAAACCAATGAGTAAACATGCTCATTCAGCAAAAATGAGGCCTGTTCCTATAACATTTGCATATAATAACAAACTGAAATCAGGTGTAGCAGTATTGTGGCCTACAGAAGACTGAGCTTTGGTTTAAAGTGCCTGTGACACACTGGTGAGTGCTGCCCTGCGGTCGGCAATACAGGAACCAGCTGAGCAACTTTGCAGGGACACAGTCTTGGCCACCAGTCTTCTAACATGAGGAATTTAGCACAATCACGCAATACTGGACTAAACTATTTACTGGGCTCACATACAGGCTGAGCTTGTTTCAGTGTTAAATGGGAAAAGACAGTGGGGCTCTCAAAATGGCTTGGTTGAGTTTCCTTTTATTGAGTTTGCGTAGTCTTCATTGCATAGTTAACAGCTCAGGCACTTGAAAACTTGAGGCATGTGAATCAAAGCTAAACAGAAAAGAGTGAGCAAAAAGTCTCTATTGGCCTCCTCTACAAGGCATTTCCACTAACGTAAAATCATTTAATCCTTTCAACTCGTGAAGTAGCAATAATTATCATGTATGATTTCACATTTGGAAACTCACACAACACCAAGAAGTTAAATAATTGAATCAAAGCTATTGAATTTTAACTCAAGTTTGCGTAACTCAAAAATATGTGACCCTCCCTGCATCTATTGCATGTCTATAAAAACACACACTGAACTAGCATTTATCGGGTAACGGCTCTGTGTCGAGCATCGCTATCAATAGCTAGCATGGATTAATTTATATGACCCTCACGAAAACCCTATGAGGCAGATACTACTATTATTTCTATTTTATAGCTTAACAAGATAAGGTACAGAGCATTTGAATAACTTGCTTCAAGTTACAGCTTGTAAGTGGTGAACTTCATAGTTAGGTCCTAGAACCCACATTTGCAACCACTGATCTATGTATAAAAAGCCTCTAGTCTCTCCGCTCAATGATACAAGTGAGAGACTTAAAGGTTAAATGGCTTGGTTCTCCCAGACGGTAAACAGCAGCATCAATAACAGAGCAAACCTAAGGCCTGCCATGTGTCAGTACAGGGCTATCAGTATGCATTCTTAGTGGCTGGAAACCTAGAAGTAAATCAGACATGATCACTGTTCATAGATAATACTTAAAGGTTTTGATGATGAATCGCCTCATATTAGAACCACCTAAAGAACTAAAAAGAGGATCATCTAAAATTAAAAAATTCTATCACACAATAAAATAGTAGTTGGAACTAAGGAAGAAGGAGGAGGCACAAAGAAACCTTCTAGAAGGTGGGCAATGTTATATTATACTTCTTGACCTGGTGTTCGCCTTAATAACTGATTGACTATATGCATGAACCTTGCCCACTTTTCTGATGCATATATATTTTATAATAAAGTTATTAAGAACAAATGAAAATATTAACTAGGAGTGTTAAAATTATTTTAGAAAGGCCATCCAAAATATTTAGTTAATACCCTGGGTATAGCTCTAAAGGTACCAATAAAAGATCAGAGTTTTCATAAATTAGGGCTTTCTCTGGTGAACATATTTAATCATGATGTACAGCAATCCCTGCTCCCTGTAGTAAAAAAAAAAAAAATCATTACATAAAGTCCTATTTTATTTTTTTAAATAGCTACTCTCTTGAGTTAGTGTTACTACATGAACAGCCAGACTATCAGTTGTGGAATTAAAAGTGAGTGGCAGTTTAACTGAAAACCAAGAGCCACGTGCCCGGGAATGAAGTGGGGATGATTTAAGAAGTACCCACGTGTCCCTGATGCAGCACAAGTGTGTATTCTGTTTTGTCTGAGAGCTGCTTGCTTTACTGTCTGCTCGCTCCCTAAGAAACCTGTTGCCAGGCTCTGACGAGGAGAGCCTGGCCCGGGCCAACAGAAACGGGGCAGGGATCCAGTGTGTACTTCCTGTTAAATAAGAATACAGTTTTGAGCAAACAGGAAAACAAGCTTTTCCCACTAGAAGGCAATTTGTAAGGATTAGCCTGAACAAGACAACTGCTCGAAGATAAGAAAATGGAGCCCAGCCAGCAACCACAGAAAAATGAAATATATATATATATATTATATATATTCTCTCTGAATGCCTCTAGGAAGAGGAATCTTCTCATTGCACCGCAGCAGGTTGAAAAGTATCTAGTATTAAGTCTTCATTGAAATTATTTTCCATGTGGCTGAGTGAGACAGGACGAAGAGAGCTTCTGTGACCAACAGGGCCTTCCTGAAATAATCTAGAATATGGAGTATGGTGTGAAGGCAAGGTTCTCTTCCGCTGAGCAGAAGTAACAGCACAGAGAGCAGAATAGGGTTATGGCTGTTCTTTAAGCTGTCAACTCCCCTGGAGAGCTTCAGGCATTCCAAATCTGGAAAATAAAGGCTGTGCTTTGGGCTTCAGGTCCTCTTTGTTACTCAGACAACTGCTAATCGCCCTGCTGTGTGAGGAACCCGGAGACAATGCTGTAACATTTAGCTTTCTGACATCCAAAGCGTCTAGATCGGTCCCCAATTAAAGATGTATTAATCACAGAGACTCTAAAAGCCTGGATGATAGATGCGCCCGGTAAATCTCTGCTTCTTGCCTTTTTACTTTCACACTCAGGTTGCTCCACTTAGAGGCAGAAATGCTTAAGAGCCTGCTCCAGAAACTGATCAAAAAACCTTGTTCATTACTTTCTAGGAGATGCTTGACAATTTCCTACCCCGGAAAAGCCTTTCAGAAAGAGGTGAGGCATTGATCATTCCACTGAAAGAGCCTGTCTGCTTCAATAAATAGATCCCACGTGGCTGTTGTCATCTTTACTTTTTAAGTGTGATAACTAATTTAAGAGTGTGGTTTTGCCACTGGCTACAAAGACACCCAAATCATCCATGGAGTAAAGAAAAATTTTATTAAGTACACCTGGAAAACTTCAGGGGACAAAATATTAATCATACTAATATGCTACCAATAATCTCCTCCAAAACAAGCCAATCACCTTCAGGACATGTCCCCAAGTGAGAGTGAGTAAAGGTAAGACTTATTCTGGAGTCACATGCCTGGGACAACAAAAAAGTACCTCCAACTGAAGTTCCTTCAAGTCCGTATTTTGAAATTTATGTTAATAAGAGTCTCAAAGTTAGTTTTTCATATTGGTCTCCATTTTATAAGGGCGTTGAAAATAGCCTTATTAAATCCTCCATCAAAGAGTATCACTCATAACTTATTCATAGCTATGACCTGGTAATCAACCTCAAAACAAAGAAAAAATTAAAAAATAAAAGCAGATAGCCTGACTGATATTATCATAGAAGCCCAGAATCCAATTTTCTACCCCTCCTATATATAATTTTCACAGAAGGCATCTAATCACTATAACACAAAATAAAGCAGAAAGCCTCAACCTGTGATGCTTATGTAATCTCAGAAAAGCAGCATTAGCCATTCTGAGATATTGAAAATCTTTTGAAATTAGATTTCTTTCTTCCTTTCTTTTTAATTTCTAAGGTTAATGGAATCCATGACAGACAGGATAATATTTGCAAGGTGCTAGGTTGGTGCCAGCACAGGTTGCCGAGTTCCTTGGCTTTCAATGGAACCTGAATAATCCCTTATCGTGAATAACTCCTTCCCATCACCATCACAGAGATGGGCCCCTGTCTTCTGAGTTGAAAGACTAGGAAGTCAATTAGTGTCACTTATGATGTGAACACCTGTCGACTAAGACCTGGACCAAGCCCAATTCCATTACTGTAGCCTCTCGAAGGCTGCCAGATGGTTGGGTCTTGGACCACTTATGATGGAGTCCAGATTCAAGGAAGTGACCTAAGGACAGAAAGGTCCAGAGTCCCATTAGTCATCTCCTGAGCCATCCAATTCCCCATCACGTATGCAGTTGGAACAGGATAGCTATTTTTCCTAATGGTCCTTTAAAAAGACCACATGAGCGGCCCAGAAACAGTCATGGTATCCATAACCTGAGGATACAAGCTGCTTAACTTGTAAGCACTTTCACCGGCCATTGTAATTGTTATCTCGAAAAACTACTTTTGAGTTACTCAATTTTTCTTATTTCAGTTTGAAACGCATAAACAGAATAGAAGGGAAAAAAACAGAAATGAAGAATGTCTGACAAAGAATAAAGTGGAACATGAAATTACAGGCTGCAGATGAACACTGACAGGTTGGGATAGGTAGAGGGAGCATCTCAATATAGTGTTAGTTGCAAATCTATGTGTTCTACGCGACTCAGGATTTTTCCCAGCTCCAATGTTGCTTGGCATAAAAAATAATGACTAAAAACGTTGAGAAGTGATGGCCACGGATGATAAAGTAGAATGCTACAAGTGGAAGACATGAGGAGAGTGAGAGAGACACCATTTGGCTGAAGCAGACTGTCCCTTTTAATCCCAGTTTGGTTTCACTGCATAGAAGTCTGGGAAAGTTCCAAACATAAGGTATCAAAATATTTAGGGGACCATAGAATGCTGAGAAGCTGGGTTTTAGTACTACCTAAGGAAGCCTTCGTTTTATTTGTAGCCAAGTATTTCCTGTCCAGTTTCTTCCTTACTACATAGACAAGCACAAAGGAGTGACTGGTGAGTGGAGGGAAGAGATAGAAAGACCTCTGGGTTAAACTGAAACCAGCACATTTTGAAAATGCTTCATATACAAATGGTCACCACATGCTAGGCTCTCAAGAATGTGGCCATGAAATGATACTCTTGCAGGCCTCCTATTTGAAACTCGATCTTTTTGGCAATTCTCTTAAAAGCTATGATAGAGGTTAGGAGAAGGGGCATAATTTATGACAAGGGATTTTAAGCTTGGGAATTTGCAGCCATAGGATTATTATTATTGTTTTTTTTATTTTGGGGTGTCAGCCAGATACATAAATTGCCTGTGCCAGATCCTTTAAACTCCTACAGGCATGGTAAGACCGAGGCCAAAACAACAGAGCTATTAAATTGTAAAATATTATTAAAGCCAATAGATGTCTCCAACCGGATCTGTGTTTGAGAATTTTGTAGTCATGAAGAATAACAAAGAATGTATTAGGAAAATGATAACCTTTTAGGACTTGGTTGGTTTTTTTTTAACTAGGAAATTCACAATGTCTCACGGGGGGCCTCTCTTTAACACAAGTTGGTGAAGTGTGAAATTCAGTATTAACTGGCTCCACCCCAGAGGCAATTTGTAAATACCAGAAGGACCTCAGAGAAACATCTCAGGAAGAAATAGTCCCCCAGTATGGTCTCCAAAAAGACACTGGAGCAGGGCTTCAGCACACAATGGGCAGTGTTATGGAAGTATTTTGTGTGTTTTCTGAAACAGGAAGGCAGCAAGAGGTGGAGAAAAGGAGAAAATGCTCCCATCCAAAGAACATGTACAGTCAAAGTCATACCCTTGAAGAGTTAACAGTTATATTTAAAGGGCCTCGCATCTAGCTCTAGGGTTCTTCCCAAACAATACACTTTACATTGTATGAATATTCCTTAACTAATGACTAGCTTCTTAGAGCCCCACCTGTATTAGCTGACTACTCAGCATTGGTGTCTACAATAAGGTCTGTGTACACAATGTGTGGTTTTTAAATTCTATGGCCACTGTTCCTGGTTAGAAAAAGATACTCTACATTTTCACAAGGGAGAGATTTGGCTAATGTTTTGTACTCTTTACTTTCAATGGAAAACAAAGCAACTAGAATCCCAATTACATACTGTAATGACAATTTCTCTCCTGTTTTAAATGGGGAGACATAAGATAATGTTAGCTCCAAGAATTCCAAAGCCAAAAGCCTCCTCTTAGAAGTTTCCTAAAATCACACTCTCCTGGATCCCTGTAGGACTAGGATTAGATTCAGGGGAATTCCACACAGGGAAGGGTTCCACCAGTAACTCTTAGAATTCTCTCCAATTTTCAGGTTTAAAAAAAAAATGTCCTTGATTAGCTTGGAGACTGGAAGGAGCACTTGATTAGGCACTCAGCCTGTTGCATATTCAAAATCACTGTCTGTGTGTTGTGACTCTGGACTTGATAAAGGAACATGGAGGAATTTGTGCTCTCTTCCACCTTCACACTTATTATGCTCAAAATACACACTAATTATATTAAAGAAAAAATAGGGTTGATTCCGAAAGCAGATTTACAGCTTGCAGTATGTTATCTAGACAACTCCAGCTCCCCAGGGAACCATTGTGAGCTTGCCCTTTTCAGGGTTTGTTCTAAGGGATGGATATTGTCCAAGTTCGTTACATACAATGAACCTGTTGGTGGCAGGTCCCTAGTTAGCACCCACTGAGAAGCTGAAGCTACATGTTTAAGTCTTGTTTGTAGTCACTGGTCATTCACAGAACTTCCTAAATATGATCTAATTTTTAATAACCTACTTCCAGCCTTCATCAAAGAGGTTTTTTTTTTGACAGTGAGAACCAAATTGCCTGAGAAATTCATGGACATAGATTATAATTTGGAAGATGTCAGGCAGAAGAAAGTGGTCCACCCTTCTTCTTCTTCTGTCCTCCTCTCCTTTCAAGAATGATAGCAAAATAGAACAAGCATGTCAAATCATCACCATTTTACCCATAAGATAGTTTAAATAGATTACGTTTTAGAAAGGAGCCCTTGTGCTTTGTCATAACAAAAAATAGAAGATGGTCAGAAAGGCCACAGTAAAGTTCCGTCAGGGTGGATGGACTGACCAATTTTTCAAAAGAGAGAAAGAAGAAATTGAATATACGATTTGTTTCTGCCTGACCAGGCAGTGGTGCAGTGAATAGAGCATCGGACTGGGATGTGGAAGACCCACGCTCGAGACCCCAAGGTCGCTAGCTTGAGCGCGAGCCCATCTGGCTTGAGCAAAGAGTTCTCCCGCTTGGACCCAATATCACTGGCTCCAGCAAGGGGTTGCTCGGTCTGCTGAAGGCCCGCGGTCAAGGCACATGTGAGATAGCAATCAATGCACAACTAAGGTGTTGCAACGGCAACAAAAAATTAATGATTGATGCTTCTCATCTCTCTCTGTTCCTGTCTGTCTGTCCCTATCTATCCCTCTCTCTGATTCTCTCTCTGTCTGTGTAAAAAAGAAAGAAAAAGATTTGTTTCCTGAGCTATGTGTCTACACCAGCAGCCATTTTGCTGACTGTTCAGCCCTATTCCCACAGCACTCTGGGTACTGACTTCTGTGTGGGACCAAATCATTAGTGACATTTCCCATTGAAAGCCACAAAATTCACCAGGCATGAGACCACACTGATGTCTGGCTTCATCTCTATTCTTCTGTTATTTCAGTTTTGAGGCAGCCTAGGAAAAATTTTTCATTCTTCTGGCACAGAAAATAATGAAAAGTGTGTGGGGGGGGGAAGGGGGTTGGGATAAAGGTAGACACTAGGGGAAGACTCACTTAAAAAGAGATATCTTTAATGCTGCTGGATAGAGCTAAGTCTTGCTTCTCCTGATAGATTACAATACAAAACAAAACAGAACAAAAAAACACAAATCTCTACCTGACAACAACTCGCAGAATACCCTCTTCCTGTCTACACACAGGACAACAGCCCAGGGATGCCAACGTTCAGAGAAAGCTCTGTATATTGGGGTGACAGGACAAGCATTTTAATTAATGCCTGTAGATTTACGACCTTTCAATGCAGGATCCGTCCTGCAGCCTGGCTCTTGGTTTTCCTGGTGTTTCAAGGGAAAAAACTATTTAAAGACATCAGTAGGGGGTTAATGGGAGCTTTGATAAAGTTTCTCTGGATCTTTTTATTGATGCTCAATTGCAAGCTGGAGTCTAGAGTCTCTTCTGGTTCCTCTGAGGAGCCGGTAATTAATTTAGCCTGTTGGAGTGACAGCTCGACTACTTAGAAGCCATCTAAAGCCTTTGCTTGCCTAGCCTGCTCGTTTCTCATCTCAGTCGGGTACTTATTTCTCAAATCCCTTGATGGCTTCCCCAGAGGGTGTAAGAGTTGGCAGTAGCCTTCGAAGTAACAAGCACAACTCTGAGAAATAAAGAAACAAAAAACAAATCAGAATTAGACTGTCAAGTGTTTAGAGTGAATTGGGTTTCTTTTTCTCCCAAATGAACATGTGTGCATATTTATGTAGGAGTGAGGAGGAAGACAGAGGCAGGAAAAATAGTGTTCCCCGTCCTGGGTGTATAAATAAAACTTTCATTTTTCTGGAGTGAAATATTCTCATCTTAAAAAGAAACGTAACCCATTTTTGATTTATATGCAATAATTACTGCCGGGCTCTAAAGACATTTGTCTATGCTGCTCAGTCAACCTTGAAGCTGGGTAATTTAGCAGGTCCTTTTGGAAGGCTTTTATTTCTTTCTCCGCACCAGGACTAGTGGCACCCATCCCGAATACAAATTCACCAACCCCTGGTGCCACACGACAGAAGCCGTACCACTGTATCTGAATAGGTGTCTATTATCCTTCATTATGATCGTAATTAGTGAAAACGCAGAATAATTATAAGGGTGGTCACAGTATTCCATAAACATAAAATGACTTGATGTATAATGCTAGAATCAAGAGACGGCTCCCTTTTAAAAATTGTACGTGTTTTTAAAATATACATTTCCTAGGCATGGTGAACGGTACCAGGAGTCCTTGGCGGGATGAGAGCTGTCAATGAGAAAACCACAGCCGCGCCTCTCTGAAGCCCATTGTGTGTTTACTCAGGCACAGAAAGGACTTTCAAGCTGGCTTCTACTTAAGAGAACTGTCTCAGCAATTACTCACCAACTAGAGTTGGCCCTTGAACAATGTAAGGGAGGTTAGGGGCGCTGGCCAACCACTCAGTCAAAAATCCACTTGTAACTTATGACTCCTCCAGACTTAACTAACAGCCTACAATTTGTCAGAAGTCTTACCAATAACATATGTATATGTTATATGTATTATAGACTATGTTATTACAAGAAAGTTAGCTAGAAAAAAATGTTACTAAGAACATCATGAGAAAGAAAAATATATCTTTATAGAATTTATGGGGGGGGGGATCCTCATATAAGTGGACCCATGCAGTTCAAACCTGTGTGGTTCGAGAGTCAACTGTTCTGAGAACGCACACACAACTTTTCAACAAAACCTCTCAACAAAGTTGCTTTACAATTTGTTTGACAGATTTTGAAATGTCTAGAAAGATCTCTAACTTAGAGATTTCACTAATTTGATCATGTGTTTTTCCTTGAAATTTCTTAGGAATAAGAAAATAAATAACATGATTTACTTAAGATCAAAGGCCAATGAGGAATCATCTCAGTGAGGAGACACAGAGAAGGACAGTCCATATTATGAATTATTTAAAAAATTAAATTATTGCCAGCATCTTGGAACCAAACAACAGTGAGTGCTAAGAGGAAAAGATTTCAAGAGAATCAGAATAGGCAAGCATGTTCAATGGGGTGCACTGAACTCGGTTCGTGGGGGAAAAGTGGTACAAGAAAGCCAAGGCATGTTGGAAATCCTCATGTTTCTTGTGAAGTCTTGTTCACATACTCAAAACATCCAAAATATTGAGGGGGGTGCCAAATATCAAAATTATTTTAACTGTAAGTAACCTATATGTTGGTCCACCATATCCTCTGCTGAGCCGTCTCTGACCTATGACAGCGACAGTCCATGATATTTTCAACCTCCTTTTTGACTGGCCCTCTTTCTTGGTTTATTATCCCTCCCCAAATCTCTGGTCTTCATTTGATGGATGCAGTTTTGTGGTTTCCTTATTTTTAATTAAATTTATTTGGGTGACATTGGTTGATAAAATTACATAGGCTTCAAGTGTACAATTCCATAACATACCACCTATATATTGTATTGTGTGTTCACCACCCTAAGCCAAGTCTCCTTCTGTCACTATCTAACCCCCTTCACCCTCTTCTACCTCACCTGACCCCCCTTTATCCTCTCATAATCACCATACTGTTGTTGGTGTCTTTAAATCACCCTAACATTGTCTAAGCTTCAGACTTCACAAAACGTGGAGCCACAGGCTTACTGTGCATTATCTAACCATTGCTCTAAGATACTTTCCTTTCTCTCTCCATCTCCTAGAAGCTTTCCTCTTCCTGTCTAGAAGACAGGTAGCAATTATACCCCATGGGGATGAGAAGTCCCACTGCTCTCCATTATCTCACTCAAATAACATAATAGGTCTAATTAAAAGATGGCAGAGAGGGAGAGAATGGGCACTTACCAGTTGAGCAGTAAAAGACAGTATGCCTCTTGTACTTGGTTATTTTCTTTTCTCTACTCATTATATTGGTTATGTTAAATTTATCATTACTTAAAAGAGTTCACTGAGTGTTTCTACCGTAAATAAATGGGCTAAGGCAACAAAGAGGTTCCGAACATCTACATGTGCCATGTGGGGCATCAAGACGCAGCGTCCTGTCGTGTCATTGTCACCCTGCTATTTCCTGGCAGTTTTTAAACATTGTCTATCCTAGAGAACCAGGCCAGTCGAACAAGCAGCACTCCTTCAGCTGATGGCAAAGCAACTCGGAGTCTTCACAAGAGGTTCCAAAGGGCCCTTTATAAACTGTCTGTGCGAGAGCACTAGGTCCCAAGCACAGAGCAGGGGAACCAAGCCACAACCCGTGAATGATAGAACCCTTAGAAGGTGGACATTGCTATAAAGTCACAGGTTCTGGTTTTTAAACATATCACTAGAGCAGAGTTTCTCACTCCTGGTAGCACAGAAATTTTGAACCAGATAATTCCTTATGGGGTGGTGGAGGCTGCCCTGTGTATTATAGGATGTTGAGCAGTATCCCTGGACCTGACACACTAGATGCCATAGCATGTGCCCTCCTCCCAACTGGGACAACCAGAAACGTCCCCAGACATTTTTCTGGGGAGGGGTCTGAAATAACTATACTAGACATACAGCTAGCTTACTGTTTTGCCCTTTGAAGTAGATACTTTGTTTAGCGGGGTGGGGTTTAAACAGGTGAAGGGAAGGCAGGATTCAGATGCATTCTGATAATTCTGAAGAAGCAGTTTTGCAATTTCTCTCACTCTTTGACTTGCCTTTAGAGCCAGTATCTGAACATGGTGGGAAAATAAACTTACTTCTTCATGCTCATAGTTCATGACTATGTTCTTGGAATCACAGAATTCTAGGGCTGGGAAAGGTCTTAGAGATCAGCTATATTCAAATGATTATGTAACCCATCAACTGTTTCAACTCCTGCACACTCAGAGTTTTCAAGGTGGTTTTATTAGGACACCTCAGCTGTGCTAAAGAGAGACTAGCAGATATGTTTCTCTGGGTACCTGGAATAGTGTCATGCGCAAAATAAAAGTCAAAAATCACTGCCCTTGGGTGCCATTCTTGGTGACCATAGAACACCAGCCATGGTGGTTCATAATGATTTCAAATAACACAGCCTAAGGAATGGTCCGGCTCCATAACTGGAGGGGGGGGGGGCGCGGACCAGGGCACTTTGTGAAAATGGGCCCAGGGAGGGATATTACAATCCGCTGGTGGCCATCACAGCATTTTTAGCAAAAATATTCACAGTTCTGTTGCTTGACCAGGAAAACCTTGTTTCATTCATACCGCGTTTCTCTCTGCCAGTGACACATTCTGCATTTATTTGTCTGAGATGGTCCACTTAAGGAAGAGTAAACCGAAGGAGAGCCATCGAGAAAACGAATCACCCAGCGATCTGCTTATTCATTTTCTATAAACATCATCGCGGTTCGTTGGAGGATAGATGACGGCGACAGGGAGGTAGGAGTTTCCAAGGGGAATCTCACTCTTCCTTTTGGGACTGTAGTGTCGGGAAGTAATTTCAATGAGGACCTCTGTTCTCCTGGTCTGATGTTTCCCTACAGGGCAACTTCAGCCAGAGCTCCCAGCTCTCACCCTCTTCCCACCTTTCCTTCCTTGCTCTTGCCATGAAAGTGAGGATGGGGCAAGTCGTCTCATGAAGGGAATTTGGGAGAAGAACAGTGTCTTAGCCCAACCCTGTCTGCTCTCTCGTACCTGCCTAACTGCACAGAACGTCCGTTTGGACATACCTAAGGGCACAAGTTTTATGTTGCATGGAACCTTCAATCAGCCAGGTGGGCCAGCCTGTCCCTGAGTGACACTAGGTAAGTGTCACAAAAGCCAGCCCTTTTGGCCACAGATATAAAACGGTCATCCTTCTATCAGGTGGTCAGCAACAAAACTGACATTCTGCATTCCTTTGTCTTGATTTCTGGGTTAATTGGTTTTGATCTCAGGAGGGGAGGGGAAAAAAAAGGTGTCAACAGCCCCTAAGACATCACAAGGAGATTTAGGCTAGAATGGCTTAAATAACCATGGGAGAAGGCAGGCCCACTCACACCATAGTGTGCAAAGAAAGGATCAAAGCCCGGTCAGAGTTGCACCTCAACGCCCAGCATCTGTTCTCACCAATGGGAAGAACACCAGGCTGTACATAGGAATGCATTCAATCATCTAATAATCTAGAAGAAGGAAGCAGGGCTCTCCCTGGTCTCAAGTGGCACCAGCTCTGACATTAGCGTGGCTGCTGTTTCACCCTCTTGGAGCTGTTCACTGAGGGTCCCAAAGATGGCGATGATAAAACCAAGAATTTTAGAAGGTTTTGTGTTTGTATGCTCTTCACGGTGTTCCTGATGAAACAAAGAACCCTGTGGAAACAATGCAAAAAGTGGAGAGAGAGCCACGGAATGTTGTGGCCTCCAGATTGTAAATGCTAACATCCATTTGTTCTGTGCATTCCTTACAGAGTGAGACATCCTTGCTTATAAAGGTCCCAAAGGAGTTTAATTTAATGAAATGGTAGGACCAGCTACAATTAGAATATAATTGTGTGCATGTAAATATGCTTAGGGGAGCTTTGATAGACTTTAACGTTGCTACATTCACCCAGAATTTCGGTCGACATTATTAATCTGCCCTAATATGAAGAAAGGGTTTGTTAATCAAAGATAAACTACCCCAATGAGTTTGAATTAGTGAACTCCAAATTATGGCGGGATAATGAGGCGGCATTGTACACATATACAAGTCCACTAGGCGAGAGCTTTCTGGCTGGCCACATAGGAGGTCTCCTTATTGAAAGATTTATTTTTAATTTTGAACAGCTTCCCAGCATTACCCTTCATGAAAATTAAAATAAGGAGCTGGAATTCTGTCCTATTCAGCTAAGTTCCTGGCAGGGCTGTTCGCCGTGGCAAAGAAAACCAACTCGCCATGTCACAGGAATTCCCTGTCCACCTTTCTCTTACTTTGAAAAGAATTACGCCCGCATATTTAATAAAACTTTGATGTTTTTCTGCCCTCTTTGTAGGGGGAGGATCTTTTAGCCTGTCCTGTTTCACTCCTTGCACCTTCTGGCCCAGTGGGAGTTGACATAATCCTCTGGCTTGAATCCTTAGCTATACAGAAGAGTCGTAGAAGTTTCTCCACAAAATCTGTGGGAGCCAAGCCTGTCTTCAGCACATCACTCAGAGGCTGTTCTCTGCCAAGGACAATGACTTCAGCTGTACACCGAAGCCCCGAAACCTCCATTCCTAGTTCGAATGCAGTTGAGAACACGAAAAAGTGCTGGGTTTTGAGGAAAGCTGAAAAGGCACTTCAGGGGTGAGCATGCCGTAGTTTTTGCTCCATAAGACGCACTTTTTCCCCCTCCAAAAGTGGAGGGGAAAGTGCCCGTGTGTCTTATGGAGTGAAAAATACATTTTTATTAAATATTTTAATATACCATTTGGTTCAGAATATTCTTTTTTTTAATTTTCCTCCTTAAAATCCTAAATGTGTCTTATGGTCAAGTGTGTCCTATGGTCAGGTGCGTCTTATGGAACGAAAAATACTGAAAGTGTATTGAGCAGATCACAGATCGAATTCTCGAGGGAGTGCAAAGATCGCTCAGCCTCTTGTTGGCTCCTTCCAACCCAGAGACGCCCACAACATCGATGCATTTCCCAGGATCAACGGGCGGCGTTTCCACTGCAGCCTTCCAAGAAAACTAATCAAAGACTGGCAGTCACAGAGTACTCGTGATGCTATCACAACCTCCTAAATCATACTGATCTTTATGGAAAAATAAAACCGATGACCACTAACAGTGTTCACAATCTGAACGTGCAGAAATAAAAGACAAAAGCATAACCAGATGCTCTCTTCACACCCACATATTTTCTTTTCTTTTTTTTTTACAGGGACAGAGAGAGAGTCAGAGAGAGGGATAGATAGGGACAGACAGACAGGAAGAGAGGTGAGAAGCATCAATCATCATTTTTTCATTGTGACACCTTAGTTGTTCATTGATTGCTTTCTCATATGTGCCTTGTCTGTGGGCCTTGAGCAGACTGAGTAACCCCTTGCTCGAGCCAGCAACCTTGGGTCCAAGCTGGTGAGCTTTTTTTTTGCTCAAGCCAGATGAGCCCGCGCTCAAGCTGGCGACCTTGGGGTCCCGACCCCGGATCCTCCTCATCCCAGTCCAATGCCCTATCCACTGCGCCACCGCCCAGTCAGGCACCACATATTTTCAAAGACTGGTCACCTTAGTATCACTGAAGCTGATTTCCAGAAAACTGGCCATTCTAGTTCCAGCTCAAAATCTTCTCCCCAAGTCTTAATTTTTTATTTATTATAGAGAGTTCTGAAGAAAGTGGAGAAATAATGGCTTTGGATGGGGACACTGGAATACTTTTCACTATAGATCAATTAGTATGGACAAATTTTACCTAACTATTGAGTGCGCTTACAAAAACACACATTTAAGAGAAAAGTGCAAGAAGAAGTGATAGGATTATGGGCAATTTATAATCCTTTACCAGCAAAGTTTGTTGTTCTGAAGAGCCTCCCAAAAAGATAAACCACAGTCCTTTCTCCTGCTCCCTTTAACTTTCCAGAAAAAGGTTAGCAGGGGGCCGGCAATCAGAAACATGTGAGGGAAATCCAGAATGGAAAATTAGCATGAGAAAGCGTGGAAACTTTTCCAGGGGAGGAAAGGGAATGAGAGGATCGGGAGCTGGAGCCTAAAAATCTGGATTCCACTTTGCACCGTGACATATCTGATAGTCAAGATGTTGTAACAGTTCCGCAATTAACTCAGCAGAAGCGCATCATGAACAGGAAATGTTTTCTAGTCATCTTGATTACAAGAGGAAGGTAATGTAGGAAATTGAGTAAATTAGCTCTCTTCCCCCACGTGTCAATTGTGGATTCAACTATGAAAGTGGCTGCAAAAATAATACGTGTTTTAAGGAAAATGTCGTCAGATACATGAATAAAGCTGCCCATTAAGACATACATGGTTCACAGGTTTACGGGGTGGTTCTGATAGATGCACGTCAGTTACTTTTTAAATTTTGAGATAAAAAACAAGATCAAAACTACAGCTGTGAATGCCCCTGCTGGAATATCCAGCAGCTATGAACATACCAACACAGATTTGTGAAAATCAATTTTGTAATCCTGAATAACCTGTAAATGCACTGACGTCCAACCACAGACCTGGTGATTAAAATGACCATCGTGAATCCCTTACCAGAGAAGTCCAGCATGGAGTGACCCAGATCACTGGACTGTTATCTGGTTTCAATCACAATCTTGGCCTTCGTTTAATCTCTCTACGCCCGTATAGGGCATGCTCTGCTGTTGATGTCCAAAAAGATATGTATCTGCTGAATGAATAAATGTCCCTCTGTCTTTTGTATTACAACCCAGCTCACAGGTTTATAATTAGATCCATGTAGTTCTGTTTTCATTGCAGAACTTCAGTATCATTCATAGATATCAACACAAGCCCTTTTTCTACATACATTTAGATCACACAGTAAAACGGATCCGATTCCTACCTGCTTGGTTGGTTGTCACAGTGACAGACACTGACTGGTCCGGGCTAGGGTTATACTTGGACACTCCATTCACCGCCCAGATTTCAAATGTGTAATTGGTATGAGCCAGGAGGTCAGTGATGGAGACTTTGGTGGTCTTCAGGCCATTCTGCTGCGGAGTGTAGTGGACCCCACTTCCACAGGGTCGGCACTTGCTGGGATCACCAGACCCACACTTCTTGCACACCACATTGTAGGAAATGTCCTGGCGGCCACCTGTGTTCTGAGGGCTGCTCCATTCCAAGTTCACCGACGTCTCATTGACATTTGAAATCAAATTCAGGGGAGCGGATGGTGGACCTAAAGAAATTAAAAAAATGTATACCATCACACCACGAACTGAAACAAACACTTTGGAATCTCAGTACAGATAATTCCCTGCATCTATAAGAGCTGAGATAGGCCCATTTGGCAAAGGAAGCAAAGAGCCAATCAAGTTAGCAAGATCTTTAAAATGAACTATAGGATAGAAGACGGTAGGTGTTTGAGTGTGGTTTTCCTATGTGTGCAAACAAATGTAGCCATGCTTGCCCCTCTGAGATGTGAGGCTGCTCTTCCTCAGATGAGCTCCACGTCCAGGCTTCCTCTCTGACGTGTACAGGAAAGAGTTACAGCTTGTGTGGACCTTATCTGAAAAATGGGTATGCAAATGTGACTTTAGTACCCAGAGCTGTCTCAGGACTCTGCTAAATGAAGAGTCATATACCACTTTGGAAGATAAATGATAATTTCTAAGTAGAGTGTGTCATCAATATGGAATAAAATTAACTGATCTGTAGATACACCACTTCAGTTCAACATGGCAGGTGAGGATTACACTGTTTACAGGTAATCAGTAACAACTGGTTCAACCTGGTTGCAGACATGGGGAAGGAAGGTACTGCTGTTGAAATATCTCAACACGAGGCAGAGCTATTGCACCAGTGGTTCTTAACCTGGGTTCTATCGAACCCTAGGGGTTCGATGAGTCGGTCTCAGGGGTTCGGAGAAGCCTCTGCTGCGGAGGCCAGAATAAAGTAATACCGTAATTTGTTGTGAGTTCATGCACTTTGTTGGTTTTGTTCTTTGAGCAAGGTGATGTTCATGCATGGCTCATTTTGTGCACCAGTAAAAAAACATATACCTATGTCTTGAATTTGGGGGAAAAAATCATATTTTATTTATCACTAAAGAAGGGTTCAGTGAATGCACATATGAAACTGGTGGGTTGGGTACCTCATAAAAGGTTAAGAACCACTGCATTGCACAGAGGCAGCCAACCCCAGGTGCGGCCCTTGACGTGCATAGGCCCTTTCTTGAATACAGGTATCCCCCACTTTCTGAACGTTTGCTTTATGCCAATTTGCTTTTTATGAAAGACCTACATTAATACCTGTTTTCACTAATCGAAAGAAATCCAGAGATGACTTTTGTATTTACTTATGAAAGAAAAACAGTGACAAGTGAAAACAGTGTTCAGTATTCGCTCTTCAACAAGCCCTTAGAGGTGGTGTGTGCCCCACACGCCAGCCTCCTTCCCTGGGAATGGTGCTCAGCACCGCGGCACCGAGCTGCTTTAGCTGTGAACTGTCTGTCAGCATCTCTGCTTTACCTTGACTGACTCTATACATCCCTTAGCAAGATGTGCCCTAAGGTGCTTGCTTCTTCACTTTCTGCCATGTGGGCCTAAGAAAGGCTCCATAGAAACTCTTTGCTCTCAAGTAGCGGGAGGAACCCGTACTCATTCCCACAGACATCAAAGAATGTCTGAAATACAAATGGTGATGATGGTTATCTCGAAATAGAACAACTGATCCCAACAGATAGTGGTTAATTTAATAAAAGTAGTAATCATCATTATCATCATAATAGAAAAGATGATAGCACCATGATGAACCCTCTTGCTCCTTGCTGTTCAATTAGTCTTTATATGCCAAGAAGTTAGGACACAAACTAATTCAGGGAGAAAAATTAGGGTGGGAGACAAGAGAGGTTCTTTTCCTGGTCTGAGCTGGTGCCAAACGTTTAAAAGACACCTCCACACTCTAAGCAGAAATATTCTTTCAATGTGACTGTTGGAGAGCCCCCCTTTTTTCCCTTCTTCTTTCACATTCTGGTCTTCTAAGAAAAGAGCCAAAGTGAGCTTTAATGAAAGTTGGTGAATTTTTGCCCTCTGTGTCTGTTCGGCTTCTAATTTCTTGGTAATGACTGCTTTGAGGAAAGTAACTGGAGGCCTGCATGAAGTCAGGAGAAGCTTTAGCTCATCGACCACAATGGGATGTCCTCCTCCAGCGTAGCCACTGAGAGAGACCGTAAGAGGTGCCTGACCTAGGGGTCCCATTCAAGAGTTATTCCTTAGCTCATGATGAATGGCTAAAGAATTTTGATGGTAATACTGAATAAGGTTAATCCACTCTCCTTTTCTCTTTGTACAACTTGATGGAAGACTTAATTTTAACAAGGTAAGTGGGTCCTCCCCACATCCCCTTGAGACTAATTATGATCTCTCCCACTCTCCATCCTGTGAAACTTACAGGGAAAACAGTGTAGTTACATTTGTGTCCAAGGTAAGATTACCCAACAGAAATCCCAGGAAAGGAAATACAAATGTCCCCCTTGTTTAAGATTTCAAATTTGTACGCAGAATCCTTAGACTGGAAAATAATAGAGTGAAATAAATGGTTTTTAAATACATGAACAGAGCTCTTTAAAATCAGAGACTCCTAGAACCAGATTGGATGGTAAAGATCATTTGGTCAAATGGCCTTGTTTTAAAGATGCAGAAATTGAGATCCAGGAAGAGGATCTGATGATATGGAAAGTTTGTGCAATCTAATTAGTGACAGAATCTAAAATCCGTAAGTACGAACTCCTGATCTGGGGCTATTTCCACTTCACCATATGGCCTCCATTAAAGGTATAAGAACAGCAAAATCAGCAGTTTCAACCAAAGTTTGAAACAGAAGAGTAGGAAGAGGGAGTGTCTATCTTCAATCCTATTCAGATTCTGTAGATGTTTGTCACCGTGGTGACATCTATTATGAGTTTGCATCTGAAGCTGACCACAGCTTGGTTTATAAAATGGCTCAGCTACCAGTTCTTATGTTGATGCAACTTCCAGTGTTAAATAAGAGTGACTCTCAAATCCATTAACCTCCTTGCCAAGGTTCCTGGTCCACTTTCACATGGGAAAATGTGACACAATGAATCAAGCACCGCAGAAGCAAAAAGTCAGTAATTAGTATGTAGGACGGGGCATGGCAGTGTCTAAACGGAGAAGAAATGGAGCAGAAAACTAAATGGTCACAGGCCTCTGAGATATAACACAGCCACGTGAAAAAAGAAAGAATGCTGCAGGACTTCAAATTGGAGGACTGGCAGGAAAACAAGTGGTAACCAGCCTGGAACAACCATTTTCCCTGGGGAAGAAGACTCGAGCAGATGCTCTAGGAAAGGCAGAAAACTAGGCAAACTCAAGTTCACTGTTGCCTCCATGAGGTTTGGTGAATTGTACTGTTTTCTGTTCTGCTGCCACAGGCAGTAAGGGCTATATGAGCACAGCTGCAGCTTAGGAATTAGACCAGGAGAAAAGTGAGAATGGAGGAAGACAATGTGGAACTGTCCACCCAGGAAGAGTCTCACATTAGCCTGTACATGAAGGGACACATCCTGTATAAATTAACATCATAATGGTGGTTGTATTGTTTCTACGATTGCATTTGTTTTATTGTTGTTGTTTTTAACTTTTGCCAGTTTCCATTTAAAAAGTCTCTTTCTCAGAAAAGAAAAAATTCTCTCCTCAAGATATAAAAAAAAAGTGGGGATTTTAATACCATAAAAAATCAGTCCAGGCACAACAGTTACACTTAACAGCACCTTAAAACAATGACCTGCCGAGATGGCCATACAGAAAGGACACAGTCATTCTGAATAACAGGAGTCCCCTCCATCAATAGAAAACACCCAGAAGGAAGAAAAACTACTTTTAGATTAGCTTTTCTTTTGTTCATGTCCACACTGTATCTGGATATTTAGGAACAATTACCTGTCTGAAAGGTGACCGACTTTCTCATCAGAAATTCGTTTACCTGCAAATAAGTCTCCAATTACAAGTTATCACAAAGAGGAATGAAGGAAATATTTGTTTTAAGTGTCTAGTTTTTATACTGACATCTTATCTACTAAAGAGACACCAGCATCAGGTAGCTTGTGGGTCATTGTGAATATTAGGGTTTTATATTTTCTGAACCTATTCAGTACTGGCCTGAATGTAGGACTCATAGCAATCCTGGTTATGGTATTATGCCACCATTGAGGTCTGGATTTCTATTTCTTATTGTGTTTGGAGCATGGTCCTGCTAATCAGGCATGTATCATGTATCTGTTTCCATCAGCAGTCTGTATGACCCTCCAGAGAACTGATGTCTTCACTTTCCCAGAGTCTACCATGATTCATCATTCAGGACAAGCTCAACAAATATTTGCTGAGTCAACGAATGAGTGAATGACTGCACGGAAAACTAACAAAGGACTCTCATGCATCTCTGCCCAACCACCTGCAGTGTTTCTTCAAATGTGTGAACTAATACTGGTTTCTCTGAGCCAAAGCGGTATTAGTCAGCTTTTCATATACAGATTCATGAGCATTAAGCCCTGTAAAGGAGTATCTCAATGTAACTAGTTAGATTCAATTTCTCTTCTGTAACTTAAAGTCACTTTGGAAAAAGTAGAGACGGCTATATTTACTAGGGGTTACTTCTTTTGGGAGAGATTGTGGGATCATTCATTTATTCAACAGATATTTATTGAGTGTTCAGTATTTGCCTCCTTGATCTAGAAGAGAAAGGGGAGAAATGGATTCATGTTTATTATTTCCTGGGTGGTTGAAGGGAGAAAGCAAAAGACTAGAGAAGCTAAATGTCGATTCCTTGAGCACCTGCAGGCTCTAAGGGCAAGCTCTATATCCTCTCCTATTTTTAGAACTCCCTAACCAACAAGTACGAATGGGAATTTAAAATGTGAACTCCAGGAACTCAAATTTAATTAATTTGGGATTGGTTATTATGTCTTTTCTTTATCTTGACCTTAGGTGATAATAAATTCAGGCATGAAATTACACAAAACTTTATCTCTCTGAGGCCAGTAAATGTTAACATTTTCAAAGGTAGGCTGGCATTTTCCTTATTAGCCTTTATAGAGCTACAATTCTTTTAATTTTATTTTTATCGTCAAAATTAAGACATGCTAAAATACAAATCAATCAAAGGCTGAAGTGTACGTAAGGGAAAATAAATGTCCTTGCTTGACACTTTTTAGTTTATCTATAAAACCCCCTTGGAATTCACATATTAGTCAAAGATTCTTTCTCCACATCCGAGAGTGAGGACGGCATGTTAAACTATTTATATTTCTCATGTTTAAAGTGCCCTTCACACTTTAAATATAATTTCGTGGCAGGGACAATAGCTGTACTACCAGAACGAAAAGTGAAATGCAATAGCCCTTAACATGCAAATCCTTCAGAGTGGTGTTCAGTCCATATTTCAGGTTTGACGGGCCATGGGACCCCTGCAGCACCTGCTCATCTCTGCCATTGTACCGCAGAAGAAGCCACAGACAACATTGTACCACAGAAGAAGCTACAGACAAGCGGGGGTAGCTGTGTTTCAAATAATATTACTTGCAAAAACAGGGGGAGGGCAGTTGAATTTTGCTTGTGGGCCATATTTCGCCGACCCCTGTTTTAGAGAATTTGATGGAACCAATGCATCCTTTTCCTAGGAATCCATAATTTTGCACATAATTCTAAGGACTTAAAACATAGCCTGAACCTGTCAGGGGAGCTCAGTCCAAGGACCCCTGATTTGCATGTTTGGACAGCCCAGAAAACAACTCTGGCTTTGAAATGCCAGCTCACGCCTACTTTCATTGACAAAGGAAGAAAATGTGTGAAATATTATGGCCTATTGCTTGAGTTTTCCCCGCTCTGAAAGAAACGGGCACTGCATTTCTTGCCACTTTGGATGCATTTAATGGAGATCTATTTGCTTCACTGGTGTGAAATACTTTCCGGATCACACAGCAGGTACTGGTAAAACATGCCACAATGTGTAATTATTATTTTCTAGTGAGATGTCAACTTGCATTCAGTCAACAGGAGTTTGGCAGTAGGAAGTTCCAAAGAAACCACAGCCAAATTATAGCAGGTGCAAAGGACTATCATATCATATCATAAAACATCATATTATATCATGTTATAGAATAAGAGAAATTTTGATTGTTCTTAACCTATCACGTGCTCTCCTTTGGGAAATGACAAGCATCCAGAAATAAGCCGCACACTAGAGAAACTAAGTGAACGTGACATTTAAGAAGGGCAGCATTCCAAGTGTAAACGAAAATTCCAGTAATTCCACAAATCTTATTTCTTCCCTCCTACGTGTCAGACCGAAGTATAATTTCTGAGTAGTTTATAGAACACATGTGCTGGCTTATATAGGATTTAAAGTAGCCCCATTTAGGACAACCTAATGTTTACATATCCACATGAAATCTGTATGAGTCTTAAATTGAAAAAGAATCAGCCAACACGAAACCTAAAGTCATAAATGCCTCTGATATGAACTAAGAGTTTGGTATGAATCACTCTATGGAAAGTCTAGGTCAGGATAACTGCATCCCACGTACCCCATCTGAAACTCACAGGTAAAATGTACTTTTGTATTCCTATAGGAAGTAACTAAAACTTTGGCAAATGGTAGAAATCTATTAGGATAACTTCATATAGTAGCTGGTCCTGTCAAAGCGTCCAAACATACATGGACACCTGGGTTTATGCGACATATAAACCTGACATTTCTGTTTCTTATAACAAATTGGAATTAAAATACTAACAGACTGCAGGAGCAAGGGAAGAATAAGTCAAGTTTAAGACTCACATTGTTAGAAAAACTTTAAACATTCAACTCAAGCAGTTTAGACTTGCTAGCGCTGCCTGCAATTCTCTCCCCTGGTTCTTTCAATAGCTTCCTCCTTAACCCTCTGGTTTCATTTCAAAACTCGCCCTCTTCCTTCCTGACTAGCCTATGGAAAGCAAAATTCTCCCCTTTCTTTCATTTTACCCTATCACAGAATCTTTTGTGTTTTCCTTCTTGTGAGAATTTTAAATTACCTTGTTCATTATTTATATTCTCATTTCAAGAGAAGCTCTATGAGAGCAGAAAATATGTTCTTCTTCTGATTTATGATAGTATCCCCAGTCTTGCGAAGATTCCACACATAGAGTAGGTGCTCATTAAATATTTGCTGAATAAATAACTAAGTGAATGAACGAGGCTTCAATTCCATAGGTGATGCATCACTTCCATAGCACTTGTGTGGGTCACAAAAGCTGATCACAGAAGAAGGCAATTGCTAAAAGACTGAAAAAAAACGAATCAAGTCTATAACCCAAGCTAGGAGACAGTTGGCGAGACCAATGTAGCTGGGCCCATGTACAGAGTGGTTTCCAGAGCTATCGGAGACTTTTAATACTCAGCTGATTTTTAATCACCACTGTAATATTCAATGCTTGAGCCATGAAATTAATTCTGGTTGTGAAAACAAACATTCCCCAAGAGCAGGGCCAGAAACGTAACTCTTAAATGATCAATTTCTTTAAGCCCTCCTGTCACCCTTCTTAAATGCCAGGGCGACCAAGAGGCATCTTCTCAGGAAGAGTCATCTTGGGTCTCAAGTTCCATTTCATGAGGCTTCATTAATCATGTACAACTTCAGAGCTGTCTACAATACTTCAGAAGCCTTAGCTGTTAAAACCTCCAACCCTTCAGATAAGCCTTTGCTAATCTCTGTTCAGCTGCAGGGCGGGTTATCAGCCGGAGTAAACGGGGTATGTAAGTTTTGACAGATACAGCCCTTGCTCCCTCCCCACACCCCAACAGCTGTACAGGTCGCCCCACTAATTGCTTTCTCTCAGCCCTTGCTGCGTTGGGTTAGTTTACATAAAGACTGCTGTTCAGGGACACCTCTTCCGAGAAATGTGAACAGCGCATAACCTTTTTATCACAGCAGTTTACGTGTTCTAACCATGTGCCGAAGCAGAACTGCTGATTATTAAAACACAGAACCATTTGGACCTATCCATCATTGTTTGCTGTCATGAAAACTCTTGGCTTCCTGTAGGGGTAACTCCTTGCTGACATTCTGCCACCATGTACATTTCTAGCATATCTTCTCCCCGTTCCCTTCTGTAGGAACCTTTCATCTCTTTTTTATTGGTTAATCGGTAAAGCAGTCTGGTTTCTTTTTTTCTTTTTTTTTTAAGATGACCAGTTCTGGCTGAAGTACTTTATAAAGTAAACTCCCAGTTATCCCTGAAGAAGTTACAATATGAAAGACGCAGGAAAGTAATATAACGTAATATATAATTTTTTAAATCATGAGTGTTTTGGTTTAGAATTAGCTGGCCTATAAACTAATTTGCATTTCTTGCGAAGCACTTCTTCACCCTTTGTTTTATTTCATTTCCCGCCTCAACTCTGACAGAAAAGTATTTATTAGCCACAGCAATCAGGAGCAAAGTTAAGCAACTTGACCAAATTAACACAGCTGATAGTGCAAAAAGTTGTGATCAGAAACCCTGATTCCAGGGCTAACAACACCCCCCTTCTCACAGAGATACACACCATGCAAAACAAATAAAAATAAAAAAAGGAATCATAACTCTGAATTCTTCGCAGAATAAGCTGGAAGGTTTTCAACCCAGCCCAAGTCACATTTCTCCTGGCTTCTCTGACCTTGATGTTGGCAGCGGCTGGCATTACTTCCTCGATGGTGCTGTTGTCATAGTTGAGTGTGCTCTCTACCTCATACACCTCGGGGGTGTAACTAAGTGGGAGTTTCTGTCTAAAGTTCTTTCCCTGGGTGGAAGATCACAGGAGGGTGGGGGACAATGATGTCCATGTGAGGGGAGACTTCCCTCAGCTCATGTTCTGCTTAGAGCTGAAAACAGCACGTGGAACAAAACACTCATGATTTAAAAAATTATATATTACGTTTAAGAGTCATCTACGTCAGGAAAATCCAAACACTGATAGCAAAGAAGGCAGCCCGCTCAACACCCCAGGAGACCCCAGGAAAATGTCTAATGGACCCTGTGTCGCTGAAGCATGCTGTTCACAACCCCTGTCTGCCTTCCATGAATAGTGCCAAAAGTGTTATCCAGAAATGACCGGGCTCGGTTGATAACAAGCCATTCTTAATTATTCATGGTGGTGGGAAAATTGCAATAACCTAGCTCAATGGTATTGGCAGATTATTCAAACCTTTCACTCAGACATGCATTAGAGTTCCTCAAGCCTATGCACTTTCCAGCTGTATCCACATCGTGCTATTAATTCCTATAAAATGAGAAGTAGGTGGGGGAGGGGTGAAAAGGATGCTAAGCTAAAATGGCCTCAAAACAAATAATTCAATGAGATGATACCTGTTTTTATTTAAATATCCCAAAGCTTTTAAACAATTTTGCCAACAACCAAGTGGCCAACGATCAGCCTTAACTACTTCCTTTCATTCAGCATACTTTGTGATCTTTTCACCTGTGCTCTAAATTGTCATAGGACAAGAATCGTGTACTTGGGTTCTCCAGATGCACTTCCCCACTGGTTTTCAAAGTGCTGAATGGGAATTTAGAAACAAGAGACAAGGGTGCGGCTCACTCAGGAGCTGATGTCAGACCTTGAGCTATGAATATCTCATTACAGGTGCAGCCTGGAAGTGGAAAGGGTCCGCGAAGACTGCATCTGAATCATCAAAATACCTTGGTTGCTCTGACCAGTTTGTAAGGTCCGGGAGGGGAGAAGCACAGTAGTCAGTGTATCAAGTGGCTAACAGGCAGCAGGGTTTGCATGTTCCAAACCAAAACCACATCGCGTAATCTGGCAATAGGAGCATTGGGGTCTCCATTTGAGTCTTTGACCGATGACAAATGAAATGTGGTATGAAACTAGACTCTTATATTGAAAATTTGATAAACATAAAACGATCAATTCTCTTAGATTCCAGGATTTTCATAAAAATACGTTCACCAAAATGATTGATTGCGTGGATGCTAAAATGTGAAATGATTAGACATGGACAGATGGATCTTCAGAGGCACTTTGCTTAACAAAACTTTGGGAACCATTGGCCTTCATTCTCACTTCTACTGACTCGTTTTTTTACTAGAGTTAACTGCGCTCTTAGTAATCAATTTCACAGAATGTCCTTCCCCTTCTCACTATTAGTTACTTGCAGCTTTAAAGTAATATCTATATATGACTTCGGGTAGGAAAAATAAGTATAGTTTACTTGAAACTGAAGACTGTCTTTTATCCTATGGCTTTAAACATCAAGCCTCACGCTAGACATCCCTCCTCAAATTCATCAGCCACACTGTTACACACGGAAATCTTTGGGGAAGAGAATTGAACTGAACATCCTACCTTCAAGGGCTTGTTTGAAAATGGTTATGAGATTTCCAAAATTAAAGGATTTAAAAAAAAAAAAAAAAGAGTCTGTCTCTTCTCCTGACCTTGGAAACAAGGAGGTACGATGTTACTTTAATTTGCATTCAAATTTTAACAACGCAGTCACACAGCACCACTGGGAACCCACTGGGTTTCCACCGAAGATTGCTTATCATTTCATTACGGTTCATTATGTTGATAACTGTCAGAAAGCATTAGAGACGAGGGCTTTGAGTAATAGAACTGAAATGGTAAATCCTAAAACAATAGACTTTCTGAAGGAAATACGGTGGGGCACACTAAATTCAATTAGGAAAGGCAAGTGTAGAAGCAACGTAAGTGATGTTTGCTGTCTGGAGCGAGGCTATTTCAATTTCTGGATAACCTAAACTTGCAAAAAGCTTTTTCAAATCAGGACCTTTCGTCATAGAGCTTGGAAACTTTGCCCTCATTAGCCCTAAGCAACACCAGTGTAAATTGTCCTAAGAGCTGCAATTTTGGAATACTTTAGGCCATGTCTAAGTATCAATCACTCCGTCTTTGTTTGTTGGACACAGCTGACTGAATTATTCAGGGCCGTTGACTCGGAGACAGATTTGCAAAGGCCCTTCAAGCTGGCAATCTAAAATAATAATCTCTTATTTACAAAGTGCTCCCAATCACAAGGCTCAAATAAGTTTCATCAAACAAGTTAAATAAAGAGCACCCGAAAGCCCAAGGACAGATTTCCAATTGAAAAATACATCAAGCCACTCTGGTAACGGTGCTCAGAGGTAAAGATGCCAAAGTAACAAATTAGTATTTCTTTCTAGATATACAAAACCAATTTATTCTTCTATAAGGCATTTTCCCCCCTGGTACATTTGAAACACAATAAAGGGTTGGAAAGTTACCTTACATGCAATATGGGTTCAGCCTCCCAGTGGGGAGAAGACCTTTCTCACTGTGATCACTGAATAAGCGACCACACGACAAAGGCAATCACAGTCCTGCACAGTCATGCAGTTCTCTCCTCCAACACTGTGATTGCCAGACAGCATTTCTGATGACAGGGACGGAGCTAAAGGGAAAGCAGATGAGAGCTGAAGGGGAAGGGTTGGCTCTCTGCAGAGTTAGAGGACATTGAATTCATTCATTTAAACCGCATTGACATTTATTCTAAAAAATGATTTATGAAACCAAAACTCCTTCATCAGCTTAAATAGCATCCTTGTGTATATCTGCCTTGTTCACAATGTCATGGAAAACCCCGTTGCCTTTATTGACTGGTCCACATGTCTCAGGTGACTGTTTACATGTCCACTCTTTGGTAGTAACCCGGTAGGGACTTGGGAAGAGACACACAAAGAATATTACTGGATTATGCAACTTCACATTGGATGGATTTTCTTCACCTGGGAGACAAGTGAAGTATTCAATCTCCGTTAAAGAAGAAATGTTCAGATTCTGGTTTCTTCTGAGAGTCACCACTGAGCAGAAGAGCAGCCCTGAAACTTACAGGCATCAAAGAGAGGGTCTCCTGTCCCCCACCATCCATCAGGGAGGCTCTAACTCTTTGCTGCGAAAAAGTGGTCCACAGGGCATCAGCAGCATCTGGGTACTTGTTCAAAAAGCAGAACGTCACGCCTGGCTTCTCATGACCAGTAGGTGCGTTTCATGCACATTAATGTTTGAGAGTTGTTCTAAGACTCTATTATAACAAGTATAGATTATTTCCTTGGAAACATTCAGATGATACCTCCATTGAAATGTCTATCTTACGGGAAGACACTGATGTTAACCTCACCCAGAGGCTCCTTTTGAAAGTCTTCCCAAAGATAAAGGTTATTTACCATTCTCTAGCAATGTAGATGGTGCGAAAAGCTTCTTAGGCGTTTCCTTCTAAACTAGCTGATGCCACTTGCATCCACCTGGTCGAGTCGTTCTCCGAGTGCACAGAAACCTGATTTTACAAGCCAGTGGAGCAGAATCTCTCTTTGGCTAGAAGAATGAGTCTCGGCTAGCGTGTTTTATTTCTTCATTAGTGTGCTGTCACAGTGAGTGCTCACTAAATGCAGGGCTGCCTGAGAATGCCGGGGTTTAAAGCAGCATAATGAACAAAGAACGTGCCCGATTATCATGGTTGTCAGCACAAGGGAATTGGGTTTGTCACCTGGCTTAACCAACTGGTAAGAACTGATTAGAGGCTGGAATCAGTTTGAAAGGATCCCTGATGTTTACGTTCCTTCCCATCCCTACATCTTGTCAAAAGAATCTGATAACGCTGGGGGTGGGACAAGGGGAGAGGGCCTTATCCTATAATTGAACAAGAGGGTCTCTGAAAAACTCCCACGGTTTTCCCTATTGAGAGCCCACAGCAGCCCTCACTGTCCCGCAGGACTTTCTGGGGTGACAGAAATATCTTCTAGAAATGCCATCCAGGAGGGCGGCCACTGGCTACCTAAGGCTATTAAGTTCTAGAAATGCCCCAAACATACAGTAGAAACTGAATTTTAAGCTACATGTTAATAACTTCAAATAGCCATGTGCACCGAGGGGCGACTGTACTGGACAGCACAGGTCCATTGTTTTCCTCAGGAAGAGAATAGATTCCAATTCTGTTGCTTAACTTATTAGGACAGCTGTTAGCAAAATATCCAGCTCATCCTTATCCCAAAGGAGGTCTTAGTAGTCTTACGCAGTTATAGTTCATTATATTTAAATAAAAAAAAAGACCTTAAAAATGCAAATCTGTAGAAAAGTGGCTTCAACCCTGTCTGTATGGTGGGGGGTCACTTTTGAAAACACTGACACCTATGTCCTGCCCCCAGAGTGTGTGGAGAGCAGGGCAGCTGTCCAGCGATTTAACCAACCGGGGCAGTGCCATGCACTGGCGGTCCGCTGTGGAGGAAGTCTGGGGAGTTGGTGACCAACTGGGATAAAAGAAGAGGACAGACATCTATTAGATTTTTTTTCTACTTCCAGGCCTGAACAAATATTTGTTTGTTTAAGTTTTAAAACCACAATATGGATAGATAGCAAGAATCCCATTTTATAGATGAGTAAACTGGGGCTTGGAGAGGTTAAACAAACTTGCAAGTTTGTGGTGTTAGGATCAGCACTGTGTCTCTTCTTAACTCAACGCAGAGGTGCACTATGCATTAGAACAATGTTACTCCCCTGTGGAAGTCTGTGCTTGATCTTGGGTACCTGGCAAGAGCTTCTCCCAGTGAATGAGAGTGACAGGGACGAGAGTCTACTGGTTGTGCAGCCCTACTTCCAAGCGGGGTAGGGTCTTGGGCATGTTCCCTAACATCACTGAGCTGGCAGTGACCTTTTCTATGAAATGAAGTTAATTCCTGGCTTATAGATCTATTATAATATGAACCCTGTAATTAGATTTATTGAAAGTGCCTAATATATACCTGGATATACTTATAAATGTTGTTATAGTTATCATTGTCTCTGGTTATGAAAAAAACTCCGGAATATGGAAATTTCAGTACAGATTTGGGATAAACCTGAAATCACTCTCTCCACCTTTTAAAGGTAGCACTGGCCTGTACTGGATGATGGCCGAAGAACTGGCCTTACTGCCTCCAAACCAGAAAGTACTTTTATTTGAGTTATGTTGGCTACCGCAAGCTGAAATAGAATTTATAGTAGTTAAGGAACAAAGGTAAGTCATAACAGCAGCAAATGCTACATTATAGGGAGCAGCATCATTCTATACACATTACATAGTATGCAAACAACACAAGGGTGCAGAGTAGCAACAACCATGAGGAAGGTACTATTTACTATTGACTCCATTCCACAGATGAGGACACTGAGACTCAAGAGGCTAAACAGTCAGTCATTCAGCTACTAACTGTCAGGCTGGGAAACAAAGCAAAACCTGTGGAGAGCCTGTGAGCCCAGCCATTAAGCTCTGTCCTCCCCACAACACACACACACACACACACACACACACACACACACTCACCCATGGAACCACATGGGTGGAATATCTGGGCACACCACTCCCAGTTGTGGTCAAGGTCACAGCCATTGCAGGGCCTGTGAAGCCCAGCATGGACATAAAAGGAAAGCCATCACGTAGAAACACTGTGTGTACAAAGTGTGAGAAAAGATTTCTCCACTCCCCAACATACCAAGGTGTGTATCCCATCCATTCATTAACCTGGCATTTACAGAGTGCCTCATGTTAAACAAGCATTTGCTGGGATCCAATCCTAACTGTTATGAATACAAAACTATGAGGAAAGAAGGAAGAACAGCAATGACAACCCAGGAGATGACATCAGTGTCACACAGAACTAACCCTGCTTGTCCTATGGGATCCCATCCTCGGAGCCCTGCCCTGTCCCTGTCTCCCGGCTGCTGCCATGCTTCTCCATGAGTCCGCAATGAAACAGGAAAGCCATTTATACATTCCAATCTCAGCTCTAATTACACTGCTGACAAGCCCGGAATGCTCAATCTCTGCCCCACAACCCCACAGTGACAAGGCCATTAAACATCAAGTTAGTTCATGAAACTAAAAGTAAAAAAGAAAGAAATAAAATAAAGTGACAGTTATCCACAAGCTGTACATTTTGAAGGCAACCAGAACAGGGAAAGACATCTTCTCTTCTCCTAATCATTTCCCCTGCTAAGATTGAGAAGAGATGTCGGGTTGATGGAATCTTGTCCCCCGCACAGTTTTCCTGAGAGGAGGTCTGACAGTGTCCTGCTAGGCAGTAATGAAAGCTGTTGGCATCGCAGAGACAGGAGACAAGCATGCAACTTACGGGTGCAGGGCATGGAGGCGGCATCGCTGTCGGCTCTGAAAAAGCCTCGGTCACAGGTACACGATGTGGCTCCTTCCCAGACAGAGTAGCTGTGCGCTGGGCATTTGGCACAGGCGGCATCTGTGGACAGGGCTTTGTAATATCCAATTTTGCAGGCTAAAGGAAAAAAAAAAACAGACAAACCAATATAAATCACTGTTCATATAACAAAACACAGGGTCACTTCCTTGATTCAGAAGAAGGGAGACATTTTTGCCGTTCACTAGCAATCCCCTGGCTTGAGATGCAGGTAAAGCAATCAAAACATTCACAGATTACAGTTACTATTTAAGGGACATTGACATTTCTGGTCGGAGGTCCAAAGAGCCCTATGGAAAATATTTTTCTTAAAACTGGTGGAATCAATAAAATCATGGCTAAAGACTCCCAAGTGTTTTCCATTGCAGGACCCTGTTTAGATGCATGATGTTTAATCCTTATGGCACCCCTTTTCCATAGGCACTATTATTATTAGCCCTACCTCAGAAATGAGGAATACCAGCTCTGAGCAGTAAATTGCTACTACCTGACCACGCATCTGGTAAATGTCAGAAACCAGCTTTGACCCCCAATGTTCTGCCCCCAAAGCCTGTACTCTTCGCTGCATCTGGTAAACGTCAGGGATCAGCTTTGACCTCCAATGTTCTGTCCCCAAAGCCTGTACTCTTCACCACATGCTATGGAATCTGAGAGCATGGCCTTGTACCAACCAGTTGGAAGTGCATCTAAGTAACTAACAACAACAACAAAAATTAGTTGCTGATTATTTCCTAATTACAGTTACAGAGAGGACTAGAGAAAGACCAACAAAAACAACCAAAGCATAAAAGAAGAGTTGTTAAGATGTGAGTCACGATCTCAGGGGAAAGTTGTGGAAACTACCAATCATAGATTCTGGAATATAATATGCTAAAGTTCTTTTTAAGATCAGCAGGTAGTTTGTGTTTATTTTCAAATTAGTAAAACTCTCCTGTTTTTCCCTCTCTCCAGGTTTTCAACACCCCCGTTCCTCCCTCGGCACACATGCCCCAAATGGCTGGTGCAAAGAACATGGGCCATATAGTTTCTTACGCACCTGACACGCTTTCCATGACTTCATCTTTACAAACATCATCACACTGACACCGAAGACTGCTTTTACTAATGTGGAAAAACCTACTAATTCTGGGAAACCTCACAATAAAAAATAATTAATAGAACCTCGCTCCCCTTTTTCTCCCCATGCCCTTTACAATTACCTCCCAAATCTGTTTCAATCTCAGATAAAAATTGACCAACATCATCAGTAGTAAACCCATAGTGACAAGGCCATTAACCAGAAAGTTATTTCATAAAAGCAAAGGTAAAAAGAAATAATAAGTAAATAAAAGTGACAGTCACCCACAATCTTTCCGGTATATGTGATTCACTCTCAAGTCTTTGCATTTATCACATCTTTAGGATGTTTCTATACTATCAAGAATATCAGATGGGAAAAGAACCCATCAGGCACTTTTCCATATGCCTGACCCATCAAGAGACCAACCATGCCAGCAAGCCAGCAGATTTTGTTCAGATGAGTACAGAGAGAGAGATCCTCAAGACGGGTTCGTCCTCGAAGCAAATATGGGGCCACGTTCTCTCGTCTTGTTAATCACCCATCAAGCGCCAGCATGGCTTCCAGCTGAAGTCTATTCCTCCCTAGTGCATGCTCATCCTGTTGGCATTTCCTTAATCACGTCCTCGCACTGGCAAGCGGAAAGGGAGTGTGGCAGGAGCTCCAGAAAGGCACACAGTTCCTTCAACACTATTAACTAAAGTTGTTTATGGAATTTTCTTTAACGAGCCAGAAGTTTATGGCGTGTGGCGCACCAACAATAAAAGAGCTCGGAGATCAATCTCTCCCTTATTTGTTTCATCTTTCACTGGACCGGAGCATCTTAGAAAAACAAGTTGCTCCAGTGACTGAGATTTATGTGTCCCGAGTTTATACACTTCACATAATTAGATAGGGTTCAACCTTCAAGGTGCTTTTTCCGTCATGCCTGTGATGGCCTCAAGGTTTGGGTTAAAATGAGAAACCCCAGCTTTGGCAGGAAGAAGCTCTGAGGGTCAGGCTTGTCCACCCCATGCCAAACACTGTGAGCCCATGAACTTGGAACAAACCCACTGGGTCTCATCTGTCACTCACTCCGTCATAGTTCACAAAGGCAACTTGCGGAAACCTTGTCACTCAGTGCAAGGTATAAGAAGGTATACAGTGCTTTTCTTTTCCCCATCTGGTAGGAGGAAAACTCTCCGTGTTCCTGACTGATCCTTATGCTCGTTCCCCTCCCCACCCCCAACTTCATCAGGCATCAAAATCTAAAAACTCACAATGGCAGTGAAAGATTGACAATGAAAACTGGCCTGTGACTGATTCACTGCAATGGGGAAACAGCTCATTCAAAAGCTTGTAAGGAAAAAAAAAGTCGGGGTGGGGGGGCATTGCTAATTCTTCAACTTCCATTCCAGTAAGACTACATCCGGTTAAGAAATTAAATTCTTAGTTCACAAAAATCAAATTGGAGGATGTCTTAAATTTCTTAAAGTTTAAAAAATAATCATATATGTATATATACACACATACATTCACTTGAGAAAAAATGAATTTGAAACTTTATGTAAATGTAACTTTTTCCCTACATTTCCTTGAAGCTTGTGTTAGTTTTTGTTTGTTTGGTTGGTTGGTTTTTTCTGTTTGTTTTTTTGTGTGTGTGAGAGAGAGATAGAGAAAGACAGAGAGAGGGACAGATAGGGATAGACAGACAGGAAGGGAGAGAGATGAGAAGCATCAGTACTTTGTTGTGGCACCTTAGTTGTTCATTGATTGTTTTCTCATATGTGCCTTGACTGGGTAGGCTACAGCAGACCGAGTGACCCCTTGCTCAAGCCAGCGACCTTGGCTCAAGCTGGTGAGCCTTGCTCAAACCAGATGAGCCCGCACTCAAGCCGGCGACCTCGGGGTTTTGAACCTGGGTCCTCTGAGTCCCAATACGATGCTCTATCCACTGCACCACCACCTGGTTTCGTGTTAGTCTTTATCAAGAACATGTACATGTGAATTTGTTCAGAGAATACGGTTTTATACCTATTTGTAAAATTGAAGGCTGCTGTTCTATAAACATATCGACTCCTTTTATTCTCTTTTCCTCTTGCTTTTACAAGCACATGCAGAAAATACAAACATGTCACTGTGCTATTCTCAGCGACCCTTGCTAACCCTTAACACACTTCTTTTGTCTTCAACTACATTAAGATCGTGTTATTAATATTTCAGGATTCTTAGAAAGGACCTCTGAAAATATAGTAGTAGTTTTTTATGCACACAGCCATTTGGCTGCCTACATTCAAAATGACCTGCTGAATTGATGGTTCGGTACATTTCTTTGCTCTGCGTGGTTCACAGCCTTCCGGCGTTTGGTGCACAAATGTGTAAGTACATCCCATATTTATTTGCCACTTCTTTGCATCTTAAAAATTGTAGTCCATCTAAAGAAAATCCCAGTGAAAGGAGTCTTTGGTAAAGCAAGTGTTGACACGTGTTAGGATTTTCTAGCATTCTCCCATGGAGAATACAGTTATACTGTATTTTTGAATGGTAATGACTTGGTAAGTAAGCTGGAAGAGCCACAATGCACAGCCAAGAGATGCCTCCCTTCTGCCTCCTTGCTGGTGAAGGTTCACTAGAGAAGGTAGAGTAGAAAGGAGTGTCTTACTTGGCCTCTCAAATACGCCATCGTGGGAAGATCTGTTCACATGTGCAGGTTAAACTTTGAATTCATTTCCTTTAGCTTTACCTTAATTAGTTCTCTCTGTTGACTTTAAATAAAAGAAAAAGAAAAATGAGGACGAGGAGGAGAAAGAAACAGTCTTTTCTTTCAATGGCTCACCCACAACCCTAAAGAAGTTGTACAGGGTGGGGCAAAAGTAGCTTCACAGTTGTGAGTACAAGGAGCACAGAGTTTATTCTTGTATTATTATTTATTAATTACTGTACTGTTTTCCAAACAAACAACTGTAAACCAAATTTTGCCCCGCCCTGTATTTTAAGATAGTCTCCTGTAGAAGTTTCTTTGTGGAGTACTTAAATGTGATTTCTTCTGTTAAAAAACAAAACAAAAATTTTCCTTAAGGTTATATATAGCATCTTCGGGATTCCTTGGTGCACAGAAGGCTTATTATATAAATTTAAGAAACTAGATAAATCTACTCTTAAAACATATCCTGTATAAATATTGTCATCATTTTTCTTCTTTTTAAAGAAATTCAGAAAGACTGATAGTACCAGATTGTCTTTATTCCGAACTTACCCTGAGCCCACCCACCTCAGAGACTCTAATTCACTTCTATTCAAGTACTGCTCTAAGCCAGGTAGCTAACTTGAAAAAACCTAATTTGACCTAAAGTGCTAACAAATAGTTATTAATGGGTTAAAATTTACCTTCCCCGGAGGTAACAAATTTGCATTTTAATATGGATGCTCCAGAAGGTCAAAGCTGGAATTCCAAGAGTGGTTCTCCAGGGGAAATTGGAGCCATTTATGCAAACTTGTCCTCAGGACATCCTGGGCTTCCAACCACAGGTGAACAGGTAAGATAGATACCCTGGGAGCTGGGCTTCTTGAGTGCTGCATACTAGAGCATTTCCAATATGTATTGGAATCTATTTTAGATATCTCAAAGTCAATGGCCATTGTTGAGTCAGTTCTGATTGATTGTTCATTTGCTAGACTATTTTATGAATAATGTAAGATTAATGATGGGAAAGGAAAACAATCTGTCAAAGAAAGTTTCTCCTTTAAAGTTTTTTTGTTTTTTTTTTTTTATAAAAATGTGCAATCCTCAGCCACCTTCGGGGAAGCTGTGAACATTAAAAGGTTCTCCCATAGGACAGATGGAAAAACTGAGACAGAGCAGTTACAGATTGCCCAAGGGAGGGTTGGTTGTCTAACCCAGGCCCTGTGGCTTGAAGTACTATGGTTGGGGATCTCTTCTCTTGCTTTTGAAACCTACAAGGTAAAGAGGGACAGCTGTTAAAGGGAAAGGAGGCTCTGCTTCGGGCCCATCTGATTCAAGTTCGTTCACAAACAGCAAAACAGGATCAAATACTACGAAAATCACATTGTCCCAGTCAGTCACATCCCATAACTGGTTTTATTGATGTCTCAAGAAAAAATAAAAACTAGGTTTTTAAAAGGACCTTTAAAAAAATCACCTAATCCAGGTTCTGCAAATGTTTAGGTGCAGAGCCAAATAGTAAATAATTTAGGCGTTGCTGGCCAAGAGGAAGATGACCAAGGATAGTAAGAAGATATTTGCATCACAAGGTAAAAGTCTAACAAATTATTACAAAAAAAAGTTGATGAAATTCAAAATATAATAGTATTAAGTACTTTTATTTATAATACAGATTTACTAATGAGAAGAATGGAATTTCAATTTGCAGAGGTAAACTTTCCTTTAATTCAGGTTGAAAGAAAGTATTTTTTATTATCAAATTGATTGCAAATATCATCTGTAAAGACACCTTTTGCTCACAGACCACACAAAAAACAGGTGGCAAGGCTCGGGGCCATACTTGCCGACATTTGATCCAGTCCAACATATTCGTTTTCAAGATGAATAACTTGCCCACTCTCTCTTCTGGAGCATGCCAAGACCAAGTTTGGAATCTAAGATTCTTTGATCTCTGTTACCTTACAGTGCTCCCCTGAATTTTTAATGACAAAGTTTAATAAAGAGCACTTTCTGGCCCCTGCTGCTGCAAAAAAGTAAACCTTTCATCAACCATCTTACTGGAAAACTGATTTGAGTGAACATTATAAAAAGCAAATCCACCTTTAAGTTGATTTTCTTGATTAAATGATGTAGCCTGATTTGGGGGATATTCCTCCTCCATTTCGAAAGTAATTTCTCTTGGGCACGTTAAATTTTTGCAATAATACATTATGATTAAGTTTTAACATTACATTCTTTCAGAGTTTTTCTTTCCTGAGATTCCTGAAGTTGAATGTTTTCAACTAAGAAATAAAAGAATGATCCTGATTTTTCTGGTTTCTGAGCCACTAAGACCATGGAACTACAATAGTTATTAAAATGCTTTGCAATTATGACTCACATGGACAATGTTGTCTTATCTTTGCCACTGGACATGGGTATACTCCCAACCCCAACTCAAAGATAGGCATAGACATAGAAATGTTCAAGTAAGTTCCTTGAAAGGTCTAACTGGCCTCTTTAGTTGTTATTAGTATGGCCTAAGCTCTAGTCTGGGACATCAGCTGACTAAGAAAGAGCCACTGGAGTGAAGATGGCCTGGATCCAAACTCGGGCAGGATGTTAAGAACCAATCAGAGGAGCAGTCATTCTCAGACCCGAGTGCACAGCAGAAAGACTTGGCAGCCCCACCAGACAGCCATACGCTGGGGCTGGAGCCCAACAGTTGGTCTTTTAACAAGTCCTACAAGGCCCACAGACAGGCTGGGTAACAAGTAAAAATATACTTTTTATTTTAAAAATGTGTGAACACATCTTTAAATTAAATAAATTATTGGGTTATATTTTTAAGGTTTCTTCTTTCCACCAAGTTTACAGTCACGACCATCTCCTTGAGCAAGCCACAGTTCAGTGCCATCTCCTCCCACTGTTTCCACTCTCACCTTGGAGATGGCTTTCAAAAAGCCGGACGAAGGGGAAAAAATGAAAAAACAAACAAACAAAAAATCTATGCTGAAAATTGACTTGCTCTTTCAAGAACTAAATGCAGTCTAATCCCATACATAGGTGGGTGGGTAATTATAAAACGTCAAATGCAGACAGTTTTCACATAAGGTACAATAAATCGTCCAGAAGCAAGTTCACCTAAAGCCTGATCAATTTAACTTAACTCCATAAAAATTATTGAATGCAAACAAAAAAGGTGCAATGAGAAATAAGTTATCATTTTCCCCTCTTGCCTTGAAAATAGTGTGTCCGTAAAGTCATGGTGCACTTTTGACCTGTCACAGGAAAGCAACAAAAGATGTTAGAAATGTGAAGTCTGCACCAAATAAAGGAAAACCCTCTCAGTTTCTGTAGGATGATGTGGCAGCATGTGCTCACGCGCAGATGATGACAATACTGTGTATACAGCGGAGCAGCCCACGGCCATACCAGTCGAGATGTGAACCGTACAGAGGGAAGTTCAGTGTGTTCTGTGGCTCGCTAAATTTGAATTCGTGACCAAAGTGCAACGTGAATATCGGCGTGTTTATAATGAAGCGCCACCACATAGGAATAACATTACTCGGTGGGATAAGCAGTTGAAGGAAACCGGCAGTTTGGTGGAGAACCCGTTCTGGTGGGCCATCAGTCAGTGACGAGTCTGTAGAGGCTATACGGGATAGCTACCTAAGGAGCCCTAAAAAGTCTGTGCGTGCGTGTGCTCGACAATTACACCTAAGCAAGACTACAGTTCAGAAGGTGTTAAAGAAACGTCTCTGTTTAACGGGTACAAATTGCGGCTGTTGCACGCTATCAAACCGGCGGATAGACCCACAGGATGTGCGTTTGCTACAGATATGCTTCATGAGATCGACAATGATGCAAGGTTTTTGCAGAAGATTGTGTTTAGCAATGAGGCGACCTTCCGTATCTGTGGACATGTTCATCGCCATAACGTCTGAATATGGGCTGCTGAACACCCTCATGCCTACGTTGAGTACGAACGTAACACCCCTAAAGTGAACGTGTGGTGTGGCCTGATGCATGATAAGGTGATAGGCCCAATTTCTTTTTCTCAGAGCAGTCTGTGACAGCAAACACCTATCTTGACACGTTGGAATTGTATACAATGCCACAATTTCCAGAAGGTGTCATCTTTCAAGAGGACGGCGCTTCTCCACACTACGCCACCATTGTTCATGAGTTTCTGGATAAAACATTCTCCCAGCGGTGGATAGGCAGGGGTTCTGTCAAGCCATGGCCACCATGATCCCCGTATCTGACGCCCTTAGACTTTTACTTTTGGGGTTATGTGAAGTAACATGTGTACATTGAATGTATCAACAACATTAATCACTTAAAACAGAGAATCACAGATGTTATTCACTCTGTTACACCAGACGTCCTTACCCGTGTGTGGCAAAAACTTCACTATCATTTGGATGTGTATAGGGCAACAAATGGAGCCCACGTCGAACTGCACTGAATAGGTATGAAACTGGGAGAGTTTTCCTTTTATTTGGTGCAGATTTCGCATTTCTATCATCTTTTATTGCTTTCCTGTGACCGGTCAAAAGTGCACCATGACTTTACGGACACACTTGTAGACAATCTAATTATCTGAAAAGCTATTTCTCTTTGGTAAATCTGGCAAGGGTCAACTTCAGCAGCAGAAGTTCCAAAGTAGATAGAGTTCAATAAAACATGTGAGAGAAGCAAAGTAGTAGAGTCAGCATATTAATCAGGCTTGATTCCACTGGCAGACACTGCTTTAAAGCAGGCCCCTTCCCTGTAGGCTTGAAGGCACAAGTGGGAATGAATTTTGCTTGCTCTAACCCAGGGGTCCCCAAACTTTTTACACAGGGGGCCAGTTCACTGTCCCTCAGACCGTTGGAGGGCCGCCACATACAGTACTCCATACATTGACCACCAATGAAAGAGGTGCCCCTTCTGGAAAGTGCGTCGGGGGCCGGATAAGTGGCCTTAGGTGGCTGCAATTTGGCCCATGAGCCATAGTTTGGGGACCTCTGCTCCAACCTTTGTACCTAAATTTTTGGCTGGTAAACCTGGGGTTCTCTTTCATGGGGGAGTCTTTAGGGCAATTATACTTCCAAATTTAGATATAAATAACCTGACTGATAGAACAAGTGAAGGGTTTCAATATCCCTGAAAATGACATAATCCTCTCTGATCTAAAGCCCAAAGGATAATGCCAGGTTTGACCACATTGTGGTTAGAAATTTTTATTTAGTTGACCATTACCATTTTCTCTAAAGTGGGGGTTAATAAGAATTTATAATGAATCACAATAGAGTGCTTCTAGAAACAAATAAGCAATTTTAATTTGATAAGAGATGACAATTTTAAAATAAGAGGCATCAAGGCAAACTGTAATCACTATATATACACACACATACACACACACACACACACACACACATTTTTAAATATGTAGTTTGTTAAATATAGATTTTTGATTTCTACTATAATCCTTGTTCTTATTTTCCCACTTGGGAAATTAAAATTTTGCTACATAGAAAAATAAATCATGAATTTTAATATTGCTTTGAAAAACAATTAATTCAGGAAAAACAATCTCATCCTCAAAGTGATACAAAATTTGTGGGTATTTTTTTTTCTTTATCTCACACCTATCACATATCAGTGATCATGACTTCCCTTGGTACACTTTGAGATTCAAGAAATTTTTTTTTTTCAGTTCATCCATCTTATTAAGGATGTAAATTTGAGTAGATTGAGCAGAACTTAATCGAATGACTTACAATAATGTTTTTAAGGTGATGACAAAATTGAAGTTCATCTGCCTTTGGAATACATTCAGGTCTGCATTAGGAAAGGAAACACTTAGGTGAAAATCACAAATGACCACAATACAAAAAATTAATAATTAAGAAAAGCAAAGGCCTTTAGATGAGCTAAATGCAGAGAGGATTCAATCATGTTTTAGGAAACTCCTAATGCCTGCCATGATTTTGAATATAAAACTTGCTGAAAATGTATGGAAATACATCTAAAAAACTTAAGCATAGGCTGCCATGGAACTGTCGATCCACACCCCTTGATAGACCCCCACCCATGGAGACAGCATGAAATCCGAACCACTCATACCCCAAACTTGATTGCCACTGATATTTCAGAGAGGAGGGACGGGGACTCATTGATGAGTCTCTCTTGTCTTCCTCACCCTTTGATATTTGGGGAACATAAAGCCTAGTGGTTCATTACACATCCTCTGATTGCAAATAACAGGTCAGAGCCGTGAACAAAGGGAGCAGCTGTTCTTCTCTGTCATTTCTCACACTAACTACGGCATCTGAATCGAACTCGAGTCTAGGCGATTAGCATCGTTATGTAAAACGTGTGTCCCTTAGGAGGCACACACATTCACGTCATTCATTCAGTTGGCCATTCATGTTTTAGCAAACACTTATTAACCTTTTACATATTAATAGTCATAGGAATAATGATAGTATTTATGGTGCACATACTAAGCGTGGAGAGGCTGGGGACTGTGAAGCTGTTGGCTTCAGGGTGGGAGCAGAGCATTGCTCACCATGACATCTTACAGGGTACTTGCTGGCAGACACACCTGCAGACCATTATGGGGCCTGCCCTACACACCTAACCCAGACTGCTTGTAGATGTAACTAACGAGAAAAACAGCATTTGGAAGACTAGGTGACCCCTGAGCGGAAAGCTCCTGAAAGAGTTTAGCCAGGGACCTGGTCCCACCCAGAAGTTAAGACAACTCTCAATGATTGTCAAGCAGGAGGAAATGAGCATGCTGACCACTCCAGGTAGGGACCAAGCTGATGTAGAGAAGGGCCCTCTTTTTAGGGGAATCACAGCTCAGTTGGCGGGTGTCTCCATAACTCTAAGCACATGCTAGACCTCTTCAGTTTCTCTATTAAAAATTAAAGGTTGTAAGAAAGACAGGGCAAAAATGAAATATGTTCTGAAGCCAGGGCCTGACCAAGAGAGACATGTGTTAAATAATTATTTGATTAACTCCAGCTGCCTCGCTAGTAACTGTCATCCCAATGACTTTACAGCCCGAGTTGTCACAAATCCTGACTTATGCAGCTGAAATGACTGCACTAATAAGAGCTCAGTGCCCCTTCTGCTTTTTTGTTATGTTGATGTGGCCTGAGTATCAAAAAAAAAAAAAAAGAAAAGAAAAACTCTCAAAGATCGACTTCCCCAGTGTTACAGTCATTATTAGCAGTGCATTATGCATTATGAATCTCTATTGAGGTTCATGATCAGGGGTCCCTTCACTGTTTACTTTTTCAATATTATTTACTGAAAATTTTTTGAAACAATTTAAAAACTCTGAGTACTTATGATTTAAAAACAATGACTTTTTTTTTTTTTTGCCTGACCAGGCAGTGGCGCAGTGGATAGAGGGTCAGACTGGGATGTGGAAGACCCCAAGCTCAACAGCTTGAGTGCGGGTCCATCTGGCTTGAGCAAAAAGCTCACCAGCTTGGACCCAAGGTCGCTGGCTCCAGCAAGGGGGTGCTCGGGTCTGTTGAAGGCCCATGGTCAAGGCACATGTGAGAAAGCAATCAATGAACAACTAAGGTGTTGCAACAGCAACAAAAAACTAATGATTGATGCTTCTCACCTTTCTCTGTTTCTGTCTGTCTGTCCCTATCTATCCCTCTCTCTGTCCCTGTAAAAAAAAAAAAAATGACACTTTTTAACAAACACAATCAGGTTAAACAACTGTTCTTGGAGTTGTATGTAGTGGACTCATGATTTAATGTAGCTACCTGCCAGCATTTAATACTATATATATTTGACTATTCCAACACTGCTTATGTCTCAGGGAACAGAACAAAAATCCCCAAGGAGATCCCCAAAGAGTCCCAGTCTAGACAGAGTGAAATTTACAGGGCATTTGTGCCATCTGTTTCTGTTGAGGGAGAGGCGATCCGTGGGATCGGAGTGGGAACCAGCAGACCAAACCCGTGAGATGACGTTGAGAACTTCACTATTGTATCCAAGAGTGCTAGGACCAACCCTCCCTCTCCCACGATCTCAGTTACACCCCAAAAGCTGAGAGGATTCGATCATCTTTTTAATGCCTTCTGAACACATCCAGTCGATAGATACATCATTGTCCCAAGAAAGCAGTTTAACTTGCTAGCAGGAATATGTTGTGTGACATGGAGAGCCCCTGACACCCACCTTGACAGAATGGCTTAGCGACATGTCAGGGTTTACCTGTGAGCTGTCCCACAGGACCACCCATAGAACTGGGAAGTGAGGAGAGCTGTGCATTCCCAGATCTGAACGTCACAGCACTGGTACAATTTTCTTGATTCCATTCAATTTTTTGTAAAGCACAAAGGGCCGGCCTCTAGGCCCCCCTCCTTCCTATATGGTAGATCAGGCTGCTCCCACCCTCGGGGGCTCTGGGAGGTTCTCCTGCTTTGGCTGGCAGCCTCCGCTTTCTCTGTCATCGGTTTGAATTCATGGGAAAAGGCAAAGTGCCAGAAGTGCTTGCAGGTGAATTCCTTGTCCCTTTCAAGTGTATCTGACTTCACACTGATGACTTATACGTGTGTTTATCTTTTGTTGGGAAGGATTATCAGTTGGGTTAGTAAATCTTTTCTAGGTATAAATTATAAATCACAAACAGGACAGCCAGGGGAGAGATCAAGTCACAATCTGCTCGTCCGTCTGCATCTCATCCCGAGTATCAAACACGACGAGCAATCGTGATGGAAATTAATATTTACCAAAACAAACACACACAAAAGAAATAAGGCGAAGCTAACATGTTCCCACAGTGTAGGGTCACCGAGGAAGGAACAGTAGAAGACTCCCTTTTTTGAGAGGCTGATGGAACAGCAGTGAGAATCGACCCATTTAGAGAAAGCAAGAGATCAAATCAGGCTTATTATCAAAAACAAACAAACAAAACCAAGACTCACTCACATAACCTAAATTCATCTCAGATGTACTATTCATCCAGAACTTCTGAACCAACCTTCCAAACAAACAACAAAAAAAACTGAAATAAACAGAATGGAAAATTGAAAGCTTTTCCTGGGATTCTATTTACAGGGGAGAGTTACCTGAATTTAGGGAAATGGTTTAATCCCTTTGCTAATTCCTCTTCCTTTCCGTTTGTAACAAAGCGGTTGAAAATCATTAAAAAGTCCTTTCCACCAGCCATCAAAAGTAGATTATTTTTGTGTCAGGAAAGCTGAGAACATGAGAAAACCTGCGTTTTATGTATTAGAATAGAAAACTTTTTTTTCCTAGCCCTAAGGCAGAATTATTCTGAAAGAGTCTTGAAAAGGAGTGAGAAAAAAAAAAAGAAGAAGAAAGAAGAAAAAAATAGATGAAGTCATAAATCCTTCTCCTGGGGGGTGGGGAGAGCATGAAAACCGTTGGCAGGTAGATGATGATCTCCCTGAGTAAAATGAAGCTCTTTTCCTCAAGGCCATGTCAAGGTTGCACTTGGCGTGTCAAAACCACAAGCAGGAATCCACAGCACACAGGCGCAGGTGCAGGAAGCGGACCCTGAGCAGCCTGCCCAGACACCGGCTGGGCGGGAGGGGACCTGCACTTGTTCCACCCCGAAAGTCTCTCCCTCAGTCTCTTCGGAGGCTACCGGCCTAAATAAGTTATAAACTCTCTTTTTAAAACCTCCAAAATTCTAAGCCTATATAAACTCTTCCCAGGATCTGGCAGACTCAACAATTCTGAAGCAGCCAAAGCTGTGTTACTAACTAACCACCAAAGCCATTGACAGTCGGGCTCACGTGGCATCAGCAGGTCTGTCCAGGACCTGCAGCTCCCCTCGGGACGGGTGCGGGCGCATCAGCGGACTCAGGAGCGGAGCTCCGCCGCCTACCAGCCATGGGACCGTGAGCGAGGAATGAGTTACGGAATTACCTAAGGGACGTTTTCCCCCAATACATTCACCACTGCAGACCCTTCACTGAACTTCCTCCTATCTATCTGAGCAGAGATTTCTGAGTGCGCCTATGTCCTTTCTGCAATTTCTGAAATCAGAAAAGAGAACAAAAGAAATGTCTTTTCTCCGTGCTGTTGTTCCCTCATCCCACCTGTCTTGTTAAGCACCTACACATGCCTGGCACAGGAAGCGGATAACGGACTGACCAAGTCCCCGCGTTTGCAGCTCACATGTTAGCGGCAGGCATATGACTGAAGGGAACAAAACCAGTGATGTGAGAGGGACCGAGGGTGGGTTAGGGGATGGGCTCAGGAGCATGCGCTTAAGAGAGGCGTCTCATAAGTGACACATGCGTTGGGCCCTGATCTAAGAAAGGGATAGCAAATGTGAAGATTTGCATACGAATAGCGTTTTGAAAAAAGTGAAAAAGTGGCGAAGGCCGTGCAGTGAACACGTATTAGAGAAACAGGAGGTACTGTCTCTGGGGGTGTCTGAGCCCCAAGAGGGTGCAGGGTCCACATTACAGGAGGAAGAGGTTAGAGTTTATGCTGCACGTGGCAATGTAACTTGCTAAAGATTTTCTCAAAAGATCATTTTGGCTGCTGCTTGAACATGGATGAAAGGAAGTAACAATGCAAACAGGGTGACCACTGAGGTGACTGTTAAGGGGGTCCACCTAGAGATCATGGTCACCCGGACTCCAGTGGAGGCGGTGGAGCTGAGATCAGTGGTGGGGTTCCAAGTGAGTGACATAAGGGACTAACTTTGCTTTTACCCGTGGTCACAAGATGTTTCTTCAAGTAGACTTAAGATACCAAACAAGTGACATAAGGAGCAAATTTTAATTTTCCCCAAGGCCCTGTCATTCCAAATGAGTCATGCCTGGGTCTACCTGAGCAGACTGGGCCCGCGCTTCCACCACTAATCACAGAACGCCGCCCGCCTTTGCTAACACAACAGCCTTCGCCAGGCTGGTGACCAAGCCCTGCATTCTGACCACTTACAGTGGGCCACACCTTGCCAGCAGCTGCTTGACACCAGCCACTGGCTGGAGGGAGCTGGCCGAGGGGCCAGATTCCTGAGCGTGATTCAAACCGGAACTCATAGCACAGCTGACAAGAATTTGTCAACAGTGACGTAAGGGAAGCGCTATTAGGTTTCGAGTTGACATGAGGTAGCTGTTGGTGTGGGCAGCGCTCTGTTGTTATCTGAGGGATGCCTTAACTTTCCTGTTTCCTCACAGAGCCAACTTGGACCTCACTGGGAGACTGCAGGTAGCTCGCTGGTTTCCAGGAACACTGGACAAGGGGGGTAGATTTTTCAGGCCTGCCACCATTCATGCTCTTTGCTTCTGATGGCCCCCGTGGTCCTAGAGCCCTGTTTTCGGCCACCCGTGCAAAATGGCCCTCATCTCCAGCTTGTAAGAAATGAAGAAACTCCCTGATGCTTGTGCCAGCCATTAGGAGAGATTCTGACTTACAGACCCTCTCTTTATCCCCTTCTGCACAGCTGTCACTCAGCAGCGAGCTGTGTTTTCAGGCCATCTTCCCTGGAGAACACATTTCTAGCTCAAAAGCAACACGGGTGCCTTATCCTGTCTACCATGACATCTCTAGCATTGAGTCCAGTCCCTTGTAATGACAGACGCTTATTAACAAATGTGCAGACTAAATAAATAGATGAATAAGTAATGACACGGTTGACTTAAGCATCTAAACGTTGACGACCATCTCCAGAAGTCTGGGCCCAGGAGGTAACTCAGACCACTCTTGGCTGCGATCCCAGCATTACAAAGATCATTTCCGGTTTGCTTTCCTGTTCCTACGTTTCTTGGCCATTGGGGCTTAGATTTCAACTTCAAACAACCTGGTAACATTACAGACTATGCTCAAAGGTGCCAGAAGGGAAGCAGGACAATCCCAACAACAGGCAAGGCAAGCAAGACTGCTGATACTACTTTAGAGGTGGGAGGGGTGGGGAGGCAGAATTTGAATGCTCTTACATTTACGTCCCTGTCACTCAGAAGAGTAGGAAACCAGTGGTTCACATCACCCAAAGGAAAATGAATCCAGAGAGCAAATTCGTTTTGAAAAGCTAAACTATTTAGATACGGAATAATGTGGGGAGAGAAGAGCGCAGTAAAGGTTGGAGGGGCGGGGCTCGAGGGGAAAGGAGTAAGTCATTATCAAAGGCAGCCTGCAGAGCTCAGGCTAGATGGGATCAGAGATAAGTCCCTTGGTTAAGTTCGTCACACCCTCCCACATACAATTCTCTTGGCACAGGTTCTCTGGCTAACAAAGTAGGCACATGTTTTAAATAAAACAGTGCAGTGTAACAGCTAGGGTGCCTTTAAATGTGGCTTCACTTTTTTTTTAAGTATCACAAGGGGTAAAATATAACAAAACACTAACCCGGTTTGAGAATGTTAGAATAATAAGATTACCAGCGTCCTACGGCTACAAAGGAAACCCGGGTGTCCGCATTGTCCTTGAAAGGATGCACAGTGTCTGAACAGGGGATTTTGGACCTTCAATCAAAACCAACAGAGTTGACATCAGTCCCAAGGCACTGAGATGTGAAAGACAGATGGTGAGTCACAGCGAGACTGAGGGAATGAGAGAGAGGTGGAGGAGAGAGAGAGGAACAATTAACATCAAGAACAGGCATTTTGGCCTGACCTGTGGTGGTGCAGTGGATAAAGCGTCGACCTGGGAACACTGAAGTCACCAGTTCAAAACCCTGCACTGGTCTGGTCAAGGCACATATGGGAGTTGATGCTTCCAGCTCCTCCCCCTTTTCTCTCTTTCTCTCTCTCTCTCTCTATTACTCTGTGTCTCCTTTCTATAATGAATAAAAGAAAAAAAAAGATTAAAAAAAAAAAAAAAGAGCAGGCAGTTTGTTTTCTTCAGCCCTTCAGGCAAACCCAACAGAACTTATTTCTGCTCCAGCCATCAAGACATCTTACCCAGGACACTCTGGGCCTGGATGGTACTAATGCTGCTGGCACTGCCACTCCAATTTAATCTTGCCGCTAACTGTCCTGGAGAAAGGGTGTCTTTCAGCGTGTAGCTACGAAAGACCATTAAAGACCTGTGCATGGAGTAGAAACCCACATTAACCTTTTGAATGCAAGGCAAAGCTAACAACATTCTAAGCTCAGACCCAATAAACAACTCCCAGCACAACCTCCAGTCCCAGCCACGTCTTTTCTTTTCTAGCTCTGGACCAAGATCCTATTTCTTTTCCTCTGCAGTTTCTGCTTCCATTCTCCTACTGGCCATTCTCTAGTTTTAAGTTATCTGTTAGATACAAATTTTGCATCCTAAGGAATATACGATACCCATGCTAAGTGTGTCATGCCTGTGTCTAAAACCTTTCAAGGGCCCCGACACAATCCAGACGGAAGAGTAGAGGAGCTAAAGAGCCCTGTGTCTAGCCCCAATTGGCCCCACAAGTAGCCTACATTTCCATCAAACCAGACTGCGTACCACTTGTTTCCACTTTGATCATTCACACGCTCTCAATCACTTTGAAATAATAAAATCTTAACCTCTCTTCAAAGCCTAAAATCAGCCACCACATCTTCTGTCAAGCATTACTACACTCAGAAATCAGAACTCAAAAGTTATTTTTGTGTATGTAGCACTTCTATCATTATGCTTATTTGCACATATGTTTATTTTCCTTATTATCCAGCAAGCAACTGGTAAACCCAGAGGTCATAAGACTTCAGCTAGATGTATGGAAACACACACACACACACACACACACACACACACACACACTCAGAGCCCTTTATCTTATGTTGTATATAATAGATTTGTCTTCAGATAGTGGGAGTTCTAAACTTACTAGTCAAGTGTTTCCAAGACTTTTAGTTCTAATTTCTCTCCACAAAAATTTTATTTTGAAAGCTCAACTGTGGCCCTGGCCAGTGGTTCAGTGAATAGAGCGTTGACCTGGCATATAGACATTTCAGGTTTGATTCCCAGTCAGGGCACACAGGAGAAGCGACCATCTGCTTCTCTCTTTCTCCCTTATTTCTTCCCCTCCCACAACCAGTGTCTGGATTGGTTCAAATGTGGCCCCAGGTACTGAGGATAGCTGGGTTGGCCCAAGCACATCAGCCTCAGATGCTAAAAATAGTTCAGTACTTGAGCATCAGCCCTTGATGAGATTGCCGGTTAGACACTATTCAGGGAGTATGAGGGAGTCTGCCTATCTAGCTTCCATCTTCCCTACTCTCATGAAAAATACTAACAAAGAACAAAACAAAGCTCAATTGTAGTTTCTGATTTTCCCCCCTATGTACTGGTAACTCTGAATAAATGAAAGTCAATTGCTCTTGAAACCCGTGTTTCCTAATACAATATTATAACATTTTGCCAAAACCCCTCTTGACACTTGCACTTTTAGTACGCATCACTTGGAAAAGTAGACAATGAGAAATGGCCAACACAATTCAGTAACTCTTTAAACTATGTTTGTATTTTATTAACCATTGTAGTATCTGTATATATTTGAAAAATAGAGATTGTGAAAGACTGGTTATTCTATACACAGCAAGGTTTAATTTGGTCCATTCAGGGTCAATCCAGGGGCATCTTACAAAAATTCCTTCCCTATTTTCAACCCCTCACATTCTGTGGCCACCGTTGTGACTGTGAATGTCAATCAAGTAGCTATGGCTTAACCTAACTCCAGGTTGTCAACTTCACGTCCAAACTCTACATTCTGTGAGAAAAAGAGGCAAGCTCTGTCCAAGACCAAACTAACAGTTCTCCATTAGATGTTGCAAGATATAGAAAAAGTGAAATTGAAACTTGCCTTAACCCTTTGAGTAGTATGAACGTTCAAGTCATCCTCATGCCTCCTGACCATCCAGAGTACCATCGTTACAAAAATTTTTATTTGAAAAGTGTATAAGGCAACATTGAAAAAAGACAAATGTATGTTCTTCTTGTTTCCATAAATTGGTTATCAAAGAAACATGATTTTAAGTTAATAAAACTGGAACTGGAACTAATTTTATTTTTTGAAAAAAAGAAAACTAACTCCCAGACATCAGCGAGCATGAAAGAAACTCACTACTCAAAGGGTTAAGGTTTCCCAACCAAATGAGAAATTATAGATAGTACAACCAAAATAGGGACAAGAGAAAGAGTTGGTTTGGACAAAAAGAGTGAGATCAGTTAAGTGCTCATTGAATCTGAGGTATCTGAATTGAGATGTTCAGAAAACAATTGGAAATTGAGGGCTGGAGCTCAGCAAGAGCAGAGACAGAGGTTTGGAAAACATCTGTAAAGAGCATAAGAGTTCCAGGAAAAGATGAGCTATAGCAGGGATCACCAAACTACCGGCCCACGGGCCGCAAGTGGCCCCCTGAGACCATTTATCTGCACTTCTGGAAGGGGCACCTCTTTTATTGGTGGTCAGTGAGAGGAGCAAAGGATGCATCCGCACCCATAGTTCCCATTGAAATACTGGTCAGTCTGTTGATCTAAATTTACTTGTTCTTTATTTTAAATATTGTATTTGTTCCCGTTTTGTTTTTTTACTTTAAAATAAGATATGTGCAGTGTGCATAGGGATTTGTTCATAGTTTTGTGTTTTTTTTTTATAGTCCGACCCTCCAACGGTCTAAGGGACAGTGAACTGGCCCCCTGTGTAAAAAGTTTGGGGACCCCTGAGCTATAGATTCAGAAAATGTCCAGCAAAGAATCTTAGAAACACCATACTTCAAAGGCAGTTGGAGAAAAAGAAATTAGAAAAGCAAGATAGAAAAGAGAACACAAAGTGAGAAAGGATCTCTAGCATTTCCTGACCACCACCAGGAACTTGGACAGATACTTTAAATGTGTTATCTCATTTAACCCTCACCATTTTCTCTGGACATGAGCATGCCAGTCATGCCCACTGTGCAGGTGAGACACCTGAGAATTTCAGTGACCAATAGTACAGATCAAAAGCTAGATTCATCATAAAGAAGCAGAAAAGTGCATGAAGAAAAAAACCAAAGGAGATCAGCAAACTGTCAAGGAGGACTTCGGCAAATACTTGGATAGTCAATGTCAAAAACGCTTCCAGACTTTGAGAACAGCACCAGGGCAGTGATGTTGGTGGACGCTAAATTGTGGGTTTTAGCCAACTGATAAATCATAATGAGTCAAAACTTAGCTAGTAATAACTACGCAAAAACAAATCTAGAAATTATATGGATAACAGATTGCCATTACAACAAAGCTTGTTACTATAAGAATTTAAACCCAATAAACACACCCAAATAAATACCCATTCCAGAAAACGGCTGTAGCAGAGTTTTCCATGTTTCATTGACTTGTGGTCCATTTTCATGAGTTTTACCTTCTGAGAGTTCAAGCATGTTCTTAATATCTTAACTCACAAGCGAATGCCCCATGCCATAGACTGAAGATAACAAAACTTAAACCTTAATTATTGAAATTTTAATTGTCTATCGCCACCCAGAATTGGAGAACCCCAGTATCACCAGCATACTTCCCACACTGAAGGGGACACTGGCTGGTGGCTGGGGTAATATGGATAGCAAGAAGTTACTGGGACTCTTTTCATGCACTTTTATTACTTTAATAGATTCTCCCAACAATTCTAAAAATTAAGGGCTATTGTTAATTGACTGATTTATTTAACAAATATTTTTTGAGCACCTCGTATGTGTCAGTCAGTATTCCGCGTTCTTAGGGCTATTTCAAAACTCCTTGATAAATTGGTGTGGTACAGAGAGGGGAGTGATGAGAAACACAAAACTAAATAAATATAAAGTGCCAAGGGGTTAAAAGTGTTTTGAAAGGGGGGAGGGGGAGGAGAAGAATATATATTTCATTTGAGAAAACTGAGGCACCCAAGCAATGCTTGCAGAGAGGGCAAGAAAATATTTACAAAGTGAAGGTCAGATGCCGAAAGAACCCAGAGCAAAGACTTGGGCCGCTCCTGTGGGCCACCTCCTGTCAGTTGCTGACCCTGCTCCTTAGCACCAGACCTCCACAACAGATGAGTATTAAAGCCATCAGACTCTGCCTGAGTGCCCTGCAATGTCAGGCTTCTGGACAAAAGGAAAAACAGTGAAACCTGAGAAAGCATCATCACCTATATACAATCAATGAGGCAAGTGGTAAAGTCAATGCACCTTACTGTTCCTCCCACGTTTGCCTATCTTCTCAGGTCCTTTTGTTAAAATGAGGGTCAGAAGGAGGGGAGTGTAAGGCAATGGTTAATCTATGGTAAATCTTGGGAGATCCGTGAGTTGTTATGATCTGCCGATTAGCCTTATAACCAATCTGACGTGAACATGAATGTCACCTATGAAGTACAGTTGTCACTTCCTAATGAAGCCTATGTCAAATAAAAAGGCAAAATAGAAAAGACAAAGAAGTATAGTTCTACACAGTGACCTTTCAGAATTTCCCAAATGCTTAGCCAACTACATAAATTTTAAATGTATCTTAATGGCTTTACTTAAGCTGGGAAAATACACACCATATAAGAAGTTTGTACTTGGAATTCTCAGTATTTTCAACATCGTAAGTGTCAATTCAGACTGCTAAACACCACCTGAATCAGATGCCACACAACTGATCTGTACTAGTGCCTAAAACCCAGATTGGATCTGATCACATGTGAATGGCCTTCGCCACTGAGTTAAAATGAATATGCTTCTATTTAGGGTATGTGTTCTCCAATCCGGAGATATAAAGTTAAGTTTTCCAAATGATAGCCTTATGCTTACAACTGTCTAAGTTCCCCAAAGTGTCTCTATTACCTGGGACAAGTGCTAGACAGAGGGGAGGAAAAGGCAAATTTCTTAAGTCCATAAAGATATATATATAGTTTTATAGCCTTCTGAAAGAGTTTACTATTTTCAATACTCACACCAAATTACATGCCACGGTAGCAATGTCTATTTCATAAAAGCATGTAATAAAATTGATGATGTAAAGCAGACTAATCTGTCAAGTAACGTGGCATTCTCAATGGCCTTGGGGCAAAGCAGCTCCGAGCCATTGGTCCCCCGCAATGTGCACAGGGAGAAGACATTCATTATGCCGCAAGAAACTTACCATTTAGATAAATGGGAACGAGCGCTAGACTCGATGTGTAACATATTTATTAAGTTAAGAGGTTAACTTTCTGACGCGTAGTCTGGATATTAGAGCCATGGAAGGAAACAAGCTATCCCATGCTCCCTAAATGACCTTTCAGTGAAACAAGATAAGGGAGGTAAGAACGGGATATCTCCTTCATTTTGTTTCATTAGTTCCAACACTGGGGATGTTCGTGGTTACGTCTTTCCCACATTTCTACAGTGGAGGAAGAACTGCCCAGTGGTTAGGCGCACGACCAGAAGTCAGAGAGATTTAAATTGAATGCCAAGGCTACCAGTTAACAATGAGATGTGACACTTCACTGTCAGCTGTGGCTTCCCTCCTGAAATGGGGACAACATTATGTGAGGAACAATGAGAAAGTATCCACAGTACCAGGCATAGGACTCAAAATATACTGCTACAAGGCTGACCTGAGGTCCTCGGCAGGAAACACAAGCATAAAGCCTACATCCTCTCTTTAGAAGTGTTTCTTCCTCGTGTTGAGACTCCCTGAAAAGACATCACTAGGAGTGAACAAGGAAGAAGAAACCTACACTTGGACTACTTCTATTTTTACATTTTTTCATTTGATTTTTTTGCCACCTAAAGTGTATATTCTATTTAATTTATTTTTTCAGGGAGTAATTGTTTTAATTAATTTATTTTTCAATTATAGATAACATAAAATACTATATGAGTTTCAGGGGTACAACATAGTGATTAGACATTTACGTGCCTTATGAAGCAATCACCCCAGTAAGTCTAGTACCCCCCCCCAACACTATACATAGTTATTATAATATTATTGACTGTATTCCCTATGCTGTACTTGACATTCCCAGGACTATTTTTATAATTGGCAATTTGTACTTCTTAATCCCTTTCACTTTCTTCATCTGTCTCCTCAACCCTCTCCCATCTGGTGACCATCAATTTGTTCTCTGTATCTGTGAGTTTGTTTTTGTTTCATTTGTTCATTTATTTTGTTCCTTAGATTCCACATGTAAGTGAAGTCACATGGTATTTGTCTTTGTCTGGCTTATTTCACTTGGCAGAAGGCCTGCTAGGTCCATCCACATTGTTGCACCTATTGGGTACTTTTACGTGCTGTGTCCCTGTAGTGCTAGATGTAATATATGATCCTCTTTACAACTCTGAGACACTCTTTTTCCACTCTATCTTAAAAATGACAAAACAGAGGTTCAGCAAAGCTTACAACTAGTTAAATGGCCGAAGTAAGAGTCAAATGGAGGCTTATCAGATTTAAAAAATAATTACAGCTAATATTTATTGAATGATTGTGGCTCTGCACTTTATGCACATAATCTTACTAAACAGTGAAAATGACCTTAGGAATAAGGAAACACATTATCTCTATTTTAAACTAAGGAAACTGAGGCAAGTAGAGTTCATTGATCACACATGGTAAGAACACAAGGTTAGTAAGTTCCAGGTCAGCCTGTAAACCATGGCAGTATAAGAACTACAGGCATAATACAGGCTCAAAAGCTTCTGTCTTCCCCCTATGTGCTCAGGGAATAATAAAGTCCAAGGTCAGGAAATCTTCACACACACACACACACACACACACACATACACACGTGTTTAAAAAGAGAAGTATTAAAATTCCAAATCTACTAATATGTCTTAGAATAACATAAGAGAATAAACTAGAATAATGAGGCAATTGGGTAAATTCAACATTGCCATTTTATCATCATGGTTCAGAGGATTCTTATTAATTAACACGTTCTCCTGTTCAATGACAAGTGTGTCTGATTAACGTCCATGTGCATATGCGCACCTGCCCAGTGCCACCTAGGAAAAGATGAAGAGGGAGGGTACAAGAAAGGAGAAATACAAAACTATGACCCTGGGAAGAGGTAGCTGAAATGAACAGGCATAGCCCTCAAAGGAAACCTTGGACTGACCTTCACAATCTCCAGATTTAGGATAATGGCTCAGCGCCACAGAACTGAGTGGCCACAGTCTGACCTGAGACTCCATCCTCCTTCCCACTTAAACATTTAGAGCAGGGATGGGGACCCTGAGCCCCCAAAGGAGATGTCCATAGGGGTCTGCATGACCATCCAATGTGTTCAGAGTGGTTGAACCTGGAAGCCCAGGCTTTCTTGGGACCACCTTCTCAAACCCCTCATAAGGATTCAACACACAGATGACATGGGTCAGTCCTGAAGAGATTAATGGCTCATACTTAGCCCACAGCAGCCTTATGACAGAAAGACTGTTGTTATTACCATTTCACAGAAGAAAAACTTGAAGCACCAAGCAATGAAGGAACTTGCCTGTGACACCGCTAAGTCCTGGGCGGGTCAGGGTTTATACCAAGGTGGCGGGTTTCCAGAGCTTGTGTACTGCTCTGCCAACCCCTTCTGCTAATGACCCTCCCCTTTCTGAGGCTCGGAGGCAGAGACAAAAGAATTCTTTCTTATATTCAAGGTGTTTATACGTCTTTCTCAGGCCCCTCTTTCACCCAATGACTCCCCATTTCTCCTCCCTTCCCTCTCCACACAAGCAACACAAATCTTATCAGTTGTTCAAAGAAACACAGAGCTTTGCCTTGTCCTGTCACTCCTGTGGACATGTAGCAAGAGTCCTGGCACGGAGGCCTGTAGTCCCTAGTGAAGTCTGATAGCATCTCTTCACGGGGAGAGCAAACACATTAGCTTTACAGAACAATGTACTTATGAAGTTAGAAATACACAGAAAAAAAGGAAACAGAGTGACCAAAACAGAACAGCAAATGAAATGATCTGAATTCCAGGTTGAATAACCAACCACTATAACAGAAAGGACACATGTACCATTAGCATCATTAACAACAGCAACAAAATCAAACAGCAACTATACGTTTTACCTACTCACCCACCTACCACTCCCAGCCACCTCTGTTCGCTCTATCCTTCTCTCCTTTGCATCCCCATGGCCAGGTCGGAACACCCACTATAAAAATATTGCACTATCTGATTCCTGCAGTTCTTGTTTGCAAATCATTCACCTACCCCTGGTTGGCAAACTGAGGCTTGCAAACAACATATGGCCCCAATGCAACCCAGAAAAGTATTCTCCCATTTCCCAGATTGAGAAACTGAGCGTCTGGGAGGCTCCCCAGCTCCAGAACAGGAACCCTGATCTGACGACAGAGCCAGTGCTGTCCCTCTGAGAGCCACCTACACACTCGTCCTCTTCTATCTGAGCCGTCTGGTCCTGTGTTCTTCTGTGCCGTCACAAACCCGCTACATGCCAGAACTGCAAATACTGTAGTTTTCCAATGCTCACACAACGGAAAGCATGCTAGCTTGTAGCCTCTGTCAGATAGGCCTTCCGATACAATCAGATAAAGAATCAAAGGAGCGTTTGCAGTCTCAAATAAATTAAAAGCAGAGAGCATTAAAAAAATTTTTTTTTATCCATGACAAAATAAAGAGAAACAGAGAGAATGGGGGAAAAAAACAACAAACTTCAATAATACCGACAATATAGTAATGCCTAGTGGCTCTCCTTGAGTACAGGGCCGTGTGTAATGTTCCTCACTACAATACCCTATACTTCCTAAATCTTCTAGGATTACTATCTCTTACACTGTTTGACAAAGGGGCAAATGATTTTTAAAATGTTAAGCAGTGAACACACTGAAATGCCAAGTTTCCATTTATTTATTTATTTATTTTACAGAGACAGAGAGTCAGAGAAAGGGATAGATAGGGACATACAGACAGAAACGGAGAGAGATGAGAAGCATCAATCATTAGTTTTTCATTGCCATTGTGACACCATAGTTGTTCATTGATTGCTTTCTCACACGCGGCTTGGCCACGGGCCTTCAGCAGACCGAGCCACCCCTTGCTGGAGCCAGCGACCTTGGGTCCGAGCTGGTGAGCTTTTTGCTCAAGCCAGATGAGCCCGCGCTCAAGCTGGCGACTTCGGGGTCTTGAACCTGGGTCCTTCTGCATCCCAGTCCAATGCTCTATCCACTGCCCCACCGCCTGGTCTGAAATGCCAAGATTTTTAAGAAAGAAAAGAAAGGGATAGTGGCCCCTGGAAACTTATTTTGCCCAGTCCTGAGAGGTAAGGTGACCCCACAGCATTCAGGGCAGGAATCGAGTCACTGTCTTCTGCTTTCCACCCAGAACTGTGACTTCTGAAAAACAGCCACCTCTCCCTACAGCTGCCAACACTATCCACATTTAAACACACTGACTTGTATCAACAGAGAATGCCTATCCTCAACCACAAGTTTTAAAGGTTGTTCAGATTTGGGCAGAGAAGGAGTTGACCATTCTGCAGGCAAAGCTCATTATTTTGACCTCATGTTTTGAGATTGCCCCTGCTGTCAAATCTCTGGCTTAAACTCGTCTCAGAGGTCATCACACACTGTCTTTAAAAGCAAAACTTGCATTGGCACAGAACTGCATATTCAGACTTTTCATAACTATGGTAACATCACTACACGTGGCCGAAGTCAGGTCATCAAGTGGCAAGGTTTCAAGGCACAATACGTGGAGCTTTTAGACCTCAATCAAACAACCTTTTGGTTCCTTCGTTTGGGTAAACCTACCAGTATATTTTCCTCGACGTGAAGACAGAACGCTGGAAACAGAAAAGGTGTTTTAACGCGAGTGCTGTTTGCACAGGAGGAAATCGACCTACCACAAAACCGCTCATGAAAAGGGAGAAATGCGAATTCAGAGAGCGAAATGATTTCAAGTGTTATGTTAACTGAGTATCAAAATAATAAACATCCAAAGCAAACAGGCCAGTAGGAGCAGGTAATAAATCAAAATACTTGTGGGAATTGGACCTCATTAGGTTTGAAAAAGGCACACTGTTGCACAAACTGGTTATTAGCACCAGGTTCTCTCTCTCCCTCCCTCTTTTCATTTTCCTCTTAAAAAAAAAATTGGGACAAAGCCCAAATCTTTTAAATACGGAAGTTCTTTCCTTATTGTACATGTCTCAGCAAGTCGCCATCAGCTGTTATTTGTTATTAGAGATCTGTGTCAACATTGAGGCGAGGAGACTGACTCATGCATCTGAACAGGAAGAGAAAGACTGTGATCACTTTCAACTGCCTTCATGTTCGGCATTATGCTTTACAGAGGGGATGGCAGTTAACATTCCCTAACATGAAACATTTGAGCACAGCTGGAAGCAAATTCTCCCCTGGAACAACACAGCAGCGGGTGGGCTGACGAATTTAGGGATGGGAGAATGAAGACCTGTGCCCAGCATGCCACTAGACGTGGCTCTGTTACACAGCAGAACCCTGCGGGACGACCAAGGGCAAGGGTCAGGGGTCCCTTAGAACCCTGGCATCCTTCTTGGACACAGAGCAACCACCAGCTACCACTACTAGGCAAGGAATCCTTACGTCTGTGGACTGAGGGCTCGGCGAGCATAATTTGGGAACAGAGGACAGAGGGACTTCCGCTCCCCGTGCTCCACGGGCTGTGACCATGGCCAGGGAGGGGAGGACCGCAGCAGGACACTGCAGCCTGCACGTAGGCACTTTTCTCTGTTGTCCCCAAAGCAGCAATTTCTGCCTCAGCCCAGACTCCACGACTCCCTTGAGCTGTGATGAAGGTGACTCTTTGAACACCCTCCTGACACCGGGAACCCTGGAAGTGGAAGTCCTTCGAATACCAGCTATGTACGGAAGTGGCTCGATACCTCAAAGGCTTAAGAATTCATGTATAAAGGCTAATGTAGAGTCACATAACCAGCTCCTCATACCCAGAGACAAGCAAAGAAAAGAATCAGATGTTAACTGGGTTGACTGGGTTGAACATTTGCAGTATATACAAATATCCCATTATTAAGTTGTACATTTGAAACTAGGATAATGTTACATCAGTTAATCTCAATAAAAAAATATTTTAAAAAAGAACCCGTTAGGTTACAACTGTTTCAGTTGCTTCAGATACGTTCCAAGAGCTCTCAGAAGAGCAAAGCCAAGTAAGAATTTCTACTAGAAAAGTCCAACACTGGCTTCTAACCATCCTTAGTGTTGAAACTACAAAATTAGAACAGCAATGTTAAACTTTCTCTCAGAGATAAGCTTAGAACAACAAATTCTAGTTAGAAAAATGTTTATACTGGGGGTTTATTACTCTAGTATAGATTAATAGATTAACCACTTCAACACCTCTGAAATGCTGATCATTTCTTACATTCTTCAAAGCATTAGACCTGTTTCTGCTCGCAAAAGCCATGTGTACTTTCTGAGCTTAAGAAGCAAGCATGCCTGGGACTCAAAACCCTCTCTCAAAGAACTTTTGTATTGGATAATTCTTACAAAATTCCTGGAAGCCCTCGGGCAGGAATTTCAGAGTAATCACAAATGGATATAGAAAAACATACGAACAAAAAAATTTTCTAATTCAGGACTAAACTGATAGAAAGGAAAAATATGCAAATTTACTTATGCAGAGAATCATGCTTGCCTTTTAACTCATGGTTGACTCTGGATGATATCATGCTTCTTCTTTGATGCACAAGAAGAAAAGTAATAAATATCAAGTGTATACATTATATCCATCTATCTGTATCATACTTACATCTGGTCCAAACAATGTCTACATATCTAGATACAGACAAAACCTGTTCATCTAGATGTCCGTTTTATTTTTATTTTTTACATTACGGCTTTGCAAACCCACACAGAATCACGATATTGTGCAAAGTCCCCAGCTTGGTTTTTCTCTCAGTGAAGCAGATCTTTGAAGACAAATGTTTGCTAAATGGAAGGAGAAGTTAATGAGATAGCATGTACTGACTTTCCCAATGAAACTGTGTCAGGAACATGGGCCACCAGCCACATTATAGACTCTTCTCCTTTGTCAAGGCAGTGGCCAATGGCCTTTCAAAAAGAGTTTCTAAGACAAACTAAACACTCTAGGGTGTTTGTAAGGGAAATTTCATACATGGGGTCATTTGTGACAGAGCTTTAAATGTATCTTATTAAAAGATGAGAGAAACTGATGTTATGATTTAATAATCTTTCTGATTGTTAGCTGCTTTATTTTGATAAGCAGGCACACGAATTAACCAAAGTCCTTATCGTTCATTACAAAGGCAGTTTATTAACTTCCGGTTCCTGCTGAAGGAGCCAACGTTTCCGAGGCATTTTACGAGCTTCCAGGAGAACAGAGTGAAAGTCAAAGCAGTCACGTCAAAGTTGCCAATACAGTTCATGGGAGCCGTACTAATGGCCCTGGCATGCAGATGATTGAAAAAGTTACATTTTACATGTGCATGCACTAGGATAAACCAACTGGATCCTATCATGGCAGCTCTACATTGCCAAACAGTGGCTGTTTTGTTGTTGTTGTTCAAAATACATTACAAAAAATCATGAGTCTGATCTGTCTTCATTTGATTTGGTTTCTCTGTTTCAGCTTGTGTCCCTTTGCTAATCTTTGAAACAGGAAATGCAGACAGTGGTAGTGACCTCCCCCTCCTACTGCCCCCCCCCCCACACACACCATGTGCATCAATAAGGATATAGAAGCACTCTTGACTAAGGGGACTGAGCACTCCAAGGGAGGAGGAAAGCAGATGCGTTCAAAACATAAATTCAAAGGTATGGCCCCGAAGGGAAAATGTTGAAATCCTGGTCTACACCCATCTATGACTCCTAAAGTCAACACAGCTTCTGACGCATAGATGAAAACACACTGAACACAGTTTATGGAGTTTCAAAAAGTATGTGACAGTGATAGTACTTGAAACCATGCCTCTTCTGGAGAAATCAGCATGATTTCAGACATTCTGACATTTAGTTTTGTGACTACTCTGTCTGAAATGTGCCTGGGGGAGGTAGTACTGAGGTTGTAAAGATTGAAACAATCATCCATCCTCTATAAAAATCAGAATACCTTTTTCTTTTCTTTTCTCTTTTTTAAACTACTCTTTTTAAAAAATTTATTGGGGTGATGTTGGCCAACAAAATTATTTAGGTTTCAGGTGCACAATTCTACAACACATCATCTGCACACTGCATTGTGTACTCACCACCCCAAGCTGACCTCATTGGCCCAGATGATACAGACATCATGCTTTCTCGTATTCAGAAGCTTTTCTATTCCAATCAGGTTAAACAGAAACAAGCAGTGCTATTTTCTCCCTTTGATCTTATATTTAGCAAGGAGACCAGCTCATCACGATCAGTTCTGTGTCAATCAAAGTCAGTCTTACTGGTATGGGCAGCAGACAAGTCTACCAATAGCATCAAATGCTATTCCTCAGCTTAAATTAGTCAGAACCATTTCTATGTGGACTTGTTAAAAATTCAGATCACAAACTCAAAATTCAAGCTGTGACCTTAAAAATGTGTATTTGTACCAAACACCCCAAGGGATTCTAATATAGAAAACTCATATTTGGAACCACTGGGGTTCATCATCAGAGAAAAGAGCCCACAAAGCAATCACCTTCCACCAACTTATATTATGCCATCTTAACATCTTTTAAAAAAAGAACAACCATGTGTTGAACTTCTAGAACAGTTCCAAATTCCAAATCTAAATAAACACCCTCATCATTTATTTGCTATTCTAAATCACCCAACGACAAGGATATAAAGCATCAATCATGACAAATCAAGGAAACCTTTTCTTTTTGGTTCATTTTTTGCTCTTCAAACAACTGATTTGTTATTTCCTCCTTTGTTTAAATATATCCAATCATCCTTTAAATAGAACTTTCAAGTCAACACTACTCTGAGGCTTTTCTTATCTTTCTCCTTCATGCCTTAAGTGGCAGAACTAATATTTGTGTAAACATTATAAACCTTCACATCAGTGAAACATTCTCCTTGGTTGAATAAAATATCTAGAATTGTCCAAGATCAAAGGCTCTCAAGGGCCAGAAGGTAGCAGGCAATCAATGACTATTTGATGAATCAGCCAAGAACAAGAGCCTTCCTCTGCCTTTCAATGTCTTCCAAATATCCAGTCTCCTCCGTCCGGTGCTGGAGCAAGACAGCTAACTCCCTGTTCCTGGCTCAGAAGGTGTTCATTCCTATTCTCCTACCTTAATTTATCTGCATTTTATCTAGTTTCTCTTCTCCTTAGAAGCTTTTCCAGATAACTCCAGTCAACATAGACGAGAGTTCCCCAAACTATGGTGGTCCACGGGCCAAAATGTGGCCACCTGAGGCCATTTATCCGGACCCCGCCACACTTCCGGAAGGGGCACCTCTTTCATTGGTGGTCAGTGAATGGAGTACTGTATGTGGCGGCCCTCCAACGGTCTGAGAGACAGTGAAGTGGCCCCCTGTGTAAAAGGTTTGGGAACCCCTGACATAGACCCTTTTCCCCTGCTTTACAGGAAAGTAGCATTTATTATCTGATCACACATTTTAACACTTAAGAGCTAAAAGCCATCCTGTAGATGACCTACCCCAGCTAATTATTTTCTCGATGAAGAAATTTATGTGAGACAGCTAAGAAACTTGTCCACGATCAGAAAAGTGGGTATCTTTTGAAACAGACATTAAAAGCTCAGTGTTTCCACCTTAAAGTCCTTCTTCTCAAGAAGATTGGAAGCATTTGGGGAGCTTGGGCTTTAGATGAGAAATTATTTTTATTTTTTTCTTCTTTTTCCAAGTGAGAGAAGGGGAGATAGAGAGACAGACTCCTGCATAGACCACACCCCCATCTGGGGCCATGCTCAGAACTGAGCTGTTTTTAGCATCTGAGGTGGAGGCTCCAGGAAGCCATTCTCAGTGCCAGGGGCTGAAGTGCTTGAACCAATCAAGCTATGGCTGCAGGAGGGGAAGAGAGAGATAGAGAGAAAGGGAGAAGGGGGAAGGGGTGGAGAAGCAGATGGGTACTTCTCCAGTGTCCCCTGGCTGGGAATCGAACCTGGGACATCCACACGCCAGGCCAATGCTCTACCACTGAGCCAACCTACCAAGGTTGATAAATTATTTTTTATTAACATACTAGTGCTTATTCTTTTATGGGGTGCTGACCTTCAAATCACTTGCTATGGGATGCTATGCAGTAGACACTTACAATGTGAATAATGATTCCCCAAATCTCCATTAATTCCCAAATTGGAAGATCTTCCTATAAGACGCAATTTGGCTGATTCCTTTACCTCTGAAAAGAGGGTTATAATATTTACAGATTAGAATGATTGAGACCAAAATAGAAAAACATGTACCAAATAAGAAAAGGAAAGAGGCACCAAAAGTAAGCCCAGAAGTTTGGTTTTGGGAGTCAGATTTTCAGCTTGAATCCAGACTCCTCCTTTACTAGCTGTGTGACTTCAGGCAAGTTGCTTCACATCTCTGAGTCTTAGTTTTCTCATCTTAAAAAAGGGGATAATGACAGTCGCCATTTAATCCAGTTATTGTGGTTCTACAATGAAATACTGCACGTGAAGTGCTGGGTACCAAGCCAAATTCTAACCAGATAAGTAGATGACACACCTCAACATAAACTATTTAAATGAATGTCAGAAAACATAAAAATACATAAACCATTATATGTCGGGTCCTTTGAGTATGTTTGTGAACTGCTGTGACCATCCATTCATGCATGTATTTATTCACTCCTTCATTCACTTCGATTACAACTAAGTGTCAGGCTCAGTTAGAGGCTCTGAGGATTCAGCAGGGAACAAAGTAGGTCCACCTTTCACCTGGAGGCTGACAGTTCAATCCAAGAATGCAAAGACCTACCATGTCCTTATTCCCTGAATGTCACCACTGCTCTAAATACTTCTTTGAAGCTGTATTCAAAGCAAGTGAAAAGTTACTCATGAAAAGAGCCTGTTACTTTGCAATCACTCACTGTTCTTGACTAAAACAATATTGAACAGCATGATTGACCTCATTGTCAACAACCTTGGCTACGAATTACTTGACTTCCAAATATCAAATGCACTTTAACAGAAAATAATTATCCAGGACTAAGCACATTTGAAGAGAAGGTACGATACCTTTTGAAGAAGCCAGTTCCCAAGTTTCTACATTATCAAAATACTCTGAAATCATTAAAATGCCCACTTTCAAGGATCATTTGCATGAAAGTCTCTGTAACTGTTCTTCGAAAAAAGCCATGTTGTACTTTAGTTTCACAAAAACTTCTGTGTAAGTATACTCACTGCTCAGCAAAACTGAGGACTGAGCATGTGGTGAGCACAAAGTAAGTAATTTATTGAATTGAACTAAGAGCCTAAAACATGTGAGCAGGGTGATAAGTCTTACAGTCTAAGACACAAATGAAAATGTCTTTCGGGATATAGGTCTACCTGTAATTTATTTTGGCATTATTCTTTTGTGTAATATTATTTTTGTCATGTTAATATATTGTCAAAGAATTCCAATCTAGTGACATGACAAAAGCTGTATTTCATTGTGAAATGTAGAAAATGTGAAAATCAATTGAATTATATATCAATGACATGTAGTAAGGTACCCAAGTATATTCGGGGAATGTCACTTTTCCAGACTGATTAGCAGCCTAGAGCTATTGGATTAATTAATAGAGTTTTATTCTTATTTTTATCATCAGTTGGTTTTGCTGAAGGGACATAAAGACTCAAAGCTCTTTTTCTTTTCCACCAAAAAAGAAAGAGTGATTTGCCAGGATGCACATAATTCAGATGATTAACTTCTTTTTTTGGCACTTGACTAAACCCGTGAGTTTCTGTTGGCAAATCAAACAAGTGCTGAAAGTTGACGTCGCTTTCTGATCTAGTAAATAAACCAACAGAAAAATTCAGCCTCAATTGCATTCTTTCAATTTATGTCATATCCAGTGTTGCAAAAGATGGTGACAAATACTGGTTTCTTACTGAAAATCCATGGTACAATCCATGTGTGAGCTTTGAAAATCAATGCGGTGCTTGCAAATAAACAGAACCACAATGACATTTTTCTCTTTCCATTTGTTTATTCATTCATTTCTATGATCCTATATGGAGTGCCGGGACAGAAAAGCACTGTGCACTGTATTGTTTCAGGCACTATAAGAGGCCCGGCGATGAAGAGAAGACAGGGGATCCTCAGGATACGACACAGTTTCGTTCCTATAACCGTGACGTAACTTGAACTTTGGTGAAAGTTGAAACACACACTAGCCTAAATTACTTACCTATCCTAACACAGTTATAAAATCATAATCTAGAACATAAAAACACAACTAAAAGCCACAGAAAAAGAATGCTGCAAATTTTTCCACCACACAACCAAACTAGTTTGCCCACACAGTCCGTAAGTACGATGCTAATGGCATAAACCAAAGCACTCATGTCTCAATTTTTCTAAGTTTCTATGGGAGTGAGCATTGTAAACTCGAAATGTTGTATTTTGTGATTATTGTAACTTGAGGACCCCCTGTATAGATTTATCAATGAAAGAGCTTAGATGCTAGTGCTAGCCTATCATATACAGTTGAATGGTTGTCAATGAACAAGGGTATCCAACAAGAGGCAGTGGAGCCCAAAGGACAGCTTCAATGTCTCTCGCCAAGCTCAGGGCCCTGACAGAGCTACCATCCAGTAGCAGCAATAGTAGGAGTGGTAATAGCAACAGTGGCTATGTATTGAGTGATTGCTATGTTCCACACATGGTTCACTTACCAGGATTTACATGTGTAGTCCCCATGATAACCTGATGGACTTAGTATTATCAAAATTTTATATACGAATATGCTATGCACAGAGAAATTAACTGGCTTGCCTGACGTCAAACTGTTAATAAGCTATAGGGAGTATACTCCCTGTTTCATTCTCTAAAAGAAAGAAGTTAATAGGAAGTATAAGTAGCATTTGGGAGTACAATCAAAATACCGCTGAAAATCTAAAGAAAAAGGAGAGTGCTCATGTGAACAGGGCCTTGAAGAACACGTGACCTGTAACAGGCAGGACAGCAGGTGGGGCAGGCGGCCCCGTGTACAGAAGCCCAACAGCTGGGTGCATAGGGCAGTGAGGAGCAGTGAGCGGCAGTGCAGGGCAGTGGGGGGCAGTGAGGGGCAATGCAAGGCAGTGGGGGGCAGTCAGAAGGAAGTGGGGGCAGATAGGGGCAGTCGGGGGCAGTGAGGGGCAGTGTGGGTCAGTGCGGGCATGAGGGGCTGTGGGGGGTCATGAGGGGTCGTGAGGGGGAAGTGCAGGGCAGTGAGGGGCAATGAGGGGCAGTGCGGGTCAGTGTGGGCATAGGGGCTGTGGGGGGTCATGAGGGGTCGTGAGGGGGCAGTGCGGGGCTGTGAGGTACTGTGAGGAGGCAGTGAGGGGCAGTGGAGTGCAGTGCAAGGCTGTGAGGGGTCATGAGGAGGCAGTAGGGGGCTGTGGGGGGCTGTGGGGGTCAGTGAGGGACCATGAGGAGGCAGTGGGGGCAGTGAGGGGCAGTGGGGTGCAGTGCAAGGCTGTGAGGGGCCATGAGGGGACAGTGGCAGGCAGTGAGATGCAGTTGGGGGCAGTGTGAGGTCATGAGGGGCCATGAGAAGGCAGTGGGGGTCAGTAGGAGGCAGTGAAGGGCAGTAGGGGGCAGTGAGGGGCAGTATGAGGCAGTTGGGGGCAGTGCGGGGCAGTGGTGGCAATGCAGGGGCAGTGCAGGGCAGTGAGGGGCCATGAGGAGGCAGTGAGGGGCAGTGAGGAGCCGTGAGGAGGCAGTAGGGGGCTGTGGGGTGCAGAGAGGTGCGGCAGTGAGGATCAGTGCAGGCCGTGAGGGGCCGTAGGCGGTCATGAGGGGGCAGTGCAGGGCAGTGAGGAGGGGAAGAGCCTGGCCCACCTTTAGAGCCAACACCATCTGTAAAAGCCAGGATGGTCTCAGAGTAGAAATGTCACATGCACAATGTTCAGGTGTACGAAGATTTATAATCCCAGCCTATGTATGTGGTCAGGCAAAAAGAGATTTGCAGTTGCTTGTATGGAAAATAATACCATAATTAATAAAAATAATACAAGAGTCCACTGTGTTTAGCGTACTCATAACTGTAAACTTCTCTCTGCTCCACCTTAAATATATGTATGTATGTATATATACAAATGTATGTATGTACATATATATATATATATATATATATATACTGCTCACAAAAAATAGGGGATATTTCAAAATGAATATGAAGCAGTAAAAGAAAGAAGCATTTGATTTTCTTCTTATTAAACAAGAATATCAGAAAGGCAAACAAGTCAAAGAAAGTTGTTTAATTATGCAAATGAGATACAAAACCAATTTTTATTTTATTGGTGAAAATGCACTATGACTATACAAAAGGCTGAAAGTACTGGAGTATCTGCATGTTACCTGATCCCCTAATGTTTTGTTTGTGAGCATATTATATATATATATATATATGGCCAATTATAATTATATAATCCAACCTATATAAGAAGGCTCATCGGGTTCACAGGAGGAAGATGAGGGGGCAGTTTTGTTATTATGCTCAAAAACTACTTCATTGACTAGCACTCCGTTTTCACAAGACAATTTTCTTAATTAGTTCAATAAATTTCTCCATTCAAAGCAAAACATTCAGTGGTGCTCTTGAGATTACCCAAGTGTCCGTGTGAAAAAAAATAAAACAAGTACTGTCAAACTTGGTACACGCTGGGACCAGCCCACGAAGTCGCCTTCCTCAGTCATCTTAACATCAGACAGAAGGACACGGGACCAATCTATAATTTAAGTAATTGGGCCAATGCAAATTTAAATGACCAAACAAGGCAATTTTTGATCAACTTACTGTTTTTCCTCTTCGTGTATTGATCTGATCTTTTAAAAACTGGACTTTACATTTTGATGAGCACACCATAGAGCCTTCTAGATCAAATCCTGCTCTTGGTACAGGATTAGGGAAGCGGAGAGTTTTTATTGAATCTATGAATGGAAGGGGCAATTACTGCTGAATTATAATAATCTAAAAATTATAAGGAACCAGAGCAGTTATTCCAGTCTCTCTTTCCAGTGAGGGATGTTGCTGAAGCTTCTCTTATGAGAGACGCCCTCTATTTCTGCCGAAACCCTTTCCACGCATAGAGCTTACTGTTCATCTTGGATGGATAGATGGCCAAGCACACAGAGACCTCACTGACACAGGCAACAGGGAAATTGGACGTAACTAGAATCTGAAGAACTAGAGTTAAAGAGACTGATTGATGTAGGGCCAAATTAGTATCCAAAATGTTGTGGAGAACAAGGTTTTTTGATTTGAGACAACATCAGACTCTGAAGGCTCCCAGCTAAAGAGCAGAGAACAGAGCAGCTAAGGGAGTCAAAGAAAGTACCTCACTAGAAGCCAGGTAGGCGACCCATATTCAAATTCCTGCTGATTTGGAACAAGATTCCATGGGATTGAGAAATAAGGTGCAGCAGCCTAGGGCAAGGGAAGGGCAAGTTTTTTCATAGAGGATATCACGGTTCTAGCGGGAGGTGCTGGTCCTAGTGGGAACTGGAACACTGAGCTGGGAAGAGAGACAGAAGTAGTTGTAATGCCTGGGCTAACACTGTGTGGGAAGCTGTAACACCACCGGCATGGAGATGCCAACACTCATCCCAAGAAGGGCAGGAATGTAGTCCCCAACAGTAAAACCAATGCCTCCCCAGCAAGCAGCTGATTCTGAGGTTACCAGCGACCCACTTCCTTGGGCTGCACTGGCAGTGGGGAGAAAAGGCCAGCCCGCCATGCAAGCAGGGTAGATCTATTCTGTACTTGGGCACACAGACCAAGAAGCCAAAGCATAGGGGACGCCATGTTCCCAACTGCACCTTCAGGTCCACTTTGGGAACGTGTATCTTTCTCTGCATTTTCCCAGTGGTCGACAATGAACAGAATTGGCTTCAGAATAACGTTAATTTGCTTAATAAGAAAAATATTAAACCAAATATATGGTTTTATGTATTTTTCATACTGCTAAGGGATGAGTGGCAGAAAGGATATTTTAGGTTCCAGGATCAACACAACCGTGGTTTCACTGTCCTTGGAGACTCTACATTCTTTCTAAGCAATGAGATCTTGCACAGCAGAGAAAGGGCTTGCAGGATGCTTGCCCTGAGAAAGGGGGTCGCAAAGAGAGCAGAGGAAGCTGGGAAAGAAGGGAGAACGCATATTTTCCTTATTCTGTCCTTTCAACTGCGGAAGTACTTCGCAAGATGTTTGTTTTAAAAGGGGAAAAGTGCAAAAAAAAACAACCCTGGATTATTAATATTCCATGGTGAGTAAGTGGTCTTCAGAGATGAACACTAGTCTAGGCACTCAAATAACCTAGTTTCAAGGTGTTCAAGCTCTGGAGTGTGACAAGACGAGCTTTTAAGTCACAGAAACGATTGGTTACACAGTAATCAATGCATTTAACTCATAAAGAAGGAGAATTAACCAGCCCTACAAGGATTTGATCTCCTCATTTCTGTGTGTGTAGGTATTCTAAAGTTTGTGCTTAGTCCGTGAAATCATTTTCCCTTCCAGTTGGTGAAACCCCGAAGCATTCTGTAAAAATTGTAAGACAACATTGTCCGAGCAATTATATAAAAACAATGAGCCTCATCACGCTCACTTTAACAATGTCTTTCTGAAAGGCAGCGTTTCTCTGGGTTTTAATAGCAATGATGCTCTTTTAGACACAGGAAGGAAAAACACAGTACATTTGGAGGAAATAACTTACATCAGATGACTGAACTATACATCCTTTTATACTGAAGCCTATCCTTTTTGTTACATGGTTGCTGTCCACGCTGTAGCCAAAGAATCCTACATTTGTTAAAACAAGCATTTTAAGAGTGATTTTTAGAGTGAAAATAAAGGCTTTTTTAGAAAAATTCTTAAAAGAAGTTTTCTCACAGACATGTGCTAATGAGCAGAACTTCGAGGTTCATGTCACTAATGAGCATTGCAAGAAAAGAAACGTGTAATGTCAATAGAGGTGTGCTATATTCCTCATTGTTTCGGGCTTAGGTAAGCATGTACCTCGACACTGAGCATCAAAGCCTTTACAATTGTGTCTTTCAGACCAACAATTATTTGAAAATAATGAAGGCTATATTTTAAGATTCTGCTGTGAGAATATTCAAGGCAGTATTATTAAAAGCACCAAACCTAAATGTCCAACAACAGAAGCTAGCTGAAAAAATTGTGGTACATCCAAGAAATGGAAAATTCTGTGTCATTAAAAATAAAGTTGTAAAGTTGTATTTCTTTTTTTTTTTTACAGGGACAGAGAGAGAGTCAGAGCGAGGAATAGATAGGGACAGACAGACAGGAACGGAGAGAGGTGAGAAGCATCAATCATTAGTTTCTTTCATTGCCGTCACAACACCTTAGCTGTTCATTGATTGCTTTCTCACATGTGCCTTGACCATGGGCCTTCAGCAGACCGAGCAATCCCTTGCTGGAACCAGTGACCTTGGGTCCAAGCTGGCGAGCTTTTGCTCAAGCCAGATGGGAAAGTTGTATTTCTTGATCTGGGAAGATTTCATGGTCATGCTGCATGATCAATACATTAGTGAGTGAGTGTGTGTGTTTGTGTGTGTTTATACATAAAGAAGTCTGGAAATACAGAAACCCAATGGTAAACATGGCTCTTTTTATGTGGTGATAAACATAATTTTGCTTATCTTTTTACTTGCTTAGAGTACCACATTACTTTTTTTTTTTTTTCCAAACAACATGAATTTCTTGGGTTTTTTCTTTCACTGGATACCTTCATGTTTCATTGGTTCCCTTGGATATGGCTTAAAATCTTATGTCAGTACTCCAGTAAATAGGGTTTCCATGATGTAGTTAGCAGCTTAGCACGCAATAAAACCGCAGTACAATTAATGAGACCTCCGACTCTGCTATAGCCTAGTGAAGTAGTCATCTCCTGAAATATATATTAAACTATCTTCTTTAACCAAAGACGTAATGAATGTATCAATAAATGTAACATGTATATGAACCATGTGAATTATACTGCAAAATTCAAAGTAATAGCATCTCTATTTTATAGATAAGGAACACAAGGCATTAGTAATAAGAAGTATTCAGTCATTTGTACAAGATCCACATGCCTAGAAGAGATCCATGGAGCCCTGGTGATCAGGGCCCAAGCTCTAGGCCACCAGCCACACTGTCATCTTGAGAAACCCGCATGGACTTACACACAGTAAGACATGAAGACAGAAGTCTTGCTTTAAATGTTGTCTTCTTTTTTTTTTTTTTTTCCCCCTTGATTTGAAAGAGAGCAGAAGGGAGACAGAAGCACCAACGTGTTGTTCCACTTAGTTGTTCCGTTTAGTTGTGTACTCATTGATTGCTTCTCATACGTGCCCTGACCCGGGGCTAGAACCCACAACCTTGGTGCACCAGGACAATGCTTTATCCACTCACTGAGTCACCTGCCCAAGGGCCAAGGCTAAATGTTAATGACCTGCCACATGTTCACATGTTTTTTTGTAAAATACAAAGGAAAGCATTTTTCATTTTCTGTGATGGAATGAATTGTCTTCCTGCAAATTCATATGTTGAAAGCCAAAGCCCCATGTGATTATATTTGAAGATAGTGCTTTTAGGGAGGTAATTACGGTTAAATAAGGTTATACAGATAGAACCATAATCCTATAAGGCTAATGTCCTTATCAGAAGAAGAGACACCAGAGATCTCTCCTTTGCCACACACATGCAAAGAAAAGGCCCCAAGGACACAATGTGTCTTGGACTTCTGGCTTCCAGGACTGTGAGAAAATAAATTTCAGTGTAAGCCACCCAGTCTGCAGTATTCTGTTGTGGCAGCCCAAGCAGACTAAGGCACTTGCCAGAATATCATACTGAAGCCTCTCAGAACTTATTTTCTACAAAATCATATTGAGAATTGAAAAGCAAACAAAAATACGATTGCCCTCCTTTCTGAGACCAATACTCTCAGCCATTCACATATTCTACGTTTAGCAAGTATAAACTAAACGAATGCTTCATCCTGCCATGCCAAACCCCATCCCTTAAAAACTTATACACCTCCAGGATTTATTTATTCTAAGAATGGATGGACAGCCCTGGCCTGATACCTCAGTTGGTTGGAGTGTTGTCCCAAAGCCCAGAGGTTGTAGGTTCAATCCCTGCTCAGGGCACATACAGGAACAGATGGATGTTTCTCTCTTTCTCTCCATCTCTCTCTCTCTAAAAATTAATTGAGTAAATATTTAAGAAAATGGATGGATGGACCAAGCCTAAAACTTTTACACATTCCCTATTATTGCCCAGGCTACTTACTGAGTTACCGGTGGGCTTCACGCCATATGCATTTTTGTTTCCACATTGACTGGGTACAGCAGATGCTTAAGAGTTACATACTGTTGCAATCAGCTGTTCTTCAATACCGTTTAACTTTCCAAAAATCTTCCTTCATATCTCATCGCCAATGGGACTCAGCCTCTCCCTCCTACAGGTCCTTACCTGAGCTCATTTCACCTACCACACGTGACAAACCTTTTTACAGGGCTGTTCACTCCCGTAGGCTACAGAGCGGTTGCAGAGGGAGCAATGCGGAGAACGACAGAAAGACCTCAGGACGGACTGATGTAGACAGAAAGAGACACTGCGTGTTCAGGGACCTCAGGCCTACATAGGATGTGGAAGGGAACAGTACGCTGAAGTCCTAGGATTGCAATCAAGGATTAAATCTAATCGCATGTCAGAAACCTTAAATTGAGGAGTAGGTGTGAGACCATGGAATATGGTACCCAATAGCCAACCCCAAAGATACACAAGTGCTGGTTTATTTACCTTGGTACCCACATCTCTTCTGGGATTATGTTGGTTTTAGCATGATCAGGAAGGCAGGACTCTAAAATTCCAGACTTCAGGACTCAGTCTTTATCAATTTATTTTTTACTTTATTAATTTAAGCCTCGGTTTCCTCGCATGTAAAATGAAAAGCATAGACTATAAAGAAAGGATTTCTAAGACCCCTGCAACTTGAATATTCTCCAAGAGTGATGGCCCCTACAAGCCTCAGCTTAATAAAACCTGTGCCTTTGCCTCTGTCCATGACAGAACTCAAACTAGCACACCTAGCCCTCAGGCTGGGAAGGAAGCCCAAAGAGCCTCCAGATGTTCCCATTGTTTATAGGACTGTAAAGACACGGTTCTGTTTCCTACCAGCAACATTTGCATACAGAAAACTACTTTGCATGTTAAAGTAATTGACAAGTCAAAGTAATGACTTCCTTTATTAATTAGGGTAGTGTGGCAGCCAACAACAACAAAAAAAACCTCACTCTAAATGGCTTAGGCTACAAGAAAGAAAAGGGAAGAATCATTAATATAATGTAACAATTTAGAATGTAACTACTATTTTAAGTGCTGAAAAATGAGTCATTTCCACTGAAGCTACAAGGTTACAACACAATGGAGAAAAGGTAAGGTGGCCAGTGGGTCCCAGAGGAATGAACATATGCCACTATTTGCAACTGTTTTCCCCTGTAATTTCTCCTTCTCTCTTGTTACATAAATGAGTTGCTTTCTCAATGGTTTCTCTGTCATTTTTTCCTGAACATATTTGCAACTAAATATTCTAACTCAATCAGCTTAAAAAACAGTGCCTAACATTTAGAGTATTAAAGTTAACCTTTTTTAGATTGATTTTCCTCCTTAGTCTCCTTGGTTTATTGCACAGCATTGTGAAATGGAAATATTCTTATTTTGTTAGGCTGTTCTCCTGTTAGGATGCACTGATGCTCTGGTTTGTTTTGTTTTGTTTTTTTAATTTGTAAATTTAGGTCTATACTTGTAAGCTTCCCCTCTGTTCTGATACAGTCAAAATAATAATAATTTGTGCAGTAATGCACTGTGGCAAGATCTTCTGCCTAAATAATTGGAAAGCCATGTTTTGCTTCTGGCAAGACTGTTTAAAATAATACAAAGGTCACCCATTGGCAGATGGGTGATGGAAAAAATAGAGTAAATACAGGGCACCTTTTACATAATTCTATAATTCAGGCATTTTAATTATTCTTCTTACCTTGTAAAAACACCAGGTGGGTCCCATTGTGTTAGTTAACTTGGAGAAAGGTTTCTTTCTTTCTAACAGTTCTTCCCTGGAAAAGTACAATATAGTTGGCAGCTGCAGAGGCTGGAGCCAGTTTATCTGGTTTCAAGCCATCTTGAATAGTCTACATGGCTTTAGGCACCTTCCCGGGTCTCAGCTTTCCCAGCTATAAATTGGGGACAATATAGTATCTGCCTTAAGGCTGTTTTAGGACTAAAGAAATTGAAGTCAAGAGCCCTTGGTTGATAACTGTCATTACAGATGCTTTTATAAAACATTAATAATTTCTTCCAGCCTGACCTGCAGTGGCGCAGTAGATAAAATGACGACCTGGAATGTTGCTTCTGGTTCCAAACCCTGGGGTTGCCTGGTCAAGGTACAGACGAGAAATAACTACTATGAGGTGATGGTTCCTGCTTCTCTCTCTCTTTTCTCTAAAATCAATAAAATAAAATCTAAATAATAATAATTTCTTCCAAAAGATATTCCCTATCTTTTTTCATTGGTGTCTATTTGAGGAAAACATGAAATCATTCTTGAGGTGCTATGGTGCACAGAATGGTTGATAGCTGCAATGGTTTGAACAGCTTCACCATCATTTCTGTGCTACAAGATCCTAGACCTAGATTACATACCTACAGAAAATATAAAATATTTAAAATAGGGTACCAGATCTTCATCTTAGAGTTGCAAGTAATCTTACAGTATGACTAGTCTAGAAGTTTAGAATTGAGATTAGTATCTATTCCTGAGGAATTTGGAAAAATAAAGGAAGGTTTTGGTCTGTCATAGGGGCTGGAAGATGACACAGGCATTTAGTGCTCAGGGGCTAGTCTTGCAATGTGCATGCCTAACTCCTGCTGTGCACGAGACAGGCCTAAAATATTTCATAAATGTTACTCAAGGGAGAATCATCCTGCCCAAAATGACAAGGGTGCTCTTTCTGAGAAACACAGGGACTATGATATCTTATTGCAAGAATGCTTTTAGGTGCCCTGGGCTCACTGGCCAGGGTGAATACTGGTCCAAAGAGGTGGCGCTCCTTGTCCCTAATGACATCACACTATACATGCGTCTAGTTCAAAAATCAGACAGTCTTTTCTCATCTTGAGGCAGTATCTGTCTTCTGGTCTTTGTTCTGTCTGTTATGGCCCACAGAATAATTGAAAACGAAGAATAATTCTTTCCGATCCTCAAAACCAATAGAAAAAAACTTACAAATTATGATTCAAAGCTGCAGCTCTCAGGAGCACCAGATGCTTCTACAAACATGGATCTGTTGTTTCACATCCCCTCTTTCTCTCTTAATAAAAAAAAGAGAGCAAAGCACCACAGTTCCGAGAGCTGTAGCCACGTTCATTCTGCGGTGGAATGCAGCCTTCCCTAATGGGATATTAAATACAGCGTGTCCATAAAGTCATGGTGCACTTTTGACAGTGAGACCGGCCAAAAGTGCACCATGACTTTACGGACACACTGTATTTTCTCAACTGGATTCTCATTAACAGCCGGGCTCATGATTAATGGATAGCTCAACTATGTCTATGCACTAACTCTAGGCTTAACGATCCCATTTCCTTTCACTTATCTGCTTAAATTCTACACAGGTAATGGGAAATCTCAACAATGTAATTAATGATGACGGCAATGTGGCATCTTTGCTTTTCACCCTAAAGTCAGCAGGGGCTGGGAATAGCCCAAATCAATGAAAAAATACATGTCTACTATGCTGGGCTGGAACAGCCATTTGTGTAACTTGGAAAGCAACGAACAAGATTAGTAAAAATATAGAAAAGTGCCCAAATCGTAAGTGCACAGTGAAGAGTCAGTTTTAATGAGGAAATCTTTCAAACTTACAAAGAAAAGCTAGTTTGCATGCACAATAGCTCTCTTCAATGTTAATTAAGAAATGAAAAACGATCATAATTAATTTTACAAATAGACTAAAATACTCAAACTTGATAAAAATGAGAGAGAAAAAAGGATAGGGTTGGAAAAAGTAAAAGAGAGAATATGTAGACTCATAACACTTGGATATTTATAAAAGTTATAAAATAAAATAGTAAAAACTTTTACATTTTTTAATGCACTGAATAGGTGTCACTACCTAGTGAGACTTACGTACGTTGTCTTATTGACATGTAAGCAAACCTATGGAGTGGGTGTCTTATTTCCATGTTCCAGAGTAGAAAGCCAAAGGACTAAAGTTAAGAAACTATCCCAGTCCCACTGTAAATGAAAAAAAAAAAACTGAGATTATAATGCAATTCTTATTCCAATGTTCTGGCTCTTAGTTATTATTTCAATTAACAAATAGAACTCAAGAATCTATTTATAGGTTTTTTTCTTCCACAAAGGCAGAAAGAGCTATGGTTTATTATGAGAAAAATCTACAAATACATTCAATCTCATAAAGACAACAAGTCAAAAAGTCAAATCGATAGAAAAAAAAAAAACACTTGAAGTAATTTAACAAAATTTAAAATTTGTTCTGAGAAATGTTTAATATGATATTAAGAAAATATATCTCAGAGCATACTTAAGTTATGCCCACTGAAATTAGACAGAAAGGTGCTCACAATCTACACTATTATTTATTACTGGCCTGAAAACTTAAACCAATGGGTTTTTATTTTTCAATTTTTAAAAAAATTTTACTTATTGAGAGAGAGAGGTGGCAGGGGGGGTGGAGGCAGGATTAGCAGAAGCACTAACTTGTAGTTGCTTCTTGTGTGGGCCCCCACCGGGCAAGCGAGCTTTCTAACCAGAAACCTCAGCACTCCAGGCTGAAACTTTATCCACTGGGCTGCCATGGTCAGCCCTGACTGATATAGGATAAACATCAGAAATAAGAGGTCTAATTTTGGGAAAGGAGAAAATAATTGCTTGCAGTAGAAGGGACTCATTCTCTAGAGAACCCTAAAGAATTAACGAAAAACCTATTAGTACTCACAAGACAGTTCAATAAAGAGATTGGACGCAAGATAAACATACAAAAATCAATAGCTTTCCTGTTGATCAGTGATAACCAGCTAGAAGATACAACAGAAAATATTGGAAAAACTCACTAGGTTTATGTTTTCTAATCATCACCTATAGAAATCAACAATCCACTTTTGGGAAGGGAGTTCTTTTTACTATATCCATCTTTCAAAAGTTGCAATAATAGTTGTGATTTTTTTATATGGTCAGAGATTGCTTTTTTTCAATAAACAACTTCATGTTTCTCTAATTAAAAAAAAGAAAGAAAATATCTAATGAACTTAAAAAAAAGTTTCACTATAATTGCTAAAAAACAGTGCAGAATTCTGGCCATATCAAGTACCCATTTAAAAATGATTAGACTGTTATAGCTACAACATTTTGTGACTAAGAATCCTAGAATCCTTCATGAAGGTAAGAATAAATTATGCACATGGTTGGTTTTAGCTTAGTACAGTCACCATTTTGGCCCGGTGGAGGTTAACTTACAAAAGTAAGATCCTTTGGGGTCCTCAGGTTGTATGTTTCAGATCTTTTTTTCCTAATCCTTTTCTTTCATTCAGCCAAAAATAACATTCTCTTTTCCATCCACATGAGGTTCTTTCTTAAGAAAACAACACACTTTTATATTGCTTTTGATTAACTCTGCATCATTTCTCTCTTTAAACTCTAGGATACAAACAGAGAGGCAGTTCCTGAAGAAAAGGGTAAAAATGGAAACCTGAACTGTTCCAATATTACTTCCACCTGCACTTACCTGCTGGCACCTCAGTTAGAGACAGAGTAAGGAAATCTCAATTTCTCCCATTAGCTAATTAGCACTTTCACACCGTAAGCACTAGAACTCATTGCACTGTTAATTACCTACAAGTCGGCTCTCAGAAGATCAGTGGCTGCTTATTTTTTTCTTATGCATAGGCTTACACAAACCTTTAAAAAAATCTATAAAATATTCTTCTCTATGCACAGGCTAAATGTTACAGAATGGAGTGCTCTTGCAGCTGAAGGGGAGTTCAGGCAGCGCGTGCCCTAGTATCGATCTCTTATTTTTCCCAACACTTTTCTTCTAATCCTCTCCGTAATGACATGGACTGCTGGAGCTTTCCTGAAGCTGTCAATTCCTCCTGCATCCATTTTGCAAATGGTCAGCAGAGAAGCAGTCTGGGCACTAGATCAAACTGTCAATGTTCTCCACTTGGCCATTGACAGTCCTCTTGAAGTCTCCTGGCACATCTGTCAAGGGCCTCCTAGGGTTCTTCAAAATTCTTCCCCCTTGGAAGGGAGCAAGAAGGGCAGGGCCCGCAGAGGAGCCAGAAAGGTATTGATCTATTCTTTTAACATGCTAATTTGCCAGGGGCTGCTTCAGTCATTGCCAAGCTGGACACTTGAAAGGGGAACTGTTTTCCAGAGTGGGGAGGTTTTTCTTTTCAAACACTTAAAATGGAAAACAAATGAATCTAAGCACCAAGTTCACAGGGCAACATGAAGGAGGTTGGCCAAATCGAAATGGGAGAGCTAATATGTAGAAAAGTGGCTTAGAATGAATTGATGGTAACAAGAAGCCCGAAAGTTGAAAATCACAAGTTAAATTCTGAAAGGCTGCATGTGCATCATAACCAATTAGAAAGTGACCTACTGAGTTCCATTAATCCTGGAAGAAAAATAAAATTGAAGGCTGATATAGTTAAACTGATGTAAAACATTAATAACATTGATATTGATGAATGCTTGAACATCTCCATAAATTATGAAAATGGAAAATAAAATTGTTTGTTTGTTTAATTACACCACTAACTGGCAACACCCCATGAAGACTAGATGGAATAAAAGTCGGGGGGGAGTGGAAGTTGTACCGGTATTGAAATATCTTTTTCTACTGTTTTTGTTATCAGTTCATTATTTCTCTAATGAAACAGACAGTACAGATAAGGCTGCAAGACAATTAATTAAGTGCACAAAGATTACAATGTATTACTATCTTTTTTTTTTGGTTTAATTTCATTTAGAAAATTACCATGGACATCATAGATACACAAAGGGTCATATGTACTAGAATACTATGAAAGATCGTATGCCATCAAGTTTACCAATCTAGAACAAATAAATAAATTCCTAGAACTACACAATCTTCCTAAATTGAGTCACAAAGAGGTGAAAAACCTAAATAGACCCATAAGCAGGGAGGATATAGAAAGAACTATCAACAACCTCCCCCAGAATAAAAGTCCAGGACCAGATGGAGACACTAGTGCATTCTATGTGTTATCTTAAGTTTATAAAACTCATTAATCAAAAGCAATGATACGTTCACAATTTTCAGGTCATTTATTTTTGCGGATTTTTGGTTCATTGTGAATGAAAAAGGCACAAAGAAGGGAAGCCAGCACTGACAATGGAGGACCCCTTGTGGAAAAAGAGAGCTGGGAAACTTGGTGTCATAAATCGGGGATGTTCTTAAGGACAAAAACCCCTGAGAAAAGCATTCCTGACTGAGCTGTGTCTTAACTGATTGTGAGTTTGGCCCATATTTACCTGCCATGGTATTAGGGGAGGAAATCAGTATTCTGTTAACCTCTGACCCCCTGGATCTAAAGCAGACAAAGGACCAATCTGGAGCCCTGGAGAAGACAGCCAAATGTCAAACAGCAGGGAAGCGATTGTTAGGGAAACATTTGGCCATGGGTACAGGCAGCCTCACTGGGGCAACCTGCTATTCACAGAAACAAGACTTGAGCAGATAACGCCATCAAATATGAACAAAATGGCACCTTTTCTACCTTGCGTCTAAATTGTTAGCTGTATGGGACTTCATGCTGAACAGTATGAAAAAAATCCAATTTGCTTTGAAGCGCATTAGTCTGTCTCACATCCTAATTATTGTTTACATTGCCATTTGCCTTCTATTAAGAATTGAATAATTACCCAGCACTTCATAGTTTAAAAATACAAGCAAACAGGATTATCTGGGTAATTAAGAAACTGTACCATAGCTTTGTACCACTGCGGAAAATATCTGCACACATAGGGGAAATGATAATTATCAATCAACTTACTTCACATGGTATTTTAAGGATTTGGGGCAATTTGAGATCTGTAACTTATTAAGAAGAGGTTAGGAAGATCACCTTTGAGAAGTGTGGGTCTGTTTAAATCCATCCTTAGAAACAAGAGCCAGATAAGCAGCTGAATTTTCTCATCCACTAATGACACCAGAGAATGTACCAAGTACAGAGCCTTCTGCTGTTCTTTAATCCTAATAATCCATCCCAAATGGACTTTGAACAGCATCATCAAACTTTGTCAGACCATGTGGAGCTAAACCAAAGCTCTTCCACATTCAGATGTTGTCTTTGCTGACCCTGCCTCCACTTAATTACACTCGAAGTCTGGCTATGCCCATTTTCTGCCCTGTGAAATTAGCCTGAACTCAAAACTAATTGAACTTCAAAACCATTTCATGCAATCTTCTGGTATATAGAATACATATGATCACAGTCTTCTAAAGACAGTGCTGTTTTCAAGTAGAGAGTGATGTTTGTTGGGTAAGATACGCAACAGACTTGTGTTTCTACTCTTGGGGAATAAAGAAAGCAAAGGTTAAAGACAGTTTGGAAACACTGGGTGGGACGGGAAGACAAGAATTCAAAAGGCAATATTCAACCCAAAGTGAATACACCTATGGAATTAGTAACAGAACCACAATAACACGCCTTTTAAAGAACTTTATCTGGGACAGAAGTAAAGAGAAAGGATTTTAATTGTGATTCTAGGTATGAAGACTGATGTGTTTGTTCACAGATGTAGAAACCAAAGATAAAATTCCAGTGATCGCTTGTGGATTCTTCCCTCTCAGTACCTGTTTGTGGAAGGAACGTGTGGACAAAAAAGGAGCCACATACTAAATCTGACAAGCTAAGGGGCAACCACATAGGTCTGAACATAAAAATTTCTAACTCAACCCGGTCATGTCAGGTAGTCATGTCCTAGGGCTGTAACTTCCTTGACAAAAACCAATCTATAATTTACCTTAAGCAAGCCTGTCTATTGTCTTTTTGAGTCTAAGATAACATACCTTTGAAATGTCAGAGTAATTTTTTCCAGACCCCTCAGGGCACACCCACAGTACCAGAGTACCAGACTACAGAATCCCTCATGGTATCTTATTCTCAGCATATCATCTCTATGTGCTGTAAATGTCAATGATTAACTAACCTACCCTCCAATGGAAAAGAAATGTGTTAATTTTATCTTTTTTATCCATTTGCAGAGAAATTCCTCTGCTTTGCCTTCTTTTGTCCCCTTAATCAAACCACCAGTGGATGTCCTTACGTCTCCAGCGTATAAAACAAGTAGCAAAACTGCCGTTCTCCAGAGCATTTTCTCAACCTGTTGAGATTTTGCTTCTCAGCAAATGTCAATAATTTGGCTCAAATAAACTGATACTAATTTTTTTTTTTTACAGGTTTGGATGTTTCTTCCGTCAACAAATGGAATCAAGCCCACTAGTAACCTACAACCTGTTTTCAGAGCCTTCTGAGATCTGACAACGCTTTCCCAAAGAACTTGATCTTTTTACTTTACAATGTTTGTAAAGCTCTTCGTTGGGACAATTCTAAACATTCCTAGCATAATCTGAATAGTGTCATCTCCTCCCTCCGAAAGAACAGCCAGCAAGATTCCAGCTGAAGCTGTCACTAAACAGACAAGCCCAGGGAGTCACCAACTGCTCGGTTTCTTTCCAAAGGTCAAAATAAAATGAGCAGCGGGAGCCTGGGCTGTTTAGCATGGAGCAAGGGCCGGGGCGTGACAACCAGCCACCTGGGGCGGCAGCGGCAGCGGTGGCGGGGAAGGGGCCGCACAAAGAGCCCCGTGCAAATAGTCCGCTCCTCGCCTCCCACCCCCAATCTCTGGAAGCATTCAAATCCAAACCGAATGAATCTGCATGGCATCTGAATCATTGGGTTCTGCATAAACAGAAGGAGACGTTGGCCGGAGTTGCCAAAGGAAGCTCTTACCGCCTTTGTGAAAGGGGGGACTGGGTGTGCTGTTTTGCATGAGGGCGAATACAGAATATGCAAATGAGGAATCTGCTGCCTGGAAAAGCAACCCTAGGCAGACAGCTGAGGAGCAGCATTCACCCAGAAAACACGCGGTGTCTCCAAAGGGAGAAGTAAAGGGTACCCATGGGGTGGTTTCCCAGGAAGCCAGAGACCTGAATATTCATAAAATGTCCATTTATTCATGGGACTATTAATTACTCTCCAGATCATGGAATCCAGTGACCTCACCTGCTCTCTCCGAGGTACCAGCTGTAGGGAGCTCCAAGAAAGGTTTTATGCCCGGAGTGAAAAAAGATACAGTCTCTCAGGGTCTTGGGGACAGCTGGGGCTTTCTTTAATCATTCCTTCTCACAAGCACAATGAAACTGAAGAGAGAACTGAGCCATGTTATTGGACACAGAAAAACAGTTTTTAAAAAGCCAAGAGCAATAAATTGTTGCCTAATTTTATAGAAACATCTAATAGGTTGAAAAATAACACGCCATTCTTCTAAGCTACCTGTACCTCCCAGTTTCGAAAACAGTTTTCAGAGCGTCCTTATTTCGTGGTGATTTTAAGTGTCTGCAGACAGACTGCGGGTCACTCTGTTACCTGCCAGAGAAACGAACAGATTGCGCCACGGCAGTCCTCAAACTTTTGGGTCTCCCTTTATACTTAAAAATATGGAGGAAGCCAAAGTGGGTTTGCTTATGTGAGTTAAAGCTAACGCCAGGTACCATTGGAAATGGAAAGTGAAATAGGGTTAAGTCATTATATGTTAATTCATAGTAAAATACCAATTATAAACCCATTAGGTGAACAAATACTATTTTAATTAAAAATTTATTCTATTTCCCAGAACAAAAGAAATTAGCGAGAAGAGTGGTATTGTTTTGTTTATTGATTGATTTGCAAGTCTCTAATGCCTGGCTTAAACAAGGACAGCCAGAATCTGATGCTTGCTTCTGTGTTCAAGGTGATGAGCTAGCACACTGTGGGCAGCCTCTGGAAAACCAGGGTGAGAAAGAGAAGGAAAAGACACGTGACATCATAGTGTCACTTTAGTATTATAAAGAAACTTTCACCTTGCAAACCCCATCAAGGGGTCTTGGGGTTCCCATCTGGAACGTACTTTGAAAACCACTGCACTCATGCAGTCACCTGGGGAACAGAGGATTGATACAGATAAGATTAGCCATTTCATTCAATCCTCTACCCTTGCTTATGGGTCACCATTGTTCCTCTGAAAAACAAAAATCCTCCACGCTACACCTAAATGAATTGCTTTTTTTGTTGAACAGATAAATGGCTTATATTGTCACTACACTTCTACCTAACAATAATATTAACAATAACTATTTCCACTTACTAAATGTCTAATGAGTCTAGTCAGTGGGCTAAACCCTTTAGTCTATGCATATGTGTGTGTCATGCATAATCACACACTACTGCCATCAATTAGCTAATGTAAACTTGAGGTGCGGGCGGGGGGGAGGTTAATTTAGCATCCATGATTAACATCCGGATAAGTAACACAACTAGAAACTAAAAGTCTCAAACTCCAAAGGCTGGGCTTAGCCACTTTGTGTGAAAATTACTCGACGTTAACTCACGTGCTGCAGAGATTTCTGAGCGTTCAGGCACAGAGATGATTCATAAACATGATGAAAATAATTAAGACCCGACTGAGGTAGGATATAAACAAGGATCTCATTAATACATTAGTCACATTCAAAGATTCTGATATGTCAGACTGACTCCATAAACATTACTCTGCCAAGTAAATGTTTAATATGAAACAGGTCACAATTCCTTCTGCATTTATTGATTCATTCATTCAGTGGTCATTTTTTGAGATCCTACTATGCTCCATAACAGTTGCTGGTGTTCCTTGTCTGATTATACCGGACTGCACTCCTCCACTTACATTCTCACAATATGAAAGTCTTACTGAACTTATTAGTCCAAAATAAAGCCAGAAAAATAACAGCATGGTTATTCATTCAAAATTTTAACACAAATATACATGTATGATGTACAAATTAAAATGTTTAAAAATGTTACCAGGAAAAACTAAGGTAACCTCACTATCTACCAAAAAGGGAAAAATTAAAGTATAATATAGTCTACAAGAATATTAATCATCAATTATAAAGAATATAGAAAAGTTTCATTCTTTAATGTGATAAGTTGTCAAGCAGCGTAAACACAAAATAACAAAAGAATAATTCCATTGTTACTTTTTAAAAGTACATGTATAAAAATATTTTGAGGTGACTTGCTAAATTGTAAAGAATGGTAACTCATAAAAAGTTGGGAGTATGAGTTAAGCGTGCAGTTCTTTGGTGATGTTCAATTCATCAATTAAATCCAAAAATACTTAAGTAGTAAAGTTCAATGATGTGAAAGTCAAACATATCATGACCACCTGTTATGCAAAGTGGTAACTGAAAAGCCATTTAATCAGCCTCTTTCCTAAAGCCTCATGTCTTAAAAAATAATTTTGTCTTAATCATTTCTGAAAGGCACAAAAAAGCTTTGTTAGAGTAAAATAAATCATCAAATCTTAAATATCGTATTCAAAAGTTCCTGAGATAATGCCTATGTGATGCTTTGGTGAACCCAAAATAGAGACCATTGCCTCATTCACACTCCAAAACAAGCCTGGTCAAACAAAGAGGGAGAACTAAAAAAAAAAAGTAGAACAGAAAGGGGACAATAATTAAACCCTGTTCTTCTCGTATATAAAGGATTGTGTCTTTCAATGGTCACAGCCACGCTTCCAAGCTGGGATAAAAGTAGCTATGTGATTCAAGCAATTTATTCTTAAAGACACAATTCAAAGGTAAGAGAAAAATTTCAAAAGTGGAAAGGATATAAAAGAGCATCTCTCTGAACTGTATTTTAAATGCTTCCTTTCCAGCATTTCTTTCTCTCAAGGTCCTTAGGAAAACAGTCATCATGATTTTATTTTTTTTTACCACACCTCTCCCTTTTCAGAGAACAAATTTGATATCTCTATTTTACGTCAAAGCATATCTGTCTTGCTCTTTCTGAAAAGAGCTTTTAACAAGATATATTATGCTGCCAGTAGAGCGCCTTCTATACAGTGGTACATCATAGAAGTTCTAGATACAGTATATATGACCCCAAATAATTCCCAGCAAAATTGCATATTTCAACAAGACTCCATTTCTACCTGGCCGACTTTTTCAGTTGTTATCGCTTACTTGACCTTAAGAGTGACTTTGTAAGAATGTTTTCTTTTTATTCCTTTTATTTTTCTATATGCTCTGGAAATATTGCTTATTAATATTTCACCAAGGGTAAATGTGACTTTCGTGTTGAGTTTTTTTAATTAAGCATAATAATAATAATAATAAAGTTCATAAAGAATCTTTCCTCTCTGCCTTCTGCTTAATATTTCTGAGGGAAATGAGTAACTTAAGTGAAGCAACTATGATTTGATGCTTCTCATCTCTCTCCTTTCCTCTCTCTCTAAAAATAACTTCTGAGGTAGTGAAAACATCTGGAAGATTTCCTCATTGAGGGGAATATATGTGTGTGTTGGAGGGGGCTGTCTGGGTGCATTTGGTTTCTTTTCTTGACCATCCAAGGGGACAGGGGACTAAACGAAGGAGAACAGTTTTTTACCCTCTGCACCCTCCCTAGGCAAGTTCAAACCCCTGAGCCCTTCTCTGGAAAGGGCAGAGGAGGGACCACCGCTCTTTGTTGTCCTGCTACAATGAAGCCAAATCACTTCAGAAAATGTTATTCAGGAGCACAATGAACTTGCGGCTGCTTCAGAGGGCAGGCCCGCCATCACCCTACAGCTCTCCACACTTTAGACGCCCGGCTTCACGTCTCTGTGAGCATGTACCGCTTGGAAGTGAGAACTCCAAGAGGAAGTGTCTCTCTGTCCCCAAGGTCTCTTGAGGACTCCGGCAGATGACCAGGGTTAGATTTAAACAACAGCACACCCCAGGCCCCCACCCGCCCTGCCCATTTTTGCCCGGGGTTCTTTTGTCCAACATTTAAGATCTTAATCAATCTTCACTCTGACCTCCCAGACCCAGAGGAAGATGGATGAGGAAGTAGGTGACCTTTCACCTGTCCTTCTATTTGTCCTGCCACAGCATACCCATTGAAAAGACAATCGGGGAGGAACCCGCTGCCAGAGTTCTGAAGCCTTGCCAGTTCTCCATTGTATCCCTGCTTAAGTTCTCTTCACAACTCCTCTTTCTTGTTCAGCCCCCAAATCACTTTTCTCTCACTCAAAGGAAAGGAGGAAAAAAACCCGACACTCTCCAAATATCATTTGCAATATGAAGTGAGAAAATGGACATTATTCTTTGTTAGGGCCAGGGCAATGGTTCTTATCTTTAGCTTTCACTTCCAAAAGTGACTGGAAGATGAACACCCTTTTATCTCTTCAACTCAACATCTTTCAATGTCATCAGCTGTGACTTTGGGAAGAGCACTGTGATACAAGTAATGCTACATTAACATCAGTCTCCTGCTTTACGATCTACAATGTGACTGTTACCAATCTGATAATGCCATGTCCTTCCCGCAAGTCTAGAAGATAAGTACAGTTATTATCAACCCATTTTATAGATGAACAAACCAAGGCTTGAAGGGCCTAAAAATCATGTTTAAGGTCATACAGCTAAGGGACCAAATTGAGACACATTGCCTTGCCATGATGTCCCTTCTGCTCCACCTGTATGTTTCTCTGACACCTCAGTAATGATGTCAAGGTGGAGACAGCCATTTTTATTACTCTTAAAACTTCTACTAGAGGCTTTAAAAAGTCTCACTCAAGTTTGAAATTTAAGAATCCTGAGTCATTTAAGTTGTTACTTTGTTCTTAAATTCCTCAGAGATTCTTACTGGTAAAATACAAAACAAAGAAGAAATCAAGTTCAAGGTTTTCTGCAAAAAACAAAAAGTGTCTTCTCAGAAAAAGTTAATTATTTTGTGAGTAGCAAAGAAAATACCTGGGGAGCAGGTGAGGGAACACCAGGGATTCTCAAAAATGGCTCAACCAACCTTCCCTTTTCATTAAATATCTGATCCTGTGTTAGGAACAGTTTGTTCAAAAATGGACCGGACCTAAAACATGGAGCCCCTCCCCTTCCATACACCTCCTGATTAACTAGAGTCCCAAGATTATTTCCATAAAACAAACCACTAACATGTTCAATTGCCTTTACATTCACTTCCCTCCGCCATCTTCTCTTTTTCTTCTAATTTTGGTTGTAAAACTGTCAAGAAATTTCACAGTGGAGCAACGTATGAGTTACTGGGCTCGGTGACAATTGAAAATCAATGACATTAGATAGAGAGAAATTCTAATGCCAGACATGGGAACATTTGAGCAGGAAATGGAAAACAAAGTCTTTTTTTAAAAAAATATGTATATGAATCTTGACATGTGAAGAGGTGCATGTCCTGTGTGACAAAAATTGAAAAGGCAGAATAATTTACTCTAAAATGTGATGTGATGTCATCACTCAGTTCATTTCACTATTCCTTCTATGAGTTTTGTAATTTACACGCCAATGACAATGCACATGAGTACTTCCTAATAGTAACACCAGAATACAGTACTTCAAGGATCCCCTTTGGTACAGTTTAACTCATAGTTGCCAAGTCAACAGCAAACAAAATGGCAGGAATCTTCTGTTAAAACCCAACTTTTAAATTTTCAAGTTTACAAATTTACCTTTTTACTCTAGGTCAACAGAAAAGGTAGTCAACCTTTATTCTATTTTTTTTTGTAATTAAATTAAGACATCCATTGGTAGCTACTCCTAGAAATGGCTATAGCAAATCAAGAATGACACTTCAGAAAAGTACAAACTCTAAAAGGAAAAACACTAAAGTCTATGACACCAAATGATCAAAAAACATAATTTTGGGGGGGTTTGAATTGTTGATTTCTAGCCAGTCAAGTAGATTGCCCGATAGGTAATCCCACTGTGTCATTAAGATGGTTAACATGCCAGACAAATTGTTTGGCAGGCAGTTATTTCAGGCTCTTTAATCACCAAATCAGGCGAACCGTCACAATCCAGTCCACAGCTGGACAATCACCCTGAGAAAAGGTAAATCTGATCGGTTCCACAGGTGGGACCAGAGTCACCCTGTTCTGTAGTAACCACTATAAGCCGCCGACTATTGACAACCACTAAAATTAAATATGAAGCAAAAAATAAAAACCCTGGATAACTGGTTGCTTTCAGTGAAACCCACACATGACAGGAGCAATCCGTATGCAAATGAATTGCTCTCACCCCTTTTTCAGATACAAAGCTTTTTTAAGAAAAATAAAACTTCACCAACTCCCCAGTATGCTAACAGAAAGGGGACATGAGGAAAGAAGGAACCACACACACACACTGCAGTTTAGGTGAGGATAAAGAAAATCACTTTAGTAATATGCTATGTAGAAATGAACATGACAAACATACTCAGGTTTCTTCAAACGCTCAATAAGCAAAATGAATCACAATTTAATATGCCCTCTGACCACAGATCAAATAAGACTGTTACTAGTTCTTTATCACCTCCTGGGGGAAATAGAGGGCTTTCGTCAAGATTAATTTCACTTAGGGACCCAACCAAGGGATGCTCAGTGGAACAAATGTTTTGGAACACTGTCACTCCACCTGGCCGGGCCATGTTTACCCTTGTCCACAAGGCAGGGACCGCTGGACACCCTTCACATACACACAGCTTGAGGGGAACACATCCTAATTTCACATGCAAATTGTTCGTGTGTACACACGCTGACCATTTGACCAAGTCTATAGACAGATCTACTCCAAAAAGGTGTCCACCCTTTTTAAGGAAGGATCAATTAAGCTTGTTTCTTCAGCTTGGTTATTTACATTTCCGAGGGCACATATCATGCCAGTTTAGATTGAAGTGCCCGTTAGCAAATGTGCTTGGCCTTCTGCTGATTAGGCAACATCGTTTACATTGTCAGGATCAGAATGGTTTCAGCTTTGCCACCTGGACCTGCAGCACTTACTCATTAGCTCCCTCTGTCCCCCTATGTCCCACAAGGGCTGCTAATTACTGGCCCTACTCCATTTAGTCTCATCTCTGATTTAATTACGTGCACTAAGCCCTAATGGAAAGCACAATATGGCTCGTCTTACCTTGGCATTCTCCGTTCCGCTCTTCATGGCCAGCATTGCACAGACAGTTGCCAATGGGCACCAGCCACTCGCCATCTGCCCCACAGTACATCTTTGGCACGTCCTTCTCTTCTGAGTTGTTGACACAGGATCCTCGGACTTCCACCAGAGAAGATGTATCAGCCCCCGTGATGGTGTCTGGAAACTGGGCCAGGTTGCGAACCGTGAGCGGACACTTCTTATAGAACACACGGACCGACACCAGGGCAATGCAGGCGCCCACATCCTGAAAAGCCAGATAGAATCCCTTTCTGCTCAGCGGCCCTACATCTCGGATCTCGGTGTTCAGCTTCATGATTCGGTCGCCGATGTCCACTTGGGTGAAACTCTCGTCAGCTGCAATGGTGTCAATCTTGGCAAACTGGCTCTCTCGGATATAACGCTCTTTGTCGTTGTCTGATTCATAGGAGTACAGGTTAAACGTCTCCTTGCAAGTCCCCATGACGCCTGGAAGACTATTGCAGTCCCTCAAGGTGAACTTGATCTCAATGTACACCCTCTGAGCCCCTTCTCGGGTGATCCAATCAGTTCGGAGCCAGTTGTTCTGGCTGGGTTCCATCACGTTGCATACTTGGTAGGTTCGGATGGGTGTATTTTTTTCATCCATGATACTCACTTCCTCCCACTGCAGAGATCCAAAGGTAATGCATCAGTTACAAAATTTCACCACAGTCATCTGTCAATCATACTTGACTTTCCTTGGACTTTGATTATTATTATTATTAATAATAAGATGACTGAGCACAGGTCATCACTAGTAAAAGCATGTTATAAAGGAGATAAGACAGTATTTTATTGTGGAAGTGTTTTTTTTTTTTTTCAATTGTTTCATTCTTTCACCTTCAATCCAGAGGCCAGGGTATAGGGTAGATTTATTACTTCCGAGTTCTCAGCAGTTCCTTGCGGTGGTCTAACAGCCTCAAATTCACCTATTACAACAGCTACAATTTCAAGTGGCAACTGTTCAAATCTACTCATAAATGAAAAACTAGTATGTGTATTGTTTCAACATCTGAACAGAGACCTGCAAATTAAGAGCAGGAAGAGCAGAGCTTGCCAAAGGAAGACAATTATCAGTTAATTAGTGCTGCTCCTGTCAGAACTCTGCTCTCTAATACCTAAAAAAATGTCCGTGGGTTTCTTTTCCCCCTTCTTCTTCTTTTTTTGGCACTGTCACTAACACTTTAAAGGGGAAAAGAAATCTCACCATTCTGGTTTTGGTAATCCTGGGAAGATAGAGAGTAAACTTTCTGGTTAGATTTCTCAAATACACTGTCATTTGTAACGGTAGAACACGTCAAGCGCATGTCTTCAATGAAATGTATGTATATTGTTCCTACTTTTAAACAGATACACATGAGTAAACAGAATGCACATGTGTTTTGCTTCTAAATATTCTGAGGATATTGAAAGTAAAATAGTAAGCAATATTTAGGGTCAAAATCTCAAGAAATCTGAAGAAGGATGGTAAAGTTTTCTTTACACTCTGCTTCCTAACAAAGATTCTAAGTATGGGCAGTCAGAGTTCACTATGACTAATGTGGCAATTTCACTCTTTTTCATCTAAAAAGAAGCAAGATTGTTTGGGAGTCCTGCAAGACTCTGCATTATCATCCACAGTAGTGCATTTAGATAGAGCTGGTATAAATCAGCTCACATGTCTAACACATGCATATGATTATAAGAAAAAAAAGATATAGTTTTTAAAATGTGTATTCTATATTAGCTCCACTTAAGCTCCATTCAATAAAATGAAGCACAGAGAATCATACTGTATCTTTTAATGGGGTTTCCCATGTGTGCATTGAAAAACTGTTAATGGATGGAAATGTTACAATGTGTGGGGCCATAATGCATAAAATTCTGTCTCCCTTTCTCTGCTACCATTCTGAAAGTTGGAATTGGTAGAGATAAGTGCCCTGTGGTGATTAAAATTTCTTTTTATCCACTAACTAGTAAATCACCAGTAATTTATTTATTTTGGGAAATTTGTGTAAATACAAACAAGGGTTCCCACCTTCTAAAAAACAAAAAACTTACTCAGCATATTTCTCATCTTAGAACAAAAAGAATATGAGAAAACACATTGATCAATGTAAATAAAAGCACACAGGGATATCTCCACAAAGTTCATACAGGGTAATTCAGGGGTAATGTAAATTTTCTAGCCTGAACTTGATGATTGCCTAAACACACTGATCAATTTAGGAGAACAATGACAAATCTCCCTTACTTTTTGTATTTCACAATCAATGTCAGAAACTCAATACACTCCCTTAAATGAACACTGCCAAGAAATTAGGTTTTTGCTACAGTATTGCCACCAGGAGCCTTCACTTCTCATTATTCTCAAGTTCTGCTTAGTTGTTCTGATGGAAAAACAAGGAAGCAGCGAGTTGTCTCATACTATATTTTATTTTTTATTGTCAAATAAGGTTTCTTTTTTAAAAAAATTATAATAACAACAACAAGTGCATGTCATTTTTGTAAAGAACTCTAATCCCAAATTTCTAGCAAAGATGATATCTGTTCTAACACTAAACTAGAGATTTCAGAATAATCAAGACTCAAATATGCTTTTGCCCTCAGGTATAAAAAGCTTTTTGAAAGTCAATCTCTTCCTGCTTGGTAGAAGTCTAATTCATCTATCACTCTAAGCCTGAAAAAGTCCTCTTCATATACAAAATCTAGAGACTAGTTCAATTTTATGATTTGGCACGTAATTTATCAATGGCTATGATGTATTTTGAAATGACTATTTCTCTTAGGCACAAATAAAACTTTATCGCTGACCCCTCACAATAATACAATGTTGCACACATCATATTTAAGGAAAGGAAAAAAAGAACTATCTACATTCAGCCCCTAAAACACTCTGGGTTGTATACAATAATCAGCATGCATAGTACTTTTTAAAAGGAGACTTCAAGACAACTGAGAGAAGTTTGTGTCTAGAAAAAGTGACCAGGTGCTTTTTCAGCAGTTCGGGGGAGGGGGGAGGGGAGTCTGCAGCATATTAAATTGCAGTAAAAGCTTTCCAGAAACTAGATAGACCATAGACTGTACTCAAAAATGTGTCACTCCTTGCTTTTAAATAGGCCCGTGTATATTTAGTGTAACATGTCAGATCCAACGTCATACTTCCTGCCTTCTCTCTTCAAGCTTGAGAACAGCCGGTAAGAAAAATAAGGCTCATTAAAGTTTTTAATGCGAGGCCTGACACCTTCCATCCCCGATTCTGCAGGCAGTTCTAATACATTCAACCTACAGAGCAAGAGCCCTGATGTAGCATGGGAAAGTCTTCCTGAATCAGTGACCTTTCCAGGGTATAGGATTAACAAGAGTCTGACTCTCCCAAGATAAAGCTGTACCTTTCTTTGCATTCAAAGGATGAGGGCAATTGCCTGCAATCAGCAGTGAATACAGCCTGTCTACACTGCCAGAGGCCTGCCAATCATTCTCCCTCCCTTTAAAAAAAATGGGTTTGAGGACAGCCTGGAATTTTTTCAGCAGAGCCCCAACTAACTGCAGTCAAGTTCAGGCAGAAGAACAGGAAGGCAAAGCAATCTCCGTTTCATTTCAAATGGATTACAAGAACTGCTTCGGGAAAAGGCAGCCTAAAATTCTCTGTGGTCATGACTGTTTCTGGTCTTCTTTTTGAGATCTTTCCTCTCTAACAGTTCCTAAAACAGTTTATTTATTTTTTATGTGTTATTGCTTATTCGATGACAGGTGGAGGCACCATACTGGGGGCTGGCATTACAATTTCTGCCTGGTAAAACAAGTCCTAATCTTCCTTTTATCCTCACTGCTTTCAATCCTTGGACTCAGGCATGGACTCTCAAGCATAAAGGTAGGATGATATGCTTAATGTTTCAAAAGACTTGAGAGCTGTTTCAATTAGTCAGAAGCCAGAAATACATACTGTACCGATTTCTTCTCCAAAGCTGATGCCTTACGACCTGCTATTAAGCAGTGAGGTTAGGGTGGGAGCATGTGACTATTGACCTATTTCTATTCTCTGAGTCTTCTAATGGAGGCCATGATGGCAAATTCAGGAGGAATGCAGCCTCCCCAGCCCCAAAGACCCCAAATTCCAAGTCACTTAAATTTGCACATTTAGCACCAACAGTGTTCCAGTTTGTGGCGTCTGCTGCGTGCACTGCACCCCAGCACAGGTTCACAAGCCTTTCTCTCAGTGTGCAAAGAGACGGAGGTTGATTTCAGGTGGTCCCGAGAGCAAGAGAAGGGGCTCCTGCTGCTGGCGCAGAGAACTGGACCCGCCACTAGTACAACGAGAAGAGTTCGCTCTCCTTGGTGTTGCCATTCACTTTCCTCCTCTGGAAACAGAACGGTTGCTCTACCATGCATGATCCCTGCCTGTCAAGACTTCATGGCCCTCGCCTGGCCTAATCTAAGCATAAATTCTAATTTGGTCCCCAGATTGCATTTCTTGTCACTATTTTAATTTTAAATAGGTATCTACATCCGTGCCTCTGCAAATCTCCTGATTGCGAAATCCTTTCTGCCCTTTCGGTTTCTGGTCCTTCCATGACAGACCTATCCGAGGGGAGTATAGGGTTTCTGCCACAAAGCGGAGTTCACTTCATAGGCCATGGCGGAAATCTGAGCCCTCACCACAATCAACAAGAATCAAGCCATTAGGACTCTCAGAAAGTTGCTAATCACTCCTTTTTTACCCTTTGGAGCAGAGAGCCACTCGGAACTTACCCCTCCTTCCAGAGGGCTGGCTATCCACCCAAGTTCTCCCTGAACGGATCTGGAATCCAATAAGGTAACTGCAAAGAAACAAAGAAAAATAGATTAATTTCCAATTGCAAAAAGCCAATACTACAAAAACCATTTGCCTGAGCGTTTCCATATGTGCCGAGGGTGCGCATATCCAACTCTGATCAAAACCTAAACTTGGTCTCACTTATGTAAATAATCATTACTCACTTGATCTTCTCCCCTCTTTAAATCTGCAAGTTTTTATTTATTTAACTTGCTTAGCATTTAAAATTCCATCCCAGGACTCAGTTGATTCATTTTCTAAAAAAGATGAATACAGAATCTCAAGTACAATTCAAAAAATAAATATATCTATGTAGGGTAGTCGCACTCCAGAGCAAAGTCTGCATTCATCTCTGTCTGCTGTCTACTGGACTTATTTGTTTTTACAAGTTTCAGATGACTGCATAACTCATCATCGTGGTGACAGAGCCACAAGTGAATTCTATCTGAGAGCATTCAAAGGGTCATGAAAAGGATCTCTCCTGCTACCATTTTCCCCTTTCCACCACCAAATAAATCGGCCCTGGATGTGGTATCCGCTGCTTTTTTAAATATCAAAGTTTCAGAAGGGGGTGGGGGCAGACGTGTGGAATGAGAATGCAAATGAATTATTTTCTTCCCCAGGTCTTTTGGAGGGCAATCGGAGACTCCTCCTCCACCCAAGAAGAAATCATTGGTTTGAATTTTAGGGCATAGAGTTAGGATGCTTGTGCAACCCCTGACAGCATACATCAAATCTTAGGGGAACCCGGAGGGCGGCTGCCCAGACTGGTTCACTCCTAGACACCTACGACATTGAAAAGGACGCAGTAAATTCCTAACCTCTCCACGTTCTCTTTCCCACCGAGATCTGCAGGCCTGGAGGTCGAAAGGCCCATCTCAAAGGAACCACTGGATTATTAATTTGATCAGCGAGGCTGGCTGCTCTTCAGGCTGGGGGAGGGGTGGGAATAAGGAGCCTTCATCTCTGCTCCTGCGCACCCCAACTCTCAACCTCGCCCCCGGGCCTCTGAATTCTTCTGCCCGTCTCCCCTCTCATTTCACCACGAAGTCAAAGCAGTTAAAATCAGGCTCTTTCTCCTGGTTTTCTCGAGAAGCCTGAATTCCTGGGGTCTGTTAATTATTTTAAAATGTAGAGCCTTCCCTAGGTCACTCCCGCCCGCCGTGGCGCCCCCACCGCCGGCCTCATTCTCTCTTCTTGGTCCCTAGAGAAAAGCCCGCTACATCCATTTGGATTTATGTAAGGTGGATTAGGGACACAAAGGGAACAATAAGACCCAATTTACAAAAAAAGGGAGGGAGTAGAAAGGGAGGGTAAAGGGGAGAAAAGGAAACGTGATGGGAATAAAAAGCAACAAAATGAATTAATTTTTAAGTAGGAGGAGGGGTCCGAGAGGAGAATGACTCCCCCCCCCCCTTCTTTCTACATAAGCCGACGGCTCCATCAGAGCCTTTTTGTGTCTAGGGCTCCCAAGTTTTGCTTCCAAAAGAAAAAAACAACAACAAGAAACGGATAAAAAAGAAAATTCTTGTTTCTGGTGCAATGAGGTCTTGGGGGACGTCCTAACAAGTGTGCGAAGTAGCCAACAAAACGCGGGATCACGATTCCGGTAAGAGAAATGACCCTGGGGACCAAGGGGCGGCTGTGACCCGGGCGGCTGTGACCGAGACGGCACCTGGAGCCACGAAGGAGAGAGAAGGTAGGGAGGGTTAGAGGGCGCCCCTTTTCTCCCAAGCAGTGTCCGCCAGCAGGTGTGTGAATCTCTCCGAGCCTCTGTCTGGCGAACTTCGGGTACCCGCTGCCCAGCCAAGGCTAAGTTGGTTTTTGGCTCCCTCCTTCGGAATAGGTAAAATGATAGAGTGCATAGGGATGTATGGACGGATCTGGAGAGATAGACAAATGAAGAGCCGGATGGATGGATGAATGGATGGATGGATGGATGGATGGACGGACGGATGAATTGGCATAGTGGTGGGGAGGGGTGAAAGTCGGCGAGACAGAGCTAAATGAACGCAGGCTCGAGTACGAGCATTCGCTGGAACACACGCGCACACAATTAGGGCACTCGCGCACCGAAACACAATCGTCCGCGTCCACGCGGGCACCCACGCACCACATACACGCATTTGCGCGCGCGCACATACACATATAGACACATACACGCGCACACACGCACGCACACTCAATTACCCTTTCTCTGAGATCATCTGAAACTAAATAATCCACCCGCACCTCCCGGACAGAGACACACACAATCCGAACAGATGCGCAAAACACTAAGGACCGAGACGGGTCCAGTTGGTCCCTCCTGTTCCCTCCAGACCAACCCAGTGTACAATTTCCGGGCAAAAAGCAAAAAACTCGACTACGTTCAAGTTGACGGCGGGTTCCCCAGGTCTGCGGCGTTATCTGAGGAGCGTGGGGCGCCTTAGACCACCGATTGCACCCCCAGCGCGCGGAGCCCAGCAGAGAGAAAGGTGTCTGACGCCGGGAGCTAGAAATCAGGTCACTTGCGAGCCGCGAGCCGCACCACGACCGCTGCGCGGCGGAGGCCCCGCAGCGGGGTCCTGGGAAGCACAGTGCTAGGGAAACTTTGCAGAAATCACAGCTCGCAAGGATTCCACTAAAACGTGGGAGCAGCAAGCCTCCAACGGGCTCCAGGCTTCCGTTTTCCCCTCGACTGGGGCTAGGTAGGAGAGCGGTGTAGGGAGGATTTGGGCCACAGAATTATTATTAATTTTAATCCCGGCGTTGGCTCCCGTGTCTCCCCTCGGGGCTCCTCGAGCTGGCCTCAGCGGCTGATGCCGATAAACTTTGTCTTTTCCCCACAAACTTGGATAGCCTCGCTGCAAGCACGGGTCACCGCCCGGGTCAGGCTACTTGCTTCCCCTTCGCGGATCCCCTCACCCTGGCCCCTTTCTCCCGAATCCAGGTGCACCGCTCACGCCGGGATCCCCCCACCAACACCCGCCGGCCTCGCGCTCCCGAGGAAAATTCAACCACGGATAGTCCCCTCTGTCCCCGACCGCAGAAAGGCCGCCGCACTCTTACCTTCATTCGCGGGGTACACCCTGGAACCAGTGACAGCGTCGCAAATCCCAAAGAGAAACGAAAAGAGGACGAAATAGAAAATCCCAGCCATGGTTCGCCGGTGCCAACGCTGCTCCTACCGCTTCTATCCCAGTGGAATAAATGCTTAAGTTAGGAGTGCAGCAAGCCGAAGACATTGCCAAGGGGGTGGGTTCGGCCCGTGACGCCCACCCGCCAGTCCGTGCTCCGCGGCCAATTGTGGCGCAGACGGGGCGGCCTGGCCCCTCCCCTACTGAGCAGAGTCCTCCTCGAGTCCCCGCCCCTCCGAGCTCCGCGGGACGCGCGGTCTCCCGGGGCTGGAGCGGGCGAGCTGGGCTAGGGTTCTCGCCCCCGCCGGAGGGAGGCAGCGCGGTCCCCAGGCCTCACCTCAGGGGTCTAGTGCCCGGGCGGGGAAAGGAGCTTCGAAAGACTCTGAACTGATTGGGGAGGCTGGGCCAGCAAAGGTTAGAAACCCCCTTTTCCTCCTACGGGCGGTTTGAGAAGGAGGAAAAGGCCCTTTCATCGTAATAAAATAAGTATAAAGTTGACCTGCCTCTTTGCTGTTGCTCTTTTCTGAGGGTCGAAGCGTTCGCGTCCCGCGCGCGGGGGCGGGGGCTGCACACTCGCTCTTGCGCACTGCCGCAGCCACCCTCTGCTACCTTGTCCCGCTTCGTGCCTTTATAGCGCATCTCCATGTGAAATACTCCTTAGAAGAAATTTTGTGGTTTGGTTTATCTTTTCTCCTCAGGGTCCCTAGATACCCGGAGAGCGGAGACCTCACGGGTCCCCATCGCCTAGTGCAGCCCCCTACCCGGAAGCAGGGCTTGGTCACAGTCTCGGCTCTGAAACGGAACGAATGACTTTCTAGCCACGGGGAAGCCCCGTCTGGCCCCTTCTCGGTGCTCGGGCCGAGGGTCTCATCCTGGCCCCGACAGCCCACCGCGGCAAGACGCCCCGAGATGGCCCAGTCTGCAAGAAGCCAACTGTGCGTTTCCCAGGGGGAGTCCCTGAAACCGGACCTGGCAAGTCCCGGTCGCGGGGAAGAGAAGCAAAAGGCTTAAGTGAGAATGTGGTGGCTTTCCACTGCCCAGACACGGCAAGGGGAACTTGGAGGCTGCCCGGAGCGGCTGCTGCAGCTCTGCGCTCCGACCGCTGCTGCCCTGCGCGGGTCCCGACAGTTCTCCTTGCCCCAGAAGACGAGGGTGGGCAGCGGGACTCGCAGACATCGGCTCAGCTGCGCCCGCCGAGATGCCACGGGTGTCAATGCCGACTGTCCCGGTAGCAGGCACCACTGGGCCCTAGCCTGTCCCCCGTGCCCTGGCCGCGTGCGCAGCCACCTGAGCACCGTCCAGCGACAGCAAAGCAGCCGGCGGCCCGGGGACTGGTTCCCCGACGCGACTCGGTGCATTTCTCCGGGCGTTTGCAGGAGTCTTTGATTCCTGACAAGGCCTCCCTCTTTCCCTCTTCCCAGTCCGCGCCTCCTCTTACTCCCTCCGGGGTCTGGCCGGGTTTTCCGCCAGAGCTTGGGTCCCAGCGGGAGGGCGACCTCAGGTAGGTGGATGAGCCTTTCTCCGGCAGCGGCTCATCGTGAACCAACTGCACCACCTGGCGGCCTGACACGGGAGTGCGCGGCTCCCGCTGAAGGGCGAGCGGACAAAGACCGCAACGTGGAACCTGCAACCCGCTGACTTGGTGGGGTATCCTTTCATCCACCCGCCCATGTCTGGCGCTCCCAGGCCACCCTTGTGGTGTGCTGGCGGGCGGCGGTGGGGAGAACCCGGGACTTCTGTCGTGCTTCTAGCCAACTGGATTACGGAAGACGGAAACAGACAACATTTCAAGGAGAAACTGCCGGTCCACATCCCAGAGACTGCCTGAGTAGTTGCCGCCCCTTCAAAAAGGGAATCCTAGACACAGCGGGCAGGGGGGCAGGGCGGTGTAGAGGAGCGATCAGACTGCGCCCAGGGCTTCAGGCCATTGGCCTCGCAACACATCGCGCCTCCTCCGTGGCTGGACGGCGGCACTGGTGCAAACTCAAGAGCCGGGCTAATAAGATGGACAACTTTTACTGGAGCGCGCTCGGCGAGGCGCCGGGCGGTAGCTGTGAGTCGCCCGCAGGAGAGACGGACAGCTTGCTCCGCCGCAGGCATTTTGGTTTCTCAGCGCAAGATCTGCTAAAATGTCACAGTCTGAGCAAGGGGATCTCACGTGTTGTGGCTACTGATTAGCCACGAGTTAAAGGGGGGGGGAGGGGTGCACACGAGGGGTATAGATGTATGTGCGTGCGTATATAAATAGTTTAAAATAACTGAGCAAAATCTCTTTAAGGAACGCATTTCAAGGTCCGTTCATGTGCCTGCCTGAGTTTCAGAGGAAAAGAAGGCCCGTGTTGGTCCCTGTCACTAGGCACACCCTCTCAAAAGAGAAAGGAGCCATCCGAATTCCGTTTAAAACATTCTAAACAATAGTTGCTGGTTGCCTCTCTGCAAGAACTTGAGTTTTGCATGCATGCGTGTACAATTTCTGAAACACGTACCATCCTCCACCCTCCATATGCACTCTGAATATTAAACACAGTCTTTCCAGCCACAGCTGCCCGACGGGAAGGCTTCGTCTGCTAGGGTGCATTCGGTGACTTCCCCTTTTTCTTCCCATTTTCCCTTTCAAGGCATTCGAACAGCCCAATAATCTGGAGAGCCACGAGGCAGGGCATGCTAACTGGGAATCCAACTCTCACTTCCTCTTGAGAGCATTTCTGGGCGGAAGATCAGAACTGAGCTGCGGAGAATTCTTCTGTCCACTCTGACTACCTGGGGGAAAGTGTTCTAATCTAACAGACACAGTTATTCCTAAAAATCAGGCAACAATGGAAAAATGATGGAGGCCTTGGTCCCCCATCAATGCAGAGCATCCCCCCGTCCCTTTATTGGAAAGCACCCAGGACTTTTGAAACATTGGAGAGCATTTACAGTAAATCAATTGTACAGGGGAGTAATGTGCATGCAATAGAATACCACACTTCCAAAAAGTACCTCAATCACCTTTAAAGATAAATTAGCTTGACTCTTGATTGAAGTAAGTTCCCCGGGCTGCCATACGAATTCAAGGTCATTTTGAATCCATTAAGAGACATATCAAAATATATATGCTTATAAGCTCAAGGAACATAATAATGAAATAATTTGTGAATTCTCCTCTTGTACAGTACCTATGACAAAGACGAGCTGCTGAGTACATTTTAAGTGCTAAGTTGAATTAAGGTTGAATTTCAAAAGCGTTTCTAATGTCTAAAGACATTTTAAAATAACACCAAGTGTCCCAAAGTATCCACCTCTAAGTAGTGGACCAATTTCACCAAAGTAATAAGAAAGGGGCAGTTGACCTGTGGGCAAATAAGCCATGGTACAGAGAATGCATGGAAGGCTAGAGAGAGGGTGAGAAAGAGACAAACCCACTCTGCTCTTAACTAGACACTGCCAGAATTTTTAGCTGGTTTAGTTGAACTTCTTGGGACATCAGTAATTTTTTTTAATCAATAAAAGTAACCTACAACAGTGTCACTGTCAGAACCAGATTTTTCAAGACAGATACGCCTGTTTTAACTTACTGCTGATCTTCCACTAGCTGTGTGTCTTTGGGTAAATTACTTGACCTCTCTGAGATATGGTTTTCTCGTCTGTAGGCTGTGGTTGTTACGTGACTCTTCTAAAACTTGAATAAATTTTGAAAAGCATGGAGTATGACATCTGGCAAGTGGTAGGTAGGCAGTTATTATTACTCTTAAATAATATTTCATTAAGAACTATTTACTACTTAATAATTTCATATTAAGCCTTTAATATTATCCATTTCACATTAGGCAGTTAATATTATTAAATGGGAAATCATTTACCCAGCTTGACTCTTCCCTTCCACCAGGAAACCAGACCCCGTGATTGGCCTGTGCTCCCCAGGAGTGGAAGATGCTTTACTTCTTCACTGCCTAGGGGAGAGGGAAAAGCACATCCTAAATGCTCCCCTTCTTTCATTGCTCATTTGTAATGGTCACACTCAACTCACATTACCAGGTGATTTAAATGGATTTGAACCCAGGGGTTAAACTTGTCGCCAAAAGTAGTCATTTCAAAAATAATCAAGTGAAAGGAGATGTTGATGAATCCAAAAGTCCCACAACCAAGGCAAATATTGTTGATAATAAATAACCAAAGCATGGCCTGATGAAATGTCCGCCTTTGGAAGAAAAAACAACAACACTCCCAACTGTAAGATAACCATCTGAAATACAGCGACCCGGTAGAATATGGTAGAATATTCGCTGGGCTTCTGAAAGCTCTCAGGGAAACTTGTCGGAGATTTCATCCTTTTGGATCAAGGCTTTGATGCTATTTCTTATGCAAAGAAGAAGCAGGACTCCTGTTGGCTCTTTAAACCTGAATGAGAAAGATGGCCACAGAGTTCAGGTTTTGATGAGTAAGAAGGATAGAGAGCAAGACACAGAGAGGTGACGTCTTTCAGAGTCACTGAGATGGAAAAGGACAAAAAGGAAAGGTTGGGGTTCTCAAGGGGACAAGACTGATTTGAAACTTTGGGCTGTACCTAAATTTGAGTTCAGTGCTAACAAACACTTCTCAAACATCCACTATATACCAAACACCGCATCTTTAAGATGCCAAACGTTTCTTCTTAACCCTGACCAGACATGACACCTACCACAGGGGTGTGTGTGTGACAGCTGAGGACAAACCATCTTTGTCTGGGAGGCTGCCCAGAGGGAGGTGGAGAGAGAGGAAGGCACTTCTTTAGTCCTGCAAAAACTCTAGAGCCCTAGAATTAATCATTTTGTAGAAACAATAAATCTTTCTTAGGAAGAATTCAGAGATCATTTTCACATTTTTGGCTGGATTGGGAACATGAGTTAAATATCAAGACTATTTTATTTTTAATGCATCAAAGCTATGCCTCCAAAGAATTGTGAAGTGCTTTTTAGTTGGAAGTCTTCAACAACATCAATGAAATGGTGTCCCCCCATTCTAACTCCAAATACCTCCATAAACCTGTAAGTTGCAGCCATTAAATAGTTTTGCTATTAAATACAGTAATGTTTAATAACTATGTTGACTTATGATCAATAAAAAAGCCTTTGAAATTATAATTGTTTTATGATAAAAAAACTAATTGTAATATATGTGTGAATAACATACTAGTACAAGATTTTTAACCACTTCTAAAAGAGAAATAATTGTTGTGTAGAGAACTAAATTATAGAAACACTGGAAAAACCCATCTTCTTTATTTTTTTCTTTCTGAGGAAGGACTTGTAATTTGAAATGCTGTGGGGGGAGGGGAGAAAGAAAACAGAACCGCATGGCCATGGATGTAACTTATGGTTTACTAAGCAGTGAGAATGTAAGTTTGGAAACCTAGCGTCTCTTTCTTCTGTCATAGTCGATGGCAGAGCAGTTTGTTACAGAGGACTCATGTCCCAAGCATGTGTTTTGTACTTTCAAAAGATCTCTGAATATTCTAAAGATGTCTAAGTGACCGATAATGTATTTTTTATGCAAAATATAATTCTTTTAAATGCTTATTTAGATAATGGAACTTTGTGAGCGCACTTTAAAGGAAACGGTACTTTTGAGATCATATTTATATTTTATTTCTTTAGCCTAATCATTCATGCCAATTGGTAAATAGGAAAACATTTTTTAAACTGCAAAAGATTATGCTTCTTAACCATTTATTCGAAAGAACTAAAAGGGAAACTCAACTCAATCAAAACTCCAGGAAACATAGTTTAGGCTTTTTGCTGAAAATCATATTTTACTTGAGCACCACTGTAAACTAATGAAACCTTACCAAAATCAATTGAATGTAAGTAAACTCCTTAAATAAAGAAATACCAAAGTGAGATTCATAACCACGGTTCGGTTGGAACAGGCATTATTTGGGGGACTTTCTGGACACACGATGTTTAAAAAAAATGAAGAATTGATATAAAACAACTACTAGCACAAGAGCTTCTGCCTGTGCGTACATCATACAACTTTAAAAGGTACTCGGAGCATCTCCCTTCTGATTAGTAATATGTGGCATCACTTTTTCTTAGACCTTGACTATCTTTGCACATATAAACTGGCTTAAAATCTGGCAAACAATAAGTTATTTGAAGTAGGGAGGTACAAAGAAATTCAGTTAGTAACGGATCATTTGACTCAAGCTGACATTTAAAGTATATCAATTCAATTATTTGTTTTTCTTCTTATTCAGTTTGAAGTGTACACACACCGGGTTTTCTCTTTTGCTGGGCAGTGAGAAAAGGAGTTAATAAAATAGACATTAAAACACAGAGAATGGTATTCCCATGAGATTTATTATTCAAATTTGTGGCTGGGTATGAAAGTGACCTTCTAAGAAGACCACCTTTACCAATTTCTCTAGAGTAGAGACCAAGTTATCCCCATGTGGGGATCAATCTTTTCTCTATAGAGCACATTTATAAAACATAGATGTTACAGGGTTTCTTTCCTGAGATTTGATAGTTTATCATTCAAGGTTAACATGTGGGATGATATATACGTGATCACTTTTAAGTTTGTATCACCTTTAGTTCCTGCATCTCTGAATGCAAATGAGTGTGAACCCAAACAGAGGTGAGTTTACAGGAGGGGTGCCAACCTTCTGTGAACTCTCAGAGTGAGTGAGGTCCCCCCTCTGCAGCTTCACCCTGCTCATCTACATTACATTAGACACCTATCAAAGGTAATTGAACATCAGCAGGAAATTAATCAGGTCTGCCCCATTAAATGGTCAGTTTACTGCCACTCAGTAAAGCTGGGCTCCACTTCCTCTGTGTGTCTCTCATTACGCTCTCATCTGAAACTTTTATAGTTGCCACTTGGATTGTTATCATTTAAAATACTTTGATAAATGTCTAGTTGTGCCCATACTGCTTAGCAGGCCGCCCTGGTCAAGGTACTTCAAGAATTACATTTGCAATGCAGAAATCCCTGCCCAGGTTGAACTGCCAGGGCGATGCAGAAAATCAGAACGTGTCCCGTTTTTCCAGCCGATAGCTTTCTTCAGCAATCCACCTCTTGTGCCACTTGACAATGTATATTTATGTGTCAGAGATATCCATCTATTTATAAACCGGAGTCCTTGTTTGAAAAACCAGACTGCGATTAAAAATAAGATTCGTGGCTCTGAAGCTCCTCAACTTCTAAGTCTGGGAAGGTCTGTGATTTAGGACCTTTGTCTTGCTGTGTTCTGATTTAATCTGCTCAGCTCTCTGTTGTTTTCCATGTCCACCTACACACAGCTGTCCATCTCCCTGAAACCTTTCTGCTGTCAGTCAAGGGACAGCCTGGATTGGGAGCTTTGTGTACCGAGGCCTCCTGAGGCCCGGCACTAGTTTAGATGGAAAGAGTTGTGTGTGGGAGGGGGGTGGGACTGGGTGCATAACTGATTCTTCCAAAGCTGCTGGAAGTGGTAGACTAGTAGTGGGAGGGTTCTGTGGTCCACAGACCTTCAAAACTGCTTTCTCAAACACAAGCAAAAAAAAAAAAAAAAAAAAGCAAACACATCTACCAAACACTTTGCATCTTTAGCCTACTCCAAGGTAATGAGAAATTACCCTGGGGGTGGGGGACAAGCATTCCAAGGCTTGTTGATGTAAAACACACACACACATAAAAAACCTCCCTTGCTGAAATTGATCAGGGGTTTAGTGCCCAAGAATAGTCCTAGTTTCTCTCCCAGTGTGAGTGACCAGCTGTGTCTAACTTCCCCTTTCTTGGATTGACTGATTCTTAGCTGATCTGTAAGTATGAACATCTTTGCTTTAGATTACTCTGGGAGTATGTTTTCTGGCTAATTGGAGAGTAATTGGAAGAAGCTGCTGCTTATGACTTTGTACAGGTTGCATCTGTATAATTTACTGCTTTGATATCAAAATACATTAATTCACCCTATAATGTGAAGCCGCACTATTGAGACAGTTCTCTCCCTGCAGTAGATTATTGTCCTGAAAAGTCAAGTAGGTCACTAGCACAAATTAAATTGGTAAGAGCTTGAGTTAAAATCTAGGCTTTATTTTAATTACTTTGTTTTTATTTGGTGCTATCTGCATTATAATTATGTCTCTTAAATTTGACAGTATATTTCCAATCAGGGAAAGTTGCAGGTTCTTGTAACAAAATGTTTCAAGTTTATGCTTAAATCACTAGCAGCCCTGATATTCTCTGAAAATAAACAGATATATTTTCACCTTGTTACAGGAGATCAAGTATATTTACCTCTTTCAATGAAGGTTCATGTCCCTTAAAATATTGAAAACATTATAATACAGTCATGTACTATATTTTACTTTTTGCATTAGCTATACTCATATTTTACTTGTATTATGTGTCTATTCTTAGCTTTGTTGTATTGGAGAAAAGAAGATATAAAAGAGAAAAGTGTGAATGATGTAAACTTGAATATTATAGTTCACCATCTTATGTCAATGGTCTGTTTGGCTGTCCACCCAGGAACACTGCCGTGTGTAATAATTGGGTTTCTCCTCTGTCAGGCAAAAGGCAAGCAGCAGGTGTTCAAGGGTGAGAGTGTAACCAATAAACCAGAGTAAATAACTTTATAACCTGGAGTTTATTTGAGATGTTAGCGCTGATGTTTGGCAAATCTATGGGGAATATCCTGCAAGTGTTTGATTCACCAATGCCTTATATCAGTTGAGTGTAAAGCTAAAGATTATCAGAAAAATAATTTTGTGATTCAATTTTTTTTTCTGAACACAGTTAATATTTAAAACTAGTGCTTCTTTTGGTACTTAGAACAAAAAATAGAGTAAGTCTAAATGTGAAGAATTCTAGAAAATTATATACACACATACCCACACATGCACATACCCATCTGAAGAGTCTCAATAAGAAAGCCTTTCACTTTTAAAACCAAAGTCACATTATTGATTATTCTCAGTTTACACAGATTCCTCTTCAAAGATTATTTGCCTGTTTATAATTCTGTAATTTATTTTGCTCTTCATGTTCTGCTGAAGCACACATGCATAATTTAAATCTAATATTACTTAGAGCTCAACTTTTATGACAGTTTATTAATTTTCAAAATAATAAAATTGGTGAGAACCAATGACATAGTACTCGGACTTAATATTTTAAAATTCTGGAAACCGTTGATAAATTACACTTGGTTATAGATAGAAATAGGGTTTTAGTAAATTGTTATCTTAGTAAGATAATGCCAAGAACAATATTGGTCTTGAGAATTCAATTTGGATTGGTTTGCTATATTTCAATAGTGTACCTAGAGATTATCTGTACAAATATCACACACGCACATGTATATACAGAGATAGGCACAAGCACACATTAATCCAGAAAGACTCTTGGTAAGCCACTGAGATTTGTTATTTCTAACGAATATGACCGTGAGTAATACCATCTTGCCTTCTAACTCAGAATAAAAGCAATTTACGCGGAGGGAAAGAGGAAGGATGGTTAATAGTTAAAGAAAAAGAAACTCCTTAAAAATTGACATCTGTATAAAATTGCCTCTTTAAACCTCAAAATAAGTTATTGATTTTCACTTTTAGGTCCATATTATTGAATTTCTCCTTAATTCTATCTTTACTATGAAAAAATACTTTTTTTCCCACTTATGTTCAGCATATTTTATTTAGGAAACTATAACCATAAACATAAATTTTAATAGATAGCCATACTGTGTGTGAAAGGGTGTTTTCTTCTATCTGTATTCCAAATGTAATTACTCTGTGCAATAAAATTAAACTAGCTGATGGTGAAAATGTTTCCAAAATGTTGGAAGGTTTACTGCTGTTCTGTGACTACATAGCATTTGCACTGACTCTCCTCACGGGGCCACCCATTACAGCCATTTGTGGAATAAATGTAGATTTTCACACAATTACTTGGTTGATGCCGAACTGAAATGAATGGCTCTGTGTTGTACCATATTGGACAAATATGCCCACTCAGTAAACAGAGTATCTAATTACATTCCGCATTGTCTCTGCAGTGGATTTTGATTTCAGAAGCTTGAAGATTGTCCCTCAAAGCTACTGATATATTTGCTCTTCTTCTAGCCGATTATTTGAATGCTTCCAACAAAAGAGGAATAAAACCCAAAACAAACATAAATAGCTAGCTAATTGTCAGTAACTCTGCTTAAAAGTTGGATGGTTTAAAAGATTCAAGTTGGTGATTAAAATGAGATTTAGAGAAACTAAGGTTTTTAAACTTTTATCCTGGCCACACTTTTTTCAGGAATCAAAAATAATTTAGAATTTGGTGACCTTTCAAAAGTACGGTCAGGATTAAGCATTGTATAAAAATCTGTTGTTTCATGGATGTGGCATAGGGACCCAATTACAGATTTAATGTTGAAGATTTTGACCATTTGAAATGGGACCTTCAGTGCCCATGGCTTGCGATTTGTAACTTTATTGAGACCCCAAATCAAGTTTCGCACTTTATGGCCAAAGCAAGGAGAGTCATTTAGTTAAAGTATCCTGACTGACTGTCCAGTATTCAACCACATCTCGGCCTTCATGTTATCTGCTCTTCATCTCACAAAGAGTAATTCTCATTGTGCCTCTGTTTCTTCATCTGCAAAATGGAGCTAAAAATATTGCCTATCTCAAGATTGCTACCAGAATTAACTGAGATATTTTGTATACAGCCATAAACAGAGTGCCTGATAAAAATCACACTTTGCAACTAGTATTGTTGTACTTTAACTTGGTGTTCAATGGGGAGCTACTATTTAATTGATGGCAAATGCTTTTTTTCTTAAATTGGACCATACGTTTTTCTATTATTCAATATAATTGTCTGAAAGATGCTTTTAAAGAATCTTACAAGTAGTTTTCTGCCAAAGATTACTGTTTCCATTTGTCATTAGTCTTAACTTCAAAGGTAGACTCACTGTTAGTCCATAGTAGAAAACTCTTCTTCCATGTACTGTATCTTGCAGAGACTAATCTGGTTTTTATATTTAGGTATTTTATATGTTTAGCTTCACCTGTTGCAGAGTGAGTGTGTGTGCCTGTGTGCTTTTTTGGTCTGGCTATCACAAAATGTGAACCGTAATTTCTTTCCTATTTCTGAAATTTACATTGAAGTACATACAGATGTCAGTCAAAGTTGCTGTCTCCCAAACACAGGTGACAAAATCTTAATCAATGGAATATAGATCAAATTCATAATAAAACTAAGCAGGGCATGAAAATTAAATAATTTAGCATAGGGTGCTACAAAAAATGTGTTAAGAAATGTCACATTAGACAACAAGATTCTGGATTGTTTAATATCAGACAAGTAATTACCTCTTTTTAATCTTCCATCTCCAGTCTAGATTATCTTGATGGTTCCTTACATCTCTAATATAATATAATTCCAGTTTTAGCAATTGCCACACTTCTCTGAGGAAGAATAAAACTTTATAGTCTATCATCTTGAAGTATTTTTCTACTATTCATAAAAAAAGAAGACATCAAATGGGTATTTGCAACTTGATATTTTTGTATGTAAATTATCTGAAGTTCTGTAAAAATTCTGTAAAGATAATAGTTAAAAGTTATTTTCAATTAATGTTAAAAAGCTCTGTACTTCAATGTCACATGTTAAAAATTTAAACCTATTAAAGTAACATATGAAATACATGTTTAACTTTTCTTATAATGTTACCCTTTTTTTGTTTACAAATGCAAGCTTATGAATTCATAACTCTCACAGTTAGGGGTCTTCATAAATAAAACAACCCACTTAGATCTGCATTTCTCAAATAGCATGTCAACAAGCAACCAACAGATGGATGCTTTTTTAATCAGTCTACCTATTGATATCTGTTGGTTAGAAAATTTTTGTACTGTTATAAAAGTCTTTCATGGGGTGCAAAAATGATGAGAATCATAGGATTCCATATATTTTAATACTTTGATAACCTATTCAGATTTTGTATAGTGATAAGTTAAAACTAAATTATTAATGGAAAAACAAATCAAACAAAATAATTTGAGGTTATTGTAAATCTGAGATGTGAATAAAATTGTGATCAGTATCTACTTGCATTTATGTTGACTGATTTTAACTGAGTTAAGCAAGCCAGCATGATTCAATTCAATTCAAGGATCGTTTTTGCAATACTGTACAGAAAGCATCTACAATATTATGCTTCAATTTTAAATTTACATTATTCTGACAAATAACTGAAATAAAAAATGTTATTTGTCTTGGAAAATTTGCTGCAAAAATAGGAAGTTAATATTGATCAAAAGAATCCAGATGTAAAATTGTAAAAGGTTTTCAGTGATTATATTGGGTGGTCCCAATTTTAAATGACTGTCTTTTTCTAAAAAGAAAATAAAAGTCAATCAGATTATCTCTTCAGATGCAGAGTAAAGGGAATGGAGAAATGAAGTAATTATTTCTATAATTCAGGCACTTAAAACTTTCTTTTGAAATATCCAAATGATTGATATGATAATTTTGACTGAATTAGACAAATTACTCTTTCACAGTTTGCCTTCTCATTACATGAGTAGATACAATCTATGTGTGGATGTAACATTTATAAATGCAGAACACTAAACTCATAGCTTACAGTACTTTTCAAGATCCATTCAATTATATATAATCATTTACCTTTTGGCAACATGGAAAGTAACAACTTATCATTCTCTTCTTTAAAAGCACCTGCTCAGAACTTTTCCTCTGGGATGCTACAGCATTGCTACATTAAAAGTTTCTATGGATGAACTAGACCATTATAACCATGCCAATATTGCCAAACAGTCTAGCATTTATACGTACACACATGTATGTATGTATATATATATGCACACACACACACACACACACACATATGAAATACAGGTAACAATGCCAACATTGAGCTTAGAATTTAAAGAAATAATGAATGTATTATATTTTAATAGTCCACTTAATACAATTTGTGACTAGAAAGACATTATATACTCTGTTACCAAAAGAAAAAAAAAGCAATCCCAAATTGAAAATTAATGAACTGTTTCTATAAAAAAACTGATGACAAATTGCATACATTTTTTATTTTAAATGACTACATTTTGCACAGAAAGAAAAAAAAAAAGTATTCAAAGCCTCCAAATTACCTACTAGTAAACTCAGGTATGAAAAGCAAGAGAGCCTCCTGGAATTTTTCTCACTGTTTCGATAAAAATTACGTATAGAAAACAAGGCGTACCTTTTGCTATTGGAAACTGAATAAGAAGCACATTTGTTGACCATGCCTGAAGAAAGGTGCTTCAACATTAATAACCAAAGAGAGGAGGCAGAAGACATTTTTAGTTCAATTTTCCTTCTTTTTTACTGAGATAAAGACATAGACTTTCAAACTGGGAAAGGAAGGAAAAAAGATTGAAAATTTAAGCAGCCAACAGTCAGTCCCTGTTGTTTTCCCAGGATGGAGGAAAAGAAAGAATAACTTTAAATAACTATACATCTCTAAGTATAATTTAACTCTTTCTCTGGAAAAATAAAGTAACTTCTGTGATTGTGAAATCGTAGTTGATTATCTTCAAGACACCCTGAGAATGAGGGGGATGTGAACAGTGGGAAGCAACAAATGGCAGCCTGCTATATGAAAAGTAAAAGGTTGGACTAAAGAAATCGTAAATCAGTGAGATTAATAAGAATCTCTGACGAAATATCCAAATGGTCCTAACAGATTGTTAAAGACACCGCTTGGAAATGCGTAGAGAAGAGGAAACCACTAACGGCAGAATTGTACCACCAAATTTAAGTCGTACTGCAGTGCTTAAAAAACTCCAGCACATAGTAGGCACACCGTAAATAAGTGTTGCTCATAGTCTATCTTGATTTTAGAAAGGCAGTTGACAAAGTCTTTCATATCGTAGGGAACAAAATGGCTCTGTCTAGTTTGACACATTTATCAGTGATTATGATGACATAAAAAGCCACAGTGTGTGGTTCTGGCTGGTTGGCTCAGTGGTAGAGCATCGGCCTGGTGTGTGGAAGTCCCGGGTTTGACTCCTGGCTAGGGCACATAAGAGAAGCACCCATCTGCTTCTCCATCCTTCATCCTCTCCTTTCTCTCTAGCACTCTCTTCCTCTCCTGAAGCCAAGGCTTCATGGGAACAAAGTAGGCCCGGGTGCTGAGGATGGCTCCATGGCCTCCGCCTCAGGCACTAGAATGGCTCTGGTGGCAACAGAGCAACACCCCAGATGGATAGAGCATTGTATCCTAGTGGGCATGCCAGGGGGATCCCAGTCAAGCGCATGTGGAAGTCTATCTCTCTGCCTCCCTGCTTCCCACTTCAGAAAAACACACACACAAAATATTAATTAATTAAATAAATAAAAAGCAACAGTGTGTTTGGTATGCAACTAAAAATAGCTAATGTTTTGAGCAAGAATCAGACTTACAATTTTTCTGGAACACTGAAACAGTAGAATAAAGCCCAAAAGTGATATTTTATTGAGAGAAATACTGACTTGGGTTTAGATTTAAAAAAAAAAAAGATCAGTTATGTACTTGTGAGTAAAAGAAGCTGTGAGTTCATACCAGTTTATGTAGAAAAAAGAAAAGGTCTGTGTAGGTGTTAGGTTTAGTGGATGAAAACATCCACGTGCATCAATGGCCAGACAGAGGAGGTGACCAGACAAACGCAGCCTTAGGCCAAATAAACCCAACCTGGGGTCCAGAGACGAGGTAGAGGAGTCTCACTGTCTTCTGCTCAGCATGCACATCTGGAGTTCGATGTTCTTTTCTGGATTCTGCACTTTTATAGGAACATTGACAAATGACAAAACTCCAGAGGGGGCAACATAGCCTTGGGCCTGTGCCTTATGAGAAATCGCTGAGAGGAGTGGGCAGTGTTTAACAAAGAGAAGCTTGGTTTATCAGAGCATGACAGCTGTCTTCAAGTAAATGGAGGGCTGTCATGTGGGAGAGCAGCACCCTGACTCTATTTTCTTCCAAGGGCAGAACTGACATCCGCCGGGCGTCTTTAAGAGGAAGCAGATTTCCTGTCAACAGAAGAAAAAAACTTTCTCATGTTTTGAGTTTGCCTCTGTCTGCTGTTCTGTACAGGGGTGGCCCCAAGGAAAGACTCAAGCAGAAACTGGTTAAGCATCCATAGCGATGCTTTAAGAGGAAATTCCTGCGTTGATGGGAAAATTGAATTCCTTAACCTCTCCGACTATTTCTGAAATGATGGTGGAAACAAGCAAATTGCTAGGCAATGCAGAAAGAATTAGGCGCGGGAGTGCTGCGAGGATGACAGCTATTGCAAATCCCAGAGAGACGAAGAAGGCAGGACTGGTCGGAGGGGAGCTTGGGAAGGGGACCCATCATCTAGATCAGTTCTGCCTGGAAACGTCTACAGGGAGTCCCCGGCCGACAAACGGGATAGAAACAGGGGCTGTAGCTTTGAGAATGTTTAAGTATTTATACGCACTGAAAAGTAAAAATAAATACTGCTAAGACAAACATCTAAGTTGCATTCAACAGGTAAATGCACCTGTTCCAACTCACATACAAATTCAATTTAAGAACAAACCACATTGCAGGAGACCACCTATACTATGGAACACATATCTGAGCCAAGTGTTTTTAATTTTAAACGTTTTAGTAGCCATAATTAAAAATAAAAAAAGCTAGGTGAAATCAGCGTCAATCATATATCTTATTTAACCCCACACCTATCTGAAAGACTACCATTTCAACCTATACTCAGCATTTAAAAAAAGTGATTGAGATAATTTACACTCTTTTTCTCATACGAAGTCTCTGAAGACCTTTGTGGATATTATCGCACCTACAACACACTCCGGCTAATCCCACTTGAAGGGTTGGTTCCACAGCCTCGTGTGGCAAGTGTCTATGGTGTTGGACAGCACAGACTAGAAGTTCAAGTCCCCAGCGTGGCTAGTTAAAATAGGAGTGATTAGTAAATCAGGCAGAATTGTACAGGTTACCAAGAAATTCTAGGAATGCCGCCAAAATTAAACGGGTAAAGCGGCGGAATGCTTTCAACCTGGCGAACACAAGCGTGCTAGGAGCCAGGGATACAGGTGGAGTTTGACCGAACAGCCCAGCATCCATTTGAAGCTGAACTGCACCTGCCCCACTCTTGGTTGCTCTGGCAACCAGACTCCCTCCACCCCCAGGCTAATGACATTTTAATGAGAACATCTACATGCAAATGAATTAAGCAGTAATTACAGGCAGATCCTCACTTGTCTACTAGTTCCACTGAATGGGGTGGTGGATGAGGGAGGACTTGGGGAGAGTTTGACAGGGTACAGAGCAGATCACAAAAAGAATGGGTTTGCGTCGGGAAGTAAAATGGTTACCTGGTACCTGTACACCAGGCAATAAAGTCATGTAGCTATGTATCTGTTCATTGTTTCATCTGTTGAACTTTCCCTGCTTTTGCCATCACTCGGGGGGCGGGGGGGGGGGGGAGACCACCCAGGTGAAGGGAGGCGAAGAACAGAGAGACACAGCAACTCTGTAAAGAAAGCGCAGTTTTAGGGAGAAATGCTGACCCCCCCACCCACTCCAACAATTTCAAGATAAATTATTTATGACTTGCTCCACCTCCCAACCCACCCATGGGGGGCCTACAGTGAAAACCACTGAAACTCTGGGAAAAGATAAAAAGAAGAAAAAAAAACCCTGTCCTTTATTCTTGGGTCTGGTTTGCTCTTAATTGCTTTTTAGCGTTTTCCCAAGTAGATCAGAGCCACGTATTAATTAATAGTGAACAAGTTGAATACTGAACTTCTGAAACGTGATAACCCAGGCAACAAGGCAAACTTTGCTAAGGAGGAAAGAGTAAGTATACCAAAATTTTGCATCTTATGGGAATTTTTAGCTTTCCAGAATTTTGTACGATCTCTCTCTCTCTCTCTCTCTCTCTCTCTATATATATATATATATATATATATATATATATATAAATTTGGGTGAAGATATTTGCAGAAAATACTCAGCAACTGGTTAACAGTTAGTGCATTACAGAGTGTATCACTCTGGCTAACTTACCAATAGGCACTATAACATTATTAACACTATCTATCAGTAATGGTCTTCAAATGAGTGTTTATAAAAGAAATAACGCCGCATTCTTCTATTTTCTTTTGAAGCAATAATTAATATAGTGTTTATCATGTGTTAGGGAACTATTTTAAGTTGCACAGTGTCCTTATAAAGTATTCCTTATTGTAACCCCATTTCACAGATGAGGAAGTAAAGTCACTTCCCTGATCTAATCAGTGGCAGACAGAAGAAGCAAATTCAATTAGCTTGGCTCCAGAATGCTCAGATGTATCATAGTACAAGATGTCTAGGATATATACTCTTCAAAAAGATAAAATAATTTTTCTCAATGATTAACTGATCAACTAAAATAAAGCTACTATTACAGTGGAATCATTTAATTGGTTATTACATTTAGAACAAAGAAATGGAATAAAGAGTTGGTCGATTGACTGGAATGGAAGGTTCGTGGAGGGCATAAGAGGAGGGTGGTGTCAAGGGCCCAACTGTCAAGGAATCTTAATATAAGGGGGCTCCAGTAAGGTGTCACTGAAAATTTGTGATGTGAGAAAAACAGTACTTGAGAAAATTTAACTTCGCAATAGCATACAAAGATAGGAGGAGAAAGAGACTAGAGCTATTGAGACTCGTGAAACTGTAATTTTCCCTCCAAGGGCATGCGTGCAATGATGTGCATAGTAGGAATGAAGAAAATAATCAATGATCGGAAGTTTTCAAGGCAAAAAAATACTCGAGTGGAACTCCGGATATAAATGGAGTAGGAAACAGAAAAGATGGCTAATATGAGGAAACAGAAAAGATGGCTAACAACTCATGATTGAATCTAGGACTTTTGGCCACAATGACTAAGTGACAGAAATGGAGAGATTTCAGTGGCAACTGGATTAGGGCCAGGTTTCAGCCTGAGCACTTTTCATATTTGGGGCCAGATCATTCTTTGTCATGGGGGCTGTCTTATGCATGGCAGAGTGTTTCACATCACCCTTGGCTTCTACCTGTAAGATCCAGTAACATCCCTCCCCAGAGGGACAGTGTCTCCAGACATCACTAAATGCAACCAAGAGTAGGTTGCAGGCCAGCAGCAAAATTACCCTTAATTGAAAACCACTGGCTTCGGGAAAAGAAAGAGAGCGTGAGTTCAGTGGACTTTGAGGGAGTAGGGGGCCCATCAGGTGAAAATATCCTGGAGGCCAGGAAACGGCAGGGTTGACATTACAGAGAGAGATGAGAGCCATTAGGAAGGTTTTGTATCATCTTGTAAAGAAGCAAGAGCAGATAGGGTGGGAGGGGGTGGAGGAGGTCAGGAAAAAAAAAGCCCTGAGCCTGACCTGTGGTGGCGCAGTGGATAAAGCGTTGACCTGGAACGCTGAGGTTGCCGGTTCAAAACCCTGGGCTTGCCCGGTCAAGGCACATATGGGAGTTGAAGCTTCCTGCTCCTCTCCCCCTTCTCTCTCTCTCTCTCTCTCTCTCTCTCTCTCTCTCTCTCTCTCTCTCCTCTCCCTTTCCTCTAAAATGAATAAAAAAGAAAAAGAAAAAAGCCCTGAAATAAACAAAACTGGAAAGAAGAAAATGTATTAATAAAGAAAACAGAAACAGCATCCTTGAGGCAAGAAGGAGGTTTGATTGGGCAAAGTGAACATCCCAAAGGAGTTGGCTATGGAAAGAAAGTTCTGGTAGGATGATGAGGAGGTCTTGGTGATCCTAGAAAGAGAAAACTACCTTAAAATCCTTATGTGTGTGCACGAGAGTGCACACCTCGGGAGGGGGTTGATGGTGGTGGTGGAGTAGAAGTTCAATTCACAAAGTTAAAGAGTGAGTCGGTGAGGATGAAGAGATGGTGGTAAGGAGTCTGGGTGACTCTTTGAAGAACTTTGGCACTAACGTCTGCAGGAGGACTGGGGCACCTTAGAGAGTGGCAAGGTCGGTGGAAGAATGTCCCTTTGTAGAATATGAGATAATAGAGAAAGTGTTCCGTCCGACAGGCAGGAACCATGGAGGGACCAGGCCAGGGTATTGAGAAAGATCAGGGGACCCGCTTTGGTCACAAGAGCAAGAAGGAAACACTTTCATGGAGGAGCACCACTCTGTAAACACCTCTTTTTAGAAATTCTCAAGAGCAAGATAAAGAACAGATAACCAAGGTGCAACTTTAATTCTTGCTGACACTGAACCCAATTCCAAAAATCTCTGTAAGGGAAGGGGTTTTCATTATATATTTCTCAAACTTTTTGCTGTTTGACTCTTGTAAATATGAATTAATTCTTGCAAAAAAAATTTTGTTTAAAGAAAAATATCATGCTTTTCTGGTCCCTCAAAGAGAGATTTCTAGCAAGACATTGTGCACAATTTTTAAAACATGTTACCCACAGGTGTAGAGCTCTATAAAATTTATCTTCTGCTAATTACCTGAGCCAGTTGTTTGGATGTTAAAGCCAGACAGCCATGGTAAAGGGCAGCTAAAGGGAACTACCTTAAAAAATTGGTAAAAAACGAAACAAAACAAAAAAACCTAGATTTTTAAAGTTTTTGAAATAATTCTTTTTTTTTTTCATTTTTCCAAAGTATTATTTCAAGTCTCTTACAATAAAGACTTTCAACCACAAAAATCTCTTATGGAATTGACTTTCTGTTTTTATTAATGTTTCCATCTGCCTGTGCATTTACATCTAACTAGAATTAGAGGTGCTGTTACATACAAAAACACTCATATTGTTTTTAATTTATTTTGTCATTCTAGAATTACACACATTTCATTCACTGAAACTTTTAAAATATTATACATGCTATTTTCTTGATTGTGAAAATCTCCCCATTTATCAGTGTAGTTGCTCATTATCAGAAAATCGAGTGTAAGCATAAATAATGCATCCTTTGTAGCAAACGTAAACATTGTATACAATTCCGAAAATCCAAGTATTGAGTACAACACACTGGACCTGGTTTCATTTAATTGATTTTTATGGGGCCTTTATTTCTTGAGTCTTAGAATAATACCTTGAGGATTTCAGAAATTTTAATCATATAGCTTTATTATGTATTATCTGTAACTGTTTTTCAAACTCCCTTTCCAGTTGTTCAGTGGGAAAGTACTTATTGAAAATGATTTACTAAAAGAGATTATTTGTGTGATGCATACTAAAATACTCTGTGTAAAGCACTTAATGCTAATGAAATATTTCCTATTCCAACTGACATTATAAGATCATAATTACACCCATGCAAAGCCTTCTTGGTGTTCTTCTTTCATCTGTTTCCAAAAGGACATGTGTTTCCTGTATGTTCAAATATTCACACATAATTTTTTGAGCACCACGCACCCTGTGAAGTGTCAGAAATGCCTCAGGGACCAAAGTAGCAATGTCCCTGTCCTCCTGAGGGTGAACATCTAGTGGGAGAGAAGGACAGAAAACAAATGAGCAAGTCACATAATGTAATAAATGACAAATGTCGTCACAGCTGGAAGCGGAGGAACACTGCTGCTACAGGAGAGAGATGTCAGAGAAGGCCACTCAGATGAGGCGACATGTGCACATGTGGGCTATGTCCTCTGGTGTGTCCCTAGTGTTTCTATATGTAGACTATAAAGTACATTTTCAGATGTGGGTTTAACTTGCATGGAAACAAACCCTTACTCATCAAAGTTAGAATATCAGTCTTCAAGTGCCTGACCTGAAAGGAACAGAGAGTAAAAATACTGACTAATTTATTTTTAGCATAATCTCTTGCCTGCATTTAATCAGTTCATTTAAATTATAGTTCATTCTAACCAGAAACAAGAAAATGTTTCTTTACAGGAAATTTATGTTGAATCAAAATTCTTATTGCCCGTAGGTTTATGTATTTTTTTGTTTAACTTAAGAGTTTAAGAACTAGGTTAGATATAGTATCTCTACTGAGTCTTCAATAATATCAGTTTGTTCTTAATAAGTACTAATAATCATGGGCTTGATTTTGTTCCATTACTTCTCTCCACCCAGATTTTGTTCCACAATTTATAAATTGAAACTAAATGTGAATTTTCCATCAAACAGGATAAAGACTTAGTATTTCCATTAGGATCTCTCCCATTTGTATACATGTATCAATATAAGATATTTGTATTCCATCAATGCTCAAAATGGAAGTTGTTTCAGGATGAAATGTAATATTGAAATTGCACCAACTTCTGGAACTCAAAAGAATATATTGAGGAATGGATACAATAGCTGAACCAGATTATAAATGAATTCTTTTAGCGTGTATGTTTAAGATTCACAAAATGCCAGGAGAAGCAAGAATAATTAAGATATAAGAAGACATTAGAATGGACATACACAAAGTATGCTGCAATAGAGATGAGAACAGTGATGTGAAGCCTCTAGGTTACAAAGCATTTCCCAGATAAACGTGAAGTGCCAGCTTCAGGATTTGGTTAGTGTTTTCGTAGAGTTGTTTCAAAACACTATCACTCATTCGGTCAGCCAGAGTCCCAGTTATCTGACACTCAGACAGGTTATTGCTCTGAAAAAGTAGTCTTTTCTTTAGTAGTTTTTATGGATTTCTATGAGTTAGTAGCAAGGACACACAGATGCACCTGCAAGTTGCTATTTACATAGTGCTATAAACAAGAATGTAACATGAAATGTTGGCTCAATTTTTAGGATATTAACCTGGAACACCATTCTGAACCAGGATGGGAATATCAGGCTACTAATATCCTCAATTCAAGTGATGAAATTTAACTGTTTAGCTTTATATTTCCTTCCTATGGTCCACATCAATAATTGCCAACCTTGTTTTTATTTTTCACTCTGTATGTTGTCTTCAGGTTTTTTTTCTTCCATTTTTCTTCTTTTTATTTTAGTGAGAGGAGGGGAGATAGAGACAGACTCCTGCATACATCCCAACCAGGATCCACCCAGCAAGTCCACTAGGGGGTGATGCTCTGCCCATCTGGGGCGTGGCTTCATTGCTCCACAACTGAGCTCTTCTTAGCTCCTCAGGTGAAGGCCATGGAGCCATCTTCACTGCCCAGGGCCAACTCCCTCCAATTGAGCCATGGCTGCAGGAGGAGAAGAGAGAGAGAGAGAAAGAGAGAAGAAAGAGAGGGAGTGGTGGAGAAGCAGATGGGTGCTTCTCTTGTGTGCCCTGAACAGGAATCGAACCCAGGATATAGACACTCCAGGCCGACGCTCTACCCTTAAGTCAACCAGCCAGGGTGTTGTCTTCAGTTTTCTTATACAGTCTTTGCAAATACCAAAGGCAAAAACAAACCCTTTTTAAAACCAACTGGTTGGTCAGCAAGCAGCCCATATATGTTTAATATCGAATTAGACTCCTTGAGGACCAGACAGGCACCACTACACATGGCTCCTGCACTTGGAGAGTTTATCATTTCAATGGGAAGATGAGATTAAAACCAACACAGAAGTTAAAGAAAGAGAACATAATGCAAATTTAACAATACTCTTTCTAATGTGCGTGTGTGTCTACATGCCCTGTGGTTCTTTGAAATTAAACAATCAACACTTGGCTATAAGTGACAGGTTGCTATCATATAGTGAGATGAAAACATGGCTTACGTATTTTCTTTGCTCATCTTAACTCAATCTGAATTTTAAATGTTAAAGTAATTACATAAAAGTCAGACCTTTAAATAAAGCAAAATTGAAAGCGGGTGAGCGCCTCTGTCTAATCTCTGTGTCTCTGAGCAGCTGTACCCATGAGGGCTCCTGAGTGGCCATGCGTCGGCGCCTGGCCCGCATTGTTCCCACCTTCTTGGAACAGTGCTGTTGTGCTAACCGAATTTATGAGGTCCAGCAACATCTGGTGGCATTGGCATCCTCGTTCAGTTCTGACTGTCACTCCTCGTCACGGGGTGAATGTGTCCCGAGTGCCTGTTGGGGTGTGTGATAATAGAGCCTGCATTAGCAAACGTCGGGGCGGGGGTGGACAGAGGCATTCACGCGCCCCCCCCCCTCCCCGTGCGCCGCAGCAAGTGGGCGACCAAGGGGAGGTGGCGGGGTGGACAAAAGCGCTGATGCCAGAAGGCCTGACACGCTGCAGGCGGTCCATGACATCTCGTGGCTTTTGGCTGTTGTTGGGTGTGATGTGTGTCACAGTCATGATGGATGACTTTCAGATCTTTTCCATTATATCATATCTGTAAGAAATTCCCTCTCGCTCAAACACCTTTTTGTTCCCTCACCCGGAGCTGCAGATGGCGTCTACCCACGCATCCCCATTGTGTGCCGCCCACGGACAACGTCGCCATTCTGCTGGAGATGCTGCTCATGGGTGACTTGCCAGCATTCAATTAAGACTTGAAATTGTGGCTTTGGGCAGTTTAACCTCTTTTTAACGCAGAGTAACGGTAGTTTGAGGCCATTTAGGAATTTCCAGAGGTGCCACCATATATATCATTAACATCTGAAAGGATAGAGTCAGTGGACAAAATAAAAGCAATTGTTTTTCTACCCATTTCAGAGTTAAGTTACTCATTAGGAAGAAAAAATGTTCTCTTTGTGAATGAAGTCATTTTGTGTACACACAGGAATTCCTTTAAAAATGTGACGTGATCTCTCAATTGTAAAATTCATCTTAGCAACATTCATATTAGGTACAGAGGTTAAACACGTGTGGCTTGGTAATAAGCCTAAGAAATAGCTTCTTTTGTCTCTCTTTAGCTCAGTGATTTAAATTTTACGTGTCTGATTTAGTCAGCAAACATTTTTTCCTTAGAAAAAGCTGCAATAATGAATAATGTGGTAGACAACAGATTTATTATACACCCCATTTTCTGTTCTTTTTTTTAGTATTGCTTCAAGCATTATATAAGAGGGAATATAAAAGTAATTATAGATAAGTCAGTGAATGTATAGGGAGTTTTACTGAATCATAGAAAAGAAATCAAGACGTCATCAGGGTTCTCTCTTTTCAACATATCCTCCGTGATATGTACAAAGTGTGGGTAGGTTACACAGCTCACATGAAATACTCCAAACTAATGCTTAAATATCTGTGGATTGAAGTCATATCAGCTATAGAGGGTGAAAGCCACACAGATCCCTGGAAATCTCAGATTCAATTTAAATCTTCAGTCTCAGATTCCAGGTTGCTGGTAAATTGGGTTTGGAAGGTAAGCCCAAGGTGCATACCTGGATTGCTATCAGTGGAATGTCAGGAGTCCCAAGAAAGGCTCCTTGTGTGCACAGATAAAAAATTAAATGACTCTTGAAAAAGTCAGTATCATAAGGAGCACTCAGTTAAAAGGGGAAATGAGCAAACAATCAGAATAAGAGAGTTAGTGAGAAAGACACAGGAATCTGGTTCAATGCCTGACGAAAAGGAGGAAAGGAGACCCAGATGCAATGACGACAACATGCAGGCCCGTTGGCTGCGAAGACTAATGGTTTTTGAAGGCTGACCTAGTGAAATGGTTATTCCTATCTACACTGAGGGTGACAAGGAGAAACAATAATCTCTAACACTTATTAAAAGTTAACTCTGTGTCAGACACTTTCCTAAGTCCTCTGTAAGGATCAAACAGTGTTTCCATTTGATCAAGCTACCCAGTCTATTAATAATTTAATGTGCTATCTTTCGTGGTTTCCCATATATGTGCTTTCTTGGCAGTGTTTCCTAAATTACCAAGTCACATGACTCCTTGGGTGCTATTTAAAATTACAGATTTCTAGGACCCTCTGGCAGGGGCCTTAGCTGAGCTGAGAGCATTTCCTTTTAATAAGTTATCCAGATAATTCTTATGCTCACGATTTTGGGACATGCTGACTTTAGGAAAAATAAAAAGTTTCTTAGATTATTGTTATTATTATTTTTAAGATAATACTTCCACATTCAGGAGTCAGTCTAGCACAAGTTTATACTTTCCACGTCTATTAGGCAGTGGGCACTCAATACATACCTCTGAATGATTGCATGAAAACTTTGGGTTATAGAATGTTACTAAAGAAATATAGCTGAAAGTTCAAGGACAGCTTGACAATGGATAAGAGACGTGCTCAAGGAACAGTCTTGCCTGATCTGTGTTCATTAGAATTCTTAGAAATATGGTAGATGACTTGGAATGAGTACACGGTATGTTACTAAATGATCTCATGACTTACTGTCCAGTGGATCTGTCACAGTGTGTGGATCAAGGCTGCTTTCTGAGACCATGGTGGGGTCTGGTCCCTGTGCTTCACTGAGATATGTAACAGTTAAAGCAGGGACCTGTATTTGAATCAGATGCCACATCAAAATGCCCAGGGGAGCTCAGTCTCCTTCCCTACCAACCCCACATCGTCTAGAATCCTGACTGCAACTAGCAGGGTCCTCTGCATCAAAAGACTAGAACAGAGGATATATGTGTGGATATATGTGTGTGTGTATATATATATATATATATATATATATATATATATATATATATATATATATATATATATATATATATATATATAAAATAAAATTTAATTCCTACCATAGCAAGTCTTTTATTTAAAAATGGATTTGAGTTTTCTGAGAAAATTGCCAGAAGTCTACCTTTGTGTTTCAGGAGAAAATGGGATACAAAGGTGGTTCACTTCTTTTTTTATAAAGGCCATAATTTGTAAAAATCAACTAACTTGCAGGGTAAAAATGTTATCTGTAGTATGCCTGGCTCTCAAGAAGTCACCACACAAAGGAAAAGTGTAGGCGTGTGGTCCGCAGAGTTGCCAAACCATTTCTGGGCATCAGACCCCTAATCACAAGAGGAATGCAAAAAGGAAACAATGGTGTGGAGAATTACTTTGTCCCAACAAAAAGCTTGGGCTTGAGCCCAGTCACTAAATGATGAATCCAAAAAATCAAGCTGAATATTTATTAAACTTTATGTTTTTCAATACATAAATATGAGGCATCGTTGTTGTAAATAGATTATGAATATGCAATTGTTACCTAAGAAAAGCTGTGATTTGATTATCCTTTAGGAAAGGATAAGCTTTCTTTCTTGGTAAAAGTGCTCCTAGGAATCAGACGCTAGTGGGAGGAGAAGTGAAGGGACTGTCCACTGCAGAACCTCTCAGCCTCAGCACTGTTGACGTTTTGAGTGGAGTGACTCTTTCTCAGGAGGGGATTCTGTCCTGTGTGGTGTGTGTGGATGGAAGCTGCATCCCTGGTCTCTCCCTGCTGGATGCCAGTAACACTCTTCACCCTGCTCTGACAACCCAAAAATATCTCCCAGCATTGCTGTGGGTTCCCTGGTGGGGAGGGAGGGCTGGCTGTCTCTTTGACGCTCACATTACCACTCTAATATGTTACTCTGAAAAATGCTACCCCATTTTACCAGGTCGTTTTACTGGTTTGTCAAGAAAATGATCCCGAAGGTGTTGGTGGTTAGTGAGTGGTAGCACAACCCTGTTCTTTTAGGCAGTGGGACAGTATCCATTTCTTTTCTTCTCCTGACATTTCTAAAGTCCTTAAAAATGAAGTCAATAGAAGCCTCCCAGGCAATTCGTCCCTAGCAGTGTAGACGTGAACGGCTGGATTGGAGAAAAGAGCACTGACTGCCCTTAGAAACTGCAGACGCAGCAGGGAGAAGGCTCCTTTCCTCAGGAATCCATCCTTACTCCTGCTTCCTGCTGGGGAGGGCTGCACATTGCTTTCAGGGGAAATGAGCCCAGGAAATTAGCTTATGAAGCATGTAAAGACCTCTGGTCAGAATAAAAGTCAGATAATAATCAAGGATCTAGAATAATATGAAAAGTTCACTCTCCATAATAACACAGCAATGTAAGACATCATCTCAAAAAATAATTTCAGGGACATTCTCCCTATAAAAATAGATTACCCCAAATTAGAATTACTATTTTTTAAAAAGCATGTGCAATTATTGTATTTGTATTATAAGGGTAAACAAGTCTGTATATGTAAATGTATGGATTTAAGGTGTTTGAAAATGCATTGCTTCCTAAGTGGTTTGTTCTTTGTTTTTTGTTTTCAAGAATGAAGCTCAGAAAATTGACACTCAGTGCTAACATATCAGCTCGAACTTGACCTGGGATTATAAATGTGTCTTCTCCCAGTAGGCTAAATAGAAGCGTGCATGATTAATTTGCAATTTCTCTTCTTTCTGCAAGTATAGGCTTCATTTCTGATAACCATCTGCTCTCAAGTGTTCTCTCTGACTCCGTCTCATTTTCTCTGTCCTTTCCCCTCTCCCCGCTGTACAGTGTTACTGGACAGGGTGGTAGGAAAGAGTTAGGTTCATTGACTTGAATGAGATGAAAGTTCTATAAGGTCAGAGACAGACATTTTAAAAGGACTGAATTACTTAAAGTTAAGTGCATGCAGTAAGACCTCTAAAAGAGCAGTGTCTAAGAATCTCCAGAAGGTTTTCTTCCAAAGAATTTAGCAATTGTTATTTATTGTGAGGCAATACTTAATATTCACCTCAATTAATGTCCCATCTCTAATGACTGCTTTGCTGAGTGGCATCCACTCAGGGCTCCAGCGATAAATATTTAATAAAGGGAACTTCTACATTTTTCCCCTCCTTTTTCCCATATGCATGAAATTAATTACTTTTTTTTTTTTTTAACAATCCAAGCTGCTCTCTCAAATGCTACTACCTCAATATTTTACATTCTTGAAAACATTCTCTGGACTGGGTTCATTTACAGTGAAACACTTTTAAAGATTGAAGTTTTGTGGGTGGATTCTGGCAAAAAAAAAAAAAAAGAAAAGAAAAGAAAAGGAAAACAGAATAAAAGACATTTAGCCCAGAAAATGGAAGCACTCTGATGTGCATTTCTCCCTCAGACTCTGAACATTGCCCCATATTTGATTATTTCAATGGAACAGCGCAGAAATTTTGCTTACTGTGAAGGGGAACATAAAGACACTTTACTTGCTTTGTGGAGGATTAGATTTCCCAAAGACACCCCCCCCCTTCTTCTTTTTCTTTCTTTCTTTTTTTTTTTGTAGAAATCTCTGTGTGCTGAAGACATTCTGTTCTGGTGAGCTCCGCACTTCTTATTCATGGCAATTACGTTCACATCTTTGATCTTGGATGAGATCTCTTGTGCATATTTTGTTCTATTTATGTCTTTGATCTGGTTTCTTGTGATTGTTTTTAAGGTGGTGTTCTCACTTGAAAGACATTCAGCCCACAATATTTAAGAAGGAAAAAGACATGGAATTCGGTTTAGCCATATGACATTGTCTTTTTAGGCACATGGGTAACTCAGACTGTCTCAGTACTCTCTCGGTTCCTTCTTCCAATATCTCGATAATTTGTGGTTTTTTTTTTTTCAGCTGTCATAGCAGTGGAAAGCTCAACAATCAAATGGATTGCATCATGCTTGATCGAATTCAGCTCCACAGTTCTGCAGTCTTGTCATTCCACTTGTTATAAAATAATCGAATTGGTCTTCCAATGCTGTGGACGGAGATATAGCTAGAGAACAGAAAGGGGGTTAATTTAGAGAGCTCCTGCTTATGGAGGGCTTGCGGAGCCTCACTTATTTGTTATCACCATTATTATTATATCTAACATGAGTTTATTCTCTTGTTTACGTCACATGTTTATAGTCGGGTGTGAAGAATTCACCCAGGTAACTTAGAGGTGATATGTATTACTAAGGGGAGATTAGATAATAAGATAACTGCTAGCAGTCACTGTAGTGATGGCAAAGTGCTACGAATAAGGGGGTCGCTCGGGACCTGGGAATGTACATGACAGAAATTGGTCACCATGGCAACATTTGAGCCGTGGGAGACAGGAGCTGAACTGAGCAACACAGAGCCGCAGTGGCCTGATTGAAAAGAACTGCTTATAATTTAGCTTGACTGACTCGTTATGTAATGTGTTTTCTGTACTATGCAGATGACTATGGAAATGTGGGAACCTAAAACTGTCTACAAATTCAGGCTGCAAAAAAATGAAATAAAATACACTATTTTGGGGGGGGGCGTGTTAAGATGAGGATTTCTAATTTGTAGCAATCTTAATGACCTTAGACGGTGAACTTTATCACAGGTATTTCTTTATAAAACCATGTCTATAAATAAGACTTCCACATGTGGGAGGTCTATTTATGCCAACAGTAAGTGCCATTTCATCCAAGCAAGTAAAACCAGAATGAAAAGGCATAGAAATGGGGCACAAGTGGTATAAACTGCTAAATTGAGATGCTTCATGGTGCGTTTCATCATAGAAAATATAATCCAATAAAGTTTTATTTTTACTTTACTTTTAGCAAGGTGTTTGCTGCTTGAATTGTGTGGATAATTGTCCTGCTTTCTTTTTCAACTGATTTGTGCGGCATAAAGTCACAAAGGCATAAGGGACCTCTAACAACTATATGACCTAGTAACCAAAGGCTAAATGTCATTTTTCAGTTTTATATTTGCATAGTAAACAGGGGACTCCTAAGCAGCACTCAAGATGTGCATAGATAAAGACACCCAGAATATAACCTATTATACATTGTTTAAGAGAGATAATACCTTAGTCAATAAATTTTCTAAACATGAAGTATCTTCCTAAGAGTGGGTAATATTGAGTATGGAAACACTTTATATATCATATAAAACAGAACTATGAAGAACAGCATAGCTTAGTGACAATATCCCTGTTAAACTGTGCATGTGATAATAATAATAAAATTATTAGTAATTATAGAAATAATTAGACCTTAAATTTACTGAGCACTATATATATTCTAGGTGCTGCCTAACTCAATCCTCCCCAAATCTTTGCAAGAGAGAAACAAACATTCTTGCATTTTGCAGATAGAAGCTGAAAAGAGGTAAAATAATTTGCCCAAAGTTACATAGATAGTAAATTGTCCTGATTAGAAACTAGGGCCATCTGGCTGCAAAGTCTAGTTTTCTAAGCATAGTTTCCATTATGCATTCAGAGGGCTTCCTTAATAAGACTTTCCTTTTCTATTCTTTTTTTTTTAAGGATTTTATTTCTATTTATTTATTTTTTTTACAGGGACAGAGAGAGATTCAGAGAGAGGGATAGATAGGGACAGACAGACAGGAATGGAGAGATGTGAGAAGCATCAATCATTAGTTTATCGTTGCCGTCGCAACACCTTAGTTGTTCATTGTTTGCTTTCTCACATGTGCCTTGACCGCGGGCCTTCAGCAGACCGAGCAACCCCTTGCTGGAGCCAGCGACCTTGGGTCCAAGCTGACGAGCTTTTGCTCAAGCCAGATGGGCCCGCGCTCAAGCTGGCGAGCTTGGGGTCTCGAACCTGGGTCTTCCGCATCCCAGTCCGACGCTCTTTCTACTGCGCCAGTGCCTGGTCAGGCTCCTTTTCTATTCTTAATACTGACACTTTTTTCTGCGCAGATTATCACTTATCAATCAGTTGCAGCCCTTCCTTGACAAGTTCCAGCATCCAGTCATGCATGCGGACACTGGAAATTTAACTCCTTTGCTTTGTAATCTAAAACTCATAAATTTATCTCTTATAAATGTCTTAGTGATAAAGTATTTTTTCCCCTTACCATCATGTATCATGCATAGCCTTTCTTTCTATTTTATTTGGCTAAACTAGATTAGCAAGAAGAATTTTTTTTTAAGTGTCAAATATCCTTATTCAAGTAGTATTTGTGTGCTGATATCATAAAGGGGTCAGAAAGCAAGAGAAAAGAACTGCTAGGATTTGCTAGAAACCAGAATTCACTTAGGCTGGAAGCAATAAATCAGGGAATCCTCTCCTCTTCTGCCTGGCTTCTGTCACTCAGCATTATATTTCTGATATTCAACCATGTTGCTTTGTGTAACAGTAGTTTGTTGCGTGTCATTTCTGAGTGGTATGCAGTTGTATAAACACTCGCCAATTTAGTCATCAATTTTGTTATTGGTAGACAATTTGAATGTTTCCAGTTTAGGGTTAGCATAAATAATGATATTAAGGACATTCAAGTACTGGTATATCTTTCTCTTGAGAAATATACGCACACATTTGTTTTAGGTGTTACAATTGGTGCAACGTAGGGGATGCGTGTATGATAGGCTCTTGGAGTAAACACTACCAAAGAGTTTTCAAACATGATTATACCACTTACCTTCCCATCAGCAAACAACATAGGGAAATTCCAGCTGTTTCCCATCTTCAGCAACACTTGGTATTGTCAGTGACTTCACTTTTAGCCATCCAGAGGTGTGAAATATCATTGTTTCTGAGAACTAATGAGATTGAGCACCTTTTCACATGTATATGGTTCATATGAACATCTTCTTTCATGAAGCATCTTTTCAAGTATCTGACCCATTTGTTTTAATTTGGTCATCTGCTGTTCCCTTATTGATTATAAAAAAGTGTTGATTTTAAGGGACAAATCAATGCATTGATAAATTATGTACATTAGAACCTTTTCCCTCATTGTCTCCTTTTCAGGTCTTTATCTATTTTCTCTATCAAAACATATGAGCATTACTTAAAATATAATCTTGTCTATCATCACAAGAGTTCCAACTATAGTGGATTAAATAAAATAGAGATTATATCTTTCTTACGTCACAGTCTAAAGAGCCCAGGTCGCAGAGCATCTCAGCAGCGTTGGGACCCCAAGCTCTTTCCATGTCAATATCTGAAGTCCTAAGTGTTCAAGTTCTGCTGGAGGTAGTCTCATCACCATTTTTTCCACTCAGGCTCAGGAGTAGAAGAAAGAGAGCATTTTATCCTTCATGGATATCACTAGAAGTTGTACATTTCAGCTCATATCTCATCACCCAGATCCTAGCTTTATGTTCAAACTCTCCTTCCTAGAAAGAAGTCTGGGAAATATAATTTGGTGCTTGTTTTACCTATCTACAGCTTCTTTTATAGGGGAAGAAGAGGAGAAAGAATATCGTTGATGGGCTGCAGTCTTTGTTATTACTAGAATTGCCAGATTGCTGATGGTATTTTATTTTTTACTTGATTGATTTTTACAGAGAGAGGAAGGGGGAAAACATAAACAGAAAAAGAGAGAGAGAGAGACATAAACAGAAAGAGAGAGAGAGAAAGAGAGAGAGGAAAAGAAAGAAATACTGATTTGTTGTTCTAGTCATTTATGCTGTCATTGGTTGATTCTTGTATGTGTCCTGACCAGGGATTGAACCGTCAACCTTTCCATGTCAGGAGGACGCTCTAACCCAGTGTTTTTCAACCTTTCATCTGTAGACTTGTACTAATCTGCTTAAATCATTCACAGACCAGCACATAATTACATAATTTCTAGCTGACCAGCACCAATCCGTAGACCTGTGGTTGAAAACTACTGCTCTAAACAACTCCTGGCCAATACCTAATTCTTGAATTTAGACATTAGAAAAACATCTCAGATAGGTACGTCCAGTGTTTTCTTTCAGATCACCAGCCTGGGACTTGAAAAGTACTTGGTAATTCTCCTAGATAGCAGTCCCCAACAGAGATAGCATTTTAAAAGTTATTGCCTAATATGCCTGGCCTGTGATGGCGCAGTGAATAAAGTGTCGACCTGAGAACCCTGAGGTCGCCAGTTCAAAACCCTGCACTGGTCTGGTCAAGGCACATATGGGAGTTGATGCTTCCAGCTCCTCCCCCCTTTCTCTCTTTCTCTCTCTCTCTCTCTCATTCTGTGTCTCCTCTCTAAAAAAATGAATAAATAAAAAAAGAAATTAAAAAAAACATTATTGCCTAATAAGTTAATAGCTTGAATAAAAATTTCACATGGAAACCAAGTTAGACATATTTAGATTGCCAATTAAGGTCACATTATTTATTAGCCAGTTATAATATTTAGTGCTGTTGTATGACTTTTCTGGAGCTGCTATGACAAATACCACAAATTAGGTGGCTTAAGCCACAGGAAATCATTTCTCACAATTCTGGAGGTCAGAAGTCTGAGATCACAATATCAGTAGGATTGTTTTTTCTGAGGCCTCTCTTCCTGGTTTGTAGAAGGCCATCATCTCCCTGTGTCTTTCTGTAATCTTTCTTTTGTAAGTGTTCATGTCCTAATCTCTTTTTATAAAAATACCATACATATGGGATTAAGTCCACCTTAGGGACCTCATTTTAAATTTATTACCTCTCTAAGACCTTATCTATAAATAAAGTCACATTCTGAGGTACAAGGGGCTAGGATTTCAAAAAAAAATAAATTTGGAACGGGACATAATTCATCTCATAACCAGTGTGGAAAGCAAATTAGTTGACTGTGGTGATGTATCTATCCAAATGAACTTTATCCAACAAAAGGAAGTTTTGTGAGAAACTTCAGGCTAGCAGTTTAGAACTGGGTTATTATTTTTAATGATTTTTAAAGTTTCCAGAGCTTGACATCAGCAAGATGGCCGAATAAGATATCATTTACTCATCTTTCCTTTCCCCCAGCAAGAATTCACAATCCATCCATGGACAAAAGTGATTCTGTGAAAGTTGGGAGACCCAGATAGGAGACTGGGAAATCTAGGACAGCCCAAGAACAAGGAGTGCTGTTTCAAGAAGACAGGTCCACACTGAGGTGGCTGACTGTGACCCCAGCTATAGATCTGAAAACAGCTCCATGCCCATGTGCACCTGGCTGCATCTCCATCTGGCTTTGGTTCTGTGCCCGGCACCATATACTAAAGGACGTGGCAGGAGTCTCGTCTGCCCCTGCATCAGGAGATAGGTGTACAGACCTTGACTGTGGCTGTGGGCCCTGAAGTGCCTTACGAACTCACCCCAGCCCCTTTCATTATGGTCTGAGAGTCCTAGAGCACTGTCTTAGACAGTCACCCATGGCTGAGAGTGTGTTTCTGGAGGTCCAGGAGTCCATCACAGAAGTTTCATTGCTGAAAGAAAAATGACTTTGGATGCATTGGAGAGGGTGAAAGGAACAATTTTCCTTACCTATATCATGCCTCCCCAGGGCAGCACAGCTCAGCGCCGAGAGAGCCTTTCCTGGCCTGCACTTTCTCCGGTGGGGGAAAGGAAGACCGTGTGAACGAGCATCTGGCTCCCTCCGCTCTGCAGAACACTCCAAAGAGGCTCCTCTCTCTTGCTTCTGAGCTGCATAACTGGAGAGGGGGGGAGGAGCAAGAGACTGTGATCTATAAGATCAAATAGCTACATCTATAAGTCTCATGATAATTATAAAGCCAAAATCTACATTAAATACACAGAAGATAAAAAGAAGGAAATCAAAGTACATCATTAGGGAAAATTAACAATTCACAAAGAAAAGCAGCAAGATAGAAAGAGAGAAACATGATTCAGAAAACAATGTAAGGTAACATTAGTAAGCCCTTACCTATCAGTAATTACTCTAAATATCAATGGACTAAGCTTTCCAATCAAAAGACATAGAGTAGCTGAATGAAAAAAAAAAAAAAAAAAAGAAGACCTGACTATACTGCCTACAGGACACTCACTTTAGCTTCAAAGGCTCACATCTGAAAGTGAAAAGACAGAAAAAGATATTATATGCAAGTGAAACTATGAGAGAGAAGAGTAGCTGTACTTAAACAGATAAATAGACTTTAACTCAAAAACTGTAACAAGAGACAAAGAAGACCATTATTTAATGACAAAGGTCTCAAGTCACCAAGAGGACATAAAATTGTAAATATATATGCATTCAAATATGTTATGCAAATACAGATCTGATGGGAAAATTACACAATACAATAATAACCAGGACTTGAAAACCCCATTTTCACAATTATCCAGGCAGAAAATTTAATAAGAAAACAGATAGAAACCAAACTTTAAAGCACATGGAGCTAACAGATACACACAAAGAATTTTATCCAAGCACAGCCAGACACACAGTTTTCTCAAGAGCACACAGAACATTCTTCAGGCTAGGTTCTATATTTTGGTCACAAAACAAGTGATAGCAAATTAAAGAAGACTGAAATCATACCAACTATCTTTTCTGACCACAATTACATGAAAATATATATCAAAATAACAGGGAGAAAACTGGAAATTTTACAATATGTGAAAATTGAACAATATACTCTCAACCAGCCAAATGGGTCAAAGAAGAAATCAAAAGGGAAATAGAGACATAACTTGAAAAAAACAAAGATAGAGACACAACATAAAACCTACAAGATGCATCAAGAGCAGCTCTAAGGGAGAAGTTTATGGTCGTAAACACCTACATTAAGAATTTCATTCATCAGCCTGATCAGACAGTGGAGCAGTAGACAGTGTCAGCATGGGACACAGAAGACCCAGGTTCAAAACCCCGAGGCCACCAGGTTCAGTATGGACTCTTTAGCTTGACTGAGGGGTCACTGGCTTAAACATGGGATCAAAAACATGACCCCATGGTCACTGGCTTGAGTCCAAAGGTTGCCGGCTTGAACCCAAGGTCATTGGCTTGGCTGGAGACCACCAGTCAAGGCACATATGAGAAAGAAATCAATAAACAACTAATTTTCCTCTCTCTGTCTTTGCCTCTCTCGCAAAAAATAAATAAACAAACAAATAAGTTTTGTTCATTCATTTAAAAAAATCCCCTGGCATTTGCGACAAAAGAGAAAGACAAAATCTATATGATCATATGTGGAATCTAAAAAAGCCAAACTCAAGAAATATTGTAGGATGGTGGTTGCCAAAGCCGGGTGGTGAAGGGAATGGGGAGATGTTGTTCAAAGCATCAAACTTCCAGTTGTATGATAATAAGTTCTGGGGGTCCAGAGCGTAGCGCGCACACACACACACACAAAGGGTACTTAAGTGAGGTGATAAAGGTGTTGACTAACCCTACTTGGCTAATAATTTCACAATAGATATGTGTATCAAATCATCACATGTACACCTTCAATTTACACAATGTTATACCTCAATAAAATTTTGGAAAAAAGTTTCCAACAGTAGCAAGGTTTCTCCCTTCCTTTGTGAACTTGGTATGTGAGCATTTGTGGGGATTCACCCAACTTTCCACCATTTTCCACTTTGGTTGTATGGTTACTGAAGAATTCAATGACCTTGTCAGAGCTAACGTGAGTGCCAGGAACACCCCTTCTCTTAACTGCCGGCCTTGAACTAAAAGCTGATTTCTTCTCACACCACTTAACCTTCCTGTGCTAGCTGTAGGCTTAAAGCTATTAGAGGGGTTTCCTATGGACAGACAAAAAGGATCTGGGGCTTGGGATGAAAGCTTCTAAGACTCTGAGTACAGAAATCAGGGTAAGAACTCTGGAATGAGTTGTGTCACATGGGCTCTCTGAGTCCCTGAGATAGATGTGTAGGGTAAATAACAACAGATCAAGGGCTGGGATGAGGAAGAGCTTAGTGGACAGGGAGGCCCCCAATGGAGAGAATGGTTCATGGCCATGATGGTAGAAACAGGCAGAACTGTGAGCCTCCTTTGCCTCTGCCACTCTGTCTCACCTCTCCTACCATCTCTAACTAGCTGATAAGAAGGATATTTAGACCGGTGGAGGAGATGTCAAGGCTGAGAAGGAAAGAGAACTGGAAGGTCTACAGTAGCTGGAGGAAGGAAGAGCTGATACAAAAGTGGGGAATGCTGAGAGTTTCTATAGCAATGCAGCTGGAGTGGTTACCCCAGGCATAGCTAAATGTGAGCTCCCATGCTCACCCTGGGAAACTCACATAATTTTAAAATCATTTTTACTTTTGTTTTTGTCTTGTTCTCCCCCCCACCCCACCCCTCCCACACACCGGGAACCATGGTAATGTGGTTATTTTCTTTTCCAATTGAGAAAGACATAAATGATGTTACAAATTAGAGCTGAATTAGTTTAATTAAATTTAAATTTATTTAGAAATTATGAGACACGAAGCTCCTTCTGGAAATTGTACATCTTATATTTAATTCTGGAAAAGCACATACTTTAATTTGGTATAAAAATTAAAAATTATACAAATGAATAAATAAGCTTTTCTGTGAATATTTTTTGCATACTGGATGTTACAAGAAAACCACATGAAGTCACTGAGGTATAAAATATTTGAGTTCTCTCTACATGCATACATTCTTTGCACTTGGCATCTCTCTGCATACTGAATGCATGTGCTGTCAAAACAGCTCCTTCTATACATAAGGTCACATTCCCACTAGAGCCATTACCTACTTATGGTGATGACATAATTTTAAATAAACAAGTAAGCCATTTCCTAATTTCTCTTTTGTGTCCCCATTTCTATTGTCCATCAGTGTGTCTGTGCTGAGTGTTTCATGGGAGAAAAGCACATGCTAGCTGAAATGAAGTTTTACCTGGTCCTAAAAAATTCTCTTTTGCCCTTTGGCAATCTAGGGACTAAGTGGGGGGACAACCATGCTAAATCCCAGCCCATATGTTGGGGGAGGGGACTGTCATGTGGCTACCTAATGATGATAACTCTGTAGAGTTTCTCTCTGTAAGCACAGAACACAGTGGCCTTCTCAGACCCTACGTATATTAGATTTGCTGTCTGAGAGATCTGTGTCATCTGGGACCTGGTGGGATGAGCTAAGAGGACCACTCGGGGTATAAAGTCTGTGAATTTTTAACAGTGGAGCAGCAATGCTGTATGACTTTGAAGGAGTTCATTGAACAAGGCTCATAATGCATATGGGGTAGAGATGGGGAAAGAATGTCTCTTTGATCTCACAAGACTTCAGAGAGAAGGTATGAAGAGGCCCATGAGATAGGAGATACAGTACAAGAGTGGGGCAGGAAAAGAAGCATATTTTTATAAATTAGCCATTGTATGTATTTACAATATTGAGTCAAAGAGAGAGGGAGACAGTAGGACTGAGTAGTCCTTTCTTGTTCACATACTTTGGAATTAATTAATTCAGGGAAGATGGAGTGCCTGATGCATACCAGGTACTATTCTATATTCTAGGAAGACAACCATGAAGAAAACAACCAAATGACCTACTTTTGTAAAGTTAATGTTTGCTGGGAGAGACACAAAGCAAGATAAATAGGTAATGTTATAAAGTATCTTAGAAGGTGACAAATGCCATGAAAATAAATAAGACAAGCTTAAGAGGATGGAAGGTTGTGGGAAAGAATGACATTTGAGAAGAGACTTGAAGAAAATGAGGATAGTATGCCATGGGTTAAACTGGACCAAAGAAACAGAAGTGGCAGCATGGATACAGGGAGATGCCCAGTGTGCCCAGAGCACAGTGAGCAGAAGGTGACCATCACACAGGAAATGGGAGGCACACCATGTTGGGACTTTTGGGCCCTAGTGAGCACTTTGGCTTGGCTTTTCCTCTGAGTCAAGAGGCCAGCCATTGGGCCTTTTGAGCAACAGGAGATGCTCATGCATTTAAATATGTAATGAACCTGTCATTCAGACTCAATGATGTGCCTACCAAGAACTGAGATCAAGTGTTGAATGTAAAGAAGGTCTTTGCTCTCAAGGAATGCACAGTTCATTGGAGAATTTGGCCCCTGGTGCCACCTAATAAAGGAGCACGAGAACAGGAGTCACAGAGAAAGTATATGGTTGTCAGAAAGTCTCAGATGTGGGCAGTGACTTGGTCCAGTAGCTGGAGAAGCATTAGGAAGCCTCATCTTCAATGACTGCCCACCCCAACCCCGCCAGACCACCCTCTCGCAAACAGCATCCCCAGGTGGGGGAATGAAGTGTCAATAGGTGCATTTAATTAGCTTCTGGAATAAAATCAATGCTTTTGGAGGCAGGGCATGTGGCCTTAATCTTAGTAGGTATCATACCTGAGTGAAAGGAGTCAAAATCTGCTGTTTTGAATATATATATTTTTAAATTTATTTTTATTTATTTATTTTAGAGAGGAGACACAAAGTGAGAGAGAGAGAGAGAGAGAGAGAGAGAGAGAGGAAGGAGGGAGGAGCTAGAAGCATCAACTCCCATATGTGCCTTGACCAGACCAGTGCAGGGTTTTGAACTGGCGACCTCAGTGTTCCCAGGTCGACGCTTTATCCACTGCGTCACCACAGGTCAGGCCTTGAATATATTTTTGAAGGAAAAAAAGAAGAGGAGAGTCTGAAATGACTAAATACCTGAGGTGGGAATAGGAATAATAAAGGGAGGGGAGTGAGCAGAGACTTATAATTATAGGGATTGATGACCTTAAAGAAAAGGTGGGACAAAAATAGCTTTAGAGTTGTTCATACGGAAAATAAAGCAGGAATTAATAGAAGAATAAACTCTGTGTTTCATACACGCACAACTGTAGACTTACTTTTGCCCCACCCTGTGTAAACTAATCGTGAAGGACAGATTAGTGGGACATGGACTATGTGACTCAGTGGAGGTGACAGAGTTAAACAGGGGCACAGGAGGTAAACTAGGTAGCGACAAAAACTATGGAAGGTGTTGCAGAGAAATGAGTAAATTTAGTCAAAAGGGCAGAAGATAAAACATTACCAGTTGGTAATAAACTGAATAAAAAGTGTGGAGACAAGATCTCCTGTCTGGTGCTTTCTGAATATTTGAGCAAGTGAACTATATCAGTCCATTTATTTCTTTAGAAATGCTCCAAAGTCTCAAGTTTTCTCTAGTTTGATTCTCACTGGGATTCCCTTTGGGATTCCATTTTGGATATACCCTGCTGTCTTAACCCAGTATTATTGTCCTCACATTTGGATGTTTTTTTTATGTGTGGAAAGAGAAAGAGAGACCTACCATCTTATTCCTATATTGTTGCTGTTAAAAGAGAAAATATCTAAATATTTTACATCTAAATATTTAATGTATTCTAGCAGAGGTTGCCAAACATTTTCTGTTAAGAGCCAGTTGTAAATGTTTTAGGTGTTACAGGCCATAATTTCTCTGTTGCAGCAACTCAGGTCTACTATTGTGGCAAACAAAAGCAAACACAGACAGTATGTAAATAAATGAATATGACTGTGTGCCAAAATATTTATTTATAAAATAGTCAGTGGGCCAGATTTGGCCCCTGAGCCATACCTGGCCAATCCTTGCATTATATGTCTATCTTTAAAATTTCTCTCTGTTAGGAAAAGAGAACAGAGGGAAAGGGGATGATAGGATGGGATAACCTGATGGGGAGGGAGGAAAGGGAGATATTGAGAGAAATACGAGGGAGGGGGGATGCATTCGGGGCAACACTAGAATCTATGTAAACACAATAAATTAAAATCAATTAAAAAAATAAAATAAAATCTCTCTCTGTTGAAGATTCCTTTTACTTGCAACTGTTTGATGTTGACTTGATATGAATTATTCTCATTCCTATTTTATATTGTTTTACACCCAAATCTAATGAATGTAACCAGAATTGTAAAAGGTGAAAACTTTTTACATTTTTCTTCTTTTTTTCCCCTTCAAATTCTAGTCTTCTGTGGACACTTCGGATGGCTACAATGTTAAAGCTTTGAGTCGTCCACTTTCTTGTATCTGAAGGAAATATAATTCATAGTTTCTCGTGTCATTTTTATGCCACAGCAGTTATGTCATCACTGGTTTTCCATTGCAAATGTAATAAAAAAATAAGTGAAAATTAATTTTCTATCATTTGAATCAAAGTGTCCCAATGTCTCGATATGGTGCTAAAATAAACCCGTAAAGTTAATGGAATATTATAATCTGCAAGATGCTCTTTTGTTGAAGGAAGAAAATTGGCTCATTCTCCATGGTTTGAAAGGTTTATAGCAACAGGACTACCTAATCAGCAGTTACCAGTGAAAACGCCAGATAAAAACGGATTGGTCCCATCCTCCTTCACTGAGAGAATAGAAATTCCTATCAAAATACTCACAGGTTCTTTCTTTTTCATGTTTAATACTTAGGTAAACAAACTCCTCTGCTTCTAAATTCTGCATCAGAAAAATATTTTGCCATATTTAAAAAGAAGGAAAAAAGAGCAACATTTATTGTTGGCCTGTGTGGAAGTGATTAAAATCGTGACAGCATCCCAAAGTCCCTGAGCTTTGTGACAGCTGCCATCGCAATTGAGCATAGCCACAGAAGCAGGGTGGGATTTGTTGGTCAACTGCTCTGATGGGCCACGGACCCTGCCTCCACTCACATGAGCATCTGTTGCTGTATTTTAAAGCTTTATTCCACAAACTTTGACAAAGGCAAGATTCTATACCATGCGCCTTTGTCCCTCAGAGCAACATTTGGACAGTTTTCCAGGACCGAGACCATAAATATTTGTCCCTGGAAATTGGATCTGTGTCCACCCCCCCCCCCATTTTGTTAATATCACAAACATTTTCACTTCTTGGACAATCTACATTTGGGAAATGGAAGTTACGCTGAGTTAGACTTTTCCTTTCTGGCAGAAGAGAGAGGGAGTGCTTCTCTCAGGCCTCACCAAATAGGATCTGAAGCATCTTTTAGGCATTTTTGGTTTGTCCCAGTTTGTGGAGACAGTCCTAATCACACATCAGCCCCCGATGACAACAACTTCTAATGTGGTTCTATCAATGTAACAGAGCTATCCATTTAAAAAGAAAAGCCTATAAAATCCAGATTTGAAATTCAGTAAGGAATTCTGAGGAAAAACTAGCTTTTAGACTATCTCCTAGCTAAATGAATAGAAAAACTACTGCAAAGAAAGAAGGAGAGAGAGAGAGAGAAAGAAAGGAAAGAGAGAGAGAGAGAGAGAGAGAGAGAATGAAAAGAAAGAAAAAATTCTAAAAGGCAACCAAAGAAAACCTTGCTCATAATGTCTGAAAATAGCCCCGTCTGGAAAGGTATGCGTTTAGACTGAGAAAGCAGAAAAAACTAATTAGACAAGAAGCACCCGTGAACAAACATGTTAGCAGAATCAATAACTGGAACTGATCAGCTATTTCTTTAATTGTGCCGGCTGGACATCTGTGATGTGCTTAGTACAGCATAATTACCAGTTTCTGTCCGATAGCAAAGCTCTCCCCTTTCCTTTCCTTTTTCTTTCTTTTACATAAATAGCTGGGCATAAGCCATTTACTAATAATCATAATATATTTTTTTTAAAAATTGAAAAGTTAGTGGAAAATGAGACACCTCATGTGACATGATTTTTTTTAAATGAATAATTAGAAGGAGGACCAGTAAGTATGCCAGTTGTGCTAATAAGACTGTGAGCTATCAAGGAAATGTAACTAATTTCTTAATTTAAAGGCCATTATGTGCTCCGTGTGCAAAGCAGCATTATTAAAAGTAGGAACAATTTGCTTTGCTGTTTAGCGGGAGCTCCAGTTTGTTCTCATTTGTAGCATCGTGATCGACTTGAGACCAAAGCACTGCGCCGCCTGCCTTTTGAGGGACCATGCAATACAGTTGTCTGGTACCATTAGAGAAATTAAGACAGGCTACGACTTGTGTAAGTAAAAGGAAGAAAGAACAAAAAGGTTTCACTAGTTAATTCAAAGACAAAAAAAAAGAAAGAAAGAAATCCTGGCCCAATTGATTTGTACACTTTTCGCCTTCAAGTGACAGCAAAACAAAGGTTTGTAAGCATGTGATAGACTGGAAAGACCAGTGTTGGAAGGCTCGCGTTTAGCTGTGAGTAACCACGAAACGCTTATCGTTTCTGACATATTGCTGTGGGAAACTGGCCTCTTCAGGGCGGTTGTCACCTGGAAAAGTGACATGTTAAAGGAAATGTATACATAGGGAGTGAGGGGCAAATGAGAAAAGACTGGAATATTCTGATAAAATGTAAGAATTTTTGAATACATGTTTAAAACGTATTTTGGATATCTTTTTATTTTATAGAAGAAAAATGTTGGCTCTATTTGTTTTGAGAAAAATGAAATAATTTAGAGTATTAAATGTTTTGATGCAATTGCTGCCAGATGTCAAGGACTTATTAGTAAATAAATAAATAATAAACCATCAAGTGACAAAGGTTTCTAAGTCTATATTTTTTCCTGAGTTTCGTTGTTACACCAAAAATTAGAAAGAGGACATTTTCTCAGCAGGAATGATTCATTGCAGCTGGGTAGACTAGCTACGTTGAAGTTGTTGATACATCTGTTCTTCTGACCTTGGAGAAATGATTCTTATTTCCTCCATGATGTTCCGGAAATAGAATCCCTGCTCCACCTTCCTTCATTACTAACAGTTCAGTTCAACTCAGTGGAATTTGGTTTAGTTCAGTTCAACCCAATAAATCTTTCTGTGCATCTACTATGTACCAGCAATAGAGGAGTTTCAGCTCTGCTGCTGCCCCCGTTTTGCTTTTCATCAGTCTTTATGAAGCGTTTGGAACAGAGGAACTATAAATGTATGGTGCCGTCTCGAGTAGAGGGCCCTTGGGTTATTATTAATTCTCTTCAGAATTTACTCCCAATGAAATTAGAGCATGAATATATGCCTGAGTCATAAAGAACATCTGATTTGAATAAAAATAGAGTTAATGCCTAAATGACAATCTAAGTTGAATTTTAAGCAAATTCAACAAATTCTGTTTTTGGTATCTTTGCCTATGAAAATAAATGGTATATACTCATGAAGCCATTTGAAATGGAGTGTCTTCCCACTCCTAGCTCTTCCCTGAGCCCTGTTTAACCAACAACACACAAAAAACTAATAGCTGTTCTTGACCTATTGCAGTGGCTTTCAGATGGCATTCTGAAAGTCACAGAGGTCAACGTGAAGAGTTCAGTCTCTCTGCTTTATGTTTTGGGTTTCCATGTAACATTTCATTTTATAGAAAGTTCCACTGCTGTAAGTGTGTTTGAAAATTTATGATCTATGGTAGAATCAATCTATAAATTGTAAACTGTAATAGAACAAAGATTATATCCGGAGATTCTCCGAGATTATATTCTGAAACCTTCACAATTCTCAAGGTCATATTTGCAAATAGCACCCTCACAATTAGTGTTCTTAGTTTTTTCATCTGTGAAGTGGTCTGAATAATAATTATATCACGGATGGTTGTGGGAGTTAGATGGCCTCATATGGTGAAAAATGAGACTGCAAAACTACGTTGAGAGGAAAGTGGGCTGATGAGCAAGTCTCCCTCCAGTTAAGTGACTTTCTCTCACACATTAGCCTTGGAGTTCATGTCATTATTCCAGTTCACGCCGAAGAGGAAAATGGTTTCATAAATTGGGAAAGTTGGTTTATAAATAGACAACCGGAACTGCAAGTGGCCACCTGAAAATGACAAGTGCCCTTGAAATTAGAAGTCCCACAGCCATCAAAACACCTTGACCTGAGATCTCTTTACTTTTCTAGGAAATGTCTATAATATTATACCAGCAACTTGACCCAGGTAAAACACCTCTGAAAAGGACACTTTGATTTTTAGTCAATATAATATCCACAGAGTCTAAATAACTCCAAGAACAATAAGGATTGATGTATAAGTCAGTGTATATGTATTTATTGAGCTCAGTGCTGGGTTTGCATCTTCCCAGAAATTGTAAAGAGTGATATTTACAGCATACATCTGAAATGTGACAAGAATCCTCAGCTGGAGGAACAGCTAACTGCTGTAGGATTTCTCTGGGAGAACACTTCTAATCATGGCTCAGGGTGAGCCAAGGACACTTCATAGAACGCCGGTGATTTAAGTACTTCCCTAAGGTGGTAAGGGATGCTGATGGAGGTGGTGCAAGGAAGCGTAGCCTAATGGTTACTGGTGGGGGCTATGGATCCCAGTTGCCTGAATATAAATCCCAATCCTGACCTTTTCTATTTCCATGTTCTTGGAAGAATGAATTAATCTCTCCGTGTCTCTGTTTCCTTGCCTGTAAAATGGATTTTAAGAATAGTAGCGTCCTCTCCATGGACATACATAAAAGTGAAGTAGTCATCAGGGAGAGGGGATTGAGGGAGGAAGGGAGTAAAGAGGGGCAAATATATGGTGATAGCAAATGATTTGACTTTGGGTTATGGGCACACGAGACAATCAGCAGTTCAAATGCTATAGAAATGTTTACCTGACGCTTATGTACTCTTATTGATCAATGTCACCCCATCAAATTTAATTTTCTAAATGAAATTTTAAAAAATAAACAAGAAACAAGCCAACAAAAGGACAGTAGTGTCTTAAGAGGGCTATTGTGAAGATTAAATATTTCAACTTTTTTCAAGGGCTCATAACAATACTTGGCATCTCACTAAGTGCTGTGCTGGTATTTGTTAAGGGAAACAAATAAGGATTGGAGAGAGCTTGACTTGACCCAAGTGAACCCCCTTTTTCAGAGCTCTATTTGAAGCACGTGGTGATGACAAAGGCAAGCTTTTCTGGGTCTCCAAAACAGATGGGCTTGATTTCTTCTCTTGCTAAGATTGTTGGACTATTTCTAGACACATGAAAACAGTGAACTAGATAATGGTCTTGGAACTCATGTTGTTTGCTCAGTCATTTATGCAAGTTAAATTTGTGTAGATGGAACAGAAAGCAAATTTGGGTTAAATGCAGTATCCTGTAAAGCCCAGTTCCTTTCTATGAGTCTGGCCCTATGTGGAGTGAGCTAAGCACGTTGGTCTGATAATAATTGTTTTGTCTGGTGAGATGAATTAGCTCTTCCCGATTCCCAGGGTGTTACTGAATATGTTACTTTTTCCAATTAGGAGCTCTAAAAGAAGTTGTATTTTTTGGATTCTATGATTTAAAATGTTCTGTCCCTTGTACCAAGTGTAATTTGGCATAAGTAGAATGAGACGAGCTACCTTGTCTGCCTCAGTTGCTGTCACCCAGTTGCCGATTTAAAATAGCACCCAAGGACAAAAAGAATATAAATCTGTCAGGTATATGTGCATGCCAAAGCTCAGAGGTAAGGCAACTTAAAGCCACGGAATTGTCTGCTAAGGCAATGGAGCTCTTCGAAGGGCTTTTTTTTTTTTCTAGCACCAAATTGCAGTCTGCCCAAACTGAGAATATTAAATTAGACTGCTTAAAAGTTAAACCTCTTCCACCAGTGAGATTGTGCTGAGGTAAAGGAAGTGCTGCTCTCCAGAATTTATAAAGTCATTGCCAAATGTCATCCTCTTCCCTCTCCGTGACTCCTGTGTCATTCAGAGAGATTGAAATTGGTACCAGCAGACTGTTCGGAACCAGAGGTGCTGCAGACTGATCCGGGTATCAGATGTTTGGCATGTTCGTTCTTTTCCAGTGAGGTTTGTAAAATTGATCTTGGGAAAAGGTCACGTTGACGATGAATCCTAGAACTACAGCGCAAAGATTCCCAAGCTCCAAAAAGTCTTTCCCACTGTTCTTCTGTCAGGTCCATTCCTGTGAGAGTTGTTCTTGTGGGTTAGATTAGGGAGGAGATCAGTCAATTTTTTTCTGTAAAAGACCAGGTAATAAAGATTTTAGGTTTTAAGCTCCATATGGCCCCTATTCCAACAACTCTTTTTTTGTCGCAGGTGAAAGCAGTCATAGACACTGTGTACATGGATAGCCATGGCTGTGTCCCAATAAAACTTTATTTACAAAAGGAAACAGCTGGCCAGGTTTGGCCCTCTTTGTAGACAGGAAAAGAAAATGAATCCTTATATTAAAAAAAAAAATCAGAGAAATATCAGATTTCTCTTTTGTAAAACCCGAAACTGCAAAGGCAGTGGAACAATGTGCACATACTTGTAAATCTTCAAATTTCTGTAACCAGTCAAGGTATTCTTCTCCTGTGGCAGAACAAAAGACATTTTCAGGTATGTACTTCACAAAGTGTATCACCAAAGAACTCTCACTAAAGACTTGAGGAATGGCTTCAGCCAAATGGCAATTAAATTAATATGGAGGGAGACAATATAAGAAACAATGATGAATAATGACTTGTAAAATGTTGAATAAATTTTTTTTTAAGGATTTTAAACAAATTTATTGATTGATTTTACAGAGAGAGGAGGAAGGGAGTAACAAAAAGTATCAACTCATAGTTGCTTCACTTTAGTTGTTCATTTATTGCTGTCCTATGTAGCTTGACCAAGCAAGCCCAGGGTTTTGAGCCAGTGACCTCAGTATTCTAGGGCGATGCTCTATCCACAGGCCAGGCAGGAGAATAAAATTTAAGTGAATCATGATTATATACTCTATATATTAAAGATTAGCTTTTGTAAAAGACGAACTATACTTTAAGAGAAAACTTATTACCCTGGATTAAAAGTGACTATAATCAAAAGAGTTTAATAGGGCAGATGGTTAGAAAAATATATCATTGAAGTCTAGATGTCTTTAAATATCATTAAAATCTAAAGTGCAGAAATAAAGAATTTTATATGGAGACACACATGATAAAAGTAGCACCACAGGCCAAGTGGAAAGTGATGAATTGTTCAATATAGCACCGGAACACCTGGCTAGCTACCCGAGAGAAACTAATGAAGGACTTCTATTTTATATTAAATGCAAAAATAACTTGCAAGAATTAATACCATGTAAATGGAAAATATTAGGAAAATACAAACAAATAATTGTTAAACTTTGAGGTGGAGGGGGTCCTCAGAAATAAGAAAAAAATTCAGTATTTTTCATTAAAAGATGAATAAGTTTGAGGCCTGACCTGTGGTGGAGCAATGGATAAAAGCGTCGACCTGGGAATACTGAGGTTGCCAGTTCAAAACCCTGCACTGGTCTGGTCAAGGCACATATGGGAGTTGATGCTTCCAGCTCCTCCCCCCTTTCTCTCTTTCTCTCTCTCTCATTCTGTGTCTTCTTTCTAAAATGAATAAAATAAACAGAAATTTAAAAAAAGATGAATAAGTTTGAATGTTTTTTTGGTGTTGATTGAGTCTTACAATTTTTTTTTTTTTTTTTTTTTTTTTTACAGGGACAGAGAGAGAGAGTCAGAGAGAGGGATAGATAGTAACAGACAGACAGGAACGGAGAGAGGTGAGAAGCATCAATCATTAGTTTTGCGTTACCGTCGCAACACCTTAGTTGTTCATTGTTTTCTCACATGTACCTTGACCACGGGCCTTCAGCAGACCGAGCAACCCCTTGCTGGAGCCAGCGACCTTGGGTCCAAGCTGATGAGCTTTAGCTCAAGCCAGATGGACCCGTGCTCAAGCTGGCGACCTTGGGGTCTCGAATCTGGGTCTTCCACATCCCAGTCCGACACTCTATCCACTGCACCACCGCCTGGTCAGGCGAGTCCTACAAATTTTGATATTGAATTTTGGTTATTAACCCCTTATCAGATGTATCATTGACAAATATGTTCTTCTTTCTGGGAGTTGTGTTTTCATTTTATTGATGCTTTCCTTTGCTGTCAAAAATGTTTTTGTTTGATATAGTATTATTTGTTTATTTTTGTTTCCCTTGCCTGAGGGGATATATTAGAAAAGACATTGCCATGAGAAATGTTCAAAATTTTACTGCCTATGTGTTCATCTAGAATTTATATTATATTTAAGTTTTAAATCCATTTTGAGTTTATCTTTTGTACAGTGGAAGAAGGTGGTCTAGTTTTATTTTTGCATGTATCTGTTCAGTTTTCCTAACACCATTTATTGAATAGACTGTCTTTACCTTGATGTAGATTCTTGCCTCTTTTGTCAAATATTAACTGACCACATTGGCAAGGCTTTATTTCTGGGCTCTCTATTCTGTTCCATTGATCTATTCATCTGTTTTTATGGTTTTCTATGGAAAGCATTAGAAAATGTTATCTATCATCTCTTAGAGACACATAATTCTTTTAAATTTTACTTTAAAGAGAACTAGCTGAAAAGTAGAATGTATCTTTAAATCAGAGAATGCATTTTTTCAAATAAAACTTAAGTGATATAACAAATGAGACTAAAAAGTGAAAAGCAATAAAGGATGCATAGAAAACAAAACAAGGAGAAAATGGGGGTGGTAGAAGTGGGTGTTTTTGTTTTGTCTTTTTGGTTTAATTAATTCATTTATTTTTTAATAAAATAGACATTGCATATTCTGTTATTAAAATTAATGTGAATAAGTCAAACTTTTCTATTTAAAAACAAAAATTTCAAATTGGTTTAAAATGCACACCTGAAATAAAATGATTTACAAAATAAAATGGATGAGCAAAGCCATGTACAGATAGAAAGAAACAATAAAATAATAATTTTTCTGCAAAGATTTTCTTTTATTATTAAAATGTCTATAAGCTTAATTTGGAAGCTACCAGGTATCCTTTTACAAGACACTGGCTGAATTATTTCCAGCCCATTCATATGGTGGAATCCGAAAAGCGAAGATTCAATGTTAACTTAATGAAGTGGATCACAAAGCAATGTTATAATGATACCAGTATGAATGACATTTAAAAAATACATGTCCTCTTTAGAGCTTGTACTTCAGGAAATGGTGGCTTGGTCAGTTTTCTGCTTCACAAGTGTCTTGGTGGGAGTGAAACCAGTCTGATGGAAGGTCTCTGTGCAAGAGAAGAAGGCTGGGTGTAAAAAGGATAACAGCTTTGGGAGTGGTTGAAAATGAGTTCTATCCAAAGGTGATGTAGAAGTGTTCCCTATGAAAGGTAGAAAACACACCCAATCTAATCTCTCTTTTGGGAAGTAAAAATGCTTAAAGCATTTGACAAACTATGATGAGATATACAAAGAGAAGATCTTGGCCAACTCCTTGTCTTGGAAGTACTTGATCTGGAATGGCTTCACTGTTGATGGGATAGCTTCCTGGTTCCTCCATGTCTCTATGTAACCCTAGAACAAATCCTCATTGTTGATAGTAACCTGTGATATTTTTTCTTTGATACCTATAGAGCTTGATATATAAGTATGCATAATATAATCCCATTGTTTATATGCACAAAGAGACATATGAAAGTCTATGCAATAGATGTAACATGATTAGCTCTGAGTACTGGAATTATTTATTCCTTTTTATTTCCTCCTTGTTATATGCCCATATTGTCTAATAATGTTTTTATTAAGATTATAAACTGTTTATGCAATATAAAAACAATAAAAGATACCTCAAAAGTAAATTTAATTTAAAGGCAAATTTATGTTATAAATGAACAACTGTGCTTTCTAAGCAATTTGGTAATATACATACATAAACTTTAAAATTGTTCATATTCATTGACCCAGCCATTCTTCTTCTGGGAATCTACCTTAAGAAAATTATCTTCGATATAGAAAAAGCATTAGTACAAAGCTGTATGTCAAAGCATCTATAGTCCAGAATTAGAAGCAACAAAATTTAAAAATGGAACTTAGTAGAATATTATGAAGTTAAATATTTTGCCAAGAGGGTTTATAATAACAAAGAGAAATGTATATAAAGGAGTGAAAACTCACAAGTAGGGGTAGTATTTTTATAATAAAAAATAGATAAACTACATATTTAAAAAATAAAAACATAAGAAAATAGAAGTAAAAAACAACACACTTTCTTTCCCCTTTGATGAAATTTGACTGTGACTGTTGTCTTTCCCAGTGGTGAGATCAGTTAAACCTGAGCTACTTAATAAACAGCCCATGATTATACGTCTGTATAGAGACTCTAGACCAACTGCCAACCCCTGCAATGTCCAGTTCAGCTGCTTTCAACTGATGGACACTACTTGTAGATGTCCAGTGTTCTTTGGGAATGAGAATAAGAACATGATGACAAGAAAGAAAGTAAAATCTCCTAGTGAAAAGAAGCACCTGTCCTCCATTAGACTTGCCAAACGGTGAGGGTAGGATATATCAAGTCTGCGAGGGGAAAGTTCTGACATCTCTCCTTGGCTCTGAGTCTGTCCCAGTGTACCATCTTACTCCAAGGTTCAAGAATGCCACCTGAAGAGGTTTGGCCCATATGAAATAAAGAAAGGGGTAGCAGCATGTCCCACTGGTCTTCTTTGAGACTTGTTCTCCAGGTATCCGTAAGCTCCTGTGTCCAGTTCAGTTTATAAATATTTATTAAGCAACCATTCATTCAGTGATTTATTGAGCTATCTTTGAGTACGATGTGGCATGCATGGCTGATCGTTCCTGTTCTCAGTCTGATGGGAAATCAGACATACAGTCTTATACAATATTTGAGAACTCACAGGATATTCAACAATTTTAAGAAACTCATTCATTTTTGGAATTGTGAGAGTGTAAAAATATTGTGTGGGTTTGTGTTAAGAAAGTTCTTAATTTCACGGGATACAGACTAAGGTATTTAAGGATAACACGTGGTATTTGGAGAAGAAGTAGGGCAGTATAAAAGATACAAAAGATGAAAGATCCACTTTGCTAATTGTTAATGCCAGGAGAAGGAAACGGGGTTCATTACATTTTATCTACTTTGTGCAGGTTTGGAAATTTCTATAATAAATTGTGTTTTTAGGGACACACAATTGGGTGTCATTAAACAGAAATAATTGCCTGGAAACATGAAACATTATGAATTGAGATCAGCATTTTGAAGAATAGGAACATAGACCTAGCAAAATGAATAGCAGGGAACTTGACCTAGATTGAGGCATCAAGGAAACTTGAAGAAGTGACTTTTGGACCGACATGAAGAGGAGGAACTGTTATTCTGGTGAAATAATGGAGGGGGTGGGTAAAACATTTTAAGCAATGAGACAGACCTACCCGTGTTCAGTCTGTTAGGTGGGGGGCTGCATGGAATATTCTAGAACTGAAAGATGATTGGAATAATGACCAATGGCTCAAATTTAATGAGATTAACTGTAGTGGTCAGACAGAATCATGAGAGGTTTACATCAACCTAAAGATATGAGTTCTTATCCTAAGAATAATAAGAAGCCCTTAAAGTTTGGGGATACAGTTTTGTTTACGTTTTGCAAAGATCACTATGGCTGTAACAAAAAGAACAAATGAGGGCAGTGGGCTGAGAGGTGTGTGGAAATAGGAAGCTGGCGAGAAGCTGTTGTAATAATGTAGGTAAGAAATGATAACCCTGTGGTTTTAGTGGAGATGGAGAGAGGCAGATGGCACTGAATGATGCTTAGAGGTTAATGACCACATGGTTTAGTGATGGGTTAGATATGGGGGACTAGAGAGAGGAAACTTTTTCAGGATGAGTGGCCTAGCCCCCTTTATGCTACAAAATGAGTAAGAAAACAATACATCTTAAGAGAGTTTGGAGCCATGGGGTGGGAGAGATAAGCAGTTTTGAACTAATACAGTAAGTGTTAAAATAGAAGTAAATCCAGAGCTCCTATGGGAACACAGAGGATAGGAGTAAACTTACACCAGACTGGAAGGCAGGGAATGCTTCTAAAGAAATGCACTGTTAATCCAAATCTCAAATATAAATGAGAATCGGTAGGAGAAAAAAAAGGTGAAAATGATGTTCCAGCTAAGGGAAAAGCACAAGCCAATGAGTGAACAATATAAAACATCCTGGAGGTCAAGGTGGAGACCAGGGTGGGCAAGGGAGATGCTAAGGAGGCACTCATTCTCAGGTGCACTTGTATGACCCTGAGAGCTAGTACTTCCTCCAACTATGTGCCGTGGATACCTGGCTCTCTCTACCCTAACGATGTGTCTACTTACTAGGGCACAAGTCTCAGGTGGAAAGTGATAGGCAATAAGATAGCAGGGATGCAATAATGCCATGTCTTGTTTTGTAAGCTAAGAAACTTGGACCTCATTCTACGGAGGTAGGAAAACATCAGAGAGCAATATGTATGGGGGTTAAAGATCAGTTTTGTATCTTTGATAAATCTTTCTGATGAAGAATGGATAGGGATGGAAGACTGAGGAAAGAGAGAGACCTATTAAGGTGCTTTAGTCTCATAATCTAGAAGACAGATGATGATAGAAGGAGGGAAGTTTACAGTATCAAGGGGTATTTTCAATGACTTGGAAAAAGATGAGTTAGTGACAACTTGCAGGTTTTGCAGTTGGTAACTGAGTAAATGATAGTGTCATTTATTGAGATCTCTGATATACATACATCATGGACACACATATTCAGATAATCAAAAAGCTACTGTTCAATTTACTGCATTCAGCCACCATATTTCTGAACTATAGTGTTCTGCTTTGGGGAAAAACAAGACAAAACAACAAGCCAAAACTGTGCATGCCACCTGGTTTCTATATCATAGTTTTCTTCCTGAAATGTTATGATTATAAATATTTTTTAGACTCAAGTTTAATTTTAAAAGTAGTAAATGGTGGAGGATAATGCTTTGCAATATGAAAAAAATTCTTTTTCTTTTTAACACAAACAATAATACTTTCTTAACTATAAGATCCGTGAGATGAAGTACCATGTCCATTTTATTTATGATCATGTCCCCAGCAGGCAACACAGTTATTGAAATGGAATAGGTACTCATATGTTTATGAAATGTAAGAATAGTATTTTAAGTTAGAAAAGGAAGTTAAGTTTTCTCTGAAACAAGCTGGTCCAAAATTCAATAGTTATTCTTGTTTGTGTTCCTGAAGATCAATGGAGTCAATTGATTGAGATTAAGCTCAGCTGCGGTTGACAACAAATATGGACAACATTCAAATCATCTTCACAAAATATTTCATGTTTCTGTTTATGTTATATTTGCTAATATTCCACTGCTAATGAAAATCATATGGTCAAAGACAAAGGGCAGAAGGAATCCTTTGACTCTAGTGGAAAATGCAAAATCACATGGCAAAAGGTAAAGGTGTAGAGAGGAGTGAAGAGCTGGAGCTAATCATTTAATCTTACTGTCCCCAATTTTGGTACAATTATTGTGTCCCTCCCACTTGGAAATTATAGTAATCTCCATCTTAAGAACTTCAAAGTTTTATCCAATCATGACATCCTGCTCATAGCCCAGAATTCATTGTCTATATTATGTGCAGATTTACTCCTTCTTAACCTAGAGATGAATTTTTTTTTACTTTTTAAAATTAAATATTCTATTTTGAGATATTTTGCTATATTTTATTTTTGATTTTTAAACTTTGAGGTTGTGATGACTAACTTTATAAATCAAGTTAATTGGGACATAGGGTGCCTAGTTATTTGATCAACCAAATATTCTGGGTGTTTCCGTGAGAGTGTTTTTAAATGAGATTAACATTTAAATTGGTAGAAAAAGTTAAGTAGATTGCTCTCCCTAAGGTGAACGGGCCTCATCTGATCAGTTGAAGGCCTGAATTAAAACATAAAGACTGAGTGAGAAAAACTTTTCCTCCCTGACTGCCTTTGAACTGAAATATCAACTATTCCCAGGTTTTGAGCTGCCCGCCTTTGGACTGTAACGACACCATCTGCTCGCCCAGGAATTGCCAGCATCCATAACCAGGTGAGCCAGTTCCTTATAAAGAATAAAATACTGATGTTAATTCAATTCATTGATCTCATTCAAAACTTCCCCATGTTTTTCATGTACACTGGTGTGTATGTGTTGCATGTGTTTAGTTCTATGCTGTTCTATCACATGGCTATGTGTATCCTTACACAACCATAGTTGTGTATACACCGAATAGCTCTACTACCACACAACTCAGATTTAGTTTTGAATAGATGAATAGTGCCTACATAAAAGGGAGTTTGTAATAAGTTACTTACATTTTCCTATCTCTTGCCTTGTATATTGTGGCAATTTATCACCAAGTTTTTCCTTGCTTCTCAAACTGGAAACACATGTGAGATTCTCAGCAGAGCGATATGACAAAGGCCCACGAAATCACAAGAAGAAAGTGTTATAACTACTGGAAGCACCCACTGTAGTCAATGGTGAATAATTTTTAATTTAGTTTTACATTGAAATGGTATGGATATATTATGAAGTAGACTACTGTATATATACACACATGTATACACACATATACACATATATAACACATATACACATACATACATATATACATATATGTGTATGTATATGCAAACATGTGTTTTGTGTTTCTAAATAGTTTTATTTAGACAATTAATTTTAACGGGGTGACATTGGTCAGCTAGAGCACATAGATTTAGAGAAAACATCTCCAGATCATTTTGACATTTGATTATGTTGTAAACCTATCACCCAAACTCAAATCGTCTTCCCTCACCCTTCATTTGGTTTTCTTTGTCCCCCTCCCTTCCCATCACCCCCTTCTTCTCCTCCCTTCCCTTCCCCCTGGTAACCACTACACTCTTATCTATGTCCATGAGTCTCAATTTTGTGTCTTACCTATGGCATACATGTGTTTTAACCTAAAATAAGACTTAAAAGATATGCCATGCCCATTTTAGTCATTTGAGACCACCTGTGCAGATTCTCTAAATTACAAAATAATCTTTACTGCTCTAAGAGGCACACTGGGGGAAACTTTGAGAAACACTGCCATTTACCATAGTAGCTGCTATTTTCTGCCTCCTTGTTCAGGACATTCTTTGGGGCCAAGCACTCTGCATTATTTCTGAAATCAAGTAGTACCAGGCCTGCTGCAGAAGAAGCACTGAGCTGATGTTGACTGAATTGCTTTGTGCTTTGCGGATAATGGACTCCGTCTGTATCCCTGATCAAGAGTCAGACGAAACTCAGATGATCGACACCATCCCTCTCGGTTATGTGACTCTGAGCAAGCTACATAACTGAGCTGAGATTCAGTTTCTATGTAACACCTAGATAAAAGTACCCATTTCATGGGGTTACTGTAAGTACGCAGCACAACTTGTGATACACAGAAGCTCCTTGAGGAATCAGAACTGTTACCATAGTGAGGATGACACTGGAGATGTTGATGATGTCAGCATCTTCACAACAGGAAGATACAATGAAAGCGCTATAACACAAATGAACAGTAATGAATGGGGAGGCACATTTCCTAAAAGAAATTGTTTTCTTAACATCACATATCAATTCTATTCCATTTAGTTAAAAAAAAAAAGGGCTGAAATTGGTATTTGCTCTAAGTCCACTAAGCGACTGTTACGTAAGCAAACAAAACCATCAATATTCTCTTTCATAACCCTGAATATTAATTAGAAATCTGAAGTCTTACTCATGATTTCTAAGTTATTTACAAGTCATGGATCATCAGTGACGGGTCTGAGAGGCTTTAAGCAGCTGAGAGAAATGGGAACCGCTGCAGTCATTTCTTGTCTGCTTTGGTGAGAACATTTTAAGATATTTAATCCAAGGCTTATTGTTATGGAAGACAGATAATATAAACACACCTTCTCTCAGGTCCGGAGCACCCAGTGACAACATACTGCACCTGTTCTCTGACAGCAAGGGCTTCTGTGGGCTGCCTCCCGGACAGGGATGGCACTCTGCCGTCCTTTGTGTCTGTTCAGGCGGGGAGAACGCCACCTTGTCCCAACTTACCAATAAGATAGCACTCCCTGTGTTATCAAACCCGGTTCAGTCTTTCATCAGAAACCTCCCCTTCCCAAGTGGCTCATATCTGCAGTCCACTGTCACAGCAGTGATGGCTGGGTGATGACTTCAAACGCATCTTTACACCCCATTTCCTAATCATGTAGGGCCATTTCCTGATAACAAGAGCATGTCACTGCATCTCTGTCTAGACAGCAGCTGATCCTGGCAGCGACAGTCTGTCCGCTGAGAAGAAATCGCCACCCTTCCAGAGCGCAGTAGGGCAGGATGTTCCTAATGTAACGGATTTGTTCATGGGTCTTCATGAAGATCAAACACGGCCTATTTGGGGAACTGAGTAAGAAGTGCATACATGCCAGAGGTGTCGGGGAGAACTGGGCTCCCCGAAACTGAAGCACGAAAGGAGACGGACACGCCTGCTCAGGCTCAGGCTGGGTGAAGTGAGGAGAAGGAAAGCCTTTCATCCATCCCATGTTCTCAGCTTGGTCTGAGAGGAGCCACCCCCTCCCTGTGCATGAAGCTTCTTTTTCTCTATTGAAAAGAAGACCTAAGTGAGGGACAGCCCTTACCCTCTGTTAGCCTGTGCCAGGCTTTCTCACCCTCAGCACTATTGACAGTTTGGACCACATATTTTTGTTGTGGGGCTGAGCTGTCCTGTTTAAGATATCAACAGCTTCCCTAGCCTGTGTTGGCCAGACACTCACAGCATCCCACCCCCCTTCCATGCTGGGACAACTGAAAATATCTCCAGATATTGTCAGATGTCTTCTTAAGATTGGTGGCAAAGTTGTCTTCTATTAAGAATCACTGGCCTTGGCTCCGGTTTTATTTGCTGTAAATTGGTTCATCCTGACCACTTCGGTTGAGCACTTACTGTGCTAGTCTGGGAGGAAAAAGCAAAGATGATTTAGTTCTGGCCTGCAAAAGCTTATGTCTAATAGACTCACAGAGATGTGTCTAAGGAGACATTGGTGTTGCTCATGAATATCTAGTCATTTCCCAGCAGCAGCCCTGAATCAGGAAAACCCAACTTGACCATGGGGACGTTGATCTGTCACTCCAGACATTTCTGTGCAGGTCCATTGATTTTTGTTTTGAGAGTAACTACTGTATTCAGGCTTGATATTTAAAATGTTTGGTCGCAGCCCATGAAATATGTTTCCTCTCGGAGTAATGGGGCTTCTCTACCCTGTCTCTCCACGGCACTGTGAGATCAAAGTCATTTCCATCACGAAAAACATTAACCCCCAAATAACTTAATCTTGACAAAAGGCAGAATCTCTAGGGAAAAATGTCAAGTGTAAACACAAACAACTCGCTAATATCCTCATCCCAGTATTTCTGAGTTTTATATACTAAATATATTGAACGATTGACTGATACAATTGTTACACTTAGGATAGCATGTCATCATTTTTAAGGGAGTAACTTTCCATTTTCACTATCTAAGTTTAAGAGCAGATGGTGGTGGCCTAACAGCAAAAACCTCACAGAGAAACATTTTCTACAGCACCTTTTCCACAAAGGTGTCAGACATCCGGGGACCAAAGGAAAGGGACATTTGGGCTTGATGTTTTAAAAAATGATAGTAGAAAAATAGGAAGGAAAATGTCCTTTATAATAATAGTTCTCACATTTTCTAAGGCACAGACAATCTTTCTTTTCATGAAAGATTTCCACTGAGCCTTCCTACTTTCTAAAACATAGAAACATAAAAATATCACAAGGAAAAATGAAATATGGCTCTTATTTTTAACAGGATGCTGATTTGGGGAGAAAGAAATATAAACTTAACATGATTAAGTACATCTGGTTTATACACCCAGATTTGCTTTTTTCTGTGAGATAACCCTTTAATTCATTCTTCCATTATAGAATTAAGGCTTATAAACAAAGTTTTCTCTCTGAGATTGTTTTTAAAATAAAAATTTTGGGCAAGATAAACTCTTAATTTCTCTTGAAGCTCTGAAACTCTATGAGTATAAGGAGATAATACTTAAAATCATTACCACTGTTGAATAACTTTATTTACTCAATGACATTTATTGATGGTCTAACCTGAGGTGTGCTCCATCTCAGTCACTAGAGCCACTGCTACAAAGGGAATTGCTAGTCAAGGCAAGAAAACAAGTATAAGTACTTTCTCATGTCACATATCAAGGTTTAAAAAGACTTCTTTGAAAAACCTCATTATGGTGTCTGTATTACGTTTTTAATCTACATATGTAAAGGACAGTTTAGGAATTTATCTATAACCCTTAGACCTTTTGAAATATGGAATGAGATCTCCTCCTTGCTCTTGATAGCACAGACATCAGAAAAAAAGTAGAATAAATCCTGGTAAAGCAAAGGGATGGGAAGGTAGGGTCAAATTTATAACGGCATGGGATGTCTTTGGGTTCACTCTCTTATTTTCACCTCCAACCACCCAACACTTATTCTGTGCATCTGTCTATGGAACACTAAAAATCACCCCACTAAACATCTACACAAACACACATCTACACACATATGCAACATACATGTACAGATAGACATGTGCTCCCCCAAATGGCAACCTAAATCCATGAAAAAACACTAGAGAGAGGGCATCACTTTTCTGAACTCAAAAGACTGAATTTCACTGGATATAATAAGGTAAACACTTAAAATGTCAAATTCTAAGAGCCTTGATAGACAAAGAAAGTGATGCACTTACTTTAAAAAGGTAGTAAAAGTTATTCCCAGTCAGTGATAATAATGAATACTTCTTGGGCATCTTGGTTGATCTTTTGTCTGGTTAGACAATCCTGAAATGTAAACTGTTACTCAGTACTGAGTATAGCATTTTCTAGTAATAACTGAAGCTGAGATTTCCTGTTTAAAAAGTAGACTGGTGGCTTGGATTAGGGGTAAGAAAGTTAATATTGTAGTTTCACTCATAATATAAATTACTTTCTTGTGAATGTTGATATGCTGAACATACTCTTAAGCAGTAGTGTTCTTTATCATGCTCAGGAAATAGCAGTAACCAAAGTGGGATCTTCTTTTTAGTGCAATGAGACAGTATAAGAAGGATATAAAGGGCCGGTTTGTTCACTTGGTTAAGAGCATTGTCCCCAAATAACTAGGTTGTGGGTTCAATCCTCAGTCAAGGCACACAAGAGAAGTGCCCATCTGCTTCTCCACCCTTCCCCTCTTGCTTCTCTCTCTCTCTCTCTTTCTCTCTCTCTTTCCCTTCTGCAGCTATGGCTCGATGGGAGCGAGTTGGCCCTGGGTTCTGAGGATGGCTCCGTGGCCTCCGCCTCAGTTACTAAGAAGAGCTCAATTGCTGATCAACAGAGCAATGCCCTAGATGGGCAGAGCCTTTCCCTCTAGTGAGCCTGCCAATGGCTCCCGGTTGGGGTGCAGGTGGGAATCTATCTTTGCCTCCCTCCTCTCACGGAATAAAAGATAAAGATGCACAACAGAATGAAACAACAAATGCCTCCATTTTCCCTCTTTCTCCCTTCTTCTCTCTGTCTCTCTAAAATAATCAAAATTAAGCTCTGGCCAGATAGCTTGGTTGGTTGGAGCATCATCCCAGACAGAGTACAGAGGTTGCTGGTTTGATTCTCCAGTCGGGGCACAGACAGAAGCAGCTCTGTGTTCCTGTCTCTCTCCTTACTTTTCTCAAACAAACAGACAAATAAGGGCAAAAAGAGAGTTCATGGCTCTCCCATGAATGTCCAAGAGGGAACTCCCAGGAATGTGAGGTTGCAAGGCTAACTTTTCAATAAAGACAGTCTAACTTAGATTTTTGGGTCTTTGTTTAATTTGAACCCTCAATTATATTATTTAATTCCTGTCCATTTCTCCTGTAATTATAATTTGCTAAAATTCCAAACAGAGCTTTTTAAAAATTCTGTTGGTCAGATAGCTGTTATTCTGGCAGTCTGAATTCCTCCACAAGGCAGAATGTAGAGGAGAGGAATCTGACCAGACCTGGTGAGGATGTCATTGGGATAAACTCACAGGCCAGGATGGCATTCCAGCAACACACTTGCTACTGCTCCTCCCTCCGGGACCTAGGTGATCCTCTACACAGTTTCAGAATTCTCTGCAATCGAGGTAGCCATGGCCACTTGATTATCCTGGGCCCTGGAGATGAAACCCATTTCTCATTTTTTGGATGGAATTTGTGGGATAAAAGACAAGAAATTGTGAACAGCTGAATCACATATATTTCTGAATACTCACTAAACAGGCCAGATCTGGAAAATTCCCTAGACATCAATTTACAAACGAGGAAGCTACGTTTCAGAAGGCTGTTCATTGACAAACACTAATATAACTGATGACAACCATAACTAGTATGTTTCAAGGGCATCACATGTATGACATCCACATGTCAGTCAGAGGCATGCATCTGCATTTTAAAATATGTTTATAATTGCTTTTTATTCAGCTCTATTGTTGAAAAAAAAGCACTCTTGGTCCTCTCTACTGTGACTAATTGAGCCTCTACTATATATTGTTCAATGATTTGCATGATCTGGACTCCAATGTCCTAGCAGGACATTTCCCTTCTTTCTTATTACTGACTCTTCACAGCATCCAAAGACATGACAGAGGCCCCGACTGGGATGCTCTGGATGGCTGCCAGCCCTCGGGCATGGAAGCCACGCTTTCTGCAATTTTCTTTGGCTAAGTTAGACACATGCTAAAATGGATACCAGGATCCCAAAGCAATTGCCTTGTAGGACACTTAAATGAAGGCAAGTGAACACAAGGTGGACACGGGAAAGCTTTCAAGAACCTTGAAATTGAATTTGGAGTCACTAATACAGCTGGGAAGTGATAGCACTGAAATGTCTCAAGGTCACTTGCAACAGAGAAGGGGCTTTATTTCAAAGAAATTGCCCTGTCTGCCAAGATAAAAAAGGAGACATGCACAGAGCAAAGGAAAGAAACAGCTGTGACAAAGCACTACCCAAAGAGAGGCAGCAAAGCAAATGGTCAGCAGGGGAGGGGACGAGGGAGGCCATGCATTTCTCCCTTTAGTGGATGCGAAGAGCTCTCCCCTCTGATTCACAGGATAAAAAGCAGGCTTATCCACATGGCTGTTCAGGCCAGTGGGGCCATTTGCAAGCAGAGGAAAAGCGAGAGGATGATATCATTTTTCACACCCGGCCAAATCAGTGGCTATTGCAGCTGGATCATAAAGGCTGAGCCGTGTTTGGAATCATCTTGGACCCCACCGTCCCCACAGTCAGAAAGTCCTCTCGGAAACATCATTTTCTGCTACCTGTGGGTCAGACATCCAGCAAATTCCAGGAGACTGAACTATCCCCCGTTGCTGGAGGTGACATGGAGATATCACAGAGCCAAGATTTTCTGCTATGCTCTCTCTGAGACATTTTATTGTTTTAGGCTCCACCTTAAGGCTATGATCATTTTGAGTTTATTTTTTCTATATAGTATGAGACATGGATCGAGGTTTGAATTTGTGTATAAATAGCCAATTTGTCCAGCACCATTTGTGGAAAAAAAACTATTCTTTCACCACTAATGTGACTTTTCAACTTTCAAAAGAAACAATCAACCCTAAAATGTGTGTGTTTATTTTTAGACTCTTTCATTCCACTACCCTTCTGCCATCACCACACTGGCCTGATTACTGTAGCTTCGTAGTAGACTTGAAGTAAAGTAATGTGAGTCCCCCAACTTTGTTCTTTTGTAAAATTGTTTTGACTATTTTAGTTTCTTTGTTTTATTTTATACATTTAGAATCAGCTGATCTATTTACACACCTACACACACACACACACAGACATGCGCACGCACACACACACACACATAATCTCTATTGGGGTTTTTGATTGAAATTAGATTAGCTCTGGCCAGTTGGCTTAGAGGTAGTGTGCCGACCTGGTGTATGAAAGTCCAGGGTTTGATTCCCGGTCAGGTCAAATAAGAGAGGCCACCATCTGCTTCTCTACCCTTCTGCCTTCCTCTTTCCTCTTTCTCTATCTTTTCTCTTCCCACAACCATGGCTCGATTGGCTTGAGCAAGTTAGCCCTTGGTGCTGAGGATGGCTCTGTGGAGTCTCCACCTCAGGTGCAAAAAATAGCTTAGTTGCTGAGTAATGACCCAAGATAGGCAGAGCATCGGTTGTTGGAGGTTTGCCAGGTGGATCCCAGTCCGGGTACATATGAGAGTATGTCTGTCTCTCCTTCTTGCACTTAAAAAAAGAGAAAAAAATTATACTAAATTTATATGCCTATATTATTATTATTACTTTAAGATAAATTGCATCGTGAATATGTACTGATGCCTCTAGTTAAAATTCAAGACTTACTCCTTTGTCTACTACACATGTGCCTCTTTCTTTCACACCAAATGTCCTGGTTCTCCATGACACTGAAAATAACTCATTGACTTTATTCCCTATTATATACTAAATAATATAATAATAATACTCATGCTATCCAAATAATAATCATACTGTCTCCATCAGTATGATTACTGATAACAAAAACGTTTTCCTTGTTTCTTTATTCTCTTACTTTTATCACTATAATATATGTACATTTTCTGAAACTCTAGTAATCTGTAATAAACAATACCCTTCAATTAAGATTATTTTCTGAAAACTGCACTTGAAATCCATTTATTTAACTTAGTTATACTCTACCTTCTTTTCTTTTCTTTACACTCTACCTCCTTTAGAGATGATTTTAAGCTGCTTTAGAAAGAAGAAAATATAGCTGAGAAAGAAAGGAGGATGCAATATACTAACCATGATTTAACTATCTGTTGTGAGTAAGCACAATATCAAGTCTATCAGCTTAACAGCCAGGCTGAAGATAGAAATCTGATAGGTTGCATAAATTGATAGCTGTTACATTTATTTAAATTTTTTTTCTGCCAAACTAAATGCCACAAACATGTTTTCATGTTGTATTAATAGGAGACCAAATTTGAGATGTCTAATAACATTCTCAACTAGAGTTTCACAGAAACGCAGAAATGCAATTCATGTGAAAAAATTCAAACATGATATTGAAGTGCAAATCAATAACACTGCTTCATGACCTTGCTTCATGAAATAGCATCTCATTTGCTTGATGGGAATAGCTTGCCCATTTTCAGCTAACTAAATTCGTATTACCACTTGAGAGCAGGTGGGCTCTTTCAGAAAATATTAGATATATACAGACTGAAGGGTTTCATATTTGTCTGCCAACTTCCTTATTTACCTCTTGTTACCCTGTGTTTTATCTTTGTACTGTGAGCACATTCTGACCTCTTAATTCCTAGAGGGCTACAACTGACCAGAAACACTCCTTACTGTGTAGGGAATATAGTGGGAACTCTTGATAGGTCTTCGGTCAGTCACTTAAAAAAATCCATTTCATTTAAGTTGTTCCTGGAAATATTTTGTATTATTTAATCATGTTCACCCTTTTACCTCCCTCTCATGATGTAAGGACACATGGATTAATATGAAAGCAGCACATATGGTTGCCAAAAAGAAAAAAATCAAGCTTCTTTAGTGATATGCATATACATTTCTTGTAATATTGTTAACACTGATTCTTATGCTCTTTCCTTATGATACTTAGGTAATACCTTATTTATATTCATAAGTTATAATTTTATATGCTCTTCAATAAATGATCCTTCATTAGAAAAAATATATATTACTAATGGTAGACAAGGTTTCACTTGAAAAGCATGGACAATACCTTCCCTTAGTAAGCAAGATAGAAAGGTTGGTGTATTAGACCTAATACTGGACTTGGGGGCAGAGACATAGTCTGAAATCTTAGGTATCTAACTTACAAATTGTATCATATTAGATGAGTCATATTTTTAGGTCTTGATTTCTCTAGCTTTAAAATAGAGATAATAATAGTAATTACCTCATGAGATTAGAGTCATGATCAAATGAAATAATACATAAATGCTTTCTTGGTAAATGCTAGAGTGTTCTGTTAATATAATCTGCAGTGTGTGGTTTATAAAACTCTGGGTAGTTTTGTTGGCCCCAAAATTCTTATTTAGAGCATTCTGGCCTTTGTGCTGCCATATCTCTCCCCAAAACTATAATCAATCATTAAGAGTTATTCTTCCTGTCAGGTGAGAATGACTGACTTGTGTATGACCCCTCTAAACCCTCTGGGGAGGAAAATCCAGGGAGCTGTGTGAACAGTGAGTGACACTGGCTCCAGAGCCAGCATATTATGCCCCTATCTCAGGCCACAATAGCTTCCAACTAAGAACCTCAAGCCAACTATTCCTTTCATCTTCAGGACAAGATGTTGGCTGTTTTGAGATTACAAATACTATTTGCTATGGTTGAGAGCAGAAATGACCATATACACTAATATATTTTCATCAGCTTTGGAAAAAGATCCTTCTGTCCACACAACAACCTCCCCCCCCCACACACACACACATGCACCCACTGGTTATGTACCAAAACATGCAATTAAAGAATAAGTTTTTCTTTTTGCTGACAAACATAATCACATGCTAATCAATAGGAATTCAGTTGGCAGGGATGTCTTGCTCATCAGTAAAATTACATCTGGATCCTGTTGGCCTGATGGCAGGAAACCCTTCTAATAGGGAACTAAAATGGAAAAGTATATGTCCCCTGTCACTTATCATAAGAAAATGTAAACAACCACAATAATCAATCAAGCAAGCAGAGCAACAAAAAACCCTCAGTTGTTAGACTGTTACAAACCAACTGTATCACTCTGCATTCCCCTTCCACTAAAATAGGAGCAAATAAGATATGATTATTAGATTTGCTTATTTCAAATGTAAATTCTCTTTTTAGGTGAGTTCTTCAAAAACAACTGGGGATCAAACAGGCCTCTCTTGCTTTTTGTTTTTTTGTGTGTGTGTGTGTGTGTTTTTGTGACAACCTTAACAAGCCTGTGTCAGTCAGAAATAGCCCTTTCAGTCATACTCAATGAGGTTACTATCCTAACACTGTAGCTATTGTTTGCCCTTTAGAAAACATATAAAACATCAACATTTCCTAACAATACATCTCCCCAAGTGGTCTTACTTAGGTAAGATCCTTCCATCTATCAGTAAAGTTCCATCAGCAGAGTTGTAGATTAAGGGTGGTCTTGAAATTTGTTATTTACCAAGCTCTCAGCACATGAAAAGAAAGTTGCTTACCCTGTCTTCTTCCTAACAAATTTTATTATTATTATTAATTTTAATGGGGTGATAACAATAAATCAGGGTACATATGTACAACCTTCCTAACAAATTTTGTGAAGACAACAGAATATATATATTTAACAAGGTGGCTGTTTCCCAGGATATAGTATCTTTTTCAGAAATATCTCTCACCTCACTTTAAAGAGTGTTTTGATTCCTTTGGATATATATCCAGAAGTGTAAATCCTGGATCATTTTTAATTTCTAAAGGAACCTGCATACTGCTTTCATAGTGGCTCTACCAGTTTATATTCTTACTAACAGTGCTCATTTGTTATTATTATTATTATTATTATTATTTTGCTACTAAGTTATGTGTGTTCTTTGTATGTTTTGAATGTCGACTCTTATTGGATTTGTAGTTTGCAGTAATTTTCTCCCATTGCACAGTTTGCCTTTTCATTTTGTTGATGGTTTCCTTTACTGAGCAGAAACTTTCAGTTGGCTGTAGTGATTATCTCAGAGATGTTTGTATTCTGACATTTGTTGCAGCATTATTCACAATAGTCAAAGTATAATAACCATCTAAATGTTCACTGATGGGTGAATGGATCAAGAGAATGTGGTGTACACACATGCACACGCACACACACACACATGCGCGTGCACATGCACACTGGAGTACTATTCAGCTTTAAAAAAGAAAGAAATCCTCTCATTTGTGACAACAGAAATAAACATGTTGAACATTATTCTAAGTGAGATAAGCCAAACAGAGAAAGAGGAATGGTATCACTCATATGCAGAATCTGAAAGAATAAATACATTTGAACTCATAGAAACAGAGAGTAGAAATGTGGTTACCAGGATCTGGGGGTGGGGAATGTAGAGAGATTGGGAGAGGTTGGTAAAAGAAGTTAAACATTTGAAGTTGTAAGGTAAGTAACATTTGAGAAGCTAATATATAACATTTTGACTATAGCTGATAACACTGTATTGTATAATTGAATCTCGATAAAATAGTAGAACTCTAATGTTTTCACTAAGAAAAGGTAAATATGTGAGGTGATGGATGTGTTAATTCTTTCAGTGGAGGGAATTTTTCCACAGTGTATGCATATATCAAGTCATTACATTGCACCATTAAAATGTATATATTATAATTTTGTTTGTCAACTACTTCAATAAAGCTGAAATAGAAGTGTTTTGAGATGTTCAAGCCTTTAAAATAGAATATTGGATGGCCTGGGCTTCTTTTCTATTTTTTTTTTCTCTTTCTCTTTTTCTTTTTCTTTCTTTCTTTCTTTCTTTCTTTCTTTCTTTCTTTCTTTCTTTCTTTCTTTCTTTCTTTCTTTCCTTCCTTCCTTCCTTCCTTCCTTCCTTCCTTCCTTCCTTCCTTACTTCCTTCCTTCCTTCCTTCCTGCTCTTTCTTTCTTTCTTTCTTTCTTTCTTTCTTTCTTTCTTTCTTTCTTTCTTTCTCTCTCTAATTGTAGGGTCTCCAAATGCTTTTATGTATGGAAATTTACCTTATTTTTATTCAAATTTTAAGTGATAGGTATCACTAGAATAATATTAGGGTATTACAAATAAGGCTTGTTACAGTTTTCAAGGTCAACCAAGTGATAGTTGATACATCTGAGATTCAAGCTCGGGTTTCCTAATACTTGACACAGGGCTATTTTTTTTTTTCAGTAGCTCTAATTACTCATTTGCTACTTAATATAAATGTTAAGTGTCAATCCAAACCTTATGGATGCATTCAGTAGAATTAGTTATTAAGTATAAAAGTCCAAGCAAGCAAAAAAGCATATTGAAAACAGTTTCAAAATTCTGGGAGAACTACTAAAAATATCAACAAGAATAAGCATTTTAGAGCTTAATCCTTCACATAAATAGATGCTATTGCTGACAGTGTTTCTTCCAGAGCTGGACTTCCCACTGTCAGCAAGACACAAGCTGAGATATTTACAGCGATCGTGCTTTACATCCTGCCATCTACGCCCTCTCTGGCTTTCTCAGCACTCTCTAAGCAGAGGAACAGAAGAATAAAAGGCTAGAATCATGTAGCGATGACCTCAAAAGACCATGTTGGGCGCTGTCAATATGGCACGTTCTCCAGCTTCCAGATCTTTGAAATTCTGTCCTGATGACCACATGGATTGCTATGCACCTGCTTGGATAATGTGGTCCCAGTGGTGAACTGTCCACCTCTCTAATTATTTTTATCAATGAACATGGAAGACTAACATTAAAAGTGGATTTCCAAATTGTCCTCACTCTGCAAAGTCAGTGTTGATTATCTACGTGCCTGGAATAAAATAAGGAAGGCTACCACTATGGCTCAGCAGAATGTTCCAGTAATTGAGTCCCTTCAATGCCACAAAGTTGGGGGGGAGACAGTGGAGGTGGAGGTATTAACACTTTCAAGAGCCTGAACTACAAACCTGTAAAAACCACTTCTTACAAAAGAGAAATAGTGAAGAAAAGAAAGTAAAAGGGACTACCAGAATGGGCAGAGATAATTGGTTTTGCACAAGTTAAGGAAAATAAAACAAAATAATCCTACAAAGTCTGATGTTTCTCATGAGTCCTTTCATTTCCATTCTACCACTCTGCCATGATTCTTTCAAAGTTCAATTTCTCTGCAAAAACCTGTTTAGTCTCCTTAGCAACGACTGTATTGAAATTCACCTTTAATGGCGAGCTTTGCCAGGAGCCAAAGGCTACTTTTCTGATCTCCAGACTGGTGCTGAAACAGATTTCTCTTTGTACTGTTCATTGAATGCAGCCTGTACTCTCCAAATCTTAATGGCTCCTTCTGTGCCTATAATGCGTTGACTTTATGTTGCTTTTATAACATCCCTTTCTTTGGACATGTTTTATAAAGTGCTGCTTACCTATTTGTCTTCCCCTTAGTTCATAATGCCCCTGAGACAGGGACTCTGTTTTTTTTAGAAAATTGTATTCCATATATTAGGACAGTGATCTGGACGTTATATAGCTCTGAAACGTCTAACAGTGGTTCCTAACAGAGTGATTCTGTCTTCTGCCCTGTTGATCAGAAGTGGGGTGTGGGCCATTTGGTCGTGTCTGGAAACATTTTTGGTTGTCACAACTTTAGGGGTGGTGCTATTAGCATCTAGTGGGTAAAGGCCAAGGGTACTGCTGAATGTCCTACAATGCCTAGAAATGCCATCACAGTCAAGTGTCCAGCTCAAAATATCCATAGTGTGAAGGCGGGAAACCCTTGCTACTAAAACAAACTACCATCTCTAAATACATCCATACAGACTGCTTTTCTTAGAAGACCTGACCAACATGTCCATCAGAGGTAGCATCTTAATCTAACCAATAACATGTCCAGCATTTAACGTCTTCTTTCCCCCAGCATTAGCTCATTTAATCCTCAAAACCCTTTGCAAGCCTACTAGGTAAATTTTATTATTCCCATTTTAAAGGAATTGAGACTGAAAAGAGTTAAACGATCTGTGAAGTTTTCATACCTATGAAGGTGGCAGCAGAACTTGAGTCTGGGACTTTTGGCTCCATAACCAAGGGGAAAAAAAAGTAAAGACAAGAAGGCACAAAAATTCAGGGTATGTTAAGAGACCAGCCCTTATAGTAAAGTGCTGATAAATCCTACTGTGCAGTAAGGTGAAATGGACCCATAGGCTATATTAATATGGGATCAGATGGTTGAAACCCCTGGATGCTTTCTTGCCAATTTGAAGTTAATAGAAGTGGAGGGCTGGGTAGACAGCAGAGTAGCTGGTTAGACGTTTTCTTTAGAAGGACCAGTCTGGCAGTCGATGGGCTGCTTAGAGAAGGGAAGACCATTTAGAAGATGGCTGCAGTTCTCCTGGTCCCATTTCTAACCACTAAGAGTGAATGACAAAAACAGCGTATCAAAGCTTAGAAGCTGCCATAGTCCAGTCCAGATAATGTCAAAGTACTTGGGAGGGTAAATAACCACCCTGTGAAGGTCTTTGTCTACATTCTGTATCTGTGCTACAACACACCAAATTAAAGCCCCAACTCCGTGGACTCTACCTTTGAGCCCACCAACCTAGACATATATAAAATATAGGCATACAAATTCCCGATACACAATAAACAAACAATTAACTAATTTCCAGAATTTGAAAGCAACATAATAGGAATTTTTTTTCTATTTAAAACACTTCACTTCAATTTTTAGTAACAAAGTGATCCACCATTGTCTTTAAGGGTATGAGGATTTAGAAAATGTATTGTAGATGAAGGATATGGGGAAAATTTCTTCTCAATAAATCTGAGCTAGATTTTAAGTTTCAAGCTGAAAATTATTCTTAGTAGCTAGAATTTCAAGCAGTGTATACATGCTCCCAAAAGAATAATATACAACTCTAACCCAGAAGCCTCCTACCAGTTACACCTGGAGTGAAGTGTATTCCTTTCTGAATGTATTTCTTCTTAACCTCCCACAGATGAAACAGAAGCTGTGTCACCTGTGATCTATTTCTCATGTAATTAGTGGTGGCAGCTTGTTTTGCATTTTTTGCCTTCTTTTTAAACATCAGACTAATCCATCATGAACAGCGGGAACTGCTTTCATTGTATAGCCCTTTGAATTTCAGAATGTCTACTTTGTTTATTTAAATGAAAAAGAGTTTCCAAAAGAAAACAGAAAACCTAAGAAGAGGTTCAGCATCTCATTTGCAATCAAATATTCAATTCTGCCTCTGGAACCACCATTTTGAAGGCTGTCAAAGCACAAGTATCCTATGAAAGCCTCATTAGGAGGCTCTCTGTTAAAGCGGCCAGAAACTTATCTGCAGGTCATAGTCACTCTGACCTTCCAGCCCTTTGGCCATTTTCATGGTATGACATATTAGTGACTCTGTGAAGATTTCTTTTCCCAAAACGTTTTAATAATTGAACAAGTGCTTACCCCGTGTACATTGTTCTGGTTAAGTGGCACACAGGGGAGAATTGGAAACAATCTTTAAAAAAAGAGATGCTATTCATTTATGAGTATTTCTTTCTTATGAGTTACAGAGATCTCAACTCTCTTATTCTTGTTCTCCAATGACAGCTCGGAGGGGAGAAAATTACCCTAGGTAAGGCATGCCTGTGTAGACATGTCAGAAGAGTGTTTCAGAATATTGGACAGCCATTTTTCTGTCCATGAGTTCTTTTCTCCAGAGAAACATTCTTTCTACTCTGATAACAGAAAACTTCAGAAACTTCTATCATGTTGTATCTGGGATTCTGAAGAGAATCAATAGATTAGTCCGAATTATGGATCTGTGAATAATGTGTCAAGTATTAAGAATATTCTGAGTTCCTATGAAGTGCTCTTTTCTGCAAGTTATATGGAAGCATAATATGCATTTATACTGTCGTTGGGCAATTGAACGTGTGGTTGGGTGGCAATGCTAATCTACTCAAAGCTACTGCAGAGAGAGATAAACAATAGTGTCTGATCAGGAGAGAAGAATCATTTGGTGCGGATGTTAAGTGTGCTCTTAGAATTCAGAGAAGGCGATAAATGAAAGTTGGCATGCTCCGAGAATACTTTCTTCAGGCGATAACACTTGAACTGAGTTTTCAGTATTAGCATTTGAATACATCACAATGAGGAGATGGAATTTCAAATGCAGAGAGCAACTAAAATAAATAAAAAGTTGGCATAAGAGTAGGATTAGAATATAGAAAAGTGGCAGTGTAGACAGGAGGTCTTTCTGACAAAACTTAGGTTTTGCATTCAGGGGATATTAAAAAACAGAGTTTAACTGAGTAAAATTTAAAAGAACTAATTGATTTTATTAAATAATTGATGACTGAATAGCATATCATCTAGCAAAAAGGATACAGGAAGGGAAACTTTTTTAAAGGCAGGGAAGGTACTGGACAAACAAGGATGTCATAAACAAACAAAGGATTATTTTGGGAAAGACCACCTTCCTTAGAGGGGGACAATAGAGTCTATTAGGAAGGTGCCCTTATTAGTACCCACCAGAAAATTGCAGACTGACCCCCCCCCCCTAGGATTACACTTCTGGAGAAGATAAAAAGTGTGACTAGGTCAGGTATTAAGTTTTGGTTTGGTGTCGTGGGCTTAGTCCAAGTGACTTCATTTTGGGCCTGTTGCTTCTTTTTAACAGAGAGTAAAAATAAATAAATAATAACATTGAAGAAGTATAAGGGGAAGAGATGGAAGGATCTTGAAAACAGAACAGAGGAATATAGACTTGGTGCCAGGTGTACCAGAGTCATTGTAGAATCGTTGGAAGGGAGACCCACAGTAGAAGCAGCATTGATATGAAGTGTGATTAACTTGGGCACAGGCTGAGGGATAAATTAGAGAAATGTAAGAATGCAGCTCAAGGTCAAGAAGTGCAGAGACAAACCTGAGAGCCAGAGGGAAAGCTCAGTGACTGATAGAGAGTTGGAGGAGGGAGCCCTGTTGAAGACGATTCTAAGATTTGAAGTGGGGCTGTTATAAACCCTAGTTTATACAGTGGTTCTTAACCTTTTTTGAGGTACCAAACCCACCAGTTTCATATGTGCATTCACCTAACCCTTCTTTAGTGATAAATAAAATACGATTTTTTCACCCAAATTCAAGACATAGGTATATGTTTTTCTACTGGTGCACAAAATGAGCTGTGCATGAACATCACCTTGCTCAAAGAACAAAACCAACAAAGTGCATGAGCTCACAACAAATTATGGTATTACTTTATTCTGGCCTCCATGGCAGAGGCTTCTCCGAACCCCTGAGACTGACTCATCAAACCCCTAGGGTTTGATAGAACCCAGGTTAAGAACCACTGCCCTAGAAGGAGGCCTTCACAGATTTAGGAAGGAGCTTATTTCTTTTTCCCCAGAAGCGATTACATGTAGGCTTTCCCTGAAGGGAATCCAAAAGGAAAACAAAGCCAAACCTAGCCATTATTCTCTCAAAGCTGGTGGAAGACTAAATGGTATTTTTGAAGAGTAAGTCCTTTCAAACATGGAAAGTTACTGATTTGATGGAGTTCTTGATTTAGTCCATTCTTTATTTTGTTATAGCAATGTCAGGGTATATATTTCTTGAGAAATAAAATCAATAGAGAGGAAAAACATCGCACTTCATGCTCATTTTGTGTTCTCATAAAGCAGGTTCTTGACTGCATAGGAAACCAGATCTCCTTCTTAATCTATGTTGACATAGCCTTCTTCTACCTTTTACATTTTCGTAAGTCCTGATCACTAATACAAAAGTCTAAAAGTGTACTGAGAATCAAGCAGACCTCCACTTCCTTTTTAATTAGCGCTCTCAGCAATCCGTTTTTCTACCAAGAACACTTCCCCTCTGCTCCCAGTCCCAGCAGGACAATCTAGTTAACTGGAAAGTGAGTTAACATACAATCAGAGTCTTGCTGTGCTTTATCTCAATTCTTTTCACTCTAAACCAAGGAAACTATCTATAGAAAGGAATGGGAAGAAAATGGGTGTAATTCAGGATACTGCAGTCTTTATTGAAATATAAGGCCGTGGGGAATAACTTTGGAAATAAATATAGCTTTACATATGTAACAGGGCATATTTAAATAGTTATATGTTTATACTTATTGCTTATTTTTAATATCATGCTGAAATTATTATACCGTTCAAACAATCTCATCTCAATTACAGGGCTTTTTGAAGAAATACCTGACTGCAGTGAGCTTTCATTTATGGTCTCTCAAATCAGATTAGTGGCTTTTTTAATAGGAGAAGATGGTGAGCAGATGTGACTAGAATGGCAAAAGGGTTCAATGCAGAGATTGATCCAAAAGAAGCTGGAAAATTTAGGATAATTCAGATTTACATTGATGATACTTGCCCCAGCATCTTTTGCCTTAACAATTTTCTCTTTTCTGATTTAGCCCAAGAGAATGCTGTACTTAAATGTGTGAACAGAAGCCAGTAGATGCTGTGACTAAGCTTCTTCCCCATGAAAATGTCATTATCTCTTTGCTCAAATTGACCTCATCGTCCACTGCTGAATGCCAAGGTGTAGGCTATAGAAGAGAAGTTTAGAATACCGTCTTGGGCTGGTTGGGAAGACCACCAAGTTCTGAATTTTGTCTTTGCTATTTACCAGGTTTGTGACCTTAGTAAAAATCACTTCATATTCTGAATCTTGATTTTTCTGTAAAATTAGAATATTATTAACTACTTGGTTGTTGTGAGAAATAAATAAGAATTATGAAAAGGGCTTAACAAGCACCTCATAAAATATTTAGCACCCAATAAATATTTAGCACTGAATGAAATATTATTATTTGTCTTTGTGTCCTATGACCTCCCTATGAGCCTGACAGATATCTTTATATATCTTAAGCTTCTTCTGTAGAAAAGAGAACTTGTTTTATTTTCAAACAAAGCTACCTCTTCTCCTCACTTTTCTTATGTTGACTAATAATATCATCAACCTCCCACTGATTTCAAGTTGGAAATGATTGGTCTTTCTTATTATTTATTTTTTTCCAGTTTCTTTCTATCCATTCCCTTCCTTCAACACAGTTAATCAATTCTCCATCATAGCCTGTTTTTCGTTAAGCCAATGGTTTTTCAACTTTTGTGGTTTATGCATTTCTTTAAAAATTTGTGAAACCATAAATCTTCTCCATAGACTAATGCATTCAATTGTATACAATTTTATAGGCCATTTAAAAAATAAACTTACCTCCCCAATCCCACACAAGTACCCTTGAGGCATCTAGAAACTCAAGGTTGAGAACTCCTAAAATAATTTTTCCTTTACCAGATCTTTTTTATTTCTCTGTCCTCCACTCTAGTTTCAACCTTCATCATCTCTTGCCCAAATCCAACTCAGTCTCCAATTCCAGAATGGCCTTTCTCTTACCTAGACTCCAAGCTGCTCCCAGAATCATTTTGTCTCTAAAATAATATTTTCTTACTCAAATTCTCTTGAAAAACAATTTTTTGATACACAGTGATCCTCAAACTTGACTGTGCATAGTGAGCTGGAGACATTCTGAACGTCGACTGGCGGTGGGTTTGAGATTGATTTATTATTTTTAAAGTTTCCTGGGTAATTCAAACACTAGTAGTAGGCTCAGACCACACATTGAGAAACAGCATCCTCAGATGGTCCCTCAAGGCTGACTTCCTCACTCAACATTTTTGTTTAAACTAGCCTTTGTACTTCTGCAAACAGTGGCCAAGGAATTCTTCCTTTGCCTTTTTTCCCCCCTTCAATCTCAGAAACTCTCTTTACTTTACAATTACATATTTTTGAAAAACTATTTATTTTTTTGGTCAGTACAACTCCTAACTCTTCAATGGATATTTTCTATAGTATCATAAGGATATAGTCACAACCCTTTCCAGTGCATTGCTATGAAAGCACACGATAGACTTTCCCCCGAATTACTGTTGATTGTGTACCTGTCTCTTACCTTCACTGGATTACACAGTTCTTGAAGGCAGACCAGATCCTTTTACCATCATAGTGTCCAACACAGTAAGTTATAATACGTTGAGGTATTCTTAAAATGTTTGTGAAATGATCAGATTCACTATTTTTCATATATGTACCACATTTCTGGAAATTTTGTGCCTGTGTCCTCATAAAGAAAGACCTTAGAGTTATGACCCAAAAGATCCTCATTTGTGCTGTTGTGCCTGAGTGGCTTGTTCTGGCTCAGACAGACTACTATGTGCTTTTCCTTCCAGCTCTGGGTTCAATGATGTCTTTTGGGAAAGCTTAGTTTACTATCAGTCCTGGTGATAGTATTTACACCATAGGAGTACGCAGATGCTACAAATCATGATTTTATTATTGCTTTTTTTTTTTAATGATTTACTAGGACACCACACCAGTAAACAAAGCATCCTAGAATTCCTGTATGCCGTCATAGAATCATAAAATCAAATCTGACAGAGAAAACTCATTTAGCAATCTTGAGAGCCACACCATTGATGAGTAAAAGAGCAACACATACACCAAAATCTTAGAAATTTGACTGTTCAGAATGGCATGGAGTAGAATATACCAAGACAGCTAGATTTAAGATTGTCTTGGATCTTCCATGGAGAAACTATAAGACCTTAGGCAAATTGCTTAATCTCTTCCAAAGCTCAGGGTCATTACTTACACAGTAGAATAGTTAATGCTGTTTCCTACTTACCTACTTATTGAAGGAAAACATCTATACAGAAGCATGTTATAAACTGCCATCAAAATGTGTTGTTCTCTTTACCTTTGAGTTCCCTGATTCAATTTTACAAAGGAAACTTCAACCAATAAGAAAGTGACAGTTCTTCATTTATTTTTGCTAGCTAATTTAAATTCATAAAGTCAGTGCATGTGTTTAGTGCTGCCTGTACTAACCGTGTCCTACCCATGACAACATCAAACAGGCTAAGGATGTTACCTCTGCAGCCAGAGATGTTCCCTATATTTGCATAGAATTCTCCTTTCCTTAGATAGTCAACCTTAGAACAATCTGATCTTTCTCACAAAATTTAATGAAATACAGACATTCTGTGTAACAACTCTCCCTTCTCCCCATAATACAAAAATAAATGGATTGATTAGTGATTGACTTCAAAGTGAGTAATTGAGCTTTAATGGGTTTATAAAAGGGATTGAAATCAGGGCAATAAATTAAAAGGAAAATAAAAGAGTAAACAAGAAAGGATGTTTTACAACGGGGCACCATTACAGTCTATGCTCACCAGATTAAAAAGTAATTGCCATGTCAAGAAAAATTATAGCGGCCTCTGTGCAAAAATAAAAGCGCAGTAAGCCCTCTTTGTGTGCAGGGTGTAAAACAGACAGAAAGGAAAGGGAAGGAGTGCAGGGGAGTGGGAGAGGGCAGACGACTTTCTCCTGGTGGTCATTATGCTTCCCACTATCTGAGATCTCTTCGTAGAAATAGACATTATCATCAACACATGCTAATGGGCTGCCCAATTTCCACTGAACTCTTTAATGTCCTCTATTGTCTTTGTACAATGTATCAGAGTATATTTATGACTATGTGGCTTATCCATTTTAAATGTCCTTAAGTCAAGGACAGTGAAAAAAACACAGAATATTCCAAATAACTTAGGGGAATTTTTTAGTAGACTATATTTTTAAATAAAGAGAGTCATATATGATGTAAAATAAGACAGACTTGTGATAGAAAAAGCAGCAGTCGCCATAAAATAGGGAGATTCTGTAAGTAAATTAGATGGAGTGAATCTTGACGATATACGTCATGGGGCACTTAAGGAATTGAATACACAGAACTATGGCTCATTATCTCTGAGAATTCATGGATGGCTGGTGAGAAGTCTAAAGAGAGGTAAAGAGCAGATGTAGTAACAATTCTTTAAAATAACTGTCTCTAGAAATTCCACAGCCTGAATACCTTCTCTAAAAACAACAGAAAACATGCAACCATCCATATTCAAGATGGAGCATCTGTTAACTCATCTGATAAGTGAAGCCGTGTGTCAAAGTATATACAAGGGATAGTGCTGAGTGTAGTCTATAGCAGAGAAGAGACTTTAACCAAGATTTACCTTATGCATTTGTATACATAAATAGGGTCTTCCAAGTTAGGTTAGGCTGAGAATGTTTGTATTGGATTCTGGAGAGACAGTCAAGATGGTCAAAAAAAGACTCTGTTGGGAGATAATAATGTTTTCCAGGGTTGCTGAGATCAGCCCTTCAGTAGCTAGAGAATCTTGACCACTAATAAACTCTGCATATAAGACAAAAAGTGGTCATGCAATAAAAATGGCATATCTAATTATACTTTCACTGCTTACTAAACGAGGACTAACCCTGGTTTTTATTGTGCATTTATTTTAAGAATCTGTAATCCTGCTAGACTGAGTTCAAGACAATACATAGGCAGATGTTCAGATAATTCTACAAATTAATCACCTTCTTACAGTTTAGTCACTCATTTAATACTGCTTACATCTACTATCACTTTTACAAATCCTTCTTTGAGTACATCTGAGATGGAGATGACACGTTGATTAAACTTAAAAAGATCAAGTGTTACTCCAAGTCATATAAAAGTGATTGAGTAAAAGAGTGGGCCTTCTTTTTCTAGTTTTCTTATAAAAAAGTTAAATACATTTTCCTCTTTTCAAGGTGTGCTTTAAAAAACCCATGACCATAAAAGAAGTGGTGCAGTGCAAATTGATTTAAAAACTTTGAAAGAAGTTTGTCAAGTTGAAGAATTGTTTATGGCCATTTCCATATGACCTTGTCTTTAGTTTGAATTATTATAAGCAGGTTTGCTCAGGCAAGTTAGCCCAGCTGCTTAGAGCTATTGTAGGATTTTAAAAAATAGATAGTGGTCCTAATTTTGCAATATTGCAAAACGAAATATTGATTAGAAAAAGCCCAGTGATTTAATTCAAAATAGAATGGTATATTACCAGGCAGAAAAACAAACCCACAAATGTTCCTCAGACTTACTAAGAAATACCCAAATTCATTAAAGATAAAATAAAAAAAAAAAAACAAAGTAAAAATAGACAGGATAGATCCCCCCCCCCTATTCACAATGATAAAAATCCAAAAGTTTGAGAGCATACTGAATTAGAAACTTGTAAAGAAACAAAATCATAGAGATATTTGGCAATCTAGAAAAAGTAGAAAGTACCTAAGACTTGCAGAGTTTCTAATACACACACACACATACATGCACACACACACACACACACACACACACACACACACACACGAGTAATATATAGTTTCAAGGGGATTCATTGCCTCATGGTTGTAATAGCCAAAGAACTGAAATGACATCTATGTTCATCAAAAATAAATTATGGTAGGTTCACATAATGGACTATTATGTAATGGTCAAAAAGAATAAAAAGAGGTAAAGGATGAAATAAATCTCCAAAATAGATTTATAAGAGCAAAACAAGCAATGTAAAAAAGTTTGTATAGTAAAATATTTTATGTATAAACTAAGAGAAATAAAATTATATATTTATATATAGTGAATGTATAGACCCAGAGACTCAGAAAGAATACACAAACATTAACAGCAGTAATTATGGTCAGGCAGAAGGAGAAGGCTAGAAAAGCATGCTTGGTCATTCTAAGGAAGCATATGCTAAATGACAACTAGAAACTATTTGGCTATTTTTCTTTCTTTCTTTTTTTTTTTTTTTTTACAGGGACAGAAAGAGGGATAGATAGGGACAGACAGACAGGAACAGAGAGAAATGAGAAGCATCAATTATTAGTTTTTGGTTGCCATTGAGACACCATAGTTGTTCATTGATTGCTTTCTCACATGTGCCTTGACCGCGGGCCTTCAGCAGACTGAGCCACCCCTTGCTGGAGCCAGAGACCTTGGGTCCAAGCTGACAAGCTTTTGCTCAAGCCAGATGGGCCCCCACGCTCAAGCTGGTGACCTCGGGGTCTTGAACCTGGGTCTTCCGCATCCCAGTTCGACACTCTATCCACTGTGCCACCGCCTAGTCAGGCAAGGCTATTTTTCTATGATAATTGGAAGGCAGAAACTCTGGGAGTCTTGGATGAATATTAACTTCTCAATTCTGAAGCTATTGGGATTTGGTGTTTTGCTAAAATTAAACTTGAAGCTTTCATTTGTTTCAGAATGTACTTAACTTGACTCATTCATTACAAGTCTTAAGATCCTAAATTCCAAGTCTTTCATGAAGTCAACTAATTGTCCTTTATAGACCAACACATACATTAGTATATAGAGTAGACACTTTATAGACCAACACATACATAAGTATATAGAGTAGACACATACCATTTTTCCTGTGTGGATGTATTCAGGAGACCATGTTGAATCTGAACTTTTGCAAGTGAACCAGTGTCTGCATGGGTTTGGAACTTTCTCCTGAGTCACATTTGCATTAAGTGTCTTCTGTGCCCTAACACATATCCTTGCATCACAAAATAATCACCTTTGCAGCTTCTAATAAATGTTTATCTTCCCCATGATGGTCACTTCTCAGTTTAAACTGGTTCCTGCAATATCCTTTCTTGTAGCACCGACTTTTCCTTGTTAATGTTTGCACTTCCAAAGTTATTTCTGTGATTGTGTGTTTATTGCTAATCTCTGACCCCCAAATGTAAATCCCAGGAGGGCAGACAATGTGCCTATTTTGGTCTTGTTGTATCCTCCAGAGCGGGCACAATGCAGGTCATTCAATATGTATTGAGTTAGTGCAACACTGTTCTAAATACACTCAGTGTTTACTTCTATTTTTATTCTAAAATAATTATTTTTATCATTGGCTAGTACATAGCAATGTAGACAGAAAACAGTAAAAGACTGTATGGGCTTGCATTTGAGGCAAACCTGAGTTAGACTTAGTTAGCACTGACACTCGTTAATTGTTTGTTCTTCAATAATTTGTTTGACTTTTCTAATCCTCAATTATTTTATGTTTATATAATGCATATTTTATACAAAATAAAAAAAATAATAGAAAATATCTTTTAACCCAAAAGGGTTGAGTGAAATAAAAAACACAAAAGACTTAGCACAAGTTCTGGCCCAGAGAACTCAGTGATGGCCCGTTGTTGCTCTTATCATTGTTCCTGAGCTACAGTTAGTTAGCTATACTCACTAACCACTAAATTTGTTCTCCCAAGCTTCATCAACTAAATTTATGAGATTCAAAATTATTACACAGAAAATTGATAAATTTTTTGGGCCTCTGACCCTTTTGCCAAATTATCAAAACCAAAAATATTAAGTCGATATATACTTGACTATAACTCATTTAGCTTCTCCGGGTTATAGCACTTCACTGGTGATTATATCTTAAGATACGTGATTTCAAATAAATGCTTTGAATATCTCAGGTGAAAATTCCTGTGGTGTGGGGGAGTCATTCCTCAATAATATTTTTTTATTTTCTTTATTAGTTTATTTTTTCATGTATTTTCTTTATTAAAGTTTAACCATAGAAATTTAAAAATAGTCAGTAGAAATCTCCATTAGAATAAACAAAGATGGACTGTTACTACTACTATTTGCATTGACTCCAGAAAACCATAAAAATTGTGTCAATAAAAGAAAAAATTTAACTCTATGTGTTTTGTGAGTCTACGAATTTTCTTTTGTGCACATTGTTGCTCACAAAACAAGACCTAACTAGAGCTGCTAGTGTGTTAAGAGAACATTTAAAGTAGTGATTAAAATCAGAGACTAGCCCTGGCCCAATAGCTTGGTTGGTTAGTGTGTCTTCCTCAAGCACAGAGATTGTGAGTTCGATCCCATGTCCAGGCACATACAGAAACAGATTGGTAGTCTTGTCTCTCTTCCTGGCTCCCTTTTTCTCTTCTCTAATTAATAAATTAAAAATCATCAGAGACTACAATTTAACTATTTAATCCCAGCTCACCACTTACTACTTTTTAGCCATGTGGCCTCGAGCAAGTTTTCTTAAACTTCTCTGTACCTCAGTTTCTTTGTCTGTAATGTGAAGATAATACAGAGTTCATTGGATTGTGGATGAGATTGAGATAATGCCAATCACCTAGAAGACCAAAACAGAGATGCTAAGTGCAGGTTCTTGTTCTTTCACGTGAGGAAAGGGTTACTATCCTTCGTCTTTCCATGGATCTTATTTTGAACCCAGGTGTACACATCCAGAAATTGCAATCAAGCCCTGAACACAGTGTTTTTGACTCCAAGGTTTACCCTTATTTCTTGACTTATCTGATATCAATTGTTCCTTAGTCTCATACATGTATTCTTAATGGGGGATGATACTGACGCTACAAAGGCAAAGATTCAGTCTTTGGAGGGAACCAAAAATGTTTAGCTATTATGATGGTCTGTGACCTTCTGAAGGGTCTGTGCATATCAACAGATACATACCATATATCTGTGGTACTAAAATTTTATAGATGGGAGCGATTAGGGGAGAAATATCTGAAAAGGCTGTTTAGGGGATGAAAATGAAAACAAGCTGAGAACTCCTGCTCTAAGAGTTCAATGGGTCCCTGGATTACGCTTTCCTGCCATGCCTGCTGAAAACCCAGATTCGGGCTGACCCCCACTCCTCTTCCCCTCATGTTCCCACTTGGTGAGCAAGACTACAGTGAGTGACTGCATGAGCGCCAATTTCCCCCAATGATCTCTTTCCGCAGTAAGTCAGAGACTCCCGGTCTGTCCCCAGGCCTCTGACCTGCACCAGCTCCCACACCACACACAGAACAGGACTACCCTTCCCCCACCCCTGCTGGACGCTCCCCTCTCCCAGCTGAGGTCCAGACAAGGGCAGGAGACACAGAGCCATGATCATAGGACGGGTGCTTGAGCGTTGCTGGTCGGTAGATAGGGTGGGTTTGTTTCATTATGTCTAAAAAGGTAAAAGATCACTTTTGAGGAATGTGCATTATGAAGGAACTCATCCATGGAGGAGCAAAGGAGAGATATGAACAGCTGCTTCTGCCTTTTTCCCTTTCACTTGCACCAAGTTTGAGCTAAATAAAGTCATTTTTATGTCCATTTATTTTCAGCGGTACATTTGAAAGTGTTTACAAAGGGTAAGTTCTAGGAAGGGGAATGTGGCCTGTGGAAGAGGAGCACCCAGTCGTAGGGCCAGGGTGTGACCTCTGCAGAGGACTTGCAAGCAATGGCAAGAGGCTGGTTGTCCCCTCCCCGGGACAAGTCAGGACTTGGGACTCGGGAGACCAGTTCTAATTCAGAGCTGAACGGTCACTGGCTTGTGGCCTTGGGCAAGGTCTCTTAACCCTGCTGGGCCTCAGTTTCCTTTTCTAGGAAGTTAAAAAAAATTAGACTAGAGGATTTCTAGATCCCACATGGATCTAAATTCTCTGTTATTCAAATTAATCATTAAAGGCCACTGGGCGAATAAATTTCTGATGGCAGACCTGAGCAATTAAACAGAGAAGAAGAGGATTTTTCTTTTATCAAGTTATAGAGCCAGCTATTTTTCTTCTTTTGAGTTTTTACAGATTGGCAGAACATAATAATGGAGTTGTGGAGAACATGGAGGTCATGGGGGAAATGCTTATTTATTTATTTATTGGGAGGGAGGTCACAAAAAGCCGATTGAGGTTCCTAGTAGGTAGCAAGGAAGCCTGTGCACATTATTGAGCCAAGGGCTGGAAGGGGCCAGGATCAATCACCTTCTCTAGCGGTGCAGACGCTGTGCGAAGGTTAGGGTTGCATCTGTGTGCGTGTGCGTGTATGTTAATTTCCTGTGCCCTTGCTGGAGGGATCAAATGCTTTTCCACGGTGGTTAAACCAGTCTCAGCATCCCTGAGGCTAATTCCCATGTCCAGACACACCGCGCGCGCTCACACACCCACACCCACACACCCACACACGCTCATGCGTGCATAGTTCAGACATACGTGTTAGGAAAAACTGTGCTTCCCCTAGAAAGCAGATATACTTTTCCCTTATGTGAAATGCAAAATGATGTAACTGATCGTTCTTGCTTCCCCGCTTTATCCCCCCGGGAATATAAGCACCAGTGTTATATCCGGACTTCAACAGCGTAGGACTTCATACTCCAGGCGGTTCACATGTGCATTCCGATTCTACTGCCAGCTGTCCCGCTCTGCCAGGCCCAGCCCTCTCTTGGGGCTGTACCCTGAGGCCCTGCACAGCTGCCCCTCCATGTGCCTGCTGTAGGGCGCACCTAATACTATTCGCCTGTATGTCCTCTGAGGTGTTTTCTTTGTAACAAAATCCCTTGTTTTTAGATACATCTTCCTGCCACCTTTAGCCACAATTGTCCACTCAATTCGGTTCCTTGCACTTCTGATTGGTTTTAGTGATTCATGATTCTTAGCTCTCTGTACCATTTCATAATACGTATTCCTCTTAGCCAGAAAAAAAAAATTATGGCTGAAATAAGATGAAGCATAAATCAACACAATTTCAAAATACACTTTGACCTTTCATGAAGGAAAATTTTAAATATAAAAGTAAAATCATGTACTCAAACCCATTGTCAACAATTAGGAGTTCACTGGGAATTTTGTGTTATCTGTACCCTAAACACTACATGACATTCCCAACTTTATGTTATTTTGAAACATGTTTTATTTATCATATCACTTCACTTGTAAATATTATAGTACGTACTTTTAAAAACGAATTTTCTAAAAGTAATTTTTTTAACAGGCAGTTGAAAATTATTAGATAGAGCAAAATATTATAGGTGGGGCTTTTGGTTCTAAACTAATGATTTGAGAACCATACATATAGACACCAATATACTCCAGATAAAAAGAAAACTGCAGCATAAATTAGTTGTTCACAAAACTGGGTCATAATGAAATTATACTAAGCAGTGATTAATAATACTTAAATTTTGGTTTTGTAACATGGTAGAGAAAAATTTAACTATCTTAGTAGTTAGAGTAAAAACAACTACCTCAAATCACAGTGAGACAGCGCTATGATCACACCCACCAGAATGGCCAAAATTAAAGACCGACAACACCAAGTGCTGGTGAAGATATGAAACAATTAGACCTCTCTTCCAGTTCTATGTTGAATAAGAGTGGTGAAAGGGGACACCCCTGCCTTGTTCCTGATTTTAGGAGAACTGCTTTTAATTTTTGTCCATTAATTATGATGTTGGCCGTGGGTTTGTCATAAATGGCCTTTATCATGTTGAGGTATGTTCCCTGTATTCCCACTTTGCTAAGAGTTTGATCATAAATGGGTGCTGGATTTTATCAAATGCTTTTTCTGCATCTATTGAAATTATCATGTGGTTTTTCTCCTTCCTTTTGTTTATATAGTGAATCACATTAATTGATTTACAAATGTTGTACCATCCTTGCCTCCCCAGAATAAATCCCACTTGATCATGATGTATGATTTTTCTCATGTATTGTTGGATCCGGTTTGCTAATATTCTGTTGAGGATTTTAGCATCTAAATTCATCAGGGATGTTGGCTGATAATTTTCTTTCTTTGTGTTATCCTTGCCTGGTTTTGGGATCAGAATTATGCTCATCTTATAAAAGGAACTTGGTAGTGTTCCTTCCTCTTGAATTTTTTGAAATAGCTTGAGAAGGATAGGAGTTAGTTCTTCTTTGAATATTTGGTAGAATTCACCAGTGAATCCATTGGGCCCAGGGGTTTTGTTTTTTGGGAGCTTTTTGAAAACTGTTTCAACCTCTTTTTTTGTAATCGGTCTGTTAAGGTTTTCTGGTTCTTCCAGATTGATTTTTGGAAGATTATATGTTTCAAGGAATTTGTCCATTTCACCTAGGTTGTTTAATTTTTTTGGCATACAGTTCTTCATAGTATTTTCTTACAATACTTTGTATTTCTGCTGTGTTGGTTGTTATTTCTCCACTCTCATTTCTAATTTTATTTATTTGAGTCTTCTCTCTTCTTCTTTTGGTGAGTCTCATTAAAGGTTCATCAATCTTGTTTACCCTTTCAAAGAACCAGCTCTTGGTTTCATTGATCCTCTGTATTGTTTCTTTAGCTTCTATGTCATTTATTTTTGCTCTGGATCTTTATTATTTCCTTCCTTCCACTACCTCTGGGACTTACTTGCTGTTCTTTTCCAAGTTCTTTTAGATGAAGGGTTAGGTTGTTTATTTGAGCTTTTTCAAGCTTCTTAAGGAATGCCTGTAGTGCTATGAACCTCCCTCTCAGGACTGCTTTAGCTGTGTCCCATAAATTTTGAGTTGTTGTATGTTCATTATCATTTGTTTCTAGGATTTTTTTAATTTCTTCTTTGATTTCATTGTTAACCCATTCATTATTTAATAACATGCTATTTAGTTTCCATGTGTTTGAGTATTTTTCAGTTTTTCTGTTGTGGTTAATTTCTAGTTTCATGCCATTGTGTTCAGAGAAAATGCTTGATATGATTTCAGTCTTCTTAAATTTGTTGAGACCACTTTTGTGTCCTAACATGTGGTCTATCCTAGAGAATGTACCATGAGCACTTGAAAAGAATGTATATTTTGCTGCTTTAGGGTGAAAGGTTCTGAAGATATCTATTAAATCCAGTTGATCTAGTATGTCCTTTGTCTGCTGTTTCTTTGTTAATTTTCTTTCTTGAGGATCTATCCAGTGATGTAAGTGGGGTATTGAAATCTCCTACTATTATAGTATTGCTGTTGATCTTGCCCTTTATATCCATCAAAGTCTGCTTTATATATTTAGAGCTCCTATATTAGGTGTGTAGATATTTATAATAGTTATATCTTCATAATGTATTGCTCCCTTTATCATTATGTAGTGACCTTCTTTATCTCTTACTACAGCCTTTGTTTTAAAGGCCATTTTGTCAGATATAAGTATTGCTACCCCAGGTTTTTTTTTCATTTCCATTTGCATGAAATATTTTTTTCCATCCTTTTACCTTCAGTCTATGTGCATCTTTTGTTTTAAGGTGTGTCTCTTGTAGACAGCGTATGTACAGGTCCTGTTTCTTTATCCATGCAGCTACTCTATGTCTTTGGATTGGATCATTTAATCCATTTACATTTAAGGTTATAATTGATATGTAGTTGTTTATTGCTATTTTATTCTTTAAAGCTGTATTCTTCTTTTGCTCTATTCATTCCTCCCTTTAAACTGTTCACAACAGGCCTCTTAGTATCTGTTGCAGAATTGGTTTGCCAGTTACCTTCTCTGAGGGCGGGTTGCTTTCTCCGCTTTAGTAGAGGGAGTTGTATCTCAGATCTCCATGGAGACCTGAGTTACTGCCCCTCCTCCCCACTTCTTGTTTTCAGCTGTATCTTTTTGTGCTGATTGGAGCTGGAGAGATATCTTAAGAAGATTGACCCGGAACCACTTTAGTCTTGTGTTATGTGGGAGGGTCTACCCCTCCCCTTGCAATAGCTGCCTCCTGCACCTCCCCCAGGTATGGCTGCTTCCCGCACTGGATTAGTCCCAATGCTCAGGTCCTCCCATGCATTCCTTTGTTTATCACTGACTGTCTCTCTCACCTTTCCTTTTGGAAAACAAGCCTGCTCTTTCAATACACATCATTCCCAGATCCCCAGGCAAGTGGCTGTGAGTGATATTTTCTACTGTTTTCCTCAAATTGAGAGCCTTTCTGGGCTCTCAGCCTCACTCCCACCCCTTTGTTCCTGTAAGCAGGGGAGGCTCACCGCTCCTTGGCGCTCCCCACCAGGCTCAATGTGGCTTCTTCTTTGCTTTTTGGATTTTGAGAGCAGTTCTTGTAGTCCAGAGTTGTTTTTTTCATGCTGGTTGTTCCTAAATTAATTTGTAATCCAGTTTGGTCATGTGAGCTGGGAGTCTGTGCATCTGCCTACTCTGCTGCCATCTTGTGTCCAGACCTCTCTTAGATTATTGGCATGAGTGTAAAATGATCAAACCAGTTTCATAAAACATTTGACAGTTTCTTATAAAGTTAAGCATGCACCTACCTCATAGCCACCATTGCACTTTTAGATATTCACCCAAGAGAAATAAAACCACATGTCTACTTAAGGAATTGTTCAAGATGTTTAGATCAGCCTTTTTATAATAACAAGAAAACCTGGAAACAACCCAAATGACCAACTGCTAAATATATAGCATATCCATACCATGGAATTCTACTGAATTAAAAAAAAAGAAAAGAAACATAAACTAGTAATATGCATTGAGTAACCATGAGATTGTTACTCAGATCCCCATCAGATAAGTTCATCAGAATTCATCAGCCTGTTTAATTAAGATTTATGTATTTTGTAGACTGTAAAATATGCCTCAATAAAGAATATTTTCAAGAGAAAACTGGCTTATCTGAAAAAATTCATTGACCATGGCTTAGAGTAAAAAGTGAGTCTTCCCTTCCCCTCACTCCACCTGTCCCTTTCTGCCCTAAGGTGAGGCATCTGTGTCAGTGTGCCAGGTTGAGCAAAGGGAGTAACATAAGAGAGTGAGCACCCAAGAGGAGGGAGGAAGGAGGAGGGATAGGGAAAGATAAGAGGAGATAGGGAATAAGGAGCAAAGTTTAAGATATGAAAATATAATATAATGGCTTCCTGGTACCCCTTAATGTTTAGTAAAATGTATTAAACAATAAAATCTTTGCAAGAGATTTTGTTATTGTTGTTGTGGAAATCAAAGGGGGGGGGTCTAGGTTTCCCTTTGAGGAGAGTATCATGCAGAAGACATCAGCTGAGGATGAGAGTAGAGTCCCAGAGGCAAAGGAGATGGGGAGCATACCCATGCAGAACTAGATGGGGTTCAGACTTCCAGGGGCTGTGCAACTGACTGGTCAAAGCAAATTCAGACAGATCTTTTGAGGCGTGGTGGCCTCCCAGAGGGGACAGGGATGAATGTATGATGTTTAATTGTATATTACTTTTCTTATTGTTTTTGAATCATACCTATTTTGTGGTCTTAAATTGTAGTCTTCAAGGGTTTTGTTCACTTGTTTTAATAGGGTTTTTCCTCTTCTTCCTGCTTCCTTTTATTTCTGGAAAAAAATTATGCTATATGATAATAATGCATATATTGAGCTCTTTAAATTAATCCCCTATTATACCAGAAAATATAACCAAAGCTAAATTTCCTATTAGCAAGAAGCTTGCACTGACTAAAAAGCTAAGTGCCCAGAAAAATGGACATCTCTATCAGTGTCACTAAATCTAAATCATTCAGGTGATAATATATAAACTATGTAATGCCCCATTTTCAGACTGTACAGACCCTATGACCCAAATACCCTTGAATGGAGAGTTGCTCAGTAGAGTAAATAAATAAGCAATAGTGAAGGAAGGGACCAAAGGAATTCGTATTGGCCCAACCAATATGGATTTCATATGACTCATGTCTTTGGATGCAGGGGATAGAATTAGAATTCTTTGTGGTTTTTTCCCCCCAACTTTATTGAGGTATACTGTAGAGCCAGTACTCGTGGCCACCATCGCAGCAGCCTGGCCAAAGCAGTTTCACATTTGATTCGGACAGATGGTAAAGAATCACAGAGCTGAAAACAGGTGAACCATTTTCCTTTATTCTAGCTCGCACCCAGCAAGCAAGTAAATACACACAATGAGAAAAACACTTCCCTTTCCATTCAGGGCTTCCAAAGCCACTGACTCATCCGAGTTTTCCTAGAATCAAGGGCTTCCACCTCACCAGCCTTATTCACTTCCGTTCCCCATCTCCTTTTCCTCTGTGAACTGGCTTCTCTTTCCCCCATTCCACCATTTTGGTGGCCTCCTCCATGTAGCTTCCCTGCCCTGCTCCAGCCTGGGCTCTTTCTCCCTACAAGAACTTTGCCACTCTCCCCAAAATGACCTCCTAGCTTCTCCTTTTAAAACCTTTTGGCATGAAAGCCCTGCCCCAACACTCATTAATATAATCAAACCCCTTCCCAAGCAAGAAGGGCAATCAGCCACCCCACGTGGGCAGCGGCCACCTTTAACAAGGTGAGCAAAATATATCTTATCTGCCCGACATATACATTTGAATGAGTTTGAATGTATGTATTCCTGTGATACCATCAAGACAAACAAAGTAATAGACATATTCCCCTCACCACACAAAGTATTTTTGTGTCCCTTCACATTGTGTGTGTATGTTTGTGTATGTGTGTATGAACACACAGTCAGAACACTTAACATAGGATCTACCGTCCTAACAAGTTTTTAAGTGCACAGGTCTATGTTGTTAGCTATGGGCTCTATGTTGGAGAACAGGTCCCTAGAATTATCTCTTATAACTGTCACTTTATAACCATTGCGCAGCTCCCCACGTTGCCCCCTTCCTGTCCCCTAGCAACCATTATATATTCTCTTCGTCTATGACTTTGACTATTTTAGATACTACATATAAGTGGAATCATATTTGCATTTTCTTTAAAATGTTTTCTTTTACTTCCCCTGGTCTCCTTTTGCTTTTTAGTTTCTTATATTCTGATATCATGAGAGCTTGGCTTGAGCCTGTATCTCTCACTTTTAGACATTTGCTCTTATTTAATTAATTGACCCGGTGAATTCTCCTTAAAGAAAAACAGGACAACTCTGACTTTCTATTAGATAATTGCACCGTGCCACAATGACACCGTGGAGTTCATCATTCGTGAGACTATATATTAAGGGGTGGAAACTCACAATGAATGATGATCTACACACTTAGAACCCACTTATCTTTGTATCACTTGAAAAGACAAAGAAGTGCCAAAAAAAAAAAAGCCATTGCTTGTCCGTTGTTGCTATTCGCTGACCTTTCGGTTAGTTCCTCCCATAAAGGAGCCATTTATGATGGTAAGCCCAGGAAACAAGGGAGTTTTATGCTAGAGGGAGCCTCATAAGCTTTTCTTACTTGAATTTAGCATGACTGAAGGGCAAATTCACAACAGTAAATGTTGGCCCCGGGGACTTCGTGGCATCCCAATAAAAAAAGAGTGTAAAATTTTTTTTTTCAGAACTCAAGTGAAAACTGATCAGAGATCATTAAAGGCAAATTCCACCATCTTTTTATTTTATTTTTTTATTGTGTCTTAAGTTTTTTTCTTGGCATGGTAACCATTAACTAAATGAATGCATTCCAAATATCAGATCATTGTATTCACACCAAAGAGTTTGTTCTTACATAAAACTTAAATGGAAGTCATCTTATGTTTAATAGAAACAGCCATGTATTTAAAATGAGAAGTGGTGAGAGCAGAAAACCTATAAAAACGGATTTATTTTATGGGAAGTAGAAGCAGCAGAAAGTCAGATTTAAAGGAATTACCTAATTGATGGGATTTGAGGTGATTTTATTCACTTCTTCACACTTATCTGAATTGTCCAATTTTCCTCCAATAAATATTTTACTTTCACAATAAGAAAAATATGTCTAAGAATGGAAAAATCATAAGTTTACTTAATGAATGTAGAGTTGAAGCAATGGGATATATTGTGAGTCAGATTTCTGTTCTCCTCTGCTTGGGAGGAAGTCTTACAAAAACATCCCTAAAATACTCAGAAGCTGGTAAGCTATGAACTTTCTGAGCCTCAGCTTTCTGTATGTAAAACAGGGAAACAAGAGTACCAATCTGATAGGGTTGTGATAATTGAATGATGATCTGTAAAAAGCATTTAACACAAGACCTGTGTATGGCCAGTGGCCAAGGCCACCATCACAGCAGCCTGGCCAGTGCAGGTTCGCACTGGATTCAGACAGTCAGTAATGAAACAATGGAGCCAAGAACTAGTGAACCATCAGCTTTAATTCTAGCTTGCACCCAGCAGGCAAGTAAAAAAACACACACTGGGCTCCAAAACTCACTCACTCAGTGCTCACAAAGCTTCTGACTTATCTAAGTGTTGGGCAGATAAAATATAATATGCTCACTTTGTTAAAGATGGCACTGCCCACATGGAAGTTTGTTGATATTAATGTGTGTTCTGGAACAGGCTGTGGGCAGGCCGGGTTGTTGTAGCCTAAGGCTTAGTTTTAAGAGTAAGCTCTTCTCCACACCCTTAACTGATTGGATGATGTAGGGTGGTGATGTAGGGAGGAATCCCATTATGCCTCAGATGGGTGACTTTGTATCAGAGACTTTCTTGTTTGTATAATTGGATTAAGGGTTTGAATTTTCTATGGTATAAACTGGGGCAGTCCGGGAGCTCTCTCTCTCTTGGTTCCTGAGGTATTAGAAAGGAGGGCTGAGTAAGGCCACGTGGAGGAGAGGAAGCAGTCAAGATGGCGGAGTGCTGAGGAAGAAGCCAGTTTGTTAAGAGTTTGTGCAGGAGGAGATGGGAAACAGTGGTGAATAAGTCTGGTGAGCTATAAACCTTTGATTCTAGGAAACTTGGATAAGTCAGTAGCTTTGTGAGCACTGAATGTGTGGGTTTTGGAGCCCAGTGTATGTTTTTGCTTGCCCGCCGGGTGCAAGCTAGAATTAAAGCTGATGGCTCACCAGTTTTGGGCTCCATTGTTTTATTACCGACTGTTAGAATCCAATGCGAACCTGCATGGGTCAGGCTGCTGTGATGGTGGCCTTGGCTACTGGCTTTACACTAAATTTCCTAGCATCAAAGTTTTCTAGCTCATCAGACTTATTTACCTCTGTTCCCCATCTCCTGCTCCAGCACAAACTCTGCACAAACTAGCTTCTTCCTCAGCACTCCGCCATCTTGGCTATTTCTCCTCTCCTCCACGTGGCCTTAATCTGCTCTCCTCTCTAATACTAACCTCAGGAACCAAGAGAGCAAGCTCCTGATCTGCCCCACTTTATAGTGTAGAAATCCAAACCTTTAATCCAATCTACAAACAAGGAAGTCTCTGATACAAAGTCACTTATCTGAGGCATAATGGGTGGATTCCTCATGAGAGTGCACCACCCCACATCATCCAATCAGTCAAGGGTGTGGGGAAAAACTTACTCTTAAAACTAAACCTTGGGCTGTAATGACCCAGCCTGCTTACAGCCTGCCCCCCCCCCCCACATTAATATCAATGAACTTCCATGTGGGCAGCGCCATCTTTAACAAAGTGAGCATAATATATTTTATCTGCCCAAGAACCAGGCATGCAGTGAACATCCCCAATGAGACTAAGCTAAGACCTATTTATTCTTTATGCTTGAGCTTGGAAAACTTTCTATTTTAAAGAGACATTTGTAGATAGCTAATCACATTGCAACATTTTTTAGGATACAAAATCCTTTGCTTAGAGTTGTGTAGACCTGCTATAGAAGAAAGCACAGAGATACACAAAAAATGCAGCCCATACTTCTGTGTAAAAGTTCAGAGATTTCATGTGATAAGTGCAAGTCTGAACAGGGATGGTTGAGGAATCCAAGATAAGAGCCTCATCAAAATGTGTATGAATGGTAGATGCCTGTACTCTGGGTGGGGCCTCAGGTCACTGCAGGTCATCAGGGCAGGCAATGAGGAAGAAAGTAATGTGAAGCAAAGGAGAGTGGGGACACACTGGCACCCACATCTTTAACCCCAGTGATATGAACAATGACAAAAGATGTTTGAGACCTTCACAGGGAAGCTGCATACCATCTGGTCCAAGCTTAAAGAGCTGAAGGGAGGCAGAGCAGCCATCAGCACAGGGACCGGCCTCTGAATAAGATTGACAATATGCCTGTTGGGCAGATAAAATATATTATGCTGTAAAGCCAGTAGCCATGGCCACCATCACAGCAGCCTGACCCATGCAGGTTCACATTAGATTCGGACCGTCGGTAATGAAACAATGGAGCCAAAAACTGGTGAGCCATCAGCTTTAATTCTAGCTTGCACTCACTGGCAAGCAAAAACACACACTGGGCTCCAAAACCCACACGTTCAGTGCTCACAAAGCTACTGACTTATACGAGTTTCCTAGAATCAAAGGTTTCTAGCTCACCAGACTTATTCACCACTGTTTCCCATTTCCTCCTGCACAAACTCTTAACAAACTGACTTCTCCCTCAGCACTCTGCCATCTTGGCTGCTTCTCCTGGCCTCCATGTGGCCTTCATCTGCTCTCCTCTCTGATACTAATCTCAGAAACCAAGGAACCTAGAGAGCAAGCTCGTGGCCTGCCCCACTTTATAATGTAGAAAACCAAACCCTTAATCCAATCTACAGACAAGGAAGTCTCTGATACAAAGCCACCCATCTGAGGCATAATGGGATTCCTCAGGAGAGTGCACCACCCCACATCATCCAATCAGTCAAGGGTGTGGGGAAAAGCTTACTCTTAAAACTAAGCCTTAGGCTATAATGACCTGGCCTGCCCACAGCCTGTCCCAGAACACACATTAATATCAACAAACTTCAATGTGGGCAGCGCCATCTTTAACAAAGTGAGCATATTATATTTTATCTGCCCAACATGTGCTCACTTTGTTAAAGATGGTGCTGCCCACGTTCAAATCCGTTGATATTAATGTGTGTTGGGGGACAGGCTTTGGGCAGGCAGGGTCGGTATAGCCTAAGGCTTAGTTTTAAGATTAAGCTTTCCCCCATGCCCTTGACTGATTGGATGATGTGGGGTGGTGCACTCTCGTGAGGAATCCCATTATGCCTTAGATAAGTGACTTTGTATCAGAGACTTCCTTGTTTGTAGATTGGGTTAAAGGTTTGGATTTCTACATTATAAAGTGGGGCAGACCAGGAGCTTGCTCTCTTGGTTCCTGAGGTTAGTATTAGAGAGGAGAGCAGATTAAGGTCATGTGGAGGAGAGGAGAAGCAGCCAAGATGGCGGAGTGCTGAGATAGAAGCCAGTTTGTGCAGAGTTTGTGCAGAGAGAAGGAGAGGGGAAACAGAGGTGAATAAGTCTGCTGAGCTAGAAACCTTTGATTCTAGGAAACTCGGATAAGTCAGTAGCTTTGTGAGTACTGAGTGAGTGGGTTTTGGAGCCCAGTGTGTGTTTTTGCTTGCCAGTGAGTGCAAGCTAGAATTAAAGCTGATGGCTCACCAGTTCTTGGCTTCGTTGTTTCATTACCGACTATCCGAATCTAATGTGAACCTTCACGGGCCAGGCGGCTATGATAATGGCCTTGGCTACTGGCCTTACAATGCCACAACAGTCTAGGGCTTCAGCCACAGCTGACATTGACCTTCAGGGAGTTAAAGTGTGCTGCTTCCCATCAACCTTCCCAACCTTGTGCACATTTCTCTTGTGGCCTGCTTTCACTCAGAACCACACGCTAATGGGGTTCTTGGATACAGGGTTCCAGTTTAGCTAAGCTCACAGTGTGCAAAGCCAATCCAGGTGGCCTTCTACTTAAAGGCAGGTCCTTGTAGGTACAATGCTCATTTTACTCCAAGCTCAGTTAATTTCTATAACCATTGGCTCTAGATTTCATTGGCAAGATTAAAAAAAAAAAAAAAAAGATCCTTTTATTTTTTTCAGGATAATGATCTTAGACTCTTTGAACTCTATTTTAAAGATATCACACCTTTCCAAAATCTGAGAGAAGTTCAATGGAGAAACAACAAGAAGAAGGACGGGCCAGTTCTGCTTCCTCCCCTGTATCAGTGGTTCTCACACAATCAGCTTGAAGTGATTGATGGACCCACAACAGTGTTTTGAACCTATGAGTCTGAAACATGGGCTGATATTTTGTATTTCCAACAAGTTGCACAGCTTCCAATAATGGCTACGAACCATATCATGATCATGTAGGGAACATTCCAAAATTTAGGTAATCATATCCACTCTACATTATTGACTCAGTGTCTTGGTTTGAGGTGGAGGGTTACTTTCTTTTTCAAAATTTTACAAATGATTGTGATATGCATATCAATTTTAAAACTACAGTTTTGGAATTTTCATAAAGCTTATTCCCAGGATGTAAATAAGGGTTCTCAGAAAGAAAGGAGGCTTCAGTAATCAAATATGTGGTGAAACTCAGAATTTAATGTTGAGCTGGCTACTAGGCAGGACAAATGTCTAGTCGATACTTACATAGAAGTCATTGGTGCCAGGCATTTTGCATGATGAATTAAGCAAGACAGCAACCCTATGATGGAGGCACTGCTATTTTTATTCCCATTTTGCAGACGAGGACACTGATATATGGAAAAGTTAATAGCATGTCCCAGGTCATGCTCTAGTAAATGGGAAAACCAGAATAAAACCCAGGCACTTGCGCTCTAGAATCTGGGGTTTTGACACTATACTATGCCCATTTACCCAAGTCCTTAGCTGCATAGCTTGACCTGGGACTCTCCATGAACAACATGCAATTCTTTTCAAACTTGTCTGACTACGAACCATTTCCCCCTGCCCCCTTTTGTTCTAAGAATTTTCAGAACCAGTGTTCCTGGAATGCATCCTGAGAAATGTGGCTTTAAATATGTAAAGCAAGTAGCCACGGCCACCATCACAGCCACCTGGCCCATGCAGGTTTGCATTGGATTCGGACAGACAGTAATGAAACAATGGAGCCAAGAACTGGTGGGACATTAGCTTTAATCCTAGCCTGCACCCGGAGGGCAAGAAATACACACAGTGGAAAAACACTTCCCTTTCCATTCAGGGCTCCCAAAGCCACTGACTTTTCCAACTTTTCTAGAATCAAAGGTTTCTACTTCACCAGCTTTATTCACCTCTGTTCCCCATCTCCTTCTCTCTGCACGAACTGGCTTCTCCTTCAGCACCCTACCAATTTGGATGCTTCTTCTCTCCTCCATGTGGCCTTTCTCTGTTCTCCTCCAGCATGAGCTCCTCCTAGAACGTAATCACTCTTCCCCAGAACAACGTGAGCTCTCCTTTTAAAACCTTTTGGCGCAAAGCCCTCCCCCAACACACATTAATATAATCATGCCCATCCCAAGCAAGGAGGGTAACTAATATCATCACCTGGGCAATGGGCTTTCACGTGGGCAGCGCCATCTTTAACAAAATGAGCATAATATATTTTATTTGCCCAACAAAATAAAAACTCTAAAATCCATTCCTGGGTTAGATTATCTACGTGTTGGTCATTCAGCCAAAAATGTACCAGTCTTTATAGAAAGCATATTTAACTAATAATTGAGCTTTGGTGGGGAGCTATTAACTCGTTTTATAAGCCACAGTGAAAACATAACCCTATGGAGATCATCACTGTGTTTGTTGGAAGAAGGTGGTATTTTTTGTTTTTGTTTTTGTTTTTACATCTCATGGTATCCTGGTTTTATAGTTCCAGGCTTGATACCAGTAATAAATGTGACTTTTCAAGCCTGAGCAACTGATATGTTTTCATCTTAGAAACACTGTGACTCATATACTTGATTGTGTTTTGCTCTTGGATTTTGCTACTGGAAAGCAGGTCTTGACTCTTACAAGCACATTCAAGGCATTTATTATCAGTAATAATACAAAAATAGGGCCTTTTAAATCAGAGAGTACAATTATCTAGCAAATGGTCAGGATGACTGAGCAGGGGGTGGAAAATGGAAGAGTGGTGAGGTTGGAGAGGTTGATACAAATTTCATCTCAAAAAGTAAAATTAAAATTATTTAAAATTTTATTTTCTTTAGTATTGAACATTCTTAGAAACTATGCATTAACTTGTCAAACAAAAAGATCTTATGTTGTTTATTTATTCTGTATTTTTTTCTGATAAAATTAGACAATAGCTTAGTAAGACATCTTTCACATTTGACTTTCATAGTAAGATATAGAAGGTCATTTCTTTAGAAATATTCAAGAGCTTCATCAATTCTCCCAAGGGTTTTCCTTAATCTTTTGATATTCAAATATTTCGCTTTTGAAGCGTAGCCAGTGGTGTCTTCCTCATCCATTTTCCCTTATTTAGTTGTTAACTAATGTAACTCTGCCTGCTCTTCATTTCCCACTGACATATGATGTAAAATTATCCCATCTGATTTTTGCCCAATGCATAAAGCTCTGCATATTTTTCAAAATTTGCAAGTTCACTATACAATGCACTGCATTTGCACTGCACAATAGCCACAATCAGGGAGAGATAGATAGAGGACTCAACTGGTGGGGGCAGATGTTAAGCAAGGAGATCATGTTCAGAGTTGACACTAATTAGTGAATATCGTGATGACTTTGCTTTCCTTATGTAAGCCTTGTAATGTCTGGGACTCCGGAAACAAATTCAGGTTATACCAACCTCCTCTATGTAAAATTTCATGATATGCATGCTTGCACATTGGTTTCATCCATGTCTTTATTTATGACCCAGCTCTTGCATTTCTTTTATCTTTCTCAAATAATAATAATTCATATCACTTTGTTTTATTTTTTGCCCCTTTGTAAGCAAAAGCATAGGACTCTTTGGAAGGAGTAAAAGTGGAACAAAAAGCTAAGTAAGTAAATAGAACACATAGTCTTTCTGCTCTCTGTTGTGTAGAGCCAGTGTCCGAGGGTTTGGACAGACACTCTTCCCATTGCAATGGCTTTGAACTATTACAGTATTGATTGGGCATCATTCAAGTTTTATATTTCTAGTTAAACTTTGTGGCACTTGGTTCAAGAGCATGTCTGAACGCTCATCCTCTGCCTCTGTTTTGCAAATATTTACATGAATCTTTACATTATTTAAATGCAAGATAGGTCCATCTGCCAGTAATTGAGACCTCCACATCTAAAAGAAATGAAGTATAATGTGATTCACTCTGGCTCTTTGTCCAAAAGGCAAGTGAGGAACATTTTAACAAATATATGTAATCTTCACAGCTAATTATAATTTTTCTCATTGAAATTTTAATTATTTTTTTAAATCCACACTTTCTTTTATCTCTCATGGCAGTTTCATTGTCATTAAAAATGCTGCTCTATTGTGTACATCCTCTATTCATATTCATGAGGTCAGGACCATTCAACCACAATAATTGAGTGATCTGATTGGCTGACTGTCCCACAGTGGTTTAGAGTGATACTGATTAACAAAAGGCACCAAAGGCTCTGCCATAATGGGAAGTATAATTATATAGAACCCTCAGTGGGGACTCTAATCATCTAACAATACCCATTGGATAGGCATAATATTATCTATCATCTATCATGCCACTATGATTAAGTGGTATTTAATTATTCTTTTTTATGGGGATTATCTCCCATAAATATATTTCATACCTACCAACTCAACACAACTTCTTTCTGGGTCTTCCAGAAAAGACCCAGAAAATCTTTTTTAAAATCTAGTATGGAAGTCAGATATCAGAATATCTAAAATGGCCATTACCAAAACTGGTAAGGTATATTCAGGAATATTCTGATGCAGTGATAATGTTGATTTGCATATAGATTGGTTAACTGGAGGCTGGGTAAAAAGCAGAACTGTGGCTCCTTTCTTTGAGTTCCAAGAGGATTCCTTCTACTTTTTCCAATTCTCTGGAGCCAGATAGCTCTACCACGGTTTTTAATCTTTCTGGATTGCTGAAACTTTGTCAATAAAACAGTAGAGGTTGGGGAAAATGATTCAGAAGCTGTCTTTTAGCTATGGAACTCTGTGATTTTTAAAATAAATCAATTTTTATTCTACCACATGGATTGGATGTTTGCCAGGATTCCATAGCCTGCATGATAGCTTGTATAGTGATCTTCAAAGGGGTGCCTCTGGGCTATAGAAGGGACATAACACCACTTCCAGAAATATGGGAAGAAATCATTGGAACTTTAATGATTTATATTTATTTTATATTTTAATATTTATTTTTAAAGTCACCTTTAAAATTCTTTTACTATATATTTATATTATATATTTCCTAAGATTATGAGCACTTAATATGTGCTAGGCACTATTCTAAGTGCCTTAAAATTCTTCTTCTTCTTCTTATTTAATCCTTAAAGCACCTCTATGAGACAGATGTTTTTACCATACCTATGAGAAAATTGAAATGTAGAGTTTATGAAAACTGCCCAATATTATACAAAGTTGGAAATGTTTGAACTGAGACATCAATCCAAGAATGAGTTTAACCTCATGCAATATTAGTATACTTATAGAATTCAAAATAAAGAAGCACACAAATAAATAAATTCTTATAATATAGAAGCTGTGGCAGATAGACTCTAAAATGACTCTATCCACCTTCCATGATCCCTGGTCCTTGATGTTTACAGGTTTGTATGTTCAATTAACTCTCTCTCCTTGAGTGTGGGCAGGACTTGGTTTGAATAAATATGACAAAAATGAGCAGTTGTCACTCCCTTGATCATATTTCTTAACAGACTTGCTCTAACAGATTTTCCCTTTGGTGACTCGAGGGAAGCAAGCTGCTATGTTGTGACCTGGCTCTTGAAAGGGACACATGGCAGGGGACTATGGGTGGTCTCTAGGAGCTGTGGGTAATCTCCACCCAAAAGCCAACATAAAACTGAAGCTCTCCTTCCTACAACCATAAGGAACTGAATCTGCCAACAAAATCACATCAGTGAGTAAGTGGATCCTATTCCAGACAAGCTTTAAATGAGACCATGCCTCAGTGGACACTTAATAGTTGCCTCGCAGAAAATACAGCTAAGCTGCACCCAGACTCCTGGTCCATAGCAACCATGAGATAATAAATGTAGGATGACTTAAGGCTTAAAGTTTGTGCCAATTTGTTATACAGCAACAGAAAATGAATACAGGAAGTACCTACTAGCTTTTAACCTAAAAAGATGAGCCATTAAAAATTTTACACCACTGTAGTTTCCTCTCTCTAATCAATCAGATGGGAGCAGAGAATGTGTTTTTGGTTTATTCTGTTTTCATCACTGGGAAAGCCAAACTTTCCAAGCCAATCTTCTAAGAGCAGCATTAATTCATATAAATTATGAAAAGAAATCTGAACTATCCTTCCCTTTTAACTGTATACATTTTGAAAGCATTTTGTCCTATAAGAGAAAGTAGTATAAGTGGCCTTCTAGTTGTAATAGAACTTCACAAATTTATAAAGCTCCTTGATATCTGGATTTTAGAAAGGATAACTAGAATGTTCCTCTTTTTTCCTTTCTCTTTTTCTACCTTCCCCCACAAAAACCCAATTAATTTGGTACATGTTCTCCAAAACAGAGGTTCAATTGACTTTCAAGCACATTTTGTTTTATTCTGTTTTCATAATGCTGATAATACCTATAATTTTTTAACCTTTATGCAAGACAACTGTCCCCAGTCCAAATATTCTTACGTAAATGTTAATTACTTGAATTATTGTTTCCAGAGTAGAGAAATTACTTAACATCAAACTTAATTGAAGAGGAAGCAGGGGATTCTGGGAAGATGGAAGGTTCCACATGTCTCTACTCTCAAGTCTATTTCAACTTATCTGTATCTTCTCACTGAGCAATTCCTGAAGCCAGCAGTAAGGTGAGCTTGGAGGCATTGGTATAGGGCCATTAGGTCCTTCCCTGCCCCAGTCCTGGGAACCGGCTGAGGACAACACAGTACTTGAGAAGCACCTGACCTCAAGGGAATCTCAATGCACTCAGTAAAGTTTGCCTTCTGCCATAGGAGTGTCCTGGGTCATTCTGGAGTACAGTGGCTTAGGAAAAGTGGGTAGAAAGGCAGAGTCCTCTCCACCCATGAGGCCAGGAGAACCTGAGATACATGGAAAATAGACAGATGACATGATAAATGCTGAATACTTATCTGCTGCTGCACCATCAACCCATAAGGACGTACTGGCTCTTAATTTCTCTTTGCAGTTGGAGATCTGGCACTTCAGTAACACAGTGGAGAAGAAAGAAAGAAAAATGTGTATAGCTAAATATAACTCAAGAGCAGGCAAAGGAAATATAAATAGAATAGTCTCCTAATGAAATTGAGCTGCTTAAGGAGACAAGTGATGACTTGCACAATTAAAATAGTTGAGTGGATTGATGACCAACACAAAAAAGGTTCTGGAATGAAAAACATTATCTTAAACTGAAAGAGCTAATGAATTAATTGAAAAAGAGGACACTCACAATTAATCAAAACAATCAGATGAAAAAAAATTTTAAAACTCTAAAATATAAAACTAAATTACAAAAAGAGCAAAACTTGCAAAGAAATATAAAAGACTTTGGGGACAAGCAAATGAGGTCGCATATTTATTTAATAATAATAACCATTGCAGGATAAAAACAAGAAACAGGTGAAGAGGGGGAAACTATAAATTAGTAATAGAAGAAGATTTTCCTGAGCTAAAGAATTGACTCTGTATTTGTAAAGGGTTCTTCAAACAATATTCATAAGATACTTTCATAGGAATAATCTTTTGAATTACTGAATCTCATGGATAAAGAGATAATCTTACATTTCTTTTGGAGGAAGAACAAGTTACTTAAGCAGGCTTATACTAGCATCAGACTCTGTATCATCAGACTTCAGAGATGCTGGAGTCTAGCTACACTCAGATACACTATTGCCAGCCTATATATGAGTATTGACATCAACATTATTCACACACTGCATAGGGAGCTAGTAGAACATCCGAAAAAAGTTCTTGAGAGCTTTTTTTCTAGTGCACTGGGCTGATCACTGGGGAAAGGTTCCGGAGCCTGACCAAGCAGTGGCACAGTGGATAAAGTGTTGGACTGAGACACAGAAGAGCCAGGTTTGAAAACGCAAGGTTGCTGGCTTGAGCGAGGACTCATCAGTTTGAGTGAGGGGTTGCTGGCTTGAGCGTGTGATCATAGACATGACCTCCTGGTCACTGGCTTGATCCCAAAGGTCGCTGGCTTGAAACCCAAGGTCACTGGCTTGAGCCCAAGGTCCCTGGCTTGAGCAAGGGGTCATTTGCTCTGCTGAAGCTCCCACGCCCAGTCAAGGCACATATGAGAAAGCAATCAATGAACAACTGAGGTGCTGCAATGAAGAATTGATGCTTCTCATCTCTCTCCTTTCCTGTCTGTCTGTCCCTATCTGTTCCTCTCTCTGTCTCTCTCTATCTGTCACACACACACACACACACACACACACACACACACACACACACACACACACCAAATAAATAAATAAATAAAAAGAAAGAAAAATCAGAAATTTATTTATTAAAGAATATATTCAGATAAAGACTTAATTAAGAATTAAAAAATGATTCCAGAAAACTGTTTACATAGAAGAAAATAAAACTGGACCTTAATCAGACACTTTAAAACAATAAATTCTAGATATTTTCATGACAGAGAAAATGACATAGAAATATATACCATGGTGTTATTTGTAACTTCAAAGAGGCAGGAATAGAGGCATTTGAGAAGCTTTGAGCTTTATATGTCTTTGAGTGGCATGAAAAAACTCTTTAAAATAAGTAGATTTCAAATTTTAGCTAAAAATGAATTTAATAAAAATATAATACGAAAAGGAGAGCAAGATTGCTTTTACTTTCTTGCTTAAAAAACACATGTTGGTCTCTGTGTTTATTGTTTTTATTTGTTTCAGTAGAATTGTTAAATTGCAAAAGCAGTGGTTGGTCATGACAAGTCAATTTACATAAAGGTGTCCTCTTCCACTTTTTAAATTTGCTCACTGCCCACTTTCCCCAATCTATTATCACTGCAAACTCTTCCGTATATACTTTCAACTTTCCCGATAGCCACACAAGCATAGAACAGAGTGAGGGAAAGGTATTTGAAAAACAAGATCTAGGCATTTAGTGTGTGTGTTGCTACTGATGTCACCACTTCGTGAGTCCTTTCAATGGATAGAGCTAAAAATCAAGAGCTAAAAATCATGAATTCATACTGACATCATCAGATAAAGCATTACAGGATTCTTCCTTGTGTCTCTCCATTTCATATTTACATCTCCTTTCACACAGAATGCTCATTTCTAGGCATATCAATATATTTACTCATTTGCTTTGTCCTATAATATATACAAAACTATTTCATATTTACATCAATGAAATTTTACTGCCCTCTAAGTAATGTTCAAGGTTTGTTTTGCAGTTGTTTTCGCCCTTAGACTCTAGCCCATTAATGGTATACAGTTAGATTACTGTGTGTAAAAATTACTTGAATCAATTATTTTTTTCTGAGTGATTACATTATAAATTTGACACACAATGTCCTTTGTTTCTGTATCTATTGAATTTTAGATCTGGCCCTTTTATCCTTTTTTATTTGCTGTAATTTTTGAACATGCAAAAATATTTGCATATTTTGAAGATCAAAAGTATATAAAAACATATCCTGGAGATAGCTCACTAGCATCTCTAACACTGTCTCCATGTGTCTACCTACACCCTTAGTTAAAGCCACTTTTAAATAGAATCTGAGTTATCCTTACTATGCTTCTTCTTACAAAAATAAATGACTACAGGCACATATACAGATTTGTTTATGCATTTTTATTTTCTCTTTTTTCTTACATAAAACATAATACATGTTTTTTGGGAGATACTTTGTTCTTTTATTTAACCACATATTCTGGAAATCATTTTGGATCAGTTTACAATGGTTTTCCTCATTTTCATAATACCATGTGGGTGCACCATATATAATAAACATTATTTTATATATGTAGTTGAATTCAAATAAAGAGAAATCTGAAAGTGCTAGAAGGAAAAGAAAATTGAATACCAGATGGGTAGCAAATGTATCTGCACTAGAGCTGCACTGAGAATGAGTGTGGTTGGTGTGGGGAGTCAAAGGATTGGGAGCCTGGGGTCATGAGTTTCTATGAGTTAATTCTTGGGTCTGTTTAAGGCTGACATTTGGAAGTTAACCCCTTCCCCAAATAAAGCCAAGATACTAAAATTATTTTTTAAAAAATAGACCAGAAAAGAAGTTGCCCATTGGCTTAAGTAGACAGCAAGATATTTTATGTTTGCCTATATATTATATACTCTTGTAGTACGGTAAGCCATAAATTAAGAATTTAACATAAAAATGGATTCTTAGACTGCGATATGTAAGGTGGATCCTGAAGAAAGCAGCATAAAATTCTTCTCTAAAAGGTCACAAAGGATATTTGCAGAGGAAGAGCTATGCTATGATAAAAAATAATTACAGTGCTGACTCAATAAATATCAGGACAAAAATCTCATGAACTAAAGATAATAGAACAATTCTCATAAGGTTTTATCAAATAATCTTTAAAATGGTTAAAGATAGGAAAGAACAGTCAAAAGCCTGAAAATGAATGGACTATTATAAACAAAAGACCAGTAAAAATAAAAGATACCTCTAGAAATTAAAAAAAAGTTCTTTAGAATTAAAAAACTGTAAATATATTAAACATTTATTAGATACATATTATATATTAGATACAACCAATGAAAAAACTGGTAAACTGAAAAACAGATAGGACAATTATACAAAATAAAGTTTAAAAATGTAAAAGAATGCAAATTTTAAAAAATAACATGTACATAGGCCAGAACATGAAATCCTAGTATCTATTTGTAGAGTTTTTGAGAAAAGGGAGTAGAGAGTTGAAAAGAGGTAATTTTCAAAGATAAGAATAAAATATTTTCAAAATTGACCAAAGAAATTCTCAGATTCAGAAAGCAAAATAATTGCCTTGAAGGACAAATAAATAATAACCCATACCTGGACTTATAGTAATACTCCAAAACACCAAAAGTGAAGGTCAATCTTTGAGATAATCATAAACAAGATATAAAGATGGATGATAATACCAGTAAGAAGAGAGGCAGGAGCCATGTTCTATAAACATGTTGAAGTCTTTCTTGTTTCTGAACCTTTTGTTTGAAATCCTGAACTCTTTGCTGTTATTCTAAATACATCACACATCCTGCAAGAGCCATAAGATGTCTCTTTCTTTTCCCCTTTGATGGTAATTTATATTCATATAGCATATCCGCCCTTTACAATTGCAGTGAAATATTTTAGAAATAGACCCAAGCGGGCCTGAAGGTCTACTGGTGGGACAGGTTGCTCAGCAATGTGAACTCGGGAAGCTGAGTTTAATCCACCTTAAGCACTCAAAGATATACCAAACAAACAGGGTTGTTTCCAGTTATTTGAGTCTAGCAAAAAGGCACACATATACCCAGAGTCTGCAGAAACACTGAGAAGAAATGAGAGACTATGAAACCCTGGTTAGAATGGCAAATAACTTCTCAGTGGATCTGTGGGTTTTTTACGAAGTGGTAGGCAATTGAAAGCTTCATTTGAAAGTTGCCCTATCACCTGCTTCATGCAGTAGCCATCTGTGCATATTCAATTAATTTGTTTACCCATATTAAAGGAGTTCATTCTTCTTGCGTTATCTTGATATTTTAAGGTTTCAGCTGGTGTTAAAACAAAACAAAACAAAAAGCTAAGGGATTTATTTATGTTCAATCAAAGCCTTGAAACTGCCTGTATCTTAAAACCATTTGGGTCTGTATTTATCTAACTGATTAGTGTCTCTTCATTCCTCTTTCATATTTATTCAGTTTGATAGTCTATCACTTTTGTTTTGTTTTGTTTATTATACCGACTTCCATGTTGCTGTCTTTTTATGATAACAGGCATGATTCATTAATCAGATTATATTCTCTCTGGCTCAAATTTCTCCCAGTGGGTTCTTATCATACTTAGGATAATAATAATGGGTGACAAGACCCTGAAGAATAAGAGCCTTGACTACCTCTTCAAATTCACTTCTTTTCCTCTTTTTAACTTATTGCACTCCAGCCACGTTGCCTGCCTACATGAACAACAACAATCATTTACGCACCTTAGGGTGTTGGCAATTTCTGTCCCCTTTCCTTGGACTTGCCTCACTTTTTATAGTAAACATCACCAATGTTCACTCATCTCTGGTTCTCTGTTGCTTCTGGGCACACAGTGGCTTACTTTGGTGATAAGTCAATGGCATGTGAACAGAAGGGGCATGTTACTTCTAGTGAAGGGCTTAGTGGAATTTAGTTGTGCTGTGTGACTCTCTAGCCTTCTGTTTTCTTGTCATAATCAGAAAGGCCACATGTTCCAGATGGCACTAATCTAAGATGGCGGACCCACTGTTTGTTGGCATTACTGCATGATGGCTGCAGAGCCCTCACCAACCCAAGCTGAACTTCGATGTGAGTGAGTAAAAAATTCTCCTTTACTGGTTACTCCAACATAACCAAGACCCTTCTCACTGGATTCGTCCTATTTAAGTCATTGCTCAAATGTCACCACATTGAAAATGTCTTCTCTTAACCACCTTATCTCTGTTTCTCTCTGTGTCTTAACTTGGCTTTATTTCTATCAGATATATTTTCCTCAATATAATGGAAGCTCTGTGAAGGCAGGGACTTTGATTTATTCATCTGTATACTAATTAACATCAAGAATAGTCCCTAGGATATAATAAATTATCAATAGCCGATGGTTGGATAAACAAATATTCATTGTAAGAACTAAAATACTATAGATACATATAATTCAAGACCCATGTAAATAACTTCTCCCAGAAATAATTGCTATTATTTATAATTTTGTTCTAAATGGGTTTTACCTATATACTAACTCATGTGTAAATAATAGCATATTCTACTTTCTCTAACTAAAATGGAATATGCTCTTCTAAATGAGTTATTCTGTAACTTGCTTTTACATGTAACAATCACTCGTGTATGGTTCCATTGTCATTGTTTAAAGATGTCTTACTCTTTTTAACTAATGTTTGCTGCCTGCCTGCCTGGCATTTCAGGGTCCATAGAATTGGCAGTAAACAATAAGACAAGGTTTCTATGCTGAAGCCATTTATACCAAAGTTGTAAGAGAGATAACAAATACAGATAAACCAAAATATTTCAAATCATGATAAATACAGCGAAGAAAATAACAATAAACATGGTAATGTGATCGAGAGAAGATTGGGGACAGAGGTAGCCACAGCAACCTTCTCCAGAAGGGACTTTTGAGCTCAGGCCAAAGGTGAACGAGAACCAGCTCTACCTGTATTCGAGGAAGAGAATTCCAGACCGAAGATACTTATGGGCAAGCTTGCCATGTCTGAGGAACAGAAAGGCTGGTGCAGCTCGAATGTGGTCTGTGGGAAGGAGCATGATACAGAATGAAGTCAACAAACAAGGCTCTGAGAATGTGGCATATATAGCAGATATTCAAAAATGTAACTGATAGTGTCTTTGTTAACAATGATAACTACAGTTTCAAAGACAAAACCCTACCTGTGCCCAATGAGAAAACTGTTCCATTCCAGTCACTACTTGTAGCATTCCATAAGATACATTGAGTCTAAAGGTGGAGCAAAACTTTAGAATGTTTCAGCTCTTTTATAAGGCACTGTTAGGAGCCCTTAAAAATACTTTCTACGGCTCGGCAGTATGTCTAAGATAACTTTAAATGTTAATGAAATGTTTTCTAAGACCACTGTTTTTAAGGCTGTTAGGAGTTTAAGGAACTTCTTAAATAGCATCTCATTAAAAAAAAGACTAACTTAAGATTAATTTACATAAAGAAAATATGTCATAGAAGACCTGGTATATGAAATAAATTCAATTATTTTCTTCTGAGAAGATTGATTCTGTACTGGCCTCAGGTAGGCTCTTGGAAAGATCTATTCCTTTCTAAATGAAAACATATCAGTGGGAATAAAACTCTTTATAGCCTGTAATTCAGAGGTGAACTTTTATGACACCCTTTGGCATTGTGGCTATATGTCCAATGAAATCACATAGCACTGAAAGATCTAGGCTATTTTGTTCCTGGTGACCCATTAGAACAAACTTGGCGGCTGTAGAAACCATGTTTCTTAAAACGTCCTTTCATTCAACTTTAGACAGGTCAGAAGAGCATGCTGTGCTTGTAGGCACGACTTTTTGTTGTTGTTGCTAACTATTTTTTTTATTGTGCCTTTTTAATTCCCAGTGGTGACAATGTTCAGAAGTGACACTAAAGGAACAGTCAGGGGAGAAGTTACAGAAATTGAACCCGGGATGTGAAAAGAAAGTAGCAGCTATGGGACAGGAAATACACTTGTCTTAACTTTACAAAGACCCCTCATCCTTCCATGAAGCTTCGTGTGGCCTTTCCCTCGTTTAATTAGCTCCCTTTAGTCCACATTTTATCTTTCATGAGGGGAGGTATACGGGAGTTAAATGAGAACAGCAGGAAAGCCTTTTTGTCAAAGCTGGAAAAGCAAATTGCTCCCTTCAGTTACACAATCCCTCTCCTGCCGGGCCAACACACACGATCAAGTTAAAACTTACAAGAGAGGCACGTGTCATTTCTCCTTCCCCAGAGCGTAGGCTGACCAAGAACCCCGAGTTCACTTTTGGTTTGGTTTGGTTTTCCTGCTGCCCCCAGAGTAATGAAGGCCTCATTCATTAAACGTAATAATTGCCGACCAGCATGGGCTGTGATGTTAAAATCAAGAAGAAGCCTTTTCAATCATGGCCGGTGCATTTCAATCCAAGCTCTGGTTGTAGAACACTGGAGAACAAGGTGTAAATCAGTTTAAGAACATAGTTCTGCATTCAAGGCATTGTGGTTTACAGCTCCCCAATGACCTCCATCTATCTTCCTTAGCTGTAGAGGTGTATAATTGAACTAAGGACAGTCCTGAGTAATGAGGTGGAGAGTGGCAGCTCTCATTGCTGCGGCTTAATGTTAACTGCCGCGTGACTTTTTTATCCCCTACAATGTAACAAAACAGTCTAGTAGCCCCAATTCTTCAGGGTGACACTTGCTGAGAGTTTGTATTTTAATAGAAATAGGTTTTTATAAGGAAAAGAATACTATAAATCTCTTTCTACAAAATACAGCTATATAAGCCATTCTCTACTGGATCAGAAACTAATATAAATATGTACACTGACCTGTATTTCTTTTTGTATGGAAGTAATTTTTAAGCCCTTATTTTTCTTATGCAACTAGCAGCTGCTTTTTTAGTTCCCAAAGAGAATAGGGAGTGATCGCATTCTCACACTGCACTGCTGGGAGCTATAACCAATAGATGCACGTTATTTCAAGTTGCCTTTTCTTTTCTTTTCTTTTTCTTTACTTTCTTTTATTTGGTTTGATCAGTAAAACTCATAAAATATTGCTTTTGGAGAATCTCTTTTTCAAAGGAGCAGTTCACTTGCAAATGAGTGGGGCTTTTCTTTTCTTTCGAAGATATATAGTTTACATGCATTTATCAGGCCTCAGCCATGTGCAAATTGCTCTATGAGGAAGTTAGCAGAGCATAAAAACTGAACAAAGACATAACTAGCTCCTTATGGAATTCCCCAGGAGGATAGTATTGGCTGAACATTAAGAATGAGCTTATTAACACAGTTATTTAATATGAGTAATTAAGACTCCAAGGATAGTTTCAGGGGCTCTGAAGTCTCTATCTTTCCCAAAAACGAGACCCCCAAAATTTTAAAACAAAGAACCTGCTTGTTGACCGTGCCTGAAATTCCATCATTGAATTCAATCGTAGTAAACAAGATTTCCCTGGCTAACATGTAACTCTCACTAGAAGGGGTAAATTATTAAATAATAGCAATAAAAACAACTAACTCCTACTGATAGCTTATTATATTCAGGACCATTCTCAGTGCTTTTTATTTTTTTATCTTGTTTAGTCCTCGAACAACCTATTAATTGTTCCCATTTTACAAATTTAAAATGAAGGCAAGGACAGAGAAGTTAATTTTCCCCAGTGTTTCAGTTAATATAAAGCAGAGCCAAGCTTGTCCGACATCAGAGCCCTTGGCCTTAACCACTCTATTAGTGTGAATAAGTGTATCAGCTCCATTGGAGGAATCTGATTGAAGCAGATAAAGAGAGAATTGGAAGGGCTGCGAGAAACAAAGTTTGCACTATGCAAAACCTCCCTTCAAAACTGACAACTCAACGTGAGACCAACAGTGAGGGTGGGTGGCCTGTCATTGCAGACCATGATGTCACCAAGTTCTTGTCTTAAAACCAATGCCACATAATTTATGCTGTGAGTATGTCACAAAAAAGACTCAAGGTAAAAATTATTTTCAGAATACTATAGACTCTTTGACATTTTTACTTTGTTGACATTTGCAATAATTGTACAAAAGCAAACGAGAGGTTCACTAGCTGGCAACTCAGCATGAACTAAGGCAACAGCATCAAACATTGCATTCTTCTCTGATACACATTTTTATTAAAAATACGCCTATTTCATTTAGAAATGACCTTGATAAAGCAGGAAAAAAATTAATTTTATTAAATATAGACCCTAAATACATGTGACTTTAAAATACTTTTTGTAATAAAATAAGAAGTATGCACATAGCTCTTCTGCATCACACCAAAATACATTGTTGCCTCAAAAAAAAAATCTTCATGCAACTATTTAAGTTACAAGTTAAACTGACCAGAGTTTCCATGGAATGTTATCTTTTACTTAGAATAATGATTGACAGACAAAATTAGGTAGTTGGTAGATAAGTCGTCTAAGATAAGGCAACCTGTCAAAGGAAAGCAACTGACAATATTTGATGCCAAAGATACAATTGAATATTTCAAAATAAAATTAGAATGTTGAGAAACTTGTATTGGCCATCGTGAGCTTCTCAGATTCCCAAAACTTGAAAATATTTCTGATGAGCTCAGTAGCTTCACTAACAAGTGTTGCTTTTCAATATTGTATAATGAAACATGTCAGTAATTAGAAGACTTGCATAAAACTCAGTGAACCAATTTTTTCAAGGTAATCAATGTATGATGTTACATGAGTGACGTTACAGAATCATGCATGGTAACAGAGTATGAAAAGGTCCTTGATACAATTTCAGATTATACATGGTAACTAACCTTTAAGAAATGGTCACTTGTTGGGTTTGATTAATGTATCAGAAAAAGAAATCCACAGATATCTGAAAAAACTAGTACAATGTCCTTCCTTTTTCTAACTATATCATAAGACTGAATTTTCCTCATCTACTTCAACCAAAACAGCGTATTGTAATATATCATAGAAGCAGATAAAAGAATCCAGTTATGGTCTATTAAGCCAGATATTTATGAGTTTTTAAAATATATAAAACAATGCTGTTTTTCTCAGTTGGGTGTGAAAATATAGTTAAAGATTTTATATCTCCTCCTATGTTACATGTATTGTTTTTCTAATGAATTAATAAGTAACTTTTTTAAACTTCTTGTTTTAATTTTGAACACAGTAAGTATCAATAGATGTAATTTGTATAAAAATTTTTTGAAATCTTCAATATTTTGAAGGAATGGAAAGGGAGTCTGGAGACCAAAAAGTTTGAGAACCACTGGAGTATCCTTCAGAATAACAATAGAAGTTCCAACTGACAGTGACTTAATGGGTAGAATATGTTATTCCCTGTGAAGAGTTTTAGCCAACTGTCAGAGTTAGAAAAACAGTCTTTCAAACTGTCTCCTTACTTCTGACATCAGTTGCAAGTTTGAGGATTCCCAAAACAACCCTTAGTTTCAATAATTCACTAAAAGAACTCACAGGCGTCAATGAAAGCTGTCGTACTTGATTTATTACAGGGAAAGCATACAGATTAAAATCAGCCAAGGACAGGTTTGAGAAGGGGTCCTGATGTGGAGTGTCTAGTCATCTTCTCCCTATGGAGTTAAGGACAGTGTTAACATCCTCTTACTATATGTGAAAAACTTCAGACTATGGCCAACCAGGTAAAGCTCACTCAAACCTCCTTGTCCAGAGTTCTTATTTGGATCTAATCTTATACTGCCTGCATGACTGATCTGTAGTCTCTGACCTTTCCACAGGTCAGGTTGATTCATTTAGTCTGTAGTTTACCCAGAGGAAGAACTGACACCACTACCTCCACCCAAAGCCTCCAGGCAAACAAAGACACTCTTATCAGGCATGATGTTCCAAGGACCTAGAGATCACTGCCCAGTAGTCAAGGGAAAAAAACTAGGTTGCTCTTTGGGTAGGGTTTGTTCTCACTACACTTTTTTTTTAAAAGAGAGAAAAAAATTTTTTGATTTGTTGTTCCACTTATTTATGCATCATTGGTTGGTTCTTGTATGTGCCCTGACCAGGGATCAAATTTGAAACCTTGACATGTCAGGACAACACTCTAACTGTTGGGCAGATGAAATATATTATGCTCACTTTGTTAAAGATGGCGCTGCCCACATGCAAGTTTTAAGATTAAGCTTTTCCCCACATCCTTGACTGATTGGATGATGTAGCGTGGTACACTCTCATGAGGAATCCTCCCAGTATGTCTCAGATAAGTGACTTTGTATCAGAGACTTCCTTGTCTGTAGATTGGATTAAAGGTTTTGAATCTACACTATAAAGTGGGGCAGGCTGGGAGCTTGCTCTCTCTTGGTTCCTGAGGTTAGTATTAGAGAGGAGAGCAGATTAAGGCCACGTGGAGGACAGGAGAGGCAGCCAAGATGGTGGAATGCTGAGGAAGGAGCCAGTTTGTGCACAGTTTGTATAGAGCAGTGGTTCTTAACCTGGGTTCTATTGAACCCTAGTCGGTCTCAGGGGTTCAGAGAAGCCTCTGCCGCGGAGGCCAGAATAAAGTAATACCGTAATTTGTTGTGAGTTCATGCACTTTGTTGGTTTTGTTCTTTGAGCAAGGTGATGTTCATGCACGGCTCATTTTGTGCACCAGTAAAGAACATATACCTATGTCTTGAATTTGGAAAAAAATCATATTTTATTTATTACTAAAGAAGGGTTTGGTGAATGCGCATATGAAACTGGTGGGTTTGGTACCTCAAAAAAGGTTAAGAACCACTGGTGGAGAGAGAAGGAGATGGGGAACAGAGGTGAATAAGTCTGGTGAGCTAGAAACCTTTTGATTCTGGGAAACTCGGATAAGTCAGTAGCTTTGTGAGCACTGAATGAGTGGGTTTTGGAGCCCAGTGTGTGTTTTTGCTTGCCCACCAGGTGCAAGCTAGGATTAAAGCTGATGTCTCACCAGTTCTTGGCTCTGTTGTTCCATTACCGACGTCCGAATCTAATGCGAACCTGCACTGGCCAAGCAGCTGTAATAATGGCGTGACTACTGGCTTTACACTAACCAACTGACCTACCCAGCCAGGGCTATTACATTCTCTCTCTCTCTCTCTCATTTTTTTTTTTTACAGGGACAGAGAGAGTCAGAGAGAGGGATAGAAAGGGACAGACAGACAGGAGCGAAAAGAGGTGAGAAGCATCAATCATTGTTGCCGTCACACACCTTAGTTGTTCATTGATTGCTTTCTCACATGTGCCTTGACTGTGGGCCTTCAGCAGATCGAGCCACCCCTTGCTGGAGCCAGCGACCTTGGGTCCAAGCTGGCGAGCTTTTGCTCAAGTCAGATGGGCCCGCGCTCAAACTGGCAAGCTTGGGGTCTCGAACCTGGGTCTTCCGCTCCCAGTTTGACACTCTATCCACTGCACCACTGCCTGGTCAGGCTACTACATTCTCTTTTAATAAAACCACTTGAAGTAGGTGGTAGCAGGGCTGGTTCAACATGTCAGTGATATCCTCAAGGACTCCATCATCATTACATTGACTTTTTCTCATTCTTGCCACCTGAGTGCTCAACCGCAGCCCAACTCTAGGATTTTATCTTCTTACAGCATTTAAAGAGAAGAAGTAAGATGTGTGGGAAGAGGTGTAGGGGGAGAGAGAAATCATTTCTAGAAGTCTCCCAACACTGTCTAGAATGATGTCATTCCAAGTTCAAAATGTAACTGAGAAAATGAAATAAACTTCTGGTGCTTCTGATGCTATTTCCCAGAGAAGGAAGAGGGTTATGATTGGCCGTATTGTCATGATTCATCGCCCAGTGCTGAACTCAATGCACTCATTGAAATCAGTAGTTCAAGGCAGGGGTGAGAATGACTATTGGGTAGAAGAGCACTTCTTATATGTTAATGTGCACACAAAGCTCCCAGGGAACTTGTTGAAATTCAGATTCTAATGCAATAGGTTTGGGATGGGGCCTGACCTTCTACAAGTCTCAAAATTTCCTACATGATTCTGAGGTTCTTCTGTGGATCAGAATTTGAGTAACAGGAAGTCAGGAGACAATGTTTGCCACAGTAATATAGGGAGTGTGTCTCCCCTATTAATAAATATATCCCCTGTTCCAAGTACAGTGTACTATATGGGTTAAGCTATACCATAATTATAAATATCAATTTTCAGGTCAGATAATAATTGCTATATGTTGGGCAGATAAAATATATTATGCTCACTTTGTTAAAGATGGCGCTGCCTACATGGTGCCTACCCAGGTGATAATATTAGTTTCCCTTCTTGCTTGGGATGGGCGTGATTATATTAATGTGTGTTGGGGGAGGGCTTTCGCGCCAAAAGGTTTTAAAAGAAGAGATCATGTTGTTTTGGGGAAGATTGATTACATTCTAGGAGGAGCTCATGCTGGAGGTGAACAGAGAAAGGCCACATGGAAGAGAGAAGAGGCAGAGTGCTGAAGGAGAAGCCAGTTTGTGCAAAGAGAAGGAGATGGGCAACAGAGGTGAATAAGGCTGTTGAGCTAGAAACCTTTGATTCTAGAAAAGTCGGATAAGTCAGTGGCTTTGGGAGCCCTGAATGGAAAGGGAAGTGTTTTCCCACTGTGTGTAGTTCTTGCCCTCCGGATGCAAGCTAGGATTAAAGCTAATGGCCCACCAGTTCTTGGCTCCATTGTTTCATTACCGTCTGTCCAAATCCAGTGCAAATCTGCATGGGCCAGGTGGCTGTGATGGTGGCCGTGGCTACTGGCTTTACACTATAGGTAAAATTTATTGAGGAGTTAGGATATTTCAGGACTTTATACTCTTTCATCTGATATTCATAACAACTTCATGAAGTAAGTATTCTTTTCATCCCTATTATATATATGAGAAAATAAAAACTAGAAAAGCTTATGTAAATAGTCTTTGGTCAATAGTTATTGGGGGCTAAGCTTGAAATTAAGTCTGTTGCTCTCTGAGACTAAACTCAAGAACACTTGAGTATTGGTAATTTTTCTCATCACATCGATTTTTTTAAATGGACTTACTTGAGATTTCAGTTAGTAGTAGGACAGATATTAAACAGCAGTTGGTGCTTGATTCTGCTCCTCTCCCTCCCCATGTACACAACAATTTATCAACCTAATTCCCGCTATCACACACAACAGGATTCTAGTGGATTTTACTCTCTTTGAAATAAGACATTTCCTTTTTAAATTGAGTGTTCTGTTCATTTAACTTCTTTCTAAACTTTCCCATCATGTTTCTGGCCCTGGAAGAAATATTATTTCTCTAAGAAAGTTGTGTTTTAGAGTACTGTAAATCCAGTAGCCATGGCCACCATCACAGCCACCTGGCCCATAGAGGTTTGCATCTGATTCAGACAGACGGTAACGAAACAATGGAGACAAGAACTGGTGGGCCATTAGTTTTAATCCTAGCTTGCACCTGATGGGCAAGAACTACACACAGTGGGAAAACACTTTCCTTTCCATTCAGGGCTCCCAAAGCCACTGACTTATCTGAGTTTCCTAGAATCAAAGTTTCTACCTCACCAGCCTTATTCACCTCTGTTCCCCATCTCCTCTCTGCACAAACTGGCTTCTCCTTCAGCACTCCGCTATTTTGGCTGCTTTCTCTTTCATCTGTGGCCTTTCTCTGTTCTCCCCCTGTTGGACAGATAAAATATATTATGTTCACTTTGTTAAAGATGGTGCTGCCCACATGAAAGCCCATCTCTCAGGTGATTGCTTGGGATGGGCGTGATTATGTTAAAATGGGGGGGGGGGGCAACAGGCTGTAAGCAGGCAGAGTCATTATAGCCCAAGGCTTAGTCTTAAGACTAAACCTTTCCCACCCATTTTGATGTGGGGTGGTGCACTCTTATAAGGAAACCCATTTATGCCTCAGGTAAGTGGCTTTGTATCAAAGGCTTTCTTGTTTGTAGATTGGATTAAAGGTTTGAATTTCTACACTATAAAGTAGGGCAGACTGGGAGTGTTGGGCAGATAAAATATATTATGCTCACTTTGTTAAAGATGGCACTGCCCACATGGAAGTTCGTTGATATTAATGTGTAATGGGGAACAGGCTATGGGCAGGCCAGGTCATTATAGCCTAAGGCTTATTTTTAAGAGTAAGCTTCTCCCCACACCCTTGACTGATTGGATGATGTAGGGTGGTGCACTCTCCTGAGGAATCCCATTATGCCTCAGATGGGTGACTTTGTATCAGAGACTTCCTTGTTTGTATAATTGGATTAAAGGTTTTGATTCTACACTATAAAGTAGGGCAGGCCAGGAGCTTGCTCTCTCTCTCAAGGTTCCTGAGATTAGTATCACAGAGGAGAGCAGATTAAGGCCATGTGGAGGCCAGGAGAAGCAGCCAAAGATGGTGGAGTGCTGAGGAAGAAGCCAGTTTGTGCAGAGTTTGTGCTGGATAAGGAAATGGGGAACAGAGGTCAATAAGTCTGGTGAGCTAGAAACCTTTGATTCTAGGAAACTCAGATAAGTCAGTACCTTTGTGAGCACCAGATGAGTGGGTTTTGGAGTCCACTGTGTGTTTTTGCTTGCCCGCCGGGTGCAAGCTAGAATTAAAGCTGTTGGCTCACCAGTTCTTGGCTCCGTTGTTTCATTACTGACTGTCTGAATCTAATGCGAACCTGCATGAGCCAGGCAGCTCTGATGGTGGCCTTGGCCGTGACTACTGGCTTTACAGGGAGCTTGCTCACTCTCGGTTCCTGAGATTAGCATTAGAGAAAGGAAAGAAGAGAAGGGCCACGTGGAGGAGAGGAGAGGCAGCCAAGATGGTGGAGTGCTAAAGGAGAAGCCAGTTTGTGCAGAGAGAAGGAGATGAAGAATAGAGGTGAATAACTCTGGTGAGCTAGAAACCTTTGATTCTAGGAAACTCGGATATAAGTCAGTAGCTTTGTGAGCACTGAATGAGTGGGTTTTGGAGCCCAGTATGTATTTTTAGTTGCCTGCCAGGTGCAAGCTAGGATTAAAGATTATGGCTCACCAGTTCTTGGCTCTATTGTTCCATTACCATCTTTCTGAATCTCGTGTGAAGCTGCATGGGCCATGTAAAGCCAGTAGTCGCGGCCACCATCACAGCAGCCTGGCCCATGCAGGTTCACATTGGATTCAAACAGTCGGTAATGAAAGACCGGAGCCAAGAACTGGTGAGCCATCAGCTTTAATTCTAGCTTGCACCTGGCAAGCAAGCAAAAATACATACTGGGCTCCAAAACCCACACATTCAGTGCTCACAAAGCTACTGACTTATCCGAGTTTCCTAGCATCAAAGCTTACTAGCTCGCCAGACTTATTCACCTCTGTAAAGCCAGTAGTCGAGGTCACCATCACAGCAGCCCAACCCACGCAGGTTCACATTGGATTCGGACAGATGGCAATGAAACACGGGAGCCAAGAACTGGTGAGCCATCAGCTTTAATTCCAGCTTGCACCCGGCAGGCAAGCAAAAACACACACTGGGCTCCAAAACCCACATATTCAGTGCTCACAAAGCTACTGACTTACCTGAGTTTCCTAGAATCAAATGTTTCTAGCTCACCAGACTTATTCACCTCTGTTTCTCATCTTCTCCTGCACAAACTCTTAACAAACTGGCTTCTTCCTCAGCATTCTGCCATCTCGGCTGCTTCTCCTGGCCTTCACGTGGCCTTACTCTGCTCTCCTCTCTAATACTAACCTCAGGAACTCAGGAACCAAGAGAGAGAGATCAAGCTCCCGGACTGCCCCAGTTTATAGCATAGATAATCCAAACCCTTAATCCAATTATATATACAAGAAAGTCTCTGATACAAAGCCACCCATCTGAGGCATAATGGGATTCCTCCCTTATCACCACCCTACATTATCCAATCAGTCAAGGGTGTGGGGAAAAGCTTACTCTTAAACTAAGCCTCAGGCTATAATGACCTGGCCTGCCCACAGCCTATTCCAGAACACACATTAATATCAACGAACTTCCATGTGGGCAGCGCCATCTTTAACAAAGTGAGCATAATATATTTTATCTGCCGAACAATCCACCCCTATGCTCACTTTACTACCCACAATTTACACCACTGGTATCCCTGTACAAGGAAATGAGTACATTACACAAATTACAGCAATAGCACAAATCATACAGTTTCAACAATTACAAAGTTATACACATTTCACCAGTCTCTGAGCACTTTGCCAAAAGTGCAAAATGTCCTCAGCCTTCTTTCTTGCCATTTGAAAGGCTTCCCGGGGCAGGGGGAGGGCCTCCAGCAAAGCCACCCCCCACCCCTCATCAGGGTATTTCACATTGTCCAAAATCCGTAAGTCCATTCAACAAAAGAGCTTGTGCCCATCCGGTCATAGTCCAGGAAATCAGTCCGTGCACATAGGTCTTTAGCCTCCCCCCTCATTCCTGCCATCATGGCAAGTCTCATACTGTCCTAAAGAAAAGCATGTGGCAATGGCAGTCAGCATTTTCATCTCTGCTCTGGGGAGCATGATGGCATCCACCACTATGTCCCCAAATCGCAGACCTACCAGCGTTGTAGTAGAAGCTCCTTGCTGGTGGGCTCTCACCTTCTGGAGACTGCAGATTGCAACTCCAGCTTGATTCTCTTCATCCTCCAAAGAGGAACTGAAAACATCAGCTCCTGCTGCTGGGCTCGAGCCCCCTGCTGCCACTGCTTTCTGCTCCATGGGCCTTACAGCCCCTGCCTCAGCCTCAGCCTCAGCCCCAGCCTTGGCTTCAGCCCTGGCCTCAGCCCCGGTCCTGGCCTCAGCTCCGGCCCCAGCCTCATGCCGCTGCTGGATCTCCACAACATCCAGGGCAATCTCCAACTCACGAACCTGTGATTCCTTCTCCAGCGTCTGCTCCATTTCCAGGTGAATCTCGCAAACCTGGTCAGCGTCCTCCAGCGCTTCCTTCAGCTCCAGGGTCAGCATCTGTTTCTCCCACGTTTCCTCCAGCTCCTTCCGCTTCTCGGCCTGCAGGTCCTGGGCAGCCTCTTTCATAGAGCTCTCGGTTTCCTCATGCATGGCTGTAAAAGTCAGCCAGCCTACAGTTCCCCAAAAAACAGCTATGGGAAACCAAAACAGTAACCAGTCCTCTACTCCACCGCTCAAAGGTGGTGGTGGCTCCATGCCGAACTGTATCGAATCCTGCCGACTACGCCAAATGTAAAGCCAGTAGCCAAGGTCACCATCACAGCAGCCCAACCCACGCAGGTTCACATTGGATTCGGACAGATGGCAATGAAACACGGGAGCCAAGAACTGGTGAGCCATCAGCTTTAATTCCAGCTTGCACCCGGCAGGCAAGCAAAAACACACACTGGGCTCCAAAACCCACATATTCAGTGCTCACAAAGCTACTGACTTACCTGAGTTTCCTAGAATCAAATGTTTCTAGCTCACCAGACTTATTCACCTCTGTTTCTCATCTTCTCCTGCACAAACTCTTAACAAACTGGCTTCTTCCTCAGCATTCTGCCATCTCGGCTGCTTCTCCTGGCCTTCACGTGGCCTTACTCTGCTCTCCTCTCTAATACTAACCTCAGGAACTCAGGAACCAAGAGAGAGAGATCAAGCTCCCGGACTGCCCCAGTTTATAGCATAGATAATCCAAACCCTTAATCCAATTATATATACAAGAAAGTCTCTGATACAAAGCCACCCATCTGAGGCATAATGGGATTCCTCCCTTATCACCACCCTACATTATCCAATCAGTCAAGGGTGTGGGGAAAAGCTTACTCTTAAACTAAGCCTCAGGCTATAATGACCTGGCCTGCCCACAGCCTATTCCAGAACACACATTAATATCAACGAACTTCCATGTGGGCAGCGCCATCTTTAACAAAGTGAGCATAATATATTTTATCTGCCGAACAACCTCTGTTCCCCATCTCCTTATCTAGCACAAACTGCACAAACTGGCTTCTCCCTCAGCATTCTGCCATATTGGCTGCTTCTCCTGGCCTCCACGTGGCCTTAATCTGCTCTCCTTTCTAATACTAACCTCAGGAACCCAGAGTGAACAAGTTCCTGGCCTGCCCCACTTTATAGTGTAGAATCCAAACCTTCAATCCAATTACACAAACAAGGAAGTCTCCAATACAAAGCCACCCATCCAAGGCACAATGGGATTCCTCAGGAGAGCGCACCACCCTACATCATCCAATCAGTCAAGGGTGTGGGGAAAACCTTACTCTTAAAACTAAGCCTTAGGCTACAATGACCTGGCCTGCCACAGCCTGTTCCCCATTACACATTAATATCAACAAACTTCTATGTGGGCAGTGCCATCTTTAACAAAGTGAGCATAATATATTTTATCTGCCCAACAGGCCACGTGGCTGTGATGGTGGCCGTGGTGACTGGCTTTTAACCCCCAGCATGGGCTCCTTCTAGAATGTAGTCACTTTCTTCCAAAGCAATGTGATCTCTCCTTTTAAAACCCTTTGGCGCGAAAGTCCTCCCCCAACACACATTAATATAATCACGCCCATCCCAAGCAAGAAGGGAAACAAATATTATCACCTGGGTGATGGGCTTTCATGTGGGCAGTGCCATCTTTAAGAAAGTCAGCATAATATATTTTATCTGTCCAACATTGACTGAACACACACAAATGCTCATGGATAGGGATTAAGGTTTTTTTGTTCTTGATTTGCTTGCATTTCTGTTGTTCATTTGTTGTAAGCTACCAAAAAGCTGCAAAATTAATATTGATATTCCAGGAGGAAATGGTCAGGCTTTCTTGTCCTTTCTTTGGAAAATGGAGGAAAAAGAATATAGAAGTCTCCTGACTTACGAGGATCACTAAGGTCATTTGGTTTTAAGTTCTCTGAAAGTATTAAGGCTATCTGTGGAACTCCCTTTCGCTTTCAATAAGAGGCAAAATTTACATACCACCCTACACTGATTTTAGCTCTTCATCCCTTCCTGGAATCTGAGATTCACATGTAGCTCTAGGCAAAGGAGGAGAGATAGATATTAAAAGGATTTGTGAATATCTTTGATTGTATTACCTTGAAAGTTTTAGCATTCTTTGTAAATCCCCCAGACAAATGTTAATCTTGTTCATGATTGTGTCATGCAGTCATGCTCCCCAACCTGTGTGTAGTCAAAGGGTATATAACCAGCCTCTGAGATATACTTGGTATGCAGGATTTTGGTCTGCAAATGCCCTGTGTCAGCCATATGTGGCCGGCATATTTAATAAATGTCCTCCTTTAATAAAACCTTTCAAAATTCATCTGGACTTGGTGTTGCTACGTAAACCCGTTGAAGTGAGGTACAGTACTTTACAACACATTTATTCATTCATGCACTCAACAAATATATATTGAGCACCTTCAATGTGCCAAACATTTTTCTAGATGTAGAAGATATGGATACCTTAAAATAAAATTTTTCAGTAGGTGGGATAAACATAATATTTTGTTGGAAAAAACAATTACCACTTCTAGAAATGATTCTTAGCTGTTTATTCACATAACACTTCTATAACCTTCAATCAAGCAATAACCTGTATATCTCTATCAACTATACTTGAACAATCTTTTCTCACATGGTGATATCTACAAATGCTAGGCAAAATGAACAATAAAAGAGAGGAAGTGATCTTTCTCAAGGACACAGCTATGTCTACAGCTGTTTATGGTGTTTATTAGAGCATTCTTCTCTAGAGTGAGATATGTCAAAAATGACTAGTAGCTTATAAATCAAACGCTAAAACAATGCTCAAATAAATTATGGTGCATCACCTTGATCAACTTTTATTACCATAAAGCAGTCACAAAAAATAATTATAACTTCTAACAACATTATGAAAAATATTCAAGACATAATGCAAATATGGCAAGTAGTTAAGATGTATCGATATGAGGTGCTAAACAGTATATTATTTTCTAGACTACTAAATGTTTAATGTAGTTCAGAATTAAAAAGAGAAAATAATAAATAATGCACTCAAAAGCAGATTCAGTCTTTTAAAGTTCTACTGTCTAGAGAATTCATCCTACAGTTTCCATCCCCACTGTGACTGTTTTAATTTAGGCTGTCCTATTTTTTGCCTAGATCACTGTAGCAATGGCTCTCTTCCTAGATGTGTTCAGCAACAATGGGTTAGGCTCTGGAGGTATAAAAATGAAAGCCTGAAACCTACCCCAAATTTCTTGGTATAGGGTCTAGACATGGCTTCTTAACTAATTAATTAAGTTTCTTAATTAAGAGATCCTTGGCCTCTAAACTGCTTCTAAAAGTGGCCTTTCTAAAAATTAGTACTTCATCATGTGTACAATCCTTCAGAGATTAGCTACTCTCTCTGGATAAAATCCAGAGTCTTCACTGCAATGTGCAACACACCCTTTTCATATGCCTCCTATGTGCTTTTCCAGTTACATCTGTTGTCACTGTTCTCTATCCCAACCGAAGGACCACTTCTACTCTACCTCATGCCATTCCCTGAGCAGGGGACCTCCCTGTCTCACTGCTGCTGTGGTGCTATTCATTTCCACCCAGAGAAGCCTTTCCAGCCCTTACTCATCTGGTCAACTAGAACTCAGACTGTCTTCTCGGATGTCTCCCTCCCTCCTAGACAAAGTCAGGTGCCTCTCTACCCCAGGTATTCTTGTCATTAAGAAACCAAAGCTTAGCAATGTCACATTGCTTATTACTTTACACAGCGTTTGCCTACTATTCAATAATGAGTTTGGAGACAGAGACTGTATCCCTCATCTCAGACTAATGGCTATGCACAAGAATTTTGGAGTCAAAGAAAATAGGTTTATACCCCTCACACATCAATTTGTTACTTTGAAAATAATTCGGTTACTATGGGTGATTAAAGGAGATGATATAGTGATGGCAATTAGAACAGAGTGATCACTAAATATATTTCTCTTATTTTTAATCTCTTTATCTCCACTCTTCCTGTCAAGAAGTCAATGAACAACTGATGAATATACACAGGAATGGAAGAAATAGTAGCATCCTCATATGGGACTGGTTGCTTTTGATCTGGGCAGTTTAGCCCGTTCCTTTGTGCTTTGAAAAATATCTGAAAATGACATCCCAGAAAGAAGAGACTGCTGAACTAGGGAAGGCCATAAGATGAGGAAGAGAGGGTGATCAAGGGGCATGGAAACTGGATGGAAGTTCACAAATTGGGGCAGGAAGGAAAAGACAACAAAAAAAGAGGATAATTGGAAGTTAAATTAGACTCTTGAAAGTTGCTAATGACAGTGTTGCCATTTTCTATATACAGGAGGAATCTTGGTGGGGGGACTATCTATGCAGCACTGCCTGCACCCCCTTTCTTCTCCCAGGAAATGTCTTCCTTTGTTCCTCATGAAGGTGAGTAGTTTGAGATGGGTTCCTGACCCAAGCTGGGTCAATGACCCTAAAGCTGTAGCATGTAAAATCCACGACTATGTGGATCACCTGTATTGGTTGGTGACATCTGGAGAAAGATAACAGCCCTTTTGGGAGAAAAGAGAGGAGAAGAAGGTGGCCATGATGTTGAAGACACTCTTTCTCATGGCTTTTGAGACTCAGATGTGTCTATGCACACTCTGAGACGTCTATGACATGAATGACCTGGAATCCTGACCTCTTTCCGCTTACGCTAGTTTAATTTAGATTTCTATCACCTACACTCAAAAGAGTCACAACTAAACTCAATTACTTGGCTCCACTTACTACTGTATGTCTTTATATACTTTCTGTTTTACTCATTCTCAGCCACTCAGTGTACCCTATAAAAAATTGTTCATGCATTTTCTCATGCCTTTTCCTTCTTCTAAGCTGTTTTCTCATTGCAAAATTCTTTTTCTTTCTAATCCTTTTATTTCTCAAGCCTCCAGTTAAATACCACCCAGTTAACTAACCCTTCCCTGGTTCACCTATGCAATCACACACATCTAGCATAGTTCTTTGTTGTGTTTTTCATTCAGCTTTGTGCTATGGTTAGTCGACCGCCTGCCTCTCTCAGTAAATTTTACTTGCCTGAGGAAAGGCCACCACCTCTGATGTTTAAGCCTTAGTAACTTAGTCACAACACTTAGTTGGGCTCAATTAAGATTTGTGAAATGAGCATTTTAGGTGAGAGAGTACCTTAAACATTTTGCCATTGGAGTCTCTGAAGCTGCAGGGTAAATGTTTTAGTTGTTATGATAGTTGTTGTTTTAATTGGCAATCTCTCCATTTTTTGCATTAATGTTCTGTTTTTCTGATTTGTCTTTACTCTTAACCTTCATTGGTCAAATATTTTTCATTATAAAAATATTTCATCTCAGAGCCAGATGAGCCATTTATTAAAGTAACACTTTATTTGGATAATGTGATTTTTCTCCATCTCCTGTTTCTCTTGTTATTATCGGATCTTCCATTTATATTATTTAAATTCTTTTAAAAAAATGTTTGAAGTAAGCCAGTCAGAGAAAGACGAGTACCATATGATTTTACACATATGTGGACATAATGAATAAAATGAGTCAACAACAGGATAGAGACAGACTCATGCATAGAAATCAGACTGACAGCTATGGGTGGGAGGCTAGGTGAGGGAGAAGGAAAAATAGAGCTGAAAAGAACAAAGAAAAGAAAAAAGAAAGAACTCATGGACACAGAAAACAGTGTGGTGATTGACAGGTAGGAGAGGTAAAGGAGGGGATGGGGCAAATAGCTGGTGAAGGACAGAGACTTGACTTAGGGGCTGGTGAGCATACAGTACATTGTACAAATGTGTTGTAGAATTGGGATCCTAAAACCTGTATAACTATGTTAACCAGTGTCACCCCAACAAATTCAATTGAAAAATAGAATAAAATAAAGGCTATATTCAATCTGGACATTATCTTTACTATGGTTAAATATGTGTAAAGCCAATATATGTAGATTCTCTGGTATTTGCATTACGTTATGTTTCTTTGTACTTTGTATTTAATGCACAAAAGCTAAGGAGAGGAGGTTAAGTGAAGAAGATAGACCCACACACTATACATATAGTAGCTCAATAGCGCAGTTCACAATCAATAAAGATACAAAAATCTCATTAAAATAAAGTTACACTGAAGATCTGTCCTAAATCTTGGGTCAAGGGGAAAAAATATAACTCATAAAGACTTGTTGATATTCTGAGAGTGGAAGATACTTAGGTATCAGACCGAACTGAGTTCAGATCTCAGTTACCTCACTTACTAGTTGCATGATCTCATACAACTGATCGTGAATCTTTGTACATAAATTTAGTACTAAACTGAAGTCTGAAGTACCTGAGACAGATTAAGTACCTTAGATAGATATGACTACATAAAAAGTTAAATTTAAATATAAAAAATTTCCAGTAAGTAACAAATAAAGGAAATTTTAAATTTGTGTATGGTATCAATTTTAGAGGTATAATATATTTTGTATGTAATAGTATTAATATATTTAAGAAAACTAATTACAAGTTAATAAAAATGATAAAGTCTTGGATAGAAAAGTGAACAAGTAACAAAAAACAATTCATAAAAATAAACATTTAAATTATCAACAAACCATTGAGAAAAATCTAATATTCAATAAAGATATGTAGGTTAAAAATTTTTAAATACAAAACATTTTATAATAATTAATTATAAAATATAATCACATATTAGATTGCTATAAATTAAAAAATAATAACAATATTAAATAAGGAGAAAATAAGAATTTTTTCACATTGATAGGGGATAGTTACAACTTTCTGGAGGTTGATTGGGCACTAAAAGTCAAAAAATGTGCATACTTTATACTTTTGAGGTGTGGATTTTACTTGTATGGTTTAATGCTAAAGAAATAGTTGAAAAATTGTACAATACAGTGGGGTTTTTTACAAGTGTTTTTTCTTTAATGGCAAAAAATTGGCAACAGTCTAAACAATCAACTATAAAAAAAGATAAAGATGAGAGATGTTTTTTAGCACCACTGTGTAATGAAATACTGGTCAACTATTTTAAAAAGTGCTAAAAATATGTCTCCACATGAAACAGTATTGAAGATCAAAAAATGTCTAGAACTTTGGCCAATGTTTTTTCTCAGAGTGGTGAGCTAATGGGAGATTTATGGTTAAAACAAAATCTTGATCTTTTTTGAGTTTTCCAGCTGTTCAGCATTAAGCATTAATCCAAACACTGTGGCCCACCTTAGACTCTCTCTTTCACTGGAACCACTGCAGAGGCACTCAGCCACCTGCCGGGGGAACCCTGCCGGGCCTTGGCCTGCCACAACTTCTTGCTCTTCTCTGAGAGCAGGTGTAACAGAACACTAACGCCCCAAGAGGAAACCCTTAACCTGTGGGGGTGGAGTCATTAGACAAGTCCTCTAACCCTCTCTCCCTCAGGTGGACAAATGCTGACATGCATGTATAAGGCCTCTCAGCAGGTCCAAGCAACAGACCCCTTCTGTCCACAATGTTGACCACATCATGCTCGTTCTCGGAACACCAGCAGAAGAGCCAACTTTTGCCTTGGCCTTTCCTCTTCTTTACCTCTCCCCAGCCCCTCCCTCCTCCTTCTAAACAAAGCTTCTGCATGCTGATAAACTTCATCTCTGACTTTGCCTTCGGGGACATCCAGGCTCAAATATGTATATATTAATTTTGTCACAAAACCATACAATAATGCGAAAAGCATTTGATATAATTTTAATATAAATAACTAAAGGCTCAAAGCACTAAGGCAGTGGTCAGCAAACTCATTAGTCAACAGAGCCAAATATCAACAGTACAGCGATTGAAATTTCTTTTGAGAGCCAAATGTTTTAAACGTAAACTATACAGGTAGGTACATTCCTTATCGAGGTAGCGCCTACACATGGTATTTTGTGGAAGAGCCACACTTAAGGGGCCAAAGAGCCACATGGGGCTCACGAGCCGCGGTTTGCCGACCACTACTCTAAGGCACATGGATAATAATGGCACCAGGATCAGAGTTTCTTCAGTGGGATTGCTTTTCTTCTGGGCGTCTGAAGCCCAAGGGGCCTCTCTGCTGCCCGTTAGGAAAGCTTAGTAGTACACAAGGTTTTGTCCCTTAACTATTTTCAAAATATTCCATAGGATATGTAGAAACTAGGTGTGTATCACTTCTAGAAATGGTGTAAAGATTGTTGAGCGCATGGCACCTGTTCCCACCTCCAGGGAGGAGCGCCACTGCCTGTAGCTATAGCACCAACATATCCACCCACTGCACAGTTTGCAGGCGTTGGAGTCACCAGTTGAAATGACTCACACAGGCACTGGATGGAACAGCACTCTACTCATACAGCGAAGTGACAGAGCAAGATCGGCTTCCTGAGGGTGCTGGTCCCTGTGGCCAGCAGGTGTCACAGCCAATGCAGGGAGATGGACTGGACACTCTCCTCTTGTGCTACAGGAGGAGGACCTCTTTCCATCCACACTGAGAACAGATATATGTAGTGTCAGCCAGGTGCCTTATGATGCACACTCGGAAGCAAAACAAAGAACACATCAAGCCCAGAACACAAAGCAGTTCTTCCAATCAAAGATGCATGCCCAGCACAAGCTGTAAGGGCTTCTGTCTCTATAGAGAAATGTTCTGGGCACATCTGCATGCAGCCATGCAGGAGTTGGAAAGACAGCATCACGTGAATGCCTTTCCCAAGAAGGATTCTGTGGTTTAAGACATGACGTGAATCGGAAGCAATCCCCAAGCAGTCATGAAATGAAACCAGCCTCTGGGCTTTGTATTTTGTCTAGGTGAACCTTTTTGTGTATGTCAGTGGAGTTATTGTTTCACAAGAGTACCTACCTTTATGGGATTAGAAAGTTCTGTTCTTTTTCTAATGACTTCTTCCTTTCTGGCAAATCTTGATAATCTGATTCAGTAGTGCTCAAAAGAGGCACAGAATTTACCATTAAAATTGATTGATGGCATTCATTTCCCATGTCCTAGGGAAAATTAAAATTTATAGATATCATCTTCTCCATTTTAATATTTCTTCCACAACTCTGATCTAAACCTTTGGCACCTACTATTATTGGTCCCTACTAGAAAATAGTATCTGTGGTATTTGACTCAGTATAGTCACACATTTATTGTATAATATAAACTGATTACTTTTTGGTGTTCTTTAAAAATACCATTCCTTTGGTGGCTATGCCACCTGAAATTGTTTGGAACACTATCCTATAGGAACAAATTTTAGCTGCTGTTCATTCCATTTAGCTTCCTAAATATCTGTGTGTTTTACAAGAATTGCCCCAACACTAATAGGAATCAAAAGGTATGGAAAATGCCTGACCAGGCATTGACCACACAGTGAATAGAGCATTGGCCTGGGATGCAGAGGACCCAGGTTTGAAACCCCGAAGTCACCGGCTTGATCACAGGTTCATCCAGCTTGAGCAAGGGCTCACCAATGAGCACTGGGTCACCGGCTTGAGTGTGGGATTGTAGACATGGCCCAGTGGTTCCTGGTTTGAACCCAAAGGTTGTAGCTCAAAGCCCAAGGTCACTGGCTTGAGTCCAAGGTTGCTGGCTTGAGCCTAAGGTTGCTGGCTCAGCTGGAACCCCCAGTCAAGGCACATATGAGAAAGCAATCAATGAACAACTAAGGTGCTGCAACTATGAGTTGATGCTTCTTATCTCCCCCCTTTCTGTCTGTCTATCTCTGTCTGTCTGTCTGTCCCCCCCCCCTCTCTCTCACACACACACAAAATAAAATAATATAAAGAATGGTGGATGAACTAGAACAGTGGTTCTTAACCTTTTTTGAGGTACCGAACCCACCAGTTTCATATGCACATTCACCGAACCCTTCTTTAGTGATAAATAAAATATGATTTTTTTCCCCCAAATTCAAGACATAGGTATATGTTTTTTTACTGGTGCAAGAAATGAGCCATGCATGAACATCACCTTGCTCAAAGAACAAAACCAACAAAGTGCATGAGCTCACAACAAGTTATGGTATTACTTTATTCTGGCCTCCACAGCAGAGGCTTCTCCAAACCCCTGAGACTGACTCATCAAACCCCTAGGGTTCGATAGAACCCAGGTTAAGAACCACTGAACTAGAACCTGGCCAAGACTTCTCTTCAAACATTCTGTGTTTGAATTCTATTTTATTTCCTCTTGTTACCTCTAGCAGGAGCTCTAGAAAAAGGTCTAGAGAGGAACAAGTATTCTTCTGATGCAGCCTTTCTACTTGTTAGTCAGACCTCTGATCCTAATTGCGATGGTTTTATTCATAACCAGGTAATCACTAAAAGTGACAATTTTATTATACCATGCAAATTGAAGGGTAAATTCTGCAGCAAAAACTTACTTTAATAGATAAACATCATGATGCCTTCTGGGTGAGAAACTGCCTGCCTTTAGAAGGCTGAGGTCCTGTGAGAATGAGGCTTTGCAGAACCCGAGAAGCCCAGAGAAATATGCAAGGCAGAAATGGTCCAACTGATTGAGCTATGCGGAACAGGTATCCTTCAAGAGAGCAAAATAACCACTGGTGTATTTAAGAGATGATGAAGGCAAGTAAGGGGGCAAGTGCACTCTCATCAATAAACACTGCAAGGGCTTCAGTGATTTGAGCTCTGGGAGCATCCTGCAAACTTTTTATTATAGTCAGATGGTAGTGGAAGATCCAATCAGAGCTTTTCAATGTGAATTGAGAGTGTGAAAACCTGAAGCCTTTGTGATGGTTAATGTTATGTGTCAGGTTGACCTATAGAATGCTCAGAGTTTTGGTTAAACATTATTTCTGCACGTGTTTGCAAAGGTGATTCCGGATGAGAGTAACAGCTGAATCAGTAGACTGACTAAAGCAAATTGCTCTCCCAAATGTGGGTGGGCCTCCTCCAATCCATTGAGGGCTTCAATAAACAAAGAAGGTGACTGTCTTCAAACGAAAAACAAGCTGTCTCCTGCCTTCATCTCAGACTCAAACTGGCACTTGGACCATCAACTCTCTTGGTTCTCAGATCTTCAAACGCAGGCTGAAACTCTATCACTAGCTTTCCTGAGTCTCCAGCTTGCTGACTGCTGATCTTGGAACTTCCCAGCCTCCATAAACATGTGAGCAGATTCCTTACAATAAATCATTTTCAAATTGGGTTTGTTTCTCTGGAGAACCCAGACGAATACATCCTCCTAATCTCACTCCCAATTTCCTCTCCATTCATCCTCTCCAAGAGCTAGTAGAAGTACTCCTAGGCAGGTTTCTGGATGGAGGCTCTAGCCAAAGAAATGTGATAAATTCCTAGAATATACACCAGTCCTTCATGTCAGAGCAGCCTCTGGCATGAGGATTACACTAGGATTTACTGATCTTGGCTCATGTTTCTTCCTGGATTGTCTTTGACTGCCTGTCAACTCTGGAAATTATTTACTTCCCTAGAGTTTAGACTAATCCCCAGTTTTCTTCCTTTCATTGCCATACTTCTTATTCACCTGTCAGATGGCAACTATATTTCTTTTAGCTCCAAGGAGTCGCCTTGCTTTGAACCTCCTGTGTTGATTATAGGGTCTGGGTATGTTAATTTCTGGGAATTTAACAGACTCCTTTTAACCATTGATGAAATCTAATCATAGGTTTTCAATTTTCTCTGTCTTTCAAGTTTTCTTGACATCCAACCTATCACTGAATAAACAAAAGGAGAGAGGAGATGAGTTCACAGCATGCTTTTCCCAGTATCACTCTTCAAGGATGAATCCAAATTGTTCTTATAAAGCCTAGAACCCAGAGGTGTAGAGGGATAATTTCGTACTCTTGCTTGTTGGTAATATCAGTGAATGGAAGGGGAAGGTTGGTTCCTGTTGTTAAGCCAGAACCTTGGGCATTAATCTGACTCCACCCTACTTGATGCATGCCACATTTAAGCCATCACAAGATGTTGTCCGTTCCACCTACTAAATATCTTTCTAGTTTCCTTACTTTATCCATTCCCATTCTCACTGCAGGGGGTCACACTTCACTTAAGAATTAGTTTCTAAGCAGTTGAGGCTACATGTAAGTCATATATAGTTATGGTTTGCCTCTTGGCATATCTAACAATTGGTTTTCTCTCTATTGTTGAAACAAGTTTTTGTTTCTTCAGTTGAGCATTAAATGAAAAACTTGATTTATATTTAGGGGCCATATGGCTAAAAATATACACATGCATGAATGCTAGAGTAACATTTAGCATAGCGAGATGCCTATATCATGATTGCACTGATGGAAGCAGATGTAACAAGAGTGTCCTATTTCCCATTTGGACACTCTGGGAAACACACTACTTTTGCTGCATGATAGAGTGGAATTTGGGGCTCTTTCTGGGAAACACACTACTTTTGCTGCATGATAGAGTGGAATGGCTAGCATTATTTAAAGTAGTATTTCTCTATATCTTTTTCTTTTTTTAATTCTGTCCTCTTTAGAGCACATAATTTAATTTCAACAAACATATAACAAAACTTTTCTGCGTTTATTTTGTGGTACCAGCATCTCTTGTCTGAATTGCAATGAGTGTTCTAACTAGACTCTCATACTCCAATATCAATCTTCTCTAATCCATTCACTACATTATAGCAAAATGATAGCCCAAAAGCACAGATGTGATCATGATTCTTGCCCTTATTCTCTGTGTAAAATTTTTCTACTGCTCCCCGTTGGCCTTGAGATAAATCTAGCATCTTTGGAATGACACAGGAACCCATTACAAGCTCCTCCCTGTTCATTGCATGCCTTTGCTCTCACCAACCTCATCCCATGACCACTGAAATTGAACCAGTCACACGCTCTAAAATAGCAATACTTTCTATTGTTTGGGCCTTCACACCCACCCTCTCTTTCCATCTTTGCCTGGCTAACTTTCCTTTGTTCTTCAGATCTCAATGTAGACATCATCTTCTCTGGGACCTTCCTTGCATCTGCAGCACTGTATCTCCCCTGCTGGGTGACCCTTTACATTTCTAATCTATAGCTGGTAGCTCAAGGTCCCCAGTGAAAGCAGTTATCCCAATGAAAAAAAGTTCCTCTATATTTTTACCACTTTAGGGAAAGCGAGAGACTTAGAAACAATGCTGTTCTATGGGACCATGAAGTTGATTTATTTTTCTATAATACTAGCTAATTTACAGATCAACAAAAACAATAATTATTATTATTGCAACAACATCAATAAGAACAGATATTGATATTTGGCATAGATAGGTCAGGCATTCTTATATCTATCATATTTCCTCCCCATGTATAAGATGCTCCCATAGATAAGATGCATCTTGATTTTGGGGCCTGAAATTTGAAAAAAAATGTATTATATAAAGTTATTGAGCTCAACTTTTATTCATCATAAAATTCATACAACTCTTCATCCGCACACAGAAAAAGCAGGAAATGCAAGGAAAAATATCTACAACCATTATATAATATGCAACCAGTTTTCAGACCCCAAATTTTTCCAAAAAAAGTGCATCGTATACGTGGGAAATATGGTATACTTACATATAATAAATATACTCATATGTATTTTTTAAAATATGCACAGATTAGCTATTACATTCTCATCTAACAGATGAGAAACCTGGATGCCAAGAGAGACAAATGAACTTTCTTGGGGAAGACAGAGAAACATTCATACTGCTTTTCAATAAATCCAACGCAGCCAGTCTTTCTTCCAGTGTTAGAACAAATGGGAACACCAGGATCCAAGCCGAAAGTGTCTGATTCAAGCACCTCTTAACCCACGGTGTCTCTCCTTGGGTTGGGCTAGGTTCTGGGAGAGACTTCAGTTTGCCATTTTTTTCTGTTGGCTGTTACCCACTCTCCTTACTCTCTGCTCAATGGAAATTCATGCTGCCTGGAATAAAAAAAAGTGTGTTTTCTTTTTTTAAAGCCTTACCCTTGAAAGACATTAAACAAGCACAAATCAATTGTTCTGTATGCTCACCCCCATCATTACTGTGCACCATAACCAGGGGCCTTTTAGCCCAACAGTTGCTCAGAAAATTGTTGAATTCCTCCCACGAACCATGCCAAGCATCGTCCTGGGCTCCCCTGGCCCACGCATTACACCATTTGTATTCATTAAGACTGATGAAGGTGTTTTGGCTTTTTTTTTTTTTTTCATATTTATCACCAGTTTGACTTTCATAGCTGAGGCTTACTCTGCTATCAGCAGGATTCCTGGTCTCCTTTGGAAGTTTTCAAAGTGAAAATCCAAGAATGCAAATTAATTCTGGCAGCCAGAAGTCCTTAATTTAGTGTGTGGGTTTCGCTAAGATGAGAGGAGCTATATTTTAGGATAAAACAATTAGATAACCCTGAATTAAAACCATGGTGTACTCATCACATTCTTTTCTTTGATTTGTGTGTGAGGTAAATATACTTGATATGATTCAATTATATCTTAAACTCCTGATTGCCAAAGCTAATCAAATAATAAAAGTGCAATAGGCCAGTCATATTTACAGAATTTGTGTAGAGCCATTGACCCTGGAAAGAGCATCTTCCTCTAATTATGTGTTATGGGCAATGTGGCCCATACAGATCATAAAAAATAATCATTAAAATGCTAAAATAATATTATGAGTTCAATGAAAGGTAGGGATTCTTTATTAAATTTTATTAATAGAAAGGGAAGACAAGAAGCATAAATGGGAACAAACTATCGCAGTCTTTTTCTGGCCTGTTGTGTGGCTTCAATTTTAGGACCCTTACTTACTGTGGTGACCAAATGTCTATCATCCCTTGCACATCTGAACAATCTCATCAGGGAGAAAAGTGTCATGCATTCCTCTCTGAATTTTTCTGTTGAAGGAAGCAGAAGACTTTAGCTTAAGAATATGATATGTATATCCATGACCTTTTCAATTTCACACCTCTGCAAACTGCCGACATTGTTGAAAACAATGAGTGTTGTCCGAAGTCTGGGATGCACCTCCCCTGTGCACGGAACAGCTGCGACTTATGAGGCTGTCTTGCAGGCTATTTCTTTTCAGCACTCTGCCACCAAGCATGTCTCAAGAAAAAGAGAGATCTGGCAGCAAACTGTGACCTTCTAGAGTCCATCTAATGCTATATGCTTGGGTTTGTGTACAAAGAAAGACACTTGATTGCTTTCCTCACAAGTATTCTGTGCCTTTGGCTTGTATTTCTTCATTGGAGGGAACATTCTTTGCCTCCTTTGTATTCTTCCTCTGACCTTAGACTCAAAAAGAATAAAGTTCTAAAATTTGGAACAATAAATCCTTCACATCTTTAAGACTTGGCTGAAATTGCACCTTTCTATCCTCTAAGCTCCCGACTGTTATAAACCCCCATTGACCTGCTGTTGTCTGTACTCTGTGTACATGTGCATTCCATTTTTACTATATACAATCTGTCTACATAGACCAAGATATAGTTTTACCTCATTTTATCTCTTTCAGATCTTGATCTTTTAAGTGAACTGTGGGGGTTAAGAGAGCCAGTGCAATCCCAATTTAGAGAAAATTCTTTTGAATGTTGGCTCCCTCTATTAAGGTGAAAATCAAATTCTCCAGAAGGGCACAGGTTGGAGAAGAAGAAGGGATTGACATTGTTAAGTGTAGCCCAGAGTCCCTTGGCTCAACTTTGTCATTCTAATGAGGCAGCCACCTTCTACATGCAGTAGGTTTAATGGATATAATGCAACTTAATTGTGCTAATTGCGTATTAAACTGGTGTTAGGTCACCAAAGTGCTGAGTCAACAGTCAGAAGTGGGTTTCTCCATCTTTTATCAAAATAAAGTTTTCTAATCATTGGATAGAAATGCTAGAATAAGGTGACACTTTGCAAGATGTCAATTTTATAAGTTAGGTATTGAAAAAGACTTGAAAAAGTTTATTGCAGAATCAGTATCCTGTCTAAAACCAGAAACATTTTAGATTAATATAGCCTGGTTACATCCCATTTCTCACATAGTTACAGGTTTAAAACTTCACACCTACATCACAATATTGAAGAAAATAAGTATAAAATCTTTATTATTATATTTAAATATACCATATAGAGCCATGTATAGAAATTCTATAATATCTTTGACCTTTATATTTTAATTTGAACTACAGGCTCCATGTACTCTCCTCCCCAGAACTGGCTGCTCCTGTTGACATAGATACTAAATGGCTAGCATTAAGACTGGTTTCTATGGTTGCAGAATAAAAAATGGGGTTTTTATTGTGTTTTATAACCAAAAGGAACAGCCAAGCCTGTTGGATAAAGTCCAAAGGCCGAATCCAAATATAGAGCCAGTAATCAAGCATGGGTTGAGACAGAGAACCAAAAAGCTGGACCTGAATGAATATGGGATTAAAATGAGAAGAGGTAAGGTATATGGTGTGTAGGTGGCCTAAGCTGGTGTGGATGCCCTGGAGCAGACTAGCCAGCACAAGATCTAGCAAGGGGAACAAGCCCAGGTATTCACATAGGTGATGGTTGCCTCAGCCAGGTTCAGAAGTGTTGCTGTGGATGGCCAATGAGTACTGCTCTGTAGGTTGATCCTTGGGAAATTGTCATGGAAGTGTTGGTTCTTGGTCACAGGAGAGATGAGTGAGAGATATAATAGATAAGTGAGGGAGACTCCATCATCCACTGAAGATAGGCCATAATGGCAAGGTGTGTATTGAGAAAAGCATACTTACTACACTCTCACTATGGCGTGGTTTCAGTTTCAGCTCAGAACCACTACACAGGTGCAGTAGATTAAAATGTGGTGGCCCACCTTGTTTAGAAAAACACCCACAATCTGGTCATTGTCTATCACTTCATGGCAGGATATCCCAACAAGTTAGTGGCATTTCCAGACCTGAGCTAAAAATTTAGTTCCAGTGGGAACTTTAAAGATAATACTACTTAAAGGTGCATAGATTGTTTCAAATTAGTGTTACAATAGCCAAGATATGGAAGCAGCCCATGTGCCCATCAGCAGATGAGTGGTTAAAGAAAAACTGTACTACATGTGCACAATGGGATAGTACTTAAACATAAAAAATAAACTTAATGTCCCCTGGCTAGTTGGCTCAGAGGTAAAGCGTTGGCCCGACATGTAAACTCCCAGGCTGGATTCCCGGCCAGGGTACACAGGAGAAGCACCCATCTGCTTCTCCACCCTTCCCCCTCTCCTTTCTCTCTATCTCTCTCTTTCTCTCCTGTAGCTAAGGCTCCATTGGAGCAAAGTTGGCCCAGGCGTTGAGGACGACTCCATGGCCTCTGCCTCAGGCGTTAGAATGGCTCCCGCCGCAACAGAACAACATCCCAAAGGGGTCAAGCATTGACTCCTGGTGGGCATGCCAGGTGGATGGAGTCTGGTTGGGAGCATGTGGGAGTCTGTCTGTCTTACTGCCTCCCTTCTTCTAACTTCAGAAAAAAATACAAAAAAAAAAAAAAGTAAACTTAATGCCATCTGTGACAGCATGGATGGGCTTAAGTAAAATAAGTCAGTTAGAGAAAGATAAATGTCATAGTATTTTATTTATATATAAAATCTAAAGAACAGAATAGGTAAACAAAGTGGAAACAGACTCACAGGTACAGAGAACAGACTGATGGAGGGACACTGGGAGACCGGGTAAAAAGCATGAGGGATTAAGAAGTACAGAGTGGCAGGTAAAAAATAGTCACGGGGATGTCAAGTACAACACAGGGAATATAGTCAATAATATTGTAATAACTATGTATGGTGCCAGGTAGTTACTTGAGATGTCAAGGGGACCACATTGTAAAGTGTGTCCGTAAAGTCATGGTGCACTGCTTTTCACATGAACCAGTCAAAAGTACACCATGACTTTATGGACACATATTGTTGTCTAGCCACTGTGCTGTTTACCTAAAACTGATACAAAATAATAACAAATATAAAGTATAATTGAAAAATAAGATTTAAGAAAAGAACATATTACTTAGTACACAAGAGCAGTGATTTACTAAATAGAACCTCAGTGCCTTGTAGGAGTAATGAAGCTTCCCAAGAACCTTGCTAGTTACATTGAAGTAATAGGTGGCCTGTCCTTTCTTACAAGTGTGGTGCTAAGAATATGATGGAACAAAGACATCAAAGCCTTACTGTGTAATCACACCCTGATAATTGTCATGCTTCTTTATTAGTGTTGCTTTAAGATAAATGGAGGGCAATGAAATGTTTGAGAAACAATGTTTGGACATTTTTGAGATTCCTCTAAAGCAACCAACACTTTTATATCATTTCAACAGTGTTAGAATTTTAATTAGAAGAGAAAATGAGGGTAAATCATTGGGAAACAATGATATCTAAAGATAATGTTTAGATTTAATTCACTTCATATGTTATAAATGTATGAAAAATTCCCATTAAGGGCAAATTGTTGCCTTAATTGATAATTTAGTTTTCTAAAATTCTAAGGAGTTGTTTTTTAGGGTAAGAAAAGTTACAATGTTTTTAATTTATTTTCTTAGTACATGAACCGGATGTTCTGAACACTCACTGTGCCCAAAGACTTGTACTAAGGCAACCCCTTCCCAATCCTGTAAAACAAAGAAGTAATCATAAACAAGAAAGGTATCGAAGTGGTAGTAAGTGGCAGAGCTGAGTTCCCTAAGCCATTGTCCTACAGGGAACAGGGCCCAGGGAAGGTAGTGAGGGCAGGTCCATGCCATGTTGCTGCCCTCTATGGGGCACCTGAAAATGTTACACACATTCTACTTTGGACCACAGAAATGTAAAGGATTCAAAAACAAACAAACAAAATCTGTAAGCTGCCCTTGACTGCAAACAACTGAGCTTACATGTGATCTGTTCCGCAGAATGGCTGTGCCTTCCATCAAAATCCCATCGTGTTTGCACTTGACATTTGTACTCTTAAGGAAGCCTTCTATGTATTTTTTCTTCAGAGTTCCTGCTGATTCTGGTCCTGTTTTTCACCCTTGCAATAAATATTGTGGGTGGCCATAGTTACACTGTGACTTTATAAAAAAAGAACTGTTATTTACTAAGAAATATGTAGGCAAACAGTAATATAGAGACAGCAGTAGTTTGGTTAATTTCAGAAGGTTTAGAGCAGGGGTCGGGAACCTATGGCTCAAGAGCCAGATGTGGCTCTTTTGATGGCTGCATCTGGCTTACAAACATATTTTTAATAAAAAAAATAACTTAAAAAATATAAAACATTCTCATGTATTACAATCCATTCATTTCCTACCGCTCACGTTCATGGTTGTGGGTGGCTGGAGCCAATCACAGCTGTCCTCTAGGACAACACCAAATTTTTATTGGATAATGCATAACATACACGGGTCATTGTGAGGTCAGGAAGTAAACTTCCCTCCTTTTAATCAAGTACTCAGCTAGCTAATTGCAGAAACCCTTTTGATGAAGAAAATGGCTAAAAGAAAAAAAGATGAGGAGTATCGTACTTTTCGGCAGGAATGGACAGAGGATTTGCCTTTATGGAGAGAGCAGGTTCTGCAGTGTGTCTAATATGCAATGATAAAATTGCATCGATGAAACAGTCAAATATAAAGCAGCATTTCGACACATGCCATACTACACTTGCATCAAAATATCCAGGGGAGGACAGCAGGAAGAAAGCATGTCAAGAGCTACTGTGCAGAGTGCAAGCTATTCAGCAGCAACTTCATATTTTGACCCAACAAGGTGACTGGAATTTGGCTAGCTTTGCTGGTGCTTTAGCAATTGTGAGAAACGGAAAGCCATTCACAGATGGGGAGTATGCCAAAACATTCATGCTTGATGTTGCCAATAAACTTTTTGATGGCTTTTTGGATAAAGACAAGATAATAAAACGAATAAAAGACATGCCTCTGTCAGCAAGAACTGTTCACAATCGTACCATCACGATGGCAAATCAAATTGAGGAAACACAATTGAAGGACATAAATGCAGCACCATTCTTTTCTCTCACTTAGGATGAGTCAACAACGTAAGCCATTTATCCCAGTTCAGCGTGATTGCAAGGTATGCTGTCAGTGACACACTCTGTGAGGAAAGTCTTGCTGTTTTGCCTATGAAAGAGACAACAAGAGGGGAGGATTTATTCAAGTCTTTTACTGAGTTTGCTAAAGAAAAAAATCTACCGATGGATAAAATTATTTTGGTGGGTACTGATGGTACTCCGTGCATGGTGGAGAAAAACAGAGGATTTGTAGCGCTTTTTCGTGAGCATGAAAAGAGACCCATCCTAAGTTTTCACTGCATTCTACATCAGGAGGTGCTTTATGCTCAGATGTGTGGCAAGCAGGTTGGTAAAGTGATTTCGCTGGTCATTTGGGTGGTCAACTTTAATTTATTGTTGCCCGAGCTTTAAATGATCACCAGTTTAAATCACTGCTGGATGAAGTTGGGAATAATTATCCTGGTCTGCTTCTGCACAGCAATGTGCGTTGGTTGTTCAAGAAGGAAGGTGCTCAGCCGTTTCGCAGCTTGTCTGAGTGAAATCCAGACTTTTCTTGAAATGAAAAATGTCGAGCATCTGAGTTAGCTAACACTGAGTGGCTCCTGAAACTCTACTATTTCATGGACATGACTGAACATCTGAACCAGCTCAATGTGAAAATGCAAGGCATTGGAAATACAGTCTTATCTCTTCAACAAGCAGTTTTCATTTGAAAACAAGCTGGAACTTTTCATCACCGACAGTGAAACAGGTCGTTTCCTACACTTTGGAAAACTGGGAGAGCTTAAAAATGCATGCACAGCAAGTAACCCTACTGAACATCTTGATCTCCAGCAGTTAGCAGACTTCACATCTAATCTCCTGCAGTCATTCAAAGCACGCTTTGGAGAATTTCGTGAGCGCACTTGTCTTTTTAAGTTCATCACCCATCCACACAAGTGTGCAGTGGACAGCGCCAACATGAGTTACATCCCCTCTGACGGTGTGTCCGTCAGAGATTTTGAGCTACAAGCTGCTGACCTGAAGGCCTCAGACATGTGGGTGAATAAGTTCAAGTCACTGAATGAAAATTTGGAAAGACTTGCACGACAGTAAGCAGGGTTGGCGAGCAAACGCAGTGGAGAGAAATGAAAAAACTTCAACCCGCGGACCAGCTGATTGTCAAAACTTGGAACCCGCTTCCTGTCACATACCACACACTGCAGCGTGTGAGTATTGCTGTACTGACAATGTTTGGCTCTACGTATGCATGTGAGCAGTCTTTCTCACATCTAAAGAACGTTAAGACCAACCTACGATTATGTTTAATGGATGGAAGTCTCAATGCCTGCATGAAGCTTAAACTCACCACGTATCAACCAGACTACAAAGCCATCAGCAAAACCATTTAGCACCAGAAGTCGCACTAATTGTAAGAAGTACTTTATTCATCATTGGTTAGCAACAGCATAACAATGTTATTAAAAAGAATTCAGAGACTTATTATGCTTAAAAGTGTTGGTCTTACATAAAATGCACACATTTACTTGTATTTAGTGTTCAACATATTGTATGGCTCTCACGGAATTACATTTTAAAATATGTGATGTTCATGGCTCTCTCAGCCAAAAATGTTCCCGACCCCTGTTTAGAGTCAGAATGTCTTAGTGAAAATCCCTGCTTGTCCACTTCTAATCTAGGGGACCTTGCTGTGCAAGTCTCTCAACCCCACTGTGTCTCAGTCTTCTCATCTGTAAGATGGGAACACTAACAACATCTACTTCATAGGGTCATTATGAGGATTGAATGAGAAGCTACATCCATCAGGCATAGCCTGACATGTATTGAGTGATCAATAAAGGATAACTAGTAGTCATTTATTGGTTCTTTGGGGGGGAAATGTACTTGAAAACTCTATTTGTCAACTTAGAATGAACATATGGGAAATTGCCTATTTTTGATTGAGGGGCAGAAAAACCTGTCAAATATACCTAAGAGCATGAATATGCAAACAGACAATGACCAGATTACAGATAAAAACAGAACTCTGACCTACAATCAGCCCAGGAGGTCAACCTGTTTACAGTAACCAATCCACTAATTCAGTCACTATCTGAAGTAACTAGTCCACAAAGCCAAACAATAATCCCTGTAACCATTAGCCCTGAAAACCCAGGACTTGGTTAGTAACTAACAGCTTCTCTTATTTTTGCCCCAGCTTCCAACTTAGGACCAACAGGAGAAAGCCAAATATTCTCCTAACCAACCACATGGGACACCCGACTTCTAGCTAGTCCTTCTACAGCTTCCCCACCCCAGCCACCTCCGATCAGAGCACACCTGACACCTCTTCTTTTTCCCACTATAAAGTTCCCACACTTTGCTTCTACCTTGGAGTCTCTGACAAAGCACAAGTGATGGTAGCTGATGTCCTAGTGATAGTAAGCTCTAACTCAGTGGTTCTTAACCTTTTTTGAGCTACTGAACCCACCAGTTTCATATGCACATTCACTGAACCCTTCTTTAGTGATAAATAAAATATGATTTTTCCCCAAATTCAAGACATAGGTATATGTTTTTTTACTGGTGCACAAAATGAGCTGTGCATAAACATCACCTTGATCAAAGAACAAAACCAACACAGTGCATGAACTCACAACAAATTACAGTATTACTTTATTCTGGCCTCCGCGGCAGAGGCTTTCCGACTCATCGAACCCCTAGGGTTCAATAGAACCCAGGTTAAAAATGACTGATCTAACTAAATAGCCTTTGCTTATTCTCATTGGGGTGATCTTTATGTATTGTACACACGTTTCAAACCACAGAACCAGACTGTCATAATCATGGGGTAGGCTGAATCTGCTTTTGACTCACCACTATCTCCCTGATATCTAACACAGTGTCTGGTTCATAGATACATGCATGAGTGAGTGAGTGAATGAATGAATGAATAAATAAAAACTAACAAAGGAGGACTTTTTCTTGTGAGAAGAGGCCATTTAGGTAAGAGAGTTTGGGTAAAGTGCAGCTCTTTATGACTTAATTGTGCAATCTCGCTCTAATCACTAAGTTCTGGGAGCTGTATAGGCCCCTTATCCATAATATTAAGGCAGTAATAACACCTATTCACAAGGTGTTTCTGAGGATTTAATGAGATTCTGTGGATAAAAAGAACTTGAACGAGGGTCGAGGGAATGAGGGAAGCTTGATTTTCTTTGTATGTCCTAATGCCCTGTTGACATTCTTTACTGATGTATATATAAATTTTAAATACACATCTAAAAAAGCAAGAAAAATTATCTTAATTTAAAAATGTTATATCTACTTTGAATATTACTTTTTAAAAAAGAAATAAAAAGTAAGTATTTTATCCTTTTCACATTTTAAATATCTAATATAGCGTATAGATTATAATTCAACAATAAACAATGTTAATATTTCCAAAATGGACTTTTTATACAAAACAAAAAAATTGTTTGATTTGGATTCAAATGTGATTGACTTATCCAGCAAATATTTATTAAAAATCTTTATTTGTAAGGCACTGCAATAGGTTTAAGGAGATCTGTAAAGGTAAGCAAGAGATTGGTCTCTGCCCTCGAAGAGTATGTCATGTAGAAAAAATTAAAAAAGAAGTCTTCTAAAAGCAACTCAAGTTCCATGTTAGATGAGGAAGGTGCTAACTGATGCACCCCTGGAGGCAAAGGGAAGCAAGGCTGCTTCATGCTGAGTGACAGGGAAGACCACATGCAGGAGGGACATGTTAGTTTGGGTGGGAGGCCGCTTCGGGACCGGAGTATACAGAAATAAGGGAAGCCTGAGTTAGACTGAAGGCGGGAGAGAGAGGTTGGGGGCAGGAACGTGCAACATCCACCTGAGTCATACACCCTGTGGCCTTGTGAGCGTCTCCTTTATAGCACTTATTACAGCTACAATCATTTACTATTTGAGCAATTTTTAAGACATGCCCTTGTAGACCATAATTTCAGGACACGTGTCTGTCCTGTTTACCATTGTATCCTTAGAGTCTCACACAGTTTTACGAGTCATAATTGGTGCTTAGTGAGTGCATGTTTGTCAAATGAAAATGTAAGTTAAGTACTTGTGAGCGGCTTAAATGTAGGGTGAATATGCACTAATATAGGTGACACCACACTTCTAATCTAATTTTGGTTCTAGGTAAAAAATAAATGGCAACTTCATTTATAATAAGTGAAAATTAAACTAGACACATGTAGGGAGGTTTAAGTGTAACAGTCACAAATTGGGTTGTGTCAATAAAGTTTTCTTTTACTCTTTATCAATGACCCCAGCTTAGTTCTGAAGCCTATCTTTCTGCTTGGGAGTGGTAAAACATGACAATGCCCATTTAGTGTGACGAGGCTCACTTCTGATTTGACCCCAGTCTCTCTGGGTGAACTCAGCCTCTGAGGGTAAGTACTTAGTTTCGTCAGTTGCTTATTCCCTGCCATCCTTTCTCCAGCTGGTACCTAGGCTACAGGAGATGGCCCAGAGCAAGCGCACTTTCATCCTAGTTCTGCAATCCTGTTGTGTTGTTCCCACTGACCTACAGTGGAGACGTACTTCACTAGCTGACCTTCGTACAACAGCCGTTGTGGTCTGTGCCCTAGTGTCTGTCAGTGTCTGGAGTAGCACGTGGCTTGCTCTGGTGTGGTCTTGACTCAGATGCGCCTGAGGCTGCTCCTGTCGTTAGACTCAGTCATGGCCTCCATCCAGCCCCCAGCTTTGACTGCCTACTGGCCACCTCTGTAACAGCATCCCACTGTGACCCCCCAGGCACATGGGAGGCAATGTGGCCTATTGTCATGTACCCAGTTAGGGCCAGGAGTAGCTCTAGTGAATAAACCATGAGCAGAAGTGAAGTGTGCTCTCTGGGACTTAAGCCATGGAAAAAGGCTCTGTAGTCCTCTCGACTCCCTCTTCTCTGCCACCATGAGCATGGAGACCGCGAGTTAAGGCAGCAGAGTGTCATGGTGGAAGCAGTATGGCTCATTTAGCTGCATCATGGGGCAAGTTGCTGTAGAACATGAAGCCAACCTCCAGCAAACTTGCGAGTGGGAAACAAAGAGGATTTTGATTTGTGTCACTGCGGCATAACAGCCTATGTTGACTTATATAGTGTAGGAGCCAAGCCTTTAATTTCCTGTACTCTGATGCTCTGCCATCTGCCATCTTGGTGACCCAGGGGAGGCCGTCCCCTCCAAGGGCTAGACAATTCTTAGACAGGTAAACACTTTACAAATACAAACAATCCAATCCAGAACCCGCATCCCAACCTCCTTCTTTAGTTGCTCTCACACTCTGGGCCACTTTCCTCCTGCCCCACTCACCCTGTGCCAGGACAGGCCCTAGGCCCCAGAGCCTGCTGACTTTATTCAACCTAGCCAATCCCAAACATGCTGCCCCTGCTTGCCAAGTCCTTCTCACAGAAGCCAGATAAAGGCTTTTGTCTACAGCTCCTCCTTCCGCCTGCTTCCCGAGTAAACCCATTGCTTCCTCGCATGGCCCCTCATGGAGTGACCGGTATACCCCCGTCTAGGGCACTGTGAGTAACAAACCATCTCTTCGATGGCAATTATTTCCTCATCTGTTGGCCTTACTCTACCTCAAATTTTCTATTAATACTCCATATGTTAAAACACAGAGTGACTATGCTCACCAATATGGCGGTGAGCAACTGGATTGCGGACACATGTCACAGTGATCTTTAGAAGGCAGCCTTTAATTTAGTATTTGGCATAAAGTAGGTTCCCAATAACTATATATTAAATGAATTAATGAGAACGACAGAGATCAACATATTCCATGTTATTTCTTCAAAACAGGAGTATGGCAATATAAAGACTTTGGGGATATTCACATGTGAAGGTGGTTTGGAGAAAGAAAAGTTGGAGAAAAAGTGATGAAGGAGAAACCATCAGAGTGGAGAGCTGCAGAGGCCAGACAGTAATTCCAGCAACACACAGAGGTTTTAAGGGGGACTAAAAACCCAGCAACAAGAGTGCACACAACTCTTAGAGGATTCTTAGTGGTTATACTGACTAGCTCACTGCTATCACCTGCCCCACGCTCAGTTTGGAAATGAGGACACATTTGCTTCCTGGCAGTTGAATTTCAAGATCCACACATAAAGAATCATATCACAGATATGTAAATTAAGAAATTTAAGGGGGAGATAACAGCCAAATAAAAACACGAATGAACGCAGTATTACAATGCGCAGATTAATGACAGAGCAGTCAAGGACTCAATTTAGAATAATGTCAGGGAGGTTTTTTGATGAAGTGAGATTAAAGCTGAGACCAGCAGAACTAACTATAACCTGACTGAAAATCTTAACATGCGACTGAATGAGGATGGGTGGACTCAGTCCCGGAAGCAAAGGCATGACGAGAACAGAGGGAGGAGTCTCAGCGCCCAGACTTTGCGTGTTTGCAAAGCCATCAATCGCTAGCAAGGGTGGTGGATGCAAGCTTCTCCTGGCAATATTCTCATAACCAGGAATAGCCAGCTCCTTTACCCTTTTCTACTGAATCTGAGCCTCTGCCATTAGACTTTCAATTCATCTGCCACTCCCTCTTCTGAATTCATGCCCAATTTCTGATGATAATCCAGCTTCCCATGTGGATCTGCCTACAGAGAAAGAATGCACTGATCATGTAAACATTGAGTTGTTTCTGATTTCTAATGGCTGTTACTCTTGATAAAAATAACTTCTGATTGCCTGACCAGGCGGTGGCGCAGTGGATGGAGCGTTGGACTGGGATGCGGAAGGCCCAGGTTTGAGACCCCGAGCTCGCCAGCTTGAGCGTGGGCTCATCTAGCTTGAGCAAAAGCTCGTCAGCTTGGACCCAAGGTCGCTGGCTCCAGTCAAGGCACATGTGAGAAAGCAATCAATGAACAATTATGGTGTCTCAATGGCAACGAAAAACTAATGATTGATGCTTCTCACCTCTCTTGGTTCCTGTCTGTCTGTCCCTATCTATTCCTCTCTCTGACTCTCTCTCTGTCCCTGTAAACAAACAAACAAAAAAACCTTCTGATTATAATTTGGCTTTATATAAAAATGACAAGGGGAAGAATGATGCAAATAGATCTTCTGTTTTCTTTTTCTTGTTTGCCTTTTAAGTGTGTCCCTGCAGATTAAGACGTTGGCATTCTGGTTTCTGTCCGAGACTCCAGGGCACCGAGGTTCAGCTTCATTCAAACAGCATCCTAGGACTTCATTCTCATGAGATCCATGCAGGCTCTTAACAGTCAAACAGCCTTCAAGGCAGGAGGATAGCTCCTGGTACACAGTGACCTCTTGAGAAGTCCTGTCTTCCATCAGGTGTTGGCTATTTCCACCTTTCTCTCCCCACACACTTCCTCAACAACCAGCGAAAGTACGGGAGTGAAAACTACATTTTTTATGATTAAGTAGTTAATTGGATGACTTTGCAGATGCCTAAGCAGAAGTTAGATGACCACTTATTACCTATCAAGATGCTTTCAAGGCTATTAGATGACATATGACCTAAGGTCACTCCAGCCTCTGAATAAATAAATGAATGAATGACTGGATAAATAAATAATGATTTAATTTGACTCAGGATTATTCCTCCCTTCTGAGGATTGAAACTAACTAGGTACCTTTACTGACTTTTTCATCTCTTAAGAAGAATTCTTTATATTAATGAAATTCAGCAAGAACCAGTTTCCCCATATTCTCTCAGAATATTTAGATGCATCAAGATCCCATCAGGGAATACAGCTTGGACCTGAACTAGCTTGCGCACCACACAGGGATAAGGCTAAGTAGAGAAGGTGAAGACCTGAGCTGGGTGAGAATAACAGTATCTACAGAAGAAGAGGCAAGGCTAGATAACAGAGATGAAGGAAATAAGACATTGAGATGTTGGCTGAAGGCACATATAAATGGTAAAAAGAAGAAAATTGCCAAATGGTCAGAGTTTAGTGTCTGGAAAAGGATCAAGAGTTGAGATGAGAAACCCCAATTTCTTGCTGGAATGTTGGCATGGAAGATGGCTCACGTGGCAGATGGTGCAGGCCGCTGAATTTCACTTTCCTGGAGTGAAATTCCTAGGTCTTGGCTGCGTTACACCACCTCCATCCCCGATTCAGTAAGTGGTAGCTTTTATTACTGAAAGTGCTCTGTCTTATAATGTGTAACTGGTAAAATGGTATACATAATGCAAATAGATGGGTATAATTAATCTCAGATGGCACACGTAGAGGGAAGAGATGCCAACACAAATCACCACCCTCCAGAGCCTTGATGTGTTGCTGCCCTTGGGATCAGTGACACAGATTTTGTTATAGGTGAAACTGAAAGATAATGAGATCCTTCTGGTGCATTGGGTAACTAAGTTCTCTTGGAAGAGGTCCATTCAGACCCCATGACACTGAGCTCCACGTGCTAAGTAGTCATCTGTGACTACAGTATATTTTAATGGTGTCCATCAATTTTTAAATATCCATTTAAGTGGGTAAATGTATGGCTATACACTTGACTGTACTTCTTTTTCCAGAATGTGCCCAAATTTGACATATTAAAACTTTAAACAGCACTGGTAATCTTCCAATTTTTAGAGTCAAAGTTTATGCAGTTGAGATAAGTAATTTGACTACACGTTAAGGCTGAAGTTATTTAGGTTGCGATGATAATAACCATAACAATAGCTTACATTTGTGGAATGCTTACAACGTGCCAGGTGGCTTTCTAAATGCTCCAGGTGCATTATCTTTAATTCATCCTCACATAAACATCAAGTAGGTAATTTTCTTATTTTAAGATCAGAAACTAAATCTTCACTCTTCCAAGGATGTACAATTACTGAGTGTTGGAATAGAAATTTGATTCCAAGCCCATGAGACTCTAGAGTCACATTTTTGACTGCTACTCAGTATTGCTCCTTTTTTCCTTACCAACAAAATCAGAATAACTCCAACCTGATTTTTTAGCTTTAGGTCTCATTACTGAGGAAAGGAAACAGAACCATTTGAAACCTTCTAGGTGTAACAAACAGGTATTTCTTATACATCTAGAAAAATGGTAGCAAAGATAAAAAGCATCAGAGATGATCCCTGATCTCTGCCTTGAGGAGTTAATAATATTGGAAGAAAACAGGAACTCACATAAAATAACAAACAGAATAAAAATGAAGAGAATTAATGGGAGAAAGAGATGTGTACGGTCCACACTCTTAAATCCCTGAGATGATTGCATGCTAGGTGGAGGAAGTGACCCACAGATGAAGAGTGGATGAGACTTGATCTCAGTCTGGGGAACATATAGCATTTGTTATACCTTCTCTGTCATAATAGAGATACACACTAGGTTTATTTTTACAAATGAATCACAGTTTAAAAAATGTGAAATAAACATACATACCTAAAAGTACAAAACATATATGTCTAGCCTGTTGAATAAATATAAAGTAAACACAATATAATTCTTCCCCAGGTAAAGAAATCACACGTAACTAATTCCCAGGATCTCCTCATGTATTTTTCCCAATCCAAACCTCAGTGAAGCACATTTGCTGAACTTTGATTATATGAAAAAGAAAAACAAAACACACTACCAATAAAGGCCCAACATTATATTCCTGGCAGTTTAGTGTTGTTCTGAATTGAAAGTGGCTTCAGGCAGAGACAAAAAAAAAATCTAATTGTTTCCTAAAAGAACAGAAAGTCTTGCCAGTAATCAAGCTAGTCTCCATTGAACTAACCCTGCATGACCAACAAGGAGTTTGTTAAGTAACTTTCCAGATGCTGCTGATTGAAACATCCCTCAGCTACCATGACAAATAGGGCAGAATGCAGTGAATGGCAGGCATGTGACACAAAGGTAGAGAAGCCCAACCTGGCAGGACCCTCTCATTCAGCAGCAGACCCCTATGGCTGAATAATCCGAATGAGCCCAACTCAACAAAGGTTAAACCCACTCCTGCTCAAGGCAACGCTAATCCTCCCCCAGCTGGGGCTCATTAGGTTTAAGGACTGGAACAGTCATATTTTTCTGAAACACTCAGTAACAAGAAAAGCCTAATTAGAGAGCAAAGGGTAGAAGTTTAGCAGCTCTAATAAATATGATGTGCTGAATGCATTATCTATTTGGCAGAAAACAAATTACGAAGTAATCTGCTGGATTCAGACGTCTAATTTACAGCAGCTCATTTAAGGAAACGCTTTAACCTAGCATTTTGAGATCATAAAGCATATTTTAACAAGTACATGCACAATATTCTGGGATGTAAAGAGCCCTTTAAGAGACGGGGAATTTTCTGGGGTATATTGAAACCATTTTAATGTGTTTTAAAGATGAATGAGTTCACAAATACTATTCTAGCAACTTGATATTACCAAATGATTGGGGAAACATCTCTTTAGATGATAGATAGATAGATAGATAGATAGATAGATAGATAGATAGATAGATAGATAGATAGATTACATAGATAGATGATAGATGATAGATTATATAGATAGATAGATGATAGATGATAGATAGATAGATTACATAGATAAATAGATGATAGATAGATAATAGATAGATGATAGATGATAGATAGATAGATTACATAGATAGATTACACAGATAGATAAATGATAGATAGATAGATAGATAGATAGATAGATAGATAGATAGATAGATTTAAAGTAGATGGAAAACTGTTCATTAGACAACTGTTTTACGGGACTCATTTGATCCTCGCTCACTATTGTTTAAGAGCCTTCAGTTGTCTTCTGCTATGCTCAGAAACCCAGTCTCCAGCCCTCCCATTTTTTACCTGTCCCAACTCTCCCCTACTAATTAGTCTTCTGCCATAGTGACTTAACTTTCTGATACTCCACCAGGCTACTTCTGGTCTTGGGATCAGCTTCTGCCTGAAAAGCTCTTCCACAAATCCTGTGTGCCTAATTTTTATGGTTTAGTTTCAGCACCTCTTCTGCAGAGATGTCTTCTCTGACCATCTCTGGTCAAGGTTGGTAAGACATTCTCTTGTTTCCCTGTCTGATTTTCTTCACAGCTGGTGGCAACTACTTGAAATGAACTCAGCCATTTACTTATTCCCTGTCTCTCCTAAGAGAATGTACATCCCATTGAGCAGTGGATTGTCTTGCTCATCTTTGATCTCCATTGCTAAGAACAGGACCTGGCAGGTGATAAGTGCCTACCATATTAATAAGTGCATAAATAAATAGAGAGAAACAGGTCTCACTTCCAGAACTGTGAAACATAATTCAATTTCACAAGACAGATTTTAGAACTAAAATACTCTTAATCGACCTAGAAAAAGTAATAGTACCAGAACTGCAAGTAATATCTTCTTTGTCTGTATAATTGTAACAGCTTTCCTGTGATGAAAACATGCATTGCAAGGACACATCGTCTTTCTTTTGTCATTGGAAAACTAAGGTCCAGGTTGGCCTCTCTATTTGTTCAAGCTGGGGCGCATCCAAGACAAAATCAAAGTTAGAATTCAATGATTTCTAAAACCCTGCATTTATCTAGACCCTGAATTTACTTTACCACAATTTTCTTCTGACTGAAAATATACAAAAGCGATGGTAAATGAAGAAAAGTCACACAATATCACAGTGACTTTGTAATAAGATTTAGCAAATTTTCTTTAAATTATTCGCTTTTTAAAGTACTTGTTTTTTTCTAAAAATTAAACTAAATATTCTTTTGCCCTTTATTACAGCATGTGCAAATAAATAACAATCAGATTTCAACACATTTTGTCAACATATTTTATCAAAATGGCTTTCAATGACGGAGGGATAAACTGTTTGGATTAAAGTATATTTACTGTGCAGTTGTCTGCTTGCATGATTGCTATAAATTGAGACGTTACACTAATGGTGTGCTTGATAGGCAAACCAGTTTGTCCAAGTTATATAAAATAGAATACTTCCCATCAGCATATTATGCCATCTTAGCAATCTCAGGGGAAGCCAGACAATGAGCTACTTCTCAAACAGCTAAAACCAACTTCACGTGCTTATTCTAAATGCTAGCATGTTGATCGGGATTGTTTTAGCAGTCTTCCCACAATACAGTATTTCAATCACAGAAGTGCCCAGTGTTAAACATTCTACCAAGAGTTGCAAGAAAGTTCTAGAGTTTTTATCCCACCTTGACCGTATATGGACAAACAGACAAAAATAAGAATTGACATTTTTATTGCTTTCACAAGAGTCAATAAAAATCATTACATGTTTAGTAGGTTTAATCCCTGTGGAAGCCCAATAATTCATATCCAATTCATTTTGTAAGTCTTTCCCCTTTGCCTCCTCAATTGAACCCAATCCTGGTTACTGTCTGTATGGATGCTCCACTGTATTTCTGGTTCTAGTCAAGGTCCTTATCTCATCTTGCCTTAAAGATAACATGTTTCTACAGAAGGCCCAGGTTTTGCTCATTTTAACACATTTCATGGTCTGAGTCATGGCTACATGCAATTGATTTGGCCATTTTAATTTCGTAGGGCTCCTAACAAGTTGGCATAAACAGTTAGCAATGGAGCAAATTTGTTATCTTATCAATAGTAATGATTTAAACACTTAACTCTATTATGCATGTGTGGATGGAGCTAATGGTTTTGTCTACATCAGTGATTCTTGGACTCCACTATGTATTTCCTCAAACAGTACAGCACATACTTCAGATTCCATGAAGGTAGTCTTGTTTAAAAATATATATTGGAAACCACATAGAAAGAATAATTTTAAAACTTAAGAAGAATTATTGTTAACACTTAGGTATATATCCATGAATCTAAACAAAATGAGGTTACCTGATACATAATCAAATTTACTTCTACAACTTTATTGTCAGTAAATGCATGGCACTCTTGTATGTGTAGACTGTAATTTATTTGAGTCTTCTTATTATTTGAACATTTACATTGTTTCCAGGTTTTCTGTTGTTTGTATTCTGTCTTTTTAAACAATGCAACAAAAATATTCTGACAGTTATATGATTCAACACATTCACAATTATCTTGCATTATTTTTAAATGAGATATGGCACACTAATCAAATAACTGACCTGACCTACAAGTAAAATTAGAGGTGTTATCATACTATAATCATGATACTGTAGAGGTCAGAAATTTTAGCTAACAACGATAACAGTAACAGTAGCTATTATTATTGTTACTAAGTTAATTTATTGAGCACTTAATTGCCAAATACTGTGCTAAGCTAAAGTATGGTTATCCTGCGGCAAAAGAAGGATAGGAATTGGGTAACTAACTACCTTGGTTTGGGCATGGTGTTATCAGAACAAAATGAGAAGCAGGGAGGCAGAGAGACAGACTCCCGCATGTGCCCTGACTGGGATCCACCCTGCAAGCTCCCTAGCAAGAGATACTCTGTCCATCTGGGGCTGCTGCTCCATTGCTTGGCAACTATCTTTAGCACCTGAGATGGGGCCATGGAGCCATCCTCAGCACCCAGGGCCAATTTGCTCGAACCATTTGAGCTATGGCTGCAGTGAGAGAGAATAAAAGAGTGGGAAGGGGTGGAGAAGCAAATGGTCACTTCTCCTGTGTGCCCTGCCTGGGAATTAAACCTAGGACTTCTACACACTGAGCTGATGCTCTATATTAAGTCAACTGGCCAGGGCAAAAACATGACATTTAACTTAATATCTGGACAGTAAGTATTAATTGGCCATTTGAAGAAGTGGTTTTTCTCCCTGAATAGTGAAAAACCACGAAATATGTGTAGCACTTACATCTAACATAAGAAGAAGCTGAGACTTAAGAACCCAACAAATTTTTTTTAAGTGACTGGAATAGAGCAGATAGTGAAGTTTGATATGCAAATACAAATAAGCAAACAAATAGTGAAAACAAAGACCCCTCTGTTGTGGAACACTGACAATGCTCGTTTTTCTCTCATCTAGGCTGACCTACCATGTCAGTGTTTGGAAATGAAGTGTTCCAGCGTCATGAAGAAATTAATCAGTCCGTCCAATAAGGCCAGTTTTTCTATAGATTGTGGCTGTGATGGGCCTGGCCTCATTATTTGCCTCCTGGAATTGTCCCTGTCTCTACATGCAAGCTTGCTGTTAACCCATCATAAGTTTGGGCAAGGCATATGGCACTTAGTGGCCCCATCTTTAGGGACTCAAATACCTAAGCCCATCCCAATAGGGTTGGATATTGGAAAAACTTTTTTGGAGAACCCCCAATTCTAAAGTAATTTAGGGTGAGAGCTCTGTTCCAGTTTTATGACAATTTTCAGCTCAGGTCTGTTCAACCTTGCTTATGAAAAATGTGGTCATTAAAATATTCATTCTCTACTCCTTTCTTCTCTGTTATGTTACATACTCACTCTACAGTCATTTTACCTCTTAGCCTCTGGGGTACTCTTTCTTTTGGAAACCAATATTAATACTAACTGTAATCGAATGTTAAATCAAACATTTTTTGTGATCTCTAGATTATTGTGTAACAAGTATCCAAAGATTCTAAAGAAAGGATTTAAACATCTACCTGTGATATTTGCTAAAAGTTTTAACCAAAAAAAAAAAATCTAAATTCAGGTACTCATGTACCTTGTCCCAACCAGAACAATTTTGAGAGTGAAAGGGGGTCATTGTTAATAATTACACTGGTCAAGAGGAGTGAATCAGAATACACGGTCACTTTACCCTTCAGCCACCATCCATCTCTAGCCGAAATGAGAGACAAAGAGTGGAATATTATGAACCTCATCAAGAGAAATGAGGGTAATCCAAAAGTAATCAGGATATTTCTTTTACTTGCCACCTGGTGACTGAGGTAAGGGAACTCTGACACTATAGGTGAATGGTAGTGCCCAAAAAGGTATGTCTTTGTCCTAACCCCTCCCCCAAACTGGTGAACTGCTTTATTTGGAAAAAGGGTTTTTGCAAGTATAACTAAGATTCTTGAGATGAGATCATCTTAGATTACCTGGATGGGCCCTAAACCCAATGACAAGTGTCCTTATATGTGATTGAAAGGAAAAGATACTAACAGAAGAGAAGTCTGTATGAAGACATGGGAGTTATGCAGCCTTAAGTCAATAAATACCTAAAACTGCCAGAAGCTGAAAGAGAAAAGATTCTTCCCTAGAGTCTTTGGAGGGAACATGGCCCAGTGACGCTTGATTTTAGAATTCTATCACCAGAACTGTAAGAAAATAATTTATTTCAGCCATCAAGTTTGTGGGAATTTGTTGCAAAAACCTTAGAAAACCCATGCCCAAATGGAGCCCATGGAATTCTTTGAAGATTATTGTTCCTTGAAGTTTGGAGTCACAGAGCCTGGTCCCAGCCCCTACAACATCAAAGGGAAGGAAGAAGCTGCAGCCCAAGCCAGCGGCACTCTCAGGAGAGGGCCAGGATGCAAGCTGTGGTTAGACTAAGTGAACACTTCCAAAGGAAACTGCGTTATACCTGGATTTAAAGAATCATTCCCCCAAATACTGCTTTCACAGATAGAGCAAACCTAGCCATGTATAGTTCAGGCCAGAGCTGAGGAAGTGTGTTGGTTATCTACTTCTGTGGAACAAATGATCTCAAAACTTAGTTGCATAAAACAGCCAATATTTACAACATCCCACAATTTCTAAGGATCTTGAGTTGAGAGCAGCTTGGCTTTGGCTCAGGGTCTCTTATGAGGTGGCACTCAAGCTGTCACCTGGGGCGATGGTCATCTGAAGGTCTTTAGGATCTGTATTCAATTTCACTCACATAGCTGTTAGAAGGCAGCTTCAGATTCTCATATTCGGCTTCTTTATTGGTATTTTTTACAACATGGTGCTGACTTTTCTTGGAGTAGGTCGTGATAGAGAGAGAGACAGAGACAAAGACGGAAGCTGTAGGGGGTCTTATAACCTAATCTTATAATTGATGTATCATCATTTCTCTCCATTCAAGACCAACCCCAGTACAACGTGGAAGGAGAAGATTACACAAGGGAGAACACCTGGAGGTGGGGATCCCCGGGGCGTGTCTGGCTGGTTGCCACAGGGGGCGCTGAAGAGGCCGGATGGAGAGTGTTCTGTCAGTCAGTAGCCAAGCGAGAATTACAGATAGCACCTGCTAAGTGAAAGAGCTTTTCTTCCCTTCTCCTTTATTTCTTTGTCTTGCTATTTCTGTCCTTGCAGGAGTCAAAATGATGAGAGGCAACTGGAGAGAAGGTGGATCAAAGAAAAGAAAGAAGATTGGTAAACACCCCCTGCTTCACTGTTGATCCTCAAAGACACAGAGGTGTGAGATGATGAAAAAGTAGAACCTTTGAGTTTGATAAAAAATTAAAGTTTTTGTTTGTTTTGATTACTTTTTATTATGCAAAGGTAAGTTTCAGCAATTGTCAACGTTTTACTTTCCTCCTATCATTTACGGACCTGTTCTATTGCACTTGCCGTTTTCATCTTTTATCATTCCCTCCCGAGCCTTAGCCTTTCCTGAAGAACTCAGCCCAGAGTCCCTCTGCTCTTCTGAACTTCCGGTAGGTTTCTGTAGGGACTGTAGCCCAACCCTTGGGTCTCATGATGGTGGGATGCTGCTCTCCACTGTTTTCTGGGGAGTCATACTTGATGGTATCATCGACTAAGAAGGGGAAAGGAAGAAGGGATAGAAAGGGACAGACCAGAAGATGGACATCCACACAGAGATGCACATCCACGCAGAGATGCAGGAGCAGCGTCTCTGGTATAAAGAGAGGAGTTCACGGGCAACTTGTGCTGAGGGCTGTCCAATGCACAGAAGCTGCTCAAAGCCTAGGAGAGATTTCAAAATCAAGGTGCCAAGAGAGATCAAACTAATCTGTACAGTGGAAAGAATCTAGAAGTCAAAGTCAAGAGTGGGTGTTCATCCCAGATCTGCTCCTAATTTGCAATGTGACCTAGCTCAAATCAAGTCATCTCTCTGGTCTCCAGGGCCTTCCTTTACAAAAAACAGCAGTAGAAATTGGCAAGCTAATTCCAAAGTTCATGTAAAACAGTATCTTTCAATTTTTTTAAAGTATCATTGTTATTATATTACTATTATGATCACCTTAAGGAGACATTTTAACTTCTAATTGCATCCCCATGAAATATTAATACTACAGGTAGAGAATATATCTATGTAAGTATTGCATGAGTATCTACTGGCACTTATACTGTACATTAAATGTAATAATTTTTCACACCCCTAAGAACAAATTTTCTTGGGGGCAATCTCCCATTGAGAATGCATAATCTAGAATGTAAAAGGTAGAAAATAATGTGAAAAAAATATAGAACACGAAACACTGAAAAATCACCCTCTCAATCTAGCATCAAAGCACACTAAAATTGCATTAACTCCAAGAATGTTGGTATAGCAACACAAAATGAAGAATAGCATTTTGAAATAGAATACTTAGAAATTTATTATGATCACCTTGACATTTCATAATCCATAAGGAAAGGGGAACTATTCAAACAACTATAGAAAATAGGCATCCATTTGGGAAAATAAGCTAAAATCCCTGCATCATCTGAATAAATAAATTGTCAGTGGATTAAAGAGTTCAAAATATAAAGCAATTACAGGGTTTCTGGAATCCTAGCTATGCTAATTAATCCTCGTTTGGGGATCCCCTACCACATGGGCAGTATAAATTTACACCCCATTAACCTGCATGGCATAAGGGTTTAATTTCTCACAGGAGACCTTTCCCTGTCCACGAGAGCCCATGGGAGATGAGCGTTCACGTCAGGTCTTCAAGGATTCTAGCTTAATGAGAAGCATTCAGTTATAGCCAACTGCCTCTCACCTAGCTCCCGAGAGCCCAGAACAATTCACACATGTCCCCTAAGCAAGCCCGTGTTTGGACACCTGCCACACAGGTGGCTCCAACCATGCACTCGTGCTGGCTGCACTCCCAGGCAAGGGTAGTGATGCTTGCTCCTTTGTCCCAGCACTGCCCCCGCGCTGCCCTCCACTTAAGTTCTAATCAGCCAAGAAACAGGAGGCTCTGTGGGACAGCTGTGCGATGGGGAGGGAGGAGGTGGGAGTTTTAAGTTGGATTATGGCATTTGCTATTGTGCAAATACACTGAGAGATCGGGCCTGGATGTCACTGAAAGGCTTGAAAGGGGGATTAGATGGGACATGGATGGCGAAAAGTTAAACACGTTCATGTGTGTATCCCAGCAGTCTAAAATGTTCATGAAGCTGATAACACAGCCATTGAAAAGATTGGGAAACTATTAAGTCAAAGAAAGTGATGCTCCATTTTTACCATTAAGAGTAAAAAGCAAGTCATGAGCAACATGCGTGCTATAACCCCACTTATATAAAAGTACATCTTCTAGAAACTAGGTTTTTGTACACTTTTCTATCTGTATGTCTGTCCATCCATCTACCTGGTGAAGCACACTGTGTCACGCACTAGCTCAGCCTCTCTGTGTCTCAGGGTCTCCCCCTGCTGCACAGGTAAAGAGGAAAAATAACCGTAAATGTTTTCCATGATTTTGTGAAGATTATATAAGTTGATCTAGGTCAGGGGTCCCCAAACTATGGCCCGCGGGCTGCATGCGGCCCCCTGAGGCCAGTTATCCGCCCCGCCACACTTCCGGAAGGCTCACCTCTTTCATTGGTGGTCAGTGAGAGGAGCACAGGATGCATCCGCACCCATAGTTCCCATTGAAATACTGGTCAGTTTGTTGATTTAAATTTACTTGTTCTTTATTTTAAATATTGTATTTGTTCCCGTTTTGTTATTTTACTTTAAAATAAGATATGTGCAGTGTGCATAGGGATTTGTTCATAGTTATTTTTATAGTCCAGCCCTCCAATGGTCTGAGGGACAGTGAACTGGCCCCCTGTGTAAAAAGTTTGGGGACCCCTGATCTAGGTAATTGTTTAGAATTAGGTCTGGCATTTGTTAAGTGCTTTGTTAATATTATTTTCTCTATATTTAATAAATAGAATAACATCTAGAAAGATATTTACCAAAATGCTTATGGCAATCACCGCAGCATAAGAAAGCATGAGTGGGCAGAGAGCTAATGCTGCCATTCCACTTTTTATCTTCAGCCCCCAATCCACTCAGAATTGGCCGAGTGTTTATGCAGAAAACTTATTCATGTGACGCTTGTATAATTCTAAAACATAAAAATAAAATGTTTGCTCCAAAAGATAACCACATGTGCTCTCAATGAAAACCTCCTATGAATCCTCTACTTCTTATTGTATTTTTTTGTTTTGTTTTGCTTTGGTTTCTTTTTTGCCTCATACGATCCCCTTGCTGAGTTTAGCCTTTGTTTGTAATCCTATAGCACGAGTTACACTTTTTATGTGAAAGTCTGTCTTTCCACATAGCCTTTCAGCTATTGAGATGCCACCATCACTTTGCAACCCTGTTTGTAATTCCACCACAATGGATGCAATGTGGTATGCGTGGCCAATGTTCAGGTTAATTTATCAGCCACCTCCTAAGTCCAGAGACAGAGACTAGACCAGCTCTCTTAAACTCAGGTTAGGCCTTCGCTCCTCAGATTCCTTGACCACCCTTGCCCCCTGAGTCGCCAACAGAATCCCCATGATGTACAGTCTAGTTTCTAGGTCTCATACCAACGGTAAAGTTAATAGTTAACATGTAGAAAAATTCTTGTATATTCTAATTTAGTTGTTATAAAATGTTCTGCCTTCCCGCCCACTTTATATTCTTCCTTGAGAACCTCAAAGAGCTTCTGTTTATGTGGGTTGTATTGATCAGAGTTGGCAATATTAGACATTAAAACTGAGACTATTTCAAAATATTTATTAATTTATTTAAAAATAATAACTCAGATAAAAGTTTTTATACACATGTCGACATATATTCTTAATAAAAAGAATGTATTTTCTGAAACAAACAAATTTTACATTTCTGTAGATTTTTTTAATGTCTTACTTAGGAGAAGACACTTGGGTTCTCCCATCCTCTTCTGCATTCAATCTACTAAGAAATCAGGTGGCCTCTTGAAAACTTCATTGTACACTCCTGAAAGACTAACAAAGAAACGACATAACATTTTAGTATTGTTATAAAATAAAAGGAGAGTGAAAAGATAAATATAAAAATAGTTTTGATTTTACAGTCCTCCGTAAAAAAATCTCAGGGACCCTGAAGCCCCCAGATCATATGTGGAGAAGATCCCACTTTGGGAACAGCTGTTCGAATTGAATCCTCAGAAAGAATTTGTAAGGTGAATGATATTTCGACTCTTCTTTCAGAGATGTGGAAATTTATGTCCAGAGCGGTCAGGGAAGTTGCCTCAAATTACTACAATTCATAAATAGAAGTCAGGATTTGAGCTCAAGTCCAAACTCGCAACCACTGTTCTGTGCTGTCTTTATACCAATCTGTGTTTTCCTTCAGGTCCTGTTCCACTGTGTCCACACAGAAGTCAATGACAGCCCTTGTCTGTCTCATCTGCCTAACTCTTTATTATCTATCTATCTACCTACAATGGAGTGACCGTTTATAATTTATCTTTGTATATCCTTTTATGATATTATATGGTAATGTACTTTGAATTAACAAATGAGTAAAAGCGTAGGTATTATCACATTCACTCAAGTAACATTTAGACTGAAAAATAACTCCTTTAATGGTTACTCCAAGACCTACTATGGCCCCAACTACATGATACATGATTTCTCGTGTTGAACATTGAAATAGATGTAGGTAGTAGCATTTGCAATTGGTTCTAGAATGAGTGATATTGGAAAATCAGTCAGAGAAAGCAGAGATCTGAAGCTATTTCAATACTCTGCCTGCGATTTAGAAGTGCATCAGTGTATTCGAAACCCACATGCTTAGGAAAACATCATTTGCTTCTTGGGTATTAAGTTCACAATACACGGCTTCATACTATATGTTATCTTATGCTTGAAAGGTCTGTTCCCAACCTTTTAGTTCAGCCACACAAATACTCATATGTCCTTTGCACTTTTAGTTGTGAACATTGATTATTTAATAGACCTGAAACATGAGAAGTAGGAAAAAAAAACATTTAAGCTTATATATCTGAAAATATTTCATTATGGTCAACCTCATTTGAATGCTACCCTTAAGGAACAAACACTTGGTTTATAACTTTACCATGAATTGATCGTTGAAAGTGATACAGTACTTTTGTGCAAGTTCTTGTTCGCAGTGCTTGTACTGAGTCAACTGTTTTTGTTTTCACGTAGATTTTGACCCATAGGTACTCTTGAGTCAGTAGGAGTTTTGTTGCTCTTACACTTGTCCTTTGGGCAAGAAAGGAGAAGAGGGAACCAGGGTCCTAGATGAATAAACCTTGAATAGAAAAAGTGGATCAGTCAAACTCAGAGGAGCTTACATGAACATAGTTTCCATATCTTACTCCTGACAACCCATACGCTCTTATATGATCCCAGGACAGAAGAGAAGCCATTAGGCAAATGCTTCTCCCTTTCCTGGAGAAAATACCTCTCTGTCAGAGCACATTATCCCCATGACACCCCAAACCAGAAGACACAGCTCCATCTACATTGCCTTTATCACCTCCTGCTCTGCAAAATACAGAGATGACCATATTTCATTAAGGGTGAGCAGAAACATCCTCTAACCAGAGACAAATTAGTAGTGCCTCCAGATGATCACTTTAAAAAAAATGTCATTTATGAAAATGATGGCGAGGAAACGGATGCCAGAGTATGAAAAACTGAAACAAGTCATTAGAAATACAAAGCTGGTAAAAAGCATTATCTGATGAGAAAGTACTTTCAAATGTCAAACATTAATAAGAAAAAAGTAGGTAAATTATTTGTAGCTCTTTTATGATGGCAATTCACTCCAATTTAAAAAATCCAAAGAGAGATGAAAATAAGTGGATGTTTTTCAAAGAAACAGTGTAAAGTATTTATGTTTTTACCTTGTTGTAAGATAGGAAACACACAGAAATATCTTCTAGAACAGTTTTGCGCTGAGCAATACGTTTTGCAATGGAGACCGTATATGGTGAGTAATACGACCTTACCTACCCAGTTATCTGCCTCCCTGAAGTTCAACAGATATATTACCACAATGAAATATTTTCAGCTGAAATGCCAATTCTGGGAGAAATTACCATATTCGTTATGAAACCCTCCCACTCACTGATGTCTATTGTCTGGAAAAGTCTGAGCAAACCGTGTTCCCAGTGGGGCTCAGAGTTTTGAGCCATTTGATCATTCTTCGAGGTGGGCAAGATTTCAACTGGCCACTGCTGGCCTTCCGCTGGAGCTGTACACCCAGACACAGTCCATATACACATCCTGTGCTGACTTCTGATTATGTTAATATTATTTTGTGTTAGTTTTAGGTGGACATCATAGTGGTTCGACAATCATATGCTTTATAAAGTCATCCCCCTGATACGGCTAGTACCCACCTGGGACCATACATAGTTATTGCAATATCATTGACTATATTCCCTGTACTTAACTTTATTCTTTTATTTTGTCTTACCTCTCACTGTAGAGTTATGGTTTATTTCTGCCTTTCTAACCATGATCTTGGCGCCGTGTTGCCTCAGTGAGTCAATGAAGATACTTAAGTATAAGCAAGAAAAATGACTCTAGCTGATTTCAGTAGAAAGAAATACATATTAAAGGTCTATAGACATGCTCACAGAATCCCTAGGAAGTCTGAAGGCCTTGAGATTATCCAATAAAGACATGTAAAAAATCACAGGGCCTAACTAGCCTGGTGAGTTTGAAGGTGATAAACCTCTGTATTTTATTACCCCAATCCCCATGGTGCTGCTCCCATAAGGGGATGAATGTCACTGACTGTACTGCCAATACCACTGGCTCTGGACACAGGATGCTTCTGTTAGAGGCCTCTGTGATTGACCCCATCCTTGTCACCAAAGCCATGTCACATTATCTATTCAGGAAACATCTGGGTGGCTGGCCACAGAGGCTTCTGCATCACTTTGACCCTTAATATCTGGATTTTCCTAAGGCTAACATGGCCGGTGCCTCTACTCAGTGCCCACCCTACCAACAGAGGAAGCCAATGCTGAGTCCCAGAATGTCCTCATTCCTGGAAGAGGGGCAGGACTAAGGCACAAAGAGTTAAACTATTTTCTGGTCTTCTTTTCCCCCAATTTTTCTCTCACTTTCACTTTTTCTTTATTCTATTTTCCTTCCTTTATTATACCAATTGATCATGGTTCTGCTAATCAGTGATATAGTGGGCTTCAGCTGCTGTAACTTCATCAAGACAGCAAACCAAACAGTTCTTTTATTAGGATTTCATTTCAAGAAATATTTTCAGCATTATACAGCTCTTCTGCTGAAGGAACACTAAGGAGTTATAGTGTCAGACTCTTGTTCCTTCTTGGCAGAGCTTGAGTTTGAAGGTGATAAACCTCTGTATTTTATTACCCCAATCCCCATGGTGACAGCAAAACCTTGGAAGTACTGGTTAAGAGAGATTTATGCATTTCCTGAATGACTGCATCTGGTTTTCCAGAATGACATTTTTCTCTAGAGAAATTTTAAAGTATCGACCTACTATTTATGTATGCATGCAATGGATAAAACAAAGAAACAGAGCCACAAGAGAAAAGTGGGTAACTCCAAATCAACTCTACTAGTCAGGACAATTTAATTGCAAGTGACAGAAACCCAACTCACAGCAGGTTAAGCAAAAACTAGAGCGTACTGACTTAAACAACTGGAAAGAACATGGGTGAACAAGAACGCCTGGACTTAGGGACTCAAATGACATTAGCAGGTTGTCCTATATTTCAGGCCTTTCTTTGTTGTTCACTGTCACTAGCCTCAGGCTCCCATAAAGGGTATTGGTTTCTTATGTGTGATGTGTATATTGGGGGAAGCATGGCCACAGAGTCTTAGGTTTATATCTGCTCAACTTAGCAACCCCAGGAACAACAAAAAAGAGAAATTTAATCTCCCTAGTATTTGTCTAGAAAATCTCAGAGAAGCACTGATTGGCTTAGCCTAGTGTTCATCCTGGGCTTATTATTACGGTCAGGGGAAAGGGTAATTTTGATTGGCTAAACCTGACTTGTGTTCTTATATCTGTTATCAAGAAATGAGATAGTATAATTGGAAGCCTCTCTAAAACTACCTAAAGGAGAGAAAGAGTAGATATCTAAAAGAAACAGGAGACAGCTCAAGGAGATAGCGAGTAAGAGACACTGACCCAATGAAAAACAAGATGTCTACTCAGAGGTGTGTGTGCTGGTGAAAATGTAAGCAACATTCTCTTCTTCCCTCCTTGCCCCTCCTCCACAAAATTCCAGATTTGTATGTAGCATTTGTCTGTTTCCGTAGATTGAATACTGCTACCATGGCCAATTTCAAGCTACCCATGTGACATCACTGAACATGGAGTTGAGAAAGATAAGTACAAGAGCATCCTGTTTTACTATGTGTGTTTTTTTAACACAGATACGGTAGAAGTAAGTAACCTCAAGGGCACAGATCCTAGTAAAATGCGGTAACATAATTGGCAGTAATGAGTTTGAATATTTATTGCCTTTGCTTTTAACACAATTTAATTGCAAGTTGATACATAACTTCATTTCTAATAATTATTGGCTTCAACAACTGGCTCACAGAGTTTCTAAAAATTTAACAAGTGGCTGCACCAGCTGGCTCCAGCACACCGCACACAATTAAAACAAAACTAGTCAAAATATGATATAAAATTAATCAAAATGACCACACATGCACACTCAGGCAGTCACAACGGAAGGAGAGACTTGGCACCTCTTTTTGAAATGAGTTTAAGTAACTGCAGGCTCAGGGTGCACCACGGCTCCTGGTTCCTGCCTGTACTCGCCCTGAAGGGCCGGGGTCTGCAGCCTGCCCTCGGCCCGCTGTTGGCCCTATGGTTCTGGGACCATAGTGCATATCAGAGTTATGATGTGATGGAGGACAGGACCTGGATACAAGAGAAAATCTGCCTCTACTTCCTGTCCTTTGTCACATTACAGTCAGTCCCAAATTTGCTCCCATATCTGTTATATGTATTAACTTCAGTTAATACATATAACAGATACTCCAGAACAGATAACCCTCAGCTTACTCCCCTCCTTTCTCTCCTTCCTTCCTTCCTTCCTTCCTTCCTTCCTTCCTTCCTTCCTTCCTTCCTTCCTTCCTTCCTTCCTTCCTTCCTTCTTTCCTTCCTTCCTTCCTTCCTTCCTTCCTTCCTTCCTTCCTTCCTTCCTTCCTTCCTTCCTTCCTTTCTTCTTTTCTTCTCCCTCCCTCACTCCCTCCCTTATACCTTCCTTAATTTTTTTTCTTTCATTCTTCCCTGCCTCTCATACTTCCTTCTTCCTTTCTCCTTTATTCCAAATTTATTGATAGCCTACTATGTATTTAGAATTGTATCAGAGGTAAAATATTATTGTGGTATGTAAATATAAAATGTCACCCTAACAGACCCAATGAACATATACACATTCATATCTCATACAATACATCTGAAAATGATGCTATTATTAACAATATCACGTGTCCTATAATTTGCACCATCTGTAGGATATGTATTTCTTATTGCACAGATGGCTTATCTCGAATTAAATATAAATTTCCTTTAAAGCAAGAAAAGTCAGTTTCCTATTTTGGGTGGTATGGCCTGATTCCTAAAATCCCTTCCCCAAAAATTATTACACATTGGGGAAGACATCTGGTCACTTACCTGGTAAATATAGGACTCCCCACAAAGTCCACCCTGACGCATGACCACATATGCCAGATTTGCCAAAATAGGTCCTGCCAAGCCACGAGACAGCTTGCTGAGCTGCCCAAATCCTCCCACTTTTTTTATTTTCTAACTTCCTCAACTTCTTACTTATACAAAAGTCACTTTCTTCTCTGGCCTCGAAGCAGCCCAAATCTATGTTTGCTTACTTCATTTATTTATAAATAAGCATAGTGATTCATTTATTTATTTTTTGCTTCTTTTACATGATATTCTCAAATCCTTTCCCAACTTTAAGTTTATTCCAAGTTTGTAGTCCTTTCCTTGCCAAATTACTTGTGCCATTCCGGATTTTTGACTAGGCCAATAAAGAAGCAATGAATTCTCACTTCTGGTTTAAGCACTTGAGTCCTACACACACCCATAAAAACTTTAATTTAAGAGGAAATTTATTAAAGGTGTGTTTCGATTTTCCATGTGTGTGTTTCCCTAGGATTTTAAAGGTAAAACAATGAAATAATAAGGTTTTTTCAAAAAATATTTTCAAAGGAGGACCATTTCTAGACCAAATGTAGGTCTAAAAATTTATCTCAATAGCTAGTTGGGAATCCCCATCTTTTGCAAAGAAATCAGTAAAACTCTCAAGATCTAGATCCCAAATTCTAAATGTTCCCAGGTCTTCACTAATGAAAGAGGTTTGGGGCCAGACAACAGCCTCAGGGCAGAAAGTCATAATTTTATAAGCAGGCACTGTTTTTTGTGTGTGTGGGGGGAGGTGTTGTATGCATTTTTATTTTATGCTTATCTTCACAGAAGATTGAAAATAGAGGGGAACACCTTTGATTTGGTAAAATCAAAGGGCACATTTTTAATCAAGGAATAATGACTATCACACTGAACCTACAAGGTTCGTCTTATAGTCAATATATCTCTATCTGCCTTTCATATTTTCAGTTTATAGTAGCTATAAATACATTGGTGCATACAATCTACTGAAGTACAATGGCCAGCTGGCATTTCTGACCAGAAGCTGAACTGTGCAACCTCGCTCTTTCCCCACCGTCATCAACTCAGATAATGTTGCGAGCCCCGGTTATTAGTTCCCAAATGACATTTAATTATAGTTTTAATTGGAGATCTCCTGGCTATTCTTCTAAATTGGGGAATGCTCAGTGAAGTCTTTATAAAATGATTCAAAATCCACTAACCAATTAAAGAATGTCAGATCATGCTTTGGGTTTATTTCTGTGGATAAGAGAAACTGCTTATATTTCTTTTTCCAAACCCTTGTCCTAACCCAAAATTAAGAAATAACTGAACTAGGTTCTTCACTGCAGAACCCAAGTTGTATCATAAAAATATCACCTGCTAAAGGATGTTTTCTACAGAGGTAGTCAAGTGTACAGCCAGCATATGCACAACAAAATGTTCACCGTGAATTCTGTTTTGGATTCTAAAAGACAAAAGAGTGGAGGGTCTGACATACAGTTACAAAGAGTGCCAAAGGATTTGTTGGATATTATATGTTTACTGTTGATCATCATATTAGTTTTATTGCTTATTTACTTATTAGTTCTTTTCAATAACTACTTCTTAAAGATCATAGTGACCATTCATATTTTTTCTCTCATAAAATTGTTCTTGTGTGATCTTTTTATGCAGAATTTACATTTGGGGCTCTTTCAAATGAAAGTTTTAATAAAAAAATAGACCAGTAGGGTCTTGTTTTTCATTTTACAATTCAGCTTTAGAAACAACAGATTATTTGTATATAATGATACATATTCTAATGCAGGGGTCCTCAAACATTTTACACAGGGGGCCAGTTCACTGTCCCTCAGACCATTGGAGGGCCAGACTATAAAAAAAATTATGAACAAATCCCTATGCACACTGCACATATCTTATTTTAAAGTAAAAAAACAAAACGGAAACAAATACAATGTTTAAAATAAAGAACAAGGAAATTTAAATCAACAAACTGACCAGTATTTCAATGGGAACTATGGGTGCGGATGCATCCTGTGCTCCTTTCACTGACCACCAATGAAAGAGGTGCCCCTTCTGGAAGTGGGTGGGGGCCAGATAAATGGCCTCAGGGGGCCGCATATGGCCCACGGGGCGGTAATTCGGGTACCCCCTGTTCTAATGTATGATTTTTCATAGTGCTGTTAAAAAGAAAAGATGTTATCTTTCGAGCAATGAATTTCCACCATCTAATACAGATCTGGCACTTAGTAGCCACTCAAATACTTGCTGAATAAAATTCGATGGAATGTATATGGAGTTAATATTTTAAAAGTATGTTGGCCTGCTATAGATTTGTTTATGTTATCATACTAGTCAGAATAATTAGTGTTAATTTTTGAATTATTTCTTATTTATACATTGTACTTGCTCTAGTGAATATGCATTTTAAGGTAAATAAAGGCAATAAAATGTATCTACTAAAATACTGCAAAATAAAAGGAATGGCTTTCCTTGGTGGGAAATTTACACTTCAAAGCCTCAGTCCTTACATTAAATAAGAAAATGCATACCTTCAGGTTACTTTCTAACTTACTCTTTCTAAAACATTCAAAAGATTTTCTCAGCATTGACTCTGACAATAGAGTCTCAGTTCCCTCAATCTGTGAAATGGGGGTAACAGTCCGACTAAACCACAGTGTTGTTGGACAGATAAGGTAAAATCAGGCATCTGATTCTCTCTGCCTGTGCCAGGCACATAGTAAAAACTCCCCACAAAGCAGCTAGGATTTTGCTTCTCTTACTTCCGATCCTCGCCCGCCCTGACTCCCTTCCCTGGTGTGAAGTGATCAACAACTGTAGCAGACAGTCTGTCCCAGAAGCTGATGAAAGACCTTCCCTCGCATCCCTGGTTGAAGATAAGAACAGCAGATGCTCTGCTGTAAAACAGAAAGCTAATGAGCTCCAATCAAGAGAGGGAGGTTTCTTTGTGCCCACAGCAATACCTGGGCCGTTTCATGTGCCTTGACAGGGTGCAGCTTCTAATGGAATCTCCAAGTAGCTATTTGTTCCTCATTGTTATAAAAGAACAGGAAGGCTTAATTAGCCTAGGGAATTCAGGAATATTGCACGACACGGTGTGCTCTTGCTCACTCTGGCCCCTGTGCCTGCCATCACACAGATATGATTGGGGCTGTGTCCGCCCAGAGAGACTGCAATCCAGCTTCTCTCTGTGACAGCTTCGTTGCCAGCTTACAAAGCCAAGTAGCCCAAGGGAGCAAAAAGGAAAAGATGATTTGAAGCCTGCTTCTGTGATCAGTAGAGACTTCACAAGAGGAAGGACATTTTGTCGTTTCCCGATTCCACATCAACTTTGGGGCAGGTAGACAGGAGAGAGACTAGTAATTGCCTCGTGGTCTTGTCAGATTCCTGTTGTCTGTTCCTGACTGCTTTGGTCTTTCAGTGTACAAAAAAATAAGGTTTAAAACTCTATTTATAAACCAGAAAAGTGACCTGGTGTCCCTGAGGGGCCAGCAAAGGTGGAATTACATTGTAATCCTAGGTGTTTTATGCAATAAACCAAGAGGGTAATTTACAGTAACAATGGTGTTCAATTCCAGGAGGATTATGACTACCTGTCCTGCAAGAATGTTCATTGTGCCACCCAAATGATAATCTACTTCTTGTCAAATCAACGATTAGACCATTTAATGATTAATCTCCTCTTATTAATCTGAATTATGTAATCAACCATTTGCCACATAGTTATTTGTCCTCACTAACTAAGCACACTCTGAGAAACAAGGTCACAGGCATCAGACACCAGAAGATGGACTTTGGTTCTCCATTCTGTTTTCATTTCTTTAGATAGAAGAGTAGGTGGAGGTCAGTGCAAAGCTCTGGATTTGAGCTCACACATCTGGGTTTGAGAGGCATGTACATTAATAAAGGTGTTATTGTGCGTTTGTTACTTACATTCACTGGGTCTCTGCCATTCTTCATCTGCAAAGTGAGAATGATGACTGTTCTCGTAATCAACAGTCAAGACTGTTGTGTTGATAAAAAGTCGTGTAGAAAAACTGGATTTGAAATGAGAAAGCCATTGGTTATTTTTTGTGCTGAAGATTGGACCATTTAAGTAAAATGTAACCACTCAAATAAGTATTTGAATTCACAGAAAGAAGGGTATAACTATTAAGCTCATCACTGACTGGGTGAAGGACACTAGGAAGTGACCTGGATGTCTGGATCTTGACCTCCTCATCGGTAAAGGAGGGCAATTATAGTGACCCTAATAGGGTTCTGGGGGTTCAGGGGAAATACATTTATCAAATGCCTAGCAGAAAGCCAGTTCCCTTTGCCTGTCACCGAAATGACACTGGTGTGGGCACATAAGATAATGGCAATAACGCAATGAACAGTTAGTTACGTTGTAAACATGAAGGGGACAGGAACAATTTTCCCCCTCCAGCCTCTGAAATGTCATTTGCCTTCTTCCGCTTGCCCCTCCCTCAGAACCAAATGCTAAATTCCTATTCTAGAAAATCACAACTGAACCAAAATTTAAACCATAAAGGTGAACGTGCAGAGGAAAGTTAGATACTTAAAAATAAAAAAGTTAAAAATGGTTTCTAAGTACTAATCAAATCTATTGATTAGGCTGAGGAGGCCAACCCCATCAGTAACTGTAAGGCATAAGTAGACAGTTAAGCACTATAAAGTAGGATTGTTGATTCCAATAAATGCTACTGGCCCTTCATTGTAAGTGGGAGTGGAAACAAACTCAGTCTCTTTTATTTGGACACCCTCCTCTGTTTTGTTTTATGTATTTCCAGGCTTTGGAACGAAAAGGAATTTTTATCTAGCTTTGCTCTCTGACATGTTGATCGAAAAAATGCTCCAAGTACTAGTCCCTAAATTCAATTTCTGAGTTCATTCACATTTACTCCTAATAAATTTAGATAATTAGATTACTTGTTCAGTTTGTTTAATGGCAGACTAAAGCAATTAGCTTAATTCTAAATTTGATTATTCTTATTTTTATGTAGAAGCAAATTTGTGAAAAAGCTCCGCATCAGTGCTTTGGGGGGTTAACCATTAATGTTATTAAGTCAATTGGCTTTTCATATTGGTATGCAGCAAATTAGGCCTTTTTGGAGCAGGGGGGTTTGGCTTCACATATATTGACTATCATATGTGACTGCCTTCCTGAAACTTTCTGCTGATGGGAGTGCTCTTAGTAAATCTTGTTAGTGTGTCTGAAGCATTCCGAACAGGAAATCTCTGACATTCTCATTCCCTAACTATCCTTTGCTGATCTGCCCTGTGCTTATAAGTTGTGATTTTGGTTCAGTAGTGATTGCCAAAGAGGAGAAGTTAGCAGTTAGTCTCCAGAGAGGGGACAGGTGGAAAAATAAAGTTTCTATCAGAATGCCAACAATTGAAAATGGTTCAAAGGGGCAATTTATAGAAACTCCTGGATTTCTAGGTCATCCCAAGTAAGATGGAAAGATGGGAGCTGTTGCTCTCAAAGCTGACAGCACTTTTTACCTTCTTTGAACACCACCGCAGTGTCTGGAACTTTTTAATGCGGCATTTTCCAAGTGAGAAACTGTCAGGTTCAGAAAAAAAGGAGAACCCCCCACTGCCACGAGTTCTGATTGTTCTTCCATCTTAAAACATCCTAAGAGTAACAGTATATGGGTTAAATAGCTCTTTTAACGTTGTGCATGTGTGTGGCTCAGTTTAACAGACAAGGCCTGTGACCCAAATGGCCCATGTTTAGTGCTCTTTCTGTAATTCATTAGAATCCAATGGCATGATGACAACAAAGATAAGGATGACCACCAGGGCATACATGGGCGGATGTTTCCTTTTACCTATACTTTCGCCTATAAAAGAAACTATTTGTTTACTGTTCCTAGAGCTTTTGTTTTTCTGTGCTTTTGTGTTGAGAGTAAAATGTCACTCTGGATGCAAACTCTCTCTGAAAAAGAAACCATGGATAGGCACTGGCATCTCGGATAGAAGATACTAATGATACCACAGCAGTAGTGAAAATAGTTGTGATAGCGGTTAACTCCAAGCACTCACTACATCTGTTCCCACTGCTTTCAGACTTGGTCACATTCCCTCCTTATAATCTCCCCAAGAAGTAAGCACTGCAATCTGACCCAAAATCCTGAAACCCAAAGAGTCCTGAAATACAAAAGCATTTTACTGGGTTTGTGGCAAATTCACTTGATAGCAAATCTGACCTGAACTGATGTGATAGGAGACCTATTTATGGTCTTCATACCAGTTAGTGTGAATATCCAAATGTTTTGGTGCATCCAACATTGTGTATTTATAAGGAGTTTGCTCAACATCAGTGATGCATCTGCATAAAATATCATATAAGAACCACATGTGCTATCTGAAATCTGGAATATGTCCAGTCTAAAAATTACAATAAAGAGGTTGTGGACCCAATTAAAAGATGACACAGCAGCAGCTTTATGTTGTGTATAAAAAGTTTCAAGGTTAAACAGTTTATATATATATATATAATGACTATTGGTGGGATTAGTGGGCAGTTGGTGAGAGAATTACTTTTGTTTCCCAACCTTAACCACTGCTCTGACTGTAACCAAAGATTATAAATGGTAAACGAGACAAACGAAGCATAAGAAGCTTTAATGGCATGATTTGTGAGAGCAAAGGGTGATTATAGAGCCTATATGAACACTTTCAATGACAGCACATTCTGGGTGTGGACCATTTCAGTTGTGAAATAAGGTCTATTTCCTTGTAACTTGTACCATTTGTCCTGGTTTTAGCCACTGGAGGATAGAGAGAAGTAAAAAGGAGGCATTGGATTATTGAGTTTCTTTAGGATTTTTTATTTCGAGGAATAAAGAGCCTACTCAAAAGAATGGGGTAGAGCAGGAGTTATTAAAAGGGTACAGGGTCATCTTGGCTCACCAAATTCCAGACTTTCAAAATCTGGAATGTCACCAGTTATCTTTTTCTCTGTCATTTTCTCTGGGCTTTCAAAGTCTCTTATCTCTTCTGCTTCCCAAACATCTGCTTCTTTCTAAATTTTATAGACAGGGTTCGTCTGGAAGACTCTAGGAATACTGACTTGCATTTAAGCCAGCTCTCATCATGTAGCCAGTCCCATGTCCCCAGTCATCTGACTAAAGTTTCATTCCTTAAGTTTTTGAGAAAAGGGATCTAAAATATGTGACTCCTGACACAGTTAATTGGAACCAACAGAGCAGTGTCATTTTATAAAAACATGGCCAAGTGAGCATCATCCAACAGGTGTGTCTTTGCTCACTTAGAAAGTAGAAGCTAGGCAATGCCCTAAAAATACATTTTCAGCCCTGGCCAGATAGCTCAGTTGGTCAGAGCATTGTCCCAAAGCACTGAGGTTGCCGGTTCAATCCCTAGTCAGGGCACATACAGGAACATAATTATGTGCCTGTCTCTTTCTCTCTCCCATCTTCTTTTACTGAAGTCAATAAATAAACATCAAAAAAATTATTTTTTAAACACATTTTCAGTATTTGTGACAGGAATTTTTCTGGGAACTTTATATACCTTCTTTACCATATTTATTTCTTTTCTGAAACAACACAAAATAAATTCATTTCTTCTTTCATCTAACAAATCTTCAGCTATCACAGGTGTTCTTAGATCTAAGAAGTTCAAATATCTTTCATACAACACAGTCTCTACTAATGACACTCCAATTTGCCAAAGCTGCAGAAAGAATCAATATAAACATTAAAAATCCACTTTAACCCCTAAATGGAGCATCTGTGGGTATGACAGAATAAATCTATCTTTTTTCCAATCATGAAATGTTTCAGATTATGCAAATGGTTACTGGATATACATTGACCCCAGTTATAGACATTTATAGATGACCTTTACAAAATTTTACATCTATACTTATTTTTTTAAATAATGAGTGTCTTTGATTTATTATAACAAAAATATAAATGAGAACTTTAATTATTAAAAAAGGAGTCTTAAAAGTCTGCTTGATTCTCTCTTGCTTAGACTACGTCTGTTTTATCGCACAATCATCAAGAGGAAGACTCAGGATGTGCAGTTTGCTTTAACTTGTTCAGATGGACCACAAGCAGGTGCCTGCTATTTCTGAAGTTTTGCTACTTTTGGACCAAAGAAGCTTATGTGAAATAGAAAAAAAAATTGATTTGTTTGGTGTCATCTTACTTTGACTTAGTCTAGAGGTGAATGGTCCTCAGATCAAGAAAAACAATTAAATTGCTTAAATGGCCTTAAAAACCCATTTCAAATAGCTTGTGATTTGTTTCCAGGCATTCTCTTGCCTGTATTGGGAAAAGTTTTCCTCTTATTCACTTGTTTATTCCCCCAAAGCTTAGTTTGTCATTTAAATCAAAATGATTTAGATAAAGAACTTGATCGGTGAGAATAAATTTACAAGTTATCTCCTGCATAGAATCTTATTTTTTACTACGATAAACTTAAAAATGTATTCAGTTCAATACTTGCACTTCTCATTTCTCTTTTTAAATGATAATGCAATGTTATGTCGTTTGCTGGTAAATCACTGCAGCATTTTACTCTGGAGGTGACATGATTTTTAATGGTCCAGAAAATGACACCACATATATCAATCTAAACACATGCCACCTGCACTCCACTACAAAGCAGTGTGGTCTCTTGCTGATTTCTCTCCCTTCTTTTCCCTAAGGGGTTTGGAAGGAACCTTATTGTTTTGTTTTTGTTTGTTTGTTTTGCCTCCGATCTGTTGGCTTGTTTCAGTGAGCAAAAAGAGATAAAAGGTTAAAATCACAAAAAGTATACTTACTAATGCATGTGTGAGACTTGACAGATTAGCTACCCTATGGGGTAGCAGATATTATCTTGTAATAATGGTTGTAACATTGAACCAATATTTATTGAAGTAAACCTTTAGCATATAAGGCCAGAACAAAGTATTTCTCATAAATTAAACATACTAAAGTTTCATGTCCAAAGAGTCTTAGAGTTAACATGAATATGTGTCAGGGTACCCAGGATGGGGAAAGTTGGTTCAGCAAGACTATTTTTGTGAGCTGAATAACCAAAGCATGCATCAAATTGAAAGTATGTTCAGTGTGCTATTATGTTTGCCTGATGAGTATGAGGGGTCAGTCTAGTGTAAGTGTCCTTTACGTAGTGAATATTCCAGTATATGTGCCGTCAAAGCAAGCACATAATAATGAATATTGTATAAGAAAAAATATTTAATAGAAGTTCAAGTCCTCTGTAGAGACATGATCAACAAATTATTATGAAAAAGTTAGAGAAGTTTGTAGCAGATTCTACTTTGAAATAAAGCTCCAATAATAGAGATGGTTCTTGCCTCACCAATTCCACATCCGCAAATTTCATGAATGTAAATTAATGTTTCTTGCTTGGATGCTCACTTTAGGGAAAAAAAGAAAACAATAGATATATTCAACACTAGGGAATAAAAAATAAGTTTTGATACATTTGTATGATAGGATCATATGTAGTCACAAAATTAATGATGATAATGTAAAAAATATTTAATGATGTGATTAAGTCAAGTAAGTAGGTTTGTAGAGTAGTGATACTTTGGCATTCTGATAGATATACCATATGTAGTCTATAATATTCATGCATGAGTATATGCAGAGACACTATTGTGAAGGGATATTTCTCAAAATATTAATAGTGGGAATTGCTGGATCATCAGTTTATAAGCAATTTAACATCTCTAATCTTTTTTAATTTTTCTGTATATTTATATTCTCTAAAATGAGAATGACTTATTGCTCATGTAAATAATTTAAAATTTTTAAATCAGAAACATAACAATAAATACATTATGAACAAACCAAGAAAGTCACAGACTAAAATGCTGACAATGGCCATCTCCAGGGAATGGACAGTGGATACTTTTCTTCTTTCACTTGTTTGTGGAATCAAGGTTTTTCATATTACATATCAGCTCAGAAAGATAATAAGTAATGTTGTGGATAGTCTGCATGCCTCTGCTTTAAGTGATCTAAGTTTAGCAATGTAAGATAATTATAAAAATAATGAGCATTAACTGTAAGATCTTAGAAAGACTATGCTAAGAGGGTGTCAATGAGCATCTGAAGTAAACTCTGACCACTTGCATTAGAGCTAAGCCTTCCCGATAGTCTCAAATTACAAAAGGTATTTTTTCATGTGACTTTAACTTCCTGAGCAATGGCTCACATACTCATGACTCACTTGGTATTTATTATGTTGGTAGAAGTAAGGGTATGAGGAATGTGAGGTAAGAGCAGAAAAGAAAACAAAAACCAAAGCTCTTGACTTTGAGGAGGTTGCAATATGTTGATGCAAGATTTGACTACAATAATGATTATGTGTGCTTTATGGAAATTAGCTGTATTACAAGGGCATAATGAGATAGTATTTCAAAGTAAAAAAATAAACAAGTACACATAGATTCAGTAGAGACAAGATTTGGGAAGAGAGGGGGATCATAAAAACCATATGTCACCCTTCGAAGAAGCTTACTGTACTACTAAATCTGTCTTATGAGAGTCAATTGCTTTAGCGGGATTTATGCTTCAGCCAGAATGGAAGACAGGACATGGTTAGGTTAAGAATCATAGACAATGTGCCCAGACCCACACTGATGTACCTATTACTCTTTTCTCTACAAAGCAAGCATTTACTGATCACCAGCTTCTATTGCTTTCAGTCTGGACATTTGAAGTAATAAACCAGCCAATACCAATATCACAGATTCATTTCCCCAACACGTCTGTTTTAATTCAAGGAATCAAAAAGAAAAACTAACCTGAATCAATAATGGAAAATTTTAAAAAGAGAATTTTGGCATTAATTCATTTATACAATAATATTTTATACTATGTACTCACTCAATGGAACCAAGTACCCACCATCATGGAGCTTACATTCTTATGTGTGTGTGTTGAGATATGGATAAAGAACAAAGAGATGTTTATTATATGTATTTGCTGTGATAAACGCAGTGAAAAGAGATGAAGTGCGATTGGGAGAATGTGGTCATGGTGGAAATCTGGTATGGGGTTTCCTGGAAAGGTAATTTTAAGTAGAGACCTAAAGAAAATGAGGGAGGAGGTGATCAGGGATCTTTGAGAAGAGTACTGTAAGCAAGGGAACAGCATGAAAGAGGTGTCTGAGGTGGGGGTGTGTTTTGTGGGTTCTAGGGATAAAAAGAAAGCCAATGTTGCAAGAATTAGGGGGAAAGACAATAGAGGATATGGGAGGCAAGAAGTACAGAATTAGGGTGCAAGGGTGAGGACAAGGATAGGGATAGGAAAACCAGTTAGGAGGCTCCTGTAAAATTCTGGACAAGACATATGGTATCTAAGACTATCACAGTAGCCGTGACAGTGGTTGTTGGGCAGATAAAATATATTATGCTCATTTTGTTAAAGATGGCGCTGCCCATGTGGAAGTCCGTCACACAGGTGATGATATTAGTTGCCCTTCTTGCTTGGATGGGCGTGATTATGTTAATGTTGTTGGGGGAGGGCTTTTATGCCAAAATGTTTTAAAAGGAGAGATCACATTGTGCTGAGAAAAGAGCAATTGCGTTCTAGGAGGAGGGCAGAGAGCAGGGAGGAGAACAGAGAAAGGCCATGTGGAGACCAGGAGAAGCAGCCAAGATTGTGGAGTGCTGAGGAAGAAGCCAGTTTGTGCAGAGTTTGTGCAGGGAGAAGGAGATGGGGAACAGAGGTGAATAAGTCTGGTGAGCTAGAAACCTTTGATTCTAGGAAACTTGGATAAGTCAGTAGCTTTGTGAGCACTGAATGAGTGGGTTTTGGAGCCTAGTGTGCATTTTTACTTGCCTGCCAGGTGCAAGCTAGGATTAAAGATGATGGCCCACCAGTTCTTGGCTCCATTATTTTATTACCAGTTTTCTGAATCTAATGCAAACCTGCATATGAATGACCACAATGGCAGCTCCTGGCCATACAATGGTGAGAAGAAGTTCATGTCTGGACATTTGTCAGAATTTGCTGATGGAAGTGGACATTAGGGAGAGAGTCAAAGATGAAGACTTGGGGGAGAAACAAATTTTCTGTGATTCCTTAAAATGCTGCTAAAGACTTCAAAGGCATTTCCAGCTTGTGGCAGGAGAAAACAGGGGACAAATAAGACATATTGTTGATATTAGTCTGACTAGTCAGATAATAGAATTAAAATAAGAATATACTAATAAAGTAAGCTCATAAAAGATTTTGCATAAAGCCATCCATGTTGATCTTAGTAAATATTAAACCCAGCTTGTCACTTTAGCAGTAACTATGATTTAATATTACCAATCAAAGTTATGTATTCTGTAACCAATTGGAAGTATGTAAACAATCCTATGCTTCCACCTCTGGCTGAGTTATTGTTATACTTCAACATCCTGCAGCCCTCCTAGAATAAAGAACAATAACACTGGCGACGACTCCCAGACCTATGGCAGAGGCACATCAGAGCAAGAACGGACCCTCAGGCCACTGCTCTCTCCTCCACCATGCTGATGTTTACAGTTTCAATTCTCTGATAAGGCCAAGAGGACCACAGCAGTCCAGCCCACCCTAAAGATAAGAACTTCTTTCCCTCAAGAAAAACTGACTGTATGTCTTTCTACCCCTTAAGGATTCTCTCCCTCCCGAATTCCCTGGATTCCCTACACAATCTGAACAAGGAATCTGAGCTGCTGAGACTGGTGTTTGAAGACAGAAGTCTCCCCATCTTCTCAGGTGGCTGGCGGTTGTATAAAGCTTCTCCCTTTGCACCAACACCTGTGTCACAAATATTGTTCTTTTGTGGGACAGCAGGCAGAACCTTCTTTCTAGAGCATGCTTCAAGTAACCGGAATTCCAGAATTCCCGGTCCAGTGGCTCTAAATCCACTTTCAAGTCTTGGGTGAGCTTCTTCCAGTGTCCACCCTCCTTAGGCAGGCCACACCCCAGTGTATGTCTCTCTGTGACAATGGTTGACATTTGTAAGGTGTTTGGATGGAGCTTGCATGTGTGGGCTGGGGTATCCACACAAGTAGTCATGAGCCCCTCAAGATGGAACCAGACCCTGCAATAAGAAAAAAGAGAAGGAAAGCCAGCTCAGTGCCACAGGCTGGAGCGGGGGACACTGTCCCAGACAGCTAGTTTAGCACTCTAAGGAGTCAGCTTACCACATCATTATAATGTTACATTTGCCAAGGTAGAAGACAGAACTAATTTTCTTAACAGTCCATTAACTATATCTAGAGCAGTGGTTCTTAACCTTTTTTAAGGTACCGAACCTACCAGTTTCATATGCACATTCACTGAACCCTTCTTTAGTGATAAATAAAATATGATTTTTTTTTACAAATTCAAGACATAGGTATATGTTTTTTTTACTGGTGCACAAAATGAGCCGTGCGTGAACATCACCTTGCTCAAAGAACAAAACCAACAAAGTGCATGAACTCAGAACAAATTACAGTATTGCTTTATTCTGGCCTCTGCGGCAGAGGCTTCTCTGAACCCCTGAGACTGACTCATCGAACCCCTACGGTTTGATAGAACCCAGGTTAAGAACCACTGATCTAGAATATAAATTTTTATATTTTATTGTCATGCAATCTTTAGGTTGGTCTGGCAATCTTAAAATCCAATTAATACAGGGTCCTTATTTACAAAAGTGTTCCTGGATTAGTCCCCTGTCCCATCAGGCATTGTTCAGGCTCCTGCCTTGGGAAGCACCCTGAGCTTGCTGACCCCACCATGTTATAATTGCCTGCTTTTATCTCTGTCTCTCGCACCAGCCTGTGAGCCCCCAGGAGGCAGAATCTAACTGCAGAATCTATCAGAATGCCAGGCCAGTGGGTAATGTTTACAGAGGACAGGAGGGAATGTAGGGTAGGGAAGATGGAAAGAAGGAAATGACTGATGTGGTCATCCAAGACCCGGTAGAAAAGAGGACAAGTCCTGGTGTTACCCACAACTGGAGGGACAAAGGGCTGCATGCCTTAAGTGAGATGTAGGTGGTAAGGCAGTTCAGCAGGGCCGACGAGTCCTTAGTGCTTCCAACCGCTGGTTCAGTGGCCAGAGTATACAGCTGACCATGGATGGCGGGTGTCCTCCCTGCTTCTGATTCCACATCCGTAAAATGGGGCTAATAATACCTCACAGGGGTGCTGAGAGGATACGTCAGATAATATATGCGAAAAATCTTTTACTTTTTCAGAAGAACGACAGTATCTAAACCTAAGGTATTATTATCATTCATTTTAACTCTGGAATAGCATCATCCTGTCATTTTTGATCCCATAATTACAATACATCAGGTAAGCACAGATTTTAACATCGAGGGAGCGCCGTACAATGAACGGAGACATGAAAACTTTGTCACATGAGACCAGCCCTGACAACTTCAAAAGTGCCTTAGGGCTGCATCCATTTCCATATTAATACAAGCCACCGACATCATTAAAGAGAAATGCAAACATGTAGTATTTGCTAGACTGTATATCTTATATGACAGATACATAAAAATCGTCTGTTTGGGCTCTGTGGGGATGAGCTCCCGCTGGCAACAGGCTCTTCTTATTGAGACGAGGGAGTAGGAGTGCTTTGTGTTTGAAGCCCTGGACTGCCACTGTCCAGCCAAGATAGTCAGAGGTCCCTGCTTGAGAAGAACAGTGTAAAGTCGAGCAGTCCCCTTTAACATTTGATACCCATGCAGCCTGGTCTCAGACGTTTTTGAATGTGGCCATTTTAAGAAGCGGTGGGTGCTATGTATGGCAATTTTAATACCTTTGGCAAAAGAAAATATTTTAGAATGCTTGAGTCTAAAATGTGTTCTTTCCCTGTTTGTGTGGACGGGAAAGGGGGCCCCATGCTGAACCTGACAAGCTGGGGGGAGGACTGCATGGAGGTTTTACAAACTCGGAGACCTAACGTGACCACACAGGACGGTCTGAAATGAAAACTTTCTAACTGAAAGCAGTTTGTAGTGGAGAGTCACATCCAGGGAAAGTATTTTTCTCTAACAAAGTTTCATGCTTACGTTACTCGATCCTGTCTGTTGTCATTTGCATTTACAATAACATAGCTGATAACATGTCTTTGAAATGGAAGGATAATCTTTTCCTGCCCCCAAAGGGTGCAGCCACCCCACCAGAGCAGGAATCAACAAACCTCCTCCTTGTTCTTATTATTATGATGTTAATTAACTGTTATGCTTTTATGCCTGCCTATATAAAAATAAGTTTGAGTATATACATTTTTACTTTTTATCCAGTCTCAGAGCTTTCTCCTGCCTTCCTAATCTATCACCAATCCAATCAATTTCATGTAACCCCCAATGTCTTCCCTTTTGATTCTGTTGTATAAAATAAGTGGTAAAACCGCCATTTTCCAGAGCATTCTCTCAATACGTTGAGACTTTGCTTCTCAGCAACTCTCCACAGTTTGACTCAAATATACTCATAAAATATTCTTCCAGGTTTGGAAGTTTCTTACATTGACATTTGCCTTTATCCCTACGAGGGCCCACATATTCCCATTAAATGAGTCCAAAAAGGAGCACCAGGGTAATAATTAGGAGACTTGCCTTTTACCTGATCCCACGAGGTCACAGTTTCCTGATGCGGGTTGGCAGTGAGGTCCCGCAGTCCTGTGGCTCTGTAAACAGAGGAAAACACGGCTGCGTTTAGACCTGTGAGTTGACAGAGTAGCGATGAGAAGAAAAACATTCTTTCCAGCTACCTCTCGATTGTCCAGTGTACTGTTTCTACCCAACAGTGTTTTTTGGAGAGTTCAAGGTTATTTCTGAAACCACCGTTAATTTAAGAAATGATACTTCAGAAATGAAGATTTCTGTCCCTAGTGGAAAGCCTGGACTGTTATGCAGCTTTAATTAACAGTGAAATGTCATGGTTTTGGATGGAGACCAAGGCCTAGCCCCTGGGGTACCATTTTGGCATCCACTGCAGAGATGCACGGTGATGCCACTCCTGACATTCCTTCTGCGAGACAGCCATGCTGAGCTGAAGCGCACATGCGCACTGTGATGCCACTCCTGACATTCCTTCGGCGAGACAGCCATGCTGAGCTGAAGCGCACATGCGCAACGCCCTGAGCGCTCCCCGTGCAACTCAGTGCTCGCATGAGGACTTTTAGCTGTGAGAGCCACTGTATGTGCCCTTCTCTACGGATCAAGCCCAGGATGCTGATATGGACCCCTTTCATCCATGTCAACAACTGAGTGTCTAATGTGCACCATGCCATTAGAGCTCCAGTGACTCAGGGGACAAATGTTTCCTTCGGCCCAATTGACCAAAAATAAATAAATTCTTTTACAGCTGGCCTGTTGGAGATACATATGGGACAGAAAGCATGAAATTTTATCCATCCCTTTCAACTTCCCTCTTGGTGCAAAATTCAGGAATATTTAATTAGTTTGCATTTTTTAAAGGGGGGATAAAAATTTGGATTTTATTTTATTGATGACTCCAAAGATGGCTCTTGATTAGAAATTTATATTAGTAGTAAAAATGACTCTTCACTTCTACCTCCTACGGGCAGATCCAGATAAAAATAATCTGATGGTAAATTTAGATATTCTCTACTGATCCAGATGTGGACTGCATTAAACTCACTATGAGCCAGATACAGCCGAAGGAATGTTTGCAGGCATTATTTCATTTAATTCTCACAACCTTGTGCTGGAGTCTCATTTATTAGCAAGAAAACTGAAGTGAGGACTTAGTTAATGGCACAGCTGGAATTGGAAACGGGGGCTTCAATGCCAAGTTCAAGGTGCCCTTTCCACTCTGCACATGCTGTCTAGGACAAGCCATAACTCACTTGGGGAATGCCCCACTTTAAGGAAATACCTTTCCCCAGCAACTGGAGAACAGGTAGGAAGGGGTAGTCACAAAGGGAAGAGGCTTAAGTCATAAACAAAACCTAAGGACACCTCAGCAGCCTTAAGGCCAGTCCCTGCCCATTAAGGCATCCCCTAGAACAGCACACATCTGACCTCAGAAGTCCTGAAAACAATCTAAATCTTCATATTTGGTTTTCTTCAAAGAGTTGTATATGAATTTCAATAGCACATTACACAGAGAAACATCCTAAAATTCCTAACGACGCATTCTCTGCCAAAAGAGACTGTGCTAGCTTCTCTCCCTCACACAGCCTCCTGGCATGTGAGTTGATGTATGTGTGTGTTTCTGAATGTGTGTCTGTCTGACTTTCTCATTTCTCCCTGACATCACAGGACCCATTGACTCTCCCCTCTCCCATCAAGCCCTTCCTTTCATGGATTTCACTCCCCAATTCATGACCCCTTGCTTCATGTGAGAGCCTCTAGGGAAGTGTTGCGACTGCTCTTAATCTCATAGAGAAGAGGTCCTGGAATTTTAGTGAATAAAACTCTCCATCTCATTATATAGGTTAATAAGCTCCTAGTGCCTGTTCAGATCTTATGAAACATTAACGACATGCCACAGAGGTTGTAGACTGAGGATATCTTATGTTTGGAGTGTTCAAGCCTTTGCCAATTGAACATCAATCAAAAATTAAAACAAAGCATTTCCAAATGTATAATATGAATCATTGAGAAAGTATTTGACTTCTAAATGTCTGATACAGGATGCAAATTTGGGGGAGAAATTCATGGCCACTTAAAGAAAGACAGATTTAAAACAATATAATATATCTAAGCTTCCTCTTAGGAATACATGGCACATATTGATTATGCATTACAAAACAAAATTGAATTGGAAGTCAAGAAATAAGTTGTAAAGTTAAGCTTTGGCAATGGCAGTTTTCTATAGTATCTGATAAGCAGTAAGTAATAAACTTAGCACTCACCTTGCAGGCCAGCACTTGAGGGAAATCAAGTATCTTTCTATGAGCACAGATCTAAAGTAAGCCCCCCTCCGCAGGGTCCTCTCTGAAGCTTTCACAATAGAGAGGTTTGAGCACAAAACCACAGCACTTCTGACAGAGTTTCTGATTTTACGTATTCCTCAGAAACTAAACGTAGATTTAACTTTTACACCCTACTGTCCTGCCTTGACATTTTATGTTAAAAATAGCAAGACTGAACCTTAAAGAAATCACAGAAGAGTTTCTTTTTCTCTTTTGAGGCTCTTCTCTAAAGAATTTGGGCTGTGATAAGACACTGAACTGCTGCAATATTGCCATTTTAGGAGAAATACCTCACCGGTCCAAGTAGCACAAGATGGAGCCTGGAGCTTTATGGCAAATTCAAAATTGTCCAATCAGTATTCCAGCCTCAAGCATCGCCGTGCTGAGACAGGCCTCCCACATCCGGGCATCCCACCTGTTTACAACTTTCCTGAAATAATCTTCCAAACAACTTTCATGGCCAAGGCTTGCCAGAGTCCTAGTCAAAAGCCACTGGTTCCTTGTCAGGTCAGACACAGAGTTCCTCTCACTTTTACATTTTGGGGGAAGGTTGGAGGCTTCTATGACTATCCTGATTCTTTGTACATTTGGGGAGATTCAACATCGTCAGATATTGGCAATATCAGTTTTGTTAATGCAGGCATTAGAAAGTGATCCATTGAGTTCTAGATATAGAGAAAGTCTCAGGAGAAGAAGAAAATAAATTACAGGAGGTCTAGCAGATTGTTAAGCCATCACCCTAATCAAAGAACTGACCGTGGGCCAACCCTGGATTCTTCAGATTCCCAGGTCCGGGAATAATAGTCACAACACTGTAGCTTCATAGTGGTGGAATCAATTCATAGGCAGACTCTACAATTATCCCCAGTTCCCTTTTTATCTGCTGCCTTTCCTGAGCTTTCTTTGCAACTAAAGGTAGCCATGGGACACGGTGCTAGGCAATGAATCGTAAGCCGAAGTCTCATGGGCCAAGCAAGAAGATTTTTCTTTCTTAACAAAAAGAACGAGCATAACTTACATCTGCCTTTAGCCTCAGCTTGGGTGTAGGTCCTGTGCCAGGAGGTGCAAGAACCCTCTAGACACCACAAGGGACGTGACACACTACGACAGACTCCAGCTTTGCCGTCATCGAGCCGTGATACCAGCGCCAGCAACTGCCTCTTCTCAGGCCCTTCGTAGGGAATGATCAAAAGACTCCTTTTCATTAAAAGAAAAAAATATTTGCAACTGTGTGTGGTGATAAATGTTAACTAAACTTGTGGTAATCGTTTTTGCAATACGGACACATGAAAAATATACAGATATCAAATCATTACAATGTGCACCTAAAAATAATACAATGTTATATTTCAATTATATTGCAATATATAGATGTTTAAAAAATCTCTGTCTATTTGGACCACTCTATGCGGTGTTTTCTGTTGCTTAAGCCGAACACCTTTGTAGAGCAGACACAAAGGTGCTCTGCCCCCTGCAAAGCAAAATGCCTCACACCCGGCCAGGTGAGGTGGGGACGCAGGAAACCAGGATTTAGCCACCACCTTAACAGCAACCATTCTTAGAAGCTGCTACTCCAATCCCATTCCCAAGTTTTGAGGAGTAAGACGTGCAAGGCAGTTAGTTCCTCTAGGGTGGCAGGTTCAAGCCCATTTTAAAGTGACCCCCTTTCTATTCTTTTTATAGATCCAAAACTATTCCGTGTACTTTCTTTTTAAATCCAGAGACCAATCACGTGACAGACTGAGGGAAAAAATGCACAGTGGTATGTGGTTCTCTCACATCACTGCTCCTTGTCCTCCCCCTCTATCTTTAGACCCACTTCCTGAATTTTACAACTACGTACCCCACGACCTAAAAGTCATCCCCAATAGAATATTGTACAACATCGATCCCCACTTTTTACCTCTAAATCTGCTCCTCCGAGTCCCTCATGTCAATTAATAGCAGCCATAGCCCCCAAACTCTTGAGGTCAGGCTGCAGGTATCACCTGGAACTGTACTCTGTTAGAGTGGTAAAGTCTTCATTAGAGATAGCTTAACCTAAAAAGAACAGGCCAAAGTGAGAGGCAACAAGCTGTTATTTGAGATCAAAGAATAGCTATTCAGGAATCACTGACTCAGGTAGAAACCCAAATAGCGTTCCCATTAGGAGGTACAGGCATGGGGTGTTTATTATGAGAAACGGAAGGGGAACAATTACATAAATAGAAGGAAGACATTTCAGTAGCTAACAAAAGGATGCTAATTCTAAAGTATGTCTTCACTTTTCAGTTCTACTCAGAAAAAAATTTCAGTTCTATTATATTTTTACTTAGAAATAGAGTGTTGCTGTAGGCTGGGTCCAAACATTTATTTAGCTCACGTTTAACATTATTCCCAAGTTTTGAGGAGTAAGACGTGCAAGGCAGTTCCCCTAGGGTGGCAGCTTCAAGCCCATTTTAAAGTGACCCCCTTTCTATTCTTTTTATAGATCCAAAACTATTCCGTGTACTTTCTTTTTAAATCCAGAGACCAATCACGTGACAGACTGAGGAAAAAAATGCACAGTGGTATGTGGTTCTCTCCCACCACTGCTCCTTGTCCTCCTCCTGTATCTTTAGACCCAAGGACAAAAAGGGGGGAGGAAGAGAAGGAAAGGGTCCATATGCTGCCATCTGGCTCACCCTGGTGTCAGGGAAGGAGTCCCTGGAGAGGGTAGACGAAGGTCAACATCCAAACTCACCAGAAGGCACGAGACGATAGGAAAACTCCTTTGGGGAAGAAGCTACACGAGAAGCAAAATGTTAAATACATGTTGTTGTAGGTTTTTGTTGGTTTTCAAATTACACAGTGTAATTCTACCCACAAGGGGCACTTATATGGGTCCTTCCGTGCATGGCCTCAGCAGTAGTTAGGAGTCTTTCATTGAAAATGATTGCGACAGTGAATCCGATAAAGCGGATAAGGGCAATGCTTTACTTCCCTGCACCTCCCATCGCAAAGGTGGGAGCGGAGCCAGCCCAGGCTGACTGGCCCCTGGGATCAAAGTCCCTTCACAGAACCTTGCCTGTCAGCTGTGTCCTCTCAGGACAGGAAGGCTGGGCACCCTGTGGCCACCAGCTTCCCAGCTCACATCAGAGAGGAAAAGGAGTCTCCTGTCTCAGGTCAAACAAATCCCAGGAAGAAGTCAACCCAAGTTTCTGGGGTCCTTGGGGCCAGGCTTTGTGTACATAAAAGACTGTCTGCAGCTACTTGGTTTCTAAGATAAATATTCAATATACTGAAGGAATGACTTTTTTTTTTCTTTTAAGCTTTTAAGTTCAAACTACAAATCTTATTATTCTATCTATAAATCTAATAAAATTTTAAGGGGGTACTTTACAATTTTGGCAATTAAGTTCCCTTAAAGAGTCTAAATCGCATTTATAAATGTAATATATACGATTTTCTTTTTAAGTACTTCAAATGCTTGACTAACAAGCAAAGCTTTCCCAAGTACCTAAGCGGTTCTTATAAACCTAATAAATTAAACTTTTAAATATCGTGACTCCAAAGTTCTCTTAAATCTTTCAATACTGTTTACAAACTTAGCCAACCTCTCTTGAAACTTTCAACTTTAAAGCTTCAGTCTGAAGTCAACCACTTAATTAGCCATTTAAAGTAGAATCACATGGCTAATTATAAGGTCAACTATGCCAGAATCTCTTAAACATTAAAAACGCATTACAAACATTACGTTTTCATCAGCAGACACAGAGGGATTGTCTTAAATTCGACACAAAGCGTTAAAAGTGTGGGTTTTGTTTACTTCATCCTCTCTGTAGTTAATTTTAAAAACTTTCAAGGCTGGAAAACACCTGATAAAGAAACAATTTTTTCCGTTGCAGCAAAGTGGAGCTACCTTCTTACTGGAGGGCATTTTAGGTCCTGACGTGAGCTCAGGATCTGGGAGTCTTCCTTTCATCTGTCATGAAAGGCAGTCAGCCAAGAAGGACACAGAGTCCGTGTCCCACAGAGGGGACCCAACTGGCTAAACTAAGTCTCCTGCGAGGAGCTAAATGTTTTACCTGATTCACGTGTAACTTCCTTTACCAGTTTCCCCAAGGTTTAAGTGCAGGGAATACATGATTTCCCATCCCACTTGACTGGATTCAGTGCCTCTACGTATTTAGGGTTAAATGCATCGCCTGTCTGCCTGCGGATGGGCTCCAGCTTCCAAGCCCATTTAACAACAGGAAGAAATGCTCAGGCTCTTTGGGTCACGTGCCCACTCTCTGGGCAGGTGAGATAAGTATATTGTTACACACCCTTTGTTCCTCAGTGCACAGAGAGGGGAAGAGAGAAGCCACGAGGTCACAGCTCAGAGAACCACAGCAGCACCAGCCATGGCCAGCCCTCACCCACGCCACTCATTCTTCCCTAATCCGCCTTCTACTCTGCCACCAGCGCTACCTTTCCCAGAAGGCATCACAGTCGTGCGTGTTCCTCTTTAAAACACTCCCATGGCCTTGCATCTTCTAACCAGTAGATCATGACTGAGATCCATGTGACACAGCCGGGCTCTGTTGATAGAGAAATAGGGCCCATTTTCAACCTCATCTCCTGGTACTTCTCCTGCCATTTCTTATCTGCTGATCATTCCCACAGATATAATTTATTTCCTCAGCCATAATTTAGTGTGTTCTAAATAGGCTATGACCTTTTACACCTTTTTTCTTTGTATATGACCGTTTCTCCACCTACCAAAAGAAAAACTATCATCTGCCAGTTGTTCACTCAACTCCTTCTCATGGGTTAGGGATTTATTCCAAGACTCCTTCCCGCCAGCCGCTCCCCTTTTGAACTAGGCCCTCTCTGGGACCCAGAGATGCTCCGTGCTCTGTGCGTCACAATGCGGGGCCATTATTTATCAGCATGTCTACGTGCTAATTAGACCATCGGCTCTTTGCAGGCAGGTTTGTGTCTTATTGTTCTTTGTACACCTAGCACCTTCCACATACCTGAGATATAGGCGATCTCAATAGAGACCTTCTTTGTAAGGCCTCTGGAACTAATATAACTGTGAAATGTGGGAATAATTAAGACATATTGCAATGCACAACAAAAACTTGTGAGTGTGTGTCTGTGTGTGTGTGTGTGTGTGTGTGTGTGCGAAAGAGAGAGGGAGTAATGAATTTAGTTAAATCAATAAATGACCACAGAGTTAGCGACTATCCAAGGCCTTTTAAACCCCTTCTGAAAAATAATAATAATAAATTCTGAAGTAGTATGTACTGTAAAGCAGGCATTACTCACCACACTTTAATTTACTCCTACCAAAACCCTGTGAGATAGGTACTATTATGTCCCTCCTTTTAAAGAGGAGGGATCTAAAGAACAGAGAGGTTGTATGACTTACTCCTGCCTACATATATGCAGCTTACCTTTCTGACCACTCAGTGGTCTACCATGAGATGGAACCAGGTAACAACAAGCCAAGAAATGAAGATGACAGAAGAGAAAAAATGAATGGGGCATCCAGGAAAAGAAGATACTTCAAAAAAATGACTTCTGAATGAGAGTGTTTATTAGAATTATTTGCTGTCCGTGGTCTTATCTAAATGAACACTTTCAGTTTGGTTAGAGTACCCACCCAGTGGCGAATTAGAATAGGTCCAGATCCTAATATTTGATCAGATCCATTTACTCTGCCAGGCAGAGTAGCTGTCTTCTAATGGGCTTGTCAAAAGCATAATTAGCAATCCCAACCACTCTCACCTAAATCATAAGATTTATATGAACTTTAATAGAATTAACTAGCTTAAACTAGAATCCTACTATGTTGGCAAAGATCAGCCTGCAGCCTGTGGTGCTCTTGGCTGACCACCCGGATTTCCTCAAACACTTATCTTTTCATGCCATTGCTGACTGTCACTAGTGGTTCTACATCTCTCCAGCAGAGTCAAGCTAACATGGAATGTCAGAGAATGAATGAATCCATGCTTCTCGACTCTAGGCATTCCTATCTGTTCTTTTGTTTGAGTCAGTTTATGATTTCCGCAGAACTGAAAGGCTGTCACTCCAACTGATCATGCTTTGAGCAGTCAGTCCAAGCCATTGACACATCTGTTAGCAAGTAAGAAGGGAACTGTAAAGTCGCTCTTGGCTGGACTTCCGGCAGCTGGGACTCTCCGGAGTGGGTTTCAGCGCTTGTAACATCAGTTGGCACCATGAGCTGACATGTGAGGTTGGGAACTAAGCTTATAGAAAATGGAGAGCTTGGGGAACAATGCTCTCCTGTTTTAATCATGTGCTGGCACACGTCCCTATCTCTCTTTAGTTTAAAAAACAAGGCCATTTTCCTGGTTACAAATACAGGGTGGCTATGCCTCCATGAGTTGTTAAGGTGATAAATGCCATGAATGTGTGTGTGTGTGTGTGTGTGTGTGTGTGTGTGTGTGTGTGTGTGTATGCACGCGTGTGCATGTGCAAGTGTGGGTTTGATGGAGGGTGGGCAGATCTCAATAGTTAGTAAATGGTTTAAACTGGTAGCTGATATTACATTTATTATGACTCTCCCTTCTTGATTTTGGACAGATCCCTTTATGCTTCTTAGTTGGGGATCCATTTTGAGAGTATGTTGCTTGTAAAACTTATTGAGAGATCTTGGACAAACATTTAATCCACTTTAGTTCCTTGGCTACTGCAGCTACAGTATAAAATACAGGGTGAGGAAAATCATCTTCATGCTCGCTTCTGGCTTTTCAGTTCTAAATTTGAGATGATCAATAAATACTTGTTGATGTGTTATAAATGCCTTCCATTTGCAATATATTTGGCATCCAGGGACTAATTTGTTTAGAAATAAGGCTCTCCAGGGGAAGAGAGAAAGAATAGATCATACTATTAGCGGTTGACTGTTTGCTGATCTATAACACCAAATCAATGGGTAGTAAAGACTGCTGATAATAAGGTAACTTCCCTGCTAAAAGAAGACTAACGGCACAGATGAGGGTCTGACACACTTCCTCCCATCAGGCGTGTGCATTCCCCTGAGGGATGTGTCATGTTTGTTGGACAGTGCTTGGTTAGATCTCTCTAAGGCTGGCCCTGGAATGGGCTAGTGTCCTTCTAAAAATTCAGTCCTCACCTTTAGTTCTCTAACTAACTTAGATTCAAAGTTGACCCTCTGTTCACTGGAGACCATTAGCAAAACCAATAATGGCTTACAAAAGGGTTTCATAATGTGCCAGCCTCTTTGATGGTCATTGTGAGGTGAATACTCTTTGTCTTAATCAGAGAAGTGTTTCTGACTCTCCCTGAGTCTGATCCTTGGGATAGAAACTAAGTGCACAAGCATTCTTCTGCAGTATAAGACTCTGCCTTCATTAGCTTGGCTGGCCTCTCTGCTCCGGACTTCTGCTTATACACTTCTCACAGATCTGACACCTCTGTTCAATAAGTCTTGTCATTCTTGGCAAATAAAATTGGTCTTATGCCAAGTCAACCATTCTCTCGAATCCTGGGTGTCCCATCTCATCATGTCTTCCTTTTATCACTGAATACAGTCCTGTTTGAACCAATTTTGTGTATATGTTTTCTTTGTTCCATCCTACAAACACAAAACTCTTCCAACACAGGACTGAACCAATTTCTCAATTTTGATTTTGTTTCTTTTCACTTTCCTGTGGATAAGGAAGTTTCTGAGAAAGAGATCTTTGAGATGTGTGTCTCTTTATTCCCTTTGAATACATTCAATCACTAAGAGAATTCTTTTTCTCTGTAAGCTGTTCAATGTGCTTAAGAACCTCATCTTCCTCTGGGACACCCTTCTTCTCATTAGGAATATTTCAGTCTGCGTTACAGACCAGATGTTCATCATCTCATTCTGCTTTCCCCACAAACCTACGAGCCAGGAAATCTGGGTTGTTCAGTCCCTTTTGCCATATTACCCATTGGATTTTTAATTAAATTTTATACATATACATACAAACATATGTATAAAATGTTAAACATGATATCATATAGTTTTTGTATGTTTTTTGTTTGGGGTTAATTTAGTACAGATTTTTATTGTTGTTCTCTTTCTTTTTCTCAGCTCTCTTCCCCGCCTCCAACCCTGTTCTACCCACCTTTGTTCTCACTAGATTATTCCCCTCCACCCAACTTCTGTATCTCATTTCAGCCACATAACATAGACCTTTCTACATTTCTCCATGTTTGTGTAATTGTATACAAACATGAATACACATTGATCAATATGCAGAAATAAAAGTTGTATTAACCAGGGTCTCAGCAGGAAACAGATGGTAAATTCCAGTTAAGCTCATTCAGCTTAACTAATAACAGGATTATTTATAAATGTGCAGATAGGGTATCGGAAAATAGGATTGAAGCTGTACTCCAGGGTGGTTAACATCTCTAAAACTAACAGAAGGAGGGAAAGAGAAGGTTGCCAGAAACAAAAGGGAAGTCATATACAAAGTGCTGTCTTAAGAGAAGCTGTGATATTCAGAAGGTCAGCCAGTTCTTCTGATTGGTTGAACCTGACAGGAAGTCATTGGTTTCAGAGAGCCCACTGGTCTGGTCCATGAAGGTCGACCCCCCAGGGTGCAGATTGGAAGTGAAAGGGTAAAGAATGGGTAGGTAGGAGAGAAATGAAGACATCTGGTTTAGTATTGTTTTTGTTGTTGATGTATATGTGTGTGTGCGTGCGTGCATATGCATGTGTGTGATACTAGTGCTTTTAAATATATATTTTTATTTTAATAGGTTTGCCAGATTGCTTTCTATAAGACTCCAACTTTTCCTATTAACAAAGTATATGAATATCTTTTTCTCCTCATCCACTCCCAGAAGTTGGTATTATGATCTTTCTAATTCTTGCTAGTCTGAGCTAAAGTAACACCTCACTGTTACTCTAGTTGGCATGTTCCCAACTACTATTGAACTTAAATATATTTTCCTGTGTTGGTTGGACCTATGGGGAACCACCTGGACTTTCTAACTCACTGGCTTGTTTGCTGGTAGCCCTTTTGTGGGTCATTCTGACATTTGTGTCCAGCTGAACATGGCCACCTACACCTCTGTTCACATCCATAGTAGATGTATTTTCCTGGCAGTAATGCTTGCACTTATACTTTCGGCCTATTGAAGTTGACCTTCCCTCTCCCCATGAGCAAAGCTGAGGAGTTTATTCTCTTTGGCATGATGACCAGTTTTCTGTTTGGAGTTCAACTTAAAAAATATTTTTCTTCTGATCAGCATATGGATGTCCCAGAAGGAGTAGCTCTAAAGCATTTCCTACTGACAGTCACTTCTCTTACTAGTGCCTTGTTGGCTGTGGATGACTTTAATAGCACTTAAGGTATCACCCACTTGAAATGCGTCCTGTAGAAAAGAAGGATGCTAATGTTATGTGCCTACCTATAGAGCCAACCTCTGTGCCTCCATCACTATTGTACCCCAAACCCAAAACCGTGTTGGAAATCAAGACATAAAGAACACTAATGTGCATGTGGATCAGCTGAGGATTTGTTAAAGTGCTGGTTCCAACTTAACAGGACAGTGTGGGGGCCTGGAACTCTGTATTTCTAACAAGCTCCCAGGGGTCCAGATGCTGCTAATTGAGTAACCCCCATTTAGAGTAGCCAGAGGTAGATTACAGAGGTGTCAGTAGATAGACAATGTAGAAGCAGGCTTGGGGGCCATGAGTCTTAAACTTCCAGAACCAAGCTGACCTGCATGCTTGTTTTTTGTCTCCAGGATTGGAAACCTTATGTTGATGGCATTGGTTTACTTGTCTTTTCTACCAAAGAGTCTAGGATTCTCTATGGCAGAGGCTGTGTATTGCTCGTCTCTATGTCTCTGGCACGGTTTTGTTTACCAAGTGACAAGTGGCAGAATTGCGCAGTACAGCAAAAATATGTAGGGCCAATTCAATGCAATACCAATTAAAATACCAATGACATACTTCAAAGATATAGAACACATATTCCAAAAATTTATATGGAACCAAAAAAGAACACGAATAGCCTCAGCAATCTTAAAAAGAAAAAATAAAGCAGGAGGTATCACTCTTCCTGATATCAAGGTTTACTACAAGGCCATTATACTCAAGACAGCCTGGTACTGGCATAAGAACAGGCACATAGATCAATGGAACAGAACAGAGAACCCAGAAATAAACCCACAGCTTTATGGACAACTGATATTTGACAAAGGAGGAAAGAACATACAATGGAGTAAAGACAGCCTCTTTAACAAATGGTGTTGGGAAAATTGGACATCTACCTGCAAAAAAATGAAACTAGACCATCAACTTACACCATTCACAAAAACAAACTCAAAATGGATAAAAGACTTAAATGTAAGCCGTGAAACCATAAACATCTTAGAAGAAAACATAGGCAGCAAGCTCTCCGACATCTGTAGCAGCGGTATATTTGCCGATTTATCTTCATGGGCAACTGAAATAAAAGGCAAGATAAACAAATGGGACTATATCAAACTAAAAAGTTTTTGCACAGCTAAAGACAATAGGAACAGAATAAAAAGACAAACCACACAATGGGAGAACATATTTGACAGCACATCTGATAAGGGGTTAATAACTAAAATTTATAAAGAACTTATAAAAAGCAACACCAGGAAGACAAACAACCCAATCAAAAAATGGGCAAAAGAAATGAATAGAAATTTCTCCAAAGAGGACATACAGATGGCCAATAGGCATATGAAAAAATGCTCAACATCACTAATCATTAGAGAAATGCAAATTAAAACCACAATGAGATATCACCTCACACCAGTCAGAATGGCACTTATCAGCAAAACAACACAGAATAAGTGCTGGCGAGGATGTGGAGAAAAGGGAACCCTTCTGCACTGCTGGTGGGAATGCAGACTGGTGCAGCCACTGTGGAAAACAGTTTGGAGATTCCTCAGAAAATTAAAAATCGAACTGCCTTTTGACCCAGCTATCCCACTTTTAGGAATATACCCTAAGAACACCATAGCACTGTTCGAAAAGAAGAAATGCGCCCCCATGTTCGTGGCAGCATTGTTCACAATAGCAAAGATCTGGAACCAGCCCAAGTGTCCGTCAGAAGACGAGTGGATTAAAAAGCTATGGTACATATATACTATGGAATACTACTCAGCCATAAGAAACGATGACATCGGATCATTTATAACAAAATGGATGTACCTTGATAACATTATACGGAGTGAAATAAGTAAATCAGAAAAAAAGAAAAACTGAGAACAGCACGATTACATACATAGGTGGGACATGAAAGTGAGGGTATGAGACATGGACAAGAGAGTGGTGGTTATGGGATGGGGGGAGGGAGGGAAGAATGGGATAGGGAGGAGGGGAGGGACGCAGGGAAAACCAGATTGAAGGTGACAGAGGACAATTTGACTTTTGGTGATGGGTATGCAACACAATTGAATGATAAGATAACCTGGAGATGTTTTCATTGTACATATGTACCCTGATTTATGGATGTCACCCCATTAGAATTAATAATAATAAAATATATATTAAAAAAAATATGTAGGGCCTGAGATAGACCAGCAATCTTCAAACTTAACTGTGCATATCAGAGGTCTCAGGAAAGAAGCTTCTAGCACCTGGGCCCAAAGCAGAGACTCCCTGAACTGGGGCTCTCCCAATTAGAGTACTATTTCACTATGGGTACCTAACTAGCTACTTCCCGGCTCAGTGGATCACTGAGCAACCATGATCATGAAGTAATTTATGGTAATCAGTCTAAAGCAGAGGCAAAGCTTGTCCTCCTTGGGGTAACAGAAGGCAAGACAATGGGAAATGTCTGGGAGAGCATTGATTGGACACCTCTTGATGCCTCTGGGAACCTCTGAGTAATGAAGTAGGCAGGGTCTTGTCTTCATGCGACTCACAGAGAACCTTCCATAGCAAAGCGCAAGCCCAGAACAGGTTAACAAAATAACGACAGCCATTGACTAAGTGGGCTAGGTCTTGTGTAAGGACCTGGCCTCTCTCATATGTTATTGTCTTTAATCTTCACCATACTCTAGGGCAGTGGGCACCATCCTCACGTTTAGCATGAGCACAAGTGAGGTTTAGAGATGCTAAGTAACTTGGGCACTCACACAGCCAGGAGGGTCAGAATCAGGATTTATGTCAAGGTCCACCTGATTTGTTTTTGTTTACATTCAACAAGAATTAATGCAGCGCCTGTGTTAGAGTAGGCAGTTAAATATTAACAAGAGAGGAGAGAGCAAGGGAACCAGACATCTGATTAAGCCTGATTAAGTAGGAGAAACAGCTTTACGGCCACCCCAGGGAGCAACAGCCATCAGTCTGCCAAACAGAGCAAATAGTCTGAGTAGGCCGGAAGGATAGCTTTTGGCTCTTCGGTCACCCTGCGGTTGAAGCAGGGGAGAGTCCTGAGCTAAGGAGATGGGGGACGGGGGGGGGGGAGGGAGGAGATGGCCAAGGAAGTCCTTTTACTAAGTGCATGAGCAGTAGAAGCCAAGATGGCAGCCATAAAAGGGTGAGGGTACAAACCTGGGAAAATTACTTTCAAATAAGGGAAGGGCATGGACTCCAGAAAATGCAGGAAAGAAACTGAATTGGAAGAGGGCACAAGCACAAGCTCAGGAAAAACCAGAAAAGAGACTGGATAATTTGGAAGAAAGCCTGCTCTATTCCAAACCCAAGGAAATATAAGGAAGCTTAACAAAGACCTCAAGCCAGCCGCTGCCCTTGCCTGACTGCTCTTTCCCTCTCTGTGACTGTACTGTCACGTTTTGCTTTAATAAACCTCACCACTGTTGCTTTAAAGTCCTCCTCTGTGAGTGTCCCTGAAATTCTTTTCCCTCAACATGACAGAACTTATTTCCTGGGTAACATCTCCTCTGGGCTCGGTAATGTACTAAAAGTGCCCAAACCATGTTTCTTCTACTATACTTGGCCACCTCTTTTCTTTTCTGTCTTCTTTTTGAATAAAAGTTATATATCTCAGGTTGATTTCATCTATATATTCAAATGAAAGACAGAGAGAAAGAGAGACTAACTAAATAGCTCATCTCTTCAACCACTTTTTTCCTGAGGGAAAAAACAGCATATTTTCAGATTTGTTTATATTACAGCTAGTGCTCGACTTAAGACCATGATTGGTTCCAACAGACGGGTCATAACACCATTTGGTCGTAAGTTGAGTAGGCTATAGACAAAGACAATTTCCTCTTGGTAGACATCTTGGGAAGGGTTTGATGAAAAATATCGAAGACACAGAACGCTAATTGCTGTACAGTTGAAATGGTGCATGCAAAGATGGTAGTGCTGCGGGAAGCTGGTCCGCACTGCCGTTTGCCCAGCTGGACAACGCTTGCACTGTCAGATGCGAAGCAGTCGCGGCTAGCGATTGTGGTTGTAGAGTCAAATGGTGGTAAGTTGCATAGGTCGTAAGTTGATCAATACCTGTAACAGGTACCTTATTTGAACCAACTTATGTGGATAAAACTAGAGTTACCAACTCCCACAAAGTGTTAGACACTGTGCCTTCTATTGGGTTGACAAGAAAGAAATTTTGGTTTTATACTGTAAAATAAAACTCATTTTTTTTGTACAAAGGATAAACTTTAATCAATTACATATTTTCCATTTTGTTCAATGACCTTTTGCTATCTTTCTTGCAGCTTTATGATTCCAGGCTCATAGAAATTTTGGCCCTTATCAGCAAAAAACTGAACCAAGTACAATTTAAGGTCATCATTATTTGTAAAAGTTTTACCACTGAAAGAGTTTTTTCAAACTTTGAAATAAATGGTGATCAGATGGTGCCAGGTCAGGGCTGTAAGGGGGATGCGACATCACTTCCCAACCAAGATCCAATAATTTCCCACAAATTACTAAAGATATGTGAGGCTTTGCATTATCATGGTGGAACACAATTCCTTTGCGATTTGCCAATTCTGGCCATTTTTCTTTGATTGCTTCATCCAGTATCATTAGTTGTTGACAGTAAACATCTGAATTGATTGTCTGGTTTCTTGGAAGCAGCTCAAAATACACAACACATTTGTGGTTCCACCAAATTAACAGCAAGACCCTTTTTTTTAATGCAATTCACCTTTAGATGTGGTTTGTGCTGGTTCATCATGCTTGGATCACGATCGTTTTCACATGATGTTACTGTAGATGACCCATTTTTTATCACCAGTGATGATTCTTTTCAAAAAAGGGTCGGTTTCATTGTGCTTGAGATGCATATCGCAAATATTGACTTGTTGTGTTGAGTGAATCTCTTTCAATTTATGTGGAACCCAAATATCGAGTTTCTTAGAGAGTCCAAGACATTTTAAGTGATTTTCAATTGTTGTGTGCAATACATTTAACCTCTCTGCAATCTCTTGAATGGTACTATGATGATTCTCTTCAATTATGGCTTTAATTTGGTCTTCATCAACTTCAGTAGGTTGACCAGAAGATTGGTCATCTTTGAGTGAAAAATCTCTAGAGTAGAATTTTTTAAACCAATTTTGACATGTGCATTCTGTTATGCAATCAACACCATAAACTTCACATATCGTTTTGTGAGCCTCAGCAGATTTCTTTTCTTTACGGAAATAAAAAAGTAAAATATGCCAAAAATGTTTGTTTCTACACTCCATGTTAAAATTGACCCTAAACAGCTACAAGCAAAATTACATACTACTTGCTTCTAAAGTAACCTAAATGTGACTGATATCAAATGTCAAAAGGCAAAAACCATAACACTGACAGAAGGCCTTCAAAACAATAACAACACTATGTGTGATAACCAAAAGTACTTTCTTGCCAACCCCATATATGTGTTGTGGTGTGGTGTGGTGTGGTGTGTGTGTGTGTGTGTGTGTGTGTGTGTGTGTGTGTGTGTTTGAGATGTTTCTGGACACTTTTGAGAATTTTTATTAGATGATAAAATACTTACTGAATAAATAAATAAACCTTTTTAGTTTTTGACACTAGTAAAAGAGCTGAAAAGTATGCATTTTCTTGGTGCTGTGTGGGAGCTGTCAACGTAAGAAACTTCCAAACTGCTAAGATCTTTTATGAACTTATTTGAGCCTAGTTGTTCTCAATTGCGAGGAAGCAAAGTCCCAACGGATTGAGAAAGTGCTCTGGAAAACAATGGTTTCACCACTTATTTTATACATCAGCATGAAAGGAAAAGACGTAAAGAGGTTCATGAAATTGATTGGTGAGACTGGAGAAAGCAAAGGGGGAATCTCTGGGATTGGATAAGAAGTAAAAATGTATATACTGACACTCTTTTTACATGGGCAGGCATCAGAGATTTAACAGTTAATTAACATAATAACAACAACAATGAGGGAGTTTGTTGGCTCCTGCTCTGGTGGGGTGACTGCCTTGAGGGGATCAGGAAAAGAAATTTACCCCTACATTTCAAAGGCATGTTATCAGGGATCCTTATTGTAGATACAAGAGAACAGACAGGTTCAAATAAGGTAAGCATTGACCATTTTCTTTTCTTTTTCTTTTTTAAAGACTTTATTCATTCATTTCAGAGAGCAGAGAAATAGAGGGGGAGAGAGAGAGAGAGAGAGAGGAAGAGGGAGGAGTAGGAAGCATGAACTCCCAGGGCTACGCTTTACCCACTGTGACCACCACAGGTCAGGCAGCACTGACTTTTGTTTAGAGAAAAACACCAGCCTAGGACCCGACTCCCCACCATGAACTGCTTTTAGTTAGAAAGATTTCATTTCAGACCATCCTGTGCGGTCACTTTAGGTCTCTGAGTCCACAAGGCCACCAGAGCTTACCTTGAGTTTGTCAGGTTCAGCACTTGACCCCTTTTTTATTCACAGAGCACAGGCGCCTTCTCCCTTTGGCTTGTACCATGTCATCAGTTAGCTGCTTTCTCCCCATCTCTGCCACTGTAGGTTGCAAAGAGTGGTCAACTATTAACTTCCAGTGACAGGAAGCTTAAATTACAACCCTGTACAGGTTGCAAACTTTGTGAGTTGAATTCCAAGAGAACAATCCCTTTGTGTGGCTGAGTCTTGCTGGGAGGTTGGGAGGCATGGTGTAAGAAGGCTCACTCAGCCCTCAGGATTCTTTGCAGTCTTCCTGTGTTTTGGGAACCTTGGTCCCAGCCACTAAAAGAATGGCCACTGAGGTTTCTTCTCTTATCTTTCCTCAACATGGCTGGGTAACTATGGTGACAGCAAAGACCTGTGGGAGGAAGAACGCCAACCTGGTGTTTTGTTCTGTCCCTGTTTTTATGCAGTGGCAAAAAGCTTTACCATCAAACAATATACCAGTCAATGTGAGCTGCAGGCAGCTCAGGGGAGGAGAAAGCGCCAATGCTTGTGACTAAAGAAGATGCTGCAAATCTCTCCAGGATTCACCCAGCTGAGAAAAGGATCAGATTCTAAAGTCACTGATAATTTTTTTCCCAAATAATCTTTGTTTATAGAACACTGTTAATTAGCTGTAACTATCTTGTATAATTATCTTTAATATAGGATGGGTATTAGGTGCTGATAAAGGCAAGAGTGGATTTTGTTAGTTTCAAGTACATTATTTAAACTAAACAGAGGTGAATATGGTCAAATCAGAAATATTGTTAACCACTGACACTGCTGTTCATGTTCCAGGTTGAAACAGAGTCAAAGTGGTCTTTCTTGGAACTTCCCATGTGCTCTGGATGCCTGGCAATTGCTTCTCCTCTGTTCCCAGAGGCACTTTCTGAAATGTGGAACATGATTTGTGAACTCTATCCTCTAATTTATTAATCAGTAAAATATTTATTGTAGAACTATAATCTTCAAGTTGTGAACAATACACAAAAAGATACAAGATACTGTCACACACACACTCACGTTACAGAGATTATAATCTGTTTGGGATGTGTAGCGTGTATGTGCAAATCTGAATCATTTAGGAAACTATGAATTGATGCTAACTTTGGCTTTGTTGGTGTAATAATTTTTACCCTTGACTCTCACCAAGACTTGAGAACATACTCATCTATTATAGACAATGATAGAAACTAAAATTTATCATATCTCTGGGAACATTCATTTTAAAATATGACTTGATATTTTTTATTTGGAAATTACAGCAGAATTAAGTTGCAGAAAGGTTGTAATGATGGGCTAAACTTAACATGGTAAACTTTTACCAATTTAAACAGGAAGGTTTGCATTCCAGAGGAGCAATGAGACTCCAAGCTTTGAGAAACCAGAGACAGTTTGTCCACTGCATCTGGAGTCAGTATCTCCAAGGCACAGCACAGTATTTCTGACATAGTCATTGCATGAACAAACCTGCCCAAGTTGCACAGCTAGTGGATGATAGGTTGTTGGTCAAATAAGTTTGTAAATATGATATATGTTTGCTCACTTATAGTTTGCATTGGATGAGAGGGACAGGCTGTAAGCAGGCAGTCTCATTATAGCCTAAGGCTTAGTTTTAAGACTAAGCTTTTCCCCACACCTTTGACTGATTGCATGATGTGGGGTGGTACACTCTTATGTGGAATCCCATTATGCCCCAGATAAGTGACTTTGTATTAGAGACTTCCTTGTCTGTATATAAGATTAAAGGTTTTAGTTTCTACAATATAAAATGGGGCAGACCGGGAGCTTGCTCTCTCTCGGTTCCTGAGATTAGCATTAGAGAGGAGAGCAGAGAAAGGCCATGTGGAGGAGGCCAGCAGAAGCAGCCAAGATTGTGAAGTGCTGAGGGAAAAGCCAGTTTGTGCAGAGTTTATGCAGGGAGAAGGAGATGGGAAACAGAGGTGAATAAGGCTGGTGAGGTAAAAAAACTTTGATTCTAGGAAACCAGATAAGTCAGTGGCTTTGGGAGTCCTGAATAGAAAGGGAAGTGTTTTCCCACTGTGTGTATTTCTTGCCCACCGGGTGCAAGCTAGGATTAAAGCTAATGACCCACCAGTTCTTGGCTCCATTGTTTGATTACTGTCTGTCTGAATTCAATGCGAACCTGAATGGGCCAGGTGGCTGTGATGGCAGCTGTGGCTACTGGCTTTACAAAAGTGCTGAGAAGATTTCACAGCAGTTGATTCTGCAGGCACAGTGAAAGAGACATTTAACATGGTGGGATGTTGGTCAAGTAAGTTTGTAAATATGATATATATGTTTGCTTGCTTATAGTTTGCATTGTGTGGGGGGATAGGTTGTAAGAAGGCAAAGTCATTATAACCTAAGGCTTAGTTTTAAGACTAAGCTTTTCCCCACACCCTTGACTGTTGCATGATGTAGGGTGGTGCACTCTTATGAGGAATCCCATTATGCCCCAGATAATTGAATTTGTATCAGAGACTTCCTTGTCTGCATATAGGATTAAAGGTTTTAGTTTCTACACTATAAAATGGAGCAGACCAGGAGCTTATACTCTCTTGCTTCCTGAGATTAGCATTAGAGAGGAGAGCAGAGAAAGACCATGTGGAGGAGAGGAGAAGCAGCCAAGATGGTGGAGTGCTGAAAGAGAAGCTAGTTTGTGCAGAGTTTGTGGAGAGAGAAGGAGATGGGGAACAGAGGTGAATAAGGCTGGTGAGATAGAAACCTTTGATTCTAGGAAACTTGGGTAAGTCAGTAGATTTGGGAGCCCCTGAATGAAAAGGGAAGTGTTTTCCCACTGTGTATATTTCTTGCCCACAAGGTGCAAGCTAGGATTAAAGCTAATGGCCCACCAGTTCTTGGCTCCATTGTTTCATTACCATCTGTCTGAATTCAATGCAAACCTGCATGGGCCAGGCAGCTGTGATGGCGGCCGTGGCTATTGGCTATACATGGGACTACCCAGGAAAAGTCACACATGGGAGGGATATTTACTTAAAGGATGGGCTTTCAGTTTCCTCCATGTGTTTTTCCATTAATGGGTTGACCTATTCTGTTTGAAACTCATTACTGGGAAAGGGCAACTCATGAGAAGTAAAAGAAAGGGAAGAGAAAGAAATATGAGTATATTTAAGGTAGGAAGTATGTCTTCTTTTTCTAAACTCTTGTTTCCACCATATGAGTATATATTATGGATATATGTGTAATATATATATATATATATATATATATATATATATATATATATAGAGAGAGAGAGAGAGAGAGAGAGAGAGAGAGAGAAAACATGCACACATATTATGTAAATAATATATATGTATATGTAATGCTTTTCCATGTTAGTGATAACCAAAAGATTTTTAAAATAATTTCTTTTTATTGATTAATGGATTTTAGAGAGTGGAAGCAAGGGGAGAGAGAGAGAAACTTCAATTTGTTGTTACACTTAGTTGTGTATTCATTGGTTGCTTCTTGTATGTGCCTTGACTGGGATCAAACCTTCAACTTTGGCATATTGGGCAGATGATGCTCTAACCATCTAAGCTGCCCAGCCAAAGCTGATAATCAAAAGATTTTGAGCACTATTTATCTATAGGAAAACTTGGTGGTTGGTCAGGAAAGAGGAAGCAGTGTAGGAAAAGCAGGGTGGAAGGAATGGCCCAACAACATGTAATTTTCATGTAACCTAGCCCAGTTATTGGTTAGGATGCCCCCAGGGAAAATGGAAGCTGATGCCAGAGATGTTCAAAGGGTGTTCAGCTCAGCTCAGGAATTTGTACTTTATGCTGAAGGACTGTTACACAGATTGGGAAAGGGGAAGCTGAGAAAGAGTGCCCAGGAGAGTGAGAAAGCAGGGAAGAAACACTACAGAAGTCAAAGGAGGGTTGACTTTCAAATAGAAGTGAGGTTGTGGTCAATAGTGTCAAATGCTCCACCCACCATAGTCAAACACAATGATAATAAATATGACAGTTGTACAGGTATTTAGAAGTTAAGAGGTCAGTGTCTTTCCCCCCCATTTTGGAGGTAACATTAAGATCCTATAATAAGAAATGCATTTCACTTGGTAACCAGCCATGCCTATAAATATATAAATGAAACAGAATTTTGTGAAACACTTTTTATTATTATCATCTGCAATGTACATTGTCATTTTATTCTTTTCAGTTCTATTTATTTTTATATTCTAGTTGAGATCCCCTAAATTAATTTCCACAGAAGAAATGGCTTTTGACCAATAATTTGGAAATGAGCACATTAGATCAAAATGTGACTATATTGGAATGAATTATATGGCAACCAAAGCAGGTTCTCTTGCAAACAAGAATCATCATCTTCTCTGATCTGTGTATCTGTTTTATATATTCTATGAGCTAGCTTTGGTTTTGCAAAGCCAAGACAATAATATTTGTATATGTATGTATAGAAGTTGAAATAAGATTTCTATTTGCTCTAGTCTCCATGTCAGACTCCAGATCTTTTCTAGAAATGTTTTAAAAACTACTCACACTAGAAACAGTAAAGTTTATTAATAAAAGTCCCTGTCTTTTCTTTTCTTTTTGAAAGAGAGAGAGAGAGGCAGAAAGGGACAGAGATGAGAAGTATCAACTCATAGTTGCGGCACCTAGTTGTTCATTGATTGCTTCTCATATGTGCCTTGATCAGGGAGCTCAAGTTGAGCCAGTGACCCCTTGGTCAAGCCAGAGACCTTGGACTCAAGCCAGCAACCATGGGATTCTGTTGATGAACCCGTGCTCAAGCTGGCAAACCTGTGCTTAAGCTGTATGAGTTCACGCTCAAACCGGTGACCTCGGGGTTTTGAACCTGGGACCTCAGCATCGCAGGTCAACGCTTTATCCACTGTGACACCACTGGTTAGGCGAAACTTCCTATCTTTAAAAACAAGGAAACAATACCTAGTCACAAATAGCTTTCAGTATTGTGTACATGGAGAGGAAGGAAAGCAGATTAGAGTGTCTAGATGGGAAGACTTCACTTTATATAATAAAAATAAAAATCAATTTCCACATTCCAAAGAAGATCATGAGTGATTTTTCTCTGTGTTATAAAAAAATAGCATTCAGATGTTACTCTCAAATTGACTACCTAAGGTAGAAATCAGAACACATTTAATAAAAATTTTGTGATGTATAACCATGTTTACTATCTTAAAAGTTAAAATGTTTAAAATAAGTGCTACATTTTAAAAATAATTACTTTCCTCCCTATTAAGAATTTTACAAAGAAAATTAGATCTTTCTTTATGCTGTTGCACACCGAGGTCATATTTAAAACTTTCTAGAATCTACATGTAGGGAAAATGTTTTAAGCAAACATCTATTTTTCCTTAAGTTTATTTAAGATAAAGTTTTGTCAAAGATACTGGGTCAATGCATTTTCTTAGTTTTTAATCCTGACAAAATATAATTATCATCATCTGACTGTACAACTTGATGGGTATAAACTTTATACTAACACCTTTGTCCTACTTTCATTAACACTTTAACAACTATAAAATATGTCTGCTTTGTCATAATACATCCTGAAAGTTCTACAGTGCATAGAAAATTAAGTTTTCAGTTTTGTCTGTAGAAAAAGTTATTCCCTAATGGTCCTCAGAATTGAGTGAAGTCCTAAAATCACATCTTGAAATAAATGAGATGAAATGTGAAAAATTAAACACTTAAGTCCTGCATAAACTCTTCCTAGACAGGATGGGGCAGGCCTGGGTTCAGGAGATCCTAGAACTCTCCTAACACTGCTTTCCACAAAACGGAAGGATTAACCAACATTTACGACTGCTTCTGAAAAACATGCCGACCAAACATATCTACTTAAGAGGCTTTGCCCAGAGAAGCCATGCACTCTGTTCTCATGAGTTTAGTCCTGCGCCTACCCAGTGACAGACAGGTTTGCTCTTGAACCCATTGAAGCCAGGTACGCTGGTGTTACTGTTACAAAGGTATTCCATCTTCTTTCTCCCCACTCCTAGATTCCATAATGAGGGGTTTTCCCCAAGCACTCTCCAACCTCTCTGCTCTTCTTCATTTCCCCCTGGGGAGGTGGAGTAATTTACAAATGGTACTGCTTGCAAGGCAAGGGCAGTGGGGCAAGCAGTAAGCAGAACTCAGCTTTGCTTCTCTCACTTGCATAGTGTGCTTAGTTCTGCTCACCCAAGGCCTTGGCTCCTGTTAAGGAAGGTAGTGCTCCTTGGGACTGGGTGGGTAACGCTAGCCCTGATTCCAACTTGTACCATTAATTTGACTAATAAATCTAAATTCCAGTCCTTTAACCTTGGCCTCTGTCATTATAAAAGTGATATTCTGACCTTAATATTTGCTCTTTTTAATTTTCCACCAGTTCAGAACCTGGTTAAGAAAAAGGGATCTTAATTATTGACTATCATGTTATAGACCTCAATAATTTTAATTATAGTCTTTAACTTAATATTACTTAAGTTGAGGAAATATGATTAGAATTATCACTTCAACTAGGTTTACTACTTTGGAAAGACTTGATAAAGGTATGTCATTTGATAAATACTATTAAGTGTGAGCATGACAACAGTGGAAGTTTGTTTAAAACTATAGAAATCTAGGATGACGTATTCATATTACTTCTCCAGTGTCTTAAAACTCTCCATTTGAACAAACTGACACTACAACTCATGTATGATGCTTTGAATGGTGTACTTTTTATAAGAAAAACACAGAATTTCAGTCAGTTTACCCAAACAAAAGGAAAGTCTTTGACCTTCATCATAAGGGAAAAACTTGCATATGTTTATATTTTAAGTCAAAACAACATGTTTAAAGTTTTTTAAAAATAATTTTCCTCTTAAACATCTTTAAAAAATATTATTTTTCATTTAAAAAATTCTACTATAGTTTTATTTTCAAAAGCTTTCAGAATCTTATGAGTCCAGGAGATCCTTTGAGAACCAGGAAAAACTCCCTTCCTCCCCTATCGTTCACATATGCCCAAAGCCATGGCTTACAGAGCCCAGGAAGCTGATCTTTGATTAAGTTCTATGAAAAACTTTCCATTTCTAGCTGTTACTTTATGGATAGATTAGTATGTGCCAATAATACAAAATAGCCCTCTGATAAAATAAATGTTATCTGAGGCCACAGAATTTGCCACCCACTTCATTCTGATTTCATCTGCCTTTATATCTAGAGGACTGCTCGAAGGTTGGCAACATACTTTTAAAACATATTTAAAGAAAATAAAATCTATTTAGAAGAAATGGTTATAATAATGCAGGATTTAGAAACCATGCCACCTGACCAATGGCTGGAGAGGATTAACCTGAGCAAGAATGACTTAAGAATGAAGAAGGGATATCCTGGATGATGGGGGGCTGACATGAAGGTGTGGGTAGTACGGTGTTGTTCCTACTGTTCAATGGAACAGTAGGAAGAAGCTGATCCCAGGCAGTGTGGGCTTTGTACAGGAATCCCTTCAGCTAAAGGGAGGAGAGGTTACTTAACTCATCAATAAGCACTTATAAAAAGCCTACTCTCTCAAGATTTTAAATTGCTTATATCTTTGATGAGGTATGAGTGTATTTTAAATTAATCTCTGATGTTCTAAAAAACTAATGCATATATCATAAATATTGCTTTCTCACATGTATAAATAAGTTATATATTATTCTCCATTAAAAAAATTACCTAAGTATTTCTATCAGAACCTTCTATAGTATGGCACTGATTTTCTTCATATTGTGCTTCTGATTTATATATCCAAAAGAATTTTTTGTTTTGCCTCTTTTTCTGGACAACCTTTAAGCATTATGATAAAACAGGTAACATTTTTCTTTAAAAATCCATCTGTCTTTTGACTTACATACTAATCTCTGTTTCTGTCTTCTCTATCTTAATTCTCACAGAAATATTCCTGGAAGGAAAAAAATAAATTTATTCATGTTTTTAATATTTTAATTTTCTGAGGGAAACTGGTTAATACCAACAATGCTTCTTCCTACTCTGTTCCTGCTTTATTTCTCTCATTTCTCTTTCATTGTCCTGCCTTCTTTGTCTATACTTGATGCCCAAAATCTTCCAAGATAACAACATAATCGTAACCAGCTACATAATTTACAGTTTGGTGTAAAATAGAAATGCAGGGTCTGTTGTTCAAAAATGATTAAGAATTTCAAGTTGGCAACAACAGAGCATTCAACCAAGTGTGGTTCCTTTGTGAGCACAGCTTGCACGCCCGTGAAGTCCTTCCCATATATACATATAGCTACAATTTGCTTAGTGCCTTGTTTTTCCTAGGCACTGGGAGAACTGTTTAACATGAATTGTTTCCCTGAATCCTCCCTGAAATGGTATCACCCTCATTTTGTGAATAAGAACACTGCGACTTCTTGGGGAGAGGTCATTTTCTAAAGTCATGTGTGCCATGAGTGGCATGGTAGGGTTAGAACCCATACTTAATGCCAAAACCCCTCACTGCAGGGAATTAAGGAAAGGGGAAAAGACATAGATAAAATGTGAGCAACTAAGATCATTACTGTCCTCAAAGTTTTAGCAACTAGCTGCTCTATATGCATCAAATCAGAGCACATAAAGGTCTAGAGAATCAAAGAAAAGTAAGATGAGGATGGTGTCTCAATCACTCAGAAAAATGAACTTGGTCTGGTAAGAATTTTGCTACTGAGGAAAAGTCAAAATCCTTCCCATCAGCACATGCTATAACCCAGGCTCTCTCCAGCTTTGCAACGGCATACTGTCTTTCTGCTGGTCCTCCTGCCCGCCTCTTTCCTCCCGGAAAGATTTGACTACTTATAAGTGCCACGTCTTCCCTCCCACAGGAAAAAAAAAGTGACTCATTGAATCTGTGGGTGGTAAGAATCTAGCAAACATCTGTCCACAAATGGAGGCTGGGTGAAATTAATCTACCCAGAGGCTGTAAGCAGTGGAGATTCAGACTCTGTCTCATGCCTGCCCTGGATCCGTAGTAAGTGGTGATCTTGGATGTTTATTTCTGCTCTTCAGTCTGAAGTCATGTTTGAATGATATTTTTTTCTATTCTTCACAGTTAAAGAATAGAAGTGTTAGTTAACCTTGTGACTGCACACATAAAACAACATCTTCCCATCAGTGTTACTAGCAATGAAGCAAATATGCATGATCTTCATCTCTTCATAATGTACTTATGAATTGTTTTGGATTTGAGAGTATGAGGGGCATTACCTCTTGCCTTCCCAGACCTCAATGACTCCCCATCCCCACACACAGATGAGTTCTCATACAAACATTCCCCTTTCCCAATCCCTTAAAACATTGCTTTGCTCAGATCTGTCTCTTGGTACTGATGGGTAGAAGATTTGCTTCACAGAAATTTGTATGTTGTGTTAAGTAGAGCCCTCAACTAAAGATATTTAACTTCTGAAGTGGGCTTTTTCACTAATAGATTGTCTGGCTTTGCACAAGCCACCTCCCTCTATGCACCTTAGTTTTCTCATCTGTAAGAAAGAGGAGAGAGATCTGGTGACCTTGAAGTTCCTTTCCAACTTTAACATTCTCTGAATTATTCTTTCAAGGATAGGTCTTCAAGATCTTTCAAGATGGCAGCCCAAGGTATCCCCTAGCAAATTCATCTGACTACAGATATGTGACAGGAATGGAGGAGAAGACTTCAGACAGCATGTACAGTTAGCAAAAATTATTGGGACAAAATATCCCAGACTATGTATGTCATCTACCTGAGTGTAACTTCGAAGGTGCAGATTTGGGGCAATAGGCAAAGATGTCACTGTGATGGTTCAGGAGAGAGATAGTTTGAGAAAGATTGAATTTCATTGGGCTGCCAACATCACACAACATAGCTGACCACTTAGGTTTTCAGGTTCAAGTGTACTATCTTCTTTAAACACATTTACTTTAATCATCCACTTTTTAAAAGTTATTTTGGGAACATTTCTAGGTGGCAAATATGCTTCTAGGTACTAGATTAGTTCAGTAAACAATACAGAGTAGAGTGTTTTCCCAGGAGGCACTTACATTCTAGAGAGAGCAGAATAAAATTCCAAGTAGGAAAAACAGAAGGACAAAAGCTTAGAGAAAGAGATCAGTTTGGCTGAGGTTTAATGAAGAAGAATGTGATGGTTACTTTTATGTTGCAACTTCCTCTGTCCATGGGTTGCCCAGATATTTGGTCAACCATTATTGAGGATGTTTCTGTGAGGGTAATTTGGAATGAGATTAAGGTTTACATCGATGACCTTTGAGTACAGTATGCTGCCTCCATAATGTGTGTGGGCTTCATCCAATCAATGAAAGACCTAACTAAAACAACAGACTGGCCTTTCTTGAACAAGAGAGAATTCCCCAGCTGCCTACTTTCAGACATTATCTGTAGGATTGACTCTTTTTTGTTCTCCAGCAGATGGCCTTTTGACTCAAAATGGAACATCGATTCTCCTGAGTCTCCTGCCTGCCAACCCACCCTGCACAGTTAAGACTTGTTGGCCTCTGTAGTGTGAGTCAATTCCATAGAATAAGTCATTTTTCTTGTATGTGTGCACATTCTGTTGGTTCTATTTCTCTGGAGAACCCTGACTAACACCAAGAGAGACAAGAAAAATGAGGTAGAGAGGTCTGCAAGGGCTTGCCAACTGGGGCTTTTGAAACATGGTTAGGAATTTGTATTTTAAGTGTAATGAGTAGGCATCAAAGGATTTTTTTGTTTTGTTTTGTTTTGTTTTGTTTTACCATGGAGATGTTAACATCTGGCTCACTGGGCTCATTCAGGCTGCTAGTTGAAGATGGACTGACAGAGACAAACCTGAGGGCCAGAAGACCAGAGAGGTATCTACTGCAAACACCCAGACAAGAGATAACGGCACGTTCAATGGTTTAAGCAGATGTATTGGAATTCATCAGAAGTTGCTGAATTCTGGAACCATGCAGGAAAGAGTGCTAGTAGGACTAATTCTTGAATTTTTTATTTATTTCTTTTTAGATTTAAAAAGCAAAGATGATTTTCTTCTGTTATAAGAGCATATAAACAGAATACATAAGTAGGTTGTGACTCTGGCCCAGAAAAATCGTGGTCATTCTTTCTGTGTAGATTGAAGAAAATGAAAGTCAAGTTTGTGCTTATCAATACCAAAACAGAGCTAAGAGTAATCGAACAGCCACTGAGTAGCCCCAGTGCCTTTGATGATACCTGTGCCTCATTTTCCTCATATGTAAAATGAAGGTGATAATAGCCCCTACCACACAAGCCTGCTATAAGTATTAGTACATGTACAGGGCTCTACATAGTGTCAGACATGCAGTGAGCATCATAAAAGTCTTAGTTGCTGCTATAATTGCTATTAATATTAGTATTATTATCATTGGTAGAAATCCAAGGCAAGTATAACTAAGACAGAATCAAAACTTCAATAGTTTCCTAAATCGAGCAAGAGTCATGTTCTGGATTCATTCTGAACACAGGTTAACAGACAGAAACTTATGGGAATGGCCCAGACTTATTTCCACCCAGTCCTATTTGTCCCAGAAATAAACAGCTCAGCAGTCAGAGCCTCCCATACACAAAGAAAACTAACAGTCAAGCAAATTCTCAAGTGGTCTAGATAAACTTTAGTCCTAGATACCTGTTTTAATTTTTAAAATAAGTTACTTAGAATGATAGTAAAATCCATTAAGGACCTATTTGTGCAATGCATATAATGACCTCATTTAATGTAATTTAGTTTAAGTAATGATGCAACAGAGTATACTTTTACGCCTGTATTAGAGATGAAGAAACTAGGCTCAGAGAAGTTAAGTAACCTGCCCAAGATCTTGTGCTAGTAAGTCAAAGATCTACAGTGTGGTTTGTTTCAAAATCTGTGCTTTGTGTGTTGAGTTGGGAAAAAATGGGAATTATGTACAAAGGGAACAAGAAACTTCATTCCTCAGTTAACAGGAAGAGAAACACCTCTGCTATGTTCCTGTAAACATGTAAAAATCGAGAAAATGAAATACATCCCCTGACCTCTGCCTCAGCGACAGCAGCAGTGGGCATAAGCCTTGGGCAGGAGCCCTCTGAGGTCAGCTCGCCCTCAAAGCTTCCCACCACCCTCCATCTCTCCCCCCTTCCCAAATAACAACAACAAAGAAAAACGAACCATCGATCACACCTCTGCTCCTCACATACACACTCAGATGCACCACTTAGCTTTCTTGGTCAGATAAGATGTCACTCTGGGGAGTAGTCAGTAGGGTGGATGGCAGTGAAACTTAGTTTCCCAGAAGTCACCTAACTCTGTGCTTTGCCCCCTCTCAGAGGGTCCTCAGTGGATACCTTCCTCTGTACAGAGCTCTTAGCAAAAGAACAAACAGAGAGCCTCGCTATGACCTAGAGGAGCTAAAGACAGCTCCCCCTTTGTGCCTTGGGAATGTTTGGTTGAACCTGGAGCTAGAGAGAAAATCAGTATTTTTTACCCCCTTCTAAATGGCTGGCAAAGGAAGATTGGAAGATGGGGATTTTAAGAAGACATGAAATCCTTTGATATGCTACTTGATGTCCTTGGGTATGTAGCTAGCAACGCGGTAGAAGAATGTGATAAGCACACATCCTGAGAAGCAGGGCCACTGGGCACTCCTGCTTGGGCTCTGGAGGGCACCAGTTCAGTCTTCACTTCTCCATTTTATTGCTCAGCTATTAAATGAACCAGAAAAATGGCCCTGGCTGGTTGACTTAGTGGTAGAGAGTTGACCTGGCATGTGGAAGTCCTGGGTTCAATTCCCAGCCAGGGAACGAAGGAGAAGCACCCATCTACTTCTCCACCCTTCCTCCTCTCTTTTCTCCCAACCTCTCTCTTTCCCTCCTGAAGCCAAGGCTGCACTGGAGCAAAATTGGCCGGGATGCTGAGGATGGCTCCATGGCCTCTGCTTCAGATGCTAGAATGGCTCAGGTTGCAGCGGATGGGCAGAGCATCACCCCCTGGTGGGCATGCTGGGTGGATCCCAGTCAGGCACATGTGGGAGTCTGTTTCTATGCCTCCCTGCTTCTCACGTCAGACAAAGACAAAAAAACAAAACAAAAAAACACCACCAGAAACAAATTGCTTTAGGGCTACCTCATCCTTGTTCTTCATCCTCCTTAGGTCCTCCCACTCAGGGTGTGACCTGCAGATCAGAAGCATGGGCACTGCCCAAGAGCTGATTAGAAATGCCGAATCTTGGACTCCACCCCAAGCCTTCTGAATCAGAATCTTCATTTGGATAAGAACACTAGATGATTCACATTTACACAAATTAAGGATTGAGGAGCATTGTCTTGGATCATAAAGGAATAAACTGGAGTCTTTTAAGGTCAGCAATAGGGTGGGTTAAGTTGCAAAAACTTTTTGCTAACTGTAGTCAGGAAGGGGTAGAAAGAAACCCCAACCCTGTTGTCCTCCACACAAGGATGTGGTGGACTGAATTATCGGTTCATCAGTAATGATTAATTTGGTCTAATTACTATCAGTGAAAAAGTATGCAGGTGAACAGAATAACAATGCTGTGTGTCCTGGCCCTGTAAAGGTGATTTGAGCCGTTGGAACCAGTGATGCAATTTAACCAGTAGAACTGAAAATGATCACCTTCCCTCTTCCCCCAGGAAACCAGCAGGAGGGTTTTCTATAGCACCGTCAATATCTTTGACCCTCTGTTCTTACACGGTTTCTGAAACATTTGTTGTGTAATGTATTTATTACCTAACAAAATGAGTTCCACTGAAAAGAAAACAGGGCAGTTTTCCACCATTCTCCCAGATGAACATACGTTTTAAGATCTGGTGGGTAGAGTGAAGAAGGTTGTTTAGAGGCTGGATAATGGGGGGAAGGGCACAGGGAGGGCCATGCTCTTCCATAAACCTAGGCAGGGTAATATTAATACATGCAAGCATCATGTATAAAACGCTTGCATGTACTTTACCTCCTCTTACTCATACAGAAGCTGCATGGGAGATATCTTTATTGATTGAACCATTTAACCAATGAAGAAAATAAGGATGGGTGAGGTGAACCAACTTGTCTAAGTTGACAAAATTAGTAAGCAATTAAGTTTGTTCTCACAACCAGGTAAATAAGCAAAGTAAGAGTATTTTCTACTGTAAAGAAAAGGGGGGGGGAGAGGAGGGGAGAGGAGGTAAAAGGGAGGATAAAAGAAAGAACAATGGGAGAGAGGGAAAGAAGGAGAAAGGAAAAAAGGAAAGATAAACGGAAAATTGCCCATTCTTAATTGCAATTTTCCAACATTTTGACTAAAAATGTTATCCCACTTGCTTTCTAAACTGACCTTTTGCAACTTAGTCCTGTTTCTTGTCATTGTGTACTTGACACACACATACACACACACACACACACACACACACAAATTGTCTCTAGTAACTTTAATTGCTAATTACATAAAGAAGGGAAACCCTGACCAGTTGGCTGAGTGGTACATTGTCGGCCTGGTGTGTGGAAGTCCTGGGTTTGATTCCCTGTCAAGGCACAGCACAAAGGAAAAGAAACCATCTGCTTCCCCACTTCCTCCTCCTCCTCCTCCTCCTCCTCCTCTTCTTCTTCTTCTCTCTCTCTCTCTCTTTCTCTTTCTTCCCTTCACATAGCCATGGCTTGAATGGCTCTAGCAAATTGGTCCCAGGTGCTGAGGATGGATGGCTCCATGACCTTGCCTCAGGTGATGAAATAGCTGGGTTGCCGATCAATGGAGCAATGGCCCCAGATGGGTAAAGCATCACCACATAGAGGGTTTGCCAAGTGGATCCTGGTCAGGGCACTAGCAAAAATCTGTCTTTCTGCCTCCCCACCTCCCACATAATAATAAAAAAAAGAAAATGAAATTTTGAATCATTTAAGTGTGTATATTTTAGCTAAACTATTATGCACACAGAATCAAAGTGTATTTCCTAAATCTCATTTCTACTACAGCTTGTATAGTAGAATTAGCCAATGTCAGGCTGTTTATCCTAAAATTTTGACGGCATTTTATCTTAACTGCTTTCAAGGTTTATGTCATCACAGTGTTAATTCAGGGTTTGGCCTGAAGAGGTTGACACACAAGTATGGAAGGAAGTATTTGAATGCCACATTTGGTGTTAAGTTGTCATGTGGTGTTCTTACAGATTCCATTGACAGGAAGAATTGAAATCATAAAACTCTAGTGTTAAGACTGGAAAAGATCTAAGAGGAGAGCTGTTTCGATCTTGACATTTCATAATGAGGAAATCATGGTCCACAGAGGGGGCCAGGGCTTGTCTAATATTCCAAACCACTTAATTAGTATTTGAGCCCAGATGTTCAGGTTACACGGTAAGAAATATAATAAGTTAACAAGCTAAAGATTTCCTTTTATTGTTGGAACATTAGCATAATCACTCTGTCCTCTTATTGTTAAACCAATCAGATTTTATTTTGTCTATTTTACCCACATGGTCAAAATAAATCATTTTCACATCACCATGCTTTATTTTTTTTCTCTCAAGAGATAATAACAATTGTACCTCGTTGGCTTCTACATCTTTTGTTTTATCTCAACTAGTTTAATTCCATAAGAATAGGGTAAGACTTACGTCCAAGACACGTTCTCATTCTACTCTTCCTACTTCTGAATAGAGCATGATGATTTATTTTTCGTCCTTAGTCCATGGAACAAAGGCTTCGGCATTGTTATTAGTCATTGGAAGTAAACCTTCACAATCCTATACGTGGTACAGTATTCGTTTTACAGAGAAGAAAACAGATTTCCTCAAGTTGTCTCTTGCCCAGAGCATCACTGTTAGAAGACAGTGGGGTCCTGACTGGAACCCAGAGCTGACTCACTGGAAACCCAGTGTCTTCCTTCTGTTCTGGGTAAATGCAAAAAAATAAAAACAAAAATAAAAAATAAATTACACCTAGATAAAGTGAATGAAGAAAGAATGAAATGAGAGGGAAAATATGCATCCTCACCCTAAATGCTAGAGTTGCACGAATCATTCTAGCAAAGCAGTCAAGGGAAAGCAAAATCTACCCGGGTTTGATATCTCAATTGTTTGCTAGAATCAGCTGGAAGGGAACAAAGCTGCCAGAGGTATCGCCCCTGTGACAGGCACTGAGCGAGACAAGAGGAGTATTGTTTTCCTAACTCCTGCTGCATCCAAGTGCCCCGAAAGAACACGGGCCCTTGTCTCCTGCCCCGTGCCACCCGGGTGAGCGGCTGGCTGCCAAGCGGATGCGTGTCTGTTTTTTAATTTAACCTTCTCCCTGGCCTCAGCCTCGGGATGGCTGCACAAACAAGGACACCGAGAGCAGCCCCACCGCGATTATTATGACTGGGAGAAATTCAGAGGATGAAGTAAAAAAAAAAAAAAAAAAAAAAACAATAGCCGTGGCAGGGACATGGGGAAGGTTTATTTCAGGATGCCGGGAGGGTTCTTATAAATAATTGAGAGAAAGAAACAGGTTAAACGGGAAATAAATGTAGCATACAAAATTATCAGCGTTACTCGACCAGGGAACTGTTTGAATACAGCCAGAATCCTTGGAACATAACCCGAGAACTCCTGTTCATAATAAGTGGCCCCTGTGACTCGAGTGTGCCAATTAAACAGTTTGTCTCTGCCTCCACCTTAATTTGGCAGACGGCTCAGTGGTAAGTCCGAGTTCTGGGATGAAAGGAAGTTGATTCTTAGCTGTGCCCTCCCCTCCCCCAGAGCTTACTCTTTGCTTAGCACAAAATGTAAATATGTCATTGTGTTGACTGGAAGTCAAATGCAAGATGCCAATTGGAACAAAATATCCAAGTCCCAGATTAATTACTTCTTGAAATGTTCTGATTTACAGTGCTTGTTTTGTATATCTGAAGAGGCACAGGGGACCGCGGAACTACCTCAGGACTGAGGAGGGAGAAGTCTAGAAACTCAATGAAGTTGCTTTTTTCCAAGATTAGATTTCTAGAAACAGCCTTGTCTGAAAACCAGATGGTGTCCACCAAGAGCTAAGATGCCATCAGTGTTCTAAATACCAAATTCAGTAGCCACTTGACATAACTTAACCTTACAAAGGTCAAGAATCACATTTCAACTTCTTTCTTTTTCTTTTTTTTGCCAAGTGTTCCTGGTTTCTATTTTTTTTGATTTGAAGGTTAGCTATGAGAAACATAAACAGCTACCAGCTTACTGGAAAATTTGGCAGATTTTCATGGAACAGTTCCACTATTAAAACAAACAAACAAACAAAAAAATTCAAAGAACTCTCCAGAACTCAGAGGTCTTTTCTCTGTACGATAAGTAATGATGTTTGTCTTATTCAAAGTGAAAGATAATAATTTCTGCCATACTGTGTGAGTACAACAGCTGCAGTGAATTCTGGCAGACAATAAGTTGAAAGCGTTTTAGCCCAGTCCCGCATTGGTAATATTGGACTGAATGTCAAGTTCTCAGGCAAGCTTCTTCCTACTTTAAAGAGATTTGGTGCCCTAGTGGGTTGGCTCAGCAGTAGAGCATCAGCCGGGCGTGTGGAAGTACCTGGTTCGATTCCCACTCAGAGCACACAGGAGAAGCGTCCATCTTCTTCTCCACCCTTCCCCTTCTCTTTTCTCTCTATCTCTCTCTTCCCCTCCCACAGCCGAGGCTTCACTAGACCAAAGTTGGCCCTGACACTGAGGACAGCTCCATGGCCTCCACCTCAGGTGCTTGAATGGTTCCAGCCACAATGGAGCAACACCCCAGATGGTAGAGCATCGACCCCTGGTGGGCATGCCTGGTGGATCCAGGTTGGGCGCATGCGGGAGTTTGTCTGACTGCCTCCCTGCTTCTAACTTTGGAAAAATACAAAAAATAAATAAATAAATTAATTAATTAATTAATTAATTAAAAAAAAATAAAGACATTTTGCTTGGAGCTGGGGTAGGGGGCGTGTGATGCAGTGGGTGGATGGCATTATATTGAGTTGTACACTTGAAATCTGTATGGTTTGGTGAACCATGTCAACCCAATAAACTTTTTAAAACAGCAAAAAATAATAAAAAAAGTAAAGGCTTAATTTTGGATATTTTTTTGGCTTAAATCTTAGAATTAGCCATTTCCCCACAGAAACTTGGTTCCATTTATTGGAAAATAGACTTGTGAAATTAAGATATGGGTGTGTCTGTACTCATTGTTACCAGGGTGTTGTTGCAGCAGGCCTCTCTGCTAACAGAACTAGGCTGTATGTGCACGTATACTAAGACACACATATACACATATCTGTGATTGTTTCTGTGTCTATCCAGTTGGGTACATGCTTAGCTAAACCTGAGTCCATGCTGTTGTCCCTGACCCCCATCCAGAGCCACGTGGTTTTCTCTGACCTTTTCTTGCTCATCTGTAACCCCCTCTCCAGCAGTGAGAAACCTGCTCCCACCATCCTTCATCCGTGTACTTGCATGTTCAACCACAGTATACATGCGAAGTATTTTCAGAATTATTAATCTATACTACCAGAAGAAAGAAACCACAAGCTAAGAACCAATGTTATTCTTAATGCTCCTAGTCAAAACACTGGTCAACTCTTTTACCCTTCACCCTCTCCTTTAAAGTATGTCATACATATGTCACACAATGAGATTTACATGTCATAGTCTGCACACCACCTTGGTCATTGTGGTGGTATTTTTTTTCTTTTAGTTTGCATACATTAAAGTTCACACTTTGTGATTTGCAGTTCTATTGGTTTGAGACAATTCTTTCTCTATTTTTGTATTTTTCTGAAGTGAGAAGCAGAGAGACAGAGAGACAGAATCCCGCATGTGTCTTACCAGAATCCACCCAGTATGCCCACTAGGGGGCGATGCTCTGCCCATCTGGGCCATTGCTCCATTGCAACCGGAGCCATTCTAGCACCTGAGGCAGATACCATGGAGCCATCCTCAGCACCCGGGCCAACTTTGATCCAATGGAACCTTGGCTGTGGGAGGGGAAGAGAGAGACAGAGAGAAAGGGGAGGGGGAAGGATGGAGAAGCAGATGGGCGGTTCTCCTGTGTGCTCTGACAGGGAATAAAACCTGGGACATACACACATGGGTCCAATGCTCTACCACTGAGCTAACCAACCAGGGTTCATTGTATCTTTTTAAAACAGATCCAAGTTTCTAAAGTGAGCCAATGCAAAGGATGGGGAGGAAACTGTACCAACTGCCCAATTTCATCCCAGCACACTCCTGCCTTCTTGCCCACCCTCTGAGTAACAGGACCCAGGAATTCTCTGTCCAAACCCACTTCCAGGTTCAGCATGGGCCTCTTCCCTGGGTCCGTTCTACTGAAACTGGGGAAAGCCAAGGTGAGGCTGTTTGCTGGGTGGAAGCAGGGGTGGGGTGGGAAGCAGGAGGCAGTAAGAGAACAAACAGTGGGTGGGGAATAGGAGCCTCCCTTATTCTCTTGCCCTGAGCCCCACAAACACATGAGGAGAAGGTCATGTGCTAAGTGCTCAAGTTATTCCCCTAATCCCGTGAGGTATCCATTTTACACTGAGGAGAAATAGCCCGCAGAGAGGTTAGGCAGACTGTCTAAGGGAACACAGCATATAAATAGTGGAAGACGCTGTTCTTTCAGGGCTGCCATGTTGCGTGTTTCTATTCATGTTGCTGTCAAGTGAGTGCACATCCCAGAGTTGGCAGGGCTGCACCAGGTAGCCGGCTGTGTGAATAGAACCAACTGCTCGTTCACACAACCTCCAATCTGCTCACTGCACTTAGCCTCATTTCTCACCTGCGACTCTGACCCTTCTCTCCTCTTGGATTTGTCCTCAGCCAGCAGCGTGGGCTCCTGAATTTACAGCATCTGTGGTACTCAGCCCGTGCACATGTGTGTACTTGAGAATCCACGTGCCTTTCAATCGTGAGGTTTAAAATGGGTGAGCTCATTCTTAGCAAGTGGCAAGTATGCCTCTCCAGGTGGGAGGGCATGACATCTCTGCCACACGCCGCTCCCTCCCGCCTTGACGCCCCCACTGAGGAGTATTTTAATAGAAGGTTAATAGAGGGCGCACAGAACTGAAAGAAAACCCTACCATCGTTATTTCACGTTTTACTGTAATAGAGGTCAGCTCTCCCGGATTCTTCCTAGTATCCATCCTTAAAATGAATTATTTAGCCTATGAAAACAAAACTACTTTATTTATGATGACAGAGAAGCTGTAAATGTGCCCCTGATCCCAGCATTGACTAATTAGATTAATTAAGCCAGCATGCATTTCGGAGCAGGCAGGAAGGTGGCGAATAACATTTGAGATGATTTATATGATGTATTCCATCAAGCTTACAGTTGATAAATAATACCACATTCATTCCATTAAGATATCGAAGTGGAAAAAGGAAACTTTATGCTTGGCTCTGGGCTGCTACCAAGTGAGCAACTGGGATTATTTACCCTGCTCAGAAACAGTGAAGGAACAAATAAACAAACAAACAAACTACAAGCCAAACCTCAAACCTAGGTTAGTCTCATCTGTTCCTTTCATTAAGCAGAGGAACACAGATGAGGTTTGAATTTTATTTAAGCTATTGCTGTGTGCTACCAGATTTTGTTAGAAGCTCCCATACAACGGTTCTTTCCTAATCAGTCTGTTTTCAGTGAGCACTCTTGGTAAATGAGTGTGAAATTGAATACAAGGTCTCTCCTTGTGCGGTCTTCAACTTGCCTAAGAGTCATTAAGAATGTTTGTATGAGTGCAAGTTCCTACGTCCTGTTCCCAGTAGGTCTGGAGGGAGCCCCGTGATCTGTATTTTTTTAAATCAACCCCTTGGATACCAATATTACCCCATACCAATAAGCTCACGTACCAAGAAATAAATCCTATCATTTGACCTGTGGCCTTTCAGGATTCTCAAGTCCATTGACTATATCAGGCCCACGTATTCTCCTAGAGTAGTCGGTGCTTCTCAATTCTTGATCAAGGGGCCACTTGCATTGGAATTTCCTAGAAGACAAGTAAAAATTCAGATACTGTGTCTCATTCAACCTACTGTATTTATATTCATAAGGATTATACAAGAGAATCTTCTTTTAAGCAAACTAGTCAGATTATTCTAATTTGTAGTTATAAACTTAAAAATAACTGTCTTAGGGGGGACAAAAAGGTAGTCTCCTTACTGTAGTTTGTTTTGTTTCAAAGACTAAGATGTACATCTTGCCTCTCTTAGGTCATTAACCTCTTTAAGAATGATCTTAGGCTAGGACAGAGGTAGTGCTGGAATGGACTGCTCCCCAAGGATACTATCTTTTGGTTTTCCAACCTTTTTAGGTTTATGCCCTAAGGATCTTTACAAAATTTCTACCATCTTGTTGAGGGCTGCTCCCAAGTTTCCTCTAGTTCACTAGAAAGGGAGTTGTTAAATGGGAATGTCCCTGAGCTACCGCTTCTGATATATAATGGTGTGTCCAGTAATGACCAGTAGCAGACATTGATATGGGAGACAGATCCCAATCCAAACTGACATCCTCCCCAGCTCAGGAAGAGAGGATAACCTCCCTATTACGGCAGAATGGCAGGCATCCCAGCGGAAGTTTTCAGAATAGAGTGACAACAGTACAACCCAGCAAAGGGACAAGCACGTTATATAGACCATGTTAGCCAAAGCAAAGCCTCCACCATAGGCATGTGATTATATTTTTACCAAGCTTTGCGCAGTCAAATGAACAGAAATAGAGAATAATCTGAAAATTGTAAGAGAAGTCTAATTATAAGATGCTATCATTTCATTCCAGATTGCATCAGCTGGGCCTAAAAGGAGAACTTTTGAATCTGGGAGGAGAAAACTTTGTTCAAGACAAGAACATGATGGCTAAAATGCTTACCCATTCCCCAGTGAAAGAAAATGGACATTGATTTCAGAATCTTTTTTATATCCTTTATAATTTTGTTTTATTCATTATTGTATAGTATTTTTTTCCTTCCATGCTGCAGATTCATGTAATTCTCAATAAATTATTTGTTATCTACAATTTTCCAAAGAAAGAAACTTACAAGTATTGACGCATATTAGGGACCTTAAATAGGTAACTCATCTCTGATGGATACAGAGAAGAATCTAGTTCCCAGAATGGACAAAACCTTATAAGCCACATTCTTCTGGAACATCTTTCTAAAGAGTGAGCTACATCTTTGCATAGTGAAAGGAATAGTATCACTCATAAAAATTTATCATAGCACACTTAAAATGCCTAAATTCATAAAGCATTTTGTTAAGATCGTTTTTATTAAGCTATCATGTCAAGATTAAACACAGTTAAGCAGTTTTTCTTTATAAAAGAAATTCCTGTTGAAAATCTGTTATTGAGTAGTCTGCCCTTCTGTAACCTCATCATAATGATGACTCTGCCTTGGACCTCAAAGTAGAAAGGCAGATTGAATCAATAACAAGTCTAGTCAAGGTGCCAATTCTAGTGTCCCCCGGTGGCCACCTCCAATCTCTGCATGGTTTTACCATAATAGATGAAGGAAGCAATGTGTAGACAATAGAGGACTTCTAACAGGGCCCACAGAACTTGGCCAGCCCAAGCAAGGTTGATACTTGGTGTGGAGGGTATGTTTCATGAAAGCTATTTTCACTCTTGGTACATTCCTTACTTATATTCTTGAGGTTGGGAAAAAGCTTCAGGACCCTGGAAAGTCCAAAGTGGATACCTGATGTCATTTCTGAGTCAGCACATAGTGGGGAAATGATATCAAAGAAGGGCCCAGAATAATGAAGGTAAATGCAATCTGGAGCTATATTAGTTTTAACTTAATGACTAGATGTGGGGTAGGTTACTAAAATTATTTCAAAATAATGTTTCTGTTTCTCTTGAGAGGAAGACCTGAATTCAACTTCAACAGCAAATTGCTTCTTTATTTTAGAAGATCCATCTTAATGAACCCTTTTAATTAATTCAAACTAAAGCTAGAAAACAAGTCAACTAGATATCTCAAAATGGAGGCAAGAGGAGGAGCCAAAGAAATACACCCTCATAGTAGTTCTAGGGTCTTTGTCTTCTAGTCACACAGTAGCCAGTTAAACCTAATTTTTCCCCATATCATTCCTTTCTATTTTCTCTCAATTTCAGATTATCCTTATATGGATGAATGTGCAAGAATGAAGGAAATCAAAGTCAAAGTCAAGTCTAGACTTTGGCTAACAATAATAATCTATATTGGTTCATTAATTATACAAACATGACTACAATCGTAACAATTTTTCTGTACATTGAAGACCGTTCTAAAAATAGAGTTGACTTTATTGTTTTAAGAAAAAGAACTGGGTTTTTCTGAAGAGCAGGACATGTCTGGGACACCTGGGCGACACAGACTCCACTGGCTTCCCCATTTTTCTTAGCTCCAGTCATGTGTGCCTTCACATGTTTGAAGACAAATAGAAACAGTAGGATGAAGAATTACCATTGTGCGCTGCCCTGCAGGGATGCCGCATAGAGAGAAGAATGTGGTGGAGCAGCGCGGTTCATGCCAGACGGTGGCACATAATTTATAAAAATGTTCTTGTTTATTTTTAAAGCAAGTGGCTTGCTTATGAAAGAGCCAAAAAATGATATAGTTTCTCTCCCTTATTAGTTTATTAATTCTTTGAAGGGATAAGCCATGCCTTCTCATTTTTTTTCTTTTGTAACACATCATATCTCGTATTTAATAAATATCTGTGGTTCAAATGAATACTATAAATAGAGGCATTGATGAACATAGGGCAGTCTACACATCTAATATAAAAAGCTGTATAACAGTCCATTTAAAGTCTCGTATATTAAGTATAACAAATGCTTGTTACAGCCTTTAAAAATTAACTGTTGTTAATATTACTAAGGCAATTAAGTCTACATCATAAATTCATCATACTGAAAGAGCTTCTCTACCCAGAAGAAAATAAAAGGTTTTTAATTCCACAAGCAAAATCTATATTTTGAAAGATTAATTTCCATCTTTTTGACATCCTTGTCACTCAAGCCAGAAAACTTGATTTAGGGGTTTCAAACACTGTCACTTATGACAAATTTCAAGCTATGGCTGTCTTTGCAAAAAATTTCAGTTGTAATCATGTTTTCCTGGCCCAGTTATAGCAGCTTTTAAATGAGAATCAGCAGCCAAGGCTCTGGCAGGTTCTAAATGTAGGAGATTGGATATTGATGTAATGTCAAAAGACTTCTATAATTAAAGGTGTTTCTTTATAACATATCCCTTTTTCCACTCATTAATTCAACAAATATTTACTGAGCACCACCTACATGCCAGATACTGCATTAGCAAAGCTTTTCTGTTCCCTGAATTGGATAACATTACCTGAATGAATGAATGAATGAATGAGAAAATGAATAAATGAATGAATAATAAGATGCCTCCCAAAACCACAGCACGGCATTGTTTCAGAATCCAGTGAGAGTGATATATGAAAGATACAAAAATCGATTTACGCAGACTTCTTTTTCCTTCTTATCCTCCACTCCTTCCAGTCTTTGGTTTTTGTTATTGTTGTTGTTTGTGTTTGTTTAGTTTAAACTTATATTATGAAGAACATAGAACATAAAAGAACTAAAGAAAACAATACAATAAACCTTCATGTACCTATCAGACATTTCCAAAAAATCACCACCCAGGGCCAGTGTCAGCCCATCTACACCCTCATCCACCACCCTGTCCTAATGTTACTTGGGAGCAATTCCCCAGCATCATATATTTTCAGTTATTCCCTGGACTTAATTATAGAAAGATTACATTTAAAACTTCAAGTTTCTGAAAGGGGGGTGGTGGTTATAAAATAGTTCAAATACATTATTAACTTGTAGGATAACCTGAAGAAGTGGATAAGAAATAGGGGAACAGCCCTCGGAGTGGCCAGCTCTGGGGACTAGAAAGAACTCTGAACTTTCCTCTTGCTCTTGTTCTTTTTCTACCACTTATTCTTGCATTTCTCTCGATATTGGCTTACTCCATCCTCAAACATATTAATGCTCTCCATCCACAGGGCACCATGACTGCAGCCCCCACCTCTGAACTGACATTCTAATAAGTCCGTGATTCTCACGAAAAGAGGTAGTCATTCCTACCAACTTTAGTCTGAAAAATCCCGGGGATTATTCTTATTGGTACAGCTTGAGTCATGTGCCTTTCGCTGGACCAATCACTGAGGTCAGCTTTGGCCACACTCACCCCCTTCCACTAGGATGAACTGGGTGGAGTACAGAAGAAAGAATGAAAACCCAAAGACCACAATCATTATAGGAAGAAAAAAGACCTCACATTTATTGAGCTTCTGGTGTATAATAGGAAGTATCATAATTTATGTAAATTAAAAACTTCCTGAAAAAGGTAAATGCGATTGTGATTTTTGAACAAAGGAGAAAAGCTCAGAAGAGTTTGGCAGTCTGCCCAGCCTTGGCTCTCCTGGTGCACCCCATTCCCATCTTCACTCAGGCTCTTTCCGAGTTATATGTGCAAAGTACATAATGGGCATACGTTGAGTAAAATGGACATTTTTTTAATTTTTAAATCTTTTAAGATTTTTTAAAATTTATTTATTCATTTTAGGACAGAGAGAGAGAAGAGGGAGGAGAAGAGCAGAAAGTATCAATTCCTATATGTGCCTTGACCAGGCAAGCCCAGGGTTTCAAACCAGGGACCTCAGCGTTCCAGGTTTATGCTTTATCCACTGTGCCATGACAGGTCCATCAAAGTGGACATTTCAAGACAGAGAAAGAAATACAAGTAGTTTCGACTGCCATGAAGCTTAGACACATAAGCTGGTATAAAATATAAAACTATATGATCTTGAGCAATTTTCTTAACTGCTCTGTGTCTCAATTTTCTGGTATGTAAATTCATGATAATAATAATATCCACGTTGGCTGCAAGGACTGAGAAAAGGAATATATGTAAATTGTCTCACAGGGTAACCAGCTTATAGTATAAAATAAGAAAATGGTTACAACAATCAGTATTATTAGTACAGCCCAGTGCCCCAGGTGAATACAAAGAGATGATTATCAAAGCAAAAAGGAACCCAAGGTCACTAGCTGTGATGAGCCGCTGTGGCTGGGAATGAAAACACCTGGCCTTGAGTACTTCTCGAAAGGTAAGATCCAAAAAATACAAAGCCGTTTGTTATTTCATGAATCACTTCAGCACTCTTTCCTCCAAATCCAGGAACTTACTGAAAGCTAAGCTGAGAAGGATAATGAGGTTACTAAGAAAGAACAAAACTGAAAAGCACAAAAAACTCACTGACCTAGAAAGTAAAATGTTTGAGTGATTTCGTCAAATTAGAGTAGATATCACTCCTATTTCTGGTCCTTGCTTGAAAGGGAAGCCAATAAAATTGCTTTGAAAGGGAAAATTGTCCAAATAAATGGTTCTACTCTTCTAAATCTGACATCTAATGATGTGACAACAGCGTCTCTATTTGCTGAAGAACCAGCAACTTGCTACTGCTGTGACAGCTGGAAAAGATTGGCGGTAAAAGTGGAAAGCAAATTCTGGATAAATACCACCTTAGGAATACAGTCAGCCCTCTAGATAAAATCTTCTCAGCCTCAATTTGCAGCTTGCCAAACGTGTTTCTTGTTTTGAAGGATACAACTTACTCTAGAAGGAAAATGTGTAGGAATGGCCCAGAGAAATGGAAGCCAATGAATGAAATGCAGAAATTCTGTACAGCTCTATTGTGAGGTTACCGGAAGCAGACAACATCTGGTTCCAGAAAGATCCAGATAGCCTGCAGAGGTCTGCCAGGTTCCTTTCCTCACTGCAAATCATCGTGCTGTCCCAGGGAGATGAGTTTCTACTGTCTCTGATCTCAGCCAGAACTGAATTCTGTATATTAACTCAGCCACCTGAACCGCGTGTGTGTGTGCGCGCACACACAGAAAGACAATTCGACAGGGGCCCTCAGGTAAAGTAGAATGTTGGCTATTTCTTGCTCCCCCTTTTTGTTACCTAACGAAGGTCCTGGTAGGAGCAGAGGCTCTGCACGGACAAGCCCTGACAAGCAAACCGCGGAGGCACCTTTCAGCAAAGAGGCAGCCTCTGTTTTCACAGTGTTGAAACTGCCAAAAAGACATCATTAGAACAAATTCACAAGCACTTGGGAGAAAGAATTCTATGTCATTCAGAATTTTATCCCCAGGCTTACTGCTCTGCCTGGAACCAAGAAAAACTCATTGAATGCAGACCGAATGGACCCTTGAAGGAAAGACATAAATATGATAAAAGAGTAAAATGTCTATACAGCCTCCGGAACTGATCAGAAGAAGCAGGCATTTTCAACACTCGTCAGTAGAACCTGCCAAAATCCGTAATGAATCTCTATTTCCCGCACCGCAGAGAGAGGCTGAAGTTGGGAACTAGAGAAAGCACAATAGCCAAAGATAGGAATTCCCCTTAAGCATCTAACGTCTTGGATTTGTGCTGAGATTTTAGAAGAACTAGGATTCTTTTATATTTATTTTTAAAAAACATGTTTTACTTACTAATTCCATCTCTGTAAAACCCTTAGGTGATGTTCAGTCAGGGAAAATTACTAAAGTCTATCCAAATCTGTGATTCCAAAGGGAGCATGTTCCTTTGAAACTCAGTAGGGTTGAGCAGGTAGGTTGATTCCACGCCAGCTTTTAGTACTTCTCACTCCATAGAGAACTTCAGTCCAAGGTACCAAGCTCCTGCATGGGTGGGAAAGCCTGGGATCACCTTCCAGTCTCTGCTGATTTTCACCCAATTTCCCACATCGCTGCTTATCTTCTTTCCTTCTTGTTTCTTCTCTGATGCCAACCAGGCTCCCCATCTCCGAGCCGAGCCCAGCAGACACTTAGCTGTGCTCACACTAGGTGGCCAGATGACTGCTTTTGCCACTCTAAGTTTTCCTTGATCTTGGCAAAATCCACTTTGTGCTGCCTAAGCTGCCTGTTCCTGTTGAGCCCAGGAGAGACCTGGAAACTGTGATGTCCGCATTTCAGATCCACATTGGCGCATGGGCCCTGCAGTGGTCAAGTGCTAGACATAACTAAATGATATCAGATTTAGCTAAAAATTGGTAAGGCCAAACAAATATGCACTTTCATGGTTTCTTTTAATGGCATTATTATTATTATTATTATTATTATTATTATTATTGCAAGAGAGAGAGGGATAGACAGGAAGGGAGAGAGATGAGAAGCATCAATTTTTCATTATGCTACCTTAGTTGTTCATTGATTGCTTTCTCATATGTGCCTTGACTGGGAGGCTCCAGCAAAGTGAGTGACCCCTTGCTCAAGCCAGTGACCTTGGATTCACGCCAGCAACTTTTGGGCTCAAGCTAACGACCATGGGATCATGTCAATTATCCCATGCTTAAGCCAGTGACCCCACACTCATGCTAGTAAACCCACGCTCAAGCCGGAGACCTTGGGGTTTTGAACCTGGGTCCTCAGCATTCCAGGCCAACTCTCTATCTACTGTGCCACTGCCTGGTCAGGCAATAATGGCATTTTTAATGATTACTTTAAAATTTTTATTATGAAAAATATCAAATAATATATAAAAGGAGAATGGGACACTGAACTCCTGTGTACCCATCAGACAGCTTCATGATTACTTTTTTAAGTTTATGGCTATAAAAATAGTTGCAAAACTATTAAATCATTTCAATGCTGCACAATTACATTTTTGACCAAAGTCATATTTCCAACCTGGCAATGTTGGCAGCGCGGCCTTTCAAGATCGTATCTTGCCTTGCTCAGTTATAATGAACCACTCCTCCGAGCAGACTCGGTCTAAACTGCTGAAGCAAATCTACCCAAGATATGAAGTGTTTGCTCCCTTTCTTAGAAAGAGAAGGTGATTGAAAAGGTCATAAAAACGGTCATTACATTCATTAGGTCAGTTCATGGAGTTAGTCTTTTTGTCTCAGATAGCAATTTGGCAGGAGAGCCTATTTATTGCCTCTGATCTGAACCATGAAAAGGAGAGGGAGGTAACACAAACCATGCCAGCCTCCCTGAATAATTAATTACACAGCCCATCCATAAGTTTATCTAAGCATTTTTGGGAAGCCATTTCTATTTCTAGTCTGTGCCAGTCCTGAGAAAACCTGGGAGAGACTGTAGAGACAAGAGAGCAGCACCGGGAGGCGGCAGGACAGATAAAGAGGCACACCCACACACATTTCACGGCCCCAGACCCAACTTGGGTTCAAAGGAATTCAAAGCTAAGCAGTGGAATTAGTGGTTCAACCAGTACGACTTTCTCTTTAGTGCTAAAGAGCTCATCACTTAAACCAATAAATCTTTACACAGAGGTGAGTATATATATATTTCTAAACTAAAGTTACCAGGAGGCATTGTATAACTCACAACACAACCTAGACAGGGGGAGATAAGTATGTCTACATGAACTCTTCCTGTTCTTAACGCCGTCACCTTAGTCTGGACACTTATCTTTATTAAGTTAAAAATGAATATTATGTGTTTGTGTGTATGTACATATAAATCAGACACCCTTGTTCCGTCGTGTTGCCTCTTTTTTTTTTAATTCTTTTTATTTATTTATTTTAGAGAGGAGACACAGAGTGAGAGAGAGAGAGAGAAAGAAAGAGAGAAAGAAATAGAGAAAGGGGGGAGGAGCTGGAAGCATCAACTCCCATATGTGCCTTGACCAGACCAGTGCAGGGTTTTGAACTGGCGACCTCAGTGTTCCCAGGTCGACGCTTTATCCACTGCGCCACCACAGGTCGGCTCGTGTTGCCTCTTGAGGTTAAAATATAGTTCTTAAGATGATGAATTTTCATCTTTAAACATGCTCATTAGTTTTTCAAGTAAAAAAACCTTCAACTCTGCCACAATAGCTAACTTGAGTCCCTTTCCTGGCCCCTTCCTTTTCTACTGTGTAATCAACTCATGTTTGTAGGGCGGGGAGAGGAGGAAAGCGTCAGGAGATGAAACTGGGTGACTATGGAGTGTTGCAGTATAATCTCAGTCCAAGGGAAACATATTCAAAGGACAGAGCATATTGCCAGTGGGTTCTGAGGGAAATCATATAAAAAGAACCAACGTTTGTGTAATCTCTGAAATCACATTTTGCATGAACTTAATCACATTAGTTAGAAAACATATTATATAAAAATACTAATAGATTCTCACTTTAAAAATAAAGTTTTATATACTTCAAATTTGTTTAAATCAGAAATTATCATTTATGCTATTGCCATTTCACATTACTTTTTGTGTGTGTGGATACATTAAAATAACTCTTTCATTGTGAGTCACGTGAGTTTCGATGAAATACAAAAGCATCTCTTGAGTCAAATGCCAAGTTTTGCATTGCTAACAGGTGCTTTTCTTCCGATGGTACTTGGTTTCCTTAGCTGATGTCCTGAATTTCTCTCCCAGCAGCCTCAGGCGACTCCTTAGCGGCCAGAGGAGTCTTGATTGTCTGTGTAGGTGCTAAGCATGGCACAATCAGCTGGGCAGAAGAGAAAACTGAGTTAGCAGGAAGGTCAGTTTCACAGCTTAATCGCAGAAGGAACTAGGACTACACTGCCTACTCCACTCCAAACCCCAAGGGGAAGAAGAACTGAGGGCTTGTGTCCCTTCATCCACCCCGGAACACTTGCTGTGACCTTTGTTATTGTCCAATGGCAGTGCACTAAAAGGCACCACTTCTCCTGTCGTGAAAGGGGGATTTGCCCACGCTGTCCTCTCTCGCCTCCTTATCCTGTAGATTTCAGCTCCTCCTGGAGAAGCTGCTCCCAGTTGGGACCATCGCTCTTCAACCTGGTCACGCATAGAACCCAGTTATAGACTACTTGTGTTGTCCATAAATTTCTTATAAATACTTTAACATAAATAGTATGTTTGTGAGTCTTGATCTTCATCTTGAGGGCATTTAACTCATAGTTGAAGACCCTTAATCTAAAATACACACTCAAGATGTAGTTAGAATTTATATATATATATATATATATATATATATATATATATATATATATATATACACACACACACACACACACACACACATTTCAGAGGCAGCCACACAAAAGGTTTACTTTTATTTTTATTTTTAATACACCAGAGGGTTTGAAAATTGCATTTTGAATTCTTTTCATTGGTTTAATGAGTGGCATTTTAAAAATGTGAATTGGCTAGAAATCTCATACAAGCTCTCTTGCTTCTGCAGAAATAGGGTAAAGAACTGAGCAAATTCAGTAATTTGGAAGTCACCCTTCTTCGGAAGGGTGCCTTAGGCTGAGGAGTCCATCTGGTTCTAGAGCCAGATGCTTACAAAGGTGGTTGACACCTGAATCTTGATGCTGGAATATGAACTTACAATAGAGCATCTAAAAGCCTTGCTGGTCAAGGTGTGGTCTGGGGACAGCAAGAAAATCAGCCACGCCTGAGAGCTGGCTGGAAATGCAGGCTTCATGATCCCACCCCAGGCTCACTGCATGTTGGCAATCAAAAAGCACTGCCCACATTTAAGGACTGTAGGCTGGGACTTCATCAAGCTATAGACCAGGGTATGTAGATGCATTTATTTTTTTCCATTTGGGTGCGAGCTTACTGATAATCATTTGTGTGACAGAAGTCCATGTGAGGCTTACTGTCATTGAAACTGACCCCTGGTTATCAGGTGGTGAAGGGGAAGAACTGCGGACCTAGACAACATTCAATTCTGGAGGCCTGCCTTTACCTACCATAAATAACCTTACTGCTGTGAACTATCAAATTGGCATGGGTCAGTTTGTAGCTCTTTCTTTTTTCAGCCTGTCTCAATTTGTGATCACTCACTGTGTGATTATTTAGTTAATGTGTGTCTCTTATTATACCGTGGGCTCTGAAAGGTGGAAACAGGTTTTATTTTTTTCTCCCTTCCGCCTCTAGCCAAGTCTCTAGGACTTATGCACACTCAATAAATATTTGTTGACTGAATATTGTTGAAGGAAGGGAATGTTGCTGATTTTCTGAGCAGGCATGGAAAATAACTTTAAGTTTATGGGCTTTAGAACTTTGAACTGACTCATGGGTGCTGAATCAATAACTTCATTGTGATTTTCTCCTCTCACATTCACACAAACAATTTTCAAATTCCTATCGTGTTCTCCTCTGGTGCCGCTACAGTGACACTCAGGGTTTGGGGAATTGGTTCTAAAAGCTTTTTCTTTTTCTCTTTGCTTACCATTTTTTTGAATGAAGCATGTGAACCAGCTATGTACAAGTTCAATACTCACGGAATGCATAATCACAGTGTTCAAAGAAATACTGACAAATGATTTTTTGACTCCAGCACATTGTTCTGGGCTCAGAGTGGCAGACGGCCGTTTTACCAGAGGGAGGACAGTCACCAGGGGGGAATCACGAATGCCTTCTTCCAGCTCCAGTCTTGTGAATAGAAAATCTCATCAGAAATACAGAATCGATTTCAGCTTATTTTATGCACATTTACTCTATTGAGGCAGCTTGTGAAGAAAAACTTTTGAAAACAAGATTCTGCAGGCTTTTTATGGCACTGCTGTGATAGACAGCAGATGTGCATACTTAAAATATTTAATGATGGGGCAAAAATATAAAACTAATTACCTTGGTGAGAAAAGAAAAAGTCAGACAGGTAATTTATTAAAAACTATTTTGGAAAATTGTTCCTTGAAACATTTCTGAATAAGAGCAATTGATCTATCTAATAATGGAAATTGGAACTACATCAAAATATTGCCAAATTAGGATTTATGTTGAGCTCCAATCCAAACAATGGATGAAATAAATTGCACCTATAATACACAATTGCTTGCTCATGGCAGTTTCAGGCTACAAGAATCACTTGGCAGCTCGTGTTTGCAATTTCTAATACCTTATATGAGAGCTATTTAAGGTGCGTCAAATACCTGTAGCACTCTAGCCATGCCTGCAAAGGATATTTTTTTAACAAAAGAGTCCTGTGGTTCATAGGGTATGATGGTTAATTTTTATGTGTGTTCTTAACTAGGTCATGTGACAAGGTGTCCAGACATTTGGTTAAATATTATTCTGGGCCTGTCTGTGAGGGTGTTTTGGGGTGAGATTAACACTTGACTTGACAGACTGAGCAAAGCAGGTTCTCCTCCCTACTACAGATTGGTCACTTCAGTCAATTGAAAACCTAAATAGAAGAAAAGGACTGAGAGGGAACTTGACCTGCCTTTGTAGTGGAGATGGCACGTTGCCTTCTCCTGACCTCAGCTGTAGCATATACCAGCAGCAATCAAAGTTCCCAGACCTTTGGACAAACTGGGACTATGCCACCTACTCTCCTAGGTCTCCAGCCTGCACACCATGAATCAGGGGACTTCTCAGCCTGGATAACTGTGTGAGTTAATTTCTTATTCATTCTCCCTCTCAATAAATAAATGGATACATATAGATCTATAAATACTGCTCTACACATAGATATTACACAATATATCTATATACTAATATATATTATATATATCTACATATAAATACCATATTTTTCCGTGTATAAGACACATCCTCTTTTGAAAAATTTAGGTTCTACAAACTGGGTGTGTCTTATACAGTGGTTGTAGTTTGTTTTATTTTTACTTGCATTTAAGAAATGTGGCATTTCAAATGCCATAGATGGAACTGAGGATGAAGCAGTATATGAAGACAGCGATCTGTCATCAGACACAGATGAGGGCAAGCTAATGGATGGGAGTTTTGACAGTGATGAGGAGTTGTATGAATTTTATGATGAATAAAACTTGAGTTCAATAATTTTATGTAATAGATTATTTTTTCAAATTTAGGGCTCCAAAATTAAGGTGCCTCTTATACATGGGATTGTCTTATACATGGGGAAATGTGGTATATGTTATACATAGTATATTTATAGTATATTACATTATAATAATATCTAATTTATGTACATAAAAGCTCTATATAGCAAGATAGATATCATCAGAGTCCTATTGTTATATATATATATATATATATATATATATATATATATATATATTTTATATGTATATACATATACTATTGGTTCAGTGTCTTTACATATGGTTTATTACAAGATAGTTCTTACATAGGGATACTTCATCATTATCCTATTTTTAAGATTAGAGATTTTTTCCCCTGTTTTCAAAATCACGGGTACAAGGAAAGCACAGTAATATTATGTGGATGAAGTGACCGAAATAGTTAAGTAATGTTGTATTCTTAAAACATAACATTTTGCTTAGACTTTCAACTCCGCATAGGGAACTTACCATGTGAAATTATAAGGCTATAAGATTTTATCGCTTAGAGCTATTTGTGCACCTAGATTCCTAAAACGAAAAGGCAGGGATTTTATCACCCTGCTCCTATAACTCAAAACTCTTGAATAGATTGATTTTTTAGAGTGAATGAGACCATATATAGGCAATTGAAGCCCCAAAGCTTGTGGTTTTAATAAAGAACGAGAAGAACAAGAGGATGACAATGGCAAAGGTTTTGCCCGGTGCTAGGTGTGTGCTCTTCTTCTGAGGGAGAGAGGCCTGTAACACAGCGGTTGATTTAGACTAAGAACAGGGAAAGAAAGCAAAGTTAAAAGGTAGGAAGCAGGGAGGGAGCTTTCAGCTCCCGACAGCCCAGGACTTTCTTAAGGTGGAGGTGGTTCCCAGTATAGTTCACCTTTAGGATGTAAGAGACTGTTTGTGTCTCCATTCCTTAAATTCGTTATTTTCTGAGCTTGCAGATGCTATAAACAAAGGAAGGACACTAGTCCTCCCCCAGTCTTAGCTGCCCATATAGGAAAACAGTTTAGATGGTCCCCTGCTTTGTGAATGAATGTGCACACAGAGATTCACAGCCACACTGACTGAAGAACAGGAACAGAAGCTGGACTCACTCTTCTCCTACCTGCTCATTTCCTGTCTCTCCTTCCCAGGAACACACCCCTGCTCTGTTGGGTTATTGCAAATAAGTGCCTCAGAACCTTCACATAAAATCTGCACTCCGTAACGTTATCTTCAGGGCAGCAGAGTAGCCTTACAGAAAGAAGAGCTAGGTTCTAATCTCAACCGTAGAACTTAAACAGTTATTTTGATAAATATTTGTGCAATCTTTTATGTGCAAGACATTGACAAAAAAGATCAAGCTTGCAAAAAAACCTTAATAGCAAAGACTACAAGAAGATTAAAGGAGAGAAATTGCAAGGAAATAATTACGACCCGGGGAGATATTTTCAGGTACACCTTAGAGCGCAGGCAGCATTAAGAAGAAAGTAATCCTTTCTGCTTGAGTCAAGAAAGAAGCCTGACCTGCGGTGGTAGCACAGTGGATAAAGCATCAACCTAAAGTGCTGAGGTTGCCGGTTCGAAACCCTGGGCTTGCCTGGTCAAGGCACATGTGAGAAGCAACTACAAGTTGATCAACTACAAGTTAGCGCTGCCTGCTCTGGCCTGCACCCTTCTCTCTCGCTCTCTCTCTCTCCTCTCTCTAAAATGAATAAATAAAAAATCTTAAATAAAACAAAAGAGGAAAGAAGATACAACTGAAAAGGGATGTCAGCGACAGTTTCTTTAAGCCGTGCACTGTGCCCTGAAGCTGACATGTGGCCTCTACAATACTTGCTGTTCAAGCCCCCTACCTCCTACACCAGTGATGGGCAATCTTTTGAGCTTGGTGTGTCAAAATTGGCCAAAAAACCGAGCATAACTCGGGTGGTGTGTCACTTTGAGAAAAACGGCCTAATCGGAAGTCCCAGAACTAGACGCTCTGTGCCGGAGTTCTGTTGTTTAGGCCTCCAGACCTCCGGCACAGAGTGTCTACACTACAGCAAATGTTTTACCCTTGGCTACTGCACCTGGCTGTGCAGGAGCCAAGGATGAAACGTCCTTCTCGGCATGCGGCCCCATACTTCTCTGGTATGTGGCCGCATGCAGCCATGTGTCATCAAAAATGGCTACGCGTGTCAGTGCTGACACGCATGTCATAGGTTCCTCATCACGGTCCTACACTCTGCAGGATTTCTCTCTTCCCCACAGACTTCCAGTCCTGAGCTTTTTTTTTTCCTTTCCTTCCATAGTTTTCTTTCTCTTCAAATGTCAGCATTAATTGTGCGTACCATCTCTAAGGTTATTTTTTTTAATTTATTTTATTTTTATTTTATTCATTTTAGAGAGGAAAACACAGAGTGAGAGAGAGAGAGAGAGAGAGAGAGAGAGAGAGAGAAAGGGGGGAGGAGCTAGAAGCATCAACTCCCATATGTGCCTTGACCGAACCAGTGCAGGGTTTTGAACTGGCGACTTCAGTGTTCCCAGGTCGACGCTTTAAACACTGAGCCACCACAGGTCAGGCTCAAAGGTTATTAATTGTATGTCTTTTCTTAAATGTTGGCCTGTTTTCTTACACAGTCACATGTATATCATTTTACGGAAAAGCAAAAGGGAATCAAACTGTGCAAGTACAAACTTTACTTTAAATCATTTTAAAGCAATTTTGCTGCCGTCTTTACTTCGCTTGGTCCTCCCGTTTTCTAAGATTCCCCTAATTACACAACAAATTCCTATTCTTAGGCAGTCCTCATGATTACTTAATCATGCATACATACACACACACACACTCGTATGGATATCTATATGTTTTTTCCTCGTTGTTTTATAAAAATAAGATTATATTATGCACACTTAACTGTATTTTGTTTTTCTCATTCAAAAGTTCTCATCTGAACTCCTCTATGTCTTCTACTAGAGCTCCAATTCATTCTTTTTAATAATGTATAATACTCCATAGGGTGGATACAAAATGATTTTGTCAATCATTCTCATAAAAACAAGAACTTTGCCTCCAGATTTTTACTGCAGTAAATGCATGTCCCTGTATCCTTGGGTATTTTACTTTGCTGGCATACATTCCTAGCAATGGAATTTTTCAGTAGGTAGGCCCATGCATACACCACACATACACACAGACACACACACATCCTTCATTTTAATAAATATTGTCAAGCAGGTTGCTTTCAAAAAACTGTTTTAATTCACACCATCAATGTGTGAGAAAATACTTTCTGTATCTCTGTTAGTAGCAGATGTTTATAATTTTTTCAATCTTTAGGAATTGCTTTCTGCTTTTATTGGACCCTACTTAAACTTTGAATATGTAAAACATTCACTTGATTCCAAAGTCAAAACTGTATCACTGGTTACATTCAGAGAAGCCACATTCCTGTCATTGTCCTCCCCATTCTATGGCTTTTCTCTTCTATAGGTAATTGTTTTTATTTTTAGTTAATTCTCTAGTAATTTTTTCAAATATATTTATTTACATTTCAAATATATTTATTTACATTTATTTACAAATATATTTATATTTACATTTATATTTACACAAGAGGCAGCATATCACTTATGTTTTTATGTGTTTAGCTCTTTCCCCTTAAATTATATCCTGGTTCCCAAGCCACATGGGTCTATAAAACCCTTCCTTATCACTTTCTGAGAGTTACACAATACTAGATTGTATGGACGCACCAGAGCTTATTCAACCAGCCTCCAACTGATGAACACGGGGTTGATTTCAATCTTTTGCTACTATAAAAAATGTCACAGAGAATAATCATGGGCATAAGTCATTTCATATTTTTCTGTTACATTTTTAGATGAGATTCTTAGGAGTGAAATTGCTCAGAAAAAGACAAATGTATATATAAGTTGTCTAAATATTACCAAATGCCCCTCCATAGGGGTAGTACAACATTGCATTCCCACAAAATATATGAGAGTGCTCGTTTCCCACAGCCTTGCCAAAATTCTGTATTTTCCAATTTTACATATTTGTAAAACTGACACATGAGAAATAAAACAGTATAATTCAATCTGTATTCCTCTTACTGAGTGAGATTAATGATCTTTTCATATGTTTAAAGGTAACTTAAGTTACTCTTTGGTGAATTACTTGTTCATTTATTTTGTCCATTTTTCTTTTGGGTTATTGGTTTTTTCCTCCTCAATGTTAGTAGCTATTTATATTTTAGTAACAATAGCTCTTTGTATAAATTAAAACTTTTTAGATTATTTTATTACTTTCCATGTGGTGATTTTTTTTTTTTAGTAATTGAACCTAATTATTTGAAATTGTTTATGGATTTTGACACACAGTGGGTAAGCATCCCTACCTCCAATTTTTAAAAGAATCATTCATTCTTTCTAGAGTTGTAGGCTTTGAATTTTTACATTTAGCTCTCCAGTCATTTTGAAATTTATCCTGGTATATGGAGTGAGGTACAGATTTAATTGTATCTTTTTCAAATGTCTTAACACCATTAATTAGAAAGTCCAACTTTTCCCTATAGATATGTAATACTCAATGTCCATGTTCGTTGGGGTAAATTCTGTGTAATATTCCATTTGTCTATGCATGCACCAATGTCACACTCACATGAAAGGTGTATACATATAAGATTATTTGACAGAGTAAGTCACCACCCCACCACTAATACTCCTTCTTCTCTGGATTTTTCTGCCTATGTTTGCTTGTTTGTTTTTTCATGTAAAATTTTAAATCAACTTGTAACATCATTACAATTTTCTAACTACTTTTATTGAGATTGTGTTAAATTTGTAAAATAGATTAAGAAGAATTAATATATTTATGATACTAAGTTTCCTTATCTAAGAACATCAGAAATTTTTCCAGTTGTTTAAATCTAACATTAGATCTTTTAATGACATTTTAAAGTTTTCTCATTTAACTTTTGTACATTTCTAAAGTTTATGACAAGGTATTTCATTTTCTTTGCTATAATTTTAGTTGAGACTTTTCTTTCATTACATCATCTAACTTTTATATGTAAGAGCTCGATTAATTTCTGTGAATTACCTTAACACCTGCTTTTCTTCCTTTTACATCTTTTGTTTGTAATATATAGTTCTCCCACAATTCTTTTAAGTTTTCCAGATAAATAATTTCAAAAAGTTATTCTAATTCTTATGCCTCTAATTTTCTTTTCATCTATTTTTTTTTTGCTTTGTATTCCTAAAATCATGTTAAATTGTATTTTCTATATTAAATATTCTTAAAGTGCATTTTATTTTTATTTTTTTGGCAGAGAGAGAGTCAGAAAGAGGGACAGACAGGGATAGACAGATGGGAATGGAGAGAGATGAGAAGCATCAATCATTAGCTTTTCGTTGCGACACCTTAGTTGTTCATTGATTGCTTTCTCATATGTGCCTTGACCACGGACCTTCAGCAGAAGGAGCTTTTGCTCGAACCAGATGAACCCGCGCTCGAGCTGGCGACCTCAGGGTCTCAAACCTGGGTCTTCCGCATCCCAGTTCGACGCTCTATCCACTGCGCCACCGCCTGGTCAAGCTATATTAGATATTCTTATATTGTTCCTCCTTTCAGCAAGAATGCCTCTAATGTGTTTCCATTCAGAGGCAGGTTTTAGACATTATACATATGTATATGTATTTACCATACAAAAGTATCTAGGATATTTAATTTATTGCTTTTATCAGAAATGAGTGTTGAGGGCCTGACCTGTGGTGGCGCAGTGGATAAAGCATCAACCTGGGAACACTGAGGTCGCCAGTTCAAAACCCTGCACTGGTCCGGTCAAGGCACATATGGGAGTTGATGCTTCCAGCTCCTCCCCCCTTTCTCTCTTTCTCTCTCTCTCTCTCACTCTGTGTCTCCTCTCTAAAATGAATAAAATAAAAATAAAGTAAATTAAAAAAAAAAAGAAATGGGTGTTGAATGTTGTGAAGTGTCTTTTAAAAACCTATGGAAATAATCCTGATTTTTCTCTTAGATATAGTAATATGATGAGTTGTTTAGATTTTTAATATTCTATTCATAGATTATTTATAGATATTTTAATATTAAAATAAACCATACTTTGCAATAATGTATTGTTTTTAGGTGCTGTTGGAATCTATGTGTTTATGTTTTTAAAAGATTTTTGCTTTGATTCCTCTTATATGTAAGATTTATATATGATTTTCTTTTTGTGCAATCTTTGTCAAGTGTTGATCTATGTGTACTTGTTTCTTAAAACAAATTTGGAAGTTTTTCTCCTTCCTTTTTTTCCTAAGAAAATGTTTGTTTATATATTCTATCTGTACTGAGGTCATTTGAGGTAGATTATATTTTACTGTAAAGTTACCCTTTCAGCCTAAGGTTTTGAATTGATTCCTATAGAGTTTTACAAATAATGTCTTATAATTTTCTTTCCTTTCTTTTTCTGTTAATTTTATAATTTTAGTTCTCTTGACATTTCTTACTTTGCATTATTTCTGAATTTCTTTGTTAGCTGTTTTATTATTTTATTTTTTGCCTGTATTTTTGCCACTATTTTCATTTATTTATACTTGCTTGAGTACATTTATTCTTTTAATATTTTAGGCCACAATTTTATATTTGAATACTGGCTATGTCCTCCATTACAATTCATCTCTGCATCATATTTTTGGAAACACATATTTTTAAGCTCCAGAAAGCTATTGGCTGCATTAACATCTACTGATATACTATTACTATTTTTTGTGTTTGCAAATTGTATCTTAAGCAGGTCTTTTATATTTGGCATGTACATTTATTTTTTATTATTAAATAACAAGTTACCACAAACTTAGCTGAAAACAGTAAATTCAATAGAGTTCAATGGAGTTCCACCTAAGGGTACTACAGGGCTGAAATCAAGGTGTCGGCCAGCCTGGATCTTACCTGTTGGCTCTGGGAAAGAATGTGCTTCCCCATGCATTTAAACGGAAGGAATCCAGTCCCTTGCAGTTGGAGAAATGAGAGCAACACTTTCCTGCTGACTGTCAACTGGGGGCCTCTTGTAGCTCCTCAGGGCCACCTCCCTTCAAATCAACAGTGGAACGGGCAATCCTCTTCATGCTATGGATCTTTCTGCTTTCCTCTTCTGCTTATAAGGGCTCGTGAGGCTAGGTTAGGCTCACTTTTAATCTATTTTAAAGTCAAGTGTGCCATATGACATAATATAATCGGAGCTGATGTCTCATCACATTCACAAGTTCCAGGGATCAAAGTGGGACATATTTGAGGGAAGGAGATGGCATATTAGAAATTCTACTTATGACAGTCCATGTTCCGGCCCCCAGAGAGTCACAAGGATCCCTAGTGCAAAATATATTCATACCCTCACGAGATTTCCAAGGGTCTCATCCTATTACTGGATCAACTCAAAATCCAAAACTCTCATCAGCTCAAAAGTCCAACATCTCATCAGAAGACCAAGATAATAATTTTTAAAAAGTGCTGCTGAACCCCTGACCACAATGTCCCTCTGTCTGTGGATCTATGTAATTCAAGAATCAGGTTATTTTTTCATAACCTACCACCGTGGGACATGTATAAGATAAGAGATATAGACATTCTGATTCTAAAAGGGGTGAAATGGGAAATAAAAAGTAGTCCATGTTGAAATTCAGTTGATCAAATTTCCTTAGATGTCTAGGTTTCTTTCTTTCTTCTTCTTTTTTTAATTTTATTTAATGATTGATTTTAGCAAGGGAGGAAGGGAGAAAGAGAGAGAGCCTGGAACATAGATCTATCTGCTCCTGTCTGTGCCCTGACTGAGGATCAAGCTGGCAACCTCTGCATTTCAGGGCAATGATGTAACCAACCAAGCTATCCAGTCATGGTGGGTGTCCAGGTTTCTGTGGCTCTCATCCCAAATCTCTGTGCTCTGGGTTTCACCCTTTGTGTTCCTAGCTCTGCCTTTGGACTCATCCTTTCTTTTCCATAAAAATGGTAGCATATAAATTCATTTGAATAGTTTTTTCAGAGTATTGCTTGTCAGGGGACTGTTGATTGAAGAACCTTTGTAATCTCTGTATGCCTTTTGGTCCAACCCCACAAGGTTTGTGCTGACATGAACTTCTCCAGAGACTCATGGGCATGGATTCTATGCATGCTCGTGCAATTAGAGGAAGAGCTGTCTACACGTCTCGTGAATAATCTTTTCTCTATTTTTAGCCTGTGCTGAGATGCTGAGAGACAGTGCCCTTACTCTTCCTGGGGCATTTGTGTGAGATTTCTGACCCTGAACCTTCTGCTAGTGAGCACTCTGACTTTTCCATCTTTCAGAGTTTGAGTAAAAGGTTTCAGTGAAATGTGACACAACAACATGCTCGACTTTCCCTTATGCCATGCTTTCAGAAGCAATTTCTTAATTTTAGCATCATTTGCCATCTGGAAAAACTAAAAAGTTGTCCACATCATTAAGTACTGGTTCCTCAAGTCACATGTCAGGGAAAGTTCACAAGGCTAACAAAAATTTTAAACTGTTCAGCTTTAGAAAATATATAAACCAGTGATTCTCAACTGGAGAGCATTTTATCCACCAGACAGAGGCAGATAAAGGTCGGTTGAGGCCCCAGGTGTAGAAGAAAATATTGGGCCCCTTACATTAGAAAAACGTGTGAAGTTGGGGTATTGCGAGGCCCTTCAGAAGTCAGGGCAGAGGGCTTGCCCGGTGCGCCTGCTGTTAAATCCGCCTCTGCCGCCCGAGAATGTTTGGCAGTGCCTGATAAAGTCTTGTTTTTCACAGAAAAAAAGAAGGAGGAATGGGTACTGGAGGAATTAGTAGCTAGAGGGCAGGCGTACTACTAAACATTCTACAAGGTATTAAAAAATAACTCTCTTTTCCCAACAATGAATTATCTGGTCTTAAATGTCGGTATTGCCGAAGTCGAGAAACTCTGCGAATAAATAAACCCTTTTATTTTAAAGATGAAAGTCCCTAGACTCAGAGGGGTAAATAGTCACCCCAAGTCTCAAGCTCTATTGTAACTGAGTCAGAATTACAACCTACTATCTGTTCTTCTTTGTGTTACACTGTGCTTCTCGGTGATTTTATATCTACAGTTCCCTCATTCAACATTTGACATATGGACAGGACACTCATTTTTTAATACATTTTAAAAATCTTTTTCCTAATTAAGGAATTGATTAAATATAAAATATTTCTTTTTGTAACATATTTCAAAATTAAGAATAATGGTGGGGAAATAAAAGAATAGTAATAGATAATTATTTCTCATCACAGAGGGAATAACACTCCTGGAATTCTTCTTCCAATGTGTATGAAGAGGAGGACAGAGATTCTTAGTCGTTGATTGGCTTTTCTATTTTGTCACTTCTTTCCTTACACTTTATTTTACCAAGCTAGACAATCCACGCTGACAATTACAGGGGTTTGGAAAATCCAACAGTTCTGTATATTCAGACAAAACATCGATCTGGAAACCAAAGGACCTTCTAATTTTTTAAATTATCATCTCTTTTTCACCAAAACACATTATTCTCAAAAGCTAGAAGGTTAAATATTTCAACCTGGGAAATAATGATAAATGGGCTTCACATCATCTCTTTGAAGCATTTTCTGGGCGCTGTAGGTAGTTAAGTTTTGTTTTTCCCTAATACCAGTTGCACCTCAACAGGCATCCTGGCACTGAGTTTTGTAGAAAGAGAAGTGTTAGAAAAGAGACAAACTGTTAGTGATTAAGCCCTTTCCACCACAACTCTGGCTTTTGAAGAAATCTTGATATTTATAATCCAACTAAAATGGATGGTGTATCAGCCCTGAAGATCAGGCTATACCAGATATTGAATGTAGCTGAGATATGCAATTAACACACCCCATGGAGAATAATTAGAATCTTAACCAGCTCAATTCGCATTATAATTTTTTAAAATTATGCATGTCTTTCTCAACAATCAGAACACTCTAGAAAAGCACAAGAATTACCCCACTTCTTATTTCTCTTTAAAGCACTGTAGTGAATGCTCTAAAAAGAGGCCCCTCCAGCAGTAATAGACTTAGCCATTCACTCACCTGTGAGATTCTGTGTTGAAAGATAACCCTCAGCCATCAGCCTTCTGCTTTGCTCGAGGTAACAACTGCTTTCAACAGCAGCCCACATCCAGTGCCTGCTCTGCACAGTTAAAAATACCCAGTTTGTTCAGTTAGACGATTCTAAAGGGCCATCACTGTCTCTCCAGAGCCCTACGAGAAGTCATCTGAGATCTTCAATGACACTGTTCAACTTCCCCCATTGCCTGATACTGCCTCCTTCTCTTCCATGCCATAGGTACCACCCCAGGAACAAGCCCTAGTAGACATCCTCAGTGCTAACTTCCCTCTTAGTGTTTGCTTCCTGAGGAACCCAAGCTGGGAAAGTACACTTAGAAAGTCATATGTGTTCTATAGTTTTTCATCAATACTGACTCCAATGCACCTTGGCAAGTCATTCTAATACAGTGAATAATTTTGTCCCTTTAGTATAGATGTTTCCATGATAAACAAAATAAAAATCATCAGGTGTTTCTTCCCCGTAAGCAGTGAATTGTGATTGCTCAGACTCTGGCATTGACTCCATGGTGGTTAAGCTCTTTGGCTATAGTTCTAACCTTCACCAAGCTATCATTTTCCAAGCTTTCAAGGGAGAATAAGAAGAGTACCTACTTTATAGGATTTAGGAGCTAAAAAAATGAGATAGAATATCTAAGTACAGAACACAGAAAAAGTCCTCAGTACGTGTTTACTTGACTTTTTCAGATATCTTTTCCTGCTTGGCAAGGGCTGATTTATACACTCTGCCCATCTGTGGTCTCAGCTACTCCAAAACAAAATACCTGCTACCACACCACTGGTATTATATGACACTCAGCAGCGTCCTTTGATAAAAGGATCTTCCAGTAGCTCGAACTACTTCCTCTCCGAGTACAATATTTATCATTCAATTTTATAAGCTTGTCTACTAGAACGTGTTTTGTTTTCTAGTTTGTTTTGCTTTTCTTTTTCCTTACAGAAGAAAAATCTTGAATGACCTTTTCTCAATCTTTCAGAGATAAAATTTGTCCATTGATTGTTGGAAAGCATTATCTTACCATCGTTCTGAAAAAATATATATATTGATAAGCTTTCTAGTGTGTTGACTATACTTCAGAATGATTTGAAAATCTGAAACCACTATTTGATAAAGTTTTGTATCAGGCAGAGTGTTGAAATCTTAAGAGAAAATCAAAGCTTGGTCCAACAAAATCAGACTTCAGACATCCATTGTTCTTCTTTGCACTTTTCTTCTACAGCTCGTGAAAATTCAGCACATTTAAAAATTTAGTTTTCTCAGCAGATGCAGCGTCACATTCTGTTTTCGTATCTCAGCCCTGCTCACTATTTACACTGACGATGTGATTCGAAGTTGTGGTACTTGCTTTACTATTTTCATCACTACTTTCATGCTTCTGTTAACAACTTCTGAGCCACTGATCCATTTCTGTGAATCAAGAATATAACACCTTAGCAAAGTAAGAGCTAAATGTGAAAATCCAACAAATGTCAACAAAAATATGCAAAGGAGGTGAGAGTACATTAGTCGAGATAAACTAAACCCTGTTTACTGAAAGAAATGTCAAGGAGAAAAGGGCCACCACAGCCCCTGCAGAACAAGCAGAGTCTATCGGAATGCAAGCAATAATCGTACCTTTCAAATTCAGCACTATTTGCAAATAAATCATTTCTTTGCAATTCCCTCTGAAACCCTCAAACTGCCTGCAAGCCAGGTGGTGGCCAGCTAGAACCATAGAAACCAAGAAACCACACTCTAAGATGCAATTGTTCTATCTACTGCTGCTCCTGTGTGACTCCCCAGGCAAAAGTACAGGTGTCCATCTGGCCCAAAGTCAGGTGTTCAAGCACTAGATCAGATGCACTCTTCTGAGTTACAGTAAAAACTCAATGTTCTGTTGAATTTTCTTATGTGGCTTAAAAATACTCAGTTCTACACAAGACGGAACATCAGGCATTGACCAATATTTGCCTCAGTTAGTTTGGCTTGTTAAGTGGGTCAAAGATTTTTCTTTGTATTCCTGAGTTGTTCTCAGAATATATGCCATGAGAATTAGCCTAAAATTTAGCTATACTTGAAATTAGGGTTACCTGGGCTAATGCCTCTTACACACCAGGAATTCTGAATTCTAACCCTTATTCTGCAAATCACTTAGGGTAAAAAAAAATTTGTAATGGTTTAACCTATTTTACCTGTCTGCTCCTTCTTTATGAGCACAGGAATATATATAGTTTGCTCGTGAAAAAGCAGATATTGAAAAGAATATATGCACCCTTATATAATATTCATTACAGCGTTATTTACTGTAACCAAGATCTGGAAACAGCCCAAGTGTTTATCAGAAGGTGAGTGGATAAAAAAGCTGTGGTACATTTACACAATGAAATTTTACTCACTATAAAAAAGAAGGAAATGTTACTTTTGCCTCTGAATAGATGGACCTGGATAGTATTATGCTAAGTGAAATAAGCCAGTCAGAGACAAACAAGTACTATATGATTTCTTTTATATGTGGAATCTAATGAATAAAATAAACTAACAAACAAAATAGAAACAGACTCATAGATATGGAGAACAGACTGACAGCTGTCAGGGGGTGAGGGTTGGGGGCAGGGTGAAAAGGATGAAAGGATTAAGCAAAGAAAAAAGACTGATAGAGACAACAGTGTGAGGTTTGCAGGTGGCTAAGGAGGTAGAAGAAGGCAGAGGGGAAATAGGTGGTGACAGAGGGAGACCTGACCTGGAGTGGTGACCACACAATGCAATATACAGATGATGTATTATAGAACTGTGCACCTGCAACCTGTATAAGTTTTACGTATCAATGTCACCCCAATAAGTTAACTTTTTTAAAACAATTTTTCAGTAAAAATAAAACAGACTCACAGAAGGCCCTTTCTATAAAACCAAGATCTCAAGAATGTTCAAATAGATTAATTTATTACTCCTTTAAATTCTAAGAATAATATTCCCAAACTCGTGGTTAGAGGAATGAAAGTTGATGCCTAAAGTGACAGTATGGTTTCTCTCTCCTCACCCTCCAGTTCCTTCTTACTCTCATGCCTGGTGGAAAGGGGGACTGTTAGCCTCTAAGTTACATTATGTGAGAAAATCAGGCTAGTGAGAGATTGGTTTATCAGTCTAATGAATACCAGGAACCACTGATGATGGCTGCCTCTCATTAAAACTGGGCTGTGGATACATGCAACGATATGGATGGTCAGTTACAGAGAGACAAATACTGCATGATTCCACTTACATGGGGCACCACAAATAGATAAAAACATAGAGGTAAAATAGAGAATTGTGGTTACCAGGGGATAGTGGGAGGGGATAAGAAGAGGTGTTATTCAGTTGTTAGAAAGTTATAGTCACACAAGAGGAGGAAGTTCCAGAGATCCTCTATGTAATATAATGTTTGTAGTTAACAATAAGGCGTTGTGTACTTAAAAAAAATCTGTTAAAAGAGTAGATCTCATGTGAATCACATAGTTCTTAGTTTTCTCTGATTTACTTAGAATAAATCATGCTGCATTCTTAACATACACACAAAGAGAGAGAGGAAAACTTTTGGAGGTGAAGGTAATGTTTATTACATGGGTTGTGATGATGGTAATACAAATATATGTATACCAAATTGCATATACATTAATTATGTGCAATATTTTTTATGTAAATTACACCTCAATAAATATGGGGGAAAAAAGGTCAAGGCAGGATAGACAGAGAAAGGCTTTCTCTGGATCTAACCATGTAGAATCCAGAAGGTTGAACCAGGGGTGGGTGAATTTGGGGAAATGAGAGATAGAAAAAGGAAGCAAGAAGGAAACAAAGAGAGAGGGGACATCAAGGTTTCCCCGAAGAAGGCCACCTCTGTTCAGAATGAAGAGAGACCAGAATGGGGGGCAGGGAGGGACAATTGTGTACACTCCTTTAGACTCTTTACTCACAATCAGGAAATTAAGCTATAACTTTTATGAAAAGGTCACTGACCCCGTGGTACCCAGTGTTTGAGGGTAGGGCTCCCTGTATTTGGAAACACAATGTTTTTGAGGAAGTACCATTTTGGGAAAGCAATCTCACTCTCTCCACCCCACCCAGCCTGGGTAACACCCTGTATTAAACCTCTCTCTTTCCCTGGATACCTGTGCTCTGTTTCCAAGGGGTGTAGAAAAAGCTGCATTCCCCCAGGACAGAGCTTCAACACTCAGGTCACAACGACCAGAGCCCAGGTTTTCTGAAGGGATTTTCAGCTAGTCCTTGAAGTTGCCCGTTTTTTTTTAAATTGAATATTTCTGTATCAACACTGGGGATATTTTTAAAATGTCTGTACCTAGTTTAAAATATAAAGTCTCCCACCAGAGTAACCCTTAAGACATGCAACACAACTGAATGATATTGAAACATTTTATTTTTAGAGGCAGAAAAAAATACTTATTTCTTTAGCATTAGTTTCAAAAGAAGAATTCACTTTCCAGTTATATAAACTCATTCTCAAAGCTTTAATTTATAAACTTGGAATAGGAATAACTAACTCTGTGTCACATAAACCAAGGCATTTTTAAGGTGATCAATAAAAAAAAATAAAAGAGAAAATGACTTCTTATTTCTCTGTATGTATGTGTTTTTAAAAACAATCATCACCTGGTAGGTATGAAAGTGTCGTTATATCTGTGCAGGATGACAAATTTTATTTTAGCTTTCTTATCTAGTCATACATTCACATATGTTAACAAGTCACTGCTACTCTGACTTGATAGAGATAGCCATCAAAAATTTGCAATAATCACCTGATGCAGTGAATAGAGAATCAACTGGGAAAACTGAGGTCTTAGGTTTGATACTCCAAGGTCACCAGCTTGAGCACAGGGTCACCAGTTTGGGATCATCCACATGATCCCATGGCCACTGGCTTGAACCCAAGGTCGCTGGCTTCATCAAGGGGTCACAGGCTCGGCTGGAGCCCCTCACCCCCCATCAAGACACATATGAGAAACAACTAATGAACAACTAAAGTGATACAACTAGGAATAGATGTTTCTCATCTCTCCCCTTGCCTTCTGTCTTTCTCTCTCAAAATTAAAAAATCACAATTATCACAAAAATCAAGAAACTATGTTGTTGCAATATATATGCCCCTGACAGGTTCCCTGCTGCTTTGAAAGAGATCCCGTATGTGTGCTTAGCTGTACCTGATACTGATAGCACCTGTTCTGAACTCTCTAGCCATACTTTCCAGGGTGGACTGCAAACCACCCCAGATCAGGGGCAGTAGGAGCCCCCCAAACCCCACTTACACATTTCCCTGTTTCATTGTACATGTAAGAAATTGTGAAATGCCAACTAGCTTGAGAAATGCCAGAGCAGAAAAGGAGCCATGGGGCCAGGGGATGAAAGTCCTAAAATAGGAATTCAAAAATATCTGCTGAAGGCAGGTCACACGCCCGCTGATGCTGACTTGTGTGTGCACGTGTGTGCGTGTGCATATGTGTGAGCATGTGTGAATGTGCACGTGAGTGAGTGTGTGCGGGTGTGTGTATGAAACAGAGACAAAAGGGAAGGGTGTTCTGGGGGCTCCTAGCAAAAGGAAAACTGTCCGCAGAAACAGAAATAAGATCTGATGCAACTTGAAAGGACTCGAGAACACCCAGAAGGATTCTAGTAATGGGACACCAGAGTCAGCAAGAGCCAGGTAGGAAAGGATAAAATAGAGAAAAATATTTGAGGCTGAGAGAAAATGGCCAAAGAAAGCGAGAAAGTTAAGAGATGTCTACTCCCGTAGGAGAACCTGGTCCCATGGAAGGTCAGAATCTACTTAACAGGACAGGACAGGACAGGCTGAACTAAGAGAGGTACTGGAGAAGCCACACAGAATGGTGTTGGTTTTGCTGTCTGCCCAGGGGAATGAAAAGGGACCCAAGGAAGTTGAAAGAGAACAGGCCTAGGAGAGAGAGAAGAGATTCTAGAGACATCTTTTTCTGCATTGGAAAGATAGCTAGGAAGATGTCAGGAAGTGCATGCAACATGGGAAATTGAGGCAGGTTGAATGAATGAATGCCACGCATATTGAAATATATACCTACCAATATGCAAGTGTTCTATCCTTATCAAATCCTGGGAAAATGGGGTTCTTCCCACTAAGCCCTCTTTCACTATGTGTATCATTCTGATAGCCCACTGGGCTCGGAGAGGGCCAGAGAAATGTCAAACAAAAGAGACAAAGTCGATTCCTGGTCCAAATCTTTATCATTCTGAAAAATGTTTCCAAGATCTGGTTATTGGAAGAGAAATCCTTGAATCCTCCCAGGAAGACCGTGGAAACTATGCAGCACGGGGAAGTGCGGACCTTCTCCGTGCAGTGCTCTGAGTCTGCACTGCCACCACCCATCAGTGGAACGTGCTTTTCTTCCACTACAGAGACTTTGGAAGGCCCCAGCCTTCCATCCACGTCTAATGGATGGGAGGATATTAGAAGCTGGATTAGGAAGAAAAAAATGGTGCATTTTAATCCAAACCACAGGTGCCTGATCATCTCCCGCAACCCATCAGGAAATAAGTAAAGCCACATTACTGCTTCGTGTTCCAGGGATTATAGGCCTGTTATATGATACTCATGGCCCAATGCCTCTGGTGCGTGGTCCGTGCAATCACTCCAGGTTTATTCCACACCATCTTGTAGGTGGGCGAAAGCCATTTGAGCCCAAAGCCTTCTCAGTCTGGATGTCTTTCAAGACATAGCCTTCATTTTTGTTGCCAGGAATATTTCATCTTCTGTTCCTACGGTCAAGTCAAATCATTAGAGATGAAAATCTTTTGACCAGTCATTCTCACTGTCCAATTACTTAGCGTAATTTCTCACCTTTAAATCTTACATACTTACTGGAGTCCTAGCTCTTCCCATTCCAATACCCCACTCTTGGTGTTTGTCAAAGAGAGAATTTGAGAAATAGCTCAAGAACTGTTTTAGTTTTGGTAACTGGTTCTCCTTTGGAATAAACTTCCTCATTCTATTTAAAAACAAAAACGAAAGCTTTCACTTCATTTAGCTGGTTACTGCTTTGTCAGACTTCCCATGACACTAATTGTAGCCCCAGTCTTTTCAAAGGCGTGCATCTCACGCCTTTTCACGCAGAAATCTTTGTGTGGACTTGCTGAGGAACATTGCCTGAACATCCATTGCCACGTTATTGCCATTTGGAGTTTCCTAATGCTTTCTTTCCATCCACGTAGAGAGAGTAATGACTCCATAGATCATCTTTAGTCCACCTGTCAGACGGAAATTTAGTCACCAGCACTCTGTGGCTCCTTCAGAGTCCAGATGCTGCCAGGACAAAGCTGGTTTTCCAGTTTGCCAATTTTCTTTCCCAATAGCTCTTTTCTGTAAAACCTTAGCTTTGAGGATTTTCACTTAAAGGGGGGAGAAAATACAAGCTCTGAAAGTGCTCCAGCATCAGTGTGGATGGAACTGTGGGAGCACATTAAGGAATGTGTTGTAACGTGGGAGACATATATCCTTTTATGTGTTGAGGATAATGAGGCTTACCGATTAGTCTAACTCACTGAGGCAAATCACTACATAGTTTTAAAGGTCTGCCATTCAATGCACCATAATTAAATTAAAGTTAAAACACTGTAATTATTTAGAACCAGGCTACCATTTTTTTTTACTGACTTTGTGAACTCCTAAGCTCCAGTGAACGCAGAGATAAAACGGCATAGCACAAGTTAGCTATATATTATCTTGTCTATCTCGTATTTGGAATTAAATTACTCAGGAGTTCAGAGGTTAATTAGAAATACAAGAACTATCCTCCATATAATAGTAGCTTTATGTTGGTTGAATTAAAATATAACTGGAGAGGATTATTTACATGCAGGCATGCAAGCTTAAATACGAACACATACACATTATGTCACACGCAAGCAGTTTCCTCACCTTTTAAGTGACAGGAACTATGCTTTCCATATACTCTATCCTGTAAAACACAGAGCCATCCTGTAAGACAGGGATTACTAGGCTTCCTCTAAAGATGATGTCATCTCAACTTGGACAACTCAAAAGCCATTCAAACTCTAGCATGAGCAAATGGAGCTTCTTTATGACCCTGCCTCGTTCGGACCATTTCCCCATCTAGTCTTTCCCGTTGTTTTCAACCCTGGTGAACGACCCTCCTATACTCAGCTGCAGAAGCTAGAAACCTGGAAGGTGTTCTCAACGCCGTCTTCTCCCTCACAGTGTATTCAGTTTCTTATTCGGTCTTGTTCATCTGTATCTCTTAAACATCATACCTCTTCTGGACTGTGGCAACAATCTTTAATTCATATTAATTGTTTATTTTTCTCTGTTTTATATTCTTACAGCAAATCTGATACTTTGCTGCTTAAAAACACATCTATGAATTTACACAACTCTTATTTTAAAACAATTTTAATTAGCCCCCAAATCCAACATGATTCTGACCTCTGTCTCTTCAGGCTCATATTGCATCCTACTTCTTCCTAGTACTTCAGCCACATTGACTTCCCTCTGCTTTCTGGACAAATGTTCTATGTTCTGACCTGCCTCAGGACCTTTGTGAATGCTGTTCCTTTTGGCTGATTGAACCACTCTTCCTCCATCCCTTTTGCCTAAGTAATACTTACAAATACAGTGTGTCCGTAAAGTCATGGTGCACTTTTGACTGGTCACAGGAAAGCTATAAAAGACGATAGAAATGTGAAATCTGCACCAAATAAAAGGAAAACTCTCCCAGTTTCATTCCTATCCAGTGAAGTTCGATGTGGCCTCCATTTGTTGCCCTACACACATCCAAACGATATCTGTAGCAAACGCGCATTGTGTGGGTCTATCTGCTGGTTTGATAGTGTGCAACAGCCGCAATTTGTACCCCGTACAACAGAGACATTTCTTTAACACCTTATGAACTGCAGTCTTGCTTAGGTGTAATTGTCGAGCACACGCACGCACAGAGTTTTTAGGGCTCCTTAGGTAGCTATCCCGTACAGCCTCTACAGACTCGTCACTGACTGATGGCCTACCAGCACGGGGTTTCTCCACCAAACTGCCGGTTTCCTTCAACTGCTTATCCCACCAAGTAATGTTATTCCTATGTGGTAGCGCTTCATTATAAACGCACCGATATTCACGTTGCACTTTGGTCACAGATTCGAATTTAGCGAGCCACAGAACACACTGAACTTTCCTCTGTACCGTCCACATCTTGCCTTTATGGTTACTTTCTGAGAGAAGCCTTTCTTAATGTTATCCTAAGACAAGTCCCCTGTTATACACTTTTATAACATCTTATCTGTTATCATAGTTCATAAATGTATCATTATATTCATGAATATTTATTTGCATACATTTTTCACTCCCATTTGATTACAAATTACTTAAGGATATGAAAGTTTTCTTTTTGTATTCCACCATAACCCCCATCTTTAGAAAAATGGCATGTTTATTTTGTATTTGGTCATATATTTGATTCTTACTCCAACTTCTCTTTAATTGCATAAATTCCCTAATCACTGACTTCAGAGGGAATAAGTCTCCATAAAGAAAAAATGAGAAAAACAATAGGAAGCAAGTATATAAAGTAGAAGTGGTTTCCTATTCAATATATTTTGATGATCAGGGAAAAAGTGTCATTGGCAAGCCAACATGCCTAGAATTCCCACAAATGAAAACTCTCCTTTGAGTCCAGCATATTTTTTGGAAACTCAAATCAAGTGGAATATGTGTCACCTTCCATCAGTCCAGATGAATCCAACAGACAGGCAGAGAAAAGCAGATTCTCAAAAAAAAAAAAAAAAAAAAAAAAAAAGCTGGTTAAAAGAGAGGTAATTTTGATGGTGGAGAAAGGCTTTAAAACTCACTGGATGTGTCAAAGCTTGAGAGAGTAACACTTATGTAAGGTAAAACATGTCCAGACAGGTAGTAGTAGTCAAACTTCCCGCAAGAGGGTGCGCATAGCATAGCTGCACAAAGTATAAAACTCATCTGTGGTTCTAGCTCTACCTTCGGTGCCACTGAAATATATACATCAATTTAGCATCTGAAATGGTTAAAACGTAGCTAACCTACCCCAGTGTATCTTTCCCTAATCAAAGGAGAGCACATGTATAATGCAGGTTATTGGAGCCTCAGCAGCTCCCCCGACTCTGTGCTCCCTCACGTTATCGGAAGCTCAGCTCAGACTTAGAAGCTTTCTTGTCTCTTGCCCTCCCTCTTTCTGGCTCAGACTTTTATTATGTGGATAAAGTCATCTGAGGTCTCTGGCTGCCATTTGCCCATTCTCCAGCTCCTCCAAACACTAGAACCTAACCCAATTTAGCAGAAGCTTCACTATCTACCTAGAGTAAGAGAGGAAGGGAATGAACATATCTGTAATTAATTAATATGTTATTAAAAATTGCTATTATTGTCCCCTTTGTTGTTGAAAACATGCAATTTTATACTGAGGCAAGGTAAATAAAACCTGATTTCTGTTTTACAACTCATGAGGCAGACTTTATATATTATCATGCTTTGGAAAGCTATGATTTGTCCCCTTTTTGGGGCATTGGAAGATGAGATGGGGTGCAGACCTACTGTTGCCCTATAACCATGTACTGTTGAATGAAATGTGTCTGAGTAGGGCATTCTGGGAGTAAGAAAGCAATGGGCATCAAGAAAAGAAGTAAAGGAAGATGCCAAAAGAGAGAAGAAGGATGAGTAGAAAGAATAACACTAAAGACAACACACTCAACTTGTTGTTATGTGTTAGTTAAGCCCAGTCAGGAGGTATGAGGAAAGAAGCTCTACAAGATATCAAAACAATTACAGTCTAGGAAAATTGCCTGGCAATAATTAATCCAAAATGGGAGGAGGTCTGAAATGTTTATCACCATCACTATATACAAATGGGCCACAAATACACTACATAAATAAAAGATGGCTTGACTCAGTGTCCTGTAATGGCCTAGTTAGCACAGGGCTCTGTAGTGCAACACTCCAACTAATACAGATTTCAAAGTATGGCATGTTTTCTGCATGACCACATTTAATGATTTCCTCACTTGATACCTAATGAGATTTTTCAAGCTAATTTATAGGCTCATCAAACTTTTTGAAAGAAGACAAGAACAATATTAAGAAAATAAACCATAGCAATGATCCTATGCTGAGGAGAGCCAAATACAATACTTTGATCCCAGAAATCCAGACTTCGGTAAAATGGTAACCAAAGTATGTATCATAAAATTAATTAAAACTAGTTTCAATACAGAAATGCTAGATCATGACAGTTTCAAAACTCTGCACACTTTGCAGACAAACCTAGCCATTGCAAAGACCAGTCAACTGCAAACCACCGATGCTACAATTTAACTTCAATTTCCAGTAAAATTTCTGGTAAAATACAAATGAGGTGATCGCCATTATATTCATGAATTTTTATAACGCACAAAAGCTTATGATATATAGCTTAGCAGTTCTCTAGTTTAATTATAGACTGTCTCATCATGTGTATAGTCATGATGACTTTTGACATGATGATTTTTTAGTATAATATATGTGAAATAAACAGGATATGAAATCCCATTTCATTCGAAGCCTTCACATTAAGAAATAAAATGATGCTACTTATTTTAACTTCCTGACTTATTCTTCGAATTATATTTCAAAGGGAAAGTAAAATGAGAAAAATGAAGGGAAGGAAACCTGCTAAGTGTGTGAGATTTAATTCAACGTTGACTAAGAGGCCATAGCAACATATCTCTATAACCTCGTAAGGAGACTCCACGTGGGTGATTGCACAATCAGTTGTTTTTGTTCATTAATAGCGTGCATGTGCCAAAAGATAAACTGTTTTGGTTCAAAGGGCAGTGAATTCATTAAAAGAAGTTCCTAATAAAAGTGATTCAATCTTTGTATTTGGCTTTTAATACAAAAAAATTAATTAACATTTGCATTATGGAACCTGACCTCCCTGGGGAAATACAATCAATTCTCCCAATATAGGATGAATCCTGCAGAAGACATAATTTCTTATTGTGGGACTAATCAATCATGTCAGTGGTGCAAAGGAATTGTAAATGATGCACAGAACTATTAAACTCTAGGCTTTTTAAAAGCCACTTGTCAACGCCATAGTGTATAAATATATACTTATAGTGAGAACTGTTTAATTATACTATTGATTAAATTATTGTAGTTCCTGGCATAAAACATGATAATGGTGTATGGTCTGGAAAGAGTAGAAGACAACCTAAAATACATCTATAGCTTTACAAGTTTCGCAAGGAAATTGTATTAATTACTGCAGCATGTGCCTACGGAAAAGGCTGCATTACGGAGGAAACAGTTTTTTTCAGTTGAAGTCTATAACTGAAGAAGGAAGAGTCTAGATGATTTGAAGCCATTTTAAAGTGGTTATTTTATTTTTGTTCATTTGAGGCATTTCCATTTTTACTGTATCCCTGATTGATTTTTTAATTGAGGTAAAATTTACATGACATAAATTTCATTATTTTAACCGTTTTAAAATGTACAAATCAGTGCCTTCCGGTACTTTCACAATATTGTACAATCATCACCACTACCAAATTCCACAACATTTTCATCGCCCCATCGCCCCAAAATGATACTCTGTATCCATTAAGTAGTCATTCCTTATATGTGGAATCACACAATATGTGGCTTTTGTGTGTTTTTCTATTTTGAATACCTTTTCAAGGTTCATCTAGGTTGTAGTGTGTGTCAGTACTTCATACCTTGTTATAGCTGAATAATATTTCATTGTTTATCCATTTATCAGTTGACAGACATTTGAGTTGATTCATTCTGAAACAATTTTTGTATGTGGCGTGAGCTAAGGGCCTAGCTTCAGTCATTTTCATGTAGATACCAAGTTGTTTTAGAACCATTTGTTGAAGAGTGGCAGAAGCTAGCACAGTTGCCTTGCATGGTTTCTAACAAATGTTCACATGTAGCCATCTTTACACCACAGGAGAGTTCTGAGTTAGGTCAAATAAAGGCAACCCCTCCGAGCTAGTCCTTCAGGGAGCCACCATACAAGTCACAACCACCATTCACTGGGAACAGACCTTCTCTGCTTCAACCGACACTAACAAACCACACCAGGAATGCCAGCTGCTATCTTCAAGATTACTCTTGAGCTGGGGGAAGGATTGGGCTCAAGATAAATTAAAACTCCAGATAGCCTTCCTACTGAGAGTCAGACCCCTTTTTTTATTAAATTTTTTCAGTTGCTGTAAATATTTGACTAGTTTTCAGAGTCTTGATGTAGTTCATTCTGACAATGGTTTGCCAGTTTATTCACAGTTTTGTGGAAAGACAGAGTCTTAGAGTTCACTACTCTACTATTTTAACTGACATTATATGCAGAGAGAATATCCCTTTTATATCACGAAAGTAAATCAGTCATGTGTTGTAATGCACAACATAAGAAACACAGTCAATAATATTAGAATAACTTTGTGTGGTGACAGATGGTTACTAGACTTATCATGGTGATCACATTGTAAATTACTAATAAGTCAAAACACTATGATGTACATCTGAAAGTAATATAATATTGCATGTCAACTATACTTTAATGAAAAGTTAGCTGGGATGAAAAAGAGAATTTACCAAGAAACTTTTTTTTAAAGCATTGTATCTCATAAAACAGCAAGTAAACTTATTTAATTTTGGTGTTTTGTCATATTGCTTAGAGTTGAAATTTTATGTGGTTGTAAGTCATTTGGAAGGTAGGAAAGTTTGCAGGTGTTATAAAGGCTGCAGTGCATGAGAAAAGTATATCCAAGTGTATCAACTGATTTGCTCCCAAGTTTAAATTCTCTTATTCAATAAACTTGGATTTATTGTTCAAACTCCTGAATTTTAAAAAGAAAGAAAGAAGCTTATGGTCCAATTTAGTGCACATAATTCATTTTCTTTTAATATCCAGACACTTTTGATTTTGGTTTTCTCAATATGTGCTCCAGTAGCAAACATTTCACGTGGAATTATAAACACGGGGGAGCATTTTTCAAGCTAGAGAAAAGAAAATGAAGAGGTAAGATAAGACGCACATAGGTTCTTTATCAACTTAGAGCTGACAAGATTTAGACGGTCAAGGGAAATCTAACTCCCCTTGATGGTATTCATTTTACTTGCGTATTTATCCCTCATTTTGCCTCATCATGTGTCTGCTACCAACTATCTACTCAATGCATATTTGTCAGATTAATATTATCATTGTAAATGATGGGAATGTCAACTTTATGATCTATACTCTATTCACCCTCTGGACATGGTCAGAACATTATCAAGATTATCATCTGCATGACTAGAAGATTATTATAAACCCTAAAAATTGAAGACAAGAACAGCTCCTTGAATTTATGAATGAATGATGAGTTTCTCTTATTTAATGGTTTTTGTTTATTTTATGAAATGTAAAGTATCATTTGTGAAAGTGACATAGATGATGATGGGTTTGAAGTTTCATGCCAGATACTTCTCTCTGCACATGACATTTAATAATCACAACAGATCTTGAGGCAATTGCTTTTATAATCTTATTATACAGATAAGGAAATGGAGCCACAAAAAGAACAAGAAGAAGAAGAAGAAGAATTTGCCCCAGGTCTCACTTCGGGTAGGTGGTGAACTGGGATTTGAATTTGGTCGGTCGGATCACAGAGCTCATGTCCTTAACCACTACACAACCTTCTTGAGTTGAGTTTATGACTATGAATTTATGGACTCAGCTCTTCATAGTTGTGTGGTTCTTCTCCCCCAGTGCTCTTCAACTTAGGTATGGCCACTCATAACAGGGAGTTCCAAATTTAAGGTTTTGACAGGCAGATGTATTAGAAAAATAAGTGCATAAGATAAATGATGAGAGAACAATAATAGAGATGGGGCACTAGACCAAGAGTAGAAAAGGAAGAGCAGGCAGGAGGTGGCTGGCAGTGGTGAAGGAGGAGTTGGGATCTTGGATGTCTCAGTAAGATTCACGGGCAAGGGCTGTGGGTGTAGCTACGTGAGAGAACTTTAAGGAGAGGAGATGGTGGTCGAAGGGCAGGTCATTTAATGCAAGGTCTCATGTGTGGAACAACTTGGAGATCTGAAAATAATTGGAGATGATGGTCCAACGGAAAGGATTTTATAACTCGAGAGTCCAGACTGTTAAACTGGATGTCCGCATGGATGTTAATGAAATTTCAACAGATGGTGGGCTCCAGGCAAGTGAAGGTCTTTGAACTGGTCAAGCCTCAAGCTCCTTCACTCTCTAGCTGGTTGTCCTCCTTACTCTCCAGTCATCCCAAGTCATCCCACAGGCTTGTCTCTGTGGCTGACTTAGATGAGCTAACACGGACCTATCAGCGCAATCTTCTTGCACGAGGCCTTCTGTGATCCCAAAGAGTCTCATTTGTTAGCACGCCAATTAGGGGATGAGGAAAGAGATGCACATTGTTCATTCCCTGCACATTCTTACTTTTAAATGTTTTATTCCTGAGCTCATCAGTTAGAAGGATTCTGAATTAAGGAAGAATGCTATGAGGGCTGAGAGGTTTTTATTTATAATTTTATTATATTTTGTTTGTTTTCTTTCTGCCCAGATTCGCATTTCTTTATAGCAAGAAGTTCGTTTAAAAAAAAAAAGCACAGTTTGGATTTTTTCTTCTGTCTTGCAGAATAGCATGCTTTATTTACTTGAAAGTCTATGTTATCAGCCACAGACCTCTCAATAAATTCCAGCGGTTTGTCTACCCCATAATGTTAAGGAACCATTACTGTGTCCTCCCTAGTGTAGAGAGAAAAAGACCTGTCCTATCAAATTGCTGTTCTCATAGAACCATGGCCAGCTGCTTGAGAAATCTCATGTCCTAAGAGAAACGTCATTTCAGCTAGCCTGCATGAGAGGCTTTGGCAAATGTCTTCGAAACTGCTGGCGCTATTAATGTCCTGTCTTTCTGCATCATTCTCTCTCTTTGGAATCCACACAGACCATGTGTGAGCTAGTCAGCCCCATGGGGTCTGGCAAGCCCCCACTGCCACACAAAAAGCTGACAGAAACCAAATGACAAGCAGCATGCACATGTGTTCAAGAGACGAGAGCCATAAGGTAAGAGCAAAGGAGGTGAGCATTACTCATCACTCGGAGCCAAGATGACAAATGAGTTGGACCCAGGATAATGTGGGAGAAAATGAGCCAAGTCCCTGGGACCCATGACAAGTTCCCGACATCCTCATGCAACCTTTTCACTCATCACAGACCATCAGTCCCACAAACCCTGATGAGGGGGATTGGCTTTCATTCCAGCGTCACTGGGACACCTGGGAAATCTCCTGGGAAGAAATTCATAACTATTGTATCAGTGGCTATCCCTACTGTTTAAGTTTTCTCTTTTTTCCTATAATAAACATGCATATTATGAAAGAAATATAAGCTTCTTTAAACTTTTACTTCCCTTCTCTTCCCTTCAAGGTAGATCCTTTCATCATTTTATCACAAGGTAGAGAAGAATTGAAAACCCTACCAGCAACTCCTGACCCAGGCTCTTTGGCCAAAGAGGACATAGCTGCTGCAATGGTTCCCCACTGTAGGAAAGTTGTGTCCCCACAGAGGAGCCCCTCAGGGAATGCTGGAAAGTTCTCAGCCCAGGATAGCAATATGAAAGGCTATACATCACTCCCAGCACCAGCAGCTAAATAGCAGAAAAATGCTATACCATTATTTGAAACAGCTAAGCACCTTACCTTTGAAAGAAGGTACGAACTTATATGTAAACTAAACTAAGTCAAGTTCTTCTCCGTACCCCTATCTTTGCTTCATTCACTGGCCAACAGCACCCACACCCAGCAGCCAGACCCAAGCATTTGGGCCACCAGCCAGCTTCGCTCTTCATCAGTTGATGCCACGTGTATATTAAATCCTGCCCCACACATCTAGAGCTCAGTAAAAAAATAAATAAATAAACATTTGAGAAAGAAGAAAAGACAAAAATATTTAAAAAGCTAGAAATAAAGTTTGGGAAAACACGTATTTTTTTTTTTAAAAAAAGAGCATCATTCAAAATGTATTCAAACTTCCTTAGTCTAAAATAGTTTGAATGCAATTCCCCTTTAATTACAATGTAAATAATATACAACCCAATGCCACACCCCATTTCCTTAGGAATGAGATGTGAGAAGGAGCAACAAATGTTCATTCTGGGTAAATAAACCATTAGACATAGAAACTTTGTATATATTTTAGTAGAATGGAGCCTCTATAGATTAGAAGTGCACACTTTTATTAATTTCATAGAACTTAATAATCATCCTCCTTATCTTTGCCACAAGGGAGCTATTTCTCTCTAAACTAGGACAAATTTACATAAATTAAAAGCTTGCTTTGTTCAGTTTCAAGTTTCAGAGGGGGATCTATTAATAATCTAGAATTATTAGGTATCTACTGTTAGCTGTCACTGTGGCTTTGGTTTGGGAACATATATCACTTCATTTTTGCCAAGTCCTCTGAGCTGAGAACACTGGGTTTCAGAGGCCAAGCAACTTGCCCAAGATTACACAGCTGCTTAGGCGACAGGCTCCCATTCAAGATTTATATGAGTCTGAAGTCACCAACGCCTTTCTCTTACACCATTCTTAGGGATGCTTGTTTCGATTATGTCCAATAACTACGGTAATTGGAATTCTGAGTCATGTGTAGTTAGCCTCAAAAAAGAAAGTAGATAAAGCAGTAGCATGTAGAAAAATAAGACCAAAGAATATAATAAATTCATCGTAGTAGCTTTGCCTACCCTGGTAACTGTAGACATTCAATACAAAGTTCTCTTTCCAAATGCTACAGCCTTCTGCTATTGCTTAAACACATAGATTTTATAGAGTTTTGAGGACTTACATGTAAACCCAATTTGTTCACATGCTTCCAACACATTCCCCTTGCTCCCCATTTACACTGATTTGTAAGAGTCTAAGCCAGATTTTTAAAATGGCTTTTGTAGTTTTCTCATCTTTGGAGATTTAAATTTTAAATTTATGTCTTTGCTACCCTAGGCCTTCTTGTTTCCTAATTTATTTTTCACTTACTTCAAGCCGTCAACATATCCCCGCCGCTGGATTTGATTGATATTGCTTAGGAATATAATCCAATCACGAGTCTTCTTTGAGAGGCCAACATGGCAAGAGAGAGGACTCACTTAATGATCTTTCTGGAGAGGAAAACAGAAGGGAAAATTCAGCAGTACTTAAAAAGTACTGTTAGGCAAACCCTATAACCTTATGGTAACATAAAAATCTTGGCTGCTTCCTGAATCCAAAATTGAAAACAACAATCCTTCAAGTCTATTCCCCTTTGCTATTTCCTCTTTTTTCCAGAAAGAATCTGGAACTGAACTGACCAGTTGAAGTTATAAATAAAAGACCCCAAATCGTCGTAAGCTTTTTCCCACCTCCACACAAGGTCTTTTGTGCTTCTCCACTAAACCCAAGATCTCCCCATTTTACTGGACAAGGCAAATATATCTGGTCCCATTGCTAAATGAACATAAATACTGTCTGACCCACAAAGTATTTGTTTTAGCTCTTTGTGTCACCAGTCTCAGAAACCAACATGGGTGATTCAGCTAAAGAGGATATCTGTTAGCAAGATAACATCTTATCTTCCATGACAACCAAGCCTTGGCTAAGGGAGCAACCAGGGAGGTTTAGGGACAGCCACTGCAAGAGTTCATAGGCATTCTAACCATTGCTATACGTTTACCATGATCCATTCAAAAACTCTCCGATTTGGTGTCCTTGTTCCATTTATAGAATCTCAGGAGAGACTATCTCCTTAGTGCAGGTTGGACCAGTTGGTTACTTTCAGGTTTCATTATTTGACTCAGGGTCCCTGCGAAACCAACTTTGGCTTCCAGAACCTGCTCTGAAAAGGGAAAGTTCCTGTGCCCCACAAGTCTCCCCTAAGAGGCATCTCATCGATGCTGGCTCCATGTCAATGCATAGCACCCCAGAATTCCCTGAGGTTCCCCAGAGGGTAACAGCCAAGGAGATGTCCCAAGTTTAACTTGCAAAGACTAAGTTAAGAAATATATAATTAGCATATATTATACAAGTAAATAGAAAGCTCTGACTTTACTTAATTTACTTTGCAAACACCAATAGTATAAGTACCATGTACAAAATGCTATATATAATACGGGCCTATTAGAAAGGATGAAAGAACTGACACATGCTATCAAACTAAGAATTTTCTAAAACTGATCCAGAAGTCTTAAGTCATGGTTATTCATTCACTCATTTGTTCTTTCAACACATATTTACTGAGTTTTTACCATATGCCAGGCACTAATATGGCTCTGGTAGGGGGTCAGTAATGAAGATAAGTGGTAAATATTCCTGCTCTCTTGGGACATTGATTATGAGATAAGAATAGTAAGTAATGGCTAAGAAATGAAATCCAATCTTGGCTCCACCATTTATTAGGTGAAAGGCACATTTTTGAATCTCTCTGCTTTCAGTTTTCTCATTTTAAACTGTGAATGATAATAGTACCTGTCTCATAGTATTGTCTTAGAAGTCTATCTCTCATAATACAAACTGCTATCATCTCCCTTCTCCTCCTCCTCTTCCTCCTTTTCCTCATCATCACCATCACCATCATCATCATTGCCGTCATTATGTGACTTGTCAGCCAGAACTTTGTACCCTGTTACCCTAAAGTCAATGTCTACAGCTATTCCTCTCTCAACCCAACTTCACCTTAAATCTCTTTTAAACCAAACTAATAAAGCTGGTCATGAGAGTTTGATTTACCAACTCATTGACTATGTCAGGGGGACTTCTCCAAAGTTAGGTTCACCAGAAGTAGATATGGAGATGGAGTCTATGGTCCAACACGTTTGTTGGGATCAACACCTGGAAAAAAAGTAAGAGGGAGGACTCAGGATGGGAGAAAGGGAAAAGTGAACTGTAATTCAGATCCAGCAAATTTTTGACCAACCTGCAGGTTGTCCTGAAGCTAGTAGTGTCCATTAGAACAGTGGTTTTCAACCTTTTTACACCTGGGAACAAGTGAAAACAGGAGAATTGTTTCAGGAATTGCTATGTCAGAAACCACCCTGAGCATAAGCAAATTCAACTAAGATCACCGGGTCCATCCTTAATCTTTATACAACATCAGGGTGGTGAACTCTTTTGCAGACCAGCACAAAATTGCTGGTGGACCAGTTTGCAGATTTGCATTTGAAAAACACTGCATTAGGGTATTCTTTGTTGAGTCAAAATAATTGGGTTTTTATATCCTCATCACTGTCACCACTGTAGAATCTGGAGTATCTAGCCATGGTGTCTCCATGTCTACCACAACCTGAGTAAAGCCTGAGTAAGAAGAAATATATTATATTAAGCCCTAGAAAACTTATAGCTTAGTAAGTGAGAGTAAACTGCATAACAGTAACAGAGAGAAAGTATTCAGGAAAAGCGTTACTAAGCATTATGAGAATTTATTTCATAGAAAGGTTAGTTCTAGCTGAGATAAGAACACAAAATAATAGTGTTTAAGTCTCCAGGCTAAGAAAACATTCAAAGATGAATTGAACAAGAAATTAATAAACACTCACATGATTAGTATATTAGTGGTTCTCATTTAATTGAATTTTATCTCTTCAATTAAATTTGTGTGTATGTGGTAGACAATAAATAATTGTTGATTGATTAATGTGTGAACAAACTATGAATTAATAAATTAATATCCATGACAACAAGGTCTCATACCTGAATAATTTCTTTGATATAACTGCTTCTGGTTACATCTAATTTTTTTAAGGGGTGACTCTTTGCTTACCAAGAAAGTTCTCCAATTTACAGTTGAGTTTTCTCAGAGAAACTAATTCCCACCAACTGGACCTTTTTCTTTCTTTTTTATTTTTATTTTTATTCACAGGGACAGAGTGACAGTCAGAGAGAAGAATAGATAGGGGCAGACAGACAGAAACGGAGAAAGATGAGAAGCATCAATCAGTTTTTTGTCGCGATACCTTAGTTGTTCATTGATTACTTTCTCATATGTGCCTTGACCATGGGCCTTCAGCAGACCAAGTAACCCCTTGCTTGAGCCAGCGACCTTGGGCCCAAGCTGGTGAGCTTTTTTTTGCTCAAGCGAGATGAGCCCACGCTCAAGCTGGCAACCTCGGGCTCTCGAACCTGGGTCCTCCGCATCCCAATCCGACGCTCTATCTACTGCGCCACCGCCTGGTCAGGCTGGACCTTTTTCTTAGGTCAAGTCAATCTTATAGTATAAATGAATGAAGAGAAATGTTGCCTTTATGTTAGATTGTTATAATTTTGGTAAAAATTAAATGACTTTCCCAAATTTGACCAGTATTAAGATAAAGGAAAAAAGCTGAGCATTGCCCTATGAACAAGAATGAACAAGTTCACACCATGAGGCGTAGTGAGTCTCAAGAGGAAAGCTCATGAAATCCAGGCTGGAATAATCACCTGAATTCATTTACCTTGTCTAGCATAAGTTTCACCTTTGGTATATATCTCACACACGTATGCATAGAAACACACACTCATATTGGAATAAATTTGTATGCAAATTTCACCTGTTAACTTCTCCCTTTTCTTTTTTTAGTTTAACTCCTAAAGAGACACATGTTAAAGACAAAAGTGCTTTACTTTCCTGGAGCAAAAAAAAAGAGTTAACAGCTCCAGCAGGCTGCTTACGGCAGCTAGCCATTGTTGAGAGGTATGACAGACAACACCTGTCCTTGTCCACCTCACCACTTCCTCGTGGGATGATGGCTTATATATGCCATCTCCTCAGTGTCACTGCAGTTTTTTGGGGTTGACAAAAGTAATGACTTAAAACTTAAGTAGATACTTTATGTTTAAAGAACCAACTGAGTTGTAGATCTTAAATATAAAAGAAAACTTAATGGTCACCCTACTTGGTCGATGTTTAAATATCCCTTTATAATTCTCTTATGAAGATTACTTAAGGCACTCTTTTATTTTAAGATTTGTGGATTGACTGAAGAAAGGTAGACATCTTGACTGCCTTGAGTTTAATCAAATTACCCCCTCTGATGTGTTACTCCAAGTAACTGGTGTTTTGGAGTAAATGGAGGTGAAAATCCATAAGGTTGGTGAGAATTCCCAAAAGAATCAGGGAATTAAAAACCCAGAACAACTCAGCATGTTGGAATTGGGATGAAATTTAGAAATTAATTGATTTTGGCTTCCGGAAATTGGGATCCTAAAAACCCTAGGTCAGAATATGTTATAAAATGTTTGCTAATAAAAGGGTTAAGCAGCAAATAAATTTTGGAAGTGGTGGTTAAATAAATTAATACTCCATCTGTTCCCTGTTATTGCTCTCATAGCCCTTAATATGGTAATATACTTAGTGCACCTTCAGGAGAGGCGTATAGAAAGGTGTGAGAAAGCACCGAACATCTTCCAGGGTTATTTGACCATAGAACTCTCTTCATGAAACATGTACAAACATCTGATAAAATACAATTTGGAAAATGCTGTCTTGGTTTAATTTCTTTATTTTAGAAGAGAAGAAAAAGATTTGTGAGAGGAATTTGTACAAATTACAAAGCAAGCCAGTGGCAGAAATAGAACAATAAAACCTGAATTTTCTAGACTCCTCCTATTTTACTTAGGAAACATTAGAGGGATGAGGGGAAATTATGATTATACACAGTATTCCATGAGGTGAACTATACATAAAATGAGAAAAGTTGTAAGCAGTCAAAGATAATCTACTTGCATTTTGATGTTAGTGACAATATTTTTGTACAAAAAACTCCACAAAAAAAGCTTATCAGCCATACAGAATTAGAGAAATTATAAGCAAAGGAGCTCTTTGTGTGTCCCTCCTATGTGGTAAGTGCTCTAATTGTCATATTGAACTACATACGCTTCGCAACCGCTCTATGTAACTACATATGCTTCGCAACCACTCTATGTCGATGTAAAGTATCAGTTTGATGGCAGATAGCCAAAAACTCAACAAACAGGAAACCAGCAAACAGTGGCCATAAAATAGAGTTTTATTTTTGACATGTTAAAGCCCACCTGCAGGTAGACAGTGGGAAGAGCCAATGGGGGAAATCAGTAAGGATTTGGGCTCATTCTGTCTTGAGGCTCTCCCAGTCTCAGTGGCCAGTTCTCGTGTTCATGGTCACTCATCAATGCCACACCGCTAGGCATTTTGTCTGAGTGACAGCATTTAAGGAGGCTGATAAGGGGTTGAAGATTTGTTCCAGTGGAGTTAGTTCTTTACTATCTAGAAAACGGCAGCTTCCCGCAAGCTCCACCAAGTAGACGTCTGTTTATATCTAATTAGCCAGAGCTGTTCTATAATCGTTCCTGCGAGGAACCTTGGAAAGCTGGGTTGGATTTTCTTTTCTTTGAAAGCCAGATACATTGCTGCTCCAAACCAGATCAGGTCAACGTAATAACGAGAAAGGGCAAAGGGGTAGTGGTAAGATGGTTATCTGAGTTGCTCATACAGGGAGTATCATTCCTCTTTTTCTGTGAGGAGCTGAGAGTTCTGGAGGTTACATATTTGGTCCATGTCACAGAGCTAATAGGTGGCCGTCAAAAATGAAGCCAGACCTATCTGGGTTCTTCAAACGGATGTATTTGCCTTCGAAAGACCGCTCCTACAGGAGGGAAAGAGAGGCAACCAGCTGACAACATTTAAATATAGCTATGACTTAAAAGACCAATGAAATTTAGGCAGGGAATATCTGTGGATTTGGCTTCTAAAAGAAAAGAAAGCAGAGGAATAAAGTGCTTGTTTGTTCAATTTGTCCCTCAAAATGAGCTCTAAGTTGGTGAATACACATCATTTCTCTTGACCTCTAACAAAATACAAGTTCTTTGGGCTACAGTGAAAACACACATTCTCAAAATTCTTCTGGCCCCTCTGACAGTTTCATTAAGAAGCTTTACTCTGATCCTCTATGTCATTCTTCTTCCCACCTCTCCTCTCTCTCTGCTTCTTCCTCATCTCCTTGTCCAGATGCACAGCCATGCCTCTGACTCCCCACACACAAAACTTTGTGATACATCTTATGTGCTGGAAATTCTCCAGGCAAATAGCTTCTCGTTGAATCCAAGAGAAAATGAAGAGAAGATGCAAAAATGACCCTTTGTCCTAGTTGCAAGAAAGATCTGTGTTGCTAGGAAACCATTGGTAGGTGTTAACCATCCCTTACTAAATGAGGGCAGCTTCCAGCAGAATAATTCTTTTTATGGAAGAATTGAGACCATCAGTTCACTTCCTGCCTTCAACTGGCTCTGCCCACATATATGCTTCTTTCCTCCAATAATAAGCATCAGAAATGTTTTAAAATAAATTCAGGAATGTGAAACTGAACCTATGAGGAAGATTAGAGAGGGGTTATGTGATGTAATATAGAGTTATAAATTTTAAGTGTTTCTTATTCTTCAACTATTAGAACATTGTAGGTGGGTGCTTTTTGCATGGGAGCAAACTAGAGACTTATTTAAATCAGATTTGGGTTAAATACATGATAGAAAGACTATTGCTGGGAGATTTTACATTTCAACCAAGATGGGCACACTGTTAGACAGAAGTAATTAAACATGATGCTATCTGTATACAGTACATCATTTACTACATCATTAACAAGGCACGTTCTTTGAATTGATTTTCTTAAGGGTTTTCACTTTTATTTGTTATTGACATACGTTGTAAGTTGTTTTCTCAAGTCTAGCCTAAAGGTAGCTAAACTTAAGAGGCTTAGATTTACATCGTTTCAGAGCGTTGAGTAAGGCCAAAAGAGACTCATTGGACAGTTTTTAAAGAAATAATTAAATCATCTGTTGAATAATTATTTACATGCCAAATATATATCAGGCTCTTTAAGGATGTTTGTACCACAAGGTCTAACCTCATGAAGCTTATATTTTAGTAGAAGAAATAATTAATAAACAAGATAAATTAGGAAAATATATATGTTGGATAATACCATACAGAGTAGGCAAATAACACAAAGAAAGGAAACATAAAATTTCAGGGTAGGTGCTGAGAGGCGAGTTTTGAATTGGAAGCTGATGAAGTGAGGGAGCGAGGCATGCAGTGGGTGGGAAAGAGCACTCGGGCAGAGGGAGCTGCAGCTGGAGGTCTCTGCAACAGGTGTGCACCTGGCATGTTTAAAGACAGCAAGGGGGCCAGTGAAGCTGGAGTAGAGGCAATGGAAAAGTAGGGGGTAGGGATGCGGTCAGGATTTCAGGGTAGAGGAGGGAGATGGGAGAAGTAAGAAGATCCTGTGAGGCCTTGTGGTTCGTAACAAGGACTTCAGCTTTCCCTCTGGGAGAGATGGTGTGAGCAAAAGAGTCAGTTCTCACAGAATAATCGCGTGTTCTTCTACATATCCCAGTCTCCGCTACAGCCAGGTTCACGTCCTGTTCTACGCTCTGATGTTTGACATTTCCAGTCCAAGGCAGTAAAAAGCCACTGTTCCTCCTCCATATCTCTTTGATCTACTGCCCGGCCCTTCAAATTCAAGTGTTTTGCATGGAAATGATAAAAAACCTTCTGACCTACACCAGACTTCTCCAGAGTTAAACAGAAAGCTTTGCTGCCTTACGCCTCTACCATTGTTAGTGTTCATTTGTTACTGCAGCGGAGTCTGACTCCACCTGACTAATACGGAGGTGGTGCTGTAAAAAGACTTTTGGATAGAGGTCTGACATGGTATGCCTTACATGTTTAACAAGAGGACTTCTGATGCCACATTTAGAATAGTCTTGGGGTGGGGGGGAAGGAAGCAAATAGAAAGGGATAGGGATAAAGTGGGCATCTGCTGTACTGGTCCAGGTAGAAAGAGAGGTGGTTGGACAAGGGTTGTCATGGTGAAGGTGGTGAGAAGTGTCAAATTCCAGGCCTGCTGCTGAAGAACTGAAAGTGAGGTGTGAAAGAAAAAGAGGTTTTTGACCTGAGCAAGTGGAAAGATGGAGTTTCTAAGGAAAGCTGGGAGAGAGAGAAAGAACAGAAACTCAGTTTGAAGTTAGAGATGACTATTATACATTCAAACTAAGAATATGGGGTAGGCAGTTGGGTATAAACATCTGACGTTCAGGAGAAACAGCTTGTGGTATATATTTGAGAGTTAACAGCACATAGATTATTTTAGTCATGAGACCGGATAAGATTCATTAGAGAATGAGTATTACAGAAGAAAAAAGAAACTTGTAACTATGGTTCTGAGTGAATAAGAATACAAAGTCTAGAAATGACTTCTAGGTTAATGAACGCTGATAAATGCCATCCAGGAAAAATAACTGACCAATGCTGTGCTGACAATACCTTGAAAAACCCTTTTTCGTGTTCTGAAGCTAGGAAGAAGAATTTATGGTTACAATGGACTTAGCATAAAGGGTTTTCTCTTGTGAATTAGGACTGGTATAAAAAGAAGTCATGCAAACCGTGCTTGCATGGGACTCAAGTGGAGAAAATAATGAAAGTGGTATCTGGACATTATGGCTCCATAAAGAGCAGCCATCACTGGTGGGAAAAGAAAGTGGGTATTATCATGATACCATCCCTCACTGATGGGCATCGTGGCACTTGATTCTTGATTGAGCACTGTCGGCTGTTTTGTTCACGTGCTGGTCACAAAGCAACGTAGCAAGAAAGACCAGCAGGCTCTGTTCTAGTGCTCCCCTTACAGGGCCACACGTGACGTCTCCACTTGGACTTGCTGCTGTTGGCACATGTGCCTACCAGCCTTTTTCCCTGGGGAGGGGCCTGAGTGGCTAGCAAACAACATGATGATGCATGTACATTTGCTATTGTATGTTTTCAGGACAAACTAAATGCTGTAACAAACAGCCTTATGACTTTGGTAACTAAACACCATAAAAGCTTCACTTTCTAATCCTATCAGTGTAATTAGACATTTGGTAAATGGCCTTCCTTCCGCGTTGTGGCTCTGATGCACAACTCCACCATTTTCTAAGACCTCAAAGTTTTCCAACATGACCTTCTGCATGCAGGCAGGGAAGGGGGGTAGAAAACGAATATGGAACATTTCACAGGAGGTTCTGAGGTGTAAGACCTGGAAGTGGCATTTATTGTTTTCATCCCTAAGTCATTAGCCTGAACTCAGTCCCTGAGCTCTCCCACATTAAGGGTACTTAGAAGACACCTGTGTGCAAGAAGAGGAATGGGTTGGGTGAGTGTCTAACCATTTTCTGTCACTGTGTGAAAGGCTGCCTTATTGTCACCAGTGTTACCCAGATCTTAGGAGATTGACAGGTCTAAACTTATAAATTCAGACTTGTGACAAAACAGACTTAGAAAGAAGCTACCTTGAATTCAAGGTTATTCATTTCTGTTTCCACCAGCCTGAGGTCTAAAATAATTTCTCTTTAGAATACGATCTGAGGCCTGGTCCTAGATATATATCAACCAATTATTATTAACTGATTAATTAACAAAAGTCACTGAGTCTCTCTGACCAATCACAATGCTCAGTACTAAACATCTAAAGATTAATAAGAAATCGTCCCTGTGTTCAATGAGCTCACAGTTGAGTAAAAGAAATACAACCACACAGAGAATAGTATTGCAGGTATGAGAGGAAGGTGAGGAAATTAATTCCAGGTGGAATGTCACAGTTTGGGTTAGAGTATCTGGGAAATCATGAAATAGGAGATGGTGCTTAAAATGAAAGGCCGACTATGAGAAAGATTCCTTCAGGTAGAGAGGGAGAAGGAGAGAATTACAGAGGACGAAGCCACAATGTAACTGAGCTCTGAGGAAGATTATTGTGACATCATGAAGTTTTAGATGCTGGACTACAGAATTTAGACTTTGTCCCATTAGCCAAAAGGAGCCATAAAGAGATGGGCAAGAGTGACAAGGCTTAGTTCATATCTTAGAAAGATGATTTAGGCAGAGAGACTATTGATGAAAGCTAGGAGGGACCAAGACGACAGACAGGAGGCTGCTAAAATCACACATATAACTATGGAGAGGAGGTAGGTTTCATAAATAAACCTTCGAATTTGACATATCAAATCAAGAGGACTTGTTAACTTTGAAGGAAGTGAGGAAGAAAGAGAAAAGTTTCTCTAAAACTTAATGCATTTACCCTTGTTTCCTTAGTTATTGGCTCCATGCCTAGAACATAGAAAGTATTGCTTTGTTGTTTCTGCCCAGGGGAAGTGGTTTTAAAAGATTGAGAGGGTTTTTAGATATAAACTAAATTTCTTTCTCAAAAGCTCTCTCATCCTGGAAATTTGTTTAATAAGGATTAAAAACCTTTTATTACAACACAGTTAATTGTTGAGGCTATGGGGAAATGAGTACTCTCAAATATCACCAGTGGGAGTATGAATGGGTACAAATCCAGCTGAGGGTGATTTGGCAATATCTATTAAAATTACAAATGCATATACTCTTGGACCCAGAAAATCCATTTCTGGGAAATTTTCCTACAGATATATTTTTGTACATGCTCAAAATGAGCATGAAAGAGTTCTTCATGGAAGCCTTATTTTTAATAGCAAAAGAGTAAAACAATTCAATGTTCCTAAATAAAAAATTAATTGAACAATTTATAATATACCCATAAAATGGAATTCTATATGGATGTAAAAATTTAAAAAAAAAATGAATATTTTTTCTATGCATTGATAAAGATCTTCAAGATGCATAAAATTAAGAAAGTAAAATGTGAGCAATGTACACAATATGCAGCCTTTTGAATAAAAAGAGGATGAGAAATTATATTTATCTTTATATACATAAAAAATTTTGGAGTGATACAAAAAACAAATAAGAAAGATCTTATAACATATGAATGTGCCACCTATTTAAAAAACTGAACTGAAACACTATCTCTGTTTTACAATAGTTTAACAGGTAAAACATTTCCCCCACACCATCTTTATTTTTGTCCCCTTGTCCCAGGTAACATGCTCATTTGAATTTTCATCAAGATGCACCTACATAGAAGTACAAAGGATGATGAGAAAATATTAGAAAAGAAAACAATATGCCAATAAATTAGACAACCTGGACAAATGGACAAATTTCTAGAAGCATTCAATTTTCCAATGCTGAATCAAGAAGAATCATAAAATCTGAATAGATTGATTACAACTAATGAACTCAAACCAAAAATCAAAAATTTTGCAGCAAAACAAAAGTCTTGGACTGAATGGCTTCACAGTCTAATTTTACCAAACATTTTAAGAAGAACTAACACATTCTTCTAAAACTATTCCAGCCTGACCAGGCGGTGGCACAGTGGATAGAGCGTCAGACTGGGATGCGGAAGACCCAGATTCGAGACCTCAAGCTTGCCAGCTTGAGCGCGGGCCCATCTGGCTTGAGCTAAAGCTCATCAGCTTGGACCCAAGGTCGCTGGCTCCAGCAAGGGGTTGCTTGGTCTGCTGAAGACCCCGGTCAAGGCACGTGTGAGAAAGCAATCAATGAACAACTAAGGTGTTGCGATGGCAACAAAAAACTAATGATTGATGCTTCTCACCTCTCTTCGTCCTCTCTTCGTTCCTGTCTGTCTGTCCCTATCTATCCCTCTCTCTGACTCTCTCTCTGTCCCTGTAAATAAATAAATAAATAAATAAATAAATAAATAAAATAAAATAAAACTATTCCAAACAATTTAAGGAGAGGGAAGACTCAACTCATTTTATGAGGCCATCATTGCCCTAATTCCAAAACCACATAAAAACACTACAAAAAAAGAAAATTATAGTCTAATTACCTAACAAACATATATGCTAAAATCCTTAATAAAATATTAACAAATCAGGTTCGCCAATTTATTAAAAAGATCATGCACCATGATCAAGTGAGATTTATTTCAGGGATGCAAGATTGCTACAATATTCAAAAATCAGCCTGACCAGGCAGTGGCGCAGTGGATAGAGCATCGGGCTGGAATGTGGAAGACCCAGGTTCAAGACCCCGAGGTCACCAGCTTGAGCGCGGGGCCATCTGGCTTGAGCAAAAGCTCGCCAGCTTAGACCCAAGGTCGCTGGCTCCAGCAAGGGTTTACTCGGTTTGCTGAAGGCCTGCGGTCAAGGCACATGTGAGAAAGCAGTCAATGAACAACTAAGGTGTCGCAATGGCAACGAAAAACTAATGATTGATGCTTCTCACCTCTCTCCATTCCTGTCTGTCTGTCCCTATCTATCTCTCTCTCCGAATCTCTCTCTGTCTCTGAAAAAATAAAATAAAATAAAAAATCAATAGATATGACACATCACACAAACAAAATGAAAAATAAAAATCACATCATCATATCCATAGATGCAGAAAAAGCATTTGATAAATCCAGTACCCATTTATAATAAAAGTGGGAATACGAGGAACATGTCTAAATGTAATAAAGGCCACATATGGTATTGACACACTCACAGCTAACATAAAACTCATGGGGGAAAAACTACAAGCATTTCCCTTAAGATCAGGAACAAGACAGTAATGTCCTCTTTCACCTCTTATTTAGCATAGTAGTAAAAGGTCTAGCAATAGCAATTAGACAAGAAGAAGAAATAAAAGACATCCAAATTAGAAAGGAAGAAATAACACTGGCATTATTGACAGATGACACTATAGTGTGTATAGAAAACCCTATAGACTTCACAAAAAAGCTACTAGAATTGATAAATAAATTCAGTAAAGTAGTAGGGTACAAAATTAATATTCAGAAATCGGTGGACTTTTTATATACCAATAATGAACTATTAGAATAAGATATTAAGAAAACAATCCCACTTACAATTGCAACAACAATAAAAAGTTATATAGAATAAATTTAACCAAGAAGTTAAAAGGCCTGTCTTTAGAAAATTATAAGGTTCTGAAGAAATTGAAGAAGATACACTTAAGTGGAAGCATTTACTGCTCATGGATAAGAAGAATCAACATCATGAAAATGTCCATACTACTCAAAGCAATCTATAGATTTAACACAATTCCTATCAAAATACTAATGGCATATTTCACAGAACTAGAATAAATGTTTCAAAAATGTATGTATAACTCTAAAAGAATCTGAATAGCCTCAGTAAACTTGAGAAAGAAGAACAAAGTAAGAGGTACCACACTACCTGATATGATACTACACTACAAAGCCATAGTAATCAAAACAACATGGTACTGGCATAAAAGCAGACATAGAGATCACTGGACAAGAATAGAGAGCCCAGAAATAAACCCACACCTTTATGATCACTTAATACCTGACCAAAGAAACAAGAACATACAATGGAATAAAGACAGCTAATTAATAAAAGATGTTGATAAATTTGACAAGTACTTGCAAAAAAATAAAATAAAACTAGACCACTTCCTTACACCATACACATAAATAAACTCAAAGTGGATTAAAGATTTAAGAAACAAACAGTAAAATTTCAGACATTTCTCATAGCAATATTTTTTTCTGATATATTTCTTCAGTCAAGGAAAACAAAAGAAAAAATAAACAAATGAGACTACATTAAAATAAAAAAGTTTAGCACAACAAAAAAATATTAATTCAAAATGGATCAAAGACCTAAATATAAAATCTGAAATAATAAAATACACAGAAGAAAACATAGATACTAAACTCATGGACCTTGGCCATAGAGAACATTTTATGAATTTGACTCCAAAGGCAAGGGAAGTGAAGGCAAAGATAAATGAATGGGACCACATCAGACTACGAAGCTTTTGCACAGCAAAAGAAACTGACAACGAAACAAACAGACAGCCAACTAAATGGGAGACGATATTTTCAAACAACTACTCAGATAAAGGCCTAATATCCAAAATATACAAAAAACTCACAAAACTCAACAACAAACAAGCAAACAATCCAATAAAAAAATGGGAAGAAGACATGAACAGACACTTGTCCCCAAAAGAAATACAAATGGCCGATATATGAAAAGATGCTCATCTTCATTACCTATTAGAGAAATGCAAATCAAAACTACAATGAGATACCATCTCACACCTGTTAGATTAGCTATTATCAACAAGACAGGTAATAACAAATGTTGGAGAGGCTGTGGAGAAAAAGGAACCCCCATCCACTGTTGGTGGGAATGTAAAGTAGTACAACCATATGGAAGAAAGTATGGTGGTTCCTCAAAAAATTAAGAATAGAGCTACCATATGACCCAGCAATCCTTCTACTGGGTATATACCCCCAAAACTCAAAAATATTGGTACATAAAGACACATGCAGCCCCATGTACATCGCAGCATTGTTCATGGTGGCCAAGACATGGAATCAACCAAAATGCCCTTCAATAGAAGATTGGATAAAGAAGATGCGGTACATATATACTATGGAATACCACTTAGCCATAAGAAATGATGACATAGGATCATTTATGACAATATGGATGGACCTTAATAACATTATACTGAGTGAAATAAGTAAATCAGAAAAAACTTAGAACTGTATGATTCCATACATAGGTGGGACACAAAATTGAGTCTCATGGACATAGATAAGAGTGCAGTGGTTACCAGGGGGAGGGGCAGTGAGGAGAGGGAGGGAGTTAGGGGAGGAAAGGGGCATAAACAAAACCAAATAAAAGGTGACAGAAGACTATGTGACTTTGGGTGATGGGTTTACAACATAATTGAATGTCAAAATGATCTGGAGATGTTTTCTTTAAATCTATGTACTCTAGTTGACCAATGTCACCCCCTTAAAATTAATTGTCTAAATAAAACTATTTTTTTATTAATTTTAATGGGGTGACATTAATAAGTCAGGGTAGATATGTTCAAAGAAAACATCTCCAGGTTATCTTATCATTCAATTATGGTGCATACCCATCACCCAAAGTCAAATTGTCCTCTGTCACCTTCTATCTGGTTTCCTTTGTGCCCCTCCCCTCCCCCCTCTCCTTCCCTCTCCTCTCTCCACCCACCCCATAACCACCACACTCTTGTCCATGTCTCATAGTCTAGCTTTTATTTCCCACCTATGTATGAAATCATGCAGTTCTCAGTTTTTTCTGTTTTACTTATTTCACTCCATATAACAGTATCAAGGTCCATCCATTTTGTTGTAAATGATCCGATGTCATCATTTCTTATGGCTGAGTAGTATTCCATAGTATATATGTACCATAGCTTTTTAATCCACTCGTCTTCTGACGGACACTTGGGCTGCTTCCAGATCTTCGCTATTGTGAACAATGCTGCCAGGAACATGGGGGCGCATTTCTTCTTTTCGAAAAGTGCTATGGTGTTCTTACGGTCTATTCCTATAAGTGGGATAGCTGGGTCAAAAGGCAGTACCATTTTTAATTTTTTGAGGAATCTCCATACTGTGTTCCACAGTGGCTGCACCAGTCTGCATTCCCACCAGCAGTGCAGAAGGGTTCCCTTTTCTCCACATCCTCGCCAGCACTTGTTCTGTGTTGTTTTGCTGATGAGTGCCACTCTGACTGGTGTGAGGTAATATCTCATTGTGGTTTTGATTTGCATTTCTCTAATGATTAGTGATGTTGAGCATTTTTTCATATGTCTTTTGGCCATCTGTATGTCCTCTTCGGAGAAATTTCTATTCATTTCTTTTGCCCATTTTTTGATTGGATTGTTTGTCTTCCTGGTGTTGAGTTTTATAAGTTCTTTATAAATGTTGGTTATTAACCCCTTATCAGACGTATTTTTGAATGTGTTCTCCCATTGTGTGGTTTGTCTTTTTATTCTGTTCTTATTGTCTTTAGCTGTGCAAAAAGTTTTTAGCTTGATATAGTCCCATTTGTTTATCTTGCTTCTTATTTCATTTGCCCGTGGAGATAAATCAGCAAATGTATTGCTGCAACAGATGTCGAAGAGCTTACTGCCTATGTTTTCTTCTAAAATGCTTATGGTTTTATGACTTACATTTAAGTCTTTTATCCGTTTTGAGTTTGTTTTTGTGAATGGTGTAAGTTGGTGGTCTAGTTTTATTTTTTGCAGATAGATGTCCAATTTTCCCAACACCATTTGTTAAAGAGGCTATCTTTACTTCATTGTATGCTCTTTTCTCCTTTGTCAAATATCAGTTGTCCATAAAGGTGTGGGTTTATTTCTGGGTTCTCTGTTCTGTTCCATTGATCTATGTGCCTGTTCTTATGCCAGTATCAGGCTGTGTTGAGTACAATGGCCTTGTAGTAAACCTTGATATCCGGAAGAATGATACCTCCTGCTTTATTTTTTCTTTTTAAGATTGCTGAGGCTATTTGTGTTCGTTTTTGGTTCCATATAAATTTTTGGAATATGTGTTCTATATCTTTGAAGTATGTCATTGGTATTTTAATTGGTATTGCATTGAATTTATAAATTACTTTGGGTGATATAGATATTTTAATGATGTTTATTCTTCCTAGCCATGAGCATGGTATATGCTTCCACTTGTTTGTATCTTCCTTGATTTCTTTTATCAGTGTTTTATAATTTTCCAAGTACAAGTCCTTAACCTCCTCCCAGGTACTTTATTTTTTTGGTTGCAATAGTGAAGGGGATTGTTTCCCTAATTTCTTTTGCTGACAGTTCATTGTTGATATATAAAAATGCCTCTGATTTCTGAGTATTAATTTTACATCCTGCCACCGTGCTGAATTCATTTATCAGGTCCAGTAGTTTTTTTGACTGAGACTTTAGGGTTTTCTATATACAATATCATATCATCTGCAAATAATGACAGTTTTACTTCTTCTTTTCCAATTTGGATGCCTTTTATTTCTTCTTCTTTTCGGATTGCTGTGGCTAAGACTTCCAGAACTATGTTGAATAAGAGTGGTGAAAGGGGGCACCCCTGCCTGGTTCCTGATCTTAAGGGGATTGCTTTTAATTTTTGCCCATTTAGTATGATGTTTGCTGTGGGTTTGTCATAGATGGCCTTTATCATGTTAAGGTATGTTCCCTGTATTCATACTTTACTGAGAATTTTGATTACGAATGGGTGCTGGATTTTATCAAATGCCTTTTCTGCATCTATTGAAATTATCATGTGATTTTTGTCCTTCCTTTTGTTTATGTGATGAATCACATTGATTGATTTGGAATATTGAACCAGCCTTGCCTCTCCAGAATAAATCCCACTTGATCGTGGTGTATGATTTTTTTCATATATTGCTGGATCTGGTTGGCTAATATTTTGTTGAGAATTTTAGCATCTAAATTCATCAGGGATATAGGCCTATAATTTTCTTTCTTTGTGTAGTGTTTACCCAGTTTCGGGATCAGAATAATGCTCACCTCATAAGAGGAGTTTGGAAGTCTTCCTTCCTCTTGAATTTTTTGAAATAGCTTGAGAAGGATAGGAGTTACTTCTTCTCTGAATTTTTGGTAGAAATCACTTGTGAAGCCATCAGGCCCAGGACTTTTCTTTGTTGGGAGTTTTTTGATAACTGTTTCTATCTCATTTGTCTGTTTAGGTTTTCCGATTCTTCCAGATTGATTTTTGGAAGATTATATGATTCAAGAAACTTGTCCATTTCACCTAGGTTGTCTAATTTTTTGGCATATAGTTCTTCATAGTGTTTTCTTATTATACTTTGTATTTCTGTTGTGTCAGTTGTTAATTCTCCACTCTCATTTCTAATTTTATTTATTTGAGTCCTCTCTCTTTTTTTCTTGGTTAGTCTAGTTAAAGGTTCATCGATCTTGTTTACCTTTTCAAAGGACCAGCTCCTGGTTTCATTGATCCTCTGTATTGTTTCCTTAGCCTCTATGTCATTTATTTCTGCTCTGATCTTTATTATTTCCTTTCTTCTACTAGTCCTGGGCTTTATTTCCTGTTGTTTCTCTAGATCTTTTAGATGCAGGGTCAGGTTGCTTATTTGAGCTTTTACTAGCTTCTTATGGTACGCCTGTAGTGCTATGAACTTCCCTCTCAGTACTGCTTTTGCTGTGTCCCATAAATTTTGAGTTGATTTGTGCTCATTATCATTCATTTCTAGAAACTTTTTGATTTTTTCTTTGATATCATTGTTAATCCGTTCATTATTTAATAACATGCTCTTTAGTTTGCAAGTGTTTAAGTTCTTTTCAGTTTTTCTTTGGGGTTAATTTCTAATTTCATGCCATTGTGATCAGAGAAAATGCTTGATATGATTTCAATCTTCTTAAATTTGTTGAGACCACTTTTGTGTCATAACATGTGGTCTTTCCTAGAGAATGTACCATGAGCACTTGAAAAGAATGTATATTCTACTGCTTTAGGGTGAAAAGTTCTAAAGATATCTATTAAATCTAGTTGATCTACTGTATCCTTTAAGTCTGCTGTTTTTTTTATTAATTTTCTTTCTTGAGGATATATCCAGTGATGTTAGTGGGGTATTGAAATCCCCTACTATTATAGTATTGCTGTTAATCTCGCCCTTTATATCCATCAAAGTCTGATTTATGTATGTCGAGACTCCTATGTTTGGTGCGTAGATATTTATAATGACTATATCTTCCTGTTGAATTGTTTCCTTTATCATTATGTAGTGTCCTTCTTTATCTCTTACTACAGCCTTTGTTTTAAAGTTCTTTTTGTCAGATATAAGTATTGCTACTCTGGCTTTTTTTTCATTCCATTTGCATAAAATATTTTTTTCCATCCTTTTACCTTCAGTCTATGTGCATCTTTTGTTTTAAGTTGTGTCTCTTATAGACAGCATATGTATGGGTCCTATTTCTTTATCCATGCAGCTACCCTATGTCTTTTGATTGGATCATTTAATCCATTTACATTTAAGGTTATTATTGATATGTAGTTGTTTATTACCATTTTATTCTTTAAAGCTGTATTATTCTCTTGCTATATTCTTTTCCCCTTTTGAACTGTTCACAACAGGCCCCTTAGCATCTCTTGCAGAATTGGTTTGGTTTTCATGAATTCCTTGAGGGTTCTTTTGTCTTGAAAGCTCTTTATTTCTCCTTCAATTTTAAACATTAGCTTTCCTGGATAGAGTAATCTTGGTTGTAGGTTCTTGTTCTGCATTACTTTGAATATATCTTGCCATTGCCTTCTGGCCTCAAGTGTTTCTGTTGAGAAGTTGGATGTCATCCTTATGGGGGCTCCTTTGTAGGTAATAGCCTGTTTTTCTCTAGCAGCTTTTAAAATTTTCTCTTTATCCCTTAGCTTTGGTATTTTAACTATGATGTGTCTGGGTGTAGATTTCTTTGGGTTTCTCTTTAATGGAGTTCTGTGTGCTTCTTGAACGTGTGAAACATTTTCCAGCCCTAATTTAGGGAAGTTTTCAGCTATGATTTGATTGAACAAAGTTTCTATCCCTTGTTCTTTCTCTTTATCTTTGGGGATCCCTATGATGCAGATGTTATTTCTCTTCATGTTGTCACAGAGTTCCCTTAGAGTTTCCTCACATTATTTGACTCTCTTTTCTTTTTCCTGCTCTGCTTCTGTGCCTTTATTTATTGTGTCCTCTAACTCGCTGATTTGACCCTCAGCCTCATCCATTCTGCTTTTAATTCCTTCCATTATGGTCTTCAGTTCTGATACTGTATTTGTCATTTCTGTCTGATTCTTTTTTATTATTTCAATTTCGTTTTTTATACTTGTTATATCTTTATTTAGGTGTTCATAATGACTATCCATTGTTGCTCTAAGCTCTTTGAAGATCCTAACTACCATTATTTTAAACTCTGCATCCAGTAATTTGGTTATATCTGGTTCATTCAGGTCCTTCTCTGGGGATTTCTCTTGATTTATTTGGGTTGCATTTCTCTGCCTGCCCATTTTGTCTGTGTATAAGAACGGTGTGGCCACTGGAGTCCAATGGGTGTTGCCTCTGTGTTCCCTAGGTGTGGTCTGTCTGCAGGCCCACCACCCCCTCTGCTGCTGCCTAGGGCGGTTGGGATGGTCGTTGCCGGCGCCAGCCCACTTTGGCTGTTGCTGTGATTTCCACCTCTCCTCCGCTGGAGAAGCTATGTTCTCATATCTGGCTCTACAAGCCTCAGCTTGTCTGGGCCTTTGCCTCACCCCCACCAGTGGGATTACGTACCAAACTAAAGCCACAAGTCTCGACACCAAGGGTAGGGGTGAGCACTTTTGCTCAGCTGAGGACCCTGCCTGTCCCTGGCTTTAGCCCCGCCCCCATGGTCAGGGCCAGCTTGTGCAGGGTCACAAACCTGGAAGCCAGGTTATGTTGCGTGCCCATGGGACCCTGCTCAGCAGCAGATCTTTGCCCATTTCTGGCCTCCTGCTTTTCCCCCGCAGGTGGGGCTGCAGGCGGGCCCTTAGCTGCTGGACCACTTTCGCACGTCCCCTCTGCCCCTGCTTGGCTAGACTGAGCTCATGCTGGCTGGGCCTCCGCCCCCACCGACAGAACCACTTTTCAGCGTCCCACCACCCCCATCCCTCCAGCAAGCCCTCAGCAGTGTGGGTAGGGGCACTGCAGCTCAGACCCTAACACTCCGTACTGTGTAGTCCTGGAAGCCCCCTTCATCTAAGCAGCTCTGCTCTAAGTGCCACGGGAGAGCTTGTTTGGCTGGTTTCCTGCCTCCCTTTGCTGGTGTTGCTAGTTCCAGGGGAAATATTCATTTTCGATTAGGGAAGTGACTCAGCCCAGGGGGTAGGGTGGCTGTACCTCAGAGTGTTTGTCCCTGTGCCTTCCAGTCCACACTCTCTTCCCGCTGCTCCGGTCCTCTCCTCTGTCTCTGTCCCCCAGAGCCCCGGGTGAGTGGTTGTGAGAGGGGTTTACTGTGCTGTCCCTTTAAGAAGAATCCTGGGTCTGAGAAAACTGTCTCTTTCTCACAAACAGTATCCTCACTTGTTTCACAGCTCAATACTGTCCAAACTCCTCTTCTAGGCTCTGGGGCTGCGTCCCTGGGACCCAGGTCCCTCCCTCTCCAGTAAACTCTCTTCCTGCCATGCGAGTCTGCCGTTCACTCTAGGGAGCTGGGCAGCTCTTTCCTCATTTTCGCTTTTCCTACCAGTCTCAATGTGGCTTCTGCAGTGTTCCTTGGTTGAAGAGTCCACTTAGTTTAGTTCAAAGTTGGTTTATCCAGATGATGATTCTTAGAATTAAGTTATAATCCACTTTGGTTCCAGGAGTTGGAAGTTGGTACATCCGCCTACTCCATCACCATCTTGCTGTCTATAAATAAAACTATTTAAAAAATAGAAAAGATGCTTAATTTCATTAGTCATCAATGAAATGCTAATTAAAAGCAAATTGACATACCACTCAATTTATACAATAATTAAATGAATTTTTAAAGAATTCAACAAAATGTAAAAGTAATCCACTGAATGGGAAAACATATTTTCCAATGACACATCTGATAAGGGGTTAATATCTTAAATTTATAAGAAACTCAAACAACTCAGAACCAAATAAACCCTAACAATTCTATTTATAAAAGGCAAGGTACTTGAATACCTAAATAGACACTTCTCCAAAGAAGACAAACAGATGACCAATAGACATATGAAAAGATGCTCAATGTCACTAATCATTAGAGGAATGCAAATTAAAACCACAATGAGATAGCTCAGGCCTGTCAGACTGGCTGTGATCAATAAGTAAACAAACAAGTGCTGGTAAGGATGTGGAGAAAAAGGAACCCCTGTGCACTCACTGTTGGTTGGAATGTCGATTGGTGCAGCCACTGTGGAAAGCAGTGTGGTTACCTCAGAAAATGAAAAGTGGAACTGCCTTCTGACTCCATGATTCCACTTCCGGGAAAATGTCCAAAGAAAGCTGAAACACTGAAAAAGAAACTATGCACCTTTATGCAGCACTATTTACAATAGCCAACATTTGGAAGCCGGTGAAGTGCCCAGTAGTAGATGAGTGGATAAAAAAGCTGTGTTATATTTACACACTGGAATACTACTTGGCTATAAAAAAAGAAAAGTAAGAAGAGAAGGAGAAGGAGAAGGGGAAAGGGAAGAGGAAAGGGAAGGAGGAGAAGGAGAAGGAGAATGAGAAGAAGGTGGTGGTGGTGGAGGAGGAGGAGGAGGAGGAGGAGGAAGTGGAGGAGGAGGAGGAGGAAAAGGAGGAGGAGAAGGAAAAGGAGAAGAAGAATAAGATATTACCTTTTGGGGAAGGTAGAAGAGAGTAGAAGGGGAACTAAGCAGTTATGAAAAGAAATTGACGCTGGGTGGTGAACACCCAATACAATATGCAGATGATGCATTATAGAATTGTACACTTGAAACCTATATAATTTTGTTAAGCATTGTAACCCCAATAAACTCAATATAATATATTTAAAGATACACATAATATTAGATTCGTTCATAAGAGGAGTCTTTGAGAAGAGAAAGTAAAAATGGAAAGAGCAATGATTACAAGTCTTGAGAATTCTAAAACGCCTGAAAAACTGGAACAAGGAGGTGCTACACTATAAATAAAAGTCTGTGGAAACCTGTGGGGCACTGAACAAGAATCATACCTGCTTTATACTTTAATACATACTTAAAATGCATGCATAATTTGTGGACTATTAATCACAAAGATGCTATTCCTGTAGGCTCTTTAGAATAGCCGCAATATGGCCATTAGTTAATTAGAAGTAGAGGCAGTTTTCTAGAACTGAAATATTAATAAACCTGAGGTTTGTGGTTCCTTGAGATTTTCCTTTAGGTGTTTCATAAAAATTGAATAATGATTAAAAGTTAACATAAATTTTTCTTGACTTTCTGGCAATGTATCAACCTAGGACACCTTCATTTCAAGAATATTGATAGATGTATCTATTTGAATGTTGGTGTTTGGCCAGTGTCTGTGGACCCAAGAAATTTAACTAATGCTACCTAACCAGCACAATTCTTCCAGAAAACCAAGACCCATCAGACTAATAGATTCTTCACGTTACCTCTTTTATAACACCTTATATTCTTGAAGATTATTCCATGATCCTAAAATATATTCTTTTTAAAAAAAAACTTATAGCCAGAGATAGGTTTTATGTCAGCAACTCAGAGAAAAAAAAAGGCTTATTTTCCCTAAAAGCTAAGTTGCTCCCTTATTCACCAACTAACTCTATAAGTAACTGAGTGACACGCAATCAAAAAGGGACTTGGAAGCAGTAAGTAAATGCAGAGTCTCTTTACAACACTCAAAAAGTCTTTGGAAGACACTTGCTGATACTCAAATCAAAATCCACAGCGTGGCACACTGAGCTCCCAGTGTCGATTACACACCCAACTGGCTTTTCCATCACCACCGCCCTCCATTTTAGACTTAAGGAGAGAACTTTCCTATTTGCCCTACAGCCCAAATTCTTCCTTTCCTACTGTCAGCGAGACCTCTTATTATGTCCATTTGCTTCTACCACAACCTCTCTGGCATTTCTCACGAGGTTTTGGAGGATGTGCTTGTCACCTCACAGAAGGGGGCGAGCTGGGATTATCTGTCTGCAGCCCATGCCCTCAGACTATGGAGAAGGAGACACAGTGTGTGCCATTTCCACAGATGGCCTGGAAAAGCCCACCAGCCCCGACTAATGACGGGACACTTGATCACAACAGATTCTGCAGCCTCCAGTTTTTCATACGCTGCTGCTGCGTGGAAGCATCCCACCACCCATCTGTCTGCACTTCAGCCTTTGCTACTATTCAGCAGGAATTGTTGCCCTGAGGCACAGGGGGCCATTGTCTTGAAGTCGTTATTATTATTATCCTTTACTAAGAGAACTTAGACTCTGGTTCTGGCAAAGGGCAGGAATGAGAGTAGTGGAACTTCTACATTGTGTTCTTTCTTCTCTGTGTTCCAGAAACTTGTACCCTAGTAAGCCAACATTTCTAGGTAACATTCCCAAGCAGGTTGATTATGATTTTTTTATCTGTTGCTAAACATTGTGTAGCGTCAGAAATCTTTTTTTTTTTTTAATCCTCAGTTGAATAAACTCTCTCATTCCTCCATGCACTCTTTTTCACTCTGCCTTAGGAAGTGATTCTATTTCAATCTTTCTGGGCCACTGGATGATAATCTTCTTAAAGTCACAGACCGCACTGTGCTCACCTGTAGCCATCAGAACCCCGCACACAACCAAGGGATTTGGCAATCAGTAGGTTCTCATGAAATGTCTGCTCACATGTTCAGAGACAAGCATCAGGAATCAGTCTTCTGATGTCAGTACTTCGAGCTACAAAAGAACTTAGAGAGAATCAAGCCTTATAAAATACCTTTGGTTTTGACTCAGATATTATTAGCAATGTTGTAAACAGCCACTTCTTGTGCCAATATTTTTATGGTTTTTCAATGATATTACACTTTTATTTGTCACATTTATTCATGCTATAAGGACTATTTGACACTTTTTAAAAATTAAAATCTCTAGATTGTCAGACAATCCTCACTTGATTAGTTTATTTGGCTGAGAAAGAAAAGTTAAAACTTCTTGCCGTAACTTAAAGTTATAATAGCTGCTCCTATGGCTCTTGCTCTCATCAGTCAGTCAAAAATATCGGGTTGGTTTTACAAAACGTGTTGAGGTAGGAAGTGATCTAAAGGAAAGGGTCAGCAAAAGCCTGGACTGGAGAGTGAGTTTTGATTTTAGGAGGCCAGTCATTCATTCATTCAGTTTTGACTGAGTATCTACTATGTGCAGGAGCTGTTCTTGCCTCTATGGAATTTTCTGTATGTCAAAAGCAGCTGACATTAATGAAGCATTAAACACATTTAAACATAGAATAAAGTATTTTAACTACACGCTATTAACAGCTTGAGCGGGCCCTGGCCAGTGAGCTCAGTAGTGGAGCATTTGGCCAGCATGTGGATATTCCAGGCTGAATTCCCAGTCAGGGCCCAGGGGATAAGCGACCATCTGCTTCTCCACCCCTCCCCTTTTTCTCCCTCTTCCTCTCCCACAGCCTCTATTGATTTGAGCTCATCAGTCCTGGGAGCTGAGTATAACACTGTGGAGTCTCCATCTCAGATGATAAAAATAGCTCAGTTGCAAGCATGACCCCAGACGGGCAGAACACCCGCCCCAGACATGGGTAGGTAGGTTCCAGTCGGGAAACATGCGGGAGTCTGTCTCTCTATCTCCCCTCCTCTCACTTGGAAAAGAAGAAAAAAAAAAGTTTGAGGGATTAATCAACACTCTTCGCCAAGTCTATAAAACTTGCTGACTGATGCTTACAGCTCGCTGATCCCTTTTTGCTTGAATGCTCAACTCCTCTGTTCCCGATTCTATTATAAGCTTTTCCAAGACTCGGTTGTGTTTGTTCCCAAGCCCACTGATGCCAGTTGCATAATTTATTGTAATTAAATAACTTTGGTACATATTAACACAAATTTATAAAACAAGCATGGAAAGAGTTGTTTCCATGAAAACTATGTAAATGCAATCAAGACAAGCTACTAAAAAATTCTATTAAATTAAGTGTGGGTGCAGCAACTCTAAAAGACTGAGTAGAAAAACAAAATAGAGAAGGTTCTGCTTTTAGCTTTTCTCTGAAATGTCATTTAGTTCTCTTTGCTTTTAAAAAAACAAGCTAGAAAATGTGCATACGGCATTTTGTATGTGATGATTCAAGAGATGGTGTAGGACTTCAGTCAGTGGACCCAGACTCAAATAAACAACCTGCATCTACATCATAAAATTGAAAAATAGATGTATGTTTATTTTTTAGCTAAAAATAAAATATTTATATATATGTTTTATTTCTCCCCCTTAGCTCACTCTTTTGAAAGACTTGGTTAAGCAACTACTAGTCCTGGATGATTCATGTGAAAATATAAAGTGCTCATGACACGTGTTCCTGAGGTTCTGCTGGGCATCAGTCTTTCTCTGGCCACTTGGCCCAAATGAATGTTTACAATGAATGTAAACATTCATTGATTGGGGGAAACCTTACCTGCAGACTTATAAGTAACAATTGACAATCTAATATTTTAAGCACACACTTAAACCGTTTGATATTTTTCCTAAAATGTACACCATAGTGTACTTATTTTTTACCATAGGCATTAGCTATGTAGAACTTAATACAATGCAGAAAAGAATTTGTAGAACTTCATGAGCTGAATAAGCTACAAGGACAGAATTCTAACCAAATGTTCTAATACTCTCGCAATCAGGCGGGGAATACTCTCTGCTGACTGAGTGTTAGCTCCAAAAATATTGTGAGTTTTTCGTGATGAAATGTATAAATGGAAACACATAATTTGTAAATTTTTTATAATAGGAGCTATTAGAAACATACATATTATTCCAGGTACAGCTAGCAATTATTTAATTAAATTTATGGTACTTTTTTGTAAAAAAATAAATGTAAGGCAGAAAGGTGCCTTTCAAGGAAGGCTCATGCTGGCCAGGGTGTCCATGGAAGGCTTTCCTGAGGAGGCAGTATTATGTGATGACTGGAAAGATGAGTAGGAGCCAGCCCAGCCAGGTGGGAAATAGCAGGATGTTAGGAAAGAACAGTTCAAGTAAAAGCAATAGAATGTACAAAGGTCCTGAGGCCAGAAGAAAGTGACTTTTAAAATAAATGGAATAGTTGTGTGAGTCCAGATTTACTGAAGCAAAAAGGGAACACTGGGAGGTGAAGGCAGTCGGAGGGAACACAGAGACAATGAGTGCTGCCAGAGACAGACGGAGGTAAGAAAAAGTGAAGAAGTAAAAATGCTTCATAGCTGATATAAGATATACCCAGCTTCTGTTCCAACTGCTTGAGAATCCAGATAGTCACACAGTGGAAACAAACTGAGGTCTGGGGAACTAGCTCCTCTCTTCTGTCCTAGAAGAACCCAGTTTAGCCCTATATTCTGGATTACCAAAATGATGGTGTTATATGCCAAGTTATATGCTACCACCCTGAGGTCCATTTATTCCTGTAGCTACCGCATTGGGATCCAAGTCTCCTACCTTGCACCCACGCAAATAAGGCCACTCTTCCCAGCTGCTTCAGAGAGCATCTTAGTGCTACCCCACGCCAGCTCTTGCTCAAACATTTCCACTTCACTCCCCCTGCTCGTCTCCTTACACTCCTCCCCGCTTCCTGGTCCTCCTACCATTCAACCAAAAAAAAAAAAAAAAAAAAAATTACCCAGGCCTCCAGCCAGAAAAAGTTGTTAAACCCTGTCCTCTGCAACTTCACAGCACATTTGCTTTAATACCAAAGGAGGATTCATCTTGGCCAATGAGAAACAAATGAATATGCAGTGATTCACCACTTGCTGACCGGCGTGGCCAGCCGTTCCCACTGCTAGGCCCTCTTGTTTCTACAATCAGTTAAAAAGGTGCAGTTCATTAGGGGCATATTTTTTTCTCCTCCCGAAAATGGAAGGAAGCAGAGCCAGCAGCCTTCCGAAGAGGCACAAAGCTCTTCTGAGAATTTCAGACAAAGCTTCTTACAGTAACACTTTATTTTAATGGTCCTTTAATGGGGAACTGACAATGAAACTCCCACCGAAGCCCTCCCAGCAGCCTCATTCACCCTAGATAAAAACGACTACTAAGTTGCCAGAGACAGGTCACGACCAAGATACCAACCTCAGAGCTAGCCCAAGGGAGGGAGAGGGGAATGAGAAACCTCCTTCCCATGCTTCCTTCGAAATCCTCTCTTTATCCCTGCACCGTCTAATCCAATTCTTTATTTCCTTATTTAGATGAGCATCCCTTGTACAGTTCGGGAATTACTCCTCTGCGGAGACGCCATAGGTATCAGCTTTCTGAGAATCGGATTGTGCTTCCCAGAAACCGAAGGGAGCCTCGCCTCGTTGGTTTGAATGCTCTCCTGTGGGTGAGCCAAGGAGATGCGGAAGGCGGCTCATGACTAACCAGCACGACACGGCTCACATAAGTGCCCACCATCCACTCATCACTAAGCGGCAGATTGAAGGAAATGCTGTAAGAGCTTTACAAGCTGCTGGGAAATTGTGGGTTTGCGAAATGTTCTTTAAACCTTTTGAAATTCAAATTCCATTTCAACAAAGATGTCGGAATGGTAACCAGGGGAATGGACAAAAGACTGACTGTTCAGGCAGGCCTCGCAGCCCCTCCTGGTCCGCCCCGCCCCCTGCCCACCGCCGAGCCCTTCAGAGGGACAGTTGGGAGGGCCCACCGCCGGGCAGGTGTGGGAGGAAGTCACAGGGCCAAGGAGAGCTGACATTTGAAGCAGTCTGGCTGAGAGTCTGCTGTCGTGTGGCTGGGGGTGGTGTCAGGCTGCTGGGTAGCCAGGGCCAAGAACAGACGTGGGGCTGTTCTGTTAAAGCAAAGTGAGTGCAAGGAGCAGCTGCAGTGCAGTAACCACTCAGAACCAAGTCCAGGAGTGCCGGCCTGCCTCCTGGGGTACTGCTGTTCCTGTCTGGGGACATTGTGTCTGGCATCCAGTTCGTCATAATACGAGGGAATAATAAGATAGTGAGTGTGACCAGGCAGGACTGTGAGAAAGTCACACGGTAAAAATGTCCAGTTAGCCCAAATAAACAGGAAGTCAGAGGTCAAGCTGCTAAAGGAAACAGGTGGACAAAATGGTCAGTCTAAGGATGTGGCAGTATGTCACTTAGGACCCAGGGCCCTGGAACATCACATTAAGGTTCGCATCCTTCCCTTGCCCTTTGCTATTCTGTATGACTTTCAGTGAGTTCCTTCTTTATTGAATGAAGCCAATGACATCCTATAGCTCATAAGGTTGCCTATATTAAATAAGACGAGCTGCAAAAAGTGCTTAACCCAGCGCCTATTATATTTCAACACTTAGAAATTGTATCTACCATTTTGGTGTGTGCTAAGTGCAGCCCGACATCAACACCACCCTCGAATGCATTGACTGCCATAAGCTTCTATCCTCACGTATTTGAGATACACTGACTATACCTGATAGCATGTCCATGCACCTGCTGTGATTACATAAATTCCTTAATCCCTGTCTTCATTGATTTTCCCATTTAATTTATTATCCTCCAAATCCTTCTCAGGCTAGCTGTCACTTGATATTAGATGTTGATTGGAGAGAAAGTGGTTACTCCAGATAAACTGGTATTTGCCTGAGATAAACAATTAAGGCCATCTGTAGTGATTGATGACTCGTCTGGGTTTGAGTCTGGTCAAGCACAAAGGGTTCTGAGATAAGATGGAAGCACACTGGATCCAGTCTTATCCTGCCTCTGCTTAAGCAGCAGAAAGGGGGAAGGTCTAGAATTGATGGAGAAATGTGACTCACCTTGTTGGAAGAGAAGGAGGTAATGGGGCCATGGTCTCTCACAGCCACTTACGTCGAGGTCCTGTCCCACAAAGAGCATTGCTGTGAGCCTACGGGACACAACAAAGGACCATGCAACTCTGCTTTTTCCCCCATCCAAAGTCACTACAATAAAAGTCACACTCTTTAATACCAGCCTAAGAAAAGTGTTAATTACAAAAATGAATAATTATTTTTAAAAAACTGCATAATTATTCAGCACACTTCTTCACATAACTCAAGTTGTTTATAAAAAGGCTAAAAAAAAATACCAGATGGTATTTTACTCTAATAAAACCCAAGTGTTTTACTACTAACTTTGAACTCACTGGTCTGATTTGGCCTAGCAATCTCTAGAATAAATTGATGCTAGATGTCACCGCAAATTCTACAGAATCTTTTATCAAAGTCCAAACCAATTTCACATCTTTAGATTTCCCGTCTCAGGAATGGAGTATCTACATCTTTTTTTATTAACCATTTTGAGATTGGTAACCCTCATCCTGCCGGCACAAACTGTATTTCTGAAAAGCAAGTTGGAAAAGAAGACAGAAAGAAGATAATGAGACCAAAAGCCCCATTCTTAATCCAGAGTGCCATCCTATCAGGATGTGTGGAGCAATGGATATCACTCAACTTCTAAATACCTTAGTTCACCCCTGGGGAGAAGTGATAGAGATGGGGTAAGAAACCTACTGTGTGACTGTAGGGAAATCTCTGAGTCTATGAGAGTCGGGGACAGGGTGTCAAAATGGAATTGGGAGATAAGAAAAATAATTATGAGAATGAGGGTCCACATCAACACCCTTCCTTGTCAACTAGGCCTGGGTGATCCGAAGCTGTTCACCTCTCCAACTCAATACCAGTTTACCCCTCCTCCCCGGCCTCCAACACTGTTTCACCACAGATAGAACTTTTGCTGTCCCCCCTAACCACCTGTCATCTCCAATTAACACAGGCTTTTCCCTCTGATTAGAACACTCTTGTTCCTTCTCTTCACCTGGTAAAGTGTTGCTGATCCTTCCAAACTTAGATTAGACATCTCTTCCTTCCTTCTCCTACCAATTAAGTGGCACCTTTCACATGTGATTCTCTGGCCAAGTATGCATCCTCTATCTCAGCATCTATTGTAAATGTAGTAGTTAATAAGTTGGTTACAAGACATGGAAATCAGCTTGAGACAATGTGAGCCACGCATCCAATGTGGTGAGACTAGAATCCGGGCAGGAATGCAATCAGGCCTCAGCAAAGGGCTAGAGCCAGAGATTGCAAGTCGATAGGATTCTTTCTCCCTTGGGTTTTGGCTAACTTCTGCATATCTTCTTCCTTCCTGTCAATTTCTACAAACCAGCTTTCTCTGTACTCTAGTCATATGATAGACCACAGCCCTAGCCACATGCCAAAAACTTAATGTCTCTGAATAGTAATTCCAAATTTCTGCCATAATCATATCGACTCTAATGAAATTGGGCATCCAACAGAAAGCCTGTTTTAGAAAAGAGAGCAATGGCTATGGGGTGAGCTATACCCTAATGACACACAGAACCACACTATTTATCATTGCCTCCTGGCTGCTGCATCCCTGATGATTAGTAAGATTTGCAAAGTAAGTCCATCTACTACGTCTGTCTTAGTCACCACCGCATCTTCATGAGATAGTGCCATACATATTAAAAATGCCTGACTTATATAAAAGAAACATCTGTGCAATTCCCCCCATGCGAATCGCTTTCCTCTTCCTATGTCTGAAACTCATTTCAATACCCCGCCCCCGCCACATACACATACCTGCTCTGTCGTTACTACCTACTTCAGATGCTGATCTATCTTTCCTGTGTTTATTTATTTATTTATTTATTTTACTTATTTTATTTTTTTTTATAGGGACAAAGAGAGAGTCAGAAAGAGGGATAGATAGGAACAGACAGACAGCAATGGAGAGAGGTGAGAAGCATCAATCATTAGCTTTTCGTTGCGACACCTTGGTTGTTCATTGGTTGCTTTCTCACATGTGCCTTGACTGTGGGCCTTCACCAGACCGAGCAACCCCTTGCTGGAGCCAGTGACCTTGGGTCCAAGCTGGCGAGCTTTTGCTCAAACCAGATGGGCCCGCGCTCAAGCTGGTGACCTCGGGGTCTCGAACCTGGGTCTTCCGCATCCCAGTCCAACGCTCTATCCACTGTGCCACCGCCTAGTCAGGCACTTCCTGTGTTTTTTAACATCTATAAAACCTTCCCTTATTTTCCACAAATACTCCCAGGGACTTTGCACTTCATATATCTCTACCTGAAATAGCAATAGGAACTACAAATTACACTGGGGAACAAAATTTTTGTTGCATCCACAAAAACACTTGTTCTTACTTAATTCGGGTGTGCTGATCTCAAATCTGATATTAGTTATTCTCTGTAAGCTACAGTTATTTTGCAATTCAAGATTTTAGGTTATCATCTTATTGTAAAATTTTCAACATTTAGTTTAACATAATGAAGTAGAATGTCTTCTTGGGCATCATCTTTGTGAAAATATAATAATTTATATAATGCAGTAAATACACTAATACACTAAAAGATATGATTGCATCATAATTTGTCTACTATTTCAAAATAGAACATATTAAAACACTTATTTTAATCATAAAATTTGCGCAAACTTATTTAAATTCTATTCAGGTAAAAATGTGCATTTGTAGCTCTGGCATTTGTGTACTTGTTAAGGACAATCTCATTTGATGCCCCAGCAATAATCTGCCATCATATTTCTGTCCCATCGCCCCTGATAATGCTCTTCCGTCGTCTTCAGATCTTGATGAAAGTGTTCTCCCTGCTCATCACTAACAGCTCCAAGATTTTTGGGAAACTTATTAAGGTGACTGTTCAGGAAGTGAATCTTAATGCTCATGTTACATCCAATGTTGCAGAAGGCCAACAGCATTCTTTGAACCAGAAGTTTATAGTTTTCTGCTTTTTTGTTGCCAAGGAAGTTCTTTGTAACTGCCACAAAAGACTGCCATGCTGCTTTCTCCTCCTTATTCATCTTCCTGGCAAATTCTTCATCATGTATGTGGATTCAAATTTGAGGTCCATCGAATACACCTGCTATTATCTTCTTGAAAGACAAGGCAGAAAAAGCAGAAATAATATGTGGAAAGCCTTCACTTTCTCTATTCAAAGCCTGAAAAAACTGCTTCATTAAGCCAAGTTTGATGTAAAGTGGGGAAAAAATGATCCTGTCATGATTAACTACAGGTTCATTCACAATATTTTGTATCCCTACTTTCAGAGCTTCATGTTTCAGCCACTCCTTCTGTGTCCAGTGTTTCTCCCGAGCTGGGCTGTCCCACAAACACAGAAAGCAAGGATAATTCGTGAAATCTCTCTGTTGTCCTAGCAGGAAATGTACCATTTTAAGATCCGTACAAATGACCCAGTTATGTTCCTCATACTTCAGTAAGCCAAGGACAATTTTTATGTCATTATAATCTTTTCGCAGATGAGTTGAATAACCTATTGGAACCACTGCATAAACATTACCATTGTGTAGGAGAACACATTTCAGACTCTATTTAGAGCTGTCAAGAAATAGCAGCCATTCTGTTGGACTGTAAGTGGTAACACCTAGCTGGCTGAGAAGACTACTAATATCATTACAATAAACAAAGTGTTTGTCTTTGGGAAAAAAGTTCACAAAAATTTGTTCACTCTCCTGAAATGGGATACTTTAGCGGACCAGTGAAGTACATTCTTTTCTTGAAGCCTGGAGGCTAATAACTCAGCTGCTTTCTTTGATAGGCCCAAATCTCTTACTAAATTATTCAATTTGGGTTGGCTAAACTCCTGAGGGGTTAATGACTGCTTGGCATCAGAAGACCCTTCAGATTCTACAACCATTTCCTCATGCATCTTATCAAAATACACTTGATCACCATGGTCACTTTCTTTGTCCTTAGAAGAAATAAAACCATTGAAAACTGGAACCAGGAGTATTTCAGAGTGTGGGATAGGTTGTATTGCTGAAGGAATATTAGGATATGTGATCATATGCTGTTTTTTCTTGCCAATGCCCTTTGTATGGATCAGACAGAAATAACAGTCACTGCTGTGGTCCTTAGGTTCACGCCAAACCATGGGAATACCAAAAGGCATTCCTTTGCATTTTCCTTTTGTCCAGTCACAAAGCATTTCCTCACAACTATGACACACAATATGAGGTGCCCAATTCTTGTCTTGATCGCCAAGGGGAACTTGAAAATAGGCAATATATGCACTTGTCACAAATGATGAAATATTGCGCCTTTGACATTGAAGTGTGTAACAGTCACATATAAAACAGAAGGTGTCAGGACTATTCTTACATTTACACCTACTCAAAGAAGCCATGATTCAATCTTAAAACAAAATAAGAGGGTGTTTTATCATATAATAATTTTTTTACTTTTAAAAACAACTACAATTATGTCAAAGTGATGTCTGTAAAACATTAATTGCCTTGTGGTTATGTTCAATCCAAGAGTCGTTGCCCTTTAACTCCAATTTAAAAACCAATGCATACCATTAACTAATAAAAATAAATTAAAATTTCATAAATACTAGAGCATGCATCAAAAAACAGATTTCAGATTTGAATCAGTGATGCAGAAATATAGAGAGACAGTTCTAAAACCTCATGCAACAGAAAATGGAAAAAAAATTGTTCCCCAGTGTTATGTGTATCTCACTATGTTGCAGGCATAGTGGTAGGCATGTAACTACTTTGTGTTTAATCTTGTAACACTCAATATTTTTCCCAGTTAAAGCTTGAATAACTTGTTCAAGGTCACACTAATAAATAACCTTAGTCTGAGTCCCAAACTTGATCTATTTCTACTTCCTAATCATTCCATTCATGCAACTTACTAAGCTGAAAGCTTCTCAAACCTAGTAATCATTGCTATATTTATTTCTATATCTCCAAAATCTAGCATATTTTATATTTCATATAAGAATATGAAACATGCTCAGCTCACATTTTTTGAGGAATGAATAAATTAATGAATGAGTGAGTACATGCACTCGACTGGGGGGAAGGGTGCCTTTACTACAGGTAAAGGTTTTCCCTAACCTAACAACTTAATAGTCTTTATGTGTCAACACAATAATTAGCTCAATGGAAAACAGTTATGTTAGTGGCTCTATAAAGTTGACATGTTTGGGAGACTAGCTTTGATCAGATAAAAAACACTCATCTAAAAAAATATATAAAATCTGTATACAATATAACAAAAAATAAAAATAAAACAGCAGCTATTTAAGGCTTTGGAAAACAACCAAGGTGTCTAGGATTTTAAGAGCAGAGATATATAAGACTCTCAAAGAAGGGAGTTTAAAACAGTATGTAGTTTCCATGCTTTCAACATTTGATGAATTCAAAGATTTTGGAAGCCAAAGGTCAACAAATTAAGACAGATGAAGCTAATAAGAGGCTAAAAAGAATAAGCATAACACAGTGGAATTTTAGAGCAGTCAAGCTACTCAATAGTGGGTCCATGTCATTGGACATGATCCAAACCCACAGAATGCACAACAGCAAGAGTGCACCCTGGTGTAAACTGTGAACCTGGAGTGACAATGATGTGTCAGTGTCAATGATGTGTCAGTTGCAACAAATGCACCATTCTAGTACAGCTTCATAGTGAGGGAAGATGGTTTTTGTGGTGGGGCATGGAGTATGTGGGAACTCTCTGTACTTTCCACTCAGTTTTTCTATGAACCCACAACTGCCCTAAAAAGCCAACTTTATTAAAAATAATAATTTTTAAAAGCTAAGAAGAGCTTTCAATTGTCCCACAGAGCTGGGGAGAAATAAATTAGCATTCAGGACCTGCCAAGAAGAAGAAACTCTGGTTGACATTTCAGGTTTTTAGCTGAGAGTTTTGAAAAACAACATCCTAAGAGTCAGGGAAAACTGAAAATAAATGATTCCTCACAAAACCAGAACATCAGTCTCAAAATATATCAATACCTACTGGGGTCAAGATGATCTACATATATGCTAACTTTCTTCAAAAAATAAAATAAATCCTATCTGGTTGAAGAAAATTGCCCAAGCCTCTAAAGAGTTTTCACATACTATGTCCAGCATTCAATTAAAAACTACAAATTCAAGGAAGCAAGACCAAAAGACTTAAGTTCAAGAGAAAAATCAAACAATAAAATGTCGTGCACTAAAAATTCAAACATTACAGTTATGAACATGAAAACTTAAAATAACTATGATTCATATATTTCAGAAAGTACAGTAAAAGTACAAAAAAATAGATGACATAATAGATATTTTTATTAGAGAAGTAGAATAGAACCATTTTTTTAAAGTCAAAGTTAGCACTGAAACTGAAATATGCAACAACTGAAATCAAGAACTCAGAAAATGAATTATTAATAGCAGATTAGACAGAAGAGGAAAATAGTGGCAGAGATTAGTGAACTGGAAAAATGGTTTTGTACAAAATATCTAGACTGAAACATAGAAAGACTTAATGGAAACACAAAAAAGAATTTGAGACATATAAACCGTGGAGAGAATACTATTGATAGTATATGTACAGTGAAATCTCAACAGAAGAGGAAAGAGAAATTGGGCATATACTATATTTAGAGATAATGACAAAATATTTTTAAATTGACAAAAGTCATCAAGCTATGGATTTAAGAAATAGTAAAAGTAAATGTTACAAGTAAAAACTTCTAGAAGAAAACATTGGCAACTACCTTTATGACTTTTAGAAACACAAAGACTTCATAAACAGTAAAAAAAAAAAAAGCAGAGTTAGTGCAAAAGTTATACAGTGGCTGAAGAAAATTTTGCAATATTAAACAGTTCATTTTACTTTGAAATATATGTGTATGTGCGCACGCATACACACACGCATATATACACACTCCCCAGTTCTTTACATTGGCGACTAATTGGATGTTGAATACCAAAATTGCAAATACTTGTGATTTTACAAAATATTGATAAGGTTTAAATAGATATTAATAGCAAAAATGTTAAATAACATAATAAAGATGTAATCAATAAAACCAAACTGAGGAAAACTCTATAGGACAATCAAGATGTTTCAAATAACAAAATGAAAAGAAGAGAGAGGGACAAAGAGACAGCTAGAGAGAGAGACAATGAGACAAACAGAGACAGAGAAAAAGAGGAAAATCTAAAGATTAAGAGACTTAAAAGACATTTCAACAAATTTCAATGCGGTACCTTTATTTGGATTTTGATTAAAACTATTAAAAATATGTGTAATATATGAAATAACTAGAATATTAAATATTTGCTAATTATTTACTGATATTAAGGAATTAATGTCATGACTTGAGAATAAATTATAAGTGTGGTTAGGTAAAAATTTTCTTATCTTTGGAAACATTATTGACATTTACATTCAAATTATATAACAGGTATGATTTACTTTAAAATAATAGTGGGGAAGGGATGGAAGTGTGAGATGGAATTAAACTGACCATCAGCTAATCAATTACCACCACTAGATAATAGGTATGAGAGGAGTCATTATACTGGTCCGCCTACATTTTGTCTGAAGTTCTCCATAACCAAAAGTTCTTTTTTCAAAAAGCAGAAAAGATTTTTAAATAAAAGCTTGCAATTCTGTTTAACCTAATTTTATTTAGAATTTTTACATGTATGAATAATAAGTTTCCTTTTTAATCTTAGTAGATAACTTTGAATAATTTAGAGAAAAATTAACTGTCTTGACAATTAAATAATTTTAATGATGGAAAATGTCACATTTACTTGGACTTACATTATTGGCGAAAATTTTTCCAAGTTTTGTAAGCTTTGAGTAGATATACATGTTCTTTTTAATCTTGAGATACTCGAGAATGAATAGAAATTGAAAGCATGATAGAAATGGAAAATACAAAAAGGGAACTCAGAAAAGAATAAAATGTTGAAAAGAAAAATAGAGAAATTTTCCAAAAAGGTGTTGCTTAAATTTTTGAATATTAACAACAACGAAAGAAAGTGGATTTGTGTGAAACATTAACACATGTGAATGTCATGAAAGGGATATTATTCATTTGATGTAATTACTTACCAAAACAATGAAAATGAGCAAAACAAGTGGGGTCATCAAGTCTCCGATTTGAACAAAACCAATAAAATCCCTTTTACTACACAAAGATTCAATTACTAAAGAGGATGCTGAGAATGTGTGGGCGCCTTGGGTTCACTCTCGCTCTGGCTCTGGGTTGGGAAGTGTTGGAGAGGGAGGGTAGCCAAGAGATACCCAATGTCATCTGCTCTTAAGTGGTATATAGTCCCTTGCGGAAAATCAATTACCCTGGTCCTGGCCAGTTGGCTCAGTGGTAGAGCATCAGCCCAGCATGTGGATATCCTGGGTTCGATTCTGAGTCAGGGCACACAGGAGAAGCACCCATCTGCTTCTCCACGCCTCCCCCTCTCCTTCTTCTCTATCTCTCTCTTCTTCTCCTGCAGCCAATGCTCCATTGGAGCAAAGTTGGCCCCTGGTGCTGAGGACAGCTCCATGGTACAAGGCTCCATGGTCTCTGCCTCAGGTGCTAGAATGGCTCCAGTTGCAGCAAAGCAACACCCGAGATGGACTGAGCATCGCCCCCTGGTAGGTATGCAGGATGGATCCCAGTCAGGTCAATGTGGGAGTCTTCTCTGCCTGCCTCCCCGCTTCTAACTTTGGAAAAAGAAAAAAAAGAAAAGAAAAGAAAAACAATTACTCCAAAATAATAATAATAAAATAGTATAAGTTCAAAACATTATATTTTGTATCACAAGACTTCAAAGAAGAAAGAAAATTATAAAGCTCTAATAATATTAAAAATTAGAACAGGCTTGTGGGAGGAGGTTGGACTTGTCTGAGCTTTGGTGGAAGAAAGAATTCTATTCGATGGAATGGAGAAGAAAGGTCATTTCAGACTCAAGAATTCCCAAAAGTATAGATGTAAGAAGGAGGGGTTCAAACAGTATATGGCGACTCTGATTAATGGAGACAGGCCTCAATCAATTTTCTACCAGGAGTGCAAATTTAAACTAGACCCGCCTGGCCCTGCTACGTGCCTTGTCCAGGAGCTGAAACACTATAGCTGCAGCACGGGGATCAGAGGAAATGAAATGAATGCCCGTAACCCTGCAGCGTAGGGCAGGGGCGCAGAGTCAGGGAACTGAGCAGACTTTTATTCTGGGACTGGACCGCAAAGGTGACTTAGGTAGACCCAAGTGTCAGAGTTCTGTGTGCATGTGTGCGGGCCCTGAGTGATCATTAACTTTTGAGGGGAAAAAAAAGCGTGACGTGGTCCTGCAAGTAAAAACGATTAAGGTATTTTTGTAGCTATTTCTGTGTGTATAAAAACAGCAGGATTTTTTGAATGGGCTGATACTCTTTATCCCAGTCCTCCCTGAAGGGAATTAAAGAGCTGAGACCTGTAATCATTTATTGGTCTGATGGGATCAGAGCACAGTGCCAGAAAGGGGCACACACATTCCTGGCGACTCATTTGAGTCTCCATCGAAATGCAGAATGCTAGGCTAATTTTTTTTTTGAAACCACCTTTCTGGTAGGCTGTTTAAGAGTTAAGGGATTACAAGAGTAAGTTATTGATCTCCCATTTCCAAGGCTGACAAAGAATTTCATATTACCGAAACCAGACATTGCCTTTAAAGCCACAGATTTTAACCAGAAGGAGAAGCCGGGGGGGGGGGGTTGTTTGCTTTGTGAAAATTTGAAAGCTGTGTGACATTCTTGGGAATGTTACCAGTGCACTTTTCCGTGCTGTCTTTAAAAGGTGTGTGTGTGGGGGGGTAGATATTACCTTGGACAGAGTGTGCAAAATGGGATGGCCCAAAGCTCATTGAAGGGTGGCCTTGCTTTTAAAATCAGGAAGCATGATTTACTGTGTGCTTAGAGAAAAACATTATTTTTGGTCAGAACAATTCCAGGAGAAAGATGAAGTATTTATAGATGAGATAGCTCCAGCGCTGTGTCGATGAAAAACTAAATAAATATTTTACAGCCCTTTTGACAAAGGTTTTTGACTAAAGGAGTTATAGTGGAGGTCACCTGCCACTAATGAAGATAGGATTCCTGGATTACAGAAAGCAACTGGGTTTTAAAATAAATATGCCAAACTTATACATCTTCATTCATATTGCATCCCCCACCACAAAGATTACCTGAGGAAGCTATACATGGAAATAAGATTGTAGCGATTTCTTAAAAGACCTTCCGACTCTTCCTCTCAAGCCTTCCAGAATGGCTGTTTATAGTTAGGACTTAGTTAAAAAATAAAAGAACTTCAACACATGAAAACAGATTTTCATTTTTGAAAAAATAACCCAAAGTCCATGGAAAACAAGTCAGGAAACTTAGAGGTGATTAAGCTGAATAACACTGTTTATATTTAAAAATAAATTGTAAGTTGAATATAAAAAGCAACTTTGACACTGGATCTGGAGACAATTCCCAAAAGGAATTACAAAAATAATTCATTGAAATAAGTGTAATGACTCCCAAGTATTGGGGTGTGTGTGTGTGTGTGTGTCAATTTTAGCATGTTATAGACGTACCATATTTAAACATGCTAATGTTTCTACAGCCGTTCTAAAATGGCAGTATGTATCAAAATATAAAATATGTATACCCTATGGCCTGGCAATTGCTCTTCAAGGACATCCTGAGGACAACTGGACAAGTAAACAAAATACTTATGTAAAACTATTCATTATTGCATTGGTGAACATTCAAAAACAAACTAAATTGTCACCACTTAGGAATCCGTTCAATAAAATACACTATAGCTGCAGTAGAAAGCATGACGTCGTTTAAAAGGTGATGTCGAGCTGGGAGGGCGCGTGTGACTGACGCCATGTTAAGTACGATGAACACTGTATCGTGAAGGGATCTGAGGCTGTGTGTCCTCTAGCGAAGAAAGCTATTATCTATCCAGGGGTGACTCCTGACATGATAGCAGATTAAAGGAAGTGGCCCCATAGTGCCCAAGTCCTTGCCATCCCCGATGTAGGTAGCAGCCAGCGTTAGGTCAGGTCGTTTATTAGAAGGAATTCACCAGGGAAAACTAGTTAGAGAAGAGCTGGAAAAGCTGTAAGACAAGACGGAGTGAGTGGGACAGCCCAAAGACTTATAACCACAGGAAGCCACCGCCACCCAGAGGGCGAGAGGACAACTGGAGAGCTGCGGGGCTCAGGCCCCCGGAGATCAGTCGCTGTGGCGAGGCAGCCCCTGCTGCAGAGCAGAGTGGACTTCTTGGCGTGGAGCCTGCGCAGTCGCACTGGATGCCGCACGCAGAAGGGCCCCTGGCACACTGGGTTTGGTGCTCGGCTGTCATCTTGACATTTTAAATAATTTTTGAAAAAGAGGCCGGCATTTCTATTTTGCATCGAATCTCAGCAATTATGCTGCCTTTTTTGTCTTTGTCAGAGACTCCACCCAAAGCAGAAAGAGGTGAAGATCGATACCCAGGTTACCCCGGCTTCCCGCCCTCGTTCGCCCACTGCCTCCCACTGGCCTAACTTAGCTGGAAGTCCCTCTTGGGTAAAGGAAGTGTGATTTGCAGAGACTAGTCCTGAGGAATAGGTATGACAGGAGAGTGGCGGGGAAGAAACCTGACGGTTTAGGTGAATATGTATGCGTTATCATGGGTTTAAAAAGGTATAGATGGCCTGACCTGTGGTGGCACAGTGGGTAAAACGTTGACCTGGAATGCTAAGGTCGACCGGTGGAAACCTTGGGCTTGCCGACTATAGGCACATATGGAAGTTTATGCTTCCTGTCTTCTCTGCAGCCCCACCCCCTTCGTTCTCTCTCTCTCTCTCTCTCTCTCTCTCTCTCTCTCCTTTCTTTCTTTCTCTCAAAAATAATAATAATAATTAATTAAATCTAAAAATAATGGTAAAAACATGAAACCCATGTGTGATCCTGTTTAAATGTGTATACAGCTAGTGCTCGACTTACGACCACAGTTGGTTCCGACAGACGGGTCGTAACACAATTTGGTCGTAAGTTGAGTAGGCTATATGTACAGTACTGTGAAATGATGTTATAAAAATCTTTAAGTCGTATTTTATCATAATTTTCTTTCATTATTGTTATATATCATAATTTTCTTTGTTCACTTTATGCCATTTGTATCATCTCTACACCATTTTGTTTCTTATTTTTACATTCGTCAGGTTTAAGTAAAACACTGCATTACCAGTACAATTGGTTTAATATTTGCAAAACATACAAAGTTACAAAATATAGGTGTATACAAAAACTGCTCAAGACGCGGAGCAGTGGTGGCTAGCAATTGTGGTCGTAAAGTCGAATGGTCGTAAGTTGCATAGGTCTTAAGCTGATCAATATCTGTATATGTATTTACATGCATTTTTAACAGACAGAAGGGACATACACTAAGGTGTTTAAAATAGTGGTAGAGCCTGGCCTGTGGAGGCGCAGTGGATAAAGCATCGACCTGGAATGCTGAGGTTGCTGGTTCAAAACTGTGGATTTGCCTGGTTAAGGCACATATGGGAGTTGATGCTTCCTATTCCTCTCTCCCTTCTCTCTCTCTCTTCTCTCTCTCTCTCTCTCTCTCTCTCTCTCTCTTTCTCTAAAAAGGAATGAATAAAATCTGAGAAAATTAAAAATAATAATAATAAAATAGTGGTAGATGAGTGAGATCATACTTGTTCTCTATACCTTTTGATTAACAGTATTTTCTGAAATTTCATGAATGTGTGAATGTATACATTCCCATATATAATTTATGTATATCTATATATGTATTTATATGTCCTATATATGGTATTATAATAAATAAAGGAGCTTTATTTTGTTAATCTACCAAGAGGACTTGTGAGAAGAATGAGTGATCTTGTCTTTTTACAAGTAAGGAGAAGCTAGAACATAAATTTAGCTACTAACCAGATCTTGTCAAATACAGTGAGGAGGTAGAGTAGGATGAGAAATGAGGAAACAGACCGTGAAGTGGGTGACTGGGAGACCATTGGGACAATTTTAGTAAATCAGTGAAGGCCGAAGTTTGGTTTGGTGAATAAATGCACGTGGCTAATGGAGGGAACTCTCTCAAACAAAAGCAGGAGGAGGAACAAGGGGCTGGCATTTGGAAGGGAATTATGGAAGACCAAGAGAGAGGAGCACACCATTCTATCTGGCAGCCAGGCCTGATGGCACCCAACTGTCAGGCCCAGAGTCCCTTCTGGGGTGGTCCTCAGGAGTTCCAATATTTCTCTACTAGAGAAGCAGTTCCTGATATTTTTATTTTCTTCACAAGCCCTGCTAGGAATGACGGTTGCTTAGAAAGCCTCGTGTGCAAATTTGATGGGGCTGTAGTCTCAGCCAGTATTGCACCTCCCAGCATCCTTTGCTTCTGTGTCTACTTAGGTTACACAGGTTACAGTTTAGGGGTTTTTTTTTGTTTTGTTTTAATTAAATTTAGAACACTTGCAAATATTCTAATTTCTCATTGGCTTGTGCATACCCAGTAGGAAAATAGAGAACTTCAATTTTAAGATTGTCTAATTATTACCATACAAAGTAGATGATTTACATATGATTATTTTTTAAAAGAAAGCTACAAGTGCTTTAATGCTGACTCAATGTCCATTTAAAAAGTTAATCGAGGCTAGCCTGACCTGTGGTGGCGCAGTGGATAAAAGCGTCGACCTGGGAACACTGAGGTCACCAGTTCAAAACCCTGCACTGGTCTGGTCAAGGCACATATGGGAGTTGATGCTTCCAGCTCCTCCCCTCTTTCTCTCTTTCTTTCTCTCTCTCACTCTGTGTCTCCTCTCTAAAATGAATAAAATAAAAAGAAATTTTAAAAAAAGTTTAAAAAATAAAAATAAAATAAAAAAGTTAATTGAGGCTTAAAGTGACTCCCTTAAGGAGTTATTTCTCAAGATACTGAGCTTGAAGTCAGTCGCTCTCAACTTATTTAAAAGTGATTGAAATTTTGCACAGGTGTTTGACAATGCCATGGTTTTGTAATGATTTCAAAACCCATTTGAGGGACAATTACTTTTTCTCTTTCTGTCATTTCCTCAAAAAATACCCTGGAGACCCTGACCAGATAGCTCGGTTGGTTGAATCATCATGCAGAAGCACAGAGGTTGCCAGTTCGATCCCTGATTAACAGATGTTCCTGTCTTTCTCTGGCTCTCTCCCTTTCTCTCTCTAAAAATAAATATTTTAAAAAACATTAAAAAAATTATTTAAATAATACTCTGGGAAATGTGACCCTGATAGGAAGCAAATGATGATCTATGCTAAACACTGTTAGAACAATCTTAAAATGAGTGGCTTATGTTCAATGTTTTTCTCTCTTAGCAAAGAAGCTGAGGATGTAGGGAGGAAAACCTTTCAAAGGTCTCTGTGCTTTAATCCATCCAATGGAAAATTCTGCCACTCAGCAAGGAAATACTTAGGAGATGAGACCAGACAGTGTACGGCTGCCGCAGTTAATTTTACACAATCAATTCCAGAAATACAATCCTAATCTTTGTTTACTCATTCTTCTCATTCAGAATCATTAACCCCAGTTTCCTCCTTTATGTTCATGTGCATGTAGTCCCACTGGATAGAGCCCAGCTTTTTCCTTAATCACCATGCATCCCATATAAACCTGCCTCCCTCCCAGAAGAGAGAGACTCCGTTTACCCACCCTTATCACCTGCCCACAGTCGGCTTGGCTGCAGGAGACAGTGCAACAAAAAACCATACATGTGACACTGTCCCTGAAAGATATCAGTGGAGTTTCACATTATCATCCTGATTGAGAGGGAGGGGGAAAAAGGAAGATGCATGAAAAGGTGTCAGATTCATTTTCTTTTGTTAGGAGAGGTTAAATAGTTAGTTAATTTGCATCTCTGCCTTCCCACAGTCATTTGACACCTGTCTGATGGAATAAATGATCCGCCATGCAAAATGAACAGTTTGCCGGTTGGGGCTTTAGTGAATAAAATCTTTGAAAGTGTTTATCTTTCTAAATGACTTCCAAATAATAAACATCAGGTTCTTCCTGCAGTCACTGTCAACATCGGTTTCAGTTTGTTCCGTGAACCAGCGAGTGCTTTCTCGGGTGCCAGGTGCTTTGAGACGGTCAGGACACACAGACTCTGAGGGACTGACTGGACCGTAGTGTAAAGCAGAGGTACAGGTTGGAGACGCTGCCACAGGAGAAGCTGGGATCTAAAGGAAGACGCTGCTATTAACGGCATGTCGGGAGAAGCCTTGGTATAAAGGTCTTCTGAGTCTCGGGTGAGTCTCTAAACTGCAGGTCCAACATGAACAGACGGAAATAGGACGAGAGAGGTAAGACGGGCCCTAGGGCAAGTGGGAGTAATGGGAAGAGAGAGGAGAAAGGACGCCGGAGCCAGGTTGTATAAGACTTGGAATGATAGAAAACGTGTTTTGAATCCACACTCTTGAGGCAGAAGAGTCCAGAACATTCTTATACATGGAGACTTCGTATGCTGATAGCTGAGTTTGAGAAGAATGCGGCGGATGGATTACAGGAGAGGGTGCTGGGAGTCAGAGGGACCATTGGGGGCTCCGTCGTGATGGAGCAGGGGAGGGTGCGAGCGAAGGGGCAGGAGTCAGGACGGAGAAGCAGGAGCCCAGAGGAGATGGGAGGGAGGGAGGCTCTCCAGAGCTGGTGATCACCGGAGGTAACACCAGAAAAGGAGGAGAAAGCAAAGATGATGCTAAGATTTTGATGATGATTTTGTTATGATGCCATTGGCAGAATTGGATAGGAGGAAGAGAGATTTTAAAATAGGAGAAAATGTGCAGAGTTTTTTTTGTTTGTTTTTTGTTTTGTTTTGTTTTGTTTTGTTTCTTTTAATAAAGGCAGAGTATCAATGGAATACAAGTGGAAGTTACCAGTTAAATTGGTAATAGGTCATTGGAGCAATAAAGAAAGAATGGAACACGGATGTAAATTCTGGATTCATCAACATAAGGATATTAGTAAAAAAGCTGAAAAGAATTAAATCTCCAAAATGTCCTAACACTGATTAACATGAAACACTTACCTTTATAGAATGGGAGAGAAATAAAGAACATGAAAAGAACATGCTGGTGGCCCTAGCCAGTAGGCTCTGTGGTAGAGCATTGGCCTGCTGTGTGGATGTTCAAGGTTCAATTCTGGGTCAGGGCACACAAGAGAAGTGCCCATCTGCTTCTCCACCCCTTCTTTCACCCCTATCTCTCTTCCTCCCTTCCTACAGTGATGACTTGATTAGTGTGAGTTGGCCCTGGACACTGAGGATGGCTCCATGGCCTCCGCCTCAGGTGCCAAGAAGAGCTCAGTTGAGCAACAGAGCAATGGTCCCAATGGGCAGAGCATTTTTCCCCAGTGGGATTGCTGGATAGATCCCGGTCAGGATGCATGCAGGAGTCTGTCTCTCTGCCTTCCCTCCTCTCGCTAAATAAAAAAAGAAAAGAATACCCTGGAACTTAAACACACACAGAGAGGAAAATGTAGTAACCCAAAAACTGAAGGAAGATTGATTGATTGATTTTCTGGCCAGTGTGTATGGGCTTCTGATATCACTGGGAGGTGAGAAAGCAGAGGCAATCCATATAGAAATTCATTTTCAGAAGTTTAGCCATGAGAGAAAAAAGAAAGACAGTCAGTAGCTGGAAAGTATGAGGGAAGGTATTTTTGAAATAGCTGAAGAATCCCATAAAGATGTCACTGAAGGTGCAAGAGAGAGAAGCAAGAAGTGAGGATATATTCAGGAATGTTCTTGCATGAGGCAAGGTCAGGCACTATTGTGGGAGTCATCAAACTCGGTAGTTCAGCTTACAAGGAAGTCATTGGAAGTATAGTAAACAAAAAACTTTGGCTAAATTTCTGCAACAGAGAAGCAAAAAAGAGCAAGGACTTTGCAAAGCTCCGGGACATTTGCTGGAGAACTAACAAGAAGATTTTAGATCCTGACTCCAAAAGTATGCAAAGGAATAAAAACAAACAACAACAAACAAGCCTCCACGTGATGGTCCTTGCTTGGAAAAGTAAGAAAATAAAAGGAGGCTTTAAGGGAAGAGCCATGGCTAGAGTGTGTTGGAAAGTAGAGCCCGTCAGCATTACAAAAGGCTTGTTCTAGCCCTAAGGGGGAAGTGTGATAGGAAGTCAGATGAATAACAGGGTTTCTGAGCAGCACTGAGGGTGCAGCTGAGATTACAGAGCATTGATTTGTGGTGTGTCCATTTATATATAAAAATTATACCATGTACATGAGTATTGGCTATCCAGCCAAGAGCTAATGCACACATATAATATTTTATCTCCAGTAATGGTACTTAAATTTTTTTAGTAAACTCCAACAGTCAAACACAATTTTAACTTGACCTCCCTTCCGATGCTGGTGCATTTACTGAACACTGCCTCGTTGCCTTTTACTCACTCAGCATTTTTTGTTAGTTTTTAAAAACAAAAAGGAATTGATTTGTTTTTCTCAGCGGTTCTGAAACCACCTCCCCCCCCCCTTAGTTGCAGTTAGGAGAAAAGGGGGAAAATGAGTTTCCATCTCTAACATGCTTATAATTCTGACAAGGATAATAATCATTTAGATACATATCTGTGGGTGGAAAGCGACCAGCGTTATCTGAGCGAGTGGCGTGCACAGTACCAGGGGGAGCACATTGGCTCTCAGCATTGGGAAGCACCTTCATTTGTCCTGGTTCTATGACACTTGTCAGACACCTACCTACCTCTGAGCCCCCTGCCCTCCTGTTGGATTTGCCCACAGTCACATCGAAAAGTAGCAAGCACAGAGAGGCAGAGGAGCAGATGGCAACTTGAAAAGCCTTTTTTCCCTGGGAGTGGGGATGAGAGACAAGTTACAAAGAAGAAATTCTGCTCTCACCTAAGTTAGTTGAATAGGCAGCTTATGACCTACTATGCTTAAGACAAATCAGTTGCCAGCAGGGCCTGTTATGTGGGAGAAGGAGGAAGTTTTCATAAATACTTTCCATTTCTATAACTCTCTTTATAGATGACTTATGAGCATTTACCAGTGAACCTTCACTGCATACCCAAATTGACTAGCGTTGCTTTGTACTGATGGCCCTTTAGAGAAAGATCATTGGTTCCAGGACCAAGATGCTTGCTTGTTTCTAGGCTACTGATATGAAACACGAAGGGTCCGACTGAGGAGTTCGTGGGAATCAACGGTAAGAAAATTGCTTACGGGTTCTGCATTTTAAGTCCTTTTAACGCCAGCAACCACAAAGGTAGTGCCAGCCTTCAGCTCCAGCCTCACTGCTCATTTCCCATTCAACAGCTCCTTCAGGTAGTTAGTGGCAGAAGATATTCATTCTTCTGATCTCGCTTGGGGCCATGAAACCACACGACGTTAAATCACAAAGCCTATAGATGGCAGACAAGAAGGGGATCCCAATCTGAGACCTAATTGGGGCCAGAATTCAAGGCTGGCAAAGCAACCACCCTTTCTCCTCTTTTTTCTTCATTCCACCCCAGGCTCTGCCCTGTGGTTCCCAATTTCTGAACAGTACTTACTACTGGTATGCTATTATCGGCATTGTCATTATGAAATGAGCAGTGTGCAGCCTTGCATGCAGTGCTTAGCACCTTAAAGTTGATGTCTCATTTAATTCCCAAACACCTTGTAAATGTGTGTACGCATCGGCCTGCAAAGACATCTTCAAACTACTGCAAGTACATCAGGTCCAACTGCACAAAAGCCAGGGCTGTGTCATCTACTTCCGGCCTCTTCCTACTAAGTTGCTGTTTCAAGCAAGGACATGGCTTTGGCTTTCAAGCAGGAGCTCCTGACAAATGGCCCTAGAAAATGATAAGGAAAAAAGTGTGTGCTATTCTTTTAAACCCATTCTGTTCTTTTAGACACATGCTAACTTCCCTGTTGCCTTTTCCTTATGATGCCAACTAATATTGCAAATGGAACAGCCTGACCTGTCTGCACATCCCTCTTGTTTCTGGCCAGCAGTAGGTATCAAGGGTATCATCTGTTTTGAATAGCCAATCAGCAACTAATTTTTCATTTTACATAAGAGCCTTTTAATTATTCAGTATGAATAAAAACGACTCAACCCATTCAAAGCTGTAAGAGTCGTTGGCAGGTACAGGTGCCTCTTCAACCCATCATGACCCCCGTCCTCAGCTGCACTCTGAGAGTCAGATTCTGCACTAGTCTTAACTAAGCCACAGTAATTATGGCTGAAAGGTGGGGGCAGACCACAAAACTGAGACTTTATCATTTCTAATATCAATATATTCCACATGTTTAAAAAAATGCCTGTTTAAGTGACAAATGGTTGTGACTTTTGTTTTGAGAACTCTGCAAAGGAGAAATCCACTGCATTGGAAATTGAGGTAATAGACGAAGTGCTAGGACCAGAACTTACTGTCAATGCAGTCGGGTAGGAGACAAAAAAAGGAAGCCCATTCTAGAAATACACTCCACCTCCCCCCCCCCCTTAAAGAAGTCCTCAGAGGATACAGGTGGATGCAAATTCATTATCCTAATAATAACAGGTCAGCAAGAAATAGACATTTATCTCACTCCAGAGCCTATACTTTTAACCAGTATTTTATAATGCCTACCCCTTCTGCATCCCCCTCTCCTCCGTAAAAGAGTAATTATTGGTAAAGAGCTCATTATGTAGTGCTTTGAAAAGTTTCAATAATTAAGGGCAGCCAAAATGTGTCCCCCAGTGTTGTCTAAACCTATATACATTGCAGTGTGCTATAAATATAGACAGATCTGGCCCTGCCCTATGCTGGTGGCCAGGCGTCCACTCAGCCTCTTATCACCTGTTTCCACATCTGTAACCAAAGGATAATAGGGGCCATGTCGAATTGTTGTTTCAAGGATTCCTTGAAATAATTTTTCAGTAAGCTACACATTTCTATACCAATATTAGGTACTCTCTATTATAACAGTCATTCCTTTAGTGTGAATACTGTCTTCTCTCTAGTGATTCTTCTTAAAATGCACACTTTATTATAAAGAATAAATTTCATGCCAGTATTCCAAAGTAATGCAGGAGACACTCAACAATCTGTGGTTTATATATCATCCTGCGATGAGATAGCGGCGGCAGCGCGGTGTGATGCAGAGCGAACTGAATTAAGAAATGGAAGACAGGGAGGATTGGGATCGGGTTCCGCTCCTTGTCACCCAGCTTCAATTTTCTCATCTATCCAATAGAAAAGATGATGCTCTTCTGTTCTGGGAGGGTCAACGGAGATTTTTTTAATGCAAGTGTTTTATAAAGTTGGACACTACATAGATACATCTTATTGCTATCAGTCCTCTTATGATACTGAAATCTGTGCTCTCAGGTAAAAAGGAAATAAGAAAGCACAAAAAGTTTGCTTTGATCATGCTCATTAGCATCTGATTGAAAGAAGTAACATATTTTCCATTAATATACCCACTTATTTTTTCTCTTCTTTTGTAGTGAAGAGTGAAAGTTGTAGGATGAATTGTATGTGAGCCATTTGTCTTGCCAAAATGTTTCATAGGATAAAGATATTTGAAAACAATAAGATCAGAAGATTCATTTTCCATTCCTGACTGAAAAAAAGAAACGGATCTTTCCTACAGAATACAGAAAAAGGGGATCAGTGAAATATTCTCTTACATTTTAACCTGGACATTCATTGTATCACCACCAGACCTGCAACACACCCTAACATGTGTAATTAAAAACAAAAACAGCAAAGATATAAAATTCCAAAATCAACTACAGCTATGAGAAATTACATTTTATGTTCAAAAACATATTGACAGCTTTGTCATCATAGAGCTGGGACTGGAACTCTCTTGTATCTCCCAACCCTCTCTCTCCAGTAAGTTTCTCATTAAAGCTCATTACTCCTGAACCAGTGCTTACTATGGTACTCTGTTTCTTGAAAATGATGGAAACCATGTGATACAAAACTCTTTGCTGGTAAAGAAAGTCATTAATTTTAGCCCAGAAGTAGGCTATTTTTTTATTGTTGTTATTTGCCTGTAGAACCATAAAGAACATAAGCAAATTTTATTTCAAAGGATTTTCTCTTTTAACATCAAGACTCCTTCATCAAAAGCAAATGCTGGGAAGGGGTTGGAAAGCAAACAAATTTATACAAGAGACACTTATCCAAGGGAATGGGTTGCAGGGGAATTAGCATGCCTTGAATAATGTTATTCCTGAAATGTCAATCAGTCATTACAGTATTTGCTTCTCTCGTGGTATTCTCAAAATGGATTATTGTCCCTGAATTTTTAATAACAATTTAGTGGTTCAAAATACTGACAGTGATGTATGACGACAGTTTTAAAGAGTGCTCTCTCTGCCTTTCTGTATTGCATAAACAGAACACAGCTGTATCTCTCTCGCCAGTGTCAGAATCATTCTTGACAAAGATAATGTTGAAGCCATCTGCCAAGAGAAGGTCAAAATAATATATAGAAAATAAATCATGACAAACATAGAATTGGCTAAAGGTTAGCGATTTAAAGGACAAATATATTTGAAAGCACAAATCACCCTTCATTGAGTAATAATTTAAACAACCCCACCTCTGGACTCCTAAATAGCTGACTTACTAGCTATAAATATTTCCAGAAATATTGTACTGTTGAATGCAGCAACAAATGGAAAATGGGACTGGTAAGGATGTTAAAAACCTTTAGCTCCGCTAAAGATTTCCTTATTCTGTACAGTGCCTAAAATTAGCTGATAACCTGTTCCTTGTCCCTCGAGGAGTCCAATAAATAAATGAGTTGATTCCACCCTGGCTGATTGGCTCAGTGGTAGAGAGTCGTCCTGGCATGTGGAATTCCCGGTTTTAATTCCCAGCCAAGGCACACAAGAGAAGCGCCCATCTGCTTCTCTACCTTTCTCTTTCTCCTTTCTTTCTATCTCTCTCTTCCCCTCCTGCAGCAAAGGCTCCACTGGAGCAAAGTTGGCCCGGGCCCTGAGGATGGCTCCATAGTCTCCGCCTCAGGTGCTGGAACGGCTCCAGTTGCAACAGTGCAATGGCCCAGATGGGCAGAGCATCATCCCGTAGTGGGCTTCCTGGGTGGATCCCAGTTGGGCGCATGTGGGAGTCTGCCTCTCGGCCTGCCCACTTCTCACTTCAGCAAATAAATAAATAAATAAATAAGTTGATTCCAGAAATGTCATTCCAGTGACATCCTGGGAATTGTTGGGGAAATTGGTCATAGTCTTGTGGGTAGTGTAAAGGACAAGAAGAGATGCTACCTAAGCAGTGACTTCAGACCATGGAGTCCTGGAGTCTGTGCAGGAATCTCGAATCTCAATGACTGGATCATCGCCTTGCTGTCCCAGCCATTCATTCAGTGGGTCGCAGCAGCCTGCAATTACCTGCTCAGGCAAAGCCAGCATCATGAGTAAGTAAGCTTTGTTTGCGTGTTCATAGACAAAGGGACACCTCAGGAATCCTATTCACAGGGAAATAAGTATTGTATGAACACAGTGGAGCTGTGCCTAAATCAAGACAAAATTGAAAGTCAAAGCATTCTTCCCATTGCTTTCTACAGCTTTCCTGATGAAATTAGTATTTATAAAGCCAATGTTCCCAGAAGAAAGAGCTATAAAATTTTTTTTAATTAATAGTAGAATACAGTAAAAAACAAGCAAACAAAAAAAAAAACCTTATGCACTCCAGTCCTTGACCTGTAATTCTTACAGTCCTAATGAGACACAACCTGGAATGATAATGTTTAAACACAGCTTTACTATTAAAGTGTAAACTTGTTGAAGATAGCATAAGTGTATTCATCAGCACATCATGCTCAAAGCATCTCATTCCATTGCACATGAGATGTGCTCAAAATATATTTGCTCATCTGTTGATTGTAAGTTATATGAAGGTAGAAACTTTTTTTTTTTTAACAGGGACAGAGAGAGGGATAGATAGGGACAGAAAGACAGGAACAAAGAGAGGTGAGAAGCATCAATCATTAGTTTTTCGTTGTCATCGCAACACCTTAATTGTTCATTCATTGCTTTCTCACATGTGCTTTGACCGCGGGCCTTCAGCAGACCAAGCAACCCCTTGCTGGAGCCAGCAATCTTGGGTCCAAGCTGACGAGCTTTTGCTCAAGCCAGATGGGCCCGTGCTCAAGCTGGCGACTTCAGGGTCTTGAACCTCGGTCTTCCGCATCCCAGTCTGACGCTCTATCCACTGCACCACCGCCTGGTCAGGCGGAACTTATTCTTTATTAGAACCCATTGCCAATGCAAGGCCAGGTATGGAGTATGTGCTTTATAAAGATTTTACTGAATAAATACATGAATGAATGCCAAGTTGATCTCCAAGCCACCTTCCTTCAGCCCACCCCAAATAATTCCTCTTTATTGAATTCAGTAGGCTCACTAAATTTAGCCTATTTTCACAAAATCCTTTATAGTAAGGCTCCTCCACCACATATACATTTTCTCTATCACTGTGGAGGAAACACTCTCATTCCTGAGTGGCAATTATTCCTCTCCATTCCTTTTTTAAATAAATTTTATTGAATTCATTGGGGTGACATTGCTTAATAAAATTATATATGTTTCATGTGCACAATTCTATAATACATCCTCTGTATATTGCATTGTGTGTTCGCCATCCCAAATAAGTCTCCCTCCATCACCATCTATCCATTTCATAATTTTAAAATTTTAATCCAAGCTAACGACTGCTTATTTTAAGTAAATAAAAGACAGATGTTTACCATAAGAAGAAAGGTCTTCTCTTCACCCACATTCTATCCTCTTCTATGGAGCTACATTTATATGCACTGAATGGACAAAACAAGATTCTAGTAAGGCGTAACTTAACTATAATTTGTCCATAATAAAAGATGCAGTTATGGGGGGGATATTAGATTTTTCTTTATTTAAAGTTTCACCCAGAAAACATGCAGTAAATGCCCTATTAGACAGTCCAATGTTCTTGCCTGTCAATTCTCTGATCAAAGTATTTTACAAGAGTTTTAAACTAAGACAATGCACAGTCAACAATTCTATAAATAATTTAGTTACCCATCGTACCATAGTCTCTCAGAGGACCCACAGGGATCCAAAATGACACAAGAGTAGCTGGTAGATCTCCCCTCCCGGATTCCTTATACTTTGGGCAGTCAGACTGGTTCATCAAGGTTTGCAAATATGGGAGATCGATAGTCAAGGTTCTCTTTCCACATGGTCACCATGGTTTCCTCAGCAGCCCATTCCAACTGAGATACCATTCCTACTTCATGATATTATCTGCCAGAACCCAAACCCTTGGGAACCGTGAGTTTAAAGAGCAGCATCCTCTTTCTCCGGCATAACTGGAGACTTTTGCTCTTACCTCTGAGCCTCTCAAGGGTCATAGTCATGTCTAGGCAAAATCATCTGAGCAGAGAGAAAGATTTTGATGTCTTCCCCAAGGCATCATTATTCACAAAGAATTCATAATGAGGCCAGTTTTATTTGCATTTGTAATTGGGCAAGGGGTTCTCCTGACCACTGCAGAACAACGTCTCCCTCTGCCCCAGTGCTTATGCTTATTGGGCTGAGCTGGCAGATTAAGCAAAGGTGTTGAGAAACAATCATTTCTCTAAATAACCTTTGAATTTTCTGCATTTTTATTATGAAATTGAAGCTCAGCACTTGCTGCTGCTTTTTAAGAGGTGTGTGTGTGTGTCTGACAATCAATTCTAGTGAACTAAGACAATGACCTTTACATGTTTGCATAATGCTGATCACACTGACTATTAACTGGGTGTCCATAATCAATCAAGTTTTAAAAACCATAAATTCTCATCTAGTCAGCAATACTTTCTTCTTAGGATTTCAGCCTATGACAGACACAGCGTCTGGGGATGATAAACTATAGGTGAATCTGTCTCTGGAATATCACTATGTCGGGGTTGGCTAACAGTACTTGCCAAGTTAGATGGTGTGGGAGAGAGAATGGAAGCACGTTGTACATTATCCTAATAGATTAAGAAAATATAATCCCATTTGGATCATTTCCTGGGCCTCCATCCAAACCATGAGATAGCTTTGCTAATCATTAAAATGTACAGGGAGAGGGTGGGCTTCTTTTTTTTTTTTCATAACTACATTGCATTTCTAAAGGGCACTGTATTCATTTCTTTATAAGTGTAATCTAATCAGAAAAATAATTGATTCACAAGATGATTGTTCCATAAACAAACTTGCCATTGTTTTAAACTGGACTAGCAACCCTCATCCCATTTCAGGTTTTTAGTTTATAGATATCCACTTATGAATAATTATTTTCAGGAAATATCTTTAAGTATTTTCAATTGCTTTTTTACTACGTCAGCAAATTTTGTTCGCCCTGTAGTCTGGGTCAAGTCCATAAAGACAAGGGTCAGTAAGAGTAACTAAGGTTTAGAAAAACTAGAAATGCAACTTAAAGTCAAATGAACACTTTATACATGCTCTAGGTCAATAGAAGATAAACTGATTATCCATTAACATGACATTAATTTATCATGTGTCTCCATTAAATGATAATAACAATATGGGGGTGATTCACTAGGATGCCCTTTGGGTTACTACATTATTTTTATTTTTTTATTTATGGGCCAACCAGTCCTGGGGTCAATGACAAATGAATTTATTGGTTATGTTAACAATATGATAGGGAGATTGTTATGATTACAGCTCATAATCAGAAATCCATCCTCTTTAGCCAAAATAATTCTTAATAAATTTTGGTTGTTGTTCAAGTTTCCAGTTATCTTTCCTCTTTATTTTGCATAAGACAGTTATATCCAGTGAATATCAATCTCGGCTACTAGCTTTCTTCAACTATCCCAACAGCTGGACTAATCATAAAATTATGTTGTTTAATTGTGTTTATGAATTTATTATCCTGAATAAATGGTTATTATTTTAATATATAAATGAGGAACCATTTTATATCACTGTTTCAAATAAAAACCTTTCTCTTGTTTAAATGTATTTTTTAAAAGCACATTCTGAGTTAGCTTGATTGTCAACAATGAAGGGGGTTCTAGACATAGAAAGAGAGCAAGTTTAAGAAGATATTGTAGGTATCAGGAACTGTGTCATCTGAATTGTTTTATTTCATTTTCAGAACAACCCATGAACTCAATAATATTATCCCTGTTTTATGGATGACAAGAAGAATGAGGCAGCATATCTGAAGTCACGCAGCTTATGTGGCACTCAGAACCATCAGATGCCACAGCTATGTGTGAGTCTGTGGTGTGACGCTGCAGGGTCTCTGCAATGGAATGTAGCTGAAAACGCTGCCCAGGGCGGTGGCCAAAGCACCTTCCCTCACAGAGATTGGGCTGCTCAGAAACTGGCTCTCTTATTGCTGCCTATGGGCAGTTAAACATGCCTGCAAACCCCTGGAGAGTCTGAACTTATACTTATTTGTCTATTCTAAAGCACCCACTACAGGCACTCCATAGATGTTTGTATATATATTAGTCAGACAGCTGCTTAATAGAAGTGACAGAAATTCAACTGAAGTTATTCACACACACACACACACACACACACACACACACACACACACACACTTACACACACACACACACAAGAACTGAAAAAGGCAGGGGTAGGTCTGACTCCAGGCCCAAATAATACAATCTCTCTCATCATTTCTGAGACAGATGCTCTCCAGACGGTGGCCATCATGGCCACCAGCAGCGCAGGAGTCACATTCCTGAAGCACAGCCGCTCCGACAACAGGCTACATCCTCGCTGACAGCTCCGGCCAGGAGACCCTGGGAGGGCTCGAATGTCCCTGGCCTGAGCCCTGTCCCTAGCCCTGAACTGATCCCTTTGCCCAGGAGAAATATTTCAATTAGCCCCGCTGTTGCAGTGAAGGCTGTTGATGCCGAGGTTCCTCTGAGAACATCAGAATCAGTTGCATAAAAGAGAACTAATTCCCAGAAGGGAGAAATATAAAACAAGTAAAAAAAATTTTTTTTTAATTTTTACCCAATAAATTCAATTTAAAAAGCAAAAGTAAAAAATAAAAATAAAAAACGTAAGTAAAATAAAACTTATAAATTATTCTATTAAAAGTTTGTTAAAACAGGTGTCTCCTACTGCCTGACCTTGAGCTTCAAAACTAAAAGCAAGTTTTGTGAAGATTTAATCCAACCTTCTTCTAAGACACTGAATGCATCTCATTCGCTATACGGGTAAACTGAGGTCCAAAAAGAGCTTCTCCGTAGCCACACAACTTGAGAGGCGGCATGAATTTTATTACCTGCACTACCTCTGATTTTGTTGGATTTGAAAAGGGGACATGCCAGAGGAGGTGTTCAACGCTGCAGGACAACGCAGCTTTCATGTCAGCCAGCGTGCTCCCTACGTCACGGAGTGTCCTCTTGTGCCGTTGCAGAATGCGAGGAGGCTCACGGGACACAAGTCACTAGTCAGTGAGTCTTAACCTTTTTTGAGGTACTGAACCCACCAGTTTCATGTGCACATTCACCGAACCCTTCTTTAGTGATAAATAAAATATGATTTTTTTCCAAATTCAAGACATAGGTATATGTTTTTTTACTGGTGCACAAAATGAGCCGTGCATGAACATCACCTTGCTCAAAGAACAAAACCAACAAAGTGCATGAACTCACAACAAATTACAGTATTACTTTATTCTGGCCTCCACGGCAGAGGCTACTCCGAACCCCTGAGACCAACTCATCGAACCCCTAGGGTTCCATAGAACCCAGGGTAAGAACCACTGCACTAGATAAAAAAGAATGATAAGATATCCTCCAAAGACCGTTCTTCTTGAATCAAATTCAACCTGACTCCAGGAAAACAATAACAAAAATGAAAAGAATAGTAAGTGGTTAGGATGTAGAGGAACAAGAGCCTTCATACATTGCTGATGGGAATGTAAAATGGCACAGCTTCTTGTGTGTGAATGTTCTCAGCAGCACTATTTATAACAGTCAAAAGTGGGGGAAAGACAAATGTACATCAGCTAATAGATAAACAACTGTGATATATCAGTACAAAAAAATGCTTTCAGCTATTAAAAATAATGAAGTACTCCCTGACCAGGCAATAGCACAGTGGTTACAGCTTCAGCCTGGGAAGCAGAGGATCCAGGCTGGAAACCCTGAGGTCACTGGCTTGAGTGCAGGTTCATCCAGCTTAAGCCTGAGGTCGCTGGCTTGAGTGTGAGATCATAGACATGACCCCATGGTCACTGGCTTGAGCCCAAAGGTCACTGGCTTGAGCAAGGGGTCACTGGCTCAGCTGGAGCACTCTGGTCAAGGCATATATGAGAAAGCAATCAATGGACAACTAAGGTGACACAACAAAGAATTCATGCTCCTCATCTCTCTCCCTTCCTGTCTGTTCCTCTCTCTATCTCTCTTGCTGAAAAAATAAAGTAATGAAGTAATAATGCATGCTGCTACAACATGAACAAACCTTGAAAATACCATGCTGTGTGAAATATACCAAACAAAACGGGACATTGTATGATTCCATTGGTGTTAAATTTGCCAGAATAGGCAAATTCATAGAGACAGATAGATTAGTATTTGCCAGAGGATTGAAAAAGGGAAGTATTGGCTGGTGTAAGATTTGTTTTTGGACCATTAGAGGAAATATCCAGCAAAAATCTGTGTATAATCTCTTCCTCCCATTAGTGCAGCCAATAGAAAACTGGTTATTTGCACTGGGAACCTCCATTTATGCAATGGCAACAATCCAAAAAGGCAGACTCAATATCTAGGTGATTAAGATTATCTAAATATGTGTTTCACAACTCCAATTCTATACAGTGATAGTAAATAAGAATTGATATTTAGATTCTAGATTAGACTCCAACCTACAAGCAGCAGATAATTTTGCCCTCTATCCATGCTATCAGGCTTCCATGAAGATAGTATGTACTATCCTCAAATTTTCTTGACATAATAAGCCTCCCACTTTTGGGATTCTTTTTGCTCGCTTTCAAAGACTCACTTGATTTACCATAATCTAGTCATGGGCATATTTACTTAAAAGCCCAATGAATAAAAGAAATCGATGCCTTTGACCCCTGAACAAAGAAAGTGAACAAGGGAGAGCTGGTGGTACCCTGGATTCTGGCTGGCAAGGAAGTGAGGAACAAGAGTCAGAGAGTGTGGGGTGATAAAAGAGGGGTTAAAACATGATGTCAAAATAGATCCTTGTGGCTACATCTAATTTAAAAATCCCAAAATGTACTCATTGTAATTTTATTTAAGTTTGCAATTTTTTGATGCTCCATGGAATTAAAACGTATGAGATACTTTGGATTCTAAAGGTCTCAGGGGCAAAAACTGCTTGTTTCTTTTCCATTGTTTACCTCTGGGAATCCAGGAAATAGTCAGTATACACTAGTAAGTATTGGTATTATTGGACCAAGCTATAGACTAGGGAGGGGAGACATGAAGAGCAAGAAGCAATAATCAATATGCAGTTATCTCTGAGTCCCTGCAGAAGACCTAATGCGAGCCAGTGTCATATAATGGGATGCAACCACATCTACTGAGCACTTACCCAATATTGCTCCCAGCCAAGGACAACTCCGAAGAAGTCCAAACAAATCATAGTTCCAGGTCTCAAAGAGCTCATTACCTAATTAAAGACACAAAATAAATGTGAGTTAAATGAAATAGAAGGCAGGCTCACTCGTTAATTATAAGTCCAGGCTTGGTTTTCAGCTTCACAGTTTTGGAAACTGGTCTGAGCAGCATCAAGAGTGAATTAATGTCTGTAAATGCATGAGCCAGCTCTTGTGCCTATGCTTACTTTCTCCGTTTTATTGCTTACTGACTACTTTTCTGATAGTCACACTCTTTCCTTATATACTAAATGCATTAAACCAAATTCCTGTGTGACAAGCTTAAACACATAAGATTTGGGGTGAGACAGCTCAGGTTTGAATTTCTTCATTTCCATGTGAGTTTGAGCATTACTTAACCACTCTGAGAATCTATGACTATATTTAAAAAGCACAAAAAAAAGGAGAGAGTTATTAATAGGGGTTTGGAATAATTCCTCCATTTAACACTTGTAAAGCGCCTAGCTTGTGCCAGGCTTCAGTAGGGGGTATTCACCACTTTGTATGTCCATAGATCTCCCTTCAGAAGATCTGTAAGTGTTTCCCAAACATCATCTCCTTTAATTTTAGAACTTTTCTGCCAGTCAAACAGAAGACAGGACAACTGATTTTGTAAATCTGGAGGACAGGCAGTTGATCATCTCACTGGAGTAGGTCTCTTCACTATGTTGAGTTCTGGAACAAAAGAACAGTGATTTTGGAGATGGGGAAATGTTCAAAATAAAGATATAAAAGCTGTTAATGAACAAATTTATGAGCGAGCAAATTATGAATAAATGAATAAAAAGAAGATGATACCGTATATGATACATACATGGTGAATGTGAAATGCGTATTATGTTATTTGAAGAGTTGAACATTATAGGACTGGGACCATTTCCTGGGTCCATTTTATTCTGCACCACATAGACAAATTGCTTTAAATAGAAAGCTAGAGAGATGAACTTTATGGTGCTGCTGAGAATCCATCAGTGAATCTTTAATATATATATATATCAGTCTTATGTTACTTCACATTTCTTCTTGAGAACTAAGGTTAAGAAAGACCTCTGAGAGCATTTGTTCAGTAGTTGCTTTGCTATTAGGAACAGCAAAGGAGGGAAGGATGGCAGAGATATATAATGTGTGTCATCAACATTTTAAAGACTATTTTTCTAGAAGATTTCTCTTTCTATTTTTTTTTTTTTAACAAATCTGATTGGCTTTAGAAGACTCTTGACGAATAGATCCACCACAGTAAAGGAATTCAGTAAATACCAAAGGATAAAAACCAGTAATATTTGAATTTGAAGCTTGCTTGTGACATTAAGTAATTTTAGGCAGCTGTTCAGGTGTTTGAAAAATAAAAACACCTATGTAGATACAAGAAAACAGTATCATCAAAGTCACCATTTTTAACAACTTCACTCTGTGAGGCTGTTCTTAAAATGAAAGCATAATGGTGAAATGAAACAATGGACAGAAAATGAGCAAACAAGACATGTGGGTCTGTCTGACTCTCCCGTCTGTCATCCGATAGCTATGTGACTTTACGTGGGTTCACTTAAAGTTGTGTGATGTTTAGGTGGGTTTCCTTCGCCATCAAATAGGAGAAATACCACAACGAAGCATTTGTGAGTGTAAAATACAAATGACATTTGAAGACACATTTTGTACTGAAACAGTTCAAGCTAAATTTTCATACCTTTATGGTTGATAACTCCATGACAATTTTTTTCTTATTCTTGGCAAAATTTGAAGGCATCCATACTTGTTTCTCTCACTTTTTGACATAAATTGGCTATTACAAAGCTTTATCCATCATGAAGGCTAAAATAGACCCAGTCTGTAAATTACATGGACTGCTTTGGCCTCTTAGGAGGAAAGCAGAAAATCCTACCAAAGCGGTTTCATTGACGGGACCAAGGAGTGAAGCCTAAGCCAGGAACAGTCCCATAGCTCAGTGTTGCATCCCATGATGGCTAAGTGGACCAGTCCAATTCCTCCTTGTTTGAGGAGGCTGGAGATAGGAGGGGAAGACCATCAGAGACAGACACCTTGAGAGGTCCCAAGAGAGACCAGATCATTGGGTAGCACCATGCCGACCTAGCTAATAAGCCAAGCCATGTGCCCTAAAATCAGTTATGTCAACCCAGGCAAAGAGACAGCATTATAAAATTCACTTGTTTAGTGGGAGCAACTTTTCAATTAATTCACACTAAGTTTCCTTATGTTCCAGCTCTGGTCTAAGAGAGATAACAAGATGGCTCAGAACTGGAACAGAAAAGTTAAGATTCTTCTCAATAATCCCCATTACCTAATACTTCTCTGACTTGGACTTATTTCCTTGGGATACAAAAGAAATGTATCACAGAGGTAAGTATGCAAGGCACAGATTACTCATGTGTTTAGTAAATATGCATTAATCTCCTGGTCCAGTTACACAAATAACTAAAACAAAGATTCCCTGTTTTCCTAGACTTGAGGAGAGAGCCAGGAAAGAACTAGGTTAATAGATGGACTTTTGAAGCTGAGAAAGTGGATAGAGAGTATAAATGGGTACTGGGGCTGGGGAATTTTCTTCATGTTGATTTTACCATAAACACTGAGTGCAGGGGTGGGGGAATTTTAACAGAAAAAACACTAAAGGATATATTATATAGTATTATACACATTTCTAACAACTCGTCAGGATAAAACAGGAGCCTTCAAAGACATGCAGAGGAGGTTCAGTTCCAGGTCCCTGAGGCAACACATTTACTCTCCACTATAATTAATGCTATTTTGATGTGGGTTTTGGAAAACACTGACTTACGATTCCTGGGGTCCATCTTTGTTCCATTCAGCCAAATGAATCTAAGATACAATGTAACCTAAGTCATCCACCTTTTTTGTCTTATGTTAGACATGGAACTTTGCTTTTTTGTTGTTGTTAATTAGTTCTTGTTCATTGAAAACAAGGTGTCATGTCGGGCCACCTGTCTCTTATCTGTGTAAGATGATTTTCTGCCATCTCACATCCAGTGGGAGATTCAGGGTTCTCCTCAGGAATATTTAGAAATTGTAGGGGTTTCCACTACTCCTGATCATCCCGGTTCCAATGTCCAGCTTCCACTTGATTGTGCAAAATTCCACTCTGTGTGCATTTTGGGTCTGTGACCGTATTCTTTTCCTTTACTGAATTCAATCCCCTCAATACAAATGCACATACCATTCTGCTCATACAAGATAGCTCTTGGAGGTCGAACATTACCGGGGAAGAAGGAATGGTGCTACAGAAATTTTCAGCGGGAAAATGGAGAATTGGACATGGCTCTTTTCTATGTTTTTACCCGTCCACTGGCCCGATCGCCCCTGCTTTCCCTCCCTACTCCATTGTATCTCATCTTCTCCGTTGTCCTCACCAATTCATTTCTTTTAAGAAGAGTTTAGCTGTTCTCTACTGTCACTTTCCAATCTGTTCCCAAAAGCTTAATTTTTCACTTCCAAGCCGTTTATCAAGGTGTTGTCCCAAACAAATGCAATTCCTTTTCTCAAGGGAAATAAATCACTCATCAGTACAATATTTTATTAACTTCTTTGTATAAAGAAATTCTGCAAAACAAAGCTGTTTCAGACAAAGTTGTGGCCATCTCAGTCTAGTCTGTACAGAAGGAAAAACCCCATAAGTCTCACCATCACCGCGACCACCACCACCGTTTTGGTGTTTTAATAAAAGCCAGGTAAATAATCTCATATCATATTTCTTCAGATAACAAAAAGATATGGAAGGCCATGCCCTTTTAAAAATTTGACTTAACCTAGCTTAAAGACAGGAGTAATTCGAAGCTGAACTTCTGTGCTAAGATGTGTCCTCAGTAAGCAAATGGTGCAGTTATGGTCACGATCTGTCAGCCAGTCCCTGGGTCTAGGAAGCCCAGGGGCATGGTGTGGAATTGAAAATACAGAGATATTGTGTCTGTTCTGCAAAATATGTATAAAAATATGGCACAGTTGTGGACGGAACTGTGGTATGGTACAGCTAGAAAGATGTCGTTTTCATATATATTTAGATTTCACTCTCTATGAGAATTGCCTGCTAATGATGATCCACTTGATACCAGAAGAATTAAAAAGCCTGTCAGCCACTCATGCTGGTCAGGGAAACTCTTGAAGAAACTAACATAAAGTATCTACCACCACCTGTATGGGGAGGTGAAACTCAGAATATCAAAGATCTTGAAGCTGGTCCTACAACAGCCTCCAGGACATGATTTTAGGCTTATTAGCTCTAACTCAAGAAACTAGACTGATGAGGGGGTAAGCCCTAGGGTGAAACAAATTGTTGGTTATTAGAAGCGTTTTCAGAGGATGGATGAAGATGAAGGAGGCTTTCTTCAATAAGAAGACAACACTGAGCTCAGGGAGAAAGGAACAGCAGGAACCCTGGTGGGCCCATGGACTGGCTTTGGCTTGGTAGGGGGCCAGCTTCTTTTATCTATTTTTCCCACCTGCATTTTCTTGATTTCCCCCACCAACCAGCAGATGAGAGAACCCTGTAACCTTCTGCACATAGTGTACCATGGAGGATGAAGAACACGGTGGTGGAGAGAAGTGGAAAGGTTCTGCCTCATAGCCCCCCTCTGCTGGGTCCAAGAAAGCAGCAGCCCTCCAAGGGAGACCCTGCCAGCATTTCCCAGCCATGAGAGGCAATGGACAGAGCTGAGTAGTCTCCCTTACAGAACCAGGACCCACGAGATAAGCAGCTGCCAGGAGATGACTCAGGAGGAACAAGAGACCAGCTGCTCAGTTTTCCAGGAAACACCAAGGGAGGTGGCCTCTGACAGGGTAGAAGGTGGAGGTTTGACTTGCGCAAGGCAGAAGAATGGAACAGCGCTTGACACGTACAGGTGCATCAGGAAGGTCAGCCTGGGAGAAAGGCCATTTCAGCTCAGTAATGTTAAATTTAAAAAGAAAGAGAGAGTGAAAGAGAAATATCCTTTCTCTAGTTCTTATCAGTAGGTGCATCCAATTCAGGGAGAGGAAATGTGAACTCTTTAGGAGATGCATTCTTGGAGTTGAACTCTTGAATCTATTTTGGAAATAAGTCCTAATTATGACTTTTAATAATAGTAATTTCTCACAGGGGTTGAGTGTTTTTCATTTAAAAAGGACTGACATTTACCAAAAAAAAAAAAAAATGTATTGCTTTGAAAAGGTATAGATTTGGTCAAAGTGAAAAGGATTACTTTGTTCAATGGGAGGTGTTTAAGGGACATGTCCACGGCTTCGTGTCACCTGCTGTGCTTTTCTTGACTCCACACACGAATGGGCAGCCAGCATGCTAATCGGTATCAGACACTCCTCCTTTTGGTTCTTCAGACAGGTCCTGGTTAGCAATTTACTTTTAGACAGAGAGTTCATGCCTTCGGTAATCAAAGCTCATTTCTGATTTTGAAAAGGAAATAACCACAATGCTTTTCTTGAAAGTGATATCGCTACACTATAATTATTTCTAGCACATAGAGAGAGGTGCATGAGGAGTAATTTTGTAAAATATGTACAGTAGACTAGTAATTTACCAAGCAGTCTGAGACTGTGCTAGTATATTGTGATGGTTAATTCTATGTGTCAACTTGGCTAGGCCACAGTACCCAGATAGTTGGCCAAGTGTTATTCTAAATGTTTCTGTGAAGGTATATATTTTGGATGAGATTAACAATTAAATTAGTAGACATTGAGTAAAGCAGGTTACCCTTCATAGTCTGAGCAGGTTTTACCATATATATATATAATTCTGTTCCCTAGACAATCATAACACAGATATTAAGACTATTATGCAACCTTTTTATTTTGCAAATAAAATTCCATTCTCATTATTTACTGGAGAAACAGTCATTTTAGAAATCAAAATAATGTACCAGTTTATAGCCACAGCATTTTTCTTCCAAATACTTCCTTGCCCTTTCTTCTTAATGGATACTCAGAAGGAAGGTAGAAATCTCCATCCCTTCCCTGAGCCACACAATCAGCAGAGAATCCTTTAATCATAACCCAGTGTCATATTGGTACTCAAGAAAATTCACATAACACAATACAATATACAGTAGATATTTTATCAAAGTGAACACCTGAAAACTACATCATTTTATTAACCAATGTCACCCCAATAAATTTAATAAAAATTTTAAAAGACTTCTTTTGAAAGACTCCATGTTAAAAAAGAAAATTCACATAATTAGGTGGGAATTCGATGCAAGTCATCTACCTGCCACAGGAGGGAGGGGATCTGACAGAGGATAAAACAGAGACAAAGCCCCATGGCGTGGGGGAGGGGTGCTGGAGACAGAGTGGGCTGCACTGCGTTTGTATCCATACAATGACAAGAAAGATTCTAGTAGCTCATTTCATCACAGTTACTTCACTCTCAGTAAATCCAAGAAACCCTGAAAGGCTCACATTTGCACCATCAGAATAAAAGAGAAGCCTCTTATCTTTGGAACTCTCTGCCCACGTGAAAATCCTAATGGCTTAGCTCAAAAGCCAGAGTATTTGAAAGACATACTATCTGTTAATTATTGATCTTCCTACCAACATTTTCACACTGAATAATTTTGCTGTTATGTAAGAAACACTAGGTTAGCTTTTAGTAAGATTCTTTATAAAAAGGCTACAATTTATGCCACTAACTAAATTAGATGTTATTTTCCTCAAAAGCATTCATTTCCAGTTCATTTTTAACTAACGTGTTCCTATAAACATAATTTAAACTATTCACCAAAATATACAAAATAACTGAGTTAAAGTAGAATTTCACAAATATATACTTCAGGAATTAAAATGTCTAAATCTGCAGGTCCAACCATGAACGTTTATTTGTTTACAAATTATATACTTGTAATGTTAATATGTCATGAGTACTATCAAACAAATACAAAATATAAAATATTGTAAAGTATAAAATGAGAAATACATTTATAAAGGTCTACTGTTGTTTTTTCTTTATTCCTATACATGGTGTTGTGCTGACTCCCCTCCTCCTCCCCCACGCCAGGGGTGATGTCTTGGAGGGCATCTCTTCATTCAACTCCTGGCTGTCTGAGCTCCTATATAACGTTAATCCACTGACATATAACAATGATCACCTTATTTTAGCTTGCTAAGTACAAATCAATTCAATGTGGTTTTAAGATACTTTACCAATATATATATAAATAATCTCAGACTTTTCTTCTCTCTTACATGTTTTCAGATAAAGTGCTCCCCTTACACTGCCACACCAGTACCTTCTTGGGACATAGTTCCATATCTCTCTATTGAGGACACTCATCTTGGCTGCTTTTTTCTTTAACGGCGCATTGTATTCTACTTATGTGGATTTATTTTGTTTCCATTCTGTCTCCCTCAGTACAAATGTAAACGTCCAAGGGCAGGCACAGTGTCTTGTGTGTCTCCGCCCCACACACACCCCTGCATACAACAGAGGGTCCTTAGAGTCATGTTTACTCCATTCTTCAGAGAAAGAGAATAATTCACGAGCTCACTCTGGTCAGAGAAAGCAAAATAACTTGAATAGTGTCAAACAAATCATGGTGGCCTTTATTCAGAACGCGTTCTCTTGAAAGGCCAGCTCGCTGCAAATATATGCTATAGACCATGTGGATGATAAAATGAAGAAGTCTGCCGATGGCATCCCAGGGCTCTCCATGGGCTAGCAAAGGGCTGGGAGCTTCCAATGCAAACAGACCCGGAGGCTGTGAGGAAGAACAGAGACCACCATTGCCTAAATGGAAGGTCACACTTCTGAATCTCCCTTATGCAAAGGCTGTGAAGGGCTGAAGAACTTTCTCGGTTGACACCCAAAGTATTGAGGACAAATCTCAGGACTACGCAGAGTATTATGAAATCACTGTTGGTCATTTCTCCAATAACGTAATGAGCTACTTGCTGGAAAAGAGGGGGGAAAATGTGAAGCTGCAGAGGACCGTGAAGTTTATTGTGTTTTCAACAGCAGCACAGTATCTCGGAGCAGAAGGAAATTTCTCTGTTCAAACACTTCGTGTATTTCAAATCTTTTTATTTTATAAGTGAAGAAGTTTAGGGGTGAAACAACTTTTTTAGATACATGGAAAGGTAATGGAAGAGTCAGGATTAGATTCAGGGCAGAAAAGCACAGAGTCAATACTAAAAACTAATTCTTCGTTTTATATATGGACCTTAGATGTGTAAAGCATATCAGTGTTAAATTGTTGCCAGAGCCCGGAGGGGGGAGGACCAGAATAACTGTGTTGATTTTATTTTGTGTGTGATAGAAACAGAGAAGGACAGAGACAGGGACAATTAGGGACAGATGAACCAGAAGGGAGAGAGATGAAAAGCATCAACTCTTAATTGCAGCACCTTAGTTGTTCATTGATGGTTTTCTCATATGTGCCTTGATGGGAGGGGGAGGGTACAGCAGACCAAGTGATCCCTTGCTCAAGCCAGCAACCTTGGGCTCAAGCTGGTGGACCTTGCTCAAACCAGATGAGTCCGCGCTCAAGCCGGGGACGTTAGGGTTTCGAACCTGGGTCCTCTGCATCCCAGTCAAATGCTCTATCCATTGGGCCACCACCTGGTCAGGCAAATGTGTTGATTTTTCAAGTCATTTTAAGACAGATAAGGACAGAGAAACAGGAAGGAGAGAGATGAGAAGCATCAATTCTTTGTTGCAGCACCTTCGTTGTTCATTGATTGTTTTCTCACATGTGCCCAGATCAGGGGACTTCAGTCAAGCCAGTGACCCCTTACTCAAGCCAGTGACCTTGGGCAAAAGCCAGCAACCTTAGGCTTCAAGCCAGTGACCTTTGAGCTCAAGCCAGCAACCAAGGGATCATGTCTATGATCATATGCTGAAGCTAACAACAGGGGGTCATATCTATGATCCCACATTCAAGCCAGCAAGCCAGCAACCCCACATTCAAGCTGGTGAGCCCGCGCTCTAGTTGGTGAGCCTGCGCTCAAGCTGGATATGCCCACACTCAAGCCAGCGACCTCAGGGTTTCCAACCTGGGTCCTCTGCATCTCAGGCCATCACTTTATCTACTGTACCACCGCCTGCTCAGGCATTTAAATTTTATTATTTAATTGCAAATGTGTTTGTGGTAACAAGTTAACCTGAACAAAATTACATTAAAAAAAAATCTAACTCTCAAATAATCACTCTAAAGAGCAACACGGATATCATTGCAAGCAAGTATTTTTTATGTTAGCCTAACACATGTACGCATTTGTATGATACATATATACATATATGCAAATGAAAACATACTTTTTGTCTCAAATAGGTGCATACTAAGCATATTGCTCTGTAATTTCTTCCATCTAACAGCAGACATCTAATAGCTGCACGCCTAGATCTGCTTTGCTCTGTTTAAGGCAAAGGCACATTTATTGGTGTGTACATACTGTTATTTACTCTCCTAGGGACAGAAAAGTAGGCTATTTCCAATCAGTTTCTCTTAACAAAATATCCTACGTTCCTCATACAAACCTCACTCCTTTTATAATATATGATGGCGTTTCTTCAGGTCAAATAGCTGAAAGTGAGTTATTTTAACAGGATTTAAACAGGCATTTTACTTGGGGAAGAAAGGGAAGACTTTTCCAATGCTTTCAAGTAAAACTTTCAAGAATCCAGTTTTCCTAGATGCGGACGGCACTCCTTCTGGAATATTCTCTTGTATTCTGAGACCAGTTTTAAGGTCATTTTTCATTTTTCTTAAAAACCAATATAACTTAAAGAAAGAGACTACATGTCAATGAATATTTATTGCCCAACAGTAAAAGTCTTTGGAAATGACTTTGATTTTCAAACTCTGGCCAACTTATGACTTTTAAAATTAAAATGACATTTGATGACTTATGAAATTAAAATATGACATTTGATATAAAAGTTTTACATCACAGATCATAAAACAAAAGAGTCAGAAAGTATCAGATTTAGTGAGAGCAGCTGACCCTGTCCTTCTTCACCATCCACTCCTCTCTTGACATTTCCCAGCACCTTTAGCATTGTCACATGTGCCATGTACAAGACATACTCAGAGACAACGGCAGTTACAAACCTGATCCCACTTCTATGCTAATACATTGCAGGAAAGACTTTATGTTACTCAACTAATACCTTGCAGAATTAAAACTTGGAAAAACCCTTAGAGATAAGGAAGAGGGAAAACTAACATTTACCGACCACCTGCACGTGTATACACTCCATGTCCATCAACTTGTTTGTTCTCTACAGCAACCCAACCCTACATCTCAGACATGGAGACTTGATTGTTCCGGAAGCTGGCACAACCAACCCATATCTTCTGACATTAACAGCTATGTTCATTCTGTTCACAGAATGCCTTTGTAATCCTATGGCTGAGAGAAGAGCCCAGAACATATACGTGACTTTTGGAAGGCAACATTGTTAGCAATACTTCCGACCTCTGATGCAACATTCTTCTGACAACACTGTTGGGTTCAATGAGATATTTCAACTGGCATGAAATCTGACAAATTCTGAACATTAAAATGAGTCTCAATCCCCACATGCTCCTTCAGAGTAACTGTGTTTCTGTCGCAAGGGGCTGGGTCTCCAATGTGGTGTGACCAACACTTCTTCCATCTCGTTGCTTCTCTTTCAAGTCTCTTCCTCTCCACTGGATGGGTGTAAGCAAGACTGAAAACCTGGCAATATCTAATACCGACCTTAAATCCTCACATGGCTGAAGAGAAAGGAGACAGCAAACAGCCGTGGCCTGGCTGCTGTTGTCCAGGTACCCTGAGAAACTGGAATTTTAATGTTTAATGTTTCCCTTCGAGATAGAAACACAGTGCTGAGCCGTAACAATGAGGAGAGAGGGTCCAGCACTGACCTCTTGGGCAGTCATTGGGATCCCCATAGTTGTTAAAAACACTCTTAAACTCTTCAGCAATTAAGGCAATGACCTCTGTGTTCTAGAATTTTCTAAAGAGGCTTTTTGACTGAAACTTCAGGTTTCATAGACATAAAAATAACCACCCTCAGCTCAATTTTATGCTTATTTAATTACTAGATTTGAATTGCAGCGATGGCTGCTTTGGATACATGTATGGCATATTTCTTTTTCTTTACTAGGAATTTATGAACCATAAAAGGGCTCATTTTATTTACCTTATTCATCAAGATGCACAAAATTAAGTGTATTTTTCAGTAGAATTTACTACACAGACATAAAGGAACTAAATAACCCTCTCCTTTCAGATGAAGGCACCAACTTGAAAGCTCTGTGCTTCTTTATTTCTCAGAAAATTGAAGGTAATAATTGAAGTCATCATCATTTGTTTCCTTGTCCAAGGAGAATAAACTTTCAGTTGTCTTTTGAAATGTGTAACCTCTACAAATATTTTCTAGAACTCTTCTATGTGACAGAATCTGTCCTGAATTTTCTTCTTTGACAAAAACAGCTATTTATCAGGATTTTTATTTTTTTATTGAAAAGTAGAACCTCTGTGAGTTTAGATAAATCAGGTTGGATCTGATAACTCTTTATTAGTGCTTTTGGAAAAATTACTCAGAGAACACTGACTTTGGGGGCTCTGTTCTCATTGTTTTTCTTCCCACATGTAATGAGCTGAAATATATTCATGAAAGATTGACGAGGACCAATTCCATGTGAGTGAAAACAACAACAGCATCAATATTTCAGGGTCTAGAAAAACATGGCCATTCCTTTGCCTTGAAAAGATTGTTAGAAATCATTGCGTTTTAATGAATTCAAAATAACACAGGAGATTTGGGGACTGATTGGTTTCTGAAACTGCAGCGATAAATCAGTTTTCTCTAACTTCTATTTGAGTAAAATTTATCTGATCCTGTTCCTCTGTAGCCCCAATGGCAGAACGAGGTACAAGATAACCAGGTAACTGGGGAGCTTTTCATCGCGATCAGGGTGGACTCCTGATATCCAGGCAGTTTTCGCTGTCACAGTCGCTTAGAGTTTCCCGAGCTGTTTTTAGTCATTCATTCAAATATTCATAAGAAGCGAGGACTGTGGTTAGCTGTCTGGTACAACTTTGTTTTCTGTTCACACTAAGCTTGTCCTTGTGGATTGCTTTATTCGACCCGGATTGGGCTCTCTCCCATCACGTGGTCTTTCAAGCCTAATGGAGTTTCCTTGGGAGTAGGCAACTGAAGCATGCTCCAACTTTTATCTTTGCTTGGCTGGATGATGGAAATAATCGCAGAAGACAGTTATGGATTATCAAAGAGGCAAGTAAAATAATCAAACTTATATCAAACACTGCTTTGTGCTACCGGAGAAGGCAGCTCCTTTAATTATTTACCTTGCCAGACTGTGTACACCTCAGAAAATCCTAAAATGGCAACATATTAGTGCAAATATTTACTCAACAATGTTGTTCTTGGAAAAAGAAATGAAAATGTGTCATCGATAGTATGGTCTTGGAGAGCCCCATGTACTGGACCATTCCTTAGCACAGGAGAAAAAAAATCTCTTCACTCTGATATCTCTGTTATTTAAAACTCAGGTGATATAAACCTTCTAGGTGGATAAATTCACTGCTTAGTTGGAGGCTAACACCTAATAGCTGAGTTAGCTGCAGTAGTACATGGCTTACCACAAATAAGCTACAATATAAAATACAAAGTGTGCCTGACCTGTGGTGGCGCAGTGGATAAAGCGTCGACCTGGGAACACTGAGGTCGCCAGTTCAAAACCCTGCACTGGTCTGGTCAAGGCACATATGGGAGTTGATGCTTCCAGCTCCTCCCCCCTTTCTCTCTTTCTCTCTCTCTCTCACTCTGTGTCTCCTCTCTAAAATGAATAAAATAAAATAAAATTTTAAAATACGAAGTGCGATTATTTAATTAAACAATGACACCAGCTGTACAGCATCACTTTATAATTTATATCCTCAATTTTGCTGGGGAAAACACAGGTCTTGTCAATAAAGGTACACTTCTAAAATAACTTCATGCTTTGACATTAAAACTCTGAATTATTTTGGAAATAACTGACATCATATTTAGAGAAAAGGTTTAATTTTTTATCAAAGTTATTATTTATATTAAATAATGCTCATTGCACAAGCTGAAATCCATGCCTTTTTTAATTATTACTATTATTGATTTTCCAAATCTCTTTCTGAGACTACCTTACATTTGCACAGTTCTTATTAACATGAGTAATATGCACAATGGTGCTCTTGAGACCATCTGTGTATTCTAAAAAGACCAAGCAGGTAAATTTGGCAAATTCATTTAGATGAGGGGGAAAAATAACCCTGTCTGAGGCAAAGCAAAAAGAATTTCAATCTCACAGCTAGTGCCAGATAAAAACATGGAAAAAATCATTAATCTCATTTGTTTTCATTCTAGCAACACTTGTTATCACAACTTTAGTTAAGGAAGTGCCAACAGTTATACCAGCAATTATATATCAGCAAAATTAATTCTGAAAAATGAAGCTCCTCGTGCTATAAATTCTGTTATTCCCTAAGTCTTTACGAATTGTGATTGAGAACAGTACCTGTTCTGAATGCTTAATAGAATAAACAATTGTTAGATGAATGCTTGGCAGAAACCGTAATATAATATTAATTCCTGAGTGAAGTACCAACATGTTCACATATCTGATATAATGTTTTATCCTTCAAAGGTAATTTTTTTCCTTACATGTTTGTTCCATCTTTATAAAGCGTAAGTATGAAAAAATATAAATATTTCTGTTCTTCTTGCTGAAAGCGCCAGGAATGAAATCCCTCTCCATGGTGGAGATCCCAAGCACAAGTGGGTTGTAATCAAGTCCCATGTCATCAGAATGCTGTGGTTTAAACAGAGGCAGGGAAAACTAACCGGATGTTCCATTAACTGGAACATTTAGCCATAGTGATGTTAAAGAATCCGATGTCTGTGGCCTTAAGTTCGTGTGGTAAAAGGCTGGTTTTTATAACACTTAGATAAGAGATTTGAACCCATGTTTCCAATATTTCAGTAGTCAATATTGAATTTTTTTAATATTTCAACAAACCAATATTTTAGAGGCATCCTCCTCGCTAAATGCAGAAATTCCTTTCAAGCAGTAGAAGAAAACAAGTTCTTAATGTTTCAATGTCCCGTAATTTCCCTAAGATGTAGAATTAACAAAAAAGTAAGATGACAAAAATATCATGGTCAATGAACTTTAGAGTAAGGCCATGTTTAATGGTACTTAACAGTAAAACAGGTAATTAGTTCAGCAATACCTTTCGTAGAGTAATCAATCTAACAAGATGTCTGCCATCTAATAAAATGTCCATCATTGCTTATCAATTCTGAGATAATCAAGTTTTTATATTTTACATCTATAAAATCAGAGCACGTCTCACAATTGCTGTCAGCTGGGTGGAATTCCAAAGTAGTTTATCACTACCTGTGCATGTTGGAACTCAGTTATTGTTCTAACTGACCCAACTGGACAATCATAGCCCCTCAATGCTTCAGTTAATCAGCCATTTAAGGTCCATTTGACGACAGAATAGGAATCATGGTTACTATCGGAAAATATTCTGTTGACACCTTCTGGTACAATTCAGAAAGTACAAACATTTCAAACTTGCAAGTACCGATCAGCTTCCTCAAAGAAAATCCCAGAGACATACTAGAGCACTTTTTTAAGGAGTGCTACATCATCTTAAGCACCTTTTTATTTTTTAAAAACTTTGTCTCTGTGTTTACTTAGATACAAAAATAATTAACATTAAAGATAATAAAGAAAGAGGAAGGGATTAAGACGTAGAAATTGCCAGTTACAGAATCAGTCATGGGGATGGAAAGTACAGCATAGGGAATGCAGTCAATATTGTCAAAACCGTGTATGGTGTCAGAGGGTACTAGACTTACCAGAATGATCACTTTGTAAGTTATATAAATATGTAATCACTTTGCTGTACATCTGACACTGTCATAACATTGCATGGCAACTCTCATTGAAATTCTATTATTAAGATAAAATAAAAAGGTAATAGAAAACAAAAATACTGATATTACATACAGTGATCTACCTGTGAAGGGGGCTCATGCACCACAAATTTGCCACAAAAATGGCGTCTTGGTTGAAACACAAATGGAAGTGTTTCATATCTATTCACAGTAATCCAAAATGGTTCCTCATAGTTCTGATGGACGCCATTCCATATGATCACTCCAGCTACCAAACTAGTATGCATTTCATGGCCATCTGAAGAAACATATTTGTTACCTTATAATGGTGAGACTGGCAGGTGATATGTAAGTTTTAATAATTCTTTGTACTTCTGAGTATTCACTTATCTAATCTGTTTATAAATTAACTTGAGCATTGTAAAGAGTAATAGCGAAATCTTTTTTTGAACGTAATACTGTGCATGAAATTGTTTATAATTATAGGTACTTTTATGCCTGATTGGGACAAATTTTTGGAAGAATCTATTCCTTCTCTCTGAAACCTGTATTTAGTCATGGACATTTTATTTTGTTTGCAATAATTTGATAATTGAACTCAGTATGTGGTGTATCAGAGAAGAATAGGATTTTTAATTGCATTTACAATGAAATGTATGAGCTAATAAATAAAATGTGAAAATAGTCTAATTAAAATAACTAAAAACTGCTAGAATAGTATGCTATACCAGGTACACAAGAATATATTTATTCACATTTTAAATATAAAGAAAGAAATGCTACATTATCAATACCCCAAATGGCCCAGTGGTTGGCAATGAGTGGGAAAATCAGAGATACCAGCAGCTCTGAGCCAACAGTGATTCCAAAGCATTCGAGTCTGGATGGAAACAATTTTAGGAATGTTTTAAACACATTTATTTTATTTTCATTTTGATGTGTGCTCAAGACAAGTATGTATATTTTTTTAATTTATTAAGTTTAAAGAAATCTTATAAAATATATAATAACTGATGAGTTTATCTCAGTTGTGTATGTATGTATATGTGTGTAATTTAAGTTTATGGCAGTTTTCAATTGGCACTAATTTTTTTTAATTTGTGAACTTTTCTATATGTTTAACACATGTATTTTTCTTATTTTTATTATTATTTTGCATGTGGCTATAAATTTTTTCAAACATAGTTTCAGAGATGTTTAAATTCTTAAAAAGGGATATATATATTAGCCTCATTTTTGGAATATTTTTAATGATGTGTTTAGAGAAAATATTTTATTAAGACCTGAATAGGTTTACCAAACGATGTGGGCTCATTGTCTCTCACATTGTTTAATATTCATAGAACACCCCGGATGTACTAGAATATGCTACATAGAATGTCAAGAAAATCTTTGCTTTCTAAAAAGCTTACCTTCCAATCTATGCTCACAGAATGGTGTATCCATTTTCTGTTATAGATTTGCCTCAGTATATGACCCAAAATAGTGGAAATAATTAATATATATGTGTGTGTGTGTGTGTGTGTGTGTGTGTATATATATATATATATATATATATATATATATATATATATATATATATATATATATATGTAAGTATACAGGACTTGTGTTCAAATGCTCTAAGTTGATTCCTTTTAGGAGATTGGAAGCCATAGCTTGTAATTTCAAAACCTGAAAAAAAGATGGAAAGTTTGAGAGTGGGGAAAGAGAAGTCCACAGAGACAAAGGAAAATTAGATGTCTCAGTTTAAGTGTCACGGGAACAAAATGCATATATGGTGTTTCCAAACTTGTCCCTGCTCCTTCTACCCCACACACTACAAACATTTTAAAATGAATTTTAAAATTGAAATCAACACAAAAAAATGGAAACATTGCATAGAGTGGGTTTGTGATAAGAAAGTCATACAATTGCCTTGATTTGTATCTAGCCCTCTTTTTTTAAATCGCTGTTTTTATAATATTTCATCTGGCCAAAATTGGAAGGATGGAAAGAAAATAAGAAGAAAGAAGACCTGAAGACACAACACGGTAGCCACTCCGCTAAACCCACAGATATATGTGACATACGTTAGCCTGGGTTACAAACTAAAAGTAACAGCCAACTTCCACCGTCTGTCCTATGAGTTGCTACCTAAAATCCATCAAAATTATCAAGTAAGAAAGCTTCTTTCAAAGGTAGGTTTAGAAAAAAGGAGAAATGCACAGTTAAGTTAAGCAATCTTGCTTTGACTGGTAGGTAGGTAAGATATAGGGATAGAGAAATAGGGGGAAGGGAGCAGTTATTACTGTGAGAAAGGACAACATTAACTATGAATACCATTTTTTAAACCATAACATAATTTAAAATGAGGAGGAGGGGATAAAGCCTGAATTTTACTAAATAATTGGATTTATTTATCATTTAGAAAAGGAACGCAGGGTAACTTCTGCAGGAACATAGACAGCCCGTGCACCAACAGAAAAATTCTAGTTTCAGTTTGCTACAAATCTGCAAACTTGGTAGCAAGCCCAGTGGATGCTGATAGTTGGTATTTAGTGAGATGATTTGTTGTTGACTTTGAAAATCGGGTGTATATTGGACAACCCAGGTTGCATATCAAAAGTAAAATGATTACCAAATGAAAAGTTACAGTTGTAATTTCATTTTATAGACAGGCCATAATCTAGGAAAAAGAAGAAAAGAATTAACAACAGACATGGGGAAAATATAGAAATGAATACTTCTGAGATTAATTTTCAACTTTCACCAAAACTTTTGGGAATACTAGAAAGTACCTTGGAGACGTGCCCAATCAATGGGTTACATACTGTTGTTGCACCACAGCGCGCCTTCCAGGAGGTATTGATTGATATTGTAGGGTATACAGGGAAAAAATTGGAGACTCAGCTTTATACATTTCTTAAGAGGATAAAGAAAGAATTTTATTTTTACAAACAAGCTTTTATGTGTGTGTATGTGTGTGTGTGTATGCATATATATGTTTACCAGAAGATAAATTGTACCTGTCCGCTTTGGACCCTAATAACCAACATGTAATAATCCAACCTGCTATGGACTAACCAATTTAGGGCTTGAACACTTCACACCCTCTGATTTTAGCACTTCCTGCAATCCAGCCATACCAGTAATTTCAGATGAGCCTTAATTTCATAAAATACGGTTGCTCCTCTCCTTTACTCTGGCCTCTGGTGATAAAGTGCAAAGAATCAACGCATTGTTCCCAATCCCTCACTTTAAAAATTATATTTCAGTTACAGTAATAGAAGAGCTTGTTTTCGTATTGGCATTGACTCCGGTTTGCAAAAGCAAATACATAAAGCACATGCTTCAAAAATGAAAAGATGATAGAAGCTAAAATAAATAAGTCTTTCCTAGGACATAAGTAATAATTGCACTGTAAGTTATATAAGCCTCGGTGTCAGTGCTCTGGCATAGACATTCATTTATCAGGCTGAGCAAGTAATTCCATGTTCTGTGAATGGCAGAATGAGACCAACTTCGACTGATTTATGAAGTGGCTTTTTTTTTTCTGTTCTACTGAATGATTGAGACAAAGGACCTGCAGGAATGATGGTTCATCTTTTCTATCCAAGTGCCAATTCTCTTTATTACTTTTGTTTTGTTTCTAATGCAGACATCGTTGCCTCATTCACCATCTGCCAATGTTAAATACGAACGTTTAACTCTGGACCACTTGGATGAATTGCCCGGAAAAAATAATCTAATAGCTGCTATTCCTCTTCTGCGCTGCTTTTGGAAGTCATGGAGTGGAAGAGTTTCTGGCTTGGGAGCCAGCAGGGGACATATCTTTATTCATCTTTGTATATTCTTTTAAGTCTAGCATGGCCTTTAAGACATCAGAAGCACTAAAAAGAAATTATAGAATCAAGTTAAATCAGCAGGAAATGCGTGATGGGAACAGCATGGTGTCAGAGTCTCTTAATCCTGACTCTGCCATTTACAAACTGAATAGACCAAGAGCAACTTTGTAAGCTCTCAGAGACTCAATTTGCTCATCTACCAAATGGTAATAACCGACTCTATCTTTCAGGACTGAAATGCTTACAATGTAAGCAAGTTGCCAGTTACCAAAATAAGGAGGATGGGCCAGACTATCTCTTCAGAGATTTAGACAAGAAAAAGAACGGTCTAAAAAAATGACACTCTGTCTTTCCTTTTCCCAAAGTTGTATATATAAACAAAAGGATTTCAAGTGTTGCATGCATATACAAGCATGCATGTGAACACATACACAGCAACAACAATCTCAAAGGCAGCCTGAAACCAGAAGGAAATGAAAAGTGGTCAAGACAAAGCTGACCTGTCAATTTGTCTTGGGAACTGTTGGACAGATAAAATATAATATGCTCACTTCGTTAAAGATGGAGCTGCCCACATGGAAGCCCGTCACCCAGGTGATATTATTTGCCCTTATGCTTGAAATGGGTGTGGGGGAAAGGCTGTAGTATAAGCAGGCCAGGTCGTTATGGCCTAAGGCTTAGTTTTAGGAGTAAGCTCTTCTCCATGCCCTTGACTGATTGGATGATGTAGGGTGGTGCACTCTCCTGAGGAATCCCATTATGCCTCAGATGGGGGGCTTTGTATCAGAGACTTCCTTGTTTGTAGATTAGATTAAAGGTTTTGATTCTACACTATAAAGTTGGGCAGGCCGGGAGCTTGTTCTCGCTTGGTTCCTGAGGTATTAGAGAGGAGAGCAGAGTAAGGCCACATGGAGGCCAGGAGAAGCAGCCAAGATGGCAGGGTGCTGAGGAAGAAGCCATTTTGTGCAGAGTTTGTGCAGGAGGAGATGGGAAACAGAGGTGAATAAGTCTGGTGAGCTAGAAACCTCTGATTTTAGGAAACTCAAATAAGTCAGTAGCTTTGTGAGCACTGAATGAGCGGGTTTTGGAGCCCAGTGTGTGTTTTTGCTTGCCCGCCGGGTGCAAGCTAGAATTAAAGCTGATGGCTCACCAATTGTTGGCTCCATTGTTTCATTACCGACTGTTCAAATCTAATGGGAACCTGCATGGGTCAGGCGGCTGTGATAGTGGCCTCGACCACAGGCCTTACGGGAACAAACACAGGACCCTCTGTAATTTTGTCGACAGCATTTTGTTCTTGCTTCTCCTCACCCTCTATTTCTGCATCAACTGGGAGAGCTGCTTCATCCACCCCCCTCCAGCTCTACCAGCTCATTGTCACTGCAGCCATACAACGGTTCCCGAGGTTCCCCAGATCTCCAAGGCAAAGGATAGCAGTCTTATTCCAGAGTTCTCAAAGTGCAGCAGCCGTGTGCGGGTTACACCAGCTCATCAAGGACACGGAGGTTCAGACAAAACCAGGGACATCTATCTCACTTAAGGATTTGGACCACAGGGCAATATTTTTATACTATAACAAATATAGACTAATTATAGAGTGGAATCTAAGGTCCTCGTGAATTTTTAAGACAAATTAGTGGATTTTAAAGAAACTCAGGAAAACTGGGCTCGGGCAGGACCCTAGACTAGGTCCTAAATGCCTTCATTTCCCAACTTCTGAGTACAGTTTCCCTGAATACTCAGAGTAATTTGCAGACAATAACTGAGAAGCATTGCCTAAAGGATTTCTTCAGATATGGCTTTAAATGTTTCTTAAAAGGTGGGTGTGCTTTCTGTAAAATGCTTGTCCCTGAAGGTAGAATTCATTGTGCCAAATAACACAAAAATATTTAACATAACATTTTGTCATCTAATTTTTTTTTAATTACTGATTTATATATAACACATAATAATAGTGTTAATTTTAAAACAGCTAGAAAATTCATCAGGTGAGAATAATTACGTGGAACCACAAATATAGTTGGTAAAAATTGCTGAATATAAATAAGTCCTCTCTTTAGGCTAATTATATGCAGTGATACAATAACATATATTTTAATAAAAATAACTTTTTTGAGAGAAAAAGAGAGAGAGACAGAAAGGGAGAGGGATGCGAAGCACCAACTTAGAGTTGCATCACTTTGGTTGGTCATTGATTCCTTCGCATATGTGCCTTGACATCACGGGAGGGGGGCATGGCTCAAGCCAAGCCAGTGTCCCCTTGCTCAAGCCAATGACCTTGGGCTTCAAGTGACTTTTGGGCTCAAGCCAGTGACTATAGGATCATGTTGATGATTCCACACCCAAGCTGGCCACCTCAGGGTTTTGAACCTGGAACCTCAGCATCTTAGGTCGAGGTTTAATCCACTGTGTCACCACTGGTCAGGCAATAAAATAACCTTTGTTGAACAAGTATCATGCAGCAAACATTACTGAGAAGCTACTTTGGATGAATCCTTTTGGATCATACAATGAGGTTTTTCTTTCAAGAAATTTACAATCTAAATAAGCACTATCCAATAGAAATATAATGTAAGACCCACATATAATGTTAAATGTTCTAGTAACAATATTAATAAAAGAAAAAAGGCAAGTGAAGTATTTTTTAATATTTTAACATTAAATAATGTATTTATATAACCAAATATGTCCAAAATATAATTATTTCAACTTGTAATTAAGATAGAAATCTTGATACTTAAATATTATACTTAAAATATTAATTTTAAAGATAGAAAGATATTCTGATTCCTTTTTTGAATGAAGACTTAAACATTTGTTATCTCCCATGTGCAAATAGTGGCTACTGTCCTGGGGGGTGCAGACCTGGGTCATTTAGAAATACTTATTAAGCACATAATTACAGAGTTACAGGTACTAGTTTCTGAAGATACCATGATGAATGAGAAGTTTCCCCTACCCTCAGAGGACACATTTTAGTGACGGTAACAAAGAATGAAAGAAAAATGACCACCAGTGGTGACAGTGGTGAGTGCTACTATGAAAGATCAAACAAGGGACTGAAGTGGAGACAATGAGGTCGGCATGGGAGTGAGGACAGGAAAAGGACAGGGGTATGGGGTTCTGTTTTAAATAGGGTTTTGGAGAAAGGTGTCCCAGTAAGGCTTTGAGCAGAGAACTTGTGTTAGTTTCCTATGTGGCTTTAAGAAATAACCACAGGTGGAGTGGCGTAACACAACACAAGTATTTATCTTACAAATTTATTATCTGGAGATCAAAAGTCTAAAATGAGTCTTGTGCAATTAAAATCAAGATGATTGTAGAGCTGTGTTCCTTGGAAGCTCTAGGGGAAAATCCAGTCCTCGCCTCTGCCAACTTCTGCAGGCTGCCCACGTGGCTTAGTTGGGGCTCCTTTCTTCAAAGCTAGTGATTGTAACACCTCTGCTTCCTCACATTTCCTTCTCTGAGTCTGACCCTCCTACCTCCCCCTTTCACTCAGTATTACACTGTGATTACATGGCGCCCACCCAGATAATCCAGGATAATCACCTATCTCAAGATCCTTAACTTAATCACATCTGCAAAGTTCCTTTTTCCATGTCAGGTAAGGTAGTCCCAGTTTCTGGGGATTAGGACTTGGACATCTTTGGGACGTTGTCATCTGTTTATCACAGACCTGAAAGATAACAAATGGAAAAATAGTGTTTCAGTCTAAACATCTAGAGTAAGAAAGAACTTGGCAAGTGCAAGTAACTGCAGGAAGATAAGAGTTGCAGAAGTATAGACTGCAAGCGGAAGAATGGTGGAAAAGGAGATTAGTAGCCAGGCAAGGACCAGGTCAAACAAGACCTGCTAAGCCATGATAAGGAATTTGGGTTTATTCCATTACAGCTGGGAGCCACTGGAGTCTTGGAAGCAGTAGAATCAAATAATTCAGCTTGTGTAATAAGCGAATCAGTCTGGCTGTGAAGGAGAATGGAATAGGAGTGGAAGTAGAAACATGTGTGAGTAATGACACCAACTTGATTAAGACAGTGACAGTAGATAAAAAGCAAAGCATCTCAACTGACTGATGCTGGTGGTGAGGACTACATATTTATCAAAATGTAGTGAACTGCGCATTTAATATCATTCATTTTATTGAATGTACGTTATTAAATATTATAAAATAATAAAATTAGCCTGACCTGTGGTGGCGCAGTGGATAAAGTGTCGACCTGGAAACACTGAGGTTGCCAGTTCAAAACTCTGCACTGGTCTTGTCAAGGCACATATGGGAGTTGATGCTTCCAGTTCCTCCCCCCTTTCTCTCTCTCTCTCTCTCTCTCTCTCTCTCTTCTCTAAAATAAATAAAAAGAAATTTAAAATAATAAAATTAACTTTTCCTTTTTTACAAAAAGGGGAAGCAATGCCGGCTTTGTGTATTTGCAAACCAACTTGTCTTTAGAGGCTTATTTCCCATGGAGGATTATACAAAACACTGATGGTATTCATCTCATTCCATCTGCCTATTTGACCTGCCCTTCCTGAGAGCTCAATATTATATCCTGCTTGTCACCCACTTTGATCCCAGGATGAAAATTCTATGATACCTACCTTCATTCATTTATTCATTCATTTTTAAAAAGAGCTATTGAACACCTACAATGTCTACCATACTGTGCAAGCACTAGGGAGCCTATGGTCAGGAAAAGCAGACAAAATCACTATGCTAATTAATGCAATGTACAGTCTAGTGGGGAAAATTGACTTAGATCAAATACTCCCTCATATACATATAAAATTATGTTAGTTATAAGTGCTCTGAATATGGCCCTTTGAAAAAAGTTCTTAGAAGAGAAAATACCTGGAAGGCAAGAGAAATGAAGAAGAAAATTGACCCCTGTTGGGCCAGTAAGAGGCTCTGAACTTTGTCCCTGCTCTGCCATTGACCTTGGACAGACACTGAAGCATCCCCAGGCTTTACTTTGCTCACCAGTAAAACGAGAGGATGGATTAAGTGGTCCCTGCAGGATCCCACAGCTTCTGAAGTTACTGTGACACCAGAAAATCAAATGGAGCTCTTCTCCTATGCTTCCTGCAAAGCAGAAACATGGGTAAGAAATAACCCTGAACAATAGATAACCCAGGCCCTTGACACGAAGATCACACAGGTAACTAGATTCATACAAGTAAAAGAGAAATTCAGCAAATCTTTACAAAACATCAGCATTTTTATTAAGATGGTCTCAAGTTGCACTGCAGTATAATTGTAAAAGAAATGCAAAAATACCCCTCATAGATGCGGACAAAAGAATGGTGGTTGTGAAGGGGAGTAGGGGGGGGAGTAGAAAAGGGTGAAGGGGTCGAATATATGGTGACAGAAACAGACTTGACTTTGGGTGGTGAACACAAAATGTAATATATAGATGTCGTATTATAGAATGGTACACTTGAAGTGTATATAATCTTATTAATCAATGTCACCACAATAAATTTAATGAAATTTTACAAAGAAACATTTAAAGTGCAAAAAAAAAGAAAGAAAAGAAATACAAATATCTACCCTCCTCAACATTCCAGATTCCCTCAAAATTTGCATTTACTAAAATCCACTAATTTCCTTTTCTTCCTTCTCCCCACCTTATTAATTGCACAAGTAAGCAGACTAAACATTTGTTTCAAGTATGCAAATTTTAAAAATAATGAATACTATTATAAGCTCCCTTTGTCTGCCATTGTAATAAAATCTGTTGTTTCATCAGTCTCATTAGAGTAGGTTTTGACCTATACTGGAAAGCCACTCAAATGTGCATGCTCATCTGTGAGATGACAGGACTCAGGGGGATGATTGCTACTGTTTCCTCCCCCATGAACTATTCTACAATTCTCCATGAAAATGATCATAATAGGTCCATAGCACTGTCATTTCATATGAAGGGGAGGACCTCCTCAGTAGGCTGAAAGCCAGGAAATAGTATGTGCCTAAATTTCTCAGTGTACAGAAACATCATCTCATGGTTAGTGATGCGTTTTCCTAATCATGGTACACTTTTTAGAGAGAACTGAAAGGTCTCACAGTCTGTTTCCTTTTCAAAGGACAGGTTCTAGAAAGATACTATCAGTGAGCATCTGGATGTAGCTATTCACAAAAATGTAAATAAATATAAATAAAATAAATAAATATAAATTGCTGAAAGCATAGTCATTGCAGAAATTACCACCCAACCAGGGTTTTCAACAAGTTATATTGCAGGTATGTTAAATGACAGCACAAGAAATTTGATTTTGCTTAGATAATCATTATTTTTTAATTTGGGGCTGTATGTGGTTCTTATTTTTAAAATACATTCATCCAAAAATTAAGGTCTTTAAAAAAATTGTAACGGGTACTGGATGCCAAGATTGAGACTACAGGGGGTCCTTGGGTTACAACAGTCTCAACATATAATGCTTCGAGTTTAGGACTCTCAGTCCCATAAAAACTTTAAAAAATTGAGATGTGAGTGTTTTGGATTAAACCTTTAGCGTCGTACTTATGGACTAAGTGGGCAAATTAGTTTGGTTGCACAAAGCAGAAGAATATGCAGTATTCTTTTTCTGTGGCTTACTTGTGTTTTTATGTTCTAAATTATGATTTTACAACTGTTTTAGGATAGGTAAGTCACTCAGGCTAGGCTGTGTTTCGACTTAAACTAAAATTTGGGTTATGTCACTGTCGTAGGAACAGAACTGTGTTGTAACCCAAGGACCCCCATATGTATTCCATATATTTTACAGTTGCAAGGTATCTGACCATTTTGACAAAGGTTTCTTTCATTTTTATATACCATTTCCACAATGAAGGCATCAAGCAATTGAATCAATAAATTAAGTACATCAATAAATTAAACATCCAGAATTTCTACAAGAATGCAACAAGCAACCTCTTGGGCCAGACGATTATATTGATTTTCCTTACTCTTGTTTACTCCATGTCATTACATAAGCCAAATGGCAAACCAAGCAATTGTAGTCTTCCATGGTTGATGAAAAATAGTATACTTCAGAGAAAAGAATGTGTTAAATAAATTAATACGTCTGTTAATGGGGCAAAATATTTTCAGATGATGGTATTTAAATAATCACTCAGGAGGGAGATTTAAGTCTCTTTCTCATGCTCTGAATTCTTTTCTTTCCTTCTTAGTTGCCACTGGGATACCTATGAGCTGAAGGCAGCCGTGAGGGTGGCACTCAGTCCTGACACAGACACTCATGTGATTCTGATAACCAGCTGAAGTCACCAGTGATCCACTGGTCATGACTTTGTTCCTTTGCATCAGCACAAGATTGACCTGGTTCAATGTATATTATTCTGCTCAAGTCTATTGAACACCCCAAAACTGTACAACAAACTCGTCCTTCCATTGAGGGTTAACTTACATACTTCTCCTCTCTGTGTTTCTAAACATTATGTGTTTCCATTTTTATATCAATCGGCCATGATTAATATAATTTCATTATATTCCCTCTATATATTTCACTAACTATAATGTCAAGTCCTATTAACTAAAAATTCCTAATATTCCACTTTAAGAAATACCACCTCCTAAGTTTGAATGTTTTGAAGATTATCATAATTAACAAGGAAAATGCTTATACATAAATCTTTGACCACATCTGTAATTTTTCTTCAGGATAAAACTTTTGAAAATAATTTTGTCAAATTGAGAGGTAATAAAAACGTTCTCATCTAATTTGAATTTCCTTTCTTCTTAGAGGTTAAGTGTTTTGCTGCCATACATATTTTTTCTATGAGCTGTCTATGTCCTTTGTTTATTTTTCCAAGTCTTAAGATTTTAATAGCTCACTCAATTGCATATGTAATATGCACTTAAACGTACAGTTTGGAGGAAAGGCAGTTTAAAATGTAACACACATCATTTATTTATTTCTGTAAGCTTCCTCTTAAAGTTATTTTTAAAATATTCTTAATTTTCATTAAAATGCCATTTCATGAACCAGATGGGCAGTTTAAATGCCCAAAGACAGTGTTAGACTGCCACCTAGTATTTCAGTGTGGAGCTGCCCAAAACATTCACCAAAGGCTTTCCCATATTCATAACATGCAGAATATGGTAAACACAAAAATGTCACCTTATGTCCTGAATCCAGAAAGGCTAAAGATGAATGTCAATGAATGCAAAAGCCAGAACTCACATCGACTCATAAACGAAGTAGGCTATATATACTCCTTATATTTAACACTTGTCACTGTTTACCTTAGCAACAATGAGAAGATCACCACTATGAATGTCAAGAAAGCTTGGGTTCTTATTCTTACTGTACCGGGAAAAGATATAATTTTCTCTCGTGAATTGCTGAGTGTCTTCGGGACTCAACTTTTCTATAACACAAGCAAAGACAAAGAAAAGCTGTCCTCTTACCCTTCACCCTCTTCTGGAGTGTGTTCACATTAGCAGTGGGTCCCAGAGAGAACAGTGGCTCTCTGGGGGCTATAGTTGCTGTGGAAAATCAGATTCAGCATTGGTTCCAAGCTTGGCTTCTTCCTGGTCACCTTTCTTTTCTTTCTGTTCCTTCCCCACATAGGTGGGAGGCACGTCTCAGGTGGAAATCCTAGACCACAGAGCAAGGGTTTTTGACCTTTTTACACGTGGAAACTGGTGAAAATAGGAGAATTATTTCAGGGACCACTAAGGCAGAAATTGCCCTGAGCATAAGCAAATTCAACTAAGATCATTGGTTCTATAAGCAAATCTGACTAAGATCATTGGTTCTTTAGTCTTCGTACAACATCAGGGTGGTTAACTCTTTCTCAAACCGGCACCAAATTTCTGGTGGACTGGTCCATGGACCGGTGGTTGAAAACCCCTGATGTAATGGAGATTTTGTGGGGAAGGAAGACAAGTGGTAGGAGAAGTAAAACTTCACAGTTAGCTTGTCTACAACGACAGTGACAACACTCAGAATCTTGTCACCACACAATATCCAGCGCTTGTGTTAGACATGGACTGCTTACTCTTGACAACTTTCTGATATTCCTAAATTTCTCCCAAGCCCCTTCCCACCTTCTTCATGTGCTCCTCTTCTTCCTTCCACAGGCTGTAGATGTTCCCCAAAGCAGTCTTAGTCATCTGCTCTCCTTTCTTCTACTGCTGCCCTGAAAGAAATGACTTATTTATACATTTTAAACTCAGTGGTGGGGTTCAAATAATTTAACAACTGGTTCTCTGCCCTAATGACCATCTGAAGTATTAAAAAACAATATACCAGCCTGACCTGTGGTGGCGCAGTGGATAAAGCGTCGACCTGGGAACACTGAGGTCGCCAGTTCAAAACCCTGCACTGGTCTGGTCAAGGCACATATGGGAGTTGAGCTTCCAGCTCCTCCCCCCTTTCTCTCTATCTCTCTCTCACTTTGTGTCTCCTCTTTAAAATGAATAAAATAAAAAATAAAAAAAAAGAACAGGTTGATGGCAATGGAGGTGTAAGAACATGGTAGAATTTGTTTAAAAAAAAATAAAAAACAATATGCCAAAAGACAGTTTATTATTTCATGCATTTAATACTTAAATAAGAATAATAAAAGAGGTACAAAAAACTAAATTATGTTATAAGAAATAGAATTAAAATATTAATAAAAAATATTAAATAATACCTGACAGAAAACAATAAAACTGTTATTTAATATAGTTCTATATTGCTTCTTGATTGGCATTTTTACTTGCAATTTTTTTCACCTATGGACAAAATGAACATTACTACGGGTGCTAAGAATACACTGTTGCGCAGTTGAACATTAAAAAATAATAAGGAGCCTGGCCTGTGGTGGCATAGCGGATAAAGTGTTGACCTGGAAAAGCTGAGGTCACTGGTTCAAAACCTTGGGCTTGCCTGGTCAAGTCACATGTGGGAGTTGATGCTTCCTGCTCCTTCCCACCTTTCTCTTTCTTTTTTTTTTCTCTCTCTCTCTCTAAAAATGAATAATAATTTTAAAAAAATTTAAAAAGAGTAAGGAATGTAAATTTGTGGTTTCCACATTGGGCAGCTGCCCAGGTGCCTAACTTAGAGAAAACCCTGATTACAAGTGCCATTTTACCAACCAGTTCCCCGAACTCAACAAAAAATCAGGTATTGGTTTTGCCGAACCAGTGTGAACCGGCTGAATCCCACTACTGCTTAAACTCATAAAGCTTGGCTAAACAACCTTCAACTGCCAAGCAGAACACTCACTGGAGTGCTAGTCATGAAGCCCAGCTGCCTACTGGAATTTTTGATGTCCCACCACCCTTAAAACCATCTCCTTCTTCACAATGTTTAATCAAACACAGAATTGGGGACAAAATAATTTCTGTTCATTGTTTCTCTTGCTCACTACTTCCCTTCCATCAACAAGGGGCTTATTAGGCATGCTCAGATCATTGTAATCCTATGTCTTTTGATCTTTTAACCCAGATTTCCCAAGCTGAACCCCACTTTCCCCCACTATGCAGTGATAGCATCATTGTCTCTGTGTGCCTTGCCACGATAGTGGGTAAGCCTACTCAGATTCATCCAGCGCATCCGATTGTGCCTGTCACATTAGATATCTTCAATACTGGCCTTTTTGCAACAGTCCCAACTCCTAATCTTGGCATTGTAGGCCCTTTTCACTATAGTTCCAATCTTTCTCTTAACCTTCTCTTTCATTCTTCCTCCCCACCCCATCTTACCAGGGTTCCTATGCTCCAACCAATCTATTTCCCCAAGATTCTCAGTCCATGACGTCTGAAGACCTGTTACTCAAAGTGTGGTCTGTGACCCATAGCATGGGTAATGCAAACTCTCAGGCCCACTCCAGATTTTCTGAGTCAGAATCAAAAGTTTAATAAAGACCCTGGAAGATTCACAAGCACATTAAAATCTTGAAAAACACAAATTCTCACCTGCCTGTCTTTACCACTTCGCCTATTTATTTTATAAATGGCACATTCACAATCTAAACTTTCTTGTTTGTTTTTATTGCTTCCCACATCCCATTTGGGACAGAAGCTTCATGAGAGCCAAGACCTCATCCTATTTACTATGTTTTATTGAAGCATTCAATAGAAATTATTGAAAGAATACATTCTGAGCTCATTCCCTTATTCTCATTATTATTTATGCCATATCCCCCAATCCACCTTACCTTCTCTCCTCATTTTCTGATCTTAACTATGTCAAACCCTAACTTCTCCAAAAATACCTTTTTTCAAACATTTTAATCATACTGCCCTCTCTGGTTGCCTGGTTACTGTAGAGTCAATTCAAACAATCACACACAGTCACTTCAAATGTTTCTTGTACATTATCTCCAACCAGAATGTAAACTTCATGAGGGAAGTCTGTGTTTTACACCTTTCGGGTGTATGCTGGTGAATGCATCCATTAGGTGAGAAAAGAAAGACCCACCAAAAGAGTTACAGAGAAAGCCTGTAAACGCTAAAACTTACAAAATGGTTTGGGCAGGTCTCTTTACAAGAAGACACTCCAGTGAATGGACTTTGGGTGGGTCCTATTGAAGTTGGCATCTGCTTTTCTATTATAATTGGGCAAATGGATGTTATTTAATTCTTATAATGTAATCATATCACTTTCCAGTTACCGTTTTACATTTTAATATTATTATATACTCTCATTGAGATTACCTTAAAATAATTTTCTTATTATAGAATGAAATTTGCATCTAAAGCTGTGTTTGGAAATTTCATATTACATTTTTGCTATAGTAAGATTCAGTTTGAATTAACTTAGCTGAGGACACATGAGCTCCTACCTTCCCTTTGGTTTTTCAATAGGATCTTATTTTTAATGTAAAAGTAGGGCTAATCTCAATGATGGTAAGATAAGAAATAATTATTTTAGGGGTTCTGATTTTATTAACATGTCAGTAGATTTGGAAATCCCAACACATGTTGCAGTTTCTGTCCATTCTTATGCTGTGTGTGGCCCATGTCCCGAACATACAAAGAGGGGTTTACTAATCAATGCACGAACCTTGATAAAATGTCTCTAAATGCAATAAAGAATTAGTGAAAGTAATAGTTCATATCACAGACACAATGCAAGTTAGAAAAGGTTTCCAGCCATAGATTAAACACTTATCCCATACCCATTATCTAACTTTATTCTGGTTTTTCATCTATTTTTTCACCTCCAAGGTGGTATTTAGAATAAAATTCTTATGCCCCCTTTCATGATACGAAATACCATAGGAAATACCTTTACATCAAAAAGAAAGAGAACTGTCATGAGTATTCAATAAAAATAGCACCTAAAAATGAAGTGTAGGAGAAGTCTGAATTCTCTGCCCACCCACAGAACAAAGAGGCTCAAAATGAAGAGAACACTGGAGAAATTAGTTGAGTCATGAGATCTTGGTTTCCAATGGATTTGATTTATACCAAAACCAAATGCAACATTGTCCTTACTAATCACATACATGGGAAGGAAAGAACTAAAATACTATTTTTTTTCTTCTGGACCCAAAACAAATAAAACTCAGCAAGGAAGATAAAGTCAGTCATTCAAAGATCAGAAAAATGTTCCTTCTAAGCCTCTGAGCTTAGAAAATTTGAATTTTACAAAATTCAAATTTTGTAAAATTTTGATAAATCACTACTCTAATTACGTTGTAATTATAAACTAGCCAGTCTGGTTTGAGTTTCTTCAATTCTGGGTTGAGGGTGGTGCTTTATTATTTGGTTATCATCTATTTATTAAGTTGCATTGCTCATTAAAAACCACAGAAGCATGTTAAATAATAGGGTTGGGGTTTTTCATAGTAGTGTGAGTTGACTGTTTTTCTGCTGGGCTGAGGACAACATTCTCTGTGGTTTCCTACGTGGTTGAGCAAGAACCACCAGCATTGTGGCCACAGCTCTCTTATGGTCCATCGCCTCATTTGAGGTGCCCTGTCCGCATTTGTAATCTAAACAGGTGACCTGGTGTATCTGCTTTAGGCTGGTTCACTTGTCTTGATATTATAAATACTTAATGTGTTTTCTTCCTTGGCAATGCCAGTGTTTAAATTTAAGCTAGTGGAGCACCAAGACAGAAGTCTAAATGTTAAACTTTCATTTGCATATTTCCTATTAGAACTATGAATATTGTAGAGTTGCCTAATAATGTGCAGGATTTACAGAACATTTGAGGGTCAGTACAGAAGGGAAAGTTTTCCATCTAAAAGGAAAGAAAGGTTGAGTGTGGTATTTCTAAACAATAAGGAACTATAGCTTGTTTTGCTTCTACAACATAATGTCTATTTTTTGTTTGTTTTTCTGAGGAGTCGGCTAAATAACTACTCTCCTAGGTAAAGGGTTTAAAGAAGATGCAAAAGATATCTGAGTTTACATTTTAATTTATAATCCTAAAAGAATTTAGATAATCTGATTTCTTGTATGGCTTTTTTCCTCAAAGGTGTAATCAAAATGAATATAATTGCCATTTACAAAAAATAATTAATATATATTTTAAGTAATAAACTACAAAAACTTCTAAGTCCTTCAAGCACTCCTATCCAGTGGGACAAAATTAAAACTCATAAACATAAAAAAGGACAAAGTTCAAAACAAGAAGATCTAAGAGATGAATTATAAATACAGTTAGAGAAATAATAGGTATAATTTTCCCCATCTTCAAATTCAGGGTTCAGTGAGTTCAGCACTTTAAAGAGTTTTACCAGAGCCACTAAGAGAGTCTCCAATGCTGCTTTTACAATATGCCCATTAACCTACACTTATTGAAGACGCATCCACTTTTGAAAAGAAGTTACTCCTATGGATCTGGTCATCATGAATAATGGGCAAAATCCTCTGTTTTCTGCCCAAAACGTAGAACTGCCATCTAAGAATGATCTCCAGCGAGGAAAGTGAAAGAAGGGAGAAAGAGACTAGATCTTTGAGTTAACCAGCAATATGGCCTCTGAAATTCTTGTCTAGAAGACTCTTTTTCCAAGGACAGACATGGTTAAAAACCAAGGAGAGATTACTGAAACAATCAAGTTAAGTGATCTAGCCCAAGGCCATTTTTGGTATATACATGTTTTCTTTTTTTCAGAAATTAGAGACATAAATATATGAAAAGGACTCAAACAAGAGACAACAATTGTTTGCTGCAAACCACAAACATTTTACCTGACATTTTAAAATGGGCTTGATCTGCTAAACTTAAAAAGGCTAACCAGTAAGTTTCAACTTTAATAGGAAGCCTGGCTCTGATGGAACTTTCTTACTACGCCAGGAAGTGCCAAGAAGTAGACAAGATCCACACCTGTGTGCAGCAGTGATAGAGAGACAGAGACAGATGCAGATACTCAAGGGGTATCATTAGTCTAGGTGGGTCAGTGTTAGCATGTGAGTGACTATGGTGGGCTGGCCAAGGCTGCACCAAAACAGTGAACAGAGAACAATGACAAGGGCCTGGATTCAGAAAGACAAGACTAGTAGCCAGCAGAAAAAAAAGGAAAAGGGGAAAGCAGATAAATGACTTATACATAACACATGCCATCATTCCCCCAACCATACCTAAGGGTCTGCAAGAGAATAGGAGGAATGAAAAAACCTGAAGTTTCATCATGGAGCATATGGCCATCTTTCTCTCTTCCATTTCTTTGTTTCCTGTTCTAGAATGGTCCAAATTTAATGCTTCCATGACATCCCCTCCCATTCTCAGTTCTCCTCCCCAGTCAGGCTCTTCTCATCCACTGAAACTGCTTCAGTCTAAGCCAACAATGAGTCAAACCCGGTTGTCTCTTCTCTGTCTTCCCTACAGGGCACAGTGTTCTATATATGCTCCCTTCAAAGATAATCTTAATCAGTTCTATGGGCTTTAAATATACCTTTGGCTCCTCAATTTAATTCTTCATCCTCAAATTCTCCTCTGAACATCATATTTGTCTCGCAAAATACCTATTTGACATATCCACTTGGAACTTGATTGAACATCTCAAAGTTAATGCATCTAAAACTAAACTCTTGATTTCCACCACTAGCCACATCCCCAAAACTTCCCTTCCTGAAGTATTTCCCATCTAAGAGTCTACCAATGAAGATGCTTCTCCTATGTCACACCTCACATCAACCCACATTTCAGGTCTACTCACTTCTCACCACTTCCATCATTACCACCCAAACCCAAGCCCCCATATTGCAAACGTTTTCCAACCGGTCTCCCCACATCCACTTTCATCTTATTACCAATTGAGTCCAACATAGCAGTCTGAAAAACCTTTCTGAATAATGATTCAAATCATGTCACTCCTTTGCTCAAAACCCATCATTCAGAATACAATTTAAAATTCTCATTCTTGCCTACAAAGATTGCATAATTTGATCCCCATCCACTTTACAATATAAATTTTCATTAACTTTTTACTGAGCTCTATCTACACTGGCCTCCTTGCTGATCAAAACACAAAATCCAAGTGTACATCTAATTCAGGACAGTGAATATACTGTTCCCATAACTGAGATACTCTTCTCTCAAATCTCTGCCTACCTTTCTTCCTGCAGAAACCTTCAAGGCTCTGGTTTACCACCTCTCAGAAAAGATTTTCTCAATCTCTGTGAAACAGCACACCTCCCATCCTTCCTCCACCTTGCTTGGTTTTCTTCTTAGTACTTTCATTCACCATTTGACCATTTGACACATTAAATATCTATTCATCTGTGATAGAATTTCTCCAAGAGGAATATATACTTATGGAGGGCAGAGAATTCTGTGGAGTTTATTGTTATATCTTCAGCACCTAAAACCATGCCTGGTCAGCAAAAATTTTTCCATAGCTGGTGTTTGTTGAACGGACGAAGTTTATCGTTCCAGCTGATAATCAACTAATAAAATTGATCCTGTTTTAACAAAGCATTTAGGTGACCTCAGCTAAGATTCACAAATTAAAGGGGCTTTAAATATATTCATTATATTCTCAAAGAGAGGAAACAATTGGCTTTTAAAAGACAAAGAAAGTACATTTGCTAGAAGGATGATAAAGATAGAAAACAGTCTTCACTAAGATACATTGCAGGTAGAGATGCCGTAATTGAGATGACCTGGAAATTGCCTAAGTGTCAATGGAGAACACAGGCTCTCAAACTCCAAGGCCAAGTACCAACTAACTGGCTTTCAAAGTCCTCAGAAATCATGGATCCCTTATTTGTTCCAAAGGTGACATTTCACACTTGAATGCCTACAGACAATTCAAGTAAAGAGATAGGGTGAAGGAGAGCTAAAGGGATGAACTGGAGAGAGCAGGCCATGTCTGGGGCCAGCTGTGCTGCTCAACTCCAGCCAGGTCCCAGGAAAGAATGTCAAAGTGCAAGGATATTTGCAGCTCTGTTGACAAAACTCCCTGGGATTTGACTGGACTCCCAGCTCTATGGAGTGAGCTTGTTGTCATTGCATTTGTTTCATAGGGATCCTCTCCCCCGTCCTTTGGAGGCCAACACTGGGAGACAATCATTAGAAGTCTGCCTGTGCATTCTGCCTGCCACAAGTCATCCATTTGCAGCCTTGCTTTTTAAAGCAATAGTTGTCAGCCATCCTGTTAGAGACACTGTTATGTCACAATCGGTGTTGAAGTGTACCACAAAGAATTTGTTGTTCCATAAGCATTAAAGGACTGACTTTTGCAAATTTTGTTATTTTTAATGAATTAGGTTGTTTCCAATCATGTCAATGCCTTTCTTGCTGTGTACTTACATTCTGATAGGCATCTTTGAACTGAAGATAAAAGAGTGGAGTTAACATATAGGAAATTAGAAACTTCCTACCTAGGAGTATGTGCTGTATTCTAACATCATTTTCTCTGTGTCGACCATGATAGAATTAAAAAAGGTTGAGAACAGTCACTTTAAAACTACCCCTGTTGGAGCATATAATATTTTCCATTAAATTGGGACTAGAATTTTTAATTATATATAAATTTAGTTTCATTAAATAGAAAAGAATGTTTTGGCAGGAAGTCATGCCAGAACACTTAGTCTGAATTATAAGGTCCTTGAAAAAAAAAATCCCTTAATACTTTTCCAACTTTACCTCCCACTCTAGACCTTTTAACTCTAGCCACCAACCCACAGATTGTACTGCTCACAGTTTTAATATCCAAGCTTTGCCCATGATATGCCTCATTTTGCATACCTTACCCCCTTCTTCTCTCTCTTCTTATTTAAATCCTAGTCTGCCTTTAAGGTTAAAGTGATTTTCACATTATTCATAAATCCTTCCTTCACCATTATGGTCCACAGGGATCTGCCCTTCCTTAGAGATGCTAAAATTATACTGTGGAGTATGTATTGTATGGCCTTATGGTGGCAGCTTCCTCTTCATGACAGGACAGAAGGGACTAGATGTGTTGCCTGAGCAATGCAAGGGGTGGACTGTTTTACATGTTGTTAGCTCCTTCTTTATAGCCCCTTGTCAGCTCCAGAAGTCACTCTCATGCTCTCCGAAATAGATATGGTGTAAGTCATTCACCCCTTAGTGAATATTTAAGTCATTGTATTATATTGTCCTAGGGTCTCATGTTCACTAATCTTTTAAACAAACTGTGAGATGATGGGCTTTAGACTTTCTTTATTTAAAAAACAAAGAATTTCAAACAGTAAGGAAAAGGTTTGTAAAGAATTTTTAAGAATTGAGGGTCACTAATAAAGTATGTAGCATTCAGTTTGACTGGCCACACTGGAAAAGTCAAATAAACAAGATAACATTTATCTATGACTCTCAAAAAAGTTGGCATTAAGTGATCTAGGGTTAGATACCATTCAGCAGTGCCAGGGGCCCAGGTTTCCTTCTCTCTTGTTGCTCCTCAGTCCATGGGTTCATCCCCTAGTCACCTCTGTCTGAGATGGCTGGTCCAGCCTCAGCCATCACATCCACATTCCTGCTGGCAAGAATGAGTCAATGAGAAGAGATAAGAATATTGCCTCACTTTAAGGATAGTGTGCAGAAGTGAATGGCCTGAAACATTGATCAGAATTTAATTCCATGGCAATGCTTAGCAATGGGGGAAGCTTCATGGACATTGGGAGGCAACTAGCTACCTTTGCCACAGCTGGTATGTCTCTAGGATGGCAGCAAAGGCTGCTCGGGTCAGAATCTGATGCTGGAAAATAAAATATGTACACAATAAATGAGAAATGGATATAGCTTACCATGCAAGATCCCATTATTGATCCACCAACACTTTCACACTCCCAGAATGGGGAAAAGGGAGTACAGGGGTGAAGAGAGGTTTTCTATATGTAGATGGGCAAAATTCAAGTTAAGCTTATATTTAAATGCCATGTGCATGCTACTTGTGATGCTCCCAGCTCCTAAGAAGAATACCAAACCTAGAAATTATCACAACACACTCTAGTGTGTTTATAGGAGGACAGTCTGGGTTTATTGCTCAGAATAATTATCTAGAACCATTAAAAAAGTAAGAAAAGAATCTTCAGCATTCCAATCATATGCTGGATTGCATTGGGCCAGAGGATAATATACTGCGGGACTTGGAGACAAGCAACCATTCAAATTAGCTCAAAGACAGGCAGGGGAATCAAGATTTTAGCATCTAGAAATGGCTAGATAGCACTACAGTTCAGATCTGGCCCTGGTGTTACTCTAACTTCTGCACACCATATTGAAATCAGCATACATTCCAAAGACCCTGCCTTTTTTTACATTATAGAACACCTGCACCTTAGCACAGAGGAACCAAGGTTACCACTCGGTCCTGAGCTGCAGGAAGAACCATCCTTTGAAAAAGAACACACAGGAAGTACAAGAGGCAGGACTGTAACAGAGAAACTTGAAGGGTCTTTGAAAAATCAGGCAAGAATCATATGAACATTTAGCATGTTGGTCCTGGGGTCCTGAGATTAAGAGAGGCTGTGAGCATTGCAACTGGACAAGGAGAGCCAGGCTAGAGCACTCAAGTGCCCTTCGGACTGTGAAGTGATGCTGGACATGCCCCAGATCCTCATGGACCCTGAATTCTACAAAACGATGAGTTACCTTTGTGTTGTCTCCTTCACTGACTTAAGAAACTCTGTAAAAGAAAAAAAAAGTTTTAATAAAGAAAAAGAAATGAGATAGTGAGCATTGAATACATCTTATTTAATGGTTACGAATTGTTTTAAGACATATACAAAAAAAAAAAAAAAGGTCACTTTTTACCAAAAAACTGAATAAATAAAATAAAAACGACCATCACTGGTAAGCTACTAATGAACAAGTTTTATCCTTCTTCTCACTTTCCATTTTTGCTTGCTCAGCAACCAGGTTGAGCTGCATCAGGCTTTATGGGTTTTCCCATGTTTTTAATTAACTTTAAAATATTATGAGCCCAATTATTAGCAATATGTTAAAAGGCACCAAGACTGCAGCTGTGAATGCGTCTTTATTAAACAGGCACTGCTATGAGCTAAGAAACTTGCGGCATCCTTATAAACTTTATCCAGGCTACAGAGATAATTCAGTTTGCAGGTTGGTCCCAATTCAAACTTGGCGAGGGAATGCAAATTACATTTGAGTTAATTTGCTCCCCCTACCGCTCTTCTCTCAAAACATGTAAGTCCTATTAGCAATTAGCATCAGTAGACTTTACACTGGCACTTGGAAAGGAGTACCAACTCATAACCTAAGAACCAAAGGTGTGATGTTATTTTAACTTAAGAACTGATGTGTGAAGAAGGAAGAAAAATGTGCTTTTAGATATATCGTCTTTCCTAAGGGACACGTAAATAATCCTAAATTTTACCCAGCTTGAAAGGCTAGAATATAGTAAACTGTTCTGGGCTTTACAAACCCTGTCAATTCTAAAAGGAACAAGAACGAATTCGTCATAAACTCAGCCCCACAGAACATTCTAAATATAGAATCAGCTTGTCTTTGTCCATGGCTTAAACAGTAGGTTCCTTTATTGAATGTGGAACTAATATCTTCAGGTGCAGAAATATTTTGAAAGCCTTTTCAGGGTAAAAATAAAACAAAATGCTAAACCAAAGAGCTCTAGGGATCTATACATTCTAATCCAAGTTCAGACTGTCTGATGTAAAAAAATACAACCGCAGGAACACAGCTCTGCCTGCTCTCCTTTGACACCTCTTAAATATTGTACTCCAGTGGCTCTCAAACACTGAAGTGCTTTGAATCATTTGGAATCTTTTGGAAACTACATATTCCCTGGCCTTATCCCCAACGATCCCGACTTCACATCTCAGGGTGGAACACAGAAGTCTCCTGGCGCTGGAATGTTTGGTGTTCTTAGTCTTGGGGTCTTTCTTTAAGAAACACAATTCTATTTTATGTGACTTGCTCCCCCGCCAAAGAAAAAAGAAAGAAAATAGGTGTATAAGCAAATAAATTTTCTCTTCTTTGATTCCAATGTAAGTGGTCAATTTGGCAATTATGAAAAATTCACAACAAATATGAGTCACCCTAAGTTGGATAAACCTCTTATGCCCAATGATTTAATTTAAAAATCTTGCTCCTTGTGGGTGATTGCACCAGAATAGTAGAGAAGCACATTTCATCCCCATAAAGCAGTTAAACACATTCATTCTGAGTCATTAGAACAATTTCTTAGAATATTTACTAGCAGGAAATAACTATATAAAGAAAGTAATAATCTATTAACCTTTAATATTAATCAAGAAAAATGAAACACCCTACTTTTAGATACTTTTGTGTATTTCAGGATGTTTATAGCACCTCCTAGAATCTATCTCACAGTTTACTACAGGGTTTCTCAGCCTTGGGACTGCTGACACTTTGGGTGAGATGATTTTTTGTTGTTGGAAGCCATTCTGCACATAGTAGGATGTTTAGTGGCATCACTGTCTTCTGTCTAGTAGATACCAATTGCACCTCCTCCTTAGCTGTGACAACAAAATTTTCTCTGCTTTGCCAAATGTCCCCTGGTGGAAGAAAAAAATTAACCACAATCGAGAATTGTTATTTTACTACTTTTCCATAACATTTGCATACTTATCTAGTGCCAATATGCACATTGTTATAATGGATTGATCCAATGCTGTTATCATAAATAAAACTAACATTTACTATATACCAGGTATTACTTTTTTAAAACAACTTATATATTTGATATTGCTTAATCATTCTTATTAAGTCTTTTTCTTTTCTTTCTTCTTCTTTTTTTTAACCAATTACTCAGATTTAGAGAGGTTAAAAAGACTTGCTGAAAGTTGCACATGATAGAGCAGAGTTTCAGACCAGCTGCTTTACTCTACAGCCTGCTGGTCTCCTGACAACCTCTGATGACGTTGAAGAAGTTAAAATGATGTCTTTGAACCTGGCAGACTTTATTTCAAAACAGACAACACTAACATAGGCATTCACAAAAAAGAAAAAAAAACCCACCAAACATAGAGACAGCTGTTTAACAAAGCAAAAAGATACAAAATTCTGTAAATAAGTGACAAAAGAGAAACCTCATTGAGTCTGACTTCATTTAGAATTTGTTATAATTTAAGAAGGAGTTGAACTAACATTGACATTTTCTCCATGTACAAAAGAAGTATTTGGTAAGTGATATAAACCTAAGGTTTCCAAGAAAGTGCTTAAATACTCATGAAAACACACAAACACTTGTATATAATTCAGTTACCATCTATGCAAAGACAAACCCTGCTTAGATGCTGAAAGACAATAGCTCAGGTAGTTATTGAAGCCACACTTGCCTATCAACAGTGACAATGTCCACTCAAAAGTAATAAAAATGCATATCTGTCAAAATAGTATTCAGTTATACTTTGTCACCCTTTGAGACCTCTCTCCCTCTGGGTTTAGGGGCTGCTGCTGATCACTCTCAGAGAAAGGCACCAGTGGCTCTCAACACAACTGTCACAAAACACCATCACAAGTAGATCAGAATTGGTCCTTGAGGTGATACTACTTATCCTTCCTGCCCTGGTGCATCAGAATGAACAGCTTCGAACGTGTTTTTATAACTTACCATTCTGAACACTCGAGCACTGATTGTGATTTGGGCAGTGTATTAAATGCTAAGGGGACAAAGATGAGGTAAACACTACTTCTCCCCCCTCCCCAAACAAGTTTACAAACTGGTGCAAGATGGCACTGGGCTACAGCCTGTCACAGAGAAATTCAGGACCATCTTGTCAATTTCCTGTTCATTAGTGACATCTCTAGTTTCCAGAATTAGACAAACAGGGTAAATTTGATAAAGGCAACTATAACTTAAGTCAAAAATTGAGGGCTATGATAGGAGGTCAACTTGGGTCTCAAAGAGTGATTGAGCTTGACAAGCAACCACCAAAACCCACAGAAACTGCTAGAAGCCAAATCTCTCCCATGAAGTCTTTCCAGACCTGCCCCAATCCACAGAGAGTCTATGGACCCAAGAGCATGAATCATACCAGTGGTGACCACCAGTCTCCCTTCTCCCCTTTTTTCCCCAACACCAGAGAAGCAAAAGAAAGAGGGAAAGAGCGGGGGGTGGGGGGACAGGAGACCACTTAGCCCATGACTCACAGGCTGCTGCTGTAACCACACGTCTAGCCTGTGCTGGGAAAACAGGAGAAGGGTTGTAAGTGGACTAGAACTAAGTTTTAATACATGAGAATAGACTCTATTAATAATTAAGCATGATTAAAAATACTGACTCATACCCACTTGAACTTAAGAGTTGAACTTAGGAATATCAGTGGGAAAGATGAACTATTCAAAGCTTAGTGGAGGCAATGATGAGGTGTGGGGGTCTTTCATGCTTTACCTCACAATTTGAAACACTTTCAAACTAATTATATACATATGTGAACACATATATATTTTTAAGGTCATCATTTTAATGATACCAACCAGGTTGCTTGTAAAAAGAATCTTTGCATAGTTTTAATACTGAGTAATTCTGTCACTTTCTTTTACAGTATTCTTGGAAAGAGAGATAAGATAACAAAAGAAATAGAGTTCTTAATAACTATTTTCTGCAAATACCACCCTCTTTAGAAGCAGGATAAACATTTTTCAAAGCTTAACAAGAAAAGGAGAAGTTTTCCCTTCCTTTATTCAGAGGATGACTAACAGGCCCTTGGATATCTATGTGCCCAGAGGTCTGGCTGCTCTTTGAGGCTGGAATCACTTAGTTCTTAAACAGCTGGGTCCTGACTGCTAGTGCCTCCCACCACTGGTCTACCAGTGAGCCCTGCATGGGGGTGCACAGTCTCATGGTCTGATTATTGCCCTGGTGGGACCAGTCACCCTGCTTTGAGCTCTTTCCCTTCAGTCTGTCCTCTACCTTTCTCCCCAGGCCATCCTTTTAGCACAAAGGTCTATTCAAATTATTTTCCTGTTAGAAATCCCGAGGGACACGCCATTCATGGTCTGCAGCCTTGCGTAGAGCGGAGCCGGCCCACCCCACCATATTTTTCATCTCGCCCAGCACTCACTGTTCACCTCCGTGTCTAGGTGGCAGCCACTCTGGATTCGTGCTTTTCTCTAAGCATAAGCACAGTATTTCCTCTGCCTGTGTGCCTTGGTACACACCCTCCCAACCCTGTTCTCTCCCAGGCAAAACCCGCCCTCCTGAACTCTGTCAAAATGTCACCCTTCACCTGCCAGGGACCTTCCCTTTTTGCAGCGCACCTAGCCAGTCACTCCTCTGGGGCGTTCTGTCATTTGGGACATTCTGGATGTGCTGTGGTACAGTGTACAGTGCGTGGGAGTGTGGTCGCCGACTCATGCCACCTGCTATCTTTTTAGTGATAAATGCATCATTGTAAATGAAGATAGCAACGATGGCAGAAAGAGCCACAGCGCCGAGACTGAAATCTGAGGCACAGCGTGGGAGATGCCCCACAGCCTGGAGGGCGGATGGGGAAGAGGAACCCAGGAGTGGGGAGCCAGGTGTGCCACAGAGCCATGTCAGCACGTGCATCTCATGTGTGACTGGAGTGGACCAGCAGGGAGGAGAACCATGGGAAGTGAGGCTCAAGGCAGGCAAGGCTGGGGGCCGCCGAGCCTTGCAAACCACCCAGAAGACGATCATCTCTCTCTTAAGAACAATGAATAGGCATTGCTTGCAAACCACCCAGAAGACGATCATCTCTCTCTTAAGAACAATGAATAGGCATTGCTTGCAAACCACCCAGAAGACGATCATCTCTCTCTTAAGAACAATGAATAGGCATTGCGGAGTTCTATGACTGGGGGATGACATCACTCCATTGGCATTTTTTTAAATCTGATCTTCAATGTGAATAATAGACTATAGAGCAAGGTCAGGGAGGATGTGGGAGGCCTATTAGGAGGACAGGAAACAAATGATGGAAGCTTGACTATGGGAGTGAAAGAGCAGATGGGAAGAATTTGGACGAGTTTAAATTGAAATTCTTTCCAGAACTTTTAAGAAGCAAACAGATTAAGCACTCATGTTAAAGATTCAAATGGCATTAAAAAAAGTGTCAACTTTAAATTATGATTACTCCATGGGGCTTATCATAAAATAAAGCAGTTAAATAAAATAAAGCAGTTAAAAATGAATTTGGTTAAATTTTACTACTAAGAAGAAAGAACAGGATGAAATAATATATGGATCATAAAATAAAAAGAGTAAAATGATCTCTTTTAAGCTATTTAGATAGAAGAACAACTGTTATCTTAGAAAGCTCCAAGGAGGCTCTGAACCACAGTAATAAACATTACAAAATGCTAATAGCAGGCGATCATCTTATTTTGTAACAGGTTTTTGAGATATGTTTTATATACCATACAACTTATTCATTTGAGTGTGCAGTATTTTCACAGAGTTCTGTGACCATCATCAGTCACTAATTCTAGAATATTTTCATGCTCCAAGAAGAACCCTACTCCCACTAGCAGTCAATACCCATTTCTTCCCAACTACCCGAGCCCTAGGCAACCCCTACTCTACTGCTTGTCTCGAACATTTCAGATAAGTGGAATCATACAATATGTGACTTTTTGTGACTGGTTTCTTTAACTTTAAAGGTTGATGCCTTCAAAGTTTATTCACACCGTCACACGTCTCAGTACTTCATTCCTTCTCATTACCAGCTAATATCACATTTATGGGAAACCACATTTTGTTTATCCATTCATCAGTTGATGCACATTTGTGTTGTTTTTACTTGTTGGCTATTATGAATAATGCTGCTATAAATATTCACATACAAGCTGAGTGCACAGTGGCCATATGATTTCATTTCTCTTAGGTATATACCTAGATGAGTCATATGCATTTAATTATTTGAAGAACTGCCCAACTGTCTCCTAAAACAGCGGCAAATTTTCCATTTTTATCAGCAGTGTGTGAGGTTTCCAATCTTTCCACATCCTCATCAACTCCTGTTATTGCCTGTCTCTGATTCTAGCCATCCTAGTGGGTATGAAGTGTGATCTCATTGTGGTTTTGAGTTGCATTTCCCTTGTGGATAATGATGAATGATGTTGTTGAGTATCTTTTCATGCACTAACAAGCCATCTATTTATCTTCTTTGGAAAAAATATCTATTTCTCCATTTGTAGTAATGTCTATTTCCTTTGTCCATTTTTTAATTTGGTTATTTGTCTTGTTGCTGAGTTAAGACTTTATATATATATATATATTCTAGATACAAGTTCCTTATCAGAATCATGATTTATAAAAATTTTGTCCAATTCTGTGAGTTGCCTTTTCACTTTTTTGATGGTGTTATCTGAAGTACAAATCTTTTTAAAATTTTGATCAGATCAAATTTATCTACTTCTTCTTTTGTTGCTTGCATTATTATCTTTCAGAGAAGAATAACTTTTATAAAACCGTTAGACTATAGATCTGAGTTGCGTCTAAGGATACTTCTTTATTTCTTTCCTACCAACAAGAAGAGAAACTAAGTTCTTCTATTCTCAAGAGCTTAGAGTCATTTCCTCTAACATTTGCATGGCTTCTTCAAAGTTAAAAGACTATAACTAATGCCAGCCAACTCTGTCGTTAACAAAGGCAATTAAGCAGCATTACTCAGGCTTATCAGTTCTATGCCATTTTATTAGCTAAAGCAATTAGAAGAACTTATCATTTTTTAAAATCACATAATTATTGACTATTACAAACCCTGTTAGTGAGAAAGGTGATGACTTGTAACACTGCTATGAGGTAAAATGAAAATAAAGAATGAAACGAAAGCCATAAAGGCAGAGGTTAAAGGAGGTAAGAAACATAAATTACAATTAGAGCGAGACATTGTGAAACCGTAATGCATTTTTTAAGACCCTTTAAGTTGAATTAATGAAAAGGAAAGAGGCTCAGTATTTGCCTTTGGTACAATTTTGATTTAAAGAGTTAAATTATTTCTTCTAACTCAACCTATTCATTTTTACATGAAAGCTTTTAAGAGACAAATTTAAATGTTTTTAAGATTTTATTTATAAAAGAAGTCTTATAAATAGCAAAGAATACAAGCATGAATCTAAAAGATCATACAGCAAATCTATATTTACATCATCTGAAAATCGACATATTTTCCAGGGCTGGACTCCTAAATTACTTGTCTTTAGATCTCCAATTCCCAACACTTGGATCTGCCCTGAAAAGGTACTCAAAAAGCTGAAACTGTTGAATTGCATTAAGATATTGAATTCACCTTAATATAAAGTCTCTTTAATACACTTAGAAGTAGCTATGGCCTCCGAAGTTTATTATGGATATTTCTTCTCAGTTCTGCATTTAATAGCATAGCTTAATCTTTCCACATGCTTTACACCCTCAAGTTTCCACTGCATCTCATTAAAAGAACTCTTTGTAACATCAGTTTGATTATACTGAGAAATAAACAAAGATGATTCACTGGCGTGGCTGACCGATTTGGTTGGATTTGGGTAACAGTAATGCAGTTATGCTCTGGGAGCAGCCTGCTTCTCTTCAGCTCAAAACCTGCCACCTTGTCTCTGTCTCCTGTCAGTGATGAGTTTCCTTCTCATTTGTCTCCCAGCAGCGGACAGAGATCATAAACCCACAGGGAGACTGGCACAGCACCCGAATACTCCACACACCCACCCCAGATAACCTCTTCTCTTCCTTCCCACCCTTTCAGTCTCTGTACCTGCTCAAATCCAAGTCAATTAATCCCCTCATAGCAGACTTTCCTGTCTGGAGATAAAGGCCATAAACTTTAGACGGTCATGCTTTGCCCTTTACCCAGCTGTGCTGCTCTCACTAGGGTGGGGAGTCCACAGAGGGAAGGGGTTGTGCCTACCCAGAGCCTGGAACCACCACCCTGAGACTACGCTTTGGAATGCTGGAGGCTGCTACTCAAACACAGCCCCAAGTTCACTTCCAAGCTCTGTGGATAGAGTCTTCTCTGGCTTCACCCTCTAGCTGGAAGAGCCTCAAATCCAAGGACCGCCCAAGGGATGCCTATGTGAAAGATGGACATAGACAGAGCTTGAATATATAGGTTAAAGTGTCCAAACATATGCATATTTAGTATCCTCAAGGTATGAATGGAGCAGAAGGTGGGCAGAAAAGGGTGTGGGCCAGGAGCAGGGATGGCCAGCCCATGTTCCTGCATTTCAGTATGTAACTTTGAAACTCCAAAATCCAAGAATCCAAAATTGTGTTCTCTTAGATTATTACACAAGATTATCTATCAAGATCCAAGAACAGAAAATATTTTATTTAATATGTTATCTTGATTTATAAATATTTATACATATTATAAATAAGTATACAAATGTTCACTTATACTACCGCCTTGGACCCTGATAATGTGAGCAGTAGGCCTGCTAGGATGGGGAATCTAAGTGTAACGGATTTGTTAAAAGTGTTTATTATGTTCTTACCTTGTTCTAGGTTCTAAATGACAACAGCAGACTGAACAGATAGGGTCCTGCTGTCAGGGAGCTTACCTTCCCACGGGAGAAGAAAAGAAAGTAACGTCAGGTAAACCAATGTGCTCATGCGTTCATGCATTTATTTACTCCCTCCACAAATGTCAGGTGTCACATACTGTTTTAGGCACTAGGGACTGTGAGCAAAACAGATAAGAATCCCTGGTCTCATGAAGCCGACGTTACAATTTCAAATATATTAATAAAAGTGAAGAAAGAAAGAAAGGAAGGAAGGAAGGAAGGAAGGAAGAAAGGAAGGAAGGAAGGAAGGAAGGAAGGAAGGAAGGAAGGAAGGAAGGAAGGAAGGAAGAAAGAAAGAAAGAAAGAAAGAAAGAAAGACAGGTAATTATTAGAGAATAACAGATGAGCAACATCAGCTCCACAGATGGGGTGATCATGAAAAAGTATCTGATAGTATCCCTGGGACAGTGAGAAGCCAGGAATATAAAAAGCCAAGAAAGGAGCATTTTATGGAAGAAGAGCAGAAACAATCCTTGCAGGAGGGAACTTAGAGTGCTCAAGGATCAGAGAGGAAACACGTGTGGCTGGAGAAGCATCTTCAAGCAGATGGTGACTTCCTGTACAGATGTGTAGGCAGCTGAGTGTCTTTTCGTTCATTGTGTGTTAGAGCTAAGTTCCCAATTCCGGTGCTTTCTGAAGGTGTCAGGAAGAGGACAGTGAACGTTTGCGGCAGCAGTGTAGGAGAACGCGGCCACAGCCTGGCTCGTTCCTGCCAGCTGTGCCATGAGATCTTGGAACAGACACTGCTATCAAGTGAGGTCCCTTGAGAAAGCTTGCACTCAGGCTTGAGGGTGCTCAGCAGCAACATGAAGAGTCTGTTGTTAGCAGGAGATGAGCTAAACGCAGGGGTAGTCAACCTTTTTTATACCTACCGCCCACGTTTGTATCTCAAAATTTTCTAACCGCCCATCGGTTCCACAGTAATGGTGATTTATAAAGTAGGGAAGTAACTTTACTTTATAAAATTTATAAAGCAGGCTTACAGCAAGTTAATGCATATAATAATAATTACTTACCAAGTACTTTATGTCGGATTTTTGCTAAGTTTGGCAGAATAAATCTTTATAAAACAACTTACTATAGTTAAATCTATCTTTTTATTTATACTTTGGTTGCTCTGGTACCACCCACCATGAAAGCTGGAGCACCCACTAGGGGGTGGTAGGGACCAGGTTGACTACCACTGATAGAGCGACAGTCAACCCACATCTTTATCTGGCAAGTCACAGGATGCGCCTGGACATGGCCCACAGTCTGCAGCTCCCAACTACCCCTTCTAAGAGGAAACTAGCAGACAGGCTTGTCTGGGTGCCGGACACTGATACCATGCTTCCCGCACCTTTCCTCCCTTTCATTCATTCTCACAAATCCCTGACAAAGGTATCATTGTCTCCCTTTAATAGGAGAAATCAGGGCTTGAAAAGAGAAGGTAGCTGCTCCAAGTCACATGTTGATAAAGGGCGGATCCCTTTGCAGGCCCCAACGCTGCCCACCATTGGGCTGAAAAATGTGCTCAGCTCTGGAGCAAGAAACACTGGGGTCCCCGCGTGGCCACTGAAACCTGTGTGACCTTGGTCACATCACTCCTCTGAGTCTCCATTTCCTTGTCTGTAGAGCGGAGGTAATTGTAGTCCTCTCTATAAAGGGCTGTGGCAAGTAATGCCTATGCGATACTGTGATTTATAATAAGAAGTATGTATTTTTTGTCTTCATCCCCATTTCTAACACAGAGCTCTTAAAAGCCTTGGAGTTTCTTAAGTGGTCAGAGAGGTTAAGATGACTTTTGGAATGACCCTCGGAGTGGGGGCTGATTGCCAAGGGAACCAACTACATGAATAGAAGGTAGAACTAACTGATCCGTCCACCTCCGGGGAGTGCGAGGGGCTGAAGGCGGAACTGATCACCAGTGGCCAATGATTTAATCAGTTACATCTGTGTGATGAAGCTTCCGTAGAAACCCTGAAGGACAGAGTTCCGAGAGTTTCTGGGCTGGTAAAGAAAGCATGTGGCGACTTGGGGAGAGTAGTTAGCTGGGAGAAAGCAGGGAAGCCCCAAGCCCTCCCCACTCCTTGCCCTGGGAACCTCCTCCATCTGGCTGTTCCTGAGTTACAGTCTTTAATAATAAACTGACAATCTAGTAAGTAAAATGCTTCTGCGTTTTGTGAGCTGTTCTAGCATGTTTGGGGAATCCAAGGAGAGAGTGATCAAAACCTTCAATTTATAGCTGGTAGGTCAGAAGCATAGGCTTCCAACCGGTGTTTGAAATAGGGAAACAGGGGAAAGAGGCAGTCTGTGGGACTGAACCCTTACCGGGGAGATCTGATACTGTGTCCAGGAAGATAGTCAGCATTGAGTTAACTGTCAGACACCCAGCGGGGGTTGGAGCAGTTCTTGTTGGTGTGAGGAAACCTGCCACCACCACAGCAGAACCAGGTGCTCAGAACCCTGAACGTGTCAAGTACGTGGAATGTCACAAGCACCAACAAACGTCAGCGGGCTGTACTACTCTTCCTTTGCTTCGCCCGTCTCTTCCCTGCTGCAACCACAGTTTATCCATTCCAGGAACCACCGACCTCTAACTTAAAAAGATGTGCCAGAGCTTGTCAAATTGAGACACTACTAATGAAATATGAGTCACTAAAGAGCAAAGCAGTCATCTAGAGCAGCTATTTGCAAACGGTGTGCTGCAAGAATTTGTGTGTGTGTGTGTGTGTGTGTGTGTGTGTGTGTGTGTGTGTATTTTTCCGAAGTTGGAAGCAGTCAGACAGACTCCCGCATGCACCCAACCTGGATCCACCCGGCATGCCCACTAGGGGGCGATGCTCTGCCCATCTGGGGCATTGCTCTGCTGTGGCTGAACCAATCTAATCTAGCGCCTGAGGCAGAGGCCATGGAGCCGTCCTCGGCACCCAGGCCAACTTTGCTTCAGTGGAGCCTTGGCTGCGGGAGGGGAAGAGAGACAGAGAGAAAGGAGAGGAAGAAGGGTGGAGAAGCAGATGGGCGCTTCTCCTGTGTGCCCTGACCAGGAATCGAACCAGGAACTTCCACACGCCAGGCCGACACTCTGCTGCGGAGCCAACCTGCCAGAAGCTGCAAGAATTTTTAAAACATGCAATACCTATTTAGTCAAGGACACTGACCTCTTTTCCCTTAGATTGTCAACATAACAATAACCAACGTAACAATAACCATCTGGTGTGAATGAATCAAAGTTTTCCCTATTTTTTTTTTTATCAGATTGGGAAAAATATATAGCATTTTTTGGTGTGCCGCAGAATTTTAATAATTAGTTTATATGTGCCATGAGATGAAAAAGGTTAAAAATTCCTAATCTAGGGAGTCAGCACAAATACAGCAACATTCGATGTCAGGCTGCTGAGACAATGGAGAAACAGTCATTTTCTTGGGTGGCTGCATCCTTGCTCAGTGTCTCCTGGGTTAGCTGAGCAGCCTGAGCCCCGGGGTACACTCCAGTCCAGAGCCCCAATGAATGCCACACAACTCTCTTTTCTCCTCTCTGGCTAATGTAACCTTCCACGAAGATCGCATTCACTCACACAGTACAGACCGTGTTCAGAGGTTTCACAAAGAAAGCCCGTTTTGAGAATCCAAGCCTCCCGTCTTTAGGCACATTTGAATCTCCAGACTTCCCTGTGGCTTTTAGCAGGGTGTGGATATGGCTCCCTTGGACCAGATGTTTTGATTTATTTAAAACACTGAACATATCCTTTGGACAGGTGGTCGAGAGTGATGAACGTAATTAAGGAGATGGTAGGGTGAATTACTCCCTCTCCACCTTTGCGCTCATGCACATCCACCTACGGGCTTTCTGGCCAGCTCGCTCGCAGCCCGGGAACGAGTCTCCCGTGGGCTTCCTCTCCTCATCTGCAGCAGCTGCACGCTGCGTGGTTCACGGGGCTGTTGTCGCTCTGAATGAGATCATATCATTTGTGAACTACAGGGAGAGTTCACGAGGGAAGGGCAGCTGGGCAAAGTTAGAGTATTGGGACTGTTGCTACTTTGAATTCTTAATGGCTAAAAAGAGACATGTGTGATCTTTACCAGTGGTTTTCAATCTATTTTCTTGCAAGCCACAATAAAAATATTATATACATATATATATATATATATAACTTATACCTTATCACAGTTACTAATCCTGAAACTGAAGTTTTGTACAATAGAACTTATCCTTCATAAATACCATAAACTCTGATAGTTTCTATCCTTTTTTTTAAATTCTAGTTGCAATCTACCAGTATGGATGAGTCATAACTATTCATTAGTGAGTCATAACTCAAAGTTTATAAAACACTGTTGAAAAGTCAGAAACTTATATTTATATTTATATATCTTAGTGTAAGACAAATTAGGCTCAAGGCACAAATATTCTGTCTCCCAACAAATATGTGCACATATGCGCTCAACAATTACCCATTCTTCCAGAGTAAATAATATTAATCCAAGATAATTGGCCACTTCCCTGATTATCCTCACAATCCTCAAGAGAGAACAGGGTTGCTCATCAGATGAGCTGTTTGCATCCATCCTCAATATGTCATTTTATTTTAAGAACACAAAAACCACAAAACATGAGCCCTCTGAAAAGTATGCATATATACATGTACTTCTGGTTAAGAAATCTCCACCAAGCAGATTTTTCTCTTGAGATTTTGGACAAGCTCATTTCTTAACAGAAAATGCAAACATGCATATTCTCATTTTTAAAGCATTGAAAGTTTAGATTTATCATGAAAGAAAAGTGGAAAAGAAAAAGAAAGGAGGGGTAAAATAGGAGGAGGGAAGATACAGATTTAAGACATATTTTGTTACTTGTAAATCTTTTTCAGTATATTAAAATAATTTGTATTCATTAAATATTGTAAGTTTATAGTATAATATCAGCCAAAATAAAGCTCACTAAAGAGAACATTGTTTTTCACTGATAAATAGAATTCATGACATGTTTACACCCTTGTTTTAGAGGTGATTTTTTTTTCTCAACAAAAATGGCTTTTAGAATGAGATAAGCTCAGCACTTTGTTTTGTTTCCATTAATAAGCTTATTTTTTAGAGAAGTCATAGGTTCACAGCAAAGTACAGAGAGTTCCATATAGCCCTGTCTCCGCAGAGCACAACCTCTCCCTATCAACATCCCCCACCAGGCGGTGCATTTGTTACAATCCGTGAACCTACATGGATGCATTGTTATCACTCAAAGTCTATACTTTATGTTAAGGTTCATTCTTGGTCTTGTACATTTCATGGGTTTGGAGAAATGTATAATAACAGGTATCTAGGACAGAGTGGTTTCTTTGCCTTAAAAATCCTTCTTGCTCTGCCTAATCATCTTCATCCTTAACCTTCATGACTACTGATCTTTTAACTGTCTCCAGAATATCATATAGTTGAAACCACACAGTATGCAGTCTTTCCAGATTGACCTCTTTCACATTTAAGGTTCCTGATGTTATCATATAGATCATTTCCTTTTACCACTGGCTAGTATTCCACTGTCCAGATGTAACACAGTTGACTTATCTATTCGCCTACTGAAGGACATCTTAGTTGCATCCAAGTTTTGACAGTTATGAGTAAAGTTGCTATAACATCCCTGTACAGTTTTTGTGTAAACACAAGTTTTCTGACCCTTTGGGTAAGTACCAAGGAGCACCATTGCTAGATTGTATGGTAGGAAACCGCCAAACTGTTCTCCAAAGTGGCTAGGTTATTTATTTTGCATTCCCATCAACAGTGAATGAGATTTCCTGTTGATCACCATCCTCACCACGTTTGGTGTTGCCAGTCTCTGGATTCTGGCCATTCTGCTGAGGTGTAGTGCTATCTCATTGTTGTTTTAGTTTGTAGTTCCCTAATGATACATGCTGTGTAGCATTCTTTCATGTGCTTATTTGCCATCTATCTATCTATCTATTTGGTATCTTTGCTTATTTTCAGATCAGGTTGGTTTCTTTTCTTATTGTTGAGTTTTAAGAGTTCTTTTTATGTTTTGGATGATATGTGTCTTTTGCAAATATCTCCCAGTTGATGGCTTGTTTCCTCATTCTCTTGATGCTTGGTAGTTTTTAGTATTCCCAAACATGTTGAATTATGCAGCTCCCTAATAAAAAAGAGAAAGAGGTATATAATTTTCAGATTGGATGATCAGGTGAATTAATTTCTAGAGTTTCATTTCTATCAGTATTGATTGTGGAGACCTTGATAAAATCATGTTCCTTTCAGAAATGAAAGGTGGTCTCCCAAAATTTGTTTTTATCTTCTCCATTTGGTTTTTAATAAAATTTTAGTTTTTCATAACAAGTAAAATGTTATCAAGCACAAAAATTTTGCCTTTTGAGGGCAAAATGGTATGCAACAAGAATGTGTTTTTAATAAAATACAAAAGAGATACTATTGCCAAAAGAATAGGCAAGTAGGTCAGTGGAACAGAATAGAGATTCCAGAAACAACCCACATAAATATAGTTAATTGATCTTTGACAGAGAAACAAAGGCAATACAATGGAGCAGAGATAGTCTTTTCACCACATGGTACTGGGACAACTGGACATTCACATGCAGAGACGTGGATCTGGACACACACCTTACACATCTCATAAAAATTAACTTAAAATGGATCACAGATGTAAATGTAAATGCAAAAATATATGGAAATCCCAGAAGATAACACAGGAGAAAACTAGATGACCTGAGGAATAGTGGTAACTTTTAGATACAACACTAAAGCTAGATCTTTAAAATAAATAATTGATAAGCTGGACTTCATTAAAATTAAACTTTCCTGGTCTGTGAAAAACAATGTCAAGAGAATGAGTAGACAAACCACAGGCTGACAGAAAAAAAATTGCAAAAGATGCATCTGATAAAAAAGACTGTTATCCAAAATGTACAAAGAACTCTTAAAACTCAAAGATTAGAAAACAAATAACTCAATTTGAAATTGAACAGAAGACCTTAACAGATACCTCACCAAAGAAGATATACAGATAACAAGTAAGCATATGAAAAGATACGTCCCATCATATGTCATCAGGGAAATGCAAATTAAAACAATATACACCTATTAAAATGGACAAAATCCAAAACACTGACAACACCAAGTGCTAGTCAGGATGTGGATCAACAAGAAATCTTATTCACTGCTGGTAGGAATGCAAAGTAGTACAAGCACTTTGGAAGATAGTTTGGCAATTCCTTACATAACTAAACATACCCTTACAGTACAATCCAGCAATTGTGCACCTTGATATTTACTTAAAAGATTTAAAAACTTATGTCTACACAAAATTCTGCACATAAATGTTTATAACTGCTTTATTCATAATTGTCAAACTTGGAAGCAATCAAGGTGTCCCACAGTGAGCACACAGATAAACCATGGGGTGTCCAGACAATGTAATGTTATTCAGCACTAAAAAGTGACCTGTGGGGGCGCAGTGGATAGTGTCGATCTGGAATGCTGAGGTTGCTGGTTTGAAATCCTGGACTTGCCAGGTCAAGGCACATATGAGAAGCAAGTATATGAGTAGATGCCTCCCTTTTCTTCCTCCCTTTCTCTCCCTCTCTCTTCTCTCTAAAATCAATAAATAAAATACTTTTAAGAAAAAGAAGAAATGAGCTACTAAATGATGAAAAGACATGAACAAACCTTCAATGCATAATACTACGTGAAAGAAGTCAATCTGAAAAGGCTACATGCTGTATGATTCTAACTATGTGACATTCTGGAAAAGACAGTACTACCTGATGGAGTGAGAGGAGGAATGAATAGGCAGAGCACAGAGGGTTTTTAAAGCAGTGAAAATACTCTGCATGATACTATAATAGTTGATACATGGCATTTATTTGATCGTGCACATAGGATTTACAACACCAAGAGAGAATCCTAACATAAACTATGGACTTTGGGTAATTATGACGTATCACTTTTGATTCGTCAATTATAATAATATAGCACCCTGGTAGAAGATATTGATAGTGAGAGAAGTTACGCACATGTGGGGACTTGGGTTTATAGGAACTCTCTGTACTTTCTTCTCAGTTTGGCTGTGAACCTAAAAGTGCTCTTAAAATATTGTCATAATTTTTAAAAAGAGCTAAGCATTAGAACTATTGTGTAAGACAAACCTGCTAGGCTGGTTTGATTAGGAAGTGGCAGAGAATAACAAATATATACTTCTCTTTGATTATAGTTGCATTTCTAGCCATGAAAAACATTTGCCCCATTCTTCAGGTAACTTCATATAGCTAAAAGCATAAAAGTGCTTTTTTTGTTATTATTGCACACAAGCATAAGAAGCACCTAAATTCTTCTGTGTTTCCATATTTATCTGAGCTGTCATAAATCTGGCCTTAGGTATGCATGAATGGTCAGGCTGATTTTCAACACAACAGAGGAAACTATACTGACTGTTGAATTAGTTTTAATATTTAAAGGGCATTTTTATGGCTCCAAAATACTTTATCTACTTTAAACACTGAAGAACATGAACCAGTGGGTATCCTCATCCAATTCCATGCAAAAATTCTATAGCTATTGTGTTACAAAGAATAAGAAAGAAGAACATTCGGTAGGGGTAATTGTTTAGCCAGATTACCTTTCTGATATCATCCCAAGTTTATTTTTCCAAACATTATCTGTGCATACTGTCCCTGGATGTTCCATCTACCCATGCTAACATAAGGTCTCATGAAAGATCTAGCTTGTCCTTGCACTGTTGACTGATTACGATTAACTCACCGTTATTTAAGCTTTCAAAAGTAGTATTCTAGTACTGTCTAACTTAGCCATTGCACAAGGAGAATTTGGGGTATAGGATATAAGAATATTTGAGATTTGTACATGATTGTAATATATTCCGGGTTTGACTCAAAGAACCTCCCCCTTAAATTACTCAAGTTTATAGGCATCAATCCACAGATCTGGGGGTGGAGTAATTGAAGCTGTCAGTTTAATCAAGATGCAGTTCTGACTGAATAACCCGGATGTGAGACAACCAGCAGCTGAATAAATCAAGCAGGGTTTCTAGCAGAACTGTGTGTGCAATTACTTCCATTATTCATGAGGTTTTGAAGGTGGAAACTTGACCTATGAAATCTTGGGGATAAACAGACTTAGTTTCTACTCAGAACACTATAACTATTTTTTAAATTACTTATTTTTTCTGCTTTATTTGCAAGCTGGAGTGTCTTTACCAAAATTTTTTTTATCTCCTCTCTTTAATTTAGGGGGAAAAAAAGACCCAAGCAGTTTAATATATATATATAGATATATATCAGATTCATCTATGTCTGAGACAAAACCTTAAAAATTCTGAAAAAGTGAAAACAGGCTCTTCAAGAATCACCAGCTTGGTCCCCATGGGGAGAAAGATGGACAGGGCTCTGTGGAGCAGACAGCAGTGCCAGTGTGGACAAGGGTTCTGGAACCCAGGTTCTCTTTAAGTTCCTGTGACAGTAATGTCTAGATTTGATCCAACCCTGAGAGCTAATTAAAAACAGGGATGTACAGAGAGTGAAAGCAAGGCCGAAAAATAAAGTAGGAAAAAATAAATTAGTGTTTATTGAGAGTAGGTGACGATGATGATGATGATGATATAAAAACAAACACACAATACTTAAAATGTGCCAGACACTGTTTTGTGAATTTTCTGCAGACATCATGGCACATACATACATAAAACCATCTCATCCTAGCAAGCCTATGAGATAGGTACCATTAGTACACTTCAGAGGCTAGCCTCTGCTTTAGTCTTCTTGATGTTAGTCTCAGTTCTCCATCACAGCCAAAAATAAAGTATAACTGAAAATACATGAGGGAATGACGTCTATTTTTTAGACAGAATTTCACAGGAAGTTGGAAGCATATATTGTACATCGTATAACGCTTCCTCCCTTTCCACGTTGGATATCTCAGTTCTCATCACACCACCCTCTTCATACTCAGAGCCTCTAGAAATTATCTTCTTATTTGGGCTCTCAGCATGAAATCCACTCAGCAAGACAAAACCAGCCCACTAGCTCCTTGGAGAACAAGCTAGGTGCCATCTAGGGCCTTCAGGTAGGCCTCCAGGCCATTTTATCTCTCCCTGAACTGCCTATTAAGTTATCCATCCAGGCGGTAGTTGTTTCTTTATTCCCTTGGGGAGAAATCTGATGCTAAGAAAATTAAAATGTCCTCCACATTATCACCTCCTGTCTCATGCAGTTTGTATCGACTGTTACTAGCTCTTCACCATGACATTATTAGGTAGGTATTATTACTTTCTGTTTTAAAGATGAGAGGCCTAACCTTTCTATGTTAAATAATTCAGAATGAAAACTAGGGTGACCACCCATCCTTGTTTGTCTGGGGCTGTGTCACAGAGACAATGACTACTTGGAGGCCAGATGGAGTGCACCGAGGGACTTAGGGGAGACCACCTCACTATCCCCTATACAGGTTTCATGAGATAGCCCTGACCCCCAGTCCTTACAGGTACTGATTGATACGCTCAAATAGCAGCAGAGACAAGAATGAGAAAGTCAGGAAAGAGAACTTCTTTAGAGCAGATAAAAGAGCAAGGGAAGTAGCTCATATATCCCCACCTATTGATTAATCAGAATTGCTAATTCTATCCCTGTTGTGCTGCATTTAGCATGGTACTGAGTTCAGGACTTTCTGTCAGTGACGCCATTGTGGACTTTACCTCAGGGCACTGGGTGCAGTCCTTATTCTATGTTCCTATTCAGAGCCTGTACAGCACTATGTCCATTTTAATGCAGAAAGTTCCAGGTTGTAGGGAACCTGTCAACCTTTGACAAATCAAAACCATCATTTTAACACTTTTAAGTAGTGGTGGTTGATTTCCAATCTAGGTTTTCTGACTCAGTGAACACTTGTTAAAAAAGAGAGGCAGATTGGGAGAAAGTAAAACGAGAAAAAAAGGGAAGGCGGGAACTAGGGAGGGCCAGAAGAAGAAGGAAAGAGAAATAGAAGCTTCATGATAATTTAGTATCTCATAGATCTTAATGTTACATTGTGCATAATTTATTCTATACACAGTGTAAGGTAGATAGATATAGATGATAGAATAGATATAGATGATAGATGATAGATAGATGATAGATAGATAGATGATAGATAGATAGATAGATAGATAGATAGATAGATAGATAGATAGATAGATAGATAGATAAAGTTGGCTAATATTTGAGGGGTTCAAATTATAAATAACCATGATGGTTACTAAGTATTTGAACCACAAACACTTGAACTATCTTCATCTAGATCAGCATTATAGAGTTAGCTTATTTGCATAAGAAATAAGTATTAGAAATTTCGTCATGATTGAAATGAGCAATATGAACATGATAGGTTAAGTATAAGAAACTAGTTTGCCCTCCAAATCAATCCTGAGCGCACAATTTCACGAGGACTTCCACACTTTATTCCAACGTGAGAATCAGCTGAATCTTGCTGTTGGAATAGCGTTGAGTCTGCCTCCAGACCATCTTTTATTCATCATGCTACCAGATGGCATGATGCAGTGAAAGACAGAGCATAAAGGACAGAGAATGGAACCTCATTGACTTTACAAGAGCAGGCCAAGTGGTTCTTTTTGTGGGCTGATCATTGCTTGCATGAGTGGAAAACTTCAGCATGAAGTTATAACCTAGCACATGGTTGCAGGGTTGTAGAGGGGAAGCCTATGGCCTTTACCAACCTCATGACCAGCCAGGTTAGCCCACATCTCTTCACACCCTTGTTCTGCTGTGTAGGTAGGTTCGGTCATGCTACAAAATAAAAAATACAAATTCTTCTTTTAATTAATAATATATAAAAGTTTCTCACTCTTGTCAGAATGACTTGAAACAGTTGTTTATAAAATAAGATTCCACTTCCACAAAAGCTATACTAATATAAGAGCTCTTGAAGAAAGAAGAGAATGATCTCTGATAATAATTACCCAGCATCTAATTAAAACAAAAGAGCCTGAAAATGGCTTTCTTATTATTCATGGAATTATTAAAGGCGACAGATTGTCGTAGCTACATCGCCCCAGCAAGGACATCCGCTTTGCTTCTGGGAAAAGGAGAGTTAATCAGCACAAAATATGGCTGTTAAAAATCCCTCCCAAGTTCACGCTTTGAGATTTGTGTTTCATTCATTGATTCTTTTACCACCTCCTCCTGCATTTGCCAACCCACTAAAACCCTTGCTGGGCCAGAAATTCAACTTCTATAAAATGGTAATTCATTCTCACTATAAAACATTTAATTGAGTTAATATTTCAAGGTTTTCATTACCGTCATAAGGAAGCATTAATGGTGAGAGAGAAAAAAAATCAGTCAGCAAAATTTCTATTACTTTTCCTTTAGTAAATGTAGTCATTAGATCCTACCTTGGGAAGATCTCATTTCCTGAAGGACCTGAACAAGAATGAGCTAAGAGAGACAATTGAAACAGATAAATATGTAATCTTCACCAAACACAGGGAGAGTTGATGGAGGGCAAATTTATCAGTGTCTATACCGTAAGCAGTTTCCCTACTCCATTTAATATATGCTCCCAGAAGAAATAGCCAAAGCAAATAACCATCTACATTTTTTGTAAGTTAAATTTCATCTTTCCTTTGTAATCTTTTAACTTTATATATTTAATTTTTTTTTACATCAGTGTCACTTCTTCAGAATATAAATGAGTGTGGCAAATGCTTGGACTCATGGTGTAGTCTTTTAATAGAACTATGCACTTTGCAAAGATTCTTCAAAAATGATGCTTCGGGTTAAACCCCTTATTCCAAAAGCAGAAACGTTTTACATCTGGTTAACAAAGATATTTCTGAGCTTAAGAGGATAGAAAAGAAAGTGTTTTCTTTGTCCCCTGCCCTCAATTTTAACACTTCCATGGACTCAGCAATAAATGGCCTGCTGATCTATTGTTTCTAAGAATTCAATCTCAACTTAAACCATAAATTTTGCATATAATAATGGCAGCACCTGGTATAAAAACCAACTTAAAACCAGGAAGGGAGTTGGCATAAGGATAGCAGGGGAATTCAGCTATTTGGTTTGTATAAGCTTCTAAATTTTCCAAGCCAAAGATTTCAGACAGGAGAAAAAGGGCAAGGTGAGCATCAATGGGAATACAGTATTAAAAATAGGAGGTCACAGAGCTGGAGGCTGAAGGGCAACACCTGGGTCTAAATTGGGCTTGTCAGGGTTCAAGTCTGCACACTATACATCGAGAAGGGTCGACCCAAGGTCACATAAATAGCAGTGGAAGTGAGAAAGCATGCTAAACCCAGAGACAGAAAAACCTTGGACTCTGAAGCCATTACTGCAGGTGCAGGTCCTAAAGATAAAGACAGTCAGAGGGAAAAGGCAGGAAGATACGTTTCAGCAGGACCTAAGGAAGAGCTCTGTAGCTTTTGGAGTTGTCCACAAGTAAGATTCTATTTAGGCATTGTCCCTCCCATTACCGGAGCTGTGCTAGGAGGGACCAGGCAGTTTTCTACGTGAGATGCTATTGAGAGGGTTTGTATGTGAGCCCGTGGAATGGAAGGAGGTGCTTCTGGGATTTTTTTCTGTCCTGCCCTTGAATTTTGCAATGCTTAATGGGATAGGTATTCTGATATGCTGGACCTCAGAGATGAATAGTCTATATCTGAAAATTAAACAAGAACAAGAAGAAAGCCAGCAGAATAAAAACTTGCCTTACAATGGTTACAATAAACCCAGTCTTATTTTTCTTTCTGTACAACAAGTCCAGAGCTAGCCAGAATCTGACAATGGATTAGCTGGGAGCCCAGCAAAGAACCAGCTTCCAGATACAGTGTGCACCTTTGGTGCCCTCCAGAGCGGTGCTATGTGCCGAGAAGAGTGTCCAGAGGTGTGTTTTGCTTAAGTAACAATCAATGTATTCAATTTACACATTTTATCTTAAGTTTGCAGTTCAGCTTATTATTTTATTATAAGTCTAATAAAATTTAAGGGCTCTGAATAAATTTACTCCAATTTGCAAACTTAATTATGTACCTTCAGACATTTTAACTGCAATATAAGTGTAATGAGTTTGATTTTCTTTTCAAAATACTTCCACTTTTCTGCCTGACAACACTCCCCACATACCTAATAATTCTAAAAAGTCTAGTAAATTAAATTTATAGATACAGTGGCTTTTGTTACGTGAAATACCCTAATGAAATTACATACAGATATGAATATGGTCTAATATATGCGCATGTGTGTATTCATGTCTCTGTGTAATCTCACACAATAGGGTGTTTAATGGACGATGTCCATGCTTGTGATAACCTTCCCTTCTTATCCTTCAGGGTGAGAACTGGTTTTGTTTCATAGTAATGCCCTCCTTATCCTGTATTTTTTAATATCTCCCTTTCTACATTCTTCTTTGTTGCAGTACTTAAGCAGATTCATATATTTCTGACTCGAAATACCAAAAACTCATAAAGACTTGGTATTCTCTGTTAGCTGCTTCTTGTCTCTTTCTTCAAAGTCAGTCCTCTCAAAATACTACTTGGCAAACATTGTCTCTCCCTCTTCAACTTCGCACTATTAAACTATGGCCCATCGAACTGCAAATACAATGATCTTGCCCCTAGTCTGGTCTCCTTGATTTTACATAGTTGTATTTAACATTGTTCACTTCTCTTTATCTTGCCAGTCTATAGAATATCTGAGCCCCCTTGGTTCTGTTCTTACCCCTTCCATTAGAGATCTCATCCACATCCCTGCTTTACTCACACTTATTTATATCTAATAGATTCCAAACTCTACATCTCTAACTTCTCAGGTGTTCCTTCGAAGCTCCTGTCCAACCCTTCTTTATTCGACTTCTACTCATCCTTCAGCATTCACCTCAAACATCATCACCTCACCTCCTCTAGGAAGCCTTTCCTGATTGCCCCTGGTTAGTGCTTCTTTGTGTTGCAGACTCCTGTATTCTCCTTCACCAGAAGAGTTATCAGGCTATACAGGAACAAGCTGTAAATGTAAGTCTCTCTCAAGACTATAAAATCCTCAAGGCAGTAATTATGTTGTATTTATATTTGTGGCTGGCATATAAGAGATATTCAATAAAATTTTATTAGGTGAATAAAAACAATAGTGTTTGTTGATTATTGCAGCCTCTCTGCACGCCAGACTATTTTGTGGACTAATGTTGGGATGGCATCTTGGAGCCTCATTTTTAACAAATGTCTGTTTCTGAGATAATGAACAACTCAATCGCATTTTTTGTTCAACTGAAATAATAAATATTATGATAGACAGCCTTTATATCTTCATGCATAATGATAAGAATCAAAAAGGAGGAAGAACTGGGAGTTTGTGTTTATTAGCTTGTTATATTGTGCAGCTAAAAGCAATTCTATGGAGCCATTCCCTTGTATCAGCCAGGGTCTCAGCAAAAAATAAAAATAAAATAAAATAAAATAAAATAAAGGCCTTCTCAGAGCTTAGCTGAGGAATGCTTAATGAAGAGACTTTTACAGCATGCAGACAATGGATATTGAGAACCCGAATGACTGTGAGCAGCAGGAAGCCAATACCAGTCCTAAGACTGAAGAGGAAAGTGGAGGAAACTGTGCAACAGGTAAGGAGCTCAGATGAGCAGTAAAGCCACCCCTCATCCCACCATTAGCTGAGGCCATGAGAAGACAGACACTGAATGAATGCTGCCAAAGAAAGAGGGATAAACTTTCCAGGCTCCTCAGCTCTCTCCCACCACCTCCCACATCTTCCTCCCCTTTGAGGAACCTACCTTGAAGCCAGAATGCAAGATAACATTCTGAAAGTTAGAGTAGGACAGAGAATAGAAAGCCAGACGGATGCCACCAGCACACACCCAACTCTGCCTGGGTCCATGTTAGACTAGAGATTAAAGAAAGCAGTCCAATGAAGGTGTTGACAGAGACTCCTATTCTCTGTTTTTGCTGATTTACACCAATAAGGTAAAAATTGTCTTAAATAATCTCTTAACCAATCTTCAAATGAAGCAACAGCCTTCGTACCCCTCTGTACCACACCTGCCTGATAGCCATCAACCTGTCACTGCAGTCTGCTCTGAACAGGTGAGGCAACTTCCACAGAATTTGTATTTGTGTCTAAACCTCCTTAATGTCAGCTGTGCTTGTTGTATTATACTATTTAATTATCATGTCAACTATAAAACATAAATATAAAATTAAAGACACTCTTAAATTTACTCTCATTTTTATCTGCATTCACTGTTTGGGTGATCTCAACCAGTTCCATGGTTTCAATTATCTATAAACTGATAATTTACAAAGCTATGTATCTTGTTTGGATCATTCCTCAACATCTTACCCTGGATGCCTGAATGTCTAATAGGTATTGCTAATATAATGTGTTCAAAACTGATCTGAGCCTGACCAGGCGGTGATGCAGTGGATAGAGCGTCGGACTGGGATGTGGGAGACCCAGGTTCGGGACCCCGAGGTCGCCAGCTTGAGCACAGGACCATCTGGCTTGAGCGGAAGCTCGCCAGCTTGGACCCAAGGTCGCTGGCCCCAGCAGGGGGTTGCTCAGTCTGCTGAAGGCCCGCGGTCAAGGCACATGTGAGAAACCAATCAATGAACAACTATGGTGTCGCAGCGGCGGTGGGAAACTAATGATTGATGCTTCTCACCTCTCTCCATTCTTGTCTGTCTGTCCCTGTCTATCCCTCTCTCTGACTCTCTCTCTCTGTCCCTGTAGAAAAAAAAACAAACTGATCTGAGGATGTCCACCACTACCACGCTCCCTAAACCTGCCCCATCTGAGTCTCACCCATCCCAGCTAGTGGTGGGATTCACCCTTGATTTAATCTTTTTTTACATTTCATTCCAAATCTGTTATAAAATCTGTTGTTTTTATGTTTAATTTACATCTCAAACTGGGCCACTTCTAGTCACCTCCACTGTCATTCCATCGGTCTGAGACACCATCACTTTTTACCTGAACTGTTCCCAGTTTCCTGCTGGTCTCCCAACATCAATCTTCATACTTCCCCAGGGATGCTTGACCCAGACGAATCATCTTCATGACTGATCATGTCATTTCCCTTAAAGCAAAAGCCAAAGTCCTTTTTCTGAGTGAGTAACGGGGAGGTAGAGAGACAGACTCCCACATGCACCCAACTTGGATCCACCTGGCATGCCCACCAAGGGATGATGCTCTGTCCATCTGGGCTGTTGCTCTAGTAGCGGGGCCATTCTAGTGCCTGAGGCGGAAGCCATGGAGCCGTTCTCAGCTCCTGGGACAATTTTGTTCCAATGGAACCTTGACTGTGGGAGTGGAAGAGAGAGATAGAGAGGAAGGAGAGGGGCAGTAGAGAAGCAGATGGATGCTTCTCCTGTGTGCTCTGGCCGGGAATGAACCTGGGACCAGGCCAATGCTCTACCGCTGAGCTAGCCAGCCAGGGCAAAGCCAAAATCATTATAGTGGTTATGTAAGACCTACCATGATCTGACTCTTTGGATCCCCCTCTGAGCTGATGATGCCTTGTGACTGCCCTTCTTGATGGCTCTGTTCCTCCCACACTGATCTCCTGGCTGGTCCTTGAATATTCCAGGCCCAGACCCAAACCAAGACCTTGGGTCTAGTCGTTCCTTATATTTAGGATGATTTTTCAGGTATCTTCAAAGCCTACTGCCTTTCCTCTAAATTTTTGCTCAAATATCAGCATGTCAGAAAGAGTAATACCATTTAAAACTGCAGGTCTTTCCCCAACACCTTTGTTTCTTCTCATCTGATTATATTTTCCCCATAGCATTTAGCACCTTCTAATATTTTATAATTTAATTGTATGTCATGCTTGTTGTTTGATGCAAGCTCCCTTATGCATTTCACTGCAGATACAATCTTTACTGATACATGCAGCCCACTAAAATTTGCAACAAGTACATGGTAGGGGCCCAAATATTTGTTGAAATTATTAAATAAAAAATCTTTTTTAAACGTGCAGTATTTTGAAAGTAGAGTTCTTAATAATGTAGACTTTTTCTTGATTTTGTGTTTGTAAATTGTTATTTTACCTATTTGGTCCTTCTAGAATTCCAGAAAGAAAAGAAAATGCAACAAACTTTCTAGAAGGCAGAGAGTTTTACAGGCTCAGGCTATAACTGTGCTTAGAACTACCGAAAGGAAGCAAAAATTGAGTTTGCTCATCAGAACATAAAAATAAAATAGGAGCCATCCTTTTATGTAGGTGAGTCTTTATAACTCTTTTTTAATACTCTATAAAATTATCATCCTTTCAGTTTCAGGTCTGGGAGATTTTTTCCTTTTCATATTCTTCTGTAAAAAAAAATGTCACAAATCTAATAGGACAGAAACTCTTAAAACCACAGATATGATTAAGGCTCAGTTCCCTCATAAATGTGCAATGAGACACCGTCAGCCCTGGAAATAATGAGCTGTGATGTATGATAAATGTGCCAATAACATGTTTTCCCGGGCAGCATATTTCAGATTGGTAGGAAATAGCTGAATTGCAGCAGGATCTTATTTTTACACAAATTCTGTCTAAACTCCAAATACATCTCAAATTAATTTCTTTCATCACATGAACACTAGACGGTTAATCACTGGAATGTGTGCTGGTATTTGACAGACATAACACAGTTGATTTGCATTTGCAGGAGAGGGCGGGCACACATAAAGAAGCATGTCCGTCCTGTGGAATGAAGTTTTGCATATCCCCATCTATAAACTAGATTGCTTGTTTACTAGTCACAGATGACTGTAAAGGTGAGTGCAATAACGGCTTTGTGAACTTCACATTAAAAGCTCTGACCTTTCTTTAACAGCGTGCATGACAAGAACAATATAAACTCAACAGTCCTGTACCAAAAGGAGTGAAATTATAAAGTGCTTAAAACACTCTAGTTAATTTCTGGGAGTTCATTTATTCACTGACTCAGTCACAAACACACACAAAAAATTTGTATTGAAATCCTATGATTCTACACTCACATATACATAGCTTAAAGATTAAGGTAGAAATAATCGAAGGTGCTTCATGGAATTTCTACTATGACAATGGACTGCCTGGGATGCTGTGGGAATACAGGTGAAGGGCAGGCTAATGGCCTCCTCTGTGAAATCAGAACTAATGCTAGTTGTTCTCTCAGAAAAGTAAGAGGGAGATTAAATGAGCTAGCACACCTGGAAGAGTTTAAACAGAGCCTGACCCGTGGTGAACCCTCAGTACATGTTGGCCTTTACAGCTTATACACTATATCAAAGGTGAATGACCAGGAGGTTGAGGGAGGACAGACGCCCACTATTCAGTTGTAATCCCTTTCCTGGTTTCTAGCCCTGAGTGAGTTCTTCAACCTGTAACCCTCTGACTGATAAGGTGGCCAAGTTCCCAGCAGGAAGGATCCTGTAACATCAGACCAAGTGCACACAATGGTGACGCCCCCCTTCCCCCGAGTCCTTCTGCAAAGGGACCCATAGCCAAATATGTGTAATTGCACCCTGGAGACTGGAGACTACTTAGACATTGCAAGAATGATTGGACACAGGATTTGAATTGACATTATCACCCAGACACCCAAAGTATCCGTGGCCTCTCCCCTGTGTGAGTTGGGACATATTTATTATATGGGAAGCCATATAATAAATAAAATCCTGACCACACTGGGCATTCAGTGGGTCACACTGGGCCTGCAGACCCACTCCATGCCACTTCTCCAGTCCCAAAGTATATAACTGAGATCAGTATGCTTGACACTTGACATTTGATCTGTGGTATAAGAGCTATAAGAGGGAAAAGCAAAGTAGAAATTCCGAAAGCTAACCTTTTCTGGCCAAAAAAATTAATCAAAAGTAATATTGCATCCCTGGAGGATGGTAGATGTGAGTTATCTCCTCAAGGTTCTAAAGTAGTGGTTCTTAACCTTTTTTGAGGTACCTAACCCACCAGTTTTATATGTGCATTCACCGAACCCTTCTTTAGTGATAAATAAAATATGATTTTTTTTCCAAATTCAAGACATAGGTATATGTTTTTTTACTGGTGCACAAAATGAGCCATGCATGAACATCACCTTGTTCAAAGAACAAAACCAACAAAGTGCATGAACTCACAACAAATTACGGTATTACTTTATTCTGGCCTCCACGGCAGAGGCTTCTCCGAACCCCTGAGACCTACTCATCGTACCCCTAGGGTTCGATAGAACCCAGGTTAAGAACCACTGTTCTAAAGGATGCAGGGTCAGAGTCCCCATCATGCCTCTCTATTCAGTTCACCAGCCTGGCTCCTGCAGAACCCAGATGAGTCCTGGAGGAGGACCACAGACTACTTACTGCAAGCTCAACTGGGCCTCAGTGGCCATGCCAGCTGTGGTATCTTTGCTGTAAGTGTGTGTTGTGATTTGCTGAGGGTGTTCCTTCCTCTTTCCCCACAAGGATCAGAAATAGCTTTTATTTGCATGGAATAAGCAATAAAATGCATTTAAAGTTTTGCCCCAGGACTACATTCACTCTCCTGCTCTCTCTCTGACTTAAAATTCTCAGAAGAGATCTGAACCATCTGAACATTATACAGGATGGCACACTGATCCATTAAATCAGTGACACCTTGTCGATCCGGTTGGATGAGCAGGAGGTGGCTTGCATATTACGGGCCACACATGTGCTACGGAGCCTGGGAAATTAACCTTGTGAAGATTCACAACCTGCCACATCTGCAGTATGTTTAGTGGATGGGAGCATGCCAAGACATCTAGTCCAAATTAAAAGGAAGTTGAGTACATTGTGCATCCCATAACAAACCAAACAAACACAAAACAACTTCGATGTCTAGTGGGCCTCTTCGGGTTCTGGGAGCAATATATTTCTTACCTAGGTTTACTGCTCCAACCATACACTGGGTGATTTGAAAAGCTGGAATATTTGTGTGGAGCTGGACCATGAAAGGGCGCTGATGGAGGTCCCAGCGCTCTACCAGTAAGGTAAAACAATCTGGCAAATTCTATATTATTAGAGAAATAAACAGTGAGAAAAGACTGTGCACAGAGTCTGTGGCACATCCCAGGGGAAGAGTCACAGCACAGACCTCCAAGGTTCTGAAGCAAGACCATGTCGTCTGTGGGGGAGAAAGGCACAACTTTGGAAAGCAATCCCCACTGTGCTGCTTAGCCCTGGTAGGGATGGAAACACAGGATCCATTTGGTTGAAATAACCCACCATGAGCTGCATTCCATCAGAACCATCAAGTCATAACAAAGGCTCAGCAGCAACTTGCCATAAGATGAAAATGGCATATGAGGGTAAAGCATGAGCAAGATTAGAGTGGAGAAACATGTTCCGTGACATCCAACATCATGCTAGCACCCTTCCACAGCTCACACCCCCTTCCCCAGCTCACACCCACTTCCAGCCCACACCCTTGCTGTATGGAGAATCTTGCACAATCAGCTAGAGGTGGGGGACAGAGCCAGAGCTCAATTTCACAGAAATCAGCTCCCTCTTGTGGGTACAGGATGAAAATGGGCAACCGTCTCCCTCAGGGATGCCCTTGAAAGCCCTTCTCATAGGCAAAGGGTAGGCATAGCACCTGATCATCCACATTGTAGGAAGAGAGCAGAGCCCATTCCTGGGCAGTGGTAAATGGCCCGGCCAGCCTGGCAGAGACCAGAAGGGAAAAGATGGAGAGATCAGGGACCAGGAGCAGAAGATGGGGACAGACACATGGGAGTGGACAACATGATAGTGCCCACCTCGGCTAATCAGGAAGTGACAAGTTTTGCACATTTTTAATCTTTATTTTCAACATAATTTAGTTGTAAGTGTATACAATTTAACTTTTAATAATGACCTTATAGGATTACCAGTGTGTGCAATTACCAAAAAATTTAACAATTATTTCTTTTTTTTTTTTTTGACAGAGACAGAGAGACATTCAGAGAGGGAGACAGATAGGGACAGACAGGCAGGAAGGGATAAGAAACATCAATTCTTCATTACAGCAAGCACCTTAGTTGTTCATTGACTGTTTTATCATATGTGCCTTGACCGGGGGGCTACAGCAAAGCAAGTGATACCTTGCCCAAGCCAGCGACCTTGGGCTCAAGCCAGCAACATTGGACTTCAATCCAGTGACCTCTGGTCTCAAGCCAGTGACCATAGGGTTATGTCCATGATCCCACGCTCAAGCCAGCAATCCAGCACTCAAGCTGGTGAGCCCGCGCTGAATCCAGCGATCTTGGAGTTTTGAACCTGGGTCCTCCACATCCCAGTTCAACACTCTATCCACTACACCACCTCCTGGTCAGGCTAATAATTATTTCTTGTATGCAGATTCGAGCCAGCCCGAGTGCACCATCAAACGTGGAAGTGACTTGGGTAAGATTTTTGCTAAAAATCAGAAATAGGAATCCTGTAATATTGTCCTATAATAGGAAAATAAAGATAGTGAAATATCTATACATTTAACTGTGTGCTTTGTGAAACATACATTGCTAATATTCTTAATTGAGGTGTCTCCCCCCACAAAAAATATTTGAAAGTTGGCATAAAGCTCAAAGTTTGATGATGTGCCCATGTCAATTTAAGACAATATAAACAGCCAGTAGTTCTATGGGGAAAAAAAAATCATGCATTAGTGCATTGTATGCTAATGTAATTAAATTCTTGTCATTATTCTGAAATTATGGCAGTGTTCACTTTTCTTCCTTTTCTCTACTCCCAAGAGCAGGGTTTTTTAAAACACACAGCATCAGCCACTTGAGTTCATAATCTTGATTGTGGTTATTTAATCTGAAGTTAAACCCAAGCAAAATGAATTAAGGCAAGACTCTACTTAGCATTCACATTGCAACTATGACTATAAAAACACCACCCAGTAAGAATAAAATTGAACTAATTCTGAAAATTTTACTTGTCTTCAATGGCTCAAAAGCCAGTGGAATATATGACAGTATAAAACATAAAAACCTCATTTGATGAGTGATTGAGTAAATATCTAGTAGCCAAACTAAATTAATAAAGAAGCAAGAGTTCAATTCAAAGGGCAGAATGAAATATTTCAGAGAACAACCTGTTTAAAAAGTCCCTTGTGACTACTTCATCAATTCATAGCCCATAATTCTCGTAGGCAACATTAGAGGGCGAACTTCCTCTTCTCTAGAAATCCTCCTAATCTACAGCCTTTCAAAGGGATGAAGACTGTCTTTCCTAAGTAGGATTGCTAATTTCTGGGAAACCTTTAAAACCTTTGGGTAGGTTCGACTCAAAAAACTTGAATCAGAGACCACTAAGAAATACTGTATTTAAAGAGTAGAAATCAATTTACTTATTTATTTATTTTCAAAGATTTTACTTATTCATTTTAGAGAAGGGAGAGAAAGAGACAAACAGAGAGAGAGAGAGAAGGGGGAGAAGCAGGAAGCATCAACTCCCATATGTACCTTGACCAGGCAAGCCTAGGGTTTTGAACCAGCGACTTCAGTGTTGCAGGTCAACGCTTTACCCACTGTGCCACCACAGGTCAAGCAAGAGCAGAAGTCAATTTAAAAAAAAACAAACAAAAAAAACACTCCGTCCTTTATCAATGACTAATATGCTTTGAACTTGGGCACTTTATAAAGTATGTTATAAAGTTTTCTCCATGTTCTCACAGAATAATTATCCCACTGTTAAGCTGAGGAAATGAAAGCTCAACTAAAGTTGATTAAGAGACCAACTCAAGGTCAAAGATCCGACTGAGTTAAGGTAAGACTCAAACTAATCTCTTCTTTCTTCATGCATGTTGATAGCCCACAGCCTCTGCAGCCTTTCATCCAAGAGCTCAGGACATCTCAGGGAAACAGCTGTTCTTAGCTATTCTTAGATGAACAAACTACACTTCTGTCTGTCTGTCTGTCTCTCCTTTATTGGAACTAATGAGCAGAAACCTTTCGTGGCATTTGTTATCTCTCCTAAGGCTATAATTAAATCATTGACTTAAAAAATATAATTAAAAGTATGACACATCTATAATCATTTTGCTCCTTGGGAAAATAGTACAGCTTACGTACTAATTTATTTACTTATACTAAAAAAATTTTCCAAAGAAGCTTTATATGTTACAATCCAAATTAAGAGAAAATATAAACTAGGATGTGATTACTTAAGTCCCAAAAGAACCTTGATTTAGAGAGGATTCGCTCCAGGTTCCTTGGAACTGAGAGCTGCCCAGCTGTACGTGACATGAGTTCACACACTGTATAAGGACTTAATTTACAGGGAAATGCCTGGAAGCATCGCTGGGGCACAAAATGAGGGGCATCTACACTGTACTTTGTATTAGAAGCAAGATCTAAATTTATGGAAAGGCACACACTGGTGAGTGTCTACAGGTGAGCGGTGAGCATGGCTCTACCTCCAGCCCGTAAATGTGAGGCTAAAGGGACTCTATAGGTTGATTTGGTTCCTCTCCCAGCCCCCAGTAGCAGACTGGGACTAAGTTGCCTTAAATTCATCTATCCTGCTGGTAACAGACATTTCCGAGCCCCTTACAGAGTGGTGAGCATGGCTCTACCTCCAGCCCATAAATGTGAGGCTGAAGGGACTCTATAGGTTGATTTGGTTCCTCTCCCAGCCCCCAGTTGCAGACTGGGACTAAGTTGCCTTAAAGTCATCTATCCTGCTGGTAACAGACATTTCCGAGCCCCCTACAGAGGCCCCATCCCTTGCAACATCAACACATTTCTGCTTGTGGCCACAAATTCAGGCAATGCCTGGAGGTGATTAAGAAAAACTCGTTCTCTCCCTTTGTGGAGTTACTGCTTTTCCATATGCATGTATGCCTCCTTCTGCAGAACGCAAGCAAGCCATCAACAATAATGAGTGGGATGGGACAATTTAAATCGTGTGATTCGCAGTTGCTCTTCTTCGACAAATACTCATGGGTGGTGTATCAGGCATTTTGTTCCGTCCCTGCTGCTTTCCTCTGTTAGTAGAGGGTTTGTGTGCCTCTCCTGGGTGCTGAGGCCTCTGAGAAAACTCCTCCCTCAGTTCTCAGCTTGTGGGCAGCACCACCCCTGACAAATTCAACACTAGGTGTTGGGGCCTTTGGCTTATAAATTCTGTCTGTAGACAAAACTGGCCCCATGCTGAACCTGACAAGCTCAAGGGAGGTCTGCGTGGTGGCCTCACAGACTCAGAGACCTAACGTGACCACACAGGATGGTCTGAAATTAAAACTTTCTAACTAAAAGCAGTTCTTGGTGAGGAGTCATGTCCTAGGGGGTATTTTGCTCTAACAAAGGTCAGTGCTTACCTTAATCGAGCCTGTCTGTTTTCTCTTGCAGCTACAGTGATGGACCTGATATGATGCAGCCACCCCACCAGAGCAGGAACCAGCAAACCCCCTCATTGTTCTTATTACACGTTAATTGTTAACTGTTAACTATCTTATGCCTGCCTATGTAAAAGCAGTGTGTGTCTATACATTTTGCTTTTTATTCAACCCCAAAGATATCTACCAACACCAATACCACCACCCACTCTGCTTTTCTTTCTCCTGCCTCCCTAATCTATTACCAGTGGACACCCTATGACTTCCCCTTTGGTTCTAATGTATAAAATAAGGGGTGAAACCATCATTTTCTGGAGCATTTCCCCAATCTGTTGAAATTTTGCTTCCTGGCAATTGTCAACAGTTAGGCTCAAATAAATTCACAAAAATTTTTACAGTTTTAGATGTTGTATGGCCAGGAGCCACTGCTGTCACAGCCATTCACATGCAGGTTCCCATTAAATTTGGACAGACGGTAAAGAAACAGTGGAGCCGAAAATTGGTGGGCCATTCCTTTATTAAAGTCTCATACTGGCTGACCAACACACACACAGGGCTCCTAAAGCCACTGACACATCCTCCAGTTTCACAAGCAGGAGAATCTTCTCCAGTTCTTCCTAGAATCAAAGGCCCCACCAGTCTCAGTGGAGCTCGCAAAGCCCCTCAGCTCTGGTTCCCCATCTGAACACCTTTTTCTCTTCTGCACAACTGGCTTCTTCTTCAGCACTCTGCTTTTTCTCTTCTCTCACTCCGCAAACATGGCTTCTTTCTCCTTCTCTGCTCTTTTCAAATCTTTCTGGCGTGAAAACCACTCCTGCAGCAAACATTAGCAAAGCAATGGCCTTTCCCAAGCAGGAATGGAATTCACAATTTGCAATCAACTGCCCTGGTCTGAGGGCAAGCAGACATGTGGTTGCCCAGCATCATTTCTAACAATAAAAGTGAGCAAACTAAAAAAAAATACAAATTTTACAAACTCATTTGCCCAACAGATGTTTCTTAGATTGACATCTCAAAATAATAGACTTATGGCCCAATGGCAAAGTTCAGCCTGAAGAAAGGGATTCTGGAAGGGACAAAGCACATCGAGGTTAGTGCTGTGAGGGTGGAGAGGGTACAAACAGAAGAAGGAGAGCGGAAAGGAGGGAGGGCTGTAGCAGGGTGCACAGGGCAGAATCGAGGCTTCCGAATGCAGAGGGAGGAGTGGAGGAGGACAGCCAAGAAAAGACATGTGGTCTTAACAGCCATTATCTTCCGCAAGCTGGTCCTCTCTCCCCTCTGAGAGGAAGGAAGACCCACCAAACCCTTTTTGGATTTTAAAGGTTTGCTTATATTTGAGAAAATGACGTTTGTGTATATTTGAGAAAATGAGGGAGCTCTGGAAACATGATGTGGAAGGCTGTGTTCTGGCCCATAGACTAGGGCTTCTGTGTCCTGACCTTGTTACAAGTCCAATAGTGCCACGATCAAAGGAAAGAAGAAGAGAAAAGGCTATCTAGAGATTACATGAAAGACCAAGGAGGACTGTGGCAGAACACAGGACTTCCTGACATTTTGCTGATGGTGACATGCATAAAAAATACTGCATTCATAGCCAGAAAGACCAGACAGGGGATGCCTAGTGCCATAGCACCCTGGTTGCCCCCATTTGGCTGCCTCCAGGCAACCAGTATGTCCCATTCCCATGACCCATCGTGGCATGATACTGTGGGAAGTCCATGGGAAAGACACCCCCAGGGCAAGAAGATTTGGGTTCAAGGTCACATCCAGCCTGTCATTTTCCCTAAGGAAGAGTGCAGTCAAGGTGCAGAGCACTGTAGGGACACAAAAGAAAGAGAAAAATTCTAAATGAACAATTTGGGAAGGAGCATTTAAACTGAACTTAAAAGAAAGAATATATGTTTTTTGTACTAAGCAACCAAATGCTCAAGAGAAGAGTTTTATCTATCTTGATCTCTGTGCCCACTTCTGGGCTGGCCCGGCACATCAGAGATGCCTGGTGCCACGATTTAACTCAGTGAACACATGAGACGCAAGCTCTCTCCCTCAGTTGAGTGGTGACCCTGTGATGTGCCTAGAGCAGAGTCAGCTTCGTGGGGGAGCACCCTCTGCCATGGCACAGGGCTCCACGCTCAGAAGGACCCTGCACTTGGTTTTCTTCTGCTGCCGTCACTTGGAAATGTGAGCAAGGGAACCATGTTTTCATTTTACACTTAGCCCCATAAATTCTGTATGCAGTCCTGGCTGTAGTTTTCTGCTATGCTGATAGACACTATCTGGTCTATGTAGAGAAGGTAAAGAAGGTGTTTCCGGGTTTTTAAACAGTGGTCATCTTCCACATAGAGGAGGTGTCCTATAAGGTGCTTGCATGATGGAATGGAGCTTGAAAGAAGTCACTCAGATTCACCTGCCTTATTATTTTGTAGGCTCAGATATTCTTTCCAGACCCTTCATCAATTGCAAGCTCCTTTAGAGAAGGGTTTCAGCTTCCCTCACTCTACAACCCACGCTACTAAGTGTCATATAACAAATACTATGATCAAACAATAATACTAGGAACTTACAACTGCATATCTTTTTGCATGTTAAACGTACTTTCATAGCCCTGGCTGTTTGGCTGAGTGGTAGAGCATTGGCCCTATATGTGGAAGTCTCGGATTGGATTCCCAGTGAATGCACACAGAAGAAGTAATCATCTGCTCCTCCATCTCTTCCCCTTTTCTCTCTCTTCTTCTCTCTCTGTCTCTCTTCTCCTCCCATAGTCATGGCTCAATTGGTTCAAACAAGTTAGCACCAGGCACTAAAGCCGGCTCTATGGCCTTGCTTCAGGTGCTAAAATAGCTCGATTGCCAGGCAATGAAGCAGTGGTTTGAGATGGGCAGAGCATTGCCTGGTAGGGGGCTTGCAGGTTGGATCCCGGTTGGGAGGCATGCAAGAGTAGGTATCTCTGACTCCCCACCTCTCACTTAAAAAAAAATAAAATAAAGCAAAAATACTTTCATGTAAATTATCTCATTTGATGATTACAATAAACCCATAAGTTGGTCAGGGCAGGAGTAAAGAAAATACATACACAATACTTCTGACACCAGGTGTGTGGTTTTGCCACACATCCAGTAATTCTATGACACCAGCCGCATGTCCTACAATTCAATTCAATTCTGATTACCTGGAGTTAGTGTCAGATCCTACAAGCTAAGAGCTCAGTCCTACAAGACTGCCCTTGTGTAAGACACCAATCTCAAGTTCCAAGTTATCCTCTGACCAACTGGCTCTAATTGGTGTTCCCATGATATCTTCCTTGCATTTGATATTTCTATGGACTGGCTTACCAAACCCTCTGTTATAAAAGATGTAACAGAGGATGTGAATGAACGAGCAGATGAAGAGGATCCTAGGGCAAGGTCCAGATGGGTCTTGAGTGGAGGAGCTTCTGTCCCCATGGAGTTGGGGTGCACCACTCTCACGGAATATAGATGGCTTCACCAAGCCAGGAGGTCTCTGTAGCCAGTACTTTTGAGATTTTTGTGGAGATTTTATCACAGAGGTATAAATGAAAGTTCACACAATTTTAAGACCCTCTTTCTTTTCCTGGAAGAGGGGTTTCAGAATATAGCTGAAAGTCCCAAGTTCTTAATCATCGGTTGGTCTTTTTGGCGACCAGCACCTGTCCTGAAGCTATTGAGGTGCTCACATGAGTCTCTCCACTAGAACGAATGATGTTCCTAATCATCCAGGAAATTCCAAGGGATTTAGAGGCTTTGTATCAAGAACTGGGTCAAAGAACAAATATAAATAACAAAAGAAGCTCCTAGTGAGTGCTCTTATACTTAGGAAATTACAATTGTTTCAGGAGTTCTATACCAGGAAGCAGGGTCATATGTATATTTTCTTTTTATTTCACAACAGATATTTATATCCCTTATTCATATTAGAAAACCTAAAGTCAGAGCATCTTTAGTGACCAGTTCTATCTACACTGATGACGCCCAAATCAACTTTCAAATTCTGAACTCTCTACTGAACCCTGAACCTATACTTTACCTATTTCCAGAATCTTCACTTGGATTTCTTAATGGCATGCTTCACTCAGCACCTACCAAACCCAACACATCATTCCTCACTCCCTCCTTGCCCCACCTTGTTCAAGCCTGCTCCTTTTATGATCCCTTTGTTCCCCAACATCGTCACCTTCCTACAGAATGCCCAAACAGAATATCTGAAAGTCACCATCTACCCCACCCTTGCTCCAGCTTCTCAGGCCCAATGGCACACCAAATCCTACCAGTCCTTTTCTACTGTGTTTAGAGACACCCAAGCCCAGCACAGGATCTGGCGCACACCACTTTGGTGACTTAAAGTATATCGGGTATCATTGGTGGCCAAGTGACTTCTCAGGTCACTGTTCTCGCTGCTTTTCTGGCTCAGGAAGAATGAATGTTTCTGGGTCCTGTCCCAGAGGGTGAAGACTGGGTGGGAAGCATGGGAAAGGAAACCCTTCTCCTCCCACACAGGCAGCCACTGGAGGAGAAGAAATAATCTCTTACACAAACATCCCTGCCTTGTACTGTCAGGCCTCTGTACTCTGTTTTCCAACTCTGCTTTTGTTGTTTTTGATTTTTGGCATCTCTCTTTATACCAGTATCATCACCACCCTTAAATCTCTGCAGAAGTCTGCCCGCCCTACACTCCCCAAATGCCTCCACGCCCAGGAATTTTCAGACAAGACAGACCAGGCATATTGAAGGTGAAATCCCAAGTGAGGGTCACAGAGAGACCAAACTTTTTGAAAATGCCATGAAAGCACATTCCAGGCAATATCTTGAACAGTCTTCTTGAATTGTACCAGGAAAGACACTAGACACTCCGGGGATGATCTAAAAATATAAGCCACAAAAGCCTTCTCCTGAGCCAGAGCTGAACAGATTATGTTAAATCTAAAGAAAAAACAGAAATAGAAGTTGGAGGGGATGGGGAAGGCACACAAAGAAGGAGAGAGATGTAAAGGGTGTCTCTCCAGGGAGGTCTAATGGAAAAATAAAAAGGAGAAGTAAACAGAGACAGGTGGTCTTTGCTGGACAAATAAAGGACACACGACATAGCTTTATGAAAGGTTTAAAAAACCGTTCATTTCTCCACTTTCTTTTTCATATTTTCCATTGTTTCTTTTGTAGTTTATTTGTATTTCTCTCCATTTTAAATCTCTCTCTCTCTCTCTCTCTCTCTTTCACACACACACACACACACACACACACACACACACACAGACATGAGTCACTTATTGTTCCTGTTGAACCAACTTAGCTTAAAATCAACCAAAGTAACTTGACTCAACCAGCAGGTTGAGTCTTCCTACCTCAAAGAAAGGTAGGAAGATGGGTGAGAACACTATTTCTGCCCCCTTGCTTGAAAGGGCTTGCCTTGTGTAACCACGCTCCTAGGTGGTGGCAGATTCCTTTATTAAAAGACAATGTCCACAAAATATCTTCACAGTAGAAGAAAAATTGTCCCAAGACTCTTGACACTGACAATAAGACGTGGAATTATAGAGAAGTACGGGATCCTCTTAGAAAGCCAAGGAGAAGGCTTGGAGCCTTTAAGTGTCACCAAATACAGAAGATAACGTGCACATGGAGGGGCCTTTGTGGTGGGAGAGAAGCAAGACAGACTCTCATGCCCCATCTCAACACTCTGCCAGAATGTCCATAATGGAGCAGTCAGCATGCAACTCAGAGTTTAAGAATAGTACGGAAGTACATAGAATTTGCTTTCTTAAAACACTAAAATACACTGCATTTGGCTCCTGCAACTTTCTCTTAAGAATCCAGGGAAACACATAAAAACTGTAATTCTCATGTATTGATGTTCACAGTGAAACCCAAGAGAGGCAACAACTATAAAGTTTTAACCACAGTTTAAGTTGGGGGTGAAGGAGGAGGGTGGTCGGTGATATGACAGGAAAAGAGATCATAAAGAAAGGCTACACATCACCGACCCTGACCCCAAGGTCTGGCACATGGTGAGCACTCAGTTCTTGTTAGTTCTCATCTCTTCCCACCAACTTAAACACCTGCCCACTCTGACATAGAGGATTCACTCTTTTTTTCAGCTTTCCAGGCAGAATGGAGAGGTCATCCATGGGCCATTTGGAGAAGGCTCAACTGGGATATTTCTCAGTGTGCGTGAAGGAGACCCACAACTTTTGATATTCTAGACTTGCAATGACCTGCACAGAAGCTGATAGAAAAAGGACAAGGTGGAAAGAAAATCTGTACCTTGTAGTCTGAATTTTGAATATGGTCAAAAGCCTCAATTATCTGCCTGAACCAGGATGGAATAACATCCAGGGAGTGAAACCACAGTGGATCAAAGAGCAAAGAGAAGTGATGTGAATTTAGGCAGGAACAAGAGAGCCATCTCTTGGTTCCTCTGGCTTACAGGTGCATCAGTGTCTTAGTGAAGAGGCAATACTGGCACAATCCCCTTTGGGGGGCATGTTTTGTGTCATTTATGAAGAGAATAAATAAATATATATTTGTGTTACATGTGTGTGCTAATGCCGGCATAAACTGATAAACTGGATGGAAATTCATTCTGCAGAGTGGTTTCTGTTTGGCTAGCTAATCCTTTTGTTGTCTCTGCAAAATGCCTTGAGGAGTTGTTAAGGAGTGGTACCTGAGACCCGCTTGAGGACTGAAGTTAAGATGTGGGTCCTCAGAGAAGACGGGATAAGTAAGGAACCTAGGGTACAGAATCTCCCTTCCTGTCTGGGTGTGACATCCATCAGGGGTGTGACAAAGCATTACGAAAGCAAAGGCTGCAGGAAGGAACACCTGTGCGGAGTCACCTGGCAGCAAGAAATGACGATACCCTGTATTTACAGACCGCCTTTCTTCCAATGAGCTTACAGCCCTTTGAACAACTTTATCTCACTAATGCTCTCCGTTGCCAGAGGCACTGGCAAAGCATGGGGGGAGGCTAAAATCCATTTTTCTTTAGATGTTGAGCTGAACAGCCTTGAATGTACAGTCTCCATTCTGTTTCTGAGATCTTTTGGTTACCGGCGTCTAACCAAATTACTCAGGAAGCTGTCAGACGGGTTAAGTGAATTGTAAGACAATGCATGCACGGTGGAGCAGGAGGACAATTCGCCACGCCAATGTTCCCTCATCCCGGACCCCTTCCTCAATGCCCTGCCACGGCAGTCCCAGAACGCCACCTCGTCCACTGAAAGCCATCACTTTGGCCCAGTTTCAGGAGCCAACCCAGCACTGTTCTGTGACCAGGTCTTTGTCAGAATGTTGAACTCCCAGGTCAAAAGAAATTAATCAAATCTTTCCCTTATAGCTTTATATTCAATCTACCGGCTCCCACCACATCACTCAGTCACCTGCCAGGTGACCTGAAGGACCACGTCTGCACATTACGAGAATTATGTTCTCGTAATTCCTACCAATAGATACCAACCAGGTGCTGCGGCTGCTTCATGCAGAATCTCTTTCTTCTAGGAGCAGACGTTCTCAAACTCAACAGGACTGCGCTAAGACATGACCCAGGTCAGCGTGGTAGGAACAGGAGTGACAGAGGTTTATCTTAGGAAGGACAAGTGTAACTTTCTGACATGGGGACAAGGCTGGTTTGAGGAACTTTCTTTTGGAATGTGAGACCAGAGAGCAGGAGCAAAGGACAGTGCAAATGAAACAAGGAAAGAAAAAATGGAACACAAGGATATAAAGTTAAGTTGACTGCCATTGTGGATGACTGGTGTTCAAACTCCGAGACCTTCTGAAGACCTTTACAAAATATACCTCAGAAGTGTTTGCCAGCTTGACAGGCGGTGGCACAGTGGATAGAGCGTCGGATAGGGATGCAGAAGACACAGGATTGAGACCCCGAGGTTGCCAGCTTTTGTTTTGGCTTGAACAAAAGCTCACCAGCTTGGACCCAAGGTCACTGGCTCGAACAAGGGGTTGCTCAGTCTGCTGAAGGCCTGCGGTCAAGGCACATATGAGAAAGCAATCAATGAACAACTAAGGTGTCCCAACGAAAAACTGATGATTGATGCTTTTCATCTCTCTCCGTTCCTGTCTGTCTATCCCTCTCTCTGACTCTCTCTCTGTCCCTGTAATAAAAAAAAAAAAAATGTTCTCCATGGGGATAAGAGTGGAAAGCATCAATTTATTGGTTTATATTACCCTCTGGTCAAGGTTGGTCCTGTGTACAATATATCTCTCATACTTGCTGGTAGTACTGGTGTGAGTGCAGAGCAAGTTCCTGCAGGGGATTCATCCCACAGCACGGGGCCAGAAGATGGAGGTACACAGCAGTGGCCAGGGGCAAGGCACTGGCTACTTGCATGTGGTAGAAGCTGATCAAGCGAGAGCAGACATTGCCCACTGAAGCAATGACTGGAGTCAGAGAGGAGGTCAAGAGGGTTCTGAGGTGGCGCGCGGGGTATCCAGTACGATCCCCATTGCTTTTCTCTTGCCTCATCCAATGCTTCCGTCTCGTTCTCATCCTCCTCCTGTTTGCCAAGCTTGAGGCCCACTCATGTCGGAAACACTTCACTTGGCTTCTGGGTCACTGCTCTTCTCTAGTGTTCCTTCTACATGTGCCGTCGTCCTCTTTGTCCTCCTTTGTTGGTCCTTCCTCTTCCTGACCTTTACATGTTACAGTGCCCAAGGCCTTCATGTTCAGGGTTTGTTGTTGTTGTTTTAATTAATATTTATTTCCCAGTGTTAAAAAGATTAAATTCAATTTATAAACTCAATAATCTCACTTTTATATCTTTATCCCAGACTGCTCCAAACTCCAGATACAAGTATCTGTCTATGCAATGCCTCACACTTGACATGTATATACCAGAACTGTTAAGTTCCCACCATAAAAATCTCCTTCTTCTCCAATCTCCTACCTGATAAGCTCTATCTGGTGGACCACACCTCATCAAGTTGCACAGATGAAACCTCAAGCTAGCCCTTGAAGGCTCTCTCATATCCTTTCAAACTGTACATTGAAACTGACCTCTGTGAGTCATACCATACCCACCATCATCCAAGTCCAAACAACCATCATCTCTTAAGGAACACAACAGAAGTCATTTGACTCTGGTCTCACGACTGTCAGCCATCCATATAGCAACCATGTAATCTGTGCAGATGTGAATCAGATCATATTATTATCTTACTCAAATTCCCCAGGGCCTTCTATCACACTTGGAATAAAGCATCGACTCCTATCCATGGTCGCCAAAGTTATTCATAACCTTCACTGGCCAATCGTTCTTAAGCTCCTTCTAACTGTCACCAAGGTTTGTGCCATCAACAATGGTTTCTACACTCTTTCTGTCTCACTACGCTGCTCTTCATTCAGCTGGAATCATTTTTTCTTCCACCTCACCTTTATTATTTATGACCCACTGCTTTCTCTTTCTTCATAACATTTAACACTAGCTAGCTAGCTAGCTAACTAGATAGATAGATGATAGATAGATAGATAGATAATAGATAGATAGATAGATACATTGATATTTAGAGATATGTCGATATAAGAATATGCATATTTATCATAAGATTCATGAGGGGGACACATTCTCTTTTTACCATTGTATCCAGAGAGCATAAAACAGTAATGGCCACTTAGTAAGCACTCAGTTAGTTACAAAGACACCAGAGAATCTATAAATGAAAATATAGGATGAGAATAAAAATAATTTGATCACAACAAGGCAGAGCAAAAATTTTAAACAATAAGAAATATAAATAGTATTAAAACCAACAAAAAGCTGAAACAAAACTGGAAGAATTTAAAATTTTAAAGTAGACTATAGAGTGCATAATTTCTGGCTCCTTTGCTGTTCATCTGAAGCTGATGCAGAATAGTATTGAATGTGAACTGTGGTTGAAATATAAAAATATAAAAATAAATTAGAAAAGTCTACAAAGAGAAATGCAAAGAAAAGAGTTCTTCACTTAAATGTGGATATTTAAGAATCAATAGGCTCTTAGGATTGGAACGGAATCATAAACATTCTACATTTCTAATCATTGCCTTCGATTAATTTAGGGGCGGTTAGTCACTTTGCTCATTGACCAGTATGGTGCACTGTGACACTCAATAGTTTAAAAGTGCTTCCATGTGCGTTATTTGATTTGACCCTCCAAATGATAAGAGTTTGTTGAGAAAGAATTCCATCCCCATTTTATGTTTTTTTGTTTGTTTGTTTTAATTTATTTTTATTTTTATTTTATTCATTTTAGAGAGGAGACAAAGAATGAGAGAGAGAGAGAGAGAGAGAGAGAGAGAGAAAGGGGGGAGGAGCTGGAAGCATCAACTCCCATATGTGCCTTGACCAGACCAGTGCAGGGTTTTGAACTGGCGACCTCAGTGTTCTCAGGTCAACGCTTTATTCACTGTGCCACCACAGGTCAGGCCCCATTTTATGTTTATAGGGACAGAAGTATCCACAGGTTGAGAGCCTTATTTACAAGATGTGGAGCAGCTATTGAGGGGCAAAAAAAGATTTTCCAACAAGTTTTTTTTTTACTCCAAAGTTTAGACACATACACTCTGCTTTCTGCTTGCAAACACCTATAATGACTTTTTAGGTGAACATACTCGGAAATGTAATATTAGAGAAAAATAATTCTAAGTCTGAAGAATGTCTTGTACAGAATTTTTTAGATCATCATTTCTTTCATTATCTATATTTGCCACAAGAGGGCTAACTATAGGATTTCGTGCTTAATTTTGTCCTTGTCAAAAAGAAGCCCTTTTATAGCTTAAGATAAACTTTAATGTTCTCATTTTGATTTAGAAATGCACCAGTCTGATGTTTTATATCCCTGGATAAGTCAGTAATTATTTTATCCAAGCTTATTTTTCAGTCGTTCCATTAAACTGCTTTGCCATGATTTGGTTCTTTTCGTTTTTATCTTCTGTTTCCATATTTCAAGCTGAGCAGCCACATATATTGCCCAATGTTCAAAAATAAAATGTTTTTCTTAATTAGATGTAAATATATAGAAGTAATTTGTTTTCTATCTTTTAGTATTCCTTTGTACAAAGAGGGAAGCATCTTGGATTATTTCCTCAGGAAAAGGTTGTAGAACTAGACAGGAAATGGAAGCATTTGCCACACATTTTGAGTATAGGCTACACTATCCCTTTACTATTTACTATTTTACTTGGATTTATAATTAAAAATATTTTTTTGTTTACCTTAAAGAAAAGACTTGAAGAAAGCAATTTTGAAGGTAGCAAATTGCTCCACAGAAATTGGTTTTGCATATTTTCATTCAGATAGAAAATGCTTTTTTTAAAAAAATCGTATTTCCCTAGTTAAACTGTAAGTAGGTACAGTTTTACATTTTTCTTGGGAAATCATTCCAAGACCTTCAGTGAATGTCTGGAACTACAATAATACTGAACCCAATAGATACTATGTTTTTTTCTACACTTACATACCTATGATAAGTTTAATATATAAATTAAGCAACTTCATGGGTAGAAGATTTGTTCTTACCATACCTCTTAGCAACCTCAGAATACAATGTTTTCTCTTTCCTTATTAATTTGAGAACTTTTCACCTTTTCACTAAGAAAGCGCTTTCTCTTTGGCATATCCAAACTGCCAGAGCCGCTGCTCCTGCACGTCGGGCTATTATTAAGTAAAACAAAGGTTATTTGAACACAAGCACTGCTGCATCCTGACAACCGATGTGGAAACTGGGAGGGCAGCAAAGTCACTAACAGGTGGGGTGATGTCTCAGCTGTAAGTACGCTAGGAAAAAGGGATGGTTCACATCCAGGCAGGACTTGACATGATGGCGGGAGATTTCATCACACTGGATGCCGAATTAGACACTTGCCATATAAGATTTTAATTTATAAATTTGGTAATAGCTAATATGCATATGCCTTTCAGTAAAGAGTTTTAAATTTTTTATAACATTTTATCCTGACCAGAAACCTGTTTTTTGTTACAGTCATTTCACAGATTAAGGAGTCTCAGGGTCCGAGTTTACTGGGTTGTTCAAGGAGCCACTTGGTAAGTGGCAGACTGGAACTGGAAGTCATCTAGCTCCAAGTTTCATGCTCTTCCTTTCAAACCAAGCTCCAGGTTTTAACCATTCATGGGCTACCGGTGTCCATAAATATGTCAGCCTCACCAACTAAATGGCAATTTCCATGTTTTAAGTGCCTTTACTTTCTTTATTTTTACCCGAGGACTTAGGAAGCACTTAGAGTGATTGTTTACCGATTGGGTAATCTTTGCCCTCAAACCTCAGAGCATACAATAGTAATAGTGATGACTAACATTTACTAATCTCTGTTGTACAACAGGCGTTATAATCAGCACCATACAGGGACAGCAAATGAGGAAGCAGTGTCAGAGAGATGAGGGGGTTAGAAAATTGTCCTGTCACCTGAAACCTTACTTTATCTACCTTTAAACTGCCATTTGAACTTGGATGGTAATAAACTTCAATACATGTTAGCTAGTACTCATAACTAATGAGTGGTTTCTTGTCAGATGCTTCTCCATGTATTTTTCCTCATGTAATCCTGAAAAAAAAAAAACCCTATGAAAAATTACTATTTTATCTCCATTTTAGGAAGAAGAAAATTAATTTAGAAAGATTATAAGTGGATGGTTGAAGCTAATCTAGTAGGCTAAGTCCTAACTTTTCATAGCCTTTCACATAGGAAGCAGACAGACATTGCTAAGACTTATGTTTCTATGACTATCTACTTATATACATTATATATATATATATATATATATATGTATACACACACACACACACAGAGTGTGTCCATAAAGTCATGATGCACTTTTGACCAGTCACAGGAAAGCAACAAAAGACTATAGAAATGTGAAATCTACACCAAATAAAAGGAAAACCCTCCCAGTTTCTGTAGGATGATGTGGCAGCATGTGCGCATGAGCAGATGATGACGTAACACCGTGTATACAGCGGAGCAGCCCATGGCCATGCCAGTCAAGATGTGGACGGTACAGAGGAAAGTTCCGTGTGTTCGGTGGCTCGCTAAATTTGAATCCGTGACCAAAGTGCAACGTGAATATCGGCATGTTTATAATGAAGTGCCACCACATAGGAATAACCTTACTTGGTGGGATAAGCAGTTGAAGGAAACCGGCAGTTTGGTGGAGAAACCCGGTGCTGGTAGGCCATCAGTCAGTGACGAGTCTGTAGAGGCTATACGGGATAGCTACCTAAGGAGCCCTAAAAAGTCTGTGTGTGCGTGTGCTCGACAGTTACACCTAAGCAAGACTACAGTTCATAAGGCGTTAAAGAAACGTCTCTGTTTTACGGGGTACAAATTGTAGCTGTTGCACACTATCAAACCGGCGGATAGACCCACACAATGCGCGTTTGCTACGGATATGCTTCATGAGATCGACAATGATGCAAGATTTTTGCAGAAGATTGTGTTTAGCAATGAGGCGACCTTCCATATCTGTGGACATGTTCATCACCATAACGTCCGAATATGGGCTGCTGAACATCCTCATGCCTACATTGAGTACGAACATAACACCCCTAAAGTGAATGTGTGGTGTGGCCTGATGCATGATAAGGTGATAGGCCCATTTTTTTTCGTGGAGCAGTCTGTGATGGCAAGCACCTATCCTGACATGATGGAATTGTATGCAGTGCCACAATTTCCAGAAGGTGTCGTCTTTCAACAGGATGGCGCTCCTCCACACTACACCCCCATTGTTCATGAGTTTCTGGATAGAACATCCCCCGGCAGTGGATAGACAGGGGTTCTGTCAAGCCATGGCCACCACGATCCCCAGATCTGACACCCTTAGACTTTTACTTTTGGATTATGTGAAGCAACATGTGTACATTGAACGTATCAACAACATTAATCACTTAAAACAGAGAATCACAGATGTTATTCACTCTGTTACACCAGACGTCCTTACCCGTGTGTGACAAGAACTTCACTATTGTTTGGATGTGTGTAGGGCAACAAATGGAGCCCACATCGAACTGCACTGAATAGGTATGAAACTGGGAAAGTTTTCTTTTTATTTGGTGCAGATTTCACATTTCTATCGTCTGTTGTTGCTTTCCTGTGACTGGTCAAAAGTGAACCATGACTTTACGGACACAGTGTGTGTGTGTGTGTGTGTTTGTGTGTTTGTGTGTGTGTGTGTGTGTGTGTGTGTGTATCTAGTTTGTATCCAAATTTTCAAAATAGATATAATTTCTGAAATATTCAACTTTTTGAGCCTTGTTGTCACTAGCACTGTAGAAATTGCCAGAGAGACAAATATCCAATTATTTGTTCTTCTTGGTTGACAGCTCGGGACCTGTCGGAGTAGCTCCCCATCAGAGGAACTGATGGTCAGAAGACCTCCCCCGCGGAGTTGGGGATGGCTCAGTGGGGGGCAGCTGCTGTGCAGAATAAAGTTCACTTCCATGAACCAGTTTGCCCAGCCTGGCCGCGCACGTGACGTGGGAGAAGCAGGCACCTTTGTCAGACAAACATCCTTGCTATTCCCAGTGGTGTGAGAGATAGTTGGCGCGTTCTCAGGGAGCTGACATCCAGACAATAAGCAATCTGGTTTGCAGCAAGGTAATTACCGAGCAAACCTGTACGGACTGGGGACCTGCGGCTGCACGTCGCGTCACGACACATTGAACAAGCGGCACACCTGAGTAAGCTCCCCATCACTAAAAACCTCTTTCTTACCTTTAATCTCAAGGCTGTGTCAGGATTACTACTTTATTTGTGTGCAGGCTTAAATCACCTGCTCTAAAGCCACACTGTAGACACTCGCTCACTCTCTTCCTTTTTTTTTTTTTTTTTTTTAAGGGTGCTGCAGATTTAGAAGGTATTTTTCCCTATAAGTTTAGTTCTGGAACATACAAGAGTCGGGTCCACATTCACAGCCTCCCAACCAGGGGCCTCCCAACCAGGGACCGCCCCTGCCCAAGGACACCAAAGGCTGGCCACCTTAGGCCTCATAACCAACTTCTACTGTTTGCAGAAATTGGCCTGAAATTTTGTACTACTCATTCCATCCCTGAGCAAGCATCCTTTCAGCTTTTTGACATAGAAATAACGCAGAAACATCTAAAATACATAGTTATTTATGAGGTTGGCAGAGAATGCCTGTGTTTTTTCATCAATGATCACAAACCCTTCGACAGTGGCAAATTCATCAATTTAAAACTGATGACTAATTTCTAGAGCTCTCTTACCAATATGGGGAAATTTATTAGATGTATATGTGAGTTCACAAAAGTAAATTTTAGCGTTCGTTATTTTACAGTGAGGCATTTAAGTCTAAATGCAAGATATTGATTTTTCTCTCTCAGACAACAATGATCAATTCCCTTAATACCCCTATGCCATGCCACAGTTTCATTCCATTCGTTAAGTAACAATACACTAGACTGTGATTTAGGCTCTGCAGATAAAATGTCAAAGAAATAGACCAAGAAAAAAAATCCTCCCTCTAAGAGTTTACATTCAAGTGGAAGAAAGTGTACAACAAATACATAAATATAATAAATAGTATGTCAGATAACGATAAGTTCTATGAAAATAAAACGAGAGTGAAAGTAAAGACAAGAATTGCAATTTTCAAAGGGGTTGTCTCAGATCTTTCCTAAGAAGGTAGCATTTGGACAAAGTCCTCAAAAGTGAGGGAGTGAGCCATGTGGCTATCTGGGAGAAGGCGTTCCAGAAGGGTGCAGAAAGAAAAGGCTATGGAAAGGCCCTAAGGCACAAGAATGCCTGGTACATTGCAGGAATAGCAAGGTGTCCAGTGTGGCTGTTCAGCATGTGGACAGGGTAGGCAACAGGAGTCCAGATCTCAGTGGACCTTTTTGGTCAAGTCCGTGCGTGTTAAGCACTGGACTCGGAGCACTGGAGCTTACAGCATCTGTCTTCAGCACTATGGCATGATCTGACTCGCATTCTAAAAGGGTTACGCAAACTTCTGTGAGATGAGAACACAAAAGCAATGGCTTACTCATCACAGGACATCCAGAAGCACCCATTGCAGTAATCCATGCACAAGACAGCTGCGCCTTGGTTTGAAATCAGACTGATGAGGTTAGTTAGAGTCCAGACATATTTCTGAGGCAAAGCCAGCAAAATTTCAATGAAATGAATGTGGGATGTGAAAGAAACCAAAGATGACTCCAAGGCTTTGGGCTTAAGGAACTGGAAGGATGGACTTGTCCTTTACTGACATGAAATATAGTATAAGAAGCAGGTTTGCTAGGCAGGAGTGTGGCATAGGGGCCGCTGTGGAAATCAGGAGTGAGGGCTGGGACAGCATGAGTGTGAGTTAGACATCCAGTGGGCGTGGCGAGTAAGTAGCAGCTTGTATGAATCTGAAGTTCAGGGGACAGGTCTGCTCTAGAAATAGAACTCTGGGAATTGTCAGCATAGAGATGGCATTTTGAACCCTGAGACTGGACGAGCTCATTGAAGGATAAGCCTCCAAAATTCAGGGGAATAAGCAAGATGAGGAAGCAGAGAGGGAGACCGAGGAAGAGTGGCCAGCAATGGCGCGATACTTGGAGGGATGATGAAAGTGTGCCCCGGAGGAAGGAGTGAGCGGCTCTGTCAGTCTCTGCCACGGTCTCCTGAGAGAAGGACTAGAAAGTGACCCCTGGAGTCGCAGTGTTGAGGTCATAGATGACACTGATATGTCTTTTCTACTAAAAAGAAACAAAGAAGAAGAAAAGAGTATAAACAGATTTTTTGGTTGTTGTTTATTTGTTTTTGAGAAATCTTGCTTTAAATGGGGATCAAGGCAGAGTATTGTAGCTCAAGAGGGATGTAAAATTCAACTTCCCTGAGGTGTGATTTCCACATAATAAGTTCGGGAGTGTAGCCCAACGAAGTTCTTACAAATGTATAAAATTGCGTGAGCACCACTATAATCAAATGTAGAACACTTCATCTACCAAAAACTTTTGTGCCTTTTTCCATAATCAACCTCTCATTCTCAGACCCAGATAATCACTATAAACAGAATCTGTTATTTTAGAGTCTCACATATATGGAGTCATGCAGTATATAATCTTCCACATCCAGCTCAGTTTGCTCAGCATAATGTTTCTGAGAATCATCTGCGTTGATGTGTGAATCAGTACTTCTTTTCTATTGCTAAGTAATATGCTATTGTCTGGACATGCCACAGTTTCTTATTTGTTCACCTGTTGATGAACATTTAAGGTGTTTCCAATTTGAGCTTTTATAAATAATGCTGCTATAAACATTCATATCTACGTCTTCTGTGGATATTTGTTTTCATTCAACAGAGAAGGATTAAAACAAATTGGGGAGTTACCATTTCTATTATGGTGGAGATAGGACTTGGAGTTTATCATAAAGCCTTAGTACTGAAATGATAGAAGGTTTGGAAAATAAATACGCATCATTCACCTGTAGGTATGTATTCAGTACTGCCCTCAAGCAGCTCAGGAAGGTAGTGTCCTTGCTTTCCAGAAGCACATAATCTAGTGAATTAAATAAACATATAGGCCTGACCTGTGGTGGCGCAGTGGATAAAGCGTCGACCTGGGAACACTGAGGTCGCCAGTTCAAAACCCTGCACTGGTCTGGTCAAGGCACATATGGGAGTTGATGCTTCCAGCTCCTCCCTCCTTTCTCTTTTTTTCTCTCTCTCTCTCATTCTGTGTCTCCTCTCTAAAAATGAATAAAATAAAAAGAAGTTTTTAAATAAACATATAAAGAAATTGAATGAGGATGTGCTCCTTAACAGAATGGCCAGTGAGCTCAAGAGACTTACGTCCAGAGAAACACAACTGGCCACAACTATAACTTGGCCCAAACAATGTTTGTAGATGATGATGTCGTGAGTTATGTTATAGATCTACGTTAAAGGGAAGTCAGACATGCTCACGATGCATTCCGAAACCCTGAAGTTATCACTATCTTCATTACCAACCTCACCCGCCATGCTCTCCTACAAAGCCCCAGGGCAGGGGGTGCATTAGTAGCAACAGGCAGCCTTCCCAGGACTTTGGTGGCCAATCACTAGAGTGTCATTGGAAAAGTTTAGCCTGTGTAGTTTCTAGTGCTGCCTCGTTCACCTTTTGCACAGTCTGTGATAACTTTCCTAACTTCCTATGCTATGCTAACACCTCTCTTTTGTAAAAATGTAAATAACAACACGAGTGGGATTAGAACAGAGTGCTGTGGTATGTGCTATGTTTACTGATTGCAAAGTGAGGCATGCAAAATAATAGCATGAGAACATGAGTTTCTCTGTGTTCCCAAAACTTTGACTATCAAAGACATATATTAAACCTTACTTTCTCCAGCCTGCTGAAAATGGATGGGCCAGAGTCCACCGACATCAGGGAGCTAGTCTGGCACTTACAACCTGGCTTAAGTATGTCAGGGGCTGGCCGGATTCTCATTGCTGGGCCCTTGTGTCTCCTGTTGGACAGAAACGACCTCTGAGAACACTGACCTTCGACACAGCCACTCTAAGGCCATGATAAAGTGAGACAAAACAAGAGCACCTTACACAATTTTATCTAAGACCAGACAAAAATATGGTCATTATGCAATCCACAAAATGTCCTCATTCCAGTCACTCTTGGCTAATATGGTTGACTGCTCTTTCTCTACTAATTACAGTTTATCTTTGCTTTAGATGTTCCTCCCTAGAGATACGACTATGATATTGAGATGCCTAATCATAGAATTGTGCCTGCTTTCTGAGACAAGCCATTCTAGAACAAACCCTGCTTCCTTAGACACTCCCCCTGAGTCACCCAATCAAAATCCAGATTCTATAACAACTCATTTGTAATACCTTTCCACCAAGACATCACACAGATCACATGATTTCTGTTCTCCCTCCTTGCAAAGAATAATCAGCTCAACTTGTTTAACTACAGATCTACCCTTGATGGTCTTCGGCAGCAGGACATTGACAATAAATTTGTACCAGAATTTTCAGTACAGGAGAAGAGAAGCAGAGCTTAAGATGTTACATCTCAAAGAAGTATTAACACTTTCATTTAAAAATCTTCCCAAGATAAGGAAGTCATTCTCTGCCAGCATAATGCATTGCCCCAGTAAGGGTTTGGGTGGCAGTAGCAATGTTGGGACTGAGAATATCAACCAGAGTTCCTCGTCTGATCCTTCTCTCTCACGATTCCTACCTCCCCAGTCCTGGCAAGTTAGAGACACCGCCCTGCCCGGGCTCTGAGTTAATCAGTCCTGACCAGGGAAGGGATTAGCACCTGGGTAGAGAGTCTGGACTTCATCTTGTTGCTGCAGGCCTGGTCTCTGATGAGCCCTGAGCTTCAAGCTGCAGCCCTGTTCTCTCACCAGACTTCAGCCTCAATTTTCTGCTTCATATTCCAGTCCACTGCTGGACCTGGAACTTTGGCTCAATCCATCACAGCCACTGAGCAGGAATTAAAGACTTCGGCCATTCTTGCTCTTGTTCCTTCCCTGGAGGTTGTAGCTTGTTCCTTCTGTTCCCAGTTACTGGCAGGGGCCCCGGTCTGAATGTGCTTGTGCTCAGAAGCCATGATGTGGTGGACCTTCCTGACGCTACAGACCACACTGTTGGCTCTGGAGCAGGACTTTCAGCTGAGAAAGTTCCCTGTTCCTAGTCCCATTGGTCTGAGGTTCTCTGGCCCTTCCTTGTGGGCAGTGCCAGCAGCCCTGACCATTGAGCCCTCCCCAGTTATAACAGCCCCAGTTCACCAGACACAGTGTACTTGAGTGCAACTGGATATACCTTCCCTGGCCATCACTCAACAGAGGAAGTTACTACAAAACCCAGCCTGCTGAGTGTTCAGGACTTCAAGGTACACTCTCACATTCAGGAAAGCAACAGGAAACCAGAAGGTATTGCCTCCCACCACATCAAGAAGTGCCTAGCAGAAAAAATAGAGTCCTTATTCTGTGTGCCTAAATCATTGCATGAACCTGACCAGGAAGTGGTGCAGTGAATAGAGCATCAGCCTAGAATGCTGAGGAACCAGGTTCGAAACCCTGAGGTCACCAGCTTGAGTGCAGGCTCATCCAGCTTAAGCGCAGGCTCACCAGCTTGAGCACAGGGTCACCGTCTTGAGCTTTGGATCATAGACATAACCTTAAGGTCACTGGCTTGAGCCCAAGGTTGCTGACTTGAGCAAGGGGTCACTGGCTCAACTAGAGTCCCATCCACTCCTCACCCCAGTCAAGGCACATATGAGAAAGCAATCAATGAACAACAAATGTGCTGCAACTAGAGTTGATGTTTCTTATCTCTCTCCTTTCTTGTCTGTCTGTCTCTCTCTCCCTCACTAAAATATATGTATATTATAATATGATATATAACCTGACCAGGCGGTGGCGCAGTGGATAGAGCATCGGACTGGGATGCAGAGGACCCAGGTTCAAGACCCTGAGCTCTCCAGCTTGAGCGTGGGCCCATCTGGCTTGAGCAAAAGCTCGTCAGCTTGGACCCAAGATCGCTGGCTCCAGCAAGGATTGGCTCGGTCTGCTGAAGGCCCACGGTCAAGGCACGTGTGAGAAAGCAATCAATGAACAACTAAGGTTTTGCAACAGCAACGAAAACTAATGATTGATGCTTCTCACCTCTCTCCATTCCTGTCTGTCTGTCCCTATCTATCCCTCTCTCTGACTGTCTGTCTGTCCCTGTAAAAAAAATAAAATAAAAAAATAATGTGATATATATATAATTTCCTGGGAGCAAACAAATGTAAACTTCAAAACTCCTAAGACTTACACACACATAAGAAGTTGAATAATATTTCAGTATTAAGTACTTACTAGATGTCTAAAGAGCTCATTGTGAGCGCTCAATAAATATTTTCTCAACTAATGAGTAGGTGTGACATGTGAGAAAATTGGGGCCTGTTTCTGCTGCGGCTACCCAGAATCACTCAGCTGAAGAAGACAGAGCTGAAACAGAACCAGTATTCTTTTCACTAGAGCAAGGTCCCTATTAAGTAGGTACTGCTTAATTCATAATAGCGCAAACTTTGAATCCCAAGCTCTTGGTCAAGAAACATGCTGTATATACACTTGGGGATACAAACCTATCCATTACCAAGATGATAAATATTTTTATTGTGCAAAAGGATATGTAAATCTATATAAATAAAAATGTAAATGTTGGTTTGTTCAAAATCTTAAATCTCCGAAAGTTCTTCACTGATTGCTTTGAAATTTTGACACAACATTGCATTTAAATACATGCACGTTTTTATGTTTTTATATACCTACTATTATATAGATGTCATAACTGTGACAGGTAAAAACATGTTTTTTTGAAAAACAGCGGAATCTGGTGGATGTAAAAGCAACACATGTTATACTAAATATTTTACGATTCCATTTTAATGCTGCTTCTTTCAATGTAGAATTGCATCGTGAACAAAATTACAACACGGGTGATCTTTTGTCATATGTGCAATCAAATATTCCTAAACTAACGCTTGAGCAAAAAGTCATTTATGATCAAATAATGCAAACTGTCAATAACGGGGTTAGAGAAATCTTCTTAGATGCGCCAGGAGGAACTGGTAAAACGTTCCTAATTAGATTGATTATGGCTGTAATTCACTCCCAAAATAACATAGCCTTAGCTTTTGCGTTGTCTGGAATAGCTGTGACATTGCTACCAGGTGGAAGAACTGCTCATTCCGTTTTCAAATGGCCATTGAACATTGAGCTTTGGATCATAGACATAACCTTAAGGTCACTGGCAACTCATTGAAACTCCACATGCAACATATCCAAAGCATCCGGCATGGGAAAAGTATTGCAGAAATGCAAACTTATTGTTTGGGATGAATGCACAATGGTGCACAAAAATATCGTTCGAGGTTCTTGATCAATCATTGCAAGATTTGCTTGGAAACATCAGACCATTTGGGAATGCATTAATATTGCTTGCAGGAGAGGAGTGATGTCAGAAAAATGGCACCGTGAGGAGCGCTCCCGATACTTCTCCCCAAAATTCAACAAGTTCTACAACCAGAGACAGAAAAATCAATCCCTGGAGCATCTATGGATCCCACATACTGAACAAAATAGCCAAGACAGGATACAAAGTGAAAAAAATCCTGGGGAGAGTGGTCCCACAGAATGCTGAGACATACTGGACATGCCTGGAGGCTCATAGAAAGTCACCTGAGAGTAATTGGCTCCCAACCCTGCCTGATTACGCTGACGGCTCTGACTGACAGAGCTTTATCCAGAGTTCTGTGCTGAGTGAGGATAGAACGGGGATTTGCCAGCTCTTTGAGCCTCTTACTATCCAGATAGTGGCAGCAGCAACTGCATAGCTGGATCACCAGGCTGCAAATTCAGGAAGGAGAGAGGCTCCAAGAAAACGGACCCTCCCATTGTTGGAGTTTGCAAATGTTAACAAGACCCGACTACCAATGAGACTGAGGCCTAGTATATGACATCACCATAGTGACACATCAACTGCAGATCTCTACCTAAGCGTGCCACAAGGGCAGAGCCTGGGGTACAGTGCCACTGACCAGGAAGAGGGAGAGGAAGGAAAAAGGAAAAAGATAACCTCTCAATATCATAAAAAATCCACAAACTTTATAACTTTTTCCACTTTTTTTATATTTCTTTTATTTTCTTATCTTTATTTATTTATTTTTTTCTCCTCCACCTTGGTCCTTTTATCCTCTGCTCATCTTACTCTTTTCTCTTCATCTTGAACTATATTACCCATAAGTGTTACATTTCTTTTTTTTTCTTTTCTTTTTTCTTTCTATGAGCGTTACACTCCAAAACCCTTAACTCTCTCTCTCTCTTTTTTTTCTCCTTTCTCTTTTCTCTCCCTCTCTCTTACTTTCTTCTTTTCTCTTTTACTTTTCCTCTCATTCGATCCTCACTCATGAACAAGCTATTTTATTTTGGATTCGAATTTTTTCTTTGTGGCATTTTGTGTGCTTTTTACTTTGCTTTTTAATTCATTAGCTTTCCCCCCAACCCCGGTTCTCCATTCTATATAATTTTTGTTCAACTTAATACAAAATTTTTTTTGCTGTTTTTTTGTTTGTTTTTGTTTTCGTTTTGTTTTCTTTTTCTTGTTTCCTTCTTATCCCTTTCACTATGTCTCTCCTTCGACCATCATTTACAAGCAAATTATATTATTCTTGATCCAAAATTTTTCCTTTTTTGCATTTTGTGGGTCCCTACCTCCTTTTTTGCCCCTTTATCGCTTCACCCCAACTCAGGCCCCCCGTTATATGTAGTTTTTGTTCTATTTAGTACAATGTAATTCTCAGTTTTGCACATCATTTTCTCAAAGAGGGAAGGAGAGGACAAAAGGGAAAAAATAATAATAATTTTTATTTAATTTGTTTTTTTTATTTTTTATTGATTGTCTCTTTTATTGTCTACCTTTGTTCTTTTTACTTTGTTATTAATTCATATTAATGTTATTAACAAAATCACCCTCAGATGCCATTAAGAAAAAGGAAATCGAATATCATGGATACAAAAGACAGAGAGGTAGCACAGATAGATGAGGAAAAATTTATAGAAAAAATTTTAATAGATTGGAAACCTTGGAGTTAAATGACAGAGAATTTAAAATAGAAATCCTAAAAATACTCAGAGATATACAAGAAAATACAGAAAGGCAATTTAGGGAGCTCAGAAAACTCAACAAACACAAAGAATATATTACCAAGGAAATTGAAATGATAAAAACAAATCAAAGAGAGATGAAAAACTCAATTTATGAACTGAAAAATGAGGTAATAAGCTTAGCTAATAGAACAGGCCAGATAGAAGAGACGATTAGTGACATAGAAGATAGGCAACTTGAGGCACAACAGAGAAAAGAAGAGAGAGACTCAAGAATTTAAAAATGAGAAAGCCCTACAGGAATTGTCTGACTCCACCAATAAGAGTAACATAAGAATAATAGGTATATCAGAAGGAGAAAAGACAGAATATGGAATGAAAAACGTATTCAAACAAATAATAGATGAGAACTTCCCAAGCCTGTGGAAAGAACTAAAACCTCAAATTCAAGAAGCAAATAGAACACCAAGTTATCTTAACCCCAACAAACCTACTCCAAGGCACATCATAATAAAATTGGCACAAACCAATGACAAAGAAAAAATTCTCAATGCAGCAAGGGAAAAGAAGAATACAACATATAAAGAAAGGCCTATTAGATTATCATTGGATTTCTCAGCAGAAACAAGTTAGAAGAAAGTGGACCCCAATATTTAAAGTTCTGAAAGAGAGAAACTTCCAACCAAGAATACTATACCCATCAAAGCTATCCTTCAAATATGAAGGAGAAATAAAAACATTCACAGATACAGAAAAGATGAGGGAATTTATCATCAGAAAACCCCCACTTCAGGATATACTAAGGGGTTTTCCAACTAGATACAAAGAACAAAACAAAACAAAACCACAAGTAAAAGCTCCACCAGGAACACACACACACAAAAAAAACAAATTTAAACTGTGACAACAAAAACAATAAAGGGGAGAGGACAAAGATTAACAGTAGCAAAGAACGATGAAGTGCAGACGCACTCATAAAATAGTGTACTACAATAAACACGGTAGGTACCCTTTTCATTACTTAATGGTAACCACCCCTGAAAAAACCACCACAGAAGCACATGACTTGAAAAAGAAAGTAACAGAAGAAAGAAGTATGGATTACAACCAAACAAAAACAAATGACAGAAAAACAAAAGAGAAGTATATCAAACAAAACACAAAACTAACAAAAAGCAATATATAGAATGGCAATAGGAAACTTTCAAGTGTCAATAATTACACTAAATGTAAATGAATTGAACTCACCAATAAAAAGACACAGAGTAGCAGACTGGATTAAAAAAGAAAATCCAACTATATGCTGCCTACAAGAAACACATCTAAGCAACAAGGATAAAAACAAATTCAAAGTGAAAGGTTGGAAAACAATACTCCAAGCAAATAACATCCAAAAAAAGCAGGTGTAGCAATACTCATATCCAACAATGCTGACTATAAGACAGCAAAAGTAATCAGAGACAAAAACGGTCATTTCATAATGATCAAGGGGACACTGAATCAAGAAGACATAACACTTCTTAATATATATGCACCAAACCAAGGAGCACCAACTTATATAAGACAGCTACTGACTGACCTAAAAACAAATACTGACAAAAATACAATCATACTTGGAGACCTCAACACACTGCTGACGACTCTAGATCGTTCATCCAAGCAGAAAATCAATAAAGAAATATTGGCCTTAAATGAAACACTAGAGCAATTGGATAAAATAGACATCTACAGGACATTTCATCCCAAAGTGACAGGGTATACATTTTTCTCTAGTATACATGGAACATTCTCAAGAATCGATCATATGTTGAGCTACAAAAATAACATCAGCAAATTCAGAAAGATTGAAATTGTACCAAGCATATTTTCTGATCATAAATTCTTGAAACTAGAATTCAACTGCAAAAAAAAGAGGTAAACAAACCCACAAAAATGTGGAAACTAAACAACATACTTTTAAAGAATGAGTGGGTCAAAGAAGAAATAAGCGCAGAGATCAAAAGATACATACAGACAAATGAAAATGACAATACGACATATCAGAATCTCTGGGACGCAGCAAAAGCAGTAATAAGAGGGAAGTTTATATCACTTCAGGCCTATATGGACAAACAAGAGAGAGCCCAAGTAAACCACTTAATTTCACACCTTAAGGAACTAGAAAAAGAAGAACAAAGACAATCCAAAACCAACCAAAGAAAGGAAATAATAAAAATCAGAGCAGAACTAAATGAAATAGAGGACAGAAAAACTATAGAAAAAATTAATAAAACAAGAAGCTGGTTCTTTGAAAAGATCAACAAAATTGACAAACCCTTGGCAAGACTCACCAAGGAAAAAAGAGAAAAGACTCATATAAACAAAATCCAGAATGAAAGAGAAGAAATCACCACAGGTATCATAGATATACAAAGAATTATTGTAGAATACTATGAAAAACTATATGCCACCAAATTCAACAATCTAGAAGAAATGGATAAATTCCTAGAACAATACAACCTTCCTAGACTGAGTTGTGAAGAAGCAGAAAGCCTCAACAGACCATTAAGCAGGGAGAAAATAGAAAACACTATTAAAAACCTTCCCAAAAATAAAAGTCCAGGCCCAAATGGCTATACTAATGAATTCTATCAAACATTCAAAGAAGAGTTGGTGCCTATTCTACTCAAAGTCTTCCAAAAAATTAAAGAAGAAGCAATACTTCCAAACACATTTTATGAGGCCAACATAACCCTCATACTGAAACCTGGCAAGGACGGCACAAAAAAAGAAAACTACAGACCAGTATCTTTAATGAATACAGATGCCAAAATACTAAACAAAATACTAGCAAATAGAATACAACAACATATTAAAAAAATAATACACCATGATCAAATGGGATTCATCCCAGAATCTCAAGGATGATTCAACATACGTAAAACGGTTAACATAATACACCATATCAACAAAACAAAGAACAAAAACCACATGATCTTATCAATCGATGCAGAAAAGGCATTCGATAAAATACAACATAATTATATGTTTAAAACACTGAACAAAATGGGTATAGAAGGAAAATATCTCAACATAATAAAGGCCATTTATGATAAACCATCAGCTAACATCATATTAAATGGCATAAAACTGAGGACTTTCCCCCTTAAATCAGGAACAAGACAGGGATGTCCACTCTCTCCACTCTTATTTAACGTGGTGCTAGAAGTTTTAGCCAGAGCAATCAGACAAGACAAAGAAATAAAAGGCATCCATATTGGAAAAGAAGAAGTAAAGGTTTCACTTTTTTGCAGATGATATGATCCTATACATCGAAAACTCCAAAGTCTCCACAAAAAGATTACTAGAAACAATAAACCAATATAGTAAGGTCACAGGATACAAAATTAATATACAAAAGTCCATGGCATTTCTACATGCCAACAACGAAACATTAAAAAATGAACTCAAGAAAATAATCCCCTTCACGTTTGCAAAAAAAATAAAATAAAATACCTAGGAATAAACATAACAAAGAATGTAAAGGACCTATATAATGAAAACTACAAAGCATTGTTAAAGGACATTGAAAAACATTCAATGAAATGGAAAACTACTCCTTGTTCTTGGATAGGAAGAATAAATATAATCAAAATGACCATATCACCCAAAGCAATATACAAGTTTAATGCAATTCTCATCAAAATTCCAATGACATTTTTTAAAGAAATGGAACAAAAAATTATCAGGTTTATATGGAACTATAAAAAAACCCAAATAGCCAAAGCAATCCTAAGGAAAAAGAACGAAGCTGGGGGCATTACAATACCTGACTTCAAATTATATTATAGAGCCATGACAATCAAAACAGCATGGTATTGGCAGAAAGATAGACACTCAGACCAATGGAACAGAATAGAAAGCCCAGAAATAAAACCATATATATATGGTCAAATAATTTTTGATAAAGGGGCCAACAACACACAATGAAGAAAAGAAAGCCTCTTCAACAAATGGTGCTGGGAAAACTGGAAAGCCACATGCAAAAGAATAAAACTAGACTACAGTTTGTCTCCTTCTACTAAAATTAATTCATAACGGATCAAAGACCTAAATAAAAGATCTGTAACAATAATTACATAGGAGAAAACATAGGTACTAAATGCATGGACCTTGGTTATAAAGAGCACTTTATGAATTTGAATCCAACGGCAAGGGAAGTGAAGGCAAAGATAAATGAATGGGACTACATCAGACTAAGAAGTTTTTGCACAGCAAGAGAAACTGACAACAAAATAAACAGACAACCAACTAAATGGGAGATGATATTTTCGAACAACAGCTCAGACAAGGGGCTAATATCCAAAATATACAAAGAACTCATAAAACTCAACAACAAACAATCTAATAAAAAAATGGGAAGAGGACATGAACAGACACTTCTCCCAGGAAGAAATACAAATGGCCAACAGATATATGAAAAGATGCTCACCTTCATTAGCTATTAGAGAAATGCAAATCAAAACTACAATGAGATACCATCTCACACCTGTTAGATTAGCTATTATCAACAAGACAGGTAATAACAAACGTTGGAGAGGCTGTGGAGAAAAAGGAACCCTCATCCACTGTTGGTGGGAATGTAAAGTAGTACAACCATTATGGCAGAAAGTATGGTGGTTCCTCAAAAAATTAAGAATAGAACTACCATATGACCCAGCAATCCCTCTACTGGGTATATACCCCCAAAACTCAAAATCATTGGTACGTAAAGACACAGGCAGCCCCATGTTCATAGCAGCATTGTTCACAGTGGCCAAGACATGGAAACAACCCAAAAGCCCTTTAATAGATGATTGGATAAAGAAGATGTGGTACATATATACCATGGAATACTACTCAGCCATAAGAAATGATGACATCGGATCATTTACAACAAAATGAATGGATCTTGATAACATTATACGGAATGAAATAAGTAAATCAGAAAAAACTAAGAACTGCATGATTCCATACATAGGTTGGACATAAAAAAGAGACTAAGAGACATGGACATGAGTGTGGTGGTTGGGGGGACAGAGGAGGAGAGGGAGGGAGGGGGGAAGGGGTACAAAGTAAACCAGATGGAAGGTGACAGAAGACAATTTGACTTTGGGTGATGGGTATGCAACATAACTGAATGACAGGATAACCTGGAGATGTTTTCTTTAAACATATGTACCCTGATTTGTTAATGTCACCCCATTAAAATTAATAAAATAAAATTTAAAAAAAATATTGCCTGCACGAGATTTCAGGCAAACATTACCTGTAATTCCTTGATCAACACCAGCGGATGAAATAAATACTTGCCTGAAATACTCTACTTTGTGGCGACACGTAAAGACGTTAAAATTAACTACAAATATGCGTGTCCAGCTGCAAAATGATCGATCAGCTGAGATATTCTCACATCAATTGCTGGAAATTGGGAATGGAAAGGTGCCAATTGATCTGACCTCAGGGAGAATTTCATTGCCTCATAACTTCTGCAATTTAGTGACGTCAAAAGAAGAATTGGTTGAAAAAGTATTTCCCAATACTCAAACCAATTAAAAGAATCACGACTAGCTGAGTGAACAAGCTACTCTTACGGCCAAGAACAAAGACGTCTATGAACTTCACAATATTATTCAGTCTAACATTCAAAGCGAGGCAGTCACATACAAGTCCGTCGATACTGTTGTGGAAGCAGATGAAGCAGTTAATTATCGAACAAAGTTTTTGAATTCACTCGATCTGCCAGGGATGCCACCACATGTACTGCAATTGAAAATCGGTGTGCCAATTATCATGTTACAAAATATCAACCAGCCAAAGCTTTGCAATGGGACGCGGCTTGTAGTAAAAAAAATTAATGAGCAATGTCGTAGAAGCAGCAATCTTGACAGGACCTCTCGAAGGTAAGGATGTCCTCATTCCTCACATTCCTACAATTCAATGGGTATGCCATTTCAGTTTAAGAGATCACAATTCCCAATTTGACTGGCGTTTTGCAATCACTGCCAACAAAGCTCAGGGCCAATCTTTAGAATGGTGCGGTTTAGATCTAGACATGGATTGCTTCTCACATGGACCATTATATGTTGCGTGTTTTAGAGTGGGCAAACCAGACTATCTCTATATCTGCACAGACAATGGAACAACAAAAATATTGTATACCCACAAGCACTGTGAAATTAAACATATTAGGAATGTGCGCTTTCTCTTTTCTTTCTTTTCTATTTAACCAGACTGAGCCAGAGCAACACGTGGCCAGGCACAGCTAGTATTAAATAACATTGTAAAAAGTTGCAGTTTTGGTCCTGGCTGGTTGGCTCAACGGTAGAGCATTCGCCCACGTGTAGAGGTCCCGGGTTCGATTCCCAACCAGGGCACACAGGAGAAGCACCCATCTGCTTCTCCACCCTTCCTCCTATCCTTTCTCTCTGTCTCTCTCTTCCCCTCCCACAGCCAAGGCTTCCCTGGAGCAAGGTTGGGCCAGGCACTAAGGATGGCTCCATGGCCTCCGCCTCAGGCACTAGAATGGCTCCAGTTGCAGCTGAGCATCGCCCCCTGGTGGGCATGCCGGGTGGATCCCAGTCGGGTGCATGCGGAGGTCTGTTGCTCTGCTTCCACTCTTATCACTTCAGAAAAATACAAAAAAAAAAGAAAGAAAGAAAAATAAGTTGAAGTTTTCCATGCCCCTGAGTCACAGAGTAGAAAAGAAGTATAGGGAAAGAATGAGCCACGGATGGAACAGGTGGGAAGGGGCAGAGAAAAGGGATGACTAGCCAAAGAAACAGCTTTGCACATTTCCGGGAAGTAACCCTATCGCCCACCGACCCCCCCACACACACTATTCCCGAAAAGGAGGCTGAAAGGGGAAAGCACAGGTTACAACCACTGTGTTCCTGAAATCTCCCAGGGTTGCTGGAAAGAACAGGACTCCGTTAAAATGCAAACACCAGCTGTGTTGGGCCTAACATTCATTTACACTTTTATTAGAAGGAATCCCTTTAATCAGATGATTTGATTGCCTTCCTACTCAAAGCGTGGTCCACAGAGAACCAGCCGCGCAGTGTGACCTGGAAGTATGTGTCAGACACTCTGATTAGTGTGCAAAACCCTCTAAAACTATTTAAAAGGCAAAATTGTGCAATTATCTAGCGAATGAGGATCAAAAGATGCTGTTTCAAATAATGGTATAAACGACTTGTTTTCCTTTAATCCACTGAAATCAAATTACCTAAGCAGTAGTATCCTTTTCAGTAAATTACCTATGTTTCAGATTCAAATAAAAATAGAAAGAATATTTCAGTCTCTCTCCTTTTCTTTTTCTTTTCTTTTCTTTTCTTTTCTTTTTTTTTTTTTTTTTAACTTAACTGTCTGCTTGTAAACCCGACTGAATAATCCTGTGAAAATTTTAATCGTATTTTCTGAGATGGAATCCAAACCTCAAGGGTTAACTGCAGTAACTTCTTTGGCCAGTAGGGAGCACTAAAAGGCAACAGAACAAGAATGGGCAGCCGGCCATAGGCTTCTCCCTGGCAAAAATGTAAGCAAATTAAGTCACAATTAGAGACTAAGAGATCAGTTGTTGGGCCTGGGAGGGCGGTAAACGGAACCTAATTAAGGAGGGAACAGCTCAGAAGGAGTAGAAATCGAGGATTCCAGGACAGGGTAATTCGGGGAAGCAGTTAGAAAGGAAGGCAGCAGGGGACCCTCTGATCGCATCAGGAGAGAGTCGTTCTTGCAGCCCCAGGGAAGCCCCAGGCTTGGCCTGCTGGAGCTTGTTCAGACCGGGTCAGAATTCAGTTCCTCGGAAAGAATGACTCAGCATGAGCCACTGGACCCTCATCTTTCTTCAGAAGAAGCCCCTTCTTCCTCCCAGAAGAATGAAGGCTGAGGAGGCCCTTAAATGCCCATTGCTGCACAGTGAGAAGGGCGGATGGGATTCTCCGAAGAGAGAGAGAGAGAGAGAGAGAGAGTGTGTGTGTGTGTGTGTGTGTGTGTGTGTGTGTGTGTGTGTGTGTGTGTGTGTGTGTGTTGAGAGGATAAATCACTCCTCGACCAGCAGAAAGCCTGGCAGCATGATGCCTGCAACGTGTTCCTCCCCACTAGCCCCTCCTTTGCAAGGCTGTAAAATGAAGAGTAAATCCAGACCCCGCCCTATGGAGAGGGTCCAGGGCGCTGACCTTGTAAAGATGACCTGAGGCCAGCTATTTACAGTTCAATTCTGGTTTTCCAACTGTTGTTTATAAATAAGTTCCCCTACAAAAAGGGATAAATAGTGGTGGAAGGAGTCTTGCCTGGGGCAGGAGTGGACATACAATACAACACACAGATGATGTATGATAGAATGGTGCACCTGAAATCTATGTAATTTTATTAACCGATGACACCCCAATAAATTCAAAATAAACAAAAATAAACTCCCCTTCCATTGAACTTTCATCAACAAGAGCGTGTGTGTACAGTGCCGAATGTTTTCAATGTTAAATACCCAGCCCAGCTGCACCATGAATACACCCACACTTGCTAGACAACTGCGAGGTCACTGGGAAAACCTGGTGCCCAATAAACACCTCTCTCTTCTAGAAACAGCTGATGCCCCGTGAGCGGTATATACCTGATTTGGGAAGCAGAGGGAGAAAGCAAAAAAAGGATGAAAAAATATAAATTTCATGGACACGGACTAGAGTGTGGTCATTGCAGGGGGTGATGGGAGGGAAGAGGAGGAGGGGATGGGGGGTAGATGGTGAAGGGCTGAGACTTGACTTGGAGGGGGTGAGCACACAGTACAGTGTAGAGAAACATGTTGTACAATCAGGCTCCTGTAACCTATGTGATTATGTTAACCAGTGTCACCTCAATAAAATTCCATTAAAGAAAGAAATGGGGTGACTAATATTCTCTTAGGGTTATTAAATTACGTGAACTGTATGTTTTTACTTCCTATTTGAAATATTTACTTCCTAATTAAATATCTGCCGAAGCCCGCTTGTTAGTCAAAACTGATGATAGTTTAGACTGAACATTTAGGTCATTTATCTTAGGATTTGGGCTAGAGGTTCCTAAACTCGATAACTGCATCGGGCAATGGCCAGCATTAACACTCCCTGGGAATTCGGAAAGGTTAGGTGTTGGTTTCAACACCTCCCACGAATCAGCTCGTTAAAGCTCCCGCCCCTCCTGTGAAGCAGGTGTCACGTGGCAAACTGGGAGGAGCAGAGAGGCCCAGGAAAGGGAGGGATGTGAGCCTACGTGAATCAGAGCCTGAAGTCTTAACTATTGAACGACATGGGTTTCAGCTTCATGGTCTAACCATGTCTTTAGATCGGGGTTCTCTGCCTTTGTGCACAGGGACCTTTTGGCATCCTGCTGTCTAATGAAGGCAACAGGCCCCTCTTAGAGCACTGTTTGTAAATGTCTTAAATGCAGTACCTAGAATTACAGAGAGAATAAATCCCATTGAAAACAGTTATTTAAATAGTTTTAAGACTAATATATATATATATATATATATATATATATATATATATATATATATATATATATAGTTTTAAGACTAAATTTATGACATGGTGATGTGTTTAGTTCCCTGTTGCCCATTAAATGACAATAGCTGGTGTGAGGTCTAATAACTCCTATCCTTAATAAGAAGTGAAGAATTGTACAATAATACAAAAATATTTTATTGTTTTTGTTTGTTTGTTTGTTTGTTATCGATGTCCCGGGAATTGCTGACATCATTGTGGTGTAAAGTCTAGATTCTTAATTGAGGAAAGTGTTAGATTTCAGATTTACAATACTGGAAATAAAGATGTAACATTTTTCCATCCGAGTTCCTAGACACTTTGATTCTATTCTGTTTCTCTTAAAAAGATCCTCAAGACAGTAAGTAGTCTCACCTTTGAATCTGTTCATTGTTCACAAATGATGAAACTCTCATTGACATGATATTCTGATACAGATGCAGCTTTTATCCTTAAATCTCACTTGGTAGTTTTAGCTCTACATAGTTGAAACTTGCAAAGTTGATATGTTTAAAATACATTTGGAGGGTTTATTTCCTCTCTGTGACTGTTAAGGGCTTAACGATTTTCTGTTTAGTCTTCATCAAAAATATTTAAAACTGTTACCATATTGCTTGGTGTTCATTACTTAGTGAATAAATGAGATATAAATCAAAACCAACCTTCTGTTTTGGCTTGATTGTACATTTCTCCATTTCTCAGACAGTATAATTACACAAGTTTGTTCCGTTTGCTAACATTCTCTGTCTTTACCCTATAAAACCACTAGATGGCACTGATTGTTCGATAGTCCCCTTTCTGCCTGAAGTTCCTCCCCCCACCCCACCCTACCACCCCCACCCCAAAATTGATTTTGAAATGAGAAAGATTATCTGGCAACTTTATCCACAAACACTAAGAGTTTGACATCTCTTTCTGAAATGAATTATAGCTTTTCTTTATTCCGTTTGTATTTTATCTTTTAAAGACCATTATTACATCATTCTGTTCTTCCTTTGATTCTCCCGAGGCTTTTTCAAGTCCATTAGAACTTCAGCAATTCAAGATGTGTCACACCAATTAGAACTACCTTCTCTAAAACCTCCTGTGCTTTTCCTGCAGAAGCATAAGCCATGGGAAGCCTTGCTTCCTCTGGATTGCTGGCCACAGGGGCATTTTTAGGGCCGTAAAACAATTCTGTGCAATGCCTTCCTGTCAGAGGAGCTGAGATACTCGTCCTGCTTGCTTCAGAGAAATCACATTTGCGGGGCCAGTGCATCAGTTGTGGGTCATAAACAGGACAAGGGCTGCACTCAATAAAAGATTGGACCCGCATGCTCTTCAGTGATACGGGATTTGTGAGAAGTATTTTTAAAGGAGTCATAAAATGTAACTGTGGTTTAAAGCTGTCTCTTGAAATAAGCACGTGCATCACATTAGCAACTGAAGTAACATACCAGCAGAAAGCACCGTCAAGATAGATCTCTAGTAATACTGAGTCCTGAGTGCTATTAACTTCTCATGACTTTGCATATTTCATGTGAGATTATCCATGAGTGCCAGCTATAGTACTTATCACTTGGATCAAGAGGAAGAAACCCGACTGGTTATCACTGAGGAGATGGTACCCCATCCTCTCAGCCTCTGATAGGAACCACTATTGGAGCCATGATTGACAGCCCAGCCCTACAACTAAGTATATGGAATCTGATGGTTCGTCCTAAATATTTATAACTCCATTTACCCTCCAAACCCAAACTTGTGTTTAGCTTCCCCCAATCTAAAATTTCATCCCAGAAGATATCAACCTTCAAAATGTTTATTAGATCTCCAACAGTCAAGATTGTCACGAACACAAAAATGTGGATTTATTTTTCCGAAAGAGAAAATAAGCTTACAAAGCTCAGAAGTCTATTCTTAATGTTTGATTCCATACCACTGCTCTGGGACAAATACTTAGGGGTATATTGGCAGAAAGGGTCATTTGAGGAAGTGAGGGCTGGGATTAGCCAAAAGTCAAAAATGTTTCACGGAATAAAATGAGGCTAGACTATAATAGGGGTTTGTCTCCTCTAGGGTTGCGCGCGCACGTGTGTGTGTGCGTGTGTCCGCATGTGCGTGTGTGTGTGTGTGTGTAGCTGTGTTTATCTGTTTACTTGAGAAGAACTACTTTCCCATGGCATTTGAAAAATACTTGGCTGCCACGTCCAATATTCCCAGACAGCATGCCAGGCCCTTCAAAGCACCAATTTTCTGCATTTCACCATTGGTTACAGGTGGTGACCCCTGGGTTCTCCAGAATCACCCTATGGGTTACGAAGGAGACCTTTTCCTCCTGGGCAGAGAGGGCAGGAGGTGACCAGTCTCAGAATGAATTCGGTGCCTTAGTCACAGTGGTTCTTTGAAATATTTCGGGAGCAGTTTCTCTTATAGCAAGAAGAAAGCAAGGAAACAACTCAGTCCCTAGAAGCAGAATATTTGGGAAACAATGATGCCTTCCAGTTCTGATTTGTACTCTTCACCCCCCCCCAAAAAAAAATTATTACCTTTATGTCTGGATATGAAAGGAGCACTTTTAAAGGTTCATTTCGTTAAGCACTTGTTAAGCATTTGTTTTGTCTTCAGTTGGCCACACTCTTTTCTCAGATTGCTCTACAAATTACTTGAGTTATTGTCTTTCTTCCAAAGAAAAGGAGGTAGCAAGTAGTATAGCAAATATTATAATAATAATGGGAATGAAACGATAGACCAACACTGAGTCTTGAAAGAATCTACTTGCTTTCCAACAAAACGGTTAGGATATGGTCATAAAGATTCTGTGTGTGTGTGTGTGTGTGTGTATGTGTGAGTGTGTGTGAGTGTGTATGTGTGAGTGTGTGTGAGTGTGTGTGAGTGTGTGTGTGAGTGAGTGTGTGTGTGTGTGAGTGTGTGAGTGTGTGTGTGAGTGTGTGAGTGTGTGTGTGTGTTTATATATGCCACATAAGAATTCTTTTATCATTCAAGAAGTTTGTTTCTTCGAGAAACCAGCTTTGTTAGAGGTGGACCCACCTTTGCCAGCATTTTTGGCCATACCCTCCATCCTTCTTTTCTCTGGGTGTTTCTGTCCGCCCCGCTGGCGTGATCGGACTACAGCTCGGTCGGCAGCCCTCCGGACTGTCCGCAGTCTTGAACTCAGCACTCTGCAACGTATGCCATGATGTCTCCGCTGTCAGCTTCAGCCAGACAGCCCGTCTGCCAGTCACCTCGGCGTGTACCGGGTGGGGAGCCTGGACTATATTTCAGGAAAAACAGATTGATTTGTTCAGGTGTGAGCAGCAATTTCTTAACTGCAAAGCATTCCAGTTCAACAAGATGTTCCAGGAAAATATAATTTTGGAACCAGTCGGTTCAGCCCTAGGTAGGAGAGGCTGCTTAATTAGTCTCAGGTGGTCAAAGCAGAAACAGCAGAGCAGGCAGGGTCTTAGCCTCAACAGCACCCTAGGCCCGGTGGGCGGACCCAGGGCCCTTCTGCAAGCTAAGGTCCGGAAAGCAAGGGAAGGAATTGGGCCCGGTCTCCTCCAAGGCGGAAAGCACTGGAATGGACCAGGGCCCAGCCATGGCATGGGCAGAGGGCGAGGGAGGCATCGCCAGCCCGAATCCCTTTCGGCTCAGATTCCCTAAGATCTTATCAGCCTGGTCTCTGCAGCCTGCATTCCTGCCTCTCTCCTGCCATTCCTCATTACTTTATCTCCCCCTTGAAAAGGTTTCCTTGTTCAATAAGCTGCAGCGTTTCTGCTAACGAATCCTGTCCAAATGTTTGAACTCGAAGACGAGCATGTCCTGCATCTGCCTTCTCCCCCGTGTCGCCTCACGTCAAGCAGAAGGTTATGGGAGAGAGACTCCACTGGGAAACACGAATTCTTCATGATTTTCCAAAATCTTAGTTAAATTCCAAAGATCTCACTGAGCCGCATGCTATTAAAAAGCCATTCCCTGCCAGCGGGGTAACTGGAGTGCTCCCTACACTTAGTAAAGGGCCGAGGGCTGTGGAGCAGTGCAGAACGGGATCTGGTGCTCTGACCCAAAGACCAACACATGCCCGTCGACCTCGGGACGAAACCTGGTGGACGTAGGCGCCGCTCTGCAACTTGCCAGGTTTGCTAAGACCACTTCACACAAAGAGCATGAGAAAACACAGTTTTGGAAAGGGTGAACCTCAAACTGTCAAACAATTTCAAAATCCCTGGTTCCTGGCCAGGATTTCTCATCGAGCTAAATCATAACTGAGGTTTCATGGGGACCAGAGCTCAATCCAAACAGTAAATACATCACAAATGACAATCCGTCAGTCTGAGCTGGTGTCTACACGCACAAGCGAGTTTGGCTCTTTGATGCGTAGGAAAATCACTTTAGTTCTGAGAACAAATTAAATTCACAAGGGCCTTTTCCTCCCTGCATATTGCCAAACTGGCTCAACTGATTACCCTCCCCCTGCCCTCGGTATAAGAGAAATAAGCGTGTGCATATTCAAAACACAAAGGGAGAAGCAATAATGCTTAAAGAATTTGGAGAGGGCTAAACCTGAGCTGGAAGCAGTTGCTATGAGAATGCCGAAGAGTGAGAACCAGGGAAGAAATGTGATCAGTGCCCTTGGCCATGACATAGCAACTGTATCCTTCTTCCCCTCCTCCTCCTCCTCCTCCTCTTCCTCCTTCTTCTTCCGTCGTTCTTTCTTTCTTTCTTTCTTTCTTTCTTTCTTTCTTTCTTTCTTTCTTTCTTCTTCTTCTTATTCTTATTCTTCTTCATTAAGTGAGAGGTGGGGAGATGGGGAGGTGGGGAGGCAGGGAGATAGACTCCCACATGCACCCCAACTGTCACAAATGACAACCCAGTAAGCCCCCTACAGGGAGATACTCTGCCCATCTGGGGTTGCAACTGAGCCATTCAGCAGCTGAGGGGAGGTCATGGAGCAATCTTTAGTGCCCGGGGCCAACTGCTCAAACCATGCAAGCCATGGCTATGAGAGGAGAACAGAGAGAGAGAGAGAGAAGGGGGAGAGGTGGAGAAGCAGATGGTTGCTTTTCTTGTGTGCCCTGACTGGGAATTGAACCTGGGACTTCTACATGCCGGGCCAATGCTCTACTGCTGAGCCAACCGACCAGAGCCAATTGTACTCTTCTTGTTGTTCTCCTCATCTTCAAAACTGATTCACAGTGGTTCTTATTTACTCACAGAGGTATTTTAAATAATAAAATCACACACTAGACCCCATGAATAAAAAGAGCTTGATGGTACTAGATTTTACTTTTGTTACTGTTGTCATATCAAGATATTTTTAAACATAGTATAGGTCCTATTCTTTATTAGATGTGCAACTCCTAAGGAAAGAGTGCATTAAATTTGTTTTAAAAATTTAAAAAGATAAAATAGCCAATTTAGCTAATGGAAACTTCAAAGTAGTTTTTAAAGCAAAGTACACATATTCACCAATTCAAAAAAATACTACAATTCAGTTTTAATGGGAGAACAATGGAACTGATAGTTCCACATGTTATTGGGGACCCTGTAATTAGCTTCAGCCATTTGGGAAAGGTATTTGGAACTATATCTATTCAAAGTTCCTAACAAAATAACCTAAAATATAAAAGAGGCTTTAAGTGAAAGATGTCCAACAAAAAACAACTTACTATAATAGAAAAACTGGAGGCAATTTTAATATCTCCTACCAGTATGACTGAGCAAATTATAACACAAACTTAGAATCTGCATTATACAGTCAAAATCATGCTTATTTTCCAAAAAGAAATGGAGAAAAATGATTATAATATAATATGGATCTCCAAAGCAGAATCCAGATTAAAGAATGCAAAATGGCATGTACAATATTACCTTAACCCTGCAAAAAGATTAATACAAATATAGACAAAATAGAATATGGAAAAATAGTAGTTGCTGTGTTAAAAGAATGGGATACTTTGACATTTTTTAAATTTTATTGAATGTATTGAGGTGACATTGGTTAATAATATTATATAGGTTTCAAGTGTACAATTCTATAATACATTATTTGTATATTGCACTGTTCACCACCCAAAGTCACACAAATATTAACGCAAAATAGATCAAAGAGCTAAATATAAGGTGTGAAAGAATAAAAAGCATAGAAGAAAACATAGGTACTATATTTATGGACCTTTGTTTTAGAGAAGGTTTTATGAATTTGACCTCACAGGCAAGGGACATAAAAGCAAAAATAAACAATTGAAAGTATAGCAAACTGAAAAGCTTCTGCACTGCAAAAATAAATAAATAAGTAAGTAAATAAACCATCAACAAAACAAAAAGGCAACCTTCACCTCAGAAAAAAAGAGTTGAACTCCCAAATTAAAGAAAGACGGAACAAAGAAGATATTGAAATTCAGAAATAAATGAGAAGTCATTGCCTTATCAGAAAAATGTTAAAATCAAAAACAACATATCTCCGTTAGGAACCAGCTGCAAAAACACAAGTCCAACCTCAAGACCATGGGTTTATTCAGGTAAAGTTGCTGACGGATTTGTACAGAAGCACTGGGCACTGGTTTTTGTTACTCAACTTGAAAACCACCTCCAGGTTGTAGGGAAATGGGAAAGGGACAGCGAAGGCTTCTGAAGGAAGGTTTGAAAAGTTAAATATGTTTCGTCTGGGGGAAAAAAATGCTTGAGGGGTGATCTCATTTCAGTGTTTGGGTACCTGCAGCAACTATTCCAAAGCCAAGGATGTGACCTGTCCTCTTCACTCAGGAGCAGTAAGGAACGGCAGAAGGAAAGGGTTACTTTAGAAAGGCTTCCTCTCAAAGGTAATTAGATGTTTATTCCAGTTTCAGTCTGAATGACAGGGTTACAGTCCCCTCCCCATCTGTAATCTGGGGAGAGTAATGCCTGCCACATACGTTTTAATGGACATAACATCTGTAAAATACTTTCAGCTCTTCAGATGAAAGATGCCATGGGAACGCCAAGAATTATTGTTATTGTTTTTGTCTCCTGCCTTCCCCATGGGCCTGAGTTCTCCTGCAACATTTTCTGGACCCCTCCAGCCAGCCCACTACTCTGGGGCATGTCATCCCTGTGATATTTTAAATCCTTCACGTGGTTCTGATCGACCCAGAACAAGAGCAGCTGAAGCATTAATTGTTTATCCTGGAGGAAGTAAAAGTAGTCACAACACGCCTCTAGGGCTCAGGGGTCAGAGCTTTTCCTAGCACCCGCTCCCGGCCTCAGAGCGGTGCCATGTTTGATGGGTCTGTTGCCTTTGAACACCATCTGATGGCAGAGCTTCGAATATATGTCCTCCTTCCTTTTGTCAGAGTTCATTCAGATTGAGCTAACATCGATGAAGTCCCTGCTCGGTGTGCCAGGCACTGTGTGCCGGCCTTAGACACACATTATTTCATTTCTTAAAAAAATAACTTCTTGTCCCTATAAAATATCAATCCATGCATATGATTTAAACATTGGAAAATGAGGGAAAGCTTCATAAATAAATAAAAATGATAACCTATAATCCTAATACTTAGAAAAGCAATTACTATTGCTGTTCTGGTATACATCTTCTCAGTTGTGACTGTTATTTTTCCCCATGAGTGTGTATGTATAGACATGCACGTCTGTCTCTTTACCCCCGTAAGGTTATATCATAAACATTTTCCCAGATTATTAAATTGTCTTGATAAACACAGTTGGTCAGTGTGATGTAATATTCTCTCCTATGGAGAGGCCATAAGTGTTTATGCTTTGTCTCTCCTAATTTTTACAATATCTGCAAATTCAGATGTATTCAAGAATCAGTGGATTATAACTATATTTATATTTGATTTTTCACAATATGGTTGGTCTTCAAAATAACCCTGTATGATAAAAGGAGCAGCTAGCCTTCGCATTTTCTAGTGAAGGCGGTAGACCCAGAGGGATGAAGTCTCTGGCCCAGGTTCACACCCCCACAAAACTGAAGAACAGAATCCAGGCCTAATGATGAACTTCTCCTTCCAGGTCTCCCCTCGGGCATCTGGTTTACCCTCAGTGAAATCACCACATGGTGAACTCCTAGATTATTTTATTGGTTTCTACACAGGTTGTCCTTTTCAAATTGCACTGACAGAGTGGAGATAAAATAAAATAAAAAGACCCTAAAATAAGAGAAGGTATAAAATTGGTAAGGTTTTCCAAAGAGATGCCCTCTCTTTCATTTCTAAATGCTCACATTCACAAAATACATTTATTGCCTTTTCCAAAGCACTTTTGTATGCTTATTATTTCTTATCCTATTTACACATTAACCTTCAGTCAGGCAGCCCAAGAAAGGTGGTCTCACATTTACTGAGGGTAAAACTGGGGCTCAGAAAGAGCCACTGACTTACATAGGCCACGTAAGTGATGTTGAAACTCGACCTTGTGACCCCTTGTCAGCTGCCTCCTACTATAATCATGACTTACATTTATTTCTCACTTTCCAGTATTTTGATGACTACTAATATATTTTATCTATTTTTTATTCCCCCTCTAACAATTTTGTGACTCTTGTGTTTAGAAATATCTTCATCCCATTTCTTCTCCAAAATTTTTTCCAAGTTCCTAGCTACCCCACTGTTGATTTAAGTAGAAAAATACTTTTCCTTACTGAATAGTCTGAAGAATTTCATGAAAAGGTCTATCAAAATAACAAATAAATGCTCAGCTCTTTCTATGTGCCAGATACTGTGGCAAAGCTTGGTATATATTACTTTATTTAATGCACCTAATAGCTCTCAGAGGCAGATTCCGTTATTCCGCATTTCGTTTTACAGACGAAACTGATGAAGCTTAAAATGATAGTCAATCTGACCTAGCTATAAGCTATCATGCTTTGCTTCCTATAGCATATTCACTCTTAAAGTAGATTTCTCTTACTTATCCTTACATAAAAAGTAAATAAGTCCTGGCAGGTTGGCTCAGTGGTAGAGCATGGGCCTGGCATATGGAAGTCTCGGGTTTGATGGGCTTGATTTTTTTCAGGGCACAACCCTTCTCCTTCCTCTTCTATCTTTCTCTTTCTTCCCGTCCTGCAGTCATGGCTCGATTGGTTTGAGGGCATCAGCCCCAGGCACTGAGTATGGCTCTGTGGACCCTCCATCTATGGCACTAAATATAGTTTGTTTGCAAGTGTGGCCCCAGATGGGTAGAGCATCAGCCCCAGACAAGGGTTGCCAGGTGGATACTGGTCGGGGCACATGTGGGAGTCTATCTCTCTATGTCCTCTCTTCTCACTTGGAAAAAGAAGGAAATAAAAATAATATTTCCCTCACCACTACTGCCATCACCATTTTTAAAAGACAAATGAAGCAAGACTAGGTTCATAACCGAGTCTTTACTAATAGAACTCTATTATAAGGACACACAATTAGTGGTTTACTTTTTGCAAACCAAAGGAGTAGGTAATTTAAAAAAATGTATCACCCAACTGAAATTTCATCAAGAAGCAGGCAAACAATAGGTAAATCCAAATTTTTGTCCTTTGGCAAACTCTCAGTTATAGCACACACACAATTTCTTCCTGCCCCACCTCACCCCTGCCTCCCAGTTTCAATTGCTGTAACTATACTGTTGATAGATACACATTCTCATAGTTTATTTTAGATCAGTTCATAAATCACTGATAAAAAACAGAAGTAGCTGGGATGTGTCTAAAAATGGATAGTTGAGGAATACAAAAATGTAAGTCATATTCTACAATCAAAAATATTTGTATACTTCACAAATCAATATGCTTTAGTTCCTGGGTTCTGATGCAACAACTGGTATGAAACTTTAGCAGTTCTTATTTTAGTTAAACAAGACTATATAAACAAAAACAACTGGAAGAATTAGAAGAATTGCAAAACAAAAAAAAATGAGGTCATAAGGTAATTACATGTTATTTCAATTCCATCTTTTCAAGGGGAATTAACCTTCACACCTTCTTTTCTTTTCCAGGCTAATGCTGACTCATGCTGATTTGACTTCTGAAGTCCATGGACCTGAGTGATATGAAACTTCCTTCCTACTATTTTTCTGATCTGGACTTTGCTCTATTCCAGTCAGTCCTGGGCATCAAGTATTAACTCCTCTCCTGGTTCTTAATCTCTTCTTGCCAAGCCATCCTTTTAGTTGTCTGTAGAATCACCTCCCCCAAACATAAAATTGATCCTGTCACATCCCAGGATCAAAACCTCCAAGGAATCCCCCATTTTTAAAGCCTGGCAGCCAGATGTCACTTCTATAGGTTTCTGGCCAATTTTTTTTCTCCCAACAGATTCTCTCTCACCATACCCTGTCTCCCCACATCTCTTCATCTACATGAACTCCACTTTCTAGTCTACAAAAGGTATAAGGAGAAGAGAGGGAAGAGGGCCAACATTTACTGAGCTTCTCGCATACACTAAAGTCCCGACTGGCCATCCTGTATCAGTGGGCTTTGAGGTAGGGTGACTGAAATAAGAACCCCACCTTCAGGGTAGAGCTACTAGAGGCTGCAGATAAGGAGCAGCTCAGCCTTGTGACTACCAGTGATAGATGGAAGGACTGATGGTAGGAGGGAGAAGCCATGTGACTGGCAACAGCAACAGTAGAGCTCACAGAAGCAACTGTTGAACAGAGGCTGCGTGGTGCACACTGTGTTGTCATTTTGTGGCATCCTCACTTTTATCTCATCCAGGACTGAAAATCACTGTCCTCAATTTGCTTGCCCCAGGGTACATCTTAATCACTTCACAAAATCTTCACTTTGTTGAGGTTTAACTCATTTTCCCTTTCCATATTCTTCACCTTTCTACTGATGGTCACAGGGCATCTTCCTTTGGTTGATTGGGACATTGAGGTTCAAGTCTGGCTCTCAGTCTTGTGCCTCCACCATGGATCTCAGCATCCATGCTGACGATCTATCTGACATCCCCTGCTCCAGATCTGCCGGCTGTTGTATTTCCAGCAATCTTTCCCACTCCTATAGCCAGCCACAAGACTGTCATTATCCCAACTGCTTCACTCCTGGCATTTTTAACTACAATACACCAACCCTTGGCCACACTCGCTTTAAGTGCTCCAACATCTCTGTCCTTCCCTTCCATTTTATACCTTCGCACATTCACGGGGACAGACTTTCTCATCCAGCTCAGATCCACAGATCCTCTTTTAGGACCACTTTCTTCTCAGTCCACTCACTCTTCTCTGAAACCAGGTGTTCATATCTCCAGCCTCATGGAGAGAAAAAGAAAAATATGGCTGTTGGACAAGACTGTAAAAGGGCTGAGATTTTACCCTACTTGCAAGCTAATGTGCTAGTCTGTCTCAGCCCCAAAGACGTTGGGAAAAGACACAAGACGCCTGGGTCAGGGACAAAGAAAAGTTCTTACTCACAGAAATAACTAACCAGAATATCAACATTTGTTTGGGTTCCTGAGTACCAATTCCCACAAAGTGACACAAAATGTAATTTTACAGGCTTGTCCAATGATTTTAACTTGCAGCCTGGTTTAACAACCTCTGATTTAGAGGCTTGATTTTATTCAGTAAAACCTAGCTGAATCCATTATTTATCCTTACACCACCAATGCTAAACTGTGTTCCTGACAGCAAGCTAGTTCTCAAATAAATAATCATACCTAGCCTGACCAGGCAGTGGTTCAGTGGATAGAGCATCAGACTGGGATGCAGAGGACCCAGGTTCGAGACCCCGAGCTCGCCAGCCAGCTTGAGTGCGAGCCCATCTGACTTGAGCAAAAGCTCGCCAGCTTGGACCCAAGGTCGCTGGCTCCAGGAAGGGGTTGCTCGGTCTGCTGAAGGCCCGTAGTCAAGGCACATATGAGAAAGCAATCAATGAACAACTATGGTGTCGCAACAGCAACGAAAAACTAATGATTGATGCTTCTCATCTCTCTCTGTTCCTGTCTGTCCCTGTCTATCCCTCTCTCTGACTCTCTTTCCCTGTAAAAACTAATATAATCATAATCATACCTAATATTATTGAATAATTATTATATATGCATATTATCCATTTTACTGGTTAATCCTCCAAAGAGTTATTTGAGTTAAGTATTAGTGTCATTGTCCTACTTTTATATTTAAAGGAATGAGACACAAAGGGTTTTAGTAACTTGTCCAAAGTCAGGGAATTGAAGCTTGGGCTCCAGTGCACACACCTGATCCATTACACTACAGGTCTGGGCAAGACTTGAAAGAAAGAAAGAAAGAAAGAAAGAAAGAAAGAAAGAAAGAAAGAAAGAAAGAAAGAAAGAAGAAAGAAAGAGAGAGAGAGAGAAAGGAAGAGGAAGGAAGGAAGGAAGGAAGGAAGGAAGGAAGGAAGGAAGGAAGGAAGGAAGGAAGGAAGAGAGAATTGTCTAGTTTCCTTGGACAAATGATTACTTTGTTGTATTAAATAAACTCACAAAAAAGCATATGATGCCTCTTTGTCCTCCTTGATTGTTAAACCTGGAAAGACCTTGGCCTACTTCATCTTTTCTTTTTCACAAATAAGAAAGTTAATGTAAGCAACGACATGAAACAAAATGACATGCCCACATTACAGAGCTAATTAGTGGCAGAGCTGGGACTAGAATAGCAGGGCTCCAAGTGTCACACACAGATGAGAATTCGGTAAATACTTTGATGCTGATGAAGTGTTGGAACACAAAAATAGCTTTTCTGTTTTCTCTGAAAAGAAATTATTCCAATTTAACTTGAAAACACAGGCTGGAGTTCAAAGAAAAGAAGACATTTTCAGTGAGAATGACTTTGTTTCTTCTTGCCTTCAGAGGTGGTCAGTGTGTGAAGGAAAGACCTAGGGTAACAGCTCTAAGAGATAGTGACATCATTGGCTTCTGGTGGTCAATCCCTTTGGTCTGAAGAGCAAGACATAAAGAGAAGTCAAGGGGAGCAGAATTCAGCCATCATCACCTACCCTAGGATGCTCACAGTGGGAGCGGGATATCTCCTGCTTTCATGTATTCAAATCTGAAACATGTGTGGCTCAGATTTACGTACGGTGTTCAAGAGCATCACAGGGCAGGGGCCACTTTTGGAGACAACATTTTAAAAATAAAAACCTATGTTGACTTTGTATGTTGGCTGTCTGCCATTTGTTTTTTCATGTGCCCCTCCTCTGTTACTTAGATGTACCTGTGGCATGAAGGGCAGATTTTATTTCACGAAAGAACTTGACTAAAATTGCACTTTCTCTTTCTCCCATTCAGTCCCTGAACACATATTGTCTTGAGCACTCGATATGTCAAGGCCTGTGTTAGAGGGAGGTCATGCAAATGAGGAACAAGGATACGGTCTCTATCTTATCTTCAGGTTACAGTCAGAGAGATGGCACGAATCAAACACACTTATGATTATATTATTGTATATTATACTGAATATTATAAAAGGAAAAAAGGGAGAATAAGAGAGTTTAATAGAGAAAATCTAATATAAATTGAAACCTAGGAAGAGGCCCTCTGACATTTAACCTGACCTCAACACTGATGATCTTTGCAGAGCAAATATAATAGAATGATGTGGACACAAATGTTTAAGAGACTATTTACAAAGTCAAACTAGGTTGTCAATAAATCATAGGTAATCACAAAAATTAAGAGGTAATTGAAAAATGAAGAAGACATAAGGAGTAAGGTGTCAGTGGAGTATAAGAATGGCTCATAGGACATCAGATTGTTTTGGTTAAAACACTTAGACATTGGGTTTGTTTGGAGGAGATCAGTCAACCTATATCTATTGTGTCAAGCCCTGTGCTTGGTATTCAAGAGTGGACTAAAAGGGTCTAGTCCTCTGAATTTCACCGAGGGTCTGAGTTACCTGTCCAGGTCTCATGAAGGCCTTTTCAGGGCAACAGCTACCCAAGGAAGTCTCCATTTTATGGCAGGCCCAGACCACTCCTGGGGAAACTGGTGGAAACTAATGTGGATGCCAATTCTGTATAAACCCAGTAGTACCCGTGTAATTTCATCACATTATTTGCCATAGGAAAATAATAACAAACAGTTCCCTATGAAGGCTGATTTGCAATACTAGGAAAGCATGTAACCTGAAATATTAAAATGCAATTATTAAATAACTAAGTTCATTCAGCCACAGACATTAATTGATGTCACTACTCCAAAGCATACAACATGATTAAATTGACCATGGCAGGCTAGAGTGGTATTTTCAAATGTCTTCACGAGGGATTTTGTAAAGACAGAACAAACGGTTATTGTGGTGGACAAGTAATAATTAGTCTCTCTTGGAACCCTACGTTTTTCAAAAAACAGAATTTGCCTTCTTTGATGGAACTACTTCGTTCTGTTCTTTTATTCTTATTCTCCCACTCTGATAATTAGGTTCAAAGAACCTGCCATCTTCTTTTATGACTCCCCTCCCTGGACACAGAAACTGTCTCTACAGTGGGCCTGTGCCTTAATCTGAGTCAAGTTTAGTTCTTTACCACCCAGGTTACAGTCATGGTCATGTGTCCAGAAATTGGGCAGGTAACCCAAAACAAGGCTGTCTAGTGGTCTTGAGATTTTTCAGCTGCTACTAAAAGTCCCTTCTTTGTGGATGGCAATGCTAGTGAGATATTATTTCAGGAGCTGTTGATAGCTGTCACAAGTCTAGCTTCACAGAGAAAGCTGGTCTACAAAGAGAAATGAAAAATGAGACATGGGGTTCCAAAAGCATTCTGGGTCCAGTGCCAGCCTCTGAATTTCTTGGAGCAGCCCTGGTTCCTGTTCGCCTGAGCCTGACCCACAATCCCGTACCCCTTACACCCAACCAACATCCACTCACAAGCTCCTTGTTTTACTTGAGTTGCGGTTGCATTTCTGTCTCTGGAAATCAATGAGGTCTGGCTGCAAATATAATTTATCATTTGTGTAAATGACTGAGATAACCCCATCCAAGGTGCTCATGTGGACACAAGTAACATAGAACAGCACTCTTGCCCTTAGTAACCACACAGAGAAGAAAGAACTGGATCTCTCCCTCTCTGAATCACTCCGACACTTTTGAGAGATTCCTCTAAGAGAAAAATGAAAAGAGAACTTCAGAGCACAATGGAGAATGAGTAAAATTACATTAGAAGATGAATGGTGTGTCACACAATCAGGCAAGGGGACTTTGGATATCCAACGTGAAGGATAAGTAGAAGTTTGCCAGGCAGACTGCAATCTAGACAATTGTAAAAGGTTGAGGGTCCATCTATGGAATTTCGAGAAAACGTATCTGGCACTTACTTTTACAAACTATTTTTCTTCTTGGGGTAGGGAAGTCAGAATTTGTGTCATTGATGATAAAACCTGCATTATCATAAACACTGGCAATAGCAGCAGGCAAAAGCTGGGTCCCTTGACTATTAAAAGCTATTCTGCATACAAACGACATAATAAATCTGATCCAGTTGTAACGCAAAAGGGTTTGTCTCAAGGCACTGTGTTCTTTACCTACGGTGATAAAAATGTGAGTAACACCCCATCCCCAAGGGAACAGCAGAGCAAGTGTGCAAAGAGAGCCGTGCAAAGAATGACGCCATTCCCTCTATGTGGGGGACCCAGCTAAGATGCCTGGAAAAGACAGAACTTAAGAGGTATTAGAAATGTTGGTAGCATTTCCATAAGCAAGAATGGATTAGAACGGATATGCTCCATATATGACCTAGGGACTGTTAGGGGTCTCTAAGACCCTCTCAGTTAATCCATGAGCTAAAAATTATTTCATAAAAATACTAAGACATTATGTGCCTTTTTCTTCTTCTTCATAAGGATACAGTGGAGTTTTCTACCATACACTTAGGAACTCTGCTTAATTCAGGGTACTGATATATTTTAAATGACTATTGCTGATATTACAAAATTATGCATGGATAAAAGAACCTTCAACTGGCAAGACATCCCAATGAATTTTGACGTAATAATGTATGAAACGTTTATCAAGGTGGTTTCAATTTCCAATCACAGCAAACCAGTTGTTAAAATGGCACTTGTAATCAGGATTCTCTCTAAGGTGGGCGCCTGGGCAGCCACCTAATGTGGAAATCACAATTTATATTTCTTACTCTTTTTTAACATTCATCTGTGCAACAGCGTATTCTAAGAGCCCGCAGTAATATTCATTCCACCCATAGGGGAAAAAAAGGCAAGTGAGGACACCAATCAAGAAGCAATATGGAACTATCTTAAATAAGTTTTATTATTTTTGTGAGGTATTATTTAATATTTTTTCATTAATATTTTAAAAATCAATATAATCTAGTTTTGTGTATCTCTTTTATTGTTATTATTTAAATATTAAATGTATGAAATAATAAACTACCTTTTGGTATATCCTTTTTTATACTATACTTAAAACAGTCATTAGAGCAGGGAATTGGTTGTTATATTATTCGAATCCCACCACTGTGTAGTACTCTAGAAAAGTTATACATAACTGTCTGAAAACACTTTTGAAATAACTTTTCTTCTCCCAACTTGATGTGTGAGATCTGATTTTCTCCATATATTTCAACTAAAACAATACTCTTAGCAAATTGGGAAGTTGAATTCAGCTGTCCTTTTTCTTTCTTTCTTCTTTTCCAAGTGAGAAGAGGAGAGATAGGGAGACAAACTTCCGCATGCACCCTGACCAGGATGCACCCGGCAACCCTGTCTGGGGCCATGCTTACAACCGAGCTATTTTTAGCACCTGAGGCAGAGGCTCTATGGAGCCATCCTCATTGTCCAGGGTGATGCACTTGAAATAATTGAGCCATGGCTACAAGAGGGGAAGAGAGAGGGGGTTGGGGGAATAGATGAGAAGTAGATGGTCACTTCTTCTGTGTGTCCTGACCAGGAATTGAACCTGGGACATCCACACGCCTGGAAGACATTCTACCACTGAGCCAACTGGTCAGAGTTAGCTGTCTTTTATTAGGCCAGATGTTAAAGGGATTTATAAAAATGTAAAAAAATGTCCATCTTCTCACTCAATGTTTTTATGTTGAAAAATATGGTTATTTCACAAAAAATATATTGTGTTAACATGATGCTGAAGTCCTAGCCCCCAGGACCTGTGACAGTGACCTTATTTGAAAATCAAATCTTGCAGAGGATCAAGTTAAGCTGAAGTGACTTGGGTGGGCCCTATCCAATATGACTAATATCCTTATAAAAAGAACAAATTTAGACACAGAAACAGACCTGCATAGCAGGACAATGATGTGAAGACACAGGGGTAATGTCATCTGCAAGCCAAGGAGGACTTGAGACTCTCAGAAGTTAGGAGAGAGGTGTGAACACAGATTCTTGCTCACAGCCCTCAGAAGGGACCAATCTTGTCTACACCATGATTTCAGACTTCTAGTCTGCAGTACTGTGAAACTCTAAATTTCTATTTCTAAGCCATGTAACAACAGGAGCACCAGGAAACGAATACTACATAGAATTAGTTTACTACTTTTCATAAATTTATTTAACATCTTTTAATTTTTCAATTTATCTTCTAATATGATAAATATACTGTAGAAGATAATATGACTAAAGCACATAAGCAAAACTCTTTGAGGTCTCCACAATTTTTACAAGGGAAAAGGGATCCTGAGACCAAAATGTTGGGAGACGGTAGGATTAGGGGATTCCTAGTAGATAAATGGACAACCTAACTGAGGCAGTGGTTCCCAAATACGAGTCCCCCAACAGCTACCTTAGGGAAAAAGAAAGGCAGACCATAGGTTTATCCCCAGACCACTGAATGGGAATTTCCAGAGTTCTGTTCCAAGAAACTATATTCCTAACAAGTTCCCAGCTAATTCTAATCTGAACGTTTAGAGGCAGAAGTGTTTAGAATGAGTCAAGAAGTGCATCTAAATGCCTGGTTTGCTGGAATTGAGACACACGCGACTTAGCTCAAGTAATAAGGGGGTTCATTGCAAATATTCACGTTGCACTACGGGGGGGAATCCATCCCCTCATAGAACAGCTGTTGTACTGACTTCCCCAGCCCTGATCGAACTGGGAGATCCCAGGGTCTCCAGGAATGCCAGCACATAGAAGGGGAGGTCTCTTTACTCTCTGTGCTGCCAGTGCGACTGAGCCTACGGCTCTACAAGACTCCATACACTCCGCAGTCTGCTTCCCGCCCTCCCTCCTCCAAAAGCTTGCTTTGCCATACTGTGGCTGCACAGGGCTGTGGCTTATGAAGCCTCACATTCACCTCAAGGCAACTTTTAATTTCTGTCTTATTGCCAACTGGCAGATTCTTTTGTCTCCCTTAATTTCAGTCCCTGAAGTGGAATCTCTGATTGGCCCGGTTAGTCTCTCAGCGCCAGGTCATGCTCAGTGTTGCTAGTGAGCCCATGGCTTTGCTGCCCCAGAAGCAGATGCCCATATCTGGTTTAATAATCTGTGAGCACAGGGCCTAAGTAAACAAGGTCTAAAACAGGCCCTGCGGACAGGGCAGTTCCTCCTTAGACAGGGCTGTAGGCAAAACAGGTCCTGCAATTATCATCTTCAGAATAATTTGGGGTTGTGCTCTTATGATTCCAAGAATTTTAATTAAAAAATTTTATTGAGATTACGGATTTGACAACTCAAATGACTTTTGGACATAATCATGACCATAACTAAACTGATGAATTGGTTGAAGATAATAGTGATGCTGATGATGAGACTTAAAAATCCCAGAAATACTGTCCATGAATTTCCCTCTGCCTCTCTAATTTATCCATTATTCATTTGCTAAATAAAATAATTCTAGTTCTCGTTCTCTTCCTCTTCATTTTTCTTTGTTCTTTGTTACCCAGCCTCTGTCTTCTTCCCCTTTCTTTTTTGTTCTACCTGCCCAGTGGTTTGGGATTTTTTGTTTTTAATGAAGCTCAAGGCACTTTCTAATTCCATTAGTTTTACATTAGGGTTTGATTTGGTTCTTGGACAATTTTTAATGACTTTGCTCTTTGCTTTTAAAAAGAAGGAAAAGGCATGCACATAATAAAGTATTTATCATAAATTTAATAACCACTGGGTATTTCAATTATTCTGGTTGTCACGTTAGAACAAATTGTAATTGTTGAAATAGGACAGATAGTCTTTCTTTGTGTATTGGTACCCATGGATTTCAGCATGTGAGACAGCTTAGTTTTGTGTTTGGGTAAATTATTGGTGTGTGTATCATTATAATTTTTCCTGTGTGTTTGTATATATATGTTTGTCGTTTTCTTGGTATGTGTGTGTATCTTGCAATTGAACAAAATCACATTGTTTTCTCATGTTGAACTGTATATTTTTCATTTGTTGCTTGGAATTGAAAGAAGACAGTTTCTATTTTGACTAAATTGTTGGACTGCTCAAAAAAAAAAAAAAAAGACAAGCAGAAACATCTCCAAGATTTTTTTGAATCCATTTAGTTATATGCAACTTGTAATACATCTGATTCTTATTATATGTTTTTGTGTTTTCTCCAGTAAATCAGTTGAAACTAAGTGACTGTGACATTTGACCTACATAGTGAAGGTACAGATTTAAATTTGCATGCTTTATTGTTCTTTGTCTTTAACATGTTAATTTTCCTCTTAGGACACTTTGAAAACTTAATGCACATTTTTGGATGTATGATAGTATACAACTGTACAGAATATCAATTCTTCTTTAGGGAGTGACATTAATTCAAGTTTATTTAAATCAACTCATGTTGCCAATGCAACCAATTAACTTATTTGTAACAGAAAATATTGGCTCACAAAACTCAAAGTTAAGGAAACTAAAAAACTTAAGGAAAGATTTGATCAACGTTTCAGCTCCATTTCTCTACAGTTGGTCATCCTCTGCCTTTTCATATGCCGGCTTTGTCCTTGGGTCACCTTCCTTCCTTGTAGCAAAATGGCTTCAGTGCTCATACCATACCACCCAGAAACAAGAACTTCCCAGTGTCCAAGAAAATAATAGGTATTGGTTGACTTGACCCTAGAAAAATTATATTCAGGCTGGCTTTCTCTCTCGTGGTAGCAAAATGGCTATAATAATTATAGGTCTCAAATCCATAAACTATCCTTTAGAAGAGAGACTGCTTCTAATTTAGCAACTATTAAACAGAAAACATGAGCTTCACCCTAATGGTCACATGCCTACCTGTGAACCACATAGCAGTCAGCGAGATAGAATTCTTCTAGGTTCCAGCCCTTTAGGATTAAACCAAGAAGCTAGAGCTAGGGATCAGCCCTGCTCAATCAAACCAAATGCAACTATACAATCAGCAATGCCCTTCACAACAATGACCATCTCACTGCAAGAGGACACCACCTTCTTCCTTTTCTATTCCACATGCTCCCTTGAAATACACAGCCTTCCCAGGTGTACAGGATTATTTTTCAATCAAGCATGCATGAGTTTATTTAAGTTGAGTTGACTATAGAGAAACCTGTTGGCAAAACATCAGTAAAAATGCACATACTCCACCTTTTTTTTTAAGTCTGATAAATTTTTTGCAAACCATAAAAGAAGACAGTTCAAGACACAATTCCCTAGACATCCAATTATTTTTAATTTTTATTATGTTTTTTTAATATTTGCTTTTTACCTATGCACAGCTCAATTTTGAACTTTTGATCTGTTTTTGTGTCTAAAACGAGGGCCTTGTAAGCGTACAATAATGCTTTAAAATATTTCACAATTAGGCAGTGCTCCAGCATTCATGCTTTTAGAATCAGGCTGTTGTGATTTCTCCAAAAAGTCCAAAAACAACTGTGAATTGCTTCCTTGAGCATTCTTGCAGGTGCACGGGAAAGAGTCCAGACCAGCAGACTGGGAGGTACCAGGTTGAGGGACAAACATTTACTCTCTTAACAAAAAGGCATTCACCTGGGCGACCTGCTATCAAAAATGGGCTGGAAAATGCCTTTTTGACCTATCCAACCAGAGAAAGCATCTTCCCATGTTTTTAGTCTCCCCTTAATTTCTAGCAACTGAACAGGTTTGCTATGAGCACCAGAGAAAGAAAAATATCTGGCCCCAGCCAATTAGCTCAGTCAGTTAGAATGTCATCCAGAAACACCAAGGTCACAGGTTCAGTCAAGGCATGTAAGGGAAACAACCAACGAAAGTACAACTAAGTAGAACAACAAATGAATGCTTCTCTCTCCCTCCCTCTCTCTGTCTCTCTAAAATCAATCAATTTTTTTTAAAAAAGTCTTTAAAAAGATTTATGCATTTTACTGTAACCATGTAAAATATTTACAAGAAAATTCAAAGCTTTTAGAAAATCTTTCCCCTTAACATTATACAGAGTGAAATAAGTAAATCAGAAAAAAAAAGAAAAACTGAGAACAGCATGATTACATACATAGGTGGGACATAAAAGTGAGAATATGAGACATGGACAAGAGAGTGGTGGTTATGGGATGGGGGGAGGGAGGGAAGAGTGGGATAGGGAGGAGGGGAGGGACACAGGGAAAACCAGATAGAAGGTGACAGAGGACAATTTGACTTTTGGTGATAGGTATGCAACACAATTGAATGATAAGATAACCTGGAGATGTTTTCATTGTACATATGTACCCTGATTTATTGGTGTCACCTCATTAGAATTAATAATAATAAAATATATATATATTAAAAAAAAGAAAATCTTTCCCCTTGTACCTATCTGCATAATTGTAAAAAAAAAAAAAAATTAAAACATTTGAAAAACAAGTAAAATTTTGAATGTATTGCAATTCTATTTCCAAAATGGTTCCAAGTTCATATAAGTTACACTTTTTAAGCCAAATTAAACTTTCATAGAAAAAAGTCTTTTCTAGAAAACTTCTTTAGCTGACATTTTTCCTTAGGAGTTAAGCAATCACAACACGCTAGGGCAGAGTATTGTATGAGAAGTTTTCTTGCCTCTAAAAACACAATATTCAAGATCAGATTCAGTACCATATGGGTGGTCATAGAGGAGTATCACAGAGCACCGGACTCAACCAATGGGCCATTCAAGGATGACTTCTGCTACCCAACCTCCTTGTCCAATGCCAGTCATCTCTCTATTCAGTTTACCATCTGCAATTCCCTACGCATCCACAACCACTGTGTTCTCTCTTCCCTTCTCCAGAGGCACACTGTGTAATATACCTTGCCATGTTTGTTTTGAAAGCTAGAAATTGTGTTTTTTTAATGTTGCATTTCCCACAAGGCATGTGTGTGGTACGATGTGTAATTGAAAGTTTTCAGCTAGCCCCTACTGTTGCACAGGTGGGTAAGAAGCCGAAACTCATTACTGGGAAACTGCAGCCCTACGGGACGTGAGTTTATGCACTTGAATGTTTCTGAAATTGAGGCTGGGTCATTATTCTCTTTTCCATTTTCAGTGGGGATGATTAAGTCAATCTATCCTGAGGACTGTTCTGTTGCTAAGTAAACTTCCCTAGGGTTGTTGTTTGTTATTTGTCTTAATTGGTTCTGAAAGGCTAGTCTAGTTGCTATTTGCAAAAAATTTCTGGAAGTTTCTTTCAACTGCAGAAACCGTTCAAAAAAAAGAAAAATTGCAAAGTAGAACATGTCATAGGTCTCTAAACTGTAAGGGAATAGGGTGACAATACCTCAGCCCCACGGTTCAGAAAAAATTGAGGGGAAAACATAGAAATCAGATACTTGGACACCAAAATATTAGCTTTACTGCTTATGAAGAAAAAGGAGAAGGAAGCAAAACCAGGTGGAGGATGTGACCCTAAATTTATAACTGAAAGTGCTGATATTTCACTGCTGAATTTAACAGGCCGTCCATTTCTTCGGTCTCTGGAGCTGGGCTAATGCAGACTTACCTACAGGCTAGAAATAGGCCAGAATTCACTGTCGCTGCAGTTTGATAAGTATAGGAAATGTAAATAAAGACAGCAGATGGACAGAGAAAGAGAGAGGGAAAGGCTCTGTCATGTTCTTTCTCCCAAACTAAGCCAGTGAGCAACAGGGCCTTCCTTCTAACCCACACCCCCCACATCCTAGAAACATGGGGCGGTGCAAAAGGAGGCTCTCCTCCTAACACCTACAAGCTCATCAACATCACAAGAGATTTTTCTTACCTTAAAGACCTAAACACAACCAAAAGGTCACCAAGGCTGGCAGTGTACTCACTCGGAGAAATTTCCAATACAACAGAATTGTGCAAAGAGGAAAAGATGTCAAGGAACAATAAAAAATAAATAAATAAAATAAAAGATAAATAAATACCAAGCAGCTGAAGAGCTCAATTCCGTGATGTTTGTTACAAAATGATTTAACCTTTCGTGGAACCTCTCGTCCCAATCACTCCCCACTTGCTCTTCAACCTCCCTGTTTCAGATAAGAGAGCTATGAACCTGACCCTGGAGAGCAGCCATGGCTCAGAAGATGCTGATGCTTCTCTCTCTCTCTCTCTCTCTGCCCCTTGTCTCTCTATCACACACACTAAGGATACAAATGTACAAATGTAGGAGGTAGGGAAGCGTAGACATGGAAACAATCAGGAGGATGGGGGGAGCAGCAGGTTCAATCAGGGAGCAGCGGCCCTTCCCTCTACTTGGGCAATTAGACTAGCCTGGCTTTGGGAAGGGTCAAGGCTGAGAAAAGTGGACTCTGGTTTCAGTAGAACAGACCAACCTTGATGACAATTAAATCTCCGAGATTAAAATCCCATTTTCCATCAACAGGAACTCAGCGAGAGAGCCATGTGGCCCTAATTTGGAATAAACGGGAAAAGTAAACCATTCTTGCATTCTGCTGTGAGCTGGAAGAACAGGCTATTCGAAAAGCACGAGGAGGCCAATGCCTATCTAAGAGCAAATCCTCATAAATGCTTGTAAGGCTTAAAAGTGTTGATAGAGAGGATAAGAGTGAAATGATAATGTGGGCTTTGGACTTCCGGTTCAAATAAGATGAAATAGTGACTATCGAAACATAAAACATTTGCCCAGACTGCATTTCTTAACTGGTTTTATTGACTTGCCTTTAAGTCCTCTAAAGAAACAATAACCTAGAAATACAATAATTTTGGCATAAAAACTATAGAATCATAGAGCTTTCAGAACTCAAAAGTTCCATTCAGAGAAGCAAACTCAAGTCTGGAGTGAAGGTATGCCTTTCCTCATTTCCCATAGGCCACTAACCCAGGGTCTTATTGGATAGCCAAGTCTACTACCTTTAGGAACAGTGTTCTTCCAGCCACATGACTTATGAGGGCCACCCACACTGCCACCCTTAGAAAGGCACACCCTCCATGAGACACCAAACCTGAAAGCCCAATTGTTTCTAAGCATGTTTTCTAGAATATCCCAGCCTGAGACCATGCACTGACCATTGTCATATGGTCAAGGAAGAAATACTTGTGAAGCGAAGTGGAATGTGCACTTGGTTAACTGGATTTTTTGGTTCACTTTTCTTCTTTTCCTGACAAATTTGTTGTGAGCTGTTGCGTTTTCTCTGATGTGGGGTACAAGGTAACGGGACTAAATTCTGAAAAGTCACATATTAAAGGCAGCTTCCAGACTTTGTTGGCCTGCCTGACATTTGCAGAAGGTCTAATAGAGTTGGAACAGGTGGACTTTATTGCAGTTTTCAGAAAAGCCACCACTAATGGGGTAGGGTGGCAAGTCTCACAGTTTTGAGTTCCATAAATAACATTAGTGTTTATGGACTCCTTGCACAAATCAGGGATTATTTCATTTTGAAACACGTAAAATTTTATGTGAATTCCATTTTTTGTGTCTTGAAACATCATTCTTAAAGCGTACATTTTCTCATCTGATATCTATAGTGGAATTTTACCTAACATTAACAACATTGTTATGATGTACTCTTTGAAACTCTCATGTTTCAGATGAGTCATAAATCAGAAGACTAGACGTTAGTAGAGCTGTCCAAACAGTTGAGTCAGGATCTAATAAGACCACATTTCTCATCTTCATTAAGTTTGATCTTTACAGCTGAAGTGATAAAAATTTAGAGTATTTCAAAATAAAAAGTGTCAGTTGTCTAGTTTTAAATAAAGATAAACTATTTTAAACTCCTAAAATGCCCTCTTAGTTCCACGGACTTAGTGCTGCACTCAACACCTTCTGGAAGAAGAAGAAGAATATGTCTACAAGAAACTAGAGAAATTAATTCATGAGAATTTTGATCACCAAAAGAGGAAGTCATCAATTTATGCAGTAGATTACCTCCCACTATTATTTCTCAGGACGAGGGTAAGCATTCTGTAAAAACAAAGATCGCCATGATAAAGTAATTTGGTATGTGTTGAGTTAAACATTAAATGAATGATTTAAACATCAAAAATATTAAATTTCATTGACAAATTTTTTAGAACCAACTATGTCTGTGTGTTGTAAATCTCCAAGCTGGTGTATAGTATGCAATTTCCAAAATTATCTAGAGATTTCATCATAGAGTTTCTTTTTATGTTTTTAAATACCTCCCCATTCATGAGCTTTAAACTTTCTTCCCAAAGATGTCATGTGACCCTCCCCTTCATTCATCTAAGAGTCTACAAAAACCACTCCCTCTTTTATTGTTTATTATTCCTTTTCCTTCTACCTGGTTTATTTTTCTTCACAGCACACAATACTACCTGACATTATGTCATCTATGTGCAGTTCGAAGTTGTCTGTATCCTCATGCGCACCCCACAAGCACAGGGGCTACACTTTATCACTGAACTCTAGTCCCTAACACACTACCTGTTACATACCTGGAAATAAATGCTTGTTGAAACACACATCAAAGAATCTTCAAGAAAAAGATGAAGCAGGTTAAAGCCCATTTTTTGACTATTTTATAAACAGTTCTATTAAAGGAGCTTCAGACTAGAGTTTCCCAGCCCCACCTCACAGATAAATCTATAATTTGTAAATTAAATATAATGCTAGTCTTTGAAGACAAACAAAATATATATATATATATATATATATATATATATATATATATATATATATATATATATATATATATAAGAAGCATAGAAGAAAAGATAGCCTGTGCTCTGGCTGATTGGCTCAGTGGTAGAGCATTGGCATGGCATGTGGAAGTCCTGGGTTCAATTCCCAGCCAGGACACACAGGAGAAGAGCCCATCTGCTTCTCTACCTTTTCCCCTCTTCTTTCTCTCTATCTTTCTCTTCTCCTCCCGCAGCCAAGGCTCCATTGGAGCAAAGTTGACCCGGGCACTGAGGATGGCTCCATGGCCTCTGTCTCAGGCGCTAGAATGACTCCGGTTGTAACAGAGCAATGCCCCAGATGGGCAGAGCATCGCCCCCTGGTGGGCATGCCTGGTGGATTCTGGTCAGGCTCATGTGGGAATCTGTCTCTCTGCCTCCCCACTTCTCACTTCAGAAAAATACAAAAAAAAAAAAAAAAGAAAGAAAGAAAAGATAACCTGTTACCTACCAGATGGATGAGATATTATAGTGATAGCATGATTGTGTTTTCAGAATAGTGTAATAGTTCAGACCAAGGGTTATGGTGTCAAAAAGATGGAGGGTCATATCTCACTGCCACCTCTTTCTGTCCAAATGACTTTGGAGATCTTACTGAACCTCTGTGCACTCCAATACCTTCATCTATTAAAAAAGGGTGATATTAATACTTACTCCTTATAATTGTTATGATGACTCAATAACATAATACATGTAAAGCATTCAGAATATAGTAAGTGCTATAAAAATGATAGTGATTATGACACTTCATATCCATCTACCAATTGCCTCCGTCAACCATGTAACAGATGCTGTTCCTGCCCTGCCCCGTACCCCCCTTGAAACACGTGAGTTCACCAGCCGGTGTGATGGACAATTTCTAGCACCGTTAACTTCCCGTCTGAAGTACCAGCATCTCTCTTCTCAGCCTGAAAGATTTCTCTGGCATTACAAAAAGTCACTCAGCTGAGATCAGGAGTTAAGCACTGAGGCAGAGGCAACCATCAACCAAGGGAGGGTGGTGGCAGGTGCATAAATTAACCAGACTTTTCATCCTGTGGCAGCACGGTTCTGAGATGCACTCCGTGCAGTTGCTCCAGTGAGAGAGGTTGACATCAAAGAGAGTGAGGAAGCCATCTGGGAAGTGGACTCAGTGGTCCCTGCTGCTGCAGCTGATGCCCAGTGAGCAGTGGCAAATGGCCGGGCAAGCCCTCTGGCAGTTCCTGCCCCACAAAATTGTGAGTAGAATAAATGACTCTTCTAAGCCACTAAGTGTTGGGTAGTTTATCACACAACAATAGCTTATGGAAATGAAGAATTTTAAAGTAATAATTAAAATGTAAAGATATGAACATTCAGAAAACGTCATCTAGGATTAGACCAACTTCAGAAAAAAAAAATTTGTAGAGACAGTTTCAGAAAGCGTGATGAAGGTCCCTTGGGGAAATAGAAACAATGAAAGCAGAATCCTATTTGAAGTCTCACTTTTTTCATTAGCTGCAGAGTAATGGAAAACAGCCACCCTGAAGATCCAATTTCCCCCAATACTTTAATTCTTTTCTTAGGCTGGAACTTTTAACAATTCATCCTTTACTACAAGTTGAAAAACTACATAATGGTGTTTTAGACTTTCTTTTTTCCTTGGCAGCAGATTTTTGAAGGTGAAGCTTTAATCACATGCTAGTCTTATAATCACTGCTGGTTTTCAGCTAAAGTATTACAAATTGGGCTTTAGTTCAACTTAAACTGCGTGGGCCAACTTCTACCCTTGGTTACTGCGGACAACTCCCATTGAAATCATTAGTAGTTGTACATGTGTAACTATGAAGATAATTTGGCCAGATGTGCGTGTGTCTCCATGTGTCTTTACACTAGGGTGGGCATCGAGGCCGGGCTGCAGAGGGGAAGCAGCTTGTGCTATTTGCAATGAGTTACCTTTCGCCATACTGCATTCATGTTAACATGATGAAAAGAAAATGTAATGTAAGGACCAGCTGCATTTCCTTTCAAAGCTTCCCGTGGCCTGGTGGTTCCTGGCAACACCGACACTAGGAGCAGTTGCTGCTCCGATCAGTCTCCACAAAGATCTTGTCTGTCTTCCTCCCTGTGCCCTCTCCTGGAAGACCCTGTTCCAGTTATAGCAATTGGAAGGTCAGCGCCTCACTGCCAGGTCTTGGTTCCAACTCTCGGACAATGATCCTTCCCGGCAAAGTGTGTGCTTTTGACCAAACAAATGTCCAATGCACATATAGTCCAATCCACTGACCAGGGTATTGCCAGAACAAGCCAGGGTTTGAGTTGCCCATGACTGCCAATGAATCATAGAGATGGATCTGAGTGGTATGAGTGTCTTTTATTCATCTTGCTAGCAAGCTGAGAAGGCAGGGGACTCCTGTCCAAAACAACTGCCTTAAGTCTCGGCTTACTGGCCTGTTTATATAGTTTTTGAGAGGTTAGTAATTTATGACAGAGCATGCAGTTAGCCCCGTAGCGGGGATGGATGCCTTCCAGGAATGGCCTTCTTACACTGGTCCAGGTCTGTCTGACATCCTTGATGTTGCGGCAGAATGGCCAGGGTCCGGAGCCTCTGGGAACTTCCTGCAAGAAAACTCCCTGCATTTCTAATGAAGTAAAGATTAAGATTTGTAAACTAAGCTTCTAGTTATCTGAAGGGCCTTAACTCCTAACAGGAAATTTTGTAACTGAGCCCTTATCAGAAATTATTATAATTTAACCCCTTACATAATCTCCTGTTGATTTCAACTAAAACTACTATGACTAAAGTCAAGTTTCTAACTTTTGGGTTCCCCTATCAAGGGAAATTTTTTTGCAAAAAGTCCTGGGCAGAGATGATGGGTGGGGCATGCACTTTGCTCATTCAACAGTCAAGAAAGTTTTTTGAGCATCTAGAACAGTGATTCTTAACCTTCAGCATGTCTCAGAATCACCTGGAGGACTGGTTAAAAGACAAAGTGCTGGCCACTCCATCTAAGAATTTCTCATTCAGTAGCTGGGGGGGGGGGGGCGCTGAGCATTTGAATACCTGCATCTTCAGATAACAACAAGACTGCTGGTCTAGGGACCACTGTTCTAGAATTTGAATGCACACAGTGTCAATTAAGATATGGTCATGAATGCACAAATCTTAGACCCCAGCAGGGAAGACAGAAAGACAAATCAATAATTGTGGTACGATTTTATAAATGTGATCACAGAGAAACATACAGGCTTCCTGGTGACACATGAGCTGATTTAGATTAAGAAGGGGGTAACAGCATATACTATTTAGTGATTAAAGAAACCAATTGTAATAAACATTGTTTGTTTTTGTCTGCCAATATCTCTTTTTCTTTCTGGAATCAAAATAACTTTTCCTTTTGGTAACTGCCTGCTCCTGGCTTCCTGTAGCCTTGTCAGTATCTGCTGTCAATCAGATGGACCTACATTTTTGTCACTGGAGGTCATGTGACCCAGGCTAACCAATTAGAGTTTTTTCTTGGGATTGACAATGACACTAAGAGACAGTCTTTCACTTTCTGATATTTTCAAAAATAAGTACTATGTGTGCCAAGAACTCCTGTGGACCACACTCACCAATATATAGACAGAGTCAGGTTGAGAATTAAGTCATAGATAACTATATTTTTGCAAGAATGACCACAAAAATGTTGCCACATTCTCCTCTTTGACATGCTTTCTATGAAGCAATGGAGTTTATGTTTCCTCTCCTTAAACCTAGGAAATGGTAGAAGTGACACTCTATGACTTCTGCTATTAGGACATAAAAGGCAAACCAAGTTTATCTGGCTCTCTTGAAATGCTTGCTCATGAAATCCAGCTACCATGTTATGAGGAAGCTCAAGTAGCCACAGGGAAAAGATACATGTCGATGTTCTCTGGCTGATAGCTCTCACTGACATTCAATCGTCATTCATGTGAGTGAATGAGCCTGCAGAGCATTCTGGTCCCAGTCACCAGCCAGATACGTTCCGGTTGAGTTTCCAGACATTGTATAGCAGAGAAAAGCCAACCCTGCTGTGTCCTCTGATTCCTGAGCCAGAGTGTCAGGAACATAACAGGAGTTTTTAGGTGGTTTATTTTTGTCAATAGTAACTGAAACAGAAGCCAACCCAGAAATAAACAAAACTGAGAGTTTGGAAAGAGAGAGAGAATGAACTTCACTTTTACTTCAATTTCATTTGAGCACCCTAGCTTAATTAAGCCTTGCCTAAGATAATACCCACCTAATTTTAGATATCCTCATTACATGAACTAAAAAATTCTTATTTTTGCCCAAGTTATTTTGAATTTGGGTTTCTTTCCATTCCAGTCTGAACAATTTGAGTATAACAACCCTTAAATGTCATGCAACCAAAGAAACTAAATAAAGGATGAAGAGAGAGATGCATAGAATATTGAGACAAGTTGGCTCCTGATCTCTCTTAGGGGCCTGTTAAAGATATGTAAGTGTGGCTAGAACTCTCTCAGAAAAGAAAGTCATTAAAACAGGAGAAAAATAAATATTAGAATCAAGAGAATGTCAGGCATAGATGAACCTCTAAATCAGGTACATCTACATGTGAGTCTGTACTAGAATGGCTTCTCATCCCAGGTTCTCCTCCAATAGCTGAGTCACATCACATGAACCTCAGTCACACTGTTGAACAAACAATGATACCAAGGATAAAGTGCTTCTGAGAAGAAGCTACAAAAACTCTAGGAAAGAAAGTTTGTGAAGAAAAGAAATAGGGCAAAGAAATTATTAACTGAATGGATAGTGAAGTAGGACTTTGAAAAATTTTTAAACATTCTATAAACTTGAGAAATAATTACTTTCTATGGAGTAATCTTTCACATTTTATTTTTCTTCCTTCATGCAATTTCTGAGCCTTTCTTTCCTCCAATTCTTTTTCATTTTGAGTGTGGTTATTTTTCCCAACCTTATCAATTACGAAAATATATACCCAAACAAATACAAAGAATGTTAATTTCTTTGACATTTTTAGGTATCATCATCTCATTCTTCCATGGGTACCTTGAGAAATAAGCAAGGACATTATTTTCAGAATTTACAATTGAAGATAAAAGACCTACATTGAGTCTTTTTTCTATATTATGGGGAACACAAAGCTAAATTAGTCTTCTTCAACATACTGTGTTAATTATTTTGATTAATCGAAGAAAAAATACTCTGTTACACAAAAGGGCTTAAAGACAGACTTAGTTCTATCCAAGTACAGGATAATAAAAAGAACATTGAACTTAGAGCCATGGTACCTTCACTCAGTGATACATTGTTTTGGACAAATCATTTAACCTCTGAGGCAGAATGTCATCATATGAAAATTTTCTCATTCTACCTATACAGATGCTGAGTCTCAAATCAAGTAACATGGAAGTTTTTTACAAACCCTGAGTCTTACACACCGTGAAGAGCTATTCAAATTCAAGTTATACAAGGTAAGTGAAACATATTTAGATTAGATTACCTTAACCTTTTCCATGTCTGTATAACTGCTAACCTTCATCAAAGGAAGAATTATTTTAAGTGCACATTATATAGATTCCCATATCAAAAAGTCACCCTGATAATAAAATTTAAAATAAGTACCTGGAGACATTGTTTTGGTCCTGACAGTGTGGCTCAGAGTTGGAGACCCCGTTAGATTTTAAAAGTTTAAGAATGGAGAACTGGTGGGAAAGTTATGCACTAAAAGGACCCACCAGTTACACTATTTAGTCCTTTGAAAACCACTGATTTGATTGGAACTCTTTCTTTATGGCTAAATGCATATTCAATACAAATGGTTTGATGTAACAGTCTATGGGAGTAAGTCATTGGGCAGGCAGGATCGATAGAGAGCTTTCTTCTGAAACACATTTGCCTTCATTAATAAAGGAATGTTCTAAAAATAAAAAATAAAAAAAAATAAAGGAATGTTCTGAGCACCAACCCATGGTTGGTGGCTTAGCATCTGGCTATTCATGGAAGAACAGGAAGTGAACTAGGGATACTGCCTGCTTTCCCTTCTTTGAAACTCACAACCAGGAAATAGTAAAATTTTCCCAAGCATAACAAGACATGACTTCCCATGACACTGATCTTATTCACTCCATAGGTGGCACAGTGGTCTGTGACAACTCTGTTTGACTACTTTCTTCCCTCTGGAGCCACCCAAAGGACAAGAGTGTGTGTTATGAGAAAAATCTAGGGACAAAGATCAAAATGACCATTTCCCTAAATAGAGGATTTTTTAAATTAATCAAATATCCACCTTAACTATCCACTTACTTTTCTCAGTATACCCACAGAACAAAGTATCATTATTTGTACAAGATATTTCATAGCATTATCTGGTAACTTCAATAAAATTTCCAAATTTCACATAACCCATCTCCTACTGTCTGAATTGTACCCCCAGGGAGTCATCTGTTGAAATCGTGAATCTCAGTACCTCAGAATGTGATTGTACTTGGAGGTGGGGCCTTTAAAGAGATAATTAGGGTGGGCTCTAATTCAATAACTAATATGTTGTACGAAGAGATAAGTACACAGATACAAACAGAGGACGAACCACATGAGGACACAGTGAGAAGGCAGCCATATGTAAGACAAGGGGAAAGGCCTTAGAAGAAATAACCCTGCTAACACCTCAATCTTGGACTTCTAGACTCCAGAACTGTGGGGAAATAAATAGCTGTTGTTTAAGTCCCACAGTCTACGGTACTTTGTTATGGTAGACCTAGCAAACTAATACACTATCCATTTGCTTTTAGCCAAAACAATGATCTAATAGCTCTGTTGCTTTACAGATTTTCAGAGATAGAAATTCCATATTATTTCACATTACACACTTCTTAAAGACAGGCCCATTTCTGTACTCACATAGATGGTTCTTATAGTCACCAAATTAATTTGATGAAGGTAGAAAACCAGTTATGCTTTCCTACTCACTGTTGTCCTTGTTTTCAGCTTGGAAAGTATAGTCTGGTATGGTTTCCAAACAATTAAACTCCCAGTCTCCCTCTTCTAGTTATGTTCCCTCAAGACCCAAATAAATTCTAAGTCTGTCTGCTTCCATTAAATGTTCTCTGACTTAAAGGAACTCCACGACAAAGTTCAGTTTCATCTCTTCATTTGGTTTTTCAATCTAACACAAGATAGCATGTATATTCAACATTGAGCATGAACATCCATCTTATTTAAGACAACAAGCACATCATTTTCATTCTGATTTTTATGTTCTCATTCTATTGACTCCACAGTCAAAAAGATAATGAAAATGCCTTTCTTCCATTCCTCCAGAGCAGAGAAATTAATTTTCTTACCATGTAAATAGACCCAGGTTTATGGCTTTCTGACTTCTGAGTCACAGATTAGAAAACAGATGAATGCTGTTACAAGCAGTTCTGATTATAGTTGTTGTTTAAATGTTTAGGAAATAGCATTTAATTTTATCATTTATCTACTTCAAGCAGGGAAAATCAGAAATTATATTTGTAATACTATGATATTTACTTCAGCAGAGTGTATGAGAATGCTATTCAACAAATTTTGTGCAGTAATTGCAATTAAATTACCTCAAATTGCAATCAAGGGCAAGTACCATTTTCTCAGATTTCAGCACCATGATGGCAGGTGTGTTCACGTCTGGACTATTCCATGGACTTTAAAGATGAATTAGATTAAATCATCAGTTACAGCTCTAAGTTTATTTTATCTTTCTTTGTTGAATTACAGTCATCAACATATTTTGGTACCCTAATATGAGATCCTTTGTTTTCCTGCTTACTTTACAGGATGGGGTGTTTGCTATTAGCGCGTTGTATTTTAAATACTTTGTTCAGCTTTTAGCATGTTACAAAGGAAAAGAGAAGCTTACCACCCATTAAGGAATCCATTTCTAAAAAACACCACCAAGGCATCAAAGAAATTTGCTACATTTGTTTGGATAAATTCTAACTACAATGCAGTGATCTCTTTTGACAATAAGTAAGAAAACTTTGATAGTTATAAACATTGATAGTTATTAAACAAAAACAGACAGCAAGAGGTCTATGGTGTACTAAAGGAGTCATTTCCTCCTTGTGTTTTTATTTATTATTTATTGTGAAATAAATTATTCAATCCTTCTCCAAACTGTGGCAGAGTCAATACATGCTTACTCCCAGGAAGCTAAATCTGTACCTTGTTTAGTGCTAGGTATGATGTGTCTGTTGAGAATTAAAAATGTGTTGGCATTTTTTAGGGAGAAACAAAGAAAGAGTGTTTCCTGTGACTTTTAGCCTCATCTTTTCTTTTGCCAATTGGCAACCGGGTCGTTCTTTCACAGCCTCAACTGGTTAGGGTTGAAAGTTACATCCAAATACCCCTTCCCTATGTTAACTCTTACTTACATCTCTTCCAGAATTTTTCCTTCATGGGTATCAATCAAGGCTCTTACTGCCACTGGCTGCCTTCTGTTGAAAGATACCGCCATCTGGCCCCACTTCAACTTGTAAAGGGTGGTTTAAAAGTCCATAAAGTACAGAAAACTTCAGGGGAAATAAAAAAGATTAATGTTAGAGTTTTTACTACTGTCTTGCAGAGCAGCTGCCACGGTTGAGGATATTTATGGCTGCAATAGCTTCTACTGTGTTGAAAGGAATCCATGAGTCTTAACTTTACATGATGCCAGACACTATCATTAATCTAAATTGTGATAGTCTGTTATCAACATAGCAAGTATATCACTGAAATTACATACAAGTTCAAAATAAGGCATGGTCTCTCTGACCTTGGGTAACTTTTCTTCCATAAACTGTATTCTTAATCTCTATAAGGTTCACTTCCACCATAGAAGGCTAAGAGTCTGTGACCTGTAGAGGAATTCTAAATTTTTATATCTGAACGTCGATGTTGGTATTTGAATTCTGGAATCTATCTTCTCTGTACTTGGTAGGAAGGAGGTGCTAGTAGATGTGATCAAAATTGGTCACTGCTTGGAAACAAAGAAACCACCAGATGTAGAGCAGGGTCTGTCCTGCCAGAGTTCTTAAACTGAGACGTTATAACCAAAGGCACCCCTTAGAATGACTTAATGTACATGTCATACGCATAAGCATATAACCAAAATTTACCAAGCATTCAAATTAAGCATGTACAACCCATTATAAATCTCTTATACAACCATATCTACAAATAACCATGCATATGTGAGTTTTGTGTAGATTACCCATATTTCTCTCCAACTCAGAATTGGAAACAGAGCTGATATAGGTCTCTGTTCTTCTCTCTGCTGTGGTCACAGGAGTCCAGCTCAGTGGATTGTCAAGTTCAGTCACTGAGCCCTTTTTCCTCTTAAAACACAAGCAAAATGTTTCTTGTATCCAGTCAATTAACAAGCACGTGAGTTAAAAAAAAAATCATACAGCAATAAAGTGGGACAGAACCTGCCACTTATAAATACATATAGTTTCATGGAAGACACGCACAGCCCTTATATTTGAAAAACACAAGTAATTCTCAGAGATCCAGATTACTAAATAATTTGAAATAGCCTGAACCAATGCTATGCCTTTTGCAGCTCCCTTTCAAGACTCTGGCTTTCCTTTCATCACTTCCTGTGCTCCCCAGCTCTCACTCACAGTGAAAAAGGCTATGGGGCAGACCTCAGAGATACTGCAGGTTTGGTTCCAGACCACCTCAATAAAGCGAGTATCTCAATAAAAGCAAGTCACAATCTTATACTGGTGGAGAGTTTGCTTTAAAGTTGAAAACAAAGAGGTATGCTTGTGTTTTAGTTTCTTCTTGGGAACCTCAATGTAACCTTTGGTGAGAAGAGTTATCCAGAAAGATACCCACCCATCCCCGCCCCAGAAAATAAATTCACCATTTTTAGAACTTCCTGGTAACAATTTCTTCTAATGAGTTCTTTAAAGTCTGAATATCAAGAATCCATGTGGGAAAAGCTGCCAGTACCCTACCCATATGTGACAAAGCCTACCCTGGTTGTCACCTGCAGTTTCTCAGACCCTTCTTGACAGCATCTTACCTCAAGCGCTTGCGTCCACCTGTCAGAGTGCTTTATCTGACCAAAGGGGAGGGTCTGGGGAAGGTAGGAAACTTCAGGAGTTAACACCTAATTCAATATAAACCTCAAATCTTGAGGAGATATGAGTCAATAAATAGTCCAACCTTCATACCTCATTATTGGATAATTCTCAGGTGTTTGCTCCATTGTCTCTCAGAAGGTCCCCCTAGGGGTTGGATCTGGTATCCACAGCAGATAATTAACATACTCTTTTTTGTCTTAAATTTCCTCTCCTCCCTGTCTCACTTCCTGACTCTCTCTCTCTCTCTCTCTCTTTCCTGAGATCATTTCATCTTTTACCGAGATCTGTTGTGGGGTAACTCAAGATGTGCAAAGAGAGCCTGACCAGGCGGTGGCGCAGTGGATAGAGCGTCGGACTGGGATACGGAAGACCCAGGTTGGAGACCCCGAGCTCGCCAGTTTGAGCGCGGGCCCATCTGGCTTGAGCAAAAGTTCGTCAGCTTGGACCCAAGGTCGCTGGCTCCAGCAAGGGGTGGCTTGGTCTGCTGAAGACCCGTGGTCAAGGCACATGTAAGAGAGCAATCAATGAACAACTAAGGTGTTGCGACGGCAATGAAAAACTAATGACTGATGCTTCTCACCTCTCTCTGATCCTGTCTGTCTGTCCCTATCTATCCCTCTCTCTGATTCTCTGTCCCTGTAAAAAAAAAAAAAAAAAAAAAAAAAGATGTGCAAACAGCAAAGGTAAAAACTCTAATTGATTATGGAATTATCAGAATTCTAGCCAGGAAGAAGGAAGGAGGAGTCTGTTTCAGAGACCCACCTTCTGAGTTGGGACAGGTAAAATCGATCATTGGCAGTAAGTATCAAAGTATGAAGCAGGTTAGAAACACAGAGCACCAATAAGTAAAAGAGATGAACTTTCTTACCACTTCATCAGGTGATCAAGGATCAGGACTGAGGGATTGGAAGTGACTGCAGAAGAAGTTTGGTCAACCAAAGTTAAGAGAGCCAGTTCTGAGCAGAAAGACTAGGAAGGAAAAATTCTGGAGCCAGGAGCTAATTTAGGCAGATGAATTATAAACAACATTGAAGTCTACACATTATAAACTAATGACACTTCTAAGGAATTACAAATAGAGCAGTGGTTCTTAACCTTTTTTGAGGTACCGAACCCACCAGTTTCATATGCGCATTCACCGAACCCTTTTTTAGTGATAAATAAAATATGATTTCTTTTTCCAAATTCAAAACATAGGTATATGTTTTTTTACTGGTGCACAAAATGAGCTGTGCATGAACATCACCTTGCTCAAAGGACAAAACCAACAAAGTGCATGAACTCACAACAAATTACGCTATTACTTTATTCTGGCCTCCGCGGCAGAGGCTTCTCTGAACCCCTGAGATCGACTCATCAAACCCTTAGGGTTCGATAGAACCCAGGTTAAGAACCACTGCAATAGAGCCTTAACTGAAAGTAGGGTCAGATAACTGGATTTTTCTCATAAAATCAAGTTACACCAAGGAGACTATGCGTCTGATTCTACTTTGTCAAGGATGTGAAACTGACCTTCCTCTTCATCTCTCTACCCAATAAGGCATGGTGACTTTTTTGTTTAAGGAGTAGATCTAAAGTTTAGGTCTCCTGACTTCTTGAGCAAGACATGTTGTTAACTTACCCATAAACATCTGAGTACTTCAACATGAAAACACACACATCAGTGATACTTCAACATAAAAACACACACAATACACACACACACAGCAGTCACATCTCAGGTACCTAAACACATATTTGATGATTGAATGAAAATGAAATGAACAAAAAACAAGACCACTAGCATTCTCTTTCAAATTTTTCATTCACATAAAAAAAATCCAGCTTGTACTGGTAAATGTTTCTTATGTTTCTGTTATTGTTGAATTTCAAAAATAATAAAATAAAGATCCTAATCTCACAAAGATGGAATCAACACATCAGCTCTGCCGATTACATCATGGGTTTACTCCATCTTCCCAGGGCTTGCATTCTTTCTATTGAGTTTGATGTGCCAGGTCCCAAAATTGGGAATTGCATCAAGACAAATATTTTTTAAATAAAGTAACTATTGTTGGTTTCAAGTATGATTGCCTCAAATATAAACAACTACACAAATCTGAAACATGTTGGATGAAATGGTAGAAGGAAAACAGAGGAAAAAGCAAAGTAAAAATAGAAGCCATACACATAAGGACATAGCGTAGGAAGTAGAGGACATATTCTGGAATTATACGAAGCCAGTGAAAAAGATACCATTTGGAACATAAAAGATTGTGCAATTCTAGTCAATGCAACAAGCAATCAAGATGTTTTAGGGGGGCTGAAATGTTTGAAACATGAGGACAAGTGTTGGCCCATTCAATACCTTAGAGAAAACAAAACTATGGGAAAATTTTTCCAAGGGTGTGTGTGTGTGTGTGTGTGTGTATGTGTGTGTGTGTGTGTGTGTGTGTGTGTGTGTGTGTATGAGCCAAATTCTTCCCTCACATACTTGTATATGGGACCTAATTCTGCTCTTGGATATTTGTGGCAACGCTGCATTCTACATGCTTAGTGTTTGTGTGAAACAGGAGTTAAGCAGATGGCAAGCTTCAGCCTGCATGGCAGTGCAGCTTCTGTGAGCCTTGAACTGCTCATTAGTATGCAATGGAACTTTTTAAAAGGAAAACAACATTAATGACTTTAAGCCATTTGTAAACCATTTTTTAAAAAGTTGGAATTCAAAATAAGATTGGACAACGTGAAGTAAATATGGGTGTAATCCACCGCCGCATCCATCAAGTCCCTCTCCCAGAGCAGATGATGCGGCTAAATAGAAAAAAGCATAAACCCAATTAGCAGCCCTTAACATGTTCCTGAGAGGCAAACCAGAGACATATGGGGAGACCTAAGGACTCATAACTTTGTATCACTGGCGTCTTCCAGGTGCAGAGAGAGAGAGAGAGAGAGAGAGAGAAGAGAAGCTGCCTGGGTGGGTGGGGCCCTGACTTCCTGCACCTCCCTGGGAAGGAAATGCCACCCAGCCATTAAGAAAACAGCTCCCTCTTAGGCTGCCAATCATGTTTTCTTCCTCTTGTTTATCTTCAAACTGCAAAGCAGAGAAACAAACTCTCACTTTACAATTCAAAGAGCTTTGAAAGGAAAGTAAATCACTTCCGTGAACAGAATGGGGACATCACTGTGTTTTCAATATTACAACTTCTTAAGTGGGTGACATAGTGTTTCAAGGTACTACACACCCATGATCTTCTTCTTCTTTATACATTTGGTGTGCTTGGCAACACCCTGTAAAAACACACATACCTGTTTGTGGGAGTTCCTTGGAGATCTTCTAGGTCTGTTCTTCCTTGGCAAAAAAAAAAAAAGAAAGTATATGACAACTATGGAGGATGCAGAAAGTGCTAAGCAGAAAATTTTGAAGGGGGAAGCCATTAACTTTAGCCCAAGTTCATCATTTGGGGTGGTATGGAACATAATGATAAAAGAGATATATAGATAGATGTTGATAGATAGATAGATAGATAGATAGATAGATAGATAGATAGATAGACAGACTTGAATGAGAAAATAAAAAAGCTATCCTGGTTGGATAGCTCTGTTGATTAGAGCATTCATGCAGAAGCGCAAAGGTTGCGTGTTTGATCCCAGGTCAGGGCACAGACAGAAGCAGGTATTCTTGTCTCTCCCCTGCTCGCTCCTTTCTGCTCTCTAAAATCAATAAGATAACTATTTTAAAAATTCTTTTGAAAATAGAATAAAATAACAACTAGAGGGACAACTGAAATATATTAAGGATCAAGGATCTTGGCCTGTCTTTTTCTTTTTTCTTTAACAACAACAATGAAATAAGACCGTGACGCCATTCCACAGAAGCATACCCCACGCACAGTGTACCGGGGAATCACTTCACTGGGCTGAACCACCATCTGACTATAAATAGACAGAGTGTGAAATCAGAACAGAAGTTTAGGTCAAGGTGTTTACTGAAGAGCAGACGGGATAAAGACAATTGCCCATTGGAGAACAATAAAACAAAACATCCCTAACTTTAGAAACTAAAAAAGGCAAGCACATATATTGCTCACAAAAATTAGGGGATATTTTATGGCTTCTTATTCATTTTGAAACAATCCCTAATTTTTGTGAGCAGTCAACAGAACCTCATAGCCAGAGGGGAGATTGCCAAAGGGGGGCTATGCTGCTGCCCAAGCCACAGAAAAGCTAGATTATTTACTCAGGAGGAGCTCAAGAGGGTCCTCAGAAAAGGCAGTGGGAACAAAGACACGCAGTCATCGAGCATGCCAAGAGAAATAAGTGGTAGCAGCAACATTTTAAAACCCTAATTTATGGGGGGAAGAAAAAATTCATCAGTCTCAGCCAAGAAAAATAATTGCCCTGCATATCTTCAACTATTAGATGTTTGCTTTCCTAAACACAAGTCTGTGGTCTGTGATTCCCAAGTCCTTTTGTGAGCACGGAAACTGACCTCGTCCAGCTTCTCACTAAGCCAGTTTTCTCCTCCCCAAACGTGGAGGAGGTATTTCCTACCCTGACTCAGCTGGTGCGCTCCGTAGTGTAACAGGGTCATCGTCTACTGGGAGGACCTCAAAGCTTTCTGACAGCTCAGGGGGTCTTTTTCATATTGCAAATAGGTACATCCTCTGGATTCTTTAGGATGAGAAGACAGTAAAGAAGGGACTGAATGCTTTGTTCTTTGACCTTCATCACAACAGAGGAAAATCTGAAAATGGAAATAAAATGAGGCCTTTAAAGGGTATAATTCGACTTTGTGGGAAGAGTTTCCTTTCAGTCATAAATAATAAAAAAAGACTCAGCACACTTGATTAAATGTTAACAAGAATTCACGCTGGGTGGTGAAAACACAGATGTCTTTGTAAATTATTATTGCATTTATTTTATTAAATACTTAAAATTAAAAAAACAATTAGTGAAAATTAAAGTGAGATTAATGGGAGATTGTACAGTGCAAAGTTTAACAAAGAATGTCTGTTATTGGCCCTGGCTGGTGGTTCAGTAGATAGAGCATCAGCCCAGTGTGTGGATAGAGCATCAGTCCAGGTTTGATTCCCGGTCAGGGCATGCAGGAGCAGTGCCCATCTGCTTCTTACCCCCCTTCCCTTTTATTCCCTCTTACCCTCCCACAGCCAGTGGCTGCATTGGATCAAGCGTGGCTCAAAGTGCTGAGGATAGCTTCATTGGAAGGCAACAGCCTCAGGCACTAAAAATAGCTCAGTACTAGAGCATCATCCCCAGATGGGGTTGGCAGGTGAATCCTGATTGGGACATGTGCATGTGGGAGTCTACCTCACCATCTCTCCTCCTCTCACTTAAAAAAAAAAAAGAATGTCTGTTGTCTCTACTAGCAAGAATCACAAACTTTAATGGAAAAATGCACAAAATGTCAGAATGCCTGTTTTAGAACACCAGTGAGTTTCTACCTCAGCTATAAATCACCAGCATGTGGGGGCAGTTTTTATAAAATACTGCTCCTGTGCAAGGCTCACTCCAGGCCAAGTAAAAGTGAGAATCAGTGTGTGTAGGGCCCAGGCATCTGGATTTTTTAAATGCTTCTCTAATGGTTCACATATGTAGCCAGCATTGAGAGCAACTCATATTTCTTGGGACATAACCCTCTTCTCACCTAGAATGAGTCCAGAAAGAATGCAACAATAGAGGGTAAACAAACAATAAAGGGTAAACAAATGAGGCGGTAAACCAGGGGATCTGGGTTCTAGAACCCATTTTATCACAAACTGGGTCACCTTAACCCATTCATTTAATCTCTTGGCAATCCATTTCCCTTTTCTGAAACATGAAAGCACTGATCTGTTCCTTATTTCAAGTTTCTATTCATTGAATATAAAATGGAGAAAGTTTCACATTGGCTGGAAATGTTTTCTGCGACAGTATTTGCAGTGGAATAATGAAGTACGCATGTCTCATTGAAGCTAACTTGTATTTGGCCTCTTTAGTTTATCAGTGACTTCTACATATGACTCACTCTGGAGGATCCTTTTAAGCCACTGTTAGAAAAAAAGACTCCAGCGTTTTGCTATTGTGAATCAGTCGAATGCCTTAGCCATGAACAAAGCTGCCTGACTGCTCGGTGGAGCTGAGGGCCTCCTGTTAAACAAAGACGGATCTTACACATTCAAATTACAACACTAAAGTAGTACCAATATAGAAGGGATAACTTTATCCCTTTCCAAGCAAAGGGTCTTAAAGAAACATTGAGACCATTGGGCTGAGCATTCAACAAAGCATCCCCCTAACCACCCTCACTTCCCCAATTCTTACCTTCCCCTCTGAAATCTTTTATCGCTATGAAAATGACCTCCCTTATGTGCCCTGGGCATACCTTAGGTCAGAGGTCCCCAAACTACGGCCCACGGGCCAAATTACGGCCACCTGAGACCATTTATCTGGCCCCCGCCGCACTTCTGGAAGGGGCATCTCTTTCATTGGTGGTCAGTGTATGGAGTACTGTATGTGGCAGCCCTCCAACGATCTGAGGGACAGTGAACTGGCCCCCTGTGTAAAAAGTTTGGGGACCCCTGCCTTAGGTCATGTGCATAAAGCTGGCCTGTGGCAAATTGGTCAATTCCGCTAGGTGAAAAGGAACATGATTTGACTAACCCATTTTTAAAAAGACTTTAGATGTAGTAGCAGAAACTTTTTTTTTTGTAGGTTAATAATCCAAAGGAGATAGAAATACCTAAAAGTCATATATATGTCAACATTGTGGTGTCTTACGACAGGCCCTGGGAACAAGATCTGGACAGTGGTGGTAGGGAAATATGATGGAGCCAGGCAACAACGTGGGTTCTAAGTGGAGGCTGACAGACGACTAGTCTATCACATCTGAGATCTCAAGCAAACATCCTTTCAATTCTGGCAAAAACAGTGAGGCCGTGTCCTACAAGGCTTAGGGAACTGCGCAGAGTGTCACAAACAGGAATTGGGCACAAGGGAATGTGACGAGAACTTGGGTACATGACCCAGGTCACAATGTAAGACTCCAGAATAAGGCAGAGAGCAGCCCAGAGACAACCAGCATCCTAGACGTGGAGCAGAGCAAGCCCCAAGGATGGCTGGCTGCTGGTTCACTGGGTGCAGGCTGGGAACCACTAAACTGTCTTCTAGGATGAATACTGGAGACTGGGACTGAGCTGGCAGTTTGCATTAAATGATCTATCCCATGGAGATGGGAAGATGGAAGGACAAACAACTAAGGTAGTACAAAAAGCAACTCAGAATTAACTTTGGTGAGTTTTCCTATTTTTAGAATAATAAAGAGAAAAGTCAAAATCAAGTCAATATTTAGCAAACATAACTATAATTACATGCACTAAGAGTACCATTAATGAATGTTGAAAAAAGCTAGAGATAAAGAACATGATAAAGCCAAATGACCAGAAAGGAAAGAAAAATATAGCAAATCACAAGAAGAGAGGGGGAGCCTTTAATTCTCACCCATACGACGTCTACTTCCTGAGACATCATTCTGCTTCTTCATAATTTGTCCCTCTGACTTTTGTTTTAATATTTTTGTTTCCACCTTTCTTATTGGATGGACGCAACAAGACCTCTTTGGGTTGGACCTACTGGGAATTTCCCTCTTTCTTGCCCTTGCCCAACCCAGAGCCTCTGTCTAATACTGGCAGGCATATCTCTAAAACCAGTTTTGGTCCTTTCAAACCACTTGTCCTTTCCTTTACATCTCCCTCCCTCCCCCCTTTTCTCCCTCTCTCCTGTCCTTACAACCTACTCATCTTTCTGGCTGTTGAAGGACCTCATAGGTTTCCAGGTCTCACCTGCTCCAGAGCCCGTGAGGTCTGGGTTCTGCATCGCAGCCCTGACAACGATCTTCTCTCCATCATAACCACCTTGGAAGATGTCTCTGTTACAGAAAATAAGTCAAACTCTTTGAGAAAACAACTGCAACACAAACCAGATGTAGAAAGGATACTTCCTTGGCCCTGGCCAGGTAGCTCAATGGATAAAGAATTATCCCGGACCATCAAGGTCACAGGTTCAGCCCACAGTCAGGGCATATATGGAAAGCAAACACAACTAAGTGGAACAACTTCATTGTTGGTTGTTAGTTGCTGATTTTCTCTCTCTTTCTCTCTTTCATCTCTCTCTCTCTCTCTCTCTCTCTCTCTCTTTCTCAAATTAATGGGGAAAAAATGTTTAAAAGGGAAACTTCCTTTGACCTACCATTTAGAAAAAAGTTACTACAGGTTGTTTTGTGTTTACATTGTTTAATCACATAAGATAAATTTTGCAATAAATTACTGTCTTTTGCATTGTTCAGGATCATAAGAGTTCTGGCTTTGAAGGCCACACTTGTGGTTTTCAACAGTACATATATTTTGGAAACCCTGCTTAAGTTCCCAAAGAAGGGTGAAGAGGAGACAGAGCAAGGACTTCCAGGTCTCAGGAAGCTTCAAACTCTTCTTCATCCATCAATATCTGGATGTAGATGTAGAGTCGATGTGGGTGGAGCGGATGGTTTTTCCACAACCCTTGGTCTTTGTATTAGCTTATATACCCCTTGCCTTGGTCCAGCATGTTAGCATGTCCCATTGATTCCTTTGGATGGACTCAACAAGACCTCCTTTCAAGCCCAGAATCAACTGTGTTAAGATTAGGAAGGTTATAAAATCTCAGTATTTATTACTTCTTTATATTTTAATGTTATTCAATGGGTTTGAGTAGTATGGGTGGGTATGTGTGTTTGTTTCATGGTGGTAGTCAGAACACGTTTAAACTTTTTTATATTAAGTTCTTATGGGGAAAAAATCCAACTGTGTAAGACTAGTCACTATGAACTGTATTTCCCAGGAAAGCAAACTTGAAGTATGACAGAGACCACTTCACCCTGAATAATGGTACTGTCCCCCTTTCACTCCTCTTTGTGAGCAAATCATCCTTCCTCAAAAGAATGCTGAAATTTGTTCAAGTTTAGATGGTGTCTGCACTGACCTCTCCTTTGTAAGGGTTAAGCATGTTAAATAACCTCTCAGCTCAAGTCCTTTCTTATCATAACAGAGGGGTTCTCTTTTATAGAAGAGGGGAAGAAACCCTTCCTCACTGAATTTAATCGAAATTTCCCCCCAAAATATGTGTGCTTTCATTCGGTTCCTCCATGGTGGTTTACCTTCAGAACTTTATTATGTGACAATTAAATAAAATTGACATTGGTCAGAGAAGTCCACAGATATGTGACAGAGCAAAACTTGAAAGAGACCAAATAGAACTGAACTGCATTTAAATCCAGTTTTAAAATTGCCTAATCCTGACAGAGGACAATTTGACTTTTGGTGATGGGTATGCAACACGGTTGAATGATAAGATAACCCGGAGATGTTTTCATTGTACATATGTACCCTGATTTATTGGTGTCACCCCATTAGAATTAATAAAAAAAAAATTGCCTAATCCTAAAAACTTCCTAGTATTCTACACAATTTAGAAGTCATAAATAAAAAGATGAAAACATCCATAGAAATATATAGAGATATAGGAAAATAGAAAAGAAGATAGATATATATGCATAGAACAGAAAGACAAGAATAAACAAAAAGGGTAAGTTTGCCATCATGTACTTGAGGCTTTAACAAATCAATAAAAAAGAATAAACACGCCTGACCAGGCAGTGGCGCAGTGGATAGAGCGTCAGACTGGGATGCAAAGGACCCAGGTTCAAGACCCCATGCCTGCCAGCTTGAGCGTGGGCTCATCAGTCTTGAGCAAAAAGCTCACCAGATTGGACCCAAGGTCACTGGCTCGAGCAAGGTGTTACTCAGTCTTCTGAAGGGCCACGGTCAAGGCACACATGAGAAAGCAATCAATGAACAACTAAGGTGTCGCAACGAAAAACTGATAATTGATGCTTCTCATCTTTTTTTGTTCCTGTCTGTCTGTCCCTATCTATCCCTCTCTCTGACTCTCCCCGTGTAATAATAATAAAAAAAGAATAAACACCCAATAGAAAGATTAGCAAATATTATCAATGGGTAGTTCACAGAAAATGAAATACAAATAGCTAATAAATATATAAAAAATGCTTAATTTCACACAGAATTCAATATATGTAAATCATAACAATAGGATTCTTTTCTTTTCTCAATTATAAAATGAAATTTTTAAATATTTAAAAGTTTAATTAAAATTTACTGTCTGACAGTGTTGTGGAAGCAGGTCTTCTCGTTGATTGCTGGTGAACATATAAAACAGTGCAACATGGTGGAGGACAGTTTGGCAATATCTATCAGAATTTTAAATATATATATGTATTTGACCCAACAAGTCCAATGGATACAGTCTCCTTAATAAACAGATATATGTACAATAAAGAAACTAGGAACAATGACCATTTGTACCAAGAAATTGATAGCTCCATATGGTAGAATACTGAATAGAACAGAGAATGAATGAGATTTATATGTTGTTTTAGAACAGTGGTTCTTAACCTGGGTTCTATCGAACCCTAGGGGTTCAATGAGTCAGTCTCAGGGGTTTGGAGAAGCCTCTGCCGCCGAGGCCAGAATAAAGTAATACCATAATTTGTTCTGAGTTCATGCACTTTGTTGGTTTTGTTCTTTGAGCAAGGTGATGTTCATGCACAGCTCATTTTGTGCACCAGTAAAAAAACATATACCTATGTCTTGAATTTGGGGGAAAAAATCATATTTTACTTATCACTAAAGAAGGGTTCGGTGAATGCACATATGAAACTGGTGGATTCGGTACCTCAAAAAAGGTTAAGAACCACTGTTTTAGAAGAATTGCCTCATATCAAGGCACAAGAAATATCTGTCCTGTAATCTCATTTGTGTAAATAAAGAAAAGGACAAGTATAGAGAGAAATTTAAGCATCTGCATCATTATAGTTGTATATATTCACTTGCATTTGTATGAATCTTTCTGGAAGAAGAGGCTAGAAACAGTTAAAAGGGGCTCCAAGGCTTCTTCCACATAAGCTACTGTTTCCCTTTTGCATTTGGCAAGCTTTGAGTAGAAAAAAGAAAAGGACTTTTCTTGTGTTTTCTAGACAAGCCCAGAGATGGGGGAAGACTAGAAGATCCCCACACACACACACTCTTGTCATCTCTGCTCGTTGCCTAGAGGGAAACCATTACAGTTTACACGAGTTGTCCTTTTCTAAGTTTTATTTCCATTGTGATCAATTCTTTATCGGCCATGAGTTCTTTATAGGCCATATATCACCGTCACCCACTAAGACTCAGATGCTCCAGCAGCCGAGTGGGATGGAAGGCTCCTCCAGCGACCTAGAGCTTGGCAGAGCAGAAGAAGTAGTGAGTGACAGTGCCAGCCACCCGAGAGATGACCTTCCTGCCTGCAGAGACACAGAACCGTATGAGGGCCTGTCTCTAGATGCAGTTGCTCTCTAGCATGTATCGTTTTGAAACCTCAGCCTCTGAGACAGAGGCTAATGGTAGACGGACCAGAGAAGCTCACGTCCCCAGCATTCCAACGCTTCCTCTGCAGAGGGGGCTTATTTCCCTTGTCCTCACTGGTTATTTGTTTGCATTCATTTGTTTCTTCCTCATCCCGTTTTCCTCACCCCACAGCCCCCTCCTAAGTATTTCTTTGTGTTTTTTTTTCTGTTTTGTTTGCCTACATGAATGGGTAAAGATTCATTCACAGGTGTGTGGAGGAAATTAACGAATTTCCAAATACAGCACTTAATGTAGTTGCTATACCCATTTTCTTGGGGGGAAAAATGTAGGTCTATGCTGTGTTACATCATTATTTTCAGCCCTAGACTCTGTTAATTTCCCATTCAGTGGTGTGGGAAAATAATAACTACCATTACATGCATTTCAATTTATGCCCTATAAAAACAATAATAGATAAAAATTTGTTGAACTGGAATGGTGATGACTGAATCAAATATTAAAAAATAAGAAATTGTTTTCCAAAGAGTTTACAAAGAAACATTCCTAAGAAGACTGAGGATTTTGCACAGCATTGCTCTCTCTGCACAAGTCTATTTTGGGAGCACATTGTCAACAAATCCCAGTGGCTAGCTCATTTCAAATGCACATTTAGCATACTTCGCATACTAGAAAATAATGCCAAGAGAAATCACAGCCATGGCCTCCGGTCTTGGTCTGCAGAAGGACACAGAGAAGTCAGATTAGAGTGCAGATGTGTGGCGTGGTAGGGTTGAACGAAGGACTCTGGAAGACTGGAGTCCTGGCCCTAGTTTCAGCCTTGCTTGTGCCTGTTAAGCAAGAGGTACTTGGACAAGCCACTTCAACATCCTAGCCTCATGTAAACAATAAAGGCTTGATGATCTTTGAGGTCCTTCCCTTCCTTCCGGACTTGCCGGGATAGGCCAGGATGTCCTCACTAAAACCCCATTTTCTAAGAAAACCTTTTTTTCAAGACACAGTCATTGTAATCTTCTGAATGATAACTATTCCCTCAGTTCCTGGATTCACTTAGCAAAAGGAAGGAACCTGTGTAATGAATGTCTCACCTCTGTCTAGAAATATTTTTAAACTGTGCTATCTATCTATCTATCTTTATATCTCTATCTCTTTATTTACCCATCTATCCAACCATTCATCCATCTATTTATCTATCTACCAGGTATCATTCTCTTTGTCTCTGTGTATGATTATATGTACCTATGTAGCTTTAGCCTGTGGATATTTAGGAGAGGCCAGAGGAAAGTTAGATCTTGTTCCAGGAAGGGGGATGCCTTGGCTCACTGGCCTTCACATCACAGTGTACCATTTCTGACCACTGAACTCTTCATGGGTACACGCCTATGCCTGAAGCCTATGAAAGTTCCCAGCATGTCTCCGTCTCGTGTACGTTTTCTGGTTGTGATACACACTGCATTTCTCTGATTTATTTTCCACTCAGAATCACACCCGATCTTCCTTTCCCTTGTCTCAGGAGTGAGGTGGTGCACACAACTCAGACACAAACACATGCAATATGTTTTTGTATCATAGCTCTCCTTACCCTCAAATCTTGAGGACCATAATGTAATATATATATATATATGCTTTTTGGAAAATGTCATCTTTCTCCATTTGCCATTTCATCCCGTATCTTCACTGCCATCAGACCAGACCTGAAGTTGGGGGAGGGTGAACGCCCCTGATTCTCTAAATCAACACAACCACATTTCTTTTCAGGGGAAAGAGCAGGTGCTTTGGAGCCAAGCAGAACTAAGTTCGGATCCTGACTCTGGCACTTGCTGGTGTGGAAACTGGGGGTAGCTACTCAGCCCCTCTCAGCCTCAGTTTTCTCATCTGTAAAGTGGGGATAAATAGCTTTGTTATATGTTTAAATAAGGTACTTTGGGTAAAGAGCTTAAAACAATCTTCGATAACTATCCAAATAAAAATGGTAAATTCTACTCACTTTGGATTCCTTTTTTTTATTAGAAATTAAATTGAATGGGGTTACATTGGTCAGTAAGAATATATAGGTTTCAGGTAAGCACTTGAACTGTTGATTGTGTGTGTGCCCAGCACCCAAAGTCAAATCATTTTCTGTCACCATATATTTGTTCCTCTTTACTCCCCTCTGATAACCACTTCACTTTTATTTATGTCCATGTGTCTCAGTTTTATATTCCACCTAGGTGTGAAATCATATAGTTCTTAGCTTTTTCTGATTTACTTATTTCACTTAGTGTAATGTTCTCAAGGTCCGTCCATGTTGTCATAAACGGCAATATGTCATCATTTCTTATGGCTGAGTAGCACTGCATAGCATATATGTACCACCTCTTCTTTACCCAGTCCTCTAAAGAGGAATGCTTTGATTGTTTCCATGTGTTGGTAACTGTGAATAATGCTATGATGAATGTGGGGGTGCATGTTTCTTTGCATAACAATGTTCTCGAGTAGATACCCAGTAGAAGAATTGCTGGGTCATATGGTAGCTCTATTCTTAATGTTTTGAGGAACCACTATACTATCTTCCATTATAGCTGGCTGTACCAGTTTGCATTTCCAATAGCAGTGAATGAGGGTTCCTTTTTCTCCACAGCCTCTCCAACACTATTTATTACCTGCCTTGTTGATAACAGCTAGTCTAACAGGTGTGAGGTGCTATCTCCTTATAATTTTGACTTGCATTTCTCTAATAGCTAGCAAAGATGAGCATCTTTCCATATGTCTACTCATTATTTGTATGTCTTTGTGAGAGAAGTGTCTATTCAGGTCCTCTCCCCACTTTGTAACTGGATTATTTGCTTGTTTGTTGTTGAACTTTGTGAGTCCTTTATATTTTCTAAATACTAACCCCTTCCTCCCCCCCTTCCTCGCCCCCCGGTAACCAGCACACTCTTGTCCATGTCTCTGAGTCTCATTTTTATGTCCCATCTATGGATGGAATCATATACTTCTTAGTTTTTTCTGATTTACTTATTTCACTCAGTATAATGTTATCAAGGTCCATCCATGTTGTTGTAAATGATCCGATGTCATCATTTCTTATGGCTGAGTAGTATTTCATAGTATATATGTACCAAAGCTTTTTAATCCACTCGTCCACTGACGGACACTTGGGCCATTTCCAGATCTTCGCTATTGTGACCAATGCTGCCACAAACATGGGGGCGCATTTCTTCTTTTCGAACAGTGCTATGGTGTTCTCAGCGTATATTCCTAAAAGTGGGATAGCTGGGTCAAAAGGCAGTTCAATTTTTAATATTTTGAGGAATCTTCATACTGTTTGCCACAGTGGCTGCACCAGTCTGCATTCCCACCAGCAGTGCAGGAGTGTTCCCTTTTCTCCACATCCTCGCCAGCACTTATTCTGTGTTGTTTTGTTGATGAGTGCCATTCTGACTGGTGTGAGGTGATATCTCATTGTGGTTTTAATTTGCATTTCTCTAATGATTAGTGATGTTGAACATTTTTCATATGCCTATTGGCCATCTGTATGTCCTCTTTGGAGAAGTGTCTATTCATTTCTTTTGCCCATTTTTTGATTGGATTGTTTGTCTTCCTGGTGTTGAGTTTTACAAGTCCTTGATAAATTATGGTTATTAACCATTTATCAGAAGTATTGTCGAATATGTTCTCCCATTGTGTAGTTTGTCTTTTTATTCTATTCTTGTTGTCTTTAGTTGTGCAAAAGCTTTTTAGTTTGATATAGTCCCATTAGTTTATCCTGTCTTTTATTTCAGTTGCCCATGGAGATAAATTGGCAAATATATTGCTGCGAGAGATGTCGAAGAGTTTACCGCCTATGTTTTCTTCTAAGATGCTTATGATTTCACGGCTTACATTTAAGTCTTTTATCCATTTTGAGTTTATTTTTGTGAATGGTGTAAGTTGATGGTCTAATTCCATTTTTTTGCAAGTAGATGTCCAATTTTCCCAACATCATTTGTTAAAGAGGCTGTCTTTACTCCATTGTATGCTCTTACCTCCTTTGTCAAATATCAGTTGTCCATAAAGGTGTGGGGTTATTTCTGGGCTCTCTGTTCTGTTCCATTGATCTATGTGCCTGTTCTTATGCCAGTACCAGGCTGTCTTGAGTACAATGGCCTTGTAGTAAACCTTGAAATCTGGAAGAGTGATACCTTCCTCTTTATTCTTCCATTTCAAGATTGCTGAGACTATTCATGTTCATTTTTGGTTTCATATAAATTTTTGGAATATGTGTTCTATATCTTTGAAGTATGTCATTGGTATTTTAATTGGTATTGCATTGAGAGGTAGAGGGGAGGGGGAGGGGAGGGGCACAAATAAAACCAGATAGAAGGTGACCAAAGACAATTTGACTTTGGGTGATGGGTATGCAACATAATCAAATGTCAAAATAAACTGGAGATGTTTTCTCTGAACATATGTACCCTGATTTATCAATGTCACCCCATTAAAATTAATAAAAACAATTTTTAAAAATGTCAAAAATAAATAAATAAACAAATACTAACCCTTATCAGAGCTGTTGTTTGTGAATATCTACTTCCACTTGGTTGGCTATCTTTTTAATTTCTTTTTATTTTATTCATTTTTTAGAGAGGAGACACAGAGTGAGAGAGAGAAAGAGAGAAAGGGGGGAGGAGCAGGAAGCATCAACTCCCATATGTGCCTTGACCAAACCAGTGCAGGGTTTTGAACTGGTGACCTCAGTGTTCACAGGTCGATGCTTTATCCACTGCGCCATCACAGGTCAGGCCATGGTTGGCTATCTTTTTATTTTGTTGTCTGTTTCTTTTGCTGTGTAGAAGCTTTTTAGTTTAGTATAGTCCCATTCATTTATTTTTGCCTTTCACTTCTCTTTCCTTTGAGATCAAGTTCATAAAATGTTCTGTCCAGCCAAGTTCCAAAATTTAGTACCTATGTATTCTTCTATGGTATCACTTTGGATTCTAAATATGCAAATGTTTGACACCTTACAGGCAAACTGCTTGACTCTATGAAGTTATTGGCTTTTATTTGGATGCTTAGCATTATGAAACAGTATGACTTTGTTTCCAAACATTCAGGGGTCAGATGCAGCACAACTTTTTACAGTCCGTGGGAGAGTAGAGACTTAATTGCATCAACTGTATTCATCTGCAGTGACCTTTTAGAGACTGTCAAGGTTAAAGCACTTGGATTACTGTCTCTTAGCATCCATGAGGCTTTATCAGAGGTGCTACTGCCCAGAGCATCGTGTTAAAGCAAGACTCAGGTACGTACCAACCTTTAGGGCATTCGCCAGCCTCTCCTTTTAGTCCTTCCCTCTTCTTTGAACAATCTACATGCAATCTCCATTTCCTGGGGCAAAAGAATTCTTTCCATCTGACAGAGTCATGGCTAACTTCTAGATTCAGAAAAAGAAAGAAATACATCTCTTCTGGTCAACAACAAGCCACAGCAAAAGAAAAAAAAAAGTTTATTTTTTCTTCAGAAAATCCCTCCCAATGTAGTACATAGTTTTCCTTATTAACATCACAGCTCTGTCTCTCCTTTCCAAATAGTGATGGTGGACAGGATGGTAACAGATGCTGATGTTTACTGAAAAGAATTAAGTCATGGGAAGCAAGATGAACTGAGAGGCATAATGAATAAGTTGTATTTCCCCAACTCATTTATCCAACTCATTTAGACTTCATTACCAAATGTGAATCATAGTTGCAGCAGACTGGTTATGGTAAACAAAAAAGAGTATCACTGAAATAATTTAAAGATGCAAGATTATCAATAGGCCAGGAGACCCAACTAAGACAATGGACAAAAGCCAGGGAAATCTAAAAACTTGGCAACTAGAACCACAACAAATTTTTTGTAGCAAGAACTGTCTGGTCTGTACAAGGCCCCACTGATGTGAAAATGACTCCTAAGCTTCCCACATCTTATCTCTTCCTCAAATTCAAACTTCCCAGAAAAAGGGACTAGGCCAAATGTGGGTCATTTGCCTTCTTTTGGCCATGAAGAAAGGGAAGCAAATCCTTCTCAGACAAATTGACCACAATGAGAAATTTCCCCCAGGTGATGAGGAGAGGGATCAATGTAAAAGGGGACATTAAATGATGAACAAAATTTCATCATTGACACCAATTGATCTTTGGTCAATCTCTTCCTTTTTTCATCTCAGTTTCATCATCTGTAAATGAAAGGGTTGGACTAAATAATATCTAAGACCACTTTCAGCCCAGAAAGAGTTTACCACCTGTTACCCGAATTCTTCCTCTGACAGTTGGCCCCTTTGAGGGCCAGCCTTAGAGAGAGCTTATAAATGGGTAGCATCTGACCAGAGGTTAGAACACACAACAAATGTTAAGTAGCATTAACCTCATCAAAAACAATAAAAGGACCTCACGTTCCATTGTCATTTCTCCTCTTTATCTGTTATTCTCAAGAGCTATCATTTATTTTGTTCAATCACAAGGGAAGATGCTCCATTTTCTGGGTTTTTTTCAAATGGGTTCCTCCATGCTGATTCTACTGATAGATCTCTTGTAGACCCAAAGCATTTGTTTCTCTGGACCAAAATCATCTTCCTAAACTTTGCACCAAATCTTTCACTTCACAGCCTTATGCATTTGACCCACCCATCTCCCCAAATGTAGAAAGCTCGTGATTTCTTTTTATTAAACTACAATTTAATTACTCTCAGCTGTCCATGTGCTTTTTCCTTTACACAGTTAACTTGGTTATTGTTTAAGATCAATCCTTTCAGATATTTTAGGCTTATAGTCTATCAAGCATGTCCTTTTGTTTATTGTCTCTTTAATTTTGTTTTTATTCTGGATAAAAAATGGCTTTATCATTACCAGTGACTAACATTAACCAATTTTGAGTGTTTCTGTCTATTTTTTTTTCAGCAAGGGCTTCAGTTAATTCTCTGTGTTTGTTTTCTGTTCAGCTGTCTCCAGCTCCCCTATCATTTCCATTAGAAAGCAGGATGATCGCTGTGTAATGATCTGTCTCTCTCTCTCTTTCTCTCTCTCTTTCTCAGATTTCTGCCTGGCTCTCCTGGCAATCACCAGTGTTAGGCACATACTATTTTTGTTAAGTCTCACATTCTTCTTTGTTCAGAAAGACTGCGGTTCCCTAAGCTTTAATTATGGTGTCTTAAAAGATTCTTCACATGCTTTCATTCTCGTGAAGTTTATACTTCTTATTGCACCTTATTCACTAGATTTCTTAATTCCCTCAAATTTTCTTTCTTGAAACCAAATACCTTTGTATAGCTGCATTGTTAGAACCTACATCTTATTCTTCTCAATGCAAGTCATATGTGGCCAAGAAAACTCTTTTCCCTGCCTGTCTGCTATCATCAAAGAATTGGTTTTTTAGTCCCCACCCCCATGCTACTAAAAAAAGCTAGAAGTAGTATTTCTTTGGAACAATTTAAATTTTAAAGATAATCCAGATTCTAACATCATTAAATAAAATTTTATTTATAATCAAAATGCTATAATAATTCTCAGCCTTCAGTTTATTCCTCAGTAGTATAAACACCTTTGGTAGAAGGATCAGGTGAGGATTACCTAGCCCAGTGCCAAACATTGCTTTCAACCCTCAGTGGTCAATTTCTTAATGAGACACAACTTGTCTAGAAAGAGGGAAATTTGTCTATGATCCCTATGTCTGAATCAATTGAAAAGAATGACAAAGAAAGGCAGGGTTCCGGACAAGTTGGAAATATGCATATTAAATATACAAACACCTACCTTTTGCAAAGCAAGCCACAGATAAGTACAGAACTTCAACATGGAAGAATGGATGGTAAAACCACTTCCTGGAACAAACTTAGTTCTTGGATTTCTTTTGGCTCAAATGTAGGGTTATTATCCTAAGAGTCATCATGTACTGCAACCCTGTATGGACTTCAAAGTGAAATATCAACAAAAACGATCACAACAAAGACATAAGAAAAAATATCTTGATGGAAGAAAGGCAAATAACATGAATTCTGGCTTGTTTGAGTAGGAAGAGAACTAGTAATTGAGGAAAAGGGTTTAATCGAAAAGGATTTGAGTCCATTTGATTAAAAGTATTTTTTCAAGTCTCACATAAGCATCCTGAATATTAGGGTTTCTGAGGTTTATCCATCACTACTCATTTTCCAATTAACTGTACATCCTAATAACCCCTGATCCTAGCTCAATAGCTTCAGTGACTGATAATTTTGCCTCTTTTCAGAACAGATATTTAAAGCTGCAGCTTTGGGACTATGATTACTATCATTTTGTGAGTTTGACTTGCCGTTCTGATTCTTCAGGGGCTGTTTATTTCTCCCAAGTCATTGTTTCAGCCTCGGGTAGCTTCCGCCAGGTAAATTCGAGGCAACTCTGTAGATCCACAGGCTGGGCCTTTCTCAAAACCCCATAATTCAATATCATAATAACCCAGTTAATTCCCCTCTTTAAAGAAAGTTATAAGCACACATGTGAAAGAATTGTTAACCGGCATATTTGCATCCAGATGTTTAAAATGTTACACACATGATTTGGCAATCAAAATGAGGAAAAAAAACATTACCAACAAATACAATGTGGGTGAATTTTAAGAAATAACATTGAATCAAACAAACATGGAATGAGAAATAGTCTATTTAAAAGGGGGTGAGGAGTATGCATTACAAAAAAATAATTATCATATAAAAAAGAAGAAAATATTCCAGATTAAGGGAAGCCAAAGAGACATGACAATCAAGTACCACAACAGGCTAAGTCCTGTACTAGAAGACACATTTACTGGGGGAAGGAAAATGCTGTATGCAACACCATGTTGGATGGATTATGGACAACACACTGTATTGTATCAAGGCAAACTTATCAAGTTGGTCACTATACTATGGTTGCATAAGAGGTATCTTTATTCTTAGAAAAAAACACATACACAGTATTTACAGATTAAAGTGCCATGATGTATATATATAACTTACTCTCAAGTATTCAAAAAACTTATGTGTATACAGGGAAAGAAAGCACACACAAATAATAAAGCAAATGAGGCAAATCTGGAAAAAATATAAATGGATGTTCTTTAAACTATTTTACTTTTATAATTTAAAAAATTTTAATTGTTTCCTTCTAAATAAAAAAAAACTAATAATATACAATTGATCAAAATAAGCCCAATTGACCAGAATACATTCTGTGCAGTTCTATTTGAATGCTTTAAGCATGCATAATTCATGCTATAATAGGTATGTGGGTAGCATGATCCCATAATAGGCTGAGATGATAGAATAGTGGTTATCAGTAACAGGGAGGGAGATTACTTAGGAAAGGGACCAGCTGAGGGCTTTGGAGTGCTAAAAACATTCTATTTCGCATCTTGGGTGAGAATGCAAGAATACTGTTTTATAATTATTGAGCAGAATATGTGCATTACGAGCTTCTCTGTATGTTTTCTAAAGGAAGGAAATGAAGAAGAGAATGGGGAGAGGAAGGGGAGAGAGAAGAGAAAGGAGAGAGAGGCTGGGAGGAAAGATATCAAAGTAAAATCTATCACCTTTATTCTTACTGATGGGAGACTTTTTCTACTATAATCATCCTTGTCAATACTAAGAAGAAAATTGCCCCTAACTCTTATTTTAGAGCAGAAGCCTGCAACTGCTTCAAAGGTCTAACTTAGCAAAAGACAGAGCTTTAGAGCTGTGACATATCAGGGATCACTTGATGTGGTCCCCTTGCGTACAGAAACAAGACATTGCCAGGAGTAAGATCTACAAGGATGACTTGGAGAACATCCAGGGCAACATTGGCGTGAGAAAGGCAACACAAGAAACCGACAATAACCAAAGTCAGCACTGCTACACCTGACCCGTTTCCATCCTTTTCCCGAGATACGCAGCTGGGCATACGGAGCATGAGGTACAGCTCTGCATGGTGCCCGGAACTCATCCACAAAGCCGTGTGTCATCCTTGTGTCTGCCACACCCGCAGCTCCCACCATGAGAATTATGTCAGCACCTCGAGTGTAACGTCCCCTTTCCCCTTCACACCTGGTTCTTTCCCACCCTTGCCTGAGCACTATACTTCTTCCGGTCTCAGGTGAAATTTTACTTCTTGAAAAAGCCCTTTCTAACTTCCTAATCTAAATCAAGGTCCCCTTGCAATACTCTTTTGTGCCGTTCCACCTTTTTCCTTCATAGCATGTAGCATAACCTATAATTATATACTTATTTGTAGAACTCTGTGCTTTCCCACCAGCCTGGAGTCCCTGAGAGCAGTCCAATATCTCTTTGATAACAGTTCTTTGCCAGTTCCTAGCCCGGCATCTGGAACAAGGCATGTATGTTTTTGCTGACTCCCGAAAGAATGAACGAACAAAGGACTCAGAATCAACCTAACAATTTCTACTCTCTCTCCCAACAGGGAGCAAAATGACTGAGCAATTGGTTAAATAATATTATAAATAGTTCAGTAAACACAGTGGACATTCAATAACATTGATAGAGTCAAAGACAGTGGTGAGATTCAGCCAGTTCACACTGGTTGGACAGAACCGATGCCTAATTTTTTGTTGCGTTCACTCTAAGTTGGGCATCTGGGCAGCCACCCGATGTGGAGATCACAGATTGACATTCCTTACTCTTCTTTAACGTTCATCTGCGCTACAGTGTATTCTAAGCATCCTAGTAATGTCCATTCTGTCCATAGGTTAAAAAAAAAAAATTACAAGTGAGGATGCCAATCAGGAAGCAACATGGAAATACCTTAAATAACAGTTTTATTGTTTTTGTCAGGTATTATTTAATATTTTTTCATTAATATTTTAAAACTCTTATAACATAATCTAGTTTTGTGTACCTCTTTTATTATTATTTACGTATTAAATGCATAAAATAATTAACTACCTTTTGGTATATCTTTTTTTATACATAAAACGGTCATTAGGACAGAGAACTGGTTGTAAATTATTTGAATCCCACCACTGGTCGGATTCCTTTGACCAAAGGTGATCATGTGTGTGAAAGCACCTCATCATCAATGACTCTTTCCTGCTAGTTTGGGGTTTCAACATCAGTGGCAGGCTCATTTTTCTTTTCATGCTAATGCCTAGCATGGATCCAAGCACAATTAAACTTTGTCGAGTGAGTGAAAATCTAGATTCTTAAAGTGATTACGCTTTTTCAAAAATATTTTTATAGATATGCCAACATAAGTTATACAGAGAAAGTGAGGCAGGGAAAATATCTGAACAAGAGATAGTTTGCTACTTGTTTCTTCTTAAGAATCATCAAAGAACACATATCTCCAACTCTTAACTTCCACTGTTAGTGGAAAGAGCAAGGATGTTGAGAAGAGACAGGAGGACTGGGTTTTACTAATGACTTCGTTAATTTTCACACAGCTTCCTAAGCTTTAATTTCTTCAATAGAGGCCATTGGAGTTGACTTTTTGGGTTCATTAATTAGCTATTGGAAAGCTTTGTGAAATACACAACTTATTCAAAGGGTCTTAAAATATAAGAGTAAAATATTTTAACCAATAATTGGCTTTTCTTTAAAACAATTAACGGTAAGCATCATTTCTTACATGTTTGGATGGGAAATCCACCATTGCCCACAAGAAGTTTATATTTGCTCTTCAGTAGAAAAGAACACGACAGAGAAAGATTTCTCATTATTTTGCAGAGTTGTATATATAGGATTTGTCACTGAGGCAAACTAATGCAGCAGATTAACACAAAATTCAGGCATCAGTCCTAGCACACTGGCAAGTACAATGCAAAGGGTCTTAGCTGTTCAGTAACAACAACCTGTAGAAGAAACGGGACTGTTTCTGAGATGTTTTGTCTGACGGCTTTGCTTATAGAACTAACTGAAATAAGTAGTTCAAATAAATCAGGTGACATCTTAAAGTTTAATTTGTGCAAATGCATATAAAAACCATGAAATTAATTCATTCTGTTATTAGGTGTTCCTCAAATCCCTAAAATTTTAAGAAATATAGAACCAATATTTATTGAAATTGTACAAATACAGCAACAGTTGGCGGACAGTGTTCTGCTTACTGACTAGTTTTGAAAATATTTTCTGCCTTAAGTTTAAAGTAATAATTGTGCACTTTTTTTAAGATGCAACCTGCCCTACAAAGGAAGTGACATATTTATCCTAGTCCTAAAGATACCCCCATATGCCGACAAGCCAAACAGTAAACATTCCATGTCTGTTGGGAAGCTGCCCCCCGTTTCTTTGAAACCCTGATCAGGAATCTTCGAAACCAACAGAGTTTACACAGAATGGTCTTCTGAGGCACCACTTAATAAAATCTTTAAAAGCAGTTTATAAAAACATCTCATTAAGGTTGTGTCTTATTCTTGTGTATTTCTAATCTGACACACCCTGACGAGGTTGATAAGAAACTTTTAGTCAAGATGTGATTCAGAATCCAAAATGAGAAAGAAAATCTTTCTCAAATAAATGATATGTCTACAAATGTTTGTCTTAGTGTGCATTTTCTTGGCCCCTGCTGGTTCACAAATTTAATTCAACACCTAATTTTTGGAAGCAAAAGATACATTGTCAGATTTTAATCATTTGAGAGATGTTAACAAGATTTCATGTGAAAGATAAAAAAATGTGGTTTAAATATATCACACTTGAAGAATGAAAACCAGACTCTTCCTAAAAGATGACTGAATTGCAATGACCTCTAGCAGCCTCTGCATTGGGGTTGCTAAGATCCCTAAAATTTTAAGTAATACATGACCAATATTTCTTGAAATTTTACAAATACAACCACAGTTAGATGACAGTGTTTGTGACTGACTAGTTTTCATAATATTTCCTGCCTTTAAGTTTAAGTAATTAAAAACTTCTTAAGATACAACCTTTCCTACAAAAAAAGGTGACTTATCTGTTTTGGTCCTAAATATACACCCATGTGCACTCAAGCCAAACAGTAGAGCGCTGAGTGGGGATTTCAAAACTTCACATCTGCTGTAGATCAAATGATGTTCACTTGATTCTACTAACTCTGTGCAGTGATTGCCTGCAGCTATCACGTGGCCATTAATCTTGCCTCCCAACTCCAATAAAGTATTTTAATTGAATTCATTTGGATGGCATTGGTTAACAAAATTATACAGGTTTCTGGTGCCCAGTTTTACAACACATCTCTTTACACCATATTGTGTGTTTACACCCAAGGTCAAGTGTTAATCTATCATCATTTATCCCATCTGCACCATCTTTCACCTCCACCCCCAGTAATCACCACACTATTGTACGTGTCCATCAGTTTTTCCTCCTCTTTTTTTTTTTTGTCTCTTTTTGCTCAATCCCTTCACTCCCCTTTACTCAGCACCCCCCAAACCCCGGCAGCTGTCAACCTGCTCTCTATGAGTCTGTCTTTATTTTGCTTGTTAGTTCATTTTGTTCAGCAGATTCCATATATGAATATAATCACATAGTACTTTTCTTTCTCTGACTGACATTATTATTAGCATAATGCTCTCCTGGTCCATCCATGCTGTTGCAAAAGGTAAGATTTCCTTCTTTTATATGTCTGCATAGTATTCCATGGTGTAAATGTATCACAACTTTTTTATCCACTCATCTACTGATGGGCACTTGGGTTTCTTCCAAATCTCAGCTATTGTAAATAACAATGCAGTGAACATAAAGGTACATGTATTCTTTCAAATTAGTGTTTTGGGTTTCTTTGGGTAAATTCCCAGAAGTGGAATCACTGGATCATAAGGTAGCTCCATTTTTAATTTTTTGCCAACTCCAATGTTTTAAAGGAGATTCTGAAAGGGCCAAGTTCTGTAAAGAAGCAGTGTGTCTAATAGCCAAGATTTGGGATCAACCCCCTAGAATGTCAGTTCCGGTTCCCCACCCAGCAGTCTACGTGACCACACGGCATACTTACTCTCACAATGTCTCTGCTCCACTGACTGAAGTGACTAAGATAATAACCACTTCCTTCGTTCTGAAACATGGTGAAGAGAGTTTTAAACTCTCATAAGCAGACTTCTTAGACAAATTAAAGCATTTTATGATTTTGGTCATATCTTTTCTTTGGAAGGGGCTGAGTGAAAAAAGTGAAAGGATTAAATAAAGAAAAAAATGAATAGACACAGACAACAGTTTGGGGATTTCAGGAGAGAAAGGAGATGGGAGGCAGTAGAGGAAGGTAGAGGGGGTAGATGATGATGGAGGGAGACTTGACTAGGAGTGTTGAATACACAATGAAACACACAGATCATGTAATGTAGAACTGTACACTTGAAACCTGTATAATTTTATCAACCGCTATCACCCTTATAAATTCAACTAACAATTTTTAATAAATTATTTATAATAAAAAGGTCCTGTCTTTTCTAAAAATATAAACACACAATCCATTTATGAGCTAATAATAATACATAATAGCTTAATAATAATATCAAGTCTCTAATATATCATGCAATAAACTTGGTGCTTTTAAAGACATTATCTGATTTAACCCTCCCACCCCTGTAATTAAAGTAGGTATTGAAACTACCCAGTTTTTACATGTGAAGAATCCAAGTGCCTTTCCCAAGACCATACAACTCATCATGGTATAAACCGAATTTGAACCCAAGTTTGTCTATGCTACTCAAATAAGTTATTACCACTATATTAGAATCATTAATGGTTTCCAAAATAATTATAATTTACAAATAACTTACATAAATTCTGAAAGATAAAAATTAGTGGGTTATCTATCATGTTTAACTGTATGAAATTAATGATTCAAAAAACATATTTGGTGTATGTGCTTAAATCCATATAGTCAGTAAGTACTGTGCCCCCAAAACACTGATTAAACTCATCAAATAAGTCAATTCAGTCAGGTAAATTAGGAAGTTTGTCAAATCATTTATGCTTTCCATTTTTAATTTTGCAAATCAAAACTACAACCAGTTGAATCCTCTATTTCCCTGTGAGTTATATGTGTGTGAAAATGCACTCACAATCAGAGGTCAGATCTACATGTTCTCAAAGGTAGTAATGTGACAGGGTGGCATGGGGTAGGGGGGAGGTCTGAAGACAACTCTTAGTTTTTCAAAGAGTCTAGCATTTGTCAACTGTGTTTCCCAAAAAAAGCAGAAAATCACCCTCCTAAGCTTTACCAGAATGACTTCCACTCAATGCAATAATACTAATACCCTTACCCTGATCAGGAAGACTGATTGGGAGTTGCATGTGTCTTTGATTAATAAAAAGGTTTTTAAAAATATAATGATTATTTAATGTAATAAAGGTATATGTGCAAGGATATTTAGGCTTATATTATTGTAGTATTGTGAGAGGAGAAACTAGATGCTCAATAATAAAGAAATAACTAAATAAACGATAAGTTATCCATTAATAGAATACTATGAAACTATGGAAAGGGGAGGCATTATTTTCAAGATATGTGATAGAATCAAATAAGCAGGTCACAGAAAGACGCCTATGGCATAACACTCTCACATAGGTTCAGAGGATGTGGACAGAGACGTATATGTCTACGGTTAGAGCTATGCATACTCCCTCATTCCCTTCCAAGTACATTCATGGGACAGGGAGCCGCCAGAGGTCATCTGAGCTGGTAACAGCCGGGAAGGGGAAGAGGATGGACAGGGACAGTTACACAGGGTCCCTCGCTTTCTACTCTAAACATACCTGCTTTGGATTTGTACAGTGAGTATCCTCTTAATGACTTAATAAATGCAAAGGTTTTGTTTGTTTGGCAAACATTTTCAAACATACACTCCATATAGGAAATAGGGGATTCATGGAGGTGAAAACTGGGTGAGTAGCCCATGCGCACATACCCTTCCAGGGCACCAAAGTCACACACACACACATCCCTTCTGCCTGGGAGGGATGGGCTCTTGAAACATTTACAAAGAAGGCTCTGTGTCTCCCGGCCAGAACGCTGCGCCGTGGATGGCTCTCCGCTGCAACTTTGCAAACACTGTGGGCTGGGAGCTGAGCAGCGTAAACAAGTCGGAGGAACAACATGAAGACCCTTCAGGAATGCTGGCACCTTCCTGAGACTTGGAAGTGGTCCTGCTCCTAATTGGACACAGGTGTACCTGAGGGGGAAGCTGCCACATAAGTCTACCCGGTGGGACCCATGCGCACTGAGGGGTACACGGACCCAGGCCTGCTCCGGCAGCGGTGACACCTGGTGCCATGCTGTCTGCCCAGCTCCACTCTTTGGCACAACAGCTCGTGTGACTTGATGAGTGCCAGGAGTACCACAAAGCTCTGCTACATGTTGACAATCTTCCCCTGCCAAAGATAAGACATGGGCCTCCGAAGGCTGTGTAAGAAAAAGTGCACTTCTCAGAATGTTCCAGTGTGCCTCTTTCAGAGTGAGTTCCAGGTTGGCTGCATGCTCAGGGAGGGAGGTTTGGCTGGGTCTCCCGCTGCCCCCTCTCTCACGTTCAATCCAAGTCTTTCATTCCGAGTTTCTTAGTTTTCGTTGGAATGGCCTATTTACGCATTTTTGGTACCCTCCTGGCCTGGGCTTTGCCAGCAACTAGACAAGCATGAGTCTATGCCCACGTTAAGGTATTTGGGTGGAGGGGCACACCCCATCAAATGAAGGGAGTGGAGGCTGTGGGGAGAGGACCATCCGGGTACGCAGGAAAGAAGTGCAACCAGGAGACTCCGCCCGGTTTAGCTGGGCCACACCCCACCCTGCTGTGGTGAGGATGCCATGGAACAGGGTATGCAGGGCCTCTGAGCCACCTTCTGATAGAGACTGATAACGGGACCAGAAGAGGTGAGTGTTACAGGGAGCTGGTCAGTGTGCCTGGCAATTAAAGCAGCCAAACCTGCTGAGATTAGCACAGTGTGTGTCATCAGAGAAAAGCGACAGACCAGGCATGTGGGGCTCTTCGGAGTGAGAAAAAATGACAACCGAGAAATAAGCACTGTAAGAAATAAAAAAAACAATAAAGGAGGGCTGAGCATCTAAAAAGACATAAGCCAGAAGACATACCAGCTCCTTACGTGTTCTCAGATAGGTTGTCTTACAGCACCTTGACCTTTGGATGCAATGAAAGAACCTTTTCAAAGCTTTGAATAAAAACAAAGGCATGCCATGGGGAGCTCTTACTTTTTCTTTTAAAAGTACCATCCTTAAGGGAAACTGTAAATGACAGGTTGTCCACAAAGAGCTGGTAGGTTGGTGAGTAGAGGATGGAGACTAGTGGGAACCACAGTTGGCTGCCAGCTTCTCCAAGAACATGTCCATCGATGGTGGCTTTCTCTTCCCCTCCAGGTTTCGGTCTCAGGTTGTCCCACCTTATAGTCTCCAGCAGCACGTTGTCCACTTAACATCCTTTCCCATTTCCACCTGTCATCACCTTCTTGAAATCTCAGACTTGATCTCCTTCTTCATCGAATCCAGAGCTGCCCCTGCCCACCTTGGGTTTTCACTGTATGACTCCAGCTCTGATATTCATGGTCTGAAAATCTGCTCAACCCATCAAGTGTCTCAAAAAAATAAAATGCTTCTGATCTTGGGTTAGAAGACATGGATTTACTTCTGACTTGTTACTGTTTATTATCTGATTCTTGCACTGGAAGGCAAAATTTATGTGGTCGGATGCCTCCACATCCTTATGCCCAGAGATGTGCATGCCAAAGTGGCAGCCACAAGCCCCCACATGACATCAGTTGAGTGCATGAATCACGGCCCTCCAAACTGGGATGCACTGGAATTTTTGAACGTGGATTACAAAGACTTCACAGGAAGAAAAGAATAAAATTCAGCTCCTGAATAATTTTTATATTGATTACTTGTCGAAATGATATTTTCAATATATAGGGTTAACTAAACTATTGTTGAAATTAATTTTACTTGTTTCTTTATTTAAAATTTTTTAAATTTCTTGATTTTAGAGACAGTGGATGGGAGAGAGAGAGAGAGAGACAGAAACATCACTCTGTTCCTGTATGTGCCCTGATGAGGGATCGAACTGGCAACCTCTGTGTATCGGGATGAAGCTCTAACAAACTGAGATATTAGTCCAGGGCCTCTATTATTTTTTAATATGGCTACTAGAAAATTTTAAGTTACCTATGTGGTCTCCATCCTATTTTTATTATATACCATTGGCCTAAATTTTTACCTGGCACACCATAAGTGGCCAATAAATACTTATTAAATACATACAAACATATAGTCATTCTTTGGGCCCATCATTTAAATTTGCTGAGCTTCATTTTATTTTTTCTCTTTGCATGACAATAAAAATGTCTATCTCCCAGGATTTATTGTAAAGACTAAATGAGATAGTGCTACCTAAAGTTTAAAATATTAGCTAAAAATATGTTATTTGTATTTGAAGTATGCTCAATGCTTGAAAAATGAGAAGTGTCGTGTGATTGAATAATCTTCTTCTAATTATTGAGACATGTAAACAGTGAGAACAAGTTCTGTGGAAAAGGAAAAGACTAATGCTCTGAGCCCACACTCATCACCAACCTTACATGGTCAGAAGGCAGACTTGAGCAGGAGATCAAAGGTTTGCTAAGATGACAGAGGAATACAGACAGCTTCGTGAACATGTACACAGATGCCTCATTCTTTTGCATTCTATATTTCGACTTTGGTGTGGTATTTCCTTTTTGGGTAACTAACCATTCAGTTTGGTGAAGTACATTTTACATAGTAAGTAGAAAATGGCTTCAAACTGAAAAGTAAGATAAAATGATGAATGAAAAATGTCAAATTAATTCAGGAAGAAGCAAATCAGCTAAGGAAAATCACCATGCTTTGACTTGGGCTTCCCTGAATGTCTGTCAGTAATAACCATGTCCTCAACGTTCACTAACAAAATTGAAATAAACAACTTAGGGAGAAAAGCAGAACCAAAATATTCCAAGTTTTCTTTTTTATCACTGAACAGATGACTCAAATATAAGTGCTTAAGGTAGATAAAAATTTACCTAATTTGCAACTCAATGAATATCATACAAAGTTAAGGAAAATGTGAGTGATGATCTAATTTCATGCTCTCAATTTAATCAAATGAAACCCATTCTTAAGCATTGATATATCCAGCTTCTTTAAAATCTCTGTTCACCTTTTATTTTTAACTTTATATGATATTCACTGGGTTGCAAATTAGGTAAACTTTCTTGGAATAGTCTGGGTTTTGTCATAGACATAGAAGTCTTTGTTCTTTTCTCTCTCTCGGTTACTGCATTTGTAATATACTAAAGCAGTGGTCCTCTACTGAGGAAAGGGGGATCATTTTGCTCCCCAGGGACATCTGGCAATGTATGGGGGCTTTTAGGGGTTGTCATGTGGACAGAGGATACCACTGGCATCTAGTGGGTATAGGCCAGGCGTGCTGCTTTACAGCATCCTGCAATGCACAGGACAGCCCCCAATAACAATTATCCATCCCAAAGGCCAATCGATGACACTGTTGAGCAACCCCATGCTGAAAGAACAAGTGTCTATAAGATGCTTTTATGAATTTTTTAAAATGTGCTTTTGCTGCACATAACAGAAGATCAAATGAAGTTGGGCACATTTCTAGTAGCCTCAGGCAACCATTAATGCATGATTTCAGGGTTAAGGAAGCAGTGACTAAGTTTACTCATTATAGAAAAACTTAGGGATAAACCGTTAGCCTAGAAGAATTGATCAAGGAAAAGAACAATGCAGACAAATGTTTAATGTAGCAGATGCAAGGTTTACAAGGATCAAAGACTTTCTTTGACGCCCTTTATTCAACATTAACTCATCGAGACATTGGTATCCAAGAGGGCTGCACCAGTGAGGTTGGAGGGAATGTAACTAAAAAAAAATCCCATTGTTACCATCAGCAAATATACCATAGACTGAAGGTAAGCTAGGCCTTCAAGAAATATTTCTGTAATTAAAGAAAACCTGGGAGGCATTGCACTATAGAAAATAAGAATCCCCGCTTTGGAATCATCAAAGGACAAACCAGGATTTGAATCAAGACATGCCCTGGGGAAAGCCTCTTAATCCCTCAGGTTTCTCTTCTATAAAATGGGTACAACAACACCCACTTGGTGGGTGGTTATGAGGATTATGTGTGGTTATGTATGGAAATTGCCTGGCATGGTGCCTTTGCCATGGTTGTTACTTAATACATGCCAGTGCCTTGCTGCTTAATTCCCCAATTAGTGTTTTCATCTTAACTATATCTAAGTAATCATGTTTAGTTGAGATGAAAGGGCAGGCTTCTTCAAGTGTTATGGAAATGTTGACTTTTTTTTTTTTTAGAGAAAGCTATCTCAAAACAAACAAAAATCCTTATCTCCCCAAAAAACTATTATAAAAGGAAGAAGTCGTAGAGGAATCTGTAAATCTGGTTATAACCACACTGAAGACAAATCTTAGAAGATTTAGAAGTCTGTTAATGGTAGAACATTCTCAGGTGAAAGAAACACTACTCAAGAACACAGAATAATTTCTGTTATTTCAATAAAATAAGACGTGACCTGGTCTTTGAAGAACAACCTGATACCTATAGCTAAGTAGAAGCCAAGAACTGTTTGCAGATGTTGTCAGATCAAAATTTATTTAGAAAATTTTTTTAGGATCTATGTGACAGTTCCTGCATGTTCAAAGGGTTTGAATCATACTTAGTTAAGAACTGGTAAATATGTGTTTTTTCCTTTGTTTTGGACACATTTAACTTCTTTGGTGTTGTCATCAACAACAGGTTTCTGTGGTTCTCGGTATTATTCAGGTATTTTCATATCCATATTTTAACTTTCTATTTGCCACCATGTTATAAGATAAATAAGGCATTAATATTAAATAATATTCCTATTTTTCTGAGAGACAGAGACAGATGCAGACAGGAAGGGAAAAAGATGAGAAGCATCACTTCATAGTTGTGGTATTTTTAGTTGTTCATTGATTGCTTATTCATATGTGCTTTGACGAGGGAACTCCAGGCAAATATTCCCATTTTATTGGTGCATTGTTAAATGATTGGTGGGGCTTCACCAAAAATTGGTGGAAAAATTGGCTCTAGCACCTTAACTGTCTCTTCGGCCTTATTTTTACATAATAAATCTTTCTTATTACTTTACATAATTCAATTTAACAATAGTTTTGAACATTTGGTTAATGAAGATAAAATAATTTACAGTCTGCTTCAAATACCTACAATCCAGTATATACGTAATTATAACATGGGGGTAACATCATGACATGAGAAAAGTGCAAATAAAATTCGCTCTGTGTACTAAAAGAAGGGAAAGGTCATATCAAGTAGGCAGGAACGACAGGAGGTAGCATTCCAAGTGGGCATTGATGTATAAGTGGCATTTTTACAAAAGAAGAGGCAGAGAAGGGGACAAGAGAGTAGAATACTTGAAATATTTTCAGGGATCAGAGAAAGAAAGTTTGGCCAGAGGATAGGGCACCACATACCCAGGAGTAGTGAGGTGAACTTGGAAAGTTAGGTTGATGTCAGTCTGAATTTCTACCACCCTCCCTTAGCAGACCTGCCTCTACAGGTTTGTCTCTGAATGCCTAAAAAATAAAAAGTATACCTTAATCATTTTTTAATTTTAGTGGCAAGATTTCTTTAAAAATCACACACCAAACAGTACATAAAGGTCTTCAGAATAAATGAATAAATACGAATGGATTAATTAATGAATCAGTGAGCTAAAGAGGTGACAATGGAAAGGAAAAGCATGAATAGAAAATAATGTGGAAAGAAACCTGCTGTATTTGGTCTGGGCTGACTCGATGGGAAGTGGTAGAGAGGAAAAAGTAGAGGGGACCTAGAGGCTTTGCTTCAGGGTAGCTGGGAGAACAGTGCGTATCAAAACCGGGAAGCCAGGACACAGTGATTATTTAAGGTAAGAGATAATGAGGGTGGACAGAGTAGCAACAGAGTGTTCCATACACTTAGTTGAGAAGTCTCAGCTGCATTTCCATATTTTTGTCCAAATGGAATCTGCATTGGCAGAAATTCTGCAAGGCATATTGTAAACTCTCTCAATTAAAGAAAAGTGTGGTTGTCTAAAAATTGTATTTTGATATAAGTGGAGGTCTTAAAGATCACGGTAATTAATTACATGTGACATTAATGGAACCTAGAGAAGAACAGTAGATATCAGATTACTGGCCCAGGAAATCTGTATAATTCATCTTTGTACAATGCCAACACTTAAAGAGTTCAGAGACCAGCAGAGGTAACCAATGCACAAATAGCATTGCTCAACAAAGTAAGTGCTATAAAAGAAGCATAAGCACATGGCAATAAGCACAACTCCCCAAACACGCTCAAGATGTTTCCCGTGCTTGAATGAAAATGTGGATGAATTAGTATATCGGCAAATGAATAAATGTTGGCTCAGCAAAGAACTGTTTTTTGTTTTGTGCATCTGCATTTGATCTATTCCATATTAACCATAGTTCTTAAAAATATTTCTAGACAATTGAGATGGGTATATGAGAAGTGTTGATTCATTTCCAGGTATTCTGAGGCATCTCACTTTACCATGACAGACCTGGGCAGCCTTCTTCTTCTGTTAGGGACATGGGTAACAGGTAAGGCTGGCAGAGACTGGGTAAAGGCATAGGTGGGTTATTTCTTACACAAGATTATAGCATAAGGAGCAAATAAGCTCCACAATCCAAACACACACACAAGCACACACACATACACATACTGGCCAAATGGTTCAAGCCCCAGGCAGGAAGCAGAGCTAAAAGCTGAAGCCAACACTGGAAGCCATGGTTGCCCTCAGACAGACGCAGGAAAGCTGAGAGAGGGAAAGCAAGGCTGGAGCACCCACCAAGTTGCAGGGGTCCCCAACTACTTGGATGGTTCTAAGAGAAACATTGAAATGCACTAAAAATGAACAGACAGGACATTAGTAGAGGAAATATCTTATAGGCAATGTAGAGAGTTTCTGTCTTTGAAAAATACCACCTGCAGCTTTACAAAGAGATATTTTTTTAATTTGTTTTCTTCCATATAAACATGGACTTAAATTTTGAGACTATCATACACACAAATATGCTTTGATAATGATCTATTAGTTTAAGATAGAGCATTGACTGAGAATGCTGAAGTTGCCGGTTTAAAACCACAGGCTTGCCCAGTCAGAGCACATGCAAGAAGCAACTACGAGTTGATGCTTCACACACCCCACCCCACCCCCAATGCACACACCTTTCACTCTTTCTCTCTCTCTCCTTATTCTAAAATCAATCAACAAAATTGGTTTCAAATAATAGAAGTTTCCAATAAGAATAAAATAATTATGGAAAAGCCCTGGCTGAATGGTTCAGTGGATAAAGCATCAACCTGGAATGCCAGATGTCACGGGCTCCACCCTCAGTCCAGACATGTACAAGAAGCAATCAATGATTACACAACTAAATGGAACAACTAGATGAAACAATGAGTTTATGCTGTGCTCTCTCTCTCTCTCTATCTCCCCATCCCTTTTCTCCCTTCCTCTCTCTCTCTTTCAAATCAATGGAAAAATTTTTAGAAGTATAGGAGACAACTGAGCATTATCACTTCTGGTATGGTGAGAATTTTCATTTTTTTGGATGAGATGCATGTAAATGGTGCTTTTGTAATTGAGGATTGCAAATACCAGAAATGTTTCGCTGTAATTTCACACATTGTAGGTGTTATTAGTATCTCAAGTTAATTTACCTTGAATTTTATACCATTAGATATAAGTTTGGGTTCTGTGGCATCTTTGCTTGTTGGGTAATCTTACCACAATTGAAAGGGTGGCACTCCAATTACCTAGCAGATAATACAGCCCCAGTAGAAACTGTGAAGCAACAAAGTTCAAGAACGCATGCATATTGTTCAAGGGTAAGATGGCATTTTCACATCATAAGAAGTTTGTGGTTTGTTACGTGGCTTTATGAAAACAGCTATTGCGAAAACATAGAGACAAAGGGAGGAGAAATTAAAAGATAAATTATGGAGGACTATCAAGGGAACAGGGGCTTGGGGTAACCAAAATACCTAAAAGTAATCTCAGATCTGGTTACTGGGAGCCCTAGCTGGGGACTTTGGGCATGATATGGTCAAAGTCTAATGTTGAAATGTCCCTCCTGGCAATAACATTTGGAGCAAGCTCTACTGCAACCAATATGAAGGGGATGGTCAAATTATTTGGTTAATTGGAATTTCATTACATCAGAATGTCTAGAAGTCAGTGGTTTCTGATCTGGCAACAAGACAAGTCATCAGATACCCCTGGGGCTTCCGTCATTCTTTTGTAATTGTAGAAGGGAAGGCAGACTGATCTCTCGGATCCCTTCCGTGATTCTGCAGTGCTGGCCCGTATCAGCCATGGTGGAAAGTGTCTTATTCCTCCGCGGTTGTCCCATCTAAAGAAAGGCCCTTTGTTCCATGAAAGGGGCTGCTCATCCTCACCATTTCATTTCTTAACACTTAGAACTTTCATGAAAGATCTAATCAAGAAGACACCAGATGTCATAGCATCCTAATTGCTGTAGATAATCACCAGGAGCTTAAAGGCGTTGTACGTTTATGCGAAACATTTGCCAGGGGCTGGGTTCCCAGGCAAGAACATGGAAACAGCTGTCTCACTTGAGTTTAAGTTCTTCTGATGAATGCAATTTCTAAATCAGATGAATTAGCTTTTAAAATAAAAATTGTCCTTCTGTAGTTACACAAAGCAAATGCTGAGTTTTAATCAGACCAAATGCTAGGGACAGAAAGACCTCCCTCAAACTTCTTATTAAAGTGTGTGTGTGTGTGTGTGTGTGTGTGTGTGTGTGTGTGTGTGTGTGTGTGTGTGTGAAAGAAAGAGAGAGAGATGAGTGTGAGCTTAGGCATGAGACAAGTAAAACAATAAAGTCTCAAATTCAATTGTTACTCTTAATATTTCTCTGTATCAATGGTTTTAAGCAAGTTGATTATGATGTGTTTTGATATAATTGTCTTAATGTTTCTTGTACTTGGGATTTGCTGAGCTCTTTATATTTGTGAATTTATAATGTTCATCAAATTTGGGAAGTTTTCAACCATTATTTCTTCAAATACATGTTCTGCCCCCCTCATCCCGTACCCTCTTTTATGGGGACTACAGTTTGTATATGCTTGTCCATTTGAAGTTTTCCCACAGCTCATTAAAGTTCTGTCTTTTCCCCACTTCAATCTTTTCCTCTCTGTGCATCATTTTAAGTAGTTTATATCACTATATCTTCAAATTCATTCATCTTTTCTTCTGTAATGTTCAATCTATGGTTAATCTCATCCAGTGTCTTTTTTTAATTTTTTTATTTCAGACACTGTGGAACTTTTTTCTAGAAGATTGGCTGAAGCCATCTGTGTATCGCCTGCATTTCTATTTTTTCTAGCTTCTTGAATATATAGAACAAAGTAATAACAACTATTCTAATGTCCTTATCTACCAATTCTATCATCTGTGACATTTCTGGCTCACTTTTGACTGATTTTTTTATTCATTATTAGCAGTATTTGCCTGCTTCTTTTAATGTCTGGTAATGTCTTGTTGGATACCAGACATTTTGAACTTCACCTTTGTTGGGTGCTAATTATTTTTTGTATTTCTATAAATAGTCTTGAATTTTTTTCTGTGAAACAGATAAATTATTACCCAGAAATAATTTGAGCCTTTCAGATCTTGCTAGACGAGGCAGAGCCAGGCAGTGTTTAGCCTGGTTTTATTTTCTTTGATACCAAGAGAAAGACCCTTCCTAGTACTTCTACCCAATGCCCCACATGTGGATTATAAGATTCTCCACTGTGGACATTGGAAACAAGCACTGCTCCTGGTCCTGAGTGACTTTCAGGCACTGTTCTCTCCAGTCCTCTTGAGTGGTTCTTTCCAAGCCTCAAGGACTTTCCTCATACACATGAGCCAATCAGCACTCAAATGAATATTTAAGAGAAAGGAGACTTTCTGCCAATCTCTGGAATTCTCTCTCTGTACAACTCTTTCCTGTTTGGTGTTCTGCCCAGCCCATGCAAGGCTATCTTCTCAACTCAGATTATGTGCATATTCTTGTGCTCCATTTCATGTGTTACAATCTGCAAACTTCCTAAAAGCAAATAAATTGGGGCATCTTATTTGTTTCTTATCTATTGGGGACCACTGGCCTTGGATGTCCAATGTTTAATATCTTAAGTGTTGTCATTTTATCGTCCAGTATTTTAGACATTTCAGGTGGGAGGGTAAATTCAATTCTTCTTACTCCATCTTAATTATAATTAGAAGTCTCAAATCCGTGCATTATTAAACTTAAATACTCTTAAAGAAGCAAATGTCAAAGGCATAAGACAGAGCTTGGAGGTGCTATCCTGAGGTGGAAAGAGAAGACAAATGAATAAAATGTACTGAAAATTTTAAATCCTCTAAAATATTTCTTTGTCAACATTTAGCAAATCTTTGTGGTTAAAAATAACACACATTTCCTTAGAGTCACGTCATTCTACAAATGGTGGGAAATACTTGCTCAAGTTCACAATAATCTGAAATTCTGAGCCTGGGCATTTAACAGAAGAAACACGTGAACAAAAATTTGATCTAATTCTGGGAAGAATGCCACAATTAGGAGTGCCTTCATGAAGAGACAGAATCATGCCTGGCACGGTGTCTAACTTATACACAATAAATGTTTGTGCAGTGATGATAATTAATGCAGGAGATTGTAGAAAAGAATGGTCAACGCAAGAACATAAAATAGTTTGAGATAATTATGAGACAGTGTCAAACTATTAGGTATAAAGATTGTATTGAATATGGAAGAGATAAATAGATGACATAGATAGGCGGAGTAATGATAGATTCAATGAAGACACAGGGCTTCTGGGGCATTGCAATGTTAGTTCTTGACCTGAAATTCACACATACTCATTGAAAATAAACTGATTTAACTGTTCCTTTATATATTATGCACTATTTTGTATGCTTATCATTGTACACAAGTATAAAAGGTTTTTTAAGATCAAGTAAGAAACCACTAAAGAACTAGGTTCAGTTATCAACCTTGACTCAAAAGCTGAATGATTATACCCTTCATAAGAAGTCCTAATATTACCATAATGACTTGTCTTTTTTTTAAGGTTTAAATAAAAATTGAAGAGATCTCTTCTGATAAATGGCTTTCACGTATACGAGCTTCTCATGACCCTGTGGAATGGGCATAATTACTCACCTCCATTTTGCAGAAAGGAAAACTGAAGTTTGAAAGCTTAAATGGGCCTGACCTGTGGTGACACGATGGGTAAAGCGTCAACCTGGAATGCTGAGGTCACCGGTTTGAAACCCTGGGCTTGCCTAATGAAGGCACATACAAGAAGCACTACTATGAGTTGATGTTTCCTGCTTCTCCACCCCTCCCCTCTCTCTAAAAATCAATAAATAACAGTAATAAAAAGAAAGCCTGAAAGATGTATATGACCTTAGGATCATATACAGTAAGGAATTGATTGAGTCATGCTATAGCCACAGCACTATAATCCTATATCCTCCTTGATTTTATAATAATGTAGCATGTAAAGGGTAATTTAGCAGAGACACAGATGGCTATATCTTCCACTTTTTCCTTGTTAATATAACTGGAATTTTGTTCAGTTATAAGGTGGTCATCCCCTGGGAAGAAATGGGAGTGATCCTCGCTAGTCCCAAGAGGTAAAATCTAATTTACTTAAATCAATCATGGTAATCCCACCCCCTTTCCAATGACTGGTTTTTGAAATGGGCAAGTGAAGCATCTTGACCAATGAGAGGAAAGAGGAGACTTGCTGTGGGGTTTATTATGTAAGCACATGATGCTTGAAGCTCCCTAGCCATATTGACAAACTTGAGGATAAAAGGAACGTGACGAGAAAGGAATAACTATTCACCTCCATGTCGTAGATAAGAAAACTGAGCTTTGAAAGGGTAGATGATTTGTCCAACACCATATGCTGCAAAGAACTGGTGGAGAAAGCAGGAAGATGAACAAACCCTAGATCTCTGGTGGCATGGTTGTATCCTCTGAGTCAAACCTGAAAATTTCTTACTTACAAACCTCTTCTTTGATGGGATATCATATTCCCCTACTGTTTGAGTGATTTTGATTTGGATCTCCCCCTTCACTGCAGCTAAAAGAATTCCTACTAATATACTAATTATGGAACTGATCATTTTCTTGCATTATCGTATGTGATTTTCATTAGAAATTCCATCAGACAAATGTTACTATTACCACTTTTCAGGAGAGAAAGTGAAGTTTAAAAAAAGCTTTTAGTAATGTATGCCAGTTCATGAAGGTATAACCAGAATTCAAATCTGTTATGCCTGACTCCAGACTTGTCACATGGTAAACTCTGCAACAGAAGCTTCTTCAAAAGATGGTGACTGGGTCACATGTGATCGTTAAATGTTATTTTGCTGCCATCATTTTAGTTGTGGCTACAGTGAGAATCAATGTCTTTTTCTCTTCTCTCCCATCTTCAGACAGAGACCTTCAGGGCAAAATTCTTTCTTTTTGGTACTCATAAAGATTTCATTAAAAAATAAAAAAAGGAAGACAAATATTCCTCATTCTGGGGACATGCTTCCCAACAGCAAGATGATTGATTACCCAAAAATGAATGAACTCATAAAGCAGTCAGTTCCCTGGCACAGGGGCATAAAATCAATGCTGGGTGGCCTTACAGAGAAGGTGTGGCATGGAGTTGGCACGTAGATGGACAAAATCCTCTCTTCCTAATCATCATGATAAGGTATCATGAAACTCGCAACTTTTCTGTGGAATAACTTACTGTTGCCACTGTATTTGTCATCTTGTCCTTACAATTCTTCATTTCTCAAAAGAGTAGAAGGTTGAATAGGGTAAAAACCTAAATAACTTCTGGCTTCCCTGGGGAAAGAGTTTTAAGACGTGCACTGAGGGTATTGGTATTCTATAGCCTGTCTTTGCTCTCAGTCTGCTAGTACTATTTCTGCTCTGTGCTTTGCTCTTTTCTAGACATTTTCTAAATATAAAAATAGACAGGCCATGGCCAGTTTGCTCTGTGGATTGAGTGTCAGTCTGGAGTGTGGATGTCCTGGGTTGGATCTCCAGTCAGGACACACATGAAAAGCAACCATCGGCTTCTCTTCCTGTTTATCTCTCCCTTTTCTCTCTCTTCCCTTCTCTCAGTCAGTGGCTTGATTGGTTTGAGTGTTGGTCCTGGGGACGGAGGATAGCTTGGTTGGTCTGAACATCAGCCTCAAGTACTGAGAATAGCCTGGTTGATTTCCCAGACAGGAGTTGCCGGGTGGATCCCACGCAGAGTGCATGCAGGAGTGTCTCTATCTTCACTCCTTTCACTTAAAATAATATAAAATAAACAAATAAGTAAAAATATACCCCTTCCCTTGAAGAATCTGCAACAATGTTTTGCTCAGATATACCCACATAAAAAGTTACACAAAATATAAAACAAATGGTGCTGTTCAACAGAATAATGGGTTAGGCAAATGTTAAATTTATAGTTGTTCAAGTGGAAAATAATACGATAATTAATAAATAATAATACAAGAGTAAACTAGGTTTGGCATACTCACAACTTTAACCTTATTTTTGCCTTATCCTGTATAATTATATGCAAAGTGAGACAAACTTTCGTGGTCTGGGTCTTTAAAGGGGAGATATCATTCTTCTTGTACTTTTAAAGAAACAGCCACAAGCCAAGCAAATAAACCATGTGCCAGTTGTTGGTTTTCTGCTCTTTCACATCCTTGGAGTAAATACCCATGTGGTAAGCACTACTCACTTACTGAGATGACCAACATTTTAGGCTAAATCTTGATCAAAGCCAAGCCCATTGAACAATATATGTGTGACCATGGTCTTACATTTTGACTTCAGAGCAGATCTTCCAAACCTGGGGTCCACAATCCTGAAGGGGCTCTTCAATAGATCTCAGAGAGGTTTGTGAAGTTGAATGGAAAGAAATAATGTCTTCAGAGTCACCTAACTAAAGACTAACATTTCCTTCAACAAAGTACAGTATTATTAACGTTGCTATGACATTGTCACCAATAGAAGTCACCGGTATTTTCAGATCACGTTATAACTGCAGATATCTCGATGTACCATTTATTCTCATGCCTTCTTCAAAACAAAATTTCTCTCCAAGCTTCTTACTAACTTTTGGTATTCAATGCATTAATAAAAACACAAGTAGGCCCAGGACGGTTGGCTCAGTGGTAGAGCATCGGCTTGAAGTGTGGAAGCTCCAGGTTCAATTCCCAGCCAAGGCATAGAAGAGAAATGCCCATCTGCTTCTCCACCCCTCCCACTCTCACACCTCTCTGTCTCTCTCTCTCTCCCCCACCCCTTCCTCCTGCTTCCTGCAGCCAAGGCTTGGTTAGAACAAGTTAGCCCCAGACACTGAGGATGTCTCCATGGCCTCTACCTCAGGCACTAAAAAAGGCTCCGGTTGCAACAGAGCACAGGTCCCCATGGGCAGAGCATTGCCCCCTAGGGGGCTTGCCAGGTGGATCGGGTTGGGGCGTATGTGGGAGTTTGTTTCCCCTGCTCTCCCTAAAAATAAGGAAGGGAGGAAGGAAGGAAGGAAAGGAAGAAAAAAGGGAGGGAGGGAGGGAGGGAGGAAGGAAGGAAGGAAGGAAGGAAGGAAGGAAGGAAGGAAGGAAGGAAGGAAGGAAGGAAGGAAGGAAGGAAGGAAAAAAGTATTACTAGATCACAATTTAGTGTTTTTTTAAGATTTTGAACAATACTTTACTTCCACATCATTAGTTTTCTTTGCAATTCTATGTATTTTGTTTTGTGGCATTTAGAAACAATATTCTGAGACAGGATCCATTTATCTGATTGCTGAAGGGTCCGTGGGGATAAAAAAAAAAAGCTTAAGGACTCCTGGATCAGGTATCTTCACCTCTTTCTTGAATTTTAAGAACTGTTTTGCTCTTGGCTTAGCAGAGACTCATCACTGTTTGGTGTTTCTGGGTTTCTCCCACATCTTAATTGGGGGTTTGCAATGTTTGAAAGGTAGACTTTATAGAAGGAGATCATTCCTGTTAAACAAAACAACATATTTTTCATTTCTTTAATTTTTAAAATGTGTCTCTCACATATATTTTGGGCGTCCTGTGCAGTAAGTGGGGGAAAACTGGCCCCAAATTTCTCTCTGCGGCAGAAGGTCAGCTTCCACATAGAACGCATGCATTTATCAGATTTGAATCTGGAACATATTTTATGGGTTTCAGGGGTTTCTCCCCTGGAAATGAGCTTCTTCCTGCCAGAAGGAGAGCTCTAATCTCCTTTTATTTCTTCTTTACCTTAAACTCTCTGAACACAATTTAACCTCAATGAACTCAGTTCTTGGGGATCAGACGGTTGGTCTTTGAAGAATCTATATTTTTTCTATATACAAAGCAAGTTAATTCATATCACATAAACAGTTTTTTAAACATCCATGTTATAACTTTCTTGTCAAGACTTACGAATTTGCATTATTTCTTTAGACTATGCTGGCTCTGAAATTAAATTTGAGGTTTATTTATTTCAAAGCAATAAACATGAAAAAAATGAGTTTTTGGCCATTTAAGTTCAGATGGCCTACTTATACTGCTCTACTCATGATGTTACCTAGAATTGCAGTATAAAGATCAATGAAAATTAAACATAACACAGACTATTACAAAGAGATGACTCTGATGCTGTTTTACTTGATGTGAATTGGGGGAAAGAGTTTTAGAATGACACACTCCTAAAGAATTTTGTATGTATGGGGTGTTTTCAATTTATGAATTTCTTAAAACCCTCCCGTTACAAATAGCCTCTGGGCTTAAGCATGCATTGAAGAAAAGAAAACAGGGAACGGGCCATGAAAAGTGCGCCCGTCGGAAGTCATGGTCCAACCATGACATTTTAAGCCGGAGCCTTGGTCTGCAGGCTTCTTGTTTCCCGTGGAATTCCAAATAAGAACTTAACCGTTTCTGTAGATGTTCAATTGCCCCCTAGCCATCTGAAAACATGTTTTTAAGGAATAATTAGGGAAATGGGGGCTCCCCTACAAAACTCATCTTTATCCTTTTTGTTTCTCATGTGATAAGTCACATGAATCCTAACACAGGGAAACAGTGCTATTTCCAAGGACTTAGCTCTTTATAATAAATGAGAATGGATTCCTCCTCAGGCAAATTTCACAGAAGATGTGTTCTGAAGTGAAACCCATTTCTACCACTCATGAAATCACATATCTGTAATTAGGTTTCTTTTTCAAAGAACCATACTTAACCTCGACTTAGATGTTTTTTGACCCTGTGCACCTTCACAAGAGATCCAGTATGAACATTAGGGGGACGGCAGATGACCCAAGTTTTCAAGATACATTGAAGATACTAGGTTTGATGTCTCCTTCAGGTTTGCAAACACATGTACACAAGAAAGCTAATCTCCATGGTACAACCCTACAGAACCTACTAGAGAGATTATGAGCTTGTTTGTAATGGCTTAGAGTTTCATCTAAACACACACACAATAAAACACAGGACTTGCCTTGAAATCACCTAGGCCAGGGTGGAGGTGTGTCTCCCAGGATTTGGGAAGATTGTGACATTCGATATGCTGTTGACACACAGCAGCAAGAGAGGTGCAGCCTGCGCGGAGCATTGGGCTGCAGTAATCCATGCACACTTAATGTCTCTGGAATGCGGCTGCGGTTATTACCACGGAATGCTCCCAGCATGAGTAATTTCCACAGCAACACGCTGAAAGCTTATAGATGATTTCACATGTCGAGGAGGTGGGGAAGGATGGAGAAAAGATGGAGGTTGCTTTTTCTCAAAACAAGAAGCTATTTATATGGAGGAAAACTGGGATGAATGGCAGACTTTTGAAAGAGAAAAAGACAAATTCTTTTCTATGAGACTCTCGTAGCATTCAAAATAATCTTATCAATAAAAGTTCATGCTCAGAAGCTGAACAATTCTTTATACCCAGATTTGGAACATGTGGATTTGGACAAATGCTTCTGTCTAGGTCTATGGACTCGCTGTTTGATTTACATATTAAATTAAGGGTGAATATTTAGTTTTCCCAAACCATGATAAGCCAGGCTATATAACCAAGACTGATTTTGAAATATATCTTCAGCAAAATTAAATGATTTGTTTTCACAGATATATAAAATTGCGAGTGATAACATCAGGCCAGATATCATGTAGGGAACCTACATAAGGCGAGGCATTGCAACTTGGTCCAAATGCAAAGAAAATCTTAAAAAGCACTTCAAAGCAACACATCCAAGAACACTTCCACTGTTATAAGAACATGAATTTGCAAAACAATAAGGTTTTACTACTCTATTCTCCACCCAAACTTTTAAGCAGTCTTGTGGTAAGCATAAGGTATTCTTCCCCGCGGAGAAAGAAGGAAGGGGCTGTAGCCACAGTGTGGATAAGCAAAAGCTTTATTTACTACACAGCGCTTCCCGACCCATGAGGTTCTCTGGTCCTGGAGACAGGGGCCAGAGAAGTCGCATGGGATGATCCGCGTGGGAGATATTTAAAGGGTCTGTAGGATGGGCGAGCTAATATGACATGGCGCAATCTCACTGGCTGATGGACAGTCGCTCTTTTCCCTAGGACTTCTGGGAAGTTTCTTGTGGCGCTCTTGGTTGTGGGCAGCTCTAGCCAAAGTTCCCCGGTCTGAGTTCCTCGTGACCTTCCCTTATTTTTCACCAACCTTACAGTAAGTCCATTCTAAACACCCTCAAAGCACAGGCTATGAAAAGAGGTAGATCAGAATTGAAATCCCAAACTGTAACTTCATCAGTGTGACTTTGAGCAAGTTACTTAATTTTTTTTCAAGTCTCATTTTTGCATGGGATAGCACTAGTCACACCTACCTCATGGGGTGGTGTGAGAACTAAATAAGCAAGTTCTATGAGGTACTTAGCTAAACACCTAGCAGTCAATAACACTGAGGGAGACCTCTAATTATAATACATAGTATAAATCATCTTGCTACTATTTAATTTCAGGCAGCTTACAAATATACACAAAACACAAGAAGAAAGAAATACAAATAAATCAGTGCAACAGGAAAACAAGGGTAAGAAAGTAATATAAGGCCAGGGAAGGGACAAGTACTTACCTGCTCATTCTTTCATTAATTCAATTTTTTTATTTCCTGGATGCCTACTGTGTGCTCCTCTCCGTGCGGTGGGACAAGGCAGTGAATGAGACACATGGTCCTGCGTTCACAGAACACACAGTCCTATATACTGGGAGAAATGAAGGCTCTCTACACCACCATCACTATTAAGGATGTCGCCTTGGAATTTCTGATATGCCATCTTCAATCACAATAGGTCAATAGACACTCTTAGGAAGAATATTCTTACTGGGTAATTTATAATAATCTGCAGCACTGTAAGAAATGTAGAATGCAGTGTGTCCCCTGCCAGCCTGTCGGGATGATGGCAGCACATGCACATGCAGTTCATTGGGACAAGTGTCGAGTGCTCTGCACTATGTCTCAGCATACACACGGCCCGGAGATGGTTCTGGAGGGTGTGGGTTGGACATGCACAGCCTTCTGTCCGGCCTCTGTGAGCAGGATCCCAGTTCTCCTCCATGGCTGTCCTCTCTAAAGAGTGGGAGAGCTCACTGCTGGGGATGCTCAAGTGGTTACTGGGGTAGAGAAAGCCATTTCAGGTATCCTACTTACATTTTATAATAGTAAAAAAGATCAAGTATGCTTTCTTAAAATGTAACGTGTGGGTTGGCGTTCATGCCCTCCCCTGGCCTGTATGCCTCTTGTGCATACCTGGGGTGACCTGAAGGAGGAGCAGAACACCCCTAACACAGTGGGGCTTGCCAGTGTCACCTGCTCTCCTGCATTCACGTGAAAACTACTGGGAAATTCTGCACTTTACAAGTGCCAGACTAGGCCGTTTGACAAGTGCTTTTATCTGATTTTAACTGAATTAAGTAATAAAATGGACAAGTAGGTTTTAAAAATCTGGAAAAAAAAATGCATTGAATATAACACATATACTTGAAGTTCAAGTGAACAATTTATATATAAAAAAAGGCAGAATGGAGACTTCCCCATGTCCCAATTTAAGCTTTCGGGGTCACATCAGTAAAGAACAATAACAATCTAGTCGAATCTGACAAAAAAGTGACCAGCAAAATGAGACTTTATCAAAACCCTTTGAATTATAAGATTCTATCCACTATACCAAACAATGGCCTCTCCCTAAGAGTGTAGGATGTGCCCTGAGACATTATTTAAGGGATGGTTTCAGTCATCACAATGAGCAAGGCATTTTAAAACCTCAGCATCAAGGATATGCAATCCCAACTGTGATATTTTTCAGCAATTTTTAAAGTCATGTGATAGTCAGGGCTGGACAAAATTTCTCTGAGACTTAATGGAATATGTCTTGAAGTCACTTTTGAAGTTTCTTGCATAACAATGACAGGCAAAAAAAAAACCAACTCCAAGCTAAGATTACAGAGATATCACTGTACTTGAAACACATGCTGTCCCACTCAAGAGCTATCACCACAAAGCTCCTGCGGAGCTCACAGGACACATCGACACTCTGTCTTAGCGAACAGGGCACTTTTTCACAGCAGAACATTCATCACGCTCTGTCACGAGCCAGAGTAATTATGAAAATCTCTGGTGCCACAGAGGCTCCCTGGTTATCCCTTAATAAAGAAATAATGAGTGTTTTCCAACTTAAGAAGGGTTTATGTATTTTCCTTTTACTGTAACACAAGCATTCCAGATCTGTCAATATTTTCTGCGATTAGTAATTTTCAGTTGTCTGCTAACTGGCAAATCTATATTATTTGTATATATTTATCAATATATTTAAATTTCACCTATCCCATAAAGTGATAGTTTAATAATAACTGAAAAATCAGATTACTTTTGGAGAATAATTTAAACTGTGAATTTCAAGCACGTGAACACAGAAATTTAGAAACATCTTCACTGTTCAATGACCTACGGATGGAAAAACTGTATGTCACTATAATTCCTAGAACTGTGCCCGAAACCTGGGAAAAATTTTCTAACCTGTTGTTAAATTTTCCAAATAAACAATTTTAAGGGTTTTCTTAAATTACAATAAAAATTTAGCATATTTTGATTAATTTGAAAAGTGAAAAAAACTAAATGGCATCAGAAAACACCAAATTTATCAGCCAAATATTAGTAAGTATGTTGCATGATTGATGAATAAAATTTAAAAATAAGTATGAGTTTTAAAAGTCCAGCTACAGATAGACATCTTTCATTTGAATCTGTGTATCTTTGAAAGATATTTATTTTCAGCTATAAAATCTGTTATAACCAAAAATAAAAATAAACTGAACTTTGAGACAGATTGTTAAGTTACTGCTACATAAAATATTTAACCTATATTTTCAAAATAATAGGGCATGGTTTATCACACTGATCTTATTAAAATGCCATTAATAATAGCAAAGAGTTAAATATATTAATATTCTAGTGAGAACAAAAGAGTGTATATAAAAATGGATAAAATAAAGTTCTAATATTTACAAAATATTATTTGTTTCTTCTTGAGAGCATCCTAAAATGCTTAGCCTCCATTCTTACATATGTTTTACCATACACAGAATGTGTATGTATATAAAAAGTTATATCAGCTTGACCAGGCAGTGGCACAGTGGATAGAGCATTGGACTGGGATGCTGAGGACCCAGGTTCTAAACCAGGAGGTCTCTAGCTTGAGCCCCAGTTCTTCTGGCATGGGCTCACCAGCTTGAGCCCGGGGTTGCCAGCTTGAATGTGGGATCATAAACATAACCCCACGGTCACTGGCTTGAGCCCAAGGTCACTAGCTTAAGCACGGAGTCAATGGCTCAGCTGGAGCCCTCAGGTCAAAACACATATGAGAAAGCCATCAATGAACAACTAAGGTGCCGCAACTCTGAGTTGATGCTTCTCATCTCTCTCCTTTTCTGTCTGTCCCTGTCTCTATCTTGCTTAAAAAAAAAAAATAGATCAGTATGCAGCTTTTAATTAATGTTAAGCGTGGGTGTGCAAGCATTTACCCCTCTAGAGGTTACAAGTAAAAAAAAAAGAAAAATTAGAAAGGAGGGTAACTCCAGTCCTGATGACTATTTTTTTAATGTGGTTCAGGAACTACTCGACCCTAGGTCACCTAGGATGCTGGTGAAGAATGTGAATTCACCCAGAACTCCTGGTTGACAATCTCTGGAGTTGCAACCAGGGTTTTGCATTCTGAGCGAGCTCTTCAGGTGACTCCTATGCATGCTGTTTACAAACCGGAGCCTCTGGCCCAGACAGTCATGGCTAATGCTGAGCCTTCCTACACACTCCTTGTCCACAGCAACCATGGACTGGGTATAAAGAATCCACTCCCGGGGTTGACAGTGATTAGTCCATTAGTCCATTCTTAGACTTATCAAGAATGACCGTGAGGGCCTGACCAGGTGGTGGCGCAGTGGATAGAGCGTCAGACTGGGATGTGGAAGACCCAGGTTCGAGACCCTGAGGTCACCAGCTTGAGTGCGGGTCCATCTGGCTTGAGCAAAAGCGCCAGCTTGGACCCAAGGTCGCTGGCTCCAGCAAGGGGTGGCTTGGTCTGTTGAAGGCCCGCGGTCAAGCACATGTGAGAAAGCAATCAATGAACAACTATGGTGTCGCAAAGGCAACAAAAAACTAATGATTGATGTTTCTCATCTCTCTCCATTCCTGTCTGTCTGTCGCTATCTATCCCTCTCTCTGACTCTCTCTCTGTCCCTGTAAAAAAAAAAAAAAAAGAATGACCATGAGGGTCTGATCAGGCAGTGGCACAGTGGATAGAGCTGCGGACTGAAACACAGAGGACCCAGGTTTGAAAACCTGAGGTTGCCAGCTTGAGCTTGGGCTCATCTGGTTTGGGCAAGGCTCACCAGCTTGAACCCAAGGTCGCTGGCTCAAGCAAGGGGTCACTCAGTCTGCTGTAGCCTCCCAGTCAAGGCACATATGAGAAAGCAATCAATGAACAACTAAGGTGCCACAACAAAGAATTGATGCTTCTCGTCTCTCTCTCTTCCTGTCTGTCTGTTGCTATCTGTCCCTCTCTTTGTCTCTCTCTGTTCCTGTCACAAAAAAAAGAAAAAAGAAAAGAATGACTGTGAGGGAAAGTAGCAAACATATGACCAGGAAAAGAATACATTACACATTCTTTCATGTAAGAGGAAAGAATTGGACTTATTAAGAATTTTTTAAGTATTTTAGGACTTCATCCCCAGACCTCTTGATAATTTATGGATGTTAACTTCTTTAATAACCAGTCAAGAGGCCAGACTATGAAGTTCTGAATATAAAACAAAATATCTAAAGGATAATACAGTAAAGAAATACATAAATTTAAATAGGCATTTTTTAAAAATAAATACTTGTTTATTTCTAAGAAAAATTACATAGAAAAAAAAGTGACTTTTATATCAAAATTTCTAAGAACTTATAAATATGGGCCTGCCCTCCCGCATTTTAAAGCTCAATAGAACTTTACTCCAATAATTCAGAACCACGCGTAGCAAGCAATTCCAGCACTTCCGGAGGCCCTCCCTGGCCTTACAACCGCAAAGTCATATGCTTTTTTGGATCTTACCTTGCAATTTAAAGAGACATCTCAGCTTTCCTCGCCAAGAGGAACCTTTCTGCCTTTTCTTAGTCCTGTTTTGTGTCATCTGCCTGTCAAGAAAGCAGTTGCTTGTTTGATTGTTAATTGCCCTTGTTTTTTATTATGGAACACATTTGAATTTTGGTAAGTAACATGTTCTTCTTTGTAATTAGATATAGTAGTTAAAACATCTTTCAATTCACTGTAGCGTTCTCTTTAATCAGCACATCGGGCTGTTTGATGATGGAACCATATCTGTATTTCCACCACAGCAGACCTGCTCAAAGAAAATTGCGCTGCCTGTACACTTCATAATTGGAATGAAATTCAAAGGTAGGTGTGCTTTTATTTGGCCGGCCTGAAAATGTGTAGGCTAAGGGAAAGTAAATGTGGGTACTTCAATCATTTGTATCAAGGTTTAAAATTTTTTCTCTGGGTCTCAGGACATCTACAGCTGTGATTACCGGCTGGCTATGTCTGAGTTGCCTGTTAGAAGATGTGGGTGTCGGAGGGCAGGTGGGCAGGCTGGAGACTCAGACAGGGTGTCTATGCTGCAGTCTTGGGGCATAATTTCTTCTTTGGGGAGCCTCAGTGTTTGTTCTCAAGGTCTTCAATGGATTGGAAGAAGCCTACTCATATTATCAGGGGTAGGGGTGATTGCCTTTACTTAATATCAACTGATTGCAGATATTAGCCATATCTGGGAAATACCTTCGCATCTCATGCCAGCATCTTAATTGATATTTGATTAATTCATAGTACTATAGTGTAGCCATGCTGACCCAGAAACTTAGCGTCACAGAGGACAAGAAAATTTTCAACACTTTCTCATTGAATTTTCTTCCAGAGAAGTCTTTTTAGCTCCATTTTACAGTTAAGGAAATCAAGGATTAGAGTGGTTATGACTTACCCAATATCAGTGAGGAAATGAGCAGGTCAGCCAAGCCTCCCTGAGTCACACTCGTCGTGTGTGACTGCCTCCCCTCCGCCCACTGGGAAATGGTGTAGAAATGGGGCACTGTCATCCCAGCATCCTGCTTTCTCAACCGCTGAACAAACACTGAGGCTCCCCAAAGAATGAACCCCACTTCCCTCCTTTACCCTGGAACCAACTAATTCCTGAATGAGGGATTAAGCCCAGTGACTAACCCAAAAAACTGGGGACTATTAGGTATAGGCAGTAAATGCAAAAGGCTCTGGAGTCAGACTCCTGAAGTTCAAATCTCAGTTTTGCTATTTACCACCTGTATGATCTTGAGCAAGTAACAATCTTTCCAAGATTAGAAAAAGCATAATGGAAATGTCTGGGGTGCTAGAGAACAGACTTCCTGGGTTTGAATCCCAGCTCCGCCTCTTACCAGACAGCCCTTTACCTCTTCCTGCCTCACTTTTCACATCTGTAAAATGAGGACAATGCCACCAACTACATTAGTATTGAGGTTAAGTGAGGCGACTCCTGTAAAGCTCTTAGAGCCTAGCTTTGCACATAGCAAAGTACTCAGTTATCATTAGCTGTGACTTTAAACCCTACTTCCCACCTATAAATGAGGATAAAAGCAGGACATCAGTTATCGTGGGAACCAAATACAATAGCCTAGCCATGGCTCACTGGTAGATGCCCTTCGGACGTTAGCTGTCCAACTGTTCGCTCAGACACAAGTTCCTAAGGGTGGGACCTATCACTCCTCACCACTGTCTTCCCCACCACCACACATGTGGTAGACAATTTAAAATTTTTAAGAAATACACAATAGTATATATAGCCAAAGGCCATGGCATCCTAGAATGGACCCACTCATTGGAAAAGAAGGGAGTTAGAATCTATCACCATGAGTATACGCAGGCAGCATCATACTTCTTAAATTCAAAATAATAATATTAATAATAATTGTGGCGGTACACTACAACTTTTGCTTCATACATACACATTCTTAAATCTATATATTTCTCTATGGCTGTTATGCCTCCTTAAACAGCGAAAATAAACCCAGACACAGCACCCAGAGAGTAGTGCTTAGTATGGGTTCTGCCAGCATATGGCTGCTGGGCCAATCCCAGAATTCCACCTGTTTCTGTCTGGCCTACCAGCTAAGTATGAATTCTACAGATGAACATTTACAATTGATTTGATGGTGGACAAGTAACTTTGAACCCCAATTAAGTAAAACATTACACTTCTCCAAAAAAGAAAACAAGAAATGTTTTCTCTTTACTAAATACACCTTAAAAGAACTGTACACAATGATTATTATTTTTATTATATTTTTAATCTTATCAATAAAATTTTGTGAAAAACATTTTTACTCTAGTGATATATATATATATATATATATATATATACATACATATATATATAATTACCTAATATCTTTGATTTTACCTCTTAGCCTGCAAAACTTACAATGTTTCTTCTATGACCTTTCACAGAAAAACATTTGCCATTTCCTGTCCTAGGGAATCAGACTTGTGACTCTTTTTCTCTGCAGCTAGCTCCTGGGAACTGCAAACTCTTCGCTGACAGCACAATTGCTTTGAGGAGAAGGAGGGCAGTAGTGTCTGAGGACACATCTCAGACCGCAAGAGAAAACCAGTCCTGCGCCTTGGCAGTTTCAAACTACGAAAACTGCGTCCCCACAATCCCAGCCCCACACGCTTAGCCGTGAAATGTATTTATGAAGCCATGTGATCAGAAACACTGTGCCGTGTCTTCTGGTCGTGGGAAACAGGGCCATCTTGTTGCCTCAATAGACCCATTCTTTGGGAAGGCATTATCTCATGTCACATGCCTAAAAGTTAGCTTCTAGGTTCTAGAAGCTACCATCTTCTAATTTATCACACGTATGTGTTTAAAAAGTCGCCTTTTCCCAAGAGCCTTTAAAAGTACACATGCTGCCCCAGTTTCATGCTGGATTAAGACATTGCTGGCTGCTGACATTTCTTACATGATGACAGCGTATAATTTCAGTGAGCTTCAAACACTAAAAGTCTATTAACTATGAGCTGATCCTCCATTAGGAGATCATAGCTCTTGCCCAATAGCCAGAAAGTTAAAACTCTGGAGCCCGAAAGCCTGAAAGGGAAAAAAAATTATAGATTTTCTTTATGCCCTTTATGGAGATTCAAACAAGCATCTCTCAGGAAATTCAGAAGTCAGGACCTGGGTCAAATAGCAAAAAAAAAAAAAAAAAAAACCACCAAAATGAGCTAGAAATTTTCAGCAGTCTTCAGCAAAGAGGTATATATATAAACGCACATTAACAAAATATCCTAAATTACGTGAGAATATGGCAGAAACAGGAACGCAGACATGCAGTAAAAGAATGTCAGTACCACTTGGACCTTACTTGCGTTTGGTCTCAAGAACGCTGGTAGGAAAATGAGGCTGTAGGCTGATTGGGACACCTCGTGCTGTCCAATCTGCAGATGACCAGGGATCGGCACAAACACTGCTCTCCCAAAATAGAAACTGTTCACTTCTAGAAGCCAGAGGTCAATGACCTCCTGGATTTGGCCTCCTTGCATATCACCCTTTGCTAAAATTACCATCATTTCTGCCGCAGGGTCCATGCAGAGCGAGGAAACAAAGAGGATTTGACAATTCTTTAAAAGTAGAAAACCAAACAAGCAATGCCTTTGCCTGTGTTTTTCTTCTTTTTTCGCCCCTTTGGATAGGGAACATGGGATTCCACACATAGCAAGTTATAGATAATTAATACATTCAAGTATTAAAGCAGTTCTGTGGAGGGAGGGGGCTTCATATGTCACAAGCATCTATACAATATCCATTTTGAAAGGGAAATATCTATAATTTCTCATCAGAAAAAACTTCAATACACATTTGAGCTAAATAATGTACACTGTCAAAAGACCTTCAACGGTGCTTTTTATTGACTTGAAGCTCTCATAAAAAGGTCCATAGAACTCCTAAAACTTCTATAACAAGTTTTACTACAGAAAGAAAAAAAAAATCAAAGGGAGACCACGGAACTGCAAATCTTAAATGAAATTGACCTTGAGACATTACTTACTCCATCACTCAGCTGCTCCTGAGGCCTCCACATTTACCCACACCACATCCCAAGGAATAGCTCTCATTTTAAGCCTCAAAATATGAGATACTGCAAATTTCCAAAACAAGCAATTGCCTCTTAGATAAGGTGACCAGACGTCCTGCTTTTGGTGGGACAGTCCTGATTTTTAACAATTTGTCCCGCATCCCGCGGCATTTTTAAAAAGTCCCGATTTTTGGAAAGAATGCACGAAAAGCTAGGGAATGGCAGGAGAATGGGAAGGGAATATACGGTTTTCGTTTACCGTGGAGAGACCCCGCCTCCACCTGGAAGCGCCCGCACTGCCGCAAGAGCTGGCTGCCCCATGCAGGCCCCCGAAACAAAGAACTTCAGGTGGGATGTACCTGCTGGGATAGCAGCTGTCAAGTCCCCTAACTACCCATAGGCCCACATCCTGGACACCAGCGTGTGGCTCCGGGCTCCACGAGGTGCAAGCCGCTCGGTCTCCAGCGGGTGGTGGGGCTGGACGCGGGGAGCGCTGCCTGCTCCTGCCCACTCATGCAGCTCTGGCATCCGTTTCGGGACCGTGTAACCCGATCCCTCTGATTCACTCAAAATTTCCCATATAGTAATATTTTGGAAAATGATCCTTTTAATGAGATATCATTATTTTTTTAAAAAATAGATTGATAAGGAAAAGGTTAAATCTTGGGCATCAGCAAAAATCACAATAGAGAACAAATGGTTAGAAATATTTCATCATTTTGAAACAAACCATGTTCCATACAAAAATGCACTAAAAATTGTGGAATACGCGCTGTCTTTACCAGGAACTAATGCTGCGACTGAACGCGTTTTTTCTACGCTAAATAAAGTGTGGACATCAGAAAAATCACAATGAAGTGTTGAGACTTTGAAAGCCATTTTATGTGTGAAATATAATTTAACAAATTCTTGTGAAAATTTTTATGACCTTTTAAACAATGACAGCAATCTACTAAAAAACTTCACTCCAATGAGAAATATGCCAAAGAATAAAATAATACTATACATAATTTTTTAATGTATTATATTTGTAAATTGTACTTATCTTGAAATTTAAAATATATATATTACAATACTATTTTTGCATTCTATGAAACATTTTTTTGCTCCATACAGACCAAATTTTTAATCAAGAACACACACCCCCTATGGTGTCCCGCTTTAGCAATTTTTAAATCTGGTCACCTGACTCTTAGAGAAAATTTGACTTAGAAGTGATCTATGCACAGAAATGGCTGCTTCCTGCCCCGTTTGGTTCACACTCACAGGTCCCAGGGCTCTGCCTTCTTAAGGGACCCACAGCACCCTCAACCTGCCTGGGAAGACTCCCATCCCACCATCCATCCCAGGCATCAATGTACCAACTCTTATAGGAGCATCTTCTTAATAGAAGTCATGGAGTCTCCAGACTCTATATCCAGTAGCCAAATCTTTGCCTCACTCCTTTTAAAGCTGACTACCTACCGATACCCCAAGTCTGTCTAAAAAGCTCAAAAGCAGAGTGGAGAAAAGCACAAAAATAAACAGGCAGATATTTATACACACACATAGGTGCATAATATATACATTAATTATAAAGATACATATGTGCATAAATGCTTAGGTGTACCTGCATGCTTGTATGTGTGCTCTGTGCACATGGAACTTATAGATGCAGGTAAAAGTATATGCAGGGAAGGAAAACACTTGACACAGGAAACTATATCTTAAGTGTAGCAGACACAGTGGGCACCCAACACCAGGTTGAGATGAGAGCTAATAGTTCATGGCTATACCCTTCACCGGAGAATTACGAAGGTGGTTAGAGCCCTGCACAAAGGCCTGCCCCTTTTCTTCAAGGTGGGACAACTCTGGGTGTCATTTGTGCTCCACAATTCCATCTGGGATCCACTTGAGGCTGGGCTTCAGCTAAAGCCACATTTTGCCTGGCTTCTACCTCACCAGCCACTCTTGTTCCTTGGCAGTGTCCGCTTGAGCTCTCATGAGCTTGCCTAAATGCATCAGCGGCTCAAAAATCCATCCTTGCCTCTGGCTCTCAGCAGCTCGGGAACCCTAACAGGCCAGGGAGCTGCCCAGGGAAACACAGAAAACAAAATCAGCAAAAAGGATCAGCATTCATCCAAACAAAGTCAGCTGTTACACTGGGAGTTGGTTAAAGAACATTTCAACTGGAAAAGAATCACACAGTGAAAGATATTCCTCGTGTTGGTCCTCGACCCAGGGAGGGACTACAAAGGAAGTGCGAGTATTAGATGGGGCGGGGGATAGGATGGTGTCTAAGCTGGGCATTCATTTTGTTTCTGTCTTTGTATTCGTATTATATTTTAAAGCTTAAGAAAAAGAAATTCCAGGGTAGAACTATGATTAGTTCAGCCGAGATAACGTTCCTTGCTGAAGTTTTGAGGATTTCTTATTTTGCAATAATAATGGTTTAATAAAATTATTGGAAACTTTGCTCCAAAATTGGTACTTGGTTATTTATCCTTCATTTCTTATCTCAATCTTATCCATCTAATGTATTTCTGTTTCCCCTAAATGACTCCATCACATTTGATAAATAGTGATGATATGGCAAAGATACTGCCCATTAGAGCTATTGCATTAAAAGAATGAATAACAATTTCATGATGTAAAATAATGTTTCTCATCAACATGGACGATTTCACATCCTAGTTATGTACGGCTCAAGATCACACTATGATTAAACAAAATTGAATTTGGGATCCTAAACAGAACTGATCCACGGAAGAATGATGGAGCAGACGGTGTTTATCTGGTAGCTCTAGCCTGTGTACAACCTGCACAGTTATACAGGCAGCCGCAGCTCCCAAGACACAGCATTCTGCACTTGGACCTTGTCTGCAGATTCCTCACTGGCCTCCCTGACTCCACTCCTGCCTCCCTGGAGTCTGTGCTTCACACAACAGCCAGAGCGCTCCTTTAAAATCAAAATCCTTCTGTGCCTCTCCTTTAAGCTTAGAATAAAATCTAATGATCTTACTGTGACCAACAGGCCCTGCATGATCTGGACCTGTCCTGCCCTCCCAGATTCATGTCCCCCCTTATTCCCCCACGCCTCCCCTCCCACATGCCATGTTGTTCCCTTTGCACTGGCCTCATCCTTTCTGATCCTTATCCCTAGAACAGTGGTTCTTAACCTGGGTTCTATCGAACCCTAAGGGTTCGATGAGTCGGTCTCAGGGGTTCGGAGAAGCCTCTGCCATGGAGGCCAGAATAAAGACATACCGTAATTTGCTGTGAGTTCCTGCACTTTGTTGGTTTTGTTCTTTGAGCAAGGTGATGTTCATGCACGGCTCATTTTGTGCACCAGTAAAAAAACATATACCTATGTCTTGAATTTGGAAAAAAAAAATTACATTTTATTTATCACTAAAGAAGTGTTCAGTGAATGCGCATATGAAACTGGTGGGTTCGGAACCTCAAAAAAGGTTAAGAACCACTGCCCTAGAATCTTCTTGCCTCCGATCATCACATTTCTATCCCTTCGTCGTCAGTCAAGCCTGCTCAAATACCACCAGCCCAGACACACTGGGTCTAACCCTGTACCTAAGACAGCACCCCCAGCCCTCACCTCTTATCCTGCTTCATTCTTCTTCTTACCATTACAACTTGACCTGGTACTTCTTAGTGTCTGTCCCTGCTACTAGAATGTAATCTCCATGAAGGAAGCACTTTGGTTTCTGTATCTTTATATTCCTGGCTCCTAGATTTGTAACTGTCACATAATAGATACTCCATTAATGAATTTATAGTATAGTAGCATAAATTGGCTACAACACAATAATCGTGATACTTTCACAGACGGAGGAAACCATCCTTATTTATTAATAGCGTTTGCAATGTAACATGTCTGTTCATACTGATGACGTTACCATTCTTATAACCCTTTCAAGAGTGCCACTGAAAATTGTGATATCAAAACAAACCCAAAAGATCTCTAAATTAGTCTATAATGTCAAAGAAATTATTGGCAAAAACAGCTAGACAATCTCATAATTATAAATAAATACACATTAAATATACTGTGCCTTTGCCTTAACTTAATTAATTTTAAAAATACTCATTTTTTTTTTACATTCATGGGAATAACCTGTGGAATTAAATGACTATTAATGGCCACCAATAAAAATCAGAGAAACACTAGTGTTGTAAGATTTATGAATGTTTTCAAGTCATGGAAAGGAAAAAATGTCAGCTTTCAACTCCTAGCTTCCCAGGAAAAGGATATAAAACAGCACTGTAATTATGTTCTGCAGATGTTGTGCTAATAATTTTCCCATTGCATGTGAACTCAATCAGGTGTGGGTGGGGGGCAGGGAAGGAACCGATATACTTCCATATTCAGTGGTATTAGCTCATAAGCAAGGAAAAACATGTTCTGCTATGCCACACATGCTCCCGGAGTTAATTCCCAATGAAAGCAGAAACCTATGGTTTTCTAGCCAGATAACATCATAAGTGACAAATTCCTAGGAACTATTTACCCATTTGATTCAAATGCTTTTTCTTCTTTTTCTGCCCTTAATTTAAAAGAACACAACCAAAAAAAAAAAAATCCATTACTCATTCTCAATGATAAATTAGCTGCATGTGAATACCAACTTACAAGAGGAGAAAAAGTCATTTTAAGTTACGTTGCTTCTTGAAAGTCCTTTTGAAACTAAATGTTTTAGGATGTGGGTCTTCTCCCTTTTACTTCAAGTATTATCTGAGTTGAGGCAATGATTTTGGTTTCTCAGGCTGGAATTAACTGAGTAAGGTATCTACGACCTCCATGAGATAGGAGCTCCTACAACAATTGAACACAGTATCCTTGTTACGTTTGTCTTCAAGGTACTACTTCTCCGCCATGGACTGGTCTCAGTCTCGTTTCAGTGCTTGCTGCCACTGAACTGGTAAAGATCTTTCTTTGAAATGACTTTCTTAGAGCAACTATAACCCAAAAAGACAGTTAATGCCAGGAAAGAGCAAAACAACATGACAAAGAAAATGAAGAAATAGACATTGTCATATGGTTTGCATTTTGGATTTTTTTTTTCCTCTTCTGTAGCATTTTCTTTACTTAGCCTTCCAGTTTTCTTTCCAGTAGTTGAAAACCTTGTTGAGATGCGAGAAGCCAGTTCTGTTGATTTCCTAAGACAGCCTTCCTCAAGAATTGTAAAAAGGGGCAACTTTGACATCAGATCAAGCTGGTGTCCTCTTCATTTTCTCCTTTTCTTCCTCCTCTGGAAGGCAGCGACTTCTCCATTTGCTGAATTCTAGCTCCTTGATCATGATTTGCCCTAAAACCCGAAGTGCCTTGAGAAGAAAACTCATTCCTAAAACTGAAACTGAAATGCACTTGCAGACTGAGTACAAATGTAAATGTTCATTGCAACTTTAATTAAAACAAGTTTTTGTATTAGGGTAGCATGCAGGCTTGACTTCTCTTTTTTAATAAGAAAAATAAATCAAAGTTGAAAAGGGCACATTGGTTTAGTACACATTATTTTTAAATACAAATCTGAATCATACCTCTTGTTTCATTGATTTGACCTTGAAAAAGAGAAAGAAAATGCATAATCTCAAATGTTCAGAGTTGACTTCATACAGAGTTGACTCCAAATTTAATATTTTCATTATCCTTTCCAAACAAACAAAACTAAAACCGTATTTTAACTTTATTACCCCCACCCTCAACCCCCCAAAAAAGATATCATTTAATAAATCTCCCAGAAAATGAAATCCTGAACTATCGTGGGCCAGTCAATGGCGTGGGGAAGTTTCAGATGACTTTTGAGTGTGGTTTGTCCGGGATCGTGTTCCCGTGCTCGATATGGGTGACCCGGGCTTCTGTGGACGCAAACTTCCCATAGTGCTTTAGCAGCAGGGCCATCTAAAGTAAATGGTTGTTCTCCAAAGCAGTGAAATCCTATCTCAGCTACAAACATGCTCAAACACACACAAACCTTCCGTCTCTGGACAAACGACAATCCCAGCTGTTTCTGCCTGGGATCCAAATTCGCACGGCCAAGCACGCCCCCTTTGAAGTGGAGAGCACCTCTGTCGACCTACATTTTGCAAACTTTGCACTGTTTCTCTAAGCCTGACCCCTGAACTGATTGTCTGATGACTAATTCACATGCTAAGCTCACGGTATATCAGTATCACTGGCTTGCCTGCATTTGTCATTAAGGGTTTGTAGTAAAAAGAAAGATGAAAGAGAAAGGTGTAATATTAGACCAGCAGCCAAACATCTTATGAGTGTGTTTTAAAAATGCAACTTATACAAGAAATAGGCAACTCATTTTAAATCAGTCATTTAAGTTATATAGAAGGTCTATATGTTTTCGGTTTTTAACTTCCCTGACTTTCATTCCCTTCCTTCCAAACTATTGGCAACCGTTAAAAGTGTACCTTATGCATGAACAATGTCATTGCACAAGAAAATGCAGCTTAATTTTTCAACAGTGCCTGTATCTGAACCTTCCCGTCCCTCTACCACTATCACTGTCACCAAAGCAATCTAACTGAAATTAAAGAAAAGGGTAGATGTGGAAAATTTCTGATTCAATAAGCTAAATGGTTTGTTAAATCAATTGTCAACTTTTCTGAGCTGGTAAGGTAATCTTTTGTCTTATACATAGATGCGGAAGATGATGAACCCTATTATTCAAAACTTTTCATCACAAGAAATAATTTCATTCAGTATTATTTGGTCCACAAGATTTATGTTCTATTAATACTCTGAAAGATAGTCTGTTGGGACATCTTGGCAAATGCTGCACCAAAATTCTTTAAGGAAATAGTGGAGCCTCTAAATGTGGATAATGGCTCTTTGAACAGACTCTAAAGACCCATTTCCATAGACTGGACCAATTCTTTTAAGGAAATACATTATGAGAAGTCAAATAAAAGGGGTGGGGCAAAATGAGAAGATTAAAAAGAGAGTAAAAGATTAAAAGAGAGAAAGAAATAAGGAAAATTCAAAAGGAAAAAAAGATCAAAAAGAGGATTAACCATGTTACTTGTTGTTTTTCAGAAATTAAAAAAGTATGGAGAATAAGGAATTTGTTTCCTTTTGGCCCAAGAAAAATGCCAATTATGGTAGCTAAACTGCCCGGATCACATATCAGCATGCTTTGGAAACGTGAGAAATGGCTGGGAAATATAAACACGGAGCAATAGCTTACAGTTATGTTATGAATTAAGCCAGAAAAATATCAAGATTTAGTCACTGAATAAGCTGCCAAGCTTAATTTTCCCTGATGAACTTGAGCAGGATCAGGACAGAAGCGATAGCACTGTAGTTGCATGTTTGCTGCAACACCCCACTGATTTCTAGAATCGATCTTCATTTTCTCATGGAACAAAACCCCAGGCTAAGAGAGCATACTCAACAATAATGAAGTCATGAAATTCCCTTTCATTTCTGGGTTTTTATTTGATCAGTGCTCTAGGTTCTGTGTTTAGGTCTCAGATAAAGTAAAACCAGGTAGCCAACACTGTCATGTAGGGTCATTGAATGATAGTCTTTGTATATATTGCTATTTTTTTGGCTCCTTTTGTTATATGATTTTGATATTGGGAATTAATCATTTAAATTCACTTTAAATTGTAGAAAGTGTTTCAGGTTGTACATATTTGATAAAATTGATCTTACACATCTTAAAAAAGAATATTCATTTTATTATTGAATAAGTATATCTGACCATTTATTTTATTCTTCATAAGTTTATAGCAATTTTTAAAAATTTTTTTCTGTGGACATACTTCCTTTTGTATTTGTTTTTTGTTGTTGTGGTCAGTGGTGGTTGTCTGCACACCAGGAAACCTAAAACTAAACATATTGGGTTTCTTTTCTTTTTTTTTTTTTGACTACAGATCTTTTTAATTGTCAAATGTTAATTGCTTTTAAAAATCAGAAGAGCAGCCTGACCAGTGGTGGCGCAGTGGATAAAGCGTCAACCTGGGAACACTGAGGTCGCCAGTTCAAAACCCTGCACTGGTCTGGTCAAGGCACATATGGGAGTTGATGCTTCCAGCTCCTCCCCCCTTTCTCTCTTTCTGACTCTCTCTCACTCTGTGTCTCCTCTCTAAAATGAATAAAATAAAAAAAAGAAATTAAAAAAAAATCAGAAGAGCAAACAACTTCGAAGCTCTAAAACATAAAGCAGAGAGAGAATCTAAGATGGCGACAAAGTAGATGGAAGTTATACTCACTTCTTCCCAAGACCAAAATGGAATTAAAACTGAAATATAGAATAATCAACCTGAATAACCAACTGAAAAGTAACTGAGGAGAAATCTTACCATCAAACCAGTATTACAAGAAATGCTAATGGGCTCCTATAAGAAAAAGAAGGGAAAAAACCCAGAGGTACATACATAGTCAAAAGAATAAAATGGCCACAAATACGTACCTATTAATAATCACTTTAAATGTAAATAGATTAAATGCTCCAATTAAAAGACATAGGGTAGCTGAATGGATAAGAAAACAAGACCCACCATAAAGTGAGAGGGACAGACATTTCTGAGTGTCAGCCATTCTTGGTAGATATCCCTCTAGCCCTTAACCCATGTCTACCCTTCCCCGAACCACATGTTAGCCAATTGGACCCATATCTACCAATTACTAGAAAAACAAGTTTAAAGGGCAAGGAGCTTATCCCTGGCTAGCTAAGTAGTCCGTTGGGCCTGTAAAGTATCACTGAGCCCTGTAGTCTGAATTGAAGTATAGCCAGGGCAGGAGCACACAGAATAGAATTCAGACTTGCCCTTGAATAGAATCCACTGGTTTTGTGTAGCTTCAGTGAGAACCAGGCATTAACACTGAACAAGGTACCTTCTAGAAATAAGCCCTGCTAATCCTTTACCCAGTTAATATCAATTGTGAGCAGAAGCAGGTTCATAAGGTGCTTCAGAGAGCCTTAAGCAGAATATTCTTTGGAACCCAAGCACCAGAGGCCACCTTCTCAGGAGTCTCCCCAGCTCATTCCTACAGGAAGGGAGTGATGCTTTAGGACGTGAAAGGCTGTTATGTGCATGCAGCTAAGGGCTGGTTAAAGGATCCAGGGGCTATATTTTCTTTTTGGATAGCCAAACAAAGCCAAAATTTTTAGAAAATTTGTCTAGACAGAGTCTTCCTCACCTATGGCCACTGCCTTCTGGCTGTCCTTTACTCTGTAGAAAGAATCTAGCCTTTGACCTCATTCCCTTTCAGTCAGTCAGCTACTGCTTCCCTCAGCCCTCCAGAAGACGCTTAGACTATGATCCCTCTTTACAAGCTGGGTGGAGGAAGGCCTCAACTGTCCTTGGGAAATCAAAGACAAACTTTTTCAAAGGGTCGTGTAGACTTCCTAGGCCTTTGCTCAGAGATGTGACATAGTCCTTTAATATCATTGATAACAGCCTCCTGGACTTTCTGAGGCTTCTACATTGTCCTCAGTTGTAATGGCCATTACATGAAACAAGTAGCTAAGCATCTTTACTGTTGCTCATTTTTGTGTGTGTCATGATTATAGGAGATTATTGGCTAGTTTGTAACAAATTACAGCAAAAACAAAAAAGAAAACAAGACTCAGATATATGCTGTCTATAAGAGACCCACATCAGAATGAAAGATACACACAGACTAAAAGTAAAAGGATGGAAAGAGATATTTCCTAAAAACAGAAATGAAAGGGAAAAAAAAAGTTGGAGTGGCTATAATATATGACAAAAAAGACTTTTTAAAAAGGCTATAGTAAGAGACAATCAAGGACACTACACAATGATAAAGGAAGCCATCCAATAGCAAGAGCTAACTCTTATAAACATTTAGACACCCAACATAGGAGCTCCTAAATATATAAAGCAAATCTTGATGGGCATATCAGCAGAGAGCAACAGTATATCAGTTATAATAGAAATGTTAACGCACCATTGATATTTATGGGTAGATCTTCCAGACAAAAAATCAGCAAGAAAACAGTTACCTAGATCAGATGGATTTAACTTATACTTTCAGAGCATTTCACCCTAACGTAGCCAAACATACATTCTTTTTTTAAGTGTACATGAAACATTTTAAACAAAGACCACATAAGACACAAAGCAAACCTCAATAAATTTAAGAAGATTGAAATCCTATCAAGCATCTTCTCTGACCATAATAGTATGAAACTAGGAATCAATCACGAGAAAAAAAACTGGAAAAGACACAAATAAATGGAGGCTAAATAACATGTTACCAAACAATGATTGGGTTAACAATAACGTCAAGGAAGAAATCAAAAATATCTTGAAACAAATGAAAGTAAGAACACAACAACCCAAAATCTATGGGACACAGGGAAAGCAGTACTAAGAGAAAATTCATAGAACTACAGGCCCATCTCAAAAAAAATCTTTTTAGTTTTTATTAAGTGAAATGCAGGGAGGCAGAGATAGACTCCCACATGCACCCCAACCGGAATCTACCCAGCAAGCCCCCTACCAGGTGATGCTCTACCCATCTGGGCCTCTGATCCATTGCTTGGCAAATGAGCTATTTTAGAGCCTGAGGTGAGGCCAAGGAGTCAACCTCTGCCCCTGGGGTCAACTTTGCTTGAACTATTTGAGCCATGGCTGTGGGAAGGGAAGAGAGAGAGAGAGAGTTAGAGGGGTGAAGAGGAGAGAAGCAGGTAGTCACTTCTTCTGTGTGCCCTGACTGGGAATCGAACCAGGGACTTCCACATGCCGGGCTGACACTCCACCACTGAGCAAACCAGCCAGGGCTGAAAATATCTTAAATAAACAATTCAACTTTACACATAAAGGAATTACAGAAAGAAAAACAAACAAAGCCTCGGTGTATAGAAAAAAAGGAAATAATAAAGATCAGAGCAGAAATAAATGAAATAGAGTCTGAGAAAACAATACGAAAGATCAATGAAACCAAGAGCAGGTCCTTTGAAAAGATAAACAAGACTGACAAACCTTTAACCAAACTCCTCATGAAAAAAAATGAGAGAAGATCAAAATAAATAAAACCAAAAATGTAAGAGGAGAAGTAACGACTGACTATACACAAAAATACAAGGGATTGTAAAAAATATATACAAGCAACTACATACCAACAACTTGGAAAATCTGGATGAATGAGCTGGGTTCTCCTGCCAACCCACACTGCACAGCAGAGAAGGAGAACCCCGGCTTTGCTACCGTAAGCCACTGAGAGCTGAGGTTGATTATTAAGGCAGCATTACCTGGCCTTTCCTGACTGATACAATGTAGAGGTGCCAAAGTATAAAGAAACATAAACCTAGCAGTTACATTCAAACGCTTTAGTATTTTTAAATGTTAAGGGGGGAGATGTGTTTTAAAATAATACATTGGTCCATTCGTTAATTAAGCAAATATTTACTGAGGAACAAACATTCCCAGGCAATTATAGGCAAAGGGGAAGTACCATTACATAAGGTAGACGAGGTCCCCACACTTGCAATTAACACAGATAAATGAGCAGCAGAAGATCAGGTGATGATGTGGGCTCTGATGGAAACAAAAGCCACATGATGTTATGGGGCGGACTGGGTGACAAGCGCGGGAGGTCAGAGAGGGCTCTGGGAAGAAGTCCCTTCACCTGGTGGTTGCAATGATCATGATAGTTCTAAAACCACTGAGAGATTCCTTTATACGTCTCCATAGTCTCCAAATATTCTCAAGTAGGCCTGTATTTCCTTTGACATCAGAATAACCTCGTGACATAAATACATCACAGCGGCTAAAGCGATGAGGTAATAAATAGAGTCCTCAGTGGAAAACCCAGGAGGACCTGCTTTCACCAGGAGAGTGAAGGACCATATTCAGTTACACCTGCAGATGGAACCGATAGAATCCTAAGTGGAGACAGCAGCAAACGTGGGCACCTCCCTAAGTGGGGAAGCCACCAACTGAAAATGGACCCCATACAACATCAATCAAGAAAGCAGTAAAAGAGGTGAAATGCGTACACACGTAGAAACAATTGAAAGCATATTTACCTAATTAGACAAAGATATCAAGACCAGTGCTGAAAGGACATGAAAACCTAGGACGTGCGGAATCTTTCCTCTAACAGAACCCACCTCCTGGGGCTGGTAACATGGCCTCAGGGACAAACGCCACCAATTTCAACAACATTAAAGAGTTAACAAAGCCTGTGAAGTGTTTCCAAAGAAAGGAGGATCGGAAAGAAGGAAGCCACAATTCTGCTTTTATCAGCAATTACTCTTTTATATTTTTGTATCAAGCTAACTTTATTAAATCATTCTGCAAAGGTCAAATGGGATGTGTCTTTCCTGGTCTATTTTCATATTTCATGACACAGATTGAGTAACTGGATAAGATACACTGTATTTCTAAGGACTGGAAGACATTCAGGCCCAAGTGCTGATTTCCTGTGGTGTAATATTAGTCATTTAGACAATGGGGTTTTATACGATGCTCTGTATGTGTAGGAATTTAGCCAATTCCTTTTTTTTTCTTTCTTTTTTTTTTTTTTTTTTTTTGTGCCTGGAAATCTTCCAGTTACCAGCTGTCAGAAACATAATTTAACTGTTCATCATTAGAAAAGCAGCAAATTCCGATTCATCTGCACAGCCATAAGGCATGGTATCCTCAGGTTGCCATAATTAACACTTTTTCTTTAATGAATTATTCAAAAGGTATAAAATCAATTTAGCTACTAGATAATAATTTGTAAGTCACCATAGCTCTCATAGTCAAGATGTCTTTTGTTCCCAAATATTAAGGCAATGCTTAAAACTTGGAATGGCTGACCAATCCAAAAGAGGACCCGAATAGTTCTGGTTCTAGAAGTCCAAAGGGCTGATGAGGCGCACTGAGGTCACAAGTTCCATCCCCCATCAGAGCACATAAGAGAAGCGATCAGTGGGTGCAGAACTAAATCGTGGAACAATGAGTTAATGCATCTCTCTCCTCTCCCTTCCTCTCTCTCTCTCTCTCAAATCAATAAAAAAAAAAATAAAAACAAAAAGACATTTCAGTGATAAATAAGGCACCATCAGTAAAGGTTCTTTGGAGCAGAGGTCAGCTTATTATTTTCTTGTTTGTGCTCACAGTCTCATTAGTTTTGGACTCAGTGGTACAAGGCGGTCAATGAAAAAGTATGGCCCTATATGGCAAAAGAAAGAAACTATGCATCCACCTTCTTGATACATTATGTTCACATAAAGGAACAATTTTGTGACTTCTCCACTTATGGTCATTAAAAATAATCCCTCTGTTTATGTAAACTATATTTAAAAATAAATTAAAAATAAATAAATAAACCCTTCATTATTTTAGTAACTTGACTAGATTATTGTGTAGGTTTATAAGACTGGAAACATATTTTATAAACTGCATACTGTGATTAACATGATTAAATAATAATATTAATAACTAATATTTATTGATGGCTGACCACTGGTTAAGCATATTGCAGAATAAAATTTAACCCTCAGTAGAATCCAATAAAGGAAGCACCACCATTTTTCTTTCTTTCCAGAATTTGAAGTTTGTTTAGAGAAATTAGATAATTTATTCAAAGCACCAGCTAGTAAAAAATTTTAAATTACCAATCCAGAATTTAAAACATAGGTCCATAGTCTGAAAGTTCTATAGCATTAGGCTCCAAAGCCCACTGCTTTTACAATGATGTGTCATTTTTAAGGACTTAGGTGACACAAAACAGTAAGAGAAGGGTTGTCTCAGAATGTCCCCCTACTTCAGAACCCAGTCAATTCTGGCAGCTGGGGTCCTTTTTCAGCAGATCCACAGAATCCCTGGGAGGAGACGAGGTCATCTTTTCTGTGACACACAGTGATTCCATCTCAGTTACTGTCTCAAACACCAAAGCAGCTCTCCGAAATGATCTTCCCAACAATGTAGTCTAGGTTGTATTTCTCCCCGCTTTCACACCCTGGTCTAGCAGCCTCACATGCACGTAGGAGGAAACCCTTACAATGTCCCTCAAGGCCCTGCAAGACCAGCCTCTGTGGCATTTCTACCACTCACTCCTAGCTGGAGTGGCTACAAATCCCTCCCCCCAAAAATCAGTCTCATCTCCAGTCTGTTTGTCCACTACGCCCGAGCCACAAAGCTCAGCTAAAGAAAATCACTCCAGCCTTTTCTGGGTGCTCATGCCGCTCCACATCCTCTCTGTGTCCCAAGACAGAATACTTACTGCTCCCCTGCAGCCGCTGGAAGTGCCTGCCTCCTCCCGGCCACAGTTTTCTGGCCTCCTCTTTGACTTGCAAGCATGTTTGCCCTCTTCCCTATTTCCTTTATTTAAGTAGTCAAGATTTAAAAGTATGTTTTTTGTCCTGGAAAAGTCAGTTCCTCTAAATCTCACTTATCCCCTTCCGACTCTGCCAGGACTGGCTTACCTCCATCTTTGCCCTCTCTTTTCTTCTTTTTTTTTACAGAGACAGAGAGAGGGATAGACAGGGACAAACAGACAGGAACAGAGAGAGATGAGAAGCATCAATCATCAGTTTTTCATTGAGACACCTTAGTTGTTCATTGATTGCTCTCTCACATGTGCCTTGACCGCAGGCCTTCAGCAGACCAAGCAACCCCTTGTTTGAGCCAGAGACCTTGGGTCCAAGCTAGCGACCTCGGGGTCTTGAACCTGGGTCTTCCGCATCCCAGTCCGACACTCTATCCACTGCGCCACCATCTGGTCAGGCTCTTTTCTTCTGTGTCACCAACATCTCTATACTAGTTTCCTAAGGCAGTTGTAGCAAAGCACCCAGACTTGATGACTTAAAATTCAGCCCTGATCAGTTGGCTCAGTGGTAGAGTGTCGGCCCAGCGTGTGGATGTCCCGGGTTCAATTCCCATTCAGGGCACACAGGAAAAGTGCCCATCTGCTTCACCCCTCGCCCTTCCCTTCTCTCTCTCTCTTTCTGTCTCTCTCTCTCTCTCTCTCGTCTCTCTCTTCCTCTCCCACAGCCATGGCTCTATTGGTTCGAGTGTATTGGCCCAGGTGCTAAGGATGGCTCCATAGAGCCTCCACCTCAGATGCTAAAAATAGCTTAGTTGCAAGCATGGTCCCAGATGGACAGAGTATTGGCCCCAGGCGGGGATTGCCACATGGATCCCAGTTGGAGTGCATGTGGAAGTCTGTCTCTTTATCTCCCCTCCTCTCACTTGGAAAAGAAGAAAAAAAAAATATTGTCGCCCAGTTTTGGTTCTAGAAGTCCAAAGAGCTGGCAGGTTGGCTCCTCCTGAGAGAACCGAGGGAGTATGTCCCATGCTTCTCCAAGCTGGTGGCCCCTGATCATCCTTGCTGGTCCTTCATGTGTAGCTACAGCGTTTCACTCCCTGTCCTCACACGTGTCTGTGTGAGTCTCTTCTTCTCTTTCCTTAAGGACATCAGTCCTATTGGATGACAGGCTCACCCTACTCCAGGGTGGCCTCACCGTAACTTACATCTTCATAACACCTGCAAGAACCCTATTTTCAAATGAGGCCACATTCACAGGTATGAAGAGTTAGGACTTGAACGTATTGATGGGGGGGGGGGCAATTAAACCCACAGGAATCTCTCATGGCATTAGCCTATTCTCAGCCTATGAACCTGGTTAAATCTCAATCCTTTACCAATCCTTCCATGACTCCCAAACAAATATCTCCAGCAGTTATCACTTCCTAACTGCAGATTTATGCATCAGCCACCAATTGGACAGTCCCCCTTGGACATCTCTGAGACACTTCCCCATGAGCCAGTTATACCCAGAAAGGAACACATTCGCTTCTCCCCACCTACTCCTCTTCCTCCTGCATTCCTTATCTTGGTGAAGAGAACCACCATCAAGCCCATCACCCAAGCAATAATTCTAGAAATTACCTCGACTCTTCCTCTCCTCACCCTCCACAATCAATCTTTCAACAGGCCTTACACTATCGGTTAACTGTAAAGACAAAAGCACACAAGAATAGAATTAAGAATTTCAATCAATTACAACTGAAAGCAAGTGAATCTATTATATATACGGTATAAAGAACTATTATGTGCTGCATAATAAACAAGTGTAGATGGTAAACGACCATTTGATTCCACTCAATAAACATGTCAAGCAGGTTGACAATGAATAAAATAAAGTTGGAAACACAAAAATAACCAAGATACTGTCCTTATCTTCTGGAAAGTTGAACCTTGGAGGAGGTAGACAAGTTGAAAATATGTAGTTATGAAACTATTTGTATGGGCAAGTCTGAGGTTCTGGGTCTCCTGAAACTGTGGAAGATTATTCCATAACTATAAAAGAACGTTCTCGCTCTCTTAGACTGCAAACACCCATACTGTTTAACCCAAAGAAGTCCAACCTTCGACCAGATTCCTCCAAACAGCTTGGGGAATGCTTGGCAGGTGAGTACATCTTACACAACTCTCACAGAATCATCTCGGTCATCCACCCGGCTTTGGGTGGCAGCTGTGCACGGAATCTCTTACCCTCCCCACGTCAGCCTCCCTCAGGCAGTGTCAGCTGGGGTCCCACCACGCCCCCGTCCCTTGGGCATGGACCCTTCCTTCATTGCTTAGAACAAGAGCTAAGGCCCAGCTTTTTCTGAAAAGTCAGGAATAACAGAAGGAGGCTGTGAAACAAAAAACTTAAACCTCAATATAATTGGTGGGCCCTCTGAGACCCCTCTCCACCTTCTTCGGCCTGCTCTTTGTAGGGTACTGCTGTACAGACCCACATGCTTGGCTTGGTGCCCTCTGGCTTTATGGGGGCTCAGCCAATGGGAGCCCTGGCAGAAGCTGGCAGAGTGTCCCCTTGCCTCACTGCCCTTCCGGCTGCCCCTGGATGCCTGTCCCTTCATCAGAGGCCACTCTCAGAGCCCCCTGCTTCACTGGACTCTCTCTTGCCAGGTTCCAGGAAGCTCCCCGCCTCACCTCTCCTGTGGCCATGGACCCATCTTACAGGAGAATGTGGGAGGCCAGCTCCTGTCTGACCCCCTGGCTTCTTTCATCGGCCACCCCACAGCTGGTAGCATATAAAAATGCATCTTCCCAGGAACTCTCTATTTCTCCCTAGAGGTGCAGTTCCAGGGTCACTCTTTTGGACAAGTGTCCAATGCCCTCTCTCCTTGGGTCCAGCTCATTCGGAGCTGCAGCCTTCTGACAGCAAGAACCATCTGTCTCAGTACCCATCACAGCCCCGCTGCCCAGCACACAAGAGGAGCTTAATAAGTGTCGCACACATCAGTTAAGCAGGAAATGAAAAGCACGGCCTCGCTCCCTCTCTCTGCAGGCAGTGGAAAGAGCTAGTGTTCTGGGGGCTTATTTCCAAGGCTCAGGAGCGGTCCAAATGCTCAGCTTCCCAGAGTGGGGGCAGCCAGAGGAGCAGGATCAAAGGACAGCTACATTTTCAGTTCCATGATTAAAACTCTCCCGAATGCCACAGAATTACACGAGACCGAGGAACAAGATGTCAACACACTTCTTGGGGACAAGCCCCGGCCCTGCTGACATTTGTGTGGTGGGGCTTTGGGGACCCCCTGCTGGGATGCAGTGGGATTGGAACACATGCCCACCCCCTGCTGGCATGCAATGAGATTGGAGCACATGCCCACCAAGCAGGAATCCCACGGCTTGCCCTCACCCAGCGTCACTGCTCTGCTGGGCCCTCTCTCCCTCTGGGTCAAGAGCTGGTAGTGGCGGCGTTTGGGGGAAGATGAGGCTCAAGTGTCTCCCTATTCCAAAGTGACTTCCCTCTCTCAGCTCTGCTGTGCTAAGTGATGCTTACCATGGCTTCAGGTCCCAGAAAGCTCACTGATGCCTTGGGCAAGGCCTCGAGGCAGCCAAAGACTTCTCCCTGAATTCTTGCTTCGACATCCCTCCATTTCTGTGGATTCTGAGTCCAGCAGTCTGGGTGCACCCAAGCATTCATCTGCTCGTTGTTGTTTTTAGTAACTCCTCTGACTACTATACAGCCTGGGCTGAAAACCAGAGTTCTAAGCTAATAAACCAACCGACTATTCCTCTTTTCTGCACTAAACCTCCCCAGTGGTGGATCCCAAAAATCAAGACCTGTGCCATCTGCATCAGTCAGAAACACAGAAATAGGGCTTTTCGGTGACTTGTTAGACCTCTTGCCTCTCCCTTCATCCCTGAGGCCTTGCACCAGTCCAGTCAAGGTCATCTGTGTCCCTCTGGCTCATAACCCAAATGGCTGGGAACCCCGGGAATTACTGCAATATCGTCTTTGTCCACCCCAATGCACACACCCTTAAGGAGGAACTTTTTCAGAAGATCATGTAGGGACAGAGAGTATTAGAGTCACTCTTCACTCACTTATTAACACTTTTATTCAACTGGCAAGTACTAAATGCCCATCGTGGGTCAGACAGGATGGGATACGATGGTCAGCAATACCAAGAGTGGCTCTATAAAAAAGATAGACCTAGCTTATATCACCGGCATCTGGCAAGAAACCTGAGCCTCGCTCTGTGTCGTCCTTTATTCTCATACAGCATCTAACACCAACTCCAGAGCCATGCGCACATGTCTGGGACTGAGACTGGCTTTGTGGATCTCTTTGTAGAAATACTGCCCCTCGTCACCATTCTGCCCCTCAACGTTACACACCAGCTCTTCTTGTCCAAAATGACCAAAGTTTATTTGAATGGTTGAGTCTTCATAGATGTTGGTTCTGGTTCTGTGTGGTAATTATGTAGTTTGAGCAGGGATTCTTCCATAGCATCCCTGCACAAAGGGTGCTGATGAATCCATCCCCTCCTCTATTTAAGGCTCTTTCTAAACTCACAGCTGCGAGTCAGTAACTGGGTCCATTATGCTGGTTATATACACCAGCGCTAAGGAAGACTCCTTCTAACGCAGGATGATGGTCCCCAAATATCCAAAACGTATGTAAAAATACATTTCCAAATTGGGCTAATTCAAAGCCTAAAACAATATGACTCTTTCCATTACGTATGTGAAATGTGACACCTATTCCTGCCCAGGAGATCGCTGCTGAGTAATGACTCGGCCGCTGACATCAACACAGCCATTAGTTAATGATTTGAAGTTTCAATTTTCCATTTTTACCTTTAACTTTACCAACTCAATTATACAACTATGTGGACAAAGGGCAACCCCTCCAGACACAATCAGGCTGAGACCCAGTTGAACGTCAAGGGCTCGAAGTCCTTAGAGCTGGACAAAGTCCTTTGTCCCAGGGGGAGAAAGTCAGGAGCCAACTGGGATTAGAACCAGGGAAGTCAGATTCCTCATTCCATTGGAGGTGGATTTTATTCATAAAGAAAAAAATAAAATTAGGAACAAATGATCAAAAATTAGGGAACAAAAGGTAACAGAGACTTTCAACAAGAGAAATATGAGCCAAGCAACAGCTCTCGGCAGTGTGCAGAAATAAGAGGGCACAAAGAAGTGTATCAGAAAGAGATAGGAGCCACACACGGCAAGTTCTGAGATCAGGAGGGAACAAAAAGTGGTACATAAGGTCAGTTGCTGTTGCATAATCCCACGTCCTGGTAGTTTCTCTAGTGTATTTTAAGTTGTTTTAGGGTTTTTTGGTTTTTTTTTTAATGCCTGTTTTCAACTTGAGTTTGGCGTGAGGATATGTTGACATAATGAAGTGAATAGCACAGGCAGCTTTTAGAAAGGCAAAAAGAGAAACAATTTCAGCCACTAGCTGGAGTAGAAGTCAAATCCTGCTTCTGCTGTGTCCGGCTATGTGTAACCCTGGCCAAACAGATGAACAACTGAACACCTCAGTCTACTCATCTGGAAATCGGGGCTAAAAATGCTTGCCTCACAGGATTCTGTGAGGATTAATCAAGACAACAAAAGTAAGTGAGACTGCCTTCTTTTCCTCTTCTTATGATAGTTTTGGAAGAAATCATTGTCAGGGGGAAAAAGGCAACATAGTAGACCAAAAGAATAAGGGGAATAAGTGTGTGAACTAAAAACCTCAGGAGTTTAAAGAATTTGGAAAATTTTACCTACATTTCAAGTCCTTGGAGTTTTTAAAAGTGGAATTCACACGCTTTTTTAAGCCCGCGCCGACTCATAGAACTTCGTGTGATGATGGGAATGTGCTCTATCTATCCAGTTCAATATGGTAGCTTTGGGCTGTTGCATTCTTGGGATGTGGCTAGTGCAACTGAGGAACTCACTTTTTTTTGTTGTTTCATTTACTTTTATTTTAAACTTAAAAAGCCATGCATGGCTAGCTGCTACCAAGTTGAACAGCGCTCCTGGAGATCTTCCTGTAAGGTTCTCCCACACCAGTCTGGACTCGGGGAAGCGGACGAGTGTCAGCGGAAGCGCACGGGGTCTGGGATCGCGCTGCCTGCGTTCATATCCCAGCTGCGCCACTGGGAAATCTCACGTAAGAAACACGTGCTTGTTTCCTTCTCTGTGAAAGAGGGATGCTAATATCATCACCTGTTACGTACAAGATGTTGGCAGAAATAAATAAGTCAATACTAAGTAACACTTAGAATCTCATGGTTATGTATCTGATAAAAAAAAACAAAACAGTCCTCATGGTTTCGGGTAACTGTGTGTTTACTCTCCATCCTTACCCACTAGGTTTCAAACACAGCTATATCATCAGTGCCAAAGACCAATAATGGCACATTTAGACTCTCAATAAACAAGCATTTAAATAAGAGTCAAAGGGAAGGAGGGAATAGAGGAGGATAAACAGGGAGGAAGGAAGGGGAAAAAATGAATGAAATAGGAAGAAATGTTTTTCATGAAGACTGAAGAAAACTACTACGATAAAATATGAAAGCTTTTGAGAAAACATGTTAGTGGAGATGACGGCTGAAGATGGAGATACAACCAGGTGCCCTGGGGAGGGACATGCTTCTAAGTGACCTGATGGGATGTGACAGCACTGAGAGGACTAAGGGGCGGAGAAGCTGAACTTGAGGGGCTTTTTCTAGATTCCACATCGATGAAAATACCAATGTCAATCTGTAGAAGTATGTCCAACCAAGCGTCCTCGGGAAAATGCTATTGTGGGTACTGTGACTTTTTTTGACCAGGTTATGATGTACTCATAAAGCCACCATTAGAAGTAAAGTATAAGTTTTGTTGGATTCCCATGTCCAAGTTTTTTATTACTACTACATTCACCAGTTCTCCCCCAAAAAAGCAGCGCTGGGCAAGTTTTCATAACTGTTTATTCATTATAAATAGTAAATATTTACTGCACTTTTTTACATGAAAGACATTTTTACAACACATTGTTGTTGGCTGAGGCTGCACCACAAAGATAGAACTTCTCTCCATCCACCACCCTCTAAGACCAATGTATGAACTAAACTCGGCACTACGTCTAATCTCGCTACTCACTACGTCATAGCTCTGGACTCTCAAGGGAATGTATTTGTGCCTACCTTGTTCGTGGTTCCGAGAATAGAAAGAAATAAATAACACTGCCTTCCCCCTTCTTGTTCCTCTTAACAGCTCAAAAAAATTTTATTGACATTCTAAAATGTCACCACACAAACGTATGTAAACCTCAGTTTCTATAATCTCTGAATAGTGGATATTATTGTATAATTTAAAGGTACATGAGAGCCACGTGGACATTTCTGTTCTTGCCCTGCCTTTCCTATTAAAGAATGTAAACGTTGTCATGTTCAAAGCATTACTCTCCAACATGGTCTCTAGTCAAAAGGAGCAAGCAGGTGTTGGTTGTCCATCAAATGGCGGGCATCACAGCATTCGACCACAATGCATCACGGGCTGCGAAAATAAAAGCACCTGCAAAAATATAGTTCTGATTCTGTTTCTATGACCCTGGCCGTTGCCAAAGGCTCCGTGGGGTACACAGTATTGCACACTGAGAAGCAGCTGTGGGAATGCACATCATTTCTCCCCCCATCCATCCCTGCCTGGGCTGGCTTCCACATGAACGTGAGTTGGGAAAATGGCACACACCTCTCCCACACTGGGAAAGAAAACCAGCTTTTCTTCCGGTTATCCCGTGTCCTATTAGCAAGATGTGTCCTTCCGGGACATTTAGTAACAACTGAAAGGACAAACGAGGATAAGATAACAAATAATTTATTTAGGAGGTCCTTTACATCTAGTCTAACTTCCTAAAAACGATGGCATTTATTTTTATATCGATTTCCAGTGTGTAAAACTCAAGGATTCCTCCGTTCGTTTCTGCTTCATGAAGCAAGCAGTTGAAGAGCTGTGGAAGTGTCAGCATTGGACATCAATCATGTTTAACTTAAGAGAATTCTCTGGCTATATTTTAGAACATTGTGCTTGCCCAAACCAGTCCAGACAAACCACACACACACACACATATGCACGCACACATGCAGGCACGCACACACAAATGGAATGTTTCAGCTCCTTGATCATCAGCACTACAGAATTGGGATATTTGATATGTAGCCATGTTAAATCATTGCCTTAAAATGTTGCATTTGTCTTTACTGTTCTGGGTCTTCCTTTTCTCCACTGCTTTAGTCCAGCATGTTCAAAATAATTTGAAACCAACTACTGGAGAGAGAAAATCAATCATTCTCCTTTGTCTCCTGTCGAGACTGCTCCCCAAAAGGGTGATTTTTTTTTTCTGAGAAGATTCTTCATGTCTCAGCTGTGGAGACCGGAAGCAGGGCCAGCGTTAGCTCCAGGTGGACCGTCCACTTACGCAATATCAGGCTTGAGATAATGAAAGGCACCTGTAAGGAAACACACACAGCTTTTCAGGTCAGGCGGGGACAATTCACGGCAAGGGGCAAAATCAGATACAGGCTGACAATGTCATATTTAATACGGTGGTATCAAAGGATCGGGACTAATATTTGTATTCCTGAGACAAGTTTGACACAACTCTGTGTCTTTGGGATTATACTCCATATGATCCTTGAGCTGACCTCATTAAGAACATGTGTTTCTAATGCCAGGGGTTATTTCATTTTGGTCAACCCTGTGTTTTACCTAGTGGCAATCAGGTTTCACATCTCAGCAATTAATAACCGCAAGATGTTGTTGACATCAGTTAAGAAAATGATTACACAAGCGGGTCCTTGCGGGAACAGTCAGTGGGCTTTGTACAAAGTTGATCCTGGGATACAAGGCTGAATCTGACCACCACCTCCCCTTTCTTAAGGAAGAGCTGGAATTTCTTTACCCTTTCAGGAGCACATATGCCCTAGAAAGTCCAAAGCTTACTTTGTCCATACTGTCCATATTGGTAGCCTGTGACAGGGTCCATACTGTAGCCCGTGGTGCTGTAGGTAGGTGGACAATAAGACTGAGATGTTGGCAGACTATCCAAGCTCTTCATATGGTCTAGTCTCTGACTGCAGCTGGCCGACACCGTGGTGGTCGGTTCCAAGCCCCCCGTGAGAGGGGAGAGAGCATAATCCGTCTGGGGCTGATGGGGTACCCCACCATGGTTGGTGAGGAGTCCCATTACCTAAAATCAACAAGCAGATTAGGAAGATGTGAAAATGTGAGGAGGACCAGATCATAGCCTATCGCTGATAAAATAACTGAAAAAGTCCCATTTTTATTTCTCTGGAAATCTGTTAAAGAGATGTCCATAAGTCAGTGACCTCGATTCCAAGCGGCAGGGATACGACATCATGGCCAATGATAACATCCGACTGCAGTTTCAGATAAAAGGAAAGGGAAGGGAATAGGGGGAGAAAGGGAAAAGAATAAGAGAGAAGGAAAAGGAGGGCAAAAAGGGAGAGATACTTCATGCCCTTCATGATCATACCAGGATTTCAAAGAAGATAGCAAGGAGGGACACATGGACACAGGGATGCAGGGACAGAGCCAGGAAGAAATTATATCTTCATATAGACTAATGTCTAATCATCTGTTACATCTGCTTCACATGGGATTTTAAACAGGCTTTTTCTTATTTTTTCCAAAAGTCAAATAAATTCAAATCAAATTCTTTTCCTGCATTTTGAGATCTCTGTGTTTCTTTCTTTTCCAAAGTGTTCCTTCTCGAAAAAGTTCCTCCCTGTCTTGGGCGTCCTTCAGTAACTGAGAATAATTGCTTCATTCCTGATGGTCTTAAACCTCTCTCCCCCCTGTCCCCCTGTATTCACTACTTCTGTCACCTACACTGACGCGAGAGATTTGAGGGGACTGACCGGCTGAGCTTTACATGCCCAGCACATAACAGAGTGCTTAGGACCTATTGGGGAATGAACGAACAAACAAACAAATGAATTAATTAATTAAGTCATTCGTGACAAGTGATTCTCCAAGAAACTGTTTCCGTTGCTTATTCTTCAGCTTCTTCTCTGAACTAATATCTCATGTGACTAAGTGATAAATGGAAAGAAAAGCCTGAAATGAAACGCAAACACATTATTTAAAAAGAAGTCCATTCGGTTTTGTAAATAGCCCCGAAGAGCAAGAGAACTTCGAAAGAAAAACAAAACTGTGATCACAGAACAGCTTCCGGCTTAGCACGGGCTACATGTTTCACAAACCCGAGCTCGCTGACCCTTACGACACCCTGTTGCAGAAGTAAGTGGATAATTAATTCTGCAGCTGGAAACCTGTCACACGAGAGAGGAAGTGATTTTTCTCAAGTTCATACAATTCAGTGGCAGGGCTCAAGGAGCAATCGCAGAAAACGTCCACTACTGGGTGAAGTGCTAACCATGTGCTAACCCAATATCACCTGCCTACACAGTATGTAACGCAGGGGCACTGTGTGGCCGTAATAGTCCCGTTGTGTGTTACAGTGTGTGAAGGATGTGAAGCTTCAAGTGTACACGGAAGAGCAGGAGGAGGGGTAGCGATGAAACCCAATGCCTGACTCGGGGCCCTTTGCTAGCCTCCAAGGAGATGCAGACCACAGAAGCCGGGATCTAGGGCTTCCAGTAAGCAGGAGGGAGAGACTAGACTTGCATCCCAGAAAGCATTGGAAATTCGATTCCAAAAACACAAGGAGGCCACAATCCCCTTTGGGAAGGGTTTGCATAATCCTCCCAGCTAAACAAAATCTTCTGGAAATAAAGCTTCAAACTGACCCATCTTCAGTTAGCCCCAAGAGAGGGGAGAGAGAAAGAGAATGACCATCTTCTGTGAGTTACCCGTCCACTTTTTTGTCATAATATTCAACTTTTAAAGCCATTCTTAGATTTTCTTGAACTCCATGGTGAAATATCTTTTTAGAAACCTCTAAAAATAATGTATATTCTGAAAAACCATCATATGTAACAGAACACAGTTTTGTTTTATTGGTGATTTGGGGGAAATGAAAATCACAAAATAAACTAAGAATCAGTAAGGATTCAGAGCTCCCTTAGAATAGAAAGCCACTAAAACCTGTGACTCTCTTAGGGACCTACCCAACAGTTTATCAGTTTATAGCAAGTTATTTATTTTCTCATTTTAAAAAGTTGAACATAACCTAGAATGCATTGAAGTTATTTCCTGACTGTTCTTCCAACTACATGTTTTGTTTTTCTTTTTTGTCTTACTTTAAACATATATATATATAATTCTACAGTGCATCCTTGGAAAATTCATAGGCTTCAATTGATATACTAATTTATAAAATATTTTATTTCAAGACAAAATTATGTATATCTATTAGAAAAAAAGAGTTGCCTGACCAGGCGGTGGCGCAGTGGACAGAGCGTCGGACTGGGATGCGGAAGACCCAGGTTCGAGACCCCGAGCTCACCAGCTTGAGCGCGGGCCCATCTGACTTGAGCAAAAGCTCACCAGCTTGGACCCAAGGTCACTGGCTCCAGCAAGGGGTTGCTTGGTCTGCTGAAGGCCCACGGTCAAGGCACATGTGAGAAAGCAATCAATGAACAACTATGGTGTCGCAACGGCAACGAAAAACTAATGATTGATGCTTCTTATCTCTCTCCGTTCCTGTCTGTCTGTCCCTATCTATCCCTCTCTCTGACTCTCTCTCTGTCCCTGGGAAAAAAAAATAAAATAAAACCTTTTTTTAAAAAAAAGAGTCTTTAAATCAGAGGATGTTCAGTGCCAAATGTACTCTTTTTAAACCAGGAGCATCTCTTTGTGTACGGGCCTCACGGGCAAGAACGCAGAGGGAAAGTTAAAATACAAAAAATACGTGATTTTTTTAATAATAAAAGGGGGATAGTGACACACAGCACAAATATTTTGCTATAAATGAGCTATGCTAAGTAATAAGGGGGGAAAAAAGCACAGATAAATTTGTAACTATCAATCCAGAGAAGAAAATTATCCAGTGGCACTAGATAAAAAGGAAACATATTTTAAATTAATATCATCTTTCATAAAGATATACATTCCTGAAAGTCAGTTAATGAGATCTCACTGTAAGGAAGAAATGGAATACTCTACATGCAGTTCTATTTGGAGAGTAAAAGCAGAATTTTTTCAGAACATGCACAGTCTCCCATGAGCTATATGTACATTTTTGTGATAACCTTTTTTTTTAATCCTCTGCCATACATTTCTTGTTTGCATAACTTTGAAGGCAGCAATAACTTTGACCATGGGGGGAAAAAAAGCCATGAAGATTCTAAAAGAGGAGAAATGAGTCTTTCCTATAAGCAAAATTCAGTTTAAGATGTTTGTGGGGCAACTTTTTGCAGTTGCTGAATTAGAAAAAAAAAATGGTAAGACAGGATTTATATCTAAGTCCTTGAAATATAATCTATTGGAGGATGGAGGCATCTGCGAGGGCCATATTCTAGGGTGATAGGAAGATTCCAGGGCACGGTGTCTTTAAGACATCCGGGAGCATGACCCAATCAGAAAGGACGGCTGCCGGGTGAATAAAACAGAAGAGACGCTTGTTGGGTCCTCCTGTCAGGATTGCCACTTGTCACACATGGGAAGCCAGGGACAGCTCCTTCTTTAGCAACAGCCCTTAGCTTGGCAGTCCGAAACTTGCAGTGGCTCATGTGAGGAAATTAGGAGGACCAGAGACCAATTATTTTTGGTCCCACTGACTTCCCCGGTAGAGCCCAAGAAATAGACATTCTCCCACAAACTCTTATGTCCACTGTGATCATCAGGTATTGTAATCGTGATTTGTTTCTCAGGAGTTGTATGAGGATGGGGAAAGATGCACTGTTATTCTTCTACATTTGGTCTGAAACTGAACTTAATAAATAGTGATAACAAACGCAATTTGTATTCCAATATTTCACATCGGCAAGATTGAAAGAGAAGTATGCATCTTTTAATAACTCGTAATTTTAAAATTAAAAGTGAAATCTCTGTTGGAAAAAATAGGGAATATATAAGTACAAAATACATTACTTTTCCCTAACATAATTTAAAACCTCAAATCTCTATGGAAGGGTCCCATTACACTTTTACGCCTATTTCTTTAAAAGCAATTTTGTGTATCATGTGGTGCAAGGGCAGCAATGAATAGTTTTTTTGCTGCACAAAGAAGTTGGTAAACGAACTTCTTGAAACTCCCCCCATCTGTTTATGGAACGTTTTCCAGTCATGTTTTATCTTTTAGAATACTGTCACGATTTCTTTTATATATGCTTTTCCTAGAGATATCGTAATTCAAAACATAAAATAAAATCTTAATTTGTTGCAAAGTGTATTCCTTTTTCCTTCATAAACCATTGGTAACTTACTTCTGCTATGGGGATGGCATTTTGCCTGATTTTTAAATTTTTGGGGTGGGAGGAACACAATTGCCTGACTTCCACCAACTCTTTCAAAGAAAAAAAAAACTCGGGGTTACTCAATTCTGTCTGTGGAACACTGAGCACATTATTAAATGCCAGATATATCTAGGAGGTACAGGGTCAGGAAAAGAGTTGTCCTTTAATCAAAATATTTGCTCTGTCCTTTAGGAAAGGAAAGTGGAGAACTTAGTTTTTATTTTTGGTTGAGTACAATGTTTAGGTGAGGTGCCTGAAAAAAATAATCTATGAAGTATATTTCTAAATTGTTACCTCCGGAAACAGTTCCCAGACACCGTTTATAAATTGCTTTATGGATAACTTTCATAAATAAATTGAAAGACTTAGAATCATCAGCTAACCCAGCCTATTTCTTAGTCATTCACATTATTAGAGACCTTTTCTGAAGACTTCCTTAAACTTCTTCTCAAATTTCAAAATTCCAAATAGGTTGTTTATATCTTGATTGAAAGATTATATGGTTCAGGAAAAGCTTACTCTTTACAATTGCTTCATGCCGTATTTCTCTTGCATTAATTTTCCTATTGTGAAGATTAAATATAAAAGACTAAACCTGCGGGCTAAACTGCAATTTACATTTCCACAATGTGTCTGGAAAATATTTGTATTGTCATAAGCATGATGCCCTTGCCGTCGGTTGAAAGTGCTCAGAGTTTTTCAGAAATCTAAAATGATTTAGCAAATTACAGTGCACATCAAGACACTTCTTCTTTTGTTAGCAGAGAGCCTGGTTTATGCCCTTATTTTGTGTTGTTGCTAAATCACCAGGTGTTCTTCTGATTTAACATTTCACAACATACATTTCATTGCTTTTCAGAAGATTATTGTGAATTACAGCTTTGTATGATATAAAAGGTTGTTTCAAAAACTTCTACTCATCCCTCAAAAGTTTACTGACTATATATGCTTTTTATTTGAATATAATTTATTTCCAGAACCTATATATATATATATATATATATATATATATATATATATATATATATATATATATATATATATATATATATAAGTGTTTATCCAAAGGATTTTTGTCCATATGAGTACTACTGAAGTCATCTAGTGGTTAAATCTCAGTGACTAAACCTTTGAGGCTGAAAAGCCTATATTTGAAAAGCAGAGACTTCCTAGAAAACATTGTCTTCAGATTCAAATGCCTTAGGAATTATCCTGCAGTTGATTAGCATCTAATAATTAGATTTTTGCCCCTGTCTGTTTGAAAGCTACGAGAGGGAAGTTGCCTGAAGGCAGAAGTTTCTCTGAAGGTAAGTATGGTGACCTTCTCACCCAGACCAGAGTTATAGGAAGGGCAGGGCTGACCTTTACCTAACCAGATAGAGACCCAGTGTCTATAAAATGTCCAGCTAAATACACCCTTATTTTCTTTTTATTTTAATCATTAGCTCACATTTTACAAGTAGCTATGTTTAATTCATGCTGAAAAGAATGTGAGGACCAGACAAGTATGGTTCAGATGCTGCATATGTTTTCAAGTTTTATTTGTGAAGAGCACAGTAAGTACTGTCTCAATTAAACTAAGTAACACATATGCTTTAACCCCCAGTCCTGTGACCGATTACAGAATCGCTCCTATTTTACCAATTCTTTAGAACATCTATTTCACACTAGAGTTAAACTGTTCAATTGGTAGCAATATTCTTTAGGAACTGATGCCTCAAATATAAATCTAGGCAAAGAATTAGCCTAGAAAAAGTTCACAAAATGCATATATCTGTATATATGTGCATACCAATACATATGCATAATATGCATAATTTACTTTTAGCTAATAATGAACAATTACATCCATCTATTATTAATAAAATAAAGCCCATTAAGAAAAAGCTTATTCCACCAAAATGAAAAAGTTATGGCAGTTAATACATTTGGTATATGACTATGTTAGACCCACCATGGACCATAATAAAATTCTCATATGTTTTAATTCATTTACGCATGCCTGCATGTAATATGCTTTGTGACCATGTCTACAATTAATATGATTTATGAGAAAAGAACATGTGTGATATTCTTGGGGAGGGTGGTTACAGCATACATAGATATTTTTCTTCTATGAATGAAAAATATAACAAAACGGCTCAAGGAAAATTGTTGGCTGTTAGCATATAGAGATGGACTGACAGAGCCCTGAGTAAACTTGCGGGAGTTAATGATACCCTCTTATCTGACCCTGACACATTTGCAGCATGTAATTTACAGAAGCTCTGTCCAGGGAATCTTGACAAATGCTCCTAACCATGTCAGGGCAATGTTCCATTCTAATGTAAAACAGATGTGGGTCAGATACCCTCATTCATCACTTCACATACAGAGTCTCAAACTCTTTCTGGGAGGAATGGCATTACCTGCTGTTAACTCCGCTCGGCTCAGGAAATTTCTCCCCACCACAGTAGCCCTCTGAAAGGGTAGCACTCAAACCTATCATCGTTTCAAAAACCTGTCTGAAAACATGACTGTGGAAAATCAAACATATATCTTGGTTTAATTTCATGACAACTTCAGGACACGTTTGTTAAATATTAATTGACCCTTTGGGACCTAAAATTCCCAATATGGAAAGGGAAAAGTTCCGTGTTTGGGCATCCCACAATACTTCGATGAGATGGCGTTTAAAACGTTATCTCTAATTGCCCATAAACTAAACCTGCATTCAAGGATATATGCAGGCCTCATTTCCCTAGATGGCCATTCATAAACACAAGCCTTGTTGAACTTTAACTGCCCAGCTCTGTCTGAGATTCATAAATAAACAAATAAGTAAACAGACCTTGTCATGAACTAGAAATTCAAGTTGCCTTTTAGAAAGAAAGGACTCAACTCGGCCCCTTCGAGCCAGAGGCATATAAGGTTCCACTGTGTTCCCATTCCACTGAAACTTCCCTTTCACCCAAAACCCTCACAACATGGAGGGCAGACAGCCCAGACTACTAAGGAAGGAAACCAGTTGCCCAGCTCAACAAGAAGATTTCTTCTTTCTTCTAGACTGTGTGGGAAGGAGGCAAATATGTCTGTGACTGCCCCAAGTCATAGTCATCAGAGTCCACCTACTAACTGCCTGACAATTATAGGAAAGAAGCCTCCCTTTCCTTCTCTTCATGTGAAGGAAGGTACTTCCTTAGGATGGAGAAAAGAGCCAACTGAACAGACCAAGCGATACTGACTTAATGAGTAGATGTCGACAACGAACATGCCCCCTAGGAAATGCATTCTGGTTGTCTTCACTAGGAAAAATAAGCATGCATTTCAAATGCAGGCAAACGTGCAGCCGCTGGACCGATTTGAGTCCACACCTTAGCGTACAGTCTTCTGAGAACCGGAAGCCACCACTCCACTAAGCTAAAATCCTATCCACCTTAATCCCTCTCCTTACTCAGTTCCCAGGACACTGAACTAATGAAGATGTTGGGTTGCTTTTTCACTTGAAAATGTACTTGAGTTCTTGATCATAACTTAGGCAGTGGCTATGCCTCCCATTGCAGAGACAACTTCGTGTAGGCTGGCTACAGACAGGAAGGCCACTTACACAGGTCTCTCATCTACAGAAATTAAGTCTGCTTCTACAGATCAGATGAAATAGAGTCTTCGTGATTCAGTGATTAAAATAATGTTTCCCAATCAATTAACTCAAAATTACTTAGAGTGCCGCTTACCTACTCAAACCTTTCTGCCATACCTGTTGTTTTAGCTCCTTTTAACCTTTGCTGATGCGAAAGTCATCAGAGTCTCCTGCCATTGAGGTAAGTAAGTAGCATGCTTCCAATTTATCCAGTACCTAATATTATAAAAGGTGGACTGTGTATTTTTTAAAATGCATTTAATATAAATGATATTGTATTTCAATAAATGAAAACAAGAATAAAAGAAGAAAAACAATGAGATAAAACTCTCTCCTCTCCACACTCAGCCTCATGGAATGAAAGACTGTTGACTCTTGTTTTCACTGTAGTGGAGTTTCATGTTATTGTGATCTGACTTACGCAGACAAAACCAATTTCTATACATCATATTGTGGGGACTATCATATCACAGGCTTATTACAATGACTGCATTCTGAATGTATACCAATATAAGTCCTTAGTTCTTTGAAATGTCTTGGTGGAATAGAACCTGAAAATACTTCAGTCCACCAAGAAACTGCCTTTCTTTGCTATTACTCAGTTTTCACATTTGCTCTTTGTCAGGGACAAACGAAAGTATATATTTTTTTGCCACAGGTTTACATATTTTTAAGTTAAAAAAATGAAACAATATTATTACTTTATTGAAAAGCATTTAAACTTTCTAGTTACTGTGTTTCTTAGCATCACTCTATAAGACAATTCTTTCTTTAGTATCTTCCAAGACTAATGAGAAGATGGAAGAGAAGCTAAGATAGTTTAAACAACTTGTCTGAATACACACAGCCAGTAAGGGGCTGATAAGTATTGGAATCTAGTGCCTTTGACCTTGGGACTCCTTGTTCAGATGGATAAGTTACACCCACACTGCAAACAATTCAATCCACTACACAGGAATTCTCTTCCTTCCCTTTACTTCCTTGTCTGCCTTATCTAAATAAACATTATTAAGAAGTTTATAGCTTCTTCTTTAAAATTACTCTTTCTTTGCTAAGTTATTATATAGAAGGATGACAGTGTGTTGAAGTAGATGCTAATATCGGATATTTCATAGAAAAAAGCATTCACTTGTGAAAAAAATCAAGGGAACCAGTTTAGAAATAAATATGCCATGAGTTGAGTCTCCACCTCTGTGCTCTTTCATTCAGAAATTCCAAGAATATGTTCCTCAAAACTTCTAGTTTGATACTCAACAAAAGGGTTCCAAAGTTAAGTTAGAAAACTCCGACTTACACAAACACATTTCCATACTGCAAGCCTTCTCAGAGCCTTTAGTAAGCCAGTGTATACTGACACTGAAAGATGAAGGGATATAATTTTTAACATCTATCAAACTGTTGATGCAGAATTGTTTTCTCCCCATAAGAATTGCTTGTTCCCCAAAGTGGGCTCCTTGCCCACTTTGGGGAATAAGCCTTTATTATGAGATGTCTGATTTCTGGGTGTTCAGAGATGATAATGACCTGCTATCATTCCTCTAGAAACTCAGAGTCAAAGGGGGAAATGGATACTTTATTCAATTTTTTTAATGCAACCTGCACAAAATGAGGCAGTATTTTTTCAGGAAAATAAAAGATAATAATTTCTCTAAATAATGTCTACCTCCTTTGCTAGTTCAGCATTGAAGACTAGCTGCGCTATCACCTCACAGCTAAGAAATAGTCACTTCAAGGTAGAAATGCTACCCTGTGATTATGTACTTGATGTCCACATCTTGCTATGTACCAGTTAGAGCACAATCTCCACTTGTCTCCCAATTGGCCTTTCTCACTGACCAGCAGGGACAACGGCAATCACACACTCATCTCTGAAATTCTAGTGTGCTGAACTCTAGCAAAATGTCAAGAATAATTTTTAAATATTATACTGTACAATGTAAAATATACACCTCTGATGAAACCCAGACTGTTTTGCACAGACAGATTTTTTACAGGGGAAAAACAACAACAACAAAAAAAATAGTACACAACTAATGACTAAATCCAGTCTTCTGCATCTGCAGTACAAAGCACACATTCAGCCCCTAATGGAATAAATATGCAAGTATTCAGATTTCTGTAGATATCACCATTTTGCAAATGCAGTAATAAATTGAAAGCTTTACATAGCATTCCAACCCCATATAAAGAGCTGATTCAGACCACTGGCCTCACACTAGAATCCAGCACAGCTTTACCGTGTGATTGAGTACAAAGGAAAACTTTTATTCTAGTAGTTTAGCTATAGACCGAGCGATTACACTCATTTTTTTTTCTCCTCAATAGCTAAAGGAATTCAAGTGGACCTAAAAACGATAGGGTTGTTGCTTTTGATTTGTCCAATGTACAGGGAAAAGTAGATGACAGAATTTCTATTTAAATCAATTCAGCAGACATCAAAAAAAAATTATTAAGTCAGCAAGAAAGGTTTTCTTGTGGCTCATTTCAGTGACATGATGTAAGATTCAATCACTCACTGCTGCTGCTCCCTCCTTCTCTCTAAAAGGGAGATTTTGGCCAAGTCGTTGTTTCTCTCGCAATTCTTCACTCTGTAACTAACTCAAAAGACTGTGGCTAGAGCTGACATAAACCAGGGCTCTCCTCACATGCTTTCAGGGTAGCAACCACAGCCTTTGGGGAAAAACCAATGGCACCAAGTCAATTAAAGTCTGCATCGGTTCAACAAATGGATTAACAACAATGTTTTTACCGCGGAGAGAACATCTTGAAAACCTAACATGGCAGAACGGAAACACACAAATGGCCAGTGGTTATTTCGGTGTCACTAAAATGAGCTCGTGTATGGTCATAAACATCCTTGAGCCTTCATAAACATGACGAGCATCAGCAACCCTTGTTTTTGAGCTCATGAACTACTTTAGAAATGAAACAGAAAGACCCAAACTTTGGAAAGGTTTTCCATTGTTGGACAGAATGTCTCCCTATCCAAGCTTTGTTGGACACCTCTCCAATCTCTTTAATCAAGAACACTTCTTTTTAAGCCCTGGCCAGTTAGCTCAGCTGGGTAGAGAGTCGTCCTGATAAGCCAAGGTTGCGGGTTGGATTCTCAGTCAGGGCACATCCAAGAATCAGCCAATGAATGCATAAATAAATAGAACGACAGATATCTCTCTCTCTCTCTCTCTCGCTCCTTTTCTCTAAAATAAATTTTTAAAATTAAAATAAAATCACTCATTTTGCTTCCACAGATGAATTTCTGGAAAGTGTAAGAAAAGGAAGTGGCTCTATGGGAAAAGCCTGGTGGCAGGCCACCTACCTGTCGGCTTCTGCACAAGGAGAAAAGTAGGCTGAAGGCACAAGACCTGCAACTTGTGTGTGGAATGGACAAAGCCCTTGACCTGGTATTCGGTGGCTTCTGGATGCATGTCCCAAAATGTCCAGAAGTTGGCTTTGCTACCAGGGAAAATCTTACTGTTTTTACGTGTTCCCACAACACCAGAGAAGGTCAAGGAATGATCACGCCACAGTGAAAAAGACTGTGTCCCGATATGAAACCAAAATGTGTCCATCACATCCACACCTAGTGACTGTGCCTCATCCACCTAACAAGCTGACACACAGCGAGCCCTTACACCTTCCATGAACAAAGAACCACCATCTTGCCTGCAGCTAAAGAATTTGAGATCATTGCGAACGCTGTGGTCCAAATAAAGACAAGCGAAATCAAAAGCAGTCTCAAGTTTTATGTACACATATTAACACTTAAATGCTTCTCCCTAATAAGTTTCAGGATTAACAAATGTTTTTCAAAAGAAACTGTGCTGCGCAACTGAAATCCAATTGGAAATGGAAGCACAGCCGTCTAATACATATATGCATGAAATGGAGAAGCTGCCTAATAAGCGTAGCTGACACCAAATATGCAATTTACATACATTACACACTAATAATCCCGATTTCAATATTATTCTTTAAGAGCAACTGGAGGGGTGGTTGAGTTAAAGGTTTTCTTTTGTGAAATGTGAATAAGAACAAAAGACGACCCTGGCGTCTTCTGCCATTAACGTTAATATAAAGATCTCTCGGCTCTTTCTTGAGTTCATTTCCAAGACTGTGCCTCATCCCGACAAAGCTGTGATGGTTCAACCAGACTTCACAGATGAATGGTCGATAAACTTGATGAGGTCTGCAGACCTACTCTTTGTTCTTGAGTCGCTAAGTGGTGAGCAAACATTGGAGCATGTTCAAGCCTGGTACACAAATCTTTACGAGGTGTTTTTTCTTTCTTTCTTTCCTCAGTAGATTACCCATGAAATAGGACAGGTGTACTGGTTATTCAATTACATCTTACCCAAGACCTGGACTAACTTTGAAATGAGGCTTCCGAGCATAGCTCTTACCATGGGGATTTATTAATAACAGTTAAACATTCTCTAAAACAACTTTTTTCTTTGGTAATGGAAGCCTATTTTCTTATTTTGTCATTTGTTTCACTCCTAAACCAGAAACAAAAACCTGCTCGTCTGCTCTAAACATAAAATGTGTTCATAATAATCCAGATTTATACCAAATGTATTTTTAAGTATTGCTGGATTCAGAGAGTCCTCAAAATTTATAGCCGCTGAGGCTGCAAAGAGGACTTCCGCTTTCTAAGGAGGGAAAGGTTTAAAATGAGCTAAAGAAAAGCTCAGAAATCTTCTTGGATATCAAATGGCTCCGTAGGAAAAAAAAAATGTCAATGATATGAGTAAATGAATCAAAACCATATGGATCAAATTTTCCCTAAAATACACAGTTTGAAAAATTAAGGAGGAAAAGTGCTTGGCAAAATGTGTTTTAGGTTTTACCAAACCCAAAACATTTGAAGAATCATTTGCAATGGTTGATGAACCCTAAACGCAGCCAAGTTGGCCCATTTTTTTATAATCTATATAACAATTTAAAAAATACTTCCTAAAAACCATGTAACCCGCTGATACAGTATGTCTCTCAAGAAATCATTAGAAGCTGACACCGAAAGCTGTGAAGTTTGTAGAAGTGGTGTGGGTGTAGGGCGTGAAATGGTAAAAGGTTGTTAATGTAACAGGGCTTGCGTTTGGGGTTTGGCTGAGTGTATTTGGGGGGTGGGGGAGGCTGAGAGTTGTGTCTCTCCCAAAGAAAGTTAATTAGAAGAACATGTAAATTAGTTTCGCGTCTTGAGCTTTTGGTAATATTTCTCTGGCATTCCGCAGTCCAAGTCAACTTTCCTTCTTTTCTCCTGCACAAGCAGGAAGGTGCTGGTCACATTCCATCTGAGTCCCCTGTGTTCATTCTCTGGTGTCACACCAAGAGAACGTTACCTTTCCAAAAAAAGGCAGCTACTATGGGGGTGGGGGAGGCATTGCTCTCTAGAACTGAGTGATTTTCTTCTCATAGGGTGTTTTGTCATTCATTGTAGAAGCCCCATCCCCTAAAAGGGTTATGTAGTTCAAACGAAACACAATTCAGAGACAGGAGAAAATGTTGAAGTCATTAGCCTACCCTCTTCCTCACCCATCACTGAGACTCCCTCTTGCCTCAAATTCCCTGACAGATCCAGTCATTGAGAGGAGGGGAAGCCAAAGTCTCCAATTCTGAAGGCTTTCAGCCATGCCTACAGGAAAACCAGATTGAGTATCAGGGCCAGAGCTCATGGAGAACTTTCTAGGACATTGTGCATCCTCAGCAAGTGAAGTACCTAGTTTCTGTTTATAGAAGAATCAGTAACAACTGGAAGAGAGAGAGGTTTGGCTCTCAGATCCAGCAATAACTCCCCTGTTGTTTCCATAATTGTGTGCACTGGCCTCAGTTTTTTCGTAAGTTAAGTGGGACTGTTCCATAGATATAGCTACTGATTCCTTTTCAGATGTTGAGCAAAGATAGGAACAAAGTTTCTAAGAATTTTTGCCAAGATTCTGAGATTTATAATGTCATATGGTCGTGTCAGTCCATTGTCGCTCCAGTCTCAGCAACCGAACAGGTATGACCTTCCTGAGTCCCTGCTTCACAAACCCATCTCTCTGAAGCCAAGACCCTCCCTTAGAGAAGGACTGAGGGCATCTAACAAACATAATTTGCCTAATGACTTTGATTTCAATCTTTAAAAGAATCTTTGCTGAGGGGGCAGCTGTGTTAGAAACCCCCCACAGAAAAGCCATACAGTTCAAACACAGAGAGAAATGATGTACTTGTTATGGTGTCTCTTAATTCTTTGACCAAAACCTAGAAAGCTCATTGTACAAGTTTGCACACATTCTAACTCATAAATTTTGAGTCTGAATGGCAAATAATTGGCCCTGACCAGTTGATTCAGTGGTAGAGCATTGGCCCCGCGTGTAGAAGCCCCAGGTTCAATTCCCAGTCAGGGCACAGGCACACAGGAGAAGTGATCATCTGCTTCTCCATACCTCCCCTTGTCCCCTTCCTACAGTCATGGCTGGAATGGTTCAAGCATGTTGGACCCCAGCACTGAGGATGGCTCATGGCTTTGCCTTAGGTGCTAAAATAGATCGGTTGCAGAGCAACAGAGCAGTAGCCCCAGATGGGCAGAACGTCAGCCCCAGACGGGGGTTGCTAGGTGGATTCTGGTCGGAGTGCATGCAAGGAGTCTGTCTGTTTCCCTGGCTCTCGCTTAATAAAAAAATTTTAAAATATTAATAACATTTTTTAAAAAAAATAATGGCAATCTATTAGTTTCAATTAGGAAAAATGTCAAATAAAATGCAAAAATACTTTTCACATATCAGATAGCCTCCACTGAAGAGATTTACGATGTTGATCATAGTAACTTAAACAACTTTAGTTTTGACTCAATTTAAATTAATAGATGAAGGAAGGTCTATGATAAGGTGATCAGACGGCCCACTTTTGGCGGGACAGTCCTGATTTTTAACAATTTGTCCCATGTCCCGTGGCGTTTTTAAAAAGTCCCAATTTAAAATATATATATTACAATACTATTTTTGCATTCTATAAAAATTTTTTTTTGCTCCATATAGACCAAATTTTTAATCAAGGACCCCCCGTCAATGGTGTCCTGCTTTACCAATTTTAAAATCTGGTCACCTTAGAGATGAAATGTAAAGATAGAGAAAAGACAAGATGCAAAGTTATACTGTCTCTGGTATATTTTTTAAAAAGTCATAAGACCCCAAATAAGCAAAAATATTAACAGTGGTTGCCCAGAATAATTATTTTTCTACTCTAAAAACACTTTTAAAAATATTTCCATATTCTACAATAAGCATCCAGATTATTAGTAGAAGTTAGAAGATTAATGGGAAAAGTGCATAAAGCAAAAAGAAGTAAAAGAATGTCTTAGCACAAAAATGTCAATTACCCAGAAGCCCAAACTGTTTAGAGAACTAGTTTCTACAGAATGATTTTAAAATAGGACTCAAGCCCCCGCTTCTATTTTTCATGAAACCTATTTTCTCTGCGTCCAGCTGTGAAGGAACTAAAACAGACGTGATCTAGACCGGAAGCCAAGACTCCCGGGTTCCAGTCCCAATTCCTTTACTGTCAGACCTCATGTCTCTGAGGCTCAGTTGACGTGTCCACGTTTTAGACGTCCAAACAGAGGCCGAGGAATTGAAAGATTCAACGGAGAAGAAGAAACGGGAATCACAGGGGTAGTTTCACTTTGATATCACATGGTTTCACATAATGATAAGCTGTTCTATAAAACAAGCAGTTACACTAGGGTCACCACCCTTTCTCTACTTTTGTTTACAGGTAAACCAAGCTGTTTGATGTGGGCTCTTTCCTTCAAATTTTCTTCATAATATTTTTCAATAAAGCTAGACAATCAAAAGTGAGGTGCCCCACCCCTTGCTTGAATAGAATAGATGGAGGAAGGTCTATGATAAAATGTAAAGCATTCCTGAAAACGAATAGAAGCATTCCTGAAAGGTGATGAATCCCAAAAACTATAGAAATCTGAGTTCTAATTCCCAAGTGTTCTACTCCGTCATTTTGTAAAGATGCTTGGCAAAATACTTACTGATTCACTCACTGTCTTTCATTCTTCACTTTTGTGTGAGGAAATGAGAAGCTTTGTGTGATTTGTTTCTTTTCTAACTCTTTGGGGATACTACCAGAACAGAGACAACATGGATTCTTGCCGGTGGTTTGAGCCAGAAATGGACGATAGAAATGCAAAATATCCTGGATATTTGCAATGTCTTAAGGAAGGAATTAACATAATATGTACAAACATAGTAAAGAAATACAGGAAAAGTTGCCTGTGGAATTTTCCATTGCCTGATATTGGCATGATTCCCACCCTACCGCCAACACTGGACGCACAGCCAGGCTTCTTGAAAATCAAGGATTAACAGTTTCAAGATCAAGTGCTAATAATCCCATTTTTGTAACGCATATATAATACAATAAAATATACTTATTAGAACATACACAATGAGACACTTATACAAAAAAAAAAAACAGCCGTTTCACTTATAGAATACAGATTTGTGTCGTTCACATTTACTATGATTGAACCCTGAGAAATGCTGAGGGAATCCTTTGGGTCTCATCTTACAGAAGCAGTTAGGCTTGAAGTTTACTTTTATTAAAACTTTCAACCAAAGCATGTTCATCAAAAGCTTTTCCATGGCCCAAAACCACTTACGTTAAAAACGACAGGGATAACTACTTCTGAGGTTACTTCTAAACTGTGGAAGACGTTTCTATGCTATAAATCTGGGCGTTTTAAAGATGTATCTATCCGTACAAGCTCACGATTTTCATGCAAAATCACACTCACAAACGCCAGCACTTGGAAATTAAATGCACTAAAGTCCTATAGGAAGCATGTTCATTGTTTTCATTTTGTTATTTTCGGCTGAGGTTTAAAGCCACCCCCCCCCCTTTTTTTTTTTTAATCCCAGAATGTGCTATAGGAATCTATGAAACTTAATTACATTTACTGTTACAAAAAAGGATTTATGAACTTTTGCCTTTAGGCAGAAATGTTTATTTCATTGCCTTTACTATTCATTCTTTTCAACTCCAATGGCTTTGAACTTTATAGCTGCTCAGAGTTATCACTGTTGTGCAGAGCCCAGGAACTCCGCTCCCAAGACGCAAACCACAAGTTGAAGAAAACGAAGAAGGCAAAGATATATGAGTCGTTATTTTGGCCACCCTTTGTGCCATTAAAATCTCATTTTCTGCCTATTAGAATGCCCTCTCGGTGCTTAGGCAGCGGTGATAGTCAGTGATTAGTGTGTAATTGACTATAATTGTCTTTTCACTTTTCATTTGTGTCATTCTGAGCTTCTCTCTGTTTTTCTAACCACCGGGAGGAGAAAGGGGGCTAAGGAAAGATAAAGCTGTTAAAACTCTCACTCTCAGCCCAGAAGAGATTCTCGATTGCAATTATAGATTGCCACCCCTTTGTGACATTCCTCCAAATTTAGCGGGCAGCTCTCCTCGCCACCTGGGCCAAGAGCTCTCTAATAAAATCAAGTGATCTGTATTTAAACAATTGCTAATAATGTCAACCTCAGACAGATGCCACATGTAGGAAATTTAACCAACCCTCTGACATGCAATTATCAAGGCAATTTATTAATATGCTCTCTCAAAAAAAAAGCTCATTGTCCAATGCAAATTAGAAAAACAATTACAACATTCAAATATCTCTATATTCCCAAAGAGCAGCAATTCTCTTAATTTTTACGTTTATGACTCATTCATCCCAGGTTCTCTGGTCATTAAGCTGGGTCTCTCCCCACACAACTTGTTTGCTTCCTCTCAATTGTTTTATAAAATCTGGTGCTTTATTTGTTGCTTTTGATCACAACCTTCTCAGCTGACCGAACACCATTCTTTTTTTTAAATGCATGTGAGTTTCTTACCCAAAGACCAGCTGACAAACACCTTGACAACTAGGTATAAATATAAAAGCTCCATGATGATATTATAAATCACTCACTCAAATTTTTAAGTCTAAGCAACAACTTTTGATACAGCCCGTAGGAAGGCTGAAGAGAGGAAACTAGGAAACTGAAATCATGTGGCTTGTATAAAGAATACATTATGGTTTAAATTTGGCAATTCATTATACCACTGCCTCGGGGAATTGACTGCTTGGTTCTGGTATACAGCAAATCATCTGTCTGGAAACACGGGACTGACCTGAGGTGAAAGGCCATTGCCAATGGCGGGGTTCATGGGGTTGGAGGGCCCGGACGGGGGCACAAAGCTGTCAGTATAGCTGGAGAATCCGTGCCTGGTGCTGGGGAGGCAGTAGGCAGAGCTGCTGTCCGGGTTCGAAGGAAGAGTGCTTTGGTGGACAGTGCTCGGGGGAAGCGGCTGAGGTCTGTGCACCGTGCTGCTGGGATCGGACACGGCTGCAATGAAGAAGACGGTCGGCCATCAGGTAGGTTCCTTTGTAGACCAGTACAGAAAGGTCAATGCAAAAGTTCCCCATCACCAAGCCATCGGGAGGATCTATTGGTCAGACCAGATGTTCATTTCCAACTGCATTTCTTAACATGAGGGTATCTCCACGCCACGTGTGCATGTTACGTACTTATATAGTCTCATGACAAACTGTCCCGGAATAGGAAGTCAGAAATCACATTAACAAAGCTAACAAACCTGCTTGGGTAGTGAATGTTATTAATCAACATATGAATTAACTCATGTAAGAGTTGCACGTCTCAAATTTCTTTAGCAAATATCTTTTCAAAGCACCTAAGGATTAGCGCAACAGTATAGTTTCGAAAGCCTAGAATGCTATCTTTCATCGTCTAAAATAATTTTGTCGTATTTATCCCATTCAGCTCTTTGTGCCAACAAACCGTGGCTTTATCAAAGCTCACCTTCCCTCAATTACCACTGCACTTGGTGCCCATCACACAACTTCAGTGAACTGCACACTAGAGTACAAACGAGAAGGTAAAATTTTAACAAAAGTGAATTGCAAATGTTCTTAGAAATTACGCAATTTTTTAGAGACCGTATTTTCATTTCTTTGCCTTGTTGTCAAATACTGAAATAGGATTATATTACAACACAATATTTCTCAAGATACAAATATGCCCCAGAACAAACATGTTCCTGAAATGTGACTGGTACATTCAGGACAACCTGATGCCATGTCATTAACAGACAAGCAGAAACAATGTCATCATGGCTTCCTCAAAATCAGCAGCAGGGAAAGCTCTCGGGGATTCCATCTGAATGCTGTGAAGCCTTTCCTCCATACCTTGTGGAATAGCGGTGGGCTGGTACGAGGTCTCCGACAGCTGGTATGTTGGCAAGGTGGGCATGGCAGTGGGAGGGAATCCCCCCGGAATGAGATGGTTGAAAGCCATCAGTTGATTGGCCCCAGCTTGTTTCCTCCATCTTGCACGGCGGTTGCTAAACCAGACCTATGGATTTAATTTAAAATTTGAGGATTTCACTGATGAAATAATATAATGAATTTTTCATGCTAAACACAGATTAAATGCCTCTTACTGACAGGGCAAATAGAAGTGAGAGCTCTCCACCCTTGGTGTTGTATTGTCAAGGGGAAAAGGAAAGTTAAGTGCCAGGGGTCACAGAGGGGTTTCAAGGGCCTTTGTGGTCTTGCAGAGCCCCCATAAACCCGGTGATGACCGTGGACACGGACAGCTAAGCAAGAATGGGAACAACAGAAACTGCCCACTGTCGCCACCAACACCCTCCCACCTTTATACATTATGGGAGGACCCGTGAGCCTCCGGTCCGCACACAACATACCGTATGCCCTAATTTGGACTTGCCTATTGTACTAACCCTTGTATTTTATATGCTTATCAGTCTGTCTCTGTATTTCCATGGTCAGTATGGGCATAGTTCCTGGACAATTAATTATATACATTGACCAAGACGATAAATGGAGCCATTTTACCATCCCTTTCAAAGTGTGAGACAGTGTACTGATTTTAGTAGAAATAAATAGTAGAGAGGTATTTCAGGAAATGGGAGCATGTCATCTAAGGGGATCACTTAAGTAATTAGTTTATTATGTCTTTCCACAACAGCTCTAAGCACCTATAATACTCTGTGCCAGGCACTAGGCTAACCAGGTACATTCAGAAAAACTTGGCATAAGATAAGTTTAGACTACAAGGAATTTAATGCCCAAGTACTTTGTATGAACAGCTAGAGAGAAATGGCGACACTAGGGGCAAGAAATGTACCTGAACACCTAAAATATTGAAAAATTATACTATAAGTTGTTTAATGGGCCCCATGACCTTGCTCAGCTCTTCATATATAAAACTTGGAATGATTTTTACAGAGTGCACTTTCGATGTTGCCCCCAGATGAGAAAGGATTTCTACCAACTAGCAATCTGCCAATTCCTGTATCTAAAGTTCATTGAAAACTTAATATGGAGGAAGCGTTGTACCTGGGGTCAGATGGGTAAAGGGAGAATGAGATGATACAGAAAGACAGGATTCCCGCACTCTGCTAGCTTATAGTGTCGGCCTCCCAGAACTCGGCATCATCAAGGCACCAAAGTAACTGCTCACTAGAGTGAGAAGCTCCATTTTTGCAAATGCAAGATTCAGGAAAAGTCTAGAGTGGAGACGAAGTTTCAACTCATTTTAAAGTTCGGGCATGGTTTCCACAGGAGGTGACTCCACATGGAGGTGACAGCGTGTCTAAGAAAAGACGATACTTAATTTCCCTATAGATCGAAGTTAGCAATTGTACAACTTGTCTGTAATTTTTTAAGCTGTAAAACTTTTCAAAAGAGTGGAGGGTGGGATTCCTCCTTCCTGGAGCAAGAAAGCCCAATTTAACAAATATCTTGCCAAGGCATTGGCTTAAACTTTTGCTCTTCCCCCAAGCTCCGAAAAACAGGTTAGACTTCTCTGGGCATGTCACCAGATACCTTTAAGGAGAGCTGTTTGACCATCCTCAAAACACTAACATTTAATGCTCCTTAAGTCTCCAACAGCAACAACAACAACAAAATGGTGAGTCAATATTTTCCCATGTTGATACATAAATGAATTAGAGTTTTCCTTAACTTAATAGACCGCCACCTGGGATAACAGAACCACGAACAGAGCTCTATTTGGGGTCTGCATCAATCGTGTTTTCTCACTGCAGATCTCAACGTCTGGTGTCGCGACTCCGAGAGGCACCAGGGTAAGAAAAGAGTTTCCAGAGAAGCGTTTGGAATGAGCTGTGTTAGCCTGAGGAGGCTGAGGGTAAAGAGTTAGGGCCGTATTCATGCCTGAGTGTATTCTACTGTACCATGCACTGTGATCTTATTTTACAGTGTAAAACATGGAGATTAACACTGCCACCTGGCTCAGGTGAAGTGGCCCCTACAGCCGGCTGGACCACCCTACCCACGGTGGATCTCTGGCTTTCTGTACTAGGCTGGGAGAACAGTTGAATTTCCAAAAGTTCGGATGCAACCGTATTCCTTCAGACATACTATTCTCAGTTGTACTGGTGGGACACTGCATGAAAGGCTCAGAAGCCTGCACAGCCACTGTTATCAGGGGATGTTGCCGCTATCTCTGTGACAACTTCCTTCTGTAACCTTTAGATAAGTAAGCCAAGTCTGATTTATCCAGTGGATAGTTATGCTTGATCACTCCATCAATTTTCTTTTAGTTTAAGTTCATTTTAACTCCTCCACAACCTATTTAAAAAATAAATAAACAGCCTGACTTGTGGTGGCGCAGTGGATAAAGCATCGACCTGGAACACAGAGGTCACCAGTTCAAAACCCTGGGCTTCCCTGGTCAAGACACATATGGGAGTGGATGCTTCCTGCTCCTCTCTCTTCTCTCTCTTTCTCCTCTCTAAAAATTGAATAAATAAAGTCTTTTTAAAAAGTCTTTTCTCAAATAATAAGAAAACACATCATCATTTTCTACAAATACCTTCAAATGATCAAATCTGGAAAACGAGGAGAATCAAGTTTCTGGGGTTTTGTTTTCTTTAGTCCAAAATGATAGAAAATTTTTGAAGACACCTACCAGGAGTTGGATTTAAAAGTTCTTATAGGCCCTGGCTGGTTGGCTCAGTGGTAGAGTGTCCACCCAGCATGCAGAAGTCCCAGGTTTGGCTCCCGGTCAGGGCACACAGGAGAAGTGCCCATCTGCTTCTCCCCCTGCCCCTCTTCTTTATCTCTCTCTTCCCCTCTTGCAGCCAAGGCTCCATTGGAGCAAAGTTGGCCCAGGCACTGAGGATGGCTTCATGGCCTCGACCTCAGGTGCTAGAATGACTCTGGTTGCAGCTGATCAACCCCCCAGATGGGCCGAGCATCGCCCCCTGGTGGGCATGCTGGGTGGATCCGGGTCGCCAGCATGCCGGAGTCTGTCTGCCTGCCATCCCCACCCCCACCCCTCCTCTCACTTCAAAAAAATAAAACAAAATAATAAATTTTTTAAAGTTCTTATATTTACAATACAATAAAAGATGAAGAGAAATCGTGGGGAAGCAAATCTTTACTGAAAAATGAAACTTCAACAGGAGATTCAAGAGTTTGCTAAAGAAAGGAACTTTAATGTTCTTTAAATGTGGGCTAAATAAATCCAGCAGGCTATTCCTGAGATAACCAGGGCTTGTTGAGGACTAGCCCGTCTATCTCTGGCCATTTAACCAAATTTGTCATCACTTGGCCCTTGTTCACCACCTGCCTCTCCTGGAAATAGCTGAGTCTGCCAATAGAAGCATCACAGGGGAAATGTATATCACCCTTTTTTACAAATACCTTCCAATGATCAAATTCAAAAGTTGGAAACTGATCTTTGCTTTCTCTATACTTTGAAACTCATAAAAGACATATCTCCTATTTTAAACAGAAAAAAAAAAGTTGTCTTTGATATAACCCTCATTTTAAATACCCAAACTATCTAAATGCCATTATCCTAGGGGACTGTTATCACCCCGTCTTTAACTGAACGACTTTACCTTGGCGTTTTTACTTCATTTAATGACCTGCAGGCTGGTTTATTTTCACTGGCCCCCAATCTCTACCTCCCTGTCTCTCTGCAGAGCCCTTCCACAAAGCTACATTCATGCCTTTTGGAAACAATCTTTAGATTCGTTTCTGAAGTAGCACAGGGTCCAATGACTTTTTAAAGCAAAATTTAAATTTACCAAAAGGTCCTCATAACATAACAGAAACTAAGGGGGGAAATGATAATGAATCACAAAACTCTTAAAAGAATGCCTAAGAGATATTAAGTGTTTAAGAAACATTCGCTATTAAGTAAAAATGTCTCCCTGCCACCTCTAAGAAACCCAAGAATTAAAGCCTTGCTTTGTTTCCTTAACTCCATGGTCAACAGTCAAAGCCTTTTATGCCCATGAGCCAACAGGAAAGTGCTCAAATAACACCTCAAATCATTGAAAGCCAGTTTGGCTTGAATGGGGATGTAGGTTAAATCTGCTTCCAAGTGTCATGGATTAGTGCTAATTGTCCCATGCTGTAAGCCTAATTTTGCCCATCCATAAATCACTGGTTCACATTTTTGGTGTGGTCCTCAAAGGCAACCTAACTTACAGTATTCCAGATGGGTTATTTCACATGCAATTTGAAAATGAGGGAAGAAAAGAATGTGATATGTAATCCTTAGAAACAGAATTCATAACAAGATTATAAAATGCTTGATTAAAGCCTAGATTTGGTGATGTCTAATGCTACCATGCCAAATACAGGACTTTCCAAGTAGATAAGTTCAGGACAAACCACTCCTTCCCCTGGACCTTCCCATTTACTTCACAACCTCCCAGCCCCCTATCATTGCAGCCATCTAGCTTTCACCCCTGTGTGACCAGCAGGGTGGGTGATGATGAGCAAGAAGTTGCGGGAGAAATACCAGCATGCTCCGAGTGTCTGGGGAGCAGGGACGCACATGAAAGCATTCTCAACTGCATCTTTATGTATTCCAAGAGCAAGCTCCTGCAGCAAATTGCAGGATGAGCATATTTTTGCTTCATTATGGAGTTCAGGGTCAACTATTCCATGCCTATCTTAGCTTCCAAACTATACAGATTAGATGGCTTTAAATCACCATTGAGCTTCCCTGAGAATTCCAAATTACTGATGCTAGCTGAGTCCTAAGAGATTGTGCATTCCAATAGGTTCTAATTGGGGAATGGAACAGTGAGAGTGGTATTAGAAAATATGATAAAAGCCAGAGGACCTTTCCCTAGTTAATGCCCTGTACAGAGAGAGAGAGAGAGAGAGAGAGAGAGAGAGAGAGAGAGAGACGAGAGAGAGAGAAGCAAAGGCACAAAATTTTGTGTACAAATCTCAAGACTCCTGAAGTCATCCACTGTCCCAGACTGAGATCATCTCATCTAACCTACCTCAAATTTCAAAATAAAACAAACAAACAAATAAACAAGAAAAGGGAAGCACACCAGAATTATAGCAGAATTAAGTGACTTGCTTTTCATAAACTAAGACCAAAACCCACATGTTCTGACTCCTAGTTAAACACTATTTCTACAAGCAATGGCCTTTCCTGTCTTCCATTTTCTTGGTGGTGAAAGAAAATGATTCTCGCCTGCTTCATGGGGTTCTTAGATACAATATTTACTTAAATTTTTGCACATTATCCATATTTGCAAGCCATTCTTCTCCACAAAACTTGAATGTTTGCTACTATTTCCAAAATAACAGCTACCCAGTAAGTAAATTAAGCAAATCAGTCTTTGGTGTACAACAATTCTTAGATCCCTCACTTAGATATGGCTATGATAAGCACTACATAGCTACAGTCCAAATAAATTTTTCTGAAATACTGACAAAGGCTTAAGTTATTATAACTTTAGTCTCATCTCCAGCCAAAAGAGTTTAGAAATACTTCTTTCTCAGGAAAAGAAAGTGAAACGAAGTGTTTGGGGCGCGGGGGGGGGGGTGCTGTTGTTGTTCTTTTCTTGGTTTAGTGTTTGGTTTTCCCAGATGCCCCAAATTAAACTAACTCACACTTTCGCGCTATCACTCAAACTCAGTTGACTTTGCTACTGCTTTTCCAGATCCTTCGAAAAACTATTTTGTTCTGGCATTTTAATCAGTGATTAACTACTCCCTTCTTTTTCCTGCTGGGTTAAGTCGGAGATCCATATGTTAGGTATTGTAGGAAATTTGTTAGGCTGTAGATCATAGCTGCAGTGCAGGACATGATGTGTCTCAAGGGGACTAATGAAGCCATAAGGAATGTGAAGAGTCACCGGGTTAAAGCCACATTAGGACAGCTGTTAAGTTAATGAGGGCCCTGCTCTGGAGAGGAGGTCACTGTATAGAAAAAATATGAACCACTCTTTATTGGTTTGATCCCATGTCCTCTGGAAGTTAATGGGCCATTCTTATTCTCCTTAGACAGTCGTTGAGCCAGACGCAAATGCCAGGCACTGTACACGCCACATGGGCTACAAATGTATTCTGTCCTCCCGTCCTCCTCTTTGGCAAAGGCAAGAGTGAACCGTTGAACACTCTTTTCAGTTTTCCATCACTCTCTTTGAGTTCTTTAAAAAGCAATTGTTCATTTTTTTACTGTGAGTTCAGAGCTGATAAGGAACCTATGTTAAGGACAGACCCAGGATGTGGGCTTGGCCTGCCACGGAATATAGTGACCTAATCCTGCAATAAAGTGGGCACTCAATAAAGGTTTGCTGAAACAATGGCGCAATGAATGAGCTTAACTTCACGTTTAAGCCAGGTAATCATAGAACTATAAATAAAAGCAACATAGATTTGACATACATAACAAGGGTAGTATTGTTATATATAGCATTATATGTATACAATGTTATGTAATAATATAATATTTATGTATACATAGTATCAGGATGTGTGGTTAGAGGTGGTCATTTCTGGAAAGAAACTCTGTATCCCAATGTAACAGGTAGAAGGACTGAATAGCACCAACTGAAAATTTCTATACCATAGACTAGTGTATCTGTGATCCTTACCTTCACTCATCCTTCAGCCCACCACCCCGCCTATCGCAATCAGTTGCCTACACTCCAGCTCTGAATACTGTACCTTTCCCCACCATACTTCCCATTCCATTCTCACTGACACTGACCTGTTTCAGATCCACAGCCTCCCCTATCTGTCACATCAAGGATGAATGTCCGAGCCCAAAACCCAAGCCTTCCACAGGCTGTCCTCAGCCTAGATTTCCAGCCATATCCCTTCCTGTCACTGACCACTCCTTATCCTCCAACCAAACTGAACTATTCACTGTTCCCTCAACATGAGTGAAACTGAAAGGTCACCTGACATGTAACCTATATGCTTCCAACTCTCTGCTTTCACTCTTATTATTCCCTCTTACTAGTATACTGTCCTCACCTGCTCTGTCCAGTGAATAACTATTTCACTTCAAAAGTCCATCTTAAATCTTTCTTCCTCATGAGCCTCTTTTGTTTACTCCAACAGGATCTCATCCTTTCCTCATCTCAACTCCCACTGACTTTTGTTTCTTTCTTATGTTACTTATCACGTCTACTTTGTTTTTAACATTTTTGCATGTTTACTTTATTATTTATAGTAGGTTATAGCTTTTAAAAAGACTTGTCTTAATTTATCTCAGCATTTCTTGACTTTCCGAGCACTCTGATGATGACATGGGAAGTCAAATGGAATAGGACAAATCTTCTGACTAGGATCTGCAGCCTGGGGAAAGTTGTCGCTGTAAAATTCCATAGCAGCAGAGATAATTAGCGGTACATGAGAAAGTATCGATCACTCTTCAGACCGCATCAACTGACTAGTTCACTGCTGAGTTCCCGGCCTCACTCTGATTCTGAAAGTTAAGTATCTAGAACAGCACAACATTTACAAATAAGGTAACAACTTCTGGGGCAGTAAGGAGTTCCAGGATATATCTCAGGACATTTGTAATCTCTCCAACAGTGCATTACTACCTTGAGGAGAAAGCTCACCATTAATGATGAAAAGAGCATCCTATCACTCAGTTGAAAAATTTCACAGCAAAGGAGCCTTTTCCAGAGGGTTCTGAGTACAGTTGACTCTTGAACAACCCAGGTAGGAATTGCATGGATCCGTACATGCAAATTTTTCTTCCAGTAAATGTCTATAGTGTTTTCAACTCGCAGTCGCAGTCCGTGGGTGCACAGGACTGAGCACCCTGGGGTTTTGATATAATGGGGTGCCATGGGATCAATCTCCCATGGACACTGAGGGGCAAGTAAGTTTTCTGAGAGTCAAGAGTTATATACAGATTTTCAGCCACTCATGGGTCAGCACTAAAAACTCCCACCTTGTTAAGGGTCAACTGTACATCTAAGAGTTCAAAAGATAATTTCAATGTTTCCTAAAATATTATGGCATTGGGCAGATAAGATATATTTTGTTCACTCTGTTAAAGATGGCCGCTGCCCTCACGTGATATGGCTAATTGCCCTTCTTGCTTGGGAAAGGTCTTGGTTATGCTAATGTGTGCTGGAGGATGGGGTTGTCCCGCCAAAAGGTTTTAAAAGGAGGAGCTAGGAGGCCATTTTAGAGAGAGGGACCAGGGGAGAGAGAGAAGCCACATGGGGGAGAGGAGGCAGCCGAAATGTAGGCAAAGAGGTAGGAGCCTTTGATTCTAGGAAAACTTGGATGAGTCAGTGACTTTGGGAGCCCCGAATAGAAAGGAAATCTGTGTGTTTATACTCGCTTGCCAAGTGCGAGTCTAGAATAAAGGAAAATGAACCACCAGTTTTTGGCTCCGCAATTTCATTACCATCTGTCTGGATCAAATGTGAACCTGCAAGAACCAGGTAGCTGTGATGGTGGCTTTACATATGGTTATTTGAAATGCTTCCAGGCAGTACAACCATTGAAGGAAGGATTTTACCTTCTACACCTCTGGAGTCTTCATAATTTAAAGACCACGGAGAGGAAGTATATGAAACCCAATGACCTCTATTATTTAGGCATGGTTATAACCTTGGGTAATTACCAAAATAATCCTATAAATAAACTGGGGATAATAATAGTACCTACACAGGGTTTTAGCGATGAGTAAGTGGATTAATTCAGGTAAAAACAGTACCTGGCACAGAAAAACTACTCAAAATTGGTTTGCTGTAATCTGTGTACCACCCCCAAAGTCCATATAATCACTGGAACATAATTAGGATTCCTGAAATGATGAGTGCAAACATGAATTAACACACTTCTGTATGTTACAATTGATATAGTCAGATATAATCATATTTTCCAAGTAATAATAACCAAATTCTAGAGTGACAAAGCACATTTTTATAAATACCAAAAATGCTAAGAATTCAAAGACAGCCAGTGGATCACATTTTTAAATCTACACATATAAAATACTTGTATCAAACAACATGACAGAAAAGAAGGCAAACATATCCATCACAAATTTAATTGGACTTACCAACCTATTAAGAAAAAAGAAACAATTTTCCGACTGCTTAGCAAAGTAAAATACTGCTAAGTAAACATACCTAAAACAAAAGCGATAGGGGTAAGGGAGGTTGAATCAGGCAAATACAAATAGAAAGAGAGAGAGAGAGATATCATGATATGGTTATCATGACAAAGTAACATATAAAGAAAAGGCATCAGAGAGAAGGGAGGAAACTTTATCATGCTAGACTAGAGGCTACAATTTACGAAGCGCCACTGTGAATAGATCTGTTTTCTTGGTTTAAACTTGCTTTAAAGGAAAAGACCTTTTGTGTTTCCTGCCTGGCTTGCGGCAGGACGGACCCGGGGTGTCGGTACCTGCACTCGGGCCTCGGTGAGCTTTGCCCTCTGGGCCAGTTCCTCTCGGGTGTAGATATCAGGGTAGTGGGTTCTCTCAAAAGCGCGTTCCAGTTCTTCAAGCTGCTCCGCTGTGAAGGTGGTGCGGCTCCTGCGCTGTTTCCTCTTGAGTGGCAAGTCCGGTTCAGAGTCAATGTCAGAGCCTTCATCTGACTGGGGGGCTGAGGCTAAGAGCACGAGGGGGGAAAAGAGATAACACGTGAACCATAAAACAAATCATAAAGCAAGGCTAATGATTCAGATCCCAGCCTAAGGTGCATTCCTAATCTCTGTAGGGGACACCAAGCCCCTCCTCTCGGTATGATGTTATGAAATGGTGTTTAAACTCTTCCCCACAGGCCGATATTAATGGTTCTTTGCATCCGTTATTCCAGGTCCATTGTGACCTCTTAGAAAATAGGGACAGGTCTAATACCATTTTTATGACCCTCATCCTTAACATTTAATGAGCAATTTAATTCATGTCTAATGAATGAATCATATTTAAATGGGCTTCTGATCAACTTTCATCCACTTTTTACACCAGAAAATCTGTGAACAAAGGCTATTTTTTAAAAGTAAATAATCAAAAAATTACTTAGTATCCAAAAAGGCAACAACAGTAATCTATTGGAGGATTCCTATAAATTTATAGACTCTACCTACCTCACCTCTAAGAATAATCGTGTTTAAATATCTCATTAGCAAATATTGGGAAATACTGTAGAGAAGACTTTAGAAACTGTTAATGCAAATCCGAAGAGTAAATTCAGGAAGAAGCAGGCACCGTCCAGTAACCTGTCCCTAAACTGAAGTTCTGGGTCTCTGTTGAATGGCTGGGCAGTGGCCAAACTACTGCCTCCTTTGAGGACCTCAGTGCAAATTGAAAACGTGGGACTCCCTCCGTGTTCAAACTTTTCCAGATAAGAACAACAGAGCATAAAACCAAGCACAGGACCCTTCTGGGGCTGGGACCAGGCACACAGGATGGTCCCTGAAGCCAACCCTGCTGCCATCCCCTCCTAACAAAACTTGAATTCGCCTGTATTAGCATGCATCTGGGAGGGAGACCTTCCAAATGTGTGTGCAGGTACCTAGGAAAGAGGAAAAGGCGCTGGGACATTAGATACGAATTCGGGTTACTGACACAATAGGGCGTCTGTGAGTTGGGACGGTCACAAAGCAGCTGTCGGGCTCTGGAGAGAGGGTGCTGAGGTTTGAGGTGCAGCAGCCCTCTCCCAGCGGCCCTGGACACCGGGGCAATGGCCGAGGGCCGTGAGAAGGCTATTCTGCGTCTCGCACAGGAACCTGAGCAGCTTTGCTCCGGAGCACACGCAAACATGCTCTGCAGACTCCCGGGTAATGGGGGTTCTTTTAGGGAAAGGGGCAGAAATGCTCACTATGCAAATGAGGAAGGAAAGCCAGAACGCTGCAAGTGATTGATGTCAGCGCTCTCTCGGACTGGTGCTACCTGGGAAAGGCAGGTGGCACTAGAAGGGACGTGAAAATGCAATGTCTCCTATGCTACTCATTCTCTTTTATCTGCCGCTCAAATTTGACTCTGCCCCGCAGAAATCGAAAACTTCATTCTACGTCGGTATAACTCATGTGCGGCCCAAAAAGGTCCACGTCCAAAATAACCTATAATTTTAAGTTTTCTAATACTTTAGTACTCATACATATTAATATTCAAATACCATGAAATAAAGAGAGTGAATTAATGTACAGGCGACAAATTTAAAAATTAAATACTTGTGTATAAAAGCAAAAGAGAACTATAATAAACAAGGCATCTGCTGTGTGTTAGACATTGTGCTTGGTGTTTCAGTTACATTATCAAATTTAGTATGAAATGGTCTAGCTTAATATAAACTAATTATGGTAGGACATTTTAGTATTAAATTTTTTGATATTTCAGTATTAAGGTTAAAAAATAGGTTTTTCTTTTAAATGAGTATTACCATGCCAAGAAATACATCATACACTGTGTTATAAACTTCAACAGCTCCCAATGCAACTTGCATGTGCGTGTGTTTGTAAATATGAGTCAAATTAAAAGAGCAATCATTTGTGCTTAATTGTAGAACAATGGTTCTCAAACTTTTGGAACATCACAGCCAACTGAAAAACTGGTTAACACACAGATTGCTGTCCCCTCTGCCACGGGTTTCTGACCTGTCCATCTGGGGTGAGTTCTGAGAATTTGCATTTCTAACACATTCCATGGAAACGAATGTTAATTTTACTGATCTTGTATGACACTTTGAAAACTACCTCTATAGAATATTCTAAGTTAATTATTCTTTTCCCTCTCAAAATTCCCAAATATAGAAAATTTATTTTTAAAATTGTTTCCACGTATGTATTTTGAAATTCTAAATAATAAATAACAAACTTTATTTCCTTCAGAAGACAATAAATTTTCATAAGATGTTTTCCCTTTATGCTTCTGTTCTAGAACGCCCTGACTGTACTTTCTCATGTGAAATCAGGTGAAAATTCAACAGCATTTAAAGACTGACCAAAAGCTACCCCTGCATCTGACAGCCCTAAATCTTTCCTTGTACTTTCTCCTACTCTGACCCCATTAGGCTAATAGTATGTGGAAATTTTCATGTTTCCTTTGGGAGTCTCCAGGGTTATTAAATCCTCCCAAGTAAATATGATGTGCCATGCACTGTCAGGTCAATTAATCAAAATCATCTCTCGTTCTTGAAGAAAAGAGGCTGCTTAGTACCAGCAAGAACTAATTCTGAGGGTCAAGACCACTATGTTTCACCTTAACAATCAATATCCCCCAGAATCCAAACTCCGGGAGCTCGAGGCTCTTCTCTGCCTTGTTCACTGTGGAAAGCCTGGGGACATTGTAGGTGCTCGATGAAAGCATGTGCGTTAAATGAACGTGCCAAGGTCGCATTCAAGTTTTGAACTAACACTGATTTCTCTGTCACTCTTATGCTCTTAGATGGCTATTCTGCTTATCTGAGTCTCCCAACATCTGTTTACATGAACTCTGAGGGTGAGGGTGCTATAAATCCTCTAAAATTATTTGGAAGTTATCACAAATATTTGCATACCTGCTTTTTATGTGGGAATAATTATTATTTTTGTTGCCAAAAAAGATTGTGATTTTTAAAAAGATAAAGAACCACCAATAAACAGCTGGTGGTTAAAAAGATTCAAACTACCTAAAAGTTCCATAGGATAGTCTTTACCAGTAAAAATAAAATTTTCTGTAATGAGCTAACTAATCACTGCTTTTATTTCTAGTCTGTTTGCTCAAAAGCAATCCAAAGTTTGTATCTAACTAGGAAAGCCTCCCCATGGCATCATTTCAAAAGATACAGAGGAAATAATTTTCCTGGTTTTCTGGGGAAAATTATCTGAACCAACTGATCATTTTTGGCAATATGCAGCCACAAATTTGCAAGTGAATTCTAACTTTTCCCCATCTGTAAACCCGCAAAAAACATGGGCTTGAAAATATGTTAAGTCAGCAACCCAAAATTAACCTACCAGCTAAGAAATACTAGCTATTTCTAAAGATGGAAATACTACTATTTCTTATATCATTCAATGAAAGTAAAATTCCTTATTTACACAGAACAAGATCCACAATGTCCTGAATTTAAATTATTTATTGTTTACCAAAAATAAATCTAAAACTTAAATCCCGTTTTCATAGCACAAAAGAAATAATTTCATTAAAGTCCATCTATTTTACATATTCAACTTGACTCAAGATATTAGAACTAATTAGATACTAGATACAATGTAATTTATCTTGCTAAATACTAACCAAAGACAGCTGGACAGAATAGATATATATTTTTTTCTGTACAGAATATTTAGTGCTATGACTTGGACATTGCAAGCAGCATTATTAAGACAGTTATCTGAATTAGCAAAATATTGACAGGAAGTGGCAACTAGATTAAATATAATCTCTTTAGTATAATTTCTTTAGGTTATTTCTACTATCCACCCTTATTATTAAGGAGAAATTATTCAATTACTTTTAAATTACTTAATCATATTCTACACATGCCTTCACAAAGTTTGCTTTATTATTTATTATAGATATTAGCCCCCCAATTTCACACTCCAGAATAGTTCTTATTAGAAAATCCATATCAATATATAACACACGGCCTTTTACATGGAAATATTATTGCTTTAAATTACCTATTCCGATCCATATTCTAATCAGACTTTGAAAGTTTGGGCTTCCTTACTAAAATCCTCTCACAATCTATTCTCTGACCTACACATTAATTTAACTCAGTGTCACCAATGAACCTGACACAAACCTTACCAAGAGGATGAGGATTTCTCTCTCTTCTCTCCCTGTGAGTAAAAGCTCACCCCACTGTACAGAAAAAGGAAACTGAGACTCAGAGCACTTGTTCAGGTCATGTAGTAAGGCAAGCTAAGATTTGACCCAGGTCTAGGGGACTTTGGAGAACATACTCTCTTGCTCTTTTCTAACCTGGTGTGCCCAAATAGGTGTTGATTTCCTTTATCTCTCTCTCTCTCTCTATCTATCTCTCTCATACACACACACACACACACACACACACACACACACACACACACACATCCTTTGAAGAGAAATACCAGAAACAAAGCAAAACAGAAATTCCAATGTACGAAATCATTTAACTCATTATCACTATTGCTCTGTGTCCCAAATTTTCAAAAACTTCCCAGAACCAAATGAAATTTACAGAAATACAACAGTTCGATCAGTATTATACAGGGAGTGAGCAAAAGTAGGTTTACAGTTGTGAGCACACAGAATATATTATCGCTTATTAATAATTGCATTATTTATTTATATTTTTTTTCATATGAGCAACTACAAACCTACTTTTGCTCACCCCTGTAAACAAAATCAAACAATTTTCTAATTGAATTCAGTTCAACAAATGTACATCGAACTCTATATATTCCAAATATACTTATTAAACAACAACAAAGTGGTGCTAAGAGATGAGTTTATTTGCCAAGATAATGAATGAGTTTAGGAAATCAAAGCGGTCATTCTGACCATTAGCAGTCTTCAGTAAGAACCTTCACAGAACCCTGTCCTAAGATCCAGGGCAAGCTAAGACATACTATTGTTCACAAATGGTTCAACTGATCACTCATTTTATACTTTATTAAAGCCTTCCATTTATTTATTTACTTATTTATTTATACATGTTAATGAAAGGCTGTCAAGGGTTGTAAAGGACCCCAAATTGTTTAAATAATATAACTTATTTTTACAGCAGTTTTAGGTTAAAAAAAATCAGAGAAAGTACAAAGTTTGCATATACCGCTTCTCTTCGCCCCTCCCCCATTCTTTTCTTTATTATCAACCTCTTGCATTACTGTGGTCCTTTTATTACCCTTGACACACCAATATTTATACATTATTATCAACTAACGTCTAGTTTACACCAGGATTTCCCTTTTCTGCTGGACAGTTTTATGGGTTTTAACTAATGGAGAATGCTGTGTATCCACCGTCACAGTGGGACACAAAGCAGTTTCACTGACCTAAAATACTCTGGGCTCCATCTGTTCCCTCCTCCCTCCCCCGCCACCATGATGTACTTTTAAAACTTTGTAGTACAGTATACAGTCAATATTTATTTAGAGTATTTACATCTGTCTTTCAAATTTGTTTCAGATAAAAGTGGGGGGAGTATCACTTGAAATCTGTTGAATATTCACAAGTTATTCAGCAGAAACCCCAGTGATCAGGGGGAAATGTCAGCTCCCACAAGGTGCCTGAGTGTTTCGACCCTGTGCTCTTTAAGCAAGTTCATTTCTTCTTCTTCTATCTCAGGCTAACTTTAAATCTTAGGAGCCAGTTATCCTTACAAATTCATATTAACTCCCAAGAATAGCTTTGGGAAAATGAACATTGTCGGTCCAAGAACAAACAAACAAAAAGGATCAAACATAAGCAACACTCATATCTCCACAGAACTAAAAATTCTTCCTTCGGAAACAAATCAAACTGGTAGAAGGTAGAAGTATTACCACCAGCGGACCAACCATGACGTTTAATTAAAGAAGGAATTACAGAATTAAAGGGTATGTCTTTGTCTGTTAACCCTTTGTGACCTCTTCTGTAACCTCAGGAAACATTCATCCTAGTTAATACTATTATACATGAGATCTTACCTCAATTTTACAGGGATTTAGTCACGTGGAATTCTGTAATTATTGGTTTCCAGACCAATATAATTCAGACATGGGAGACAGGCAAAAAATGGAGAAACAAAATAATTCCCAAGCATAAATCTGGGACATTGTCTTTCTTCTCAGCAAGACTTTTCATTTGAATAATTAGAGAATCAAAACATGACAACCATTTAAACTCTGGGTTTGCCCCAAATATAATACAATGCGACTTACAAACACAGAAGAGATGCGGAAGGGGGGGGGTTGTCTCTGTGGGCGTTAGGGCTCAACGTCCTTAGTCATCTGTCCTTTAAGATGGCCTCAGATCACATCAGATGATCTTTTTGTTTGTACTAATCCTTCTGATCTAGATCTGTCAGCATTTGTACTCAAAGCTGGGATCCACTGATTTTTTTTTTAAATAAAGGATAGAAATAAATAAAAAATCATTCCTGAGAGGTCCATGAAGTCCTTTCACCCCGTGTCTGAATCGAAGGATACTTCCCAGGTATTCTCCATGAAGTCTTTAACAGATCAGCTCCAAGTCTGATGTACCTCCTTGGCTGATTGCACAATGTCTCCTGTGTTTGTGAGTTTCACAATTCAACATGAAATGGACAATGGGACAACTAACCATTTTCTGATCTGAAGTAGCCCTTTACACTGAGAGAGATGTGAATGACCTCTCTCGTGTTTACTCGGGTGAGAGCCAGGGTGAAGCAAGACTGATATTCCCTCACAGACCCAGAGTAAATGACAAATGACATTTTCCCTTTGTGATCTTTGGGATTTTTGTTGACTTATTTGGAGGCTTTTGTTGGATCCCAAGAAATGGCCTGTGGCTGAAGCCTATTCTACCAATTTCCACGCTCCATCTGTGGAATCCATCAACGGGGCATTTACCCTCATTCAGCGCTCTGACACCTGCCTGGCAGGGAGCAGCAGACACAAAGAAAGCTGGAGTGGATGAGAAAAGGGAGGTTGGTTTTTTCTTTTTCCTCCTAGAAGAGGGAGGGGAGGTTGAAATGGATGCACAGTAGGGGTTAATCCAATCCAGTTGAGAGGACTTCAGCACCTGGAAGCTTCTCTTCCACATTAATTCACAAGCCAAGAAGTAAACGGTGACATTGTTTTTCTGTGGTTTAAAATTGTGTGTGTGTGTGTGTGTGTGTGTGTGTGTGTGTGTGTATATATATATATATATATATATATTACATTACTATAATTAGGTGATATTTCAAATATTAGGGGATATTTCAAAATGAATATAAAGCGATAAAAAATGCCTTTGATTTGTTTTATTCAACAAGAACATCTGAAAAGCAAAGGACAAGTCAAAGAAAGTTGTTCGATTGTGTAAATGAGATGTAAAACCAACTTTTATTTCATTAGTAAAAATGCACTATACAAAAGGCTGTAAGTACTGGAGTCCCTGGTCCCCTAATTTTTGTGAGCAGTGTATATGTCCAGAAGAGACAAGAGATGCACGCTGGAAGGGACAAGCCCAAGATTTACAACCAAATTCTTAGATCCGTCTGGAAAGTCTGGGCAGCCTGACCCTCGATCTAGTAATAAACAGAATGTCTCAGAATTCCTAATTCAGAACCAGGATTTGAGTAATCGTTCTTTAGTTTGTGGATAAATAAGGAAAATTGAATCTGTGGTCTATTTGGGGATGGAGGTTTCTTGCTTAATTTTTATTGACAGAAATCTTTAGCAAATACAAAAAAAAATGTAGGACAATGTATGGTAAAGACGGCCTGGGCTTTCTCGAAGGTGATTTTAAGAACACTAAATGGAATGAAGAGCCTCCAGCCATGTACCTCCTCCGGTCCCTGGACCGCAGTTCCCATTGGGGGCTGGAGAAATGTCCCGCTATTCCCCTCCCCTCTGACCCAAGTCCTTCCCTCGGAAACCGCCTTCTCCCAGCACGGGGTCATTAGAAGGAAAATAAGCTCCTGCCAGGTTGGGGCTAATCAAAATAGCACAAATAAACCCTGACACTCAACAACTCCCCGAGTGCCCGCTGCCCTGGGAGGCGAGTACAGATTGCTTATGAATATGGCCGGCCGCCTCTGCTCGCTCACCGGCAGTGATTTTAAATGCCGACGTGGGCCGTCGGTGTGTGTTTAAGATAAGGGCTGACACGCCAAGGCCGGCGGAGCCGCCAAGCTGCCTCCCAGGCGTTGGGTTGCGCGTCCTCAAACACCCCAGGTCCCATAACTGAGTTTCAGGTGCAGGGCGATTTCTATGCCCGGCAAATGAAGCAGCCTTCCCCTGGATGGGGGCTCTCCCAGTCACCCTTTCCTATTAGTCACTTGAAAGGTTTCCTTTGTAACAACGAAGCTTTAAAAAAAAAAACCCGCTTATTTCTCCTTCATCCATGACAACTGCACTGGTGACTCTTTTTAGTAGCAGTATTCACTGGTGTGTTTAAATAAAAACATCCTTGCACCCTTTCTCTATTCCTTGACACAAGCAACATTTTTGCGACGGGAGCGGCAGAATCCCAACCAAACGGTCTGTTTGAGCACCTCCTTCCAAAGGCTTAGCGTGAAGGAGGGGTGTTACTGGCTGAGGGTCCCTGACGCTGACCCAAATTAACCCAGTGCCTTCTTGAAACCCTTTATTTTGAGACGTCCGTGTGTCACAAGCATTCCTATTACACCCTGAGTCCTTCTCATCAAGTACACAGCTGAAGTCTCCCACTTCTTTTCCTCAACGCTACAAATAATTTCGATTTGCAGATTTTTTTAAATGGCTTCTTTAAACTCCATGGTTACTGCCACCAGAGCATTTCAAAAAGAAAAAAGAGTGGAAAGCCCCAAGAAAATGTGTTGCTATTCAATTAGGAAAACTGATTAGTTAACTAATTAATCAGCTAACAGCTTTCTAAGAATAGTCTCCCCTGATAAGAACTTTCCCCCCTCAAGAGCTTAAAAGTCAGTCCTAATTAAAGTGAAGAGGCAGAGGTCTAGCCAGGGGAAGGGAAGGCTCAGGCCTCCGCGTTCCGGTTTGGTGGGGTGGGATTGGGTTGCAGGGGGCAAAGAAAGGTAATTTGCACACTGAAAGGGAACAGGAAAACAGTAGTTCTGTGAAAGGAAAAAGGCCAAGTGACTTTTATTTACAATTGCCAAGAGAGAGGCTATTATTCACCATATGCGCCACAATTGCTCCTCTTATCAGCGGGCTGGCCATCATGTCCTTCGGGAGCTGTTAATGAACTGGGTAATTGAGCTGCTGACATGTGTTACCAAAACAAAACAATAGGAAGAAGAGACAAATGAACATTTTATTTGCCAATCAGAGTAGCTTCGCTTTTCACAGAGCTGCAGCTAAGTAACTGACCGAATACATAGAACAGTGCATTGAAAGCAAGCAGATGCAGACACAATAATAGTTAACTGGCAGCTTATGGTCCATCTGTGCTTAACATTTTGTTAAAGAAATTACTTGACTTGCTAAAGAGACAAATCATACAGCTGCCCCAAGTGCTGCATTATAAGACATAAATCGTTAGCCAAACTGCTTCATTCTTAAAATGACAATGCTTATTAACAGTTATGTTGGGACATTTTGTCAGCACAGCTTGACACACTTATTACTTACTGAAAATGTGACAACTCATAGATATTCAATGGCATTGAGTTACAGGAGGGGAAATCAGCATCGTGCAAACAATTTTGAAAGAACAGTAAGCATTTCTAATCACTCACGATTAAATATACATTTCTAAGATGTTATGAATGGGGTGGAAACCCCTACGAAAGAGAACAGATTATGTTCCATGTAGTAATTATGCACCTTATTTCATTTGTAGCATATTGATTCAGAACTGTAGAATCTCAGAAAGGTTCTCCTCCTGGCTTGACTACATTAATTTCCTCAAGGTTACCAGAACAAAAAATAAGTACTTTAAGAAATAATTGTATCTGGCCATTTTTCTTTACCAAACATATTTACCTTTCTCTTTTGGAAAAAATATTTTTTTACTAGAGAAAGAAAAACCATGTTTGCAAAAGACTAGCTTTATGAGGAGATTAAGCTTGTGTTTTTGTTACCGTGTCTGAATTAAAACCAAATGTGGCTCAGTATAGGGAGCAGGGCGGTTCATCCACTGCCATGGAGAATAAGTTACCTCTGGAAAGTTTTCTGTGTAAGCTGGTTAACCAGCAGCAGAGCATGGCTCTCTCAAAGCCCTGCTTGAGGAGGTTCCCTCAACATTCTGGGCAAAATTAAGCCAAGAATAGTAACGGCGATGGGAGGAGAGCCAGTGTTCACTGACTCACGGACAGATTACTGTAGCCAAGCCCTGCCTCCTGCATCCTTTGAGTACCTTCTCTTTTACCTTTACCAAAACCCTATTTGGAGGGGTGCTGTCACCCCCATTTTAAAGATGAAAAAAAATGAGGCCCAGCGAGTAATGTAACATACTTATTCCGTGAGAAGTCAGAGAGTTTGCCCAAATATAAGATTGCCTATATCAAATAGATAATCTTATAGACAATGTCATTTAAGGAACAGGACTGTTGTGGGTTGGAAGAAAAACTGGGCGATACTGCCACCTTTTTATTTCCTTCCTGGCCTACAGTACCAGAGCTCAGATGTCACAGTCAACCCTGTAAATCAGTTGTAAAAGCAAGACTGTAAAAGGTAAGTGATACTTTCAGAGGTGGTTAGTGAATGCGAAAATCATTTTACCTACAGTTACTAAGAAAAACTTCTGCTATGAAATCTAAACTTTAGCTGTATTTACCAAGCTTTAACTGTGACACAATCAGGCTCGTGACACAATTGCCAAAGACAAATAGCCACCCTGCCTTCAACTTGACTTTCCACTATCCAATGTTTTTGCTATTGTGTGCATCTGTCATGTTTGAAGCCAACAAATAAAGCCTAGGCTCAATACATAAAGAGGGAACAGGTTACACAGAGAGCCTTTCGGAGATAAAGAACAACAGAACACTTTAGCCACCTTTGTAAGACAAGAGCACCCCACCTGGCTTTATCCACAACTATACTTTGCCAGGATTAGCATGACGGGAGATGTTTGGAAAACTGAAGAAAGGCAGATTTAAGAAGAAAGTTAAACACTACACTTTTGGAGCCAGAAACCTACATAAGAAGGTAAAAAGATAAGTGACTAAAAGACCTAAAGGGCCAGAGCAAAGCATTTGCAGGATGGCAGATCATTGGAAGAAACCCTTGATTTTATAGCTGAAACCCATCAGAGCAAGCGGGGTGGCCCCAAATCCTTCATCTTTCGTTAAACAATTTTTCAAAATATTTTTTTATATTGAGAAAAAGAAGGAAGAGAGAGAGAAAAAAACCATCAAGTCATCGTTCCACTTAGTTGTTCCATTTAGATGTGCACTCAGTGATCACTTCTTGTACGTGCTCTGACCAGGGATCAAACCTGAGACCTCGGTGCAATGAGTCAACACTTTATCTACTGACCCAGCCAAGCAGAACCTCAATAAACAATTTTTGAGTCCCAAGGACATGGCTGAAATTGTCCATGGTGACATGGATGCAAATATGAGTACTCTATGGAGCTTAAACTCAGGAAGTAAAACTCAAGTCGCCTAGCCTAGCTCCCACTGCAGCACTCTTTCCACAGAAGCGAAAGACAGAAGATAATCCATTCCTGCCCTGCAGCAAGAGGAAGATTAAATAGCCTCTCAAGGCTGAAAAACCTCCATACATTATTTACTAAATAACAGAGCCATAGATCCTGTGCGCCTGTGATCTTTAATTCAGAGATCAAATTAATTCATAACTGCTTTAACTGACACCTCCCACATGGCATTTCAAGACTGTTCCTCTGCTTTTCATTTTCTGTTAGGTTCCACAAGGAAGAAAAAGAGCAGAGCAGGGAGTTTGCTTTGGAAATCTAATTCTTATCTGGCTCAATTATTGCTTGTTGGGAGATGGGAAGAGGTAATCAGTGGCCATAAAGGAAAGAGGCAATGCTCCCAGAGGCGATGGAGAGGGCTGAGCTCATTCTCACTGGCAGATGGATTAGTAGCAACTTCAGGGCCGTTGTCATCAGGAATCATTCATGGGATACCAACTGCGTGAGAAGTACTTCTCTAGCATCTGGGAGGAGAGGGGTAATAAAAAAGAAGAGAGTGTGAATTCTCCCCTTCCTCGTGCAAAGGTATGAGGCTCAGGTCCAGGAGGCTGGCTTTCAAATTAGTGTCCTATCCCACCAGACCACTCCAGGAGAAACTGGCAAACCTGATGAGATGGCTAAGCAGATGATGTCAGTGATTTATCATGGTCTTTGGATGGGAGCAGCTGCTTTTTGAAATTTTGTTTGCTTCTCTTTGTGCCTAAGCAACAGTTGCCATGGAACTCAGAAGACGTGATCCCAGAGGTTTGGGCAAATGAAGCTAGCTGCACATCATGATGGAAGACCTTCAGCTCGGGAGACAGGCGGATATACTCCACACATCCACCTGTCCACTTCCTTTCTGACTGGGGGCAAAATACCTAGCCCTCCGAACCAGTTTTTTCATTCGTAGAGTTTTCTTTAAAACATCTGCTTCTAAGGCTGGTTTGAAGGAAAGGAGATCATTTGGAAAGCACAGAACAGTTCCTAACCCGCCAGTGAGAATGAATCCTCAGCAAAAGTAGCTGCCTCTACGTCCCTTTACCTACATATTATCCAACCCCAGCAGGCATAAAGGAATAACATGGGGAAAGAAATGTTCTTTATATTCTAAGACTAAGAGAGGAAAATGACCACCCAAACTTTGAAGATATTTGCGGAAGTTTCCAAATTTTTGAAATAAGGACATCATCCAATCTCCCATCTGCATCCTCTTCTGACAATCCTGCCCATAATCAGCCAGTAAATACGTATCCACTTAAAAAGAATATTCAGCTCTTGCTCTGTATCAATATCCTTAAAAATCCTTCTGGCCCAGGATGCATGTTTGTGCTGAGGAATCAATGATTAAGGTGGCTATAAAAGTAAATAAATTCTGTGCTGCCAAATACCTCAGAGCTTAAGCAAAAAGGATGAGTTCAACAAAATCCAGCAACAAGCCTAAAAGAAATCAATCCTGGCCCAGTAGCTTAGTTGGTTAGAGTGTGGTCCTTATATACCAAGGCTGCAGGTTTGATTCCTGGTCAGGGCACGTACAAGAATCAACCAATGAATGCATGAATGCATAAATTCATAAATAAGTAGAACAACAAATTGATCTCTCCCCCCCTAAAATTAATAAATTAAAAAATAAAAGAATACTTGGCCTCTCCCTTAAACATGTATTTATATAGGCAACACTAAGTACAGTTTTGAGCAATTTATTATCTGGTCACTTTGTTTAGTAACAACAGTCCATGTTGTGAATATACCAGGCACTGAACTAAAGAAAAAGAATATCAAGAGTTTCCTCAGTAGCATTTTCCTACATGATTTATTGGACAACTGGTTTGCCCCTCCACATCGCCTTTTCAGGAACAATCTAGCAGAACTGGAGGGAAATAAATAAGGAAGTGTTTAGTAGGGGAAAGTAAGAGGGAAGAGAGAAGAGAAAAAAAAACAGAAGAGGGTCATCTTTCCTCCTTAGCAAAGAAGAGTCATAACGCAGTAGGTGATTTCAGTCAGTGGGCTGACTCCAGGCACTTCTTTCTCCAAAAGACTCTGATGACAAGTATTTTTTTTTTAAATTAAGAAAGTCTTCTCAGATGACCAGAGTAGGGAGGGGGGAGTGGATGAGGGTCTGAAAACATGTCATTGATCCTTAGTAACTTTGAATAAATTAAGGGCCCTCCTGGATGCAATCAGAAGATAGCCCTACTCATCCCTTCCTACCCACATCAGCTAGTAATTCTAACTGGAAATCACCCCAACAGTAGATCATGAGAAACGCTAACATTTAAAGACTATATTGCCAGTTTGATTCAAACTCAAGCCTTAAAAAAAGTTTATTGAACAAAAAATACTTTATATTTTATTTGTGTCTGTGCTTTTGTTTTTATATTATAAAAAGTACATTATATTATAAAATAAAATTTGGACAGTGTCTAAAAACAAAAAACAGTGATAGTCCCAGAATTCAAACAATTGCTATTGATTTTAAATTAGAGAGATTATATAAATGGATGGGTGCATGGGTGGGTGGGTGGATGGATGGATAGATGGATCAAAAGTTCAGTAGAGAATGGCCAAACTCATCTACTGTTTTTCTTTTTTTTAATAATTATTTATTTTCTAATTGAATTTATCATGCTACAGGTTCAGGTGTGCAATTCAATAAAACATCATCTACTGTGTTTTCCATTATTTTATTCTGGTATGTTATTAACAAAATATGAGTTTTTTTTTAAAACTCTCTCCAGCAAGTATTCAAATGAATTTGTCTTTGTTGTCTTAGTAATAACAAGAAAATTGGTTGGCAGTATTGTCAAAATTAACTTGAGTTCTGAAGTTATGTAACATTACTTCTTCCAATTTGCTAATATACACTTGTAGATCCAAGCATTTGTTCATCTCTCTATGTGAGGACCAAGATAATTGACATATACTCTCATTGCCAGTCCCATAACGCAGAAATACGATTCATTCAAACAAACATTGAAGCCTTGCTCATATAGCTTTCCCTCTACTTTCACAATAATTAAGCCACTGTTTTAAGAAAGCTTGTCAAAGGCATGAGGCATCAGACGTGGCTGTCTTTACTGACCATCCCTCCCAAATCCTCATCCCTATTTCTAACCAGGCTGCTGCTAAGTAGGAGGAGACCTTGAAAAGGCTTTCAAATTCTTCCTGATAGAAGAAGTCAGAGCAGAGTAGACATGGGGATGTGTGAGCATCAGTAAAGAGGACTAGAGAAAAAAACCAACAGAAGAAACCCAAGTGAAGGGCAGGAAGAGGACATCCCAGGTAATTAACATTGCAAACTGCAGGAGGAAAAATTAGGACTATGTCTCTGTTTAAAGTGTTTTCCCCACTACTTGCTGTCAATGTTCATGTTTTGTGTTAAATGTGCTGCTGCTTAGCATAGAATTGTAAAGCTGGAAATCACTTCAAAAATAATCAGACCACACTTTACCTTACAGATTAAAACTAATAATAATAACTGAGTTTCCAACGGATGAAATCATACCTCGGTCATCACCCGGCTTGTTCGTGGCACAGCTAAATCTCAAATCTAGATCTTCAAATTTTAGATTTTGGTTCTGTCTCTTTATCACACTGTCAACTCACTTGAATTTTGAATTTTTGTGGATCTGTGGATGAACTGACTTCCATTTTCCAATCAGCTATGATAGATAGAGTCGTCCTTCAACTGATAGCACTACTGAATGCAAAAATTAATGAAGTAAGATGAAATAATTTAGACGCAAGAATTGTGCCCAGAAGAAAAATAAATGTTCAGCATCTCAATCATTCTATGTACATCAAACCATGACATGATGCTGGTTTTGTTTCTGATCTTTAAAATAACTCTGTGAGTTAGACATCACAATCTTTGTTTTTAAAATAAAGTTGACACTTGAATATTTATAAAGGCTTGCCCACAGTTTCTGCAAACCAATTACATTTCTGAGTTAAGTAGGAAACCACCAATCTTCATTCCAAAAATTCATAAAAATTATTTCTAGATATCATTCTAATTTTCTTAATCATTCAAAAATGTCTTTACTCATGTAACATGCATAGTTAAATATTAATCATTAATAAGCAATACTTACAAGAAATAATAATTAATATAATCCTGCATAAATCAGCTTTAAGATGTATACTATTAATTAATGTACAGTTGACCATGTAAACAAAACCTGCTAAGAGTTCACCATGTGGAATTTTAAGTTTTCACTGCGGTGGACAAGTCTACTTCCCAGAATACCCTGTACTTGCCAAAATGGACAAAGGACTGGTCTTATCTTAACTTTCAAATGCCCTGTGTGCCCATCTTTGCACAGTGTCATGCATAAGTCTCAAAAGCTTTCCACAAGACCTTCCCTGAGCCTCCCAAACATAAATAGTCCTCCTTCTCTGAACTGCGAGAACACTATGTATTTTCATACATTTAGCACTCTACCCTTTTAATTGAACTATTGAGTAAACTTTTAGGTAAACTCTTTCTACAACCACACCTGATTTCTCTGATTGACTGCTTCCTTGAATTGATATAAGTTTCATTGTGTGTCCCATTGGCACTTTTTCATTTAAAAGGCCAAATAGTCAGACGTCAGCAAAACCACTAGTAAGTTTATATAGACAAATCTAACGAATGCAAACACCACCTGACTCAGAGCAGATTTTGAGGTGACTTGGCTCTTTGCTTGCCAACTGAGTAGTTTTGCAAGTCAGAAAATCAGAGGCCATTCTAAGAGAAATGACTTCATATGTCAACATTGAATGGTTATTTAGCTTCTTGTGATGTTGAAGAATTCACAAAAGAAGAAAAATTGACTGATGGTGTCATGGCTTTATTACAAAATAAGGAAAGAATGACTGAGAGAAGCATGGAGACCATTCTACCTCAGGTTTTCATAGGATTCCAGTTTGGGAGGCATCCACAAGCCATAGATAAGGACATGCTTTCGTGGTTTCAACAGTTACCAATGACAGCAAATATGTGCAAGTGTTTAGTAAACTTCAACATTTATATAGCACATGTTTTTATCATCATCACCATATTGTGGTTATAACAGACAACTGAACACCAATTAAATAAACTTTCTTGTACCATATTAGATTAAAGAGGAATTATATTGAGCCTTTCACGTTCTACAGAAAATGAAAGCGTAACTATATGAGGTTCTTCTCTGATCAACTGAAGATGCTTGCCCCTCTTTTTCTCAAACTCCCTGATTTTCTTTGAACACAGGAAGGTGCCATCAGTACCATTCCTCTTTCAGCTTAACTCCTGAGAATCTCAGGCCTTAGGGAAGATTTACTCTCAACTTCCAGAATTGTACACAGCTGGGAACAAACATGTGTTTCTTTCCCACTCCCAAAAATGTCTGAATAAACCCCAGACTGAAAATACAGACCCAGAAGCAAATCTATGATTTATGGGACCCGAATCTTTCATAGTTTGGGGGGGTGCTTTAAAGAAAGAACACAAAACTAGCTCACTTTTGCATATTTTACAAAATGAATATGACAATGTGACACACTGTTGGGGCTCTTTGCAGAAATCTGGAAAAAATCCTTCCTGCTCAGAACTCTGAAGTTGGCTTCATTGTGAATCCATTTCTACTCATGAACCTCTAAAAAAACTACGTCCTTAGTGCAATACACTAGAGGAAGACATTCTCTTTCTATATTCACAGCTTTCCTGCAATGAATACAACGTAAACGTCCCTAAACAACACCAATGATAGCCCATTCTACCTACCCCCTAATACCAGGGACAAGTAAGTCAATCAATATCCATGATTACAAATTCTCTATAAAGTCTTTCTTGAGGGCTTCTTCTCCAATTCCACTGAAATCAAACTGCAGAGGTAGTCACTCTCTCAGCTGGTAAGTAAAGCGATCTTACAAATTGTAATAATGGAGACATACATGTCATGGGTAGTTCAGAGAATCTCAATAAATATGGAAAGCCATTTTTCTTTGTTTTCTAACCTTCAAGAACTATCTTGGGAACCTGGAACATATCTCAGGGATCTCAGTAGTATGGAGATACTCTCACGAAAACACCACCCAGAGTGTGATTTCTCTACACGCATAATGATGATATTCATTAGGCCTCAAACCAACTTGTGAAATCCTATTTTAATTATTTTTTTTCTGCAATGGTTATATGTTACTTTTGTAATAATTGAGAAGTACCATCAAACAATGGGGTACTTTTATGGGAATTTGTAAACAACCTTGAGTCAATTCAACACTAGTCAGCATGTGAAATCTTTTTGTATCAAAAAGATGCATCCTAAAGTTGAAAAAGATCAGAGTAATAATCATGAACACCACAAAAGTCCATGCATGTTAATTAACTTTGTAGTATCTTGTATAGAAAATATTTGCACTACAAAAACTTGGGAAAATATTATAAAAAGGGGGACTTGCACCAGATTTAGGCCAGATAGAATACCCTAGAAATTGAAGTGGGAGAAATGGGGCAAATACAAAGTTACCCCAAAAATAATGTTTTTGCTTAAATTCAAGAACAAAGGTATTAGAGCTTCACTTACCAAAATATTTCTTTGCATTACTTCTTTACTTGCATCTGAAATGTGGCTTTATTCTCATCTAATATCTCTCAAACTCTGAACATGATATAGGACCTCACATAATTTTACCCCAAATGACTCATCTGGGGACTGGGGACTAAATTTCTCTCTATTCTTTCACATTTTTCATAAACCACACTAATTTTAACTTATCTCAGCAATTCAAACACGTTAACATTTTTGAGAAATATTTATTAAACATTACATTTTGAGCTGATTTTACCAAGACTCCCCAAAATTAAAAATACATATTTGCTTTTAAAGAGCTACCACGTATATCAATTTAATTGTCTTCTAAAAAGTGTTCCAGTGTGTGGGTCTAACATCTCAGGTGAGTGCGGAAGATGGTCAACACACCCTCACATAATTGTCTGCATATCCCAGAAATTGCCAGTGAAACTTCAGTAACAGAATCACCCCAAACAGAGATGCAGTGCTAGAAAATAAACTCATACTTCCAAATTGGAGATATGAAGGTCTGAACCCGAGTCAGCCAAACACAACCTGTCTTTGCACGCCCTGTAATCTAAGAATGATTTTCACCTTTTTAAGTGGCTAGGGGGGAAATTATTTTAATGGAGTAACATCAACACATAAAAATGAAATAAAATCTTAGTGTCCATAATTCAAGTTTATTGAAACGTAGCCACGCTCATTCATTTATGTATTCTTTATGACTACATACATACTACAAAGGCAAGCTGAGTAGTTGTAACAGAGACCAATGGTTCATAAAACAAAAAATTTTCGCTTCATAGCCCTTTACAGGAAACAAATTTTCCTGGTCTATACCATAGCCAGATTTTTAGGGGTACTTACTATGTACCAGGTACCTCATCAAGCATCTTTAGGTGATTTCACTCATCTAATCTTCAGATTAACACTATTATTAGCCCCCTCCATTTTACAGATGAAAACATTGAGGCACAGAGATACATAGCTAGTATAAAGTACAGGTGGATATGGCATACTATCTTTCTCCTGTAGATGTTCGTGTTTACGAATTCCTTACCAAACTTCATCCCCACATTCCCTGTCACCACTGAAGCCCATCGCCACTATCATCATCCGAGGGCAGGCAAAATATAGAGCCCAAATTCTCATCTTTCCACTGTGTGATGCAAGTCCCAACCCCTGTGCAGTGTGGATGGAGGGATGCCTCACCCTGTCTGTGCTGCGGCCAGGCGTGAATGAAGCCAGCGTTGCGGGGGATTTTTCCCATGAGAGACCACCTCTCTGTGATGTCACTCAACTTCATAAAGCAGGTTTCAAACATAATTCATGGATTAATTACACTCAGTACCAAGCTACCTGTCAGTTCACAAGGAGACAGAGAACCAGGACATGCTTTCCACTGGACAACAGTTTTCCAGATAGCCTGAAGACTTGTTATTAAGTTACTTCATAGTGACCCTTTCTTTGATTTCGGACTCTTGGATAGTCTTGGATCTCTATGCCATGAGCTCAGTGACCTCTGACATAAGTGACTGGTTACATCACAGAAAAGCTGGAACCATGGCATCACCTTATTCCCCAGTCCTAAAACCTCATGTCCCAAACGCCACTCCAATATTTTTAATTTAAATGTCCACCATCAGGACAGTAAATTTACCTATTCATTAAACAGAGTAACTAGAAACAGGACAAAATAAAGGACTGGTATTCTATACCGAGGATTCTAGTCTCAACCCAGACGTTAAGTTAGGTGAGTTACCTAAACTGTATGGCTCTCAGATTCCCCATCAGTAAAACAGTAACAAAAATCCACAAGTGATTATAAGGGAAAAATTCACAGGGGTGTGAACAGACTTTAGAAAATGTGGAGTAAAAATATAAAGTGAAAGTAAATTATAGTGTTAAAGTATAAAATGTATATCCTGGTGTGACATTGGTATGGTAACTTTGTCAAATGCTAGACATTTTGGGATATGAATCAGGATCCAAAACTTTACACTAAGCAAGACCCTGCCTATATGGATAAACCCTAGATGGTACACCACCAGAAATAGCAATAAAACAAGTTGTCAAAGATCCCACTAGAGTCTGGGTAACAGGATATGACCTGCACCATATATACTGCTCACAAAAATTAGGGGATATTTCAAAATGAATATGAAGCTATAAAACATCCCCTAATTTTTGTGAGCAGTATATATGTTTAGGCATATGTTTTTTTCCCTGGGGGGAAAAAGATCAACATTTTTAATAACCTCACCACAAAATTTGTCTCTAATTCCACATTAATTTATTCACCAAATGCTTATTTAGTGCCTATGCTATGTCCAGCTTTGGGCAAGACCGAATATTCAAACAGGTAAACAGAGATCAGTCTAGCAAATATCAATTTTTAAAAAAGAAACTATTTGACATCCAATCTCCAGGAAATGCCACCTGCAATTTTTTTTTTTTAATGGAGAATTTCACTTTAAGGTTTCAATCAGAGGGATTAGATGGCCAACCAGATAATAGTTGGATTTCTAATCCCATTTTGTGTTCAATGGATGTTATTTGCCTGGCTGGGGTCGGGGTAAGGGAGTGGGGCAACAGTACCTATCACAGTCCTTGTTTTTTTCACCTTCTATTTTCTGTCTTTTCTCTCATTTAGGTTGGTTTTGTAGTACTGAAATCTGCTTCTCTGTCCTAACCTGATTCCTAAAGTCCAATGCTTCAGGCATATAAATTTACCCTGAAGGTTTGAAATTCAGGGTCTCTTAGATGTCCAAAAATACCTTTGGAAATCTGGGTTTCCCAGAGTCCCTTAGTATTTTTTTATCACAAAGGCACCTCTGAAATGCATCCCTGAGTCTACCTCTAAACTGGTGTTTCCATCAACGTCATGATTTCTTAGCATGCAAGAAAGTTTTGTGGCTGGCTGAGACCACTCTAAGATCTCCTAGAGATCTTATTTTCATAGCACTCCACAGTATCATATGTCAGACGTCTCGGTTAGAATCATATATTTAAGATTGGTTTTATCATAGAATCCTAAATATTTAAGGTTTACTATGAAACTTTCTATTTTAACTCTGTCCATTGGACAAGTTGCAACATTAAGAAAAGTGGAGAATTTGTTTTGTCCAAAACCCAGACTCAGTTACAGATTTCATTGGGAAATGAGAAAGTATTGTTTTCAAAAACCTGAATTATGAGATCTGATTTTCACACTGAGAATGAGTGAGGTGGTCCCACTCCAGGAGTATGTAGGAGAAAAGGTTTGCCTCGCCGACTTAAGTCAAGATGTCAAGGATATGGGGGAAGGGCATCAGGACTCCCTAAATAGAGTCCCCATGAGGAAATCAAGTCTTAGCATTACTGTTCCATAAGGATGCCATCTGCCAGTCATTGCATCACCATCACTTGAAGTGTGTGTCAGATGATGATTTCTGAGCTCCACCCCAGATCTGCACAATCAGAATCACTTGACGTTGATCCTAGAAATATTCTTCAAAGCAAGGAACCCAGAAATTAATTGTCATAATACTTGCCTAGCATTTACTATGTCAGTCAATGTTCTGAGCATTTTCCATGTACGAACTCAGTGTCTCTTATGTGGGGCTCCTTGGCTTTGTGAAGTTGGTGGACTAGATTTTGGAGTAAAAGACTCAGAGTCCAACCCTGGGTCTGTTGTTTTCCTAGCAGCATGGCCATCAACAGATACTTTCACCTCCCCAAGCCCTGGGGATGCCTGTGCAAAGCAGGGGTGACTAATTCCTGCTTTGCATGGTGTTGTGCTGATGGGATCTCTGATCCACATAAAGCTCCAGATAGATAGGCAGCAGAACCCCTTGGTGGACTGACAGAGTGCACACCACGTCCCAGGGGCTGCTACAGTGCATTTGGGGAAAGGTGCACCCTTGAGCAGTGGTGACTTGTGCAGCCATACTCCTCCCTGCAGGTGCGGGAGCCCCGCTTCCGCTTGAGCATGAGCAACGGGCTCCCCGAAGGCTTGGGCCAGACAACTGAGCCTCAGAGCCCAAGGACTCTTTCTTCCTTCTGGGATTGGGAGTGGGCCGGAATCAATCACGTTTCAGGGGGGCGAACCGGCTGGAAGGCACATTCTCTGAAGCGTTTTTTCAGAGTTTCAACACAGGATTTTCTCTGATCACAGAAAACCATTCTTCCCTCCAGCCAGTCGGGAGGAACGTGATCACGGCCGCCTGGCAGATCCGCTGATCCCAGCTGGAGCTCCTCCTACTGGGATAATGCCACCTTGCCTCGCCAAGCTCCCCGCGGCCCTTCCTTGATCCCTCCCTGATCTCTCCCTCCTCCGCCCCCCTCCCACCGAGACAATCCCCCGGGCACAAAGACCCCCTCCCCTCCTCCAGGCCCCACCCGGAGACTTGGAATCTGCTCTTTGGTTTCCCTCTAGCAAGAAATCCACTTTCCTTTACTCGGTATCCAGGAAGCTCATTTTCTCATGAATACAAAATTAAGGACTGTATGAAACAGCGACGTTTAAACTAATAATCTTTTCAACCTCCTTTTCCTAAAAATCAGAAAGCGATTATGAAGACATTTTTTTTTCTAAAGTGTGGCTGCCAGGACACAACGTGTTTTGGGAGAGCGTAACCCGACTGCAGTCACACAGAGGGGGCGCTGACTCTGATGACCTGGCTCTCCGTTTGGAAATGGCGCAGGGACCCACGCTGCTAAAGGTACAGGTGTGGCCACCCAGCACTAAACTCTGGTTTGGTGTGCGTCACTGAAGGGACTCTGTAAGAGTGAGATCGTTTTGTTTATTAGGCAAATTGGAGACAGTAAATGCCACTCATAATAGTTATATGCTGTATAATATGCTGAAAACTATTCACAGAATGGGCACTCACAGGCACACCATGCTTCAGGCGTGCGTGTGTGTGTGTGTGTGTGTGTGTGTGTGTGTGTGTGTGTGTGTGTGTAAAATACTAAACAGGGGGGAAACTCCCCGCTATACATTTTAAACTGTCTATTCTTCACTTACTTGTCTTCAGGCACCTTTTCTCAACAGGAACATGATAGACATTTGTTGAATAAATGGCTCAGTATTTCCAGCCTTCAGATCTTATCTAAGTCCTCACACTCTTCACCTGACTATTAAAATTTTCACATCCTAGTAATTCAGAGTCTATTTTGTTTTTCTTTCCTTTTAACTCATACAGCCAAACATAATGAATATGTTTAACAATGCACTTTTACGTTTTAATAATTACACTGTTATGTTTTAACAATACACTTTTACATTTTATTTCTGTACTTTTACGTTTAAAACATTAGCACTATGCTAAAACTCTTTCTGCCTCCACAGCTACCCAACAAAGGAAAACACCTCTATAGCTTGCCGATTTAAAAAAAAATTAATTATCTGAGGTTTTATCACACTAATTATAGAGATTCCTGTTCTCAGTGATGTCCACAGAGACACTGCCCACTTTCCAGACCTTGTTTCAAAAACATCCTTTATTTTTGTATAGAAAAGTAATCAAATTAACTACCTGTCTCGTTTCATTTTTTTCAAATGCCAGTAAGATGGCATGCAACAGTCACTGATGGAAATGCCCTTCCGCAATATAATCCTAAAAAAGCAATGAAGAGTCGTGAAGACTTGAGGGCCCTTTACAGGAGATCAATGGCCAGTCAGGGCTTCCTGAGGCTCAAGGCTCATGGCCTGGCAGGAAGTGGCCCTTTTGTGCATGCTAGGAGTCCCAGTGGTTAGCTGTGGCTGACCAAGTCCCTGTCCTGCTAGGAGCACCCCCACCCTGGCTGGGGGATTTCCAGGCACAGACAGAAGAATCTTTGTAATAGAATGGACAGCAAGCCCTCCTGGGGACAAAGGAAGAAGAAAAGAACTACTTCGAGAAAGGAATATTCAAGAGACACACTTCCATCCTAAAATAGACTTGATTTTCTGGCGTACACTCAAGCACATTTCATTTGATGTTAAATCAAATTAGCACTAATTAATATCACACCAACCAAATTTTTGAAGGGAACTATAGTGGTAGAAATAATAATATCTCTTTCTTCCCTTTACTATGACTTTTGAAGAGGTGTTCATGTGTCTAAGCTTCATTTAGTTCATCTGCAAAGTGTGAATATTTGCCTCATAGCACTGTTGTGAATATTAAATTTATAATGTATGTGAAGCTTATCATTATTATTTCTCTATAGTAACTATGTTAGAACATTTTACTGATTCTATTATTAAATAATATTTACTAGACCTAATGGTGTAATTTTTCTACAAAATGAGTATCTTGTCCCAAATTTATTTAAATACAAAGCTTATATTCAGAACCTGAATGACAACCCTCCCCCCTTTTTTCATTGACCTAGAGATAAACTTTGACCTGTTGTTTGATAATCACACTTTTTCTGAAGGTGCCTTGTTCTTCTTAAGAATGACAGCCTGACCCCAGAATCTGGAAATTGACATGGATCAATACGCCTCTTTCCTCCCTCCTTGGCTCACCAGCAAGAACCTTTAACCTTTGGACTTGATTCTTAAACCTTGTATATTGTTTGCAATTAGAGAATATTTGAGGCAGATGGAGGATATTTTTTAAAATCTGATTTTTATTGGGCACTGACGAAAGAGTGGATCAAAAATTCAGTTTATAAAAAAAGACATAACAGTGAATTGTTGGGTATTTTCTCCCCTAAGTTTTATTCTCTTGGGTCAAATCTGGAATCGATGGCATGGCCCTGATTGAACACACACGATAAAAGTCTCAAACCCACTGGGAAGGAGCCGCTAACCTGGCCTCAACCAGAGAGCTGCAAAATAAAAATAGTTAATCCTGCAGTTTTTACGTCTATGGTTCTCTTTTATATATATAAAATATTTAATCTTGAAACTTCAATTCCTAAACTCAATTTATTCTAAATCCTATTTCACCTACAGCGGCTAAGATCTACCTTCCAAAAGTAGTGTGTTGGTAGAGAAAAAACCTACTCCTATTGCTTCTAAATGAACACACACACATACACACACATTTGGAAGCAACCAACACAACTTATCCAACAGAGCACCATTGTTGAATAAGCCCATTCTCCACTTCCTGATACATTCTGAAATGGAAATTCTTAATTCCTGGAATCATGTTACACTAAAGGCAGGAATCACATTGCTTCTGCCTGTTTTATATCTAGATCAAAAGGTAAGACAAAAAGGTTATACAAAGCAAATAAGCATTTTGCAGGTAATGTATGCCATATCAAATACAAAGACGACACATAGTATTAGCCCCATCAACATTTATTAAGAACATCAAAATGAAAGAGGTTTATAACTTCTAGTCCAAACAGAAAAATTACACTGGGAAACAACATGGACTGCATTTAGAGAAAGAGAAATGCAGGTACCCATATCTTTTGAAAGTTTTCAAAGCCAGAGTTGTTTTCAAAGCTATAGAACCCAGCATTTTTGCCTTCTTGTTTGTTTGTTCTAATGGAGAATATTAAAAACGATGTACCAAGTTTTGCCTTAGAATCAGAAGTTCAGTGCTTCGGCTCCATCTTTTCCCTTTTCATTTACATATGGATATATTTCAACATCATAACATCTTGGATGAGGAATGCAAAAAGTATTTCTGGCAACAGTAAATTTAAAAATAGTGTTTTCCTTGGAACCTCTGATGAATTACCCAGAGCCACCTAGATTTCGTATAAACAATTAAAATGAACTCAAGGAGCCACAAGCATTCAGCACCGCATCTTTCAGTGCAGGGCAATCGCAATGTAGAATTGCCGCATTTACTATTTAACAGAGACGCTGTAAGCCTTGGATATTCGCTTCCACGTGCAGTTTTTAAGGAGTGACCCGCAATAGACAGACTTTAACTCAAATCTTCCAGAATTCGGTCGACAAACTGAAGTATCCTGGCAGAGCTGGTGGCCACAGAGCCCTTTCCGGTGGTGGCGACCTCCCCATGACAACATGCCTCTTAGAAAAGGGCCCCTTCATCCCTCTCCAGAAATGGAGAAGGGGAAACGCAAGAAGCAGTGCCTGGTGCAGAGCCCCACTTCCTATGGCATGGATGGTAAACGTCAGGATGCTAGGAAATCCTCACGTCTTCAGCCCCCAAAAGGAAAGGAAAGACTGAGAGCAGGGGCTCCTTCAGAAGGAAGCAGCACTAAACGTACCAAGATGAGTGGGGAACCATCCCAATAAAAACATTTTGGATTTTAAAGAAAGAAAGAAAGAAAGAAAGAAACTAGCAGCCAAGCTGTCCAAGATGACTGGCATTAGCACCCTCCGTAAAAACAGCAAGACTTTCACAGGCAGTAACTGCCACATTGGAGAGTCACTGGTGGAATCCTTGATTATACTTTAAGCTCATTTTCATAATACTCCCATTGACTGTGTAAGTGTTAAATGTTAATTCTAATCTAAATGTTAGAAAATGGGCAGAAAAATAACATGCTAAATACCTGGCATGCTTGTTAATTTGTATGAAACATTAGGACTCGGCATTAAAATTCACTGGAAGTTTGCAATGAAATTCTAGACCAGGAGGAAAAGATAGCAAGAAGATTGTACTATCTTTCTAATTATCCCCCTCGGAGGCAGAGCAGGGGGGTGGATTTCTTTCTTCACTCAAAGCCAGAAAGGAAAGCCAAACTTCCTACCTTCTAATTCCCTCCCTGAATTCCTGATATTTTAGTTTTTAACTCATGGGCCAGAACATTGGCCTGAAAAGCCTATAATATTGCACATTTGCAGATGTTTTTGAAAGGACCCAAAGGCTTAAAACTAGATAAATCAAATAAATGATACAGAAGCCAAGGGCAAATTGACCTGTTCTTCATGAACATACATTAAATGTGTCCTGTGTGCTTTCCTTGTTCTCTGAGACTGACTTTGAGTGTCGCATGACAAATGTGGAAAGCAAGTTAAACATGTGTGGCCACTCACCGTTTATCTCTGGTGTCGACATGACTTTGCTCAACCTCTTTGACTTACAGCCAACCATGTCACTAAAACTGAGCACTAATACAAAGGAAGCATTTGTAACGGATGACAACTCCAATGGGGTAGATGATGTTATTAATTTTTCATGTAATAAAAATAGATTCATTTTCTTCTCTCCGATTTCTGAAACTCTTCAAAACCAAAAAAAAAACCACTTTTCAAAAACTAAATGGTTCCTAGCAGGAATTTTTATAGGTAGAGACAAATAGATTCTAAACTGTATGCAGAGAAGCACTAGGAAAGCTAAAAACAATTTTGCAAAAGGTTAGGGTAATAACCAGATTTCAAGAATTACTACAAAACTAAAGTGATCAACACATTGTGATATTGGCAAAGAGAAAGGGACATAAATCAATAGAGCAGAATAAAGTTCAGAAACAGACTCACAAATACGGTCAGTTGATTTTGACAAAGGTATAAATGCAATTCAATGGAGAAAGGATAGTCTTTTCAAACAATGGCATTAGTACAATTGGTCATGACTATGCAAAAAATAAATAAACCAACACTGTCTTAAACATAAAACCACACGCAGAAATTAACTGAAAATGGAACATAGACTTAAATGTAAAAATCTATGTTTTATAGGAGAAAATCTTCATGACAAAATGTTTTTAAACATGATACTAAAATACACAACTATAAAATTAAAAATTGAGCCATTGGACTTCATTGATATCACAATCTTTTTGTTCTGCAAAAGTCGCTGAGAAAGGAACTAAAAAAACAAGCTAAAGACTGGGAGAAAACATTTGCAAATTACATATCTGACAAACGGGTTGTCGCTGGCACATAAAAATGAATTCTCCAAATTCAACAATAAGAAAACAAAATAAAATGAGCCAAAGAACTGAACAAACGCATCACCTGAATGGCTATTTGGTTGGCAAATAAACACATACAAAGATGTTCAATATCATTAGCCATGAGAAATGGGAATTAAACCACAATTAGGTATCACTACACATCTATTCAGAACAGCTAAAGTGAAAACTACTGACATCACCAAAGGCTGGCACTGGTGCAGAGCAACTGCCACTCTCATACATTGCTGGTGGGATGCAAAATAGCACAGCCATTGTGGAAGACAGCTTAGCAGTCTTTTACAAAGTTAAACACACTTAACATATGACCCATCAATCTCACCCCCAGGCGTTTATTCTAGACAAATAAAAACTGGTGTTCACACAAAACCTTCACACAAATGCCTATACCAACTCTATTTATAATGAACAAAATCTGGCAATAACCTAAATGTTCTTCAACAGGTGAATGGATAACAAGTGGTGGAACACCCTCAATAGACTACCATGCAGGAATTAAATATTGACACGTTTGACGACTTGGATGAGTCTCAAAATAAATATACTAAGTGAAAGAAGCCAGTCTCAAAAAAGTTATATACTGTATGATTCAATTTATATGATACTCTTAAAAGAATGAAGTTATAACCTGACCAGTCCGTGGCATAGTGGGTAGAGCATTGGACTGGAATGCAGAAGACCCAGGTTCGAGACCCCGAGGTCGCCAGCTTGAGCGCAGGCTCATCTGGTTTGAGCAAAGCTCATCAGCTTGGATCCAAGGTCACTGGCTCGAGCAAGGGGTTACTCGGTCTGCTAAGGCCCGTGGTCAAGGCACATATGAGAATTCAATCAATGAACAACTAAGGTGTCGCAACAAAAAACTGATGATTGATGCTTCTCATCTCTCTCCGTTCCTGTCTGTCTGTCCCTGTCTATCCCTCTCTCTGACTCTCTCTCTCTCTGTCCCTGTAAGAAAAAAAAAAAAAAAAGAATGAAGTTATTGAAGTTATATGGTAGAGAACAGATCAATGGCTGCCAGGATCTAGGGGTGGAAGAAGGTTGCCATTTCAAAAGGATCGCATAAGGGAATTTTTGGACAGGGTGGGGGAAGTGATGAAACTATAGGTTACCCTGATTGTAACGATGTCATGAATTATACATGTGATATTCAAAAAAACAAATACATATATAAGTATATTCATAGCAGCATTATTCAATTATTCGTAATAACCAAATGGTGAAAACAGCCCAAAAGTCCAACAATCAATGAATCAATAAACACATTAAGGTATATGCATATAATGGAATATTTTTCAGCCATAAAAAGGAATGAAGTACTGATACATTCTATGATGCGAATAGACCTCTAAACATCATGCTTAGTGAAAGAAGCCAGACATAAAAAATCACAGATTGTGTAATTCCATTTATATAAAATAACATGAATAGCTAAATCCTAGAGACAGAACACAGACTGATGGTTGCTTGGTGCTGGAGGAATGAGGAGCAATTGCTTAATGGGTTTCCTCTGGGGTTGATGAAAATGTGTTGGAACTAGACAGAACTGCTGGGTGCACTACACTATGAATGTGCTCAATGAAACCGAATTTTTCACTGTAAAAATATGGATAATTTTATGTTATATGAACTTCAATACAAAAAAAAATCCAAAGAACTTATTTTACTGTATGATATTTCAAAAAAATTAATGTAAAGGGTCAAACACAAGGAAACCAGGAAAAAAATGAAGGTGTTTGTAACTCCAAACTCAGTTTACCCCTTTGAACAAAGCACAAAGGAAGAGTTCGAGTCAAGTCCCTACTCTTCAGAGGACTTCCCATTTCTGTGCATCAGGCTCTTTCCAAATATATGTTCCTGCAAAACAATCACTTATAGTGCAAGTTTTGTCCCATTATAAAAAAGAACCCAAGGGTATAAAATTCATTTTCTTTTCAAAAATACTCAGTTAATAACAAATGTTAAAGTGGCCTACCTATTGCAACAACGTGGGTGGACCCTGAGGGCATCATGCTAAGTAAAATGAGTCAGACGCAGAAAGACAAACACTGTATGATCTCACTTAATGGAATCTGAAAAAGCCAAATTCATAGAAAGGGAGACCAGAATGGTGGGTACCCAAGACTGTGGAAGGAGGGAATGGGAAGGTGTTGGTCCAATGGTACAAACTTCTAGCTGTAAGATGAGTAAGTTCTGGGAACTAACATACAGCATAGTAACTGTAGTTTAACAATACTGTATTATATTCTTGAATGTTGCTAAGAGAGTAGATCTTCAATGCTCACAGCACAAAAACGAAATATTAATGTGATGTGACACAGCTGTTAGCTAACATTATGGTGGTAATCAGTTTGCAATACATTAATGCACCAAGTCAACACTTTACAATATATAAGAATATCAAATGAACACGCTGTGCACAAGCTTACACAATGTTATATGTAAATTATATCTCAGTAAAGCTAGGCAGGGGAAGTGACTTACCTAGCCTTTGAAAAACGTAGTTGTGTTACTGCTTGTTCATTTTTAACAGAACATAAGGGGGGAGGGGAGGCTTAGTTTGCCTTTATAGACTGAGCAATTCGGCCCTAACCAGTTGGCTTATCAGTAGAACGTCAGCCTGGCATGTGGAAGTCCCAGGTTCAATTCCCAAACAGGGCACACAGGAGAAGCACGCATCTGCTTCTCCACCCTTCCCCCTCTCCTTTCTCTCTATCTCTCTCTTTTCCTCCTGCAGCCAAGGCTCCATTGGAACAAAGTTGGCCAGGGTACTGAGGACGGCTCCATGGCCTCCACCTCAGGTGCTAGAATGGCTCCTGCCACAACAGAGCAACTCCCCAGATGGGCAGAGAGCATCGCCCCCTGGTGGGCATGCCAGGTGGATCCTGGTGGGGAGCATGTGAGAGTCTGTGTGACTGCCTCCCCACTTCTAACTTCGAAAAAATACAAAAAAAAAAAAGACTGAGTAATTCTGTGACAACACACCCCTTGTCTTCAGCTGTTTGCCAGTTCCCACTGACACTACTGACACTGTGTGTTCGGCTCCACGCCTCCGCCCATGCTGCTGCCTCTGCATATAATACCTTTCCTCATTAGTCCTCCTTGTGCTGATCAACTTCTGGTCACCCTCTAACATTCTGCTCTGAGATCTTCCCCTCCAGGAAGCATCAATGACCTGAGGATGACCAGACGACCTTCCCGTGCATTCCCAAAGTGTCCTGGACTTTTAAAAGTACTGCAACATATTAGATCAGCCTGATCTGCTCATGTGACTATCTTTCCCCCACCCCCAGACAATAGGCTCCTGTAGAGAAAGGGGTGTATCTGAGTAATCATTCTCTCCAGTAAGTAGTATAGATTGGCGTCGGAGCCAAGTGTCCGACTGTTGTATGTTTCTCATAACACAGGCTGAACTGATTTCTGAACAAGTCTTAGTCTCTCTGTATTCACACAGGTCTTTTACTTGGGCTTTGAAATGGAGCCCTGTGCCCCAGACTCTACACCTTCCCAGTCGTTCTAAGTGCTGGCAGCTGCCAGGAGCTGACCTGGGTCTGGGGCGACCCTCTCTTTTAAGAAGAATATCAGTTGACAAATACAAAATCCAGGTACAAAGTGAATATTTGTTTAGAATGGGGGAAAGCCACAATAAGTTACTCGCATTCCCTTCTGTGTGCATCTCTTGAGGTGATTTACAAGGAGTGCTCACATAGAAACACACGCTGATTGCATCCCGGTTTCCTCTCCTTGTCTAGAACATTCTACAGCACTCAGCAAACTTCTAGCACTATCAGAGGCTCATGCACATAAAAGTCCAAAAGTTTAAGCTTTATTAGCTTCCTGGGAAACCCACCTTAGAGCCACACCCCACAAATAAGGCTAACAAGGACAATGCCTGGTGCTACTGAGGGGAGCCTGTGCCTTATGGATTCTCTCACCTTACTTTTATCCTCTTTTTACGAGGCAAACGCTATTATTGGTTCCATTTCATAGGCTTCCCAGCTGCAGTACTCTCTTAATATCACTTGTTTTCTCAGAAGCTTATGAGGTTTGAAGCTAAGAGTTCAAGTTGTGGCCTAACTGGTGGTGGCACAGTGGATAAAGTGTCCAAACAGAATGCTGGAGTCACTGGTTCGAAGCCCGAAGGTCGCCAGCTCTGAGCGCGAGCCGGTCAGTGCAGGGTCACTGGCTTGAGCAAAGGAATCATTCACATGATCCCAAAGCTCACCAACTGCAGCCCAAACGTCACTGGTGTGAAACGCCCCACATCACTGGCTTGAACCAGGGGACATTGATTTGGTCCTGGTCTAGACATGTACGAGAAACAATCATGGTACAACTAAAGTTGCTGCTTCTCACCCTCTCTCCCTTCTTGTCTTTCTCATTTTTTTTTTCTCTCTCTCTCAAAAGAAAAAAAAAATGCACTCAGGTTCTGGAGACAGGCACACCTGGATTCCCAGCCCCGCTATGCCTTTCACAAGCTGCGTTACTCAGCCTCTCTAACCTTCTGTGTCCTTAGCTATAAACTTGAAACTGCATTAGTACCTTTCGACTGTTGCTCTGTTGTCATCTGTCTAGCCCTGGAAGCGCTGATTGCCCTGGAAGCGCTGATTGTGAACCCCGATTTGAGTGAACCACTGAAACCATGAGTTCCCAAAGATCAAACAGATTCCAGGAATTCCTTCCGTACCTCTAGGAAGCAGTTTAGGGAATGACAGAATTGAGCTTGTTGCATTGTAAACCTGTAAAAACACATGGCGCTGAACCTGTGTTTACAAGTATAGGAACTACGGCTCTACACTAGAAGCTAGATTCAGCCTTTTCCATCTACATTGACGAAGGTGTGGCCAAGCAAACGGTAACATTTATCTTGACGTCAGACCGGCAGCCTCACCGAGGGTTGCCACGTGATCCTGATCCTTCAAGAAGGTGGACAGAGTTAGTTAAATTGGGAGACAAAAAGGAAAATGAATAGTTCATATTCACTATACCCCAGCCATCACTTCTTGCAACAAATAAGCAGTGCTAGGGTGGGAAAGGAAGCGAAAAGAAAGAGACAAGCAGGGTAAAAACTGGTGGAAATTTGCAAACCAACGTGAAGGAGGGAGAAAGCAGAGTGAAAAGCAAAAAACCCCAGTCCTCCCACCCACATCAAACTGATTTTGCTCAGAAAGTCAGTATCGTAAAGTCATGCACATTCCCTAAGATTTCCAGATACTATGGTTTTTAGTCACTCCAAAAAAGGATGGCAAAATGAGCCATGTATTTTTAAAACTAATGTGAAACCATAGTTCAAAGTTGCCAAGAGAAAAAGCAATGTCCTCTTGCTAAAGTTTCATGGTTACAATTGGTGAAAATATCCCAGCTTGTTCTATTTCTATTGCCTGCTTCCCCCTTTTAACAATTTTATTACATAATTACACTTTTATTATTACCATTATTATTATTATTTTATTAAGTGAAAGGAGAGAGGCAGGGAGGCCAAGACAGACTCCTGCAAGTGCCCCTACCGGGATCCGCCTGGTAAACCCCCTACAGGGCAATGCCCTGCCCATCTGGGGTGGCTGCTCCATTGTTTGGCAACCAAGCTATTTCAGAGCCTGAGGCAAGGCCATGGAGCCATACTTAGTGCCTGAGGCCAAATTGCTGGAACCATTTGATCCATGGCTGAGGGAGGGAAAGAGAGAGAGGAGGAGAAAGAGGGGGAGGGGGAAGGGTAGAGAAGCAGATGGTCCCTTCTCCTGTGTGCTCTGACCAGGGAATCGAACCCTGGACTTCCACATGCCAGGCCACTGCTCTTCCCCTGACCCAACTGGTCAGAGCCCACTTTTACTATTTTTCAGAGTGTTTTGCGGCACTTTTCTGACAAAACACTTAAGAAAATTTACAAATTCACACAGTGGATTCCTGTTAGATGAGCAGGTACTGCTCTGTGGACTGTTTCTGTAGCAGACATGCCTCGTTGCCCCTCAAACATTCTTCTGTCACAACAAGCACAGGACAGGAGAGAGAACTATGGATTGATTATACTAAGTAGCTGAAGCTTTCAGCATGTTTAAAAATTAACCACCTAATCTGTTTTCCTGGTTTTGTATATAATTCACTATGGGTGACCTCCCCCCCCTTCTCCAGACAAAATCAGGATTTTTTTTTCAGAATAGAAAGTTTAAAAGTACAAAGGTATGGTTGGTGTGTTAAAAAGCAGAGCAATTGAAGACTTAGTTCAATATGGACTTTTTACAAAGGCGGAGACTTTTATATTAATAGCTACATTCTGGAAGTTTGTCAAAACACTGCATAATGGACCCTCCGGATTTATTACTGTTGGTTGCTCCAAACAAAATCCATTATGCACAAAAGGCAACATCAAACAAAAAATCTACAACAGCCCATGTTGTGAATAATCTGAACAGATTCCTCCGGGGTCCTTTAAATCCGGCCAGGTTCTGCGGTTCACTGATGTGGTCTGTCGACCTATCTGCAGACATTTACATGGGTGCTTGGGATTTTCCCCTCGCTTCCCTTATTCCCCTGCGACAGTACTGAACTCTTTTTTTAAAACTGCTCAGGCCTTCAAAAGAAGTGCTTGGTTGCTGTTGTCCTTTTAGTTTTTTATAATGACCAATAAAAGTGAAATCTAAAACTATCCGTTCTCACCACACTAACAGAAATGCATCCAGCCTCCAACCAAGCCCCCAGCCCCACCTCCTCCACTCGCCCCTCTGAGTAACATCTGTAACTCCCAGGGAGGTTACAGCTGAGGGTTTTCCGGCCACCCTCCCCCATGGGTGTGTCAACAGCCAGGCACAATGCGGACAGCGACAGCGAGGAGGAGCCAGCCCAGTGGCCGACTTCATTCTGAATCTCCTCCTTTCCACCGGGGCAGAGGGGACTGCTAGCCAAATCCTCCTTATTATTCGAGCACAGCTTTTGCAAGCTGAATTTTTCCCCCTACAAAAAAGAACGTTCCTAGCTGGGTAAACGTGTTTGTCTTTAAGGGTTGTTAAGAAAAAAAATCATGCATATTTCAGCCAGCTCCAGATGAAAAGAGTTAAGTAATCCTCCAGAATGCTAATGTTTGAAAATGTCATATTTGTGCCATATTTGGCCCTTTTACTAGGAACTCGACTTTAATGCTGTCCCCGCCCCCATCCTGCCCCTTTCCACCCTCCTCCTACTCCTTTATGTGTATATGTTGCATAATTACGGAGCAGTGGGTATTTATCACCTTTTCTGGGCAGTAAGCAGAAAGAAATACAATGCCATTACTTCCAGTTACTGCCTTTCCCAAGATAATTAGGTAACACGGCAGAGGGAAGCTCCGTGGGCCTAATGCGTTCAAGTTAAGTGATTGACATGGCTCTGTCTGGCCGCTCTATTAACTGTTTCATTTTGTTGCTATTTGCAGTTTGCTTGGCTAATACTCCCGAACAAATACAGACTGTTTCTTTAGCCCCTTTTTTCTCTTTGACCTTCTCCTGCCCATTTTCTTTGACTCACTTCAAACTGCCTTGAAAAGGCCTGTTGAATACACACAGTCCATCAGAGGCCCAGGTTCGTCCTTACCCTTGCCCTGAATGCCTCACTTCAAAGATGGGCCGCATTCTTTAATTGCCCTTTGAATTAATATCAAAGGGTCACAATGCGAGTGCCAGAAGAGAAAGGCGCTTTAATGAAGCAAAGAGCTGCCATTCATTTGCAGATAAGCACGTTTTTATGCCTGAACGATCACCGGGGGCTGAAGGCTTGGGGAAGGGAAGGCCGTCCTGAGAGGACTTTTCCCTAAGCAGTGATTAGTCCAAACAAACAAGAGTAAACAAAAAGGAGAAAAAAAAAAGTCTACACACAGCCACAACCGAAAATAAATAAATAATAAGGGCAAAGCGTGAGTCACAGGCACAGCCCCTCCTACACTTCCCCTTAAAAAAAAAAAAAAAAAAAAAAAGTCTAAAAAGCTGCACTTAATTAGCAAATCCATTCACCATTTTAATCCCATATTTCAACATTGAAATGCTGAGGACTGGAGTTCACAACATGCCTGAGATAAAGTAGGCCGTGGCTAACCCAGAGGGAACATGTTATGACTTTAAAATCACAGGGATAAAATGTAACTTTCACCAAAAATAAAAAATAAAAAAATAACAAGTGTCCCAAGGCTAAAGACATAATTCCTTCTTATGTGAATATTTCTACTTGAATTATTGATGGTTCACTCTTTTCAGCATGGCAAATTCAGTCCGAGTCTAAAACAGCAGACACATCTATCTAGCCATCATCTGTCTGTCTGTCTGTCTATCTATCTATCTATCTATCTATCCACGTTGGCCATATTTTCCATTTCTCCTAGAGAAATCGCTACTTAGTGGCCACTTTCCTCATCTGTCTCCTTGTAATACTGTAGCTGCAGCCACTGAATGAGAACGCCAAAAGTGGCCGGGGTCAGCGTAAGGTAAAATAGAGCTCAAATCATAAATGATTACAGAGTGAAATAGTAAGCCCTGTTTCCCCTGGTCCTCATCCTGCTTTGGGAGAGGCTGATGATTAAGGAAGGATTTCAGTCCTGGTGAATTATCCTCTTAGCCAGACTCAGACAGCATCCTTCGTGCCCGGCTGCGAAGCGGATGGTTGGCCTCTCTCTGGTAGACATAACATTCCGACCATCGCCTGGACCTTCCTTTGGTGGCTGCCTTGGTAAACACAGCTTGTGTTACTCTCCGTGATGTAACAAGGAAGGTCCTTGTTCAAATGTTTCCGCCGGTCTCCAGAAGCAAGCTGCCAGTTTCGAATGCGTGCACATAAAATTGCCACGACTATTTTAAAAGAGAAAAAGTTCCCCCTTATCTTTGAAGAAATCAAAAGCGGACTCTCTTCACTGGCCTTATTTTCCATGAGCTTGTCCATCTGGTTCACAGTGGCCAAAATAGAGTGAGAAAAGGGCAGCAAATAAATGTCAGAGAGTCAGCCAGTCTGCATAAATCTCCAACCCCTTCCACGGAAACTCCTTCCCGGCCCCTCGGCCTTCCAATCTTGTGACATGAGCCAACAGGCATCGGAACAATGTGAAAATCAAAGGACTTTCTTTTGCCCCAAATCAAACCCTTAAAAGCAGTTTCTCCCGTACCACTTTTCTACCAGATATGTCTCCATATGCTGGGATGCACAGCCACAGAGCAATGCTGTCCTAGCATCTAGGTCCCAAACGTCCTGGAGACAGAATTATTTCAGTGTATTTTGGTCTGACCACAAGAAGAGCTACTTAATTCTTATTAATCTGAGAAAGCTTTAAGACAAATCGATCCGGCTACCCAATCTTCAGGTCGGTGACTATAAAAGCAATGGGCAGATCCTAAGTCATACTTCGCATTTGTTTAGAACTGCAAACGTGTTCAGAGCCAGTAGGACACCCCAGTTCTCTGAGGGAGTGCAGCAAGTATTATCACTCCCATGGCAGAGGACTCCAGATCGGCACGGCTAGTGAATTTCGTCTGGTCACACAGCTAATTAGAGTGGCCTGGGACAAATAGCAGCCTTTTAGCTGCTGCACCTTTCCAAATCCAGATATATCTGGTGCAGCGTTAAATGTGAGCAGTCCAACGGATTGTGGTCTCTTTACCCAAATCCACAAGTGGAATAAACTTCAAGGCACCGCAAATCCAGCTTAATGAGCCACAAAAGAAAAAAAATGAAAGAATGAAAGTGTTTGGACCACGTGTTCCAATGCTTCCCCAGAAAGGACAACTCAGGTAAATACAGCCATTGATCAACTCCATTCAGATGCAGCAATAATGTGATTCTGATGATGATGATTTGGGTAAGGACAGTCGTCCTGCATGTGCCTAGGGTTTTGTACCTGTGAGACTGCTTTCACCCTGGCCATCTGAGGGAAGGATGTGTTTCCTTGAGATGAGAACATTTATTTCCCTTTACTTTCAAGTGCCCAGCAACAAGGTAATGTAAATCTCCGATGTGCCTTGTTGTCAGGTGAAATAAAGTGATGAGGTTTCAAAATCTAAACAGCCTAGCCCCTGGAGCCACCCAACTAATACACTTCTTATTTCTTATGTCACGTTCATAAAACTAAGGGGCACTTGATACCCAAATACAATTTGTATTCTCAAGAAACAAATCCTCCACTATAACAAGCTCTTCTCCAGCCACCATCCAATTTGCAACTTGAACGAAGGTGCTATGAAATTCGGGTGGAGGGGTGGGGGGAGTCCCCTCGGGGAGCTTCCGCTGCAAGCTACAGAAACGCCACAAGGAGAGCTGTTCCCACCTCACAAATAGCTGTTTCACTAATGGGCTTTCCTAGACTTAGAGGAAATCCTGTCCACATGCCGGCTGGATTGTCTACGGCACCACGTCATCGCTGGTGATGCCAAGCTGCTGGTGTTGCATGCCATCCTGCAACCAGACACCACAAACCTGAGATCTGGTGACTACTTGGTTCAGGCAACACAGCAGAGAAGTCTCCACTGCCCCCCACCCCCAGTTAGGAATCAGAAGTACACTTGGAAGAAGCTCTCAACTTCAATGAAGTAAAAGCAAGGCGTGTTGTCCTGAAATCTGTAGATTTACAAAAGTTTTATTAGCTTGACTTTGTAAAAAAATTTTAAAACGTATATGTATATGCATATGTATACGTATATGTATATGTATACGTATATATATGTCAGCGTCTTCAGAACTAGCCACCACTTCTCTGAAGAACTAGCTTGGAGTGTTATGTCAACTAAAGAGGCTAAAAGGGGAAGCAAAATGTGATCTAAACTAACCTCTAGGAGCAGACATTTCTGCTGAGGCTTCAATGGGAAACATTTGTTATGAAGCAATGAGAATTTGCATAGCATGGGGGAAGACTTTGTTTTCAAAGTAATTCTCTTTTTCACCTGCTTAGGTCTCTGCCGTGTATGGCCTTGGTTAAGTTTTGTTGATGGAGGCTCATGTTTAACCAACTGTTTTTAATTTACAAATTAAACTTGTCAGAAGTAGAAATCCTTCCCTTGGAACTCTTCCAATATGTCAAGAATTAATTCTAATGAAAACGGCATTGCCTAAATGCAGGCTGGCCAGTCACTTATTTTATTTACACAAAGTCCTTCTCAGTTTCTTTGATAAAAGCAGCTAAATCTTTTTCCTCTTTCATGTTTTGTCAGCACTTGATTCCTTTTGTCCCTTGGCTATTTGCCTAGCTGTGGACAATAAGGCACGGAGAATAGAAGCAGATTGTTGGAATGGCCCTCAATAAACCTAATTATGACATGTTGACTGCCCTCACCATGACATAGTCAAGGGACCCAGGCTTATTCAATTACCCTTGCCAGGTTTCTCTTTCAGACCTAAAGTTATCCTTTGACTGTTTGTATTTCTGAACAGTATTCATGTTCATTGTGAAAGAAAATCCCCTGGACTTTGAGGGGTTTTTAAGTTGATGCTGTTATTGTAGCTAATTTTTATTAACTGAATGATAACATGATAAAGAAATAGACTTTTGTTATGTAATAAGAACAAATCAGGGTGTGCTTAAAGTTACACCTCTCCTTCCTTTCTCTCCTAGCCTTCTGGTAGGACGTGTAACCTGAATTAATAAACAATTTCTGCAACCTGCATGTCCCTTAAAACGCCATACTGAGTCTAGCTCCACGGATCACAACATTGTTGCTTTGCTATGATTCTTAACTTTAAAAGTAATAATAATCACATGGGGTGTGTGTGTGTGTGTGTGTGTTCTTTGCCCTATTAACACCAGCGAACATAAGTTCATTCGTACCTTTACGCCAATAGCTATTTCTTCAGCTGCTTGAGACCAACAGGATGAACCGTATTTAATTAAAACTCTAGCTGCTGGTTGGAGGAGCCCTTCCCTCCTCCAACAGATTATTCAGAGATCACGCCGGTGGTTGCCGCAAAGCCAGTGTATAAAAGCCATGTGTCAAGTGAACAAAAGAGTGGAAAAATGAAGGAATGCCAAAAATCAGCTCCTGATCCATCCTAGCTTTTAAGTCAACTAGGTCTGATAGAATTAATATTCAGTTGTATTTAAAGCCACACAAAGCTAAGCAGGAGCAATTGTTTTGTAAGTTTTCTTTTCCTTATTGTGGGTATTTTTCTTTTTCTTTTCCTTTTTTTTCTGTTGAGAAAGTTATTGTTTCCTTTGGGTAATTTGACAGCTCTTGGGACTATAACAGAATAAAAATCCAGCTACAATGTAATAAACTGGGTGCTCTAATTTCTTAAATTAATTCCTCAATTATTTCCTTCATTAGAAAATTCCCATCATTCGAATAAAAGCATGTCTAAATTGCAATCAGCCCTGCAAGTTTGAGATTGACTTGGTTTCTAGGGAAATTACCTTTTTCATCCAACTTCACAAAGGACTTGTGAAATAAAATATACAGAATTCTTAGTGGTTTGAAGGAGGTTTGGAATAAGAACTCTCTAGAACATGTTCTGCTCTGCTGGTCCGTCTTCCTTTCAAATAACAATGGTTTCATTTTCTCCAAATTCTAAAGAGATGTTTTTCTCTCAAATATTCAGAACAACTTGTAAAACAAATTCTTTAAACATTGTTAATATGAATAATTTCAGTGGAATGTCATTCTGAAGTTTAGCTCTAGCATTTGTTGATTTCATTTTGTTTTATGCATACAAATTTATAGTCACACTGACTTTTAAAATCCCTCTAAATAATTGTATATAATCATAATAGTATTCTACCTATAAATTTTTTAAAACACCTATTTTAATAGCAGTATGGAAAGTTGAAGTGTTCTTCTAAAACGTTCAAATTATTTTAGTCAGCAAACGTAACCTTCCTATAAAGGCAGTTAAAGAAAACAAACAAGTCTGCTTTTGCTATTTTAGAGTGGAAATGTTATTAAAATATCCAAGATGTCTCAATATTGTAACCTGAAGCATACGTTTTTTTTGCATTCCCTAAAATGTTTTAATGTTTTTATATAATTAAACAAAATAACAACTCTTCTTCGAATCTCAACTAGCATTTCCCTAAAAAAACATGAAAAAAATATAAGTAGAGGAAATCAAATACTGAGATCCAGTACTGCTCACCACCCAAAACTTGGCAAAGCATTATAATTGCTTGCTGTTTTAAAAGTCATACAGTAATCTTGCTATTCAAACCATATTAAACAAATGTATGCCCTAACTCTCACAAATACAACTTCTTCCAACCTGTTGGAATCCAATTCATGTGACAGTGTAAGTCAAAGATTTGCTTATAGATATGGGAAGGGGAGTCAATAATTTGATTTGTTTTGATTTCTATGAAGTTACTCAACAAAAATTCTAATGTTGACTAATAGGAACTAAGATCAGATTTCTTCTTCAATCTATAGGTCAAGTAGTGACTTTCTTATCAAATACAAATTTTGATTTGCCATTCAAGGTTCGAAATTGCAATACATTTGATCTGAGTACAGGATAATCACTACGAAAAACAGAAAACTTTTTCATATGGTAAACAGTAGTACTTATTATTCAGAACATATAAAGAGGTATAGTTCCTCTTCCTGATGTTTTCATTGTATAATGTTCAGCTTCTGTTTTAAAAGAGTGATAGACATTTTGGAGCAATATTTGCTTACATGGTTCCACAAATCAATTTGTTTAAGATAAACTGCAACAAAATTTGAGCCACAGACATCAGATTCATAAGAAAAATTCTGCATGTAAATATTAGTATGGGTATTTTATATGCTTTAAAATTTCCTCAAACAAAACACAAATTTTTGCAATGCATTTTACATTATTGATGTTACCATTTGGTCTTTGCAATTATGAATTAGAGCACTTGAATGAATCATTTTCTATGTTTAGAATATATTCCTAAAACATCAATACATAGTAGATGTTGACTTTTTAAAGAACTTTACTCCACAAAAAAATAAAAGTAAAAAAGTAAGAGGGAATATATTAAAATTTTCTCTAGACAGCTTGCCTTGAATTGTTCTTAATGTAACAAAAAGAAATTTTCCCATTCTTTCCAAGTTTCTAAAATGCTTCTTAGCAAAGTGCTGGGGAAAAGAAAAGTTTTCAGATTTGGTATTACTTCCTGTTGAATCTTTACAAGTTTTCTCACAAACTGTTTTGCATGGGAAAAATTTTTAACTGAATCAAATACTAGTTGTTGTCTTTATTATTATTATTATTGGTAAGTATATATGTGTGTGTGTGTGTGTTTTAACTCAGAGGCAAAAAAAAAAAAGCTTGTTTGTCAAATTGAGTTTCTGACATCTACTGATTTAAGTTTAAGACACGTCAGCAGAATCAGATGAAGTAGAGGCACCATGGTCTGAGTCTCTCTTTGAGCCCAGTGTCTGGCTTTGACTCGCTCAGCTACCAAAATCTCCTGTGTCCCTCTCCGGGCACAGGGGAAATGTCTAGGCACCAATGATTTTTAAGACAGAACGTTACAGTCTTGCTTAAGCAACTCTACCTTAAGAAAAGCTCTCCGAACAAGATCCCCAAGCCTTTTCCTTCTCATCTGGAAGCCACAGCTATGACAGGAGGTACAAGAAAGCATGCATTTCCCCACCCAGATGGGGAGGAGCCAGCGTATCTTCCTGTACAATGGCTCAGCAAGCGTCAGTTCCCGCCCCCACTGTTCCAGCACTAGGACATCCTTCCTCCTAAAGTAAGGTGACCAGACGTCCTGCTTTTCGAGGGACAGTCCCAATTTTTAACAATTTGTCTTGCATCCCAGGGTGTTTTTAAAAAGTCCCAATTTTTGGAAAGAATGCACAAAAAGCTAGGGAATGGTGGGAGAAAGGGAAGGGAATATACGGGTTTCCGCCGGGAGACCCCACCTCGACCTGGAAGTGCCCACACTGCCACAAGAGCTGGCTGCCCCATTCAAGCAGGACGTACCTGCTGGGCAGTGGCTGTCAAGTCCCCTAACTACCCATAGGCCCGCATCCTGGACATTGCGTGCAGCTCCGGGCTTCGGGAGGCGCAAGCCGCTTGGTCTCCAGTGGGCGCTGGGGCTGGACGGGGGGAGCATAGCCACTGCAAGGAGGAGTCCAGGCGGGGAGTGTGCTGCTCCCGCCCGCTTGTGCAGCTCTGGCATCGATTTCAGGACCATGTAACTGGATCCCTCTGACTCACTCAAAACTTCCCATATAGTAATATTTCTGAAAATGATCTTTTTAATGAGGTATCATTATTAAAAATATAGATTGATAAGGAATAGGTTAAATCTTGAGCATCAACAAAAATCACAATAGAGAACAAATGGTTAGAAATATTTCATCATTTTAAAACAAACCATGTTCCATACAATAATGCACTAAAAATTGTGGAATATGTGCTGTCTTTACCAGGAACTAATGCTGCGACTGAATGCGTTTTTTCTACGGTAAATAAAGTGTGGACATCAGAAAAATCACAATTAAGTGTTGAGACTTTGAAAGCCATTTTATGTGTGAAATATAATTTAACAAATTCTTGTGAAAAATTTCATGACCTTTTAAACAACGACAGCAATCTACTTAAAAAAATTCACTCAAATGAGAAATATGCCAAAGAATAAAATAATACTATATATAATGTTTAATGTATTATATTTGTAAATTGTACTTATGTTGAAATTTTAAAAAATATATTACAATACTATTTTTGCATTCTATAAAATTTTTTTTTGCTCCATACAGACCAAATTTTTAATCAAGAACCGCCCCTCCCCCTCAGTCAATGGTGTCCCGCTTTACCAATTTTAAAATCTGGTCACCTTATCCTAAAGATAAGACTGGAAGTGCTCATCTTCTAGGGCAACGAGGGCCACAGGGCTTTCCATCATTGCCCTGATTGCCTGGCTCCCTGGAGGCCCCACTATTTCCCCAGAGACGTGGACCCTGCTGCCACAGCTCGCCCAAGCGGGAAGTGATTGCAGCCTTCACCGCACCAGTGCCACCGTTCCTCAGAGGAAGAGAGAACGAGGTCCAGAGAGAACAAGCCACGTGGTCACAGTAATAGCTTCAGAGACCTGCAGGAACATCTCAAAATGTCCTGAAGCAAACTTTGCAGTGGAGGGAACCAAGGCCCCAACAATGTAAGGGTCTTGCCCACCTTCCCATGTTCAGTGTGCAGCTGGACATCCCTCGTCTTCTCACAAGGAGTTGGTCCAGGGTCCCTCTACGGAGGTCCCTGCAGGACTGAGGCTGCGTGCTGTACAAGGGTCCCATGGGTGAGTTCTTAGCAGCTCTGGGATGCCAGACCCAGACTTTGGCTCCATAGTAAACCAGATAACACATGAAACATGAGAAAGCATCCTGGAAACTCTCAAGTCCAAGGCTCTAGTGAAGGGTAACTGGGTATGATTATCCTTGTTTATTATTATTTTGCTCTCACACACAGCTGTACCAGGGCCACCCTCCTTGGCCAGGGAACCCATATCTCTTCTCTTCTGCCTCCCCCACCCCCAAATGAACAAAAAAAGTAGACTAAGGCTTTTATAAAGTAGGGAGCCCCTCTTAAGAAATAAATACCAACATATCTTAATTTTGCAACCTTTGCAAAAACCCAACGACATGAAGCTTGCAATGGTCCACAGGTGAGAGGCTCTGGAACTGGAGGTTCATCGGCTATCTGGTAAACCCACCGCCGACAATGACTCTTCCACCATCCTCCACCTGAGTGAGCCTGAGGGATGAACGGGCCATTTCTAGAGGTCTCCACCATTCAGTCTAAGTGCCAGCAGTGGGGTTGAGCAGGAATCTAAGCTCATTTCCCAATATGTCACAAGTAGAATAAATTCCGGCTGTCTCACTGGGACCCTCATGGTGTACGTCCACCAGAGCGACGTGTCTTTGAGTCTTTCTAAGACCCGGCACTGAAAGTCTAGGAGTCTGGTCTTCCCAAAACTTTCCCAGCCAGTGGACCCATTATGGATGCCCACTGCCCCTCATCCTTTTGAATAAGCTAGTCCTACTTCTTCTGACCTCTGACACCTGTCCAGGAGCCACTAGAAGTGTGAGAGCTGAGATCAGACATCTGCCCCTTGGGCGGGGTTGTAAGCTCTGAAGCAAGATGAGCCCCACAGTGCCCTCTCTGTCTACAGTTCTAGGCCACCACAGACCCTCATGTCTTCCTTTTGACCCTGCGCTATTCCAGGAAGCCCGAAGCACACAAGCCAGGGCCTTCTCCTCCTTCCCAGAAAGTGTGGGAAAGCCGCCCGTGGTGGACAAGGCCCTGGGTCCCACTTTCCTTGCCTCCATCTGGGTAGCTCAGCGAGATACCACGCATGACCTGACAGACCACACTTGCCAGAAAACCGCTCCCTCAGCACGGAACTAGACCTGCCTGTCACAGTGAAGGTAGGATCTGTCAGGATGGGATCCGAAAGACAGCAGAAACTCGGCCTTGCCTCCACCAAAGACTTACCACCCTACATGGATACTAAAATTCCACCATTAAGGATTCATCCTCCTTGCTAAGCTATTGGCTCCCAGGGTCCTTTTGGGAGGGGTCACCATGGGAATGAGATAGAGCTCAGTGGTGTGTGTGTGTGTGTGTGTGTGGTTGGGGTGCACAAAAGGAGGGTGAGCCAGATGGAAGCAGGACAGGTGGAGGAGACAGGAAAGGACAGGGGACAACATTCAGGACTGACCTCCTTCCCTCTCTTTAGCTAAGGTCATCTCATAGAGGCTTTTGTGAAAGGAAAGTGGGGGGAGAGGTGTTTTCAAAGGGTTCGGGGCAGGAGGGCTGGAGCTTGGGAGATTTTTAAACATCCCAATAAAAAGCCCAAATTTGCTCTGGCAACATCATTTCCCATAAACTACAGTCTGAGTGACAGTTCTTTCTATTTTCCCTAAAGTTTTTTCCAAAAGGATTTTCCAAGTACCAGAAATTTGAATGTGAAAGATAGTCATTGTCTTTCCTAACAAATTCAATTTGGGTTTTCCATTTAAAAAAAAAAAAAGAATAAAAAGGATTCATTTCAGGGGAAAATCATTAGTTTAAGCTAGTAACATTAAATTATAGTAATTCAATAAAATGATGGAAGTGAAGCCAGCAAACCAAGATTCAGTCCCAATTCAGTTCTCCGTGGCGTTGGTATTCTGTAATAAGGAAATGGTTCCTCTCCCCATCTTCTCAAGTGTATGCGAGCACCCCTTTAGGAATAAAAGCCTATGCAGAGGCTTAGTTTCAATTTTCCTACAAAGGACAGACAACGTGACCCAAGGGTGTGCCTGGTGATGAGTATTGTGCTTACATAGACCTGGAGGGGATCTATATGTCCCCACTCTTCATGGACCACTTGGTGGGCCTCTGATGAAAACATAAAGAGGCGGTCCTCCCAGCTACCATGTGGTTTTATGCTCAGGAATGCCCTGAGAATACCAACTGTCACCTCCCACGGGCAAAAAGGAGACAGAGAGACATCAAGGCCACCAAAGGTCACTGAGAAAAACCCAGAAACTGAATCCAACATAAGTCCACCCTGCCCCACCTGGAGCCGATCAATTCCCTGTATAGCGGCCATGGGTGGCAAGGGAGAAGGGCTTTGTCATGCCCCTCCCCCCCCGCCCCCCCACCGCCTCTGTTAACCTGGCTCTGCGGTGTCTAACTTGGTGCTGAGTCTCCAGTCCTCCATTCGCCTCCTTCTTTCAGACAAAAATTCAGCAAGTAGTAAGAGCTTGGCAGGGCCAGCGACCACAAGCAGACATTGGCTTCCAGTGAGAAACTGAAGAAGTCGACTTCCTACTGCCCTCTGATGAATGCATGTCGTGCCCACACAAGCCCCGGATATGCCCTGTCTGCAGAAAAGCCAAGCAAATCCACCACCTGGAATGTTTCCACACTGGAGAGCTTCCCAAGCGTATTCTGCTCCGGCGGGTTGCTAGTCCACCGGAGAAACTGTGAGGAGACCCCACTGATGTGCTCGACTTCCTGAAGTGGATGGACCCCCCAACCCCCTTTAGAAATGCTCTGCGGATTTTAGAAGTTCTAAAAGTGTCCAAAATATAACCAACCAGTCCAGACACTGAGATCCCATTCACTTTGGGAATCATGAGATGCAACGTTGAAACGTCCCCCCACCCCACCCAGCCGCCCCACAAATCCATGGATCCCTTTTTATTTTAAAAAGTTGCAAGTCAGCAAATTAGGAGAAGAAGGGCAGCTTCCCGCGGAATTCCCTGCTCTCCGACCCGGAGCCCATTCCCAGGAGGAGGCCTCTGCGTGCCGGTTCCCTTTACCTGTGTGACTGACCACAATGCGACCTCTCAGAGGACCTCGTTTGGTTATGCTTTTGAGGCGGGCCTGAAACCCGCTTATTATTTTTTGTGGTCTAAGTTTCTGTTCAGAACATCCCAGCCTCCTGACAGACAAACCAAAATTTTTCAGGTTGGGATTAACTCTCCCTCCAACACATCCCCCTTCCTATGTGGACAGACGCATACTTCTGCAGGTAGTAATCAGATGTCACAAATTACGGGCCTGATTTCCATCCAAACGATGCCCAGAACTGGGAGGGGAGAAGCTGCTTTTAATTGCTCTCTCAGCTCTTTGCAGCTGGTCTTAAAGCCAGACCTATTTACATTCCCAAACTCCTTTAGATTTCCATAAGCAAGTTGGGAGGGGGGAAGGAAGAGAACCCAGAACCCCCAAAGCTAGCTGCCTTTCATCCAAGTGCGAACGGAACCCGGAACCGGAGTTCTAGCATGAGAACTATCTTCCTGCCTCCCTCCTGGTAGAACAGTGCTCCCCTCTCTGGGGCCCCCGGCAGCCAGCACAGTCAAGAAAAAAAAGACCTGTTTTTGTTTTTCTGTTGTTATTTATTTTTTAAACCAAACCAAGATTTTGATTTTCAAAAATAAATCTGTAGCCCCTAACTCATTCTCTTACTTCTGAAAGACCCATGACTTGAAGGATTGACTTGAACCATTGACTTTAGAATCACTTATTGGAGTTTGCGTCTCCAATTTTCTCCGGAGGGTTTGGAGAGGGTTGTTTGTCTCCGCTGTTGGAGCGCTGTTTGTCCTGGCTCATTTTCACAGACTCAGACTTCCAATTTACTAAGCCAGGTACAGGACAGCTTGGACAACTGGCTTGCCGAGCATCAGATTTAAGAAAAAAAATAGGCTGAAATGATTTGAGGGAAGCAAGGTATGTGCAAAAATATAAGCCTTTTGTGCACAGAAGGGAATGGACACATACCCCTTGAAAGGTTCATGATGTTCAGAATCAGCCTTTACCAGACTCAAGGAACCCCGACAGCGTCAGACCAGCACTTTTGAGAAATCAGAAATACAAGACCATGTTTTGGTGTATTCATAATCTGCCCTCTCACTATATCAAGCCTAATTTGGTGATCCTGAAAGACTATTTCTCCTTTGTGACTGAGCAATCAGAACACGTTACCTCTGAGTTGTCATCAAACTCCCCACAATTTTTCTGGCACAGATAGAAAACTAAGTAAGGGTGCTTAACATAAATATACAATATTTGATGAAGGTGAAGTGAGGTAAACGGCAGGCAAGAAAGAAAAGGAGTACAAGAAGAGCAAATAAGTCAAAGAAAAGTTCTCGTTTGGATTTAGAGAATGTTACATTTGGAGAAATAACTGAATATTGGAGGAATTTCCAGAAGGTAGTCAATGTTGGCAGGACATCATCCTAAGCAGGAATTCCAAAACCTATGCTTCTACATACATACAGTGCTTGAGAGAAGTGTCTCTCTTTTCTTGAACAAGCAGCCACAGGCAAATACACTCCCACTCCAAGCTCATTAACCATTCCTCTACCATTTGTTCTTGACACAGAACCCAAATTCCACCAAAGCTATCAAAATTACAAATGCCATTCCCTTTGTCCTTACTAAGGAGGAATTACTTCACAAATAAACTCACACATGTGCCAAATGGTACTATTAGGTCAGAAACAATCTGATGTTGTTAAATAAATCTTTACCATTAAGATGGAATACTATGCAGCTATACAAATAGGCTGAGGAGACCATCTGACCCTGATATGGAGTAATTGCTGAGATAGATATAGTCTAAGGTGGAAGGGGACGGGGGGGGGGGGGCGCAGAACAGTTTCCTGGGTAGATTACTTGCTGTGCAAAAGGGGAGGAGACAATATTTTTAAAAGGGAGAGAAATATTCATTCCTTGTTTATGCACAGACACTCTAGAAAGATAGCCAAGAGACAGAGGGACACAGGTAGAAGGAAACTTGTCACTGTACATCTTCTTAAATCTTTTGAATTATATACAAATTGAATATTTTTGCCCAAAAATAAATATGATTTAAAATAAAACCTGACAAAGTATATATTTCACTTGAGCGTTGGGATCGACAACAGTGTGATTCTTTCAAATCATAAACTGAGTTACTTTTGTAGGCATTTTGGTTAATCTATGTTAATACTCTAAATAATTGCCCTCTGTTAGGGCAAAAACACGTAGTCAAACGTGGGGGTGGGGGAGACAGTGTTAATCAGCTTAACAATAACCCACCACCTTCAGACCAACAGTGTGATCCTCAAAGAATGCTTCCCTTTTGAGGCTGAAGGTGGGCTCCCATAATCCTGAAGTTCCCTTGCGTCTAAAAGCCTTCAGGGGCCCCTGCACAGTCCAGAAGGAAGACCCATGGCTCCCGAGAGAATTTTTATCAGTTCACTGGGGGCGGGCTGGCCAAGGAGCCCCTACTGCCTGCTGTGACGCCTAAGCCACAACAGCTGCATAAACTGGCTGTGCCCCAGCCTGACCTATTTCAGAGACAGGTCAGACCAGTGCATGCGGGGATAAGAAAACAACCTTCCTTCTCTCCAGTGGTCGCACTGGCAAGCTGCTCCACGGGAAAAACCGGGACGGGGGTGGGGGGGGAGTGGGGGGAGGTGCTCTCCAGCACCCCAAAGCTTTTACAAGCCTAGCTGCCTTCTTTCACCCTCGCATTGCACCCCAATAACACAGAAGTCCCAAGCTTTTGAAACTGGAGAGCAGGGGAAACTGAAGAGAAAGGTCATTGAAATGTATCTTCCAGCTTAACAAATTGGAAAGGATCCTTAATATTTCCCAAGTCAAATTTTAAAGGAGAGGGATTAAGAAGAATCGTGCACAAAGAAAAAACACACACAATGTCCCACGCGGAGCTATCAGGCCATTTAAGAACGATGAAATAGGTTGGAGCAGGGACGTAATGAGAAATCATACCCCAAACCAATTCCACACAAAGCGGAGGACTGCGCCAGGGTTTCGGGAGTGAGAATGCGGGTATGAAATTTCTTTTCAAAAGGCGACTTGTTTGTCAAGCTCTGAAGGACCGAGAGGGGAAATCTTGTGCAATAAAAACAAAAAAGAGAAGTCTGATTTGGAGGAACTTTTTAAAATCTAGGTTTAATCTAAGGAAGAAAATTAATCATCATAAAACTAAGAGAAAAAGTAATTGATCTACCTCTATTGTCTGACATCTCAGTGAAGTTTTTAGAACTTTATTATTTTTCATATCTATTACATCAATAAGATCTATTACATTAGTTATTTATAAATTTATTTTTTTATTTAGTAAAAGTGAATTTTGCAGGGGCAGAGGTGTGTGTGTGTGTGTGTGTGTGTATGTGTGTGTGTGTGTGTTGGTCTCCACGGTTGCTCCTAAACCCTGGATTAAGCTTCTAGCTGCCCTTGGGCAGAGCCCATCTGCCAGTAGACTGGCTGGTTACTCTCTGCGTGCTCAGAGGTTACTTTTCCCCAAGATTCTGAGTTTTCACAGGATAGGTGTCCTTATTCTCATGCCACCCTGGGAAGCTGATATGATGTACCTCTCCTACAGGTGTCAAAACTGAAGTTCAAGGGTGTCACACCTGAGAAGTATGCTTGGTCTCAATTTTAAAGCAAAATTAGTGATGCAAGAACATACCTCTTTTACCGTGGGTCCTGTGCTCTTATAAGGCAATAAAGACAGGGAGGACTTTGGGGTGTATTTAAGTCAGAGCAGTTAAAAAACACTGGCTTTCTTTAGTGAACTTCTATCAGGAAACTGGCCAAGTGGGGATTCAAAAAGAAGAAACCTGTTGCTTTTCTTATAGTACAATGAATTGGGCCAATTAATTGTCTTTAGTTCAGGTTAATCTCAGTCATGGTGATTTAGAAACACACACACATGCACACACCCTTCGGCCAAAATTTACTTAACCATGATAATATATTCAAATATTAGGAGAATTTTATAATATATGTTTAAAGATAGACTCAATGAGTCTTTAATTATTTAGAAATAAAATGCTGCTCTGGCTGGGTAGCTCAGTTAGTTAAAGCATCACCCTGATACACCAAGTCCAATTCTCTGTCCGAGCACATACAAAAATCAACCAATAAAAGCATAAATAAGCGGAACAACAAATTGATGTTTCTCTTTCCCCTTCTTTCTCTAAAAATCAATATATAAAATTTTTTTAAATAAATAAAAAGTATTTTAAATTTAAGATAGACTTTATAAAGGAACAAGGGAGAGATTAATACTCCCATCCAATGCCCAAGTGCCTGCTGACTGGCTGAGTCATGCTTTATACCAGGGTTTACAAAAAATAAGAAGGACAGATGGCTGTACTTTTAACATATCTGTATACCTATAAAGATTACAAACCTACAAATAGAGGCTTTCTGTTAAAAAATGCCAGTTTGTATGTCGCCATGTAACTATTTACTACAAAAGTACACAAAAACTAAACCAATTCCATGTTGCTATGAATTGCACAGCAATGAACTGTCCTTGCTTAACAAGTCTACCCTAACTTAATCACTGTTTCCATCAAAAGACATAAGGCCAAGTACATTCAAATCTGCAGTTGTTTCCAGAAACATGACTTCTCTGAGCCTATAAAAATTTTGAAAATTTACGTTTAAGCTTCCATAAAGCTAAACTATTTGAAGTTTCAATATGCCCCTGGAATTTTTTAATGCTGAAAATCAGTGCTATTTCCTCTCCCTTAATCCTATATTGATCAGCCAAGAAGAGTCTGTGATCCTTGTCACAAAGTATTTTGATCAGCTACTGTAAAATGGAATCCATGGGAATTAGACCCCGGATGAGTACAGAATTGGCTCCTTGAATTAAGAGTTAATATTAATATACTACTGTACTATAGATGCACTAAATCTGGCCAAATAAAAGTACATGAGAATTGAGAAATCACTGAATGGGTTAAGGAGACAAATACACAGCTAGTTTGTCACTGCCTGTCATGAGTTCTGATTTGTTGTACTGAGAAAGATTCATTTTCCAATCACTGCACGAAGAAGAACATAAACACTCAGACTACTTTGATCAAGTTGCTTCATCCCCAAAAGAAGAGGTTCTTTGTGGTTGTTGTCATTTGCTTAATATCCTGCAGCAAAAAGCTAAACGCCACACACTGCTGGATGGATATAATGTGCAATGTCAAACTCTCAAGATTTTCCTTTCTAGGAGAAATGTACATTGAATCCAATTCTAAGATTTACACCATTGCCCTATATTAAGATACAATTTCTTTTTTAAAAAGAAGTGGCCATTTTCATAGCAGAAATTATCTGTTCATCTTTTCTTGGTATTTTAGTTTTTATTAGAAAGGAAGAAAAATAAAAACATTGAAGGTAAGAATTCATAAAACCAATATGACTCAAGTGTTTTCAACAAATACTTCTCATGGTTTTCTTTCCCCAGTAACAGTGGCAAAGTTTCTAACTCATCTCTTTTAAATAGATGTTTTATCATGTTAATGGACATTCTGGTAACAGGGCATGTTCCAATTACAAACTGGAAGTGATATATTTTCTGTTCATTTAGGAGCATGATCCCAACACAGATAACTTGAGTAGAAGCTTTCTTAATGGGGAGATGTCCAAATTCCAGTGAAAGGTCAGTGCTGCTGGAGCTCAGTGTTTGACCCCACACTGCGTGGTAGAGCTGAAGGCTGAGCCGTGCGTTCTCTCTACCAGAGACTGGCATGAACAGGGCAAGAAAATCTCTGGTGTGCCTCTTCCAACAGAAGGGCGATTCTGAAATTCTCTTTCACTTTCTCTGATCACAGTTCCTCAGCGAAGGCAGCCAGTTCTTTTTTATTTTCTTAACAATAAAATCAATTTTCTATTTTTTTTCATTTTTATTGAGATATAATTGACATAAGTTGGATCTTATGTCAATAATTCTGCCTTGGGACTGAGATCAGGCCCAACTTGTAGCTCAGTTCTGCTGTCCTTCCTGGTAATATATGAACATATAGTGATTTCTCCAACTGTGTGCATATATAAAATATACACATACATGTGGAATATTCAACAAAGAACTTTCTAATGCTGCATCTGCACCCAGGAGAAGGTAACCATAACAGATCTGAGCTGACTCACACTTGCAGCTTAACCAATTTCAGGCAGTCGCTCTATTCTTCAATGATGGGGACTGTATCAAAGAATATCTGAGCCTAAGTAGTAGATCATCCATTAATTGGGAGATAATAATAGAAAATATTAGAAAGTATCCACTAATGATTCTCACTTTGTATGGCAAGATACATATTGTTCAAGAGTGAGTAAAAGAAGTAGGCAATAAAATGAAATTAAAATGAAGTCTGATGCATAATTATTTATACCTAAATTAGCGTAACTGGAGGATGGGACTCTGGAAGTCCCACATACAGGCAGATCCATGATGCACAGTTAGATGAATATCCAAAGCCCCAATCTGGCATAAATGTCATAAGTGATTCATTAAAATTTGCAAATTAAGCACAGAGATGGTATTTCCGAAAAAGCCCCTGCAGGAATTTTAGCTCTCATAACAAAAAGAAAAGCCTATGCAAATATATTGAATTCTTCAACAACAGAAAAAAGGTCCAATCATCTAATAATCAACAGCAAAAAAATAATTATAAAATCACTCAGGGAAATATTTTCCCTAGCATTCAACAGCAGTACTGAGTATGATAAGACACTGTATTGTTACCTCAACACCTGATGAGTCTAGAAAGTGCAATTCATAGGACCAGTAAATGTGTATTTTGTGCGACCGGATATAGTTTGCTGCCAGCATAATTCATGGTGACTGACTTGTAAATAAACTCTATTGATGCACAAACGATACACACAAACACATATCGATTTCATTATAGGGAGTTTTAAAATATACATGAGATTTATCTAACATCTATGAAGGCAAAAATCATGGAAACACATGTAGAGAAATGTAGTCACTATAACTCTCAGTTTCCTGTGTATTTAATTATTCCCTGCCTAGCTTCATATAAAAAGTCTGACGTCTTTTCTTTACACCAACACAACTAGGAAGGCAACTCCAGTGGAATTGCCACATTTAGAAATTTATCACATGCAGATAGTAACTTCCAGGCCTCCCATCACCTCCCCCAAATGAAAAGTTATTTGATGATCAAGTCGCCATCGTAGCCTAAGTTTTAAACAAAAAATCACGGTAGGATAATTTAAAACACCCCATGAATCTCTTCTCTACAAACCCACGACATGTAACTGGTTTCGGTTCGTATTTCTGAAAGAGAATTTGGTCAATCCTTCTTAGAGGTTTCAGAGGAAAAGGAGGATTTTCCAAGACAGATAAGTTGCAATGATCCCGCTTTGATCTCAGTGGTTAAGAATCTCTCACAATAGAAGATGGCCAGCCAGGGGCCGCCATCCCTGCCTTTTAATGCGTAACAATGGTATCAACAAACAGCTACTTAATCAATATTTGGCCAGAGCTGCTGAAAACTTCCCTTTCAGATTTTAATTCCTAGTTGTAAAACAACCCCAAAGCAACCAGAGAGATAAGGCATTAAAGTGACTGCTTAATTACCTTTTAGTGTCTAGTTAGTTCTGTATCTACATTCTTAATGGTTCTCTAATCTTTTATTCACCCGCATAAAGAAGTTACCTGCTGTAGAAAGCCAACAAACAGAACTTTCGCTGTCCTGGCCCAGGTCAATTTCTTTCTTTCTCTCTCTCTCTCTCTCTCTCTCTGCCTCATACACACACACAAAAACACACACACACACAAACACACACACACACCTTGTGTGTCTGTTGATGTTGCAGTTTTTTCTTTTCACTGGTTATTTCCTTTGTGTACAACTGAAACATTTGTTTCAGTTCAAGGCTAAGAGGCTAAGAAGGATTTTGGTTTTGTCCTCAAACCATCTATATTCGTGGATGATGAAACTGGCTTCCGTGGCAGCGCTCCTATCCACCTGATTGATTCCGCACATTGAGCTCCGCTGAATCCCCGCGCGCTTGCGGGTTCCGCCTCACCGCCCCGGCGGGTTTACTGCGCAGCCCTGGGGACTCCTAAATCACCCTTCAGTAATTATTACGCACTTGAAACCCCCGCGTCCCCGTTCCGGTGCTCTCAACAATCAAATCAAGTCCCCAGATAAACATACGATTTCAAGCATTAATGAGAAAATCGACATGTTTTCAATAATGCCAGAAAGTAAACAGACAGCCATCAACCCGACAAAACAGACAAGCGAGTAAGAAAAACGGACGTCCGAACTCATGCTGCTACTTGTTCACCCGTTTCAACGGGAGAATCGCTACCGCTACGCTCTTGAAAAGGGCGCAGCGTGGTGTGTTCTAAATTAATTCAAGTTCTAATATTTCCTATACGTTTTAAAATGTATTGTTGAGTGCAAGGACTCCGGAAAATATGAAATTTGCTCTGAAGACTTAGACGACGTTGGGGTCAAATTGGTGCTTCTGCCAAATAGACTGGGGGAGGGGGCTGTCCACTTGAACAAAGGTTCCGATGCCACAAAACTAAGATTCTACACCCCACGATTTTATTCTGTGGGAAAATTCTTCCGCCATCCCCGCGCCTCGCGCCAAAATGCCCTTCCCTGCTAATTTGGAGGAAAGAAGCGGCCTTCCGTTCCCCCTGATTTTAGTGGCGCTGCTCTTTCCATGATTCCATTGGAAATGAAACACTTGAAGGACTTTTCAAAACTTTTCTGCGTTTTTAATTGCTTTATCTTATGCCTCACTAGAAAACTAACACAGCGATCTCCTTCATTTTAGAAGAGCTCAAGTTTACAAACAGAAAGGGCGGGGACTCGAGCAAAACTTTTGTCACTTTGACTTTCTCAAATCAAAACACACACACACACACACACAGCAGTACTGTTTTTCATAAATGTCAAAAAGGAAGGACGAGATGTGAAAGGAGTATAAGCCTCAAACCGACCTATGCTTGGGGTCTCTTAGCTCAACCTTTGAAATTGCTGCAAACCTCCCATGCTCACTGGTGAGCTTAGATTGGGGAAAGTCCTGTGAAAGTGTATCTCCAGACCCAATCAAAACATCACTTTGGCGATCTGGCCTCTCTCGCCCTGCAACCCCGAGCGCCACTCCAAAGCCGCTACAACAAGTCAGTAATTGTAACGTTGCATCTAAATATTTAAGCGACAGTCTTGCAGTCGCGTGTCCATTTACAGCCCTCATCTGTCCTCTAATTCCATTACGGCACAGAGCAAAAATGTTTCCCAAAACTCACAAACAGGAAAAGCGTCACCCTGTTGGAGGAGGAGTGAAAGGAGGAGGGAGAGGAGGAGGAGGAGGAGAAAAAGGAGAAGAAGGAGGCGGAGGAGGAGATGAAGGAGCAGTTTCTATTGATTAGTCACTGCTTTTGTGTTAAGGGCTTTCTTTAAAATAAGAAAAAAAATGGGGGGAGGTTGCAGAAATTTCACTAATGTGAGCCTCAGGCAAGAGAGAGGGGGAAAAAAGGAGGAGAAGGGAGGGCGGGAGGGCTGTGTCTAGATGAAAGTGAGAAGGACATAAAGGAGGCAATTGAGTCGGCTGCAGCCCGGCGAGCTAAGCTGCGAGCCGGCCGGAGTGCAGGGGAGGGGCGGCTCGGCGCTTTGGCGCAGGGCGCAGTAGTGGGGGGCGGCCCATTGTGGCGGCGCCTGCGGCCCCACTCGGCCGCGCTGGGGGAGGAACAGAGGCGCCCATTGAGTGGCCGGAGCGCGGCAGTACCCACAGCTCCTGATGCCGCAATTGGGGTTTGGCTCCCCGGGCTGCTCCCGCTCGGATCTCCGTGTCGGCTAGGGACAGGGACCGGAGAGGGGGTGTTTCCTGTCCGCCCAAGCCTCCCCTTTCCACCCGCAAAGAAGCTGGAAGGATGGACCCAGCGAATGCGCACGGGTCTGAGCGCACCCGGTCCGCACGCGGCGCTGCTCTTGGATTGCGCGAGGGACAAGCGGAACAAGTTGGGGAGGTATAAGGGGCATCTAGGAGAAAGAGCAAGACCCTGGAAAGAACGACAGCTGTTCTGACCTCTTTCACGGTACCTCTCCCCTATGTCCTAGCGTCGGACAGCGTCAAGATGGCCCCTAGAAAGCCAGTAGCAGTAGCACCCTCCGGGCTCACAAGGAAGCTGGAAACTCCAAAGAGCGCACCGCCCTCGTCAGGACTCCCACAACCCCCCCCCCTCCTTCCCGCCAGTTTTCTGCTCCTCCGCCAGGGCGCTTAGAACCCTTTATCAACACTCATTCTCTTTTACAAGTGGGGTTTCTAAACTTCCCTTCAAACCACATTTACTGTTTTTTCTCTGGGCTTCTCTAGCCCTCCGGGGTTCACCTGGAAAGGGAGCTAGAGGCAGTGGAGAGACAGACGCTGCATCAGCCTGACAACCCCAAATTAAATTAGGCTTCAGCCTCCTAGGTGTGTGCGTGTATGTTTTCCACCGTACAGCTCCCGCTGGGGAGAATACTCTGATTTTTTAAAATGGCAGCAATTGCCCTTGAATGGCAGCCGTTCCAGTTAGACGGCCCAAAAGACTAAAAACATTTTGTAGGTGAAATGGCCACTTTTTCCACGCTGGAGAGTCCATAAAACTTCCTGGCGCAGCAGCTATTGGAGCTCATTGAATAATTCATCCCTCATTGCAAGCCCATAATGTCTCTTCGCGGCCCTTTGTGGAGCTGTTTTCTCTTCCTTTCTCCTTGAATTATAAAAAGGTTGCCTTCCTTTGTTCACATCAAGCTGCTGCGAGCCGGAGCTTTGTCTGAGCAGAGCTAAAGTGTGAGTTTCAATGGACTCTCCAGGCTTTGTCTCCCAAGTTCATCTCCAAGTGTAGATTGTGTAGAGAAGGCCTTCTTTGTAAAAGCTGGAAAAGTTGTACAAATGTTTGACCAGCTCATTTGGGGCGTTTTGTCTCCTGGGCCTCGGTTGCCTGTGCTAAGATTGAGCCCTGCCTCTGCCGCGCCGGCGCCTCGGGCAACAAGTAGCAAAGCTGGGCCTCTCCCCACCCCCACCACCCTTCTCGAGCCGCTGGGACCCTCTGAGCTCCCGGCTCCATTGCCCAAAGGGTCCCGCTGGGTTTGTGCTGGCTAGTTCCTTGCTTCCCTCCCTCCCCAGCACCTCCATGCTGTATCTAGGCATGGAAGAAGCCACGGTGTCTTCTCAGAGACCAGGAAAGGAACGGAACCCCGCTAAAAGGAGGGGCTTAGGCTGAGATCATGTGAGACCCCTTGCTTTAAAAGGAGGGAAGCAACCTGCCACGGTTTCCGGTGTTTTCTCTTGATTGCCTCCCTGTACTCAGAGCATCTAGGCTTTTGTTTGTCCCCCAAAACAGCCCTTTAGGTTTGTAACATCTAAATCTGTGTCCTTTAGAGGTGGAGTACAGGTTTTGCATTGGTTTGTAACAGCTCAGCAGTCTGCCCAGGGTTTGGGCAAGGAAGGTTTAAAAAAAGGGGGACCATCCACAGTCCTACTGGCTGAGGGCCACGGACCCAGCTGGTCCCAGTGTGTGACTGCTCCAAGGTCACCTGAAGAGTCGCTTGACCTTCTAGGGTAACTCAAAACTCAGCCCTTCAAATTCCAAGTGCCAAATAAGGGAATGCCAGGGGGGACAGGCACTGAGGGCCTGCGGATCCTTTGCAGATTTGAAGAGCTGCAACCATTCCCAAGGCCAGACTGCTGAAGCGCAAATCTGCTCAGCCTCCTCTCTGCACAGCCACCCTCCCTTGTTCAACTGGAAGGGGTTAACTTTCTTTCGGGGGAGGGGTGCCTTTAGACTCTAAAGATGACTCACAGCATGTGAAAGGGGAGCAGGCGTCACTTACGGGGTTTGGAGGGAGAAATTTCCTCTTGATGCTGATAGGTTGAAGGCAACAAGGAGCAGGTGGTCTGCACCCTCCCGCGAAGAGGGGACCAGCACTGCGGACCCAGAGCCCAGATACCCTCGGTTTGTAACCCAGCGCTGAGACTAATTTTACTTCCCAGACACACACAAATCCAACTCTGCCGCATTTGAAAACAAATGTAGAACAAAGAAAAAGCAGCCCACCTACACCTACCTACACATGTATAAAGGAGCCGACGTGGGGCAGCTCTGAGGACTCACTGCCCATCCAAGTTTTTAAAGTCTCTCTCTGTCTCTGTCTCTCTCTCCCCATTCCTTCCTCCGGGCTTTTCCAGAGGGTGCAAGCTACCTTCAGCCTGGAGAGGGTCACAGACTAGTCCACCACACCCCTCCTTGGCAACCGCTGGGAGAAGCCGAGTCCCCGAGCCTGAAGGCAAGACAGTGGCCCCGAGCCTACACGCAGTTCAAAGTTTTAGACTCCCTGGGGCTGGAGGAGATGCTAGAGAAAGATTTACAAACAAAGTAAAACAGAACAGGGAAGATTTTTGGATTGCAAGTGCGTCTCTCCCTTGAAGGCTCTTCCTCAGATGCAGTAGGTAGGAGTGGAGGAGACCTTTACAGGAGCCGGGCTGGGCCGACCTCCGGTCCCCAGCGCTAGAGCGCCAATGCCCGCCCCGGCGCGGGCCCTCAGCGCGCTGCCGCTCACCTCGCTCGCTCAGGATGCCGTCGATGCTGTGTTTCGCCTTCTTCTCGCTCTCCTCTGCCTCCTTCCTCTCCAGGTCGACCTCCTCCTCTTCGCCTTTCCCGAATTTACTCCTCAAGATGCGGCTGATGGAACTCACTGGGGGAAGAGGAGGGGAGCGCAAACGACTGAGAAGTGTAGGCCTGAGCAGGTGGGAGCCCCCCCATCCCCAGTCCGCGTCCTGGAGTTGCTGCCCGAAACAGCCCGCTTCTGCCTCCTCCGCTTCCTGGGGCCTCCTCCGCCTCCTACTATCCCCTCAGCCGCCCATTCAAACTCCCATCGACCCCATTATCAGCATCTAGAAAAAGGGAGGCTGGAGCCTGGGACGCTCGCACCTACAAGTGAGGCCTGGGATCCGCGGTCTCAGTCCCTCTCCCAGCAGGAAGCATTTCCCTTCTCGACTCTATAGACTAGGCTTTAGGTCCCCTATCTAAGAGAATTCTCCCGCCAGCCCACCCCGCACCGCCCCCACCATCACCGCCACCACCTGAAGGCACTGGGCGGGCCCCGCGGTTCGCGTTCCGGGAGGAAGGACCTCCGCGGACCCTTCCCCTGCAATTCAACTTTTTTTTTTTTTTGAGTCTATAAAGGGTTTCAATTTCAACTGCAGAACCGTTTCCTACAGTAAAAATGAAAAGAAAATGCGCTCTCCCCCCATTTATTTTTTCCAGATTTCAGAGTGGTAAACAAATCCATGCTCTGAAATATCTCGTTCTTGCAGGGGGGAAAATGAAGTTTCCTTTTAATTAAAAACAAATTCTCCCGCTCGCCCTCGCGCTGGGCCTGCGCTCGCCCCTCTTCTCCCTCCTCCACCCCACGGCTGCCGCGGGGCGCAGGGTGGTCCCTGGGACCCCTCGGGGACACTGCAGGGGGTTTCAGGGCCTCCCCTCCTCAACGGACGCGGCAAAGCCTCGGCGGGCCGGCCCCATCACCCTTCGGTTGCGGTTACTAAAACATTTGTTTCTCTTTAAAAGGGAACATAAATATTAATAAACGCTTGGCCTCCGCCTCTCGTTTCCTGCTCTGTTTCCTCGACAAAAGTCCTCTTTGGGGAGACCTCCGAATCGGTCTCAACCCCAAGACAAACAGTTCATCCTTCCCTCTAAAGCTCCTGGTTTGTGAATATTTTAGGGCCCTGGGAGGAGCAGCCTCCTGATAGCCCAGATCAATCATTATAGCTTAAATGCCAGCCCGGGAAATAGCGAGTGAAGGCCGTGCTTAAGGAAAACGTGAATGGACCTGGTACCTGAAGGCACAGTGTTTCGATCACAGACCGCGTCCTTGAGTAATTTGTCTCGAATTTCCCAGCTGAACATGCCAGGGTTCTCTCTCTTGTATTCCTCAATTTTCTTCTCCACGTCAGGTGTTGTCACCTGCTTTAAGAGAACAGGCAGGCAGGTGTTGGTACCCAATCTTCTGGGCCACACATGATGGCCCCAACGCTTCCAAGCCAAGCAGGATGCTCATTCCAGCACCCCCTGGGAACGGCCCCTTTTTTATAAAAAGGATCCTAACTCTGTATGGCAGTTTTCTTTTAGGTGTGGCCAGAAAGACAGACATCCTCTCCCAGAAAAACCCGGTGACCCCCTTCTCCCCAGATAAGCTCGGACAATCAAGGTAAATGAAAAGGAGGGGGTGCACTTTCTGATCCTTACACAAAAATGAAACTAAAAGGAGAGAAATGCTTGAAAAACAAGCAAAGAAATAAAGTGGGAGCTGCAATTTTTGCCTCCCTAAAGAAGCACAAGCTTTCAGTTAAGTGAGAAGCAAAATGAAATGCAAAAGGTGAGCATCTAGGTTTTCAAAGATTAGTTAGCGTGAATATTAAATAGGGATAATTTGAGAAACTGCCTCTTAATTTTTTCCAATTAAAAGAATTTGCAAAGATTCTTAGAGAGATTGCCAAGGGCATTGAGGAGGGAGGAGGTGAAGAAGACGTTTGGGAGTCTTAAGTATTAAAACTCTCCTTTTGCTTTTCTCCTGTGGCCACCAGAAAATTATACTGAACTTTCCTCAGACCCAGAAGGAAAGGCAGACCCCATGTGACCCCCTCCCACTCAGCCCTAGCCAGTAGGACTCTCTGTTTTTTCTTTTTGAAAAGGTACCAAAAATCATTTGAAGATAGCACCAAACTGCTTTCAAAAAGCCAAGTCATTGGCTCGTCACAAATAAAGCAAATCACCCAGCTTTTGACTGCTTGAAGACAATTTGGACTGAAAGGGAGTAGAGAATGGCATTTGGGAGAGAAACTGTTTAAAAAAATAAAATAAAAAGTAGAAATGGCTCCTTGGATTAGTTTTGGCAAGGGCAGTGCAGTAGGTGGGAGCCAGGGAGATGAAACCAGCAACAGGTGGACAAGACGCACACAGGTCCATGTTCGCCTATTAAAATAATGTGTTGCGGAATTACAGGATTCAGGGCATTAAAATAACAAAAACAAATGCTCTATCCTCTTTACAAGAGGACTGGAGTTTTCCCTTAGCGTTTATCAAGGAACCTGGGCTAAGGCAGCAACTGAGTCCCCCCCAAAACCCAGCGCGCACGCACACACACACACACACACACACACACACACACCTCCCCAAGCTTGAAAAAGAACTCCTTGGAGAGTCCCACGTGGCAGTCCTTGTCCCCAACTTGCTCTTCCCTCACCCGGAGACAGCAGGCCCAGAAGCTTCTGGAGCCGGCGCGCTTGCTCACCTTGGGCTTACTGCCGCCAATGGCCCCGGGACGGATGGAGCCCGTCTCCTGATACCTGCACAGGATCTTAGAGACACAGCCATGGGACACGCGCAACTGGCGGGAGATGACACAGGGCCGGATACCGTGGTGGGCCATCTCCACGATCTTGTGGCGGATATGGTTAGGCAGCGGCCTGCCGTTGATAAACACACCGCCGAGCTGGTTGACACGGCCCTGGCCGAGGGGGGTGGACACTGGGGGCAGAAGGTAAAAAGAGAGGCACAGGGAAAGTCACTTCAGGGGTATAGAGAGCCAATCCGAATGCTCCAGCCTCAGCCCTGTAAAGACTCACACACAGCTCCCAGCCCCAGCCACCTTTTCGATCACATTTGTCCTAGTGTTAAGCCATTCAGGGCCACATGATCTTGTGTGAAGGGATCAACCGGGACAAAGTAACTTGTTCCAGAGAAACTGTCTTCCCTTTCGGCCTAGGAAGGGTGGCAATTCTGGGGATCCCAGGCGACCCTGCAGCAGACACAAATGTATCTTGCTCAAGGAACAACCTCCTGGCCAACAGAAGTTCATTCAGGTTCCGGCCTTCTGGAACTCCGCTCACACCAAACCTTGCCCAACTAGGGATACTCCCTTTCTAAGGGACCTGGAGGACCTGCCAGTCTTTGGGATTTCGGACCAAGAGTGCAGCAGCCAAGAATCAAAGAGGGTCCTGAAAGAAGGCCTCAGGAGGCAGCGCATGTCACCTGTTACTCTCGGGACCAAGAGCCAGCTAGACCTGTTCGCAGGCCCCCTTGCCTGGTTATTACATTCTACTCTGGACCGAGGGCGACAGGCTAGAGCCACTGGACCTGCAGTTCCGCTGTGGCACCCCAACCTCTCAAACTGTCAGAAAGGCCCGGACTTGCAAAACTTCTTAGGTCCGGGAGATCGCCAGAACCTTCAAGCTGGCAGAACGTCAGTTTCCCAAACGGGTTATGGAAACTTCAAGATGCCGCTTGAGAAGAATGAAACTGGAAATAATTAATTAATACTAAAAGTCCCGAGCCGTGATGTCGCACGGCCTGGCCACCACAACTTTGCTGGGGCAAGAAAATTTTTCCAGAACTTAGCAAAGACGGGGAAAGCCAGGACAATTTTGAGAAGTCTTCGGTGCACAAAACTGGGGAGAAGTTGCTTTGTGGTGCTCAGAAGCCGGTTCATCTTTCCCCACCATGGTTTTTCCAAAACAACAGGGCAAAGTGGTTCCGACGGGCGCAGGCCTGGCCACCGAGCTATGCAAGGGCTTGCAGAGAGAAACGCGCTCGGTTTAGAGAGAAAATCGGGTGCAGATCTCGCCCCAACAGTTCCCTCCCGGGGTGGGGGTGCCCAGAAAGTGTATCCGGGCGCGCCAAATGAGCCTACGGAAACACGGGGTAAGGAAGAACAGCCCAGGCCCAGCCCCAGGCTCTGGACGCGGCTAAGGCCCTCTCTTACCTTCCAGCGGGAACCCGCTGCGCGGATAGTTCTGCCCCGGGCCCGGTCGCATCATCCTGGGCACAGCTCCGGCCAGCGTGGTCATCCTTGGGGCAGCTTCGCTTGGAAATTATATCCAGGTGAAGGCGAGCGCGGCACTGGCGACCCTCGGGAACTCCCCTGAGCGTAGAGAGCCCCTCCCCAAAAAGGCTGGAGAGAGAGGGAGGGCCGCGGGGAGGGAAACTGCTGGCTTCTAGTCCAGAGAGAGGCTAAGATGGAACCAGGCTGGCAGGGCCCTGAGTCCAGGATCTCGAGCCCGGGGCGAAAAAGTTTGGTGGGAGTCCGGGGGCGCTGGGGAGGGGGTTTCAGAGCGCCGCGAGGAGCCAGGGAAGGGGGGTGGGGCCGGGAGCGCGGCCGGTCGGAGTCTCCTCCTGTTGTGACACCGAGTGCGGGATCCCGGCTCTGGAGCATTTATTAGTTCTTTCACCCAAAGCTTGGTCAGGAGCCCTGAGCTGCGATTGGCCGACGGGGAGACCGTCCCGGGTGGCGGAGACACGCGCTGATTGGGCGACAGCCGCCACTTTCTCTTCCCATCCCCGGAGGTGCCGAGGCCTCGGCCGGCCCCTGAGGGACTCGCGCTGAGCTCCTTCCCCAGGAGACAAGGATAGAGCCGTAGAGACTGAGAGAGGCAGCACTAGGGAGATGACAGCTGCTGAAAGTGGACAGAAGCCCCTGTCTCTCTGTCACTCTGTGTTTCTCTCCTTGACTGCCTATTTCTCTCTTTGTCTCTCTCCGTACTCTGTGTGTCTTTCGTCTTTCTCTGTCTCTGACTCTATTCCCCTCTGGGTGTCTGTGCCTATGTTTTTCTACTTGTGGCTCTCTCTCTCTCTCTCTCTCACACACACACACACACATTTTTCTTGGCTTACTGCCGCCGAAGGGGGCGCAATTCAATAAAAAGCCATTGGGAGCCCCCCAATATGTGCAGCCTTCCTTCCTCGGAGAAGTACCCCTTGGCCTAAGCTTGTCAAGGGGGTCGTCTTCGTGGAGCTCTTTCCAGGAGGAGTTCAGGCTGTGCTGATCAGCTCTTTTGTCTTCTCAGTCTGGGGCAGGGGTACTGTGAAGCTTTAGCAGATGTGGGGAGACCCCAGGACAGATAGTCGAGGGCTGGGGATGGGAGGGGAAGAAAACTATGTCTTCTTCTTGATTGAAAAACCCTCTCTGGGAAGTCCCAGCTCTAAACCTCGATGTATATAGATCTTAATGCGCCGGCAGAGATGCGTCTATATGCTAAAGTTTTGCCCGGCTCCAGCGTTTGTTCTCAGGAATTTATTATGGTATTCAGACTAAACTGCTGGAAAAATAAAAGGAGCAAAGTCTTGGCTAGGAGCTGGAGTGTCCCCAGCAGGATATGACGCCAGGAGTGTTGTAAAGACTGTCTGTCCTTAGAGAAGGTACCATTGTGCATAGCCTTTTATTTATAACTTGGTAAGTGCCAGCGAACTCGCCTCCTTTACACCCCCCGAGTGCCAGCCCCGCGCCCTGCACTGCGCTTTATTCGCTCCAATCTATTCAGGAACTGTCACTCCGGGACCGCGAGGTATTCAGGGCCTTAATCAATCAAAAGGATGAGAATCGGGCAGGTTTTCTCTTTGAAATAAAGAAAACAATGACTTCTGGGCTTCAAGTTCCCCCTTTTCCTTTTACAATTTTTACATTTTTCCTGCAGTGGAGTTCTCCACTCCTCTCTCTCTCTCTCCTCCCTTCCCCCAATTCCTTTGACAGTTTTGTCGTGAACTCCGGCTCCCAACTACAATTCCCAACCCCCTAATTAAGGCAAACTCAGAAGACAAGATTGGGGGTGTGGGGAGCGAAGTCTGCTGTTCAACGGTCTGCCAGTTGTCCCTTTAAAAATTCATGCACAGGTGGAGAAGCAGGCCGCTCTGGTCTGGGTCCAAAGTCCAAAGGCTTGGTTGACCTAGGAGTAGCCAAGACAGGCCTCTGGAGACATTCGGAAACTTCTGGACATCCCCTCATCCACCCAAAGCGGATAGTGCCCATATGCAATCTTAGTACAAAGAAGACAGCTGCTTAGAATGGAGCCCTGTTTAACCTGATTTTATATAAAATAATGCCATTCGTCAAGGGGAGACTTTCTTTTTTGTACACAGGGAGCCACCAAAGTTTGTGTTCTTGTGTCTTAAGCCTCTTTTCAGGGGAGCTGGACTTTTTCCAAATTTTCTGTCTCCAGAAGGTTGAGTGAAGCACACAGCGCTTTCCTAGGTCAGAAGTAATTGTTGGGGAAAGGAGGTAAAGAAAGTATATTTCAAGAGGGCAAAAAAGAACTTCAAGTTGCGGCTAGAAGGAACCCAGGGCGGCGGTGAGCGGGTAAAAACCGTCCAGGGCTGAGTCTCACTGGTTTTTCCAGCCAGCCGCTGGTTTGCGAGCCCTTAAGGCGCTGTCCTGGCTCTGTCCCGCACAGCGTTCTCTCTGCGGAGAGCCGGCCGATCCGGGAAGGGACGCGCTGGCTGCAGACTCCTTCTCCCCGGTTGCCGGTCCTCGCCGAAGCCGCAGAGCCCGGCGGACTTTTGAATGGAGGTACTGACGGTGGAACCGAATCTCGAGTGCGGATCTCGGATATGCGCATCCGTAAATCGACCACCACTTCCTATAAAAATGTGCGAATAGAGGCCACGAGGGTGGGTGGGGGTTGGGGACCAGCAGCTCCGGGTCCCGCCTCCCCAACCTCTTTCCTGCCCCGAGCGTTCTGAGGTTTGTAGCAGCCAGAGTGTTAGCTCGGCCCTTTTCCACCCTGTAGCGACCAGAGGACTCTGGAGACAAAGCAGCTGGGCCAGTACGGTTGCCAAGCCACTTCCAAAATTCCCGGGAGTCCTATTTCCCTGAGGTTGGTGTCCTTGAAGTCCGACTTGGAAAGGCAAGGGCAGTGATGCTGGCTGAGGCTCCCCGGCCTCTGACGTCCATTCGCAGCCCCAGCAGACAAGGCCCAGAGCTAGCCGTGTTCTGCCTCGCGCAACAGGTCGCGGGAGGGCGGGCTGGTTCCGGATTTCCCAAAGTGGTTTCAGAGAACGCATCCCTGGTTCTACACTCGTCACTCCTTATCTCTGAAGCTTGCGCCTCCCTTACGTCTTTCCAAAGTCTCTCCGGAAGCCAAAGGCACCCTGACCTCAACTCCTGAAGCAGGAAGGGGTTCTCCACCCAGACCCTTCCCCTGTCGAGGGCCAGAGCGTCACAGGGTCCCCGTGCCGAATCTGGCAGCGATACAGAAGCTAACTGGCAAAGGAGTGACCCGGTAGTTGGGCTTGGAGGCGAGCGCGTGTCCCTGCAGCCCTGGACCCCGGTTTGGGAGGCGGCATTTCTCCATGCAGAGAAATTACCCAGAAAGCAGCTGAAAGAGTTTCTACCACAGTTCTGTGAAAGAACCGTGCTGTCCACCCCGCTATCTTTGCACCCTGAAAAATAAAACTGAAGTTTTGAAAACAAAAGTAGGATCATTTTATTTTAAAAAGGGAACATAACTTGCCACTGTCTCCTCTGCCCGCGGTTTCAGAGGCACTGTGCGTGAAGCCGACAGCAGCTGTCTCTCTGTACAAGCTTGGTGGATCACGCCGCCTTTGCCTGAAGGTTCTCCTGCCCTGCGGGTTTCTAGCACAGATCTACAGTCCAATTGTGAGGGAGTGGCGTCAGCTTGGGCCCTATGACACCCTTCACCGTAGCCTCCACAATTGTGGGACCCAGGCACAAGCATTTCATAGCCCATGGACTTCTCCCGCCTCTAAGAGGTGACATCATTTGTAGCCAGACACAGGCCTTCCTTAGGGGAAGTTATGATTTACGTAAAATAATGTCCCTGACTTTGTAGGGGGTGGCATCTACCACCCAGGTCTTCCCCGCACCCCCGACACAGACACACACCGTCCCCCACGTCTGGAGATCTGGGCTCGGACTGGCAGGGTCCGCCTGGTCGCCCACCAGATTGCAAGCATCACTCTCAAGAATTAGTGTGGAGTTTGAGCAAAGACCAGGAAACCCTCAGTCCGCAGCAAGTTTTGCCAGGAGGAAACCAAAGTGCCAGGTCCTTGACCATGCGCTTTTGGGCTGGCTGCGACGGTACTATATCCGTGAATGCTGCGGGCAAATCCGCGGCACGTCGCAGCCGGAAGCTACGACCGTCACCGGGCCCCCCGCAGTGACTTGTTAAATGCTTTGGCGCCGCCGGTCTTTCCCAGTGGAAAATGGTCGGGATGGGATCGGATTTAGGAACTGGATGCGGATGGGAGGCCAGCAGTAGCGGTTCTGCCCTGCGGGACCCCTGCCCCTGGGGGAGTGTGTTCTCAATAAACACTCGGTTTGTGGGAAGAAAAGAGGACGAAGGAAAAAGAGAACAGAGAAAAGGAGAGAGGGAAAGAAGAGAGATGGAAAAGAAAATTTGTTGAAGGGCAGGGAGGGAGGAAGAGAATGGATGTCAGGACAACTTGTCGCCTTCAGAAGTTCACTTTGTTCTGCAGAAATTATTTTTATGCAAATGAGGAAGACAAAGTGCCAGGATCTGAATATTGGGGGGGGGCTCATTAAAAAATTAGAATAAGTCCTCTTTAATCTTCGGAAAACATTCTGACCCACTTGGTAAGACTCCGCGAGGGATATTCGGTAACTGCTCTGCTGGCGTGTGAATGCGGTGTAAACCTGCGTGCTGTTTGTGGGCGTGGGGGTGGCTAAGGAGTAGAGGGGTCTTGGAGCAGAAGAATTGGCTGGTATGGTGGGGGGAGCCTGGGCCTTGGGGAAGAAAGCAATCAGAGCGGAGGCAGGAGCTCGCCTGGGGCGGAGACGTGCGTTGGAACGCTCGGGGACAGCGGTGGGGTCTGTTGGTCTCCTTGACGTCTGGAGCAAAACGGAAGACAAATGACAAGTCCAGGAACTTCTTCCTCAGGATTCGGATCCTGCTCTTGTACACAAAGTCCCCCGCCTGACTGTGGGTTTCCCTCCCGAGGCCCCTGGAGTGCGGGGGACCGGGGCGTGGGGGGAGAGGTTTGAACAGGGTGGGTCCGGTGTCTTTCTGACTCCACGCTTTCTAGTGCCGGAGACAGCGACACGAGCCGCCGCCGATTCTCCGCCCGTATTCATTCAACTTCGCGGGAAATTTCTCTGCCTAGTGGATTTCAGGGAGGGCTGGGAGGCCGCTGACGTAAGGAGCAAAAAAAGAGAGACCTGGGAGAAGAAGGTTCAAACCCAGGGCCTCTACGGAGCCTGGACGGAAATCACAGTGGGGTCCCGGGAACCTAAGGCGGCAGTGCATTGTAAGAACCCAGGACCAACGGTCCTCAAGTTTTAAAATGTGCTCCAGGGCCGGAGACAGCGCAGCTACACCAGCCAAGTAAACGCAACAGGTGGAGGGAAGTGAAGGAGGCTGGGTCTTTACGAGTCCATCCAGCCACAGCAGGGAGGAGCGCGTGGGGGGACAGGAGGCGGATATAAGGACGAGTGCTGCGCACTCCCAGCCTCCGGACCACCCCCACCTGTTGGGTCGCCCCTAGGAGATCATAGGGCACGGACAAGAAGATGCAGGGACCATCTGCCTTGGGACTTGGCCTCTCCTGACTCCACCCACCACCCTTTTAAAGAGGAAGAAGTGTGGGGTTACGGGAGAGAAGAAGGAAAGAGACAAAGTAAAACAAACAAACAAACAAACAAAAAAACCCAGAATGCTTCCGCTCTTCCAAGCTCTAGAGTTGAATTACATTAAGTTCCTTTCCAGATCTTAAACTTTCTTTCGATTTCCCTTCTCCCAGGAAAACGCCCATTTCCCTTTTAAATAAAGTTTGTTGGGTTTTTTTTCTGGAGATGAAACTTTCAAGTACCCTTGAGGTTGATTTACAAGTTCGGAGATGGGAGTGCTCTCAGAGGAAAATCTAAACAGATTAACACTGACCATCTCCAACGCCCAAAGCGTGGGGAAGCCGGCCAGCCGAGGTGTCTGCGTTGGTGGGAGCATCGACCCACCCAAGAGCAGACTCAGCGCTAACCGGCTGCGTGTGTCCTCTCAGAAAGCTGTCCCAGGTCGCTTCCGTGGCCCTGCATGCAGGTCACCCAGTGGGCTGTGCTTCTCCCCCCCCCCCCAAAAAAAAACTCAGCGGGAGGCATCCCGGCCGCCAGACCCCCCAACGCCCAACCCGGGGCCGAGAGTTAGGACAAGTAGCCCCCAGAGGAATGAGCTTCAGAGAGCCTTTTTTCTTCTTCTCATTTCTAAACGAAATCGAATACTATCTGGCTACAAAAGTATATGTCACCATCCGGGAGTCTAAAAGATTAACATTTGGATATGTAGGAAATGTAATCTGCATGGCTAATTGATTCCCAGCGTATCAGTTTAAAGGATAAAGATCGATATCTACATGATGGATTTCGTATTAATAAGGGCATAAATAAAGGCCGAAAAGTCGTTACTGAGAGCTTTGAAGCTGCTTCCCGGCTTCTGGGCCCTCCAAGCGGCCACTGGGCCTCCCCTCTATCTGCCCCCCTGCTGGGTGGGAAGCACTTGCTTTTTCCCCACGGGGTGGAGGGGAGGTCTTCGGCTTAAGCGAGAGTGTTTGCTGCGGCGACGCTCAACAGAGGCGGCACTTTATTACCTGGACTGCAGCAGGTGGACAGGGAGGCGGGAGAGAGGGTGGTATTTTAGCAAAACGCGCTACTCCTATCATTAGAGACACAGACACAGAAGATCCATACAAGGGCGTACGCAGCCATGCACCTTCCCACTTATTCACACAGGATCAGACCCCCCCCGAACTCCGTACACAGACATGCCTAGCCACACAGATGCACCATCATCCGCCCACAGACACATTCACACGCAGGGCAGAGGCTCTGCTCCCTGAGAACACAGACAGGAGCCGTGGCCCCGCTCAGGGATGGGTGGTCTGGGCTCCTGGAGCTCCCCGGGGGGGGGGGGATACGGGGTAGGTGGGAAGGCGCAGCGGGAGGAGTGCGGTGTGGGTGGGACGGAGGGAGCAAGTCCTTCAGGTCCCTCAGCATCCTTTGAGGGGAGAGAGGTCCGCCCGATCTAGGGCCACTGCAGACGGAGACAGGGTGCGGGCGAGTCTCAGAGAGCAGGTCTCAGGCACATCGAGGCGAGGGGACAAAATGGGGGACACTTCCATCCAGAACAAGGACGCTTCGGCCCAGCGGTGGCCCATTAGTCCTTAGTCCCAGCGGCTGCCTCCACCGCGAAGTCCACACCGCCGAGGAAATTTTCCAAATGCAAATAAAACACACTTCGCGCCCTTCTCTCCGTTCATTAAGAGGGGCGTTTAGACAAAACGGGCGTTGTTTTTATTAATACGCTGTCCTGATTGAGCGGTTCGCACGCATCACACCAAAAGCGAAAGTACTGGGACATAACCCTTTCCCCGGAGCGAGCGGAAAGGAGAACAGAAGTTGGCGTCTCCCTCTGACGCCCATCTTTCTGGGATCGGGTTACCGTCGCTGCCGGAGGAGACAAGGTTCTCGTGGCCCCGCCAGAAGGCAGTGCCCCGGCCCAGAGCCTGTTGAGTGACTGCCCGAGGGCTCCCAGAGCCCCGACCCGCCGAGAGATGTGTCCCACCGACGTGCATACCCCATTGGGGCACTCGTCACTTGTACACAGATGGAAACTCACTCACAGACTCTTACGTACACACCCCGTGGCTCGTTGCCTCCGCCCTCCATCCTGCTCCCCTCCCATCCCCCCCTCTCCTTACCAGCCCCACTTACAACCCCAGCCTTCTCCTTCTTCCGAAGCCCCAAGGAGGAGCCAAACAAAAATGGATTCTGCAGAACCCGAACCAGTTCTGAGCAGCGAGACGGAGGGTGGGAGGAAGAGACACTGTTTGTCCCTGGGGCGAGGCGACAGGGATTGTGTGGGGGGCAACAGAAAGTGGGGGATAAGGCTTTTTAGGAGCAGATCCCACAGCCAGCTCCCCCCGGGCGCTGAGGGATGGAGAGGCATGCGCCTCGTGTAGGTGGGGTGGAAGTGCGAGGAGAGGCGGCTCCAGGTCTTTGCACAAAAACTCTCAAAAGCTTGAAGCCCCCAGGTCTCATCAGGTTCTTTCTGGGCAGCACTCCGACGAGGGCAGGGACCCTGAGCTCCCTCTGGAGAGTGCCTGCAGCCGGTGCCTTGGGCCACCAGTCCAGTTCAGCCAGGTGGGTCTCTGAGCCTGTGCCCCTGTCACCCCAACCCAACTAACTCCATCCTATCAGCTCCTGTCTTCTTTGCACCTTGTACCCAGACCGTCGGGAGTGAGATTCTGCCACTCGAACGTCCTGGAGAGCTTCTGCCCAATTTTAAAAAGGGGGTATGGAGGTGCAGCTCAGGGCACAAACTTAACCAGGCAATGTCGGAACTGTGCATACAAGCTCTGTTTGTGGGCTCTCGCACTGGACAGCAGGAATCTGATCTCGAGGAACACTACTCGGAGTCGCCTCTCTTGGTCTTGCTGCTTAATTATAAATGTTCCGTGGAGCCTGGCGTCTGAGATCCGGCCCTCAGTCCATTCTGAGCTTGCAACCTTGGGCGCACCCCAGTAACGTACTCTCCCACTCAGTCATTCATTACCACCTCCGAAATTCCTCATTCCTCAGGCTCCTTGCTCACTCTTCAACTCTAGGGCCTGCACCCGCAAACCCGGCCTTCAAAACCTTCTGCGGGGACAGTTCTGAATATCTTATTATACCCACACCTCCCTCACTGGATGGTCTGATGGGCATCTCTTGCGATGGATGGCCCCAGAGCAGATCACGTGACCTTTTGTTTATTCCATACGTGCTTACTGAGCTTCTTACTACCCCGTGCTGCTCTAAGTACTGGGGTAACACTAGTGATTGAGACAAACCAAAGTTTTCCTCCTGGCAGAACTGATGTTCCAGAAAATAACCTAAAAGAGCATAAATGCAAACGGTCAGAAGACTGGTTGTGGGATGAGGCTCAGCTCTGAAAATGCTATAAGGACTTGGGGGGAGGAAAAATAGGGAAGAGGCCGCGATGGAATGCTGGGGTGTTGTGGTGGATGGCAAGTGGCAAAAAGCCTTTGTAAATTCAAGGCTTAGCAAAAGGCTAAATTCTCCCCCACCCCACCACCACCACCTCCATACTGGCTATAAAGCTGAGTATTTGCACTCATCCCATAGCCCCACTTCATTTGCTTGCTTAAGTTGCTAGAAGCAATTTACATGCCCTTCCTCTCACCCTTTATTCAGATGTTGGTTGATTTCACTTATGCATGGTGGGGGGATTCCTGTTTATGCCTTAAGAGAGTTCCTGTTCTTGCCTCAGCTGTGTGACTTTGTATCAAAGACTTCCTTATTTGCATATGGCTATATAATAAAGCAAACTGGGGGCTATGGGGCTATAAGATATTGCCATCAGCATTGAAGAGGCCTCCCAATCCCATCCTCTTTTCTCGGTGACTCTATTTTCTTAATTCTGCACCATTCTCCCTTAAGACCCAGAATTTCTAGCCGTGCTGGTCTGCAGCAGGGTGGTATTGCTATTTCAGCCCAGGAAGTCTGGGCAGGCTCAACCTGAGCATTTGGTGACAGAAAGACAAGGGAGGGAATGAAAGAACTCTATTATTCAACAACACGTTAGTAAGCAACTACTGAACCTGGGCAGCCAACCCTGCACGTGAACTACGTCTAGAAAGGGGTCTTAGGGATTGATATCCCTTAGACCAGGGGTCCCCAAACTTTTTACACAGGGGGCCAGTTCACTGTCCCCTCAGACCGTTGGAGGGCTACCACATACAGTACTCCATACACTGACCACCAATGAAAGAGGTGCCCCTTCCGGAAGTGGGGGGGTCGGATAAATGGCCTCAGGTGGCCACAATTTGGCCCGCAGGTCGTAGTTTGGGGACCTCTGCCTTAGACTTCCCCCCCATCTTCTTTCTGAAGACACTTCCTGGGTGCTGTGGAGGGAATGGTGGGCAGAGGCTTCCTGGAGGCCATCCTTCTCTCTGCCTCCAGGAGTAAAGCAGATGTCACTGTTAAACGTCAGGGGATTGGGACATCCCCATCTCCTCCCCCTCTGTGGTTGTGACTCAAAAATCCAGTGAGAGCTTGGGCACCTTTTTTTCAGCTTCCATTACCTGCAAATTGTAGTTTATAGAAAATGAGGACTCATCTTCTTGGTGTCAAGCATCTCACTCCCCTTACCTGGACCTGTCATTCCCATTCGCCAGAGATGGAAGTTCCTTTCAAGCTAAGTGGGGACAGGGTTGGTGTCCCTCCCAGATGATTTCTGGCAGCTGCCACCACCTGAAGGAAGAGGGGAGGAAGGATTTTCACAGAGGAGCCTGAGATCTTAGAGATGCAGTCATTCTTCCCTAGCTGGTGGTCTTGTGAGATAAATGGAAAGGAGATCAGCTGGGCCACCCAGAAGAGAACTGGATAGACAGTCCTGCACTGGGGTCTTGAAAAAAAGTCATGGCTTCCTTAGAAGGGTAAGCAGGAGTGGTTCAGCCAAAGGGCGTGGTTCTCACTTTTCACAAAATGGACTGATACCGCACAGCTTTACAAGACTTGGAAGCTACTTAGCAGGGGAGAAAAGACAGAAACGGTGCAGCTGCAGCAGAGGTGAGCAGATTCACATGGAAAGGGATTCTCCACTGCATCTCCAGACCCAACTTCTCTATCTCCAAGGCAGGTTGGTGAGGTTCTCAGAAAGCCCAGGCTGCCCTGTCACAAGGGGTCATCAGAGTCACCTCTGTAATAGAAATGATCATCTCTGGTCCCTTAGAACAAGGTCACATTTCCAATGGCGGGAGATGGGTTTCTGCTACTTTTCTGATTGGTGAGGAAGCCCCAATTTCAGAAGAGCAAACAGTGCAGTTTCACTGAAGAAGGGTGGCCCAGGAGGATGGGAGCCAGGCCCTGGGGCATCCAGGAACAAAGTGGCAGGTCACCTTGGGAAGGAGAAATCAAAGAAACCTCCTGAGCCCAAAGAGAAGGAAGTATCATTAGAATGGAAGGCCTTAAAAAGAGAAGGAAGAGGAAAGGAAAAGAAAAAGGGAAGAAAAACTCCTGGAAAGAGAGAGGATTGCTCCAAAACTGAAAAAAAAAAAAAATTATAAAAGGAAGAAGGAGAAGGAGGAAAACCAGTGGCCAAATACTGAAGAAACACTACAGCTAAGCTATTTTAGATAAAATGAATCTTAATGGATGTTAGTCAAGGTAGATTCGTATAAGACAATGATGAATGACTGCTCTGACTTGAAGGATACATTTACAATGAAAGAAGTAATCTGAATCCCCGTTTCATTGTTCCAGAATATGTGGGTATGAAGAAGATTCTTGTATAATGGGGTGGCGGTGTAGCAGGATTGAAGGGTTTGGGAGCAAGAAAAGGACATTAGAAAGGAAAATACAGCAGTATGTCACATTCACAATTACTTGGTTGTGACTTAAGAATATTTCTATTTTGTTTGTACCCAAGATTTTCAAATTCATTTCTGTTAAAGAAAAATAGAGGTTGGACTTTACCAATTTATACATTACAGAAGTGTAGGGTGATGAGAGAACTGACGGATATAAATAAACTCAACACATGGAGCAAACCTTTTCAAAGTGCCATTTATGTCCTGGCTGAGAGTAGTTGGTTAACGTGTTGTCCCAATATGCCAAGGTTGTAGGTTCAATCCTCTGTCAGGGCTCATATAAGAATCAATCAATGAATGCATGAATAAGTGGAACAACAAGTCAATGTTTCTCTCTCTGTCCCTTCTTAAATAAATTAATGCAAATTAAGAAAAAATAAAATACCAGTTATGGAAGTGCCAGAATGGAGGGATCAGGAAAAGAGTTGCCCGTCCTCCACCTATCACTTGACTGCTAAGCCACCCCCCCTACCACCTGTTTCAGCCTCCCTCCCAGGAACCAGACCCTGTCCAGGACACTTCCAGCGTCCTGGGGTAGGCAGCATGAGAACTCAGAGGCCTGGTGCTCCTTGGATCAACTGCTTGGGTCCTCCATCTTGAATAAGCTATCTTGGTAGAATTGGGGAAATTGGTTAGGTAGTGACAACAGTACTTAATGACACTGGCATATTACCATTATATAACTGTATAATAGCAATATAACATGTAATCACATTATATTACTATTACTGTACTTCATGGTTACTATATTACTACAATATTATATTACTATTATGTAATGTGTCACATAATGTGATATACTATATAATGTTAACAGTAATTGCATGTATTTATTGAGTACTTTGTAGGTGCTGACATTGGTCTCAGAACTTTACAAAGATTAATTCACTTCTTAAAACAGCCATATTGTATCTAGTTAATAAGAGGCTAAGGGAGCACAGGGATGTTAATTAACTTGTCCTAGTCACAGGAAGGGGCAGAGCTAGGATTTAAACCTGGAAAAACGTTATGTGGCCAATCGGGTTTGATTTGAAAATCCTGATAAGGATTTCTAATACCCTAATAAGGCCCCAAAGGAATGAGATCTGGGACTTCACTAAATGCTTCACTTCTCACTGTTGATCTTGTTCTGGTTGTAAATAAATTTCAACAAAAGTTACTTTTAATGTTTCTGGAATCTGTCTTATCTCTATTGAGAAGAACTTGGAAATTTACTCCACCATTTAAAACACATCTACTGATAAAATCCCACTTTAAAGTTTTTGCTTATTTCAAAGAATTCTGATTCCCAGGGAGAATTTATTAACCTGTTTCTGTGCCAAGAAGAACCTGAGACACGTTAGCACCAGGCATCTGCCTCTTACTTGGGCCGAACACGTGGAGCAGAGCAGGCTGATGACTATGCAGAGAGAAGCCGACTCTTCCTGCCTGCCTGCGAACCGCCTCTACAGCGTTAGGAGCGTGTTCCTTAGGGGCTGCCCGAGGTCCTCCCAGCAGGGCCACAAACCGCGCACCACCACAGCCCTGCGGTGGTGGAAGGTCTGGCGTAGGATCCAGGCGCGGCTCCCGCGGGGAAACTGCGCGAGGATTTACAAACGGAAGTCCCAAGACTTCTAAAGGGTTTCCAAACCCTGGTCTTTTGCGTTCACGTCGAGCTGCCCCGCCCTCCAGCAGTGGCCGGGGTGGTCATCTTTTGCATCTTTGAAAGAGGGTGGGGGAAACCAACACACTGGGCTGGGAGCGGGTTTACAGAGTCCCTCCGAGCTAACGTTTGCGGAGAACCCGGCGGGGCTACCGCACAAAGAAAACGAGGTGAACCCACGCGTCTCTGAGCCCAGCGCAGACTGCGGCAGCCACCCACTCCGCGTCTCTTTTCTTCTCCATGTACGTTACTTGGGGCTTCTCTGCTACTTTTCCGAATAGATGCGAACGCGGAGCTTTTAGGGCTGGCACTGGCGGGCCCCCTGGGCATCTAGGATGGCAAATACCCCATCGAATCATAATAACGCACCCTTTAGACCCAGAAGAAGGGAGGGAGGCGTCGCCACACTCGGAGAGTTGGGGCTGGAGACTATATTCCACGCAAACACAAAACAAACTGTGCGGACGCGGGAGATGTTGAGTGCCTGGGTCTCATCCCTACCCCGCGCGACTTGTAGGTTTGTGCCAGCGTCCTCACACCTTTGATTTCTCCCGGGCCCGAGCCTGCCCTCGCAGATACCAGGGGATATGACAGGGACGGGCTCCAATCCTCGGCCCAGCCGCTGTGAAGACCAGCTTGTCACCTCGGGAGGCCTCAGAGGCCTTGGGTCCTGTGGGACACAGTCCAGCTCCAGTATGCGGGACTCTACCCGGCGGTCCTGGGAGTCGCGATGGCTGCCTCGGGTGGTCCTCGAGGAGTGAGCAGGGTCAGCAATCACCGCAAACGTCCCACGCGACTCCACCTTTCTGCTGGCTTGGAGCCACCGCCAGCGCCCGCATCCAAACAGAGAAATCGAGGCAATACTCCTCAATCCTCCAACGACCGTGGGCGGCTGGGTCTGGCGCAAATCCATCCGCACCTCGATCAAGAGCCAGGGGAGTTAATTTGCACGCTGAATGGTTAGTCTGAAGAGTCTTTGAAAATAATTTAATAACTCTCCAAGTGTGTATTTTAAGACACGACGCTTTGCGCGCTGGATCTGCTTGCTGGTCCGCACCTGTTGGGGACCAGCAGATTCCCTGTCAGCTGTCACTGGTGGTGATGACACTCACAGCTGTCACTGCCGAGGTTTTGTTCATTTAACCCTGAGACTTTCTTCGTTATCCATATAATCCTCCCTCAAATCCCCACATTGTCACTGAATTTTGACGACTCATGGAACTGGGAAAGCACTCGCCTAATTTTGAGGCGCTAGAGGAGCCCACAAAAAAAGCCTGTAAAGCGGAGAGGAGCAGCGACCACCCTGCCGCCCACGTTAGGAAAGATCACAGCACTCCAAAAGGTAGGCAGATATTTAACCTTTCTAGAAATATAAAGTCAACAGGAGTGTGTGTGTGTGTGTGTGAGCGCGCGCGCGCGCTCACACACACACACACACACACACACACATGCTTTCAGAGAGAGAATTATGTCAGAGAACCGATCAGATCAACGAATTAATTATCCAAATTATGACCACTTCCTAAACTCAAGTACTGGTCGAGGATCTCTCAGTTTCTAAGAGACCTGGCTGCGTTTAGTTCATTAAAGTGATATTATGGAGAGCGTCGCTTTCCAATAAATGCTCTGCGAAATATAATGACTTTCAAATCTTGCTGCGAGGTAGAATCACCTAGGGAGCCTTTTAAAAATAGCGAGGCGCTCCCCCCATTACCCTCACCCCCACGGGTCAACCCCAGACCAATTAAACATGTGTCTCTGGGGCCTGAAGGGTGCTTCCACATTTTTAAAAACCTCTCCAGGTTATCCTACCCTGCGGCCAGGATCAATCACCTCCGCTCAGACTCATCAGGAAATAAGTAAGAAATGGGCTCAAAGGACAAATCGTTTTCCTTGCAGAGCTTGGTCTCAAATTTTCTTCCCAAGCAATAACTGTCTATTTCTTATTTGGAATTAATCATTCCTCAAAACTAAAACTAAAGTAATTGCTCCCTACCTGTCATGTTTGACTACAAAATATTTTTAAACGCACACACAGTAGAATAGAAATGCAAAGTTCCCCTTTCTATGTGATGGAGACTACTAGTTGCCATAGTGGTTAGAGATAGCTGAGCCTACCGTGTATTGCCATGGTTCTTGAAATACTAGCTGTTGAAATAAAAGTGCCCTGTCCTTGTAATGATTAGACACTTTCTCTTCTGTTTATTTTGTGATGTGCTTTTGTAATAGTAAAATATAAAAAGAACTTCGTTGCATATTTTCTCTACCCATTTCCCCCCACTTCAATACTCCCCCATTTTCATCCCAAGGAGACTCAATACTTCTAAACCAAAGATAATCCAATTTCACATGCAAAGACAGCATTTTTTTTTCTAAAGGGAGTATGCATATTCTTCCTGAGCTCCTAAAAATATTCTTGCAAGTTGGACATTTAATACTTTTACTTCCCGAAATGTACCTTATAAATTTATCATGGAAGCAAATTTGTTTCTCTTTGGCATATTTTAGTTTTGCACATGAGAACAGAAGCCTTAAGTTTTTGATGGATAGAAACAATGTTAATGGTGTATATTAGGAAGCTTTTTAAGATGGACAATCAAACGAAATCAAGCAGAAGATAGATGAAATCTCTCTCACATTTTTCTCATTTGTATAATTTTAAACTGAAACCTGGCTGCAGTCACTTCTAACACTCTTTTCAGAAATAGTTACTGTAGCAAATATCAGATAATCATCAATTTTACACTCTAACATATGCAATAAAAAACATATTATTTCAAAGGAAGAAATGTAAATGCATACTTATCAGGGGTTGCCCATAACATAAATTTAAATTTATTTTTTTATTTTATTCATTTTAGAGGAGACACAGAATGAGAGAGAGAGAGAGAGAGAGAGAAAGGGGGAGGAGCTGGAAGCATCAACTCCCATATGTGACTTGACCGAACCAGTGCAGGGTTTTGAACTGGCGACCTCAGTGTTCCCAAGTCGACACTTTATCCACTGCGCCACAACAGGTCAGGCTCCATAACATAAATTTAGTCATCTTTGTATTATAGCAGAAATGTTAAATATAAATATTAGCTAATGGTAAACAAATGATTAATGAGGATATGAGTTGGATCATAGAATAATGAGAGATTACTCAGTTATTGAGATTGTAAATTTAGCAAGTCTATAAAGGATAATTTATTTCAAATGGCAAAAGCTGAAGAATTAATAATATGGGAAGTAACCAATAATGTGAAATTTAATAGATCTTGTTCTCAATATGTGGGAAATTTCACTGCAATGTAAGCTTGTTCTAACTATGCAGGTGCTGCTAATTTTGGAGAAGTTGGTGTTGACATCCCCATATAGGCAGGAAGCCCAAAGAAGTCATATCTTGAATCTCACGATGCATAAAATGTTGGAGAATGGAACCCAAGTGTCCTTCAGTCTCTCCAGTGGCTCCTGACACTGCAAATAAGGCAGTAGGAATTTCACCACAATACTATTGACTTTTCTCACTATTTTTTTACCTTTTATAAATCCTCATGAAGTAACGAAAGCAACAAGTCACCCAGGGTCTCAAGAGTTATGGAGTGGCAGCATGAGTGAGGGGAGCCAAGTTGCTCAACAGTCGGTGGAGAATTTCCCAATCAGCCAACTCAACTGAATATTTATGGACCATTTACTATGTGCTGAGAACTAGCTAAGGCATTGTGAATAGAGTGGGTGAGCAGACAAGGTCCCTTCCCTGTTTTTACATTTTGGTTGCAGGAGATTGATATAAAAAATGTAACAAATAAATAAGACCACTGAAGATAGTAATAAGTGTTAGGAAGAAAATAGAACTTTAATAGATAGTCATTTGGGATAGAATGGTCAAGGGAAACCTCTCTGGAGCGGTGATATTAGACACTCAGAGACCTGAAGGAAACAAGGGCATGGATCCACATAAGGCTTTAATTTCCAAAGCATTTCACTCATATACTTTTTGTGTGTAGAAATCCTTACATGAACCTCAAAAGGTAAGCAGAACTATTATGTTCTGTGCCCATTTCACAAATAGGAGCTTAAGGCTAAATGATGTGTCAGGGTCTTTCCAAGAAATGGGAGCATCAGTATTCAGATTCACATCTTCTGGATGCAGTTACTGGCCTTTAAACTCCCAAGCCCAATGCTCTTTCTGGGTATGGACACTGTTCACCAATCACATTGCATTCAGAGGCCAAGTATTTAATTAATCCATCACCCACCAGATGTTTTTTCACTTGAAACTTAAATTCTATGGAAGCATGATGATAACTCTAACCTGCAGTCCCAGAATCTAGGCAGAAACTGGGCCATGGGGACCAGGACTTCTTGAGCCGGTGTGCCGGCTGAGCAGGTCTGACTTTTTGCAGTGACTTTACTGGTCATTCACGTTCATGAGCCAGAGATGTGTCCAGGATTGAAGCAACCTCTTCCAGGAAGATGAGAATTTTCATGGGCAGGGAAAGAAGTACCTCAGTGCCAGCAGGAACCCTCCAGACAACTCTGATCACTTCAACAATTACTTCTAAACACCTGCTTAAGGCACTTATGTGCCAGGACTTTCCATATGATGTAGGCAGAAATGATTAAATCAACACCTGCACAACAGAGGGACATCAGAATATCAGGAAACCATTAGAAACCAGAAAAATGCTTTTCATCACCCCATCTCACCACTTGATTCCTGAAAAGCCAGAAATGGGCAATAAAACAAGGTCAGCCAAGAAAAAGAATTTCTCCATGTGTAGGCACTGGGCTATTTATTGTATCTGTTTGATTTCAAAGTATTCTAACTCAAATTTCTCATTACAAGAAATTTACATGTGCAACCCATGAAAGAAGTAAAGTGTAAGCTTGCATTGTGACTGAGATTATTTAAACCCACCTTTCTCATTTATGAAGATTAATTTAGTCTATGTCATTAGGGGATCTTCCTCTGTGGGACATAAACTCTATAAGAAGCAAGCTGGTCCCCAAGTAACTTTAGAGAGACTTGCAGGTTGCCAAATTAAGGGAACAAAATAACAAATGTGTATACACACATGTATACATGGTTACATCCACAAAGCCAAGTTTTGTTGCTAGTGTATACATGCACACATACACACACACACAGACATAGACATGTGAAGATGCACTTGTACAACTAAACAGCTGTGATTGCAAATAGAATCTCAGCGTTGGGCATCAACAAAGAATAAAAGGTATAAATGAGTATAGAAGCAACACAAGTTAATTGCTGGAGGTAAATTAAATAATAAATTAAAACCAATCTCTGAAATGTAATTCTTAGTATTAGGAACAAGAAAAGTTCAGAGACTGAGAACAAAATCTGACAACAGAGTTTAGTGGATGTTAGACTAGCAAAAGGAAAAGCCACTTTCCCTCCAGAACACAACGGATCTTACCGGGCCTTCAGAAGTCCAGTGAAAATCGAGAAATTGTTGCATAAAATGCCCACACTAGCAATGTACATTTCAATGTGTGAGTTAGTTCTCTATCAGCTTATTCAGAATGTGAAATTAGGCTTTGGGTGGGATGGAGGGTTGTATATTTCAGGAAGAGAAGGACCACACAAAGAACTTGGAGCAATTTCTTATAAATTTCATGAGAATAGTTCTTTTTCTATAAATGCTTCTTGTTTTAATTAAGACAGACATAAAACACAACTTATTACAATTCCTAAATCACAGCCATATCATTTATCAGTGGCCAGTAAATTGCTTTTCTCTATGATAGATACAAATGCTCCATTCAATTTCAGATACTAGAATAGTGTCAGGATACCATGCAGACGGCTTGCATAAATACACGAGGAGTAACAGCATACCCTCAGCAGCTTCTGTGATGTTTATGTATGAAAACTTTGTCTTATTCCAAATTTCAAAAGATGGAATAAAGAATGTTTTCATATAAAATGTTGGGCTTTTTATTTCTTGGAAAGGCATTGAATACACCTGCAACACGCATTGCAATCCATCTTTTTAGTTACAAAATCAGATAGGTATGTATTTTTCATTTAATGTGACTGGATGTGAACATTTCAGTGGTTTTTAATATCAAACAGCTAAATTCAAAATAATATTTTATGTTAAGTGTAATATATATTTGTCATCAAAGGAAGAATGACTTGTCAGTTTAATCTTTGGGAACCATTTTCTACTATCAGATAGCTGAAAATCATTAGTTTCACGGCACAGCATCTTGAATCAGTTACCAACACACCCTTATATCCTGCTAATTTCGAAATGAATCTGGACTGTAGGTATGGAAGAAACGTTACTATTTATCAAACATCTTTTCCGGAAATTTTAAAGCACAAAACTTCCAGATTTATATATTCTTAAATAAATTATTTTAAAAAATGAAATTAAGAAAAGGGGCGAAGGGAGCCTGTAGTTTATCCGCGTGAATAGCTTTCAATACCTTCCAGGTGGGGGCACCAGTAAGTCAGTTTTGAGAGGAGATGGGAGAACAGAATCTCGAAGCTCCCTGAGGCCAGTTACTTCCCGGTAGTGCCGTGAATACAACAACCACAAGCTGCCCGGAGCCCAGTGTCCAGGACTTTGGGGCTCTTGCAGCGCGGGGGGGAGCAAGATCCAACTCTTGGTGAGCCCAGCCACAACCGCTCCGCTACTGCAGACTGTACTCCCAGTGCGCACGCGCGCTGCGCACCTGCTGGATCGCGCAGTTGCCGGAGGTTGGTGCGCTCAGCCGCCAGGCTCCAGCCCACGCGGTGCCCTTGGGGAAGTGGACACCCCCCTCAGCGCTCCAGTTCACTCACTTTTCAGGACCGCCAGAAAGGAGGGAAACCTTTCTCTTTCCTTTAACATCTCATTCTTCTGCTGGACAATTCAAGTGCATTCATAACTGCTGCAGCCGTGCGCGCGCGCGCGCACCTGCAACCTAGAGAAACACTAAAGTCACGGTAGCCAGAAAAGCAGCGTTCAGGCGGGGCGACAGGGATCCCACTTTTCTTTCCACCTGTTTTCGCAATCCTTGGACGCTTGGAGGAACGGCTGAACATTGCAGAGGATGAGGGTGGTGCGTGATGCGGTGGTTGATCTTGCAGAGTCGGGGAGATGGACTTCCCACCAGCATCCCCGACTCCTCCATTTCCCTCTCTAGCCCAGCTCGGAGGCGGCGGGGCGAGGAGGGGGTGAGCGTCCGGGGGCTACAAGGAGAGGGCAGAGAAGCTCGAGCGCACGGAGCCAGAGGTCCCCTCCTTCCCGGGCTTGCAGAATTGAAAGTGCGTGCGGGCGGGAGAGCAGGCGTTTGATTTGACTATGTGTCTCTCCTGCGCGCACCGCCCGCCGCCGCCCGCGCCCTCTGGCCGCCGCCGCCACCAGCCGAGCCCGCGGGCGCGCCCTCGGGTCTGTACTTGAGCCAGCAGATGAGCCAAGTGACGACAACCGAGAAGAGTGCCAGAATGCTCGCCACCGACAGGCAGATGGGTCCCACGGGAGAGGGCGACCCTGCAGCCGGGGCCGCGCCAGGGGGCGCCCCGCCGCTGGGGGGTCCCGCGCTGCCGCTGCCGTAGTGGTTGACGAAGATGAGTCCGGTGAAGAGCAGCACCACCATGGAGAGGAAGGAGAAAACCACGCACACGCAGCCGGCGGTGAGGGCGGCGCGCTTGCAGTTCTGGCAGCTCTCGTAGGCGCCCGGGGCGCGCAGGCCCGCGCGGGCGCGTGGCCCGCGGGCCGCGTCTTCCCTGGGCCGCGGCGGGGCTGGAGCGGGCAGCGGGGTCACATTTGGCGTTGGGCCGCAAGCGGGCAACGGCGGGAGGCGGTCCTGGGGCAGCGGATCGTGCGCGGCTCGCAGGGCCAGCGGGAAGGCCTCAGCGAGCTTGGTGTTGTTGGGCAGGTCGTGCACGCGGCTGTCGGGCAGCGGCGTGCGGTGGCGGCACACGGGGCACGCGATGGCGCCGGGCGGGCTGTGCCAGGGCGGCGGGCGCAGCGGGCGCTCAGGCGCGGCGGTGGAGGCGGCGGCCGCGGCGGCCGCGCGGAGCTGCAGCTGGCTCAGGCACTCCAGGCAGAAGGTGTGCAGGCACGCCAGCAGCTTGGGCGCGCGCCGGTCCGCGTCGAAGTAGTTGTAGCAGATTTTGCACTCGTACTCCTCGAACGGAGGGAGACTGGGGACCGTCACCACTGTGTTCGGACCTCTGGAGTCTCCATTGTCCCGGACTCCTGCCGCAGTGCTCCCCGCTCCTATGGAGCTCCCGGGACTGCCGGCTGGGCTCCGCTCGCCACCGCCGCCGCCACTGCCGCTGTCGCTCGCCGGCGCTGCCATGGCATGATCCGCCCCTCATCGGGGGCAAGGTGAGTCGCCTTCCTCCCCCTCTGCCGCCGCGTCGGTTTGGGTCGGGGAGGAGGCGCTCTGGACTCCCCCTCTGGCTGCTGTCGCCTGGTGGGGGAGGCACCGCTGTCTGGGCCGGGTTGGGGCGCAGCAGCGACCGCCTTACCCCCACGCCCCCCAGATACCGGCGCCTCGGGTCCTCCCAGCCCCGGGAACCTCTCTGCTGTCCCCCAGGGGCCTCTCACTGCAGCTCTACGGGCCGCTTTGGATACCGGTTTTTGTTGGAACTGAGAGTTGAGGGCGGCTGGGGAGTGGGGCAGTGCGGGAACGGGGTTCGGGGTGCGGCTACTCAAGGATGTGGCTGGCTCGCGTGAGGCAACCCCTCCCCATCAGAGCCACACTCGGGCAGCGGTGGGAAACCTGGTCTAGCTTTTCCCTTCCACCTTTCCCGCGCTCCCCTCCCCTTTTATCCCTGCTATTCCCAAGTATCCTCCTCGGTCTGAGGCTCAGTCCCAGGCGAAACCTTCTCTCCCCCCACCAGCCAGAGCTCACCGGTGATGTAATGCGGGACCCGGGCAGGGAGGGGATACAGCGGCCTCTGCGGAGGCGGCGGCGGCGACGGTTCCTGTCCGTAAAAAGCGTGATCTCATTTCTCCTTCCCAGGGCGAAAGCCAGCAATCACCAGGCCATTTACGCTTTCCGCTTTTATTAGCAAAGCCCAAGCAGCCCCGCAGCCTACGTCTCAGGGTGGAAGCGAAGGGCTGGCATTTTCCTTTCACCATTGGGAGGAACTATTGGACCTGAACAGAACCTTTGTGTTTTTGTTTTTCATCCAGAAATACTGCTTCCTGAGACTTAAGGAGACACGAAAACACAGACTCAGCCTGGTCTTGCGATGTCCTTACGCTGACCACAAAGGATGGAGGTAACTATTTCGCTGGTGCACAGGCGGCTACAGAGGCCGAGAGGAGAAAATGTTATTGTCAAACAGGCTCACAGAATGTGGACGTCCAGACTAAACCGAGTCCCTGGCATCACTCGCCTCTTCCGCTTAAAATGTTAATGCAGAAATGTAGAGAGGGCTGAAAAAATCGTTAAGTAACATGGGACAGGTCTTTCTGATTTTATTAAAACTAATAGAAGCTTGTCTAAGCAGGTTAGCAAAAAGCAGCACTTCTTGAAGGAACACTCAGTAGAATATAGGAGTGGTGGGTTTGGGGGACTGTCTGAGAGGTGCTGTTCAGATATTACTAACCAGCAAGTTCTCCTGTTTCTCCAGGTTGGACCTCACCCTGTGAAAAGAGACACCCCCTTTCCAACAATAAAGTGGAAGAGGCTAGAGTTCTGGGGTCTCAGAGAAGGGAATTTCCTCACCTTCTCTGGATTCTCTGCAGAAGATAGCAGGATGTGCCAGGGAATATTTGTGGAAAGGAAAAATGAATGGGAAGCAAACTAAAGGCAAAGAAAGAAACCACCAACATATAGGCAAGAGAAGGAATTGTCATAAATAACTATTACCTCTCTATGACATTTAAAAATAAACTTATTTTTATTTTTGGTGACTAGTGAATGTCTGAAGTTTTTTAAAAAAATTATTGATAGCATTTAGAGAGAGAAGAAAGAATAAAGAGAGAAATATCGAATTGTTGTTCCACTTGGTTGTGCATTCGCTGGTTGCTTCTCACATGTGCTGACACTGGGGATTGAACCCATGACCTTGGCATTATAGGATGATGCTCCACCCCCATGAGCTACCTGACCCAGTCTGATGTCTTGAGGGACTTTCAGTGAAGCTCATTAACAACCATGAGCTTTTCATTTCCAACTATATCTTAAAGTATGTCCTTTTGTGACGGAGGCTGTGGTGAGCAGAAGACAGGGTGACAAGGCATTGAAAGAAGGCTTTAGTCTGACCTGGAAATAGTATACACAAACCTACCTCCTGGTGGAGGAGGTTGGGTGGCGGTCCTTGTCTTTCCCTCCTTGATTGTGAAGAGCCTGGAACGGTGCATTTTATACATCATTTTAACCTGGGTCCTTCTGCATTAAGTTTTGACTAGCCATGTACTGAGAAGAGACATATTGCTGATGTCAGAAAAGTTTAAGGCTCGGGGAGCAAAGAAACTCAGAAACAGGAGGGGCTAGTATCATTTAAGTTTCTGTCCTTCCTACCCACCCATTTCTTAGCGTGCGCAACCTTGACGTTGAGGGGGACCGAAAAAGAGTTCCTTCTGCACCTGGCATGCATTTGGTAAAATGTTTTAAGATTTTTGAAGTTCCGCTCTATTATGCATTGTCACCACGGAATGGAAGAATTGACCATGGGGCTACTCCAGGCTCTCTCAACCTCAGCACTGCTGACTTTTTGAGCTGGATGATACTTTGTTGTAGGTGTTGTTCTGAGCATTGTCAGATGCTTAATAACATCCCTGGCCTCCATCCACTTGATGTAAGTAAGCATCAGCTCTCCCCACTGGTGACAACCAAAATTTTCCTGGGTACAAAAATCACCCCTGGTTGAGGATCATAGGTCTACACCAAAGTCACAGATCCATTTAAAGTGAAGCCAAAAGCAGAAACACCTCCCAACTCTTCACTAGTGCGACCAAAGGCAGCATGACCCAATTCTCTAGCTTCTGTGGCTCGTGGTACCTCAGATTCCACAGCACCATCTTCAAGAGGTCCAGGTACGCTTTGTGTCAATAATACATTCTGTTGATGGCGGCATAAAAAATGGCCAGAATTTGGTTAACAAGGCTGGAATTTACTTTCTGTGCTTGAATAATTTGTTTTAGGGGAACCCAGCATCTCCAATTATTTTATATCCTAGGGTCAGCCACTCAGTTTTGGACTCAGAAAGGTGGCATGTGGGATTTCTGTCAGTGCAGTGAGTGTAAGTTCTCGTGACGCAGCCACAGGCATCTACCTTAATGGACTGTAAGGTTCATCATTCATAGGGTCCCCTGCAGCTCTAAATGGAGAAATGTGTGTAGTTGGGTAGAAATTACGTTTTCACTATGGTGAAAGATGTGTTGACAGAGATCATAAGTCAGGAACAAGGAACTCAATATGCACATCAGGATTTGAACGGGCTTTGCTGGAATCCAGTTCATGCCTAAACTATATCAAACACTCAGTATTTGCTGAATTATTTTCTTTTTGAGAACCCAAGTAAATGGGAGGCAGCAGTGGTCTTGGGCCATCTCTTGTAGACATTCTCTTCATCCACCATCTAAAGAGAGAGAATGTTTTAGTTTTTAGGGTTGACTGTCCTGAGCCCAAATGCTTGGTCTCTCCTCACCCTCTGTGTAGCATTAGAAGTGCTGCTTAACTTCTCTGTGCCTCCCTTTTCCAAACTGTAAAATGGGGATGATTAGTTACCACGTAAGTCTGTTATGAGACGTGAACAAATTGTACACAGAATCCATACAGAGAGTTCTGCCCCTGTTAACACTCATTACTTTTTATGTCAGGGGTTTTTTGTTCCTGATCTCAACAACCCCCACAAACACCCTGTGAGAGAGGCCCAGAGGGTTCGTGTCACCGGCTCAGGGTGACATAGCGAGCAGTCAGAGTAGTCCAGCTCTTCCGTTATTTCAAAGAGAGAGACACAGGGAGCCTCTCAGAGACCAGGAAGAGGCCTGACCTATGAATCTACCCACGCATTATCGATCTGTCAGCTGCAATAAATCCCTGTATAAAATGTGAGGACAAAGTAAGATCTCATTGGTAATATTGGAAGAGTAGATGTATGGGCTGATAATGCCACTCAGAAGCAAGTAGTAAACGAGTCAATCGAACAGTTGACATGTTAAAACAGAAACGGGCCTCATGAAATTTGACATATTTATTGAGATCCTATTCCAGAAGGCATTACTGCTGTGTGATGAGCTACCTGACCTCCAGAAACCAAGAGCTTATGAGAGAATATTAAACATGTGTGCAAAACGCAGAGGCAGAAGGAGGCAGGTTTGTGGTGCAGGCACAAGGTCTGGTGGGCATGAAGAGGAGAGAGAAGTTATTTCTATTGCGGGAAGTTTCTGCAGACTCATGGTGGCTGAGTTGGGGATTTAAGAGGGTACAGAGAGAAAGACAGTCAAGGTGGCGGCAACAGGGAAAGCAGATGTTTTGAGGGCACGGTGGGTGACCTGCTTCAGAGAGAGCATGCGGTGTGTGAGGCACTGCCCAGGGAAGCCTGGAATGTCGCGCTAGCTGGCTGGGCTCAATTCTGCAGGCGACCCCGCATGTACCACCTCCATGTGTGGTGGTGGATGGAGCTTCAGGGTGCTGGGTTGGCTGGAGTTGGAATTGACTACCCAGAGAGAGACATGGCCATTAAGAGCTTAACCATTACTTTAGGAGCTAGTTGTCACTGCTGTATACTGCAATGAGAAAACTTAAAAAAGAAGGATGTGCTCTATTCATGGCTAGTGGTTCAGAACAAGTGCTCTGCTTCCAGACAGCTTGTGCCATTCCTAGCTATGCAGTGCTGGACAAGGTCCTTAACGTGTTTCTACCTTGGCTTTCTCTTCTGTAAATGGGAGAGTCCTATCTACTTCAGGAAGTTGCTGTACAGTTAAAGTGAGTTAGCATATATTAAGCTTCAAACAGTGCCTGGTACAGGCTATCTTAAAAACGTTAAAAGAAGAGAGAACAACTTATCTAAAGAGTCCCAAATTGTTTATTCTAGGTAAATTATTTCTTTACTGCTAAATAAAAATAATTCAGAACAGAAGCTACCGTGACCAGGGGTTCAAAGTGGCACCCACAGTGACAGGTCAGGTTGATCACACTTACCCAGATACAATGTTTTGAGAATGACATTGTCTGTGATGTTCCTCCAAAACTCCATAAGCCCAGTCCTCTCACGGGGAAAACATCAGACAAATCTCAATAGAAGGACCTTCTACAAAATGCCCCTCCAAACTTTCAAGGTCATCAAAACCAGGAAAATCTGTCACAGCCATGAGGAGCTTAAGGAGACAGGACAACTAGATGTGATGCGATATCCCGGATGCAGTCCTGGGCCAACAACAACAAAAAAGAACATTCAGTAAAAACTAAGGAAATCTGAAGAAAGCGTTGTCTTGAGTGAATAATCCTCAGTCTAGCAATATTGTATTAGTATTGTATCAATGTATCCATATTGGCTCATTATGGTAAGTGTGGTATATGATGTTCATAACAGGAAACTGGGTGTGGGTTGTATCGGAACTCTGGGCTATCTTTGTGATTTTTCTGTGAATCTACAACGAGTCTAAAATAAAAAGTTTATTTTTAAAAATGTGGTCAATTTATGGGAATTGCAATCACGAGACCACTAAAATTCCTTGGAATTAAGATAAAAGTGATACACTGTGCACCTGTATCACTTCGAGTAAGATCCATTAAGCAGGTTTGAAAAATCCTTCCAAGAAGTATTTGACTTAGCCTTAGTGTATCTAATTACAATGTGCAGTTAATTGTAAATTTTTAAAAAGTGTGTGAGAAATAGTGTGTAACTACCTTAAAGCAAAATCAGAAGAGAAAATTTAAAAATTGCTTTGTAACCCAACACTTCAGCATAACTATTACCGTCATCAATTTATTCTCATAGGCATGTGTTTTTAGTTGTAATTATAATGCACGTACCTTGTTTCACTTTAATTTTAATTATTCACTCAAATCTCTATTTATTATGACTACTATGTGCCAGACAGTGTTTTTTTGCAGTTGGTGATATAAAAGACAGTGGACAAAACAGACAATATGTTTGACCTCACAGAGCTTATGTCCTAACATTATGAGTATTTTTGTGTGATGCAGACAATAAACGAATAAATAATAGCAAGTGAAGGTGCTATGAAGAAAAATAGAGTAGAGTAGGGGGGCAGGAAGTGTTGGGGTGTGGAAGAGGTTGTTTGCTACTTTAAATAAGGTGGTCAGGAAGGCCCATCTAATAAAGTGACACTTGAGCAAAGACCTTAAGGAACTGAGGAACAGAACCATGTAGTTTTCTAAGGGAACAGTGTCCCAAGGAATGTGAACAACATGTGCAAATGTCCTGAGGTGGGAATGTGTCTGATGTGTTCCAGGCACAGCAAGGAAGCCAAGAATAGGAGAGCAGATTGAGCAAGGGGAGGGGATAAAAGAAGAGGGCATGAAAGGTGTCAGGGCGGGGATGACCAGATAGGGACTTCTAAATCCTTTTAATATTTTTGTGTATTTAATTAGCGTGAAATGAGAAGCCAAGTGGAGGGTTTTGCGTAGAGAGATACGTAATCTGACTTAGGTTTCAAGAGAATCACTGTCGCTGCTACGTAAAGAACAATTTTGAGGGGACAAGTTTAGGAGCAGGTAAACTGAGTAGGTGGCTCTGGTTAAGAAACTAGGGAAAGGAAGGTGCCTAGGATTCATGAGATCACGTGGGTTCTGTACGTGAAATTGAGGCCTAGAGGATTTGCTGGTATGTGTTGGGGGGTGATTTCTAAGGTTTTTGTTAATCAGTAGCAGTCATTACCTTAACAAACATGTAATCAGCACTTTTCCAGAATATTAATAAAATTTATAACCAGGACATTTTTCATTTTCTTGCTCAAATAGCACATCAGTGCTGCTTACCCCCTGACCATCTCATCTACAACTGCAACCTCCTCCCCACATCCTGCCCTTACCCTGCTGTATTTGATTCCCTAGCTAGAGAATTGGTGGGGCCAGTGCACATTGAAAATGTGGAGCTCTTCTTAAAAATAATTAAGAATTTTGGCCTGACCTGTGGTGGTGCAGTGGATAAAGTGTCGACCTGGGAACACTGAGGTCGCCAGTTCAAAACCCTACACTGGTCTGGTCAAGGCACATATGGGAGTTGATGCTTCTAGCTCCTCCCCCCTTTCTCTCTCTCTCTCTCTCTCACTCTCTAAAATGAATAAATAAAAAAATAAATAAATAAAAATAATTAAGAATTTCAAGAAGGTTGCTGGGAGAGCATTAAAGCGAGCACAAGGCCCTTCTGAGTGCGGGGTCCTATCACATTCCCATGAAGCCGGCCCTGCATACATATCTTATATTTAATCACCTTATTTGTTTACTGTCTATCCGTCATATTCGCGTAAGTCTATGGAAGGTAGGCATTTTTCTTTTTTGTTCCCTACTGTATCCCAAATGCTTAGAATAGTGCCTAGCATCAGTAGACACTCAATATGTATTTTTGAATAAATAAATGATTTTTAATTGCTGATTAGCATTTTATCCAATCATTGTACCATAATTTCCTTAAGCATTCTTCCATTAATGAATAGTTGGGTGGAATACTTTGCTGCTGTAGATCAAGCGGCAATTAAAATATTCATCTCGTGGCCTTTTCCTTATTTGGGATTAGTTCTCTAAGATTGATTCTCGGAAGTGCAATGTTCATAGGCAGTTGTCCTTGAACAATATAATTTGCAAATATTATTGGCTGCATGAGTTCAAATCATATTAAACATTAATTATTCTTTGACAATTTGAGGTTTTTTGTTTAAGAACACATTCTATCACCCAAGGAAGTGCTTATATTCTGTTAACATTCATGAATACTTTTTTGAAAAAAGAATATTTCTTCTCTTCAAGAATTTCACTGTAAGTATTAAAACCATTTATTTTCCTATTGCTTGTTTCAATTCTGTTTCAGTGAGATATCAGTAAAGAAAGAATAATTAGGTCAGTTTTATAATTAACATACATTCATCCCGTTTCCTCGTGTTTTCTTGTTTCGTTGGGTTTTTGGTGTTTCAATTCTTTGTCACTATTTTAGGGTTCTCTATTTAAACTGTAGTTTATGTAAGAAAATGCATCTCCTCTGGTTCCCCAGGGAATTAGACATTTTTTGTTTGTATTTTTTTTGTGTGTGTGTGACAGAGACAGATAGAGGGACAGACAGACAGGAAAAGAGAGAGATGAGAAGCATCAATTCTTCATTGCGGCACCTTAGTTGTTCATTGATTGCTTTCTCATATGTGTCTTGACAGGCGGGGGTGGGGGTAGGGTTACAGCAGACTGAGTAACCCCTTGCTCAAGCCAGCCATCTTGGGCTCAAGCTGGTGAGCCTTGCTCAAACCAGATGAGCTCGCATTCAAGCTGGCAACCTGGGTCCTCCGCATCCCAGTCCGATGCTCTATCCACTGCACCACTGCCTGATAAGGCTAGAAGTTGCTTTAAAATTTTTCAGCTCTGTAAGCATGATCATTAGAGGTGCCCAGTGAAAGAGAAAGGTTGGGGGCCCCAGTGGTTGGTAAACCTGTGTGGTTGGTCATTACTTATGCAAACCAGCTGGCAGATCAGTGGGTACTGTGGTTGGCGTTTGTGTCAGGTATTTACCTACCAGGGCTAAACAGAATCAGGTCTAAACAAGATGGGAGTGGGGTGAGAGCATCACAGATGCCTGCATTTCCTTCGTTTTTCTATTCCCATTTTACGATGAGGGTGCTAACACAGAATACCCAGGTCCTAATTGCTTACCCAGGGCCATAGTGTAAACTCAGCTACAACCAAGGCTGTCTTCCTTCTGAGTTCTCTATGGAGAAATCTGATTCCTGGCCTTCTGCAGTTTCCAGAAGCTGCCTGCATTCCTTGGTTTGTGGCCACATCACTTCAAGCTCACTTCTCTCGCCCTGACTTTGACCCTCCTGCTGCCGTCTTATAAGGACCCTGGGATTACCCAGGGCCCACTTGAATAATCTCCCTGTCCCAAGATCATAGCTTAATCATATCTGCAAAGTCCCTTTTGCAGGATATAAAGTAAGATATCCATAGGTTCTTGGGATTAAGATGTGCACATCTTTAGGGACCATTATTCTCATGACCACATAAACTCTGCAGCCCCAACAAGGCTGCTCACAGTTAGGACTGGCCCTTGGGTTGCAGCCGCCCCAGGCCTCACTTAGTTACAGAAGGGCTGAGGGCATCAATATCTCCTCATCCCTTGTGGCCCACCAATGGGCTGTAGCATACAGGTTCAGAAACTTACCATAAAATGTGTAACAATGTAAAAGCAGATTTCTTGTCACAGAGACTGCCAGCTGGCCTCTATATTTATTTTCCTAAGAAAACGTCTCCTGTGCTGCCTGGAGGACTGAGGAATTAGCACCCCCAAGACAGCCCTCCACCAAAGACTAACGGGAAGGGGGTGCATACCCCAGCCCCCCTCAGCCCTCTGGCTAATTAACCCCCTGCTCTCCGTCCCCCTAGTAGAACTGAGCTCCCCATTGGCAGCGACACCCTTGAGTGACTGCATTCTCCTCCCTGCTTCCTGCTCCTACCCTCAACTGGAGTTTCCTGGGGATGTCCTCCTATCTCCGGGTCTGCTTCTAGGGGACTCAAGTTCAGATGTGCGGAAAGCTTTGAAAGGAAAGCAGAGCAGAAGAAGAATGTTCAGGAGTATTTACAAAGCCTTGTTAAACAAAGCCTTGTTACAAAGTCTTGTTAAATTCCTCTGAAAGTAAAAAGTTTCAAAGAGATGCAGGTCTTGCAAGCATAGCCTCCCCTTACCTGGGAGTCTATGAGGCTAACACTTCTCTCACCTTAATCTCTGGGAGCCATTCAAGAGATTATGCTTTACATGCCAACCAGCTGTAGGCTCAGTTCTCAGACAGCATCTTCCTCCTAGCATCTGGACCCTTTGCAAAGTCAAGGTTAACTGGATGTTTATGTAATGTGCTTTTCTCCAAACGGTCTGGGACCCTTTTCACCAAGTCCCTCTTGTAAGTCTGTTCTTTGATTAGATGCTACAAAAACACTTTAATAAGTAGAAAAGTATTTGAAAGTTATAAAAACTCTTTCTCTTTGATCGATGACTATTCTTGAGAGGCAGAAATAAGGTCCAGTATTTTAAATTAAATGGCACAAATAGGAGTAAGTGAAGCTGGAGTCATCTTGCATATTTTCCTATTTTTTATTCTGATGTTTATATCACAACAATGAATCCCCAAATGCTAAACGCTGCCCAAATGTTGTGAAATTACAGACACTCAAGTTCCTAGCCTCACACTAGGGATTCTCTTGACCTCTAAAGAGAATTAAGGCCTGACCTGTGGTGGCGCAGTGGATAAAGCGTTGACCTGGAATGCTGAGGTTGCCGGTGCAAAACCCTGGGCTTGCCCGGTCAAGGCACATATGGGAGTTGAAGCTTCCTGCTCCTCACCCCCCTTCTCTCTCTCTCTCTCTCTCTCTCCTCTAAAATGAATAAATAAATAAAAATAATTTAAAGAGAATTAAGGCTATGGGCGGTATAAATCTGTGCACACAATATTTAATCACACCTTTGACTGAAAGAAGAGGTGTTGTAGGTGCTCGTGGGCTGTGGGCAGTGAGGATATGGCCCAGCCTTTGAGTCTCTACTCTTTTGGTTGCTTTGCAAAGATCTGAGTAGTGAAAGTCTTCCCAGGTCCAGAATGGCCAAGCAAGGCCTTGATGTGTTTAATCATCAATTGCAAATTTTGAAAGGAAGGGAATTCCAACTGAAAACATTTCAGATCCACTGTTATATCTTTACTCTTTAGCTTCCTTGCTTTATACACATAGCTGTTTATAATCTCTTAAATATTCTGGCTCCAAGAGCAATTTTAGAAAGGAACATCTACATTTGGTTAGAACAAAGATGAATAAAGGTGACAAGTTCTAGACAATCTAGATGTAAATGATCTCAACTCATCTTTATGTTCAGGATAGTCACTGTTCTTTTTTTGTTTTTGTTTTTTTAATTGTGATAAAAAAAATACACAACATGAAATTTATCACTTTAACCATTTTTAAATGTACAGTTCTATTCCTCCAAAAATTTGCCATTGGGATTTTGAAAGGGATTGTACATCTGCTAATATTAGGGGAATTGATTTCTTCCATAATGCCAATTAGGCGCAAAGCCTGGGAGTGAGATTTGACATGTATGGAAACCTGGTTGTGTCTGTATAAAAAACTCAGGCAATTTCTTCCATATCTCTTTGCATCATCTACATGAGACCGATTTCCAGCAATGCCCTTGCCGAATCGGAACAAATGGATCCTGAGGTTATATTGAGCCAAGCCAGTCTGGCTTTGTTAGATGAGATCTGCTTAATTACCTCCTCACATGATGATGATTTTGTAGTATTTCCAATAGAGGGAAATGAGAAATGAATCACCTTTCATCTAGCATGGTGAATCATTATTGACTTTTGTATATATTTTTCTCCTTGGGCACGATATATTCTCCTTTCTGATTTCTTTTAAAGAATGTTCTTCCAAAAGCCTATAAAAGTTCAGCAACCTTTAAATGATGCATTATTTGTTTGGCCAGACAGATTCCTTTGGAGTCATTACTGACTCATTTCTAGAGTCATAAAATCCACCAATGGTGCATTCGCTGACTTACTAATAAGCAGATTTGGTTTTCAGGGGACCGAGACAGCTGGAAAGGGCAGACCCATGAGGGGTGATCACATCCGCTACCATGCAGGGTTGAGGCACTCACTTCAAACCAGGAGCACATTTATAGGCCAGAAGCTCATATGATTTTGGAGGCCCTTTTTAAGAAAAAGAATTTAAATCACTAGACAAGAAATATTCATTTAGAATTACAAACCACCAGTATAACAAAAAAGTATTTAAAAATTACAGACACTGAAAAAAAATCTCAGAATGTAGAAAATAGCATTTTTTGTAATTAGCTAACTGGTATACCACTTAATAAAATTATTGTTCATATACATTTAATTGCTTATTCTTACAACATAATGTCCTACCTTCTACTAAGAGAATAGAAAGAGAAGTCAGAATTTCCTCCAGTGTGGTGGACTGAATACTATTTTTTTAAATTATTATTATTATTATTATTGATAATGTGGAAAGATTTCTTTTGTCTTCACAAGTTATTATTGCTATTGGCTTGTACATTTCTAGGATTATTATCAATTTAAGGAAAACCTCTCTCAAGTGTCTTTTATATATGAGCCATAGGACTTCAAGGCATGTTAGAGGTTTGTTGCAGGAACTAACCCTAAGTACTATTTGAATTGACACCACTCACTGACCAGCTTGGCATCAGTGTCCTTAATGTGGTGACTTAATCTGAGCGTCATATCAGGCCCTGCGCCTCTGTTTCACAAGGTGGAGTATGAATCGGGGAAGTGAGAGGCAGGACCATTTTTTAAAATTGTTCTTGCCCCAGGGCAGCTGGTGGTAACTAAACTCTACAAGAAAGAGCCTGTGAGCCACATAAATATCCCACTATGTGTCACCTCATCCGCTTCCTTAGTCGTTGGCCCAAAGACACCATGCTTACTCCTGTGCCCCCCACCACTCTAGGGGAAATATGACTGAGAAGAAGTGGAAGTAGAAAGAGACAGTGGCCTCAACCATTTCCGGTTAAAATGTTGTACTCGGACATTTTCCAAGAACGTGTGGCCATGGACACACTTATAAGTTTAAGTGAGGAGCCTTCAAACTTACACTTTGTTAGTTTGCTGATGGATCAATTTTTTAGTTTACATCTACCTCAAATTTTTCTACCAGAGCTGCGGCTGTTTCTTTAGGAAGGATGTATGTGTACCTCCTGGACTTAAGGACTGGGTCTGCCCTAAGCATACGAGACATAGGAAACATGGCTAATTTGTTAATTTGGTAAATATAATAGAACAATTATTTGACATTATGTGGATCAGTGGCTTTCAAATCTGGCAATAGGTTAAAACATAACTTTAAAAAATATATGCATTCCTTGGCCACACACCCAGGAATTCTGACTCTGTGGACCCAGGGTGAGGTCAAGGAATCTCCAGTTTTCAAGTTTCCTAGTCAATTGCAATGTGCTGCCAAGTTAGGGAACCACTGACACTGATTGTAGGCAAAATATTTGGATGAATGCCTATGCCCACTACACCTCCCAGGGCAGCATAAAGTGTAAACTCCCAAAGAGGCTTTTGATATGGGGTAAGCAGGAGTGGTGACTCCCCCATCAAATCAACCGGATCAGCACTTACCAGGTTGAGAGACCATTTAGATCAGACTCATTAGAGTTTAAGCAGAGAGAGAAACTTATTGGCTACTGTGGTTGAAATGTCCATTTCAGGCGTGGCAGAGTGGAGGTTTAACATAGCCTTACACGGAGCATTTCCTATGGGGAACATAACTTTCAATAACTTCTGTCACAAGTCTTGGAGTAGAGTTTTATTGCCATGGCGGGTTAAGTGTCCATTTCTTTTTGTTTATTTTTTCTTATTTTAGGATTTTAAAGATTCATTTTAGAGAGGAGAAACAGAGAGAAAAAGAGAGAGAGAGAGAGAAAGAGAGAGAAGGGGAGGAGCAGGAAGCATCAACTCCCATATATGCTTTGACCAGGTAAGCCCAGAGTTTTGGGCCAGCGACCTCAGTGTTCCAGGTCGACGCTTTTATCCACTGCGCCACCACAGGTCAGGCCTCAAGCGCCGGGTTCTGACCTAGTCACTACACCCAGATCAGCTGATTGGCCAGACCTGGGGCACAGCACCCCAGGCACACAGGGGTGGGGTGAGTCGCATTGACCCATGCGACCTGAGGAAGGGGGCGGTTGTTTCACACAACTTGACAAACGGGTGATTAGCCTAGTGACCTCTTGAGCCAGCTGAGGGTGGGCTTGCTTTGTCTCTGCTGAGTTCTCTGGTTTGCTCCGCCTCTGGTGTCATGTGCCCCGCCCTGCCCCTGACAATTAGGGCGGGGGGGAGGGTTGTTCTGGAACCTGTCTGGTGATCTGCCACATGGGCGAGGCTCCTGCCAGCACTGTGGGTGTTGTAATAGTGGAAAATCAGGTTGTGAGTTAGAGGAGGCTCAGCAGAGAGATGGAGTCAAGATCCAGAGCCAAAGGCGGCAGTCAGCAGAGTTGACTAGAGGATGTCTCCAAGTGCACGGAGCCGTGGATCCTGACATCGTTTCAGAGCAGAAAGCAGGAACGGGCTGGAGCAACCTGCAAAGCCCTTTTCCACAGCCCCAGCGGTGCGCAGCCCGGCGTGCCCCGTGCCCAGTTTACCGGAACGGGTTGCTCTACAATGAGATGGAGAAGTACTTTGTCACATTTAACTAGCACAGGTGAGCAGTAAACTAGACACAACTGTGCCACCCAGTTCTCCCCTGAGGGAGGGTTCTGGCTGTGGGGAGGTTGATTAGAACAAGCTTCCAGCTGATGATGGCTCCTTCAGAGTCTGCACAGGCTGCGAAGAGGCGCTCGCTCTGAGCTCACGCCAGTCCTGGGGTAGCAGCATCCAGAGGCGGGGTAGAAAGGTCCCGCAATTTCGGTCCCATAGGGACAACCTCATTGGTCCAGTAGCTTTAGGGACCTGCATTACAGTTCATCTGCCCTGTTCTTCCACCAGCTTTTACAGGCATTAATCCCGAGTACCACCTTATACTCCGAATATGTTTCAGCGTTGCTTCTGGAAAACCCAGCCTGCGATGCCTGTGGTCAGTATCATCAGGTTGTGTTATAAAGGCCCATGAGAAGTAAGAGAAACATTACAGATGCAAATTAATTTTTAACTAGTAAAAAGGCTAAAGCATTTCTGGGTTCTCTGGGTTCCTTCTCTTTACCTTAAAATATAAGTGAAGGACATCACATTTAGAAATTTAATATTTTATATGACAATAATCAAAGGTAACATAGAGTCTAAATTAGTAATTCTTATATAAAAGTTTTTAAAGTGCAGATTTCCCCATTGGATCTTTTTATTAATTTTTCCAAAGACTCAAAATAAAACATATTCTTTAATTTTGATAGATTTTGAGGGCCATGTAAATTCACAGGAAGTTGTACAGAGAAAACGATCTAGTTTAATCGAATATTTGGGTATAAGGAGTCATTGTCTTCATCATATGTTTCCAATCAAAATTTCAAAAATTAAAATAAGATTAAATTTAACACTGACACTTATTGAAATAATATCATTTTTCTTTTTTTTTTTTTAATTTAGTGAGAGGAGGAGAGGCAGAGACAGACTCCCACATGCGCCCCTACAGGGAGCGATGCTCTGCCCATCTGGGGTCCTTCTTCTCTTGCAACCACAGCCATTTTTTAGTGCCTGAGGCGGAGGCCATGGAGCCATCCTCAGCATCTGGGCCAGCTCACTCTAAAGGGGCTATGGCTGCAGTAAAAGAGGAGAAGAGAAAGAGAGAGAGAAGTGAGAGAGGGAGGGGTGGAAAAGCAGATGGGTGCTTCTCCTGTGTGTCCTGACAGGGGTGTGCACACAGGACACCCACATTTTGGGCCAAGGCCTACGTTTTCATTAATGAAAGCATGTCAGTATCTTACAGTACATCTGCATGATGACTTTGAACCTCAGTTTTATTTTGTTGCAGCAGTAAAAAATAGCCAATTAGTAGAGGACTAGAGTTTTTAGTGTCTCTGTTAAATTATTTTCTGTAAATGGGATAAAATAGCATACCTTAGCCTTTTAAATTTTTTTGGTACTTTTTAATCCAAGCAATAAACATTTGGAAAAATTTACAATGAGGAAAGACCAGTCCCCATGTCATCACTCCCAACTTCTACCCTGTCTACCCAGAAGCAGCCACGGTCAGTCCTGTGTGCGGTTACCTGATGCCACTGTGAATTCTATACTTTACATTACCATTTCTTCATCTGGCAATTTTGGATATTATATACTGATTTTCTGCTGTCATGGGTGAGGGTGCAGCTCCCCCCTTGTACCAATTTGTAGTACTATTTTCAGTTTCTTTTTAAGTATAAATAGCATATACTAAAAAGCCATTATTTATGCCATTGGCCATTAAGGGTCTCTCTTGATGGAGTGTGTGTGTGTGTGTGTGTGTGTGTGTGTGTGTGTGTGTGTATAAATATATATATATATTTTTTAAATGAAAGAGAGAGAGATAGAGAGAGGGACATACAGGGACAGACACACAGGGAGAGAAATGAGAAGCATTAATTCTTCCTTGTAGCACCTTAGTTGTTCATTGATTGCTTTCTCATATGTTCCTTGACCTGGGGGCTATATAGCTGAGCCAGTGACCCCTTGCTCAAGCCGGTGACTTTGGGCTCAGGCTAGCAACCTTGAGCTCAGGTCAGCAACCTTGGGCTTCAAGCCAGCCACCATGGGGTCATGTCTATGATCCTACACTCAAGCCAGCAACCCCATGCACAAGATGGTGAGCCCATGCTCAAGCCAGATGAGGCTGGGCTCAAGCTGACAACCTTGGGGTTTTGAACCTGGGTTCTCTGCATCCCAGTTCGATGCTTTATCCACTGCACTACTGCCTAGTCAGGCTTGATGGTACATCTTGTATGATGAGGCTGTTTACACTCTCACTCTCCTGTCCACATCTCTTCTGTTCTTTATTTCCTGACTTCTTTTAGCGGTTCTTCAATCTTTGTATGGTCAATGTTGACAAATTTATACTCTGTTCTGTGATCATAATTAAGCCTTCTGTGCTCTGACTATAGGTTGGTTGATTCTATGTGTTAAAATCTACTCTTTTATAAGTGCAATCTCCTTGGCCATTAAAAAGAAATAAACTTTTATGTGCGATTATCTTCCAGAAATTTGTTTAAATCTCTCATCTGAAAAGGTCACCCTCTGAATAGCTTTGCTTTTCTTCCTGTACGATTATTTTAATGGTTGTGACAGAGAGAAAGGAGTCATGATTGTGTGTTTAGCACGTGAATGCCATCTTGAATCTAAAAAAGTAATGATTTTTCATTCTGCCCTTGATCTAAAAGCTTACACAAATTCATTGTAGAAAATCTAGAAAATGTATGCCACAGTTCTCCCAAAGAACCACACACGGATAAAAGACTGTATCGTTTAAATATAAAATGATCAAGACATCAAACCAGGTTGAATATGAGTGCCCAAAGAAAGTAGTTCTCATTTATTGAATGCCTTTTTGTATCTGGTGCTTTACAGATATTGTCTCATGAATACCCATTTTGCAGATGAGGAAACTGAAGCTCTGTCAAGCGATTTACACAGGGTCACACAGCTAGTAAGTGGAAATTCCGTTTCAAAACCTAGTTCCCACTGATGCCTATGCCATGTATATTGCCTATGAGTGAACAAAAGCTGGGACAAAGTATGAATGATGCCAACAGAGGCCATTTCTGAGCGTATAATAAAGACATAAGTATTTAGTTCAACGGATTGTACCATAGTGCATGTGTACAAAACAGGTGATCAGGAAGTTGTTTGGGAGAGGGACTCTTGACAGTGCTCTCTTTGCAAGACTAAATATTTTTAGGGAGCAGGTTCAATTGACCTACAAGTCTCCCATACAGGAAGGCTCTTGTTTTCTATTTTAATTCTACTCTTGAGAGTGTCTGCTCCATTCTCTCCTCAGCAAATGCACTATAGTCATATTGGCATGTCAGCAACACAGAAAAGGAATCATTAATTAAAATGCGCGTTATTGAGCACCCAGAGGACATGTAGGCTTCTGCCATGGCAATGGCAGTAAAAGGACAACTCATTAATCAATTATTGCTACAAAGTCCAATCACACTGACAAATATTATTAGTCCTGTGATTTTAAAAAAGAAAAAGATGACTGCTTTACTTATACTAATTTCATGTTTCCTTTTCTCAGTTTGACATTTCAAAAGACTGAGATTGTTGGTAGGTTAATTAAATCAAACAGTTATTACTATATTCAAAACCTATTTCACGACAAGGAATCTTATACACACAGATGGCAAAAATGAATAATAAAGCACAGAACTGTAGCCCTCCAGACGGAAGCTCTTCAGAACAGACGCTGTCATCTAGATGTGTGCTCTGGAGGAAGAGAATTAATCAAAATAACAGACAACAGAGCAGTTCTTCATGGTTGTGGCTGGTTTCTAAGTTACAGGGTAACAGTGTGGGAAGGAGTCAGACCACATTCAGGCAGAAGCAAAGCGCCTCTGCTTCATTTAGTGTGATTTGCAAGGGAGTGAGGAACAAGGGATACATTTCATCTTAGTATTTTAATTAATTGCTGGGAGCAAAATTGTTGTCTCTAGAAACTTAGATATAGTCACAGCAGTAAGAAGATGCAGAGAACGTACAAAGAGCTCAGGCAACTAGTCCTACAGCTCTCATTTTCTCTCCTCTGCAGGTTGATAGGAGCACCTAATCTAGGGAAAACTTTATCAGCTAATATTATTTTCTTCAATATATATCTTTTCCATTAAGCCAATAAATCTGTAAGAAGCTTTCTCTTTTTGTACTTACAGATCGAGAATTGATAGTTTGCCTGTGCTTTTCGAAGAAAGATAGGAAAATTCCTGGTAAAATAAGCTATCTTTGTTGTAATAGATTAAAAGAGAAAGGCTTGAATGATGAATTCAGATAAATTTCACCTATAACGTGCTAGTTTTAAAAAAATAAACCCATGTATAAATTTGACTATAATGTCTGCCCTATACTCAAATGTTAAAACCACATTTGAGTTTGACTTCTCTCTGAATAGCCCTTCAAACTCAAAGTATACTTGAAATTTAAACAAGGTCTGTTAAAGAATCTGTAAGCCTGGGGAGGGTATATAATATTGGGCAATGAAATTGTCTTTACGAGAGAGAAGAAAATCTCAATGATGTAAGATACCATCATCATATGAGTTGCTATGCCTGAACTATGACCTTTAGAGTTAAGATCCTAGGAGAGCAGAAAAATTGAACCTGCCAATTGCTTTTGTGCTGAAGTTAGAGCTCAACTCACTCAAGAAATGCGACATGGCATTATAAAAGATGTAGCTTCAGACCAATATTCATATCCAGTGGGAAATGGAGAACTGAGGCCATTATATAGATAATGAAGACAGAGCTTTTCTTTATTAGAAATTTAGATGATTAGAAAGACCATCTTTTGACTGAAATGGTTGAAAGTTCTATACGGAAACAGGAGGACGCATTAAAGAATAATTGCTCTGATCTCGTGCCTTAAGGCCAAGAAAGTCATATTTTACAGTAAAATAGAAATGGACATGCAGTGAAAAAGTAGCTCATTGGTGATAATAACAAAGTTATATACTCAAAGCATAAAAATATTCAATAATCACAAATGGTTTAAAGGAAAGTATACATTAAACATTATGTATTGAATTTACTTTTTAAATAATGTAAGTATGTATATTTTAAGGTTGTGGCTAATATTTTTTTAAATTATATGGCAATTCAAATTGGGATTTAGACATGTAAGTCAGGTACAATTCTACAGGTTACTCTCACTGTGAATAAAGATCATAAGTTCAACTTTGGCCTGCTAACAACTTAACCAATAACAGCATCAGGGCTGATATAAACATCTTCTTGCAAAATGTTGAGTTCTGAATCAGCTGCAAGTGTTTAAAAATTTTAAAGTGCTAACAAGAAACATTAAAGATGACAAGTTATCTCATTTTGCCAAGCTCAGTATATTTTCAAGTTAACTGCTATCTGGTCACAATTTTTAACTGATTGCTAAAACTTTAGCAAAATGTTTGTGTTAACTAAACTTATATAACACAGAACTTACAAGTCTTATTTCACTGAGGAGTACAAAGTGGCCTATGTAGGGCAATAGCTAAACACATGAACTATAATCAGAGAAACCCTACAGGAATTTTACCTCCACTGTGACATTGTGCAAATGCCTTCTAAACCAGGTGTTCCTAAATTTCTTCATTCCAGTCTAACAATAGTACCTATTCTTTAGGTGTTAGGATTAATGAAACAATAAAGTACTTAACAAGTGACTGACCTATAATATAGAAGATCTCATTTTGTTTAATTGACACTTTAATGGACATTATTTCAACATGACACTAATTTAGTAAGTATAGTTTGGGAATGAAAATACAAAGGATTTTAAATACAGAGCTTTCCAAATAATACATAAGTAAACATTACATAACAAAACATTACATAAAAATTATATTCAATATTGCACAATGCAGCATCATGAAGAAATAGATGGAACAATATGTTACCTTAAATTAACTTTGCAAATTTCTATCAGTGGATGTTTTGGGAAAATAAGTGAGTTCAGTGGTCTGTTTTCTTCAATAAATGTTCTAACTGAAAGGAGAATAATGCAAATTTACTCATTTGTTGACCAATTTATTCATGAACAGATAGATGCATTTGTGGACTCAATGATCACATTCTTTCTTTTTAGAATCTGAACCGAGAGACCCAGAGGGAATTTTAACCCGTGGAAGTCTGAAAGGTCATTTAGATGAAGGCTAAGACTGCTGCCCTTGGCCACATTGGAGATGAGGAAGCAAGAGCTGGGCGTAGAGGGCCTGCGTGGGCGTGGGAGCCCACGTGGTGAGGATCAGACTGAGTGAGGCTCAGGCAGAGGCCATGAGCGAGACTGAGGTGTGGGGACGAAGCCTCATCTTAGGATAGACTGTCCCTAAACTCGTCCCTTATGGCCCTTTAGTTCTAGCAGATTTCCCTGATGCCCTAAAGCAGGGGTAGACAACCTTTTTATACCTACTGCCCACTCTTGTATCTCTGTTAGTAGGAAAATTTTCTAACCGCCCACCGGTTCCACAGTAATGGTGATTTATAAAGTATGGAAGTAACTTTACTTTATAAAATTTATAAAGCAGTTACAGCAAGTTAAAGCATATAATAATAATTACTTACCAAGTACTTTATGTCTGATTTTCGCTAAGTTTGGCAGAATAAATCTTTATAAAACAACTTACTATAGTTAAATCTATCTTTTTATTTATACTTTGGTTGCTCCGCTACCGCCCACCATGAAAGCTGGAGTGCCCACTCGTGGGCGGTAGGGGCCAGGTTGACTACCACTGCCCTACATTATTTTACCTCCCACCCTACTTTACCTACCCTAACCTGAATGCATTTGCATGCCTTCAAACTCAAAAAGCAAAAGCCCGGTGCACAGTGGACGTTTAAAATAATTGTTTTTGCCTGACCAGACGTTGGCACAGCGGACAGAGCGCCGGACTGGAATGTGGAGGACCCAGGTTCGAGACCCTGAGGTCGCCAGCTTGAGCGCAGGCTCATCTGGTTTGAGCAAAGCTCGCCAGCTTAGACCCAAGTTCGCTGGCTCCAGCAAGGGGTTACTCAGTCTGCTGAAGGCCTGCAGTCAACACATATGAGAAAGCAATCAATGAACAACTAAGGCAGGGGTCCCCAAACTATGGCCCGCGGGCTGCATGTGGCCCCCTGAGGCCATTTATCCGGCCCCCACCACACTTCCGGAAGGGGCACCTCTTTCATTGGTGATCCGTGAGAGGAGCACAGGATGCATCCACACCCATAGTTCCCATTGAAATACTGGTCAGTTTGTTAATTTAAATTTACTTGTTCTTTATTTTAAATATTGTATTTGTTCCCATTTTGTTTTTTTACTTTAAAATAAGATATGTGTAGTGTGCATAGAGATTTGTTCATAGATTTTTTTATAGTCCGGCCCTCCAACGATCTGAGGGACAGTGAACTGGCCCCTTGTGTAAAAGGTTTGGGGACCCCTGAATTAAGGTGTTGCAATGAAAACCTGATGATTGATGCTTCTCATCTCTCTCCATTACTATCTGTTCCTGCCTATCCCTCTCTCTGACTCTAGCTCTGTAAAAAAAAAAAAAAGTAAAAAAAAAAAATTGTTTCTACCCTGGCCTGTAAAGCCAATAGCCAGGGCCACCATCACAGCTGCCTGGCCAGTGCAGGTTTGCATTGGATTCGGACAGATGGCAATGAAACACCGGAACCAAGAACTGGTGAGCCATCAGCTTTAATTCTAGCTTGCACCCGGCAGGCAAGCAAAAACACACACTGGGCTCCAAAACCCATACATTCAGTGCTCACAAAGCTACTGACTTATCCAAGTTTCCTAGACTCAAACGTTTCTAGCTCACCAGACTTATTCACCTCTGTTCCCCATCTGTTCCAGCACAAACTCTTAACAAACTGGCTTCTCCCTCAGCACTGTGCCATCTTGGCTGCTTCTCCTGGCCTTCACGTGGCCTTAATCTGCTCTCCTCTCTAATACCTCAGGAACCAAGAGAGAGATAGAGAGATCAAGCTACTGGTCTCTCCCACTTTATACCATAGAATCAAAACCTTTAATCCAATTATACAAACAAGGAAGTCTCTGTATAATGGGATTCCTCAGGAGAGTGCACCACCCTACATCATCCAATCAGTCAAGGGTGTGGAGAAGAGCTTACTCTTAAAACTAAGCCTTAGGCTACAACGACCTGGCCTGCCCACAACCTGTTCCAGAACACACATTAATATCAACAAACTTCCATGTGGGCAGCACCATCTTTAACAAAGTGAACATAATATATTTTATCTGCCCAACAACCTCTGTTTCCCATCTCCACCTGCACAAACTCTTGCTCAGCACTCTGCCATCTTGGCTGCTTCCTCTCCTCCATGTGGCCTTAATCTACTCTACTCTCTAATACCTCAGGAACCAAGAGTTGCTGGTTCGATCCCTGGTCAAGGCACATATAGAAACAGGTTAATGTTTCTGTCTATTTCTCTTCCTCTTTCTCTAAAATCAATCAATAAATTTTTTTTAAAATTAAAAATTTATTCTGGCCTGTGGTGGCACAGTGTCAACCTGGAACGCTGAGGTCGCTAGTCCAAAATCCTGGGCTTGCACAGTCAGGGCACATAAAACAAGCAAGCAATGAATAACTAACATGAAGCAACTTTGAGTTGATACTTCTCACTCCCCCTGCCCTCTGTAAAATCTTTTTTAAAAATTAAAAAAGAATTTAAAATCTGTTTCCTTTGGATTTGATACTTGACGGGTTCTCGGTTGACTCAGGGGAAAACTTTCTTGGAGGTTGCTGGAAGTCAAGACATTATACCAGTATCACTGTCTCTTACTCTAGTGAGTTAGACGATCAACAAAAATAATAAGCACACTTTTTGGAGAAGATACTTGTAAGGGTCTTGATCGTTGGCACCATTAGATTCTTTGTACCTTTATGGCCACCAAGTTTGCTGGCTGGCAGACAATAGCAGCTGTAACCAGAGCAGCCACATGCAACGGCATACAGAAGGAAGGAGTCAGAAGTAGGAATATTCTTTATTGACATGTCATTATGTCTGTAAATAACTCGGTCATTTAGAGACATAATATCAGTTTATGGTTTGGAGGACAAAGGCTCTGGTTTGCCAACTGATGGTCCAGGAAGATTGCATGAGACAATACCCCTTGGTTTTCTTCCTGCATCACGTCACTCACATAGTGTTATTTGACCTCTCTGCTATGACAGCACGGGAGAGTGTGCTATGCTGGATTAACATAACCGTGCTTCCTTATTTACTATTAATATGACTTTTTCAAAATTCCTGGACACTCTAAGCATAAACTGCTTTAAGCCAATGCACAAGAATGTCTGCTTAGAACTGCAGGGGTTAGTTAATAGGGGCTGAAATTTCTCGTTGTTGATGAAGCATGGTATTTAATAGTTGAAGCAAATTCTTCATGAGCTTTCAGCATTGAACTCTAGGAAATAAATACTGTATACATTTACAAAGGATGATTAACTGTCCAAATATTATTGATTGCCTTACAATATTTAGCTTTTTATGTATCCTTCAATAATTTCTATTAATTACTAAATAATGATTTTTATTAAGGGATAAATTACTATATGTAATAATAAGTATTATAAATAAAGTCATCATTTATACATAGCATATAGAACTTCATTATATGATAATTCAAATATTAACAATGCAAATTTTATATACACTTTCATTGCATTCAGTATATAATTATTTATCCTTATAAAATTACTAATATTTAGTAGTATTAGTATGTACTAGTAGTACTAGCAGTTAGTAATAATTTACTAAATAATAATTACTGTTTAGGTCTAAAACATGCTACACAAAAGAATGTATAGATTAAGTCATTGTTTGTATTTTTTATGTAGTGCTTTATTATAAATAATAATGTAGTACTGTGTTCATTCCTTAATAATAGTAACTCTAAATAAAGCCCTAAATACAGGGTGGGGCAAAAGTAGGTTTACAGTTCTTTGTATGGTAAATAATACAAAAATAAACTGTGTTTTGTGTACTCACAACTGTTTATATAGTTTGTATTGTATTTCAGTGCTAGCCATCATAGTCATGTTGTACACTACACGCCTAGGGACTGTCTATTTTATAAATAAATAGAAGTTATAGTAGTTTTGCATACTCACAACTTTTGAGCATCTCCCTCCAACTCCTTCTTACCCCTGTCCTCCCTCTGCCTCTGGTAACAAGTCTGTTTTCACTTAGCATAATGCCTTCAAGTTCCATCTGTGTTGTCATAAGTGGTAGGATTTCCTCGTTTTATTTTATTTTTTATAACTGAATAATATTCCGTTGTAGATCTACCATGGCTTGTCCCAGTAGAGTCCAAACTCTACGTTGACCAGGTGTTCCTGATTTGACTTCCCCGCACAGTGGGACACTCCTGCTTATCAGCAGGGCTGGCAGCCTCTTTGAGACTACCCTTGAGGCAGCTATGAGGATTCTACTTATCAGTGCTGACACTAAGTGCCACCGGAGGAAAAACACAACTGACACACAAGTTAGTTGCAAGAATCACACAGGCAATTTATGACTCACAAATCCTTTTGGCGTGCCTGGGTACAGCTTAAGGGGGCCCCCATCAGCGTGCTCCTCTCAGCTGTCTTTGGTCAGAGCTCAGAGCGGCATGGAACAGTCCACGTTCACGTTGGAGTCTGGGTGACCACCTCAGCAGGGGACCCCTCAGCTTTAGTACATTTTCACGCCAACACCTTCTAACTGGTGTCAGTCTACAGGATTATCACCTCAACCTACCTTCTAACTGGTGTCAGTCTACAGGATTATCACCTCAACCTACCTTCTAACAGGTGTCAGTCTACAGGATTATCACCTAAACCTACCTTTTGGGGAGTTCTTCACAGGGAACCCTTTTTATGTTAATCTACTGAAATGTTACATCAAGCCACTTTTAAGATATTCCTAGGGAAGCTCCTTATTTATGTTAACTTACAGAGTTATGACATCAGGCCACTTCTTATCTATGTACAACTTCACATGCACACTAACTGGGCCCTGATCGAAAGTCAGAGTCTGTTTATCACATAGGCACACACTACATTAATTCCTATCCAGATGGCATAACTTTATTTAATTTTCTTAATTAATTTTAATGTTATATCTTAATTACTTTTATACACCTTCCATATTTTTAAAATATTTTTACATATTTAATGACTATACCATTATATTACTGCAACACGGCTCCTTATCCATCCATCCACCTACAGACATGCAGGTTGTTTCCATGCCTTGGCTTTTGTCAATAATGCTGCTGTGAGCATGGGGGCACAGCTGCCTTTGCAAGTTTGTATTTTTGTTTGTTTTGGATATGTTCCCAGAAGTGAGATTGCTGAGTCATGTAGTAGTTCTATTTGTAGTGCTTTGAGCATCTGCCACACTGTTTTCCATGGTGGCTGTACTGATTTGTAATGTCCCCAACAGCGCATGAAATTTCCCTTACCCACCCCCCCATCCATGCCAGCACTGCTTAGCCTGTCTTTTTAATGATGACCATTCCAACAGATGTGAAATGATATCTCATTAAGGATTTGATTTACATCTTCTCATGGCCTTTAATATATCTTTTTTGGAGAAATGATTATTCAGATCCTTTGCCCATTTTTTTTTCTTTTTCTTTTCTTTTTTTATTTATTGAAAGTTTTATTTTTTTAATCAGCAACCTTGGGAGAGGCTCACATCGGGACTCAGAGGCAAATGTGGAAATCTTTAGAGACCAGTTTTCCCTTGTCAAGCTGGAGCAGAGTTCTAACCCATCCACACCCACTCCAGCTCTGGCCACAGTGTACTGTCCACATCCGGGTCCTTTGCCCACTTTTTAGTTGGGTTATTTATTTGTTTGTTTGTTTATTGTTATTGACTCAGAGGGGAAAAGTTAAGAACAATAGGATTTTACTCAGATGTGTAGGATGTAAAACTGAAAGAAACAGACAGACAGATAAAAACTGACAGACTCCGGCAATACTGTGGTCACCAGAGGGAAAGGGTTGGAGGGAGATAGAAGAGGGTAAAGGGGTTCCAATATATCGTGACAGAAGGAGACTTGATTTGAGGTGGTGAACACACAACGCAATATACAGCTGATGTATTTATTATAGAATTGTACACATAAAACCTATAATTTTTATTAACCAATGTCACCCAATAAATTTAATAAAATTAAAAAGTAATAATGCTTAATAAATAATACTTATCAAAATAAGAGCATATAAGTACATAGGGAGAGTTTGGTTTTTAAAAATGAATTTATACCACATATGTTTTTCTACATTTTTTTTCTTTTTTCATTTAGTAATATATTGTGGATTTCTCTTGAGCAATAATGTACACCTAACAACGTTTTCAGTGGCTACATGGTGTGGGTGTATCATAATTTATTCAATTGTTCCTTACAATGGATATTCAGGTTGTTTAGTGGTAGTTTTTTGACATTACAAATAATGTAATAAAAATCTTTAAACATATTCTTACATATGAATTTTTATTTCTATAGGCTACATTCTTCTAAGTGGAATTTTAAAAGCATGTGGACATTTTGATATTCAGTAGATATTCCAGATTAATACCATGCAGGATTGTAGCAACTGACATTCTCATGAGCTTGCCAGTTGCAGCTTCATCCTCAACAAAATTAAATTCTGTTGCTCTGGCAACTGACAATCTGAAGTTGGAAAATTCTCTTGCTTAAGTTGCATTTCCATGCTACCAATGAATTTAGGTATATTTTTAAATGTTTGTTGTTGACTGCATTTTTTTTGGTTTATGAATTCTCCATTTTATATGATTGCCCATTTTTAATGGCTTGTTTTCTTTCCCTTACTAATGAGTGAGAAGCATTTATATAGTTTTGTCTGCAGGGGAAATGACACATCTGATGCAGCTATTTTGCTCTAACCTAACATTTGCTTTTCAATTTAATTTCTGAGAGCTCTCCGCAAATAAATTTATAGAAGTAAGTATGAAATTCTATTGTTTAGGGGTTTATTTCAGGTGGAGAGTAAATTGTGCCAAGACCGTTTATCTAATTAATCGTGCATTGCCTTCCATTGAAATGCCAACTTGGCTATGTATGAAATTACCATATATCTTTGCATTTGTTCCTGTCATCTTTATTTTATTGCACTGTTCTATGACATCTCTACTATAATATATCATGGCGTGGAGTAAATAAATAATTAAGGTATTATGTTAGCTTGTTGACTATGAATATAGAGCTCTTAAATTCTTTCAGTATTACCTCCTAGACATTAAAATATAAAATGTTGTAAGTTAATGTATCGGAATACCATTTTATCACAGTAGCTTTGTAAGAAAATGAAATATTTGGCAATGCAAGATGGTACCCATGCCTTACACATGAACATAAACATAGACCCACAATGTCTTACACATTTGCAACAAAGGGAATTCATTTTTTACACTTCCACAGAATGTAAAAACAATCCCTATGCTGGGCTTCACTCCCACTTTCCAGGCAGAAATTTAACGGTCATTTCTTGAAAATACGTGAAATTGCTGCTAATGTGTGGAATTTTCCATACAAACAAAAAAAAGATATACTTTAATCAACTCAGAAGTAAATTGAACAGCAAAGCTGCTATTGCTTAGCATGAATGACAGGCTGAAATAGTGAAGTACTGTTTGATAAAATGCAAATGTCATGTTTGCCGTTCACTGGATTCCATCTTTTGATTTGGCTGACAAGGAATGAACAACTCTTGTTCACAAACATAGTTCACAAACGTAGTCATGGAATCAGAACTTCCCTCTCATGCTTCGCGAGACAAGGGCAGGCTTGAGTCAAAGAACACCAGACCCTTCCAGAACTCCTTGGGTTAATCGATGCAGCATCCATTCCAGACTGAGGTCATTTTTGGCAGAGTCTGCATGCTTGATGTCGGCGAGTTAAGGATCATGAACACACATTTTATTTCAAAGTTACTGGAGCAAAAATAGCCATCAAAAGAATTCTGCAGTGTTCCGAGGGACTACAGAATTTTGCCTGCAGGAATTTCTTTTTTTTATTTGCTCTCTACTTCAGCCTAAAGAAACATATTTTTTTTCTAGCGTTAAAGTTAATTGGATTGCCTCCTCCTATCTCCTGTTCCAGGGCAGCAGTTTGGACAGAAGAGAAGCCCAGCCGCTTTTCCCACAAGTGCATGAGGCTTTGAATGGAAAGAATGACCTCGTTGATTTGATCAAAGGTATCCACCAATTAAGTCAAGCCATGAATAAACTCACCCATGTCCAATTGTCTTAAGTCAATGTTCCTTTACTCTCAACATTTCCTGTCTGTCTTTATTATCCTTTTCTCGAAGGTCATTCAAGTGTTCAAGACCTGCCTTCTAGAAAGCAAGCAAATTTTTGTCGACAGGAAAAGTACATTATTTTCTAATGCCTTTTTTTTTAACTGAATTTATTGGGTGACACTGGTCAACAAAATTATATAGGTTTCAGGTGCACAGTTCCACAATACATCATCTGTATATCGCATTGTGTGTTCACCATCCCAAGTTAAATCTCCCTTCATCAACATTTACCGGCCACTCTACCCTCCTCCACATTCTCCCACCTGCCTCCCCCCTGCAGGAGAAAAGGGAACTCTTGTGCACTACTGGTGGGAATTCAAACTGGTACAGCCACTGTAAAAAGCAGTGTGGAGTTTCCTCAAAAAAGTAATAATGAAACTGTCTTCTTACCTAGTGATTCCATTTCTGGGAATTTATCTGAAGAAACCCAAAACAGTGATTCAAAAGAATATATGCAGCCCTATGTTCATTGCAGCATTATTGACAATACCCAAGATGTGGAAGCAGCCAAAGTGTCCATCATTGGACGAGTGGGTAAAAAGCTGTGGTGCATTTACACAACGGAATACTACTTGGCCATAAAAAAGAAGGAAATCTTACCCTTTACAACAGCATGGATGGACCTGAAGAGCATTTGCTAAAAGAAATAAGTCAGTCAAAGAAAGATCAGTACCATATGATTTCACTCATATGTGGGATCTAACAAATAAAATATTCTACTGTCCTTTCTTGTTCAAAACAGACACACACCTTACAAAAGTGGTTTGAGGACCTGAGTCTGATGAAGCTGATGTCTGTCGTGGAGATGACCGCCAGACCACCGGACTTATTGCAGGGAGATGGGCAGCTCCTGCTGCCAACAATGTTTGCATAGGTAGAAAGCCAGGAAGGCACACACACTTCTCCTAAACGGCAAAGATAGATGTTCTTCCAAGTGCCAGAACGTTCTTCTAGTGGGAGTTTTGCTTTGCAAATTTCACTCTAATGCTATGAGTGGTTTTTTGCATGTCCAGAGGGGATGAGAAAAGGGGAGAGTTGTCTTTTGATGGTGTCAGTGGAACACAGGAAGAAAACCGAAGAGTGATTCCCCTGGTGAGTCACACTAAAGGCATAGCCGACAGTCCCTCCACATGAGGTCTTCATCAAGGTATTAGAAGACATGGCAGTAATGCTGGCTCGGTGGCATCATTTCATTGAAGACCCACTTCAGTTTCTTCCTCTGCTTTAAGCCACAGCCTGCTTTACATTTCCAGGGCATATGGCTTCACAAGACTTCTGCAATTATATGTGGGCAATTTCCTTTTCACTCAGGTGTGTGGTAAATAAGCTTGATGAGAAAAGAAGTCTGTGCAGGGGCAAGTCTGAAATCCGATAGAGAGTTCTTATTGAATCACCATCCATTTTCTCCAAAGTATTTATTGTTTCTTTTTTTAAAAGGACAATTCAAGAAAAGTTCACACCTGGCATTGGATATTCCTCATCAACAACCCCCCGCCCAACACCACCACATTTTTACTTTTTAAAAAACTAGGACATTTTTCTTATGGATGTCCCACATTCTGAATTTGTTGAATCATTTTATAAAATCTTATTTAACTTTTTTCATCTTTTTTTCTTCCTTCCTTCCTTTCTTCCTTTTTTGTAAAGCCTGCACCTGGTTTTGGTATCAGAGTAATATTGGCTCCATAGAATGGGTTAGGAAGTATTCCCTCCTTCAGTTTTCTGAAAGACCATGTGAAATTGGTGTCATCTCACAAATGAAGCCGTCTGGGTCCAGATTTCTTTTGTTGTTTGTTTGGAAGTTTGTTTTTATTTTTGTTTGTTTTTTTATTATTCATTTTGATAGAGAGAGAGAGAAGTGAGGAGGAGCAGAAAGCATCAACTCCCATACTTTCCCTGACCGGGCAAGCCCAGGGTTTCGAACCAGCGACCTCAGTGTTCCAGGTTGATGCTTTATCCACTGCGCCACCATAGGTCAGGCCGGAAGTTTGGTGTTTTTTAAATTACAAATTTGCTCAGGTACCTTGAACATATATGCACTACAATTATAGTAAAGATTTTGATGTTTGCTTTCTGTCACTTGTGTCATATTTGAGTAATTTACGGTTGATTGATTTTTCTCCTGTTTATGGGCTGTATTTTTCCTCATCGCATGCATCTTTGATTGGATACATCATGTGGTTATTTATCATTATTATTCCTGTAAAAAGGGCCTTCTTCTTTGTTCTAGAACATGACTAAGTTGCTTATAAACAGTTCGATCCTTTTGGATCTTACATCAAGCTTTGTTAGGTGGGACCAATGCTGCATTTATTCTAGGGTTAAACTTTGCTGCTACCGAAGCAAGATCCTTCTAAGTACGGTACCGGTGCTCTGTGAGTGATGAGGCTTCCTCTCCGGCTGGTGGACGCAGGCCCTATGTCTCGCCCTGTGTGAACTCCAAGCACTGTTCCCGCTAATCTTTCTAGACGGTTCTTTCCCTGATCTCAGGTGTTTTTCTCGTATGCGTGAGATCCTTTTAGACACTCCCTTTAGATTTCCAGAGTTCCCTTTGTGCGGCGCACTTCTCCTGCCCCCGCGAACTCAGGAGTCGTGGTTTTCCTGGACGTCCAGCCCCATCAACTCAACTCAAGTAGACCATGAGGCTTTGCCGAGATGCCCCATCAACTCAACTCAAATAGACCACGAGGCTTTGCCGAGATGCCCCATCAACTCAACTCAAATAGACCACGAGGCTTTGCCGAGATTCCATTTCCCCGCGTGACACTCTAGAAAAGAACAGCAAGCAATAGGCTGGGGCATTCAGAGGACTCACCTGATTTGTTTTCATCGCTCCGGGATCACCGCTTTCATTGGCTGATGTCGAATGTCTTGAGTATCATTTTTTCATATTCATACTTTGGTATTTTAGTTGCTTTAGTCTATATCTTATCCCTGTCACTCTGTCCTTAACAAAAACAGATATCCAGTTAATGTTTTACCTATTGGTTCTCGTATCACTGTTTCCTGCATTGAGTAATTATTTCAATGGAGTTTGGTGATTTAAAAATAATTTCCATTTTTTTTATTAGGTAACATTTATGTGTAAAGAACAAGTACTGATAACAAAGTCTTACCCCAGAATATATTAAATCAGAATGTTTGGGGTTGTATCTCAGCATCATTATCTTTGTTTGTTGTTTTGTTTTGTTTAAATTTTTCCAGATGATCTAATGTGCTGTTAGGATTGAGAACTACTCTTTCAACATGTTGAAGTCATTAAAAATGCAAGCCCTCATTGAGAATAGTATCACCTAATTGTGTGATCATTTCTATTTAAATCTCGCTGATGCTAGGGAGAAAAATACCCAGAACACTTGGGCATCTGGGCAATTGCTAAAACAAACAAACAAACCACACACACACATACACAAAGAAAACCTGGGAGGAAAGTAAAAAGGTAAGCAACATGTACAAATTGAACTGCTTTTTGGCTTGGAGCAAGTCCTGTGACCGAGTCCTCTAGATTGTATACTAAAGAAGCAATTGAACTTTATCAGGAAATATTTGTTTGAGCTATTGGCAGACTGACAGGGTTAATGTACTCTTTAGATCATTTTAGTATTGATGTCTCTTATCTATGTCACCACGTTCCAAAATTTGCCAACTGCCATTGCTGCTGTTTTGGAAGAACTTGAAGCTGGAACTCAAGGCAATTGCTTCACTGGCCTTTTATTCTGTGGCACAAAGTGATTTCCCAAATCAATCATGTCACTGAGTATCTAGATGTAATGGCCTGAAATCTGAAACAACAGCTCGGCTGCTGCGGTGAGCACTGCTGGTGCAGTGGGAAATGGCTTTCAGATTTCATTTGTCAGCCCTCCAAGTCCTCATCTGTTCTCAAAGCAACATTGCAGCCAAATCTTGATATTTCAGAATTCAATTATAATTGATTGAAAAATATTTTCTTAAGTGCCAGTTGACTAAAGTGTCCTAGAAGGTTTTGTCCTTCTAACTTTGTAATATGTAAATTTCAAACATACAGAAAAGTTGGAAAAAATAAACTGAATGAACATCTGTCCATCTCCATTTAGAATTAACCATTAACAGCATTTTGCCATGTGTAGTGTGGTTTGGTAGGGCTTTCATAACAAGGTGCCACAGACTGGGTGGTTTAAGCAACAGCAATATGTTTTCTCACAGTTCTGGAGGCTGGAAGTCCAAGGTCAAGGTGTGTGCAGAGTTGTTTTCTTCTGAGGTCTCTCTCCTTGGCTTGTAGATGGCCATCTTCTCCCTGGGTCTTCGCCAGGTCATCCGCTTGTGCGTACAAGTGGGTGTCTGTATCTTAGTCTCTTCTCATTAGAACACCAGTCAGATTGGATTAGTACCTACCCCAAGGGCCTCATTTTAATTTAATCACCTCCTTAAAGACCCTATTTCTAAATGCATTCACATTCACAGTTACTGGGAGTGAAGTCCAACATATGAATTTTGGGGGAGGAAGACAGAATTCAGACCATCACACTGTGTTTGTTTTCTTTCTATCACATGTACACACATGCATGTATAAGAAAATTTATAATCATTTATTTGTGATCTTTTGTTGTTTCTGCTCAAATTATGTATGTTTATATGATTTCATGTGACATTCATCTTCTCTTTGCTTTTTGTTGTATTTTTTAGTTTCTTTTATGTTGAGTATACTTGTATACTACTTTGACAGAAACAAAATAGTAAATGAAGTTAATAAGAATATATAGAAGTTGAGCCTGACTAGGTGGTGGTGCAGTGCTTAGAGCATCGGACTGGGATGCAGAGGACCCAGGTTCTAAACCCCGAGGTCACTGGCTTGAGCATGGGCTCACCAGCATGAGTGCAGTGTTGCTGTCTTCAGAGTGGGATCATAGATATGACCCCGTGGTCGTTGACTTGAGCGCAAAGGTTGCTGCTAGCTCGAAGCCCAAGGTCGCTGGCTTGAGCAAGGAACCACTGGCTCAGCTAGAGCCCCCGGTCAAGGCACATATGAGAAAGCAATCAATGAACAACTAAGATGACACAACTATGAGTTGATGCTTCTCTCTCCTTTTCTGTCTGTCTGTCCCTGTCCTTCTGTCTGTCTCTTGCACTCTTTCGGAAAAAACAAATAAAAACATTTAGAAGTTTAAAAAGAAAAGTATGGTGTCCTTATAAACTTTTTTGTATGTATTCTGTGTAATATTTCAAAATATGATTGAATTTCATATTGTATGATATAAACTTCCAAAAAGTACACAGAAGTGGAGAGGATCACAAGCCCTCATGAACTCATCACAACTTCAGCAATCACCATCTATTTGCTCTTTCTCTCCCCCCCTCTCTTTAAAGCAAATTCCAGACATCATGTTATTTTAGTTATAAATACTCTAGCATAAATCTCAAAATATAAAGGCTCCATTTTCTTACCTAACCGCATTTCATGGCCACACATAAGAAAACTAACAATAATTCCTAATACCATCTAATACCCAGGCCATAATAAAAACTTTTTCTCTTTGCTAAAAAACATATTTAAAAAAATTTTTTTATTTGTACATATCAATAGTCAAACAAGATCCAGTCATTGTATTTGTTTATAATCTTTTGAAGGGGCTGGGCAGGAAGGAGAGGATTTATTTGCCATCTGAGCTTGCTTTCCCTGAGCTAGAGCTGCAGCCCCTCGCCGTCCAGCTTAGGGCAGTCGGCTGGGCCCTCCTGTCCCTGTCTTGGGACAAAGCATGTGAGACGCTGGCCCTGCTGAAGCTGCTCCCCTGGAAGACGCTTGAGTTTGGCATGTTTTTTTCTTCCTTTCATCAATTTCTTCTGAATTTTCTTTGATTGTTTTTTGCTCAAAACCTCTTCCTCTTCGAGAGTCAACTTGGCCCCTTTGAGACCCCAGGTAGTGCATCGGGGGACTCAGGGGACTGGACCGGAATGGTGTGCTGTCAGCGAGCACAATGCGGTTCTTCCTTCGGGTCTCGGTAGGGACCAGTTTATTGTTGGATGCACTATAGACAACATTCATAACTCTTATTTTGCTTGTAAACCCCCAGAGCCCTGGAAAAAGCTGTAGTGTGCAGCCTCAAGCTCAGTGCTTCCTGTTGCCTTCCAGGCACGTGGACTGTGTGTACGAGGAGGGGACCAAGCTCAGTGGTGGCAGCAGGGCTTCTTGGAGTGGGTTTTTTCTTGTCCCCGCTTCTGCAGTGCTTGTGCTATTTGTCTGGAGAGATGCCCATGGCTTGGAGCTGGCTGGAAAAAGATGTTTATAATCTTATACTTTTTTGGGGGGGTGGGGGGGTTGATTTACTGAACTAAATGAATACAATAAATTTTATTCCCTTTGCTGAATAAGTGTTGTTTAAGATGAGGAAAAAAATGAGTTTGTGGAGTATTTTGCCTTTTAAAAAACATTTGAAATACTGCTTTAAGGATTGTAACTAAGAAAAATATTCTCCACTGGGTTCCTTGTAAGTGAATACCATTGTGTGAATGTATGAATGGCTATACAGAAGTCAGCAAAGATTAAAAGCAGTCTCTGAAATTTGAGAATATGCATTTTTTTGACTCCACGTTCATTTATGTCATGTGGTTGGGTTGCCAGAGAGAAACACAGGTTACCCAGCCACGTTCAAATTTCAGAGGAAGAAAGAATAAGTGTTCTGGTGTGAGCACTTCCTGGGCAGTATTTGGGACAAACTGATGCTAAAAACTATTTGCTGTTTAACAAAAATTCACATCTAACTAGGCATCCTGTGTTTTTACTCACTAAATCTGGCGACCATTGAACACATTGTCCACTGGGGGCGGGGGAGGCTGGAGCAGGAGCTATAAGATTGGAGAAGGGACTCACAGAGGACACTGCTGCCCTCTTGAGCGGGCTTCTGAAGGGTGGGGGCAGCTGCCATATCTGTGCTTGGGCTGGTTGGGGAAGCTGGCTTTCCTATTTCTGGGAACAGACTCCCCCCTGCCAAATTTGAGTGGAATGTGAGAATAGTCCTGCTCTGCCCTTTTTTCCTCTGTGAAACAGTAGTCACGGAAGCCAGAATCCCAAGAGGGTCTGGAATAAAGATGGGGGCCAGGTTCCCACTGCAATCCCTCTCTGTAAACTTCAGGGAAAGCATAAGACTACACATATTGCAAAATATAAGAAAGGGTGTAAAGAGAAAAAAATTTAAAGTAGAAGAATTATATCCAAAGTGCTTGGCCTAAAAAGCCCCATCGGTGAACATAACTGAATTTCCTAGCAACCAAGGCAAAGAAGAAATTCTTTGGGACACAGGAATTCTGTTGGCAGGCTAGCAATAGAAAGTCTCTTAAGTCATGCAGAAGCACATGGTCTTACCAGCCTTTAGCTCTGGAGGAGAAATGTCCTGGGGATCAAGCATATTCCGGATAAATAAGAGTGGTACAATAGCAATGATTTCTTCAAAGCATAACAAAAATAAAACTTCTTTGCATAGAAATTTTAGAACCTCCACTGCCTGTAGGTGTTAGAATCTTCCAGGGGCCATTTTATACAATTTATGTTTTGTATGCCTTTAAATATATAAAAGTTTTGCATCAAAGCTTTTCCGAACACGCTCTCCCTGCATCAGGGTAAGGTATCACATAGCTGTCTGTACTCCACACACCCATTCCAGGTTTTCTGTTTCTAGGAACCCTTTGTATGGAGGCACACCTCAATTTTGTCCTTGATCCTTTGTTTGACCAACCAATTTGGATTTCAACTTTCAGGTTTTTAATTTGGCAACGTTGGACTTTACTTCCTCCGTCTTCTTACGCTGCCTCTGGTCTCAACCATGTGACTCTCTTTGGCTAAATGGACAAAAGTCAACTTGAAAAAGCAGAGGATTGAAAGGTGTGTCATGTTTCTGCTTGGGCTCTTGCACAATGGGGCCCTCTTTCTCAGACTTGGCCTACCACCTCTAGCACGTGCCTGAGCTAACCCGTCTTAGGGAAGCGAGAGAGTTGCAGCTAAGGCCCTCCTAGACCACCCAGCCCCTTAGCCAACCAGCTGAACACAGACACGTGAGCAAGCCCAGCCCAAATCAGCAGACCCACACAGCCAACCCACAGACTCTAGAAAAGTGATAAAGAGTTGTTGTTTTAAGCCATTACATTTTGTGATAGTTTCTGACACAGGCAACAGTTGATTGATACAATGAGGAAGATGAATCTCACACCTAAATTTAGGGGGGACCATTCTATTTCTGCACAAAAGTGAGCACCATGAACATACAGGTAGCATGAGGGCATTTTATTTACCCAGAAAATACAATTCTGAGTCTTCTGACATTCAAATGAGTACTCTCAAAACCCTCAAATTCTATCCCCTTAAGGATGAAAACCAATGATGACAGTCACTGACCCAGAAAATTCTAAGCAAAACCTTAACATGACTCCTTGGACATCAGATACGAGTAAATTATTTCAAGGCCAATGGAGTTTGCATTTGGGTCAGAAGATTCTGGTATCTCTTAAATAGTACAGGTTGATACCATTAGTTTGTGAACCATGAAATTGGTAGCTTCTCTCTGATATTTTTGATCTAGCATTTAAATCTGACTTTATTCTTTCAATTCAAGCGTGAATACTTCCATGATTAAAAAGAGAGAAAGACACGGGAAGGGGAAGAAACCGCAGGATAATAAACGACTCAGAAAAGTAGATGAAGCCAGGAAAGACTGTGGGGCTGAGAGAGCAGGGTGACTTGGGGTCCTTGGAACCCGCACCTGGTCATGAAGACAGAGTCGTCAGGGCCAAGATCAGAGAACCACTCAGCAAACATATGGCAGCAAATTAAATTATCTTTTCAATGCAAAACTAAAATATTCCTGGAGGCAATTAGAGCTGGACCAAGACCTGACTCATGTAATTGAATATGGGAAGTGATCTGGGGCACAGTTTATGTTGACAAAGAAACAGAACATGTGATATAGGCTCTTTTCTTTAAAATGAAATTCTTGTGCATTTAATTCAAGTACACACACACATTTTCAGTCTTGATATAGCAGGTCCTCCAAAGGCCAAGAAATAACAATAATGGTCTTTTAAGAATAATTTTATTTTTCAGTTAAGATTTCAGGAACATCATTTTTATATTAGTTCCTGAAATATTATAGTCCATGCTTCTTTGGTTTATAGTTTAAAAGTGAATTATTATCTAGACCACTAAAAGTGAGGTGGGACATTCTGTTAAATCACCTGATTCCTAACAATTTATTTTATTTTATTTTTTTAGCAAGAGAAAGAGATAGAGAGAGAGAGAGAAGGACATACAGGGACAGACATACAAAAAGGGAAAGAGAAGCAACAACTCTTCTTTGCAGCACCTTAGTTGTTCATAGATTGCTTTCTCATATGTGCCTTGACCTGGGGGCTGCAGCCGAGTCAGTGATCCCTTGTTCAAGCCAGAGACTTTGGGCTCAAGTCAGCAACCCTGGGCTTCAAGCCAGTGACTTCTGGGCTCAGGCCAGTGACCATGGGGTCATGTCTATGATCCCACACTCAAGACCGTGACTTCGTGCTGAAGCCAGTGAGTCCATGCTCAAGCCAGCGACCTGGGGTATTTTGAACCTGGGTCCTCAATGTACCAGGCCGATGCTCTATCCACTGCACATTGCCTAGTCAAGCTGACTCCTAACAGATTGTTGATATGGAAAGGTTTTGACTTAGCTGTGGCAATGACTCATGAAAAGATCTGGGTGCTTAGGTACAATGTCTTTCTACCATAGAAGTCTGATTCTTAGGTCTGAGGTAGAAATTTTATTTATCCGAGGGTATCTACTTATGCCTAGAGTAGAGAGCTTTAGAAATTGCCTCAGTCCTTCCTGGCCAAAGGCATAGCCTGCTGGGGGTAGACCCCACTTTCAGAAGTGACTTCTGGTTTGGGAGCTCTCTTCTGCTAGGCTTATTGTACCCAAACAGACCACTATAGTGCTGGGAGATGTCACGTGACTCTCTTCAACTTGTCATGTTTCTAAGCAGAGCTGTATTATATACAAACACAAGCTAGAATTCCTTTGTTGAAATGACTTCCTATTAAAGCCAGAACTAACTGTGTCAATGGTGACCTTGACACCAGAAACTCTGCAACAGAAGCCAGGGTGAGGGCTGGGAGAGGGTGGGAGGGAGACAACCCCAACCAAATACAAAAGGGGTACAGAATGTCTGGAGCATTTAGAGAGAAGCAGAAGTAATCAAAAGTGAAGGATTTACCAACAAGAAATCATCCTAGCACAATGCTCCTCATGTAAGCATACTGGAGAGCAGGCTTTCAAGGACTAGGAATCGGCCTTCCAGTTCTAACGAACCAATGCTCTCTATGCAATGCAGCAACTTCTTTCTGTATCGTCCCGTTTCTACTAATTTTATTATCCTTGGCTCAACTTTATCGAAGCAATAAAAAAGGAGGGAAACAAAAAGAAAAGCAAATGATTAAGGTGAGCTTGGAAAAGCAAAAGGTTGTATCAAGATGACATTGAAAACACTGACCCAAGTTTTTCTTTGAATTGCACAGTTAAGATCAGAGACGAACGTGGAAATGGATCGCATTACATGGTACATTAAAATTAGAGCTATTTCCTCAACCCCACAAACTAAGCAATGCCATGGACCACTGCCTTGCCATGAGAAGGAGAAATCTTTTCCATCTTTTGGCGAAGTTCTATTTTAGTCCTTGGAAAATTGTATTGAGATTTCTTTATTTTATTTTCATTATAGTTCTCTCTCCTTATTAAATTATTTTGTAGCGCATGCGGTCTAAGCTGCTTGCCTTTGGTTGGTAGTATTGGGAGTTGGAGCAACACATTGTTTTAGCTTTTTCAGTTTATCAATGATGAGCATGCTTTCCTATTATAGAAGAGTTAAGTAGCATATTCCAAAAGTTTGTTTGGAAGGATGTTGGCTTTATTTTTCCTATGATGAGAAGCAGACTTGTAGTTCCTACTAGTCTTAGACAATTAGGTTTATTTATGTCCATTTGTATTATTAACATGAGTCACTTCAAATTAATTTAGCATCTTTTACTTACGTTGGCTTTTGAGGTTCTTAATAATAACTGAAAGAGAGCCAACTGACATGGGATCCAGCTGCCAAAAAATTATATTTAAAATTAGAGTTGTCTTGCTTGCTTCTCTCTGTGACAGAACTTGGGGATGTCTCTTTCTGCAGAATATTTTTCAGGAGTTATTATAAAACTATGTTAAAATAATTCAGCCTAAAGTCAAAACTGATAGTGGACAAGACTTCCTAGTTCACTTGGTTTTAGGGTCAGCTTCATAGAGCTTCAGGAAGAATTTGCTCCTACAAGCAACATTCATATTCTACTTAGTTAAACTAAAGATAGCAGGAGGCCAGTGCTCCATTAACACCTGAAAAGTATGCGTTCTTTTAATCAAGTAAATGAATAAGTAAATATTTTGCATAACTAATAAAATAATATTAACTAGACAAGTTTTTATATTTTTGTAAACATATCTAACACACTGAATGAACTATGGGGAAAGAAATAAAAGGGTTTTAGATAATGTAAAGTATATTTTATTACTATAGTATTGACATTGAGAACTTTGGCTTGCAGACTTTCACATATAGGATGTAGTATATTTATCTTAATTAAAGCTGAAAGTCTTTCACTGCCTTCAAAGTTGTATTTGTACCTTGTTTTTATTTGTTAAACACTGTTACAACCTGGGTACTCCCTCAGTGTTCTGAAAATGACTCTACTTTTTAGTTTAATATAGTCCCATTCATTTATTTTTGCCTTTGCGGCCAAATTCATAACATCTTCTCTAAAACAAAGGTCCATAATTTTAGTATCTAAGTTTTCTTCTATGTAATTTATTGTTTCAGATCTTATATTTATGTCTCTTGTCCATTTTTAATTAATTTTTGTACATGGAGACAAATTGTAGTTTAGTTTCATTCTTTTGCATATGGCTTTTCAGTTTTCCTGGCACAGTTTATTGAAGAGATTTTCTTTTCTCCATTATATGTTTTTGGCTCCTTTATCAAAAGTATTTGCCCTTAAACACATGGTTTTATTTCTGGGCTCTCCATTCTGTTCCATTGGCCTGTGTGTCTGTTTTTCCCCCCGCCAGTACCATGCTGTATGGATGATTGTAGCTCTGTAGTATAATTTGAAGTAAGGTAATGTCATATTTCTGGCTTTGTATTTTTTCTCCAGATTGCTTTGGGTATTCAAGGTAGCTGGTTGTTCCATACAAATCTGATCATTTTCTTTTTGTGTGTGTTTTTTTTCTCTAAAAAATGACATTGGGATTTTGATGGGACTTGCATTAATTTATATATTGCTTTGGGTAATATGGCTATTTCAACTATGTTGATTCTTTCAAACCATGAACACAAAATATCTTTCCATTTTATTATATCTTTTTCAATATTTTTTAATAATGCTCTACAGTTTTTAGTATATAGGTCCTTTACATCCTTTGTTTATTCCTAGGTATTTTATTATTTTTGTTGCAATTGTAAAAGAAATTGTTTTTTAATTTATTTTTATGAAGTTGCATTGTTTGTATCTAGAAAGGCAGTAGATTTTTGTATATTGTTTTTGTATTCTGGGACTTTACCATATGTATTTGTTTTTTGTTTCTAATAGAATTTTGGTAGTCTTTAGGGTTTTCTATATACAGAAACATGTCATCTGCAAAATGTGACACTTTTACTTTCTCAATTTGGATGTCTTTTCCTCACATGTTCTATAACTCCTAAAGTCACTATACCACTGGTTATGGCAGGGTTTCCCAACGGAGGCAATACTGACATTTCCGGTTGTAGGGTCCTTGTAGCTGGGGGCAGGGGTGCGCCCTGTGCATTGCAGGGTGGTTAGCAGCACCCTTGGCCTCTAACTGATCAAGGCTAAGAGCATCTCCTGCCAGTTGTGCTAACAGAAATATCTCCAGACATTGCCCAATGCCCTGTGGAGAGGAAGAAACTTCGCCCTACTGAGTTCTTTTAGCTGTTCTACTGATTAAATTTACATAAGACAAATTCAATTAATAGAAAATAACCAAATTTAATTATAAACACATGTATGGAAACCTCACATACACAAGAGGTTCAGAGCCAGAAAGCTGAAATGAGGTGTATATGGCATTCTGAGCCAAGGACGAAGTAACGCACTTGGGCCTTCAAAGGGGAGGAAGGTCACAATAAGACAATTTTGTGGGCAAAGTCTCAACTTAAATTCTTTAAGGGAGGAGAGGTAAAAGTGTCTCATGAGCCCAGCTCAAAATAATTTATACACCAAAGTGGCACATCTTAGGGAGAGGCCTGTTCTGAACCCCTTTCATCCCTAAAGGAAAAAAATCTCATCTCTTTCCTCTTCTCCCTGTTGAGAACCACTTGGATATTAGGTAGCAAAAAAAAAAAAAAAAAAAAGTGATCCAATTAAACTTTGACTATGATCTGATTAACTCTCAGTTGAAATTCTAAAACCTTTACCTCCCTTCTTCCTCCCCTTCTAAAAATGTTGGTGAGGTTAAGGAGCTAGAGATGATTTGGGATTATAATCTCTGTCTCCCCAGATTGCTGGCCATCTGAATAAAGCACTCATAGAAATTCAATCTCTGTATCTGAATTGGTGGCAGGCAGCACCAACTCCATTATACTTTGCAGTTTCACCAAGCCTGGGAAATGTAGCTGTTCTACATAATATATAGAAACACAGAGAGGCAGCCAAAATGAGGAGACAAAGAAACGGCCCAAATGAAAGAACAGAACAAAATTCCAGAAAAAGAACTAAACAAAATAGAGACAAGCAATCTACTAGATGCAGAGTTTAAAACACTGGTTATAAAGATGCTCAGTGAACCTGGTGAGGGCCTCACCAACATAAAAAAGGACCAGTCAGAAATGAAGGATACACTAACTGAAATGAAGACGAATTTACGGGGAATCAACAGGACAGTTGATGAAGCCAAGAAGCAAATCGGCAATGTGGAACATGGGGAAGCAAAAAACACCCAATCAGAACAGCAAAAAGAAAAAAGCATCCAAAAAATCAGGATAGTGTAAGGAGCCTCTGGAACAACTTCAAGTGTACCGACATTTGCATCATGGAGCTGCCAGAAAGAGGAGAAAGAGAGAAAAAAAATCAGAAACCTCTTTAAAAAAATAATGATAAAAAAACTTTGCTAACTTTTGAAGGAAATATACATACAAGTCTGAGAAGTGCAGAGAATTCTAAACATAATGAACCCAAAAAAGCCCACACCAAGACACATCATAATTAAAATGCAAAGGTTAAAAACAAAGAGAGAAACTTAAAGGCAATAAAAGATAAGCAGTTATCTACAAGGGAACTCCCAGAAAAGTGTTAGCTGATTTCTCAACACAATCTTTGTGGGCCAGAAGGGATTGGCAAGAAATATTCAAAGTCATGAAAAGCAGGGGTCTACAAGCAAGATTACTCTATGCAGTATAATGTATTAACCAATGTCACCCCAATAAATTCAATAAAACATTTTTAAAAAGAAAAAAGATTACCCTGTAAAGTTATCCCTTAGAATTGAAGGGCAGATAAAGAGCTTCCCAGACAAGAAATAGCCAAAGGAGTTCGTCACCACCAAATCAGTATCAGATGAAATGTTAAAGGCTCTTCTTTAAGAAGGAGAAAACAAAATTTTTAATGAATAATGAAATGGCAATAAACACATATCTATCAACAATTGAATCTAAAAAACAAAATAAACAAGCAGAACAGAGACAGACTTATAGAGACAGAGGACATTTTGACAGTTGCCAAATGACAGGAGGGTTGGGAGCTGGGTGAAATAGTTGGAGGGAGTAAGAGCAGATATTAGTAGTTACAGAACAGTCAGGGGGATGGAAAGTATGGCACCGGGAACATTGCCAGTAATACTTTAGCAACTATATGTGGTGTCAGATGGGTGAGAGGTTTATCAGGTGACCACTTAGTAAATTAAATAATGTCTAATCAAGCCTGACCAGGCGGTGGTGCAGTGGATAGAGCACCGGACTGGGATGCGGAGGACCCAGATTCGAAACCTCGAGGTTGCCAGCTTGAGCGAGGGCTCATCAGCTTGAGCGTGGGGTCGCTGGCTTGGGCATGGGATCATAAACATGACCCATGGTCTCTGGCTTGAGATCAAAGGTCACTGGTTTAAAGCCCAAGGTCACTGGCTTGAGTCCAAGGTCGCTGGCTTGAACAAGGGGTCTCTTGCTCTGCTGTAGACCCCATGTCAAGGCACATATGAGAAAGCAATCAATGAACAACTAAGGAGCTGCAATGAAGAACTGATGCTTGTCATCTCTCTCCCTTTCTGTCTGTCCCTATCTGTCCTTCTCTTTGACTCTGTCTCTGTCAAAAAAAAATAATAATAATGTTTAATCACTGGGGTGTACACCTGAATTTGAAACAAATATAGTATTGTATGTCAACTGTAATTGAAAATAAAATGATGATTTAAATAACAAACCAAAAATATAAACAAAAAAAACAGGTTATTACTCACTATGTTGTATACCTAAAACTAATGTAATATTGGATATTAAATGTAACTAAAAAATAAATTTAAAAAACACAACAAAAAATACCCAGGTTATTACTTTCCCAAAGAACAAGTCCAAGTACTCAAGTGAGTCTGTATCTGGTGAAGCTTAGCACAGTGGGGCGAAGGCAAAACATGCAGTTCGCAGATGGCTGAGGTGGAAAGTCCGTTAGACCTAGACAGCAGCACTCAATACTAATGCTCAGCTACAAAGTTTAGTTTAGTTTTGTTTTTACAAAACTTTTTACAAAGTGGTATAGAGTAAAGAAAGCGCACTAGCGTTACTCCTACACGACATCTTTAGTAATCACAAGATCTAGGAAAGTCAAGTTAATCATGCTAGTGTGAAACTGGTTATCATGCTTCAAGTCAAGTTTACATCAGAACACTTTGTTACTGAATTAATTTCTCTAATGTGAATAAGCTCAAGTGTCATATTCCTTATCATCAGATTATAGTTTGGAAAAAAAGATTATTTTCATAAAGACTATTCATAAGAATGAAGTTGCGGAACAAAAGGCTAAATATTTGAGAATGATCTGTAAGTATCCAAAGCACTTTAAAATCGGTGCAGCACATTAGAACAGTGGAGCTCCTGAGAATCTTGTGTAAATTCTGGTATAGCTCAGTGTCACAGTTTCCCTTACGTAAAGGCAGCTAGCAACACCTCATTTGGAAAGTATGACACATCTGTTTTCATCACTTTTGCGTTTGAAATAAGAGTCACTCTCTTGCCCAGATTTAGTTCAAGGTATTGATCAATAATACTTAGTTCAATAGTTCTTAGAAGTTTCCTCCGACTATATTTTCTACCAATTAAAACATTTTCTCCTTTTTAAAAGCACAGGTCAATATATACTTTCTCAAGACCTGTTATTTCTGTTTTTGTGGCTCACCTAATGTATTTATGGATAGGAGTACATTATGGTAAAAAACAAAAATTAGAGACTTTTCATTTTGTAGTTAAAGCAATTTCATTGTAATTATTGTTTGCATGCCTGTGTCCTCCTTCCTCCCAATACATGCATCTCCTCCTCCTCTCCCTCCCCCCCCCTTCTCCTCCTCCTTCTTCTTCTTCTTTGTAAACCTATTAGGGCCCCGCCTGAATAAGTGCCCAATAAGTATTGGTTGAATTAAAGATAAAATGCCCTTTCCAACTGTGAGAGACATCACCTGTTGCCTACTCAGTATTCTCAGTATTCATTCTTGCCTCTGACCCTGCTGTGAAGACACCCTTGATTTGTTCAGGTGGTGATGACGATCTCTACCCCAAAGCAAGGGGATGAATTATGATTGGTTTAAGAAAGGGATAGTAATCTCATTGCCCTTGGCCAGTATTGTTCTAAGGGTGGCCATGTAATCCAGTTCTGGCCATGGAGACATAAGTGTGTCTTCTGAGTGGGGCTTTCACAAAATATGTTGCTTTCCAAATAATTTTGTTTTCCTGCACTCAGCTGAAAAAACTGTTTCCCTGCCCTTTTTTCCTGACTAGAAAGTTTGGGCTGCCTGGGGGTGCAGCAGCTGTCTTGCAATCATGACACATGAGGACAAAAAGACAACAAAAGAGCCTGACCAGGCGGTGGCGCAGTGGATAGAGCGTCGGACTGGGATGCCGGAAGACCCAGGTTCGAGACCCCAAGGTTGCCAGCTTAAGCGTTGGCCCATCTGGCTTGAGCAAAAGCTCACCAGCTTGGACCCAAGGTCGCTGGCTCCAGCAAGGGGTTGCTCGGTCTGCTGAAGGCCCACGGTCAAGACACATGTGAGAAAGCAATCAATGAACAACTATGGTGTCACAACAGCAATGAGAAACTAATAATTGATGCTTCTCACATCTCTCTCTGTTTCTGTCTGTCTGTCCCTCTCTCTGACTCTCTCTGTCCTTGTAAATAAAATAAAATAAAATAAAAAGACAACAAAAGAAAAATGGCAGAAATGGCCCTGGCCGGTTGGCTCAGTGGTAGAATGTCGACCCAGTATATGGATGTCCTGGGTTTAATTCCTGGTCAGTGCAAACAGGAGAAGTGCCCATCTGCTTTTCCACCCCTCCTTCTCTCACTTCTCTCTCTCTCTCTCTCTTCCCATCCTACAGCCATGGCTTGATTTGAGTGAGTCTCACTCCACTCAGGCACTGAGGATGGCTCCATAGCCTCTGCCTCAGGTGCTTAGAAGAGCTTGGTTACTGAGCAGTGGAGCAATGCCCCATATGGACAGAGCATCACCCTCTAGTGGGCTTTTGGAGTGAATCCCGGTTGGGGCACATGTGGGACTCTGTCTCTGCTTTTCCTCCTCTCACTAATAAAAAAAATGGCAAAGATCCAGAAAGGTAGATAAGATGTATGCCAACATCACTGAGCAGCCACACTAGCTGTGAGAGAAAAATTGCTTGTGCTACTCAATACTCAGTAGTAGTAGGTGAGTATTCTACTTGCAGCCAAAAGCACTCTTTACCAATACCACCTTTAAATGTATATAGCTTTTTCTACTCTCTGATTCTCTATATTCCATTAGTTGCTGACTTTTTGACAGCTCCTTTATAGTATGTATTATTCAAGTTCCCTTCTGTATTAGTTTTCTATTACTGAACAAAACTTACCACAAACTTAGCACAAAACAACTTTACTTTTTCATTTCACAGTTCCCATGGGTCAGCAGTCTGGGCACAGCTGAGCTAAGTGCTCTCCTTAGGGCTTCACAAGTTTGAAATTAAGATGTCAACAGGCTGAATTTATTCCTGGACTTCAGGGTCCTCTGTTAAGCTCATGTGGTTGTAGCAGAATTTAGTTCCTTGTGGTTGTAGGACCGAGAAGCCCATTTCCTGGTTAGTCATAAGGTAGGGGCTGCTTTCAGCTCCCAGAGGTCACGCACATTTTTTGCCCCCTTCATCTTCAGGTCATCTTGGAGAACTTCTCACACATCAAATTCCTCTTGTGCTTCAAATATCTGATTTCCTCTGTCTCTCTTCTCTAAACCCTAATTTAAAGGGTTCTGTGCTTAGGTCAGGCCCACTAAAATAATCTAATCTATCCTTTTCTTTTTTTTGTAATTTTCCAAAGTGAGAAGCTGGGGTGGGGGAGGCAGATAGACATACAGACTCCGGGGACTCCCGCATCTGCTCGTCCTGGATTTACCCAGCATGCCCACCAGGGGGCGATGCTTGGCCCCTCTGCGGCGCTGCTCCGCTGCAATCGCAGCCATCCTCAGCACCAGGGCCAACTTTGCTCCCATAGAACCTTGGCTGTGGGAGAGGAAGAGAGAGATAGAGAGAAAGGAGAGGGGGAAGGGTGGAGAAGCAGATGGGTGCTTCTCCTGTGTGCCCTCGTTGAGAATCAAACCCAGGACTTCCACATGCCAGGCTGACACTCTACTGCTGAGCCAACCAGCCAGGGCAATAATCTCTCTATCTTAAAATCAACTGATTTGAGACTTTAGTTACATCTGCAAAATCCCATTACAGCAGTACCTGGATCACTATTTGATTGAATACAGTCATGGGTTACATAATGACATTTCTATCAACAATGGAAAAAACATACCGTGGTGGTCCCATGAGATCATAAGGGAGTTGAAAAATTCTTATCACCTAGCCACATGGTAGCTGTCATAGTGTCATACTGCCAAGCATTATGCATGTGTTTGTGGTAATGCTGGTGTAAACAAAGCTATTATAAAAGTATATACATAAAATTGTGTACGGTACATAATGATTGACAATGATAACAAGCAACTATATTACTGGTTTATGTACTTATTATATTACACGTTTTATCTCAGAGTGTAGTCTTTCTACTTATAAAACAAAAGTTTGCTGTAAAATAATATGCCACATTATACCAGCAGCAGCCTCATACATCTCATGTTTACGTATCTCTTGATTACATCGTTTTCTCTTGTGCTTGATTTCATCTTGTGTTGTTTTGTTCAGTAACATGCTTTACAGCCTTTTAGCCTAGGAGCAATAGGCTATACCATGTAGCCTAGGATGTAGTAGGCCGTGCCATCTGGGTTTGTGTAAGTGCACTCTGATGTTTGCACTACAAAATTGCCTGTGATGCTTTCTCAGAAGGTACCCCGTTATTAAGCTCCACATGACTGTGATCAGGAGGTGTGTGTACATCAGGGACTAGGAATCTGGGGGGCTTTCTCAGAATTCTGTCTGCCACACCTTCTTGTGGGCAGACACTGGGCCTCGCACACATTTTTTTTTAACTCTTTGTCTTTGGGTCACAAAATCTTTATGATGTTTTTGCACTGCTGGCATAAGTTCTGTTCATGTGTATGTTATTTCAATGATTTCAAATTTATGTTGAAAGTTTCATAAGGCACAGGTATGTTTATGGGCCACCTTGGCAAAGTATTAGACAGTGACTTATCCCCAGTGGGTCTTATTTATCAAGTCTAGGACAAAGCCAGCAATTTGCCTTTTGAAACAGTACAAGGGTGAGAAGGTAGGTGGTGCACAGACCACTGCAGAGAAACAGTTCCTAGACCGTATGCACCTTGAAGGGAGAGACCATTCTCTCCAGGGCTGCTATGAGACATTGATGACACAAGGCATACAAATTTCCTGCCACTTAGTGACAATGCCGTGAAGGCTGATCCTTCCGTTTGTCTACCCTTCAGCACAATGCCCGCCATGTGGCATGCTTTAAATAAATACTAGTTGAATGAAAAATTAAAGTGTGTTAAGAATAATTTTGACTGCAAGACACAGAGAACCTGACTAAGAGTGGGTTTTGAAGCCAGGGTTATTTCCTCCCACAAACACACTGTTCATAGGTACACTGGTTCAGCAGCTAAATGGCAATCAGGGCTCTGGAGTGATGTCTCTACTATTCTCTCTTTGTTGGCAAGTTTTTAAAAAATACCTCTATTGAAATAATTTACATACCATAAAGTTTACCTGTTTAAAGTGTACAATTCATGATTTACAATATATTCAGAGTCCTGCAACCATCTTCATAATCTAATTTGGAACATTTTCATGAGCCTCCCCCCAGCAAAAAAAACAACAACACTGTATGCATCAGCAGTCTCTCCTGTACCCTCCCCTTGCCCAGTGCGAGGCAACAACTGATCTACTTTCTGTCTCTGTAGATTTGCCAATCTGGATATCTTGTACAAATAAAATCATTTAGGTGACAATGACCACATTTATCTGAGAAAATGACCAGGAAAGGTAACCTTTCAGATGAGCATATTGTCAACTATATATATATATATGCAGTGGTCTAACTATTACTAAGAAAAAAATAGAGGGAAGAGATGTTGGGTTGGTAACTAGCATCCCAGTTACTGCTGACTGTGTAAATCAGTCCCCAGAGTCTGGTCGGCCACTTAGGTTGAATTCCTCATTTTATTTTCAACTCAATTGCCCACCCCTTTGCTTTGTCATCTTATTCTTGTTTCCACAATATCCAGTGGTTTCACAAACCCGACTTCATAAATGAGAAGGCTGAGTCTCCAAGTAATGCAGTGGATTTTTGCCCTAAGTAATACAGCTACAAAGATATCTTGCCTCAAAATCTAGTGTTCTTTGGACTGAATTACAGGCTCAATCAGGTATATCTGGTCTTACTTCATGAAAACAAGTGGTCCCTGTTCCAAGGAAGCTATTTTGAGGATAGAAGTTGCTGATATGTATATATCATCTGCTTGACTTCATTATCAGATCTTGCATTTCTGTGAGCTTTTTCTTCCACTGCTTTGTAGATGATTTTGCCAACATTCTTCAAGTGGGAGACTATTTGGTCTATTGGCCAAGATACAGCGGCCTGTATTACTACCACAGCCCAGGGTTCTTGGTCACGGCTATTTTGCAAGGTGTTCTTAGCTTCATGTGATTGGTTCTGCATCAGCCCATTTGTTTTCTAAGAGCCAAACTCTTTTGTGTATTTTTAGCAGCATGATCCTGCTTCCTCCTTAATCCCAAGAAGCTGATTTCTAGTGCCCACTGGTCAACCAGTTGCCCTATGAGCTCTACTGCTGTTGTCGGACGTGTTTTTTTTCCTCATGATCATTTTTAGAGGTGTTATTCTCTTCTGAAGCAGCATACGTTTTACTAAATAGTATACTTGAGGTAGAGGATCTACTTATATTATCTTTGTTAACCTAATTGAAGTCAGTACAATGAGGCTTTTTTCTTTGTTTGTGTTTTGAAATGGCCATATTCAGATCCAAATTATCTGAGAAGAAAATAAATCTTTATCTTAATGGTGTTATGTGAACCAAACACAATTACTTGTATTAAAGTAGCCTGACCAGGCAGTGGCACAGTGGATAGAGCATCGAACTGGGACACAGAGGGCCCAAATTTGAAACCTCAAGGTTGCCCGCTTGAGCCTTGGCTCATCCGGCTTGAATGTGTGGTTGTTGGCTTGAGCATGGGATCATAGACATGACTCCATGGTCACTGGCTTGAGCCCAAAGGTGGCTGACTTGAAGCCCAAGGTCACTGGCTTGAGCCCAAGGTCACTGGCTTGAGCAAAGGGTCACTCGCACTGCTGCAGCCCTCATCCCCATCTCACCCTACTCAAGGCACATATGAGAAAGCAATCAATGAACAACTAAGGAGACTAAGGAGCCACAGCAAAGAATTGATGCTTCTTATCTCTCTCCCTTCCTGTTCATCCCTATCTGTCCCTCTCTCTCTCTATGTCTCTTGTCAAAAAATAAAAAGTAAAAGCTTATTTATTGTGACCAACATCCAGTTGCACTAGCTTCTGAACATAATGGGGTTCTTCTTCTTTAAAATATTCATTCAGACTTGTTGGGCTGGTCAACACATAATACAATATACAGATAATGTATTATAGAGTACACCTGAGACCTATATAATTTTATTAACCAATGTCACCCTAATAAACTTAATTAAAACAAATACTCATTCAGTACATAGACACCTAACCATGGTTCTTCAGATGATAACTGGTTTCATTGTCATGTTTTTACAACCAATACAGGTAGTTTAGTGGCTGTGCTAGTGCTGAATAACTATACATATATGTGTGTGTATATATATGTATACACACACACACAAACACATACAGGGTGGGCAAAGGTAGGTTTAAATTGTGAGTATGTGAAGCACAGTTTATTCTTATATTCTTATTTATTAATCACTGTATTATTTATTTGTATTATAACTATAAACCAGGGGTCCCCAAACTTTTTACACAGGAGGCCAGTTCACTGTCCCTCAGACCGTTGGAGGGCTGGACTATTAAAAAAACTATGAACAAATCCCTATGCACACTGCACATATCTTATTTTAAAGTAAAAAAACAAAACGGGAACAAATACAATATTTAAAATAAAGAACAAGTAAATTTAAATCAACAAACTGACCAGTATTTCAATGGGAACTAGGGGTGCGGATGCATCCTGTGCTCCTCTCACTAACCACCAATGAAAGAGGTGCCCATTCCGGAAGTGCAGCGGGGGGGGGGGGGCGGATAAATGGCCTCAGGGGGTCACATGCGGCCAGTGGGCTGTAGTTTGGGGACCCCTGCTATAAACCTACTTTTGCCCAGTCCTGAATATATATATATATATATACATGTATATAATATATATATATATATATATATTATATATATATAATACTAGCTACACCCGGCCATGCGTGGCTGTGGCTCAGTCTGGTTAAATGGAAACGAAAGAAAAGAGAAAGCGCACATTCCTAATATGTTTAATTTCACAATGCTTGTGGTATACAATATTTTTGTTGTTCCATTGTCTGTGCAGATATAGAGAAAGTCTGGTTTGCCAACTCTAGAACACACAACATATAATGGTCCATATGAGAAGCAATCCGTGTCTAGATCTAAACTGCACAATTCTAAAGATTGGCCCTGAGCTTTGTTGGTGGTGATTGCAAACGCCAATTGAACTGGGAATTGTGATCTCTTAAATTGAAATGGCATATCCGCTGGAATCATAGGAATGCGAGGAATGAGGACATCTTCACCTTTGAGAGGTCCTGTCAAGATTGCTGCTTCTACGACGTTGCTCGTTAAGTTTTTTACTGCAAGCTGCATGCCATTGCAAAGCTTTGGCTGGTTGATATTTTATAACATGATAATTGGTACATTGATTTTCAATTGCAGTACATGCGGTGGCATCCCTGGCAGATCAAGTGAATTCAAAAATTCTGTTGGATAATTAACTGCTTCATCTGCTTCCACAACAGTGTCCACGAACTTGTATGTGACTGCCTCGCTTTGAATGTTAGACTGAATAATATTGTTAAGTTCATAGACATCTTTGTTCTTGGCTGCAAGAATAGCTCGTTCACTCAGCCAATCGTGATTCTTATAATTGGTTTGAGTATTGGGAAATACTTTTTCAACCAATTCTTTTGACGTCACAAAATTGCAGAAGTTATGAGGCAATGAAATTCGTCCTGAGGTCGGATCAACTGGCACCTTTCCATTCCCAATTTCCAGCAATTGATGTGAGAATATCTCAGCTGATCAATTGTTTTGCAGCTGGACATGCATATCTGTAGTGAATTTTAATATCTTTACATGTCGCCACAAAGTAGAGTATTTCAGGCAAGCATTTATTTTATCCGCTGATGTAGATTGAGGTAATGTTTGCCTGAAATCTCCTTCAAGCAATATTAATGCGTTCCCAAATGGTCTGATGTTTCCACGTAAATCTTGCAATGATCAATCAAGAGCCTCGAGCGACTTTTTGTGCACCACTGTGCATTCATCCTAAACAATAAGTTTGCATTTCTGCAACACTTTTCCCATGCCAGATGTGTTGTAAATGTTGCACATGGGAATTTCAATGAATTACATGTTCAATGGCAATGTCAAAGCAGAATGAGCAGTTCTTTCACCTGGTAGCAATGTCACAGCTATTACAAATGACACAAGAGTTAAAGCTACATAATTTTTGGATAAAAACATGTGTGTATTTGAATATAATGTTGTTTCAAAATTTCAAAGCAATCGGTCAAGAACTTTCAGAGATTTAAAATTTTGAACAAACGATTATTCACATTTTTATTTATATAGATATATACACACACATATATGTATATATGTTTTTGTAAATTAATACAGTACTTAGAAATTTTTTATCAGTCTGCCTTCATAGCTAAATTTATGAATCAGAAAAATATTTGTACTTGTGTGGAATAAAATGACTTGTTATTTCAATTTCATCCATGTACAGGCTGCTGATGGCCTCCTGTGCCGATGCCCCTTGGGGCATTTTGTTATCTCCTCCCTCAATTCCCTTCACTTTACTCTCTGACTTCAACCCACACTGGTCTCTGTTTCTACTGTTCTTTGTGCATTGCCTTTTTCTGTCTTTGTGTGTTACATTCTTTCTGATCTCTACTTGTTAGGGTTTTTCCCACCATGGATGGAGCTTCTCAACTTCTGCCTCCTGCATAATGTTTTCTTTGACACCCCCCCACACACACTGTGAATAACTTCTACCTCCCCAATTCCCATTGCTCCATCTTAGGTTACAATTTGAAATCACCAGATCCATCGACATCTTCCCCCACACTCTCAGTGGAGAATAAGGACTAGGTTGATTTTTCAACTTTCTACCCTTAATGCATTAAAACAGAGCTTTTCCTTTAGCTGGCCGTAAGCCATTCAGCATTGAATTAAATCCTGGTTTTTGTCTTTATCTGTTCTGACCAGCAAGGATTCAGAATTGCATCATACGGTTTTTATAGGTGTCAGATCTCTGAGTTAGAATGGCCTTTGAGCACCGTGGGGAGAACATGTTGGTATGGATTTGGGAAGTGTCATCACTGACACTAGGCTGCGGGCCACATCACTGAATGAGCAGAGCTCCACATCCTGGAGGGAGTTGGAAACGAGCTGTGGAGGCAGCAGTCCTTCCAAACTGATCTTCCTTCAGAATGGGCTAGTTCAGTCCTGCCATCCTTTCTGTGCTAAAAGTCATTCAACAGTCCAGCACAAAATGATGGCCTTGCCAATAATTTTATAGGTGATTGCTGGGTAAGGGGATTAAAGGGGACCTCTCCTCCACAATAGCTTAATTAAGAAAAAGTAATTTACTTTGCCCCTAAAGTACATGATTGTTCAATAGTTAGACCACAAGTGAGTTGACAATGCTATATAGTTAATAATGGATTCAAGTTATATTTTATAGCAGGTGATTTAACCTTTCCAAACCTCAGTTTTCTCATCTGTCAAATAGGGTAATAGTTACTTTTCCAAACTTTTCCATTGCTGTGACAGAGATAATGTTTATAAAGTGCCAATTTATGCCATCTGCTCTCCTGGGTCTGAGGCCATCGGGCTCAGACTGGAACTACACCACCTGCTGGGTCTCCAGTTTACTGAGGCACCCTGTAGATTTTGGAACCTGCCAGCCTCCACAATCCCATGAGCCCATTTCTATAATATATCTTGGGGTAGATATGGCTTTTGGGCAACCCTGGGAGATGTAGATGCAGATGCAGATGTAGATGCAGATGCAGATGAAGATGTAGATGAAGATGCAGATACAGATGTAGATGCAGATGTAGATGTAGATGTGGATGCAGATGTATAGGCTATCATTGGTTCTGTTTCCCTGGGGAGAACCCTGACTCACAGTATTATCTGAAGTAGGAGGAGACAGAGGTCAACAGCTCATAACCCATTGAGAAGAATGAGGTCATAGTTAGAAAACCCATCAGCAGCACTTAGGTAATCAGGAAATAAAGGAATGACGGATCCTGTGCTTAGTGGGTGAATCACCGCAAACTGCCCTGAAGCTACTGGCCAGACTCCCTGTCACTCATCTGTGGGAGCACCCGCCATAGGCTGCCAGTGTGCAGGAGCAAAATGGCTTCTGCTTTGCTCAGAGGTTCACTCGTCACACCAGCCTCTGTCGTGGGAGGAATCTAACCCAGATCTCTGCCACTAAGATTGAGTTTGGGAAATGCAGTCCTTAGCTCTTTGGCTCCAGCAATAAAAAAAGAGCTTAGAAGTATTGTTTTTAATAATCAGAGAAAAGAAGTATATCTAATCTATAAGGCAAAATCCTGTTGATTTGAATAACAACAAAATTGTTCTCTTTCCTTTCTTAAAATTATTTTTATTTATTCATTTTTTTAGAGAAGAGAGACAGAGAGAGAGAGAGAGAAGGGGGGAAGGAGCATGAAGCATCAACTCCCATATGTGCCTTGACCAGGCAAGCCCAGAGTTTTGAACCAGCAACCTCAGCATTCCAGGTCGACGCTTGATCCGCTGCACCACCACAGGTCAGGCTGTCCTCTTTCTTCCCACACAGCAAAGGCCCTCACTTTTAGTTGTGATGGCTATAGCAGGTTAAGTGGGGACTTCTACTTGTTGATCCTCTGAAATGCCCACAGTTCCAGGAATCCAACAATGCGATTCAGTGGCACAGCCACTTTCTCCTGGAACTCCAGAAATAGTGGGTGATATTTACTATTCCTAAGTCAGCGACACTGGGCCAGATTCAGCTATGCCACTTCTTGGCACTAACCACCAAAGTGAATGCTAACCAAATATAGAAAAAATGTTGACAATATAAGCCAGGCTAGGGAGAAGATTTTGCATTCACTAAAACAAAGGAACAAGTACCCAGCTCTTAGGAATTAAAAACTAACTTGCATGAAAGTAATCTGAAAAATCACTAAAAGAATTCTGCGGCATTCTTTCTAGTGTTAGCAAATCCACAGATATCAATTACCTCATTTATGCAAATGGTATTTTGCATGGTTAGTAAACTGAGGTCATTACTGGAATGTGGAGCTATAAGGCTCCATAAGTATTTGTTAACCATGTATCACACTGATATTTTAATGGGACATAATGTGAACATTACAAAAAGAAATAAAAAGACATTGTAAAAGCTGTAGTATTTATGACTCCAGACCTTAGAGGACACACGAGCAGTTCAGAAGTCAAGGTGTGTTTTAATTGTCCTGTATGCCTCCTGTTATCACTTCGGCTGATCCTCAAGAAAGTTGTTCTCTCCTGTGCACTGACCACAATGTTAGCATTAAGCTGAGTTTTCTGGTATCCAAACAAAGCTTTTAAATCTCACCTCATGGAGCAAATTAGCCAAATGAAGTAGGTTCAGCTATGTCAACAATGGTGCAGCTAGGACAGAAAAATGGGGTGTCTGGAGAAAATCCTGTTATAAAGTGGGAAGAAAGAGGCATCTCATGACCTTCATGACATGGCCCTTTAAGAAAAGTAGGGTATAGAATGAGATTATCCTAGCTTCACAGATGGTTAAACTTGGGCACAGAGAAGAGGATTGCTCAAGGACTGGGGAGACCTGGATTTGAACCTGGGTGTGCCTGACTCTGAAACCAATACTACCAGATCAGTCTGCCTCCAGCATTATTGGTATTAGGAAAGAGCATTGTTAGCAATGATGAAGGCTGTTAGCAATGAGAAAGCACCATAAACAAAATTACCAATTATCATTCTCTTAATTACTCCTCTGGGAAAGTATGTGTTATTTATGCAAGGCCACAGGTTGCCCATGTGTAAACATATTCTCAAGAGAATCTGTCAGTGTCAAGATGGACGAAAGTTAAACATATTCAAGGGAATTCAAATACAGGGCCATTTAGTGACAATCACTAGCAATGCTAAGGAAGAAGATTTGGAGGCCAAACTTAGGACTAAATTTACTGATACTGACGACTGTCCTCGCTTCTACCTTGCATTCTGGATCCCATCCATGATTTCTTCTTGTAGCTAACTAACTCTGGGAGCTAGGATTCCAGTGGACAGCATTGCTACTGACCGCCATTGGCGCCCTTGTTTTAAATGCAGTGAATGTAAAACCAAATGCTTTCAGGGGTCAAACTGGCAACAAAATGCACAATCAAGGGAGGATGTAAACTAATACAGAGTGGGGAGAGCTGTGGAAAACTCCAGAATGATATGCAGTCTAGATATTCAGCTCGGCTGCTGCCACCATAAATCTTGGCTTAGTGATATCAGCGTTCTCTGTTTTTTAAGAGAGGCTAGAAATCTAGATTTTATGTATTATCATCTGATATTTAAAAGTTAGAAGTTAACTTCATTTTTAAGATGAAGGTGTAGGCCAGACTCTGAGGCCTGTGCTCTACAGACTGGTCCCAATGTGTTGATGGCTCTGACTTTTGTCTGCAGATTGTGATGGGGTGGGGCTCTGGACTTCGGGAATGCTGACGGCAGAAGCCATAGCATAGTGCTGATTCCGAGATTCTGTATCAGCATTGGGATGGTCGGGGCTTTTGTACAGAGTGGGCTCTGCAGTGCTATGTGCTCAAGAGGGTTACATATTGGTCATCAGCCTGCAATGGGCGGCAGTCATTGTCACAGATGCTTCAGAGCTGAAAGGACCTTTAGTGCCCTGCCATCAACAGGGAAGAACACTGAGACTCAGTGGGCTCTGGCACACATCCACCTGCACCCTTCACTGCCCACAGCTCTTCTCACCACCACAAGGTGACTTATTAGGTCACCGAACTGGAAATTCAAAAGGCCCTAAGCCACGTGTTTGTTTGTTTGTTTGTTTTTTACAGGGACATAGAGAGAGAGTCAGAGTGAGGGATAGATAGGGACAGACAGACAGGAACGGAGAGAGGTGAGAAGCATCAATCATTAGTTTTTTGTTGCTGTTGTGACACCATAGTTGTTCACTGATTGCTTTCTCACATGTGCCTTGACCGCGGGCCTTCAGCAGACAGAGCCACCCCTTGCTGGAGCCAGTGACCTTGGGTCCAAGCTGATGAGCTTTTGCTCAAGCCAGATGGGCCCACGCTCAAGCTGGCGACCTCGGGGTCTCGAAACTGGGTCTTCCGCATCCCAGTCCGACGCTCTATCCACTGCGCCACCGCCTGGTCAGGCCCTAAGCCACGTGTTTTAAAAAAATTGTTATTGTCTGTCAGGTGAGTTTGGCAAGGGTATTGTTAACTTTGTGAGAAAGATAAGGGATGTCTGGTGGTCCATATCATCTCTTGGTATAATTACTCACAATCATCTATTTTATATAAATACCTTAAAAACCTGCTTCTCTCCCTAACCCAGTCTGACCAGTTAAGAGAGTTCTAAAAGAACAATAAATCTTAAAAAAAATTTTTTTTTAAATTTATTGATTTTAGTGAGAGAGGAAGGGAGAGAGAGAGAGAGAGGAGAGAGAGGAGCATCCATCTGTTCCTGTCTGAGCCCTGACTGGGGATCGAACAGGCAACCTCTGCACTTTGGGATGATGCTCCAACCAACTGAGCTATCTGGTCAGAACAATAGATCTTTTTAAGTAATCCTTTGGGTGGGCTCATGCAGTTAATCTCTTCTGTCCAACAGGTATTCTATACTGCTTCAAGTTAAACACCTGTATAAAGTTACAAATGGAATACATGTCTGTGAAAAATTCAAACAAAAGTCAAGACAGGGTAACAATGGAAAGTTTCTTTCCCATGTCAGGAGTTAGCCGCTGCTAACAAATGGTGTTTTTGGTTTTTCCCCCTATTCTTTTGCATGCACATGTGCACGTGCATACACACACACACACACGTGTGTTTTATTTATTTTATGTTTCTAGTAGCTTTATTAACATATAACTATCATACAATAAATGCACATATTTAAAAATTATAATATTATTGAAATTTGATAAGATATATGTTTAGACCCATGAAATGACAACCACTCTCAAGAAAATGAACAAATTCATCACTTCCAAAAAAAGCCTCTGTGACCTTGGTGATTCTTTTTAAAAAATAATAATAATTTTTTAATTACTGTTGATATACAGTATCTTATTAGTTTCAGGTGTATAACCTAGTGATTAGACACACACATAAGCCACAAAGTGATCACCCCAATCTAGTAACCACCTGACACCATACATAGTTATTACACTATTGTTGACTATGTTCTCTACTATTCTTTTCAGAGGTCCTCAAACTACAGCCCGCGGGCCAAATTGCAGTCCCCTGAGGCCATTTATTCGGCCCCTGCTGCACTTCCAGAAGGGGCACCTCTTTCATTGGTGGTCAGTGTATAAAGTACTGTATGTGGCGGCCCTCTAGCGGTCTGAGGGACAGTGAACTGGCCCCCTGTGTAAAAAGTTTGGGGACCCCTGCATCATTGTGACTATTTTGCTACTACCAATTTGTATTTCTTAATCTTCCCACTTTTCACCTGTCTCCTATCCCCCTTTCATCTGGCAGCCATCAAAATGTTCTATGGGTTTGTTTCTGTTTTGTTTCTTAGCTTCCACATATAAGTAAGGTCATATGGTGTCTGTCTTTGTCTGACTTATTTCACTTGGCATAATACCCGCTAGGTCCATCCATGTTGTTGCAGATGGCAAGATTTCATTTATTATGGCTGAGTAATATTCCATATATATATAAAATCTCTTTTCTATTCATTCATCTACTGATGGACACTTAAAGAGTGCTTCTATATCTTGGCTACTGTAAATAATGCTGCAATGAACATATGGGTGTATATGTCTTTTCCAGTTAGTGTTTTGGGTTTGTCTGAATAAATACCCAGAATGGAATTGCTGGGTCCTTCTTTATCGTTTGTTATAACCATTGTTTTAAAGTCTAGTTTTTCTGGTATAAGTATTGCTATCCCTGCTTTTTTTTTTATTTCCACTTTCATGAAATATTGTTTTCCCATTACTTTCATTCTGTGTATGTCTTTTGATCTGACGTGAGTCTCCTGTAGGCAGCATATGTAAGGGTCTTGTTTTCTTATATTTTTAGCCACCCTATGTCTTTTGATGGGAGCATTTAATCCACTTATGCTTAAAGTAGTTGTTGATTAATATGTAGTTATTACCATTTTATTATTCATATTTAAAAAAATTTTTACTTCTTTTTCCAAATGAGAAGAGAGGAAATAGAGAGAAAGACTCCTGCATGCACCCCAACCAGAAACCACCCAGCAACCCCCATCTGGGGCCGATGTTCTGCCCATCTGGGGCCATGTTCGCAACCGAGCTATTTTTAGTGCCTGAGGTGGAGGATCCACGGAGCCATCCTTAGTGCCCGGGGCCAATGCACTTGAACCAATTTAGCCATGACTGCATGAGGAGAAAAGAGAGAAAGAAAGAGAGAGAGAAAAGAGAGGGGGAAGAGTGAAGAAGCAGATGGGTGCTTCTCCTGGGTGCCCTGACCAGAAATATCACCTGGGACATCCACACACCAGGCTGACACTCTACCACTGAGCCAACTGGCCAGGGTCTTAAAAATTTTATTAAATTTATTGGGGTGACACTGGTTAATAAAATTTTTATATAGGTTTCAGGTGTATAATTCTATAGTACATCATCTGTATATTGCACTGTGTGTTCACCACCACAAATGAAGTCTCCCTCCATTACCATCTTTAGAATTCATGTTTTTAATCTTTCTTTTTCTTCTTCTTTTTAAAGAAGTCCCTTTAACATTTCTCGTAGTACAGATTTGGCTGTGATAAACTCCTTTAGCTTTTTCTTTTCTGGGATACATGTGTATTTTAATATCTTAAACATAAGTAGCAGCATGTATACCTGCTGCCCCACGGTATTCTAAAACGTCGTTTACTAGACAATGCATGTTGGAGGTGAATATGATGTTTTCCAACTAACTTTTAGCTTACAGATTATGACTTTGACTATATACATGAAGCTTATCCAGAAGTAGATGAGGGTTTAAAGCATTGATAACTAGGTGGTCCAGCCTTACTCACATCTATAAAATGAATATGGTCTCCAAAAGTATTACATTAACTCAGTGGTTCTTAACCTTTTTTGAGGTACCAGACCCACCAGTTTCATATGCGCATTCACCGAACCCTTCTTTAGTGATAAATAAAATATGATTTTTTTTTCCAAATTCAAGACATAGGTATATGTTTTTTACTGGTGCACAAAATAAGCCATGCATGAACATCACCTTGCTCAAAGAACAAAACCAACAAAGTGCATGAACTCACAACAAATTACGGTATTACTTTATTCTGGCCTCCGCAGCAGAGGCTTCTCCGAACCCCTGAAACCGACTCATCGAACTCCTAGGGTTCGATAGAACCCAGGTTAAGAACCACTGCATTAATTGAATTTGTAAATTAAATCACACCATAAAAGTGTCCAGGAAACTGATTATTGGAAAGGATTCAACAGTGAGAATATTAACAGGAAATGTTCCTTAGGAATAAAAGGGACCATCCTTAATAGACCACTTGTAAACAAATACATTTTCTTTGTCTTAGGGCACTTTACATGAGCTGACCAATCCCAATGCAATCCCATTGTAACAGGAAGAAATGTTTTCTTTATTAGGCGTTTTGATGTTTTATCTGAACAGAAGCCAAAGAAAGATTGCCAAAGAGAGAGAACGATCTACTTTTAAAAGTTAGTCTTGCATGAGACAACTCTGCCTTACCCCAAGTTCTTTAGTTAGGTACTGCTTGCTAAACTCTAAAATGTTCCTCACAACGTGGTCAAAATTCATCAAAACTCACTGTAGAAAACGGCTTGGTTTCACATAATTTGATTCAACTAAATTCAAACCAAGGAGTCCCCGCGCAAGGCAAACTCTTAACCAATATTCATGGTTGTGAGAGCATGCAAACTGGGCCATTCCTTGAAAGTGTGCTATAGGGAAAATCCAAAACTCCTGCTCTTTCTTCTCATTGTTTTCCCTCTTTCTGTTCCCCTGCTGTAGGCACATTTCCTGCAAATGTTTTATTTTAAATCAGGTTTTAATCTGAAATTGTTCTCAGCCTGAAACGTTTATTTTTCTCCCCTAAGAAAGGAATTTTATTATTATGTTTCATGATTTATTAAAAATGTCCAGATAGAAAAAATGGTTTTCATTAGTTAGAAGGGAAGAAAGGGGTTGCCACGTGAACAATACATGTTGAGGTCTATACTTACTTTACAGTTCAAACTTTCAATAAACTGGGTACCCCAGGGGTCCTAGGGACTCTGACCAATGAACAAGTGATGTGCCTCTAATCTGCTAAAGCTATTAATTCTCAGGTACTTTACATGCCAAGATATAAATTAGCATTTATTTTTAAAAAAATCTGCCAATAACCGAATTCGTTTATAGTAGTTTATAAATTTTGAAAGGGTTGTGAGTCCTGAGTTTACTTGGGTCTCAGAACGGCCTACCCATGTAAAGTGACTCGATTTCCAGCAAAGCCCAGGAAGCAATTGGATTCACCATGGAGTGAAACTCTGTCAATAGTTTTTCACTGAGTTCCAGAATCTCTTAGGAAATCTGGACTCTGCAGCCCTGTCCAATACCCCAAGGGGCTGGCATGGGTAGGAGTTTAGAGTTTCCATGGCAGCAAGAGGTGGGTCAGACTTTGGCGATCCTGTGACAGTGACATACAGGTGGGAGTTGCTCAGGTTTTAGTTCTAGAGCCTCAGTCTTCACATCCTGCCAATTCCTGACTGTCAGGCCTCTTCGGGCCACAAGTAGATGTGCTTACTACTTGGAGCAGATAAAAGGTGTTATTTGAATATTACCACGCCTTGGCGTTAACTGCAGGTACCATGATTTGCGTTGCCACCTTTTTCCTAATACGGAGAAAGGAAAATTGAAGATCAAGTTTGGAAGGCACATCACTGAAGTGTCTTCATGAGGGCACATGTTTTGTTTTGTTTTTTAACACAGGTAAGAAACAGATCCTGACCAACTACAACCCCAGCTTCTAAAACCAAGCCACAGGGTTTGGTCCCAGTGGCTGTAAATGACAACAACGTGTGATTGATGAGGAGCCTTCTGCTTCCAGGACTGGATGCCTGTGTGCGACACGACTGGATTGTGACAGCAGCTGTGTGTTTCTTCTGTATAATTAAGTAGCAAATGGTATCTCCTAAGAGTTTCATTGTTCTCTCCACAACCTTGACCTTGCTCTCCAGACAGCTTAGGGAAAGAGAGCGGAAACGAAGGCACGAGGGAGACAGAACAGTCCTTGAAAGCTACATTACAGAGACTTCCTAGACTAAAAGTGCCACTGAATAAACAAGGTAGTGACAGGTGCTTGTTGAGTCATTTGTGTAAACAAATGCTAGTAGGTCTTGGACAGGCTAACGCGCAGCCTCCTGCTGCAGACAGAAGACAGAAGGATTGAATGGCACTTTTCCTGCTGGCTAATCAGATGGGCTCAATTTGATTGCTGTTTCTGTCCTTGTGAGAAAGCGCAGAGGCCCATACGCCGGATCTCAGCGCCCCTGGAAGGAAATTCAGAAGGAAGGAGGGAAATCCAATGTCGCCCCGCTGGCCCTTCCCTTCGCTGTGCCGCAGAGATACCTAAAGCTTGAGGAGGTGCCCTGAGCTGTCAACCCCCCACCTAGTCCGTCAGCATCTCACTTTGTTCTCTTTGGGTCGAAAGATCTCGTTCCCCGCGTCATTCTGTAATTAGAGGCAGAGCGTGGGAAAAAGGTAGGAGGAGGGGCAAACCTCAACTCTCTCAAAGCAGAAAACCGAGAAAGAATCGCGTTCTGCACCTGTACGTTTGTAAGGGTTCCCTAGTCACAAGGGTAGGGGCAGGGACGCGGAGGATGACTCGGGCTCACCTTGCATCTCCTCGGCTCTTGAGCAAGGTCGAGGAAGTTCGGGCCTTTGACGAGATGTTGCATCACGCAGAGTATGGGATAAACTTGGGGATTTTCCCTAGAGGGCTCACTGCGCTTGCCGGAAGCGGCCCAAAGCAGAGCACAAGGCTGCGTGCGGAGCGGGAGGCGGGGGGAGCTCCATGGGGAAATCCGACCTCACCTTGGGCTCAAGAGTGAAAGGAAAGTCACTACAGGATCAGCCAGCACACAGCATGATAGACCCCGGCAGTGCCACACGTGCTCCGCCGCTCCCCAATAGGTGGCACGTCTGCGCCAGCGGGGAGGGGGTGGAGGCGCAATAGTGCCGGAAGAGGGGCAGTTCAGACACCTGCGCTCCTCCGCCCAGTCCCGAGCTGCTGACGCCGGGGAGCGCCCGAGCCGGCGGGGAAAGAAAGGCGGGCGGACGTGCCCGGCGGAGGGTGGAGGCAGACACCTGGGCTTCCGTGCGCGGGGGCGGGCACTAGGACCCGAGTGGCACACCTGTTGGCGGGCGCCCCGGGCCCCGCCCGCCCTCCGCCCCGAGTGCTGGGCTGGCTAGTGCAAGGGCGGGGGACAGAGCGAGCAGTGGGCCCTGGCTCCGCGGTGGCAGCGGCGGCCCGGGCGCACCATGGCCGAGCTGCTGCGGAACCTGCAGGATTCTGATCTCGTCGCCCGCTTCCAGCGCCGCTGCGGGCTCTTCCCGGCGCCGGATGAAGGCCCCGGGGAGAACGGAGAGCGACCCGCGGAGGGCGCGGCGCGGGCGCTCGGGGTCGGACATCACCCCGCGGCCAACGGCAAGGGCGGCGGGGGACCGGCCAATGGGCTGCGCGGAGTCTCCGCCCCGCAGGTAACCGCTGGCAGGTGTTTCTGGCTGTGGGGGGAGGGGGCAACCTGCCCCGCTGCCTGCGGACTGCCTGGCCCGGGCGACTCCGCGACGCAGGCGGGCACCGAGCCTGCGGGACGGAGAAGGCACCATTCCCCGCAGCGACCCGGCTCCTGGAGCTGTGTGCTGCCGGGAGGGCTGGGGAGTCCCATTACCAGGATGCCACCCTTTGATGCGACCAGGTGGCAGCCAGGTCTGTTCAGACTTACGATGCTCCCAGAGCTTTAAATGTACTCTATTTGGAGGCTTCCTACCTTCATTAGAACTTAAACTTTTATACACGTATATTCTCCCAAATGTGTAGGAGTTACATAATTGAAAAAGCGAGAGATGTCCTTGGCATTTTCACGAATGACTTTCCTGGGGAGTTCTGAGGAACCCTCCTCCCCTCAGGATTCATGAGTTTCCGCGCCATTCCCCTTTCCTGATCCGCACCAATGGGGCTCCGTGAGCTTTTCACCTTCCTGCATCGCCTGCTCCGAGGACAGCACTCGGGTGTAATATTGCTCCTAGAGAAGCTTACACCCCCCACCGCCCGCACCCCGACCCGCGGCCAGTGATGAAGCCCGCTTTGCTGTCCTCCTTCCCGCAGGGCCTCGGGGGCTTTCCTGCCTGGTGGCTCTTGTATTAACTGGTACCACTGACTTTGAACAGATGCTATCAGGAGGAATGCTCGCTGCGCTCCCTCTAGGTGTTCAAGGTGTCGTTATACAACCCACTGCGGCTTTGGGAAGCCAGCGTGTTGTCGCAGTGCACAGGGACTCTAGGCAGGAGGGACCAGACAAGCTGCAGATCCTAGCCTGCCAGGGCGGAGGGCTGCTGCCCCGGCAGGGAGGGTTCTCTGCCGCAGTGAAATGTCCTGGGCACCCACAGAAGCTGCTCTTTCCCTGGGGGCGGTAACAAGCGTGGCACAGAGGACAGAAGCATCATGTTAACAATTCCAACTTCCCCTTCGCAGGGTTGCGTGGGGGGGGGGGGAGGCACATTTTTTTCTTCCTAGAAGTTTTGGTAACAGGAAGGTGAGTGTGTGTGTGTATTTCTAATAACTGAGGACTTATGAAGAACACGGCTTCTACGTGGAGTGGAACATTATGGGCATTGAATTACCAAATTTGAGATGGTTGGGGGATGGGGGGAGGTTGTGTGTTCCACTCTAGAGAAATCCTCCTCTATAATATTGGTTTCTCCTTTTATTTTTCCTTCCCCTTTCCCACACGCATCCGGTAACTTTCAGATGAGTTTGGGACACCCCTTCCCCTTCCTCTTGCCTTGTCTTAAAACTGGGATGGAGTGAGAGGATAAGGATCCTTTGTTCCTGAAATGCACCCGGGGTTTATGCCCACGGGTGGATGCCCAGCTAATTTCTCTTGCTCTCTCCTCCAGCTTTCACTCTGTGTCCCTAATTCAGGAAGCTGAGGAAGAGTGCATTTTATCAGTAGTGCTGTTTTAAGCAGCACCCCTGGTGGTATATTCTGAAAAAGGATCCTCCTGCCTTTTTTAAAAAACCACGACCAGCAGATTCCTTGCAGAGAGTGGTGTCTTCTTGTTGCTTGAAGAGCCTGGTTATTTAGTGAAGCCAATGCCAGGTGTTTCCCACTTCCTGTCCAGCGCTCAACTCGCTCACTGTAGAGCAGGAAAGGGTAAGGGCAGGCTAAACAGTCATGGTAAGAAAGCACTGTAGTGATGTGTGATGGAAAAACAACGTAAGAGCATTTGATAAATGAGAGGTTCATGAATATTTTTTAAAGATGGGTTAGTTTCAAGTGATTTGGGAAGGTTCCCCAGAATCTGATAGGACTTTAAAGGGACAGTTGAGGAAACTTCCCTCCACCAGCTCTTCTTCCCCTTGGCATCTGGCCTTTGCCCAGCCTAGGGCCTGCCTGTCTCCTCTCTAAAACCCCCCCCCATTCATCCTTCAGGTTCAAAGGTCAGTTCCCAGGAGACACCTCTGCTCACCCTACAGTTTCACCTGGCTTCTAGGTTCTTTTTGTTTCTTCTGTTTCTTCATTACAGCATTTCTGCCACTGTGCACACTCAGTTCTGTGTGCAGAGCGGGTTCTTGCCAGTCTCCTGCAGTGGGTGGTGAGCTCTAAGAATGCTGGACACTGGTCTGGTGTGCTCACTATTCCCTCTGCCACCCACCACCGTGGCCTGGCACTTGGGAGCCCAGAGGATTATGTGAGTGCAGATTGCAATATAAACTCAGCCTTTAGAAGCAAGATCAGGGTTTCTTGCCGAGAAATGCCTTCTTGCTGCTCAAGAGCTTGGGCCTCTTGTCAGCCAAATGGTAGGGGTTTCCTCCTTCACATCCAACACAAAACTACACTAACTATGGAGAAGAAAAAAGAAAGGGAGGACTAAAAACTCAAGACAAAAAAAAAAGTGTTTTTTTTTTAATTTAAGGGTAAATATTGAAAACCAAAATTTTCCACCTAGTCTAGAACTCAGGCAGCACTATGACATTGATTTAAGACCCTTCAAACAGCCTGACCAGGTGATGGCACAGTGGATAGAGTGTCAGACTGGCACACGAAGGACCCAGGTTCAAAACCCAAAGTCACTGGCTTGAGCAAGGGCTCACCAGTTTGAGCGTGGGGTCCCTCTGGCTTGAGCGTGGGATCATAGACATGAGTCCAAGGTTTCTGGCTTGAGCAAGGGGTCACTTGCTCTGGGGTAGACCTGGTCAAGGTACACATGAGAAAGGAACAAATAAGGTGCCACAACAAAGACTTGATGCTTCTCATCTCTCTCTTTTCCTGTCTGTCTGTCCATATCTGTCTATCTGTCCCTCTCTCTGACTTTCTCTCTGTCTCTGTCACACACACACACACACACACACACACACACACACACACACACACACAAACCTTTAAACAATAGAAAAGTTGTTTTCTTCATCTGAGTGACTTTAGATTGTAACACATCTAATTTTATCACCTCCCATGTTTTCTATATTCAATTCTTAAAATAGGACAAGTATGGAAATGATTGAATAAGGACTTTCCTTTTCAAATTTTCTTTCCTTTCCTTTTCAAATTCTCTTCACACCGCACACGGCTGACTTACAGACTGACTACGTCTCTTACAAACCAGGGCTGGGCTGGGCTTGCACAAAGCTCTCACTGAACAAGTCAGACTGGACTTCAGCTATGTCCCAGTAGTCATGAATTTCACTGAGTTCTGAGTCTTGAAGAGTTAAATGCTTTGTTGAGGACTTGTCAAATGCCCACACAGCCTGATCTTTTGACTCTCAAGTCTAAACTTCTGTGTACCTTCCAAAGAAAAATATGAAGGCTTCACTTACCTGATCTCACTGAGAAGATATGAAGTATTGGGGTTTGAGTAGGAGCAGAGTGATTGGGTAGAAAGAGAAATTGCTTTTGGTATGCACGGGTAACTTGGGGAGAGAAATCAAAGATAAGTTGTTTAGAAGTCTTTGCTCTCCTCTTTTCATCTTGAAATGTTTGGGGCCCTCCAAGTCTATCAATCTATAGAACCCCACCCTTGACTTTACTGGCTGCAAAGAACCACCCCAGGGATCCGGAGACCCGCCTCTGGCTCTGCCTCGGTGTCATTTTGAACTCCCTCGGCTTCTGTTGTAAAATGAGCAGAGTGGAACAGACCATGGAGTTCCAACTGTTGCTGTAACCAATAAAAATTTGGTGTTGTCCCAGAGGACAGCTATGATTGGCTCCAGTCACCTGCCATGAACATGAACGGTAGGAAATGAATGGATTGTAAATACATGAGAATGTTTTATATTTTTAACATTAATTTTTTTTTATTAAAGATTTGTCTGCAAGCCAGATGCAGCCATCAAAAGAGCCACATCTGGCTCACGAGCCGTAGGTTTCTGACCCCTGCTATAACTTATAGACAGAGGCACTTTAAAAACAAAACAAATAAACAATGTCCAGGACCCAGGTCAGAAGTGGGGCCCAGAAGAGCTGTCAAACAGATGGGCACTCTGAGTCTCTTGTCCTAGGACCCACCACACTCAGTGTGTTCAGAACGAAGGCGGTGACAGCTGGAGGAGGCTACCGTGCACCTGTGACACTGTTTGGTTTGATTATAAGTAAAATGGCCAACAGGCCAAACATTGATATCTTTAGATCAATGTTTAGGTTTTTAAATGGTAAAATTTGCCACTTTGAAAGGTATATTTGCTCATTTCTTTCCTAGTTACAGATTTTGTTCAGACTAGAAAATTTGGAAAAGTACAAAGAAAAAGTAAGCTCTATGCCTATTGTGACACTCTGAAAGGAAGTCACTCAGTAAATGTTAAACCTGATCTTTAAGGACTTTGTGTTATCTGTAGTATGGATAGACCAAAATTTAGTTGGCCTATTGTTGAGCCTTTGTTTCCGTTTTTGCATTAAAAACATCTTTGTTATGTAGTTTTCTACATATCTTGATTGTCTTCAAATTGGATGTAATTTTCATATTATCTTAGTTTCAGGTGTACAACAGAATAATTCAATATTTGTGTATATTGTGAAATGATCACCATACAATTACAATTTTTTTCTTGTGGTTAGAACTTTAAAGACTTTTTCTCTTAGCAACTTTCAAATATACACTACAGCAGGGGTCGGGAGCCTTTTTGGCTGAGAGAGCCATGAACACCACATATTTTAAAATGTAATTCCGTGAGAGCCATACAATATGTTTAACACTAAATACCAGTAAATGTGTGTATTTTATGAAAGACCAACACTTTTAAAGTACAATAAGTCTCTGAATTCTTTTTAATAACGTTGTTATGCTGTTGCTAACCAATGATGAATAAAGTACTTCTTACCATTAATGCAACTTCTGGTGCTGCATGGTTTTGCTGATGGCTTTGTAGTCTGGTTGATACGTGGTGAGGTTAAGCTTCATGCAGGCATTGAGACTTCCATCCATTAAACATAATCGTAGGTTGGTCTTAACATTCTTTAGATGTGAGAAAGTCTGCTCACATGCATACGTAGAGCCAAACATTGTCAGTACAGCAATACTCACATGCTGCAGTGTGTGGTATGTGACGGGAAGCACGTTCCAAGTTTTGACAATCAGCTGGTCTGCGGGTTGAAGTTTTTTCCTTTCTCCCCACTTGTGTTTGCTCACCAACTCTGCTTGCTGTCATACAAGTCTTTCCAAATCTTCATTCAGTGACTTGAACTTATTCACCCACATGTCTGAGGCCTTCAGGTCAGCAGCTTGTAGCTCAAAATTTCTGACAGAGACACCGGGGATGTAACTCAGGTCGGCGCTGTCCACTGCACACTCGTGTGGATGGGTGATGAACTTAAAAAGACAAATGCACTCACAAAATCTCCAAAGCGCACTTTGAATGACTGCAGGAGATTAGATGTGAAACCCACTAGCTGCTGGAGATCAAGATGTTGAGCAGGGTCACTTGCTGTGCATGCATCTTTAAACTCTCCCAGTTTTTCAAAGTGTAGTAAACGACCTGTTTCAATGTCGGCAATGATGAGTTCCAGCTTGTTTTCAAATGCAAACACTGCTTGTTGAAGGGATAAAACTGTATTTCCAATGCCTTGCATTTTCACATTGAGCTGGTTCAGATGTTCAGTCATGTCCATAAGATAGTAGAACTTCAGGAGCCACTCAGTGTTAGCTAACTTAGGATGCTTGATGTTTTTCATTTCAAGAAAAGTCCAGATTTCGCTCAGACAAGCCATGAAATGGCTGAGCACCTTCCCTCTTGACAACCAATGCACATTGCTGTGCAGAAGCAGACCAGGATAATTATTCCCAACTTCATCCAGCAGTGTTTTAAACTGGTGATTATTTAAAGCTCGGGCAACAATAAAGTTGACCACCTGAATGACCAGCGACATCTCCTCACCAAGCTGCTCTGAGCACAAAGCACCTCCTAATGTAGGATGCAGTGAAAACTTAGGATGGGTCTCTTTTCATGTTCATGAAGCAATATGAATCCTCTGTTTTTCCCCACTATGCTCGGAGCGCCATCAATACACACCGAAATAAGTTTATCCATTGGTAGATATTTTTCTTTAGCGAACTCAGTGAAAGACTTGAATAAATCCTTCCCTCTTGTTGTCTCTTTCATAGGCAAAACAGCAAGACTTTCCTCACATAGTGTGTCACCGACAGCATACCTTGCAATCATGCTGAACTGGGATAAATGGCTTATGTCTGTTGACTCATGCAAAGTGAGAGAAAAGAATGGTGCTGCATTTATGTCCTTTACTTGTGTTGCCTCAATCTGATTTGCCATCATGATGGTACGATCGTGAACAGTTCTTGCTTACAGAGGCATGTCTTTTACTCATTTGATTATCTGTCTTTATCTGAAAAGTTGTCAAAAAGTTCATTGGGAACATCAAGCATGAATGTTTTGGCATACTCCCCATCTGTGACTGGCTTTTTGTTTCTCACAATTGCTAAAGCACCAGCAAAGCTAGCCGAATTCCAGTCACCTTGTTGGGTCCAAACATGGAGTTGCTGCTGACTAGCTTGCACTCTGCACAGTAGCTCTTGACATGCTTTCTTCCTGCTGTCCCCGGCTGGATATTTCGATGCAAATGTAGTATGGCATGTGTCGAAGTGGTGATTTATATTTGACCATTTCATCGATGCAATTTTATCATTGCATATTAGACACACTGCAGAACCTGTTCTCTCCACAAAGGCGAATTTCTCAGTCCATTCCTGTTGAAAAGTACAACACTCCTCATCTTTTTTTCTTTTAGCCATCTTCTTCGTCAAAAGGATTTCTGCAATTAGCTAGTTAACTACTTGATTAAAAGAAGGGAAGTTTACTTCCTGACCTCAAAATGACCTGTATGTTACACATTATCCAATAAAAGTTTTGTGTTGTCCCGGAGGACAGCTGTGATTGGCTCCAGCCACCCACAACCATGAACATGAGCTATAGAAAATGAATGGATTGTAATACATGAGAATGTTTTATATTTTTAACGTTATTATTTTTTTTATTAAAGATTTGTCTGCGAGCCAGATGCAGCCATCAAAAGAACCACATCTGACTCGTGAGCCATAGGTTCCCGACCCCTGCACTACAGGATGGTTGACTAGAATCACCATGCTGTATATTAATTATATCCCCATGACATTTATTCTATAACTAGAAGTTGTTATCTTTAGGACAACTTTACACATTTCAATCTCCCCACCACCACCAATTTGTTATCTGTATCTGAGTTCAGTTTTTCATATGGTGGTTGTCTTACTGTATCTGACATATGTCACTTAGCATAGTTCCCTGGAGGCCTATCCCCACAGTTATTGCACATGGCAAGATTTCTTTCTTTTTTTATGATTGATATTCTATTGAGTATATGTGGTGGGGGGCACATTTCTTTGCTCAGTCATCTATTATTAGACACTTTGGTTTTTTTTATGTCTTGGCAATTGTCAATAATGCTGCAATGAACATAGGGCTGCATATATCTTTTCAAGTTAGTATTTTCTTTTTCTTTGGATAAATACCCTCTTAAAGGGCCCATGCACGGACCTACTCATACTCACTCCCTTTAAGCTTCAGCATGGGGGTGGGGGGAGCAGCTTGAAAGGCACCAGAAACATCCAGGGAGGAACTGAATTATTGGGCATCATGTGAGAACTGGGTGCAGCTTTCTCTCAGACAGAAGTACTGGCAGAGGCCATTGTTCCTTTGAGCCCTCCTCCTATAGAGCTGGCAGGCAGGAACCATATCTGAGACTACCATCAAACTGGCTCACACTATTTGCCCCACCCTGGTGATTCTGAGACCCCGCCCTACTCAACCTTCTGGCCTGCCCAAGCTGCTTCCAGTGGCTTTTTCATATAAATAGCCTGTCCTGGCTCATGCTTCAGATTTTCCTAAAATCTCTCAAACAAGCAGCATCTGGCCTCAGCAAGCCTGATACCTCTCAATAAGTGGCCCCAGGCCTGTCACTAGCAGTAGCTGGTGTGGTCCACAGCTTGGCCTTGCCTGGACACCTCTAAGCCCAGCACAAGTAGCAGGTATCTGTAGATTGTTCTGTAGCTCATGTTGGATGAGAAGAGCACAGGCGGAGGCTGACCTTGGCCTGCACCCTCTAGGAGGCCCCAGAGCCAGTGCACCCACTGGACAGCTTCAGAGCACATCGAAGCAGCACTACCCAACCAACCCCAGAAGTGATACACTCAAAGGGCAAACTTAACAGGCACCAGAGCTCTGTTGAAGTAAGCCCTGCTCTGTGGGTGGGCCCCTGCACAGCTGATCACCCACAGTGGTCAGAGGATGGTGGTCAGTGGTCACAGCCAGTCCTTGCAGTAGATCGGCATGAGGGTGAACCCCTCCCATTGATGTGCCTAAAGCAGCCCACATCGTGGGCACCCCTTGAGTGCCCAGCTTGGGTGATTGGGGTGGCCGTGTCACTGAACCCTATAAAACACCTACTACATTAGGTCTGGGGACATAGCAGCTCTCCCTAATACATAGAAGTAAACATAAGGAGATGCCAAAGTGAGAAGACAAAAAAGCATGTACTAAATTAAAGAACAGAACTCCAGAAAAGTGACTAAACAAAATGGAGACAAGCAATCTACTAGCTACAAAGTTCAAAACACTCGTTATATAAGGATGCTCAATGAGTCTCAACAGCATAAAAAAGGACCAGTCAGAAATGAAGGACACATTAACTGAAATGAAGACTAATTTACAGGGAATCAACAGGAGAGCAGATGAAGCCGAGAGGCAAATCGGCAAAGTGGAACATAAGGAAGCAAAAAAACACCCAATCAGAACAGCAAAAAGAAAAAAGCATCCAAAAAAATGAGGTTAGTGTAAGGAGCCTCTGGGACAACTTCAGGCATACTCACATTTGCATCATGGAGCTGCCAGAAGGAGAAGAGAGAAAGAAATGGAAAACCTGTTTAAAAAAATAATGACAGAAAACTCCCCTAACTTGGTAAAGGAACTAGATAGACAAGTCCAGGAAGTGCAAACAGTTCCAAACAAGATGAACCTAAAGAGGCCCACAGCAAGACACATCATAATTAAAACGCAAAGGTTAAAGACAAAAAAGAATCTTAAAAGCAGCAAGAGAAAAGCAGTTAATTACCTACAAGGGAGCTCCCATGAGACTGTCAGCTGATTTCTCAACACAAACTTTACAGGCCAGAAGGGATTGGCAAGAAGTATTCAGAGTGATGAAAAGCAAGGACCTCCAACCTCTGCCCAGCAAAGCTATCATTTAAAATGGAAGGACAGATAAAGAGTTTTCCAGAAAAAGCTAAAGGAGTTCATCACCACCAAACCAGTATTATATAAAATGTTAAAGGGTCTTTTTTAAGAAAAGAAGAAAAATAAAGAAGATGAACAATAAAATGGCAAAAATAAAAGAATGCATATCTATCAACAATTGAATCTAAAAGAAAATAAATGTACAAGCAGAACAGAAACAGACTCACAGATGCAGAGAACAGAGTGATGGGAGAAGAATTGGGGATGGGTGAGAAAGGGGAAGGGATTAAGTATGAATTGGTAGTTACAGAGTCGTCATGGGGATGGAAAGTAGAGCGTGGGGAATATGGTCAGTATTCTAATAACTATGTAGCAAGCCAGATGGGTGTGAGAAACGTATCCGGATGATCACTTAGTAAGTTACGTAATGTCTCATAATGTATGTCGACGGTAATTGAAAAATAAAAAAAATATTTAAAATTAAAAAATGGAAAAGAAAGGAAGATGTCTGTTCAGATTCTTTGCCTGTCCTTTAATCTAATTGTGAGTTTTTTCTTTGCGGTTGAGTTGTATGAGTTGTTTTTATATTTTGGAAATTAACCCCTTAACAGATATGTGACATACAAATACTTCCTTCCTTCACTAGGTGCCCTTTCATTTTATTGATAGTGTTCTTTGCTTTGGAGAAGCTTTTAATTTGATGTGGTCCCACTGGCTTGTTTTTACATTTGTTGCTTTTATTTTTGGTGTCAAATTCAGAAAATCATTGCCAAGATTGAGTCAGCCTGTGAATTTCTTCTTACTTTAAATTTCCAGACTTGGGATTGTTGGTTGAAATACACATATAGTATGGATTTTTAAATTTTTTTATTGATTTGAAAGAGACACATTGATCTGTTGTTTCACTTTTTTATGCATTTATTACTTGATTCTTATATGTGCCCTGACTGGGGATCGAACCCACAACCTTAGTGTATTAGATAATCTTCCAATCAAATGACCGGCCTGGCCAGGACTATAGTATGGCTTTTAATAGGTATTAAGCATTTGCCCTGCAGAAAGGGTCTGCTAGGGTACATAACTATGACTGCAGGTTGTCCCACACTTCTTTAATCTTCAGAAAAAATAGTCCACTTTGGCTTCTAGATCACTTTTCTTTATTTACTTCCAGTATTTATTGATCAGCAACTGTGTTTCTGAGACGGTCCTGAGCCTCAAAGATAGATAAGATTTAGTTTCTGCCTTGGGAAAGCCACAAAGAAAATGGTGCAATGTAAAACATAGTGGACTTAAAAGGATAAATACATGGCCAGGGAGACAATAGCCGGAGTAACTCACCATCCCAAGGAGCCCATGAAGTCTTGAGTCAGGTCTTAAAGATAAAAGAAGTGGGAGAATCTTTTTCCTCTACCTGGAAATCTCATGTGATAAAACATGAAGACACCTACTAATTTTTGGTGAATAACAACAAATCCAATTTGGGTACAATAAGAGTCCCAGCAGGAAATAGATGGCCTATTAAAAAATGGCAACTGAGATGCTTAACATGGTTAAAATGGTAAATTTTATGTTTTGTAAATTTTACCTCAACTTAAAAGAGAACACAGGTCCTGGCTGATGACTCAATGGAGAGAGCATTAGCCCATTGTATGGAAATCCTGGGTTCGATTCCCAGTCAGGGCACATAGGAGAAGGAACCATCTGCTTCTCTCCTCCACCCTCTCCGTGTTATCTCCCTCTTCCCCTCCTGCAGCCAGTGGCTCCATTTATTGGAGTGTTGACCCCAGGTGCTGACAATTGCCAGGTTGATCTGAGCATGTCAGCCTCAGGCACTAAAAATAGCTCGGTACTTGAGCATTGGTCCAAGACAGGGGTGGGGATGGGGGTGATTCAGGTCAGGGTGCATGCAGGAGTCTTCCTCACTATCTCCCCTCCTCTCATCATTAAAAAAAACCCCACATGGGCTCTACCCCACCTTCTGGAGGAGGAAGCATAACTCCCCCTACTTAAGTGTGGGCTGCACAAAGTGACTTCCTTCTAAAGAGTACAATATGGAAAAAGGGAGAAGAGAAAGAATAATTTTATAGCATAGAAACCTGGCAGATGCTCCCTCAACCATGTGGTCAAGGTTAGCATAACATTGACAAGTTGCATGTTGAAGTTACATACTCTTGATACAAGTTGAAAAAAGCACTACGCCTCTGTGGCTTCATCTCCCAAGCCCATACCCTCAGTCTATGCAAGAGAAAGACTTCAGACAAATCCCAGTTGAGGGACATTCTACAAAACACCTGATCTGTATTTGCCCAGATCATCAAAAACAGGGAAAGTCTGTATAAACTATTGCAGCCAAGAGGAGCATAAGGAGTCATGATGACTAATGTTATCGTGGGTACCCTGGATGGGCCACTGGAACAGAAGTAGAGGACATTAGGTAAAAACTAAGGACGTCTGCTTAAAGCATGGACTTCAGTAGATAATAATGCAAAGGAATTATAATCAATGGATCATAGTAATAATAGAAGATATTAATGGTAGAGAAATGGGCTGCAGATTATATGGAAAGGATGCAGAGTATATGGAAACTTTGTACTATGTTCTGAATTTATAAATTGGAACTGGTCATAAAAAAATAAAGTCTACTTCAAATGTTTTTAAAAGGGGCGGGTAATTGTAGGGAGTTCAAAGATGGCTCATGTACAAAGGTGTAGGCAGGGTTGGAAAAAACCAACAGGGTCTAGGAGCAGGTCCCTGGGAGTGGGTAGGGTTCTGGTGACCCTATCCCCAAGCGGAGCTTAGATGTCAGAGAGATGCCCCTGCCAGGAGCTGAGGCACTCTGTAGATGAACACCTCCAGGCAGAAGTAGTGAGGGAAGTGTATCTCAGACTCGTTCTCCGTGTGCCCTCTCATACCCCACCAGGACCTCCCTTTGGCCAGATGCAGTCAGAAGCTAGGGAGCTCGGGAGCCTGGCTGATGTGGTCTGTGAAGGCCAGCCTCCCTGGGGAGAGGTGGAGAGGGCAAATGGGAATAGCCAAGCAGGGTATTGCATAAGGAAATCGGTGTAGCAATTTAATACTGGCTGGAATTTTGAGCTAGAACCAGTTTTAGGCCTGAGCCTTAATGTGGCTTCCTGCCAAATATAGATTTGATCCTATAGACAGGGAAATGGCAAATCAATTTTATCCCATGTGCCAACTCTGAATTGGCAACTGGGACATCGTGATAAGAAAGGTTCTTGGGGTGTCACGTGCGAAATGGGAAAGAGTGTGGGATTGAATGGCGATGCCTGTGCGCATGTTCAAGGGTCCCGGTGCTGGAGCATTTGAGGAGTGGGGACATTGTTTACAAAAAGTAGATATGGGACAAACACTAACTAGAGCCTTGTCGTCTGTTTGGGGACCTTCATGATTCCCTTGGGTATCTCCCTCACCCCCAAACACCTTAGGAGGACGGAGACCACAAAGGGTTGCTTAAGGCATAGGCTGCCATGGTATTCAGCTTATGGAGTGAGGGCCAGCCCTTCTGTAGGCTGGCCAGCATCTTATAAAGTGACGTGGCGTGAGAACTTCGTCTGGTTGGGAGACTGCATATCAGTCAGATTGCTCTCTTAGGGGAGCCTGAATGCAAGACCCAGAATAGGGACAGAAGTGGTCGAGGGGCGATGACCTGTGGAGTGGAAGAGAAAGACTAGAGGCAGAGAAAGCAGTGCGACAGCAGACCCCAAGGGGGAGAGGCGGCTGAAGGAAAGACTCCCAGCGGAGGAGGAAGGTGAGTCTTGAGTAGGGTAGACTCCACTTCTGAGAGTGCTAGAGCGACCGTTGACTTTCAGGATAAAATGAGCAGCTCAGGCAAGGAGGCTGGCTCTGTGGCTAATGGCACAGTGTCCTTACTTCCTGAGAGGTCATGTAGCAAACTCCTGTCACTGGAGAGAACCTGTGTGGGTCTCAGAACGTGCTGGTCCTTACTACTCTGGGTACTTGCGCCTATAACGCTTACATCATTATTAGTTCCATCATTTTTGTGTAGCTGAGAAGGTGCTGGTCACAGGGTCTAGAGTCTTCTCCCTCACCTGTGAGTCTCCAGGACATGGCATGTGCCTGGAACATGGCAGGTTCTTCATATTTCCTGTTGAACAAAGCATGAAGAGTATGCTAAACTCACCTCTCAACCTTTTCTTTCTTGGTAGAAATGTGGTCACTTGCTCTCTCCAGTCATGTCTGTGATCATTTCATCCATGAACACTTTACTGGGTTGTGTCTTCTTTTATCTTACTGTTTGTGTATGTGCGTGTGTGTGTGTATATTGTTGTTGGCTCCTTCCTTTTTCTCCAGGAAATGATGGCGGGCTTTGACTAATGAATAACTTTTTATGGCTTTGCTTTCTTCTGTTGGACACCATGAGAGTTTTGGTACCACTGAAAGCAGGCACCACTGTCAACTTAAACAATGTGATTAAATTACTATATAATTTTGGGAAGGCTGTTTACAATGAGCCTAGTCTAAACTTACTTGACTTAGAATTGAGATGTCAAAGCTTTTAAATTTTATGAAAGCACTTTCACTTTGGCTGTTATACTTTGTGTTAATGATTAAATCCTCTCTTCCTGATAAGAATTACGTCTTGACAAAGGCATTCTGATATTTTATCTAGCACACAATTTTCCTGGGAGGAAATTCTGTCACGGTTTTCCGGCAGTACACTTAGAGTGCTCCTGTCTGTGTTAGGAATTGGAGAAAATACTCAGCTGCGGGGTGGGGGTGGGGGTGGGGGCATCTGCTGGTCTTTATTATTCTGCTTGCCTGCTGAGATACAGTCTACAGCCTGAGAAAGTGAGGTACTGAAAAATCCAGTCACAACTACAGCTCACATTTTCCTCTCTGTACTCTCACTTCAAACATAGTATGGACTAATTAGAAAGTGTTTTAAAAACAAAGAAAAATCCAGCCCTGGCTGGTTAGCTCAGTCTGTTAGAGTGGCGACCCAAAAAGCCAAGGTTGCAGGTTCAATCCCTGGTAAGGACACAAATGGGAAGCAACCAATAAATGCACAATTAAAGGGAACAACAAATAGATGCTTTTCTATCTATCTATTTCCCCCTCTGTTCCTCTCCCTTCCTCTGTCTGTCTCTCTAAAATCAATCAATGAAAATGAATAAATAAAAATATTCCTTTAAAAAAAAAGCAAAGAAAAGTCCTTATGTGTGGGTTAGGATGGATAGAGGGAGAAGGGTTCACCACCTGAGACCTTGAGGAAGGGCTTGGGGATCGTGGGAAGAAAGTAATGGTGTCCTTGGACTATTTGGGGGTACCTCCAGTACCCCAGATGCTCACCTGGCAGTTTTATACCCCTTGGTTTACTAAAAACAAAACAAAACACTGCTTCATTCTTTTGTGTGTGTGTGACAGAGACAGAAAGAGGGACAGATAGGGACAGACAGACAGGAAGGGAGAGAGATGAGAAGCATCAAGTCTTCATTGCAGCACCTTAGTTGTTCATAGATTGATTTCTCATATGTACCTTGACCGGGGGGGGGGGGGGCTGCAGCAGACCAAGTGACCCCTTGCTCAAACCAGCAACCTTGGGCTCAAGCTGCTGAGCCTTGCTTCAACCAGATGAGCCCATGCTCAAGTCGGCAACATCTGGGTTTCAAACCTGGGTCCTCTGCATTCCAGTCTGATGCTCTATCCACTGCACCACCGCCTGGTCAGGTAGCATTGCTTCATTCTTGCTAATGCCCATTTATTTGGTAATCATGCCTGCCGAAGAAATGTCCTCTCTGCCTTCTCTGGGTATGTTCTGATTTTTCCAAATGGCAAAACTTTGTTTTGCATAGAATTTTATGGGAACCAGCTTATCAAACCACGGCTTGTATGGGTAGGGGGAAGGGACGTGAGGTGAATAAGAAGCTCTCCTGAGGGTAAAATGTTGGTTGCTAAGAGGCTATGACTTCATTGGTAGCAAAAAGGCTTAGGTGAACTTCTTTATTTTTGTAGATAAAAAAAAAATCATTCTCTCTTGAAAAATTATCTAAAAGGTGGCCATGAACTAGAACATCAACGCTTTTGTTAAAAGCATCACGAGTGAAAGGCAGCTCTGTTAGGAGTTGGTTGGGTATTTTTCTTCATTCTGAATTTTGATCTTTTGATGGTTTCTCAGCTAGGAATGTTACAAGTGAAATGACAAGACCTTGATTCTTGCCTTCTTGAAAGAAAGAATTCAATCAAGAGACAAAGTGCCTCAGAAAGAGAAAAGGGGGCCTTGAAGACAGATTCAGGGGGTTGGCCAGGAATGAGCAGCTGCTGCCCACTGCTCCAAGTTTTGTGGGGATCCTTATTGCTTAGGAGAAAGAGAGAGGCAAGAAAAAACGTGCTTGGGGAGAAGAGGAGAAGGAGGAGGAAGGTATGGCGTGCTCTAGGAAGGGAGAAGGCGGAGCATACTGGGTTCTCCATCCTAAAGGTAAAAGTTTGACCCTTAGATTTTAGGGAGGGTCCCAAGGGAGGATCTCCATCAAGTGTTCATTGGCTCTCCAGGTGTGACCTTTCAGGGTCATGGTCTCACTTATCAGAGGTCATTCGTCAATGCAGCTGGTCCTGAGGTCAGCTGTGGCTTCCCTTCATCAGCTTTTGATGCTTTTCGGGGTCCTGGAACTGAAATACAGCTGAGGCGTAGATGTTATCCTGAGGGGTTAATGCTTAAGTGCTACTGTCCAGCTCCCTTGTGCCCCCTCGGAGGGGGTCTAAAGCCACATGACTAGCAACATGCCAGGGGAGGAAAAGTCAGGAGAGGGTCCAAACCGCATGATCAGTGATGTGAAAGGTCAGGGGGGTTAAACTGCATGACCAGCTAAGGGAGGAAAGGTCACCCTGGGGGGTGAGGTCCTTGTTTTGCCCATTGCTGGGCACCTGGGCAATGGTGACCTTCTGTGCCTGGCCTCTAGTCCTTGCTCTACTCATGTCTGTCTACCTACCTACCACAAGAAGATATCAAATATTTTCTAATTGATTTTCAAATATTTCAACTGTTAAAGTAATAATACATGCTTATGTCAGAAATAGTGGAAGAACATCAAAAAAGTGTAAAGAAAACAAAAATCCTGTCTTAACTTTGCAACCCAGAGAAAAATATTAACACTCAAGAATATTGCTTCCTGGTATTTCCATGCAGGTATGGGATGTGTAAGTTATAAACATGCCGTATACATATAATATTGGAATTAGCTTTTTTCACTCTTATGAGCATTCCCCCGTGTCACTGAGTAGTCTTTAATTGTATGGTTTTAGTAGCAGAATCACTTATCATTTGATTATAACTTTAATTTTTTAAACCATTTCCTAATGTTTGCATTTAGACTGTTGCAGTGTTTACCTTTGGATTTCAACTTAAGCCTGAACATGAAATTATTTTGTGAGAGCCACAAGAGAAGCTTATTTCAGCATTCTTCACACTGGTACCCCACCCTTACTGCCAAATTGTCATTTGGAAATGTTGTATCTGACTCAGTGTTTCCAGCAGCCCTCCATATATGCGGATTGTCACATGACTGTACCTCAGTCATCATATGCTCCCAGCTAATGTATTTCTAATCTTTCCCTGTAAAGAGGAGATATGTGGAGTCTGCGGGAGAGAAGGGAAACAGGGCGGGAGTGTGACTCCCTTCAGGGAAGCTGTGGGGTTGGCTGTCGTGCCTGGTCCTGTCCTTGACTGTTTTTTCCAGGTAGGGCCCCTCATTTACTTCCTGTGAGAGGTCTGTGATAGGTTGTAGCCTTTGGCTGGGCTTGAGGTTTCTGAAAGGGTAAGGGGCAGCATCTATTCACTGGTGACTCTGAGCCAGAAAGGCAGAATATGCTTAGAGGTGCCCACCCCCACATTATGATAATTGTAATAGTGGAGCATGGGAATGAATTTGTTCTGTCATACATCGCAGAGGGCGGCAGACAGCGCTGGGGACCCCACCTGAGCCCTCCCAGCCTTGGGTCTCCATTCTGGTTGGCTCCTGAGGAGGTTTCAGGACTACCTTCCTGCCATGCTTGCTTCTGTCACCATGGCCTTAAACAGAGGGGACAGAATGACTACCCCTATATTTATCCAGTGGTATATTTCCGAATAACGTCACTTTTGAAGAGGAGGGACTGTCATCTGCTGATCACTTAATTTTGCCTCCATCTAAGCCATCTGATGCCACAGTCATATTTTACCTTGAAGGAATGATCTGAGTGTGCCAACCGTGTTGGGTTATAAACGGTCTAGCCCTGGTTTGTTCATGCTCAGCACCCGGCGTCATTGCGGGGACAGGAATGGGACTTCCCACACTCATCCTGAGTCCTTCCTGGTGCAATCAGGCATACTGCATTGACTATGGTGCCCATGTGTTATAACAAGGCCCAGAACACAATATCCTCTCTTAGATGTAAAACACCGTATTTGCTAATCAATGTTTTTTTCCTCCCCTTTCTCCAACCTGACCCTAGGCCCAGTTGACTCACCAGATAAATACTCTGTGATGAAAAAATGTTACTTTTAAAAAAAATCCTTTTATTTTAATTTTTCAATTACAATTGACATACAATATTATATTAGTTTCATGTGTACACCCCAGTGATGAGAGATTATGTAACTTATATGTTTATCCCGATAAACCTTGAACCCATATGACACCATAACTAGGTATTAGAACATTATTGACTGTATTGCCTATGCTGTACTTTACACCCCCCTGACTATTCAGTCCCTACCATTTTGTACTTCTTAACTGCTTTCCCTTTCTCCCCCCTCCCCCCAACACCCCTCCCATCTGGCAAACACCAAAGTGTTCTCCATATTTACGGGTCTGTTTCCATTCTGCTTGTTCGTTTGTTTTTTAGATTCAACTTTTGATTAAAGAAACTTAGTTAATCTTTAAAAACTGGTACTGAATATACATTTTCTCTGCAACCCACGATTGCACTCCTGGGCATTTATCCCGGAGACACCCAAATTGATTTATGTAAAAACCTAAACATGATGTTCTTTTATTTTTAAATTGAGTTTATTGGGGTAAAACTGGTTAACAAAATTGTATGGGTTTCATGTGTTCATGTTTTTCATAGCAGCTTTATTTGTAATAGCAAAACTGGACACCATCCAAATGTCTCTCACGAGATGAACGGTGCCGTGCAATCCAATACGGTACAAAAGGAACGCCCTGCGGACCGACCCAGCAACTTGGATGGATCTCCAGGGCATTGTGCTGAATGAAAAAGCCAATCTGGAAAGATCACATACGGTACATTTCCACGTATAGAACATGCCTGAAATGACAAAATTATAAAGATGGAAAACAGATTAGTGGTCGCCAGGGGTAAAGAATGGAGGGATGACCATGAGGGGGTTGGCATGGAGGGCAATCTTTGTGATGACAGAACAGTTGTGTAACTTGATAACAGTGGTGGTTACGTGCGCCCACACGTGTGGTGAAATGTCACAGAGCTATAGACACAGTGCGCCGACGTCAGGTTCCTGGTGTAGCTATTGTATTTATAATTATGTAGGATGGAACCATGGGGGGGAAATGGCTGAAAGGTATATGGGACCTCTCTGTACTACCTCGGCAGTTGCTTGGGAACTTATAGTTATTTCCAAATAAAACGTTTTAAAATATCAATTCTGCCTTCTAAAAATTGGTCCTGCCATTCTTGTTGCAGCTTGTACTGCAGGCATTCTTTGCACACTCTGCTGGAAGCCCAGGGAACACAGAGCAGGCCCCGGGAGATTTTCTTCTGAGGTGCCCTTGAGCTGGCCATACGGCTGTGTCTATTTCCAGAGCCACAGGGCTTGACCGTAACCCTCCTGCTCACTGGGCCGGCTACTGCCCAGGGAGAGGACATGGAAAAATGTTTGAGGGTCAGAAAAGCACATTTGTCCTTGACTTTAGTTTGACAGACTTGTGGTATAGATGCAGGATATTCACTTTAAAACATTTTTTGTTGCTGTTGTGTCTTGTTTGCTTAATCCCCGTCAGGTTGGTGTTGCAAGTGCATCAGATTTGCACACCAACTTTCCAGTTGTCATTTGATCTCTCAGTCTATCTACAAACATGCTCGATATCTTCAATGCTCCCCCCAACCTAACATCTGCTTTCAGCCCTAGAGTCCCTAGAATCTTGCCTTTCTGAGATTTATACACTAGTCCCACTTTATCACCTGTGTTCTTTCCGTGTTTAGAATATGATCTAAGATGGAATAAAACCATGAGAGTATTTAGCATAAGGTATCATTTTTGAGGTTTACTTTGCCCATGTGTAATTTCATGGAGGACAGTGGGTTAATTTTAAATTAAAAATGCTAAAAGATCATTGTCTCTGGTATACATACAAATAGATTCCTCTTTATTTGAACTGTACTCTCAATGCCAGTGGCTGAGGCTACAGCACAGATGCACGAACTCTCGTTTTAATGGCTGCCTTTTCTAAGCGCAAGGTCAACAGCAAATCCTTTCCCCCAAGCGGTAGAGCCATTCACCTGTTTGTTAGCTTTTGTTCTTCTCCCACAGGGAGTTTCCATCACTATATTTAACTTATCAAATATCTAATTGTAAGGGTCCCCCCCCCCCAGTATATTCTACAAAGGGAAAAACTTAACCACAGTATCCAAAGGTTATCTTGGAAATAATTAAAACTTCATCTAGGTCTAGACATGGAAATGTATCCATGATATGTTTAACCAAAAGCAGCAGATTTAAGAAACTATTTATAACATGACCCAATTTTTAAAATTGCATAAGCATGTATGGGAACATACCAGTATATAAATAAAAGAATTTGGAATAGTGAAGCACTCCCAAGCTTTTTGAAACAAAACAAAATGGCTCCCTCCACATGGCTCCTGAAAGAGGCCATGTGAAATGACTAAACACTGTTTCCCACTCTGTCCAAACAACCACAGGGGATGCCAGGAGTTTAAGGTGCATAATGTCCTTTTGCACTAGCGGGCATATCTTATACATGGAAAGAGTTCGACCTCGAAATGATCCCTTTTCTTCTGGGTCAAAAGTGTGTTATTAGAGAGCTTAGGGAAGTCTTAAGAAGAGCAGATGTTGAGTGTTATCACCCTTACCCTTCAGTCGATTGTTGGCAAGTAGTATTCCTTCTGTTGTTTCTTTAAAAGTCATCCTAGAAGATATCATTTTACTGTTGTAGGTCCAAACCATTTTAAGTGGTTTTAGCTCTTTAGTCACCTGCTGGCAATGCCTTGAGAATGTTTCGTGTTGGATCTCCGTTCCTCTAATCTGACGGCAGTGGTTAAAGTAAAGGCTTCCTCCAGTGGGTTCAGCTCAGGGGCATTACCGCTGCCATCGCCACATGTTTGATGTGGGTCTTGACTGAAGGAGACAGAAATTTATCAATGTTTATTCTAAAGTAAAATACAATTACTAATTTCAAACACTGAAAGGATGTTTTTTAAAAATAATGAATATTCTAAGAATCTGACTTTCTGCACTTTCCTAAACAAATGTATAACAATTTATAGATGATATTAATTTTACTGCAATTTTAATTGGAATTGTATTAAAATTCTGGAAGAAATTGACATGCTTATGATATAGATACTGGTGTGTTCAAGTGCAGTTGAGTTTTGTGTTTGATTTGGTAACCGTGCCACACTTTAATTAATTCTCAAACATTGTCTCATTTATTTGTGTTTGTTATAAAGACAATAAAAAGAAAACAGATTTTCTTTTTTTCTTTTCCATTCATTTTTTTTCCTACCTTACTGCATAGACAAAGACCTGTCAAGTATTGAGTAGAATTGGTGATAGTAAACATTCTTGTCCTTAATTTTAAGGGAATGTTTTTAACATTTCACTATAGAATATTATATTTGCTGTAGTTTTCCCCTCCCTTTGGGAGCTTGCTTTCCAAGAGACATTCTCATAAATTATAACTGAGTCGTATTGAATTATTTTTCTGTGTCTAATGAGAGGATCCTATGTGGGCTTTTTTTTAAAATCTTTAATCTTATAAAAGGGTGAGTTAAAAGAGATTTTCTTTGTTGATACTGAGTCTTTGTCATGATGTAATGAAAAACAATATTTACTGCTTCTAGCAGGCATGAAAAAATATTATCGAATAGACTTTTCCTGCTAGTATTTTCAAATCATCTTTCAGCTTCCCTCTTCCCCAGCCTTCTGGCTTGGTGGGGTGGTGTTTTTCATAAGCACAGAAAAACATAAGACGACTCAATTGTGAGGTTCATCTTCACATCCATGAACATTAGACAGCTGCATCGCAGAATGTGCTTGCTTATGTCAATACCCTTGAACATATAAAATATCCGTTTCCTAGAGTGTTAACTAAATTAAATTAGTTCCTTCCGGCTAAACATGAAAAGTGTTTAAGAAAACAAGTGGTTTCTTCCTGTACTCTTTCTCTGCTCATCCTTGAACTCCGAAGTGTCCAGCAGTTTATGAACCTGCTCTAAGAAAGGGTGACATTGGAGAGATTGGGGTCAAGGGGCCCCAGCTCCCTCCCGCTCGGAGAAGGCGCTGCTCCCAGCGCTCAGCACTGGGTGGTGGTTCAAGCACGACCTTGCAGGGATCACAGATCACTCGTGGGCCCCACCCTGCGTGCACAAACCCCACAGCAGAGTGACTCAGTCCTGAGTCATGGGGCTATGCTAAGAAACGCCTCAGGAGCAATGGGGGCATGTGCACAGCGTGACCTTTATAAAACACCCACCCTTACAAGGAGTGCGGCATTGTTAGTGGCTTCTCCCCTAACCGTTGCCATACTGTCCAAAGTGAAAATGGTTCACCCGAATGGCAAGTGTCCCATGGAGCCCAAGTACAACATCTTGAAATGAAAGTATACCTGGCGGCTGTGCCCTGTGACTCATTTTTTTTTAAAGAAACTTTCTGCTTATTTTATTTCTGGAGGGGCCAGCATGGAGCTCGGGGTGCCAGGGATGGTCGCTCCCGCTGCCATGGGAGACCAGAGTGAAGCCAGGAGCAGGTAGTCGAGTGTGTGTTCCGGTTTGTATGTTTCAGAACCACTGGTTTCGGTGGTGCTGGCGGAGGGGCTGGGTTGTGCGGGCCCGCGTCAGGGCTCTGCCCCCGCAGAGGGTCTGTGAGCCTTTGGGCTGTACTCTGAAGAGGGCAGCGGGATGAATGGGCCAAGATGGTGCTTTACTCCTTACACTCCCACGCCATGTCTCCGTGGGCGTATCCCGTAGGCTCTCTCACGCTGATTTCCTTTATGTGTGAAGTGTGGGAAATAACCACACTTACCTCCTAGAGTTCTGAGATGTGCGGAAGGAGGTGTGCTGAGCACATTGGGTCCGGCATCAAGAAAGCGCTCAAACAGGAACTTTTCTCTGCTGCCTCCATTCCTGCCACTGCCAAAGCCCCTATCGCTGTTTTGATCTGACAGGGCTTTTCTGGAATGAGCTGCCTCTTCTGGTGGTGGGGGGCGGGGGCAGAGGGCCATACAGGCAGTGCAGGTCTATTTGCTCTGACACTTCGGCATGGCTTCAACCCAAAAATTAGGGCCAATCTTTTGCTTTAAATTATTGCTTACGGCCTGACCTGTGGTGGCGCAGTGGATAAAGCGTCGGCCTGGGAACGCTGAGGTTGCCAGTTCAAAACCCTGCACTGGTCCGGTCAAGGCACATATGGGAGTTGATGCTTCCAGCTCCTCCCCCCTTTCTCTCTTTCTCTCTCTCTCTCTCACTCTGTGTCTCCTCTCTCTCACTCTGTGTCTCCTCTCTAAAATGAATAAAATAAAAATAAAAAAAAATAAATTAAATTATTGCTTACTAAATTTTTGCATTCCTTCTGATAGTTTGAGGCATCCAGTCATTTGCTATAAAAATGCCTTTCCTGGTTTTGCTTCCCTCATCTGAGCTTACTGAGTTACGGAAAGTGTATTTTAGAGTGTTTCTTGCTCTGAGATAAAACTGTTAATGTTCAGCCAGTGTATAGGAGGCTCCTAACAAAAAGCCAGACCCAGGGTTGGACTCAGCACTCAACAATGGATATGGCCGCTGCCCGTGTTCCGGAAGAGTTCTCAGTTTGCCAGGGAGACAGGTAAACACATGAACATAACCTAGGTGGGGAGGGGACACATTCTCAAAGGTTCCGTTGAACAAGAGCTTCCTCTCTTAGATTCCTTTGTTCCCCATAGGAAAACTCTAAGGAAACACTTTGAAAGAAGTTGCTTCTTAACTTTCTGATGGAACCATTTAGAGGGTTTGAAACTTACCAAATACAGAATGAGGACAGCCAGCGTTCTCAGATTTTAGACAGCAATAAATGTGGACATCATATGGAGAGAAAGATCCCTAGGGACTTCTTTTTATTATTATAGCACACGACAGATAGATTTCATGCTTAAGGCTAGAACATTGGAAGTTAGAATTTTAAAACGGGAAAGGGAATTGTGTGCATGAGTAATAAGAGAAAGCTTTGAGCATGTAGATAATCAGGGGCTCCTGTCAATCCCTGGTGAAACCCCTACCCAAGGAGAGCCTTCACCATTCAGTGACTGGGTCAAGCAGGACCTCTATTGATCTTTTCTTTTGATCATATGCAGAATAAGGTTACCACTGTAGGTAATGGTCATCCATGTGGGGGTGACAGGGTGACAGTAGTAACTCATTGTCACTGCTGGGACCAGCCTTGCCTGGGTGGTGGCCCTCCTTGAACCATATAAGAGGGGTCCCAAACAAGAGTCCACCAGTCCAAATGTTGGCCCCACATGTACTTTGTTCACACGTGATTTTACTGGTGAGTCCTTTCTAGACTTTCTGGCTTCTTACTTTGTAAAGAAAATGGGACACATTGCAGTATTTGCTTGCATCCTACACAAGCATAAGAGGTTGGGTTCCTCTGGACCCAGAGTGGGCTCCCTCGGTCCCCACCAGCCCCTTCTGTCTCACACCTGCGATGACTTGGCTCATTTACATCACTTGCCTGACCCATATAGGCATTTGAATTTGCTGCTCCTGGTCTAGAAAATTCCAGCAAAAAAGGAGAATAGCCAGGGTTTCCAGGGTAGAAACCCTTAGGACACCCTCGGCAATGGTAGGAACAGCTTCTCTTGGTGCTGCCACAAGCGATCGAAAGGAATGTAACTTTTGATACCCTTTTGTGCAGCCATCGGAAGGATAAGGTTGGCACCGAGTTTAGTGTGGAAGCCATTCTGAAGTGGCACAGAGAGTTAGACTGCACACCCGATGTTGTGCTTTGAAAAACTGAGTTCCTGGGACTTTCAGGAGGTATTGGTCCGGGCAGCAAGGAAACCTGGTATCCAGGCCAAGGCTGCACAATAGAAGATGGAGTGACCGTTGCATAACCACAGAGGGAACCAAGGTCGATAAATCAGATACATAAACAATGGATGATTTGTTTTCAAGAAGAAAACTATGAGAAGTGGGTAGAAGTAATCTTTATTGCATTTTTCACAGGTGGTTTTATTTAATTCTTCTAATGATAACTTAGTCATTCTCCAATGATTAGTGAGTGCCTGCCCTGCGCTGAGCTAGGCACTGGGGTACACTGGTGACTAAGGCAGACAACGTGCACAGGCTAATAACGGAGGCAGAACACTGAGAGTTAGAAATAAGTGTAGCGGGAAACACAGCTGGACAAGGGGATGGATGGGGAGGGGAGACATATCTCCAACACCACCAGGAAGCAGCTTCTGTCACCCCTGCCTTACTGCTGGGGACACTGAGGCAGGCAGGACGTGCCCAGGTGGTACCTGATGGGACTGGCCTCTGACCCGGGTCAGACTCCGGAGCACATACTTGGGGACAGTCATCCACCTGGGAACTGGGTTGCTACTTCCTGTCTATGTCTAAGTGGAGACCTAGGATCTCATGTAGGACTCATTATATGACTTCAAGCTTGGCAGCATCAAGCTTATTTGAATTTTTATGCTAGAGATCCTTTGTGCTGTGTCAGGAGCACAGCGCCTGATTTTTGCCACAACTTCTCGGTCTCCACTGGCCAAGTATGATTGTCGAAACAAAGAGACTATTTTCCATGCATTGAGCTGCCCGGACTCACCAACACCAGGGGTATGTGCAGAGTGGACGGGTGGTTCAGAGATCACAGGCTCTGGACTCCAACTGCTAGGGTTCGAACACTTCCTCGCTGATGTGTGAACTTGGACACGTTAGCTCCGTGTGGCTTCATTTCTTCACCTGCCGGGCAAGAAAAAATCCTAATTCCCACCTTAGCGCCCTGTGGTGAACTGCATCAGAGATAATGCAGCTGATGGAAGCCTAAGGAGCACTTCATACGTTCTCACTCTTTGCAGTTTCTCGCGGTGGCTCTTGGAGAAGCTTTGCCTCGTTTGATGTTATGCTCACATGGCAGAGTTAGCCTCCAAAAAACATATCTTTGTTTCCATGCAGAAAACTCTCATGGACAAGTTTCTAAACTGGGAGCCGCCAGCTGGCCTGGCGCGGGGCCGTGCTCCTGGATGGCATGTTTCTGAAGCACAGCACGCTCAAAGCTGTATCTTCCTATTCAGCATGCTTTTGTAGACGGCACAATATGGAACTGGTCAGACTCCTAATTATGCCAGTGGTCCAGAGCCAGAATCCAATCATCCAGTTGACAAAGAACATGGTACAGAGAACGATGACCAGCTGTTCCCCATCTCCAGTGAGCAGAGAGTAAGAGGAAATGGGTGTAAGCTGCGTGAAGGATTTGGGTTATTTATGGTAGGATTTCCTGACAGTGAAGGTTGCTGAACATTAGGACTGGATTAGAGAGAGGGCTTGTAGAATTTCCGTCCGTGGGGATTTTGCAAACATGGTCCTGTTTGTGCAATGACTACGGGAGCTGCCTTCCCATTGTGCTCTCTGTCCTGTGTCTCTCGCTTTCTACCCACATGGTGCTGTAACCAAATGAACCTTCTCCGGAAGACGGGGGTGGGGGTGGGGTGTAGAGAAGGACAGTGCGTTGTCACTTAACCCATCTAACTTTCTGACACATTGATGGCAGGCTTTGACACTGTGTGAGGACACATGAACCATGACCTGGTTTTGTTACCCTCGGACTGAAAAGCTCACCTGGGCTGGGGGAAAAGCATGCAGGGTCAGGTTTAGGGCTTGGATGACCATGGAGAACACAAATCTTGTCTTAAAGAAGGCAGCCCCTTCTGAGAATGAGTCAGTTCTTGCCACAAGGCCCATGGGCACGCGCGCTGTTGCTAGACTTAGATTCTTAAAAGGGGGTATGAAATCTGGGGAGTTTGAAAATTCTGGCAACTAATTTCTGAGAAGCCAGTTACATATGAGCCAAAGTGAGAGCATCACTGTGGGTCTTAATTCAGTGTGCAGGGCGCTCTTCTGTGACCTCTGCTCTTCCAGGTCACGTTGGCCCCATGGCCCAGGGCCAAGGTCAAACATGGACTTGAGACAGCAGAATTCCACTTTTAAAATGAGAACCTCTGTCGCAGTGCATACACATATTGAATCATTATGTTGTACACCTGAAAGTAATACAACCTTGTGTGTCAACTATACCTCAGTGGAAAAGAAATGAAAATCTCCGTATTCATGGATTGAATCTTAAGAAATCACCATCTTATAGGTAAACAAAATGGTCAAACATTGTCCATTTCATAAACTTTAATCTAAAGGTAATCTTTCACCCACTTAGGAAAAATAATATAAAATATCAGTGTTTTCTCCTGAGCGTTGAACATTTCTGCATCCTCTGGCTGGGAGAAGACGCACTTACCACTCCACAGCCCCGTGTTATCATGGGGCTATCAAATTCTTAGCAAATCATGCCTGGCAATGAAGGTGACTGTGGTGATCACTGAATAGCATCCAGGCAGTACAGAGAGCCTGCCCTTCCCAGGACTGGTAGCTTTGAGATCATTGGGACTCTCCTCACAAGAGTACAGTCATTTGTGGAAATTTCCCCAAACATCACCCTTCTCTTCTTTCTCTCTCCATCTTCCCCATTGCTATCAGCTGCCATTTTCTACTCATAGCATGATTTGCAAATCAATTGGACATACTGAGGCTAAAACAATTGTCACCGCAAGCAAGCAGACAGATGACCCCACCAAAACAGGAGGGTTTCAGTTTTGGCTGGGGTCCATGGTGATTCAATGGAAATCAGGTTGCTTACTGACAGGGCCATTTTCTTAAAGGTGTGTTGGGGAAGATGTGGCTGGCAGGACCCCCCCCCCTCACACACACACACACATAGAAACCAGGAGGGGAGGCTCCACCTCTGATACCATGTCTCCCCAGCTGCCTCCCCGACTCCTGAAGGGGAGGGCAGGGCCCAGCCTTGATCATGTTAGAAGAGAAAAGACTTTTCTCTCTGATTTTCCAATGTGTCCTAGAACTCAAACTCTAGTGGAAGTATTTCTCCAGTCAGTTCTGCGAGCTCTCTGGATAAACAGATGGACAGGTTTCTTTCTTCCTTCCCTTCCTTCCTTCCTTCCTTCCTTCCTTCCTTCCTTCCTTCCTTCCTTCCTTCCTTCCTTTCTCCCTCCCTTCCTTCCTTCCTTCCTTTCTCCCTCCCTTCCTTCCTTCCTTCCTTCCTTCCTTCCTTCCTTTCTCCCTCCCTTCCTTCCTTCCTTCCTTTCTCCCTCCCTTCCTTCCTTCCTTCCTTCCTTCCTTCCTTCCTTCCTTTCTCCCTTCCTTCCTTCCTTCCTTCCTTCCTTCCTTCCTTCCTTCCTTCCTTTCTCCCTCCCTCCCTCCCTCCCTCCCTTCCATTTCTTTCTTCTTTCTTTTCTCTCTCTCTTTTCTTTCTTTCTTAATTTTTTCTTCTTTCTTTATTTTTTCTCTCTCTCTTTCTTTTCTTTCTTCCTTTGAGGCTTACTTTGTAGTGATTTACAAATACCAACCCCTTTGCATATTTCCTTCATAACATAAAAAAATGTATTTTATCAAATGCATCATATATTCTTGTTCTCTTAATCAAGTGGAATTTCAGCTCCCCTACCCACTCCTTTATTTCTTCACGTTTAGTGTCAAGTGGCAAATGAATAAAACCCATGCTGAACAGCGGGGGTTGGGGGGAGCTGGAATCAGACTCAACAGAACAAAACTCACCACTGAAGCAACTTTCTAGAATTGATTTTCAGAGTACCCATGAAATCAACCATCTGGAGAATGTTTTGAAGGCAGAAATGTGCCCTATTAACTGATTAGTGTATTATCTTCGGGTGACCTAACAAAGAGTATAATGTACTCCTCACCCTAGTGATGAACACTTTGAAAGTCATATTAATGTTTAGAAGACACATGTGACTATGCATGACACTATCCAACTACCTCTTAATTTAATGAGAATGTGGAAACTTATTTTGATGGGTGCAAAGAGCCTGAGTCTTCTGTGTGATTTGTGGCTGACACAAAAATTGTGGAACAAACATCTGAGGGGCTGAGGCATGAGCCCTGGGCTGTCCCATGGCCCCTTCCACACATAATTGTCTCTCTCTTATCCAAGAGGAAGAATCCAATGACACATAGATTTAAAAATATATTCTCATGTTCACTGAGCAGTGGCAGGGATACATAGGAACTTATTGTCTAGTGGCGGTTGTTTAGTGCCTGACAAGCTGGACCAATCATCATTATTGTTATCATCACAACTTACATTCACTCAGCACTTTCTACATGCCAGGCACTGTTCAAAATGCCCCATGTGCATAGACACACTTATTTTTCACAACTTGGCCCTGGCCAGTTGGCTCAGTGGTAGAGTGTCGGTCCAGCCTGTGGATATCCTGGTTTCGATTCCTGGTCAGGACACACAGGAGAGGGGCCCATCAGCTTCTCCACCACTCCCCTTCTCACTTCTTTCTGTCTTCCCTTCCTGCAGCCACTGGAGAGGAAGAGGGGGCTTGATTGGAGTGAGTTGGCCCTGGGTGCTGAGGATGGCTCCATGGCCTCTGCCTCCGGTGCTAAGAAGAGCTCAGTTGCTGAGCAACAGAGCAATGCCCCAGATGGGCAAAGCATTGCCCCCTAGTGGCCTTTCTGGGTGGATCCCGGTCAGGGCGCATGCGGGAGCCTGTCTCTGCCTCCCCTCGTGTCACTGAATAAAAAATAAAAACAAAAAAAATTTTAAATATTTTTCACAACTCTGAAAGGTACATATTTTATTTTCTGCAGTTGAGGAAACCAGCACAGAGCCAGGGCCACACAGCTACTGGGAGGTAGAACAAGGACTGAAATGCAAGTCTTAACCACAGGGCTGTCCTGCCCTTTTTGACAAGGGTGTCAGAGGCCATGTGGTTCATTCCAAGGAGCGCGTACACTTAGTGATCATTTTCTCTGACGCTTAGCACTAATGTTCCTCCATAACAAAGACGACACTCTGGGACCTCCAGAAATGAGACCTCTGCTACTTGGTATTGTGTTGGCCAGTGCAATGCAGGACAATTTCTCTCTCACCTGCAATAACCTCAAGGTGAAGAGAGAAGAACCTGGCGGTTTCCTTTTCCTCAAAGAGACAAGGGCAAATACCCTCCAAGCAGCGGAGAGCAGGGGTTGTGCCTGATGCCCTTGTCCAGTGTTTTCTTTCTATCAGGGGACTGTCTGGAGACAGGAAGCCAAGGTGACATTGGCCATGGCTCTCTGCCAAGGTGGGAACCCTGACACTAGGAGACCTTGGGAGAGAGAGGGGGGAGTCCAGAGCCAGCGTGGGTCTGTTTTGTTATAAACTTTGAAAGCGGCCTCTCCCGGCAGGTCCTCCCAGTTTGTTTGCTGCTGGCAGCCATCGCGGGGTAGAGGTGGCTCCTTTCATTTGCTCCTAGCAGTGGTTTCGTTCTCTCTGATTTACCTTTGAAGAAGGTCATTTGGGCTGCTCTGTGATATTTGCCAAGGTGGATTTCTGAAGTCATTTCTGGATATTTGACCAATGAGGCTTTATTTTGTTTTTAAAGTGGATATATAATTCACATACCACTGAATTTACTCTTTTAAAATATATAATTTGGTGACTTTTAGTATATTCCAAAGCTGTTTAACTGTGAAGCTATGTAGACAGTACATCACTATCTACTTTGAGGGTTTAAGAATAAATTGCTGTAAGTTGCACAGATGATGGTTATAATACATCATAGTCCCAAACAACAGAGAAAGTAAAAGAAGGCGTGACTAGTAGAACAAAGAGAAAATCAGCACATCTAATAGGGCTCTCGTAAGGACGGAAACGTTCTCTCTCTGTGCTGTTCAAACTGGTAGCCATTAGTCACTTGGGCCGTTGAGCCTGTGAAATGGCACTAGTACAACTGAGTAACTGGATTTTTTAGCCTAATTAAGTGTAAATAGCTGCATATGACTGCCCTATTGGACAGAGCAGCTGTATGGCTCCGTGCAGTCTTATCTGAGATCATCTTCCCTGTCTCCCCAACTCCTCGGTTTCCAAAACGATGGAAATATTGAAGCATGTGCTCTACAAATCGTTATATTTAAACTTAATCCTCAGGCCAAAGAGAAAGCTGCAGAGTTTCCCTGCGAGGAATCCAGATGACGGATTGGGGGCAGGGGAGGCGTGATGATGGGGGGGGGGCTTGTTCTCAAAATACATCTGAGTGGGAGTCCACTTGCTTGGCACCAGGCACGGGTGACATCTGTACGCTCACAGGAGGGCCAAGGAAAGTGGTGAACTTGGCCTCTGGTTTGCAGCTTACAAGGAATAAAAATGACTCCAAAAAGCAGAGGCTTTTAAGAGGACATAAAAATAATGTTGCCTCTGCTGCTTAAATTGTGGGTTGTGGGTGACAACAAGAAAAATCGCCCCTTCTAAAATATCCTGCCCCCAAACTATTAGTTACAAAGATCCAGAGAGCCTCCACAGAAGGTTCTTTAAGTGCTCATGGTTCAACTCATCCAGTTCCTCCCCCCCTCCCCCGCCAGTTCCATTTAAGGGATTAGTTGTTTTTTTTGTTTTTGTGACAGAGAGAAAAAGAAAGAAGGACAGAGAGGGACAGATAGACAGGGAGGGAGAGAGATGAGAAGCATCAATTCTTTGTTATAGCTCCTTAGTTGTTCATCGATTACTTTCTCATATGTGCCTTAACCCGGGGTGCTACAGCAGATGGAGTGACCCCCTGCTGAAGCCAGCAACCTTGGGCTGAAGCTGGTGAGCCTTGTTCAAACAAGATGAGCCCACACTCAAGCCTGCGACCTCGGGGTCTGGAACCTAGATCCTCCGCATTCCAGTCCAACGCTCTGTCCACTGCGCCACCTTCTGGTCAGGCAGTGTATTTTTTGTGTGTGTTTTTTTGTTTTTGAAGTGTCCAGTAACTTTTATTTTTTTCTTGAGGATGTGCTTTTCCATTCTCCTTCAGAAGAAAAATAGCCCAGGAGGAACCTTAAACTTTATTCACGTAAAATATGCAGTCTCTTTGTTCATTATTTTTTATTTCCTAGATTTTTCTTTTTCTTTTCAATGACCATGTTTTTAAAATATGAGGTATATGAAGGCAAACACATTTAAGATGCTTCTTATCCTAAAACTCATTGTGCTTCTTGGGAGCAAAAATAAGTCACTGGCATTTATTATATATTAAGTTATGAAAAAGCAGCAATGTTTTTAAATGAATAATTAATATTTACCTATAAAGCACAATATTCTAAATAGAAGACCAAAAATATTCACTTAGAAAACAACCGACCTCTAAAACTGTAGGGTTTTAGGGCAAGTGCATGAATGGACAGAGATTCCATAGGTCAAAGTATTTTAAAGTTACTTATTAAGCAAACAAAGCATTAGATATAATTAATTTTGACCTTCTGCGTTGGAACACTGAGTTCAGATTTAGAATTCCGAGCCCCCGGAGTTCCAGCTGGAAGGTAGCAAAGCCTGGGAACCAGCTGTTACCTGTCTGGGACTGCACGGTGGACTCCTTTGTTCCTGGGCCCGCCCTGGGAGCTGGGAAGCGCGCACCAGTGTCATCATCCAGACTCAGGAGGACAGACCTGGGGGAGAAAACCCACATGGAGCCCCAATGTAGGCTGGGGCATTTGGACAGAGAATGTTGAGGTTGCAGGTGTGGTGCTTGGAGAATGTTCTAGAAGGCTGGGCGTCTTCCCTTGCTCTGTGTGGAAGGACAGGGCTGGAAGAGATCAGAATGGGGTGTCTAAATTACAGAGTCAGGGCACGGACCCTGATGGCCGAGGTCTAAAGGTAGCACTGAATTTTATATGTTTTAAGACCTGTGACCACTTCCGTGTTTCTGTGTTGAAAGAAACTCTACTCCCTAACTTGCCCTTTAAACGTCATTGAGCTGGGACAAGAGAACAGTAGCTTCAAGATCTGGTTCTATAGGTGGCCTCTGTTGCAATCAGAAATCAGAAATTACCAGTTTGGTGTTTCCAAGGCTCCTGTGTGTTTTTAATTATATTTTTAAGCTTGATTGAGCTTTAATTCATGTACCATGCAATTCACCTATTTCCTTGGGTTTTAGTATAATCACAGAGTTGTGACTATAGCAGCCATCTTACCACAGTCGATTTCACAACTTCTTCATCACCCCAAAAAGAAACCCATACCCATGGACAGGGCCTCCCCTCCCCCTACCTCAACCCCTCATCTCCCCCCCTTCTCCCTAAGTTTGTCTGCTCTCAGAGCTTTTCCATGTCCCGAGTGGTTTTCCCTCTCATGTGTGCATAGACCCAGAAAGAACAGTAAAATCCTATACTTCTAACATTTATAATAATCAAGTCTTACAACTCAAACATTGTACTTGTTTTCTCAGTAGATGTGGATCAGTGCTTCTCAAACTGTAATGTGCACGCGAATCGCCCAGGGCGAGGGTCTGGCTAAAACCCCAGTGACTCTGCAGGTCTGGGGCGGGGTCTGAGAGTCTGGATTTCTAGCAAGTGATGCCCTTGCTGCAGCTCTGAGGTCATCATTTTAACCACACATTATGTATTGCACACAATGGGTCAAGGACCTGAGATTTCAACTGGCTTAGCGTTGCAGGTTGCAGTCATACCAGAGAAAGCAGGGTGGGAGCAGGGAGAGTGTGTGCGTGCGTGCGCGCATGCGCATGTGTGTCAGGCAGATGGCTGGGGTTTTGCAGACTTGAACTTCTGTCTGCGGTTCTGGGATTAGGGCTGTGAGGACCCCGAACACTCATTTCCTCTTTTCTAGCCTCCAAGTGCAGGCCCGTCGTCACCATCGGAAGCAGGCAGGTTGCCTAACTGGGTCTGGCTTCCCTTCCTTATCAGGGTTCCAACCCACGTTTCTCTGACCATCTCTGACACATCAGGGTCATCGGCTCTGGTCACACAGAGCTTTCTGGAAATTGTGTCCTGAAATGAGAACCACGTTTTCCACACTCGGGTATTTTCAATGCATCCTGTGTCCTTAGGTATAGGGACCGTGGTCCCTGATTAGGGAGGAGGGATCCGATGCATGGGGCCCTGGGTGACAGAGCTCAGCCGGAACCCAGAGCCTGGGGGTGTGTTCAGGGTGGGTCCCTGCACAGCCTGTGGTACTCGGTCCTAGTCTGCACATGGACTCACTCTCCCTGGGTTTCATCAGATTGTTTTAGTTCTTGTGGTTTCTTGCTAAATGACTGTATCATGAGATCCCACGTGGCAAGGCCAAGGCCAAAAACAGAAAGCACGCTTTCTTCATCTTCCCGGATGGCCCGTGGAGACTCCGGAGCATCCAGTTTTTATTTCATATGTGAGAGGGAGCTCAGGGAGACCCATGCTGGTCCACTGACGGCAAAGGCCGGTATGTGTAACACTCTGTGAGTGCAACGTAGGGGAGGCCTCCTGGGCCTGCCACTGCCTGTCTCTTGCCTCTCCTTGGGCACATTTGAATCTGGAAGACATGGAAATCCCTGAGAAGGGACAAGAATACCACCAGCCCAGGGGTGGCCATTGAGATAACAGCTCTGATTGTGTCACTTCCTGGTCCAGCATTCACAGTGGCTCACCGTTACCCACTGTATAAACCCAACCTCCTCTTACAGCCTTCAGGACTCCTCTCTGGCTCTAATTTCCTTTCTAGCCTTGCTATCTACCGCTCCCTTTATAAATACCTTATGTTTGAGCTGTGGACCATGTGCTATTCCAGGAACACGGCACCTTGCTGCTTCCATTCTTTTCCTCATGCTGTTCCCTTCAGCTTAGTGTCTCTCTTCTTTTTCCTTTTCTGTCACAGTTCCAGTCCTCTTTCCAGGATGGCTTCCCTGCCTCCTCTATGATGTCTTTGTTTTTTTAAAAAAAAGATCTTTTTAACTTCTTTCTGTCCTCTGTGTTCCACTGTAACTGGACACTTCTGACATTTTCTTAATATTTAAACTTTTAAAAGATATTGCAAGCACAACTCTCATTTATTGACCACATACTGTGTTTTTGATGCGGTACAATATAGTTTATATAACTGACTTCATTTTATCTTTCTAACGGCTCTGCAAGGGAGCTGGTATTATATCCACTGCCCATGAGAGGATGCACTCATAGCTTAGGTAAGGATATACCCATTGCACAGGTGAGAATCTGTCCATTGAACAGGTTCAAATGTCTCCAGAGTAGCCCCAGTAGATTTGTCATTGGAACCCAGGCTGGCAGACACCCCCCACCCCCCACCCCCCACCCCACCCCCCGCCCCCAGTCCCCCTCGGGTTCTATGTATATTTGTTTACCGCAGCCAGAGGGCACTAGAGCTGATGTCGGAGGGCTCTAGGTCCTGTACCAACCCCAGGATCTCCAAAGCCTTCTGGGAGATACATCATGGGTCCTTCCCTTTATTTCAGCACGGTGACTATCAAGCCCGTGCCCAGGTCAGCCTTTATACTTCCTCAGCAGTGTGCTCCGAGCTGTGGCCCTCAGGCCGACTCAAAGTATGTCTCTGAAACTTTTGCAAAATCTTGGTGAACAAAATCTTGGGAAACCAAACAAGTGAACAGCAGTAAGACCGGAACAGGTGGTCACAGGGAATGCTGTCAGTGTGGATGCTGATTTGGTCAGGTTAAGCACTGAGTGAGGTAAAGAGAGGGTCCAGGAATGGTGCCTCCAGGATCCCCTAGCTGCAGGTCACATTTTCTGTCCTGGTCTGGGCCGGGATCTGCCAGGAACCAGTGAGTGAGCCGATGGCGTACAGTGAAGGGGGAACAAAGAGTTCGACAGCCCAGCTTGACCAAAATCATGATCTAAAAGAATATTTAGGGACCTAGAGAAATACTCACCATAGGCCGGACTTAAACGTTTCAGGTTTAGTAGGAAATCGGTGTTGCTAACGTACAGACCGGGACAGGTACTCTCACGTGTGCACGGGCAAAAGCGGTGGAGGTATTAAAAGGGGCTGAATCTCAGGGCTGGGATCACGGGAAACTTCCGCTTTGTTTGTGCACAGTTCCTGAACTCGCAAATGTTCTCCAGTGAAATGTGTTAGTCAGAAAAATAAATAGTATTAATCAGATCATCATAAAAAAAGCAAGTAACATTTTTTTAAAAAGCCTATATATTTAATGCAAAAAAAAAATCAAAGGTGAAATAAAAAAAAAGAACATCAACAACAGCCCCAAACCCCACCATTCATAGGCACCAAGAAATCAGAGCGTGCCAGGGACAGGTTGGGTGGGGAGGACCATTGTTCTGACTCAGCCCGGCTTTCTTCTTAATGCCCTTTTATGTGTGTGCACCCAATTTCAAAGCTTTTCCTAAGTTTATTATTTTGTGACCAGTGGCTTTAAACTTCCCCAGAGCTAGCCTTCCAGAGGGAACTCGAGTTTGAAAACATGACGGAAATGAATGGCACTTCCTAAGGCGTCGGAGGAATGTGGAGGGAGGGAGACCCTCTCAGTAAAAGGTCCTCCCTCTTCCGTCTAGCCCAGCCACCCCGGCTTGGCTCTGACGCCCATGGCCACATTCTGGCAGTCCCTTGGGAGGATGGGGTGTTGCCTAAGGAAAATCGTTCCCACGTAGTACTGTCTTTCCCATCTTGGGTTCCTTGAGAGCTCGGAGGGCGAAGAGCTGCATCTAAGTGGAGAGGGGTAGAGACGGTTCCCTTTTGCTCTATCGTGTTGTCCGCGTGCGCGCGCGCGCGCGCACACACACACACACACACACCAATGTGACAGTCTTTGAGAAAGAGAACTACAGGCCAAGAAACCCATGCCCATTTCACCCAGATAAACCAAAAAGATAGAAGCAGGGAAGCCTTTGGGGAAAACCTTCCTGATTTTAGTGGCAAATTAGCCAGACTTGAGTTTTGTTTTTTTGTCTGATTTCACTGTTCGTTTTTAAATCTCTGTACATAAAAGTCACCAAGGAGAAAACCTTCTAGGTGTCCAAATAGCTTTCTTACATTTTAGTGGAGCCCTTTTAAAAAGTTTAAATATATATTTTTCAACTGAGCTGTAATCTACCTAGTAACATTACATTAGTTCCAGGTATACAGTGTAACCATCTGATATTTGTGTATATTGCAAAATGATCACAGTAAGTCTAGTTAACTTCTGTCGCCCTACATAATTATAGAATTTTTCTTCTTGTGTTGAGAACTTTTATGCGTTATTTCCTCTTAGCAACTTTCAAATGTACAAAAACAGTGCTATTAACTATGGCCATCATGCTGTATATTATTACATCCACATTACTTACTTATTTTATAACGAGAAGTTTGTAACTTTTGGCTCTCTTCACCCATTTGTTGGTGGTGCCTTTTAAAGCATTAGATTTCTTCTTCTTCTTCTTTTCTTTCGAAGGGACTTAGGAATGGATGAGTTCATGCTGCTAGGTTAGAGCAGAACCGGACCAAGCCTTCCACGTTCTGAATTCCGAGTGCGTGCGTTGGGGCAGGGGGTGGAATTCCCGGATTAAAACTAATGAACTCGAGTTTAAAAGACTCCTTCCTGAACATCCTCTAGCTCTTCCAAATGTCAGTTTGATAAGTTAATATACACGAATCAGAAACATGTGCAGCAAAAATCCCCTCCCCAAGAACACACAAGGGTTTAACAATTAAATGGAGGAATGTTCGGCACAATGTGTTTCAGGTTTTAGCGGATCCACATGTTTTGGAAAACAGTTAAGTTCTTAAGACATTTTGAAGATTTAAAGGGCAGCTGGTTCTCCCACCCCACTTTAAAAAAGAGGGTTGGTTATTTTCTGTTCTTTCTGTCGACCCCTGTCACTCCTGTTGTCCGTGGAGCGGATTCTTCTAGCAGCTGCCCAGGGCTCCGGTTTCTGCAAACCGCAGTCCAGCCTCCTGCTGCCCGTCCCTAGATATCTCCTCCCAGCAGAGACCACGTGCTTCGGGCCCAGAGTTCTCAAAGACACAACGAGGCCACGTTTCGTCCAGTTGTGAGACCCGTTTCTAGGTTAAAGGGGAGTGTCGTTGCCACCACGGATACTGTCAGAATTTTGCGAATTTCACAATCTGTAGTTCCTGTTCGCCCTTTCTGATGGTGTCGGACATGAGAGCCAGCTCTTGAGAAGAAGGAAAAGAAGGCACCAGATGTTCTGAGGGTGAGCTGAAATCGGCTGTCTCGTCTGGAGGGAAACAAAGCTCTGGTGTGGCCAAGGCCACAACAGAATACGCAACATGAAAGCCACCCTGGGTTCTGTCCCCTCCAGCCTCCATCTTGTTCTCAGACCCAGGCTGAGGGGATCCTGAGAAATGCCCGCCATGCAGATAGAAGTAATTCATGTGAAGTTCCCTTCCAGCTCTTTTATTTGAGGGACTGTCCTTTTGTTTTATCAACTCCCAGTCTCGCCATCCTGGAAGTTTAACCACCCCGCAGGGAGCTGTCGTCGGTGGGATCACCCAGCCTGTCATCTCAGCTGAACATGAAGATGAAAGAAGAAACCCTTGCCCAGGGTTGTTCCTTCTGTCCTGCCCCTCCCAGGGACACTGTCAGTCTCTCTTATGCTTCCTAAGAGATCATCATTTAATTTTCTTTATAGGTTGGAAAGTCTTGATTTTCTAAACTTAGAAAAAAGAGTAGTTAAAAGTGATGGGAGCATCTAAATAAATAATCTCCCACTGATAAAGTGTAGCAATGAATGAATGGTTCACATTGACGTGGCCCCTAAGATCTGTCATTCTCAATTTTAAAAACATATGTTGGGCATTGCTTGATTTGTACTTGGTGGGTTAACATGCTAGTTGGTGTCGTCGTGCGTAAGAGCTGGGAAAGAGGGTTTATTTTATAAGTGGTGTGGGATGGCACGTGGGTCAAAGCCTGATCTTTCAGAGAGAGGTAGCAGGACCCAAACCTCTCCTGATTCTATTGAAAGAGGCATCAGGTTACTTAGAGATGCTCTTTCTATCTCTGGGCTCCAGGTTAGAAATGCTGGCTGACTTTATGCAGAGTCTGAGAATCAGAGAGCAACACAATGTCGACTTTTAGTCCTGAATCCTATGCTTTTTGGGATATTCCCTTGACCACGGGCAGTATTTGTTCTGGGGAGATCCCAGTCTCCCTAAATGGCTGTCAGTCTGGAGACCATCAGCTGATATCCCTTTCTCCCACAATCCCAAGCGCGTGAAGACGGTGCCTATCTTGTATAATGACAGGGCAAGCACGTGACAATGTGACAACCCTCAGGAGTTGACGAGAGTGAGCGTGCAGGTTGAATGTATATTACTGCAGATGTAGCTAAGCCATGATGTATTGCCGGGTGGGATTTTAAAAAGTAATACTTTAGAACTTCCAAAAGCCACTCATCTGAATGGGATACTCTCCGTTTTCCTATTTTATTTCTTCACAAAAGGCCAATGGCTGCCTGCTTTTTTTTAGCAGAGACCATAGAACAAATGTTCCCACCTGCAGAGAGGTGGGCAAACCTTGTTTCAAAGCCAGGACTCGAGATAGTGATGCAAAGGCCCTCTTTAAGAAATGAGGCTTGTTTTTTTTTGTTGTTGTTTTGTGATGGTCTTTCAGGGGTGTTCTTTCAGGTTCATGACTCCTAACTATTAATTCCGTATTAGTCAGCTCTAATCTGAACAAATGGAGAAGCGTAATAGAACCTTGCAATGACTTCTGGTTCAGAGTTTATCAAAAGACCTCAGGTGGGAATAGCTATAGCCCGTGTCCTCAGGGTCAGGTATAAATTGTAGGGAGGTGGGAGGTGAGGTCAGTGATTCCCAGGCTGATTATGACCCTGCTCTGGGGGGGCTGTTACCAGGACTGCCTGAGGGCTGGGGTTGGCCTGGCTTGAAATAGGGTTTCCCTGGTGCCCTCCTCACTTTCAACCAATTAGTACAGACTTGCAGTCTTGTTTTATGTAATAAGCCCTGGGATACGATTTTATTTAAGGAAACTTTCCCCATTTAAAAAACAATTTATTTTATTTTATTTATTTTTTGTATATTAAAAAGCAACGGAAGTAGTGCTGCTACTCTATCCTTTGTGGTTAAGGCCACTGGAGTTCAGACCTGCGAGTTGACTTTGCCGACGTCACACATTGTTTTGGCTGAAAACTATTTCTTGTTTTTCTCCTTTGGAAATTCAGAAGCAGGGCCAGCTGCCAGGTCTCTGCCGGGCATTCTCTCCTCCGCCGCCCAGGCCAGCCCTCCGCGCAGCAGTGGCGCTGACCTGCTGCTGTCTTTGCTCTCAGGACTCCTTGCTGTGGGTTTGGAATGCAGAACGCTGTTGAGGTGTCCAGAGCGGAGCTGGGGCAGGGAGTCGTGTGTTCACAGTTTCTCTCTCTTCCGGTGCAAGAAGTCTGCACGCCCTTACCCCACCCCACCCCCCATCTGCTTGGGCATTTGAAGGCACTTAATGACCAAAAATGGCAGGATGGCATTGGGCGACAGCCTTTAAACTCCTTTTCACCTGTGAAAACACTTTGTTTGTTTGTTTTGAAGTTTTTAATTGAATTTATTGGGGTGACATCAGTTAATAAAATTATACAGGTTTCAGGTGTATATGTTGCATTGTGTGTTCCCCACTCCAAGTCGGGTCTCCTTCCATCACTGTCTAACCCCCTCTGCCCTCCTCCACCTCCCCTACCTCCGTTTCCCTCCTGTAATCCCCACACTGTTGTCTGTGTCTAACCCAGTGGTTCTTAACCTGTGTTCTATCGAACCCTAGGGGTTTGATGAGTCAATCTCAGGGGTTCGGAGAAGCCTCTGCCGCGGAGGTCAGAATAAAGTAATACCAAAATTTGTTGTGAGTTCATGCACTTTGTTGGTTTTGTTCTTTGAGCAAGGTGATGTTCATGCACGGCTCATTTTGTGCACCAGTAAAAAAACATATACCTATGTCTTGAATTTGGAAAAACAATCATATTTTATTTATCACTAAAGAAGGGTTCGGTGAATGCGCATATGAAACTGGTGGGTTCGGTACCTCAAAATAGGTTAAGAACCACTGGTCTATAAGTTGAACCCTTTTGCCAATAAATCCATAAATGAGCATTGTCAGAGACATTTTATAGTTAGTTTTGAAGGATATGTGGATCATTTCCATCTTATCATCCCATGTTTACTAGAAACTTCTTCATTTACCTTTGCGACAGATGACAGGCATACGAAGAAGCATTTGATTTCTAGAAGTATCTCTCCACCCCGCTAAAGGTTCAGTGCCTTCCTGATCTTGTGTCTAAAAAGTTAGCTGCTAATCCCCGCCTCTAAACCCTGTGCTCAGAGACACTGCTCCACAGCCTGGGCCGTCAGCCCCTTGCACGGTGCCAACTGTACAGAGATGTGGCATTGGTAGACATCTGAGACCTGGTCTTCCTTCCTTCAGCTCCTTGTTTCTGCCGTTCACCCTCCCAACCACGTCCATTTCTACCCCATTTCTTCTCCCTCTTTTAATTGTTCCCAATGGGACCAACACACACACTCGAACTGAAATTCTTGCTATTTCCAAAGATTATGTTCAAGTCATACACACAGAGATTTCCTACAAGGGAAGCTAGATTCTTGTTCTCTATAAAAGCAAGTACTTAAAACTAGTTTGTTTAGGTACAACAACTCCCAAGAACTTGGAGGTAAAAGCTCTTAAGCTATTTAATCACATATGCAGAGATGTTCTCTTAAAAATTCTTTGGCTGTCAGATAGATGACAGATGATAGATAGATTTAAAATTTTACCTTTACTTCTTTTCCTGGAAGATTTAGAGAATATTTAGCTTTTCCCCCAAAAAAGAGAATTCCTAAGAGACTGTCTAAAGCACTGCTAAAGATATTACTTAGTCATATGGAACTCTGGAGAGTTTGCTGTCATCCTTGATGCTCTTCTCAATTATTTACTAGGATTAGATATTGAACTTGGTCTCAGGTGAATCTCTAAGGTTGGGAAATGGTTGTCACTGAGTATTTGTAACATCAATAGCACTTGGGAACCATGAAATGACTCAAGGAAGGGGTTTGACAAAAGTTCTCCTAAAGCTTCAGTGCAAGACAGACTACCAGATGTACCTGGTAGCCGGCAGCTAAAAGTAATCTTTATGCTCAAAAGGGTTCTGAACAAGGTTTGCCTGAAGGTCCGACCTGTTGGATGTACATTCAGGTTAGTCCTCAGATGAGCTAATGGAGAGGAGTTTGCCACTTATTTGCTCAGGTCCTTTTTTTCTTGTTCTGCAAACCCAGTCATAATACTGTCTTGGCAGAGAAGTGAAACTATACACTTCCTTATTCATTATGTGCATTACTATCATCACTGCCATTGTCTCTCCCGTAAATTCACTTAGAAGGAAAGTTCATCTGACGTCAGGTGAACTTGTAGCCTGCAGCATGTGCTCACCCCTGACTAGTAACTTTCTCCAAGATAGTATCATGCATTCCTTGGCTTCAGGCTAAATTCTGGAACTTTCTGTGACTGGTTGAGACCAGTCCAGATATACCTCTGGAGCTGAGGGCACTGCCAACTTTACCCTAAGTCACAGGGCTCTGTGGGGGAGGTAGAGTTGCTGGAATAAAGTGAGAGGCCTCTGAGAGAGGAGAGACAGAGGAGAGACAGAGGAGCGCTCACTTGGTAGGCAGCCAGCAGTGTCAAATACAGTTACATTTTTGCAAGCTCCAAGGTCATTTTTTTAAAATTCCTTTTTAAGTATAACATGCTCTTGGCCTTGTTCAAGGCCTTAAACCAGTGGTTCTTAACCTTTCTGAGGTGCCGAACCCACCAGTTTCATGTGCGCATTCACTGAACCCTTCTCTAGTGATAAATAAAATATGATGTTTTTTTCCAAATTCAGGACATAGGCATATGTTTTCTTACTGGTGCACAAAATGAGCCGTGCATGAACATCACCTTGCTCAAAGAACAAAACCAACAAAGTGCATGAACTCACAACAAATTACAGTATTACTTTATTCTGGCCTCTGCGGCAGAGGCTTCTCCGAACCCCTGAGACCGACTCATCAAACCCCTAGGGTTCAATAGAACCCAGGTTAAAAACCACTGCCTTAAACACAATATTGGTCCTTTAAAAATTCATTGCTTCAAATTATTATATTCTTTAGCTCCCTCTCCTTTGTCCCCACCAGAGAAAGAGCTCCTTGAACCCAGATGTTGTGCGTGACTCATCTGAACTTTCTTGGCACAAAGCACAGGTTCTAGGCCATCCCTGGCACAGAATGAAAGTGGGCAGAATAGATATATAACTTCTTCTATGTGTTCCCCCAGGATTCAAAGACCTCCACATTTGTATAAAATAAAACAAACACCAGACCTACAAGGGTCCTGACACAGTAGCCCCTGTGTCAGGACTGCCTCTGTACCTGCTCACTTCCAGCATCGGCATTTTACTTGGACTTTCTGAAGGCTACGACCACCATAAACACATGTCATATTTGTTATGGCATATCACTGATATACCACAATGTAAGGGTGTTTACCATATTTTGAATAAATTGCTTATTCCTGTTCTAATGCCCTTAACTATCCCCCCCCCTCCAGGATACAAGGGAATACAGAATAGAAATGCGTGTGCACGTTAGAAGGCCCGTGTATACTTATTGCTTTCCTTGCACCTGCACTAGAGTGGGTTGACCTTGTTAGTCCCATTTAAAATTAAACTAAAAGTATTCAACAGCAAGTGACTTGTCATAAGTCTTTCTATTAGTTATCTATGACTGCTGTAATTAATTACCAAAAACTTATTGTCTTTCTCTTTAATATTTATTTTATTGATTTTAGAGAGAGAGGAAGGGAGAGAGAGAGAGAGACAGGAAAATCCATTTGTTCCTCTATGTTCCCTGACCGGGGATCAAACCAGCAACCTCTGTGCTTCAGGACAATGCTCTAGCCAACTGAGCTATCCAGCCAGGGCTTGAAACTTACTGTCTTAAAACAGCTCAGATGTATTCTATCATTATTGTAGGAGTCAGAAGTTCAAAACAGTTTTTCTTTGGCTAGAATCAAGGCACATTCAGGGTTGCACTCTTTACAGAGGCTCCAGAGGAGAGTCTGTTTCTTTACATTTTCCAGCTTCTAGAAGCCACCTGCACTCCTTGGCTCATGGCCCCTTCCTCCGTCGTTAACATCCAGCAGCAGCATAGCATCTTCAAGTGGATCTGACTCTTGACCTTTCTGCCTCTTCCTCCCATTTTTAAGAATCCTTGTGATTATATTGAGCGCCCACCAAGGTAATCCAAGATAATCTCTCCATTTGACAATTGTGGATTACATCTGCAAAGTTCCTTTTGCTATGCACGGTGGCAACCTGTTTACGGGTCCTAAGGATTAGGAAGTGGAAACCTTAGGGGTCATTATTTTGCCTTCCACAGGCATAGACCCGTACCATGTCCTAACAGAGTTCACCTCCCTCTAGTTTCTAGCCTCCTGCATACACAGGAAAAAAGTTTGGCTTTTTTTTTTTTTGGTGTGTCTTTCCTCATATTTCTGTCTCAGGTGTTACTGATTTAATTTTATGAAGAACTAACGTTTTCTGGGATGGTGTGGACAGATCGGGTTGCTAGATGTTTAACAACTATGTGCACTAATCATGCCCTAATGATATAGTCAGAGGGGAGGCGGCATCTTGGTTACTGAGACCCATGAGTTTTGGAGAGGAGTGACATGTTTGGTGAACTCACAGTCGTCTAACTTTTGTGTGTTCTTTTTTTTTTGTTTTTTAGGCTTATGTAGAGAAGTACATTGTGAAGAATTATTTCTACTATTACCTATTCAGATTTTCAGCCGCCTTGGGACAAGAAGTGTTCTACATCACATTTCTTCCATTCACACAGTGGAATATTGATCCCTTTTTATCCAGAAGACTGGTCATCATCTGGGTTGTAAGTATCTCTGTTACCCACAGGTTGCCGCTGTGTCTACAACAACTACCTGTTTTGGGAGTCAAGTGCTTTGCACATATGTTCTTTTTTTAATCAGTTAGCGTTGAATTTTTGCTTGGTTTACTTTGGGAAAAACAATAACAGGAAAAATTAAAACACAATTAGTTTGTTTGCAATACCAGACAAACCTGTAGATGTTGTGGACTTTAGTGTACACCTGCCTGTAGGTGAATAAAACCAGAAGAGGGTAGAAGGGGGTACAGGGAAGATGGCACCTATCAAAGAGCCCATGAAAGGCCATAAAGCGCATCCTCTGAAGAGACCCTAGATTTTAGTAAAATCAGGTCAAAACCTGACACTAGACGCTGTTGACTAATAACTCCAAGCAGTTGTAAGTGGTGCTCTATAAACATCAGAGACAAAAACATGTAAGGCAGGGCACCTTCCTGAGGGCACTTCCCGTGTAGTGGGGGCAGGCGGCATGGGCACGAAACCCAGTGACAATTCCAAGTAAACAGGGGGAACCCCTTTCTGATGTTTTACTTGGGATCCTATTGTTTAACTTTTGGGGGACCCAATAAGGTCTACTGTTGTTATTGGGAGAGATGGCCTGCTGCCTATGCACAGGTTTGGGGGTCAGAAAGACCAGGGTTCAAGGGCAGTGCAGCCGCTACACTTGTCTGGGTAACCTTGCCATCAGCCTTGCCTTCCTCATCAATAAAATGGTGTCAATAATGCCCATGTCCCAGAACCTCCATGAAAACGTAGACAGTGTGCACAGAGCTCGGGGCCTGGCCCGTGGGGGGACTCTACGAGTCGCTGCTCGAGAACGTGATCCTTCTCAGTGACTAGTCCATGAGGGCAAAGGAGAATGTAACCATTCATAGTGATTAGTCCGTAAAGGCAAAGAGGTTTCAAAGATCAACAAATTCTAGGGTCAAAGATTGTTTAGCTGGGAGAGGGTGCTTCAGGGACGAGGATGCCCCCATGGCTGGTGTCCTAACTGAAGATCCTGCACTAGAAATGGAGGTTCGGAGTGCTTGGTTGTGTGTGAGGGAGTCCGGGTTTGTGTGCAGCTCGGCCCTGAGAAGCGGGGTGATCTGAAGCAAGGGCTGCCCCGCCCCATTCTGGGCTTCCTTGTTTCCGTTTGTAGAACCAGTTAGAGTGGCCTCCACCAGGAGCCATAAATTCCCATGTTCTCAAAGGCAGGGGAGGGAAGTAAACAGTGAGGTCCTGGGTGGAGAGAGGGGGCAGAGGTGGGGTATCTGTGGCCCCCTGGGACCTTGGAGCAGCTGTCCCTGCTCCTTCCGTGACCTCCCTGAGGAAGAACGGCCCTGGGTCCATCAACTTTAAGTGTTGGCCTACATTTTTTTAAATTTATTTTTTTTAAAGATTTTATTTATTTATTTTAGAGGGGGGAGAGAGAGAAAGAGAGAGAGGGAGAGAGAGAGAGAGAGAGAGAAGGGGGGAGGAGCAGGAAGCATCAACTCCCATATGTGCCTTGACCAGGCGAGCCCAGGGTTTCGAACCAGCGACCTCAGCATTCCAGGTCATTGCTTTATGCACTTTGCCATCACAGGTCAGGCTGTTGGCCTACATTTTAAAAACATTATATGCCAACAGCACAGAATCCTTGATGTGCAAATACGAGGCCCGGGATGAAGCCTCTAGCCTAAAAGATGACTAAGGTCCGCAGGGCTTACCGGAGGACTGTTTGGCCCAGAATTCTTCCCAGTATCTCCTTTTATCTCTAAACGACAAGCCATCTTTTAATTTCCCTGTCCCTGTCTCCAGGCAGCCCTCTTCTAAACTCTGGCTTCTGTCTCTGACCCTTTCAGATTGAATATGCATCTTGCATAAGGTGAATGTTAGGGCAGTTGCCCACCTTCTGTCTGAATCTAGCTTCTGTACCCACAGAGCAGTGACAGTTACTGGAGGCGTGGGGGTAGGGGTGGGGGTGAGGGTGGGGTGGGGAGCATTTCTTCTGTCCTTAAGATCTGAAAATGCTTGGAAGACCCACAGTGCTTGAGTTTCCCATTATTTTTCTGAGCTAAAAAAAAATAAATCTAACTTTGATGATGTGAGTGGACCAAATGATGTTACGTACTTTTAATAACCTGGGAACATCTTGTAATATGTATGATCAGCTCAAGGCCAATTATGTCTCCCACTGAGGGGTGGGGACACTGGGAGGCAGTGGTCAAAGGGCTCTCAGATTGTCATTATCGGTTGTTATTTTCCTCTTTGGGGCCTTCATTTCAAAGTGCGCAAAGGATTTCCTGTTTGAGATAGAATTACCAGCCTTTTGTCAGAGAGTGAGCAAATAAGATCCTGGCCCAAGAAAGGGAAGCACAAACTCTGAGTGTGAAGTCTGTCCTGAGCTTTGACGGCTTGTGACTTGCTTTTAAGAATGTGTGCTCAGCAGGGCCCCAGACCCCCAGGCAGAGAGTTACAGGTTCTGTGCTGTCCTGGCAGTTCCTGGTGGAGGGAATGGAGGCAGAGGTGGGATGGGGATGGGGGGTGAGACGGAGGTGCAGAGGGAGAGAGAGGGAGAGAGGTGGAGAGGTAGGAAGGGAGGATGCTCGCGCTGCAGAGATAATGGAGAGAGGTGCTTGACTTGGCGCAGGCCCGTGCTGAAGGTGGTCGGAAATTCCTGGTGGTGTTGGGGGTGGGAAGGGAAGAAGGGTGGGGCCAGGTGAGGTTCTCCTCAGCCTTTTCAGAGAGGAGAGGCAGCCTGTCGCAGGGAGGGGCATCCCTGCCCCCTGAAGGGGCGAGGGTTAAGAAACGTTCATTGTAGAAGGGGCAGAGCTCGATGTCTTATAACTTTAAATGTCTAATCTCACCCAACAGTCTTTGGAAGGTGACTGCACCTAGGCGTGCCAAGCCCTTGTCAAAATCTATATTAATTTTACAGTTGTCATTCGGTGAAGTCCCAGCAGGATTTATTGCTTTTAAAAGCCATTTGTTATATTAGGGGTGACTCATGCAGAACTTACGGTTCTCTAGCTGCTTTCTTGTCGCCATCATACTCGTTCCTCGTCTCTGTGGGACATCTTTTATTGGCATCTGTGTGAATTATCTTTTTTTATTATTGTATTTGATCTTCACAATAGTCGGTTAGTATCATCTCCATCATTTTATATTTTTTTATTTTTATTTTTTATATTTTTCTGAAGTGAGAAGCGGGGAGGCAGAGAGACAGACTCCCACATGCGCCCGACCGGAATCCACCCGGCATGCCCACCAGGGGGCGATGCTCTGCCCATCTGGGTGTTGCTCTGTTGCAACCAGAGCCATTCTAGCACCTGAGGCAGAGGCCATGGAGCTGTCCTCAGTGCCCAGGCCAACTTTGCTCCCCTGGAGCCTTGGCTGTGGGAGGGGAAGACAAAGGAAGAGAGAAAGGAGAGGGGGAAGGGTGGAGAAGCAGGTGGGCACTTATGTGCCCTGGGTGGAGAAGCAGGTGGGCACTTATCTTATGTGCCCTGGCTGGGAATCAAACCTGGGACTTTCACACGCCGGGCTGATGCTCTACCACTGATCCAACAGACCAGAGCCCTCATTTTATAGACTGGGATAGTAATTAAAACTTCAAATAATAATAAGCCATGTCTTATGTTCAGCCCTTAGTATATATGCCTTTCCCTGTAATAGTGTTTTTTAATTTTACCTTGCTTAGTCCTGCCAGCAATCCTGATAAGTTGTTATTGCCAGCCGGCTTTATAGTTTGTTTTACAGAAAACTGACACGTAGCAAGCTGAAATAACTCTCCCAGGATTATATTAGATTAAGTCACAAAGTGGCTTCCTGAGAGAGGAATGGCAGCGTTGTTTCCTAGAAGAACCGCTAAATTACATAAGAGCTTTCACTGTCAACTTCTTTTTTGAAACGAGATGTTAAAGCTGCAGCTTTAAGCATTAAAATGTTGTGCCGAATGTCCCCTTCCATTGCTTGTTTGCTGTGATTGTGTCTCAGGCTAGCCATATGGCATTTATCAACTCTCTGTTCTACATACGTGTCTTTAATGTACCTTTCTGGACAAATCGAAGATATTTTATCCCAGAAAATTTAGACAAGCTTTGGTTAAATTAGCTGAAAGACATCAAATCAAGTCATTATTTTTAGGCATCTGTCACCTGTCAAAGTTTTTAACCTATCCTTGGTTGGATTCGATAGAATCTTTGACTTTGGGACAGAAAAGTTGGTGAATGGGTTACCTAATTAGGTGGCTCATGGAAAGATATTGTAGCTAGTGCTTCAGAAAGAGCTACGTTCCACCTGAGTGACTGTCTGATCTCTTGACTTCCATTGCAGCACATTGACAGCCCCAACAGAAATTAAAACAAAGGCTTTAAAATGGCATTGCTGTATTTTAAAAAGGTGAGAGGCAGTTTCATTGGAAATGCATGGTGTTCAGCTTTGTAACAGGAGGCAGAGTTCACTTTTGGCTAAATTAGTTTATTCTTCACTTTGCAAAATGGCGATGCAAATATTGATAACCCAGTGGGTCCTTGGAAGGCTCATTTTCTCTGCCTTTAGGATATTTTTCTTGCTTATATTTTGCCTCTTTTCCCAGATATTTCATGGCATTCAAGATGGGATACACAGAGAATGAGAAAAGTAGGTGGAATACAGACAGAGTAGGGAAGTAAGGTCTAGTCTGAAGTTAACTGTAGCCTGCTGATTCAAAGTTGATCTACAAATTTGTCTTTGAACTTTGCCTTGACCAAGCTGAAATGAAATTACATTATCCACTGGGAAATAAAAGGCTTGTTTCTGAGAGAGGAAACCTTTTCCTGTCACATAAGATTGATGGAAATTGATGGAAGTATTGTGGCCAGTGGTTCCTATGGCACAATGATTATCCTAGAAATATTGTTTGGTTTCCATACCCACGTCACCTGTGTGTGAGTACTCATTTCGATGCTTCCTCATGAGCTTTGTGTGTGGTTACTTTTTAATCCTTGATAATTTAATGAAAATGCTATTTTGGTTCATTTTCATTTCATATATTTGTAGTGAAGATGAAAACATTTTTCAGATTTTTATCAGCCATTAGTGTTAACTCTTTTGTGAATGGCCAGTCTGCCTTTTCAGTATTTTTAAAAGGGGCTTTACTATTTTCATTGATTTTCACCAGGTATTAACATAAAGTGATATTGATCTGTTTGTTTTCCATGTCTCAAAGACAATGTGTCTTTACATATAAGTTTTTAGAAGGTCAAAACTTTGAGAAATGGTATGTAACTTTATGGTTTCATCAGTAGTGTCCTAAGAAAGTACTTTAAAATTGAGTTTGGATGTTTTTACAATGTTGTTTACTTTAGGCACAGACCTCACCGCTCCCTATTGTCTCACCCCTTCTGGCCTCCCTGGTTCTCTTAAGTAGTTTTAATTTAGGACTCCTGTCTTCAGGCATTTAATCTTCCTGGCCTGCTGTTTTCCTTACAATAAAATAGCTTACTCACAGGTGACCAGCCCTTAGAGAACCTGGTCCATGCCACCTGAACTCCATTTAGGTTAAAATTTGTCTTTGAGGTATTTTTTTAAAAAACATTTCTTTTTTTAAAATTTTGTTTATTCATTTTAGAGAGAGGAGGGAGGGAGGGGGAGAGAGAGAGAGAGAGAAAGAGAGAGAGAGAGAGAGAAGGGTGGAGAAGTAGGAAGCATCAACTTCCAATGTGCCTTAACCAGGCAAGCCTGGGGTTACCAACTGGCAACTTCAGCGTTACTGGTCGACGCTTAATCTACTGCGCCACCACGGGTCAGGCTTGTCTTTGAGTTTCTCCTTGCATTTTTTCCAATATGTAGGAAAAAAAATTTTTTTTTACCTAACCTCAAAAGATATATTCACCAGCATCCTAACCTGTTTCTGATTATTTTAAAATAATTGTGATCATATCCAAACTGTTCCTACAGCCTCTCTGATTGTGTTGAAGACCCTGGTTGCTTCTGAGAGTCTTCAGGCAGAGTTAATTTCTATTCCAATAATTCATAGCTTTTGATGATCTTCTTCCTTAATGGAAGCAAGTAGTGAATGGGGGTATGAGGGGTGGTCTGCTTGAGATTAGGTCAGAGATTCACAGTCCTGTGAAACCCTGAGAGGAGCACCAGGCTGATGTTTATACTTAGTGTTTCCACAGAGACCACTCAAATTAGCTCAGGAAAAAGAGGATTTGTTGTAAGGTTCTGAGAAATCTCGTAAGAACTGGACCCATACTGAAACCGGTGCCGGTGAACTGGCTGTCTGCTACAATTAAGCTGACTGCACATAACCTGCTTCCTTACCTCTGGTTGCCAGCTGGTAATTTCCCAACCTTCTTTTAGTTCAGATTTTCAAGACAGTCTGACCCAACTCACTGTGTAGTTGACTCCATCCATCTCAGGCCAGTGTATACTGTGCTGTACTTGGTCCAAACAGCTGCGTTGGGGATGGAGATAAACACTTAGTTGGGGCGTAGAGCTGTGGGCCAGGCTGGAGTATCAAGAGATTTGGACTATAATCCTAGCAGTCAAAGCTTGCTCAAGACACTGAATGATTCTGGCCTGGAGTATCTCTAGCTTTAAAATGAAAGGAACCAGCTAGAGAAAGAATCCTTGGACACTTATCACAGGGTCATGAGCCTTCTTTATATACTTGCTATGTGACATTTATTTATTTTATTTTATTTTTATTTTTTTTACAGAGACAGAGAGAGAGAGAGTCAGAGACAGGGATAGATAGGGACAGACAGACAGGAACGGAGAGAGATGAGAAGCATCAACCATCAGTTTTTCAGTGTGGCACCTTAGATGTTCATTGATTGCTTTCTTATATGTGCCTTGACTGGGGGGCAACAGCAGACTGAGTAACTCCTTGCTTAAGCCAGCGACCTCGGGTCCAAGCTGGTGAGCTTTTTGCTCAAACCAGATGAGCCTGCGCTCAAGCTGGCGACCTCAGGGTCTCGAACCTGGGTCCTCCGCATCCCAGTCCAACGCTCTATCCACTGTACCACCACCTGGTCAGGCTCTATGTGACATTTAAAAGAGGTCCATCCCTGGTGTGGAGTAAGAAGAAAAAGAGCCAAATTTGGGCAGGATAACATTAAAAGAAGAAGAAAAAGAAGGTTTGTTGTCTCTCTTGCAGACCGGATGCCAATGTGGCTTTGCTTTTGTCTTGTGTTGTGAATCAATCCCCTTGACATCAGACAATACATTTGGAATGTATATCATCTCCCTTGCTCAATAAATGTTAGATTGTTTGCTCTTTACTATTCAATATGATTGGCGGAACACTTTAAAAGAAAATGCTTAATTGCTGGGTGAACATAAATTCTTTTTTTTTTTTTACAATCAAAATCCTGGCAATAAGAATGCAGAAGATTCCTTTTGGCAGGCCTTCCTGTTCCTGCTCTCCAAGTCACATTAATTGATGTTGAAGGGCTCCAGTTGAAAGTGATGGATTCCACATCTGTGCTGTTCTGACTGTTGAAAGCTGGCTAGCAGATACCTATGGTACAAAGCAGTCCTTAAATTTACATGTAAATTGTGCCTGCTGTCTAGGTTGTGTCTCTCCGCGGCAGAGTCTAGGGCAGGGGTAGTCAGCCTTCTATACCTACCGCCCACTTTTGTATCTGTGTTAGTAGTAACATTTTCTAACCGCCCACCGGTTCCACAGTAATGGTGATTTATAAAATAGGGAAGTAACTTTACTTTATAAAATTTATAAAGCACAGTTACAGCAAGTTAAAGCATATAATAATAATTACTTACCAAGTATTTTATATTGGATTTTTGCTAAGTTTAGCAGAATAAATCTTTATAAAACAACTTACTATAGTTAACTCTATCTTTTTATTTATACTTTGGTTGCTCTGCTACCGCCCACCATGAAAGCTGGAACACCCACTAGTGGGCCGTAGGGACCAGTTTGACTACCACTGCTCTAGGCTATTCTTTTATAAAAACAGGCTTACGAATTGGTTCAGAGGCGAACTTTGTGATAACATCAAAATGCAGTTGTGCCTCTGGATGTGGACTGGCAGCCACCTGCCCATGTCGCAGGAAGTCTGAGGAACCGGGTAAGGGCAGAGAGGACAACTGCTTGCCCCATCCCTCTAATTCACAGCCCCTAGACTGGGGTCAATTTTAGTGCCAAAAGATGACTTGAAATGTGATTATCTCCTAATCCTCTGTTTAAACTGCTAGCTACCACTGTTTACTTCAAAGGCTTGCCCTGCTTGTTAAATTGGTTCTTGCTTGAGATTAATGAGTCTTGAGAAGCAGTCAACAATGGCTGGATTGTAACCCTGGCTGACTTGCATGAACGGAACGGAATGAGGCGTCACAGATTCTGCCCAGCGCCTCTGAAGTAGAATCTTGTCATTTAGCCTTAGTTAAATATTAAGTAAATGTCTCTAGGGGGTTTATTATGCAAACTGTATTGGTTTTGAAGCACAATAAGGAAATCTTTTGGTTTTAGTGTAGTGTTTTTTGGGGTCTTTTTCCCCCAAAGCCTTTAAACTGGGCTCCTATGGTGGAATAGAGAGATTTGGATCTCTGTAATTATCACCATCATTACTGGGAAAATGATTCTCTGCCCTCTCCTTTATGATGACTGGTGAGAGTGTCCCTAATGCCCCAGCATCCCCCTCCCATCTGTCCCCCATCTACTGTCCCTACTCCCAGCCACCTAAACCGGCAATGACAGGGTTGGGTTGGGTTTTGGTTGTTTTGTTTGATGGAGCAGAATTATAACCTTCCCAGATAAAGGTCAGCACCTCGCCCCACCCCTAAGCTTCCCTTCTAAATGCTTCACTTCATTCATCTCGTAGAGGCAAGGTTACCAGAAAGATGAGCTAGGTATTAAATTGTTCAAAACACCAGGGGCCTGGGGGCAGGATGTCTTTAAGGAGAAAATTAGATTGGGTCATCTAGTAAAATGAGGAAAAAAGCAAAACAAAACACTTTATACAGTTAGTCCTTCTCCCTTCCCTCCTCCCATTAAAAGTTAGTATAGCTTTGGCCCTGGCCGGTTGGCTCACGGGAAGAGCGTCAGCCCGGCATGTGGAAGTTCCCGGTTCAATTCCCAGCCAGGACACACAGGAGAAGTGCCCATCTGCTTCTCCACCCTTGCCCCTCTCCTTTCTCTCTATCTCTCTCTTCGCCTCCCGCAGCCAAGGCTCCATTGGACCAATGTTTGCCTGAACACTGAGGATGGCTCCATGGCCTCCACCTCAGGTACTAGAATGACTCTGGCCACAACAGAGCAATGCCCCAGATGGGCAGAGCATCGCCCCCTGGTGGGCATGCTGGGTGGATCCCGGTCAGGTGCATGCGAGAGTCTGTCTTCTAACTTTGGAAAAAATACCAAAAAAAAAAAAAAAAAAAAAAAGGTTAATATAGCTTTTATTATCTTAGTGAGTAAACAGGTCTCATTTGCCAGGTCATGTCCAGCCCCAAACCAAGGAGCATCCGGCAGGGCAGAGTAGGAGCTGTTTCTCTCTGAATTCAGCCGAAGTCTTGCCGGCTGGGGTGCGGCACCAGGGCTGCTCTCTGCCCACTGCCCACACATCTGGCCCTCGGGGCTCACCAGCGCCCTCTGGCCTGGACTGTGTTGCAGATTCTCCCCCATTCACTTGTGAAGCAAAAGGAATGGGAGTGAATTAATCTGTTGGCCACAGGGACCTTTCTGTCAGATGAACTTTGCAAATCTTAACAGCTCTATTTTTTAACCGATCTATTCCCTTTGGGACTCAGGCTGCATTCCTGGATGGTTCTGCCAGCAGCTGCTTGCTGAGCGGCCTCTGCAAGCCTGGTGCCCTGTGTATGTGAACCCCATTTCACAGATGAGAAAACTGAAACCCACAGAGGGGAGGTCCTTATCCGTCCGGGCAGTAAGACAGGTGGTGTTCACACCTGCTTCTCTCTCCCAACCCCATCCATTCTTTCCACTGCGCCACCTTGCCTCTGCTGGCTAAACTCGACTTTCCCTCCCCTGGGTCAGTCTGCCAGGAATGGTCTCGGCCCCTCTGGATGGAAAGGCTCCAGGGAACATCGTATGTTTGCAGTTGTCCTACGTGTGAGCAGCCGAATGTCACAGCTTTCCCAGACAGTCTTGACTCCCTGTTCTCTGGGCTGTGGACCGTGGGTCGCCTGCACTTGTCACACTGTGGGTCCCATCACAGGGACCTAGGAGGGTGGAGGTCTGTGGTGCCTTTGCCTCAGGGTGGCAGGCCTGAAGGGAGCTGCCTGTTAATTCCCCTGGCTTGTCAGACCCACAGCCTGCACAACCTCCTGATCTTGTTTCAAGCAGCCATGTGGAAAAGGCGGAGTGAGGGTGAGAGTGGTTTTTGTCCCACTAGGAGGTAGGGATTTGACCCAAAGGACACTGTCCTCACCTGAGGAGACAGAAGCTGCTGGGGAAGGCCAGGCAGTTTTCTTGTCCCTGCCTCTGTCCTTCCCTCTGTGCCCTGAGGAACAGAGGCCGCCATTCCTCTGCGGCTGTCCTGCAGCTGGGGCAGTGGGGGGAGTGACCTCTCGGCTGGGAGGGGGAGGAAAGTCTTTCGTCAGTTAAGGGCTCTACCACTTTGCAGCTAGTGAAACAATATTTTATTTTGGCCTCTGGAATTTTCTGGAAGCTGGAGAGCTACTAGACCAACCCAGTCTTATTAATCTACTGACTACTGTCTCTCCTCTTTCTCTCCTGTCCCTGGTATAGCGCTGGGGCCTCCCAGAGGAGCCTCCTGTCACCTCTTCTCCTGGGTGAGGACCCAGAGGACACCACAGCCAGATGCCAGCCTTGGCCATTCCCTTCCTCCCAGGCCCACTGTCACCACATGCCAGTCGGGTCCCTTTGCCCCCAGGGCCTCAGTGGAAGTTGGACCCCACTAGTTAAGGATTAGATGGGGAAACTGAGGCTACCTGGCCCAACTCTGACCCCAGGAGCATCTGCCCTCTCTCCCCAGGCCTCTTGCCTGCCCCAGCCATCCCGGCCTCTGCGGGTGTTCGAGGTCTGGCCCTGGCCCTAGTGTCCCCCTTGCTCAGCTGCGTGCCGCCCATGTGCTTGTAAATGTCACCTGTAGGACAGAGTAGGGCAGAGTGACCAGTCTTGAGGGTGTAGTTTTCCAAGAGCTGCAATGTCACTGCGTAGGAATGAGTAACATAAATTCATCACGGAGGCCCCACGGGGCTGTGCCCACACTGTGGGCTTCTCGGCTGAGGATAGCCCTGAGCCACCTTTCCTGACGGCAATAGCTCTAGAGCAGCCATTGCCAACATTTATTGAGTCCGCACTGTGAGCTAGTCACCGGGCTGTGGACCTTAGACCTGTAGGCCCTCTCCTCTGTGCCTCTCATTCTCACTGCTCTCATTTGAAAGGGGAGGAAATAGCATCAGGATGCCGGCCACGCTGACGCAGCCAGTAAGGAGCAGAGCCAGGACCCGAACCTGTTACTCTCTGATTCTCCTAGGACCCGGCCTCTGAACCACTCACTCTATTCTGCACTAGCCTTTTCCTTTATGTTAAATATCATCTGACTTTTTTGTATATTAAATGTGCTCAACTTTATTTTTCATTTTACAAATAGCAAAGCACATTAATAAATTTTTTTTTAAAATAAGAATCAATTCCCTAAATCTACCTCATTTATTGATTTGAGGGTAATTCACTTTGTCTGTACGACTATGCGATGTTTGATCACAGCATAGGGTCTATATGCTACTTTGTGATAAATGGTTTGATAAAAGATGACTTGAAGTTTATTAGGAATACATAATAAAAAGAGGGGACTGGGATGGGGATGCATCAGGAATCTTTTAATCTAAAAGGAGTCATTGAATCAAAGGATGGTTTATTTACCTTAAAAATTAGGAGACTCAGTTTCCAGTCCAAGTGATATTTCTCCACCCTTGTTCATTTTATATAGCATGGTGTTTAGAAGTAAGACAGAGTGAGAAGCCTTTGGGGATGGGGGCATGGCCAGGCTGGGGGGGCCCAGAGCCTGCTGGTTGTTACAAATGTGTAATCAATTGTAGTCCGGAGTTTACTAATCACTAGCCAAATGACATCTCTGGGTCTCAGACCATCTGTGAAATGTGGAGTTGACCAAGATGATTACAGGACCAGTCTTATTTTGAAAGTTTTGTGATTATAAAAAATATTGACGCCTGACCAGGCAGTGGATAGAATGTTGACCTAGGATGCTGAAGACCCAGGTTTGTAACCCCGAGGTCACTGGCCTGAGCATGGGATCATAGACATGACCCCATAGGTGTTGGCTTGAAGCCAAAGGTCCCTGGCCTGAAGCCCAAGGTCGCTGGGCTCAACCGGAGACCCCTGGTCAAGGAACATATGAGAAAGTAAGCAATGAACAACTAAGGTGCTGCAACTACAAGTTGATACTTCTCATCTCTCTCCCTTCCTGTCTGTCTGACCCTGTTGTCCCTCTCTCTCTCTCCCTCTCTCTTTCCTTCACCATATATATATATATATATATATGGTTGTGTGTCTTTTAGGATAGTCAGTTTTTTTCATTGTGTGTTCTGGGCTCAGCAATGTCTCTGGCCCTATAAAATTTCCTTAGGTGACACACCCCCATATGCCTTCGACTTGGTTGGCTCCCACCCCTTTTCTTGGGGGCGTCCAACAGGAGCGACAGTTAGTGACTCTCTGTGAGAGAGGACCTTAGGGAGATAGGTGAGCCCACCCCAGGGCTGAGGCACTAGAAATCACTTGTAAGCCTAGGGACAGAGGGATTCTGTCAGGGGTCAGGGCCTTCTGAGTCCAGACACAAAACAAGGACAGTCACAGAGCCCACAAGCCCTGCTCTGAGCTTCTGTGTGTGTGCGTGCGCTTATAAATTTGTTTTCGTTGCATATGCTCAGATTTAACTAGAAAAAGATGTTATGTTTTTATCCCTTTCAAAATTAAATTTCTTCTGGCATTCACAGGCACTGAAATCAGAAGGGAAAAAAATTGTTTTGTTCAATTTGAAAATGTTTTTCAAATACATAGGAATTTAACTCTGGGGGTTGGAAGACAGTATTCTGAAGGTTTTTCCAAAGACTTTAACTTGGAAGTTAGCAAGTTGTGGGCAGCAGGAAGCTTGCTTCCTTTCAAACTCACCCTGGTTCAACAAGGGAAATAAGAGAGCTGTTTTCTTTACTTGGGCCATAACAGAAGGTGCAGTCAAAGGAGGAAATTAAACTGTGGGTTTAGCTAACTCCACCATCGGCTGCTGCGGGCTAAAGCCCACCTCAGCCTGACCAGGGCAGCTCCTAACCCGGGCCATGTGGAATAAAGGTTGAGCGATTTTCAGTGTTCATCCACGTAATTGGGGAAAATATTATTAGAAAGAGTGGACCCAGAGGGATGGACTGAAAGTCTCCATTTTGCTTCAAACACACACACACACACACACTCACACACACATACACACAAACAATGTGGCTGTTTCATGAGAACTTATTAAAAAAAATAAAAAGATGGAGGCTCACTCACTTGGGTAAGCATTCTAAATAAGCCAAACGTTCTCTGAGGCTTTTGCTTGTTGGGGGCTAGATTCAAAAATTTAAACCTAAACTAGTATTGTACAAAACTTTTGTTAGAACGTAAAAGTCTGTCTGTTCCTATCTGTCACTCTCTCTGTCTCTGTAAAAAAAAAAAAAAGATGTCAGGAGCAAGTAATTAGGAAAGAAGAAAATTTCTGTGTCAGTCATTTGTTTCTAAAAGTAATGTTAAAAAAATATGCATACAATTCCACAGATGGCATAGAGCTTCCAAAGATGTTCTTATCCCAACCTGACATTACTTTGGGAAGATATTAATGCCTGCATCTACCTATGACAAACTCAAGGACGAGCTACTAATAACACCCAAGGCTCATTCTCAATCCATCCCTCTTTTCTTCCTCATGTGTCAGGCTTAAAATAAAGGCTCTCATTGTAGCAATGGAGAGTCTGTTGAGGGGCCTAACAGACTGGAGTGTAAGTAAAAGATATTGAGAAAATATCCATAGATGGAACCTGCACCCCTAATGAAAGTTAAAGGATGTTGACCTTAAAAGTTAGTTGTTTTATCAGTAAAAATGTGTTTATTCAGGAACAGCAGAGCATTGCAATTCAGGGCGTGCAACTTAGGGCAAAACCATAGGCAAGTCTGATTGGAGAACAAAGGAGAGGGCTGTTCTTTTATAGAGAAAAGAGAAGAGGAGGGGCGGACCTGTAATAACCGAAGAGCCCATTGGAGGAAACCAGGAACTCAAAATGTAGTGGCTTTTCATTGGCTGGGTTGTGACTGTCTCCCATTGGCTGGGCCATTGCCAAGGGAGGAAAATCTTGCTTCCTCCTGGTGGGGTGTTAGAGTAGAAAACATCTTGCTGTTGGAGATGAGAGGCAGGTAGCTTTCTATCTGGGGCAATCAAGGGTGAGTGGGAGGGTGTGAGAGTCCTCCTGTAAAGAAAGTTGTATAACTAGCCACTAGAAGATCTTTTGGGTAAATCTGAGCAGGGCATAAAGATATTTAAACATGTGGCAAAGGCAACCATTTTTGTTTTGTTTTGTTTTCCTTTAAAGGGAAGTGTGCACTGTTTCTCTGGATGCTGGAAATCCTGGCTTCTCAGCACGCTCTGGGCCGCTTTCCTTCAGTGTGCCCTCAACTGGGGAGCTGCTGAGGGATTTAGAGTCTGAGGGGGTCACCAGTGCCCGAGCTTATCTTAAAGTCCTTCCACCACAATCTTTTCTAGTCTCCATCTTCTCTTGAAGGTGATCAAGAAAGAGCACTTTTGATTAGTTTCACTTAACTTCCGGCTGGAAGGGTGAGAAGGGGCCGACCAGCCAGGTGAGGTGCTGGGTAGAGGTGGGGGAGGAGTTCCAGGCTGAGACTGCGCCAGACACGGTTCCTGACTCTGGGATCTCGAACTAACAGAGAATCCTCTTGGGGAGGGGTTGGGGCTGATGCAATGAGAACATACAGTCTGAAAGCGGGCAGCCAGGGTTAGATAAAGACACAGAAAAGCAGGTATGAAGGGACAGAGTGGTGACAGGCAGCTGTGTTAGGTGACGTGCTCAGGGAGCCCTTTCCAGGGCGGTGGCATTTGGGCAGAGGGCTGACTTCTTATTTATGTGTGACACACATTTAAATGGTTATGGCAAACCTAGAATGTTCAAAACTTATCAACAGCCTTTCTAATTGATTTCTGTATTCAATGTGTCCAAGAGGTCTGTCTCAGCAAGGCTTTTATGAAGAGAGCTATATTTTTTAAAAAGTACTAGGTCGTGTTTGGGTTGTTTTTCTCCATTTTTAAAATGAATCCTTTGTCGTGATTCCAATCTGGTAAGACGTGTCATCCCAGTGGTTTTGTAAAAATGCGTTCACTGTTCATCATCCCATGGACCTCAGCCCTCGTGGGATACGAGGAGGCTGCGCGGTGGCCCTGAAGGTGGGCGCTGCCAGGTTCAGGTCAAGCACCTTTTGTTACAAAGGGTCACAAGGAGCTTACACTCGGCCCTGTCTGGGGTTCTGTGTGATCGACGGCCCTTCCTAATAGAGTTAATCACTCACTGGCCAATGGGAGCATCAACGGCACCCTGCTCACCCCCTCCGCTTCGCCCGTGCTCCCTGCAATGATGGGCGTCAGGCAGGGGACCCACGGGGACTGTCCCTTTCTCCTCAAAGACTGGCTCTTCACAAGGAGAGTCATCTAACTCTGGGGGAGGAGGACCAGTTTCTCTCTTCCCGGGACAAACCTGGTAATGATGCCCTCCTGCCAGAGACCAGGAGGACGCAACAAAGGCAGGGGGTAAGGGGGGGGGTGGCAGTCTTCCGAGGGAAGCCACCACAGCCACCACAATGAGAAAGGAGACCTGAGTTTTGGAGTTGATGGGCTAGACGACATTTACATGTCTGCAACCCCTTGTCAAATGCAGTGTAATCATTGTTTTTAGACTAGTTTCTTCTTAAGAGGTGGTGAGGGACATTTTATTTTGGTTGAGCTCTAAAAGGGGGTGGCAATCTGTTTTACCCCAAACAAGCCCTTCCCTAGTGTTTACTAGACCAGAGAGCCCGAAGAACCAGCACGCCGGAGCCCTGGACTAGAACTTACAAACTCGAGTTCCCACTTCAACCTGACTAGGACTGTGTCTAAACCCTTTGATTTGCAGAAAGGTGTGGCCAGCAGGTGAAATTAGACCCCAGGGTCAAGGGGACTGTTCAATCAGTCATTCTCGCTGAGAGGTTTTATTCCGGAGATATGGGGCCCCATACCCCCACCCTGACTTCGGGGCTTAGGGACTATCGCAGTCCAGAAGAGACTGTTCCCAGGAGCAAGGTTAAATCTCAGACCAGGTGAGGTGTGAAGTGTCACTTCCTGATGCTGGTGATGGCTGGAGAGGGAAGCAGTTATATAATGACAGTGTGGATCCCAACTTACACCCGATTGTTCCTGTGTTTTCAATTGAGAAGCACAATTATTTTGGTGATGACCAGACAAGTTGGGAGGGGCGCACAATGAGGAGTAAATAGGGGTACTGATAACCATCCCACTGATTGAGGGAATTGTGGAGAGACTATACTGAGTGTCTAGATTTTGTACCGATTTGGGCATACACACTTGGTAGCCACCCGCATTCACAGTCATCTTGTTGACAGCTGTTTAAATGGGTATTGGCTCTGCCCAATGCTGATAGGTCAGCCCGTGATGTCAGACTGAGAACAGAAATAGATGGATAAAGAAATCAAGTGCATTTGGCTACCCCCCCCCATTCATTGAGTAGATACACATCCTGGGCGCCCTCGCTGAAAGCGGACGTCGTCTACGTTGTCATAAGTGAATTTTCTTCCCTCCATCCTGCGATTATGGCTCTTGTAATGTAGTTACCCTGCATGTTGAGTTTTTCTTCCTATGTGTTTCCTTAGCTCTCCATTTCCTTGCAGCCTCTTAATTGGTAATTCAGTTTGCTCATGGACTGCTGCCTGTCAGCGCCTGCTCGTGAATGCACCCTTGCCCCCACCACGTGCACTCGTTCTAGCTTGAGGCCATGTAGCCGGCAGCTCCACCCAGTAGAGACCAAGAACACTTATCCCCGAGGGTCTGGGGTTAGCCCCTTCCTGTTCTGACCACCAGTTAGTTCACTGTTCTGTTATTTGCCACCTAAGAGAAGTTAAGTGGGAAGAGTTGCACATGTGTGAAGGGAACCTGATCCCGACAGGCAGGGCTTCTAACCTTTGACCTCTCTCAAACAAGGACCACTAGGTCAAGAGCTTTTTGAAGACTGCTTTCATGGTTACACCTGGTTTTAGTCCCTGGAGGTTCGAGCACAGTGGTATCAGCCTGCCCCACCAGTCCCTGTGTCTGACTGGGCACTGCAGCTGATTGGTCACACTAAACTGGAATTCAGAAGTGGCGTAGGTGAGGTTGCATAGCCTGACTCCGAGGAGTCTGTAATCCTTCCAGAAAGAAATCTATTGTGTATTTCTTTTACATGACCACCACTCAACTCTTTCCTGAGTCCTGTAATCACTGAGGCAACCTTCAGCCCCCAAGGTTCTTAAATGCAAAAAGCTGTCTCTTCCCAGCACAGAATGCCCCAACTCTAACCAAATGTGTAAGGAGAGTCTGTGGTGGCTTGAAAAGTTAGGCATTCAGTGTTAATGACCCTTATCCTAAAATCAGGCTCATAGTCCATGAGGTCAGCATGATGGCCGCTGCCTCAACCTCACCATGTTGGGACTTCCTCATACATGGAGGCTGCCGTAGAAAGACAGGAGAGTGCAGGTGCGATTACGTTTTCTCTTGTCTCAGGGTAATTTAAGACTAGACACTCTCAGCCCTGGCAGCATGGATCAATGGACAGAGCATCGTCCCAGCGCACCAAAGTCATGGGTTCAATCCCCAGTAAGGGTACATACAACGAGCAACCAATGAGTGTACAACTAAGTGGAACACCAGGTTGATGCTTCTCCCACTCTCTTTTCTCTTTCCCTTTCTCTACCTCCCTTTTCTTTTCTGTTTCTCAAATCAATGGAAACTTTGAAAATAAAAACAAAAAGACTAGATACTCCCTGGGGCTAAATCTATTTAAGGGTATACTGAGCCTGAACCCCATTGTAACAATACCTATGCTTTAACGGTAGATGTTCATTTTCATGTATTATTTGTCAGTTGCCAGATGGTGGGATATGGAGAAAAGACCATAGAATTTAGAATCAAAACATGAAATTCAGCTGCTCTACACTGAGGGTATAACTTTGATGAAACATTCACCTTCCGCAATCTTCAATTTCCTCATCTATAAAATAAGAATGACATAAACATTAAATAACATCAATGAAAATACTTATATCATCGCACAAATATAAGTTAATATTTAACCCAAGTCCTTAATAAGGAAAAGGATGCTGACGTGGTTCGAAGTCACTTTCCCCAGGTACGCTACAGCTATGACTAACTTCTGATCTTTATACCTTTAGTGTTTGTCTTCAAAATTTTCAGCAGCAGATATGGGCTTGAAAAAATGGAGCATTAGAAGGAACAGGAAAATGTTGTAACTTATTATATTTTTCCCACCTGCCCTTTGTTGCTTTAGTGTATCTCATTTTTATAGAACCTGGAATACGTGAAGACCGGTGCTCTGGAATTTCTAGGGTGCTTCGGGCATGGAATGATATTTTATTCGTTCGAAACTGCAGTTGCTTCTCCCAGTGTTTCCCCGATCCCTCCTCTGTCCCCACAAACACATGCAAATCCACGTGATACACGCTGGAAAAGGGCCCTGAATTTTATAGAGCAAATAACAATAGTGTCACAAGTATGAGAGGATATTCATCGGTTGCAAACAACTGTTCACACTGGATGGTAAGCAGTCATCCCTAGAATGCTCCCAAATAACCAGAACAAAGAATGCTTTCAGTTCACTCCCTAAGGCAAACACAGGCAGCTACAGAGCTCTGTGCATTCATTCCAGGGAGAAAGAAAGACGGAACACCAAGCAAACAAAACACGGGCTGGTGTCATCAGTCCCCTTGTTTTGTAAAATTGTTGATCTTAAAAGCCTCCAGGGCTAAAAGTTGCTTTTAAAATGAATTCTGGGCTCCCAGTTTTGAGCGGGTGGGTTGTTGCCAGCTTTCTCTGTGGAATGTGTGGTTGCCTTCTCAGTGCCCTGTAGAACTGGGGTTCAGGCCCTGAGGGCCAGGCATTTGAAGACAAGAATGTTAATAGTCCCCATAGCTACTTCTATTAAATCAATATTTGAAGACATTGTCGATAACATTTGGAACAAAGGGCTTCCAGGACACATAGAAGAGGCATTTCAGGACCCGTCTTGATACCTGCTTTCTCTTATATTAATTGTGACACCATTGACATATTGTGATATTTACTGTTTTAAAGAGTATAATGATTTACTGGTTTCTAGCATATTCACAAAGTTGTGCAACCGTCAGCACTGCCTAATTCCAGAACACTTTTGTCTCCCCCCCTAAAGAAACCCCATATCCCCTGGCTCTCCTTCCCCATCCCCTCGCCCTCAGCCCCACAGGGACCCCCACTCATCTACTTTCCGTCTCTGGATTTGCCTGTTTTGAACATTTCATGTAAATGGAGTCATACAAAATAAAAATGGATTTGTACAGTATTTGTCACTTTCATGTCTGGCTTCTTTTACTTAGCATACTGTTTTCAAGGTTCATCCATGCCATATGTAGCATGAATCAGTACCTCACCGCTTTTTATGGTCAAATAATATTCTGCCCTAAGGCTGTACCATTTTGTCCAGCCATTCATTTGTTGATGGATGTTTCAGTTGTTTAAACTTTGTGGCTGTTATAAAGGATGATGCTAAGAACATGAATGTGAGGACGTGTTTTCAGTTCTCTTGGGTATGGACCTAGGAGTGACATGACTGGGTGTCTGGTCTCTCTTTCTCCAAATCATCATATTAATCATCTGAGGAGAAGGGGAACAAGCTTAATTTGGATCAATAAAGAAAAAGGACATGTGCATATTGGAAGAGAAACTGTGGTCTGTGGGTTACATCTCCTTGTTCTCTACTCTCCAACAGTTAAAGAAGGATATAACTAATCCCTGGCTTATTGAAAATAAATCCATGGATAGACTGTAATTCCCAGTGCTTTTGGCACATGAGACCTGGGAGATATCATATACTCCTGTTAATCTCTTCTGCCATGAATTCCACGTGGTAGATGGAGCTATGGGTAAAGCCAGAAAAAAGAAAGATGTTAGAGTTTATCAAAATTTGTGGCTGAAGGGCATTGAGGGAGGTGTGATTTGAAAAGTCTCTTGGTATCTCCTCCATCCTGCAGTGGACCTGGCTTTTATTATAGTGAGAGTGGAGCCTTCACACCATGGGCTGGGATGCTTTGTGGAGAGGAGGAAAAATGGGGGTCGAGGCAGCCAGCAGCCCCAGTATATAAAAAATGAACACATGGCTTTGTTTATGGAAGTCCTGTGGCTCCTTTACTAGCAGTAATGCTATTCTGATGACCTTCTGTTTTCTAAATTATTTCGGTTTATTTATGCTAGTGTGAAGAGTGAGGTCCTGTTCACTGGAGATGTGTTTGACACAGTAAAATGGTCATTTGGGATTGTAATAACTAGACAGGGCCACCATGCTAAGACGAAATGTGCTATCGTCTCTGTTGGCCCCGGATGAGCCCAGCTGTCCAGGACGGACCCGCAGTTGGAAGTCCTTCCAGGCTGTGAGGAGGACATGTTTCGGGCTGGCAGAACTGGCTCATGAGTAAGGCTTTTTGTCTGCTTCAGATCAGACTAGCCAAAGAAATAGCTTTTCCTCCTGCCTATAAATTTTCTTTACCTTGTAATCAGAACAGAAGTAAGAAAATCAGCTAATTCCTCATGGGGAAATGCTACCCTGTGCCCCCTCGCCGACCCATTACCACCAGCACCAGGCAGGGGACCCAGCTGGTGTGCTGAGGTGTTAATGCTGGGTCTCCCATGGGGTTTTTCCTTTACATACAGGCCTTTAGGGCCCAGCCCAAAGGAATGTGATAGATGTTGGAGCTTAATTCAGTCCCTTTAGGTACAGAGCAAAGTTCTCTATGTAGGGCAAGCCCTATTGAGTTAATCATTATGCTGTTTGACTGCGACCTGAATGGGGGAAATAGTTGTCTTCTGCTATGGGATCCTTTTTATAAACCTTTTTCTTAAAAAAAAAAAAAAACAACTTTTTATTAATTGATTTCAGAGAGAGACAAAAACACTGATCTGTTTCTATACGTGCCCTGACTGGGGATCAAACCGGCAACCTTTGGGCATTGGGGCAAAGCTCTAACCAACTAAGCTATCCAGCCAGAGCAGACTTTATTTTTAGAGCAGTTTAGGTTCACAGCAAAACTGAGTAAAAAGTGCAGAGAGTGCCCGTATATCCACTCTCCTCTCCCTGCCCAACCCCCTGAACAGCCTTCCGTGTCGCCAACATCTCGCACTGGAGTGGGACATTTGTTACAAGTGATGCTACATGTACTAATCACCCAGCATCTGTCGTTTACATTTGAGCTCGCTGCTGTACATGCCATGGCTGTGGACAAGTGTATGATGACATGTATCCACCATCATAGTACCATGCAGAGTGGTTTCACCTGTTCAGTCCTCTGTGTGCCAGCTAACCTCCCTTCCCCTAACCCCTGACAGTCACTGATCTGTCTACGGTCTCCATCACTTTTTCTTTCCCAAAATATCATATTGATGAAATCACACAGTTTATAGGCTTTTTGGATTGGCTTCTTTCACTTAGGAATATGCACTTAAATTTCCTCCCATTTTCTTTCATGGCTTGAAAGCTCACGTTTTTAGTACTGAGAAAAGATGGCCATCTGTGACCCAGGAAGCAGTTCCTCACTGGTACCTAGATCATGGACTTCCCATCCTCCAGAACTGTGAGAAATAGGTTCTTGTTGTTGACAAGCCGCCTATCTATGACTTCGACAACCACTTTTTGTTTTTTTTTTTAGAGGGACAGAGACAGTCAGAGAGAGAGGGATAGACAGGGACAGACAGACAGGAATGAAGAGAGGTGAGAAGCATCAATCATTTGTTTTTCGTTGCCGTTGCAACACCTTAGTTGTTCATTGATTGCTCTCTCATATGTGCCTTGACCGCGGGCCTTCAGCAGACCGAGCAACCCCTTACTGGAGCCAGCGACCCTGGGTCCAAGCTGACGAGCTTCTTCTGCTCAAGTCAGATGGGCCTGCGCTCAAGCTGGCGAGCTCGGCATCTCGAACCTGGGTCTTCTGCATCCCAGTCTGATGCTCTATCCACTGTGCCACCACCTGGTCAGGTTAGACAACCACTTTTTGAGGTGTGATTGACATGCAATAAACTGCACAGACTTAACAGCTTTATTGAGGTATAGTTGACATACTCTTTATTCATTTAAAATATACAACTTTAAAAAACTAAATTGCCCTATTGATCAGTGTCACTCCAATAAATTTAATTTAAAAAGTATACAATCGAATAATTCTTAGTGTAGTCACAAAGTTTACATATATTTAAAATGTAGAGCTTGGCACATTTCCACATATGTACATACCACTGAAATCACCATAGATAAGATAAATATCCATCACTTCCAGAAGTTTCCTCATTTGTAATTTCTTTCCCTCTTCCTTGACAACCCCTGATCTGCTTTCTGTCCTATAATGTCATTTGCATTTTCAAGAATTTTTAGATCACTTCTCGGCATTTTGGCTAAGATCAAGTGAAGAATTTTATGGCAATGAGAACGTGTAGTAGGTATTTTCTTTGTTCATTTGGATCTGGAATTTCTTCAGAAATTCAGCATAATTATTTTGATTCATTTGTGCTGTGGTATGGTGTCAATTGTTTAGTTCGTTGTTATTGTTGAAAAGTATGCAACTGTATAATTACACCACAGCTTGTTTATCTGTTCACATACCGATGGAAGTTGGGATGTTTCCAGTTTGGGGCTATTACGGAGGAGCTGCCACGAGCATTTATGTACAAATCTTTGTGTGACTTACTCTTTCATTCTTCATGGGTAAAACCCAGGAGTGGCAGAGCAGGATCACATGGGAAGTGTATGTTTCACATCTTGAGAAACTGTCAAGCTCTTTTCCAAAGTGGCTGTACCATTTTGCATGTCTTCCAGTGGGGTAAGAAACTTCCAGGGGCTCCCCATCTCCCCCAACACCCTGAACGGTCAGTCCCTTTTATTTTGGCTATTATAATAGAGGCGAAGTGGTGTGCCTCACAGTTTAAACTCTGGTGGTCCTAACCCCCTAGGAACTCCCATTAAATACCACCCAGCACCACTCTGCAAGCCTTTTGCTCACGCTGTTCTGGCCAGCTAGACGTCTCTCTACTCCTTGTTCATTTTAGTTAAACCGTCTCCCTTTAACATTCAGCCCAAGCACTCCTGGTCCTTTAGGTGAACCAAAGTCTGTCTCTGCGTACAGACATACCCATAAAATTGTGTGGATAATTTCTCTCAAAGCAGATTTGCATTCTAATGAGATCCTCTGTCTATGTGACTGTTTTCCCCACTCAAGGATGGGGATCTAATACAGAACTTGGCACTTCATAGGTTTGTTGTAATGAGTGTGATGGCAGGGACAGGACCCCACCACCACCGCACACCCCCGTAAGTGGTACTCTTTCTGTACAACTTGAACAATAGGGCTTTTTTTTTGGTTTGTTTGTTTAAAGAGAGCTGTCATAACAGTAGTTATTTGAAATTTATTGATCAGAAACAAAGTGTAGCTATGACAATATTTTTTAAATGTTTTCTTTTGTTTGTATGTTTGTTTGTGTTTTATTGATTTCTAGAGAAAGGAGAGAGAGACAAAAGGGGATATGGAAGAGTGGGAAGCATCAACTCATTGCATTGCTTTTCATATGTGCCTTGACCAGGCAAGCCCAGGGTTTCGAACTGGTGACCTCAGCATTCTAGGTCAATGCCTTATCCACTGTGCCACCACAGGTCAGGCTGCTATGGCAATATTTTTAAGTGAAATGAACAACTGCCCTAATTCTTTAAAACATCCTTCAAACAGAAGAAATAGAAGATGACACAGAAATGAAGTCAAAGGGACTCATGACCGTCAAGGCTGTTAAATTTTGTCCGAAGGAGGGTTGCCAGGTCTGTCTGCACTTTGTGATGTTAAGGTTCTCTTTCCCCCAGGGTTTTTTTGTTCTTTTTATTTATTTATTTTTTATTTATTCATTTTATAGAGGAGAGAGGAGAGAGAGAGAGAGAGAGAGAGAGAGAAAGGAGGGAGGAGCAGTAAGCATCAACTCCCATATGTGCCTTGACCAGACAAGTGTAGGGTTTTGAACCGGCAACCTCAGCATTCCAGGTCGACACTTTATCCAGGGTTTTAGAGTATCTCTGAGCCAGCTAGCATTTGGCTTTGTGTCTGTAGTACTTTGTGCATGTGAGTAAGTGGGGAAGAGAGCTTCTGAGAAATCCTTGGCTGGATAACAGTATCTGCAAGTTTTTCCAACTCCCCAGACAATAGTCTGATGTGGTTTTTCCAGGTTCGCAGGAGGGAGGCAGGAACATAAAAGACTGAGCTGGTTTCCAGGACAGTGGATCCCGGTAATAAGGGGATGGTAAAGAGGTTAAGTTTCAAAGTCCGATTAGAAGCCGCAGCTATGGAATTTGGAGTGATTGTCCCTGAGGCTTTAGAGCCTGTGAATGTGGCCTGCTGTGCACAGGCGGTGGTTCTTGGTTTCTAGCCCGGAGCAAAGTGGCCCAAGGAGCACGACACAGGAGCAGAGCCTTCTGGGAGCTGCTGGCCAGGCTGGAATAATGCTCACAATTAACCAGCACTCAACCGAGCTAAAAGAAAGCACCAGAATGTGGGAAACCCTAAGGCGATCTGGCTGACTCATCAGAATTGTTCTGAAATGGTCTTCCCAGAGTGGGTCTTGTTCCAAAGCAAGGTAACCCCATCCATCATGAGCTGAACAAAGCCCTCGTGAGATCACTATGGTCATGGTAGGATAAGAAAGTTTATGATTAAAGCCCATGACGAAGCAACCAGTGCAAGAATCCCGTGTAAAGCAAGGCTTCTCAAATTCTCATGGGCACACAACTCAACTAGGAGTCTTGTGAAAATGGGGTTCAAATTCAGTGGGTCAGGGCTGGGGGTTGGGATCTGCATTTTAAAATAGCACCTGTGTGGTGCAGAGGCCGGCTGCCCTCCGACCACACTCTGACTGGCAAATGCGGAGACAGATGTAAATGGTTTGCTTTCTCCTCTTTTATGACAGGTCATGAAATTGCCATCTTGTAAAACTCTTGGACAAAATTCATCTATTGTTAGCAGACTTAATCCTTTCTGAAGGGTATAGAAATCAAATTTTGATTCCTGTCTTCTGCTTTCAGAAAAACCATGAAAAGGGAGAGGAAATTTCATTAACGATATCATGCAAAAGTCATTTGAAAAAACTCCAGATTGTGTTGTCTCTATTTTAAGGTTGAAAATACCATATCACTTATTATACTGATGCTTCTGCTTATTGAATGAAGTTTTTTTTTCTTTTTTGTGGCAGACAGAGAGAGAGGGACAGATAAGGACAGACAGACAGGAAGGGAGAGAGTTCAGAAGCATCAATTCTTCATTAAAGCACGTTAGCTGTTCATTGATTGCTTTCTCATATGTCCCTTGACCAGGGGACTACAGCAGAGCAAGTGACCTCTCGCTCAAGCCAGTGACCTTGGGCTTCATGCCAGAAACCTTTGGGCTCAAGCCAGTGACCATGGGGTCATGTCTATGATCCCATGCTCAAGCAAGCAACCCTGTGCTCAAGCCGGATGAGCCTGCTCTCAAGTCGGTGACCTCTGGGTTTCATAACTGGCTCCTCTGTGTCCCAGTCCAATGCTCTATCCACTGCGCCATTGCCTGGTCAGGTTTGAATGAAGTTAAATCCAGTGTGTTGCCTACATATAACGGGAATAACAGTAGCAATGAAAAAATTTTCAGCCAGAAGTCCCACAGAACAGTCACTCTTCTGGTGAAATCTTGAAAACAATGGCCGTCTGCGTTGAGTATTAGATGGTCTTTAGTCCAGGACCGTCCTGTGTCTGGATAGGTACTACTCTGTGGCTATTTAAGGCACAGATTTTGAAGCCAAACTCTGTGGATTCAAACCCACCATTTACTGATCGCATACAATGGTTTACTCATCTATAAAGTTGGTCTGCGCTTTACAGATGTTATTGGAGTAAGTTAACATTTGTACAGCTCTGAGAACAGCTCTTGACACACATGGGGGCTATGTAAGTGTTTGCTAAGTGTACGACTAAAGCAAAGTGAGTTCCTGTGATGTCTTGGTCGCTCTGTGGCATCCAGAATGCCTGTTTCTCTTTTCAATGATTCAGTACCCTTCTGCAAGGTCTTCCCAATAGGTGTGTGTGTGTGTGTGGGGGGGGGTATCTAAAAGGAAGGGATTTCAGCCAACACAGGGAAACCCAAAACAAATTCATGACATGTAGGAGTTTATGAATTTTACGTCTTTGGTTAGACTCATCTTGGTCCTTTGGTTTTGCAGCTGGTGATGTATATTGGCCAGGTGGCCAAGGATATCTTGAAGTGGCCCCGCCCCTCCTCCCCTCCCGTTGTGATACTGGAGAAGAGAATGATTGCTGAGTACGGGATGCCATCGACCCACGCCATGGCGGCCACCGCCATTTCCTTCACGCTCCTCATCTCCACTATGGACCGGTACCAGGTAAGGCGCCTGACCCCTCTCCCTCCTATGTAGGCCTTCCTTATAACGGGAGAGCAGAGACAGGCTCCCCTTGAGAATTGTCTTCGCAAGCTGCTTTGGGGGACCTGGAGGTTTAGGAAATGGTACCAGCGGGGAATAAAAGCCTATGGAGCTGTTGATGACAATTTCTTCATAAGCAAAGGAACCCTATAATTTAGTATGTAAGCCAGGTTGTGCCTGAGAATGAAGGTGGACATCATGAATAACGACACTCGCATAACGGGCTGTCCAGGAGCCAAGGCATGTCGTCTCCCCCCTTCAGAAAGCCTTTGTTCCCTAGACTGCCTGGTGGGGCAGTGCTTGAATCAGGGCTCTCATCCTGTGTGTGATGGACACATGGCTTCCATGACCCTCAAAAGTGATGAGCCCACGACATCCTCCTGCTGGACTTCCCGGGGCCGGGGGCAGAAGAGGCTGTGCCCCAAATTATTCCCCAAGGATGCCTCTGCCCCAGGTTGCGGCTCCATGCTTTCCAGGAAACTGTCTAAATTCCAGGAGATGAATCAATGCTGAGAATAGAAGAATTTCACCATCTGCTGAGATGCTGGTTATCCTGACCTTCTGAAAGTTATCACAGCCATTAGGGTTTGTTTTGCTAGTCTCAGAACTCTTGCTCCGGTTTGTTTAATTTCATAATTGATTTTCATAATACCACCTTTGCCTCGTGAGAAAACTTAGATTTCGTTAAATCTAGCGCTCTTATTCATAAACGACAGCATTTATTTGCTCCCTGCCCCGACACCCAAGATACCCAGGGACGTTCTGCACTCCAGGTTATACAGAAATGGGGGGTCAGGCTGCTGGGTTTGGAAGAGGACAAGATTTGTATTGGGTCCTGGCTTTACCGGGGCTGCCATCTACCTGGTCACCTGGAGTTGGATCTTGGTTTACTCAATTGGGGAAGGGACAGATATAAGGAATGTCTCCAACCAGGTATGGTCTTGTGTCATACCTTGTTTCACTGTCGTGCCAAGATCAAAAAGTGTCTGCGCGCCCCCATATTGTCTGGGTTAATTTAATGCAGACTGCTCAGCTGTGCTGTGCCCAGAGACACCTACCCGGAAGGGCACAGAGGGCCCAGCATCAGCCCCTGTCGGGCCGCTGTCAGCATCCACAGAGGCCTATGAACAAGTGATGCCACTTTGGAAAAAAACAGTGAGTAGAGGCTGACCGCAGGGGAACAACCACCACCACTATTTATTTATACACTCGTCGCAAGGCCAACCAGGTCTTTTTTATCGAATTCTTTTCAGCTCACATGATGCAGCAGTTTTCAGAATGCCTGAGCTGTTATGGTCTTCTTTCCAACTTAATTTTTTTCCATTGATTTGAGAGGGGAGGGGATAGAAAGAGAGAGAAACATCAACTTGTTCTTCCACAGAATTGTTCTCTCTCGTTGTGTACTTGTTGACTGCTCCTTGTATGTGCCCTGACAGGGGAGATTGAACGGGACTACGCTTTATCCACTGATCCGCTCGGCAGGGCCCCTATTTAATTTTAATGATAACTATATTTAGCGATTTGAGTTATTGCTCCTAAATAACACTAAATATGGACTTGTTTTTATAAATATGTGTTGAGCCTAAGGCCCAGACTCTAATTTCAGAATGCATTAACTCATTAATTTTTAGCACTCTCTTGATGAGAAAGAGATACCCAGTTATTGATAAGTCTTAAGAAAAGACCTGCAAAAAAAAAAACAAAGAAGAGAAAAAGGACCTACGGCCATGTGTTACTGTTCTCACATGTTACATTGGAAAGGGCGCGCTGGACTTGTCCTCAGAAGGTGTGGCTTCCAGTTCTGACTCTGTTATTTCCGGTCGTGTGACCCTGGGAAAGTCATTGTGCCTATCTGAGCCCCAGCTCCTGTTTTGAGGATCAAATGTGTTGATTGATGAGGAAGCCTCTTTGGGCTAAAATTTAATGCTAAAGTTTAATGTAACTTATTCTGATTAAGGATTTCCTCATTTGTAGAATGCGACTAATTATAGAACCTACCTCGGAGGTTTCGGTGATAATTAAATGAGACAATGACTACAAAGTGCTTTGTGTCATATAGACAGTTCTGTGTTGCCTTTACCCTTCTCCACGGAAGACCCCACCCAGATGTCAGTTCCTGAAGCACGGGAGTTCTAGCTCTCTGCCTAGTTGATGAGCAGATTATTCGTATGTTTTCTATATGATTCGGCATTACCCAGATTCCTGTGGCTGCTCTTCCACCACCAAGTGCTGAGATTTAGTCAAGTCTGGACTTTTGCCTTGAGATCTCTACCTAAATATACCCATTCTTAACACAGGCCCATTGTCGCCAAACTTTATCACCACAGTGTGTGACAAAGCAGGTGACTCGACTTCCAGGTCCTGGCACTGCCCATTTAGCTTGCCCCTTGCCCAACACCATCTACTTTGTGCGTTTTACTCTAAGAGTAGGTAGAAATAAGTCATTATCTGCTCCCTTGAAACAGCCAGCCCAACAGCAGTGAACGTGGGTCTGAAAGCCAAGTTCATGTTGCATTACATCTTATGTTGTGAAACTTTCTTCCAGAACTACATTTCTAGGCATCTCCCCCTTTCGTTCCTCAGTTTCCCCATTTTCACAGGTTTCAGATCATTAGGTGGTTGATCGAGGGCGTGCGAGGGTGAGACAATCAGTCACAGGCTCAGGAGTCCGTCCCTTCTGTGGCCCTGCCTCTGGGGGTGCGCATGCGCTAACGCCCTTGTTCGCTCTTCTTCCCACAGTATCCCTTCGCGTTGGGGCTGATGATGGCAGTGGTGTTCTCTGCGCTGGTGTGCCTCAGCAGGCTGTACACCGGGATGCACACAGTCCTGGTAAGACGGCGGCTGGGTCCTGGGGTGACTCCGCACAGCAGTGCGGCTGGTGTGTCAGGCTGTTCTTCACACGATGTTTTCATAAAGCAGCTATCTGCATATATAATTACATTTCCCAGCTGGCCAGTGAATTAGGTAATTATTGTTTTTATGGCACATTCATAATAACAGTAATGATTTATTGAGATTATATCAAGGAGGATGGGCTGGGCTAGATTCTCGTGGCTTTGAAGATTGGCTAGAACAGTGACAGGGACTTGGGTCACTTATTTTCATGTTGGTTTACTGCTGGTGAAGCAAGCAGTGCAGAACACACACCCAGGGGCAAGGACGGGGTGTGTGAATGCCATTCTCCACTTAGATCCTCCCGGAGATCAGCCGGAACTTCAAGGGTCTCATCTGCCCTTGCAGGGTAAAGGTCCTGCCAGGTCAGAAGAGCCCAGAATCATGGCTCACTTCCTCTTAAACTGTTCTAGGCTGGAGGTGGTGCTGGAGCTGGTGGGGGTGCAGAGGTACACACTTTCATTTATATACTCAATGTAGAGCCATCTGGACCTTCTATTTAAAAAAATTCATTGATTTGTGGCAGAGAAAGAGAGAAAGAGGGAGAGAGAGAAAGGGAGAGAGAGAGGAGGGGAGAGAGAGAGAAAGGAGAGAGAGAGGAAGAGAGAAGGAGAAAGAGAGAAGCATCAACTCGTTGTTCCACTTAATTGTTCTATTTAGTTGTATACTCATTGGTTGCTTGTCATATGTGTCTTGACTGGGGATTGAACCCGCGGTGTGCTAGAATGATCCTCTATGCACTGACCCACTCACCCACGGCCATCGGGAACTCCTTAAAAAATTCTTGGCCCTGGCCAGTTGGCTCAGCAGTAGAGTGTCAGCGCGGGAGTGTGGAAGTCCCGGGTTCAATTCCCGGCCAGAGCACACAGGCGAGGCGCCCATCTGCTTCTCCACCCTTCCCCCTTTCCTTTCTCTCTGTCTCTCTCTTCCCCTCCTGCAGCCAAGGTTCCACTGGAGCAAAGTTGGCCCGGGCGCTGAGGAGGGTTCCATGGCCTCCACCTCAGGTGCTAGAATGGCTCTGGCTGCAACAGATCAACGCCCCAGATGGGCAGAGCATCACCCCTTGGTGGGTAGGCCGGGTGGATCCCAGCAGGGCACATGGGGAGTCTGTCTGACTGCCTTCCCACTTCTAACTTTGGAAAAATACAACAACAAAAAAAATCTTTTCAGCCCACGTGGTACAACAGTTTTCATAAGGCCTGAGTTGTTATGATCTTCTTTCCTATTTAATTTTTAATGATAAATATATTTAGCTGTTTGGGTTATTGCTCAAACAGGGTTTATCTGCATTTAAAGATCTGTCCACCCTTTTACAATATCAGGAATTTTTTCCTGGGTTGCCGCACTTAGCACAGTTAAAATTACATAGAATTCTACTTCCTGGTGCACAGCCAGCTGCCTAGGAGTTCCACAGCCTAAGGCTGGCTGTGACTCACCATGGGCACTATTTAGCATCATAATTGGTGCAAGAAGGATTTCTTTAGAAAGGAACAGGCCCTTCCTAATTGTGTTCCTCTCCATGTGAAGCTCAAATATTGCATTAGTGAAAGACCCCCAAAGGAAGGGCCACCTTTCGTGGAGTCTTGTTCCTTCCTGGTGCCCTAGTGTTCGTTACCCTGAGAAAGGGGTGGGGGCAGAGCAGCAGGGTGGACAGACCAAAGTATGTCCCAGTGGGCAGAGGCAGAGAGCTGGGAGGACGTCAGCCCAGAGAAAGGGGGCTGATGGCTGTCTGAGAACGAGAGCAACTCTAGGCCTTCCCTCCTAAAACTGCAAGTCCTGGCTCAGAGGGAGGTAGGGAGGAATCCTGGCTGAGGGAGGTGGGGAGGAATCCTGGCTCAGAGGGAGGCGGGGAGGAACCGAGGGACAGGGTTAGGTGAGGCACAAAGTCACAAAATCAAAGGGACATCAAGCAGGGAATCAACATAAATGGTTTGAGTGCGGTACTTCAGAAAAGCAAAGTTAATGCAAAAAATATATATATCCACAATGAACAAAACATCCACATTTCAAATAAAGACCAGCACAGACCCCGCGTGACCCAGCCTCTGTGCCCCACCCTAATCCTGGCCCCAACTCCCAGATCTTGAAAATACTACAGGAGTAATTAGGGGCCAAGCTCACTCTTCTACTTCCCAAGGCACGTGCCAGCTGCCCCTGTCCCAGGGCCCTGTGTGTCCCCTGGCTTCAAAGACAAAGGGGAGGAGGCCAGCCTCCGTCAGCTGCTTCCCCTTTGAAGAGATTCTCTCCGAGCTCATTCACTGACCTAAACATGGAGTGAAGCGGAGCTTTCGCGGGTGTTTCATTCAGTATTTCTTTTATCTGGGCCTTCATCTTAGCTTCCGTAGGCTTGAATAAAAAGTGAACTTGGAAACTCAGGTTAAAATGAAGACCAAAGTAAACACAAGGATGCAGCGTGAACAGAGGGCACGGGAAGCCCACCTCAGCAAAGACGCAGGGGCATGACTTTCTTTTCCTTTGAAAGTGGGTTGTGGGGCTAGGGAAGCAGACACTTGTGGGGAAGGCCATTTGGGCGTCTCATTCAGATGCAAGGGAGGGGCCCAGATACTCTTTTTGGACCCTCTGCCTGGAAGAAACCAGACAAGGGGTCGTAGCAACTACCCCTCCCACCACCGTCCTGTCCCACTGTCTGTGCTAGGGGCTTCCTTCACACACGTCATGTTTTTCAAGGAGATCTTAGATCCTGACACAGGCCCGGCCCCAGTCAGGGCCAGAGGCATGGCCCAGGGTCCAATGGTGCCTCATTTTAGTAGCAGAAGGGAGCAATTGTTTTAATAGTAGGATCAAATTCCATGGTGGGTTGGCAGTCTTCTTTATTCAGCGGTAACTTTAGTAACCTCCTCCCGGATGCCAGGCCTCCAGAGCCTTTGAGTTTGTTGATGGAGACAGATGTGCAAGGTGTGACTACCAGAGATGACAAGTATGTACTATAGATGAAACAGCTGGATTGAGCCAACTAAAGGGCATGCCTCTCCCTGGGGCCTTTCACACTCTCCCGGGACTGCCCTGCCCTAGTGCTTCTCAACCGTTGCTGCATATTCAAGCCCGGTATGAAGCTTTTTAAAAAATCTGAGGCTATTTGGACACCCATGTTCACAGCAGCGGCATTATTCCCAATATCCAAAAGGCAGAGGCAACCCAGGTGTCCATTGACAGATGACAGGATAAATAGCAAGTGGTATATCCATGCAATAGAATATGATTTGGCCTTAAAAAGACAAGAAGTTCAGACATATGCTGCAACATGAACCAGCCTTGAAGACATATGCTCAGTGAACTAACCAGTCACAAGAGAACAAATATTATCTGATCCTACTTCCAGGATATCCTTAGAGTAGTCCCATTCATAGCAACAGGATGAGAATGGTGGTCGCCTGGGGCTGAGAGGGCAGGGATGGGTAGCTGTTTAACGGGTATAGGGTTTGGGCAGATGGAAAAGTTCTGAAAGACTATGGGGGTGATGGGTGCACAACAGTGTGAATGTACTCAATGCCAGTGAACTGTACACTTTAAAGTTGGTTACGATGGCCAGTGTTGTTATGTGTTTTTTACCACAATAATGTGTAGAAGAGGGCCCTCCTAGGCAGTGACGTTTTTTCAAAGCTCGCCAGTTGACTTTACTGGGAAGCCATGGTTGAGCGCCACTGATTAGGCTAATTGGCCTTTAGGGTGGGGCACGGTTGTGTTCCTGAATAGAACGAGAATTGGGAGGCGGAGACGCTGCTGTGTAGGCGCCCACTGTGCCCACATCGACAGGGGTACTAATCACACCCAGCCAGGGTGTCCACAGCACGTGAGTCATTCAGGTGGTGCCTGCTTTGTGTCAACAGTCCTCTGTGCACGAAGGGGAGGAGCAGCTCCTGGAGAGCTTATCTCACCCATTAAGAAATTACTTTTTATTAGAGGTGAATGGTTTGCTGTGATATCACAGCTTCCAGACAGGCTCCAGCAGGTCCCTGGGCAGTTCCGAGGGAAGCACCGGGTGGCATGGGACGCGCGCTTGCCAAACATCCTGCCGAACCAGCTCTGGCACTTGCCTCTGCCTACCAAAATGCCTAAGTGAGAAATGTAGGCATTGCCCCCTAGCTCCTTCCTTCCCACACCCCCTCAGCCACAGAGTCCATGCCGAATTAATTCTGACATCTCAGAGCTGTCACACCCCACTGCCAGGATCCTGCTTCCAAATCGGATCATGCTGGTCCCTGCTTGGAGAAGTGTCCCTTTCCTGCTGCGTGGGAGTGATGACACAGTCCCAACTCTGAGCAGCAGCCATTTGGGGACCCCAAGGGAATCGACCTTTGGGAAAAATCAGCACTGTTCTTGGCAAACACAGGGACAAAACATGGGGGTCTTGCTGCTGAGTATACTGTTCCTGGGGCCACCCTTGCTCTAGGCTCACTGTTCAAGGTGAAAGTTCCTTTTTGCTCAAGTTGATTTTTTTTAAGTCTTGTATTTCCCACAGTGAAAAGCATCCGAACCGATGATTTGCAGAAACAATTTTTTGGTGTATAGTCTCAGGTTCTCTTGGTTGGAAGAATAAACCAATTGCAGCTAGCTGAAAGGGAGGGGGGAGGGTAAAATATCTTGGAAGGACTGGGTAGCTCCTGGAAGACAGTATGGATGGGGTCAAGTAACAGCCTCTGGAAGGGCCAGAACCGGGGTGACAGTGAGAGTCCCTTCCTCTGAGGCACAGAATTCATCAACAGACCCAGAATTGACTTCAAGTCTTTTGATGAATAAAGCAAGGATCCCTAACATATTATCAGGAAAACTAGCCAGAAGTTTTGTTGTTAGATTAGCAAATGGCAGTTCCATTATTTTGAACCGGAATTAGCTGAAATGCTGCTGTATTGTTCCTAAGTTGTTTGACCTGTGGAATTGTATAGTTACTAGATCAGGGGAGCCCACACTTTTTCAGCTTGCGAGCTACTTATAAGATGACCAAGTCAAAATGATCTACCTACAATAAAAATGCAAAACATAAATTTATTTCTTCTATATTCTCATTATTTAAGTTACTATTATTACTATTTAATATTGTGTATTCTTCTTTCACCTTTCTCCTTCACAGCTCTCTTTTCAGAGGAAAGTCAATGTCATAGTTTTTATGAACAGTCTGAAAAAGCCACTCCACATTTCCCTTCTTTGGAATAGCAATGGCACACAGACAGATGAGGCAAACGCACTTAGAATATGACATAGTGAAAAACATCCCCTCCCATTCTGTATGAAAGTGGTAGGTTTTAGGCTTCTTACTCGGACCAGCTACGGCACTCATTTTTATACCCTTTGTTGTATTTAGTTTAAATAAATTGAAGGCTAACTACGCAGCAATGTAACTGAACAAGTTAGCGCGCTTTAACGCGCATGCGTAGGGTGTCAAAAGTTCAGGCGTCAGATTGGCTACCCTGTATGCCAATCAAAAGACAAATGTCTTTTAAATGTCATGCGATCTACCCCCACTTCCCTCGCAACCGACCAGTAGATCGCGATCGACGTATTGAGCAGCCCTGTACTAGATCTTATTTGCTTACTCGTTTACTTCTTTTCCCCCCTAAGGATTGCTTCAGCTTTGGTTTGAGTTGGAGAATGTTGAAAAGGCTTCTCAAATATTAAATTATCTGCAAACCATACAAAACTGTGTTCTGGCTTTAGACTAGAGCATTTTTGCTGTGTTTTCTCAAGTTCTTTGAAAATACTTTAAAATAGCTTACTTCGAACTGCCTTACTTAATATGGAAAAGAAAGCTCATTGTAGTTTAAATTAACAGCCCACTAAGCCTTATTTTCCGTTATCCCTCTCGGATGGGTGCGTTACTGAGATCAAACGGGAACTTGGTTGTGTGTCCGAGTATCAGGCACCATGCTGTTATGCCCCTGTCTTTTCTTTCCCTTGGAGAGAAATATTTCTACCATTTTATAAAAATAGAGAATTATTTCCGGTTTTAAAACTAGTGAGAACACATGGTAAAACATGCATCCTCTGTTGTTGTTAAAGTCCCTTTACTCCATTCCTGTCTGTCTGTCCCTATCTATCCCTCTCTCTGACTCTCTCTCTGTCCCTGTTAAAAAATAAAATAAATAAATAAATAAATAAATAAAGTCCCTTTAATTTTTTTTAACTTTAATGGGGTGACCCCAATAAATCAGGGTACATATATACAATGAAAACATCTCCAGATTATCTTATCATTCAATTGTGCTGCATACCCATCACCCAAAGTCAAATTGTCCTCTGTCACCTTCTATCTGGTTTTCCCTGTGTCCCTCCCCTCCTCCCTATCCCACCCTCCCCTCCGTCCCCTCACCCTGTAACCACCACTCTCTTGTCCATGTCTCATAGTCTCACTTTTATGTCCCACCTATGTATGAAATCATGCTGTTCTCAGTTGTTGTTTTTTTCTGATCATTGTCCTTTAGAACCATGGGGGTGAGGTTCGCCCAGCCATTTGTTAGGATGATTTGGAGGGAAACTGAAGGCACTTTCTGCCTCTGTATTAGGTGAATCAAAATCAGGGCTTAGCACAACTTCTGGCAAGAACCGCTCACAGTATAGATCCCTAAGAACAAACATAAGCAAATGAATTTTTTTTACCTGCTATCTCAACACGGTGCAGACAGCCACAGTTGGGTTGTATGGAGTCGGGGCACGGTTTTCCACCTGTTCTGTAGATGTGGGTGACAGGCTCCTGGGAGCACGCTGGAGGATAGGAGCTAGGCTGTGTCTGCGCACCTAGAGGGTGGACAGAGCAGCAGACGCATGTCAAGGTCCAAGGGGTCCTTGCAGGGCAGCGAACCCACGTCTGAAAGGGCTGAGGTCAGCATGGACTTCAATTCTTCTGCGTTACTAGAACTAGGTGGCCTGGGCCTCAGAGCGACAGCAGGTGGTGCACAGTGAGGGAGCGTGACAATTAACTGACACTTAGCCTGACGGGGAGGGAGGACAGGGAACTCTCTGAGGCTAAGCCTGAGGGACTGAGTCCTGCAGCTACAGAGATGGGCCACTGAGGCTAAGTTCACAGGTGAGGCGGCTCTGGGGAAGCAGGTCATTGACCGCAGGGAGAATGACACAGAAGTGCCCCTTCTATCCCAGATTGCTGATGAGGGAGCCCGGGTGAGTCCTTAAAGTCTAGGTTGTACTGAGAATGCCTCCTCGTTTCCCAAATAAATAAGAATAGCCACATTCAGGCACAGCACAGATGTGAGACCTGGCAGGTCTGTGCGACTCACCTGTGCCCTAGGTGGGTCCCAGGTGCTGGCAAAGTCAGACTGAGACACTGATCCGCCTTCCACCGAAGCCAGTCTCCACGTGCTTCTTGCTTGTATTAGCTACTTGCTTTTGGGATTGGACAGCGTGTGACAGTTTCACTGAAGGGTGAAGTCTTTCTATAAGCTTAAAATCCTGCATTTCTCTTAATGGAAAAGGCACTGTCTTCACAATTTGCTTGTGAAATCAACTCTTATAAAATGAATCACACCTTCCCATTTGTTTACGTTATTTTTGGAAAACAGAAACACGAACTTCTGCCATAATGCTCGCCGTTGCTGTGACATTCTGAGAAATACTGGCCTGCCCCTGCACCTGATTCTCACTGCAACTCTCTAAATTATTGCTGGTTTATCCTCGTAGGGAAACAGAAGGAAAGATGACACGATTTGCTGTGATACCTTAACCAACCACTGAAACCTGAGCCTGAAGCCTTCTTTTTAAATCAAATCCAATCATAAGAGAAAAATTCAATCTAGTTCAGTAAACGATTTACCTTCTTCAGAGAAGGTACGGTATTCCTGTAATGCAGAAGTTTTCGTTTTATATATTTCAAAAAAGAACTCCAGGAACACAGCTCCGTGGTGGTCAGCTTGAGGAATCCGTGCCAACCTCTGTGACTTAGCAAAGGTGAGATAGTTGTTGCCATTCACAGCAGAGTCCCCCGACTGCCGCCTCAGCATCATCTGGAAGCTGGTTGGCAATGCAGATTCTCAGGCCTCACCTGGACCTCTGAATCAAACCTGCATTTTAACAAGCTCCCCACAGATTCTGATGCAAGATACCATTTGAAAAGCAAAGAAAACCATCTACACTCACATCCCAGCAAATCAGAGGACGGTGCCAGTTGCTTTTCATCCTGCAGGGGCCTTCTCGGCAATGACAGCACATCGAACATGGCTTTCTTCTGTCTTCTTGGTGCTGAGAGGCCCCGCGCCCACCCAGATTGGAGGGAAATCACTGAAATGTTTGACAGTGTCTTTCATGGCTTCGAGCAGATGGCCATTCCCTGTACTTGTCATGCTTGCAAGCTGCTTAGCAGTTGTGGATGATGTTATAACCTGCCCAGAAGCTTGTCTGGAGCTTGTGTCCCCATCCTCTGGACCTGCCAAGCCCTGTGATTTGTTATAATAACCAGAGCTGTTCATAGTAATGGGGCTTATGTGTGGGGAATTCTTTCCTGCTTCACGAAGCTCTACTGTTTGAACTGGTTAGTGGTTATTTCCTAAATCATGCTATAGATGGAACAGAGTTTCAAAACAGAGTACTCCTGCATATCTTTCTAGTTAACATTACAGAAACATGGGATAATGCCTTCTTATATCATCCCGTTAAGAAGCATAATAACTGACTTACTTTTTCAGCACACGGACGCCGTTAGACTCTACGAAAGAAAACAAGATAAAAAATCATAATTGTCATTATAGGGGATAGACATATTCCATCATTCAAGAGAGTTGTACGAATAAACATTGAAATAATTACCTACTTGTTAAAGTATAACCTTTCAATGGTAAAATCATAACTCTTGCCCAAATACAAAAGGAGTAGGTGTCAAAGATTTTATTCAACTCATTAATTAGCGAAGGAACCCATCAGATGTAGAGAACCTTACTGTGGTAAGGTTGCTGAGTTATATACAAAGCTGCTTCCTGTCCTGCAGACTGTACCCTTTGGGCTTATCGTTGCCCCTGAACAGAAGTGACCTGTATTTCTGCCAAACAAAAATCTACCAGCCGTCTCTTCACTGAACCTGAGTGAGACCCTTCATCGACATATTATAGCTCAGTTTTATACAATTTTTCTGAACACACTATGGAAAATCTATTTTTGTTACAATGTCACCATCATTTTTTTAAATTTTATTTTAGAGAGGAGACAGTGAGAGAGAGAGAGAGAGAGAGAAAGGGGGGAGGAGCTGGAAGCATCAACTCCCATATGTGCCTTGACCAGACCAGTGCAGGATTTTGAACTGGCGACCTCAGTGTTCCCAGGTCGACGCTTTATCCACTGCGCCACCACAGGTCAGGCTGTCACCATCATTTTTAATGAAGGGTTAAATATTCGTGTCCAAGCAGGCATTTATTCTCAAATTGCCGAAGGTTGAAGCTGGCATACTTTTTTCTCATTCATATCATTCTTCTGGAGTTTCCATGAGTTTTCAGAAAATGTTTTTCAGAGCCCACTCTCGTCACTGTGGAGTGCCACACCTGGTGGTCCCTAACCCCTGGTTTGTGCTCAGATATGCGGTGGCACAGAGAATGGCCATGATACAGGAAGGGGTGGCATCAGGGGTGGAGTGCCCACGCACAGCCCTGACTACCAGGAAATGCTGCTGCTCACACTCACACCATGTGGCCGGGCCGACCTACTTCCTGCTGCTGCCCGAGCTCGGTGGACACGGCTGTGTTTCAATAGGAAGTTCATATTTTTGAACGTAGGCATCCATACTTTCCCCCCATGCACATGCTGATTACGTGACATGTAGGGTTCTCCCTGCAGCCATTTATATTCATATTCGTGGACAATGCATCCCGCTTGCCATTCGGCTTCTGTTGAACCCCATCTGCTTTATTCCCAGAAATTCAATTACTTGTGAACTAGCATGGAAGAAAAGAGTATTCTGAACATGTTCACCAGGAAACATTGACTGGTCTCTAACGTCAAGTTATTTTCTAGAATACGTACAGTGTTTTGAGGTGGGTTTCTTTTCTTCTGCCTTTTCTTCCTCTTTCTGTTTTCTTCTTCTTCTTCTTCTTCTTCTTCTTCTTCTTCTTCTTCTTCTTCTTCTTCTTCTTCTTCCTCCTCCTCCTCCTCCTCCTCCTCCTCCTCCTCTTCTTCTTCTTCTTCTTCTTCTTCCTCTTCTTCCTCTTCTTCTTCTTCTCCTCCTCCTCCTCCTCCTCCTCCTCCTCCTCCTCCTCCTCCTCCTCTTCTTCTTCCTTTTCCTCTTCCTCTTCTTCCCCTTCTCCTTCCCCTTCCCCTTCTTCTTCTTCTCCTTCCTCTTTGGTTTGTGTTGTTGTTTTGGTTTGTTTTCCTGTCAGGGTCTGCTGGCATTCAGAGCACTCCTGGCTCCACAAAGAAGCGAGTCTTGACTTTTCCTCTGCTCCTGGCTTCAACTGGCTCAGCAAGGCAGCCAAGGGCAGAGAGGGTCCTTCATGTTCTCAGCCAGGGACTGAGCCTAGGGGAAGACACTAGAATCATAGACTTTTCAGAATAAATAGTGCCAAGATCTGAATGCATTCTTCCCTAACAATCGAATGAATGGGTTTGTTGAGGCTCCTTCTTTCTAGTTAGCTAATCTTGCATTGTGTTGGTCTGCTCAAAAGCATTCTTTAGTGAAGATGTTTGGAGGTGGAATGTAAATTTGTGGCTGTAAACTGCATATGGAGGGTCAGATTTCACACATGGTGGGCATTCTCAGGGTGAGGGCCTGCTGCTGACATATCTAGAGGTGTTCACCGAAAGGAGTGTATCTGTCTGGCCAAGAGTAAGAACACTAGTTTGTGTGTTTGAATAAGCATTCACTAAAGTTTGTTCTGATGCTTGGGGTGGCTCTATTCTTTCTTTTCTAAACACTCGTTGTCCCTATTATTGTTTTCTGTAATGAGATATAATAAAACTCAAGCTTTTATCTGAATGCTATGTCTTAAAACAAATAATAGCAGGTACAAAAATTAAAGGGATTTAGATCTTTCTGCATTTTATCTCTAGAATGTGTTAGTTTCGTGCAATGATTTCTTTTCAAATAATTTAAAAGTGTTTGTTTAAACCTTGATTGGTAAAGTGAATTAAAGTTTGACTACATTTCACACAATGCGGTCAACAAAGCACAACGGAGATTCTGGGCTTTTGTTTTAAATGTTACATCATGGAGGGAGGATTCATTGATTATCATATAGATTCTTGGGGGCATTTCATTGTTTGGTATGTTGTGAAAAAGTATAAGCATCAGTCATTTCTATTTTTTGCCTAGTGTGAAAAATTCTGACTTCTTCTTCTCCTGAATTACATTTTTATTACAATAAAAGTAGCAAACATCCAACTGTAGAAAACTTAGAGACTACAGCAACATGGAGAAGATTCATCACCTGTAATATCCAAACAGAAAAAAGTACTCATTCTTTTAGTTTATTTCCTTCTGACCTCTTACGCACACATGCAACTATCTCCTATGTAAAGTTAGTCTTCTGCTCCTTAGATCTTACTGATGGTTGGCTCCTTTGAAACAAAAAACCAAACCAAAATAAAAACCAAGGTTGCAGAAATGTATTTTTGCAAATGGGACACGTTGCTGCCATGTCATCAGGCAAGGAAGCAGTATGTATGTTTAGCTCATTTTTGACCTAGCTCATGCCAGACACATGACCGTACGTGTGGTTCCAAAAGAAATCCACCTCCTGATTTTAAATTTGCCCGAAACAGCACAGCATACCCAGTGCCAAGCTGGAGATTTGTGAGCTTTTATAGTTTCTGTGAACTTAGGAGCTTGAAAAAAATTCTTGTAAAAAGTTGTTCAAGAATTTTCAAGCACTACAGTTCTTATTTTTAGAAGCTGTTTAGAATAATTTGTTATTAGAAACCTAGAGCCCCAGATTAGAAATCTCATGAGCTGATGGTTTGAGTATTTTCCTTATAAAAATACCTAAATGTCTTTTTATCGCCTTTTATGGCCAAAATTCCAACTGTGTGTCTAAAAGACAAAAAAAAAAAAAAAATGCCGCCAGCAGCCATGTTGACTAAAATTACTTTTGCCTCAAATGCTGGGTCTGTGGACCAAAATAGCCTAGTCTCCTGATGCATTGAAGACAAAGAGAATTAGTTTAGGAAGAATATTCCAACCAGATGTCTGGGATTTTGATAACTGCAGTTAGAAAGGAAGGTAGGAGAGGAAAGCAAATTTTCTTTTATGTATTGGAACAGTACATATTAAATCCTCTGGCTGTCCAGGATAAGAGAAAAGCATCAGATCCTCTGATCACTACGCCTGAGTGTCTGATACATGTTAGGCTCCCTGCTGGGAACGTGGAGGAGCAGTGTAAACGTGCAGAAGAGCTCGTCTTTACTGATGGGAGTTTTATCACCCACTGGGAAAAGCACGTGGCCACCCAACCGGCAGCAGAGGCACTACTAGGAGGGAAGGACCTTTCGAGTGGTATGAAGCGAGTGCCTTCACGTTCAGTTCGGTTTGTTCAGTTCCGGGAGAGGTTATTTCCAAGGGTACTGAAGCCTGAGGCTGTGTTGGGAAGGAAGTAGCTTCTGAGCTGAGCCTTACTTAGGGGACCTGGCCAGATGCTGATAGAGATGTAACGTGTGCCGTACATAAAAGGACATAAAAGGAATACAGCACTGGGTGATAAAACTGTGCTCTGCACATTTAGGAAAAGCTAGTAGACCCACTTGACTGGACTGAGAGAAAACCTTGGAATTATAGCTTAATTAAACCCACGGCATGCAGGCTCTTCCTCTTGATTGATAGCCTAATATTTCTCAGCATTTTCTATTGAGATTCATGACATCAGCATGGCCTCGGGGCGTTACAATGCAGATTCCTGGGCCACACTTCCATCAGAACCAGAGGGCACTCCTCTGAAAGCTGCATTTTCCAGTCTCCCCGGGGATTGCAGTGCATATGGGAGCTGGGGAGCACCCGCTGTAGAAACAGCCACGGGGAAGGCCGTCCGTGGGTGTTCTAGGACAGAAGCGTGGCAGGGGCTGCAGCGAGGGTCTGGGCTCTGTTGGCAGGAGTGGGAGCTTGTGAGTGATGGGGTGGGAGCTGATGGGGAGGAGCAGTCAGATACTGCCACCAGGACTCTGAGCTTCTGTGCCCGGAGAGCCTGGGGGCCACCAACAGAAACAGGTACGTCATCAGAACTCCCCTGAGCACCTGCAGGACCGCTCGGAACCTCTGGCTCTTTGCAAAACTGTGTTTTACCCCTTTCCCCAATTAGAAATGCCCACACAAAATATTTCTAGAGTTTTGTGAGGGATGAACCCATCAGAGCCCCTGTTGCCAGTGCTGCTCTGGTTGACATGCTGGTGACAGGATGGCTTTGCTGGTTCCCTGGCTCTCACCCAGGCTGTGACCTTGGGCATCTGGGTTTTACCTACTGTTGTCCGGGCCCTGCAGCTCCCTGACCTTGGCAGTGACTACGGCTAGGAGAGGCTGCTGAGTGCTGAGTGACTCTCGGAGCCCCTGCCAGGTGGCAGCACCCTTTCCTGCGGGTCTGCATGTCACCAGCATCATCTCTCCAGTTGTCCTTCCAGGCAAAGCCGGTGTGTGTCCATGACTCTCATTCAAGGGCCACAGTGGGCGATACAGACGCTCTGCCCTTGTCCTGCCTGGTGGTATCAGAAAGTGTCCCCATAGGGCCTGTGGCCTGGGGTGTGAGAAAGAACGAGTTCTTCTCCCCGAGAGCCCTCTGGTGGACGGGCTCCAGAGAAGCATGATCTCGCTCGTGTTTTCTAGATGGAGGCAAAGGGACTCTTCCATCCTCCCCGACTCCTGAGGACTCAGGTGTAAAGTTGGCATCTGAGAGGCACAATCTTGCCCGGGTTGAGAGACGAGAGGCGATTCCATTCGGGGTGTTGAGCTCGCTGCTCCTGCTTTTCTTCCTGCCCTCAAAATGCATGTTCCTTTGTGGCATGCAGACAAGACCCCCCTAGTCCTCAGCAAGTGATGTCTTGGTGGGCCCCCTGCCCACCTTTGCCATAGATTTCCAGTCCCTGCTGAGGCCACTGCTAGGCTCACCAGGGAGCCCCTCCACGTGGGGATTGAAAGGCAGGGCCTGTTTGGAGAAGGAGAGACTGAATTTGGTCTCGCTTAAGTATTTTAAAGAGGCAGTATACTTACATGATACAAAATTCGAACGGTATATAATGGTAGCCTAAGAAAAGTCTCCTTCCCAACTGTGTCCCCCCATTTAAGTGAACTCGTTTGTGTGTTCAGGTACAGAGGTATCTATTCTGCCACCGTTTTAAATGGGAATGGTAGCATGCTGTATATACTGCCGCGCATGTGGCATTTAAAATCCCACGTCAGAGCCTCCTCATCCCCTGCAGCCGCGGAGCGCTCTGTCATGTGACCATACCGGGGGCAGGTTTCACTGGGCCTACAGGCCAGTCTCCTGCCATCATAAGCCAACTATAACAGACAACACGTAAATGCCTCATTTCAGACATAGGCAGGCGTGTCTCTGTGGTCCAGTCCCAGAGTGAGATTATAGGTCAGAGGCTACATGTACTTGTAATTTCTAAAAATATGGCCAAGTTCCTCCCCATAAGGGCTGTGCCATTTTGCACTCATATAATTAACAGAGTCTCTTTTCCCCTCCTCCCAGTTCAGCAACAGAATGTTGTACTTCTGGAGTATTGCTAGCACTGATAGGTGATGGGTGTGCTCTCACGGTGCTGTGGGGAGGGACACGCTAGGAACCTGAGTGTCCAGCACACTGCTTTACTCACAGCAGCAGACACTCAGCAGTGTTTCTCAGTGGAAAAGAAAGCCCACTAGCTTTTTAATTTCTGTTTAAAATGTAGTTTTTAAATTTATTTTTAAAATTAACAATAAAAAATGGACAGTTTGGGGTAGACAGGTCTATGGACTTTAGCACACATATAGACTTGGGTAGCCATCCCCCAATACAAAATGGTTCTATCTCCTCAAAACTCTCCCTAATGCTAACTCTTTGTAGTCACCACCCCCACCCCCACCTCTAGACCATGGCAACCATTTTTCTGTTGGGTTTTTGATGGTTTTAATTTTAGGCAAAATGATTTGGGTGGCTGATGGGACATCTGAATAAAAATGTCTAGCGTCCCATTAAAAATGCACGACTAAGGTTTAACCCCCCGAGCAGTACAAATGTTCATGTACATCCTCGTGCCTCCTGACCATCCAGAGTACGACCGTAACAAAAATTTTCATTTTAAAAATGTGTAAGGCAACATTAAAAAAAAGGCAAATGTGTGTTCTTCTTGTTTCCATAAATTGGTTATCAAACAAATATGATTTTAAGTTAATAAAACTGGAACTGGAACTAATTTCATTTTTTAAAAACAAACTCCAGCGGCCCTCTTAGCGGAGTACGCAGCAAATCAGTGTCATAATCTGAAAACAGACTCCCTCCCGGGGGTCAGCGAGCATGAAAGACACTCACTACTCAAAGGGTTGAGAGAGACACCTAAAGACGTAGGTTTGAGAGGCACACTGATGGAGAAAGGTGCAGCCACAAGCTACACTGACTCTTCAGGGAGAAACACCAGGGCTTGAAGACAGAATCAATGGCAATGCCCATGTTCAGGATGTAGAAACAGGAGAAAGACCTAAAGGAGAGACTTCTTAGAGGTCAGAGAAGAGCCAGGATGGTGCAGGGTCATGTTATTAAAACCTGTCTGCGAAACAAAAGTGCGAGAATCTGCAGGACACAGCGTTCAGAAGAAAGAATATCTCCTTCCTGGAATCCAAACTGAAGCTCTACAACCCATTCTGATTGGGCTAGCTTAGGCCCTGTGACCACCTCTATACCAATCACTGTCACCAGGGGATACAAAGCATTGATTGGCCTACCTCGGGCATGTGCTGCAACTCCATAATTTCCCAGAACGTCACGGATCCCCAGGGGAAAACATGAGGCTACTGGGTCAAAGACAGACTGAAAAAGCAACCAACAAATGTCTGTAAGTGACCTTTGAAAATGGTGTATCATCTAAGTCTAGGAATTTAAACAACAGGTGTGCTTCAAGTTGAGGAAGTGGAGGCAACTGCTATAGAAAATTCTATCTAAGAATGTTGCTTAATTTTGGTAACCAGAATGCTTAAATGATGAATTTTTCCTTTATTCCAAAATAAGTCAGTATCAGTGTATATTCATAGGCTTGGAGAAGGGAGTCATGGGATGGAGACCGTGGAGATCATGAAGCCTGCCTACGGGGATAACAGAGGAGAGAGATGGTGGCGGAAGAGCAGGGGAAGCCCCGCTGATGTCACATGGGGGACGGTGCAGCCACAAGGCTTCCTGTGAGGGGGCAGGTGGTCTCTGCCATCCATGCTTGCTCTTCCATCTCTTCTCGCTGCCGTCAGAATGATCCCTTCAAAGTGAAATACGTTGGTACCCAGTGAGAGCTACTTCAGCGGCTTCCCTATGCTCCCGGGATGCAGTCCTCCTGAAGTGGACTGGACTTTATGGCCCTGTAGGAGGTGTCTTCTGCCTATGTTTGCTCTTATGCTCCAGCCTCGGGGGAGCATCAACGTCTACACACTAGTCTCGTTCCCTCTCAAGTAACAGGATCGTCTGTCTCTCCGCTAGACTGTGAGCTCCGTGCGGGTACAGGTTGTGTTTGTTTCGCTCGCATTGGCTCTGCTAGTGCCACGTCTGGCGTACAGTGGGCTCTCACACGTGGCTACCAGAAGGGTGAGTGGGTGCCCACTGGTCATGAAATTTGCTGTAACCTCAGTGGCTTTCTCTAAAATCTAATCCTCCCCCACTGTGGGAGATGTCATTTTATTAGAGGCTAAGCAAGAGAAATAATGAAGTTATTACAAAATGAAACACCAAGCCTGTAGAATTCTAGTGTGTATGTGTGTGTGTGTGTGTGTGTGTGTGTGTGTGTGTGTGTGTGTGTGTGTGTAGAGTGTAAGACCACATGCCAAATATAGACAGGGTTGACTCCAGGTAGTGGAAATGATCTGTTTTCTTCTCATACTTGTCAGCGGTTTGCAGATGTACTACTTTCTGGTGTCTTTCGGATTTTCCAGCTCACTATGGGAAATGTTTTAAATTTTTCAACTCTAAACTTTGAAAATAACCCACAGAAATTTTGTAACAAAATCACAGCAAGCTCCTCATTCTCAGTTACATGTGTCCTTCCCTTGATTACACTGACTTCCTCTTCTCATGTTTGCAGTGGGAACACCACAGGAAAAAGGGAACAGACGACAGTAGAGAGTTAAAGATGGTGTCTCAAACAGGCACTCAAGGAAGAAAGGAAAGGAGGAGGGGAAAGAGGGAGTAATGGAGGAAGGAGAAAAGAAAACCAAAATAGAAAATGTTCTAAAAAAGGATTAATTAGATCAAGCAAGGTACAGCCAATTGATGAAATGGTGGCATGGAGGTGCTTTGGCACCGCCACACCCAAAACGTCTCCTCAAACTGCCCCAAACAAATGACCTGTAAGCAATGATGGCGCAGCTGCTGTGGTGTGACTGCCGGCTAACGTCCCCCTCCAGCCGGCTGCCGCCCTAACACCTGCCTGCCAAGAAAGGGTGCTGCCACTGCTGTGAAGATCCTGACAATACATGTCGTATAAAATTAAATAAAAAGTAATAGGAGATTGAAGAAACAATATGAGTATAGTTGTGCTTTAAGAAAACAAATATAGCCTGACCAGGTGGCGGCGCAGTGGATAGAGCATCGGCCTGGGATGCTGAGGACCCAGGTTTGAAACCCTGAGGTCACTGGCTTGAGTGTGGGCTCATCTGGCTTGAGCACAGGCTCACCAGCTGGAGCATGGGGTCATAGATATGACCCCATAGCCACTGGCTGGAGCCCAAGGTCACTCGCTTGAAGACCAAGGTTGCTGACTTGAGCAAGGGTACACTGGCTCGGCTAGAGTCCCCTAGTCAAGGCAGGTATGGGAAAGCAATCAATGAACAACTAAAGTGCCTCAACTATGAATTGATACTTCTCATCTCCCTTTCTGTCTGTCAGTCCCTCTCTCCCATCCCTCCTCTCTATCACACAAAAGAAAAAGAAAACAAATACAGAGTTCCTTTCAAAAGACAGAAAAACTGGAAGAAAATCTATAACGTGACTACTACTTTACATTTCTCGAACGTGTATTAAAATACAAATGTAAAAGTCATGTTGTCAGATCAACCACATTTGACTCAGAATTATACCTGCATCCCGGGAACATTCACTGGCTTACGGCGTTCTCTTCTCTCCTCCCTGCAGGATGTGCTGGGTGGCATCCTGATCACCACGGTCCTCATTGTCGTCACCTTCCCTGCCTGGACCCTCATCGATCGCCTGGACTCGGCCAGCCCCGTCTTCCCCGTGTGTGTCATCGTGGTGCCGTTCCTCCTGTGTTACAATTACCCCGTGTCTGATTACTACAGCCCGACCAGAGCGGACACCACCACCATCATGGCCGCCGGGGCCGGGGTGACCATCGGCTTCTGGATCAATCATTTCTTCCAGCTTGTGGCGGAGCCCACGGGATCACTGCCCGTTATTCAGCACATCCCGCCGCTCACCGCCACCGTGCTGGTTCTGGGTCTGACCAAATTTGCCGTGGGACTTATGCTGATCCTCCTGGTGCGCCAGCTTGTGCAAAATCTCTCACTGCAAGTGTTATACTCATGGTTCAAGGTAGTCACCAGGAACAAGGAGGCCAGGCGGAGACTGGAGATCGAAGTGCCTTACAAGTTTGTCACCTACACGTCTGTTGGCATCTGTGCCACAACCTTTGTGCCCATGCTACACAGGTTTTTGGGATTACTCTGAGCCTCAAGCAGTCGGAAATGAGCCCACTGGACAAGAGTCACGACATAGGAAAGTTGTTGGGTGGGCAAGTCTTGACACCACATTTTATTTTGAAAAAAATTCTTTAAGTCATGTGCCTGCTTTGCTGATCTCCATGATAAATGCTGCTGCCATTTGAAAGGAAACATTGTCCCATAGGAGCCATTTGTCGGGGAGGGCCATGCCTCAGGTGAAGCCAGGCAAAAACCCACAGTCAAGTTCTTTAAGGGTTCTCACCCTGCTGTTAACATAGACTCTAGACCAAGTCACCGGCTGGCAGGAGCCTTGGATGGTTTAGGAATGGCCACAGCCACCCTGAGCGCTGGAGAGATGGGCGGGGTCTGGGAGCCGAGGGTGAGCATGTCTTTTCAGTTACAACCTGGCCCAGCACCGAGTCTCCTTTCCTGAGTGGGAACTTTGGTCCGGCAGAGAGGGTGGCACCCTGTAAAACTGCATTCCGCAGACAGGGTGGCCTTCTTGTCACTCTGTTCGAACTAGGCTGCCCGCTTGGGAGCTGGGAGCCCGGCAGCCCTCTCTGTGAGGCCGTGGAAGGCGAGCCCACTTCCCTCCCACGTCCCCGCGTCCCTCCCGCGTCCCGCGTCCCCGCCTCTGGGGGCACGGACATGGAGGCGGGAAGTTGGTGCATTTTGCCGGGTTCTGGGAACCTTTACCACACTCTCTGACCCAGGGAACGGGCGGGCGCTCCTACTGCGCCAGGCAGGTGGGGGTTACCCTCCATCAAAAGCGGGTTCTGGGCTTCTCTGCAGGTCCTGCTCGCTCTTGCTTCCCAGTGACTCGGGAGGAGTCCTCGCCCATCTTCAGCTTTTTCCTTTTTGCTGCATGTCAAAGTAGGCGTAGAGGGACAGAGAACTCAGTCCTTCCTGGCGCCCAACATGGAGGGACTCGACCTCCCTCCAGGACGTGGCTGGGCCCTGACAGAGCTCCTCCGTTCCCCCAGTTTCTTTCTATAAGTTTGCACTTCTCGCCTGTTAAACCGCGGACCCCTTCTCTGGCAATTTTAAGGGTAAATTATGCAAGAATAAGGACAGCCACTTTTGGGAAAACAAGGCAACCCAACACAGCACCCTGTGCGCCAAGGGTGTGTCCTCAGCAGTCTTAGGAAGGAGAACGTTGTGCCGACACCGAGGGTTCCCTCACAGGGCTCCATTTCAGTTATTTAGTGTAAGAAATAAGGAGCAGCAATTTTCTAAAATCAGTGTAAATATGCACAGTTAACAAAGTATCTTTTGCAGTCCGGTGCCTGAGCCAGTGAAGCCGGGATTACAATCGGACACATCCTTGCCATGTGCACACTCGGGGCGGGGGGGGGGGGGGGGGGGACGTGAGCCCGGCCTGGAAAGTGAGGCCCTTCACCTCTGCCTCCAGCTTGAAAGCAAGAGCCATATCTGTCCTGATCTCGACCGTGTCCCCTGGCCTTATTGCTGAAATGACCTCTTGTAACTGACTTCGTGCTCCGCTTTCTTGAGAATACTTTTTAGTAAAACATCCAGTTTTCTCTTCAAATTCTGCTCACATTTTTCAATTAGAATGCAGGGATAAAGATGCCTCCCATTTGACTATTTTTACATCACAGCGAGTAGTGTTTGCTGCACCAGGATGGAGGGGCGGGGCTTGGGGAGAGCCCAGCTGACAGGCACCCCAGCACTAGCCTCCCTCACCCCCATCCCGGTGCGGCGGATGTGGCACTTTCCTGTAACTCCACCCCCCACTACCAAATCATTATGCAAAATGATTTCAGTTGATTTTTTCTGAAGCCATCTGACAAAAGGATCAGCCTTTGCCACTTGTGTCATTTGTCGTCATGGCAGTGGTGTGGGCGAAACGTCTGAGCGCGTATGAAATTTTTACTGCCTGTCTCTTCTAAGTCCCAACGATAGGAAGGCCAATCAGCTCTACTGGTGTGTGTAAGGCTCTATTTGCTGTTTGGATGCAGCCATTTATTGCCCATCAAGAATGACTCAAGGATTTGTCATGGTCGGTCACTTTTTCAAGTATCTTGCTATAGAAACTGGAGAATGAAGGGCAAATATTGACGAAGCCAGGCTTAGTTTTTGAGCTCCTGCCTTGCGAGCCCTCTACATTCATTCCTCTGGCTATTAAAGTCTTACACCTCAGTCTTTCTCATCCACATGCCCTTCAGAGTTCGCCTTGGTCTATGGTAAGCCATCCAGATGTTCTCTCTGGGGAAAGACTGCCCCCTGCTGGTTTGAGCTCAGTCTCCGTCCAAAACCCCTCTCTTGATCTGGAGTCTTCGAGAGCAACAACTTGAAAAATAATTTTTCAAAAATTACTCAGAAAAATCAATAAAATATAGAAGTATGAAAAATACAGCTACTATTAAAATAAAAAAATCAAATCTTTGAAGTCAAATTTACTGTGATATATCCAATATAAGCTGAAGATCAGGGGTGTGGCCAACCCTTCCTGTGACACACGTCAAGGGCCAGGTGGAACAACATTTTCCTACCTGTCCTCACCCTGCCCCCAAACCACCGCCACTCTGGCCCAGGGTGTCCATTCTGTAACCATCACTCCCAAGAGTGGTCATTCCACGCCAGTTTTGCTCAGATCTACCCCATAGCAGAATACATGGAAGAAAGACCCAGAGGGACTCCTGAACTGAAACCCTTCACAGGGGTGGCTGCCGTCACTCCACAGCATGCCCGAGGGGTGCACTGTAATGTGGGACATTCTCGCCCAAAGAGGCGACTGATGCTTCCCGAGTGTCATCAAAGCATGTGGCGGTTCCGGACCATATGCTCTGGTTTCTATTTTGGAAGGTTTCAGCTGCCTTGCTTATGTATCATTATGTAAATTTATTCTTTTAAAAATAAAATCATTTTTGTTTGATTATGATTTATTAAGTGCTTTCAGAGCCGGTTTCTGCTTCCTCAGATTTTTTTTTTCTCCCTAAACTTTTTTTCTCAGGTTTCCTGGACCTGAGTTAGAAAGAGGTGAAAAAATAAATATAGCAGGTTATATATATCATTCTCTGTCATCACAATTCAGTCACATGCAAATGTTGGTGAGTGTCACAGTGGTCACAGATGTGATTAACGGGAAGTGGTGTGTGTGCATGCTGAAATACCTTCTAACTCCTTGATACTAAAGCACATTGTCATACCATATTCGTGGATAAAGGTCACTGTGGTGAAAAGCAAATGTTACAGGTGCCACTAGAACTAAAGGGTTTTCACAGACGAGTACAGTGTTTGCTGAGCCAAGTGGACATGACCCTGTTTCACATTATTACAATGATACACTTTGCCTTCAAGCGTCCCCGATGTGCTCTCTGGAATGACACAGAAAGGTGACACTCCTATTTGCAAGGCCAAGGCTAGGATCCTGTTTGTCCTTTGGACAGAAATGTATTCAATACAAAATATGCCAGGCACCTTGGGCGCCTGCAGCAGGATGGGACCCCATCTATACTGCGGAGTTCACTCTGGAGGGCAGAGACCCAGGTTTAGAGAGTCCCATTCAAGATACAAAGTGTTAAGGCTGTGGGGCGGGAAGGGGGGCCATGTAGCAACTGAGAGGAGGGGAGATTAATCCCAGCATGGGGCTTCAGCAACACAAGGAAGGCTCGTGGGAGGAGGGCATGCGCCGGTGAGGTCTGCACAGGGGTGTGATGGGAAGTAGGTACCAGATGACCCTCCACGGAGGACACAGCATGTCGGAGACCCTGCATCCGGCTCTCACAAGGAGAACCCCATCCAGACCTGTGCTGGCGACCGTGTGTAGAAATGATAGTGGTGGAGGATCCACAAAGGGCTTTGATGTGGCAGAACCCAATCATAAGGACAGGAAGGAAGCCTGAGAAGTCCCTTAGTCCCTGTCCTTGCATCCCTGTGGGACCATTCCAGATGAGGTGACATCTAGAGATGACCTCACAGTCTCCTCTCATGTTCCTTATCAGAATACCTAACAGTCCGCAGTGGGCGCCTTTCCCTCTCGCTGCTCTCAACCTCTCAGACACAGGTTCATACATTCCCGTGTCCACTTTTGGCCCTAAGCAGAGGTGACAGCAGACAAGGACTTGGTCCGTGTCCCTGGTGCCTTCTTCCCTCCTCTCTTTCCTCAGTTCCCTGAACTAGTCCTGTGGAGTTTCATTTAAAAAAGACATTTTGCCATGAGCCTGGCTCTTTGAGGGACCCGTGAAGGCTCCGTGTCTCCCTTTAATGGCACTGAAGAAAGCGCTGGGTCTCTAGTAAGAGGCTGACCAGGACCAAAGGGACAGGGGTGTAGACGTATCTCGTCTTAGAGAAGAGATGCTTTCCTAAAAGCCGCCTGTGTTCGGATTTTTTAAACTTGAATTTTAGGTGCACCAAGGGGTTTGCTGTTTAAAACTTATATGACAATCCATCATTTCTGAAAACGCACGGCTCCTTCTGAATTACTGTGGCCACACCATGTGCCCATTGTTTTCTTAAAGTGGGGCACACCTGTAGGGCAGACGGGACTGATCCCCAGATGCATATGAAGAATGAGAGCTGAATGGGAACCATGAATAGAATGCTACATTCTAAAAACTGTAGCCACATGAGACAAGGGAGCTGGATGAAGCCAAAAATCCGTTTTCCTTTCCACGCCTGTCCCTCTGGCATGCAAAAACAAACAAGAGCAAGGATGTAGCTTGGGAGTCAATCCAACAGCCCAGTGGGAACTGGATCTTGCCAATGGTCATGTGAGAGTGCTTGGAAGTAGATCCTTCCTCAGCTGAGCCTTAAGATGAGGCCCAGACCTGGCTAACTCACAGACTGCATCTTTGTGAGAAAGCCTGAAGAACCCAATTGAGCCATGTCCAGATTCCAGACCACAGAAACCATGAGATTAAAAAAAAAATGTAGATTTTAAGTTGCTAAATGCTAAACTTTGCAGTAATCTGCTATGTATCAATTGATACCTAATACTATTACTAATACAGCAGATGTGCTTCGCCCGTGCACACGCTCAGCACATCTGCTTGCTGTGCTCTTTGTGGCTATGATATCAGGGTCTCCTTGGCTGGAGCACAAGCCAGCTTCTTCCCCAACGGAAGGGCTTCAAAGAATGTCAATGCCTCTCCCGACAGCTAGCCTGAAACTGTCGGGGCGGGGCAGAATGGCTTGGTGCAGCCTTCAGGCCCCTAACCTGCATCTGTGAGCCTCACCAGGAGTGGGCTTCCCCGCTGCGGTGTCTCCTGGTCACGTGGGAGTCAGATGGGTGGCGCTGTGCGGGGAGCCCTCTATGCTCAGGGCACACTGACCACAGGTGAGCACAGTGGTCTCCATTACCGTATTTCCCCATGAATAAGATGCACTGTTTTTTGAAAGATTTGGGGTCTAAAAATGGGGTGCATCTTATACAATGGTTGTAGATCTTTTTACTTGCATTTCCCACTTTTTCGCGCTTCTTTTTGGGCTCGTTATTGAAGACAGTGATTTGTCATCAGACGCAGATAAGGACAAGCTAATGGATGGGAGTTTTGACAGTGATGAGTTGTATGAATTTTGAGATAAATAAAACTTGAGTTCAATAACTTTATATAATACACTTTTCCCCCCAAATTTCGGGCCCCAAAATTAAAGTGCATTTTATACAGTATATGAGAGTGTCTTATACATGGGGAAATATGGTAGGTACTGATACAGTATTTGGCTAGAAAGCTATTTTTGTTGTAGGGGTGGAAGGGGGAGAAAAACGCCGCTTAAGGTACATTTTTCATGAAATCAATTCTGCTGTTAAATAGGTCTTAATATTATTCTTATCTGTTTATTCTTTTCCTTTTTATCTCTTACATCAGTTTTCTTCTCTAGGAATTCAGAACATACACCTTCCATGTCTCACCATGTTCCGTCTTTCCTCTGACTTCCTGAACATCTGGAATGCAGTTCATTCTTCTGGAATGTCTATTCATTTCACCATCTATGCTATTCTTGAGTTAGTTTTTGATTCCTATCTTCCCCCCCCCCCCTTCTTCATTAAGGGCTGTACTTCCTGGCTTCCTTACTTACCTGGTGATTTCTTATGGGATGTCAGATACTGTGAGTTTTACATTGTTGAGTGCTGGGATGCAGTTCACTCCTTGGAACTAGCTTGATTCTCCTGGGTCTTGTTTCTAAGCTTTATTAGGTAGAACTAGACTAATGTTTAGTCTGCAGTTGGCTTTCCCAGTACCGAGACAAAAATCCTTCTGAGGACCCTCCCCATCGCCGCCTGACTTCTGAGGACTTCTAGCCCTGGGCTGTGGGAGCTCCAAGGAGTACTCCCTCCGTCCTTTGTGGAGGGGTCCAGGCTGTCTGTTGTAGGGTGGTGCTCTCATGTGCCGTGGGATTGGCTCCCGACTCTGGGCTGCAGCCTCTGCCAGTCTCTGCAGCTCACCGTGCCCACCAGCTCCAGCTGCCTGGGCCTCGGGGCCCCCCAGCCCCATTTCCTCACCTCTGCCTGGGTCCCCGCCCCCACTCCACAGCCTCGAAGCTGCCCAGGCAGCAAGCGGGGCAGTCACAGGGCTCCCCTTGTGTATTTCCTGTCTCTCAGGAATCACTGACCTTCTGTGCTGATTGATGTCCAGTGTCCTGAAAACCACTGGTTTACATATTTCACCTGGATTTCTAGATGAGGTATGCAAAGTAGGAAAGGCTTCCTTGGGAAGAAAAAACGTATCGAGATCAGCTAGATGCTTAATTCTTCAGTAATACGAATGTTCGTGTATGTCCTCATGCCTCCTGACCATCCAGAGTACGATCCATTTATTTTGAAAATGTGTAAGTAACATTAAAAGAATGCAAATATATGTTCTTCTTGTTTCCATAAATTGGTTATCAAACAAACATGATTTTAGATTAATTAAACTGGAACTGGAACTAATTTCAGTTTTTGAAAAAAAAACAACTCACTCTCAGGCGTCAGCGAGCATGAAAAACACTCACTACTCAAAGGGTTAAGTACCTTGATGATCAAAGAGGAAGTCAGGCCTAGCGGATCCATGTCTGTACTCAAAACCACGCTTTGTGCCCCCAAGCAAACGTTGGTCCACGGCCTCTCTGGGACAGGTGTCAGGCCCATTTCCTGGTAGCTCAGCTACACCATCTATCTCCTCCCTACGGTACGACCTCTCGTGGGGCACCCTTCTAGCTGGCTTCCCTTGCTTGGTCCACGTCAGGATCACCCCAAGTGCTCCCTGTGTACCTGTTCCGCCCAGCACAGCTATGAGATCTCGGGTCAAGCCCCCCTGTGTTGACTGGTCCTTCGCCCTCTGTGTCCAGCACAAAGTGAATGTTTTCCCAGCGTGGCCTCCAACTGGTTCCTTGCTGGCCTTGGGCAGGCACTTACTTGAGGGGCTGGCATATTTTCATGCCTCATGACAGAAAGTTGTGATTTGCGGAATGTAGAACATTTCTTTTGCTATGAGCTTTGGTGACAAACAGGCACACACCCTCCCCATCTTCACTTTTCTGTCTTCCCGTGTCGTGCAACCCGGCACCAGCGGGAATGCTGCCGTGGCTCTCCTGCGGGTGCCCTCCTGACACTGGGGCGAGCTGTGGAAAGTGTTTCTCATGCAGACCTGAATCACGTGCCCGACGTCCTTACATGGAAATAGTCAAGGCCAAACCTTACGGATAAGGAGTGGAAACCCTGAGTGTAGGCCTTGAGAATATTCTTACCACACTGTGTGGGTCACGGGGAGCAAAACAAACAGGGATTTAACCAGACATAATTCAATGAACTCCTTTGCTGGAGGTATTTGCTCACCCTGGTCCCAGCACAATGTTTACAGCCATCCTGTCTGTTTACCGGAAGGTCAGAGAGCAGATCAGGAAATAACCCGGCAGTAGTGGAAACGAGAATCGCGCTGGGTCTGCTCTGCCCTTCTTGTGGCTGGCTGGTCAAGCACTGGCCCTTTGGTCCCTCTGCCTGTACCCAGATAGCCTGTTTTCCCACGTCCACTCAGGTCAGGGGGCATGGGGGCTGCTCGCAGACTGTCCCAGCGACGTGCTCTTGCCTTGCATTTTATTATGTATGGCAACCTATTTATTTTTATTTTTAGTAATAAGCCATAACTTGGAAGAGATCTGGTGTCAAAAGCTATTGTCATTTGGCCCTGGCTGGATGGCTCAGTGGTAGAGTTTTGGCCCGGCATGTGGATGTCCCGGGTTTGATTCCTAGTCAGGGCACACAGGAGAAGGGACCATCTGCTTCTCCACCCCTCCCCTCTTCCTTCTCTCTACTTCTCTTCTCCTCCCAGAGACAGGGCTCCATTGGAGGAAGTTGGCCACGGGTGGAGGATGACTCCATGGCCTCACCTCAGGTGCTAAAATAGCTCGGTTGCCGAGCAATGGAGCAATGGCCCCAAATGGGCAGGGCATTTACCAGTAGTTGGTATGTCAGGTGGATCCCGTTAGGTCAGGGTATATGCGGGAGTCTGTCTCTCTCCCTTCCGGCTTCTCACTTAAGAAAAAAAAAAAAGCTATTGTTTAGACATATTTTGCTAAAAGCAGTTGTGTCCTTTTAAGGCCACTGGTCTGTTTTTGCATAAAGTGGACAGAAGAGCAAAGACCGAGAAGGAAGATTGTGCGCAATGCCGTTACTAAGCCGAGGAGCCCATCACTGTTGAGGGCCCAAGGAGCAGTTAGGCTTGCTGGCTCCTCGTTCGTCTACTTGTTTACAGGGTAAGGGTGGTCATTAACATCCCCTACATGTCTAGGAATCTGCCCTACTGGGATAATACACTTCTTGAGCACCCAGGTCACACCTAAGAACTATCTAAGTAACTCCACGTATCTGTGAATATGACTGTCAGACAGCAAATGTGGACGTTTATAGTCCTGCAGCCTTTAGGACTTTTTTTGGGTCCCTACACCAGTGCTATTTTAGCGGGAACAATATTGAAGTCCATTGGAGCACTATTTGTAAATGCAGACTTGGAAGCAACAAATGTCCATCAACAGAGGAACAGCTGAATAAATTATGGACATCCGTACAATAGAATATTGCTTCATTTCAAAGAGTGACATAGGTCTGTAGGTACTGAACTGGAAAAAATGAGACAGACTAAGTGAAATATCATGAAATATAGTAAAAAAAACAACTTGTTGCCTGACCTGCGGTGGCGTAGTGGATAAAGCGTCGACCTGGGAACACTGAGGTTGCCAGTTCAAATCCCTGCACTGGTCTGGTCAAGGCACATATGGGAGTTGATGCTTCCAGCTCCTCCCCCTTTCTCTCTTTCTCTCTCACTCTGTGTCTCCACTCTAAAATGAATAAAATAAAATAAAATAAAATAAAATAAAAACAAACAAACAAAAAAACCAACTTGTTGCAGACCAGCACGTAGAGAATGACCCACAAACTGTGAGCACATGTGAGGCTGTCCACACAAGGAGCAATTTCAGAGACAATATGAGCTGAATTGTTAACAGTGGGAACTTACTTGAGTGCATTAGGGAGAAAGGGTAAATTAGCCTGGGAAGGTCTTATTTGGTACAATTTTTAAAGTAGTGGTGTTAAGATTTTTACTTGTTTTTTAGTATTTTTATATACAAAATCTTGTAGAAATAACATTTTGGATAAGTAGGTAAATGACACAAACCAATGAGTGATCGTGAACTCCAAGTCACTGATTAGGTGTCTCAATCCTACTCATTAGCCATGCAACGTTTGGGCACTTCATTAATCTCTCTGAAGGCTGTTCTATAAACCAGGAAGAATTCCTATTCTACTATCCTCCTATGACTAAGAAACTAGAAAAAATTAGCCTAACCAGTGGTGGAGCAGTGGACAGAGCATAGACCTAGGACGCGGACGACCCAGGTACAAAACCCTGAGGTCGCCAGCTTATACGCAGGCTCATCAGCTTTGTGTGGGGTTGCCAGCTTAAGCATGAGATCATAGACATGACCCCAGGTCGCTGGCTTGAAGCCCAAGGTCACTGACTCAGCTGGAGCCCCGCGCCCATATAAGAGAAGGCATATAAGAGAAGCAATCAATGAACAACTTAAGTAATGCAACTATGAGTTGATGCTTCTCATCTCTCTCCCTTCCTGTTTCTTGCTAAAAAAAAATGTTGAAATAAGATCATATGTGAAAATACTTTATAAACTGAAGTCATGCAGGAATGTCAGGTTGTAGCAGAAGTTATCTGTAAGCGAGAACAAGCATCGATTATATCTAATCTTCCTTTCAACACTAGGGCTCCCGCTTTTCCTAAGGTGCATGTCACCCTCCAGTCAAGGCTTTCCGGCAGCACCCGCAGACGGCCCTGGCTCCAGCGCAACCTCCCCGGGGACAGGTGTAAGCTGACCTGGCCGGGAGCCTTGCCTCATACGCTGAAGGCTCATTTCTCTTCTAAGGTACTGATACCGTCTTTCTTCCTGTTTCCTGCTTCGGAGGGCAGAAACACCCACATGATGAATGGCACTGATCACTCCCCTTTCATGCTGGGATACACAATTAGGCAGCAGTGGGTTTTTCATTACAAGTAGTTTCTGACCACTCAAAATACCCAGGTGGCTGGCTGCTCACAAGTGACCCCTTACTCCGACAGTTGCTATCAAATGTCCCACGAACCATCATTTCACCAGTGAACCTGAAACTAGGGGAGACTGTCACCTTGAACAGGCAGACCAGCTCTAAAATTCATGCTGTCACCCTCTGCACGCATCTGCGGGTGTGGCGCAAAATTATTGCACGTGGCATTCACCTGTGTGCTCCCAGCTGCAGTGAGGTGTAACCCACATCTTAACGGGATATTCCAATCACCCGAAAGTTTCCCCTTAAGCCTTTGCAGTCAGCCCCCTTCCGCGAGCCAGCCAACCAATCCGCACTTGACTTTTCTAGAACTCCACGTCAGTGGAGTCACACGGGGCCTTTTGAGTGCACCCTTTCACTGAGCGTAGTGCTCTCAGATTCACTCGTGTTTTCAATCTTTGTTTCTTGAGAAATATTCCACAATACAGACATACTGTAGTTTGTTTACCCATTCATCTGCTGATAAACATTTGGGCTGTGGCCACTGTGAATATCATTGTGTGAACAGTTGCGTAGAAGTCTTTGTAGGGCCAAACCACAAACTAGAGGGCAGAGTGGCTAAATGGTAAGTGTATGTATGTTTCATGTTTTAAGAAATTACCAAACTATTTTCCAAAGTGGCTGTATCATTCAAATTCCCGCCAGCAATGCATGAAAATTCCAGTAGCTCCAGTCTCAACACTCGGTATGATCAGTTCTTTCAATTGTAGCCATTTTAACTTGCATTGTGGTTTTTTTTATCTGCATCTGTCTGAGGACCAGTGATGCTGAGCATCTTCTCACGTGCTTATTTCCTTTAGCTTCTTTGGGGAAATGTCTGTTCAAATTTTTTGTCCATTTTTAAAAACTGGACTGGCTTGAGTTGTAAGAAATCTTCATGTACACTGGATACAAACCCTTTGACAAACATTATATTTTATGAGGATATCTCATCTCATTCATAAAACATTGAGGATCTGCTTATAACAGAATTGGAATGGATGGAAGCCCATGTTCACAATTCTTGCTAAATTAGACATTGCTGTCCTCCTTCAGGGTAATAATAGGATTGTCTCTCTTCTCAGGAGCAGGCTAGCAAATGCTCCACACACACTTCTGGTCAATCTTTCTTGGCTAGTTCTACCTGCCTTGCTCTCAAGTTTTACACTTTATTGTGTTTCATTTTGTCTCACCAGTAACCAAGCACTTTCCTCCAGCAGTATCCCCAGCTTTTTTTCAGTAGATGGCACCTACTGGAGAAGTCTAGGTCCAAGTATGGTAGTAAACTGGGAGGTAAGCTAAGGCATGTTGGCAGAAGCTTACCTTCAGGGAAGAGCTAATGCCTCCCTATAAAATAACACAAACTAGTAGCTCAATCAGGTACGTAAAACCAAGATTTTATAATAATGATTACGGTAAAATGCACGGCCCAGGGCAAGTTTTTCACCGTTTCCTGATGTTCACACCGCGCCCAACGGCGCGTCCTTCCTGGCTTTCCAGCAGAACAGCGAGCGCTACGCCTGCACGCTAACCGGCTCCGAGTCAGATACTCCGAATCTCTGGGCCGCAGAGTTCTGCTTCACTAAAATGACTGCAGAGGCTGTAACCACCATCACCGCTTCTTAAAGGGTTTCTATAAGCGCTGTCATCATGTCCCAAAGGTGAACCCACGTCAGATGGAGAAAAGAAAACTAAGCACCCTCTGTGCTGTCGCACGCGTTCAACGTGCGCTCTCTCCACCGTCTCGCCGCGTCACTGGGAACACGGCCCGGCTCCGTGGCAGTGACCCCGCCCACGCATGAACGCGGCGCCGAGCCCGGCCAAGCCTGGCGCCTGCTCTGGCACCTGTGGGCTTGACCAAACAGGAAGCGCCACCCGGCACCAGATAGGCCAGTCGCAGGAACGGGCTTCTACCCACGGAGTACACACTGCTTTCTGCTTTATTCAACATTAAAGCACAGAGAGTTTTGCCCGGTGGGGACAACTACAGGACACCATTGGGGGACAAAGAAACCCTCGGGAAGAGAGCCACACCACAGGGACCCGTCTTCACAAGAAGGGCTCAATGTTGATTTCCAGGGAGGAGCAGGGCATGGTCAGCTCAAATTTGGTGATGACGTCCGGATGAAGGACCCCCAGCGTCCCGACACTCTGACCCCTGGCAAAGACCTCAGCACATCGCCCAGGGAAGAAAGCAGGGCCTGCAAAACAGAGAGAAAAATCAACGTTTCTCTGCGCAATGCTGTCAGCAGACACTTCACACTAAAGCCTCACTAGCCCACTTTAAAAACAGCGATTCTTCTTTAAACCGCTGCCATGAAATGACAGTGCTTCCTCACACTTTCTAGTCTCAAAAAGCAGTATTGCTGTCACACCACGGGCTCTCCCAAGGAAGGGCTAGGCTTGGGCAAATGTGAGAGCCAGCGTCCGGGTTTCTGTCACGGGGGGCTTAAAGGGCAGCTGAACAGGCTCAGTTGGGAGGCGTCTGGTCCTAAAAGGACAAAAGGAAAAATGAAATATAAAACTGACGACCTTGCACGGGAAGAACCTGTTTTGAAACAGGTTTCTCCAAAGTAAACCTCACTGGATAAATAGTCGGCATTGAACTTATTTGCTATTCAAAGCATCACTCTTTTCTACCTTCTTACATCGAGGAGCACAGGCTGTACGCCATCTGCAGCGACCCTGTCACCAGAATGGGACTCACACTCCCATTAGAGAAGGAGGTTCCTCAGCAGTCTAGAACTGTCACCTGTACAACCACAGCAAGGCTGGCCCCAAACGAGTCCGGCTGACCCCAGTTTATCTCAAGACAGGCAGAAAACTCTCTTCATCTGGATGCCAACGCAGACCCGTCTTTCCACACCAGTCCCAGTTCCTGAGGCTTAAAGAGCTACAAACAATCAAATAGACAGGCCACTCCATGTTCACCAAGATTATCGACACTCGACTCCACTGAAGTTAAAGAACGCTGACTCACTTCTCTCACCACCGACTTGAAAAAGGATCAGGCCCAGAGCTCCTGACCAAACCACCCGAGACGTCTACTGGCACAAACTATAAATACCCAGCCGAGCAGGGCCGCAGCTCCAGCCTGCCACTGCCAACAGTGCATTATTTATGAAAGAGTACTGTTGAGTCTCTACTAATGGCCCCAAGGTCAACAGGAAGGACAAACACAGAAACGGAGTGGGGGGTGACTGTCAGGTGGGGCCAGCTATACCGGAGACTCAGGACGGTTACACTCACTGCCCGGTCAGCATGGGAGGACGCTTATCTTCCCGACAAACAGTTTTCATTATCATTCTTAAATAATTCTAAAGCAACCCGGTTGAAATATTAGGTGGTCTGTTTTTCACATTCCCCCCAAACAAAACAATTCTGCTTCCCTGTCTATTAAAGTAAGAATTTCAACGAACTGCATCTGTCGGTCATAATTATTTGGCTACATACACTTGGCAGAGGGCGGGAAGGCGAGTCAGACAAAGACAGAAAGCAACCGGGGGTGATAATATGGGGTGTCGGCAAGATATGAGCAGCAAAGCCTGACAAAGACGGCACATTTTAATTCTACCAAATGAAAATCCAGCTTAAAGACAATACTAGTCCTCCTCCAAATAAGAGAAATCTTCAAATGACCAATAAGTGCAGTTTGGATAGAATTACTGACGGTAAGTGGTATGACTCCGAGTCACAGAAGGACTGCTGAGAAGTCATTTATTCCGTCACCCACCACCCCCGGCACCCTTTCTGCAGAACTGTCTGCATAGCCTACGCTTGGTGAAAGGCACCAGCCCATTCTTCAAGGCCATTCAGAACCTCCCCTGATAACCTTGCTATGTTTAAGAATTCTCATCGATGTTTAAGAATCATACTTCCTTTCATCTACAGATTCCAATTTGATTGGATTCAGCCTATTTTAGAATCTAAGCCAGATGTGCTAGTTCTGACAGTGTTGGCAAAATAAAGCCTAAGAGAAAAGAAGTTCAGATTTTTACTTCATAAAAGGACTTTCTGAATCAACACTCTGTAGCCAAGTTCAGTGACGCTCTTTAGCTAGCTGGCAGGGCAATGCCAACCGCACCTTCCTGCAGGGGTTTGGCCCAAACTTGTTTGCTTTAGGTCGTTAACCAGTTAGGTGTGCAGTTAAACAAAAATATCCCTACCACTATAATTGTCCCCCTTTCCAAAGAAAAGCAGAGAGAACTGAACTTCATATGCATTATTTAAAAACATATCTTAGTATGAAAATGTTCTAAATTATATAAATATCAAAAACTGGCAGCCCAGCCCATGGACCCATCAAGTCACGGACCCACCGACTCACGCTACAGCTGCCATCACTGTGAAGAGCCGTGTCCAATGGAGCGGGCACCAAGTCCCCCACCCAGTGCCCAACCTCTGCTTCCCACCCATCAGTAATAATGGGATTCCTGTATGAACTCCACCTTACCCACAACTGGGCACTGAACCTGTCGCGACAGTTTACGCTTGCCTTGCCATTGTTCATTTTGCCATCTCTAACAAGGTCAGGTTACGATAGCAACACTCGGATTTTCTTTCTGACGCCTGTTCAGTGAGAGCGAGGCTGAATGAATGGAGTGCTCGTCTCCAGAAGAAAGTGAGACACACAAAACCGCCTTCAAGTTTCTAAGGAGGACAAAGAGGACCCCAAAATGTACTACTTGGTTGATGTTGTATGTGAACTAGAAATACTGAAAGAAAATTTAAAATTACTAAGAAACACAAGCTGTGCTTACTGGTTTTTAAAAACCTTGATGGTTCAGAGCAAACTGTGCAGGCACAGGGGAGCTGCTCCAGAGCAGGGCAGCTGAGCTAACTGCTGCGCTGAGGAACCAGAGGGAGCACAGCCCCCCGAGACAGCACTGAGGCCCCGGGTCAGCAGGCGGGGAGCTAAGCAGGAGTGTAGGCTGGTCAATGTGATCACAATGTTCTAGCTAGGAACGACGCAACTTAGATTCAAGTCTTTCCAGCTGTAAAAGAAGCCACATCTGAATGGAATCTAAAGGTGGGTCCAGGCTTATGAAAATCAGACCTGGATAGTGGCCAGGACTACTTCTGTCTCAGCAACAAACATATTTCTGAAGAACAAGCCTGCTGTGTCTAGAGTCATCAAGTTGCCAATTCAAGGAAAAGCATATTGCCCTGTGAATGGGAATTCTAAAAGTCAAATCCTACTAAGTACATTTCTTTCTGTTTTCCATGTGTTTAAGCTCAGAGTTCCTGATATATGATGTTCAATTTTCAACCTGTGCCCAAAATGCTCCCCTGCAAAACGGCCTTCCGCCTGGGCCCTTCCCCCGACCCAGCTCGGCTTTGCTAGAATGCGTCCAGGAAAATGGCTGCCAACAGAAACAGATCTGGGGCAAATGGTGCTCTCTGTTGAAATACATGTGGAAGCCCAGACAACAGAAACATCAGTTAAGCACAAACAAGAATTTAATTTCCAGAACTTAGTGGGGTGTAAGTAAGTCCCTTAATTAAAGCTTTTGTAGCACGTTCTCAAGGTCTGTAATTGTCCCCGTGCTCTCACAACAGGGCCACTTTGAGGACCTTGGGGGTCGTGCCCGCAGGCTGTCCCGCACAACATCCAGCTGTAGCACATTTTCTGGCTAATTGACCTTCAAAGAGCTTGTGAGCCCCTCTCCAGCTCGTTGCCAAACACCTTCCACAGTTTCTTTTTGCCTCATCTCTCTTTTTAGAGTAATATTCCAGGACCAAAGTGTGGGTAAGCTTCCCACACAGACTCGTTCCTGTAAGTCTCTGAAGCAACGGAAAAGCTTAAGGTGGTAACTGAGCAGGCCCCTAGCCTGAAAGGTCGAAGTGTTACCAAGCGTAAGACTTCATCCCTTCATCTTAACCCCCTGCCATGCGTTATAGTCAACTAATTCATTCGGTACTTGATTGAGCACGTCTCTAAAACTCATCCGCTAAGGCAACTAACTTTTTCCCTTTCTGCACATCCCTAATACATGCTCGGGGCTCAGAGCCACATGTCATAACTGCTGCCATCTGGTACTTCATTCATCACCCACATTTCTACAATAAAAAGATAAGAACAATATTAAGAGGGCGGGAAAACCTAAGAAAGCAATGCTTGTATATCACATTATAGTTATAGCAAATAACAGAAGCTGCAATCAGGTTAATGGAATACCAGCAATCACATAGGTCCTCAAATTCAGGGAGAAATATAAAGCCCAGAATTATACAGAGTTGGTAAAGCCACTGGGCCAACTGAGTGTATTTTACACTTGTGCTAAGTGACTGCCTCTGGCACATGGGGTGGGAGGAAGGAGTAATCATCCATCGGGCTGACTCTAGGGCTGGACCAAATCTCCCCTTCTCACCCCCAACCCCAATTCTAATGCAATATGTAGAGATAAAAACAAGCCATGTTCCAACAGCCTGTCCGAGAAAATCACACCAAGGACAAAACAAAAAAGCAAAACTCCCAGCACTGCACGGTCCATTCTGGAGAGAAGAGGACAGAGAGGGAACCGGGCAGTGTGGAGTGGGACGGAAGCCAGTTTCCTGCCTGGGACGTTCTCCTGGTTTCCCTCCAGTTTTCTGAGGATGCAGTAACTGTAACTAATGCTGCTGCCAACACTTCAATCCCACTTTCCTTTCTAAATTATGTTAATTTAAAGGAAAAGACAAACTATAAGGCTTTTATAAAAAACAAAGACACACTTTCACCAGACATGTGAGCATGGGATCATTTTTAAAGCAGCTGCTCTCAAAGCGTTAGAACCTGGAAGGTCTTGAGCGCACCAATGGATTCTACAGCGGGGGGGGGGGGGGGGGGGGGCGGGGCAGGGGGCAGGGCACGAGTTAGGCAAGATGCTAACTTATAAAAGGGAAGAAAAGGGTTTGGGAGCACGAGGAGGAAACACTGGCATAACTACCAAGGTAGAAGGACACACATTTTCAGATCTTAGTACACTCTAGGTTGGAAGAAGTTTTCCCGGCAAAGTCATTTAATTTGTAAGTAGAGATTAACGGAATAATTTCTACCTCGTAATATAAAACATCCATTCACCCCCTGCCCCCAGATGTATACAATTCTTCACCTTACATCTGAAGTGAAATATTTACGGTACCTAAAGTCTTTAAAGAAAGGGGACCTAATCCCTTGAGTTTAATGGCTATCTTTCATCCCCTTCTGAAGATCAAAAGAAAGAAAAGCCTTTACACAACTTTACAGTGCTAATCCCCACACACCTGCAGACAAGATTAACTCTTGGAGCCCAGGAAGCTGACACGGGAGCTGCGTGCACTTAGCCCCACTGCAGGGCCCCGGGAGAGGCTGGTCGCGGCCACATTTCACCGAGGCAGCGCCGGTCAGCGAAGCCCAGGCGGCCTCGTCTTCTACCTCGTGCAAAAACGTCTTCGATAAAGAGCCTCTTTAGAACACATCCTCACAGCTGCCTTATGACTAAATATTTAAAGTCATAGCTCCAGAATCTCCCAGTTTTACTTTGTATAAGAAAGTTTATAGCTCATTTCCATGACTGACCCTTTTTAACATTTAAGATCAATTTTAAAGTCTAATTTTAACTGTTTCTCTCATACACACATACTCATATTTCAAAACTCGAAGGTCAGGAATGTTAAAGAAATTTAAATGTCATCCATCGAATGGCAATTTTAAATCAGTCTCAAATTAACATGTGTAAAACCAAAGGGTGTTTAACTGCAGGTTGTAAAGTGCCTCCAGGGTCTGTCGATTGGCTTGTTTTGAAAACTCCTATTCTAGAATAATGCTATAGTCCTACATTTGTCTGACATGTCATTTACCCCCCACATTTTCACATTTCTTGGACATCTATTCATAGGGCAGATTTAGAATAATAACTTCAAAAATAAAACCTATGGGATCATCCTGTCTTCCTTAACCAATAAAATGCTTCTTTTGTAGTTTTGACCCCATAAAAAAACTTTACAGGGACTATTTCTCCAACCAAATATAAGTGACTTATCACTTTGTCTACAAGTAGAGTGAAAAAAATAATGATGAGACTGTTGTAGGGCTAATTACGGAAAGAATGGAAATGCTGAGTAAAGGAAATTGTATCTATAATTTTCCAATTAGTCAACTTATTCGATGGAGACCTCTGGGCAACTTGGAGTAAACGTAACTTTGAACACTGACTATCTCAGATACACTGCTCACAAAAACGAGGGGATCAGGGACCGTGCAGACACCCCAGGACTTTCAGCCTTTTGTCTAGTGCATTTTCTCCAATGAAATAAAAGTTGGTTTTGCGCCCATTTGCATAATCGAACAACTTTCTTTGACTTGTTTTTTCTAATGTTCTTATTTAATAAAAGAAAATCAAATGCTTCTTTTTTTATCGCTTCATATACATTTTGAACTATCCCATCATTTTTGTGAGCAGCACACATTTAGTTTCAGACTGAGATCTCGGCTGACACGCGGCATGCAGAAGAGAGAGAAGGAGGACACAGATAAGCAGCACCCTGCTTTCCACACCCTTCCATCTGCAGTCAAGGCAGTGGCTCCCCGGCCCTGGCCAAGCCCCCAGGGACAGGCCTGTCACAGAGGGGAAAGCAAGCACAAGGAGATTAGGGAGCTTGCCCGGGGCCAGCAACAGCTCGGGCTACAGAGCAGGCCCAGCGGGACAGCCACTGGCATGCACCTCTCTGCGCGGCCCACTGGACAATGTTTTCACAACTTTGGTCAAGCTGTCCATCTCATGTTTACAAACTTCTCCTGGTCTCAAATGAAATAAACAAAGAGAAAAGTGAAAAGTGAAGAAAAGGAGCTGATAGTCTAGGACCTATGGCAGACACCGCTTCTGAAACAGGTAAACTCCTGAGAAATCTTCAAACTGGAAATGACCTTGGAGGCGATCTTCATTTTAGACACGAGAAAATGGACACCAAAGACGTTAAGGGGACCACACCACTACAGACCACCGGAGCTGAGATTAGAAGCCACGTCTTGAACCCCAGTCTGTCATACTTTAAAGGGGACCACACCGCCACAGACCGCCAGAGGTGAGATTAGAACCCAGGTCTTGAACCCAGTCTGTCACATTTTACCCACTGGCAGTTTTCTGAAGGGCATACCTACTATCCACCCTGAGTGTACTCCAGAGAGCGAATACCCATTCCACGCATTCTCCCAAACTCACATCCGCAGCCCGCCCCTCTGCGGTGCACACAGGGCTGATGCCATCAGTCCTGTTTTACAGGTGAAGACACTGGCAGGGGGGGGTGCAGTCCTAAGTCACATGGGCAACGACAACAGAAGAACGCCGAAGCAACACCCAGAGTTATTTTTGTAACACTGCAGTTGATCATGCACCCTAGGGTTTTAACAAAATGTACTTAGTTAGCATATACTATGTCGGAATCTGCTTTTTCAACCCGGTGTATAGTCACATTTCTAAAGACATCTGTATCACATCTCACTATATTTATATGTTGTGGTTTGCTAAATGATTCTTTAAGCATTTTATGTTGGAGTTGCTTCTAATTATCCACTATTATAAATAGGAATTTTTAACATAATATTTTGCTCTTGCTCAGTTTCTTTCCCTTTGCACAAAGTAGTAGCACACAGGTAATATATATACATGTGAATCATTGTATAGCCCATTCTATATCAGCCTCTTACACATGGGGCTTCTGACAGTGGCGGGAGCGACACACCACAATGTACAATGCTGCTGGTCTCGTCCTGTACCACACTGATTAAACACTGCTTTCCCGGTACAGTACCAACTACCACCTTTTGTTGTAGTTCCACTGGTGGAAAAAACAAGGTCTCAAAGCAGCCTTGGTGCCTGACCTGTGGTGGTGCAGTGGATAAAGCGTCCACCTGGAATGCTGAGGTATCACAGGTTCGAAACCCAGTTAAGGCACATATGAGAAGCAACAACTATGAGTTGATGCCTCCTGTTCCTCACCCCCTTCTCTCTCTCTCTCTCTCTCAGATCAATAAATAAAATCTTAAAAAAAGAAAAAAACCAACCTAGGAAAATAGCTCCAAGAGGTACACTTTGTTTAGAGAATGCAATTCACAAGCTCAGTGCCTTTAGGAGTTCAGAAAACAGCCAGGAACTTTTCTTTTCTGGAAGGTGAGTGCCAAAGTCTAGGGGGTAAGATGATAGCACTGTCAATAGCACTTATTAATATTATTTATATTGATAAGACAGGCACAGATGAATGTTAGACACATCAAAACAGGCCTCCCAGAGGAGACAACAGGAGCCGTGGAGCTGATCAGAGCAAGGTACAGTTCTGTGCAAGTGTTCACACTTATGGGCTTCAACACCGCTCAGAAGAAATCTGAATATTGTAGCAACAATCACAAGGCTTACTGTTTCAAGTAGGCAAGTAAATACCTACTGCCTATATTTGCTAAAACACTGGGCACTCTTGTCCCCAAGCTTCTTCTTTCACCTCTTCCTAAACAGGCTCTTTTCACATAAGGCTGGCCTCCAAGTATGCGTGGCTGTCAACACGGTGGGTTCAAGGACTGGCTCAGTGATTCTGTTCCACTGAATTGACCATCCTTGTTGTTAATACTGGAAACTTTCATAAAGGGACCAAATTTTCTCCTTTCCCATTGAAAAGAAGGCTGAAAACGAGAGCATCTTTTAAGTTCACACTGATATGTATCAACTGTAACTGAAGTCAGATCCTTCCTTGAAAAGCAGTATTTTTAAAAAGGGTACAGGGGAAAAACGAGAGTGCCTGCTGCTAGAGGAGGGGAGGGGAAAGGAAGAAGGAAGAAGAACCAGGAAGACACAAAAGGTCTACAAGTCCGCCAGGTGCGGATGGCTAGGGTTCCACAGACCAGCTGCCAGCCTCACGTTGGCCCAGCTGTGCCCTTGGCAGGAAGATTATGTTCCTAGCCCACACGAACCAGCAGGTGCTTCAGAGGTATGTCCGGGAGGGGGGATAGGTTGCTCAAGACACTCACGTGACTATTAGAAGTTCTTTCTCAAACTGGTCACGATGAAGATACGGCTATTCAACACCAAAGTAAAGCGAAATAACTTGTCAAGACCAAAAGCACAAGGGCGCTCACTGAAGTTAAACTGCCTGCCCATCATCTATAAACGTACTGGGCACGCGGTAAGTGAAGGTCGGCTCTTGCAATGACATAACATATAGAAGACAAATCTCAGCCAGGAGGCAGAGGGGAGCCTCTAAGTGGAGCCGAATGCGGGGAGAGGAAAACGATACCGCGGATGAAGGACCCTCTGGACAAATACCCGTATCTTATGCTTCCCGCTGCCCCCAAAGGCCACAGTAAATATGCAATTTAACTTTTAAATGAAGCAGATTATGGCTTAATATTTTAAAAAATCAGAGCATGTGTTAGTTATTAATAAATGCCCAATTCTTGTTTGTTAGAAATATTGGGGAAATGGTGGTCAAAAGTAATTTTTCGTAAGCTTCTAATTTCCTCTAGATAAATCCTAACAGATGGTTAGTGAGCTATTAGCGACTGACAGAGGGAGTTACTACATCAAACTACCCTTCTGGTTCAATTAAGCAAAGAGGAAGCCAAGCAAACTGTGGAGAAGGTGTTGGGAACCAATGGAATGACTTCGTTATTCTGAGGGACAAGAGAAGCAATGTTAGAAGACAAAAAGAAAGTTGGCCCCAAATACATCACTCTAAACAAAGGCTGTGGATAGGAAACCTGTTTAATTAAGTTGCAACGTGCTCTGAAAGGAGGGCAGATACCAATGTTTGCTCCAGTTCCACTGCAAATGGGGTCTGGATACATATTTTTATATATAATGTATTACTGAAACTGTTATAAAAAATCTAACATATAAATAGAGCATCAGCTAAATACCGTACAAACTTCCTAGATACGGTATAAAAATTTCCTTTCAGAATCTCTCTGAATCTTATACATACTCTATGATTAAAGTCTTACCTCTGTTTCTAATTATCTGAATTTACTTATAGATAAGATACATTCACTTTACTGTTGTGAAGGACTGTAAGCTGAAACTTACAGACACAGACAATGGTGTGGTGGTTACCAGAGGGAAGGGGGTGGGAGTAAAGAAGGAGGAGGGGCCAAATATATGGTGACGGTGACGGAAGGTGACTAGACTTTGGGTGGTGGACACACAGTGCAATACACAGATCATGTATCAGAGAAATCTACACTTGAAACCTGTATGATCCTATTAACCAATGTCACCCCAACAAATTAAATTTAAAAAGGAAAAAAAACATAACAGAAGACAAAAGATAAAGTTTCTAAAAATAGAGAAGAAAAATACCAACAAACTTAAAATAAGCAAACATATGAACAGGCAGTTCACAGGAAAGGAAATGAGTTTACCTGCTCATAATAAGGGAGATCCAATTAAAACTACAACAGATACCATTTTTCCATCTGAGATAGAAACTACATATGAGCCCAGAAATGTATTTTCTACATTATCACTTGCTACCCACTGAACAAGAGCATTCAAAGTGATCAACGCATTGCCAGACTCTAAAAAGTCCTTTCCCTTTCTCTTCCAGAGCAACTCAGCCCCACCCGGATCCTGAGGAAAAGCCAGCAAGGGGCTGTCATGCCCAAGGGGGAGGGGAGACATCCACAGGTAAGCAGGATGGTCCTGAGTCAGAGTCTGAGCGATGAGCAGGATCCATATGCAGAGAAAATGGAGTTTAGGTCACAAACAGGGGCACTGATCAAGTAAATAAATTAGAAATAACAAGAGCCAGCTTTCTCCCTGTTGGAGAAAGGAGGTATAAATAGGAACAGGAGAAAACTGGAATGAACCATGAAGGTTTGGGCCAGAACAGAGGTATTGTTGGGGACTTATGATCTTTAAAATATATACATATCTATGCATATACACAGGTGAATAGCAACTCTCACCCCCAACAGCAATAACACACCCTCCATCTTGGCTTTTAGACACCATTCCCGGTTAAGTAGAACCAGGATGGAGAAACAGCGCAGTGGAAAGTTCCAGAAAAGCCCAGTATAACTTCTTGTGCCCCGAGAATGGAAGAACTGTAAGGGCGGGTTTCAGACTTTCTTGTTAAGACAGGACACCCTTTGTTGGAAGTATATATACAATTTCACTTTTCTTAATGGATGCCCAGAAGACATTTAAAAGCCAATCCTCTAAAATAGATTCCCTGGGAATGGCCAATGTCTTCGTTAGCTGTAAAAATGCAAACGGAAACAAATGCCAGTGCTTAGCAAGGGCCTCAAAGGCAGTAGGACGCACGCATGTCCGTGAAGCTGAAATACATGCGTTTGGTTGGAATAGACCACTGTGTATATGGATATAAGAGCGAGCCGTCAAAACTGTTTAAAAGTCAAGAGTAAAGGAGTTGAGAGACAGAGAGAGAAAATGAAAGAAGAAATAATTTTACTAATAATTTTAAAATAACTTAGAACTTAGTTTGAAACTTGGTTCAGTTATCTTAGAGCTGGGTAGCACCTTAATACTGCCAAGGAGCCTGACCAGGCGGTGGCGCAGTGGATAGAGCGTCGGACTGGGATGTGGAGGGCCCAGGTTCAAGACCCCGAGGTCACCAGTTTGAGCGCAGGCTCATCTGGTTTGAGCAAAAGCTCACCAGCTTGGACCCAAGGTCACTGGCTCCAGCAAGGGGTTACTGGGTCTGCTGAAGGCCCACAGTCAAGCACATGAGAAAGCAGTCAATGAACAACTAAGGTGTCACAACGAGAAACTGATGACTGATGCTTCTCATCTCTCTCCGTTCCTGTTTGTCTGTCCCTATCTATCCCTCTCTCTGATTCCCTCTCAGTCCCTGTAAAAAAAAAACAAAAAACAAAAAACTGCCAAGGAGTTCAGGCAGGTAGAAATTAAAATATGACATGTAGATTAAGATTAGTTTCATCTTCGAGAAAGAAAACCCCATATATCAGTGGCTGAACAAGACAGACGTTGGTTTCTCGCTGCTGTCAAAGCCTGAGTGAGGCCCCAGGAAACCGGCCTCATTCCAGGGGCTGTGTGCACAGCCCAGTACTCCCCGGGTATCACCCTCCCGAGGGAATTACTCAGCATGTGTATCTGTCTATTCGCCCATCCATCCTTTTAACCCTGTTGGATTACAGCTGGCCTGGCGTGTAGAGCGCTGATAGCAGGTTTACCGGAGGCACGGCGTGCTCGGAATTCACCGGCCAGGGCTGCAGGACTGGCATGCGGCAGCACACCAAATCCCAAGCCACCTTGCGCGAAGGTGCACTGCTGTGCGCAAGGAGAGTGAGCCCGTCTTCCCCAGGGAAGACAAACACCACACTGTGAAAGCCACACTCAAATCCTCTCGACTTGAAGAACCTGGGCCCTTGACACAAGCTAAAAATGAACTTCTTTTGTATCCTTTTGTATTGGGGCCACTTCCTTTTCTGTAGACTAATGGAAGCCAAGGTCTAGTTTGGAAACGGGTGATTTTCAACCTTTTTTACACTTGGGGACTGGACTAGAGAAAACAGATTTCAGGGACCGCTAAGGCAGAAATCATCCTGAGCATAAGTGAACTGGACCAAGATCATTAGGTCTATAATCTTCACACAACAGCAGGGTGGCTAGCACACCCGCGGACCGGCGGGTGAACACTGTAACCGCCAAAGCTTTTATCAACACTGCGGCCTGTGGTGCATGGCCATGTGGCTGTGTAACGGTCACCGTTGTGTTCAACACTGCCAAGTCTTTTATCCCCTCTTTGAATTGTATTTGAAGCTTGCCTCAAACGTGAAAAACAGGGAACTGAAGGAATAAGTACTGTTTTATGCAGAATAATAGGGTCAGGAAGCTTAAAAACCTGCAAACCTTTTTTCCTGTAAAGCTGACTCTGTAACAGAATAATGTCGATGGTAATAATAAACATGGTTGGCAAGCAGTTCTCGTCACTCTAGTCCAGATCGTATTATGTAAATCAAACCACAAATGCAACTCCTTTATTTCAACAAAGTTGTTCAGCATATACCCCCAAGCTCACATTACACTAAAGCCAGTGTGGACACCAGGGAAACGTCACATTTACCCATAGTTTTTAGCCTCTGAAATCTTTCACAGGTGTCCTGAAAGAGGGAAAAGGTCATGCCCTACAGGTCACGTCGATAATCATTAGGTGTAACTGTAACAGAAGGCACCTAAAAGCCACTGTGGGTACATATGGTGCAGGATTATATATTACTTACAATGTTCTTTTCCACTTCACAAACTAAATTCTGAGCAGCATGACACTAGGATGGTCAAAACTAAAAGTAATATAACTTCTGTCCATCAGAGAGCCTGCCTCAAGTTAAAGTTTTTTGTGGCATTGTAAATAAACAAAACTGAAATGGGTGACAAAGTAAAGGAGGGAGCATGCGTTCCCAACCCCTGTGGCCAACCCCGCAGAGCCCACAGCCTTCTAGAAGAAATGGCTCAGCCACCCATTTGCCCAGGAACCACATAACTGTTCTAAACACAAAAATGTGGAGAATTTTCCCTGCCCAGAAGTGGTTTTTGAAAAGGATAAATGCATTTTAGCATACATAATTTAGTTTGCAACAGACCACAACGGCCCAGGGGAAGCAGCGGGAGAAAAGCACACACGTGGGCCGCAAGTCTGCTCTGAAGCCACTGAAACACTCCGAGCCGAACGCTTTGGGACACGGAGACCCTCTGCAGTCTGCTGGAAACATCACGGTCCTTCTTCCTCTGCTTCCACTCCACAGCTGACCTTGCTCTATCAGGAACTCGACAGTCTGCCTCACCTCTTGTTCTGAATTGCCCGGTGCTCGGCAAAGGCAAACCACACGAAGCTCTGTGACCATGCAGGGCTCCTCGTCGACAGAGGCTGGCCGCCTGCACACTCAGCAAGGTCACACGCCAATGTCAACAGAACGCCTTGGGAACGATGTGATGATCAGTCAGATGTGTTTCCAGACTTCTCTGACAGGGAGCGGGGCCAAGTTCCTCAAAGGGAAACCTGGTTTCTGTTCCACTCCTCCCTGCGCCCAGACAAAGCCACACGAAAGGCAAGGACGTGGCGTTCAGTAAGGACAGGAATGAGGGCTGGCCTTAGCAGGAATCTCTGGCGAACAGACTTCGCTCAGTTACAACTGCAGAGCCACCAGGGATTTTTAATTATTAAAAGGTAAGCCATATGCCAGAGTAACAGAAGACAACTCAGTAATCAAGAGTGGGAGGAAACGGTAGTTCTTAATGTCTTTGTACTCTTTTTGACACTCAGAAGACCTTTTCTTTGCAGAAAAGGCTACATGCAAAATATAAATTTGAAAAAATGATGCAGCTACACACACCCCAGCAATCAAATTCTTTTGTTTACAGATTTACTCAGGAGATATATTGTTATAATAAATAGAAGCTAATATGTATATGAAATTTTATGAAGAGGTAATCCTGATTTATTTTGATAAGCCACATCTTTAGGTTTTAATTCCTTTAACCATAAAAAAGATAATCATATTTGTAATGAGATAATCAAAATAGACTTAGAAATGCCTACAAGAAATAAGGAACTATTTATTCATACTGACAGTGAGTCCCTTTGGCTTGATGGCTCTTACAGAAAGTATCCAGAGAAAAATGATGTGGCCAATGCTGGCGACAGAAACACTGAAGGAAATTTCCTGTCTTTTTTTCAGAGAAAGCCTCCTAGATGAACTGAAATCTGTGCTGACCCCGGCCACACATACGTATAAAGAAGCCATGCCAATGCTTCTCCAGTTCCCAAAGCTGGGAAATCTCATACACGGGAAAACCTTAAAACATTACAGTGCTCTATCATGAGTCAAAGTGAATTCAAAGGGAAACAAGCTTGACTCTGTCCTCATATGTAGTAAAAAACCACAGTAACAACTTGGCCTAAAAAATTGAACATAAAGATCTACAAACACATCATAAGTTGTTATAATTTATGAACGTATCTAATAACACAAATGCACCATAAAACAAAACACTAGACATCTATATATTACGGAAATTTAGTGCTAAGTATCATATTGTTTTGATGCTAAAATAAGTATGGGATTCAAATTAGTGTCATAAGTTTAGAATGATTAAAATCTGACTTTAAAAATGGAGATCAAGCCTGACCAGGTGGTGGCGCAGTGGATAGAGCATCAGACTGGGATGCAGAAGACCCCAGTTCGAGACCCCGAGCTCTCCAGCTTGAGCGTGGGCCCATCTGGCTTGAGCAAAAAGCTCGCCAGCTTGGACTCAAGGTCACTGGCTCCAGCAAGGGGTGGCTCAGTCTGCTGAAGGCCCGTGGTCAAGGCACATGTGAGAAAGCAATCAATGAACAACTATGGTGTCGCAATGGCAATGAAAAACTAACGATTGATGCTTCTCATTTCTCTCTGTTCCTGTCTGTCTGTCCCTATCTATCCCTCTCTCTGACTCTATCTCTGTCCCTGTAAAAAAACAAATGGAGATCAATACTTATTAGCTGTATCATTAAAGGTTCCAAGTGGCACATATAAACTTTTCCTAATGCTGATGCTATAGTTTCTATCTTCCTCAAGTTTCTGAAATCAGTCTTCTCCCTCATATAGCCATGGCCAACATTCAGGTCAAGTCCTCATTCCAACTGCTCTGTAAACACTATACCTTCAACCATCTCTTCACCTCTATCTACTCTGTGCAACCCAACCGCACATTGCTGCCAGAACAATCCCTCTGCAGTACAGAGCTAATCATAGCACTCACCTACTTAAAAAAATAGGGGCTGAAGCAACTTCAATATTTCCCTATTAATCAGCTAAGATCCCTTCTTGTAGCATTCAGAACTCTGAATACAGCCCTAAACTTCCTCCTCATTCTATAGTCAAACCAAACAGCACTCGGCCATGTTTCCCATCATGCCTGGCTTTGCTCGTGCGGTTTGCCTCGCTCCTGTCCCCACCTATCCTTCTTTCCGAAGTCTCACTTCCCACACACTCCTGGAGGCTCTCCCAGAGGTCCTCGAGAAGTCGCACTCCCTCTCTTTGGGCTCTCTGGGCACCCGTTCGCACAGGCTGCTGTGAAAGCCAGTGTGTGGTGTCCTCCCGTCGCAGGCTCCATGATGGGCACCTTGCCTCCTGAAGCTGGTATCTGGGAGCTCGGCTTCTTCTGGGAAATAAATGTCTAAGGAGCTTATTGAGGCAGGAGAGCCATAATATTCAGACATTGGTTTATAGAAACATCTTTAACTTAAGAGTCAAATATACAAGGATCGTATCTACAATAAAGTAGTAAGATTTCTGTGAGACTTCAGAAGGTAAGATGTCATATCCACTTTCAGGTTGTTATTAACACGGATGGCCTTAAAGCACAATTCTTGAACAGTCAACTGGTGAATGAGTAAGAAGAGAAGAAATTCTGAGCTGTCCTAAATTAAACTACAGCAGACCCGAGGACGGGAAGAAGACAGGAGTTAATCGGTTAACAGCCACTGGCTGAAGCCAACAAGACTGCTTGCTTACAATTCCAGCTCTTAACGAAAAGGAATGGTTCACCAACGGATGCCACCATATCTTGCTTATGTGTGAACTTCCTGACTGTCACCCAGAGCCAACTCAAGAGCATCGAGCACCTATCCCTTCCGACTCTGCACCCCGCCTCCCAGAGCCTGCCCTGCGTCACCTCCTCCTGCCCTTGTCTACAGGAGTGGCCCAGCCTGACGCACTTAACACGCACTTAACTTGCTCTGTCTGGGTTTCTTCTCTTGTCAAACCAAGACCCTGGATTTGTTGAGCCTCAAGATTCAGTTCTAACACTCTAGAATTCTATAAACATCACACCTCTTCATTGGTTATTTCTAATCAGAGAAGTGGTGGAAAACAATATTCAAGTTCTCAATTTTATTTGTTAGAAACACAGAACCCCACAAATCTTCAACTTAGAAGGGCCTATATATGTCTGAGTTACTGCATTTTCAAAGGAGTCTCCATAAAAACAAACTAAAACCAACCAACCACCACAAAAAACAATCTCAGAAAAATAAATCTAAGAGAAAAACAAAAACACGTCCCTCCAACCTCATACTACTACACATAACTGCTAAATACCACTTTAAAAATGAAAGTTTAAGAAGCCAAATATAGCTATAAAAAATTACCAGGTGTATAGTAGGAACAAGTGGTAGAATATTTCAAGTTGTTTCTGGATCTTTCGCCTCACAAAATAAACTCAGGGTCAAGGTATAGAAACAGGAGATGCAGAGACTGCAGAATTCCTCAGACAATGGGAAACCAGCATGCTAACGGCATACATGCCCCATGGGCTGGCCTAACTTACACTCTCCACCACTGACTGTGCTGTACGTGGGCTCTCACGCGGGACAGTGCCCACCCTTCCTCAGTCAACTTTATGACTTGATTCACATATGTCAGTCTTTCAGAATCACTTTTGGGTTTTTTCCTTCCCTTTTGCATGAAAGGCCTTAGATAGGTGACTTCTGAGTACAAATCGTCAGTTTAGCTTGTCAACGTTCCATTTGGACTTCTGGGTTCCCTATGGCGCTGGTGGCCTGACGGTGCCCAGAACCAGAGGTTATCAACACTCCGCTGGAATGGAAGTCTACTGCACAGCGGAAGAGCTCTGGAAAGCGCTTCGTTAATATGTAGAAGGAAAGGGTGTATTTCCTAGAAGATACTAACAAATAACTGAAACGAGGCTCTTTCTCCCACCTCTCCCCAGATCAAAACAAAAACAAAAACTTGATTGAAAAAAGGGCTGGGCCTCTTCGTTACATTATCACCAACTCTGGACTCAGCAATCCGCCTTACCTTCCGATGCTTTGATCACGTACCCCCCCTTCTTCTCACCGGGGGGCACATCAAGCAGCTGCATAACCCTGTCCAGCAGCCCGTGGATGATCTCAAACCCAGGGTTCTTGTTGTAATACACAGCACAGAGATGCCTGTAGTTTCTTGCACCTACGTCTGAAAGAGATAAAAGAATTAGTCACTAGGCCACTTGAACCAGTATTTAAGAATCTCACTTCCCAACACAAACTCGGGCAAGGTCAACAAAAGAGAAACCTTATTGGCAAACACATAGAGAACCATCCAACCTCAAATGCAAAATAAGGCGGTTTTCAACCATCGCATTTCCTGAGGGGTTTCTATATGGGGGTAGGTACAGAAACCCTCATTGCAGGCCCGGGAACAAGAAGGCTTCAAAGTAGTATAAACTGGTAAAACCCTTCGTAAACAATTTAGCAACATACATCAGAACCTTAAAACTGCGTCATCTTTTATTCACAATACTATATACAAAGAAAATAATCTTAATTTTTTTAAAAAAGGGCTTCATGTAAGAAGATATTATTTCTGCACAAAGCATATTTCCAACAGTGATATTAGAAACCACCTAAATTGGGCAATGGCTACATATAATACAGTCACTCATCAGAATACTATGGGGCTCAAAAGCATCTTTATGAAGATTTATAATAGAGCGAGGGCAAATATTTGAAATAGTAAGTGAAAGAAAAAGAATATACCATAGGTTTGACAAGTATGAAGCAAAGAAGGGAATGATCTCAGAAGTCAGGACAGTGATTATTCTAGGAAAAGGAAAGGTGACTTCATGTGGAAGGAGGCTCTTAAAGAACCTTAAGATACTGGCGATGCTCTATTTCTGAAATGGAATGGCTACACTAGGGTTTGCTTTGTGTAGTCTTTTTTAAAAAATTTTATTTAGAAAATTAAATTGAAGAGTGACATTAATCAGTAAAAGTACTTAGGTTTCATATAGTAATCTTTAAGCCATATGTTATATACACTTCACAATTAGAACAGAAAAACAGCAATATATGAAGATAAGAACGACAACTACGTAAATAAAAGCCAAAATACTCCACATGCAATAAAAAGACAATTACATGTTAACAGAGTTTATGTTTGGGCAGGCATAACTTTTTCCAAGTTTTACCTATTTTCCATTATTTCCCCTTGATTAGTACATGTTATATATTCTATTTTAAATTCAGAACTTAGAAAAAATATTTTTTAAAAGAAAATACCGTTTGTTTCCCACAGTGCAAATGCACCCTGCTGGGCGACGGGGTAGCCGAACTGCAGCTCACCCATATGAATACTACTCAGCAAAAAAGGAACAAACCTACTGACAGACGTGCCAATTTAGGTTTATCTCAAGGGTACTACATTCTGAATGAAAGAGGCCAGCTGCAAAAGGCTACATACAACTTGAGTCCATTTGTACGACGTTCTGGAAAAGGCAAAACTACACAATAGCAAACCAACAGACAGTGTTTGTGTGAGATTAGCTGTGGAGGAAAAAAGGTGACTACAATGGAAAACACAAAGGGTTTTCAGTGACAGAACTGTTTGTATCTTGTAATGATGGTTACGAAAATCTAAACCCATGTATGTAGTATCTAAAGGTTGACTCAAATTCAACGGTGATCAACAGGCCCTTTAATAAACTCTCGGGGAGACCACAGCTCTAACACAAACACTGAAGGAATGTTGGTTTCATTTCGCTCTTCAAATTAGGAAAAGAGAAAGAACTAATGGCTACCAGGGTACAAACTGAAAATAAAAAACTGCTTTATATTGCATATATTGAATACCAATTCCCCCACAGACTTATTCTGAGAGGAAAGAATTCTGAGATGTTCTAAATTAAACTACAGTAGGCAGGATGCAAGGAAGAGATAAGAAGGGGTTAATCAGTTAACAGAAGGGCCAAAACCAACAAATGACTGACAGCTCACATTCCTGAAAGTCTGTCCAAACTGCAGGAACTCTCAGGTGGCTGTTTCCTCAGTTACCCAGAGAAGAGCCAACCCCAGAAGCCACCGCCCCCTGGCTACACACGGACTTCCCAGACGGTTGCCTACAACCATTCCAAAAGCACCAGGAACTTCTTTGCAGACCTCTCCCAGAACCGCCCCTCTTCTGCTCTTCCAGCCCCCTACCTTTCACCAGTGTAAACTCCTTCAAAACAACGTATATCCTTCTCTTCCACACTCACTCTGTAAGCGCCTCGCAACCCCAGGGAGGCAGCCATGTTTGTCCGCCCCATCTGGCCCTGCTGCTGCTGGCTCAGACGCACGCCCCAGTCCTTTTACTGGCTGGCACAGGGCTCTACAGACTTTCTTTCAGAACTTTACACCTTGAAGGTTTCGGATGAACAATTCCCACTGCAGAACTGACACAACATACTGAATGTCTTTCGCTTTCCGGATAGTCAAATAAAATATGGGTATTTTAAGACACTGTATCAAGAACTAAAGTCATATAAAAATGAGCACATAAATGGGATAAAAGGAAAAAGGAAACTAATGGTGACTATTTCCTATATGGCAGGTACTTAGCACCTGCCTATCAATGTATCTATAACCTTATCTCATTCTCAAAACAATCATGTAGGCTAGGTTCTATTATCCCTGTGAAGGAGAATGGAGAAACAAAAGCTCAGGAAGATTTTGCACAAAAGGAAGCCAACTAGCTGGAGTTAACTGTAATTAATTACATAGCTGTAAGTTACAAAACCAGGAGATGACCAGAATCCTCTCAAATCCATGCTCTGTCCCCTCTCCAGGGGAAATTCTAAATCCCTAAAGAATTTAGATAGAACCTCTGTATCTTCAAAGAATTTAGATGACAACAAATAATACAAGGACAAACTTATGTGTGGGTATATACTGACCTCTTAAGAGTCAAAGATATCCATTCTTGCAATGTTTCTGATACGATAAACAGATGTCTGAGTTTTCTCAAGTTTTCTGAGAACTGTAGTTAAGCAACTGGAGTGAATTATTTTTAGATGTCAGTTAACTAAAGTTCCTAGCCACCAATGGCACTGTCACTCGTGGACAGTGCATTCTAAGTTAAATGCTGACTGATACACGTGGAGACCTAACTGTTCTTGTCACGTAACATTTCTCAGTACCTGCCATGTTCCAGGCACTGCTCTCTAGGGAGCCCGAGAGGATAGGGGTCCAAGCCAGCACAGGGCCAGCACAACCTAAACTCTCAATGCCGTTTTCTGAAAGCATGAACAAAGCCCGGCAAGGGAGGAAGCACACAGAAAAGACTATTTAACAAGGCCATGACCAGACAACGGGCCACATTCTAAGTCAGCTGACGTGGGAGAGTGAACACAGCTCCACTGTCACTCTACCGTTTCTGTCTGAAAAGATGAGGAAATCTGGCATCTAAAAGCTTTAACTGAAGGTGTAAGAGCAAAGAGTAGTATTAAAATCGGGCGGGCATAAAACCTCAATAACCCAACCACAAAAACGAGGGGTCTGATTTCCCTGTAGGAACAAACTCTCTCTTTCTCTCTCCCTCTCTTTCCCTCTCTCTGCCTCTCTCCTGCCCTACGGGGGGAAAAATGAAATGAAACAGAACTAAATTACCCCTTTCATAACACGACGTTGCTCCTGGGCATCCCTGTCATGTGGTCCCCATGTCTTGGTGTCACATGCTTCCACTTGAGCACACAGGCACATATTGGAACTACTTTGTTGTTCCATTTTGCCGCGAGAGAACAGCCCCGCAGAAAGGCTAGCACTCGGGAGCCCAGCAGCATAAACCAGAAGCTCTGTTTTGGTAACCTTTGTCTTGGGAGACTTCTTCCCTGATCTCCAAACTATGGAAAATGTACCATTCTGATAAGAGAAGCAACAGGGAGTTGAAAGACTTAATTCAATTAAAAGACAATTGATTATCAGAATAATAAAGTTACAATAAAAATGAGAGGACTTAAGAAAAACTATATACCAAGAAAACTTTTAGAACGTTTATTTATTAGCACATGCACACACAAATGAGCTACGGGCTTTTAGATTTTTTAGATTCAATTTTGCAATATTTAAAACAAAAAGAAAGCCACTGAGCTTTAGAGCTTTGTACTCAGCCCACCATAAGCACTAGACTAAACCTGTTATGAGGCGGCCCCTCACTCCCACCACTGGTTGGCTGGTGTTTCACACTTCCCAAGAGCTCCCTCTCCCCCTGGTCTCACTTCCCCACACCTTGCTAAGCCAGTCCCTCCCCTGTGGCTGCCCCCAAAAGAGAAGAGCACACACTCAGCTCCGCCCCGTCCTCCCCGGAGAAACTGCTAGGTACAGTAGTTTGCACTGAGGGACCACGTTACCTCACCAGGTTCACTGACTGCACTCCACAAAATAAGAACGTTCATGCCAAAATGAGGATTTGTTGTCAATGACTCAGTTCTTTATGACCCAGCTAACAGTTGTCATTGTGCCATCAAACAATTCCGCTTTTTAGATGGCTCGCCACGTGTCGGCCGGAATGACAATGTACTCCACAGACCGCACAGAGCCGCCTGGAGAGGCCGCGCTACCACGGGAAGGCCGGCCGGCTGCGCCCGCAAGCGGACTGAACGGGCCCAATGATTCTTAAGACGAGAAAGGAAAAAGAGAATGGTAGTTGATGTCCCTTAGGGGATGACTAGTGTTGTAGTTTTATAAACAACTCAAATCTTTAGAATAGGCTCCTGCATGACATAGATCCTCTTTCACTGACGTACCCACGATGAAAAGCAAATTAGGGGTGTTAGGCTAAGTTATCACATATGGCACAGACTGAAAAAGGGCAGAGTCTTCAACCTCTCTGTCTCTACTTCTCACATTCACCTAGAAGCCCAGCACAGATGCCAGGAGGCAGCCAACTGGAAAAGCAAAAAGGCTTCCAGGGTAATCAGTGTCTGGCACTAGCCAAACTCCGAAAACAAACAAATCGCCTTGAGTTTTAGTCTATTCCATCTAATAAGCTTCTTTAATGTTGGTCCCCAAGGTAATGAAGCTTATACCTGAAAAATTCAGTGCAGTACTAAGTGATTCACAATCGCTACAAGAATCTCCTAAAGACATATACCTTAAAAATTACATCTAATATGGAAAATAGGGACCTTTCTAGACTCCTGGTAGGACCGCAAATTTGTAAAACAGTGCTTTTTGGAAGAGAATTTGATAAGATAGCAAACATTTAATGTGCATACCGATGGACCAACCAAGTCTATTTCTAAAAATATGTATTTGTGTAAGAGTATAAGGATATTCACTATATCAGACATTTTAGCAAAACCCTTGTTAACAATTCAAATGTTCATCAATAGTCTGAGTATGAAAATTATAGCATAGCCACACAATGGAATATTATGCAGCCACTAAAAAGAATGAAGTGAACAGAATGTGTTCATAGGAAAAAGTTGGGCAGGTAAAGCATAATTTCACTGCTGAAAACTAAAATTAAAAAAGTTATTCATCCATATAGAATGGCTACACATAGAAATGCAGAACATATGACTGCACATCATAGAAAATGTCTGGCAACTATGTCTTAGGGTAGGATTACAGAGAAGTTGGATACATGTATTTTTTAAAAGTACCAAGAGAGTAGAATTACTTTTAAGTTAAAAGTATATATTCATGAACGTTCTTAAGGATATTATAAATATATCTTCAATATCGAAAACAAATAGAAGAAAAATAATATTTTTCTTTACAACGCATCCATAGTCTAGCACCAGAATACAGATTTTTTAAATCTTTTTTAAATAATGCTGAAAGCCAAGAAACAAATGTGAAGAGAAATGTATGACCTTCTCAATGTATGAAGGAAAAAGTGGTATCCTTGTGGGTTGGCTTTTATTCAGTTAACATAAACCTGGAATGGATTTTTATCTATTAAAAAATATAATATGCAACGCATGACAGATCACATTATACTCACGTTAGCAGATCTTAACTATGCAGAACCAAACATACTAAAATAAATTTCTATATTAAAAATGATGTTATTTACACAGTGAAGATCCCGTCACATATGCGAATGATGCTACTTCAAATATTGTTAATGTCAATGTTCCTTTCACCCATATTTTTTGAATTATTAATTGGAAATTCTACATGCCAAACATATGAAGTAGGAAAATTAAATTAATGCAGACTGATGACATAAGCTCTCTTCAGACACTGCATTCCATATGTGGGTGCCAGATACCCACAATTATTGGAAGGCTGCAGAATTAATGGACAGTTTCTCAGAGCTGACATATCTCACAAAGCTCATGACAAAAACACCTGCATTGAACTCTTTATCAAGCAAAGAGTTACAGAAAAAACTATAAAGATCGGGACTCTATATTTTAGGAAGGTGACATCAGCAGACAGATACCTGAATGGTACCAACCCAAAGCAAACTGAAAGGACAAACCAAATCATAGAAGGACAGTGAACTATTCTGTTCCTGCAGCCATGGCAGCTCTGAGAGGAGAAAGAAACAAGAAGTTTAATGTAGTGACTAAAATTTAAAAAAGAAAAAATTAAGGGAGGAGGCTAGAGGGGGTAACCGGGGATGGGTGGAGCCTTGACTTGGGGGGGTTAAACACACAATAAGTGTACAGATGTGCTGTAGAACTGGGCACCTGAAACCTGTATAATTTTGTTAACCAGTGTCACCCCAATAAATTCAATTAAAAAGAAAAAAATAATAAAGACAACTGATAAAAATAAATAAATAAACAGATGCATTCTGGGGCTTCACATCCAACTAGTCAAGGTAAGAAGCAGATCAGTCTGACTTAGAAAATGGGCTTTGGGGAGAAAGTGAAGTCTCAGAAGCTATTTGAACAGGGCTTTGGGAAGCAGAGGAAAGGCAGCTTGTACCAGGGTGGTGGCGATGCTTCTGAGAGAGGAACAGAGCGGGAAGTGAAGGCTTGAAGTGCACTTGCTAAGGCGAGTGGAGAACGGGAACCTGGAAGAGGTCAAGGGCCTTAAACTATTCCATCTACTAGAATAACAATTATATTTTATGGAAGACAGAGAGAAAGAAGCAAACAGATTTGTTGTTCCACTGATTCATGCATTCATTGGTTGATTCTTGTATGTGCCCTGACCGGAGATCAAACCTTAGCATACTGGGATGGTGCTCTAACCAACTGAGCTCCCTGGCCAAGGCTAGAATAATTATTAAAACCCCAAATTCTTTAAATGCAACAGTTGAAAATAAAGTACATGGCAATTTGATTATCAGGGTTCTCCACAGATATATGTCAAACTGACAACTTTGTGCTAAATCTACATCACCCTCTGTGCTTGACAAAGCCAAATGAAGTCATCGTCCTTAGGTTGTGGTTCCTCTTCAGCTTGAACTCAGCTCAGCGATGCATTTTTGCTGCCATTTCGGTGAGCTTACTGGCAGCTTCTGTGACCACCACGGAATAAACTGTTAGGGCAGAATGCAGTCTGCACCTAGCAAAAAGCCAGAATGCTGGACTTGATAAAATATCGCTGCTTTCTTGAGCACAAAGATCAGCAATTCACAATTAGGTCCTCTGCACCTCTAAAGCAATTTTTATGATTTTGTTTACAGTTTAGTTATCCTTGACATCGAACGGAAAAAACAAAAGTATTAACTACTGGAACCAATCAATAACTCACAGCAGCCTGACTGGACAGCTTCAGGGCTGCCTCTACTGACTTTCCTGTTATCACTGAAAATTCAACCCACAGCAGTCCGCATTTAACTTCTCATTCCAAAGACACATGTCACTCTGCCCAACCAAAGGCATAACGCAGCTCAGTCTCCTGAGAATGACTAATTTTTTAACTGCTGCAGCAGCTTTCCGTGGCTGGCTCAGCCTCAAAGACCTGGGATGTGTCTGAGTCAGAGTGCACAGCCCAACACTGGAGCAGTCCGCCTGACTGAGTCACTAACTCGGCGGCCAGCCCGACAGCATCACAGCATGGAGGGGCAGTCAGAGTCCACGTCGGCACAGGAAACTGTCCAGTGGGGTTGAGCATGCAAATGGGGGCTGGCAGCCTTTCTTCTCTTCTTACAGGACTAGGCATCAGGCAGATTGTGGGAGGCACATTGAAACGCAGTATTTCTTTCTCATTTCTGTTTGGGAAGACACATTGGCCCACACAGAACTGACACGAGGCCAGTAGTGGTGGGTATTTCTTACATCTTACAAAACCAGGTAGTGGCAGCTGGTCTGTGCTATACGGATACCTGCACATTCCCTCAGAGCACGATCTATAAAAATCTGTTCCCGGTCCCTTTTCCACAGGACGGGCAACTCAGCCTCTTATATTCCAAGCATTCCCCAGCCAAAAGAAAAAAAGAAACTGAAAATTACTTTTTACCAGGGCAATGAATGAGACCGCCTTGCACGCTCTTGGCACACCTTTCTAGCCCGTTGGCATCAGTAGTTTGGGTTTGTCCCAACTAATGAAAATCTGGGACCATTATATTAACTGGAAGTCTCCTTTACCATTTCACTTTTGATGAACTAGATTGTTTTCTTTAAAACAGTTTATTATTTAGGAGGAAATGACTAATGTAAATCCAACAGAGACATGCTTACTGGTTTCACAGACAGTAAAAACAAGTGCTCAATTCATTATAAAGAAGTGAACAATGAATTACTGAAAAACAACAACACAACATTCCTGTTTTTCTTAAGTAAATTCCCATATTAAGTGCCTTTCGGTTTTCTTAACCCAAAAATAAAAATAGCTCAAAGCATTTTGGGTCCCCAGTGCCTCAGCAAGGTGACCCTGATCCTTGAATGGCCAGCAAAGGTTTTCAAGTTACTCTCACAGAACAATACCAAACCAGGGTGCCGGGTATCTGGCATTAGGGGCTGTTAGTACCTTAATAGTAAAAGCAGACACAAAACAGTGCTTACTATGTAGCTGGAACTTTTCAAAATGCAATTTCATTTAATCCTGGTAATAAAGCTAATGAAATTAGAGTTATCATCATCCCCAAGTCACAGAGAGGAAACTGAGGCACAGAAGGATAAAATAAACTGTCCGAAGTTAAGTGGCAGGGGAGGAGCAGAACCAAGCCTGAAACCTGGGTGCTGGCGATGGTCTCCCCTTGGAACCAGAACTGCGGTGCTGGGCTACCCCACCAATGTCCTCTGTGGATACCAGATGGCAAGTTGGGAGTCCACGTATGCATATAGTAATCCATCAGAAAGCTACTTCTCTTATGAAATAAAAACCATGCTGACCTAAATAAAAATAAAGTAAAGCACACCTGTGTTTTCAAATTGGTGAACTCACTGAGCAGATGTATCTCTCTTCACTCCTCAAATCCCACTGATACGATAAAAAAATTCCAATGAGAATGAACCACCATTGGGCAAGAGAGCAGGCAGAAGTCACTATCAGATGGGAATGGTGGGGGATGGGGAAAGCAGCAGAATAATCACAACTAAACCAGGAGGAAAAGAGGCCTGCTGGAGATGAGGACAGTTCTTCCCGATGAAATGGAGAGCAGCAGACACGCAAGTCTCTGAGTTACCATGTGTATGAACTGGGTTTGTGGGGTCATCGTCAGCAACGCCTGCGGCACCAGGACTGAAGATCAGCCCTATCTCACAGGGAGGTGCTCTTCCAGCATGGGCCTTGGGCAGGGTGGAGTCCATGTCTAGGTCTTCCCAAGAAACAGAGGAAAAAAGAAAAGTAACAGCCCCTTCATCCAGCGTTGCAAAATTGTAAAACAGTGTTTTGAACTGCTGATTGGCAGATGGCTGCCGGTCAGCCAGAAATTTCGTGCTGGTCCCCCGAAAGTTAACCACCCTGATGTTGGTTAGGGTTAGAAGTTAGGGTTCAGTAAAAAACACCACTGTAAAGTGCTCCACAGTGCACTACCAAGAGTGAAGCCCTCCCGTGGGACTGCAGGGAGTCCAGAGTGCTCCTCCCCGTCACCATCCGACCCCGGGCGGCCCGCTGTGAGCATGCCCTGCTCTGCACGCTCTGCAGGGAGTCCAGCGTGCTCCTCCCCGTCACCATCCGACCCCGGGCGGCCCGCGGTGAGCATGCCCTGCTCTGCACGCTCTGCACGCTCCGCAGGGAGTCCAGCGTGCTCCTCCCGGTCACCATCCGACCCCGGGCGGCCCGCGGTGAGCATGCCCGGCTCTGCACGCTCCGCAGGGAGTCCAGCGTGCTCCTCCCCGGTCACCATCCGACCCCAGGCGGCCCGCGGTGAGCATGCCCGGCTCTGCACGCTCCGCAGGGAGTCCAGCGTGCTCCTCCCCGTCACCATCCGACCCCGGGCGGCCCGCGGTGAGCATGCCCGGCTCTGCACGCTCCGCAGGGAGTCCAGCGTGCTCCTCCCGGTCACCATCCGACCCCGGGCGGCCCGCGGTGAGCATGCCCTGCTCTGCACGCTCCGCAGGGAGTCCAGCGTGCTCCTCCCCGTCACCATCCGATCCCGGGCGGCCCGCGGTGAGCATGCCCGGCTCTGCACGCTCCGCAGGGAGTCCAGCGTGCTCCTCCCGGTCACCATCCGACCCCGGGCGGCCCGCGGTGAGCATGCCCGGCTCTGCACGCTCCGCAGGGAGTCCAGCGTGCTCCTCCCGGTCACCATCCGACCCCGGGCGGCCCGCGGTGAGCATGCCCTGCTCTGCACGCTCTGCACGCTCCGCAGGGAGCACTGCAATCAGGGAAGACGCCAACTGGTGTAATTAACCTAATTCATAAACATGTCTGAATTGCCAAGCAGCAAAACATAAAACTCAAAAAACTAAGATGAAAGAAAACAAATCGAAGATAACCAGAAAATGTGACATTAGAATGGTAACAAGTGCTCGGTTAGCAGTACCAAGGGAATGGTAACAGGTGCTCAGCGGTACCAACGGAACAGTAACAAGGGCTCAGTTAGCGGTACCGACAGAACAGTAACAGGTGCTCAGCAGTAACGACGGAATGGTAACAGGTGCTCAGTTAGCGGTACCGACGGAATGGTAACAGGTGCTCGGTTAGCGGTACCGACAGAATGGTAACAGGTGCTCGGTTAGCGGTACCGACAGAATGGTAACAGATGCTCGGTTGGCGGTACCGACGGGACAGTAACAGGTGCTCGGTTAGCGGTACTGACAGGACAGTAACAGGTGCTCGGTTAGCGGTACCGACGGGACAGTAACAGGTGCTCTGTTAGCAGTATCGACAGAGGGTCTACGGCACAAAAACCCTCACGACTGTTTACAGCTGGAACTGACGATGTTTTCAGATTTCTATTACAGCCAATTTACCATCCAAAGAAAACTCGTCAGACTGATAATTAAAATAAACTTCTATCCTCTAAGGATTTATTCACTGAGATCAAAATTCTGCTCTCAGGCCAATTATTAATGAACACTTGGGGAAATAAGCACTTTTCTTAATTTCCCTATACATTCAAAAGTGACAATAGTTTTTGTCCCATCTACCTCAAAGAGATGATTTAACAATCAAGAGAAAAAGTATGTTTAAAAAGTGTTTTCAGAAAGTAAAAGGCACCGTACAAACGCCAGGTGGCGCTGTTGGCTATGAGGCCGCACGCTGGGGAGCAGAGGGAGTTGCCTCCGGCTAGAAGTTTGCTGGGGACAGTCCACACACGGACAGTGGAGAAAAAGGCCTCTGCCTTTGTTAACTGATCCAAAACGGCACCCTCTGCATCCAGCAGTCGGGAGTGAGACTCACTGAATAGACACTGCTGGACCTGAACTGTTCGTTTCAGGGAACCAAGGAAACCCTGCCAGCGATGCAGTCACTCTAGGGCGCTCACTGCCCGCTAAGAGATGACCTCAGACACAGCCCAAGACAGTCCGACTTACCTAAGTCTGCAGACATGGAGAAGTCTGACTGAGACATGGGAAGCTCGAATAAGGCAGACTTCTTTGGCAAACAAACTGGTGTAAGTTCTGACTAAATATATATTTATTAAATAACCACTACATTCCAAATGTTGAACCAAGCAACTTGCTGTACCAACAAGCCCAGACCATACAGAAGAGACAAAACTGGTAAAACAGAGTCACAGTCAGTGACACTAGCATCCAGTAGGGGTGAGCAGTCACTACTACTAAACCAGAATGACAAGAAATCAGGTACCTTAAAACGATATGCCATAAATCGTGCTACAGGAAAAAGAGAAATATCCCACAGTGTTTTTCAAGTTGAGGTTTTAATAGGGCTCTTCCAAAATATTAAATTCTTTGTTAAAATTTGTTTTCTAGTAAAAAATAAATAAAACATAGGGTAACCAAATGTCTGGACTTTGCTTGCCTGATTCAAATCAATTGTGAAAATTAAATTTATGAAACAACTGTGAAAATTTAAACACTAGCTAGATTTCTGATAATAATAAGATAATTTTATTTGGTTTATTTAAATAAGACAAAGATGATAGCCTTCTTTTAGAAATAGATACTACAGTGTTTGCTGATTAGGTGATATGAAATGATACGATGCCTAGGAATTACATTAAAGTAATATGGGGAAGGGCTGGGGATAAATTAAAGCAGCCTAGGTACATATTCATAATTGTTAAAGCTGGGTGTTAAGATTCATCACAGTAATTATACTATTTTCTCTACTTTTATATATAGTTGAAATTTTCATAATAAAAGAATGCTTTAAGTATACAAATCAAAGGTGGCTCATTCTTACCTCTGCTAGAATCTTTTACTACAATGTCAGAGATTTCAAATAGTTTCAGAGGAAGGGGCATCTTCCGATTCGCTGCTATGGTCTTCAGGAGGCCAGGAAGAAGGGTGGTGCGCGCCACCTACAGGACAAGACATGAAATTGCACTGACCAGAAAGGAACCAGACAGACAGTACAACCCCCTTCACCTCAGGGGATATGTTCCAAGACCCCCAGTGGATACCTGAAATCACAGATAATACCAAACCCTTCGTACATACACACTATGATTTTTCCTATGCGTACATCACCATGATAAAGTTTACACTTCTCGTTGGCATATCCGAATTGCCAGCATCACTCCCTTTATGCCTTGGGACCATTCCTAAGTAAAAGAAGGACAACTCGAATATAAGCACTGCCACACTGAGGCAGTAGATACGGCCACCTAGTTGGCTACTAAGTGGCAGGTAGTATATACAGCATGGAGAAATGGGGCAAAGGAATAATTTATGTCCCAGAAGGGACAGAGAGGGACAGCGTGAGATGTCATCCCACTACTAGGAATAGCTGCAATTTAGAATTTATGAATTGTTTATTTCTGAAATTTTACATTTAATATTTTCAGGCTGGGTTGACTGCAGGTTACTAAAACGACAGAAGGTGAAACCATAGTGGGGTTTGGGGGCTAGTGTACTTGGTTGAAAAATAAAGTCCAGGACCCAGGGCTTCACAAGATGCTGGAAAGTGCAGTGTCTAACTGTCCAAGTCATTGTTACTTCTCAGGTTCAGGTCACCCAACAGCCGAAAACTGTTCTGACTTCTGAACTTATACAATGAAATATCATAAATCTGATTTTAAAAAATGAGGAACAAATATGGCAACAAATATAACTGCTTGTGTCTAGAATTCGTTATTTTTTATCATTTTTAAAAGAAAAGTTAGCTTTCAAGATTTCAAATGTTAATTTTCATATTCTGCCTTATTTTATAAGTTGAACTACTAAAAATATAAATACAAGATAATGCAAAAGTTTATAAGTTGTTCATATGGAAAATAATACAGTAATTAATAAATAAGAATAAACTTCCATGTACTCACAACTATAAACCTACCTTTGCTCCCATCCTGTATTTAAATAGATTAAATATAAATTAGTCAAAATTTAAAAACCCAGGACCAAAAAAATGTAAATGCGATTAAAATACCAGGACAATGAGGAAAACAGCACAAATATGAATACACTAATGAAACTAAGAAGCTGCTAGGGGCAGGCGATGACTAGTTTCCAGCTGAGTAGCCAAAGCACAACTACACATCCCAGTTCTTTAAAACAAACATAAAACCACAAAGTGTCCCTGCTTTTGCCTGTGCAGTAACTTTCTCCCTCTGAGACACCACGTCACCAGCAGGGCTGCACAGGCAGTAGGACAGCGGCACGGAGTCCGGGCCCGCACGGGCAGCAGGGCAGCGGCACCGGGTCCGGGCCCCGCACGGGCAAGTAGTTCAGCCGCACGGGGTCCGGGCCCCGCACGGGCAAGTAGGTCAGCGGCACGGGGTCCGGGCCCCGCACGGGCAAGTAGGTCAGCGGCACGGAGTCCGGGCCCCGCACGGGCAGCAGGGCAGCGGCACGGAGTCCCGGCCCCGCACGGGCAGTAGGGCAGCGGCACCGGGTCCGGGCCCCGCACAGGCAGTAGGGCAGCAGCACTGAAAGTAGGGCAGCAGCACTGAAAGTCTGGGCTTTGCAGACTCCGCCCCAGGATCTCTGCCCGACTCTTGCTTGAGTTTAAGCTGGTTACCCTGCTTCCACTCTTGCCCCTTCCCATAGTGATCCTTTAAGACCTCAATCAGGTCATGGACCTACCCTGCTCAAAATCTCCAATAGGTTTGCATCACATTTTAAGTAAAAATCATGCCTTACATGGGGCCCAACAGGAATCCGGCCCTGGCGCCTTTCCAACTTCAACACCTGCTGCTCTCTTTGGCTTCCAGTGCTCCCGCCGCACACAGCGGGCGGGTTTCCATCCTTCCCCTGCCTGGTACATTCTTCTGCAGACAACGTGTGGCACCTACTGTCCTCAAGCCTCTGCACAAAGGTCCTCTCCCACAGAGGCCTGCCCTGACCACCCTAGCGAAAACAGCAGCCTCTCCTCGACCCTGCACAGGGGAGAAGCAGCTCCTAAAGGCCTTGCTAGATTGTGGGGAGGTTTTCTCTATCTTCCTATGCCGCTCATTCTGCCAGCAAGCTGCTGTTCGCCTTCAGCTTGGTACTTGTTAAATAGCATCACTTTCCCAAACCACACCAACAAAACTACACCGTTAAAAGAAAGCTTAACTTATTGGAACGGAAATAAGCTACTTTTGCAGATCATTTTTCTTAATAGTTTTCCATTTATTTTATAGATAACCCTATTTGCTTATTTTAAAACCCCCAGCAATACAAAATGGAAACAAAGACCTGAATGTGATCAGGCTACTAGATCTAACTACCAATGTATTGGAAATATAGAGGGCCCCTGGAATGTGGTTAGCAAAATCCTAAATGTTAGAACTCTATAGAATAAATGACCCAGTTTCTTCAACACAGTGAGAAAAAGAGAGAACCTATAGATTAAAAGAGACTTTGGCCGTGGCCAGTTGGCTCAGTGGTAGAGCGTCGGCCCAGCGTGTGGAAGTCCTGGGTTCGATTTCCAGTCAGGGCACACAGGAGAAGCAACCATCTGCTTCTCCACCCTTCCCCTCTCCTTCCTCTCTATCTCTCTCTTCCCCTCCCACAGCCAAGGCTCCAGTGGAGCCAAGTTGGCCCGGACACTGAGGGTGGCTCCATGGCCTCTGCCTCAGGTGCTAGAATGGCTCTGGTTGCAACAGCGTAACGCCCCAGATGGGCCTAGCATTTCCCCCTGGTGGGCATGCCGGGTGGATCCTGGTGGGATGCATGCAGGAGTCTGTCTCTCTGGCTCCCTGCTTCTCACTTCAGAAAAATACAAAAAAGAAAAAAAAAGAGAGACTTTAAGCCTGGCTTGTGGTGGTGAAGTGAATAAAGTGTCGACCTAAGAACACTGAGATTGTCGGTTTGAGATTGTCGGTTTGAAACCTCGGCTTGCCTGGTCAAGGCATATATGAGAGTTGATGATTCCTGCTCCTTCCCCTTTCTCTTTCTCTTTCTCTCCTCTCTAAAATGAAAAAATAATATCTTAAAAAAAAAAGGAGACTTTAAAAAAATTGATTTTAGAGAGAAGAAGGAAGATAGAGAAACATGGATCTGTTGTTCTACCTATTTATGCATTCATTGGTTGAATGTGCCCTGACTGAGGATAGGACCTGCAACTTTGGCATACTGTGAGGATGCTCTAACCCAGTGGTTTTCAACATTTTTACACTTGGGAACCGGTAAAAATAGATTATTTCAGGGACCGCCCAGGCAAAAATCATCCTAAGCATAAGCAAATTCAACTAAGATCACTAGTTCTATAATCTTCATACAACATCATGGTGGGCTAACTCTTTTTTTCATGTACCAGTACAAAATTTCTGGCTGACTGATCCATGAGCAGGTGGTAGAAAAACACTGCATCACTAACTAAGCTACCCAGTCAGGCTAACTCCATCTGAATCCAAAATCAAACTAAAAAAATTGAGCCAATTGGGAAAATTTGAACAATGACGGGATATTTGAGGATGTTAAGGAACATTATTGCTAATTTGGGGAGATGTGGAAATATTCTGTAATTTTGTTGACAATAATTTTAATAAAATTTTATATCTTTTAAATAAATAGCATTTCTTTTAATCATTCTCTAACATTAATCTACTATCAGAAAATAGCTCCAAGTTAAAACTTATGCAGGAAAAAGAATGGGCTTAGACAAACTGAGTTATAAGACCATAAGCTAATTTAAGTTAACCACAAATAAATATAAATATAAACCTGTTAGCCACATTAGTAATGGTAGGACGTATCTGTTGGCAAAGCAGGAGCAAAATACAGAATCTGTCAAATCTAAAAGACAGACTTACTTTCATCTCTAATGTAATTTATACAGAACTATTGATTCTTAAGTGTGCAAAGCCACAGCTATTTACAGTGGCATTTAATATGTTTCTGATTTGTTTTCCTTCCACTTATACAGAGGACTGATACAGGATGTAAACCCTAAACAATACAACAGTACCACACCTTAGGAAAGCCATCAAGTTTGATAAGCAAAACTGGGAGAAAAAAATTTGCAATAAATTCAAATAAAAATGCATTAAGATTTATTGAAATATGACCCTATCCAAATGAACCTGAAAATCTATTACTAAAAAGATCACCGTGGCCATTTTTAAAAATAGTAGAAAAGCTAGTGGACCTCAGAAAACAAAACATAAAAGCTCATTATTGCAAACCTTCCAAACTAGTGTGAGGATTCCTCAAAGTTCTGAGATAATTCATGTATTTGATGCATATTACCAATTAGTTCCTTAATTAGTCTACTTCTATCTGCCACATTAGTAGGTAGTTCTATAACTAAAACTTAGATTAAGTAGAACTATACATTTTTAGAATTAATCCAGCCCCCTACTTTTACAAAAGTGAAAACCAATATCAAAACAAACTATCTCAGAGTTCAGATATTATAACAGCATTAACTTTATTGAAAATATTTTCTCCCAATTCCAAGATTCTCATGATTCTAGAAGACATGATTTTCTCTAAAGCTTGCATTTAAAATTATCAAACAGAATTGCATATGAAGGAAAAAAATGAGAGCTTATACGAAAAAGAGACTATTTGAAGTCACCACTAAGCAAAGATATAACTTCAAAATGCTCTTTGTAGTTAATGTCCTAATCTATCATGTAAATCATTTAACACTTATTATTAATGTAATATATTCTCATTTAACTGTGTCTAACTATATGAAACTGCCAATAAACTAGATAATTACAGTGGAAGACAAAGACAGCACAGTCAAAAACTGATGTCACAACTAATTTATAGTGAATGACTTAAAGGAGGTACTGGGAACAGTTGTTTATTCATTTACTACAAATAGGTGAAAAGAGATGAAATCTACAGTATTAAAAAATCGATTATAAAATGGAAAGTTCAGACAAGACTGGGCTAGACAGCACACAGCATGTAAGCACGAGCTATAAAGCTAATAAGGAAAAATTTAAAATTTTAAAGAATTTTTGTCAGTAAAGTAAGAACTAACTATGAACTTAGCTAAGAGATTTTTTAAAACTCTTAAGATTTTGCCATATGAAGTATAATAATTTTAAAACTCTAAGATTTTGCCATTTGAAGAATAATACCTGAAGAGACTTTTCATAACTCATACTGATTCTGTTTTTATCCAAACACTCATCTACTGAAAATTCTTACCTGAAATTCAGCTGTTTTAGGATTACCTATATGGACTGCCTTTGTTGCAGAGATATCCAGGCCAAGTTTATCAGCAATATCTTCCTGGGAGCACTGAGAAATACATGCAAAACAGGTCAATATGGAAAAGCAATGATCAAATTTAACATAAAAAGTATAATATTTAATGGTGTAAGTCAACTTGTGCTCTTACAGCAACATTGATTCTCTGTGTAAGTCAGCAAATTAGGAATAAACTAAGAATAAACGTGTATCAACGAACACAGGCCCACAGCAGGTGCAACTTGACATGAATAGTTCAGCTCTACCTCGAGTTCTAGCTGGGACACAGAGCTAAAGGGAATTTATCACACGGAGATGAGGGTCCAATCTGTACTCAGGTTGTTCCTAAACTAGCCTCCCACCTGCCCTACCAATCTGATCTCCTTCAGTTCCCTACCTGTTCCCCGACCCTTATACTTGCACCTACCTGACACCCTCCTGACCTGCTTGCTACCATCGCTCAGGGCTCTACTTAGATGACATCTCTTCCAGCTCTCCCAGAAACATAGCTCTCATGACTCCAGTCAGAATTCCCTCTCCCCCGTACTGTCCCCAGGACCTTCTGTTTTGACTGCCACTGTGAACTCTGCTGAACCCGTACTGACTTTTGGTGACATGGCAGGACTCAGGATTCAAGTGGCCACTTAACTTCTATGCATATGTACTTGATAAAGCTCCAGATAATAAATAAAATGCTAAGCGCTCATCCACCAGAAAAGGAAAGATGCTTGTCATCCTTCAAAACCAGGACAGTGAGCAGAAGTTATGAAAACAAAACTATTAGATATAGTAAACCAAATAATAAATGAAATGAGAAAATGCAAACAAAATGCTTGGCACAAACTAAGTAATTAAAAAATTAACAATGATACTTAAGTTATTTCTAAAAATATTTATCATATATTAATAGTAACTTTTTGAAAAAAAGTTTAGAACTTAACATTAAACTAACGTGCCATCAGATTACGGTACTATTTTCCAACATTATGTGATACTGCTCGCTGTGCTGTTCAACAAAGTGATCTTCAAGGATGAGCCGGCCTGTATTTCACTTAGGAGAAGAGCACGGGTTTAGCTCTATTTATGCCAACGCATGCTCCTTAGGGAAGGATCCAGGCACAGCAGGAAAAATGCGCCCTCATCTGCCACAGCTACGGGGCGGAATATGGCGGCAAGCATGCTAGGAATAACCGTTTCTCCCACTGAGCTTCTGTAACAAGACTTACATGCAATGTGATCAATTAACTGGGAAATGCAATTTACACCCAAACAGACCAGCACTGTCTGTATAAAAGGAAAAGGTCCACAGACACGTGGCAACGCAGCTAGGTTTCCAAGTGACTTTGTACTTTCCCATGACCATGGATGATAAGGGTCAGACGTAAGATGCACTTGAAATCAAGGCACCCTGCACTGCCTGCAGCCAGTATACAGGAAAGAATACTTTTTAAATGTGAATATTCGTGTTTATTTTAAGGTGCTACAAAAATATAACAAGTACGTGAAGCCCATTAATTTTTACAAATATTGTTCTTACTATATGACTAACATAGATCATTTTAAAAGTGAGGAATTTACAAAAAAGATTACAAGTATAAAGACATAGCAAAAATCATGCCGATGAGATGTGAATTCCCCTTGGGAAGTCAAGGGCTGAGTTTCAGGGAAGGGGCTGTCAGGGACATTTAGATTTGCTTAGGACGTATGTATCTTCACAGACACCTTTAGTGCTGAAATTCCTATAGGGAAACTTAAACTTACTACAAACCCACAACTCTGTAGCACCGCACTCCTTTCTCCTGGTGATAAACGAGGTGGTGAAGTGACTTTTGACGTTGACTGGCACTCATGGTGGGACAGCCGAGTCACAGGCATTGGGCACAGACCTGTGCTGAATCCCTGGTCCACAGCCGACTGCGTGGAGCAGGACAGGTTAGCTCAATGGCCTGCTGGGCAAGATGGGGGTGGGAAGCTCCCGCACTGGGTTGCGCTGAGAGCGGGAATCCCGCACGGGAAGCTCCGCCCATGACACTGCGCAGCAGCTCCTACCCAGGAGGCAGGCCACGTGCCCCCCAGGTGCCTGGGGCTACAGTTACCAAAGCAAATTCTGTGCCACTTAATAAATCTTTAAAAATAATATACATTTTTCAATGCTATATTTTTGTGTTTCATTTTACATGAAATCATCAGTGCTCACAACTATATATATTGGGACCTGTGTGGATAAACAAACAACAGGGTACTACACACCCAGCCCAGGCAGCCTGCGATCAGAGAAGGCCGGGACTCTGGCCACCTTCTCCTGGCATCGGGGTAGACTGTCAGGTACTCCTCATCCTCTCTTGGCCCCAGGCTTCCTCACTGGTACAACAGAGCCTGACATACAGTAGATGTGTCGTAAATGTCGCTGCATAAATGACGCTGAATAAGAAACATGAAGGTGTTGGACTAGCTCTGTTAGGTCCCGTCTGGTGTGACCGTCCTGTGAATTACAAGCAGTCCATCCAGGGGCTTTGGGAGAGGCTGCATCTCCTTACCCAGCCTCCTGGTGCTGGCAGTAAACACTCTAAACACTGAGGACTGAGAGCTGGAACTGAGGTGGGGGAGAGAAAGAAGGAGCTGTTGTGGATCTTCGCTCAGTTTTGGGTTTTGCCCTACGCCATTATGTGAAACTTACTGAATACACAGAAGTACACTGTAGACACCATAGAAATGCCCAGCAAGGGCCAAGGAAACTACAGGTTACATATACATTTTATTCTTCCCAAAAGGTCAATCTGGGTGGGAAGGGAGATTTCCATCTGGTTTTGTAATAAAATTAATTTCCTGATTTAGGCCTTTTATGTCAGCTTTTCAACTCACAGCAAACGCTTGTGAACATGTTCAAAGTCACACAAACAAGTTTAGCATGGAGCAGTCCCTGATCCCATAACCAGGGTGGCCTCTAGTGGACACAAGCACGACCAAGTGAAGACTAGAAACTCCAACCTAACATACGTGGTTATGAATGCATTGGGAACCATCAACACATATGAAACTATATAATGCATGATTATTTGTTACTGAAGACACATTTTTAGTCCATGTTTTTCTGTGACTTAATAAAAAAGACATCTTCTTTATGAGAAATTGTACCATCTCAAATAACGGAATTCGTCTTTAACACCTGGAGATTTGGGCAGCCTAGAGAGAGAGTGTGAATTCACACTTGGATGGCAGAGTGTGGGCGCCCCGGTAGCCAGTAGCCGTCAGCCGGCAGAGAGCATGCAGACATACCAGCGCGAAGGTGAGCGCTTCAGTGAAGCCGGCGGCGGCCATGTCGTGTCTTAGAAGCTCTGTCAGCTTATTGAGAGGAAACTGGGAGGAGAAAGGTTAATTCAGCTCAATAAGGATTTCTATTTACAATGACCATGTCATTAAAAGCAAACTCCCCTTCTCCTTACTACTAGACCGCAAGCACCACCCCCTCCCCACCCCAACGCTCCTGCGCAGATGCACAAAACCCCACATGTGGCTGCCGCCTCCAGGCCCCGGCGAAGAAAAGTCAGCCTCCCAGTCAGAGATTCAGCAAGGACTCCACACTCAAAACCTGTCTTTCCTCAAAGAACTAGTCATCACAGGTTTCGACTTACTCTAATCAATCGGGCATCTGTTTTGTATCCTCTCCACAGCAAATGCCTCTCACAGCAGAGCCCATCCAAATACTGCTTAATTCCTATGTTCTGTTTTTCTCGAAGCCTCCCCAGCATGCAACAATCAGTTTCCTACAATAAGGACTGTTTATTTAAGGGTGCAATCTTACTTGATTAGCTATGGTGTATGTTTTCGGGAGAGTCATCTGAATGTTGTTATATCCATAGGCAATCGCTACATCTTCTATAATGTCACATGCATGCATAACGTCAGCTCTGGTTGGAGGGATTTCAATCTCAAGCTGATGCCCATTGCCAATGACTTCTGACTTTAAGTACATCCTGGTCAGAAGCTTAGCAAGATTTTCTGGAGTTTCTCTGCAATAGGAATGTACAAACCATAAACTGGGTTTTAAAACTGGGTTATTTAAAACATGTGTTTATTTCATTTTAAAGCATGCTACTACCTGAAATAGCAACCCTTCCTTCCGAGTTCCATCAGACACCAGACAGCCCGCAGCTGCCCTCCCCTCCTGCCACTCAATCGGAAGGGCATGGACATCCTCTCCAGGAATTCTTTCAGGGAAAATTAAATAATCGTGTACACTTCATTCTTGAAGTCTCTCCAACCATAAATAAATAAGTGAGCCTGACCAGGCGGTGGTACAGTGGATAGAGCATCGGACTGAGATGCAGAGGACCCAGGTTCAAAACCCAAGGTCACTGGCTTGAGCGCAGCCTCATCTGGCTTGAGCACAGGCTCACCAGCTTGAGCACGGCGTTGCGGGCTTGAGCATGGGATCATAGACACGACCCCATGGTCGCTGGCTTGAGCCCAAAGGTCACTGGTTTGAAGCCCAAGGCTCACCAGCTTGAGCCCAAGGTCGCAGGCTTGAGCAAGGGGTCACTGGCTCTGCTGCAGCCCCCCAACCCCAGCAAGGCACGTATAAGAAAGCAATCAATGAACAACTAAGGTGCTGCAATGAAGAATTGATGCTTCTCATCTCTCTCCTTTCCTGTCTGTCTGTCCCTCTCTGTGTCTGTCATAAATAAATGGATAAATAAATAAAGTTCTCAGAGAATACCTGATTCCAACTTTTTTGTTAATTAGGTCAGCTCGCACCATCTCCTTTCGGTAAGTCAGTTCCTTGAGGAGAAAAGAGTTTGAGAAGCTTAAATCACCCCCATCAGATGCAGCATGGGCGCCTCCCAACTCCTTGCTGTTACAGCCCCGCTTCCCACCCCAGGAGCTGTCAGCAGGGCCCACATGTTGAATATAGTTGGTGTTCCAGAACGTTATCACGGAGGGACAAATCTGCTACGTCACGCTCATTCCTGAGCATTCCACCTGCTAGACAACTAGGACTGCTCACAAGTAACAGAAAATGCCAGACATTTTCTCCTTTAGATGGTCAATCACCATTTTTTTCAATAAAATACCAGTGCGTTTTATCATTTCTAAAATGCTGCTAAAGATTTTCCACCTCAGGAAAGTATTTATGACCAGGAAAAAAGAATTCACACATCACAATGTGCACGCCTTATCCTAAGCCCAGGAGTGTTAGGGAGACCTCCTGCTCCTTCCATTTCTCCAGCTGGAGAAAGGCAGCCACGCCCTCCGTCCTAGCCATCCCGTGGCTCCGGGAGCCAGTCCCGCTGCGAGCATCTCAGGAATTGGTACTCAGTCACCTTCAAACTGAACATAACTCTACCACCGTAGGTAAGAACAACATAAAATCCAGGCATTCGGTACCTTTTGGAAACATATCTATGAATATTTCTTATCGCTAAATTACTCTCAAGACTGTAACTGCCATTAGCAAAAAAGACCGTAAGTTTTAAAACCTGTTTGGACTCAGGTTAGAACAACGTGCCAGGGCCTTGCTGTTCACAGTGCAGGTAGTTCCCAGGCGAAGCATCGCAAGCACCTGCGTCCCTGTCAGACAGGCAGACTCCAGGCCCGCAGAGCTAGTAGTGGCGGCTACATCAGACCTACGAACCAAAACCTGAGTTTTCCAAGATCCCCAGATGAATACACAACAGAGACTGAGAAGCCCTGGACTGGGTGCTACTGATTGCAATAGCGAACCTTTACTGACCAGTTAAGATGAGCTAAACAGTACACGATACTCTTAAGATCCTCTCCACCCTCAGAACAGGTACTACTGTATTAGTATTCTCATTTTACAGACAAGAAATCTGAGCTGTAGATTAATACCTGGTCCCGGGTCACAACATTAAGCTGCTTAACCATAGTGCTGCTATATTCCCAGTGCTTAGAAAAATGCTTTTTAGATAATAAGCATTTGCTTTATAGTTAATAAATATATGCATGTACGCATAAAGTAACAAATGAACAAATTAATGAATTAATAAACAAGTTCAGGTGGCTTCCTTCCAAAGCTCACACCACTAACTATTAGCCTCTCTACCTACCTATCATGTTTCTCCTCTAGTTCTCTTATTCCAAATGCTGTTCTTTTATATGAAATAACAGAAGACTTAGGAAAAAAACTTCAAAGTATTTGGAAAAATATGCTATTTCACGTGAAGAAGAATTAAGTTTCCCCTAGAGGCTCATTCTTTTCCGAGGGAACAATCTGTTCTAGTCTAAGTTTAGTCTTAATTAAGAAATGAATTAACAAATGAGGAAACACTGATCCAGTACCGTTTTTTAGAAAGCCATCATTTCAAATCTATGAAAGCTCTTTATAATACAAATAAATGATTTCAAGGATTGGTCTATATAAGGAGAAAAGTAAACAAAATTTTAAGATCTGTTTCTCTTTTTCTTCCCCAAAGTACCTATTTCACTTTTATTAACATTTGGCAATTTTTCATACTAAAAAGAAAAACAAACTCTAAAATCAGACATTACTTTAAACCAGACTAAGAAGCCATCTCTGGCTGACCCCAGAGACTACTGGGAGCAAACTGTATAAACAGCCACAAATTCCTCCAGCGCCTATGGCCTTGGAGTCCACTCCTCCCCCCTTTCAATCTGGCAGAATTACTGGTTTAGGCCAACAAGGAAGCTTGTTTCAAAGCACCTGAGCACTGGGCATGCTCTGCTCTCTTGCTGCTGGGAACCCTGCGACCACCATCATGAATGAAGCCCGCTGGAGGATGAGACACCTGACCCGCGGACCCCACTGCCAGAAGTAGGGGTGGCAAGCAAGGCCACCCCAGGTCACCCAGCTGTTAGCCTACTGACCAGCTGACTACACGGGGGGGTGGCAGAAGTTAGCCAAGCCGGGTCAGACCACAAGGATTTCCCAGCTGACCAACAGAATCATGAGATAAAGAAATCATTATTTTACGTCACTAACTCATGGGATAGTTTGTCACACAACAAAAGCTAACTGGTAACAGCTAATAAAATAAGTTAAAAAAAGAAAAAGAGACTGCCCATAATTTTAGTCATGCTTTCTACAGTTATACATTTATTTTTAATAACTAATTCTCTAGAATAGTGGTGGGCAAACTCATTAGTTAACAGACACAAATATCAACAGTACAACGACTGGAATTGCTTTTGACAGCCAAATGTTTTAAACGTAAACTCTATAGGTAGGTACACTCCTTGTCGAGGTAGCGCCCGCACGTGATATTTTGTGGAAGAGCCACACTCAATGGGCCAAAGGGCGGCATGTGGCTCGCGAGCCACAGTTTGCTGACCTCTGCTCTAAAATAAAAGATGATGCTACATGCGGACATTATCAGGAAGGGGAAGGTTTTGATCTTGACAAAGGAATAGTGAAAAATTAAAACAAAAACAAAACAGCTCATCAAAGAATGTCCTCAGTGCTCACATATTAAAAGAATGGCCTCACTGACTCAGAACTGTAACTGAATGAATGCAGAATGATGGCCATCTTTATATTTATAAAGCCCCCTCAGGAAAAATAAAGCCCAAAATTAATAATGCTGGTTTAGATTTTTTTGAGTTACAGTAAAGAACAAGTATAAACAGACTGATTAGGCTGGGGGCTGAGTAATCTTATAAGAGGTGAGACTATAAACTACCCAGTTAACTAGTTAGTAATATAAATCACAGGGACTAGGGCCACGTAACGTGTGGTACAATGTAGCGTGCTGGCAGCGAAGGTTGCCCTGTCTGGGCGTAAATCCTAGCGCCACCTTTAACAGTAAACAGCAGGCTACTCAACTAGGTTTCCCAAGGCCCCTTATCTCCATCTGAAAAGAGCACAATGATAGCACCTGCTCTCATAGGGTTAACGTGAGGATTAAGTCCATGTATAATCCACACAGTGCAGTTCCCGGCATGTAGGTGGATGGAGTGACAGACTATAAGCACTCAACAGCCATCATCATCATCATCATCATTTCTTAGGTACTTACTGGAAAGGTATATGATTTTCCATTAGGAAAAACCACCTCAGCTGCTTCAACTCTGAAAAAAAAAAAAAAAAAAACTTAAGAAAAGAAGGGATCCATAACAGCCAGAAACATGTATGACTAACAAATCTCTCACTTGGTCTACGACTGTAGCCCCCACATATAAAACTATTCACGTTCCAGCACTGCTGTTTGGATTAACCCTCCTACACACAACCTTTCTCTACCAGGCCCTCCCCTCTGGCTCCCACGTGTCTTCAGGCAGCGCCCACGTGACAAGTGTACTTCCCGGGACTTCAGAGCACATGTCCCCTGTGGACTCCGTGCCAATACTGACACTCACAGTCTGGGCTTCAGCACGGGGTAGGGGGGGGGTGTTACACAACAAAGCTCACGGACACAGCCACTAAAATCAATTTTTTTAAAAAAAGCAACTGATACTGTTCATACAATTTTAGTCCTACTTTCTACAAATATACATTTTTAATTATAATTAATGTTCTAGCCTGACCAGGTGGTGGCGCAGTGGATAGAGCATCGGACTGGGATGCGGAGGACCCAGGTTCGAGACCCCGAGCTCACCAGCTTGAGCACGGACCCATCTGGCTTGAGCAAAAGCGCCAGCTTGGACCCAAGGTCGCTGGCCCCAGCAAGGGGTTGCTCGGTCTGCTGAAGGCCGGTGGTTAGGGCACATGTGAGAAAGCAATCAGTGAACAACTAAGGTGTTGCAACGAAAAACTGAAGATTGATGCTTCTCATCTCTCTCCATTCCTGTCTGTCTGTCCCAATCTATCCCTCTCTCTGACTCTCTCTCTGTCCCTGTAAAAAATAATAATAATAATAATAAAATAATAATAATTAATGTTCTAGAATAAACAATGCTGGTATACAATAAGGGCCATATAGGTTTGTTAAAACAAATTTTTAATTTAAAAATAGCTTTGCAAAAAAATTATAGTAATCTCATTGGTATATATGGAATAGAGAACTGGCTCTTCTATGTTTCTGCTGTTCCTTCTGCTGTTCCTTCACATTTACATTCTCAAATTCAATGATCCTTAAACACAGCTTAAATTTCACTGCCTCCATGAGGCCTGCCCAGATTGCCTCTGCTAGGAGTGATTTGCCCTGGCCCTTACAAACAGTGAGAGCATTGCTGAAACTTTTGAAAGTACTTATCACTTTTTATTTGACACATTAGTCTTAGCTCCCACAGAGAAGGTATCTTCTAGTTACAAGACATTTTTCATCTTTATGCTTAGCACAAGGCTTTCACGCTTTGCCTTCAGAACAGGCCATCAACAAAGGTGCCAAATGAACTTACGTAAATTTATTCTCACAATATTCACTGAACATCGTGACAATAATATCAAGAACTATTTTTGCCTGCAAAGGAAAAAGACAAATATTATGGTACTCTATAAATATCTGTATTCTCTCTTATTTCAGATGGAAATAAACTAGTATTTAATATAATTTAGTTCCCAAATATCTGAAAACGAACCAGTACACACATGTTGTAAAAGGGAAGCGGAATAAACACGAATGAGCTACATTAGGCCTGTCTCTGCTTCAGTGTTCAGCACTCACAGGGTTTTCTGAAATACAGTCCATGACTAAGGCCCATCATTTCCTCCCCCGCTCCGCCCAGGTCCCGGATCACCACGTTTCCAGAGAGACCAACAGCTAACTACTACAGGGGAAAACCCTACCAACACCGGCCGTCTCTGCGGCCCGATGCCTGGCCACTGCCTCAGCCGCTTACTCTCAGTCTGACGCTGGGCAAATCACTTACTCCCTGGACCTTAGCTTCCTCACTTGTTGAGTGGAGATAACATAAGTCCCTAGCCCACTTGGTCACGATAAGGATGACACACAGGGTGTGGCAAAAGTAGGTTCACAGTTGTTCCTCTGGAAAATAATACAATTATTAAATAATACAATAATAAACTCTGCATTTGCATACTCACAACTATACACGTACTTTTGCCCCACGCTGTGTATTACAGACAGCAATGCCTGTGATATAGCGAAGGCCATAGAGATTTGTTAAAATATTTTAATTAAAAAGATGCTTAGAAATAATACAGTAAAGCTACTGGGATATACGCTCTGCTTTTCTATATGCCTCACTCTTACACACAAGCTTCACGAAACACATCAGCGCCTGCTCACGTACAGAGGCAGACTCAATGGCGGGCACACCGGGCATGCGCCCTACGCCCCAACTTCTGAAGGGCCCTGCAAAACCCCAACTTGATACTTCTTTCTAATGATACTAAGTCTGGTTTCATATGTGCAATTTTAACATTAATAGTACATAATATTTTTTATTTATTTAAAAATATGGTTAACATGTATTGTTATTTCCCCTGTCTCTCTCTTTTTTTAAGGGGCTCAATATTTTCTTCTGTGCCCAGGGCCTCAACAGACCTAAATCCACCTCTGCTCATGTACGAATTAAAAAAAAAATTAGTATGAATATTACTACCACAATACAGTGTGTCCGTAAAGTCATGGTGCACTTTTGACCGGTCACACAGTCAAATGTGCACCATGACTTTACTGGACACACTGTATTTCTCCAGGTTAACATGGTACATAAAAGTTATAAATGAAATACCTTCCAATGGTCTCCGATTCTGTAAATGTATGTGAATGCTATTTACCTACCTGTACACCAGCCTTCCCCTGCCCTGAAGCTGCTCAACTGCCACCTCCCCCTGCCTTTCTTAACGTGAATAAAGAAATAGGCCGTGGGAAAAAGCTTTCATAGCAATCCAACCCAATATAGTCACGGCTGAAAATGAGCGCATAGCTAGCATTCTACATATGCTAGACATCACTGTATGTGTACACCCTTATTCAATTCACAAGTAGATCTTCTTTATCGCAACTTCTTTACAGCCAGTGCATTATTTTTGTCCTTTCTTTATTATTTTTGATTTTTTAGTTTTAGCTAGTTTGTTTTTAAAGAATTTTTACCAAGTGCTCGTTTCAGCAGCACATATACTAAAGAATTTTTACCAAATACACAAAGGTGCCAAATTACTCAGCATTTCCATTAAGCCAGTTAAGGCAAACAATTTATACAAATCACATTACAGTACTTAATTATCTGTGTTACGGGTAGGTATGTGGTTAGCTCTCATGACTACAAGTTCCTGGAAGTCGAGGAGCATGTAACTCAGTATTCAGTTCTTGGCATGGCCAGGACAGCACGTGCCCACTAAGCATTTGCCGACTGAATGAAAGCTGCATAACTGAAGTATAGAATATTTGCATCTCTCTAATTTTCTAAAATATGTCCCCACCTTCAAAATAAATGTATTTAAAATTTAATCAAACAGTCTTGGCCCAGAAGTAAAATCTATCCTATCTGACAGTACAAAAATAGAAACAAGTTTTATTTACCTTAGTAAAGTCAGTTCCTGTGCATTCAATAAATACATTTCTAGTATTTAATGTTATTTTGGAATGATCTCCTACAATGAACACAAAGCAAAAACAACAATCACTTTCAGAAATATAAGTGCACTGAAATGCCCTACAAAACAGAAACTACATTTTGATTCTGAACACAATACAAACCAGGACCGCAAAGCAAGGGGACAGACAGCTTTATGTTAAGGCGCTGCAGAATAAAGACAAAACAATGACAAGCCTCAATAAGTGCACGCAGTGTGTCAGATGCTATGCCAAGCACCTGACAGAGGCCATCGCATGTCATCTTCACCACGACCCTTTAACACAGCTGCAGAAAGATAACTAGGCTTCAGAGATTAAGCTCACTGACAACGGTCACAAGGTATTAAGCGGAAAGGCTAAGATTTGGGTCTGGATCTGGCTAACTCTGAAGCCCAGATTCTTTTTAAAGAGGACTTTTAAAAAAAATTTATTTTAGTGAGAGAGGGAGGGAGAGAGGGAGGGAGGGAGAGAGAGAGAGGAACATCGATCTGTTCCTGTATATGCCCTGACTGGGGATTGAACCGGCAATCTCTGTGCTTCCGGACGATGCTCTAACCAACAAAGCTATCCAGCCAGGGCCCAGGTTCTTAACTACTAGAGTCCAAGACCTCGAGAAGGCAAAGACTCTCCTACCAATTGTGAATCACTGAAACCCCCGTCCTATCTCCAGAAAAGCAAACACCTACGGCTTCTCACATTTTGTAATTGTATTCAACTTGTCACATCAAAAAAGCCTCCAGAAAAGAGCTAAGAGGGTAAAATTTAGTTTAAAAGTTTTAGTTTAACTATATAACAGACAAAGCAGAATTTGACTTGGAGTTTAACCAAGTGAATTACCTGTTAAAACCACAACATTAATACCCTTTGGAGGAATATAACAGAATCGAGAAACTGGCATTAGAAAATATCTATAAACATAAATATTTACACATTTATAAACTGTATAATAATTCCAAGTAAAATGTTTTTGAATAAATGCATGGAAGAAACTATTACTAAAAAAATCTATAAAAGACCTGAGACTTTCAGATTAAGAGTTGATTTGATTTGAGCCAGGGAACTCTACTGAAAATTCTACAGAAATGTTGAAGAATTAAGATGAGACAGCAAAAATCTATGATGCTTAGGAAATAGCTCACCATTGATGATCGGAGGCATTGAAAGGATGACACCATTGCTATCGTAGATAACTGGGTACAGGGGTTTATTTTCAATGATAGGTAAGTAATGTTTAAGATGGTTGTCAGTCTGAAAAAAAAAATAAGTCAATAAAATCAGTTTTTTATCTCCAACAATGTAATTAGTTTACATATCTACCCAGCATAAAAAGGTGAAAAGTCAGAAAAACAAAACCGCCCCAAATTACAGAAAGTGTTAAGTTTATAAGATTTTCCAATACAAAATAATATCTCAACATCTGTATACAGCTTCATCTCCCACTGGGATGAGAATACAACTGAGCTGTTTTCAACAGTGAAAACAGATTGGCATTGGTAAAAATAAATTTTAAAAAATCACTGGGAAATTCAGGCCAAGGTTAACAGCTATTTTTTTCCAATAATACCCACCACTTCTCTTTGTTATACACAATTTAAACTGACTACTGATTTCACTGTCTGTGCTAAATGATAACAAAGAGATGTAGCCACTTTTTTTTCCTTCTTTTCCAACTGAGAGGAGGGTAGAGAGGCAGACTTTTCTGCCTGCGCTCCAGCCAGGATCCACCAGGCAACTCCATCTGGGGCTGATGCTCTGCCCATCTGGGGCCATGCTTGCAACCAAGCTATTTTTAGCACTTGAGACAGAAGCTCCAGGGAGCCATCCTCAGCGCCCAGGGCTGATGCACTCAAACCAATCGAGCCATGGCTATGGGAGGGGAAGAAATACAGAGAAAGACCAAGAGAGAGAGAGGTCGGACAGAGGTGGAGAAGCAGATGGTCGCTTCTCCTGTGTGCCCTGACTGGGAATCGAGCCCGGGACATCCACATGCTGGGCCGCCACTGTACCATTGAGACAAACAGCCAGGGCCTGTAACCATGTTGTCATAGTGCTCCCCACAAAATAAACTAGGTAAATATTATTAATGAGTTTTGATTATACCCAAATATGAACATTACAACATGTTCCGGTTTGCCTCAGTGGTTCTCAATCCTAGCTGTACATTAAAATCATCCAAGAGGATAAGAATGTAATAATAAAGCAAAACTATACCCACTACCCCTTTAGATCAAATAATCAGTATCTCTGTGTTGATACTTAAACACTGCTATTTTTCTTAAGCACTCCTTACATTTTTCTAATTTTAAGACTTGATTTTGAAAGAATTTCAAGATTTATGCAGAGCCAGTGCATAATATAAAGGAACACTTGCCTTGTATATGTTCATCAGTTCACAGGCTGTATACTCCTTTGTCTTATTTAGAGGTTTGAATTTGATATCTGAAGGTCGCTTTGCTGTATAAGTTAAGGGGCCTGACAAAGTGTCCAAATCATGGGTACCAATAGCCACCAACGCTCTTTTCCTAAATGTTGAAAGAGGAGAGAGAAGAGACAGAAAGAGATTTGATTATTCCAAAGCAGAAATCCTAAAGATAACGAAGATTATTTGCTTTTAGAAATTATTTTTAGACACCGCTCTAAAATTGCCTGTTGCCAATGTGGCAACCTTGGGAGTTAAGAAACAGATTCTCTCCACTCTTAAAAGGAGGAAGGGTAAGGGAACTAACAACACACTGGTCCAGCAGATGAAGTAACTTCCGTACTACCATGCTTTCCCAAGTCCTATACTGTTGGACATTTTCTAAGTCAGTTCCCTCTGTCTTCTTTTTACCTTATTCCTCTTAGTGTCCTCAAGTAAACATAAATTTTTAAATTAAATTAAAATAAACTATTTGCTGTATTTTTTTCTTTTCTGTATTTTCCTAAATTTTCTGTCACATAGTTATATTACATTAATAACAGAGAAAATTTTATTTTAAGAACTGTGAATTTACATTTAAAGTTTAATATATAAGAAAAATTTAAAAGCTACTAATTTTCTTTGTTATACAGTTTATCTGCAAAGGATTTAAGGTAATTTTAGGGACTTTTCATAAGTTACAAACAAGGAGAGAAAGAAATAGAAGTAGGGACATCCAACAGAGCCAGGAATGACGTTAATGCAACATTAGAATCTAAAGGCCCAGTCTTACTAAGGAGGGCCACAAATTTGACTCTAAGCTTTCTATCAGACAGTTCAAAGAAAGAAACTAGGTCAGAATTCATGGTGTTCTCAAGATTTCTTAAAAATGGTTTTGGATGTATGTGCATACATTTGCATATTTATGCATAAGCACATATACGCACCAAACAGCGTAAACTAAACGTATATATTCTTTACAAAGTGTAAATTTCCTCAGCTCTCTAAAGAGGCTAATTAGGATTTACTGACAGATATGGTCTCTGGCACACAAGAGTACTAGGATGTGATTTATTCCTCCCATTGAAAAAGCTCATGATTTCCAAATATACCAAATAACAGTTTAGAGTTGAATTAAGTGAGGAAATGCCTTCTGATGTAGATAAAAATATAGTCTTCAAATAATGCAAATCCAGAACAGATAATCTGGTCAAACATTTACTAGCCATACCTATGCTTGTAAGAAACTTTTTACCTTGTTCTTTATTTTAAAATTGTATTTAAATTTTTGTTTTGCTTAATAATGATATTTAGCAAGCAATAAGTACTATTAAAAGAACTGGGAAAGTTTTTATCTGGAATTTGAAAAAAAGTTTCTTTTGCCATATGAGCAAAAATTTTTCAGGAAAAGGAGACCCCGTGAGCTTAACTACAGGTGTTAATTTTACTTTTGAATATTTTTCACCCCAGAAGAAATGTCCAGGGTCTCCTCTCAACCCTCTCCCTAACCCACCATTTACACACAAACCTCTTCTGGTCTCCGTGGCTTACCTTCTACTTTCTATTTTATTCAAGATATATGTAACTATTAATCATACCTTTTGATCAGAATAAATTATGTAAATATATTTCAGAACCAACACAAAATGTATTAGCTAAAGCCTGTTGTTTGCTATCATCAGTAAATACAAAATTTTCATTAGATTTTTAAAACCCTGAAATTACTTCAGGGACCCCCAGTGATGCGAATTACTTAGATTTGCAGATCATTAGGCTGAGTAGTATAAGAAATGATATATAGTAAAGTCAAAGATGCAACAAGAAAATTTGCTCATTTAAAAGTCTCAAGTTTTACTCGTCAATCTATAATTATACTCACTCAAAAAGTGAATTAAGCCAAAAATTTTCCATTTATAAAATGATAGGTCATACTTCAAATTACCATGGTCTCATATTTAGTAGTATAATCCACTACTAATGATTTGAAACAAAAAACAAAAAAAAACCCCACAAAAGCCAAGGAAATGTCTAGGACTAGATATTTCTTCTCATATATATAATAAAATATATCTTATTTTGCCATTTACACACTATTTCTAAGCAGTCATAATTAGCTATCTGGTAAAGCAAATTAAGCTCTTGCCGCTCTCACATTTATTACTTTAGAAATGCTTTGAAGAAATCTGCATACGAGAAAAAAGGCAGAAGGGGGAAAGGAAAGGGAAGGAAGGGAGAGAGGCAAAGTGGACAGAGAAAAGGCCAGGAGGAGAAGGCAAGGCAAGGAGAAAGGAAGATGCAACCACAAACCTGCAAATGTTCTGATGTAACTTGTCCTGAAGATCAATGAAGCTGTCATAGCGATCCTTAGTAAACTTCACATTTCGGAGAACGGCGGCTACAGCATACGGGCTTATTTTAGCTGTCTGAAATTCACCATCCCGTTAGTGATGGGAAATACTAAGGCTTTTCTTGTAGTAGAAAGTTAGACGCACTCTTGACATTGTCACACATTTCCATTCAAACAAGTGTATATTCATTCATTCCACCAACAAGTAATAAAATACAACGGTGACAAGAGGCAAAGTCACCATCCTCATGAAATTTCCAGTCAGTAAGAATTCTGAAACATTACTAAATAATTAAGAAAAAATTAACCTTCAAGTAGTTTGCTTATAGTTGATATCTTTTACCAAAATAACCTCCCCAAGTTTTAATTTTATTACTATACTATAATTTAAACAATTATATCTCAAATGTATTTTAAATAAACATTTGGATGCATTTTCCAAAATTATTCATAGAAAACAGATGCTCTGTTTGTTCCCTTTCATTTCTTGATAGAAACAAATGTACAATTCTGAAAAGTGAGAGGTTAAATATACATCCATTTTAGCAAATGATCCAAAAATTATGTTTGGTGGAAGATTCAGCTTTGTTCTTTTTCCCTCCCCACCTCAGATATACAATCAAAAGAGACCGTTTTCAAAGGAAAATAAGATTGTATCCTTATTACCTCCTCTGTGATGATCAGTTTCTGAACTTCTCCTTTAGGCGTGACCCGTCTATACACTGGAGGCTTTATCCTAACATAATATGTAAACAGAATTGCTCATTGTTAACCAAAACATTGGATAAATTGACTATACTCTCTGCTGTATATACAAAGTAAACAAAATGAACTGAATTAGGACTACAGGCTGAAATTATAGCTAATCAAATTTGAACTGAATATTAAAAAAAACTTTCTAACATTTAAAGTTGTCCATAAAATCATTAACCACTTCGGTGTTAAAATATGCTCCCAAAATGAAAGGCTATGACTCAATATTCAAAGTTTCAAATGGCTATAGTCTATGTGAATCTCACCCGCCAATCATTCCTCTAAGCCAGTGGTTCTTAATATTTTTTGAGGTACCGAACCCACCAGTTTCATATGCGCATTCACCGAACCCTTCTTTAGTGATAAATAAAGTATTTTTTTTCCAAATTCAAGACATAGATATATGTTTTTTTACTAGTGCACAAAATGAGCCGTGCATGAACATCACCTTGCTCAAAGAACAAAACCAACAAAGTGCATGAACTCACAACAAATTATGGTATTACTTTATTCTGGCCTCCGCGGCAGAGGCTTCTCCGAACCCCTGAGACCGACTCATTGAACCCCTTGGGTTCGATAGAACCCAGGTTAAGAACCACTGCTCTAAGCAGACCTAGAGCTGTGTAGCTGTCCAACAAGGTTTCTCCCAGAAACTTAAACAGAGCTGCTGACAATGAATAACAGGCAAAGAAGGCGAAGTATTTAATAAATATATTCCCTTACCTTTCTTTAAAGACTTGAAGTCCTCGAACCAATCCCTCCAGACACAAGAGATCATATCTATTGGCCGGGACGTCAATTTTGTAAAGAACAACATCAGATGCCCCCTCTGCCTTTTCATTACCTTGTTCCTTACTGATAATTTCCTTCTCAGAAGTCTAAAACGGCCCAAGAAAAGAAAAGAACAGAAAACTAAATAAATGAAATGACTTTTACTGAGTTCACACATCTAGCATCCTCGTTCATTCCAGAACACCACAAATCCATCTAAAAGCAGGGGTCGGCAAACTAAGGCCCATGGCCAAATCATGCCTGCTGCCTGTTTCTGCAAATAAGGTTTTACTGGAACATCACCAAGCCCATTCTTTGACATATCATCTATTGAATATTTACAAACTGCAACATCCCAGTTGTGACAGAGACTCTACAGCTTACAAAGCTTTCTATCTGGCCCGTTAAGTAAGTTGGCCCATCCCTGATCTCAAAGAAAATGACACAGGGAAACAGCAACAAAAACAAGTGTCACCCAGACAAAGTAAAAATAATTCACCAAATAAAAGAAATACTACTTCTTATAAGGTAATGACTCTAAAAGCTAAATCATGAAGGCATCCAAGCCTAAACACAGGAGAATGAGAGTATTCACATAAACAAAGACATCTGAAGAGCTCAGCGGCTGCCGTGCCAATCAGAAGGGATGGAGGTACAACGGAAAGCAACCTTGTGACAGGAAAGGCACAGAGCAGCAAGAAGGAAGGCAATGGAGAGGGAGAAAAAATGTCACTAGAATAATAATTTTTAATGCCATGGCAAAGAGCTTAGACTATCTCAATCAGATTACAGCAAAGAATAATATGATTTTTCTTAAAGATAAATATTGCCAAGAAGTTAAATTCTGTTCCAGGGAACTATATGTGTAATTTTTATTTAATCAAAATGCTTAAGTTATATTCCAAAATTGTGAATGTTACCCACTTATTATCTGGAAACCCCACTTCAGAAGAACTCCATTTCCACCATGGATAACATACTAAAATATCAAAGTATGGAATGACTTTCACAGGATGCCCTCCCACTGCCCCCACAAGAGCAGTTCGAATTACTGCCTGAATAAAGAATTGCAGTCTACCCGTGCGCAGTATGGAGAAACATTCACTTTTGGTCAATAAGCAGCATGTGCCCAAGTCACACCCAAGGAACCACAGGTCCACCAAATGCTGGGACTGCTCGAGGGGTCGCCGGACTCCATGAGACACCTACACTGGGCATCTCAAACTTAGGAGGCATGTTTTTAAAGTTATACAGTGGTACCTTGAGATACGAACAGATTTTTTAAGATACGAGCTGTGACTCAGTCTGTATTTTTGTTGAAGATCTGAGTGAAATTCCGAGATACGAGTCGTGATTCGGGAAGCTGCCATTAGTTGGTACACGGGTCCAATATCGGCAGTTTGATATACGAGTTGACTGACTTACAAGCTCAGTTGCAGAACGAATTAAATTTGTATCTCAAGGTACCACTGTAGAAGATTAAAATCACAAAAAATAAATTTTTATAAAACAAATGTTATAGAAGATGAAAAAACAAAAGAAATAAAAAGAGGTAGAGGGGAGGAAGCAGGGAAGAGACAGGAGGTAAGAGAAGAGCCTGGGGCAGGGGTGAGAAAGTGACAGAGGACACAGGAGGAGGAGGAGCTAGAACTTAAACAGAGCTCAGTCAAAGGGCCAATAAAGCTGCAAAGCTGCTATCTATTTAGTGAAGGAAGCTGAGACACCGCATGGGGGTGCTGGACTTCAGGAGGGACCACGCACAGAAGGGGAGACCATGCGGAACCCAGAGAAGTGAAGGCATCGGAATAGAAAGGCTGGAACCTCTGGAAAACGGGCCTCAACACAGAATATTAGAAAAATAAATACCCAATACATACGATTTCGTCAAGTTCCAGACCAAATTCAAAACATAGTTCATCAAATTCTTCGTCAGCTAGGAAAAAATGAAACGGGCATTGCTGTAATCTGTGTAAATGAACAGGATACACACCGCACTTCCTTATTAACTGCCTTACACCAAGCGTGCTGTCAGCTGTCATATAGCACCATTTAAAAACAAAAAGAAGTTTGAACAAAAACTTAAAAATAAGGAAAACACACACAAAATATTAAAGGGCTGAGTCATCTAACATCAACTACAGAACTAGGTTATCTGAACTGGGAAGTTCACATTTACTTAGGAGAAAAACAATCTATTAAATAAGGATCCAAGCCTGACCAGGTGGTGGCACACTGGACAGTGTCAGACTGGGATGCGGGGGACCCAGATTCGATACCCCGAGGTCGCTGGCTTGAGCATAGGCTCATCTGGTTTGAATAAGGCTCGCCAGCTTGAACCCAAGGTTGCTAGCTTGAGCAAGAGGTCACTCAGTCTGCTGTATCGCCCTGGTCAAGGCACATATGAAAAAGCAATCAATGAACAACTAAGGTGCCGCAATGAAGAATTGATGCTTTTCATCTCTCTCCCTTCCTGTCAGTCTGTCCTTATCTGTCCCTCTCTCTTTCTCTCTCTGTCTCTGTCACACACACACACACAAGGATCCAATATAGAGCAAACTCCAAATCACAGACCCTACACAATGGAATAATGTCACATAAATCCTATTATTCAAAATTCTCTGATGTGGCAACAATTGGCAACAATCGGCTTGGGAGCCAGACCAATTAGAGTTTGAATTCTGACTATCCCACTTACTAGTGCTGATAACTTGGTATCTAATTCCTGTGCCTCCTCCATAAAAGTAGCACTTTACAGCCATTTAATTGTAGCATGCAACTATTGAAAAAATTTAAATAAGTTCATGCAGACAATGAGCCTGTCACAGTGCCCTAAAATGTTGGCAGTAATTAATCATTCTCTTCCTTATTTTTAAGTTATATTCTACTTTGCTTTGCTACCTAATACAGCATTCTCAGGGTTTCCTCATTATCCAAAACTGAACACAAAGCACCATTACTAGTATATTCTACTGAAAAGCTGGTCTTTAGATTCCAGATCCCAATATTAAATTAACTAATCTTTATTGAGCACCTACCATATTTCAGGCACTGCACTAAGTGCCAGGGATATAAAGATAAACAAAACACAATTCCTGCATGAATTAACTAGTTCCTACTTAGTAAACAAACCATATATGTAAATAGTCAAGTGCAAGGTGCAGAGGTGACAGGAAATAATCAGTTGCACTTAGGGTCAGGTAAGGCTTCAGAAAAGGGATGGGTTCATTAGGCAGAGACTGAAGGGAGATAGCATGAAAAATTTGGAAAGTTCAGTATGGATGAAGCATAAGGTTCATGTCAGGAAGAGACAGAATGGAACAGGGAGACAGAAGTGACATCATGACAGACCCAGGGATCAGCCCTCCATCCTGCCTGCCGGCAATGGGGAGACACATAGAAGGGTTTTCAGCTGGGCAAAAGCTTCATCAGATCTGCATTTTAAAGAATGATGGGAGGGTGGAGAACATATTGGTGCAGGGATTCTACCTCAACAGTACCAGCGAGACAGCGAGGGCTTGGTTAAAGCAGCAGTGAGTATGAGGAGGAAGAAAGAGTGTGAGAAAAGTTCGCGGCAGAAGCTGTAAAGCTCAGTGACTGAATGGGAGGTGGGAACAGTGAGTGAGCAAGTCTGGATAACTCCCACGCCTCTGGTGGGGACCATGAATGAGGGCAGGGAGCCCCGCCTCCTGATACTCAGACCCTGTGTGCACTGAGGTCTGAAGCAACCACATAAGTGAGCACAGGAGCCCATTCTCCAGCCCAGCCAGGCCCGAGATGATGGCTGTCCCAGCTGGCAGATTAAACTGCCATGTGGTGAAGGACCCCCCAGAGCCAGAGCCACCCGGCTAAGCCACTCCTTGAGTCCTATCTCTCAAAAACTGTGAGACAGTCAAGTCCTGGTTTGCACTTCTAAATACTGGGGTGGCCTGTAATGGAGCAAGAGAGAATACAGATTTTAGTCCCTGGAAGTAGACTGCTGCTAACAAAGACTGGGATCAGGAGCTGGGCTTGGAGGAAAATGTAAATTGAAAAGCTAAGGTGCCTCGAAAAAGCTGTCAAGAGAAGCCTCATAGACTTTGCTAAGGATGCAGGAAGGACATGGAAGATAGTGAGGTCCTGTAACTGCAACTGGTAGAAGGGGATCCCTTCCATTAGAGGCAGAAGGGTTAGCAGTGCTCGGGTTAGCAGCGCTCGGGTTAGCAGCGCTCGGGTTAGCAGTGATCGGGTTAGCAGTGATCGGGTTAGCAGCGCGGGTTAGCAGTGCTCGGGTTGCTCGGGTTAGCAGTGCTCGGGTTAGCAGCGCTCGGGTTAGCAGCGCTCGGGTTAGCAGTGATCGGGTTAGCAGTGATCGGGTTAGCAGCGCTCGGGTTGCTCGGGTTAGCAGCGCTCGGGTTAGCAGCGATCGGGTTAGCAGTGCTCGGGTTAGCAGCGCTCGGGTTAGCAGCGCTCCGGTTAGCAGTGCTCGGGTTAGCAGCGCTCGGGTTAGCAGCGCTCGGGTTAGCAGTGCTCGGGTTAGCAGTGATCGGGTTAGCAGCGCTCGGGTTAGCAGTGATCGGGTTAGCAGTGCTCGGGTTAGCAGCGCTCGGGTTAGCAGCGCTCGGGTTAGCAGCGCTCCGGTTAGCAGTGCTCAGGTTAGCAGCGCTCTCGCCCACGGTTAATGTGGACTACAGGGGAGGTACCTGCCCAACTGGGTCACTGTAGGGAACACAGCTGTCAGGCTTGCTCGCCCGTTCTCCAGCTGCAAGCACTTTGCATGATTAGTGAGCACATGGCAGAGGGTCGTGTGTGTAGCTTGTATAAGGCTATGAGTACTTGCCCCCAGGGGCAGTTTTCCTGATCGCACCCACCGCCACAAGAAGCAGTTTTCCCGTGCCTGTTGGCTTGCTCACCCTTGCCAGGATCCAATAAACGGGAATGGCCCAATGCCTTTAGGCTCCACGGTTCTGCTGTGGTCTGCCTGAATCCAGCGTGAACCTGCGGGGCCTCGACCACTGGCATGACCCCAGCGTTCAGACTGGTATGGAGCCGCCAGCACCCTTGAAGGATGGGACAGGGGAGTGGCCGTTCTCGAACACACGGAGCATGTGGTCCCCTGCGGCTACCCTGTTGGGGGTCACAGGGTGGGTGTTTTTTCCAGCCGGCCAGCAGAAACCGAAGGCTCTCTGAGAGGCTGCCGAGTCCCAGCTCCAGGGCAAGCTGGAGGAGCTGGAGGAGGAGCTGCATTTGGGCCGGTGGAGCGGCTCTGAGTTGGCAGGAGCAGGCTTTTCCTACTCTTTGGAGGAGGGGGGAAGGTTTGAGCTGAAACTGCCCTTGGCAGTCTCAGAGCCCCAACGATGGTCACCTGGAAGGTGGAAAACCAGCAGCAAAAAGTGCCTTACAGCCCCCTCCACAAGTAGCTGGCACTCTACTGCCCAGCCCTACACCCAGAGAGTTGATGGAGTTAGGGGGAAAATTCAGGCGAAAGCCACCAAGTCTCTGGCAGCTTGGCTGCTGCGGTTGTGGGACACAGGGATGGATGCTATTGTGCTCTCCCGAGCAGAGATGGAGAAATTAGCCATTACCACACTTCTCCTTGAGGTCACTCATGTCTTCAGAACGGCCATGACAACCCAGGAGATCATAGCCTCTTAGAATGGGTGATGGCTGCCATTCGTACGGCCTGGCAGAATGCTGGGGGCTTCCCAGGGGCAGTAAGTCGATGGCAGTCGTACACTGAGTTGCAGCAGGTCCTCTGGGAACTGGGTATGAGGAATGCTGCTTTCAACCTGTGGCCCATGGGCCAGATGAGGAAGTGTTTATGGCAGGGATGAGGGACCTTATTCTCCTTTTTGGGTCACTGGTGGCTATCCAGGGCCCTTTGTAGGGCACCCTGCCAAGGCTGTTCCATGGACAGTGGCAGATCTGGGGGAGGGAGAAGCAGTACAGCACCTTAAGGGTGTGGGGCCTACTGCCTGCGCTGCCCCCGACAAGAGAACGGGCCTACAAAGGTTACCCGAACACAAATGTGTGTAAATTTGATTACGGTCAGGACAGATAAGGAGAAATTAGATGCAAGTCCTTTCATAGCTTTGACAGCAGCTTAGGCCAGAACAAGGTTCCAGCTGCTGAAACCAGTGGCCCCAGCAGCTGCCAAGAAAACAGCCCCCACGCCACATGGTGGTAAGATTACACATTGGAGGCCCAGAAAATAGTCCATGCCCATGCTGCATGGCTACAAGCTTACATGTTGGAGGCAGCTGAAGGAGAGAGGGATCCCCAAGATCTGTTGTTACAGTTTCAATAAGGGGAAGGCCACGGGACCCATCTAATGGGGACAGGAAGGCACAAGAGGCCCCAGTGGAACTGGCAATCCACTGGTCTTCTAATGTGCAGTAGGTGTTGGCCTTAGTAAATACAGGTGCTTTTGCAGCAGCTAAAAACTGCACAGGCCTTGAATACGTTTGATGTCCACGTGTCCTGAGAGGTTTGGATGTGGCTTGTAACAACAGAGCGCTTATGGCAACCTACTGTGGAAAGGTGCTGTGGAAAGTCAACCAGCCAGGGCCTAAAATCAATATTTTTTTTAAAAGAAAAGATTATTAACAAAAAGCAGCCATGACTTGATGGTTGCAAAAATTCTCAGCCTCTCTGGATGTAAAAAAATACTAAAATTAAGAAGTGAGCCTGACGAGGCGGTGGTGTGGATAGTGCGTTGGCCTGGGATGCTGAGGACCCAGGTTTAAAACCCCAAGGTTGCAGGCTTGAGTGTGGGGTCACAGACATGATGACCCCCTGGTTGCTAGGTTGAGCCCCAAGGTTGCTGGCTTGAAGCCCAAGGTCCCTACCTTGAGCAAAAGGTCACTGGCTCAGCTGCAGTCACTGGTCAAGGCACAGATGAGAAAGCAATGAATGAACAAATAAGGTGCCAAAATTACGAGTTGATGCTTCTCATCACTCTCCCTTCCTGTCTGTCCCTCCATCTCTCTCTCTCTCTCTCAAAAAAAAAGTGACTTCTGAGCAAAGAGCAAATCCAGAGCATTGCCAGGAAAATATGGTCCAAAGGTGAAATCAACAGAAACCTACTGTACAAAACAGCTTATTTACGAGATCTGTGGGTGGTGTGGCTTTTGACTAATGAAATAAAAGCCAGAATATTCACCAAAGACCCAAAAAGATTTTAAAAGAAACACATATGCAGAAACATTGTGAGCTTGCGCTGGAAGGAACAGAGCAAAGATGAAATGAAGCCTTGCACCCCCCATATTCTATCAGCAGACAGGAGACTGAGAAGACGAATCGGCTGTGAAGCACCAGCTTCCTTTCACCTAAATAAATAAGCATGACTCAGGACGGAACCCAGAGCCTCCAGGGTGAGCCACGGAAAATGATCCCAGACCTGAGACCTCATCAAGAGCATGCAACATCTGCCGGTTCAACTTCAGTCTGCCATGGGCCACCGACTCCTTCGTGTCTCCTTGCCCCCTTTGTAGAGGAATGTGCACAGCAGTTACCCCAAGCCAGACCCCCAGTGTGTTAGGTGTGGGTGAGGCAGATACCCTCCTCTTTGGTCTCTCAGGCCAAGAACTATCCTCTTTAAACAGCTGTACTTAAGGAACTACACCACAAACACCTCATCCACACCTAGACCTGATTTAGATGACAGAATTCTAGGTTTTGAGCTGCTGCTGTAATTACACTTCTGGGGACCTTGGGAGGGGGAGAGCCTATTTTGAATGTCAGAAACAAGTCACTGAGGGCCACAGGACAGTGGTAGTAAGCATCCAACAATACCTGTCATCTGATGTTCACAGATGTTCACATGAACCCTTGTGTTCACACCCTCCCACAATGAGCCAGAATTGGTCTCTGTGACCTACAGATATGGCAAGGGATAGTCTATCACTTCTGAATATTATTAGAAACTGTGGCTTCCCTCCTGAGCACTCTCTCAATCACCTGCTCTCTTATGCCTCTTACTCTGGGACAAACAAGCCGCCATATTGCAAGCAGTCCTATAGAGAAGTCAAGCCGGGAAATACTGAAGACTCTACCCAAAAATCAGCAGGGAGCTGAGGCCTGGCAAACACCACTTAAGTTAACTTCTTCAGCCCCCACTAGGCCTTGAGATGACTACAACCTGGCCTCTTTACTGAAACCTGCTGAGAGATCAGAGCCAGACCACCAGCAAAGACACTCCCCAATCCCGGACCCTCAGAAACCATGTAGTAAATTGACAAATGATTGCAATTTTAAGCTGCTAGATTTGGGTTATTTATTATGCAGTAACAGATAACTAAATGGTCACTGACCAAATTATAGAGAACCATTAAAATATAATACTGAATCCAAAAAGTAAAAATAAATAAATTTAAAGTGAGGCATGATTATATATAGTTCTGTATATAAAGAAAGTACAACAGTCTCGACATATGATGTTTTGAGTTTACGATGCTCTCTCCCATAAAAACTTAAAAAATTGAGATGGGAGTGTTTCGGCTTACGCCTTTAGTGTCGTACTTAGGAACTAGGTTGGTTGCTCCAGAACAGCTCGGGTAGTTTCCACTTCAGACTCCCTCCCAGACGGCCTTACCCTTGTGAGAAGTAGCTGGCGCAAAGGGTATTGTCCGGGTCCATGTTCCATTCTCAATGGCAGATCTTTCTCAAATTGAAAAACATCTTGGGTCCTTCTTATCTGACCCTGCTACTTATACAAAGGAATCTGAATACCTAACCCACTCCTATGATCTTATTCGCCATGATATCTATATAACATTAAGCTCCACTCCCTCCTATGAGAAGGGGCGGGTGTGAATTACAGTGCAGGTTCACGCTGATGACCTCCACACACAGGACAATCACCCCAGCCAGTGGGGGCAGCAGCCATTCTTCAAGAAGACCCCAAATGGGGCTATCAAATAGACTCCCTCTCCTGGGCACTGCCACCAAACCGCTATGATCACCTGTTTACTGGCAGCATTAGGGAAAGCTGCCAATAAGGCTGTTAGCTATGAGAAACTTAGATTAGCGAAATTTGATAAAATTCCTGCCTCTTCCTTTCTTGCCTAACGGAGGTTCTTTCAAAACATACCACCCTTGACCCCACGTCTACCAAGGGAAAGTTCTTTTTAAACATGCATTTTATTTACCAATCAGTCTCAAACATTAGATAAAAACTACAAATATTAGAGGAAGGCCCTCAAACCCCACCAAAGGATCTCTTAAATATAGCCTTCAGGGTCTTTAATAACAGAGATGAAGAGGCCAAAATACAAAAACAGAAAAGAGATCAGGCTAAATACCAAACGCTAGCCACAGCCACCCAAGGCTCCAATAAAAATACTCAGGGCCAGAGGGGGAAGGGGATAAACTGCCATCTGGCCTGCTTTAAATGCAGCAAGGAGGGACACTGAGCGAGTGCCTGCCTTAACCTCCAACCTCCCCCAGGCTCCTGTCCCAAATCTGGCAAAAAGGGCACTAGACTGTTGACTGGGACCAGACCTCTCAAGGTCGGGCCCCATCCCTTCCCTCTGGAAACAGGATCCACCAGACTTTGGCTTGCCCAGCCTCCTAGCACTGGCCACTGAAGACTGAAGGTGCCTGGGCCATGTGGCCTCCACACGAATAACTCCAGCAGAGCCCAGGGCAACTCTAAGACTAGCAGGCAAGCTTGATCTCTTGTCTCAACGATATGGTGGCAAATTACTCTGCCATATCCGCCTTTTCAGGACCCACTAGTCCCGTGATGGCGAACCTATGACACGTGTCAGCACTGACACACGTAACCATTTTCGATGACACGCGGCCACATACTAGAGAAGTATGGGGCTGCATGCCGAGAAGGACGTTTCATCCTTGGCTCCTGCACGGCCAGGTGCAGTAGCCGAGGATAAAACATTTGCTGTAGTGTAGACACTGTGCAGGAGGTCTGTAGGCCAAAACAACAGAACTCCCCACGGAGTGGCTAGTTCTGGGACTTCTGGCTAGGCCGTTTTTCCCGAAGTGACACACCACCTGAGTTATGCTCAGCTTTTTTGGCGAATTTTGACACACCAAGCTCAAAAGATTGCCCATCACTGCATTAGTCCCTACCAGGTCTCTATTACGGGAGTTGATGGTCTAGTCTCAAAACCCCTCACTACTCCCCCCTCTCAATTATGCTCTTCTAAACACCCCCTTTTATACACTCCTTCCTCATTATCCCCAGCTGTTCAAAACCCATTTTAGGACGAGATATTTTGTCAAAATTCAGAGCACCCTTCCACTAACACCCCACCTCTTCAATTCAGATCCCTCTCTCCTCCTTCTCACTATCCCTGAACTTAAAGAGATCCCACTGCATCCTCCCCAAGTTCATCCGCTAGTTTGGGACACATCCACCACTTCGGTAGCCTGCCACCATACCCCAATACAAATTCAAGCAAAAGACCGTACTTCATATCCCTTCAGCCACAATAGCCCCTTTCCCCTAGCCATAAGGGCCACAGCCCACCATCACTCCCCTTCTCTCACAGAACCTCCTAAAGCCTACCAATTCACCTATAACACCTCCATTTTACCAGTCAGAAACCCAGATGGTTCCTACTGCCTAATTCAGGTCCTAAAAATTATTAATCAAGCAGGTCTCCCCATCCATCCAGTTGTTACCCATCCCTACGCTATCTTAGTCCTTATTCCCCCTAATACCTCCCACTTTACAGTCCTCGATCGTAAGGATGCGTTCTTCACCCTTCCCCTACCCCCAGACTCTCAAAGCCTATTCGCTTTTACCTGGAACGACCCTGTCATTATAGTCTCATCAACTTACTTGTAAGGTCTTTCCCCCATCCCAGACTTTCTAGACAGCCCTCACTCCTTCCCCAAAATCCTAGCTTCTGACCTATCTGCTTTAAATCTAAACCCCAGCGTTCTTCTCCAGTATGCAGAACAAAGAGAGAATGCCGTCACCCCTCCGGTTCCAACTCCTCTCACCACTCACGAACGGGGTTCCTATGCTGCTCTTCTTATTGGACTCAACTAGTTACACTCGGGATGCAACCCTGGACTTTATTCCTATTGTCCCCTGGCACCAGACACGCAAGAAGGCGCTCCACGCGAGAACGGTGAACAAATGACACAGCCAGCCCGGCATGTGGCGGGTGATGCAAGGGCAGCCGTGGGGAGACCGGTTCCGAGAGGCTACATCAGTCCATCAGTCCAGGTCCGCCACTTCAGCCGTCAGCCCCCCGCCCCCCGTTCCCAGAACATGTCAAATAGCATGAACATTGCAACAATGGCCTTTTGGAAGGGAATCCCAGTTTCCAAGGAGAGGCACAAAACCCACGCTACCGGGCCGCACTCACTGTACGTTCGTCCCAGGGCTTGGAAGAGCAGATCGCGCTTCACGCTGACAGTCGGCATGGCGAGGGGAGCTCACTGCGCCTGCGCGGCGAGCGGGCCCGGAACTCAGAAAGCGAGGTATCTAGGACCCGGTCCCTCTCGTGCAGGCTGTCTTGAATAGTGCCAATCTTTTCCCCAAAACTTCTGCTTTTCTTTTTCATCTGAAGACAATTAAATTGCCACTATTAAGCTCAGTAAATCTATATGAGTTGGATGAATGACCTAAAGGCTGGTAAAAGAGACAGAATTGGCTAGAATAGGCTACGATTTGATGGGCAGTACACTAGACAGTGTTCAAAGGCCGTCACAACCCTAATGCATTGAGGAGGGAGGTCGCCAAACTAGGTGGGCGGGCTAAGAAGGACGAGTGCGTGACAGGGGGCGGGGCCTCGAGGCGGAGCACTCTCGCAAGGAGCCGGGGAGAATGTGAGTGGGCGGGATCTGAGGCGTCCAGAAAGCAGGATGTGCAGATCCGGGTAGGGGGAGCAGGAAGCAGACTTAGGCGTTTATTTCATGCTTACATAGTCTCCCTCATACATAATTCTAAGTATTACACCTGTGATTTGTTTCAACCTTACAACAGCCCTATTAAGGGAGGCGTCATAAGAGACCTCTTTTTAGGAGAGGAAACACTGATATTTACTCAGTGCTGTCTACTGGCCAATGCTCAGTCCTCTCACAGCATTCGCAGAATTCCTCACGGCAACCTGAGTGTAATAGGCTGAACAATCACACGCCCTCCCACAAAGATATTAGGCCGTAGTTCCTAGAACCTGTAAATGTTGCCCAGGTTAAGGATTTCAAAATGGTGAGAGTATCGCCGTTTTATTATTAGATTATTAGAATGGGCCCTAAATACAATCACATATATCCTTATAAGAAGGAGACAGAGGGAGATTTGACAGAGAAATGGGAGATAGACAAACAATGTGATCAGAAGGCAGAGCTTGGAGTCATACAGCCATAAGCCAAGTAATGCCAGCAGCCAGCACAGCCTGCAGAACCAGGGAAGATTCTCCTCTAGACCTCTGGAGCAGGCCAATAGTGTCTCTAGACTTTATAGTGTCTTTAACTTCTGATTTATAGAAGTACGAAAATAAATTTCTTTGATTTAAGCCACCAAGTTTGTGGTAATTTGTTACAGGAGTCATAGGGAATTTGTGGGCACGTCCATTATCCCCATTTCACAGATGATGAAACTGAGGCACATGTTATCTGAATCACACAAGGGTCAAAGCAGTACTGAGGCAGTTCCTCAGGAGGTGGGTGGGGAGACTTGCCCTTTTTTTCCCATACTGTACAATGAATTGGTGAAGGGGCAGTAGCTGGGTTGGATTTAGGCCTCCCTGACTGCCAATCAAGCAGTTTTTTTTTACTATATTAGCTTCCCTCCATGGCTGCAGGCAATCCATTCCCAGTGCCCGACATAACAGATTAGCAGAGTTCCCATTAATCGCAAACATCTGCAATGCTAAAACTCTCTGCCTCCAAATTTGTACTCAGTGCTCAGTTAATGAATAAAGAACCTTCGGAATTGTTGCATGCTGACCTGCTCTCCTCTGGGCACTGCACACTGTCCTGTGGCCGCTGAAACCAGTTTCCTTATCTATAGTGTAGGGATAATAACGCACACCTTAGAGGTTTCCTGTCAGGATTAGAAGTAACACTCATAAATGACTAATATAGTTCTTATGTCATAGCTCCTGGGAATTGGCCAATGTCATTATTATGATACATATTATCTGTTCTTCTAGTACGTTTCCTGCTGTTCTCTGACTACCCAGAAGCATTCTGTTCTCATCTCCATGCCCCAACTCATCCTTCCTGCTCTACATCCTTGAACCTGCACAGGTGCTCTGTACCTTCTCTAGGACTAGCTAAACTATTAGGAGATTCTAATGGAAAAGGAAAAACTAGGGCATGTGTGCTCATCACAAGTGGCATTAGCTGACTGATAGAGAAGATACTTGGAAAACGTTGAGACAGTATATGACAAAATATAGGTAGGTGCTTCTCTCGTTTAATTTTAGGGCCAGCCTAAGAGCAACAATGAAATGACAGCATTTCCTAGAAATGAAAGCTAGGCTGAGCAATAAACAAAAACTCTTCATGCATTAGAAATTAGAGAGTTGCAAATTAAAATTATAATGAAATATATGTTCATAGCCACCAGATTGGTAAAAATGTGAAAGCCTGACAAAATCAGATGTTGGCAAGAATGTAGGTGTACAAGTTGATGTAACCACTTTGGGAAATAGGGTCTTACCTAGAAAAGCAGAGCATGTGCACATCCTCCTACCCAGCAGTTACACTTCCAGGAATATTCCCCAGTGAAACTTGTACCCATGTGTATCAGAAGGCCAAGCAAGAATGTCTATAGTTACATTGTTCATTAAACTAAAAAGCTGGTAACATCCCAATGTCCATCAATACTAGACAAAAGGGTAAACCATTATGATCAATCACACATTGAAGTACCATACAGCTATGAAAATGAATGAACTACAGCTACATACATAAACTTAGATTTAAAAAGTCAATTATGGCCCTGGCCGGTTGGCTCAGTGGTAGAGCATTGGGTGGATATGCAAATCTTGTTGGATTGATTCTCATTCAGGACACAGAGAAGTGACCATCTGCTTCTCCACCCTTCCCCTTTCCCTTCTCTCTCTCTTTCTCTCTCTCTTCCTCTCCTGCAGCCATGGCTTGATTGGTTTGAGCACATCGGCCCTGGGCACTGAGAATGACTCCATGGAGCCTCCATCTCAGGTGTTAAAAATGGCTCAGTTGCAAGCATGGCCCCAGATGGGCAGAGCATCATCCCCAGATTGGGGCTGCCGGGTAGATCCCGGTCGGGATACATGTAGGATTCTGTCTATCTCCCCTCCTGTCACTTGAAGAAGGAGAAAAAAAAAACCAACTCAATCACAGGAGCATATATACAGCATGGTGACATTTATATAAAAATGAAAACCAGGCTAACCTAAATAGACATCACAGCTAAAAAGAAGAGGGATAATGAACACAAAATCTGAGATTAGTTCATTCTGAGAGGGATGGAAAGGAGTTGAGATACCAAATGGGTTTCAAAACTATAACATTGGGGAACAATTTTTTTTTCATTTTCTGCTGCATGAGGTTTTAAAACATTTTTTATATATTTTTGCATCACTGATTCCAAATCTGAAATCCGTTTTTTGGTGCATGCTCTAGTTTTTATTTAATTTTAATTTTTTTGTTACAGTTAATGGCATGCATTGGTTTTTAAGTTGGAGTTAAAGAGCAACGACTCTTGGATTGAACATAACCACAAGGCAATTAATGTTTTACAAACATCACTTTGACATAATTATAGTTGTTTTTAAATATAAAAAATTATAATCTGATAAAAACACCCTCTTATTTTGTTTCAAGATTGAATCATGGCTTCTTCGAGCAGGCATAAATGTAAGAATAGTCCTGACAGCTTCTGTTATATATGTGGCTGTTACACACTTCAACGTCAAAAGCACAATATTTCATCATTTGTGACACGTGCATATATTGCCTATTTTCAAGTTCCCCTTGGCGATCAAGACAAGAATTGGACTCCTCATACTGTGTGTCATAATTGTGAGGAAATGCTTCATGACTGGACAAAAAGAAAACGCAAAGGAATGCCTTTGGTATTCCCATGGTTTGGTGTGAACCTAAGGACCACAGCAGTGACTGTTATTTCTGTCTGATCCATGCAAAGGGCATCGGCAAGAAAAAAACGGCATATGATCGCATATCATAATATTCCTTCAGCAATACGACCTATCCCACACTCTGAGACACTCCCAGATCCAGTTTTCAATGGTTTTATTTCTTCTAAGGACAAAGAATGTGAACATGGTGATCACATGTATTTTGATAAGATGCATGAGAAAATGGTTGTAGAATCTGAAGGGTCTTCTTCTGATGCCAAGCAGTCATAAACCCCTTTTAGCCAACCTGAATTGAATGACTTAGTAAGAGATTTGGGCTGAGTTACTAGCCTCCGGGCTTCAAGAAAAGAATGTACTTCCTTGGTCAGCTAAAGTATCTCATTTCAGAAAGCGTGAACAAATTTATGTGGACTTTTTTTCCAAAGACAAACATTTTGTTTACTGTCATGATATCAGTAGTCTTCTCAGCCAGCTGGGTGTTACCACTTACAGTCCAACAGAATGGCAGCTATTTCTTGACAGCTCTAAACGGAGTCTGAAATGTGTTCTCCTACACAACAGAAATGTTTATGCAGCAGTTTTAATTGGTTATTCAACTCCATCTGTGAGAAGATTATAATGACATAAAAATTGTCCTTGACTTTCTGAAGTATGAGGAGCATAACTGGATCATTTGTGTGGATCTTAGAATGGTAAATTTCCTGCTAGGACAACAGAGAGGTTTTACAATGTATTCTTGCTTTCTGTGTTTGTGGGACAGCCGAGCTTGGGAGAAACACTGGACACAGAAGAAGTGGCCGAAACGTGAAGCTCTGGAAGTAAGGATGCAAAATATTGTGAATGAATCTGTAGTTAATCGAGACAGGCTCGTTTTCCCCCCACTTCACATCAAACTTGGCTTAATGAAGCAGTTTGTTCAGGCTTTGAATAGAGAAAGTGAATGCTTTCCACATATTATTTCTTCTTTTCCTGCCCTGTCTTTTGAGACCATAGAAGCAGGTGTATTTGATGGACCTCAAATTCAAACCCTCATACTTGATGAAGAATTTTCTAGGAAGATGAATAAGCAGGAGAAAGCAGCATGGTAGTCTTTTGTGGCAGTTACACAGAACTTCCTTGGCAACCAAAAAGCAGAAAACTATGAACTTCTGATTGAAAGGATACTGTTTTCCGCAACATTGGATGTAACATGAGCATTAAGATTCACTTCCTGAACAGTCACGTTGATAAGTTTCCCAAAAATCTTGGAGCTGTTAGTGATGTGCAGGGAGAATGCTTTCATCAAGATCTGATGACGATGGAAGAGCATTATCAGGGGTGATGGGACAGAAATATGATGCCAGACTACTGTTGGGGCATCAAACAAGATTGTCCTCAACAAGTACACAAACGCCAGAGCTACGAACGCAAATTTTTGCCTGTTTAGAATTTAAATAAGTTTTGCGCAAATTTTATGATTAAAATAAGTGTATTAATTTGTTCTATTTTGAAATTGTCGACAAATTCTGATGCAATCATATCTTTTACTGTATTTGCTGCATTATATATTATTATATTTTCACAAAGATGATGCCCAAGAAGACATTCTACTTCATTATGTTAAACTAGATGTTAAAAATTTTACAATAAGATGAAAACCTAAAATCTTGAATTGCAAAACAACTAGCTTACAGAGAAAAACTAATGTCAGATTTGAGATCAGCACTCGAATTAGGTAATAACAAGTGTTTTTGTGGATGCAAAAAAAAAAATGTTCTGTTTAACCTGGCATAGCTCAGTGGATGTAGTGTAAGAAAAGAAAGATGAAGGTGAAAAACAAGGTGAAACTGGCACTCTTTCTGGGGGTGAGGGAGACAAATGCTTGGTGGCCAATAGATAAATAGAAACACAATAGGAATACTTAATATTTGATTTTGTTTTAAGGTTTTTTTTTTTCATCAAATGCTTTTCACCCAAAGTTTTAGTCTAATTTATAATTCATTTCCTTTATGAATTCTGGGTTTTAGATTATATTTCATTATATATTTTTTGAAAGTTCAAAAATGCTTTCTTTTATTTCATTATTTTTCAAGTATTGGTCATGTTTTAAAAAGTCTCTCACCCCTCCCCATGATTTTTAAAAATCATATATACTGCGTAAAGTACTTGAATAGATTTTGTTGTTGTTGTTCATTTAAATGTCAGACCTTTCTGAAATTAGTTTTGGTTTTGAAGCAAGTGAATAAACCAGCTTTATTTTTGTTTTCAAACAGTGATCCAGTTAGCCCAACACAATTTATTAAACAAGTTTCTTTTTCCCCTCAGATTTTAAATACCTTCTTTAGCATATATTAAATCTCCATATGTATGTGAATTTATTGCTAAACTATTGTATTGTCAATATAAAATTAATTTTAATTATTATAGCTTTATCATACATTTTAATATTTGGAAGAGCTAGTGCATCTCCAATGATTTCTTCTTCAAAAATGTCCTATTTTCTCGAATCCATGTTAACACAATAAATTTAAAATTTTAATTAAAAAATAAATAATAGCATTTATAAAGAAAAATTTTTTTACAGATCATGTAAAATAAATATATGCATATACATATTTTAAAATAATCATAATAAAAAGGAGAAAAAAGTATCCTATTTTCTCATGTTAATTTTTCTAGATAAACATTAGAATTTTGTCAAGTTTTGAACAACATTTTAAAATATTTTATGAGGAATCAAATGTAATCTGAGGGTTAATTTAGGGATCTTCCTACCCAAGAACTACAGCCTCCATGCAAGTTTTTGAACATATCAGGCAGTGGCCCGTCTTAGAGCCTTCAAACGAATAAGCAGTTCCCTCTGCTAGAGTGTTCTTACCCTGGTCTCCTGCCAGGCTAGCTCCCTCAGCTCTGAAAGATAGATCTTTCAAAAAGATCTATCCCTGACTATCCTTATCATGTTATAGGTAGAAATGTTCTCCCCGCTACAACACAGCCCTGTAGGGCAGAGATTGTTGTGTTTTGTTCATTCATGTATACCAAGAGCCTCAACCAGTGCCGGGCACAGGGCTGACTCTCAGTAACTATATATTTAAAGTTTTCTTTTAACGATAGGAATATTTGGTTTGTTATCTTTTCTTTTTAAAAATAGATTCCTCAATTAAAAAGCAGGCAAAGGAAATAAACCAATTCCTGAAATACAATCAGAAAACAAAAACTGGGGAGGGGAGGAGAAATGCAAATACAAACAACAATGAAAACAGGGCTGTTTTCTCCGGGGAGACAGTCGGAGATTAAAGCAATAAATGATACCACCTTGTGCTGGCAAAGGTTTAGGAAGCTGGCAGTCTCAGACATACCTTTCATGGCTATAAATAGCAGTTTGGCAATATGAATCAAAATTCTAAATATGTATTCCCTTTGAACAAACTGATGGTTGCCAGAGGGGAGGGGTGGTTGGAGGGCTGGGTGGTAAAGGTGAAAAGGCGTAAGAAGTACAAATTGGAAGTCACACATTAGTCACGGGGATGTAAAGTACAGCATAGGGAAGATAGTCAATAATGTTGTATTAACTATGTATGATGCCAGGTCGGACTTATTGGGGGATCACTTCATAAGTTATATAAATGTCTAACCATTATGCAACACACCTGACACTAATATAACATTGAATGTCAACTGTAATTGAAATTCTTTTTTTAAATTTTTTAAAATATGTATTCTCTTTGATTCTAAAATTCCACTCTTGGAATTATTCTAAAGAAATAATCAAGCAAGTATTTTTCTGCGTGTAGAATAGAAAATTTGGAAACAATCTCAATGTCCAGCAATATGGGACTTGATTCAATAAAGTCTGATACCTCTATGTAACAAAATACTATGCAAATATTAAAAATTATACTTGAGAACCACATTTTTTTAACATGGAAAAAAGCCCACAACTTACTGTGTGAAAACAAGTTACCAGACAATCTACTTAAAATGACTGATTTTTTAAATACATACATGTATGTGAGTGTGAGCAAAAATAAAGCCACTGGTATGTTATATACCAAAGCATTAATAGTGTCTATGAGAAAAAAAGCCCAATCGTCTTCAATTCTCCTCGCCTAATCAGACATTGGTAGACAACCCAACCCTTTCATCCACATGCAATCAGAGTCCGTGTTGATCCATGCAATTATTGTCAGTGTTGCCTGTACAAGGAACATGGAGAAAATTGCTGACGTGATTGCACCACTTTCCTGCAATGCTGGTGGGGTGGGGCCCTAGTTGGGAAAGAGATGTCATCAAGTTGGAAATTCTTTCCACATATCTCAGGTCATAAAAACGCAGTACTATATCTGATTGATGACTTTCCATATCGGAGCAGGAGATCACTTACAAGGACACGCTGGTGTTATGTGTAGTGTTTTCCTCTCCCAAAACAAGCACTGTCCACTTCCAGCCTCAGCTTCCTTGTCTATAAAATGGAGTAGGGCTTTGTCAGATGGCTAGGAGGGTAAAATGGGTAGAAGCACCCTGAAACCTGCAAAGTGCCCTTTGAATATGAGATACTTTTACTCCAGGTAACTACCCATGTGACCTGAGGCTATAAATTCTCTCTGGTATTAAGTTTAGTAAAACTTGGTAGGCTGCCTCCAGGAAGGTGAGCCAGGGCTGTAGACTTAGGTAATAAATAATACAATTTACTGTGACTGGGTTTATTTTAACTGCTGTTATAACCCAAAACGATTCTGTTCTGATTAAAACCCAATTTGCCTTTCTGCTAAATTTCCCAGGACACTCCACCTTCTTTGTAGATTACTCTGAAGCTCTTCAGACATGACCAAAGTCTGTTTGTCTCCTTGTATTTTTATGGATGGGTCCATCTAGAACCAAGGTCTGCTAGACCCACCAAGAATAGGTCTGATCAGTACTGACTTTCTAATCATCAAACCAATGGCTGTTTTTAATTGTATTTTTAAAATAAACTTGTTAGACATTTTATATTATTGACCATTCCCTCATTCTTGAAATTCTCTCTTGGTTTAGCCACCTCCAGACTCCTCTATTTAGGTCTCTGAATTTGTCTACTATCACTGTGTGAGAGGCAATACAATGTAACCTTAAGAGTTCTATGAATTAGTCACAGGTTAAAATTCTGTATCTATTGCTTACTAACTGAGACTGTGGACCAATTACCAAATACTGATAAACCTTGGCTCCTTCTAAAATGAAGGTAATAAGACCTACCTCTTAGGTATACCATAGGATGGTTGTGCAGATTTTAAGAGAAGAAGTTCATGTTGGGGTTTGACACATTGTGAAGACTGGGTAGCTGTTAATTCTCTCCCAGCCTCTCCTGCATCCTACACTACCCTTTCCCTGCCTTCAGTTTGGGGTACCATCCAGTATTATGTCTGCTGATCTTATTGAAAGGTCTCAGCTCCTACTACCACCAAGCACACATGGCTCCCATTCTAATATCCACCCTGTATCTCTTCTGTGCACATTACTTGCCAGCTTCTGCACATCTGCACCTAGATGTTCAACAGACTAGCATCTCATACTCAACATGTCAAAAGCGGAACCTACTCCTTACCCCTAAACTTGTTCCTCGCTGTGCACACCCTGTCCTTTCCCATGGCACCACTCTCCACTGGGTTATTCAAGTCAGAAATACTGATGTCGACCTAACTCTGCCTCCATCATATCTCTCTTCTAACTTGTTATGATTGAGGAAGACTGGGATCCTCTGCCCAGCAAGCCTTCTTTTCTCAGCACAGGGAAAACCTTTCAGGCACCGTATTAGAGCAAGAGGACCTTATATCTCATGCCATGAATTGGTCTAGGGATATACACCTGATCCACTCGGATTTTGGACTTGGGGTCTCAGGGAACCTGAAGTCCATTTTATTTAATGATGAAAGCTGTCAGGGGCAAGTCTGGAGCCACTGGGGCCATGTCTCCCACCACATGGAGAAAACATCTACAGGGAGATAAAATAATATGGACCCCAAGAGAAAAGATAGTGTAGGAAGGCCAGAAACACTGAATTTCCTAGTTGTTCTTAAATCCCAGGTGTTCCCTTCTCTCCCTGAAACTGTGTTCAACCCAGTGAAATTCGGATGGCTTAACGCTTACAGCATGTGACTTGTACGATTGCATCTGAGACTCAGAGGTAAGAAGAAGCCCTATAACCCATGGCTCAAAACTACATTAGAGAGTTTGGACTTTATTTTAAGAGCAATGGGAAGAACCTGACCAGGTGGTGGAGCAGTGGATAGAGCATCGGACTGGGATGCGGAAGATCCCGGTTCGAGACCCAGAGCTTGCCAGCTTTAGCGCGGGCCCATCTGGCTTGAGCAAAAGCTCGCCAGCTTGGACCCAAGGTCGCTGGCTCCAGCAAGGGGTGGCTCAGTCTGCTGAAGGCCCGCAGTCAAGGCACATGTGAGAAAGCAATCAATGAACAACTATGGTTTCACAATGGCAACGAAAAACTAATGATTGATGCTTCTCACCTCTCTCCCTTCCTGTCTGTCTGTCCCTATCTATCCTTCTCACTGACTCTCTCTGTCCCTGCAAAAAAAAACAAACAAACAAAAAAACAAAGAGCAATGGGAAGAAAAATCAAAGATTTTAAACAGAGAAATGACATGATCAACTTGGTATTTTGGAATGATCATTTTGGGCACATTATAGAAATGTAATTAAGGTGGTCCCAGAGAGGGCAAAAGTCATGGCGCGGAGACCAGCAGCTGGTTGCAGCAATCCAGGGGAGACATGATGGTGCCAGGACTGCAGAAACTGCACGTGTGAAAAGCAAAAGGAATAACAATAACCCAGAGGAACCAACAGGTCACAAACCATAAATACTTAGAATAATAGCAACAGGAGTGCAAGCTCATCCACTGGGTTGGACCTTCTCGGAAACTGGAAGGAAGTGATGGAGGCTGCTTTGCCACGCCTCCAAGGACGGTGCTGTTTGAGTTGCTGACTTCCTCTTTTAAGAGCCTGCCTTGAACCCAGGTTGGCTGCCGCAGGCCTTCCGGGTCTTTTTTTTTTACCTCATCCTTCCTTTGTGTAGGGTCCTAGACCACGGGCAAACAAAAGTGGGGGTGAAGGTCATGGGAAGAGAGGCCATTTAATAAATATTAGTAGTTAACATAATAATTTCTAAGATTAACCCTTTGAGTAGTGAGTTATTTTCAGGCTCGCTGACCCCTGGGAGTGGGTTTCTTTTTTTCAAAAAATGTAATTAGTTCCAGTTACTCTGGATGGTCAGGAGGCACGAAGACGTACATGAACATTCGTGCTACTCAAAGCGTTAATGGCTCATCGTGTTATAACTTAAAGAGCACTTATTCTGTAGAGAAACGTCATATACTGCCCTAATATGAACTGAAGGGAGCAACAGTTGAACTTGGAAGGCAAGAATGGCATACCGAGTCTGAGGCCTTGTACGGGCCTACAGCAACAAGAAAATATGGGAAAGGGAAGCCTTGGGTGGCAATCATGGTGGCTACGAAGTTTTACTATCTGGCAAGACTCCTGCAACTTTGCCCAGAGCAAGATCACTCGAGCTCTGTTGATTGACAGAGTAGTTCATCGAGAAAACAGTAAGAAAACAAAGGGGTCAGAGCCAATTACTTGAATTTAGTTCAAAAGAGTCTTGAAAATAGAGCTTCTCGAAAGAATTTCCTTTTAAACTACCATCGCAATAGCCTTCTATTTGACTTTTACCAAAGCTATTAACTCTCAACAAATTATGGTGACCATGATGTTTGGGTTTCATTTGTGTGTGTGCGTGTCTGTGTAAGAAAATTTACCTTTATGATTAATGTACCTTATGAAAATGATAACACTGACCTTTATCCTAAACTGTCCGCCCTAAGGACTCTCAACCTAGGAAGTTAGTCATGGTAAAATACACCGGAAATAAATGACCACAAGGAAGTGATTTTTAATTACTCATGTCCCAGGGATGCCTTTTGTAATGTATGAGGCAATCTGAACTGTTGCGCTTTCTTTAGAGCCCAGCAGCACTGGAAAGGAGAACCACAGCGAGTGAGTGGAATCCCAGATCTTCCAGCAGGGCTGTGCTGGTCTCCTCCCATCTGGCCTTCCTCAGGACTTGCCACAGTGCAGGTGCTCGTGAGCAGAGGAACCGGAAGTGTGTTTTATTTCTCCTGTGCACCCAGTGGCAAGCACAGTGTGTGAATGTAAATATTTGCTAATTGAATGGATAAGTAAGCCCAAAGCAATCTGCGTTCTCCTGACCCTCCCCTCCCCAACCACCTGTCCATGACCTGATCCTTGATTCTGACACTTCCTTCCTTGTAACATCAGTTGAGAGATGCGTAGTATGGCAGTTACTTGCTCAGGCCCTAGAAACAGATAAACTTACTTTCTAAAAACAAAAACTGGTTCTTCTACTCAGTAGGTGAACAACTAGTTTGACCTTTAGTCTCACTTTCTCTGTTAGGAAAAAAAAAAAAGTAAATAAAAACCGCCTTGGAGAGTTAGTTGTGAGGAGTCAGAAACGGCACACAGAGCATGGTCCCTGCGCGGTAGGAAGAACTCAGTAATGATGATACACCACGTGAATATTTTAGCTGCAACCCCATTCAATTATTTATCCAAATATTAGGCAGCCCCCCTACACACACACACACACCCCTACACACACACACACACCCCTACACACACACACACACACACACACACACACACACACACATACCAAGAAAAAAAATAAAGAAAGAAAAAGAAAAGGACAAATAAGCAGTGATTGCCAACCTGGGTTTTTCTTTGCCGTTTGATGCTGTTTTAATTTTGCTAAAACTAAGAGTCACCTTGGGAAGGAGGAGGGTGCTGAGAAGGTGGGAGCCAAGTTCCCCATTCCGTTCCAACAAGAAAAGTCTCATTTGGATTCTTGTATAAATTGGAGTTCTTTGAAGATTTTGTAAAATGTCACCTGCTGAAATCAGAGTTTGAAACCCATAGCCAACACCACATTGCTTCTCTTCCTCTGTTTTTAACATAGCTGTAAAGAGATCTAGGCCTCTTCCCCGCCAGTACCTGGGAGGGCTCTCCTGAGCAATCACTCAACTTCTTTGCTTTTGGCTCCCTATTTTATGAATGCGTAGTTTGAAAAGATAACATCTAAGGTTTATATTTTCCTGTTAGTTTTAGTTCTAGAAATAAACTACACTCCTATAGATGAGTTGTGTTTGAGAAGCTTGATGAATTAAATCTCTCTCACCTTTTAATCCCAATAATCCCTTAACTCCAGTAACCTGGGATACAATAAATATACACATAAATATGTTTTGAATGTTAAACAAACAAATAAATAAGTTAATTGTTGATTAAAATGGTGATGGGCTATTGTATTGCCTCAGCCCTGGTGGGTCCATGCTTTGCTTTAATGGGCTGTGGTGGGTGATGACAGTTCTTTTTCACCAGCTAAGGGCCCTGGGAAAGTGACAGAAACATGATTTGGTCCAGCACACACCCAGAGATAAGAGTAAGAGTTGGGTATGTTGGTTTTCTTATTTACGGGTAGATTGTGAATCCAATTTATCCACTAATTCTTCCAGTTATATCTCCCATGCAGCTCCCAAATTTATCTCTAGTCTCCCTTGTACCACAGTAGATCAAGTCCCCACCCTCCTCTTACCCTGCAATGGCCTTCTTAGAGTCTCCTTACTTCCACTCTTTCTGCCTGCAATCTGTTCTAGACAGGAGCTCATTCTTCTCAATCACTCGATCCTGTATGTTTCTGTCAGGGCACTATAACCCATTTGGCTCTATGCTTATGTGTTTATTTTCTGATATCCCACTAGACCGTGAGCTCTCTAGTTCACCCTGGTAGCTAATCCCCATTCTTCACCTGGTGCCAACACATGGAAGTCTTTCCACAAAGAGTTAAAGAATGAATGCAAGTGAATTCTCCAGGACTCAGAGATCATATTCTTAATTCACTTCTTTGTCATCGTCACCAAGGGTAATTCCTGATGCAAAGCTGGTGTCAGTGTAAGAAATATTTAAAACTGTACAGAATTTTTCTTGTGTGTGTGACAGAGACTAAGAGAAAGACAGAGAGAGGGACAGATAAGGACAGACAGACAGGAAGGGAGAGAGATGAGAAGCATCAATCTTCATTGTGGCTCCTTAGTTGTTCATTGATTGCTTTCTCATATGTGCCTTGATGGGGGTGTGTGTGCTACAGCAGAGTGAGTGACCCATTGCTCAAACCAGTGACCTTGGGCTCAAGCCAGCGACATTGGTCTTCAAGCCAGAAACCATGGGGTCATGTCTATGACCCTACGCTTAAGTCAGCAACCTGGCGCTCAAGCCGGATGAACCTGTGCTCAAGCCAGCACCCTCAGGTTTCCAACTGCATCCCAGTCTGATGCTCTGTCCACTGCACCACCGCCTGGTCAGGTTGTAGAGAATTTTTATATAGGCATTTGAGTCAAACTGACAACATGTGCTATTAAATGTTACTGAGAAAAATAGTTTCACAGCTTCTTTTATGCAATTAAAATTAAGGAGTGAATTGCCCTGGCTGGGTAGCTCAGTTGGCTAGAGTCCTGTTCCCATACACCTAGGTTGCAGGCTTGAGTCCCTGTCAGAGCACATATAAGAATCGACCAATGAATGCATAAATAAGTTGAACAGCAAATTGATGTGTCTCTCCCTTCCTCTCTCTCTGAAGTCTATAAAGTAACAATAAATAAATAATAAGAATCATTCTGGACTAATTGGAACTACAAAAGTAAGGAGTGAGTTTAAAGAAGATTATGTGGAAATAAGAAAAAGCAAGGTGGGAACTGGATCACAGGATAATTAACAAGACTAAGTGCTATGTAGAGGGTTTATAACTGCTTAAATGGGCACTACTTCTGATGTCAGAAAAAGGTTTTATTGAATTGACTGGGATGACTTCTGGTATTTCTAAGGTGTGCTAGCCTAGATGCACAAGAGCAATGAACAGGGCTGACTTAAAACCTATCACTAAAGTTACATGCCTCGCATATGTCTACCTACCATGACCTGCCCAGTTAGGAATTTATACTCATCACCCAGTGAAGTTACTTTCATAGAAGCCCCACATGTTTGTTCACAGTATACAGGAGGTATGCGTGTTATTAAACTTTTGTTTCCCTCTTGTTAGTCTGTCTTTATTATAGAGAAGTCTCAGAGCAATAGGCTATACCATATAGTCTAGGTGTGTCATAGGCTATATCATCCTGGTTTGTTCAAGAGCACTTTACGATGTTCACACCAAGACATAATACCCCAACGATACATTTATCAGATGTATCTCCCTCCTTAAATGGCACAGAACTATTTTGCCTTGTTTCAAATCCCTTCTAGCAATGCCTTGACAACCCATACCACTTGGGAATTTTTAATAAAAAAATTTTTTTAATCGAGAGGAAGGGAGATAGACATACTCCCGCAGGTGCCCCAATCAGGATTCACTCAAAGCTATAGAGCTATGCTCACCACCTGAGGCTGATGCTCAGACCAACCAAGGTGTCCTCAGTGCCCAGGCCTGCGCTGGAACCGATCGAGCCACTGGCTTCCAGAGGCTAGAGGTGACGCGAAGAGAGAGAAGTGGGAGAAGGAACAGGAAAAGCAAGCAGATGGTTGCTTCTCACGTGTGTCCTGATCCGGATCAAATCGGGATCACTGCACGTGGGGCCAATGCTCTGTCCACTCAACCGACCAGTTATTTGTTTTTGCTTTTAACTATACAGTAATTTATATTTATAGAGAAAATGTAGTGGGCACAAAAGGATCGGGCTCTGTTTGCAATCCATCCTGCTATTTAACACATCATAATTGAAACTTTTGAGTGGCAATTCTTAGAGCCCCGTTTTTGCCTCATTTCACCCCAATCTTCTCTTTGTTCTCTATTGGTGTTCTTTGAATTTCAACCACAGAACTTCAGCAGATGTGCTTCCTCTTGCCTGGACTAGATTCATGTTATAGTTCAAGCCAAGGTCACTTCTTCAGAGACTCGCCCAACTCGCGGGTCCACCCTGGAGTGCTCCACCAGACATTCACACCAGGGTTTCACTTTGCAGTTGCTCAATTGTGCGGTTCTTTTGCTTATGTTTGTCCCCCCCACCCCCACCCCCCAATCGGTTCTGCTCTTGTACTCTAAGAGCAGAACCAATGACTGACTAGCTTATCGGGTGTATCCCCAGGGCCCAGAAGGGTTCCTACACGTGATAGGTACTCAGTAGGTGTCTGTTGAATGAGTGAAGAAGTAAAAGGTTTCTAAAGCTCGTGGAGGAATCTGAGGACACAAAAGTGAGGCGGCCGGGTCCCCACCCCTCCTTAGGTTCGGGGTGGTGTGGGGGACGACACAGACTAATAAGGAGATGAGTAACCTGCTCCCAGAGAAGCCAAGTCCCGCGTTTTTCTCCAGCCGGTGGGCGATTGTGTGAACTAACCCTTCCCCAGGGGCAGAGGATTCAGAGGAAGGGGTGGGTTTAAAGGCGGATGCTGAAGCCGTGCGCACGGTGATCGATCAGCTGAACAATAGTTAGATCGCGGTGGAGATCCCAGGGCCTCCGCTAGGTTACAGGAGCCCATGCTGCCGGGCTCGGGCGGGCAGCCAGCTAGCTGATCCTTCTCCGCGTCCCCTGTGCCCAAAGCCGAGCGCTGTCGCTCACACTCGGGCGTGCCAGCCAAAGAGCCCGGGGCGCGCCAGCTGCCCCGGAGCCCAGCGCGCGTGCTTGCCAGCCCGCAGGCTCGGTCCCCGCGCGCCCTCCCACCCAAGACAAAGTCCAGCCCCGCCCGCGTCGGCCCAGCCACCTCCTCCTCCTTCCGCCCGGCGGGTACCGCGCCCGGGGCCCTGGTCCGGCCGCACACTTCCCGCAGGGGCTGCAGGGCAGCGAGGTTCCAGGTGGCCGCAGTCTGAGCCGTCCTCGCGGGAGCCGGGCCATGAAGGTCGAGTTTGCGCCGCTTAACATCCCGCTGGCGCGGCGGCTGCAGACCGCCGCGGTGCTGCAGTGGGTCCTGTCCTTCCTCCTGCTGGGTAAGAACCCCGCGCGCTCCCGGCGCGCAGATCCAGGCACAACCCCGCGGTGCACCGGGCTCCGCGGCCCCCTCCCCGACAGTCCTTGTCCAAGGACGTGCTTGGACCCTCCAACCTTCCTTCCCCTGTCAGCCAGAGCGAACAGGTCAAAGAGGGCGTTTGGAGCTAACTTGGGACTCAGCGCTTCGGTTTCTCTCCCCCACGTGAACCTCCCTCCTAGCGAACGACTATTTGCCAACTTTATTATTCCCCTGTGCTATTTTTTTTTTAACTGAGGTGTACCTTACCTACAATAAAAGACACAGATCAGTGTACTGCCCAACGAATCTTGACAAACACTGTATGCATTCATGTAACCACGACCCGATGGAACTATACAGAACGTGGCACTTTAGCCCTTCAAAACTGGTAAGCTAGTTTCTCGAACTGTCCGTTCATAAATGGAAAAACAATGCCCGAGTCTTTAACACCTGATTCTTTGCTCTCCCCGCCCTCATGACAAATAGCCTTTCCGTGTTAACCTCCCCGACGCAGAGAAGACTGCTCCAAACTTTGGCTTGGGGCGGACGGCCTCTACCTGTAAATAATTCCAGGCAGGTGTGTGTTCTGACCCGTTACCAAGTTAAGCCCGCGTAGAAACGCCCAGAAGCCAGTCACAGATGAGCAGGAGGTGGGAGTGGGATGGCTTGGGGTTTACATGAAGGCTTTTTGTCTAGATGTTTGCTCTGCTCTTGGAGAAATGGGGGATGGTCTGAGAGGAGAAAGACATCAGTGGGAATTTAAACTTTTCTGAAGGCTGACATCATTTGAGCGCTGGAAGATCAGGTCACTGGCTGTACACTGTTGAGGCCACAATAATAATAACAGTAATAGTAAACTCATCGCACTAAAGAGGTTTACACTTCTGAAATGGCTTTACATTGTGATCGCCTAGATCAGTGGTCCCCAACCCTGGCTGCACACTAGAATTGTGAAGGAGCTTCTCAAACATATGGACACCCAGGCTCTATTCCTAGAATATCTAATTCTTTTGTTTCAGAATGGAGCTCATGTGTTCTGTACAGGGGTGGGCAGAATAGGTGGACAGCTGTAATACAAATCCATAATTACAATCATTAATAAACAGTAATGCAAGAATAAACTCACAAATTCACACTAGAGCTATTATGCATTATGTGTGCATGTATATAATTTATACTTAAATATTAAAAGAGTCAAATAGTTTTAACAAACTCTGAGTGACTCTTGTGTGCAGCGAGGGTTTCCTAAAAAAGGAAATTCAGAACATTAACTCATTAGGTCCTGACAGGCCAAACAAACAGGGCTGATGACATTACAGTCCATTTTGCTCTGGGCCTAAGGACCACAGAGATAATACCAGACACACTTACGAAGGGCTTAGTGTGAGCCGGGTCCTGTTCCGAGCACCTTAGAGTATTAACTATGTCATCTTCACAACAGCCCTGTGAGATAAGGGCTGGCCATACCCACCCTCGTGTGACATTTGCTGCACAGATGAGGGAACTGGGAGGTGAAAATAAAGTGTCCAAGGTCACACAGCTAGTCGGAGATGGAGGAACTGGATGCAAACCCAAGTGATCTACTCCGAGCCTTGCTTTAACCCTGTGCTGCCACTGTCGTGGCTTGAACTGGGGAGTTAGTTGACTTGCCTGCTGGTCAATCAGTACGTCTCTGATACCGCACTTCCTTCATGGCTCTTGTCCTTGCTTGCATTTGAGTAAGTCTGTGGTTACTTGAGAAAGGTCTGTATGACCATCCTTGCATACAAGCCCAGTGAGGGAGCACCTAGCAGGTGCCTTGCCTGCGGAACGGATGAGACAGATACTTGTTGAATGACTGTCTCCACTCTGTCACCCAGAAGGGAAGCTGTTCAACCCACATATCCCTGTTCTTCACTCTGGTTCTCCTCTCGGCACCCCTGTGAGGTAGGGGCTACCCTGAGAGAGTTTGGAAGTAAAATTGCTCAAGGTCACATGGTTAAAATTGAATGGAGAGCCACAAAGGTCAAATGTGACTTGGACATCACCTACAATTCCTAATTAGAATCAGACTACAGTGGCTCAACAGACAATTCATTTAAATGCCGTTTTTTTTTTTTTGCATGCATACATGCATATATGTTACTAGGGGCATATTATTTTGTATTATATATTTTGGAAGTTTTATTAGGAAAGATTTTAAAAATACAGAAACGTAGAGAGAAGGGTGTAAAGTCCCATATACCCTATACCTGGGATTATAGTTATTTTAACAACTTGCCATATTATCTATTATTTTGCAAAACATATTTTTATACAAATCACATTTCCTAAATTATTCTAGATACACACTTTTATTGTTGATTTATTTGAACAAGATCCAAACAGGACCTTTGGGTTGCATGTAGTTTTTATGTGTCTCTTAATTCAGAATACTGTTCTCTCATTTTTTTTTTTTTTTTATTTATTGGTTTTAGAGAGAGATAGGAAGGGAGGGAATAAGGGAGGGAGAGAGGGAGAGAAAGAGAGAGAGAGCGGAATGGGGAGAGAAACAGTAAGCAATGGCTCCACCTTTCCGTTGCATCCATTGTTGACTCCTTGTATGTGCCCTGACTGAAGGTCACCCACAATCCTTGTGAATCGGGACAATACTCTAACCAACTGAGATACCTGGTCAGGGCTTCATTGGTTTTCTTGTCAATGAGATGTTGAAGAAGCCAGGCAAAATGTCTCACTTTCAGGATTTGTTTGATTGCTTCTTTGTAGTCTTAGCTTGTCCCCCAATACCCTGTATTTTTTCCCTTAAAATATAAGTTAGATCTAAGGCTTGAATAGACTTAGGTGAAACATTTTGGCATGACCCCATTCATAGGTGCTGCCCTGTGCTTCACGTTGATTACGTCAAGATGCACAGAACGCCTAGTTGTTCCATGGGTAGTGTTCAAGACTGATCAGGTAGGAAGTTATCTGACGGGTGGTATTTGGCTTGCTGCAAACAAAACTTCTCTCGTCACCTAGTGCTTTGGGTCTGTATTAATGATTCTTGCCTGAATTAATTTTATTTATTTATTTATTTATTTAATTCATTTTAGAGATGAGACACAGAGTGTGAGAGAAAGAGAGAAAGGGGGGAGGAGCTGGAAGCATCAACTCCCATATGTGCCTTGACCAGACCAGTGCAGGGTTTTGAACTGGCAACCTCAGTGTTCCCAGGTCGATGCTTTATCCGCTGCGCCACCACAGGTTAGGCTGAATTAATTTTATTTGGACTGCAAACATTGGTAGTTTTCTTATTCTTTATTTCATTCTTTACATATTAACTAGAATTTATGCAAGGAGCCACCCCCCACCCCATCATTTAGGGCCAATTGACTACCCTACAATTCAAGTCTTACTGGAAAAGTAGGATAAAAGCTTATTTCTTTCCACTTAATTATCAATTTTAAGTAAGGTATTGATGTAGTAGCTACTTCTAATGGTGAAAAGAGAGGTTTTGTTAACTATATACACTGCTCACAAAAATTAGGGGATATTTCAAAATGAATATGAAGCTACAAAATATACCTAATTCTTGTGAGCAGTATATATTCAGAAAATCTAAATCAAAATCTTGGAATGCATTTTTCTCCTGGCCATCAGGAAATGAGTCTGTTATTGGCCCTTGGGGTATATTTAAAAATAGCAAAATGTTTCATTTTGTCATAAAATCAAACATTGTTTCCTTGAGATAAATGTTAAGTATGTGTCATTCAATCTTATAACATTGTATTCATTTTAGGTGTGCAACATAATGATTTGACATGTGTATATTTTGAAAAATGGTTACTACACTAAGTGTAGTTAACATCTGTCAGCACACACAGTTACAATTATTTTCCTTGTGATTAAAAACTTTTAAGATTCACTTTTAGCAACTTTCAAATATACAAGCAATATGGTTAATTGTAACCTTGCTGTGCATTATAAGGTATCTGCAGGAATTATCTATCTCATAATTGGAAATGTGGACCTTTTTGTCCCTTCACCCCTGCTGCCACCTCCTACCCAATCCCTGCCTCTGGCAAACGCCTATCAATTCTCTAGGTCTATACGATTTTCTTTTTAAAAGATTTTACATATAAGGGAGATCATACGGTATTTGTGTTTCTCTATTTGGCTTACTCCCCCCCAGCCTAATACCCCAGGGTCTATTCATGTTGTCACAAATGGCAGGCTTTCCTTTTTATGGCGGAATAATATTCCAGTATGTGTCTGTGTATTACATTTTCTTTATTCATTCATCCATCAGTGGACATTTAGGTTGTTTCCACGTCTTGGTTATTGTAAGAAATTCAGTGAACACAGGGGGTGCAGATATCTTTTCAAGATAGTGATTTCCTTCAGATAAATACCCAGAAATGGGATTGCTCGATCACCTGTGAGCCAATCTTAATCAAGAAATGGGAACATCACTCACTAACTTGTATGCACCAACCTGCTGACTAAAAAGGAAAAACCTGATAAAGAGAACCAGCAGTTGTTGCCCGTCTTTTACCTACAACCCCATGTCACAGATGATTAGGTTTATTATTTTAGATCAGGAAATTGAACCTCGGGAAAGTAAGAATCTTGCCTAAGACCATATCTGTGGGACGGTGATGTTCTACTGACTATGTTTATTTACTTACATACTTATTTAAGCAGCCTTACTGAGATACTGACATACAGTAAACTGCACATATTTAAAGTGTACAGTATGGCAAGTTGTGATATATGCAGCCAAGACACCATCACCACCACTGAGTCAGTGAATGTAGCCGTCATCTGCAAAGGTTCCTCACATCCCTTGTACTCTCTGCCAGCGCCACTACTGTGCTTTCTGTCACACACATTAGTTTGCGTCTTCCCGTGTTTTATCCCAGTGGATTCACATCATATGTACTCATTAAAAAAAGAAAAAACACAAAAGAAACATATGTACTCTTTTTTTTTTTTTTTTTTGGTCTGGCTTCTTTCTCCTAATGAAATTATTTTAGATCATTTTTATTGTTGTGTATATAAATAGTTCATTGCCTTTTTTGTTTTGAAGTGTATTCTAGTAAATGGGTACATTGCAATTTGTCCATCCATCTGTTCCTGAATATTTGGATTGCAGCTCTTGTGAATAATACTGATGTGAACTCACCTACAAAGTCCTTGTGTCGGCTTTCTTTATACTCCGGTAAACCTAAGAGTGCAGTGCCTGATCACGGTATGGTAGGTGCAGGCTTAACTCTTTTCTTTTTTTAATTGAATTTATTGGGGTGACATTAGTTAATAAAATTATATAGGTTTGAGGTATACAATTTTATATAATACACCATCTGTATATTGAATTGTGTGTTCACCCAAGTCAAGTCTCCTTCCATCCCCATTTATCCCCCTTTGCCCTCTTCTACCTCCCCCACTCCCCTTTCCTTCTGGCAATCACCATACTGTTTTCTGCTTTTCTTAATTCCTTCTCCTTTTTTCACCAAGCACCCCAACATGTTTAACTCTTAAAGAAACTTTGTGCATTCCCGCCAGCAATGCATGAGAATTTCAGTCACTCCATATCCTTGCCATCACTTGATATAGTCAATCCCTTTCTTTTTCTTCCTTAAGTGGAAAGCAGGGAGGCAGAGAGACAGACTCCCACATGTGCTCTGACTAGAATCCACCTGGCAAACCCCTTATGGGGTGATGCTCTGTCCATGTGGGGCCATTGCTCCGTTGCTCAGCAACCGAGCCATTTTAGTCCCTGAGGCAGGCCATGGAGTCATCCTCAGTGCTCAGGGCCGACTTGCTCCAACAGAGCTATGACTGCGGAAGGGAAAGAGAGCAATAGAGAGAGAAGGAAGAATCAGGAAAGGTGGAGAAGCAGGTGGTATTTTTTCCTGCGTGCCCTGACCGGGAATCAAACGTGGGACATCCACACATTTGGATTTGGCTGACACTCTACCACTGAGCCAACTGGCCAGGGCCTCCTTTAAAAAAAAAAAAAAAATATATATATATATATATATATATATATATATATATATATATATATATATATTACACACACACACATATACACACACACACACACACACACACACACACACACATATATATATATATATATATTTTAAGATTTTACTTAATTGATTTTACAGAGAGAGGACAGAGAGGGTGGGAAGCGAGAAGTATAGTTGCTTCACTTTAGTTGTTCACTGCTTGTTTGTTGCTTGTTGTATGAGCTTTGACCAGGGAAGCCCAGGGTTTCAAACCAGCGACCTTAACATTCCATGTTGACGCTCTATCCACTGCACCACCACATGTCAGGCATCAATCCTTTTATCTTTGCCACTTTAGTAAGTGTGTAGTGGTGTAGTGGTGTCTTATGTAGCTTTAGTTTGCATTTCCCTAATCGTTAATGATATCGAGCATCTTTTCATGTGCTTATTTGCCACCTGTATGTTGTCTTTGTTCAAGTACCTGTTTAAATCCTTAGCCGTTTATAGTTGGGTTGTTTGTTTTCCTATTAGTGAGTTTTGAGAATTCTGTGTCTTCTTATATAGGTTTTTCTTCCAACCTGTGGATGATCTTTTCATCCGCAGAACAGTATATTTTGAAGAACAGAAGTTTTTAATTTTCATGAAGTCCAGTTTATTTGTATTTTTTAATGTGGATATTAAAAATATGGATATAGGTGTTATGGCTAAAAAAAGTTTTGCTTAATCCAAGGCCACAAAGTTTTTTATGTTTTCTTCTACAAGTTTAATAGTTTTAGGTTTTACATAGAGGTTGATGATTGGTGTTGGGCTAATTTTTGCCTAGAGTGTAAGTTCTAAATTAATTTTTTTGGTAGAAGTATAATATAATTTCCCAGCTCCATTTGTTAAAAATAAAAAGCTATATATTTTTCTCTATTGCATTTCCCTTGTGCCCCTGTCGAAAGTCAGTTGTCCATATATGTGTAGTTTATTTCTGGGCTGTTCTTTCAGGGTTGTATTGACTCTTAGAGGTCCTTTTTATTTCCATATACATTTTAGAATCAGCTGTTCAATTTCCACCAAAAAAAAGCCTGCTGAGATTTTCATTGGAATTGCCTTTTGATTGAGATGAGTCTACAGATTAATTCGGAGATATTGAGTCTTCTGTTGTATAATTTTATTTACATCAGAAGTTTGGAAACTTCTGAAGTTTGAGCATATTTAAGAATCACTTGGGGATTTTTGTTGAAATGCAAATTCTCCAGATATTTTGATTCTGTAAATATTAAAACACATTTTTTGAAATAATTTCATAAATAATAATTACAGAAAATAAAAATTATGGAAAATTACCAAAAATTTCTGTATTTCTTCATCAAATTCCTCAAATGCAAACTTCTTACAGTATTTTCTTTATCTTTTTCCACTTCTACACACATGTTTGCACGCACACACACTTGTTATTTTTTTAACTCTTTAAAAGTAAGTTACAGCCATGGTTGGTTGGTTCAGTGGATAGAGTGTCTGCCCAGTGTGTGGATGTCCCTGGTTTAATCCCTGGTTAGGGCACAAATGAGAAGTAACCATCTGCTTCTCTTCTCCTTCCTCTCTCCCTTTATTCTGTCTTTCTCTCTCATAACCAGTGGCTCAGTTGGTCTGAACATCAACCTTAGGCACTGAGAATAGCTTGCTTGATTTGAGCATTGGCCCCAGTGGGGATTTCTAGGTAGATCCTGGTCGGGTGTGTGGGACTCAGTCTCTCTATCTCCCCTCTTCTCACTTAAAAAGGTAAGTTGCAAATATGGTTTCCCTTTACCCTTAAGTACTTCACTATATATTTCCTAAAATCAAGGATGTTCCCTATACAAACACAGAACAATTATCCAGATCAGGAAAATAGCAGAGGTGCAGTACTCTGAGACACCATTCATATTTCGGCAGTAGTACCCCCATGTCTTTAGTAGCCAAGGGGTTCGTACGTTGCATTTAGTTACGTCTCTTTAGTTTCCTTTAACCTGGAGAATTTTGAAGGAGCCCATTCACTTGAGGGATTTATATGAGATTCTCAGACCTGCATAAATATAATTGCGGCCCATTTGTCACGGACTCTCCATGGCTTTCAGTTTGCAGCATTACAAAATATTAGTGTTTATTTTGTCTTTAGACTTGGAAACCCTCTGATATGTTAAGAATATGGGACTGGTTTCAGCTGAGTCCTTGTTATAATTTGTTTGCCTTCATTTGTCAAAGATGTAGGTTTAACAATGAATTTGCTTTAAAACACAAAAAATCTGACTCCCTGTAGGCAATATTTTTAAAAAGTGATGTGGAGTAGACCCATTTATGAAGAATACAGGACTGAAGATTTCTGCAAAGCGGTCTTAGATTTGTCTTTTAGCATCATCCTAAGGAACCCTGGGAGGCACTTTCTTTTAAAACAGGAATTCTGAAACTCAGAAGAATGTTACACTTACCATCTTGTATTCAGCAAATGGCTCTGATTGGTTATTTGAAACAAATGCCTTGAGAATAAGAGGGAAATGCAACGGGCTGCAGGATTTTGCTTGCCTTGAATTTCATTTTCTCTTTCCACACGCATATCGCATATCGTTTTATTTTGTGATAAGTATAAAAACAATGTTCATAGGGGGGAAGATAAAAACTTCTTAGATACAAGTGGGAGGGATTCACATACAAGTTAATACATATTTTAAATGATTTCTTACTATTAATCGCTAATGCAAGTAAACAAACTTTCAGTGGTTTTCACAATGTTTTCCTGATGCAGTTTGCTCAGGGGAAATGTAACAGAATTGTGTTAAAGACAAGAATATTCTTTTTTTTTTTTTCTTTTTTGTATTTTTCTGAAGTGAGAAGCAGGGAGGCAGAGAGACTCCTGCATGTGCCCGACCAGGATCCACCGGGCGTGCCCACCAAAGGGCGATGCTCTACCCATCTGGGCTGTTGCTCCGTTGTAATCAGAGCCATTCTAGTGCCTGAGGCTGAGGCCATGGAGCCGTCCTCAGTGCCCGGGCCAACTTTGCTCCCATGGAGCCTTGGCTGCAGGAAGGGAAGAGAGAGAAAGGAGAGGGGGACGAGTGGAGAAACAGATTAGCACTTCTCCTGTGTGCCCTAGCCAGGAATCAAACCCGGAACATCCGCACGCCAGGCCAACACTCTACCACTGAGCCAACTGACCAAGGCTAAAGACAAGAAAATTTTTACATAAGTAGATTCGTTCTGCAATCTTGTTTAGCTTTCCCCCCACTTTAGTAGAGCTATTTCATTTCTTTTTTTAAAACAAACAAACTGTAGTTATAATTTGTGCTAGTTATTTGAAAAGTTGAAAAATGTAGAAAAGCTTTCAGAAAAGACAAGAAAAAAATATATATTCTATCCAGAGTTAACTATTGTTAATACTTTGACATATTCCTTTCCTCATCTTTACCTATTTAAAAATTTTTATTTTTATCAAAATAATATATGCACTGGAGGACAAATCAAATAACATTAGGTCGAATCATATAGAATTGTGGGGTTTTTTTTTTTAGGGTCTCAGGCAGTTGGTGGTGGCTGATAACTACCATTGACTGAGAGTTTCCAATATTCCATCATTGTTCTAAAGGTTTTCTGTGCATTATTTTATTAGTTTCACTAAACAATTATTTTTCCAAAAAATTATTTTCTACATTTCTCTTATATTAAAATGTACTGTCTTAAATTTTGAAAAACCAATAAAGAGAGACCTAAAACTGAAAGGAGTTGATCGATTTATACACATCAGGTCTTTGACCGGAGAAGTGCCCTGTAGGCAAAGTGTGTCATTAGGATTCATTTCCTTTTCAAATCCTGCCATCATCGATGGAGCGTGTGCCATGGGTCAGTCGCCCTGCAGAGCATTTCCGTCGTACTTCCTGTTGAGCGCAACCTCACTGGTGCTAAGGATCCAGGTGAGTGCACTGGAGCCAGAAAGGGTGGACCCCACAGAGGAAGATTGTTATCCCAGGGGCTCAGAGTTCAGAGATGGAAAGTGTCCACATAAGCACTGAAGGACCCCCAGCCTCCCAAATGTCATAGACCTGGCCACTGCTACTTGCAAAGTCTTCAGCTCATGGGGAGGGGAAAAGAAATATATATCCCCGATTTTGCTAGAATACCTCTTTTCTATAGAGCTGGGAATACGTAAAGGCCACTGTGAAGCTGAAAGTGGGTCATTGGATCAGTCATGTCATCGCCTCTGCTTGTGTGGGATTAGAAGTTGAGACTTTCCTGCAAATAGAGGTCTCTCTGTGCGGTCCCGACTTGTGCCCGGCCAGGCAGCCGTATTCAGCATGCTACGCATTATTATCAGTGAGATGTCTGATTCATAATCTGCCCCAACTTTTAATTTTAGAAATGTCCAAACCTCTAGGAGTACTGAAAGACTAGTTCAGTAATGACTATCATAGCCTTTCGCCCCATTTGTGTGCTCTCTTGCTGTACACACAGACAGGCACACTGTGTTGTTAACTGCTGCTGTTGAACCATTTGAAAATGAGAAATTAAGTTGTAGACATCATTGCCCTTCATCCCTAAATACTGCGGAGTGTGTCTCCTGAAAAGAAGGGTTTTTGCACGGAATCACAGTGCCGTTCTCATGTTCAAGAAACTTATTGGTGATGTAATAATCTTATTTAACATATGGCTCTTATTCAAATTTCCTAATTGTCTTTAAATTTTCCTTTAAAGTGAACAGTTCGTGTATCTTTTATTTGTTCTTTAATCTTTTATAGATTAATAAAAACAAACAAACCAGTCCCAGCTAATTATCCTGTAGAGTGTCCCACAGGAGAATAGGAGGAACTACTTAATGGGTACAGGGTTTTATTTTGGAATGATCTGAGCATTTCAGAAGTAGGTAGAGGTGGTACTTGTACAATATTATGAATATACTAAATGGTGCTGGGTTGTTTTATTTTTTATTTTTTTTGAAGTGGTTAATTATGTGAATTTCACCTCAATAAAAAACAGTGGGAGGCAGGTTCTTCAAGAGTATAGAGAAAGTCTAGTCCCGTGATGGTGAATCTATGACACATGTGTCAGCACTGACACGGGTAGCCATTTTTGATGACACGTGGCTGCATACCAGAGAAGTATGGGGCCACATGCTGAGAAGGACATTTCATCCTCGGCTCCTGCATGGCCAGGTGCAGTAGCCAAGGATAAAACACTTGCTGTAGTGTAGACACTTGCTGTAGAACTCCGGCACAGAGCATCTAGTTCTGGGACTTCTGGTTAGGCTGTTTTTCCCGAAGTGACACACCACCTGAGTTATGCTCATTTTTTTGGTGAATTTTGACACACCAAGCTCAAAAGATTGCCCATCACTGGTCTAGTCTATGGGGGTATAAGTGATCGGGGGCCGACGTGTGGTTTTTCATCCAGGATGTACCAAAGTCAAGGCAGCTGAAATGCAGGTGTTAAATGTAACTTGGTTTGTGAATCTAGACAATTTTAGCAGGTATCAGCATTAGCTTTGAGAGCTGTGCAATGTATTGGAGTAGGCTTTGTATCTTCCTTGTCTCTTTGACCTCCAATTTAGGAGAATCATGTTACCTTGGATTGCTTAATGGGATAAAAATAGAAAACAGAGGCAACCTCTTCACCTAGTTCTTATAGGGCTTTTTTTTTTTTGCTGTTGATCCAATTTAAAATCAAAAGTTTAAGATTTGGGTGATGTTTACGATGTGGAATGTGAAAGAGTGTATGCAGTGTGTGGAGTGGGAGAAATTAAATTAGAACAAATCCTTTAGATTTGTATTAAAGTGTATCAGGTGACAGCTATGTTTCTGCATAGTGATCCAATATTTGACTTACTGTCCGGTGGATCAAATAGTGGGGAAACTTTATGCAAATGTATGTCTGTAGAAAAAATCTGTTGGAAGCCCCAGTGTTCAAAAAGGAAAGAATGGTTGACTTAGCATTGATAAATGCTATTAAAAATAACATTTATGAAAGTTATATTACCACATTTATAATACAGAATGACTAATGTGAGATCATTATAAGTAATAAAATACAGAATAGAAAATATGTGTGATCAATCCTGTTAAAGAAACATAACCTATTCCTGGAATAAAAAGGACCACACGAAAAGTTTTTTTTTCTCACAAGGAAAGTTTTTTATTTTATTTATTGAAGTGACGTTGTTTAATAAGATTATACAAGTTCCAAGCGTATGGTTGTATAATACATCACACGTATATCACATTGTGTGCTCACCACACAAGGTCTCTTTCCATCACCATGTATTTGATCCCCTTTACCCTCTTCAACGCAACCCCCCCCCCCCGCCCATGCCTTCCCACTGGTAACCACCATCCTGTTGTTTATATGTCTGAGTTTTCTTGTTTTGCTTGTTCGACTGTTGCTTTCAGTTTTATAGCGCTCACATGAGTGAAATCATATAGTTTCTAGCTTTTTCTGACTGACTTATTTCACTTAGCGCGTAATATTCTCAAGGTCCACCCACGTGGTTGTGAATGGCAGGATCTCACCCTTCCTTATGGCCGAGTAGTACTCCACTGTATATATGTCCCACGTCTTCTTTATCCAGTCGTCTGCTAAAGGACATTTCAGTTGTTCCCATGTCTTGGCCGCTGGAACTAATGCAGCAATGAATATAGAGGTGCATACAAGGACAATTTTAAGAGTAATTTTTGTTAGATGACATTTTGTCCGTTTCTACCTTTTGAATTCTTTCACTGTATAATAGTAAAAAAAAAAAAGTTTGTAACAATGACTTTCATTTGTGAAGAGCTTGCTCTATGCTGAGCACTGTAGCATCTCTATGTTCAGTCCCGCCACAGTCCTTGGAGAGAGGTTGTGTTATTCCTCTATTTCACAGGTAAAGAGATTGAGGCTCAAGAAGTAAAAGGACTTGTCTCAGGTCAGGCATCTAGTCTGGGGTAGATTCCAACATAAGGAGTCCAATTCCAGATCCACGTCTTAACTATTATACATGCAAAACATATAATGCATATTAAAGATATATGAAATGCATATTCAAATTGAAGACATATGTCCAGTACTTGGATGATTGGAACACTGAATTAGTAGCTGCGGTCTTTATTTCTGGATCTGCTCTCAATTGAAATGAAATAAATTTGCTTTTGGTCTCAGTTTCTTCACCATTATGGTGAAAAATGCCCGAGTCATTATGCTTATGAACCTTCTTACACACATGTAAGTAATACTTGTAAGTTTATGGGGTTATTACCACTAACTGGGAATGGTTTGGTTTTATAAAAATAGTACGTGGGCCTGACCTGTGGTGGCGCAGTGGATAAAGCTTCGACCTGGAATGCTGAGGTTGCCAGTTCAAAACCCTGGGCTTGCCTGGTCAAAGCACATATGAGAGTTGATGCTTCCTGCTCTTCCCTTCTCTCTCTCCTCTCTAAAATGAATAAATAAAGTCTTAAAAATAATAAAGTCTATAAAAAATAGTGCCTGGATTTAGGAATTAAACAGAGCAGGTACAAGTCCTCTGGACACTTAAGAGTTCTGCTCCTCAGTTTCCACAACTGCACAGTGAGGACTGCCACCTGTACCCAAGGGCTGCAAGGAGTGAGCGAGGTTGCCTGGCGGGGAGGGTCACTCCTCAGTAACTCTTCTCTCCCTTCCCATGCTAAACGGCCGCGCTCAGATCCGAGGGGAAGGAAGAAGGTGACACAGAACAGAGTGATCCCGGTAGGAATGAGGGCAGAGGACACTCCTCTGGCCTTGTTCCTGGACTCATGGAAACTTTGTTGGCAGTTCAAGAATGCAGCAAGGCCCTGGCTGGGTAGCTCAGTCAGTTAGAATATCATCCCGAAACACCAAGGTTGCAGGTTTGATCCCTGGTCAGAGCACATAGGGGAAGCGACCAATGAATGCACAACTAAGTGGAACAACAAAATAAACCCTTGTCCCCGCCCCCCCCCCCCGCCCAGCCCCCCTCCATCATCTCTCTAAATCAATCAAAAAAAAAAATAAAAGAATGCAACAAAAGAGCCCACAGAGGGGTGCAGGGCACACTGTTTTCTCAATGGATACTTTTAACCTTTAACCCACCCTGGAGAGAACTCAGTCCTCTGATGAGATTCAATTTTTTATTTTATTTTATTTTATTTATTCAGGAGGGGAGGCAGAGACACACTCCCCTGTGTGCTCTGACTGGGATCCACCCAGAAAGCCCACTAGGGGGCGATGCTCTGTCCGTCTGGACCAGAGGTCCCCAAACTACGGCCTGCAGGCCAAATTGCGGCCCTGTGAGGCCATTTATCCAGTCCCCACTGCACTTCCGGAAGGGGCACCTCTATTATTGGTGGTCAGTGTATGGAGTACTGTATGTGGTGGCCCTCCAATGGTCTGAGGGACAGTGAACTGGCCCCCTGTGTAAAAAGTTTGGGGACCCCTGATTTGGACTGTTGCTCCCTTGCTCAACTGAGCTCTTCTTAGCACCCGAGGCCGAGGCCATGGAGCCATCCTCAGTGCTCGGGGCCAACTCACTCCAATTGTGCCATGGCTGCAGGAGGAGAAGAGAGAGAGAGGGAGAGAGAAGCGAGAGGGGGAGGGATGAAGAAGCAGATGGTCATTTGTCCTGTGTGCCCTGACCGGGCAGGAATCGAACCCGAGACATCACACGCTGGGCTGATGCTTTACCACTGAACCAACTGCCCAGGGCCAGGATTCAATTCTATGTTTGGCTTACATCTATACTGGGAAAGTTGTTGATTTATATATACACACATATATGTTCTGGTTTTGGCAAAAATAAGCTATAAAAATCTATACCTATAAAACAGGAATAGATCGAGGTGCTATTGTACAGATGCTGTGATAAATCATGTGGAGACAAAGCTCTTTAGTAAAGTTGACAAGGAGTGGATAAGAGCTTGGGAGACTAAAGTCAGCACTTGGTGAGCTATGCAGGAGGTCATCGGGGGACTAATGTCAGCACTTGGTGAGCTATGTCATCGGGGGACTAATGTCAGCACTTGGTGAGCTATGCAGGAGGTCATCGGGAGACTAATGTCAGCACTTGGTGAGCTATGCAGGATGTCATCGTAGCAGAGGAGGAGGCAGTGACCCTCCTTAAACAGTCACAGCTGGCTTTTATTGAGCACTTCCTGTGTGCCCAGCTTTGTGTCTTCATACTCCCTCCCCTCTCGTTGACAAATGTCTTTTTTATAAATATTTTTTAGTGTAATACAGTGGTTCTTAACCTGGGTTCTATCAAACCCTAGGGGTTTGATGAGTCGGTCTCAGGGGTTCGGAGAAGCCTCTGCCGTGGAGGCCAGAATAAAGTAATACCATAATTTGTTGTGAGTTCATGCACTTTGTTGGTTTTGTTCTTTGAGCAAGGTGATGTTCATACACGGCACCAGTAAAAAAACATATACCTATGTCTTGAATTTGGAAAAAATCATATTTTATTTATCATTAAAGAAGGGTTCGGTGAATGCGCATATGAAACTGGTGGGTTTGGTACCTCAAAAAAGGTTAAGAGCCACTGGTGTAATATGTAGCACAGATGTAAAAAGGAAATCTGTAGCTTAGTTTAATGCATTACATTAAGACACACATTTGTGTTCTTACTACCAAGGTCAAGTTTTGTCAGTTTTTGCTGTGCCGGGTGCATGAACAATTTGGATTTTGCTCTGTCCTTGTGAAATGTTACAGGTAGTGACATGAGCTAAGACAGAAAGAGTCCCTCCTCCTATGCTGTTTTTATCTCTATCTCTGGCAGTAGAGTTCCTGAAAATGAAGTTGCTCGCTAGAATGTGCCCCTTTGTGGCCATGTGAATAATGGCTGCTCGGTCAAGGTGAACACCTGTTGTAGGAACTCCTCAGCCTCCCACCTGTCAGCCACAATCCTCTCACCCCTGCCCCCTTATCTCACGTCTGGGAGGCAGTGGAAATTTGAATTGAGACAGATTAATCACTTCTATTCTTTGTGGCTTGTGTAATTCATTCAACCTCTCTATGCCTCCATTGTCTCGTCTATAAAAAGGACATTAAGAATATTGTGTGGTTGCTTCACTGACACTATGGGTATATGAGGGTTAAATGGAAATATTTGGGCAGAATACACAATGCACAATACAGTACTTCATGTATAGGAAACGTCCAATAAATGTCAAACAGTGCTATGTCAATGCTGTCTTGTTTCGTTAAGCACTTGAACGGAGGCTCAGTTCCACACCCTTTGTGTCTATGAAGTCCCCCTCTGTGGGTCAGGGACGGGACAGTAATGAGCTGGTGCTCATGGCCCCCGGTTCCTGAGGTCTTGCCTTTCTTACAGCGGAGGTGTGCATCGGAGTCCTGCTGCTGCTGATCATATACAACTATTGGTTCCTCTACCTCCCTTATTTGACATGGCTTTACTTTGACTGGCGCACCCCAGAGCAAGGAGGCCGGAGGTCCAGCTGGGTCAGGAGCTGGACCGTGTGGAAGTACTTTAAGGACTATTTTCCAATTCACGTGAGTAGACTTGTTTTATATAGTATGATTTTTGAGCCGGGAGAAGAATGAAACATTTTTATTACATATATTTTAAGCATTTCCCCTTTTAGAGGGTGAAAGCCGACGAGTCAACCCAAGTTACTGAATGGACTAAGACAAAATTTAGGAGGTGTGGTGAGGGGTTCTGACAGAAAACAGCTCTAACCCAGGGAGTGGAATCAAGTCATACTCTCCATTTCCTCTTGACATAAGAACTAGTCATGAGTCATTTTGTTTCTTCCTGGAAACTAATCGGGGAACATAAAAAAGAAATCTCTCTATAAATGTGTTGTAGCTCATCAAAACTTCAGATTTGGATCCAAGTCACAACTACATATTTGGGTTTCACCCCCATGGAGTGCTCGTGGCGGGAGCCTTTGGGAATTTCTGTACCAATTATTCGGACTTCAGTGAGCTGTTTCCCGGCTTTACTGCGTATCTTCACGTGCTTCCAATTTGGTTCCGATGTCCTCTCTTCCGAGAGTATCTGATGAGCAGTGGTAAGTGACAGCAGATTCTTGCTCCTGCAGTGTTCTGGAGAGACGGCACCGCACAGAACACACCCTCAGACCCAGTCGAGATTAAAATTTCTTAGCAGCTTCATCCCCGTGTGGCACTTTCTGTGCTGTTTGGATGTTTCTCGCCTCCCCCACTGCACTGTAAGTACCCCAGGAAGACACAGACTGTCTTTTTTTCTGTGGTACCCAAGTATCTAACATAGTGACTGGAATACAGGGACATTCAATAGATGTGAATTTAATGAAAGAATAAATTGATGAGTGTATTTTATGTGTCCAGATGTGGTAGAAAATCAAATAAGTGATAAATTGCACCATTGGAAATGTGCCCTGTATACTCTGATGGATGAAAAATATCCTCTTGTGTGTCTTGAAGCAATGGCAGCATATAAACTAAACATAGTGTGCTATATGTTCCTTCCCAGATGAAAGGTAACTTGGATCAGAAGTAAGAGTTTATTCTACTTTGCTACTCGGAACTAGGGGAAGACTCTTTGATTAGTGAAATTGTACTTCTACTAATTATGAGGATAAATTCACCTGAAATGCCATCAAAATACTTTATGATTGTGCCCAGAAGACTTAGCTTGTGTCAGTAGCTCTCATTTCAACTTAAGAGGCTCGATTTGTTTGGTTTTCCATTTTGACCAAATTATTGACTAACCATAAACTACAGTAACTTAGAAAGTGCTTTATGTTTAGGATCATTGTATTTAGGTTAATTATTATTGCCTTTGCATTTCTTGGATATAAAGAAAAGTGGACAGGCTCTTTTTTGAAAAAAAAACCTGATTTCAGGATCAATAAATTCCATATTCAGAGAGGATTTTCCATGGTCTTCCAGGTTTCCATTTCTTCCTATTTATCAAGTCTCTGTTGTCATTAATACCTGGTAAGAAATCCCTAAGCATTAAAGGGCCAGGATCTGTGGCTGGATTTTTAGGTTCTGTTTGTGGACCTTTTCCTGTATGGTCCCTGGGCTCTCTGTCCAGCCTATGCTGCCACTGTGTGTGTCCTCTAGGGGGCGCACTAAACCCCCAAACTGCTAGAGAGGAAAAATATAGCTTCCTTTCCTTGTTTTGCAGATATTGGGTTAGAGTTTTATAAAAGAAAATTAAAAGGAAGCTTTAAAAATTTCCAAAAAACTTAAAAAGCCACAGAAATATATTTACCATATGTAATTTGCTGATTTAAAGTATAACCATAGGTGAGTTTGAATAGTGTAATTGAAGGCAGATGTGACAAATTGGTGGCACAAAGGATGCAGGTACACCATCTCCATCACATGCCAGGTACAAATAATCAACTGTAGAGTCTTTCTCCATGTAGTGCCCCCACGGCCATTGCCGTTTACTAGAGATGGCATTTGAGATGAGACCTGGCTTGTGGCACCATGAGATCTTTTCTTTTGCTAAGTTGTTCTAAAACCTAAATAAACGGTACATTTACACAGTGGAATACTACTCGGCCATCAAAAAGGAAACCTTACCATTTTTGACAGCGTGGATGGACCTGGGGAGTATTATGCTAGGTGTAATAAGCCAGTCAGAGAAAGACAAGTACCGTAGGATTTCATTTACATATGGAGTCTAATGAACAAAATTAACTAACCACACAAAATAGAAACAGACTCATAGATAGAGAACAGACTGACAGCTGTCAGAGGATAGGGGAGTTCTGGGGCTGGGTGGAAAAGGTGAAGGGATTAAGCAAAATAAATCAAAATTAAATAAAATACAGACAACAGCATGAGTGCCAGAGAGAATGGGGGTTGGGGGAGGTAGAAGAGGGTAAAGGGGCACAGATGGTGATGGAAGGAGACTTGACTTGGGGTGCTGAACACACAATACAACATACAGATGGTGTATATTAGAATTATACACTTAAAACCTAGATAATTTTATTAACCAATGTCACCCCAATAAATTCATTAAAACTTTAAAATATGTATTTCCCTGCCCCCCTGCGAAGTCTCTTTCCACCCCCTTCCTCCCCCTTTGTCATCAGCAGAGGTTCAGACTGTTTGCGTCTCTGAGTTTAGAGAGTTCTCAGTCCCTCCCAGAACCTGTTACCCGGGACAGAGCAGGACCTTGAAGGACAGACAGACAGACATGTGCACCAGACCTCCTGTATAAAGAACCAGCGGGGTTGTGGAGGTCCTCTGCTGTCTGGTATCTGTTTTGCTCTTACTCAGGACATTTCTGTGGCTCTAAGAACTTGGAAGTCCTGCTTCTGAACCCCTCCTCTGGGCTCACTTTGGTGGATTATTTACCCAGCCAGCATCAGCCAGAGCACACTCTGTTTCAAGGCTCACTGTCCTCTCCATCTCGCCATTAAGGCAGGGCAGGCAGTGGAGATCAGCTCCCAGCAGCCTAGTATCCCATGTGGAGGATGTTAGCTTTCATTTTGGAGGGAAGCCATGGGAGCCAGTGAAGGATTTTGAGCAAAAGCGGGATCTGCTGGTTTTTGCATGTTGGAAAGAACATTCAGACAGAAGATGTCCTGGAGGGGGCTGAGCCTGGAGCCTCTGGTGAGGGGAGGGGCCGATTGCAGGGATCAGGGAGAGGTGACCAGGGTGCAACCATCACAGTGACAGGGCAGTGGAAATGCAGAACAGGGGATTACTCTGAAAAATAGTTGGTAGATTCAACAGGACTTAGTGATTGATTCAGCCTCCTGAAGGCAGCAGATGGTGATATTGTCTCCATATCATCAGCACCTAGCAGGGTATCTTCTTGTCTGTCACAGGTGCTCAGTAAATGCTTTTGAATGAATGAATGAAGAGTCAATATGGTGGCTGAGAAGAGGAGAATATATATGGGACTGGGTTTCTGGATTGAGTGACTGGGAAGATGATAGATCCATTCACCTTGATAGGTCATGTGGGACAAGGAATGGCTTTGATGAAGAATTTAATTCATTGGGTTTAGAATCATGGAGTTTGCCATGTCTTTGAGCTGTTGAGGTAGACAGAGTGCTCCAAATCAAAGCAGGGTAGGAAATCTTGTTCATTGGTACTACAAAATATTGTGAGTACAATGTTTTAATTTTTTTTAAAAGGATAAATTAGTTATACCTTTTGTTTTCTTCACTAAGGGCCAGTCTCTGTTTCCAAGAAAAGTTTGTCTTACGTGCTGACCAAGGAGAAAGGTGGGAACGTTTCAATCATTGTCCTCGGGGGTGCAGAGGAATCATTAGATGCCCATCCTGGGAAATTCACTCTGTTCATCCGCCAGCGGAAAGGATTTGTGAAAATTGCTTTGACCCATGGGTAAGTGGCTCTTCATTTCAGGTGACTGGGTCAGGGCAGTTAAGACATTATTAAATGAGCACAAAGAAGTAAAGTAATTTTTGTAGCCCTTACAGACAGTCCTCCTCCTAGTCAACCTTACCATAAAAGCAGGTGTGGATGTTCATGGGGAGTGGAACATGACCTTTCCACAAGGATAGCTCAATGCCACGACATCCAGCAACTAAGCTTGTCTTTAAAAGTAAAGCAAACAAAAAGCATACCAGATTTGCAGCCAAATGAACAAAAAATTATGGCCAAAACAATAGATGAACAGTCTTCCTGGAACCTTGATTTTCTATAGAATAAATTTCCACCAATCACTAGAAGGCACTGCTAAAGTACTTCCGGCTCCAGAAGACTTTCAAGACTAAGTTTGCTGCAATGTATGAAACCTGAAGTCAGTAGTGTAGGGAGGCTTGGGGACATTAAAGAATGGTTAGAAATCTATTGCAAAGTCAGTGGGACAGAATAACATCTTTAAATCCTTTTTCATTGAAAATTCTTATTGTTTCCTTTCTGTTTGTTTGTTTTGTTATTTGTAGCGCCTATTTGGTCCCAGTGTTTTCTTTTGGTGAAAATGAACTATTTAAACAAGTTAGCAACCCTGAAGGTTCATTGCTTCGAACTGTGCAGGATAAACTACAGAAGATCATGGGGTTCGCTTTGCCACTGTTCCATGCCAGAGGGGTTTTTCAGTACAATTTTGGCCTAGTGCCCTATAGGAAACCTATTCACACTGTGGGTATGTACAGCAAATGCTAAACACTTGTTAAAACAAGTAGAAGTATTATCTTTCTTTGAACAGTGCTCATTGTTACCGACTGAGGTGCTAATCCAAGAGAAGTGGCTTTGAATAAGAACTTCCTAAAATAACAGTGCTATGGATGTGATTGAGCTTCATTTCCAGTATGCGTGTTATTTATAAAATGCCTATCTTTTCCATTTGAATAGGCATTGATGGCCCCCGAGATTACAGCTCTTGAACTGCAGGTAGAATCCAACTTTAGAAATAAAGTTTCTAATCCTCTAAAATGAATCTTTTTCTCTGTAGCAGCAGATTATAACATAGCAATTCTTTGATGAAGAAGTTACATCAGAGCCTATTAATATATGCAGATTTCTCAATAAAAGCCTTCATCATGTTCAATTCATAGAAGCATCAGTTTCTATATCAAAAGTATTGTTTTGTATTGGTTTTTTTTTTGCAATTTAGCTATGGTTATGTGTTCCTTCTATACACTGATTTTATTTTTTAAAGTTGCATACTTAGGAAAATGGAGGCGGGGGAGGAGGGTGACAGACTGTGTTGGTAAAATGACTCAGGGGGAAAGTAATTAGCTCCTTAGATTGAAAAGGAACCAGAGTTGAAAATGAGAAAGCTGAGTCAGGTGCTAATAGCAGAATTAACTACAAAATCACATAGTTCAGTGGAAACCGAAAGTAATAACTTCACCATGGATAACCCATGAGATGGAAGTCAAACGCTTTCTTTTCAGGTCTGTTGCATCAGAATGGCATTTTACTACTGTTCGTTTATAAGAGCTTTGCATTTCACAAGCAGTCATGTGACATTTTACAATGCTATATTTAACTCGAATGGAATGTTAGAAGACCTTGATTAGTTAGTGTAATAGAAATACTGATAGGCGTTTAAGTTTGCAATTGTGATTTTCAGGATAAACTGGTTACATTCTTTGGCATATTATTAATTAGTCATTTTGGTGTTTTCTGTGCAAAATACTATAGTTGGTATTTGGGAAGATACAAGGAAAATGGTAAGACATACTTTTAGGAACTAAAAGTTTAATTAAATGTAATTCATGTGCACTGTGAAATAAGTTGTGAATGTGAGAAGCAAGTATATTTTTTTTAGGTTAAATGATTATAGTTATCACCTGGTTGGGTTAAACATTTATTTACTTTTTTTTTATTGAGTTTATTGAAGTGACATTGGTTAATACAACTGTATAGGTTTCAGGTATACTCCATCTGTATGTACTATTGTGTGTTCACCACACCAAGTCAAGTCCCCTGTCATCTGCATTCATCCCCCCATTAACTATTATTTTTTAAGTAAAGTTGTTTGTTATTTGATACAGTCTGATTGCACCTCTACTCACAAGTAATTAACTGGTCAAAGGTTGGATGAAATTGACCAAATTCAAATTCTCTGTAAAGACTAGAAAACTACAGCTCTGGTTTTCACTCATGCCTCTGTCCATCATGTTTCTCTTAAATATTCAGAAAAAGGAAAAATGCCTTCAGTCCATCTTCTATGCCCCCCCTATTACAACAGGAAGGCCCTTCCTAGTCTCTAGGATCTCAGTACTAGCTAGCATGTGAAGTCTTCTGTAACCCAACATAAGAATATGAATGTTTCAATCACTCAGTTGCCGGGACCTTGGGGTGGTCTAGTGGGGCTCAGGTGATTGAGGGCAATCTGGTTTGGTGAACCAGACCCTCAGATGATGTGTATTTAAAGACTGTTGTTGATTGACCTGAAAAAAAAGACAAAACACAAATCCAGGATAAAATAGTTACAGTTCCATAAAACAAAACAAAGCTATGTGTCAATCAGATGCAACAGAGGATAAAAAAACAGTGTGAGATAGAAACAGGGTTTGAAATTAACTATGTTCATTTCTGTTCCAAATCAGTGCATTGCGGAGAGCTGCTTCTTAGCTGACTCGGTGACACCCCAGGCAGAGTTCAGGCAGCGGCCGTTATTGTACAGCCCCTCTGCTTCCCTTTCCACGGAACTAAGGGGTTTTATTTGTTTGTGTTTCCTTTTTATTGAATGAAATGGGGGGACACAGGTTAATAAAAGTATACAGGTTTCAGGTGCACAGTTCTACAACTCATCTTCTGTACACTGTGTTGTATGTTTACCACGTTTGCTTTTTAAACATTTAAAAATGTTTTTTTTTCAATTACAGTTGACGTTTAATCTTATATTAGTTTCAGGCATACAGCATAGTGGTCAGACAGTTATATAACTTACAAAGTGACCCCCCCCCCATAAGTGTAGCACCCACCTGGCACCATTCATAGTTATTACAGTACTGTAGACTGTATTCCCTCTGCTGAACTATACATCCCTGTGACTGTTTTCTAACTGCTAATCTGTATGTCTTAACCCTTTACCTTTCTTACCCAGCCCCCTCCACCCCTGCTTCTCTGGCAACCATCAGTTTATTCTCTGCATCTATGAGTTTGTTTCTGTTTCGTTTTGTTTTTTTATAGGGACAGAGAGAGAGTCAGAGAGACGGACAGACAGACAGGAACATAGAGAGAGATGAGAAGCATCAATCATCAGTTTTTCATTGTGACTCCTTAGTTGTTCATTGACTGCTTTCTCATATGTGCCTTTGTTGTAAAGTACCCAATCCACAGTTCCGCGGGTTTTCGTAGAGGCATGTAATCCAAATAAGTTTTTGAAAAGTTTTATTAAAGGAGGAAATTTATTAAATACGCCAACCACATATGGCTGACACAGGGCAACCGACCCAAATTGTGCAGATCCCAAAAATAGTTCCGGAGCTGTTTATATATTCTTAATTATACATGGGAGGGGAAAAACCTGACATCACGTGGCATAAGTTTGTACCTTTTGTTTAGAGATACATACATTAACTACATGCTTTCAGGAGGAGAGGGGTGGTTTCCATAGAGACAAATGCCCGTAAATGGTTCATCAGTGTAAGAAAAGATTTTAATTTAATATGTTTCTTTCTGTACCTGGCTAGCTATTCACCCTTCCCCCATAGGTACGGGGTAAGATCAGAGAATCCAAGTCTCCTTCCTCTTCTGCATTTACAACACAATACCATCAACCATCTTGGTTTTATGCTAATCACACCAGTATAAAGATTATTTTCAAAATCTCTCTTTGCACGCCTAGCCCAAACCAATAAAATATTCTTTAAACTTCCTAAAAGATTAATATTAATTCTGTAGCTTTCGGCATCTTACAACACCTTGTCTGCGGGCCTTCAGCAGACCGAGTAACCCCTTGCTCAAGCCAGTGACCTTGGGTCCAAGCTGGTGAGCTTTGCTCAAACCAAATGAGCCAGCGCTCAAGCTGGTGACCTTGGGGTCTCGAACCTGGGCCCTCCACATCCCAGTTTGATGCTCTATTCACTGCACCACCTCTTGGTCAGGCTGTTTCTGTTTTGATTGTTTATTTTGTTTTTTACATTTCACATATAATAAGTGCAATCATATGGTATTTGTCTTTCTTTGTCTGATTTATTTTACTTAGTGTAATTTTCTCTAGGACCACCCGTGTTGTTGCTAATGGTAACATTTCATTCTTTATTATGACTAATATTCCATTTTATATATGCCCTGCATTTTTGTTATTTTGTTTTGTTTTGGGGGGCAGGGGACAGCCTGGGAAAGACAGACAGGAAGGGAGAGAGATGAGAAGCATCAATTCATAGTTGCGGCACCTTAGTTGTTCATTGATTGCTTCTCATATGTGCCTGGACAAGGTTTCTGCAGCTAAGCCAGTGACCCCTTGCTCAAGCCAGTGACCTTTGGGCTTCAAGCCAGCGACCTTGGGCTTCAAGCCAGTGACCTTTGGGCTCAAGCCACTGATCATGGGGTTATGTCTATGATCCCATGCTCAAGCCAGCGACCCCACACTCACTGGTGAGCCCATGCTCAAGATGGATGAGCCCGCACTCAAGCCAGTGACCTCAGGGTTTTGCACCTGGTCATCTGCATCTCAGGCTGACGTTGTATCCACTGCGCCACTGCCTGGTCAGGGTCAACTTTTCTTTTTCTTTATGACAAACATGAGCAGTTTTGAAGAGTACAGGCCAATTGTTTTGTAGGATGTTCCTCATCTTGGGTTGGTACGTTTCATCATGAGTGAATTCCAGTTGTGCATATTTGGCAAGAATTCCACAGAAATGCTATTGTGTCCTCCTCGGTACATCGCATCAGGTGGTAGTTGGTATCACTTTGTCTCATTGTTGGTGATGTTAATTAACTCTGATCACTTGGGTAAGGTGTTGGCCAGGTTTCTTTACTATAAAGATAAATTTATAGATTTAATCTATATCAGCCTTTATTCATAGATGTGTGTTATATTTGTAAATATAAAGATTTTCCCCCCTCCCCACTGAGAAGTAACTTGGAGGTAGTGTTACTTAGCGACTGTGTATGGGTCCTGTTCTTTGTCAGACTTTTCTTGCTCGTTTTATTATACATTGGTAAATCATTGCCTGGGTCAGTTATCACAGTCATGGCAGCAAACTGGTGATTTTCTTTCTTTCTTTCTTTCTTTCTTTCTTTCTTTCTTTCTTTCTTTCTTTCTTACAGGGACAGAGAGAGAGTCAGAGAGAGGGATAGATAGGGATAGACAGACAGAAACAGAGAGAAATGAGAAGCATCAATCATTAGTTTCTCATTGCTGTTTCGACACCATAGTTGTTCATTGATTGCTTTTTCACACATGCCTTGACCGCGGGCCTTCAGCAGACCGAGCCACCCCTTGCTGGAGCCAGCAACTTTGGGTCCAAGCTGGCGAGCTTTTGCTCAAGCCAGATGTTCCCGCGCTCAAGCTGGCAAGCTCGGGGTCTCGAACCTGGGTCTTCCGCATCCCAGTCCAACGCTCTATCACTGCGCCACGCCTAGTCAGGCAAACTGGTGGTTTTCTGACTGCGGCGTTCCTGCTACATTAGTTAGCTGTCACTTCCCATAGGGTCCCAGTGTTAGAGGGTTTGTGCTATGGGTCCCCAGGCGGGCTTCCCAGCTGTGTTTGCGTGTTTCACAGAATGGGCTCCAGTCCCCTCTTTGCTACTCTAGGACTTCCACTGACTTCTGATTATAGGGTGACAGAAGTGTTTGTTTCATTTTGCTTCTTACGGCAACATTAAAACTACACAGTCGATGCCTTTAAGACATCGGTTCTGCAGGCCCAGCGATGGCTGTGGCCCACGCCCCGCACCAGCCGCACGCACGATGGTGCTGACATCGAGGTGTGCGGAGGAGGTGCTGTGGGCTTGAGATCTGACTCCGAGGGACTTAGACTGTCTCATTTATCTTTCTGAGCCTCGGGGTTTACAGCTCTGACGAGGAGACAGTTATAATCGCCCTGTCCTCGCTGATGGCTCCCAGGGAGCGGGTGACATGATCTGGGCGGCAGCGCCCTGTGCCCTTTAGGTGGTAGGTGAGCGCAGGTTGGTTTACAGAGCAGAAGCCTTCATGACCAGATTGTTCAGAGCTATCAGGTGGGTTTCAATTTCCCTGCTGAAGTATTCTTACCAAAATGTTTACCTGAGAGAAATAACAAGGCTATATGTATATGTAATCAGACAAGTTCAGATTGTGGGACGTTGTACAAAACTGGTCTGCGCTTCTCAAGAAAATATCAGTGTTGTGGAAAACCAAAAGGAGGGGATGAGTATTTAGAGAATCACAGCGGCTGCTGTGGAGCCTGACCAGGCAGTGGTGTAATGGATAGAGCCTTGGCCTGGGATGCTAAGGACCCAGGTTCAAAACCCCGAGGTCACCGACTTGAGCACAGGTTCACCAGCTTGAGCATGAGGTCACTAGCTTGAGCGTGGGATCATAGACATGACCCCGTGGTTGCTGACTTGAACCCAAAAATCTCTGGCTTGAGCCCATGGTCGCTGGCTTGGGCAAGGGATGGCGGGCTCAGCTGGAGCCCCCTGGTCAAGACACATATGAGACAGCAATCAATGAACAACTAAAGTGACGCAGCTACGAGTTGATGCCTCTCATCTCTCTCCCTTCCTGTCTGTCTGTCCCTGTCTCTTTTTCTCTCTCTCTCTCTGACTAAAAGAAAAAAAAGAAAAAAAAAAAAAAGAAAAGCAGAGCTGCTGTGGATTAAGAGAAAATGACTATAAAGGATGGTTTTGAAACAGTTGATCAAGTTTGAGTGCTGATTAAGTACACAATAATATGGTGTAGAGGTTAAATTCCTTGGGGATGGCAACGGGGCTGTTATGTGGGACAGTGTTTTTGTTCCTACGTGCTAAAGTATATGGGGGTGTTCACATGATTGGCTCTTTATTGTCCACAACTTCCAAATGGTTCTACAAAAAGAAAAATAATAGTGCATGCATGTACATATATAGGATTCATATACATGTTTGCAAAACGTTCATAATTGGTGCAGCTAGAGGAAGGGCGTGCAAGTGATTATTGCACTATTTCTTTGTAGGTTTAAAATTTTATTTTAAATAAAAAGAGAGATTTAAAACCATGCGAGGACAAAAGTAGTCTATTATGTTTCAAGTCATTAGTATATGCTGATGGGGAAACACGCTAGAGGATTCACTGAAATGGAAAGGAAGGAAGGGAACGTTTAATCAAAATTTTAATTGTAGAGATTAAAGAAGATAATGTTAAGGGATTAGCACGGTACCTAATATGATATAAAAAGTGTTTAGGAAATGTTTACGGGTGTGTGGTGTGTGCCTGTACACATAGACACACACACTCACACACACTCACACTTACATTGGGCACCTTTGGAGCCTTCACCATGGCCAGAGGTGGGACTTGAACCCAGCTTTCACCTGGCGCCCACGTTGGGACTCACAAGCCCACTCTGCCACGCAGCTCTGTGCCCGTCCCTTCTCCGGTGTACAGCTGTGGGGCTTCTAGAGAAGGAGTCATTCCTGTGTGAGACCCTTAGAGAGACAAACTGTGGAACTTCCATAGTTACAGAAAAGCAGAACAAAGATTTCTTATGGTGAGAGAGCGACTCCTTGCCTCAGGGAGAAGACGATGCCCGCCATTTTTCTCCAGCTGCGTGTCCTGGCTCATGAAGCGACCTGTCCTTCATGTTTTGTAAACACAGCACAGCAGCATCGAAATGAGTGAGGCACTGTGGATGGCAGTTGCTTCAGACATACCCTCGCCTTGCTGGGTGGGCTTGGGTAATGGAGCAGGCGAGCATGCCAGCTGTAGAACACCCCCCTCCCCATACAGGGACAAAAGCTCTGACCCCTGACTCCGCCATGGGGAGATGCAGGGTGGCTTTGTCAGGGCGAGGAGTTCTCTGTCCAAGAGCCGCCTGATGCAGCTGTTTGTCCTGTGTGCTGTAGAAAGAGAGTCATGCGGCGTTTTGCTACTCGCTCAGTTTTATGTTGTATATGCTTTTTTTCTTCTTCTTAGTGGTAAATATCTCCTTTTTGTGGGGAGAGAGAATTCTGGTCTTTTAGGGGTCAAGGGACCTGTCTCAATTCTGCAAATTTTGGTTTTTCACCTCTGTCTTTATTCTGAAAAAGTAATTGAGAAAGGTTTCTTACTGTCTAGTCCAATTTGGGGTTAGTTTTGTAATGAGGGGCAGGAATATTGGGTTTAGGTCATCATTTCCTCTGGGGTGTGTGTGTGTGTGGTTTGGGAACTATCAGCATTTCACTTTCTCTACATGTAAACAAGAGAAGAAGGTGAATGGTGAATGTGTCTGCCTCCCACCTTTTAGGGAAAGGTCTTTCGATGATAAAGTCAATACAAAGGTCATGTTTGAGGTCTCTGGAAGAATGATCTGAACAGTAATAAAACCATCAATGAGAAAAGACCAGAATTGAAGTTAACTGTAATATAGCTCATAAAAAATAAGCCTCCATTTCAGAATTTGCAAGTCCTGATTAAAGTAAGCTGGGAACAATACACCTCATCTTCCCTGATGTCCCCTCTTCATCTGTCCCAACTGCCACCTGACTAGTTAGTTGCACTTAACCTCTGTCCTTGGGTTCATTTCACTAAGAAAACAGAAGCTTCTTCTATAAAAATCAGGAATTTGCTAGTAGATCGACATGTACATTTCTCATTTTTTCTCCCTCCCAGAACAAAGTTCAGAGCTAACAGGAAGCTTCAGAAGCCTCCTAACTGCACTATTCTATCCCACACGTGGGAGAAGCCAGGCCAGGGAGGAAGTTCCGTCTCTGCTCAGCGTGCGCTGGCGAGCAAGCACGAGCCTGAGGCGTGGTCTGGTCCGCTGCAGCTCCCCTTCCACCCCAGCACGTTAGCCTCAGCGTATTTCCAGCCACCACTGACAGCCAGACGGCTGTTTCTCCTTCTTTATGTTGAATTACAAAAGACTGTTGTCTATGATACAGAAATTTGACACCCGAAGTATCAACAAAAATTGTACATGAGCTTCTTGAGGCTATATTTGGTTAAGAATTTAGGAATTTGAGATTATTAATGTTGCACTAAGAAAAAAAAATGTATATATGTGTGTGTGTGTATATATATATATATATATATATACACACACACACAATCTCCTTGCTTTTCCCTTAACTACTCACCTTCTGTTACTGAGATGGAGTTGGGCCTTATGAGCTCTATTTTATTACCTATAGCTCCGCTTGACCTCATCATGCCCAAGCTAATCAAAGGTAATCAGCAGTTTGGTGCTGGGCTGGTCATTGAGCATCCTGTCTTTTAAACTCTTGGCATCAGTAGCAGCCTCAGACCAGCAGAGGGCGCAGTGAGTAACAGAAAGGACCCAGGAGAGCAAAAGCCATGTACCTATCTGTATTCTCCTGAGACAAGTGAGAGAAAAGTTATTGATTATATAAATGCCTTTTAAAATACATATAGAAGACATATACACACACACCCAAGAGGAAATGATGACCTAAACCCAATATTCCTGCCCCTCATTACAAAACTAACCCAAAATTGGACTAGACAGTAAAAAACCTTTCTCAATTACTTTTCTGAAATAAAGACAGAGATGAAAAACCAAAATTTGCAGAATTGAGCCAGGTTCCCTGACCCCTAAAAGACCAGAATTCTCTCTCTCCACAAAAAGGAGATATTTACCACTAAGAAGAAGAAAAAAGCATATACAACATAAAACTGAGTGAGTGGCAAAATGCCACTCTGGCAAAATCCATGTTTTGGAGAACCAGTTAGTTCATGTTAACTATATAGGTAAAAGAAATGTTTTCTCATTGTAGAAAATATACACAGTACAGAGAAAGTCAAAGTTCCTTCATCTCTCCTTCCTTGCTTGAGGAAAATGGTTATTATTCTCTCTTTCTAGAGGTTGTAAATACACAGAAAGCTTGTAATGCACATAGAAAGTTAATTTTTTTCATGGATGGGATATGATATTTTCTACAACTTTTTACCCACTTAATGAATTTTAGACATGTGTGTATACATACATATATATATTCTTTCATTTAAAAAATTGAAGTATAATTGATATTCTATTAGTTTCAGGTATACAGTGTGATGATTTGATACTTGTATATATTGCAAAACTATCACCCCAATAAATCTAGTTAACATTCATCACCATGCATACTTTCAGTAATATTATTTCATTAAAAAATTTGCTGCCTGACCAGGCGATGGCGCAGTGGATACAGCGTTGGACAGGGACCCAGGTTCAAAACCCTGAGGTCGCCAGCTTGAGCATGGGCCCATCTAGTTTGAGCAAGGAGTCACTCGCTCTGCTGTAGCCCCCCCTCCCCCATCAAGGCACATATGAGAAAGCAATCACTGAACACGTAAGGTGCTGCAACGAAGAATTGATGCTTCTGATCTCTCCCTTCCTGTCTGTCTGTCCCTATCTCTCCCTCTCTCTGACTCTCTGTCTCTGTCACAAAAAAAAAAAAAAAAGAAAAAGAAAAGAAATTTGCTGCCTAGAATTCCACTGAATGAATGTGCTATGGTTTATTTAGTAATTTTCTGTTGAGACTTTTGTTTAGTTTGTTTGCCACTATTCCAGTGGAGTTCTTGTGATTGTGTATGTTTTCTAGGACAGATATGTAGCTTCGGAGATATACATTCTCTGAATTTTTTAGGATGACATTAAGAAGCGGGAGAGGAGAGGGTCCAGGCCTCGTGATTCAGATTTCACAGTCTGTCATAACAGGGGACTGTGGTCAGGCTGTCAGCGGCCCCAGAAGAGGAATGCTGGTGACGTGCGCAACAGCTGGGGCCTCTTCCCTCCCAGCTGCAGTCAGCACAGGGCTTCACTTGGCTGGGAGTCTAACCCACCACGGGCCTGGCTCTCCAGTGTCTGCCGAGGAGAGTTCTGTGTTTGTTGCCAAATGGGATGGCGTGACCACTGTGAGCAGCCAGTGAAATGGCAGAGGGCTTGGGGCTAGCAGCCTGACGGCTTCTGATTGGAAGACCTCGCCAGGGCTGTCCGCTGAGGAAGTGGTCTGGGGTGGAGTGGATTGGGTTCCTGGCATCTGACGTATTCTCTGTTTTCGCAGTTGGCAATCCAATCCCTGTTCAGCAGACTCTGCACCCAACTCCAGAGCAGATCGAGGCACTGCATCAGACCTACATGGAGGAGCTCAGGAAGTTATTTGAGGAGCACAAAGGGAAGTATGGTATTCCAGAGCACGAGACTCTCGTTTTTAGATAACTGCTCTTAGAAGGCATACAGGAGGAGCAGAGAGCATCCCACTGAGAGGACGAATATTTCAAATAAGTTTATTTTCCCCCCTTGACTACAGAATCAAATTTGCCACTGATAAGTATTATTTATAGTGACAGATGTTGATGTGTATCTGGTAAATAAAAATACAGTGTGTGACTATAGTTACGGTAAGGTTAGAGATCACTAAGTCTTTTCATCGGTGAAGTCATTTCACAGGTTCAGAAATGCTTTAGAACTATTCATGTACTCAAAAAAAAAATGACAGCTAGAGAAACCGATTAGACCTTTTTGCTAAATATCACAATAATTTAAGGTGGTGTTTGCATTAAGCATGTTTTTAGCTGTTATTCAGCACATTCAGGAGACAGTGTGTAAGATAATTTGCCACATAGAGCCAGAGAGGTTATTTATTTATTTTTGTTTGAACAGATCATTTGTTAGTCTATAATGTTACTTTTAAGGTTTAGATAATTTTATCCGTTACATCATGCCAACACATTTTTTTTATACAATGGGGCAGAATCTTTATGCAGTTTTCAGGGTGGGATGAATCTACCCTAAGCAAACTCATGCAGAATAGAGTATGTCTCCTTATTTCTATTTTTGCTTAGAAATATTCCCCCTTGTCATCTGCTTAGGGACATGTTCATTCATGGTAGGTCAGAGGGAAGACATGCTTTTTGCACATGCTTTACGACACTGACATGGCAAAGTTTCCATGGGAACGGACATGGTTTTTGTTTTTCTTTTTGACAGACACAGAGAGAGAGAGTCAGAGAGAGGGACAGATAGGGACAGGCAGGAAGGGAGAGAGATGAGAAGCATCAATTCTTTGTGTGGCACCTTAGTTGTTTATTGATTGCTTTCTCATATGTGCCTTGACCAAGTGACCCCTTGGTCAAGCCAGTGACCTTGGGCTCAATCCAGTGACCACGGGGTTATGTCTGTGATCCCACACTCAAGCGACCCCACGCTTAAGCCGGACGAGTCCGCGCTCAAGCCGGCTATCTTGGTGCTTTGTAGGCACAAAATAAGTATGTGTTTTATGAATGAATGTATTTATAGCTGAACACATGGACAAACTTTGCCATGAAGTGCAGAATTTGTAATGCTCGGCTGTAGAATGAAACCTATAAGACAAGCCCCACTTTCTGAAGGAGATCATTGCCCATGTCTGTCTGATTGGCCCAGACCGGTGATTGACAAGACTCCAATCGTGGCTTGTAAGGAGCAAGTCAGAAAGAGGTTTCTGATAATTAATCACTAAGTGTTAAGTAATCGTTCAGTAAGTAAGTAAGTAAGTAAGAATGCCTAGTTTCCAGCCAATCTCTCTGGCTAGAGTTACTTGTGTACTTCCGCCATTCTAGGTATTTGAGGGTAACTTCACTGAGCTGTTCTAACTTCTTGGTAATATATCCTCAGGCCTCTAAGTTTTAAAACCTCAAGCCCCGAGTTAGAGCCTGGATTGAAGTCAGCACCAGCAGAATGAAGTCATGCTGTGCAGCGCCCTAAGTAGGAAAGAGTTTCACATGTGAGAAGATGAACCCACTCTATTGTTCCTCTTAAGGGTTTGTGGCCAGCAGCCTATTGTCCTCAGACTGTTTGAGCAATCCAGGAGTCTACTGGCCATGGCCTTGAAATGAGATTAAAAAAAATTTTTTTTTGTCAAAGCCAGGAATAAGACTTACTAGCTTTATTAGGTGCAGAAAATTAGATGATAAACCCTTTTTGGTATCACTCAATATGGGAGGAAAAATGTAAGGGGACACCATTTACATAAAATGACACGCCAGCTGGTCAGGGTTCATTCAGTCTTTCGGAATATAACTCTGAGGCCCACATCACCACCACCAAAGGCCTTTGTTATAAGACACATGAATTCTCTTCCTTTCGAGTTTCTTAAAAGCTCATGAGACAGTCGTTTGCAATTTCACAAAGGTATGAATTTTAATCTCACACTTGGGCGTGAGAGGGCCACGCTGACGGCCCAACATCAGCTGGACTGTCGAGTAAGCTGCAAATGGATATTTTTGGACACAAGCTTTTGCTGCAGCACGCACATGGGTACATTTTGTATTCGCTGCTGTGGTGTGATGCAGGGTTCTGCTTTAAAGATGCTCCTCTACTCCACTCTTGTACCTGCCATTTAAGCAGCAAAGCAAAAACAGCAGCGGCAACCACAGTGACCCCAGGATGCGCAGGAGAAAGTGGGCTAACTGTCTTGAGGAAATGCACATCTACGCCAGGGGTCGCCAACCTTTTATACCTACCACCCACTTTTGTATCTCCGTTAGTAGTAACATTTTCTAACTGCTCACCGGTTCCACAGTAATGGTGATTTGTAAAGTAGGGAAGTAACTTTACTTTATAAAATTTATAAAGCAGAGTTACAGCAAGTTAAAGCGTATAATAATAATTACTAACCAAGTACTTTATGTCAGATTTTTTCTAAGTTTGGCAGAATAAATCTTTATAAAACAACTTACTATAGTTAAATCTATCTTTTTATTTATACTTTGGTTGCTCCGGCTACTGCTCACCATGAAAGCTGGAGCGCCCACTAGGGGGCGGTAGGGACCAGGTTGACTACCACTGATACACGCTGTTTGCTTTGGACAGTTCTTTTGCCCGTTTTCCTCACACTCTGGCTGCAGGCTGTCACTTCCTTTGTCTGGTAGCTGCAAGTATGGAGGTGATCTGGGTCAGGCTAAGTCTGTTACACTCACCTGGAAGGTTGCAGTCTCGTGCTCATGAGGGCCGGCCAGCTTTGCTCCGTCCCAGGGTAAGGGATGCTGTGTGGTTTTCATAGACCCTTCCCCACGGCTGTGAAAACGTTCTAAAAGTATATGCTTCCGGGATGGCGGGTGGGCCTTTATCGGATGCAGAAGGTTAGATGTAAAATGCCCATCGCTGGGAGAGAACCCATGTCTGCCGTGGGCAGCATCACCTGGACGTGATGGCCATACCTCTGTCGCTTGACCTACAGACTACCTCACTGATACCAATTATCAAAGTCTGTGATCAACATGTAAACATAGGTGGGGTACATTCAGTTTTCTTCTTCCGATAAGAGACAATGTTGATGGGATTTGCTGATTGGAATTTTCCCCCCAGAAGCCTCGGATTGCTAGTTCTCCTCTATCTCATGTAGTTTTTATACAAACTGATAAAAATGTCTATTTGTTGTGTTGGGAGAGTTCCTTCAAATCAAATTTGTATATCTTTTTAAAGAAGAAGGAAAACAAGGCAACTCCGAAATAACCAGCCAGGTGCTCCATTTTCCCCAGGAGGCTGCCCTTCGTATTAACAACAAAAGGATTTCTCTAAAACCTTATATTTTGACTTTTTGAAATTAATCCTTCCCGAACACCTTCAACCTAGTGCCTTACTATTTTAAGTGAGGGGGAGAAGGGTTACCCCGATCCATAGTTAACCTGTGGGACAGTGAGTTACTTCCTCAATAGCAGAGTCTGTCTTGTGTTCATTCTGTAAAAGTTTTATTTGTTATTTATTGATTTCAGAGAGAGAAAGGGAGAGAAAGATAGAGAAAACATCGATTTGTTGTCACTTATTTATGTATTCATTAGTTGATTCTTGTATGTGCCCTGACCGGGATTCAAACCTGGAACCTTGGTGTACTGGGATGACACTCTAACCACCCGAGCTACCCCGCCAGGGCCTTGTGTGCATTTTGATCTGGACTCTCAAGCAGTCTCTCAATGGAGGCTTGTGGCACTAACCTGGCAATTTGATGGGTTATGTCACAGAAGCCGAGTTTTAGAGCCAAACGGGACCTCCTGGCCTGTCTAGTTGTTCCTTCTGCAGATGAAGCAGTCGAACCCCAGTGAAGATGAACGCAGATTGGAACCGGGTCTGTGTTTATATCACTCTGCTCTAGATTGAGCTGGGGGTGCTGCTGTTCCATGGCTGTTGGTTAATAAACCCAGAAATCCCCCATGAAACAGAAGTGTCTGTCCAAAAAGTAGAATATACATATTTTAAAAATCCATTCCTAAAACAAGGGATTTAACAACTCTCATGCAAGCTCTATCTTACTGGGACTGAGAGGTTTTTTTTTTTAGACCAGTACATCGCATTGTTGATTTTTCCCTTTTGTGAGAGCTATTTTGGTGATGTGTCTGTCCTGGGCCAAGTCCAAGTTTTCAACAAGCGTAGCCACTAGAGCCTTTTGTATGGGAGCAGCAGGGTAGGACGGGCTGCCCGTGCTCAGGATGGAGACAGACCTGCAGAGTACCTCCCCTCCTGGTCATGTGCTCATTAGCACAGGCAGGCCAAGGCAAGCCCATCATTCAGACAGAGATGCACGCAGAGTTCCTGTCCCTCCCTGTCCCCCCTCGGCAAGCCCTGAGATTATTCTGGCCCCCGTCTCATCCAGCTGGGTTGTCACAGTGGAGTTTGTTTGTTTGTTTTTCTAGCTACTAGAATCTGGTTAAGAATTCTCATTGGCTCTCTTGAGAATAAAGATAAATTTGACCTTTGTATTTCCCAGGGCTGTATAATCCTCCCCAACTCTCCTTCCAGACCAGCTTGGAGCCTAGGGCTTTCTGGTTGGGTTCTAAACCCTCCCATCCAGGGGTACAGTACGGTCATGTTAAGACCACCAGAGAGTCTAACTGTCCCTCCCTTCTACTCTCCGGGCTTCTATTTTGAATAATCCTTAAGCCTCTGGTCCTCCACTGGATGGCCAGGCTCAGTTCCTTCCTATGTAAATCAAGTTAGGAGTGAATGGTCAAGGTCCCTTCTGGTCCTGTCGTTATGGTCTCTGCTGATTTCTGTCACTGTAATGACGTCTAGGTTAGAGATGTACATATATCTCGATTTCTCTTGCAAGAATGCCTCACTCTCTTACTGTCCATAAAACATAAACTGCCACTGAAATTTCCCCAGCACCACAGTTGCCTCTAGCCCTGGTGCTTCTAAGAAATAATTTAATTCTCTAAACAGAAGGGGGAGAAGTGGAACTACAAGGATTACTCCTTTATATCGTTCAAAACTATAAAATAATAGATTGTTATTTGTTAAAATCTTCATAGGAGATGGTGAACTTTTATATTTTCTGTATCGTTATCTGTTGCTGTGTACTTTTAAAAGCTCTCGGTTTCTAAAGATTTGACCGATAAATGTGCTTTATGCCCGAGTTATAAATAAATGTGTGGGTGTTGTGTTTCCCCTGGATAGAATGGTTTTCCTTTTACACCCCTTGGCAAGGCTGAATTAACTGGGACTTGGGGATGAATGTAATCAAAAGAATGACATTGGCATTTGTGAGCATTGCACATTCTCGTACTGAAGAGTCGGCCCTTTAGTTCTTTTGAGCAGCTAACGTACTGTACAGAAAGCAGGGGCAGCAGTGACTGCAACCTGCAGGTGTGTAGGGGGACGCCGGAACAGGGGACAGCAAAAGAAAACACTCCAGGAAGCTGCCGTGGTCTCACGTGGTCGGAGCAAGAGTGAAACCTCTGGGAATCCGAACTCTTCAAAAACTGATTAAAAACATGGATTATGAATCCGGTGAATCACTGTGAATGGGTACAGCGTGTCTTTCTGGGTGATAAAAATGTTCTCAAATTAGATTGTGGTGATGCTTACGTAACTCTGTGAAAATACTAAAAACCTCTAAACTTTGCACTTCAAATGGGTGAATTTTCTGATCTGTGAATTGCATCTCAATAAAGCTGTTTTATAGAATCGAGTCAGTCCTACCCTTGCCAAAGTAATGGAAGCAGCTAAAACCTGAATTTTCTTTTAAAATGTGTCAAAAGTGAAACTGCCACCCTTCCATGCCAACCTTCTGTACAATAAAGATTAGCCCTTGATTTTTGAGGACTGTTGGTGTTTCTGGTATTCTTTATCAACACAGGTGTTTTAAATACTGCTTTTGAGTGTTTCACTGGATAAAGAACACACTGCTTTATAATTGTGTAAAATACTGTTTGACTTTAACTTTTCCCAATATTTTATTACTACTGTAGCATATACTAAGTAATGGTTATCATATAAAAACAACACTCAGTGTTTATTGACCACCTACAATGTGCCAGGCACATGCCTAAATCTTTTAGTTATGTTAGGACGTTTAGCTCTTAAAATAGCCCGAGGAGGTTGGTACTATTTTTATCCCATAGGAAACTGGGCCTCAGAGGAGCTAAGAACTTTGCCCAGGGAATTCTGATAGTGCGTAGTGGGTGCCAGGGTCCTCTGGCCAGAGCTCACGCCCTAAGTATAGGACTCGGGAGCCCTGGGGTGTCTGCCATCTCTGTCAGTTACTTGCTTTGTGACTTTTGTATTCTTTTTTTTTCTTTACTTTTTATTTTTTTATTGAGAGAGAGATTGAGACAGACAGACATAAAGAGAGAGAGATGAGAAGCATCAACTTGTAATTGCAGCACCTTAGTTGTTCATTGATTGCTTCTCAAACGTTGCTTTGACGGGGGCTCCAGCCAAGCCAGTGACTTTGGGCTCAAGCCAGAGACCTTGGGCTTCAAGCCAGTGACCTTTGGACTCAAGCCAATGACCATGGGGTCATATCTATGTTTCCACACTCAAGCCAGCAACCCCAGGTTCAAGCAGATGACCTCAGGTCTTCAAACCTGGGACCTTGGTGTCCCAGATTGATGCTCTGTCCATTGCACTACCACCTGTCAGGCGTGACCTTGTATTCTTCACCTATTCAATTAGAGGGTGGGACAAGATCTCTATGGTTCTTTATAGGCCCATCTCCTTGTGATTCTATATCTCCATTTCTGAACATCCTCCTTTCCACCCACCCCAAACCCAATGGGCATGGGCACCATCCTCCGCACTGAGAACCCTGGGGGCCCATTATGGTGGACACAATGTTATGTCCACCATTAGAAGAACTGAGTCAAGAAGTTTCATAACTGGACAAATATTTGTTGTCAAAGTTGAATGTTTAAACTGTTACATTAAGAAGACCTGTTTAACTAAATGTATTGTTTTTGTGGTAGCTGTTACTACATGGAGCATTAGCTGGGAAAAGGTCATTTCTCCAAACTGATTTTTAAATTCAGTTTATTTCTCACATGCATATCTGGACATGTACGTTTCCAAGTCCTTAAAAAATACTTTTTCCACGATTGCTGCATGTTCCAAATTGAAGAAGAAACTTCTCCTGTTTGACCTCACCTTTCCCGCCTTCCCTAGTTTCCTAAACTTTAAAAATTATAGATGGATAAGAAATGTGATCTTTAATTTGACCCAACATTGACATTTTATGTGTGGTGCTGAAACAAAGGAATGCTGTCATCTAGCTTAGGTTGGTTGACTAAGAGCAGGATCATAAAATCTTTTTTCTTTTTTTTTTATTTTTATTAATTTTAATGGGGTGACATTAATAAGTCAGGGTACATATGTTCAAAGAAAACATCTCCAGGTTATCTTATCATTCAATTACGTTGCATACCCATCACCCAAAGTTAAATTGTCCTCTGTCACCTTCTATCTGGTTTTCTTTGTGCCCCTCCCCTCCCCCTCTCCCACCCTCTCCTCCCTCCCCCCACCCCGTAACCACCACACTCTTGTCCATGTCTCATAGTCTCGCTTTTATGTCCCACCTATGTATGAAATCATGCTGTTCTAAGTTTTCTTCTGTTTTACTTATTTCACTTCGTATAATGTTATCAAGGTCCATCCATTTTGTTGTAAATGATCCGATGTCATCATTTCTTATGGCTGAGTAGTATTCCATAGTATATATGTACCAAAGCTTTTTTTTTTTAAATTTCTTTTTATTTTATTTATTTTAGAGAGGAGACACGGAGTGAGAGAGAGAGAGAGAAAGAGAGAAAGGGGGGAGGAGCTGGAAGCATCAACTCCCATATGTGCCTTGACCAGACCAGTGCAGGGTTTTGAACTGGCGACCTCAGTGTTCCCAGGTCGACGCTTTATCCACTGCGCCACCACAGGTCAGGCCTATGTACCAAAGCTTTTTAATCCACTCGTCCTCTGACGGACACTTGGGCTGTTTCCAGATCTTTGCTATTGTGAACAATGCTGCCATGAACATGGGGGTGCATTTCTTCTTTTCAAACAGTGCTATGGTGTTCTTAGGGTATATTCCTAAAAGTGAGATAGCTGGGTCAAAAGGTAGTTCGATTTTTAATTTTTTGAGGAATCTCCATACTGTTTTCCACAGTGGCTGCACCAGTCTGCATTCCCACCAGCAGTGCAGGAGGGTTCCCTTTTCTCCACATCCTCGCCAGCACTTACTCTGTTGTTTTGCTGATGAGCGCCATTCTGACTGGTGTGAGGTGATATCTCATTATGGTTTTAATTTGCAGGATCATAAAATCTTAAGTTCACTTAACTTTAAAATAATATTGAATCCATGAATATATACTGCTCACAAAAATTAGGGGATATTTTATCATTTCACATTAATTTTGAAATATCCCCTAATTTTTGTGAGTAGTATAGACTGTCCAGTCCCATTAAGAATTTTAGTAGGGTTTTGCAGAAGGGTTTATATAACCTATATGGATCTTGCTATATAGTTATATATTTATTGCTATTATTAAAATAATACCCAAATAAAGGAAATTTAAAAATCACAGGGAATAAAAGCAAATGAAATTTCTTTAGGAACTAGGTAGTATACTTTTAAAGATGAATTTGACTTATATTTTGAGTAATATACGGTTGATTGAACTCAGTGCCATTATTATTACAAGGAAACAGGAGACGTGACAGTTACTCTGGATGATGTTTCTTCAGGAAGCAGCACACTTTGTTGTTTCAAAGCAGGACAGGAACAGGCCGCTCCAGAGGGAGGGTGACCTTCCCAACCTGGAGGCCCTGCTCAGACACCACCCACACGCCTCCCCTTTCTACCTTCTTCTGTTATTTCATTTTTTTCTCTCCATATTGGCTTTGCTTTTTCTTTGTCCATAATCCAGGGAGGGGCGGGGCATCAAAGTAAGAGAAGGAGAAAGTTGAATGGCAAGAAGCAATTGAGAAATTCTTATTTTCTGTCCAAGGTAAAGTCAAGGACGACAAAAGCAGGGAAGAGCTGAAAGGGGAGGGAGGAGGCAGCCTTACTGAGGAGGAGGGGCAACAGTATGTGTTACCTTAAAGGACTTTTCACATTCCACCCTATGGTGTGTCCTTGTGCCCAGCACCTTCATTTCAGCGACGTGACAGGAGTGCACCTGATCACCTGAAGGAGTGATTCCTGCATTAGAAGTTCAACCCTGCTGAGTCTCACCACACCACTACTGATAACACCGATTACTGTTGCCAACTTCTGTCTAGGCAGTTAGACATTTCAAAATCTATAGGAGACCCTAAAAGCCCATCCCCCTGCCCCCCCACTGTGCCAAGTTGACAGATGGTATTATAGCAACTACTCCAGAGATCATATAGGAAAGTGAGAACAAAACAGTGAAGCTGTGTTCAAATCAGCCTAGGCAATATGACCTTTAGAACAGTGGTTCTTAACCTGGGTTCTATCGAACCCTAGCGGTTCGATGAGTCGGTCTCAGGGGTTCGGAGAAGCCTCTGCCGTGGAGGCCAGAATAAAGTAATACCGTAATTTGTTGTGAGTTCATGCACTTTGTTGGTTTTGTTCTTTGAGCAAGGTGATGTTCATGCACGGCTCATTTTGTGCACCAGTAAAAATACATAAACCTATGTCTTGAATTTGGAAAAGAAATCATATTTTATTTATCACTAAAGAAGGGTTCGGTGAATGCGCATATGAAACTGGTGGGTTCGGTACCTCAGAAAAGATTAAGAACCACTGCTTTAGAACTATGCATTTCCACTGTGACTGTCGAGGGTTCTATGAAACAAACTATCAGAGTGCTTTGGCTGCAATTGCTGAGATTAAATATTCAGATGGCAGAGCTTATAAAAGCAGTGTGCCCTAATGGTCATCTGTGGCCAGAGATAATGCTTTTTATAAGGCACTGTTGCCATTGAACTCTTGAATTACTCTGAAGCTCTTCCCACACCCTTTTGGCCTGACTTTATTGCAGACCTTACTTCTCTTTCCACATCTTGATAGGCTCAGAAACTGCCCCGGGCCCTTACTTCAAAGGAGAAATTCCTCTTCCATCCTGCCTGCAATTTTTGTGATGCAGTCATGTGGTGACTTCAGTCCGATCCTCTATCTGGGTTATATAATGTATTCTTTGCTAATTCACTGAGTTCCACTGGGGATATTTCTCTGCCAGAGTTACTTGGCAAGAATCCATTGAAGAATCACTTTCAGCTTTGTTTTTAGTTACTGGATTCCACTGGAATTTCCTGCATCTCTCAGCGATGCAAAGATTTTCATGGAGGGGCAGAGGCCCAGGATGCAAGGTGTGTCTCTGCCCATTAATGCGCAGTCGGGACCAGTGTGGAGAAAGGTGCTCGGGACCCAGTTCTCCTGAATGCCTTCCAGGCAATGGGATGATTTTGACCAAGCACTGGGTAGAAAGAACCAAAGTGTGGGACCTGTGTGCTGCTCTCCCGGCGCTCATAATTGGAAAAGGGCCTCATTGGAGACAGAGGAGGCAAGTGTCATAAGAGCAGCACCCGCCCATACCTTTGGCCATGTAGAAGAGTCACCCTTGCCTGGGGACCTAGTGGGAGTCGTGGAGGGAATGGAATCTTAGAGCTGGTGATGAGGAGGTGAGAGGAAGGCTTAGGTGAGCACAGAGGCAGAGCTCAGGCAGGGGAGTCAGGATGGGGTGACCCACATGTCATGTTTTCCTGGGAACCCCATCACCCCAGGCAAAGTGCATCAATGGGCCACCTGAGGTGAAAAGGCAGAGCTAGCTAGCCACTCTCTCCACCTTCGGGAAGGATGGTGGGGAAGCTTTCTTTAAAAATTATCCCAGAGAACAGCTTTCCAGCTGACTTTTGGAAAGTAAATGATTTTCCTATGATACTATGAAATTATGTAGTTATAGATACCCTCTGTTTTGTAACTGTAGCTACATATCTTATGATACTCTGAAATTTCCCAGTTACTGGGAGTTCAAGGTGAATGACAGGCTAAAGGCTCTGGGAAGTCCCCATATGTTTGAGCGAGACTGTCGTGAGCCCATCATGCCAGGATTTTGTCCGAATGACCTCAAAACAAATTGCAGTGAATATTCTGAGAGTCCAGATCCTGTGAAGAGCGTCCTGTGGTGACTATGACCATCTTTTCTGGGCTTTAGTGTTCCTCTCTCCAAGGAGAAATTATTTTCTCCTATAACAGATTTCAAAAATATTTTAATACAGAGTTGCCTAGACCTTGGGACTTTTGAAACCAAAGAAATACCACAAGGTCTGAAATGTTAAGAAACGCCCCTCATCATTTCATAGCACTTCCTAGAAGTTTTTATTTTGTTTTGTTCTGCCTTTTACCTGTTAAACAACTACGTATAGATAGAGGTTAGCTATTTACACTTTGTTCCCCAAAGGACCATAGGTGGAATAGCTGTGTTAGAGCTTCCATGATCTAAATCGTCACTTACAAAATATAGGAAAAACGAGAATTGAATTTAAGAACATCAAATTTCAGCTGAGCATTTACTTAAAAGAATAAACTCTCTCCTGTATGGAAGAAGTACTGCCTAGTAGGGACGCGTAGTCACCGATGCCTCTGTCCCTTTGCCACAGATGAATGAGCACATTAGACCTTGAAACCCGGCTTCTTAAATGTGCTTTTATGTCCTTCCACTCCGAGTACCTTGGAAGGTTTCGCTGGGGCTGAAGTTCAACTCCCCTCAGCTGGAGTCTGGGATGACATGAGCACGATCACATTCCCAAAGAAACAACGCTTCCCTTGGGAAGCATCTGTCCCAATTATTCTTTCCCTAGCGACTGTTGCTGAGACTGGTTTTAGGAAAACCATGGACTGCTTCAAATCAATTTCAACCCTAGAGACTCAAGAAGGCATTCGATCTCTGACCAACAAAGTCATATATCAGATGGAAATGCTGGTGACCGCATGCTTGTTTCATCATGATGGCAAAACATGTCCCCAGAGCTCTGGATGTCACATCTATATTTAAGGCAGGAAGGAGAAAGGAGTCCATTTCTCTCTCTCTCTTTCTTTTTTACTTAATTAAGAACTACACTATCTTTCCCAGAATTCCTCTTGCAAACTTTCCTGGACATCTCATTGGTTGGAACTGGGTCACACGGTGACCCAGCTACATAGATGATGGGAAAGTGATTGACTTTCTGTTCTCCAAGGGTCAACAAACTTTTCCAGTAAAGACCTAGACGATAAATATCTTGTGTTTTGCAGGCCATTTGGTTACTGTTACAATTATTCAACTCTGCGATGTGGTGCAGAAACAACCAGAGATAATGTGCAAATGAATGCATGTGGCTGTTTTCCAATACAACTTTATTTATGGACACTGAATTTTGAATTTCATGTACTATTCACGAAGTGTTATTTTTCGTTTGCTCTCCCTTCAACCATTTAAAAACGTGGTCATGGGCTATTCTCATGTGAGAGGAGGGGGAAAGTAGGGTGAGGAGCCCACCACAGAACTGCTGGAATGGGCTCCGTACCTTGAACACAGAATATTGGAAAGTGATGACAAGCGCAGTCTATGAAGCCAGCTTTAATTTTCCCGAGATCAACACAGAGAAGTCAGCTTCCAAATCATGTTCTTTGTCATGAACAAGTTGAAGTTTACCAGATATCTTTAACTTGGAAAATCTGTACTGCTGATTTTCTGGGCCAGGAGACTTAATATATGATATATATTTTGTTTTATGTTGCTCTATAAGGACTATAACAGTGGAATTAACTCTGTTTGAAAAAACTTTAGAATAAAGCCCAGGACTGTAACCAGAAAATTATTGGCACTGTAACACAGACATTTGCATAATTGCTCAAAGGCCTAACTGCCTTAGCTTCATGAGATAATGCTACCCTAGATTCCAGTTAAAACAGTTGAGTAACATATTAGATATGTTGATTTAATGATTATTCTTTTAGAAGATGTCTCTAAAATGTCCCTGTTTGTCCCCTAGAAACTTATTTATTCTTTTTGGAGCTTTACTCTGAATTTCATAACTATATTGTGCATATGTGTATTTGCATACAAATATAAAAATATACATTATAAACATGCAGGCATGCATTTGTACATATGTGCACCTATAAACATATAACAATCATGACATAATATATACATATAAACATGTACATAATATATATTTTATGTATATATAATAGGACCCTCTCCTTCTTAAAGAAATAAATTTGTTGACTTATGTAGATGAAAGGCTAAGGACTGAGGCATGGGTCTAGATGCCCATCAGAACCCAGTCTTGCTTCTTCTCTCTCCTCTTCTCCAACTGTGTTAACTCCATTCTCTGACTTCCTTCGTGGTGGTAAGATGCTCACCAGCCTCTGAGGCACACGTCCTAGCAGGTACTCCCAGAGGAAAGAGATCTGCTCTTTCTCCTGAGAATGGGGCTCAGTGAACTAGCTTGGATCTTTTGTCCACCCCTGAACATATCACTATGGTCTAGAAACTGGGAAATGCTGACTGGCCTGGCTCAGATTGTGTGGTTGAATGTCCTGTCCTAGAGCTGGGCATATTGTGGGGTTGGCTGGTTTGTTTAAACCACATAGACAGAAAATAAAAGGAAAATCAGGGTGAGTGGGTTCTGGAAAGACACAAACAATTGTTTATCGCAATAGTATTAATGTTTGACCTTTAACAAAGGAATCAGAATATGGAGACTTATAGAAAATAAATGAGAAATAGAAAACCATAGAATGTAAAGAATATGTTTTATAGTTAATTGGGCAACGTAAGTGGTTCATAATCTTGGCAATGCATCAGAAAAATCTAAGTAGTTAGAAAACAAAATTAGACTTTTGCACCCAATGCCAGATTGACTTAATTGGATGCTGAGAGTGGGGTTTGGGAGTCTGTATATGTTTAAATTACCCCCAACAACAGATATGCAGTTTCTCCGTAGACTGGCTTTGGAAACCATGAAGTCAGTTTGCATTCAAGTGCTTTCAACTAAGCTGCCATAACAGAGACCTGAAACTAGAGAGGCTTAAGTAAGAAGTTATTTTTTTTTCTCACATGAGAGTCTGGAAGCAAATGGTCTAAGATGATGGGTGTATTCATTCAAAGACCCATGTCTTTTCTATCTTGTTGGCCCACCATCTACTAGGCATACTTGGAGCTGGCTGCAGTCACATCCACATTCCAGCCCATGGGAAAGACAGAGGGTCGGGAGCACTGAGTTGTACATTAAGGTCAAGGCTCAGAAGTGCACACATCACTTCCACTTTCATTATATTGGCCTGAACATAGTCACATGGGACAGCAGGCTGCAAGGGAATCTTTCTCTCACCATATATATATATATATATATATATATATATATATATATATATATATACACACACACACACACACACACACACACACACACACACATACACACACATATTTAATTTTACTTTTAAGTTAATATCCAAACTAATTATTCATTTTCATTTAAAATTGAATATGTCAATTTCATTGAGAAATGCAAAATACTAGAATTACGTAAAAGAAAAACTAAAAATAAAAGAGTAAAAATGAAAAGTTCACTAAGTTCTCTAGCTTAAATTAAAACTATATTAAAAATAAGTAACAGGTATTTCTGATAGCTAGACTTTAATCCTAGTTTTAGTTCTGAGATCATACTGACATGCACTATTTAAGACATAAACTCACTTTTTAAAGTATATAATATGAATAATATGAATATAGCACTCTAAATGGATACCACTGTTTGAGGTGCATAATGAGAACTGGAATACTATGATAATAAAACTTCTGAAAAAGAGAACTACAAAGATTTAAGAGATAGGCTTTTTATAAACACTACAAAGATTTAGGAGAAGTCAAGGAAATGTTTGTTTAATAAGTGCAAAAGACAGTAACAGCTTACTTGATTCAGACAAAGTGTGAAGGCCTAAATTTTAAAAATAGCAGAGGTATTTGAAAATAGAAAAAGAGAAAGGAAAATGTATTAAAGGGATTTTTAATGAATGAATGACTACACAGCATTGGCATATTTTATACTATATTGACGAAGGATTCCATCTCTATGATAGCTTTTATTAACAAAGATAGTACTAAATCTATGTAAGTCACCATGTTAAGAAATAAGAATGTTATAAAAAATGATGACCCAGTCTTTCTCTAAAATTGCTTTAAAATTGTAAGGGAGATAAGATACACATGCCTGGAAAACTATATTTTATTGTGAGCTAATTGAAAACCTTATTGATGTATATACTAGGTAGTAAGTAAGTTAACTAAAATGAAATTACAAAGCATATGTTTATAATCTATGGTGGCACAGAGTTCAGGGGCACAAATATAACACGTGGCTTAATGATGCAACAGAACTAAAGCTGCTTATAACGGTGATAGAATATGTTATCTTTTCATATGTAAAGTTGTTTTTTTGTCTATAATTAGGTTTTATTTGTATCTTTCATTTCATTAAAAAGTGCATAAGTCAAAAAGTTTCATTTTAAAGACTCCCAGGGAGGGTGAACAAACGCTAACTGGGTAATTTCTAGTCTATGGGAGAGATATCTTAGTTTGCAAATTACTGTAAACCTTCCACCCCTACAGGAGAGTGGGTTAATTTAGCTGTTGCTATGAGAGGTTTTCTTCCCAATAACACAGTTGGCTGAGAGCTGTATAAAATTTTCTGAATCTGACATATTGTATTAGAAGCATTACATTTTGAAGACCAAGCATGAGAAATGGTATTCCAATCCATGTGGGACAGAATATTTTTGTTTTTTAAAAAATAGAAAACTTTTTAAAAAAAATCAGGAAGAAAACTAATAGAAAAATAAGGTATGAAGCAGTGGTCAACTTTTATGACGCTACAATAATTAACTGCACCACTGCAATCACACTAATTTAAGAATGTCCTTTGTGAACCTGCCATTTAGAATATTTGCTTGCTTAATTTATTAAAGAAACACAATATAACCCTAACCAGGGCACAAGGCTATTCTTGGCCTTGATTTTAACTCATTTAATCCTTATTTAATTTTAATTTTTTTATTTTATTTTATTCATTTAGAGAGGAGAGAGAGAGAGAGAGAAAGGGGGGAGGAGCTGGAAGCATCAACTCCCATATGTGCCTTAACCAGACCAGTGCAGGGTTTTGAACTGGCGACCTCAGTGTTCCCAGGTCGACGCTTTATCCACTGCGCCACCACAGGTCAGGCAATCCTTATTTAATTTTAAAGAAAAACTTGTGAGGTGAATTCTACTTTTACCATACACTTTTAACAGATAAGGAAACTGAGGGTTCAAGAAATCTGCCTAACTGGGAAGTAACAATTAAGTAGTCCAGCTGGATTTGACCCTGAGACCTTCTGGATTAAAGGGTGTTAGTCAGTGTGGCACCAATGACACTTCTGTCGGTATCACCTGGATCCAATTTCTCTTGGAGCACTGAGCTGAGAAATGTTGTATCTGTGTCTGGGCAGATGGTTTCACAGGCTTCCTCAACAATCGGGTCAATTAATATATTTTGACTATTGCTGGGTTGCTCTGAGTTCAGAATCAAGCTTTGTGTTCAATTTTGGCTTTTTCATAACCAGGATTTCTTGATGCTTTTTCTTTTCCCTTTGCTTCTTAGCGTCTTTTGTTATGCATAGGTTTTTATCTTATTATTCTCTGAATTTACTGGGAGTGCAAATTTTTTTAGGAAGTATTGGGGAATCAATCAATAACCAACTTGTAACAGTAACCACAATCAGTTTGGAAGAGAACACCAGCCTGTTTTCTAATTTATAAATAAAAGAACTACAGGAGACCAGACATGGCTACTATCAGTCATTTAAGATAAAGCATAGCTAAAATCAGTTTCAAGATCATTGGAAACCAGTGGTCTTAACTTCTTTTAATATTTAACAATAAAAACATACACAGATGTAATTAAACTTAGCCTTTTCACAGCATTCATTCTTTCCTTCAGTGGTACTAAAAGAACCATTACTCACTAGGCCCACTTTACATAGTGACTATGAGGATAATAGTGACCACTTAACTTTATCATCCAAGTTAAAATGATGCTGTGTCCTTTTATCTTTCAGCAAAGGCAGAGCTAAATGGTAGAGAATGAAATACTGCGATTCTAGATGACTTGTTGCGGTCTAGCCTGACTTCTACCACTAAATAGCTGGTTTACATTGAAAAATTATTTAAATCCTGTGGGTTGAATATTATGTAATCAAAACACATTTTCACCACACCATTCCACCTCTCCTTCTAGCTGGATCATTAATCACTCTCTGACACTATCCTTTTATTTTGTATATGAAGAAATAAAGACCAAAGAAATGAATCGAATCAGAGTAAAACAGTACCACAGTTTCCTGACTTCTAGAATTTGATTATTAAGAAGTCAAACACTGCAAGTACATCCCAGCCTTCTCCCTCTCAACCCAGTGGTTACAGCTGTTCTATAAGTAGTAACTTTCTTTTCCATTTTATTATACATTTACTAAGTAAGTATATAAGTAAATAATACATAATATTGTTTTCAATGATTTTAACAATTAATGTAAGAATCCTTTTACAATTGGCTTATTTCACCCAACACGAATATTTCAGATTTTATCCATGTTGATATATGGAGTAATATATCACCTTTGTATAATATTTCATATAAAGTGAAATAATATTTCAATAAAGTGATTCCCTTCAATTTGTTTATCTATTTTCTTTCTTAAACAGTGGCTTTTAGCCTTTTATTTTTTGATATGCAATCCAGAGGGAATAAAACTGCATTTTCTGATGACCCAGTATATATGTATATCGATGAAACCAAAGTTTGCCTTTTTATTTATACCTTCTATATGTGATATACTTTAATTTCATTTTAAAAAATATACTGGCCGTGGCCAGTTGTCTCAGTGGTAGAGCATCAGCCTGGTGTATGTTGGTCCCAGGTTCAATTCCCAATCAAGGCACACAGGAGAAGCGACCATCTGCTTCTCCACTCTTCCTTCTCTCCCTTCTCTCTCTTTCCCCCTCCTGCAGCCATGGCTTGATTGGTTTGAACACATCAGCCCTAGGTGCTGAGGATGGAGCCCCTACCTCAGGCACTAAAAATAGCTCGGGTGCAAGCATGGCCCCAACTTGGCAGAGCATTGGCCCCAGATGGGGATTGCTGAGTGGATTCTGGTGGGAGTGTATGCAGAAATCTGTCTCTCTATCTCCCCTCCTCTCACTTGGAAAAGAAGAAAAAATACTGGTTATGACAAACTCAACATATAGCCTACTAATGCATTACAGCCTGACATTTGAAAAACATTATTCTAGGAAATAATTTTCAAGCTGTACAACACTTCCAATACTCTTATATTCCTCTAGAATGGAGTGGGAATCTAGGGGTAGGGGAATGAGTCCTACTTAGAATATTTTTTAGTCAATGAAATATGTAACTAAATAGGAATATATTAAAAATGTGGATAACTTAGGTACAGAAAAAAAATTGTGAACCATGGGCTTAGGCAGGGAGGATGATTTATCATGAAGTAGTTCTGAAAAATTGTGTATAGATTTTTAAATAAATGATTCATGTATTTAATTGATGCTGCAAGCTTACTACTTTCAGGATTCCTGCGAACAGTCTGTTTGTAAATAAGATTGCAGGGCAGTGGGGGGGGGGGGTGTAGAGGAAGGTAAAGGGGGAGGGGATAAATGGTGATGGATGAAGACTTGACCTGGGGGTGTGCACACATACAGAGGACAGAGATGTAGAATTGGGCACCTGAAACTTATATAATTATGTTGTCCAGTGTTACATCTATAAATTCAATTAAAAAAGGAATAAATATTTTTAGAACATGAATGAAAACAACTCATTTTAACTTATATATTTGTCATCCAGTTGATGAATGTCCATAATTCAGAAAAATGGCTTTATCTGTATTTCCTTAAACTACATCAATAAACTTTATGCCTCAGTTTTATTGCAATGTGTGTGTGTGTGTATACATACAGACTTAATATATATATACATACAGACTGTATATATATATATATATATATATATACATACAGACTTAAATACAAATGCTTTATTGACATAAATGTCTCCTATGAAGATGCTGTAATGGGAATTTCTGTGGTGAGTGGAAGTGGGACTATTTCCCTTTCATAAGTGAATCTTCTTGAAGGTGCACGTTAGCCTATGGGTGTGACTAGAGACAAGACTATCTTGCATTTAGAAGGTTATTCATTTCCATTTGCTTTTTTGTCATTGCCATCATCTAGCTTACCTATTCCCTTCATCATCAGCTCTCACTGTACAATGCTTGGCAATATACAGTGATTTCAATGAACAAACCAGTCCTCACAGGATCCAGAGGCTTTCAGTGGCCTTGTCTTCCTTCCCTGATCTGGAAGGAAGTAGTGGAGTTGAGTTGGCAGAGACAAAGCCAAATCTGCCAAGGCTCAGAAGAAAGCACTCAAACCACGAGTGCAAGAGGGAGCAAGTGTTACGAGGCTATCATCCCAATTAGGAGCTATTTAATGGCAATGGATCTGCAGGAGCTGTGAAACATTTATGAGGACCTCTTACTTGAATCTTTCACCTTGTAATAGAGTACCTGCCGCAACCTCTGGCCACATGTAAAGATATAAATAATAATAGGCATATTTGACCCCTGAAGGTGTAACTATCCATCTGATTCCAGATTAAAGGAGGCAGCAGGCTGATAAGAAGATGGAATTGGCAGACAGGAGCTCCAGGTGAAGTCAACTCATCTCGTCCACACTCTGAATTCAAACGTGACTTGCTATCTCTGCTCCTCTGATTCAGTATGCACTGCTCCATCCTCTCCTACACTTTTCTTACTATAGTCCTTGAAACTCTTCCCTCAAGCAAAACAAATGAGCAAGCAAATCCATTCTATATCCTCTCACTTACTTAGAAGAAAAATATGTATTTCCTAAATGAAAGAGCTCTTCCTTGAGGCCACTACTCCCTTCTAAGGTGAGATGAACATGCAACTTAAAGAAACCAGGACACTTTTAAGAATAAAAGGGGTACTAGTAATAATGTCAGGATTGTATTGGCAAACTAGATTATATGGTCACCCCCATTGATAGTCCTATCAAGTGAAGGCCACTCATGTTCCTATGATTCACCCAGCTCAGTGTCAGAAAATGGGGTCAGCATCCCAATTCCAAACCAGTTTTCACAATATTTACACTTGTACGAAACTCCAGTTCCTCTGGTGCTCCATTTTCTGCTACTTGTTACTACTCTTCCTCCTTGCTGAATTTGTCAGTTTATTAGGAACTCATTCTTCAAAGACTTCAGCACCTAGTTCAGAATCTTTCTTGATTCGCCAAGACCCAAGACAATCCCCTGGTTAATTTATCACTTTTCTGATAATACAACTCCTAGAAGACATGATTTCTCACCCTGTTCTGGATTCTGGCATCATTTACTCCATTGAAAATATGTTTATTCATAGTCCTCCGTTTTCATCTCTCATTCAGTATTTTTTCTTAGACAAATTTTTTGTTTTCTTAGCATGCATGAGAGACAGACAGAGAGGAGAGAGACAAAGAGATGGACAGATAGGGACAGACAGACAGGAAGAGAGAGAGATGAGAAGCATCAACTCACAGTTGTGGCACTTTAGTTGTTCATTGATTGCTTTCTCATATGTGCCTTGACCGGGGGGTTGCAGCTGAGCCAGTGACCCCTTCCTTGCTCAAGTCAGTGACCCCTTGCTCAAGTCAGTGACCCCTTGCTCAAGCCAGAAACCATAGGGTCATGTCTATGACCTCATACTCAAGCCAGCAATCCCACGCTCAAGCTGGTGAGCCTGAGCTCAAGCCGGCAACCTCAGGGCTTTGAATCTGGGTCCACCATGTCCCAGGACAATTCTTTATCCACTGAGCCACTGCCTGGTCAGGCCTTAGACAAGTTCTTCAACCTCACTGGAATCCAATGTCTCTATATCCCTTTAATTTTCTCCACTCATTGGCAGCCTACCTGTTAGTATCCTTCTTTATGGTTCATTACTGCAATTTATTTCTTTGAATTAAACCAAACTTTTTTTTTATCCCATGTTTTCCAGCTCCCCACCTGGTGAAATTTTTATACTGGATTAATACTTTCATATTTTCCAAGCCTACAGCTAGCTGGGAGTTCAGCTGGAGCATCGAGAATATCGATGAGTTATCTGTGGTCACCAGTCTCACATGGTTCCTCTATTCTGCCCATCAATTTTTCCATATATATATATTTTGGTTTCTTGCACATTTTTTCTGGCAACTATTTCAAGCCTATTCATTCTTCTTAAATGTTCAATCCAATCATTTCCTCCTTTACTCTCAGTAAATATCACTAACACCATCTTCAAACCTCCTCAATTTCCCATCATATCATATCAACTGACTTATCTGTGTTCTTTCCTGCTTCTCTCTAGCACACCTTATCCTCTCCCCTATCTGAAGCTAGTTATTTCACTTTTGCTCTAGATTCCTTTTCACCTTGTCCCCCTCAGCGACCTCATTTTACCAATATTCTCCTGTCCTCAATATCTTTATGGCAATTGACCCCTTCTCAGTGGCATGGAGACATGCTGAAGTTTTACTTAAGAACAAAAGTTAACTCGATCCCATATCCTCCTCCAGACACTAGCTTCTGCCCTTCCTCTTATAGCTAAATAAAATTGAAATGAGGGTCTGTACCTACAGCCTTCACTCCCTCACTTCTCATTTCCTCCTCAACAACTCTGATCTGTTTTTTGCTGTTAGCACTAGGGGCAGTGCTTGTCGCTGTTAATCTCTTCCTTTTCCCTTCTTAGATTACCTGGTTTTCCTCTCAGACCTCCGAACGGTTCCATTTAGACAGCCTATCTAAATAATGCTGCTGTACCTTGTGAATCTTCTGAAGGAGGCTGGCTTGATCGAGGGTCAATCATTCATTGACGTTTGAAAGCAGGCAAAAGAGTGAGTCATGATATTCTCAAGGGTCATGAGAGAAGTGTGGCCAGATGACAAGGGTCACGCCCACAATAGCATGACCTTAGTGTGAGTTTCACTCTCTAGGGCCTGGCTTTTATCCTTGTGGGATTCAAGAAACTCAAGTTCATAGACCTACTATTATTCTTAAAAAAGACAACTAATAAAAGTCTAAACTCATAAGAAATGGCTATATAAAAATTCCCAAATACCTTTTATTTATAAAGAAAAGCATAATTGTCAAGTACATTGTCTTCACATAGGAAAATGACATGGAATGTGAGAATCACACAGTTGCTACTGTTGGAGCTGTAACTGATCTAGGATCAACTTGGATACGATCTGCTGCGTGTGGTACCAGCCCTTACAGCCTGCAGTGCCCGCCTCCGTATCAGGAAGGGCCTCTGAAGGCAACAGTTCTCAAGATGTGCGGAAGGCGTACCCTCTCTCATCTATCACAGGTTAAGAACAAGATTACTGTTTAAATATTTCACTAGTCTTCTGTTAAGCATTCATTCTCTAACAAAATATGGAGAAATGTTAAATTATTTTTAAGACTTTATTATAAGCATAGCAGAACCAATATTCATTCTGTCGACTATTTCCTAATCTTTGAGGAAGCTCCTCTCTGTTAGGAAAGAATATCCAAACTGACCTACAGTAAAGCAGAGTTCCCCCAAAGCCATCGATCAACTTCCTTCATAAATAGCACTTCTGGTATCAAATATAGTATTAATTATATTTGCTTTTAGAAAAAAAACCCTCTACAAGAGAACAAATATGTAACTTCCATATCTACACAAACTGGGACAGAAAAACACGAATTAAAACAGTACAGTTTAGCCTGACCAGGCTGTGGCACAGTGGATAGAGTATCGGACTGGGATGCGGAGGACCCAGTTTCGAAACCCAGGTTTGAAACTCCAAGGTTATCGGCTTGAGCCCTGGCTCATCTGGTTTGAGCAAGGCTCACCAGCTTGAGCCCAAGGTCTCTGTCCTGAGCAAGGGGTCATTCAGTGTGCTGTAGCCCCCTGGTCAAGGCCCATTTGAGAAAGCAATCAATGAACCACTAAGGTACTGCAATGAAGAATTGATGCTTTTCCTCTCTCTCCCTTCCTATCTGTTTGTCCCTATCTGTCCCTCTGTCTCTACTACACACACACACACAAAAAAAAACACCCCAAAACAAAAAAACCACAGTACAGTTTATTTCTCTATTCCAGTATTCATTGTATTTGTAAATTAAAACTGAGAAAAGTCCTAATCTCACAGGTTTCACTTAATGGATCCCAGGAAAATGGACAAATTGACCTTTACCACAAACTGAGAGCTGCTCTTCACTAAAAAGTCTGTTTCTTGAAATCCAAAATTTCATTTAAGAATACCTTAACCATTTAACTTGCAATGTTTACCACAGAAAGTCAGTAATTTATTCGTTGCACATGTAGATCAAGTGTTTACAAAAGGAGGAAATAGGATGCATGTTTCTGAGACCAATGAATCAGGAATGATCCCCTTTGAACAAAATGTGCAGATATGTTTGGGTATCCAGAAAATTTTTTTTTTATTCAGTGAAAGGAGGGGACGCAGAGATAGGCTCCTGTGCATGTGCCCTGACTGGGATTCACTCAGCAAGCCCACTAGGGAGTGATGCTCTGCCCATCTAGGTCATTGCTCCGTTGCTCAGCAACTGAGCTCTTCTCAAAGCCTGAGGCAGAGGCTATGGAGCCATCTTCAGTGCCCAGGGCCAACTCTCTCTAATAAAGCCATGGCTGCAGGAGGAAGAGAGAGAGGGAAATGAGAGGTGGAGGGGTGGAGAAGCAGATGGGCACTTCTGTGTGCCCTGACCCAAAATTAAACCCAGAACCTCTACATGCTGGGGTGATGCTCTCTTACTAAGCCAATTGGCCAGGGCCCAGAATTTTAATTTAAGTTCTTGTCCATATATTTTTGTCACCATGAATTATTACTCAATTCTTTATAGGCTGGTTATCATTTAATTCTCTCAGTATTGTTCTCAAGTCATTCACTTGATGGAAAAGGTCAAGGTAAGTACAGAAAATATATGATGTTAAAGTATTAGACGTCAAGTAGGTCATGTTCCATACACAGGCAAGCACTGAATTTGGTAGAGTTCTGTGTTGATAACACATTCCAATTTTCCTGTTAAGAAGAGTATGGCATTCAGTTTTCTTTTCAATTAATTCAGTCTTAGTATGCTACCCAACAGTTTGGGCCCAAAGAGCTGGATTTAACAACAGCAACAGGGTTGTAGGATTAACAAATCTATTTGGCTGTTTTGGAGACAGTATAACATGGTGGGTATTATATAGGCTTTCTAGAACTTAAAACATGCCTTTGAGTCCAGCTCTGACATTGTGACATCCTGGACAAGATAAAAATATTTCCAAGCTTCAATTTCTTCATGTGAAAATGGAGCTAATGTTACCGCTTTGAAAAATGATGGCAAGGGCTAAATTAGATCATGTATGTAATGTGTGAACCATGATGATGACATATACGGCTTTCCCAGGTGCACTGATGCTCCTACCTCACTGAAATCAGTTATATCATCCATCTAAAGTGCTATCGATACAGCATAGGATTTATTTTCCAGTAATGGTATATTTCAAAAATAGTCTTCCAGTGAAGCAGTTTCAGAAATCTAGTTTATAGGACTTCTGATGATATCCCTAGTCTACCATGTGGGACTTTCCCAGGTGTCTAGTACCTCACCATGACGTCAAGTTTTAAGTACCCTTTTGAACAAAACTGCTACGGGGAGAAATACTGATGGTGTTATTCTCATATTCACATATCTTGTCTTAAGACAGTTCAGAATGCCACACTAACCTCTATATTAAGTTAACCTTTCTCTAAACCACAAGTCATGAGAATTGGGGGAGGTGACATTTGACTTCACTACCTGTAAATGACCTTTCTTTGATTCATCTCCCTCTGCCACACCACAGACCCTCTTTCAGAGTTATCAAGCAGGAAATGCTCATGGCTCTCCATCGCTATCCCTGTGTAGCTTCTAATCCGAGGGTGCACTTTTTCTTTGTAATGTGTTCCTCTATTTTCTTCAGGCTAGATAGCATTGTTTAAACATGCCATTCGACTTTGCTGTACTGTGAAAGGATTTTGGTCTATAAAGAGTGGAGGCTTCTCAGACACTGGACATGTAATTCCATGAGTTTTTCACAGGATTAAACAAAAAGGATCATACTCTTACTGGTACTGGTTTACTTGCCAAATACTCCCCTAAAATACAACCTGTCATCACCCTGCTTCAGACTATGGCTATCTCCAGCAGAATCTAACCATTGATATCATAGACCTTTAGTCTAGTCTGACCTAATTTCAACTCCCAATGCCAAAGTCAAATAGTCATTTTTGGATTTCATTTGAATGCTTTTAGCCAAATTCCTTTACTGGGGCTTTTAAATATAAAATAAATTAATTAATCCAAAGGTAAAAACAAATTAATACTTCATAATATACTTTTTAGCTACACTATCCTTTAAATTTTTTCTTTTGCTAATTGCACTTAGTGGTTATAGAACTCATTTAAATCTTTTGCATTCCTTGACAGTCAGCTTGGTTCATGAATTATCAGGTATTAACATAAAATAATGTGTTGATGAAACAGGGCACATATATGTATTTTACTCAAAATTGTATTTGGAATACAATTTTACCCACTTTAACTACTTATACTTTTAGAATTTATATCACATTCTTCACATGAACCATAATCAGAGCTAAGTATATTTGTAACATGATATATGATCCACAATTTGACCAAACTTTTTATGACATGAGAATGTATCTTTGAATTTCTATCCATTTTGTCCACTGACAACAGTTTAAGATACAGAATCTAGGTATGTGGTTACTTCCATATAGGCATTTAATAAATGCCTACTAACAACTCATGTCAAACATTTTGCTAGTTCTAAGAAAATCATTTAGTGGGACACACATAATCACTGCTCTTAAAAACATAACATTCTAGTGGAAAAGAAAGCTTACCTTTTAAAAACTTAACAAATGAATAAAATATTTACAAATCATACAGTGAAGGAAATGTGCAATGTGCTAATACCGGGGCTGCTGCCTGGAAGGCAGTTTCAGTGGGACGGGACAGAAAGGATGAGAAGGAACCAGATATGTGAAAAACGAGAGGGGCCAGGTATGTTTTCTCCCACCTCCGTACCTCCCACCCCAAAGTGAAAATTTAACTCTCCAACTCGATACAGTGGGCAAAGAGGATGGTACTACTTTTCCCTGGTAGTACATTTTTATGTGTAGACTATATATATACGTACTTTTAAAATGTGTGCAGTGTAGTTATGGTAAAAGGTGGAAACATATTCTTTAACCACTATAAAATACTGTTGGGAAAAAAATGTGAACAAGGTGAACTACTTCAGTTTATACAAAGGTTCCTTCCCACAAGTGCAACTGTGAGTTTCAGAGCCAGAGCTATTCGACAGCAGAGGATAAAACAGATTCCCTAGTTTTAGTATATAAATATAAGGACTTCTTTCGGCTAAGCTGGATGTACAATGAGCTGCAAATGATCAACGAATATAGGATGTTAAAAAGAGGGACAAGTTTCCCCATTTGGTCTAATTCTTACAGGTGGTCATTTGCTATTCTAAAATCTGGGAGCCACTGCCTCCTGCCCAAATCCCCCAGTTTTGGGGACATGGGCACTAAATGCAAAGTGACTAAACACAGCCACTAGAGGGAGAGAGAGTGCTTCTGGTGATTAGGAAGCCAATGAAACTAACTCAACGGTAGTCTTTCAAGGAGCTAAATTAAGCTCTAATCAGCGAGGGGCAAGGACTTTATCAACTGGTAGCTCTGAGAAACTTTAGGATGATTCCTTAAGGCTGCACAGATTCCTTTTCTATCAAAGAATTAATCCAGACATTTCATGCTGATTTTCAATATGTTTTAACTCACCTTTTCAGAGGATCTCCATAACTTTGTAGACACTTACACACTTAGGCTTAGTTTATAGGAGGGATTTATGGCAATTTAGAGAAGTTATGTTTCCCTTTATATACTAGGAATCAATGTTGCACTTTCTTCTAAGGTAATTTAAGATTAAAATATTAGCTATCTATTGGGATAATTAAAATGATTTGTGGAATTCTATGTTGTCTTTCCCAAATATGATTTTAAGAAAATTACTTTTACTTAGATAATTGAAAGGTTAAACAAACAAACAAACAAACAAAAAACTGGTTTGACCAACACATAACTCACAGGAACAGCAATTTTTCTTAAAATTGTCATAAAGTTGCTAGCCTGAGCCCAAAATGATTTGCTCTCCAATGAATATTGGTTAATCTTGTTTGCAGTATGGCACCATCATTTTTTGTAATTTAATAAACAGCCTACTGGTTACATGTGGTAGACTGCAAGTGGCAAAAAGCCTTTGTAAATTTGAGGCTTAACAAAAAGCTAAGTTCTCCCCCCTCCACCTTCATATTGGCTATGATGCTGAGTATTTGCACTCACTTGCTTTAACATGAATAAATATTCCAGAAAAAAGTGAGTACATTTCTTTAAGCTATGAATCAGATGATAAACCATTAAGTACAGTTATACAATAACTTGAGAACAGCAACACAATATTGGTGCAAGCTTCTAAACCAGGGGTCGGGAACCTATGGCTGCATCTGGCTCGCAGACAAATCTTTAATAAAAAAAATAATGTTAAAAATATAAAACATTCTCATGTATTACAATCCATTCATTTCCTACTGCTCATATTCATGGTTGTGGGTTGCTGGAGCCAATCACAGCTGTCCTCCGGGACAACACCAAATTTTTATTGGATAATGTATAATGTACACGGGTCGTTGTGAGGTCAGGAAGTAAACTTCCCTCCTTTTAATCAAGTAGTCAGCTAGCTAATTGCAGAAACCCTTTTGATGAAGAAGATGGCTAAAAGAAAAAAAGATGAGGAGTATCGTACTTTTCAGCAGGAATGGACAGAGGAATTTGCCTTTGTGGAGAGAGCAGGTTCTGTAGTGTGTCTAATATGCAATGAAAAAATTGCATCAATGAAACAGTCAAATATAAAGCAACACTTCGACACACGCCAAACCTCATTTGCATCGAAATATCCAGTGGGGGACAGCAGGAAGAAAGCATGTAAAGAGCTATTGGGCAGAGTGCAAGCTAGTCAGCAGCAACTCCGTGTTTGGACCCAACAAGGTGACTGGAATTCGGCTATCTCTGCTGGTGCTTTAGCAATTGTGAGAAACAGAAAGCCATTCACAGATGGGAGTATGCCAAAACATTCATGCTTGATGTTGCCAATGAACTTTTTGATGACTTTCGGATAAAGACAAGATAGTCAAAAGAATAAAAGACATGCCTCTGTCAGCAAGAACTGTTCACAATCGTACCATCATGATGGCAAATCAAATTGAGGCAACACAAATGAAGGACATAAATGCAGCATCATTCTTTTCTCTCGCTTTGGATGAGTCAACAGACGTAAGCCATTTCTCCCAGTTCAGCGTGATTACAAGGTATGCTGTCGGTGACACACGACTTGAGGAAAGTCTTGCTGTTTTGCCTATGAAAGAGACAACAAGAGGGGAGAATTTATTCAAGTCTTTTACTTAGTTTGCTAAAGAAAATAATCTACCAATGGATAAACTTATTTCGGTGTGTACTGATGGTGCTCCATGCATGATGGGGAAAAACAGAGGATTCATAGTGCTTCTTTGTGAACATGAAAAGAGACCCATCTTAAGTTTTCACTGCATCCTACATCAGGAGGTGCTTTGTGCTCACATGTGTGGCGAGCAGCTTGGTGAGGTGATGTCGCTGGTCATTCGGGTGGTCAACTTTAATGTTGCCTGAGCTTTAAATGATTGCCAGTTTAAAACACTGCTGGATGAAGTTGGGAATAATTATCCTGGTCTGCTTCTGCACAGCAGTGTGCATTGGTCGTCAAGAGGGAAGGTGCTCAGCCATTTCGTGGCTTGTCTGAGGGAAATCCAGACTTTTTTTGAAATGAAATATGTCGAGCATCCTGAGTTAGCTAACACTGAGTGGCTCCTGAAGTTCTAGTATCTCATGGACATGACTGAACATCTGAACCAGTTCAATGTGAAAATGCAAGGCATTGGAAATACAGTCCTATCCCTTCAACAAGCAGTGTTTGTATTTGAAAACAAGCTGGAACTCTTCATCGCCAACATTGAAACAGGTCGTTTACTACACTTTGAGAAACTGGGATAGTTTAAAGATGCATGCACAGCAAGTGACCCTGCTCAACATCTTGATCTCCAGCAGCTAGCAGGCTTCACATCTAATCTCCTGCAGTCATTCAAAGCACGCTTTGGAGAATTTTGTGAGCGCACTTGTCTTTTTAAGTTCATCACCCATCCACACGGTGCAGTGGACAGCACCGACCTGAGTTACATCCTCTCTGACGGTGTCTCCATCAGAGATTTTGAGCTACAAGCTGCTGACCTGAAAACCTCAGACATATAGGTGAATAAGTTCAAGTCACTGAATGAAGATTTGGAAAGACTTGCACAACAGCAAGTAGAGTTGGCGAGCAAACACAAGTGGGGAGAAATGAAAAAACTTCAACCAGCGGACCAGCTGATTGTCAAAACTTGGAACGCACTTCCTATAACACACCACACACTGCAGCGTGTGATTATTGCTGTACTGACAATGCTTGGCTCTACAGTCTTTCTCACATATAAAGAACGTTAAGACCAACCTACAATCACGTTTAACAGATGGAAGTCTCAACGCCTGCATGAATCTTACCCTCACCATGTATCAACCAGACTACAAAGCCATCAGCAAAACCATGCAGCACCCAAAGTCGCATTAATGCTAAGAAGCACTTTATCCATTATTGGTTAGCAACAGCATAACAATATTACTAAAAAGAAATCAGAGACTTATTGTACTTTAAAAGTGTTGATCTCTTGCCTGACTGGGTGGTAGCGCAGTGGATAGAGCGTCGGACTGGGATGCAGAGGTCCCAGGTTCGAGACCCTGTGGTCACCAGCTTGAGCATGAGCCCATCTGTCTTGAGCAAAAACTTGCCAGCTTGGACCCAAGGTCGTTGGCTTGAGCAAGGGGTTGCTTGGTCTGCTGAAGGCCTGCGGTCAAGGCACATATGAGAAAGCAATCAGTGAACTAAGGTGTCACAACGAGAAACTGATGACTGATGTTTCTTATCTCTCTCCATTCCTGTCTGTCCCTATCTATCCCTCTCTCTGTCCCTGTTAAAAAAAAAAAAAAGTATTGATCTTACATAAAATGCACACATTTACTTGTATTTAGTGTTAAACATATTGTATGGCTCTCACAGAATTACATTTTAAAATATGTGGCATTCATGGCTCTCTCAGCCAGAAAGGTTCCCGACCCCTGATATAGGAGAAGAGTGCGACCCATCCCAGGATACTGCATAGGACAACCAGAGAGGCCTTTCCAGTTGAAGTGAGATTTAAATGGAGTTTTGAAGTAGTCCAGCAGGATTTATACCAGTGCAATGGTGAGAAAGAGTGGGCAGCATGTACAAGCACACGGGGAGGAAAGCTCACGGAGAATTAGAGATACTTGGAGAGGTCGAGTAGACTAGACTATACTAAGGAATTTAGATTTTTATCCTAAACACTGTCCTGAAGGTTTGTGCTCTTCTGCATGCTGATCATCTCATTCTTTGTTTTCAGTAACAGCCTCACCTCTGCAGCCATTAATTTATCTCCACCTTATTCTATTCTATGTTTGGCTACAAAGTAATCTTCTTGAAAAATAAATATTTAACTAGGTCATCTCTATGCATAACAACCTGCATTTTGTTTATTGTTATTCTGTAGACTGAATCTAACTATTTACCCCAGTACTCAAGTTCCTCTCACCACTGTCCAAAATACATATGCAAATTTACTGCTCTCATTATAGTAAGATTTTTGTAAGATCCAGCTTGTTATTCCTATCTTGCTCCTCTCTTTGCAGATTTTATTCACTCCAGTCTCTGGTTTTGCTCAAGAAGTTTTCTCTTTGTAATTTTATTCTCCCCAGATTGATTTTAATTTCTCTTTAAAAAGTTCTTTAAAAAAGGCTCAAACTTGACCACCCTGAAGAAAATTTGTTGACCAAACCTCACAGCATGTTGACAAGGGTTTTTGGCAGTGAGCTTCACAGTCACGTACTTCAGATTGCTTCCCCCACCCTGTCTCTCTCCACATTGTCCATGCTTTTCCAGTAAGTATAAATTTTGTTTTCTAGTTATCTTACTTTCCAATGTACATACATCTACAGTATTCTACATATTAAAGAGTCCAATAAATGCCTGTTAGATGAGTATATTATATGTAAACATATCATGTAATATAACCTCCTTAGTAACATGCCAAGATTATTATGTGAAAGTTCCATATATGTTTAAAAATTGATTACTGGTCTGCTGCAAGCTGAATTGAAAGAAAATCAAGGTGACAGATTATGGCTACATATTTACTTAGGTGTATGTACTTCACATAGATAATTAAAACGTTTTAACAAAATATTGGAATTCTTTCAATTGAATGATTTTTAAAGTTGGTCTTCCATGAAGACCTAGAGGAATTTAAAACTTAGAGTAAACCCCTGAACATTAGAATTGAAGAGAATGGGAACACCATTTACTCAATACCTATTGAGTCATCACAAAGCTGCTAACTTCTCATGAATTATCTCATTAAATCTTTCCACTATTTCCCTGTTGTAGACTGCAAGTGGCAAAAAGCCTTGATAAAATTGAGGCTTAGCAAAAGGCTAAATTCTTCCCCCGCCACCTCCTCATTGGCTATGATGCTGAGTATTTGCCCTCGCTTGCTTAAGCTGCTCGAATTAATTTATATGCCCTTCCTCTTCCTCTTTGTTTGTTCAGATGTTGGTTTGATTTCGTTATACATGGTGGGGGGGATTTCTGTTTATTGCCTTGGGACAGTTCCTGTTTTTGCCTCAGATGTGTAACTTTGTATCAAGGATTTCCTTGATTTTCATATGGCTATATAATAAAGCAAACTGGGGCTATGGGGCACTCCAATATTGCCATCAGCATTGAAGAGGCCTCCCGATCCCATCCTTTTTTCTTAATAAGTCTGTTTTCTTAATTCTGCACCATTCTCACTCCAAACCCAGAATTAGGAGCTGTGCTGGTCTGTGGCAGGTGACGCCCAAACAGGGATTTGAGTACAAGAAAACTAAACTGAAGGCAGGTGACAGAACTCCTCAGGTGAAGTGTGCACAGTGAGTAAAGGAAGTTTTTGGGAGCAAGATGGCGACGGAGTAGGCGGACGTACCAACTTCCAACTCCCAGAACCAAAGTGGATTACAACTCAATTTTAAGAACCATCACCTGTATAAACCAACTTTCAACAAAACTAAGTGGACTCTTCAACCAAGGAACACAGAAGAAGCCACATTGAGACTGGTAGGAATAGCGAAAACGCGAAGAGGGCTGCCCAGCTCCCCGGAGCAAACGGCAGCCCGGAGAGACCCGTGTGGCGGGAGGAGAGTTTGGCGGAGAGGGAGGGACCTGGGTCCCAGGAACCAAGCCCCAGCCTGCAGTCTCAGAGCCTAGAAAGGCGTTTGGGCAGTTTTGAGCTGTGAAACAAGTCAGGGAGCTCCCAGGCCTACAGTGTGGAGTATTGGGTCCCTTCCTACTCTGCTGAGGGCTGCTTAAGGTTTTGGGGCGGCAGGACGCTGAAAGGCGGTTCTGTCGGCGTGGGCAGAGGCCAAGCCGGTGGGAGATCGGTCTAGCCCAGAGGGTGAGAGGGGACCGCGAAAGCGGTCCGGAAGCTGCGGGCCCGCCTTTAATCCCACTTACGGGGACAAAGCGGGAGGCCAGGAACGGGCAGGCCCTGCGCAAGCCGGCCCTGACCGCGGGGACCGGGCTGGGACCAGGGACGGGCAGGGGCTGTGGCTGAGCTGACGTTACCAGTCCCCCACTCCCCCATCCCAACCCCCCCGGGCCGGAGAAACCGCGGTTGGCCAGTATACGTGCGCGAGCGGGCTCCGAGCGCGGGAACGGGGTGGACCCCGAGACAGGCGGAGGCTCGCAGCTGAGCCCACGGCTGCTATCCGGCTGCTATCCCCATCCGGCCGGAGAAACCCCGGATACCATTCATACGTGCACGAGCGGGCTCCGAACGCGGGGGCGGGGTAGAGTCCGGGACGAGCGGAAGTACGCAGCTCGGCGGAAGCCAGCAAACACGCCCGCCCCAATAAACCTTGGTTTCCGGCGCTGCGCAGTAGGGCCTTGGCCTCGAGGGCGGGGCTAAAGCTCCGGACGGGCAAAAGCTTACAGCTGAGAGCACGTCAAAAGCCCCGCCTAACCCGCGGAACTGTAGCGAGCAGGCTCCGACTGCTGGTTCTGGGCGGAAGTCCGGAAATAGGCTGGGTCCACAGCTGAGCAAAGGTGCTCACCTCTACCCTTGGTGCTAATCTTGTGGCTTTAGTCACAGCCCCTCCCACGGAGGAGAGGCAGAAATCATAGCAAAAGCCACAGTGGGCCGGCGCTGGCAACGCTCATACCCAACCACCCTAGGCACCGGCAGAGGAGGTGGGGGGCCTGCAGATAGACCACACCTAGAGAACACAAAGGCAACACCTACTGGACGCCAGTGGCCACAACTCGCTTATACACAGAAAAAATGGGCAGGCAGAGGAATGCAAACCAAATGAATCAAGAGAAATCCCCAGAGAAGGACCTGAATGAACCAGATATAACCAAATTACCAGAAGCAGAATTTAGAATAATGATAGTTAGGATGTTCAAAGAAATTAGAGCAACAATGGATAGTCATTATGAACACCTAAATAAAGAGATAACAAGTATAAAAAATGAAATTGAAATAATAAAAAAGAATCAGACAGAAATGACAAATACAGTATCAGAACTGAAGACCACAATGGAAGGAATTAAAAGCAGGATGGATGACGCTGAGGATCGAATAAGCGAGTTAGAGGACACAATAAACAAAGGCACAGAAGCAGAGAAGAAAAAGGAAAAGAGACTTAAAAAATGTGAGGAAGTTTTTGGGGAAAGTGTAGTCAGGACTAAAAAGATTATGGGGCAGTTAGGGTAACAAAAAGGGACTTTTTTTGTAGAAATGTTTTCATATGAAGACAAATCGTTTTCTGAAGAGTATCAGGGTGAGCCCAAGACAGAGGGATATGAATACGAGGACAACGTGGAGTCTAAGGATGACTTGGGGGATAAAAAATCCACAGGTATGGCTGCCTTAGCCGCGGGGCCTCCGCTGCCCTCAGCTCCTTACTGCATTCAACCCTCTGCTCCTCCATTCCCTTCGGGCTGATTCCAGGGTCTATAGCTCAAAATCTGAGAAATTCCTTCTCCAACAATCTATAGACCAGGCTCAAAATATAGGGGAAACAATAGATAGCTTTACCTGTTTTGCTGTTGTAGAAAGACAGGACGATACGGGGAGACTAGTGCGAGAACATGAACCTGTACCTTTAGAACTCTGAAAGAGCTTAAACTTGCTTGTGTTCAGTATGGGCCTACTGCCCCTTTTTCACTTGGTTTGTTAGATACTATTAGTGCAAAGGCTTTTCTCCCAAATGTCTGGAAGGCAATTGCTTGTGCTTGTCTCTCCAGGGGTGATTATTTGCTGTGGAAGTCAGACTTTCATGAAAAGGCCATTAAGGTAGGGAAGAAATCTCAGCATTGTCAACCTGAGCCGCCGGTTACAGCGACTACAGAATTTGAAAATGGATGGGAGACTCAGGTATTATGAAAGTTACAGCTCTTTTTGTTATGGTCTGATTTTCTATAATGTTTTAACTACAATCTTCTGAACTATCATTTTGTTTCTTTCTTATTCTTTGACTGGAAATTGAGGCAGGGGACCTGTGTTGGATCTGACTGGAGAAAATATCCCAGCAGCTGCCGAGAGCAAATTTTCTCGGGAAGATTTTGTTTAGTCCCATTGTTCAGTCCCTCTGTCAGAAAATGCCCTGACTAATATCAGGCAGGCATCTTTCTAATCTGGCTGTGCTCTGAAATCCCGGATTTCTCTCTGGTTCGTCTAATTCTTGTTTCTGTTGAGTATTTGTTTAATGTTGTCTAAAATATGTCTGTTTTTAAGGTCTAAATTAAGTTCTTTTTTTGCATGCAAAAATTAGAAATGCTGGCTCTAATATTTAAAAAATAATAAAATGATTTTAGAACTTGTAAGGAGCCCTCATTTAAATTTAAATAGAATAGAATGTAGATCCTTAAGACTTACTAATTTGGTTAGTGCATTGTGAAGCGTGTTCAGAGTTAGGAGCCAAATAGCAATTCAAGTATTAGGATTAATCAAAGTTATATGTTATACTTGTGTTTTTTGTGTGTAAATTGTCTTGTTTATGTGTAGGGCTATACTCGGATGGATAAGACAAAGGAATTGAGCAAAATTAAGCAAGGCCCTAATAAGTCATTCCAAGAATTTGTCTCAAGCTGCTTCAAGCAATTAGAAGAATAGTATAATGATGCTAATTCTGCTTCTCGGGCCAAACCCTGCAAAAAGGACCCTGAGAAAATCAAGGATTTGGCTCTTCTGATTTTGCCTATTGGATTCTAAAAATAGGTCAGGAACACCCTGAAATGGAACTAACAATACAAGGGCATACATTTAAAGGACTTTTAGATACTGGAGCTGATGTATTTGTTGTTGTTGAGCTACATTGGCCTCCTTCCTGGCCCACTCATGCAGCAGCCACAGAGTTACAAGGTATAGGGCAGAGTAAATCCCCTCAACAAAGCTCTAGTTTTTTACAATAGGAAGATAAAGAAGGTCATTCTGGACTTTTTTAGCCCTATGTGCTCCCTGGATTGCGAGTTAATTTGTGAGGTAGAGATGTTTTGAAAACTATGGGAGCATTTCTTGTCAGTCCCAATAGTTTAGTCAATACTCTAATGCTTGATCAGGGATTTTTGCCCACTAAGGGACTAGGGAAAGAACAGCGGGGAATTCTCACCCCCATAGAAGTGGCACCCAATACCAGAAGGCGTGGATTAGGATATCAAAATTTAGCATAAGGACCTTGGTAGCTCCTGCTACCCCAATAATGCATTGTGCAGACCCAATTACTTGGAAATCAGATGATCCTGTATGGGTAGACCAATGGTCCCTCTCTCAGGAGAAACTTAGGGCAGCTGCTCAATTGGTACAAGAGCAGCTACAGCTTGGGCACGTTGTACCTTCTAACAGCCCATGGAGTATGCCTATATTTGTAATTAAAAAGAAATCAGGAAACTGGAGGCTATTACAAGATTTGAGAGCAATAAATAAGACTATAGAAATGATGGGTCCTCTCCAGCTAGGACTCCCTTCTCCTATTGCCATTCCATGCAATTTTCACCTTGTAATTATTGACTTGAAGGATTGCTTTTTTACTATTCCTTTAAGTCCTCATAATTGCGAGCGTTTTGCATTCAGTGTTCCTTCACTTAATTTCCAGGCTCCAATGGAGCGATAGCAGTGGAGAGTTTTGCCTCAAGGTATGGCTAACACTCCTACCTTGTGCCAAAAATATGTTTCTCAAGCTATCTCTCCAGTAAAAAGGCAGCACCCTAAGGCGTACATAATTCATTATATGGATAGTATTCTTATTACTCATTCAGATAAAGACACTGTGTTGACCATTTTGCAACAACTAGAATAGTCTGAAAAAATCAGGACTTTAGATAGCTCCTGAAATGGTACAGAAATCTTTACCTTTCTCTTATTTAGCACAAATTATTGAGGGACAACAAATTCATTCACAAAAATTAGAAATCAAGACAGATCATTTGCAAACTTTAAATGATTTCCAGAAATTATTAGAAGATATTAATTGGCTTAGACCTTCCTTGAAGTTACATACACTCCAACGAGACTATTGTGGCAAGCTTCAGGTCCTATTGAATGGATTCATTTAGGTGTTACTCCTAAGAAAGTTTTATTTCCGTATTTTGATCTTGTCACCTCCATGATTATCAAGGGGTGGGTGACTCTTACAGCTTATAGGTTTTGAGCCTCAAATTATTGTTGTTTCTTTTTCCAAGGATCAACAACAATGGCTCTGGGAAACTTCCACTAAATGATAAATTGCTTTTGCAAATTTTACGGGCCAAATTGATTCTCACTATCCAGCTGATAAATAGTTCAATTTTCATTAATTACTACATTTATTTTTCCTAAGACAATTGTTAATGAGCCCATTCCTGAAGTACCTACAGTCTTTACTGATGGGTCCAGCTCAGAAATAGCAGGCTTAATAATCGATAGACCAGTTTAGACTGAAACAGTTGCCTTAAAATCAGCTCAAAGAGTAGAATTACATGCCATTATTATGGCTTTTCAGCATTTGCCACGTTCCTCCTCTAATCTGTCTACAGACAGCAAATATTTACTTATGGTTGTCTCCACTATAGAGACTGCTGTCTTAGGGACACCAGCTGATGAGGAACTATTTCAGCAATTTCTCCTTCTTCAAAGACTTGTACGTCAACATAGAGCTTCATTTTCTACATATTGGAGCTCACTCCATGCTCCCGGAACTTTAGCACAAGGGAATGCCCTTGTTGATCAAGCTACCTAAAAAAAAAAAATTATCGGAGCAACCATGACAAATCAAGCAATTCAGTCTCATACTATTCATCACCAGAATGCTGCAGCCCTGTGTAAACAGTTTCAACTTTCTTGGGAAGCAGCACAGCAGATAGTTAAATCCTGTCCAAGGTGTCCTATACTACAATCTGTTCCTTCATTTGGAATTAACCCTTGAAGACTCCTACCAGGACAATCTTGGCAAATGGATGTTACTCATATACCTTCATTTGGCAAACAGTCTTTTGTCCACATTACAGTGGATACTTATTCTGGATTTATAGTAGCCTCTGCCAGAACAGAAGAGGCTGCTAAGCATGTTATAACTCATTGTCTGTATGTATTTTCTATTATTAAAGTGTCCAAAACTAGTAAAAACTGACAATGCTCCTGCATATATAGGAAGAGCATTTACTATATTTTGTCAAACCTTTTGAATTACGGATATTTCTTATATTCTTTAAAGTCAATGTATTATTAAAGTGTACCCAGCAAATATTTAAGGTCAATTTAAAAATATATAAAAGGGGGAGTCATACCCTGGAACTCCTGCAAATCTACCTTATCATAAAAAAATTTTTTTGAATGCTGATGAACAGGAGATGCCAAATCTTTTTCTCCTGCAAACTTCTACCCTCTTTTATTTGATCCAGCTAGTAATACTATTTTGTCTTTTTCCAAATAGCTCCAGATATACACAAAAGGTTTATATAGGTGGGTGGGGATCCTCAAACCCCTCAGTGAGATCTTCTGAGCATGGCTTTTAAGATCTATAATGATCAAGAGGCAGAAAAAGCCCCAAAGAGATCAGGTGAAATACCAGCTCTTGGCATACGCCCTTAAAGGCTCCAACGCCTTGAAGGGGCATCATAGGACTCCATCTGGGCTCTGCTTCAATAGTGGAAAGAAAGGTCATTGAGGTAAAGCCTGCCAGGCTTCACAACCCCAACCAGGACATGCCTCTGCTGTGGGGAAAAAGGGACACTGGAAGGTAAGCTGCCCTCTTGCTCCTCTAAGGGAGGGTTCAGTCTCTTCCAGCCCTGCTCCAGCCACCTGTGACCTAACCTTGCCCAGCCTGCTGGGACTTGCCATGGAAGGCTAAAGGTGCCCAGGGCTGTTGGCCCCATCGCATGTCTCCATGGATAAGCCTAGTGTATTTCTTCCAGGTAGCAGGTAAACTGATCTCATTTCTTAAGGACACAAAGGCCATTTACTATGTTTTGCCTGAATATTCAGATTTTTATTCATTCCCTCGAGGATCTCTGTTGTGGGGGTTGATAGTCCTATTTTCTGCTGCTTTGTTTTATAGTGTCTCCTTTATTCTTCTTGCCTCAATGCCATTCATATTTTAGGCTGGGACCTACTCCTAACTTAGAGCTCTTTTTCTCCTTTTTGCCAACTTCTGTTATGAATTTACCTCGCCACCCAGCTTAGTATATCCCAGGGTTCTCCTCACCACCCCATGGCTGTAAAGCTCTAGGGAAAGGCCCCCTGGGTTCATCGCTCCAGTTTTGAAGAAAATGGAAGCTCCATCTCCACACAGGCTACAGATGGTTTTTCCAGTCTACTTGAATCATTACCAGCTAGAAGCAGCAGTCATTGGGACTTGGATGACAACAATTCCAGTGCCATGTGGACTTTTCCTGGACTCCTGCTCCTTGTGACAGCTCTTAATGGACTGAACTGGGTTTGGGTTGCATTTGCTGGGATGTAGAATGGTGATGGTACCAACTTAGACTTGGTGAACATGTTAAGGACATTCAAAACAGCACAAAATCATTTATAGATCCTGTTATGTTGACTAAGAATTTGCTTAAAGGTTTCAATCACTGTAATATATCAGAATACTTGTTTGGATATCTGTTAGCATTGGCTATACTAATTTTGTGTTTATTCTGTATTTTTTCAGTCTGCCTCCAAATTAGAATCTAGGAAACTAGGAAATCAGATGAGTGCAAATTTCAGCACACAAATTAAAAATAAAAAAGAAAAGGGGGATATGTTGTAGACTGCAAGTGGCAAAAAGCCTTTGTAAAACTGAGGCTTAGCAAAAGGCTAAGTTCTTCCCCCTCTACCACCATATTGGCTATGATGCTGAGTATTTGCCCTCGCTTGCTTAAGCTGCTCGAATTAATTTACATGCCCTTCCTCTTACTCTTTGTTTGTTCAGATGTTGGTTTGATTTTGCTTATACATGGTGGGGGGGATTCCTGTTTATGCCTTGAGAGAGTTCCTGTTTTTGCCTCAGATGTATAACTTTGTATCAAGGACTTCCTTATTTGCATATGGCTATATAATAAAGCAAACTGGGGCTTTGGGGCACTCCGATATTGCCATCAGCATTAAAGAGGCCTCCTGATCCCATCCTTTTTTCTTAATAAGTCTGTTTTCTTAATTCTTCATCGTTCTCACTCAAAACCCAGAATTAGGGGCTGCGCTGGTCCACAGTATTTCCTCTTCAAGACAAATGATTATTATAATGGTCATTTTATAGCTAAGGACTTTCTAGCTCAAAAAATTTTAAGGATTCTTTCTAGAGTCTTACATCTAAATGATAAATTTAAGATTAGAATTTAGGTTTATCTGTCTTTTGAGCCAAAGTGCTCCGAGAGGTTATATAGACATTATTGTTAGAAGGACAGTTTTTAGAAATAGGTTAAATAACTGGATGATTTCGGACAAGTAACAAACTTTCTTGGTCTCAGTTCCTCATTTTTAATAATTTTCCTTAGATAATCTCTAAATTATAAAAGTTGCACCTTTTATTTTTTAAACCACATTTAAAAATCTCATGACATGACCTGAAGAGTAAGGTGAAAATGTTGTGCACATCAGTGAGTTATATAATGATTCTAGCAGGAACACACAGGGGTGGGCAAAAGTAGGTTAATAATAAGAAGAAATAATACATTACTTAGTAAATAATAATACAAGAATAAACTGCTGTGTACTCACAAAACCTACTTTTGCCAATGTCAAAATGTATCCAATATTTTAGAGATGATGAAATCATTAATAAATATACTATACTCTTACCTATTATTTGATATCAATATGGTAATTTTGCTAGATTCTCAGGCCTCTTCTCAATATTGTGCAACAAAGTGTTATAATACATGAAAGAGAAAAGTCTACAATAACATTTATGTGTAAAATAGTTGATTGTGATAATCACATTGAAAATTTCCCTCCTGTCCTTAGTAATCTTGGTAGAAAGACTGGTTATCCTTGGGTAAGTTAGAACTGGTTTGTACCCATAATCTGGAATGGACTGAGTGCAATGAAGCACATTGGAACCTACAACTTGATTTAGCTTCTGAATTTCAGAGGTCTGGCTTTGTCTAAATTGTAAAAAATAATTTTACTAAGCCTCAAAACTTGATATTTTATAGATGGTTACTTACAAATAACACAAAAATAATTGAATCCACATTTTGGGGATATATATATATATATATATATATATATACATATATATACATAATTATCTGTATGAAAACTCAAGAGATTAGTGAGAAAAATTTAATTGAAGAGAAAGGGAAGAAACCAACAATTTAATTGAATGTAAAATATAATTGGGATGGAGCTAGTATACTAGGCTTTCCTACTTCTTCATGCCCATAGTCCGGAGAACAATGGTCTCATTATGGGTTACTTGTTTCAGTCAACATAAATCTGGGTTTTGAAACTTAGCTAAGAAAAATAATAGCATAACTATTCCACAGTGAGTAAGAGAAAGAAAATTTAAAAAAACAAAGCATACAAAAGAATTTTCTGTATTTAAAATAATTTATTAAAAATAAACTGATTTGTATTATTGCCCACATCTTTATTTTATCAGAGAGTAAGCTCCTAGTGGGCAGGAAAGATGTATCAGAATTCTTTAGAGCAACTTGAATCTAGTATTCATGTAATACCATTTGATTGAATTATTTTAAAATATAATACCTTTGAATAGTTTGAAAACATGGTTCTCTTGATATGCCAAAGATATTTTGCACAAAAAAACCCAGAGTAAAACTCTTTATTGGTTTCATAGAATAGTAACAAGGTGTAGCTATTCATAGAAAATATCCCTTATTAGTTTGGTAGCATTGACTCTTGTCAACTTAGTATTAGTGCTTGTGTGGAGCATTGCTAGTGAGTTCTTATTTAAATGTTTAAAGTGAATAACTTATATAAAGAATCAGGGGAAAATGACTTTAGGGAATAATAAATTAAAATGGCAAATAGATCATTTGTCTATTTAAATGTTTTTGACTTTATGCTAAATATCACGAACATTGTATATAGGATATTTTCAGATCACTTATAAATATTATTTACTGGTTTATTTTCAGATTATAATAAGAGCAATCATAAACCATTTCTTTTCAGTCTAATGTATGGAAGATACTTTTAAATAAGGTAAAGATGGCATTAGGAAACTTCATGAACTATAAAATTAGCATTTTAAGTTAGACATGCAAATCCTAGTAATAGTAAAATGAAGGTAGCATATTCATGCACTCTCTTTAAGAGAAAACTGCTCTGATATTTATTTGAATTCCTTTTGGGTAGGTAATGATAAATAAGATGGATTTCTTTTGAAGTATGTCAAAAATAATGAGTCATGAACAAAAGAATGCAAACCTATAATTCTACTTGAGAAGCTGGAAGCTCCCTTTGTCAAAGCATTTTTTTCTCTTAAATTACTACAGAGGCTACAAATATAAACAGAAGCTTCTGAAAAACCATATATATATATATATATTACTAATTAAGGCATACATTTTATACATCTCTGACATATTTAAAAAGTTTATTTTCAAAGAATCAAAACCTATTGTGCTTCCTTATAGCATTCCAATAGTACCAGTCAATACATGCAAGATAAGCCACATAAAATGCCCATATCATTCTGCTTCAAAAGGACATAGACAGAAATGATCTCTCTGAAAGCTAGAGGTAGGCATTAATGTCAGGTTATGGTAAATGTAAACTTAAAGGTAAAAAGGGGGTGTAATATCTACTTTACATAAACATTCAACATGCTTTTATTATACGAAATACCTTGTAACATCTGCACGAAGAAAACAAGGTTTTCTTTCTAATATAACAATGTTCTTAGGATATTTAAATTTTTTTTCTCTTCACAACTGAGCTGTTTTTACTGCAGTTTAAGATACTATTTAGCAGGAAAAATTACAGAAATCCAATAAAATGTTTATCTGGAAATTTTTAATAAGTAAGCAAACATTGCTAGAGGATCACTTTCCAGCTAAACTTTCCTCCCTCCCCACACTGCTACATATGCTTTAAAATGACTGCATTAATTTCTTTGAGAAAACAAACATAACTCATGTCATAAGATTCACTTACCTGATCACTCTGGAGGTTAATGGTAGTGATGGGGGTCATAGACCCATATGAACTAAAAGATCAGGTATGTTTTAAGAATGTAGTTCCTTTAATTATCCAAAAAAAATGCATTTTCAGCCTTAAATTAAAGGCAATCCATTCTCTCTACCTCCCATTTCAAACCACAGTCAAGAAGCAGTCTCCTGCCCTTACAGAGAGAAATACAGCAGACACACATAAAAAATATGCTTTGGACCTGTCTTCAAAATTCAAAGCAAAAAGCAATGTTGGTCCTGTAGAAATCCAGACCCCAGTAGCAGAATCATGTTGAACTTATTTTAGCATTTTCTCAGATCCTTCTATGAAATTTCCCAGCTGATTACGCCTCCTCCACAAGAGTTCACTTACACAGTGTTTGTTTGCTACGGCAGTATAAGTGATTTGGCTAGGCCAGTGGTCGGCAAACAGCCGCTCCGAGCCACGTGCAGCTCTTTGACTCCTTGAGTGTGGCTCTTCCACAAAATACCAGTGCGGGCGGGCACGTACGCGGGGGTATGGGATGGTCAGGCGACCAGAGAAGCGCCACCAGATACGTAGCGCAGGGGAGGTGCTTGCGATTCATGCAGGAGTTGAGTGAGCATGTGGCTCGCTAGCCGCGTTTGCTAACCACTGTTGGCTCTACGGATCACAAACAGCAACAGCAGGCTGTAGCTTAAAGCTTTCTCCACTGGCAATAACAGTGGCATTGTGGTAAGGTACCAAAGAATTGCAAAAATTAATATTAATATTTTAGGAGAAAGAATCAGGTTTCTAGCCCCCCCCCCTTTCTGTGGAGAATGAAGGGAGACGAATGTGGGAGTTTCCTGGACATACTATGTACTGAGATAAGAACCCCCCTTTTTACTAAGAAGCTTAAAGGGCATTTTTATAATTAAGGCTAAGCATACAGAGAGATTTTTGTAAATATGATTTTTATACTTGTGTGTGATTTACACCAGCTCAGGATGGCCAATAGCATTGTATTGTAAATGGAGAGATTTTTTAAAAATTTTTAATATTTTTTTATTTATTAATTTTAATGGGGTGACATTAATAAATCAGGGTGCATATGTTCAAAGAAAACATCTCCAGGTTATCTTATCATTCAATTATGTTGCATACCCATCACCCAAAGTCAAATTGTCCTCTGTCACCTTCTATTTGATTTTCTTTGTGCCCCTCCCCACACCCCGTAACTACCACACTTGTCCATGTCTCATAGTCTCACTTTTATGTCCCACCTATGTATGAAATCATGCTGTTCTCAGTATTTTTCAGTTTTACTTATTTCACTCCGTATAATGTTATCAAGGTCCATCCATTTTGTTGTAAATGATCCGATGTCATCGTTTCTTATGGCTGAGTAGTATTCCATAGTATATATGTACCAAAGCTTTTTAATCCACTCGTCCTCTGACGGACACTTGGGCTGTTTCCAGATCTTTGCTATTGTGAACAATGCTGCCACGAACATGGGGGTGCATTTCTTCTTTTTGAACAGTGTTATGATGTTCTTAGGGTATATTCCTAAAAGTGGGATAGCTGGGTCAAAAGGCAGTTCGATTTTTAACTTTTTGAGGAATCTTCATACTGTATTCCACAGTGGCTGCACCAGTCTGCATTCCCACCAGCAGTGCAGAAGGGTTTCCTTTTCTCCACATCCTCACCAGCACTTGTTCTGTGTTGTTTTGCTGATGAGCGCCATTCTGACTGGTGTGAGGTGATGTCTTACTGTGGTTTTAATTTGCATTTCTCTAATGATTAGTGATGTTGAGCATTTTTTCATATGCCTATTGGCCATCTGTATGTCCTCTTTGGAGAAATTTCTATTCATTTCTTTTGCCCATTTTTTGATTGGATTGTTTGTCTTCCTGGTGTTGAGTTTTATAAGTTCTTTATAAATTTTGGTTATTAACCCCTTATCAGATGTGTTGTCAAATATGTTCTCCCATTGTGTGGTTTGTCTTTTTATTCCGTTCTTATTGTCTTTAGCGGTGCAAAAACTTTTTAGTTTGATATAGTCCCATTTGTTTATCTTGCCTTTTATTTCATTTGCCTGTGGAGATAAATTGCAAATATTTTGCTGCCTATGTTTTCATCTAAGATGCTTATGGTTTCATGGCTTACATTTAAGTCTTTTATCCATTGTAAGTTGATGGTCTAGTTTCCTTTTTTTGCAGGTAGATGTCCAATTTTCCCAACACCATTTGTTAAAGAGGCTGTCTTTACTCCATTGTATGTTCTTTCCTCCTTTGTCAAATATCAGTTGTCCATAAAGCTGTGGGTTTATTTCTGGGTTATCTGTTGTGTTCCATTAATCTATGTGCCTGTTCTTATGCCAGTACCAGGCTGTCTTGAGTACAATGACCTTGTAGTAAACCTTAATATCTGGAGGAGTGATACCTCCTGCTTTATTTTTTCTTTTTAAGATTGCTGAGGCTATTTGTGTTCTTTCTTGGTTCCATATAAATTTTTGGAATATGTGTTCTATATCTTTGAAGTATATCATTGGAATTTTAATTGGTATTGCATTGAATTTATCAATTGCTTTGGGTAATATAAACATTTTAATGATGTTTATTTTTCCTAACCATAAGCACGGTATATGCTTCCACTTGTTTGTATCTTCCTTGATTTCTTTTATCAATGTTTTGTAATTTTCCGAGTACAAATCCTTTATCTGTAAATGGATAGATTTTTGTACTAGGTTTTGAATGAAAAGGAGGAAGGAGACTTGGACCCCCTCCCTTCCCCACACCTGTGAGGAAGAAGGTAGACCGCTAGCCAGGTGAGGGAGAGGGAAGAAAGATTAAAGTGGCCTTTTCCTTTCCCCTTTCTTTCTCCTTAATGGGCGACTTAGAAATGCTTATCCTCTGACATCATGTAAGCCCTCCTTGCCCCCCCATCCTGAAACCGTGTGATTGATGTATGTACTTCTAGACCAGGGGTTGGAAACGTATGGCTCACAAGCCAGATGTGGCTCTTTTGATGGCTGCATCTGGCTCGCAAATTATTTTTTTTTTACAGGGACAGAGAGAGAGAGTCAGAGAGAGGGATAGATAGGGACAAACAGACAGGAACAGAGAGATGAGAAGCATCAATCATCAGTTTTTTGTTGCGACACCTTAGTTGTTCATTGATTGCTTTATCACATGTGCCTTGACCGTGGGCCTTCAGCAGACGGAGCAACCCCTTGCTGGAGCCAGCTACCTTGGGTCCAAACTGGTGAGCTTTTGCTCAAGCCAGATGGGCCTGCGCTCAAGCTGGCGAGCTCTGGGTCTCGAACCTGGGTCCTCCACATCCCAGTCCGACACTGTATTTACTGTGCCACCACCAGGTCAGACTCGCCGACAAATCTTTAATAAAAAAATGTTAAAAATATAAAACATTCTCATGTATTATAATCAGTTCATTTCCTACCGCTCATGTTCATGGTTGCAGGTGGCTGGAGCCAATCACAGCTGTCCTCCAGGACAACACCAAATTTTTATTGGATAATGCATAACGTATATGGGTCGTTGTATGGCTTTCACGGAATTACATTTTAAAATATGTGGCGTTCATGGCTCTCTCAGCCAAAAAGGTTCCTGACCTCTGCTCTAGACCAGTGGTTCTTAACCTGGGTTCTATCGAACCCTAGGGGTTTGATGAGTCGGTCTCAGGGGTTCGGAGAAGCCTCTGCCGCGGAGGCCAGAATAAAGTAATACCGTAATTTGTTGTGAGTTCATGCACTTTGTTGGTTTTGTTCTTTGAGCAAGGTGATGTTCATGCATGGCTCATTTTGTGCACCAGTAAAAAAACATATACCTATGTCTTGAATTTGGAAAAAAACATCATATTTTATTTATCACTAAAGAAGAGTTTGGTGAATGCGCATATGAAACTGATGGGTTCGGTACCTCAAAAAAGGTTAAGAACCACTGCTCTAGACAAAGGGATGGGAGGTGGACACTGAAAGATTTGGGGATGTCTTTTGACATGTAAAACGACATCCTTTGCTATTGTGTTACCTTATAAGTTTTAATATGTAGGAATGATTTTTATAAGTCCTATAGACAAATGTTATCAGCTTGTTCATGGTTGTGTCAATGCTCCCCTCCTCCTTCCTTTCCTCCCACCCGGTATGTAATCAAGTGTATATAACTAGACTCAGAGCTATATTGGACACTGCACGATTTGGGTCAGCTATACCCCGTGTTTGTCATATTCAGCTGGCTTATTAATAAATCTCCTCCTATTAATAAAACCCCTGAAAAATTCATTTGGACTTGGTGTCTCTACGTAAACCCGGCGGAACGGTACTTTACAACAACATATCCACAATATGTTGCTCGAATCCCCTGTTACACACCAGAAAATACTAACTGCGGACATGAAGAAAGAGGAGCAACTTTAGCTGGTTTTCTGCATCACCACGAGCCGTTTGCAGACTGCTGATTTGGAGCTCATTCTGCCAGCAGCAGGGAATTCCTCAGCACCACGGACAGCGCCAACTGGCTTCTGAGCCCATCTCGGTTGAAATCCCGAGCTGCTTTAGACCAGGCTCGTGTTCTCTAAGCAGTCGCACTTTATACAGCGGATGCATACAACGGCGCGGGGGGTGGGGGTGGGGTATTTCACGTGCGAGACACTTATTTGCATTGAAATTACAATAAAATAATAAATAAAACAAACATTCTAATTATACTTAATGCATTCTTTGGATGAGCTGCAGAGATGAAAGTTCCGGAAGAGCCTTGCATTTAGATTTCAGCCAGCTGCAGTCTCTGATAATTATTAATAGATAAAGCATAATTGTTGCCAAAGAATCGGTAAAAATGCATGGTCCCCAATTCTAATAGAATCTTTGGTTGGAGACACACTTTTCCTCTGCTACATGGTTAAACTTCAGGTCTTCGTGCAGCTGGAATTTGATTTTTTAAAAAGTAGCCTGGTTCTCCTGCAGTTTGTTCTCTAACGTTCAAAATCAATCTCCTGTAATTCATCTAGTCTGTCATTAGGCGTCATTGTAAAGCTGTTTCTTCCAAACCCCTAGCAAATCGTATCAAAGTAAGAAGACAGACCCAGGCACAAATAAATGAGTAGAAAGTTTATTATTATTATTTTTATTGGTAACACTGTGAACATTAAAATACTTGTTCAAAACATGTTTTAAAGCAAATGGTAAATGTTACCTGCTGGAATATTTCACCAGGTCTTGACTGGTTTGGGACTATCTGAGGCATTTTCAAGCCTTAAAGGGAATACCTTCTGCAGTGGGACATGCTGGCCATCAAGACCATATTCGAACAGTGCCGTCAGCGTCTCCGGAAAACAGACTCTCTCCACACTGTGAAAACACGGCTGTATGAACTTCATTCTCATGGCCCACCAGTTTGTGAATCTTCCCTGATTTAAGATCCAGCAAATGGATAATCCCACTGCCACTCGCCTGAGCTAATACTTGACCTGAGAAGGAGGAGAGAGAGAGAGAAAAAGATGGAGAAAAATATCAAACCTGTATTTCAAGCAGTCACAGTTTATAAGCAATGGAATATACAGTTTTGTTTCCATTTTAATTCGACAGACTTATTTTATGTTAGGTATCAATCATTACATATGAACTAACTCCTGTCAGTGTAGAAAATAATTCCAGTCAAAATTAAGACATGTCAATGATTAAGTTATAAAAATTTTAAATGAGAAAAAAAACCCTAATATTTTACCTACTTTATATGCACAGGTCATCAAATGCTCTGCTAGTGTCCTTATATTTGGGATTAATAAATAATTTTGAGAAGATGAACTTGAAAGCACTAAGCAACACAGCCTTCTTTTATAAGTGTATTATTTGTGAAAAATTGATAAACATAGCTTCAAATGTATTTATGGCAAAGATACACACATATATAGAATATGAGTTATGAGTTATATTTTAAAATTTGTGTTAATCTTAAACTTTTATTATTATACTAAATTGTTACTTAAAACTATAATAACACATTTATGCTTTTAAAACTGTGGCACTTATTAACAAATTGCTTTGAGTTAAAATAAAAATAACTCCATTTCAGAATAGCATTAGTTTTTATACTTTAAAATTCAAAATTCTGTTACATTTTTGTTACATAAAAGAACTGAATATAACAGTATTTTCATAATTTTTATACCATATATCTTTTGAGTGAATAATTTTATTAAAGGGAAATACATATCAGCAATACAATTCTAACTAATACTTTTATTTTTCAAAGTTCAGCAACAAATTATCAGGAATTTGGAGATTTTTAAAAGCAATAATTATGTTTATATAAGTTCAGTATGTGGGGTAAATCAATATGATATTAATACTATTTGTGAAATTATCCAGTAAAACTTAGAAGGCATATAGTATTATTTAGTAACAACAGTTAAATTTATTAAACTCAAAATGCTAGATACTAGATTTAGTTACATGATATAGAATCTTTCATATGATATTTACAATAATCTAATAATAAGGAAAATAATAGTAACTCCATTATGTAGGTGAAGAAAAACTAAGAAACTTGCTCAAGATTATACCCTATATACAAAAGGAGCTATCATTTAGTCACAAACACTTTGGAATAGGCTTTTTACATCCAATTAACATTGCTATCAATGATACCTTCTTGACAATTTTACATAGATGAAAATAGAATTTGTCCATTCCATCATGAAGATTCTATATGATATCACCATAAAAGTCACAGTAAAAATTTAATCACAAATTATACTAAAATTTCTCATAAATGTCTCTAAAACAGAGAAAAGTTATAAAAGTAAAACTAACCATAATAAATATAGCTTATTTGCAAACCTTTATAACTACTGGGCTTCGTTCATCTAGAACAAAGCCCGACACAGCAAAGATCCTTAGGATGAATTAAGGTATCCAAAGCAGCAGATGTGAATATTTATTATAAACCCTTTTCTACAAAGTCTTTGCCGACAGAAGCATTGCCTATGGATTTCACTTTCTGCTTCTATAGGCAGTTGCTGCGTGTGACTTTTTGAAGACTCAGACAAATAAGTTTTTTCTTGGAATGTTCATATAACAGCTAGGAAGGGAGCAAATATTTTTTACTATTTTTGAAACTAAACAGAATCAAACCCATAAAGAAAAAAACGAAAGAATTAGCATTAAATCCTTATCTTTTGTGAAGACAAATCTGTAAAAATTATAACTAGAAATAATTATAAAGGTGCTTCGTAATTTCTGAAAGCTTGTTTAATAAAATAGAAGAAATAATATTGGAATTTAATAACAGGATTATATAATTAAGCAGCACCATGCCTCAGGTGTTTTCTTAAAACGTCTTCTTTGCTAGAACAGACTAGAATAGCAAGTTTATGTTAGGGTTTTTCAGGTTTACTTGAACTAAGGTATAAATTTATAATCATGTTTAATTTAATTAAAATTATAATGAATTAAGGTGAAGATGGCCTAGCATTTACGGTTTAAGAAGACCCAGAACTTACTTTTTTCCCACTGACACCCCAAATACACACCTACATATGAAACAATGCGTCTTGAAGAACAGCTTGTACACAACAAATGACAGAGGAACCACACAGAGAAGGAGAGGATAGAAGGAGACATGGAAGTCATGGGGAGCCTACCCTAACACGTGACTTGTAGTAGAGAGAAGTATTACTTAGAGTCCTTGCAGACATACTCACCTATTTTGGAGAATAAAAATAAAACAGCAATTTAAAGGGTTCCTAGACTGACTATACATGAAAAAAATTCCATTTCCTGACCCCAGGGACCTACTATGGCTGGAGAACTGCGGGGCCTTTCAGAATGTGTGGAAACTCTCTGGGTTTAGAGGTATCTGTGAACAACGTTGTTTACATTCCTCATCTACCTAGATCGGTGGTTCTTAACCTGGGTTCTATCGAACCCTAGGGGTTTGATGAGTCGGTCTCAGGGGTTCGGAGAAGCCTCTGCTGCGGACGTCAGAATAATAAAGTAATACTGTAATCTGTTGTGAGTTCATGCACTTTGTTGGTTTTGTTCTTTGAGCAAGGTGATGTTCATGCACGGCTCATTTTGTGCACCAGTAAAAAAACATATACCTATGTCTTGAATTTGGAAAAAAAATCGTATTTTATTTATCACTAAAGAAGGGTTCGGTGAATGCGCATATGAAACTGGTGGGTTCGGTACCTCAAAAAAGGTTAAGAACCACTGCCCTGAAGGTTTATATTTTATACCCCAAATTTAATAAAAACTTTATTATAAAGTAATAAAACCACCTTTAGCATTTCTCATTTTTCACTATTTAAACCATAACATTTGCTACATTTTAAGACTCAAAGACTTAGAATTCCAATATTTTAGGAGTTTTTCTCTCCATGAATAGTCATGTCAACACCAACTTCATTAATAGAGGAATTCCCCCCTTTCTGAATGCAGACTCTTGTCAATGGGGAAAAAATGATGTCAGCTTTTGTTAATTAATGTTGAGGTGGTGAATTGTTATAATTGTATCCTTATTTTAGAAACTCATTCTTTCCCACTTCAGGACAACATAGTCCATTGGATAAAGGTGGTTAATTATAAACCAGCACCACTAAACTATGAATAATTACAGTCAAAAAGATGTAAATATATGAGAAGAGAATTATGGCCAGGATGATAGCCACCACCCACCCAAAGAAGAAAAGGATGACTGAATTATCAAATGTAAAAGTCTTGTGGGAGTTTGCAGTAGCTAAATAAATTAGTTCAAAGATAGCATTCCTGTATTTGCTGATGTGTAGAAAACGATAAAATTCTCTGATATTATGGAGAGATTATAAATCTTTCATTATTCATGACCTGAGGAAATACAAAAACCTAACACTTCATTGATAGTTTACCTTCAAAATAATTTCAAGTGGTGATAAAAGATAAAGGCAATATTTTTCATTTATGAGCTCCTTTTTCCTGAATATTTTTTATTATATTATGTAATCCCTTTAACCACAGGTGAAGAAAACATTATTTTCATTTTATAGATGAGATACTGAATCAGAAAAGTTAAGTAATTTCTTTAAGATAACAGACTAGCAGAGCAAGAATACCAAGTCCCTAGACCCTTTCTATTCTGTAGCCAGGAGAGAAAGGAAAGTAGTTACAGCAGAAGGCTAAGTTACTTTGGCTGCTATGGGAAGTGTAAAATAAAGTTATAGTAACTCATAATTCTGTGAAGGCATCTTTTTGGAAATCTTAAGTAATATCCTAGTATAGTGTATTCTGATCACCTGGCTTGTACCTCACAAAATTTTTTTAAAAAGTGATTAGTTTGTTATTTACTCAGTCTCCTTCCATCATACTTTCTTCTTCTTTTTTTTTTTTTTTTTTTTTTTGGTATTTTTCTGAAGTGAGAAGCGGGGAGGCAGAGAGACAGACTCCCGCATGCACCCGACCGGGATCCACCCAGCAATCCCACCAGGGGGCGATGCTCTGCCCATCTGCGCGTTGCTCCATTGTAACTGGAGCCATTCCAGCACTTGAGTCAGAGGCCATGGAGCCATCCTCAGCGCTGGGGCCATTTGTTCCAATGGAGCCTTGGCTGCAGGAGGGGAAGGGAGAGACAGAGAGAAAGGAGAGGGGAAAGAGTGGAGAAGCAGTTGGTTGCTTCTCCCATGTGCCCTGGTCAGGAATCAAACCTGGGACTTCCACATGCTGGGATGATGCTCTACTACTGAGCCAACTGGCCAGGGCTCATACTTTCTTGTTCTTACCCTCTGAATCTGACATTGCACTTGTACCCAATGGGCATTTACTAAAAGCTGGGAGACAGTTTGAGATTAAGGGCACTAATGACTGCTTGGGGTTAAAATGAGACACAAATAATTTCTTTATTTTCATTGAATTTATTAAGGTGACATTGGTTCACAAAACCAATGTAAGGTTTTGTGAGACATAAATAAATTAGATAGGTACATGAGATGTAAAAATAACCAAGTTGATGTTGCAATTATTTTTTTAAAGAAATAAAGTTTTAAGTTTTCTGAATAAATGTAATATTAAGACAGTTTTCAGTTGCAAGAGAAAGAAGTCAATTCAAAGTGGCAAAAAGAGAAAATAGTTTAAGAATATATACTTATAATGCAGAAATATATGTAGAGTGAAACCAGAGACAGCTGGACCCAGCAAGAAGACTGATGTCACAAGAACACCATGTCTCCGTTCCTCAGCGCTGTTTTGAGCAGTGTGAATTCACTCTCAGGCAGTTTCTCTCCACTTGGTGGCCATAGCAGGTTCAGGTTCATAGCCTCCCAAATTCAGCGTCTATGGAGAGACTTCTCTAATAATGTCACTGTGGTTGGTATGTGGGAGGGTGTGACGGCAGGCCAGGACTGAGGGCTCACTACAACAACTGAGAGCATGCAGAAACCCAAAAGGAGATCAAGATGCTGTTGTTGAAGAGAAACAGACTCTTTGGACGAAAGCAAACAAATGAACCTTACTTCAGATAGTCATTCCTGCCATGTAAAACCAGAGCCAATTTTTGCATTAAAAAAAAAAAAGCCATATTCTAGACCACTGAAGTGATGCTTCTTTGTTAGTTTGCTTATTTATTGATTTTTTCATTTGGCAATTCATCTCACTCCATATTTTGCCTCCCCAAATACTCTCATGCAAATAAACATTATTTGGCTTTAATAAAATAATTGTGCTGGTTTTGTAGTAAACAGAAGCCAGTGTTTATAGTCTCTTGATTTACAGTGAGGCTAAAAGTTGCAGAAAATATCCAAGGAAAACTTCAGGGAGGGTGGGGATAAAGTGGGAATTATAGTTGCAAAGGAACAGAAAGCACCAAATAACTTGCGACACGCAATCTGTGTTAGAAAATGGAAACTATTCCATGAAGTCAGGCCTTTGCTGCATTAACTAGATACTCTGATTATTACATAATATCTGGCAGGCATTCATCTATGCCTCCAAAAGAAACACCGTCCCAGCAAGTCCCACTGACTTTCCTTTGTTAGAGAATAAATTGTTATAATCCTTACAATGGGAAACATAGCATATTCTATATAAGGCTTTTTAATAATCTCAGTATTTTCAGGAAGAACTAACTTCAGAAAACTGCCCTTTAAGGACTCGTCTACCAGTTTGATATAGTTTAAGTTTCAGTGACAATCTTGCATATGATTGTCACAAGGTTCAAAAGACCTTGCTCTGGCTCTGAAAAAATAGTTCTGCATACTAAAAAAAAAAAAGAAGTATTTTAGTTATTTCTAAAATAAAACACCATTTTCAGACATAAGATATAACATATTTTTATATATACACCAAATAGATAAAGATTATTTTGTGAGGTCATTATCTTGAAAAACAAAAACTATACTATCTTTGTTGTAGTCAGTGTTTAAACTTAAAAGCAATTCTTTGAAAATTGCTTCAGAATAAACACATGAAAATGTGATGGGAGGAGATTGAAGGCACAAAATTGACAAACTTTGGATAGTTGTTGAATCTGGATTTTGGGTAAATGGGGTTCGTTAAACTATTTCCTCCATTATTATGTATATTTGAAAAAAATACATTTAAAGTTTTAATAATATTATTCATATAATAAGATCAGCATCTTTACTATGTAGTTATTTTTTTATATTTAGAACTAAAATATGTTTGATTATTATACAGACATGTCCAAATTCTTCTAGAACTAGGTATATATACAATGTGTTTAAGTAACTATGTTAGCAGCTATATAGTCAGTAATGATAACTAAAGCTCCTAAATATAAAGTGTTAAAAAAACAGACTCGAATCCTTCATGAGAATTTCAGAACATTTTCAGTTACAATTTCAAAAGTAAAATACATATCGTTTAAGATGATGTTATTAAGTATTGAAAAGTAGACACTTTAAATGTCTTCTTAAGATCTTTAACTCTTGTACATAGTTTTGTGTGAATCACACTATGTACTTTTTAATATTTAATGCAGTTAAATAAAATACTAAGATTTGTATATTGGTATAGGGAGCAGTTATTTAGGCAAATAATTGATATAATAAACCATGCTGATATTGAAAATAATCACAATTAAAACTCAAAAATTATTATTATTATCATTATAGATTTTATTTATTCATTTTTCAGAGAGAAGAGAGAGAGAAAAAGAGAGAAAGAGAAAGGGAGAGAAGGGGGGAGGAGCAAGAAGCATCAACTCCCATATGTGCCTTGACCAGGCAAGCCCAGGATTTTGATCCTGCTACCTCAGTGTTCCAGGTTGATGCTTTACCCACTGCGCCACCACAGGTCAGATTCAAACTTAGAAATTAGATTCCTGAAATTACCACTCTAGAGCTCCACCTTGACTTCCAAAAAAGGGAAGGGAAGGAAGGGAAGGGAAAGAAAGGGAGGGGAAGGGAAAGGAAAAGAAAATGTTGCCTATGTGGATGCAGCTTGTACTATAGAAACTATAATAATACGTAGATTTTCATTAGAGAACATTATCCATTATAAGTAGAAAACAGATTAAAAGCACACAGAATAAATGTCCTTGCCCACACTATGTGAATTGGCCAATGGTAGTGTCCATCAGATAATTGTTCCACCATCTGCTCCAAAATGATTACACGGTCCTGGTGGTACATTTCCTCTGACTGGCATATACATACAGTGGAATTATTCAGTCATAAAAAAGAATGAAACCTTGTCATTCACAACAACATAAACAGACCTTCAGGATATCATGCTAAGTAAAATAAGTTAGGGAAAAACAAATACAATATAATCTCACTTGTACATAAAATCTAAAAACAACAAAACATAGATCTAGAGAACAGATTGTTGATTGCCATAGGTGGGGCTTGGGAAAAAATGGGTAAAGGTGCTCAAAGTTGTAAGTTTCCAACTATAAGTTTAATAAACATACAGCATGGTGATTATAGTTCACAATATTATATTGTATATGAGAGTAGATCTTAAAAGTTCTCATCACACACAAAAGATTTGTAACTATGTGAGGTGATAAATGTTTACTAAAATTTTGTAGTAATCATTTAGTAATATATACATATGTCAAATCATAATGTAGTACAGGTTAAACCAATTCAATGTTATATGTCAATTAAATCTCAACAAAACTGGGAGAAAATAAAATTTAGCTAAATAAATAAAATAGAAATTCCTGGGTCAGTAAAAAGGTAGTATGTTGGTATGAAATCTCTGCTCTTAACCATATGCTTACAGCCCATTTAAGATCAGGTCATGGTTTTGTGATCTTTAAATTTTTTTTAAATTTATTCATTTGAGAGAGGAAAGAGTATGAGAGAGAGAGAGAGAGAGAGAGAGAGAGAGAGAGAGAGAGAGAGGGAGGGAGAAAGAAGGGAGGAGCAGGAAGCATCAACTCCCATATGTGCCTTGACCAGACATGTGCAGGGTTTTGAACCAGCGACCTAAGCGTTCCAGGTTGACGCTTTATCCACTGCGCCACCACAGGTGAGGCGCTTTTGTGATCTTTAATGTGATAATAGTATCTTCTATAGATCTTACCAGCTCCCACAAGCTACTACCGTGTTTCCCTGAAAATAAGACAGTGTTTTATGTTAAATTTTGTTCCTAAAGATGCGCTAGGTCTTTGTCTTATTTTTCCATGAACAAGAATTCACATTTATTGTTGAACAAAAAATCAACCTTTATTAATATACTGTAGTCATGTCATCACAAACATCAGCATAACCAGCCAAACTCTGAATTCCATCAAGAATTTCTTGTGACTCTATTTCCATGTACAACAGTCTACTCCGTTTCCCCCAAAATAAGACAGTGTCATATTAATTATTGCCCCTAAAGACGTGCTACGTCTTATTTTCAGGGGAGGCCTTATACTTCTAAGCTTGAAAAAAATTGCACTAGGTCTTATTTTCAGGGTATGTCTTATTTTTGGGGAAATGGTATATATCTAAAGCCACAGATATCTAATCAAGTACCTTCCTCAGTGGATGGATTGAGATATCAGGAATAGCTCTGGGCTTTGCCCAGCTCTTGCTTCATGCCTCCTTTCTCATAAAGTATTCTTCATCTATGCCGAGCAGTTTCCAATGTGGCCTTGTCACTTTTGTCAAGCCTTCTATAGATTGGCAGCTTAATTTTGGACCTTTTTTTTGAGTCTTATTTTTCTCTCATTGAAACTGTGCTTCTGTTAATGTTCCCCGTGGTTCCACATATTTCATCCACTTGGACATTGGCAGAGTGACCAACGCTCTCCTCTAGAGCCAGTATAGGGTCCCCCAAACCCCAGCCTCTCCCATTTCATTGAGAGAGAATGACAATACTCTACTGTTATTCTAACTGGGTGGTGTTGGATTTTAACTGCTCCCTCAAAGTATATTTTTAATGACATTTAATTCAGGATTCAGAACATGACTGTTTTTAACCAATTAATACTCAAAGTGAACCTGAGATAAAATGGGAGCTGGGCAGTATAGCAGAATAGCCAGTTGTTTGGCTACCCAGGAAACCAAGTTTAATTTTAGACTTGAGAGAATTTGAAATCATTATAATTAGATGAGTATTAAAGCCCACAAGTGAAAAGGACTCTTTTTTTTTTTTTTAAAGCATAGTATCAATTCACAATTGGCAGTTCATTCTTCTAACTGCTCCATCCCTGAGCATGCATGCAGAGTTAGAGGAAAATATTTCTGGAGGAGTTCAAATAACTTGGATGTCGGTTATTGCTGAAGATGTGACATAGACACTGTAATTACTTGAATATCCATAAAATTGTGAGAAACATAAAACGTATATGAGTTTGTAGAGAGGAAGATTAAATTTCATACATTCTATTTGGGGTACAGAATAATAAGATAGTTAAAGTAGAGTGATTGCAAGGTACTCCGCACACAGAGTTGGGTCTCAGTACGAATGCTGGGTAATAACCATTCCCGAGCTTAGGCTCCAGGGTTAATTTAAAGCACTCCAGAAAAATAGGCAGTCATTTCACAGTCACTTCAAAATTCTACATAAGTTCTGCTTCAGTCCCGACTAATGCCCTCATGAAAAAATGCCAATGATATGATGGTCTGGGGTATCTTGAAAACCAGATGAGAAAATGTGACTGGCAGCTTGGTATCCTACCTGTGTAAAGAACTAAAAGGTAGGGGGAGCAAGATGGCGACAGAGTAGGCAGACGTACCAACTTCCAACTCCCAGAACCAAAGTGGATTACAACTCAATTTTAAGAACCATCACCGGGATAAACCAACTTTGAACAAAACTAAGTGGACTCTTCAACCAAGGAACACTGCAGAAGCCACATTGAGACTGGTAGGAATAGCGAAAACGCGAAGAGGGCTGCCCAGCTCCCCGGAGCAAACGGCAGCCCGGAGAGACCCGCGGGGCGGGAGGAGAGTTTGGCGGAGAGGGAGGGACCTGGGTCCCAGGAACCAAGCCCCAGCCTGCAGTCCCAGAGCCTAGAAGAGGCGTTTAAACAGTATTGAGCTGTGAAACAAGTGAGGGAGCTCTCAGGCCTACAGTGTGGAGTATTAGGTCCCTTCCTACTCTGCTGAGGGCTGCTTAAGGTTTTGGGGCGGCAGGACGCTGAAAGGCGGTTCTGTCGGTGTGGGCAGAGGCCAAGCCGGTGGGAGATCGGTCTAGCCCAGAGGATCGGAGGGGAAGCGCGAGAGCGGTCTGGAAGCTGCGGGCCCGCCTTTAATCCCACTTACAGGGACAAAGCGGGAGGCCAGGAACGGGCAGGCCCTGCGCAAGCCGGCCCTGACCGCGGGGACCGGGCTGGGACCAGGGACGGGCAGGGGCTCGTGGCTGAGCTGACGCTACCAGTCCTCCCCCCCCCCACCCCCCCCGGCGGAGAAACCGCGGCTGGCCAGTATACGTGCGAAAGTGGGCGCCGAGCGCGGGAACGGGCTAGACCCCGAGACAAGTGGAGGCTCGCAGCTGAGCCCACGCTAATATCCCCGCCCGGCCGGAGAAACCCCAGATAGCATTCATACGTGCACGAGCGGGCTCCGAACGCGGGGGCGGGGTAGAGTCCGGGACGAGCGGAAGTACGCAGCTCGGCGGAAGCCAGCAAACACGCCCGCCCCAATAAACCTTGGTTTCCGGCCCTGCGCAGAAGGGCCCTGGCCTCGAGGGCGGGGCTAAAGCTCCGGACGGGCAAAAGCTTACAGCTGAGAGCACGTCAAAAGCCCCGCCTAACCCGCGGAACTGTAGAGAGCAGGCTCCGACTGCTGGTTCTGGGCGGAAGTCTGGAAATAGGCTGGGTCCGCAGCTGAGGAAAGGTGCTCACCTCTACCCTTGGTGCTAATCTTGTGGCTTCAGTGACAGCCCCTCCCACGGAGGAGAGGCAGAAATCATAGCAAAAGCCACAGTGGGCTGGCGCTGGCAACGCTCATACCTAACCACCCTAGGCACCGGCAGAGGGGGTGGGGGGCCTGCAGATAGACCACACCTAGAGAACACAAAGGCAACACCTACTGGACTCCAGTGGCCACAACTTGCTTATACACAGAAAAAATGGGCAGGCAGAGGAATGCAAACCAAATGAATCAAGAGAAATCCCCAGAGAAGGACCTGAATGAACCAGATATAACCAAATTACCAGAAGCAGAATTTAGAATAATGATAGTTAGGATGTTCAAAGAAATTAGAGCAACAATGGATAGTCATTATGAACACCTAAATAAAGAGATAACAAGTATAAAAAATGAAATTGAAATAATAAAATAGAATCAGACAGAAATGATAAATACAGTATCAGAACTGAAGACCACAATGGAAGGAATTAAAAGCAGGATGGATGACGCTGAGGATCGAATCAGCGAGTTAGAGGACACAATAAACAAAGGCACAGAAGCAGAGAAGAAAAAGGAAAAGAGACTTAAAAAATGTGAGGAAACTCTAAGGGAGCTTTGTGACAACATGAATAGAAACAACATTCGCATCATAGGGGTGCCTGAAGAAGAGGAGAGAGGACAGGAAATGGAAACTTTGTTCAATCAAATCATAGCAGAAAACTTTCCTAAATTAAGGCTGGGAAACACTCCACACATTCCAGAAGCACACAGAACTCCATTAAGGAGAAACCCCAAAAGATCTACACCAAGACACATCATAGTTAAAATACCAAAGCTAATGGATAAAGAAAAAATTTTAAAAGCTGCTAGAGAAAAAAAGACTATCACCTACAAAGGAGCCCCCATAAGGATGACATCGGACTTCTCAACAGAAACACTTGAGGCCAGAAGGGAATGGCAAGAAATAATCAAAGTAATGCAGAACAAGAACCTACAACCAAGACTACTTTATCCAGCAAGGCTAACGTTTAAAATTGAAGGAGAAATAAAGAGCTTCCCAGAAAAAGAAAGCCTGAAGGAATTCATAAAAACCAAACCAATTCTGCAAGAGATACTAAGGGGCCTCTTGTGAACAGTTTAAAGGGAGGAATGAATAGAGCAAAAGAAGAATACAGCTTTAAAGAATAAAATGGCAATAAACAACTACATATCAATAATAACCTTAAATGTAAATGGATTAAATGAGCCAATCAAAAGACATAGGGTAGCTGCATGGATAAAGAAACAGGACCCATACATATGCTGTCTACAAGAGACACACCTTAAAACAAAAGATGCTCATAGACTGAAGGTAAAAGGATGGAAAAAAATATTTCATGCAAATGGAAATGAAAAAAAAGCAGGGGTAGCAATACTTATATCAGACAAAATGGACTTTAAAACAAAGGCTGTAGTAAGAGATAAAGGAGGGCACTACATAATGATAAAGGGAACAATTCAACAGGAAGATATAACTATTGTAAATATCTATGCACCAAATATAGGAGCCCCGACATACATAAAGCAGACTTTGATGGATATAAAGGGCGAGATTAACAGCAATACTATCATAGTAGGGGATTTCAATACCCCTCTAACAACACTGGATAGATCCTCAAGAAAGAAAATTAATAAAGAAACAGCAGACTTAAAGGATACACTAGATCAACTTGATTTAATAGATATCTTCAGAACTTTTCACCCTAAAGCAGTAGAATATACATTCTTCTCAAGCGCTCATGGTACGTTTTCTAGGATAGACCACATGTTAGGACACAAAAATGGTCTCAATAAATTTAAGAAGATTGAAATCATATCAAGCATTTTCTCTGATCACAATGCCATGAAACTAGAAATTAACCACAAAAGAAAAAATGAAAAATACTCAAACACTTGGAAACTAAATAGCATGTTATTAAATAATGAATGGATTAACAATGAGATCAAAGAAGAAATAAAAAAGTTTCTAGAAACAAATGATAATGAGCATACATCAGCTCAAAATTTATGGGACACAGCAAAAGCAGTTCTGAGAGGGAAGTTTATTGCACTACAGGCATATCATAAGAAGCTAGAAAAAGCTCAAATAAGCAACCTGACCCTGCATCTAAAAGAACTAGAAAAACAACAACAAATAAAACCCCAGACAAGTAGAAGGAAGGAAATAATAAAGGTCAGAGCAGAAATAAATGACATAGAGGCTAAGGAAACAATACAGAGGATCAATGAAACAAGAAGCTGGTTCTTTGAAAAGGTAAACAAGATTGATGAACCTTTAACTAGACTCACCAAGAAAAAAAAGAGAGAGGACTCAAATAAATAAAATTAGAAAGGACAGTGGAGAAATAACAACTGACACAACAGAAATACAAAGCATTGTAAGAAAATACTATGAAGAACTATATGCCAAAAAATTAGACAATCTTGGTGAAATGGACAAATTTCTTGAATCATATAACCTTCCAAAAATCAATCTGGAAGAATCAGAACACCTAAACAGACCAATTACAGCAAATGAGATCGAAACAGTTATCAAAAAACTCCCAAAAAAGAAAAGTCCTGGGCCTGATGGCTTCACAAGTGAATTCTATCAAAAATTCAAAGAACTACTAACTCCTATTCTCCTCAAGCTATTTCAAAAAATTCAAGAGGAAGGAAGACTTCCAAACTCCTTTTATGAGGCGAGCATAATTCTGATCCCAAAACCGGGCAAAGACAACACAAAGAAAGAAAATTATAGGCCTATATCCCTGATGAATTTAGACGCTAAAATTCTCAACAAAATATTAGCCAACCGGATCCAGCAATATATGAAAAAAATCATACACCACGATCAAGTGGGATTTATTCTGGAGAGGCAAGGCTGGTTCAATATTCGCAAATCAATCAATGTGATTCACCACATAAACAAAAGGAAGGACAAAAATCACATGATAATTTCAATAGATGCAGAAAAGGCATTTGATAAAATCCAGCACCCATTCATGCTCAAAACTCTCAGTAAAGTGGGAATACAGGGATCATTCCTTAACATGATAAAGGCCATCTACGATAAACCGACAGCAAACATCATACTAAATGAACAAAGATTAAAAGCAATCCCCTTAAGATCAGGAACCAGGCAGGGTTGCCCACTTTCACCACTCTTATTCAACATAGTTCTGGAAGTCCTAGCTACAGCAATCAGACAAGAAGAAGAAATAAAAGGCATACAAATTGGAAAAGAAGAAGTAAAACTGTCATTATTTGCAGATGATATGATATTGTATATTGAAAACCCTAAAGTCTCAGTCAAAAAACTACTGGACCTTATAAATGATTTCAGCAAGGTGGCAGGATATAAAATTAATACTCAGAAATCAGAGGCATTTCTATACACCAACAATGAAATATCAGCAAAAGAAATTAAGGAAACAATCCCCTTCACTATTGCAGCCAAAAAAATAAAGTACCTAGGAGTAAATTTAACCAAGGAGGTTAAGGACTTGTACTCGGAAAATTATAGAACATTGATAAAAGAAATCAAGGAAGATACAAACAAGTGGAAGCACATACCGTGCTCATGGCTAGGAAGAATAAACATCATTAAAATGTCTATATTACCCAAAGCAATTTATAAATTCAATGCAATACCAATTAAAATACCAATGACATACTTCAAAGATATAGAACACATATTCCAAAAATTTATATGGAACCAAAAAAGAACACGAATAGCCTCAGCAATCTTAAAAAGAAAAAATAAAGCAGGAGGTATCACTCTTCCTGATATCAAGGTTTACTACAAGGCCATTGTACTCAAGACAGCCTGGTACTGGCATAAGAACAGGCACATAGATCAATGGAACAGAACAGAGGAACCAGAAATAAACCCACAGCTTTATGGACAACTGATATTTGACAAAGGAGGAAAGAACATACAATGGAGTAAAGACAGCCTCTTTAACAAATGGTGTGGGGAAAATTGGACATCTACCTGCAAAAAAATGAAACTAGACCATCAACTTACACCATTCACAAAAACAAACTCAAAATGGATAAAAGACTTAAATGTAAGCCGTGAAACCATAAGCATCTTAGAAGAAAACATAGGCAGCAAGCTCTCCGACATCTGTAGCAGCGGTATATTTGCCGATTTACCTTCATGGGCAACTGAAATAAAAGGCAAGATAAACAAATGGGACTATATCAAACTAAAAAGTTTTTGCACAGCTAAAGACAATAGGAACAGAATAAAAAGACAAACCACACAATGGGAGAACATATTCGACAGCACATCTGATAAGGGGTTAATAACTAAAATTTATAAAGAACTTATAAAACTCACCACCAGGAAGACAAACAACCCAATCAAAAAATGGGCAAAAGAAATGAATAGAAATTTCTCCAAAGAGGACATACAGATGGCCAATAGGCATATGAAAAAATGCTCAACATCACTAATCATTAGAGAAATGCAAATTAAAACCACAATGAGATATCACCTCACACCAGTCAGAATGGCACTTATCAGCAAAACAACACAGAATAAGTGCTGGCGAGGATGTGGAGAAAAGGGAACCCTTCTGCACTGCTGGTGGGAATGCAGACTGGTGCAGCCACTGTGGAAAACAGTTTGGAGATTCCTCAGAAAATTAAGAATCGAACTGCCTTTTGACCCAGCTATCCCACTTTTAGGAATATACCCTAAGAACACCATAGCACTGTTTGAAAAGAAGAAATGCGCCCCCATGTTCGTGGCAGCATTGTTCACAATAGCGAAGATCTGGAAACAGCCCAAGTGTCCGTCAGAAGACGAGTGGATTAAAAAGCTATGGTACATATATACTATGGAATACTACTCAGCCATAAGAAACGATGACATCGGATCATTTATAACAAAATGGATGTACCTTGATAACATTATACGGAGTGAAATAAGTAAATCAGAAAAAAAGAAAAACTGAGAACAGCACGATTACATACATAGGTGGGACATGAAAGTGAGGGTATGAGACATGGACAAGAGAGTGGTGGTTATGGGATGGGGGAGGGAGGGAAGAGTGGGATAGGGAGGAGGGGAGGGACACAGGGAAAACCAGATTGAAGGTGAGAGAGGACAATTTGACTTTTGGTGATGGGTATGCAACACAATTGAATGATAGGATAACCTGGAGATGTTTTCATTGTACATATGTACCCTGATTTATTGATGTCACCCCATTAGACTTAATAATAATAAAATATATGTATATAAATTAAAAAAAAAAAGAACTAAAAGGTAGTTTTGTTAAGATTTAGAGAACAAAAAATAGACTCAAAAATAGGTTTCAGAATTTCCAGTAGGAAATGAAAGCAATGATTCTTCTTTTAACATAAGCATGTTATTGTCAACAGTGGCGTCTCTGTTAAGCATGTTCTTACACCACATACACAAGATAAACTCAAAATGTATTAAAGACCCTTCAGTCATGAAACAAGAAAAATCTGAGAAGAAAACATAGGCAGTAAAATCTCAGACATTTCTGAGAGCAGTATTTTTGCCAATATATCTCCTCAGACAAGGGAAACAAAGGAAAAAAATAACCTCAGGTAGAACTACGTCAAAATAAAAGCTTTTGTGTAGCAAAAGAAATTACCAACAAAATAAAAAGGGAACCCACTGAATGGAAGAACATATTTGTCAATGATATATCTGATAGGAGTTAATTTCCAAAACACATACACAACTTACATAGCTCAACACCCAAAAGACAAACAACCCAATTAAAAAATGGGCAAAGGACATAAATAGACACTTCTCCAAAGAGGACATACTGATGAAAAACAGACACATAAAAAAATGTTCAACATCACTAATCATCAGAGATGCAAATTAAAACCACAATGAGATATTACCTCATCCCTGTCAGAATGGTTATCATCAATAAATTAAACTACAACAAGGACTGGCGAGGATGTGGAGAAAAGGAAACCCTCATGCACTATTGGTAGGAATGCAGACTGGGACAGCCACTGTGGAAAACAGTATGGAATATCCTCAAAAAGTTAAAAATAGAGCCGTCTTTTGACCTAGCAATATCCCACTTCTGGGAATATAAATGAAGAAACCTTATACACCATTTAAAAGAACAGACACACCTCTATGTTCACTTCAGCACTATTTATAACAGCCAAGATCTGTAAACAGCCCAAGTGCCCATCGGTAGATGAGTAGATAAAAAAGCTGTAGTACATTTACACACAAAAATACTACTTAGCCGTAAAAAGGAAAAAAATCCTACCTTCTGTAACAGCATGGATGTACATGGAGATTATTATGGTAAGTGAAAGAAGCCAGTCAGAAAAAGACAAATACCAAATGATTTCACTTATACTGTATGTAGAATCTAATGAACACAATAAACTGATGAACAAACTAAAAACAGAGGCATGGATACATGAAACAGGCTGACAGCTGTCAGAGAGGAGGTGTTTGGGGGCTGATGATATATATATATATATATATATTATCATGATGGGTGCATGATGCAGTGTATAGATGATGTTTTGTTGAGTTGTACACTTGAAACTTTATGGTTTTCTGAATCAAAGTCACTCCAATAAATTCAATAAAAAAATCACTGTAACTATTTGTCTTCCAGAGAGCATATTTTAATAAAATAATTATGTTAAAATTACTAACACTATTCTATAATTTCACATAGTTCCTGTTCAGTGTTATTAATCTGCATAACTGTTCCCATTAAGCAGTATTAAAAATTTTGTAAAGCAAAATTAACAAAATAAAAATAATAAAAAATATTTTCATAGTTGAGATATTTTTATTCTGTACAGAATTTTAAAAATTAATTTTAACTTCTAATTGGTCATAAATGTTTTAATGTCAAAAAACATTACCAAAACAATTTTAAAGAAGCCATTGTTGTTAGGGTAGTTCATATACTAATCTGTAACAGCAACATAACTTAAAGTATTTTTAAGAATGCATGCTTATTGTATTCTGAATTTCAGTTACGTGATGGCAGTATTATGAAACTGCACTTTCAATTTTCTTATGTTACTACAATTACTACAAAATCTGGATTTCAGAATTAATATGGACTATTCTAAAATATAGCATTATAGATATATTATCTTAATTTCTTCATCTAAAATAGCTATTTCTACAATATCTATCACAAATTAATATCAAAATTTAAAACAAATCTCAAAACTTAAAGTTTAAAACTGGTATCACACTAGCAAAGAAAAGTTATATTATCTAATAATAGATACACTTTTCTTTTTACTTAGAACGGGCTATCAATAAAGATTAACTGTAATATTAACCAACTAAAGAGACAACTGAAATCATTGTATGGTTGTTAATATCAGTTGTGATACTATTTACCATCAGTAAAGATAAACTATTTTATCAGATTGATGTGTATATTATTTCACAAAAATGCTAAACACAGTCAAATAATATTAAAGAATGTAGAGCACATAACTGTAACAATAAGAATATATATTTCAAATAAATTGTAAAATCAAGAGAATCTGGAGTAATTTATTAAACTTTTGTAAGACCAAATTATTCAATTAAAAATGTTATCATTTTACTTTGACAAAACTTTGTTCTTCTTTGCGCTCATTCATTTTGCCTCCAGAAAAGCCAATTCACTTACCTTGGACAGAGATTCTAAGAAATACAGGCTGCAAGGTTTTGCATGATGCTGCTAGCAACTTGTGCAGTATACAATTAACACACACTTACCCCTCTATTATTCTTCCTTTACATACAGAACAAATATAATGCATTCATAATTGACACTGGATACAAAATACAAAGAAATGTAATATAGTATGTTGTAATGTAATAGTAAGAACAGAAATTTACATAGGAGAAAACACCAAAAACTAAAGTGGAAACAGAAAATAATGTTAGAACAAATATTAAAGTTGTTAGACTGGTCACAAATATTAAACAAAATCCTACCTGATGGATCAAAGTTCACCTCATTGACAGGACTTGGACCTACATCAACGGACACAATTGGTAAGAGTTTCTGAAAGTCCCATAGTTTTACAACTCCGCAGGAATCACAGGATGCTATTATGTGACCCTTTAAAGTACATAAGAAAAAAATGTATATACATATATTATATATATATACACGAAAATATATAATAACTCACATACCAAATAAATTTGTCCTACAATTTTATTAAATCCAAAAGAATACACTCTTCTAACAGGTATTCATCATACCTTTGTCTTAAACATGAAGTTGTAAAATGATAATTTAAATATATGAAATTCTGTAGTAATTTTGGAATATTATTTTTCAGAAAATTATTCATTTTGATTACTTTAATTATATTAAAAGATGTAACAAAAATGCACACATCATATAATTTATTTATATATACACATATCATGTGTACAGGGTGAGGCAAAAATAGGTATACAGTTATTCATGTGAAAAATTATACAATAATTAATAAATAATACAAGAATGAACTGTTTCATACTGACAACTGTAAACCTACTCTTGCCACACTCCGTATGGTATGTGATTTACACATAAAAACTATGTACATGAAACAACTGCACTAGGAAAGCATCTCACTTTATACTGTAACTAGTTAATACTGAGTTTTCCGCCTCAGGCAGAGCAAAACTGAAAACAGAGGTAGGAAAACAAAAGAACACAATAAGAGCTTTTAATCACAGGAGGCCGTCACTAGGTAAAACTGATGGCGAGGGAACAGTGTCTATTGAGGTCTGTTAGACAAAATTACTGAAATATTTGTGGCTTTTGTGCAATAGGGTAAGGACAAATGTAATTGGATAAAGGAGATAAGAAAACAAAGGAACTCATAATCTCTATTCATTTTCATCATTGTCATTTAATTTCTTTGTCTACTCACCAATGAAATATGAGAATTGGGTCATATCTGTCCCTTAAATAACTTAAATAATGTTTATGATAAGTCATTATACTTTTTCCCATTCAATATATAGTATTTCAGCTCCAGCTTAATTTTTTAACATCAAGTGAAAAATCATACTCATTTTCTTTCTAAATATTCTAAAATGTTAAAGATAACTTAATTATTATATAATTTCCTTCTTTCCATTTTCAGCTAACTCACACAGTTTTTCTCACTGATTTCTATCCTTTCTGTGAAAAATGTGCATCTTGTGTTACACTCCCAGAGAGCTGTTTTCCCCTAAACACATCAAAAATGCAAAAAATGCCATTAGTTTTAAAATTCTATACCTGTAGTCACAGGTGAAGCAATGCAACAACCTTGCCCCCTATCTAATAAATGGAATGTCTAATCTTTTTTATGACTTAAAAGGAACATGCAGAACTTGGGATATCTTCAAATATGTAAACATGTATTTTAAGAATTGTGAAGAATCAGTGAATTTAATTTTCAGAAAAGGGAAGTTTTCAGGTTTAGCAGGAAATATTGTTAGAAATTAGAAAGAAGTTTTCCCAGATACAGGGCTTTCAAACATTTTTCAGAAGCAAAAAAAAAAAAAAAAAAAAAAAAAAAAAGAACATTTTTCAATTCTGAGAACAGAATAAATTTTAATCAGAATGTAATTTGGATGCACTTTATACCACAGGCAGGTCATGGATGTGATGTGCTTTTCTTGTCCGGCTGCTATGAACTAAAGGGCATTCTGAAGTGTGCTCTATACCACTGAATATTAAAAGTGGAGGAAACACACTTAAAATAAAAAATAGTTCAATCACTTTTCGAGTGAAAATAAATATTTAAATACTTTTAATATTTTTATATTTAACTTGCACTGCTGTTGAATGACCAGTTATAAGTACTTGATAATATTAAAATAATAGTCAATCTTACTAAATGCTTTCAATGAATCAAGTACTGTGTTAAATGCTTTATCAATAAAAGAGTAGATATTGTATCATAAACAATTTTGAATGATATCATTTAGTTAGAATTTTCCAGTTGCCAAGATAGAAGCCGTTGCAAAATATGCATTCGGTAAAATGAATACAACCTATTAAGTGATAGAAATAAGTCTGTGTTCAGATTTGATAACCAAGAGATATTTGGTAGTGAAAGAACAACTTAGCTACACTTCCAGTTAGCCAATGAGGCAGATGTAGTGCCTATGGCAGTGTCTGGAGCAGGTTAGATTGCAAAAATTGTTTGTGAAACCAATGGATGATGAATGCCTAGATGGAGCTTAGTAGAAGTGTTACTAACTCCTTCCAAAGCAGGCTTGAGGTAAATGGTAAATATGAGTTCTAACCCTGATGGATCTGATCACTTGGGGAAAAAAGAAGAGATAGAAGATGCAGAGAATACAGAACCAAATACTTGGAATACTCTCAAAGCTCAATATACCTCCACCTCTTCCCTCATGCCACCTGCCAGTCAGCTCCTTTCACAGGGTGTTAGAAGATACTAGAATACTGCTAATCTTAACAGCATATTGGGAATTTTGAGGGATCTGGAGATGGAAAAATATGGGGAAGGGATTAACTGACTACCTGGGAAAAGCAAATTATGTATTAAAAACTTGTTGAGGTAAGTAAAACAATGGTTAGCTATAGTTCTGTGTTAAACTTAAGTGAAGAAAGAAAAACTTCAAAGAAAATGTTTTTTAGTGATGTTTCATTGTGTGCAATAATCCCATTTTACAGATGAGGAAATGCAAGTTTAAAGAGGTCCAGTGACTTTCTTAAAATTACCTAGGTAGAATGATTCAAGTGAGGATTCAAGCATAGATCCAAAAATTGATAATACAAGTGATCCCTCGTCTATTGTGAGGGTTAGGTTCCAGAACCCCCCATGATAGGCAGAAATTCGCGAAGTAGTGCTCTTATATTTATTTTAGTATTTATATATATTTTAAGGCTTTATAAACCCTCCTTACACTTTTATAAACCTTTCCCACACTCTTATAAAGACTTCCTATACTCGCAATTTCACATGTAGACATATTATAGAAATGTTAAAAATAAAATCACATACATTTAAAATGTATCAGAGAGAAATCAGACAAATTACCCCCACTGGATCAACTACTAGATTGAGGGCAGACTTTCATTGGTAAAAAGAGTTCCAGAAGAAAAAGGAATAGAAAATGAAAATAAAATATACAAAGACCAACAGCATTTACTCTTTATTCTTTTTCCACCCCTCCAAAAAAAATTGTAAAGAAGAAAAAACCCTGAAAGAAGAATGGATCAGTGAATTCCTCATGTTTTTCTATCACTGTACATATTTTATGTGTTTGTGTTTTAAATTTCTGCAGCCCTGTGCTATCTATGTTTTTTCCATTGTCATAACCAATTCCCAAATTTGTCTCCTACTTACCTTGTTAACTTACATTTCCCCCTTCCCCATGGGATTTTGTTTCATTAAAATAAATGAGTACATGTGAAAAATTTTAAAAAGTACTGGGAGAACTGTACTCACCCTAGGAGTGAAGGTGGCGTCATTGATCGAATGCATGTGACCATAAAGTGACTGCTCACATTTACCCTAGGAAGACAAAGCAGAAACAAAATAAAATAAATCCAATTCAATGTGCATAAAGAAATGGAAGAATAACTAATTTTATTTTTTTTTAAGTAATGTTTTAGTCCAATGCTAAACAATACATTCTCATAATAGAAAATGTTAGTTTTTGCTATCAGCTACCATTCAGAACCAGACAGGGCTATACTAAAGGGTGTGCCACCAGGTTTGGTATCTACATGGAAATTTTTCTGTCCCTGGTTCTGTACCATTGAACTGATGGTGAAATTTCACCAGATGACTCCATTTTGCAACTAGTATGGTTTTTATGTCATGAGGGCAGTTAGTGAAGCCCATGATATCTACCATTGCTGAGGACATGGGGTTCTTGTTTCTTTTAGCTATAAGATCATTTCCTTAGCTTCAGAATTTTCAAAGTTTGGGATTAAAATCATTTCAAACATAAAAATGTTATTAAAAATGTATATTAGTATTTTTAACACAAAATAAGCATCAAAATATTTAGAGGATGTCTCAATACTAATTGATCACATGAAGGTGACAAAATGTACTGTTCTTGCTTTGCTAAGAAGAGGAGCAAGTCTTGTCGTTCATCTCGGTAGGCTCAGACTTTTAATATAACCTGAGAGTTTATCATTTATCAAAGAATTAACATAATCTTAATGTTATAAAAGAGAATATTAGCATATTATGAACTCAGTTGATGTTTTAAGTCAACATCATCAGTATCAATATGTTGTGCAGTTTTTACCACATGCAAGGAACTATAGCTATCTGGTTATCCTTTTCCATCTCATAATAGTCAACTTCAAAAATATATTACGTTTAACTCCATGAACCATGGGATATAAAACAGCTAATAATTATATCATGTACCTTTTAAAAATTACGTATACAAAATTAATTTCTAAAAATCTGGTTATTTCATGGTTTTCTGTTTTAAATAAATGAGGTACTCTAAAACAAAATCACCTGGAGTGCCTACTGCAGCTTTAGTGAAATGAATCTGTTTAATTCTAGCATTTTCATGCATTAGCTGTATATTTTTATATTAATATTTTAGTTAACACCTTGCATTGTCTAATTACTAATAGTCATATTAATAATCTGACATTGTGACTTTTCCTTTGTTTTATATGCGACATCTATATTACAGGCACCAATTTGAATATATGTTTTTTACCATCTGGTTTTAAAACATTTTCAGAAACTAAACACATTGAATAAATTTTATTTCTAACCATTGATGTATTTACCATTATTCGTGAATAGCACTTCATTTATACTAAAATATTTTAGAGTCCTTTTTCTAGTATAAATTAGTATCCATACTAATAATAAAATTAGAAATACTTTAATGTGCAGCAAGTAAACCAATTACAATGTATATTTGTACTGATTGGATTAATGTCCATGGGATTCACAATCTGTCTGCACATCACTCAATCCACATGCTACTGTATGCGAACAGCCCTGTGCAGAGCTGACTTCCTCATTTCTCCTGCCCTTAGCACTGCTGTGGGGAATTAACACAGAGCACAGAGCTCGCAATTTCAAATAAGAAGATCACTGTCAATAAACAACGCCAGGCATGTAAGGCAGATTTATGAGAGGTGAACTCTCTTACTAAGAACAGTTGTACTTCCAAGCATTAGTGCTCCAGTTTGTCACATGAGTAAAGGTAAATAAGAAAATATGCTTTCGAGGCGGCAAGATGGCAATGGAGTAGGCGGACGTACTAACTTCCAACTCCCAGAACCAAAGAGGATTACAATTTAATTTTAAGAACCATCATCTGGAAAATCCAACTTTGAACTAAACTAAGAGGACTCTTCAACCAAGGAACACTGAAGAAGCCACATTGAGACTGGTAGGAAAAGAGGAAATGCAGAAAGGGCTTCCCAGCCCCCCTGAGCGAACAGCAGCCCAGAGAGACTCGCGTGGTGGGAAGAGAGTTTAATGGAGAGGGGAGGGACCTGGGTCCCAGGAACAAAGACCCAACCTGCAGCCCCAGAGCCTAGAAGAGGCATAAGGACAGTATTTAGCTGTGAAACAAGTTAGGATACTGTTTGTGAGAAAGAGAAAGTTTTCTCAGACCCAGGATTCTTCTTAAAGGGATGGTGCAGAAAACCTCTCTCACAACCACTCACCCGGGACTCAGGGGAATGGGAAGAGAAGAGGGGACCAGAGCAGCAGGAAGAGAGTGTAATCCAGAAGGCACAGGGAGAAACACTTTGAGGGACAGCCACCCTAAACCCTGGGCTAATTCACTCCCCAAATCTGAAATGAATATTTCTCCTGGAACCAGTAATACCAGCAAAGGAAAGCAGGACACCAGCCAAACAGGCTTTCCTGCAGCACTTGTAGCACAGTCGCTTAGAAGGAGAGAGCTTTCAGGACTACGGTATGAGTGTTAGGGTCTGAGCTGCAGCACCTCCACCCACACTGCTGAGGGCTTGCTGGAGGGCGGGCAGCGGCAGGATGGGTTCTTTCCACAGAAGGAGAAGCCCGGACAATGTGAGCTCAGTCTAGCCCAGCAGTGGCGGATGGGATGTGCGGAAGCAGTCCAGCTGGCTGTGGGCCCAGCCTGCAACCCCGCCTGCAGGGGAAGGGTGGGAGCCCAGGAACGGGCAGAGATCCACTGCTGAGCAAGGAAGGGCATGCAGGTGCGCAGCCTCACCTGGCCTCCGAGGCTTATGGTCCTACCTGAGAGCCAGCTTCGCTCGTGGGGGGCGGGGCTAAAGACCAGGAAAAGGTTGAGGTCCGCAGCTGAGCGCACGCCTGCAGCCCCACCCGGCCTGAGGAGCTGAGGCTTGTGGCCAGATGTGGGAGCCAGCTCTGACTGCGGGATGGGCAGAAGCCCGGAAACAGGCAGAGACCCCCAGCTGAGCAAAGTTGCTCACCCAGCCCTTGGTGTCAAGGCTTGTAGTCCATGTGAGGTGCGCAACCCCACCCGTGGGGGCGGGGCAAAGGCCGAGACCTGCTGAGGTTTATAGAGCTGGGCACGAGAACACAGCCCCTCCCGTGGAGAAGAGGCTGAAACCGCAGAGACAGCCACAGCTGCTGGCGCCCGCTTTCCCATACCCGAACGCACTAGGCAGCAACAGAGGTGGTGTCAGGCCTGCAGATAGATCACACGTAGGGAACACAGAGGCAACACCCATTACACTTCAGTGGCCAAACCCTTATACACAGACAAAATGGGCAGGCAGAGAAATGCAACCCAAATGAATCAAGAGAAATCCCCAGAGAATGACCTGAATGAGTGAGATATAACCAAATTACCAGATGCAGAGTTTAAAATAATGATTGTTAGGATGTTCAAAGAGTTTAGAACAACAATAGATGGTCATTATGAACACCTAAATAGATAGCAAATATAAAAAAGGAAATTGAAATAATAAAAAAGAATCAGACAGAAATGACAAATACAATATCAGAATTGAAGAACACAATGGAAGGAATTAATAGAAGGATGGATGAAGCTGAGGATCAAATCAGCGAGTTAGAGGACAAAATAAACGAAGGCAAGAAGCAGAGCAGAATAAAGAAAAGAGACTCAAAAAGTCTGAGGAAACTCTAAGAGATCTCTGTGACAACATAAAGAGAAATAGCATCCTCATCATAGGGGTTCCCGAAGAAGAAGAGAAAGAACAAGGGATAGAAACTTTGTTCAATCAAATCATAGCTGAAAACTTCCCTAAATTAAGGCAGGAAAATGTCTCACACGTTCAAGAAGCACAGAGAACTCAATTAAAGAGAAACCCAAAGAAATCTACACCAAGACACATCATAATTAAAATACCAAGCGAAGTGATAAAGAGAAAATATTAAAAGCTGCTAGAGAAAAAAGGGCTATCACCTACAAAGGAGCCCCCATAAGGATGACATCTGACTTCTCAACAGAAACACTATATGCAAAGTCGTGCAGAACAAGAGCCTACAACCAAGACTACTTTATCCAGCAAGGCTATCGTTGAAAATTGAAGGAGAAATAAAAAACTTTCCAGACAAAGAAAACCTCAAGGAATTCACTACAACCAAACCAATGCTGCAAGAAATACTAAGGGGCCTGTTGTAAACAGATCAAAGGGGGAAAAGAAAATAACAAAAGAGGAATACAGCTTTAAAGAATAAAATGGCAATAAACAACTACATATCAATAATAACCTTAAATGTAAATGGATTAAATGATCCAATCAAAAGACATAGGGTAGCTGCATGGATAAAGAAACAGGACCCATACATATGCTGTCTACAAGAGACACACCTTAAAACAAAAGATGCACATAGACTGAAGGTAAAAGGATGGAAATAAAGATTTCATGCAAATGGAAATTTAAAAAAAAGCTGGGGTTGCAATATATATCTGACAAAATGAACTTTAAAACAAAGGCTATAGTAAGAGATAAAGAAGAACACTACAAAATAATAAAGGGAGCAATCCAACAGGAAGATATAACCATTATAAATACCTACACTCAGAATATAGGAGCACCTAAATATATAAAGCAGACTTTAATAGATATAAAAGGCAAGATCAACAGCAATACTATAATAGTAGGGGATTTCAATACCCTACTAATATCAGTAGATAGATCCTCAAGAAAGAAAATCAGCTTGACCAGGCGGTGGCGCAGTGGATAGAGCGTCGGACTGGGATGCGGAAGACCCACATTCCAGACCCCGAGGTCGCCAGCTTGAGCACGGGCCCATCTGGCTTGAGCAAAAGCTCGCCAGCTTGGACCCAAGGTCGCTGGCTCTATCAAGGGGTGGCTCGGTCTGCTGAAGGCCCATGGTCAAAGCACATGTGAGAAAGCAATCAATGAACAACTATGGTGTCGAAAAAACTAATGATGGATGCTTCTCAACTCTCTCTGTTCTTATCTGTCTGTCCCTATCTATCCCTCTCTCTGACTCTCCCTCAGTCCCTGTAAAGAAATAAATTAATTAAAATTAATAAATAAAGAAAGAAAATCAACAAAGAAACAGCAGACTTAAAGGATACACTAGATAAACTCGATTTAATAGATATCCTCAGAACCTTTCACCCTAAAGCAGCAGAATATACATTCTTTTCAAGTGCTTATGGTACATTCTCTAGGAGAGACCACATGTTAGGACACAAAAGTGGTTTCAAAAAATTTAAGAAGATTGAAATCATATCAAGCATTTTCTCTGATCACAATGGCATGAAATTAGAAATCAACCACAACAGAAAAATCTGAAAAATATTCAAACACTTGGAAACTAAATAGCATGTTATTAAATAATGAATGGGTTAACAATGAGATCAAAGAAGAAATTTTAAAAATTTCTAGAAACAAATGATAATGAGCATACATCAACTCAAAATTTATGGAACACAGCAAAAGCAATCCTGAAAGGGAAGTTCAAATAAGCAACCTGACCCTGCATCTAAAAGAACTAGAAAAACAACAGCAAGTAAAGCCCAAGGGTAGTAGAAGGAAGGAAATAATAAAGATCAGAGCAGAAATAAATGACATAGAGGCTAAAGAAACAATACAGAGGATCAATGAAACAAGGAGCTAGTTCTTTGAAAATGTAAACAAGATCGACGAACCTTTAACTCGACTCACCAAGAAAAAAAGAGAGAGGACTCAAATAAATAAAATTAGAAATGAGAATGGAGAAATAACAACTGACACAACAGAAATACAAAATACTGTAAGTAGAATATTTTGCCAAAAAACTGTATGCCAAAAACTAGACAAGCTAGATGAAATGAACAAATTCCTTGAAACATACAATCTTCCAAATATCAATTTGGAAGAATCAGAAAACCTAAACAGACCGATTACAACAAATGAGATCGAAACAGTTATCAAAAAACTCTCAACAAAGAGAAGTCCTGAGCCTGATGGCTTCACAAGTGAATTCTACCAAATATTCAAAGAAGAACTAACTCCTATCCTTCTCAAACTATTTCAAAAAATTCAAGAGGAAGGAGACTTCCAAGCTCCTTTTATGAGGCAAGCATAATTCTGATTCCAAAACCAGGCAAAGACAACACAAAGAAAGAAAATTATAGGCCAATATCCCTGATGAATTTAGATGCTAAAATCCTCCACAAAATATTAGCCAACCGGATCCAGCAATATATGAAAAAAATCATACACCATGATCAAGTGGGATTTATTCTGAAAAGGCAAGGCTGGTATAATATTCGCAAATCAATTGATATGATTCATCACATAGACAAAAGGAAGAACAAAAATCACATGATAATTTCAAGAGAGGCAGAAAAAGCATTTGATAAAATCCAGCACCCATTCATGATCAAAACTTTCAGCAAAGTGGGAATACAGGGAACATACCTCCACATGATAAAAGCCATCTACGACAAACTCACTGCCAACATCATACTCAATGGGCAAAAATAAAAGCAATCCCCTTAAGATCAGAAACAAGGCAGGGGTGTCCCCTTTCACCACTCTTATTCAACATAGTTATTGAAGTCTTAGCACAACAATCAGACAAAAAATAAAAGGCATCCAAATTGGAAAAGAATAAGTAAAACTATCATTATTTGCAGATGATATAATACTGTACAAAGAAAACCCTAAAGCAGGGGTCCTGAAACTACGGCCCGTGGGCCAAACTGTGGCCACCGGAGGCCATTTATCCAGCCCCCGCCGCACTTCCGGAAGGCACACCTCTTTCATTGGTGGTCAGATGATGAGCACAGAATGCATCGCATCCTGTGCTCCTGGAGTACTGTATGTGGCGGCACCACAAAGCTTGGCATCGTTCACGTACAGTACTACTTCCGGTGACACCAGACGTACGCCTCACAGCTCCGGAAGCGCGTTTTGCTCCCGTTTTGTTTTTTTACTTTAAAATAATACATGTGCAGTGTGCATAGGGATTTGTTCATAGTTTTTTTTAATAGTCCAGCCCTCCAACGGTCTGAGGGACAATGAACTGACCCTCTGTGTAAAAAGTTTGGGGACCCCTGCCCTAAAGTCTCAGTCAAAAACTACTCGACCTCATAAATGAAGTCAGCAAGGAGGCAGGATATAAAATTAATACTCAGAAATCAGAGGTGTTTTTATACACCAACAACGAACTGTCAGAAAGAGACATTAAGGAAACAATTCCCTTCACTATTGCAATCAAAATAATAAAGTACCTAGGAGTAAATTTAAACAAAGGGATTAAAAACTTGTACTCAGAAAATTATAAAACATTGTTAAATGAAATCAAGGAAGATACAAACAAGTGGAAGCATATACCGTGCTCATGGTTAGAAAGAATAAACATCATTAAAATGTAGATATTACCCAAAGCAATTTATAAATACAATGCAATACCAATTAAAATACCAATGACATACTTCAAAGATATAGAACACATATTCCAAAAATTTATATGGAACCAAAAAAGAACACGAATAGCCTCAGCAATCTTAAAAAGAAAAAAGAAAGCAGGAGGTATCACTCTTCTAGATATCAAGGTTTACTACAAGGCCATTGTACTCAAGACAGCCTGGTACTGGCATAAGAACAGGCACATAGATCAATGGAACAGAACAGAGAACCTAGAAATAAACCCACAACTTTATGGATAACTGATATTTGACAAAGGAGGTAAGAGCATACAATGGAGTAAAGACAGCCTCTTTAACAAATGGTGTTGGGAAAATTGGACAGCAACTTGCAAAATAATAAAACTAGACCACCAACTTACACCGTGCACAAAAATAAACTCAAAATGGATAAAAGACTTAAATGTAAGCCATGAAACCATAAACATTTTAGAAGAAAACATAGGCAGTAAGCTCTCTGACATCTCTTGCAGCAATATATTTGCCGATTTATCTCCATGGGTAAGTGAAAGAAAAGGCAGGATAAACAAATGGGACTATATCAAACTAAAAAGATTTTGCACAGCTAAAGACAATAAGAACAGAATAAAAAGACAAACCACACAATGGGAGAACATATTCGACAGCACATCTGATAAGGGGTTGATAACCAACATTTATAAAGAACTTATAAAACTCAACACCAGGAAGACAAACAATCCAATCAAAAAATGGGCAAAAGAAATGAATAGAAATTTCTCCAAAGAGGACATACAGATGGCCAATAGGCATATGAAAAAATGCTCAACATCACTAATCATTAGAGAAATGCAAATTAAAACCACAATGAGATATCACCTCACACCAGTCAGAATGGCACTCATCAGCAAAACAACACAGAACAAGTGCTGGCGAAGATGTGGAGAAAAGGGAACCCTCCTGCACTGCTGGTGGGAATGCAGACTGGTGCAGCCACTGTGGAAAACAGTATGGAGATTACTCAAAAAATTAAAAATCGAACTGCCTTTTGACCCAGCTATCCCACTTTTAGGAATATACCCTAAGAACACCATAGCACTGTTCGAAAAGGAGAAATGCGCCCCCATGTTTATGGCAGCATTGTTCACAATAGCAAAGATCTGGAAACAGCCCAAGTGTCCATCAGAGGACGAGTGGATTAAAATCTTTGATACATATATACTATATGTAAGGTCAGTGGCCAAGGCCACCGTCACAGCTGCCTCGCCAGTGCAGGTTCGCATTAGATTCAAACAGTCGGTAATGAAACAAAGGAGCCAAGAACTGGTGAGCCATCATCTTTAATTCTAGCTTGCACCTGGCGGGCAAGTAAAAACACACACTGGGCTCCAAAACCCACTCATTCAGTGCTCACAAAGCTACTGATTTATCCGAGTTTCCTAGAATCAAAGGTTTCTAGCTCACCAGACTTATTCACCTCTGTTCCACATCTCTTTCTCTCTGCACAAACTGCACAAACTGGCTTCTTCCTCAGCACTCTGCCATCTTGGCTGCTTCTCCTCTCCTCCAAGTGGCCTTTATTTGCTCTCCTCTCTAATGCTAACCTCAGGAACTGAGAGAGAGTAAGCTCCCGGTGTGCCCTACTTTATAGTGTAGAAATCCAAACCTTTAATCCAATCTACAAACAAGGAAGTCTCTGATACAAAGTCACTTATCTGAGGCATAATGGGAGGATTCCTCATGAGAGTGCACCACCCCACATCATCCAATCAGTCAAGGGTGTGGGGAAAAGCTTACTCTTATAACTTTCACGTGGGCAGCGCCATCTTTAACAAAGTGAGCATAATATATTTTGTCTGCCCAACACTATGGCATACTACTTAGCCATAAGAAATGATGATATCGGATCATTTACAACAACATGGATGGACCTTGATAACATTATACTGAGTGAAATAAGTAAATCAGAAAAAACTAAGAACTGTATGATTCCATACATAGATGGGACATAAAAATGAGACTCATAGACATGGACAAGAGTGTGCTGGTTACCGGGGAGGGAAGGGGGGATAGGAGAGGGAGGGTGTAAGGGGAGGAGAGGGGCAAAAGAAAACTACATAGAAGGCGCCGGAAGACAATTTGACTTTGGGTGATGGGTATGCAACATAGTCAAATGTCAAAATAACCTGGAGATGTTTCTCTGAACATATGTACCCTGATTTATCAATGTCACCCCATTAAAAATTAATAAAAAAAGAGAGAATACGCTTTCTGAGAACATTCAGTTACAGCACTTTCACAGGGGAAAATACTAAAATCAAGAGAAAATGAGCATAAAATGTAGGTCACTGCTAAATGAACATTTTCTCCAAGGGTTTTCCTTTATCAGTTGCTTTCACATGCACTTACTTCACATTTAAGTATTTGGACTAAATGCATTTAATTCCATTGATTCTCCATTAGCAGAAGTGAATTCCACTGCACCAGGGTCTAAGCGATTTTGAATGAACCTCACAACAAATCACTGCCATTTCATTTGTTAGTCACTTTTTGGACAGCGTCCCCCTGACTCTGACTCTTCAGAAGTCTCAAAGCTCTGCGACATGTGAAGCTGGTGTCTAGGGTGCGGGCAGCTCTACCTTAGGACTTTTTGTTCTCTATTCATCCTAATTTGCCTTGGAGGACAAATAGTGTTCCCGTACTGCATGTGGGTCCCTGTCACAGCATCTGTATGTCCTCATCATATTCCCTTAGTGATGTCAATCATACGTTGGGCGAGGGGAAGATAAATGGGAGAATTGATAGTTGCAGTTCTTCAGGGACCCAGGAACCAGTAACTGGCGATTTTTTTCCTTTCTATATAGTGTTCTGGAGTCTTAGTTTTCTTCAGTATTTTCAGCATATGTTGCTAAGAATGAATAAGCAGATCCTGTTTTGCAAATTTTGGCATTCTTCATATTACTAAAATCTGAACTCAGTAAGCCTTTCTATGATCTCTTCTCTGTTCTGCTTCTTCAACCCCTTCCCCTCCCCTGCTCTTATCCCTAATCAAAGAAACATGTTGTCTCCTCTCTGAACAAATGAGGAGCTTTTATCTGACTCTAGAGCTACAGACTTTTCTGCTCTTCATCTTCATAGCCGGACTGTTTCAGAATGCAGTCCCCATGTTTTATCTCCATTTCTTCACATGTAAGTCACTCTAAAAGGCACAGTAATCCAGGACTGTCCAGGCTTAGCACTGAAAATCCCAGGACCCGGGAAAGCCCTCAGTCCTAGACAAGCTGGGGGAGTTTGCCTGCCCTAATCCCTTCTCCTCCTGTAATCTCCATCTATAATCACTTCACATTCTGAGAGTTAAACCTCCTATCTTTAATCATTCAGTCCTTTATATTTCACAATGTTCTAGTCCAAACTTTCATCTGCCCCTAGCCTGCTGTACTAGTCTCCTCAATAAGACTGATTCCTTCCCTCATCCTACTATCAATTTTCTAAAAGGCAAATCCGATTACGGTCCCTTCCAAAGTAGTGAGAAACTTCAATCAGACAGTCATTGCCCTGTCCTTGTCCACCTGGATACTCTTGCCTATCATTTCTTTCTCTTTCTTTAAGTGCTATTCAAACATATTATTTCTTCCAAATATGCCACTGTAGCATCACCCTTCCTGGTTTGTACATGCACGGCCCTTTCTGGGAATCCACCCTGCTTGACACTACCTGATACAGTCTACTTGCCCTGCAAATCTCAGCTCAAGAAAGCAGTTTCCTCCTGGAAGCCCTCCACACTCTTCCAAGCACTCTTCTGGCTTTTCTGCTATACCTTGTGTATTCTTCCACTTTAACACATACCCAATAATCTTTTCCCTCCTTCCTTACTGTTAGTCAAATAAGTTTGTATATATGATATATATGTTTGCTCGCTTATAGTTTGCATTGGATGTGGGAGACAGGCTGTAGGCTGATGCATGATGTGGGGTGGTGCACTCTTATGAGGAATCCCATTTATTTCTCAGAGAAGGGACTTTGTATCAGACAGAGACTTCCCTATTTGTATATTGGCTTAAAGCAGTGGTTCTTAACCTTTTTTGAGGTACCAAACCCACCAGTTTCATATGCGCATTCACTGAACCCTTCTTTAGTGATAAATAAAATATGATTTTTTTTCCAAATTCAAGACATAGGTATATGTTTTTTTACTGGTGCACAAAATGAGCCGTGCATGAACATCATCTTGCTCAAAGAACAAAACCAACAAAGTGCATGAACTCACAACAAATTATGGTATTACTTTATTCTGGCCTCCGCGGCAGAGGCTTCTCCGAACCCCTGAGACCGACTCATCGAACCCCTAGGGTTCGATAGAACCCAGGTTAAGAACCACTGGCTTAAAGGGTTTAATTTCTACACTATAAGATAAGGCAGACTGGGGGGAGGGGAGGGCTCTCACTCAGATCCTGCCATTAGCATTGCGGAGGAGAGGCAGCCAAGATGGTGGAGTGCTGAAGGAGAAGCCAGTTTGTGCAGAGTTTGTGTAGAGAGAAGGAGATGGGGAACAGAGGTGAATAAGGCTGGTGAGGTAGAAACTTTTGATTCTAGGAATACTCGGATAAGTCAGTGGCTTTGGGAGCCCTGAATGGAAAGGGAAGTGCTTTCCCACTGTGTGTATTTCTCGCCTGCCAGGTGCAAGCTAGGATTAAAGCTAATGGCCCACCAGTTCTTGTCTCTGTTGTTTCATTACCGTCTGTGCGAATCAAATGCGAACCTGCATGGGCCAGGTGGCTGTGATGGTGGCCGTGGCTACTGGCTTTACACTTACCTAATTACACATATAGAAAGGCACTATGTGTTTCCCTTTCATATCTGCTGCAATAGCAGAGTTTTGTTTCAATAAATACTTGAAATAATATTTAATGAACGAATTGTATTATTTTTATAGTCCTTACATTTAGGAGGCAGAGTAGATAAGAGTACATTGATAGAACCTCATACATAAAAACTTAATACCATTCTTTTACCTACCTGCCTTTGCATAATTACTTTATCAGTTGTACACATTACTTGAAGAGCAACTAAGAGTGACTAGGCTTATGACAACTTGGAAAAACCGTTAACAATGTGCTTACTGTTCTTGCATCCCATATAGACAGGGACTTATCTGTAGAACCTGTGAGAAGAGTGTTGGAGTCGGGAAAGAACTCAATGCTGTTCACGGATTCTGTATGTCCATACAAAGTGTATTTGTATCTTCCACTGCAAAGGGAAAAGTTAAGAGCTAAAGCTTCAGGAGTTAGCACCTGAGTGTTCCTTACGCTGTCTAACTGTATAGAACAATGTTAATGGAGATAATTTAAATTACTAAGGCATAAAGTAGTTTTAAAACTGGCAAAATGTGTAAGAACATTTTTTTAAATTCTAAAACTACCTTCTATGCTAAGCACTGTATAAATTACTAGCATGAAATTGACTACATTTAAATTACCTTTAATTTATACAAGCCACTTGGTAAAGCCATCTTTATACTATTTCATTCATTCCTTATCATGAATCATCACTACATTAAAAAAATTAGGTTACTATATATAATGGAATCGTTGTACTCTGTATTACTAAAAATTCAATATGGCCCTCTGATAAGGAGCTACTTAGGTGAGCAAAGCAGATTCAAATCTACCTTCAAGTGATGCTATTTTAATTTTTAAAATTTTATTTTATTTCTACTAATTTCTTATGCAGTGAATTTTGACAATTTTTCTTTTTTAAGTGTTTTGAACTGCAAAGTACAATATTAAACAAGATTTTTTTTAGAACTTGAAACTCTGGAAATACATTTTAAAAAAAATATAATAGCAATAATGGAACTCTATATATCATAAGGAACTTACTTATTGCAAATACAAAGATATTAACAGCTTATTGTCTGGACTAATATTGATAAAAATAATGTAAATAAATACAAATCCCTTTGTGGAAACAAAAAGCCCTTTGAGAGCTATAATATCTCAAAATCCAAGCACAACATTTTCACTTTATAGGAAATGCTATGGACTTGATGAATTGTTCGCTGAGCCCTAACCCCCAACGTGACTGTTTGGAGTAAGGAAGTAATAAAGGTTAAATGAGGTCATAGGGAAAGGTCTATGATTAATAGGATTCTTTCCCCCCCCCCTTATAGCAGACTACAGAGATCTTGCTTGTTCTCTCTACCACATGAGAACAAAGAGAGGGTAGCCATCCACCAGCCAGGAAGACAACCATCACCAGGAATCACATCAGTTGGAACATTTTATCTTGGGTTTCCCACCTCCAGGTCTCTGTGAAATAAACTTACATTGTTCAAGCTATCCAGATATGGTATTTTGTTGTGGCAGCCCAAGCAGACTAACAGGGAAACACCCACATATTCTCACTTCAATATATTTACTCTTAACTCCTCCTGTAATTCTAGTAAGTCTGGTTCTATCATGTATAGTATACATCTATTGCAAACAAGAATATAGTAATCAGGAAAAGTAGAGAAAGGCCTTGTCAGGCTGGAATATTTATACCAGTGAGATATGGCAGAGGATAAACTGAAGGCTAGTGGATAAAGGAAAAGACAGCCACAACAATTTTTAAAGCTCAGTGGTATTCTCAGCTTCAAAATTATTATGTTTTTGGTCTTTGATGATGAAAGTGAGTTCTTTACATTGATGGGAATTTTGAAATGTAAAAAACTTTTGCCATCAAACAGGAAAAGTTTTAATCTTTATATCATTGTCTACTGGGTATCAGTTGGAAGACAGTATTTGGATATCAGAGTCATAGAGAAAAGCTGTCAAATGAAAATGTTTGAAAGCATTCTAAGAAAGGCTGAATCTATTGGGAATCCATTTTTAACCATAGTTTGGTTTAAACGCTATAATTGAATAAGATATTTGAAGATGAGTTATCTTTTAGAATGAGTCACAATCTTCTATTTGGCTTCTCTTCTAAGCCCAAAATGATAAAAATTAAAATGAAATGCTAGTTTTAAAATTTCAGATAAGTTGATTAAGTCCTAGAGATATACTGTACAAAATATAGTATCGTACAAAATAGTATCTGTAGTTAACAATACTGTATTGTATATTTAAAATTTTGCTAAGAGGCTAAATCTTATATTAAATGTTCTTGTCATAAAAATTGATAAATAAAGAGGGTTGTGACACTGTAAACACAACAGACTGGTCTGTCTTGAATTAAGGGCAAAATAAAAAACTTTTATATTTTAAGATATTGTATAGGACTTACAGGACTTTGCGTATAATAAATCGAATTAGGTTTTATAATTTGTGAATTGCCAAGAAGCATATAATCTGGGGAAATATATTAAAATTAAACATAAAGCACGTAATTATTTGTTATATTTATGTCTATTGTCAGTTTGATAATACAGAGATAATAACCTTGTGAAAAGAAGAACTAACAACTTAACTTATTAAAATAAGTACTTGTTTCTATCTTGCTGAAACAAACAGCTTTCCAAAGAAGTAATTTTAATCTTATTACATAGGTTTTATCTTGATGCCTACATTTGGAAAGGATTCATTATATCAACAAAGACTAATGAGGTTAGAAATGGATTTCACAGAGATTTTAAGTAGCTGTCTATAATTTTATCAGCTAACAGTTTTTTAAAACATTCTTCCTACCTGACCTGTGGTGGGAATAAGATATATCTATTTATATAATTATAATCCACTGTGGTGGCGCAGTGGTTAAAGTGTTGACCTGGAACGCTGAGGTCCCCGAAACCCTGGGCTTGTCTGGTCAAGGCACATATAGGAGTTGATGTTTCCTACTCGCTTCCTTCTCTTTCTCTCTCTCTCTCTCTCTTCTGTAAAATGAATAAATAAAATCTAAAACAGTGGTGGCATTGAAGGAAAAATACATTACTGATGTATATTTTTCAGCATAGTGGATTAATAATGTCTAAAGTACTTCTTACCTGTTAACATCCCAGATTTTACTAGTGTTATCCAATGAAGAAGAAGCGACAATATCATCACAGGAACTCCACGTGCAAGACCATACAGCCTGTTTGTGTCCTTCAAAGGTCAAAATGCAGTTGCCTTTGGACATGTCCCATAACTTGACTGTAGTGTCACCACTTGATGTTGCCAATTTGTTGCCACTATTTGCAAAAAATAAAAAATATATAATTTGTTAAAAAAATCAACTTACACTTAATTTATTTTCATAAATGAGTAACTTGTGTATATACTAATTTTACTTATAATGGCATGTCTAAATGCCTAAATCTTATTATCTTAAGTCTACACAATTAGATGCTTACTTGTATTGTTCAGTAATTCAGGTTGATAAAACTGCTGTGACATACTTTCTAGATTAATCCTTCTATATTCTTCCAGACTAATTCATTAAATTTGTATTTGTTAGCATGTGTTAGGTTCAGGGCTATGTTTTAGGCTCTCTGGATAATGTAGCCTCAGAATGATGAAAGATTAGACATAGGCTAAGATAACTTCAAAAACAGAATGCAAAATAGTAGATCAACATTGCTGATGTTTGCATTAATTAAATGCTCCCTTAGCACAGTTTGGATGGTGAAGGAAGAAGTGAATTAAGCAGAAGGGAGCATTTAAACTTGATCTTGGGAGATGAAAGATTTGAAGTACTGGGTAGTTGAGAAGGAGTTGAGGCATTTCAAGTTGTGGACACACAAGCTAGTTTAAGAAACAAATAGGCATCAATAAACATAAGCATAAACACTGGGTTCTTTTTTGTCTTTGTAAAATATTAATTGCAAGATTTCTATTTCATCGTCTTCTCCACATTGTCCTACAATGTATTATCTATCAGTTCTCTTAGTAATGTCTCTCTCACTAAATTAATGCTTATTTGCTCTCCTTCCTTGTGCTTTTGATGGAAAACTGTGTTTCTTTTCCCTGTTTCTACAGTATAAAGCATTATGACTGACCAGTTGAAGTGCTAAGAAAATGTCTCCAGAATAATATTTAAATGAATGAATGAATGAATGAATGAATGAAGTTATGCTATGAGTGAAGAAAAGATGTCTGGTATTTCTAACAGATGGAATGGCAGGATCAAGACAAGTTTTCTGTTTACTTGCTTCTTTTGGGGGTAGGAGATGGGGTACTTATTTTTGTATTGAAAGAATTAAATATTGATGTGCAGAAGAGAAACAACTACTGGGGAGGGAGAGTTTAATAAAGGTGTTGAAGGAAAAGGTGAATTATAGAGTGGTCTTCTTATTAAAGTTACAAAAGAATATCTTTTATTTTTCAAATTAGCAGAGTTGAAAAAATTGCTATATTATAGGTAGTCCTTTACTGATAGATAGAAATTAAAAACTGTTCTTTGCTTTGCAGCTGTTTTTTAATTGTACACATATTTCCCATTCAAAATTTTACTTTTTAGCATTAAACACCAAACAATTCATTTTTCTAGAAATAGCCTAACAAATACAGAAACCAAAAGCAATTTAACTATGCTTCTCTCTTACATTTTTTTGGTGGGTTAGCAAACTATTATGCACATAAGAGTAGCCCTAGAATATAAATTGTGTGGTATAATTCTGCCTATGGCTGAAAAATCTTTTCATATAAGTTCTATATACTTTTCTTCTGCTTCAAATTATGTGACCTGTAAAGCAAAAACTACTATATAAATAATTGGAATACAGCAGTTGTAATTACCTTTATAAGCATGCAAGCTGATTTTGCTTAACAAGAGATATAAACAATGCTCTCATAATATATTGAATTGTTGTTCATGTGTATAAACTCAACCAAATCAACAATAAGTAGAAAATAAATTTCTTTGAAATGTTATTTTCAAAAGGTATTATCTGACATATGAAAAATTGTATGCTTTTGATTCACAAGAATATAAAGATATCTTTGAGAGCTTACAGAAAGAAAAAATGGAGTATTAAAATTAAAAAATGCTTTAAGTCATGCAAAAGTCAAGGTTTCCTGCCCTTCATTCTACATAAATAGGAGATGCCAAATTCTCATAAAGTGCAAAAGGAGATCCAAGTTATTAGCATGTAGGCTTAATTATACTAATTTAGGCTCCCAGCATTCCACAGATAAAAGCCAAAAAATATAAACTAACAACAACAAATGCAACAAAATAGTTACCAAACCATCAATGAGAAACAAAAAGCCATGGCTGAGGGTATAGTGATAAAATTAATAAAAACTTACACCTAGAAAGACTCTAGTTACTCTAATTATAAGGTAGGGAATATATTTATGAATTAAATGTGTAAATAAATAATAAATGAAATAAATATTATCATGCAACAAAATATAAAATTAATCAGTAGATCTGAAACAAAATATATACTTAGAAATACTGAAATTTAAAAAATCAGTGGGTGGGTTAAATGGCATATTACACATAGCAAAAGAAAGAATAAATAAATTGGAATATAAATCAGAAAAGAATATACCCCTATTAAAGTATAGATATACCAGGAAATAAAAAATATCTTAGTTTTGTTGGGCAGATATAATAAAATACCATAGGCTGGGTGCTAAAACAACAGAATTGGGTTTTTTGGTTTTTTTTTTTCCAACTGTTCTGGAGGCTGGAAAGTCCAAGATCAAGGGTCAAACAATTTGGTGCATAGTAAGAACTTTTTTCATGGCTTGCAGTTAGCTGTTTTCTTTTTGTGTCCTCACATGGGAGAGAGAGGGAGAGAGAGGAAGCTCTGACATTTCTTCTTCTATTTATAAGGACATTAATCTCATCATGGGGCTCCATCCTGATGACCTCATCTAAATATAATTATCTCTCAAAGTTCCCACCTCCTTATACTATCACATCAGGGTTATGGCTTCAACATTCGAATTTGGGGGATCAAAGACATTTAGTTCATAACAGTATATAAGTTAAGAAATAAGAATAATGAAATAAAAATGTAGATTTCCCAATTAAAATCTCAAAAGAGAATCATATAAAATCATAGATGCATCACTCAAAGAATTAAAGGTTGAAAATATATGAAAACTAGAAAATTTAAGAATAGAACCATATATTCAGGAAGAAAAATGTGTAACAACTAGGATATATAGTGTAAAATAAAAGAACTGTTCACTTAGGTAAATTTTAGTAAACTTTAGAGCACCATAGGAAACAATAATCCTAATTAGGGAAATAAATAGAAGAGGAAAAAATAGAAGAAAATGTCATTTAAACTTTACACAATATATGATAGAATCCTACAAACTACATCATATATTTTATCCTTACAACCATCTATAAAATATGCTTCATTGTTATCTTCAAAACACTTGAATGATAATAACCCTGAGCTAGTAAGTGGCAGATCTGGAATTTTTCAAGGACCTAAGAAAAAATAATATTATTCTATAATATCAAACATCTCTTTCAAAACAAAGGTGAATAAAAGTATCTTTAGCTAAATAAAGCAGTCCACCATAGAAACTACTAGGAATGTATATTTCTTTAAAAAAATATCCTAGAAAGAGATCTAAAATGAAAGAATGGTGAGCAAAATATATGGTAAACATGTCAGTGTATTCAAAATACTTTTGTACATAAATGGTCCCTGAAAAAATAATAATAAAAAATAATATTGACAAGAATGTTCTCTGTTGTTCAGAAGGGAAAATAATACATTGATACATTTTATTTTACAGGGACAGAGAGAGAGTCAGAGAGAGGGATAGATAGGGACAGACAGACAGGAACAGAGAGAGGTGAGAAGCATCAAGCATTAGTTTTTCGTTGCTGTTGTGACACCATAGTTCTTTATTGATTGCTTTCTCACATGTGCCTTGACCGTGGGCCTTCAGCAGACCGAGCAACCCCTTGCTGGAGCCAGCGACCTTGGGTCCAAGCTGGAGAGCTTTTGCTCAAGCCAGATGGGCCCGTGCTCAAGCTGGCAAGCTTGGGGTCTCGAACCTGGGTCTTCCGCATCTAGTCAGATGCTCTATCCACTGTGCCACCGCCTGGTCAGGCCATTGATACACTTTAAACTTTTAAAAGTTATGTCTGAATAGCAGTAATGTAAAGGGTAACTAGTACACAAACAGAAATAAAGTGTATATTATATATACAGTATACATACTTTATAAGATATACATGATATATATATATATCTTTTAGACCTGTATAGGAAAAAAAATGGGTAAGGAAAGCTAATAATTATAAACATCTATCCAAATTATAAACACATGTTCAAAATGAAGCAAGAAATAAAGGAGAAAAAACACTGAAATGAATGGCACAAAAAGAAAAAAAATTGAGCCTGACCAGGCAGTGGCACAGTAGATAGAAGATAGATAGATAGAGAGTTGAACTGGGATGCAGAGGCCCCAGGTTTGAAACCCCAAGGTTGCCAGCTTGAGTGCAGGCTCATCTGGTTTAAGCAGAGCTCACCAGCTTGAACCCAAGGTCGCTGGCTTGAAAAAGTGGTCACTTGGTCTGCTGTAGATTCTCCCCGGTCAAGGTACATTTGAGGAAGCAATCAATGAACAACTAATGTGCTGCAAGGAAGAATTGATGCTTCTCATCTCTCTCCCTTCCTGTCTGTCTCTTTCTATCTGTCCCTCTCTGTCTCTGTCATAAAAAAATAAATAGAATGCAATTTGATAATTCCAATAAACACAAATGGACTAAAATGGAACCTAAAAGACAAAGATTTTTGAGCTAACTATAAGGAAAACAATTCAGCTATATGTTTTTTACACGAAGCACACTAAACTCCTAAAGACATATGAAGATGAAAGTAAAAAAGGATTAAAGAAAGATATATAGGTAAAAGAAATGAAAATAAAGATAAATTAGACATATTATCACACAAAAGACACCATAGAGCAAAAGTGTGTTATTAGGGATACAGACATTCCTATATCATGATGAAATGTTTTATTCCTAGAAATGTTTACAAATTAAATTTTATAAAAATAATAAATGCATATTAATGAATAAAAGCTAATGATTAGAGCTATAAAAACAAAATAACCAGTCTATTGTCAAAATTATTTATATAACTCAATTTTTCTCTAATTCAAAATACAAATAAAGATATAAAATATTTAAAGAATTAAAATTATAAAATTTAAAGGACATATATAAAATCCTTCATCAAGTAACTGGTGACTACACATTCTTCTCAGACATATATAAAAAGAGAAAATAAGCTATAAACAAGTCTTAAAAAATCGAATTTAAGAAATTGTATTTTCTCATCATGACTCCATTAGCATAAATGAATAAGAAAAGTATATATATTTTAAAACCTATACATGTTAATTTTAAAACAGTACTATATATCAAAAATATTACTGAGTGCTTGCAAATAATTAACACTGAATGAAAACATAACATCAAAACTATGAAGGAAAATCAAAATACTATTTTAAAGACAAATTAATTTTTTAAGCTTTTTAGAAACAAAATAAGACAGCCTCAAAATTTTTCTGCTAAACATGAGACTAAGTTTAGAAAATATATGCTATAAAATAATACCCTAGAAGATCAATAAAGACCAAAGTGATTCTTTGAAGAAACTTATAAAATAAATAAATCTTTGTAAAGCTGAAAAGAAAAATAAGAAAAAGGTTTCTCGAAAATAAAAATCTATTATGCCAGATATTAAAGCAATTTTATAAAAGTATAGTGTAATTCTTTTTAATTTTTTGAGAATTATATTTATTTTTTATAAAAATGGTATTTATATTAACATGATTTTTTGCAACTTATGAACATTCTACAAATAAATCATGTTTGTTTGGGTCAAGCAATTTATACTTTGTAAACAGTAGGAATAAGTATCAATTATATTTAGAATACTATATATACCCTTTAATTGTTTTTATTTCATATTTTGCATGTTCTTTATTTCTGCAAATTGTTGCCATTTTTCAGACTTTAGCACATAATTGCAGAAGTACTCGAGTTTGTCACTATTGAAAATTACTTCAGTTTTGAGAAGTGAATACATTACAGGTCCCAGACTGACTTCAATTACTTGTTTTTAAAGAAGTGTGCTGGCCCTGGCTGGTTGGCTCAGCTGCAGAGCATCAGCCCAGTATGTGGAAGTTTCAGGTTCAATTCCTGATCAGGGCACACAGAAGTGACCTGTCTGCTTCTCCACCTGCCCCCCTCCCCCTTCTCTCTCTCTCTCTCTGTCTCTCTCTCCTCCTCTTCCAGCCATAGCTATGGCTTAAGTAGTTCAAGTGATTTGGCTTGGGGCAATTTGGGTCAGGGTACTGAGGATGACTCCAGGGCCTTGCCTCAGGTACTGAAATGGCTTGGTTGCCGAGCAACAGGGCAGTGGCCCTAGATGGGCTAAGCACCGCCCCCTGTAGGGGTTTTGCTGGGTGCATCCCAGTCAGAGCACATGCAGGAGTCTTTCTCTCTGCTTCCCTGCCTCGCACTTAAAAAAAGAAAAAAAGGGAAGTCTGCCAAAGTGTTCCATGAAAGATGGGTAGAGCAGAAAGACTCAAAGCCTCTGTGTCACAAAACAGGAAGTGGAAAGTATAGAAGCAAGAAGACCTGTTTGCCTTTTGATTCTGCTGATACATTTTTAGTGAATTTATTGGGGTAACATTGGTTCATAAAACCATACAGGTTTCAAGTGTACAACTCAACAGAGCATCATCTGCACAGCGCCATGTGTGCCTGTCCCCCAATATACAGCTCTTTCCATCCCCATTTATCTCCCGCTTCCATGTGCCCCATGACCCTTCCTCTCTGACTGTCACCACACTGTTGTCTGAGTGAAATGAGGGATAAATCCTGGTCAATAAGACTTATAGTCTTGTTTTATAGATCAAATAGAGAATTCTTATGATAGCACATTTGGTTCTAGGTACTATTCAAATTTAAGATTATATTTTAAAGAGATTACCTTGTGATCTCTAGTTTTGTTTCCGTATGGAGTTAATTCTATCCATATTTCCATAAAGAGTGGAAGAGAGCCATTACTCCCATTGGACTGTGGTCTCATCTACCTGTGCCTATCGACTCAACAGGACTGCCAGACCCAGTGTTCTCACTGAATTATGTCAGTGGACCCCAACTGCTTCTGCCCTAGTCCTTCTTATCTTTTTTCATCATAGAAGCTTAAAGACTCCTGTGCCTGCTGTTGCTCTGCCCAAACCCTCCAATGGTTTCTCTGCTCCCAGAGGAAAAACCAAAATCCTACCGATGAAATAAGGCCCTACACGTTCCTACCACCTATGTCGTTACCTACTCTGAACTTTTTCCCTACCACTTCCCCCACCCCTCTGCTCTAGACATACAAAGCCTTTGTGCTTCCTAGTCTTTCTTCCAGGAATGTTCTCTACCCAAACAGTAATGACTGGTTCCCTCCCTTTCTTCAGAACTTTACAGAAAGACACTCACGAAGGCCTATCTGAAATACAATGTCACTGGTGACACAAGGCTGGCTCCTTTCTTAATTATCATAATCACCACTATTATTATTATTAGTTTGGTAGCACTCATCACTATTAACTTACTGTGTAAATCACGGATTTCTCTCATTTGCTACCTGTTTTCAAGCTCTTGGAGATTTGTAGGCCTGTGCTTTACTTAGATTTTTACTCTCTGGTGTATCCATAGATCTTCATTGTCTTTAAGGTAGATTCCATACCCTGCCTGAATCTAGTTCTTACAGAAGCATATTATTTACAAACAGCCTCAATCCCACCATCTTGCAAAGGTTAAAATTACCATCTCTCTGTGCTTAGAATGTGAGGACCAGCTATTGACCTTCTTCTCACAAAGTGCCTTGTTTTCATCCCGAATAGGTCCCAGCCCTCTTTCTCACCATAGAACCGGGACCAAGAATTCTCCATTTTCACACCACGTGTCTGTTTCTGGCCTTGTGTTTTACCTGGTCCATAAACAGGGAAGCCACTCTTCATTTAGAATAATAGTTTTTCTCATGGACAGTGGACCTTCTTTACACTCCAACTTGGCTTTGCACATCACTAAGTCTGTTTATATACTGGGGATATTCTTACAATTCAACCTCTCTGATGCTTGGGTCTCTTCCAACCAGTTCTATGCTATAATTAAATTACTTTTCTAAGACCCTTAATTTATTCAATTCCTCCTGAGTACCCACTATTTAGCAGGGATACAAAGGATCTGAAGGATATAAAGTATACATGTTCCTCAAATTATTTACAGTTTTTCTTTAGATTAATTTATGAGATTTAGAAGTTTCTATATTTAGAGATCATTTTTTCACTTTCTCTTCACCATCTTAGATTTGCTTTTACTGATTTACTTGTGATATTGTTCTACTGTCCTGTAATAAGAAAAGTTATTCTTCACCCTAATTATCTCTCAAACTATTTGTCTTCTTATGTTTGCACGTTCTCAAAATTCTTTTGAAAAATAAATGACATAAAATATAATTTAAAACACTTAAAAAGTACTATGTACTGGGGATATAAACACTGTCCTCAAGCACCCCACTGTCTAATAGGTTACACAAATATATAACCAATTAATAATAATATTTTCATGTGTCTTAACAGATACCATACAGGATATAGTGTAAGACAAAGAAGGGTCTAATAATTTTCTAAGCTTAGAAGGCTTTAAAAAGGTAGAAATAACTGACCTAAATCTACATGTATAAGGAGATATTCAAATATAAAAATTGGAAAGAGGATAAGAAGTCAGCATGTGAAAGTTGTGGCATATTTGAAATTTTTAAGCCTTTTACATTAAAAAAGAGAAGAATAATGGTACATTAGTCTAAATAGATAAACAATGATCAAATAGTAAAAGGTCTTTCCTACAGCACTCAAAAGTTTTCATCTTAGGCTATGAGCAGAGATTAAAGGGTTTTAAGAGAAGTTGAAAAAGTAATCTAATATTAACTTTAGGATGATAACTTGAGCAACATGACAAAGACAAGATTGTTGGAGAAAGAGCAGAAAATATGTAAGAGAATTGATAGTGATTCCTACTATAGTCTCATACTAAATTATCAAACCTAATTATTTTGAGATTATTGTTTTGTATAATCATAGTTCCGATTTTGGTAAATGATTCTCAAGTCTAAGCCTCAGTCTAACACCTGTTTTTTTCACTTAGCTAAAGACTTTTTCCAAGTCTACATTGTGAATTGTGGGGACTTATCATTCTTCTAGAAGAAAGGTCCCCCTCCCCAAGTGATGCTGCTGCTTCTCAACCTTCTTTCAACTTCTGATCTGCTTGGAAGGAATCTTAAAATATTGTATTTTTCAATGTACACTATTTTGACTTTTAGGATGATGTGGTAACCAAAATACCCAGGTATGATGTGGAGTTCTAGTATTAGGAGAATTGACTTGACAAACTACTCAAGGTCAATAGAGGCAGGATGCATATTCCATCGCTACAGCTAGTGACTAAATACAGAACGGCATAGTTTCTTAGCTTCTTTGACACTAAGCGTTGTTGCACAAAGCTTCAAACTGACAAGGAATGTGGTGAAGAGGACTGTTTTTCAGACTTGTGAAAGTTCTAAGTGAAGGTTGGACAATATTTTCCAAGTCATTATTCTCTACACTCAGTCTGGAAAGTGCAATTAGAAAAAAAAAATTCCTTGCATGATTGGGAAGGAACATCCAAACTTAGGCTCAGATTTTTTCCCATAATCCACACCTGCTAAAGCAACACTGTCAGAAGAAAACCTTCCAAAGCACATAGCAGAATATTTCCATGGTTCTAAAACAAGCAGTATTTCTGCTTCTGGTATAAAATAAAAGGTTTTGGTTGTTGTTTGTTTGTTTGTTCTTGTCTTGTAATTGGCAGCATTTTAATGACAATTGGGATACATTTGAAACTAGTTTGGTGAAAGTAAATTCATGTATCACAGAATTCTAGACTCTCTAGGCTGAAAGAGTCCTTAAATTCATCTAATCTAATACATCCTTCTTTTTAACTATTTATACTGATACTCCATTATTTCTTTACACACTCTTCTATTTAAATCTTCGAGTAACAGAAAACCCAGTTCATTTGGTTTTGACTAGCTCTGTTAGAAAGTCCTCTCTTTATTAAGCTTATTTTCTTTTATGTAAAACTTCCTTCCATTAAAATTAGTTATAATCCGTGGCATCATTCAGAGTTCAAATTACCTCTCTCTTGTTCAGGAGATTTTAGAGTAGAGCAGGAAAGCCATCATGTCCTAGAAATAACTATTCATCTCCTTTATCACCCAAATATTCTTCCCCATGCTATTTCCACTTTAGAAGTTCACAGAGATCTAAGAACCTGTACATTCACTCTACCGTGACTCATGACTGGTCTATTTCCATTGAACAGGGCATATATTTCCATTACTATATTCTAATATTATATCTTATCTCTTTAAATCTTGGTAATAAATATAAGATCATATGTACTTCCACATGCTAAAATATGAAAATAACTTTAATTTCCATTCTTTGACATATTACTCTTCCTTGTTCTTTCACTAATTACTTTTTGTTTCATTTTCAGATTGTTATTTTTCCTTTCCAGAGCAGACCTATTTTTTCTAATGACCAGCTTTACAGTCAGGTTGATGTTCTCTTGATAAGATCAGTTTGTTTCAGGACAAACAAAGCTGTTTCTAATATTCTGAGCTATAATGTATTTCTACACAGGAACCCAATTGAGCGTTTCAGTTTATGAAGCCCCTTTTCAGAAATCCAAACTCTGTTAGTGTAAATCATGTTTAAAGCCAGCTGTTTACCTTTCCTGTTCCTCCATCCCTGCAAGTGTAGATAAGAGGAAGAAATAATGGTGACAACACATGTATCCCCAAGTCTTCTAATTTCCTGTCAAAGATTTCATAATCACTAAAATGTTTTGCTGGTATTTTTGAGAGTGTTACCTGTTTCACCATAAAATAAGTGGAGAGGGAAACAATAGATTTATAATCTCAGCAGATTCTCATCACATTTCTAATAAACTCAAGAAAGACAGCCCAAATTTCACCTGAATTTGCCATGTCTTCATAGATTACATATCCTTTACCAGGTTGTACCATTCACCAAAGAATTAACTGAAGCCAGGGATGAGTATTTGTTCTAACAATATAAATTCTACACCTCAAGCTTTATGAGTATAACTAACTTGGATCCTTTATGTGTACTCAATAGCTCTTAATTATTCTGGAAATAAGGTAAATGAGAGTATTTCAGAAGTAAGAACTCACATTCTAGTAACATCATCATCATTTAAAAGCTTTGTGCTTGTGGAGTGGTCTTTCTGAAGATGAGCATTCTCAGTTGTAAAAGGAAGAAATGATACCTTTTTATTTGACTCCCTAGTGTGAATCAAACTAAGGATGTATGTCAAACTATAATCCAGAAAGCAACTGTGGACACTAAGAAGTGAAATTTGTGTTTATTTGTAATAATAGAGTATGCTGCTTTAAACAAATAAATATTAAAAATTATATATAACCCAGTCTCTTCAAATATATATAAAAATATATAATATTGCTAGATCAACTGGACATCCACATACCAAAAATAGATCTAGACACAGATCTTATACACTTTACAAATACTAACTCAAAATGAATTACAGACCTAAATTAAAATTTAAAACAATAAAACACCCAGAAGATAACATATAGAAGAAAACTTAAGATGACCTTGGGCATGATGGTGGCTTTGAATATACAATAGATGTGGTCCTTGAAAGAAATAGATAACCTATATGTTATTCAAATTAAACACTTCAGCTTCGCAAAAGATAATGTTGGGACACAGAATGGGAAAAATAATTGCAAATGATACATATGATAAAGGATTATTATCCAAAATATACAAAGAACTCCTAAAGCTCAACAAGAAAACAACTTTATAAAAATGTCAAATAAGCTTATGAGAAGATGCTCCATATCATTAGGGAAGTGAAAATTAAAACAACAGCAAGATACCACTATATAGCTAATTAGAGTGATCAATACGCAGAACACTGACAAAGACATGGAACAGGGACTCTCATACATTGATGGCAGAAATGCACAATGGCACAGCCACTTTGGATAATAGTTTAGCAGATTTTTACAAAACTAAATATACTATTACTAAACAATCCAGCAATTGCATTTCTTGGTATTTACTCAATGGAGTTGTAAACCTATGTCCACACAACAACCTGCACATGAATGTTTATAACAGCTTTTTTTTTTATCATTTCCAAAACATAGAAGCAATTAAGATGGACTTCAGTAGTGAACAGATAAATAAACTTTGGTACATCGAGACAGGGCAATATTATGAAATGTTTAAAAATGACCTATCATGAAGAAACCTGGAAGAATCTGAAATGCATACGGCTAAGTGAAAGAAGCCAGAATGAAAGACTCTATACTGTATTATTCCAACTATATGATATTCTGTAAAAGGTAAAACTATGGGGACAATTTTGATCAGTGGCTGCCTACGGTTGGGGCATGGGGAGATACAAAGAGACAGATCACAGAGAATATTTAGGACAGTAAAATTACTCTATATGATATTACAATAGTGGATATATGTTATTAATATTTGTCCAAACTCATAGAATGGAGAAGAGTGAACCCTACGGTACATCCTAGACTTTGGAGGATTATTATGGGTCAATGTAGATTAATACTAAAGTAAAAAAAATAAATAAATAAAACTGTTCCATCTGGTAAGTGATGTAGGTAAAGGGAGAGCGCATGCGTGTGTAGGGGCAAAGCGTGTACTAGAAACCTCTGTACACCCTTCTCAATACTGCAAACTTAAAACTGTTGTAAAATAATAAAGACACTGGAAAATTAAAATAAATGCAAATGAATATTAACCAATTTATAAGTGTGATGAATGGTTTTCTGAGCTATATGTTCACACAAAGAAAAATCCCTTTATTCTCTCCAAAAATGTTGACAAATACTACAAACTCTAAAGTTGAATATACTAAAATTTAACCACAGGAAAAAAATAGATAAGTAAAACAAAATTATTAAAATTTTATGAAAAGAGAAACACATTTGAAATATAAATGATTGGTTAAAACTAAAAATAATTCCACATAAAAATTAATAAATAGGCAATTAACTAAGGAGAAAATGTAACTTGTCTACACACAAAATAATAGTCAAGGAAATAATTAAATATAAATAAAAGTAAAACCATCTCTTCTGTCTGCCAAAATAACCAATGAAAGGCATTTTAAATTTTTATTCATGATTAAATTGTTGCATTTTTGTGAAGATATTGAAAGTTGGAAAGATAACATTGAAATGCTTTTGATTTCATTATCTACTTTTGAGATTTCTCAGTTTTACAATGTTTTCTAATAACTAATTATGTTTTTTGTAACTTATACACATTTATTCACTTCCTTGGTGCAAATAAATAATTAAGGTCATTGAGAAATACAGTAAGAGTACTGAAATGAGAATATCATTTACTCACACAATCTTTCATATTTAACGTGTAGTTTTCTATTTAAATTTTATATTTCTGTATTCAGAGTTTCTCTCACACAACCTGTGAATATTTAACAATTCCACTGAAGTCATTAACTTAGAAATTTTCTAGAAAATGTCCCTTTCACTAAACTTGCCAATATTTACAAGGCTTGAAACTGCTTAAGTGGCTAGAAGGATGTCAATTTATGGCTGATGATGATCTGCTGAACTTGAACTCAAATTATTATACAGCATTCAGGAAGATAATTACAAAAAATTACTGCAATCATTTCATCTGCATTTACTAGCTATCACGCTAAAACATGACTCCATGAAAATTTTTGTTTTCAAATAATAGTCTAGGAGATTTTTAACATTTTGGTAATCAGAGGATATAAACACTTTATAACCATAAAGTTTTATATTGGGTACAATGTCTAAATATTTCACAGATCAGAAGCTTACCATAATCAAACTTCAAGGTTTGATGGAGCATTTTATATAAGTAGATGTTAAATTTCAAAAAAGTTATGTTTCATGAGACAACACTGTGTTCTCATCACTACTGTTTTCCCTACCTTAAAAGATAGTTGGGAAAAATATCTATTTCTTTGCTCAAGGAAATAAATACCATAACCATAGATGCAAATCGCCCTTGAGAGTTTCATATAATAACTACATGTCTGAATAATTCCGATGTTTTCTCAGAGTGATAAAATGTACAGAGTAAATACTGTACATTAAAAGTTAGGGATCTTAGATGATATGTCCTATACAAAGGTGATTTTAAGTGTTACTTTATACATAAATTGAAACATTTTAATTTTAGAGGTAACTTTAATTTCTATTCTGGATGCAAACCATTTATCTTTTCACAATGCAATGTATTGATATGGTAATCAAACTGCAAAATTATTCAAGATTGGAAATATCACTTGGGAAATTTATAATGCAAATACAGTTAAGGTATGTCCTTTAAAACCCTTACTGTTCTTCACAAATATTTTATGGTGCTTTAATTTTAGTTAAGAATAAATATTAAAGAAGAGATATATGTCATCATAGGTCATTCATATAAACAGTATTTCAATACTTTGAAGTGGATTTAATTTTTTTCTATACATTCAAGAATTAATTTTCCCATTGTAAGAGGGAAGAAAATATTTTCTTCCAAATCTGCTTTCATAATCTAATCTGGTGAATGTCTCACTAGAATAATTAGAAATGAATTGGCCCTACCCTCAGCAATTCTCTCTCTTGCCTGACTTTAAACTATGGCTTTCCTTTAAACAGAATTTATTAAATTTTTGGATTTTATGGTTTATATAGATTATTTGATTATCTTAAAATGTTTATATGAAATGAACTATTTCACTAATATAGAATTCAGAGCAAACCTCTTTATATAATTTAGCAAAAATACCAATTACAGTTTATATATATATAATGCATATATATATGCATTTATGTTTATTATTTAATTTATATTTATTGTAAATATGTTAACTAACAACTGTAAGTAAAAATTATAAAATAACTGCATAATATATAATAAGCATTAAATATTTATATGTTTGTCTAACGAACTAACAACGAAGATTAAGACAATTCTCTTGTACAGTTATCAAAGAATGGCATCAATTGAGTATAATTTTAGAAATAGTTCTTAATCTAATTTAATTTTCCCTGTTGTGACAGTCACTCATATAACAGCTCTCAAAAGCATACAGAAATGGCCAAGTTAAGGATAGTTGTAATTAAATATCTGAAAGCTCTCTCATGTAATTGAGGAACAAATCGGAAATATACTAGCAAATATAATTCCTAACACAAAAGAATAAACTAATTTCCAATATCTCACAATAAAATAAACACATAATTGCAGTACTAAAATTTAAATAACTACCTGAAGATATCTAAATACATGGAGATAGTGGGAGTTTTTGTGTTTTTTTGTGTTTAATAAGAGAGAGAGAGAGAGAAAGAGAGAGGAAAGGACAGACAGGGACAGACAGAATGAAAGACAGATGAGAAGCATCAACTCATAATTGCCACACCTTAGTGTTCATTGATTGCTTTCTCATATATGCCTTGACCAGGGGGCTCCAGCTGAGACTGACACCTTGCTCAAGCCAGCAACCTTGACTTCCAACCAGTGACCTTTGGGCTCAAGCCAGCAACCATGGGGTCTTGTCTATGATCCCACGCTCAAGCCAGTGACCCCATGCTCAAGCTGGTGAGCCCCCACTCAAGCCAGATGAGCCTATGCTCAAGCTGGTGACCTCAGGGTCTTAAACTTGGGTCCTCAGTGTCCCAGGCTGATGCTCTATCCACTCTGCCTGGTCAGGCAGAGAAGAATGGGTTTTAAAACAGCATTCTCAACAGGAGCTTTGACATAAAATAAAAACTTTGACATAAAATAACTCCCAGGAAAACTTTTTTTTTTTTTAAATCACAGATGAGGCTGAGTTTCTTAGTGGGAGATGTGGACAGATACACAAAATGGTAAAAATTGAAGAAGCACACAATTGTCATCTCAAAGGAGTTCGCATTTCACAGAGCTTAGGATGACTGGGGAATGCCCATGGTTTAGTTTCACTGAGACATACCTCAAGTAAACCAGAACCTCTGTTACCAATTACCCAGAAAATTCTCCATAAGAAAGAAAAATGAATGCTTGAAAAGTTACATATTAAGGTATGGTTGATCGAACAGTTAAAGATTTTAAAGTCAGGCACATGTTAACTCTGACAAGCACAGATTTGTAGTGTCTACTGAAGAGGAAAATATATAAAGTGAGAGAGAGCCTGATACGCTACTCAAGAGCTTCCTAGTGCAACATTCCTTGAGGATAGAGGTTGGACAGGTAAGAAGATGCTATCTTACAGGCAGAAAAGGCTTACTCATTCTAAACAAATTCACCAGACATGGATAAAAATAAAGAATAATCGCAATTCTTGGTGATATATATATATATATGATATGGCTGGTAGTTCCATAGTGGAATACTCAGATATTTGTATTTTCTCACCTAACCTTAAGAGTCTGAAGTGGAAAGCTATTTGTGGTTAAAATACTAGTTGGTGATCATGAAATACTATTTGGTTGGGTTGTTTTAATATCTATGATATATGGAAGCAATACCCTTTTAAATAAAGGTACTTGACAAATTCTGACTTTTAGTTCCATTGTGTCCATGAAGAAGACTTTTTTTTCCTGCTAACACATATTTTCTCCAGGTAAGTTACAATAAACTTGATACTGTTTTTTATTTATATTTTTCTATATTAATCATTTTACAGGTAGAACTTTCCTAAATCTTCATCAGGAGATTCAAAGAAGTAATTGATTTATTTAAGTTACCATATTTTCTGATCCATAAGACCCACTTTTCCCCCAAAAAGTGGAGGGGGAAATGCTGTGCATCTTATGGAATGAAAAATATGGTATTTTATTAAATATTTTAACACACCATTAGGTTCAGAATTTTTTTTTTCTTATTTTCCTCCTTAAAACTTTAGGAGTGTCTTATGGAGTGATATATAAACAAGATATTCTGTTTATATATCAAGAGATTTCACAGAAATGATAAAATATAGAATGTAGTGCAGTAAGAGATTAAGTCTTAAATAATATATCTGAATATTAAAATTTATCAGGGAGTTCCGGCAAGATGGCAATGGAGTAGGCAGACGTACGAACTTCCAACTCCCAGAACCAAAGTGAATTATAACTTGATTTTAAGAAGCATCATCTGGATAAACCAATGTTGAACTGGAGTGAGAGGACTCTTCAACCAGGGAACACTGAAGAAGCAACATTGAGACTGGTAGGAAAAGCCAAAACGTGGGAAGGGCTGCCCAGCTCCCTGGAGCAAAAGGCAGCCAAGAGAGACTTGTGTGGCGGGAAGAGAGTTTAACGAAGAAGGTAGGGACCTGGGTCCCAGGAACAAAGCCTCAGCCTACAGCCCCAGAGCCTAGAAGAGGCATATGGACAGTATTTAGCTGTGAAACAAGTTAGGATACTGTTTGTGAGAAAGAGACAGTTGTCTTAGACCCAGGATTCTTCTTAACTGGACGGTGCAGAAAACCTCTCTCACAACCACTCACCCGGGACTCCAAGAGACAGGGAGAGAGGAGAGGACCGGAGCATCGGGAAGAGATTGCGGTCTGGAAGGCACAGGGAGAAAAGCTTTGAGGGACAGCCATCCTAAACCCTGGGCGGAGTCACTCCACAAATCTGAAACAATATTTATCCTGGAACCAGCAAGGGGAATCAGGACACCAGCCAAACAGGCTCCCCTGCAGCAATTAGAGCACAGCCACTTAGAAGGAGGGAGCTTTCAGGACTACAGTATGGAGTGTTAGGGTCTGAGTTGCAGTGCCCCCACCCACACTGTTGAGGGCTTGCTGGAGGGCAGGCTGCAGTGAGACGCAGAAGTGCGGTTCCATTGGCAGGGGCAGAGGCCAAGATGGCTGGCATGAGCTCGGTCTAGGTCTAGCCCAGCGGGGGTGAAAGGGACGCGTGAAAGTGGTCCAGGGGCTTCGGGCCTGCCTGCGACCCCACCTGCGGGGGAAAAGCAGGAACCTGGAATGGGCAGAGATCCGCCGCTGGGCAGGGGCAAGTGGGCGCACAGCCACACCTGACCTCCGAGGCTTGAAGCCCTGCATGAACCAGCTTTGCCCGCAGAGGTGGGGCGGAAGCCTGGCTCGGGCTGAGCACGTAGCAGCAGCTTGGCCAAGGAGTCGAGGTTGGCGGGGGCAGGCGGAAGCCTGACTCGCAGCTGAGCACGCATCAGCAGCTCCTCCCGGCAGAGGAACCACCTGACAGGGACCCGCAGCTGAGCAAAAGTGCTCACCCTTGCTTTTGGTGCCCAGGCTTGTGGCCTGAGTGTGGTGTGCAATACCACCCGTGGGAGAGGGGTGAAGGCTGAGACTGGCTGAGGCTTACAGAGCCAAGTACGAGAACATAGCCCCTCTCGTGGAGGCGGAGGCGAGGCAGAAACCGCAGCAACAGCTGCAGCAGCCGGTGCCAGCAACACCCATACCCAACCACCCTAGGCTGCGGCAGAGGGGCCTGCAGACAGACCACACCTAGGGAACACAGAGGTAACACCCATTGGACTCCAGTAGCCAAACCCTTCTTATACACAGACAAAATGGGCAGGTAGAGAAGAAATGCAACCCAAATGAATCAAGAGAAATCCCCAGAGAAGGACCTGAATGAATCAGATATAACCAAACTACCAGATGCAGAGTTTAAAATAATGATAGTTAGGATATTCAAAGAGCTTAGAGCAGCAATGGATAGTCATTACAAATACCTAAATAAAGAGATAACAAGTATAAAAAAGGAAATTGAAATAATAAAAAGCAATCTGACAGAAATGACAAATACAGTATCAGAACTGAAGAATACAATGGAAGGAATTAAAAGCAGGATGGATGAAGCTGAGGATCGAATCAGCGAGTTAGAGGACAAAATAAACAAAGGCAGAGAAGCAGAGCAGAAAAAAGAAAAGAGACTAAAAAAATCTGAGGAAACTCTAAGGGAGCTCTGTGACAACAAGAGAAATAACATCCGCATCATAGGGGTTCCTGAAGATGAAGAGAAAGAACAAGGGATAGAGACTTTGTTCAATCAAATCATAGCTGAAAATTTCCCTTAATTAAGACTGGAAAATGTTTCACTCGTTCAAGAAGCACAGAGAACTCCATTAAAGAGAAACCCAAAAAGATCTACACCAAGACACATCATAGTTAAAATACCAAAGCTAAGGGATAAAGAGAAAATTTTAAAAGCTGCTAGAGAAAAACAGGCTATCACCTACAAAGGAGCCCCCATAAGGATGACATCCAACTTCTCAACAGAAACACTTGAGGCCAGAAGGGAATGGCAAGATATAATCAAAGTAATGCAGAACAAGAACCTACAACCAAGACTACTTTATCCAGCAAGGCTAACGTTTAAAATTGAAGGAGAAATAAAGACCTTCCCAGACAAAAAAAAACAAAAACAAAAACAAAAACAAAACCTCAAGAAATTCATTAAAACCAATTCTTAAAAAAGAATCTTTTCTGTGATGAGTGCTTGATATTCCATGTAAAATATCATCTGGGAAAATTTCCTAATACTGCAGGCTCAGGCAAAGATGTCCTTATAAGTGACTCTGAAAGCTCAGACTACGAACTGAACGGTTGTGTCTTCCCTCGCCTCACTCACTGCCACAAATTCTTAAATTGAAACCCTAATCACTAATACGAGCATATTTGAGATGAGGGTTTGAGAAGTAACTAGGTCATGAAGGTGGAGCCCTCTTCATGAGATTAGTGCCTTTATAAGAAGAGACACTGAAGAACTTCCTTCCTCTGTGCTCTCCACCATGAGGTTACAATGAAAAGACGGCCACCTGCAAACCAGGAAGAGTACCCTCACCAGACACAGTGCCTTCCGGCACCTTAACCTAGAACTTGCAGGACTCCAGAACTGTAAGACATATAGACGTGTTTGTTGCCTGAGCCATCCAATCTATGATTTTTTATAGCAGAACCAAATGGACTAAAACATTTAGCCCTGAAGGCAGATCAGGTTAATTAACATAATTATGTAAAGGACAAGGGAAAGGGAGCGTTTGAAGAACATCCTAAGCAGAAAGAATAGAATATGTAAAGGCCCTGAGTTGCTAGATAAATCTCATAACCAGTTTTCTGGAATTTACTATGATGTCCAAGAACCTTTAATGAGCAAAGTAACTTAAAAGACTTAACCATAGCTGAGTTGAGCACACAGGCAGGATTATCTTGCTAACCCTGATTTCTCTCCTGTACAAATTATGAAGCTGTTGGAATTGGTAAAGTTGTTGGAATAAAAATAATCTGTGTAGGCTCTGGCCAGTTGGCTCAGCAGTAGAGCGTTGGCCCGGTGTGTGAAAGTCCTGAGTTCAATTTTCAGCCAGGGCACACAGGAGAAGCACCCATCTGCTTCTCCACCCTTCCCCCTCTCCTTTCTCTCTATCTCTCTCTTCCTCTCCCGCAGCCAAGGCTCCATGGGAGCAAAGTTGGCCCAGGTGCTGAGGACGGCTCCATGGCCTCCGCCTCAGGTGCTAGAATGGCTCCGGTTGCAGCAGAGCATAACCCCTTGGTAGGCATGCGGGGTGGGTCCCAGTCCAGCTCATGTGGGAGTCTGTCTGCCGCCCCCACTTCTCACTTCGGAAAAATGCAATAATAATAATTATTATTATTATTATTATTATTTGTGTAAGTGGGTTTCTGGTGTTTCTTTGAAGTCTGATAAAAAGTTCAGAGACACATGGCGTAACATCAGAGCGTGAACTACAATACTGAAATTATAGAAAGGCAGAAAATTATGATTTAGAAATGAGTTCTAAGGTACATGGCATTATGACAAGAAACAAGGCAAGTCAATAACCGTAACAAAGATCAGGTAAGTAAGAGAAAGGGCTATTTAGCTTTGGAAGGGGAAGAGTGGAGGGAAAAAGTAAACATTTTAATCAAATCTACTTTATTATTGATTTTTCTTTGCCAGACATACCTTGCAGAATTCTTATAATGCTTTTGACATTGAGATATTTGGCTAAAGCTACTGGATTAGTCAAGGTAAAAGCTCAGCTCCTAGGGTAATCTCTTATATTTCACTTATATGATTTATTCCTTTCTCCACAAGAATGCTCTTTTATTGATAAAATAAATGAAATTGAGAATCCCAAAGGAATATCATGTCCACCCACACAAAACAGGTTTGTCAAGTGTAAGTAGCAGCCAAGAAAAGGATTCAACTATTTAACAATGTGGGTCCCTCTTTTTCCTTTTTCTTATTTGTTACAAAGTCAATATTAGTCAGATTTTCTGTCCTTTTATGTGTTAGCCAATTAGTTATCCTTGAAGTTTCAAATTACCAAAAGCTATGTTGATAATTTCAAATGTGGGTTTTGTTATTTTGAAAATTTAATGTCATTTACCACCATTAAGGCTGGATCTGCTTGTAATTAAAAACTTTTACACAATGTCAAACATAGATTTTTAAAGTACACTCTCTGCTGGGTTAGTTGGTGTTTCTTATTTGTTTCATCAAGTTGAAACACTTGTCAAAAATATCTTGACAAGCCTCAAAACTGTCTTGTTTAATATGTTCAGTAAGGTTTCTGTTCAGGCTGAGGTATCACAGCGTCCCACCATCTTTTTTTCTGTGTCCTTGGTCTTCGTGGCACAAAAGTTCAATGAATTCTGAAAACTACACAACTCAATGCTTTCAGTTCTACTTTTATTGTTTAATATCTTGAGTGTCACTGAATTTTTAACACTATTGATCACTGTCTTCTGATCCTTTTTGATAGATAATTTAATTCTAAAAGATAAACTTGCAAGATTAACTGAGGCAAAGTAAACACTAGCATGCATTATTGACTAGAAATCCGTGTGTCTTGTCAGAGGCTTGTGAGTAGAAGGAGCATTAATAATGCTTCTTCTGGGAAGCTTTCTACTCTAGTTAAATGGATCAGCATGTGGATTGTTTTTCAGGTACCAGATATCAAAAGCAATCAATCTAAAGTCAATATAATGAAAGCCAAAGGGATATTTATCTACATGTTTCTAAATTTAGTGTAAGCTTATAGAGAATAAAAAGGTGTCATCAAAACCAGTAAAGTACAGTTTAATTCATATAAGGTAAGTCCTAGAGATCTATTGCATCATATGCTTAAAATTATGCTAAGAACATAGGTCATATGTGAAGTGTTTTAATGATGATGATCGTAATGGAAACTTTTGGAGATGATAAAAATAGTTTCAGCATAGATAGTGGTGAGAGTTTCAGTGATGTACATCTCTCTCCAAACTCATGAAGTTGTATACAGGTGTACATATCAAACATGCACAGTTTTGTCCATTATTCATATTTCAATTTATAAAAAGCCAAAAGAGTGAAGAAACAGAACACATAAGCACATTCTCTGGAGTTAGGCTGGGTCAGGGACTAACGGACACTGACCTGGGATGGAAGCAACAGCTGGAAAGCCAGTCAGTGTGGCCAGTTCCTGTGAGAAGCACCTTGCCGCTGTGGACTTCCACTGCCTTCCAGATGTGGTCCTCCCCACAGGAGATGAGGATGTCTTCACGGGGATGCATGCAGATGCTGCATAAGGAGAGAGGAGAAAGAGTTATGGGAGACAATAGTGAATGCTTTCAAATAGTGAATAAATAAATGGCAGGGACTATGATCCCACTTTAGCAAGGCAGGACAGTTTGTAGCATGCTGGCGTGGAACTCAGAGGAACCAGATGTTATGTCTTGGCAATAGCTCGAACACAAATCGCAGATTTCTTATGTGTTCAATAAGATGGTTGGTTTGGGTAATTACTCATGTCCAATTCTAACTTGACAACAAAAATTCCGTTTCATTTCTTTTTTAGGGAGAAGAAGTGATGCCAATGTTAATCTGGTGTTAGCATAGTTGGACCAGTAGACATGCTTATTACTAATATCAAAATTCTTTTCCGACTATAGGTTTTCTTAAATCAGGTATTATCCAGGAAAGACAATAAATCATAACTACTATCACTGTCCTTTGATAAATACTATAAATGAAACATTAACTCCATGGCCTACTATCTACACGGAGCAAAGGAGCTTAAATTCTGTGCTAATACACCACTCAAATTGGCATCAGTCACTGCACAGTACACAAATTACGGTAATGAATTCAGGATTCACAAGGCAATTCCCACTCTATAAAGGCATAGAGGGAAGTGAGAAAGAAAGATGTAAGACTAACAATTAATAGATTAAGCAGAATTATTTGAACTGGTCTATGATCATTGTTACTATTCAAATAAACCATTCCCAAGCTAAGGGTCTACAAGCTTAATGCCTGATATTTTATCTATGGTAATGCTTTAACCTTCCTAGTATATAGTTTCATCTATGCCTTACAATATAATGAGGACAAATGTGTCTGATGCTAAGCACCAATTAAATATTAGCAACAAACTGTTTAATTTCAACACATCCATCTCAAATCTAAGACATAATACTTCTACTTGACCAAAAAGTGAAGTGAAACAATGACTTAAAAATAAAAATTATACGTTCATTTCTCACCGAGCACATTCTATGAATGACCTTGTTCCTTCCTTCTTCAGTATAGACTTTAGGAAATTATTGTCCCCCCCAAAATGATAGTCTCAGTCCATACCTGCCTGGGTAGCTCCAGGGTTTATCTGACACGAGAACTATTCTCATATGGACCCCTTCCATTCATTCCATTTAATCTCAAACTTTTGAACTGAAAATTCATTTCCTTGCATCAGACCTATTTAGTTTGGGGACTCTGCTGGGGTCAGTGTTGCAAACAGCCAACCCACAGGTGCTAAACCATTCTGAGCAGGGCCTTCTTTCCAGTGAAACAGTATTTCCTTTGGCTCCAGCACTTCCCTGCCCGAAAATAAACACAGTGGAAGGGAAATTTTTCCTTTTGCAATTCATCATGTTGGTTTGTGACTTTCAGAAGGCCAATTCAGGAAAGGAATTTATTATAGCTCAACCTGGGGAGAGGATACATTTATAGAACTTAATTAGAAGAAAAATATGATGAGAGGTAAAAAATGTCAAGCTGAAATGAATTCTATATTCAAATACGCAGAAGAAGGCAGACCAGATAGATCCTTGAAGCTACTGAATGTGATGTATATTGGCTCACAGCTTTCCTGGCAGACACATACACACTTGACTAGGTGATAAATTACCCTCTTTAAGTGAAGATAACTAAATCATTGATGTCTTTACGAACTTTGAAAGATAAGTTTCCCAAGTGACTTCTGTGAGGGGAGCTATTTGTGGAAGTTAAGAAAAACGTATAAACACAAATCCACTGGTGGCTAATGTTTTGGAACCGTGTTTCCAGACTCTTCGTATCTCTTCTGTTTTGAGGCCTCCTCCACCCATCTGTAAACCCTCACTTCCACTCCATGAGAACAGATCACACTCTTGTGTCTTTACCCTTATTTTCCTTTTCTAACATGGACTTTTTCAAAATAATCTCTCATTATAAATGTTTTTTTTTCTCTCCTAATTATTCTGCACAAATTTAAATACTGACACTCTATGTTTCAAAGAATATATATTACTTCCTCCATTAAATGGTCTTTAATTGAACAGAAATATTTGCAGCATATAGCAGAAGGAACGTAATGCTTCACAATAATCAGCCAATAAACAGTTGTTATTGATTTGGCCACAGAACAAGCGCACCGGCGGAGACTGGGTCATAGTGGTCCAGAGAGACGCTGTAAGGATAAATAAGTTCATCCATATGAAGAGGTTGGAACAATATCTGAACGTGCTCACCTCTCCATAAAAAGTTAACTATTATCATCAGTCAACATTATTGTACTTTGTTGTGATCTAGTCCTTCGAACAGTTAACTTCTATAATCCACACATGCCTCTTCTAGAGCTCATGAGCAGTAAGTTCAGCACCTAAACCTGCAGATATTGAGAGAAATGATGTTCCCATGTGAACATGCTAGGCTTGCTTTGATGTTGAATCCTCGGACTGGATTGTAGCCCTCATCTCTAACACTGTCACCAATGAACGTAAAGTTTTGTGGATTTTCTTTGCATGATACAGTTTCTAGGAATGCACTCTGAGCAACAGTATGTCATTGATTCCCACCCCTGCTCGAGCATGGAACTGGCACTGGGCAGCTGCTGGCCACGAGGGAGGCCGCCACTAGGGAGTGCATTCCTCTCCTCAAGCTCTGTTCACAAATAGGTGTCCCTCCTGTAACCACAGAATGACTTTCGCTCTCAGAGACGCCTTCCCGAAGCTCTAATTAATAAGAATAATGAGCTCTTACTTAATACCTTCCTGGCACCTGCCCTAAGTGCCGCAGACTCATTTTACTTTAAACTTTGAATATAAGCTTTCTGCTTCCCTTTAACTTACTATTAATTATAATTACAAGGTTCGAAGACAAAGGCACTGTCACCTCATTCTCAAGTTAATAAGCTTGTGACTAGGGTGAAAATAGTACAGGAAACATCTTAAAGATTCAAAAAAGAAAAATTGGGGTGAATGCTAGTCTTGCTTCTTCATCAAGCGATGTCCTGACAAAGTAGCCGGAAAATGTTTTGTTAAACAATATACCAGGCATGTTACATAAAATGTTATGTTCTAGCGAAGACTCTTCTCTCCTTTATAATAGGGCACATCCCCCCCTAATAGGCCAGCTCACACATACTTCAAAAGCTCTCCTCTCTAGTTGAAATTGTTCTCCCCAGTCGTGGCATCACACAGGATATTTTGGAAAGAATATGTGTAGGTGTTTGGAGAACACTATTAATTATCAGTAATGTCGGTGGCATAAGCACCGCTGTTAGACTTTTCCAAAAGAAGAATATTAATCCGAAACAAGATTGTCACAAGAAAGACTAATTAGATACCCTGTCTTCACGTTAGGTTATTCGGCATTGTGAAGGTCTCCTTCCCTTAGGTTCACAGGCTCTAATTGTTTCCAGCATAAAAGATGTGCAGTGGCTTGAAAATATGTCAATATCAAAATGTGTGCCCGTGAACATTGGTGACCCTATCTACTCTTAATGACAGCACACACTCACACATTACGTATGCCTATATCCAGCTTACCAGGACTAATATATATAAAGGACTTATCTGATTGTTTCTCAGCTAAATACTTGCACCTTATATTTGGATATTTATCAGGATTTATATATCAGGATATTTATCATTAATAAGCTCTTTTCCTTATTTCAACAAATATGTATGAAGAGCTTCAGATGCAATCTGCAGAACACAGGCATCCCTGTCAGGAAGCTCACGTATGAATGGGGGGTGGGGCAATCAGCAGCATTAAAATAAACAAATGACTCGGGGAAGAATGAGGTGCTTAGGGGAGTCCTCACGGAAGATGTGACATTCTAGTTGAGATCAGAATGGCAAGAAGGAAGAAGCATCTTTGGGACAATTAAAGGACAGGTGGTCAAGCAGAGGTGACTGCACATGCAAAAGTGCGAAGGCTGAAAGGAGTTGGTGTATTCAAAGGACAGCAGGCAGGCCGGGGAAACTGCAGACAGCAGGCAAGGAGGGCTGTTTCAAGGATGAATGAGGAGCAGTAGGAAGCCAAGGATTGTGTAGGACCTCACTGGCTGAGAAAAGAAGACTGAAACTTATCCTAAGATCACCGTGTGACATCAAGTAGGGGAACATTATATGAAGGATAACTATTTAAAAGTCTTCTCTAGCTGCTTTGTGGAAAATGGGAAAATGGAAAGAGAAGAAACCAGGACATTAGCTAAAAGTAAACAGCAGTGAGCAAGAATAATGGCTTTAAATCCATTTAACATAGCTCCTCATCAGGCATGACAGATGTCACTTTTGTATATTAACATTTTCACCATCACTGTCAGGAAGAGTCAACCCACAGTTCTCACCAAGAAAGAATATTAAATAATTAAGTGTGCTTTAAAAAGTGGCAAAGTAAAAAAGGAACAAAAATCATAAAACAAATATGAGCACAAAACTAAATAATTGAGACATCTGTCAAAAGAAGATATCAGGTCTCGTTCATTTTCAAAAGCCAGCTATGAAAATATGAAATTTTAATACTTCCCTGGTACTTTAAGAATAAAAACTGTGATGTTGTAGATTTTATTCAGGTTAAGTAGAATTTATGTTGCCCAGATATAGAAAGTAGTACCTTTTTTTCATGGTCACTGAATAGGTGGGATATTTTCATCTCTTCGTGGTGGATTTATTAATAAGGTCTGGGGTATAGTCATAAAGGCTAATGTCTCCTTTTTATTTTTCTAGTCCAAGCAGATGTTTTCCCACCCTTATATGCATTATGAATTTGGAGTGGGGTGGGCTACCAAATATTCTCTCCCCGTCTTTCTAACTGGCTGGTATAGTGCTCATCTCAGACATCAGCAAGGCAGGAAGCAGCCAGTACTGGGTCTGTGTTTTGACTCTTCTGTGGGGCAAGTTTTCAAGTGGTGACAGTGATGACTTAGACCAGTGTTTTGCAACCACAGGTCTTTGGATCAGTCTGCTAAAAATCTTGTACCAGTCCGTGAAAAAGTTAACCATTCTGACGTTATGTAAAGATTACAGACCCAATGATCTTAGTCATATTTGCTTAAGCTCCATATGATTTCTGCCATTTTGGTCCCAAAATACTTCTATTTTCACCAGTTCCCAAGTATACAAATGTTGAAAACCACTGACTTAGATAATAGATGTTGTGAAAAAGTGCATACATACTACATAACATCATCACAGTCATCCATGTTATCAGTTTCCAGACTCAGCCCAAATCCTTCTTAGTAAGTATCATTACTTAATAGAAGGTAACTGAATACATTAGTACTTTGTAGTAAACTACCAAACCAGCACATAGTAAATTATAAAACAAAATGAATATTTTTATATTATGAAAAGTGTTTTAAATTATTCTGCTCACTACTGATAGGCAATGATTGCAAATATTTTTTAAAATTTATTTTTATTTATTCATTTTAGAGAGGACATACAGAGAGAGAGAGAGAGAGAGAGAGAGAGAGAGAGAGAGAGAGAGAGAAAGGGGGGAGGAGCTGGATGCATCAACTCCCATATGTGCCTTGACCAGACCAGTGCAAGGTTTTGAACTGGCGACCTCAGTGTTCCCAGGTCGACGCTTTATCCACTGCGCACCACAGGTCAGGCTGATTGCAAATATTTTTATTTGCATGTAAGTACTATAAATGCAGAAACTGAGTTTTTTATCTTTACTAATTAAAAATTTAAATATACACTTTGATCATAGTTGTTTATCTTGGGGACATTAACATAAAAATTACAACTTAAGTTTATTATAAATATGCATTGTAAAACAGTAGTTAAATTTCATAAATTATATAAAAATGATTCACTATTTACTTTGAAAACTCATATTTTAAAATATAACTATTGTTTTTTTTAAAAACAGAATTTACAGTCAAAACAATAAGCTTTACATTCATATATGGTAAATAAAAATAAAATAACATTTTAATAATGTCCATTTTTTTTCATTAAAAGCTAATAAGCCACTTTTTCTTTATTCTGGTGTCTGCTTCTGTGGAAGTGTACGCAATAATGCTGGCACACACCTAACTACTTTCCAGACAGCACACACGGCGTACTGGCCAATGGAGAACGGAAAGGCGCATGGCCAGTGCAAAGAGAGGTAGGCAGCAGTCTCAACTTGCAGAGCCCGGAAGGCCACAGAAGTTTGAATTTTATTTTAAAACAAGGGGAAGACATTGTACTTAAAGCAGGAAGTTATACAAATTGATTTACATTTTCAAAAGATTAGTTTGGCTTTTGTGAAGTTAGTGAAATGTTGTGGATTAAGGGTGGGTGAATTAATAGGTGTTTGCAAGTATGAGAGATGATCATAGTAACACAGAGGGAAGTGGGGAAAATGTGACTATATTCTAGAGGAGGAGCCTATCAGACCTACTGATAGATTTAACGGTGGGAATTGGAGGGTGAGAAGATAAGGCATAAAATGTCTCCTATGCTTTTGGCTCAAATAAATTCACATGAATTCCATTTTCTTTCCGCAAAAATGGAGATTAGAACACCTGATTTTCTTGGAGAGAAGAGCTCTTTCTAACATAATAATATGAAGAAGCCTATTTAGATGTTTAAGCTCAGTGGAGGTATCAATGGTAGTGTTATAATCATGGGGATTAGTAGCGCACAGAACATATATTTTAATTTGTTTTTTTATAATTTTATTTAGACAATTAATTTTAATGGGGTGACATTGATCAACTAAAGTACATAGATTTAGAGAAAATATCTCCAGATCATTTTGACATTTGATTATGTTGTATACCCATCACCCAAATTCAAATTGTCCTCCATCACCTTTTATTTGGTTTTCTTTGTGCCCCTCTCCTCCCTCTCCTCCCTGCCCTCCCCCTGGGAACCACCACACTCTTGTCCATGTCCCTGAGTCTCAGTTTTGTGTCCCACCTATGTATGGAATCATACAGTTCTTAGTTTTTCCTGATTTACTTATTTCATTCAGTATAATGTTATCAGAGTCCAACCACGTTGATCCTATGTCATCATTTCTTATGGCACAGAACATATTTAAAGCCTTAGAATGGAAGCAGCTACATGAGAAAGGGTAGAGGTGAGAAGATGAAACCAGAGGCCGAGCCCATGGCCCTCTATCAACCAGAGGAACAGCGGAGGAACAGCCCTCCCAAGAGTGGACAGTACAGCCGGGGTCAGCCGGAAGACAAGCACCATTCAAATAGTGGGAGTCAGGAGAGGAACCTGGGTGGTTGGTTCTGCTGACTGCAGCTGAGAAGTGAAGAAAATGAGGACAGACAGATAGATAAGTGACCACAGGAGACAGGTACAGAGGTAGCAAATAACTGACAAGTTTCAGAGCAGAGGAAAGGAAGGGAGCCCCCTGGAGGGCAGAATGGGAAGAGCAAGTGGAGGCTGTTTGTTCAGCCAGCACTTCCGCCCACCTTTTTAGGGAAAATGAGCAGAGCTGCTTCTGAGGAGACAGCACAGGTTGGTGGGGGTGGTCTGGTCAAGAAAGAATTATTTTTAACTAATGGAAGTTACTGGAGAACATTTTCTAGGCTGAGAGGAACAATCCTGTAAAATTAGAAAAACCACATATACCTAAATCAAATCTTAAACCTCTCTTTCACTAGTCTCATTTAAAATCCTTCTGGTTCTTTGACCTACAAAATTGCACACTATAAAAATGCAAATTGGTAAAACATTAGGAATTTTAAAATTATCTCAAATTTAATACTCATTTATTATGACCTTGTTAGAAAAAAACATGGCAAAAAATATGTTTTTATAAATGTGTTTTTCCAGGGAAAGAACATATCATTTATAAATTCTGTATTTCAGTTAATTATTTTAATATATAAGTTTAAAGCAATTTTCCTAGGCCATGCTTGTCAGGGAAATAAAGAGTAATTTGGCCAAATGCAGAGGAAACATAGTTGTACATTACTGGCAGAATTATATGCTCATTTGTAAAAATAGAGACTTTTTAAAAGTATTTTTCCTTATATAATGTGTAACTAATTGTTTTATAGTTTGTTTTTGAATTAATCATCATGATACCAATTTCTTCTCTGTAATTGTCAAGACTTCTGAGCCTCATTTGTGTGTGCGAGTGTTAGTGTGTGTGTGTGTGTGTGACAGAGAGACACACACACACACACAGAAAAACAGAGAGAGAGAGAGAGAGAGAGAGAGAGAGAGAGAAAATGGGGAATATAATAACTGCTTAACAGAAATAGAAAGGTCGGAGATATTGTCAAAGCAGCCAAATCCTGGCATTTATAGATGCTTCGAAAAACATAGTTTATTGTTATCACTGATTCTTTTGTTATCATTGTCATTACTATTATAGTTATATTAATGAAGTTAAGGAACCCATATACCACTGGAGAATAACTTTACTTCTACAAAGGGTAAGAGAAACAAATATAAATAAATTCTTTAAAGAAACACAATTGAGTCAGTAAGGATTATATTAAAGACCTATCAAGTACCAAGCCTCTGGGTGCGTATATAGGATGAAGGAAGTGGGTGATTTGGTTTTTAAGAATGGAGAATATAAAATTATTTGAGAAACACTAATAATTCACAATTAAATTATATATAATTTCTAGTTAATTGTATATGTGGGAGTAAAGAACAAGAGTATAGAGAAAAAAGTAGGATAAAATAGGTGATAGAAAGACAAAAACACGTCCAAATAATAGTAGTATAAGGAAGCAGGAATTTAGAACAATTGGAATTGAAGACAGGTAAAAAAAGGCCCAGGTAGATGAGCTGTCCCAAAGTCAAAGCTGAATATTCCTTTGAGGTGTACATTACTCTAGGACAGTGCTTTTCAACCTTTTTTCCTCTCATGGCACACAACTTATTATTAAAATTCCACAACACACCAGAAAAAATAATATTTTTGACAGTTTGACCAAAAAAAATAGGTATCATTTTGATTCATTCTCACCAGACAGCTATTGTTGCATTGGCTGTTGTCATATTTTTATTTGACAAACTAAAGGAAAAGAGGTCAGTGCCCCTGACTAAATAATCAGGTTCTGTATATTTTAAAATCCTTGCAATGCACCATTGTGCCTTTTGTGGCATACCAGGTGAAAATCATGACTGGAGAAGATTAGTGGTTATGCTTTCTACTAGTGATTCTTTATTTTATACAGCCCAACTCATAATTTAGGGTCTTCTTTCCTAATTGGCTAACTAGTGAAAATTGTGGCAGAGAAATTAGACGATTATGCAGTGGGTTGCAATACTAGTTATCAGAGCAGCTCTCTCTCCAAAGGCTAGAAATTATGTAAAATCCAGGTTTTGTCTTTGACTGAGAGTTACATGTTTCCTTCTTCTCCACATTTCATGGACTACAAACTTTGAACTTAATTGATGGATTGACCTCCCTTTCCCACTCCGCCTGTGAAACACCCACGCTGTGCTCACTGACCCCCACTGCTCAGAGCTCTCAGGACTCCACAGTAGACCCGCACAGGCTTCTCCCTCCAGCCAAGGTCCAGGATTAAAAGAGACCCAAAGAAGTTTGGAATTGTCCCTAAATCTCCTTCTAAGCCAGATGTGTTTGCTTTGTAATATAATTAAAGATTAATCAAGGTGATGAAATATGAGTATGACAAGGAAAATTGCTGACCATAAAAATTAAATTAATGCCATGGAAAGGTAGGGAGGGAGATCATCTGCTGAGTGACAGAAGTTCTTGTTTCGGATTAAAGAATCCACAAAATTGAAATTGTATGTTTGTTACTGGTATAGGTTATGCAAGAAATAAGGCATAGAATTATAATCAACAGTCACTTAATCAAATAAAAGGCCATGGGCTTCTATCCAAAGACTGGCATGTGGATGCAAATGCACTGATAAGTCGCAATAGAAAACTCAAAGTGTGAATGTATCCATATTTATGGTTCCCTCTACTAACAGAACTTTTCAATCACTAATCTACTGGTTTTGATCATTGTAGACAAGATCATATCTGCCATGCTCTGAAGTAAGTTACCATAGATGACATTCTTGCTACATGGAAATAATTAAACAAATAGGGTTTACTAAGTAGCTGAAACATAGTCAGCAAGAACAGGAGAAACTTTTCAAACAACAAAAAAATACTCACCATAGATAAATGTGTATAAGATATTAGAGTTGGTTAACATGCTATTTTGAGATACTTGTACTCTTTAAATAACACTGGGGAACAATTTTATTTTTCATTTTCTGTTGTATGAGTTTTAGAACTTTTTCTATATATTTCTGCATCACTGATTCCAAATCTGAAATCGTTTTTTGGTGCATGCTCTAGTTTTTATGCAATTTTAATTTCTTTTTGTTAAAGTTAATGGCATGCACTGGTTTTTAAATTAGAGTTCTAAAGAGCAACGACTTTTGGATTGAACATAACCTAAAGGCAATTAATGTTTTACAAACATTACTTTGACATAATTGTAGTTGTTTTTAAATGTAAAAAATTATTATCTGATAAAAACACCCTCTTATTTTGTTTTAAGATTGAATCCTGGCTTCTTCAAGTAAATGTAAGAATAGTCCTGACACCTTCTGTTATATATGTGGCTGTTACACACTTCAACGTCAAAGGCACAATATTTCATCATTTGTGACACATGCATATATTGCCTATTTGCAAGTTCCCCTTGGCAATCAAGAAAAGAATTGGGCTCCTCATATTTTGTGTCATAATTGTGAGGAAATGTTTTGTGACTGGATAAAAAGAAAATGCAAAGGAATGCCTTTTGGTATTCCCATGGTTTGGCATGAACCTAAGGACCACAGCAGTGACTGTTATTTCTGTCTGATCCATACAAAGGGCATCAGCAAGAAAAAACGGCATATGATCCTAACATTCCTTCAGCAATACGATGTATCCCACACTCTGAGACACTCCCGGTTCAAATTTTCAATGGTTTTATTTCTTCTAAGGACGAAGAAAGTGAACATGGTGATCAAGTGCATTTTGATAAGATGCATGAGGCAATCAATGGTTGTAGAATCTGAAGGGTTTTCTTCTGATGCCAAGCAGTCATTAACCCCTCAGCAGTTTAGCCAACCCAAATTGAATGACTTAGTAAGAGATTTGGGCCTATCAAAGAAAGCAGCTGAGTTATTAGCCTCCAGGCTTCAAGAAAAGAATGTATTTCACTGGTCAGCTAAAGTATCCCATTTCAGAAAGCATGAACAAATTTTTGTTGACTTTTTTTTCGAAGACACTTTGTTTACTGTCATGATATCAGTAGTCTTCTCAGCCAGCTAGGTGTTACCACTTACAGTCCAACAGAAGGGCAGCTATTTCTTGACATCTCTAAACAGAGTCTGAAATGTGTTCTCCTACACAACGGTAATGTTTATGCAGTGGTTCCAATTGGTTATTCAACTCATCTGTGAGAAGATTATAATGACATAAAAATTGTCCTCGACTTTCTGAAGTATGAGGAGCATAACTGGATCATTTGTGTGGATCTTAAAATGGTAAATTTCCTGCTAGGACAACAGAGAGGTTTCACGAAGTATCATTGCTTTCTGTGTTTGTGGAACAGCCGAGCTTGGGAGAAACACTGGACACAGAAGGAGTGGCCGAAATGTGAAGCTCTGGAAGTAGGGATGAAAAATATTGTAAATGAACCTGTAGTTAATCAAGACAGGATCATTTTTCCCCCACTTCACATCAAACTTGGCTTAATGAAGCAGTTTATTCAGGCTTTGAATAGAGAAAGCGAATGCTTTCAACATATTATTTATGCTTTTTCTGGCTTGTCTTTCGAGAAAATAAAAGCAAATGTATTTGATAGACCTTAAATTTGAACCCTCATACATGATGAAGAATTTGCCAGGAAGATGAATAAGGAGGAGAAAGCAGTATAGCAGTCTTTCGTGGCAGTTACAAAAAACTTTCTTGGCAACAAAAAAGCAGAAAACTATGAACTTCTGGTTCAAAGGATTCTGTTGGCTTTCCGTGACATTGGATGTAACATGAGCATTAAGATTCACTTCCTGAACAGTCACCTTGATAAGTTCCCGAAAATCTTGGAGCTGTTAGTGATGAGCAGACTACTGCTGGAGCATCAAACGAGATTGTCTTCAACAAATACATAAACCCAAGAGCTACAAACGCAAACTTTTGCCTGAATAGAATTTAAATAAGTTTTGCGCAAATTTTATGATGAAAATAAGTGTTTTAATATGTTCTGTTTTGAAATTGTAAATAAATTATGATCAATCATATCTTTTAGTGTATTAGTGTATTTACTGCATTATATAAATTATTATATTTTCACAAAGATGATGCCAAGAAGACATTCTACTTCATTATGCTAAATTAAATGTTGAAAATTTTACAATAAGATGAAAACCTAAAATCTTGACTTGCTAAAAAACTGTAGCTTACAGAGAAAAAGTAGTGTCACATTTGAGATTAGCACACTTGAATTAGGTAAGAACAAGTGTTTTTGTGGATGCAACAAAAAATTTGTTCCCCAGTGTAATAGAAGCAATTACATAATGTTTGCTATACATTTTTGTACAAATCTTACATTTCTTTGAAGATTGATGATATAAGCTTGGGATTATATGAACAAATGCAAAAAGTAGTATTACTTACCTAAACCATAATCAAAATGATATATTCATGATAATCTACAAAAGCTGACAATTTACTATTATTTTAATGAGCCTGACCAGGCAGTGGCGCAGTGGATAGAGCAGGGGTCCCCAAAGTTTTTACACAGGGGGCCAGTTCACTGTCCCTCAGACCATTGGAGGGTCGGACTATAAAATAAAATTTGAACAATGAGTTGATGCTTCTCTCTCTCTAAAAACAATGGAAATTTAAAAAGAATAAAATAAAATCTCTTTTTATAAATGTAAATATGCAGATTCATAAAATGCTGCTTTTAAATAAACAACAAGTAGTAAGTTTTGTCTTTAAACCAATGTAATTATTGTTCACAAAACTATGGTCCTCAAAACTAATGATTTGTTAATTATATATATATATATATATATATATATATATATATATATATGCAAAATTATAAGTAAAATAAACAAATGAATTGCATAGTTGCTGAGATCCTATCTTTAAAATAAATCCTAAAAACCTCTTTAAAAACTATTTGTGCTTTATTTTAAGAACTGCAGCCTCTATAATAAACATGCACAACTGTGCATGTGAGTCTGTACTTACTGCCCCAAGTGCCTACACCAGTCAGTCTGAGATTCCTGCAGCCACTCTAAGCAGATTCTTTCACTGTTATGATAAGCAATTTGGGAACAGGCTAAGAGAAAAACACTTTGACTATAAATGTCTAGAAGAGTACCACAATTTAGATATAACAATAAAGTCTCAAAAGCAGTAATAAAACATCAAGGATCCTACCAGCTCACTGGAAGTTCATGAAGTCTTAATATGGTCTTCAGCTTGTAGTCATATTTTGCTGGACCATATTTGTCCTCACATAAATGTTCATAGGTGAGAAATTCTGAGCCCTTGAGAAAAAAATAAGAGCTCTGTGTAAAATAGCCATATCACTGTTCACATTAATATTGTCTTATTTAATATTAAATTACAATATAAACATTACTATAATATTTCCTCAGGGCTTATGTTCATTTCTTATTTTTGTTTTGACAAAATACACAAAAAGATAAAATTTTAAATATGGCACATATCTATTTGCATAAGACTAAACCGAATGCTACATGATAAAAATTATTTGAAAACGTTCCCTTATGAAGCAAAATATAGTATTGTCTTATATATATTATTCAATTTTCCCTTTTCAATAAGTTTCCATCCCCAACTGCAATATTAGCAAAATCTGTGATTATTCTTGTACTTCCATTTACTTTATAAATAGTAAATGAAAACATTTTCATTGAGTAACAAAATAATATCTGCTAATTGCCCCAGCCAGTTGGCTCACTGGTAGAGCATTGGTCAGCATGTGGATGGCCCAGGTTCAATTCCAGAGAGGGCCCATGGCACAGAGAAGTGACCATCCGCTTCTCAACCCCTTCCCCTCCCTTTCCTCCCTCTCTTTCACTATCTCTCTCTCTCCCCCCCCCCTTCCTCTCTCAAAGCCATGGCTCAATTGGTTCTAGCGAATTGGCCCCAGGCACTGAGGATGGCTACATGGTCTCTGTCTCAGGTGCTAAAAAGTAGCTTAGTTGCCAAGCAATGGAGCAACGCCCCAGATGGGCAGAGCATCGTGCCATAGGGAGCCTACCAAGCAGATTCTGTTATGGGTGCAAGTGGGAGTTTGTCTCTTTGCCTCCTCTCCTTTCACTGAATAAAAAATAAATATAAAAATATCTGTTAATTGATTAATTATAGGTTTTGTTTGTTTTATTTAAATCTGAGGACACAGAGCTAACTTAAAAACAGTTGCTGAAGATAAAAGATTTCCGTCATGATAATTTCAAATCTCACATACATTAGAAAACACATATGCCATGTGTTGGTCAACTCCCTCCCCACCAAGCAAACTGTAGCTAGAAATCAGTGATCGTTTCAATCCATGAGAAATTAGTCTCTCCTCAGTGGGAAGAAGACGTGCTATAAACAGGCCCTTAATTAACACTAAATGATGGATGAATTAATTTCTCAACTCTACAAGATAAGGCAGTACTCAATCCTCTGGCATTAAATGCTTTAAAATTGCCTTTAGAGCGGGAGGCATAGCGTTCATTGGTGCGCTCACTCATTTATTCAAAAAGTATTTTTAAGTGTCACTTTCTCTAAACATTACTCTAGGCATGGGAAATCCAACAATGAACCAAGCAGGTAAAACGTCTTGCCCTCATGAAGACTGCATTGCAATAGGTTCTTTAATAAATTCTCAGAGCTGGAAAATGTATAAATGAAGTCTTTTTCTGATTAACAAAGTAATACATGTTCATACAGAAATTTTGTGCATTTCATAAATTTACAAAGAAAAAAATTAAAAGCAATCTTATTTTCAGCATCCAGATATAATTACTAATAACACTTTGGTTTAACTCATCTGCCTCATTTTCTCCATTTTTACAAAATTGAGATCATGTTCTGTTATCCACCCACCAGTTTTCATATAGCATCATATCAGTGCATTCTCACGCTATTTACTCTGTTTTAAAGGAATGATAAATGCCATATTTTATTTAACATTAAGTTACTTTTGTTTCCTTTATACTTGCCAATGCTGTGAACAGAGTTTTCTATCTATAAATCTGCACTTCACTGATTATTATATCCTTAAAGCACAGTTCCAGAAATGTAAATAATTCCAATAAAATATTTAACAAAAACTATAATTCCTCTTCATAGATTGCTCATCTGTAAATCAGCAAAGGTGTTAAATAATGAACATGCCCATATATTTCATTAAATGAGAATTGCAAATGTCTAATAAACATAATAAAATATTTAATTCAGAAATAACCAAAATAAATGCTAATTAATAATAATAGAAATGATTTTTCTTTTGTCTGTTGACAAATATGCTAAACACATGTTGGTGAGAATATGAGAAAATGAGCATGTCTTCATTTTTATTTTACTTTTTTAAATTAAATTTTTGGGGTGACATGGGTTAGTTAAGTTCATCACAAAGTCAAATCTTCCTCCATCACCATATATTTGACCTTGTTTGCCCTTTACTACCCACTCCCAGCCCCTTTCCACTGGTAACCCCCATACTTTTATCTGTTTTGTTTGTGTATAGGTTTTTGTTTTTCTCGTTTGTTCATTTCTTACTTTCAGTTTTATATCCCTCATAAGTGAAATCATATGCTTGGAATTATAACCAGTATACCTTTCCTTGAGGTAAAATTTGCAATGAACATAGAGATTTTACATGGATATATACGCTGCTGCACATAAAAATCCTAATTAGAGGAAGTTCTGCTACGGTAATGAATCAAACGCCTTCATTTTGCAATTCAAGTCCATGTCCCCTTGTTCTGGTTTCAGTAGTCGTTATGTGTCTGCAGAATGAATCCCACTATGTTTAACATAGCAAACGCACCGTGTCTTTCTCATGTCACTACTATCATTTAGGCATCAGGAAGCCAGTATTTTCAAAGGTAAAGATGGGTTATTAAAAAGCAAAAGAGTACTTTAAAACAATATCTAAAAAAGGTAACTTCTTAAAAAAAATAGCTATAAAGAGATCACTCAGTTTACTGGCCGTGTTTAAGTAATGTATTTTAATATGACTCTGCTAATGCAAGGAACAATGTGTCCATCCTTTCATATTAGGTCATAAAGTCAGGTTTTAAAAATAAATATGATTAAGTGTAGAGAGAAATTGTTGGGTCTATATTGGGCAAAACGGCATAGTCTTGTACAGAAATTATTTCATTTTTAAAAGTTATTTCATCTGCCTGACCTGTGGTGGCGCAGTGGATAAAGTGTCTACCTGGGAACACTGAGATCCCCGGTTCAAAACCCTGCACTTGTCTGGTCAAGGCACATATGGGAGTTGATGCTTCCAGCTCCTCCCCCCTTTCCCTCTTTCTCTCTCTCTCTCTCACTCTGTGTCTCCTATCTAAAATGAATAGAATAAAAAGAAATGAAAAGTTATTTCATCTTCTCCTGTGCCTGCTGATAACAACGCACGGTCTAAACCACATTATAAAGTAGTCAAAGTGTAAGAACTCCTCTTGTCATATACCTGACCACCCTTTGTGTCCTTCCAAACTCCTTTCTCATGCTGCCCTTTTAAAGCTCAAAACATCCATCAGGACTGGATTTACTTTTCTCTGAGATAATCCCTTGATTTATGCTGTGTTTTCTCTATCTCGATAGAAGGAAGACAGGGAAATTAAGTTTTCAATGGAAAGTGTCCTTTGGGCTTTCCCATCATATCTTAAAGTTCCATGATGTTTAAGGCCAGCTATGACTATAGATTATGTATACTGCTGAAATGCTCTTTAAAAATAAAGTGTCTTTGAAAATACTTATTTTCACTAAGGACCCCCATGAAAACAAAGCAAATGAAGCAAGATTGTAATGGAGAGAGCAAAGGCTTTGGAGGCAGTATCTCTGAATTTGAGCTTATTTTTATCCCATACTGATTAGATAATCTGTCTTGTACAAATAAATAAAATTTCCTGGTCTTTAGTATCCTTACAGACAAAATGGGAATAATATGTCCCCCTTCAGGATTGTTTAAGGAATCAAAATGAAATAACATATTTAAAGCGTCTATATCTAATAGTGCCATTTAAACTTCAAAACCAGCAAATGTGGTAGGTGCAACTGTTGGCCCCTTTCTACAGATGAAGACACTAAGGCAGAGAATCTACTTCACTGTAACAAGGCCACACAGCTAGTACGTGACAAACCTCAAGCATCTGAGTACAGGCACCATCCCTCTCTCCTGAGTGTCTCATCTTCATGACCCTGCTATAGTAAGTCATTAATTTTAAGGTAACCTAATCCTGCATTGAAATATTTCTTAAATATTCATATGTTTATGTCTGTGTTGGGAGTTGAACATAGACAGTAAAGCAAGCTTTGGCCTGTGAATGGTTATTCTCTTTAGCATTTTTTTATTCTACCCTTGGAGAAAAATATAGAAGCTAAGGCTAGATAAACATCTAGATTTTAAGTAGCAAGAGGTTTTTTAGGCTCAAATTTAGCATAAAATAAGAGATAATTTTGTTCTGGACAACACAACTTAGAGAAAGGAATGATCTATGATCTATCTCCCAAAATAAGGTAAAGACATTGTACCAATAACAGCCAAACCACTACTCCTCTGCCTTGGGAAATATGTCAATCAATACGAGCCTCTAGTGTTTGAAGCACATCACAGTGAAAGCAGTACTGGTTAGAAGGTAGCATCCTCTAATGGATAAGAGCTGGGTCAGGGAGGGGAGGTACATAGAAAGTCTGAGATGCCATCATAGACTGGCTGCTGTTATTGTATCTACTTCTGGAGGCTAAGGTTCTGAGATCATGTACAACTCCTTGAGCTCATTATAAAATAGAAAAAATGGTAACTAGAAGGCTAAGCTTTGATCTAGAGGAGCCATAGAGTAAATGCACAGCCTACAGGAATCTTTGACCTTGGGGACAGAAATTGGAAAACGGCATAATTGGGAAGTGGCTCCATGATATCTGGTACCATTTTTGGTTTTCCTATCTACATATCAGATAAACAGCCTGGTAGTTCTGGGTGTGTGTGTGTGTGAACATGTATGCTTAGGGGTACTGTTGCATTTTTTAAAATTGCCTATGGAAAAGCATGACTACTCTTCCAAATAAAATTATTTTATTTTATTTATTTTTATTAATTTTAATGGGGTGACATTGATAAATCAGGGCACATATGTTCCGAGACCAAATAAAAATTTTAATCTAACAAAAGCTTTTGAAAATTAACCTGGAAGCCATCTAATACCAAATTTGAATGTTTCTAAAAATCCTATAATAGAGTATTAGGTTATTTTTTTAAAGTACAAGAACCTTATGTAATACAGAATAATGCAATATATGATTGCACAGAATTACCTTGGTAAACATTTAATTTCTTCAAGAGTATTAAGGCAAATCACACAATCCTATATAAACATCTTCATAGTCATGTAAATTGTGAAATCCCCTCTTGGCCTGTCTTTAAAATAAAAACGTGTCTATGTGCCTTCCAGTTTATAACAACACATTCTGTGCATGATGATGCACTCATTTTTGCTTCTTACTGCAACTCATTTTCTTCTGCTCTCCTTTCGTCATCTCAGAAATAGGCACTATCAGTCTCTGAAGGAAAATAAGGCTTATACAGTATGAGCACACACTCTAGGGATTATGTGACAGCGCCTTGTGAGAGATCATTCCAAACGTTCCATATCACTGCTCTCATCCTTCATCATCAGATCAAATGCATCATTTATCCAGAGTTGATTCTCCATGAACATTAAGTTCCAAAAGAAAACAATAAACATCACTGCCACTTTGACATGCATTACAAATATCAGTGGGAGACACAGGACAGGCTAGGCAGCAATGCAACTGAGGTACGGTACCAATGAAAACTGTAAGCCGATGTATGTTGCTTCTAACGTTTCATACTATTTGATAAAATAAATACCAATTTAATTTTACCTTTTAGTAACTGAAAAATCAATAGTGTTCACAGGGATTACAGTAAATGCAACCTATTATTTCATCATTTGCTTAGAGAGGGAAGAAAACTTCACATAACTAGTACCCTCACTGCATGTGTTTGCATTAAAAAGTCCGACACAGTCCAATTTACTGAGTAGTTGAAATAGAATGTGTCCTTACAGTGACTCACTCCCAGTTTTCACTTATATTATTAAACTATCTTCATCTTCATACTCAACATGTTCTTTTAAATCATGCTTTCAATTCAAAGCCTATAATCTAATATGCCGAACCACAATGCAGTTCATATAACAATAAGCAGCATATATGTAATATAAATAGTTCTTTCTGAAGAAAATAATAGTGTATGCTTTTAATGCACATTATTGTAAAGGGAAAAACAATATTCGTTTTAAAAAATATACAACTTTTAAATGTTATTGCACTTCATTATAAGCATTATAAAGTTCAAAGTATATTCTTTTAAATAATCTTCCTTCTCAGCCCTTATTTTTATTTTACCTCAATTAATGCTACTAAAATAATATCCTATATGAGCATATTAAGGAAAAATGGTGATAGAATGAGAAGCCGGGTAGAAAGGATATAGCTAAAACACTTAATATAAATGAAAATAATATATATATATATATAATCCCACAAGAATTTAATAAAAGGGGGGGGGTATTAAGAAAGGAAAAGCCTGACCAGGCGGTGGCGCACTGGATAGAGTGTCAGATTGGGATGTTGAGGACCCAGGTTCGAGACCCCCAAGGTTGCCAGCTTGAGCGCGGGCTCATCTGGCTCCAGCAAGGGGTTACTCGGTCTGCTGAAGGCCCGCGGTCAAGGCACATGTGAGAAAGCAATCAATGAACAACTAAGGTGTTGCAACGACAACGAAAAACTAATGATTGATGCTTCTCACCTCTCTCCGTTCCTGTCTCTCGGTCCCTATCTATTCCTCTTTCTGACTCTCTCTCTGTCCCTGTAAAAAAAGGAAAAAAAAAAAAAAGAAAGAAAGAAGAAAAGGTGGAAAAATGTTGACTGAAGATATAAGAAAAGGGAACTATAGCCTAGAATTTTCATGGAAGGAGCTACATTGTGTCTTTCTTTCATAAAATCAGGTTATGTGATAATGAAGGGTTGTTCTTTGGACTGTGACTGAGCATAGATAAGAAGGAAGTAACTACCCCTGTAAACATGGTGAGGATATGGAGCAACATAAACTCTTACCATGCAATCTGGCAAACATGGTCTTTGGTATTTACCCAAAGGAGATGAAAACTTATATTCACACAAAAACATGCATGTGAATACTTATAGCCACTTTATTCATGAAGGCCAAAACTTTGAAGTAACCAAAATGGTCCTCAATAGATGAATGTGGTATTCCAGACAATGAAATATTACTCAGCACTAAAAAATGAGTTCTCAAGCCATGTAAACATATGCAAGAACATTAAATGTACATTATTAACTAAAAAGATCCCATCTGAAAAGGCTACATATGACATGATTGCAACTACATGATATTCTTAAAAGGACAAAACTATAGAAAAAGTGAAAAAATCAGTGGTTGCCAGGGGTTGGTGGGAGAAAGAGATGAATGGTGGAAAACAAGAGTATTTTTAGAGCAGTGAAAATACTTGGTATGGTACTATAATTATGGATAAATGTCATTATACATTTGTCTAACCTATATAATGTACAACACCAAGAATGACCCATAATGTGTAGATTCAGTGATTATAACAAATGTCCCACTTGGGTAAGGGATGATAATAATGAGAAAAGCTATGAATGTTTTGGGTCTGGGGAAATATGAGAAATCTATGTATCTTCCTCTCAATTTTGCTGTGAACCTAAAACTGCTCTAAAAGTCTTAAAACAAATATTTGGTATTAAAAAACTGTTTTAGAACCACTAAATGTCAATTTTTCTTAGTTTATATGGTAACATATAAATTAATTCTCTATCTTATGAGATGTTGCCTGAATATTCAATATGTTATTTTACTTATCTAATATACTATTAAGATAAATTATATATCAATATTTAATACATGATTTGCATAGTCAAAGGTGGGTTATATGTATATCATTGTTCCATACAAACTGAAGCTAAATGAGTATAAAACAGTTCTTGCCAGATGCTCCTTTAAGAACCAGACCATGGAGGTGGCACTGTATCAGTATCAATTAGCAATTACAATATGTCAGTGTTATACAACAAAAGTATTTATTTGGCTCATGCATTGAGGGTCAGCTTAAAGTCAATTCCTATGCAATGGGCCCAATATGGCAGCACTGATCCTCATGTCATTCACTGGACAACAGGCTTGCTGAGACCTATACTCATGTCAATGGTGGCAAAAGTACAAGAGCAAACCCAAATGTGCAAGAACATCTCACTCCTCTGTTGTGTCTGATTACTGAAATTTTCATTGGCCAAAATAAGCACATGACAAACCTCTCCTAACCATCTTCCTTGAAGATGAGTTAAATGAGTACACATTTCTGGAAAATAATTGCCATAGAAAATCTAGATGACCTTGGGTATGGCAACATCCTTTCAGATACAAAAATATTCCCTTGGCAAAATTGAGAATCATGGTCATAACTAAGTGTAAAGGAGTTTGAGAAATATAGTACCTAACTATATGCCTAGCTATATAATGAAAACTATGGAATAAATAAATGTATGTTTTGCTAGAGAACTAGCAATCACTGTCATAACAACTCCCAAAAGTTTTCAAGAATTTATTTCATACAGACCATGTGCTCCATGATTTACGTCAACTAGAAGTATATAATAACCAAAAAAAACACCCCCAAATCCATGCACACATAAAATTAAAAATATCCCTCTAAATAAATCATGGGAAAAAAGGAAATCAATGGAATAGTAAAACTGAACAAAATTTTTACTGTTATATATTAGTAATGGTAGAAAAAAATATATAATAGAGAATCATAAAACTCGTAAGTTGAATCTTCAAAAATACCAATAAATTCATATATCTCCAGGAAGACAGATAAGAGATGGGAGGAGGGGATTTCAGGAGTAACTGTAAAAAGGGAGGGAGAGAAATAGATATCAAAAAATAAAAAGAAAATTGCCTGACCAGGCGGTGGCGCAGTAGACAGAGTGTCGTACTGGGATGTGGAGGACCCAGGTTCCAGACCCAGGTTGCCAGCTTGAGCACGGGCTCATTTGTTTTGAGCCAGGCTCACCAGCATGAGCCCAAGGTCACTGGCTCGAGCAAGGGGTCACTCGGTCTGCTATAGCCCCCCAGCCAAGGCACATATGAGAAATCAATCAATGAACAACTAAGGAGCCGCAACGAAGAATTGATGCTTTCTCATCTCTCTCCCTTCCTATCTGTCTGTCCCTATCTGTCCCTCTCTCTGACTCTCTCTGTCACTCTCTCTCTCTCTCTCTCACACACACACACACACACACACGAAGAAAATATAACTATAAATCCATTAGAGATTTAAAAGGTAAAAAATATAATTACCTTTATACAGGTAAATGTGAAATAAGACAAAATGGTTATATTCATGTAAATATAATACTTAATAACTTACAAAAATTGATTCAAAAGAAATAACCTCTATAATTCTATTATATTAAGACATTTGAATCCATAGAATAAAATCTTCCCATAAATACATACCAGCTCTTACTAGTTTTAAGATTTCTACCATACATTTATGGAATAGGTCTTCCATAATATAAAAATTCTTCCAAAGGAAAGATAAAGTGGGAATATTCCCCCAACTCATTCAATGATACCAAAATTATAAAAAGACAGTTACTAAAAAAGGAAATTAAAGGCCAATTTTCTGCATAAAATATAAGTAACAATTGTAAGAAAAAAAACAATGAACTAGATCCAGTGATATAGAAGTCATATAACCCATGATAGGGTAATTTTAGCCTAATATTGAAAGACAACGTTTACATTGGAAAACCTATTATGTCATTTACAACTGAAGAAAATCATCACAGAAGGAAAAAGTTGAATATTCATTCATGATAAAACAAAATCTTAATACTTAAACATAATATAAAATTTATCATTCATTTATGATTTTAAAAATTAACACTAAATCATGAAAAAACATAAATAAACTTAGCAAATGTGAAAGTATGGAAACTTTCTTAACTTAATATCAAATATCTACCAAAGAACAATATATGCTTAGTCCCACCACTTCCTTTCAACTACTTTATAGAGTTCCTAGACAATGCACAAAGATAAAAAGTATACATAAAGTTTTTCAGAACTTGAGAATGAAAATTATTATTATTGTCTAGACATGATATCATTCACAAAAGAATAAAAATACTAAAAAACAACTATTTTATTTTATTCATTTTTTTAAGAGAGGAGACACAGAGTGAGAGAGAGAGAGAGAAAGAGAGAAAGGGGGGAGGAGCTGGAAGCATCAACTCCCATATGTGCCTTGACCAGACCAGTGCAGGGTTTTGAACTGGCGACCTCAGTGTTCCCAGGTCGACGCTTTATCCACTGCGCCACCACAGGTCAGGCCCTAAAAAACAACTATTGAAATAGTTTAGCAAAGTCACTAAATTTAAGATCAACTTAAATTACTCAGTTTTATAGTATTTACACAACAGCAACTAGCAGAACATAATTTTTTTTCATTTATATATTCAATCAAATGTAATTTACAGCATAATTACAATTTGCCAATCATGTTTCAAGCACTGAGAATATATCAGTGAATAAAACAGATGAATATCCTACTCTCTTGGAGCTTTCATTCTAGTGGGGAAGAGATACAACAAACAAGTGATTAAGTACAGCACAATGTGTAAAATAAATGTATGTAGACATGTAACAAGAAGAAGCAAAACAGCAAGGAGACCGAGGGAGGATCAGGGAGTGAGGGGCAGCGTTAAAATTAAGATTGGTGGCTCTGGAAGGTAGATCTAAAGGACATCTGGGAAATGAGGGGATGAGCCATTAGGATATGTGAGGGAAGGTAACTCGGGCAGAGGAAACCTAAGTGCAAAAGCCTGTAGGCTGGAGCATGTCCAGAGTGCTCTGCAAACAGGTGGGAGGCTCTTGTGGCTGCAGTTGAGTAAAAGATGGGAGCGGAACCAGGGACAAGGTCAGAGAGGTGCAAATGGGCCAGAACATGGGTCACGGAGGGTTTCAGAGGCGATAATGGCTTCACTTATAACTCTGAGAAAGATAAGAAGCCACTACAAAGTTTTCAGTGGAAGGATGTTCTGGACAGACTTATGTTTTAAGGGGATCACTCTTGCTGCTGTGTTCAAAGGAGCCAGAAGAAAATCAAAAAGAGAGAGAGACCAGTGATAGGAGGCTATCACAACAATGCAAGCTACAGACCACGGGGAAAACAAACAAAAACAGGGAACAGCCGTGCTGGTGGTAACAAAAGATGCACATGTGGGTATTTTTCAAAGAGAGAAGCAAAAAGATTTAAATTTCTATCTGATGTGAGAGATGACTAGAAGATAACTCCAGTTTTCTGGCTAAGTAGAAGGATGGAGTTTTCATTAATAAAGATGGAGAAATCTGCAAGTGACAAAGCTTTCATAAGGAAGTGATATCTAAATGCAGGGGCCAAGCACGCAGTTAAATATAAAAGCTAGAGTTCAGAAAAGAGGCCTTAGCTAAAGATGTAAATGAAGGAGTCATTAACATATAGGCAACTTAATGTCATGAGAGAGGTTGAAATACCCATAGAGTTATGACAAAAAAGAAGAGGCCCCAAAGTGGAACTCTACAACATCTCAACATGCAGAGGTGGGGGAGGTGAGAGCCAACAGCAAAGAAAATGGGAAATTGTGGCTTTTGTTGGCAGTAACATGACAGGAAACGACCAGAAAGTGAGTGGCTGAGAACAGACAGAAAACACGATCACTAAGAGAGGCTGGAGAGGGAATGCAAGTCCAGCGTGTCAGAAGGATCATCCATGTGAACATGTAAATAACACAGAATTGTGGAAGAACTAATTTTTAAGGAAGTGACAATGTCTTAGGACTTGATATTTTTTAATTTACCAAAAAAAAAAAAAAAAAAAAAAAAGAAAGAAAGAAACTTGAGAAGAAATACCTATAATAAAAAGTTATGGTAAGTGGGATAATCTGATAATATGAGACCAAAGGCAGGCTATCAAAGCCAGCAGAGATGAAACTGAAATCAGCAGCGAGAAGCAAAGGGCACAATGATGTCACCTGCAGGTCAGAGCTATGGCTCTGTGGGGGCAGGGAGAACAGTCAGCCTGGACTGGACTGTATGACATGGTGTGCTAGAGCTGTCTCAGGAGAGCTGACCACGGACGTCCTTCCCAACTCCTCTTTCAGTCAAGCAAGATGGTAGCTCAAATGGCTCTGACCTGAATACTTACAGCACAGACACTGGAAACATAGCAAAGTAAGGATTTTTCCCCAAAGAGCTGATCGTTAAACATTTACCAGAACTCCACGGGCTGCAGGAGAAACTAACTAGCAAAACACTAGATTTCCATTAGCACAGCTGAAGGGAACATTCATATAAATTCAAAATACAGAGGATTTTGCTGATCAATAATCTTGAGTTCCACAGAATACAGAGAATAGTTTCGGGAATCACAAAAGTGGAAGGAAACACTGGGTGATATATAAGGACCCTAAGGAAGAAGTAGAATTCTGGAATAGATGATGAACTGGGAGGCCTGGGATCCAACTGAAGAGTGAAAAAAAATGGATAAAAGGTATGAGTGTTGCAAAGAGAATTGGGGGAAACAGGCTCAGAGTTTCCTACTTGGCTCCTGCTGACAGAGGCAGCTTTACTTTGAGTGTTCAGGCACACTCTGCTGTCTACTGCCAATGGTGTCCTGCAGAGGTGTGGTCTTATTCCAAGTTTGAGAGTTCCCTCTCAACTCCTGCTGATACAGGTATCGAGTTAGAGAGTTGATCTTGCACTGAGCTCATAGGCTTCTTCTCGATTCTGCTGAAAGATGCCTCAAAGCCAACAAAGAGACAAGTGAGTTATTTTAACTACTGACAAATATCATTTATAACAGCAAAATTTATCAAGTACTCAATTATATTTAACAAAACATGTAATAGATTTGTATGAAGACTATAAAAATATTATTGTAACACATGTTAAAAATCTAAACACATGGGGATATAAACTATGTTCATTGGTGCATTGAAACACTCACCATCGTAAATAAAGGTGCCAGTTACATCTATATTGATCCATAAATCTTAGCTATCACAATAAAGTCCCAAGAAATAAATTCTTTAGAATTTTGGCAAGCTTATTTTAATATTTAGAGAATTATATAATAGTAAAACACTTTTGAAGAACAATAAGATTGAAGAATTGCCCTAATATATATTCAATTTTATTAAAAAGTGTAATAATGGAAAAGCAAAATACTGCCATAGGAGTAAACAAACTCTGATGGAGCTTAACAAAGTCCAGAAGCAAGCCCATGTAAACATAGAAAGTAGTTAAATGACAAAGCTGGAACTACAGATCATTGGGAGAAAAAAAGAACTATGGATTAAATTGCCTGAGAAAAGTAATTATCAAAACAAAACCAAGTGAAGCTGGATTCCTACTACATTCCAGATTTTAAAATATTCCAATGCCATTAAATATCTTAAATTGGAAAGTAAATGTTAGAAAGAGATGTCCAGTCGAGACAAGATGGAGTAGACTGTACGTCCTCCTGCTTTTGCTTAATTAAATACCACTATAAACCCTGGACATAATGCAAGAGACAGCCAAAGCAGAACTCTTAGAAATGGGAATAAGAAGGTAAACTAGTTAGAGATGCCAGGATTGAACAACAGCATAGTGGTAGAATATTTTACTACCCTCAACCCAATGGAAGAAGGTGATTCAGATGTCCTGACTTATAACCTAATAGTAAAAGGTAATGTGTTCTCAATCCATAATCAAATCAAAATAGAAAAAAAAAACCAAACAGAAAGAAAACAGGAAAATATTTATATACATAAAAATTAAATAACATACTTTTAAACAATCCATGGATCAAGTGCTGTACAGCACTGGGCACCTGAAACCTGAATAATTTTGTTAACCAGTGTCACTCCAGTAAACTCAATTTTAAAAAGTAATTCTCAAAGAAATAAAACTATAGAAATGAGTGAAAAGTGCAAGTATAACATTAAAAAATATGGGATTCAGCTAAGGCAGTACGAAGAAGAAATTTTATAGTATTATATGCTTATATTACAAAAGAAAAAATGTCTTTAATCACTGATCTAAGTTTCTATCTCAAAAAAATAAAAAGAGAACATAGATCCAAAGATAGAAGACGAAAAGGGAAGTAATAAATATAAAAGTAGAAATAAAATAAATTGAAAGTAGAAAAGCAATTCAGAAAATTATAAAACAAAACATGAGTTCTTAAAAGGATCCACAAAATTGATAAAACTATAGCAATAACCACAAAAAAAGGGAGAAGACACAAATAAATGTCAAGAATGAAACAACAACAACAACAAAAGAATGGAACAGAAAATATCACTACAGATTCTACGAACATTATAATTATAATAAATAAAATCAAGAACCCTGATAATACCAAGTGCTAGAACAGGTTTAGAGTAATAGAAACTGTTGGATATTTAAACATGTTCATTCAACTAATCTGGAAAAGCATACGACATGGTCTAGTACAGTGATGGGCAATCTTTTGAGCTTGGTGTGTCAAAATTGGCCAAAAAACCAAGCATAACTCGGGTGGTATGTCACTTTGAGAAAAACGGCCTAACCGGAAGTCCCAGAACTAGACGCTCTGTGCCGGAGTTCTGTTGTTTTGGCCTCCAGACCTCCGGCACAGAGTGTCTACACTACAGCAAATGTTTTATCCTCGGCTACTGCACCTGGCCACTGCACCTGGCCGTGCAGGAGCCGAGGATGAAACATCCTTCTCGGCATGCGGGCCCATACTTCTCTGGTATGCAGCCGCATATCATTGAAAATGGCTACGCATGTCAATGCTGACACGTGTGTCATAGGTTTGCTATCACGGGCCTAGTAAAATCCTCATCCCCAATAACCTAGCAATTCCATTCCTAGATTAGAATCCTACAAAAATCTTGCATATGTGCACTTGGAGACATACAAGACTATTCATGGCAGCACTGTTTATTATACCGAGACTTAGGGAAAAACCTGAACATGCATTAATAAAGAATAGAAAAATATTTGCCTGACCAGGTGGTGCACAATGGATAGAGCATCAACTTGGGACACTGATGACCCAGGTTCAAAACCCTGCGGTTGCAGGCTTAGGCACGAGCTCACCAGCTAGACCATGGGATCATAGACATGACCCCATGGTCACTGGCTTGAGCCCAGAGGTTGCTGTCTTGAAGACTAAAGTAACTGGCTTGAGTCCAAGGTGTCACTGGCTCCATAGCCTGGAGCGCCACCCGCCGACTGCCCCATCAAGGCACAAGTGAGAAAGCAATCAATGAACAACTAAGGTGCCACAACAAAGAAATGGTGCTTCTTATCTCTTTCCCTTCCTGTCTTTGTCTTGAAAAAAAAAAATGATGAAAGATAAAGAAAGAAAAGAAAACAAAATGAAAGAAAAAGAAAAAGGAAAGAAAAGTAAATATTTTTAACTATATAGCCACATCTAGCAACATGGAACAATTTTGGAAACAAAGCACAAAATAAAAAACACAAGCCATAGAAGACTATGTACATTATATATTATTTTCACTGTTATTTATATATGTGTATATATATATTTCATTTCATTTATATATTATATTCAATTATATACATAATACATTTAAACATTATTTGCAAATATTTACTTTTTTAAAGTGTTGGTTTAATAGTGTATTAAAAAGTGCAAATGGGAATTTTAATGCCCATTAATTCATAATGTTCCATAAAGTATTAATCTGAAGTAAAGGTAATAGTGATATTGATATTGACTGAAGTTTTTAAAATCCTGAGCATTTTTATTATAATCTCATTTTATATTTTCTAGATAATTCATGCTTATGCATATTTCAAAATAATAGTAGAGTTAAAAACCTGAGAATTAGTATTTCTTAATTGTGTTTATTCTGATTCACATTTGTTTTTATGTAAGCAGAATATATTTAGTGTAATAATATATTTCTATTTATTTGATTTTCTACTCAAAACAGACTTATAAATAAGTTGGATAATCTTTACATATTTAACATGGCAGGAATTTATAAATAAATATTTTTATTAATTTATCTCCTTAGGGAATTTTAATGAATTATTTCAACTTTTAAAGATATTCAACATTATCAAATTATAGGCATTAAAATTCTCATTTGTACTTGGTTATAGACTTTTAATACTTTCCATATTTCTGAACTTTAAAATATACAAAACTAATTTCCATTTTAGCAACTTTATATCTGATAAATAGAATGATTAAACACCTAATGTAATATTCATAGTTACTGGCAAAATGTCAACCGGATCTTGGGTTGATGCCAGACTCACAGTGATACTTTGGGCAATAATAATAATAACTACATAGCAATACTCAAGACTACTGTACAAAATGTAGCTTCTCTCTAATAAATGCAAAATATCACAATGTAGAAGCATTTTAACTGTTCTTGATGTATAGCATTATCATAACCAATATGGCAAAACATATCACAATGTTATACACTGGCATTTCAAATCTGAAGAAATCCTTCTTCTTCTCTTTATATTTTCATTATATTACATTGTACTCTATATTATCACTGGCAGATGTCATGACAAAGATATCAAACAAGATTTAGTTAAGTGAATCAAAATATAGAATAGACCTTAAAGAAGTGGAGGTGTGCACAGTTTTTAATATATAGCAGGAAACATGTAAACATTAGACCATGAAAGCAGCCAACATTATGTTCAAATCTCCATATCTATGTTTCTATATAATCTAATTAGGGAAACCATAACCTACAATTGTAGAAAGCCATTGCCTAATTATACTGGGGAAAATTTTTAAAAAAATTTTTGTTGCATGAGATTTTAGAACTGATTCTATATATTGCTGCATCACTGATTCCAAATCTGAAATACATTTTTGGGTGCATGCTCTAGTTTTTGTGCAATTTTAATTTCTTTTTGTTAAAGTTAATGGCATGCATTAATTTTTAAATTGGAGTTCAAGGGCAACGACTATTGGATTGAACATAACCACAAGGCAATTAATGTTTTACAAACATCACTTTGACATAATTGTAGTTGTTTTTAAATGTAAAAAATTATTATCTGATAAAAACACCTCTTATTTTGTTTTAAGATCAAATCATGGCTTCTTCGAGTAGGCGTAAATGTAATAGTCCTGACACCTTCTGTTATATATGTGGCCGTTACACACTTCAACGTCAAAGGCGCAATATTTCATCATTTGTGACACGTGCATGTATTGCCTATTTTCAAGTTTCCCTTGGCGATCAAGACAAGAATTGGGCTCCTCATATTGTGTGTCATAATTGTGAGGAAACGCTTTGTGACTAGACAAAAGGAAAATGCAAAGGAATGCCTTTTGGTATTCCCATGGTTTGGTGTGAACCTAAGGACCACAGTAGTGACTGTTATTTCTGTCTGATCCATACAAAGGGCATCGGCAAGAAAAAACATCATACGATCACATATCCTAATATTCCTTCAGCAAAACGACCTATCCCACACTCTGAGACCCTCCCGGTTCAAGTTTTCAATGGTTTTATTTCTTCTAAGGACGAAGAAAGTGAACATGATGATCAAGTGTATTTTGATAAGATGCATGAATAAATGGCTGTAGAATCTGAAGGGTCTTCTCCTGATGCCAAGCAGTCATTAATCCCTCAGCAGTTTAGCCAACCTGAATTGAATGACTCAGTAAGAGATTTGGGCCTATCAAAGGAAGCAGCTGAGTTATTAGCCTCCAGGCCTCAAGAAAAGAATGGACTTCACTGGTCAGCTAAAGTATCCCATTTCAGGAAGCGTGAACAAATTTATGTGGACTTTTTTTCCGAAGACAAACACTTTGCTTACTGTCATGATATCAGTAGTCTTCTCAGCCAGTTAGGTGTTACCACTTACAGTCCAACAGAAGGGCGGCTATTTCTTGACAGCTCTAAACAGAGTTTGAAATGTATTCTCCTACACAACGGTAATGTTTATGCAGTGGGTCCAATTGGTATTCAACTCATCTGCGAGAAGATTATAATGACATAAAAATTGTCCTCAGCTTTTTGAAGTATGAGGAGCAAAACTGGATCATTTGTGTGGATCTTAAAATGATAAATTTCTTGCTAGGACAACAGAGAAGTTCCACGAAGTATCATTGCTTTCTGTGTTTGTGGGACAGCTGAGCTCAGGAGAAACACTGGACACAGAAGGAGTGGCCGAAATGTGAAGCTCTGGAAGTAGGGATGAAAAATATTGTAAATGAACCTGTAGTTAATCAAGACAGGATCATTTTTCCCCCACTTCACATCAAACTTGGCTTAGTGAAGCAGTTTGTTCAGGCTTTGAATAGAGAAAGTGAATGCTTTCAACATATTATTTATGCTTTTTCTGGCTTGTCTTTCGAGAAGATAAAAGCAGATGTATTCTATGGACCTTAAATTTGAACCCTCATACATGATGAAGAATTTGCCAGGAAGATGAATAAGGAGGAGAAAGCAGTATTGCAGTCTTTCGTGGCAGTTACAAAAAACTTTCTTGGCAACAAAAAAGCAGAAAACTATGAACTTCTGGTTCAAAGGATTCTGTTGGCTTTCTGTGACATTGGATGTAACATGAGCATTAAGATTCACTTCCTGAACAGTCACCTTGATAAGTTTCCCAAAAATCTTGGAGCTGTTAGTGATGAGCAGACTACTGCTGGAGCATCAAACGAGATTGTCTTCAACAAATACATAAACCCAAGAGCTACAAATGCAAACTTTTGCCTGAATAGAATTTAAATAAGTTTTGCGCAAATTTTATGATGAAAATAAGTGTTTTAATATGTTCTATTTTGAAATTGTAAATAAATTCTGATGCAATCATATCTTTTAGTGTATTAGTGTATTTACTGCATTATATAAATTATTATATTTTCACAAAAATGATGCCAAGAAGACATTCTACTTCATTATGTTAAATTAAATGTTGAAAATTTTACAATAAGATGAAAACCTAAAGTCTTGACTTGCTAAAAAACTGTAGCTTACAGGGAAAATGTAGTGTCACATTTGAGATCAGCACACTTGAATTAGGTAAGAACAAGCATTTTTGTGGATGCAACAAAAATTTTGTTCCCCAGTGTTATTCATGCCTTATAATGTATAATAAAATGAAAAAAAGAAATTTATGTATAAGTCTTTAATAGATTTATATTCAGTATTGCCTATATCATATTTCAAACAAAAGAATAAAATGGCATTAACAATTAAGTTATTCATGTTCAGGTAAATAATCTCTTCTACAGAAACACTATCATTTCATAAGGTTCAATTCTAAATAGTCAAGATGCTAGATATATTACATACATTATTTCATTAAATCATGACAAAAACCCTTTGATGCACATAATATTCTTATTTGTGGGTTTTTAAAAGTAATAGGTGGTAGACTTAAGTTTTAAATACAGACTAGGCTTCCAAGTAATTTACACTCTAAAACAGCTTCCACCAAAGTACATGCTACAGTATGTTAAGTAATAAAAGCTATGCTGAAGGAGAAAGGATTACGACAGCTAACTTATGCAAGGATAAGTAAGCAAAGTTCTACATTAACGCTAACAAATAATATGTTTTTGCTCACTTAACAAAATGTATATTCATTTAATATATACATACATAATATGTCAAAGACCTAAAAGAAGTAAAGTGGAAAAATATATGAAAACTCATTTATGGCTTATGTGCAAGCAGTCATTTTAATGGCTATATTGGTAGAATAAGCTGTAAGATATGAAAAGCCATTTTTAGATAACGTATTATTGACTAATAAACACAAAATTTAGTTAAAAATAAGGTAATTGAACCTATTATTTGGAGTTAAAAGCTATTTTTAAAAAGATATCTAACTTCAGCTGATGCTTTTTCCTTAAAATAAGGTCAGAATAATTGTTGCTAAACCAGCTATTGCCTGGGTAAGTAATCTAAAATTTTTAATATGTGTAAGGTTTTTAATTGTTACTTTAATGAATTTTAAAGTTCTACTTAAGTATGAAAATAAAATTAATATTTCCCAAAACATAAGAGGTATTTGTCTTTTTATCCTTTAACATTTGAGTATTTGTTACAAAGTATTTGGAAAACTTTATTGTATATATTTTAATGTTTATATATCCTTCCCAACTGTTTTTTCTTGATAATATCTTTACAATACTTTAAAACATGTTTTTCTAACAGAAATATATAAGGGATAATAAATATATAACTTTGTTTACATGTAAAAACATAATAATCTAGATAGAATCTTTTCATTTAAAAACGCATGCCTGCACTCCAAAAGATATTATAAATTAATAGAATGCAACAGAAGGATGGAAGGAGCAAGTGAGCTATCCCTTATCTTTCTTAAGTTTCTCCCCATTTTCTTAAAATATTTTCAATGGTGGCTCTTTTTCACATTTCCTGCACCATCACTGAATACACAAGTCAGTATAAAAGTAAGTGGTAGATTATAAATACATAAAAATTGAAATTTACAATAATTGTGATTGTAAACTCTAAATTTAAATTGTCAAGGAGTCATTGAAACAACAGATTTGAACTACAGTGGATGGCATATGATTCTTTTATCCCCCTCCACAATGAAAAATAAATTCTACACATAAATATTACCTTTTAAAACTATTTAATTAATATAGAAGCCTTCCATTTTGTTTCTTTAATACACTGGTACATTGGAAGTTTCATGTGTATAATCACCCTTCAAAGACTCACTAAAGTAGTAATTTTTTTTCTCCTATGACTATTGTGATTATACAAAGTAACCAGTTAATTGTGTAATGCTGTCAGATACCCTAATAAAATATATTTCACAGGTAGAAGAAAATTACATTATAATATATAAGTATCTTTATGAAAACTAATCCATTGACTATTTTATAGTAACCTACTGATTAGCTTAAAGACAGATAAAAACTGCTTTCCCAGTGTTCACACAAATTATTCACCTTAATTCAAGATAAAATAGCTTAAAACATAAGAATTAACTTTAAAGTATAGTATCATATTAACTCAACCTAATTGAAAGGATTTTATAATGTTCCAGAAATATATAGAGGAATTAATATGACGTATCAGAAAGCCAGATGGCTAACAGACTTGAGAAGCACAGCTGGCAAAGACCAGTTTAGAGAGGCATATTTCAGGAAGAAATATTCAATGTCATACAGAGTGGATTATTAAAAGCGGTCTAGAAGGCTGCTAAGGTAGTTCATAAAGATCAGTTTTAGGAAGCCCCCATAATCTCCACCAGATCCCCTAAATATACCAAAATAAACATTTAACTTAAGTAAATTTGTTCTGCAAATGAAACTTCAAGATGAGTTCCTTATGGCCGTAGAAACCCAAAACTAAGCACTGTTTTTTAAAGATAAACAAAGTTGAAAATCCTTTAGCTAGATTAAGAGGAGAAGACTCAAATAAATATAATCGGAAATAAAAGATTATATTACAATTTACAGCATAGAAATACTAACAATTATATGCCAACAAGTTAGTAACCTATAAGCAACTGATAAATTCCAAGAAACATACAACCTGCCAAGAGTAAATCATGAAGAAACAGAAAATCTAAAGAGACTTATATAAGCAGAATAAATCAATAATCAAAAACTTCTCAGCATAAAAAAGGCCAGGACCAGATGTTTTCACAGGTGAATTCTATCATAAATTCATAGATCTAATACAGATACTTCTCAAAATCTTCCAAAACACTGAAGGGGATGGAACACTCATTTTACAAGTCCAGCATTACCTTAATAGAAAAATCAAAATAGGGCACTACATCAAACTATGAACCAATATCCCTGACAAATATAAATGCAAAAATTCTCAACTAAATATTAGCAAACTTAATTCAGCAATACACTAAAAGGATCATACACCATGCTCAATGGGGATTTATCCATGTATGTAAGAATTGCTCAACATAAGCAAATCAGAAATATGATTGCAAATCAGTAAATATGATTGTAATAAAATAAAAGATAAAATCATATGATAATTTCAATAGGTGCAAGGAAAGAATTTGACGAATTTGACGTACCTTCATGATAAAAAGAAACATACTTCTCTCTATAATAAAGGCCATATACAAGAAATCTACAGATCACATCACACTAAACAGTGAAAGGTTGATAGCTTTTCCTCTAAGATTAGGAACAAGACCAGGGTTCCCATTAATACTGCTCTTTTGCAACACAGTACTGGATGTTCTAGCTAGAGCAATTAGGCAAAATAAAGAAATAAAAGGCATCTCATCAGAAAGTAAAAAGTAATCTTTTCTTGCAGATGTTAGGATCTTATATATAGAAAATTCTAAAGAGTCACCCCAAAACCTGTTGGAACTTATCAACAAATTCAGTCAAGTTGCAAAATATAAAGTCAACATACAGAAATCAGTTGTTTCTATGCACTAAAAATAAAGTATCTGAAATAGAAATAATGAACGCAATCCCATTCACAATAGTATAAAAACAATAAAATACTTAGAAGTAAATTTAACCAAAAAGTGAAAAATCTGTACAATGAAAACTACATATAAGATATTAATGAAAGAAAGTGAAGAAAACACAAATGGACAGATATTTGTTCATGGATCGGAAGAATTAATATCATTAAAATATCCATACTGCCAAAAGCCATCTGTGGAAGAGAGAGACGGTTCTATGATGTGCCACTTCCTGACCTCTGAAAGACCTGCCAGCGAGATCCTGGCCAGAATAGAGACTGCTTCCCTAAAATCCTCTCAGGGGCTGTGTGAGCCTTGTCCCCTTAGACCCCACAGTGGATTTGTGCTGGTTCCTGGCACAGACTGTAGCCCTGCACTGGGAAAGCAGGTAAAGCATCTCACCCTTTTCTGAGTCAGGTCATAACCTAGTACCACTATCCACCCCACCCTGTTCTATATAACCCTTTAGTGCCCACCAGACCAGTGGTCGGCAAATCGGGGGCTGGGGAGCCACATGCTCACTCAACTCATGCATGAATCGCACGCGACCTGCCGGACCTGCCCCCCACACCCCCGCACGTAACTCCCCCCCCACACACACCCGCACGTAACTCCCCCCACCCCGGGTATCTTGTAGTAGAGCCACACTCAGGGGCAAAAGAGCCGTCTGTGGCTCGCAAGCAGCGATTTGCCAACCACTGCCCCAGGGAAAGAAGCAGAAGTTATTCTGTGGTTCCCAACCTCTCTGGGCCTTGTTTTTCCCCACCTGAAAAATGAAGAATGTGAAAGTTGAGGCTGTGATTACTTTGGAAAGGAGAGGGGAAAAAGAGAGGGGGAAAGGGGAGGGGGAAGGGAGGAAGGGGAGCCACATGATCGCTCAACTCGTGCATGAATTGCGCCTGCCCTCCCCACTCCCACCCCCAGTATCCTGCAGCCCATCTCCCGTGGCCTGACACACCTACGCCCCCGCCCGTACCTGCGCGGGGCCAGCATGCGGTATTCTGTGGTACAGCCACACTCAAGGAGCCAAAGAGCCGTATGTGGCTCTCCAGCCTCAGTTTGCTGACCACTGCACCGGACAGTATGGAGGCTATCCATGGCATCTTGCTGCGGCCTGAGACGCACCCCATATGGAAGTTATCTTAATACAATCTTTTTTTTTCCTTAATACACTCTTAATGTAATGATGGAGTCATCAGCCCTTTCTACCATCTCTCGGTACCGTGAAATTTTATGTAACACCATGTATAGATTTGATGCAATCCCTATCAAAATTCCAATGGTACTTTTCACAGAAAAAGAGGAAAAATCCTAACATCTGTACAGAACCACAAAATACTGAAAATAGCCTAAGCAATTCCAGGAAAGAAGGTCAAAGCTGGAGGCATCACACTCCTGTTTCAAACTATACCACAGCGCTACAATAATTAAAACAGTATATCATGATAGAAAAATAGACACACAGACAAATGAAACAAAATAGCCCGGAAATAAACTCTCCTACTCAGCCAACAGAGAGCTGACAAGACAGCCAGCCAGTACATGGTTCGGAAAGACTGGATAACCACATGTAGGAAAATGAAACTGGGTCTCTCATAGCGAAAACAAACCACAAGTGGATTAAAATACTTAAACATAAGTTGTGAAACTATAAAACCCCTAGAGAAAAGAGAGAAAAAGCTCCCTGACATTGGGATTACCAATGATTTTTTTATATATGACAAGCAACAAAAGAAAAAACAACCAGAACCACATGAAACTAAAAATCTTCTGCATAGCAAAAGAATCAACAGAATGAAAGTGACCTATAAAATGTAAGAAAATATTTACAAACCATATATGATAAGGAGTAAATATCTAAATATATATATTTTAAAATCATACTGCTCAGTAACAAAAAAATCTACTTAAAATACAGGCACAGAAACTAAATAGACATTCTCAAAAAAAAGAAAAGACATACAAATGCACAACAGGCACATGAAGAAATGTTCCGCATGGGGAAGCATCAGGGGAATGCAAATCACAACTACAAGGAGCTATCAGTGCACACCTGTCAGCATGGCTGTCATCAAGCAGACAAGAGATGACAAGTAATGTTGAGGATGTGGATGAAAGGAGCCCTACTGCACTGGTGGTGGGACTGTAAACTAGTGCAGCCACTTTAGAAAACATTATGGATGTCCCTCAAAAAATTAAGAATGGGGCTACTATATGATCCAGCAATCTACTTATATTTCCAACGGAAATGAAAACAGGATCTTGAAGATATATCTGCACTTTTTAAGTGCACTGCAAGATTATTCACAATATCCAAGATAAGGAAAGAATCTAACTGTGAATGAATGAATGCATAAACAAGACATGGTGCGCACACACGCACGCGCACACAATGAATACAATATTTTTCAGCCATGAGAAAGGACATTCTACTATTTAAAACAACACAGATGGACCTTTAGGGCATTATGCTAAGTGAAGTTAAGTCAAACGGAGAGAGAAGAATAGTGTATGAAACCACCTATATGTGGAATCTAAAAAAGCCAAACTTAGAGAGGAGACTGGTGGTTGGTTACCACAGGCAGGCGGGTGGAGAAATTGTGGAGATGTTGGTAAAAGTGTAAAGAGTTGCAGAAAAAGAAACAAAGTTTTAAAAATTATTAGGAAAAACAGTAACTTAGTGAAGGAAGGAAGAATTCACTATATTCTTCACTTTACTTTTTGTTAAGACCTGAGTTTTTTTATAATATTGTAGGCATTATATTAAATATTTCAATGCAACAGCAAAAAAGAATACACTGTGCATAAATATATAATGTACTTGTAGCTTTTGTCACATCAATAGTCAACTCTGCATTACTAGTGTAGTCTTATAAGCCAAGCACTTAGGGCATGAATCAAGAAATCACTTCTAATCAGTTACCACCTGAAAGATAATGCCCATGCCATTAGAGGGGGAAAATGCTCCTGATGACAATCACGACAGTCACACCTAAAATCCTTAAGTCTGTTAATTTTTTTTTTATTGTGCTGACTGCTTTCCTTGCTCCCTGAACTACTAAACTGTAGAAATAAACAAAAATTACCTAAATAAGAACCAGCATTACTATTGACAGCAACAGTCATCTACCAACACCACTTGCATTTGGCTGAGACTCAAATTAAAGGCAGGTGGAGAAATGGGAACGGGTTATGGGGGCAAACGGTGAAAGTTCACCCTAAGGGGAGGTTGCTGGCATGGGATAAGCTGGTAGCTGTCTGACTTGAAGATGGATCTACTACAAATATCATAAATCCATAAATGAGTAGTGGTAACAAAGGAACAGTAAAATACTAAGCTAATACCACAAAAAAGATCAAAACCTTGTATACTCAAAAACGTTTAGTCTGTATTTAATTCAAATACTACATATAATACTAAACTCCAGTGCATACCTATGAGGGGAAAAATGTTTCTGATATTATTAGTAAATGATTTATTATACTATTATTTGAACTCACAAAAATCTGTTGTTCTTATAGAATTACTGCTGAAAGATATTACAAATTATAAATGTGTTCATTTTTTAATAAATGCCACATATTTTAAAACTCAAAGATAATTTTATGGAAAAACTCACTACCTCAGCTAGACTTTCAATGTAATTTTCATAACAAGAAACTAAAACTCCTCACAGGTTTTATGTAATTGTTTTTCTCCCGCATTTTTTATCTCTATCTGATGAGATATTTTTAATATCAATTTATCTTTAACAATGATAGCCTGATTACAAAGCGAAGGCACTCAGATATAGGGAGGTTCTTAAATGGGACATAATTCTTTCTATTACTTTTAAAGAAAGTTAACAAAAGTGTGATGTTAGACTGTGAAAAAATAAGAAATAATCTGGGAGTTATTTCTTTCTTTTTTTTTCTTTTTTTTTACAGAGACAGAGAGTCAGAGAGAGGGATAGACAGGGACAGACAGACAGGAACAGAGAGAGATGAGAAGCATCAATCATCAATTTTTTGCTGCCGTTGCGACACCTTAGTTGTTCATTGATTGCTTTCTCACATGTGCCTTGACCGCGGGCCTTCAGCAGACCAAGCAACCCCTTGCTGGAGCCAGCGACCTTGGGTCCAAGCTGGTGAGCTTTTGCTCAAGTCAGATGGACCCGCGCTCAACCTGGTGAGCTCGGGGTCTTGAACCTGGGTCTTCCGCATCCCAGTCCGATGCTCTATCCATTGCGCCACCGCCTGGTCAGGTGATCTGGGAGTTACTTCTTTTGGACAGAGGTAAAAGCAAAAAATGAGCAGGTGAGCAGACATGGCCATGCTTAAGTTGGGATAGATGACAGAGTGGTTCACTCAGTTTCCTCTGCTACTAAATAGTGTGTGCCCCTCAACTGTGTATCAGTGTATGTTTGTTACATAACATTTGAGGACATCCATTTGCTATCTCCACACCAACGGGCTCAAATACATAAGCTCTAAACTTCTATTCCAGTAAAACAATGATACTCTATGAGTCCATGGATCTGAAGATGTGAGATTTAAGTAAAAATTAATGGAAACAAAATAAATATCATACCTTTGCATAATCTTTCATGTCTCTTTTACATTTGGTTTCTTCCCTGGCTTCTGGAAGAACTTTCTGAGTATGCCGTTCTGGTGTACTTTCCTTTTTATAACCAGGAACAACTACAAGATAAAACACTTATTCTTAATATTTATACTGTATTCTATAAGAAATATAACCAAAAATATGAAAGCTAAAGTCATTATATATTTATTTGAAACTGATAATATTAAAAACACATCAAAATGTCATAAGTGAGGTCTCAAATTCATTTCCCAAAAATGCAGCGTGGCATTGCTGCAAGGTTAAGAAAATGGCAAGGCAAGCCAGTTAGAAAGCACGGGAACCAATCGCTAATTACATTATGTCTAAATTCCTCTTATCATGAGGTCTTGTGTGCTAATAAACACAGCTGAAGAGGGTCAAGGGACAGAATGATAAGCAATAACAAAATTTCACAAGTGAAACTGAATAATAAATGATTAATAAAATAATGTTGCATTAATCAAATATTTCCTATGCTTCTAGATGTTGAGAAAAACAGGAACAAAAACAAGGTAAAATTCTAATATAGTTGTAAAATTGGTCTCCAAATTCGTAGACATAAAGGACAATCCTAATGAAATCATATGAGAGAAAAAGTGATAGAAAAAAATCTGTTTCCTTTTCACATCTTTCTATATACATAAATATTTATATATAATTTTCCCCTATATTTCTAAAGAGCAAGTTTATTTTATGTATATAATAAGGTTATAACCATTATCTCATAAATAAAAGAAATAATAATGTTCTGACTTATAGCTCTAGATTTATAATAGAGAAAAGATAATGAATACAAAAATACCAGGATGGTTCCAATGACAAGGCTCTCGAAGTACTCAGGGTTTATAAGGGCAAGGAGACACATGCCGGCATTTAGTTTCTTCCCTGATCTAATTAATTTTTCCTATTCACTAATTGTCCTAAACAAAAGAGAAAAACCTCAAAAGAACCCCCTCAGTACCATAAATAAAAAACCAATGTTGCGTAACTTAGCTTTACGGGAAAGTTCTTAAAAAACTGAATACCGGGATATCGAAATTACCCATCTTCCCTCAATTGTGCTACAAGTTACAACCTCACAGCATCTGGGAAGTCAAAGTGTGAGGGAAAGGTGACAATTACAGCTCGCTGAGATTAAGGAAAATTGTTCCTCTTCAATGACCAAGGATGACAACCTAATAATGATAATAATGTAGTAATAATTACCATTTATGCCTAATTTATTTTTTACTATACAACAGCCACCCGTCTAAACAATATACACTTTATATTTTATGAAATTCTGTCAATAATCCTAAGATGGCCACTACCTTTTATTCCCTTTATATGTGAGGAGAATTTGTACAGTAGTAACTAAAGGGAGGAAAGGAGAAACCCAGGATCTCAGTAGATACTTCTAGGAATACGAGATCTCAGGTAATATGCAAAACATTATTAAGCACCACTTCATAAGAGAAATAAGCTAAAAAGGGAAAAACAAAAAGTGGTAAGGATAAAAAATAAATAAAGAGAATTTGGTTTATGAATATATGTAGTTGTTCTACAAGTGAAATAGAACTATAAAAATTCATACTTTAATAATATTTTAAAATCAACATTTGGAACCTAAATATGAGACTAAACACTGCAGAATGTGTGTGGCATTGGCAGAGAAATAACATTTCTCAATTCTTTCTCAATGGAGCAAAAATAAACAATTTCCACTCCACATCAGATAAACATCACTTTTACTTACATAAAGGTTGGTAAAACAAATGAGTCTCAGACTTAAAGCCTTTGTCAAATTCAGTTAAGTGCATGTAAATGTCAAATTCCATGTAGCACTTCCTAATGTTTAGCAACAAATAGCAAAGTTCATGTCTGTGTTACAGCATCCTCATTTTTAGCAGCTAATGCTTATTAATCACAAGGACTATACTGCTAACTAGTGCTATGTAGTTTCCTAAATGTTACTTGGGCACAATCAACATCATAAGGAAGGTTCAAATCCTTAAGCAAAATAAAGCAAATATCAAATAAACAAACAAGCACATGGTCACTTGCAGAAATCTTATTTATTGTAGCTCCAGTACTAAACTTCACACATTCAACAATTGCTTCATCTATGTGCACATTCAACCAACATGAACTAAACACATTCAGGTCTCTGGTTAAATATCAGAATATTCATGTAACAAACAAATACTTAAGTATCTGCAATATGCCAGTCCCTAACATCATGGATTATATACAGCTGAATTATTTTACTGAAAAAAAAAAAAGGTTTTGAAGAAATGATCCATAACCAAGCACAGAAAGATAACTAGAAAATACCTAAGAGATTAGAACACTTGTAAGCTAAAAAGAGATCTAACTAGAATTCAGAAATGTAACAGGTAAAGCAGGAGAGGTTATACTTGACATGACTGTATCTCTTTCTAAACTAGACCACGTACTCTACATAGTCATACAAAATTGGCCTAGTAATGCAATTTTGAACAGCAACAAAACACCCAACTTTAAAAAAGTATTAATTAAGCTAAAAACCTTAAGAAATACTTTACTATATCTATTTCCTCTATGAAGCTCTGAAGTTAACTTTTACAGTTTTAAACCTCATCAAAGATTTCCAATTTCTAGCTGTTTGTCTTGAATTCATAATCCCCTATCATAAATTATGAGTTATATGTGTATAAAAACCCTTTTCAGGTGAGAAAGTTGAATGTTAAAGTATTATTAACATTCTCTCCAAGTGAGAGAAATTAAATAGATAATTTTTAAAATTATTTTACCTTTTTAAAATTAGCATTCTATTGTGAATATTCTGAAAACATGGCATATTTAAAATTCTCTGATAACTCCACTTCAAATAAGTCTATTGTCTTATTACCCAACTTTGAATTAATAAAAAACAACTAACTTGTCTTTTCACCAGCATTCAGCATAAATGACAATCAATTCATTGTTCCCCAACTACAGAGTGAATATGATTTTAACATGCTTACATAGATGAATGACACAAAGAAAATAAATAACTGATTTTAAAAACTAAATTAAAACAGGCATAGCAAGAGGGAGGGTTTTACATCTATGAAGATTATTGTGAAGGCTAGCAGGCTTTATGAGGAGAAACCACTTAACCAATAAAGCCATCTTTGTTTCAAATTACAATCCCTGGCTAAGTAGAGTTCCAAGTTGATGGGTCAATCAGTGATGACAGATGCTGAGATCACAAAGTCAAATGCTGATACCAGAAGCTTAGGAAAAGGTACTGCAAGTCCCATACCTAAAATTGGGGTACATGTTTATAAGGAGCAGCACAAAAATTATTCAGTACAGGATTTAAGGAATTAACTTTATTTAGGTAATTAGAATTAGTCAATTAAAAGAACCTATTTCTTCATGTTGTATAGGAATGTATTCCTTTTGATCCAAAGCCACTTCAAATTATCACAGATGTTCAAAGTAACATGTCATCTTAAAAAATATGTAATGTGTTCATTTCTTCATTATGTTAAATACCAGGGGATAATTTCATAATGGAAATATCTATAAACCATTAGTTTACTTTAATAAAGATGTCAAGGATAAGCATATAAAATCATAAACTATTAGAGTTGAATGGAGCATTGAGAGATGAACTGATGCAGCATCCACAGAGTGCACAAAGTTCCTCAACCTCTCAGCCTTCTTTATACAAACGCCTTTTCACAATCTGTAGTCATTTTGGGAGCTAGAGTTCTAAGATTAGAATAGTTCCATATTATCCTTTCATATCTATATCTGATTATATACTTAAAAGTAATCTACATATGAAACAAATAATTTTTGTTGTAAACAGATATACATATTCAAATGCAGTAAGCAAAAACTGTAGAAAATATTCACATCACATAAAAAAAATAATGTAAAGATTTTTTTGTGCGTCCTCCAGTTACCTTTCTATACATACATTTGACATGCCCTCATACTATAGAAATGTTTTTATTTAACATTATTATATTAAGTTAACATAATGACACGAGCATTTCCTTATGCATGATTTTTAAAACTTTCTAGTATTATACAATCAACTATACTTAAACATTCACTTGTGGTTAAACGTGCAGATTGCTTGTATTGGTTTATAACTATAGAAATGACTGCAGTAAACAGTTGTGTGCAAACTCTAGGCATCACTGAGCATAGCTGACATATTTTAAAATGGAAGAAAAAAAACTACCAAACCAAGGTTAAGAAAAACATATCAAACAGAAGAATGCTACATATATTTTTAAGCCTTAACTAGAGAACAAAATGGATAGTCATCTGGAAATAACACTATGTTTATTCAGAAAATTCACCATTTATGTCTTTTTATTATTTAAGAGTTTCCCATTATTCTTTTTTAAATCAATTTGATCAAGGTATAATTTACATACAATGAAATGCATACTTGTTGGGCAGATAAAATATATTATGCTCACTTTGTTAAAGATGGCGCAGCACACGTGCAAGTCCATTGATATTAATGTGTAATGGGGGACAGGCTGTGGGCAGGCCAGGTCGTTGTAGCCTAAGGCCTAGTTTTGAGAGTAAACTTTTCCCCACACCCTTGACTGATTGGATGATGTGAGGTGGTGCACGCTCATGAGGAATCCTCCCATTATGCCTCAGATAAGTGACTTTGTATCAGAGACTTCCTTGTTTGTAGATTGGATTAAAGGTTTGGATTTCTACACTATAAAGTGGGGCAGACCAGAAGCTTTCTCTCTGGATTCCTGAGATTAGCATTAGAGAGAAGAGCAGATTAAGGCCACGTGGAGGAGAGGAGAAGCAGCCAAGATGGTGGAGTGCTGAGGGAGGTGAATAAGTCTGATGAGCTAGAAACCTTTGATTCTAGGAAACTCGGATAAGTCAGTAGCTTTGTGAGTACTGAATGAGTGAGTTTTGGAGCCCAGTGTGTGTTTTTACTTCCCCGCCAGGTGCAAGCTGGAATCAAAGCTGATGGCTCACCAGTTCTTGGCTCTGTTGTTTCATTACGGACTGTTCGAATCTAATGAGAACCTACATGGGCCAGGCAGCTGTGATGGTGGTCGCGACTATTGGCTTTTTTTTTTTTTACAGGGACAGAGAGAGAGTCAGAGAGAGGGATAGACAGGAACAGACAGACAGGAACGGAGAGAGATGAGAAGCATCAATCATCAGTTTTTCATTGCGACACCTTAGTTGTTCATTGATTGCTTTCTCATATGTGCCTTGACCGCGGGCCTTCAGCAGTCCCAGCGAGCAACCCCTTGCTGGAGCCAGCGACCTTGGGTCCAAGCTGGTGAGCATTTTGCACAAGCCAGATGGGCCTGTGCTCAAGCTGGCAACATTGGGGTCTCGAACCTGGGTCCTCCGCATTCCAGTCCGACACCCTATCCACTGCGCCACCACCTGGTTAGGCTGAAATGCATACTTTTAAAGTGGAGAAATTTTGTTAAAGATAAGTAAGCATGTAACCACCACAAAATCAAGATGCAGAACATTTGTGCCACTCCAAACTTATTTTATCTTTACATGCCTTATTGTTGGGCAGATAAAATATATTATGCTCACTTTGTTAAAGATGGTGCTGCCCACATGGAAGTTCGTTGATATTAATGTGTGCTCTGGAACAGGCTGTGGGCAGGCCGGGTCATTATAGCCTAAGGCTTAGTTTAAGAGTAAGCTCTTCCCCACACCCTTGACTGATTGGATGATGTAGGGTGGTGCACTCTCCTGAAGAATCCCATTATGCAGAGACTTCCTTGTTTGTATAATTGGATTAAAGGTTTTGAGTCTATGCTATAAAGTGGGAGAGACCAGTAGCTTGATCGCTCTCTCTCGGTTCCTGGGTTCCTGAGATTAGTATCAGAGAGGAGAGCAGAGTAAGGACACGTGGAGGAGGGAAAGAAGCCAAGATGGTGGAGTGCTGAGGAGGAAGCCAGTTTGTTAAGAGTTTGTGCTGGAGGAGATGGGGAACAGAGGTGAATAAGTCTGGTGAGCTAGAAACCTTTGATTCTAGGAAACTCGGATAAGTCAGTAGCTTTGTGAGCACTGAATGTGTGGGTTTTGGAGCCCAGTGTGTATTTTTGCTTGCCTGCCGAGTGCAAGCTAGAATTAAAGCTGATGGCTCACCAGTTTTTGGCTCCGGTGTTTCATTGCCATCTGTCCGAATCCAATGCAAACCTGCATGGGTCAGGCGGCTGTGATGGCACCCTTGACTACTGGCTTTACACTTATAAATATTACCTAGTTTTTTATCAGACACTTTTCTTTTAAGGAAATTAAGAGGAGAAAACATAATATTTTTTTTAACCAGAATGTTGCATTTCTAAATCTCTGTATTCAATTCTGTAAATCTGAGTTTCCATCTGGCATTAGAAAATCCTTTAGTATTTGCTGTACTTCAAAATGGCTTGCAACAAAATCTCTCGGTTTTCATTTATATTAAAATGTCTGCAATTTACCTTAATATCTGAGGGACATTTTTACTGTATATAAAATTCTGAATTAAAATTTTGCCACATTTTAAAGATGCCATTTCACTGTTCCTAGATTCCTCTATTTCTCACGTGAAATCAGCTTTTATTTCTATCATTGTTCCCATTCATGTAATGTCTTTTCTCTCTTGCTGCTTTCAAGATTTTCTCATTTAAATTTCAACGGTTTCAATATGATGCATCCAGGCATGATTTTCTGTGTTTATAGATGCTTTTCTCTCTCTCTCTTTTTTTTTTATTTTGATATGTCACTTGATGTTTGACAAGCTTGGAAATTTTTAGGTTATCTTTTTTAATTTATTGGTTTTAGAGAGAGGGAAGGAGAAAGAGAAAGAGACAGGAACATCACTCTGTTCCTGCTTGTGCCTTGACCAGGGATTGAACCAGCAACCTCTGTGCATTGGAATGATGCTCCAACTGAGCTATCCGTCCAGGGCAGGTTATCTTTTGTTTAACTATTTTTATGTACTGTTCTCAGTCTTTTCTCCTTTGAAATTCTAATTACATATACATTAAGTAGACAAATTTTCCTTCAATTTTTTTCCTATTTCTTCTTTAGATTTTTTATTGATCTCAAAGTTCACTGACATTTGTCATCTGCAATCTGTTGGGAAGTATAAAATTTTCATTGCACTTATTTAATTATTCAATGCTAAAATTTCTATTTTCTTTTGTTTCCATTTATCTGCCAAGATTCTCTATCTCTTCACTTACTGATACTCAAAACAGCTTCTAATATTTTCCTTTTTTTTTATTTTAAATGTATTGAGTTGACATGATTTCAAGTGTCCCAATCAATATAACCCCTTCTACACATTGCATCATGTCCCCCATGCCCCACGCAAAGTCTCTTTCCACCCCCACTTGCCCCTTTTCCCTCCTGCCCCCACTTCCAGCCCCCCTTTCCCTCTGGCTATTACTGCCCTGTGGTTTGTGTGTATGTGCATGCGCGAGTACGCGCGTGTTTTGTATACATGATTTTGGCTAATACTTTCACCTTCTTTGATCTGATCCCCTTCCCCCTTCACTCTGACAGCTGTCCATCTGTTCCCTGTGAAACTGCCTCAGTTTCTATTCTGTTCCTCAGTTATCTGTGTTCATTAGATTCTACATATAAGTGAAATCATATGGTACTTGTTTCTCTCCGCCTAGCCTATTTCACTTAGCATAATAATCTCCAAGTCCATCCATGCTGTCACAGAAAATAAGATTTCCTTCTTTTTTATGCCCATGTAGTATTCCATTGTGTAAATGTACCACAAAGTTTTTATCCATTCATCTACTGATGGACACTTGTAGCCTCTTTAATGTTATTAGTTGCTAAATCTAAGAGTTGTATCAGTAACGGTTCCAACTTTTGCTATTTGTCTTGATTGTTGCTCCTATTTCCCATATCTAGAACATAATATATCATAGCATATTATGTTATGTTCTAGATAACATATCTAGAAAATTTAAATTATAGACTGGGCAAGATAGATGAGAGATTATAAAGACTATAGCCAACTGTCGTCCTCTGAAGGGTATTGATTTTTGTTCTAGCACACAGTTTAATTTTTGTTCGCCTTGAATTTCATGGTTTAATTTGATGCATTCTCGTAGTGGATCCATGGAAAGCACTAAATATTTCCCAAGATTCAAATATTTGGCAAGATTCAAACTTTTAAGATCTATTTCTTCTAGGAATTTGTTGTAAGCTTTGTTTTTGGTTTTATGGGTAGATACAGGATGCTGAATGTTAATAAACACACTGTTACCAGAGTGGTAAAGAAGTCTCTCCATTATGGCATGGCTGGAACTCCAGTGTCTCCCATCCCTGCCTGAACTCGAGACTCTCTGGTCTTCTCTTAGTCCAGTAGAATCTTCTTTGTCTGCTAAGTCTCAGGGAGTCTTACATGTAGAGCCAGCCGACACTTAAGACAGTGGTTCTCAAACTTTTTGAAGTTGGGGCGCATTTAAAATCTTATAAATAATTGTAGATGCACTATATACACATTTCTGAGAAATATGTTATAATAATTAAGTAAAATATTAAAGAAAAAATATAAAGTCCAAGCATGCTTTTAGGGTAATTAAATGAAATAAATACAAGATTAAATATATTCTGACATTAAAAACATTTTTATGTTACATTTTTTGAGTTATGCTTTTTAGAATTTGTAAAAGAGAGGGGTTAAAAATAAAAAAATGACAAAAAAGTTAGCTTTTTTTATATATAGATACATTCTTAGTAAGATTTAGTAAATTCAGCAGGTCCTGGTATGAAGTGTTAAGTTTTTCCATTCTTGAGTTTATGAGAAACATGAGCCTGATGTGTCCTAGCAAATTCTTCAATGTTTGGGCATATATTGGAAAGGTAAACTCTCATTTACTCATCAATACATTGAAGAATTCCTCTGTTTTTACTCTTAATTGTGTTGAGGGTAGAAAATCCTAATTCATATAAATAGGATGTTGAAAATTATAGTAAAATATTGAAAGCTTTTTTAGATATTGCCACATATTCTTCTTTTATAGAAATCCAAAAGGCTTCAAGAGATAATTCCTTATGTTTAATCATCCATCCAAAACCACCACCATACATATCATCTTAACTTTACCCCAAACAAAGGATAGAAGAAACCTGCCTCCAGTCTTTACGGGAACATGGGGGGTAGTGTAAACAATCCAGCATCACAGCTTAACAGCCTTTTGCAACCTAGTCAGGCAAGTGAGGTGGGGGGTTGGGCAGACTGTCAGCTTACAGCCAATTCCCCACACCTCTGTCCCCCCAAAATCAAAACTCCAAAAACCCTGTTGGTTTTTTGGTTCCCAACAGGCACATATTTCCCTGGAATACCGTAGGGCGCACCTGGAAATCTTCTATTTGCGCATTTTGAGAACCACTGACTTAAGGACTTTCAGTAAACTCCTTCACAAGCCAGGCCACTGCTTATTGTGGCCCCTCTTATCTGGTGCCCTTTCTGACAGATTCCAGTTGCTTCCACAGTTTGCCTTTTAAGTTCATGCAGGACTGCCATACTCTTGGTGATCTCCATCACCATGGAGCTTAGCTTGGAAAATTCCCCAAGCACTAAGTCATGGTGATGATGGAGCTCAACTTAGACATTTTCCTTCTGCACTTGCTTTCTGTGACTTGTGCTGTTTTCCAATGTCTAAAGGTAGTTGCCTCAGGAATATATAATCTAGTTTTAGAGTTATTAATGGGGAAAAGAACCAGGTAGTCTATCAACACCAAAAAGCCTTCCATTATGGTTTACTCATTATTTTCTAAAATTAACCTGTACAGTATCATATCTATACCTCTTCTTAATCTTCTGATTAACATTTTAATTTGTAAAATAGTTTTCACACCATTTATTCACTTTTAAATATTTGTAGAATTTTGAGCTCTAATAAAATTGTGAAATTACCAACCAATATTAAATTATAGTTTATTACATTTTATATTTACCTCTACATTTAGGAACTTGGTAACTACGCTCTGGTCCCTTATGTGTTCCTGTTACTCGAAATCCAGAAATCTAAAAAATAAAATCCAAAGATGTGGGGTTATAAACTAAGTGACTCAAAAACAGTTTAAAAATGCAGTGTTTATTTATTGATTGCAAAATATAAAAATATATTAATTTTCCTTATATTAAGTCCTATGTATTTAAGAAAAACATAATTTTAAGTTTTCATTAAATTCCATAGGCAATTAAAAAAATTCCATAGGCAATTATTATGGACCTATTAGGGGTAAAAATTTGAAACATTTGTTTTACAGTATAGATTTCTGAATCAAGAATAATCATTGCACACTTTGAATGATAATTACTCAGATCTCTACCTTGGGAGAGGTTTTGCCTCTGTTAAAATTGCTTCACAACAATTTAATTAATCTTTATGTCCATAAACAATGAGGCGATGAGGTATGTATTAATTGTGAAGGGAACTATGAAGATACTATTGTTATTCCTGAAACTCTCAGCTCATTTTACACTGACAGAGACTCCTTGTTTTATTAGACATATATTGTAATTAAGAACATTTGTTAGCTCAGTGGCACAACATTTCCCTCTAGTTCCTGAACAATAGACTTAAATTAAAAATTTAACCTTAAAAAGCTATCTCATCCTTGATTGTGTAAAATTATTCAAACAAAAATATCTTTTGTTAATTATGTACAGATCTACATATTTTTCTACTTTTGCTGAGTAGCAACATTTCTTAATTAGTAGAAAATATTGCATAATAAATTGTAACATATAAATTACTGCTTGTGAAATCACTGGGTAAAGGATGAAAAATTTATATCTATTCTTAGATGTCAAAAGCATTGTAAAATTTTTAAATGCACCTCTTATTTAGAATACTGTAAATTTTTTTTTACATAAAAGTTGGATATATAGTACAGAGAGTTCCTGATCCTCTGCACCCTGTTCCCGTTCTTCATAGCATGTGCTACCATGGTACATTTGTCACCAGGAATAATCTGATATTGGTGCATTATTATTAACAAAAGCCCATGTTTTACTCTAATTTTATTAATGTTTCTCTAATATTCATTTTCTGTTCCAGGATCCCATCCAGAACGTTACCTTACATTTAGTCATCCTTTATTGAGGAGTACTACCTGGAAATATTTTGCAGAATGTCCATAAATTTGGGCTTGCCTGGTGTTTTCTCATGGCTACACTGGAGTTATAGTTTTAGGGGAGAAAGTGCCTCTATTAGCACATCACATCAAAGGTACATGCTAGCAACATGAGTAAACACTGATGACACTAATCTGAAGCAGTATTTGCCTGGTTTCTCCACTGTGGAGTTCATTTCTTCCTCATTTCCTCTGTACTTTTGGAAGCAAGTTAGTAAGTGTAGTCAACACTTAACAGTTTAGAGGTTAAGCTCTACTTCCTTAAGAGAAAGACTATCTGCATATGTCATTTGGAATTCTTCTCCAAGGAAATATTTTTCTTCTCCCTTTCATTCTTTCATCTCTCATTTATTTGTATCATCATGAACATTATTTATACTTTGAGTTATAATCCACTACTACATTATTTATTTTCTTGCTCAAATTGTTCCAAATCTGAGTTTGCAAGCTCTTTCAGGCTGATTCCTAAAAGGAATCTGATGGCATTTTTGATGTTTGACCACTAACAGCTTTGAAAGCTTACTTCACTGACTTCTTTTTGTGCCCCACATCTGGGCAAGCTGATAAGAAAGCCTGGTTGCTCTCTCCTGCAGTGCTGGTGGAAGATTCAAACCATACCTACCCTCACTGCACTTGAGAACACTCATCCTGGCCTGCATGGTAGGCAGTGCTGTTTTCCTCCAAGAACCCAAATATGTAAGTAATAAATATATTGCTAACCTCTTGGTGTGTGCATGGCATCATAAGCCTCAATACCTAAAACAAACTTGGTTGGTGGTCCATCTACCTTTATAGTTGTCCACAACAAACCCCTTGGCACACCTCATTTTTTAGTTGGGTAATTTCTTTCTTCCTCCCTCCCTCCCTCCCTTCCTCCTTCCCTTCCCTTCCTCCTTCACTTCCTTTCCCTTCCCTACCCTTCCCTTCCCTCCTTTCCCTCCCCTCCCCTTCCTCCCTCCTTCTCTTCCTCCTTTCCTTTCCCTCCCCTCCCCTCCCTCCCTCCTTCCCTCCCTCCCTTCCTTTCCCTCCCCTCCCCTCCTCTACCTCCTTCCCTTCCTTTCATTTCCTTTCCTTCCCCTCCCCTCCCTTTCCCTCCCCTCCCTTTCCTCCCTCCCTTCCTTTCCTTTACCTTCCCTCTGCTCCACTCCCCTCCCTTCCTCCCTTCCTTTCCTTTCCCTTCCCTTCTCTTTTCTTTCCCTTTCGTTTCATATTTTTTCTCTTCTTTCTTCCTTTGTTCCTATCATTGTTTATTTTCTTCCATTTTAAACATTCTCTAATTTCTTAGCACAGTAAGATACTCCAAACAGTCCAGATTCATGTTGCATTTTCTCTGCCCAGTCTACAATCAGCACTTCTGCACAAAGCCCGCCCTACTTCCTTTTATTGAAGAATAGTATTAGAAACCAATATCTGAGCACAGGACTTACTTGTTACTGGAATAAAATTACATCTAGATTTTCTCAGCAGACACCTAAGAGTGTGTGTGTGTGTGTGTGTGTGTGTGTGTGTGTGTGTGCGTGTGTGTGTGTGTGTGTGTATTATGTATGTATCTATATGTATGTATGGATATTTTAGAGTATACCTTAAATTAGACCCTCGTGATACCAAAAAGATAAAATACTATTTATTAAACATATATGCTAACAAACAAACTACATTTTATCTTTTTTCAAAGATGACACTCTAATTCAGAATTTTGGACATTTGTTGAGCTTAAATAATTAAATTACAGATTTTTCTAAAAGATTTAAATAAATTTAAAAGCTGCTAGACTGTTTATTATCTACCAAAATAATTTGAAAGCACATAGTTTGCATATAAGAGAGTGAAGGTATACTGTACTAGCATTTTAAAATTCTAAATTCTAATCCATCTTCATGAAAAGTATTTGAGAGGTCTATACATTTAAAGAGAAACATAATTAGTTCAATGTTCATTAAAATAAGATTTTTAAAGAAGCAGTGATTGGGAATCCACACAGAAAACACAATATCCTTTGTTCTAAGTTCATATATAAGTTTGGTTAGAAGTGAATTCTGAAAGCATAACTACATCAAAACACAGAGGCACAATAAAGAAAATAAGTCTAAACATTGGTATCTTCTATATTGAATCATAGAGGAACTTTTAAAATATTTTAATATATTTTTTACTTATATTTCAATATATTTTCACAATGAATTCATTCCCCAGATTCATGACACATTAATCGATTCAAGTTAAAAATCTAATCCATGGTTGCATACCCAGGATATACCTGAGAAGAATGCCCCAACAGAAAAACCAACAAACAAAAAAACAAAGCACTGGGTTGGTAATAATTCGTTCTTTGTAAGAAGAATTCCCAAAAAGATTCAGCTCATTTAATGGTAACATTGACTTCTTCTCTAAAGACAGACCTGGTAGGCCTGAGTCCCAGTTTGGAGAATATGCTAATTGATCCTAGGGTTAGATTAGCGTAAGGAATATCTAGCAGTCATTTTGCCCATTCAGAACCTTGGATTTAGTGACTTGTGAGTCTTCCATCTTTCACTATATGTATCAGATGTTAGGATCCTTTCTGGTAAGTAGGATTATAATGATATTGCACAGGCTCGAACATGTGTACCCATTTTGGATATTGAACAAGAAATGGTAATGTAATGCACCTGAGAATGGCAGCTGCTATATCCAGTCTCCACTGGCAGCCACAAAACAGACCTAGAAGATCAGCCAAGTGCCTACTGTTAGCACCGTCCACAGTGAAAGCTGTGGTGGCAGAAATGGCATTGCCTACTCAAATCTGACTTTCTTAAATGATAGCAAGTTTATCATCTTGAACAGCAAAACTGATTGAGAAGAACTATTTCTAAATCTTAACTTCTCCTTTTTAGATAATAAGAAATAAACTCAGTCCTGGCAAGTTGGTTCAGCAGTAGAGTGTTGGCCTGGCATATAGAAGTCCTGAGTTTGATTCCCAGTCAGGGTACACAGGAGAAGTGACCATTTGCTTCTTCTTCTCTCTCTCTCTCTTTCTCTTCCCCTCCCATAGCTATGGCTTTAATGGTTGAGTCAGTTGGCCCCAGGCACTGAGGATGGCACCGTGGCTTCGCCTCAGGCACTAAAATAGGTCAGTTGCCGAACAATGGAGCAGTGGCCCTAGATGGGCAGAGCATCACCCCGTAGAGAACTTGCCCAATGGGTCCTGGTCAGGGTATAGGCAGGAGTCTGTCTCTCCGCCTCCTTGCCTCTCACTTACTTTGAAAGAGAGAGAGAGAGAGAGAGAGAGAGAAGAAATAAACTTATTAGAATTCCCTCATTAGTATTTTTCAAATTAGAGTTTTAGGATAAAAATGGAAGATATTAATAATTACCCAGTGATAACAAGTGTAAATTAAAACTGTCTGGGACAAATGGGGTATAGAGTGATCGATAACAGAAGAGGACAGGAAGACATCCAATGTAGTAGAACAGAGAAATTTAGAGTGTTGTGTCTGAGAGGGAAGAAAAGCATGGTGTAAGATATGCGTGACCTATTTCACCTCTCAAGCTAAATATCTAAATGGGGCAAGTTGGAAGCAAAGGGCACATAAAACAGATAATTCAGGGAAACTCTAACTATAGACTATATTTACTCTTAGCTTTTCTTGTTTCCTTTTTTTGAATTTTATGAGTTCGTATGAGCCAAAGTGATGACAATTGCTAGGATACAAAATCTCAATGAATTAAGAAAATGCTCCAGAAAATGGCAGTTTTACCACTTATTTTATACATCAGAATCAAAAAAGGAAGACATATGGAATTACATAAAATCCATTGTGATAGATTAAGGAGTTGGGAATCATCTTAAAAAAACTGACGTACCCTTAAGGAGACCTTCATATTTTGTACTGTGCTGGAAAAACCTAATACCCTCTAGGTGGTACTTGAAAATTGAATAAAGGATGTCTATGTAGATAGATGTCAAGTGGTTTCTAAATTGCCCACCACTTCTACTTGCTGTAGAGGGAAAACAAGTCTCAACATGTCTCAGCAGGGTTCACGGAAACGTCAACATCAGAAGCACTGAATGAGAAAATAAAATGAGAGTCAGGACAATGAGGCGACAGAGGTTAAGGATCTCACAGATGCTGAGGAAGAGAGGCCTTGGAGTTAGCAAGGTACATTCAATACACAGTCAAGGAATCCCCCAGGCCGTGTTCCTCAACACCAGGAATATGGCCAAACCAGTCACACCTCACTAGAAAGAAAGTAAGGCTGAGCGCATAGCAGGTAGACTTCAGGCCATATGGACTCATAACTGCCCCATGTGCTAGGCATCATCTGGGAAAGAATGGGAAGAGGAGGATGCCATCTGAAGACAGAAAATTAACACTGATAGTTATGTTTTAGCTAAGCGGTCAGTTAATATAACTCCCTGTGTTAAACTTGGAGCCTGTTGTAGGCCACAGTGATCTGAATGGCCTGTAAGGGCAGGCTGCTTTCTTTTGCCCTCAGTGGGAGAGGGGTTCAAGGACAAAGTAAGTTGCAGGTAATAAAGATAAAATTCTTTGCCCATCTGAGTGCTAGTGTGCAAATTCAACCCTGCCTCATACAGACAGCAATGTTAATTTTTTAAACATGTTTTCTTTTTAGATAAATATCAACTATAAGGCAAGTTATTTGATCTGTTTAATAGGTGAGAAAACAGACATACATGTAAAATGACCTGAAAGTCCACATGGCTACTCTGCAGCACAGCTGGAGCTCACACCTCCCACTCCCAAACCTTAGCTCAGGGGTCCCCAAACTATGCCCCCCCTGAGGCCATTTATCCACCCACGCCGCACTTCCAGAAGGGGCACCTCTTTCATTGGTGGTCAGTGAGAGGAATACAGGATGCATCCGCACCCATAGTTCCCATTGAAATACTGGTCAGTTTGTTGATTTAAATTTACTTGTTCTTTATTTTAAACATTGTATCTGTTCCTGTTTTGTTTTTTTACTTTAAAATAAGATATGTGCAGTGTGCATAGGGATTTGTTCATAGTTTTTTTTATAGTCCGGCCCTCCAACGGTCTGAGGGACAGTGAACTGGCCCCCTGTGTAAAAAGTTTGCGGACCCCTGCCTTAGCTCTTTCAACTAAACCAGTGAGGAGCAATTTAAAACGCAAAGACTGTGTGTGGTTTAAATGTGTACTCAATATGGCCTCTGATATAAGCACAGAAATTCCCCTCATCTTAGAGCTAGGGGAACTGACGGCCTTTCCAGGAAGAGCTTAGCTCTAATCACACAGAATGTGAGTGGCAGGTGCAGTGCTGGACAGGTTGCGATGTAGATATCAACAGTCTGGTGTGGAGTGCAGGCACTTCCAGCCTGGAATCCGGGAGGGCCCTGATCTCGTTGAATAGTGAAACTCAGTCTGACTGGTCTGTCAGCGACACCAAAGGCTACATGGTCACTCGGGAACATACAGCCAAGTCACTGATGGGTTCCTCCTTGGAGAAGGATAATAGGAAAATAAGCATGAGACCAGGGACAAAGGAGAATAAGATGGGTAGCAAAAGTCTAAGCTGGCCCCATGGCACGATAAAAAGTAGTAACAACCTGCATCTAGTCCCAGCAAACCAAGACGTAGAATTGTGGCTCTTACTGGGAGGCTGGGGAACAGGTTAGATGAAAAGGAGAAAAGAGATGAGTTTCTGAAGGTGTGACATAAAATGCCATGAAAATGTAAATTATTATTACACTCATTGTATGGAATATTACTAACAATACAATTCAAACATTCAAGAATACAAAATCAAAATTCAAGCACAAAGAATCACAAGTGATGTTTTGCATTCAAAGCTAAAACATACACTCAAGAAAAGATGAAATGCACTTGATTAAAGCAAGGCAATAAAATAATTCAAGGAAAAGTATAACTATCATGCAAGTTTTACTGATTCTAAAAGTATTGCTAAAAACTGGAATCTCCAGAAAGCAATGGAAAAATGTTGTGCATAGTTTCCATTCATTTTATATTTTCAAATAAACTGCTGCATAGTTTTAATGTGTCCTATACACTTCTGTGTTTATTTTTCTTTTTTTTTTCTGTGTGTGTGTGTGACAGAGACGAGAGAGAGAGAGAGAGAGAGAGAGAGAGAGAGAGAGAGAGAGAGAGAGAGGCAGGAAGGGAGAGAGATGACAAACATCAGTTCCTCCTTGTGGCACCTTAGTTGTTCACTGATTTCTTTTTCACATGTGCCTTGACTGCGGGGCTGCAGCAGACCGAGTGACCCCTTGCTCAAGCCAGCGACCTTGGGTCCCAGTTGGTGAGCTGTGCTCAAACCAGATGAACTCGCACTGAAACTGGCGACTTTGGGGTTTCAAACCTGGGTATTCTGTATCCTACTCCGACGCTCTATCCACTGAGCCACTCCCTGGTGATGCTGTGTTTATTTTTCATGAATTCTATACCAGTGGTCCCTCAATATTGCCCTAAGCCAAGAAACATGGAAAGAATGAAAAGGGTGTCAATAGTAAAAATGACTAAAAATTGAGTCAATACCGTTTTGTGCCAAATATTCGGTTGGGGGCAAATTGTAGAGAGATGTTATTCATTATCTCATATAAGTTTCTAAGCAATAATAAAAGGTGGGTCACTGTGGCTACACTTTAGATATGAGAAATCTGAGTTCAAAGTCCATGTTTATGGCTGTCAAAACTGGCATTTAGCTAGACCAGGCAGTGACGCAGTGGATAAGAGCGTCGGACTGCGATGCAGAGGACCCAGGTTCAAGACCCTGAGGTCGCCAGCTTGAGCAAGGGCTCTTCTGGTTTGAGCAAAAATGCTCACCAGCTTGGACCCAAGGTTGCTGGCTCGAGCAAGGGGTTACTCGGTCTGCTGAAGGCCCGGGGTCAAGGCACATATGAGAAGGCAATCAATGAACAACTAAGGTGTCGCAATGAAAACCTGACGATTGATGCTTCTCATCTTTGTTCCTGTCTGTCTGTCCTTATCTATCCCTCTCTCTGTCCCTGTAAAAAACAAACAAACAAAAAACCTGGTATTTAATCTCAAGTCTGTCTGACCGCAATGTTTGAGTTTTTTCTCTAACTATACTTCAGTATTTCCTATAAAATTTTTCTTTAATTCAATAATATTTAATTTAATAAAGATCTCTACAGGTTTGAAATGGATAAAATACTTGTTCTGAATGTTTCCAAGTGAATTTTTCTTTGCAACATGACAATTGGTGGAAAGTTTGTAAATTTATCTTGGAAAAAAACTGAATTTCTAATTTTTCTGTAAAAAAATAAATGATTAAAATATAATTTGGAGGTATCTCTGACAGTCTTTTTACCTGCTCAACTGCTCTGTCTCTTTGCAAGGAGGTCAGCATTTTCTGCTTCTGTAAAGTCTGGTGCTTCTCAAGTAACACCCTCATAGTTGGTTCATACGACTCATAATGTAACTTCAACCTATGAAAAATAAAGGGCATCTTAAAGGATAATTCAATTAATCGATGATTTCCATTTAACGTCTAAACATTTTATTTCTTTTGAGTTTTTTCTTTTGCACTGGAATAAAAAACGAATAATCATATAAATGTCAACACAGCAGAGGCAAGAGGTGTAGGAAGTATTATGTAGTGTACAACTTCCCCGCAGCCTGGGTGGGTGTTGGAAAGTCACATTTCTCTGTATTCAAATATGCACTCAGAAGATCACTGCTATTCACTGAGGGCGAAAATGTGTTCCTTTAATCAGTTCAGAAACAATTTTCAAAAGACAAGGATTACAAACAAAATATGTTTAACCAGAAAAAGTATAATACACATCAAAATAAAGAATGGTCGTGAAAACAAGTTAACTTCATATTAAACAAATTAAGTATAAAAATATTGTATTTGGAAATCTCTTAGAAAAATAATTGACTCAACTTATGATATAAATACTTTTAAGAACCTGTTTTATTTTAAAATTAGAATAGTTTTTACTTTTTTATTGAAGTATAATTTACCTGGAGTAGAACAGATCATAAATGTTACAGTTTAGAGTTTTCATAAATATGCTTGCCCAGGTAGTTCACACTGTCAATAACATATAGAGCATTTTTAACATCTCAGGAGACCCCAAAACTTCATATATTTGAAATCATAGAGCCCTAGCCAGTTGGCTCAGTGGTAAATGTCAGCCCGGCATGTGAAAGTCCTGGGTTCAATTCCCAGTCAGGGCACACAAGAGAAGTGACCATCTGCTGTTCCACCCCTCCTGCTTCCCTCTCTCTCTTTCTATCTGCCTCTACCACAGCCATGGCTCATTTGAGCAAGTTGGCCCTGGGCAGTGAGGATGGCACCATGGGTTTGCCTCAGGTGGTGGAGTAGCTCGGTTGCCAAGCCACGAAGTGACACCCCCCCAGATGGGCAGAGCATCCCCCCAGTCAGCTTGCCAGATAGATCCCAGTCAGGATGCATGTGGGAGTCTGTCTCTCTGCCCCCTGCCTCTCACTTACTAGTTAAAAAAAAAGAAAGAATGAATTCATAAGATACATTGTCTTTTGAAACTGGCTTCTTTCACCCGGCATAATGTTTTTCAGACTCTTCCATGTTGTGTATATCAGTAATTCATTCCTTTTTTATTATCAGCAGTGTTTGCTAGTATGTAATCCAAAATGAGTTCATGCAATATTCAGCTTAAGAACTGAGTTGTTTTCAGTTTGGGGCTATTATGAATAAAGTTGTGATGAACATTGTTATTCCAGTCACATAAGATACATTTGGTTATAGATTTTCATTTACCTTAGAAAAAATACATAGATGAATTGCTGGGTTGTAATTTACACTGCAATTTGCCAACATTTTGGTAATGATTAGTCTGTTGATACTTTCTCAATTCTATTACCAATTTTGTCAGTTTTATTACACTTTAAAACAACCAATATATGAGTTTGTTGATTATTTTCTTATGCTTGTCCCTTTGCTAGTTATTGCGTACAGATCGTATTTTTATTCTTTCATTTCATTTTAGTTGTATTTAATTTTTTTTGACATTCTAAAGTGCAAGATTAGATCACTGGTTTAAAATTTTCTTTTCTAATACAGGGATTTAATGCTATCTATTTCACTTTAAGCACTGCTTTGGCTCCATCTCAGAAATTTTAAAATGTTACATTTTCAGTCCGTTCAAAATATTTTTGAACTACTTTGTCTCATGGGTTATTCAGAAGTATTCTACTTATTTCCAAGTAATTGAGAATTTTCCAGAGAGCTTATGTCATCAATTTTTAATTTATTTTGGTTTAATCAAAGAATATATTTTGCAGAACATCAGTTCTTTAAAATTAATTGACAGATTTATTTTATGGCTCAGTATATGACTTATTGTGGTAAACATTTCATGTGCAATTGAAAAGACCAAAGTAGACGTCAAGAAAGATCAGTTATGTTCAATTAATTTGTCTCACTCTATAGAGACTTAGCTAATTTTTAGGCCCTGGCTAGTGGCTCAGTGGCTAGAGTGTTGGCCCAGCGTACTGACATTTCTGGTCGATTCCTGCTCAGGGCACACAGGAAAAGCGACCATCTGCTTCTTCCCCCCTCCCTTAACCCTTTCTCTTCCTCTTCCCCTCCTTTAGCCAGTGGCTAGATTGGATCCAGCGTGGGCCCAGGCACTGAGGATAGCTCGGTTAGTCTGAGTGCAACAGCCTCAGGCACTAAAAACAGCTCAGCACTTGAGCATCAACCCCAGATGGGGCTGCCAGGTGGATCCTGGTTGGGGTGAATGTGGGCGTCTGCCTCACTATTTTCCCTCCTTTCAAGAAATAAAATAAAATAGACTTAGGTAATTTTTGCCTATCTTCCTACTAACTGCTAAAAAAGGAGTATTAAAATCTTCAATTGTTTTTCCTTTCCATTGAATCAGGTTTTCTTCCATATAATTTGAAAGTCTTATAGTAGATTCCTGCATGCTACGTCTGCCTGCTGAATTGACTCTCTTATCAATATGAAATTACTTCCTTTCTCCTGGTTTTCAGATTGTCCCTGAGGGTGTTGTAGCCCTTTTTTTAGGCCTTTTGGGTTTGTGGAAATGGCCCTCCTTGCCTTAAAAATGCTGCTTCAGAGACCTCTTCGCCACAGGGTAAAAGATGTCCTCCTGGAGTTACTCCGACTTCATCATCTCTTGACTGCCAAGAGAATGGTTTGACAAGAGAAGAAAGAGACTTTACACCTAAACTGCTCCAAGAATTTCTCACCGTGTACTAACAGGAGCCAGAAGAGTATCCCAAAGATTGAAGTTTGAGCTACCTGATAAGAAGAACTTTAAACTAAGAATGGATAAACCAGAATTCATTGACCTTGAACCACTTTCTTAAGACACTGAATTTTACAAATACTGGAACAAAAACTCCAGTGTGTGAGGTGAATTCACTCCTGGAGTGCCTCTTAGAAACTTAGACAAAGTGATAGTGAGCCCTCAACAAAGTAGAGAGTCTGAGTTGCCGTGGTAGACAGCAGAGGATATGGCAGCAAGAGCCGAAATGTATTCGTCTTCATACCTCAGATGCATGGTATAGTGTTTGGGACTCAGGATATGCCCAATAAATGTTGAATAACTTACTTTACCTGAAATTGTCTGCCATAACCAAGTTGCTTAACACTAACTAAAAAACTCTTTTAAAATTTGTAATTGAATGTGTTGGGGTGACATTGGTTAATAAAATTATACCGGTTTCACAAGCACGATTCTACAATACATCATCTTTATATTGCATTGTGTGTTCACCACCCTAAGTCTCCCTCCATCACCATCTATTACCCCTCTATACCCTTCCACCTTCTTCCAAACCCCTTCCCTCCTGCAATCAACATGCTGTTGTCTGACTATAAGTTCTTCTTCCTTTGCGTAACCCCTCCACCATTTTCACCCACCCCCCCAACCCCAACCCCTTTGACAGTTCTCAGTCTGTTCTCCGTTTTATGAGTCTGTTTCTATTTTGTTCCTTAGGTTATTTTGTTCATTAGATTCTACATTCAAGTGAAATCATATGGTATTTCCCTTTCTATGACTAACTTTCACTTAGCATAATGCTTTCCAGGTTCATCCATGATGTTTCCAAAGGTATGATTTTATTTTTTACAGCTGAGTAGTATTCCACTGTGCAAATGTACAACAGTTTTTTTATCCACTCATCTGCTGATGGCACTTAAGCTGCTTTCAAATTTTGGTTATTGTAAATAATGCTGCAATGAACATAGGGTGCATATATTATTTAGAACTAGTGTTTTAGGTTTCTTTGTATATATTCCCAGAAGTTGAATTGCTGGGTCATAAGGCAATAACATTTTAAATTTTTTGAGGTAACTCCATGCTGCTTTCCCCAATGATTGCACCAATCTGCATTCCCACCAACAGCGCACAAGGGTCCCCTTTTCTCCACATCCTCTCCAACACTTGTGTTTGTTGATTTATGAGTGAGAGTGATTCTGACAGGTGAAGCGATATCTCATTGTGGTATTAATTTGCATTTCCAGATGATTAACTGACATAGAGTATCTCTTCATATGTTTATTGACCAGCTATATGTCCTCTTTGGAGAACCATCTATTCAGATCCTTTGTCCATTTCTTAATTGGATTGTTTGGGGGTATTTTGATATTGAGTTTTGTAAGTTCCTTATAAATTCTGGATATTAACCCTTATCAGATGCATCATTGGCAAATATGTTTTCCCATTTCATGGGTTGTCTTTTCATTTTGTTAGCTGTTTCCTTTGCTGTGCAAAATATTTTTAATTTTTTGCAGTCTTATTTGTTTTTCTTTCATTTTCCTTGCTCGAGGTGATGGATCTGAAAGAGATATTGCTATAAGACATGTCTGAGATTTTACTGCCTATGTTTTCTTCTAGAATTTCATGGTCTGAATCTAATATTTAAGCCTTTAATTCATTTTGAGTTTATTCTTGTGTATGGTGTAAGAAGGTGGTCCAGTTTTATTTTTTGTATGTATCTGTCCAGTCTTTCCAATACCACTTATTGAATAGATTATCTTTAACCCCACTGTATGCTCTCTCCTCCTCTGTCAAATATTGATAATAAAGACATAGATTTTTATTTTTGGGGCTCTCCATTCTGTTCCATTGAACAGTATGTCTGTTTTTATGCCCCTACCATGCTATTTTGATTAATATGACCTTGCAGTACAGTTTGAAATCAGGTAGTGTGATTCCGCAAACTTTGTTCTTCTTTCTCAAAATTGCTGTTGCTATTTTGGGTCTTTTGTGGGTCCATATAAATTTTTGGAATACTTATTGTAGTTCTGTGAAATGCTAAATAAAGATATCAAGATACTAATTGAATAGCTCTTTAATAAATATGCCAACAAGTATTAGCAGCTTACCCTTTGAGGTCGTTAATTAACTTGTTTCTTTCTTGGACTACTTCCCCGTGACGCATTCGATGATGATCACGTTCTTTTTGAGTTTTTAGCAGGTCTTCTCCAGCCTTGCTGAAAAAGGATAGTAATAATAACTTTAAACAACACTGCTAATTCTTCTGAAAAAATAGTTATCAGATAAAATCCAATATCAAGTAGTTCAAAAGAAAATTGAAAAACAAATATTCCATTACAATTCTCACTGAAGGATCGCAACCAACAAAATGTATATTGGGATGGGAGATGAAGGGGCCAAAACCTCTACTTTCAAAAATATCATTCATTCACATTTTACCTAAGGAAAAGTAAAGATTGCTGCCAAAATAACTTGAAATTTACCTACTTCCAAAAAAGAATTTGTTTACAAAATTTAAATACATAGAAAACAGGATAATTCAAAATAATCACAAGGAAAAGACTTTACAAAATTTCATTCTGAACTTTTTGGATACATAGTTAAAAGAGAATTCTCACAAAGTTACTCAGTTCAGATAATTGTAAAAAAGAAAGCAATTAAGTTCTGAAAAAACAAGATTTTATTCTGGTAATATATAGAGAAATACACACCACCTGTATATCATATTACTAATATAACTGGTAATTTGATGAGAAAGGTCTTCAAATTCAGTGTTGTAACAGAGAAGCATTCTTCAACTAGACATATTTTGTGCAAACCCCAGATATAAAGCAAGAATATTAATTTTAAGCCCAGGCCATACGTGAAAAAATAATAGAAATATTTCACCCATTCCCAGAATATGTTAGTTTCTAAATAAATATGTAAAATTTATTTTATAATGAAAATGTATTTATCTAACAGTTAAATGATAAAGTACTAATTCATTGAAACTCTCACATTCTGAAATTAAATAGGCTGAAATAGAGGCTGACACCTCACAAGATGATAAGAATGGAATAAATCTTCTCTAACACAGTATTTAAAAATTCAAGTTCACATAAATAAATGCATGCAAGTAGATTTCTGCTTTAGGAGCTATGGCAGAGTAATCACTGAGGGGCAGTGACTGGGATATTTCCACAGAGGTTGGATAAGGTCAGGTTTCCAGGCTCCTAATGGAGCATATTATAATCACTGAGACTCTTATGCAAGATCAAGTCACATGCGGCATATGATGACAGTGCAGTGGTCTGTTTGTCTTCCAAGTAACCTTCTTTTTTCATTCTATATCTTTCCTCTTTTTAAGGAAAATCACTTGGATCATTCTTTATTTCACTACCACTGTTTTTTAGTTTATTACATGTAAATAAACAATGTGTCACAGTACTGATTATCTATTCCCACCATCTAACCCTCAACTTCATTTCCATGTCATCTTGAAGGTGCAAAACAATAGTCATTAAAATATTCAGTCTTGAAAATTGGCTGAACAATTAATTTAATCTTGCCAGGTTTTAACCGTCTATATATGTAAATGAAGATAGACCAAAAACAAGAGAACCCCTCTACCATCTCCATGTGGCCAATCAGTAACGCATGAAGAGGTGAGAGTTTAAGTACAGTGATTGGAAAAAACAAATGGCTGAGTTGACATTGAGTTGTGAAAACACAAGCACAAAACCTGAAGTCTTATTCATTTAGCAGAAAGCATGTAAAATGGCTTATATACTGTCTAGTACATATTAAATATTCAATGAATGTGACTGTAATCATCATCATCATCGTATTACTGTTACTGTATAGTAGAAAAGATACATTCAAGCCCTCTAACTAAATTTACCTACCTAAATAAAGGCCATACAAATAAGGTAAATATCCACTAATGGACTGAAAATGTCAAAATTCATGATTAGTAAAACTATATAAAGAATTTAAACTTTTATAAAGATCTATTTAACATCTACTAAGATGCCTTACTTTCAATCACTTGAAGAATTGGTTTCTCATTCTCACAGCTCTAAAGTCACTTTAGTCCCACCCTGCACGTAGAAAAATAATGCTATAAAGTTTCTTAAGCAGAACCACAAATATGCAACATTGCATCAACTCACTTTTTAAATATACATTTAAAGGCCTATTTGTGCTTATCCAAGAAAAGAAAGCATAGGAATTGACTGAAGTATTAGACCTTAAAGTTTTCCTGACCATTAAATTGGTTTTCTGGGACTTGGACAAATGAAGTCTACTCAGTAAAACAATTTAAATTCATTTCATGGTGGTGTTTTTCCTGTTATGACCTTCCTGCTGCCTATCTGCTTAATAAAAAGAAAATAAAAGTAATACTAAAAAGTAAAGTTGAAGATATTCATAAGCTATGAATATCTTAAACTATATAGTATTTTCTCATATTAGCAGAACATGTTTTTTTAATTAACTTTAAAACACAACATAGAAATTCTATTTCAAGTATAATAAAATAAGAGTTGCTCCATGAAACATTCTACTTAGATTTGTATCATAAAAAACACACTTTTTACATGTTTCTTCCCTTAAAGAGATTGCAGAATGATTAACTTTCCCATTTCATGAAATCAATACATCAAAATCTACTATTAAAGTATAAAATACTAAAATACCCGTATTTTTTATACCATAAATACACTGTCCTCAAAACTCCACATTTCCACATAAGAATATGATTTAATAATATGCTCTTCGTTGACCTGGGACACAGAGGGCCCAGGTTTGAAACCCCGAGGTCACCAGCTTGAGCACAGGCTCACCAGCTTGAGCGTGGGGTTGCTGGCTTGAGCATGGGATTATAGACATGACCCCATGGTTACTGGCTTAAGCCTAAAATCGCTGGCTTGAGCAAGGGGGTCATTGGCTCATCTGGAGCACCCCAACCCCCATCAAGGCATATATGAGAAAGCAAGCAATTAACAACTAAGGTGCCAGAACAAAGAATTGATGTTTCTCACCTTTCTCCCTTCCTGTCTGTCTGTCCCTATCTGTCCCTCACTCTGACTCTGTCTCTGTCACAAAAAATAAAATAAAATAAAATAAAATAAAATAAAATAAAATAAAACTGGCATTGCTTACAACTGAAGGACAATTTCATTTATAATTATACCAAATCAAAAAATAATTTAGAGTGAAATATTTTCCCTTTCCATTTCTTCTCTGATAATTTATCACTGCTGAATTTTTTAAAGCATTAACAATGTGAGGACTCAAAAAAATTACTAGGGATGACAGCCTTTACAAATATTAATAATAATAACTGACATTTTCAAAGCACCTTGTGATTTACACAGCTCTTTAATATAGATTGTCTCTTTTAATTATCATTTCACTCCCTAGAAGTTAATATTATGTATAATTACTCCCAGTTTAACGATAAGAAAGCTGAGTTAATAAGTAGCAGAATATTGGAAGCTAGGTATTTGAACTTAAGTTCAGGCTCTTCCCAAGGTAACTTTCCCCTAGATAAACATTAAGCTTATAGTTTTATGATCTTTATAATCTCACTGATTTTTCTAGACAGCACTAAATGCTACCAGTATAATCAATACAATAAATAACATATCTGTAACCTGACACTTTTGCATATTAAATATTATTTATTATTAGAAAAATACTTAATATCCACACTTATCTTGTGTTCAGAAATAGCCTTAATCCTAAAATGAAAAACTTTGGTGTAAATTCCAAGGAATCCCATGTTTATCACTCATTCCTATTGAAAAAATATCCTCAGAAGTCAAACTCTAAAACTTGTGTGATGAAACATTATAATTTGGGCCAAAGTTGTGGCATAACAGGTAGAGTTTAGGGAAATTTTTTTTACAAAATTTTATTCTCCATTTTCTGGGGCTGTTTCAACAGAATAAGGCTACAGGGACTCACTTCACCAAAATGTACTGCGAAAAGACAACGTGATTACCATTCATTCATTGACATAAATCTGAGGCATCTACTATCAGAGTCAATCATCTTTCTTTAAAAATTTCCTTGTCAAGTAAATTAAAGCAAATAAATATTTTCCTTTTCTAATTTGTTCAAGTTTAATTATATCAAATAAGATATATTTGAGAGATAACCATAGTCGTTGAAACTAAAACTACTATATTATAGTAAATATAGTATATTTTATAAACATTTGGTAATCTGATAGTAAACATAAACAAGAGACAGATTTAATTTCAGTGATATGTTTTTTTTTTAATTTTTCTTTTTATTTTATTCATTTTAGAGAGGAGACACAGAGTCAGAAAGAGAGAGAGAGAGAGAGAGAAAGGGGGGAGGAGCTGGAAGCATCAACTCCCATATGTGCCTTGACCAGACCAGTGCAGGGTTTTGAACTGGCGACCTCAGTGTTCCCAGGTCGACGCTTTATCCACTGCGCCACCACAGGTCAGGCTCAGTGATATGTTTTAATCATGGTTTCTTTTACCATTAAATTAATTTCACTGTTATTAGTTTATTAGTGTTGATTAAAATTATTAATATAATACTCAATAAAAAGTCAATAATCAACCATAATTATTTAATATCAGAACTCATTGCACAAAGAGGCTCTATTTAAAAGAAAATTAGCCAACTCAAGCAAAGATTCAAAGGATTCAGGAACTGAAACGTATGCCAGGCAGCACTCTGAACAATGCGCTGTGTCAAATTCCCAGTGCTGCCATTAGGTGTGTATACAAATCACAGTGAGCATCAGGGCCAACAGCACAGACCACTTCTGAGAAATAGAACTGAGAATAGATAGAATCCTGGTTCTAGTAACATATTATTCTGTGTGTCATCATACATTTTAAAATGTAAAATGCCAAATAGTACATCCACAGACAATATAAAATTTACATTAATAACAGAAACATTTCTATAAGTATATATAATAACTGAATAAATTACCATATTTTATGTATCACCACCTGTTACAAGTGGCAGCTTATTTTAAATGTTTCCTTCAGTATGCAATACAGTCATTTCTTTACAATAAACTTATTTACAAAGATCTAAAAATATTATATTCTTATATGGTATTTTTATTCATCTAATTTTTTGTTTTATTATGATTATTTAACGAAGAAAGTCCTTATTTAAATATTTAATAAAAATTAATGAGCAACACTTGAACTGTCTCTCTTCCATAGTTAAGCATTGATTTTTCCATCTAACACTATCTTAGATGGGGAGATTCACACAGGTCAACACATACGTATTTGTCTTTGCCAGGATAACACTTTGCTTACTTACATTTGTTCACCCAAAATTCCATGTGTTCCATTAATTTTAGAAAAAAAGAAAGATGCAGAGAGACTTGGCTTTTGCTAAGTTCCTCCTCTAAACATAAAATCATCCTAGAAAATTACTAAATAACAGTTTTCTTTGGAGAATTTCCAAATACTGAAAGTCATCTACCAGGAATACAGTAGTTTCTTTCTTCCTCTCTGCTTTCTATAATTTTGTTATTTCAGAAAGTACCTTATCTTCACAGGGGAAGATTTGACAAACCATAAAAAGATTATCAAAATACATAAGCAAGTGAATATTATGTAACAAATTAACCATCTCCTACACAACCTCATGCATTTTTTACATTCTTTCCAACTAGAACTTAAATATAATTCAGTTCTCCAAATTTAAAGCTCTGGTACATTAACCACCATCCACATATTAGCCTCATTCAATTCTTCACTTTTTATTTATTCCAGAACACATAGAAAAAAAGTCACTTAAAAATGAACATACTCAGCTGCCTGTTTGTACTGCTTCAGCTCTTCCTTCAAATTTTGCTTTTCGGTTTCTAACTGCATAAGCTGGGTATAGACATCTGGAATATTCTCAGCATCTTTAAGTTCAGTTACTCCCTTCTGCATTAACTCATACCTAGGGAAAAAAAATAAAACAAAAGGCTTTATGTTGTTTCTTTCTACTAAATTCATTTAATTTATGTATAATTCAAAAAGTTAAGTCTTAGGAAATGTTTATAGAAGTTAGATGCAACATTACTTGCATAAATTAAAATGTCCACATTCACAACATATTTTTAAATATTAATTAAGGAATTGCTAGGTACTAATATTATCATGGTGCATAAAATATAGCAAACATCTACTATGGTTCATGCACTAATCTAGATGCTGGTGAAATTAACAGGATGGTTCAAGTCCCTATCTAACGAAGTTTCCGTTCTAGTGTGGGCGGGGACATGCTGTGGGCCGGGGATGTGCTGTGGGCGGGGACATGCTGTGGACGGGGATATACTGTGGGTGGGGATGTGCTGTGGGCGGGGATATGCTATGGGCGGGAATATGCTGTGGGCGGGGATATGCTGTGGGCGGGGGTACACTGTGGGCGGGGATACACTGTGGGCGGGGATATGATGTGGGCGGGGATATGCTCCATCTGAAGTAAAATAAAGCAGGATAGGAGGGATAGGGAGACTGACAGGGACACTGATGGGGGCGATGGCGCTATTTTATATAGAGTGGCCAGAGAAAGTATGACTGACAAAGGGGTATTTGAGCAGAGAACTGAAGGAAACGAAGGACTAAGCTATGTGGATATGCGGGAGAGCAGCACTCTGGCTGACGGAAAAGCAAATGTAAACGCCCGGAGGCAAGGAATTGCTCAGTAGGTACAATAAATAGCCAAAAAAAGCCAGTATATCTGGAGTATCTGGAGGCAGAGCCAACTAACTGAGGAAGGGAGAGAGTGGTTGAAAGATGGGTCAAGACGACGCAGGGAGTCACAGAGAGGAATGCGATTTTACTCTGAATCAATTGAAGACACAGGTAGGCTTTGGGATAAGTGAAACTGATCAAGATTTATGTTTTAAAACGATTTGTCTGGCATCTGTTTAGAGAAACAAACTCTAGGGGCGCAAGACTAGAATAAGAGAGACCGCTACTATAGTCCAGGAGAGAGACTATAGTTGGGAAAGTTGGTAGTAAACCTGGGTCCCTTCTGGTTATGCTGTAAAGGTGGAGCCAACAGGATTTTCTTCAGAGCTCAGCTACCAGGTATTGGTTAAAAACAGAAGTCAACGGTGACTCCAGGGTTTGGGGTAAGCAACAGACAGCCATTTAATCAGCTGGGACAAATGCAGTAGGAACTGGAAGGATAAAGAAATCAAGGAATCGTTCTTCTTTATGTTAAATGCAGCATGTCTACTGGACAATCACATGAATATGAATGTTGTGTATATGTGTCCAACGTTCAGGGGAAGTGTCAGGACATGCTATTTAAGTTTGAGAATCATCTGCAAACAGATACTATTTAAAGTCACAAGACTGGATGAGGCCAGCTAAGGAGCGAATGTAGAGAAGTGAAGAAGCCCTAGGACAGCTTTAAGAATGGAAAGAGAAGGCTATACTACCAAATAGAGACTAAAAAGAGAGAGGAAGCAGTGAGGTAGTGGGAGAGTATGAGCCGTGGCTCCAGGACCAAGTGAACAAAGTGCCGCGAGAGGAAGAAATGCACAACAGTGACAAATGCCGCCAGGAGGGTGAATAAGAGGACGACTGGGGATCAATCACTGATTTTGGCAAAGTGACGGCACTGAAAAAAATTTCAGGAGAATCATAGAGACGAAAGTAGAACTAGGGCAGGTAGAGAGTTGGAAAGGAGGAAGTAGCAACAAATTCTTCCAAGGAGACGTGCTATACAGCAGGGCCAGGAAATCAATATGAACCTAGAAAAGGATATAGAGTTCAGGTTTTTTCTTATTTTTTTAAAATATACAACATTATGGCATATCTGGACGCTTATCGGAATGATCTAGTAGAAAGGAAAAACGTTTATGATGCAGGCAGGAGAGGGTACAACTGCAGGAGCAATGTCCTTGAGGAGGCTGGAAGAGATCAGACCCAGGGGGGAAGAGGAGGCATGGCCTCAGACAGCAGAGTACCTGGTGCAGCCTCTGTGACAGGTGAAATGGATTGCCTGAGGGCAGAGGCAGCGGGCTGGTAGAGAGGGAGGACATTGGTTGTGGCACTCCCATTTTCTCAGTGAAATAAGAACAAAAGATAATCATTTTTAGATTTGTAATAATTACAATTTTAATCATTTTGGTAGAAATTTATAAAGTTAAATTAAAACCAATTGGTGCATATAAACATTTCAAGTAGCCTGACCAGGCGGTGGCGGAGTGGGTAGAGCGTCGGACTGGGATGTGAAGGACTCAGGTTCGAGACCCTGAGGTCGCCAGCTTGACCGCGAGCTCATCTGGTTTGAGCAAGGCTTACCAGCTTGAGCCCAAGGTCACTGGCTCGAGCAAAGGGTCACTTGGTCTGCTGTAGCCCCCTGGTCAAGGCACATAAGAGAAATCAGTCAATGAACAACTAAGGAACCACAACAAAGAATTGATGTTTCTCATCTCTCTCCCTTCCTGTCTGTCCCTATCTGTCCCTCTCTCTGTCTTTCCCCCCCCAAACCCCCCCAAATTACGGAAAAGCTATTTCAAATAATAAAGTTATTAATAAACAAACCTCTAGAAAGCTTGCTATGAATGGGCTAAATATTACTTTCAAAATGTTTTATTATCAGTATTTCCATACTACAAATTTCATGACTTATTATCACATATTAATAGTCACATTTTTAGGTTACATAGGTTATCTGAAATTTTTAAAAAATCAAGAGAAACCCTGCAGAATATATAAAAAAAGAAGATAATCGAATAAATATTAAGTAATATTTGCCACAATTTCCAAAGCAGCAAATGATCATTTAATCATAAATTTGCTATTTTTTCCATATTTGGAGTGTGATTTATACTTATCTCAGAAGAAAAGACATAAAGATTGATTGAAGTATTGGACCATAAAGTTTTTCAGAGCATAAAATTGGTTTTCAGAAACTTGCTTTATTTAATGCAGGAAAAATCATTAAAGAAATTACTTCAATAAGAAAGCTATACAAGGGAGCTAAGATGGCCACAGAGTAGGCACACGCACCAACTCCCACTTCCTAGAGCCAAGGTGGATTGCTACTTAAATCTGAGAACACTCATCATGAAAGAAATTTTGGACTGAGCTAGGAGGATTCTACGACCAAGGACCACCAAAGAACCCACGCTGAGTCTGGTAGGAGGGGTGGAGATATGGACCAGCACTGCACCCGGGAGGAATTTACATGAAGGGGAGGGCTGTCCAGAGAGTTGCAGGTCCTTAGCCCCAAAACCGGAATCCCAACCTAGAGCCCTTGAGCCAGGAAGGGGCTGACAGACTACATTTGGCTGAGAAAAAAAGCCCGGATACGGTCCGAGAGAAGGAGGCAGGACTCTTAGACCCAGGCTCTATATTAAATTAACTGCACCAAGAGCCTCGCTCAGAGCCACTTTTCCAGAGCTCCAGGAGGATACCCTAACCCTGGGCTGAGTCACTCCCCAAATTTAAAGTGAACCAACATAAACAGGAAAGGAGAGAAAGTGCCCCATCACCAGAGCAGTGGTTCTTAACCTGGGTTCTGTCGAACCCTAGGGGTTCGATGAGTCAGTCTCAGGGGTTCGGAGAAGCCTCTGCCGCGGAGGCTAGAATAAAGTAATACTGGAATTTGTGGTGAGTTCATGCACTTTGTTGGTTTTGTTCTTTGAGCAAGGAGATGTTCATGCACGGCCCATTTTGTGCACCAGTAAAAAAAAAAATACACCTATGTCTTGAATTTGGGGGAAAAAATCATATTTTATTTATCACTAAAGAAGGGTTCGGTGAATACGCATATGAAACTGGTGGGTTCGGTACCTCAAAAAAGGTTAAGAACCACTGCACCAGAGGTTACCCTACCCTAGTTAAAACAAAGGCGCTTAAAACCAGGCGCCATATTAGAGACACAAATAGGGAGTACAGAGGTCTAAGCTATACCACCCACCGCACTGCTGAATGCTTGCTCTGGGCACACAGGGCGGGCTGCAGTTTGAGCGAGCACCCATAAGCCGGCCCATTGAGTTCAGGATGGCAGTAGCTTTTGGGTAAACCTGGGCTGGCACACACCCCTGCGCTTTGAGTGGCCCGCCCTAGGCAGACACGGAGGCCGGAGACTCAACAGAGGTATGGCACGTGGGCACGCGCGAGCCCACCAGCGAGGGCAGAACTCGCCTGGCAGCCACCGGGAACCAGGCAGGCACGCAAACAGGCCCAGGGATGAGTGTGCCCCAGCGGCAACTGAGTGGGGAAGCGCAGGCACGTGCAAGCCCGCCAGCAACAGCGGAAGACACCTGGTAGCTGCTGGGAACCGGGCAGGCGCGCAAAACCCACCCAGGCTAGGCGTGCCCTTGGCAGTGATCCCAGCGAAAGCGGAGCCCCAGCAGCAACTGAGTGGGGAACCCGAGGCACTCTGCCAGTCCACCAGCAACAGCAGAAGTAGTGCCAGCCGTTGCAGGAATCCAGGCAGCATGCTAACCTGCTTAAGGTACCGACATGCCCTCAGCAGTAACGTCAGCACGGGCAACCTTGGCAGAGATCCAAGAGGGTATGCAATCCTTGAGGCGCCACTGAGAGTTGAGCCAACCGAGGCAGTAGGGGAGGTGGTCCTGGCAGGCACGCGGGTACATGCGAACCCTACCAGGGTAGTGGCGGTCACAGAGGTGGGCTGGAGCCAGCAGCATCTGAGCCCAAAATCCCTGGGCAGCAACAGCAGCAGTGGCTGGGTAGAAAGACTACAAAATGGGAGCTAAAATGTCTGGAGAGAAAAAATACCTGAGGTGAAGAAGTAGGCCACATCTAATACCATACCTAATCACTGAATTACAGTACTGAGCCCAACAAGCAGCCAGTAATTAAAGACAACAGAAAGCAGAGTTTAGGGGAACTTGAACTTTTAAAGTAATTTCTCCCAGGCCAAGAGTAGATAAAAGCAAGCCTAGGAGTGTGGCTGATATTTACAATGGCGCCTGGACCCAGCAAGATAGCCACAAGATCTGGATAACCTGTAGCTCCCAAATAGTGGATAAGAACCAGTCACAGGCAGTGACCCCACAGATCTCCCCCAGGTCCCAGCCAGGGAAGTCCAGGGCAACACAGACAAAATGAGAAGACAAAGAAGTGCAATCCAAACGACTCAACAAGAGAAACCCTCAGAAAAAGAGCTAAGTGAGACTGATATAAGCAAACTACTGGAGGCAGAGTTTAGAATAATGATTATTAAAATGCTGAAAGATCTTAGAACAACAATGGAAGATCACAGTGAGCACATAAATAAAGAAATAATAAGTATTAAAAAGGACATTGAAATAATAAAGAAGAACCAATCAGAAATGACAAATATAATATCTGAAATGAAGACTACACTAGAAGCAATTAAAAGCAGGCTGGATGAAGCAGAGGATCAAATCAGCAATTTAGAAGACAAGATAATTGAAAACACGGAAGTGGAGCAGCAAAAAGAAAAGAGAATGAAATAATCTGAAGAAACTCTAAGAGAGCTGTGTGACAATCTAAAGAGAAACAAGATCCACATCATAGGACTTACTGAAGAAGAAGGAAAAGAACAAGGGTTAGAAACCTTGTTCAATCAAATCATAGCAGAAAACTTCCAAGTTGAGGCAGGAAAATGACACACAAATTCAAGAAGCATAGAAAACTCCATTAAAGAGAAACACAAAGAAATCCACACCAAGACACATCATAATTAAAATAGCAAAGCTAAGAGATAAAGAGAAAATATTAAAAGCTGCTAGAGAAAAAAAGGCTATCACCTACAAAGGAGCTCCCATAAGGATGACATCTGACTTCTCAACAGAAACACTTGAGGCCAGAAGAAAATGGCAAGATATATTCAAAGTAATGAAAAACAAGAACCTACAACCAAGACTACTTTTTCCAGCAAGGCTAACATTTAAAATTGAAGGAGAAATAAAAAGCTTCCCAGACAAAAAAAAACTCAAGAAATTCATTACAACCAAACCAAGGCTGCAAGAAATGTTAAGAGGCCTGGTGTAAACATAACAAAGGGGGAAAAGAACATAGCAAGAAAGGAATATAGCTTTAAAGAATAAAATGGCAATAAACAACTACATATCAATAATAACCTTAAATGTAAATGGATTAAATGATCCAATCAAAAGACATAGAGTAGCTGCATGGATAAGAAAACAGGACCCATACATATGCTGTCTAAAAGAGACACACCTTAAAACAAAAGATGCACATAGACTGAAGGTAAAAGGATGGAAAAAAATATTTCATGCAAATGGAAATGAAAGAAAAGCTGGGGTAGCAATACTTATATCTGACAAAAAGGACTTTAAAACAAAGGCTGTAGTAAGAGATAAAGAAGGACACTACATAATGATAAAGGGAACAATTCAACAGGAAGATATAACCATTATAAATATCTACGCACCAAATATAGGAGCCCTGACATACATAAAGCAGACTTTGATGGATATAAAGGGCGAGATTAACAGCAATAAAATAATAGTAGGAGATTCCAATACCCCACTAGCATCACTAGATAGATCCTCAAGAAAGAAAATTAACAAAGAAACAGCAGATTTAAAGTACACACTAGGTCAACTCGATTTAATAGATATCTTTAGAAACTTTCATCCTAAAGCAGCAGAATATATATTCTTTTCAAGTGCTCATGGTACATTCTCTAGCATAGACCACATGTTAGGACACAAAAGCGGTCTCAACAAATTTAAGAAGATTGAACTCATATCAAACATTTTCTCTGACCACAATGGCATGAAACTAGAAATTAACCACAACAGAAAAACTAAAAAATACTCAAACACATGTAAACTAAATAGCATGTTATTAAATAACAAATGGGTTAGCAATGAAATCAAAGAAGAAATAATAAAATTCCTAGAAACAAGTGATAATGAACATACAACTCAAAATTTATGGAACACAGCAAAAGCAGTCCTGAAAGTGAAGTTCATAGCATTACAGGCATTCCTTAAGAAGCTTGAAAAGGCTCAAATAAACAACCTAACTCTACACCTAAGAGAATTAGAAAAAGAACAGCAAGTAAGGCCCAAAGGTAGTAGAAGAAAGAAAAAAATAAAGATCAGAGTGTAAATAAGTGACATAAAGGCTAAAGAAACAATATAGAGGACCAGTGAAACCTGGTTCCTCGAAAGGGTAAATAAGATAGATGAACCTTTAACGAGACTCACCAAGAAAAGAAGAAAGAGGATTCAAATAAATAAAATTAGAAATGAGAGTGGAGAAATAACAACTGACACAACCGAAATACAAAGTATTATAAGAAAATACTATGAAGAACTCTATGCCAAAAAATTAAACAACCCAGGTGAAATGGACAAATTCCTTGAAACATATAATCTTCCAAATATTAATCTGGAAGAATCAAAAACCTCAACAGACTGATAACAACAAATGAGATTGAAACAGTTATCAAAAAGCTCCCAAAAAACAAAACCCCGGGGTCCGATGGCTTCATTGGTGAATTCTACCAAATATTCAAAGAAGAACTAACTCCTATCCTTCTCAGGCTATTTTAAAAAATTCAAGAGGAAGGAAGACTTCCAAGTTCCTTTTATGAGGCGAGCATAATTCTGATTCCAAAACCAGGCAAAGACAATACAATGAAAGAAAATTATAGGCCAATATCCCTGATGAATTTAGATGCTAAAATCCTCAACAAAATATTAGCAAACTGGATCCAGCAATACATAAAAAAACCATACATCATGATCAAGTGGAACTTATTCTGGGAAAGCAAGGATGGTACAACATTTGTAAATCAATTAATGTGATACACCACATAAACAAAAGAAAGGAGAAAAACCAAATAATAATTTCAATAGATGCAGAAAAAGCGTTTGATAAAATCCAGCCCCCATTTATGATCAGAACTCTTAGCAAAGTGGGAATAAAGGGAACATACCTCAATATGATAAAGGCCATCTATGAAAAACCCACAGCCAACATCATAATTAATGGACAAAAATTAAAAGCAACTCCCTTAAAATCAGGAACCAGGGAGGGGTGCCCCCTTTCACCACTCTTATTCAACATAGTTCTGGAAGTCCTAGCTACAGCAATCAGACAAGAAGAAGAAATAAAAGGCATCCAAATTGGAAAAGAAGAAGTACAACTGTCACTATTTGCAGATGATATGATACTGTACATAGAAAACCCTAAGCTCTCAGTCAAAAAACTACTGGACCCGATAAACTAATTCAGCAAGGTGGCAGGATATAAAAGTAGTACACAGAAATCAGAGGCATTTTTCTACATGAATAATGAAAAGTCAGAAAGAGAAATTAAGGAAACAATCCCCTTCACTATTGCAATAATAATAATAATAATAATAAAGTACCTAGGAGTAAATTTAACCAAGGAGGTTAAAGACTTATGCTCAGAAAATTACAAACAATTGATAAAAGAAATCAAGGAAGATACAAACAAGTGGAAGCATATACCGTGTTCATGGTTAGGAAGAATAAACATCATTAAAATGTCTATATTACCCAAAGCAATTTATAAATTCAATGCAATATCATTTAAAATACCAATGACATACTTCAAAGATATAGAACACATATTCCAAAATTTATATGGAACAAAAAAACAAAACACTAATAGCCTCAGCAATCTTGAAAAAGAAGAATAAAGTGGGAGGTATCACACTTCCAGATATCAAGTTATACTACAAGGCCATTGTACTCAAAACAGCTTGGTACTGGCATAAGAACAGGCATATAGATCAATGGAACAGAACAGAGGACCCAGAAATAAACCCGCACCTTTATGGACAACTGATATTTGACAAAGGAGGAAAGAACATAAAATGGAGTAAAGACAGCCTCTTTAACAAATGGTGTTGAGAAAATTGGACATCTACCTGCAAAAAAATGAAACTAGACCACCAACTTACACCATCACAAAAATAAACTCAAAATGGATAAAGGACTTAAATGTAAGCTGTGAAACCATAAGCATTTTAGAAGAAAACATAGGCAGCAAGCTCTCCGACATCTGTTGCAGCAATATATTTGCCGATTTATCTCCACGGGCAAATGAAATAAAAGGCAGGATAAATAAATGGGACTATATCAAACTAAAAAGCTTTTTCATAGCTGAAGACAATAAGAACAGAATAAAAAGACAAACCACACAATGGGAGAACATATTCGACAGCATGTCTGATAAGGGGTTAATAACCAAAATTTATAAAGAACTTGTAAAACTCAACACCAGGAAGACAATCCAATCAAAAAATGGGCACAAGAAATGAATAGACACTTCTCCAAAGAAAACATACAGATGTCCAACAGACAGATGAAAAAATGCTCAACATCACTAATCATTAGAGAAATGCAAATTAAAACCACAATGAGATATCACCTCACACCAGTCAGAATGGCACTCATCAGCAAAACAACACAGAACAAGTGCTGGCGAGGATGTGGAGAAAAGGGAACCCTTCTGCACTGCTGTGAGAATGCAGACTGGTGCAGCCACTGTGGAAAACAGTATGGAGATTCCTCAAAAAAATTAGAAATGGATCTGCCCTTTGACCCAGCCATCCCACTTGTAGGAATATATCCCAAGGACACAATATCACCAACTGAAAAAAAGAAATGCTTCCCCATGTTCGTGGCAGCATTGTTCACAATAGCAAAGGACTGAAAACAGCCCAAGTGTCCGTCAGTGGATGAGTGGATTAAAAGCTATGGTACATATATACAAGGGAATACTATGGGACTATGAAGAAGAAGGAAATATTACCATTTGCAACAATATGGATGGACCTAAAAACTATTATGTTTGAAATAAGCCAAGCAGAGAAAGAAAAATACATATGACCTCACTCATTTTGAGGAATCCAAGAAATAATGTGAACTGAGGAAGGGAATTAAATCTGAAGGGAAGGGGGGATGGAGCTGTTGGGAGGTGTAAGGGAGATGTTGGGGGAATTATGGGGGAAGGGGGATGCTTTTGGGGAGACATTAGAATCTATGTATACACAATAAATCAATTAATTAATTAAAAATGGTATTGGTAGAATCTAGGTGGTGAATACACAGGAGTTTATATAAAATTCATTCAACTGAGCTGTATGTCAGAAAAATATTTAAATGTTTGAGAAAAAGTTATTGTCATTCACTTTATTTTTCAACAAATAAAATCCATTTGTTAGACCTTCAAAAAATAAAAAAGAAAGCTATACAGAGTCCGTCTCTAAATTAAATGCTATGTAGATAAATTAGTATGTGGTAAAATAAGTAAAACTCAAATATAATACAAATTACAATATATATATCTTAGGACATTCAAGTCACTTATCAAGCAAAATTGATGTCACCCATGTAAAAATACCACAGATAACTTTAAACTCACTAAAACTATTATAATACTATGACATAATTAGTCATTTTAATCTACAAATTCTGGAAATATCTTTCTCAGTAAAATCTACAAAAAAAATAAGATTTTCTGGGTTTTTCTTTTTTTTTTTAAGATTTTCTGGTTTTATTTCATATCCATTTGCGTGTATATTTTAAAGAAATTTCCTGGTCTTTATTCCTTCCTCTTTAGTAGTCACTTATCCTTAGAAATAGACTGAAAACTGTTCGTACAGGGAAAAGAGATTGTCATGGAAGCATTAGAAAGTGAAAATAAAATTTATTGCCAATGAATTACAGCTAATAAATTTACATTAATGGTTTCAAATTCACCATAAGATTCATAAAATAAATACAATTATAGAGTAAATATATATATTTCATGGAGAAAGTACATAGGTTTCAAAAGATTTGTATATTTACTAGAGTTTAAGACCCACCGCCATAAATGATGACTAATACGATAGAATTTCTGTGAACATACAAATGGTGCAATAGAGTAAGCATTATTTTTCCTTCGTAATGGCACTTAAGGCATAGGATATTAAAAACAATAAAACAGTCATATAGATAATAAGCATCATATGACAGTCTTTCCTCCATGTTTACAGAGAGATTTAGGAAACTATTTCACCAGCACAGACAAAATTCCCTTAACTGCTGCCCAAACTGAGGATGTTAGAACTCCCAGCCACCATCATGACTTATCACTGTAGAAGCAGAGAGTTCTTCACAAGAAAGAATATGTATGGTTGAACAAGTTTAGTACTGGAATCCCATGATTCCTCAAGCCAATATAAAAAACAGGTACAAATTTGGACTCTAAATCAAAATATTCCTTGTTAAGTTTTTTCAGTCTCCAGTCAAGCTCATTTTATTGACATTATTTTTCCAAGATTCCCTTGCATAATTCCACAATTCAGTATGGTGGATAGGAAAGGAGTTGACACTTACTAAGGCAGATTTCATAACCTCTCTAAGCCCATTTCCTTATTACCGTCTGTCCGAATCAAATGAAAACCTGCATGGGCCAGGTGGCTGTGATGGTGGCCCTGGCTACTGGCTTACAGTGCATATACTTGGTTCCTTATTTCTTCGAGGCAATCATTCCACACTTTAGAATGGCCAAATGTGTAAGCACTACATGTCCTAATACATATTTTCAGAAGGTAACTGAACCACATCAATCTTTTTCATTAGTACCACAAATTAATCATCTATCTAAAATAAATTTCTAGTACATACATTTGTAATTATTTTTAGGGACACTTCTATAAAAACCATTCATAATATTTCCAGATTTAATGGGAGGAGTGTTATTTTTCTACCATCAAATTTGCTCTTTTCCCTTAACTATATTAATGAAAATGGTTCTCTCATATAATGTACTAATATTAGCTACACAATTTATAATAATAAAACTGATTTATTCTGTATGCATGGTCTACATAGGTGAAAACTGAAAAACAGAAAATAAAAATTAGATCATAGTTGGATTAGTAGAAATCACAAATTGCCCCTATAGGTAAATTGAGGATTATCCAAAAAGCATTATAAACATCTTTATATAGCACATCATTCCCTCTTGTTACAATATGTTATGGCTTTTAAAGAGCAAACATATTTTCATACCGGGTTATTTAAATAACATTTCATTAAATAGCTCTAGGCCTCTGAAAACATGCCTAGAAATATTACTGCTGCAGCAAAGGAATAAGGTAGCATCCCTGCTGAAGTCTGCAACCAGTAAGTTATTTAAGTTTTCAATTAACAAGAACTCTTGTCTTTAAGCATCATTTGAAAATGTTCCTACTTACTTCTAAATGAAGAAAAATTTACAGAAAAACAATCAATTATTTGTGTCCATAGAGAAAGGCAGGCCCTTACATTATAAGTAAAACAAGCATAGGAGTATTGTTACTAGGATTTCTTAATGCAGGAAATAATACCCTTATGTAGAAGATATTAAGAAAAGTATTTCATAATATAGCTCTAGAAGATGTTCCAACTTCTTGATTTTTGAAAACCACCTAATTTTGCATATTTCAGAAAGATGGTAATATAAATTTATTTGAAACTAATAACCTGATTATGTGCATTTATATATCTGTGAGGGTGTGTTTTGTGGGTGTCTTAGGGTGTGTGTGTGTGTGTGTGTGTGTGTGTGTGTGTGTGTGTGTGTTTTGTCGCTTCAGTAATGGGGATGGAGAAGATTTCAATCTATTTTATCTATTTTGCATAAACTGAGTGGCTTCAGTCTTTTAGCAGGGTTAAAAGCAAAGATGTTAAATACTGTTAGCATTTCTAGAAAAGTATTTATCTACATAATTGTTTACCATTCCGACTGAAAGCAATCCAGAGTTCTAGTCATTCCCATTTTGATTAGGAAATTACAGAGAAAGTCTTCTATTGCTTCAGGTACCACAGGCTTTGAAGGAAGGACTATTTTCTGCTCCTGAAATAAAAATGTGGAATTAATTATTTTGAAAATGTCAAACCTCTGATTAATGGCATTGATTCATTCACTGATTTGTTCATTTTTTCCAACTATTTTTGTTGAGGTGGATGATATTTAAGGATAATCACTAGAGATAAAGCAGTGATTAAAAACAGATAAGACTTGGTCCTCATAGCTAATAACCAAGTGGACAGAGACAGAAAATGAATAACCACTTTGTTTGAGAGAGAGAGAGTACATAAATTGGCAGATAGGGAGAGAAAGAGAAAAGCATTCACTCATTGTTCCATTGATTGCTTCTCATATGTGCCCTGACCAGGGCTCAAACCAGCAACCTCAGGGTTGATCCCACGCCAGCATGAGAGGACACTCTCTCCACTGCACCACCAGCCAAGCCACTTTATAAATACATAGTATGGAAGGTGGTACTAAGTGTCACTAAAAATAAGCAGAGAATTAAAACTAGGGAGAACCACTTGTAGGGTAAAAATGTGTGTGGAACTGAGCTGCTATGTATGTAGTGTGGTAAGGTACCAAAGAATTGCAAAAATTAATATTAATATTTTAGAGGAAAAGTCAGGCTTCTTGCCCCATCCTTTCTTTAGAGAATGGAGGGAGAAGGATGTGGGAGTTTCCTGGCTTACAAGGACAACTGGGTCATCTAGTCACAGTTTAACTATAGTTATCTGAAAGAATAAAGGTTATCTGAAGACCTTCCTTTCCCCTTCAATAAAAGATAATATTTGCATACCCTACACTGATTTTAACCCTTCCTGGAATCCTGAGAGTAACATATACCTCTGGGCAAAGGAGGGAAGATAGACACTAAAAGATTTGTGAATGTCTTTGATATGTAAAGCGACATCACTATTGTGTTACTTTATAAGTTTTAATATGTAGAAATGTGTTTTATAGATCCTATAGACAAATGTTATAAGCTTGTTGTTAATGATTGATTATTGTGTCATGTTCCCCTTCCTTTTCTCCCCAACCTGTATATGATCAAGTCTATATAATGAGCTGCAGGGCTATTTTGCATGCACATGATTTGGGTCAGCTATACCCCGTGTAAGTCATATGCAGCCAGCTTAATTAATAAATCTCCTAAAAATTCTTCTGTATCTTGTCTTGGTGTCTCTAAGTAAACTTGCAGAACACTACTTTACAACAGTAGCTTAATGAAAGAAGATTTCATTGATAAAGTAACAAATATAGCATTAACAAGTACAAAGGCCCAGAGGCAAGAGTGTGATTGGATTTTCCGGAAAAAAAAAAAAAAAAAAAGGTCAGCTTGCCCTTTCAATATCACAAAATACTTTTAAAAAAGAAGAAATGTATTGACCTAAAATATTTTAATTACTATTATAAAAAGAAATAATATATAATAATTTTAGTGCCTTGATTTTTAGAAACATTATGGAATAAATGATGTGCAATGGAAGAGGCTTGCAGTACTATTTCATAATGGAAGTTGCCTGACCAGGCAGTGGTGCAGTAGATAGAGCATCGACCTGGGATTCTGAGGACCCAAGTTGAAAGCCCCAAGGTCGCCGGCTTAAGCAATGGCTCTTCCAGATTGAGCGTGGGGTCACTGGCTTGATCGTGAGATTATAAGACATGATCCCATGGTCACTGGCTTGAGCCCAAGGTCACTGGCTTGAGCAAGGGGTCACTGGCTTGACTGGAGCCCCCCAGTCAAAGCACATATGAGAAAGCAATCAATGAACAACTAAGGTGCTGCAATGAAGAATTGATGATTCTCATCTCTCTCCCTTCCCATCTGTCTATCCCTATCTGTCTCTCTCTGTGTCTCTGTCTCTGTCTCTCTTGCTAAAAAATATAATAATAATTCTATCAAGGCTCTGGCTGGTGGCTCAGTAGATAGAGTGTCTACCCAGCATAGGGACATCCTGGTTTCAATTCCAAGTCAGGACACACAAGAGAAATGACTATTTACCACCCTCTTCCCTCTCCTTTTTCTTCCTATTCCCCTTCTGCAGCCAGTGGCCCAGTTGGTTCAAGCATGGCCCTGAGTGCTGAGGATAGCTAGGTTGGTCTAAGCACATCAGCCTTAGGTGCTAAAATAGCTCGGTACTTGAGCATCGTCCTCAGATTGGGTTGCTGGATAGATCCTGATTGGGGCTCATGCAGGAGTCTGCCTCACTATCTCCCCTCCTCTGATCTTAAAAATAATAATAAAATAATAATAATAATTCTATTAACTAGAGGAGGAGTCAGCTAACAGTTCTTGTAAATAAAGTTAATTAAGACACAGACACCCCCATCTGTTTACATATTGTCTATGGTTGCTGCTGTTCTGCATGAAAGAGCTGAGTAGTTGTAACAGAGACCTACTTTAAGGCCCTCAAAACCTAAAATATTTCCTGTATGACCCTTCAGAGAACAAGTTTGCAAGCACTCAAACTAGAAAAATAGTGATATTTCAGCAAGTGAAATATGAAATTAAGACAGCCATAAAACTACTTATATCAATGTCAGTGTACAAAATAAATGAAATAATGGGTAGATTCTTTTAAAATATCAACAGCATCATTGTCTCCAGACTGTATTCATTTCCTTTTCACTGACAAGAACTTCTTAATCTAACTGCTGACCTTTGGATAGCCCAATATGGCTTCACACAGAGAGACTCAGCCAGGGACTTTTCCTTCCTGTCTCTCTTCCCTGCACTGGTAACGGTGACGGACTAGGTTACAAAGAGCGCACAGCCTGGCTCCACAGAAATACACTGAGGAAAAAGGATTCAGCGCTGCCCTGAGAAGCTCTCTTCGAAAGGACTTTGTGTTATTTGACACCAGTGGTAATTACTTGTAGGCGCTCTAGCATTCAAAATAGTGGTCAGTTGGAGCAGATGGGGTTACAGAAAATTCCTGAAAGGAGTAAGTTTGAAAATAGTTTTTTAAAAACTTCAGCAGGATAATTTAAAATCCTTTTCCTAATATTAATTTTAAAAGATATTATACAGCAATGTTGATGACATTCAGGACCCTATATATAACATCGTGAGAGATGCCAACTTAGCAGAACGCAGCGTGCATGCCTTCGAGTCTCTGCACTGCATGGAAGGTGATGTATAATTACAAGATGGAGGCGTACGTAGCGCATCTGGAGGCCGACATTCATTATACAATGATAAACACTGCCTTGGAATACTTACACAGCAATAAACGTTTATATAAATTTTATATAACTGTATAAATATTTCTCCAATAGTAAATAATGCCTTGGTCAATAAATTTGAACATGATATTTTATAGGATTAGAAGGATAGTTGAAGGAATCAGAAACATGGGAGGAGAAAACAGAATGAATTTACTTTAACTTCTTAAGATGCCTGTGGCCTTGCTTGTGTGCACGCTGCTATGTGTGGTTGCAAAACACCTGGTAGGCACCTGCTCCCTTAAATAAATGTTTTCTTTCCCTCTCTTCCTGAATGTACCTGGTACACATACTAAAAATTCTCTATAATCTTCCACTGTACTTTTATCTCAATTATAATATCACTTATACATCTAATTTAATGATGATGTTAATAAAGTACCCAGAATAAGCACCAAAAAAGTAAGCAATCTACTACCTAGTAAAATGTGCCTCACTTTGAAGATTGCTGAATTATAAAAATATATTCCACCCGCATGTGACCCAAAGTCTGTTGGTGGCAGAGCTAGCTTAGTTTTATCTATGAAAGTCGTAAGTGTTTAGATAGTGTGGTGAGTGCAACAATAGAGAGCTGCTCAGTAAGAGATAAAGGAGAAAAGCCCCTCACTTGCCTGGAGTAGGTGAATAAAGGCTTTGTTAAGGACGCTCAGGTAGGAGTTTATAAAATAAGAGGAAGTTCAGTCAATGAAAGAGGATGAAAGGAACTCAAGGCAAAAAAGAAAAAAAAAACATCAGAAGCAAAGAGAGGAGTGAGTCTTAAGTCCATTCAAACTCAGGTCTTTCAGAGAAAGGGCCAAAGAGCAGATTGGAAAGCTAGAAAGGAAGCATGTCAAGAAGGCAAAGACAGATAGGGAGGGCGAAGACACTGAAGGCTTAAGCAAAGAGGAGATAAATTCACTTTTTTTCCCAATAATCACTTTAAATGTAACAAAATTATACTTTATTTCAGGGTTCAAAATCATTGGGTACATTAAGGAAGCTGATACTGTACGTAAAGCCAGGAGCCTTGGGCACCATTATCACAGCCACCTGGCTCGTGCTGGTTTGCATTAGATTCGGACAGTCGGTAATGAAACAACGGAGCCAAGGACTGGTGAGCCATCATCTTTAATTCTACCTTGCACCTGGCGGGCAAGTAAAAACATACACTGGGTTGCCAAAACCCACTCATTCAGTGCTCACAAAGCTACTGACTTATCCGAGTTTCCTAGAATCAAAGGTTTCTAGCTCACCAGACTTATTCACCTCTGTTCCCCATCTCCTTCTCTCTGCACAAACTCTGCACAAACTGGCTTCTTCCTCAGCACTCTGCCATCTTGGCTGCTTCTTCTCTCCTCCACGTGGCCTTAATCTGCTCTCCTCTCTAATGCTAACCTCAGGAACCCAGAGAGCAAGCTCCCATCTGCCCCACTTTATAGTGTAGAAATCCAAACCTTTAATCCAATCTACAAACAAGGAAGTCTCTGATACAGAGTCACTTATCTGAGGCATAATGGGAGGATTCCTCATAAGAGTGCACCACCCTACATCATCCAATCAGTCAAAGGTAGGGGGAAAAGCTTACTCTTAAAACTAAGCCTTGGGCCATAATGACCCTGCCTGCTTACAGCCTGTCCCCCACACACAATAATATAATTACGCCCATCCCAAGCATAAGGGCAACTAATATCACCTGGGCAACGGGCTTCCCTCTGGGCAGTGCCATCTTTAACAAAGTGAGCATAATATATTTTATCTGCCCAACACTGTAAGACATACACAATTTAAAGTTTATGAAATAACACATGTCATCAACTATCCTGCACTGAGGAAGTCAAAACTGTAACTAAATAAGAGTATCACAATTTCCTTTATACTTCTCGGTAGAAAAAAAGATTATACTATTTTTAAAAAGCATCCTTTTTAATTAGTGTTGGTATAACACATTTAAAAATATTTTTGATATTATCATTAAATTATTCTCAACTTTTAAAAAATTTCTCAAATTTACAGGAATGCCATTATTTTATGTACAATTGATGCTATTGTAATCAGAAAGCATCCCCCACCATATTCTTTAGAAAAATTAGTTCATCAGCCTCACAAGAAAAATATCATAATGTATTAAGCATTCCTTGTGAGCTAAATACTTCCATGAAAAGAAAAAGATAATGCTTACAAAACAGAAGGTAGGATCCGTATACAATATTAAATTCTGTAGCGCAGTGTTGCCAATTCTTAGTATTGCCGGGTTAATCTCCAGGGCTATTAACTAGACAGCGTTCTAAGGGAAAGCCTGTATCGCAAAGTCGTGCAAAAGTGACCACACTGAGAAAGGACAGCCGAAGAAGAGTAAATAGGGCAAGTTACTTAAAGTGAAGGTTTGATTATAGAGAAATAGAAGGGAAAGTGACATCACGGTGACAGGGCTGCGTTTTGTAAGTGAAATGAAGTACTTGAAATGTACACAACTTTCAAAAGTTCACATAAAAAGTTATCACTGCCAAACTACAGACTACAGTTCTGTCCAAAATTCTCACCAAAATTTGAGTATCTGTAAGCTGTGCTTGGGCCATCTGCATTGCTTTCGTCAGATCTTCTTCACCTTCTGGAACGCTAAAATTGTCATCTGGTATCTAAATCACCGAGAAAGAGAAAGAGAGAAAGGGTTAGTAAGAATATTAAAATACATAATTTCATTTTGGAACTGATTTTTCCTCATAAAACAAAGGATCAAAGAAATAGTATATTTTATGTAAGACACCATGTCACCATGTCACCATGTCACTATGAAAAATGAATAAATAATAAGCAGGAAGCTTTCTGACTTTCTTTTAAACATCTCTCAATGTCACTTCTAATACACTCAATATGAGCTTATGGGCAACTGCTTCTTTTATAATGACAAATGTATAACCAGAGGTTCCCAAACTACGACCCATGGGCCAAATTGTGGCCCCCTGAAGCCATTTATCCAGCCCCCGCCGCACTTTCCGGAAGCGGCTCCTCTTTCATTGGTGGTCAGTGTATGGAGTACTGTATGTGGCAGCCCTCCAACGGTCTGAGAGACAGTGAACTGGCCCCCTGTGTAAAAAGTTTGGGGACCCCTGGATAGACTAACAAATGAGCTGAAAAAAATGTAAGGTCATCTAAATGTCACCATTCTCTCCTCATCCCAAATTTTCCTCTCCCATTATTTTTTCGTAACTATTACTAGTAACTACAAGTCTCTAGTTTATTTTTAAAATAAAATAAAACTCACTGACTAAATGTTAAGCTCTAAGAAAAATGTAATCAAATTTAATTATATCATCAATCATTGTTAACACTTATTGCATGCTTCTTATGTGCTGATCACAGTTTTAAGCCCTGTACAATTATTTAACTCATTCATTAACTTCACACAGTATGTATCAATAGTCTCTCCATTATAAAAACAGTAACAAAAAGCCTGTGTTCTGTGTCTGCCTTGTCTCTTGCTTGCCCAGGCCAGACATTGCCAGGCTTGCATCCACACAGTTCCGTTGACAGCCTCTGCCTTCTAGGAATGTCTCTATGCCCCAAGTCTCAGAAGTGGTGCTAGATCCCACTGGAACAGTGATTTAAAGGAGCCATGTGAGACAGTAACCCCATTAGACTCAAGTGTAGTTAAGCTGGAAGGAAGCACAGGACCTGCACTCCAGCTAGGTAGCAGACATTTTGGAAACCCAGTCAAGAGAAGACTGGATGACAGTGCGTGTCCATTAGACAGAGGTGGCAGTCTGTACCACAGAGCCACAGGCAGGTGACGAGGAGGTGACTTGGAAGGACACTTAACAGGAAAACCCAAAAAGACCAATCTAAATTTTTAAATAGAATTTTCACACCTCACTCTTAACCAGCTAAGATTAGTTAAAATCAGTTGACAAACTAACTCTTCTTAAAGAATAACTTAAATAAATAAGTAAATAGGTAAGTAGAATATTTCTCAAGAACAAACAACACATTTACACAACATCAAAAATGAACAAATTACCTCTTCATATTCACATTCATCTTCAGATGCTTCAGCTATGGTGACCTCTAAACATCTTGTCAAGTGTATATATCTTAAAATACATGGAATACAATGCTTACATTTAAAATTGATTTGACCTTGGCCCTGGCCGGTTTGCTCAGTGGAGAGAGCATTAGCCCTGCATATGGACTTCCCAGGCTCGATTTCCCATTATAGCACATGAGAAGTAACCATCCGCTTCTTTCTTCCTCCCTCTCCCCCTTCTCTCTCCCTTCCCTTTCCACAGCCAGTGGCTCTACTGGTTCGAGTGCTGGCCTGAGCGCTGGGGATGGCGCCACTGGTCTGAGCGTCAGCCTCAGGCATTGAGGATAGTTCAGTTGATTTGAGTTTCGGCCCCAGACAGGGGTTGCCGAATGGATCCCAGTAGGGGCACATGTGGGAGTCTGTCTCAGTATCTTTTCTCCTCTCACTTAAAAAAGAAAAATTTACTCGACATTGAAATACAGCACTAGATTCAGCTATCTCACCAACTTGGTGAGATAATACATTTCAAAGTTTCTATCAATGAAATTTATTTAAATCTCCAATTTTTGTATGCATTTCTCAATTTTAAAATTAAATTCTCTTCTCAGGAAAGGCAGCTAAATTGAAGCATATTATAAACTATATAGTAATCATAATTTAGTAGTTCAAAAATCATCAAGAATGAGCATTAAAATATCAGAAATGATTCTAATAAAAATTCTAACAGCCTTGTTGTAAGACTTTTTAAATGATAAGTTAATCTAAATGAAAACTTCCAACAGTTATCTTGCTGGTTGGCAGGTTTATTTTTTTCTTCAAATGCATAGACTTGGCTATGCCAGTTTTAAAAGGTATGAAATTAAACACTTTAATGCATAGTAATGGTTATGGAAATCAAAGATGACATTAGCTTAGTTTTCATTTCACTGTTGGTTATAGAAAAAACTGTTATTCTCTCTTCCAAGTATTAGCTGAAGGTGTATATAACTTAGATTGTTTGTAACAAGAACTGATAACACACGGTATTTAATAGAAGTCAGATGCAGTCCTAAGGGTTTTACATGTATTAATTCATTTCATTCCCATCCTATCTATGAGGCTGGAGCCTTCGTTATCTCCTTTTTACAGATCAAAGGCACACGACTGCACAGCTAGGACCTAATAAAGCTGGGAATTAGCCCAGAAGTCAGGTTTCACTATATTACACTACCTCTCTTGTTCTGCACGGGTTTTCTGCGCATGTAAACACTTGAGGTGTTTGCCAATTCTTTTCCACATTTAGAGGTTCTTAACCTCTACATATAGATAATACCTTCTCTTTACGCAGCCCATCATAAGCAGAAACTCTGTAGTGTCTGCCTTATTATTTGAGGAGACAAGCCTAGTTCAGTTATGACCAACTCTCAGGAACCAGGTATCTGTCAAAAAGCCAGCATTCTATTGTCATATGTGTCTTTCTCAATAATATGGTGAAAAGTAATTTAAGCTAAATAATAACTAATTAAAAGTAGACTAAACAACCACACACACACACACAAAAGTTGCATACCTGCAGTCAGTCCTCTGTAGTACCGGGAGTGCAGTATCTACCTTTTACTCACATTCTATTTATAGTACTTACAAATTTGCCCAGTGCTCTGTTACAAAGCCAATCTGATACTTTAAGGTAGTTATGTTAGAACCTCATTTCTAGTTACCAAAATCAGTATTTTTTTATTTATTGCTATGTAGCAAACTCCCGAAAACTCTGGGCTTAAAAAAAAAAAAAAAATAATAAGCATCCCTTCTCATCTCTCTCCCTTCCTGTCTGTCCTTATCTGTCCTTCTCTCTGTCTTTCTGTCTCTGTCACAAAAACAAACTAAAAAAGAAAATAAGCATCCATGATCAAGAATTCAGTAGTGGCTTAGCTAGAAGATTTTGATTTGGGCTCATTCATGAGGTCTCAGTCCAGATGGCAGCCAGGGCTATTGCCACCTGGAGGCTTAACAAAGGCAACAGGATTCTACTTTCTGAAGGTCCACTGATACTGTTGTCTGGAGGACTCAGATCCTTCCCTTGTGCGTCTCTCTACAGGCTTCTCAAACCTCCTGAAGACATCGTGGCTAGCTACCTCCCAGAATAAGCAATCCAAGAAAACAAAGTGGAAGCCACAATATCTTTTATGAACAGCCTCGGAATTCACACATGATCATTTATTCAGTATCCTATTGGTTCCACGGGTCAATCCTATTCAGTATGTGAAGGCATGATACAAGAGCATTTACACTAGGAGGTGGGGATCATTGGGCATCATTTGGCTATTATATACTACTTTATAGGGTTTCAAAAGTATCCAAAAAGCTAACAGATACAAATCACTTAGGACAGTGCATGGCATACAGTAAAGGTTATACTGTGTTTGTTATTTTCCGTGTTCTAGAAAGAGATGAGTACCCATGGAAAAAATCTCATAAATTTCCCATAGCCCAATTCCCCCATATATTAAGATAAATGGATAAAAGATATTCTAAATCTTCCTCCTTTTCAAAATTTATATTTATCTGACACATTTTCACTAAAGGAGATAAAATTTCCCAAGTATCAGATACAGGAAGCGAGCCTCTTTTTTTTAATGAAAAAGTATTCTCCCTTCTGACAGACATCTAGAAATTGATTCTGTAAGCAATCACTTGTCATTAAGTCTCCAGAAAAGCAATGCTGTGCTTCATCACTGTTCACACCATAATAAAGAAAAAAAAACCCACAGAAAAGTAAATAATCTATAGTGATCTGAATAGACTTTACAATTGTAAGTGAAGCAACCGCTGCAAGATTACTGTGGGGAAGAAACACGAGAGCTAAGGTTGCTAAACAAACACTAGAGTTGGGGAAAGTGGTTTATTTAGAATGCTCAGGAATATCTAACACCACCCTGTACTCTACCTGGAATATACTCTAAGCAACGGATTTTAATCACTACTGAACTATTCCGTTTCTACACAATTAAAGGAGACTAAGAAAAACTACCTACCATTTTGTGAAGCATAAAAAGTATTGTCCCATGGGACATAACCATGCTAATTCTCTTAACAACCCTGTGAGATTGAATGGCACAGATACAGTAATCACTAAATTGAAAAAAAAAATCAAAGAGATTAAAGATTTGCCCCAGTCTGACCAGGCAGTGGGGCAGTGGATAGGGCATTGGAAGACCCAGGTTCGAAACCCCAAAGTCGCCAGCTTGAGCGTGGGCTCATCTGGTTTGAGCAAGACTCACCAGCTTGAGTTCAAGGTCGCTGGCTTGAGCAAGGGGTCACTCAGTCTGCTGTAGCCCACTGGTTAAAGCACATATGAGAAAGCAATCAGTGAACAACTAAGGAGCTGCAACAAAGAATTGATGCTTCTCATCTCTCTCCCTTCCTGTCTGTCTGTGTCTGTCACTATCTGCCCCTCTCTGTTTCTCTCTGTCTCTGTCACATACACATACACACACACACAGATTTGCCCCAATCACATAGAAATGAGTGACAACGTTTCTTGAAAATAAATGCCAAGACTTTTCTTCTCCACCATATTATCACCACAGGGACACAATAAGAATATGTAATTTTTGCCAATATCCTATCAGTGGTTGGCAAACGGCGGCTGACTAACCACATGCTCACTCAACTCCTGCATGAAACGTGCGCGCCTCCCCTGCGCTGAGTATCCTGCAGCCCGTCTCCCGTGGCCTGGCCCACCGACACCCCCGAGCGGGGCACTGGTATTTTGTGGTAGAGCCACACTCTAGGGACCAAAGAACCACGGGTTGCTGACCACTGCCAGGGAAAGAAACAAAGTATTTTGTAGTTCCCACTAGTCTTGAGACTGGCCAGTTCCCAACCTCTCTGGGCCTCATTTTCCCCATCTGAAAAATGAAGAATGTGAAAGCTGAGGCTGTGATTACCTTGGAAAGGAGAGGGGAAGGGGCAAGGGGAGAGGGGAAGAGGGAGGGGAAGAGGAAAGAAGAAAGGGGGCGGGGGTGGGGAGGGAAGCACGTGGTATTTTGTGAAAGAGCCACACTCAAGGGGCAAAAAAGCGGCATGTGGCTCCCAGCCGCAGTTTGCCAACCACTGTCCTAGGTAATTGACTGTCACCTATTTGTTTACCAAAATCTTAGGAATTATAATACCAACAGCTAAATCAAATAATTTAAATAGCTCAATGTGAAGACCTTAAAAGAGGAAGAAGTATAAGAGCTGCAGACCCAAAGATCAAATTAACCAAGACCAAGAAATTGATAGAACAACAAATCAGGAAACAGACAAATATCCCAAATAAGAACCAGTATCCTCCGTGATTGATATTTTAGCATCCACAATATGACTTGAACAGAAAACCTTCCCAGAAGCAACTCAGGTGAAATGTGACGTTGCAATGTTGCTGATGAAATACATGTACTTTGGCACACATGTTTGTATGGATCTGGTATCTGGATGGCTGGCTAGCAACACACGGACAAATCCGTGAATAAATCCTGAAATGATTCTGTGACAGTTTACAAATATGCGTACATTAAAAATATAAAAGTAAGTGAATACAAATATTAAAAGAGAAATAGTAGAAATAAGATAAAGGTGCAGATAAAGAATAAGATAGTACATGTCATAGGTCTCATGAATTTTGTCAAATGAAACCACAGGTTTCACTCTAAGCTTCCCAGCAGTCAGGGTGAAAAGGGGGATGTTATCAGATATCAACCCAACTGCCATCCAGTGAAAACAGATTGAGTTTTTCAGCAGATATACAGCAGTTTTGGCTACAAAGCATGATTAAATTACACTCCCAGTTTCTCATGACGAGGACACTATGGATTGATCCCCTTGGCTCTCAGGACAGCTGGAAAGACAGCACAAACCAGAATCTGACAGAATAACGTGTGAAAAACACTACTTGAGAAGCAGAACTGCCAGAGTGGAAACGGACAATTCATCAGGATTGCCTGAAAGATAAAACCTTGACTGTGGTTCTACTTATACTGGAAAGTTTTCTCATCTGTAATCTAGATCGTCTCTTCGGTGATCCTACTCTCCAGGAACTGTCCATTCGGTTAAGCTCGTCACAGTGCTCAGATGCTCACGCAGTCATTTTCCTGCTACAGAACAAGTGGGCATCGGGCTTAAAATCAGTTTCTTAACGCCAAGCTGACTCTGAGCCCTTATGAAGGTCCCTTCCCTTTATCTACTTAGTATTCCTCTAGAGTGTCACTGAACTCCAGTTCCAGAATTCACTTTTTCCTACCCTGTTCCCCTCAGATCTGGTCCTTGACTTTGTTCCCATTTGAGTTTGACTTGACACTTAATAGTGTGCCTGGTTTCCTAATCTGCTCTTGTCTGTTGGTCCCCTTTCCTCCATGGACTGTGGCCACAGTCCATAAATAACACTGCAGGTTTTGTGTCCCAGAGTCACAGCCTAGGGTCCCACCCCTCCACATCTCCACTTGCCCTGGAAGGGACTTAATAGTATTTGTGAGTTTGCATAGTATGAATCAGCTCCCTGGTACTCGATCACCATGGGTGAACGAATGGTGCTTTCCACACTAGCAGAATCTTCACCAGATCCTGACCTCCTAGACCCTCTTAGAAATTAGACCAATATTCCATCTGCACTGAAACTGTCTGGGAGCCCTACCCACATCATCTCTCCAGTACGTTTATTCTCTATGCCTAGAGGATGGGAGATCAAAAGTTTTACCCAATACTTAACTTACTTATCCACATATAGCTATTCAATTTTTCTATTGCCATTGATAATCGCTTATCATTTTCTGGTTTTTTCCCCCAAAATCTCTGACCCCTGTCAGCTCACCAGGATATCATTTAGTTGCTAAAGAAAAAAAAAAAGGGTAACTATTATTATTAAATGGCCAAAATTCAAACTATCCAGGAACCTGATGCTCCCAAAACAAATTATTTAAGCATTGGACACGGGTTGGGTATTCTAAGCTTCAGCTCCTTGAAAGCCCAAAGGCAGGGGTCTTTCCCTAATCTCCTTTATCCACTACTAAATTTGTTCCGACAGAATTGACAGTATTCTGAAAGCTTGGGACGGGGGATTATTTAGGCAAACCACTAAGCCAAAAGGAGGGCTGGATCAATTTGAAGTGCAAGCCTCACACAAAACTTTTATTCAAAGTTGTATTACTAAGCATGGAATCCTGAAGGTCTCCCAAGGCTTCCTCCAACGGACACGCCCATAACGGTAACCTTCAATAACCTTCAGTAACCGCCGAAGCGTTCTCCAACCGACACGCACATAACAGTGACCCTCAGTAACTGTCAGTAACCTTCAGTAACCCTCGGAAAGTTCAGTGGTAGCTGTAACAGGAGACTCCCATGGCAGCACCGCCACCTTGAGGTCCAGCGTCTTCTTCGCCGGCTCCGCGGCCACAATGCTCCAAACGCGCCCCCCAGTGGGATGCCCCGGCGCTGCCCCTAACACCAGTGACCGCAGCCCACAGCTGGGGGCCGCGCCTACACGGGAAGGATACGCTCCAGGTAGTAGGTGCCCTCGGTGGCCACCGCGTCTGCGGCGTCCCCGGCTATCAAGTCCATGCCCAACGCTTCTTCCAGAGCCGCCAGGGGCGAGGCGAGCCTCCCTTGCTGAGCAGCCATCAAAACGCTCTCCTCCTCCTACGACCGTAGCAACAACCACTGTGGGGTCCGCCCCCCCCCCACACACACACAGTCGGGCTCTCTGAGTGGTCTGCCGCTGGCGGGGGGCGTGGGGGGGATACGTGCAGGCGCGCGCGAGCCCGGAAGTCGTGCCCACCGCCGCTAGCAAACCTGCTCGGGTTGGGGCGCCCCTCCGCGGTGATCCGAGCGGGCTCGTGCGGCCCCTACGCGGCGGCCCGGGAGGTGGTCCGAGCTGGCGTGCTGGGCCCCACGCGAGGGCCTGAAAGCCGGGATGGACGCCCAAGCCTGACTGCAACGTGTCCGCAGCACACACGGGAGCTCAGAGGCAGCGGAGGCTGGGGCGGCCCCAGAAGGGGCCCAAATGGGCACCCGCCGCGAGCCTGACCAGGGCATTGGGGTGGCAGAGGCGGGCTGGCGCTAGCAGCACTTGAGCCCAAAAGCCCTGGGCAGCAAGAGCGGAGGTGGCCTGGTAGAAAGACCACACAGGGGAACACAGGGGCCGCACCCACTGGACCCCTGAGACGACACCCTGAGTGCTGAAAAAAATAAATAAATAAAAATAAAATAAGTAAATAAAATGTCTGGATAGAATGACACCAGAGGCTAAGGGGCAGTCCACATCTAATACTGTACTTACTCCAGTGGTTCTTAACCTTTTTTGAGGTACCAATCCCACCAGTTTCATATGCGCAGTCACCGAACCCTTCTTTAGTGATAAATAAAATATGATTTTTTCCCCAAATTCAAGACATAGGTATATAATTTTTTACTGGTGCACAAAATGAGCCATGCATGAACATCACCTTGCTCAAAGAACAAAACCAACAAAGTGCATGAACTCACAACAAATTACGGTATTACTTTATTCTGGCCTCCACGGCAGAGGCTTCTCCAAACTCCTGAGACCAACTCATGGAACCCCTTGGGTTCAATAGAACCCAGGTTAAGAACCACTGACTTAATCACTGAATGACAGTACTGAGCCCAACAAGTAGCCAGCAATAAGAGGCAACAGAAAGCGAATTTTAGGGGAACTTGAACTTTTAAAGAAACTTCTCCCAGGCCAAAAGTAGATAAATGCGGGGACCAGCACGGCTAGAAATTCTGGGTCTTGAGGAAGAAAGGTGCGGAATTAAGAAAATAGAATCACCAAGAAAAAAGGATGGGATTAGGAGGCCTCTTCAATGCTGATGGCAATATCCGAGAGCCCCATAGTTCCCAGTTTGCTTTATTATACAGTATAGTCATATGCAAATAAAGAAGTCTTTGATACAAAGTCACACATCTGAGGCAAAAACAGGAATCGCACCCCCCTCATGCATAAGTGAAATCAACCAACATCTGAACAAACAAAAGGTGAGAGGAAGAGAAGTAAATTGCTTCCAGCAACTTAAGCAAGCAAGTGAAGTGGGGCTATGGGATGAGTGCAAATACTCAGCTTCATAGCCAATATGGAGGTGTGTGTGTGGGGGGGAGAATTTAACTTTTTGCTAAGCCTTGAATTTACAAAGGCTTTTTGCCACTTGCAGTCTACCACATATCCATTTTTTCTTTTTTCTTTTTAATTTGTGTGCTGAGGCCAATGAAGGATTTAGAGGAAAATGGCCAGAGAGTAGGTTCTTAACTTTTAAAAAACTATTTGTACATTATACCTTTAATTACACATATAATTATAAATGAATGCATATATAAACAAATACATGTGATCATCTGTGTGTTTATTATATGCACTCTTTTTCATTTGTTTTCTGTTTGCCTCATTTTTTCTTATCTCCTAATTCTTTCTTCCACTCAACTCACTTCTGCCAAGGTTATTGATGTTAAAAATATAATGTCCTTCTAAATATTTTTCATGCTCATTTGCATCCCACCATGTCCTGTAAATATCACTCCTGGGTATTGCAGCGTGTGCCAGATTACATGGCTTATCAGTCTCCACATGGTGAGCAGTCAGTCTCTCTGGTCACATATGTCACTAAGTAGCTTATAGAAGTAGGTCAAGGACACGACAACTTGACTACCCACCTTATAACAGTTTGCTCCCTAAGGGGACGGATCCTGGTTTATTTGTCCAAATAAAGTTCACATTTATAGTGTGTGCATTTTATTCTTTAATGTATATATTATGCTATTCTTCACCCTTCCACCATTAGCACTATTAGAATCAAATCCATGTACATATTAACATTTAAAAAATTAACAGTGCTTTGATTTCTATAGATTCTGAAGCATGACATAAAATCGGGGTCAAAGTATATATTTATTTTTAATTTCAATAGTTGTTGCCAGATTATATTTTTCCAAGAAATTGAAAAACTTCACATTTATACCCACAATGTATACGTGTATAACTTTCTCTTTAATTTTGAACTCTGCTGGAGTAACTTAACATTCAAATCATATTAATTTTTATTCCCTGACTGCTAGTGAACTATAGCATCTTTTTATGTTTATTGCCATTTCAATTTGTGATATAAAGTGTCTATTATCTGTTTCCTCTTTTCTACATTTTTTTGTCAGTTTGTGAAGGTTGTTCATAAATGATTGCTATTAGGCCTTAACATGTCAATTTGGTTACAAATATTTTTCTACATTTATTATCTTATTTTTTTATTTTTTTTATTTTTTTTATTTTAGAGAGGAGACACAGAGCGAGAGAGAGAGAAAGAGAGAAAGAGAGAGAGGAGCTTGAAGCATCAACTCCCATATGTGCCTTGTTTGACCAGACCAGTGCAGGGTTTCGAACTGGCGACCTCAGTGTTCCCAGGTCGACGCTTTATCCACTGCACCACCACAGGTCAGGCTACATTTATTATCTTATTATTGACATTATTTATACTATATTTTTAAGTTTAAATATTCAATTTTCTTACAGTAAATTATACTTATATTTCCTGTTATGTTTCTGGGTTTACATTTTTGGTTAATAATACTTTGACAAAACATATATATTATAAACACACTTCTAAATTTTAAAATTGCTCGATATTATTCTATTTTACTATCCATATTTAAATAGTTAATTCATCTGGAGTTTATTTTTATGTGGGAGATAAAATAGATTCCAACTTTATTTCTTCCAGAGGGATAGCCAATAATAACAAAACTTTAAAAAAAATTATCTTCTCCCATTGTTAGAATCTATGGAGTCCAAAAAGATCAGCGTATAGGCTTTTATTGAAAAGAAACCTGACGGCTGGCTCGCAAGGGGAGTCACGCTTAGTACAATGTTGAACTGGGTTTTAAGGGTCTTTTTGGGAGAGGGGAGTGAGAAGGGTAGTGGGTATCATCTAATTGGCTGCTGTGGACAAAGGATTGTGACATCAGACATTCCTTTGGGGTTGGTCATCTGCTGCAAGCCCTAAAACAAGACTTACTGTCAGGGTTAAAGAAATGAAACCTAAGACCCATTAAATATACCATCACTTTATATATTAAATTCTCATTTTAATAACATTTATTTATGAAATACTATGTTTCTGTAACCTAGTAACTTGTTTACTTATATGCCAATATCATATTAACTGGTGCTTCATGATTGTCAGTTTTGATGTTGTGATAGTTGTAATGTCAAGTTCCTTTTCCTTTTTCTCTTTTATTTCTAGCTCACTTTAGGCAATGAATATTAATATTATTATAAACAAGTCCCCTTTCCCTAAAATACCACATTGGGATTCTAACTAGCACTACATTTTATTTATTTATTTATTTATTTACTTACTTAGTTTTAGAAGAATGGACTTCTTAATGTTTTCCTGTCCAGGGACATAATAAGCCTTTCCATTTGTCCAATTTTGTTTTATGATTTTAATTACATTTTATATTTTTATATTATGAAACTTTTCAAACATATATAAAAGTAAAACAAATCATTTATTTTGTACCTTTTACGGAGATTAGATTCTTACACTTGAGAAAATGTTCTACACATAACCATTCCCAGTTATAATGAGTTCCTTGATTTATAAATTCCTTGTGAAGTCTCTATAATTTCATTTTACTTGCCTTATTTAATAGTTATTAAATTTAATGTCTTTCAAAAACTATTTTAAGGGTAAATGCTATTTAGTTTTCTGTTCCATTTTAAACCATTTTCGATTAATAGATATGCATTGATTGCTTCCTCTTGGTATACTGTATTGTACTAAAATATACCAAATTAATAATAAAGAAAATGGTACATTCAAATAAAGGGATTAATAAGTTAAAATTCAATTGAGGTTGTTTTTTGTTGTTTTCTTGACAGAGGCAGAAAGTCAGAGAGAGGGACAGATAAGGACGGACAGGAAGGGAGAGAGATGAGAAGCATCAATTCTTCATTGCAGCTCCTTAGTTGTTCAGTGATTGCTTTCTCATATGTTTTTTGATGGGGGGAGGGGCGGGGGGCCACAGCAAAGCAAGTAAACTCTTGTTTAAGACAGCAACTTTGGGCTCAAGCTAGCGACCTTGGGCTTCAAGCCTGTGAACATGGACTCAAGCTGGTGAGCCTCTCTCCTCAAGCTGGATGAGCCCACACTCAAGCTGGCAACCTCGGAGTTTTGAACTTGGGTCCCCCACGTCCTAGTCTGATGCTCTATCCACTGTGCCACCACCTTGTCAGGTTCAATTTAGGTTTAATTATTGCATACTACCTTCTCTAAATACAGATTCATATTGGCCTTCCACCCTTCCCTTTTTCCTTTTTCTTCACTGTATTCACATGCAAATTTCAGACTATCAAAAACTCTATATGTGATTTCTTTTAGTCTTCAGAAGAAAGAAGAGTCAAAAATGTAATATTCAATACAATATATATTTATCAATTTCTTCTATATACAATGCTCAGTGCTAGGAGGAAAATAGAGATTCAAAAATAAATGGCACATGGGTCCTTGTTCCAAGAAGCTGCAAATCTAAATAGATAATTCAAATTTAAAAAATTATAACTGAAAAATATCTCATCTTTCTGTTATAAAGATAGGTAATCCACCCCATCTTTTACATTTTTGATCACAAAAGCTTTTTGCAATAAATAACTATGCCCATTGTTACTTTAATTATTACCCTGAAGGAGCCAGGTAATATTGCCTACAAAGTGTGGCAATGACATTAACTCCACCTCCAAAATGCTTATTATTTTCAATGCACTGGGAAATATCTGTAAAAAAAAAAAAAAAAGCAATAAATAGTCTCAAAAAAAAAAAAGACTACACATACAAGATGCATTTCAACAGCCTCTACCCCACTACTTAAATAACTGGGAACCCCAGCAAGATGAATAAGAGAACTGAACAAACATAAGCCATGCTTTGCCACTGAAGAGAGGACATACATGAGTGCATAATAAATATTTGAATAGATTTCATCCAGGTGAAATTTGCAGGTATGTTAAGTAAAATAATATAACCTTTAGGCTAAAAAATAAATAAGTAATCCTTATATGTCGTCAGCTGATTTTTAAATAAAAATATCATAGGCAAAATATGCCTCTTCGCCCTGGCCGGTTGGCTCAGCAGTAGAGCATTGGCCCTGCATGTGGAAGTCCCATGTTTGATTCCCAGTCAGGGTAGACAGGAGAAGCACCCATCTGCTTTTCCACCCTTCCCACTCTCCTTTCTCCCCTCCCACAGCCAAGGCTCCATTGGAGCAAACTTGGCCTCAGGTGCTGAGCATGGCTCTATGGCCTCCACCTCAGGCGCTAGAATGGTTCCAGCCTCAACAGAGCAATGCCCGCTGCGGGGTATGAACAGAGCATTGCTCCCTGGTGGGCATGCTGGGTGAATCCTCATCAGGCACATGCAGGAGGCTGTCTGACTGCTTCCCTGCTTATAACTTCGGAAAAATACACACACACACAAAAAAGTCTCTTAACTAAACTGTAAGCCTCATCATCATTTGTGCTACAGTTTCATTGTCATCACCTGTCAAGTGTAGTGGGACAAAGGCAGATGTTGATCTAGAAGCAACTTTTTTTCATGCTTACTGAATTTATTGGCATGACATTGATTAATAAGACCATATAGGTTTCAGGTGTACAAACAACAGTATGGTGATTACGAGAAGGAAAATGGGGTAGCAGGGGTAGAAGAGAGTAAAGAGGGAAACATGTGACTGAAAGAGACTTGACTTGGGTTGGTGAACACAATGCAAGCTATAGATGATGTATTATAGATTTGTAGAAACAGCATTTGAACTGGCATTTGATGCCTCTTAGAATCATATTGCACAAAAAATTGAGGAAAAACCCAAGAGCAGGAAGAGAATATTAGTGGCTAGAGACCATATAACATACAGGTATTGATTGACTTATGACCTATGCAACTTATGACCATTCGACTTTACGACCACAATCGCTAGCCATGACTGCTCCACATCTGTTTTTGTATGCACCTGTATTTTGTAATTTTGTATGTTTTGCAAATATTAAACCAGTTGTACTGGTAATGCAGTGTTTTACTTAAACCTGACGAATGTAAAAATAAGAAACAAAATGGTGTAGAGATGATACAAATGGCATAAAACGAACAAAGAAAATTATGATATATAACAATAATGAAAGAAAATTATGATAAAATATGACTTAAAGATTTTTATAACATCATTTCACAGTACTGTACATATAGCCTACTCAACTTATGACCAAATCGTGTTACGACCGGTCTGTCTGTCGGAACCAATCCTGATCGTAAGTCGAGCACTAGCTATAGTCATCAACAGTGAGGGCTGTGTAAAGACCATTTACCAGGAGGGTGATATTGGCAAAGTTGCTTAACCCTTGTGGGCCTCAATTACTCATTCATACAATGGGATTATAAAATAACATATGAAGTTGTAGCAAAGTTTCTGGAACATCATAAGAGTACAATGAGTCTTATATACTGCTAATTATTTCTATAGACTAATCTAGGACCAATTTGCCTTCTGTGCTTAGCAGATCTGCCAAATTTCAACTGCTGGTGTAATAATAAGGCCAAGCACTACAAAGCACTTCCGATGTCTTTCACTAGATTTTGTTGCCTGAGTTTTTTCTCTTTCAACCTTTTAGGTTTTGAGCAAAAATGAACAGGAAACCTAAGAGCATTGATTCTCAAAGTGTTATGACTACCAATAAAGTAAATTTCACAGAAATAATTTCTTTATTTCTATTTAAATTTATTTAAAAATAGAAGATAATGTTCCCCAATAGAGCTAAAATCGTAGTGAGGAAATATTCTAAAAACAGGTCATCCAGGAAAGTAAAAGTCCCATAACTTCTCAAATAACATCTCTAAATTTAATAAAATTGATAATGAAATAGCAAATATGTTGAGTTTAACATGGTTTTCATTACACTCAAAGTATGTGAAAGCTCTTGATTAACTCATCATTAAATTAGAAATGTGGATTATAATGTTGTAGTTGGTCAACTCATAATCTTGATTTTCTAAGACCACAGGAAGTATCCACTTACCTTTTGGATAATCAAATTCAAAAATCAGAATTATTTTAACTTCATTTCAATTTGATATTTAAATAAATGGTACACACAAACAATATTTGGTATAATAAGAACAAAATATAATGATATAAGGAAAAAGGTATAGCACAACACCATCCAAAAATGGGCATTAGGAATTAATTTTGTAAAAGGTTAGTAAGTATATTGTTTCACTTATTTTAAAATATATTTGTTCTTAAACTAATTTAATAATATTAAATTCACTAATTTAATGAATAAGCTAATCGTAGCTTATAAGGTTATTTATTCAGCCTGTCAGAAAATGTATTGTGGAGAATTAAAAAAATAAATCAATTGCCCAAACCACTGTTAACTGAAATAATTAAAATAAATAATTTAGTGTCAGGTAAAAAATATAGCAATAGTTTTTTTGATTGATAGATTTTTTTCCTTTAGACATAGCTGTCATTATTGTGATAGGAAATTTCCTAGCAATGTACATTTCCATTTGTAAATTCTAAAACATAACATTTTTCTCTTTCACCTCAGCTATTATCTGTTTGAGAGTATGAAGTTTTTCTTATTCTTTCATTTATTTTGATATCTATCTTATTGGTTCTAAGTTAAACAGTAAAAATTTTGAATGCTTACTCTTTAAAAGCTTCTGATAATGTATATTAACACCCTAACTATTTTATATGTTAACGATATAGCAGTTATGCTGACAAAAATATTGAAAGTGGCAGCACCCGACTTGAAAGTTGCTTTCTAACATGACCTCCCTCCAAAGAGACAAGACTGTTTGTTGCTAAGGTTATGAAATCATTACAACTGAAACACCAAGCATAATCAATCTATATCTGTCTTATAAGAAATGAAAGTTTTTTGATTTAGAAGAAAATATCTCTCTTAATTGAATTTACTTACACAGCAAAAATGAACTAAATCAATAGTGCAATATTTTGCTATTTAGAGGTGACCTTTTTGCTCAGGGAATCATATATAAGATCCTCATGATATATTTGAAATAATGAGTTTTGAAAGAAAAAGAAGGTAGAAATAAAACTGGTACTGGATATAAAAATAAAAGACAAAGTTTAATTGCTTCCAAAATGAAAACCTTAATTGTTCATAAAATATTAAAAGAATACATATTACAAATAAAATCTGGAATCAATGATATTTGATATAAAATTTAGAGATGGCAAACCAGAAACCATTAGATAACACTTCAGAAAACTAAGCATTATACAACGCTAGCTATGTAGAACTCTTTGAATAAGTTGTCATTTTGGATGGTCAGAATTACAGGCATATAATGTTTTATCTTTAAAGGTGAGAAAGCACAGTTATGGTTTCAAAATGCTTATGGGTATGTTTTCAAAGATTATTGTACATTTCTCTAAATCATTAAATAATTTTACAGAAACTCTAAGTTGGCTTCCAGATAATGGAGCACCATCATTATGAATGCCTGCTAGTTAACTATCCATAAATCATAGGCATGTGATATTGTTTGACCCATTTGAAATGTCTCTAGATTTTGTACTTTGTAGTCATTCAGCTGCTTTAAATAATTATGTGTTTCCACCTCTGTAGATAAACTCCTCTCCTTGACTTCTACATGCTATTTATATGCCTACATGTAGCATCACTTTAGAGTTTATTTAGATTTTTTTCTAATATGTAGAGCAGCAGTTTTTAACCTTTTTAATCTCATGGCATACCTAAATTACTAAAATTCTGCAGCACACCAAAAAAAAAAAAAAAAAATAGGTGTAATTTTGATTCATTCACACTGGATGGCTATTGTTGTGTTGGTTGTGTCCTTTTGTTTGACAATCTAAGGAAAAAGAGACCAGTGCCCCTGACTAAACAGTCAGGAGTTGCATGTTCTAACATTTCTTGTGGCGTGTCAGTGGATTGCAGCACATCGTTTGAAAATTGCTGATGTAGAGGATGTGTTAGAATACTGTGCAAAGTAATAATAAACACCCCCCAAGAGAAACCCAAAAGAAACAAGGTGCCATTAAGCTAGGTGGAATTTCTTTAGCAGGATCCATGCTTGCTTACGTTCTAGTGGGAGGAACAACCTCTTCGGATAGATAATATTGTTTGCCAGTGAATTTAAAATGGGGAAGTGTTATCATTTGAGGTAGACAGCATCAGAAAAATAACATATTTAGATTCAGACTCCTTGTTTTGTGTTTATTTTATTGATTTTAGAAAGAGAGGAAGGGAGAGAGAGAAAGAAAAAAACATCAATCCATTCCTGTATGTACCTGGATTGTGGATCAAACCAGCAACATTTGTGCTTTAGGATGATGCTCTAACCAGATGAGCTATCCATTCAAGGCAAATATTTAGACTCTTAATCTAAACTATTATCTAAAACAAAAAACTCTCTAATTTAAAATAATTTTTACTAGTGTTTTTAAAGACATACATAAAAAACTATAAATTACAGATTGAAATCATATCAAGCATTTTCTCTGATCACAATGCCATGAAACTAGAAATTAACCACAAAAGAAAAACTGAAAAATACTCAAACATTTGGAAACTAAATAGCATGATATTAAATAATGAATGGATTAACAATGAGATCAAAGAAGAAATAAAAAAGTTTCTAGAAACAAATGATAATGAGCATACATCAACTCAAAATTTATGGGACACAGCAAAGGCAGTACTGACAGGGAAGTTCATTGCACTACAGGCATAACATAAGAAGCTAGAAAAAGCTCAAATAAGCAACCTGACCCTGCAGCTAAAAGAACTAGAAAAACAACAGCAAATAAAACCCAGGACAAGTAGAAGGAAGGAAATAATAAAGATGAGAGCAGAAATAAATGACATAGAGGCTAAGGAAACAATACAGAGGATCAATGAAACCAGAAGCTGGTTCTTTGAAAAGGTAAACAAGATTGATGAACCTTTAACTAGACTCACCAAGAAAAAAAGAGAGAGGACTCAAATAAATAAAATTAGAAAGGACACTGGAGAAATAACAACTGACACAGCAGAAATACAAAGCATTATAAGAAAATACTATGAAGAACTCTATGCCAAAAAATTAGACAATCTAGGAGAAACAGACAGATGCCTTGAATCATATAAACTTCCAAAAATCAATCTGGAAGAATCAGAACACCTAAACAGACCAATTACAACAAATGAGATCGAAACAGTTATCAAAAAACTCCCAAAAAAGAAAAGTCCTGAGCCTGATGGCTTCACAAGTGAATTCTATCAAAAATTCAAAGAAGAACTAACTCCTATCCTCCTCAAGCTATTTCAAAAAATTCAAGAGGAAGGAAGACTTCCAAACTCCTTTTATGAGGCGAGCATAATTCTGATCCCAAAACCGGGCAAAGACAACACAAAGAAAGAAAATTATAGGCCTATATCCCTGATGAATTTAGATGCTAAAATTCTCAACAAAATATTAGCCAACCAGATCCAGCAATATATGAAAAAAATCATACACCATGATCAAGTGGGATTTATTCTGGAGAGGCAAGGCTGGTTCAATATTCGCAAATCAATTGATATGATTCATCACATAAACAAAAGGAAGGACAAAAATCACAGGATAATTTCAATAGATGCAGAAAAGGCATTTGATAAAATCCAGCACCCATTCATGCTCAAAACTCTCAGTAAAGTGGGAATACAGGGAACATTCCTTAACATGATAAAGGCCATCTATGACAAACCCACAGCAAACATCATACTAAATGGACAAAAATTAAAAGCAATCCCCTTAAGATCAGGAACCAGGCAGGGTTGTCCACTTTCACCACTCTTATTCAACATAGTTCTGGAAGTCCTAGCTACAGCAATCAGACAAGAAGAAGAAATAAAAGGCATCCAAATTTGGAAAAGAAGTAAAACTGTCACTATTTGCAGATGATATGATATTGTATATAGAAAACCCTAAAGTCTCAGTCAAAAAACTACTGGACCTTATAAATGAATTCAGCAAGGTGGCAGGATATAAAATTAATACTCAGAAATCAGAGGCATTTCTATATACAAACAATGAACTGTCAGCAAAAGAAATTAAGGAAACAATCCCCCTCACTATTGCAGCCAAAAAAATAAAATACCTAGGAGTAAATTTAACCAAGGAGGTTAAGGACTTGTACTCGGAAAATTATAAAACATTGATAAAAGAAATCAAGGAAGATACAAACAAGTGGAAGCATATACCGTGCTCATGGCTAGGAAGAATAAACATCATTAAAATGTCTATATTACCCAAAGCAATTTATAAATTCAATGCAATACCAATTAAAATACCAATGACATACTTCAAAGATATAGAACACATATTCCAAAAATTTATATGGAACCAAAAAAGAACACGAATAGCCTCAGCAATCTTAAAAAGAAAAAATAAAGCAGGAGGTATCACTCTTCCGGATATCAAGGTTTACTACAAGGCCATTATACTCAAGACAGCCTGGTACTGGCATAAGAACAGGCACATAGATCAATGGAACAGAACAGAGAACCCAGAAATAAACCCACAGCTTTATGGACAACTGATATTTGACAAAGGAGGAAAGAACATACAATGGAGTAAAGACAGCCTCTTTAACAAATGGTGCTGGGAAAATTGGACATCTACCTGCAAAAAAATGAAACTAGACCATCAACTTACACCATTCACAAAAACAAACTCAAAATGGATAAAAGACTTAAACATAAGCCGTGAAACTATAAGCATCTTAAAAGAAAACATAGGCAGCAAGCTTTCCGACATCTCTCGCAGCAATATATTTGCCGATTTATCTCCACCGGCAAATGAAATAAAAGGCAAGATAAACAAATGGGACTATATCAAACTAAAAAGTTTTTGCACAGCTAAAGACAATAAGAACAGAATAAAAAGACAAACCACACAATGGGAGAACATATTTGACAGCACGTCTGATAAGGGGTTAATCACCAAAATTTATAAAGAACTTATAAAACTCAACACCAGGAAGACAAACAATCCAATCAAAAAATGGCCAAAAGAAATGAATAGAAATTTCTCCAGAGAGGACATACAGATGGCCAAAAGACATACGAAAAAATGCTCAACATCATTATTCATTAGAGAAATGCAAATTAAAACCACAATGAGATATCACCTCACACCAGTCAGAATGGCACTCCTCAGCAAAACAACACAGAATAAGTGCTGGCGAGGATCCGGAGAAAGGGGAACCCTTCTGCACTGCTGGTGGGAATGCAGACTGGTGCAGACACTGTGGAATACAGTTTGGAGATTCCTCAAAAAATTAAAAATCGAACTGCCTTTTGACCCGGCTATCCCACTTTTAGGAATATACCCTAAGAACACCATAACACTGTTCGTAAAGAAGAAATGCGCCCCCATGTTCGTGGCAGCATTGTTCACAATAGCGAAGATCTGGAAACATCCCAAGTGTCCATCAGAAGACGAGTGGATTAAAAAGCTTTGGTACATATATACTAGGAATACTACTCAGCCATAAGAAACGATGACATCGGATCATTTACAACAAAATGGGTGGAACTTGATAACATTATACGGAGTGAAATAAGTAAATCAGAAAAAAAAAACTGAGAACAGCATGATTTCATACATAGGTGGGACATAAAAGTGAGAGTATGAGACATGGACTAGAGTGTGGTGGTTACGGGCTGGGGAGAGGGAGGGAAGAGTGGGATAGGGTTAAGGGGAGGGGCACAGGGAAAACTAGATAGAAGGTGACAGAGGACAATTTGACTTTGGGTGATGGGTATGCAACACAATTGAATGATAAGATAATCTGGAGATGTTTTCATTGTACATATGTACCCTGATTTATTGGTGTCACCCCATTAAAGTTAATAAAAAAATAATAATAAAACAACTGTAAATTACATTTACATTATTACAATTAGTACAAGAGATCAAGAACAAAGATATAAAGAATTGTCCCAGTAATTTTCTTATATATGTGTTTGATCTCAGATTTTAAGACATAGAAAATTAAAGACGATTCTATTCCTTTGTTTATAGATGTCACCCTGATGCATAAGTGGAGCAAAAGAACTGGAAGCCAATAACCTCATGTCTAGGTTCTTACTATTCTTATTAATGTATTTATTATAAAATTCTCAAGAAAATAAATCTAAACTATGTCAACATTTTATTCTTACCAAAGACCGTAACCAAAATAAAATAACTTTTTGATTAAACAAAGCTAAGTGCATTAAATTTACTTCAGAAAGGAAGATTATCATCTTGACAGTTTTAGTAATATCTCAGACATAGATGTGAGGGAAGACTAGAGTTTTGGAGCCTTCTTGAGAGTGGTTTAAGGTTAGTCTTTCAAGGGGGGATCTACTTAGAATTGGATAAAATTTATACCATAATAGTTTAGAATCTGAGGGGAAAGGTTTTTTTTTTTATTTCTTTTTATTTATTTTAGAGAGGAGATACAGAGAGAGAGAGAGAGAGAGAGAGAGAAAGGAGGGAGGAGCTAGAAGCATCAACTCCCATATGTGCCTTGACCAGACAGTGCAGGGTTTTGAACTGGCGACCTCAGTGTTCCCAGGTCGACGCTTTATCCACTGCGCCACCACAGGTCAGGCCTGAGGGGAAAGTTTTAAACTTAGTTTTGATAAACTAAATTGATGTCTTAATAGTTGAGTTATTTATTCAGGTGAGCACACTGGCATTCTGATGAGATAGTTATTTGCCCAGATGAGCAAATTGTTTGCCCAGAAAAATTGCTTTGCAGGAATCTTTTGAAGCAAACAACAAAGATGTTTATTGGTGTGGAGTCTGATTTAAAATTTCCTGGCTCAGAGCAAACCCCCAAAGTCAAGTAGACAAAGGTAGTCTCAGATTGCTTCCTGAGGTTTTATCTGACCTTAGGAAAATTGCTTATACAGTTAATGCTTCATTTGTCTCATTAGCAAAATGGAACTCAAGCTCTACTAATCAAATAGAGCATCTTGAACCCTTATCAGTCAGCTATTGCCACAGAAGTGTGGCCTTACCACCTTCAGAAACTCAGAAACAGTCAACAATAAGACTTTCTTTGTTATTCATTTGTGAGGCCATTTGATTCAGCTGATCTAAGTTAGGCTCAGTTAGGCTTGATTCCAAAGTTTGGGTTGAATCCAAGTACTGTATGTTCTAAGTGTCTTTCATCCTCCTTGATGGGAAGGTACACATAGCATGTTCTTTCCTAAGTATAAAGTAAAAAGATGGGCAAATCCAACCACTCAAGCACATTTCAGGACTTTGTACAAGTCTGCAGTGTAAGCCTCATCTTGGATTTTGTCTTTTTTGCATAGCAAGTACCTGAGTTAAACTTTGATGGCTACAGCATCCACTTCAAAAGAGGCACCCACTTCAAAGATGGCTATGTCTAATAAACACATTGCCAGCCAGCAGACTAGATAAAGAACCAGGATGCTCCACCCCTATACTCCTTTGTTGTTAGAAATTTTGGTTGGTTTACATAACTGACAGTTTGGGCTGCTTGTTTTCCTCTCTTCCTGTGCTTTAACATTCTGCTCTTATGATTTAAATTTACCAATAAACACTGAGCTCTGGAGACCTTGGGCCCCACACTCAATTTCAATAAAAGCAATACCCAAATCCATTTCTCTGTCTCTCTCCTCTTCCTCCCTTTCATCCCTTTGCTGTATAGCACCAGGTGTGTGACATAATTCTCAGGACTTGTAAGTAACAAGCCTTCCCCCCCTCCCCCCAAGTTTCCTGATGGTTATAGCTGAGGACATTTTGCAATCATAATAAGAACCACAAGAACCAGCCCAGACATAATATCGGTAATGCATAGGCTGAAGTGTGTCACACAATAGAGACACACGATGCACACATAACAGCATGCAACAATGTCACATTTACTAGAATCCCCATTGACGAAACTAAGACTCGCGCATCCAATCCAGAAATCTACCCAAAGCCTAAAAATTAAGTCAAGAAAGATTCTGCCATGAGGCCATAACAAAGGATGAAGAATTTGGACTAAAAAGTTTAACCTGGCAAATCTTTTGAAAGAAACACTTGCAAATTTAGTCTCAGACCAGCCTCTGTCATAGATGCCTTGGCAGGTTAGAGAGCCTCTGTGCAGGCATAAAAATATACTAGAGTATGATTAACATAGAGAGTTTCTCCCCTACATTATTTATTATAGCATTTTCTCAAATCAGTTTCTAGCCCGTTAGAATTAGAAGCTGATGAAATTTTTGGCATTTGACCAATCAAAGAAAATAGACAATGCTGAAATATTAATTTCACATGAGATTGTTTCTATGTTAAATCACTTAAATGTACCCAATATATCTATCAGCTTATAATGAAGACATAAGAATGTTGGAGTTTATATAACACAGCCTATGAAATTAAACAGCTTCAGTGTCTTTGATTATTCAAGAAGCCCCACAGTAGCTGCCCCTGTTCAAGTTATATCCTTCCTTCTTTCTTTCTAAACTCTCGATTACTATTTCTAAATCTGCAATGTCCCTTTGCACCCATGAGCATACACTGGGGTTTTAATATAAGAAGCTAATGAGCACACAGTGACTAATAAACTACAAAGTAATTACTTAAAATTCACATTAAAGTAATTAATAATTCCAGTCAAAACTATTTATGCAGCCTGACCAGGCGGTGGCGCAGTGGAGAGAGTATTGGCCTGGCACACACAGGACCCAGGTTTGAAACCCTGAGGTCATCAGCTTGAGCATAGGTTCATCTGGTTTGAGCAAGGCTCATCAGCTTGAGCCCAAGGTCGCTGGCTTGAGGAAGGGGTCCCTCGGTCTGCTGTAGTCCCCTGGTCAAGGCACATATGAGAAAGCAATCAGTGAACAACTAAGGTGCTGCAACAAAGAATTGATGTTTCTCCTCTCTCTCCCTTCCTGTTTGTCTGCTGTCTGTCCCTATCTGCCCCTCTCTGTCTCTCTTGCTAAAAAGAAAAAAGAAAAAAAAAAGTCTATCCATGCATAGTTACAGTTTGTTATTTTTAAGAAGAAAATTCTAAAGTAGCTTTGGCCATTAAGTCCAAATGTTAGCCCCAAAAGGATAAGGGTGCCAAATTCTTGTACCCACAGTCTACTTGTAGCCAAGATAAAACACTAATGTAATTAATGACCTGGTGATAGAGCATTTTTTTTGACTGTCAGGACAATAGCAATCATTAATCAAACTTACTTAATGAATAAATAATAAGAATAGATAGAAGAGCAAGCAATGATGCTGAGATGAAATCTCATATTAAGAACATAAATATTCTAGCCTGACCTGTGGTGTCGCAGTAGATAAAGCATCGACCCAGAACGCTGAGGTCACTGGTTCGAAACCCCGGGCTTGCCCAGGCTAGGCACGTATGAAAAGGAACTACGATGATTGAAGGCTTCCAGCTCCCCCACCCTTTCTCTCTCCCTCTCTCTCTCTACTCAATAAATAAAATCTTAAAATGAAAGTAAATATTCTAGAACTAAGTTTTAATTTTAAAAATTTAACAGAAGCCTTAGCCTTACAGAACAATAGACTCAACATTCCCACATTTTACCAGAAGCTCCTATCATACACTTCTAAAAATAACTTACATTACATGTGAAAACACAGAAGAATGGTTCATTACTACTACTTTTCACTCTCTCCGTATTAACCATTATCTGTTTAAAAACTTCTATTGTATTTCTGTAAAATTATAATAATATAATTCTAATAGCTGTTTCATTTATTTAACATTATCCTTAGCTCCTTCTGTACCACTGGTGGGTACTAGGCATTGGAGATACAAAGTTGCAGAAAATTCAGTTTGGACATAATAGTTTTCCTGGAAGAGTGAACAAGTATATTCTTTTGTTCAGCCATAGTGTGAGTACAGCCAATAAAACCAACACTCTCTGCTACACACTGCAAATTATCCATGATGAGTAAGTAATGACTGCCTCCCACTAGTAATCATTGAGAGGATGACAATTAGGGAACATACAACAGAAAATAGGTGCATATAGAATGGTCCATGCCAAAAGGTATGAGAAATTCAGAGGATGGACCAATCAGGCTATTAGATAGTTAAATCTCCACTTACAGAAACAGAGGAGGCTGAGGTATAGGGAAATTAAGTAACTTGCCCATGATATTTCCTTGAACATATGCTTGCCATGTGATCCTATGTACGTATTTACCCCAGTGAAATCAGAACACACGGCCACATAAGGACTTATATATACTACTCACAAAAATTAGGGGATATCTCATAGCTTCATATTCATTTTTGAAATATCCTTTAATTTTTGTGAGCATAATATAAACATCCATAGCACTTTTACTTATAATGCCTCAAAACTGAAAATGACCCAAATGTCTATCAACAGATGAATGGATAAGCAAATCATGGTCCAACGTTCAGTAAAATACCACTCAGCTATGAAAGAGAAATAACTGATAAACTCTGCAACAATATGGATGAATTTCAAAGACATTATGCTGAGCTAAAAAAGCCAGATACAGAAACATACACGTTGTCTGATTCCATTTGTAAGAATTTCTAGAACAGATATAATCAAGAGTGATCTTAATCCAATGGGAATGCACCATATATTATAAATGTTACAAAATACTTTTTTCTCTATATTGTGTTGGAGGGAGGAAGAATTATTACAAAATCTAAGCTCTTAATTCTGTTTTCTGTGACCCTATATATATCTCCTGCCTCAGTCTTCTCTGTGCCTCCGTCTCCCCCACCATCCTTCCTACAGCAGTAGCTATGATGAAAGTGTGTTTACAAGCCTTGGCTGGGTGGTCCATTTGATTAGAGCATTGTCCCCACACACCAAGGTTGCAGGTTCGATCTCTGATCAGGGCACATACAATAATCAACCAATGAGTGCATAAACAAGTGGAATAACAAATCAATCTCTCTTGCTCTCTCCCTTCCTCTCTCCCTTTAAAATCAATCAATAAATTTTTTAATTAAAAAGAATGTGTTTGCGGCCTGACCTGTGGTGGCGCAGTGGATAAAGCGTCGACCTGGGAACACTGAGGTTGCCAGTTCAAAACCCTGCACTGGTCTGGTCAAGGCACATATGGGAGTTGATGCTTCCAGCTCCTCCCCCCTATCTCTCTCTCTCTCCTCTCTAAAATAAATAAAATAAAATAAAATAAAAAGAAATTTTTAAAAAGAATGTGTTTGCTTTAAACTAATAACGTTAATGTTTCAGGGCCCCTCACTCACGTGTCCCTTCCAAGGCTCTGGGAGAGGCCATAGAAATGTATTTTTAATGAGGTAAATTTTTTTTTTAATTTACAAAAACAAAGATGTTTTAATGACCATCAATAAAGTTATTTGTCCTTTCCACTCTAGTGTCCTCCTGGTGATATTTCCACTTGCTTAAGGGGGTATTGACGTGACCACTGACATTTGGGGGATTCTGCGGAAGGCAAGGTGAGTTGAGAATATATTTAGTTTGGGTAAAGTGGGCTATGTTTATGTGGTTCACTGTCCATTTCTGTGTGCAATTGAGTGTTTGCTAGCTTTCCTGGTGCACCATACCCAGTGTGTCCCTTGTTGGTCTACACAGGACCATGACAGTAATGTGGAAAGATAGAGTATGCCTACATGAATGTGTCCTGTGAAAAAATGTGTGAAGTAGAAAAAACACTATTAAAATGAATGGATCTAGAAGTTCGTTTGTGGGAGATTCTTTCAATAATCAAACCTGTAAACTTACAAACAAAGGCTTCATTTCTCATGGTCACCTGTCCAAGACACAAATGTCCTTTTATTCAGAATAAATTCAATAATGCCACATTGGTTATTATTAATTACCATTAAACACTCCTTGCACTGTATCTGTTTTCTGATAGCAATCACCGAAATATAATTTATCAGAATTCTTAAACAGGACTCCAACCTGTAGCAGCACCAGTAGCAGAAAAGAAAATGTGTAAAAAATCTTATGTTTTATTCACTGCATTATATAGGATCATGAGCATAACAATTTGCAAACCTAAAAACAATAGTTTAAATATCAATAACAACAAATGTCAATTTACCTATAGCAGAGAAAAACCTAAATTATCTATTTCCTCTATAAAAATATATAATTAATAACTTTTATGCTTAGTTTTATTTCCACAAATATTCCTTTTCTTAAAGAGGGAGCTCAAGATGATATAAATTTCAAACCTTACAAAACTGGAATCTACCCTAAAATGTATTGTAAACCTTCACACAGAGTCTGGGAGTCTTGAATAAACAGAAATGATTCTGGAACAGCATTGGAGAGTAAAGTTGGAGATGAAGAAACCCTGTAGAGTCTGTCTTACTGGGGTGTGGAAGTTCTGTCTCCGAAGCGAGACTGGGCGGTGTCTGGAGATGAGTCCGACTGTCATGACTTCAGGGAGTGCTCCTGGCAGCCGGGAGAGGGCAAGGGTGCTGCTGCCATGCACGGGACACCCTGCACAACTGCCCACACTGCCGAATCTGTCCAGGTGTGCTCTGGTCTAAGCTGCCAGGACTGGCAAAGCTGGGAGCCCCGGCCTATACTAACAGAGAGAAGATGAGCTGGTAATTACTGTATCAGTGCTGATACCAAGAAATATCCATTCTGACGCAGTGCAGTGGGAAAGTAAGATTGTGGACCAGCCCAGTTTGATGGCAGGAGAAAACCACACTGGACTTAGGAAATCTGTGCCTCTGGCATTTGTGTCTAAAATTTTTGCTAATATCCTAGTGAGAGAAGATTAACAGGTAACACTGACTCACACTGCCGTCATGCCTCTCCATAATTTGTTGTTATGATATCCTGATCTTCCTGAGTCTCATTTCTCCCCTGTATAAAGGAAATGATTCTGCATAGAGTTGTTACAAAGATGCTTACTGTTCCTAGTGTCCTTTCCTTGTAGATGCCCCAAGGGAAAGAAGAATGGCTGCCTGTCCTTTGGAAACTTCTAGAAGCAGAAGCCTTGCACATGCCACTATGCCATGGAGCAAGAGAGCAGAGATGGCTGCAGGGGACAGTTGGACAGCTTGTCCAAACACATACCCCAAAGGGATACATGATACAGGCTGTCCGTTCCCTGTGTTCACGAGGAAAGTGCGAAAGTCACCAGAGAGAGGAGAAAGACACAGTGGATGGCGCACAGATATGAGGAAGGGGCACAGTGACAAGAGGCTTGAGCTCTTTCCTTCAGTAGCAAAAGAGACCTACAAAGGTTTAGCAGGTGCCAAGACTAGAGAGCTCTTGCACCTCTCAGTGGAGGCCTGCAGAGAACTGAGGGAGACCCACCCTCCTAAGCCTGTGGCCTCTTCACAACTTAAAACCAAATTCAGGCAGAGAGAGGCAGAGAGGTGTAATCCTGAATCTGAGTTTGAACCTCAAATGCCTGACAGAAGTCTTGGAAATAACTAAAATTGCCTGGACATAACTAGATCACATTTTCTAAGTTTAGTTATATGAGCATACATGTTGGTTTACAGCTTGTGAAAAATCCAACCCTATATACATATATGGTTTCAACACTTCCCAACTAATCTTTTGCATTGTCGTGATGAAGACTCCCATTCAGAAATAAGTGCCACCTTACAATAAAAATCTCGAGATACGTTTTAAAGAAAGACACGTTAAGGAGATCAGAATACACTGTTGTTTTTTTTCAGGAACTTCTTGGTCTGTAGAGAGGGTAAGAGACAGAATTAATACACTGCTTAGAGGACAGGCTGTTGTGGAGAGTAAATTGCCGCGTGTATCAGAGAGCCAGATGTCCTGTTAAAAGATTTAATAAATATTTGCTGAGCAGCACATACCCTATATCAGTCATCATATCCATCATTGGACACAAAGAGAAATAAGAACATTTCTTGATTCCAAGGAGCACATAAAGACTTTTCCTGCTTTACATGTAATGGAGCACCTAACTCGTCTAAAGAGAGAAAAGCCATATCGTCATGGATTCTGATGACAACAAAGAGGTCAAAGCCTCCAACTTGGTTGAATTGAACTAAACTGAAATAGAAATTAGAGATGATTTTGTCACAAATAGCTCCACTTATTAATAAGGCTGAAGCAGTCAACACCAGCACTATGCTATTTAGCATCTAATTTTCATCCTAAATGCAAAGAATAACAATTATTTGGACCTGATTTGGCCATATAAATTGGATAGTAGGAGTGAATGATGCTAGTCATCTAGACAAAATGCAGTCTCCTATCTCTTTGGATATTTCTAGAATACGTGGCATCTTTGTATATATACCATTTCTGCTTAAATATGAGATTGTCAAATCTGATATATAAAAATTGGCTTTCTTAGCTATCATGGATGAGATAATGAATAGGAGAATCCATTACATGTAATGGAGCACCTAACTCGTCTAAAGAGAGAAAAGCCAAGTAATTTGAGTATAAAGAAGGTGCCCTGTGATCCCCTTACTCATATAATGAGTAAGGGGATCACAGGGCACCTTCTTTATACTCAAATTACTTGGAATAAAATATGTCTTTGTAGCCTGACCAGGCGGTGGCACAGTGGATAGAGCATCGGACTGGGATGCGGAAGACCCAGGTTTGAGACCCTGAGCTCGCCAGCTTGAGCACGGGCCCATCTGGCTTGAGCAAAAGCTCACCAGCGTGGACCCAAGGTCGCTGGCTCCAGCAAGGGGTTGCTTGGTCTGCTAAAGGCCCGTGGTCAAGGCACATGTGAGAAAGCAATCAATGAACAACTAAGGTGTCACAATGGCAATGAAAAACTAATGACTGATGCTTCTCATCTCTCTCCATTCCTGTCTGTCTGTCCCTATGTATCCCTTTCTCTGTCTCTCTCACTATCCCTGTAAAAAAAAAAAAAAAAGTCTTTGTAGCAGATGAAAGACATCGCAAGTATGTAGAAGAAAATTACACGTATATACACAGGCCCAAATATAATCGTCATCCATCAGTTTTCTGAGTTGGAGGGAAGCACACCAGGAAATAAAACAAAAACAGATCATCTCAGTGGAATTGTCTCCAAATAATTCTTTTATCAATACCTTATTTCACACCATCAACTGACCGTGAAAATCCTAGGAAGGCAAACTAGATACCCATGATGAAAGTAAAGGATAGCAATCCCATCCTTTTGATTGGAGTGAACCAAAGCCTTGCAAGAAGAAATTGGCATGCTTAACTGCTCCTGTGAAAGGAACATGCGTGAGAACTTTTAGAGAAATGTTTAGAAATCCATTGGTGCCTGTCAATAATGTCCACCTTTTCAATATGCTAATCCATTCATTAGTGACTAATGACAGACTTGGCATAAATCCGGACAATAGACACAAGACAACCATTGCAGGGAAAGCAGGGAACTACTTGTTGTTATGGTTATTGATATTATTGTTTTATTTGTTCAGGATAAAAAGTAGCAGTAAATGGATGTCAGATTGACAAAAGAGTGGATCGGAGGTAATTTCAGCAATTTGTAAGAAAAGATAAAAACAGATCATCTTCCAAATGAAAACTGAGTTTTCTCTAACTTTTATGATTACTGCCATGTATAATGTAACGCTATTGAAATGCTGCTGAAGTAAAATTGAAAGGGATAATAAATATCAAGGAGGAATAAAGGACTATTATTATCCTTACCATGAAGGAGATTTGTCCTCAGCATCCTTCTGTAAGATGTTCTGTTACACCAGCAAAAGCACCAAAATCATTTACAATTTAGAACAGCATTACACATAAGGGAATTTTAGGCTCCCCCAATGCAGTGGTTAGTTAATAGCAAAGGTGTGATGGAAATTCTGTGCTTTTAAAACAGAATGGCAAAAGAATGAAACTTTAATGTCTATTCAAATTAATAACGACTTTCAACATTGATTCTTAGACGGTCTGTAGTTCTCCCTCCTTAAATGAAAGGCTACGTGTGAGCAAGTGGATCTGCCAGCTGACACAACACATTGTTAGAAAACGACAACAGCGCCATCTACTGTCAAAGTACAGCATCATTAAAAATGACAGATTTGAACACCAAATATTATGATAAACATCTTTAAATTATGTGATAACAAGTATAAATTCTTTACAGTATACAAGAACATGAGGACACACTGCACCTGGGTAAAGAATCTATTCTATTTTTTTTTCACCAGTTATTTTTGTATGCATGTGTGTATGATTTAAACCACTGTTTCTACAAGCACAACAGAAAAATAAATTTAAAATATACCTTATATGGTTACAGTAAAGTTTTTTATAGATACTTTCAGACAGATTTCACCCTTTTCTTAAATTCTTTTATTCCTATTAGTTTCCAGACTGTTTTCTAAATCTAATTAGCAATGAAATGTTCCCTGTTAAATTGGAGAATACGTTTTTAGAGAAAAGTGCACAAAGCATGATAGTGAAGGAAATATAGATGTGTTTATAACTTCACTGTATTGCTGCCACACGTTGCCAATAATGAGTCTTAAGTGGTAATTGTGAATTCCGGAATGTACTTTATGTATTAACTAAGTCAGGGGTCCCCAAACTTTTTACACAGGGGGCCAGTTCACTGTCCCTCAGACCGTTGGAGGGCTGGACTAAAAAAAAACTATGAACAAATCCCTATGCACACTGCACATATCTTATTTTAAAGTAAAATAAAAAAACAAAACGAGAACAAATACAATATTTAAAATAAAGAACAAGTAAATTTAAATCAACAAACTGACCAGTATTTCAATGGGAACTATGGGTGAGGATGCATCCTGTGCTCCTCTCACTGACCACCAATGAAAGAGGAGCCCCTTCCGGAAATATGGCGGGGGCCGGATAAATGGCCTCAGCATGTGGCCCACTGGCCATAGTTTGGGGACCCCTGAATAATTAAACCACATACATGGAATTTTAATTAAAAGACATATAGATTAATTGTATTTGTTATATCAGTCATCCAAGGGTAACCTTGACAATGGCAACATTAACCAGGCCAGGAAGTAAACAAAAAAAAGCTTTAGTCAACAAATATATTTTTTAATGTAAAATGTGACCTGAAGTCTTGTGCTGTACTTGTGAGGCCTCTTGATATTATAAGTGCTACAACTGGCCAAGCAGTAAAAAAATTAGTTGGTTGTCTTTAAGCTTGTTTTTAAAATTTGGGGTCAAGAGTACTCTGTCACATTTTTTTTGTGTGTGTGTGTGACAGGGTAGGACAATCTGTCACATTTTTTAAAATACGGGACGTTTCCAAGGTCCGTACTGGGCTGTGAACATCTTCCCATCACATCATGCACTTTGCCGGCATTGATTTAACCACTGACATTCTTATCTCCGAATTAACAAACGTGGCCACTGTAAACACCATCAGAAGTCCTCATTATTAAAGTTCAGACACTCCCTTATTAAAGGGTAGAAAACTTAAAGCTGAATGGGAAAGGTGGAGTGTAACTACACAGGAATGGTGCTGATACACAGCAGAAAGCCCTGCTTTTCCTATGTGCAGCTATGTTTCACTTGGGTTTTCCAAGAGTTATAAAAGCTTTCCATCCATTTCCAAAAATTCAGAGCCGTCTTTACTTTGCTCAGGGGTCTCTGAAGTCCATTTTCTTTCTTTATTTCATTCTGACTCTCTAACCCCAAGCCAAGGCATTACTCAGGAGTGCTGAAGTATTAAACACAAATTTAACTCAATGGGCTCTCTCAATGCTCCCCTGGCCCACCAGTCACGGAAGCGAACTTGAATTAGTGTGCTGGATTAACAGTTTTATTTCTTTTTCTTCTCATTTTTCTGTTCCTTCATATTATCTTTTGTGGTCACATGTATCTACCCTGAAGCTCAAAAGAAACAACCTACCCTCCTATTTTTTTTCTATTATTTACAGTTAGTTTCTATCCACTATAAACTTGAGTGTAACCTGATTTTGATACATTTACTAATTATGACCATGTGCATAGCCATTAACTTGTTTAAGGTAAATCCAATTTCAATAAAATCAAATGCAGACAGCAGGTTTATATCAAATAACAGATCCTAACTGACTCATGTAAAATTAATAATTTGCCCAGGACTGATGCCCAGGTAAACCTGGCAGCTCCTGATAGTAATGAAGGACAGGTCTGCTGACAAACGGAACAGCAGAGAAACAGCCAGCACAGGAAGGGAGGGGGAGCCTCTATAATAGGACAGAAGAAAGTTCTGTTTGCAGAAGGAAGATGTTAGTGAAACAAGGGTTCTGGAGGTGGAAATAAACAGTTTCTATAGAGTGAGGTTTTCAGTAGATGAGGAAATTGAAAGAGGAGCTACCAACATAGGAAGCAGAAACATAGATAGGAGAATGACCCCATTGCACTTGTGACGTGCGGGAACCTGGCCTGAGAAAGGTGAAGAAGCCACATTGCAAGACAAGGAACAACCAGTTAGCTAGATAGGTATCAGGGTCATGTGGCCACTGGGGAAGTCACATCAGATCAAATACCTACACCCAAGTGACTGCTTCGAGTTGAAGAACTTTCGCAAGTATCCTAGTCCATAGGATCCAACGATGTGGCAAAACAGGTTAGTGCAGTGCACACATGGGCCAGAGGTCCCCACAGTGAGGAGAAGGGAATCTCCGCAAGAAATTATATAACGTCCCCGGCTCAGCGTGCTGGCGGTGATGCCTGCGACAGGGGGCCCCAGCCCAAGTTAACAGCCCGGACAGCAGTGACCTCAATTCATGCAGCTAGCTATTCCTGCGATAGTCACAGGATCTCAGCAGTGAGAAGTCCCGCTTTCAGTGACAGTGATGATAACCACATTTGGCCACATCTCTGAAGCCTTTTAATTACTGTAACTTTCTGAAGCACAGACCAGCTTCAGAATGAATCCAGCCTAGATCCTCAGGAATAGAAACGCACTTCTGTTTGCACAAGATGGAAAATGGAAAAAGTATGAGTAGAGGAAAAGGTTACCAGAAGGAAGGGCTTTGAGAGATCTCTGAAGAGCTTCAAGAAGGGAGCAGTTCAACACACTCATGATGAATGTAGCCCGATACCAGCTTCTGGGACCGCGGAGGGACAGGAGGGCTAAGAGGTTATTCCAGAGCAATCAAACTGGTTTTCGCACACTAAAAAATCTGTTCTTATGGTTTAGGTCAAATCTTTGTGTCACGCATAGACATATTTCACAAGGAGTATAAAATCTTCTGTTTGGAAAACAGAACTCATGCTTGCCTTACAAGCTCACTATGCGACATGGAAATTCTATTGTTCAGAAAGGTGGATGCTTTGAGTCTTCCTATGTGGGAAGATGTTTAACCCTGAGTCCTAAAAAGATGGTCCTGGGGAGGAGGGGTGGAAGGCAGAGGGAATTACAAATCTCTTCATACCCACTATAGTAATACTTTTAAATTCACTAAACTGTACATTTCTTCATTTAGAAAATCCCAGCACTTTCTACTTTTAAAAGAAAAAGAAGGTATATCATGCCTGACTGGTGGTGGCACAATAGAATGAGTGTCGACCTGGGATGCTTTTGAGGACCTAGGTTCAAAACCCTGATATGCAGGCTTGAGCACAGGCTAATCTGGTTTTGAGCACAGGGTTGCTGGCTTGAGCATGTGATCAGCAACATGATCCCAAGATCCTTGGCTTGAGTCCAAGGTCACTGGCTTGCGCAAGGGGTCACTGGCTCAGCTTCAGTCCCCTGGTCAAGGCACATATGAGAAGCAATCAATGAACAACTGAAGTGCTGCAACTGTGAGTTGATGTTTCTTATCTGTCTTCCTTTCTCTCTCTTTCTGTCTGTCTCTCTCTCTTTCTCTCACACACACACACACAAATGACATTCATAATGTATATTGAAGCAAATTCCATAACTGATTCATCTGTTTATATATTACGATGTTCTTTTATTACAAAGTTACATTTGGGAAGATTATTAACTATTTTAAGTCCAAACAAAATAAAACACTTCCTCAAATTTTTAAAACAACAAAAAGAATTATTTTAACATTTGTAAATTTTGAGCACATTTCAATTCTAAGTTTCATAAACTAGGAAACAAATGAATGAAATATTCTCAGAGTCATTTATAGTTATAAGAAAAATAAACATTACTATTTTGATAAAACTATATTTTCATAGGAAATGGGTGTTAAAAATATTTTTCAAATTAGATGGACATTGAGAACATTATACTAAGTGAAATAAGTAAATCAGAAAAAGCTAAAACCTATATTGTTTCACACCCAGGTGGGATATAAAAATAAGGATGATAGACATAGATAAAAATGGAGTGGTTACCAGGGACAGTGCCATTGGGGAGAGGGAAGAAAAGAGAGACAAATATACGGTGACAAAAAATGATTTGACTTTGGATGATGGGCACACAACACAATCAACAGTTGAAATGCTATAAAAATGTTTACCTGAAACCTATATACTCTTATTGATTAATATCACCCCATTAAATATGATTATTTAGAAATCATATTTAAAAAATTGTAAAAATAAATAAGGCCAGTTATAGAGAGGACTAGCTTCATGGTTTCGATTTTGGAGTCATATACCATGTAGATTATAATTGGAGCTATTGAAGATGAGATCACCCAAGTAGACCATAAATATTAGGATTTGAAGAGACTCTAGAATAAAACCATAAAAACAGAGAAAATGCAGACAGAGAAAGGATAGCTTGCAAAGGAGAATAAGTAGTGATTAACAGGTAAAAGGAAAACCTACTGTTGTTTGTCAGAGAGAACTTACTGAGCAAAGCAGCTTTCTGAAGAACAAGAAATAAATACACACCAATCCATTCTTTTCTTGATGATATCAGAGGACACTTCAAAATCTTTTAGCGAGTTAACTAACATCACCATTATACTTAATTTGATGTAGGGAAGACACAATGAAATGAAAGTTTTTCAAATACCGCAGAGAATCTTCAGTTTCAGGCAGAGAAAGCTATTCCTAGAGGTAGAGTTGTTTTGATTCTTATATCTTTTCAAAATCTTCCTTTCCTCTCCCCACTTCCCCAAGTATGATCCCAAAGTCAAGGTCTTTAAAACTGAAATCTGATCAGTTAAAGTGGGTGCTTAATGCACTACGAGGCATTCTATTCTGGATATGAAACCATGTGTGCCCATGTTTGTGAAGAGGCTTAAGTCTCCTGATGGCGTGTGCCTGAAAATGTATTTTATGTTTTCCAGAGGCTTCTGAACTAACACTTTCTCCCAACTCCTGTTACTCATGCTGGCTATCTGAGGTTCAGAACACCCATTTCTCAACACTCAAATTTGATCCTAACTTCCCTGTTTCCACTTCCCACACTGTTTATTTTTTTTCACTATGTGTTATAAAATTGTCCTTCAGTGATATAAACTCTCCTTTTAAAGTTCTGTATTTATAATTGACTTCAGGGATGAAGGGGGAGGCAGGCCCCATGTGTGTGAACTGATTCCTGGACTACGACCAGAGTGGGCATCGGCTCCTTTGTTGGATGGACTAAATGGATTTTGGACAATGTGAAAAACCCTGATGGGGGGGGGCAGGACTGGTGGAGGCCCCCTCAGCTTTTCATCCAGTTGGAGAGAAGCTCCAAGGACATTTTACACTTTGTGCAAAGTGCTCAGAGAGACCCGGATGGGGGAGGGCAGCTCTGGTGAAGGTCATCTTTGTAACTGTCGAAATTGTATGACTTGTGCTGTTGCTGTAACTTGTGTAATGTGCCTCATTTCCTTGCACAGAAATGCCTGTGGTGCGGATTGTGGATTGCAAAGTGAGCAAAAGGTGTGGAATGTTGGGCAAATACATTTGTAAAATCTGTATTTTCTGGTATGTTCATTATTATTGTTAGAGATGGCTGCTGCCCATGTGGGGTGGCTGATTACCTTCCTGCTTGGGAAGGGGCTTGGTTATGCTACTGTATGCTAGAGGAGGGCTTTCCCACTAAAAAATTTTAAAAGGAGGAGCTAGGAGGTCATTTTGGCAGAAAGGAGACCACGTTGTTGCAGGGAAGAGAGGCCATGTGGTGGTGGCCGTGACTACTGGCTTTACAACATCCTTAACCCATCATTATTATTTCATTATTTTCCTTCAATGTTTAGAACACCTAATACAACCTTTTAACTTTTCTACATTTCCCTTTTTCTTTTCAGTATCTACCTCTCTTCCACCCCAAGAAACACTGATACTTCTTTGTTAGTTTCAGGATTTTAGAATCTGGCTCATATTTATTCTAGGTATTTAAAACTGGAGTCATCATCAACAGTTCCAAACTCTGCTGGATGCTCACATTATATAAAGAATTTGTGATTCTCCGCTTTTTTTTCAGATCCATTAAATTGTGTGTCTTCTCTATTATGGCTCTCCAACAGCATGACTAATCTTTGTAGATGGCATTCTTACAGGGGTCAGATTCACCAAGATTTCAGTCTTGATCCTGTCACTCTTTGACCATAAATTACCTACCATCTGCCCCATTGCCACTGTACGTACTCTTTCCCTCCACCCAAAGCTTAATCATTTGATTCCCTCCACTTCATCCAGTCCAGTTGACCCTCTTGCTACAACCTTCTAAGTCCCAGCTCCCTTCTCCTGCCCTATAAGGATAAAGCTTTTGGTCGGTCCTTCAAAATGTTCCTTCCATGTTTTTAATTTTCAGTTCCCTTTACTGTTCTCCAGTCCAAATTATACATTCTAGTCAAACTGGTCTAATTACTACCCCATGGACACATCAGTGATCATTATTACCTTGTAATCTTGTTCACTCTCTTCCTGTTGGAAGGATTATTTATTCTCTAAGCAGCAATTTTTATCCTTTTTCATTTCTGGCACACATAAGCTAAATTTCTAGCATTCTGCAGTACACCAAAAAATGCATTTTATTTTTTGCCAATCTGACAAAAAATATAGGTATAATTTGATTCACTCATACTGGATGGCTATTGTTCTGTATTGTCATATTTTTATTTGACAATCTAAGAGAAAAGTGTTCAACGCCACTGACTAAGTAGTCAGGTAGTGCATGTTTTAAAAATTCTTGCGCCTGACCAGGCGGTGGTGCAGTGGATAGAGCGCTGGACTGGGATGCGGAAGACCCAGGCTAGAGACCCTGAGGTTGCCATCTTGAGCACGAACTCATCTGGTTTGAGCAAGGCTCACCAGCTTGAGCCCAAGGTCGCTGGCTCGAGCAAGGTGTCACTTGGTCTGCTGTAGTCCCCCGGTCAAGGCACATATGAGAAATCAATCAATGAGCAACTAAGGAACCGCAACAAAGAATTGATGTTTCTCCTCTCTCTCCCTTCCTGTTTGTCTGTCCCTATATATCCCTCTCTCTAACTCTGTCTCCCACAAAAAAACAAAACAAAACAAAAAACCCTTCACTTGTCCAGTCAAGGCACATATGGGAGTTAATGCTTCCTGCTCCTCCCCCATTTCTCTTTCCCTCCTCTCTAAAAAAAAATGAATAAAAAAAATTCTTGCAGCACATCTGTTGAAAATCACTGCTCAAAGAGATCACTCAATTTCTACCTCCAAAAGAGTTTCCCTGCCCATTCAGCCAGAATGACTCTCTTTCTTCTGTACTGTAGGGCACTTTTCTTGACCACTATACTGACACTATATCATCAATATTATGATTATTTAATTTGTCATATGTATGTATGGGCTCTTGTTCTTAAGTATATAAGATCCTTAAGGGAAGAATCTATGTTTTTGATATTTATTTGTATCCTCTACACATAAGAAGAACATAGTATAGCACTGCTGAATGAACTAAATGAAGAAAGACTTGGTTCTAAGGCAACAGACACCAATTTAGATCTCTTATTATATGGCTATACTATACTTTATTTAAACTACATTGTTTAGTAACAGCAAAATGACACAATGTAAAAAGAAGGTTAATTTTAAGAATTTCATGAAGGTAACTTAGTGATCAAGCTTGCAGGCTCTAGAACCAACAAAATCTGATTTCACTCCAGCTTATTAGATTTGTAAGGATGGACAAGTTTTGTAACTTTCCTCCATGACTCTGTTCCTCATCTTTAAAATCGAGATTGTAATGCTATTAACCACAGGGAGTTGTTTTAAAAATTAGAGCAAAATATTTAGCACTCTGCTGAGCATTTAGTGAGTGCTCAGGAAATATTAAATATTATTATTATCTAATATTCATAACATAAAGAAAAACTACTAGTCTAAGGGATTATTATGTGACTAACTGGCTACCTAGAAACTGCAAAATGCTGCACACTGACCCCAAAGCATGTCAACTATTATTACACTAAATATTAATATATATGTTTTGCAACAAGTGGCTTGCAAAGACCTAAAGTCTCATAATGTAAAAAAAAAAAATAAAGGATTCTCCAAATAGAACCAACATTTTTTACACCAAATTCAATTCCTTAATAAAGGTAGCTTCAAAACCATCCTAGGTAATGAGCATCCTCTGTAGGAGTGATCGCTCACTGCTATGTCCACATTCGATCAGCACCATTGGGTTATACTGACAAGTCTTTTTTATGTTGAATTCCCCCTTAGCCAGTGACCATCCTCAACTAATTATACAATTCACTCCATCATTTGGGTTGTCAATGATTTCCCATATTCCATGCAGGGGCTGTTGACTTTCGTTTGCTACTTAAGCCATTATGTATTTTTTTTTCTTGCAGAATCTACAAATTTAAAAACAGGAAGCTAAATCATGAGGTTTCTTCTCCTAAGGCAGTGGTTCTTAACCTTTTTTGAGGTACCGAACCCACCAGTTTCATATGCGCATTCACCAAACCCTTCTTTAGTGATAAATAAAATATGATTTTTTTTTCCAAATTCAAGACATAGGTATATGTTTTTTTACTGGTGCACAAAATGAGCCGTGCATGAACATCACCTTGCTCAAAGAACAAAACCAATAAAGTGCATGAACTCACAACAAATTACGGTATTACTTTCTTCTGGCCTCCTTGGCAGAAGCTTCTCCGAACCCCTGAGACCGACTCATCGAACCCCTAGGGTTCGATAGAACCCAGGTTAAGAACCACTGTCCTAAGGCATCTCTTTTCTGTTGACAATCCAGCAGCCTCTTCCTACTCTTCAAGCAGAGTAGGAATCACTAAGGTTTTTTCTGTTTTGTTTTTTTTGTTTTTGTGTGTGCCAATTGTGTGCTGGGCGTAATTTCTACATGGGAATTAGAACTTCTGCCCCAAGGAGTTTATGTCCTAAAGGCATAGGGGTTGAGTGGCAAAGGGCCAATTACACTCTCTCATTTTGAGTTAATTTATTCTCATCTTTGGTTTATTGGCCATCAAGCTTTTAATCTTCTGTAAACTCATCTAAAAACTGGTGACTTTCCTAACATTTCAAAGATAGGTTTATTCCTCAAGAAGTATCTCCTTTCTTGTTCTAGGGCTGATAAGGAACTCCAGTAGACTCTAGATTCACTTGCATTAAGTAATAGAAATTATCAGTCTCTGGGGTATACTAATGACAACCTGTGATTTAAATGAAGCTGAATGCTCATCATCTTTAAAATATTTGCCCAGAGGGGCAGTTTTAAATGTAGTTAAGAAGGCCAGACCATAGCTTTGATTAATAGCTTATTCTAATTAAGCAGAATTCTTATTCTAACTAAATTCGGGGAATATGGCCATGCTATCATTTTATACAAATCTTAAAATTATTGTCTTGAGCTGTTAAAGGAACATTAAATGCACAGAATTAAAAAAACAAAACAGTAAAGTAATCCAACCAAGTAAACAAACAGAATATTTTTAAAATGAGTTTGGAACTGAATGCAAATTCTGTATTCCTCTCATACTAGCTTTACAACTATTTACCATAAATCTAAAACTATTCTAAAATTTAAAAGTTTATTTTTAGCCTGACCAGGAGGTGGCACAGTGGATAGAGTGACGGACTGGGATGCGGAAGACCCAGGTTCGAGACCCGAGGTCACCAGCTTGAGCGTGGGCCCATCTGGCTTAAGCAAAAGCTTGCCAACTTGGACCCAAGGTCGCTGGCTCCAGCAAGGGGTGGCTCAGTCTGCTGATGGCCTGCGGTCAAGGCACATGTAAGAAAGCAATCAATGATCAACTATGGTGTCGCAATGGCAACGAAAAACTAATGATTGATGCTTCTCATATCTCTCCGTTCCTGTCTGTCTGTCCCTATCTATCCCTCTTTCTGACTCTCTCTCTCTCTGTTCCTGTATAAAAAATAAAAATATATATATATTTTTAAAATGGTTTCTGGAAAAAAGAAAAAAGGTAGAAGAGTGTGTAGATGTCATTTGTTTTCCTTTCTTTTTTGTTGTTGTTTCAGATCCTCTTTTTACTATGAAGTCATTGGCTACAAACATAAAATCCTATTTATCATATAAACTACATTATAAAATGTGTTTCGATCTCTTTTTATACTCTCTTGCTTGACTTGTTGAGAGTTTTGAAGATAAAAATAAATAAATAAAAGTCACTCTAATCTTCATGCCACATAAAAAAAAAAGACCTAAGTGCATTGACATAATGTGTTAGCCTTCATACATAACCAAAAGGCTGACATACTGTCAATACCACTGAGCTTAGAGCTGAGCAGTGGTGACAGATGGAAGTTGAACTATCCACCAAAGACCCAGAGAATATGTTCAGGGGAAGATGGGCCTAAGCTTGGTTGGAAGGGTCTGGGGTAAGCAAATTCTGGTAAACCTTGAAGACAGTCAACAAAGTCTCAAGGAAAACTAAGCACAAGGTATAAAATTCTTCTTGCCTTTGGCCCGTGTGTTCACCAGGAACCAAGCTAGGAAAACCATTGCTAGCTAGGTCCGATAGTTTAATAGTGTCCCACTAGTGTACTTTTTATTCCACTGAAGTCAAGAGTAACATGGTTTATGTACCTTAAAGTGTCTACAGAAAACCTTCTTAGATTTAAAGTAAGAAAACATTAGAATTTGTGCTTACATGTATTTTTATCTAAAAAGAAATGAATTAAAATTTACTGTTATTTAATACAGTGGTTCTCAAACTTTTTGAAGTCAGGGAGCATTTAAAATCCTACAAATATTTGCAGGCACACTATATACCAATTTCTGAGAAATATGTTATAATATTTAAGTCAAATATTAAAGAAAAAATATAAAGTCCAAGAGTGCTTTTATGGTAATTAAATGAAATAAATACAACAAAATTAAATTTATTCTGACATTAAAAAACATTTTTGTTACATTTTTTGAGTTATGCTTTTTAAAATTTGTAAAAAAGAGGTGTTAAAAAATAAAAAAATGACAAAAAAGTTATCTTTATATATATATGGATACATTCTTAATAAGATTTAATAAATTCGGCAGGTCCTGGCATAATTGTGTTAAGTTTTTTTATTTTTGTGTTTATGAGAAACATGAGCCTGATGTGTCCTGGTGATTTCTTCAATGTTTAAGCATATATTTGAAAGGCAAACTCTCATTTTCTCATCAATACATTGAAGAATTTCTCTCTTTTTACTCTTGTGTTGAGTGCAGAAAACCCCCACCATACATATCATCTTAACTTTACACCAAACAAAAGATAGAAGAAACTTGCCTCCAGTCTTTCCGGGGAACATGGGGAGTAGTGTAAACAATCCAGCACCCCAGCTTAACAGCCTTTTGCAACCTAATCAGGCAAGTGAGATGAGGGATTGGGCAGACTGTCAGCTTACAGCCACACCTCTGTCCCCCAAAAATCTAAATTCCAAAAACCCTGTTGGTTTTTTGGTCCCCAACAGGCACATATTTCTCTGGAATACCATAGGGTGCCCCTGGAAATCTTTTAGGGTGCACCAGTGCACTCTGGTGTACATTTTAAGAACCACTGATTTAATATATAGTAGTGGTTCTTAACCTGTGTTCTATCGAACCCTAGGGGTTTAATGAGTCGGTCTCAGGGGTTCAGAGAAGTCTCTGCCGCAGAGGTAAAGACACACTTGTGTAAAGTAGTGATGACACGCCCCGCTTGGCCATCACTTGCTGCAGAGGATCACGTTACATTGCTTGGTCAACCAGTGCTGTGGGGAATTTAGTGCGTGCAGTAGTCAATGGCTGTCGTAGTTGTAAGTCGTGTGGTTTCTTTCTTAATATTTTAATCCATACTAAATATGTCGAGCAAATAAAGAAAGTGGTCGGACGAATATGTACAACATGAATTCACATGTATCACGGAATGGGATGGGAGTCAGCGTCCTATCTGAATGATATGCAATGCCAAGTTGAGCAACTCTAGTCTCACATCGGCAAAACTAAATTTGGAAAAAAAAATATCATATTTTATTTATCACTAAAGAAGTTTTCGGTAAATGCGCATATGAAACTGGTGGGTTCGGTACCTCAAAAAAGGTTAAGAACCACTGATATATAGGTTAACCCTGGCATCCACACCAAAACTATTTGTTAAATATCTTTTTGGTAGAAGAGAACATTGTTTTCTCACACTTAGCTTTTATTAGAAGGGATTGTTCTGGTCAAACCCTTGGTCTCTCTAACCCAGGGGTCCCCAAACTATGGCCCGGGCTGCATGTGGCCCCCTGAGGCCATTTAACCGGCCACGCTGCACTTCCGGAAGGGGTACTTCTTTCATTGGTGGTCAGTGAGAGGAGCACAGGATGCATCCGCACCCATAGTTCCCATTGAAATACTGGTCAATTTATTCATTTAAATTTACTTGTTCTTTATTTTAAATATTGTATTTGTTCCCATTTTGGTTTTATACTTTAAAATAAGATATGTGCAGTGTGCATAGGGATTTGTTCATAGTGTATTTTATAGTCCGGCCCTCCAACGGTCTGAGGGACAGTGAACTGGTCCCCTGTGTAAAAAGTTTGGGGACCCCTGCTCTAGCCCTTTAACCCAATGCTGTCAGTCTAATCCAGTCTAGCAATGCATAGACTGGATAAGTCTGTTAATTCAGGGACCTCATTAGCAGGTCCATTTTGCTCTCACATTAAACTGCATTCTCTAAACTATATTTTTGTAATAAATATAATTATTTGTCTTTATTTGTTACATCATTTTATTTTTTTGTTCGTTTAGAGAAGAGGACCTATCAGAGACTCCAATAGTCTTTTATTGCATAGGAGAATATAAAGTTTTCTGAGGCAAGCATAGGAGTTCCACAGCTAGAAGGCTTGATGATAGTACTGCCATTCATTCACTCATTTACTTTCAGTCTGTGTATGAATACGTGGTTTTATGGGTGAGTCAAATATCTTTCTCTTAGTCCTTTACATCTATTTTCCAACTCTATTTACTCTCCTCTGTATCTTGGGTGACTGATCTCAGTGGTCTATACCCAAGGGCTCCCCTGACTGTCATTTTCTGGTAGTTACATTTTCTGTGATAACCAATTGCTATTCTGCCTAACAGACACTTGCAAAAGTGAAAACAATCAATCCCTTCATGGTAGTGGTAATATTTTAGCAATGAGTGAAATAATAATTGCATTTTAAAAGACCTCACAGAGGCCCACAGCAAGGCACATCACAATTTAAATGGCAAAGGTTAAAGACAAAGAGAGAAACTTAAAAGCAGCAAGGGAGAAACAGTTAGTTGCTTACAAGGGAGCACCCATGAGGCTGTCAACTGATTTCTCAACAGAAATACTTCAAGCCAGAAGTGATTGGCATAAAATATTCGAAGTGAAGAAAAAGCAAGACCTACTGCCAAGACTACTCTATCCAGCAAAACTATCATGTAAAATTGAAGGCAAAATTAAGAACTTTCTATAAGAAAAAAGTTAAAGGGGTTTATTACAACCAAATCAATATTGTATAACATGTCAAAGGGCTTGTTTTAAGAAGAATAAAAAGAAAAAGGAAATATATATATAGAGAGAAATATGCATAAAGAATATAAAGGTAATAATAGGTACCTATCAATAATAACCTAAAATATGAATGGATTAAATGCTCCAATCAAAAGCCGTAAGGCAGCTGAATGGATAAGAAAACATGACCCATATATATGCTGTCTGCAAGAGGCCTACCTCAAAATAAAAGCTACACATAGAATGAAAATGAAGAGATGAAAAAGAATTTCATAAATAGATTTTAAACAAAGGCTATAATGAGAGACAAAATGATCACTACATAATACTAAGGGGATCAATCCAATAAGAGCATATAAACCTTGTAAACATATATGCACCCAACACAAGAGCACCTATATATATAAGGAAAATTTTGGTGAACATTATGGGAGAGATCAACAGCAATACAATAATTATAGGGGATTTTAACACCATATTGACTGCAATAATTAGATCTTCCAGACAATAACTCAACATTGCAACAGTGACCTTAAATGACTCTCCTGATTGGAGGAATTTAACTGATATTTAAAGAATATTTTATCTCAAAGCATCAAAATATACATTTTTTTCTGAAATGCACATGGAACATTCTCAAAGATAGACCACATGTTAGGACACAAAATAAGTCTTAATAAATTCAAGGAGACTCAAATCATATCAAGCATCTTCTCTGACCACAATGGTATAAAATAGATATCAATTCCAATAAAACAACAGAAAAAACCCTAGATGGTTGGCTCTGCAGTAGAACATCAACCCACGTGTGGAAGTCCCAGGTTCAATTCCCAGTCAGGGAACATAGGAGAAGCAACCATCTGCTTCACCACCCTTCCACCTCCCCCATCTCTTTTTCTCTCTTCTCCTCTCACAGCCATGGCTCAAATGGTTTGAACAAGTTGGCCCCGGCGCTGAGGATAGCTTCCATGGCCTAGCCTCAGGCACTAAAATAGCTCAGTTGCCCAAGCAACAGGCCCATAGACCCAGATGGGCAAAGCATAACCCCGTAGGGGGCTTGCCAGGTGAATCTTGGTCGGGGTGCATGTGGGAATCTGTATGCCTCCCTGCCTCTCATTTAATAAAACAAAACAAAACAAAAAACTGAAAATGTTCAAACACATGGAAGCTAAATAACATGTTATTAAACAATGAATGGGTTAACAATGAGATCAAAGGAGAAATAAAAAAATTACCTGCAATCAAGTGAAAATTAAAACACAAATAATCCAAAATCTATGGGACACAATAAGAGTAGTCTTGAGAGGAAAGTTCATAGCATTACAGATCTATTTACCAGTAAACAAAAGTCCTGGATTTAATGGCTTTACAGGAAAATTTTGCCAAACATTCAAGAAGAATAAACACCTATCCTTCTCAAGCTATTCCAAAAATTTCAAGAGAAAGGAAGACTTTTAATCTCTTCTTACAAGGTCAAAATTATTTTAATCCAAAATCAGATAAAGACACTACAAAAAAATTAATTATAGACCAATATCCCTAATGAACATTGGTACTAAAATCCTCAACAAAATATTAGCAAACTAGATCCAGCAATACATTTAAAAGACCATCCACCATGACCAAGTGGGATTTATTCCAGCTATGCAAAGTTGGTACAATATTCACAAATCAATAAATGTGATACATCACAGAAAAAAGAAGAATAAAAATCATGTGACCATATCAACATCTGCAAAAAAATTATTTGATAAAATCCAGCACCCATTTATGATAAGAGTGTTCAGCAAAGTGAGAATACAGGGGTCATACCTTAACTTAATAAAGGCCATATATGGCCCTGGCCAGTTGGCTCAGATGTAGAGCATCAGCCCAGCGTGTGGAAGGGTCAGGTTTGACTCCCGGTCAGGGCACACAGGAGAAGCAACCATCTACTTCTCCACCCTTCCCCCTGCTCTCTTCTCTCTCTCTCTCTCTCTCTCTTTCTCTCTCTCTGTCTCTCTCTCTCTTCTCCTCCCTTCCTGCACCCAGGGCTCGATTAGAGCTAGTTGGCCCTGGGTGCTGAGGATGGCTCCATAGCCTCCTCCTCAGGTGTTAAAAAATAGCTCCAGTTTGCAACGGAACAAGGGCCCCAGATGGGTAGAACATCACCCCTTAGTGGGCTTGCCAGGTAGAGCCAGGTTGGGGGACATGCTGAAGTCTGTCTCTGCCTCCAAACCTCTCACTAAATTTTTAAAAATAAATAAATAAAGGCTATATATGATAAACCCACAACCAACATCATACAAATGTGCAAAAACTAAAAATATTTTCCTTAAGATCAGGAATAAAGCAAAGCTGTTTGCTTTTACCGCTCTTATTCAACATAGGGCTGGAAGTCTTAGCCACAGCAATCAGACAAGAAGAAGAAATAAAAAACATCCAAATTGGAAACAAAAAAGCAAAACTGTCATTATTCACAGAAGTCAAGAGATTGTACATAGAAAACCCTAAAGACTCCACCAAAAAAATCTAATGAATGAATTCTACAAAGTAGCAGGATGCAAAACTAATATTCAGAAATCAGTGGCATTTTTATATACCAATAATGAATTATCAGAAAGATAAATTAAGAAAATAATACTATTTATTATTGCAACATAAAATAAGGTATATAAGAATAAATTGAACCAAGAATATAAAAAACCTATACTTGGGAAATTATAAGATGCTGAAGAAATAAATTGAAGAAGATAAAAATATGTGGAAGTACAAATCATCTTCATGGATAGGAAAAATTAACATCATTGCCCATACTGTTACTATGGACAGTTGGAGGGGCAGCTGTGCAGGGGCCGTGCAGAGGACGCAGGCCTGCTGGGATCCAGGAGTGCCCTGCTGACTCCAACCAGCTCCCCTGAATGCGAAGGCACCATGCCCAGCTTGGGGAGGCAGGCTGAGGCCTGTGACATCTCCAGGTTTCCTGACAGCAAGTCCTGGAACCCTCCCTTCCCCACTAACCCTGATACCATAGATGGTCTAGCAGCAGCAGTCTACCCATTAGCCAAGATGGCACAGGGGGAGGTCCTAACACTGAACATGACTAAAGCTAGAAAAATGAATGGATAGGGCCTGAGCATGCTAAAAGCTAGCAAGATTATTGGATAGGGAAAAAAAACCCTCTTCTCCTTATCCCTATAAGAACTGAAGGCTTGAGAAGAAAGGCAGATGGTTTTTGAGACGGGAATGACCATTCTCTCAGATTGCAGAACCTGAATAAACATCTTTTCTTTTGCACCAGCACTTGCCTCGTGAAACTGACGCTTGTTGTGGCAGGCAGCTGAATCCACTGTTTGGTTACAAGTCTACCCAAATCAATCTACAGATTCAATTCAGCTCCTATTAAAATACCAAAGTTATATCTCACAGATCTAGAACAAATATTTCAAAAATACATATGGGACCACGAAATAGCCTCAGCAATCTTGACAAAGAAGAACAAAGTTGGAGGTATCACACTACCTGATGTTAAACTTATACTACAAGGCCACTGTACTCAAAACAACCTAGCACTGGCATAAGAACAGGCATACAGATCAATGAAACAAAACAGAGAGCCTAGAAATAAACCCACACCTTTATGGTTAATTAATATTTAGCAAAGGAGGCAAGAGCATACAATGGAGTAACAATGGACAGTCTCTTCAACAAGTGGGTTTGGGAAAACTGAACAAGTACATGCAAAAAAAAGAAACCAGACTGCCAATTTATACCACACATAAGAATACACGCAAAGTGGATGAAAGAGCTAAATGTAAGTCACAAAACCAAAGAAATTCTAGAAGGAAACATAAGCAGTAAAATCTCAGACATCTCTTGTAGCAATATTTTTTCAATGTATCTCCTTGGACAAGGGAAACAAAAGAAAAATAAAAAAATAGGACCATTTGGGGGAGGGGAGGGGCACAAAGAAAACCAGATAGAAGATGACAGAGGACAATTTGACTTTGAGTGATGGGTATGCAACATAATTGAATGATAAGATAACCTGGAGATGTTTTCTTTGAACATATGTACCCTGATTTATTAATGTCACCCCATTAAAATAAAAAAATAGGACCATTTGCCAGAGATACATCTAATAAAGGGTTAATTTCTAAAATATAAAAAACTTATACCACTCAACACCAAGAACAAACAACCCAATTAAAACATGAGCAAAGGACCTGAATAAACCCTTTTCCAAAGAAAACAAACATGGCCAACAAACGTGTGAAAAATGTCTATCACTAAAGAAGCTCACAGAGACAACCCATGAGAAGATCTAGGCTGCTGAGTATGGGCTGGTGGTCCTGGAAGAGAAGCTGACCCTCAAGCAGCAGTATGATGAGCTGAAGGCAGAGTACAACAGGCTTAAACAGGAGCTGGAGCAGCTAAAAGAGGAAAAAGAGATTTTTTTGATTGCACCTAGAGAACACAAAGGCAAAACCCATTGGACTCCAGTAGCCAAACCCTTCTTATACACAGAAAAAATGGGCAGGCAGAGAAATGCAACCCAAATGAATCAAGAGAAATCCCCAGAGAAGGACCTGAATGAATCAGATATAACCAAATTACTGGATGCAGAATTTAAAATAATGATTGTTAGGATGTTCAAAGAGCTTGGCAGTAGTCCCTAAACTTTTTACACAGGGGGCCAGTTCACTGTGCCTCAGACTGTTGGAGGGCTGGGCCGCCACATACAGTACTCCATACACTGACCACCAATGAAACAGGTGCCCCTTCCAAAAGTGTGGCGGGGACCGAATAAATGGCCTCAGGTGGCTCCAATTTGGCCCACGGGCCATAGTTTGGGGACCTCAGACTTAGAGAAACAATGGATGGTCATTACAAATGACTAAATAAAGAGAGAGCAAGTATAAAAAAGGAAACTGAAACAATAAAAAAGAATCAGACAGAAATGACAAATACAGTATCAGAACTGAAGACCACAATGGAAGGAATTAAAAGCAGGATGGATGAAGCTGAAGATCGAATCAGTGAGTTAGAGGACACAATAAACAAAGGCACAGAAGCAGAAAAAAGAAAAGAGACCCAAAAAATGTGAGGAAACTCTAAGGGAGCTCTGTGACAACATGAAGAGAAATAACATCCACATCATAGAGGTTCCCGAAGAGGAAGAGAAAGAACAAGGGATAGAAATTTTGTTCAATCAAATGATAGCTGAAAACTTCCCTAAATTAAGGCTGGAAAACGTTTCACACATTCAAGAAGTACAGAGAACTCCATTAAAGAGAAACCCAAATAAATCGACACCAAGACACATCATAGTTAAAATACCAAAGCTAAGTGATAAAGAGAAAATTTTAAAAGCTGCTAGAGAAAAAAAGGCTATCACCTACAAAGGAGCCCCCATAAGGATGACATCTGACTTCTCAACAGAAACACTTGAGGCCAGAAGGGAATGGCAAGATATATTCAAAGTAATGCAAAACAAGAACCTACAACCAAGACTACTTTTTCCAGCAAGGCTAACATTTAAAGTTAAAGGAAAAATAAAGAGCTTCCCAGACAAAGAAAGCCTCAAGGAATTCATTAAAACCAAACCAATTCTGCAAGAGTTGCTAAGGGGCCTGTTGTGAACAGATCAAAGGGGGAAAGAATATAGCAAAAGAAGAATACAACTTTAAAGAATAAAATGGCAATAAACAACTACATATTAACAATAACCTTAAATGTAAATGGATTAAATGATCCAATCAAAAGACATAGGATAGCTGCATGGATAAAGAAACAAGACCCATACATATGCTGTCTATAAGAGACACACCTTAAAACAAAAGATGCACATAGACTGAAGGTAAAAGGATGGAAAAAAATATTTCATGCAAATAAAAATGAAAGCACAACCCAGGGTAGCAATGCTTATATCTGACAAAATGGACTTTAAAACAAAGGCTGTAGTAAAAGATAAAGAAGGACACTACATAATGATAAAGGGAACAATTCAACAGGAAGATATAACCATTATAAATATCTATGCACTGAACATAGAAGCCTGACATACATAAAGCAGACATTGATGGATAGAAAGGGCGAGATTAACAGCAATACTATCATAGTAGGGGATTTCAATACCCCTCTAACAACACTGGATAGATCCTCAAGAAAGAAAATTAACAAAGAAACAGCAGACTTAAAGGATACACTAGATCAACTCGATTTAATAGATTTCTTCAGAACTTTTCACCCTAAAGCAGTAGAATATACATTCTTTTCAAGCGCTCACGGTACATTCTCTAGTATAGACCACATGTTAGGACACAAAAGTGGACTCAACATATTTAAGAAGATTGAAATCATATCAAGCATTTTCTCTGATCACAATGCCATGAAACTAGAAATTAACCACAAAAGAAAAACTGAAAAATACTCAAACACTTGGAAAGTAAATAGCATGTTACTAAATAACGAATGGATTAACAATGAGATCAAAGAAGAAATAAAAAAGATCCTAGAAATGAATGATAATGAGCATACATCAACTCAAAATTTATGGGACACAGCAAAAGCAGTACTGAGAGGGAAGTTCATAGCACTACAGGCATACCAGAAGAACCTAGAAAAAGCTCAAATAAGCAACTTGACCCTGCAGCTAAAGAACTAGAAAAACAACAGCAAATAAAGCCCAGGAGTAGTAAAAGAAAGGAATTAATAAAGACCAGAGTGAAAATAAATGACATAGAGGCTAAAGAAACAATACAGAGTATCAATGAAACCAGGAGCTGGTTCTCTGAAAAGGTAAACAAGATCGATGAACCTTTAACTAAACTCACCTAGAAAAAAAGAGAGAGGACTCAAATAAATAAAATTAGAAATGAGAGTGGAGAAATAACAACTGACAACAGAAATACAAAGTATTGTAAGAAAATACTATGAAGAACTCTATGTCAAAAAAATTAGACAACCTAGGTGAAATGGACAAATTCCTTGAAACATATATTCTTCCGAGAATCAATCTGGAAGAATCAGAACACCTAGACAGACCAATTACAACAAATGAGATCGAAACAGTTATCAAAAAACTCCCAACAAAGAAAAGTCCTGGGCCTGATGGCTTCACATGTGAATTCTACCAAAAATTCAAAGAAGAATTAACTCCTTTCCTTCTCAAGCTATTTCAAAAAATTCAAGAGGAAGGAAGACTTCCAAACTCCTTTTATGAGGCGAGCATAATTCTGATCCCGAAACCAGGCAGAGATAATGCAAAGAAAGAAAATTATAAGTCAATATCCTTGATAAATTTAGATGCTAAAATTCTCAACAAAATATTAGCCAACCAGATCCAGCAATGTATGAAAAAATCATACACCATGATCAAGTGGGATTTTCTGGAGAGGCAAGGCTGGTTCAATATTCGCAAATTAATCAATGAGATTCATCACATAAACAAAAGGAAGGACAAAAATCACATGATAATTTCAATAGATGCAGAAAAGCATTTGATAAAATCCAGCACCCATTCATGGTCAAAACTTTCAGCAAAGTGGGAATACAGGGAACATACCTTAACATGATAAAGGCCATCTATGATAAACCCACAGCAAACATCATACTAAACGGGCAAAAATTATAAGCAATCCCCTTAAGATCAGGAGCCAGGCAGGGATGCCCCCTTTCACCACTCTTATTTAACATAGTTCTGGAATTCTTAGCCACAGCAATCAGTCAAGAAGGAAAAATAAAAGGCACCCAAATTGGAAAAGAAGAAGTAAAACTGTCATTATTTGCAGATGATATGAATATTGTATATAGAAAACCCTAAAGTCTCAGTCAAAAAACTACTGGACCTTATAAATGAATTCAGCAAGGTGGCAGGATATAAAATTAATACTAAGAAATCAGAGGCATTTTTTATATATAAACAAAGAACTGTCAGCAAAAGAAATTAAGAAAACAATCCTCTTCACTATTGCAACAACAAAAATATAAAATACCTAGGAGTAAATTTAACCAAGGAGGTTAAGGACTTGTACTCGGAAAATTATAAAACATTGATAAAAGAAATCAAGGAAGATACAAACAAGTGGAAGCATAAACCGTGCTCATGGTTAGGAAGAATAAACATCATTAAAATGTCTATATTACCCAAAGCAATTTATAAATTCAATGCAATACCAATTAAGATACCAATGACATACTTCAAAGATATAGAACACATATTCCAAAAATTTATATGGAACCAAAAAAGAACACGAATAGCCTCAGCAATCTTAAAAAGAAAAAATAAAGCAGGAGGTATCACTCTTCCGGATATCAAGGTATACTACAAGGCCATTATACTCAAGACAGCCTGGTACTGGCATAAGAACAGGCACATAGATCAATGGAACAGAACAGAGAACCCAGAAATAAACCCACATCTTTATGGACAACTGATATTTGACAAAGGAGGAAAGAACATACAATGGAGTAAAGACAGCCTCTTTAACAAATGGTGTTGGGAAAATTGGACATCTACCTGCAAAAAAATGAAACTAGACCATCAACTTACACCATTCACAAAAACAAACTCAAAATGGATAAAAGACTTAAATGTAAGCCGTGAAACCATAAGCATCTTAGAAGAAAACATAGGCAGTAAGCTGTCTGACATCTCTCGCAGCAATATATTTGCTGATTTATCTCCACGGGCAAGTGAAATAAAAGGTAGAATAAACAAATGGGACTATATCAAACTAAAAAGTTTTTGCACAGCTAAAGATAATAAGAACAGAATAAAAAGACAAACCACACAATGGGAGAACATATGCTACAACACGTCTGATAAGGGGTTAACCAAAATTTATAAAGAACTTATAAAACTCAACACCAGGATGACAAACAATCCAATCAAAAAATGGGCAAAAGAAATGAATAGAAATTTCTCTAAAGAGGACATACAGATGGCCAAAAGACATACGAAAAAATGCTCAACATCATTAATCATTAGAGAAATGCAAATTAAAACCACAATGAGATATTACCTCACACCAGTCAGAATGGCACTCATCAGCAAAACAACACAGAACAAGTGCTGGCGAGGATGTGGAGAAAAGGGAACCCTTCTGCACTGCTGGTGGGAATGCAGACTGGTGCAGCCACTGTGGAAAACAGTATGGAGATTCCTCAAAAAATTAAAAATTGAACTACCTTTTGACCCAGCTATCCCACATTTAGGAATATACCCTAAGAACACCATAGCACTGTTCGAAAAGAAGAAATGCGCCCCCATGTTCGTGGCAGCATTGTTTACAATAGCGAAGATCTGGAAACAGCCCAAGTGTCCGTCAGAGGACGAGTGGATTAAAAAGCTTTGGTACATATACACTATGGAATACTACTCAGCCATAAGAAATGATGACATCGGATCATTTACAACAGAATGGATGGACCTTGATAACATTATACTGATTGAAGTAAGTAAATCAGAAAAAACTAAGGACTATTTGAGTCCATACATAGATGGGACATAACAATGAGACTCAGAGACACCGACAAGAGTGTTCTGGCTACCTAGGGGGCGGGGGGCGGGGGGGAGGTGAGGGAGGGGATAGAAAGAGGGGAGGAGCACAAATAAAACCAGATAGAAGGTGACAGAGGACAATGTGACTTTGGGTGATGGGTATACAACATAATCAAATGTCAAAATAACCTGGAAATATTTTCTCTGAACATATATACCCTGATTTATCAATGTCACCCCATTAAAATTAATAAAAAAAGAAAAGAAAAAAAATGTTTATCACTAATCATTGGGGAGATGCAAATTAAAACCACTATGAGATATCACCTCATTCCTATCATGTTGACAATCATTAATAAATTAATAAAGAAGTGCTGGCGAAGATGCGGAGAAAAGGGAACCCTCCTGCACTGCTGGTGGGAATGCAGACTAGTGCAGCCACTGTGAATACAGTATGGAGATTCCTCAAAATATTTAAAAAGAACTGCTTAATGATCCAGCAATCCCACTTCTGGGAATACATTTGAAGAAACCTGAAACACTATTTCAAAAGAATATATGCAGCCTTATGTTCATTGCAACATTATTTACACTAGCCAACATTTGGAAATAGCCCAAGTGCCCATCAGTAGATGAGTGGATAAAAAAAGCTATAGCATATTTACACAACGCAACAGTGTAAAAAAAGTAAGAAAGAAAACCTTACCTTTTGTGAAAGCATGGATGGACCTGGATATTGTTATCTAAGTAAAATAAGTCAGTCAGAGAAAGACAAATACCATATCACCTCACTTATATGTGGGATCTAATGAGCAAAATAGAAACAGAGCCATGGATACAAAGAACAAATTGACAGCTGTCAGAGTGGAAGAGGCTTTGGGACTGGATGAAAGGAGGTGAAGAAATTAAGCAAATGTGTGTGTGTGTGTGTGTGCATATATAATATATATATGTCAGAGAAACAGTGTGATGATTGGCGAAAGGGGAGTTGGGGGCTAGGCGGAGGGGGGCAAGGTGGGGCAAATGGAGATGGAAAAATACTTTGTGCTTTGGGTGATGGGTGAGCGATGCAGTGGACACATGATGTTTTATTGAGTTGTACACTTGAAACCTGTATGGTTTGGTGAACCAATGTTATCCTAACAAATTTGATTATTAAAAAATTATATAACAAATATACTCTCAGTTTGTGGAAAGCACATTTTTGAAAACAATTTTTGAAATGATTTTTACAAAATATTTTTGTAACTAAAACAGTTCAAGTAACTGTCATTTTAAAAAACACCTCTTATGCTAGTATCCAGAAAATTTTAAAACAGAATTTTCTGATATGCTTAATAGTAACAGTGGGTTTAAAGTGCATTTGTCAAAAATAAAAGTCAATATTTTGATTATTTTGAAAGAACTACTAATTGACACCAGGGAAGATGAAACTTTAAATTTAAGAATAAAACTTCAACTACATTTTTGTGTAACTTTGTGAACAGGATTGAAAATTGAATATCATTATTTATTTAGTGCAGACAAATAATATTTCTTCCATTTAATTCTATGTGTGGTTGTAAGGAGCCTTTTCTAACTGTGACAGCTAATAAATGCAAGTATTAAAGTAAACCAAACTTCTAATTAGATTTTTTAATTGTTTCAATGAAAAAATTTAAACCTAAATTTTCACAAATATGTTTGGTAGTACAAAATAAAATAATTTAAGATGAAAGGAACCTGGTTGTTTCTCTTCGTCACTGAGTGGTATGTCACTCATCATATACCCACTGCAATAGACTATGGGAATAAAAGTCAGCCTTAGTATATTAAAGCACTGAGATTTTAGCTATCCTACCTTGATAAGTACAAAGATTGGTACTTTGACATGTGCTACTGTTGTAACAAAACCCAGAAGTGGCATTGGTTTAGTGTCTGGCCAGCAGAAAGTGAAGTACAGTATATCCAAGTGATGACAGGGGACATTGTCAGCCCGTCCCTACGTGGGAGTCAGGACATGTCCTGCAATTCTGAAGGGATGCCCTGGGAAAAAAAGAAAGTACATTACAGCAGGCTGGACTTCTGGAGAGTTCTGCCATACCCCAGCAAATTCTCAGTAAAGTTGCCCTGGGAGATCCTGGAAGGCAGGCCACACACCCACCAAGTCTGCAGGTCCAGGGGAAGTAGCGGGAACTGACAAGTGCAATCGTGGTTGGCCACTACTTCAGCAAGAAAGGCACTTAGGTGAGTTTGGCAGATTTTCAAGTAGAAACTGGCAACAGTAGAAAAGTTCAGGGATCAAGGGCCTCCCACGGTTGAAAAGTTGATAGCTTTGGGACCTGAAATAAAAATAGCCCTGAATGACAAAAGGGGCAGTGAGATTTCTCAACTCAGCCCTTCAGTAAACTTCAGGTTAAGAGAGGTTCTTTCCCACCTTAACGTGTTTCGTATTGCCTCGAGGTAACGGACATTAAATTGAAGGAAAAACGTGGGGACCAGGAAACAAAGAATAAAGCAAGATTAATAACTATTTAAAAACCTTGGCACATGGAACTAACTAAAAGCAAACAGATAAGGAACTTACTGAAAAAGTATTTTTAAAGAAATAGCAGTGCCACAAAACCAGCACTAAAATAACAAGGCCTTATAACTACCCACGGGCAGGGAGATAGGAATTCTGCACAACCCACAAGGAGAGGGTATTCCTTAAAGGTCATTCTATATTTCCGCGGAAGACAACGGTTAAAGAGGAAACTCGGAGAGAGGAGTCAAGAACCAGAATCAGCGACAGAGCTGGAAGCTCTACATTTTGAATAGTCACCCTTCAGATTGTTTGTATGGGCCACTGACTGCTATGCATACTTTACCCTTTCTTTTTCTGATAGGAAGCTTTTATTCTAGTGATACTTAGGGAGACGATAGAGAGTGCTGGACCTGGTGGAAGGCTACATAATTTGTGGAAACCAGAGCAAAATGAAAACATGGGGCCCCTTGTTAAAAATATAAAGAAAACTTGCCATTAAAGACACTAAAATATAAAATGTTAGCCTTTCTTTTTCATTATGTTTGACTATAATTTTAATACTCATGGTTTTCATTGTGCATTGCCAATTTGTAAAAGCAAATACAACAGCATTTAGCTCAAATGTAGAACTGCTAAAGTTATACAATTCTTACTCTGTCATTTGAACATGCATTTGTTCTCACCATAACAGTGGAAATGTGGCATATGACGAATTCAACTGCTTTTATTTTGCTTCTTGATGTGTGCACATTTTTTCAATACTCTATACAGTATTGGTTTACATTTAAGTAAGGAAGGAATGAGAAAAGAAACTATGTGTGCTCTGTTTTTCCCTTTCCTTCTATGGCATTATTTCCATGTAAGTGGTTGGCTAATCCCGGGAATGATACCACAAGAAAAAATGGTATAATAGAGCAAGTGTTTGGTTCAGAGAGAAAGCATAGGCTCTCAGGGCTGTCAGCACACTGCTCACTCAATCATAGATATAACATGCTTACCTTGTACCCACACTGAGTCTTGCTGAACTCCCAAGCATCATAAATCCACCAAATTCTATGCTCACAGGTCAACACAAAACCTGCATGCAAACTGGCTAGCAAAGAATGGAGGACACACTTAGTGTACATATCTGCCCTGCTTGTGTGCGTGCTCAATAATCCCACTGGGTTTCACTTACAAAACGTAAGTTTAAAGATACAGTGATTAGTAATTTTATGACAGTGAGAAAACCAGTAACAGGGGTCCATCTGAGTATGGGAGCCTGAGAAGGCCACAACAGACATGAGCCTGGGGAGCCTGGACTTTTCTTTCTTTTTTTTTTTTGTAAGGGTGACAGACAGACAAGAAGGGAGAGGGATGAGAAGCATCAAGTCTTTGTCGCAGCACCTTAGCTGTTCATTGATTGCTTTCTCATATGTGCCTTGACCAGAGGGCTTTAGCAGAGTGAGTGACCCCTTGCGCAAGCCAGTGACCTTGGACTTAGGCCATTGACCTTTGGGCTCAAGCCAGCAACTATTAGGTTATGTCTATGATCCCACACTCAAACTGCCAACCCCAGGATCCAGCTGGTGAGCCTATGCTCAAGCTGGTGACCTCGGGTTTCAAACCTGGGTCCTCAGCATCCCAGGCTGATGCCCTGTCTACTGCACCACCACCTGGTCAGGTGAGACCGGGCTTTGAGCTAGAGTCTGTGATAGGTATGGGGCCTTGGTTAATCTCACTTGAGAAGAGGATATGGTCTTTATGAGGAGGAAAGAGTGTAATAGAGTTATGGGTGAATAAAAAGATACATTATTGTACTCACCAAAATCTATTATTCCTTCTTCCAGGGAAAAAATAAGTTAGACTATATCCCCTAGCCTTCCTCATAGTTTGGTATGTCATGTGACTGAGTTCTGTCCAATGGAATGTGGACGGAGGGATCTGCAGCACTTCCACACCTAGCTAATAAGAACTTCCCCATGATCCTCTGTTTCTTCCTCCCCTTGTGTGCCAGGCAGATGTAGAAAAGCCAGCAGAGGACTCCCGTCTCCTAAAAAGGTGACTGAGCAAGTTCAGACAGGTCCTGAATCTCACCAAAAGTTTGGAACAACAAACTTCTAACACGATGTTTGGGCTTGTTTATTACACGTGTTAGCCTCTTTTGAATAAAAGAAACTTCTACCCTCAGAATAAGTTACTTTTAAACTCAAGGATTTATCATCATGATGTGGACATGGCAACAAGACAAATCAAGTTAAGGGTGTCAGCTGACCGTGGAGACTAGACAGACATGGGATGGAAGGAGATTTTGCTGGTGGGAGTCATTGGGTGCAGGGAGACCACCGGTTGATTAGAAAGCCTGAGAATAAGGCTAACTATGGATGTGTATGTTAAGTAGCTGTAGTTTTAAAGTTGGTGGGCCACAGTGGTTGGCCGTGAGGAATGGAGTAAAACAGATTACAAATAAACCAATGTTATATTCTCTGAGAGGTCTTAAGTGATATTCACGGAGCACTCTTCCTTTATTCCTTATCATGACCCCTTGTTCATTTCACTTATGACACATAATATGCACTTGAATTATACATTTATTTGCTGAAGTAATTCTTCATTTGTTTACGCAGTGTAATGTGTTTCTGAAGGTCAACTTTATTAGTTTTACTAGCCCTTCAGTTTAATTGAACCCTTGTGTTTAGCATTAAACGACTGAATACATGAATACACACATGAATGTATGCATAAACTACACTCCGTCATGGAACATTAAACCCTTTGGACTCTCACTGTGCACCCCTGCCTTGTTCCCGGATACTGCATGAATGACCACCCAATCTATATCAAGGTTCTGTCTTGTTTAACTGGGTGCCTATTCATGTAGTTGGGCCTCTATAACAATGTCCGTCCCCCTCATTAGACATCTACCAATTGCCTGCCATTCTGACCTTGACCCAACACCTTCCCCACCTCTACTTAGATAGATGCCCTAAGCAGTCTTCCCTTAAGTTCGGTGCTTTGTCCTTAGTATTTTGCCTATCTTTTCATTCCTGATCTATCTTCAAACACATTTTGTGTGTTTGTTACCAGTGTAACTCACACTTGCTTCACCCCCAAGTTTAAGGTCATGTATGTTATCACTGATTGTGAATCCAAGTGCGCCCAGACAACAACTGTCTCTGAGCCCTCTTCCTCCAAAGTTCCTTACTGTTCAACATAGAAAAGCTGATTCAGGCTCAGCTCACCAACTATGCTGAACTAACATGGTTCGTATCAAGCATGCACACATTTTAAAATAAAATAAAACTGTTTAAATACAAGGGGAAATGATTTAAATAAAAACATTTTAGTGTCAAAAGAAAAGGTGAAAGTGTCCGTCAGAAGACGAGTGGATTAAAAAGCTATGGTACATATATACTATGGAATACTACTCAGCCATAAGAAACGATGACATCGGATCATTTATAACAAAATGGATGTACCTTGATAACATTATACGGAGTGAAATAAGTAAATCAGAAAAAAAGAAAAACTGAGAACAGCACGATTACATACATAGGTGGGACATGAAAGTGAGGGTATGAGACATGGACAAGAGAGTGTTGGTTATGGGATGGGGGGAGGGAGGGAAAAGTGGGATAGGGAGGAGGGGAGGGACACAGAGAAAACCAGATTGAAGGTGACAGAGGACAATTTGACTTTTGGTGATGGGTATGCAACACAATTGAATGATAAGATAACCTGGAGATGTTTTCATTGTACATATGTACCCTGATTTATTGGTGTCACCTCATTAGAATTAATAATAATAAAATATATATTAAAATTAAAAAAAAAAAAAAAGAAAAGGTGATACCAATTATTAATGTCAAAGAAGGGTAGGGGAAGTCAGGGATTGTGTGTGTACTATCTTAAATCACACACAGTCCCTAGTACCATGCTATGCATAGCAAGTACTCAGTAAATATTCCTTTGTTGGTTGCTCGATTATTGTGACTTAAAATTCATAATTTAAAAAATACTAATGTATTAGAACATGCCACACAGTCTCTTCCTAGTTCCATTCTCTTGAGTAACCTTGGCTCGCTATCCCAATGATTATGTTCTGAGGTCTCCCGTCGCCACATTTCATCACAGTTGTGACAGCATTAAAGTGGCCGAGTAAGTGGAGCACCTGCTCAGAAAACCATTTCAAGTAGAGGTGCTTCTGGGTTCTTTCCGCTGTCATTCCAATCTATATCATTATTTACTGTAACCTATAAAACAACAAGGTCTCACATTTCTTCCCACATTGAACCTATCCTACTAGGCAAGCTATCCGAAAGGACACTGAGGTACAATAAAGTTGGTCACTCAGAATTTGTTTCCTCAAGGAATTCTATTCTTCCTCTAAACCAGTGGTTCTTAACCTGGGTTCTATTGAACCCTAGGGGTTCGATGAGTCGGTCTCAGGGGTTCGGAGAAACCTCTGCCTTGGAGGCCAGAATAAAGTAATACCGTAATTTGTTATGAGTTCATGCACTTTGTTGGTTTTGTTCTTTGATCAAGGTGATGTTCATGCACAGCTCATTTTGTGCACCAGTAAAAAAACATATACCTATGTCTTGAATTTGGGGGAAAAAATCATATTTTATTTATCACTAAAGAAGGGTTTGGTGAATGTGCATATGAAACTGGTGGATTCGGTACCTCAAAAAAAGGTTAAAAAACACTGCTCTAAACTGTGGATAATTGAAATTGATGGTCTTACGGATTTTAAGGTAATTAAATACATTAACCTAAAGATTTGGTTGAACAGGGCCCATCCAGTGGGTGCAGAAAACTGAGAAGTCATTATGTATCTGTTTTGAGATGAACACTTTGCCCCTACTGACATTCTGTAACTTTTCATTATATTAAAAAAAAAAAGTAAACCAGACTAGTTGCCATGGAAATGATTATGATGTCACAGTGGATGATGACTTATCATCATCTATAAGAAGTAAGAGCAGATGTGCTTGTAAGAAACAAAGATCTTGTTTTCATACATATGTTCTCAAAACAAAATACAAAGAAAGAAAAATACCCAAAGCACATAATACAGTGTGTCCATAAAGTCATGGTGCACTTTTGACCGGTCACAGGAAAGCAACAAAAGACAATAAAAATGTGAAATCTGCACCAAATAAAAGGAAAACCCTCCCAGTTTCTGTAGGATGATGTGGCAGCATGTGCGCATGCGTAGATGATGATGTAACACCGTGTATACAGCGGAGCAGCCCACGGCCATGCCAGTCGAGATGTGGACGGTACAGAGGAAAGTTCAGTGTTTCTGTGGCTCGCTAAATTTGAATCTGTGACCAAAGTGCAACGTGAATATTGGCGCGTTTATAATGAAGTGCCACCACATAGGAATAACATTACTCGGTGGGATAAGCAGTTGAAGGAAACCGGCAGTTTAGTGGAGAAACCCGTTCTGGTAGGCCATCAGTCAGTGACGAGTCTGTAGAGGCCACACGGGACAGCTACCTAAGGAGCCCTAAAAAACCTGTGAGTGTGTGTGCTCGACAATTACACCTAAGCAAGACTACAGTTCATACGGTGTTAAAGAACCGTCTCTGTTTTACGGGGTACAAATTGCGGCTGTTGCACGCTATCAAACCTGCGGATAGACCCACACAATGCGTGTTTGCTACAAATATGCTTCATGAGATCGACAATGATGCAAGATTTTTGCAGAAGATTGTGTTTAGCGGTGAGGCGATCTTCCAAATCTGTGGACATGTTCATCGCCATAACGTCCGAATATGGGCTGCTGAACATCCTCATGCCTATGTTGAGTACGAACGTAACACCCCTAAAGTGAACGTGTGGTGTGGCCTGGTGCATGATAAGGTGATAGGCCTATTTTCTTCGCGGAGCAGTCTGTGACGGCAAACACCTATCTTGACATGTTGGAATTGTATGCAGTACCACAATTTCCAGAAGGTGTCATCTTTCAACAGGACGATGCTCCTCCACACTACACCACCAGTGTTTGTGAGTTTCTGGATAGAACGTTCCACCGGCAGTGGATAGGCAGGGGTTCTGTCAAGCCATGGCCACCACGATCCCCGGATCTGACACCCTTAGACCTTTACTTTTGGGGTTATGTGAAGCAACATGTGTACATTGAACGTATCACTTAAAACAGAGAATCACAGATGTTATTCACTCTGTTGCACGAGATGTCCTTACCCGTGTGTGGCAAGAACTTCACTACCGTTTGGATGTGTGTAGGGCAACAAATGGAACCCACATCGAACTGCACTGAATAGGTATGAAACTGGGAGAGTTTTCCTTTTATTTAGTGCAGATTTTACATTTCTATCATCTTTTGTTGCTTTCCTGTGACCGGTGAACCATGACTTTATGAACACACTGAATAAAGAAAAAATTTGCTTCTAAATAGAATGTTTTATAACGTTTTCCATAAAGACTGAGCTGCTCCTCAAAGCACACTCAGCCTGACCATGGATAGCAGACGTGAAAGTACAGTACTGACAAAATTAGTATTCAGCTTGCACAATCTCTCCTTTCAAAGGCTTTAAGCATACTTGATACACACACAATTACAGAAGCAGGTAATGAGAGAGATTCTGATTTTCCTCCTATTGCTGTTATTGTAGTTAGCTAGATAAGGCTTGATAAAATTGCTTTATTAAAAATAAATCTCAGCAATAATTTATTAATTCTATTGAAAAGGTCTTTTGGCTTTTATTATAAAATGCGTTAGATAATTTTTCTAAAACACATTATTCTGTCCAGGGGGATGGGTAGCAACTTATCAACTTTTAGTAAAGAATCGAAGCTCTCTAACAATTAATTATCTGCAAACTATAGTATTTCTTTTTACAACTTTATTTTTTCACATCACAATTAATTTTGATTTTTAAAATGGATATTCAAAGTTTATGACTATGACCTCCTGAAATGCATAGATAGGATAAAAAAATATATCAAACAAATGGGTTGTGTCAAAATATAATGCTTTCATTACATCACTTTAAATTTAATCCTATAATTTGATGGTCATTTGATGATACTCTCCTAAATTAATTCTTGAGATTATTAAATATCACCTACCAAAACCTCTACTATTTCTTAGAACTTTTCAAAGTTTAAATAATAAAATTAGTGATAATAAAGTTCTCATTCCCTAAAGTAAAAAACAAAAACAAAAAAACCTCCATCCAACCTGCAGCATAAATTTGTCAATAAAAATGTAGAATTCTTAGATAGCTAAATGAAAGATATGAATTGAATGGAAAGGAGATAAACTAAAAATTCTGACAATTCTTAAAATATACTGCTTCTAAAAAAATTTACTTTTGCACAATCTTTTAAATAAAAACATAAAAGATAAGACTAAAATACATTGCGTTAGAATTCTGCATTACTATTACGTAGTACCACACACACACACATCCAAATACACACATATGCGTTAATAGCCATGTGGGAACATGAGACCTAAAACTTAAATATTTTTATTCAGTTAAGCACAACAAATTGAATACTTACATTAATCTTTATTTCTTCATGAAAATCCACTGAACTGAGAGTCAAGAAATAAAAATGGGCCTGACCAGGCAGTGGCACAGTGGATAGAACATCAGACAGGTTCAAAACCCTGAAGTCGCCGGTTTGAGCTCAGGCTCATCTAGTTTGAGCAAGGCTCACCAGCTTGAGCCCAAGGTCTCTGGCTTGAGCAAGGGGTCACTCTATCTGTTGTAGTCCCCAGTCAAGGGGACTACATATGAGAAAGCAATCAATGAACAACTAAGGTGTCACAACAAAGACTTGATGCTTCTCATTTCTCTTCCTTCCTATCTGTCTGTCCCTATCTGTCCCTTTCTCTGACTCTCTCTGTCTCTGACATAAAAAACACACACAAAAAAAGTAAAAATGGTAAAAAGTCAAAGAGACTGGGGGAGGAGTTAGAGGAGAAAGTGGTGCCAACACTATTTTTGCCAAATGGAAAACCAATGGACATGTGGTAACTGACTTGGCAGAGCAGGAAGAGCAGAAAATTAATACCAAAGAGAGGTTGAGGAGAGAGTCCAGTAAGAAGCAAGCTGACTTGCTCTCCAGAGTCTCAGCCCGAGTCGTGGGAGGCACCACTTACTTAAAATTGGGTGTGGACGGAACCAAAACCAGCGAGTAGTTGAACATCCTTTCAAGGGGCGGACACCCAGGTTCCTGCCCTGACTCCTGCAGCTTGTGCCTCCCCTACCTGAGTAGAGCACAGGAGCTTTGCTCCTGGAAATTCTAGAGAAGCTCTGAGCTCTGGGACACCATGCTCAACAGAGGATGATGGAGTGACGAGAGCCATTAAAGCAGATGGAGAGAAACGCTCCATGTTCCTGTAGCCTCCTTCCCATACTAGGTTCCCGTCATTCTGCAGCCAGGGTCTATCACCCCCACGGGAAAGTGAAGAACTCTTGGGGGAAGCTGACCAACCCCAGAGAGAAGTCCTACTGGTTCCGATCCTTGCGGGTCCCCACCTGTCACAATAGAATAACATCCATCAGAGAATAAACTCTACTTACACAGAGCTGCCACTCATCTTTTTTAGTGGCAGCCAAGGACATTCAAAAATCACCAGACGTTTGAAGAAAACCTTTGACAGGAGGGGAACTGACAAATGAGAAACACAGGAGAGAGGGAGGAAACCCTAATTTACATCTCTAGAGAGATAAGAGAACACTTTGCAGCAATAAAACAAGAACAGAATGCTATGCAAAAAGAATTTAGGAAAAAGAAGTGATGTAACTCTACAGAGGTGATGTGGGGAGGAGAGAAAGGGGTACAGGAGTGTGTGAGGGAGCCAGAGCCCCACACTGCAGAGAGGAGAGCAGTGGATGGAGTCTAACACGAAAAAGTCAAGAAATAGCAACGTAAGCATATTATTTAAAATGTAGGCAAAATACATGAAGAAAAAGTAAAATAAGCTGAAAATTGTTGAGTGAAGAGGGAGTTGAAGGTGAAGCAGGAGACTGCTTTTCATTATAAGCTGACACTTAACTTGGCTTGCCAATTTGATTTACTAATCCAGGTTTATGATAATATTGAAATTTATTTTAACATTTGAATTATTATAATATTTTAAGGACTTTATTCAATTTTGAGAGAGGAGAGAGTGGGAGGAAAGAGGGAGAGAGGGGGGGGGAGCATCAACTCCCATATGTGCCTTGACCAGGCAAGCCCAGGGTTTGGAACTGGCGACCTCAGTGTTCCAGGTGGATGCTTTATCCACTGTGCTGCCACGGGTCAGGTTATTTTTAATATTTAAAATTATTTATATATACTTTAAAATAATAGAAATGGTAATATCTCACCTTACCAGGCGGTGGCGCAGTGGATAGAGCGTCAGACTGGGATGTGGAAGACCCAGGTTTGAGACCCCGAGCTCGCCAGCTTGAGCGTGGGCCCATCTGGTTTGAGCAAAAGAGCTCGCCAGCTTGGACCCAAGGTCGCTGGCTCCAGCAAGGGGGTGCTCAGTCTGCTGAAGGCCCACGGTCAAGGCACATGTGAGAAAGCAATCAATGAACAACTAAGGTGTCCCAACGGCAACGAAAAACTAATGATTGATGCTTCTCACCTCTCTCCGTTCCTGTCTGTCTGTCCCTGTCTATCCCTCTCTCTGTCCCGGTAAAAATAAATAAATACAAAATGGTAATATTTCATATCTCAAAGAAAATAAATAATTCCCTATGAAATTAGATTTTAAAAAAATCACCCATTCTGGCTGAGGGCCATTTTTATCTGTACCTGTCGATGCTCATGGCAGGGGACCAGCAAGCATTGCTAGACACCTGCCATGCGCTTACTAGCCAAAGAGAAAAGCCCTGTTAACTAACTGAAGCTTCCTAAAAAGCAAGCCCCAAATAACCGAAACTCAGAAAAGGGATAAACCTATCAGGGTTGTGCCTAATTCTCGCCATCTGGCGCTCACCATGACGCGATATGTCGTCGGTGTACATGGATCAAGGCTGATTTCAAGTGTGACGGACTGTGAAGTACAGGGCTCAGAGAGAGGCACTGCTTCTCCACAGGTCTCTTAACGTTGGCACCTTCCCCCAAACTAGTTATTATCCAGGAAATAAAGTTGACTTCTTTACTGCCGTCCCAATTTTTTTTATATATATAAAAACAAATTGATAATCAGGGTGCCCCAGTTCGCACAGCCATTTGGTGGCAGAGTCAGAATTTGGAAGTAGGTCCCGAGACTGAGTCCACTGCTCCGAGAGAGGCAGGCTCATTTCTCCTTCCCAGCGTCCCTTCCCTTCCCCATTTCACCCCCCCTCCGCCCCCCGCATCTCACCCATTCACCCCCCTCCCCCACTGGTCGTCTCTGGGACAATGCTGAACTTTCACGGGCAGAGAGCCTGGTGGGAGGAGGAAGCTGATGGGGTGATGTGAGGGAAGGACGGCGGTTTGGCAACCGCAGTACGAAAAGCCCAGAGGAGGAGGGCGGCTCGGCCAACTCGAATCGCTTTATTCGTGGTCTGCGAAGATGGGACAAGCCCCGACGAGCCAGCGCGGCAGACAGTGGTCGCATTGTTCTGCAGGACCGAGGCCGCGTACACTTCCTCACCAGGCGTTTCTTTGGCCTCCTGAACTCTGCGCGGTGGCATCGTGCTGGTCCCCGGTGCCAGCTGCTGCTGGTGAGACAATGGGGACGAGTCTGCGTGGGAGCAGGCTGGGCTTCACCAGAGCGTGCATGGCAGGCATGTCTACTTGTTTCCTTAACCTCTGCACCGTCGGTCTGAAACTCATCACCCTGGAACCGCTGCTGGTCAGGATGTTGTGTCTCCACTAAAAAGAAAAAGAAAACAAAAGTGCCCTGTGGTTAAATAGGTTGCTTGGGTGCTTTTCAGGAAATTGCTGATTTTCCCTTGTAGCGCACATGTTTTGTTTTTTGTTCTTTTTGCTGTCTGCAGACTTAAAACAGTTTCCATAAACTGTAGAAGTTCTTTCTCTGAATGAAGCTTTGTCAAGTCAGAGTGTACAGGGTGGGGCAGAAGTCCGCTTATGGTTGTCCGTATGCAAAATAAGACAATCATTAATAAATAACGAGATAAGAATAAACCCTGTGTTTCGTGTACTCACAACTGTGAGCCTATTTTTGTCTCACCCGGTATTTTCCTGCTTTTCTTCCTCCCAAACAGGTGTGGCTTCAGTCCTCAGGAGCTGCATGACACATGGTGGCATCTATTGGTGTCATCAAGATCGGCCCCATATCACAATTATTTAACATGTCTATTTTTTCTAAACTCTTAGCTTTTTGAGGTCAGGGATGATATATCTGAATGATGTTCCCATTCCTGATGGTGCATAGTGTCGTGCTGAATGAATGAGAACAGTCAGTCAATCATTATTGTGAACTGATAAAACAATGAAGAAACGATGTATTGTTTGATAGAGAACCTGAATAAATAAAAAAGATCAACAAACAGAATGCTGTTTCATTATTGTTAACTAAGTGGGGGCAGAATGAAGAAGAAATGTATTGTTTCCGAGGCAACTTTAGGCCCTCGGTTTAGTAAGTAGACAATCTTCTATTAACATATCAATTATTTGTAATGAATGCTTCTGACTGAGCCTGGAATTAGGGCACCTGGACTGTAATCCCAGCTCTGTGACTGGCAAACTGTGGAAACGTGGCCAAGTCACTTGAGCCTCTGAGTATCCTTTTCCTTCCCGGTACAGTGAAGGACTTGAAGTCATTATTAGATCATCACCGAAGTGCCTTCCAGTATTAGCGTCCACGACTGTGGGTCTCTCTGTGTCATCTCAGTGCCTTGGGCGCACTGGGTCTCAGGAAGCTCCCGTGGGTTGACTGAGGGAGTTAGTGAAGTGGTTGGACTTTAACATTGTTTATTTTGCAAACTCTTTATTGATAATATAAACTACACTTCAGCCAAGAGCCTCTTTCTACTAGTGCAGATTTTAAGGAGGCAGGTTCCAAGTGAATGACATTATATTTAATTTGGAGTGCTTGTTACTTTTATATCTTTCATACCTAGTCCATGAATAACAGATTTTTTTGTTAGTCTAGGAGTAAAAGAAATCTGTAGATGTCATTTTGTCTAGGGATTCCGAACCTGGGGTCTCTAAACCAATGGGCTTATTTGAGGGCTTCATGAACTCCTAAAATGGCTCCCTCGGAATCCTGTCACTCTTTATTGCTTTTCCCTACCTCCTACCACTACTTGAAATGATCATGTTTTTACTTTTCCCCATCAAGTCTGTTCCTGAGCTCCCTCCCCATTTCTGCGTGTGCATGCATACACACATACACACACACACACACACACACACACTAGACTATAAAGCTCCAGGAGATCAACCCCTCATCCTGCCTTAGTATTGCTGCACCCCAGCGTCCGCAGAACAGGGCCTGGCACTAAGTAGTTGCTCAATAAACATTTGATGACTGAATAAATGTGTAAAGCAAAAGCAAATGGATTGTTTTGGAACCAATCTCAATTCACTATCCCATCCCATAGACCCACAAATCCAATTTTAACATTCATTAAAAATATGTAATTTTTGAATATTCTAGAGTATGTAACAAAAGGACGTGGAGATACATCCCAAATACACATCAAATTTCCTGAGAATTCTTTTTGCTCATCCGTCTCCCCCGCATCCCATCCATGGCAGGTGTCCTGAACTTCTTTCTCTCGTTGTTCCCAAAGTCTGACCCATGCCAGCTCCTTTATCTCCCTCATTTCTTCTCTCCTGCTCTATCCCTAGATCTATTCTTTCTTTTTTTTAACTGAGGTATAATTCTCATATTATAAAATTCAACATTTTAAGGGGTGGATTTTAGCATATTCACAAGGTTGTGCAACTATCACAACTAATTTCAGAACATTTTCAACCCATAAGGGAATTGTAACCCCCTAACAGTCACATCCCATTATTCCTTTGATCACCCTCACAGACATAATCTACCATCTGTCTCCATGGATTTGCTTCTTCTGGACACTTTATACATATAGAATCATATGATATATGGCCTTTTGTGTCTGACTTCTTCCACTTAGCATAATGTCTTCAAGTTCATTCATATTGTATCAAGTTATCAATACTTCATTTCTTTTTTTAAAATTCATTTTAGAGAATAGAACTAAGGGGTGGGAGGATAGAATGGGAAAGGAGAAGAAAGCATCAACTCCCGTATGTGCCCTGATCAGGCAAGCCTGGAGTTTTGAACAGGCTACCTTAGTGTTCCAGGTTGATGCTTTACCCACTGTGCCACCACAGGTCAGGCAATACTTCATTTATTTTAATGGCTGAATAATATACCACATTTTGTTTATTCATAAGTTGGTGGAAATTTGGTTTTTTTCCCCACTTTTTGGCTATTAAGAATAATGTTGCTATAAATATTCATGCACGAGTTTTTCTGTGAACATGTGTTTTTCAAGTCTCTTGGGTGCTGTAAAGCCAGTAGCCACGGCCACCATCACAGCCACCTGGCTCGTGCAGGTTTGCATTTAATTCAGACAGACAGTAATGAAACAACGGATCCAAGAACTGGTGGACCATTACCTTTAATCCTAGCTCGCACCCAGCAGGCAAGAAATACACACAGCGGGAAACACTTCCCTTTCCATTCAGGGGCTCCCAAAGCCACTGACTTATCCGAGTTTCCTAGAATCAAAGGTTTCTATCTCACCAGGCTTATTCACCTCTGTTGCCCATCTCCTCTCTGCACAAACTCTGCACAAACTGGCTTCTCCTTCAGCACTCCGCCATCTTGGCTGCCTCTCCTCTGCAATGCTGATTTCAGGAACTGAGAACCCTTGGTCTGTCTCCATTTTATAGTGTAGAAATCAAAACCTTTAATCCAATATACAAATAAGGAAGTCTCTGATACAAAGTCTCTTATCTGAGGCATAAATGAGATTCCTCATAAGAGTGCACCACCCCACATCATGCAACAGTCAAGGGTTTGGGGAAAAGCTTAGTTTTGAAAAGATCTTAGTAGTAAAAGGGTGGGATAGGCTTAGTCTTAAAACTAAGTCTTTCCCACCCTTGACTGGGTGTAAGCTTGCTTACACCCTGTCCACCACAACCCATGCAAACTCTAAGTGAGCAAACATATACATCATATTACAAACTTATTTGACCCACATTCCACCCATTTTGCTCACTTCACAATCTAAAGCACAGATATTCTTGCACAAAAAAAATTAGGCACATTACACAAATTACAACACCACAAATCATACAATTTCAGCAATTACAAAGATACACTTCTCCAGTCTCTGAGCACTTTGCCAAAAGCGCAAAATGTCCTCGGACTTCTTTCTAGCCATATGAAAAGTTTCCCGGGGCAGGGGGAGGGCCTCAAGCAAAGCCGCACTCTACTCCCATCAGGGTATTTCACATTGTCCAAAATCTGTAAGTACATCCAACAAAGGAGCCAGTGTCCACTCAGGCCATAGTCCAAGAATAAGTCCATACACATGGGGCCTCAGCCACCCTCCTCATCCCTGCCATCCTGGCAGGTCTTACACTGTCCCAAGGAGGAGCACGTGGCAATGGCAGTCAGCATTTCCATCTCTGCTCTGGGGAGCATGATGGCAGCCACCCCTATGTCCCAAAATCGCAGACCTACCAGTGGTGTAGTAGAAGCTCCTTGCTGCTGGGCTCTCATCTTCTGGAGACTGCGGATTGCAACTCCAGCCCAATTCTCCTCATCCTCCAAAGAGGAACTGAAAATACCAGCTCCTGCTGTCAGGCTTGAGCCCCGGGCCACCACCACCTTCTGCTTGCGGGCCTTGCAAACTTATTTGACTCACATGGTATGTCATTGCATTTTTTATTTGCATTTCCTTAGTGACTAACGAGACTAACAATATTAAGTAAGCTAACTGGTGATTTCTATACCTTTGTTGAAGATAGGTCTAGTCAAGTCTTTTGCCCATTTTAAAATTGGCTTATTTGTTTCTTTATTGTGGAATTGTCTAAGTTTTTCTCCTGTTCTGGATACAAGTCTCTTATCAGATATGTGATTTGCAAATATTTTTCCTCCACTCTGTGTGTTGTTTTTCACTTTCCTGATGATGACCTTGGAAGCACAAAAGTTTTTCATTTTGATGAAGTACACTCTATCTACCCCAGATCTATCCCTACTTACCTTCTACATTAGCATCCTGAGCCTTTGGTAAATCAATCTAGCCTCTCTTATTACTTCTAGTCCTCCTTCTGCACACCACCCTGATCTGCATAACAAAGGCTCTGAGGAAAGTAGAACAAATACAACACCTTCTTTAGACTGTGAAACGAGGAGGAAAGACTGTGACCTCCTATGTTTTCCCATTAGTGTCCCTTTCAGGTCTACAAAAATATTTAGGCACAATGTGTGTTTTTCTGAGGATATGGGTCTATAGATTTATTTCATAAGATTTTCAAAGCTATCTTTCATGCCGAGAATATTAAGAAATATGCATCTAGCCCCATCCTCTTGTTTTATAGAAAAATATGACCTAGAGCTGTTGAGTGACGTGGCCTAGGTCACCCAGCTCATTAGTGACGGTTGCATAGGCACTCAGATTTCCTTACCCTCCCCTTCCCTTCCCCATCAACACCAACCAGTGGACCATGTTGCCTATAGAATTTCCATGTGACATGGAAATTCCTCTTGGAGCAGCATATTAATCCAGCACTCAACATTATATCAAATTATTTTTTTGTTTTTAGAGACTAAGGCCAGCCAAGATATACCTGGATGGGTGTGTGGGAACTAGGGACCAGGACAGGTTTTTGTGGGGTGCAGAGGCAGCAGTTTTGAGGCTCCCCTGAAGAAAGTCACAGAATGAAAGGTGGGGAAGGATGACGAAGAGAAAAGAAACAGAACCACTCGCCCGAGTCTTCCGGAAACAAACTGCAGCTCTATACCAGTGACGGCACATGCTGACATGCGCACAAGGAGGCCACACACACACACACACACATACACACACACACACACACACATACACACACACACACACACACACACACACACATGCACGCATGCAGTTCCTCTTTTCATCCCACATCTTCAACACAACTTCCACTCAGTTAAATTGAGAAAGAGCAGTGAGAAAAACTAGAGCAGCTTCATAAAATCCAGCCTTGTTTTGCGAAACAAGAAAACTAGCACATTTTTAAGGAAAACTACACATTTTTAATTTGATGTATAGTTGCATGAGTTCTCATTTCAATTCTTACAATATATTTCATGCATTAAAATTTCTACACTTACAAATAATATTAGAATGTAATAACCACCTATATCAAAGGTCCACAGGATGAAGTACCTTCTACTGTAATTCTTGCATATATCTGTTTCTTTGTGGACTTCAGGCTCTTTTTATCAATCCGACTGCCCAACACAATGTCTGCAATATTCTAAACCTGAAATAAAAAACTGACAGTCCACAGGCCTTACTTGGTCTTTGATTATATTTTATTTAGCCCTTTCAAACATTGAGAATGTTCACACTAAAATACAGTTTGACAGTTTTTCTAAAAGAATCAGAATGTGGGTGGCCCTGGCTGTTTGGCTCAGTGGTAGACTGTGGAAGTCGCGGGTTCAATTCCTAGTCAGGGCACACAGAAGATGTGACCATCTGCTTCTCTACTCTTCCCCCTACCTCTCATCTCTCTCTCTTCTCCTCCCATGGCCATGGCTCAAATGAGCAAGTTGGCCCCCGGCTCTGAGGATGGCTCCATGTCCTCGCCTCAGGTACTAAAATAGTTCGGTTGCCAAGCAATGAAGCAACAACCCCAGATGGGCAGAACATCAGCCCCAGATGGGGGCATGCCAGGTGGATCCCAGTTGGGGAGCATGCAGGAGTCTGTCTCTCTGCCTCCCTGCCTCTTACTTGATAAAAATAGAAAAAGAATCAGAAAGTGGTTCAATAGTAGACTGATGTTGCCACATGACCAGCACTTCCGGAGCTGAGAATCAGCATCCTCTGCAGAGGGGGCACTCTCACTGGTCGGCAGCGTTCCTCCCATCGTCTCGTCATGCTTACTCCCTTCTCTTCTCTTACCTGCCCGGTGCCTGAAAGTATGTGAATTGTCTTTCTTTCTTTTTTTCTTTAAATTTTTGATTGATTAGAGAGAGAGAGACAGAGTGAGAAAGAGCTAGAGAGAGAGAGAGAGAGAGAGATAAATTTTGTTGTTCCACTTACTCATGCATTCATTGGTTGATTCTTGTATGTGCCCTGACCAGGGGTCACCCTGCAACCTGCAAGCTTGGTGTGTTGGGACAAAGCTCTAACCAACTGAGTTACCTGGTCAGGGCTGAATTTTCAATCCTAGTATAAGTGCCCCTGAAATATTTTAAAATTGGTCTTTGATTTCACATTAGGTATCATAATATTGTGTGGTGTAAAAGAAAGATAACCAGATAGCAATCTAAGAAAAAGCTAAATTTGTACATCACACAGGTGTAAAATCAGTAGGCCTTCCTAAACATAAATTTCAATAGTTAGATATGTGTCCAAAAGACAGTACAGTTGACCCTGAACAACATAGGCCTGGACTTTGTGGGTTCACTTATATGTACATTTTTTCCCATTATATACTGTAAATGTACTTCCCTTATGATTCCCTTAACACTGTCTTTTCTCTGGCTTATTTTGTTGTAAGAATACAGTATAAAATACATATAACATACAAACTACTGTATTTTAATTGATTATATTATTGGTATAGCTTTGTGTCAACAGTAGGCTGATAGTACTTAAGTTTTGGGGGAGTCAAAAGTTACACATGAGTTTCGATTATGGAGGGGTTTCATGGCCTTCACCACTGTCTTGTTTAAGAGCCAAATGCACATCCAATATAGGCTGAGTATTGTACGTCTGATGGCTCATGAGGTGAACTGTGAGCTCTCCTCTTTGCAACTGGTCATTGTGCAAGAGCAGGACCAGGTAGGTTCTGGAAGAGAACCGCATGGCTGTATAAGGCTACAGTGAGCTTAGGGCCACACAGATCTGTACGTACATGCTGAGGACACGTACCAAGGTATTTTTTTAAAAAGAATGTTAATAATAAGAACTTATTTGTCCCTGGATGACTGAGACAATAGGTCTCCCTGGATTTAGTTTGATCTTCAACTCTTTCTCTCTGGAGTGTTAAGAACATCTTAGTGATGTGAGACATAGGCCACTTCATGCATTCTAGTTGGGCTCCTTGGGTTCCACTGTTCCTTTCTCTCGATCGCCTCTAGGGACTCTCCCGGGTCCTTGAATTCCCCAAGCACAACACTAATGCATTGTACCAAGTGGATTCTCGCAGCTCCCAGCCGCGAGAGAAAATTAGGCCAGGCTGGATGTCCCCTGAAACAGGGCTTTCATTTCCTCCAGCCAATGTGATAAATCAGTCAATCTCCTGGCCATGGATTCTGGACATGAAAATAGGTTATTGCTCTCCCAGGGCACCTGTATTTGAGGACAGACATTTAACCGAGCTTCATTCCCCTTGATCAGTAAGTGACAGGATGATTCATAACCATCTGACACGTTAGAAGTGAGTACTCAAGGCCTGACAGACTGAAACCCTAGCCGCTCAGTATGCGTACAAAGTACTGACTTATCTCCCATGAATCTCCCATGACTGAAGAAATCGTCGGAACATCCTTTCCTAAAGAAAGAGGGATGGCTTGTCCGATGGTAGTGGGTTATCAGAACTTATTAACTTAGTGTCACTAAAGAAAGAGGGAAAAGAGAACCCCTTTAAGATGTTAACAATTACAATAACAGTAAAGGAATAACATTTGATATATTTGGACAGAGTATAACATCTAGTGACTTATTAAAGGTTTTAAAACTTCTGCTCACTATAATTCTCCTTTTCTGTAATGATAAAATATTAATAACAGTCTGACCAGGGGGTGGCGAAGTGGATAGAGCATCGGACTGGGATGCGGAAGACCCAGGTTCGAGATCCCGAGCTCACCAGCTTGAGCGTGGGCCCATATAGCTTGAGCAAAAGCTCGTCAGCTTGGACCCAAGGTCACTGGCTCCAGCAAGGGGTTGCTCAGTCTGCTGAAGGCCCGCGGTCAAGGCACGTGTGAGAAAGCAATCAATGAACAACTAAGGTGTTGCGATGGCAATGAAAAACTAATGATTGATGCTTCTCACCTCTCTCCATTCCTGTCTGTCTGTCTCTATCTATCCCTCTCTCTGACTCTCTCTCTCTGTCCCTGTAAAAAAAAAAAAAATTAATAACAAACATTTCCAGTTGATCCGAAGAGCAGATTACAGAACTCAGAGAAGCTTTCCCACTGTTGAACAAGGATGGTGATGAAACTACTGCTCACAACAATTAATGGAGCAGGGAACGTGCAGACACTCCAGTACCTTCAGCCTTTTGTCTAGTGCATTTTCACCAATGAAATAAAAATTGGTTTTGCATCTCATTTGCATAATTGAACAACTTTCTTTGACTTGTCGTTTGCTTTTGGATGTTCTTGTTTAATAAAAGAAAATCAAATGCTTCTTTTTTTAAAATTCATATTCATTTTGAAATATCCCCCAGTTTTTGTGAGCAGTACATAACAACAAAGGAACTGGGGACTGGAATGAGGTCTCTTGGGCAGAATCCCACAGTAGCAGGATTCCGGGACACAATGAATGAAGTGGAGGCTGACTTCCTGGAATTTCTGACAATGATGGTGAGAAAAATGAGAGACATGGACAGTGAGGAAGAAAACAGAGATGCATCCGTGGCGTTGATATAGACAGCAATGGCTGTATTAGTGCACCAGAGCTTTGCCATTGTGCCCATGAATCTTGGAAAGGCATTTAGCAGATGAAGAGGTTGACGAAATGATCAGAGAAGCAGATATTGATGCTGATGGTTGAGTAAACTATGAAGAATTTGGACAAACGATGACAGCAAAGTGAAGACGTACGGAACAGGTTAAATTTCTTGTACAAATTGTTTGTTCGCCTCTTCTTTGTAATTTATCTATAGAAGGTTTTCCCTATTGTCAAAAAAATATGCAAGGATAGTAATTAGGACTTCAGTCCTCCATGTTTGCTTTTTTTTGGTGGTGGTGGGGGACAGAGACAGAAAGAGTCAGAGAGGGACAGACAGACTGGAAGGGAGAGAGATGAGAAGCATCAATTCTTCATTGTGTCTCCTTAGTTGTTCATTGATTACTTTCTCATATATGCCATGACTGGGGGTGACAGCAGAGCAAGTGACCCCTTGCTCAAGCCAGTGACCTTGGGCTCAAGCCAATGACCATGGGATCATGTCTATGATCCTACGTTTAAGTCAGTGACCTTGTGCTCAAGCTAGTAAGCCTGCACTCAAGCCGGCAACCTCGGGGTTTTGAACCTCTGTCCTCCACGTCCCAGTCTGATGCTCTATCCACTGCACCACTGCCTGGTCAGGCCTCCATGTTTGCTTTTCTTATCTTGCTGTCATTGTCCTGAAACCTTATTTTAGAAAACTGACCTAGTAGCATATCGCATGTGGCTTACTCTGGATATATCTAAGCCCATCCACACATCTGAACTTAGAGGGAGTTGGTCGAATGAGAGAACATCTGGGTTACACCTTTTCTTTAGGAACTGTCAGCATGTTGTTGAAGTGTGGAGTTGTAATTCTGCGTGGACTATGGACAGTCAACAATATATATTAAAAGTTGCACTATTGCAAAACGGGTGTACTACCCAGGTACTTGTACCCCGTTTTTTTTTTATCACTTGTCTCGCACCAGAAGCACCTTCTTTTATTGTCACCTGCTTTTTAAACCTTGTCCACCTATAGAACATCTGCGCATGACACAATTTGCTTCAAATTCATTCCAAGTTGTATATTTGTTGTCCAGTAAAAAAAGAAAAGTTTATGCCCCCCTCCAAAAAAAAAGAAATGAGATCAAATGCATGTTTTGAACTTTGAGTCTACTTTTATCTTCACCTAAAACAAAACATTTGCTTCAAACTTATTTCAGGCCTTTTACAGTCCAGGTATTCCCAAAGAGTAGTATAAAGACACAGGTTTAAGGAGCTGTTGGTCAGTCTCATTACAAAGCTGCAAACTAAATCCTCTCCTTGGAAATCCCAAGCACACAGCCATAAAGTAAAGGCTCTGAGAAGTCCTGAATAAAAGAGAAACCTTCCCAATTTTTCTAGTGGTCAGCATCACACAGGCTGCTATCGCATTTGCTCTAGATAAAATGTTTCGTTTCACTTAAGTGCCATCTCTTCATTGTCATCAAAATGAATCTTCATCAATATAGAATTTTAAAAATATATGCTGCAATTGCTCATTTTTAGCGTAATTGAATTTTATTGGGATGACATTGCTTCACAAAACCAGACAGGTTTGAAAAGTAGCAATTATTCAATTTTTTAAACTTCTTGTGTGGTACGTTTTATACATGAGGAAACTGGGCTTATTAAAAAAGATAGAAAAATTCCTGGAATGACACAGACATCATCCGATAACAGAAGCCTTTATTTTCACCTTATGTTTCAGTGGCCTTTTTCTTCCATGAAATAAATTGGATTAAAATTGGTAATAACCCAAGATGTTATTTACCAAAGCTCTTTGCACGCAATCCCAGGAGGTACCACCAGGTGGTGGTGAGCAAGTTTGAATGCTTAGGCTCCCTTCCGAGTCTGAAAGGTTTGACCAAGTGTGTAGAGTTTAAAATTAGGAAGAAGAAAGGAAGGAAAGCAGGGAGCAAGGAAGGGAATGAGGGAGAAACCAAACCACAAGAAAAAATGACAGGACATCACTGTAAATTAAAAGAGCTACTAGGGACCAACGTTCTTAGCCCCGCCCCTCCCCTTCTTCCCTTCCAATCTCTTCTGCCTCTCGCCAAGTTTACTGGCAGCTAGCTGCGCGGACAGTTCCCAGCACAACCACCTCCCACCTCTAGGAGGGTGGAGGGGGGCACCGTCTCTTATTCTGTCAGGGATTTTCTCTAGTTCAAAAGACTTTGGGGATCTGTTGGGTTTGTGTAATCTGGGAAGCTTGGAAGACCCAGGAATTAGCAACCTCAGGGGCAGCCCTCAGTCCATGAGGGAAAGGAGTCGGGAGATAAACACCCAGCCTCCCCTTGCTATGGGCCCATTCTGTAAGCTTCCGTGTGGCTCCTCAGAGGGCCCCAGGGAGCCTGAGCCCCAGATGCCCCAGAGAAAGTGCCCATTTCCATACCACTTATTTACTGGTCCTTCCCGGCACCCTTCTCTTCTGCTCCTTCTCTGGTATGTACTGGCGGCACCTCCCCAGAAAATGACTGGCCTGAGCTTGTCTTAGAGCCTGGACTGCGGAACCTAAACGAGGACCCTGGTACAATTTAACTCTGATACCTTTCCAGCCTTATATGGAAATTATACCCAGATCGGTTTGTACATACAACACACACACACACACACACACACACACACAACACACACACACACACGTGCTTGTTATGACCCTGAAAGCTCTAAGTCTGACAAAACAACAGCTACACAAGCTGACATCCAACCATTATTAACTTGCTAGCAGCATCTTAGTTGTTCAGTGATTGCTTTCTCATATGAGCCTTGTGGGGGGAGGGGTGCAGCAGAGCGAGTGACCCCTTGCTCAAGCCAGAGACCTTCGACTCAAGCCAGAAACCATGGGGTCATGTCTATGATCCATGCTCAAGCCAGCGACCCCGCGCTCAAGCTGGCGACCTCAGGGTTTCAAACCTGAGTCCTCTACATCCCAGTCCGACACTCTGTCCACGGCGCCACCGCCTGGTCAGGCCCTAGGTGCAACTCTCCATTTGAACTTTGCCTCTATGTCTATTCGTGTAACTGGTTAGAGTTTTTAAGAAACCGCTTTCTCTGCAGGTCTCATCATGGCTAAATACAAGAGAAAAGAAGGAACAACACTGTGCACACGGACACAGTAGCCACGGGGCCATTCCCTGGCTATAGTCTGTGTTTCTCGGCCTGTGCTAAACTTTTCATCTTTTCCTTTTAAGAAGATACGTTCTGGAGCAGTTTTAGGTTCACGACAAAATTCAGCAGAAAGTACAGGGAATTCCCGTATACCCCTCCCCCCATAAGCGCCTGGCCTCCTCCACTACCAGTGCCAAACTGTTTTTAAATGACGTATTTTACCTATAAGGTGTTACGCATTTTTTTAAAGTCTTTTTGAAACTTAAAAAAAAAAAAGCGTAACACCTTATAGATTTTAAAGGCCGTGATCCGGTGCTCATCTCCACAGTGCCGGCTCTGTCCGTTGCTCTTTCCTTCATGGCTTCCCACTGTCACCTTGCCCTCTGCTCTCAGAGGTCAGAGGTCGGAGGTTGGAGGTAGGCGGAAACCCTCACAGCACTTCGCACTAAGCTGGCCGTTCGCAGGGGGACTTTCCCAAAGCAGAGAGTAGAGAAGGTTGGTTCTCATCCAACAGTGGGCATCGGGAAGGGAAGAAAATCACTGTCTCCTGCTTTAGTAAAGAAAAGTCATCTGGAAGAAAAACTAAAGTAAAATTTAACTCAAGAGCAACTGAAGTTTAAACGGAATCTTGGAGCCGTGTTCAGAGGTGATGTGGCACCTTGCTCCAAATTAGTGCTTTCTGTGTGGAGGTCGGAGAGGTTAGAGGAAAAGACAGCAGTCAGTGAAGAGCGAGTGCATTTATTTCAGCCTGGATGGCTTAAGGCTCTTGAGCTGCTACCAGTGAGAATGGGGTCGGATGCTGCTGCTTTTGTTAATGCCATCATTTTATCGTGAATGTAAAGAACACCCACCGGCTACCTGCTGTATGCAGGCACAAAGGGTGGCACCCGTCAGAGGGGTGGGGGTCCATGTTTCTTCAGTGACCAGTCCAGGTCAGTGGGCTGATGGGACATTCATGAGCTTCCTCCTTCAGTTTTCATAAGGCTGTGATGGGAAGGAATTTTCCTCATTTTACATTGCAGGAAAGTGAGGCTCAGAGAGTGAAGAAGTGAACAGGCAGAATGAGAACCTAGCTCTGTTTGACCACAAAGCCTTTTTTAAAAAAAAAATTTAACCTCACTTCATTTTCTTCTTCTTCTTCTTCTCTTCCAAGTAAAAGGAAGGGAGGTACAGAAAAAGAATCCTGCATGTGCCCTGAGTGGGAGCCACCTGGCAACCCCTGCCTGGGGGCGATGCTCGCAACCAAGCTATTTTTAGCCCCTGATATGGAGGCTTCAAGGAGCCATTCTCAGCACTCTGGGTCAACAAACTCAATCAACTGAGCCATGACTGCAGGAGGGAAAGAAAGAGAGAAAGAGAAGGGCGAGGAGCAGGGGTGGACGGTCACTTCTCCTGTGTACCCTGACCAAGAATCAAACCCGGGACTTCCACACGCCGACCTGACGCTCTACCAGTGAGCCAACTGGCCAGGGCTAAGCTCTTTCTTTAAAAAATTTAATTTGCCAACATGTTTCCCTGGGTAAGCTTCTTCATATTTGTTTAAAGAACTGTTTATTGGACGTCATCCCTCCCCCCGACCCCCTGCATTGCAGACAGACAGGACCCTTTGAGACCCCTCCGTCACTAGCCACACTGGCCTACTGACCACTGGAATGTATCCTCTTCAACTTGCCATGTGCTCAAAAGTACACCCAGGGTTTCAGAGACTTGTTAAGAAAAAGAGAATGTTGCCTGACCTGTGGTGGTGCAATGGATAAAGCGTTTGACCTGGAATGCTGAGGACGCTGGTTCTAGACCCTGGGCTTGCCTGGTCTCAAGGCACGTGTGGGAGTTGGTGCTTCCTGCTCCTCCCTTCCTCCCTCCCTCTCTCTTCTCTAAAATGAATAAAGTCTTAAAATAAATAAATAAAAAGGAAAATAAAGAAAAAGAGAATGCAAAACATCTCATTGATAAAGTCCTTACATGGAGCCTGTGCTGAGATAACGTTATGGCTGGATGGGGTAAAATGAAATATTAATTTAAATGAATTGCAGCTCTTTCTTGTTTAATGTGACTACTAGAGAATTTTAAATTAGCCATTCTATTTCAAAAGGGCAGCTCGAGGCACAAGCTATAGTTAGGTCTCTTCCTTTGCTGCTTTCTTCGTAGATTAAGTTGCTATTACTGGTAGCACAGAGAGGACTTGCGAGAAGTAGGGCTGGCAACTCCGGGGTTCTGGATGTTACAGGAAACCCTAATGCCGCGGACTTAACCTGCCTAATCTGTTTGAGCCGGAATTTAGTGCCCTCGGTCATTAACTGAGCTAAGCCCTTTGGGAGCTTTGACCATTGAAAACACTACCTGTCTTTTTGGATTATATCTTAAGGAATTTAAAAGAGCATGGAGGAATTAAGTAGTCCAGGGAACAAAACACGTATTCTCAGTCTGTTTCATCAAATGTCAGTTCAGGTTCGACCTTTCTAAATGCGTCGTGAGGTCACCTGGCTAGCCGGCTGGGGGCTGTTTTATTGTCTGCCTCTTCCCATAAAGGAAATGCCTGTAAAGCCTGTGGTTCTCCCTGTCTGTGCTCCAGCTGACGGGGATGGAAAAGTACATCTGCTTCGGGGAGGCTAAGAGGCGGAGAGGAATCCTGAAGGGACTAGCGTATCAGGTTGCGTCCTCCAGCTGGGAAAAGGGCATCTGGCCCAGGATGGGATTTCAGCCCCGCGGTAAAATAAGCAAACCATCTAACCATGTCACGGAATAATAATAATAATACAGAGGGGGCTAGGTAAATCCAGGCCAAAGGCGCACATTCGGCAGCCCGAGACACAGAGGCCCAGGGAGGGTGGGCTGGCTGAGGTCACTTCACACTCAGTCGGCCCTGCAATGGCAGGTGTTGGTGGTGGAACAGCACGTCACAGATAATCCAGTCCAGGGCTCTCGAACTGCTGTGTACATTAGAATCACCTGGAGATTGTTAAAAGTCCCCATGGCCAGGGCTTCTCCCTAGGCCAATAAAGTCATCTGTGTTCAGGCACTTCCTAGGGGATTCTGAAATGCAGCCAAGTTTGAAAAGAGCGAACTTTGCAGACTTGGAGACCTAGAAAGGATCAGGGAACTTTGCTCAACTTCCAAGACCTAGTAGGCGGCTGAGGCAAGACAAGCCCCCAACCCCTTTTTTTCTGGTTCTTGATTTTAAAATGTTCCCTTCCTTTAATCCCAGTCCACTAGCAACTTACCTCACATTGCAGTCCTGGAAGTGTCCCTCCTTCAGATCTCCGCAGGGTCACCTCCTTGTTTGGATGTCAGCGTCCTCCTAACACTTCCTGAGTGAGGTGTGCCCCGAGCACCCACACCACCTCCCATGTCACCACCATGTCACAGCCGGTCCGCTGGGCTCCTGCAGTGGTCCCCATCCCATTGTCGGGGGTCAGTATTTGTGAACTAAATGAAAGTTGAGTGGATTCTTAATAGTAACAGGCTCCTGACACTGTCTTCTAAGGGTGTCACTGCAGGGGTATGGAAGTTGGGAGAAAATATTATTTAATTTTGAGAAATAGATTTTCCAGTTCAACTCTTCTGAATCACATCTGTTCCATCATGAGAGGCTCGTTTCGGTGGCCAATTTGAATACACGTCAGCTCTTAAGATAGACTCCTAAGCTATTTAAGGGACTACATTTTTCCCATGATCCCAAAATGGACTTTGATTAGATAATGGAGTGATTAGATAATGGATTAGAATAAAACAGTATCCCATGACCGAATGAAAATCTATGCTGCCAGTGAAGATCAAATTCTAATGGCCCCATTTTGCAGCTGAAAGATTAACAATGAGGCAATTAAAGAAAATGCTTTGCAGGCGAATAATGTTACATATATAAAGTCATGCAGGTGGCAGGGTACTGTGACTCCCCCATATTTATGGATTCTATAAAATGATATAAAGTGATTCTGCAAATACAGAGGTCATGGTCAATTCTCAAATGCATTAATGGAAAGCTGCAAAAAGCATGACCCCCCGTACCCCTGAAATCGGCACTCGCTTTAGTACTTACTACTATTCCTTGAACACTTGTTCCTAGAACACGAGCAGCAGGCCTTTAAAAGCTTGTGACAAAAAAAATAAAAAAGCTTGTGACAAATGCAAAATCTCAGGATGCGCACACACATTTGGAGAAGAACTTGTCTCGAATGAATTCTGTCTATACCAGTGGTTCTACCTTGCAGGGCGTGGGTCAGATTTTACTCCCCAAGTGACATTTGGCCATGCCTGGAGACATTTTTGATTGTCACACTTGGGGATGGGGGTTTGGGGGAGGATGTTACTGGCATGTAGTGGGCAAAGGCTGGAGAGGCTGCCCGACAGCCTAACTGTGCCGAGGACAGCCCCCTGCTGAAAGAACGACCCAGCCCAAAAAGTCAATAGTGCTTCTGGGAAGAAACCCAGCTCTGGACCAGCAGACTCTGCAGTTTAAAATAGTAACATCATTATTAATAATAAAGCAAATTGTAGCTTATAAACATTTGGTCAATTAGAACTAACCACTGAATCCGTAGTACTTCTGAAACTTGAACAATGAACTTATTTGAAGATCAGACACAACTCAATAGCCATACGCAGACCTGAATAGTGGCCAGAAAAAGGAAACATATCACATTCTATTGCAGGGGTCCCCAAACTTTTTACACAGGGGGCCAGTTCACTGTCCCTCAGACCGTTGGAGGGCCAGACTATAAAAATAACTATGAACAAATTCCTATGCACACTGCACATATCTTATTTTAAGGTAAAATAACAAAACGGGAACAAATACAATATTTAAAATAAAGAACAAGTAAATTTAAATCAACAAACTGACCAGTATTTCAATGGGAACTATGGGTGCGGATGCATCCTGTGCTCTTCTCACTGACCATCAATGAAAGACGTGCCCCTTCCGGAAGTGTGGCGGGGGCCGGGTAAATGGCCTCAGGGAGCCGCATGCAGTCCATAGGCCGTAGTTTGGGGACCCCTGTTCTATTGCATAGAAAGCCAAGGCTTTAATGGTGAAGGTAGTGTAAGGTACACTGAGCCCACTGTCATCGATTTCACCCTTTTCATCTCCTCTCTGCACCTTGTTCTCCTGGCAGGTTTGATATCTCCTTCTCCAAACCCTCCACGCCTCCATGTATAGTTCCCTCTGCTTTGTCATGCTCTTTGCTCTCTCCTTTGTCTGCCACATCCTCCCTGTCCTAACCCTGGTGTGTCCTTCCTCCTCTGTCACTGCCCTCTAGTGCTTCCACCCTCCTCCACTCCCCTAGCCCCCCCCCCCACTCCCGTGGCATGGCCCCTCCCCCAGCCTCCAGCTCCTCCCCCTGCTGCACACTCATTTCAGAGTGTCTGTGTCTGGCCCTATCCACCCCACTTATAGGAGCCTAAACCCGACCCCCAGAGCGTTACTGTTGGTGAGCCTGGGTGTGACCCGGGTAGCCTGGTTGTGGCCCCCGCCATCAGAAATGTTCAAGCTCCTCAGCCTGGTAGAGAAGCACTGGCTGTCTCCTGAACGCAGGGAGAACGGGGCATCTTAACCACAGTTTCCCCTCAGCCTCTGTCCTCTCTACATTTCCTCGCCATCTTCCCAAATTTGCACGGCCTTTAAAAATAAAGTGATTCTTTTCTTATTAAAAATGTAGCTGCCAAACAAAATAAACACAATGTTACAGCAATAAAGAAATGTACACTGAAAAAAAAGTAGCAGTCTATTTGTACAAGTTTTGGGGAAAATGGTAAATGATGAAGAAGAAAGAGATTTACCTCCCATCGCAGAACTAAGAGGTACCCAGTGGCACATTTCTGTATTCCCTGCCCGTGATGCCATTGGCCTAGACTCACGTAAGCCGAGCCCTGTCCTGCACGTGGTGCTCCGTTCACGTGGGTCCTTCTGCCTGGAGTGCCCTCCCCACTGCCCACCCCTCAGCCTCCCACCAAACTACTACAGACCGCCCGATGCCCATCACACGTAAGTGCTCCGCTTTTGCAAAACCCTTCCTGACCCATTCAGGCGGACGAATGTCTTCTCTCCGTGTGTGGTGCCTCTCATCAGGGCTTGGGACGTCATTTCCCCCCAAGACTGTGAGATCCTTGAGGGTAGAAAGTCATGACGTTTTGATGGTGCTTTTTGTGTTCATCTGTCTTTTAATTGCTGGTGCATAGATGCGCGGATGGAGGAGGGACACCCTACACGTTCATGGCCCGGGTGAGTATGCCTCCATACCGGAATGAGACGGCAGGCGGCATCCGGTGGTGAAACCATCCTGGCGGCTAGCAGTCCAGCAGTTGGTGATGATGGTTTTGTTTTCTTTTTTAAATGTGGCTTTATTCATTTTTATGCTTCCCAATATTCACTGTTCTTTGCTCCCAACAGATAAACAATTCTACTTTAGTTGAAATAAAAAATGACAGTGGATAACCACAATTAATTTTTCTTTTATTCATGTTTTGTACGATTAGGCTGCATGAGAAACGGGTTGACGGAGTTAAGACGGTGAGAAAGTGGCTGCTTTGACCTTTAACAGCCAGGAGAGCGTACAGCCACGGCCCTCCCAGGCCCCAAAGCGGACATTTGAACTGCTAATGTTTTAACAAGCAGACTTGGCCTTACCAGGAGGTAATAGTGGACAGTGCTTAGGTGGAAAGGGACCACACGCAACACACAGGGCCAGAGAGGAAGGGCCGGATTGTGGTCAGGGGGCAAAAGAAAGGAGAGAGGAGAGAGTCCAGGCCAGGCCTCTGTTGGGGTTCTCATAGGCTGGTGGTGTAAGTAGTTGAGGACTGGCTAGTTTGAACCATTTCCGCCCTAGGTGTGTTCTCTAGTTACCTGGCAACTGACACGCCCCCATCCCCCCATCCCCCCATCCCCCCACCCCACCCCGGGCATGATGTAGGTCAGGGGAAAATACTGGCTTGGTGAGTGAGTACTGGATAAAGAGGGTATTTGGGCAAATAGATTCAGGTCGGTTGGTTTACATATGAAAAGAGTCTATGATTCCATTTTAAAGGTGCTCCAATCTTTACAGCAGGAGCACCATGGAGGAGGGGTGGGAACACCTCGGCACTTTCATAAATACACTGCTCACAAAAATGAGGGGATATTTCAAAATGAATATGAAACAATAAAAAAGGATGCATTTAATTTTTTTTTTATTAAACAAGAACATCAGAAGAGCAAATGGCAAGTCAAAGAAAGTTGTTCAATTATGCAAGTGAGATGCAAAACCAACTTTTATTTCATTGGTGAAAATGCACCATACAAAAGGCTGAAGGTACGGGAGTGTCTGCACTTCCCTGATCCCCTAAATTTTGTGAGCAGTTAGTTACTTTGGTCAAAGAGCTGTAGCGATATGCTTGATCTTATTTGTTATCTGGAGCGTAAGGTCAAGAATCAGCAAACTCTACATTTAAGTATTTAACACTTCCAATAAATTTGAACCTAAAGAATAAATATTCTTATATGTTTAAAAAGAAAATAGTAAAACACCCAGGGAGTAAAATCGGTAATTCAGATCTTCAGTAGAAAAGACAAGGGTTGAATTCTGAGCAAGGCAATGTCCTTATATAAAGCCATTATCACTGAGGACAATTAAGGTAGCAAATCCTTCCCGCCTACTTCCCTTACATCATATTATCATACAAACTCTGAGACCATTGCATTCAAACTGCTTTCAGTTGTGTGCTGACAATTTGTTGGCTCATAAGGAACTCAATTTTTAAAAAAAAAAAAAAATGAGCAGTTTCAATTACATTTCAACAAAAAAAAAATGGGACATTGCTGTTTCTTTCTCCCTTCCTGCCAAATTCCAAGGGGCATCTTGGGAATGGGATTTGAACATGGTCTGAAGCTGGCTGACCTGCAGGCCTTTCAATTCCATGCTTGGTGAGGGCTGTCCCGAGGCCAGGGTCAGTTCAAGAACATTTTGGAAACATAGCTTTGGAGGCAGACCCCTTCCATACAACCTTGAGTAAGTTATGTTGCTTATCTGAGTCTTGGTTTTTTATTAAAATAAGGCAATACACACAATCCAGCGTTCAGATGACGTGTTGTGGAATTGGGCACCTGAAACCTGTATAACTTTGTGTAACAGTGTCACCCAATACATTCAATAAAATGAAAAAAAAAGACATAATAATAAAGCCCATTCCCAAGAATGTTTTAGGATTAAATGAGATATTAAATAAAAGCATTTAGCACCCTTATCTGTACATCATATGGTCTTCATAAATAGTAGAAGGTATGGTAGTTCCACATCATATTCATTATAATATATTTGTAAAAATTCTGGGTTTTCTGAGTGGGGTCTGAATCTCTCCAGAGTTCTTTTGAATCCCCTGAAGGAGCCATACGTTAGCCCACATTAAGTGTGGTTGACCCCTGTTTCATATCCGAACTTGGGGTTCCAGAGAGACTCAGACACAGAAAGCAAACAAAAGATTAAAGGATCTTTTCTTTACTTCTTTTTCAAATTTCTTATTTTAGAGAGAGAGGAAGAGACAGACAAAATCATACTGTATAAATTGTTTTAAAACCTAATTTTTTAGACTTAAGAAGTTACTAATATATTTTATTCCATTAGCCATTCTATAACAGCATTTTTTTTTCTGTTTTATTTTTAAGGTATTGCTGACATAGAATAAAATTGGCCAATTTTATGTACAAAGTCTGATGATTTGGGCTAACGTATACCATCTTGTAGCTATCACCACATACAAGAGAAAGCCAGGTCCTCATATTAAAGAGTTCTCTGATCAGTCCTCCACATCCATCCCCTCTCCCCACACTGGGTCCCAGGCCACCAGTAATCTGCTGACACTATAGTTTTAACACCATTAAATGTCTGTTATTCTCTGATATTGATGTACCATAATTTATTTAACCAATACCCTGTTTGGTGGGAATTAAGCTGTTTTAAGGTTAAAAAAAATTTTTAATAAACACTTTATGATACAGATACTGATAGGTGAGTGTTTGCCTTTGTTACTAATATGTTCCTTATAATAAATTCTTACATGCAAAACTGCTTAGGTAATAAAATGGTATGTAGTCCTTTATGACTTTTAGAAAGATGGTCTATCCAAATGGTGCCCAGAAAATTATGCCACAAGAAATGGATGTAGCGACGCATTTCCTTAGATCCTTCCTGCTGGGTCCATTTAATCAGCCAACAAATCATCTTATTTTTGTTTGAGCTTTAAAAAAATTATTAGTGAGTAATCTTTTCTTTCTATGTTTATTGATTATACAATGTACATAATTTAGCCTAAGGTTTTCTGTGGTTTAGGTTATGTGCAGATTTACGTGGAAAAATAACCACCCACGTTAAAGAAGCACAATTCAGGAGCCCAAAATAATGAAGGATAAATGCTATTAGCTACCTTCATCTTGTGAAGAACATGAAAAGAAATCCCATCCAGAGCCCACCTTCCCACAGTACACCTGTCCCTTCTTCCACACCTCGGTGGTCTTGCCCTACATCTCTCATATCCCAAACTGCTAAATCTCAAACCACGAGGTGTGCTTCTCTCCATTCTCCCTGCGCCCATTTATCCTGTCAGCTGAGTTAGCCTCTCTCTCAGCACCCCTCTGAGCAGTTAGCAGGGCAAAGAAACAAACAAGCAAATACAAGACTACTCTGCAGTCAAGTCCCAAAGGAAGAGCTCTTCCTCCCCATTCTGGCCAAAGGGATCAGTGTCCCTTAGATTCCTTCTCATGGCACACCACTGACCCACCTGCTCACTGGGGGATGGTTGTTTCCATAAAGAGGACATTATAGATGAGAAATATCTGGGCTTAAACTCCCCTTTCTCTCCCTGCCCACCACCCCTCACTCATTCTGTCCCTAAGAGTAGACTCATCATCAGTCTACCTGGTTTTAGCTTTTCTCTTTCTCTAAAAATCAATCAATCAATCAGAAACTTTGGTAGACCAGATGTTCCAGATTTGGAGAGGTGGGTTTCCAAAAACTCCTGGCCCCTGGGGCTGATGCAAGCTTTCCCCACCTTGTATTTTCACTGATGACAAAACAGAATGGATGAGACATACCACATGAGCTCATGGAAACACTTGAATCCCATTTATAATCCACTTATTGCTGTGAATCCCACACTGGCACCTCAACACGTGCCTGGAAGCCACACTCTCAGCGGCAGTTACTGTAGAACACCACTATGTCCCTGTTTGCTAGTTTCTTAGTGCCCACTGCCCAGGAAGGTGTGGGAAGGAGCCTATCCCCTGCTCTGGCCCTGATCGCTGCAAGGTCCCTGCTGGGAAGGTAAAATATATTATGCTCACTTTATTAAAGATGGCGCTGCCCACGTGAAAGCCTGTTGCCCAAGTGATAATATTAGTTGCCCTTCTTGCTTGGGATGGGCGTGATTATATTAATGTGTGTTGGGGAGGGCTTTCGCACCAAAAGGTTTTAAAAGGAAGAGAGATCACGTTGTTCCAGGATAAGAGTGATTACATTCTAGGAGGAGCCTATGCAGGAGGAGAGCAGAGAAAGGCCACTTGGAGGAGAGGAGAGAAACAGCCAAGATGGCAGAGTGTTGAAGGAGAAGCCAGTTTGTGCAGAGTTTGTGCAGAGAGAAGGAGATGGGGAACAGAGTTGAATAAGTCTGGTGAGCTAGAAGCCTTTGATTCTAGGAAATTCAGATAAGTCAGTAGCCTAATGAGCACTGAATGAGTGGGTTTTGGAGCCCAGTGTGTGTTTTTACTTGCCTGCCGGGTGCAAGGTAGGATTAAAGCTAATGGCCCACCAGTTCTTGGCTTCGTTGTTTCATTACTGTTTGTCCGAATCAAACCTGAACCTGCACGGGCCAGGCGGCTGTGATGGTGGCCATGGCTATTGGCTTTACAGTCCCCTCCTGGCCCAGGGCTGTGCTGGCATGGGAAGAGTGGTTCTCTCCCCAGCACTGTGTCACTCTTTACTGCCTGGGAGGCAAAGCAGCCCAGCCCATGCTCAGAACCTCCAAAGATCCCTCCTTGAAGTTATTCAAATTGTTTCTGACTCTCACTTTTCTAAAGAGAGGTCTCCACCCCAGGCCAGGAGAGAAGCAGGTTCAGACTGGGTGACTTTTCCTGTCATCCTTGCCCTCCCTCATTAGGGTCACAGTCCCTTATCTCCTGGGGACAGCACCCAGGTCTTCAGCATCCCAGGTCGATGCTCTGTCCACTGTGTCACCACTGGCCAGGAAGCCAATCCAAAGACTTTGGCCACTGTGTCTCAGCTACACCATTTATTCAGCATGGGTAATGGAAGAGACTCTACTGGTTCAAAAAACTGAAATCTCTTTCAGCTAACACAGAGAGGCAGGATGCAGTCAGTACCTAAAACACTTAATGAGTGTTGACATAAGAGATGTCCTGACCTGTAGAGAAATTTGTAAGAATTTATTTGAGCCAAACTGACAATATATGCTCGGGATGCTAGGGAACAGGCACTCAAATGGTCTGGGAGTAACAGTTGTGCAGCTTCTGCTATGAATTTGAAATAAGGGAGATTATACAGGGGTGGGAGAAAACAAGGGGGGGACTGAGTTACAGGACAGCTAACAAAATCACATGTTCTCTTGAGGGCTAATACCTCCTTTGAGTGGTGTTACTTCTGGTATTTCTCTTTTTAATATGTGTGTTTTAAACTTATTGATTTTTAGAGAGAGAGGAAGTGGGGGGAGAGAGATACATTGATTTGTTAGCCCACTTATTTATGCATTCACGGATTGATTCCTATACAGTATGTGCCCTGTTTGGGGATTGAATCCACAACCTTGGCATATCAGGATGACACTCTTAACCAACTGAGCAACCTGGCCAGGACAGTAATATTGTTAAGAGTCTCTCAAGAGAGACTCTAATTTCCTTCGCTCTTTATTCTTGGTATCAGTGGCGACGAAATAGTTTACCAAAATACACTCCCATGCTAGCAATTTCCCAGTGAAATGTAAGTTGTCTCAAAATGAGAACCAGAAATGATGCTTAAGTCATCAAACCAGTGATTGCTATTTGCAGGAAATATGAGTCTGATTGGAAGAAACGCTGATCTGCTATCAGCCGGAAAGTTGCTATTTCAGCATAGTCCGTTTATTTTGAGAAAAATTCCCTAAGTTGTCAGCTTCAAACGTGTCTATCAGCCCTGCTTCCCGCATACTTTGATTTTGACGTCTGGTACTGATCATGGAGATTTCTTTCAATGCTTTCGTATTTCCATTTCCTAACTCAGTTAACTTCCATGGTCTACAGTAAACTTTGACAACAGATGAGAAATAAAATATTGGCTTTTTAGCCAACATGCTGAGCTTTGTAAGAAAGGCTTCTTTGAAGGTTATGTGCTTTGAGCTCTCTTTGTAGTTATGGAGATACATTTCCTCATTCAATTATTAATTCATCCAATGTTGCTCACATTTATCCTCTCATAATTAATGGCATTCATAATGGAAAATTGAGGTCATAGGTGTAATGCGGGTCATAAAACAACAAAAGATCCTCTGGCTTTCCAGCTGTGACCATGATGCCCTTTGCATCATGTATTGACTGCAGATTTATAGGACACCTCTCGTAAAAGACCTGTAGGTATGTCTGTGGTCTTTCTGTCACAAAAAGAGGCGTATCCATTCATCACCAAAAATAGCTCTCTAAAGGAAATTAATCATTTTATTCCTTAAAGATAACTGAATTTAGATTCCACAAATAAAACAATTGTGGGTTGTGTCCAAGAATGTGAAGTATGAGAACTGATGATACTTGTGTAAATATATTCTGGAAATTACTGCCTAGCAATAAATAGTTTTGGTGTTTGCTTCAGGTGATCCCTGTAAACTAATTTATTCATAATAATAGTTTGCTCCTCTGGGAAAACTATCAGGAAATGGATTGCTCCTGTGTGCAGAAAGCTCCTCTATCAGACAATAGTGTACTCATAAAAATGCTTACTTCACTGTGCCCACCAGTCCTAAACCATTATGTTATCATCTCTGGCCAATGTCAGTTGGTTCCCTGTATTGAAAAATCAGCCTTATATCACTTGAGTTCCCACCCCAAATCCTATAATAACCTTCCTTGAAATCTTCCTCCTGAGTCGTCATGGGTATTCTTTCAAGGTTGCATTCTTCTTTGTCATAATAAATCTAGTAAAATTAGTTTATGAAGAGCTGACAGTCAGCAATAGGGAGAAATCTACTTCCTTGCTAATTTGTATAGAACACACACAAGTCAGTGCTAAGTTATGCTGTGACTCGGGGTAGGAGAGAATCAAGTCATATCTGGTTATTTATTCTGAGGTTCATAATGAAAAGCAGTGAAGCCTTCCTCATTATGAAAAGATTTTTAAAAATGACAAGACTTTGAGGTCTTGAGCCATCTGCCAAGCCTCACTCTCCATGTTCATCTCCATGTATTTCTATAAAGGTGTGTTAACAGACGTGGGTATGGAAAGTTTTTCTTTTCTACCCACCCCCCTCTTCCCAATGCCCACTTCCCACAAGTTAGCTTCTGTGGCCATAGCGTTTGCTCAAAAAGCTAGCATGGCCCCATAATTCCTTGCTCAAGTCAAGGGTTATGGGCTGAATTGTGACCTCCATCCAAGAAAGATATGTGGAAGTTCTAACCCCTAGTACCTCAGAATGTGACTTTACTTTAAAATTACAGCAGTCATTAGGATGGGCTCTTATTCAATATGACTGATCTTCTTATAAAAAAAGAAATTTGGAAACAGGGACAGACCTACAGAGAGTGAAGAGATGTGAAGACACACACAGAGAAGACAGCTATGTGATTAGAGTGACACATCTACTAGCCAAGGAATGCCAAAGATAGCTGGTCCAGATCTAGAGGAGGCCAAAAAAGAAGCTTCCATCGAAGTGTCAGGAAGAACATGGCCCTGACCTCATCTTGATTTCAGACTTCTGACCACTAGAACTATGAGATGACAGTTTCTATTGTTTCTAGCCACCCATATTTTTGGCACTTTGTTATAGAAACCCTAGAAAACTAGTACACCCAAAGTCAACATTTTTTTTTTTTTTTTTTTAGGGGAGAGAGTGAGGCAGACTACTGCATGTGCCTCAACTGGGATCTACCCAGCAACCCCTGTCTGGAGCCAATACTCGAGTACCAAACTATTTTTAGCACTTGAGGCTGATGTACTCCAACAGAGCTATCCTCAGTGTCCAGGGCCATGCTTGAACCAGTCAAGCCACTGACTGTGGAAGGGAAAGAGGTGGAGAAGGGGGAGAGGTAAAAGGAGAAGCAGATGGTTGCCTTTCTTGTGTGTCCTAACCAGGAATTGAACCTGGGTCCTCCACACACTAGGCATATGCTCTATCCACTGAGCCACTGGCCAGGGACCAAAGTCAACATTTTAAAGGATTTTTAAAAATGACTACACAAAATATTTCATTAGCCCGAGCTATGATGGCACAGTGGATAAAGCATTGACCTGGAGTGGTGAGGTCACCAGTTAGAAACCCCAGGCTTGTCTGGTCAAGGCACGTATGGAAGTTGATGCTTCCTGCTTCTCCCCTACGCTATCTCTCTCCTCTCTCTCTAAAAGTGAATAAATAAAATCTAAAAAATTTTTATAAATATTTTATTGTTTTTTATTATATATATGCAATTCATTTTAAGCTGTCACTTAATATGGTTGGAGATAATGTTGATGGCTGAAAAGAACTGGCTGCTGGGTTTCTGGTTACCTTGATGGTATTTCTACATTAATTCTGATAGAAATAGTTTCCCTCTATACCTTTTTATTTAAAATATAAACTGTCTTTTCCTGAAATACTACTTTGACGCATAGTGTAGACACGTGGATCTATTCTGAGCTGGTTGCAGCACATAGATGACTTAAACCATCGATACAGATATCAATACCTTTTCTGAAGATAGGAAAATAAGTTTTAAAAAGCTAACCAGCCTAATGTCACATAACTGATAAATGATAAAGTCAAGTCATGCTAACTTACTGGTATCTTAAAACAAAGTCCCCCTTTCGGCTTTATCATTTCCTTGTTACCGAAACTAATTACAAAGATCAGTTTACAGTAAGGGATCATCACAGTCTCCCTGCCCAACATCATGAAAGAGAAGAACTGTTTTGGAAAAATAAGGTGTCAGTGGCCGACATCTTTTCTCCAGCCTTTCAAAGAATAGTGGATGTATGTTTAATCTAGGAAGATTTAGATTCAAACCTACTGGGTGTCAGAACCTGTACTAGGCACTTTCACAGATAATACCTTTCGATCCTTACACCAATGTAAAGCCAGTAGTCGGGGCCGGGATCACAGCCGCCTGACCCACGCAGGTTCACATTGGATTCGAACAGTCAGTAATGAAACACAGGAGCCAAAAACTGGTGAGCCATCAGCTTTAATTCTAGCTTGCACCCGGCAGGCAAGCAAAAACACACACTGGGCTCCAAAACCCACACATTCAGTGCTCACAAAGCTACTGACTTATTCGAGTTTCCTAGCATCAAAGCTTTCTAGCTCACCAGACTTATTCACCTCTGTTTCCCATCTCCTCCTGCACAAACTCTTAAAAAACTGGCTTCTTCCTCAGCACTCTGCCATCTTGGCTACTTCTCTTCCACATGGCCTTAATCTGCTCTGCTCTCTAATACTAACCTCAGGAACTCTGGAACCAAGAGAGAGAACTCCCAGACTGCCCCAGTTTATAGCATAAAAAATCCAAACCTTTAATCCAATTATACATAAAGAAAGTCTCTGATACAAAGTCACCCATCTGAGGCATAATGGGATTCCTCCCTACATCACCACCCTATATCATCCAATCAGTCAAGGGTGTGGAGAAGAGCTTACTCTTAAAACTAAGCCTTAGGCTATAACGACCCGGCCTGCCCACAGCCTGTTCCAGAACACACATTAATATCAACAAACTTCCATGTGGGCAGCGCCATCTTTAACAAAGTGAGCCTAATATGTTTTATCTGCCCAACAACCAACAAAAAAGCTATGACTGTATATTAAGATTATAAAGGGTTCATATTAAAACAACACAGATTCAACCTTTCTGACAAAAGGAATACTTCTGATTGTTCCACCCTTCCTTCATTCACTGCTAGAGTTAAATTCGATAAAATGTTTTAAATGTTTCATGGTGGGCTTCCTTTTGTAGATTTCTTTAGGCTAGCTCAGCGGCTGTCCAGTTCTGACAAGGAAAAGGATTACAGTACTAGACTGTGTATGGCACACTATGCATACTAGACTTCGTGAGTCATTTAAGTGATTTTCCAAGATAACTCTAATTACACAGCTTTCACCTTTGGGCTAACTTGGCTTAGAGTGCAATCTGAAAGCAGTTGTGACTCAGCTCCAAATTTTGCCCTGATTGTCCAGTGTCCAGTGTAAGGAGGACAACACGATCAACCAGTGTTCTAGACTACCGTATGTAAAGGTTAATTTGAAGGCTTCAGAAGGGGAATTGGTGCTCTCTAGCACGGCTTCAATGAGTGTGTACTCACTGGGAAAAGTCCTCCCACATAAACTTCACCAGGTGTCTAAGCCACTTGACCAGAAGACCGATACATAAATTAGAATTTTTTTTCCAAGTGGTGGAAATAGGACCTCACAACAAACATCCTCAGGAAAAAAGTGTCCTGTGGGCAACGGGATCATGAGATGAATTCCTATAGTGGTGAAGGACCTTATCTGAATGGTGACCAGCTTCACTGTAGGAGGAAGTCTCTTGTAGCCGACTGAAAGTTTATCCTGACTTTATTTCTGGAAAATACATAAAGGGGATTTATAGGAAGATAGGAACAGCATGAATCTGTCCCGTTTACAATTAATGTGATTCTGGGAGGAACAACCTCAATAATAGAATTGAAATCTGAAAAGAACTCAATAAATTAGAAATACAAGTCATATCAAACAGCATAACATATACTGCTAGTAAATATGAATGCTGCTCTAGGATCCCAAGACCAAACACGTACATAAAGAAAAATGAAGGGATGAAAAACATGCACGGTCTTTTTTGGCTGAGTCATCAGCAGGAAGTGCGTGGAAGATAGTGCGAACTTGATCTGCCTTTGTGATAACCCAGAGCAACAGACAAAATCATCTGACTTCTCTGGCTTTGCTGAGGCCACTCCCTGACCAACTTGAGGGAACAAAGTCTAACAGAAATTGCAATAAACTGAAGTAGACCCAGAAAAGAGCAAAAAGAAAGGTAGGAACGTATGAAGTCACATCACGCAAGGACCCAGCTAGACCATATGGATAAGGGGATAATTAGAGGAGATACGACCGCTGTCTTCAAATATCTATAAAGCTGTCACCAAGAAGGAATATTCTAATTCATCTACATAGTCCCACAAGACAGAGCTAGAGGCTATAGGGACAAGTCACAGGAAAGTAAATTCTAGTTTAACATAAAAAATCTTTCTAGAATTGCCTGTAACAGGCTATCCCCCTTGCCCTAAAGATGCTCAAGCAAGGATGAATGGCCACTGGTTGAAGAGATCTGGCCATAACTCACAATTGCTTACTTAATATCCATCCTCTACTTTCTTCCTTCAAAACCACATTTCAGTTTTACTTGTAGGTGAACAAACAACCCAGTTCTTACCTTAGAGTAACTTAGACCTTGGAGAAATTCTTGGCCAGGGCATACGGGTAGGATTTTGATTTCCTAATAAAAAGGAAGAGATAGGGACTGTATTCTGCCCCGAGTGCAGGCATCATGTTGAAACCAGGAGGAAAAGGCCAAGACAGTCAGGAGACATCACTGAGCTGCTAGACCAAAGCCAGCAATGGCCGACTTCCAGGGACCTTGCTGCGTGAGAAAAATACATCTTCATTTCCTTAAGCCACAGCAGCCAGATTTTCTGTTATTTGCAGCCAAATGCCTTCCTAACTAATCCAGGAAAGCAGAATGCAAATAGCAATATAAGGGGATGAGATTGACTATAGAGTCCCACCAACCTGAAGATTTCTTTTAGACCATAAGTTAATTTCTTAAAGTTTTCTGTATTTTACCAATAAATATTCCTCTGAGTACTCACTATGCAGGTGGTCGTATAATAAGAACACTGAAACACTCCCTTGCGTGTGTATGATACCCAAACCTAGTCTAACTGTGTGCCAAGAGTTTGACAGGACACTGGAACCTCTCAACAATTCCACTGTAAAGAAAGATGATTTTATTTGTGAATGAATTTTCTGTGGCGATTACAATACAATTGTGGTGACCTCATACCCAGATCCATACTTATTGCAAATGCTCACTACTCATGGCATCCTGGGTCTTATGCTCATTAGCTCAGGGTCTGTGAGAAGGGGTTTAGGGAACTTCCAGTAGAATGCACACATTTGGGTGAACATCTTCCCCCCCTCAAAAAAGTAGAGAGAATGCCACATGGCAACTACTGGGGAGGGTGGCCTGAAGACACGGAGGGTCCCTCAGCCAGGAGGAAGTCTGTGGTCACTGTCCTGCTTTTGGACATAAGGAAGGAAGACTTCTTAGGAGACGAGTTTCCACCCCAGCAGTTTGGATGAAGACAATCTGTCCCCCATCCTGACCCGCCATGCTGAATGGCTCCTTCTGAGGAGGGCACATCCATTTCTGTGCAGTTAGACTCACAGTTCTGGCCAGCTGAGGCTCAGGAACCAACCCTCAGGTTGAGGGGTGTCTTACAGAGCAGCATAGAGTCAGAGACGGCATGGACAGCCGCCCAGGAGCCCAGATGCCCGGCTTTGCAGTACTTTGCAGTTTGAGAGGAGGTAGCGGCGGACAGGGAAGAGACACCAGGGTTACTTGTGCCACCACACAGGAGTGAGTCTGGTTAAGGGGAACCAGAGCTAAGGCTGATCAGGACCAAACTGGCGGTATGGTAGTGTCCAAGGGCAACAGCACTGGGGGGCGGGTACAGTTCTCCTGGGGACACTGTTCCGCTTTGCCAGCAACACTGGCTTCCCATGTAATGGGGAGGAAGGACGGAAACCTCATCGACCTAAGAAACAGGAAGGAGAAAACCTCTGGAAACACAGCTGGGATGGCTCCTTCCTATTCCAGGGACTCTGGCTGCGGGGTGCTCTGAAGAAAACTTCCACTGCCCCCCAGGTTTGCAATGACTGGGCGGTGGCAGCAGCAGCAGCAGCAGGTGTGGCCTCAGAAATTAAGACACCGCCTCTCAGATATCACGCCATTTAATAAATACTTTTCAAGCTGTGAACTACAACACATTAGTGACTCATGAGATAAATTTACTGGGTCTCTAACAGCATTTTAAAAATGAGACATAGAGCCTGACCTGTGGTGGCGCAGTGGATAAAGCGTCAACCTTGGAACACTAAGGTCGCCAGTTCAAAACCCTGCACTGGTCTGGTCAAGGCACATATGGGAGTCGATGCTTCCAGCTCCTCCCCCCCCTTCTCTCTCTCTCTCTCTCTCTCTTTCTCACTCTGTGTCTCCTCTCTAAAATGAATAAAATAAATAAATAAATAAAATTTAAAATAGTTCATAAAAAAAAAAAAAATGAGACATAGAACAAAATATACTTTATAGAAAAAATATTTTGTGTGTGTGTGTGCATGTGCGTGACTGTGTGTGTTCCCATTGGATTTTGATGTCAAATATATTTCTTATTGTGGCCCAGGGTCAAAAATATTTGAAAGCCACTAATGAAGAGGCTTGCTGCCTAGGTACATACTACATTTGAGTCATATACTCTTCAGAACATTTTGTATCCCGTTTCATTTTTATGATTGAATGAGCAGGAAGTAAAGTGATGCAGGGCACTGACTGATTTTAATTACACAAACGTCTCCTGGTTTGGGAATGACATGTTCTGCTTTGCTATTGGTCTTCTGGCTCCTGCAAATGTTCCTACTTCACTCGGAGAGGACTGTTTCTTCCTTTGCTGCTCTTATTTTCTTCTTTCTCTGGAATGGAGATTTATTCCCTTAGACATTCTTTATCTCCACTTCTATAATTCCAGGGAATTATAAAATTCCCTGGGAATTTTGATCATTGATTCCCAATAAGCTTCCTTTTGATGTAGTACGAGTTCTCTGTTTTTAAAAATTAGACCATCTCTTTTTTTGAAATATTTCAGAGCCACGGTAGTGTTTGTGGTCTTTATTTCCTCAGCTGGGCAAGGGTGAGGACTTGGCTCTGTTTTCTTTGATTTTGCTAAATACCAGTGAAGACACTAAAAAAGAACTTATCTGCCAAAACCCCCTGGCAGAGGAGTTCTAGAGAGGTTCTGGAGAGGAAGGTTCTGAGAAAGACGGAAATGAGGTATTTTGGACGGTTGCATATTGTTCCAGGGAATTATCGCACACATTGAAATAATGAGAGTATACAAAATAATAGAGTCACACTACAGAATGAAGAGATCTCAAGAGTCCTCTCACTGATCCATCTCTGGTCTGGAAGGAGCTCTGGGGACTCCTGGTTGGGTCATGCCATCAATGTCAACATAGTCCCAGGTCATTTAAAAGAGAAACCCAAACTAGATTCAAGGAAGCCAGAGAACAACAGGGCTGGTGACCTACTTCCATGGGAGCATCTCTAGGAGAAATAGGTTTGTAGGTTAGGTGCCATCGAACATGGCCCTGTGGCGGTGGGGAGGGTGGTACAGTGAGAACCTGGGGGCTACACGAGCCTGAATCACTGCTCCTGGTTCCCCGGGCAGGGAAATGAGACCTTCCCCATGCCTGCAAGAGACCAGGTGGGCCTCCTGAGGTAAAGGGACCAGCAGACACCTGGGGCAGCACAGGGAGAGTCCCCAGGATTAGGGATACCAGGAAGACAGGTACCAACTGGAAGAACCAAGAAATCATCCCTGGCCGAGATGGGGTCAGGCACATCTCAGCTCTCAACTGGACCAGTGAAGGGACCAGGCCAGGCCCTCTGCAGAGAAGTCAGTGTGGACCCAGGAGACACAGCACAGCTCACCCTCCATTCACGGGTCCTGTAAGACACAAACATTCAGCGACCCTTATCCATGGCCATTGCGGAGAATAGTGGAGACAAGTGAGAGGTCTAAATGGACTCAGCTTTTGTCTGTAAGGACCGATTAATTTTTTTAACTGGAATAAATTGGACAAAAGCATAGGTGTTTCCTCTTATTGAGGGATGAACTGTGTTCTCCCAAAATTTATATGTTGAAGCTCTGACCCCCCAGTACCTCAGATTATGACTATATCTACAGATGCAGCCTTTAAAAGGTGATTAAGTTAAAATGAGGCTTTGGGGTGGGCCCTAATCCAATGTGGCTGGTGTCTTTATAGGAAAAGAATATCTGAATGCACAAAGAGCCACCAGGGAGGAGTATGTGTACAGAAGAAGACCAGATAATGACACCAGGAGAAGGTGACTAGCTGTAAGCCAATGAGAGAGGCCTCAGGGGAAACCAAACCTGCCAACACTTTGATCTTGGACTTCCAGCCTCCAAAACCATGAGAAAATAAATTTCTGTTGTTTAAGCCACCAGGCCAGTAATATTTTGTTATGGCAGTGCTAGCAAACTTCCCTCCTACTTTGCAAGAAAGCAACCCAAGGGAGGACTGACACGCAGATAACTGCGTAAGAGGAAAAGAGAATTAATTTTAAAAAGCCAGCAGAGCATGTGGGGCCAGTAGCTCCAGAGACACATACGTGCTCCCCTCAATTAGATTTCTTACATCGTATATACTCTTTATAGAACACAAGTTCACATACATGGATCTCGTGATTCCGGTGCATACGTCAATCACATGATTTCAGGATGGGAAGGGGTTAGATGATATCAGAGGATAATTGTTTGTAAATTGCCCATTAAAGGAGAAAGAAAGGGGAGAGGAAAGGGCTACTCAGATTTCCCTCCCCCCTCCCACATTCCTGGTGGTTTACCTTCTTCCTCACAGGTGTGGGGAAGGGAGGGGTTCTGAGTCTCCTTCCTCCTTTCAAAACCTTCTACTACAAAAACTTCTCCATTTACAATATAATAGCCTTTCCTAAGCAGGAATGTGATTGGCCATCTTGAGCTGGCATAAATCATACACAAGTATAAAAATCATATTTACAAAATCTCTCTGAACACTTGGCTTAAATCATAAAATGCCTTTTAAGCCTCTCAGTAAAAGGGGGGGAGGGTTTCTTAGCTCAATACTTCCCGTCTACCCAGTAGTTGAAGGTAGGAAAGAAAATCCAACCATTCAATAGGAAAATGAAAAAGTGATCATTCCTTGAACTTGTTCTAATGTTTTATAAAGCTGCTTTTTAAAATAAAAACCTCTTATCTATAAATAATCTCTCATTTACCTAGTCATCAAAGAAAAGGAAAGAAAAGCTTTGTAAGGCCAGTAGCCGCGGCCACCACCACAGCCACCTGGCCCGTGCAGGTTCGAATTTGATTCGGACAGATGGTAATGAAACAATGGAGCCAAGAACTGGTGGGCTATTAGCTTTAATCCTAGCTTGCACCCTGCAGGTAAGAAATATACACATTGGGGAAACACTTCCCCTTCCATTCAGGGCTCCCAAAGCCACTGACTTACCCGAGTTTCCTAGAATCAAAGGCTTCTACCTCACCAGCCTTATTCACCTCTGTTGGGCAGATAAAATATAATATGCTCACTTTGTTAAAGATGGCACTGCCCACATGGAAGTTCGTTGATATTAATGTGTGTTCTGGGACAGGCTGTGGGCAGGCTGGGTCATTATAGCCTAAGTCTTAGCTTTAAGAGTAAACTTTTCCCCACACCCTTGACTGAATGGATGATGTAGGGTGGTGCGCTTCTGAGGAATCCCATTATGCCTCAGATGGGTGACTTTGTACCAGAGACTTCCTTGTTTGTAGATTGGATTAAGGGTTTGGATTCTACAGTATAAAGTGGGACAGACCAGTAGCTTGCTCGCTCTTGGTTCTGGAGGTAATAGAGAGGAGAGTGGAGTAAGGCCACATGGAGGCCAGGAGAAGCAGCCAAGATGGCAGAGTGCTGAGGAAGGAGCCAGTTTGTGCAAAGTTTGTGTAGAAAGAAGGAGATGGGAAACAGAGGTGAATAAGTCTGGTGAGCTAGAAACCTTTTGATTCTAGGAAACTCGGATAAGTCAGTAGCTTTGTGAGCACTGAATGAGTGGGTTTTGGAGCCCAGTGTGTGTTTTTGCTTGCCCGCCGGGTGCAAGCTAGAATTAAAGCTGATGGCTCACCAGTTCTTGGCTTCGTTGTTTCATTACCGACTGATCGAATCCAATGCGAACCTGCATGAGCCAGGCGGCTGTGATCCTGACCCTGGCTAATGGCTTTACATTTGGCGTAGTCTGTGGCAGGATTTGATACAGATCGGCATGGAGCCACCACCACCTCTGAGCGGTGGAGTAGAGAACTGTCTGCTGATACGGTTTCCCATAGCTGTTTTTTGGGGGACTGTAGGCTGGCTGACTTTTACAGCCATGCGTGAGGAAACCAAGAGCTCTATGGAAGAGTCTGCCCAGGACCTGCAAACCGAGCAGTGGAAGGAGCTGGAGGAAACATGGGAGAAAGAGATGCTGACCCTGGAGCTGGAGGAAGCGCTGGAGGAGGAGGCCGACCAGGTTTGCGAGATTCGCCTGGAAATGGAGCAGACGCTGGAGAAGGAATCACAGGTTCGTGAGTTGGAGATTGCCCTGGATGTTGTGGAGAGCCAGTGGCGGCATGAGGCTGGGGCTGAGGCCTGGGCCGGAGCTGCAACTGGGGCTGGAGCTGCAAGGCCTGCTGAGCAGAAGGCAGCAGTGGCCCAGAGCTTGAGCCCAGCAGCAGGAGCTGGTGTTTTCAGTTCCTCTTTGGAGGATGAGGAGAATCAAGTTGGAGTTGTGATTCGCGAACTCCAGAAGGTAAATGGTGGCAGCTGCGGCGGGAGCATGAACGGACATTCCGGGAGCCAGGCATGCATCGCTGAGTGGCCACTGGAACAGCAGGGAATGCCTGCTAAGCCACTGGTGGGTTCGCTGACATTTTGGGACATAGGGGTGGATGCCATCATGCTCCCCAGAGCAGAGATGGAAATGCTGACTGCCATTGCCACATGCTTCTCTTTGGGACAGTGTGAGACCTGCCATGATGGCAGGAATGAGGGGGGAGGCTAACACCTCATGTGTGTAGACTGATTTCCTGGACTATGACCGGAGTGAGCACTGGCTCCCTTGCTGGATGGACTTACAAATTTTGGACAATGTGAAATACCCTGATGGGGGTGGGGTGGCTTTGCTGGAGGCCCTCCTGTCCTGGGAAGCCTTTCCCATGGCAAGAAAGAAGGCTGAGGACATTTTGTACTTTTGGCAAAGTTCTCAGAGACTGGTGAAATGTGTGTACCTTTGTAACTGTTGAAATTGTATGATTTGTCATGCTGTTGTAATTTGTGTAATGTGCCTAATTTCCTTGTACAGGAATGCCAGTGGTGTAGATTGTGGGTAGTAAAGTGAGCATAGGGGTGGATTGTTGGGCAGATAAAATATAATATGCTCACTTTGTTAAAGATGGCACTGCCCACATGAAAGTTCGTTGATATTAATGTGTGTTCTGGGACAGGCTGTGGGCAGGCTGGGTCATTATAGCCCAAGGCTTAGTTTTAAGAGTAAACTTTTCCCCACACCCTTGACTGATTGGATGATGTAGGGTGGTGCACTCCTGAGGAATCTCATTGTGCCTCAGATGGGTGACTTTGTATCAGAGACTTTCTTGTTTGTAGATTGGATTAAGGGTTTGGATTTCTATACTATAGAGTGGGACAGACCAGTAGCTTGCTCATTCTTGGTTCTGGAGGTAATAGAGAGGAGAGTGGAGTAAGGCCACATGGAGGCCAGGAGAAGCAGCCAAGATGGCAGAGTGCTGAGGAAGAAGCCAGTTTGTGCAGAGTTTGTGTAGAAAGAAGGAGATGGGAAACAGAGGTGAATAAGTCTGGTGAGCTAGAAACCTTTTGATTCTAGGAAACTCGGATAAGTCAGTAGCTTTGTGAGCACTAAATGAGTGGGTTTTGGAGCCCAGTGTGTGTTTTTGCTTGCCCGCCGGTGCAAGCTAGAATTAAAGCTGATGGCTCACCAGTTCTTGGCTCCGTTGTTTCATTACCGCCTATTCGAATCTAATGCGAACTTGCATGAGCCAGGCGGCTGCGATCCTGACCCCGGCTACTGGCTTTACAACCTCTGTTCCTCATCTCCTTCTCTCTGCAGAAACTGGCTTCTCCTTTAGCACTCTGCCATCTTGGCTGCTTCTCCTCCACGTGGCCTTTTTCTGCTCTCCTCCAGCATGGGCTCCTCTGCCCCATTTTATAGTGTAGAAATCAAAACCTTTAATCCAATATACAAACAAGGAAGTCTCTGATACAAAGTCACTTATCTGAGGCGTAATGGGATTCCTCATAAGAGTGCACCACCCCACATCACTCAATAGTCAAGGGTGTGGGGAAAAGCTTAGTCTTAAAACTAAGCCTTAGGCTATAATGACCCTGCCTGATTACAACCTGTCCTCTACACCCAATGCAAACTATAAGCAAGCAAACATATATATCATATTTACAAACTTATTTAATTAACAAGCTTTATTTACTAAACTTGGATATATTCAAAAGCAAATCTCCATGGCCCAAACTATTTCTCTAACATTTCTAATTGGACTTAAAAAAATATTGAATTAGCACAATGTATTCCAAAATAACAGAGTATACCATGTTTTAATTTCAAAGTCAGTCTTATAGAATTCTGGTTTCATTCTTTCTCCCATTCAGTAAAAATGAAAGCCACTCTTTTCCCACTAAAAAATGGCACCTGTTATTAACTTGGGAAATAACTTCTCTGCAATTGATTTTTAATTGTATGTTGTTCTTTTGTTCTCTGTGATCCATTGATCTGTTTATAGGTTAAATTTTAAAATCAGGACAAGAAATATCTTTGTGAATATTTCTAGACAGGGACACTATTTGAACAGAAATGGGAGGAAAGTGTCTAGCCCTTGGTAAGGACCTCCTTTCTCTTTGCTCAGATCCTGACCTTTCCCCTCCTCATTGTAAGTAGGACACTCGGTGCCTTAGCTTGTCACTCATGCAGGCTGAACTGTACAGAACAAAACCACCTTCTCTGACTGGGAACACGGTGCCTGGACATCGTGTGCTCCCAACTGTGCACATTTTTATTTGTTATCCTTGGAAAATTATTGCCCAGCCTTTAACAGTTGCGGCTGATAAAACACAATGCCCAGGACTTCCATTTACAGTAATTTAATTTATCACAGGCCCTTTCCGACAAGTATAAGAGTTGAGGTCAAACAAACACTTGTCTCCACATCTGAAAAGAGGTTTCTAAGCACTGGCCTCCTTCCCCCGGACCACTGTGCCCACCTCTCACAGTGGATACAACAGCCAGAAAGTGGGCCTTTGGCTTTGACTGGAGGCTTTTCCTGGTTAGTCACAGTCCCTCCTCCTTTCCTGAGGCTAGAGTTGTCTTAGAGCGGGGAATGTGTGGATTCAGCACAGGGCTCCCTGGAGGTATGCAAATGCAAAAAGTGAATGACTGCTGGAAGGAAACATGTCAAGTCAATAAAGATGGTGGGAGGATGTTTGAAGGATGAGCAGGGGCAGGAAAGCAGGTCATGGAGGGACAGATAGGCAGCTGTGTTTCTCTTTTAAGATCTACTGACCTTCCAAAAAGAAAAATTTTACCAGTGGGTAAGAATGTCAAACTGTGAAAAATATGAGCCCGTGGTAAACATTGCTATGCTGCCTTTTGGAAACCCTCTTTTTTCTCTTTATTTCCAAAATAAAGCTCCCTCCTCCTCTCCTTTCCTAACCCCTCCTCCTCCTTCTTCTCCTTTTTCTTTAACAAAATATTATTTCTGGACATGTTCAAAATTTAAGAGGTATAAAAACAAATACTGTAAAATAGTATGTTAATAAGATGTTAACTAGACTCATTGTGGTGCTCAGTTTGCAATATATACAAATATCAAAATTTTATTCAAATAAGTTTATAAATATGGTATATATGTTTGCTAGTTTATAGTTTGCTTTGGGTGTGGGGGACAGGCTGTAAGCTGGCAAATTTATTATAGCCTAAGGCTTAGTTTCAAGACTAAGCCTTTCCTGCCCTTTTAATACTAAGATCTTTTCAAAACTAAGCTTTTCCCCCACACCCTTGACTGTTGCATGATGTGGGGTGGTGCACTCTTATGAGGAATCCCATTTATCCCTCAGATAAGTGGCTTTGTAACAGAGACTTTCTTATTTGTATACTGGCTTAAAGGCTTTAATTTCTATACTATAAAATAAGGCAGACGGGGGGTGGGGGAGGTTCCTGCTATTAGCATTGCAGAGGAGAGGCAGCCAAGATGGTGGAGTACTGAAGCAGAAGCCAGTTTATGCAGAGTTTGTGCAGAGAGAAGGAGATGGGGAACAGAGGTGAATAAGTCTGGTGAGGTAGAAACCTTTGATTCTTGGAATTACTTGGATAAGTCAGTGGTTTGGGGAGCCCTGAATCAAAAGGGAAGTGTTTTCCCACTGTATGTATTTTCTCACCTGCTGGGTGTGAGCTAAGATTAAAGGTAATGGTCCATCAGTTCTTGGCTCTGTTGTTTCATTACCATCTGTCTGAATCAAATGTGAACCTGCATGGGCCAGGCAGCTGTGTTGGTGGCCACAGCTACTGGCTTTACACGAATCATTGTGTTTATAAGGTTGGTGGATAATAGGTTATGGTCACATGAGGAGCCCAGATTTGGGAACTTTTGCTAAAGCCACCCACACAACCAAGAGCTCTAAAAAGAAACTTCCCAGGAGTCCTTGGGAAGATAGCGACTGATTGTCAGCCAGTGAGATTTCTCCACGTCATATTAGCTTGCCCATCCTACAGACCCTTTAAATATCTCTCACACAAATCATCCCATGCGACTTCTCTGATCCCTGTCCCCCGGAACAGAGAACATTGTCTGGGCAGCTTGGTACTAAATAAAGCCTTTTATTATTCTATACTTTGTGGCTCCGGCCCCTTCCTTCTTTCTCTGCAGGGAAAAATACCTTAGTGTTATATACCTGAAACTAATATAATGTTGTATGTCAATTATACTGTAAAGCCAGTAGCCACAGCAGCCCGGCCAATGCAGGTTCGCATTGGATTTGAACAGTCGGTAATGAAACACAGGAGCCAAAAACTGGTGAGCCATCAGCTTTAATTCTAGCTTGCACTCAGCGGGCAAGCAAAAACACACACTGGGCTCCAAAACCCACACATTCAGTGCTCACAAAGCTACTGACTTATCCGAGTTTCCTAAAATCAAAGGTTTCTAGCTCACCAGACTTATTCACTTCTGTTCCCCATCTCCTCCAGCCGAAACTCTGCACAAACTGGTTTCTCCCTCAGCACTCTGCCATCTTGGCTGCTTCTCCTGGCCTCCATGTGGCCTTACTCTGCTCTCCTCTCTAATCCAAGGAACCGAGAGAGAGATCAAGCTCCTGGTCTGCCCCACTTTATACTGTAGAATCCAAACCTTTAATCCAATCTACAGACAAGGAAGTCTCTGATACAAAATCACCCATCTGAGGCATAATGGGATTCCTCATGAGAGTGTACCACCCTACATCATCCAATCAGTCAAGGGTGTGGAGAAGAGCTTACTCTTAAAACTATGCCTTAGGCTATAATGACCCGGCCTGCTTACATTACAGTCTTTCCTCCACACCCATCCCAAGCATAAGGGCAAATAATATCACCTGGGTGATGGGCTTCCATGTGGGCAGCTCCATCTTTAACAAAGTGAGCATAATATATTTTATCTGCCCAACATATACCTTCATAAAAAAAACCTTACTGAAAAATAGTGCTGATTTACTTTTTTAGAAGCATAAACAAAAATACAGAAATATTGTAAAAGAAATTCTACCAGTGTCTTATGTATACTTCCAGAGATATTTGATCTACAAGTGTATTCTGACATATTATTTTGAAGCCTGCAAAAACAAAACAGGATTTACAACCCAGTAAAACCCAAGGAAAATGGTGTGGTTATTTTGCCTGTTATGTGAGATCACAAGGCTCTCTCCTAGATTTTCTGACCCCATGTAGAGTTCCCAACAAGATTGTCCCTGTAGTTTATCCACAGGTTAAGAGGACACTCCATCTCTGCTTTGGCTAGACCCGTGATAGCAAACCTATGACATGCGTGTCAGCACTGACATGTGTAGTCATTTTCAGAGAAGTATGGGGCCGCATGCCGAGAAGAATGTTTCATCCTCGGCTCCTCCTGCACGGCCAGGTGCAGTAGCGGAGGATAAAACATTTGCTGTAGTGTAGACACTCTGTGCCGGAGGTCTGTAGGCCAAAACAACAGAACTCCAGCACAGAGCGTCTAGTTCTGGGACTTCCGGTTAGGCTGTTTTTCTCGAAGTAACAAACAACCCGAGTTTAGCTCATTTTTTTGGAGAATTTTGACATACAACAGGCTAAAAAAATTGCCCATCACTGGGTGTTGGGCAGATAAAATATATTATGCTCACTTTGTTAAAGATGGCGCTGCCCACGTGGAAGTTTGTTGATATTAATGTGTGTTCTGGAACAGGCTGTGGGCAGGCCGGGTCGTCATAGCCTAAGGCTTAGTTTAAGAGTAAGCTCTTCTCCACACCCTTGACTGATTGGATGATGTAGGGTGGTGATGTAGGGAGGTTCTTTGTTTGTATAATTGGATTAAAGGTTTTGAGTCTATGCTATAAAATGGGAGAGAGCAGTAGCTTGATCTCTCTCTCTTGGTTCCTGAGTTCCTGAGGTTGGTATTAGAGAGGAGAGCAGATTAAGGCCACGTGGAGAGGAGAAGCAGCCAAGATGGCAGAGTGCTGAGAGAGAAGCCAGTTTGTTAAGAGTTTGTGCAGGAGGAGATGGGAAACAGAGGTGAATAAGTCTGGTGAGCTAGAAACCTTTGATTCTAGGAAACTCGGATAAGTCAGTAGCTTTGTGAGCACTGAATGTGTGGGTTTTGGAGCCCAGTGTGTGTTTTTGCTTGCCCGCCAGGTGCAAGCTAGAATTAAAGCTGATGGCTCACCAGTTTTTGGCTCCGGTGTTTCATTGCCATCTGTCCGAATCCAATGCGAACCTGCGTGGGTCAGGCTGCTGTGATGGTGGCCTTGACTACTGGCTTTACACTGGGCTAGACACTAAAATGAGATCCCATTCAGAATACTTTCAGTTCAAAATGGCACGCCACGAATGGATTATTTTGCCAGCAGCATCTAAATGGAGTCCACCTTTGGCCTAGAAATGTAAATCAGTCAATTAGTGTATTAGCTTGACTACCATAACAAAATACCACAGACTAGGTGGCTTAAATGACAGGCATTTATTTTCTCACAGTTCTAAAGGCTGGACGTCCAAAATCAAGATGCCAACAGGGGTGGTCTCTGGTGAGACCTCTCTTCCTGGTTTGTGGACGGCCACCTTCTGTTGTATCCTCACACAAACATAACCTTTTCTCTGGTGTCTCTTCCTTTGCTTAAGGGATTTTTTTTCTCATCAGATTTTATCAGTTTCATGGGATTAGGCTCCACCCTTATGACCTCATTTAGCCTTATTTTCTTCCCTACAGGTCCTGTTTCCAAATACAGTCATGTTTGGTGTTAGGGCTTCAACATATGAATTCAGTCCATACCAGTTAGCAATAGTGACAACTATTTTAATAAAATAATAATAGCTACTATTTATGTAAGTACCCAATATGTGTCAGGCAATGTAAAGCATGCTCTATGCAAATTATTTATAGTTCTCAAAATAACTCCGTAAGGCAGGTGCTATTACACCAAGAGTGATGCTCAAAATACTTAGCAATTATTCTTACATGTGCCCCGACCAGGGCTCAAAACACAATGTTGGCACATTGGGACGATTCTCTAATCAGCTGAGCTACCTGGCCAGGCATGGCTACTTTTATTTCTGCACCATAATTGACAGTGAAGACATAAGCTTCACCATGTTGGAAAACTGCCTACGAACAGGAAGGTGTGTTGTTCCTGTGCCAAAACACCCACAGGGAAGTGTGTTTTATACCCTTGGGCCTCAGAGTTGCCCTGGGAAGGGACTCATTTCCCACACTGGCACTGTCATGGTCTACACTAGAGGGTGAGGGACATCTGAGCAAAGCAAGGTAGATCCTGAACCAGAAATCTCAGAAGTGGTTTCAGGCTACCCAAGAGCTGACATTCATTCCTTTATTCATCACTCAACAAATATTTACCGAGTACAACCCATGTGCCTGAGCCTATACTGGACGTGGGAGTCTAGCAGTGGGGGAAACAGGCCTGGGCACTGGTCTTAGGAAGCTGACAGTCTCCCAAAAGTGCCCTTTGGCTCTGTGCTGTGGATTGTCCCCTGGGGCACTGACAGGCAGTGGAGTGAGCTGCTGAGCTAATTACTGGGCTTTTGCAATGTCCCATAATCTGGCCCCAAGGAACCTTCCTCTGAACCTAAAACATGGCAGGTGAACCTCAGCTTTCAAAATCTATCCTTATTTTTTTTCAATTCCAGTTTACATTCACTATTGGTTTGTATTTGTTTCAGGTATTCTTCACGTGTCCAAAGCCTTGGCTTTTTCTGGTTGGAGAAATTTTGGCACAAATTTAAAGAGTCACCTGACAAGTAGTTCCTACACCTAATGTTGGAGGAAGACTGTCACCTGGAGTGCATGCTCCCGAGATTGTTTTCAAAAAGGTTTAATCTGGTTAGGACAAATTTGGTGGTTGCTGCCAGTTCCTCAAACCCTGATCAAGTAAATGCACATGGCATTTGCTTAAGTTGATGTTACTCAAGTGTGAAAGGATCACCTGTCCTTCCCCTCAAACTGCCTCCTCCCCCTTGACAACCTTTCCTCCAGCTTATCTCTCTTGGCTCTGGAAATCAAGGCTCCCATTTAAGTCTTTCCTCCTTTTGAACTTAGTCCCATCTGCCTTCTGCAAAGACTTGTCCTAATATTAATTTTGCTTCTGAAAGGAATTATTTGAAAGTTATTATTATTCAAAGCCAGCACATCTTGGTCTTGTTTTAAAAAATACAAACTCTATTCTTTCAGTTGGTTACTACCATGTATTTGCTTTAAAATAATTATAATTCTTAAAGATTTAGGCTCAGAAAGAAGGTGATTAATGAGTTGTCTAACTCTGGTGACTAAAACACAGTGAACTTCCGGTTTCTGAGTGGCACTTAGAAACCTAACGCCTCCTCTTCTTTTTTATTATTTCAATTTTCTAGGTGATCTTTCAATAACAGTGTGGGTTGATATTCTCCTGGGTCCCCCTAAAATCCAAGCCTGTCTGTTGTTCAGCCAACACCTATTATTTGATGCACCAAGAGGTGACTCAATGTGTTGACAGGGTACTCAGTGTTGCGTCCACCTCTGCTTGTACCTACTTGGTCACAGAGAGCTCTGGAATCCACATGCGTATCTGGGGGTGGAGGTGTGGCCCCAGGTGTACCTCATTGGACCAAGGTTTCCCTTCATTTGACAGGTTTGTTCTGGTCAGCACTGAACTACCACTTGCAGGATCGCAGAAGACTTCAGCAGGACGGCCCTGGGCTCTGCAGTGGGAATCTCTCAGGACTGCACAGTTATGTCCAGGCTGAACCCCAATGCCAGGAGCTTCTGGTGTGAGGTGGGATTTAGGTGTCATTGGCCTGTGGCCGATGAAGCCTACCAGCACTCATCCTAGGTTCAAGGGCTTACCAAAGCCTTTCACATTCAATTGTAGCAAGCACCGTAAGGTCTAGAAATGAAAGCTATGCACTTGCCAGTGCTTCTTTGAGTAGTTCCATCTTGAAGTGATTAGCAAATTGCCATCCAAGGGAAAATTCATTTCTGCCATACTGTTTAGGGTTCCTCATTTTTAAAGTCAGTTAATCATACGGCTATACCTTAAAATGATTTAAGCATTAGTTCATTAAAATGTTACTTCCTTTTATTGCTTGACATTGCAAAAGTAGTTCTGGAAATCATATCCCTATACCAAACAACTGTGTTCTTAGTAGTAAACAGTCCTTATAGTCTTCCAGGTTATGGCAACCGACACTGTTCAAATTAATGAGCCTGTGAACTGACACTTTTTTAGTTTAGGCCAAGGGGAAATGTGGCAGCTTTGTTTCTTATGCCAAATATTCATAGATATATATTTTTGCTGCATTTGTCACAGCCACTTCAAAATTAATTTTAATTATAGTAAACACTTTTCCCTTGAAGCCATTAAAAGGTTTCTTTTTAATCTATTTTTCTACTACCCTAGGAAGTTAGTGTAGAATAAGTACATTAACTGAGCAGAAAAATTGGGGATTAACTGTTACTACAAAATATCTTTGTGTAAAATTTAATTTTTTTCACTTAAAAAACTAGTTATTTCTAGTGTGTTTATAGCCTGGAATACGAAGTACTAAGGTTTTAATATGCGACTAGAAAATTTAAAACTTGAAGAAACCTGGTTGTATTAAGCCAACGCGAAGGAAAGAATTAGTGAGAAAAGCTTTCAGATATTTTAAATTGTTTTTATTTTAAGAATTGCCCAACAGTCAGTTATCTTAGCTGCATATCAGAATGCAAGAAAATTCATTTATTGAAACTGCCCTTCAGAAATAATGACAGAAAGCCAGTTATCAGCGCGCCATGTTCGGCCATTGAATTTATTCAGTGCACAGCCATCCTCTGGAGAAGAGAGGGCAGGAGAAGAAATCCCGTTTGCTATTAAAATCATTTATATTAGAGGTCATGAATTCTTTCCAAGTCTGTATTATGATCTAGTGGCTGTCTATATCTGCTCACTATTTTTTTTTAGGTTTCTTATCTGTTTTCTAAGATAAGATATCTTTAATTATTTTTTTTAGGACTATAGAAACAATTACACACACTGGAAAACATACAGATATGTAAAATAAACAGTTGAAGTGTCTGTACTCCCTAAAACTAATCATTGTTAAGAATTTACTGTATCTTCTTTCTGGTATATTTTTCTAAGTATAACAAAAAAATCTACTTTTAAAAAGTAATATAGTAGTCTTGGCCAACAGCTCAGTTGATTAGAGTGTCGTCCTGATACACTGAGGTTGTGGGTATGATCCTCAGTCGGGGCATATACAACCAATCATCAACCAATGGATTCGTGAATGGGTGGTAAAACAAATTGATGTTTTCCTCTCTCTCTCCTTTTCTCTGTCTCTAAAATCAATCAATACAAAAAGTAACATAAAATATTATACATACTATTTTGTAATATTCTTTATTCAATTAATATTTTTCCATGTCAATTTAGTCAGAAGCAAAGGGATCACCATCAATTATTTTGCAAGACTCAGAATAGGGGCAAGATTATGACATTTGACATGAACATAGACAGGAAAGTGTTTCAAAAAAAGTAACATAAATGACATAAAGACAGAAATTAATGCTGATTTTCCCTAATCTAAGAATGGTGATTTTTCTCAGACCCTGTCATATAGTTTGGAGAAAATAGACCGAATAAATAAAAAAATGACAACAGTATCTTTGTTACAGGACTGCCTTTCCCTTCATTAATGGAGTTAAGTGGGGTACAAGTGACTCTTATGCAAGGATTGATTTTATATATTTAGTTTTCTGACACTTGCGATATATTTTTTAAATTAAAAAGTATGTTATTACTATTAACAAGTTGTCTTACAAAATAATAAATACACTTTCTGTCAGTCCGTCACCTTTAATTTAATGGGATTTTTTACAATTCTTATCAGAACAATTCTTTTTGGATTTGTTTTTCTCTGATTCTAACACAGTAGAGTCAATTTACTGAGTTGTGATCTAAGAGCAATGATATGCATTGACATTGAGGGTTAATGTTTTGAAGACAGAGAATCCAATGAAACATCTAGAGAGACACAAATAAAATGTCAGAACATAGTCTAAGAACCACCGTGCCTTGTTAACTGTGTGATCACCCTCCCAAGTGGCGCATCTGAGGCAATGCTGTGACTCCCACCAGCTGTGACCTATGATAGTATTTAGTGCCAGCTTTTGACCTCTCTTCAGTATGGAGATGAACTAGAATCAGCCAGTTGAAAGAGCTGAGATTGTGTTCATATTTTGAAATCTATGAATTTTAACTGTTTTTCATAAGTGTGGCAGGAAGCAGAACTTGACACCTGCTTCTTCATCTTCAAAGCACTGTTTCCAGGTGAATCTGTTCCCTCCATCACTTGTCCTTCTGTCCCTTCCTGGTCACATCAATAGATATATGGGTGACAATCTGTGGGTGCTGGGGGTTCTCACTGCACTGTTGTGAGAGTCTCCCTGCACAAAGGCCCAGGTATCAGAATGGAAGCTGAGTGCCACCCTCTTCGGAGCTCAAGGACACATGCTCACAAAGCCACTCCATCAATTCATTCATGTCCACAATGTCCCTGCTCATATTCCTGGCTGTGACTTTACCATTTTGATGAGATAAAGTACAAAAAGATTTCTTATTAGAACAAATAGACACATGATCAAATTTGATAAAGCTAGCTACCTGGAAAATTAACATTATGTGTCTGCATAATTTAAAATATTGCCCTAAGATGAAAATATAGTGTTGGTCACATCAAATTAATATTCATAGCTAAGAATTTAAATAACAAATATATAGACATTTTGGCTACATCTAAACCCTCCCCTCTACCCTTCTTCCAGATAAGAACTTTCATTAATTTCATGTATAACCTTCGGGTGTTTATTTGTGTATAAGCAAAAAGGATCAGTTTTTATTATCCTTATTTCCTACTCAAAATATTGCATAATAAGTTGACCGCTCTGCATTTTGCTCTTTTACTCAATATATTCTGGAAATCTGCTTTTTATTTCAGTATGAAGAGAACATCCTTGCTAGTTGCTAAAGGGGAAGCTTTCTGATTCATGAATCACTTAATAAAGCCAATTGATCTTCACATTTTAAAGAGAACATCCTTATTCTTCTTAAAAAGTGGCTTTACTGAGATATAAATCACATATTTGGCAATCTGCTTATTTTAACTGTACAATTCAATGGTATTTAGTATATTCACAGAATTGTACATTCATCATCACCATCAGTTTTATAACATTTTTATTACCCCCAAAGAAACCTGTACCCATTAGCTGTCACCTGCCAATCTTCCCACCCTGCCCCCTTGTCCAAGGCAACAACTGATCTACTTTTTGACTCTATAGATTTGCTTATTCTGGACTTTTTTTATACAAATAGGATCATACAATATATGGTCCTTTGTGAATGGTTTCTTTCACTTAACATACTGTTTTCAAGGTTAATCCAATGTTGTAACATTCCTTTTTTATATATAAGTGCAAAGGTACCATTATCTGGTTAACCATTCCTCTATTAGATTCATAAGACCATCCCAGTCTTTGATCTTTCAAACAATGCTGCAGTGAATAACTTTGAACATATGTCATTTCTTATGTGTGCTGGCCCAGATTCTTGGATATGCCATTTTTGGAGCAGATAGTAAACGCAAACGTAATTTTGTTTGATAGTGCTAACTTACTCCATTGCATTCCCGGCAGCAATGTATGGGAAGCCTGACTCCTCATAGCCTTCCCAGCAGAGCATGTTGTCAAACTCTTGAATTTTTACCAGCCTGGTAATTTTCATTTGCATATTTCTTAATATGGTTAATGTCAACATTCTTTGACAGCTCTTGTGATTTCCTTTATTGGACTACATTTTCTTGGCTTCATCAGAGTGGTGGCGATTTGATAGAGTCTGTCTATCATGATGATTTGGTTTACTGCAAGTGTTTTGATTTTTCCATCTTTTGTATTTAGCAACAAGGATCTGGTCATTTTAGTACTGATGGTAATAACAATGGTGTATACTGTTAATCATAAATAATAATTTTCATAGCATACATATCAAGAAGACTGTAATTTCTCTATTTCCAAATTAGTTTGCTCTTCTTTTTTATTTTAAGATTAATTGAAGAAGAACTTATCTTCCATTAGCGATGCTTATGTTTGTTGGCGACATGACCCATCCTCTCATGAAACAGCAATTCACATGAAATAAAACATCTATTTATAAGCAATTGAATTCCTTTATTATAAGTTAGGTGCCTGTCACCAGTCCATTTGGGATTTCTCAGAAAAAAATAAGCTCTAATATTTCCTTAAAAAAAAGAAAAGATGCTGTTCCTCTGAATATTCCTCTGTGTTCATTAGACATCTTATTGTCAAGTGAGTTTCTTTTTTTATTTGAAACTAAGGTTCCTTTAATGAATAAGCAAATCCATGTATGTTCTGATTTATTTATACTTACTATATGGAAATTTTGAGACTTCTGCCCAAGTTATATATGTATTTTTTTTAACAGGAAGTCATTTGTATCTCAAAGAATATGGTAGGCATTCTATAATGTGTATATCTGCAGAAGGTATCAAAGCAAGACAGCAGAAATTCTTGAGTGGGTGGCTCAAGATCTTCTGAAAGGAGAAATATTAAAAGCAGGATTGATGGCCAGGCCCTCAGGACCTTGATATTAACACTCACAGCCAAACCGGAAGCAGGCCTGCCCTAACTTGTAAATGGGCTGTCCTGGTGCTATCTATTTATCTACTTATTTACGAGAAGGGATTAAGAAATACCTGTTCTAAACAAAGTATGCCTAAGGCCTTTTTATATTGGCATCCTAGTGACTCAATCTCTATGAACCTGCGGGACCAAAAATGTGGGAGTCAAGTCAGTGACAACCCTATATTATGAAATCAGAAAGACGTGTTTGAATGAAGGAACCAACAAGGACAACATTTTTTTAGCTTGCAACCCAGCAAAACATCTTTTCAAGCATCTCGTCAAAACTGAACAGTTTTTAGCAAGTATGGGACAATACATTGAAATGAGCTGTCTTATTCTTGGACTGGTGCTTTTTAGGCATGAGACAGGAGAGCTCCAGTTTATAGGTGTCAGGGTCTGAAACAGTGATTAATCGGTAGCAGGGGCCAGAAATGCTCTTGAGAGCACCGAGGATGTTATGATGGCTCCCCAGCACCCATGAAGTCATGTAACTAAAGGTCAGACCTTCTTGTAGACCCCTAAAAACTAAGCTGGAGTTCTCTAAGAGGCCATGCCATTTCTTATTAGGCAATGACAACAACAACAGCCATAAAAATAACACAGTCCCTTTTACTTCTTTGTGTTAATTGGTGCAAACATTGAATTAGCAAACACTACAAAGCCATTGCAAACACTAAATTAGCAAATACTGAACCACTGCTCCTGGGAGAAATACAATGTGAGTTTACTATAAGCCTCAGGTCACGATGTTTTTGTTAATTAATTGATACAGTGTTGTTTTATGAATGCACTCACCAACGCCACTTTAACTTATGCTTGAACGAAGCATATTGAGCTCATATCTTCTCTGGAATACACATCCCACCATTCCTGTTAGGAAAACTGGGTAGCCCTCCAGTGCTAGGCTTAGGGGTTATCTAAAACAGGAAAATCACCAACAAACACACAAAAATGCCGAAGACATGGTACTAACTAAATAGACCACTAAATGGACACCTGTTTCCGGTCTGAGAGCTAAAACAAGAAGATAGAGCATCACCTTGTTTGACCGCAGCTGGGAGTGTGTGCAGAGGGCAGCTTAAATCTTTTGTTGTTGTTGCTCTGCGCATGTCCATGAGCCATGAACATGCTGGGAGTATTGATTTGGGGGTTACAATAAATTTTAGTGAATAGGCACATTTGCAAGTAGGGAACCTGTGAATCAGGAGGAATGACTGTAATTGAAATAGTTGGGAAAAAACCAGAAGTTCTTCCCTAGCTTTGAGGAACATGACGCTATTGGCCGAAGCAATGGAGCGGTCAAGCTGACCTACAACCAGAGCAGCCGAGGGCCTTTGGGTGGCCATGGTGGACCCACTCTAACTTTCCGGGGACCTCTGGACACGTTATGGAATTTCATTGTGCCTCAGTTTCCTCATCAGCAAAGCTGACCTATTTCCTTCAAAGGGATGTATTGAAGCTGAAATGTAGGCAACCTGAGAAACTAACTAAATTAGAATGAATTAGAAAAAAAAAAATCCAAGTATCCACAGTGGTTATTTCTGTATGAGAGAGGTAGAGGTTGCTTTTATTTTCTTCTTTGTAGCTCTTTAAATTATTTCACAATGATCACTGTTTAGGATGGATTCCATTTATAATCCAAAAAAAAAAAATCTTTAAAAGAAAAAAAATACACCATGAGAAGACCATAAATTCATATGAAACTACTTTGGAAAAAAAAAAAAGTAGACTCTTAAAACAATGAGGTGGTGTCATTTTCCATGAAATAAATCAGTATTAACAATGGGTTTGTAAGTGGAAGTAAAATTCCAACCTGTTCTGTCATGCACAGAAAAAACAGGGCCCACCTGGTGTGTGTGGTTCATCTTGTCATAAGAGCCATTTGGCTCTGGCCGCTATTGTACCATCACGGAAGCCCTTCTGCACTGTGAGGACAGACCCGCTGTGCCTGCCTGCCCTGTGGGACTGCCCGAACCTCCCTGGACTTCATCTGAACGGAAAGAAACAGAAAAATGGGGGAGAATTGAGTTACTTCCCTCCTAACAGCAACATGGAATGTAAACTGGAGAGAGGGGGGCTCGGGAGAGTGGGTGGACATGTCTGTGCTCTGATTCCCTTGAATTATTAATGCAATTTCTAAAATGTAATGCTAGTGTCTCCTTTAGTGCCAGGAACTACCTTGAGCCGTTGTTATAGGAGCACAGATCCGACCTGGCCTTTTGAAGGAAGAGCAGGTTTGTCTGATTCAACAGTGCGTTGCGTTCCATAGAGGCATTTCCTCACCTTCGGATTTCTCCATGTCTTTTCAAACGGGCAAGCAACTCTTTTTCATTATTTTATCTAAACTGCCCTGTGGTGTGGTTGAGGGCGATTCAACATCTTGATGACAGAGATGGTGGCTCCCCGTGCCGGGTAATGTGATCCTGAAATAGATTAAAGAACGCAAGCTAAGCCCTTCAGCTCTGGCCTCCCACTTATGTAAAACACGAACCTGGTTAATAGATTTTATCGATTCCTAAACAGTGAGGTCCCTTGCAAAATTCAGCAAAAGCACCATTGTTTAAAGAATGAAAAAACAACCTTGCAGAAATATAATAAAGACTGGTCACAGGGTCACTGTTATTTAATAATAGAAATATAAAGTAATTTGTATTTACTGAAGTGAACATTGTTTTAACACTAATTCTGTTTACACAACGAATGTGTTGTGTTAGGAGGCTTTAGAACATTAACTGTGTTCCATGCCAATTTTCACATAAAAGTCTGTCTAGCTTCACAATAATCCTTTAAAAGATCACTTGAAAGGAATTCAGCTATGCCAGCTTATGTGGTGACAGAGTACAGAGCAGTAGGCGCTTTGGGAAATTTACAACCTAGAGTTTTGTCCCCCTAAAACAAATTATTCAGAGCAATCTTGACAAGATCTGCTCCTAGAACTATTCACATACATGAGATTTTGGTTGAGCCATTCATAATTTTGAATCATGGGTTAATTATGAGAATACTGCTTTCTATAATTCTCTTTTGGGGGGAAAATCCATTATTGTGATGCCATTACAGAATCACTAGAAAGGGTTAGATGTGGGAGGCAGTTAATCCTGATCTGAAAGAAAATATTTGGTTGTGACATTTGTAAGAGTCCCCTTGGAGGGAAACTGGGTTGGGAACATGACAAAATTGATGATGATAACCCTGGAGGAAACCAGAGTACTGGACTTTTCTATTATCTCACATAGAAAGCTCTTTTGAAAATACTTAGTACAGTCAAGGTACAGTGTCAGCATTTGAGAAGAGGTGACAGTTATTGGACTCTCAAGCCTGTTGGGATTCCATGAGCAAGGGGAGAAAAAAAGAGAGATAAATAACTGAAAATTAAGTCAACCATGGGCCATCAGACAAAGATTTGGTTTCATGGAACATTCAAATAAATGCATAGGTGAAGACACTTTGCCGCCATGTATAAAATATACTTTTAAAAAAAATTTATTTATTTACTATTTATTCATTTTAGAGAGGAGAGAGTGAGTGAGCGAGAAAGGGGGGAGGAGCAGGAAGCATCAACTCCCATATGCGCCTTGACAGACAAGCCCTGGGTCTTGAACCGGCGACCTCAGTGTTCCCAGGTCGATGCTTTATCCACTGCGCCACCACTGGCCAGGCAATATACTTTTGTTTTAAAGCATGGTGTCAAGAAGGGATCAAAGAATGTAGCGTCTCGGGTGAGTCAGACTTGCAGGGACCCCTAACATCATCACACCAACCTTGTCACCTTACAGTTGGAAACACTGAAGCCCCAAGAATTTAAGTGACTTTCCCATGTGAGACTCTGTCCTCTATGCCTCACTTCTCTTGAAAGAAAACACCCTGAAGACATCAGCAGTTCACAGAATCCCTCTGTGACTAGAAGGAAGAAGAGGAGGACAGGAAGTAGGAAAAGGAGGAAATCATTCCTCCTGTGGCCCAGCCCCAAACCCCTTCCATAGATTCTTCTTCAGCTTCAGGCTGCCTCTTCATCTCTCCTCTCACTCTTATCTGTCTATGCTGATGCTATTAGTTACTGAGGTTCCTCGTCCAATTAAACATGAAATGAACTAGAGAATAAAATATAAGAAATTGTTATTTTAAAAAAAGCAGTATATAATGTGTCCATATTAAAGAACAAATTAGCTGTTTAAATTTTAATCCTAATTAACCTATTGTCTTACCAAAAAAATATTGATTAGGGTATATTAATGCTAGCCTACTAAAATATACTTCAGGACCTGAATGTCCCTACTATTCATTGGCAGGAGATTGGGTGCCTTCAAGGATAAAAGAATGATTTAGGAGTGTTTGATTTTGTCTCTAATTTGTTTTGTGACCTTGGGCATGTCAGCGTATGTCTGTTGCAGTTTGTTAGTCTATAAAAAGGATAATAAAATTACCCCCTGACATAACCTCAAAGAAGTGTTCTGATGATTCATGTGTTGATAATGGTTCACATACCTTAGATGAAAGGCGGTGTATAAACATGTAACGTCATTGTGGTTGTCATTGTTGTTATTGTCCATACAGAAGGAGCACATGTGGGGGCTGGCAGTACGTCAGTCACAGCTAAATATAACTGCCTGAGAAAATGCATGAGCACATTTATGAATTTTGACTTCCTTTACAATTTATTTTCAGTGTTCATTATTTCAGTGAGATATGCACCTCAACTTGAGTTATTGGTGCAAGGAAATGTTTTTCGAACTTGACATCCTAGAGAAAGATGTGAAATATGTGGAATGTTCTAGTAGTTGGCACTATAACCTTCATAGCACTTACTCGATCTCAGCGTCCATGCCTGTAAAATCCAGTTGTAGGTCAAGATGATCTCTGAGTTTTCTACTTGCTCTGAGAGTTTACAGTTCTGTCACTCCAGAAGCCTCCTAGGTCAATTCTGCAGTTGATGAAAACTAGAAACCCCAAGGATAGTCACTATCACCCACTGGGGAGGGCTGATTACAAACCTGAGCAGTACACTAATGAGATTTCAAGGAAGGTGTCTTGAGTCAGAGAGCAGTGCTGAAATTCTTGTTTTGCTACTTTCTGTTAGCTTATGTGTGGGTTTTCTTACCTGCAAATGGAGTTCAAATAGTTCTTCCTTTAGGGCAGTGGTTCTTAACCTGGGTTCTATCAAACCCTAGGGGTTCGATGAGTCAGTCTCAGGGGTTCAGAGAAGCCTCTGCTGCAGAGGCCAGAATAAAGTAATACCGTAATTTGTTGTGAGTTCATGCACCTTGTTGGTTTTGTTCTTTGAGCAAGGTGATGTTCATGCATGGCTCATTTTGTGCACCAGTAAAAAAACATATACCTATGTCTTGAATTTGGAAAAAGAAATCATATTTTATTTATCACTAAAGAAAGGTTTGGTGAATGCGCATATGAAACTGGTGGGTTCGGTATTTCAAAAAAGGTTAAGTACCACTGCTCTAAGGGGTCATTGGAAGGACACAGTGCAAATATTAGAATGTACCTAGCACGTAGAAAGTACTCAGTCTGTGTCAGGTTTTATTACTAAGCTCCAGGAAGTACACAGCACCGACCAAACTTGATCAGCCACTCTTCTAACAACCTAAGTGTTGGGCAAATGAATTTGTAAAACTTGTGTTTTTTGAGTTGGCTCACTTTTAGTGTTAAAAAATGGCACTGGGCAGTGGCAGGTATGTGATCTGTGAGATTGCAAATTACCTTCCTGCTTGGGAAGGGCCATTTTCTTGATAATGTTTGCTGGAGGAGAAGGAAGCCATGTTTTTTGCGGAATCTGTGCAGAGAGAAAGGGATAGGAAACAGAGGTGAAAGCTTTTGCGAGCTCCGCTGAGACTGGTGGGGCCTTTGATTCTAAGAGAAACTGGAGAAGATTCTCCTGCTTGTGGAACCAGATAATCTGTCAGTGGCTTTAGGAGCTCTGAGTGAAAGGGAAGTGTTTTCTTTGTGAGTTTGCTCATCGGCTGGTGTGAGACTATAATAAAGGAATGGCCCACCATTCTTTGGCTCCACTGTTTCTTTACCCTCTGTCCGAATGTAATGAGAACCTGCATGTGAATGGCCACAGAGACGGTGACTGCTGGCCATACACTAAGCTCCTAGCCTTAATGTGCTTACCATCCAGAAGAGGTCATGAACAAAAATGTGGGTATTTTCCCCCCAGAATAAAGTTTGAATTACTTTCTTAATCCATATCATTGTGCTAGGTACTAGAAACCTGGAAAAAGCCTGTTTCATGGTCAGGGCCAGAGCTACTACTGAGGTCACCAAGATCAAACACACTGGGGAGCGCTGGTCAGAAGGAAGAGGCTAGTGGGACAAAGAGGTTGGTATTTGCCAGGCATGGGCAGTGCCCCATCTCCCTAAATTTTCAACCCCTCTCTCTGCCTGCCTGCTCACAGTCACTGCTCGAGACAGGAGCTGCAAATGGCTGCTTCCATCAGGGATTTTGAACATCAGGTAATAAGGCAGAGAGGCGCTGGTCAACTTCATGAGCAGTTTTGGGGCTGAGCAACCGCACTTTGCTTTCCAGGTAGTTTCTGCTAAAAGAACACTGTTGTGTGACCTACTTTGTAGCTCTTTGGAGCTGCCCGGGTTTCTGGATTTTTCTAAGTCTGACCCTCTGCCCTCCCATCGATGCTATGAGTCCCTGCTCTCTTCCAATACATTCCTTATTAAGATTAAAAAGAAGAAGGAAAAAGAAAAGACTGCTGGGCTTCCTGCTGCCCTATTAGTGGTTCCTTATGCCAACCGCCACTACCATCACTAATGAAAGGAAGTCAGCCCCAACAGGGGGCGTCTGATTGGATACGGATTAGAATATTAGATGTTTTGTGGTGTTACAAATTGTCTCAGGTGTTTTCCTTTGTTTGTCACCATTTACTCTTATGAGAGGGATACTAAAGTATTTAGGGTGTCCTGATACCTGAAACTGAGTTTCAAATGGTTTAACAGCAACAACAAAAACATACTATATATCGTGTGTGTGTGTGTGTGTGTGTGTGTGTGTGTGTGCATATACACACAACTATAGATCTAGCTATCTATCCAGATAGCAAATTGACAAAGTGTTAACAAATGATGAAACTAGGTGAAGGATATGTGGGTATTCATTGCACTGTACTGTTCTTTCAGTAGTTTTGTAGGTTTGAAAAATTTGAAAATAAAGTATGTCCTAGTAATAATTCAGAAAAATGTTTCTAGATAAGTGCCTGTGTAACCCAGGCTTCCCCAGATCTCCACAGCTGGCAAATATAACATATTAACTGTGGCCACTCAAAGTCCCAAGCATGTCACTGATATTCAGTGAAGGAATATGTAAGTGAGTGGACATTTCAATGGATCTTTGGATCACTTTCTGCCACCCGACACCAGCTCCCTGCAAAGTGCCCTCCACGGATACAGGTTAGCTTTCACACATACCCACAGCCATGGCTGGTTCTCAGATTTTCATCCAGCCATTCATTCATTCCCCTAGGTACTCATTCATTTATCTAACAAGTACTTCCAAAGTCCCTAGTCACTATACTCATGGCTAAATGCCAAGATAGAGTTTTAAATAAGACAACCCCTCTCAGGGACCTTACAGTCTAATGACATCTAAACCGTTTCTTCCGTCTTCTCTAGACCCTCTTTTCTTGTCTCCTGTTGCAGCCAGAGACCTTGGGATGCCACAGCTCCCAAAACAGTATTCAGCTGGATAGAGGAGAGGATGCACACTTCTGCTCTGTGTTAACACTGGCTTGCTATCTGTGACAGTGTGTATAGTCCTAATCATGACCAATACCATCTACTGGATGGTTTTCTGTGCCAGACGCCATGCCAGGTGCTTGTTTCTATGATCTCAGTTAATCCTACCCAGCAAGGCAGAGAGTCCTTTTTGGAAGATGAGGAAACTGAGGCACAGGGAGTTTAAACTAGGTTGTTACAAGATCAGTAAGTGAATGAACTGGTATTTTAGGGTTTAAAATCAGAATGGCTTGGTTCTATGTTGCCCTTTTGTCTCAAGGAGGTTTTAGTGAAATGGTTATTTGAGTTTTACCTACAGCCCACCTGCCCTCCCCTTCCTCCTTGTTTTATAAGATGGATGGTTTCCGTGGAGACTGTGTTAGCTAGCATTAGGGTGGTATCCCTTCACCCACTCTTTCTAGCAGCATGTATATGGGTGGGTGAGAGAGAGCTGCGATTGACTGGGAGAGGAAAGCCTTCCCTACCTAAGAGGTGGGCTTAATAACATCCAGGCCAGCTCACCGCCTCCATACAGAGGGACGAGTCAGTCAGCTTCCTTGTATCATAAAGGAATGGTATTACAGTTTGTGGTCTTCGCAGGTTTATAAATATCCATGTATAGCTCAAAGTCTAGTAGGCATTAAGAGTGGAACTGGAGTATCTGTTTAGGAGGAAAGGGACATAGAAAAGTCTTAGCAGAATGCACCAGAGTTGTTTGCGTATGAGTTCCAGGGACCTGATGGAAGCCAGGGAACCAGAACCCATCCTCTCTGGGATGAGGAATTGACTATTTTGGAAGACATGGGCAAGTGCTTTTCTATTAAAATTCCCTTACTTCTCAGACTAGGAGCTATATGCACAAAGGGTAGGAAGTGCGTTTAAATTAAATACAGATTATTAAATATTATAATAAAATAGCAAACAGAGTTTATAATTCATGATAAGAATAAGTGTTGTTCGCCTGACCAGGCAGTGGCGCAGTGGATAGAGCGTCGAACTGGGATACGGAAGACCCAGGTTCGAGACCCTGAGCTTGCCAGCTTGAGCAAAAGAGCTCACCAGCTTGGACCCAAGGATGCTGGCTCCAGCAGGGGTTACTCGGTCTGCTGAAGGCCCACGGTCAAGGCACATGTGAGAAAGCAATCAATGAACAACTAAGGTGTTGCGATGGCAATGAAAAATTAATGATTGATGCTTCTCACCTCTCTCCGTTCCTGTCTGTCTGTCCCTATCTATCCCTCTCTCTGACTCTCTCTCTCTATCCCTGTAAAAAATAATAATAAAAAATAAAATAAAAAAGAATAAGTGTTGTTCTATGAAAACTTTGTATGTACGTGTGAGTGCACGTGCGCGTACGTGCACTGGATTGCACACATTTCTTTCTGTGGGATGTGGTCAAAATGTTTGAAAGTCACTGTCAATATCTTTAGTAATGACCTAGAATTTTATAGACGTTTATATTATAAATTATTCTCTTGTCCCCAAAATGACCATGGGTTCAGTCTAGCTGTTCCTGCTACTGCTGTTGGGATTTTTCTCCTCTCTTTTCCCCCCTCCAATTTTAACAAATATAATTTGCTAATGTTCATAGTGGTTGAATAGACTCAAGTCTTCTTTTGTGAACAATAGTTTTCTTTTGAAAGCTCATTTTAAAAAAACTACACATTTTAACTGAAAGATATAAAAGATGTAAATAAAGGGAGAGAATGTACCAGACCCTTAAATACAAAGACTTAGCATTTAAAGTCTACTGCAGCCTGGCCTGTGGTGGTGCAGTGGATAAACCTTTGGCCTGGAATGCCAAGGTTGCTGGTTTGAAACCCTGGGCTGCCCTGGTCAAGGCACATACATACAACAAGCAAGCAATGAACAACTAACATGAAGCAACTATGAGTTGATACTTCCCATTCCATGCCCCCTTTCTCTCCTGTCTCTGTAAAATCAATAAATAAAGTATTTAAAAAAATTTAAAAAATAAAAATAAAAAATAAAGTCTACTGCAAATCAGATTTCCATTCACTTATAGATACACTTGGCTTTTCTTTTTTTCCATTCAATCCTACTAAGATTTGGCTGTTGCATTTAAAATCTCAAAGATTTGTTTTTTGGGTTTTTTTTCTATAATATCCTCTCAGATCTTTCAGAAGATGAAGATGAATTATAAAATCTTTCGGCTGTTTAACTGCATTTCCTCAGGTGTTTATTTTTTTGTTTGTTGCATTTGGTGTCTTTTGATGGTAGTAGTTTTCACCTACAAACCCAGTTTCCTGTTGATCTTTGAGTTGAAAGTTTCTGGCCACCTGCCAGTTATAGCTACTGCCCAGGGGACATGTGGGAGAGGATAGGAGAAGCCATGCTGGCAGGAGGGAGTGAACCTATAGCTTTTCTCTCGGGTATGGAAGCTTCTAGTTACCATGGGGATATAAAATCCCTCAGATCTTGCCTCTCCAGTACCAGTGTTCACACTCAAGGCTTTGTCTGTGAGCAAACCCCCGGCTCACCAAACAGCCCACCTCCTTCATCTCTCCAGTTCATCACCTTCAGTGCGTGCTACTCCTTAAACCCGTTACTTGTCAGCTAGGTGTGTTTCTAGGACGGCTCCCAACATTAAGCTTTGTTTTCCTTGGGTATTTCATCTTGACCCTTATTGCTGACCTTATGCACTCTCTGTTGTCAATTTTGTGGCCTTAAAATTTCTGATCCATTAAGGACATTCTTGTTTTCCAAAACTATATGACCTTATTGTTGATATAGATCAAGCTTAAAATTCTCTCCAACTCCAAAAACACAAAGTATGATATCAGGTATATATCTACTGATCCAGACTATTAACTGTTTCTTTGAGGATTAATATTAGCTTTTCATATCTTAAATCACTATCTCTAGATATTTTCTATATAGCCAAGTGACATTGGTTGTGTCTATATAACAGGCTTTTAAAATAGGTGTCATTTTTTTTTCTAGCAGAATATCATGGCAGAGACTTACACGATATATTTAGCAGACTTGCTTCTACCACCCAATAGATAGAAACAGAGAAAGACTATTGAATAAAGAGGGTCAAAAGCCAATAGAGCCTGACCCGGCGGTGGCGCAGTGGGTAGATCATGGAACTGGGATGCGGAAGACCCAGGTTCGAGACCCCGAGGTCGCCAGCTTGAGCACAGGCTCATCTGGCTTGAGCAAAAAGCTCACCAGCTTGGACCCAAGGTCGCTGGCTCGAGCAAGGGGTTACTCGGTCTGCTGAAGGCCCACAGTAAAAGCACATATGAGAAAGCAATCAATGAAAAACTAAGGCAGTGGTTCTTAACCTGGGTTCTATCGAACCCTAGGGGTTTGATGAGTCAGTCTCAGGGGTTTGGAGAAGCCTCTGCCGTGGAAGCCAGAATAAAGTAATACCGTGATTTGTTGTGAGTTCATGCACTTTGTTGGTTTTGTTCTTCGAGCAAGGTGATGTTCATGCACGGCTCATTTTGTGCACCAGTAAAAAAACATATACCTATGTCTTGAATTTGGAAAAAAAAAATCATATTTTATTTATCACTAAAGAAGGGTTCGGTGAATGCGCATATGAAACTGGTGGGTTCGGTACCTCAGAAAAGGTTAAGAACCACTGAACTAAGGTGTTGCGACTAAAAGCTGATGATTGATGCTTCTCATCTCTCTCCGTTCCTGTCTGTCTGTCCCTATCTATCCCTCTCTGACTCTCTTGTCCCTGTAAAACAAAAAACAAAACAAAACAAAACAAGTCAATAGAAAAAAAACCCACCTGTTTTCTGAAGCTTCAGTGTCCGTGAAGGGGGTTTGTTGCTTTCCTGTCTGTAGTTAGGTGGTCTCTTTGCGTCTTAGTTAAGTACGCAAATCACACTCTGTATCTCATTCAAGCACGAGTGCAATAAACCCTCCTAGGGTGGTTACTGAAGAAAAGACTGAGTCTCTGACTAAAATAAAGTTTGACCTGGAACCAGACAAAAGCTGTAGATTGATAGGAAACTTATCCCCTTCATGAAGCATTAAGATCAATCAACAATTGAGCTCATTCTACAACTAAACGGGGAACTCCCTCAAGAGCAAATCCCATCAGAAACAAGTTTCAATGGGCGTAATTCCAAGAACTAGGAGCAACGAGGAGACCAGAGAAGCCATGAAGAAACACTGCAGTGACTACATGGAAGTCATTGCAGGAAGGCTTTGGGGACATCTGCCTTCCTTTGCACTGGCACGGTAGATAAGTTACGTCCTGCTTTTCTCTGCCGCCCTGCGTAACAGTCTTTCTTTTCCAGGCTGCATGAAATGTACTGCATGTTTAACTCCATTCTACTCTAGCAGAAAGGTATGCTTCATCTTTTAGATATAATTGCCTTACTCTTTCATTTTGCAGGGACACTAGAGGAAGGGAGGTAAGGGAAGAGGGGAGGACAGGTTCTTAAGGGGAATCCTGAAATGAGATGAAATATACTAACACTGCCAAAGAAACACAGGTTTCTGCCTGCTTGCTCTTCTGGAACTTAGTCTCTCTCTACTTGGAATGTCTCCATTCCGTTTCAGCTTAAAAGTCATCTCTCTGACCCTCCAGACTAAACACATCCTTAACTCTCTGTCCTTAGCCTCCTTTATATTCATGTGATTATGTCCCCTGCCGGAACTTAAAATGACAAAGACAGTGTCTTCGTTTTGTTCACAAGTGGTGCTGCCAAGATATTATGGAGTGCCTGGTGCATGCTGGGGACTCAGAATCATTTGCTAAAGGTGAGAGTGGCTTCCCTTTTCCCCATTATCTAAAAGTCCTAACTGGGTATGTAGGGTCTCAGCCTGAGTTGTTGGGGAAAGTGGGTCCCCTGCCACACCCCAGAATATTCTGCTTCTTCATCTTACCTCTCCTTCTCTTTCTTTTCCATTCACTCAGTCCGATCTCAAACCTGGCTCAGAAAAGCACTAAATATGACTGATAATTTGCTGAAGCTCTTGTGTCTTTATTATCTGTTTAAATAGCTTCCTAACTCAACATCAATTTTCATTGTAAAAAACCAGTGAGAACTCAGTTTATAAAACCCCTTGGATAAATTGGCTATAATTTGTATAAGTTGGAAATGAAATATTAATGATGCATGTGAATTCAGTTATATTGTTATCACTGCAGAAAGTCATCTCTTCTGAAATGGAATTTGTGACTTGATTCTTTCAAAAAATAACATCTTACTAAAAGTAATAATTATAAAAAGTAATCAGAAGAAAATTTTAATTATAACCAAAAAGCCCAATTATCATTCAAACTAGAATTTGTTGGCTTGATCATCTCATGTTATCATGAGACATAATTTCCACAAAATATTTAAAATTGACGGGAAATAAAAATTGTGTGAAATAATTTTACCTGAAGTAGTAATTAAATGTAGTAAGTTAATAATAAAAAATTAAATTTAAAATTTTTAAATAATTACTCCAAATGCTGGAAAGTATTAGCAATATAAGTACTTACAGAGTAACAGATGTAGGATACCAGAAACAAAATTGATTAAAACTACTGAATAAACTAATTTTTAAGCTAATAATTGCACCACTTTAAAAATTAGTTATATGAATTTCTTCTGCTAACATCACATTAAATGAGTTTAATTTACCCTTTATTCATATTTTAAACTCTTTGTGATTAAAAATACATGAATGCTATTTATTTTTTTAATCATATATACTTTTATACTACAAGGAGAAATGTTTAGAAGTGTTTAGTCAAGAAGAGTTCCCATATAAATGGATAAGAGAGGTTAAATAAGTCAATTTAAAGAAATTGGACATGAACTAGTTTTATTTATTTATTTATTTTTTTAATTGTTTGTTTTTTATTTTTATTTATTTAATTATTTTTCCAGGGACAGAGAGAGAGTCAGAGAGAGGGATAGACAAGGACAGACAGACAGGCACAGAGAGAGATGAGAAGCATCAATCATTAGTTTTTCGTTGCCGTTGTGACACCTTAGTTGTTCATTGATTGCTTTCTCACATGTGCCTTGACCGCGGGCCTTCAGCAGACCGAGCCACCCCTTGCTGGAGCCAGCGACCTCGGGGTCTCAAACCTGGGTCTTCCGCATTCCAGTCCGACACTCTATCCACTGCACCACTGCCTGGTCAGGCTGAACTAGTTTTATTTTAAAAGTTTGTTTTATCTGCTCAAAAACTTAAAACATAACTTTAACTTAGTTACAATAAAAACATTGAGAGAGAAACATTAAGGAAAAATGAATAATATAAAGACAGTATATATCACATTTTTGTTAGAGTTACGAAGAAACAAATGTAAGATGTGTTAAGTAGGACCAAGTCTGTATGTAATTAAAGTTGAACTGCCTTGTATTGTAGTCTAGCCGACGATACAGAAGAGACAGTAGTGCTGAAGCAAACATACCTGTTGGCCGATTATAGATCTAGAATAATGATAGCTGAAGAATATCCAGGACCTGCTGAGGTCATTGCATTATATTATTTTAATAAGTATGACCTGTTCTTTCATATTCATGGTTCAAAGAAGGTTACACTTCCCTTCAATCACCAACTTAATCACTGAGCCCTACTTGTTGTGTAGGAAGTCGGTTTTATCCCTTGGGTGCTTCTCCCCCAAACACCAACAAGTTACGAAGTCTAACCAGTCCAATTTTGTCCTAAACATCTTGCCAACAGAATCTGGAGACTCTGATTAGTTTAAGGATGGACCTCGTATTTTCTGAGGTTGTGGGTTCTGTGAATACCACTGGTTTAGGCTTATGTATTCAGCCGCTGTTCTCCAAGGCACAGACAGCTTCCTTGTCAGGCTAACGTATGCATTCTTCTGGAGCAAGTTGTCAATAATCTAAGCCCTGATATTGGGCCTAGGAGTCCAGGCCAGCAAGTCCTTTCCTTCTTGGCAGGATTTCTTTGACAGAGCATCGCAATCCCTCCTATTACTGGAGAATCAGAAGCCCCCAAGGGCAGGAAGTACCACTCCTGCACACCATGGAGTATTGGAAGGTGCACACTTTGGTAGATCAAAAGCAAAACGACTCCACCAAAAAATAAAAATGAAAATGGAGGAGCAATACTTTCTTTTTTTTTTTAATGTTTATTTATTTCTTTATTTTTTACAGGACAGAGAGAGGGATAGATAGGGACAGACAGGAACGGAGAGAGATGAGAAGCATCAATCATTAGTTTTTCGTTGCCGTTGGGACACCATAGTTGTTCATTGATTGCTTTCTCACACGTGCATTGACCGCGGGCCTTCAGCAGACCAAGCCAGCCCTTGCTGGAGCCAGTGACCTTGGGTCCAAGCTGGCGAGCTTTTGCTCAAGCCAGATGGGCCTGTGCTGAAGCTGGCGAGCTCGGGGTCTTGAACCTGGGTCTTCCGCATCCCAGTCCTGCGCGCTATCCACTGCGCCACCGCCTGGTCAGGCACAATACTTTCTTAAATCAAGAAAATATGCTTCAGGTTTAGGTGGTGGTGCGATCTACTGAGTGGTGACCAACACTATTTAAATAGCAATCTCCCTTAGGTAAATTGAAATGTGTCACAAAGCAGTAAAACAATAATCAAAATACACAGAGTTGAAAACCAGGTTTTTTTATCCCTTCTTGCAGTAACCTTACTTCCTTCTAAGATTGTGGGTACGTTATCTCCATTTCTAGGAGAAAAATTTTAACATAACTGCACAGCACACTGGCAAAAAGTGGGGCCACCATTACAGCTTTCAAATATCAATTTCAGTGGTACATACAGCCAAGAAACAGCTCTTAAATTTTCTCTTTCTCATAACTTCCTCTATTTTTAAAAATCCTGATTCAACTTCAAAGGCTTTCTTCTTAGAAGAAACTTATGAATTATGAATCAAATCTCAGTTATCTGACTAAAATACAGTAAGAAACAACATGAATTTGTTGCAGATGAATTATAATTTATTCCCTCCTGTTTGACAAACCTTGGCAGTTTGACCATAATCAGATGTAGACTTAATATCTGAATCAAATAAAATCAAATAGACCAAAGAACTTCTTTTCAGCAACTTTTGATTATGATGTTTTTAGATTCTGCATCTTCATGGGAGGGGCTTTTAGATATACTTTCAAAGAAGAAAACATTGCTGGTTTTTATTTTCTTAGAACTCATGCTTTTCCTCTTTAACCATGAGAGCTCGAAGTTATTTTCTTCCATATCTTTTAACTTAAAATCTTATTTACAGAAACAAAGACTATATTTCTGATCATTTATGGAGTTTCCTTTTGGATGTCAAGAATTAAACACTACTACTTGAAATGTATATTTAAAAAATTTCTCATTCAAATCTAGATGTGTTTAGATTTTGATATAGTATAAAATACAGTAAAATACCACGTGTCATTCTGAATACTTTAGAGCAGGGGTCCCCAAACTTTTTGCACAGGGGGCCAGTTCACTGTCCCTCAGACCATTGGAGGGCTGGACTATAAAAAACACTATGAACAAATCCCTATGCACACTGCACATATCTTATTTTAAAGTAAAATAACAAAATGGGAACAAATACAATATTTAAAATAAAGAACAAGTAAATTTAAATCAACAAACTGACCAGTATTTCAATGGGAACTATGGGTGTGGATGCATCCTGTGCTCCTCTCACTGACCACCAATGAAAGAGGTGCCCCTTCCAGAAGTGTGGTGGAGGCCAAATAAATGGCCTCAGGGGGCCACATGCGGCCCACGGGCCGTAGTTTGGGGACCCCTGCTTTAGAGCACTATTTATTAAGTAACGAACCACTCAAGCTTGAATACTTTCCTTAGGATTTGACAGAAAACCACTCGGGGTAGAAACTCTGCCACTGGAACTTAAGTCTTTCCGACCAAGTTCTTCTGAAATTTTTCCAAAGCTCATTTTCAAGGTCTGGACCTCATGTATATGGTTCTCTCAGACACCGAATTCAATTAGACTTGACATCAGAGTCAGCACATTAGCAACACTCCATCTGGAAGGGAGGAAAAGGAATTCTGTGCGTTAATTAGGACTCTTTACAAGTGACAGGAAAACACCTCTAACTAATATAGAAAATGAAGGGACTTTATTGGCTCATAAAGTCCCAACATAGATAGGCATCAGACAAGTTTTGAGCTCACAATTCAATCTCACCAAGAAGGATATCATCCCTGGTTCTCCAGGGCATCTCACCCCCCTCCAGCCTGACCCCACAGCTCCAGGTGCCAAGATGGCGGCAGCATTCTAAGACTTCACATCTTCCAGTTTAGCTGCCTTGGATTCACTAAGCCTTGGGATTCACCATTTCTGACCAAAATTGGGTAACTTGCCCACCCTGTGTCAACCTCCATGGCCAAGGGGATGAAACACATCCATAATCCTAAATGAATTGGCTACCCCCACCCTCTTCCCAGAGATGAGATTGACCCTTGGGCATAGATCAATCTTTTCCCTGATGGCAAAAGATGGGTGATGGATGCAGAAGAGGCAACCTTCAGAGTCTCAGGACATGCTTCCTCTCCACACTCTTTGTCCCCATTGCCTTTAGTGGGAGGTGGGTGAATGTAGGAAACAGCTACCCCGATCTGAGCACCGTCTCTGCCTGCTTTCAGATGGGTGTCCTGCAGCATAGCCTGTCATCTGGTCATTCCCACAGGGCAATAAAATGTTTGTACTCCTTGTGGGTGTAATTCATTCAGTCATTAGCTCATTACTTTGCTCATGCACGTGCTCATCGGTATATACCTATGTGCCAGGTGTGGTTGTTTTCTTCCCATGCCTTCCTTTAGGACTGAGAGCAGGTGCTGAGCCCAGTTGGAAGAGCTGAACCCAGATAAAGCCAGTGTGCTCAGAGATGAGAGCAGAGAGGATGATGTTTGAGTAATTTTTTCTGCTAATATGCAGGGCTGTCAAAGCTTTTCTTTATGGGCTTATAACTCCCCACCCACTCTTACCTGCAAATGCCTAGAGATTTTCAAGGCCGTTAATTAACTAGTCAGAGATAATCCTTGGGAAGTTCCTAATTTCAAAGCAAGTATCTCTTTATGGTATTTTTAAATGCTCTCCTTAGATAACAAAGATAATCATGACATTAATTGAATGTCTACTAGGCAGTACTTATTAATTTTACTTACACTATTTTATTAAAACTTTACAACAAATCTACAAGGTAGGAATTATGATTTTACCCAATGACAAAATGAAAGCATGCAAGTCAATTTCTCATGGTAGAAAGTGATGCAACCAGAATGCAAACCCAGATCTGTCCAAGGCCAACACCAGTACTTATTCCATGTCCTTCTCTCTCATCCTGTTAGAACATATCTTATTTTCATTACTCATTCGGTCACACTTACCCCCATCTATCATATCAGTATCTATTCAATTTAGCAAGTCATATTGAAACTGATGTCTGGACCTGGAATGAATATATAAGGCCATGAGCTGAAACCTGCATTGTCCTGGGGCCAACGAGTACAGCTTGGGTTTCCTGACTGCCAACAACAGAGTTAGTTCTTTTCTGGATTCCACAAAAGAAAACGTGACACAGACCCTTCCTGAGCTTGTACTGCAGTCAGGGAGCAAGACTTTACAGAAGACAACACTATGCTTGGTTGTCAAAGCAAATTGTCCAAATTCAGATGAAAGTCGAATGAAATACTGCCAACAGTCAGAAGTGCAGGGCCAACTTGGCGGGTGTGCTGCTCCTCTGTCTTGCTTTTCACAGTGTCTGGGAAAAACCTGCCTTGCCTTACCTCATTGTTCCAAAGGGAGGAGCTCCCACCAGAATACTGTGCCTGCAATGGACGCGAGTTATCTGGTGGGCGGGTGGCAATGGTGCACACTCCTGGGTCGGGTTAAATTAATTTATTTAAAATTGGCAAGGCTGCCACCATCGGAGACTCATTCTCTTTCCCCTCTGGTGGACCAGGGCAAGCCGTGATCCCAGATACGTGCATCTATGTGCTCGGGTACCAGGTCACAGAGTTCAGCCTGCACGGGCACAGAATGCTAGCCAGTTCTGCCCTTTTGGCTGTAAGGTAAATCCATTGTTCTCCAGTTGGCTGCCGCTGTCATCTCCATCTGTTAGTCTCCTGTGTCTTATTTCTCAGTTGCTTCAGAACCCCACAGGGGAAGAGGTGTTATTGTGTACTGACCTCTTAAAACTCCCAAAATAAATAAACGTCCACTTTCTTCTCTATTTATAACCAGCAACCATCATGGCTTATTGCTGAGTCAAAGGAACACAACATAAAACTTCTTTATTAATATTTTAGTTGGCATTATAGATGCTCAGCAAGGATATATCGAGATGTACCTTTGGGAACCACGTGATCGCTCCTACTAGGCGCCTGGCAGGGGTGACAGCTGGAAGGGTCTGTGACAGCCCGGGTCGCAACCCTCCACCACTCCGACTTCTGTCACAGCTGAGATGCCAAGTTCCCTGTGAGCTCAGACAGTCCCACCTCGGGCAGATGCCCTGTGTTGTTCCATTTTCAGAGCCAGCTCCAGAGCTGGAGGCTGCTCCCTAACCCACAAGTACAGCCTGGGACTGTGGCGAGTTGCACTCACAGGGAGAAGCCTCAGGCACTGACGGAGAGGCGCCCACGAGTGGGTGCTCCACATGCTGACTTCTGCACACAGATCGCTGGGAAGTGTTTGGAGCACTTCTCAGGAAGTCCCGGTGGAACCAAACCCCCTTTCCCATGGAAGCAATGGACAAGACACACTTTTATTCTCATTTCTTCCTCTCCTGTCACTGCTCGCTTTCTCCTGTGTCCAGGGATCACCTCTCAGTTAAACCACCTGCACTCAAATCCTGCCTCTGCCTTTGGAGAGACCTAAACAAAGGCAGTGACCAAAGAGGAATAATGGAGTCAGCAGGAGCAGACTCCTCCTCCCCTTCACACATACACAGGTGTGCACATACAGATACACACTAAGACAAACATACAGACACAGAGACACACAGACACACACATAGATGCAGATATGCAGGCACATGTACGCAGAGATACATTTATTCAGAGACCCACAGACATATATACAGAGACACACACAGACAGAGAACAAGCTTTGGAAGTCATTGCATCTGGTTATATATTTACATCCAAGGATATAAAGAAAGACCATCTCTTCACCAAAACAGTGCTCCAAACACTGGCCTCTTCTTCCAGCCTGGGCTTACCCAGCTATAATACTCTTAACTGGCCTGGTTCCCTACAATCCAGCAACTGGTTCAAGTACAAGACCACAGCCCGTAACACTGGGAGAAAATGTCAAGGTCTTAGTTGAGCCAAATTATAAGTACGGTTTCCAGCTCCTCCACTGGCTTGTCTCAGCTTTGCACCGTGGAACAATAAACACCTCCTGACAGTCACCGCTGTCCTTTCCCAGGTCAGCCTTTCCGTTTACATCCTCCCTGGACGTTCTTCCTCTTCATTCTGTTGTCTGGGTTTCTGTTATTGAGTTCCCCGTAGGGTTTTGGAGGAATACGCTGGTTTGTTTGTTTGTTTCCCATTTGTGTCTGGGGGCTGTCCCCTGAGATGCTGGCCGAAGTGCTTATTTTGGCAGTTGCTTCCCATGTAGTCTGTCCCATCTCATGGCTGCCACAGCCTAGAATCTTGCTTCATGTTTGTCCCTAATGCTGGCTCTTTCTCTTGGAGTCTCCACGTTAGGGATCCCCTTGAAGGTTCGGTTCCCAGTGTGATAAAGTGTCAAAGAGTTGCAAAAACTTAGCATTAGCAATGCCATTTTAAAGAGGAAAAGTCAAGCCTTTTACCCTTCCTTTCTGTGGAGAAAGGAAAGAGAAGAATGCAGAAGCTTCCTGGCTTACAAGAGCAGCTGGGTCATCTAGTCATAGTTTAGCTGATTCCTAGAATTCTCTGAAAAGGTGCCTGGGGCCACTTGCCAAAACAAGGTTTATGGCCTGACCAGGGGTGGCACAGTGGATAGAGCGTAGGACTGGGATGCGGAGGACCCAGGTTCGAGACCCTGAGGTCACCAGCTTGAGCGTGGGTTCTTCTGGTTTGAGGAAGGCTCACCAGCTTGGACCCAAGGTTGCTGGCTTGAGCAAGGGGTTACTCGGTCTGCTGTAACCCCACGGTCAAGGCACATATGAAAAAGCAATCAATGAACAACTAAGGTGTCACAACAAAAAACTGATGATTGATGCTTCTCATCTCTCTTTATTCCTGTCTATCCCTATCTATCCCTCTCTCTGAATCTCTCTCTGTCTCTGTAAAAAAATGAAAAAATTAATAAATCCAAAAAAAACCCAACAACAAGAACAAGGTTTATGTACCTTAATCAAGAATTCCTATACTCGGACTGTAAAGCCAGTAGCCAGGGCCACCATCACAGCCGCCTGGCCAATGCAGGTTTGCATTAGATTCGGACAGTCAGTCATGAAACACAGGAGCCAAGAACTGGTGAGCCATCAGTTTTAATTCTAGCTTGCACCCGGCAGTCAAGCAAAAACACACACTAGGCTCCAAAACCCACACATTCAGTGCTCACAAAACTACTGACTTATCCGAGTTTCCTAGAATCAAAGGTTTCTAGCTCACCAGACTTATTCACCTCTGTTCCCCATCTCCTTCTCTCTGCACAAACTGGCTTCTTCCTCAGCATTCCACCATCTTGGCTGCTTCTCCTGGCCTCCATGTGGCCTTATTCTGCTCTACTCTCTATACTAACCTCAGGAACCGAGAGCGAGCAAGCTCCTGGCCTGCCCCACTTTATAGTGTAGAATCAAAACCTTTAATCCAATTATACAAACAAGGAAGTCTCTTGATACAAAGTCACCCATCTGAGGCGTAATGGGATTCCTCATGAGAGTGCACCACCCTACATCATCCAATCAGTCAAGGGTGTGGAGAAAATCTTATTCTTAAAACCAAGCCTTAGGCTGTAGCGACCCAGCCTGCCTACAGCATGTTCCCCATTACACATTAATATCAACGAACTTCCATGTGGGCAGCGCCATCTTTAACAAAGTGAGCATATTATATTATATCTGCCCAACACGGACTCACCCTAAAGTCTTGAGAGCAATGTATACCTCTAGACAAAGGGATCACAAGCCCACACCCCTTGCTTGAAAAACCTGCATTCTGTAACATTTTATATGCTTTCTAATAATCATTCCTTTTGAAATTCTTTATATGTACCAAACTTGTAAACTAAGCACGTGGGAACTAGCTAATAAGCTAGCCCCAACACTCTTAGCAAAGGTAATTTCATTTAGCTTCTCTCCTTATCCTGAGATAAACATTTCATTTCCCACTACTGTGGCCACAGGGATGAGTGTAAACCCTGGAAGGTTTGGGAATGTCTTTGATATGTAAAACATTTATCACTACTGTGTTATCTTGTGGTCTTGATATGTAGAAATGTTTTTCCTTTTAATAGATCCTATAGATAAGTGTTGTAAGCTTATCAGTAAATGACTTTAGTACCTTGCTCCCCTTCCGTTCCCCCAACTCATAAGTGATCACGTCTATATAACCAGCCTCAGAGCTATATTCTAGGCCAGTGAGGGGCAATCTTTTGAGCTTGGTGTGTCAAATTTGCCAAAAAACCAAGTATAACTCGGGTGGTGTGTCACTTCGAGAAAAATGGCCTAATTGGAAGTCCCAGAACTAGACGCTCTGTGCCGGAGTTCTGTTGTTTTGGCCTACAGACCTCCGGCACAGAGTGTCTACACTACAGCAAGTGTTTTATCCTCAGCTACTGCACCTGGTCGTGCAGGAGCTGACGATGAAACGTCCTTCTCAGCATGCGACCCCATACTTCTCTGGTGTGCGGCCGCATGTCATCTAAAATGGCTATGCTTATCATTGCTGACACGCATGTCATAGGTTCACCATCATGGTTCTAGGCTGTACAATTTGGGTGAACTATACCCTGTGTATGTCTTGTCACCTTAATATTTGTTGCGCAGATAAAATATATTATGCTCACTTTGTTAAAGATGGCACTGCCCACATGGAAGTTCGTTGATATTAATGTGTGTTCTGGGACAGGTTGTGGGCAGGCCGGGTCGTTATAGTCTAAGGCTTAGTTTTAAGAGTAAGCTTTCCCCCACACCCTTGACTGATTGGATGATATGGGGTAGTGCACTCTCATAAGGAATCCTCCCAGTATGTCTCAGATAAGTGACTTTGTATCAGAGACTTCCTTGTTTGTAGGTTGGATTAAAGGTCTTGAATCTACGCTATAGAGTGGGGCAGACCAGGAGCTTGCTCTATCTTGGTTCATGAGGTCCTGAGGTTAGTATTAGAGAAGAGAGCAGATTAAGGCCACATGGAGGAGAGGAGAAGCAGCCAAGATGGCAGAGTGCTGAGTGAGAAGCGAGTTTGAGCAGAGTTTGTGCAGGAGGAGATGGGGAACAGAGATGAATAAGTCTGATGAGCTAGAAACCTTTGATTCTAGGAAACCCGGATAAGTCAGTAGCTTTGTGAGCACTGAACGAGTGGGTTTTGGAGCCCAGTGTGTGTTTTTGCTTGCCCGCCGGGTGCAAGCTAGAATTAAAGCTGATGGCTCACCAATTCTTGGCTCCATTGTTTCATTACCAACTGTCCGAATCTAATGAAAACCTGCATTGGCCAGGTGGCTGTGATCTTCACCCTCGACTACTGGCTTTACAATATTAATATTAATAAAAGCTCTGTACAGCCAGTAGCTGCAACTACCATCACAGCCGCCTGGCCTATGCAGGTTCGCTGTTATTCGAACAGACGGTAATGAAACAACGGAGCCAAGAACTGGTGGGTCATTACCTTTAACTCTAGCTCGCACCTGGCTGGAGAGAAAGACACACAGTGAGAAAACACTTCCCTTTCCATTCAGGGCTCCCAAAGCCACTGACTCATCCGAGTTTCCTAGAATCAAAGGTTTCTACCTCACCAGCCTTATTCACCTCTGTTCCCCATCTCCTTTTCTCTGCACAAGCTGGCTTCTCCTTCAGCACTCCATCCACCATCTTTGCTGGCTCTCCTCTGCAATGCTCATGGCAGGAACCTAGCAAGACAGATAGCCTCCTCCCCCGCAACCCCCTCTCACTCTGCCTTATCTTATAGTGTAGAAATTAAAGCCTTTAAGCCAATATACAAATAAGGAAGTCTTTGATACAAAGTCACTTATCTAAGGCATAAATTCTGAGGCATAAATGGAATCCTCATAAGAGTGCACCACCCAACATCATGCAACAGTCAAGGGTGTGGGGAAAGGCTTAGTCTTAAAACTAAGCCTTAGGCTATAATGACTTTGCCAGCTTACAGCCTGTCTCCCACACCCCAGCAAACTATAAGTGAGCAAACATATAAATCATATTTACAAACTTATTTGACCTACAAGCTTCTCCTAAAATTTCTTCTGTAACCTGCCTTGGTGTCTCTATGTAACCCGCAGACTACACTACTTTATCATACCAGAAGCATGCACTGCAATTATCATATAATAATTGTTATCAAGTTGTTCATACCTTCAAATGGGCTTGACTTTATAATGTCTAGAGGAATGTCTTTTAGGGAATGTCCTCAAGAGCAACAATGGGTCTAGGGTGAGGGAATACAAGCAAATTTGTCAGAGGGAGATGGGCTGCAGCTGACTCAAGGCCTCATTCTAGGACAAGTCTCAAAGTTGGCATGGCTCTTCGACGTCACCCTGACTTGGGGCAGAAAGCTGGGCTGCGTACCTGCATGGACCAGTCACTGGATGCAGGCTGCTTTGACTGTGACCTTGGGTGTGGCAGTTAACCCAGCCTAGGCAGTTCCTAAACAGGGTCACAGCTGAGGGTGTGAGCTGCCGGCTTGCTCAGCAAATGAGGAAGTAAATTCTTCCATGCCATGGAAGTGCAGGGACAGTTTGGGTAGCTCCGAGCACGGGTCACCTCCTTTAATCCTTCCATTCCTTTTTTTTTTTTTTTTTACAGGGACAGAGAGAGAGAGAGAGAGAGAGAGAGAGAGAGTCAGAGAAAGAAATAGACAGGGACAGACAGACAGGAACGGAAAGAGATGAGAAGCATCAATCATTAGTTTCTCATTGCCATTGAGACACCTTAGTTGTTTATTGATTGCTTTCTCACATGTACCTTGACCGCGGGCCTTCAGCAGACTGAGCAACCCCTTGTTGGAGCCAGCGACCTTGGGTCCAAGCTGACGAGCTTTTGCTCAAGCCAGATGGGCCCGCGTTCAAGCTGGCGAGCTCAGGGTCTCAAACCTGGGTCTTCCGCATCCCAGTCTGATGCTCTATCCACTGCGCCACCGCCTGGTCAGGCATTCCTTTCATTCCTTATTCTCCCACCAGTCAGTCATTCTCTGCGCTCTGACCCTGAGCTCTGTCTAGAGATCTTCCGGGAGGACGGGGGGAGGGTAGTTTTTTTTTTTTTTTTTTTTTTTTTTAGTAGGCCATTCTGTTTATTGGTGTCTCACCAAGACAGGCAAGCCACAAGAGAAGACAAGGAAAAAGCAGAAAACCAGCTTTTCCCATGGAGGGCAAAGGATCAGGGAGGCCTCTGCAATGGTGATAGCAGGAACCGAGAGAGGAAGCTCAGGGTCTGCCCCACTTTATAGTGTAAAATCCAAACGTTTAATCTAATCTACAAACAAGGAAGTCTCTGATACAGAGTCACTCATCTGCGGCATAATGGGAGGATTCCTCATGAGAGTGCACCACCCTACATCAAAAAGGATGGGAAAGGTTTAGTCTTAAAACTAAGCCTTGGGCTGTAACAGCCCGGACTGTTTACAGCCCATCTCCCACACCCAATACAAACTATAAGCGAGCAAACATATATATCATATTCACAAACTTATTTGACCAACATTTACACATTATGGTAAGAGGTAGGCCCATTTTCTCACAAAACTAAAATCAAAATGCAATTATTTTATTTTATTTTTATAAGTGAGAGTCTATGCTCCAAAATATATTTCTGAACTCAAAGGCACTCTTCTCTGGATACACTGGACACTGAATTCAGTAGGAAATGGGGACTTTATTTCAAAAACACATCTTGAAGCAATTTGAAGATAAAAAGAACCTTCTTTCCTTTTGAACAAACGCCAAAAGTCAAGCAGGCCCACGGGCATAGTGAACCAAACTTCTTGAGAGTTCAAAATTTGAAAAGATTGTAACAGTAGATGCCCTCGAGTATGTGGCAAGATTTTTAAGTAGCTTGGGGAACACTGAGCAGGCTCCCAGTTAAAAACTTACACATTCTTCTTCCTGAAAACACATTCTTAGGTCCTTTAGACATTATAAAGCCAAGCCCGTTTGGAGGTATGAACAACTTAATATTAAGTCACTGTTATGGGTTGAGTTGTGTAAGCCCCTGCCCCCCATCCAAAATAAGATATGTTGAAGCCCCAGTTCCTCACAATATGATTTTATTTGGAGGTAAGATCTTTCCAGAGGTGATCAGGTTAAAATGAGGTCATTACGGTGGGACCTAATCCAACAGGACTTGGTGTCCACATAAAAGGGGATTTGGGAACACAGAGAAAGATGCACATGGAGGGAAGGTGTTGGGCAGATAAAATATATTATGCTCACTTTGTTAAAGATGGCACTGCCCACATGGAAGTTCGTTGATATTAATGTGTGTTCTGGGACAGGTTGTGGGCAGGCTGGGTCGTTATAGCCTAAGGCTTAGTTTTAAGAGTAAGCTTTTCCCCACATCCTTGACTGATTGGATGATGTGGGGTGGTGCACTCTCATGAGGAATTCTCCCAGTATGTCTCAGATAAGTGACTTTGTATCAGAGACTTTCTTGTTTATAGATTGGATTAAAGGTTTGGATTTCTATACTATAAAGTGGAGCAGATGGGGAGCTTGCTCTCTGGGTTCCTGAGGTTAGCATTAGAGAGGAGAGCAGATTAAGGCCACGTGGAGGAGAGGAAGTAGCCAAGATGGCAGAATGCTGTGTGAGAAGCCAGTTTGAGCATAGTTTGTGCAGGAGGAGATGGGAAACAGTGGTGAATAAGTCTGGTGAGCTAGAAACCTTTGATTCTAGGAAACTCGGATAAGTCAGTAGCTTTGTGAGCACTGAATGAGTGGTTTTGGAGCCCAGTCTGTGTTTTTGCTTGCCCGCCGGGTACAAGCTAGAATTAAAGCTGATGGCTCACCAGTTCTTGGCTCCATTGTTTCATTACCGACTGTCCGAATCTAATGTGAACCTGCATGAGCCAGGCGGCTGTGATGGTGACCCTGGCCGCGGCTATTGGCTTTACAGAAGGCAATGGGAAGACTTAGGGAGAATGCCATTTATAAGCCACGGACTGCCTGAGGATCCTGGAAGCTGGGAGAGAACACAGAACTGGCTCTGCCTCACAAACCTCAGAGGGAACCACCGCTGCTTGGATTTGGACTTCTGGATTCCAGAACTGGGTCACAATGTATTTTTGCTGTTTAAGCCACCCAGTTGGTGGCACGTACTTTATTACTGAAGCCCCAGAAGCCATTACAGCTATTCGAACAGCAACCTATCTATTCAGCTTGTCATCTTCCATGAGGGCAGCTCAGAAGTCAGATGAAACTGAACTTGGTTCAAACGTTTGGGCAGGCTCACAATGATCAAATCCGTTAAGTCTCCTGAAACAAAATAATTATCTTTATGTATTAAGGAAATCATAAACCATAAAGACAACAGTCTTAGAGCAAGCTCCCTGCCTTTCTTGACATGCCATTATGAACCAGTCTGGGAACACATCGTAGGCTAATTAGCAGTATAGGTAACAAAGAGTCATCTAACCAGGAACCTGGTTCCGGTCTTTTTGAGCCAGATATGTTCTCAGGGTTTTATTTTTTGCTGTTTTTTTTTTTTTTAAACCAGATAATCACCCTTGGTTTGTGTGGTGCATGCAGACTCTTTTAAGTAATAACCAAATATTACAAAACCTCATAAAGATTATCGTTGAACTTTTGGTTAGATTTGATTATCCGAACTGTTTTCTTTCATTGACAGAATTAAACATGGATGAAGCTACCAAGAGAAACCCCTTTACATCTACTAGGATGGCTGTAATAATAATAATAATAAAACAGAGAACAGAAAGCATTGGTAAGGGTATGAGGAAACTGGAGCCTTTGTACATCCCTGGCGCAGATGTGCAGGTGCATCTACACAGAAAACAGGTCAGTGGTTTCTCAGAAAGATTTAACATAGAACTTCTGTACGACCCAGATGTTTCACCCGTCAGCATGTACGCAAAGTACTGAAAACAAAGGCTCAGTCAGGGAGCTGCGTACCAATGTTCATTGCAGCCTTCTTCACCATAGCCAGAAGACTACAAAAACCCAACTGCCCATTGACGGACGAGTGGAAAAACTAAGTGCTTTACACACGCACAGTGGGATATTATTCAGCTGTGAAAAGGAATGAAGTTCTGATACATGCTACAACATGGATAGACCTTGAAAACATATTAAGTGAAATAAGCCGCACCCAAAAGGACAAATATGTGTGATTCCACTTATATGAAATATCTAGGCAAATGCATAGGCTCAAAAAAAGTAGATTAGAGGTTAGCCAGGGACGGGGCTAGGGTAGAGTGGGCGTTAATTACTTAATGGGCACAGAGTTTCGAATTAGGGTGATGGAAAAGTTTTGAAAATAGATAATGATGAAGACTGCACAACATCATGCGTGTAATTAGTGCCACTGAATTGTACAGTGAAAGCAGCAAATCTTGTGTGTATTTTTACTACAGTAAAACGAAAAAGAAAGAAAAGCCAATTACACACGGCAATCATTCTATTCTTTTTACGTGGACCCAGGGGCTCTACACACAAGGATGCTTTCATCGTCACACAATGTTATGACGTAAGGATCATTGTCTCCATTTGACAACCAAGGAAATTTAAGCTCAGAGAGGTGCTCATGGCCCAAGAGCTACCAACGGACTGAACTGGGGTTGGATTCACAGCTTAGTCAGTCCCTAGCACAGACTAGAAAATACATCAATTTCTCCGTCTAGCTACAATCTACCAAGATGGCCCCAACATAAATATTCATTCCTTATTTATACAGCAGGGGTAGGCGAGCAGGGAAGAAGGACCCTGGAGGCCTGGTAGAGAGAATTTTCTGGTTTTCCTGGCTCTGCTTTCTCAAGTCTGATGTATTATTTGTGAGGACAAGATTTGCCTTGAAAGTGCCTGGGGAATGTGTCACGTATCTGTGACCTCAGTTTTCTGGGGGACAGCCAAGGAGCCAGAAGTGAGAAGAGATCACCCGTGAAGAACCAGAGCTGGTGGTTGTGTGGGGCCCACAGCCCTTTTGCATATTTTTGGAAAACCTTTCCTTATTCCCACTCTCCATCTGCAGCGTTAGGAGGGAGTGGTTAGAGTGGGGAGGGGAACGACACCTTTTTTTTCCAAAAGAGAATGAAACTGATGATGAAGAGGAGCATCCACCCTTCCTGGTGAGGCAGCCATCCTCACTACCTTTCCATGGCTGCGCCTCTCCTTTTCATCTCTTTCTTGACTCCTCTTTCTCTATTGAACCTTTAAATGTTGGTGATACCCACGGTTAGTTCTTACCTCTTCCCCCTTGACTGGCCTGTCCACAAACATGGCCTCAGCTACCCTGGGTCCCTGATGCTGCTGACATTTTTAGCCCTGATATTCCTCCTGAACTCAGGACCATTGTATCTATTACATATCTCCAGCTGCTTGTCCCCAACCATATTCGTCATCTTCTGAAACCCTGATTTCTGTTGGAATGACAGCATCAACCAACCAGTTACCCAAACCAGAAACCTGGGAACACTTCTAAACTCTTGTAAAGCCAGTAGCCACAGCCACCATCACAGCTGCCTGGCCCATGCAGGTTCGAATTTGATTCAGATAGACAGAGCCAAGATCTGGTGGGCCATTAACTTTAATCCTAGTTTGTACCCAGCAGGCGAGAAATCCACACAATGGGAAACACTTCCCTTTCCATTCAGGGCTCCCAAAGCCACTGACTTATCCTGAGTTTCCTAGAATCAAAGGTTTCTACCTCACCAGCATTATTCACCTCTGTTGCCCATCTTCTTCTCTCTGCACAAACTGGCTTCTCCTTCAGCACTCTGCCATCTTGGCTGCTTCTCTTCTCCTCCACGTGGCCTTTCTCTGCTCTCCTCTAGCATGGGCTCCTCTGCCCCATTTTATAGTGTAGAAATCAAAACCTCTAATCCAATATACAAACAAGGAAGTCTCTGATACAAAGTCATTTATCTGAGGTATAAATGGGATTCCTCATAAGAGTGCACCACCCCACATCATGCAACAGTCAAGGGTGTGGGGAAAGCTTAGTTTTGCAAAGATCTTAGTATTAAAAGTGTGGAAAAGGCTTAGTCTTAAAATTAAGCCTTAGGCTATAAGGACCCTGCCTGCTTACAACCTGTCCCCCACACCCAATGCAACCTATAAGTGAGCAAACATATACATCGTATTTATAAACTTATTTGACCAACAACTCTCCTCTCTACCCTTTTCCTTTTTTCTTTTTTAGTTTTTCTGTCAATTCTATTTCCTGTATGTTGCTAATCCACTCCTTCTTTTCCATCCCCATTGTGTTTTGTTTAATTCCTCCTTCACAAAACCTGCCAGACCACTGGAGTAGCCTATACTGAAGTAGACTAATTACCTTGTCTTATCCCTCTGCAACCTATTCTCCAGGGAGTCATTAGACAAACAAACAAAACCACATTTCATCATACTTTTCTTCTGCACAAGAGCTTTCAGGGGCCAACGATTGCTTGCAAGATACATTTCAAACACCCAGGCTTAACAAGGCGGACAAGTTCATTCATGTTCTTCACAGCTTTGGCTAGGCTACTTTTCTACACACACCCTGAGCTCTAGTTATCCTGCCCTATTTAATTACAAACATGGGCCATGGCCCATCTTGCCTGTGTGCTTTGCTTTGGCACACCTTGTTTTCTCCACCTGGAATGTCCACTCCTTCATCCTGTGCCTCTCTGTCTAAGCCTTACACACCCTTAGGGACACGCTCTCCGTAGAATCAGATTCTGACTATTCTGAGCTGATTTGGAGAATTCTCCTCCAGAGTTTCCCTCTTTTTAAACTTTATTCAATTTATTGAGGTGATATTGATTAATAACGTCACACAGCTTTCTCCCACATCCTCCATAGTTTTTCCTTATTAGCATATACAGAACTCTATCCTACTCCTTACCACATTGACTTACTACTGATGTTTTTGTCTAGTGTCCTCACTAGGCTAATTACTGTAGGTAGGCGCTGGCAGGCACATATTTGATATACAGAAGGGATGAAACACATGTTAAATAAATGCTCCTTACCTGAAAAACTATTTCTTTTCAGCCCCAAAAAGGGAGTTCATAGACAGCCCCTCCTAGCATTGCTAGTAATCTCCTGAGTGTTCCCTGAGACTCCCAAGTTTGGAGAAAAAAGACATATTGGTTGAAACTTGAAAGTCAGAGCATGTTATGGAGACATTAGTGACATATTATAGAAAGAAGAATGGTCATTGTTGGGCAGATAAAAATATATTATGCTCACTCCATTAAAGATGGTGCTGCCCACATGCAAGTCCTTTGATATTAATGTGTTTTGGGGGACAGGCTGTGGGCAGGCCGGGTCATTATAGCCTACACCTTAGTTTTAAGAGTAAGCTTTTCCCCACACCCTTGACTGATTGGATGATGTGGGGTGGTGCACTCTCCTGAGGAATCCCATTATGCCTCAGATGAGTGACTTCGTATCAGAGACTTTCTTGTTTGTAGATTGGATTAAGGGTTTGGATTTCTACACTATAAAGTGGGGCAGGCTGGGAGCTTGCTCTCTCTTGGTTCCTGAGGTTAGTATAAGATAGGAGAGCAGATTAAGGCCACGTGGAGGAGAGGAGAAGCAGCCAAGATGGTGGAGTGCTGAGGAAGAAGCCAGTTTGTGCAGAGTTTGTGTAGAGAGAAGGAGAGGGGAAACAGAGTTGAATAAGTCTGGTGAGTTACAAATCTTTTGATTCTAGGAAACTCGATAAGTCAGTAGCTTTGTGAGCACTGAATGAATAAATTTTGAAGCCCAGTGTGTGTTTTTGCTTACCCGCCGGGTGCAAGCTGGAATTAAAGCTGATGGCTCACGAGTTCTTGGCTCCGTTGTTTCATTACCGACTGTTCGAATCCAATGCGAACCTGCACTGGCCAGGTTGCTGTCATGGTGGCCTTGGCCATTGGCTTTACAGTCATGATAATGAACCTGGATTATTCCGTAAGGCTGCTTGTCAGGAAAAGGGGAGGACTTCCCTTGTTCTTGTCTTCCAGCAATACTTTCCCGAACCTTGGGATGTCTTTGGGATCCAACACTCCACCACCAACCCAGTCCTTTGGTTCATGTGGGGTTGATCCCACATCAATGGTAAGCACGTGACCTGGGCCTGCCCAGCCGGAATATTCCATTCCCTTTCCCTCAGCAGTTGGTACAGAGATCGGCACATGACACTATACAACTGGATCAGCTCTGGAGCTGGCCCTTTTCTGTTGTTCCTGAGCTTCCTTGGCAGAAACGCACGGTGAAGTGGTAAGGCTGTTGGGACCGGTTGCCAGCTTGGGCTCCGTATAGAAAATGAAGCCCAGGCACAAGAAAGGAAGAGCCCAGAGGCAGAAAAATTGCTAATGATAACTTTGAGTACTGAATCCAACTCTGCTTAACGCCAAACCTGTTATCTTTTCTGTTTGTTTGTTTGGTTTTGGGTTTTTTTTTAGTTACACGATAAAAGAAACTCTCATTTTTGAATAAGGTGGTTAAACTTGGATCTCTGTCCCTTGTGAGCAAAAGAGACTTTAATACTGTAGTCAGCATATCTAGAGAGAAAGTATCACTCACAGAGGCCCTGGTTCTCTCTGGTCACGCAATAAAAACGTGTTTCCTTTCATCCTGGTCGTTTCACCCAGAGAATCTCTAGGCTTAGGGTCATTGGCCCCCTGGGCAAGTAGCCAGGGAAACAGGCCCTAGAAGGAGATAAGGGTCTCAAACTGCTTTCACCAGGCCCCATGTAGCTGGGGCGCAGCATTGGCCATTCTGTTCACATTGGCTGAACGACGTTTTCAAGTTTATTTTGTTGTGTATTTAGTTATAATTACAAAACAAACATGAATACTTCTTCTTGTAAAAATGGAAACATTAAGAAAACATGCAGAAGTCTTCACAATGACTTGATCATTTACCACAGAAGGCATTCTATATTCAGCTGGCATTCCTTTTTTTTTTTTCTTTACAGGGACAGAGAGAGAGTCAGAGAGAGGGATAGATAGGACCAGACAGATAGGAATGGAGAGAGATGAGAAGCATCAATCATTAGTTTTTTGTTTCCGTTGCAGCACCTTAGTTGTTCATTGATTGCTTTCTCACATGTGCCTTGACCGCGGGCCTTCAGCAGACCGAGCAACCTTGGGTCCAAGCTGGTGAGCTTTTTGCTCAAGCCAGATGGGCCTGCGCTCAAGCTGACAACCTCGGGGTTTTGAACCTGGGTCTTCCGCGCATCCCAGTCCAACACTCTATCCACTGCGCCACCACCTGGTCAGGCTTAGCTGGCATTCTTTAAACCCTAGAACCTAGTATAGACACGCTGAGATACAGAGACGTTTGCTTTACATGGTAACTGTAGGGGGTGGTGACTGGGATTGTGTGGTTCTGCCTACATATGCAGTAAGGATCTAGTACCAATAAGTCCCGTTCCTGGCTGGGTAGCTGTAAAGCCAATAGCCGGGGCCACCATCACAACCGCCTGACCCATGCAGGTTCCCATTAGATTCGTACAGTCGGTAATGAAACAACGGAGCCAAGAACTGGTGAGCCATCAGCTTTAATTCTAGCTTGCACCCAGCGGGCAAGCAAAAACACACACTGGGCTCCAAAACCCACACATTCAGTGCTCACAAAGCTACTGACTTATCCGGGTTCTCTAGAATCAAAGGTTTCTAGCTCACCAGACTTATTCACCTCTGTTCCCATCTCCTCCAGCACAAACTCTGCACAAACTGGCTTCTCTCTCAGTACTCTGCCATCTTGGCTGCTTCTCCTGGCCTCTATGTGGCCTTCATCTGGTCTCCTCTCTAATACCTCAGGAACCAAGACGCAAGCTCCTGGCCTGCCCCACTTTATACTGTAGAAACCCAAACACTTAATCCAATCTACAGACAAGGAAGTCTCTGATACAAAGTCACCCATCTGAGGCATAATGGGGTTCCTCATGAGTGCACCACACTACATCATCCAATCAGTCAATGGTGTGGGAAAAAGCTTACTCTTAAAACTAAGCCTTAGGCTATAACGACCCGGCCTGCTTACATTACAGCCTTTCCCCCACACCCATCCCAAGCATAAGGGCAAATAATATCACCTGGGTGACGGGCTTCCATGTGGGCAGCGCCATCTCTAACAAAGTGAGCATATTATATTTTATCTGCCAAACAGTGGCTCAGTTGGTTAGAGCATTGTGCTCATACAACAGGGTTGTGTGGTCGATTCTCCGTGGGGGTACATACAAGAATTAACCAATGAATGCAAAAATAAGAGGAAGAACAAACTGATTTTTCTTTCTCTTTCTCTCGGGTCAATAAATCAATTTAAAAAAAAATGTCCCAGCTGCAAAGTTCCTTCTTACTCTATTATCCAATTCTCAATCCCAGGGATTCCTGAAATTTCTTTACATTTCCTCTATGTATTTAGAAATCTTCTCTAAAAAGGTTGCTACTAAAAAGTATCCTGGGAAGAAAAGGATGAGCTAAACCATAATATGTCTCTTCACTCATTTTATAAAAAATTATATAACTAATACCTTGTTACAGGGAGGGCAACCAGACCTTAATTATTGTTTTTCTTGAGAGAAAGAATTCAATCAAGAGACAAAATGCAGCAAGTAAAGGTAGAATTTATTGACCATGCAGAAAAGTAAGAGAAAAGGGGGTCTTGGAGACAGGTTCTCAGAGTTAGCCCAAGACAAGAAGCGGCTGCCCACCGCTCCCCTGGTTGCAAGTCTCATGGGGTCCCTTAGACCTTAGGACAGTGATGAGCAATCTTTTGAGCTTGGTGTGTCAAAATTCGCCAGAAAAACTGAGCATAATTTGGATCATGTGTCACTTTGAGAATAAAACCATAATTTTATGACATTTATAGTTTAAATAAAAATGCTTTGGCCTATAGACCTCCGGCACAGAGGGTCTACACTACAGCAAATGTTTTATCCTCGGCTACTGCACCTGGCCGGGCAGGAGCAGAGGATGAAACGTCCTTCTGGGCATGCGGCCCCATACTTCCCTGGTATGCAGCCGCATGCGGCCACGTGTCATCAAAAATGGCTACGCGTGTCATGTGTTCGCCATCACAGCCTTAGGAGAAAGAGAGAGGCAAGAAAAATGCGCCTGGGGGAAGAAGAGAAGTTGGGAGAAGGGATGGGACGTCTGTCCTAAGGAATTTTGGAATTTTAAGGATGGGGATTTGGGGGAAAGTCCCAGGGGGAAAACCTGAATAGAATATTCATCTGTTCTCTGGGTGTGTTGTTTAGGGTCCTGTTCTCCACTGATGGTCAGTGTCCGGTAGTTGCCTCCGGGTTGGGTAGTGAAACCCTCCCTGGCCCTGAGCTTTCTGATATTGTTAATCTTGCTCAAACCACACACACCCAAATTCTTGAAACTGTCTGTCCCTAAGGCTGCTCCATGAACTGCACGCCCCACCAAACCGGTCGACCGTTACCATCCTTCCCCTCTGCAGATATAAAAAACCCAGAAACCCTCCCTGGGCGCGCCTTCACAGACTCACATCCGAGGGTCAGTGAACTCGCCCGGAGTCCTCCCAATAAAGCCTGACTTTTGCTCATTTGGCTGTTTCGGCTCTTCGTTCGTTCATCGGCGGCACCCGGCAATCTTTCATTTGGTGCTGAAACCCGGGAGAGGGGCTTTTTGTGACTCACCTCGGCTTTCTGCTGAGCGGCCTTCTGGCTGAGGGGGGAGTCCCCCTCTCTCCCCCTTGCCTCGTGCCGCCCGTCGTTTTGGACTCTGGGTTCCCTACGACCTCGATCGCCAATTGTGAGTAACCTGGTTTCTCTTCCGCTTTCTCTGGTCCTGCGTCTCCACCGGGGTTTCTCGTCCTAGACTCGGCAGAGCCGAGAATCCCTCCATCCGCCGACTCCTGGAGTCTTTATAGGGGTTCAATCGGAAGGGACGCCTTTCGGCTGCTCTCCTATCTCTGTCCTGAGACCTCTCATTTAGGTCTCCTGTCGGGAGACGGGTATCTGGAAGGGACGCCTCCCTTATACTCTCTCTCTCCTCCGACGCCTAGGACCAAAAAGCCGGCCAAATTATGGGGAACTCCAAATCCAAAATAGACCCAAAACTCCTCTAGGATGTCTTCTTAAAAATTTTTTCCAAATTGGGATACACTCAGACACTTCGCAGGAAGAAACTCGTCTTCCTGTCACAGGTCGCCTGGCCTACAATTTTTTGCCGGCACATTGGAAAAGACTCTGAGGCCCCATATATTCAGGCTTTCTGGGATCTCCGTTCCCACCCCATCTCTGCTCCCACTGTTCCACTCTCCAAATTCTCCTAGCTCAAACCTCCCCTCCTCCCAAGGCTTCATCCCAGGAACCTCCTCCTTACTCTCAACCCGATTACTTTCCCGACCACCTATCTCCTCCTCCGGCTCTCCCCCGGGAGAACCCCCCAGACCCGGGCCAGGCTCCGGCTCCTTCCGCCCTTCCGGCTCCTTTCGCCCCTCCAGCTCCTTCCGGCCCTCCAGCTCCTTCCGCCCCTCTGGTTCCTTCTGCCCCACCTCCCACCGACCCTCTCACCTCTCCCATTGCAGCTCATACCAGGTCGCACAGCCCCCAATCGTCATCCATTGTCCTCGCCCCTCTCCGCGAGGTAGCTGGAGCAGAGGGCCTAGTTCAGGTACATGTCCCCTTTCCCTCCAAGACCTTTCACAGATTGAGAAACGACTAGGATCTTTCTCGGCCGACCCCTCAACCTACATTAAGGAATTCCTGTACTTGACTCAGACATATGACCTGACCTGGCATGACATTAAAATAATTTGTACCTCCACTCTCACCCCTGAGGAACATGAACGTATCCTCACTGCCGCCAGACAGCAGGCAGACAGGGACCATCTAGTGGATGACCAGATCCCCCTTGGCACAGAGGCGGTCCCCGGGGAAGACCCCAATTGGAGTTATCAACCTGGCCAAGGGTCCAACATCCCTCGTCAAAACCTTATGCTCCGATACTTAATCAGAGGTATGGATGCAGTTTCTAACAAGGTTGTAACTTATGATAAACTGAGGGAAATTACCCAACTCCCCGAAAAAAACCCAGCCCTTTTCCTAAACTGCCTTCAAGAGGCCCTTGTTCGTTATACCCGCCTAGACCCAGGGTCCTGCAACGGGGCCACAGTCTTAGCCTCTCACTTTATCTCTCAGTCAGCGCCGGATATTAGAAAGAAACTTAAAAAGGCTGAGGAGGGCCCGGAGACTCCCATCCAAGACCTGGTAAAAATGGCTTTTTAAAGTGTTTAACGCCCGAGAGAAAACGGCTGAAGCCACCCGCCAGGAGCGGACCCAAGCCTTGGTAGCGGCCCTCCGGCCAGTAGGAGAACCGACAAAAAAACCAGCCTCCAAGGGAGGGCAGCGCACACCACCGGGTGCCTGCTTTAAATGCGGCAAAGAGGGCCACTGGGCCAGGGCTTGTCCACAACCAAGGCCCCCCACCAAGCCTTGCCCACAGTGCAAACTAATGGGCCACTGGAAGTCGGACTGCCCGACCCTGGCTCAGCCTCCGGCACCTCAATGTCGGGGAACTGAGAACCAGGCATTTCTAGTCTCAGAACTGCTGGGCTTGATGGACGACTGAGGGGGCCCTGGCTCTTCAACTCCGGTTACCCTCACCGAGCCCAGGGCTACGCTCCAGGTAGCGGTCTCGTTACAGAACCGGCGAGCCCTGGACCTGCTTACGGCCAAGCACAGGGGCACCTGTGTCTTCCTGCAGGAAGAATGTTGCTACTACATCAACGAATCCGGCCTTGTAGAGACCAGGGCAGAAGCCCTCCACAAACTCAGCTCTGATCTCCAGAAGCAAAAATTCTCAACAGAAGCCTCATCTTGGTGGAACTCCTCCATACCCAATTTCAGGAAATCACCAGGATAGCGGTCAACCAGATGATGCTGCAACAGTACCAACCCCTGCCCACCATAGCGGATACGGACTGCTCTGGCTCTTTCCTACCCCTCTCCTAACGACGCCCCCATACAGCAGGAAGCAGCCAGAAAGACCACGTCACCCCACTCCCTATACCAAAGAGCCAGGAATGTCCGGTAGTTGCCTCTGGGTTGGGTAGTAAAACCCTCCCTGGCCCTGAGCTTTCTGATAGTTGTTAATCTTGCTCAAACCGCACACACCCAAATTCTCGAAACTGTCTGTCCCCAAGGCTGTTCCATGAACTGCACGCCCCACCAAACCGGTCAACCGTTACCATCCTCCCCCCTCTGCAGATATAAAAAACCCAGAAACCCGCCCCGGGCGCGCCTTCACAGACTCACATCCCAGGGTCGGTGAACTCGCCCGGAGTCCTCCCAGTAAAGCCTGACTTTTGCTCATTTGGCTGTTTCGGCTCTTCATTCGTTCATCGGCGGCACCCGGCAATCTTTCAGTCAGCGCCAAGGCAGCTGATCCTGAGATCACCAGTGGCTTTCCTTGGTCTGGTTTGGCTGCTTTTCTGAGCCTGGAGCTGAAACACAACAGAGGACTGGATGTTATCTCTACGGGTTAGGACTTAAGTGCTCTTCGCCTCCAAGGGGGTTTGAAACCATGCGACTAGCCATGTGCCAGGGGAGGGTCCGAATTCCATGACCAGCAGTCGATATGATATCAGGAGTCTAAACCACGGACCAGCTAAGGGCAGAAAGGTCACCCTGGAGGTGAGGTCTTTGTTTTCCCAGTTTGCCCACAGTTAGGCTCCTGGGACTTTCTGCCCTGAGACTCCTGTGTCTGGCTTATAGTCCAAGCTCTGTGCTTGTCTGTCTAATTGCTTACCACAATATGAACAAGTTCTTACTATAAAAGATTCAAAATATACAAAAATACATGGGACAAAGGTCATACTCATCTCAAAATCTCACCTTACAGGCCTGACCTGTGGTGGCGCAGTAGATAAAGCATCAACCTGAAATGCTGAGGTCACCAGTTCAAAACCCTGGGCTTGCCTGGTCAAGGCACATATGGGAGTTGATGCTTCCTACACATCCCTCTTCTCTCCCCTCTCTAAAATGAATAAATAAATTCTTTAAGAAAAAAATCTCACCTTGCCATTAGCCCTTCGTTATATACTTTTTCAGTCTTTTTTTTTCATTTTCATTATATAGACATATGTAAAGCAGCAATATATTTTAGAAGCTTTTCCCTGATAGTGTTCTAAGATTAAAGTACTATGTTATAAAAAACAGAGAATGTAACTTTAGGCCATGAGATAAGAATGGGCAAGTTTTGAAGGAAAGAGATGGGCAGGGCATCTGTGCACAAACTTGAATGGGGGGGAGGGTGTTGGGATCTTGTAGGGGGCGCAGCACTCAGTGGGGATGCGTCCAAAGCAAGCCTCACAGACTTCCCAACTTTTCCATCCCTGCTTCTCAAATCCTAAGCCTAGAAGGATGGCTGGGTTAGTGCCAATAACGAAACCCTCTGATATTTTCTATTCTGAATTGCTACTAAAAGCTCGGTATTTTATTTTTTTAATTTATTTATTGATTTTAGAAAGAGGTTCAGGGAGAGAAAGAGATACAGAGAACCATCAGTTTGCTGTTCCACTTATTTATGCATTATTGGTCGATTCCTACATGTACCCTTACAGGGGACGTAACCAACTGAGCTACCTGGCAAGGGCTCAGTATCTTTTGTTTTTTAAACACAATGTTTATTCTTTTCTTCCTTTTTTTTTCTTTCAGAGAGATCAAGCTAGACGTTTTGTTTTTCCTCGTTATGTGCCAAATTCATAATATGCGATAGATAGTCTTTGATGAATGATTATTATTTTTAGTTTTCTTTTTTAACTGGCAGAAATATCCTTGTCCTCTTCTCCCTTCTTCTCACTTCTTCCTCCTCCTTTTGCACCCCTTTTTTGGGGGGGGAGGGGGAACATCTTTTTTCCAGTTTGGACTTTCATTCAATTTAGGCTCCATATTATGATTACTTATCTAACATGTGAACTATTTTATATTGAGTCTTAGAGAATGCTGATTATGCTTCCAAAATATTTGAGCACATGGACATTTGGTATGATACAAACATAGCACCAGGGTGACTGACACTACTGGCCTGGGAAGCAATGCCACGCCTCAGAAAAATCATGAGCCGGGAGTCAGAGCTGGGTGTGGGCCCCATTCTACCACTCACCCGTTTGTGGATCTCGAGGAGGTACCCTGGCCGAGTCTCTGTGTTTTCTTCAGTAGAACAGAACACTGCTGTATTTGGGTGTTTATCAGATTAAACAAAATAATATATGTAAACACTGATTCAATACCCGAGCACTATTTTTCCATCCTAACATTCTGATGGAGACTCATCAGTGGATTATGTTACACCATCCATCCAGTTAACGAAATACAGGAGGAGAGTGATTCAGGCAAATGTGTCTGAAGGGAAACACCGCTCATGCTTCTTCTCCTTTCTTGTGTTTACTCAGAAACCTGAGCTTACCTGATCTAGTGCAGGAAGAGGAAGGGGGGAAATATAACTCCTGCTTTGCAGGGATGTGATGACATAATTCAAGCAGAATACCCAGTAAGGGGTAAGTGACTGTTTCCTAAAGACATAACTGCACCTTCATAATAGTAACAAGCTATCGTCTTAAGCTTCAATAACTTTTAAATTTCTTTTTTTATTTATTCATTTTAGAGAGGAGACACAGAGTGAGAGAGAGAGAGAAAGAGAGAAAGGGGGGAGGAGCTGGAAGCATCAACTCCCATATGTGCCTTGACCAGACCAGTGCAGGGTTTCGAAATGGCGACCTCAGTGTTCCCAGGTCGACGCTTTATCCACTGCGCCACCACAGGTCAGGCCTAAGCTTCAATAACTTTTATTTTTGAAGTTCTCCTTTCATTTTCCTGTTTGTATATCAGGAAGTTGGGGATGAATGACCCCAAACTAGCTTAAGCAAACACAAACAATCATTTTACTGGTCAAAATACGGATAGATCCTGACCGCAAGCACCACTAGATTTGGGTTTTCTCACTGTAAAGCCAGTAGTCGCGGTCAAGATCACAGCAACCTGACCCATGCAGGTTCGCATTGGATTCGGACAGATGGCAATGAAACACAGGAGCCAAGAACTGGTGAGCCATCAGCTTTAATTCTAGCTTGCACCCGGCAGGCAAGCAAAACACACACTGGGCTCCAAAACCCACACATTCAGTGCTCACAAAGCTACTGACTTATCTGAGTTTCCTAGAATCAAAGGTTTCTAGCTCACCAGACTTATTCACCTCTGTTTCCCATCTCCTCCAGCACAAACTCTTAACAAACTGGCTTCTTCCTCACCACTCTGCCATCTTGGCTACTTCTCCTCCACATGGCCTTAATCTGCTCTCCTCTCTAATACTAACCTCAGGAACTCAGGAACCAAGAGAGAGAGAGAGATCAAGCTCCCAGACTGCCCCAGTTTATAGCCTAGAAAATCCAAACCTTTAATCCAATTATACATACAAGAAAGTCTCTGATACAAAGCCACCCATCTGAGGTATAATGGGATTCCTCCCTACATCACCACCCTACATCATCCAATCAGTCAAGGGTGTGGGTAAGAGCTTACTCTTAAACTAAGCTTTAGGCTATAACGACCCGGCCTGCCCACAGCCTGTTCCAGAACACACATTAATATCAACGAACTTCCATGTGGGCAGCGCCATCTTTAACAAAGTGAGCATAATATATTTTATCTGCCCAACAATCCACCCTTATGCTCACTTTACTACCCACAATCTACACCACCGGCATTCTTATACAAGGAAATTAGGCACATTACACAAATTACAACATGACAAATCATATAATTTCAACAATTACAAAGGTACACACATTTCACCAGTCTCTAAGCACTTTGCCAAAAGTGCAAAATGTCCTCGGCCTTCTCTCTTGCCATTTGAAAGGCTTCCCGGGGCAGGGGAAGGGCCTCCAGGAAAACCACCCCCCACCCCCATCAAGGTATTTCACATTGTCCAAAATCCATAAGTCCATTCAACAAAGGAGCCTGTGCCCATCCGGTCATAGTCCAGGAAATCAGTCCACACACATAGGGCTTTAGCCTCCCCCTTCATTCCTGCCATCATTGCAGGTCTCACACTGTCCCAAGAAAAAGCACATGGCAATGGCAGTCAGCATTTCCATCTCCGCTCTGGGGAGCATGATGGCATCCACCCCTATATCCCAAAATCGCAGACCTACCAGCAGCGTAGCTACTCCTTGCTGCTGGGCTCTCACCTTCTGGAGACTGCGGATTGCAACTCCAGCCAGATTCTCCTCATCCTCCAAAGAGGAACTGAAAACATCAGCTCTTGCTGCTGGGCTTGATCTCTGGGCCACCGCTACCTTCTGCTCAGCAGGCCTTTCAGCTCCAACCCCGGCCTCAACCCTGGCTTCGGCCTCATGCCGCTGCTGGCTCTCCACAACATCCAGGGCAATCTCCAACTCACGAACCTGTGATTCCTTCTCCAGCGTCTGCTCCATTTCCAGGTGAATCTCGCAAACCTGGTCAGCCTCCTCCCCCAGCGCTTCCTTCAGCTCCAGGGTCAGCATCTGTTTCTCCCACGTTTCCTCCAGCTCCTTCCGCTGCTCGGTTTGCAGGTCCTGGGCAGCCTCTTCCATAGAGCTCTCGGTTTCCTCACGCATGGCTGTAAAAGTCAGCCAGCCTACAGTCCCCCAAAAAACAGCTATGGGAAACCAAAACAGCAACCAGTCCTCTACTCCACCACTCAAAGGTGGTGGTGGCTCCATGCCAAATTGTATCGAATCCTGCCAAAGACTACGCCAAATGTAAAGCCAGTAGTCGCGGTCAAGATCACAGCAACCTGACCCGTGCAGGTTCGCATTAGATTCGAACAGTCGGTAATGAAACACAGGAGCCAAGAACTGGTGAGCCATCAGCTTTAATTCTAGCTTGCACCCGGCAGACAAGCAAAACACACACTGGGCTCCAAAACCCACACATTCAGTGCTCACAAAGCTACTGACTTATCTGAGTTTCCTAGCATCAAAGGCTTCTAGCTCACCAGACTTATTCACCTCTGTTTCCCATCTCCTCCTGCACAAACTCTTAACAAACTGGCTTCTTCCTCAGCACTCTGCCATCTTGGCTACTTCTCCTCCACATGGCCTTAATCTGCTCTCCTCTCTAATACTAACCTCAGGAACTCAGGAACCAAGAGAGAGAGAGAGATCAAGCTCCCAGACTGCCCCAGTTTATAGCCTAGAAAATCCAAACCTTTAATCCAATTATACATACAAGAAAGTCTCTGATACAAAGCCACCCATCTGAGGTATAATGGGATTCCTCCCTACATCACCACCCTACATCATCCAATCAGTCAAGGGTGTGGGTAAGAGCTTACTCTTAAACTAAGCTTTAGGCTATAACGACCCGGCCTGCCCACAGCCTGTTCCAGAACACACATTAATATCAACGAACTTCCATGTGGGCAGCGCCATCTTTAACAAAGTGAGCATAATATATTTTATCTGCCCAACACTCACCCTCCTCTTTCCTGGGTTTTCCTTTGGGCTCATCCAGTGTAGGTTGATAGCTTCTGAAAGATAATTGACCTGTATGCAGTAGACTTTAGATTTAGAAGATATGAACTCAGTTCCTTTCTCAGGGTAAGGAGGCAAAATATCTAGGATGTACTCTGATTGGTTCTTCCTGGATCATGTGACTTTCCTCGAACCAATACCTGTGGCTAGGGGAATAGGATGTTCTGATTGATAGGTAGGGTCCTATATTCACTTCTGTAGCTAGGGTATAGTGACCAGCAGTTATGTCAGAAATACACAGAATGAGGAAGGACCTTTTCCCAAGCTAAGTGGATTACTTTTTTTTTTTTTTTTTTTTACAGGGACAGAGAGAGAGTCAGAGAGAGGGAGGGCTAGATAGGGACAGACAGACAGGAATGAAGCGAGATGAGAAGCATCAATCATTAGTTTTTCATTGCCGTTGCGACACCTTAGTCGTTCATTGATTGCTTTCTCACATGTGCCTTGACCACGGACCTTCAGCAGACCGAGCAACCCCTTGCTGGAGCCTTGGGTCCAAGCTTGTGAGCTTTTGCTCAAGCCAGATGGGCCCGTGCTTGAGCTGGCGACCTCGGGGTCTTGAACCTGGGTCTTCCTCATCCCAGTCTGAGTCCAATGCTCTATTCGCTGCGCCACCGCCTGGTCAGGCTAAGTGGATTGCTTTAAATTTATTTATTTTTCCAAGGACAGAGAGAGAAGGAAAGAAAGAGGAAGTCAGAGAGAGGGATAGATAGGGACAGACAAACAGGAATGGAGAGAGGTGAGAAGCATCAATCACTAGTTTCTCTTTGCTCTTGCAACACCATAGTTGTTCATTGATTGCTTTCTCACATGTGCCTTGACCGCGGGCCTTCAGCAGACCGAGCAACTCCTTGCTGGAGCCAGCGACCTTGGGTCCAAGCTGGTGAGCTTTTGCTCAAGCCAGATGGGCCGGCGCTCAAGCTGGCGAGCTCGGGGTCTCGAACCTGGGTCTTCCTCATTCCAGTCTGACGCTCTATCCACTGCGCCACCGCCTGGTCAGGCCTAAGTGGATTACTTTTAATAGAAGTAGGGCAAAGGTTGCTGGGAAGACAATCCAACAGGTGTTCATGCTAGAGATAATCTTTTATAGGCGGACTTCTAGCTAGAATTTTACTGGGATTGTGCAGATTAATATAGAACTTTAATTTTTTTCTATATCCCCTATGAGAGCATGTTTGTCCCATCATTAATTTTGGTAAACATATCCTAAAGTAAGCTTTAATTGTGGTAATAAATAAGACAATAGTGGGGTATCCCACCAAAATGAACAACTTCTCACTAATTGTCTATTTGGTGGTTTACTTCTTTCATCCCTTGCTAAAATTAGCTGATTGAAAAGTAGATGAATGAAGCCCTGACAGGATAGCTCAGTCGGTTAAAGCATCATCCCCAAACACCATGGTTGAGGGTTTGATCCCAGGTCAGGGCTCATACAAGAATCAACCAATGAATCCATGAATGAGTAGAACAACGAATCTATGTTTTGCTCTCTCTAAGAAGTTAATTAGTTAACTAACTAATTAATTAAAGACGTAGGTAGATGAGAATTTGTGATTTGGTAATTAAAACCAATGTGTGGTGGATTACTTTGATTTTCTCCAGTTGACACTACTAGTATAAAATGAGGTTCAGAAGCATGTTCTGACGTGGCAGGTACTCTCCGGGGTCCCTCAGGCTCTTGATGGCTGTGAGTGGGGAAGTTTTAAGAGAAACTCGGTTCTTTAATATTTTCACACATTTTTTTCCTTCCCTTTTTCCTCTCTCTTTCTCTCCCTTCCTCCTTCTTTTCTCTCTCTCTTTTCCTTCCTTCTTCTTCTTCTCTCTCTCTCTCTTTCCTTCCTTCCTTAGTACAGCTCAAGGGGTGGCAGGAGCTTCTGCTTTTTGGATGAGTAACAAACAATTAAGACGAATTCAGGTTTGCCCTTCCTCACCTTCACCCCAGCTTTCCTCCATCTGTGGAAAGCTCCTGTTCAGCGTGCCCGGACACTAGAAATCAGAGATGCTCTGTCTGTGCTCTGGGCCTGCTGTTTCCTTTCTGTGCCTGGCTCCCATCTACGTGCCGAGTGTCAATAGATCTGGTGGTAGGTTTATTGACAATAATGTTGAATCAGTGCGTCTCAGACTTGAGCGTGCACAGGAACCACGTTTTGTTAAAATGTGTATATTTTATTCAGTACAGCCTGGAGGGGTCTGAGAGTCTGCATTTCTAACAAACTCCCAGGTGAAGTGGCTGCCACTGGTCCACGAAAACACATTTTAAGCAATGTACAGATGACGTATCATAGAACTGTATACCTGAAACTTATATAATATAATTTTATTAAGCAATGTCAGCCCAATAAATTCGATTTAAAAAAAAGAGGGAATGAGATTTTTGGGAAGAGGATCTGACTCTCCACTGTGATAGGCATCTGCAAGGACCACTAGCTATCTTGCTGCCATGGGGATGAGATGTGGAGGCTCAGGATGAAGCAAATACTGACACCAAGAAAGCCAACCTGTGCAACGCAGAGTCAAACTGTTCTTCCAGATCTAAGGGAGCCCGTATCGAGCTATCCCTGAAGGCCAGTAATTGCATTTGCTTAAGCAAGTTTAATATGTACCTTATATGCCCTATAATCTAAAGAGGCCCAACCAATAAACAAATCAACAGCATGAACAAACACAGAGAATGGGGCAAGTAATTTTTCAATGGAGCTTCACAGAGTACATTTGAGTGAAATGCCTTAAATGACAAAGCAAGATCTAATGGGTCCTGAAAATTGGGCAGGATTCCTAAAAATGCCAGGACCAGACCATGTGATACAAGAATATGATCCTACTCTCTGGCAGAAGCTGGCTAGAGCTGGAGGATGATTTTTCTGAAAACAAAACAAAACAAAGAAACAAAAATAAAAAACCAATAAAACAAAACAAAACAAAAAAACAACACCACCAACACCCAGCCAGTTTCTCATTAGGACTTAGATGTCAACTCTCAGAGTTGTCTTTTCTGAAACTCCTATCCAAAAATTGTCTTAATTCTTCCTTTCTTCCAGGCATCCTGTTTAAATGCCTGAAAAGCACTTTTTGACTCTGTAATTATCTTGTTTATTATTTTTATTTCTTTATTATAATGATCTTAGAATATAAGCTTCTTGAGGGTCAGGACCCCCGATGAGTGATATTTTTGCAGTACTTGTTATCTGGTGGCACTTAAATATTTGTGGAATTAATGTTCAATTGATTAAAGCATTGAATCCAGGCTTGGCTTCCAAATAGTGTATAATGATGTACAGAAACTATAGCAGGCCCAAAGAAAAAGAAACAAAGATGAGAAGTAACTTCAGTAAGGAACTGAAAGAAATTTAGATGGTTCTTGAGAAGACACAGTTTAGAGATTATTTATTTTTTCACAATTATAAGGCTGTTTATCGGAAAAATGTAGAATAGTACTCTGTGTTGTCATAAATTCTAAATCAAAGGGAGAAACAAACAGAAGCACTTTAATTGATCCTGGGAAGACCTTGAGCATTGTCATGGTAAAGGGCACGTATTTCAGTGCCGAACATATTGTGGGTTCCATTGGTGACCTTATCTTTATTGAGGAGGCAAAGAATGTTGGTTGCTTACCCAATGATTATTGTCCCTTTCATGGTTAGTAACAGAACTGTTATTTTATTAAGATGGCAATGTGTTTGTCTAGGAAATTTCTGTCCCAACCTACTTCATAGGAACATTCTGAATATTCTGAACAATGAAATGTTAGGTGAGAGGTTGTGTCAGAAAAACAATTCCATAATTCTCTTTATTTCCTTAAAGGAATTACTGGGAGTTACATGCCTTATATATTTTTCTTTTCTTCCTTCTTGATACCTGGAATGTGGATGTGACGGGTGGAGCTCCAGCAGCTATTTTATGACCTTGAGTAAGGAAGTTACACATAAAGAAGCCACACACTGACAACAGCAGAACAGAAAGAGAAGCACCTTGCATAATTCATGAAGTTACTGTACTGGCCCTGAGCTACCTAGTTCTATACTCCTTTTATGTAGAATAAAAACCCTTGTATGTTTCAGCCACTATCATTTTGCATTCTCAGTTCCATGCAGCCAAACTTAATACTAACTGACACATCTAGGTCAGCAATTTTCAACTTTTTTCATCTCATGGCACACATAAAGTAATTACTAAAATTTTGCGGCACACCAAAAAAATATATATTTTGCCTATATGACAAAAAAAAAACAGGTATAATTTTAATTCATTTACACCATATGGCTACTGTCATTTTTTAAGAACAATAAAAATGATTCAAGAGATAGAAGGTAGGTCATTTGGAAAAAAATTAAAATAAAGAAAAAGATTGTCCAGCCTGGAAAAGAAAAAATAAAAGAGAAAGTGTTTCATGAATATGAAGGGTTATTGAAAGGAGCCTAAAAAAAAGGCTGGTAGGTTCCATTATCATTATTATTTTTAGAGAGAGTGAGAGAGACAGAGACAGGAAAGGAGAGAGAGAGGGAATGGAGAGCTGAGAAGTACCAACTCGTAGTTGTTAATTGATTGCTTCTCATATGTACCTTGATGGGAAGGGGGAGTATGGGGGTCCTGGCTGAGCCAGCAACCTTGGGATCATGTTGATGATTCTGCCCTCAGGCCAGCGACCTGAGCTTAAGCTGGCAAGTCTGTTCTCAAACCCATGAGCCCTTGCTTTAGCTGGCGACCTCAGGGTTTGGACCCAGGGACATCAGTGTCCTGGGTCTAGGCTCTCTCCACTGTGCCACTACTAGTCAGGCAAGGCTAGTAGGTTTTTAATCACTAAAGTGGAACAAAGTTAGGTAACTTTAAATTGAAGAAAGAACATACTGATAGAGTGTTTATGCAATGCAGTGCCATTGGAGACATTGAGATTGAGGATCTCTATCCCTAGAGATCTGTATAAAGCAGGGGTCCCCAAACTACGGCCAGGCCTGCGGGCTGCATGCGGCCCCCCTGAGGCCATTTATCCGACCCACCGCACTTCTGGAAGGGGCACCTCTTTCATTGGTGGTCAGTGAGAGGAGCACAGGATGCATCCGCACCCATAGTTCCCATTGAAATACTGGTCAGTTTGTTGATTTAAATTTCCTTGTTCTTTATTTTAAATATTGTATTTGTCCCCGTTTTGTTTTTTTACTTTAAAATAAGATATGTGCAGTGTGCATAGGGATTTGTTCATAGTTTTTTTATAGTCCGGCCCTCCAACGGTCTGAGGGACAGTGAACTGGCCCCCTGTGTAAAAAGTTTGGGGATCCCTGGTATAAAGTCTAGAGAGGATGTGAAGGTATCCCACTGTGACGTCTCACCCTCTGATCAACCATGTGCATCTTTCCTGAAGCTGATGCCTGTGGGGCAAAGAATGAAAGACAGGACCTTAGGATTTGACCACACAGTCTCCTGATTCTTTCTTGGAAATTTCCTTGAAATAGACTCCAGTTTGTTTCTTTTAAACAAAAGGCTAAATGGCAGACACTGTTGATTGCAGATGTTATAGATGCCCTGTACATATTCATCCTTTTGGCATATCCAGTTTATGCTGATGGCCTCTGAGAATCTTCAAGGCTTTCTCTCTACCAGTGTGCGGAGCAGTGATTTGTTCTTACCGGGGCTAATATATAACCTAGTACAAGTGTGCCATGCCTGCTCACTGAGTCTTGCTAATACCACAATCCGAGGGCTCACAGGGTATCTGATTTAGCATCACGAGATCTTGCATAATACTGGCCTGCAATCAAGGGGCCCATTTTATGGCATAGAAACAATCAAGAGTTCGTGCCTGTGGGACCCATGGGTCTTACCATACACTTCATTATACGTAAATGCTGCCTGATAGAACTCTTTATTTTATTTATTTTACAGAGACAGAGAGAGAGTCAGAGAGAGGGATAGATAGGGACATACAGGAACAAAGAGAGATGAGAAGCATCAATCATCAGTTTTTCGTTGCGACACCTTAGTTGTTCATTAATTGCTTTCTCATATGTGCCTTGACCGCAGGCCTTCAGCAGACCGAGTAACCCCTTGCTGGAGCCAGCGACCTTGGGTCCAAGCTGGCAAGCTTTTGCTCAAGCCAGATGGGCCCACACTCAAGCTGGCAACCTCAGGGTCTCGAACCTGGGTTCTCCGCGTCCCAGTCCGATAGTCTATCCACTGCGCCACTGCCTGGTAAGGCTAGAACTCTTAAACATCTCTTAAAGGCTCAGCTAAGGAATTTGAGGGATGTTACTTGTTTGAGGCGGGTCACTGTCCTTCAAAATGTAATAGAACCTTTGAACCAAAAGTCAAATGATGTCATGTCCCCAGTTGCTAGAGTACCCTCTCCCAGCCCTAGTAGATGATCTAAAATTGAGCTAAGTTTATCAAGGCATTCCATTTGCTAGTGACTGGTAGGGGAAGTGCGCTGAGTACATCTTGGAAAAATGTAGCTCCTCAGTAAACACATTCTGACATGTAGAAGCTGCTTTTCCCTCTGGCTTTCGATGTACTGTGTAAAGATAATGTTTGGAGCAGTTGCAGCCATCTTGTAACCGTGAAGGGAGAATACAAATACTAAGAATGGCAGAGTAAAAAGATGGAGGAATATGGTGTTTTGATGACACCAGTGAGTCACTTTCCTCTGGACATTCCAAGTAAGATAACAGATGATTTTATTATTTAAGCCACTTTCTGTCTTTCCACAGCTGCTTCCGTGTTGATGGTGTCTACCTTCTATTGGAGAAGACCAAAATGCTGACACTTTCCCAGCCTCCCTTGCGGCTAACATATGAACACGTGACCCAATCTGGCCAATGGGACTTGGGAAGCTTTTGTCATTCTTAATAAAAAGAGGTGTTTAGGAAGCATGCCCCTACTCTTTAGACAGATACTGTTGTGCTTTCATGTGACACTTGAAGCTGTGGCTGCTTTCTGTGACTATGACGACCTAAGGCTAAAAAGCCAAGGAGGTTAAGACTGACAGAGTGAAAGAGGGTAAAACCTCAGGTCTTCAGTGACATGGCCCAGCCCCAGATCCAACCTGAACCTGCCCTGCTTCTTGAATTATCTTTACATGAGGTAAATAAATGTCATAGTTTAAATTGGCTTTGTGTTCTGCTCCTTGTAGCCAGAGCCATCTTAATTCAAACATACAGTACCGTACACCAGTTCAGCTCCCCTCTGCCTCTCAGTCCACTGAAAACAAAAGAACAAGTTCCTGGTAAACTTCTATACATCTGTTTCTTCTGCTTCTTTTACCTTACAAAGATTATGGAAAAGGCTAGTAGTAGTTTGCTATACAGTCACAGACTATTTCTTCAGTCCGTAATGAAACAGATCATTAGGTATTCATGAGAATTACAAAGGCATTTTTTCTTAGTGTTTCCGCAATTTGGAGAAATGACAAAACCATAGAAAGAACATGCTGGATGTTTTCATTCAGTTGCCATTATAGTTTTTGAATTAAATTTTTCTAAAATGAAGGAAAACGTAGCCAAATTTTATAACTCTCAAAATCTCTAAATAAAAATAAAAATATACTGAAACCTTTCTAAAAGAAAAGCATCTGCTCATGTATTATTTTGTTTAAAAAACAAGACATCTAAAGACTAGAAATATTGCATTTCTGTTAAGCCTAAGTAAACAAGATGAGAATTTAGAATTTTAATATCAAGAGAAATTTTCTTTAAAAAATTTATGTGTACATATATATGCATACATATAGAATAGAAACGTATATGTGTACATATATAAATACATATACACATTCATATACTATATATGTTTCATGATATAAATTTTTTCTTATATACACACAGAATTTAATCTTAGGGGTGTTTCCACTTGTCCAAGGTTGAGGGAGGTGATGGGGCCCATACCTTAGACTAGGGGTCCCCAAACTATGGCTGCAGGCTGCATGGGCCCCCCTGAGGCCATTTATCTGCCCGGCAGCATTTCCTGAAGGGACACGTCTTCCATTGGTGGTCAATGAGAGGAGCACAGGATGCTTCCGCACCCATAATTCCCACTGAAATACTGGTCAGTTTGTTGATTTAAATTTACTTGTTCTTTATTTTAAATATTGTATTTGTTCCCATTTTGTTATTTTACTTTAAAATAAGATATGTGCAGTGTGCATAGGGATTTGTTCATAGTTTTTTTATAGTCCGGCCCTCCAGTGGTCTGAGGGACAGTGAACTGGCCCCCTGTGTAAAAAGTTTGGGGACCCCTGCCTTAGGCTCTGTGAATACCTTTCAGCTCTCCAGCGCGCCCATCTTGACCAGGGCTGCTGTAAAGCCCATGTACCGCAGGCTGCAGCTCCGATCCCATAGCTGTGAGCGTGTGCTCCCAGGGTGAGGCCTCCAGCGCAGCCTCCAATGAGGGGGTTGTCGGTCTTCTCATGGACCTGAGCACTGTCGCAGGAGGCAATGCCAAATATGGCACCAATGGCAGCTGCAGTAAATGTGTACGGTCCCGCCCTGGCCACTTTCTCCAGGAAAGAGTCAGGGGGCTTGAGCGCAAGGCTGTAAGGGGAGGTGATCAGGCCAACCGTAGCACTGATACTGGTGCTGGCATAGGCCTTGTTGTGACACTCGGTGCTGTCGGGATGTCCCAGTACCTCTGAATAAGCATCCAGTGGCTAAGCACCTGGAACCCCACACTACACACGCGACAGTACCCAGAGACCAAGGGTGGCGGCTGCTCGTTATCGCCAGAAGGAGCGAAGGAAAAAGAAGGATACTTGATGAAGTATTAAGATGTCGCTGGAATTGGACTAGTCTGCTTTAACACTTAGTGATGTTAAAATAAGGTTCAATAATGGTTTTCTTCCCTTGGAAATTATTTGTCTAGAGGTTTTTCCTGGTCTGGAAACTACCACTTCTAAAATATACTTCCCTCTGCATGCAGGATGGTGGTAGTCTTCTCTACCATTCTGCATTCCATTTATTGTCAGGGTGTATCCTTTGATAGCTTTTCCATAGATTAACAAGCAACGGAACATATGTATTTTCCAGTGGCAGAACAGGTTGTCTGAGTCAGGTATTCATTGTTTCACGGCGCTAAATTGGCCTGGGCCCAAGGTGAATGAACTTGCTTTGCCCTGTGTCTGTACCACCACTAGCTGAAGTTCAGGCGGCTTTCCAGGTTTTGAGATTCTCCTAGGAAGTGAACCCCTGCTTTAGCCTGAGGCTGGCTTATGACGGTCACCTTTCACCTACTAAACGAAAAGTTTTGCAGCACAGCAGCGAGATTCTCCTTGTCACTATTTGTAGCCCCATCACGACTTAAAAATTCAAAAACCTCCAAATTTGTTTTATTTCTTGTGCTATCATATCTGATTTAATGTTATAACTCTGTTCATAGACTAAATAATATGTTGGATTAAAAAGAAAAAGCCCAGCCCTACTGCTACTAGGGTAATGAAGTTGGTCTTTCCTGAAATGTAGTAGTCCTTTGTCATTTCTGTTTCAGTTTTTTTGTTGTTTGCTCGTGGAGAGGCAGTCTATCGGCCCTGGATGTCTTTTTCTCTTTTCTGTAGTGTCTAAAATGAGATGTAATGGCAACACTTAAAAATACAGAAACATTTTTAGATTCATAAGAATAATGTCCAAAAACAACAATTTGGAGTAAACTTTATCTTTCGAAAACAAGTGCCAATCTTGCATAAATAGTAAGTGTATTTAGAGGAGATGGGTCATTTGCTGGGTTAGTTGAAGCCAAAAGAAAGACATAATAAAGAGACATGCTTTGAATTTCTGAGCCCTTCTCTAGGCTGGCATTTCCGAAAATAACTTTGACAAAAATGATTGAAATTTGTGCAAGAACAGGATAACGAATCCGGTTAAGAATGAAAATAATATGTACATTATTTTATGATCTAAATTTAGACTTAGCAACAACTGCGTTTTCAGTTCTTTTCTTTTGGGGTGGGAGTGTGGGTCTGTTCCCCCAGGAGGGACAGCCCTCTCTGCAGACCCAGCGGGACCCGCCTCCCCGCTGTCCAAGTCCAGCCGCAGCGCCCGGCTCCCCAGCTCTCGCCGCCGCAGTCCCCCCGCCCACTTCCCGCCACCCCCGGCTCACCCCGTCCCCGCCCCGCGGCGGCAGCGGCTGCGGCTGCGGCTGGGTCCCGTCCGCCGCGGCTCGGCGGAATGACCCGTAGTAACCCCGCTCCGCCCCGGGCCGCCGCGCCGCGCTCCCCGGCCGGAATTCGATAGGCCCAGCCCCGCACGCGCCACCGCCGGCGGGCCAATGGGCGGCGGCCTCTCTGCATATGCAACGAGCGCCGGCCGGGGGAGCGTCCCGGGCGGTTCGGCTCAACAGACGCTGGTGTGCCGGCGCCGGGGAGTGGCGCTGCAGTGGTCGCCGCGGCTGGGGCTGGACGAGGCGGCGACGGCGGACGGGACAGCGGACGGCCGCCCCCTCGCAGTGCGGCCGCGGCGGCTGCTCCCGGGTCTCCCCGAGGCGGCGCAGCTGGGCCTGCGTGGGCCCGAGGCCGCGGAACCCGAGCCCCGGCGTCGTGGTGAGTGCTGCGCCCGCTGTGAAGGTGGCGGGGGCCGGTTGGCGGTGCGGCCTCCGCGTGCGGCCGGGCTGGGCCCGAGGGCGGCCCCGGCGCGGGGGAGGAACGTGGCGGAGCCTGGCCCCGGGGCTGTGCGCGCGGGCGGCCGCGGGTCCCGAGCCGGCCCGCGGCGTGGGGACACGCTGCCGGGCAGAGCGGGAGGCGCCGCGGTGGGGTCCGGGAAGCGGGTGACGTGGGGCCTGGGCCGAGCGCCCACGTGAGCGGGGGGGACCGCGGCCGGAGACGCGGCGCTGTCCCGGGGAGGAAGGATGCACGGGGTCTCCCGGCGCTCGGGGGCGGGCCGCCAGTCTGGATTTGATGGGTGCTGACGCGGACCCTGGGAGGACAGAACCCTGCGGTTTGCGAAACCGTGCTGGAAGGGTAGGTGGTGGTAGGTGGGGGTGTCTTGCTTGCTACACGGTATGAGAAGAAATGGGGTGAGGGAGGTGGGGGCGACCTAGGTGTTTGCTCTGGCCACGGTCTGCGGTGGTGGGACTGGCGTTAAGACTGATTGATGTTGTGGGGCCGAGAGAGAGTTGGTTTACTTTTTCCCTAAGTGCGTCTTAATTACATACCAGTAATAGAATGTGTAGCACCGAGGGCGTGCTCACTACCAGCCATCCCGGGGGTAGGTGTTATCAGGCCCGTTTCATAGATGAGGGACCCGAGGCAGTGAGTCATTGAACTGGTTTGCCCGGTCTGGTTTTCAAAAATGTGCTCTCAGCTACTGTATGTATGGCCCCTCAAAACTAGAAAGGTTGGAACAACGTCTTTAAAATTATATATATATGTGTGTGTGTGTGTGTGTGTGTGTGTGTGTGTGTATGTGCATGCATGCAAGAGAGGGAATAGGCCTTGTGAAAGTGATTGCAGGCGAATAAAGTGATAAATAGCTGACACTTACTGCACCTTTATTGCATTCCAGGCACTGTACTGAGTGAGAGTTTTATGCATGGTGCCTTTATATTGTTAACAACCCTCTGGGGTGATGGTTATTCCCATTTTACAGCTGCAGAAACTGCAGTTTGGACACATTAACTCCCAGATGACAGCAAGTGAGAAGAGAAGCTGGGATTCAGAGCATCCTGTCTAACTGTTATATTATGCTGCCTCTCCTTGGTGGCTGGCTGAATAGTTGCCACATGGATTTTGGGTGGCCAGGAGCGTAATGGTTTGGTGATCCCATCTTTCACCATCGTCACAATCTTTTCTGTTTGCCCCGAGAGTCCTCGGAGTTGAAGGGTGCTGCTGAGTTGGTCCTGAAGTGTTTCAGGTTATTACTGAGCAGTGTTGTGACGTGGGAGTCTGTTGCACAGACTTTATTCTTTTGTTTTCTGGCATATTTCTATGCACTTCTCACCCTGAGGGATGAGGAAAGCCTTCTGTAGTCGCTCTGGCATTTTCTTGTCAGACTTTTTCTGGTTTCTTTCTTCTACAAAAAGGGTTGATTCTGTAGCATGGCAGTGTGGTTGGGTGTAAGGCAGAGAACTCCATTCTATGGCTTTGGGTCTCAGTTACAGGTTTTGTAAGACATTCGGACTGGATTTTTAGAGAGAGAGAGGGAGACATCAATTTGCTGTTCCACTTATTTATGCATTCTTTGATTGATTCTTGTATGTGCCCTGACCCGGGGTTGAACTCACAACCTTGGCATATCCAGGTGACGCTCTAACCATATGAGCTACCCGGTCAGGGCTGGACTGGATGATTTAAAGATAAGCTAGCTAGTCTGTGAGTCTGAAATATCCTTCTTGAAGAAATGCAAGATGAAAGAAATAAAGGATGAACAAATTTTGGGGGAAATTACGCCCTGTCTGGTTTGGGGGCATAAGATCTGAAAGCCTTAAGCTCTTGTTGCTTATGTGCTTCTCCGCTGTCCGCTGTCTGGTCCGCTTAAATGATTAGTTCATTCCTCATTCAGTTAATTGCTCAGCTAGAGCCTTTTAAGTTTTGTATGTCAGGTACCGGGTAAGGTGCTCTGGTCCAGCAGTGAACAGAATTGGTGTGATCCGTGACCTCACTGAGGAAACCGGAAAACCAGTATGAAGCAAATCATTATGTGAATAAACATATAATTACTCTATTTCTCCATGTATGAGACACACCCTTTTTTTGAAAAATTTGGGGCCTAAAACGTAGGTGCGTCTTATACAGTGGCTATAGATTTTGTCACTTGCATTTCCTGCTTTTTCATGCTTGTTGAGAAGTAGTCTGAATTTTATGAAGAATACAACTTGAGTTCAGTAACTTCATGTAATACATTTGTTTTCAAATTTACAGCTCCAAAATTAAGGTGTGTCTTATACATGGGGAAATATGGTGCAAGTTAGGGTGTTCATACAAGGAAAAGTAATTTGTGAATGAAGATTATAATGAGGATTTTTAAATTTATTGATTTAGAGAGAAAGGGGGAGGAGCAGGAAACACCAACTCATAGTAATTGCTTCTTGTATGTGCTTTGACAGGGCAAGCCCAGGGTTTCGAAATGGTGACCTCAGCATTCCAGGTTGATGCTTTACCCACTGCGCCACCACAGGTCAGGCTATAATGAGGACTGTGATTTAGATGGAAATCTAGTCTAGGCAGTTTTTTGAACTGATACAATGAGATTTTACTAGAATGACAATCTTGCGTTCTGAGGCTATATAATTAAATGTACCTCCTGAGTTTGCGAACTTTTGACCAGCCTTTCACTTCACAGGAAGTTCCTAATCAGAATGTCGCTCCTAGTGCAAGATATGAAAATGAGATAGGGAGCTTTTCAAGTAGTCGCCCTGCCTGCTTTCTGGGTACTTAAAGCTGAAATATCCCTGCAATGCACTCAAAAGGGGCCATTGGGAAGCAGGAATCTTTATGTGAGATTTGGATTTGAGGGTGGGATTTGGATGTTTTCAGGGAAGCCAGGCCCCAGAAGGTAACATATTTTCTAACTTTAGATAGCAGCATGGAATCATCAGAATTATCCAGTATGGTTTACACTTTACACCTTAGGAGATAACACCTTGGGATATACAAGCTGTTAAATATGTGAATATTTCAGTTGAACAAGTGTTAAGCCAGTACAAGAATTCATTGCAGTCCGCTTACTGAAGGCGGCCTGCCTGCAGAGCACATGAGGGTGAACTTGAGAAGGTCCTTGCTTTGAAGGTTTCTATTTAATGATACTAATACTCAGATTTAAGTGTTTTTTTTCTCTCTTTTTTTCAAAGTACTACCATGTTAGCCCGTTGATTCTCTTAAGAGCCTTATATCATAAGCGGAAATACTGAGAGAATGGAGATTTGGAGAGAAAGTCTCAGGTAATTAGTAGTAGGGGAGGGAGAAGATGTCACGCGATTGCTCGTTTCTCCCGTGGGAGCCGTTGGTGTGCAGGGGTGGCTGAGACCTGGCATGGGTGCGACTGCCCACGGAGAGGCCAGGCTAAGAAGAGGAGGAGGCTGTGGACAGAGGTGGGGAGAGGAGGCTGAGCTTGCAGAGGGACCAGTGGAGTGGCCCGGGAAGTGAGAGGACAGCCAGAAGCTGGAGTCCCTGCAGCCAAGGGAGGAAGCAGTTAATACAGTGCTGTGGGCTCTGCCTGTGGGAGGAAAACCTAGTTCTGTCCATTGGATTTAGTGACTCGGGAGAGGTGTGAGTTGAGATACAGAGGCTGGGTACGGATGAGAAAAGTGTTAGTACAGAGTTCCTGTGGGTGGAGGGACACCGCACCTGTCCTGTCAGGGGACAGGCCTGCCGCTTGCCTGATACGGATCAGAGCCCTAGCAAGTTCCAAACAATTGTCAGGAACTGTGAAATTCCTGTAAAGCTCGGCCCAGCTTGAGTTCACTCCCGACAGTCTTTAGAACACCTTACTTACTACAGATATTTCTCTTCCTTTCTTCCTCCTCTCTCCTTTGACTGATATACCAAAATCTGTACATGATTAATATATACAGTTTGCTGAGTTTGGACACATGTGCACCTGTACACCATCACCATGATCAAGATAACAGACAAGTTCACCACCTCCAAGTTTCCTGGCTCCTCTTTTTTGTTTGTTTTTTTCTCTGACGTTCAGAAGTAGTCTTTTGGTAAGTAGTAAGAAGGTATTCTGAATCTGGTATGTGAGCAAAACGAATACATCAATAAAAGCATCCATCATTGAAAGGGGACTAGGAGAGATTAATCACCAAGGACAGGATCCAACCTGTGTGAAGATGCGTACAAGTTGTGGTTAATGCTGAGTGAGCAGTGCAGATGACAGAGTAGCCAGGGAAAGGTCAGCCAAGCAAAAGGAGACATAGGTTGGATTTAAAGGAAGAGTTAAGTTTGAGGAAGGTACTCAAACATGGATGTCCAGGGCTGTGGGGGAAGGCAAGAATTGACAGGTGACATTGAGGTGTCAGTTGTTTTTGGGGAGTAGGGAAGCTGTGAGGATAGACTGCATCCCAGGAGGGAAGCCAGAAACAGAGATTGGGTGAACAAACATAGGGACTTCCGGGCATAAACTCATTTATTTTTTGATTCCTTCAACTCAGAAAGTAATTGTTGAGTAGATGGAAGGTCCTAGAAATTGAAGATCCTAGACCAGTGAGGGGCAATCTTTTGAGCTTGGTGTATCAGAATTCGCCAAAAAACCAAGCATAACTTGGGTGGTGTGTCACTTCGAGAAAAAAACCATAATTTTGCAGTATTTATTGTTTAAATAACAAAAATGTTTTGGCCTCCAAACCTCCGGCACAGAGTGTCTACACTACAGCAAATGTTTTATCCTCGGCTACTGCACCTGGCCGTGCAGGAGCTGAGGATAAAACGTCCTTCTGGGCATGTGGCCCCATACTTCTCTGGTGTGGGGCCGCGTGTCATATAAAATGGCTACGTGTGTCAGTGCTGACAGGCGTGTCATAGGTTCACCATCATGGTCCTAGACAGAGCAGCCTGCTAGTGCTTCGCGAACCATGTAGACCTGAAGTTGTTACAAGAAGGGCATTTGGGGTCTGGCCCAAGTTGTTTATAATCTGCTGCTGTGACTATTGGTGTGGCACTGCATGCAGTGTGGCACTGAACAGCAGGCCTGCTGGTGTGTGTTGTCCTGGCCACTTAGCCTGTCTGGAGCTATTTCTTTGTTGGTAATACTTTCTTGCTCAGCAAAGCTGTGCTTTGCCTCCCGATCAGTGTTCTTGTCCTTTTACCTCCTTTCCACCGCGTCATTTCACTTGGCTCAGGGTTTATGTTATCTGTGCCTTACTTCTTTCTTAGGTTTCTTTGAAATTTTATTAGTTAGCTTTGTGCTATTTCCCACTTTGTGTTCACGGATGTGTTTATTACTTAGAATTCACTGGAGTACTTGCTTGGGTTTTATTAGATACTAACTACCCTGCTGCATAGTCTTAACGTTTTAAATCGTATTTTAATTCAAAATTGATTTTTTAAATGTTTTTAAGGGTGAGGAGGGGAGATAGTGAGACATTCCCGCATGCATCCCTTCCTGGATCCACCTGGAATCCTGAGGCCAGTATTTGGATCATGGGTTATTTTTAGTGCCTGAGGCTGAAGTGCTTGGACCAACTGAGCTCTCCTCAGCTCCTAGCGCCATGCTCGAGCCAGTGGAACCACTGGCTGCAGGAGGGTTAGAAGGAGAGGAGGGGGAGAGAAAGGGATGAGAAGCAGATGGTCACTTCTCCTGTGTGCCCTGGCCTGGATTCGAAACAGGATGTCCATACGTGAGGCCAACAATCTATCCACTGAGCCACCGACCAGGGCCCAAAGTTGACTTTATCAGTGTAACTTTATTTTTCTGCATCGGCATCTTTAGGTTTTAAAATATTCAGTGTTATCTTGGCCAAAATTGTAAACAATTTCTATTTTAACCACAATAGTTTCTTTTTTTTTAAAAAAATTTTTTTTTAATTTTATTCATTTTAGAGAGGAGACAGAGAGAGAGAGAGAGAGAGAGAGAGAGAGAGAAAGGGGGGAGGAGCTGGAAGCTTAACTCCTATATGTGTCTTGACCAGACCAGTGCAGGGTTTTTGAACTGGCGACCTCAGTGTTCCCAGGTCGACGCTTTATCCACTGCGCCACCACAGGTCAGGCCAACCACAATAGTTTCTTTATTTTTATTGAGATTGTAATGATCCTCATTCTGGACCTTGACTTTGGCTTTTTTACTGTGAAACGGAAACAACCAGAGACCTTTTCCCCTTGGAGACTGACTTGATCTTTGCGATCGATGCCTTCTGTTTGGGGAGAAGGATGGGGTAGTTACCTTCTTTGTAAGATGAAGCAAGGAGTTTATTTTAGTTCCACAGAAAACCAGAATGAACTAGAATGAATTAGTCTTAGAACTTTAATTGATATAATTTTAATGTAAACAGAATTAATATTAATTGAAACTATAACACACGAATCATATGCAGGGAATAATTTTTTTTTTTTTTAATAAAAACAGAGAGAGAGTCAGAGAGAGGGATAGATAGGGACAGACAGACAGGAACGGAGAGAGATGAGAAGCATCAATCATCAGTTTTTCGTTGCGACACCATAGTTGTTCATTGATTGCTTTCTCACATGTGCCTTGACCGCGGGCCTTCAGCAGACTGAGCCACCCCTTGCTGGAGCCAGCGACCTTGGGTCCAAGCTGGCGAGCTTTTGCTCAAGCCAGATGAGCCTGCACTTAAGCTGGCGACGTCGGGGTCTCGAACCTGGGTCCTTCCACATCCCAGTCCAACGCTCTATCCATTGTGCCACCGTCTGGTCAGGCAGGAATCATTTTTTACATATCCATAATCAGTGTTTCTCAAAGTCATTTTCCTTTTCTATAACTTTCCATATTGCTCATGTGTTAGAGTCTAAAAATTTGTATTCATCATTTACTCTGAAACTTGGTCTGACTTATAGGCTGATGCCTGCTTAGACAGCATAGTTCCTTCTTTAGAAATTCAAAATGTGCCCTTGCCAGTTGGCTCAGTGTAGAGCATCGGCCTGGCGTGTGGATGTACCAGGTTCGATTCTGGTCAGGGCACACAGGAAAAGTGACCATCTGCTTCTCCACCCCTTCACCTTCCCCCTTCTCTCTCTCTCTTCTTCTCCCACAGCCATGGCTCCATTCATTCTAGTGCATCAGCCCCAGGTGCTGAGGATGGCTCCATGGAACCTCCTCCTCATTTGCTAAAAATAGCTCCGTTGCGAGCATGGCCCAGACGGGCAGAGCACCGGCTCCATGTGGGGGTTGCCAGGTGGGTCCCTATTAGGGCACCTGTGGGACTCTGTCTCTATCTCCCCTCCTCTCACTTGGAAAAGATGGGGGAAAAAAATCAAAATATTTACTCTGTATGTTACTTTCTGAGGCATAAAAAGAATACCCGCTCTCTCCAGCAGCATTCTGAGGTGGGAGGGTTATGGGAGGCACGTGTGGGGGTGCTGGGAGTATGGTCAGAGAGGCAGTGTAAGGAGAGAGGATGTGGTCAGAGGACTGACAGAGGACACTGTTGCTTGATTCCCAAATCTGGTTCTACCTCACTCTAGTTTTGTGACCACAACAAATTAACCTCTGAGTTTCAGTTTCTTTGGGGTAAGGATGACGTCTGTCTTAGAGGGTAAGGGTACGTGTACTCCGGAGTGTGCATGCAGCCATCTCTGGGTGCTGGACAAAAATGGTAGAAATTTTTATCTTCCAAAGTTTCTATAGCTTATGAGTGATGTGTAGCATTTATAATATGCTGGGACAGTAGTACGTACATATACACAATATTGCAGGCACATATGCTAGGAATGTCAACAGTTTTTACCAAAAGGGACTTGTTCATGATCCTTAGAGTTTTGAGAAGGTGAGCAAGTAGATAAAAGTTAGGCCCATGCTTGGAGGCCTGTGAGTTTGGGGGCAGCTTTAGAGATGAATTATGTTTGGGATGGGGTTGAAGAGCTTGGGTTACTTGGCTCTGAGGCATGAATTGGAGGGTGTTTGATTTAGGGAGCATGTCTTGGCAAGTTCATTTGAGAAACCGGTGGGCATAGTAAAACTGGCATGTGCAATGCTTTGAATTACTTTTTGAAAGTCTTAAATTGTGTTCTTGCACTATATCATGTGTTAGAAGATTACATGGTAGAAGTTTGGGTGGGACGTAACCCAGGAACGTGAGTCTGTACAGGGCTTTGCTCTGATGTATGTATCGTTTATCCACAGATAACCTAGACCTAACTGTATGTGTGTTTAAGTTAGTAATGTTTGTTTATATTGTATGATGGCAGAGGACAGATATGTTAACTATATGTGATTAATTACTTTTGTGTTTCTTGTTTGTTTCAAATTGCTTTATAAAATAATAATTGTTTTCGCAATTTTTTTTTAGGTAAGTCTAAAACATAATGTGTTTCTCTTGGGCTCCTTTTGGAAGGAGAGCTGCGTGTGATGTATCCCTCCTCTGCAGAGACAGCTGTGTGCAGACAGCGTGTTTGTGCTGCCGTCACTGATTCGCACCTGCTGGCCAGCATGTAGATGACGTGCGTGCTTGGTGCATGAGTCAGTCTTTGCAACTCTGCCATCTAGCACCCCAGGGCGTATGTCATACTTAGTAAAAGGTGTTAAATTGAACTGAAAGATTTCAGCATAATACCAGAAAGGTTTTGGAAGGCCAACAACCTGACACCAAAGTGACTAGTATGCACTTATTAGTGGGAGCTCAGGAATTCTCTGAGAGTAGACTTATTATTGATAGAATAAGTATTTGAATAGCTAGCAGGTTTAGTAATATATTACAGGTACAGTTTAAAAATGATGTGATTAAGAAGGCAAAGTATGATAGATTGTCTTCAGCCAGACCAGCTGCTTGTTGTACTTTAATATCATAACCACTTGTCAGCTACTCTGTGGCCTCTGCCACGCCTGACAATGTCCATATCCACCCTCATATCTGTCTTTGGATTCCAGACACTGCTCTTGTCTTCTTGACCTTTCTTAGCTGGATTTTATAATCTGTCCTTTATCCTTGTATCTTATAAGTGAATATACAGTTGACTCTTGAACAACTGGGCTGAGGGAATGTTCGAGGTCCTTAAGTAATTTTTTAAAATTTATTGATTTGAGAGGGACAGAAAAACATCAATTTGTTGGTCCACTTATTTATTCGTCAGTTGATTCTTGTATGAGCTCTGATGGGGATTAACCCGCAACCTTGGCATATAGGGACCATGTAGCCAATTGAGCTACCAAGCCAGAGCCTCATGTAACTTTTGACTCCTTTTAACTACTTTTAAGTAGTTAGTAAACTTAACTGCTAATAGCCTACCATTGACCAGAGGTCTTACCAATAACATAAATAGTCAACAAATATTTTTTATGTTGTATGTATTATATACTATATTTTTACAATAAAGTAAGTTAGAGAAAAGAAAATGCTTTTAAGAAAACCACAAGGAAGAAAAATATATTTATTATACTGTATGTATTTATTGAAAAAATCCATGTGTAAGCAGCCTTGTGCATTTCATACCCATGCTATTTTGAGGAGTTTTATGGTTTTGATTATAATATGGATAGAATCAGCGATGTCTCTTAACATCTACATCTTCAGCTCTGTCCGGAGCCCCAGTGCTGTATTCTAACAATATTCTAACTGTCTGTTCTGGTCGTTCCACACTCTCGGCCCTCTGCTGTGTGTACTCTTGTGTGTATGTGCTCTTTCTTCCTTGTTCCTCACATCTAGTGTAAGATAAATTGATGTAATCTTCAAAGATTAGTAGTCACATCTCCCCGTGACCTATTGGCCTTAACTCTGAAAACTCTCTACAGTCGGTCCTGCTTCTTTTTTTTTTTTTTTTTTAAAGAATTATTTATTTATTTTTTTACAGGGACAGGGAGAGAGTCAGAGAGAGGGATAGATAGGGACAGACAGACAGGAATGGAGAGAGGTGAGAAGCATCAATCATTAGTTTTTCGTTGCTGTTGGGACACCATAGTTGTTCATTTTTGCTCAAGCCAGATGGGCTTGCACTGAAGCTGGTGAGCTCCGGGTCTCGAACCTGGGTCTTCCACATCCCAGTCTGATGCTCTATCCACTGCGCCACCGCCTGGTCAGACCAGCCCTGCTTCTTCTGTAACTGCTGCTGTACACTCGGTACCTTCTTTTTCTCACTTGGGCTCATACCTGGAATCCTTTCTGGTTTGTTTCCTATGGTAACCTCACTAATCATTCTGAAAAAACAAATTTGGCCAAATGCCTTGCTTGAAAACCTATCTTACCTTGTAGATAATGTTTCTATATTCCATTTGCATTTCTAACTTCCTCTGTATTTCCAGCTGTCTCAGGGTACCTGCGGTTACTCCTTTTGTGCTCTTATGTCGCTCGATGTTTGAGACAGGGCTGGAGGGAGGGATCCCAGGCAGGGATCCATTGAGCTCTGTCTGTGGGCCAAGGAGGAGAGGACTTCACAGAGAGGCTTCAGCTGAACATTGAAGTTCGATCTTACAGTCCTTGTAGCTTCTGGGCAAGTATGCCCTAAGTTTTCTCATCCTCAAATTTTATTAGTTAATCTGATGATGTTTTCTGCCTGGCAGACTTTTGGATTAATATACCAAGTAATTATATAAAGCAAACAAGTAACCAAGTCTTAGTAGGATTTTGTGATTGGGATTATATTTGGTTTAGAGGTTAATTTTAGTGGAATTATATTTATTCTTTCTCTCAGAAACAAGCCTGTCTTTCTAATGTATATGTAGGTTTTATAGTGTCTTTCTGTACCATTTTATACACACATGTTTAAGGTGTGTGCACATTAAGTGTTTTAAAGTTGCTTTTGCTATTGTGACTAAGGTCTTTTTCCTTTTCATTTTTTAACTGGTTATTAGTACAGGGTCCTTGGGTTACCACCGTCTCAACATAAAATGTTTTGAGTTTATGATGTTCACTTCCATAAAAACTTTTAAAAATTGAGTGTGCTTTGGCTTATGCTGTTAGTGTGGAACTTAGGGACTACGTGGGCAAGCTAGCTTGGCCGCCCGCAGCGGAAGAATGTGCAGTAACGAGCACACGAGTGAGGGAGTCCGAGTCGTGCCCCCCCTCCCCCCCCCCCCCCCCCGCCCCCCGGCTCACCTACGCCACTCTGGACTGTTAAAAGCACAGTGTGTGTTTATGTTGCTTTGCGACAGTTTGGCCCTTATCATGGCTCCTATATTTACGTCCTTTTCCCTTTTCTGTGGCTTAGTTGTGTTTTATGTTCTAGGTTATTTTACAACTGGGTAAGGATAGGTAAGGACTGAGGCTAGGTCAGTGGTGGCAAACTCATTAGTCAACAGAGCCAAATGTCAACAGTACGACATTGAAATTCCTTTTGAGAGCCAAAGTATTTAAACTTAAACGATATAGGTAGGTACATTCCTCATCGAGGTAGCACCCGCACGTGGTATTTTGTGGAAGAGCCACACTCAAGGGGCCAAAGGGCCGCAGTCTGCCAACCAGGGTGCTAGGCTGTGTTTTAGACTTAAACTGAAATTCGGGTTACGTCACTGCCGTAGGAATGGAACTGTGTCGTAACTGAGAACCCCACGTAGTATGGAGGAAAATACCAGTTTTTATTATGTACCTAATATTGAGATATCTTAGTGAATTTTTCTTCTGGTTGGGTTGATTTCAGAGTTCTTTTGGGTTTTTCTTTTTTTGTCAGCCAATTATCTGCAAACAAAGATGATTTTGTGCGTCCTTTTCCAGTATTCCTACCCCTCATTTCTTTTCCTCATCGTTGCATTGGCTGGACTGTGGCGCTGTCCAGAAGAAATGTAGTCAGAGCCACAAATGTGAGCCAGAGATGTAATCTACAATTTTTAGTAGGCACTGACAAGGAGAAAATGCTGAGATGTCCTAAATAAATTACAGTGGCCAGAGGGTGGAAGGAAGGGACAAGAAGGGGTTAATCAGTTAACAACTCTAGTTCAGAACCAACAAAAGACTGCTCACCCTTATGAGTGTATGTTGGCATTTTAGATTAACTTCCAGGTGTCTCTTTCCACGGTTATCTAAAGCGGCAGATACTTCCTCACAGGCCACGCTACTCCTGTCCGGCTAGCCCCATTTCATGGCGCTGTCCATTTTGTTGCTCGCTAGCATCCGGTCTTTCCGAGCGGGTGTGTGGAGGGCAGATGTGCACCTCTTCCCACCTGGCCATGCGCTGGTGGTTTAGACCTCGTGCTCGGAACCCGACTTGCTTTCCTTGCTGGCAGTGGCCTAATAAACCTTTCCTTTTGAGAAGACTTTCAGCCGTGGAAGTTAAAATTTTAGTTTAAGAGGCCACATATTCCAAAAATTTATATGGAACCAGAAAAGAACACAGATAGCCTCAGCAATCTTTTTTTTTTAATTTCTTTTTATTTATTTATTTTAGAGAGGAGGCACGAGAGAGAGAGAGAGAGAGAGAGAGAGAAAGGGGGGAGGAGCTAGAAGCATCAACTCCCATATGTGCCTTGACCGGACAAGTGCAGGGTTTTGAACTGGCAAGCTCAGTGTTCCCAGGTCGATGCTTTATCCACTGCGTCACCACAGGTCAGGCAGCCTCAGCAATCTTAAAAAGAAAAAATAAAGCAGGAGGCATCACTCTTCCAGATATCAAGGTTTACTATAAGGCCATTATACTCAAGACAGCCTGGTACTGGCATAAGAACAGGCACATAGATCAATGGAACAGAACAGAGGACCCAGAAATAAACCTACACCTTTATGGACAACTGATATTTGACAAAGAAGGAAAGAACATACAATGGAGTAAAGACAGCCCCTTTAACAAATGGTGCTGGGAAATTTGGATATCTACCTGCAAAAGAATGAAACTAGACCATCAACTTACACCATTCACAAAAACAAACTCAGAATGGATAAAAGGCTTAAATGTAAGCCGTGAAACCATAAGCATCCTAGAAGAAAACATAGGCAGCAAGTTCTCTGACATCTGTAGCAGCAGTATATTTGCCGATTTATCTCCACGGGCAAATGAAATAAAAGACAGGACAAACAAATGAGACTATATCAAACTAAAAAGTTTTTGCACAGCCAAAGACAATAAGAACAGAATAAAAAGACAAAGCACACAATGGGAGAACATAATCGACAATACGTCTGATAAGGGGTTAATAACCAAAAGTTTTAAAGAACTTATAAAACTCAACACCAGGAAGACAAACAATCTAATCAAAAAATGGGCAAAAGAAGTGAATAGAAATTTCTCCAAAGAAGACATACAGATGGCCAAAAGGCATATGAAAAAATGCTCAACATCACTAATCATTAGAGAAATGCAGATAAAAACCACAATGAGATATCACCTCACACCAGTCAGAGTGGCACTCATCAGCAAAACAACACAGAATAAGTGCTGGCGAGGATGTGGAGAAAAGGGAACCCTTCTGCACTGCTGGTGGGAATGCAGACTGGTGCAGCCACTGTGGAAAACTGTATGGAGATTCCTCAAAAAATTAAAAATCAAACTGCCTTTTGACCCAGCTATCTCACTTATAGGAATATACCCTAAGAACACCATAGCACTGTTCGAAAAGAAGAAATGCGCCCCCATGTTCGTGGCAGCATTGTTCACAGTAGCGAAGATCTGGAAACAGCCCAAGTGTCCGTTAGAGGACGAGTGGATTAAAAAGCTTTGGTATAGCCTGACCAGGTGGTGGCGCAGTGGATAGAGCGTCTGACTGGGATGCGGGGACTGGGATGCGGAAGAGCCAGGTTCGAGACCCCGAGCTTGCCAGCTTGAGCGCAGGCCCATCTGGCTTGAGTAAAAGCTCCTCAGCTTGGACCCAAGGTCGCTGGCTCTATTAAGGGGTTGCTTGGTCTGCTGAAGGCCCTCGGTCAAGGCACATGTGAGAAAGTATTCAATGAACAACTAAGGTGTTGCGATGGCAATGAAAAACTAATGATTGATGCTTCTCACCTCTCTCTGTTCCTGTCTGTCTGTCCCTATCTATCCCTCTCTCCCTGTAAAGAAAAAAAAAAAAGCTTTGGTACATGAATACTATGGAATACTACTCAGCCATAAGAAATGATGACATCGGATAATTTGTAACAACATGGATGGACCTTGATAACATTATACTGAGTGAAATAAATAAATCAGAAATAACTAAGATCTATAAAGATTCTATACATAGGTGGGACATAAAAATGAGACTGGGACATGGACAAGAGTGTGGTGGTTACAGGGAGGGGGCAGAAGGGAGAGGGAAGTAGGGGGGAGGGGAGGGGCACAAGGAAAACCAGATAGAAGGTGACAGAGGACAATGTGACTTTGGGCGATGGGTATGCAATATAATCAAATGTCCAAAATGACCTGGAAATATTTTCTCTGAACATATGTGCCCTGATTTATCAATGTCAATCCATTAAAATTGATAATAAAAAAGAAAAGAGAGTAAAAAAAAATTTAGTTTAAGAGGCTATTAAATAAAGTAAAAAGAAGCAGGTAACTTTAATATATTTTATTTAATACAGTATATTTGAAGTATCATTGCAACGTATAATCGATAAAAAATTATTAATGAGATGCTTTACATGCTTTGTCTTTGCAATTCCGTGTATGTGTTACATTCAGAGCAAATCTTAATTAGGACAAGCCGCACTGGAAAAGTGTTCAGTAGCCAAGTGTGTCTAGTAGCTGGAAGGCTGGAGTTTTCCGTATGGTCATAGCCGGCTCCTTGTCTTGTTCCTGACTTTAATAAAAATAGCCTGTAGTATCTTTGCTGTTGGCTTCTGATAAAGACATCTACTTTTTTTTAAGTTATAGGAATTTATTTTGTTCCTAAGTGAGAGGATCCTTTCAAAGTTAACAATTGATATTTACTTAAATACTTCTTAAAGAAACCTGGCATGACCACGTGACATCTTTCCTTATAATCTACTAAAATACAGAGAATGACAATAGGGTCCTATGGTATACAATACAATACAAAAATGTATTTTGTGTCTGTCCTTATTCTTGGAACAGAACCCCTCAGTTCTCTGAGTTCCCTTATAGGAGTGTCTTGTCGGACTGTGAATGTCACCCTCTTCCCCTCCAAGAACACCTTCAGGAGGCAGGGTCTCTGGTTGCCCTCTGAACAGGACTTCTCAAATTATTGTTTTCTGCTAAGAGTGCCTTTGTGTGAGCTAAACAAAGAAAATAAGTCTTCTTCTGATCACGTTTGAGTTTATGCTAAGGAAGTGACCTAGTCTGGGGTTCCGGGATAGTCTCAGGTTGGGGCTGGTCACCTGAAAGCCCGAATGAAGAGAGGATTTGAACTTAAGCCCCTCCCCCCCAATTCTATAAGGAGTGAGGAGGGGGCTGGGGCTGGAGCACTGTGAAGCAGTGAGCCTCCAGGTTGGTGGCATTGGCCGGGTGCGCGAAGGGGGGACTGTATGCCTGGAGAGGGTTTGGAAGCTCCATTGCTCCCCTTTGTCCCCTACCCCTTGCCCTGTGACATTTATTCCACTTGTACCGACACTGTGATCTTTATAATAATCCAGTAAATGTAAACAGTGTTCCTGAGCTCTGTGGGTCATTCTAACAAATTACGGAACATGAAGAGGGGGTTGTGAGAACCCTTGATTAATAGCTGGCAGGAAGTGGGGAACAGTCTTGTGGACTGAACCCCTAACTGTGGTATCTAGCTCTTGTAAAATAGATTACAAAGCTTAGATCGAGTCTAGGTTTAAAATAGCTTATCAAAGGAATATATATGCACACAATGGAGGACTTTTAAGAAGGAATTTCTTAGCAGAGTGTTGGAGGGTATAAATTTTCGGAGACCTTGAAAGTTTGAGATTGCTTTATTCTACCAATTGCTAAGGGATTTAGCCGGGAGTGCTGTTACTGCTCCCAACTTTGCCTAACGCTTGGAAAGGCCAAAACTCAAAACGTCAAAGTTTGAAGTAAGGGAAGGTTCATTGAGAAGGTGCCAACTGAGAATATGGTAGACTGCCTGGTGCTTCAAATCCATCTTAAGGAAGTACAGAATTCAGGCTTCTTTTATGTCAAGAGATGGGGGGAATGGGCTGGGCAAGAGGTGGTTGACAACTGCAGCCATCTGGGCGCCAGCAGGGGTCTGAGAAAGATTGTGCTAGTTGATGTGAGTTCAGTCCCATGATTTCTGAAAATCTTTTTTTTTTTTTTGTATTTTTCCGAAGTTGGAATTGGGGAGGCAGTCAGACAGATTCCCGCATGCACCCAACCAGGATCCACCTGGCATGCCCACCAGAGGGCTATGCTCTGTCCATCTGGGGCTTTGCTCTGTTGTGGCGCAGAGCCATTCTAGCGCCTGAGGCGGAGGCCATAGAGCCATCCTCAGCACCTGGGCCAGCTTTGCTCCAATGGAGCCTTGGCTGCGGGAGGGGAAGAGAGAGACAGAGAGGAAGGAGAGGGGGAAGGGTAGAGAAGCAGATGGGCGCTTCTGTGTGCCCCGACCAGGAATCAAACCCGGGACTTCACACGCTGGGCCGATGCTTTACCGCTGAGCCAACTGGCCAGGGCCATTCCTACAAATCTTTGATAATGCATACTTCCCTTATTTCCTCAAACTGCAAGCAGAATCCTTAATGATTGGCACGTCTATATGCAAGACTAAGCAGAGGCTATTAGCCTGGAGGCTCTGGGAGCAAAGCAGACTTGAATAAGATGCAGTCAGAGTCAGAGCGTTTCACATCACCCTGTTATAGGAGAATTCTAGGCTAATATTCATGTCCCTCAGAACTGGACAGCATTACAGCCTTCCAGCTTCCACTGTTGCCGAGACATCTGAGGCCAGTCATGTTCTTATTCCTTCACAAAAAGGGGGACTAGACATCCTTGTTTTTCTGAAACACTCCCAACTTAGGTCTTCTAGTGTGTGCTTTTAAAAAGTATCCTTATTTATTGATCAGTTATCGAATCACCTGATTTGTAGGTTTTGGAAGCTTTTATGGTATTCTTAGCCCGGGTGCTCTGAGGGCTGTGTCTAGAGGTCAGTAATTATTCTCCCATACATCTGCTCAGCGCCCAGCGGTCCTTTCAGGCTGAAGTCCTGTGTTCTACTCTTTGCTTTTGCTATTTCCAGTGAGTTTTCTTTCCCCTTCTTTTGTCTTTCATTTGGATGGGTTTTTCCTCAAATATCCGTTGATGTAGAATTTCATCTTCTGTCTGGATTTTTGGTTCTGATACATCTTCCTGTCTCTAGTTTTTTCATTAAATTCTTGACATTGGTACTAGATTAAACATTGCAAAATAGATGTGATTGTGCCATTGTCCTGTGTTAAAAGCTGAATGGCTCTTCAGAAATCTGACAGTGTCATAGATTGGTGACTTGAAACAGGAGAAATTTATTCTCTTACAATTAATAAAATCAGCATTAATGGGCCGAAAAAGGTGTTGGCGAGGCCGCGGTCCCCCCAGAGGCTCCAGAGAACCTACCTGCCCTTCAGCATCTGTGACTGCTGCGTGGTGGCATGCTACAGTGCCAGCATCTTCCAGTCTGCCTTCTCTGTGTGTCAAATCTCCCTTGCCTCCCACACATAAGGACACTGTGGTGGTGGCCTTAGGGCCTGCCAGCTAATCCAGAATTGTCTCCTTATCACAAAACCCTTAATTTAATCATATCTGCAAAGACCCGTTCCCCAAATAAGGCAACATTTAGGGGCTCTAAGGATTGGGGCCCTGATACCTTTGAGGTCATTGATCAGCCTACTGCAAGTAGTTAATGTTGTCTTACATTGCCCTGTTCTTGAATATCTCCGTACTTTTACAGAAACTGTTTTTATTCCCTTTCTCCTTTACTCCTTGGCTCAGAGTATATGGATCCAGTCAACTCATCATGGTCAACCTGTTTTGATTTTCTCTTCCCCTCTCCTAGACAAAGCACTGCATTTATTTTTTAATATATTTTTATACCACAGGTTAGGGGTTCAGTCCACAAGACTGTTCCCCACTTACTGGTCCTCTTCCTGCCAGCTATTAATCAAGGGTCAAAATCTTGTGTGCCTCTGCCACTAGAGTAGGAATTTTTGAGGACTATGAAATGAGAATCCTTAGGTATGGAGCTGAACAGGCATGTAGTACATATCTGTTTAGGAGACTCCACGTTTATTGAGGGCCAATTAAATACTAGAACGTATCATGTTGGACCATTTAATTAACAAAACAAAACAGGGTAAAGTCAGTGTATGTGCCAGAGTTTCTCCAGGGCAAATCTGTCAGAAGGGATTTCCTAGGTCATGGAATTCACATTTTATGCTTTTGCTGGAGGCTGCCAGATTGCTCTTTAAAGTGGCTGCCCTGCCCTAGTGATGGCAAGAGCTGTCTCGTTTCCTATACCTTGCCAGTACTTGGGATTATATTTTTTAAGTAAAAAAATTTGATCGGAAAAATGATATTGTTTTAATTTGCATTTCTTTGATAACTAGTGAGATTGGCCATTTTTTTTCACAGTTAATGGACATTAGGATTTTTATTTTTTCTGTGAATATACATGGTCCATTTTTTGTTTTTGTATTTTCTATTTTTTTATTTATAGAAATCCTACAGATGTTATGGATATGAATTCTTTATGTTGTTCTCATTTCTGTATTATGACACTGGCACAAGGAATAACAAATACATTTAATAGTATTTTTTTCTCTTGGATGGACAGACTGATAGATGAATAAATGGGTGAACTTGTCTAGAGCCATGCCACTGAGAAACAGCCGGGTTAGGGCCTGTTTTTTTTCTTTTTATTTTATTCATTTTAGAGAGGAGACACAGAGTGAGAGAGAGGGGCGGGGGAGGAGCTGGAAGCATCAACTCCCATATGTGCCTTGACCAGACCAGTGCAGGGTTTTGAACTGGCGACCTCATTGTTCCCAGGTCGACGCTTTATCCACTGCGCCACCACAGGTCAGGCAAGGGCCTGTTTTTAAGTATATCTTTTGGCTGCCTTCCACGGGATGAGGAAATTAATAACGAGGCAGTGGTGTGCTGAATTTTGATTCAAAATACTTAACTGTTCTCTACTTACTAGCTTTGTCCGTTTAGGCTGATGTTTGTACATTTGAAAAAAACTGTTGACAGCTAACTACCTGCTTCTCAAGTGACTGAGGAAATTATTGAGATAATGTATAAAAGTGTTACACAGTGAAATACTGTTTGTACATATTAGTAATTCTTGACCATCATCCTAATGAGTGAGTAAACTTAATATACAGTGTGTCCGTAAAGTCATGGTGCACTTTTGACCGGTCAAAAACAAGTTATTTTTTAAAAAGACAGACTTTATATTTTGAGAGCAGTGTCAGGTTCACAGTAAGATTGAGCAGAAGAGAGAAGTTTCCCAGATACCGCTGCCCTCACGTCTGCATGATCTACACTGTCAGCATCCCACACCAGAGTCGCACGTATTTTATTACCGTCGGGGAGCCCACATTGAATCTACACTGATTTATCACTGAGAGCCCTTAGCTTACAGCAGGTTTGGGCTCACCCTTGGTGTTGTACATCCGTGGGTTTTGAGAAGCCTGTGCTGATGTGTATCTACCATTGTAATATCACGCAGAGTAGTTCCTCTGCCGTCGAAACCCTGTGCTCCGTCTGTTCATCTCAGGTTCCCCTTAGCCTTTGCAACCTTTGCTGTCTCCATATTCTCGGTCACCTTGCCTTTTCCAGATGTCATACAGTTGAAATACACAGTGTGTATGTAGCCTTTTCAGATTGACTTCTTTCAGTTAGTAGTCTGCATTTAGGGTTCCTTACTTAAATGTTTTCGTGACTTGATAGCTTATTTCCAGTCACCTACTCAAGGACATCTTGGTTATTGTTATGTTCTAGTAATTATGAATAAAGCTGCTGTGCACATCAGTGTGCAGTTTTTCCTGGAGGAAATATATATTTTTTAATACAGGGACAGAGAGAGAGAGTGAGGGATAGATAGGGACAGACAGACAGGAACGGAGAGAGGTGAGAAGCATCAATCATTAGTTTTTCGTTGCCGTTGCGATACCATAGTTGTTCATTGATTGCTTTCTCACATGTGCCTTGACCGCGGGCCTTCAGCAGACCGAGCCACCCCTTGCTGGAGCCAGCGACCTTGGGTCCAAGCTGGCGAGCTTTTGCTCAAGCCAGATGGGCCTGCGCTCAAGCTGGCGAGCTCAGGTCTCGAACCTGGTTCTTCTGCATCCCAGTCCAATGCTCTATCCACTGTGCCACTGCTTGGTCAGGCTCCTGGAGGAAATTTTTTACTCATTTGGGTAAATATCAAGGTACTTGATTGCTGGGTCATATGATGAGGGTATGAAAACTGCCATACTGTCTTCAAAAGTGGACGCACCATTTTGCACTCCCGCCAGCGCTGAAGGGGAGTTCCTGTTGCTCTGTCTTCTTTCCAGCATTTGGCGATGTTACATGAGTGTTATGGATTTTGGCCATTCTAATAGGTGTGTACTGGTACACACTATCCTCCTTTTGGTGAAAAGCTGCATGATGAAATGTCATTTGATAGTGTGATAGATGGTGTTTCGAGAAAAACTCAACAGTTTTTTTCTGTGAGTTTTGGAAGTAGAAAAGTCTCAGGAAAAGGTTGATGCTTGACTCTGGTTAACCTGCGTGAGTAGTAATGCTTGTTTTCCTGTGTTTGATAGGTTATTGAAACAAAGATGAGTATCTTGAAGACACTAGCACCTCCTACCATTGTCACCTGGTAAAATGTTTTAATTGCAATATATTTTAAAAATAGTTTTAAAAAATGTTTATTTTATTGATTTTAGAGGGAGAGGAAGGGGGAGAGAGAAAAAGAGAGAGAGGGAGAGGAACATAAATCTGTTTCTTATGTGCCCTGACTAGGGATCGAACTGGCGACTTCTGTGCTTCTGACTGACTCTAACTGTGCTATCTGGCCAGGGCCAAAATATTTTATATTAGGCATAAAATGTATTAAATCAAATTGTGACTAAAAATAAATCATTTCCATTTTGTAATTGTGAAATTATGAAGTTATGAGAAGGTAGCTTTCACACTCATTTTAATTCCCGGCAAACCCGTTGGAACATTAAACTATCTTATTCAGCAGTATCATTTACCTTCCTGTCCTCAATTTTAATTGCAGTATGCACCTGCAAGAGTTTGAACTCAGTAGTCTCTTTACTTTGCAAAGTTTAGCACTAACTAGACTTGTATTACTGTGAATGTTAGTTTAAATGTCTAACTGAACATTCTAACAGAAGCAGGTTCAAGGGTAGGAAAAGGGAAACAGGTTTTTGTTAACCTGTAGCAAATCCTGCATGTTAATTACAGTTGTCATGGGTAAAATAGAGCACTTTTATTCTTTCCTTCTGAAGTGAGTTTGAGTTTGTGAAATCTGGGGGCAAGGATTTGAGGATCAAGCAACCTGAAAGGTTTTTGGCATCAGGAGAAGGAAGTAAATTGGTACAGAACTGTGAGAAGGAGTGAATAGTCCCGGTGGTCAAGTGCTGGCAGTATGTAAAGCATAAGTGTAATCTTACCTACTTTTATCTATTATTAGAATCAGAAGTTTTGACATGTCTGTTTTTGAAAATCATTTCAAAATCTTTGCCCACATCAGTTGAATTTCTTAATCCTTATATTTTCTACTGATTTTAAAAAGAAATTACACAAATAGTATGTTTATTATTTGTAAATCAAAACAGAACTGGAGTGTGTAAGTAAAGGAAAACTAGCCTGCCCTCTGGTTCTTTTGCTGTAAGCATGTACCCCTTCCCACCTCAGTGATGCCGACAGTGCGTTTCTTTGCACACCCAAGATTACTGTCTTGAAGTGAAGTAGATGTGCTGGAAAAATAGACATACCTTGCCCATCGATGTGCCTTCCCTTTATTGTAGATGTTTCTTTCCATCTTTTTTTTTTTACAGGGACAGAGAGAGAGAGTCAGAGAGAGGGATAGACAGGGACAGACAGACAGGAACGGAGAGAGATGAGAAGCATCAATCATTAGTTTTTCATTGCCGTTGCAACACCTTAGTTGTTCGTTGATTGCTTTCTCACATGTGCCTTGACCGTGGGCCTTCAGCAGACCAAGCAACCCCTTGCTGGAGCCAGCGACCTTGGGTCCAAGCTGGCAAGCTTTTGCTCAAGCCAGATGGGCCCACGCTCAAGCTGGCGAGCTCGGGGTCTCGAGCCTGGGTCTTCCTCATCCCAGTCTGACGCTCTATCCACTGCGCCACCGCCTGGTCAGGCATCTTTCCATCTTCTTGAGTAATGAACTTGGCCAAACGAAGAGACTATCTTTGATTTTGAAACGTTGTTTCAGAAAAGCTTTGTTAGTGGCAAAATAATGGGACTTTATGGGAAGAAGAAAATATTAATGTAAAGAATTAAAGAAAAAATAGCCTGACCTGTGGTGGCGCAGTGGATAAAGTGTTGACCTGGGAACACTGAGGTCTCCAGTTCAAAACCCTGCACTGGTCTGGTCAAGGCACATATGGGAGTTGATGCTTCCAGCTCCTCCTCCCTTTCTCTCTCTCTCTCTCTCTGTCTCCTCTCTAAAATGAATAAATAAAAAGAATTAAAAAGAATTAAAGTCTCCTTTAAAAAAAAAGAATTAAAGAAAAAATATAATGAATAAAATATGAATAAAATCTACAATAGAAGACTATTGACTAAGGAAGTAAATTCATTTTTAAACCTTATTCTTAACTACTTAACACTAAGGCGGTACATTTTAGCTGTGATACAGGTCATCTACCCTGTGGCTATATTCTCATCTATATGCCACGTGACAATATAGTTAAACTTTGAGTTATGTATTTGCCTGTTGTTTTGTTTTTGTTTTTTAGCCAGAGAGACAGAGACAGAGTCAGAGAGAGGGGCAGATAGGGACAGGCAGGAAGAGAGAGATGAGAAACATTAGTTCTTTGTTGCGGCACCTTAGTTGTTCATTGATGGCTTTCTCATATGTGTCTTGACTGGGGGGCTCCAGCCAAACCAATCACCCCTTTCTCAAGCCAGCAACCTTGGTCTCAAGCCAGCGACCTTTGGGCCCAAGCCAGCAACTGGGGGTCATGTCTGTGATCCCACATTCAAATGGGATGAGTGTGCTCAAAGACAGTGACCTCAGGGTTTCGAACCTGGTCCTCAGCATCCTAGGTTGACGCTCTATCCACTGCACCACTGCCTGGTCAGGCTGTATTTGCCTCTTTTAAAAGTTTGTTTTTAGCTGATATGCAAAGATAAAGATGAGAAGGACTTTTGTGGTGACAAGTGGCAAGTAAGGAAAAGATACAAAACATCTCAGGACTCTTACTGAAAAATTTATAAATCCTTCAGATTGAAAGAAAAGCTATAAACTTAGATTGTGTAGTCTTAGACTTTGCAAAATTACCCTAAACTATTGTAGCTTCTACTCATAGATAAAATAAGCATTTTAAAATTATTTTGAAAATCCCAATTTAGGCACTTTAATCTCTTTGCATTCTCAAAGGTTAAACTTACCAGAAGAACTAAATTTTCTCAAACATCCATATTTGCTGTCATTGTAAGCACGTTCACTTTAGCTAACAATATTTTGTATGCCTGAAACAATTATATTTAGCCCCTGGCCTTTGAATTCTTTTAAATTTTATTTTTATTTTACTCTGGGAAAGGAAATGGGTAAGTTCGGAAGTAAAATTGTTAATTTAACTGGAACAATCTTCACTTAAAAATCAGGCCATCTGCTCACTCTCCTAGTGTAGACAGGTTCATGTAATATTAAATGTAGTATTTAGCTGGATTAAGTTGGAATTATTAAGACCCCGGAGTACTGTCTAGCCAGGAAGATGTCATTATGTAATCCAATAGTTCATGTTCTCCTGAAATACAGTGTGTCTGTAAAGTCATGGTGCACTTTTGACTGGTCACAGGAAAGCAACAAAAGACGATAGAAATGTGAAATCTGCACCAAATAAAAGGAAAACTCTCCCAGTTTCATACCTATTTAGTGCAGTTAGATGTGGGCTCCATTTGTTGCCCTACACACATCCAAAGGATAGTGAAGTTCTTGCCACACATGGGTAAGGACATCGGGTGTAGCAGAGTGAATAACGTCTGTGATTCTCTGTTTTAAGTGATTAATGTCGTTGATATGTTCAATGTACACATGTTGCCTCACATAACCCCAAAAGTAAAAGTCTAAGGGCGTCAGATCCGGGGATCGTGGTGGCCATGGCTTGACAGAACCCCTGCCTGTCCATCGCTGGGGGAATGTTCTATCCAGAAACTCACGAACAATGGTGGCGTAGTGTGGAGGAGCGTCATCCTGTTGAAAGATGACACCTGGAAATTGTGGCCTCTACAGACTTGTCACTGACTGATGGCCTACCAGACCGGGGTTTCTCCACCAAACTGCCGGTTTCCTTCAACTGCTTATCCCACCGCATACAGTAATGTTATTCCTATGTGGTGGCGCTTTGTTATAAACGCACTGATATTCACGTTGTACTTTGGTCACGTATTCAAATTTAGCTAGCCACAGAACACACTGAACTTTCCTCTGTACCGTCCACATCTCGACTGGCATGGCTGTGGGCTGCTCCGCTGTATACACGGTGTTACGTCATCATCTGCGCATGCGCACATGCTGCCACATCATCCTACAGAAACTGGGAGGGTTTTCCTTTTATTTGGTGCAGATTTCACATTTCTATCGTCTTTTGTTGCTTTCCTGTGACCAGTCAAAAGTGCACCATGACTTTACAGACACACTGTATTTATATAGTTGGCTCTCATTAGCTAACCATTTTGTAGTGGATGATTGGAATAAATAAGTACTAATTGGAATAAGGGATAAGTAGTCCTATTCATATTGTCTTAATATAGTCAAGCCATTCAATTCTTGGCTAGTTAGTTATACTGAGAAATATGTCAAATGATTGCACTGAGTGGGGCTTTTGCCTTATCAGTTGGCTAACGTCATGGTGACTGAACATCCTCTTCCTCCGTTCTCCTTCAGTGAGTCAGTCTTGAATAAAAAGCTTTACTTCTGTACAGAGAATTTCATATTGCATTGTTTTTGATTTAATAGAAAGAAGGGGGATATGTGGCTTGAGAAGATAGGGAGAAAGAATAGCATTAGGTTTTCCCACAGGTGAGGAAGTTGAGGGCAGAAAGACTCAGAACCCTGAAGTGGCTGTTGGGGGGTGTGTGTTTGGGGAGACGTCTGGGCAGGGGTGGTTGTGAATATGCCGCATGACGAAATAGATGAGTGGACCACAGAACCTCCCCCTCAGTATTCTGTGTGTTGGTAGGTCCTGCTATGGCGTTGTAAAGGGTGGAGACAAGAATAAAACCTTGAGACTTAGAAGCCTGTTGAAGGTCCTCTCTTTAGATCAGGAGTCGGGAACCTTTTTGGCTGAGAGAGCCATGAACGCCACATATTTTAAAATGTAATTCCGTGAGAGCCATACAATATGTTTAAATAGAAGTAAATGTGTGCATTTTATGTAAGACCAACACTTTTAAAGTACAATAAGTCTCTGAATTCTTTTTAATAACCTTGTTATGCTATTGCTAACCAATTATGAATAAAGTACTTCTTACCATTAATGCGACTTCTGATGCTGCATGGTTTTGCTGATGGCTTTGTAGTCTGGTTGATACGTGGTGAGGTTAAGTTTCATGCAGGCGTTGAGACTTCCATCTGTTAAACATGATCGTAGGTTGGTCTTAACGTTCTTTAGATGTGAGAAAGTCTGCTCACATGCATACGTAGAGCCAAACATTGTCAGTACAGCAATACTCACACGCTGCAGTGTGTGGTATGTGACGGAAAGTGCGTTCCAAGTTTTGAGGATCAGCTGGTCTGCGGGTTGAAGTTTTTTTATTTCTCCCCACTTGTGTTTGCTCGCCAACTCCGCTTGCTGTCTTGCAAGTCTTTCCAAATCTTCATTCAGTGACTTGAACTTATTCACCCACATGTCTGAGGCCTTCAGGTCAGCAACTTCTAGCTCAAAATCTCTGATGGAGACACTGGGGGTGTAACTCAGGTTGGCGCTGTCCACTGCACACTCGTGTGGATGGGTGATGAACTGAAAAAGATGAGTGCGCTCACGAAATTCTCCAAAGTGTGCTTTGAATGACTGCAGGAGATTAGATGTGAATCCCACTAGCTGCTGGAGATCAAGATGTTGAGCAGGATCACTTGCTGTGCATGCATCTTTAAACTCTCCCAGTTTTTCAAAGTGTAGTAAACAACCTGTTTCAAGGTTGGCAATGAAGAGTTCCAGCTTGTTTTCAAATGCAAACACTGCTTGTTGAAGGGATAAGACTGTATTACCAACGCCTTGCATTTTCACATTGAGCTGGTTCAGATGTTTAGTCATGTGCACGAGATAGTAGAACTTCAGGAGCCACTCAGTGTTAGCTAACTCAGGATGCTTAACATTTTTCATCTCAAGAAAAGTCCGGATTTCACTCAGACAAGCCGCAATATGGCTGAGCACCTTCCCTCTTGACAACCAACGCACCTTGCTGTGCAGAAGCAGACCAGGATAAGTATTCCCAACTTAAAGCCAGTAGTCGCGGTCAGGAGCACAGCCACCTGACCAATGCAGGTTCACATTAGATTCGGACAGTCGGTAATAAAACAACGGAGCCAAGAACTGGTGAGCCATCAGCTTTAATTGTAGCTTGCACCCGGCAGGCAAGAAAAACACACACTGGGCTCCAAAACCCACACATTCAGTGCTCACAAAGCTACTGACTTATCCGAGTTTCCTAGAATCAAAGGTTTCTAGCTCACCAGACTTATTCACCTCTGTTTCCCATCTCCTTCTCTCTGCACAAACTCTCTTCTTCCTCAGAATTCCACCATCTTGGCTGCTTCTCCTGGCTTCCATGTGGTCTTACTCCGCTCTCCTCTCTATTACCTCCAGAACCAAGAGTGAGCAAGCTACTGGTCTGTCCCACTTTATAGTGTAGAAATCCAAACCCTTAATCCAATCTACAAACAAGGAAGTCTCTGATACAAAGTCACCCATCTGAGGCATAATGGGATTCCTCATGAGAGTGCACCACCCAACATCATCCAATCTGTCAAGGGTGTGGAGAAGAGCTTACTCTTAATACTAAGGCGTAGGCTATAATGACCCGGCCTACCCACAGCCTCTCCCCCAAAACACATTAATATCAACAATGGACTTGCATGTGGGCAGCGCTATCTTTAACAAAGTGAGCATAATATATTTTATCTGCCCAACACCAGCTTCATCCAGCAGTGTTTTAAACTAGTGATCATTTAAAGCTCGGGCAACAATAAAGTTGACCACCCGAATGACCAGCGACATCACCTCACCAAGCTGCTCACCACACATCTGAGCACAAAGCGCCTCCTGATGTAGGATGCAGTGAAAACTTAGGATGGGTCTCTTTTCATGTTCATAAAGAAGAGATACGAAGCCTCTGTTTTTCCCCACCATGCACGGAGCACCATCAATACACATCAAAATAAGTTTATCCATCGGTAGATTTTTTTTCTTTAGCGAACTCAGTGAAAGACTTGAATAAATCCTCCCCTCTTGTTGTCTCTTTCATAGGCAAAACAGCAAGACTTCCCTCACATAGTGTGTCACCGACAGCATACCTTGCAATCACGCTGAACTGGGATAAATGGCTTATGTCTGTTGACTCATCCAAAGCGTAAGAAAAGAATGGTGCTGCATTTATGTCCTTCACTTGTGTTGCCTCAGTTTCATTTGTCATCATGATGGTATGACCGTGAACAGTTCTTGCCAACAGAGGCATGTCTTTTATTCGTTTGATTATCTTGTCTTTATCCGAAAAGTCGTCAAAAAATTTATTGGCAACATCAAGCATGAATGTTTTGGCATACTCCCTATCTGTGAATGGCTTTCTGTTTCTCACAGTTGCTAAAGCACCGGCAAAGCTAGCCGAGTTCCAGTCACATTGTTGGGTCCAAACACGGAGTTGCTGCTGACTAGCTTGCACTCTGCACAGTAGCCCTTGACATGCTTTCTTCCTGCTGTCCCCCGCTGGAAATTTCGATGCAAATGTAGTATGGGGTGTGTTGAAGTGCTGCTTTATATTTGACCGTTTCACTGATGCAATTTTATCATTGCATATTAGACACACTGAATAACCTGCTGTTGGGCAGATAAAATGTAATATGCTCACTTTGTTAAAGATAGTGCTGCCCACATGGAAGCCCATCACCCAGGTGATATTAGCCCTTATGCTTAGTATGGCTGTGGAGGAAAGGCTGTAATGTAAGCAGGCCAGGTCGTTATGGCCTAAGGCTTGGTTTTAAGAGTAAGCTTTTCCCCACACCCTTGACTGATTGGATGATGTGGGGTGGTGCATTCATGAGGAATCCCATTATGCCTCAGATGGGTGACTTTGTATCAGAGACTTCCTTGACTGTAGATTGGATTAAGGGTTTGGATTTCTACAGTGTAAAGTGGGGCAGACCAGGAGCTTGCTCTTTCGGTTCCTGGGTTTCTGAGATTAGTATCAGAGAGGAGAGCAGATTAAGGCCACATGGAGGCCAGGACAAGCAGTCAAGATGATAAGAGTGCTGAGAGAGAAGCGAGTTTGTGCAGAGTTTGTGCAGGAGGAGATGGGGAACAGAGGTGAATAAGTCTGGTGAGCTAGAAACCTTTTGATTCTAGGAAACTCGGATAAGTCAGTAGCTTTGTGAGCACTGAATGTGTGGGTTTTGGAGCCCAGTGTGTGTTTTTCTTGCCTGCTGGGTGCAAGCTAGAATTAAAGCTGATGGCTCACCAGTTCTTGGCTCCGTTGTTTCATTACCGACTCTCCGAATCTAATGCGAACCTGCACGGGTCAGGCGGCTGTGATCCTGACCCCGGCTACTGGTTTTACACCTGCTTTCTCCACAAAGGCGAATTCTTCTGTCCATTCTTGCTGAAAAGTACAATACTCATCTTTTTTTCTTTTGCCATCTTCTTCGTCAAAAGGGTTTCTGCAATTAGCTAGCTGATTACTTGATTAAAAGGAGGGAAGTATACTTCCTGACCTCACAACGACCTGTCTATGTTACGCATTATCCAATAAAAATTTGGTGTTGTCCCGGAGGACAGCTGTGATTGGCTCCAGCCACCCACAACCATGAACATGAGTGGTAGGAAATGAATGGATTGTAATACACGAGATATTTTTAACGTTATTATTATTTTTTATTAAAAGATTTGCGAGCCAAATGTCGCCATCTAAAGAGCCACATCTGGCTCGCGAGCAATAGGTTCCTGATCCCTGCTTTAGCTGGATGGAGTCTGAGTTGAATTGGTTATATTCCACATGTGTTCTCTACCTTTGGGACTGGAGTGGGGTCCAGAAAGTCGGGTTAAACAGTTTTGTTACAAAATCCAAGGACATTTACATTTTAACATGGGGTATGTTTAGTATATGAATTCTTGTAAAAATAAACTTGTAATCATCTAATGGAAGCTCAGGGGGAGGTACCCCAGAACGGATAGTTAAGTGGGGTTGCTAAATGAAACAGCACCAGTTTCAAATACAAGATGCTAAATCATTTTGCTTCCTCTTATTTTATAAGGGACTTCATGGGTGGATATATGGTGTCAGCCTCTTCTGACTTTTGAAATTGTAAATGTATTAAACATGATTAATAATGTTAATAGCAGGAGAGATTGGAGTGCTTATTATTATAAGGCAAGCATTACATTCTTTACATGTATAACTGTTTAGTTCTGTTAATCTTATGATACATATGTTATTCACAGTTTGTAGATAAGGAAACTGAGGCTTAGAAAGGTGTTTACCTAAGGTGGTATTTAGCAAATAGTAGAGCTGTCGTAAGGGTCAAACCCAGTCTGTTTGGCTCTGGAGCCTGAACTAAGAGGACAGGTAAACTGACATTAGTATCTGTCGGCAGGGGGTAATAAATAAGATAAAAGAAAAATATTAGTATAAATAGTTTTGTATAAATAAAATCTTAAGTATTATTAAACATACATTGTGTATTGGGTTTATATATAGTGCTTTCACCTGCTTTCTTTGTTTGTTCTTAAAGGGAGTTTTTATGCCTCTTTTTTCTTTAAGCAGTGGAACTCTTCCTGTGTCCTACTTCCCCCCAAAAAAGTGTGTGTTACAGTGCCTTATACAGAAGAAAGAAATGGGTTCTTCAGGTTACGTAAATCAATGTTCGGTGATTGGTAGTACACCTAAATTGATGTGCAAGTTCTAGGCATCAGTATAGTCTTGAATAGATTTAGTTGAATTCCATCGACCTTAATGGTGAGCAAATGAAGAGTTAATGCCATGGCTAGGGTCTTTAGTAATTAGTGACCTAGTATGGACTATGTGTGTATATATGTGTGCTTGTGCATGTATGTGTTCTGGTCGTGTTCTGTATCAGGCTGAAAAGGGTAGAAATTTCCTTGCCTGCTTTCCTATTTGATTTTATACAAAGACCTAGCTTTTTTTTTTTTTTTTTTAAACATCTTGCTTGGACTTTATCTAGAGAAAGAAGATAGAATAAAAGTAAATTGAAAATAATGTGTCTGGATCAGGGTTCAGGAAGTCTGGGGACTGTATATGGTTTAAGGAGAAGACTCAAGAGTACTATTGTTATTTCAACTATTATAGTAAAAGGACTAAAGTAGTTGAAAAGTTACAGTAAGTTACTGAAGATAATGGAAAGTTATTTGGTTGTATTCAGCTGGTTTTAGTTTTTAATTTAAATATATTCACGGCAAAGACTTGCCGGTTTTTCTTCCTTCCTTTCTTTTTCTCTCTTTCTCCCTTCCTTCTTCCCAATGTATACCTTTAGGGTGCAGATTTCATTTTCTGAGGTTAGAATAAATACAGGCTTCATAGTTTTCTTAAAAAGAAAAACACCAAACTATCATTTTTTAGTCAAATTTTCATGTTGTGCATTGAAAATTTGTCTAATCCAGATGGTGCTGTGACTCAGTCCTCTAATAATGTATTTAATTGATGTTCTGGTCCAGAGTTGCTTGACCCTTTTACTTGTGGTATAAAGGAAGTACTTACAATGAGTAATGATCTTGATTTTCAATTGTATAGTGTGATTTCATTCATTAGAGAAGTGACCACTATGGGGTCAGAGGTGAAATCTTCAAGGATGTTAAAGATTGTGTTACTATTTAGGGTTTTAGAAAGGAAAAATCCTTTTTTTTCCAGTAAAAGGGATCATGAGAGATCCACTGGATTGTGTAGTACTGAGTTCTTATTTAACTTAGGCAAATAACAATTTGCAGTAAAAATAAGAATACTCAAGGAGTGTTTCCAAATTATGGAGGGATCAGGTGGAGAGAAGTAGGAAGTGTCTCAATTCTGCTCACAAAGATATAACTTGTCAGATGACTCACAGGTCCTAGGTAGCTTAGGCGAAATGGTTTCCTTATATCTGGAGAACAGAAGATTAAGGAACCAGTACTATTTCATATAAAAAGTCATTTAAGTTATAATCATCCTCAGAACTTCATTCAGTCTCATGTTATTAAACCTTATTGATCCTTACTCCTTTTGTTAGAAGCTTTATGAATCAATTTGTCTTCGAGTTCTGTAAAACCTTACCCATTTCAAAGATATCATTTTAAAATTTATCAGATACCTGTATTTTAGAGTATCAGAGCCTCTTCATGATTCTCTGAAGATGAAACATTTGCAAAAAATTAAGAGTAATATAATGAAAGGCTTGAATGGTCTTGTAGAATTTATTCATTGATTCATGAATAGGTGACTAACAGCAAGGAGAACTAAGCAGTAGAGTCTAAAGGCAAAGCTTGGAGGACACGGCAATATTATTTCAAAGTCAAAAAACCAGAAGTAACCAGATTAGGCCGAGATGGAATTGCTCGTGCTAAGCCCACATCAGTAAACCAAAATTTAACTCAGTCTCTGTGCTGGGCTGTCTAAGAAGAGGGCAGGCAGTCTGCTTGCCTGCTCAGCACAAGTCACCTGACCCAGCTCCAGTACTTGACCCAAGGCCCGACTGAATACTACCAACATGCTGAGAACTCCCAAAGTTACCTTTCACAAAACAGAACTGTTCTTTCCCCAAACCTGTTCCTCCTGCATCTCACTTACTTATAAGGAACAGCTCTTTTGTCCTTTTTTCAATGTCTCAAGCCAAAAACTAGTCACTTCTGATTCTTCTTTCTCTCTCACTGGCTGTAAGGCCGCACTTTGAAAGCAGTCAGATTGGGTCATTTCTCACTACTTCTTCATTTTTGCTCTGGTGTGAGCCACTGTTATATCCGAGTCCCTGCAAAGGCTCCCAGCTGGTCTCCTTGCGTCCTCAGAAGCCAGAGACATCCTTTTCGTGGCAGGTCAGATGATTTCACTCATGTCAGTCAGCACCGTTCTCACGGTCGACTGCAGGGCCCTTCAACATCTGGGCCCATCCTGCACGTGCGCTCTCCGACCTCCTTCCTCTCCCTGCCTCCCCTGCTCCCTGGGTGCAGCTGGAATGCTCTTCCCCCGGAAGTCTGTGTAGCCCCCTCTCACTGCCTCATAAGGTCGAGATGCCTTTGCTTTCCCACTTCATAAAGCACAGCCCTCTCCTCCCCTGTATTCTTTCTCTTCAGCCTGCTGTGTTAGCCCCTTACCGCAGGATACAGTTATTTGTGGTCTGTTACCTCTCACCTTTGTTCGTGCCTATGACTGTCTTCGGGTGGATAGAGCAGAGCCCTGGTGTGAAGTCTGTATTCAGTGTTTGGGAATAAGTGGAGAGTTGGATCCCAGTTCATACATGCTTACTACGCACCTGCGTCTCTGGAGACTAGTTCCGACTGTGGGATTGCAGAGCGGGTGTGCTTTCCCCCCTGGCAGATTGCTTCTGGACTCTGGGTGGTGCGCTCTTCCTGGATCTGTGGGACTGCGGGTGAAAATGGGCACGGCTTCATTTTAATCCTGACGGGAAGTTAAGGGAACTTACTGTCACTGTGAATTAGCCATCTGCATTTCCTCTTTGTTGGCTGCTCTGTACATAATTCTTTGCCCAGTTTCCCTTTTTATTGCCTGATTTTTTAAGGCACTTTTTGTATATTTTGTCATATTTTTTTTTCTGAATCTTGTTTTCCTGTTGCTTTTTTAATTGTTTCATCACAGAAATGTTAAATCTTTAAAATCTATTTATTCTTACAGAATAATCTGTAAGAACTGAGAGGAAAATTTTGGAAAGTAGAGATAGTGAGGCTTTTACCAGATACTTAAAGCACTAAGCTCTCAACCACTGGTGTGCATAAGCATCACATGGATGCCATTTAACAATGAGCCTGCTACTAGAGTTTTCCATTTATAGGTATTGGGAGGTGAAGAAGCAGAGAGATGTGTCTTTATTTATTTATTTATTTTGTGACAGAGACAGAGAGATAATGAGAGGACAGACAGGAAGGGAGAGAGATGAGAAGCATCAGATCTTTGTTGTGGCACCTTAGTTGTTCATTGATTGCTTTCTCATATGCGCCTTGACTGGGATCACAGCAGACCGAGTGACCCCTTGCTCAAGCCAGCAACCTTGGGTTCAAGCTTACGAGCTGTACTCAAACCGGATGATCCTGCACGACCTCAGGGCCTCAAACCTGGGTCCTCTGCATCCCAGTTCGATGGTCTGTCCACTGTGCCACCGCCTAGTCAGGCGAGAGACGCGTCTGTATATATTCTCCAATTCTGATAGGACTGGTTCACGGGTCACAGTTGAGAAGCACTGCTACAACTCTACTACATTTGGAATTGTATGGTATTAGCAAGGAAGCGGGAAAATAGATCCCAGGAACAGAACAGTGTCCAGAAGCAGATCTAAGTGTAAGTGAGAACTTGTTGAAGGTGACATTTCGGTTGAGAACATGGTGACTTAATAAATGTTTTCAGGCAGTTTATTTGAAAGAAAAAGTTAGCTTTCTCCCTTACACAATGTAGGTAAATAAACTTCATATAGATTGAAGTTCAGGTCAATACCTGAATGTGAAAATTATGCAAATACTATGAAAAATGTAAGTGACCATTAGATTAGCTTGGGGTGGAGGAGGCCTTCTTAAACTAGGTTGGGGACCTAGAAGATGTGACAAAAGATGAACAGGTTGATTGCCCAAGTTTACTTTCTGAAAGGTGATACTCATTCTAAGATGTGGCGACATAAGGTCCTAGGACTGGTTTTCTCATTTTCTAGACTTTCCATACCCACTTAAGCAAGAAACAGTTGGCCAAAGGTTTATTTTCCTTAGTTTATCTAAAACATTAAAAAGAATTAAGCGTCTCATTTGCATGTGGCCGGTGCACCTCGGTGCGGTTGACACTAGTGAGCACTTCCTCCTTGGCTCCTCCTCCCCGAGCCCTGTCCAGTCCCTCCTTGTCCTCTCACTGGGCCGGCCTCCTCTCGCTCTTGGCAGTGGTTTCTCTTCAAAGGTTTCTATCCTTGAACTGATCTTGAAGATTTACTACACCTTCTCTCTGGGCACTCATCCTTCATCTCATTATGACTCTAAGATGTGTGCTTCTCGCTCGAACCCTCGCAGTATTTCCTAGTTTGTATATTTGGATGACTCCCGGGCGTCTTAAACTCTTTTTTTTCAAGAGTTATCTTCCTCTCTTTTCCGCCAGCCATTCAGCCACTGACCGGCCATTCCGTCTTAGGTGAGGGCCCCAAATATTTTCCCATCTTTCACCGCCACTGTGCTAGCTTGTGACTTTATTTTGTTCAGGACTCATCGAGGGTCCTCACTGTATTAAGCAGAAAGTTTCAGTTGTTAAGAAGGGCTGGAGGAACAGCTGCCACTGTAGCCACCTCGCCATCAGGCGCTGGGCGTCCCAGCTGCTGCCTCCACCTCAGGCCTCCCCTGCCTCGGTCTAGGAGGAAAGCATCAGCAGCTATTTTATCTCACTGCCTTGCCTCCAGTTTCTGCTGCCTCGGGTTGGTTATACTCTGTGTACACTTTTCTACATTGTATTGTGTAGCTTGGAATACAGACTAAGTTCCTTCCCCGGCCTCAAAGGCCCCGACAATCTGACCGTTACAGTTTGGGGCCTTAGACACCTGTTCTGGTCGCCTCACCCCCAACCTGCCCTCCTGGGGTGGCTGGAGGTTTCCTGACAGAGGAGCTCTGCTTCGCTGCTTGTTCCAGCCACATGGTGTCACCTGCTCAAAGCCTCTGTCCCTCTCTCCTTCCCCCTGGCCTTCGAAGCCGTAAGCTACTATTCGGTCTATAGAAGACTCAGAAAATTCCAGAACTGGCCTCTACCTTTCACTAGACTCTTCCTGAAGTTCTTTATACTCTGTGGTTAGCATTTAAGTTTTGGATTCCACCTTGTTCTTTTTCAAAGATTCAATTTTGGCTGTTCTGGCTACTTTGAATTTCCATGTGAGTTTTAGGATTAGTTTACAGATTTCTGTAAGATTTTGTTAAGGATTATGTTCTATCAGTTTGTGAGATGTTGCTATTTTAACGTTATTGTCTTATAATTTATAAACAGGCTGTTTTTCTATTTATGTCGTGAGTATCTTTAAACAATTTTTTTTGAGGTTTTCCCAGTACAGATTTTGTACTTGTTATATCTAATCCTAGTATTCTGATAATGTGGTAAATACAATTCTTAACTTTATATTCTGAATATTCATGCTAGTACATAGAAATACAGATGATTTTTGTTTATCCATCTTCTAGTCTGCAACCTTTGAGCTACTCTTTGTTCTTTACTTTTTTAGTTTCTTTTCTTTCTTTCTTTTAATAAAGGGCTATGTAAAACTTTTTATTATGAAGAAAATTAACCATACAGGAAAGTAGAGAGAATAATATAATGGATCTCTATATGCTTACTACTTAGGTTTAACAATTAAATATTTTGCCATATTTGCTGTGTGTGTGTGTGTGTGTGTGTGTGTGTGTGTGTGTGTGTGTATATATATATATATATATATATATATATATATATACACATACTTGTAGATGTTGTAGTGTTTTTCACTGAAGTAGCCCATTGTGCGTCCCTGCTCTGCTGTCTTGACTGGAAGCCCCCTCGGATTATTCTGTATGTAGCATAGCATCTGTAGATAAAGATAGGCTCTTTTCTTATTACAGTAGTTTTAAATACAAAACTAAGTTTCGGAGGGAGTACTTGGTGAGATAACGTCATTCCCCTGGGTTACTGACATGTGTCTGTTCTTTGCGGCTCTGATAACCTGGAAGTGGTAGGACCCTTTGTCATTGTGTCGTTTTCCTCTACAGAACCTTTCAGTGTGGGTGGCAGAAGCCAGACTCTGGACTCGCTCTCCACAGCACTGCTCAGCACGTTGTCAGAAACGGCTGGGCCTGCTGAGCGGATCCCCGGAGCAGTTGGGAGTCGTGGCTTCTCACCAGCTGTGCGTGGGCAGATTTGGAGGTGTGAAACTGCAGAGTTGAACTTTTAATTTTTTAAGCATTGTTTCATTTAGTTCTTTGAACATATTTCTAATAGTTGTTCTGATGTTCTGTCTGCTAAAGCTGACCTTTGGGCTCCCTGAAGGACAGTTTCTGTTGCCTGCTTTTCCCCCTTTGCATATTGGGTCATACTCCCCTGTTTATTTGGCATGCATTGTAACTTTTTGTTTTAAACTGGATATTTCAGGTGTTTTTTTAGTAATTCTGAATTCTGATTTATTCTTCCCCTTTTCCACGGCTTCTTGTTGTGGAGGTGTGCTGGTTTATTTGTATAATAGCGGGGCTGGCCTGTCTCCATGAGTTGACCTTTTCTTCAGTGTTTGTCCTCCACAGAGGGCACACCTGGTCTGTGTACTGCGTACACTTGTGCTGGTCTGCCTCTCCCGGGAGTGGGTAGGTTTCATGAGTGGAGGGACTTAGACTTGTTAACTGTAACCTTCCTTGTACTTTCAGTAGTATCTGTCACATAGTAGATCCTCAGTAATTCTGATGACTGCATAGTATAGAGCAGTGGTTCTTAACCTGGGTTCTATCGAACCCTAGGGGTTCGATGAGTCGGTCTCAGGGGTTCGGAGAAGCCTCTGCCGCGGAGGCCAGAATACAGTAATACCATAATTTGTTGTGAGTCATGCACTTTGTTGGTTTTGTTCTTTGAGCAAGGTGATGTTCATGCACGGCTCATTTTGTGCACCAGTAAAAAAACATACCTATGTCTTGAATTTGGGGAAAAAATCATATTTTATTTATCACTAAAGAAAGGTTTGGTGAATGCGCATATGAAACTGGTGGGTTCAGTACCTCAGAAAAGGTTAAGAACCACTGGTTGGTATAGAGTGATCAAAGTTTACTGCCTTCTTGGCTTCACGGTTTAACCTGCCCAAACTGGAAAGTGCCTAGAACCCCAGGGGGCGTGCATTTCGTGTCTGGCCCCTCCCACTGCTTGTTGCTGCCTGAAGTGAGGCTCCCTGGGAAAGGTCACAGAGGCAGCCAGCGGCTGCTCTGGGCCCGAGGAGAATGGGGTGGACCGCAGAGTGCTTACTGTAATGGGACTGAAGAGCAGGAGATGGGGACATTTTTAGTGTGTTCTTTTATGGTCTGGCTTGCTCCCTCCTCGCCACTGGAAGTGCACGTGGCCATGTGGGGTTAGCGTGGATCAGCTGCCTGTTTGCAGAGTGGTGTGCAGGCTTTCTGTGGCAGCTTTGTTAATAGATACGGGACAAGGGAGTCACTTACCGATTGGAGGCATGGACAGGACCTTATGGGCCCGTAGGGCAGCTGCTTCTTGTTGGATTGAAGTCTCCATCTGCCCGTCTAGTATGAAGAATTTTTTCCTAAAGTTATTTTAAAATGATTTTGAGCTAACAATCATTCTTTCTCTTCCTTGTAGGTTGTTACAGAGATCTGTTAATCCTACTTTTTGAGCACTTATGAATAACCACGTGTCTTCAAAACCGTCCACCATGAAGCTAAAACAGACCATCAACCCCATTCTTTTATATTTCATACATTTTATAATGTCACTTTATACTGTTTTAACATACATTCCATATTATTTTTTGTCTGAGTCAAGACAAGAAAAATCAAACCAAATTAAAGCGAAGCCCATAAATTCCAAGCCTGAGTCTGCATACAGATCTGTTAACAGTTTGGATGGCTTGGCCTCAGTATTGTACCCTGGGTGCGACACGCTAGATAAAGTTTTTATGTATGCGAAAAACAAATTCAAGGACAAAAGACTCTTGGGAACACGTGAAGTTTTAAACGAGGAAGATGAAGTACAACCAAATGGAAAAATTTTTAAAAAGGTAAGGCAGTCTTGTTGCCTTTGCATTTTCTCTGCATAAAGTGCCCGTTTAGAAGTGGCGGCAGGGACACGCGTGGCCTGTTTCTCCTGGAGTTTGCAGACGCGGCAGGAGAAACAGAGGGAAGGGGGCTAGACTGCTCCAATCTCCTGCTCTTCGTCACTGATTGGTCCTGAATTGTCACGAAAACACTGAGGACACCACTGGTGTGGGGCACTTCTGAACCTGCGTGTGCAGGTTCCAGAAGCACCGTGTGCTTGAGATTGCTCTGGGTTTTAGGGTGGGCTGCTGTTTCTGGTTTAGTGTAGCTGCATTGGACACTCACAGTGTCCTTTTGGTTGTGGCAGTTGCATGGTTTATAAGAATTTCTTTTCGCAAATACAGAAGAACCTGCTATTGTTGATTTGAAACAGGAGACAAGACATCCTTAGAGGCAGTATAACATAGTGGTTCGGAGCCTGGACTCCGAATCTGGAGTATGAGCGTACATCTTGGCTTTCCTACTTACTCTCTGTGTGACATGTTTAACAGATCTAACTCAGTTTTTTATTTGCGGTAGGGAGGTAATGATTATAGCTGGTATTTGTTAGCATACCTTTGAGCCAGGCTGTTGTAAGTGCTTTATACATACATATCAGCTACAGTGGCTGTGACTTACTGGGTCACCCTTACCTTACAGATGACGAGTGGGAGGCACAGCGAGGTCGGGTAGCCTACCGGGGACATACAGCCAGAGAGTGGTGAAGCTGGAACTGGAACCCAGAGTGCCTTGCTCCGTCCCCCTGAAACTAATCCCCGCTTGCACAGTGTTGAGAGGGTTAATTGAATATGTTCACATGCGCTTGCACACATACACACGATGTGCTTAGAACACTTTGTGACATCTAGTGTAAATGCTATAGTTCTTATTGTTGTTATTGGGGTTTAAATGGGGAGATGAGTGAATGCAGACGCATATGCTGCAGCGGTGCAGCCCTGTGAAGGTAGTAAGTATTGCAACGGCATGGAACTGCAGCTTCTGAGCTTGGATACAGGAGTTTGGATACAGCAGTTCTTGAAGCTCCTGTAGGTAAGAACTGAAGGTCACAATTTGTTAGCGGCAGTGAGATGACCTGTAGTTGTTTGATGATTTGGTCAGGTTGTGGTGTTAGTACCTGGGTAGGCAAAGTGACCTCTCATCCTTTTTCCCCAACTGCATCCTGACTCCAGCTGCTTTTATCAGTCATGAAGGAGCTCCAGGACTCGGAGGAGAGTCAGATAGTCACACTAGGGGGTTAAATGCTCAGAGCTCCCCCTCTTACTGCAGGGCCCAGGGGACATTGTTTAACTTAATTGATGGTCCCTTAATTTTGGTGCTTTCCATATGAATTCCATAATCCTTTTTATCTAAGCATAAGAGATGGCAAGCAAGTTAATATTAGTTACTTCTAGAAGTCACAAATAGTATTTTAACTCCAGACAGGAATCTATAGATGTTTCTCACCTTTAACTAGAGGTCTTTCATTTTGTTTGACTGGAACAGTCCTGATTTATGCTTTTGTTCTTCCCCCTTACAGTCTCAAATGGTTTGGATCAATTACATGGTCAATCTACATTTAAGGCATGTTCCCTGTTTCTTTTGCTGACTTAATTTTGTCTGACTTAAATGAATTTTTTCTACTAAATTAACTTAAGGTCTAGCTGGAGCTGTCATAGCACATTTCTAGAAATTAAAGTCATGTGGTTAAAGCATGTTTGATTATTGTTCTGTAGCCTATAGATTATAATTTGCAAGACATTTTATCATAACGATGTCTGATTTTTGTTATATTAGTTGCTACTTTTTATGGTATACCATCCTTGGTTTAATCTTTGAGAGACCTGGTAGTTATAAAGGTACAGAAAACACTATATTTCAGGTGCTAAAGTTTTCCATTCCTTTCTTCTTTTCTAGGCTTTTCATATGTTCTGTAAAAAACATTCACATTTATCTTGTGACCTAATGCTATTTGAATTCAAAGATTGGCTTCTTTTATTTTTAAAGCTTTTTTAAAATTGATTTTAGAGAGGTAGATGGAGTGAGAAACATTCACTTTTTTGTTTCATTTACTTATGCATTCATTAATTGATTTCTGTATGTGCCCTGACCAGGGATCGAACCTGTAACCCTGATGGTTTATCATGATGACTCTCTAATCAACTGAGCTACCTGGCCAGGGCTGGTTTCTCTTATTTTTAATCTAAGCATAGGTAACAGAAATTCTATTAAATAGGAAGCTTCGTTTTTCTTCAGTATCCCATACAGTGAAATTTTATAGGGGCTGATACTAGTTTTCACTCATCATTCAGTGCTCATAACAGCACACTGTTTCCCAAATTTATAAAAAAGAAAATTATGGTGACTATAAAACTTCTTCCTAATTCAGGTGTCGGCATCATTTTTTAGGACAAAATAAAATCCCAGAGCTGTCATAGTTCCTTTATGTGGTGAGAGAACACAGTGGAAACAGGACCCCACGTGTGTATTTGGGTTATGTACTTGTGTGTGCATGCACGCGCACCTCTCCTGACCTTGGGGCCCTTGTAGTCAGTGTTTATTCAACAAAGGAAATCCTTGAACTCGAGTAGAAGAGTTAGAAGGGGAGGCAAACTCCGCAGCTTCTCTGTCTGAGCCGCGTTGCTGTGGGAGGTCTGTATGCCCGCTATTGACGTTTGCTATCAGGGCGACACTTCTGACCGATCAGACTTCGTCAGAAGCCTTTATGTAAACTCTGATATAGAAAGCATGTTACATTTTCCTTGTTTGAAATTAGGCTCCTTAAGGAAGTAAATTAATTGTTAGGTTTTGTGTATAATACTTGAGGCATATACATTCTTCTTGGGGTGCTTGTCGCAGTTATCTGGGACCGGTGTCTGCTGGGGTGACTGGCGCTGCAGGAGGCCAGAGGGCTGGACAGTGGATGTCCCCCCCTGTGTGTTAAACAAGCCAGGCTTTGTCTCCCTCTGGTTTTCTTATTTCCACCCGTTGTTCTGCAGCAGGAACAGCCTCTGCTCTGTTACGGTGGTGAGAGGGCTCACGGCCGACAGAGAAGTGGGTTGTGTCGGCTGAGTGGCTTACACTCAGAGTGCTTGTCACCGGGGAGCGCAGATGGATCTGATGAGCTGTGTCCTCATTTCTTAGTGCCCATTGTTTGAAGGCAGCCTTTAATTGGGAAAGAGAGCGAGTGATATAGCAATATCTGAGTTTCCTCCCCGTTTTGAGGGCCTGAGCTTTGGGAATTACCCCTAGACTGTATCTGATACAGTGGAAACAAAGACCCCTCAGCCTTTATTTCCAGTTAACACACCCTGCAGCTTTGTTTCCTATTGTCCTTGAAGTCTATTCTGAGCTACCAGGGAAGGTGAGCAGAAGGAAGAAGGCAGTGTGTTGATTCTGCTCTAGCCGCCCCCACGATGAGGTGGCTGTCAGCCTCATGGTTGGAAAGACGGAGGGCAGAGCAGCAGAGGCTGCCGGGGCCCTGGGGCTCCGCAGGCTTTTCTGGGACCAGTGTGTCACCGTTTTGAGTCTGCAGGAAAGCACGTGGGGTGTGTCTGCACCTCCTGACGGCAGCCTTCCCAGCCGCATGCGCACTGTCCCAGGTCTGACGTGAAGAACAGTAAAACTGCTGGTTTCCGGAGCATCTCTGAAATGCGTGCACCTGAAACAGCACAACTTGCAAAGAGGAGAGTAATTTTACAGTGAAATAGGAAAGAACACAGGCTGGTTCAGACATTGTGATCTAACTACCAGAAACACTTTACACATAGAGGGAAGGAAACAGAAAGAATTACGCAATCAGAGTGCTTACAAAGAGATGATTTTACTCTGACATTCCTTATAAAGTGATCCAAGAAGATCATAGAAGTCCTTTCTGCCCTTGGGGTGACTTCGCTTTCTTTTCCTCTTCCTCAGTGCCGGCTTTTGTGTTGTTTCTCCCTGCAGTCACATTTTTTATCTTACTTACGTATGTGCGGGATATTTATTTTTGACTTATTGAGACACATTTACATCATAATTTATACCGTGGTTGGACCCTTCGCCAGCCGGGGTTTGGGCTGTGGTCATGACCTTGTCTCCCCATCAGAACTCTGGCCTTCTGTGCCTGTCGCTCTGTCAGCCCCTTTGTGGAAGGCGCCACCCAGACCACATGGCTCATGGCAGAAAGTCAGGAATCTGATTTCTTCTTCTCTTCTAGCCCCCCCACCCCAAACAGGTCTTCTGCTTCCGCTCTTGCTCCCTGTTCTAACCCACTCACACGCACAGCAGCTGAGTGACCTTTCGCAAGCAGGCCACCTAACCCCTACCCAGTGGCACCCAGCTCCCTCCTTTGCCCAGGGCAGTTGAAGCCGTGTGATTCAGTACTCAGTCCTGGACTGAGTCATCCTGGGTCGTATTCGAGTCCTGTCCCTCACTAGCTGTGTGAGGTTGAGGCCCGAGTCGCTTCTGTAAAGTAAACTGTCTCAGTAATGTTACTGTCAGCATGGACTGAGCTGATTCTCGTGGCGCACCAAGCGTACAGCAGACCCGAGTGAAGGCGGGCTCCCTCATCGTCACCAGCATGGTTATTACCAGCCACACAGATTTCTGGAATGTTTGCATTTTCTTGCCTCCCTCCAGAATTTGTTTATGATCATCTTTATTTACAAAGAGAAAGGGTAAAGGAAGCCAGCTGTACTTTGCTGAAGAAGACAGGAAGTATAATTTTGAAATACTTCTCTTCTAAATGCTTAATGTAACAACAACAAAAATAGTCCTAGTGGCTACAGAGGTTGGGCTCTCAGTTACCTGAAACCTGACCTTCGTTCATGGTCTCATTCTTCAGGCTCCCGAATGGTTATTTGTGTACAGCTTTGATTTTATAGAATGTTCTGTATGTTATCTTTGTGGGTTTCTTTTGAGATAAGAGAGCCCCGTTATCATTCTTACCAAACATCTAATTTTATACTATATGCTCCTAAACAAAGTATATTAAGTTCTGTGTCCCAGGCAGTGATTGTCTGAGTGATAACGTTGATATTTACACAGGTGTACGTCATAACCTGACATAGAATAAAAATACATTCAATTAAATGTGAAAGAATATAGTGAGCATGGGGATCGTCCTAACCCGCCTCCTAATATTTACAGACAGGGAAACTGCACAGACTCCACACTGCATTCACTCTCCTGACTCTCAGGAAGATCAAACATAGCCCCTCCCTCCCTCCCTCCCTCCCTCTCTCCCTCCCTCTCTCCTCCCTCTCTCTCTCTCTCCCTCCCTCCTTTCCTCTCTCTCTCCAACGCTCTGTCCACTGCACCACTATCTGGTCAAGCAAACATAGTCATGTCTTAGGTGGGCCATGGGAAGAGTGTGTAAGAGGTGGTAGGCAAGGATGTGAGTGATGGAGTGGTGACGAGAACAGAGGTCGTTAAACGATCAGGTGGACATGGAGTTTTTAGAAAGTGTGTGTTAGAAAATGTGGCTGCCGGAGGCAAGAGGGCAGAGGACCCTGCCAGGCCCAGCACGCACTGAAGTTGTGTTTGACCACACCAGCCATCCCATATACTTGGCAAACAGTTGCCGAATGCCTGCTCTGTGCCAGGTCCTGCTGTAGGCACCGGGGGACACACAGGCTGCCCTGCTCCAGGATCTTACCTGTATGGGAGGAGGAGAGGCAGATTCAGGAACTGCCGTGAGGAAATGAAGGTGCTGGAGACTGGACACGGCCTCTCTACTTAGGTCGTGGCTCCAGGGAGGCTGTAGACCAGGAGGTCCGGGTGACCCGGGTGTGCAGTGGCTCTAGCAGCAGCGGGCCCGGTTGGCCGGGGCACGTGGGGGCAGAGGTGAAGAAGCCATCCAGACCCCGGGAGTGTGCACCCCCTGCAGTTAGTCCTCTGCCCTAGGTGCCATTCTTGCCTCCTCCGAGTTCCTGCCCTGGCCCAGCCAGCCTGAAGGACAGAAAGGACAAAGTTTTATGTACAGTAAGGGAGTGAGGGAGGAGGGTTTGTGATGAGCACAGGGACCCCTGCACCCCGGCCGGGTCCCTTAGGCCTGTAGGCCAGGGTGGGGTTTTGGGTCCTTTCTGCTGGGCAGGGAGAGCAGTGCGGATTGTTGTGCAAGGCGGTAAGCTGGTGACTTTAGTGAGATAGGAATGAAACCTTGGTGTTCATTAGTTCGGGGGAGACATGGGCTAGGGGTACCCATGGCTGGAGATGGAAACTTGGGAAGCTCTTGAAGCACAGTCCTTGTGAGTTTGGCTTTTGTCAGCGACACGTCAGGCATTGTAAGAGCGGAGGGACTCTGGGTGCCGATGTGTATAAATGATTGAACTTGGTGGTAGAAAGATATGGGAGTTTCTGTTAATTTCTGATTTCTCAGTGAAGTATGAAATATCATCACCTGGCGGTGGAGAAGGGAGACAGAGGGTAGAAGATTTTGAGGTGAGAGAAGGTTTCAAAGAGCATTTCAGAGGGTGAGAAAATGGATATGCGGGGGAAGTGTAATCGGATTGCTGGGTGCTGAGCTCTGGCCCTGGATTTTATAAGGTTGGGTGTTTGCGAGCGGGGTTCAGAAGTATAGGCCGGGGAAAACACAGGAGTTAATCTCAGGTTGGGCTTACCCTGGGGCCAAAGTTAGGGCCAGAAACTTTTCCAGAGAAAGTCATAAAATTATGGGGTCCTTTAACTGTAACATTTATGGGAAAGATCACTACTAGAAGATCTTTTTTTTTTTTGATGATTCATTGTTTTAAAGCAGAGGTCCCCAAACTACGGCCCGGCCCGCGGGCCACATGCGGCCCCCTGAGGCCATTTATCCGCCCCACCGCACTTCCGGAAGGGGCACCTCTTTCATTGGTGGTCTGTGTATGGAGTGCTGTATGTGGCAGCCGTCCAGCGGTCTGAGGGACAGTGAACTGGCCCCCTGTGTAAAAAGTTTGGGGACCCCTGTTTTAAAGGATTGATTTTGGTTATACTTGATTAAATTTCTGGTTTGATTTCTTTGCCACAAGGTGGCACCATCGTACAGCTGCACATATTTGGGTTATATATCTATTGCCTTTTTGGAACTGGATTACAGTTATCACGAATTTTACACTCCATTAAGCATGAGGTACCTCCTAGATTCTAGAATCTACACGACTAACTTAGTGTAAAATTCTTAATAACTGTAATCCAGTTCCTGCCCGTTTTGGCCAAGTTCTCATATGTCTTCTCACCCCACAGAGCTCCTTTAGAAGTCATTGGAGCTCCTCATGCTGAGCATTTTGTGGGGGTGCAGAGCAAGGTGAGAGTTGGGGACCACTCAAGTAAAATATTTTAAATATGGTTGCATTATATTCATCAACATAGGTATTTCTTAAATTCATTATGGAGTAGGACACTAGAGGGCAGCATTTATCCTTTTCCGTTTTTATCTTGACCCTCTTATTTCTGGAAATCGCTTAATTGTCTTAAGCATTTTTGAAAGTGAATTTGGGTAGATGATTTTAAGGTGTGTGACTTCTATTATTGAGATAGCCCTGTGTGGAAACTAGCTGTGTTTTTGCCGTGAGAGGAGCTTCTCATTCAGTTTGTGCGCAGTTGGGGAGCTATAGTCTGATCTAAGCTGGAGAGAATTCCTAAGGACAACAGTGACTTACCAGGTTTAAAAGGAGGTTGCTACTAACACAGACTCAGTATCACCTGGGCTTCTGGGAAGCACACAGAAGTGACAGTCTGGTGGTGCCAGTGAGTGTCTAAGGCTTTAGCAGGGGCTGTACCTGGTTCCCACCTGGTCACAGAAAGAGACTTGTTATATCGCTTCTGCAGCGTTAGACACAGCAGTAAATGTTTCTGTTAGCCTGGGTCTTGCCGTTTTTCTGCAAATTGTATTTTACCGTCTGATACTGAAATCCAGGAGTTCATAAGTAAAGGGAAAGTAAAATTTTGATATTAGTACTACTTGATACTAGGCTAAATTTTCAACTAACATCCAATCCTTTAAGTAAATAAAATCTGTGAGTTATTAATATATGGCCCTTGAGCCAGAAAGGTGATTTTTAAGAAAGATCCTATCAAACCCTGAATATTATTTTTGGGAAAATAGCCTTAAAAAGTTATAGTTGAAGATTTAGCATAAAATTTGAATTGTCATAGAAGATACCACAAAATAGCTAATTTTCAAAATAGATTTTTCACTTGAAACCCATATTCTGGCTTTTTGTTAAAAAAAAATAGTATAATTACGTGCAAATATAACTTTTCTGATTTGTCAAACTTTGGAACACATCCTGGCTTTCTAGAAATTACTACTTTGGTTATATTGGAAGCTATTTGTATGTTTTTGTTTGTTTTATCAGGTTCTTCTTGGACACTATAATTGGCTCTCCTATGAAGATGTCTTCGTTAGAGCTTTTGATTTTGGAAACGGCTTACAGGTGTTGGGTCAGAGACCAAAGACCAACATTGCGGTCTTCTGTGAAACCAGGGCCGAGTGGATGATCGCTGCCCAGGCGTGCTTTATGTATAACTTCCGGCGTACGTAGGCCTCCTTCTCTTCTGGAAGAGCGGGCCGAGTTCCTGTGGGAGAGATTCACTTATTTCTATTGGTTGATTTCTTTTGAGAGTTACACTTTTATTATAAACATTTCACTCGTATGAGATTAAAATTTGGATGTTATTTTTCACCCTGTGTTCATTCAGTCAGTGGAGAACTTGTTATGACTTAGAATGATTGATTCTGACTTAGAATGATTGATCTGTTTTGGAAAAAGGACCAGTTGTGAGACAAATAGTGCAATCAGTGTAGTGAGGGGGCTTGAACCCATTAATAGGGGTTTTCTGGGTCTGGGGAGCGGGGCCTCCACATTGGTATCATCTCGGGATTTCCCATTTGAAGATGGTGTCACTTTGTTATGCTATTTTCATCAGGAATGACAGTTGATCTCTAAATTGCTTGCAGTGCTTGAACCCAGGTGCTAGGCTAGCCCATAGGGAATTATTATAGCTACTGTGTGGTTTCCATCGTGCCTCTGGCTGGAGGTAGTCCTGGAAGCTTCGGTGAGAAGCCTTGGGGCCGCACTGTGATGTTAAGTACGGACATTGTCTTATCCTTTAGAAGAAACAGGAAAGATTTCCTGATGTAAAGGCCTCCACTGTTTTTTTCTTTAAATTGGCATATCTTTTTATTTTCACAGGTTTAGGTTTATAAAAGCATTAAAATAATAATATAACATTATTTTTAGTGAGAGAAACAGACGGACAGACAGGAAGGGACAGAAATGAGAAGCATCAACTTGTAGTTGTGGCACTTTAATTGTTCATTGATTATTTCCCATATGTGCCTTGACCCGAGATGTTCCAGCTGAACCAGTGATTCCTTGCTCAAGCTGGCGACCTTGGGGTTCAAGCCAGTAACCATTGCGCTCAAGCCAGCGACCTTGGGGTTCAAGCCAGTAACCATTGCGCTCAAGCCAGCGACCTTGGGGTTCAAGCCAGTAACCATTGCGCTCAAGCCAGCGACCTTGGGGTTCAAGCCAGCAACCTTTGGGTTCAAGCCAGCGACCATGGGGTCATGTCTATGATCCCACACTCAAGCCAGATGAGCCTGTGCTCAAGTTGGCGACCTTGGAGTTTCGAACCTGGGTCCTCAGTGTCCCAGGTCAATATTCTATCCATTGCATCACTGCCTGGTCAGGCAAAATAATTATTTCTTAAACTTACTTTAAGTCTAACTCTTTTGGGTTAGGTAGAAAGCAAATAAAAAAATCCACCTTATTTAATTTGAACATTTCCAAGAATGTTTTTTGTTAGATTTTTCTGCTTTAGAATAAATAGTACTGACACTTGTTCATGCTACTTCTATAATGTGTAGTACCTTAAATGTGACTTCCAATGTATTACCTTATTGGTATTATTTTGTTTCTCATATTTTAGTGCCAAGTTAACAGCTTAGACCTGACATTTTAGAAGTGGGATACAATTGTTGCCAGTATGACAGCTCCACAGGAGCAGTATTTGACTTGTCCTTCTTTTCCCTATAGTTGTTACGCTGTACGCGACTCTCGGAGGTCCTGCCATTGTTCATGGGTTAAACGAGACAGAGGTGACCAATATCATTACTAGTAAGGAGCTCCTGCAGACCAAGTTGAAGGTGAGGACTGGAGTTTTTTAATAACTGTATGATTATTGAGAACTTTCAGTGTCATGAGCTAGGTTGTTGCTATTTCATTCTCCTATGATCTTTAAAATCCTTAATATCCTCACAGACTCACAGGAATGTTACAATTTTACTCCTTTAGAAAATGAAAAGTAGATTATGTATAACTTGTGCAGAGAGTTAACAAATTACTTGTTACTGTGCCCACGTATACGGTGAAGGGGTTACAACTTTTCTTTATTCTGCTCATCAGTTTTCTTGTCTGTTTGTAACAGCTTTGTAATTTTGAAGGGTTATTTTTAAACTAGACATTTATTTTATTCCTGAAGTGTTGATCCATTATGAGTTTTCAGAATTTTTAAAGAGAAAAAGAGAGACTTTATGAAACTACAGGAAAAATGGGTTTCTTTAGTTTCTAGGCAGCTCCCCAATAATTTCTGATTTTTAAAATTATATACAAATTTATGAGTGAGTTCCATCACCTTCCCCTGTGCTTTTATGAGCCTCTTACTAGAGGGAGCTCGGTTGCCCTGCAGGTCCGACAGCCTACGTTTATGTTTCTGTTGTGTGAAAAAGTAACTGCTGATGAGGGTTTTACCAAAGAACAGCGGTCACACTGTAAATCTAATGCTATAAACTGGGATTTCAATCTCAGACCAGTATTTGTCTGAGATATTGGTATTTGTGCTAGTGTGCCCCCAGCCCCCTTTTTTGAGGCAAGAAATGAATAGTTGAGGGAATGTGGTGAGCACCGTTCCCTAAGCTGAGAAGACGGCGAGTGCTTGTGTCTTTCCAGGACATAGTTTCTTTAGTGCCGCGCCTGCGGCACATCGTCACTGTGGACGGCAAGCCCCCAGCCTGGTCGGAGTTCCCCAGGGGCGTCATCGTGCACACCATGGCCGCCGTGCAGGCTCTGGGGGCCAAGGCGAGCACAGGTAGGTCCAGCCCCCAGTCCTGTGGGCGGTTCTGCACGGCGCTCTTCTCCAGTCATTTGTAGCCCTTGGCTTTGGGAAGTGAGGTCGCCCGGGCATGCTTCATCTGCCCTTTTAGTAAGATAGTTTTAAGGAAAGATACAAACATGAATTTAGGAAAGTTCTGGAGGTAGCATTTGTTTGAAATTGGTCTAAAATACTTTTTCTTATATACAGTTTTTCCATTTCCTTTTTTTGATGGTTCTGGGTGGTTTAAAGTTAGTTGTATAAACAATGGCATTAACGTGTCTTCTGTGAATTATCGGTGAGTGTTAAATAATAACGGAGCCTGGAACCCACCTTCTACTCCCTGTCCCAGCTGTCCCTCTTCCAGGGGGATGTCTTTTTCTCCCCCCGCCAGTACACCTAGGCATGGTGGCTTCTGAAAGTTTGCACTCTCGGATAGGGATCAGGAGAGGTGTTTCGGGTTATCACAGAAAGCTAGTCGGAGGTGAGGCTGTATTTCCTGTATAGTTGGAAACTTGGCGATCAAATCAATGTAAACATTGGCTTGGCTCTGGAATGGTGACATTAATTTTGGGCAGATTGAGTTTTAGGTGCTGATGGGACATTTAGATGTCATTTAGTGGACAGAGGCCTATATAAAGGTCTATACTCTGGAGTTAAAGTTATGAGCCAGAAGTAGTTCATTTTTTTTTCCTTCCACTTGGGGTGTAGAACCTCCCAATTCACTTTGAGGGGCATGGCCACAGTCCCCAGAGGTGATGAGACCCACTTGCTGTCAGACCTCTGTTTAAACTGCTGCTATGGCAGACAGCTTCGGGGCTTGGCAGCTGGGTTTTCATTATAGCTGTGGCGTAGGGGAGGTCCCCCACAGAGAGTGGTGCATTTAGATGCCACCAAGATTTGTCAAAGGGGAAGGAAGAAAACCTGTCTCAGTGAAGCAGCCACCCTGGTGGAGCCAGGTGACACCGGGTGAGCCAAAGGACCATCTCTCTTATCCGCTGTCCCCTCAGAGAGAGAGCAGTTTCCAGGAAGTGGAGGGATGAGGGAGTGAACGGCAGATTAGGAAGCAAGGACGGCAGTGAGAACAATTGTAAGGAAATAGATCTGGTCAGGTAGGAGAGAAAGAGTTTTACTTGGGAACATGTTGAAAAACTTCCTCCGACTTATTTAAGAAGCCCACACCTCGGGTAGTTCCAGGATTAATTCAGGCCGGTCATCAGTGCCATCCACAACCTGCTTCTGTTTGTCTGTGACCCCTCTCTAGAATGTGGCTGCTGTCCTTAGGCTTGTGCAGATGGAGGGCATTGCCCTTTAGCCCAGGATTCCAAGGGCAGCCAAGTTAACGTGACCACTGTGAGGCAGGACACGTTTTTAGCAAATGTCTAGGTACCCTTGTCTAGCCACCCACCTTTTAGTTGAATGGCTGGAATAACCTTTTGTGTCTATTCCTCCTTTCTTCCCTTTCTTCAGTTAGGTGGGCACACAGCAGCCACAGTGATCCTTGTCCCGGGTGATATAGTTTCTTGTTCAGAACAACATTGCTTTCCGCCCAGAGTGAAATCGAGGTCCTTCGTGGGCCTTGGGGGCTCACAGATGCTGGTCTGGCTGCTGCCCGTCCTCACTTCCTGCCACTCTCTTCCTGCTGGTCTCATCCCTGCCACACTTCCCACTGCTCCTTGCGCTGGTGCATATGTGCCCGAGGGCCTTTGCACTGGCATATTTTCTACCTGGAACAGTCTCCCAGCCCCAGGGTGTTCCTGGCTCTTTCTTCTCCAGGTCTTCACTAAAATGTCAGCTCCACGGAAGGACCTCTCCGACTTTCTCATCTAAACAGCTTTGCCATCATCTTCTCACTTTGTCTTGCTTTATTTTCCACTGTGTTGCAGGTTTATGTGTTTGCCTATCCCAACAGACTTTCTGTCCTGTAAGCGCAGGGACTTGATCTGTTTTGTTGACCACTGCATGATTACCATGAGTAATTGTTGAGTTGATCTAATAAACAAATGATTATGAAAACAATGGGTGCTTTGGCTGACTTTCTCAGAAGCTTGTATGGTTTTTCCTCTCACACAGAAAACAAGCCTCAGAGCACACCAGCACCCTCAGATATTGCCGTGATCATGTATACAAGTGGGTCCACCGGACTCCCCAAGGGGGTCATGATCTCCCATAGCAACATCATCGCTGGCATCACGGGGATGGCGGAGCGGATTCCAGGGCTGGGGTATGTTGCTGTGGATGAGTCCGGGGCGGCCGGAGTCTGTGTCCGTGCAGTAACTATGGTTGTTACTCTATTTGGTATGCTTGGGGTTGCCCTTCAGGGTCTCTCTACAGTAGGCATTTTCTCCAGAAAAAGGACATTAAAATTTACAAAATAGTCATAGTGGTGAAGTTTTAAAATATAGTTTATAGATATTGTTAACAGGTTAATTTTTCCTTTAAAAGTGCAAATTTTATCCCACTTAAAGCCTTTAATTTAAATTATTTTAATCAATCGGTGTTCTTGCCTCTAGTCATTTTTATACCTAAATATGTTAGAATTCGGGTGAACAAATAACTTCCTATATCCTATATTATTTGAGGTGTTCCGTATTCATTCTCTGATTTTTCTGTTTAAAGCCAGATTCCAGGTCTAGCTGGGGGCGGAGGGGCGGGGTACATGAGTGAGGAGATGGGAGACGGAGGCAGAGGGGCTCTGCGGGCCTGTGGGGAGTCATTCCCGGGACAGAGGGCAGGGGGGCTCTGCGGGCCTGTGGGGAGTCATTCCCGGGACAGAGGGCAGGGGGGCTCTGCGGGCCTGTGGGGAGTCATTCCCGGGACAGAGGGCAGGGGGGCTCTGCGGGCCTGTGGGGAGTCATTCCTGGGACAGAGGGCAGGGGGGCTCTGTGGGCCTGTGGGGAGTCATTCCCGGGACAGAGGGCAGGGGGGCTCTGCGGGCCTGTGGGGAGTCATTCCCCGGAGCGGAGTCCACAGGCCGAGGGCTGGTCAGGGCAGGGGTGGGTGTTTGAAGCCCTTTACACAGAAGTTACGCACACTGGTTACTGTGGAATTGGATTTGGGAATGGGAAGAGAACTTTGTATGTGTGCATAACTTTTAGAAAAATTCAGAGTAACAGTTTTCTTGGTGTGCCTCAGTTGCCCTTCATAGTTTGGGGGTGGGGGCAGTTCTGTACACACATGCACCCATATACAGTGTGTCCGTAAAATCATGGTGCAATTTTGACCGTGTGACCGGTGAAAAGTGCACCATGACTTTACGGACACACTGTACATTTTCTTATATAAGATGTAATTTATTTAGAACTTCATCCAGCTCTCAGAACAGGGTCTCTTCTGTACAACTGCAGCAGGCGGCTGTGCATTGTGTGGCTCTGCTTGGCCGCCCACCCGCCCGTAGACCACCTCCTGCTTGGCTGCCCCTGCCCGGCCGCCTGCAGAGCCCTTCACGTTTTCACCCGGCCTTTCCTGTGGCCACAGCTCTTAGGGTTGGGTAGTGAGAGCCCTCAGTGGGGCTGGGCAGAGCCGCTCGGCTCAGGCTGTCTGCGTCCTCAGCTTTAGGTTGAGCTGGGTTTTGCCCTGACACCCCCAGTGTCTGTCTATGGCGCTCTCCTCTCACAGAAACCACTCGGAGCCACGCCGATGCCCTGCGGGCCCTCCCCTGCGCCACCCAGGCTTGCTCCCGCGCAGGGGCTGTCAGGGAGGCACCTGATGGCTCTTCTGCCCCCTTTCTTTCAGAGAGGAAGATGTTTACATTGGCTACCTGCCTCTGGCCCACGTGCTCGAGTTAAGTGCCGAGCTGGTCTGTCTGTCTCACGGGTGCCGCATCGGCTACTCCTCACCGCAGACTTTAGCAGACCAGGTAAATTAAGTGTCTGTCACTTGAGATACTATTGATAAGAAATCACGATCATCTTGAACACATTTTCCCTGTCAGTTTGACAGTATGTTGTGGAGCTGACAATCATTTTTAAGCAAGCACTCTCCTTTTAAATCCTTTTTAGAACATAAATAAAATGATGAATTCATAATATGCTCTTTGAGCTAAGAATTCCATTGAATTTTTAAAAATAAGAATCACTTTATACCGGATGCCTTTTTCTCTCTAGTCTTCCAAAATAAAGAAAGGAAGCAAAGGGGACACATCCATGTTGAAGCCGACACTGATGGCAGCGGTTCCGGTAAGAACTGACCACTAATTACTGTGAGTCTGGTGTCACCTGCTGCAGGGCACACATGCTAGTGGAAAGAGGCTGTTGCCCAGGTGGTTTAGGGAGGATTTATTCCTTTCTGAGTTTCTGTGTTGCTCTGAGCTCTGTAAATTTATTCAGTCTTGTGTTAGCCTTATTTTTTTCTTGTTTTCAGCTTCTGTACGTATTATTGTATCAGCTCCTTTCTGTAAATAGCTTCTTGAAGTTATTTTCATGAGGTTTGTTTGCTGTTAGTAGAAACCTGAAGCTCAGCAGGAGATAGGGGAGAAGATTTAAGGTCACTTCCTTCTATGCAAGTAGTGTAATTACCTCCTGAGTCCTCAAGTAAAGTCTGGCCTAGAAACCAAAAAGTGACTGAGAAGTTTGCCACTTTGAATGACCTGTGCATCCTAACGTAACACCAGGCACGGGGCGGGCCTGAGAGTGACAGAGGAAATGACATGCAATGATTTTCCCTCCTTAGTGTAAGTCGTATGTGGCTTTGGGATTTTGTTTGCAAGTGTTGGGAATTATGATCAGGTATTTGAGTGCTCACATCTGAGCATAATTACATAGTTATTCCAAAAGCAAAAATAAATGACTATTGGTTTGGGAATTTCTGTAGGTTTATAGTTTTCTTTAGAAGCATCTTTAAATTTTCAGTTCATATAAAAATTAAATAGAATTTAAAATTGGAGAGGAGGATCTATTTGAGGTTGTTAAAGTATACTTCATGGTAGTAACAGGGCTAGCGAGCCAGATTCATTGTAAACAAGGAAAATTTTCTTGGTGCAGCATTAAAGGAGAAAAACAACCAGAACTGCCCCAAGGGCCTCTTATGAGCCAAGAATGTGGTACTTACTCTGCAACCAACAACCGTTTTGAATAGTTGTTTATTTATTTAGTGAGTTTAGTTTCTAGTTGAAAATAAATAAGAAAAGCAATATAAAAATCAGTAATGCTCCATTACTGCCCCAACACCTAGATTTCTCTTTACTGCTCATGAGCATCTAGATAGGCTTCTACTATTAAAGGTTTTTACAGAAATCTCATTTTTAAACTAATTTGTGGCTGTATTTAAAGAAAGTGTTCCTGACAGAATAGATCTTTTAAAGTATCTTAATGCTGATAGAAATATTAATCTGAAGATTTTAATACATATAAGGCAGCTGATTGCATTATTAACTGTATTAACTTTATTATACATCTAGGAAATCATGGATCGAATCTACAAAAATGTCATGAATAAAGTGAATGAAATGAGTAGTTTTCAACGTAATCTGTTTATTCTGGCTTATAATTATAAAATGGAACAGATTTCAAAAGGACGAAGTACTCCACTATGTGACAGGTAAGTAAAGGCTCTCCTTCTGATAATTCAGTCATTTTGTTCACATTAAATTAGCCTGTTAATTGAGGTAGCTGTAAGAAATACATTTATTTTAAAAAGCCACAGGGACTCTTGCATGACCAGTGGTGGCGCAGTGGATAGAGCTTGACCTGCGACGTTGAAATTCCAGGTTCAAAACTTTGAGGTCACTGGCTTGAACATGGGCTCACCAGCTTGAGCCTGGAATCATGGCCATGACCCCATGGTGACTGGCTTGAGCCCAAAGGTCGCTGGCTTGAGCAAGGGCTCACTGGTTCAGCTTGAGCCCCCTTATACCCCCTTCCCTTTCAGGGCGTGCACAAGAAGCAATCAATGAACAACAGAGGTGCTGCAACTATGAGTTGATGCTTCCCACCTTTCTCCCTTCTCTCTCTCTTAAAAACAAAAAGTCACAGGGACTCTTTACAAAATTCATCTTATTTGAAAAAAATCAGTTTTATTTGAAAATATTTTCACTTAATTTTACTCAATATAATAGTGTGCTTATATTTTATATAGATACTTATGTGATTTTAATTACTTTGAGAAAGTTTTTCTTAAATTTATTTCAATATGAATATAAATTGTCAGCCAAATATGGTTAAATGTTTTATATTTTAAAGTGTTAAATTACACGTTTTATCACAGATTCATTTTTGTTTTAGTAGTGCTGATAGAGTAAGTAGATAAAATTATAAAATAGTCTAGAATTCAGAAAATGAAAGTATGATTGTTATTTTTTAAATTTTATTTATTGATTGATGTTTAGAAAGAGAAAGTGAGACATTGATTTATTTTACCCATTTATGCATTCATTGGTTGAATCTTGTATGTGCCCTGACCAAGGATCAAACCCACAACCTTTGCATGTTGGGATGATGCTCTAACTGAGCCACCCAGCCAGGACTTCACATTATTTTTTATGGGAATATTAATATAGTTTTCAAATACTTCACTTCATTTAAAACTTTGTAAGTTTTTTCCTACCTTATTTTTAGTTATCACTTTAGTGAGAGATATAACCCGCTCAAGAAAGCCTGTTAATCTGTTTTTTTTTTTTTTAATGATCACCACTTGGTCTTTGCCTTTTCTAAAGTTACTTAAAAAGGAAAATCTTTCTTTTTTTTATCAGAGTAGTAAGGAATCTTTTTAATTTGTGTATCTTCAGAAACATTTCAGTTAGATACTTGAATATTTTTAAATTTACAGGTATTAAATAATTATGTGAGAACTTGAATTAATGAAATTTTTAAAAAGTTTGATTACTGTATATAAATATGTACACACTTCTAATGAAGTAAGCTGAAGCAAAATTAATTTTCTTTCGATATGAAGTTTTATAAAGATAGTGTTCAGTATGAATATATGTATTATATAATGATATAAAACAAACTGCTCTGGCCATTAGCAAGGTTTTTCCACTATTATATAAAATTAAACTAGACAATTTTGAATTCAAATATTACTTAATTTATTATTTTAATTTTTAGCGAGAGACAGATGGATAGGAGGGCGGAGAGATGTGGAGTGCCAGTTCCTTTTCACGGCACCTTAGTTCATTGCTTTCTCATACGTGCTTTGACCGGGGAGGCTCCAGCCAAGCCAGTTGCACCTTGCTCAAGCCGGCGACCTTTGGGCTCAAGCCAGAGACATTGGGGTCATGTCTGATCCCACGATCAAGCTGGCAACCCTGCACTCAAGCTGGATGAGCCCGTGTTCAGGCTGTCGACCTCAGAGCTTCAAATCTTGGTCCTCGGCATCCCAGGCCAATGCTCTATCCATGGCACCACCGCCTGGGCAGGCCTTAAAATTTTTTTAAGAGAAGATCATCTATTTTTTACTTGGTTGAACTTTTAAAAATTAGGATTTAAGTAGTGGGTCAAGAGAATTTCTTGAATTGGGTGTGTGTCCTTGGGTAAGTCACTCCCTGTCAAATTAGAAAGATGAATCTAAATGATTTGGAAAATCCCGTTCAGTTTTAAAGTCCTTTGATTCTGTGATTAATATTTTTAGGTTTATTTTCCGGAAAGTTCGAAGCTTGCTGGGGGGGAACATCCGGCTCCTGTTGTGTGGAGGTGCCCCGCTCTCTGCAGCCACACAGCGGTTCATGAACATCTGTTTTTGCTGTTCCGTTGGTCAGGGCTATGGGCTCACCGAGTCTGCTGGGGCCGGAACGATTACGGAAGGTTAGTCTCACCCAGAGGGGACTGTCCCGCAGGGGCTGCAGGCCACGCCTCACGTTCCTTGGTGTGGGTTGTTTTCTACAAATACACAAGAGAAGAGGGGTTAAGGTATTGGTCTAACACAATAATAGTAATCCCATGTTCTGTGATTGTCTTAAAATCTATTTATTTATTTAGTTATTTATTTTTACAGAGATAGAGAGTCAGAGAGAGGGATAGATAGGGACAGACAGACAGGAACAGGAGAGATGAGAAGCATCAATCATCAGTTTTTTGTTGCGACACCTTAGTTGTTCATTGATTGCTTTCTCAAATGTGCCTTGACCGTGGGCCTTCAGCAGTCCGAGTAACCCCTTGCTGGAGCCAGCGACCTTGGGTCCAAGCTGATGAGCTTTTGCTCAAGCCAGATGGGCCCGCGCTCAAGCTGGCGACCTCGGGGTCTCAAACCTGGGTCTTTCGCATCCCAGTCCGACGCTCTATCTACTGCACCACCGCCTGGTCAGGCCTGTGATTATTGCTGTAAGGTTTTAGAATATATTAGGTATATCTGATAGTAATTAATCTAGAGGGGTTTTCATATTAAAGTAGGTAATATTAAAAACTAGCATCTGGAAAAGGAGTTTTAGGAAAAAGCATTGGCTGTATTGTACACTTTTGTTTTCTTACATCAGTTACTAAGTTTTGTTTCTGTAGAAAATTAATGTGTTTAGGTATGTGTATTAAGGCTTAAATTCAGAAATGTTTCTTGTGGGGTGTCTGTAAGTATAGAGAGAAAAATTTAGAGACTATAGTTTTCAGAACTTGTCATGATGACATGGCTGAGGGGGTGATCCCCTACCAGGGTGGTTCCCGGATGAATCCTCAGTGCCTCATGTGTCCCTTCGGGGAGAAAGTTCCTTTGCTTCATAGCACAGCTTGTTTCTACTGCCTGTTTTCTAGGTACTGGTAGATACGAAACCTCTTCCCTGCTGACTTTCTTCTTTGCCTGGTGTACTTCTGTGTACTGTTCTGAGGTTTATCCTGCATTACTCCTGTATTTTCCTGTTTCCCGTTATGTTCTCTGTATATTACATATTTTTGGAAGCTACTTCTAAGTCTTGTTTTACAGGAAATAAATAAGCAATCTTAAGTACATGCATATATGGTTCTTTTTTTCTGAGAATCTTAATTTCTTCTCTTTTTAAGATTCACACTGAATATGTGACTAATCAGTTACAGTTTACTGTAAATAAAATTAAAATATTAAATACTGGCAGTTTATTTCTATTTGAATATCTGTGAAGAAGAGATACAATGCAGTAGTAATTTATAATGGGGGGTTCTTTTCTCAGATTCTTGAGGGTTCGCAGTTTTCATGTCCAGCTTGGACTTTGACCTCTCAGTGTGTGAACTTAGGGTGCGAGGGCATCACTGATAGGAGGGAGGCTTCCGTGGTCGTATGGTGACATGGTGACCCCGGGGAGGAGCCTGCAGCGTGGACTTGCACTGCACAGCTGTTGGACCTAATATGACAGTGGAGGAGGCGTAAACCATTCTGCTCCATCGTTTCCCGGGCAGCGACTGAAATGACCCGCTCTGAGGAATACGATGGGTAGGGAATTCGGGTGAGCGGGGCCGGCTGCCCCATCTCATGAGGGTGACAGTCATTGCTGTGCTGGCAAGGGCCTGTGGTTCCTGAGAGCCACCCTTCTGGGTAAAATGTCTTGACTTTTTAACTGTCAGTGATCAAGTTAGATTCAAAACAAAATGAAAGGAAAACTCAGAGTGAGTCACACACCCTGTGGTGCACCAGTTTGTGACTTCTGCTTTTAAGGATTCTCAGGGGATAGCTAAACTTTGGGATCAGTCATCATTTTTGGTAATTTAAAAAGATGAAGCAATTTATTAACTATTGTAATCAAAGACTGTTTTCCCTTTGCATCCTAGTGTGGGACTACAATACTGGCCGAGTGGGAGCACCATTAGTTTGCTGTGAAATCAAATTAAAGAGCTGGGAGGAAGGTAATTGTGGGTTCTAACCACGGAGCGTTAACTGCGCGTGTTCCACGTGCATTAGTAGTGCTCATCATCGTCGTCCTTAGTTTAGAACAGAAACGTACTCAGTGCCCACTTTTATCCCTTACAATATATACATTTACCTAGAGCTGTATGAATGCATGTACTTTGCTTGTTTCTAAGATGATTTTGAAGAATTATAATTGTTTTTATTTTGCTTATTTTATTACATAAATAAAAGTAAGAATTATGGCAAAAACTTGAGAAATGTGCTAAATATCTTCATTAGGAGTGAGCATAACTTTTTTTTGTAGGAGCAAATTCATAAAATTTATTGTATGAACTTGAAAAGTTTTACATTTTTTTTCCTTTGGCCTTTTACGTGAGGGCTTCAGCCAAGAATTATCAGAAAGAAATGTTTGCTATAATTCCATAAAAGTTTGTTTTTATGTGCCACTTAACTACTAATTACTTTAAGAAAATCCGGTTTGCTCCTGTTAGCATGCACATGCATCTGAGATCTGTGTGGGTGCTCTTCCTGTTACACAGAGCGAAGATAAGGGACCCCAAGGCCCATGTAGTTTCTCAGCTCTCTGCTAGCAGAATTAGTGAACATGTTTAATACATTTAAACTTGGCCCATTCTTAAATTAATCTGTAAGCAATAAATCTTCTAAATGTAGAGATTTATTTTTTTGACTTGATACAGATTTATTTTTTTATTAAATGCATGATGTAATACTATCATTACTAGTTTACTAGTATGATACTTAAGAATACCTACAGAATCTTATAGGAGTGCAACTGTGTAGTACTCGTAGTTATTTTATACAATAGATGTATGTTTTAGTGTAATGTTTTCTGAGAATATTAGTTTAAAAATGAAAGTGCTTATGGTTAAACAACTGAAATTTTGTTAATTCATAGTATCTGCCTTATTTTCTTTTTGAAACAAATTGGATTAAAAGTAGGTGCCCCTGTTTGGGAACTAACAGTTGCAAACTTTAGGAATAGAAATACTGAATTAACTCTAAATTATTCTGTTTATTAGGTGGATACTTTAATACTGATAAGCCACATCCCAGGGGTGAAATCCTTATCGGTGGCCAGAATGTGACGATGGGATACTACAAAAATGAAGCAAAAACCAAGGCTGACTTCTTTGAAGATGAAAACGGGCAGAGGTGGCTGTGTACGGGAGACATCGGCGAGTTCGACCCCGACGGCTGTTTAAAGATCATTGGTGGGCCATCTTGTGTTTTCTTTTTGAATGCGGGTGTTTCTGAAACAGTTTTACATGTGATACTGTGTATTTAGAGAAGCTGTTTAACAATGTAAGACTGTATCTTCATGTAATGTTGGTATGGTTTGTTGCGTCATCCCTGGAATATAGAAGTTTCCAGTAGGGACTGTGCAGAACTACAAGGAATGATAGGCTGCGAGGTCTCAAAATCAGCTCTAACCGATAACAAGTTCGATTCTTAATAGGGAACAATCATTTTTGGAATTCTTTGATACTGGAGGTTATTGGACAGGGCTCTGTCCTGTCAGAACCATGTCCTTTCCTTGCCTGGCAGCTTGCTGTGGTGACAGGCACCATCCAGGCTCCTCCTCAGGGTTCTCGTGCCCAGTCCTTGGCATTTCCAGCCCAGTCATGATGAGAGGCTGGGCTAGCGTAGTGCTTAGGGAAGGTTAGGGCCAGTACGTATATGTACAACAGTGTTACTCAGGTTAGACTTTTTTTTTTTTACAAGGACAGAGAGAGTCAGAGAGAGGGACAGACAGGGACAGACAGACAGGAACAGAGAGAGTGAGAAGCATCAATCATTAGTTTCTCATTGCCGTTGCGACACCTTAGTTGTTCATTGATTGCTTTCTCACATGTGCCTTGACCGCGGGCCTTCAGCAGACCAAGCAACCCCTTGCTGGAGCCAGCAACCTTGGGTCCAAGCTGGCGACCTCGGGGTCTCAAACTTGGGTCCTCCGCATCCTAATCCAATGCTCTATCCACTGCGCCACCGCCTGGTCAGGCTCAGGTTAGCCTTTAACGTGTCTTCTTCTGGCCTCTGTCTTGCACAGATCGTAAAAAGGACCTTGTGAAACTCCAGGCAGGAGAGTATGTCTCCCTCGGGAAAGTGGAGGCAGCTTTGAAGAATCTCTCACTAATAGATAACATTTGCGCATATGCAAACAGGTAAGAAAGTAAAATTCATGCAACGTTGACTTAAAACTTGGGGTGCTGTTAGCATTTCCTTCCTATATGGACCTTTGCAAAATTATTCCAAGTTATACCAAGAACCCTTCCTTATCTGTTGTCCCTGGGAGCGGCCCCTTTTCACGACGCCGATAGCCACTTCTTTCCTGTCGAGCTCCCTCCTCCTCTTCCTCCCTGTGCGTTCTCCGCTGTGCACCTCACCGCACGTCCTGCGTGCTGGGACGGGAAAAGAAGTCCTCCGTCCTGTGGCTTTGCTGCCCCTTTGCACAGGGGCTTCCCAGACCAGTCCAGAGCGAGGGGATGTAAAGACGACTGTGGGCCCTGGCCGGTTGGCTCAGTGGTAGAGTGTCGGCCCAGTGTATAGAAGTCCCGGGTTCGATTCCCAGCCAGGGCACACAGGAGAAGCACCCATCTGCTTCTCTCCCCCTCCCCCTTTTGCTTCTCTCTCTCTCTCTCTCTCTCTCTCTCCTCCTGCCCCTCCTCCTCCTGCAGCCAGGGCTCCATTGGACCGAGTTGGCCTGGGTGCTGAGGATGGCTCCATGGCCTCTGCCTCAGGTGCTAAAATAATGGCTCTGGTTGCAGTGGAGCAACGACCAGATGGGCAGAGCATCGCCCCCTGGTGGGCATGCCGGGTGGATCCGGGTCGGGCGTATGTGGGAGTTTGTCTCTGCCTCTCTCCTCTCACTTAAAAAAAAAAAGTCGTGGGGTGTGGGGAATCCCTGCTGTAAATGTGAACCTCCTTGGGGCCCTAGCAGAGGCTGAAGGCTTCTTCCTCAGGCGGTGTTAAGCCCATGATGATTTTGAGGCAGCTGGGAAGAAGAGTTTAAAGTAAAAATCCCAGAAATGCCTTCCTGGGAAAGGTGTTGGGATTTTAGATTGGTGCCCGAGTGCGCTGTCCCCTGACAGCACTGCACGGGGCCCACTTCCTCTCCCGGGTGATGCCCGGTGTCCAGGTGTGGGGGCAGCCCAGGAGGCCGGCCGCAGCGGCTGACAAGGTAAGCGTTATGGAGGGATAAGCTCTGGAATCAGAAGAACCAGTGTGGAAGCAGACTGCGGTACAGCCCAGTCAAAGCTGTGTTACACTTTGTGTGACTGATTCGGCCCTTTGTTAGTGATGCCGCGGGTCTGGTTTCACTTGTGTGGCACTAACCAGAACGGCCCGTCTTGTCCTGCTGCCACCCGTGTCTGGTTCCTGCCTCCTGTAGGCAGCCGAGCCCCTTCCACACAGACTCGTGAGAGCACAAGGAGAACATCCGTGTGGTCACAGTACTTAGATGTGCTCCCAGGTTTCTTTAGACTCAATTTCTTTTCTACAGTAGCTTTTATTTTGTTTAACCTGTTGATGTGAATTATTGATTTTTTAAAGATGAATTTTCTAATATTTATAATTTTTTTAAAATTCATACATGACATATTCCTGCGCTTGTGTGAAATTGACCACGAAATGTCAGACTAAGGCTGAGTTAGCAGTGAGTGCTCCTGGAGCCGGGGACTGGCTGGGATCAGGTGGGAAGGCGGCCGTGGCATGCACTCGGAGGCCAGGGCTGCATGCCTCCTGCATTTCTGTAGAGCAGGGGAGGGTTGCCCACTAGAAGGTCAGTGTAGTCGTAACTGCAGTTAAATGGCGTGCATTCAGTTCTGTCACTGTTGACCTTGGTCTGTCCTAGTTACCATTCTTACGTCATTGGATTTGTTGTGCCAAATCAAAAGGAACTAACAGAACTAGCTCGAAAGAAAGGCCTTCAAGGGACGTGGGAGGAGCTGTGCAACAGTTGTGAGATGGAGAACGAGGTGCTCAAAGTGCTGTCTGAAGCTGCTGTCTCAGGTGAGTGGTTCTCACCTGGGTCCTAGGAAGGGAGAACTTAAATGTGTATCTTCATCCTGTCACGTCATGAGGTTTAGGTTCCATCGTTTCCCACCCAGAAACCAGTTGTATTCTCCTACCATTAGTAGGAGAAATACTTAGCTGTCCCCCACTCAGACCCTGCTCTGGGCCACTCAGACCCTGCTCTGGGGTTGGTGCACACGTGTGCAAGTGTTCTCATCCCCGCACCTTTCGCTCTCTGGGTTGGCACTTTCTCAGTGGCCTGGACCCCCAGCCCTCAGGGATACGTTCCACATCGTTTCTACAGGTTCTCTACTGTTAGTATACTGAGGGTTGGTTGTGCTAACCTGTCCAGTACCCCCTTTGTGTGTGTGTTTGGGGAGGGGACAGCAAGACTAGTTTAATATTGCTGGTTTAATAAAACAGCTGTACCTTCTCAGTCACCAACATTAAGTTTAATACCGATGCTCACTTTTACTCTCTTTGGATATAGTATTAAGATTTATGAAAAATATAGATTGCATTTAACCTGCTGGAATCATTATTCTGACCATTCCCTTCAATAGTAATTACGTTTTGTTTTATGTTGGCTTGACAGATAGTTTCCAACATTTAGGTAACTTACAATTTTGGACTGATGCTGATTCGAGTTCATAGATACGCATTAGAAATTTACATAATTGCTAAGTAAGATAGAATACTGAAACAATACTTAAGCATAATTTTAGATTTGTATCTTTTTTTGCTTATTCAAATTTTTTATTTGTATTTTACCAGCTTTATTGAAATGAATTTATATACCAGACAAGTCAGTGTGTACTACTTGCAGTAAACAGTTTTTAGTACATTCACGGAACTGTACAGCCATCACCACAGTCACTTCTAGAACATTGTCATCACCCCAGAAAAGAGACCCTGTGTCCATTAGCCATCACTTTCATCTACCCAGACCGCCTAGCCCCTGGCAACCACAGATCTCCTTTGCTTCTCCAAATCTGCCTGCTGTGTAGTTCAGTGTGAGCGGGAGTTGGCGTGGTGATCGCTGGGCTGGCTGGCAGGGCCGGCATCTGGAAGCCTAGGCCCGGGCGGAAGCTCCTGTCCACGGCCGAGTTCTTTCTTTGGGGTGGGGGTCGCCTCAGCTCTGCTCTGACGGCCTTTTAACTGACTGGGTCAGACCCACTAAGGTGATCTGGGATGATTTTCCTCACATAAAATAAACTGCTATGGACTTAATCACCTCTACGAAATGCCTTCAGAGCAGCAGCTAGATCAGTGTTGAATTGAGTAACTGGGAACTCGAGCCGAACCTCAGCCCACCCCTTGTCACGTGGCACCCTTGGCATCTCCTTAAACCACAGTTAACTCCCAAGGAGAGACAGCCATCCAGTCAGACGCCTGCTCACAGGGTCAGCCGTCCAGCCTGCACCAGGAAGGGCCTTTCCCCAGAGCCTGCCGACCCCTGCCTGGTTTTGCTCTCCTCCCTGTGTCTCCTGTGTGCTGAGCAGCGGGGTGAAGTTAGCTTACTAACACATGTTCTAAGAGAAAAGGGGGAAGGGGACAAACATGTTTGCTTAGCATGTATACAAACATGTACATAGAGTCAGGAAGAAACCCCGATAGTCAGGACAGCCCCCGGGACTGTTTGTCTTTCTAGAACACAGCTTAGATACTGTTACTGAGTCAGGCCAAGAGGGATGCTGAGCTGGCGATGTTGGGCTCCCGGCGGCCCCACGTCTCAGCACGAACTCCTCGTCCCTGCAGTCCAGGGCCCCAGCCTCCCTGCTTTCCACATGCTTTTCCTCTTGGACACCACTCCTGGGGTCCTCATCTCTGAAGAACAAAACCTTGTTTGTTAGTTCTGTTTATTTTTACAAGTTAGAATTGACATACTCATATTAATGTGTCTCGTTTCTAAGACACTTGTATCTTTCATTTAGTACTTTATATACGTGTGAATTATTATGGCTAGGTGTTTACCTGGTCCACATGAGGGCAGAAACTACTCACTTTATTTTATTTTTTAAAGAATGTTTAGTCAAGTACTTTTCTCAATATTTTTTATTAAATATGTGTTGAATGAATGCTGGAAAAATCAGTCTTACTAAGGAAGTGTGTTTCTTGAAAACTGTCTCTTCCTGTCTTCCCTTTCTCCCCCTCTGCTGTGGAGAATCCGCTGGGTATCAGTGTGTTAGTAACGCCATAGCAAGCAAGCATTCTGTCCTTGATAGCTTACCAGAGAACAGCCTGGCTCAGTAACAAGATTCTCTTTAAAGATTTCATTTGCCGATTTCCCGGAGAGAGACGCTGAGGGGAGGCAGAAGTATCAACTCATAGCTGCTTCACTTCAGCTGTTCATTGCTTGCTTGTCGCTTGTTGTATGTGTCGAAATGTGACCTCAGCATTGCAGGCCAATGCTTTGTCCTCTCTGCTACCACAGGCCAGGCAACGAGGCTCGCTCTACACTTTATTACTTTTTAGTTTCTGATGTGATTGTGCTCTTTATAATAAATTCAGAGGAAACAGGTGTAGGGAGTGACATTCCTTTCTTAATCCTGGATCCAGCCCTTGGCGGTGTATCCAGCTTATAGTCCACTGTGCGTCTTTCTTCTACAAATCTAGAGCAGTGGTTCTTAACCTTTTTTGAGGTACCGAACCCACCAGTTTCATATGTGCATTCACTGAACCCTTCTTTAGTGATAAATAAAATATGATTTTTTCCCCAAATTCAAGACATAGGTATATGTTTTTTTACTGGTGCACAAAATGAGCCGTGCATGAACATCACCTTGCTCAAAGAACAAAACCAACAAAGTGCATGAACTCACAACAAATTACGGTATTACTTTATTCTGGCCTCCGTGGCAGAGGCTTCTCTGAACCCCTGAGACCAACTCATCGAACCCCTAGGGTTCGATAGAACCCAGGTTAAGAACCACTGATCTAGATGCTTATAACTATATCTAATATTAAAAAAAAAAAAACTTGCCTTTTAGAAAATCTAACTATGTTACAAAAACTTTACACACCCGCACCATATAGATGTCACTCAGTTTTGATGACTGAATTGCATTCTTTTTTATGCATATAACTTCTCTAACTCATTCTATGGATGGACATGCATTTAAAGGTTTTTTTTGCTATTCTGGTTCTCATTCATACCTATTTTTTTTTACTTACACCAACATTTTAGAGGGGTAGATTGCTGGAAGTGAGCCTCACAGCCAGTTGGTTGCACATTTTGGTGGGTGCTCAGGGACTCTTGGCTAAGAGTTTCAGTTGTACATTTTTCATGACTTTACATTTATATTTTTCCCCGCACCATCTCAGCGAGTTTGGAAAAATTTGAAATTCCCGTGAAAATTCGTTTGAGCCCTGAACCGTGGACCCCGGAGACTGGTCTGGTGACAGATGCCTTCAAGCTGAAACGCAAAGAGCTTAAAACACATTACCAGGCGGACATTGAGCGGATGTATGGAAGAAAATAGCGTTCTCTCGGCGCCGTGTGTGCTGCGGGAGCTCAGATCAAATAGGAAAATACTTGAAATGCATGTCTCAGCCGGCGAGGCAGACTCCGTTCCTCATACTCAGCCTAACTGTTGTTTCTCGTGACGTCACCGTTCAAACTGGCAGGCTGAGGAAGACGCTAAGACAGCAGACTGTGTCTGCCTCTTCCTCCTCCCTCCTGCAGTGTGCTCCTCCTAGGACTGCCTTGTCAGCGTGAGGGCTCTCCTGAGTCATTGGGAACTGTGATTCTAACACCTCAAGTTTTTAAACATGATTTCTATGTTCTGTATAATGTTCAGTTTGTAACTTTTTAAAGTTTGGATGTATAGAGGGATAAATAGGAAATATAAAAATTGGTTATTTGGGGGGCTTTTTTACTTCCAGTATTTAAAAATGTAAGGTTATGGATGTGAAATTATGTAAATTTCAAATGCTTATGAATCAAATCATTGTTGCACAAAAGCTTTGTTGCTGTGCAATTACTGTCTTGTACGCATTGGAGAGAAATAAATGTGCCCGTACTTATGTTTTAAGAATGCGAGACTTGGTGAATATGTGCCTGACAGTGTCTTTTTCATATATGATTTCTCATTAGATAAGGTGCCGGTGCCACACGGAACGCAGTCGCGGGGGGGGGGGGTGGTGGCGGCAATTTGGTAGTAAGGACTGGAAACCTAGCAGGTGTGGCACCTGTGGGGGTCAGTCTGAAGCCTGCCGTTAATGTCTGGTTTTCTAGGTAGCTGTCGGCACCAGGGAAGTGTGCAAACCTTTAGAATTGGAAGCAATTCTAAAAGCAAGACAGGGTAGAGCTTAAAAAACAAAGGCTAGAATGTTATTCTTTATTTCATTGATCATCTGTACATTGAGTTGTCTATTTATGACATTAATAATGGAAATTTATTCTTTCCTACTCTCCTACTTTTCATCTACATGTTTAATCTATTTCACTTCCAAATTGGGCTTGTGTTTGATGTTTGCACTGGGGTGTGTGTCTGTGTGAAAGAGGCTGTTGGTAGCTTATTAAAAAGGCGCCTTACCCTTTCTGTCACAAGCTTTCTACCCTAGAAAATGAAGTAACTTAGAAAGCTTCAGTTAATAGTATTCTTACCAATTTACGTGAGAACTTAATTTTAATGAGGTGAATTAAGACTTAATTTGTAGGTTTTATGTCTGTGGGCAACTTGTTTGTGATTCTAAAAACATTGCTTATCTGCTACATATTATTTTCATATGTATTTTGCCTGTTGTTTGTTGAGTATTATTAATAATATTGCACCATTTAATATGTGTTCAAAGAAGACTTTTAAGAAAACATAGGGACCATGTTTTTAATGTTGCATTAGTTATTTCCTTGGTTCTCACTTACTTTAGGCATCAGAAGGCAAAAAACAAACAAAAATACCTCCCCCCCCCCCCCCCCCCGGAAACCGAACCCAAAACAAAGCGTAGACGTGGACCTGTGTAGGCAGGTGGGTGTGAGGACCGGGCCCTGTAACCTGTGGTCATTCTTGGAGGTACCGCAGGAGACTTTGTTTGGTTTTGAACTTGGCTTGAATTTTTGTATATTTGCATTATGTTTTGAATGCATTTTCCTTCATTAGAGTTGATCATAGGGTTTGGGAAAACTGCCCACAAGTAAAAACGTGAAAAGAATGAAGTGGAGCCTTTCTAGCAGGACATTGTGACCCAGAGTTAACACAGGGTGGGTGGAATTTGTTTCCGATGCCTTGATGCCTTATCTTCTGAGTAATTGCTTGCTTTCAAATGGTTTTTTAACACGTTGTGCTTAGGAAAAGAAGGTTCAGTTCTTCAAAGGAGAGATGTTGGTAATTGTGACTTGAAATAGTGTCAGATGACTATGAAGCTTATCACCGATTCTGAATAGAAATTGTGTTTAATCTGTATCTAGTTCCATTTTAATCATTTTGTTTTATGATTCCTTTCAATCCTAAAATATCAGATGCCAGGTGTCAGATGTTACAGCAGAAATAGGAAATTAAATAAGAAGAGTCTCTTTTCAAACAAATTATTCTCTAACCCAAACCATCTTTGGTGACTTGGAAAATAGTCTCTTTTAGTATTACATTTTCAAAAAGAAAAAGTTGGTTGATTAAACAGAAAAAAAAAACAACCCAATAAGTATAGTATAAATCTGTGACAAGAAATGCTGCTTTAACCAGAAGGTATTTGAAGAGGAAAACTTGGAATTTCAAAGTAAATTGCTAAATTGAATACACATCTGAATGTAGACTGTAGATCCTAAAAGAATGGCTCCTAAGCACTCCTCTTTTTTGGAAATTAGCTGAAGAATTCGTAAACCTTTCCTGTGACAGTAAGTTCACCGGGTGTAGCAAATGCGCGGGCGGCCCCTCCGTTCCTCAGCCCCACCTCTGCACTCCTCTGGTATTGTGTAGCTTAGACTCTTCATTAGAAACTTTTCACTGACCACAGAACAAAGCGGAAGGTGGTGCCTACTTTCTAAATACTACTTTGTTCTTAAGTAATAGATTTGATATCCAAGATGTTCTCTCCGGTTTGTAATTTTGCAGCAATGTTTAAAAATAGATGAACCTTATTGGCATAACCTTGTTGCTAAAATTTACAGGATTTTATAGTTTTTAAACCATCCTTGTGGATACAACTTTAAAACTTCAACAAGAAACTGATGTGTAGGTTCTTTTGTAAGGACACTGTGTAGCTCTGTAATATTTTAAAGGGGGATCCACCTTTATAAACTGTCATTGGACCACATTGAAATGTAGCACGGCCGTCCCACCCTTACAGTGATACTACTGTGAGCTCATGTTCTGTGTTTTCTTGGTGATTGCTGTTTTCCGCCTGAAGAAGTGTATGTCATAAAGAAACTCCGTGGTATAAACTATTTATTTGTAATTTGACATGAAATTTGAAGAATAAAGATACATAAAAACATTTTTGATATCAAAATTCAGTATCTTGTTTTTCTTAAAATAGAAAACCCCCCTCCAAAAACAAAAATGAACTTTAATTGACATTCCTGAAATCCTGGTTGAAAAAGGTATTTGGGGGAATTTTCTTTCTTGGCCTGGCATTCCATTTGAAGGGGAGTTTTTTCTCTAGAACGACCATTGTTTATCTTAATTTCTCAGCTCTTTATTTCCCTTTGGACCCACCCATCCCGATTCCTCTCCCGAGTCCTTTCCCGAATCCTCCATTCCTCCTGGTTTGGGTGCACAGATGCCCAGCCTTTTAAAGTCAGTGCTGATCAGATGTTTCCTATACTGGCGCACACAACATAAAGTCTTGAATACAGATAACAGAAATGTTAAAATTTGGCATTAAACTGTGTGGGGTTAGAAGTGAATGAGGCCTATTTAGTGCCAACCTTTAATCCTTTTGATTGTGGGGGAGAGATCCATGTGATGTCTCAGAAACTAGTCCCTCCCTGCCTCCAACTACTACTTAATACAAGTTTCTGACAAAGTTGGCTATATGTTATCGGTGTACTCACGTGTTTACAAAAGCCATTCTTTGTAATCCTGTAACTAGCAAAACTTGCATGGAAGCATCTAGCAGCTTCAGTGTGGTTTTTGGTGGTTGTCCAATTGTGTCTTATTTCTCTAACTTGCCTCAGGTTATTTTAAACAGCAGCAGCTTAATATTTCAGCCACACCAAAGGTATCTATAACTTTTAGAAGAAGGCAGGTCTATATTGTCATGGACTCCCAGCTTCCCAGTGGGAAGAAAATGTAGCAGTTGGAAGAACACAGCCGTGGAAGGTATGTCCCATGATGTTGCAAAGTTCCCATGGGGAAGAAAACCCACCACTATGTTGCCCAAATAATTTGATAACCCAGCTTTTTACAAATTTTATTCATAAACATCTGTGGTGCCAGTGCCCCCTCGCCATTCTGCTTTGTCAACCCTCATGGCCTTGTTCTGGTTCTGGCCATCCCGCTGAAATCCTCAGTGTCTGAAAGCGGGCAGCAGGAGGGATAGGAAGGCCTGAGTGAGATTATAGAACGCCCTCAACCAGAGGCCTGGATGGGCAGGTGCTCAGCTTGGCTTGGGCCGGCGGCATGGGGTGGGAAGGTACTCATGTATAGAACACCCAGTTCTTATGCCCAGCAAAGTGCTATCAGGGGACCTCTGGTGTGTGTGTGTGGAGGGGGCTTGTGACCCCTGGGCTGCCCCACCTTGCTGTGGGGCTTTTCCCCAGGCCCCGGGGCTCTCTGCTGGGCTTCTGCCACCATGGTAAGACCCTTCTGCGTTTCACTAGCCTCTCTGGGTGTGAATGATTTCTGCCTGAAGGAGAATGCAGCAAGACTTATGAGAATATCCATTTTGTTGTAAATGATGGATGTACCTTGATAACATTATACGGAGTGAAATAAGTGAATCAGAAAAAAAAAAAAAACAGAACAGCATGATTTCATACATAGGTGGGACATAAAAGTGAGACTATGAGACATGGACAAGAGAGTGGTGGTTACGGGGTGGGGGGAGGGAGGGGAGGGTGGGATAGGGAGAAGGGGAGGGGTACAGGGAAAACCAGATAGAAGGTGACAGAGGACAATTTGACTTTGGGTAATGGGTATGCAGCACAATTGAATGATAAGATAATCTGGAGATGTTTTCATTGTACATATGTACCCTGATTTATTGGTGTCACCCCATTAAAGTTAATAAAAAAAAAGGACTTATGAGAATAAAAAAAAGTTCCCACAAATGTAAGGAAACATTAGCGTTTTATAGCCATGGTTGACAGAATCTGTTCCGTACCTTTTCACGTGATCAGCTGCTCATCATCTCATTTTGGAAGGCAAGATGTGTCAGGCTGAAAAAGAAATTTATTGTCCATTAATTTCACTCCAGGAATCTGGAAAATACCCAACAGATGTGGATTGAGATTTCGTGCACAGAGACCTTCACTGGGAAATTGGTTATAGTAACCATCTATTGGAAACAACCTAAGTGCCCTACTCTCTAAACAGCTAAGCACTCCATTTCATTGATTATATAGACAAGAGTGTTTATGCCACGGCTTACTGTATTTACCCATGTATAAGACACTCCCATGTATAAGACACAGCTTAGTTTTGGGGCCAAAATTTGAAAAAAAAGACAACAAGCACAAAAAAGTGGGAAATAAAAAAATCCATGTCCACTGTATAAGACACACCCAGTTTTTTGTTTGTTTTCTTTTGTTTTTTTACAAGGACAGAGAGAGTCAGAGGGATAGATAGGGACAGACAGGAACGGAGAGAGATGAGAAGCATCAATCATTAGTTTTTCGTTGCCGTTGCATCACCATAGTTGTTCATTGATTGCTTTCTCACACGTGCCTTGACCGCGGGCCTTCAGCAGACCGAGCAACCCCTTGCTGGAGCCAGCGACCTTGGGTCCAAGTTGGTGAGCTTTTTGCTCAAGCCAGATGGGCCCCACACTCAAGCTGGCGACCTCGGGGTCTCGAACCTGGGTCTTCCGTATCCCAGTCCGACGCTCTATCCACTGCGCCACCGCCTGGTCAGGCAGAAACCCTTTTATTTTCTAATCACATTGTATTTATATTTATTTCCTAGGGCTGGCTAGCGTAAGGCCACACATTGGGTGACTTATCACAACAGAAATCTGTTCTTACAGTCCCGGAGCTGAGAAGTCCACAGTGCAGGTGCCAGCCCAGCCCAGCCCAGCCCCTCAGCTTCCAGTGGTTTGCCGAGATTCTTGGCTTTCTTTGGTGTGTGGCTGTATCGTCCCCATCCTCGGTCTTCATGTGGCGTTCTCCCCACGTTGTCACGTCATCTTTCTCTGTGCGTCTCTGTGTCCACGTTTCCCCCTTTTTTTTTTTTTTTTAAATTTTTTTTTATTTTTTTATTTTAGAGAGGAGACACAGAGTGAGAGAGAGAGAGAGAGGGGAGGAGCTAGAAGCATCAACTCCCATATGTGCCTTGACCAGACCAGTGCAGGGTTTTGAACCGGCGACCTCAGTGTTCCCAGGTCGACGCTTTATCCACTGCGCCACCACAGGTCAGTCCACGTTTCCCCTTTTTATAAGAATAAAGTCATACTGGGTCAGGGCCCACCCTAACGACCTCATCTGAACCTAGTCATCTGCAAGAACCCTCCAAACAAGGTCACGTTTGGAGGTGCTAGGAGTTAGGACTTCAACATACCTTTTTTTGGGGCGGGGGGCACAGTTCAACCCATACTTATTTTTTGAAAGCTTTCTTCATTTACACTCCTGCTTCTCAGTCTTGTTCTGTTTGTCCTGTCTTTATAATGTGATGTCTGGGTATCTGTCCCTGTCATCTATAGAGTTTTGCATTAACCTCCCCCCCCCCCCCCGCCCCGTTGTTTCTTCTCTGTTTCTTGGTTCTCTATATGTTTATTCTCATCATCTTAGTCTATTTTTCCCTCTTATTTACAGCTTCATTACTCTATTTGAAATGAATTTCGTGGAACTTTGTCCTCAAACAGCTCTTTTCTAAAATCTTCATGTATAACAATAGATTCATGCCCTCCGTCTCCGCCTTTTAGTGTAGAACTTGATCTGTCTCAGGTCAGGTGCTATGTATTTATTTTTTCTAGATCATCCATTTAGAAAGTATAGATAATTGGCTAACTTTTTACAAAGGTCCCAGAAGAAGGGGGAAATTCGGAGAGGTACTCTCCTATCACTTCCTGAAAGCTGTGCAGTTCTCCTTTGCCCCCGGCTTTATTTCCGGTGGATTTTCTAATTCTGGTTCTTGTCATCCTCCTTCCACGCAGCAGTGGCCTCTGGGATCATTGCACCAAGTGCCCTTTGAAGGCCAGACCTGTGGCTTTTTCTTCAGTGATATGCTTTTAAAAAAAAAATTAAACTTTTACTTGAAAGGAATTTCAGACAAAAATTGGAAAAATATCCTAGGTTTTATATGAATTGCTAATGTAATACAATATATAAATTTATTTTTAAATTTCTAGCAATTTAGAAATAGATACTAAAAATGAAAACCTTTCCTGTACACACAGAAATTTTGGAGAGCATATTTATGGGCTGGAATATATCCCACCAATTCATATATGGAAGTCCTTGCTCAGAATGTGATTCCAGCATGGATATATTACAATGTATTTTGTCATTCTTTTATTGCTAGGCATTTAGGTTAGTCCAGCTTTTACTAGTAGAATGGGTGTGACCACACACAGCCCTTGCTAACATTTTGTGCATAAGAGGAAACTCAAACATCTATAACACAGTTCCCTAACAGTGGCCTGGCTAGATCACATCTTAAAGTATTTTCAAGCTCTCCAAGTGGTATTTTGTTTTGAATATGCTTATATGTATTTACACATCTTGACTCCGTGGGTAAATTTAAATTTCTGAGGATGTGGGTGCTTCAGTGATTCTTCCTACCCCCCCCCCCCCCAATGTTAGTTATAATATGTTCTTCTAAGAGAGTGCTGGCTGGGGTATCATTTTCATCAGTCATCGGTCATCAGTCATCATGTCAGCCTTTTCCCCAAGCTCAAATGCAGGGAGCCAGGGGCAAGATGATGTCCCATGTGCCCTGGATAGGCCCACTCTGGGAGCGTTTATGGATCCTGTGTCGGGCTAAGGTTTTTGGGTCACACATTCCCCCACCTACCTCCACCCTCCCTTCCTCCTTCCTCCCTTGTCTCTCTGATTGTAAATACTAATTCCGTGGGCCTTTCAGTCATGTGTGGAATTGTTCTGTACCATTAATGAGACAGAGCCTTCGGCAGGCATGTGACAGAACGTGCAGACAGCTGTGCCTTTGTGTTGCTTTGTGTGTTCCCTCCTCTGCGGCATTTACAGGAAGCGGTGGGGAGGGTGGGATAATTGATGTTGTCTGCCACCGTCTGCCAGCCGTTTCCCTTCTGTGACTCTCCAGCCCCCGTGACAGTGCCCACCACGCAGGCTGACGCCCCGGGCTCCACCTTCCCCAAGTGGCACCGGCCGCGTCTTGCTCTTGCAGAATCGGGGCAGTGTGGTGGCACCGGCCGCGTCTTGCTCTTGCAGAATCGGGACAGTGTGGTGGCACCGGCCGCGTCTTGCTCTTGCAGAATCGGGACAGTGTGGTGGCACCGGCCGCGTCTTGCTCTTGCAGAATCGGGACAGTGTGGTGGCACCGGCCGCGTCTTGCTCTTGCAGAATCGGGGCAGTGTGGTGGCACCGGCCGCGTCTTGCTCTTGCAGAATCGGGACAGTGTGGTGGCACCGGCCGCGTCTTGCTCTTGCAGAATCGGGACAGTGTGGTGGCACCGGCCGCGTCTTGCTCTTGCAGAATCGGGGCAGTGTGGTGGCACCGGCCGCGTCTTGCTCTTGCAGAATCGGGGCAGTGTGGTGGCACCGGCCGCGTCTTGCTCTTGCAGAATCGGGACAGTGTGGTGGCACCGGCCGCGTCTTGCTCTTGCAGAATCGGGGCAGTGTGGTGGGGCAGGCAGCACTCTTGCACAGACAAAGGGTGATGAACGCAGACTCACCACCGCCAGCCAGCCACGATTGCTCGTCACCTCCCTGCCCTTGGTGTGGAAGCTGATTTGGGATCATGAAAGAAAAAAAAAAAAAAAGAAGGACAGCTAGCTTTTGCCTTGGCGTGTTGGTACCGAAAACTGCTTTTTGAATTTTAGGATTGGTCTCTCCCTTTTTTCCCCTCTCAGTCCTTTCTGCTTTTCTTTTTTCTTCAACGATACAGAAAAGTTTCTTGAGTTTGATGGGATAAAACCTCTTGATCAGCCAGGCTCTGCACGACACTAACAGTTCTCAAGCGTGTGATTATGGAGTCATGATAATCACAATAGTGAGCACTGAGAATTCCCCAAGTACTGAATGTGTGTCACCTCTTCTAAGCCCCATCCATCTCAGTGCCATGGAAATGGTGCCCCTGTTCACCGTGCTTTATGGACAGGCAGACCGAGGCTTGTAGAGGTGACATGAGTCGTGCCAGAACTGGGGGCGAGCCCAGCACCTGAGACCCAGCGTGGACTGACGTGGTGGGTGAGGACCTCTTGGACTCCAGACCCTCCTGGTTAACCAGCTGGGCATGTTCAGCTGTCCTGCTGGTCCTGACCACAGACCGACTGCAGGGTCTGCCAACCTCTGCTCCTGGCCGCACGGCCTGGCTGACTCGTGATGCCCGCTGCATCCTAACTTCTCTAGTCTGCCCGGTGTACGAGCCTGGCACCGGCCATCTGCCCTGAACTGTCAGTCAAACACCACTCAGCGGATGGCTTATGCATGCCCGGCCCTGTGCCAGGTGCTTTAAATATGACCAGGTATAAATTAGCAGGCCAGCTACATGGAAACAGGAAGGTTGTTGTATTCTTAGAATGGCATTTTGTTAACTTTGGCTTTGGGTAGGCAACCTGGTCGTGCGGCTCCTGGCAATTTCTATTTCGGTTTGCATATGACAGTGACGCCACATTTCCACTTGAATTTTCCATCCGCTGGTTTTCTTTTTTTTATTTTAAAACAGCTTTATTGAGGTATAATTTATATATCACAGAATTCACCCGTGTTAAGTGAGTAATTTGATGATATTTAATAATAAATTTATAGAGTTGGGTAGCCATCACCACAATCCAGTTTTAGAACATTTTCCTGGCCTCAGACTGTCTCCAGGCCATTTATGGTCACTCTGGGGGCTTCTGCCCCTGCCCTGGACACTCTGGTCCTTTCCCAGGCTTGGGGCTGCTGCGGAATTTGCACCGGGGACTCTCTGGGCTTCCGGCCTTCTCTGTAGCCGCAGCCGTGTGTCTGGCACCGGTGCTAACAGCCTCACTTGTTTCTGTACACCCGGTGACTCTCAGTGCTGGCTTCAGGAGCACCCCAGGCATCTGAGTCTCTCTCCTGGGGACTTCCCCCAGAGTCACCTATTTGGGACATCTGTGGGGACACAGACACCCTCTGTAGCCCCATCAGTATTCTGGATTCCCCTTCACCTTTCTACGGGGACATTTCACTCTGATGGGGAGACTGTGGGGAGGAACCGAGAGCTGGCATATCCACAGCAGTTTCTCGGGGCCCAAGGTGAGTCCATACCTCCCACCAGGCCCCCCCCCCCTCTGCTCGGGGATATGATGGTGGTGGGTGGGGTTGCTTCCATGGCTTCTCCTGACTCAAGAGGCTGCACTGTCATCTTCTCAAGGCCCTTCCTCAGGTTTCCGTGACATTGCAGTGGCTTGCCAGTCCTGCAGTTGAGCAGAGAGGCTGAGGAGATGTGAGCACACCCCTACTCACCTCCAGAGACGGACAGCCCTGCGACGGCGTGCCGTGCCCCCAGATCCTTCCTCTCTGTCCCACTTTATGTCTGCAGTGTGGACTGGGTCCCCACCAGGAACTGGGCTTTTGGGACTGAGCTGTGCAGAATGGAGTTCTTGCTGTCCCTGAGCACTCTGCCTACAGTCAGCCTTTCCTTTCTAGGGCCCCCCCATGCACCTGTGTCACATGTTCTTGCACAACCCCGAGGGTGAGAAAAATTGAGGCTCAGAGACGTGAAGGAAACTGGACATAGTTACACAGTGCAGGTCCACATACGCTAGGTCTGACCCCAGATTGGGCAGTAACGAGGTTCAAGGAAGAAACCCGCCATCCAACACCAGGGAGATAGATTCAAATGAGCCTCAGTCCTGGGATGGACTGTTCTGCAGCTACATGGAGGCATTTCTATCTAATTTCTATCTATCTATCTATCTATCTATCTATCTATCTATCTATCTATCTATCTATCTTATCTATCTATCTATCTATCTATCTATCTATCTATCTATCTATCTATCTATCTATCGTCTATCATCTATTTATCTATCTATGTAATCTATCTATCATCTATCATCTATCTATGTAATCTCTCTCCTAGGTGCTATCCCGGACTCCTCCCTCACCCTCATTCCCAGTAGCCAGCTCAGCACTAACTCCTGTGGATCACACCTTCTCAATCTCTCTTCTGTGGTCCACTCTCCTCCGTCTCCTCAATGACCGCTGCGGTCCAGCCTGTCGTCAACACCCCCCTGACCGTCAGCACGGCCTCCTCACTGTGCTCATCCTTTACATTCTTCAGCTTTTCCCACACTGCTACCAGACTGACTTTTCCAGAACATAAAATCTTATCATGCCTTAAAAAAGTCTTATTGTCAAGGAATTCACATACCATACGATTTACCCATTTACAATGTGAGATCCATGTTTTTAAATATATGTACAGAGTTGTGCAAACACCCTCACACTAATTTTAAGACTATTTCCGTCACCCGCCAAAGAAACCCCAGACCTATCAGCAGTTACCTCTGATTGCCCTATTTTCCTAGCCATAGGCAACCACTAATCTACTTTCTGTCTTTATGAATTTGCCTATTCTAGGCATTCTCTATAAATATAACCATCTATCTAGTCATCCATGTTGTAGCCTGAAGCAGTATATCATTCCTTTTTGGGGGGTTGGGGGTGCACTGAATGATATTCCACCGCGTGGACGTGACATTTTGTTCATCCATTCATCACCCAGTGGACGTTTGAGCGCTTTCCACTTTGGGGCTATTACGAGTGATGCTGCTAGAGCCGCTTTGTGCAGACATATGTTCTCATGTCTCCTGGGTAGATACCCAGGACCGAAACTGGATCACACAGTTAATCATACTCTTCTACAAACTGTTCAGTGACATTCCGTGGCTCTTAGGTGAAGCGCGGCCCCCCTTCCTTGGCGCCCAGTCCTCACCTGCCTTACCCGTCTTTCTCTCGATGCTCCAGGCCATGGCCACAGTGGGCTTTGTTTTGGTCTCTCGTTTTCCAGAATCAGATATGGGTCTGGAAGCCTCTTTGGACCTCCATCCATCCTTCCTTCACATAGTCACCTTTCCTCAGCCCTCAAATCCCCGTTCCATGGGCATTTCCTGCGGGGAAGTGTTTCCTGAGCTCCCCGACGGGCTCGGGCCCACCCCGGTCATCGCACTCCGTGTGTGTTCCTGTGTGGTAGCCCGTGTCCCAGCCCCAATTCCACGCTTTATGTATAAACGTTCACTTTCACATTGCCATCCTCTAGGCCATGCCACGTTTCTGTCCCATCTTTGTATCCCCAGCATCCACACAGCACCTGGCTCGGTGTCTGCTGAGTGAGCGGTGGCATGACCCGATGTGCCGCCCGCCGCGTGACGAGCTCTGAAGCGCAATCTAGTTCAGCGACTTTCACCCGCCGCGTCGTGAGATGTGGTGTTTTTTTTTTTATTTTAATGGGGTGACATTAATAAGTCAGGGTACATATGTTCAAAGAAAACATCTCCAGGTTCTCTTGTCATTCAATTATGTTACATACCCATCACCCAAAGTCAAATTGTCCTCTGTCACCTTCTATCTGGTTTTCCCTGTGCCCCTCCCCTTCTCCCTATCCCACCCTCTCCTCCCTCCCCCAATCCCATAACCACCACACTCTTGTCCATGTCTCATAGTCTCGCTTTTATGTCCCACCTATGTATGAAATCATGCTGTTCTCAGTATTTTTCAGTTTTACTTATTTCACTCCGTATAATGTTATCAAGGTCCATCCATTTTGTTGTAAATGATCCGATGTCATCATTTCTTATGGCTGAGTAGTATTCCATGGTATATATGTGTATATATGTACCACATCTTCTTTTTCCAGTCATCTATTGAAGGGCTTTTTGGTTGTTTCCATGTCTCGGCCACCGTGAACAATGCTGCGTGAGATGTTTTAAAACATGCAACACCTGACTATTTAGTTAGGGGCACTGATCTCTTTCCCCTTAGGTTATAAATTTAAAAAATGACAACAGCCAACACAACAACAGCCATCTGGTGTGAATGAGGCAAAATTATACCCATGCTTTTGTTAGATTGGCAAAAATATATATGTTTCGGTGTGCCACAGAATCTTAGCATAGTTTTATGTGTGCCATGAGATAAAAAAAAGGTCGAAAGTTGTTGATCTAGTTGACTAAGGGTTTTCTGATCTTTATTTCACAGGAATAGTATGAATCAGTCGGATGGCTGCTGGCACCGGTCCAGCTAAGTACGACAGAAATGCTAACAGTGAAATGCACAGCCTTCTCAAAGACCATGCCGGAAGCCAAATGGAATTTCACTGGTGGGAGGTGACCTCTCAACAGTGGATGAACTCAGGAGGGTTATTGGAAAACAAACTTACCAGGCTGGAGAATCTTGTTTCCCATGAAGCAAGGGACCCCCAAACCTACCACTTTACTAACTTACTCTAGGGTAGAAGAGTGTGCATTTCTCAGGGTCAGAGGACAGAGGGTGGCTTTAAGACCCACATGCCTTCACCAGCATCAGTGGGATCTGACTTCACGAGATCAGGGTGGACCCTGGGCCTCCCCTCCCCTGCCCTGCCCTGTGGGCCATTTGGTCTGTTCCCAGGAGAGCTCCCTGACAGTTAGACGGGGTTGGGGGTGCTATCTGGCTTCCAGGTGTGGGAGGTGGGTGGAGCTGCTGCTCCTTGGACACACCATCTCTCTACCTCCGTCCTTCCTGCCGAGCCCGAGTTCTGGACCTGGTTCATCAGGGCTCGGCAGCGCAGACGCGCTTTTCTTCTGTGACGTATTCCCTTCCACGCAGCCTGTAGGCTGGGCTTGCCTCTGAACTCCCTTTTAACGTGCCTTCAGCCAGCCTCCACTGCTAGACATTTGTTGAATTTTCATCAACAATAGCCCTCTTTTATTTTCCTTACTGTTGTGAGTTTATGTCCCTTAGAATTCTCTTGCTACCATTTTAATGAGAAGTCAGGAGGGGGAGGAATTGAACACACATACTCCCCCCCCCACCCGTCTAGGACTGCAATTCTTGCTCCTTCTAACTCCTTATTTAGTGAACTATGCAAATCGGGGTAGATTTCTGTTTATGGAACTACATTTCTTTCTCTCTCTCTCTCTCTCTTTCTTAAGTAAACATACAACTAGGCTATTATCTCGAATGGGGGAGGACTCACGCTTTAGTCTTTGTTTCCTGGAGCCCTTTATGTGGTAGGTGCTCAGTTCCAGTCTATCAACTGTGTCGGCTTTGACATTCAACTCGGCTTCTTTTGTTCCTGTTGCACGTTTTTATCCGTCCTCCCAAGTGCAGTTTCTCACAGCGTGGACTGCACATCTACAGACTCATCACCTCTCCCTCTTATGGTCTCTCGTGTTTCCAGGCCCGACCGGCACTTCCGCAGGACTTGGGAGAGATGAGGAAACCTGGTTAAGTGCCTCGTGTGCACGTGCTCGCACTCTATAACCTGTCTGCAACCTTGCCGTCCCCTTGGCTTGCTTTTCCTCCAGGTAAAAGCACAGCTTGGGCATTTTATTATCCCTTATCCCTTGCTTGTTTTTGTTCACTAGGAAGAGTTCCAGAGTTCCCCGAGTTAGGGGGCAGCTCGCTCCTCCCCTGGTCACAAGCGTATGGACGTGTGACCTGCGTGTGCACCCCCCACCTTAGTATACTCAGGACATTTTCCCCCTCAAAGAATACTAAATTAGTGGTCTCAGCTCATCCAAATAAAAACCATCAAGCAGGACAGCATGACATGGTCCTTAAATCCCATCGGTCACATTTTTGGCAAATAGCTGTGTCCTGTAGCGCATTCCCATGATGTCCTGCTTACTCATCTCATGCACGACATTTTTCTGGTCTTGGGATCTTCCATCTCAATTAAATTTGGAAGGGGAAAGTCATTCTCCTACATTGTAAATGGGGAAAAGTACATTGAGGGGCCTTTTCTCAACAGACTATGGAAGAAGAGAACTTGCTTGCCCCACTGGGGTCTCCTGGGGGAGAGCTGGTCCAGGAGGGGGTCCAGGAAGGGGTCCAGGAGGGGGTCCAGGAAGGGGGAAGCTGGTGAGAGCCCTTTCTAGTTTGCATTTTGTATTTGGAAAAATGCATTATGATGTTTTTCCTTTTTGTGCTTCAGTAACTAAAACTACCCCCGATTAATTGACAACATCTATGAACACACTTTTTTGCACGTAGTAAAATTTAACAAAAACCACAATTCAATACATTTGGAATGAGAAAATATAGTAGAAAGAACATTGATGTGGGGGCTAAGAAAGACATAACTGAATAATAACTCAGCACCATTTATTACCTATCTATCATCTATTATTGCAGTAAACTAAATAATATAAAATTTACCATTTTAACCATGTTTTAAGTGTACAACTCGCTAGGACTAAGCACATTCACAATGCTGTGCAAACATTACCACTATCCATTTATAAAACCTTTTCATGATCTGAAAGTGCATCTCTATCCATTAACACCAAGTCCTCGTTTCCCTTCCCCCAGGCCTACTAAGTTCTATTCTATCCTTTTTGTCTCTATGAATTGAGTTTGCCTATTCTCAGTACCTCACATAAGTAAAATTATACAATACTTGACCTTTTGTGTCAGCCCTGCTTCATTTAGCATAATGCTTTCAAAGTTCCTTCATGTTGGAGCCTGTGTCCGAATTTCATTTCTTTTTAAGGCTGAACCCATTGTATGCACAAACCACACGTTTATTCATTCATCTGTTGATGGTATTTGGGTTGTTTCTGCCTTTTGGTTGTGGTAAATAATGCTGCTTTGAACACTGGCATACAAATATCTGAGCTCCTGTTTTTACTTCTTTTAGGTCTATACCCAGAAGCGGAGTTGCTAGATCTTGTGGTAATATTATGCTTAACTTTTGAAAGAACCACCAAACTGTTTTGCATCAGCATGATTTCCCAAGATGAGGAAAATGAGGTTCAGTGAGGTTAAGCTACTAGCTCAAGGTCACACAGCTGGCCTCTAAAGAGAGCTATTAAATTTAGATACTTAAGTATATCATATGCCTAGCTAGCGCTTTCCCTAAACAGCCTCTCAGTAAGTGATTAGTCTCTTCCCTCTGCTTCTGATGGTAATTCATATATACTGGCCTGGAGTTTAAATTTCCTGAAGACCCTGCACTCATTTTCTTTATAGCTATCACAAACACAAACACTTCTCTTAGTCTTGGCTAAAGGGATTCAAAAACCTTCTCCTACAAGCTCCTAACAGTTCGTGTGCTGATCGCCAGTCCTGGATACTCGTCAGCAATCTTTCCCAGGCATCCTGAGGCAGCTGTAGTTAATGTTGTTTGGGGTTCTCAACAGCAAAAGAATTGCTTCCTAAATTATTTCAATGCGACATTTTCACAGCGGGTTGACCTGCCCCTTTCCTCTTCCTGCAAATACACAGCAGTGATGGCAGCATGACCTGTGGCGAGGCAGGCTCGACGGCAGGGAAGCTGTAAGGTGCGAGAGGGTGAATTCGGAGGCCCTGCTGGCCTTGCTTGGTCACAGAACTGCCCTTTCGTGTCCTCTCCACTAGGCCCTCCTTCTAGGTGACGAGTCTCCCATTCCTCTGCCCTCACTTCCTAACACCTGCTGGCGGGTAGGACGTGGGTCATTGAGGTTGGTAAGACTGAAGTCACACTGTCACCCCTCCTGGGGGTAGTCACATGCACCACCTCGCTCTGATGGTGGAATAAAAGGCCGAGGACAGAATTCCCACCAGACAGGTGGGTGTTAAGTTTTGGGAACCGACGGTGGGACGGCCTCCCACAATGCACTGGAATCATGCCTCACAGGACCCCCACTTGGAATGTTAAAGGCCCGTGTTACCTTCGGGGTTTCCTGGCCAGGGAGGTGACTGGATGAAGCTTAGTGAACAGCTTGAGAGAAGTCAAAGCTTCCAGCAGCCCCGGTTTCCTCCTTGTTGGGCCAGGAGGAAATGTATTTTTTCCAGAAGGAGAGTGAGAGTCACCAACCAAAAATATTCATAGTCAAGGACTGGGGAGGAGAGAAGAATGACTTTGTTTTGGGGTTGGGGAGGAGACAGACAAGCATTGCAGACATACCCCGGGGACACAGGAAGATGGCTTTCAGTAAGTGTAGTTCCCAGGCCGTCCACAAGATGGTGCAGGAGCCTTGCTCACACCTGTCCTCGGAGGCAGACAATGGCTTCTGCCCTGGCACCGGGTCCAACCGCTCTGGACAGCGTGATGAAGCCTTCGCTATGGTTGAAGATACCTTTTGACATGTCAAGCATTCAGACTGAATATTCAATTAAAAATGCATCGAGTTGCTAATAAATTAACTGAAATGACTGATGTCTACCAAAGCTCCCTGTATAAGAACTTGGCGTCAGACTGGGAGAAGCCAAAGACGACATGATCAGGACGCTGGGCGCGGCGATGTCAAGCGTCTCAGGTGCCGAGAGGGTCCCTAGGTGTAACTGGGGCTGCGGCCAGTCATTGTGCCGGGCACTGACTGTGGACAGCGCTGCTCTGGGCGCCGTGCAGACCGCCAGGAGCACAGTCCCCAGCCTTCACAAGAGCTCGCATCCTGTTGAGATGATTAGAGAGCAGATTAGATAAGAATGGCGATGCGGCCTGACCTGTGGTGGCGCAGTGAATAAATCATCGACCTGGAATGCTGATGTCGCCGGTTCAAAACCCTGGGCTTGCCCGTCAAGGCACATATGGCAGTTGAAGCTTCCTGCTCCTTCTCCCCTTCTCCCTCTCTCTCACTCTCTCTCCCTCTCCTCTAAAATGAATAAATAAAAATAATTAAAAAAAAAAAAGAATGGCGACGCGCACTAGGGACCAAGACGTTACAGCCGGCAAGCGGAGGAGGAGGGCTGCAGTGTTAACTCGCGTGGCCATGGGAGGTCTCTGGAAAAATGACATTTCAGTAAGGCCGGGAGGACGGCTGGGGCACGCCGTGGGGCATTTCGGGGAAGATGGTGTAGGCAGAGCGCTCAGCAAAGGCAGAAGTCCTGAGGCGGGGTGCTGGGTGGACTGGCAGAGGGTGAGGCGGCCGTGTGGGTGCAGAGCGAGGAAGGCGGTGGCAGGATGCAGGCCTGGGATGCTGTCGGGCAGGTGAGGGGATCTTGAAACAGATGGTCAAATAAAACTCTGTAGGGTGTTAGCAGAACTTTGACTTTGGACTAACAGGAGCATTGAGGATTCTGAATGGAGAAGGGAGTGGTCTGAGTTACATTTTATTTATTTATTTACTTATTTATTTCTTTATTTTTAAATTGAGTTTATTGGGCTGACATTGGTTCATAGAATTGTTTAGGTTTCAAGTGTACAATTCTATGCTACATCTCTGTATATTGCTTTGTGTGCCCACCGCCCAAGGTCAAATCTTCCGCTGTCACCATGTATTTGACCTCCTTCACCCTTTACTATCTCCATCCCCCTAGCCACCATGGAAAACAGTATGGAGACCCTTCAAAAAATTGAGAATAAAGTTAGCATATGACCCAGCAAACCCTCTTCTGGGTATCTACCCCCCAAATTTTAGAACATTTATTCCTGCCCCTATGATGTACACACCCCTTTGTTCATTGTAGAATTAGTCATGTGGCCAAGATATGCAAATAGCCAAAGGGTTTTTTGTTTTGTTTACAGGGACAGAGCGAGAGTCAGAGAGAGGGATAGATAGGGACAGACAGGAACGGAGAGAGATGAGAAGCATCAATCATCAGTTTTTCGTTGTGACACCTTAGTTGTTCATTGATTGCTTTCTCACATGTGCCTTGACCGCGGGCCTTCAGCAGACCAAGTAACTGCTTGCTGGAGCCAGCGACCTTGGGTCCAAGCTGGTGAGCTTTGCTCAAGCCAAATGGGCTCATGCTCAAGCTGGCGACCTCGGGGTCTTGAACCTGGGTCCTCCGCATCCCAGTCCGACACTCTATCCACTGTGCCACCACCTGGTCAGGCGCCAAAGTGGTTTTTTTGTTTGTTTGTTTGTTTTCTGTATTTTTCTGACATGAGAAGTGGGGGGGCAGAGAGACAGATTCCCACATGCATCCGACTGGGATCCACCCGGCAAGCCCACTAGGGGGCGATGCTCTGCCCATCTGGGGCATTGCTTCCCTGCAATCAGAGCCATTCTAGCACCTGAGGTAGAGGCCATAGAGCTGTCCTCAGCACCCGGGACCAACTTTGCTCCCATGGAGCCTTGGCTGCAGGAGGGGAAGAGAGAGAGAAAGGAGAGGGGGGAGGGGGGAGAAGCAGAAGGGTGCTTCTCCTGTGTTCCCTGGCTGGAAATCGAACCTGGGACTTCCACACAGCGGGACAACACTCACTGCTGAGCCAACTGGCCAGGGCGTGAAATGTTTTTGATAGATGATTGGATAAAGATGTGATACATACATACAATGGAATGGTACTCAGCTGAAAGAAAAGAGGAGGTACTGCCTTTTGTGACCACATGGATGGGCCTTGAGAATATCATGTTGAGTGAAATAAGGCAGGGAGAAACAAGAAGAATATAATTTTACTCCTGTGGGATATAAAATTGAAAGCAGCAAATGAGCGAACAAGAAAAACACACGGACAAGAACTCATTGACGGGGACGACAGTGCGGTGACTTAACGTTCTGAAAAGATCACTCAGGCTGCTGTTCTGTGACCGGGACAGAGGGAAAGCAGGGAGACTGGTCAGGAGGTGACTGCAGTGTCCTCCGTGGGGGGACGAGGGGGATGTGGGCCAGGGGGCAATGGTGGGAGTGCAGAGGAGTGGTCAGTAGGATTTGGTGGCAGAAGGAATGAGTGTTAGAGAGAAAGAGAGGGATCAGGGATGACGGCAAAGTTATTTCCTTGAGCAGCAGGGCAGACGAACCGCCATGAACCGAGATGGATTCAAGGAGCAGGTGTTTTGGGAAAGACCAGGATTTCTGTTTGGGATATGCTGAGTTTGGAGAAGCCTCGGAGACAGACGTCCAAGGGGACATGTCTACCATCCGGGAACCTGGGATTTGGGGGAGGGGTCTGGGTTGAGATCTGAATTCAATATTCAGGGGAGGGGTCCAGTGGGTCTACAGATATTTAAAGTTATAGACTGGAGAGAGAATGAGTAGAGAGATGAAGTCCAAGGGCTGAACCCAGGCACACTCCATGCTGTAGAAGTTGGAGAGTTGAGGGGAGACCGGCAGTGGTGACCCGATTGCCCCTGTTAGAACCACTGCCCTAATTCATGGTCTGAAGAGCTAACATTTAGGGGAACAAGATCTCTTCTATCCGAGGGGAGGGGAAGCTACTGGGGAAGCTGACACATTTGAGTTTGGCTTTACAAACTCCAGTCTGACTGGCGGGAGAAGGCAAGGCAAGGGGGTTAGACTCCTGATGGACAGTCGCCGGGCAGAGCGGAGGAAGGCGCCTAAGCCAGGGGGAGATTCCTGACGCTTAGTACACGTACGTCTCTGTGTACAGACCAACCTCTCCTTTCGGAGTCATGGAAGCAGTTATTTTCATCATCATGTGCTTCAGGCATGGATATGGTTTCCACAACATTTTTTCCCCACAAAGGAACTCTGCAGGTTCAAGGATTTTCTCTGAAATATGACTTTTGGTGGTTTAAGCACAATACATGTTATACCATTTAAAAATAAAAATGATGCTCTCTCCCTCCTCACCTCTCCTGCCTCCCACTTCTGGCATTTCCCCAAATGATAAAAAGGAGAAACTTGTCTTTCTTTCAGGTTCCAGATTCCAGGTCAGGCTGTTTTTCCTCTCATTGGAATACGAGATCAATTTCTTGCTTACTTAAAGCTGACTCCAAATCCTTCCCCCGACAACACACACAGGCACAGTTGAAATGCAATCTTTTCCTTTTTTAAAGCAGATACTTCCCCCCTGATCTCTTTAGCTATTTTACTGAGCACCTATTGGAATAATTGTTTTTCTGGACACTTAGCCAACATGTTCAAAGGGCAGAGTCGTGTAGCATTTACAAGACTCTCAACAGAAAACATCTTCAGGGTGCAAAAAGGATTCCTCTCTGAGAGGGAAGAGGTTCAGATACAGCTCAAGATAAAGGCCGGGTTAAGTGGGAAGTGTTAGGACTTTGGAGGGAGAAGGTAAAACCCTTGGGTAAGTACACTTATCCAGTGACTGGCTACTGGCGTCATATTATCTTCTTGGAACTTGCTGGACAAGTTTCCCGATGGGAGTTACAAGGACAGTTATTGACGTTCAGGTGCAGACTCTCTAAAGCTGAGCATGGAAATGCCCTATTCAGGGGTTCCCAAGGTTGGTCATCCATCACCGTCCTTAGTGGTGCTTAAAACCAGGGGGCCCAACCCTAGAGATTCAAGGTCAGTTCATATTGAGTAAGCTCATGACATCTGTCATCTGTAACTGTGCCTCAGGTAGGTGACACTAAGTTCTGGACTTCACATTGGCACTTGGGGGATTATTTGCTCAGTTTTCATAGAAATTAAAAAGTTCTCAGTGTTCTCAGAACAGGAGGAATTTCTGTAACTTAGCGAACCTGAGTTCTTCATTTCAAAAAAAGTTAACAGGTTGGTATTGAAATAAAGATGAGATCAGAGCAGATTTATGGCTGAGAAAATTATTTTTTTCTTTTATGGAGACTTCTTTTGAGCATGTTGCAACCATTTTCCTTCCTCTGTTGTTTTTTTTTTTTTTAATTTTTCCGAAGTTAGAAGCGGGGAGGCAGACAGACTTCCACATGCGCCTGATCAGGACCCATCTGGCATGCCCACTAGGGGGCGATGCTTTGCCCATCTGGGGCGTTGCTCCATTGCAACTGGAGCCATTCTAGCACCTGAGGCGAAGGCCATGGAGCCGTCCTCAGCACCTGGGCCAACTTTGCTCCAATGGAGCCTTGGCTGCAGGAGAGGAAGAGAGAGACAGAGAGGAAGGAGAGGTGGAAGGGTAGAAAAGCAAATGGGTGCTTCCCCTGTGTGCCCTGACTGGGAATTGAACCTGGGACTTCCACACACCAGGCCAACACTTTACCACTGAGCCAACTGGCCAGGGCACCTTCCTTGGTTTTATTCTTTCACTTCATCTTGATCATGAACACTACCCTCCATTTGTGCTTCGGTCCAATGACCCTGGTGCCCCCGTCAGACCAGTCACTGAAACGCCACTAGCCAAAGTAGTTTGTATTTATCGATGTGCATTTGTCACTTACCTGAAGTGATGTGACTTCATGTCTTCTCTCTTATGTCTTCTCTCTTTTGAGGTCAATCAGCCTCAAAGAAATGCCCAGCTCTTAGATTATCTTCTTCAGAGTATCCTTGGTAAACAAGGTTGAATAACTCCAGTTGCCAGTGACAGGAAAAGCCAAGAGTTTCCCAGTGAATAGCTACAGCCCCTCAATCCCCTCCCATCAGTGATTATGCAAACTCTGTAAGTCCCACTCAGCTTGCAAGGTAGTCCTTGACTGGCTTGTGTCTGCCATCCCTATTTTTATGACAATATCCAGCACCAATCCAAGCAGTAGGAAGCACAAGACTGTTAGAAGGTCACTCCTCAAGAATCTTGGTTTACTCTGGAATCATAAACATACAATGGTGTGCACTATGTAAAGAGTATCTCCTTTGTGGGAATCTTAAAGTCTCCCTAGGTGGTACCAACTAGCCTTGATCAAAGAGTTGTCTTCTAAGCATGAGGGTAGAAATCTGCGCATATGAGTAGCTGGCTTATGATGTTCTTCCTCCACCAGGGACCCCTTCTTCTCTCCCTGGGTGGAGCAATGATCGCAAAGTGGATCAGACTGCGTGAAGAAAGATGGCAAACTTATAAGACATTTTCAAAAAGTGATAAAAACGGTAATAGTTTTGTTAGCACTTATCAGGAATGAGACACTCCACTAAGCCTTTTACATGTCTTCTCTCATTTAATCCTCAAAACAATCATGAGGTAGGGGCCATCATTATTGCCATTTTACTGTTGAGTAAAACTGAGGCTGAGGAGGTTAAGAGGCTTGCTTAAAGCTGGTGAGGGACAGAGCTGAGAGCAAACCAGGTCTACTTGCATTGACTCTGAGTTCATGTTCTTGAAACATCTTTGCTGCTCTGCCCTTTATGAGCTTTTGACGTGAGTTCTGCACGGTAAAGACACCAGGACCACAGGCAGACTGGCCGGTCTGGATTCCTGCACATCTTACTTGACAACACCCATCTACATGCAAAGACTGCTGACCTCAGTGTGCCTGCTCCCGAGTGGGGTGCTGGGAGAATGCATGAGAGTAAGTCTTTATTCTTCTTGCTTTACTGCATTTTCCACATATCATATAGAGGGTCCATCAGAGTATAACACAACCAGTCTCTGTACCTCATCTAACCACCCTAAGGAATGTAGTTAAAGATTAAATCCTGAATACAGCAATATTATTAGTCATCACCATCAAGGGTGTTAGCCCATTAGCTAACAACAACAAACCCCGCAAAAAACCACCAAACCCTCAATATGTCACGATTTCCTAATTAGCAGCTAAGAAAGGGAAGAGAAGCTCCATGACCCTGCATTGTCCTAACTGCCAATCCAGTTGCTCTCAGAGGGCCTGCTTTGTAGACTATGAAATCCTCATCCTGCCACCAGCAATTTCAGGATCACCCAGGAAACTTCCAAACATCTTGAAAAGACGTTACTTTCTCGTACGTGTTATTTCCACTAATGAGACCGGAGGGCAAGGCGACCTTGACTTTCCCCTTCAGAGCTCAGTCTCCATTCTGTTTATTTCTCTCGCCAAAGGCTGTCTTCACCTCGTTGGTGTTTCTTTGAAATGCCTTCTAGAATTTTTTTTCTTTCCTTTTTATAAAAATTAATTTTAATGGGGTGACATTAATAAATCAGGATACATATGTTCAAAAAAAACATTTCCAGGTTATCTCGTCATTCAATTATGTTGCATACCCATCACCCAAAGTCAAATTCTCCTCTGTCACCTTCTGTCTGGTTTTCCCTGTGCCCCTCCCCTCCCCCCTCTCCCACCCTCTCCTTCCTCCCCCCACCCGGTGACCACCACACTCTTGTCCATGTCTCATAGTCTCGTTTTTAGGTCCCACCTATGTATGAAATCATGGAGTTCTTATTTTTTTCTGTTTTACTTATTTCACTCCGTATAATGTCATCAAGGTCCATCCATATTGTTGTAAATGATCCGATGTCATCATTTCTTATGGCTGAGTAGTATTCCATAGTATATATGTACCAAAGCTTTTTAATCCACTCGTCCTCTGACGGACACTTGGGCTGGTTCCAGATCTTCGCTATTGTGAACAATGCTGCCATGAACATGGCAGCCTTCTAGAATTTTAAACAACTTGTTTCTTACTTCTCTCAGAGAAGCAGCAATGCCTCCAGCTCAGGGCGTGCCTGCGAGGCGGACTCACCCTTCAGGGTCTGACTCTGCTTGGGCCCCCCACACCTGCTGAAAATGTCCTTCTGATGTCTGAGGCTTCCCAGAAGTCCTCCACTCTGCAAAGTCATCCTGAGCATGGTGCCAAGGACTCTATAACCCAAAACTCAGCGTCATTCGAACACTTTCCTGTGAGTGCTCAGAATTTGAAAAGCGGGCGCACTTAATGCCAGGTGTCTATCAGTACAACTTATTCTTCAGCCAGCTCCCTTCTTCTCTTCATTTGGCCAGGTGTCCTTGAAGGTCACCGTGTTGTGTGGATCAGGGTGGCAACATGCCTTCTCTCAGGGACACAGGCCATGGTGTGACCCCAGTTTGGTCTGGATTCGGATGATGGCCCCTGACTGTGACTCCCACTTATCTCGAATGGAGATGGAATGCTTCCCCAGCAAGTTTTAAAATCACCCGAATAGCATCCTTTTTTTATTTTCTTTAAATTTTAACCATTTTCAATTGCAGTTTATATTCAATATTATTCTACATTAGCTTCAGATATACAGCAAAGTGGTTAGAAAAACATGTTCCTTACAGAGCGGTCCGCCCAGTGCTTCAAGCACCGCCCCGGCCCGATACCCAACTCTCACGGTACTACTGACTGTACCCATGCTGCAGTCTCCATCGCCGTGACCATTCTGTGACTACCAATGTGTCCCGCATAACCCCTGTGCTTCCTCAGCCAGCCGCCGACCCCGCGTCCCTCGTCCCTCTGACAACCACCAGTCCATTCCCTGTGGCTCTGATCACCCCGATGACTTCTAAACCTCGTGAAAAGTGATGACGTTTCTGTGTGTGTCCACAAGTGAGGCTGGAGGGAGGGTCCCCCCCGGAGGTTCCCCCCCCCCGCCCCCCCCCCGTCACCCTGTTTCCATCCTTCTTATCTCCAACCAGGAAGAACTGCTCTGAGCCGGCCTCTGCGTCCCTCCTGTCCTGTTGTCCTCCCGCGTCTCTGCTGCTGGCCTCCTCCTCCTCCCTCCAGCTGGCAGTGCTGGGTTCTCAGGACCTGCTCCTGGGCTCTCTGCTTCTGTCCCCGAACCCACTGTCTCTGCTGGCTGTTTCCTGGAGTCACTCTCAGTCTCTCGCCCACGTTTGTAAACAGCGAGGCGTGTCCTACTTGTGTGAGCACGCACACCTCTCTACTGAGCTCTGTGGTGAAGTTCGCTCGTGGGTGTGTAGCCCGTGCAGCCACCACTCAGACCAAGGGGAGGACATGTCTGCATGACCCTCTCAGTCAGAACCCCACAAAGGGAGCCTCAGTTCTGACCTCCAGCACCATAGAGTACCTTTGTTTCATTTTAAACTTCATATGAATGGAATCATACAATATGTAACTCTCTTTTTTGTTTGTTCGTTTAATTTCTTTCACTCAGCGTTATGTCTGTGAGATTTATTCCTGTGGTGTGCATTAATAGCCTGTTCTTTTCCATTGAAGGGTAATATTCTGTTATAATATTTCATAATTTATTTATTCATTCTTCTGTTGATGGACATTTAGTTCGTTCCCAGTTTGGGCCTGTTTTGAATGAAGCTGCTACGAATGTTTTTTGGTGGACATGAGAGTTCTCGGGTATATGCCGGGGGGTCATAGAGGGTTCATATGTTTCCCTTTCGTAGGTATCAGCACATATCTTCCCAAAGCGATTATACAAATATTTGCACACTCTCCAGGAGTGTAAGCTTATTCTCACCAACACTAAGTACTATGACAATTTAAAAATTTTAGCCATCCTGGTGGCTCTGCAGTGATAATCCATTTGCTTTAACCCACATTTCTCAGGTGACTAATGGTGTTGAGCCTCCTTTCGAACAGGCGTTGGCCATTTTGATACCCTTTGTGGCATGTCTGTTCACACCTTTTACCTGCTTTTATTTTTTTTAATCTTTTTTTTAAATTTTATTTTATTCATTTTTAGAGAGGAGACACAGAGTGTGAGAGAGAGAGAGAAAGAGAGAAAGGGGGGAGGAGCTGGAAGCATCAACTCCCGTATATGCCTTGACGGAACCAGTGCAGGGTTTTGAACTGGCGACCTCAGTGTTCCCAGGTCGACGCTTTATCCACTGCACCACTACAGGTCAGGCTTACCTGCTTTTTAATTGAGTTGTTTCTTTTTAAGTTATAGGAGTTTTTCTTTAATGAATATTTGGATATGAAGGTCCTAGTGTTTTTTAAATAAAATCCAAACTCATCAAAATGCTCTTCAGACACTGTTCATGACTTGGACTTGGTTATCTCTCTCTCTCTGTTTCCTATCCTCTCTTTCCTCTATAGTCCTTCTGGCCTCAGGACCTTTGCATCTGCTGTTCTCTCTGGTTTATTCTACTGTTAATAAACACATAGTTTCTTTTCCTAAACAACCAGCGTTTCCTTCTTTTTTTATCCTGCCAACTCATACTAACCCTGAAGGTCTCAGCTTCAACTTTACTTCCTCCCAAACTAAGCTAAATCTCTCTGTGATATATTCTCATCCCACCTGTATGTGACTTCCATATTATTTATTGCAAGTCTCCGCAATCATTTATAAAAAGTCTTTGGTAGACCAGCCCTCCCAGTTCTGCTGGAATCTTCCAGAGGCTTTGGAGTGACTCTGTTCTGCTGTGTATTGTATGCACATCACTTAAAACGGCCAGGCATATAGAAATTGCTCAACAAATATTTCTGAGAAGACACAACATGGGAACATGAACACAGCAGCCTCAGATGTCAGCTCGGTTGGACTCCACCGTTTGGGTTCTTTATCTGTTTCACGGAGAAGCTTGCACCGCTGCTGAAAACCGTACCGGGAGCAAAAGCACTAGATGCATGCGCTGGTCGGAGCCTTGTTGCTCCTGAGAGTGCATTCACGTGTGCAGTGATTCTGCTACCAGCCGAGCCAGGGCCTGGGGAGCGCAGAGTGGGTGGTGACAGTGAGGAGAAGGTGTCGTGGTGGGAATGGACATGGCAGGGACTCTGAGGTTTGGGAGGAGAGGGGGGCGGTGTGGTAGATAGAATAAAAATTGCAGAAGCCACCTCCCCATTGATGGTTGTCCTGTGAGCGCGAGGGCTGCAGTCGAGGGCAGGAGGGGAATTCCAGAACATGCAGTTGCACTTAGATAAGAATATAAATAACACCAAATTTGCTGACTCTAATGGCTTGGGAATTCAAAGATATTTTGAGGATTTTAAGATGATCTCAGGCAGGGATGGATGGATCTTTGGGGGTTAAAGTACAGCCCGGCACCGTTTCCAGACCGATGGCCCGTTGAGTGCAATGGCCCTTTAAGTCGGTGAGGGACGGCTCTCCTGGTGAGGGACAAGGGCCGCAGCACAGGCTCCTGAGCGCTGGTATTCGGTTGGTATGGCTGAACTATTGAGCAGCTAGACTAACACCTAGGCTAGGGTTTGGGTAGAGGTGGGACCTTGTGGTCCTCAGGAATGTACATTCCTGGGAGGCATCATGGACCCGTTTGGGCACCAAGCATTAGACTCATGAGTACTGTGTCCTGCAACTGAGTTTACCACTGCTTTTCTGATCGGCATAGATGCTCTTCTAATTAGTAAATATTCCTGTGTTGAGAAAATCACCGAAACCGTTGCTTTCTGACATTTAGATAGTTTTAAAAATAAAGCAATGGGAAACACATAGCCACGTTCCCGTGGGAGGGTTGTGGAAATTTTCTGGTGCTAAGGTCGGTCTTTTATGACAACCACCTCAGTCTGGCGAATGTGAAGGAAGCACAGGGCTCAGGATGTGCTCGAGGGACGTTGAACAGATGAGGAGACGATGCTCCCGGACCAGTTTGTGACGAGACGAGGGTCTCACTACAGCACGTGGGGATGCCGTGGCGGACACCGGGTCTCATCGGTGTTAGTTTTACTCCTAAGGTTCTTCGTGGTTCTTGGGGAAACTCACCCTAGTATGTGTCTAGGTTTTTGTAATTAAGCCTTCTCCCCTGGTTACCACTGAATTCCCACCCCCCACCCCCAAATAACCCACTGAAAATTTTAGACCAAAACCTGAAAACTGTACTATTTTTCCATAGTGCAGAATGTAGAAATTGGGGAGCAAATGCCGTGTTTAAAATAGAATAATGTGATTGCGTTTTAGTGATTTGATTTGAGATGGTTGGAGGGCTGTTTGTGCACAGGCCACGTAACCTGGAGCTAGCAGTGTCCCTGTCGCCATCTAGTCACCCTGTAAACACAAAAGCCCCCGGCCCACTCTGGGGGGCATCCTGGCCTAACAGAGCTGTTCTCCAGCCTCTGCGAATGCATGTGTCCCTCTACAAACCACTCTGCCGCCCCCCACCCCCCGACTCGCGAAGCCAGTCCCGGGAGACAGTGTTGTCACGGGGGAGGCCCTGATGTGGCTTCTGCAATGCTCGCAGGCTCCTGGGCAAACCCCAGCCTGGCTCTAGCCCCTTTGCCTACCAGCCCTGAGGGGTGTGCTGGCTCCCCCTGGGGTAGTGAGCAGGGAGGGGGTCCCACCTTCCCCCTCTTGTGCCTAAGGGTGTGGTGAAGTAGCCTGTGATCCCTTCCCCTCTCTTTAAAAAACAATGCTAGCTTTTATTTCTTTTTAATAACAGATCTATTGAACTACAAAACATTTCACAGGCTTAATGTATGCAATTTGGTGAGTTTGCGCATATGCACACCTAAGCATGAAACTCACTTTATAAAGGTAAACAGAAACGCAGAGAGCATGGTGCTAGTGTAAAGGCTGTCAGTCGTTTTTAATTTTAGTGTAGAAGTTAAAAGGCAAAAGAATTAAGAATATCCATAACTTCAAAAGTCGGTTAATGGATAGACAATATAGAAATGTGTAAATTGTGACACCAGTTAGCCTCTCCTTCGTCACCAGGTCTGCAAAGCCTGTGCTCACAAGAGGGGACACACTGTCCAGAGCACAAGAGCCTTTCATCAGAGGAACTGGCCACTTTCATCTTTTACTGAACAGATTACAAATAAAAGTTGCCTGAGAAAAAGATCCAGAAGTGTGGACCAAAAAAACAAAAACAAAACAAAACAATCCCCCAAAGCAAACAAACAAAACACAAGACAAAAGAAAACAAGGCAAGCTAATAAAGATAGATCTATGGTCGTTTCTTGAACGAGGCATATTTTTATTTGTCTATGGCTTAAACATTCATTTAAAAGATTTTGAAAAAGCTTCAGGTAAATCTTTCTCTTTTTTGCGTGTGTGAGATTAAAGAGAATTTCCCATATAAAATAAAACAAAAAACCCAACTTAAAGAAAGCAAAATTACCAGCTAGCTTGCTCCCATGGGCCACACGGCCGTCATCCTTGGACCCCAGATGGAATAACTTCTGAACACTGTCATCTTCTCAGGCCCCGTGTCTACAGTGGGGCTGAGAGCCCGTCAGCCTCCTGCCCTGGGCACGATCACTTTGATTTTTGCACACGACCCAAACCAGACCCACTGTGCTGTTCACCCCTTCTTGCATTTGCTTTTCCCGCTCCGTCTCGAAGGCAGACTGGCCCATCTGGAGACCTGGCATCTGTGCTTTCAGGTCCGGGACTGTGACGGCATCTTGAAACCATGGCGAGGTGTCCTTCAAGGGAATCTGGCAGGATTTTGTCTCAAATGAAGATTTTCAGACTTCGAAGTCCTGTTTAATCTACTGGGACTCCAATTTTTAAAAATGTCACAGTCAGTAGACATCTTCTGATCTTAAAAAGCACGTATTATAGAGTGCTGGGTCACTCACCTTCCCACGGTGTCCTCAGTTTTCCCAGAACTCTTGTTGTTCTTAGCAAGCCTCAGTGAAAACCACTTCCTCTGGATGTCTGCCCCTGTCTCCTGCCCGTCACACGGTCTTCCCAGCTGCTGGCTCCCGCCAGTCGCTACTGTCCCCACTGCTTGCCTCTCTCTACCTGCTCTCTCACTAGCGTGGCCCTACGTAGTCTCCTCTTAAGGGAGAAGAGCAGAGGTGGAGAAATGGTCATCTCAGTCATGCTTCTCCAGGGATTCCCAATAGCTCTGAGCGCTTCTGCAAGGAGGATATCAGCTTTTTTTTAAAATATATTTTTCTGAAGTGAGAAGTGGGGAGGCAGAGAGACAGACTCCCACATGCGCCTGACCGGGATTCACCTGGCATCCGGCATGCCCACTAGGGGGTGATGCTCTGCCCAGCTGGGGTGTTGCTCTGTTGCAACCAGAGCCATTCTAGCGCTTAAGGTGGAGGCCATGGAGCCATCCTCAGTGCCCAGGCCAACTTTGCTCCAATGGAGCCTTGACTGCGGGAGGGGAAAAGAGAGAGAGAGAGGAAAGAGAGGGGGAAGGGTGTAGAAGCAGATGGGCACTTCTCCTGTGTGCCCTGACCAGGAATTGAACCCAGGGCATCTACATGCTAGGCCGATGCTCTACCACTAAGCCAGTGGTTCTTAACCTGGGTTCTATCGAACCCTAGGGGTTCGATGAGTTGGTCTCAGGGGTTCGGAGAAGCCTCTGCTACGGAGGCCAGAATAAAGTAATACCGTAATTTGTTGTGAGTTCATGCACTTTGTTGGTTTTGTTCTTTGAGCAAGGTGATGTTCATGCATGGCTGATTTTGTGCACCAGTAAAAAAAACATATACCTATGTCTTGAATTTGGAAAAAAAAATCATATTTTATTTATCACTAAAGAAGTGTTTGGTGAACGCGCATACGAAACTGGTGGGTTCGGTACCCCCCAAAAGGTTAAGAACCACTGCACTAAGCCAACCGGCCGGCCTCAGGATTGCAATACTTCATGGTTGCTGTAATAGAAATCTGATGGAAGTGGACAAGGGGAAGGGCAGGAAAGAAGGTCCTTCCTGGTGGGCAGAAGAAAACTACAGTTGGAGTGAGGTCAGATGTTAGCATGTCATTGTTCATACCATCAGTCTAACGGTTTCCAGGACATGCCAGCAATTCTGGAGTTTACTGTCCCACGTCTCTCATGGTCCTTTGGGATGTGATTTTGCTCAGTGAAAATAGCTTAGGGCGCACACTTCTGTGTAGGCTGAGGCTACCTCAGGGGAAGGAAAACGAGGGAGTCACTTTGTGATTTTCGAGGTGTCTATGATTTGCGGGGCTCGATCTTGTCTTTCTCTGATGTAGTTTCTCACATGGGCAAGTTCGTGGTCCACGGGACTTGGGTTGATAGTGCACAGCTGACTGGCAAAGGAGACTCTATCCACGAGGGAGGTCAGGAGAATTTCACAGGCCCACACAGTCCGGGTGCAGGCAGCTCTTTCTTCAGATGTCCTCTGTGTGGAAAGAAGTGAAATTTGCCGTGGGCCCCGCAGTCACACCGTAACAAAGCGATTGTAGTCGTGTGTCTTCTGGGTGTTGTAAGAAATCACCAGAAAATCACTGACTCTGCCTTGGGTGAACCCCTCGGGTCCCTGATCCTGCCGACCACACGAGGACAAACGGAAACACCTGGGCACTTGAAGCTTTATTACAATTTATATTACTACTAGTAAAGGTGTAGGCCTGGAGGGTATCTGGATTCTCCTTTGTGAACTTGAAGGTATGTGCTAACCTTACATTGTAACGTCAACGATTCCTTGACCTTACCAGGGGAATGTTTGCTTAGTCATTTCTGTGAATGCAAGTGACAGATGTTACCTAATTTTTCTGTTTTCTGGAAAAAGTTCCTGGCTCCCACTGAGCTAATAAGCTGTTAATGATATGTATATGTCTTTATTCTTCTATGTCTAGGTCTTTCAATTTGATGGGATCTTAAGAAATTTAATGTTATATACTTTAGAATCCTTAATAATCTTTTATCTTCTTAGCACCATACAACACATACATACTATCTTTAGGTAAAGATACCTGAAGTTATGTCTTACTGGATTTTGGGTATTTTATATGGCTTTGTCTGATCTGAGGCCAGAACTATTTGGATCATTCTACCATTATTCCTTTTTGAGTTGAAAGCTGCTTTGTAATTGATATATTTACATTTACTATTTCTACTCTCTGTTGATATACTTAATGAATCAATTACATCAGCATGTTTGAACAAGACTCAGCAGAGTACACTGGAGTCTTTTACTTCTCTTGAATGTTTTATGTTAACTCTTTCTCACTTTGTATGTAACAAGTACCCTTCTAAACTGTGTTTCTCAGACCCCTTTGAGAATCTGATGAGCTACTGGCCCACTGTCTAGAACAATATATATACACCTTCCATCTGTCCTGGTTCTTAATCATTGTCATTACTGGATTATATTAACTTTTTAATCTGTACTTCACTTTAATCTGTTGGCTGTGTTTCTGTCCTTTGATGATTATGGTTCCTCATTAATTTGTTCATTCTCTCCATCGTTTTTCTTTCTTCCACCTTAGTATCTAAGGACAATAACTGTTTTGAGCACAGTGTCATGAGCACATGACGTACTGAACAACCAGCTCCACTTGAAGATCAGAGAGGGTTGGAAAGAGGCAGCGATGACCTTGGAGTTAAAAACTAAGAGATGAGCTTAAGTTTCCCAGGCAGGCTGAATAGAGGTTTGGACGCTGTCTCATGGAAATGAGAGAAATTGGAGTTAAGTTCCAGAGAACAACATGTACAAGGGTGTGGAAAATTTGGTGAAAGTTTGGGGTGAAGGCAGTATAGAAGAAGAGTGTGGGGGTGTGGATGGAGCAGCTAAGAGAAGAGTAACTATCAACGAGAATGCATAGAAGGATACCTCTCATTCTGCATTTCAATTCCGGAATCATTAGATCAGCAGATGTTTCTGTTCTGTGGTTTGAATGTTCCATAGTGCCTGTGGGTGACCTGGTTGAAGGCAAGGATGTCCTCAACCAATAATGGTAATTTTATCTCACATCTTTTTTTTGGAATAATTGTTCCATCTTAATTCAGGATATCTTGCATTTTAATATCACATTCTTCATAGGATATCATTGTTGTTACCATGATCACCATCATCATCAATGACAATCTACCACCACCATTGCTAATACTCACTTTGTGCAGAAGAGCTTAGTTCAGACTCAAGGCAAGATCATTTTGAATAAAGCTAAGCAAAGAAAATAGATCCACAATTCTTACCTTAGGATGCAGATACTCTCTTGTTTTGATTCCACATTATAATATTAAGGGGGAAAAATGTTACGTTGGGAACTAAATGACAAATCACATGAAGCTCTTCAAATTCGTGGCACTGCCTTACTTCAGACCCTCAACGTTTCTGGCCTGGACTTCTCGGGACCTCCCCACTAGCTGTCCTGATCTAGCCCCGGCTGCAGTACTCCCAGCACCATAGCCAGAGGGATCTTTCTAATATGAAAATTTGATCACGATGCTGTGTAGCTCTCAAGTCACTCCAATTCCTCTAATTTCCAGGAGTCAATGTCCAAACGTCTACACACAGAGCATAAGAAAGACCCGCCTCATCCTGGCTTCCACCTACTTGAGTGGTCTCATCTCTAACATTTCTGTTGAATACCATCTCCTGAATGCAGAAGTTATTTTCAGCTTCCCGTGTTTTAAGACAACTTCCATTTATCCTCAGAAGCTCTTTCCTTTTCCGACTGCGTAGAGAATTAGCAGTCATCCTTCCAGAGCCAGTTCCAGTGTTGCCCCTTCCAAGAAGCTTTTCTCACTATCTCTGGGGACGATTTAAGTTTATTCCACTGTTTATTCCCTCAATGCCTTTCTCCCATCTGTAGAAAATCCTTGTAAGGTGACCAGACGTCCCGCTTTGGGAGGGATAGTCCCGATTTTTAACAATTTGTCCTGTGTCCTGCGGCATTTAAAAAAAGTCCCGATTTAAAAAATATATTACAATACTATTTTTGCATTCTATGAAAATTTTTTTTTGCTCCATATAGACCAAATTTTTAATCAAGAACCCCCCTGTCAATGATGTCCTGCTTTACCAATTTTAAAATCTGGTCACCTTATTATGGCACATAAATTATTGTAAGTCGGGGTTTCTAGGGTAGCAGGATTTGTACCCTGTTCACCTTGGTATCTACCACACAGAGCTGGATACAGAGTTGTTGTTGAATAGTTATTGAAAGAGTGAAAACACATGTTATTTAAGAAAATCACCAAGGATAAACACCCAGAGTTTATTTTTGTGATGAGAAAGTCATACTTCTTTTTTCCCCCCTCCTGAGAATTCTTTCCCATTTACTTTGGTGAGAATGGGAAGGAGGCTCAGAACAGAGCTGTGAAGGACAGAACGAGGGAGGAGATGAGAGGAGATTCAGTGTGGGGAGGGATAGTTGAGACAGAAGGCAAGTAGAAACAAGGCTAGCCCTCTTTATATTAGTATGTCTGGCTCAGGACCAGAGAGAAAAATTGACATGGATTTTCAAAAAGTAAGCTGGGGTTCTCAGCCTGAATGTGCAGCAGGGCGATGTCTATCTGTTCCTGCTTCCGAAGGAAGAGAGAATAACATGTGAGGTCTCTCTGGACAAAATTCAGAAGGAACTCGGGTATCCACACTCCAGCTGTCTCTCTATTCTGTTTATTTTTCTTTTCAGACTCTCTTCCAGCATTAGGAACCTTCCTTTTAGCCTGTTCAGCTGAAGTTCACTGAGAAACATAACCTTGGAAACCCCAAAGGGCCTACGGGGCCCATTTAGGCTTCCTTTACTCCCAATCTAAGAGCTGGATATTAATTGCCTTCCATGGATGACTCATTCTGCTTAAGAACTAAGTGTCCACCGCCTTGGCTGTGCTCGGCAGCCATATGGAGACATGTTGGCTTCTCTCGGGGGGGAAGGGCTGGCGGCATCCATGTGTGTGAGGAGACAGTAGCGCTGTTGACCTGCCCAAACTGGGGAAGCTGGGTTAGATGAAGACCGTTCAGTGCTGTGTCTTTTTACCCTTTGTGTGAACACAGTCTGGAAGAGGTACCCTTAGACTATTCTCTAGCCTAGAGAAGAGAAGATCAAGATAGAGAGAAGAGAACCTGAAGCCTGGCTGCCTGTATCATTGACAATAGTCTTTCCAGGAGGTTGTGCTACTATTTTTAGCTCTGAAAGTAGAAGCTACCTCCCTCACAGTGGATTCTGCTTGGAAAGAGGCCGAAGGCTTAGAGTGGTTCTTCTTCTTGGTTCTGGAATATCCAGACCAAGTGCCCTTCTTTCAGGGCCAGAGCTCCAAAGGGCCGGAAGAGAGGGTAGAGATTCATCCCTCCCAGAAACTGGCACTTGGGCAGAACTGGTTAATAAACATGTGCAGAGAAGATGTGATCAGTCAAATAAGAGCACTGACATCAGGAAATATAGCTTGTGGGAAGAAACGTTTCAAGAGGAGGTACAGGCTGAGGATATCAAGTACCCTGAGGAGTTTAGAAGGAGACAACGGATGGTGACAGCAGTAAGACATCTGTGGTGGCACTTTAGGGACTAACAGACAGCAGCTCTATTTCAGCTGCCGGCTGAGAGTCTCCTGCTTCTCTATCTAGTTCCACCGGAGCCTGTGACTCCACTTCCCAGAGGGTTGACGTTGGCACCATGGTCCCTACTTGCTCTTTCTTAAGAATGGCCCAGGCTCTTTCCCACAAAGGGAAGAAAACAATTGACTATTAAAATACTCAAATGTTGTGCTTCTCTATGGGGCCACTAGATGCAAAATCTCCAATCAGTAGGACATTTTGATCAGACCATATTCTACTTGCTATCCATAGACAAAGATCATATTTTCCTCTGGACTTTAGCACTTCAGAAGCTGGAATTCAATGGAAACCCCCTCCCACATACATTTTGGCTCTTTTTATGATTATGGTTGGTTATTGTGGAAAAGTAGGCAACATTCATTCATTCATTCATGGAGTATTTTTTGAGCACCTTTCGGGGTCAGTTTCTTCTCTACTAGGAGCTGGAAGATTGCAGGGAATAAGTTAGAAGTTCTTTACCCTCATGAAACTGAAAATTAATATAAATCAGGTAATAAATGGAAATCTCTGTTATCTCTACAGTACAATGTTTCAATTGACTTTCGTTCTCCTTCTCTGTCACAGGAGTCCCATGGGTCTCAGCAACTCTGCAATCTAGAGCAGACACAAGGAGGCCACCGTCCGGGGTGCACCTCTTGTCACTGACTCAAGTCTGCCAGGTGACTGAATGAGCCACTGGCGCCGTGGGGCTTCTATTTCCACAGCTGCATGAAGAAGAAGCTGATTGGCCCTGGCCACGAGGGCCACTCTGTTGACTTCCAGTGCTGCAGCCATTCTAGGAAGCATCTGCGATGTTTTTGCCCCTTAGTGTTTCAAGCTGTCTGTCCAGTGTCTTTGGATGTGCTGCCACAGGATGAAATCTTGGCTTCTCTGAACCCCATGTTTAGAAAGCTCTGTCTGCTCAGTCTCAGATGAGGGGAGAACACCGAGCAGTATGGCTGGCTGTCCGTCACTCACTGTGCAGAGAGTTCTGGTAATTTTCCTCTGTGAGAAAAGGGGCTGGTTGCCAACCTTCTCCTGCGAGCCCTTTGCTGTCCCCGCCAGTGTCAGCTGATGAAACAAGGGCGTTTGATTTTCTTTTCCGTTATTGTCTCTGACATGGAACCACCAGGGAAATGAGCCTAAAAATCTTTCAGGCTCTCCCAGGCAGCTGAGAACTATCACAGAAACAGAAATATCAGACTCACTGAATCCTAGGACCCGGATCATCACGACATTCTGACGCATAGGAAAATGTGACCCCCATGCAGATTTGCGAGCATGCTGTGTACGTGAATTTCCCTCCCAAAAGTGGGGATCAGTTGGGGGACAATAATATTCCTTTTGTGTTATCTTTATTTTTCTGGATGAAAAGCAAATCAGCATTCAGCTCTTGGCCAAAGAGAGTTTCTCTCCTGTATATTTTTGGGGCAGGGTTTTGTGGGTATTCCATCCTTTTTTTTTTTTTTTAGGTTTCTATATTCTAATTATTGTGGGGATGCTTCATCTTGGAAAACTGTAGTGGGTTTAGGATATGTAGCTGTTCCCATGTTGGTTGAGGCTCTTCCCCTCAACCTTTTAGTATATTTCACCACAGAAAGTGTGTGTCTATTTCTTTTTAACAATACAGTCTAGTCTTAAAACAAGAGAGCGTTATTTCTCTTCTCATTAAAACTTTAATCCTTCCTCTCTTTGCTAAGTAATGTAATCAAGTTAGCATTATTTTTCTAAGGAGATTTGATTCTCGTGCCTGTTTACCTTATAAGAACCTCCCAGGTGCTAAGGATGGCTCTGCGCGAGCCTTCTGAAACCATGGGGCCAACCTTAAATAGATTTATTTCTGATTCCCAACTTTCTCCTTTGATGGAAGGGGGCATGGGGCCCAGTAAACGCCAGCAAGAATATCTAAACTGTGGACACATCTACACGTATAAACAGTTTAAACACATTTGTCAATTTGTTTCATTCACTTAAGTTGGTAAAATATACACTTAGATAATGAAATATACACTTAGACTAATCCCCTCCACAGCTATCTTAAAACTAAACCAGTCATTTTGGTGAAAAGATCAACTTGGTTGGGCAGCTGTCATATAGATAGGACAATTCACGTGCTAACTACACTTTTCCCTTTTTGGTAGTGGCCATGCTGGCATTCTGTAGCCAGAAGTAAAAAAAAAAAATTCAGTTGGTCAATGGAGGTGACTTTGCATTTCTAAACTATTCAAACAACAAAGGTTGACATGTTGCTTTTAAGATTATCAAGGGATCATTTCACCACAACCTGTTGGGATCTAGAAGAAAAATCCCTGAGAAAACCTTGTTATCTGAAGGAACACAGATAGCGTCCCTCTCTAATAATCAGTTAAGATGCCATGTAGGAATATTTAGGTAAGTGATATGCAGTCACTCTGTGTTCTGTGACACTCTGATTTCAGGAGCTGAACTTGTTGTCATACCTTACAGGTAACTATGCCAACAGATAGTGTGCTGACAAGCTCTGTGCCTACCATATTAGAGATACCATAGTCTTGTCAGCTACAATTAATTGGAATTTTTTCGTCATGGATTTCTAAGGCAATTGACATCTGCATTTCCAGGGTGCAAATAAAGACATTCTGGATGTGGAAAAAACCAGACTTCATTTTCAAATCATGGCATTTACTCTGAAAGACAGCTCAGGGAGGCAAATGCAAATGAGAAAGCATCAGCCTGGTCTTCCTTTGTCTTTTCAGAAAAAGGAAACTTGTCAATGCATCTGGGTGTGAAATCTGAGCCTCTGGCCTTAGACATATCCATGTGTGAAACCACTAATTTTTTTTTTTTGCAACGTTTAGGGAGAAAACGGAAAATTTTCAATAGTGATGATTATTTTGGACAGCACTCCAAATGGCTTTTTCTCAGCTTTTCTAGTGAGTTGTTTGCAGTTTTATTTCTCTAGTTTTTGTGGTAAAAAGGGGTCTGATTATTTTGACTTTCAAACTCTACTTAATGGTATATATTTTGATGAGTCAGAAATCCTTAGGCAGCCTGACCAGGCGGTGGCACAGTGGATAGAGCATAGGACTGGGATACTGAGGACCCAGGTTCAAGACCCCGAGGTTGCCAGCTTGGCGTGGGCCCATCTGGCTTGAGCAAAAGCTCGTCAGCTTGGACCCAAAGTTGCTGGCTTGAGCAAAGGGTTACTCGGTTTGCTGAAGGCCCGCAGTCAAGTCACATGTGAGAAAGCAATCATTGAACAACTAAGGTGTCGTAACGAAAAACTGATGATTGATGCTTCTCATCTCTCTTCATTCCTGTCTGTCTATCCCTATCTATTCCTCTCTCTGACTCTCTCTCTGTCTCTGTAAAAAAAAAAGGAATCTTTAGGCGGGGGAGAGGGCTTCGGAAGAGCTCTGTTTTTTGGTGTGTTCAGTACCAAGATAGGGTTTCGAGAAAAGCTTGTCCTGGTGCTTGTTGTGAGACATTAAGAGGTCCCCAGAAAGAGATTTCAATAGATTCCTGGTTACTAAGCATTCCCTGAGTACCCATATCTGCCTTAAGTAGTGCTGGGTACATTCACATTTATTTTTTTACTTAAGAATTTAATATCTTTATTAAGGTAAAAAGAACCTTTACAATTACATTTAATATAGATATCCACATATATACATATATCTATATATTGAATATAAATACATATACATACACAATAATACCTTGCTTTTCGTTGACTTTGGTTATTGTCAGTTTTGGTTTTCGTTGATTTTTCCACAAAAATTTTGTCTTGGTTTTCATCAGTTGCCTCAGATTTCATTGGCATGCCCACGTGGCCTCGCTGCTAATTTTGCAGAAACAAAGGGTGACCCAAGCGTTCTTCTGCTCAGTGTGGTGTTGTTTCTCGTTGTGTGAGCATCACCCCACACGTCTAGCCAAACAATCCCATTGCTTTCCAGTGTTTTCATGCTTTTCTTATTGATTGCAAGGGCTAATACAACAATTACATGTAAATGATTACTGCGTATACAGTATCTGCGCCTCTCTCTCCCCTCCTTGCCGTCTTCCGTACTCCAAGAAGAGTCTTCAGAAAGGTAAATGCCATGTTAAATGTTCATTTATTTTTTACATTAGTCTTTTATATTCATTTTATATTAATTTCTTATTGATTTTAGTATTAAAGATGACATTTATTCTCCATGAAATGTGTTTTTGGTATGTATTTTGGAGTATCTAGAACAAATTAATTGGATTTACATTGATTCATATGGAAGTAATTGCCTTGGCTTTCGTTGGTTTGTTTCAAATTTCACCGATTGTTTTCGGAGGGATTATTGACGAAAACCGAGGCATCACTGTATATTCCATAAATATACATTTGTATATATGTGTATATGCATATATTGAATATATATTTGTATATATAGTCCTTCTTGACCTGAGGAGATAAGTAACAAAAGGAAAAAAGAAAATGAGTTCACCTCATAAAATTAGAATAAAATTTGATGCAGAAGGAAAAACATAGAAATAGTCCAGCAAATATTTGAATGATCTAATTTGGTCAACTCTGGGAGCTATTACATCTAAGACTTTATTTTTCTCTCTTAATGTGATAGAGTATTTCATGTCTTCAGGCAAGAGTTTTTCAAAGACGTTTGTTTCCTAGAGATTGGACTTTACTTAGCTGAGTTGTTCCTCCAGGAAATTCCTACTAGGCCAGTGATTAGTTAAAATCTTGAAACCTCACCTTATACTTACCAAGTGCAACCTGATTTTTCCTGGAGCTTAGACTCAGAATGAGCAGAAATCCAGCACTAGGACTCATCATACCCAGACTGACAGACACTCAGAAATGTCACTGTTTTATACTGTAGAAATTTCCAGAAAGTGATTTCTAGACTTTTACATAATAACATCTTGGGTGGTGTGATGTAGCTCCGTAGGTTGAGCAAAGAGAATGATAATGATGCTACTATTGTTTGATTACTTGCTATGTGATATGCACAGTCAAAATGCTTTATAGATACTCTCTTTTTGAAACAACAGATCTATGCAAATGAGCTTCTACTCCCCTAGCCTACAGTGAGGAGACTCAAGTATAAAGAAAATAAATAACCTATTCATTCTTTATTCTCTTACTAATCATTAATAATTCCTGCAAGTTTCTGTGCTCGGGCCTGGAGATAAAGCATTGAACATACTGGTCACTTGCATCTTCTAGTTCACTGAAGAAGACTGACACATGTGAAATAGATACTTACATACCAATCGATGAATTTATTGACTCAATGCAAGTATGCGATGTGCTGCAGAGGGAGTATGGGTGCTCAGAGAGCATATACAGAGGACAGTAATGGCTAACGCCATGGTCGCCGTCATGGAAAGGAGAAGCAGGACTATCGGGGGAAGAATGAATACCTACTAAGAGCACCTGGCCCAGAGTGAAGCCTCAAAAAATGTGTCGAGTGAATGACTGTGTAGATGATTGCTGGCCCTGCATGTGTTCAGAGGAAAAAGAGGTCACTAGAGACAGGAGTATCCAGAGGAAACTTCTTGGAGAAAGTGTGTTGAAGGTAAACAGACCATGAGGGTGGGTTGCCTATTGGATAGCATGAATAACGAAAGGGCCTGGAGGAACTGCCAAACAAGGAACCTTGTTTTCCCTGAAGAAGAAGTAGATGGGTGATCCCAGCTATGCTGGAAGAGGCTCTCTCCCTAGGGTGTGGCTATCACACGGAGTAATCAGAGGATTATTGTTGAACTGGTGAATCCCGATGGCAGTGCCCTGAATAGACTGTCCCTTGGTTCCTGCTACCTGGTTCTACAGGGTATCCCCGAATATCTGCTTTTCTGAGATTTTGGACCACTCTGCTTTCCCTTAATTTCTGTGAGTTATTCCATAGCCTTTTTTTTTTTTTTTTTAATATATATTTTATTATTATTAATTCTAATGGGGTGACATCAATAAATCAGGGTACATATGTACAATGAAAACATCTCCAGGTTATCTTATCATTCAATTGTGTTGCATACCCATCACCAAAAGTCAAATTGTCCTCTGTCACCTTCAATCTGGTTTTCCCTGCGTCCCTCCCCTCCTCCCTATCCCACTCTTCCCTCCCTCCCCCCATCCCATAACCACCACTCTCTTGTCCATGTCTCGTACCCTCACTTTCATGTCCCACCTATGTATGTAATCGTGCTTTTCTCAGTTTTTCTTTTTTTCTGATTTACTTATTTCACTCCGTATAACGTTATCAAGGTACATCCATTTTGTTATAAATGCTCCGATGTCATCGTTTCTTATGGCTGAGTAGTATTCCATAGTATATATGTACCATAGCTTTTTAATCCACTCGTCTTCTGACGGACACTTGGGCTGGTTCCAGATCTTCGCTATTGTGAACAATGCTGCCACGAACATGGGGGCGCATTTCTTCTTTCCGAACAGTGCTATGGTGTTCTTAGGGTATATTCCTAAAAGTGGGATAGCTGGGTCAAAAGGCAGTTCGATTTTTAATTTTCTGAGGAATCTCCAAACTGTTTTCCACAGTGGCTGCACCAGTCTGCATTCCCACCAGCAGTGCAGAAGGGTTCTCTTTTCTCCACATCCTCGCCAGCACTTATTCTGTGTTGTTTTGCTGATAAGTGCCATTCTGACTGGTGTGAGGTTATATCTCATTGTGGTTTTAATTTGCATTTCTCTAATGATTAGTGATGTTGAGCATTTTTTCATATGCCTATTGGCCATCTGTATGTCCTCTTTGGAGAAATTTCTATTCATTTCTTTTGCCCATTTTTTGATTGGGTTGTTTGTCTTCCTGGTGTTGCGTTTTATAAGTTCTTTATAAATTTTAGTTATTAACCCCTTATCAGATGTGCTGCCGAATATGTTCTCCCATTGTGTGGTTTGTCTTTTTATTCTGTTCCTATTGTCTTTAGCTGTGCAAAAACTTTTTAGTTTGATATAGTCCCATTTGTTTATCTTGCCTTTTATTTCAGTTGCCCATGAAGATAAATCGGCAAATATATTGCTGCTACAGATGTCGGAGAGCTTGCTGCCTATGTTTTCTTCTAAGATGCTTATGGTTTCACGGCTTACATTTAAGTCTTTTATCCATTTTGAGTTTGTTTTTGTGAATGGTGTAAGTTGATGGTCTAGTTTCATTTTTTTGCAGGTAGATGTCCAATTTTCCCAACACCATTTGTTAAAGAGGCTGTCTTTACTCCATTGTATGTTCTTTCCTCCTTTGTCAAATATCAGTTGTCCATAAAGCTGTGGGTTTATTTCTGGGTTCTCTGTTCTGTTCCATTGATCTATGTGCCTGTTCTTATGCCAGTACCAGGCTGTCTTGAGTATAATGGCCTTATAGTAAACCTTGATATCAGGAAGCGTGATACCTCCTGCTTTATTTTTTCTTTTTAAGATTGCTGAGGCTATTCGTGTTCTTTTTTGGTTCCATATAAATTTTTGGAATATGTGTTCTATATCTTTGAAGTAAGTCATTGGTATTTTAATTGGTATTGCATTGAATTTATAAATTGCTTTTGGTAATATAGACATTTTAATGATGTTTATTCTTCCTAGCCATGAGCACGGTATATGCTTCCACCTGTTTGTATCTTCCTTGATTTCTTTTATCAATGTTCTATAATTTTCCGAGTACAAGTCCTTAACCTCCTTGGTTAAATTTACTCCTAGGTACTTTATTTTTTTGGCTGCAATAGTGAAGGGGATTGTTTCCTTAATTTCTTTTGCTGATATTTCATTGTTGGTGTATAGAAATGCCTCTGATTTCTGAGTATTAATTTTATATCCTGCCACCTTGCTGAAATCATTTATAAGGTCCAGTAGTTTTTTGACTGAGACTTTAGGGTTTTCAATATACAATATCATATCATCTGCAAATAATGACAGTTTTACTTCTTCTTTTCCAATTTGTATGCCTTTTATTTCTTCTTCTTGTCTGATTGCTGTAGCTAGGACTTCCAGAACTATGTTGAATAAGAGTGGTGAAAGTGGGCAACCCTGCCTGGTTCCTGATCTTAAGGGGATTGCTTTTAATCTTTGTCCATTTAGTATGATGTTTGCTGTCGGTTTATCGTAGATGGCCTTTATCATGTTAAGGAATGATCCCTGTATTCCCACTTTACTGAGATTTTGAGCATGAATGGGTGCTGGATTTTATCAAATGCCTTTTCTGCATCTATTGAAATTATCATGTGATTTTTGTCCTTCCTTTTGTTTATGTGGTGAATCACATTGATTGATTTGCGAATATTGAACCAGCCTTGCCTCTCCAGAATAAATCCCACTTGATCGTGGTGTATGATTTTTTTCATATATTGCTGGATCCGGTTGGCTAATATTTTGTTGAGAATTTTAGCATCTAAATTCATCAGGGATATAGGCCTATAATTTTCTTTCTTTGTGTTGTCTTTGCCCGGTTTTGGGATCAGAATTATGCTCGCCTCATAAAAGGAGTTTGGAAGTCTTCCTTCCTCTTGAATTTTTTGAAATAGCTTGAGGAGAATAGGAGTTAGTTCTTCTTTGAATTTTTGATAGAATTCACTTGTGAAGCCATCAGGCCCAGGACTTTTCTTTTTTGGGAGTTTTTTGATAACTGTTTTGATCTCATTTGCTGTAATTGGTCTGTTTAGGTGTTCTGATTCTTCCAGATTGATTTTTGGAAGGTTATATGATTCAAGAAATTTGTCCATTTCACCAAGATTGTCTAATTTTTTGGCATATAGTTCTTCATAGTATTTTCTTACAATGCTTTGTATTTCTGTTGTGTCAGTTGTTATTTCTCCACTGTCCTTTCTAATTTTATTTATTTGAGTCCTCTCTCTTTTTTTCTTGGTGAGTCTAGTTAAGGGTTCATCAATCTTGTTTACCTTTTCAAAGAACCAGCTTCTTGTTTCATTGATCCTCTGTATTGTTTCCTTAGCCTCTATGTCATTTATTTCTGCTCTGATCTTTATTATTTCCTTCCTTCTACTTGTCTTGGGTTTTATTTGTTGTTGTTTTTCTAGTTCTTTTAGATGCAGGGTTAGGTTGCTTATTTGAGCTTTTTCTAGCTTCTTATGATATGCCTGTAGTGCAATGAACTTCCCTCTCAGAACTGCTTTTGCTGTGTCCCATAAATTTTGAGTTGATGTATGCTCATTATCATTTGTTTCTAGAAACTTTTTTATTTCTTCTTTGATCTCATTGTTAATCCATTCATTATTTAATGAAATGCTATTTAGTTTCCAAGTGTTTGAGTATTTTTCATTTTTTCTTTTGTGGTTAATTTCTAGTTTCATGGCATTGTGATCAGAGAAAATGCTTGATATGATTTCAATCTTCTTAAATTTATTGAGACCATTTTTGTGTCCTAACATGTGGTCTATCCTAGAAAACGTACCATGAGCGCTTGAGAAGAATGTATATTCTACTGCTTTAGGGTGAAAAGTTCTGAAGATATCTATTAAATCAAGTTGATCTAGTGTATCCTTTAAGTCTGCTGTTTCTTTATTAATTTTCTTTCTTGAGGATCTATCCAGTGTTGTTAGAGGGGTATTGAAATCCCCTACTATGATAGTATTGCTGTTAATCTCGCCCTTTATATCCATCAAAGTCTGCTTTATGTATGTCGGGGCTCCTATATTTGGTGCATAGATATTTACAATAGTTATATCTTCCTGTTGAATTGTTCCCTTTATCATTATGTAGTGTCCTCCTTTATCTCTTTCTACAGCCTTTGTTTTAAAGTCCATTTTGTCAGATATAAGTATTGCTACCCCTGCTTTTTTTTCATTTCCATTTGCATGAAATATTTTTTTCCATCCTTTTACCTTCAGTCTATGAGCATCTTTTGTTTTAAGGTGTGTCTCTTGTAGACAGCATATGTATGGGTCCTGTTTCTTTATCCATGCAGCTACCCTATGTCTTTTGATTGGATCATTTAATCCATTTACATTTAAGGTTATTATTGATATGTAGTTGTTTATTGCCATTTTATTCTTTAAAGTTGTATTCTTCTTTTGCTCTATTCATTCCTCCCTTTAAACTGTTCACAAGAGGCCCCTTAGTATCTCTTGCAGAATTGGTTTGGTTTTTATGAATTCCTTGAGGCTTTCTTTTTCTGGGAAGCTCTTTATTTCTCCTTCAATTTTAAACGTTAGCCTTGCTGGATAAAGTAGTCTTGGTTGTAGGTTCTTGTTCTGCATTACTTTGATTATTTCTTGCCATTCCCTTCTGGCCTCAAGTGTTTCTGTTGAGAAGTCCGATGTCATCCTTATGGGGGCTCCTTTGTAGGTGATAGCCTTTTTTTCTCTAGCAGCTTTTAAAATTTTTTCTTTATCCAAAAATATGGAACGCTTCACGAATTTGCGTGTCATCCTTGCGCAGGGGCCATGCTAATCTTCTCTGTATCGTTCCAATTTTAGTATATGTGCTGCCGAAGCGAGCACAGGCCATAGCCTTTTGATATATATTGCTTAATGTGGGCAGAGTCGATTTTTATTTTATTTATTTATTTATATTTTTATTATTAATTTTGATGGGGTGACATTAATAAATCAGGGTACAAATGTTCAGGAAAACATCTCCAGGTTATTTTGACATTTAATTATGTTGCATACTCATCACCCAAAGTCAAATTGTCTTCTGTCACCTTCTATCTGGTTTTCTTTGTGCCCCTTCTCTCCCCCCACCCTTTCTTTTCCTCCCATCCCCCCCCCCAATCACCACACTCTTGTCCATGTCTCAGAGTCCCATTTTTGTGTCCCATCTATGTATGGAATCATATAGTTCTTAGTTTTTTCTGATTTACTTATTTCACTCAATATAATATTATCAAGGTTCATCCATGTTGTTGTAAATGATCTGATGTCATTGTTTCTTATGGCTGAGTAGTATTCCATAGTATATATGTACCACATATTCTTTATCCAGTCATCTGTTGAAGGGCTTTTTGGTTGTTTCCAAGTCTTGGCCACTGTGAATAATGCTGCATGATGTTCTCAAACAACAGCTCAGATAAGGGCCTAATATCCAAAATATACAAAAAACTTATAAAACTCAACAACAAACAATCCAATAAAAAATGGGAAGAGGACATGAACAGACACTTCTCACAAGAAAAAATGCAAATGGCCAACAGATATATGAAAAGATGCTCATCTTCATTAGCTATTAGATAAATGCAAATCAAAACTAGAATGAGATACCACCTCACACCTGTCAGATTAGCTATTATCAACAAGACAGGTAATAACAAGTGTTGGAGAGGCTGTGGAGAAAAAGGAACCCTCATCCACTGTTGGTGGGAATGTAAAGTAGTACAACCATTATGGAAGAAAGTATGGTGGTTTCTCAAAAAACTAAAAATAGAACTACCATATGACCCAGCAATCCCTCTACTGGGTATATACCCCCAAAACTAAAAAACATTAGTATGTAAAGACACATGCAGCCCCATATTCATTGCAGAGCCAATTTCTGTTGCTTGCAAACTACAAACCCTGATTGATTTAGAATATTCTAGCTTCCCAGCCACCACTAGTTTTTTTTAGGATGTTCTGGCTGGTCAGTAGCTGATTACAGAATGCTTTTGAATGTTTATTTTAGAAAGCGAATTCCTTACACTTTCCTTACGAGCAGACAATGTGGTCTCACTAACTGAGTCATAGACGGAGATGTCTGGAAATCGAATGCTCCTCTTTATGACACAGTTTTGCATTTTGCTGCCCATGACCCCCAAGAGGCTCTACTCAGAAGACTGCTGAGAAGATGTGAAGATATTACCAACCATCTTGTAGACTCTTGAGAACAAAGACATATTCTGATTAAAAAATATATACATTTTTAAGTCTATAGCTGTGACCAGTGATTGTTTTGTGTTTTTCTTGATTTTTACTCACTTCGTTTACTAATTTCTCTCCCAATAAAAGTCAGCATCTCCCTTCATCTTCCCAGCTTCCTTTATGGGTTAACCTACTGTTGTGGGGGTCGCCTGCATCTTCCTTTCTTGGCCCCAGTGACTTCTCCACTGACTTCATGTTGTGCTGCTTACTTGGAACACTCCAGGGTTTGCTTCTGACAAGCGCTAATTGAACTTGCACTCCTCATTTTTTCTCACGAATCCTGGGGGCAGTAGCATTTTTCTCCCCAAGGGAAAACTGAAACATGACAGTAGACTGAAGTAGCTATTATGTAAACAAGAGAGAAATCATGGCAGAGCTTTCTGCTGCCTCTGTGTGAAAGGAAAGCAGAAGGGAGAAGAGCTGTTGGAGTCCAGGGCTGGCCACGTGGATGAGTCTTTTTCAACTATAGCACGGCATGAGAAAATATGAGGGCCCGTGTCAGGAGGGCGTGTGCCATGTGAAATGGCTGAGCCAGTGGCTGTGGTCACAGACCTTAGTGGACTCAGGATGAATGGGAATATAGCCCTAAAAAAACTAGAAAATGGTACAAATTCAAAAGACTGTCTAAAAATAAATATGATCCTCAACAATTCTCTCTCATTGGTTGTTAATGAGAATAAGTGCATTTAACAAGTAGAAAATAAGTATAAGCTCAGGGAGTGAAATCTGCCTTCTGACTTCAAGGCAAGCTCTGTATCCTTTGGTGCTTTGAGAATTATTTGCTATGGCTTATTCCGGTCTGCTCTGAACCACCATGGCACTTATTTGCACTTTCATAAATCCTGGCATAATTATCTATGGTTTTTCCTCTTCTGGTTTCTCCTCTCCTCAACCTCTTCTCTCTGTTCCCTGCATAAGCATGCTATAGTCAAGTCAATCACCTTTTGGAAGACCTTTGATGATGCTCCTTAGTCAACAGGACCAAGTTTGAGTCTTAATCAAGACAAACAAGATTCTACCCATGTGGCTCACCACATGCTTTCCCAGCCTTGTCTCTTGCTACTCACTTCCCTTCCTCCCCACACTGGTCTACTTGATGCTCTACAAACTCACCTAGCATTTCAAGGTCTCTGAGACTTTGCTCAAGCTTATGCCATTTTGGTCTTTTTTTCTCAAGCTTCCTCCAGAGAAATCTCTGCAGACCAACATTAATCAAAGTTCCTGCTCAGCAGAATCTATTACGTTTTTCTCCGTGCACAACTCTTTCTACAGATGCTACACATATGGCACATACATGATATTGGTGCTGTCTAATAGAAACATAACATGAGCCCAATATATAATTAAAATTTTCCAGGAGCAACATTAAAAAGATTTTTAAAAAGTTAATTTTAATAATGTATTTTACTTAAATCAATATATCCAAAAATATTATTTCAACATATAATCAATGTTGAAACTTACTAAGGAGATAGAACAATTTTTTTTGAAATCTGGTGTGTGTCATACACTTGCAGCCATGTCAATGACCAAGTACATTTCAATATTTGGCCGGGGCTACTATACTGAACAGTCAGCATTATAAGTCATTATATACTTGTTTCTCATCTGGTTCAGTGACGCATTTCTTGAGTGGTATGCATTATTCATCTTTGGATATGTGATATATAGTTTTATGTAAGGGGCATAGCAGGTGAATGTGTGCTGAATAGATGATTAGTTTTTTTACAAGTCTTGGAAATCTATGAATGTTGGGACCACAAAGAAACTATTCCATCTCCTTTTCTGTCAAATTCTCTTGGTAGTCTCAGGTCAGGTTATAAAATACTGTTCCACAATTCCCTTAAATCAGTTGCCAAATGATCAATGAGGCAGTGCATCACACAGATGACCTGAAGGCTCTGTTCAAATTCCATTTGGCTGTTGTGAAATTATCATAATAGTTTGAATATATTATGGCTACAAATGATTAGGTTGTAATTGCATGTCTTTGAAATATTTTTCTCATGACACTAACCTAGATAAATCAACCATGCACACATGAGCTAACCAGTCATAGGAGATATCCCTGAATGTGCTTAGACAAGATGGAAATAAGAGGAAAAAGAGATTGGTTAAATCTATAAATCAAATGTTATTTGATTACCATCTTCTTCTTTTTTTTTTTTTTTTAAATTTCTTTTTATTTATTTATTTTAGAGAGGAGACACAGAGAGAGAGAGAGAGAGAGAGAGAGAGAGAGAGAGAGAGAGAGAAAGAGGGGAGGAGCTAGAAGCATCAACTCCCATATGTGCCTTGACCAGACCAGTGCAGGGTTTTGAACTGGCGACCTCAGTGTTCCCAGGTCGACGCTTTATCCACTGCGCCACCACAGGTCAGGCTGATTACCATCTTCTTTGAATTCCTGTAGCATCTGTAAGCCATAGCACGTAACACATATATACCGTGATCCAGTGGGTACAGGGCCACAGGCAGTCCTGTAGAATCCCTGAGAGCAGTGGTCACACACGATTGGCAAACATCCTGTTCTTTAATCCTACACTGTTACAACCTCCCCAGGGTCAGAGGGGCGGAGTCTCTGCTGGTGACTCTTGGGATTTCGGGATGAAATTACACAATGCAAAGTACAATAAGATGTTTCCGATGTATTATAAACAATATCTCTTCTTGCCAGAATCAAGTCTTTGAGAATAACTTGATGACTCAAAATACAAATAATGTTTGCATCTAAAAAAATTACGCATTGGTTTTGCATACCATAGCTGAAATGAAATTCCATTTCTCTACATTCAGGTGACACTCTCGTCATGTCTGTCACCATATTCACCACTCCATTTTGACTTTCCCAGTGATTTAACATGTCTTCATCTGTCATATCATCCACTCATTCATTCAAAAACGTTTTAGGTAAAATTACAATGTCATCACTTGTACTATGATCCACATTGGCTGTGGAAACGATAAAAAGAATTGTATCTAATAGTTTGGATGTTATCTGTTAATTTTCAACATGTAGATATGACTGCAAACAATTTTACTTATGCTATAAAAGGATCAATGGCTGTTGCCAAAGGAAAGCAAGTTTAAAAAGCAGCAACAACATTAGAACTTTGGCTCCTTTCTCCCTTCTTCCTGTGGAAGAAACTCCTGAATTCTGAGAACTTGCCGGGCAGTAACCAGCCATGTGGGACAGCCCTGCCTCCAGCTGTGGAGAGACAGAACTACCTTGGCACGCCTCAAGACCTAACGGAGCGAGCTCTGTCACACGCTGGAGAAGGCAATAGCCAAACATGGCATCATATTGCCAAATTTCAGACCATCTTAACCTAATCACTAAAGCAAAATGTCAGCAATAATTAAAAAATTAAAAGTTCAGGGTCAGCCCAATTATTTAAGCATGTTTTTAAAAAGAATTTTTTAAAAATATTTAAGTATAGTTGGTATGAAATCTTACCTTGGTTATATTAGTTTCACGTGTACAACATAGCGACCTGACATCTCTGTACCTTACAGTGGGATCAGTCCACCAATTCAGCAATCATCCAACACCGTGTAAACTTAGCACAATATTATTGACAATGTTCCCCCTTCCCCGTCTCACCCACCTTGCCTGCCTCCCTCTCGGAATCCATCCCTTGGGTCTTTGGTTCTTTGAGTCGGTTTTTGTTTAGTTTATTATTTTTTGTGACAGAGACAGAGAGAGGGACAGATATGGACAGACAGACAGGAAGGGAGAGAGATGAGAAGCATCAATTCTTCGTTGCAACATCTTAGTTGTTCATTGATTGCTTTCTCATATGCACTTTGACTGGGGGGTTGTAGCAGACCGAGTGACCCCTTGCTCAAGCCAGTGACTTTGGGCTCAAGCTGGTAAGCCTTGCTCAAACCAGATGAGCCCACACTTAAGCCGGCGACCTCAGGGTTTCAAACCTGGGTCCTCTGTGTCCAAGTTCTATCCACACACCACTGCCTGGTCAGGCTAGTTTTTTTGTTTAAATTGTTTTTTAGGTTCCACATAGATGTGAAACATATGGCATTTATTTTTCTCTACCTGACTTGTTTCATTTAACATAATACTTTCTGTATCCATCCCTGTTGTTGTAAATGGCAAATTTCATTTTTAATTGTTGTGTAGTATTCCACTGCATATATGGACCACATTCCTTTACCCATTCATCTCTTGAAGGACACCTAGGTTGCTTCCATATTGTGGTTATTATAAATAATGCTGCGTGAACATAGGGGTGCATATATCTTGTTGAATTAGTGTTCTTATTTTCTTTGTAATTAACCAGATGTGGAATTAAAGCATGCATGCTTTAGTATGTCTTTTTTTCCCTCTTCTAGACATAGACATGAATAAAATGAGTGGAATTTGGGACTTGTCTAAATGTAAATCAAAATCTAAAGGTGATAGAGCATGTGGTGCGTGAGGGACTGCTGCCCATGTTCCTCCTGCCAGGAAAGCTCTCACGGTTTGTTGGAGAATCATTGCACAGTCCATACTGTGCCCCTGCCTGGTCCAGTTCTTCTCCCGATTTCCCTCCAGGTGCTGTTGAGCGGATCTGGAGGTCGGGGCTCTGGCCTCCGACACACATGGGCTGTTTATGTGGCTTCACCATCTGAAGACTCTAGGGTTCTGGACAAAATATTACTCTTTGTTTATTATTATGCCTGCAGATTCTTTACATTTTTCCATCAAAGGGTGGACCTAATTCTCCTCGAATGTGGGTCAGCGTTGTGACTGGCTTATAACTGATAAAATGCACTGAAAGTATCATATCAGTATTTTCAAATTCCTTTTCTTTATATTGTTTTTTATTCTTTTCCATCGTGTGTACACATACCACCTGTAATTAATGGTAAATGTTCAAACTTTGAACATTTGGGGGGAATTTTATCAACAGCAAATTTAGTTTAGTTTTTTTTCCCCAGGGTATATCAAAGAAAAAAATTCTGCTCCTCATTGCAGGCTATGAACTTTGAACTATTTATTAGACCAACGAACAGAATCATTGGTGTGGCTAATTTGGAACACCATAAAACTGAAAGAACTTTTATTTGGGCCTCTCTTTGACTTGACAAATTTCTAGTATAATATCCCCTTGTGGTCAAGGTCAAGTACCGAACGCAGTAATAGCTTGCCCCCAACTATAGAAAAGATAATAACACAATTAAAACTTAACTAAGCAAATAAAATAGGGGTAGTAAATTTCTCTGACAAGAGAAATGTTTAGATTACGATTTATCCTTGGGTTCCTTCAAATCAAACATTCTCAATGGAGTCAGTTCTGCTCTCTAGGGAGCACTTTGAGTGTCACAATAATTGAAAGGGTGTTACTGGCATTTATTAAGGGGCAACTGGTGGTGCCTGACTGTCTCCAAACCCACCCGTCCTGCATACATGAATGGTCTCTACCTTCACAATCGTCCAATGCCCAACAGGACATTCATGCAGGTAAAGAACCTGTTCTTAATGAACTGTGCCTGGAATCTAACTCCATTTTACTTACAAACAATATTGATCTTATGTGTGTGTGTGTGGGGGTGGCATAGTTTTAATAACATACAATAAGTTTTATGGGGATGGAGTTACTTTGAAAATTGAGGGAAGATTATACTACTTAGTTTTGTTTAGAACCTCACCGTGAGTTGGTTACTGTTGTGAACTGAAGGTGTCCCTCCAAAATTTATGTTGAAGCCCTAACCAGCACCTCAGAATGTGGCTGTACCCAGCGACAGGGCCTGGAAAGAAGTAACTAAGTTAAAGCGGGGCCCTTAGGGTGCCTCCTAGTCCAATATGATTGGTGTCCTTATTAGAGGAGAGGTTCGGATGCAGGCGCGCAGAGGAAAGACAAGGAGAGGATGGTTAGAGGGAGAGACCTCAGAAGAAACAGAACCTGTTGGCATCTTGAACCTTTTATTTGGGAATTCTCTCTGACTTGGGTAATTTTTAGTACGTAAGATAGCCCTGAGGTCAAGGTCAAGTGTTAAGTGCAATAATAGTTTGCCCTCAATTTTCGAAAGCTTAATAAATAACAAAATCAAAACTTACTAAGCAAATAAAATAGGGGATGGCGATCTTCTGTGACAAGAGAAATATTTAGATATCTAGCCTCCAGAATTGTGAGAAACTAGGTTTCTCTTGTCTGGTCTGAGGTGCTGTATTATGGCAGCCAGAGCCAACTAACACAGTTGCTTTATTTTTTGGAAAAGTCACACCAGTGAAAGCTGTTTGTTGTGTTCAAGTCCCTAATATAATACATCTGTGCCAGGCTGCATTGGTAGCTGTCACATTCATGGAGATTTTACATAGAGTGCAAGTATCTGTCTACCTTACACATAATGTTATCATGTCTGAGCATTTACTTAATGATATTCCTATTATTTTATTGTAAATTCCTTTTCTCTACTTTACTTTTAACGGTAGATTAATACATTGATACTTTAGGAAATTATGTTTATAGGCAAATTATATTACCTATAAGTTTTAATTCAGAACAGAAAGAAAAGACATTTAAAAATATTTATTACAGGGGCTAGGGGTGGTCAAAATGGATGAAAGTGTTAAAAAAGACAGCCTCTCACTTACAGTATAAATAAATCATGGGATGTAATGTACAGCATGGTGACTACAGTTAATAAAACTGTATTGTACATTTAAAAGTTGCTGAGAGAGGAGCAGGTTTGCTGAGAGAGGAGCAGGGGGCTGGGAGCCTCACTCACCCCACAGAGTGGCCCTGTGACCTCGTGACCCTGGCCCAACTCACCCACCAAGTGTGCCTCCATGGTCACACCCCAGATGTGCCATGTGAGGCCTCGTCACCAGCTTTGGTTCTGTTATAGATTGAATATACGCGTCTCCCCCAAATGCATATATTGGGTTAGAATCCTCAGTGTAATGATATTAGGAGGTGGGGCCTTGGGAGGTGATTAGGTCACGAGGGTGGAGATGTTGTGAATGTGATTAGGGCTCTTATTAGAAGAGACCTAGGAGTACTCCCTTGCGAGGACACAGTGAGAAGATGGTAGGCTGCAGCCTGGAAGAGGGCCCTCACTCAGCCTTGCCGGCATCTTCATCTCACACTTCAGTCTCCAGAGCTGTGAGAAATAACTTTCTATTGTTTATAAGCCAGCCTGGCTATGGTATTCTGTTACAGCAACCTGAACGGATGGTGACAGGGTCCAAGTCAAGCTTTTGTTCACGCCGGTCTTGCTCAGCTGCCCCTCTTTTCTACTCTCATATGGACCCACACCGCTCATTGTGGACCCACACCAGCCCTTCTGGATGCACAGCACCTGTTCGCGATGACCTGTCTCACCACATATCAGGGACTCACACCAGCTTCGGTCGTCAATTCTGTCTGGAGTGTGGATCCCGTTTCTCCAGCTGAGTTGTGCGCTGCCTCTTACAACTCCTTCAGGACTTACAGGAATCATAGTGGCTTACACTTGTCTACCGTTTTACTGTTTGAAAGAATGCTATATTATTTCTAAAAAGTCAGAGGTAAGCAGAAAGAATAGGCTGAAGTAGATGGCAGAGAAGAGACTCATTTTGTCAGTCTTCCCTCCTATCGAGGCGGTTGAGTAAGGGTATCACAGCCTGGGGACTGTCCCCTGGGCTGCTGGGGGAAGCTGGCGTGTGATTGACAGCTATCCTGCACACCTAAGCTGACTGATTCAGGGTGTTTGGGAAAGAGCCAGAAACTCCCTCTGGCCAACATGGAAGTTCTCTCCCTGTAGTTCAGCATTTTGTTAAAAGTCGGCTTGCAATTACTTCCTAAAACAAACATTAAAACTATGGCTTGGGGGACAAGGGAGGTTAAGCTCTTTGGTCCAACATATACATAGATGATTGAAGAACTGGGTTGTGAACACGGGTCTACTTGCCACTAACGACAATGATCTTTCTATACCAGTGGTAGATGCAAACTATTCGTGTGGGCTAATTGGTAAAAACGCCAATTTCTGTTGCATCCATGTATCTGTGCTTTGAACTAAGCACCCCCAGTACTTCCTATATATGCATCATACTCACGTTCCAAGTGACCTCACGGACAAGGCTGTGCAGATCTCAAAGGACTCTCCAGTTTATAAAGCTTCATTTGTAAATAGGGCAGCAGGTGCAGAGTGTGGGCAGTCTCTGGACACCAGGACCCTGGGTGTTTGCAGCAGAGGCGGCTGCATGCATTGACCTCATGACCAGAAGATACTGTATTTTCCACTCTATAAGATGCACTCCCCCCCCCAAAAAAAAAGCAGAGGGATAAATATCTGTGCATCTTATGGAGTGAAAAATACGGTATTTTATTAAATATTTTAACACACAATTTGATTCAGAATATTTTTTTTCTTATTTTCCTCCTAAAACCCTAGGTGTGTCTTATGGTCAGGTGCATCTTATGGAGCGAAAAATACAGTAAGTGTCTGCGGAAACATTCCCAGTTTAGGCAGCAAACTCAAAGACCCAGAGGCTGTGCGGGCACATCCAGAGAAGCTCACGGACGCAGAGGGCACATCCGGAGAAGCTGACGGACGCAGAGGCTGTGCGGGCACATCCGGAGAAGCTGACGGACGCAGAAGGCACATCCAGAGAAGCTGACGGACGCAGAGGCTGTGCGGGCACATCCAGAGAAGCTCACAGACGCAGAGGGCACATCCGGAGAAGCTCACAGATGCAGAGGGTACATCCAGAGAAGCTGACGGACGCAGAGGCTGTGCGGGCACATCCAGAGAAGCTGACGGACGCAGAGGGCACATCCAGAGAAGCTGACGGACGCAGAGGGCACATCCAGAGAAGCTCACGGACGCAGAGGGCACATCCAGAGAAGCTCACGGACGCAGAGGGCACATCCAGAGAAGCTGACGGACGCAAAGGCTGTGCGGGCACATCCAGAGAAGCTGACGGACGCAGAGGCTGTGCGGGCACATCCAGAGAAGCTCACAGACGCAGAGGCTGTGCGGGCACATCTAGAGAAGAATCCAACTGCGAGCAGCAGCCCACTGTCTGAAGAGAGCCTGGCAGGGAGTCTGCAGACAGTGCCCAGGCGCGGCCTCGCCATGAACTGGCTCATGGGTCTGGGCCTGCCTCTGTGTCTCTGTTTCTTTCTCGGTAACAGAAAGGGATTGACCACATGGATGGCTTTGTAATATGCTCTTTGGAACCCAAGGGGTTGACAGAGGAGCCTTGGGGGCGCCATAGTGGAATGGGCAGTGGTAGAGGGGCTCTGGGACTCCCAACGCTGCTGTAAATGCAGCAGCTCAGAATTTGCCCACTTGCGTTATTTGGGTTCTCAGCGAGCTCTCCTCGGAAATGTGGGCCCCAGCACTAAGCACCGTGCGAACAGCTCTGAGCGTCGCTTGGAGACAGGCTGCAGCCTCAGGTCTCTGCTGTTAGTGTCTGGAACCCTGGACAGACTTTCGGTGACTCACCCAAATTTAAATGCACATGAACACAGCATAATCATTTAATTCATGGGTCCAACTTCTCTGTAACTAAGAGCCCCAAGTTCAGGTGAGCAGATGGGGGCTGAACAGTAAATACTGGACCTAGTTAAGGCCACTATTTAATTTAAATAAACACAGCTGAGCAAACAGAAGGCTGTATTTACAGTAGCCATTTCCTCAGTGGGTCACATGCCAAATGAATTCAATGGCTTTTTGACTTTTTTTCCTTCTGATCTTAATCGTGACCTGTTTGACTGAGTGGATGAAACCGAATGGGAAGTCCAGTCCTGAAAGACTGGGGAACCTTCTCGTAAAGGCCATTTGAAGCTAAGCTTGTCATTACTTTGTGGGGTAAAGCAAAGGGTTTAAGGGACCTCTACACATTTAAAACAGAATGACTAGTGTATCTTAATAGTCTTTGCATGTTCTTTTTCTTTTTCTATCCCGCTTAAGAACAGGTAGAAATCATTTTGGCGTTGTTATGCTGACGTGCATCATGGTTACTGTGGGTTTTTCTGGGGCTGATCTGAGTTGGGTCATTGCTGGTTTCTTAGGTGGGGGCACTGATGTCATAGCCTTGGGAACTGCAGCCTTATTATTTAATTAATAAGCAAAGCATGCAGGTAGGTTCTCCATGTAATTGACTGGCTTGGGATGTGTTCTTATGTTTTTGAGATGCATCCCATTTGATCCACGTGTTAGTAATACTGCAAGCTTCTGTAACAGCGGAACCTCTAAATCTCCATTGAATCTCCATGGCTTACGCACATCAAGTTTAAAATGGATTGGGCATACTGCCTTCTACACAGTGTTTTAAGGATCCAGCAAGCTCTGCTTCGTGGTAAGGCACACTGACTTCTTACCCATACTAGCTGTGACTTCATCACTTTTTTTTTTTTTTTTTTTTTACAGGAACAGAGAAAGAGTCAGAGAGAAGGATAGATAGAGACAGACAGACAGGAACGGAGAGAGATGAGAAGCATCAATCATCAGTTTTTCGTTGCGACACCTTAGTTGTTCATTAATTGATTTCTCACATGTGCCTTGAGCATGGGCCTTCAGCAGATCGAGTAACCCCTTGCTTAAAGCCAGTGACCTTGGGTCCAAGCTGATAAGCTTTGCTCAAACCATATGAGCCCATCCTCAAGCTGGCGACCTTGGGGTCTCCAACCTGGGTCTTCCGCATCTCAGTCTGACGCTCTATCCACTGCGCCACCTCCTGGTCAGGTTGACTTCATCACTTCTGTTCATATTTCATTGATGAGAACTGAACCCCATCCCAAGTGTAAAACAGACTGAGAATATCATCCTGGGTTGGCTGTCGTTTCTCCGCAAAAACAATACAATGGAAAAAAAGCACAAGTTTTGGTGGACAGCTGGTTATCTTTGCCACAACTGGCAACAAAAAATTGAGAAATGTTGGATAATTATCAACTAAGAATACAATTTTGACTACTTATGTTCCAGACAGTGAAGTTGATGGCATTTTCGACCTTACTCAAAGCTAGAGGAGAAAAAGGCTTAAGAAAACGACATAGCCTGAGGCTTGCTGAAATGTCCCACTTATCAACTCGATATTATTATGGACAAAAACTTGTCCTTGTGAGTAGTGCAGGAGAACTGCACAAGCTAAGGTCAGTTTCTTTTATGTGGGTGCAAGGAATCCTTTGGCTGTGTCTCAGAGGTTGTCTATATGATGACATTATTGGATTAGGTCATCTTTAATGCCTGTATGTTGGCAATATGAGTTTCATTTCTTTGGGTTATTGGGATTATTGAAAAGCACAGCTCTGTCTTTGGTGTGATGGATTTAATCATCGTTCTGCTGGAAAAGCATTGACAATAGTGTTCTGAAAATTAGAGGAAATGGGGAGCTGAATGTTTGCTTTTGTAAAATGAATCTTGGATGTGTTTCCAAACATTTAAATGTAAAATATGTATCATTTAACCACCACTTCAATGCTAAGAGCAAACAGGAAGCAGATGGCTAAATGGCATGTATCTTAAAATTTTAATCCCATAACAACCTACACATGCAATTATCAAATAAAAATAAGCCCAGTAAGTTTCCACAAATATAAATTTTAAGAATTATTATTTGATCAGTCTCAGATCAAATGAAAATATTTTTCTCCAATTACTTCATGTTATTATTATTATTATTATTATTACAGGGATAGAGAGAGAGTCAGAAAGAGGGATAGATAGGGACAGACAGACAGGAATGGAGAGAAATGAGAAGCATCAATCATTAGTTTTTTGTTGCCGTTGCGACACCGTAGTTGTTCATTGATTGCTTTCTCACATGTGCCTTGACCGCGGGCCTTCAGCAGACCGAGCAACCCCTTGCTGGAGCCAGCAACCTTGGGTCCAAGGTGATGAGCTTTGCTCAAGCCAGATGGGCCCGCGCTCAAACTGGTGACCTTGGGGTCTCAAACCTGGGTCTTCCGCATCCCAGTCCGACGCTCTATCCACTGCGCCACCGCCTGGTCAGGCACTTCATGTTGTTATTTATTTATCTTTTTAAAAGACACATAGTTGCAAAGGTACCTGATATTGGAGCTCCCTCTGAAATCACTGCCCAGAATGGCGTTTGATCCTGAGCCCTTGGGCCAATGCCCTGAGTCATTCATTCTGACACAGAGAAAGCTACTATTTTTGTCAAAAAAGCCCTCCCAGCTTGCTGCATGCTGTTCACAAGACTTTGGGTTTGTAATGGCAGGAAGGCTTCTGTGCTTGGGCACTCAGGTGTGTCAGCTAAGGAGAGTCAGAATAGGAGAGATTTGTAATGCACAACTGTTGACAGAAAAGATACTCTTTGTAGTTATTTGTGTCTCTTCCATGGCACAGTGAGGAGGAGGGCCAGACCTCGCCCACCTATGGGCAGAAATCAGGGTGACAGCGGATGGATCTTTGGGGACTCTTTTTCTGTCTGCCTTAAGAATGGCTTATCAATATAACAAACATACTATTTATTTTTAGTTACTTGTTTTTTATTTCTCAAGCTTCCCACTTCCTGGATTTTTAAAGGAAGGACTGGCGCCATGAATGCCCCCTGGTCCCTTTATTTGAAGTGATATATCACAGTGCAAGAAATCAGCAGAGGACTGGGGTCTGAGTCACCTGGGCTTGATCTGGATGTCTGCTACCCAGTGGCTTTGTGAACATAGGTTCTCTGTGCCTCAGTTAGCTTATCTGTAAGATGGGTCATTATAGGGATTAAATAAAACAGTTGATAAAAAAGCACTTAATAAGTAATGATAATTCATTTCATTCTATCTATCATCTATCTATTATCTGTCTCTCATCTAATCTACCTAGTTCTCTTCTCCCGTCTATAATATATACATGTACAACGTGAATCATGTTTAGATGGATAGACAGTGAAAAGGACAGAAGACAGAGAGGGAAGAGGCATTGGGACAGGTGTTTCAATTTCTTTGGAGTAACTCTGACAGTTTCTCTGGGGGAGTGGGTATAAAATATTTCAGGCACACAAAAATTTAAAGTAAGAATATTGCAAACTTGTGTGTATTCACCACCCTGCTTAAGAAACAGAACCACCCAGAGTCAACGGGAGCCACCTTCCTATACTTTTCTAATCTCCTTCCTTCTCCCCAGAAGTAAGCAAGAGCTTGATGTGGGGGAACAGTACTGCTGTGCACGTTTTTATACTGTTTCTATTGTGTCTGCATCCACCAACAATCTACAGTGTTGTTTTGCATGGTTTTAAGCTTTAAATAAATGATATAATATTGTATGTACATTTCTGCACTTTGCTTTCAATGTCTCATTCCATTTTTGAGATTTATGTGTTGAAACGTGCGTCTCTAGTATAGTCATTTTAACTGCCGTGTACAATTCCCAGTGTCTTCCTTCTTTTCTTTTTCCTGGTGCAATTCCTTTCTCCAGCCCTCCATCCCCCTGTCCTGCACTAGTCCTTTTGTTCTTCTTTCCAGTTCTCCCGTCGTGCCCCACCCCGTGAGATGCTGTGTCGGCGAGGGCAACCAAAGAGCCATCCCTGGCTTCTGGCTGACCCATGAAAACCCTTTGTTCTGGTCTCCATGGTGGATGCACAGCTTTCTGAGGTGGCTTAAAAACAGGTCATTCATGCCTGACCTGTGGTGGCGCAGTGGATAAAGCGTCGACCTGGGAACACGGAGGTCGCCAGTTCAAAACCCTGCACTGGTCTGGTCAAGGAACATATGGGAGTTGATGCTTCCAGCTCCTCCCCCCTTTCTCTCTCTCTCTCTCTCTCTCTCTCTCTCTCTCAGTCTGTGTCTCCTCTCAAAAATGAATAAATAAAAAAAAGAAATTAAAAAAAATATTTAAAAAAAACCCCAAAAAGACAGGTCATTCACTTATCAGTCACAAAACTATTTGAAACAACACATGCAAAAGATAGCCTCAACCCTGGCGGAGGGCTCCAAATGGATATTGTGCACATTGTGTAGCGATAAACAACATGACAATAAAAAATGAGGCCTTCTCAAAATGCCCTTCTTCGCTAAGACAAAGCCTTATAAAAGTTCTCACAATGTTATTATCATTCTCCCTTTTCCTTTTCTCCTCTTTGCTTGAAGGAGAGAATGTAGATAGAAGTCACTCATATGTTGTTTTCTTTATCATCTTTTAAAAATATTACATTTGACATATATTAAAATGACGACATATGTATACATTATAAATAAATGACATAATAAACATTCATGAAGCTATTGGTCCTCTTGAGAACTGGAACATACAACAACTTGCATCAACCCGTAGGTTCCGTGCTGTAACATCCTGGAGCTGAAGATGTCACCGATGCTTTCCTTAGCTCTTGTCTTGAGCATCATACTTCAGTGAGGATGTGAAGTATCAGGGAGCAGGTAGAGGAAGAACCCTTCTGTTTTTGCCTAAAATTGTAATTGCAGAGGCCTGGATGTGAGCCCAGTTAATGATGTTGGAAATTTAGATTTGTGAAGATACGTTTAGACAACTGTTGAATTCATTTCCTCTATTTGAGCATCATATGTCTTGTTTATGAAAGGAAGGGCTGCAGGAGATGATGTCGGAGGTCCCGTCTGTGGGCTGAGTAAAACAAATGCTTCTGTTAGTTCTCCATTGCTCCAGTAAGGTAAGCAATGATCTGCAGAAAACCCACTCTCACCTGCTGCAGGGACAAACTCACCGGCTGCCGTATCCAATTACAGAATGTCCTTTCTTGAGTGCCCTTTGAGGGAATGTCCAAAGTCTACTGCTTTCCCTGAGCATTCCAGAAACTTGTGTCTTTCTTTCTGAGAATAAATCATGGAATCATCCTACTGGATCTCATCCAAGCCTCAAACCAGTCCTAGTCATTCCTTGTCTTTGAACTCAGACCCCCACCTCTACTCCCATGTCTAGGTACTGAGTCAAGACTATGGACCCCTTTAGATTATGAGTATGTTTAACAGGAAGAAGAGTTTCGGTGGGGCGGGCAGCAGATGAATGCCGACTCCAAATATTTGGTGGTTGTCATGTTGAAGATGGAGGTAAATGTTCTAAGGTAATGACAAGGGGGAAGCTATGGCTAAAGCTCAGAGGCTACAGTAATACAATTTTAGGTTAATATAAGAATATTTTGACAGTTCCAGCCATTTGTCTAGAAAGGTGTCAGATACTGAGTGCTGGCGGAGAGCTGCAGTGCATTTCATTGTAGACAAATGTTTGGTTCCATTCAACGAGGGAGCAAGAAGCTAGGACCTGTCAGACGAAGTCTCAGTGCCAGCCACAGTGCAGCACTTTTTGATTCGGACTTATTTTCTTTGTAACCAATCAACTTTTTTGTTGTTGTTGTTATTTTGACCCTTTAAGTTTTTACAAAATACCTACTGGTTTCAGTTGCAGGACATATGTATTTATTTGAATAAATGAATCAATGAATGAAGAAACAGACAGATACAAGTCAAATGAATATAGGGTTAATTTAGGTCCCGCACACTGGAGCACAAGACAAGGACTGACATGGATCTGGCTGAAATGCAGAGAAATATTAACCTAGACACCTAGCTCTAGTGATCAATGGCCAATTTATCATGTGATTTCCTGACTCCGCAGGAGCCCCGAGGCAGGATCCCAGGGGCAGGACCCCCTGCACCTGCAGGATTCGGGTACATTCGCCTTAGTCTCCCTGTTCAGCATGGATCACACTGCTTTCTTGCTTGTGTGCAGGAGGGAGTCATTTCTTGAGCTCAGAAAGAATGTTTGCTCTCTCAGCATGGACCTGGGTCTCAGACTCAACCTTCCAGAGTCCGAATCGCTTCTGGTTTTGGTTACTTGTGGGCGGAGGTATTCACTCTTAGCATGAGAGCTGGCTTCGGGATCTTTGGGTCCCAGCTATGAGAGAGACTATTGGCCAATCCTACCTGCATGATGTCAATGGTTCAGTTATCTTCAGTGAGCTGCCCACCTCCCTGCCCAGCTAGGCTGACCCTGAATGCTTGTATAATGTGGCAAACTACAGACTCTTCATAGCCTGCTGGCCATGGGCTGCTCTGTGCTTTAGAATCCAGCTCTGTAGCTAATTTATTGAGGAATAACTGACACACACAACTGTATATATTTAAAGGGCAGGACATGATGATTTGATATTGATGTACATTGTAGCATGATGGCCAAGAACAAAATAACAAAACACACCCCCTACTACCTTACAAAGTTAGCCTAGGTAACTTTTTTTGATGCTGGGAATGCCTAAGATCTATTCTCAACAATTTTTAAGTATACAAAACCATCTTTTAACTATTATTGTCCATCTCTTGTTCTCATTGGGTTCTATGTTATAAACTGGTAATCTGGTACCTGTACTTAGAAGGTTTAAGAGAATTTTTTAAGGGCTTCAAAACTTTTTTAAAAAAGGGAGTCAGTTCTGCCCTCCTTGTCTGGAATCCCCGAAGGCCTTCATTAACACCCTTTTCCCATGGTGCTCCAAAGCTGGTCCTGAACCCTCACATAGCTAGAGCCAGAGGAAGTGGCCAACAACACGTGAGCAGTGTGCATCCCAGAAATGGAGGACGGGCCTGGTGTGATCTCAATAGGAGGCCTGGAAGTTCTTCCCGGGGCGGCTCTGTCCTGCTGTGTGAGCAGGATAAGTTACCTTTTCTGTTCCTAATCTCCATGGGTATAAAATTCTGCTCATAACAGCTCCCTCTTGACTTTTGTAAGAATTAAATAAGAAAGTCTGTGAAGAGCCCTTTGCACATTCTTTTTGTTATTCATTCAACAAATATTTCTCGAAGGTCTCCCGTGAGCCAGGTACCGTTCCAGTTGCCCGGAACAAAACAGTGCCCAATCACCCACGGTTCCTGAACTCCAATTTAAGATAGATGATGCCATCGAGCTCCCCAAACGCTGTCATTTGGCATTCTTTTAACGTTGTTTAACATTTATGATAACTGAACACGCGCTGATTCTAGGCACGGTGCCGAGCATGCTGTACATGTGATCTTATGATAAATGCGCAGAGTTTGCTGGGTGCCTTCATAAAGTAAACCTTTGTAATGAGTCCCAGTACTTCTTCAGACTCATTCTCTAGGGCCAGTCCCTCCTCTGCTCTGTGGCGGCTGTCTGGGGGCCGATCCCATTACTTTTTTTGGTCACTCTTAAGAAATAACCCCCGCCCCCAGCTGCTCCAGTTTCCACAAACAACCTCGGTTCAGTAATTAAAGCATCCATTTCAACACGAGAGTCAAAGTTTCTCAGGTTCATTTGGAGTGAACGCTTCTTCTGTGACAACCCTTGTCCCTTCCTTTGTCCCACCTCCCCCAGGCCTTGGGCGGCCCGGAAGCCACGGGTGGGCAGGGCCGAGACTTCCGACCCTACTCCAGGCACTTCCTTTGGACGTGGGAAAAACACGTCCTTCCTCAGCCCCTGGACACCATCTTAGGCAGGAAGGAGCCTATATCTCAGGTCTGTGTGTTTCCTCCGGTGTGGCTTCCATCTGGCCTATTGGAAACCCTTCAGTGTCAAGAGTAGAATAACAAATAAACTTTTTCCTGACCAACTTGGGGAGCATGGGCTTCCCTAACTCAGCAACCTCTCTCCAGAGCTGGGGCTAGACTCACTCTCTCACCTTCATTTTTTTTCAGGTGTGGTTATGACTTCACTCCTCTGTGTCCAGCAGGTTGTAGGCTGCAGGGAACACATATAGCCTCTCTCTCTCCTCACCCTATTAGAGTTCCAGTGCAAAATGCTGCGCCTTAAACACTCAGTCCTTAGAGGAGACCACGCGGTACAGTAGTTAGACCCGAACGCTCTGGGCTCAAAATCTCAGATCTGGGCTCTGATGCCAGAGTGGCCACGTACTAGCTGTGTGACCTAAGGCAGGCTACTCCAACCACTCTGTGCCTCAGTTTCCTTATCTGCATAATAGGGATGATAATAGAGGTTACCACACAGGATTTTTTAAATTAATTTTAATGGGGTGACATAGATCAATCAGGGTACATAGGTTCAGAGAAAACATCCCCAGGTTATTTTGATATTTGATTATGTTGCATACCCATCACCCAAAGTCAAATTGTCTTCCGTCACCTTCTATCTGGTTTTATTTGTGCCCCTCCCCTCCCCCCCACCCCCCACAGGAATTTAAGGAAGATTAAATAAGTTAAACTGTATAAAATGTTTACAATAGTACCTGAGACACTTTTGGTATCATGCAAATATTTGTTAAATAAATACCAGGTAGAAAAAATGTTTGAATAATTAATAACAAAGATCAGTTGATGACAACTTTACAGGGTACTCTTTAACTTCAGGAGTTCAGCATCCTTCCATTCTCATCAATTTTGGGTGGTGTCCAAGCAGAACCTGCCCACAGTTACATCCCCCTGGGACATAGCTGGTGTCCTAGAAAGGTCTGCGGGTCTTACCAAGCACTATAATGCACCCAGTCCAGTTCTATTCCCAGTGCGAGAAATGCTAACAAGGAAGGCTGACTCAGGGTAGTAGAAGGGATGAGCACAGCAAGAGTTCCCAGACACAACTTTTCAGAAAGGGCTTCTGGGAAAACAAAATTAAAGGTGAGCACAGATGGTGTCATTTCCCAATGCTCTGCCAGCCCCACAGCCTGGGTCTCCCACGTCTTGTTTTGCTCTGATCCTTCCTGTCTGTTCAGGGAAGAGCTATCCTCATGGAGTGTGGGATATGCTGAGTATCTGGAGACAGTGAATTATCCTACTCTTGACATGCCCGAGGGGCTAAAACCGAAACACAGGGAGATTATGCAACTCGGCCGTCACGTAGCCCTGGTGGGGCCAGGCTGGGTCAGCCCTCCAGACTCCCGATTTACGTTTAGTCTGATGAGATTCACCACCATGCTATTATCCCAGCACAGGCTTTGTTTAGTCACAGAAGTTGCTAACATAATTTCAGAAGTGTGTGGCCAGAGAATCCTTGGTCATCTGGTAAAAAATGACATTACCAGGAAATTAAAACACTCAAAATTCTGGTGAAAGTTGAGTGTCAAGATCAAGGAGGGCGAAAAAAAAAGCCCAAACAAAACAGGACCATCAATCAGCTGTGTATGTAAACAAAAGAGAAATTGGTTTACTATGGAAAATATGCATATAGGACAAAGGTATTTCTACTTCACTTATACTTTCTAGGACATAGTAAGGTTGGTGTAGCCTCCAATATTTAAGATATTATGTATTCAGAGGAAACAATTTGTAATTACATGTTTCATGTATGTTTGAGTAACTGGCCATCTAAGAATGCACTTTAAAGAAATAGTTTTATAAAGACTCAAATGAATTTTAAAAAATAAACATCTTTTATTTCCTACTCTTTCCCAGTTTGCTGGTTCCAGTTGAGTGAGACAGAAGGTGGTGGAAAGAAAGGAGTCTGGACTTGTACAGATCTGGTTTCAAATCCTTACTCTGCTACTAACAGCACAACCTTGAGCAACTTGTTTAACCTCTCTAACCTTCAGTCTCTGTCTATGGAATGGTTACAATACCAACCTCACAAGATTGAAGTAAGCACAGTCTCTACAAAGCCGTGGTACATAGAAGACACCCAGTTAGGTCTCGACCGCAGCATATCTTAGACCAGTGGTTCTTAACCTGGGTTCTATCGAACCCTAGGGGTTTGATGAGTCGGTCTCAAGGGTTCGGAGAAGCCTCTGCCGCGGAGGCCAGAATAAAGTAACACCGTAATTTGTTGTGAGTTCATGCACTTTGTTGGTTTTGTTCTTTGAGCAAGGTGATGTTTATGCACGGCTCATTTTGTGCACCGGTAAAAAAACATATACCTATGTCTTGAATTTGGGAAAAAAATCATATTTTATTTATCACTAAAGAAGGGTTCGGTGAATGCGCATATGAAACTGGTGGGTTTGGTACCTAAAAAAGGTTAAGAAACACTGTCTTAGACTCATTTGGAATTCCAGTTCCAAATGGATTTTTCAAAAGCGTGACATTGATACAAGGATAGAGAGATAGGTCAACAGAACAGAGTAACAAGCTTGGAAATAGATCTGTACATGCATGGTTAATTGATTTTGCAAAGGTTTTAAGGGTATTCAGTGGGACTAGGACAGTCTTTTCAACAAAAGATGGTGGAACAATTGGACGTCACATGCAACAAATAAATGAACCTTGATCCGTGCTTTGCATTAGATAAAAAAAAATAATTTAATCTGTGTTATAAGCCTAATTGTATGAGCTAAAGCTACAAAACTTCTAGGAGAAAAATAGGATAAAATTTTTGTAATCTTGGGTTAGGTAAAAATGTCTTAGGATACCGAAAGCACAAACTATAACAATTTTTGATAAATTGGATTTACTTAGTAGTAAGAAATATTTGCTCTTCAAAAGACACTATTAAGGAAATGCAAGTGCAAACCACAGAGTAGGAAAGAGTACCTATCCTATAATATGCATTTAGTTCTTTAACACTCTCGCCTCCTGAAACTGTCACAAAGTTGATGTAATTAACCATTCTTGTGTACCCCACCATCTCTCTCATAGAGTGCACTTTCTAGAAACTTCCTCCTCCTTCACTATTTATGCTATTGTTCATGGCCATACTTCTCATAATACTGTGACTAGCGAGGGCCAGAGAGAAGATTGAGCTGTGTGTTACGGCAATGCAAGCGCCACACCTTCAATTCCATTCCTGGCAAAGGAGAGAGGAACAACAATGAAACATCTGGAGACAGACACATGCCCATCAGGAAGCAACCTGCAGCCCTTGGTGGCAACTGGACACTCTTAACAATGACAGCAGAAAGCACAGATTGAACACAGATGGCACCAAGTGCTGCACTGCATCCTTTCATTTCACCAGAGCAGAAACATCCGTGCACGAGCCTGCCCAGAGTCACCATGCAGGCAGGCAGCGGAGTTTCATTCGGGTTGTTCCTTCCCTTATACCTGCAATGGATTCTGTTCTTCCTATGTCTCTGAAGTGTTTTGTCTTTTGGACTTCATTCTAGGTTCATCTATGTCTTATCTTGGTTTTCCTGTCTTGGGACTCTTGGCTCAATTTAAAGGATTTATCTTGTTTGAAAACTCAGCCCCTATTTGACTTTCTGGTACCACTTTGTACTTCCTTGCTCCTTAAGTCTCTGCTTCTTCTAGGCCTTCATTTGCAGTGTTTGACCATCCCTAGGTGAGTATGAATCACCTATGTCTCCAGGTACATAATCAACAATATTGGGATCAATAATCAACAGGCATCACGCTCATAGGTCTTTCTTTTTTGGTGTCTTTGACAAAGCACTGTATGCATAGCTAAAGATGGAAGTCTTCATATACTTAAGATGACTATAGATTGGAAAGGTCACATCTACCTTTACCAAGGTAGCCATGGAACTTTTTAAGTGTTAATATAACTGTGGGGATGTCATTATTAGTGAGCAAAGTTCCAGTGTATGGATGGTCTTGCTGTTTGATTGTCAAGAGTTGACACCTTTAAACCAGCTGGGGACTTATGGGTGAGCACGACCCAGACCATAAGGCGAGTGGACCAGTGGGGACCACGGCAGCATGTGCTCACCATCCCATTCCTTGCACAGGTATTCTAAAAGAATTCAGGCCAGGTGGTAACCTAGGTGGCTTCATGTAGCACACAGAAAATCCCAGTGACTGGGCCACCTATGTTCCAGGTGGGGCAGAGGGATATCACCATGCTTCTCACTCAGCTTTAATTTAACAACAGCCGAACCATGAGAGATGCTTTCTCTAGAGCTGATTCCCCGAGATTGTCTGACTGTGGTTTATGGGCCAGAGGCGACTGGGGGCAGAAAATTCCTCCAGCGTACTTCAACTTAGAGTGAGAGGCTCTCAGAACAAACATCTCAGGGAGTACACGGGCAGACACCAATGTCTTCAATTTCTTTTCCAGTTTTGATTGCAGCAACCCTTTTCACACAGGTGTCTACGTAGGTTTTAAAAGCTTGATCTTTGCTCAGCTGCTCACCGGAAGGATTCTTGCTCCTCCTGTGACCTTCCAGAGAGGCAAAGAGCCGAGTGAATTGTCCCTGTGTGACCCTGAGAAGAGCAGTTGTGCCCGTCAAGTTGGAGTGAAACCGACCACAGCCTTTTGCTCGGTAATTCATTTCCACATCACAAAAACTACTGAAAACAATCTAAAAGACATATATATTATTAATTCCAAAGTAAATAGATTAATGAGCTTGATGCGGAAGACGGGTAGAACCTCTCTGTGTTTTCGTAGGGCTAACCTGCGCCAGTCGTATGGTGCAGAATAAATCTCAGACTGATCAAGCTGACAGGTCACAAGCTCGTACCATGCTATGTGTCGAAGCACCCCCCCCCCATCCCCAAGGTCTGACAACAGACCAGGAATCAAAGGTGCAACAAGATTCAGTGAAGATTCCTAAAATTTGCCTGATTAGTGGAAGAACGAAAACTTAAGCTTTAGTTTCTTGACGGTGAATCCCACACTTGCTTCCAACTGTCTTTTCTCCAGATAATGGTCTTTGTCTCTGGGAACTTGCGGACAGCATCATGGCTATTCCCCAAGGTGCCAGTGGACCTGGGGGTGCCGCTTCTAACACACCCTTTTCTCATCTCCTGACTCGTTTGCACGGCCACCTGAAAACTCTGGCTGCCTGCGGAGGAGTGAGCTCCCCCCCTGGGTTCGGAGTCTCTTTCTTTTTGCAGCTGCAGAGTTCAGCGAGTTGAGCTGCAGCGCCCTGAGTTCACTGTTCACTCTGCCACGACCAGCCCCTGCTGTAAATCTTCCTCCCGGGACACGTGACACGCACTTCTTGACTATATACCCCAACTGCAGCGGCTGAGCTGTCAGAGCGCTGAGCCCCGCACGGAGGAGGGACCTCTTGGACTGGGCCCTTTAGGAATTCAGGACTTTGGACCGATTTGTCAGCCTTTGGTAAGTTAGCGATGCTTACTTGGCTTCCGAAACATTTCAAAGAAGGCTATTTCTAGCAACTTGTAGATGAAGTTTTCCCTTTCTCTCTTTCTTTTGTTGTTGTTCTAAGGAAACTGGCTTGAATTAAAAATAGTTTCAAGTTGGAGAGGCAGCAACGTAAACTTTCTTCTTTCTGCTCAGTTAAAGACAGCTTCCCAGTGATCACAACGTAATCTATTTTTCTCTGTGCTCCCTTGTCTTGTATTGATTATTTCCTTTGCTTTTTTTAAATCTGTGAAAGCAATGCTTTTGACGCATTCTGTGTACGGGCTGCAAATATGATGGATGTGTACAGACTAAAAAATGAAAGTCCTTCTCATACTCTCCTAGCCCCCACCTCTCATGCACACCAACCCCTGTGAGCTGTTTGGTGGGACCTCTTACCACTGTTCTTCATGCGTTTATAAGCTGTTTTGATATTGCCATCCCACAAGCCTCCTGCTCACCTTCCTGTCTGTACCACGGACCCGTGGGAGAACCCTAACCTGCCTCTTTCCCCCCAGACCCTGGCTGTGTAAGCAGCGCTCCAATGCTGAAGATGGAGCCCCTGAACAGCACTCACCCCAGCACCGCAGTCCCCAGCAGCCCCCTGGAGTCCCACGTCCCCAGCAGCGGCAGCGGCAATGGTAACGAATACTTCTACATTCTGGTGGTCATGTCCTTCTACGGCATTTTCTTGATTGGAATCATGCTGGGCTACATGAAATCCAAGAGGCGCGAGAAGAAGCCCAATCTCTTGCTGCTGTACAAGGACGAGGAGCGGCTCTGGGGGGAGGCCATGAGGCCACTGCCCATGGGGTCGGGCCTGAGGTCGGTGCAGGTGCCCATGATGCTGAACATGCTGCAGGAGAGCGTGGCGCCCGCCCTGTCCTGCACCCTCTGCTCCATGGAAGGGGACAGCGTGAGCTCCGAGTCCTCCTCGCCCGACGTACACCTCACCATCCAGGAAGAGGGGGCGGACGACGAGCTGGGGGAGACGTCGGAGACGCCCCTGAACGAAAGTAGCGAGGGGTCCTCGGAGAACATCCATCAGAATTCCTAGCACCCCCAGGGCCCCGGAGGTGGCCTCATCAGCCAGCGCCCATAGACGAAGGAAGGGCACTTTTCGTGTCTGGTTTCATTTTTGCAGTGCAGCTCTGAAGGGCCCCTCGGCAAGCTCCTGAGTGGGGGTGGGGGACCGTGCTCAGCCGAAGCCAGCAGCCCCCAGGAGGCCGCCACGCGCCCCTGCAGCAGCTCCGAAGACGTGCAGCGTGTATTTTTACATTGGGGCTTGGGGCTCTGGTGGGGGTGGGGGGCTCTTGTTTTCTCACTGGATGCCCTGTGCAGCTCCCGCAGCCTCTGCCCACTCCCAGGGCTGCCAAATGCCCAGGACATGAAGGGGGACTAGTTTTGATTTGCTAGTTTACCTTGAGCTTTGTTCATGCAGACCTGATGGGCTGTAAGTACTCCTGTTGTGTACCCGTGGCATTAGTTCCTTGCAGTACCTCTTCTGGAGATCTTGGGGGTTGAGAGGGGGACATTTAATGGAGAACTTTCCACAGGAGAAAGCTGGAGATCTGAACCAGGCCCATTTTCACACCAGAAGGATAAATAGTGCAACCTTCAAACTTGTTAACATTGGCTGCGGTGATACGACATGACCCTTTCTCTAACCTATGACCTTGAACTCTGACCTGTAACCATGCAGCATGTCATGCTGGCATGAAGTTTTGTTTTGTTTTTCTTTGGTTGAGAGGCCTTCTGCAGAATCTAACCTGCACCCCTAATGGGCACACAGGGGACACTTCCTGATCTTTCCAGAAGGGGTCCTGGGGTGGTGGTGGGGGTGTGAACAAAGCCAACCGTGAGCTCTGCTGCTGCTCATTGCCCAGCCTAGTTTTCTGAGCTGGGAAAGGACATGGTGTGGGCCTCTGTGACAACGGCCTTTCGTCATGTAGCCGTGACCTAGAAGGGCACACTCAGGCCGAAACTGCACAAAGCTGGTGTCCAAGCTCTGTTTCCTGATTCCGCACCCGGACACTGATTTGCTGGGTGGTCCTGGGCATGTCACCAAGAGGCTTACTGCCTTCATGAGACTGCCGATGATGTGCGTCCCCAGGGGTCTGGGAGGATGTCTTTAGATATGAAGACTCAGATAAATCCTGCAGGGGCTGTTGTGAGGAAGCTTGGACACACTAGTTCCCCCTTGGCCAGTGAGTCTGAAAACAGGATCTGCTCATTTAAAGAAGCAGTTGGAAACTAGGAACACGAGCAACTGGGAAATTCAGGGCGAATCACCAACTCGTCCAGGCTGCTGGTTTTTCCAGCAGGGAACCAGAGGCACAGGCCGTGTTTTACTCTGCAAAGTCTCTGGGTGATGGCATGTGAACACCCCAGCTAAGGGGACGACAAACCCCAAAGAAAACACTCAGCAACGCTTGCTGACATCTCCATAGATTCCTGTGGTTGAAAGCTTTGCAGCCCTTGAACACAAGGAGGGAGAAAAACACACAAAACTTCAGATTTAATTCTAGTAAAAACAGAAAACTTAAAAAACACTGTACTCTCCCCAGATCGGAGACAGCAGTAACTACTGTTGCCATGGAAGGGTTAACAGAGTAGGAGCTGGTTTATCAGTTCGCCTTAACACAGCACTAGAGGAAATTTACATTTGGGAGGGAAAAGGGGCCTCTCTTCATTTTAAAATTCAGCGTGTGGATTTACGCCAAAGGGGGCTGTTTAAGGTGAAAGAAGCCAAGTTACGTTGGCCCCTTGCCTGGAATCACTTGAATTCTGAAACTTTATAGCAACGGACATGTGCGTGGTCACATTTTCCATTGCTTCATCCTGAAGTTTGGTGCACATCAAGCTGCACCCATTAAAAAATGATGTATATACTTCCTTCTTATTCTATTAAGTTGTATAAAGTTGTTCTCTTGTATTTAACAGTTTGCCATGTTATATATATATATATTTAAATAAATAAACAAACACATTTCCCTGAGGACGTTCTGAGTTCTTTCTTTGATTCTGTGATATAGTTCCTAGCTTCTAAGACATCCCAGACACATTTTCCCAGCTGTCTCTGCATCCGAGTCATTTTTAAGTTAGAGTTCCATGAATATATATTTTATTTCTGCCTGAATCATGGACTGAACAAGGCTGGGCTTTTCCATCTATGAATGACACACAAGTTGCAGATGATCTTATATCAATTTCTCTTTTTAAATTCGGTGGGTGTCTGGGGCCTTTGAACGTGCAACTGCTACAAAGATGTTGCTCCAAATTTGGTTGCGAGAAAACGTTTGATTTGCATGTTGGTTCGGCAGACATTACTCACACGTGGCCGCAGCAGCACAGACTGCTGTATATACAGCAACACAAACTTAGGAAAATACCAGAGCACTAAGTCAGCGTGTAGGGACGGCCTCCTCCTTTCTATCCCAGTCTCTCGTACAGGAAGACTGACTTTCTAAGCTCCTCCCACTTGGTCTGACTGTTAACTCTGGCCCGCAGTCCGCTTGATTTTATTTACACAGTGAGAAGTGTTAACGAAAAGTGACCCAGGCCAGTGACCCATTTGAATCAAGCAGATGGGACAAAACATTCTTACTTATATATTTCCCTTGGTCCTGTGAGCTTGGCTTCTCTGTTTCAAGGAAATGTTTCCATTAGGTAGACAAATAACTGTCTCCCTAAAAGATTGAGCTGGTGAAAGGACAGGGGGACCCGGGCCCTTCCAAAACCCACCAAGGATCTTCTTCCATCAGTTGGTGCTTTGGAAATGTAAGATGAGAAGATTGTTTTAAAAGACAAGAAAGCCCTTCCACCTACTGCAGATGAATGCCATTCTTGGTAAGGAAATAGTTAAGGAAAACAGTTTTTACCCTGGGCGGAAGAAGAGTGAATTTTAAACTCTAATTGTCCTAAAAATATGCAGAGTACACTATGTCGTTTTAATGGAGTATTTGTTTTTTTTTTTTGTTTTTTTTTTTTAAAAAAAAACAAAAAAATCTAGAAAACTTCTAAGCAGAACCTAAGGCCCAAGGGGTTTAATCTGTGTGGATTTACTCATGCATGTGAAAAACAGCAAAGGGAATTTGGCTCCATGTACCTAGGATATTAGGAACATATTTTAAAGCACTTAAAGGTTAGGGATGAGGTAAATGGATGGTCCATGCTGTTCTAATTACACCTTTGTACGTCAAAGTCAGGCAGGGATGCTGTAGAGGAAAAGATTTCTTTCATGGACAGAACCATGGGATCAAAACTACTGGGAAAGGCTGAAGTTGGGCCAAGGAATGAGAACTCTTGGCTTGTGACTCTGGTTGGAGAGCAGACCCCATAGTACATTTGAGAGCTGCAGTTGGAGGGTTTTGTGGTTAGGCACGCACTTCCAAGGCTCAGCTGAAGAAAGGTCATCTATCATCCTATAAAATGCTGCTCTGATCTTCGATGCCGTGGAACGGACAGAACCCTGAGCTTACAATGCAGCTGATACTCCAGGTTTAGACAGAGCATGCGTTTGCTCAACTGCCTTACCCCAAATCTGGGCACCCTGCTGAAGATGATCCCAGGGAGTCTCATGGGTCAAGGGACAGGAGGTCAAGGACATCAGCTGACTGACAAGGGGAGTGGGTTGGGCTGACTGGCACTGGACCTCAGGAAGGCAGGGGGCCCGTGGGGTTCAGTGGAGGCTCGGCCTTGTGAGGTCTAGCTTTCTAGTCTAATCCTGTTCTTGTGCTGCTCTGGAGCTCTTTCAAAATGAGAGGCCATGCTGGCCTTCCTCTCTGGGGATCTGTTAATGAAAAGAATGGCAAAGCACTAAGCTCAGCATGAACCTAAAGGAAAAGCAGCTCTAGCTTCTCCTTTTTGAAATATGTCCCAGGTGTCCGTCTGCAAATAAAGTCACTGAAACCTCCTCCCCTGTGGATGGTTTCCTCAGGAGACAGTGATGTTTAAGAAAAGGACATGATTTGCCAAAGGAGAAGGGTCAGAAGGGAGAAAACCACTCTTCACTTCTGCTTTTCCCCATTTCTGAAATGTTTCCTCCCACACAGGAAAGAATAGTTTGGGACGTGAGCTGTTACTATGGAGATAACCAGCCAAGGTCACTTGTTTGAAGGAGCCCATGACCCCACAGCACTGGATTAGAGCAACTTTATGAATTTAGGAGTAGGTCCTTGACTCAGGAGACGAGTTCTGAGCCCATGGCAGCCTCCATTTATGACAGGGAAGAGGAACGAGGGGAGTACCTGGCTTCCCATTTGTCCTGGACAACCGCTTCTCCTGCCGCCTTCCCATGCAACGCAGAGCTAAGCTTTTGTTCTCCCTGCTCTAGGAATTTATTTTCTTACAGTGCAATTTGTTGATAAGAAACGCAGTCAGGTTTTGGCCAGATGGCTCAGTGCATAGCGCGTTGGCCCTGGCATGCCCAGGTTGCAGGTTTGATCCCTGGTTAAGGCACCTGTGAGAAGCAACCAAAGAGTGCACAACTGATTGAAACAACTAAGTGGAAGTTGACACTTCTCTCTCGTTTTCTCCCAAATTAATGGAAGAATTATATATAAAAAAGGAAAAATAAAACAACAACCCATAATCAAAAAATTCTTCATGTCAATATATAAAATGATACTCTTTCCTTATCCTGAATGATTGTCAACCCCTTGTTTGAAGATGGTGAGTGGCATGTTCTCTCTTGTCTTAGTTCTGGCTGCTGCAGGAAAGTACCATAAACCGGGTGGCCTATAAACAATATAAACTTATTTCCCACACTTCTGCAACCTATAAGTCCCATACCAGGGTTCCAGCAGGGTTGGGTTCTGGTGAGCACCCACTTCCGGTTTGTAGACAGTTGTCTTCTCATTGTATCCTCACATGGCAGAAAGAGAGCAACCTAGCTTGCTGGCCTCCTCTCAGGAGGGCACTAATCCTGCTCACAAGGGTTCCACTTTCATGACCTAATTACCTTCCAAAGGTCCCATCTCCAAATACCACCTAATAACAATTGGAGATTAGATTTCAACATATGAATTTGGGGGGAGACAAAAATATTCAGTTTATAACATCCCTTTTCCTAACATCCCTTCCTTGTTTCCTCTCTTGCTTCCTTCTCTTACACAAAAGAAACAAAAATAATAGTAATTACAATGCATAATACTTTTTAGGCATCTTTTACATGCCAAGCAATACTAATACAATCATTACAACCATGTGCTTTAAGCTGCTACTCTCATCTAGTACGTTTAGGTGCTGGAAAAAACAAACAAACAAAAATACCTTTCCAACCCCAAAGAGGTCATACTCTTCATATAGACAAATTCCAATAAAAATAACTCTGTATCTGGTTAACTAGTTGAGTATTTCTACGTGCAGGGCCCTTTGGCTCTATAAGGATGTAAATTATGTGGTCTTTGAACAGTTGAGGACATCATGACATGATTAGTAGGAAAAAATGTATTATTTACCTAGTATTTTCTTTGTTCTGTGATAGGCACTTTTCCTTTGATTTTTTTATCTAATTATCCCAAGGAGGCTCTAAGCCAGGTCTCCAATATTGTTAATGTAGATATGAAAGTTGAGGCTCAAGGAGATGGTTTGCTGGACAATGAAATGAATGATCATGATTTCAGTGCAGCTCTTCCGATGTAAAATCTTTAGGTCAGATTCTCTTTACATCATGAGGAAACAGAGTCAATGACATGGAACCTGGACCAGTCCCAGGTATTAGGTAGATCTGTGACATTGCATATGTTGTTCAATCTTTCTGGGTATGTTTCTTCGTCTGTGAAATGGAGATACTAAGAGCTTCTCAAAAACAAAACAAAACTAAAACAAAAAAGAACTTTTCTACTGACCTCAAAACACTGTCAGAATTATTTATGAAGCAGCTGGGGAAAAGAATAGTCTTTGTCCTTGACAAGGAGGTGTGTGCAAACATTTCTAAAATTCACCAATACCCAGTATTTCATGGGCTTTCCACTGCTCAACCACTTCGTCTGTATGTACCACCAGTAGTCGAGCAGGGATATGACTCATTGTGGTTGATGAAAACTGAGTGGAAGGGATGCATGTCACATATAAGCTGAGTCAGGGAAAAGCCCGTGTATGATTCTTTAGTCACCCTCTCTACCCGCATGTCAACAATGAGACCATGTTGACAAGAGAGTGTAAATAATAGATACAGCCTGTGTCAGCCTGAATAGTGAGTTACTGCGTGGAACCCTGGAGCATTGCCCAAACCTGCCACTGGCTTTGCATGAAGGAAAAATAATCTAAGTTATGGTAACTATTAGTACATTGAGGTTTTTGCTACTGCAGCATAATCTCACCCATTGAATTTATACAGAGCATGACCACATTGGAGAGACAAAATGTTGGAAGGTTCCCACTAGATCCTTAACCCAACCACTCTGTTTAATGATGAGGAAATTAAAGCTTAGAGCAATTAAGTGACTTGTCCAAGTCATACTGGGAGACAAGAGCAGAACTGGGGTTGCAACTCAGCACTCCGGGGCATCTGGTTCAAGGTCTCCATGGTTGCATGGCCAGGGAGGTCTCTTTCAAGTCTCAGCAAAAACAAACAATCTTAGTGTCTTCTCCCTTAAGCCTCTCACATTGGGATTTCCTGAGCAGCATGGAAACACTGGTGCTGCCTCTATTCATGGCTCCAGGAACCCTGCTGGGAAGTGGCTTCTTTTTCTTTTTCTTCTTGTTCTTCTTCTTCTTCTTGTTCTCCTCCTCCTCCTCTTCCTCCTTTTTCTTCTTTTTATTCTTCCTCATTTTCTTCTTCTTCTTCTTTTTTGGTCCTTATTGCACTTACTGGGGGGATGGATCTGAGCGGGCAGAAGTAAACACTTTCCCCTAAAGGGGTACAAGGTGACATCACTGGAAATTAATGAAAGGGAAGAAGCTATAAATAAAAGGAGGAAAATATTCAAGCAAGGTTGAATATAGTTGTCCTGCAGGCATCTTACTGGATTTTGGCTCCCAGTTTTATTTGTTGGCATGTTTCAGCTTAGCTGCAGTGCCAAGAGTGGGTCGCAGGCAGAATGCTCCCAGGACTGATGTCCTTAGGTGCCAGGAAAAGACCTTTGAAAGAAAACCCTGGGGATTCCCTCTAGACTGAGGTCTCAGATGATGCAGAATCCAATGGGCAGATCACTGACCATTATTTTCATAGTCTCAGCCTGATATGGAAAAAATGGTCTCTCTCTCATCTCTTGCTTCTCTTTTCACTGTTAACTTCTGCCAAAGAACTGGACGTGGTGCTTGAATGGGGAGATTCTGCTTCTTTTTCAAAACATTCTCCTTTTTTGTGCTCCCATCACATTGTCCTCATACCTCAATGACAGCAGACGTTATATAAGTTATACTCCTTCCCTTTGGGTTATCAACCTCTTGAAAGTTAGAACCATATATGTTATTTCTGTAGGTAGTGCCTATTTTAGGCAGAAATGCCTGAGGACTTTCTCTTATGTTCTTTTCTTTGTAGTTTATATTTTTCTTTTGTGTGATATCAAATCTTTAATAACTATTATGTAAATATTTATAATGAATAAACGAATACCTATTTAGTGCTTACCATGTGCCAGGCTTTGTCTTCATAGTACTTAATCCAAACAACAAGTTAAGAGACAGAGTTTTAAACCTGCTCTAAATAAGGGGGAAATGGGGGAACAGAGAGGTTAAGAACATCAAGCAGGCTTACACAACCAGTAAGCAGCAGAACTCGAATTTGAACCTGGTGACCTGGCTCCTGAGTCAATAAAGCAAACGGCCCAGCATTCTGCTTTTGTATCCTCAAGTCCCAATCATTCAGCTCCAGCCTTGACTTTTCTCACGGGCACCTATGCCTGCATGTCTCATAAGCATGTCAAATTTCTGACATTAAAATTCAAATTCATTATCTTTTCTGCAAAACTTGTCCCCCAACTTAGATTTTGCTGGTCTCAGAAACATGGGTACAGCCCCAGCTTTTCTCCTTCCCTTAGGCTACCAAGCTTTCCCTGTAATCTCATCTTATTATTATTTTTCCTACTTATCCCCAAAAGTATTTTCTTAATCAGAAAAATACTGAGGACCAGAGAAGTGCTGAAACAGGAAATGAGAGCATGATCACAGCTGTGCTTCCATAAGTTAAAAAATAATAATATTTAGATAAAGTGTGCAAGGCACTGGTTGTACAATGATTAAACCCCAGTCTCCGTCACCACGGCACTTATAGGTGCTTTGTATTTTGTAAGATAAACTGAAGAAGATAGAAGAGGAAGGTAAAGACAGGTGAGAAGTGACATAGAAGCTAGAACTACTGAGGAGTTGAAAGTGACAAGATTTCCTAACTGGGTGAACCATAGAGAATGAATAAGAAGGTAGGATGAAAGATGACCCTAAGGTTTTGAGTCTGTGCAACTGCGAGAGGGAACATGCAAATAATAAAAGTGGATAGTAAATCCTGGAAAGGATAATTGTAATGTGCATTTTGAGTTGGAGACATTGACATGGTATCCAGAAAACATTTGGAAAATCACTATGGAAACTTTTGAGAGGAGTTGAGGCTAGAGACAAGATCTGGGAGCCATGCACATGAATACACGGACTTGAACCCTTGAGCATAGCTGAAATAACCAAGAGAAGTGGGGCTAGAGAGCGGGGCAAAGAGCAGTCCTTCAGGGACCAGCTACTTCTGGGGGATTGGAAGAGGAAAGGCAGAAAGAACAGGAACAGTCCAAGAAATAAAATGAGGATGGCAGAGTGCCCAGGAGCCAAGCAAACAGAGGTTTTCCAAAAAGATGAGGTCAAATATCAAGAGCTAAAGGAGAAAGAAGCTTCCTTTGGGTGACTTGTAGGTGATTGGTATCTGTGCATTGCAGAATATGTAGAATGGTGGCCTGAAGACATTACAGGTACGAAAGGCCATTGAGCCACTCTTATTATCTTCATTAATTGCTACTTCGTTTAGGTTGCAAACCTACTTTCACTCCCTTTGGTAGTAAGGTATGTTTTAATCTTTTCCTATATGTTATTCTGCAGGAGTTGATGTTTTACCAGGTTTATCTGGACACTAGGGAGGGCATGAAGACAGCCTGGAGAAGACAAGCTATAGGGTTGATTCCGGGAAGTTGAGGTAACACAACATTTTCAGACTCTGGGCAGACAACAGAACACAAATATTTTATTAAGTTGACATTCACTGGTTAATAAAATTATATAGGTTTCAAGTGTATAGTTTTATAATACATCATCTGTATATTGGTTGTGTGTTCACCACCTAAGTCAAAAATCTCCTTCCATCACCGTGTACTTGACCCCCTTTACCTTTTACACCCTTCCCACAACCAACAACCACCATACTCTTGTCTTTGTTTGTAAGTTCTTCTTTGTTTTTATTTTGTTCATCTCTTGCTTTCAGTTTTATATACCACATATGAGTCACATCATATGGTTCTTGACTTTTTTTCATCTGGCTTATTTTGCTCACGTAGTCTTGATTACTATAGTGACCAGAACAGATTGCCGAGGGGGAAAACAGGTTGCTTTTTAAGACATAAACCCAAAGCCCAACCAGAGAAGTCATAGACATTAGGTCTTATAGTTTCAGTGATCACTTCTTTTTCATCTCAAATTATATAGTGCTAGGTCAATGAACAATTTCCCAAGTGCCCATTGTGTGCGTTGATTCCGTTCAATACGTAATCTCACTCAGTTCTTGCAATGGCTCTGTGATGTGCATCTCACGCGAGAAGTGTCCAAAGTCAAATTACTATTAAGGAGCATGGTGAGAATTTGGACCTATATCTACCCCATGCTAACACAGGTATTTTTTTCCCCCCACTTTCATGAGTCTTTCTCATTTTACACAAAAGGACAGTAAAATAATATATATTTCTCCTTTGTTTTAAAAGCATTTCTAAGGGGTTTTATCTAGAGTACACATGTTTTCATGAGTTTGAAAACTGACAACCAGTTGAGAAAGCTGTGAAACATTTCAAAATATAACTAGCTCCCCCTAAAATTATCTTCTCATCTTTATGCAAGGGAGAAAGAGCAATACTATTGTAACACACACTGGAAATAAAAATGAAGCTGCTAATTGAGATGGCGGATTCCTGACAGTCTTCCTACATTGAGAATGAAGACGTTGGTCAAGGGGAGCAACAGAGGCCCCCGAGGAGTCAGGAACCAGGTGGGTGGGCCTTGAGTGAAATAAGTAAATCAGAGAAAGCTGAGAACTGTATGATTCCATACATAGGTGGGGCACAACGTTGAGACTCATGGACATAGACAGGGGAAGGGAAGGGTGGTGAGGGAGGGGGATGGGAGAAGGGGAGAGGCTTAAATAGAAGCAAAATATAGAGTGACAGAGGATGATTTGACTTTGGGTGATGGGTATATAGCATAATCGATTGTTCAAATGATGTGGAAGATGTTTTCTCTAAATCTATGTACTCTGATTGACCAATGTCACCCTGTTAAATTTAATTGTCTAAATAATAATTTTAAAAAATCCATGATATACAATGTGTCTGTAAAGTTATGGTGCACTTTTGACTGGTCACACGGTCAAAAGTGCACCATGACTTTACGGGCACACTGTATATAAAATTAAGAAGAAAAAAGAAGAGCCAGGTGGGCCACGTGGGAAGAGAAGAGAGGATAGGAGCCTGGGAAATGCTTGCCTGAACAATGGAGTAGTTTCAACACAGCCTGAAAGCATTTTGGGGTGGTAAATTTAGTAGTTGTTGATTTGCATAGAATAGTTACTCAGGACTTATTGCTGATGCAAAAAGGTGACTGGAAAAAAGGTCATTGGAATTTATTTATTCATTAATTTAATAAACATTTATTTTTGAGTTGTGTGTGACAAGATCATTTTGTTTTTGTGTTCCAAATGATTCAGAGAAAAACAAGGCACCTTTTTTTTTTTTTTTTTTTTTTTTTAGGGTTGGAAATGTTAAGTATTTAACAATGATGATGAGATGCTACCTTTAAAATACTTAGAAACATATTTTACCTGAAAAAAGAAATGTCAGTAATTTTGTGTGTCAAGGGGCTTATTGTTGAACACATTCGGTTAAATTTAGCCTTTATGAAAAGAATCAACCAATTCCTTTGTTTTTTCTATTTCCTTTTTACAGAAATTCCCATTCTAATCCTCCTGATTGGAATTCATTTGTCAGGTTCATACTCTGTCTTATCTCCCATATCTTTTCCAGCTCCATGGTGACAGACAACACAGTGAAGAAAAACATTTGGGGCCAAAGTTTGGGAAGGCTTGCCCCATATAAATTCACTCTCAACACAGTTCTAGATTTTAAAGTGCATGCTGTCATTGAAAGAAATGTAACCTTCATGCTTTTAGCTCCTTACTTTGTTAATCAAAATGTCATGATAAAAAACGATTTGACGTCTAAAAAGTATTTCTGGTTTTTTAAATGTCTGATTTTTAAAAATGGAACATCATGATAGCCTGTGGGTAAGAAATCTGAAAACAAAGATTGTTAGGCAAAGTTTGAAAACTGTCATTTAAAATAGTATTTGTTGTGTATTTCTTTATTTTTAATTTAAAACATTTATTTTTGCTTATTGGTCCATTTTAAGTGTTTCTTCCCCAGTATTATTGAGATATAATTGACATGTAACATTGTATAAATTTAAGGTGTATATATAAATTATTATTATACATATATATATAAATTATATATATGTGATTACTAAATATAGTTAACATGTATCACCTTTGTTTTTCATTTAGTCACAAGTAGAGGAGACAAGGATCAAATTGTAAAATCAAGTTCCACATAGTTTCAGTGATAAACATAAAATAGATGTTTTCCAACTAGATGAGTTAATGCACATATAATTCTTAGAAGTGCCTTATATATGGTAGACATTCATAATAGTTATTACTATTATGTTTAAATTGATACTACTACAGAAAATATTTATTATTGTACTTTAATTTTCATCAATTGTAATATTCTGATTATACCACAAACTGTGCTGGCTTATTATAGTTTACTTAGTAAATGTTCTCTTTGTCTCTTTGTCCAAGGAACATCAAACTTAAGATGCCCAGGTTTTATTATCTGGGACTAATTGTGAGTCTAGAATTTTTACTGAATTTCACTATTACCATTTCAACATGAGTATGGAGAAAGAATGTATTTGAAGTTCAAGTTTATTTAGATTGACAACCCAAGTTCAACCAGTAATCATTCTTTGTGTACCCTCTATGTGTTAAGATTTGGGTGTACAGAGCTTATGGTCCTGTACTTAGGTAGTTTACAATACAAGTGGAAAAGACAGATGTATAAATAAAGTAATTGCATATAATGAGGTAAGTACTAGAATAGGGTACTAGCTGTCTGCTGTGAAAGTGAAAGTATAGAGAGCATCCTGGAGAGGTGGAGAAAGTCTCTCCAGGGGGTATGGTATTTGACCAAGGTTTTAAAGGATAAATACGAGTTGCCTCCATTGCTTTACCTGTACCCAGGTGGACAGGAATTCTGTAGGCTTCAAACTTCCATGATTTTAACACCCTAGCTCCCACTTGGTCACTAGTGACAGACATTGGCATTGGGTCTCTGCCGCTTGGGTTTTGCAGCAGACTTTCTCTGTCCGGGTCCCAGGCCTCCAGTCCACAGCAGAAGCAGCAGTTGACTGCTCAGCTGCTCTGCTGATCTGCCAAAGAGCCGAGCTTTTGGATTCCAGGACAAAGAATTCGCACAACTGGCTGCGTGTTTCACTTTCATCAGGATATTTTGGCATCAGGTAGAAAAGAACCATGGATGGATTTCAGGAATTTGAGTGATTTGGATTCAGTATAGAGAAAATAATAGCTTAGATTCTAATTTGAAGTGAAGTTCAATTATTCTGAGCCAAGAAATAGCCTTTTTTCTTCCCAAGTGGTCTAAAATACTCATTAGCTCTGGCTTTGGTCCTGGGGTATTTTTGTAATGAAGTCTCTTGCTGGAGGTCTGTAGGACAGATGGGGTTGCCATCCTTCATGAGGCTGTAGAGGAGAGCAGAGCTGAGTTAAAGAGTGGAAAAAATAAAAGATTTAATAAGGAGAAAATGTCGCCTAAGTGACTATATTATTGGGCCATATTCTACCTCAACAGTTCCTTGGTAATTGTAGTGGTATTTTTTTTTCTTAAAAAAAGAAAAATTTGGCCATTTGGTTAGTGGTTGAGCATTGGCCTGGTGTGTGGATGTTCCAGGTTTGATTCCCAGTAAGGGCACACAGGAGAAGCGACCATCTGCTTCTTCATTTCCTCTCCCCCCCCCCACCCCGCCCCTTTCTTCTCCTTTTGCAGCCATGGCTCAGTTGGAGCAAGTTGGCCCCAGGCACTAAGGATGGCTCCATAGCCTCACCTCAGGCACTAAAATAGCTTTGTTGCTGAGCAACAGAGCAACACCCCAGATGGGCAGAGCATCGCCTGTAGGGGGATTGCCTGGTCGCTGTGCATGTGGGAATCTGTCTCTATGCCTTCCCACTTCTCACTTAAAAAAAATAACAGTCTTATTGAGGTAAACTGCGTACATTTTTTAAGTGAAAAGTTCTTTGAGTTTTGACAAATTTCTGCACCCATGAAACCATCACGTAATCAAGATATAGACTACCATTATCAGCAGGAAAACTGGATTCTTTCACAGCCCTTCTCCATCTTACACCCCATATTTAGCCATTAATCTTTCCATCATGGTAGATTAGTTTTTTCTAGAATTTCATGTAAGTAGAATCATCCATACTGTTGAATGTATCAGTTCTTTCTTTTTAATTGCTGATTAGTATTTCTTTGTATGCAATACCATAATTTATTTACCCATCTACTTGTTCATGGACACTCAGGCTATTTCCAACTTGGGGCACTTATGACTGATGCTGTTTTAAACGTTCACGTGTACGTCTTGGTGTGAGCATATGTTTTCATTCCTCTTGGGTAAGTACTTAAGAGTGAGATTGCTGGCTTGTATCTGGAAATATGTTGTAACTTTATAGAAAATGCTAAACTGTTTTTCAAAATGGCCATACTATTTTGTATTCCCACCAGCAATGTTTAAGAATTCCAGTTGCTCTGCCTCTTTGCTAACTTAGTCTTCTAAACTTTAGAATTTCAAGTAGTTGTGTAGTAACTTTACACTGTTGTTTAATTATGAATCGCCCTGATGATTAATGCTTTTGAGCAACTTTCCATGTGTGCAGTGGCCATTAGTGAGGTCTTATTCCCATCTTTCCTATAGCAGTTTTGAAACTTTTACAGGGCACCCATGTGGTCCAATGAATAGGCCTTGGTGCTTCCATTGGCGGGAGGATTGGGTTTTGCCTAAGGTTATTTAGAAGACATAGCTCCATGGTTAAAAGAAAAAATAAAAAGGAAAACCATTGGTTTAAAGCCAAATTGGAAAAGAGGCAATTTTGACTTTTGGTGTTTCCATTCATAAAGACCTACACAGTAAGTGGGAAAGCTTGTCCTGGGCCCTCCAGAGAGCATAAGACTTAGATACGAGGCCTCTGAATTTTAACAAGCCTTGTAGTGGAGAGAAACATGTCCAGGCTCTGAAGTCACAAAGATATAGGTTTGCATCCAGATTCAACCCTCTGTTAGCTCAGAAAACTTGAACACATGTGTTATATCCTTTGAGCCTAGAGTTTCATCAGCTGTAAAATAATCCAGCTATTATAGTGCTATAATGCTATAATGGAATAAATAATATGTAACCAACAGGTTATTCTGAGGATAGAATGAGAGAATAAATGAAAGTGTCTAGAATTGTGCTTAGTACACAGTAGCTATTCATCAAACGTTTTTTCTCCCCTTTCTTTCTGTTCCTAAGTTGCTTTATTTCTTTTTCTTTATTTTAAGATCTCAAGATTCTTCACTACATACTCTATCTTTACCACCCAGCAGAGGCTCTAGGCTTAGATAAATTCTTTCTCCATTCCAACCTTTACCTGTTTGCAGACTCCTCTCATTGAAACTACTGAATATGCGAATAGCTAATATAATAATGCAATTTGTGTTAGGTGGCAATTGTTGGTAATGTCTCGAAGTTTTAGTAGGTATCTAATGTAATGGGTAGGATCAGGGAAGAATGAGTAATGGGAGAATTTGAGGCCTGTAGCAGGCTAATTAGGGTAGGTGCTGTTTTTGGCAGAGTTGACCTTTCCCAGAACCCCCATAAATCACATTACATAAGTTGTTTACCCCAGGGAGTTTGCCTGCATTTGGATACTTTCAATTAGGTTGATTCTTTTCAAAAATTTCCCTCCTGTTTTATGAGGTCTTTCCCACCATCTTCTAGCAGGCCAGAGCGTAAGAATGACTTTATAAGCCAAGCAATTGTTCTTCAACAAATGTCTTGTTTTTCTTTTTCCCAAACTTTATAGTTTTACCATGTTCCAATATTTGTTGATTGCTTGTGATTTAGTGGCATGCTTTATAAAGATTTAAGACTTCTAATAAAACTGTAATTATCTGTAGTTATAGCAAAACCCTGACTGAGGAGACAGACCTAATGTAGGTCCTCTGGAATATACTTTGGGAAACTATCTAGCATTTAGGCCAACAAATCTTCAAGGACAATTTGGCTGATAATTAGTACTACTTCAAAGATGGAAAATTATAGAATAATACAAAATTATGAATGGAAGGGTGTTTGGGTCCAATTAGTCTAACCCCATAACCAATTCTTAGATACATTGTTGTGATTAAAAATAAATTTCTTGATGAATGTTGATGTGGTTTTTCTTTTGTCACGATGCTGACTTAAATGTTACCACTGTTAACTATATTCTGAAATGGCTGGTTTATTAATATCTTGGATGTCATTTTTCATAATTAAATTCATAATCCTTGATTCTGGTTACTGCTAGTCTGTTCAGTTTTGTTAACTAACCTTATTTTTCTATTGCTTTGGAAGTCACAGAGTTCTACAGAATATTAACATTAGGCAAATAAAACCATGTTACCCACAATAAAGCTCAGGTGCTAAAGTGAGCTAGCTTCTCTCTTGCCCAATTATCTTTACAGACAAGAAAACCGACAACTAAAGCAATGTCTATAGCTTATGAGATAGCTGTCTATGAATGGGTTTTTACTTTGAAACTTTACAAGCAAAAACAATGTTTTCCCAGATGACTGAAAAATATCGCCTCCAAACAAGGTAGCTGGACAGATATACATCCAAGTTATCCCAATGGACCTGGAAAACTCAACTCTTCTGAAAATGAAAAATTATAATGGAGAGGAATAGAGAGTTTGGCACTATCTTCTCTTAGCTGTCACATTAGGTAACTGTTTTGTATGTATGTTTCAGAGACAGAGAGAGAGACAGTGAGAGGAACAGACAGGGACAGACAGACAGGAAGGGAGAGAGACGAGAAGCATCAGTTCTTCATTGTGACATCTTAGTTGCTCGTTGATTGCTTTCTCATATGTGCCTTGACCAGAGGGCTACTGCAGACCGAGTGACCCCTTGCTCAAGCCAGAGACCTTGGGCTCAAGCTGGTGAGCCTTGCTCCAACCAGATGAGCCCGCGCTCAAGCCTATGACCTAGGGTTTTGAACCTGAGTCCTCCATGTCCCAGTCCAAGGTTCTACCTACTGCACCACTGCCTGGTCAGGCACATTGGGTAACTTTTTGTTGGCCATCCTAAAAATTCTTTGAAATACTAAAATGCCCTTTCTAAAATAGTATACGCCTCCATCTATTGAACACAATTTGACAATTTCAAGTCTTTACTGGAAAACCAGAAGGCAACTTAGGAGAAGAGTATATAGCGGTGGACCAGTTAGGATGACTTAGAACTATGTAGATAGTAGGGGAAGAGGATGATTTAACATCCAAGTGCTGGGAGTGTGGAAAGGGAACTGTATTTTTAGTTTAAAATTTAAAAGTCTTTTTTTTTTTCAATACTCAGAAACAATAAAAGAAGAATTGCAACTGCGCACATACATCTAATTTGGATTCCCCTGGGCGTTCTCGCTCACAGTATCTGCCAGGGGTCCCTCTAACTCATTTTGCTCCTCGTTGGTCTCATGTGGCTAGGGGTGGTTTATTGTCTTGTTGAGTTATGCTCATGGCATGTTTTAGAGGCTGCTGCATTTCCCCATGGGGAGGGGGTGCATGCTTTTTGTTTCATATTGTGTGAAATGCTGGAGAACAGGGGTTGGGCGGGGGAGGAGACTCTGTGAAGACAGGCACTTTATTTAATCTGGAACCAATCATGAAAAATAGGTACTCGGAATATGAGAAAATTTACAGGAAAGAGGCTGGAAAGAACCTTCACTAAATTAGCTTATAAAGTGGCATCAAGCATGCTTATTATTGAGCACAAAGAGATGTAAAAGAGACAAGTATAAAATAACTTTTAAATCCCCAAACTTGGAGAGACTAAATTGTAAGAATTTTTTTTTTGTGGGGATTATAAGGTGAGTATTGTGTATTGTTTACAGAACTTCAGGAGGCCTGGCAGAAAGGATATAGATTTCCTTATGGAATTTGTGTTAACATCGACTTTTTATTTATTTATTTATTTAAAGGAAAAGCTTAAAGTGCTGGTTAAAACTCACATTGTTGGGTCCCACTTCCTGGTTTATGAATCAGTGGTTTTGGAGCAAGGGCCGAGAATTTGCATTTTTAACAAGTCCCACTATAATGTTGATGCCGCTGACTTATGGACCACATCTTAAGAACCAGTTATTGGCCAATTTCATTATTTTAGAGAGGCAAAACTCAGAATGGCTAAATTTTATTATCTCAATGATACTACCAGCGTTTCATGGATAGATCTGGTCATATCAGGACCCCGAGTCTCTGGATGTCGACTCCATAAGTATTCAGTAGTTCTAGAGAAAAAAATTAGTATTTTAAACACAGGAATCTTTGACTTCTAATTTGATCCTTAGAATTAAAATGTATGGTAATCAATAGCAACAATGTAGAGTAGGTCAGCAAGTGTGTTCAGTAAGAAAGGAGAGTGAATTTAGTCTGAGGGAAGGGCTAGTGCGTAGCTATGGGAGGGCCTTAGGACCTGTAATTCTCTGTTCTAAAAATAATTTGCTTATTTTATGTATTGGATGTCTTCCCTCATCAACAACGCGAGCTTCCAAATGGCAAAAAATTGTATCTGTTTTACTGTGCCTGGTATACAGTGAGAACTCCATTATTATTTGTTAAATGGGATGGTATATTTATTGAGGGCTCAACATTGGTTCCGGAACATTTCCTTTTTTTTTCTTTTGTCTGCCACTTTTTTTGGCTTTAATTTAAAAAAAAAATACTTTATTGAGGTATGATTGATATACAAAAAAGCTGTACATATAGACTTTTTATTTATTTTATTTTATTCATTTTTTTAAGAGAGGAGACACAGAGTGAGAGAGAGAGAGAGAGAGAGAGAGAGAGAAAGGGGGGAGGAGCTGGAAGCATCAACTCCCATATGTGCCTTGACCAAACCAGTGCAGGGTTTTGAACTGGCGACCTCAGTGTTCCCAGGTCGATGGCTTTATCCACTGCGCCACCACAGGTCAGGACTAATGTATACAATTTGATGGTCCAGACTTATATATATTTCCTACTGCATTCCTAAAATCAATTATTTCTCCAAGAACCCTTTTTTTATTATTAATTTTAATAGGGTGACATTGATAAATGAGGGTACATATGTTCAGAGAAAACATCTCCAGGTTATTTTGACATTTGATTATGTTGCATACCCATCACCCAAAGTCAAATTGTTTACCGTCACCTTCTATCTGGTTTTATTTGTGCCCCTCCCCTCCCCCACTCCTTCCCTTTCCTCCTCCCTGCCCCCCGTAACCACCACTCTCTTGTCCATGTCTCTGAGTCTCATTTTTATGTCCCACCTATGTATGGAATCATATAGTTCTTAGTCTTTTCTGATTTACATATTTCACTCCGTATAATGTTATTAAGGTCCATCTATAGTGTTGTAAATGCTCCGATGTCATCATTTCTTATGGCTGAGTAGTATTCCATAGTATATATGTACCAAAGCTTTTAAATCCACTCGTCCTCTGATGGACACTTGGACTGTTTCCAGATCTTCGCTATTGTGAATAATGCTGCCACAAACATGGGGGTGCATTTCTTCTTTTCGAACAGTGCTATAGTGTTCTTAGGGTATATTCCTAAAAATGGGATAGCTGGGTCAAAAGGCAGTTCGATTTTTAATTTTTTGAGGAATCTCCATACTGTTTTCCACAGTGGCTGCACCAGTCTGCATTCCCACCAGCAGTGCAGGAGGGGTTCCCTTTTCTCCACATCCTTGCCAGCACTTACTCTGTTTTCGGAACATTTCCTTTTATTATTTTATTTGTCTTTTTTTTCTTTTTCTTTCTTGTGAATGGGTAATATTTGTGCTAAAGCAAATTTTATCTTCTTATTGTGATAAGAAGTGAACCCTATAGCTGTTCCAGACTGAAGTACATTTAGCAAAATGCTTCCAAGTTTCCCCTGGGCACCCAAACCAAAACTTAAAGGCATGTTAGTTACATCTCCAGGAAAGGATTTCAAAACCACCTTGAATAGTAATAAACATTCATTGAACCCTTACAATTTGCCAAGTACTATTTGAGAGGCTTTGTATGTATTAGCTCACTTAATCTTTAGAACTTTCCTAGAAGAAAAATACTATTAGTGGCTCTGTTTGATAGATGAGGACTCTAAAGACCATAGAAGTTATGGAATCCCTGAAGGCAAACAGCTGATAAGTGTGGAAGCTGGGATTTAAACCCAGGCAGTCTGACTCCATGCACCATTCTCTTAACCACTGCACCAGGGGACCTTATGTTCTTGTGAGTCAACTGGAGTTACACACATCCCACAGATGGCGGGGCAAGCCTCAAGGCACCTAAACGGCCTAGATATCATCTTCTCTGGGCTGAATCAAACAGTCTAATGCTTGCCTTAATTTAAAGAAAAGGTTCTTGCGAATAATACGGCAGGTATAACAGTGAAATGTCAGTAAGAAAATCCAAGGTGAAGAGAAGTGTATATAAAATCAGGAGGCTGGAAAACAGGTAACTGCTTTGTGATGCTTTCTTTGACATCCAGTGGCTGAGAATTCAGAGAAGAATTTTTAATAACAAAATTCTGTCTGGAGACTAAACAATTGGGGCAGTTTTCTCTCTATTTGAAAGGGGGAATAATAATCCAAAAGATAATATAGAATTAGGAAAGTTTTTATTAAACATTTTTTTAAAATAAGCTTGAAGGCATTCAAGTGAACATGAGTTCTGACCTCATTTTTCTCTTGACGTCATCCAGGTCATTACATTGCATAAACCCGGAGTGAAATATTCCTTACTCTAGGTTCTTTGAATATTGACAACTGTGTATTTACTAAGTACTCTGTCTTGATTTTAAGGACATCTTAGGACACTCTGATTATGTGAGTGAATTGCTCTATGGAAGTCTCACTAGCTTTGACCATTAGAAATGGAAGGGCAGGGCTGACCACCCAAATGTTCTTCTTATCCCAGCCAAAATTCCTTTTTTGATCTTTAGGACTCAAAATGTATGGTAACCAGTGGCAACATCATGTCACTCATGTGTGTTCTCTTTATCTCTGTGCGCCATGAGCTGCCCAGATTTGGGGGTGCCTTGCAACTGCTCGTTAAAAATGGTTGGCAGACTTGCTTTTCTCACAGGGTGAGATGCTGCTGTTTTCAAGGAATTTACTTGTTAATTGCTATTGGATTTACTAATAAGTTTGTACAGGTTTTAATAAATTAGGCTGCATAATAAATAATTTTTAGATCTTGGTGGTTTACCATATACATTTATTTTTAGCTCATTTAACGTAAGGGCTGTAGGTCTCCACCAGGTCTCGCCCCTAGCCCTCTCCAAAGTCTCTTCCCTCCAAACTCAGACTGAACCAGGAGCCACGCCCTATATGACAGGTTCAACTGTGTCTTCAGAAGATTCATACATTGGTCGTAATGGTATGTCCTTCATACAGGCATTTGTGAAGTTTAAACATATTGATTGATACATGTATTGCAAATTGCTTGGACCAGTGACTGGAATTGAAGCCCTTTGTCTGTGAGTCAACCTCACCCTCGTGGTTCTCATTTACAATATTTAAATGTATCACCAACTATCAGGTTTCTGAGTTGCTTTAGAGTTGTTCCAGTTTTCTATTGCTGTTTTACAACCTACCTCAAAACTTTGTAACTTAAAAAACAATAACAGTCTTATTTCTCATATTTCTGCAATGTAGGCCCGGCTCGTTGGGATGGTTTTTCTTCTTGGTTCTGCTGGGCTAGAATGTCTAAGATGGTTTCTTTTCTCCCAAATCTGGTGCATTACTTGAGATGGCTGGAAGGGCCGGAGCTGGGAGAGCATCTCTCCCTCTTTCTCTTTCTCTCCTGTTAGCTTCAGTTTCCTTATAACATGTTATAACATGGCAGCTTCAGAGAAGTTAGATTTTTATATGGTAAATGGCTTCTCATAGAGAGGGAACTGAAGTTGCCTGTCTTCTCCAGAACTCAGATGTCCCAGAATAATAGCACTTCTGCCATATTGGCCAAAAGCAAGTCACAAAGCTAGCTCAGTTGGAAGGGGAGGAAAAATGGTCTCTGCCTCTAGATGAGTGGCTCAGCATGCATGCAGACAGAGAAGGAAGTGATTGGAGCCACATTTGGTGATTACTTATCGCAAGTATATTCTTAGATGATTTCAGGAATGCGTATTTTATTTCTCAGTTTGATTGCACTCACCTGGGATCCTGGAGCAATGTGTCTTCTCTATCGTTCTTACCCCCACCTAGTGCTCTGTGAACACTATGCACTCCACAGATACTGGCAAGCTGATATTAGCACAAAAAGTCCAAGGCTGAGCAAATATGGAAAGAGTACTTGACCTTTTCAAATGGGAGAGAATCCAGAAAAGAAGAAATTTTATTAGGGGAACTGTGAGTTTCTATGTGGTGTCCTGACGTCTAGGGAAAAATGTATACCTTTAACATTTTCTTCTTTCCCTCCCTGATCTCTCCCTTTCCTTGCTAGGTGACCTGAACTGATCCATGGTGTCAGAAGAGAAATGAGGGGATGGGCTCATGGGGCTGTGCCATCTCGGGATGTGTTTCCATGGTGACGGGAGGAGCCCGCCCGCTCCCCCAGTACCAGCCTGCAGGGCCCCTTTGTTTTCCATCAATTCTGGAAGCTAGCACTTGATAGCCACACAGCCTTTCTCTTGAATTGTATTTCAAAGATTAATGGCTTGTGAAAGATCATTCAAGGTTTAGATTTCCATCAAGAGACCCAGAAAATAAGCATGTACAATATAGCTGGGGAAACAGAGCATGGTTCTTGAGGATTTAAAAATACGAACCTAAGGTCGTTTACATCTGGATCATTATACGCTGGGAGCAAAAGGGTCCCACTTCCGAGTCAGATGCACAGAGCCTTTTGCATCAGGGGCACTAATACCCTTTAGTCGTGTTTTCTTTCTAGGCAGCCTTTACCTTGTGGACATCCACGGGTCGTGAATGTTAAAAAGGCGAGAAGTGCAGACCTGACCTGTGGTGGCGCAGTGGATAAAGCGTCGACCTGGAATGCTGAGGTCGCTGGTTCGAAACCCTGCGCTTGTCTGGTCAAGGCACATATGGGAGTTGATGCTTCCTGCTCCTCCCCCTTCTCTCTCTCTCTCTCCTCTCTAAAATGAATAAATTAAAAAAACCAGTAAGAAGTGCAGCGGGAGGGAAGGGTTTCAGCCCTGCCTTATGGTTGGGAGCTGTCAGATGGGTTTCAAAGGCTTTTGTTTCATCTTCAAAGTTTGCTATTTCTAGGTTTTCCCAAGAGGAGATACACACACACACACACACACACACACACACACACACACGTGTACATATGTATATATAAGAAAAGTGGGCTCGAGGTGTTGGGGGAGTACCAGGGAGACTCACCCATCAGTGCTGGGGGAATAGAGGGGGTGCAGAGGAAGATAGCAAAATGGGCTCTTCCTGGAAGCTGAATCTAAGATGCTTTGGAGTTTGGTTTAGTCTACCAGGAGCCTATGGTTTCAAGAGAGTTTGCCTTTGTTCACTTCCCCTCTAAGTCAGAGTTGTGACTTTCTTCTATCAGGAATGGGCCTAGTGTACAATGAACAGGTGCCAAAACACTACCGTGGTCAACACCTAATTAAGAGTTCAGATGTTGAAAGCAAGCAGATGGTAGTTCTTAGCACTTTCTAGAATTTTTAAAAAATTAACTAATTTAAAAGTTATTGTTGACTTACTATATTATATTAGTTTCAGGTGTACATTTATATATCTTACAAAGTGATCAATACTCTAAGTCTAGTAACTATCTTTCACCATCAATGTTATTAAGGTATTATTGACTATATTCTCTGTGCTGTATATTACATTCTGTGACTATTTGTATAACTGATATTTATACTTATTTTTGAGAGAGAGAGAAAGAGTGAAAGAGAGGGATGGACAGACAGAAAAGGAGAGAGATGAGAAGCATCTCTCTTGCTGTGGTACTTTATTTGTTCATTGCTTTCTCAATGTGCCTTGACGGGAGGTGGGGGGGCTTCAGCTGAGTCAGTGACCCCTTGCTTAAACCAGAGACCTTTGGGTTCAAGCCAGTGACCTTGGGCTTCAAGCCAGCGACCGTGGATTCATGTCTATGATCTCACGTTCAAGCAAGCGACCCTGTCCTCAAGCTGGCGAGCCAGCACTCAAGCCGGAGAAGCCCGGGTTCAAGCTGGCAACCTTGGGGTTTCGAACCTGGGTCCTCTGCATCCCAGGCTGATGCTCTAGCCACTGCACAACTGCCTGGTCAGGAGACATTTGTACTTCTTATTCCCCTTTACTCTTTTACCCATCCCCCCCCCCTCTCCTGTGGCAACTCTCAGTCTGTTCTCTGTAGCTAGGAGTCTGTTTCTGTTCTGTTTTGTTTTCAGGTTCCACATATATGTGAAATCACATAGCACTTGCCTTTCTCTGTCTGACTTATTCTCCTACCATAATACCCTCTAGGTTCATCCACTTGATCACAAATGGCAAGATTTCATTCTGTTGCTTTCTGATTGTGCAAACTTGGGCAAGTCACTTAGTTCCTATAAATCTTGGTTTCGTTGGAATAAAAACAGGATGGTGTGCCCTCAGGACCCTGGAGTCTGAGCATCAGTGTGGCTTAAGACTCACTGTGCCCAACTTCTCACCCTGCAGGCCTAATGGAAGTAACGATGAGGAAGAGGAAAATGAGATAATTGTTTGGGGTAATAGTTGGGAGGTTTGTGTTCTAGTCCTGGTTCTGCTATGACTTACTATGTGCCTTTAATCAAGTCCTGGAACCCTCAGGGCCTCAGTCTCCTCACTTTTAAAATGGGTCCATCAGACAAGGTGATCTCTAAGGCCCTCCCGATTTCTGATGCACTGAGTGTGGCCTCATGGCTTCTGTCTCTGCTCAGCATTGGCCAATTGCTACCACCATCTCTGTTGGCATCTTCCTTTTCAAACACCTTTTAATTTTTTCTCTTTGAAACTAGTCTTTACCTTGGATTTCAGTTAAATTGGAAGACTATACATAAATTTTTTTTTCTTTCTATTGTTATAAGTAACATCTTGGACATTAATCTATGAGTAAAAAAGGCTTTCAGGTAGAAGAATAGCAACAACTTGTTTTAAAGACAAACTAACCATCATGATTTCTTCGACCTATTCCAGAATCTCAGCTTACTCCTGCCTCAGGCTCTTTGCACATCCTGTTCCTTTCGGCAGTCACTTTCTAGAAGAGTTCCTCACTTACTCCTCTGTGAAATCATGGTGTTTATGCTTTGTTGAGTCATCCTCTGTCTCTTGCTGGCAGAACATTTGTCCCACGAGGGACCTTGTCTACCTTATTGATCTCCATTTCTACAACACCTGAATAGCAGTACCTGGCCCCAGGCCAGAACTCAGTTTAGGTCCCAGCCCTGTGTTCCCAACCATTACCCCAAACTGCTAGTAAGTATGAAAAATGCAAGCAGCTGTAGGAGACATGACCCGGAGGATTCTGGCTCCAAGTCAGGCTTGCCAAATAACTAACTGTTAGTGAGCGACGATTTAACTTCTCTGGACCTCATATTGTGCATTTTTAAAATTGATGAGCTGGATTACTAAAATTAACACCCTACATGTGCAGATTTTTTTGTGTGTGTGTGCCAGGCATTGTTCTGGCATTGTACAGACACTCCCTTTTTCAGTCTGTGATTGTCACCATCTACAGAGGGGACCTGAGACTGGGATTGAGAATCCTGCCCGTGTCACTCTGAGGGCTACCATGATGAAACTCAATAGACTGGGGGACTTAATAGATATTTATTTCCTCGTAGTTCTGGAGGCTAGAAGTTAAAGATCCAGGTGTCACAGGCTTGGTTTCTCCTGAAGTCTCTGTCTTTGGCTTCTGGATGACCAGCTTCTTTTCTCACATGGTCTTTCCTCTGTGCATACACACGCCTGGTGTCTCTTCCTCTTCTTATAAGGACAGCAGTTCTAGTGGATTAGGGCCCCAGTCTTGTGATCTCATCTAACTCCACTTACCTCTGTAAGACCCCTATTTCCCGTGATCGTCACCTTGGGGCTAGAGGTTCAACATAAGAATTTGGAGAAAGGGTCACAATTCTGTGACCAACACTGCCCAAAACCATTCAGCTCATAAGCAATGGAGACATAATTAGGACCTAGGCCCCATCTTCGTGTCCCTGACCACTACTCTGCCGCCATCTGGATTTCCTCCCAATTGCCGTCCATGAAAGTTAAGCTTGGAAGAGCCAGAGACTCATCTTCATCTCAGCACACTGAGTGTCGGGAAGGGGAGGGCTGGCGGCTGCAGACTAACTGACCTCGTGGAATTAACCCTGGGTGTGCTCAGACTGAGTCGTAAAGTGAACGCTGCCATCTCCCATTACTCATGGCATGTCTGACAGGAAAGGCACCCTTAACGGGAGTTACTGAGCACTACAATTAGCCAGAAACCTCTCCCTACCTCTTCTAAAGTCACTGGAGGGTAACTTTCACTTTAGTTCTCTCACGGATAAAGTGGCAATTACCCAGGGACCTAAAAAGGCCAGGAAAGTTTAAAGAGACAGAGTTGATATTTGTGGGGAGGGGATGTCATCAGAGCCCGTCTCCTCGGGTGACAGAAGGAGTGAGAGCTGCAGCCAGGGTCCAGGACAGGAGATTTCCAGTCATGCTGGGCGGATGACAGAGCCGTTGAATGTGTCTGGGCCACTTCCTCAGTAACATCCCTGAGCAGCTACTATATGCCCTAGGTCCCCTGCAAGGAGGCGGTGATTTCTGTCCACTTTAGCGGAGGGGATCAACATCTAAATCATTAACCACACCACCGGGCAATGCACACTCCCCAAGTACCATTGAAGGAATATACCAGGAACCCAGAAAATAATTTTAGTGATATCAAACCCCTCCTCTTTCTTCTGCTCCCATCCTTTCTTCTCTTCCTCCCATTGCCTCCTCTCTTTATATCTACTTTATGGCAGGTGCTTGCTAGATATCATCTCACTTCATCCTCAGAAGATCCATAGAAGGTACTTACTGCTCTCACCACCATTGCATATATAGACCCAGCCTACTGAACGGTCCCACATAGTGGGGGTTCTGTTTCCTTCAATCGGTGCCTGGATCATGTTGCATGTGCCCTGTCTGCTGGGTAGAAGGCTCCAGGCTGATCATGAGCAGTTTCGTAGCTTCCTATTTCTCTTCAATCCTTTAAAATCTGATGTCCAATCCCAAACTCTTCCCTGACATGCATCCCTAGCCCACAAACACCAATAAACCCATTATTCTGTAATGAAATTCCTTACATGCAATACTATCTTAGAGTTGTCTCTATGTCATGTGCCATGACGTCAGTAAGCTTGCTCTTCCAATTGCTTTCCCAACACGGGGGGAGGGTTTTATTATAGGCTGGCTAAATGAGGAATGTGCAGTCTGGTGAGGGGTTTGGGCACTTGCTGTTAATTGTGAGATGCTTCTTGAATTCTGTCTCGTACTACTGTGACCAACCTCATAAAAGGATTTAGCTCTCTTTTTTGACCTTGGAAATAGTTAGAAATTTTCAAATTCTTTTCTCTGTGAGATAGATGTTTTATAAGGGACTGGGCTCAGTTTATATGACACCGTTCCTTGTCTTGATAAATTGAACATGAAACAAAGCTTTTGGGCAGAGAAGAAGATGGCTCAGACTCACAAATTCAAATTTGTGATAATTCTCTGTAGATTGTTTAAATAGAACATAAAGCATTTTTTGGACATCCCTGTTTGTTTTGTGAGTCGAGGGACTTTTGACTTTAACTAAGGTATTTTCTGTTATGTTTAGAAAATAAATGTCAGAAAAATTTGAATCTATTTAAATGTAAGAAACCTAAGAGGATTATAGCTGTTCTTTGGTTTCAGAAAAATTAGCTTTTCAAAAACATTTTTTAGGTCGACTGCATTTTTAAGAACATTAAAAACTACATCACATCAAAATATTTAAAAACTCTGTCTATGTAAGCCAAATTGAAGTGTTAAATATAAATTTTTATTTACTTGTATAATAAACATTCTAAAATTTTACAAGGTATCAATTTTGTATATGTCCATGTATATTTAAATATATTTTGAAAACTGATACTCTAAAGCTATAAGTGTATAACATGCTATACAATCTATTTATTTATATTATGTTTAAATACTTTTTGTTTTTAGAAGTGTTATTTTTCTGTCTAGAAAATATATATGTAATTCTATCAAGACTCAGACTTGAATTAATTGTTGAATCTAAAGCCAATATAAATTATTATAATTATTTTTATAGACTTTATTTATTGATTTTACAGAGAGAGAGGCGAGAGAGAGGTGGGGGAGAATGAGAAGCATCAACTCATAGTTGCTTCACTTCAGTTGTTCATTGATTGCTTGTCATATGTGCGTTGACTGGACAAGCCCAGGGTTTCGAACCAGCAAACTCAGTGTTCCAGGTTGAAGCCCTATCCACTGCACCACCACAGCCCAGGCTAAAGCTAGCATCAATTATTAATTAAAATGTCAAGAAGAAACAATTGAGAAAATAAAAATCACATATATTCTATTTAGGAATGTGCAATACCAAATAATAATAACAAGAGTAAAAATCACATGTGGCTCCATTATTTGTAGAGAAGATTGTGGTAAAAAGGATAAAAGAAATATTTTACATGCTCTCCCAAAACGAAACTCATCACTAGTGATAAATAATGACTAAAGTAAAAAGTACTTACTTTTCACTGGGATGATTTGCCAAAATGGTCGAGGGGAGACATTACTTGGTGCAGCCCCTGTATGCACCAAAGTATTAGTTATTGACTTCAGAGATTCATGGAAATAACCACGCAAATGGTTTTCAAATGTAACCTTCTATTGTTGAAAGTGTTTGAATGGTTTTAAACTTGGAATTTAACTTGTAAACATTCTATGACTTTTCCCTACCAGGTCTCTGAGCACAGAGTGAGCTGTAGTTTACCAGTTGGAGGCTCTGCGCTGTGGAAGGCCAATCGTATTCTCCATGGAGGGAACATCAGCGCTTCTCTGGCTTGTTAGAACGTTCAGGGCCCTACTGTGTTTGATGCTGAGCATCTGGCCATGGTCATTTTGTGAACCGGACAATGAGAGCTTCTTGGAGTATGTTTGGGAGCAAGGAAATATGATCGGTCTTCAGCAGCATGCTTGCCATTACTGTTGTGTGTGCTGAGAGAGTGTTAGAAAAAATATATTCCCTGAGTAGTTAGCACTTGAATTCTTCTTTGGGAGAAAACTGTCTTTGTTTATAATAATGTTCTACTAAGACATTTGGTATAGCAGGTGCAAAAGAGCCTGAGGTCAATAAAATAAAGCCAAAGCAATAAAAGAGACAGTTAAAGTGAGCAGAACAAGAAAATAAAAATTATTCTGCTCTGAGAGGAGCAGAGTGAGTCTGGGTGTCATGGCGGTGAGGGGGTGGGAACTAGCTAGTGGAAATGCCCATTAGGCAGTTGGTTTCATGTTTAAATAGGTTGGGAGGGCAGATGCCTAATTTTTCATATTTCTGTTTATATTTCTTGCATTCCTTTTAAATCTATAGTAAAGTCACCAACCCCATTTTCTCTAGAAATTGGGGAAATGAAGGAAAGATTGAGTTCCACATCTAGGTCCATGAGGGGCACATATGAAGTGACAAAATGACCCTCAACCGAGCAAGCCAAGGTTGGCACCGGAAGTTCACGTGAGGCCAGACGCTCCTCCAACAGCTTGTAAAAATGATGGAAGGTGGGTGTGGACTTGCACAGGGTTTGGAATTGGGATTTGATGTAATCGTATATAGCTCCCATGGCACATAGACGTATTACCTGAACCTCGGTTACATGGAAACAGGAAAGCAGATCCTAAGTCAACAACAAAACAACAATGATGCATTTATTAAAGAAACATCCTTTTGACATTAAGTTGTATGAGTAGGACATCAGTATGAGAAGAGATTGACCAGATCCCCTTCCCTAATGTTTTAATATTTTGTTAAAGAGGACACAGGACCAGAGATAAAATCCTTAGCCAGATACCAGAGAAGTTAGAAGAAGGAAAGCAGTGTGCTCGAAGTAAGTTTTGTACCATGAAAATTGTAAAAGATTGCTTTGAGAGGAAAACTGCCAGTATCCTAAAATGTATCTGGCTTAGAAAGGAGAGACATCATTAATCCACAGAATGATTTGTCCCGCTAAGTCGGCATGAGGAAACTCACTTTCTGTCCTCCCAGAGTCTTCTGACAGACCCTGTTCCTTTTGCTCAGTTGCATTTTCTTGTGACTCTTAACATCTCATTATAGGCGGGGAAGCTGATAAGTGCTACCCACCATCCATCCCTGGTGTCAGGGCTGCCCGGGGATCTGTATGCACCACCAGAACCGAAGCAGACCGTGCAGAAACATGAAGTACAAAAATCAGTTCCAGGCTCATGATGAATTTTAGACTACTCCTTTATTTAAGACTGCCTTTTCTTGGAAGAAAAAATACACAGTAAATTTAAAGTCAGCATCACATTTTGATGACTAAATTACTCTTTAGAGATACTAAGCATGTGGTTTATTTTATATATTATATAAATATATAATATAAAATATATAAATATGTTAGTCAGTATTCTCTAGAGAAACAGAACCAGTAGAATCTATTAAATATTATGGAAGCATATATTTACAGATACACATATACTTTATATGTATATATTCTACTATTACATGTCTATGTAAATAGATTTATTATAAGAAATTGAATCTATGTAAACACAATAAATTAAAGTCAATAAAAATTAAAAGTAAATAAATAAATAAATAAATTGGATCATATGATTATGGAGGTCGACAAGTTCCAAGATCTATAGTTAGCAAACTGGAGACCCAGGAGAACTGATGATACTTTCAGTATAAAGGTCAGAAGTCTCCAAACCCAGGAAAAGCTAATGTTTCCATCTAAGTCCAAAAGAAAAAGAAGATGTCAATGACAGTCATGATGGTGGAGTTTTCTGTTACTTGCAGGAAGGTCAGCTTTTTTGTTTAGGTCAGGCTTTCAACTGATTGGATGAGGCCCACCTACATCAGGGAGGGCAATCTGTTTTACTCAGTCTACTGATATAAATATTAAACTCACCAATAAACACCCTCACAAACGCATACAGAATGTTTGACCAAATGTCTGGTCACTCTGTGGCCCAATCAAGTTCACATATAAAATTAATATGAGATCAGTTTCCACACATGGTTTATGAAAATTGATCCTTGTAGCATTTATTCACAATAGTCAGGATATGAAACCTATCTGTCAACAGATCTTGAATTTCTTTTAAAGCTGTAGTAAAGTTACCGACTCCATTGCCTTTAGAAATTGGAGAAATGGAAGAAAGGGTTGAGGTTCATCACTAGGTCCATAAGGGGGAGGGGCTGATATGAAATGACAATATATGATATATATCTGTATTTATCTATATATCTCTTTATGTAGATATAATTAATCTATAAAAAAAGATATGATGCTGTTTGTGGATGAAACTTGGATAGATCTTGAAGGCATTATGTATGATAGGTGAGTAATGTCAGAGAAAGACAAATACTGTATGATACCATTTATATGTGGAATCTTAAAAAGATGAATTCATAGAAACAGAGGCTAGAATGATGGTTACCAGGGGTTGGGGGTGAGGGAGTAGGGGAGATGTTGGTCAGAGAGTATAAACTTTCATTTATAAGATGAATAAGTTCTGGGAATCTAAAGCATAGTGGAATGTTATTGTTAATGTATTATAGACCTGAAAGGAGCTAAAAGATTAGAGCTTCAATGTTCTCACCACACACACAAAAAATGGTAATTATGTGACATAATGCAGGTGTTAGTTAAAACTATGGTGGTAATCATTTTCTAATGTGTAAGTGTAACAAATCAATATGTTGTACACCTGAAACTTATACAATGTTAGATATCAATTACATATCAAAAAGCTAGGAAAATGACCTTATTTAGGCAGAACTTTTTAAATGCCTAATTATTTCCTTGTCTATGTTTGCTTTGAGGATCTTGTTTCTTCTAGGTGATAGATCATAATATATTTGTGATTTGTAAAAAGGTAACTCTATAAGATTTGAAATATGACAGAACCAATTCTTTGCAAAAGTGTCAATTTTTAGATTGTAGTATCTGAAAATTATTTTTTTATTTTTTACCCCAAATATTTGAAGATAGATACAAACACATACAATTGGTCATTTTTATACCCACCTTTCTTTTCATTGATCTTTGCTTTTTTTTTCTTCTGGACACCCTTCTCAGTGAATGCTGCTCACCCCACTGGCTTCTCAAGTGTCTCCAATCTTTTTTTTTTTTTTCATTCTCTTTGAACCTTTCAGTTACCTCTAACCCTATCATGCTCAGGAATGCCATCATTTCCTCATTCCTGAGAAGGGCAAGGCTACCTGATGCGAACTTCTGCAACTCTTCCTACAGTTCAGAGGGAGCCGCTGTGGCCAGTGTTTTCTGCTTTCTTTTCCTTCTCAGGGAAAGAATTCCTCCTTTTTTCTCTCTGATTAGCTCCTCCACCTGTACTCTCATCTCTTCTTTGCATTATTTCTCAAGGCCATTCTTTTGTTATTGCTTCCGTCACATTGAATTCATTTCTACACTCAAGGTGTTCATGTAGGCTCCTTAACTCCAACCACGTGGGTGATGCTCAGTTCTTCTCATAAGCTCTGGATCCACATCAGCGCCCCCTTTTACAGGGATAGCCAGAAAGTTCTACCTGCCACCAGCCCAAGTCACCATGTCTGCCTTATTCTCTCTACTTAGCTATTTCTTCCTCTTATGCACTGCTCACAAACATTAGGGGGTATTTCAAAATGAATATGAAGCGATAAAAAAAGAAGCATTCGATTTCTTTTTTATTAAACAAGGACATCAGAAAAGCAAACGACAAGTAAAAGAAAGTTGTTTGATTATGCAAATGCGATGCAAAATCAATTTTTATTTCATTGGTGAAAATGCACTATATGAAAGGCTGAAAGTACTGGAGTATCTGCACATTCCTGATCCCCTAATTTTTGTGAGCAGAATTTCTTTCTTGACTGGCAGCATTAACATTCCTATAACCCAAGTGAGAAACACTCCCTCCCTTATTTGTCCTGTTCCCCTCCCTCATAACCCTAATCCACCATAAACTTGACTTAGCACAGTATTTCTCTGTCCAGCACTGTATTTTCATTCAATTGCCTTCTTTTCAGCCTCTATTATTATTATTTTTTTTTGTAGGGAATATTGACACAGCCCTGGTCTTTCTGCCTCCATGTTGTTGCTGGAAACAGAATATATGGCCACCCAGGGCAAGCCAGAGGGACCCAGGAAGTACTTTGGCTATGAAACAGACTAAGAGTGAGAGGACTTCTGCCAACTAAGTGTCCATTTGGCTCTGGATTCTCTAGGCAAAAACAGATCCAAGGTCTTTAAATTTTGGCCATTGTCCTCAAGGCAGGGCTGGACAGCTCTAAATTCAGACTACAATGGGCACCAAAATGGTGGTTAAGAAATTCTTTGAAAGTTTTGATACCGCAATAGAAACATCAATTTGGTGTTATGAAGTAGTTTTTGCTTTCATACTTTCTTATCCTTATTTTATGGTTTAGTACAATTATTGTTTTGAATGACATTTATAGTGGAGATGGAGTTTGGATAGGGAACATACTCTCCTCATTATTTAGGGCCTCTGAATGCCTCAAGCTGACCTTGCCGTGAGGACAGCTCAGGCTGCCCTGGTGACTAGCTCAGGAAGGATCCCATGACATCATCAGCCATGAGACATCCCCACTCTGGGGCTCTAGACCACCCAGCTAAACTCCACCTTCTGACTCTGACAGCTTTCCCATCTGGTTGTTTTATTTCCTTACTATTGATCTTGTTGTAAATAGACTGAGCTTAAAACTTTGAACCTAAAAGAGAGGTGTCTGGAACTACTACCCTTTCTCCTACAAGGGTCCTTAGACCCCCTGAAAATCTCATAGTTTCAAACTAATTAATTGGGAGGGACACAGGCATTTTGACTGCCAATAAAATTTGGGTCCAGGGCCCCTGCAAAGCCCAATGACACTCTTGAACTTTCCCCCAGTGCTGCTGAAAGTCACATGCTTCAAAATTTATTTACAAAGGGACATTTCTGGTGAACTTCCTGAAACAAAGAGCCCAATGGAAAGTGACTCCCCGTCTCCGATGCTCAGAGCAGAAGCTGCTGTCGCTCATCTCCAGAGGAGTGTGACAGCCAGCTAGTTTGTGCCCTAGCACCTTTCTGACTCTTGAGAAAACAAATTTCTGTGTTGTGGGGTCTGTGATTTTCCATCTGGCTTTGACTTGGGTCTGCTGACTGGTCTGACTCCACCCTTGACTGGAAGGACGGCCTCGTGGGACGCTGCATATCAGAATTATGCTAACGAGACTGCTGATTTGCCAGCGTTCCTGCCCAGGACACGGCATTCAGACCATCCCGCCGGGCAGAGCGTCAAAATCCAGTTCCAAAAAGCCAAACCACCTTGGTCTATGAAACCCACAGCTTCACGTGGCTTGGAAAAATGGTTTGGCCAGAAAATCACTTGGTTTATTGAAAAATCCCACTGTCTTACCATTTTGTGTGAGGGTTTGAAGCTGGCAGCCACACGGAGGCCTTAGATGCTTTTAGTGTATCTTTGAAACAGAAAGACAGGTCAAGTCCTCGAAACTGGCTAACAAAAAACCTTTTAAAATGCAAATATTTATGATGATTATTTTTTAAATATTTGATTGTCTTCCCTGAGACTCGACTAGATTTATATAATGGGATAGAGAACAGAATGATTGTGAAGCAACAGTGGCCCGAAAATTTCAGACTCTCTGTACACAACTGTCAGATTGGCAGGAACTTTGCTGTTATAAGACATAGGTTGGGCTCTGACATTTATGGTTATCAGGGGAACTACATTTTACATCAAAATTGGAACATTCTTTTAGAATTTAAAGTATCTTAATGTGGCCAAAAATATCTCAATAGAATTTTTTTTTTTAAATAAACGTATACTTTTCCAAGGTATTAGTAGGAGAAATGGTCCATCTCATCATATGCTAACTATATAAAATAAAACATTTTTGTTGGTGTAGTTGGTTATAAAAAGTGGAGGGTTGAGAACGTAAGAGAATAACAGGTTTGTAAACCTAAGTTCGAATCTCTCTCTCTCAGATTACACAGCCCACGCATATCCCCTGAACCACAGCCACTTCGCAAAGTAGCTTGGTTACTCCCAGTTCTCATGCTCAAAGGTCTCAAAGGTGATGTTTTTGGAGGGGTCCGCTCTCATAAAAAGATTAACAGCAATGTATGAACAGTACTTATATTATGCTATTTGTTTCAACACTCTTAGAAATCTTTCAAAGTGAAAAACTTTTTCCTGAAATCTTGTTTAAAAATTGCTAATTTGCTTACTAAGTCTATTTTCATAAATACTAGGCAGGGTACTCTATGACCTTACCGATCCCATGTTTTCACTTGGGGGTTAACAAAGCATTTACGTATTTGTGATTATATCTTTGTAGTTTTGAGAACTTGAGGAATTAATTTATTTCCTTTTAAGTTAAATTAATAACCCTCTAAAACTGTTCATGCATGGATGGAATGAAGTGAAAGACTTTCTTTTCTCTAGTGAGGAGAAATCTTTGAAGATAAATAGCAAACTGGAAATGAAGAATTTGAGCATTCCTACCTTCTTGTTCCAGTAACAGTCTCGTCCTATGGTGGAAGGCATCTGATAGGAATGAATGAAAGGCTGTCACTTCACAGAGAGTAATGGTCAGAACCTCAATGTTCACTATCCTTTTCTCTTCGTTGGTCGTTTTAATGTGTATGAGCTTTGGTTGATATTCACAGCTGTTATTTTTAGTGAGAATTGGTGAGGCTCTGGGCTCTGCTTAGGTTTCTTTCACGTGTTCTCCATTAAGCTATGGAACCACACTGTGAGGGAGGTGTACCTAACCATCATGCACCAGGTGGGGACAGCGGCTGGCGCAAGGGCACATGACAGGTGCTTGGCAAGACTGGAATTTCATCTTGACATTGCACTTGAAGATCCTCAAAGACAGTGGACAGGGTGACCTCAGAGTACTTCAAAGAGGCATCGTTAGGTTAGGGTACAGGGAAACCATGGCAACAAGAAGTTCAATTAGGTTACACAGAATCCTCAGTGTAATTAGTTGGTGATGTTTGCCTTTTAGCCAAATGCTGTTTCTTTTGGATAACTGGTTGTCAAATTGCTTTACATATGACTTGCATCATATGTATCATCTCTAGGAGGTCCTGAAAAGAAGTGAGAGCCATGGCTGACCCGAGGGCATTGCATCCACTGGGGTTTGAATGAGGTTAAATAGAGAAAGCCCCTCCCTCAATGCTTGCCCACAGCCAGGACCTGTGGTTGAATCAAGCTGCCTCCCCTTTGGCAGCCGATCTGAGGACTCGGAGTGAGGCAGGGACATGACCAGGAAGGGCTCACGAAGGTAGGAATTCACCTGCACTTTGTTGCATGCTTGACACGGGAGTTTCGAGAAAAATGTGGTAGCTAAAATCTGATTTTATACCGACTTGTGATTTATAATGTTTATTGTTTTTTGTTTTGGGCCACTGACCTTCAAATTTAGTGCCCCTCCCATAAATTACTGTTGTACACTTCAAGGAACAATTTTATTATTTTTTTCAAGAATTACCTGATGCAGAAGGCCTCTTGATTCCTTGCCCAGTTTCTGCAACCCCAACGAAGTACTGATGTGAATGCAAGAGGAAGGACATACGTAGCGGGACATACTGGTAGCAGAGTACCAGGTAAAACACTGAAATACTCCCTCTCTCTCTCTCTCTCTCTCTCCACGCGTGGTCATCTCTGTTGCAACATTTTGGAACCCTCATGATATGGCAGCTGTGGAGTTAACCCATGGTCAGGGGTTGATGTGGGGACTAAAGTTTATTTAACTTGGGGGTCCCACATCAATAAGAAGAACACAATATTAGGTACAGACTAGAGAATATATGTAGAATAACAAAAGCCATCACAACAAATTGTAACTGTTGAACACCTGACGTATAACAATACATTCACATCACAAAAATTCAGAAACATAACAATATCTCTTATTAATTAATTACCCTTCATAATGCCTTAAAACTTTCCTTCCTACCTGATTTTTTCTTTCTTTTCTTTTTTTTTTTTTGTATTGTGTTCTCATTGACCTTTTATTTGGCCACTACTTTATAACATGATCTGTCTAAATAATAGAAAGATAATTTGGTCTTTCTAGTTGTATGGTTAACCAGATTTTGTTTTCTTTCTTTTTTTTTCCCCAGAGTTTAGGACTTTTAATTTGTCCCAAAGTTGCTTAAGCAAAATCATGATAAAATATTCTGCTCTTCTTTTTTTATTCATTTATTTTATTTTACTTATTGATTTTACAGAGAGAGGAGGGGAAAGAACAAGAAGTAGCAAGTCATCGTTGCTTCACTTTAGTTAGTTGTTCCTTGATTGCTTGTTGTATGTGCCTTGGCCGGGCAAGCCAAGGGTTTTTGTTTTTTTTTTTACAGGGATAGAGAGAGAGAGTCAGAGAGAGGGATAGATAGGGACAGACAGACAGGAACAGAGAGAGATAATAAGCATCAATCATTAGTTTTTCGTTGCCGTTGTGACATGTTAGTTGTTCATTGATTGCTTTCTCACACGTGCCTTGACCATGGGCCTTCAGCAGACCGAGCAACCCCTTGCTGGAGCCAGCGACCTTGGGTCCAAGCTGACGAGCTTTTGCTCACGCCAGATGGTCCCACACTCAAGCTTGCAAGCTCGGGGTCTTGAACCTGTTTCTTCCGTATCCCAGTCCAACGTGCCACGGCCTGGTCAGCTTTTTTTTTGTTTTTCATTTTTAATAGGTGTTTTCTTTTTGTTTTTCTGGTTTTTTGTTTTGTTTTGTTTTGTTTTTTTACCAATGTTACTAGAGATTAGTGAAACTTGAAACTTCTGTTTACAATTTTGCACATCTGATGATTATAAGAATTTTCTGAAGATTAGCTTCTGACCTTTATATTTCATGCCTTGTTTTTCTTCACACCCACTTACTTCCCAGTGCTGGTGGCTTTGGACATGCACATTTGCCTTATGATCTTCTACACTGCATACTCATATCATGTTTCTTGGTGAACTAATTTGGCAGTGTAGCCAGTCAAAATATTCCTGGCCTCGACACTGAAAGTACCACCCACACTGTGGTCTTAATGTTTGTGTGCCTCTTTCCCTGAATATTTAGATTGAAATCCTAAAGGTGTTAGAGTTGATAAGTGGGGTACTTGGAGGTGATAAGGTCATGAGCGTGGGGCCCCCTTGATTGGGAATAGCGCTCTTATAAAAGAGACCTCACAACATGTGCAGACCCAGGGAGAAGGTGTCAGCTATGGACCAGAAGGTGAGCCTTCACCACAACTTGACCATGCTGGTTCCTGGATCTTGGACTTCCAGCCTCCAGAATGCAAGATATATATTTCTGTTGTTTATAAGCCACACTGCTGGTAATTTTCTTGCTATAGGAACCTGAATGGGCAAAGAAAATCCATAAGGGAAAAAAATTAATAAATTAGAAAGGAAAAAATGAAAATCTTTTGTTCTATGAAAGCTTATGTGAAGAGGATAAAAAGATCAATTAACGACTGAGAGGATATCTTTGCAAAGCACATAACTGAGAAAGAATTAGTATCAAGAATATAAAAAGAACTCTCAAAATGCAATGGTTAAAAAAAATAGAACCCAAAACAATCCAAATAAAAATTAACAAAAGACACACACAGTCATCTCATTAGAAAATATGCATAAGGCAAATAAGCACATGAAATAGTGTTCAACATCATGAGCCATTAGAGAAACACCAGTTAAGATGACTGTTGGGCAGATAAAATATATTATGCTCACTTTGTTAAAGATGGCGCTGCCCACGTGCAAGTTTTAAGAGTAAGCTTTTCCCCACACCCTTGACTGATTGGATGACGTGGGGTGGTGCATTCTCATGAGGAATCCTCCCAGTATGTCTCAGATAAGTGACTTTGTATCAGAGACTTCCTTGTTTGTAGATTGGATTAAAGGTTTTGAATCTATGCTATAAAGTGGAACAGACTGGGAGCTTGCTCTCTCTTGGTTTCTGAGATTAGTATCAGAAAGGAGAGCAGATGAAGGCCATGTGGAGGCCAGGAGAAACAGCCAAAATGGCAGAGCGCTGAGGAAGAAGCTAGTTTGTGCAGAGTTTGTGCGGAGAGAAGGAAATGGAGAACAGAGGTGAATAAGTCTGGTGAGCTAGAAAACTTTGATTCTAGGAAACTTGGATAAGTCAGTAGCTTTGTGAGCACTGAATGAGTGGTTTTGGAGCCCAGTGTGTGTTTTTACTTGCCTACCGGGTGCAAGCTAGAATTAAAGCTGATGGCTCACCAGTTCTGGGCTCCATTGTTTCATTACCGACTGTCCGAATCTAATGCGAACCTGCACGGGTCAGGCGGCTGTGATGGTGGCCTTGGCTACTGGCAATAGGCTATCACTGTAAACTATCAGAGTAGCTAAAATAAAAAGTAATAATGACATCAAATCCTGCTGAGGATGCAGAGACACTCGTTTCCTCACATGTGGCTGGTAGGAATGTTCAATTGTACAGCAACTCTGAAAAACAAGTTCATCAGCTTTTGTCTTTAAGTCAATGCGTGACTATCTCATGTCATAGCAATTGCATGCCTGGTACTGATCTCAGAGAGATAGAAACTTATGTTCATGTAAGTTCACAAAAACTTGCACCTGAATGTTCATAGAAGCCAGAATGAGCTCAAATGTCCTTCCACAGGTCCGTGGTTAAACAGGATTTAGTATATCAACCCCACGAAACACTACACTGAGATAAAAAGGAATTGACTACTGATTCACACAACTTGGATGGACCTCAAGGAAATTATGCTGAGCAAAAGAAAGCCCTTAATTAAACATACTGATATTCCTTATAGATTTGGCCGTGTACAAGGTCTAGCAAGGATCTCCAGGATTGAGGTCACCAGCCTCTCTGATCTTTGGGGTCTGGGTTGGGCTAACTCTGGTATTTTGAAAGAGGGCTGCTAATCGTCACACATTTTCACATGGATTTTTTTGTTTATTTATTCTGGACTCATAAAAACTAAAGACTGGTGAAGGCATGGCAGAGTACAAAGTGGTACGATAGGTTTGCTTTCACTTGGACCTTGGGAAAAGGCCTTCATTTGAAAGCCCTGTTCAGAGGGTTTATTTTAGAAGAACCTCGAGCCCTGGTGAGAAGCTGCTTTTACCTGTAAGGTGCTATGCTTTCTGACTTCAAGGCAACGGCGTTGAACGTTTTGGTAAAGCAATGGGCAAACTCCTTCTGCGCTTTCTTCCATGACATCGTTCCCCTTCCCCTGGGATAAGGTTTGATTTTACCCACTGGGGTGGGCAAAAGAATCATTCAACACATCATGAGCAGGCCTGTAAGGGCTCTTTTCTCTAGAGCTTGTCCATAGCCCACCTCTGCAGGTAGAAGGCTCACCAAGGCAGCACCTGGTGGGAATGGGGCAGGCAGGTGTCCGGCTCCACCTCCTCTCTGGGTCATTAGTCTTAGCTGGGAGGGGGACAGGTGGAAGAAGGGAGCTTCTTTTGGCACCTGGCTTAGACTAAGACCTCTAACCCAGCTTGACCAGAGATGCAACTGCTGTTTGAGCCATGCTCTGACTCTTCCATCTCCTTGTCCATTGGGTCAGAACCTGGAGGGTTGAGAAATGTGAAGAAACAAACTCTGGTAGCACATGCACAGAACTCACACCCAGCTTGTGATGTGCCGGACACGACATACAGTGTTGTGGTACATGGGCGTGCAACGCAGTCATGGTCCCTGCACTCAAGAGCCTGGCAGTGGGCCGTAAGCACCATCTTCTGCCTCTGGATACACAGTGGCTGCACTGCCGGTCTGCGGGGAGAAAGTGCCTTCAGTTCAGTACTGTACACTCCTCCAGGATCTTCTGAAACAGTTGGACTGAAGCCCAGCACTCCCGGGGGAATCACTGGCCATTCTGTCCCAGACTCCCTCCCAAACATGTGGCAGTCAAGCAGACTATTGCTTTTATGATCTTGAGTCAGATTAGAGTAAAACCAGCTCAGGCTGCAAGAGGAGGCTGTGAGCAGGGCAAATAAATCACCTGCAGAGCCGACAGTGGCCTCCCCTCCCCAGACCCTGCTGGCCTCTGCCTATGCCTCTAAGCTGTTGGGGGGGGCACACAGCTGAGCAATGAGCAACTGAGTAGCCCCCTCAGGCGACAAGAGGGGGCCAAGTCTTCCCTGTGCTTTTCCCATCCCCACTTCAAATCCGGGTGGTGAATGGTTATGACAATCTCTCCTTTTCACCACTCAGAATTATTTGCTTTGGGAAAGGCTTTCACAAACACAGCTGGGAGCTTCATTTTGAGAATAAATTGTTTTCTTGCCTAAGAAAAAAGTAAAATCTAAAGGTAGCTGCTGAATCTTGCAATGATCAGTTGATATTGATTCATTTCATTAGTAAGTGGGTAGAAGAAGAATGGGCCCCTCAGGCCCACACTCAAGTCTCCATTTCAAGGAAAAGACTTCTCTTGGTTGGGCCAGGTGGCCCTGAAGCAGGAGAAGAGCCCTAGTGGCAATGGCCCGGGAGAATTCTAGACCGATGCTCAGTTAGAAATAGTGGCCAGGTGAACCCTTGCCCTGGGCTGGCTCCTGGCTCTCTCCCTGCTACGCCGCTGCCATCATGTTTGAGTGGGTTGAGTCCCCTTTAGTTGTGCAAGACTCGCCCTTTGTTTTTCACCAGCAGACTGCCCTCTGAGAAGAGAAAGTAAGATTTTGGAGTTCATGATGTGATAGAAATAGCACCAGGAAGAACTCAGGGGGCCTGGTTCTAGTTCTAGCTGAAGGGCGTTAGTGAAGTCAGCTTTCCCTGTATCTCAGCTTCCCTCTTTGTACAGAGAGCTTTTGGACCAAGTGCACCTCTATTTCCTCTCCAGCCCACACTCCCTAGAGTGTATGAGTGAGTGCTCTAGCTTATAAAAGGGAAGGGAACAAAAGTGTATGCTAGGCATTGAGGCAGACACTTGACTCTGGTGTCCTTTGGTCTTCAGGAAATATTCCAGTTTTGCTGATGAACTAACTGAAGCTCAAAGAGGTTAAGCAACTTGTATAGTACCACACAACTGACATATTAGTGAACAGACTTTTTATGGCAATGTCAGGAGATCCAAGTTAAGTTAGTTTAGGAAAAGAGATAGATAGAGAACTTATTGGCTCTTATAGTGGGAGGTTTCAATGGCTCTGATTACAGCCATGGCTAGGTCCAGAGGTATAAAGACATGGTTGAAAACTGACTTCTCTCCATCTCTCAGCTCCTTTTCCTCTATGCTGGCTTCATCCTTAGGTTTCATGTGGTAACAATGTGACTGCAGCTGCTCCAGCCCTCACATTCAGCACTCATAACAGCAATAACCAACCATTCTGGTTTGCCTGGGACGTAGGGTATTCCCTGGACATCAGACTTTCAATGTGAAAGTCAAGAAAGTCCCAGGCAAAGTGTCACTTCATGATGCCTGGTATCAGATCAGCTTCAAGTTTAGTAGGAAAGAGTCTGCTTATTTGAGTAGTCCTTACAAAGTGTTCTGACTTGCTCAGACCCACTGTATTAGACCAACTCCTGTCCCTGAACCAGTGGCCATAACCATGGGAATGCAAGTGTGCTGGTTGGCTTTGGCTTAGAATTAAGGAGAGCCCTGCCTGGACTACATGCACCTAGGGTGGAGCAGAGGAGGAGTTCTAAAGGAAAACAGGGACTTTAGTCAGAAAAAGGAGTCAAGGGTCCTGTGGAAGTGAATAGAACTGACCTCTCTGCTGGTAAGCATTAGGATCACGTTCCAAACCTTTGGTATCCTTCCAACAAATGCAATGTTCTTCCCTAGAGAACCACAGGGAAGAGGATGACTCCAGGAGATGCTGGGGCCCCTTGCCAGGCTGGGTCAGGGGAGAACACAAGGCTGCATTGGAGAACGGTGATTCTGACGCAAGAACTTTGGGAGTTCTTGGCCCTACAGCCTCTGAATAAAGAACACATCCATTCATTTCCTGGACCCAGCAGCATGGTAAGATTTATGGAGGTGGGCGGCTGGGGCATGTTGGGGGTGCCTGGCCAGTTCTCACCATGTGAGCATGTTGGCAGTGGAACTGAGTAGGGCTGCACTCTGCAACTGGGAGGCTCTTATTCAATGCCAAGGGCAAAGTCAAGCCTATTTCTTGCGGAAATCCAGTTTCCTCAAAGGAAGATGAACATCTGCCTGGAAGATTGCTCCCCAAAGGAATTGAAGCGATGTCTTCTGTGCTCTACCAGTGTGGAGTGCCCTGGCTGCTAATTCCGCTCTTCATTGGAGCTTCCAGTAACACTCACTGGAGCGCTACTAGGCTAAAAGGAACAATTATTTTTGGCTCTCCTACTTCCTGTTTTAGGAGAAAATAATGTTTCAGAAAGACCTACAAAGGAGGGAAAAACTGTGAACATAATGACATTGAAGACAGGAGAGAAATTTCACACTGAAATTTTTACTCCCAGTGAGAGAAGAAGTGTGAAAATTATTATAAGGGTGATGAAAGAACACTCTGTAATCAGAAAACAGAAATATGTTCTACTCAAAAAGCCCGGATGTTAGAGGCATCTTGTATGGTTTCAGGCCAAGTTCATCTTCTTGCATACAGAAAAATTTTAAGGAGTGTTACTAATAGGAATGACTCTCCAGCAAAAATCCCCTAGAAACTAGGCGAAATGACCTGCAATGGATTTCAGTGGACACCTCTTATGTCCCGCCTGCCCAGCATCTGTTCTCTGTTCTGCAACAGCCCTGTACATGCTGGTGGCCAACTCTGCTGACATCAAAGGCAAGATGGCAGAAAGCAGAGGCAGAGATGTTGAGAGGTACCCCTTGCATGGCATTACCCAAGCACCTGGGTCTGGCTGTGCCTGAAGCAGATGCACTTTCCAGCTGTCTGAGTCAATACCGTCCCCGTTTTGCTTAAGCCAATCTGATTAGGTCTTGGGTCCCTGGCAAATGGCGAAAGTCCTAGCAAACTGATGCTGAGCGTCTAGTTCACCATATCATTTATCTGGAAGTCAGTGGCCCACCGGGCTGACAGCGCACTGCAAAGTCGACCATAAGTGGAGCAGGAGAGAACTCTAATGAACTGGAAGCGGTGTCACGTTATCCATGCTCAAGATTTTGTGACAGGTTCAAGGCAAGTCTTTTATTTAGGGTTGTGTGTGAAGTAAGATTCAGGGAGCTCTTATGGGTTTGCAAACCTACAGAAGAAGCAAATCTCAAGGCAAGGAGGGAGGCACTCCAAGGCAGGAGGAGAGAAGCGAGGAGTCGCCCCACATGGAAAGAGCCCGAGTTGCCATGGGGTTCCCAACTTCAACAACAGTCTTAGTCATTTAACGTAAAGGTCGAAGAGGCTCTGTGTTATGTAAATGTTCTCAATAATCCCCGAGTCATCAGGGAGAATTGCTGGCTGTTTCTCGTCTTCTGTTTTAAAAGGGAAAAAGTGCACCACACATGTTAGAGGGAGGCCTTCATGTTTTCCTTTGTAAAAAAAAAACAGGTTTTGGTTGTAAAAAGGATACATTTCACTAAATGGAAGAGCTCTCCAGAAAGACTGATTTCCTGAGGGTAATGAAGAGCTTAGCCATGCTTTCACACGGATTTAGAGGTAATGGCATCTGAGACCTCTTCCAGTTGACCCCTAAGTGGGGCAGACTGGGTTTCTGGATTTTCCTGCGCCTCAGTGTAGCCACAGGATGGTTTTGCTGATGGCGGTAAGGGAGGGAGGGACATACCAACATGATAAGCAAGCCTGAGGGGGCCACACTCAAAGGGAGGGGACACACACGCCATCTCTTTGTGTGATAAGTGGATGTTCTCTGGGGTTCCCTTTAACTCAAAGCCTCTATCATTGCGTGTTTGGTTTAATTATTTTTTAAATAGCCATTTAGTTCTGAGTAGTATCCCATGGAGACATGTTTATTTCTTCAGAGTGCATATGGTACCATGGCATTAAAAGAAAAAAAAAAGGGGGCATTTCAGCCATAGATAATGGCTTTGAGGAACTGCCAAACTCCATATCGCAGCCTCACCAGCGGTGTCTGAGAGCTCCAATTTCTGTAAAGCTTCACCAGCACTTGCGATTGTCCCTTTGACTGCGGTCATCCTGCTGGCAGTGGAGTGACAGCTCCTTTTTGTTTTCCTTGCTGGCCCATGATTTTGAAGACCTATTCATGTGCTTACTGGCCATTTGCATGTCCTCTCTGGGGAAATGCCCAGTCAGTTCATTTGCTCATTTTTAATGGAGTTATTTTTCTTTTTGATGTGAGACTGAGGAGTTCTTTATATGCAGTCGTCCCTTGCCATATCACGGTTCACTTTTCGCGGTCTCATTGTATCGCAGATTTTAAAATTGTATATATCTACTTTTATTTTTATTTTTATTTTTTTTACAGGGACAGAGAGAGAGAGTCAGAGAGAGGGATAGACAGGGACAGACAGCTAGGAACGGAGAGAGATGAGAAGCATCAGTCATCAGTTTTTTGTTGCGACACCTTAGTTGTTCATTGATTGCTTTCTCACACGTGCCTTGACCGCAGGCCTTCAGCAGACTGAGCAACCCCTTGCTGGAGCCAGTGACCTTGGGTCCAAGCTGGCGAGCTTTTGCTCAAGTCAGATGGGCCCGTGCTCAAGCTGGCGACCCTGGGGTCTCGAACCTGGGTCCTCCGTGTCCCAGTAGGAAGCTCTATCCACTGCGCCACCACCTGGTCAGGCTATATATCTACTTTTGTATCACGAATTTTTTGCTATATTGCGGGATTTTGCGGTATATAGGTATTTTTATATATTTATTATTTTAACTATTTTTTTGCGGTTAAATAAGCAAAATAAGTGTGGGAAAGGTTAATAACAGTGTGGGAAAAGTTTATGAGTGGGGGAGGGTTTATAAAGCTTTACTATATATATATATACACACACACGCGTGCACACACACACACACACACACACACACACACACACACATATATATATATATATATATATATATATATATATATAATAAAATAAATATAAGGTTGCTTTGCTACTTCAAGGATTTTTGCCTATCACGGGAGTTCTGGAACTTAACCTCCGCAAGAGACGAGGGACCTCTGTATTCTGCATACAAGTCCCTTATCTGATATATGATTTGCAACTATTTTTTCCCATTTTGTGTGTTGTCTTTAGAATTTCCTGATGGTATTTTTTGGCAGCGCTCCAGGACATTTAATAGCTTCACGACCTCAGAATTTTATCTATCCATCCATTCATTCATTGAACAATTCACTGAGGTGATGAGCCCAGTCTTGATGAATTTATTTTCTTGGCTTGTGAACTGGTTCTGTGGTATAAATTGAACCAAAGTTCATTGACGATGTACCTGGGAATATGTATTTTCACTGGTTAACTAATTTTACATTTCTTAAAGAGATTTTGTGCACTGAGACATGGGGCCTGACAATTCTACTTGCAAGAGAATGTGGCTTTAGAAAACGTCAAGAAATCAATATCCCTTTAAATAGTGATTTCAGGTCCTGGCGCGATAGCTTGGTTGGGTAGAGTGTTATCCCAATACACAAAAGTTGCAGGTTCGATCCCTGATTAAGGCACATACAAGTATAGATTGATGGTTCTCTCTTCCTCTCTCTTTTCCTCTCTAAAAAAAATCAATAGATAAAAATTTAAAAAGTTAAATAGTGACTTCAGTATTGCCTATATTGCAATGACAGGTTAATATACTCTCAGAAAGCATTTTATTTATATTTTCTTTTTCTTTAAAAATTATGGAGATACAGACAGACAGACAGGAAAGGAGAGAGATGAAAAGCATCAGTTCTTCGTTGTGGCACCTTAGTTGTTCATTGATTGCTTTCTCATATATGCCTTGGGGTGGAAGCTACAGCAGAGTAAGTGACCCCTTGCTCAAGCCAGTGACCTTGGGCTCAAGCCAGCAACCATGTGGTCATGTCTATGACCCCACACTCAAGCCAGAGACCCTGTGCTCAAGCTGGTGATGCTGTGCTTAAACCAAATAAGCCTGTGCTCAAGTCGGTGACCTCAGGGTTTCGAACGTGAGTCCTCTGCATCCCAGGCCGATGTTACATCCACTGCACCGCCGCCTGGTCAAGCAAAAAGCATTTTATTTAAAAGGTTATGGTCACCACTCTACATATACTCCTCCTTCCATCTTCAACAACAATAAGAAAAAACCAAAACCAACTTGCTTTATTTCCTTTGGAAAGGTCTGGATCCGTCAGAACACTCTGAGTTAAACTGTTCTCTATTATGTTCAGCTGGTAAGTGCAAATAGTTATGTGATAACCACTTTGTTTCATCAGTGAGAGAACCAAGGTGTGTGACTATGCTTAATTAGCTTTGCCTTTTTCTTTTATTTGCAATCTTCAACTTCCCCAAATTATAGCTTGCCTCAATTTCCTCATTTGTGTCATGAATATAACAATGTTTATGCTGTAAATATTAAGGGAGATTAAATATGTATATATGCTTGATTAGTGTCTATCTTAGAGTAGGTGCTCAATTAATGTTTATTAACTTTTATCTTATTTTTAGCATAGAGCGTCAAGTCTTGAGAATGTGTCTAGATCAATGCTATGAAAAGAACAATTGTGGATCATGCATATCTATACCAAGAGAGCATGGTGCCAAGTGTTTTCTCTTTCGGGATCGGGTCAGGGTGGGGATGTGCAGTGAGATATGCCAGCTTCTGACTCACGGGGACCACAGCTTGCGTGGTGCCCCATGGGTGGTCAGTGGAGACACACGCAGATCAGAGGGCTGGCTCTGGCACCTGGCTCCCTGTGCGATCTCTCCAGGAACATCTGCTTTATGGAGAGAGGCAGATCAAATGGCTTAAGGAAAGATCAGGGTCAGATGGGAAAAAATGAAGTTGCTTAAGCCCTAGGCTTAAATTCATTTCCCAAAAAAGGCACATGGTATTATACTTAGTAGCATTTTTTAGAGGAATGTAATTCCTGGACATTGGTCTGATAGTCTGGGGTGTGTTCCTGAGTCAAGATGAGTTGTGTGGCTTGCAATAAATAAAGGCAGAGTCTTCAGATCAGGCGGAGTGAATGGGGGAGTTGTTGCTTCTGTTTCATGATTTATGATCTTGTTTCAGCTCTGGGTAATTTCTTTAGATTTGAATGCCCATTCTCATTTTCAGACATGCAGACACAACACGTGTCATAAAATCGAGCTTCACTCCTACCGTGACCAGTAGGGGTTCAGATTGCATAGCTAACGTGCGTCAATGTGAGCTTCTCAGTTCTGGGCTTTTCTCATCTTTAATGTCCTGGGTACAGCAAGCTTCTCATTCTCATGTGGAAATTTAAAGAAATATTTAGTTTTCCTCATAGACATCCTCTAAAAATACAGTGGGACCTGGGATGTAGGTGCATTGTTATTTATAGCTTTTGCTGGTTGTGTGTTTAAAATGGAAGGATAGAAGAGTTCACTGTCTTATCTGTTGTTAATTTTATGTGTGCATGGTATCCATAGCTAGAGCATATTGCCTTAGGGACAGGGACCAAATATTTTATGCATAAATTCACATAACATCAGTGCCTTGCAGACTGATTATTGGAATGGTTCAAAATGAAATGAGAAGATTTTGTTTCCAGTATTGTATTGAGGTATATAAAGGAAGGAGGTAGTTAGACCCAATTCTACCGACCCCATCCATTTAATTATTTAGAAATATTCATTATTGCTTGACCAGGTAGTGGCACAGTGGATAGAGCGTTGGCCTGGGATGTTGAGGACCCAGGTTTGAAACCCCAAGGTCGCTGGCTTGAGCGTGGCTCACCAGCTTAACACAGGGTTGCCAGCTTGAATGTGTGATCATAAACATGACCGCATCATCGTTGGCTTGAGCCTCAATGTTGTTGGCTTGAAGTCTAAGTTCGCTGGCATGAATCTAAGGTCACACTGGCTTGAGCAAGGGGTCGCTCGGTCTGCTGCAACCCCCCAGTCAAGGCACATATGAGAAAGCAATCATGAACAACTAAGGAAACTAAGGAGCCACAACAAAGAACTGATGCTTCTTATTTTTCTCCCTTCTTGTCTGTCTGTCGCTCTTTCTCTCTCATGTGCACATGCTAAAAAAAAAAAAAATCATCATTTTTTTAAAACAAAGATTGAGATCCCTATAAGCCAGGTGTTCTGTTGAAAGCTGAGAAGAGCATTAAACAGGACAGACGTGGTCCCTACCCTCACAAGACTTAAGTTCTAGTCAATATCATATAAATAATGAGGTTTATATGATATTGAGATAAATCTTTTAGATGTGTAGCTAGCTGCAAGGTATCCTCAAATTTTGATTGTATTTTGAGTTTATTATACACTTTCGCCTTTATTCCCTTTGCTTACCTCTGGGTTTATAAATTATTCCTTGCCCAATATTTAATTAAGTTCCTTTCAATGTATTTCTGATATTTAAACGCAATTTTGGATTTTCACTAAAAGTTAAGATCTAATCAAGTATCCTAATCAAACATAGAGAATCTTCCTCTACTTTTTCTTCATGCTTCCTGAGAGAGTCAAGAATGCTATGCAAACTTTACTTCCACGGGCCTGTACACTGCCAGAGGAAGGAGGTTTAAAGGGAAACATAATTTGTAGCAGGAAAAACACCAGGGAGATAAAAAAATATAAAAATAAGTATTAAGACACTTGAAAAGAAGGAATAGGTCCCAGCCTGCAGGACAGCTCTGGCCAAAGACCGGAAAACACCAGGGGTTAGTGTAGCTGAAAATACATATAAACATATTTCAGTTTTGAGAAAAGGCTCATAGGAGATTTAGTGGCTGTGAAAAGCCCCCTTTTATTCCACATAGGCAGGAGCCTTAAAATAGCCCATTTGTAGCACTGGGAAATCCCATCCCCAGGGGTCTCTGTTCATCTGAGCTCAGCCAGCAGTTGCCAAAAACCTGCTTTGTGCAAGCACAGTGGTCCAGGTGGAGACGGGAAGCAAGACACAGACCTCAGCCTGGAGGGTTTTCCAGTCCATTGTGGAAGCAGACGTTTAAGCAGGGACTTTCCCAACATTTGTGATGAGACCTGGCAAGGCCAGGTTACCACGGGTGGCTTGAAGAGTAGGCATGGAGTTTGGGTAGGGGGAGAGAGGGAAGGAACACCAGAGAAGAATTTCTGGAACAGGGGATACCTGAGCAGAGTTTCCAAAGAGTGAGTAACGAGCAGCCTTATGTCAGCGAAGTAGTATAATCATTATAAACCATTTAAAAAAAGTGAATGAGGACTTCTATGAAATGATATACACAATGTTGAAACTTTCAAAGTTGAATCCCAAAGACGATAATTATATCCCAGATCTGCTGATACCCCTTTTGCCAAAGAGCAGGCACAAAGCCATTGGAAAATGCGTGGAGTGATTCACCCGCAAATACATTCACGTTAGACTGCCAGTTGGATTCCCTGAGTAGCATGTCCTCCACAGATGAGGATCTGATAAGCTAGTTTCCTTACTAAAACGTCCTGTCACTAGAGCTCTTTCTCATTGCCAAGTAGCCAGAATTATCCTTGTGAGGGTAACTGCACTTTTACTTCCTCCACTCAGTCACCTGCACCAGATTCACAGGGTTAAATGAGGACGGCTGGAGAAATAGACGGTGATTCCACGAACCCTTTCCCGGACGATGTTAATCACTGAATCCGCATTGAGATGCACCAGCTTGTTTCTTTCGTAAACACTGTTGCTGATAAGACGAATTAGTTGCTTCTCATTCTTAGGAAATCAAATAAATCCTGTCAAAGTCAACAGAGGTGAAAACTCCTGACCTCTTCTTGTTTCGGATAGTTTCCCCTTTGGAAGAATGCTTTATAGGCACAAAATAATTTTGGGAGTGGGAAGTTAGGGTATCTCGCTTCTCTGAAAGTGTATCTATTCTGAGAAATACTAAAAAAAAAAAAAAAAGATTGAATTTCTGAATAAATCTCTTACACAATATTTAAACAACTTAAGAATTTGGGGATTTTCTTTATTATGCTCATATTATAGAAGATTCTCTATTCATTCTTTTCCTCTCTAGCCTTTCACTTCTGCCAAAGAAAAGGGGAGGCAGAAAGAAGCATTCCCCGTTACCATAGAGCATACTGGACCGCCTAGCAGTCAGCCATTCAAGCTTTTGTACATTTTGGATAGATACACCAGTATTGGGACTGTGGTATGGCTTGGAAGGGTTTCAGCCCCATTGGAATCTCCATCAGACCCACTTCAAATAAATACATAATCTAAACAAACACTGAGTACTTGCAATGCACACATAGCTTCAAAATGAGAGCCCTTCCCTACCATGGTGTCCACCCTATGGGTACCAGTAAGCTCTTGAGAAATTCCAACAGAGATTTGCAGGGAGCAGCTGTGCCCTCTGTTTTTGGAGTTAATGGCAGGTGCAGTGACTTGAGTAACAGGAACTGTTTTCAGTCAGGCTGATACAATGCTTTAATTTCATGCTTTGCCAGGGTTTCCTTTAGAGTCGTCTAAATCCTTTTAAACTGTCATGGGATGTATTTCTGGATTTCTTTTCTCAATTTTACTTATTTTGAGAGAGTTGGCACAGGGCCCACATTGCGACATATGAGTCCAATTTGTAATCCTGCTGTTCTTGCTCAGCTCATCAGAGTCTACAGAAGCCAGCTCCTGCTTCCTGTTCCTGTAGGATGACAATGTCAAGCAGTTTATAGATGTGGCTTGGACATGTTGAAGGGAAGTCCCATTCACATCTTTCAGACGGCTTCCTATAACTCCTAGCAGGCAGAGACAGAGGTCACCGCCATTGTCATTTCAGTCCCTATGGCTGGACTTGTTTGCTGCACACTCAAACGTAACTTGGCATCACTTCTTCATTGTCGCTAATGGAAAAGCAGTTAGCTCTTGTTCTCCTAGGGTGTTATGAATGGAATGTTTGCGTGTGTCTTCCCCTCTCCCCCAAATTCACATGTTGAAGCTCTAACTCTAAACTGGGGTCTTTGATGACCTAAAAATTGAATTTGTGTCCTCATAAGAAGAGTAAGAGACCAGGACTGTCTCTTTACAGTGTGAAGATACGATAAGAAGGCAGCCATCTGCAAGCCGGAAAGGGACCTCACCAAGAAATGAATTTGCTGGGACCTTGAACTTATACTTCTCAGCCTTCTGAACTGTGAGAAAATATAATCCTGTTATTTTAAAAGATTTTATTTATTGATTTTGGAGAGAGAGAGAGAGAGAGAGAGGGAGAGAAAGGGGTATAGGAATGGGAAGCATCAACTCATAATAGTTGCTTCTTGTTTGTGCCTTAACCAGGCAAGTCTGGGGTTTCGAACCAGCAACCACAGCATTCCAGGTCAACACTCCTTCCACTGAGCCACCACCAGTCAGGTTACATTGCTGCTCTTTAAACCACTCAGTCTATGGCACTTGTTTAGCAGCCCAAGCAGACTGAGACAGCTGCCGTTATTATTAATGCACGTAAGTCTCACCAAAACCTAAGAAACAGAAATGATCTCAACTCCATGAATGGGTGAACTGAGACTCAGAGGGGTTCAGTAACATTCCTGCCCCAGGATGCAAGACCATGGAGAGAGCAGACTGACTACAACATCCAGGTCTGAGGCTAGAGCAAGGACTTGTTCAGAGCTACACTGTCTACTATGGTAGCTAGTAGCCACATGGGAAATAAAATTACAATAATACTTTAGTCTCTTAGTTGCCTCATTTCAAAAGCCCCATAGTCATGTGCCGCTAGTGGCTAACAAGGTGGACAGTGCAGATACCTATTTCCAACCTTACAAGAATGTTATCAGATTGTGCTGAGATATCCCTCAAGTTACTTAAGAGAGTTGAGGTGCCATTCTATTCCCCACATGTTGAGTAGAGAGTAAGCGCACACAAGAAGCACTACAGAGAAAAGATTTGGGTTATCATCAGAACTTTAAATAACTATTAAATCATATACAAGCTAAAAGCATATGAGTTAAGAGATAGGAAGTCAAATGGTGATTGTTGTGGGGAGGGGAGACTGGGGACTTAGGTTTAATGTGTGTCGAGTGTCAATATTACAAGATGCACTGAGTTACGGGCATGGATAGTGGGGATGGTTGTGTAACAATGTGACTGTATTTAATACCACTGAACTAGACACTTAAAAATGGTAAATTTTATGTTATGTGCATTTACTGCAATAAAAGGACTTTACTGTGTAAATATTCCTATGCAAATAATTACTGCAACATAAAATAAAATAAGAAAAGTTAATTTCCCTTTTCCCATATTCATTTTCTCCCCTCTCCCTAAGGTTTGGATTTTGAGATAATTCCAGGGTGCCCTGTGGTTCTAACTGAAATTCAGTGTCAGGGAAGGGCAGTGAGACCTTTGAAAGAAACTGACCTTGAGGTGTGGTCTCTGGGCAAGGTCGAGTGTCAAGGTCATCCAAGGAGCAGGCAAGCTGCACCCACAGTGGGCTGCAGAATGTCCTAGCAGCAGGGCACCCTGTGGCAGTGAGCGAGGTGGCAACAGTGAGCGACTAGTTAGACTCTTGCTCTCTCTCTCTCTCTCTGCCTGGCACTTGCAAGTAATACTGACTCTCAACTACTCTTAAATCTGGATAGTTACTTGTGTAATTTAGGGGGATATGTCTTAAGAAGAAAATATTAGATTTCCTGCTAATACACTAGGTCTTAAGTGATTACCCAAAGCTGTATGACTGCAGTTATACCCTGTTTCAGACCAGGTCAGACCATTTACCCGTAACCACCTTGTCTGCATATGAAGCTGTACTAAAGGCTGATGGGACCAACCCGAGAGATTCTGATTTTGTTGGCCTGGCTGGCCTGGGCATTTGGGCTTAAAAAACTCTCCCAAAACTCCTTAGTTGATACTAACGCAGTAATAGGCAATCTTTTGAGCTTGGTGTGTCAAAATTCGCCAAAAAACCAAACATAACTCGGGTGGTGTGTCACTTTGAGAAAAACGGCTTAACCAGAAGTCCCAGAACTAGATAGTCTGTGCCGGAGTTCTGTTGTTTTGGCCTCCAGACCTCCTGCACAGAGTGTCTACACTACAGCAAATGTTTTATCCTCGGCTACTGCACCTGGCCATGCAGGAGCGGGGGATGAAACGTCCTTCTTGGCATGTGGCCCCATACTTCTCTGGTATGTGGCCGCATGTGGCCGTGTGTCATTGCAAATGGCTACGCATGTCAGTGCTGATATGTGTGTCATAGGTTCGCCATCACGGTTCTAATGTGCCTCAAGTTTGAGAACCGTGAACCATCACGTAGAGGTTGCATCAAACATTTTAATGAGTATAAAGTGTTCAGAAAATTACCTGGCATATGGAATAGACAGAAAATATTACTGTTTTTGTTGTCGCTATTGGCACATAGCTGAAAGCCAGACCAAACTCGGAATACATGAACGGACAGATTATCTCAATACTCACACACTAACCACAGCCTGACCAAAGACCCAGTTCAGTTGCTAATTGCTTGGATCAGTTCTCCAGTTACTCACTCATGAGTTGTGTTTCTCTTTCTACTTAGGTAATTAACACTGGGAAGGGGAACATTTGAAGTCTGTCTTTTAAAAGGTTTAGAGGCTCCTGAAATAAGAAAGGCAAGTTTGTGAAATTGAAATGTTTATGTGTTAACACTTCCAAATCTTAGAAGATTTTAGATGAGTAAATGATGAGCCTTAGGAATAGATTAAATGGAAACACAATTGCCAATTATTCTTCCCCCATGAGGATATCAGTGCTGGTCACTTTGCGTGAAGCCCCTCTCATTGTAGAACCCTGTTGGAAGACCCAATGCGTGATTATAGTACAAAATGCAAGACCTAAACTTCTTAATCACGGTGCTTATAATCTTTATTCATAATATACACAAAACTTTAATGAGAGTAAAATTCATTTCCTAGACTTCTATAAAGCTTTGTTTCTAGAACTGTAGAAAGTCGATTTACTTTACTAAAACAGATTTCTATCCACTCACTGTGTTGCTTGTTGCTCCTGCATTATGGTGTTAGTGGGCTTCTCGTTCTTCTTCCATAAAAGAACCATCTACATAAAAACAAAAGCACACTTTTTTTCAATTCAATTTTTACTGTTTTCAAGTTTTACTTCTGTTTTTATGAGTTGAAATTGCCAAGTAAATTGTTTCAGGATGGGCTGTATTTTATACATGGTCGCTGAAAAACTATGGAGACAAATTGTGGCAGTAGACCCTGGGTTTCGTTTTGCGCAGATATTGTAGCAGCATCAATGATACTGCTGTCCTCAGTCAACTGGGGAGTACAGTGTACGCTAGACATGCAATTTAAGATTTTTCTTACAAATCATTAAACTCTGGTTCGAGCTGTCACAGGAAGGCCAGGCTGAAAATATTACACAGTAGCCCCGTCCCTCTGCATGGAAAAGTACACAAAGTCTCAACACATACTACTTACTGCAAGAGCTTTTTGGCTCCGGTTGACAAGGCAGACTTTCCTGCCTCCCTGGTGCCTCTTCTCAAGTATAAAACCGGACCTCTCCCTGTTGACACAGTTTTCTTTGCTTTTTGTTTTTGTTTTTGTTTTTGTTTTTTTGCTTATTTGGGTTGACAGTTCTGTCTTCAGGAGAGCTGTGAAAGGTGACACTTAGAGGCTTACTTTGCGAGTGGTCTTTTTTGCAACTTAATTATGCCACGGGGTCTTTTCCGTAAACTGACTACTACGATAAAAGCTGGGCCAGCTGAGTTTCCATGGTTATGCAGTCAGTCCTGTGCTCATTTGTGTCCTTAATTTATCCCCACGGGTATTTATGGAACTACACTGGTGCCTGGCATTGTGTTAGAGGACAGTCCCACAGGAAGAGGTCTGACGAACACCTAGGCAGATTCCTCTTACTATTTAGGTAGCCTGACCATGAGACTTGGTGCTCTGCTTAAGGGAAAATGACACATTTCCAGATGTCCCCATGCCATTTGCTTTGACCCATGAAATGCGCAAAAGTGACACCCATTGTTTTTATCTGGGAGCTTTCAGGACCAAGACTTGGTCAACCATCAATTCCTTTGTCTTCCCTCTTTTGTGAGCCTAAGGATGTCCCCAACTTGGGCTGTTCCTTCCATTCAAGTGCAATAGTGAGGGCATAGAGGGACAGAGGGGAGCTGACACCTAAGGGCCAAAGGATCATTCTTGAGATTGTGGGCTCATTTGTTACCACAGTGTCACTCAGCCCATCCTGACCGACACACTGGGCTGGGACTGCAGGTGCACACTCTGGCCACAGTCCTACCGCTCTAGGACTGAAGTCTGAAAGCTCACTTCCTGCACCCCCACCTCGGTCGGGACCCAGCGGAGCCTGCGTCATCCGTTCAGCCAGGTTCTTTTCCTTTTGAAACTTTCCCAAGTGAAACATGCCTCCTGAGCGCTTCCATTACTCACCCGGGGTCGCTGCTGCTCAGAGGGAGGAGCTGGGAACGTGGGAGGGGCAGGGGACGGGGAGAGCTGGGGAAGTCAGAGCAAAGAGCTAAGGGAGTTTCTTCAGGGCGACATCTGCAGCGACTTCTGCTTGTCCTGCCCCAGATGTCACAGCCACAGCTGCTTCCAATCATCAGATGCACGCATTTCCTGTCCAAACCAAGTAATAAAAAGGAAGAGACACACATCACCACACACACACACACACACACACACACACACACACACACACACCCGCTACGCCCTTCCTCCTCCAATTCTCCAGATTTATATTTCCGGATATAAAGAAACACATTCAGAAAGATGTGGTTTTTCAGTTTGGAAAAACACAATGCTTTTTAGAAACTGTCTTTATTTTCTGAAGGAAGAGCTCCTTCTAGGCTCAGAAGTGACTCTGGAATTGGTGTAACTGCTCCGTCTGCAGCGGGCATTGGCCTCAGGTTCCACGCCTGCTGCCTGATCTGTGCTCGACCTGCTCCCCGGGAGGGAGGACTAGGAGCATTGGGGGGAAGCGGGAAGCTGTGGCCAAGACCCTGTGGTTTTAGCTTCAGCGTATGCTTTAGCCCATTGTTTTGGTGAAAGCAGCATTCATTTAATCATTCCGCAAATACTTACTTAGTGCCTACTACCTGCCAAGCTCTTTCTACACAGATGCTAGAGATAGTGGATTTTTCTATTTCTCTCCGGCTTTTCAATGAATATATAAAGCACGCTACCATTTTTTTTAATGCTCTCATCAGAATTATATAAGAATCCAGTTCATCTTTATTTATTGATTGATTTTTTTTTTTTTACAGAGACAGAGAGAGGGATAGATAGGGACAGACAGGAACAGAGAGAGATGAGAAGCATCAATCATTAGTTTTTCGTTGCAACACCTTAGTTGTTCATTGATTGCTTTCTCATATGTGCCTTGACCGCCGGCCTTCAGCAGACCAAATAACCCCTTTCTTGAGCCAGTGACCTTGGACTCAAGCTGGTGAGCTTTTGCTCAAACCAGATGAGCCCGCACTCAACCTGGAGACCTCGGGGTCTCAAACCTGGGTCTTCCGCATCCCAGTCCAATGCCCTATCCACTGCGCCACTGCCTGGTCAGGCTCCAGTTTATCTTTAGATAATCATCAACCTGCTTTGGACGGTGCCCCAGGTTGAGTTTCTAAGGAAATGGATTCTGATACTGAACTTCGCATGCACAGAGTTTCCTGTGTGTGTGTGTGGGGGGGTGTCCGCAGTTACCTCTATGAGGAAGTGAGGGATGCAGGATTGGGTGGGGGTAGAGGTTGGGCTGGGATATAGCCACTAGGGAGGCCCAGCCAACCCCACGGGAGCTGAGGAGCTGAGATGGCCCTTTGGTGTTCCACTGGGATGCGAGGGCTTCTTTTCTCATTCCCAACATCTCCCAGTCACTGGATGTGGGCAGCTCCTGAGAAGGGAATGGGACCTTGGGAGAGGCTCCATTTGCTGGAAGGCACGTCCAAAATGCCACTGGGGTCATCAGCCATCACTTCTGGGAACTGATGGCTGAGTGTATTCATCCCTGAGGCATTCTGGGTAGCCCAGCATAGCAGCAACCCCCGTAGAGGGGATCAAGGCAGGACCATTCCTAGCCATCATTTTTTCCATAAAGGATTAGACTTGAGTCAAACTTGTGAGCTAATAGAACTTGTTTGTCTTCAACCCTCATATTCTCACTATAGAGCTTCTCTGGTGTCCTCATTTTACTCAATGAGAAACCACTGATCAGATAAAAATCTCATAAAAAATATTGGTTTTTGAATTGACTAGAAGGAGGAGACTGTCATCCTGGGGGAATGCATTTGTACTAATGCTTCAAAGGAACAACGTTTATGTGTAGATAGCACTTTAGAGGTCATAGCTCCATGTGCATGTTTGGTTATCCTTTCCAGAAATGCCATGTATGACAGGTACAGCACTGATAATGAAAGGTCATGTCCAAGGTGCACCAGGTGCTGCGTGCAGGGTTTGAGCCCAACTCGAACATTTCTTCTATAGAAGGTGGCCTCTAAATTTCAGGCATCCAGCAGGTGAGCAGGGGAGAGATTTCAGGGGCAGGAGACCATTTCTGCCTAAAGCCCAACCTTGGTCTTGTTTTTAGGTTGCAATGTTACTGAAGTACAAGGCTACTTTTTAAGTTAAGTAGGTTTGCCTTCCTTCTTCCTTGTTCTTTGGGAATGAATGTCTGCATTCAATTTTTACTAACAATATGAATTTTGGGTCATTGAAAAGACAATGTTCATTGATAGACTGATTGGACTGATCCATTTAACAAAAATTTTTGATTAAAGAGTATGTGCCAGGCAGAATGCCAAGAACTGAATAGAAAGTTGTTTGTTTTACCTCTTCTACTTGAAGCTTTTCATTCAGTGGTCTGTTTCAGAAAATCGTAGAAGAAAACCTGTAGCATCAAACAGTTTTATAATTAGAAGTTCCTTGAGAACATATCTCACTGGTTTCAGTTTCCTTCCCTGAAAGATTTGGACAAGAAGAAAAGATTGGGTGGGCAGAGTGAGCATACGTGAACATCTTACATCCAGTTTGCTGTGAAATCCAGTCTCTTAAACATAGGCATCTGAGTTTTTTCCAAATGACTACATATTATTTGGAAGTTTAGTAAAACTTAATGTGTGTATAAAGATCACAACAGGACATTTATAGGACACAATCACCAGTTATTTGTTTATGTATTTTTTTTTCTATTATGTATGATAGGGTTGACCATTTTTAGAGTGACATGATATCTAATCAAAATAAAAACAATCAGAATTAAAATATTAACAATAATTCTGTGTCTCTGTAGATAAAAGTTTGCTTCTTTGTTTAAGACTCAGGACATTTATGTCAAGTTAGCAAATCTTGTCACATTGACCTATTCCTGGGAACAGAAATTTCTAGTAAGTGCTTCTCTTGTGAGCTTTGCATGTAAAAAGCATTTTCAAGGAGCCAAATCACCTTTATTGCACCCAGGAAGCCAGATATGAGACATGAGGTCTATGTAGACAAGGAGACGGAGTATTTTCATTCACTCGAATTCATGGTTGCTCATCAAGATGGAAGGAGAGTTGGATTAAACTTCTGGAAGGACATCATGCTGTGAGGAGGGGCAAGTGTGGACAGAATCTCTTAGAGGGTGAATGGAACTGGAAGATGAGTGACCGTCCCTCAGGCTGGTGAGAGAGCTACACAGGGAACCAGAGATAAGCAGCTGCAATGTGTGACAAGTTTTGGGGAAAAGGAGAAATGTTTAGAGTGTATTTTTATACAGGTTATAATTTATACATAGAAGAACTATCTATACACCAATGGGTTTGCACAGTCCCCTCGGTGTTGGGAGAGGGGTTTGTAACCCAAGAACATGCCAAGGATTGAGGAATTAGAGCCATTAGTTTAATCCCCTCAGTTTATTGGTGAGAGAACTGAGGAACAGAAAAGTTAGCCTCCCTGCTAGGTGCCCCACAGCTGACTGACTGGTGCAGAGCTGGATCAGGACTCAGAATTCTGAAATCCTGACTGCTATTCCTCTAGTGTTTTTTCTCATCTCCTCTGCACACACGCTGGTCTTTGAGAAATAGAAGGGAAATGGAGAATTAACTTAGCGTAGGAAAAACTGATAGAGGAATTTCTTCTCTATGTAGCTATGAGAAAGGTGATTGGCATATATAATATGTTTATAATTTTTTTCTTGGCATATTATGACATTATTTTCTTGATGAGGAAATCTTGAAAATTCAAATTATGATGAATGCTTTGCACCCAATATCAACATAGTATCAAGGCCTAAAATTTTTCTTTATTCTTCTCTTACATCATCTCAGAAGCCTTGGCTTTGATGTTCCGAGATGCTACTGCATGTTTATATTGCTGCATAATGGTATTTGGACCCTTCGATATTTAAACTTGACCCAATACAGTTATATTTTATTCCTGAAGATTCAGGTAGTGACCTAGACAAGCATCCTGACCATGTAAACGACATTTTGGCTCGCAATTTAAACCAGAATTAGGTTTGTTCTTTCTAACTGAATGTGTTTATATAGTGAAACAGCTAGCTTGAAATTGATGACAGGATGGCCATGCCCATTCTTCTAATCTCCCAAGAGTCTAAAATATGATTTCACTAACCACACAGCGGCACAACAGTGAATTAAACTAGTATTTAAAGAATTTGTTAAGAAACTTTCTTGGGGAAAAATATGTTTTCTGACAGAAGTAATCTCTATATCTTCAAAGATGGTTTTAATGAATGAGATCAGTGATACCAGCTCAGCTCTTTATTCCTAAGATTCAGTTTTTTATATGTCAATCTAGAATGGGAATGAGTTCTTTTGAGCAATAGAACCTCAAGACATTTTTTTCCCTTTAAAATAATAATGGCCTCAAACGTCACTCTTCAGATCCTCTGTTTCTCTTTCCTTCATGGCTTCAGAAATGGTGCAATCTGCCTCTGTCACGCTAGCTAGATCTCAGTATCTCAGGGAAAAACAATCTACAAATTATATCAGCAGTTTTTTTCAGATGAAGGAGATTGTAGGGCCCTTAACCACAGGGAGTCTGAGTCATTTCTATAGGGAACATCTCCTTTCAGGGCAAGCTCCCTGAGCAGTCAGAGATCCTGAGGACTTGCTGGAATCCAGTAGTGCTTCCCCTTGTGGGCCATGTGATGACTATGTTTCCAAGTCTCAGAGGTGTTCTCGCAAAACACTAATGAAATATAAGCTTATTAACTACTAAAGGATGGAATTTTAATCACAGGCTGAGAAAAATTTATCAACTCTATCTGAAGAAATGTTCATGGTTGAAGACCTCGTGGTCCCTGCTGGACAAATGAGCAAGACTACAGCTATTAAACAATAGTTGAGATGTTGACTACGGATTCACATAGCATGCCTCTCCATTCTAATTCCAAGCTGAAGTCTCAGATGATGACTCTTCGTTTTGTACTCAAGACTTTCATAAGAGCAAAGGTACTTTCAAAGTGCCCAGATAGCCTAAGAATTATTTAGAAGATATTCATGTGAAAGAATAAATTAAAGGGAATAAATATTTTCTCATTCAGTGGAATACTTTCTTGTTGCCTACTTTTTTTTGTCTGGTCTCCTTTTTATCCACACTGCAATTTACATTTAAGAACTGTCGTTTCTGTCTTTTTAGTCCCCATTTGGGTGGAGGTATTACCACCCATAGCTAACAACCAATTGGCTAAAAGCTCAGGGCCCTTCCCCCTCAACGGTGATCAGCATGGGTGAGTATGTGAAAGTCCAGTTGTTTTGGGGCCTGGGAATTTTCTTTGATGGTTGAGAGAGAATGAATCATCCTCTCCCATGCTTTCTCCTCCTTCTTTTTCACTTGCAAAATAATGAATCCTGAGATTTTTTTTTCTTCAGTAAAATTCATTTTATAATGATAGGACAGATGCTTAAAAATTTGGACACATCCTGGAATGTGTTCTTAAATTTTTCCATGGAAAATTAAAGCCCAATCCACAGTGACACATTCAGCAAGTATTTGCTTAGTGCCAACCTCCTCTGAAATGTGCGAGAGGTCAGCAGGGCTTTAAATCCAGGATTCTCCACTGAGTTTAGGGAAGTTTAACATGGTAAATATATGCTCTATCAATGGTTGGAGGTCACGTGAGTTATTAGAGAGGCTGACAGGGTGGGTCTCCAGAGACCTTTATTTCCCAAGTCTTTAAGGCCAAAGAGCTCTTAATCTAAGGAAGTTGTAGTGCAGTAAATCTCCTGAAAATTTTCAGAATTTAGCCATCTGATTTAACTAACATAAACTAGAATTTTATACTCTAGTTCAGGGGTGCTCAATACGTCGATCGCGATCTACTGGTCGATCGCGAAGGAAGTGTGGGTAGATTGCATGACATTAAAAAGACATTTGTCTTTTGATTGGCATACAGGATAGCCAATCTGACGTCTGAACTTTTGACACCCTACGCGCACGTTAAACTGCGCTAACTTGCTGCGTAGTTAGCCTTCAATTTATTTAAACTAAATACAACAAAAGGTATAAAAATGAGTGCCATAGCTGGTCCGAGTAAGAAGCCCAAAACTTACCACTTTCATACAGAATGGGAGGGGATTTTTTTCACTATGTCATATTCTAAGTGCGTTTGCCTCATCTGTCTGTGTGCCATTGCTATTCCAAAGAAGGGAAACGTGGAGCGGCTTTTTGGGACTGTTCATAAAAACTATGACATTGACTTTCCTCCGAAAAGAGAGCTGAGAAGGAGAAAGGTGAAAGAAGAATACACAATATTAAATAGTAATAATAGTAACTTAAATAATGATGATATAGAAGAAATACATTTATGTTTTGCATTTTTATTGTAGGTAGATCATTTTGACTTGGTCATCTTATAAGTAGCTTGCAAGCTGAAAAAGTGTGGGCACCCCTGCTCTAGTTCAACCTCATTTGAAAGTCCCAGCCATTGACAATGCTGACTATGGATATACACATAATGAACTCTCACCATCTTAGTTTCTTCCCTATACACAATGCAATGAGCAAGATTTGCAGAATCCATAGCTTCCACCCTTTGCTTGGCACAACAGAATCCATGTGCACAAATCTTTGATCTCTGAACCCCCTCCTCCCTTTTATTGCCTATCTAGCCAAGTATGCTAGCTAACTATGCTTAGAATTGCTTGTTTACAAATCTGACTGGGTCTCATTTTACCCAGTGGCAGTGAGTTCTTTGGTTCTGACCTGTCATAGAAAAGTTTCTTAGAGCTATTTCCTAGCCCTCTCTAACATGAAGATATGGTAGACTTTTCTTTCTTTTTAACATTTTATTTATTGATTTTACAGAAAAAGGAGGGGGTAGGGAGTGAGAAGTATCAATTCATAGCTGTTTCATTTCAGTTGTACATTGCTTGCTTGTTGTATGTGCCTTGACCGGACAAGCCCAGGATTTTGAACCTGCAACCTCAGCATTCCAGGTTGACGCTTTATCTACTGCACCACCGCAGGTCAGGCTGGCTTCACATGTTAATATATTTTTCTGTGATAGCTGTCTGCAGTGAAACTAACAAGAATAAAATTTCAAATTATACTTTTCTTCTTATGAAGAATTTATTAATATTTTTAACCTTAAGTTCCAAGGTAAAAAAAAAAAAAAAAGAATTTTTAGCATCAATTCAATACACAAACACTGGGTATCATGTATTAAGGATTTCCTGCACAAGAAAACATCACATAAAAAGACGATCTTTAATGTGAGAGTCAGCGTGAGAGTGCAAAGAACATAATTGGCCACCATTGACCTTGGAAGGTTCTTGAACTCTGAGTATCAGTGTCATCTTCTGTTAAAATGGGGATTTCCATAAAAAGCGACCTAAGAGGATTGACCCTTGAAACATAGTTGGTGATTATTAACTGTTAGTTTCATCCCCTTCTGTAAGCTTCTTATCTCTTCTGCTCTTATTTTACCTGTTGCTACTATATCTAGAAGTTACCAGAAGAAAGATAGAGTAATCTGCAGCCCACAGAATTTAAACCCAGCAGCATTATTTCTGTTAACACATGGGATATGATTAAAAACCACAGTAGAATCTCTCTCCACCCCCCACCATGAAGAGTGCTGAGTGACTTGCCCACACTACCTGAGACTTGTGCGAATGTGGGTAATAAGAACCACACATGATGGGAGTGAAAACGGATACAATAACTTTAGAAAGTTTTTCAGAATTATTACTTTTTGTCCTTTTAGGTCTTGCTTTCCCTAAGGTCAAGCTCTTGAACTTCAGGAAAAATACCCTTAAAAAAATAAAAGTAGATGACTGTAAATACTTTTGAGAATAAGCTGCTACTAAGTAGAGTTTTGAACAGGCAGAAAATGGAGGCTTTCCTTGTACAGAAAAGGTTAATTCTGTAAAATGTCTTTGTTTTCTAGATACAGCAGGGTTTTACATTGGGAAATAAAAGTCCTCATATTGGACCACTTCCCGTGATGTAAGACGATGGACTCTGACCTCCAGCTTTTCCACACAGTCTTCCTGCAGGGCCATGGCAGAAGTGCCAGCTAGCTTTCGTATGCTGATGGCCTCCAGATCTGCTTAAGTATCTTTGTTTGCTCAGGGCCAGCAAGCGTCCTCAGAAGGACTTTGCTTAGCGGATTGGTTTCTGCACTATTTCCTGGTGCTGACGTGATGGCTCTGGTAGAGGTTGGGAAGGTTCTGTAAGAGTGGCACGTGGGGTTTCTGGGGGAGTCATGACTTGAAGGGCTTCCCTGAGTCTGCTGGGGGCAGGACACACGTGCTAGTGTAGGGGTTGAACTTGCCATCACCTTGAGGGCACGGAAGAGTTCTTAGGCAAAGCCTTCTTTTTGAGAAATTCTTCTACATTATGTCTTGGCATTATCTTTTATTATATTTATTTTATTTATTTTTTATTAAGTAAGTGGCAGGGAGGCCGAGAGACAGACTCCTGCATGTGCCCCAGTCAGGATCTGCCCAGCAAGCCCTAGACTGGGGGGTCGGGTGGGGGAATGCTCTGCCCATCTGGGGGCCGCTGCTTTGTTGCTTGGCAACTGAGCTATTTTAGTGCTCGAGGGGAGGCCATGTAGCTAGCCATCCTCAGCGTCTGGGGCCAGCTCACTGGAACCATTTGAGACATGGCTGAAGAAGGGGGATAGAGAGAGGGAGAGAGAGAGAGAGAGAGAAAAGAGGAAGAAAGGTGGAGGAGCAGATGATTGCCTCTCCTGTGTGCCCTGATGGGGAATCGAACCCAGGACTTCTGCACTCTGGGCCTACGCTCTACCGCTGAGCCAACCTAAAAAATTGCATTATATAACCTGAATAAATCCTTCCGTCCCTCCAACCAGTCTCTTTTTACAGTCACTTTACCCACCCCCAGTTTTATTACAATATGATTGATCTATAACACTGTGTAAGTCTAAGGTGTTTAACCTGTTGATTTCATACATTTATATATTGCAAAAGAATTACCACCACCATGCCATCACATAATTATCAAATCATTTTGGTACTAAGAACATTTGAGATCTACTTTCTTAACGACATTCAAGTATATAATAGAGTATTATTACTTATAATGACCATGCTATATATTAGACCTCAGAACTTCATCTTGTATCTGGAAGTTTTTACCCTTTGATCAACATCTCCTCATTTCCCACACACTTCTATTTTCTGTTTCTTGGAGTTTAGCTTCTTCAGATTCCACATAGAGGTGATATCATGCATCATTTGTTTTTCTCTCTCTGACATTTCACTTAGCATATGTAGTCATTTTTAAGAACAACTTCCAGTAGCTAAAAGTTATTAAATAGAAATTAAATGTTTTAACTGGAGCTCTTAAAAAAATAATGGGAATCTAGGTAATGACTAAAAGGAAAAACTACACCTTCTTACCTCCTCTATCATCTTACAACCTTTGACATATGGCAACTGTGCCCCCCAAGACAAAAGGTTCCTTTAATAGATCAGATCCTGCATTGATATATCTTTCTCTCTTCTTATTTCTTGTCTCTATATTGAGAAATAGACTAGCTACATAAATGGGTTTTGTATATCTTCTCCATTTTCTACTTGCTTGTATAGTTTGTATAAGATTGAGATTTTTTTTCTTCTTTATTGAAAATTCTTCTCTGAAACCTCCTAGACTTAGTGTTTTCTAAGAGTTTGTTTCTGATTACCAATCTAATTTATTTGACTGTTTCTGGTTTCTTTGGGGTTTCTATTTCTTCTTAAGTCAATTCTGATAATTAATAGTTTAACTTGTTTTTATTTCATTTAAGATTTGGAAAGCACTAAACTATAATTTTTCTTTTATATATATATATATATATATATATATATATATATATATATATATATATATATATATATATATATATATATATATATATATATATATTCATTCTAAAGCAAGGAGAGAGAGAGAGAGAAAGGGGGAGGAAGGAGCAGGAAATATCTACTCCCATATGTGCCTTGACCAGGCAAGCCCAGTGTTTCAAACTGGCAATCTCAGCATTCTAGGTCAGTGGTTCTTAACCTGGGTTCTATCGAACCCTAAGGGTTTGATGAGTCGGTCTCAGGGGTTTGGAGAATAAAGTAATACCATGATTTGTTGTGAGTTCATGCACTTTGTTGGTGGTGTTCTTTAAGCAAAGTGATGTTCATGCACAGCTCATTTTGTGCACCAGTAAAAAAACATATACCTATGTCTTGAATTTGGAAAAAAAAAAGTCATATTTTATTTATCACTAAAGAAGAGTTTGGTGAATACGAATATGAAACCGGTGGGTTCGGTACCTCAAAACAGGTTAAGAACCACTGTTCTAGGTCGATGCTTTTATCCAATGTACCACCACAGGTCAGGCAATAGTTTTTCATAGTAGTCTCATTATTTTAAAATTGTCTGTTGTGTCTGAGTTTTGATCCATTTTTCATTCCAATATTGTTTTTTGTCTCTTTTTCTTTGTTCAGTTTTACCATAGGTTTTCTTACGTTATATCTTTCAAAAAATGCTCCTAGTTTTAAATAACAAACTATTTTTTTTTACCTTCTATTTTATTTATTTCTGCTATTGTGTTTATCTCTTTTTTTCTACTTACTTTTGCTGTTAGTTTTCTAGTTTCTTGATTTAAATATTCAGGTCCATGATTTTCAAAACAAAAATATCTATATAGAAAAAAGTCTTCAAGTTCTGTTTTAAAGTTTAAAAAAGTGTCACAGAGATTTTTTTTTTTAATTCAAGCATGCTAGAAATAGTTGTGGCAGGTAAACAGGAAAATATCAACCAATATTTCAAAATATTAGAAGTTATATTGAGTTTTTGTAGTGAATTAGAAATAAAAACAGGCTCTGCTGTAAAATAATTTGAAAAACTTGTTTTCTCTCTTTATATATATAATGTCAGCAGAGAAAATAAATTGAAGCATAAGAGGCAGGAAAACCCAACAGAGGAATCTATTCCATTGCATAAACATTAAGGTATAATCAGATTACTACTTGGGAACTTGACCTTAGCTGATTAGCTATCCATGAAGCTGTTTGTTTAAGTCACTAGGTCATGAATTCAGCTTCCCTTACATACTGTAAGACACTTTATAGCATGGCATCTGAATAAATAAAGGGGTTTGCCTGTTCTGATATCATTTTAAAATATTCCTACACACAAGACAGTCTTTATTAAACATTATAACTAGTGTTCTAAGTTTAAAGAATTTACGCTTTAGAAATACTGCTTGCTAATAGATGTATGAAGCCAGGTTTGCCAACTCTCTCTGACAAATGACCCTTGGGTTGCAAGATATACGTGCTGTCACGCTGAGGATTGCCTCAGCATGCCAGTGATTCAGTGGCTGTGTGGGCCTTTGGAAATGAGCAGGTCAGGCTGATGAGGAGTGTGTGTGTGTGGGGTAACTAGTATTGTCAGAGGTTAAGCAAAGTGGCCACACGCATGTTTCTGACAGTGGCAATCAGGGCACCTGACCGGCAGTGGTCAGTCTGCACGTGGAGGATGGATCTGGCAGCTTTAGGGACAAATGATGCTTTTGACACAGACACTGTTGATGACAAGCCTGGAGACCAGAAGAACAGACCAGTCAAAAGAGCCTAAACAGGGAATAATAATGGTTGACGTCATATTACAACTGAGAATAGTTATTCATGAGCACCCCCTGGGGATTCTGTGAGAATATTAAGAGGACACAGGCAGCCTGTTTCAGTTTGAGGTTAATGTGGCATGGGGGAAACAACGTATTCTGAGGGTCAGGGTGTCTGGAATATGAGGAGAAGAACATAGGTTAAGTAGAAGTAATAATAATAATTGTTATTATAATGTTCAGCTTCGACTGAGCATAAAACTTTGCATGCCTTAAGTAATATAATCTCACTTGAATCTCTCATTAAGTGAACAAATAAAGTAGAGAAAATTGTCAATTTTTCTATTAACACATCATGAAGTTTATAAAGGTTCTTGAACTCGCTCAGGGTCACATATGAAAATGCAGTATCGTTACTTGAACTTGGTGATTTCTGACTTTGGAAGATGAGAGTGTCCTGCCCCTGTAGGCAGTACTGAGTGCTGGGACCGGGAAGGACACTGGGGTCCAGGAAACCTGGGGGCTGCTCATTGCAACTTCAGGTCAGGTTTCGAGTGTAAGACATTGGAGAACACCATGAGACCAGCCTTTCTGGAAAGGGGTTCTACAGTGAAACTGCCCACGAGGAAAGACGGATAGGGGTAAATCTTCACGTTCTCAGGTAAGGTAAAACCTTTTCAAATATGACACTAGAATTCAAGTGACAAAGGAAAAGAGAGATAAATTGAATTTCATCAAATTAAGAACTTTGGTGCTTTTAAAGATACCATCAAGAAAGTGAAAAGACAGCTTAAAATAAGAGAAAATATTAGAATACCATCTATCTGATAAGAAATTTGTATCTGGAATATGTAAAAAAATCTTACAGTTTTATAATAGAAAGAAAAGAAGTGCAATTAAAAATGAATAAAAGATTTGAATAGACATTTATTCAAAGGAGATAAATAAATGGCTAATAGATCCATGAAAAAACGCTTAATGTTATTACTAACTAGAGAAGTGCAAACTAAAAGCGCACGAGATACCACTTTCCCCGCACTAGCACGGCTGTGATCGAGAAGGCAGATGGTGACACTGTTGGAAAGGATGTGGAGAAAGGTGAACACTTACACTCTGTTGACAGGAATGTCACACAGTGCAGGTGTTTTGGAACACAGTCTGGCTGTTCCAAAAAAGGCTAAATGCGGAGTGTTATGTGACTCATCAGTTCCACTCTGAAGGGTACAGCCAAGGGAAACGAGCACGAATGCTCGCTCAGAACCTTGTACATTAATGACTGGAGTTATTCCTTATCACAGCTAAAATGTGGGAACCACTCAGTGTCTCCACTGGTGAATAAGTAAACAAGATGTGCTCTATCCATGCAATGGGCTATTATTGGGTAAGTGCAAGTAATACATGCTACAACTTGAATGAGATCTTGCAACAGGTCAAGCGAATGAGCCAGTCAGAAAAGATCACATGTTGTATGATTCTGTTCATATGAAATGTCTATAAAAGGTAAATCTATAGAGATAGAAAGTAAACTATTGGTTGCCTAGGACACAGGGACTTGAGAGGAAACGGAGAGAGACTGCTAAAGGTTTCTTTTTGAGGTGACATAAATATTTTAAAATGGCAGTGATGGCTGCACATATCTTTGAATATACTAAAAACCATGAATGGTTGAATTGTTTGGTATATAAATTATATCGGCATAAATTTGTTAATGGAAAAAAATGATTAGAATCTGTGAGGGACTGACCTTGACTCTGAGAGAAAGAGGAGAGGACCTCAAAGGAGAACGTAGATGGTGTGGGCTGCTGGGTGGAGTGACCCCTCCTGACGAGGGATCGTGGTCCCCAGACAAAGGAGAAGTGGTTTCTGAGAGAAACGGAGACCATCGGAGCTCAGCACTGTGATAGCTGCTTTGTGTGCATTCACTTCCTGGGTCTTCTTAGCAATCCTATGAGATGGACACTGTTATCAGTTTATGAATGAGGACAGAGTCTTGAAGAGGTCACGTGATCCACTCTGAGTTTCAGAGCCAGCAAGAAATAGGACTAGAATTCAAGACGAGCCTGAGTCACTGCAAACCCCAGTACCCGAGTGCCTCTGAAGCCCCACCAGGACCAGACCCCAGTGGCTGCTATCAGACCAGCCCCTGCTCCTCCTTATTAAGGGGGCAGATCTCTTGAGGAAGAGCGGGTGCAGTGAGAGGTTTGGCTTTATCAGGTGTCGGGTGAGTGAAGAAGGAAATCATCAGTGAGGCATGTAGCACCTGAGGTCCCCTTATTTTTTGCTACTGTTTTCTGGAGTCAGTTTTATAATCCAGGGAAAGTGCTAAGAGACTGGCATAGTGCATACTCACAGGAAGCAGAGGACCTTTGGATGTTTCTGGAAAACATGTCCCAAACCAATTTTACTAAAAACAGTCAAACGCCATAATTTGGAATTTACGACAGAGGCAATTGAGATTCATATCAAAAGAATGTGCAGAGACAGAAGAACTCATCAGTGTCCAAAGATCTTATTGCTTTTCTTACCATGAGAGCTTTGAGCTGCTTACTTTGTGTGGCTAAGGTTTATATAGAACTGCAAAGAAAGACACGCAGAAATTTAAATACTATATTTGTTAAATATTTCTATGGATCTTTTGGTCGGTTTTCTGGTATAGATTCAGTGTTATTTTATTGTCCAGAAACTAACACAATGGCTGACCCTTAATAAAGTGACTGGGACTTGGCAAAAGCCTAATTAATATTTATAGATTTGATGTGATAGGAAGACGTGTTTATATTCACCTGTTCTTACATTCTTCCTCTCTCTACCTTTGACATTCCACTTAGGTTTTTTATGTTTGAAACGATTTTGCAAGACCTCAAATTGAAATCATTTACCTTTTATTTTGCTGATTAAAATTAATCATTTCTTTACAAAAAGGTCCAACAACAAGAATAGAAACATGAAGAGTTGTGAAATAAAAGCACAGAAACTGTCGTTGAATGGCTGCCTTGGGAAACTGTAGTCAGTCGACATTGTTTTGGCTTCCTAATGTTTAAATGTTTTTTAAGGGCTGTTTTTATTATGTTTAAGCATTCCCATCAGTCATGACAGTGATTTGCAAAAAGTACACCTCCTTCCAACACTTGCCACCAGCAAGTTCTGTCAGCAAATCCAATGCACAGAGCACTCTGACATTTCAACCACCCAGGTAGAAAAGTTTTCTACCCTCGCAGTTCTCAATAATGGCACCCCAGGGTGCAAAGATGAATAAAAAATACTGGGGGTGTTTATTCTACCCTCAGTATGACATGACCTAGAATAAAGAGTCCCTTATTTTCACAGTTATTTTCTAACCCATTCAGTTGGAATTATGTTCATCTAACATTTCAACTGAGAATCACGACAAAGGTCAATGACGAAGCTGTTTTCCCATCTAATTCAATCAGTGTCAAGAAGATTTGTTAACACAATGAACTCAACTTCCTCTCCTTTGGGAGGGTGAAGAGTTTTTAATAAAAGGAGGCACCGGGGATGCTTCTTAAGAGGACACTATGTCTTTGGACAGCTCCCTCGGATAGGTTGAGGGCTCTCTGATTGTAACCTGTCCTTCTTCTGGGATGTGCTCTGGGACCTTTCTTGTTGCCTAGTGTGGCTAAGTTAACAGAGTTCTAACTAGTCTTTTCTCACAGTTGAAATCTTTGTTCTGTTGACAGCAGGGTGCAGATTGATTGTCCTGAGGAATCTGGGAGAAAGTAGTCTTTGTGCAGGAACCAGAATTTGCATTATTCTCCATGCTCAAAAAGACCAGGCTCCTTTCTTGACCATTTACCTTCAATTTCTTTTTATTTTTTTAATTTTAATGGGGTGACATTGATAAATCAGGGTACATATGTTCAGAGAAAACATCCCTCTATTTATTTTGACATTTGATTATGTTGCATACCCATTACCCAAAGTCAAATTGTCTTTCATCACCTTCTATCTGGTTTTCTTTGTGCCCCTCCTCCCCCGTAACCACCACACTCTTGTCCATGTCTCTGAGTCTCTTTTTTATGTCCCACCTATGTATAGAATCATATAGTTCTTAGTTTTTTCTGATTTACTTATTTCACTCAGTATAATATTATCAAGGTCCATCCATGTTGTTGTAAATGATCCAATGTCATCATTTCTTATGGCTGAGTAGTATTCTATAGTATATATGTACCACATCTTCTTTATACAGTTCATCTATTGAAGGACTTTTTGGTTGTTTCCATGTCTTGGCCACTGTGAACAATGCTGCAATGAACATGGGGCTGAATGTGTCTTTATGTACCAATGTTTTTGAGTTTTGGGGGTATATACCTAGTAGAGGGATTGCTGGGTCATATGGTAGCTCTATTTCTAATTTTTTGAGGAACCACCATACTTTCTTCCATAATGGTTGTACTACTTTACCCACCAACAGTGGATGAGGGTTCCTTTTTCTCCAAGCCTCTCCAACATTTATTATTACCAGTCTTGTTGATAGTAGCTAATCTAACAGGTGTGAGGTGGTATCTCATTGTAGTTTTGATTTGTATTTTTTTAATAGCTAATGAAGAGGAGCATCTTTTCATATATATGTTGGCCATTTGTATTTCTTCCTGGGAGAAGTGTCTGTTCATTCTTCTTCGCACTTTTTTATTGAATTGTTTGTTTGTTGAGTTTTATGAGTTCTTTGTATATTTTGGATATTAGGCCCTTATCTGAGCTGTTCTTTGAAAATATCATCTCCAATTTAGTTGGCTCTCTGTTTGCTTTGCTGTCAGTTTCTCTTGCTGTGCAAAAGCTTCTTAGTCTGATGTGGTCCCATTCATTTATCTTTGCCTTCACTTCCCTTGCCTTTGGAGTCAAATTCATAAAGTGCTCTTTATAACCAAGGTCCATGAGTTTAGTCCCTATGTTTTCTTCTATGTAATTTATTGTTTCAGGTCTTATATTTAGGTCTTTGATCCATTTTGAATTAATTTTAGTACAAGGGGACAAACTGTAGTCAAGTTTCATTTTTTGCATGTGGCTTTCCAGTTTTCCCAGCACCATTTGTTGAAGAGACTTTCTTTTCTCCATTGTGTGTTGTTGGCCCCTTTATCAAAAATCATTTGATCATATATATGTGGTTTTATTTCTGGACTTTCTATTCTGTTCCATTGGTCTGAGTGTCTATTTTTCTGCCAGCACCATGCTGTTTTGATTGTCATGGCTCTATAATATAATTTGAAGTCAGGTATTGTAATGCCCCCAGCTTCATTCTTTTTCCTTAGGATTGCTTTGGCTATTCGGGGTTTTTTATAGTTCCATATAAACCTGATAATTTTTTGTTCCATTTCTTTAAAAAATGTCATTGAGCCTTACCAGGCGGTGGCGCAGTGGATAGAATGTTGGACTGGGATGCGGAAAACACAGGTTCCAGACCCTGAGCTCGGCAGCTTGCACCCGGGCTCATCTGGCTTGAGCAAAAGCTCGCCAGCTTGGACCCAAGGTCACTGGCTCCAACAAGGGGTTGCTTGGTCTGCTGAAGGCCCGCGGTCAAAGCACATGTGAGAAAGCAATCAATGAACAACTAAGGTGTCGCAACGAAAAACTAATGATTGATGCTTCTCATCTCTCTCTGTTCCTGTCTGTCTGTTTCTATCTATCACTCTCTCTGACTCTCTCTTTGTCCCTGTAAAAAAAAAAAGAGAGACATTGGAATATTGATGGGAATTGCATTAAATTTGTATATCGCTTTGTGTAATATAGTCATTGTGACTATATTTATTCTTCATATCTAGGTACAAGGAATATTTTTCCATTTCATTATATCTTTTTTGATTTCCCTTAACAATGCTTTGTAATTATATAGGTCCTTTACATTTTTTGTTATGTTTATTCTTACCTTCAATTTCTGATTATAGCAATCAGTGGAATCCTCACAATCTCTGAACAGAATGAGCTAAGTGGCAACAATCTTTTGGAAAAGGCTAGTAGAGTTGTGTTGAGGTATAGACAGTCTAATTGTCAGGTTTATTTGCAGATGATTGGTTGATTGATTTTTTGGGATGACTCTAGAGAGAGATTATGATGAAGTGCTTATGTTTCACTCCCCACCAGCCTGCTTTATTGCATCCCTGGGTATCACACAGCACAAGGGACCATCAGCACAAAGCCAGTTTCAGAAGAAAGAAGGTAAGTCTAATGTAAAGATGTCCTTTTGTTCTCTTATGACCTCCATTTCCTCATTCTTCACATTTGTTTCTCAACGTTGTCTTCAGATGGGATTTTCTGGGCTGCTGATGTCTAAGCGGTATTCATACTCACTTGTTACACTGAAGCTGTGCTCAGTTTCCATCAGAAGTAAACCTTTGCCTGTGTTCTAGATGCTGTCTCTTTTCATTCATTTTACTAGGCCTTCAATAATATTGTTTACTTTGAAAACCCATGTCCTTTGTTGTTTTTAAAAATGACCTCCCTTTATGAGAGATTATCTTTACCATATATTCCAATCCTTTTATTTCATTTAAAATTTGGTTTACTGTATTTTTTTATTTCTAGGAGATTTTTATTTTGTAATCATTTACTTAAAAAACTATTTTAGATGGCCTGACCAGGTGGTGGCGCAGTTGATAGAGCATCAGACTGGGATGCAGAGGACCCAGGTTCGAAGCCCTGAGGTTACCGGCTTGAGCAAGAGGTCACCCGCTCTGCTGTAGCCCCCTAGTCAAGACACATATGAGAAAGAAATCAGTGAACAACTAAGGAGACTAAGGAGTTGCAATGAAGAATTGATGCTTCTCCTATCTTCCTTCCTGCCTGTCTGCCTGTCCCTCTCTCTGTCACAAAAAAGGAAAGACTATCATGGATGTACGAAGTGATGTAGAAAAAAACATAATAACAAACACCACCACCAGTTTTTTTTAAAAGAATCACCAGAAAAAGAGTTGAAGTTTATTATGAATCATTTTCTGATTACAGTGCCATCTTTTCCTTTCTAGAGGCAACTCTCTTGGTGTTTATAACTGCCCTGTATGTTATAAGTGTGGAGGATTGATTGTAACTCTCTTCATAGTAAATTTAGGTTGGAAAGAACCCAGAGGTAGTAGAATTATTGCTGTTTTAAACAAAGAATCTTCATTTAATAAGAGACATTGAATAGAGGCTAAAATTTAAGCAGTTCCATGTTAACTTGCATTGATTTTCAGATAAAAGGATTTTATAATTTGAAAAGAAAAAGCTAACTTGGCGTGTCTCAAATGAATGATCTCAAAACCCTCCCCTTTGGAAACATGCCTTTCAGACAGCATCCAGATGGTTAAAAAATGAAATGTGACTAATTTGTATTTGAAGATTTTGATAGAATATGGTTTATTTATTATTATTATTTTTTAAGCTAGGAGACAGGGGTAGCACCATATGTCTAAACTGAACAACTAAAAATGCATCAATCTGATTTAAAGCAATTTTTTTTCTTATTTTTTCACCCAACAGAACATTAAGTTCAAAGACAGAAATTTAACTTGAGGCAAGAAGTCACACCCTAAGTTACCAGTAAACATCTCATGCCAAAGATTAGACTATGTTTTTTATTATATGTTTAAATTATTACATAATAAGAGGAGCCCAGATTCTAAAAAGATGGAAGATTGAACTCATTTTTTTCTGCTAATACATTTATCCTAGATTTGTGGATTTTTTTGAGAGGAATAAGGGTATGCACTTAAATTTATAAAGCTAACAGCTAGCTCCACTAAATATAGCAAAATAAAACAGAAAACGATACTGTACCTAACATCTAAGAATATATTTGTATGTGTTTGTTTTATTCTGAGTGGTAAATAAAGCTACTACAGAATGAAAAATATAGAACTGGGGGTATCCCTGTTTAATTCATGTCAGCATTTGGATTTCTGCACTAAAACTAAATGGCTAAGACTTTAAGTAAATGTTTTTCAAAAAAGTATTTCAATAAAACTGCATTACAACTAAAATGTTATTGTTGAAAAAACTGTTATCTTTTATGATATGGTTCTAGAAGGACTCCATCTGGAATTTAATATGAATCTATAAAAAAGTTTCTACTTACAATTTCTCCATATGATTTAAAAAATAACATCTGATATGTTTTCCAGTTTTTTAAAAAATCTAATTATTATTATTTTATTTTATTCTATTTAATTATTTTTGATAAGCATTCTATTTTGACACAATGTTGCTCTAACATTTTAATTGTGGAAGGTTTGATTTTGTGCAGTAATAAGGTAATAGATGTGCTTAATCAACGTTAGAAAGCTTGGGATGTTACACTAGGATTATCTATAATTAAAATAAGGATGCCAATAGCATATATAAAGTTTATTTATATATTAATACGATTTTAAATAGTACGTTATATGTATGTATCACCTCGTGCTCTACAGTAAACCCCAATCAGAGCGCTATGCTTTTGCATCCCAGGGGTTTGTTTACTTACCTGATCTTACTAGGCTGTGCATTCCTTGAGATGAGAGTTGCGGTCACTCAGGTGCCCCACACAGTGCTTGACCTGAAACTGAAACTCCACACACATTTACTCGATGGACCAAAAGCCAGAACAGACTCCCTCATGTCACAATGAAGAAGCTGAGGCCACATGGTTAGAAAAGAGCCAGGTTCCTATTCCAGATCTCTTGCCACTGTTCAATACTGTTTTATATTTCAACACTATTATAATGTTAGGGAAAAAAAACTATCATGGATAACAAGAAACTTTCCCCTCAAATGTTGATAATGACTCAACAGAAAAAGCAGAGGACCTTGTTAGAGCCTTTGTAGTTGTATAGAGTGGGCGTTTGCAACACATCGTGAATAATTTTTCCTCAATAAATGCATCACCCCCCTCTTGCCCCCAGAAAAAAAACAATAAAAGGGCTCAGAGCTTGTCTCCAGGGATCTGAGGGAAAGTTAGAGGTTGCAGAGGGACTGAGAAAAATGCCCATTTCTAGGACCTGCTTGATAGACACAGTGGCTGTGTTCAAAGAAGAATTGGTGTGATTGAAAACAGAACTGAACCAACCCCAGCCTTATTTCAAAGCTTTATGTTCTGTGGTGAGAAAACTTCTGTTCATTACAGATGAATAGCTTGAATTACACACCTTGAAATCTGAAAGCAGCTGGACACTATGGGACTCACAGTGTTTCGGGGCTGTCATTTCCACAGAAGTAAGACAACATGCTCACTCTCCTTAGCACGCAGACAACTGAAGATCAGAATGGCTTCTGGGTTCTCATTCAGACAGGTGTTTGGACAATCCAAGCATGCAGGAAAGGGATGCGTTCCTTTCTCAGGACTCCTGATACCGTAAGGTCCAACAAGAGCTCTAGGCTGTCATCAGTTGCATCCTTCGGTCCGTGTATAGAAATGGACGAGCCCTTCCTGGTAAGTGAACCAGACGGAGAGCGGGTGAGAAGTTCTACTTGACACAAAAATTGTTCTGGAAGGGTTTTGTGAGCTGTGTGGATTAAAATAAATGTATTCACTCATCTCTCTCAAAGCACTCAATTCTCCCTCATAATGATGGAAAGAAAGGTCAGTGGTGGTGGGGGAAACATCAAAGACAGCTCAAGCCAAGGTCACTCTCTATCCAGAAGAGCTATCATTTAGAATCAAGTGACATAGAAAGAGCTTCCCAAACAAACAAAGAAAGCTAAAGTAGTTCATCATCACCAGACAGATATTACCTGAAATGTTAGAGGGTCTTCTTTAAGAAGAAAAAGTAAAGAAATAAAAAATATGAACAATAAAATGGCAATAAATACATATCTATAGACAATTGAATCTTAAAGACAAAATAAACAAACAAGCAGAACAGAAACAGATTCATAGATACAGAGAACGTTTTGATAGTTTTCAGGTGGCAAGGTTATTGGGGGATTGGAGGAAAAGGTGAAGGGATTAGGAAGTACAAATTGGTGTTAAAGAACAGTCACTGGGATGCAAAGTACAGAATAGGGACTAGAGTCAATAATATTCTAATATTCTAGCAACTATGTACAGTGTCAGATGGGTAGGAGACGTATCAGGTTGATCATTTAGTAAGTTATCTATTATATGTCTAATCACTGGGGCATGCATCTGAAACTACTATAATATTGTATGTCAACTGTAATTGAAAATAAAAATGATAAAAAAAAGAGACAACAACAAAAAAGACCACTTCTGAACATTATTTCCTCGGAGGACAATTTTTTGAGGACAATTTTTATGTTTTTTATTTTTTACAGGAACAGAGAGAGAGAGTCAGAGAGAGGGATAGATAGGGACAGACAGACAGACAGGAATGGAGAGAGATGAGAAGCATCAATCATTAGTTTTTTGTTGCCGTTGTGACACCGTAGTTGTTCATTGATTGCTTTCTCACATGTGCCTTGACCGCGGGCCTTCAGCAGACCAAGCAACCCCTTGTTGGAGCCAGCGACCTTGGGTCCAAGCTGGCGAGCTTTTGCTTAAGCCTGATGGGCTTGCGCTCAAGTTGGCGACCTCGGGGTCTCGAACCCGGGTCTTCTGTATCCCAGTCTGACGCTCTATCCACTGTGCCACCGCCTGGTCAGGCCCTCAGAGGACAATTTAAAAAAATGTTTTGTCTCCTATTTCATGGCATAGAGCTTTTAAGAAAGTGGGAACTAAAAATGTAATTGTGATCTATGGGTGAAGGTACTTCTAATTTTTTATATGGATTTTTTTTTAAACTGTAGCTGTTGGTAGGGAAAACAGTCTTCCTTTTCCCACTCTCAAGCTTGTTTTCTTCTATGGCCAGTTTCTCATGAGGAAAGCCTTCTGAAATGGGGGAAATGTTGTAGAAGATATTTCTCTACACTGATGAGGCCACAGAGGGCACGGAAAACACTAGACAATGGAGTGAAGCAGAGTTGGGTGAAAACACTACCTCTGACTCTTATAAACCTGGGAGAGACACGGTCTTGCCAGAGCCTCCGTGATCAGCACCCGTGTCTCCTCATTCTGGGAGCTGTACCCAGGGCAAGTCTCACTGGGGAACCACGCAGGTGAAACCATTCCTATGCCACGGATTGGGTGAAATCCACTGTACCCCTGCTGTCGAGTGGGCCCTGATTAGCCAGAGTGAATGGACGTATCCCACGCCTCTGTTATGTAATCAGAACCAATGTAACATGATCGAAAGACACTTGCTGTTGTTGTTGGAAAAAGCTATGTCCTTCCATCTGCAGCAGCTGCAAGAAGAGCCTCTCTCTCTTCATGTATTAGCTTCCATAACACAATGCCACAGACTGGGAGGTTTAAACAACAGACACGTATTTTCACACAGTTCTGGAGGCTAAAAGTTCAAGATCAAAGTGTCAGCAGGTTTGATTTCTCCTGAGGCCTCTCTCCTTGGCTCAAAGATGGCTGCCTTCTTGTTGGGTCTTCATAGGGTATTTCCTCTGTGTCCCCACATCCCTAGTGTCCCCTATGTTGTCTACATTTCCTCTTCCTTTAAGAACACCAATCAGATTGAATGAGCGAGCCCAGCCAGAGGGCTTCATTTAAATCTAATTACCTCTTTAAAGGCCGTATCTCCAAATATGGCCACATTCCATAGTATTGGTGACTAGGGCTTCAATACATGAATTTTGGATGGACACCCCATGCTTAGTTCATGCGAAGATGGAAAGTTCAGAATTTCTGCAGCCATTTCTCTACTTTGAGAAGAGCTAGCTTGAGGATGGAGCTCAGACTGCAGCGGATACAGCAGAATGAGGGAGGGAAACCAGCCCTTTGAATTGCAGTATTCCAACTGTTGGGTTAAGCCTTGCTGAAAACCTAGAATTCCGTCTGGACTTTTAAGTTACTTGAAATTTTACATTTCCTTTTATTGCGTACATCAACACTGAGTGTGAGTTCTGGTCTGTGTTCAGGAGCATTAGTGGGGTCCCACCTCCAGGGGATTGCTCGTTGACCAGTTACTTCATGTAGCTTTGGGTGGTTTCAAGGAGAAAACCACATAAGGTGATGTATTTAAAGCATGCGGCACAGTGTTCTCACCAAACCTAAGATGCCGTTGATTGCGAGTCACAGCACCGTTTTGTGACGCGTCTTACCCTAGGTGCAGAAAACCGGCTGACGTTTGCCGAAAGGTGAAGGTTAGAGGAAGGGGGATAACATTTTAAAAAAGAAAAAGCGGTCAAATTGTGCTATAGTGATTTATTATCACTTAGACCCTTTAATTTAAACAGATTAAAAGAGTGCTTTTAGACTTATTGAAATGCAGGCTTTCACGATGTGCTGTAAATATTTTATACACAAAAAGGAAAATATAAGCCAAGTGCATGGGCGAAGGTACCCTTAAACCTCCACACCCACTGGCAGACTATCTGGAGCCACTTTGTAATTCCAAGTCCAAGTTGGGAAGTCTCAGCTTGACTCTTTGCCGGCAAACGTTTTGATGGGATAGCCTTTCTAAAAAGGGTGCTTTGTTATTGTCCCTAGAACGACCCTCTGAACCCACATGACCAGGTGATGATATCCCATCACAATTGCTGCCTGTCCAAAAGGGATAATAGGATGCCTGCTGACTTTAGAGAGTTCTACAAACAATTTGATGGTTTTAACTGTATCCTAGTCTTGTATGCACTGGATAAACCTCTGCCATAATTTGATACATCGTTTTTCTCGCAATGCTGAGTTATACAACTTTTACTTGCATGATGTAAGAGGAATCTGATTTGCATCTGTAAAATACCGTTTGCATTTGGCTTGTTTAATGATTTTTACTGTTTTTTTTAAACAGATGAATTAAAACCTAAATGCAATTATATTTGTGTTCACCCATCTATGCACACTTTATGGGAGACCAGTCCTTCTGAAACTGGAAACCCTGTGTGAATGTTGTTTAATGTTTTGCATTTAAAGATCATCGCTCAAAAGAGCACATTGTCATTTGACTTGGAAAGGTCACATTTAAGATGGGACTCTTCATTCACATTCGGCTTCACTTACCCTCGGAGTTGAAGTCAAGCGGCACATTTGAGAAATGTCAGGGAAAGTTCTCCTGCCCCAAAATGCCACCCTCAGGTTTTTGCTTCAAGCCTTGAAATTTCATCCTTGAGACTCATTCTTTTGGGCTCAGACGTAACCCCTCTCTTCATTAGAATGCGCAGGAATCATATCATTATGTTAAGACACTAAATTCTGTGAATTTGCCAGATTTCTCAATAGAGGTTTTAAGCAGATTTTAAAAATAGATTTTTAAACTTGAAAAGATGTATATTTTATTATGCTTATATTTTGAGTATATTTGTAGAAAGAGTGAATGGCAAATTAGAAGGTTAGAGACAGACTAAGAAAATATCAGCCAGCAATAATATTATTAGTTTATATATCCCCAACCTTCTATATGACACGGAATATGTCGTCACCTATACAATATTAACCTTGTGTATTTTACCAACTATAAATGGAGATATTGGGGGGCCCAGCTGGAACACTATTGTAACATTGGTGTGGACAAGGGTGAGCTGGCTAGTTGAGCATCCCCAGATTTGCAAGGACAGGAAGGCCTCAGGGTGAGGACTCGTGCTAGGAGAGCCAGGCAGCCACGCTCGGCCTTGGTACAGACCTTTAGTTCTCATAGGACTTACCTGGCATCTCCCCTTCAGGCTCAGTACTCGATAGATTCCTGTAAGGTCCTGGCAAAAGAGGAAAATGAGAATAAATACCCAGAGGATTTTTTCCACTAATTACTCCATACAAGATACTGGCAAAAGAGCTCTGTCGTCTCCTGTTCCCACACCAACACCGCACTGTGGACTGCCAGGTGGTAGTGCTGGCTCCCAGGGTAGGCGTTGGCAATGTCTAGAAGAAGCAATGGCACCTGATGACTGTGGAGCATTCAGCAGCGGAGGTGGTCTGTCACCGTCTGGAACTGAAGCAGTCTGGGAGTCCATGTGAGATGTTTCCTTGAGGCGTATCAGTCCTTTTGTAGAAAGAGGTGTTCCTGCATATGGGAAGAGTGGTCAACAAAATATGGCCAAATGGTGTCCAAAGGAGGACTCTATGTGACCTCCTAATAGTACATAAGGATTATGTACACATGTATTTATGACTAACCTGATAGAGTCCATTTATAGATTTGTTCATCATTTATTCAGGACATAGGACGTGTCAGAAAATTGTGCCGGGAAAAAAATACCTAGAATTTTTATGATGGAAGGTGTTGAAAGCAAATCGCTACCAGATCTTGGCTAGAGAAAATAGGCTCTAAGCATCTTTTCCTTGGAAAGTTGGTGGGGTTATTTTTTTAAATAATAACTTTTGGAAGACTGTAAAGAGTAATATCTAAGATGGCAGGCTCTGTAGTCAGACTACCTACATTGCACCAAGCTCTTCCCCTTAGTTGCTGTGTGGCTAAATTCCTCAGCACCTCAGACCCGCAATGTCCTCATCTTCAAAATGGGAATAAAAATACCACCGAACTCATGGAGTGACTGGGATTATGACAAGAAGTTAAATTAGATCGTCTGTATCAGGTGTGTAGGTACACTGTTTAAAGCTCTTGAGTCTTATTTGGTGCCTGCAGGTCAGCTTCCAGAGGTGCTGAGCTACATCTCGGTGCCTGAGGCTTTTTTTGAAGTTGTGGAAGACGGCAGCTCTGAGGTTCTAGGGAACTCATGAAGAAGGTTGTTTCACAAATCATGACTAAAGGCAATTGGTATGTAAATACACCAACCCCCTTACTCCTCAGTCACAGAACTGAGATGCAGGCATTTTATAATGCTTTCTAGTACTTTCCTGCAGGAGTAAGCTCCCCTCTTGCAATGGTAACTGGCTTGATAATTCGCACTTCAGGGGCTGCCTTCCTTTGCTCCCTCATCTACTCTTCCTTTTCTACACTGCTCACAAACATTAGAGGATATTTCAGAATGAATATGAAGCAATAAAAGAGAGAAGCATTTGATTTTTTTTATTAAACAAGAACATCAGAAAAGCAAACGACTAGTCAAAGAAAGTTGTTCAATTATGCAAATGAGATGCAAAACCAACTTTTATTTCATTGGTGAAAATGCACTATACCAAAGGCTGAAAGTGCTGGAGTATCTGCACACTCCCTGATCTTGAAAGTGCATTTTGAAATATCCCCTAATTTTTGTGAACAGTATAGTTTTCCCTACACCTTGCAAATGAACAACTTGCCTTTGAATCTTTTTTGCCTTAGAGTTACTTCTTGGGAAACCCAAATGAGGAATAATCCATGTAATGAATGTAGCTGTTGGGCAGATTAATATATTATGCTCACTTTGTTAAAGATGGCACTGCCCACATGCAAGTTTTAAGAGTAAGCTTTTCCCCACACCCTTGACTGATTGGATGATGTGGGGTGGTGCACTCTCATGAGGAACTCTCCCATTATACCTCAGATAAGTAACTTTATATCAAAGACTTTCCTATTTGTAGATTGGATTAAGGGTTTGGATTTCTACACTATAAAGTGGGACAGGCCGGGAGCTTGCTCTCTCTCGGTTCCTGAGGTTAGTATTAGAGAGGAGAGCAGATTAAGGCCACATGGAGGCCAGGAGAAGCAGCCAAGATGGTGGAGTGCTGAGGAAGAAGCCAGTTTGTACAGAGGGAAGGAGATGGGAAACAGAGGTGAATAAGTCTGGTGAGCTAGAAGCCTTTGATGCTAGGAAACTCAGATACTCGAATAAGTCAGTAGCTTTGTGAGCACTGAATGAGTGGGTTTTGGAACCCAGTATGTGTTTATACTTGCCTGTTTTAGGTGCAAGCTACAATTAAAGCTGATGGCTCACCAGTTCTTGGCTCCATTGTTTCATTACTGACTGTCCGAATCTAATGCAAATCTGCATGGGCCAGGTGGCTCTGATGGTGGCCTTAGATACTGGCTTTACAGTAGCACCTGGAAACTGTCATGCCAAGTGAAATAAGCCATGCAGAAAAAGAAAAATATCAGATGACCTCACTCATCTGAGGAATCCAATGAACAATGTGAACTGAGCAACGAAACAGAGGCAGAGGTGGGATCAAAGGAACCAGAGGGAAAGTGGTCAGGGAGAAAGTAGAAGAGAAGATGGGATCAGAGAAGGGAAAGAGATCAATGACACTATATATACATAATGCAACATTGTAAAGAACAGGACAGCAAATCCTGGAGGGAAGGGGGGAAAGAATTTGGGGGAGGGGTAAAGGGGGGACGAGGGGAACACAGGGGTGGTGGGAGATATATTCGGTGGGACACTTAAATCTACATAAACACAATAAATTAAAATAATAAATAAGTAAAAAATAAAAAAAGAATGTAGCACATAGCAAACACTCAAAAACAAATAAAAATTATTACTATTACATAATGTCTTCTATTTTATCTCAAAAGTTTCTAATGGGTGACTATTCTGAAGCAATTCACTTTTCTTTTTAACCTCTTAATTTTATAGTCTCCCTAAGAAAAAAATAAGCATTTGAGATGAAATAATAGAAACTGTGCAAGGTTGCTCCTCAAACTGCAGTTTTTGTAACATAATTGACTCCCCATGGGTCTCTTGATATTTTTGTGAGTAATCAGTGGTCTTCATGCTATTTATATTTCTGTATAAATTTAGCTGTTTGCAGGATGTTTGCCTGGTTAATGAACAGAGAAGGACGAATAACAAAACAATGCCAATGATAATAAGAGAATAACACCAAAGTACATTTGTGTGATGACATAAATATTAAAGGTCAGGCTGTTTTAGAAATTCTAAATTTATCTTAAAGGATGTTTTCATCTCAATTAATAGAAAGGTGAACTTCAAGCAAAATGACCTTAGAACTTTGTTTTGATTAGTAGTTCCGATATGACTTCATACGAACAAAGCTTTTTCTTTGTTATTGATTAGTGCTTCTCCAAATGGAAAGCACTATTATTTGAATAGATATTATTTGTGCTACCAGCTTGAAAGAAATAAAAGAAATAAGCATTACACACAAGAGTGTTTCAAATGTAAAGTGTGTGATTCTTCTTCACATATTTTATCTCATGTATTAGTTCAGATAAAGGGTTCTGGAGTCAGGCAGCCTGGAATCAAACTTTGGCTTCATGACTAAAGAAATATTTGATCTTGATCAAGGTGTTCAATGTATCTACTGAGCCTCACTTGATACCTATAAAGTCACAATAAAATGATACCAGTGTCATAAGCCTCCTGTGAAGGTCAAATGGAATGATACATGTACACACATGGCACAGTGCCTGGCACATAGTAAGTGCTGAAGACATGTGAGCTATCACTAGAAGTCTTCAATCCAGAAGAGGGCCTTTGCCTGACCATGCTGGGACCCTGAGCTCAGAGATCTAACCTCCAGAACTTTGAGAAATAAACGTCTATTGTTCATAAGTCTCCCAATTTATGCTATGTTGTTATAGCAACCTGAGTACACTAAGATAATTTGAAACAATTCCTTAGTATCTGTCTCCAAATTTAAGTCCCTATATTCTTGTGAAAATGTTGATTCAAGAGTTACAACATCATATGTTTTTCTTAGAAAAGCATTTTTGTAAATTAGAAGCCACATTTAGAATCTAGATCCTCTATTAGTGGTTCTTATAATGCATTTTCTGATATGACAGTGTCTTATACACTCACATTTATAGTTTATAAGAAATGTAATAGCTATTAGTTAGGCCTGTGTAAGGTCAAAAAGGCAAATGAATATCTCTAGCAAGAATATAGATATAATTGGACAGCCTGTCTTTATTTTTCTGCTGAAATATTTTATTCAGGATTTCTCCTCAAATCCATGCTTCTTGGACAATGAACGGGGGCAGTTGGATCTTTCTTCTTCTTTCCCTCCTGCCTTCTTCTTTCTCAACACTCAAAATCCCTCTTTTCTTTCCCCCTATTGTCTCATTCATATTAGAATACCAAAAAGACTTTCGAGAAATCTTATCTAAGAAAGTGTGTGGAACATTATGTATTCAGTGTCTTTCATGGGTCATGGAAATTGTGCTATTTTAAGAGTGCTGCATCTAAATAAGTAATCATTTGGTAAGGGACATCAAAGACTGTTAAATAGAAGAGATTAATTGCATAAAAATGTTCGTCTTTCACATCTTTCTCTTCTTACTTATCTTCTACAGAAATATCAAAGATGAATCATTATTCTGGGGACTGATCTGGTTTTGAAGGGACAACAAACTGAAAGAAACAGACTTCTTACAGAATATTTGGAGAGCCTGGGACACCCAGATCAGCAGGGTCTGTTGGTTGACCTGTTCTCTAGATTTTACCAAGAATTTGAGAGTCACCCGTCAATATTTCTGCAAATCTGTGGAAAGGTGTTGATGTCCCTCTAGACTAGCAAATTGGAAATGGTGAGCCTATATTTAAGAGAAAAATATAAAGATTAGTGTTGAATTGTGCAGTACAAATTCCTGAAAATTACTGAAAGAATATATTAGATAATAAAGTAGCTATCACCTTCAGAGGCATAAATCCTTAGAAATAAAAAACATAATTTAGACATTAGTAATTTTTTTCAAAATTAAGTAGTTATTTATGCTCCACTAATGGGTCATGCAGACAAGTATGGAGCAAGAGATACAATTTGCCTCAATTTCCCCATAGATCATAACTCATCAACTAGTTAGGAGAGGCCCTGGTCAATTAGTTCAGTGATAGAGCATCAATCAGCTTGGCATGTGGAAATTTTGGGTTCAATTCCTGGTGAGCACACAGGAGAAGTGACCATCTGTTTCTCCACCACTCCATCTCTCTTTCCCTCCAGCAGCCATGGCTCAAATGATTCTAGCAAAGTTGGCCTCACAAACTAAGAATGGCTCCATGGCCTCTCAAGCACTAAAAATAACTTGGTTGCTGAATAACGGAGCTATGGCCCAGTTGGGCAGAACATCACCTGGTAGGGGCCTTGCCAGGTGAATCCCGATTAGGGTGCATGCAGTAGTCTGTCTCTGCCTACCCTTCTTTCACTTAATAATAAAATAAAATAAAATAAACTAGTTAGGAGATTCTGGGGTGCTGGCAGTACTTAAGGTACTGATTTTCATGATGCATGGTTACTTCATGGTTATATGCAATATTTTTCTCCCTCCATATTTGGAGTAAAAATTTTGAAGTTCAATGAAGTCAGACCAGCTAAATCAGATATCTGTATTTTATAAGCTGTGCAAGTGGTTTATGCTCAAAGAAGGCTGAGGGGCACAGTCTGGGATGGATGGCTCTGTTGCTCTGCACCACACAGAAGGGACCAGAATAAGGCTTGTCAACCATTCAATGTTTCATCATCATCCACTTGTTTTCCTGCCTTCTTCCCTTCTATCACTGCGTCCCCATTGCCTAAGAATCACCTATCTCTTTTTGAGATGAGAATGTCCCACTTCTCTTCCAAGCTCCAGCTCATTATCTATCTCTCCTACAAAGCTTACTGCCCCAGCCCTTACTGGGTAGCCCCCTCCCCCCTCTGGACATCTCCAGCCTCACTGTTCAAAGGGTGGTCCATGAACCAGTCACATGGAGCATCACGTGAGAGTTTGTTAGAAATGCAAACTCTCAGGCTCCTCTCCAGGCTCACTGAGCCACAATTGCATCTTATCAAGCCCCCCCAGGAGATGAGTGTGCACATTAAGGTCTAAGAAGCACCAGTCCATAGTACTGAAATGGCTAAGCACTTCTCTCTGGGTTTCCCATAGAGTTCACAAACTGATTTGTCTACTAGTCTTGTCTTATCCAACAGATAATATGTTCATCGATGGAAAGGACCATTACCTACAGGTTGTTGCATCTCTCTATGGCATTTTGTGCATGGACATGTAATGACTAATAATAATAGGGACATTTACTGAATGCAGATTGTATGCCAGGCAGGGTGCCAAGTGCCTCATGCAAATCCTTTTATGAAATCCCCAAAGCCACCCTGTGATGTAGGGTTGATTACTCATTCTAGATGAGAACACTGAAGTTTCGAGTGGTTAGCTAAGTTATCAGTTATCCTAGGCCACAGAGATGGCAGGGTGCAGAGCTTAACCACCATGTGAACTACAGTGTGCACCCACTAAACAGTAGTTTAATGATTCGGAGCTTAGAAAAAGTTGACATTAATTTAAGAGTTCCATGGCTTTTACTTACAAATGTAGAGCTAATAGACAGAGGTCCAGCACCACATTTACAATAGTTGGCAGGCTTATGAACACTGTCATGGGCAACTCTCTTCTCTCATCAATTTTAGCCTTGGTGGGAGCATATCATCACACTCTTCATCTGGTTTCTCACTGTCATTTTCAACAGTTTCTAGAATGTATTTTCTTTGTGTTATATAGGGTGGCAAGATTTGGCCTGACTTCTATTACTTGGTTACTTTTAGCTAAGGGAGAGCTGGTTTAATTTTAGTAAAAGAGTTGGGAGTGCGCTGGGGTACATCTCTATTCTCTCTCTCTCTCTCTGTTATTGGGATCCTGCAGCAGCAGTGGATAAGGGCATGTACTTTGGTACCCAACAGGCTTGTATTTGAATCTTGACTCTGCCACTTAGGTAAGTTATCTCATCTCTTTTTACCTGAGTTTCAACATTTATAAAATAGTGCCAATAATAGTGCAAAGGATTGTAACAAAATAAAATAATCTAAGGTACAGTAAACACTCATTAACTATGAGCTCTTTACATCAGTGTAAACCAGCTGCCCCTCCCCTTTAATCTTGTGCCAAGTAAACTCCATCAAGCTGTCAGCCACGTGAAGGCACTGCTTTATACCTAGCACATTGCACAGGGTAGTGCACATAATAGATGAATGGCAACCCTTGGTTGCAGGTGTTATGGTCAAGATTGGAGATAATAACTCATAAAAAACATATTTCCTAATTTATCATCTCTCTTGCCCTTAAGTTAGTGCTGAAAGAAGTTAGACAAATGGTGAAGGCAGGGAAGGTCCAGGGAAGGTCCAGGCAGGCAGGACCCTGTCAGTCTGGGTCCTTCTGGTTGACCAGTCTCTACCCACTGAGGTATCAGCAGCAGATGGATAGATATCTGTCGACTAATTGGCTTTGCATACAATGAGCCAGACATAAGTGTTAGCCTAGTTAGTTGTGGAAAAGTTAGTGGCTTTTTTATTTTTATATTTTTACTTCTTTAGGTATTTTAAAAATAGAAAATACAAATATTTTAACTCAAATGACATATTATTCTTTCCCAGGATCATATGAACAGTTTAAATACAGTAATGCCTAACTCAATATACTGTGAAATTATGCTTTCATATGAATCAATACTATTAATTTTTAATATTATGCTAATCCTATTAATTGATAGGAATAGTCGTTTTTCCAAATTTGGAATATTTAACTCCTCTTGCTTTGAGTTTTCTCATCCAGAAAATAAGATGCTTGAAATTCTAGAATTTTAGGAAATTAAAATAAAGCAAAATTAAAATAAAGCAAGGTCGAATGAACACTAGCATCAGCAGAAAATGAAAAAGAAATTTAGAAATGAGTGCTTTTAGAATACCACTATACTCCTACAAAGTATGGGGTTTGGGGTGCATCTATGAGCTTTGTTAGTGAGGGCGCTTGACAACAAACACATGAAATGAGTGTCTGGATCCTTCATCTGTTCTACAAAGCTAATAATGCTTAGCTTACCTCCAAGGACTGCTGTGTAGGATTGCTAATTAATGTTGGTAATGAGTTTTAGAGCTACCAATGAGCGCCGAATTAACGTTAATTGCGCTAGGAATAATTTGATTCAGATACATTCTGACTTTTAGTGCTTAGGCATCCAGTGTCCTGAGAATTTCAATTCTAGACTTTTTCTAAGTGAGTCCAGTCAGAACTTTAGGGAGATTGGAGTCTTGGGCAGGGGTCCCCAACTATGGCCAGCGGGCCGCGTGCGGTCCCCTAAGGCCATTTATCTGACCCCCACCACACTTCCGGAAGGGGCACCTCTTTCATTGGTGGTCAGTGAGAGGAGCACAGGATGCATCCGCACCCATAGTTCCCATTGAAATACTGGTCAGTTTGTTGATTTAAATGTACTTGTCCTTTATTTTAAATATTGTATTCATTCCCGTTTTGTTATTTTACTTTAAAATAAGATATGTGCAGTGTGCATAGGGATTTGTTCATAGTTTTTTTTATAGTCCGGCCCTCCAATGGTCTGAGGGACAGTGAACTGGCCCCCTGTGTAAAAAGTTTGGGGACCCCTGGTCTTGGGCGGTGCACGTGTCTCTGAGATTGTGCTACCACACATTACACACGGTGTGGGCCAGGGTGCTTGTTTGGAAGGCCAGACTCCGGCTTTTAGTTTCCGTTCTTCAACTGTATTATCCTGGGTGACACCCAACTCCCAGGAACTGCAGTTTCCTTATTCACAAAATAAGAGACGTAGAGAAGATCTTCCAGTCACTTATGCCTTTGAAGTTTATGATCAACCTTAGCTTTACCCTGGCTTCTGTAGTTCAGGGACTTTAAAATTCTTATCTGTAGGAAAGAGGAAATGGCCACACAAGGCTTTTAGACTTTAATACTGTATCTTATCATCATTAAATATTCAATATATAGAAGTACTTGTGGATTTATTAGGCCTGATAACATTATTTTTTAAGAATAACAAATGTTATTTAAAAATGAATAAGTAACAGTCTCCTCCATCCCTTAATGCCTCTTCCTCTCCTTTTGAGCAAAAGAGACACTGATGGGTAAAGGGGTGGGGGGGAGGTGAAGAGGGACACAAAGGTTGGCCACCACCTTCTCCAACCTGTTTCCTGCAATGATAACCTACAGAATAGGGGAGGGAAACAAGGTCCCCCTACAATGCACCACATCACACCAGGTCCGATGATTAGGCAGCTGCGCTGGCTCACCTGAGTTCTTTTTCCTAAGCACTTCCAATATTCCTTAGTCATTTTGGCTAATGACATAGTAATATTATGGCTCAGGGGCACTCCCAGTGAACAACAACAGCAAACAGAAAGCAAATAAAATCATTCTTCACTCACTCAGAGGGTGTAAAAGAATGAACAAGAGAACGTTGCCTGACCAGGCGGTAGCGCAGTGGCTAGAGCATAAGACTGGGATGCAGAGGAGCCAGGTTCAAAACCCGAGGTAGCTGGATTGAGCATGGGCTCATCTGGTTTGCACACAGGATCATCTGTCTTGAGTGTGGGCTCATCAGTTTGAGCGCAGAGTTGCTGGCATGAGTGTGGGATCATAAACATGGCCCCATGGTTGCTGGTTTGAGCTCAAAGGTCACTGGCTTGAGCCCAAAGGTCGCTGGCTTGAGTCCAAGGTTCCTGGTTTGAGCAAGGGGTCACTTGCTCTGCTGTACCCCCTAGGTCAAGACCCATATGAGAAAGCAGTCAATGAACAACTAAGGAGCCGCAGTAAAGAAGTGATGCTTCTCATTTCTCTTCCTTCCTGTCTGTCTGTCCCTGTCTGTTCCTCTCTCTGTCTCTCTATCTCTCTGTCACACACACACACACACACACACACACAAAAAAAAAAAAAACAAAAAAAAAACAAAAAACAAAAAAACAAAACAAAATAACAATAAGAGAATGTAAGTCCCTACAGTGATTTGGCAATGCAGACCAGTCTTGAATCGGCAAGGTCCCCCTCCACACCCATGCGGTGCTGTTATTTGGTTTGATGTTTGGTTCTGTGTATAATTTACAGTGTGTTTGAGGGAGGAAATCCTTGAATATTATTGCTCATCTAAATGCAAGTGCATTTTGTGCCAGACTGAATGGAAAGGAATATGGGTTTTATTTCGTTTATTATGTGCCTACACTTTTGGGGAAAGCAGAGTACTAAAAATTATGGGCTGGTAAATATTTTCCATTTGTTTCCAAGGCTCCAATAAATGATACAACACTTCAGAGCTCAAGAGAATTTTCCGTTTAGACAATATGTCCCTTGCACCAAAATTCCATGTGCCAATTCAACTGAGGTCAAGAATTGTGATGAAAATGTTAGTATGGATCTTTTAAAACTGATCACATTGAACAGAAAAACAGGCTTCATTTTAGTGATGCAAAATAAAATGTTAAACTTCTGAGAAATGTTATAAAGACATGTGATAAGTTTTTCAAGTTTATTTAAAATTTATTTTCACCTGCTTCTGAAGTGAATTTGAGGTGACTAAGTTGCTCAAAATATTCAGCTGCTATTGAAATTCATCACAATTTTGTTGATGGAAGCTTAAAGGGCGAAAACTGTCATGATTTGGTAAGGATTTATAAATTCTTCTATTGCTCCTTTATTTTTACATAGCTTTCATCAACACTGATGGTTCAAAAAATGAATGCAAGTGCTTTTGAGACTTGCCGTTTTGAGAAAACAGATTCCAAAACATTGGTATTAAATATATGTAAAATAAAGTGTGCACTCATGGCCAGGCTGGGTTATTTAAATGTTAAACATTCAGTAACTATCTCAGAGCATGTGGATTTTATGGGGAAGCAATGGAAAGGGGGCTGGCTTTACTTCAGGGGTCTTTTCTCCCCATTTTAGTCATTTCAGTGGTTAAGATTGCACAGAATTATAGGAGAATTATTGTGTTAATTCAAAAATACACTTTTTATTTTTTTATGTTTTTATTTTGTTTTTTAGTGAGAGAGAGAGAGGTGGGGGGACAGACAGACAGGAATGGAGAGAGACGAGCAGTATCAACTTGTAGTTGAAGCACTTATAAGTTGTTCATTGATTACTTTCTCATATGTGCCTTGTCTAGGGGGCTTCCGCTGAACCAATGACCCCTTGCTCAAACCAATGACCTTGGGCTTCAAGCCAGCAACCTTTGGGCTTAAGCCAGCGACCATGGGGTCATGTCTGTGATCCTATGCTCAAGCTGGTGAGCCCATGCTCAAGCTGGTGAGCCTGTGTTCAAGCTGGATGAGCCTGCACTCAAGTTGGTGACCTCGGAGTTTCGAAACTGGGTCCTCAGTATGCCAGGATGTCGCTCTATCCACTGCACCACCACTTGGCCAGACAAAAATACACTTTTTAAATTAACATTCAACATCTTTGAAGATCAGAATGATTCTTATAGTGTCTTATAATTGCTGTCAATCAAGAGATAGAGTTTTCATGACTTGTATATGGGCAAACAGGGTTATCATTCCAAATGGGGTGAAATAATAATTGTATCCCTGGATGCTACCATTAATGGACTATTTATAAACCATTTACCTGATTACCTAAGTCCTAGTGATGGTCTGAAAACTTTCAGTTGACAATTGGGGAAGAGGAAGAAAGTAGCAACAACGCTTTCAGGATTGATGCCAGAAAACTGGCAGAGAATTCAGAGACGGTAGTGAACTCTATGAGAGGCTATGTCACCAAATCTCTAAGTTAAAAATTTCTTCAGAAAGTTGAGCTCTGAGTGGGAAGAAGTTTTAGGAATACCTTAACCAATTTATTTCCCTTACATTTCATTTCACTTATACACAGATATGAGCATGAGAATAACAGGATAAACATTTATACTTTTAAGTATCAAGTAAATGTCCTAAGTAATTGTCAGAACATTGGTCATAGTTTAATTAGCAGGTATTTTCTTTTTAAAAAGTATAGAAAATAATAATTTATGATGTATTTTAAGCAAAACACAAGTATTTATATTTTGATTCAGTTTCTACAACCAAAACGGTTGGGGTCACCAATGATGGAAAATTAGTCCCATATCCTCAAAGAGTCAGAATACAAAGAGTCAAGACCTTCTAAATCCAGGATGTCCTACATTATAGTTGCTAAAAGCTTGGTACACTTTTGAAAGACCCCACTGTTTCAGGAGCTGCCCCTTTGATTGTGGGAAAAAGTGAGAACTTGGACAACACAGATGTTTTTAATTTGGAGACGGAGGAAGCCTGCATTTTATTCTGGTTCTTAAGGACCATGGGAATCTGTTTGCTGCCTTTCTCCCTCCCCACGACCAACATATACACAGTAGTAAGCTTTTATAACTGTACTTTATACTAATCCCTGTCCCAACACAAATACACATTAAAAAATTTGGTAGGATTTTCCTTTTAACTTTCTCAGGAAATTCTGAGTAAAATGTAACAAAGGTTGATCTTAATGTTAAATCTTATAATAAGAAAATATTTATCCTTCTGATTTACCCTACCTTATTGATGTGATGGGCAAATAATGTCCTATGTCTCAAGGGAATACATGAAAGATAAACCACATGGAGAAATGAACACACCTATGGCTTACTTGTAAGTTTAGATTTTGTATGATTTTGACAGATGCTATAAGATACAAGCTAGGTGCTAGGATGTTAGGACTCGCTGTCCCAAAATAAAAAAAAAAAATTAATTACAAGAAAACTATTTCAAATCCTCTCACCATTGATGTCATTACAATGAAACATCCCAACTTAACACCAACACAGGTATTTCCATCCTTGGCCAAGGACCTACTTCTATCCAGTAGCATTCTCTATAGTACAATCCAGGGCAGTAAAAGAAGTGGGACAGTCCCTGAAAGTTGTGACAATGGCATTTGGTCTCTTCTCAGGGCAGTCTGCTACAATTATATTCAAGCCTAATATTAGGGGCTTGAGTCTCTAAACTACAAGCCAGACTTTGGAGACTTGGAGGCAGGTGTGGGGCTGCAGGACAAGGGTAAATGCTGTATTTTCATGGTAAGAAAATAAGATCGGGAAGAGCAATCTTCCTTCCCTTCTCTCCCCTCTCTTTGATTTAAAAATACATGTTTGAATCTTTGCTATCTGCCAGGACACTTGGGATACACCAGTGAGCAAAGCAAAACCTTCTCTCATGGAGTTTATACACTGTTGAAAGAAGAGGCAGTAAACAATAAATATAAGTCACATAACATATTAGGAGAAGCTAAATGAAAAGGAAAAATAAATAAACAAAGGCTATTGGGCTTGTGGGGGTGAGCTAGTGGAAGAAAGAGTAGGATACAAATTTAAATAGGGTAACCAAAGCAGGCCTTGATGAGAGATGACAGTTGAGGACAGACCTGAAGGGAAGAGAGAGATAGACAGGCCAATATGAATGGAAGAGCATTCCAAGCAGAGAGACAAACAAGCAAGTGGAACTGAGGCTGACCTATGCTTGGAGTGTTACCAGGACTACAAGGAGGGAGGCAAGAGCGGCGCATGGGGAGGGTTCAGGGCAGAGTGTCAACAGATGAGGTCAGGAAGGAAAGGGGATTGGAGCAGCCGGGACCATGTAAAATTCAGCATGCCTTCTTTGACTGGTGGTCTCGGCAGGTCACACTGAATATGCCGGGGTCAACTCAGATTCTGCACCTGCCACTTCTGCATGTGGGATGCCCTTCCCCCGGATCCTGGTGTGACCCTCCCTTTTTTATACAGGTCTCAATGTTGATGCCACCTCCTCAGAGAGACCTTTTCTCATCACTCCTGCCAACCCCCACATTGCTGCATTCTAGCTTATAAAAGTATAACTGTCAACAATAAGAACAACCATGTATGGTGCAGCAGGTCCGTGACTTCCTCTTAAGGAAATCTGCTCCCCCTAGCAAGCATCTGACTTTTATTCTTTCCCACCAAGTGGACACTATAAGCTGCACAGATGATGTAATGGTGACCAAGGGCTTAGGTCTTGTGTACTTTCACTAAGGAAGGTAGGTCTGTGCTGAAAGAGGCCACAGAGGACAACCCATCCTACCCTCTAGATTAAACATTGAAAGGTCTTTGTTTTCTCATTTTTCCAAAACAGAACTCTTGTTCTCTCCATGAGCTGTCATCCCAGTGGTAGGTTTGGTCGAAGTTGCACTAACTCGAGCTGTTTCTGGGACTTTTATGCTGGAGCCATCAGGGTGGAATGCTCCTGTTCTGAGAGAGTCACTAAGTATGTGCTGGGTTATTAGGGGCCATAGCACTTGCCAAATGCAAAAGCTTCTCTAAAAGCTAGTGAGAGAGACCGAGATCTGATGACATCTGGAGCCTTGATTCCACTAAACCTGAGTCTCCTGCACTGTTGGACTTCTTATGGGAGCCATGATTGCAATCAATAACGGTGATTCCCACTGCTTTCTAATCGCTGCGAGATTCAGAGGCAATATAACCAGGCCCTTGGTTAACAGGCCTTGTGTGGTTATCATACGAATACTTCTCACATACCTTACACTGCGTACCAATGCTGATTAGAATTCTATTTATTTCAGTTTCTCATCCAGCAAATGAAAACTCTTATTCTCTTCCCCATATTACATATCCTTAGTTCCAGTTTAACGATTGTAAAGATCCCCCAAAAGACCCTGGGAAATTAAATTAGGCCCATATGCAAAATTTCAAGCTCAATTAAAAAGACCCTAGAAATTTAATTCCTTCACAGTCTCTTGCTGTCCCTAAAATGATATTTTTCTACTTAAGAGGTAAATTTGCTCCACATCTAAAAGCTGTTAATGTTAATGGGTATTTAAAAGAAGTCAGGAGGAAAAATGAGTTTCTAGAATGTTCCTCTTTTTCAGTTTTTTGCTTTGCCTTCTCTCTGTCTTCCAGCATCACATCTCACCAATGCCATGCAGTTACATTCAAGCATGTGTAGAAACAACCTTCTAAACGAACAGTCTCCAAAACAACAGAATAAAAACATCCTTCCAGCCCTGGTCGGTTGGCTCAGCAGTAGAGCATTGGCCCAGCGTGTGGATGTCCCAGGTTTGATTCCCTGCCAGGGCACACAGGAGAAGCGACCATCTGCTTCTCCACTTCTCCTCCTTCTCTCTCTCTTCTTTCCCTGCAGCCATGGTTCTGTTAGAGCAAGTTGGCCCCGGGCACTGAGGATGGCTCCATGGCCTCACCTCAGACACTGAAAGAGTTTGGTTGCCGAGCAACAAAACAATGACCCTAGATCGGCAGAGCATCTCTGCATAGGGGGTTTGCCAAGTGGATCCCGGTCAAGGCACATGTGGGAGTCTATCTCTCTGCCTCCTTGCCTCTCATTTAATAAAAAAGAAAAGTAAGCATCTTTCCCTTGCTGATAAAAATTAGGGATGTCCAAAATGCAACGTTGGAATATTCTGCTTCTTGGTATATGTCCAGAAGAATCAAAAAACAAAATTTTGAGGGGATATTACACATCCATGTTCATTGCAGCGTTATTCACCATAGCCAAGGGAGTAGAAATAACTCATGGGTCCATCGAAAGATGAGTGGATAAAGTAAATGCACCTGTCAGAGGCGAGGAGGGTGAGGAGACTGGGTGGATGAAAGGAGAAGGATTAGCTAAAATCCATATACTCATAAGACATGGACACAGACAATAGGGTGGCAACAGCCGGAGCACAAGGGGGATGGAGGTGGAGGGAGCAGGGCAAACGGGAAGAATAAGAGCCAAAGCGACTTTGCTTGGGGTGAAGGGGGAACAATGCCATGAATAAATGGTGTTATATTAGGTTGTACACTTGAAACCTATATGAACAATGCCATCCCAATAAATTAAAGATAAATTAAAAATAAAAATATATTTTACCCACACAAAGAAAATGTGGCATGTACATACAGTGGAGTATTATTCAGCCTTAAGAAAGAGGGACATTCTGTCATGTGCTACCACGTAGCTGAAACTCGAGGGCAATCTGGTCAGTGAAATGAACCAGTTACAAAGAAGACTGCATGATTCTGCTAATCTACCATATCTACCATATCTATGGTGGTTAAATTCACAGAAGTGGAGTGGAGTGGTGGCTGTCAGGAATTGAGGGAGGGGCAAGCTGGGAGTTGTTTCCTGGGTCCCAAGTTTCCAATTGCAAGATGTAAAGAATTTGAAACCTGCAACACAAGGAGGGTAATCTGCTACACACTTCAAAATGGTGAAGGTGGTAAATTATATGTTATCTCTTTTTATTACAATAGAAAAAATAATGAAACACAAAACAAAGCAATACTGGGCCCCGGCTGGTTGGCTCAATAGTAGAGCATCGGCCTGGTGTGTGGAAGTCCCGGGTTCAATTCCTGGCCGGGCACACAGGAGAAGCTCCCATCTGCTTCTCTACCCTTCCCCCTCTCCTTCCTCTCTATCTCTCTCTTCACAGCCAGGGCTTCATTGGAGCAAAGTTGGCCTGGCAACTGAGGATGGCTCCATGGTCTCTGCTTCAGGCACTAGAATGGCCTAAAGTTGCAATGAAGTGGCAGCCCAGATGGGCAGAGCATTGCCCTCTGGTAGGTATGCCGGGTGGATCCCAGTTGGGTGCATGCGGGAGTCTGTCTCTCTGCAGCCCCATTTCTCACTTCAGAAAAATATAACAAAACAAAACAAAACAAACAAACAACCAAGCAACCAACAAAGCAGTGCTGGTGTGCTCCCGTGGTCTCTGTGAAATACCTGTGCTCAGGGTCCACAAGTCAGAGACCCCATCTGAAGGGCGGGGCACTCAAGGCAGAAGGTCACTCAGTTACCTTTGTTTCTTGAACCTCATCCTCTCAGTTTTGTTTTGCTTGTTTTGTTGGAACACAGCCACACAAAGTTGTTTGAATTGTCTCTAGCTGCTTTCAAGCTGCAACGGTGGAGTTGAGTAGTTGTGCCAGAGACCAAATGGCCTGCAAAGCCGATCCTTTAAGGAAAGGTTTGCTGACTATTATGGGATGAATTGTGTCCCCCTGAAATCCATATGTTGGGGTCCTAACCTCCCAATACTTCTGAATATGACTATATTTGGAGACTGAGTCTTAAAGAGGCAATTCAGCGAAGATGATGTTCCTAGAATGAGCCCTCATTACGTATCACAGGTGTTCTTATAAGAAGAAGAAATTTGAACAGAGACCCAGGGAGAGGAGACCATGTAAAGCCACAGGAGCAGACGGCCGTCTGCAAACCCAGGAGAGAGGCTTCATTAGAAACTGTCTTGCCAGCACCTGACCCCAGACTTCCAGACTCCCAAACTGTGAGAAAGCAAATTTCTGTTGTTTAAGTCATCCGGTCTGTGGTACTTTGTTATGACAACCCTTGCAAACCAATAGAGCAAGCCACAGACAGTCTTTGTTTTCCAGCATCAGCCTTGTAGTTAATGTCTCATCACTTATTTTCTCATACCAGAACTTGTTTCCCCTTTGTTTTCTTCTTATGAGGGAGCCATAGTTACATCTGACCTTAACAGCATCACAGGGTGGAAGCTGGCTGCAATGTGGCCATCTCACTTGTTAAGAGGATGATACCAAAACAGCTTATATTTTTAAATATGTCATTTAGCCTTGTAGTTGGATATACGGTGTGCCCTTCTCCCCCAAGAAATATATTCAGGTCTTAATCCCTGGAACACATGAATGTGAACTTATTTGGAAAAAGGTATTTGTAGATTAAATTAAAATTTTTGAGGCCCTGGCTGGTTATCTCAGTGGTTGGAGCACCAGACCCGCCTGTGGACATCCTGGGTTTGATCTCCAGTTAGGACACACATGAGAACCATCTGCTTCTCTTTCTGCTCCCTCCCCCTTCTCTCCTTCTTCCCCTCTTGCAGCCATCGTCTTGATTGGTTCTAGCATGATTCTGGGCACTGAGGATAGCTCAGTTGATTCAAGTACGTCAGCCTCAGGCATTAAAAATAGCTTGATTGATTGGAGCATCCGCCTTAGACTAGGGTTGCTGGGTGGATCTAGGTCAGGGTGAATGTGGGAGTCTGTCTCACTATCTCCCTTCCTGTCACTTAAAAAAATAGGAATTTTGAGATGACATCATTCTGAGTTACCTGGGTGGGCCCTATATCCACTGACAAGTACCCTTTTGAGAGACACACAGAGGAGAGACTCAGAAGAGGAGGCAATGTGACCACAGAGTCAGTGATTTAGAGTGACATGGCTGCAAGCCAAGAACACCTGGAGCCAACAGAAGCTGGAAAATTCAGAAGAAGGATTCTCTTTAAAAGCCTTTGGAGCCTGATCAGGCAGTGGCGCAGTGGATAGAGCATCGGACTGGGATGCAGAGGACCCAGGTTCGAGACTCTGAGATCGCCAGCTTGAGCACGGGCTCATCTGGTTTGAGCAAGGCTCACCAGCTTGAGCCCAAGGTCGCTGGCTCCAACAAGGGGTCACTCGGTCTGCTGAAGGCCCGCAGTCAAGGCACATATGAGAAAGCAATCAATGAACAACTAAGGTGCCGCAACAAAGAATTAATGCTTCTCATCTCTCTCCCTTCTTATCTGCCTGTCCGTATCTGTCCCTCTTTCTGATTATCTGTCTTTGTCACACACACACACACACACGCCTTTGGAGAAATTGCAGCCCTGTTAATAACTTGATCTTGGGTTTCTGGCCTCCAAACTGCAAGAGAATCCTTTCCTGTTGTTTTAAGCCACTTACTAGGTGCCCTAGGAGACTAATTTAAGGATCGATGATGCCCTAGGTATGCACTTCAGCGTTGTCAAACACGGTACATGCCTCATTTATTGTTATCTGGGTTAAACAGGGAGAGAATATTGTTGCTAAGAGGTTGGTTTGGTCTTGAACTAATCTCTTCTTTCTCTGAATTTTTATTGCTCGGATGATAAGCTTTTACATTGTCGATACACATTGCAGTTTCCAATGATACCCTCTCTCACCTGAGGGACCGCCTTACCCAGTCTCCAAGGATAGATAGGGGAAGCATAATTACCCCACTCCACTGAGGTAAGATCTAAAGTCTGGGTTAATCATTTACCCAAATGACTCAGATCCAGATAGACTGATTACCGATGAATGTCATTTTGACTCTTACCATGGTGTCTGTAAGCCAGTGTTCATGTTGCGAGTGACTGGGTCACGGACCCCCAGGGAAACAAGGTCTGAACTGCACTGTTACCTACTCAGGATCTCTTTGAATGACCTCAAATACAGTGCTTTATTTCCCGTTCCACCAGATGGGAGCTTTTCTTTTGAGAAAAGCAAAAAGAAATAAAAATATTTTTGTAATGTCAAATTTCAGACCCACAGGACATTGAGAGGAATGTTTTGTCTGTTAAATGAACTTCTGGGAATGGGAATGGGTCCCCTCCTTGGCAGGGACCTGAAAAGTTGTGGCAAGTGCTCCTATCTCAATGTCCACCTTTTCTTAATTGTGGCTATAAGCCCAGCAGAGAAAACTGATATAAAACTTTTATATTATATCATGCACAATAACGAACATGTTTGAGTGTTTCTTTGGGCATGTATTTTTTTCACTTAGCCTTTAGAGTAGCTCTGCAGCTAAGCATTGCTATTCATTTGAATAATAACAATATAAAAAGGAGTCTCAGAGAGGTTAAGCCACTTGTCCAGGTCACAGGGTTTTGAGTGTTGGAGCCAGGATGTGAAGCCCAGGTCATTTGATTCCAGAGCCTCAGGTGATAAACACGCCCCACCTGGTGGGATCAAAGTGCCAGTGACCCTTCCCTGGTGGTTATGGCTGCTATCAGACTGGCCTGGGCTTGCTGCCTCCCTTTGGCTAACCATTTGTCACACAGCAAAACGGCTGTGTTTTGGCAGCTCTGGGCTGCTTGGCTCCTGGGTCCCTGACATGATATTGACTAAGTGTCATATTTTCCTATCTGATTTCACCGCTTTTCACAAGGCGATTATTTAGTGTGCAGCAATAAGAAAGCATAAACACAGCTCTGACTTTGGGGAAGTAAATATCAGCTAGAATAAGCATTTGCTATCCTTCAAGGCTTTTAAATCTACTGAAATGTCAGGTGCAATGAGATTCTGGGCAGAGGACAGAAGAGCAAATCTGTGGATTTTATGAAAGTGCCCTGAATGACCGATGCCTCAAATGAGCCAGCCACGCCCAGTTTGGGCCCCAGTCCCCGGGGACCGTTTGCACTGTTCTAAGTTCATCTTCTCTGGTGGACAGTGAGTGAAGACTTCACTTAGCTGTCAGTTCAGGTTATTATTTGAACTGCAAGCACAGCTCATGGACCCATTTCCCTGCTGCTATACCTGAAACATCATGTGGAACAGAGAACTGACCGAGTCACGCTCAATCTGAAGGAGGAAGCAGTTGAAGAAAGAACATACTTGTAATTCAGTAAATTCAGTCTTTCTGCAGGCTCTTGGGAGAGGAAACTTCACATCTGGGCTGCCAGGAGAAAAATGGTTTGCATTTATTTATATTTAAGTAGAAATATAAATCCTCTAGGCAAGTGTACAACATTGGCTGGAATGTACTAATAGGGGCATTTCTAGCGTTCCATCCATGTCTTTCTGCCCATAGCACCTCTGGATTGCCACCAAGGCCATTTACACAAGAATATCCTCATATTTTCTATCAGAGCCTTAGAACTTTCTACATGAGCATTTTATATTATATTTTGGATATTATCAAAAGATGAATTTTTCCCATGTCTACCAGGATCTCCTGTGTAAATATTGTAGATGGGCCAAAAATTACTGATAACATTTATAAACCATGTGAGTAAAGTGGTTGTACTTATGCCTTAAAATATTTTTCCCATTACTCATATGTCCTTAGACTTGGTAGAAGCTATTCTTAAAGTCAATATAAAAAATTACAGAGGTTTGCAGAAACGGCAACACAATAACGCCTTATAGAACAGATCTCTGCATTGTGGATAGCCATCATTCAGCATATTCATTTAAATATTTTTCTTACTTTTTGTGTTAAATTATTATCAGGGCCCTGGCCGGTTGGCTCAGTGGTGGAGTGTCGGCCCAGTGTGTGAATGTCTTGGGTTTGATTCCCAGTCAGGCACAGAGGTGAAGCAACTATCTGCTTCTCTACCCTTCTCCCCTTCTTTCTCTCTCTCTTTCTCTCCTGCAGCTATGGCTCAGTTGGTTCAAGCACACTGGCCCTGGGTGCTGTGGAGGACTCCATGGAGCCTCTGCCTCAGGCACTAAAATTAGCTCGGTTGGGAGTATGACCACAGATGAGCAGAGCATCAGCCCCAGATGGGGTTTGCTAGGTGGAGTTCAGTTGGGGCACATGTGGGAGTCTGTTTCTTTATCTCCCCTTCTCTTACTTGGAAAAAGAAGAAAAAGAAAAACAAAAAACCAAAATTTTATTATAAGAATTTGCTCCCCAGTACTATTGGTTAAGTTTCTTAAAATTTCTGTTGAGTATTTTAATAGCTATTTTGGTTCTTCAACAATCTTTAGAAACACAAAGAGACACCTTCAAGCTACCATACTTTTAAAGATTTGTAATGAACTTATAATCTCTCAGAAGTTAAATTCTTTAATATGAACTTAAAAGGCCATGTTGGGAGCTCATAAAACTTTAAGAAAACCTATTAACTGCAGGCTTGGATAATTTATAGTAGTTTTGAGAAATGCTAAGTAGCAAAAAAAAAAAAAAATTACTCTTAAATTTATGTTCTCCTCATTCTGACATCTAGAAAATTCTTCATAAGATTTATTATTTTATGTTTAGGTGGTTGATGTATTCTGCAGATAAAAATTCAGATAGGGCATTCAGGAGTCGCGACTCTAGTTTTATGACTTTGTTCCTGGGGGACAAGCCAGCGATCCTCTGGAGTGTGCAGAGTCAGTGATGTCAGGTCCTTTGTACTCTAAGCCGGTGAAGCCCCTCATGTCCTCCCTGACATCTAGAGTGCATTGCTTCCAGAACACTTGATGTGATTATTTTATCTAGGTCTCGACTTTTGGTGGTGGTGACTGATTAGAATCGCTTTCTGGAATCAGGTGGCCTATGAAGTTTCTCCTTGCCTGCGAGAGTTGATGAGACCCTGCCAGCTTGAGAGATTATCTTGATTGACTGTCTTGACAGGTGTCCCCTTCGCCCATGGCTGCCCAATCGCATGGACTTCTCTCACGTCCGGTGTGAAAGGCAGGGAGCACCGTCTCTGGAAAGCCATGGGAAAAAGTGCAGAAGCTGTGTAGAAGTAGAGGGAAGATAGGAGGAATCTGTTTTGTCCCCATGAACACTACTGAGATGATATTTTGTTTATGATTGGGGGGACATGATTGGAGGTTCAGTACAGTGAGCGAGTCAGCGATGGAGCAGGAAGGGAGGAGGTGAGTGAGCACCAGTCTTTGGTTACCACCTGGCCGCCTGTGAAGACTGACACTGAGGAAAGGTGCTCTGTGCCGATATTTTCTGTAGGGGGACAATCAGGATACAAGCTCACAGGTAAGGTGCTGGAGGGATGAAGGGGTGATAAAAGTAGAGCAAAGAATCCATGTCCTCTCTTCCACCATTTTGCCTGGAACAACCTTACAGACGTCTAGCCAGCACTTTTTATTGAGCATATTTTCTAAGCTTTGTCTGGAAGCATTTGTATATGAGGCCAACAGTTCACAGCAGCTCTGTGATTTGTAATAGTCCATTTTAAGTCTTGTTGGTCTTCTAAGCAAAGCATGTTTTAATGTTGGCTTATGAGAATAAATACTGGAATCCACTCTGTCAGCTTAATATAGCCTCAGCTTAGCATAGACTTCACTGTTTCTGAAACTCCTGTCTTCCCTTAACTCCGCTGATGCTGTATAAGCTGAGTCTGTGAATATAGGAAGATTATCTGTGGTTATGAACTGTTTATCTACCGTCCTTCAAAGGCTTTTACACTCACCATTTTAGGCATATCTGTATTTGAACCATATAAGCAATAAGAACAGATTGGATGGCTTGCTAGGATGGTGTCAATTAGGGTTTTTTGACATTATTTAGAGAAATGCTGGCATCTCAGGAGACTGCTGGTTGAAGGTGAAGATGATGAGTTGCACTTTGACTTAAATTCTAGGACCAGGAATTGAGTCATTCTCCTGAAGGTGCATGCTATTCCCTTAAGTGTGCTGAGAGATGTTATCAGTTGGTGGGGAAAAAAGGAATTGCTTAAGCAAAATAGAAGTTATGTCTCTCTCATGCCATAAAGAAAGAGCTGGTGGTAGTTAGTTTGGGTCTAGTATGGTGGGTCCCCAAAGCAGTGACCCAGAATCTTTCCAGCTCAGGGCTCCTTCTAACTAGGGCGTAGCCCTTATTTGTCTTTATGGTCCAAGATAGCTGGGAGGGCTCTGGCCATCACATCTGACTTCCTGGGAACAAGAAAGGCACACATATTTGCTTCCAGGAAGTTTCACATTTCATCTTATCTCAAATTGACTCAGACTTGGCAACCTACAAGGGAGGCTGGCAAAGGTAGTGCCTTGGCTGTGTAATAATTTATAATAAAAGATCTGAGCAATCAAGTAAAAGTTGGAACTTTCATTAGTAAAGAAAAAAGGAAAGTGAATATTGGGTGTCATTTGTCAGTGTATCAGTGTCTGCCATAAAGAGTTCTGAAGGAGACTGACCTGTGGTGGTACAGTGGGTGGAATGTTGATCTGGAATGCTGAGATCACCGGTTCGAGGCCTTAGGCTTAGCCGGTCAAGGTACTTGTGAGAAACAACTATGAGTTGATGCTTCCCATTCCTCCCCCACAACCCTATCACCTTTCTCTCTCCGGTCTCTCTAAAATCAATTAAAAAGAAAAAGAGTTCTGAAGGAAAGAATGTGGTGAGGTGAGAACAGCCCAAGAGAGAGAGAAGGATTTTCTCCAGACGGAGGTGTGAATTGTGCTGCTCAGTAAGGAGCAAAGTTAAGGAGAATGGGAGCCAAGGAGAAGTTGCTGGATGTCATGTTGATGGATACTTTTATACTTCCATGATATTCAGTTTGAGTTCTTGGGTCCTTCTTGAAGCAGCAGACAAAGCATGGACCCCCTTGACTCCGGGAGCTTATTGCTTATTTAGGTGGACAGGAAACTTACCAGTGAACAAACAAATCTGTGATGGGATTCTTCACATCCAACTAGAGCAGGAAGACGAGAGAATTGCTACTGTGCTAAACTTGGAGAGGGAGGTCAAGAAAGCTCTCCTTGAAGCAGTGACATTTGAGCAGAGACCTAAAGGAACCTGGAGATAGAATCAAGCAAATATTTAGCAGTTGAATGTTATGGCCAGAGGACAGCCAAGTAAAAAGCACCATGATGCAGTGTACTTGAAATATTACAGAAACCAAAGAAGGTTGCGTTTACAAAGGAGTGATCAATGGAAGAAGCTTTAGGAAATTAGTCAGAATAATTCTCAGGTGCTGGATCATAAAAGGCCATTCAGAGTATAATAAAATATTATTCTGAGAACAATGGGCGGCCATTAGAAAGTTGAGTGTAGGAGTGTGACCTTTTATGATCTATGTTTTAAAAGACCTTCTTTGAGTACTTACTGTTGAAGCATGGGCTACAGGAGAGCAAAAGTGAAGCAGGGAGACCAGTAAGGTCTTTGCTACTGCAAAGATCCAGATGAGTCATAACAATACCTTAGATCTGGGTTGTTGGGTGGGGATGGGGTAAAAGTGGTTGGATCCAGAAAGTATTCTGAAGGTAGATAAAGCAATGTTGGCTGAAGGATTTTATGTGGGGTATATAAGAAGGACAGAAGCCAGGGGTATTGCCAAAGTTTTGTTCTGGAAAATGAGGGGATAGAGTTATTATTATCTGAGATGTTAACGAGCTGGTTGGGGAATGGCAGCCAGACTAATGGTAGAGGCAAATGTACAATAAGATCATTAAAACAAGAGTAAAAAATCAGAAGTCCTGTGTTTGAAATGCCATGTGTGTATTTATACCAGAAATTATACTTATAATAATTCATACAATTAAACATTGGCTTACACTCTGGATTCTTTGGCAATGAGGCAAGCAAGCAAACAAAACAAAATATAATGGCTTATATAACGTTTGTTGTCTGATAAGCAAAGCACACCCTTTTGTTAGGCAAGTCAAACATTTTTAACATTTTATTAAAAGAGAAATTTATTTCATGGGTTTGTTTATAATTAACCACTTAATTGAAAATATGTTAAATGGTGTTTTTACATAACTTTTAAACCCATTTTTTTTCTATGTGTTTTTCTATTTTCCTGTGACAATTTCATATTCCAAATCTACTTACAACAGATGGTATTATGTTAATTCTCATTCTGGGAAGACATTTATATGGGGTGTAAAAATAATATAGTAGCTTTATGCTGCTCCTAGTAGTTTTATACTGGGAGAGAACTGAGTGACTCTAGAAGAGGAAAAAATGATTCATGTTTTCTTTCTTCTTTAAATATAAATGATGTCAGTAAGGTTTCTAGAAGAAATTGTATATTATTAATTTGAGATTAAATGCTCTGTAAAGTATTGAAAGTTTTGGCATATTGTGCTATTAGAAAACAAAGAATGGGCATGGTGACAAATGGCATTTGTTATATATTCATGTAAAGGATTTATTGAGTACCTACAATATGTCCGGCACTGTTCTAGACTTATACAATACACCCGTGAATAAAAAAGACAGTGTTTCCTGCCGTCATGAGTCTATGTTTTGGCAGTTAAAGATCCTGACTTGTTCAGGCCCAGCTGGATGACAACTAAAGGCTGTGGGAAGATGGACAAATTAGTCAAGAGAGGAAAGGCCTTTAAACTTACTTCACTTGCTCATTCACTCAGTTAGATTTAGCAAGTAATTGCTTATAAATCAGGTTGGTCCAGACTAAGATGGATGAGTCAAACCATGAGACAGTCATTAGAAAGGGAAGCTGATGGGCCAACCTACATAAAAACAGGGGCCTAAAAGTGAAAGTGAATGTGGGCAAATATTGGTGTAAAATTAAAGAACATCCTGCTATTTAAGGTCCTTCAACTACATGGATTTCAGGTATGTGATGATGTCCTCCTCACTAGGACTGTTCAAACAGAAGCTGAATTAGATGCATTTGATAAGAACTAACTGGAAATTCACTAAAATTAATATCAACTCTAAGTTTACTTATTCCTATGGTCCTGCCCCAACACCTTGTTCCAGACTAAATGGCCAATGTATGTGAGGCTGTGAGTTTGAACTTGAGCTTTACAGCATATCCTGAAATGAGGAGATCTTTGGACAATAGGATATTTGACATGACGACATGACACTATTAAGCCCTTATTCCCATGATACCTGACTAAACAGGATGTTTTGGGATGCCACTCTTATAGTAGTGGAAGTGGAGGAGAGTTGGTCTTTAAAACAGATGTCCAGTGTTTGAGTTTCTCTGGTCTGTGTCAGGATGATTTTCTGCCTTTTGTCTGCACAGTTACGATTGGTTTAGGATGGATATCAAATACAAGAGTTTTCAAAGACTTTTCATTGTCCATGTTGATTTGATGTTTTGATAGGTTGTTTACTGTGGTGTGTAGTGGCATTAAAATACTCAAAACCTAAAGGAAAGTAGAAAAATAACAACTTTTTGAGAGGGTGATTATTCTCTAAGACTTAATTACCTTGTAGATAGGTTGTAGATGCTAACTGTCTATTCTTACTAACATTTTCCCTCTCAGAATTGCAGTAGTCACAAAAGTCATTTAGGTGGGACCCGTGACTTTCAATCTACAATCTCTTGGGACACAGGACCTGGGCATCCTGCTCTTGACACTATATATTTATACCAAAAATTTAATTTGAATTTGCAAACATGCTTCTGGCTTCTCCAAGGTTTGGATTAGTAGTTACGAACAACATTTTTGATAAGATTGAGCAGACATATAGAACAAAGTCATTTTTAAAGTATCTAGTTGGAAGCACAGGAAACCTTCCGAGAAAGTGGAGGGCCAAGTGATGGGAGAGCAAAAAAATCCCAGAGAGTTGAGACAAGGTGATCTTTCCCCTAAAGTTACCTGACAATTCCAATAACAATGATAGAAAGATTAGAAAACTGAGAATAACTTCAGAGTATTCAATAGAATAAAGGGCAAAAATTAGATGTCAGAGTTTGCCAAGGAGAAAAAACCCTAATAAATTACCAAAGAGTTTTGATTGGGGCTTTAAAGGGCTACATGCTGAGGAGAAAAATGAGCTAGAATTAAACCAGTTTTCACAGGAGCTAGATGGAGTACATCCTCCTACTGTGACTACATGAAGTTGATCGGAAATTGCTAGTAATCAGCTCTGGTGGAGGATACATTCAGAGCCTCAAATTATGTGTTCAGTTTTACATACAGAACATCAACCATGCTAGCTAAAAATAAACAACCATATGACTAGAATGTGACTCCAAATCACAAGAAAAGACAGTAGAAAATGACTCGCAGAACATCCAGATAATAGACACTTATACAAACCTTAAAATAGCTATGTTTGATACATTGGAGAAATAAAAGAAAAGATAGAGAGTCTTGGCAGAGAACAGCAAAGTGTGAAAAGAGCAAAATAAAAGTTTTAGAACTAAAAAATACAAAAAAAATAACAGAGAGATTTAATAGAGGATTAATCAGACTTGGTAAGTGAATTAGAGAGCTGGGAGCTAAATTAAAATAAAATAGGTACAGAGAGAAAAAAGAAAATAGAAAAATAAAGCAATACCAAGTAGGAGACACATGGGATATAGTAAAATAATTTAATAGATTCATAACTAAAATTGTAAAGTTGAGATGAAATTATAGAGCAAAATACTTTTTTTGAAGAGATCATAGCTGACAGTTTTATAAAACTGATGAAAACTATCAAAACATATTTAAAAGGCACCCTTCTAAGAGCAAATGAAAGAAATCCACACATAAGCACTATTCAGGAAAACTGCTGAAAACCAGATTTAGAGAGAAAAGCTCAAAAAGAACAGAGAAGGATAAATTTCTGCTAAAGAGCAACAAAACGGCTTTGAACTTAAAAAGCTAATAAGAAAATACCAATAAATTAAATTTATAGCAAGGAAAAAGAAGAGAATTCTAATGAGGTCAGAAATGAATGAATTTGAAAACAATTGTAAGAAACAAAGTATCAATAAAGCTCAGAGCCATTTTTTCAAAATAATAAAATTAATTAATATTCAGTAAAACCAATAAGTAAAAATGAGAGAAGGCACAGCAAACCAATTTAAGAATTAGAGGGGAGGAGTTATTTCAGATCCTACAGTTATTATAGTTAACTTTATGCTAATATATTTGATATTGTAGACGAAATTGGTAAATTCCTATAGGGTACCATTGACCAAAGATAACACAGAAGAAAGAGAAATTTTAATAGATTGCAAGTATATTTGTATTTAAAAATTCCCCCCCCCCAAGAAAAATTCCCCAGCCTGACCTGTGGTGGTGCAGTGGGTAAAGCGTCAACCTGGAATGTTGAGGTCACCGGTTCAAAATCCCGGGCTTGCCTGGTCAAGGCCCATATGGGAGTTGATGCTTTCTGCTCCTCCCCTCTTCTCTCTCTCTGTCTCTCTCTACCTCTCTCTGTCTCCTCTCTCTAAAATAAATAAATAAAATCTAAAAAATAAAATAAAAATTCCCCCCAATAAAATCCAGGCACATATAACCTCAATCTTACACAAACTCTTAGAGTGAACAACAACACACACGAACACGTATGGACCTGTTTTATGAAGCCAGGGTAACTTTGATTCCTGTACCTAACACATAATATGAAAAGAAAATTCATAAATTTTCAGAAGCCAATATCACTTATAAATACAGATGAAAAAATATCCTATAATTTAGCTTTTAAAATCCCATGATATAAAAAAATAATAATACATTGTAACTTAATGTTGTTTATTTTAGGAGCACAAGGTTGGTTTATCACTTGAATATTGATCAATGTATTTCACTACCTTACCAGAATAAAATAACTACATTAGTGCAATAAATACAGAAAAAGCATTTGAAAAAAGTTCAACACACATTTATTATAGAAGAAAAACATCTTAGCCAGCTAGCAATAGAAGGAACCCTTTTTATACTGATAGAATATTTACTAAAAAACTAGAGTAGGTATCACACTTGATGAAATGTTGATAACTTTCCTTCAGAAATGATAATGGAAAACAGATAATCACTTTCAACACTTTTTTTCTGAATTATTATTTCTTAAAATTTATTTTTTCTTAAATTTATTGGGGTTCAATGTTTTTATGTAATATTTTGCTGAGAGTCCATGTCAGGACAATAAGGCAAGAAAATAAAAGTTATAGAGCAGAGAGGAAGAAATAAGACCTTCAGAAGTTACATACTTACTATGTGATTGCATACATAGAAATCTAAAAGAATCTATAGATAAAATATTAAAATTAATAAATGATTTTGAAAATTTTATTGGTTATGAGATCAATATAAACAGTTATATTTAAGTATACTAACCACAGTTAGAAAATAAAATGTAGCCTGACCTGTGGTGGCACAGTGGATAAAGCGTCGACCTGGGAATACTGAGGTCGCCAGTTCAAAATCCTGCACTGGTCTGGTCAAAGCACATATGGGAGTTGATGCTTCCAGCTCCTCCCCCCTTTCTCCTTTCTCTCTCTCTCTCTCTCTCTCTCTCTCACTCTGTGTCTCCTCTCTAAAATGAATAAATAAAAAGAAATTAAAAAAAAGAAAAGAAAATGTAAAAGTATCATATGCAATGAAGTTCATATCACTACAGGCTCATATGAAAAAACAAGAGAGCCCAAGTAAACAACCTAACATCACATCTTAAGGAACTTAAAATAGAAGAACAAAGGCAACTCAAACAAGTAGAAGAAATGAAATAATAAAATTAGAGCAGAAATAAATGAAATAGAGAACAGAAAAACTATAGGAAAAAATTAATACAACAAAGAGCTGTTTTTTTGAAAAGATCAATAAAATCGACAAACCCCTGGCAAGACTCACTAAGGAAAAAAGAGAAAGGACTCATATAAACAAAATCCAAAGTGAAAGAGGAGAAAGTACCACAGATATCATAGATATACAAAGGATTATTGCAGAATACTATGAAAAATTATATGCCACAAAATTCAACAATCTAGAAGAAATAGATAAACTCCTAGAACAATACAATCTTCCTAGACTAAATTACAAAGAAGTAAAAAGCCTAAATAGACTGATAAGCAAGGAGGAAATAAAAACAACTATAAATAACCTCCCCAAAAATAAAAGTCCAGGCCAGATAGCTTTACTCATGAATTTTACCAAACATTCAAATATTTGATTCCTAGCCTTCTCAAAGTCTTCCAAAAAATTGAAGAAGAAGCAATACTTCCAAACACATTTTATGAGGTCAACATAACCCTCATACCAAAACCTGTTAAGTACAACACACACACAAAAAAAACTACAGACCACTATCTCTAATGAATACAGTTGCAAAAATTCTAAACAAAATACTAGCAAGTTGAATACAACAACATACCAAAAAATAATTCATCATGATCAAGTGGGACTCATCCCAGAAACACAAAGATGGTTCAACATATGTAAAACAGTTAACGAAATACACCATACCAACAAAACAAAGAACAAAAACCTTATGATCTTATCAATAGATACAGAAAAGGCATTCAATAAAATACAACATCCTCTTATGTTTAAAACCCTCAACAAAATGGGTGTAGAAGGAAAATACCTCAACATAATAAAGGCCATTTATGACAAACCATCAGCTAACATCATACTAAATGATAAAAAGCTGAAAACTTTTCCTCTAAAATCAAGAACAAGACAAGGCTGCCCACTCTCTCCACTCTTATTCAACATAGTGCCGGAAGTTCTAGCCAGAGCAATCAAACAGAAGAAAGAAATAAAAGGCATTCATATTGGTAAAGAAGAAGTAAAGGTTTCACTTTTTGCAGATGATATGATTCTGTATATGGAAAACCCCAATGACTCCACAGAAAGGCTATTAGAAACAATAAACCAATACAGAAGATCACAGGATACAAAATTAATATACAGAAGTTTATTGCTTTCTTATACACCAATAATGAAACCTCAGGAAAATAACTCAAAAAAATAATTCCCTTTATAGTTGCAACAAAAAAATTTAACTAGGAATAAGCATAACAAAGAATGTAAATGACCTATATTCTGAAAACTACAAAGCATTATTAAAGGAAATAGAAAAAGATAGTGAAATGGAAAAATATTCCTTGTTCATGGATAGAAAGAATAAATATAGTTAAAATGGCCATATTACCCAAAGCAATATAGAAATTTAATGCAATTCCCATCAAAATTCCACTGTCATTTTTAAAGTAGTGGAACAAAATATCAAGTTTATATGGAACCATAAAAAACCTCAAATAACCAAAGTAATCCTAAGGGGAAAAAAAAGAACAAAGCTGGAGGCATTGCAATAATGGACTTCAAACTATAGTACAGAGCCACGACAATCAAAACAGCATGGCACTGGCAGAAAAATAGACACACAGACCAATGGAACAGAATAGAGAACTCAGAAATAAAACCACATATATATGGTCAGATCATCTTTGATAAAGGAGCCAAAAACATACAGTAAAGAAAAAAAAACCTCTTCAACAAATGGTGCTGGGAAAATTGGAAAGCCACATGCAAAAGAATAAAACTTGACTACAGTTTGTCTCCTGGTACAAAAATTAATTCAAAATGGATCAAAGATCTGAAACAATAAATTACATAGAACAAACATAGGTACTAAACTCATGGACCTTGCATGTAGAGAACATTTTATGAATTTGACCCCAAAGGCAAGGGAAGTAAAGGCAAAGATAAATGAATGGGATTACATCAAACTAAGCAACTGTCAATAAAAAGAAACTGTCAAAAAAAGAAACTGTCAATAAAACAAATAGACAGCCAACTAAATGAGAGATGATATTTTCAAACAACAGCTTAGATGAGGGACTAATATCCAAAATATATAAAGAACTCACAAAACTCAGTAACAAACAATCCAATAAAAAAAATGGGAAGAGGACATGAACAGACACTTCTCCCAAGAAGAAATACAAATGGCCAACAGATATATGAAAAAACGCTATTAGAGAAATGCAAATCAAAACTACAATGGGATACCACCTCACACCTGTTAGATTAGCTATTATCAACAAGACAGGTAATAACAGGTGTTGGAGAGCCTGTGGAGAAAAAGGAACCCTCATCCACTGTTGGTGGGAATGTAAATTAGTACAACCATTATGGAAGAAAGTATGGTGGTTCCTCAAAAAATTAAGAATAGGACTACCATATGACCCAGCAATCCCTCTACTGATGACATAGTATCATTTACGACAACATGAATGGACTTTGATAATATTATACTGAGTGAAATAAGTAAATCAGAAAAACCCAAGGACTGTATAATTACATACATAGGTGGGACACAAAATTAGGCACATGGACATAGATAAAAGTGCAGTGGTTACCAGGGAAAGGGGAAGAAAGAAAGGGGGTGGGGTAAGGGGAGGGGCTTAAAGAGAAACAAAATATAGGGTGACAGAAGATGATTTGGCTTTGGGTGATGGGTATACAGCATAATCGACTGTCTAAATGATGTGGAGATGTTTTCTCTAAATCTATGTACTCTGATTGACAAATGTCACTCGGTTCAATTTAACTGTCTTAATTAATTAATTTAAAAATGTGTCATATGCAATGAAATAAAACCATCAATTATAAAAATGTCAATTCTCTCCTAAGTATTCAGTGCAATCAAAATCCAAATCCCAGGAGATGGTATGTATGTACATTTGTAATGTAAATATCTATGTTTGTACATTGGCAATCTGATTCTTAAACACACATGGAAATACTAAGAGTCAAAAGAACAAGATAAACTTGAAGAAGAACAAATCGGGAGGACCTCTTTGCTGGTATTGACTACACGCAAACTAGTTATTAGGAGTAATTCACATTTCACTTATGACTAATGTGGAACACAGAATGGTGGGAAAGAGAGAGTCTCTTCAATAAGCTATGCTGAGTTACTTGGATACCCTTATGTTGAAAGAGAAATTTGAATCCTACACCCACACAAAATCAATTCCAGATGCATCTAAATTTAATTATGAAAGGAAAAACAATAAAGCTTATAAAGGATAATACAGGAGAATAGTTTCATAATTTTGAGACAGGAAAAGATTTCTTAAACAGTAGAAAACCACTACCAATATAAAGAAAAAGTCTAATAAATTACTTTCAAATTAATTTTTTTTGGTTCTTTAAAAAATAGCACTGAGAGAGACTGAGAAGGTGAACTATAGCGTGGAAGAAGAAAATAGCTACATATAAAATGACAATATGATTTTATATAGACTGTAGAAAGCCTATGAATTCATTCAAAAAAATCTAGTAAAAAATTAAAAAAAAAAAAGAAGAGCAGGCAACAGGTGTAAACAATCACTTCACAAAGAAGGATGTTAAAAATGGCCAGTAAACATCTGCAAAGGGGCTCAACCTCCTTAACAGTCAGGGAAATACGCACTACAGCCACAATGAGATACCTCTTATAGGACGAGCAGAATAGGTAAAATTAAACAGAACAGCAGGACCGGGTGTGGAGTAGTGGGAGCACTCACACTTCCAGTAGATCCATGCTAAAAAATTGGGCATTATCTCTTATGGTGGGTCAAATACACATGTTCTGACAGCAAACGGCTCTCAACAAATGTTTCTGCGCATGTACAGCAAGAGACTGTTTGTAATAGCATTATTTTGTGATAGCTCTAAATTGGGAAAAGCCCAAAGGTCCTTCAATATTAAAACAAACAAGCTGTGTTATATTCACACAGTGGAATATTATACAGCAGTGAAAACTCATCTACAGATACACATTGCAACACAGATCAATCTCCCAAGCATAATATTGAGGGGAAAAAAATATTCCATACACATAAGAACACTTTCTCTGTGACTTCATTTGAACTTCAGTAGTCAGGCAAGAGACATATAAGGAGTTAAAAATTAGGTGAGTAATTTTTGTAAAGAAGGAAGAGAGAGTCAGTATGATTTTTCTTGAGTTACGTGGTGGTCACCGTGTAGCAATGCATTGAGCGGCAGGTTTGTGATTTGTGTATTTTTCTCTGAATGTATGTTATAGTTTACTTTTTTAAAAATCTAAGAAATTTTCAATTTTCCAGGGGAAGATTTATTTCAGAGGCACCCTGAGAACTGTCAAAACTTAAGTATCTTTGTTCCTCAAACTTTTTATCTCGTACTCTGCCTTGAGAATGAGAGAGGTGCAAAATTTGAATTCTTGCCACCTCTGTAGTTTGTCAATTTCACTATCATTCAGGATTTTTTTCTTTCAGATAACTCTTTACTTATTTTTTTCTAACCATACACTATAAATTATAAACAAATAAAAGCTCATTTTCTTTTTTTACACATATGTTTTCATTCCCAATCATTTCTGAGCCAGCCAACTGTGGCAGAAATCCTTAAAGTAATACCTCACATACAATAAATATGTGTTTATCATTAACAAGAACCAAACAAGCTCTTTTTCCTTTGTTTCCCTGCAAACTGACATGATTTGTTTTCTTGTGAAATTAGAAAACATACTTTCTCTGCTACTGAGCCGATTCTATAATAAAAAGTAGGAAACATTATTTAGCCAAATTTTCATAAGGCATTTTCCCTAGCTAAGGTATATATAGGGAATCTCTAGTTATTTTCTTGGATTATCTCAATCCAGAGGGATCAGTGAGATAAGAGTCATGGTAGGGAGACATTCTGATTGTTTAGGTCTTTTATTGGAAACTCAAGTCAGAAGTTTATAAGGAAAAGATGCCTGTGATCAAGTGTTTCTTTTCATGGCCGTGACTGACTTCTCTCCAGCGGCACATCTGCCTGTTTCCTGGGAATTTTGGGTTTTGCAAATCAAACGCATGGGTATGAAGAGACCGTGTACATACAGAAGGCCAGGCTGCAATATCAATAAACACCCTAAATGTATTGGAGGCAGGTGCTAAATGACCCGCCCTTGCATATAAACTACTTCAAGAATGTTCCTCACATCTAAGAATAGGACTAGAAGAGATGATCTAGATAACCACCTTTCTGGGTTTGGCTGGGACTACATGAAGCCAGTTTCCAAGTTGTTGAAACAGTCCTGTTGATGAACTTGAATAACCTCCTTAAATCAGGGCAGGCAGATTGCCATGATGCTGGGCCTTCCACAGGGATTCAGTTTGGCCTTTAGCCACCCTGCCTGCCAAAGTTTTGCCTGGCTCCCCAACCCCTGTACCCGGGCCCCTGGCTTAGTCTGAGGCTTCTCTCTTCTGGGATTCGCATCTAGAAGCCCCTCCTTTTTCAAAGTATGATCCAAAGACCAGCAGATTTAACTGGGAACTTGTCAGAACTGCTGAAACTCAGACCCCACTGTGCACCTCCAGAGAAGAGCCTACTTCTTCCCAAGGTCCCAGCTGGTCTCCATTTGTTGCAGGTGCAGGAATATTTCTCCAGGTGAAAGTCTGCCAGCATGCAGGATGAGAGAGACAGATTTAACAGTCTTACAGATTTTTTTTTTAATTTTTATTATTTTATTCATTTTAGAGAGGAGACACAGAGTGAGAGAGAGAGAGAGAGAAAGAGAGAAAGGGGGGAGGAGCTGGAAGCTCAACTCCCATATGTGCCTTGACCAGACCAGTGCAGGGTTTTGAACTGGCGACCTCAGTGTTCCCAGGTGGTCGACGCTTTATCCACTGCGCCACCACAGGTCAGGCAACAGTCTTACAGATTTTTAAAACACTGTTAGTTGCTTTGAAAGATAAAGAGACTTAATATCAGATCTTTTTTGTTACTTTAGGCCATTCACTAGCAAAATCAAAATAATTTTTAACCATTCTTTTAATAATTGGAACTAGAACATATTTGAGAAATTAAACAGGGAACTCCAATATACATTTTACACTTAGTTCCATTTTCTGGAATTTGCCAAAGTATTATTAAGTGATTCTAGACACACACACACACACACACACACACACACACACACACACATCCAAAAAAAGTTAGTTCAGGCTCTACTATGGAAAGTTGATTGCAAGCCAGCTGGGAAATAATATTATTTTATATTGCTGGCAAGAAAAAGGTTTGCAAGGGAAAATAGACACAATAACAGGTAATACATATTAGTGCTTATTATTATCATAACTATAAATATTTTAGAAACTATTATATGATTATTTGCCAGGTATACAGTACTTCCTTTATGAGGTAGGTATTATTTTTATCACTGATTTACAGATGAGGAGACTGAAGATCATGGTGGTTAAATAAGTATTAGAGACAGGATTTAGATACAAAGAATCTACGCCCGATGTTCATCCCTTTAGGATCACTGCATCATGCCATCTCTCAGCTGTTGGAGTCTAATCTAAACACTAAGTTTCTATCAGAGGAATTCCAAGAGTCCTGGCAACTTTAGTTTCCTGGCTTATAACCGTTGTCAATGTCTTAGAATCATGCCTCATGTGGGTCAGCTTCTGACCTCAGCTTCTGTCCATGCCCGCTCAGACGCACCTCGTGCTGCGTGCCCCCAGCTCAGGTGTGCACTGAGCATCTCTCAACTTGGCATTTTAGGGCTTCGTCGATGACTGCTGGGCCTGGGAGGCAGGGCAGTCTCTGAGTGCAGACGACCCTTGAGCAGTCTTCAACCACTGTGCACCGGGAACCACCTTCCTGTCCGCTCTGATCCACTTCTGGAAGACATTCTGTTTGCCTCTCCCAGGCCCTGCACCTACAGTGTTGATGTTGATAACACACCTTCTCAGTGACCTTTCCTCCTTTCTTGTCTCTCACTCTGCTCACTCTTTCACCCCTGCTTGTTCGGACCACCTCTCAGATAAACAGTCTGGGTCTCAGGTTCACCTTTTGGAGACTAAGGAGGCAACTTTCTAGCCATTTGGCGACAGAGATCAGGAAGGCAATGAGAATGGTTGAAGAGAGCTCGTTAACTTTCTACAGACACACTTACTCAAAGAACACACAGAAATCATTTCAGCTTCTGGAACCATGTTCTCATTCCATTTCTCAAAGAATGCATTGCCATCTTGACCTAGTTTTCATTTGTTCACTTTTTGGTAGAAACCTAGGTAGGAAAACTATTCACTTTCCTGTTCACCTATAGAAAAACAATGGTGCAAGGATGATTAAAACAAACCAAAATAGAACTAGTCCGCCTCGGTATCCAAGACACATCATAGTGAGAGGCTTCAGTTCATCGTCACCATGTGTGAACATGGATGCAGCTTCGCCAAAACCTTCTATTTTAAAGAAAAGCAAAAAGCTCTGATATCCCCCTGGTGTATGTAAATTTTTAAGTGCTGGCAACTCATTAAAATTATTTTTTTTTAAAAAATCACTAGAGGTAAAACCCAGGCTACTATGTCAGAGATCAATAATATAATTTCCATTTCATTAAAACCTTGTCATGTTAATCCTGAATAATTTCATTTCCACATCTGAAAGCCTTCTTTCTGGGACCATGCAATACTTCATTAACTTCTTCTTTTTTTTTTTAAATAAAAGAGTAAATGGTTTATACCTAAGCATAATAACATTGCATTTCTTCAAGTAATATTTTATTTTCAGACATTTTATTAATCCAGGCTGGCCTCTGTTTCCCCTGGTCAGAGTTAGGGTGTCTGGCTCTACTCTCAGAGACATCCAGTTCATGAAGACTCTGGCGGAACACGGACAAGTCCACCGTGGGCTTGGCCAGTGAAAGTTCCCTGTGAGTCAAGAGCATCTTGTTCTGACATCATTTTCCTGGAGGCAGGACATTTCACACAGTCTCCTGCTGCTCCGTGGAATCTGGGACGCCAATTTTCTTGAAGGAATGCCTTGTTATGTAAGGGACACTGCAGGGAGGCAGAGACAGGAAGCGTTCTTCACAGGAGGTTACTTTGAGGACCTAAAGCTGGTCTCCAGAAGGGTCACAATTTAACTTGACTTCGTCTGTGATGCTTCATCAGGACCAGAGTCTCAGGGGCATTCGGAGACTCCGTTATTTCTCTGCCTGCTTGAGTCTGAACTCTCAGCCATCATGAGTCTGCTATACTTTTACCAGACACTTGCACAGCTCCCTGTCCTTTTCCCCACCCAGTCCCAGTTTCCTCTCAGTCAATGGCCACCAGATTCCGCCAACAAGCCGCAGTCCTAGAAGCCACCTGGTATCCTTTGCTAAGGCTCTTGTAGCTAACTCTTCGTAATTCCTTGGCATTTAACCCCCTACTTGGTCTTGAATCTCTCTTTCTGTCATAGTCATGGCCACCCCATCATATGCAGGTAACCATTGTCTTCTAAAAAGGTTTTTTGTACCCATACTAGCCTAGCACATGCTGTTATAACAAAATGTCAGAGACCAAGTGACATAAACAACACTTATTTCTCACAGTTTTGGAGGCTGGGAAGTAAAAAATCAAGGTGTCCTCTTTGCTGTGTCTTCACTTGGTGGAGAGAGAGCTCTGGTGTTTTTTTTCTGCTTATAAGAACACAAATCCCGCCTCACCAGGTGGTGGTGCAGTGGATAGAGCGTCAGACTGGGATGTGGAAGACCCAGGTTCAAGACCCCGAGGTCGCTGGCTTGAGCGCGGGCCCATCTGGCTTGAGCAAAAGCTTGTCAGCTTGGACCCAAGGTCGCTGGCTCCAGCAAGGGGTTGCTCGGTCTGCTGAAGGCCCGCAGTCAAGGCACATGTGAGAAAGCAATCAATGAACAACTAAGGTGTTGCAACGTCAATGAAAAACTAATGATTAATGCTTCTCATCTCTCTCCATTCCTGTCTGTCTGTCCCTATCTATCCCTCTCTCTGACTCTCTCTCTGTCCCTGTAAAAAAAAAAAAAAAAGAACACAAATCCCATGATAGTGGCTCCACCCTCATGATCTCAGCTAAACCTAATTACTTATCAAACGTCCCACCTCCTAATACTGTTTGCATTAGGGGTTAAAACTTCACCAGATAAATCTGAGGGTGACATAAACACTCAGTCCATAACAGTAATCTTGGAAACTGAAAATTTGGAAAAAGGATGTTAAGGGTTTCTGGTCAAGATGGCAGTGTAGGTAAATGTAGTTACTTGTATTCTCCCACAACCACGTGAAAACCCGGAATCATGATGAATTCACCAAGCGTTACTACCTTGCAGGGGTGCCTTCCCAGAAGACTGTATAGCTGTAAAGCTCATGGGCATCCTAACTTCATCTCACTACTTCCACTCAACCTTTGATACACTGTAATATGAGAAAGGAATTAAATAAGAATTAGAAACATGTTCCAGTCCGGTCCAAGTTGTCATCCAGGGCTGGTCTCTGAGTTGGGAAAATCCTTCTTTAGGCATTTTCTTCTTGCTTTTGCTACTAGTTGTCCTTTTGTGCATATAACTCCCCAGGAAGGTAGGGGACCATACCTCTCCTATACGTTCTGTAGCCTCAATGCTGAGCCCGCGGCTGCACAGAGATAGAAGTTCACTGAATATTTGTTGAACAAATAAATAAATGAATGAATCAATGAATAATTCTGACATGTTTTATCCTGTCTTCCCTTCTACAAAGCCGCAGTAATGAAAACATTCTGAATTTCCTAGATACTAGATGTGTGTCTTTTCCCCATGTGTTGTGATGTGCCTCCCTGTAGATGGTGTCTGGGGGAGGGAATCAGTCCAGTTCTTCCTGCCTGGTGCGCGGCTGGGCCTCTTGTATTCCAGCAGCATCACAATGACAACATTGATTATTCCCCACCTTTTACAGAACGCTTTTTGTCCCTTCCAAATGGTTGAATTACCTGGCCTCTCCAAAGGCTTCTTTGTTGTCAGGCTTCCCCTTCGGAAGTCAAGAGCTCATTAAAATTGGACGAGGAGCACACGGCTTCCTGCTGTCACATGGGCAGTCGCGGCAGAAACAGTGGCGAGGGTAAACCGCAGCTTTGCAAGAGAGCACGTTCTCTCTGGCTGAGCTGCTGGAGTCCGGACACCTGCTGAAGTGCGGGGTGCTGTGAGCTCGCACCCACGCGCTGAAAATCACCATTCCGTTTGCACACGGCCATTTCTTCTGCTAAGCAGTTCCTTTCTCCAGTTGTTGTTTTATGGTGTTTGGTTTCTTTTTCAAATCAATTTACATTTTTGAAATTTTTAATGAATTTCTTGGGCTGACGTTGGTTAGTAAAATGACGCAGGTTTCAGGTATACAATGCTATATATAATACATCATCTGTATGTTGTACTGTGTGTTCAGCACCCCAAGTCAAGTCTCGTTCCATCACCATCTGTGCCCCTTTACCCTCTTCTACCTCCCCCACCCCTTTCCCTCCGATAATCACTGTATTCTCGTCTGTGTCTGTGAGTTGTTTTTTATTTTCTTTGCTTAACCCCTTCACTTTTTGACCCAGATGTTGCTTTTTTATTCTTGACCCCAAAAAGGAAAATAGCAGGAACAATTTTTTAAAGAGCCCCACAAATGGTTTTGAGGATGCGCTGAAATGAGGAATAAACTGTTCTTTTAAAACATCCAGTCAGCTTTCCTTAGCTTTGAACAAAATCAGCAACAAAGCAAAACCAGTCTCTAAGTATTATTGCCGTTTTCAGAATGAATTCCAAAGCAGGGCAGAAGACTAGTGAGGTTCTTTACGGGCTTTGCAACACTTGATTTGAATTTTATTTTAAATAGTTTTTACTCTAAAGATTGCAATTTTTACATGCCTAAGTGTAATATATTTTAAACATAAATCTAGGGAGGCTATCATTAAGGATTTGCTTCTGCTGATGGGTCTGTATTTTTCTGACTAGGAATAAGCGTAGTGCACCTGCTGACCACTCAGTATCCTGAGCTTTCATGACAGATAGTGACATGACCTTTCATATTTACAACGACTTGTCTGGCTTGAATAAGCATTTTCTTTATAAAATATTACCAAAAAATGTAAATTAATTGTAAGTTTAAACTGTAAGAATTTATATTTTTGTCTCAAATAAAAAGAAATTGCATTTTCATGAAATGGCTTTATAAACAGATGTTATGAACCCAAACCAGTAAAATGAGCTTATCCTGATAAGCTCTTTATTTTAAATATCCAAGTAAGAAGTTTTCAAAGAGTTCTACAGCTAAAAGATAATTTGAAGACCGCTAAATTATATATAATCTCTAAATTTGTCAAATTCTGAAATTATGTAATTCTATGTATGCTTAAAATCATGAAATGACTTAGTGAATCTATGGTGAGGTTAGTATTTATCAGGAATTATAGGCTACTCTTTAGCTAGAATGTTTTTGGTTCGTGTTTCAATTACCTGTTGTTGTGATACTATTATTCCAATGATTCTGTCGGTTGACTGAGTGGTGTCTCTGCTAATCTTCCCTGGGCTCACTCATATAGCTGCTCTAAGACCTGGGCTCAGCTGACTTCTCTTGTTCCATGGTCTTTATTCAGGTTTTTTTGCAGCATGACAGTCTCCAGGTGGCATTCCAAGAGAACGAGCCTCAATGTGCAAGCCTTTATCAAGACTTTGCATGTGTTGTACTTGCTGATGTTCCATTGGCTAACGCAAGTCCCGTGATCAAGTCCAGAGTCAATATGGCAAGGGATACACAAAGACATGCATATGGAAAGGTGAGATTCATTGGGTTCTATTACTGTAATAACGTATCAAAACTTTTAATCAGTAGAATTATAGAATACTTGTTAAACTTGATACAATTTGGAAACAAGGTTTCTAGACTACAAGGCAGGAAAGAGGTCATTATAATAATGGTTGCAATGAATAACAATACCTTACATTCACATTCTGCAGTATAATGCTGATATTTTCCCCGCTGAGAGATAGATGCTCTTTCTCTGCCTTCATCTTGGTTGGCCTTGTAATTTGCTCTGACCAATAGAATGTGGCTGACATGGTGTTGTGTTGGGAGCTTAAGCCTTAAAACGCCTTGAAGCTTCTGTCTTTGGTTTCTTGGGGCTTAGATGCCATATAGAGAAAGATAGGCTAATCTACTGAATGGTGAGAGGCCACATTAAGAGCAAGGTCCCAACATTTTAGCCATCCCTTTGGGGTCTTGGACACGTGGGTGAGGTTATAACAGATGCCCAAGCTCCAGCAGACCACCAGATGGATACAACTACAAGAAGCCCATGTGAGACCACCCTGCCACCTTAAAGATTTGTGACTAATGATATTACGGTGGTTTGTCACACAGTGATAGATAACTGATACAGAGGGAAATATTAACTCTTATTTTGTTCTCATACTAACCCTCTTAATTTTATTATTAATTTTACTTTTTCACAAAGAAGGCAACAGAGATCCAGAAAGTTTGAATTTCTTGTTGAAGGTTAAAGAGCTAAATAATTGAGAGAACACAGTTCTGCTGACTTGAAAACTCATCTTTCTGTTATACATTTAATTTAATTTTGAAAGATTTAAAATCCCTTTTATCTTTCTGAGTAAAGATTAATTATTTCAATCCCTAACTTTCACTAATTTCTTTTTGGGCAAAGCTAGCCTAGAAGTTGACTCTTGGCACTGTCTCTTTTGGCTGAGTTTTTTGCTTCTTTGACAGATTGTTTAGGGGGCCAAATTTATAGAAAAATCACACAGCCTTCAGAAATGAAAGGGAAAATTTGAATTCAGGCTTGAGAAATGAAAGAAAAGTTAGAGCAGTCTGGTTAGGTTGGTCTTACCAAAAGAAGAATTATGAAAGAATTACTTTAAAAAACTTAGCAAAAATGTTTTTGTAACCAGGATATTCTGGTTTAAATTACTTCTACCTTATTTTTATTCTGTATTTTGATTTTTATGGAATGCCTGTGTACCTCTCTAAGTTATCTTTTGGAGGTTTGGGAGTTTGTATGGGACAGAGATATGTCATAGGAGTAGGCAAGTCCCATGACAGAAATGTGAATACTTCTATTTGTAAAATGTTAATTGCTTTCCAAAAGTTCAGCTGTGCCAGCAATGCAAAGAATATTTTGGAGTCCCTGAATAATGTGGAAGATATAAATAAGGATGAAGGTATCCTAGTGACAGGGCCCTTATGAGATTAGTGAGTCAAACTTATGGAAGCAGGATGTTATATTCACTGATTCTGATTCACCAAACTCATTTCCTCTTAAGGACCACACTCTGAGAGGATCAAAATCATAGGCACAGTAAGAGAAAATACTTCCTTTGCCGTTGAGAATACATTATCTTTCCTTTCTTTTTCTTTTATTTATTTATTATTTTTGGTCACCACACAAATCAAAGCTAAAATAACCTTATTTCAGAATTGCCGATAGAAAGTTTAAGAAAGTTGTGTAGCTTCGAGCAAGAGGAATTAATTCCTGTCATTGGGGAAAGCTAAATTAGAATGTAACTCTGGATACCATCAAGAGCCGAAGAAGAAAGAGCCCTGCATGTCGTCTTCACTTGCTCTCCATTGGAGACAGATATAGACAAAGAAGGAAGAAGGAGAAACTACCAAGCCTAAAAGACTAACGCCCAACCACCTTCAGCAAATTAGCATCCATGAAAATGTTTGTCCTTCCTTTTTTTTTAAAGATGTATCTAGCTTACTATCTTAGCAGCTGATGTCTCTCAAAAGATGTTTAAAGTGCTAGAAACTAAAGGCTCTCTAAAGCATGTTATCTTTTGTGTCAGGTACAGAGAATAGGCTATATAGAGTTAACAGTTCCTAATGCATGCATCAGTACATTTATTACCATAAAATTAACAAATTAATACAATTATTTTAGCTTGAAATGGAATAAAATAAATTGGTGGGTCAATCAAATCAATCCAATATATAAGAGGTCCAAACATTCCTGAGGAAAATGGTGTTGAATAGAGCTTCTCTCAGAGGGAGTAGTTTATATACTTGGTACTGAAGGTGAGACGCCACAGAGGGCAAATGGATTAAACTGCCACCCAAGGAGGTTGGATACAGTAAAAGGCAGTGGTTTATGCAAATGCGGGGCCAGATTGGAATTGCTCCGGACAGTAGAGAAGAGTGAAAAAAGGAGGGCTACCTCCTGTGATTTTTCTTCTCTGCTCTTACCTGAGACATCACCCAACCTCCTTCCCTGGATGCTGAACCCATATTTTAAACATTTTAATTAAACTTCCTGGGCCCCATATATAACTCAGTCCAACTGTAAGTTGAAGATAGATAAATAAAGCCAGGCCCAATTTACATGTTGGCCACTGACAAATATTTTCAACATAACCTACAATGTTTATAAAGTGCCAAAGGGCAAAATAAAATTGAAAAAAACATCTACATAGAATTATTTTTATATTAAAAAATCATTTTAATCATTGAAAATATTAGGATTTGTAACTAAATGTTTCAGTATCACTCTTGAAGCTTGGTATCGTACATAATCCAGCATGTATTTGTGTATTAATTTCTTTTCACTAATTTTTTAACCTTCAATCAGTTGTATTTCTTAACTCCAGCTCACTTTACCTCTTGTCCTCAGTCCTCAACTCTCCACAAATGCTAGACTGGGCAGTTTTTACTTTGTATTTTTAAAAAGGTATTGATCAATTTTATTTTAAGATTAAAAAATAGCTACATCTGAGCTTCAGATTTTTTGCATGATTTTGATGGCATTAATGATAATGATAAAATGATAACATCAGAAAATAAAAATAAGACAAATAGAATTTGAAGCAGATTCATACTTTTTCTTAGAGTAAAGGCCTTGACAAAACAGGCAGAAAATTTAAAGGTAAATAATACTACATAAAAATAAGGAAAAACAAAAACCATAAAATAGAAAACCAACAACAAACTTGGAAAACATTTACAAGAGCACTAAGAGTCACTTTCATGAGATTTAAAGACCTCTTATAAACCAAAACCAAAACAATGAACTTTCCAACAGTAAACTAGTCAAATTATAAAAAGTAGACAGCATATAAACTTATTTTCCTAAAATAAACATGTATATTATCAAATATTTTTTAAAAATATTTTTTAAAATATTTTTAAATGTTTAACTCTATTTTCTAGATTCTGTACAATGAGCATATATTACTTCTATAATTTTCTTTTTAATTTTGAAAAGAGGTATTTTTATTTCTTTTCTGAAAAAATTATTTTTTAAAACAAAACAAAAAATCTACAGCTAAAATGACTGAGAGATGAGTAGAAACTGATGCTATTATTGATATCTAAGGCTTTTCATTGCATACTTATTTATTTTTGTTCTGAATGGTTCTTATATGAATATTTATTTTAATGTTGGGGATATTTAGGTATATATGAACTGCTTTGGTCTGTGGGGATATATTTAATAAAACTTGAACAAATTTTAAAAATTTATTTTTTAATTATACTTGACACTTAGTATTACATTAATTTTAGGTGTACAGTATAGTGATTAGACATCCATAAAGCTTATGAAGTAATCATCCTGATAAGTCTAGTACCCATCTGACACCACGCATAGTTATTAAAATATTATTGAGTATCTTTTCTACCCTGTGCTTTAGATCCCCATAACTATTTTAATAATTGGTAACTCACACTTTTTAATACTTTTCACTCATCATCCCAACCCCCCTCCCACCTGTGACCGCTAACTTGTTCTCTGTTATGAGTTTGTTTTTCTTTTGTTTGTTCATTTATTTTGTTTCTTAGATTCCATTTACGAGTAAAATCATATGGTATTTGTCTTTCTCTGGCTTATTTCACTTGGTATAATACCTTTTAGATTCATCCACATTGTTGCAGATGGCAAGATTTCATTATTTTTATGGCTGAGTAATATTCCAGGGTCTATAAGTAGCACATCTTCTTTATCCAATTGTCTACTGATGGGCACTTAGGTTGCTTCCATATCTTGGCTATTAAAAGTAATGCTTCAATGAACATAGGGGTGCATGTATTTTTTTTTTTGAATTAGTGTTTGGATTGCAATTCTGTCATTAATTGGCTTTGTGATCATGTCGCTGGCTTGGAAACTTTTCATCTGTAAAATGAGAAAGTCGGTCTAATGATTTTTCAAGCTCTTGCTGGATTTTATAAAGCTTCTTATAATTACTTTATAATGAAACAAAATTTCAAAAGAAATCTCAAGTAATTTATAGTTAAAAAGTGAAAATTATTTTTCAGCATATATGCTATATAGGACAATCAAGGGGACCACAGAAAATTCTCAAGATATTTGGGCTGAAAAACTCTTAAGAAATCTTTCAATGCTGCTCCTACCTCCACATAAGATTTATGCCTTCTTTTAAAAATATTTTATTTTTTATTACATAAGTAATATGTTTTACTTTAGTAAAATAGAAGAGTTAGATCATTTGAAAGAATCATCTGTAATTTCAACACCCAGAAATAATATGGTGTATATCATCATACACATTTTAAAAATCTTATCAAGCACTCAGAATGCTTTGAATCTGGCTCCTGTTATTAAATAACACATGCCAAACCCTTTTCATCCAGTACGTATGTATCTCCACAGTAATGAAACACACGGGTCATGCCATTGTCTTTAAAAGAACATTTAAACGGCTTTCCACTTTTCACTATTTCAGTTTTTGTTATTGTAAATTACACTATGATAAACAAGATGTATATACATCTTTGTGCATTTGTCTGGCTAATTCCTAAGGATACATTCCAAAAACTATAATTTCTTAGCTGAGTTAAAAAAGAAAAACATGCATTTTTGAATTTGCATTCAATTTTTTTTTTTGTATTCAATCTTTGCCCTGAGAATAAGTGGTGGTGTCTCAATATACTTTTAATATGCGCTACTCAGAGTACCAGTGGGGTAGAATGGGTTTTCATATCTTTATCGGTTGCTTTCACTTCTTTTTCTTTGCACTTTCCCCATTTAATTACTTCACAGTGCTAGGGGAGACTCCAGATTACTTTTGGTTGTGTGGCTCAATCTGGAGTTTTCCCCAATATTTCATCTTTCACCTCAATTAAATCTAATTCTTCTTGTCTCATTCTTAGGAAAAGACTAGTAACCTAATCTTTACCAAATTCAATTCTTCCATGTGTTGCTGACTTTCTCAACCTACTGTAAGTCTCCTCCTTCAGACTTTTATTAAAGTATCAAGCAGCAACATCCTTCAAAACGAGTCGGGACAATAATCACATTTTGAGGTTTGGGGAGGGGCAAAGCGATAACAAAGGAGAGAAGACACTCCTGGTCAAAGAAATTGAGAGGAAAGGAATCAAAGACTTTCTTTACTTTAGTAATTTTCATAGATTTACCATATGAAAACTCGTTTGTTACCAGAGAAACTCTTCAAGAAGCAGAAAATAATAGGGAAAGGTCCCCAAACTTATTGTTATCACAGGATCATTCATTCACCTCTCTGCACGTGTGCCCTTTACAGGTGAATGGTGACAGAGAGGTGGGCTGGAGACATGCAAACTTTCTAAGCACTGTTTGAAAATTCAGCTCCAAATGTGTGACAGAAACATCACCACTCTCTGTGACATCTGAAATGATGATGATAGTCATTGTTACTAAAATATACCTCGGCCAGATTTATGTTTGCTGAGTAAAAAGAGCTACTCCTTATTTATTTATTATTTACAGAGACAGAAAGAGAGACAGGGACAGACAGACAGGAAGGAAGAGAGATGAGAAGCATCAGTTCTTCGTTGAAGCACCTTAGTTGTTCATTGATTCCTTTCTCATACGTGCCTTGACCAGGGGGCTACAGCAGAGCGAGTGACCCCTTGCTTAAGCCAGCGACCTTGGGCTCAAGCTAGAGACCTTGGACTTCAAGCCAATGACCTTTGGGCTCAAGCCAGCGACTATGGGGCCATGTCTATGATCCCATGATTAAGCAAGCAAGCGACCCCGTACTGCAGCTAATAAGCCCACACTCAAGCCAGCGACCTCAGGGTTTCAAACCTGGGTCCTCTGAGTCCCAGTCTGATGCTCTATCCTCTGAACCACTGCCTGGTCAGGCTAAAAGGAGCTACTCTTGAGATGGTCACTTTCTCAATACAGCAGAAAGTCTAAAAACTGATGCATTCAGCTGAAAGCCTGGAGAATCTTCCGTGCCTCAGTTTCCTTATCTGTGCAATAAAGAAAGTTGAGGGTAAGTAAAATGTCTTGCCCCGAGTCATTTAGGGACGATGGGAGAAACCATAAATCTAACTGCTTCAGGCTCTTCCTTACAGCCATTACCTGTGGCTGCATTGGGCCACGGCTCTAACACCCACCCTGCCTGGGAGGTGGCATCTTGCTCTGAGCATACCCCAAATCAGAGCGTTAGACTGAGCTGTTTCTCCACATTGATGCACTTAGGAGATGTGTCTTAGCAGGGTGCAGGGCTTATTACTATAGTTCTTTGTTATATTTTCAAGTTTCCTCTTCACAGAGATGCCAAAGCTGATCTTGACTCCTGAAGCCCAGGAGAATAATTGTTGCTGGGAGAGTCAGACTTCTGTTTACACCACGAAGCACCCACCTAATGAGAGATGCAAAATTTTGCAGCTTCTCTGCTTTTGCAAAGTACATTTTTGATGGAAAGATATTTCCTGACTAGTTTTACACTTAATGAGTCCCTTCTAAAACCATGTCAGCTGTGTTGAGGGAAGGAGGGGGTGCTCTTTTTGGAGAACTTTCCCAAGCAAATGAAATATGAGATGAGCATGGGCTGTGAAAAAGAGAACCCAGAGACTGAGTGTCTTGTCTGGCAGCAAAGTTCGTGGAACATGTGAGTCAGGCGTCAGCAGTCTGTAATTTGTCACACAGAACGAGTATAAATTGCAGCCCATGTCTGGGGCTTTGCAGAAAACCCTGCAGATAAATGTGAAGGTGATAAGCTGAGAGGCCCCTACTTGCTATGGAAGTTTCAGAGGCTTGGAGCTGCTTCCCACCCATAAGCTACTTCGTGTTCCTCAAGTTCCCATCGGGAGGAAAACATTCAAGAGTGTGGTCGACAAAATTAATGATGTGACTAAAGCTCCCAATGGTGGGCTCTGCAACTCAACCTCCTACCTTCCCAGCTGGTGTAGATAGGGACAGACAGACAGGAACGGAGAGAGATGAGAAGCATCAATCATCAGTTTTTGTTGCGACACCATAGTTGTTCATTGATTGCTTTCTCACACGTGCCTTGACCGTGAGCCTTCAGCAGACTGAGTAACCCCTTGCCAACAACCTTGGATCCACTGGTGAGCTTTTTGCTCAAGCCAGATGGCCTGCGCTCAAGCTGGTGACCTCTGGGTCTTGAACCTGGGTCATCCGCATCCCAGTCCGACGCTCTGTCCACTGTGCCACCGCCTGGTCAGGCTGGAAGGATCTTCTTGAGTCAGTTATTCTCTTTATTATTCTGTGACCATTACTTGTTCTTTCCCTGCCTGTTCCTTTTTCACACTCTTCCTCCTGCCCAGAGCCCAGTCGCTGATTTCTCTTAGAGGTGCAGATACAGCTCTGTTGTCCATGCAATGGAATACATTTGAGAGCCGGTACCTTTTCCAAGTGATGGACATACACCGTTGTGAATGACACATCCTTCTCCCTCAAGGTATTCACACTCCAGTGAAAGCCCAAATCCTTGCTCTGGTCACTTCTGCTCTTAGTCATCCTTTTGTTTGCTCGGTTTCCATGGTGTTTCTTCTCTAAACCTTTCAGTTTCTAGCTACTGATTGTTATTGTCTTAGAAGAGTTCCCCAAATCCTTCCAGCTATTTCATTCATGAAGCTGAGCAAATACATTCTGTAATGTACAAGTGTTTACTTATTGTTTTTCTATAAATTTAATCAGTTTAAAAATAATTAAATTTAAAACAAAGAAGTTTTATCACTATTTCAAATAGCAAACCAATATTACTTACTTAAAACAACTATGGAGACTATATTAAAACCAAACATTATGATTAAAATCTAATAAGAAGCAAAAGAATGTTCATAACAGCCTTGTTCTTAAAGTAAAAACTGGAAATAACCCAAAATGTTCATAATAGTATAACAGATGAATAAAGTATGATGCATTCACATATTAAAATATATAGCAACAATGCCCAAAACAACAACAACAAAAACCCAGCCTATTATTACATCTGCCAGATGACTTTCACAGACATAATGATGAATGAAAGGAGCTAATGATTCCATTTCTATGAAATGATTTTATTTCCATGAAAATCAGGAACAGGACTTGAAGCCCCATCTTGCTTTTCCAACAGAGAACAAGACGAAAAGAACAGCAACATTCTAAATGTTCTTTATCACATCCCATCCTATCCCCAACTAGAACTCAAGTGCTGTAAAGTGGGACTCCTACCTGCTTTGCTCGGGGCTATATCCCCGGTGAATGGCACCCTGGAGGGGGACCCTGCACATGATACCAGTGCAGTAAACATTTGAATAAAAGAATGGGTTTCTTGCCTGACCAGGCGGTGGCGCAGTGGATAGAGCATCGGACTGGGATGTGGAAGATCCAGGTTCGAGACCCCGAGCTCGCCAGCTTGAGCGCGGGCCCATCTGGCTTGAGCAAAAGCTCGCCAGCTTGGACCCAAGGTCGCTGGCTCCAGCAAGGGGTTGCTTGGTCTGCTGAAGGCCCACGGTCAAAGCACATGTGAGAAAGCAATCAATGAACAACTAAGGAGTTGCGACGACAATGAAAACTAATGATTGATGCTTCTCACCTCTCTCCATTCCTGTCTGTCTATCCCTCTCTCTGTCCCAGTAAAAAAATAAAATAAAATAAAAAAGAATGGGTTTCTTTTGTCCCAAAGTCTCTGCAGACTCCTCATGGTTGGATCTATTTTAGCTGGAAAAAAATTGAGAATTCTCATTTTACATTTGCTGATGTCTGAACGAAAGGGCCTTCAAGAGTCCTTTGGTTTTCTGAGAGCGTCTACAGCTCTCTACAGCCCTTGGACTTCCTCCATCATTAGATTTGTCATCTCCAAACTCCTTCCTCTGAGTAGCCACTTGGGACAGAGAATGGTTGGACTTTTACCACCAGCACTTTCTTCCATCTTGAATACACAAAGCTCTTATATTGGGACACGTCCAAGGTTTGCTGAAATCCTCGCCTTTTGAGTGCTCTTCCGAAAAAGAGCCACGCCGCCAGCTGCATCTCCAGGCTGGAAGACATATGGTATTCTTTTGGCTTTTGTGGCTTTGCGCTTTGTAGAAAGAAAGTCCCCTTCCACACAGAGGGAATACTCATGACATTTCAGAATAAAAACAAAATAAGCTTTGCACAAATAAGCTTTGTAGTGCTTCTTTTTTTTTGAATTTTCTAGCATAAGAAGCTCAAAGCAAGCAGACACAAGCCAAAATCAAAATGATGAATTAAAAATAAAATTCTGCTCTGATCCTAGCTAATACGTGGAAATGAGGGGAGTTTTGCCTTTCTTCGTTCTGAACAGTAGTGCATGAACCACAGGTTCCTTATTAGGAAATAATAACGTGATTGCAAAAAGTGACATTAAATTGTCTTGACTATGAAGAAAATTTCTACAGTCATAAAAAGAAAATTTTAAAATCAGTCACGAGTGTTCCCTGATTCACAAACCTTCCGGAAGCGCCCCCGGGAGGCTAGGTTAGAGATGCAGCTGGAGTTCTGTTTGGCATGGAGGTAAAATGAAAAGTTTGTCAAACTCTTTAAACCTCTTAGAGCAAAATCACTTAAAGAAAAGTGGAAAAGGCAGATTTAAAACACACCTTTTTATTTTCTAATTTCAACAAAAATATTTCCTGTTAAATTCCTTTTCCTTCCCCTGAATAGGTCTCAGTGAGCAAGTATTATATGGTAACTGCAATACTTATTATAAAGGTCATAGGTGTCAGTACATCAAGAGAGGAAAGGTTATAGAGGGGAATAATTGAAGCATTCTTTAAACTAATCAGCATGTATCAAGTTATCTCCTCTTGGTTTTTTTATATAGTACAATAAATGAATGATTTGATAAAAATTATGTCAGGGCAAAAGCAAACTCTAAATTTTAGAAACCAATTTAAATAAAATAGATTGTTTGTGCAGGATGTCAGCCAGTGACATTTATAGTCAAGTAAGAATTAAATGAGACAATACATTTAAAGCACCTAACTTGATGCCTAGGGCAGAGTTGAGTGTATATTGAATGTGTCCAGTGGATGTTACTCCATCAAAATCGGAAGTTGTTCTGATGTCATAACATGCAGCGAAAGACTGGAAATAGTCATCCTTCCAGCCTTTTGGCCTGGAAGACATTGAAGTTTCACAGCTTTAAGCAGACAGCGTGGCTGGATTAAAAAAGAAATGTTATCATTAAAAAAGTATGTGCGTGTGAATTGAGAGATAAAAGCTAATTATCGCTCTGGCAATGGCTTCCTAACTTCAGGAAGAAGTGCAGATCTTCTTCCTTCAAGGTAATGAGCTTGAAGAAAGAGCCTTTACAGAATAACTTCACTCCTTCAGCATGTCACGCCCAAGAATCAGAGAGAGTTATAGGTAAAGGCAATCTTTTGATTTTCAAAGTGATGTCCTTTCTAGTCTGGAACAAATTATTTATGGAAAGCTCTCTTGTGTTGGTTGAATAATGGTGTGCTTTTCAAAGGCATGCACTGCTTGGGGGAGGGTGCGATGCAGCTCTCGGAGCTCTTGCTAGATGTTGGGAGGCAGGGACTGATCTGACTGAAGGCCCACAAGGAAGTGCAGTGGGGAAGTGGGAGAGCTGCTGGGTCAGGGTGGTCAGGGACACTGGGCCACGGAGGCAGGGATGAGGCACCCTGGGGAGAGAGGGGTAATGGAGGGGGAGATGGAAAAAAAGCTGATGGCCCCCATTTTGCCCCATCACCCCTGTTCACAACACTCTTTACATAGTATATGCACATCAGCAGATGTGATAAACATTACCATTCTATAATCACTTTTCTGTCCTGCAATTTGTAACTGTGGAGCTGACATACTTAAGGCTTGCAGATTTCAAGATCTTCCCTTAACATGATCCCATGCTGGTGGGGCGCTGAGCTTGGCTTTAGAAGGGGTCTGCCTTGCTGGCGGGGCCACCTACAAGGAGGCCCCACACTGCTCATTAATGACAACTCATTCCCGGATGCCTGCAGTGTGATCATTCTTTTTAGCTATGCTCCATTTCAGCTGCAGGGGAGCCCTACCCATCCCTCAAAACGCACATTATGACTCCACTTGCAGTTCAAAAATGAGAACCAGAATCCTCATTCAGTTGACAGCAACCCTCGAATGCAGAATTAGATTTCCCTGCCCAGAGGCCAATTCTCAGAAACGTTGTCTTTCCAACTTTAAAGACAGAGAAAATGTCCAAGTGACCATCAGGTAACTCTGAGAACAGTGGTTGTCAAGAGGGAAAGGGTGGTGATTTCTGTTTCCGGGGACATTTGACAATTATGTTACAACTTTGGGGTGAGGGGTCCTGGCATCTTGTGGGTAGAGACCAGGGGTGCTGCTGAAAGTCTCGTAATGTCGACTCAGCTCACCTATACACCAAGGAAGTATTACCAAGGATGAGAAATATTGCAGTCGAGCGAGCTCTTAATTGGGAACGGGTTTCCGACTTCGGGGATCCGCCTTCCGCCTATACAGAGGCAGAAGAGATGGTTGAGTCCGGTATATTTTCTGTGTCCATGCAAGAAAGTGGAAAAGGTGAGGGCAGGACTCGATATGCTCCAGAAAAGAAAAAGGGAGGGAAAAAAAGAATTATCAACAGTTTCTTTTGCCAGACACTGTTCTAAGTATGTTACATGATATGAACTATTTATGTATGTTATTTGATGTAAACTATTTCATTTCAAGCACAATTCTATGAAGTAGTGTTCACCTTTCGTATACGAGGAAAATAAAGGCACAGTAAACTTATGTCACGGTCTTGGCGTTCATACGGATCCCAGGCTTAGACTCCCACAGACGGAAGGGAAGGTGCTGTCGGAACCGTTGTGTCCACAGGTAGGTGCCGAAAGCTGAACTGACCACACACCAAGAGAGGTTTCTCAGGTGCGCAGCTCTTGCTCCTTCGGCCAAGGGCGTCACCTATCACCGTTGGCATCTGGGTTTCTAGGACTTTTGAAAGAAGAGTGATTCAGCATGATTGCAGCATTTCACTGAATCTAAGACACCGCTGGTTGTAAGACGCACTATCTCTTTTATGCACTGAGAAAGAAGTAAAAAAACAGTTTATATCTGTAAGACACCATCAGTTCTAAGGGATATATAGTGTGTCCATAAAGTCATGGTGCACTGTTGACCGACACACTGTATTTATGTGAAAGATACAAACATGTTTTAAAAATTTCCATCCAACAATCCAGTGTGATACGGTACATGTCAACTGCACATGACACTAGGTGGCGTAGAGAATACAGTAGAGCATGAGCATGCTCCAGTCCTCAGCAAAGACAACGGAAGCCTTTTTAAGTTAAATGCTTAGGTCTCATTTCTCAATCTGAAGTGCAGGTCTAATGAGCAATGTAGACAGTTAAGGAAAGTCTTAGGTCTTGTTGACTCAGTAGTAGACTACAGGAAGGGGAAATCCTTTTCTAGTAAAAGAAACTATGTACTTTAGGTTGAAAAAGTGTGATTTATCAAATTACAGCGTTTATAAAAATGTAAACAACATGGGAGCAGTTGGTTTAGCCCAGTGGTTCTTAACCTTTTTTGAGGTACCGAACCCACCGGTTTCATATGTGCATACACCGACCCCTTCTTTAGTGATAAATAAAATATGATTTTTTTTCCCAAACTCAAGACATAGGTATATGTTTTTTTACTGGTGCACAAAATGAGCCGTGCATGAACATCACCTTGCTCAAAGAACAAAACCAACAAAGTGCATGAACTCACAACAAATTATGGTATTACTTTATTCTGGCCTCCGTGACAGAGGCTTCTCCGAACCCCTGAGACCGACTCATCGAACCCCTAGGGTTCCATAGAACCCAGGTTAAGAACCACTGGTTTAGCACATTCTGCACGGCTAAGTTCGAGATCAGTGCCTGACACAGAGCAGGTTCTCAAAAATGTTATTGGAATGATTAAAAGAATGATTGTTGTAGAATTCTCCCTTCCCTTTCTTTTTACAATTTCTTTTTTTGTGTAAGAATACTTCCAACTTGTTATGCTTAATTTCATTTCCTGTGCTTGCAAGGAACAAGATATTGGGTTTAATTCAGGAACTAAAAGTCCGTGGAAAAGGATGTTAAACAACAAGCTGGAAGGGGTCTGACATTTTCAAGTGAGGGCTTGGACTTCCATGAATCTTGCAGACAAAGGTCAGTTTAGGGCTTGGATGTGAAAGAACTTGTGCACCAGGTGACAGCATGTTATGATAGTGTTTTGCGTATCAAGGACAGACATCATCATCTTTGTTTTTTGCATTGCCCAACACTCCAATTAGAAGTTCAGACAAAATCATGGTTTACTACAAGTGATCAGATTCTTTGAAATGAAGATTTCTTAAGAGATGTTGTTGTATGTCTTGACTTTGTACTTCTTAAGAAATTCTCTTGAGAAAATGATACAGAAGAAAGAGAAGTTATCAGGTTAGGTTCTTGGAGAGAGGTTTTATTTTTTTTTAAGTTAGTTGGTGCTATAGACTGAATGTGTCTGTCCCTCCAGAATTCATATGTTGAAACCTAATCCCCAGTGGAATGGGATTGGGAATTGGGATCGTGAATGGGATTAGTGCCAGAGTAAGAGACCCCAGAGAGCTTCCTAAACTCTTCCGAGATGAGATTATGTATAGATAAAGGGAGAGATGACCACATGTAGATGAGGAAGAAGGCTCTTACCAGATATCAAATCTATCAGCATCTTGATCTTGGACTTTCCAGAGCATCAGAACTATGAGAGAAAATGTCTATTGTTTCAACCACCAAGTTTATGGTTGTTTCATTTAGCAGTCCAAACTAAGGCCAATTTTATTTATTTTTATTTAAAATTCTTTAAAAATTGAATTTATTGTGATGACATTTGTTAATAAAATTATAAAAGCTCCAAGTGCACAATTCTACATCACCTGTATATTGCTTTGTGTGCCTCCCACCTCAAGTCAAGTCCGCTTACATCACTATCGGTTTCCCCTCTGCCCTCCTCCACTTGCCCCATCCCCCCTTCCCTACCGCAATCCCCACACTGTTGTCCGCGTCTATAAGTTTATTTTTTCTTTGCATCATCCCTTCATCTTTTTCACCTAGTCCCCTGGTTGGCCAATTTTAATATTGATAGTAATGATTCAGTAAAGAGGCCACCATTGATGATACAAGAAATAAAAGAAGTAATTTTTGGAGATTTTGAAAATATGGGAAAAACCTGACCAAGCTGTGGCGCAGTGGATAGAATGTCAACATGAGATGCAGAGGACCCAGGTTCAAAACCTGGAGGTCACTGGCTTAAGTGTTGGCTCGCCAGCTTGAGCTCAGTGTTGCTGGCTTGAGTGTGGGATCATAGACATGACCCCATGGTTGCAGGATTGAGCCCAAACCTCGCTGGTGTGAGCCCAAGGCTGCTAGCTGGTGCAAGTGGTCATAGGCTCAGCTGGAGCTGCCCAGTCAATAAACATATGAGAAGCAATCAATGAACAACTAATGTGACTCAACTATGAGTTGATGCTTCTCATCTCTCTCTCTTCTTATCTGTCTGTCCTTGTCTGTCCCTCTCCCTGCATCTGTTTCTCTCTCTCTCTCAAAAAAAAAAAAAAAAAAAAAAAAAACCAGAAAAACAACAATAAAAAAAGAAAATGTGGGAAAGAAGGGATCAACAGTTTTTCTGGAGATGTTGAGACCAGTGACATTTCATCAAATACTGCAGCGGGGGAAATCATAAGATGTGAGATGAGGAATTTTGCTGATGGGCAGATAAAAGCATTGCCTTTTTCTTTGAATTAGTAAAACATGAAGCTGCAAACTTGTGTAGTCACTGTGGAGAATGGTATGGAGTTTCCTTAAAAAATTAAAAATGGAATGCCTTTTCACATAGCTATCCCACTTTTAGAAATGTATCCTAAGAATACTGAATCACTGATTCAAAAGAAGAAATGCATCCCCATGTTTATTACAGCATTGTTTACAATAGCCAAGATCTGGAAACAGCCTAAGTGTCTGTCAGTGGACGAGTGCATTAAAAAACAGTGGTACAGCCTGACCTGTGGTGGCGCAGTGGATAAAGCGTCGACCTGGGAACACTGAGGTCGCCAGTTCAAAACCCTGCACTGGTCTGGTCAAGGCACATATGGGAGTTGATGCTTCCCGCTCCTCCCCCCGTTCTCTCTTTCTCTCTCTCTCTCTCTCACTCTGTGTCTCCTCTCTAAAATGAATAAAATAAATAAATAAACAAATATAAAAGCAGTGGTACATATACACAATAGAATACTACGCAGCCATGAAAAAGAAAGAAATCTTACTTTTGCAACAGCATGGATGGACCTGGAGATTATTATGCTAAGTGAAATAAGACAGGCAGAGAAAGACAAATATCATATGATCTCACTTATATGTGGAATCTAATGAACAAAGTGAACTGAGGAACAAAATTGAGGCAGAGGTGGGGTCACAGGGACCAGAGGGACAGCTATCAGAGGGAAGGGGGATGAGGGGATGAGATCAGAGAAGCTGGAGGGGATAGTGAAATCATATATACATAACACAGAGATACAGATAACAGAACAGCAAGTCCCAGAGGGAAGGGGGGAGGGAGTCAGGGGGAGGGGCAAAAGGGGCATTAATAGGGACATGGGGGTGGGGGTGAGGGCGTTTTATTCAGTAGGACACTTGAATCCATGTAAACACAGTAAATTAAAATTAATAAAAAATTAAAAAAAAAATTAAGCATGAGGCAAGGCAATTGGTTGTTTGTTTCCCTTAAGTGGCAAGAAAAAAATACAATTAATATGAAATAGTTGCCTTTTACAACCAAGTGAGGAAGCACTAATTGGGCTGAAAAATTCGCCAGGCCTGGGAACCTTTAAGTAGTCCTAATTTTAAACTCAGATTTATTGGGTACTTTTTAAATTAAAAAAAAAAAAATCTATTTTCTCATGTTCAAAGGGTTGCTAAAAATTTCTTTTCTTGAAACATGTAGTTTAATCTTTGCAATGTTATTTTCCAAAGGCATTTTGGAAGTCATTTTTTCCCCATAGATGGAAAGCTCTAAGAAACCTTATTTATCTTGAAAAAGTCTCCTTTCGTGATAATACAGAACACAGAGAGAAAAAATACTCTCTCAAAAACCAGACCAGTGTGCACTCAAAAAAAATGATCTACTTGTTTAACCCTATATGCAGCATCAATCAAATAAGATTTAAAAAAATGTAGCTAGGTCAAGCTAATATTCTTTAAACTGTATTATAGAAAAAGATAAAATCTATTTTCTCTATGTATTTCAACAGCAAGCATTTTTTACTTTTAAAAAATTCTGTATCAGCATTGTTCACAATAGCAAAGATCTGGAAACAGCCCAAGTGTCCGTCAGTGGACGAGTGGATTAAAAAGCAGTCATACATATATACAGTGGAATACAATGGGGCCTTGAAAAAGAAGAAAATCTTACCTTTTGCGACAACATGGATGGACCTGGAAACTATTATGTTAAGTGAAATAAGTCAGGCAGAAAAAGAAAAATATTATATGACCTCATTCATTTGAGGAATCCAACGAACAGTGTGAACTGAAGAATGGAATAGAGACAGAGGCGGGATCAAAGGGACCAGAGGGAAAGCGGACAGAGGGAAAGGGGAGGATAGGATGGGATAAACCTGAAGGGAAGGGGGGAGGGCACTACAGGGAGGGAGGCAGGGGAGATGTTCAGGGGAATACAGGGGAGGGGGGATGCATTCGGGGCAACACTAGAATCTATGTAAACACAATAAATTAAAATCAATAAAAAATAAAATAAAATAAATCTGTATCGGATAAGATATATCTTGCTGCAAACAACACAAAAAAAGGCTAAAATATGCTTTTTTAATGCATTTAACTTGTCAGTTGCAGCTGTGTGGTACTCGAACATTGGAAGAATGAGTACAAACAACCACATCCACTTGGGATGTAAATACTGGACATATTCTTTCAAATTTGGCTAATATAATACTGCAGTATCCTCGCTAGAAGTTGGTCATCCTCGGCTTTGCCCTTTCTGAATCACCAAGAACCTTTGAGGTCACTGCCAAGAGGGGACCTGAGCTTCCTTCCCATCTCTAGACCTAGTGGCCCTAATTTTCACCAGACCTGGTGGTGAAATCCAGTGTCAGCCTCTGCACTTTAGTACTTTCTTTTTCTTTTTTTGTTTTTTTTACTTTAGTACTTTCTTGATGGAAGAACATTGGCCACATCCTTCATAAAAGCTTTCTGTTGGTTTTCAAGTTTAAAAATAATATTTATTATTATTATTATTATTACTATTATTATTATTATTTTGGTGAAACCCACAGTTCAGGCCATCTGGAACTATGCTCCAGATAAAGAATTCCAGATAAAATTTGTTCAGAAGCACGTTATTTATGCTGACTTTTTAACTTCCCAGAAGTGTTAGGAACTGTACTTGTGGTCTGTATGTAGGGCGTGAATTGCCCTTGAGGAAGATGGCTCCACTGTGTCCCACAGAAATAATTCACGTATGTCCAGAACTAGCACCTGCAGGTCTAGCCTCCATCAGCCAGTTCCCATTTTGAAACTCACAAGCTCTGCTGAAGACCAGTCGTATTTTGTTTATTGTTCCAGCTATTATCAATGCAGGGGACAAGTCGTTTCACCTTGCTTTCTGGTGAAGCATTTCAAGGGACCATTTTACTTCTAAGATTAGAGAAAATGAACACCAAAACTTGGGCTCTTCTCTGACAATTATGGGTTGTTCTTTTCTACCAAGCCAGTCAGCTTTTTCTTCCAGAATTCTTTTCTTTGGAAAGGCTCCTTCAGGGAGATCACAATGTATGTCTCCCTCAGTACGCAGAATGCTCTATTGGATTGGTATCCTCTGAACTGTAATCATTCTCTGTATCCACATTTCATTAAAATAATGCTGACTGATGTTTATAGTAGTACCCTTGAGCCACTATGAGATACTAAAGGACTTACAATATTACTAAAAAGTCAAATTACACTCAGCACAAGCTTTAGCCTTATCTGACTTTATGCTATTGAGATACTTTGAAATATAAGCATTTATTGCTTATTTCTACATTAGGTCAAGTGGAATCATTCTAAATCTTATAAAATAGCATAGAATATATTTTAAAAGCTTTTTTCTCCAAAATATTATAATACTTTCCCTTTTTCAAAATTCAAACTGATAATAATTGTTTGCTGTGCATTTTATACACATAGGTTTTTTCTGTTTTACTCTGTGACGGCCTTCTGTTGAAGAGAGAAGGTTCTGGCTTTCAACTTCCCAGATATTCTTAGTAGAGAAAGTTTTTGTGCCTTAAGGGTTGAGATTTGAGATTCTCTCTTAACTTTAATTTATTTTTCCCTTAAGAGATCAATGACAGAAGATGAAATATAAGCGATATGAATCCAGAACACAACTTTATGGCAATGGAATATCAGAGAATTTATTACACTATGTAACATGCAATTCTTGGCACAAGAGTATGTACACTGCTGATTTCACAATGTCCTTTTCCTTACTTAATAGCTCCAAGCAAAAATATATTCTAATTTCATAAAGTGTTATTCTCAAGTACAGAGGTTTTCAAATGTCATATATTGCATTTATTATAAATTTACTTTGCTTCTATTTTTCAGGCTTTTTCTAAAACTATTTTTATATTAGGAAGTTAGAAAAATGGATTTCTGACTTGTGTTTCAGGTGTTGATAAACACGTTTTCGACATGTCGGTAATGATTTATCATAACAGAAAAATAACCCTTATATATTGGTGACTACTAATTTCCTTTTCCTGTTCTAGACCTTTCTATGGAACTGGAAATAAGATTCAATAGCCCACTTGGCTTCTCCACGAAGATATCTAAGAGGTAGCCTAAATGTTGCATGTTCTGGTAGAGCCATTTACTTCCCACCTACAGGAGGTTAATGGTGTCTTCATCTTTCAGTTATATCTACACTGAAACTAAGAAACTAATCTCATTTAGAATAAAAGATTCTGGAAATGTAATTAAGGTCATGACTTCAAGATGAGATCATCCTGGATTAGGATGGGTCCTAAATACAGGGATAAGTGTGCTTATAAGAAGCAGAAGAGAAGAATACAGAGATGAAGCAGACAAGGCCATCTGAAAATGAAAAGAGGTTTTGGGGTGACGCTGGCACAGCTCAAGGACATCAGGAGCCATCGGAAACTGCAGCAAGAAGGGTTTGTTCCCAGAGCCATTGCACGGAATGTGGCCCTACCAACACTTGGACTTCAGACCGCTGCCACCCAAACTGTGAAACAAATCAATTTCTGATGGCTGGATGCTACCGAGTTTGTGATAATTTGACATGGCAGTCGCAGGAAAATAAGACACCACCCTTTCTAAAACCTGCTATTCTTTAATCTTCCTAATTCAAGTGAATGCCAACTCCATTCCAAAATGTTGACAGCATCCATGACTTTTATCTTCACCTCACACCTCAGTTCCAGTGACTGAACTAATCCTGTTGGTTTTACCTTCAACTCCAGCAGAAATCCAACCACTTCTCACCGCCAGCATTACTATGACCTGGTCCAGGATGCCCAGACCTCAGCTATGGCTGCCTCTGTGCTCTTTCTGCTCCCCACCCCAACCCCCCGCTCCTCCTTACCCAGGGTAGATTCTTCATAACTGCAGCATGGATGACCATTTTATTTACTTTATTTTTTATTTTGAAATGAAATTTAATGGGCTGACGTTGATCAACAAGAGTACGTAGGGTTTCGGTTAAACTGCTGTCTGTGCTGGGTGCCCACCACCCAGAGTCAAATGATTTTCTGTCTTGGTATCTGTCCCTTTTGTCTCTTGCTCCCACCCTCTCCTACAGGTAACCATTTCACTTTTATTTATGAAGGAGATTCCTTTTTATTTTTTTTTTATTTTTATTTTATTCATTTTAGAGAGGAGACACGAGAGAGAGAGAGACAAAGAGAGAGAGAGAGAGAAAGAGAGAAAGTGGGGAGGAGCTGGAAGCATCAACTCCCATATGTGCCTTGACCAGACCAGTGCAGGGTTTTGAACTGGCGACCTCAGTGTTCCCAGGTCGACACTTTATCCACTGCGCCACCACAGGTCAGGCTGAAGGAGATTCCTTTTAAAACAAAGTCAAACCACTCATCTGCTCCGAATCTTTCATGTGATAAATGTCTATCTAGCTCACTGAAGGTTAAAGCCGAAGAGCCTGCCAGTTTCTCTATGATCTGCCCCCTCTCAGTGACACTGAGCTCATTGTCTCCACTCTTCTCCCCACCCGTGCCCTGACTCTCACACACACACATGCACACACACTCTGCTCCAGCTACACTCACTGAATTCTTTGCTTGTCATCTCATCTCAGGGTTTTTGCATGAGCATGCCTTCTGCCTGCTATGCTTTGCGTGATTTGCCCCTCTCTTCCTGTCCCTGCTCAAATGTCACCAGGGTCCTTCTCTGAGTCCTTTATAAAAATAACCTCTATCACTATGTCGCCTGTCCTCAGCTCTTCATAGCAGTGATCATGACCTGCCATGTTACTTGTTTATTTTCTATCCACACTGCCCCGCCCCCCAGCCTCGAGTCTAAATGTCACTAGAACAAGAGCTTTGTTTGATTCAGTAGTTTAGGTGCTACATCCCTAGTGCCTGGCTCGCAGCGAACACTCAGTGATTAGTTATTGAATAAAAGGGCAGCTTAGACCTATGAGACTTGTTTGTTGATACCTTTAATGCACTATAAAAACTAGACATGTTGTTATATGCTTTTTTAAATAGTCTGTTGGGAATTTTTATCAATCACTGAATTTTATTTTAAATAAATTAAAAAGTCATTCTAATACAATGGGTTCACAGATAACTATTTGAATCAACCCCTCTGTGTTGTATCTAAAAATAACCAGACAATCCCAAAGAAAAGCTGAAAATGCCTTTCCATCTCTCTAGGACCCTTCTTTTGTGATTCAACCTCACCATTCTTCTCCTTTGCAGATTTTAATTTGCCTTTAACAGTTTTGTTAGCAATTAAGTTGACCCAGTTAAAAATGTAGTAACTCTGACATTTGCTCTTTTCTTCTTTTTTTTTTTTTTTTTGCTTCAATAACGTTAAAAACTTTTATAAGGTTGGGAGCCAGAGGAGATGTGAGCCTTCCACCTCCTGCCCCCATCCCTCCATTCCTGCCCGAGGTCTGATAGCTACCCGCCACCATGACAAAGGCTGCCTTTGCCTGTAGCACCAGCCACATAATATTGATGGCCCAACTCACGACTCCCTGGTTTGGTTTCGCGGCACGTCTTGCAGTTGCAGTTTCTCCTCTTGGTTGTTTTAAGATTTCTCGTACTCAGACAGAGGCTGATCCTCCCCCACTCCCTCCAAAGCATTTGTTCTTTCTGTTCCCTAATCAGGGACAGGACATGGAACCTAGTCCTCACAGCTCTCTGCAACACCTTGACAGCGTCAAGTATTGCCTCATCAATGATCTCTATTCCTGACCTCTCTTGACATCTGTTCCCATAACCCCAAGTGTCTGGTGGGCATTTTCATTTGAGCATTTGTCATTAAATGTATCTAAAAATAAGAAAAAACTTCCTCATTGGTTTCCTTCTTTATCCTTCTTTTCTTCCTTTGGTGGTGTTCTTTTCTTTTCTTTTCTTTTGAGTGAGACAGACTTCTGCATGTGGCCCGACCAGGATTCACCCAGCAAACCCCATCCATGGCCGATGCTCAAATGAACCGAGCTATGCTCAGCGCCTGAGGCTGACATGTTCGGATCAGCCGAGCTATCCTCAGTGCCTGGGGCTTGTGCTCTAACCAATCAAGACACTGGCTGTGGAAGGGAAAGAAAGAGAGAAGGGAGAGAGAGAAGGGGAGAGAACCAGATGGTCACTTCTCATGGGTGCCCTGGCCTGGAATCGAACCTGGGACATCCATACGCCAGGCAGATGCTCTATTTACTTAGCCAGCCGGCCGGGACCCAGTAGTGTTCTTAATCTTTCAGCCCTGCAGGTTCTAAATCATGGGCTGATTAAAAATATTCTTTTCTTAAATTTGTTTTTCATACCCAAACAAGAGTATTCTATGCAGTTTTCCCTCCTCAAACTGCTACTGAGCACCAATTTGTTTCTATGCCTAGATCCTCTGTTAAAAAACATTTATCACCATGTTTAAATGTTGCTGAGGACTCTTACTTAAATGGGCTCCTTGCCTCTAGGTTTTCCTCATGCGGAGATACACCAAGTTCTTTTTTATAAAACATCTCTCAGATCATTTTATTCTCTCTCCCACTAAACAAGGCTAAAAATCTTGAGCATTGCTCTAGCCCTATAGGCTACTGGAAAGCCAGTGTTCGTGGCCACCATCACAGCCGCCTGGCCCATGCAGGTTCACATTAGATTCAGACTGTCGGTAATGAAACAACAGAGCCAAGAACTGGTGAGCCATCAGCTTTAATTCTAACTTGCACCTGGTGGGCAAGTAAAAACACACACTGGGCTCCAAAACCCACTCATTCAGTGCTCACAAAGCTACTGACTTATCCGAGTTTCCTAGAATCAAAGGTTTCTAGCTCACCAGACTTATTCACCTCTGTTTCCCATCTCCTTCTCCAGCACAAACTCTGCACAAACTGGCTTCTCCCTCAGCACTTGGCCATCTTGACTGCTTCTCCTCTCCTCCACGTAGCCTTAATCTGCTCTCCTTTCTGATGCTAACCTCAGGAACCGAGAGAGCAAGCTCCAGGTCAGCCTCACTTTATAGTGTATATTCAAAACCTTTAATCCAATTATACAAACAAGAAAGTCTCTGATACAAAGTCACCCATTTGAGGCATAATGGGAGGATTCCTCTTGAGAGCGCACCATCCACATCATCCAATCAGTCAAGGGTGTGGGGAAAAGCTTACTCTTAAAATTTGCACGTGGGCAGTGCCATCTTCAACAAAGTGAGCATAATATATTTTATCTGGCCAACAATCCACCCCTATGCTCACTTTACTACCCACAATCTACACCACCGGCATCCCTAAACAGGGAAATTAAGTACATTACACAAATTACAAATACATGACAAATCATGCAATTTCAACAGTTACAAAGGTACATTTCACCAGTCTCTGAGCACTTTGCCAAAAGTGCAAAATGTCCTCGGCCTTCTTTCTTGCCATTTGAAAATCTTCCCGGGGCAGGGGAGGGCCGCCATCAAAGCTGCCCCCCACCCCCATCAGGGTATTTCACATTGTCCAAAATCCATAAGTCCATTAAACAAAGGAGCCAGTGCTCACTACGGTTGTAGTCCAGGAAATCAGTCCACACACATGGAGTGTTAGCCTGCCCCCTCATTCCTGCCATCCTGGCAGGTTTCACACTGTCCCAAGAAGGAGCACATGGAGGAGAGGAGAAGCATCAATCATTAGTTTTTCGTTGCCGTTGTGACACCATAGTTGTTCATTGATTGTTGTCTCACATGTGCCTTGACCACAGGCCTTCAGCAGACTGAGCAATCCCTTACTGGAACCACAGACCTTGGGTCCAAGCTGGCGAGCTTTTGCTCAAGCCAGATGAGCCCACACTCAAGCTGGTGACCTCGGGGTCTTGAATCTGGGTCTTCTTCATTCCAGTTGGACACTCTATCCACTGCGCCACCACCTGGTCAGGCCTCCTCCGGTGATTGCTCCAGCTCTAGGGTCGGCATCTCTTTCTCCCACGTTTCCTCCAGCTCTTTCCTCTGCTCAGTTTGCAGGTCCTGGGCAGCTTCCTCCATAGAGTTCTCAGTTTCCTCTTGCATGGCTGTAAAAGTCAGCCAGCTTACAGTTCTCAATAGGATAGCCATGGGGAACCATAACAGCAGCCAGTCCTCTACCATGCACCTCAACGGTGCCGGCTCCATACTAATCTATATTGAATCCTGCCACAGACTACACCAAATGTAAAGCCAGTATTCCTGGCCACCATCACAGCCGCCTGGCCCATGCAGGTTCACATTAGATTCGGACCGTCAGTAATGAAACAACAGAGCCAAGAACTGGTGAGCCATCAGCTTTAATTCTAACTTGCACCCGGCGGGCAAGTAAAAACACACACTGGGCTCCAAAACCCACTCATTCAGTGCTCACAAAGCTACTGACTTATCCGAGTTTCCTAGAATCAAAGGTTTCTAGCTCACCAGACTTATTCACCTCTGTTTCCCATCTCCTCCTCCAGCACAAACTCTGCACAAACTGGCTTCTCCCTCAGCACTTGGCCATCTTGACTGCTTCTCCTCTCCTCCACGTGGCCTTAATCTGCTCTTCTTTCTGATGCTAACCTCAGGAACTGAGAGAGCAAGCTCCCGGCCTGCCCCACTTTATAGTGTATATTCAAAACCTTTAATCCAATTATACAAACAAGAAAGTCTCTGATACAAAGTCACCCATTTGAGGCATAATGGGAGGATTCCTCCTGAGAATGCACCACCCACATCATCCAATCAGTCAAGGGTGTGGGGAAAAGCTTACTCTTAAAATTTGCACGTGGGCAGCGCCATTTTTAACAAAGTGAGCATAATATATTTTATCTGCCCAACAGCTACCTTATACCACACAGATGAAAATTAAACATTTTGTCTTCAATAACAGGTCTATCCCCAATCTTCTTGTCCAATATTGTCCAATGTCATTCATTTCCCCAAAGTCACTGCTGCAGCCATTTGGATTTTCTGTCATTCCCTGAACCTGCCACATGTATTTCCATCTTCCCGCTTCTATCCTGCTACCCCTGACTTTCCCTTGCCCATTCTTTAAAACCTAGATTAATCCACTTTTGCTGGTCCCACCAGCCTTCAATTCTTTCTCTTTCCTTGAAGTTTTTGTCTTGCATTTTTTTGTTCACGAAATTAATATAAATGGTATTATTGATGTCTTTTTATGTTCTTTCCAAATTATGACTCTTGTTAGTATAGACTGTTTTCTATTATTTTAAAATCTTCCTCTTCTCCAGTAAAGAAATTTGCCTGTTTAAATTGCCATGTCTCTGTCTGTCTGTTCTAACTTTTTTTTAATGTTTCTTTTATTGATTTTTAGACAGAGAGGAAGGGAGAAAGAGAGAGAGAGAGGGTCAGGAACATTGATCTGTTCCTGTATGTGCCCTGACCAGGGATCGAACTGGCAACTTCTGCGCTTCAGGATAATGCTCTAATCAATTGTGTTATTGGGTTAAGACTGTTCTAACTTAACTTCCAACTTTATCTCTTATAACAGTTTAGTTTTGTTTTGTAGGCAATTGACCTTTATCATTACTCTGGCCCCCGCACAAAGACAAGTACAGTTTCCGAAGGGGGTTCATAGGTCACAGAATTCTAGTATATTTCTGCTTATTGACAACTAACTGAGTAAAGCCTAAATGAAGAGTACTTGGCTCATAGTAATTTATCCAAAGGTTGTTCATTTGACCATTTAGTGATAATTAATTATAAGAGAACCAAGTTGTCTCCTTCAGTCTGAATTCATGTAGAAAATATATATCTTTTTTACCACAGCATTTTGTTTTCTCTTTCTTTTCTTTGTTTCTTTTTGCTGTGTAAGTACAACATTAGCATCAAAATGGTTAGATCAATTTTAGATTTGAATCTTGATTTTTTTTTTTACAAAGAGCATATATTTCTATATTTAAGTAGTTAGAATTGGATATAATGCTCTGAACAAAATTTACAGTGATTCAACTTGACCCACACTTTCTAAATAAAGTTTTGTTATATTATTGTGCAATTTAGGTTGATAAACTTGTTTTTACTAAAGTGCAATAGGCTGCATTTATTTATCTTAATGAACTCTGTCAGCTTCTGAAAATCTTTTATGTCAAAATATGATATTTTAAACTGTAAGAAGTCTTTAGCGCCTTAGATAATAGTGGAAAGAACAGATATTTCACAAGTTTAACACCAAATGTAGTTTTAAGAAATCTTTTTCTTCCTTGGAGTATGCTGCCACCAGATGGGGGCAGAGTGACTCGGTAGCACGGTGAGCATACTCTTAAGCAGCAACATGGTGGAAACCCAGTTGAATCAACAGTCTCCTGTTCATATTGCAAGATGTTTTGTTTTGCAATATTTTAAAAAAAAATAAGAGCAATAAAATATAATAAAAATAACTACTTAAAGGAAAGAAAACATGTCCTCCTACTCAGAGGTCACATCTGTTTTAGACAAACATGGTTGGATGGCCTCATGTCAGGAGTAATTGTGGCTTCGCAGGTCCTCAGAAAGGCCGCAGGCAATGAAATCTAGGTTTTGGCACTTAATAGCAATGTCATTTCTTGTTACTTAACTATTTAAGACTCAATTTTCCTTGTAAATTAGATGGGGTTAATAATGGTTTTCGTTTCACAATGTTGTGTCAAGGGTAGAATCTAATAATGCTTATAAAGCATAGAATGCAGGATAAATGCACAGCGAATGTTACTTATTATTCTAATGGACTCTGTGGTCAACAACGTTCTCTTCTCCCCTCAAGCTTCTCAACCTTGCTTGGAAAACTAGCTATTGTAGTTCAACCAAGTTGGGTCCATTATAGTTTTGTGGCAAGTAATGGTCTTTAACACTATACATAGAAGCTCCCCGTCAAAAAAAAAAAAAAAGCAAAAGCGCTTAATTGCAGACATTCATTTACTGTCAACTACTTCTCACTCACGCACCCATGTGCAGTGAATGACAATGGGAATTGATTCATCACCGGTGGCTAATGACTCCTAATGACTTGCCACAGCAGCCTGCAGAAAGGCAGGCAGTGAACTACTGAAAAGTTTCATATATAGAGCAGAAGTCAATCTGCTTTTTTTATTTTTTTAATTTATTTTTGGTCACAAGTTGGGTGACCATATAATTTCTCATCCACATTGGGACATTTCTGAGAGAGCAAGGATTTGCTAAAATAATTGAAATCACATTATTTTTTACTTATTTATTTATGGACCAAAGAATGAACTATTATGTTGCCAAACTAATAAAATGATATATTCAAAATTTATTTTCAAAAATAAAATTCTTTTGAAAGTAAAATAATACATAATTGTGAACATTGAAGCAATTTTTTAAAAAAGTTCTACACATTTGTTATTTGAACATTAAAAATATATGCAGAATAATATTTTCTGTAACATTCATTTACATTAATCACTTTCTTAACTTCATCTATTTCTACTATTTCTGTTACTTGTGCTTTCTAAAGAATGCATTTAAAATGTTTTATTTCTATGTTTTCATAAAATTGAAACTTTGAAGTTTTATCTGATGGTTAATAGATAATTTGTTGAAGCTATTAATTTTTTGCTAAAGTATAGTTGACAAACAACTATACTGTAGTTTCAGATGGATACCTTATGGTAGTGTTCACCACAATAAATCTAGAAACTATTTGTCAACCAGGCAAAATTATTACATTATTGACTATATTCCTTGTGCTGTATACTACATTTCCATGGTCAGTAAAGGACTCTTTTAATAAATGTTATTAATTGATAGCTTACTGACTCAATTTTCAATTGAGAAAATTCCATGTCCACAGTTGCTGAAGTGCTTGGTAAGTGTAGAGAAATTCTGTTTAATGGAGGTTATCCTCAATTAATTCTTTTATATTAAAACCTGAAAAAATTGTCACACAAATATTTTTATAGATAGTTATTTTGAGTCTAGTAAAATGATCTTTTCTTTTCAGCAAATATTTTTAGAAGACAAACTTATTAAATAAGTTTTCTATTTTTTTTGAAGTTTTGTCAAAATTAAATGCTACAAAACTGAACCGAATTTCATTCCACTGTGATTCAGGAAGTAAATTTATTAAGTGAAAAGATTCTTCCTACTGGTTCAGATATTTCAAATCATAGTTTTTCATCTTTAATTTTGAGCACTTCTTGAGTTCTCGTTTCAATTTGTTCAGTTCCTCCCACATTTTATTGTAATAAATTTCAATGGTTTGCTGTTTATAAGCTTTGTTTTTTTAAAATATTACAATTCTCTGGAAGCTGAACTTTATCAGTGTAACATTCTTTGAATAGCTTAATTAAAGCTTTGCAACTGATTTTGAGCAAAATGCAACCAAATTGTAGATATTCAGTTGGAAAATGTCAATATCATTGTAAGATATTTAGGTTGCTTTATAAAGAAATCCTTCCATTGTTCAAAAACTCTTAAAATACAAATTATGATTGATTAAAAACAGAAGTATTTATTAAAAGTCAGTATATTATCATCACAAAATATTGAGATGTCAGTCACTTTAATTTTGTAAGTAAAATAATATTTGTATCATTTGACCTCTATAGCTTCTCCCCCTGTTGATAGGATGCTATAGCTTGTTGGGCTACAGTTAGTGTCACAGACAGTCATGTGGATGTAAAGTACAGCATAAGGAAATAGGCAGTAATATTCTAATAACGATATATAGTGTCAGTTGGGTACGAGATTTCCCAGGATAATCACTTAGAAAGTTATATAATGTCTAATATGAAATTAATATAATATTGTATGTAACTGTTATTGAAAAATAAAGTTATTTAAATTAAAAAAATTGTGTGTCCCACCCAACCAGTTTCAAGTACACTTCTGCGCTACAGATTTTTTAATTTCATAGGAATACAATTTTTACCATGACTTGGTGTCCCACCCAAATTCTCTTTATGTTATCACTGTGAAAAAATAAATCACATGCACTATAAAAAAAGAATATCATACATAAAACTTGGTGTTCAATGTTGATTTTTTAAACTAAGCTTATGATAGCTTTCATAAGAGTACTGAAAGTTTTGTCTTTGATTGAATCAGCTTCTAAAACTTTCACTTTACTTCCATGAATTAAATTAAAAAATAAACATTATTGGAATTGACTTCATTGACTTTCTGTTTGAAGCACCTGATATAAAGGCTTCATTTCTTTGTTGAAACATTCTTCTGTCAGCGGAACCAAGATGTTAGCAACTTTCATTTCACCATTTTTTATGTGTAAAGAAAGCCTGGTATTGAAAGGAAGTGAAATTAACTTTGAAAGAACTGCCATACGATTTGATGAAAAGTCATGCTTCACAGAGTGATATATTCCAACATCGACAAATACATTTATTAAGGAATCATTTTGGGCTAGCATCTTAAATTAATACAAATAACTTTAAAAATAAATGCGGACACAGTAGATTTGAGTCTTGTAGTTACTATGTGGCCCAGGTTACTCTTATAGCCCCCAACGTTGGTGGTCATGAACTTTCTTAAGGAATGCAAGTTTGGTTTAGTGCATACATTACTCATGCACTTTTTTGGAGTTCATTAGCTGCTAAAAGGGTTTAGCAAAATACTGAAAGAAAATCAAACAATAAAGTAGTTGTTGATTTGCCTCATAGAGAAAACTAACATAACAACCCTGGAAAAGCAATCAGACAATTGTGTATACTCTATGGAAGGACTGCTCCAACTTTATTTACTATATTTATTTTGTGTTTACTTATAATTTCCCATGTTGCCCACTAACTGTCCATCTGGTATCCTCCTGCATCTCACAGGCTACAGCAAAAACCAACTGGCACACCCAATGGCTGACAGAGGAAACAGCACCCACTACGTCTCCCACCACCCTCTGTTCACTCTGTGTTGTTTGAGCAAGTGTCATTGCATCATTCAGCGTCCTCGAGTAGGAGGTGTTAGACATATTGTGGCTGGGCATGGTCAGGAGAGGAGAGATGGGTTATCACGGGTTGCCTTGTAGATGCAGATTTACTACCTGTTCAGGTGAGCATCATTCTCACTGCACGCTTGTCTCTCATACTGTTGGACAAGACCTTGGCAGAAGGTCTTTAAACTACAAGTTTAAAGTAGAGTTCTACCCTAAATTCTAGTTCAAGCTCAAAACTCATTCTAACTTAGTTCAATACAAACAAACACATTAGGAACAAATGCTAAACAGAGCAGAACTTGGAGGCAACAGAAGTTAACCAGGACTGTGTCAGACAACCAGGATATATGGTGATGCCAAACACAAGGGATTTTATCCATGCAATTCCCTCTATCTCCCACTCTCCTACTTATTCTAAATGCTTTCCATTTTAAGAGAAGTGATGTGGCTCCTTCTCTCTTCCCCTTAGCTTTTTACGATCAATAAAACCCTACTTCTTCCCAGCTTAATGACACAGAGCTTTGCTTTACAAGTTTTATGATAGCTTTAACTGATCCTTTACTGATCTTTTTTTTTACTGAAAAAAAATTTTACATTATGTAATTGGAAAATCACTCTACAAATAGTAATGTACTTAGAATTTAACATGTATCTTATGGATACTTTTATATGGTCCTCAAAGAAGGTAGAATTAATTAGTAGGAGATATGAAATAGTAGAGAGTTTTGAGCTCTTCAATGACTGAAAATCAGATTTTAATGTTGGTTGTATCTTAGTAAAAGCTAGTTTCATGGCACTGTATTAATTTGCTCTTGTATATTTTGGTAAATGTTTTATATAATTCAGTGTATTATTTTTTTCCCAACTAGATTGTAAACTCATTGAAGGCCTTTTATCATGTTAGTATTACTCCATAAATTTTAGTATAGTCCTTATATTTATTTAGTCCCAATATTTATTGACTGAGCAGTCAATAAACTCTCCCTGACTATGTATACCTGTAAACTGAATCTAGTTATCTTTATTCATTGAATTCTTATCAGCTTTGAGGCCCAGTCAGTGAGGAGAGGAAATGAATCAGAAGTTTAGCCCTTCAATATGAGGAATATGGCAAGCAGGTAGCAATGCCTTTTCAATAAGATAAATGAGATTGACTGGGCTTATTCACCAGGACAGCTCACATTCTTTTATTGAGTTACAACTTAAAACAGTAAAGCATACAATCCTACCTTTCTGATGAGACGTTTCACAAATACACACACTAAAGTTATGGCGGAGATTGTTTCCAGCATCCAGAAGCCCAGTTCCTACACCTCCCAGTCAAAACTCACCCTCGTAAAATCAACACTATTCTGACTTCTTTCTCCATAGATTCATTTTGTCTATGGACTTTAAATAAAGGCAATCACATGGTATCTATTTCTTGGGTGTCAGACTTCTTAAAGTCAAATAGAAATAACAGGCAGTAAAGTGTTCATTAAATTTTTAGTAAGTGAATCCATAAAATTAACCAGTGACCAGATCAAGAATAACATATTTCCAGCACTGCAGGATCCCATCATGGACCTTCCATTTAATTCTTTAATATCAAGACTAACCACTCTCTTGACTTCTAAGACCATAGATTAGTCTTGCCTCAGTTTGAACTTTATGTAAGTGGAATCATAGGCTATGTAGATTACTGTGTTTGCCTTCTTTTACCTCAAATTATATTTGGTAGCTTCATTTATGTTGATGTATATAATTGTTTTTCTTTTAAATTTCTGTTTGGTATTTAATTATATGAATATATCATCATTTTTAAAAAACATTTATTTTGGGGGACACCTTTGGATTGTTTCCAGTGTGGTGTTATTATGAAGAATGCTGCTATAAATATTCTCATTCATGTCTTTTTGTGATTATATGTGTGCATTTCTGTTAAATGTATACCTGGGAGTGGAATCGCAAATGGTTGGGATCTGTTGCCAATTTTTCAAAATAATTATTAATTTACATTGGCATTATATGGAAGACTGATTGTTTTATTGCCAACAATACATAGTAGTGTCCTGATAAATTGGCCCTTGGGGGGAACACCCTACTTTGTGGTTTTACCAATTTTTGTGGTGTAAATACTTCCAATACGGTCAATTTCCAAAACTATCTTATATAAAAATTAGCTTCTGTCTTCACTCTATCATGTCTTTCTGTGGAAAGCAGAATAATGGCCCTCTAAAGATGTCTATACTCTTATTATAGGAACCTGAGTATATGTTACCCTATATAGTAAAAGTGAGACCATAGATGTGATTAAAACTTTGAGGACCTTGAAATTGGAAGATGGTTTTGGACATACCCAAGTGAGTTCAAACTAATCACATGGGTCCTTAAAAGTGGGAAAGCTTTTCCAGTTGAGGTCAGGGTGCATTACTAAGGAAGACAGGTCAGAGGGAGATGCATTGTTCCTGGCTTTGAAGATGGAGGGAGGGGGCTGAGAGCAGGACTGTAAGCAGCCTCTAAGTGCTGGAAAGGCAAGAGAAGAATTCTTTTCCAGAACATCCAGCAAACAGCACTGTCCTGCTGCCAACACTTTGATTGCAGCCCAGTGAGATCAGTCATCCGATTTCCAAAGTTGTAGATTGATAAATTTCAGTTGTTTTAAGCCACTAAATTTGTGGCCCTTTGTCACAGCAGCAGTAGAAAATTAATACACTCTCTAATTCGACTGCATTACCCACAGAATATCTAGCACAACCATCTGCACAAAGCAGGTGTTCCATAAGTGATTTTGTAATATTGTCTGGCATGGATCATAAAGTGTGTTTTATGTTTTTGTAAAGTAGTGCCACTCTATGTTTTGTGCATTGGTGGGTCTCAAGATAGATAAACTGAAAATGTTTGGAAATTGAAATTGAAGTTCTGTTTTTGTTTGTTGGTTTTTGTCACACATCTGCCTTTGTCGTGAGCAGCAGGTGGGACACTTCTAGCAATAGTAAAAAATAATAATAATGATGATTTACAAATGCAGGGATTTTGTGAAGCTGCGTGGTTGGAACCATCAGGAGCTCATATGTAATGCCCGCCCAGAGCAGTAGGAGGAAGCCCCCCGAAGCCCAGGAAGAGCAGGCCACCAAGGAGAAGGGGAGCTGTCTGCACGTGTCCCGAGTGTACTTGGTGGAGGTGGCCTCAGAAAGGAAGAACCAGGCGGTGAGGAACACGCCAGTGGCCAAGAACACGATGGTCAGATGGGGGAAGACAGCTGGGTTCACTGGGCTGGTGTGTCTGCTCACGGCCAGCAGCGCCACTTTGCGGGGCACAGGGTCATCGCTCTGCCACCAGAAAAACACGAGTGCAGAGGCATGTGTTCTGTTCAGCACGGAGGGTTTTATTTCTTGTTTGGTTTTTTCTTTTTTGTTTTTGTTTTTTTATTAAAGTAAACTAGCTGGTTCTCCATTTTGCTTGAATTAATGCTACCAGTAATAATATTCACATCTGACCTTGCAGAAAATGTATTTCTGTTAAAGCGGTCCAACTTCACAGTTACCTCTGTGCCCTTGTGATCCTTGCGCTGAGGGCTGACACGGGAGAACGCACGGACTTTGCTTTGAGGATGGGGGGAAGGCACGCGGGGGGTCTGGAAGGCGTGTGGCTCAGTCGACTGAGCCCTTTAAATGGTGCAGCAGGCTCTCCCGTAAGCCAGTCCCAGCCTGAATATCAGAGGCAGGGGGTAAAAATGATAAGGGGAGAACTTTCTACACTGACAGAGCACAGAGCTTATAAGCATACCTGCAAATTAGCCAGCATCTCCACAGGGCAGTGACCACTGCAGACATCCAAGAAAACAAGCCATGTTGTTCCCACTGTGACAATTACAGGGCTGAGCCCCAGTCAAGGTTCACCAGGCTATTTCTCAGCAGCTGAGCCATATTGGAAGAAAGGGATAAGGGGTCATTACCTCAACGAGAGCCTGGTAGGTGTTCTAGCCAATTTTCCTCTCTCAATTTCTCTTCCTCAAGGATGGCAGGTAAAGCATCCTTAGAAGTTGAGACCAGGTGCTTTCACTGGCTACTTTCTGGGTCTTTTCTCCTGCTAATGTTTCTTTTTGTCTCTTGCTATTTTAATAGCATCTTGTCATATTTAGCTTTTAGTAAAGAAATGCAAATCCCACAAAACAAAAAGCCAGGTGGCTGAAGTCCCTGACCCTAAGCAGCAATGCTAATTTCAGAAGAGCATTGGCCTCGTGACCACTGGGTTAGAATAACCTTTGTTTGATCCTGGTCATATATCAGGATTTACTTTATACATTGATGAATTACTTAGTGATAAGCTAAGTATCATTTTATTTATTTTTGAAAACATTTATTGATTTTAGTGGGAGAGGCAGGGAGAGAGAGACAGGAATATCCATCTGTTCTGTATGGGCCCTGACCAGGGATCCAACTGGCAACCTCTGTGCTTCAAGACTATGCTCTAACCAACCGAGCTATCTGGCCAGAGCAGCTAAGTATCATTTTAAAACAATAGAAAATATAACTCAACAAAAGAACACACTAATTTGTTTCTTTGTTCCCTATTTCAAGGGGAAAAAATGACCACAACACAAGCTTTCATTGACATATTATTTTTTTATAGTTCTCTTTAAAGCCACTCTGGATGTCTGCTTATTGTTAGTAGAAACCCAGAATAGCTCACCAGATAGCATGTTCTATTATACCGGTGATGTAGATTCAAAATAACTGTCCCGAGCTTACTGTGAAATCTCCAAGTAAACAGCAGAGACTAACCTCTTCTCTGTACTCATGCTTGGAAAGCCAATGATGATGCGTAATGCATTTTAGGGACGTGTTTTTTGAATATAAGTGAAATTAATGATGGTGCATATCCCAGTAAATTCCCTCATCACATGCTTCGCTTCTCAAGCTAAACACTCTGGAGATGCCCTTATTTTCTCTCTTTTTCATGTACTTCACAGCCGATCCATTAGCCCATCCCATTGATCTACCTTCAAAGTAGATTTTGAATCTAATTATGTCTTATTACCTGTAATGGTAAATCTTTAGACCCACCCACCACCGTGTCCCATTTGCAATGCTGCAGTACCCTCCTGATAGGTCCCTTACCTTTGCTATTCACACAGCAGCCAGTGTTATCCTTTGATAATGGAAATAAGATCAGGCCACCCCTCTGCTTAAGACTCGCAGAGACTCCTCATTTTGCTCAGAGTCAAACTCCAAGTCCTTGCCCTATCCGGCATGGCACACGTGATCTGGCCCCCAGTACCTCTTGAGCCTTGTCCCTCTCCCAATCACGTGCTCTGCTCCAGCCACACCGGCTTCCTTGCAGGTTCCTGCCTTGACATCTTTACACCTGCTACTTCTTCTTCCCCAAATGATTCCGATCTCCCCAGATATAGACAGGGTTTCTTCTCTCATTTCTTTTATTGTTTCTGCTCAAATGCCACCTTTCTGATTCTTTCTTTGGTCACCCTTCCTAAAAATTCATTCCTGGTCTCTCTCTATCCCCTCACCTAAGTATCATTCTTCATAGTACACACACACATAATATAAATATATTGACACACACATGAATATATATATATATATATATATATAGTTTTTAATTTTATTAAATTTATCGGGGTGACATTGGTTAATAAATTGTGTAAGTTTCACACGTACATCATCATCTGTATATAATACATCTGTAATGTACATCATCTGTATATTACATTGTGTGTTCACTACCCAAAGTCAGGTCTCCTTATGTCACCATATATTTGACCATTTTTACCCTTTTCTACCTCTCTTCCTCCCTTCCTCTCTGGTAACCATAGTATTTTAGTCTGTGTCTATGAGTTTTTGTTTGATAGTTCATCTTATTTGTTCATTTTTGCTTTCAGTTTTATATACCACATATGAGTGAAATCATAAAGTTTTTAAATTTTTTGTCTGACTTATTTTCTTTAGCATGATATTCTCAGGATACATTCACAATGTCATAAATGGCAGTATTTCATCATTTCTTATGGCTGTATATATGTACCACGTCTTTTTTATCTACTCATCTGTTGAAGAACACTTCTACTGTTTCTATGTTTTGACCACTAGGAGTAATGCTGCGATGAATAGAAAGGTACATATATCTTTATGAATAAATGCTTTAATATTTTTGGTGAAGATGCCCACAAGAGGGGTGTGTGTGTATGTGTGTGTGTGTGTGTGTGTGTCTGTGTGTATTTGACTTATTGTTTTACTTCACCACCAGAATATAAGCTCCTTGAGGGTGGAGAGTTTGTCAGTCTTGTTTATTGCTGTTTTTGTTTATTGCTGAGTTATTCAGCACTTGGAACAGTACCTAGCAGGCCCTGGCTGGTTGGCTCAGTGGTAGAGAGCATCAGCCCGGTGTGTGGATGTCCCAGGTTTGATTGCCGGTCTGGGCACACAGGAAAAGTGCCTATCTGCTTCTCCACCCCTCCCCTTCTTGCTTCTCTCTTTCTCTGTCTTCCCCTCCTGCAGCCATGGCTCGATTGGAGTGAGTTGGTCCTGGGGTGCTCAGGATGGCTCCATGGCCTCAGCCTTAGGCACTAAGAAGATTTTGGTTGCTGCATAACAGAGCAATGCCCTACATGGGCAGAGCATTGCCCCTTAGTGGGCTTGCTGGGTGGATCCCAGTTGGGGCACATGCAGGAGTCTGTCTCTGCCTCTCCTCTTCTCACTGAACTAAAAAATAAATAAATATAAAGTACCTAGCACTGAAAAGATGTTTAATTAGTTTTTCTTGATTGAGTATATGAATGAATGTGAATGAAAGAGGCCTGAAAAGCTAACGATGCACAGCCTGAACAACAGTTCACGGAAATAAAGTCAATTAACTTTCAATTAACAAGAAACATCAACTCAATAGAAAATACAATTCCCCAAATTCACTGAGGTTTTATTCTACCAAAAAGAAATTTTTTAAATCATTTTGTATTTTCTTTGGACTATCAACCCTGATATGGCAGATAAACTTTAGCTCCTTGGAAGGAAAATGCCATATTAGCAAGATCTTGGGTGTTAATAATCTCCAAAGATGACTCTCCCCCAATAATTCCTTCTTTTCCTCAGACTTGGCTGGTCTTGTGACTTGTGTAGCCAATGGAATAAGAGGGAAGTGGTGTTTTACTAGTTCCAGATCTAAGCCTTAAGAAACTTTTAAGGTCTCCATGTTTTGCTTCTTAGAACTTAGTCCCCATGTACTTTTAGGCTAGATTATTGGGTGAGAATTCCCCAGAGGAATGGACATATGGAGGAAAACTGAGTTACCCCACGTGACAATCAACACCAAGGCACCAGTCTGAGAGTGTGACCATCTTGGATTCTCTTGGATCGGTTGAACCACCCCAGCCAAAGGCACAACAAAAGAGCTGTCCAGCCATCCTGGCCAGCTTCTTGCCATCAGTGCCATCCCTATTGAGGCCTCAGGTGCTGTGGAGTATAGGCAGGTTGCCCCGCAGAGCCCGGCCCGAATGTCTGACCCACACACTCAGCAGCAAAGAACATGGCTGTAATTTTGAGCCACTAGGTTTTGGAGTGCTTTGTTCTGGAGCAATAGATCACTAGAGCCATTCTGAGATGTCATTACAGGAAGATAACACTGAGAACATTGGCTCTCTGAAGTTTACTCTTTGTAAATTATGATCAGGCTAAAAAAAATATTGTATGTGTTTGTATGTGTGTCTATAAATATATATATATAAAACTTTGTGTATAAACTTTGTAAATATGTTGACAGATGTTTTCCTGTCTTCATTTTATTAAAAAGGTTTATATAAAATTAAATTAAATATCTCACTGATAAGGACTTGGCAGTAATATTTTATTACTTTTAGATAATATCTTAAGAGCCTTGCAGTTTTCAAATACCATACATTTAATTGTATTTTGTTTGTTTATTTACTTCCAATGAAGCAGAAAATTATTTATTTTCTAAAGAAATTTCTGGAAGGCCCTTCAATACTCTCATGAAATCCCAGAGCATATGACATCCCTTCGTTCACTCCTTTCCCTTATTTTGAAAGATGAGCAAACTGCAAGGAAGTGTGAAATCAGGGTTTTTATACATTCTGTGTAACAGTATAGATACAAAATGAGCTGTGATTTTTTTTTAAGGACTCACACCAAAATTCTCAAGCACAGTAGTAAAATTTGTAGACGGAAGGAACAAAACTGAGCTTTCTTAGATGTCCAGTGTTGGTAGTCCATTGTGGAGGGGGGAGGGGAAGAGAACATGTTTTCTGATTAAATCAGCATTGTCCAAACAGTGATGCATTTACACAACGTGGGAAGCTTTTGAGAGATGGGCCTTTGTGACAATATGCATTCTGCCTGTCTTTTCATAGGATATTAATATCTGACTTGGCTTAGATTGGTTTCTAAAGCCTCTTCCAAAGTCAGCCTTCCTACTTCACAGGCGGGGAGACAGAACATTCTGCATGTGATTGCAGCAAAAATTTCTGTTGACTTTGGGATAAGTTCAGCTAATTCTGTTTTAATTTGAGGGAAATCTGAAAATCAAACTATTAAATTCCCATTGCTTAAATAAATTCCATTTCTGTACCATTTGTGGAAGAAAGTGAGAAGAGGGATGCAGGTTGGACAAGATTACCAGGAAACCTAACAATCTGGTAATGAAACTTCACAAAGGTTAGAATCACTGGTCTAGGTCAGCAATTTTCAACTAGCGTGTTGCAAGAACTTTGAAAACAAACAACACCTGACAATTTAGTCAAGGGTACTGACCTCTTTTCCTTTAGATTATCAAATAATAATAATAGTAATAATAAAAATTACAACTACCAACACAATACCTGTTCAGTGTAAATAAATCAAAATTATACCTATATTTTTGTCAGATGGGCAAAAATATTTTCTGGGTGTGCTGCAGAACTTTAGTAATGAGTTTGTGTGCACCGCAAGATGTAAAAGGTTGAAAAATGCTGCTCTAGATAATTCGCATTTTTTTTTAATCATACGCTTAGTTTTGAGATTCTGCAAAGTACACTTTAGCTAGTTGTTGAAATTAAATTGGATCCAGACATGTAGGAAGTTGTTTGTGCCTTGGAGAGATTACTGTGCTATGAGCAGGTTTACTTTATTGATCCTGTTTTATTACTTTCCAAATGGAAAAACCATGTTCTTGTCAATCATGCGAGAGAAAGGAAAGCATGCGGTTTTTTCAGTATGTTCAGAGTAAGAGAAAATGATCTACAATGAAAATGACATTTTAAGTGAGTTTTGTTACCAGTTCAATGTGTTTTTCTTGTTTTTCTCTGCAAGGAGAAAGACTGTAAATTTAATTACATAAAATAATACTAATTTTTAAAAATAAATATGAAGATTACTTGAGATTTTAGACAAATGTCGTTGCCTGGTACATGCTAAATATTTAATAGTTATTACTTTTTTAATAATGGGAATAAGACTGTCTTACTCTTATAGACTTGTGACTTATCTGGAGTGCGTAGATATAAATTTTCCTTCTTTTTGCTTTTTGCAATGCAAAACCTTTTACACCCGGGGACCTGTCTTCCTAACACCCCCATGTTTCTTCTGGGTCTGGGACGAGTAATAGACAAAACCTCAGGAGCTAAGGAGATGCTGGTGAGAGAGACCACCGAGAAGCACATGTGCAGCCACAATGGCCGGGAGAACAGACCTAATCTGCAGACATTACGGTTCTAGATTGAAAAATTCTGGGTGTGGTTAATTCTGCATTATTCAAGTAAAAACAAAGACTTTCATGCTGTGATTCTTAACTGAGAAGATTGAGAGTAAAGTTACTGTACGGAAGCTCAGTTTTTCATTTATTTTTCCTGAACTGTCTAGATCAGAGAGAGCGGGAGGCGGGTCATGGGCACCGATATTTTTGTAAAGCTCCCAGATGATTCTATGGTGCATTTTTAGTTATTATTATTATCTTTTGGTCTTTATTGTGGTTTCGAAAACGTGGCTTTTGATTGGTCAGGATTGCCTTCTTAAGCATTCTCAGTGTTGCTGTTTGATATTTAGGCATATTTGTTTAGGTTGTTATTTGTTTTTTAAAGTCATCTGAAATGAAAAGCACACTCTTTTCAACACCGTGGAGCGCCTCTGCTGGGAGCCTCCACGGATTTAGCAAAAGGAACCCCATTTTGGAAGCTAACTGTTTAATTGCATGTCAACAACCCAGAGGCAGCCGAGAATCCACGGCCTCTCTGGGCTTCTGAAACTGATCCCAGCAGCGCACCTCCCAGCCCTGGGAGTGTGAGAGAGGAGCTAATGACTTCATTTTCCTCTCCTGCTGTCAGAACCCAGCATTTCCACTGTGCACAGAGGAGCGAAAAAAAAAACCCATGAACTTGGAAAATTGTTCTGTGAAAAAATAATCTCCTCTCCCAATGGTATTCAAACTTTTGAGAACAACACTGAAACAAGATAATTTTCTAAGACAGCATTCAGAATTGCTGTGCAGAAGAAAGGGTTTGGCATGGTTATCATTTTGGTGTTTTAAGAATAGATGTGTCTGTGTGTCCACAGCGGAGCTTCTGGGTTCCGGTCTAAACAGTGTGCAGGGGCAAACCTGGACCCAAACACGCCTGAGTCCAATTCCATCCTTCCAGACCATCATCTACAGGACCCACCATCCCCCAGAAGAAGAAGATGTCCTTCCATGTAGAAAAATGCAAAAAGAGGCAGTTACTCATTGGGCTCGAGAATGAAAACTCCTGGTTTAAACCCTGGCTCTATGATGTAAAATCCTTGGGCAACTTACTAAGTTTATGTAAGTTATTAGTTTCCCCATCTATAAAACAGGGATAATAATAATAATGTCTGTTTATATTCACCCTATAGGAAACAAAAGACAGACCTGGAAATTATGGTATTGAGAAGGTTCCCATGGGTGCCCTGAGACACCTGGTGCATTGTAAAGATCTGGGGGACGTGGAGAAAGAGATCTGAGACAAATTGCTATTGTTTGCTACTTTTGCTAAATCTAATCCCTACTGTAGTGTTTGTGTGCACTTTTTACTTTCAGGCGAAAGTCATAGAAATCCTCTCTCATCTTCCCCTTCACATTTCTCTTGGGGGTGCAAATGCAGCCAGCCTCGCCAGGTCCATAAGAGTGCTGATTGCACTCCAGACGACTCGGAAGCCTTGGAGATAAGTTCGGGACCTTGACCTTGAAATGTGAAAGGAAAGAGGATTGGAAATAATGAGCTAAGGAGTGATTCTGGATGGAACCTGAAGTTAGTTTGGAATAATCAATCATACCTCCACCTGGCTTTTTAGTCATCGTTTACTGAATCTCTTTTACTCATTGGGTTTTATGTCAAACACACAATCCTGAAAGGCAGAGAGTGCTTTCTCGAAGGAGTTTACAGTCTAACTGGGAAAATGTGAGATTCCATCTTATTTTGCTTCTCTCTTTTATGTGTGTGTCCCAGATGTCAACATGAGTAATTTGGTTATGAAAAGAAAATAGATTTTAGAATAGAGAATACAGTGATTCTAAGGCTGTGATGGCCTGAGAATGCTTATGAATGAAGTTTCAGAAAGGTTAGGTGAGAAAAAGTTAAAAAAAATGCACAGCTTTTTAAAATTGGATAAAGAAGATGTGGTACACATATACAATACAATACTACTCAGCCATAAGAAATGATGATATATTGCCACTTACAACATGGATGGACCTTGATAACATTATATTAAGGGAAATAACTAAATCAGAGAAAGCTAAGAAATACATAATTTCACACAAAGGTGGGATATAAAACTGAGACTCATGGACATAGACAAAAAAGAAGTGGTTACCACAGGAAGGTGATGGAAAATGAGTTGACTTTGTGTGATGGGCACACAATGTAATCAACAATTCAAATGCCATGGACATGTTCACCTGAAACCTATGTACTCTTTCTGATCAATGCCACCCATTAAATTTAATTTTTAAGTTAAAAAAGTGAAAATAAAACAGTCCCAGTCAGCTGGTTCAATGGATAAAGTATCCTCCTCGCACACCCGAGGTTGCATGTAGGATCCCTGGTCAGGGCACGTACGAGGAGCAATCAATGAGTGTGCAACCAAGAGAGAAACTTCTCTATCTCTCTCCTTGTCTCCATTCTTCTCTCTCTCTCAAATCAATAGAAAAATAATCTTAAAAAAATGAAATAGATGTAACTACAGCAATTTCTGCTAAGTAAAAAGTGGTAAAAATCATTAAAACAATAGATTAGTGGTAGTCAACCTGGTCAACCACTAGTGGGCGTTCCAGCTTTCATGGTGGGCAGTAGCAGAACAACCAAATGGCACCACGATTATACACTAATCAACTAACTGTTGACTAGTCAAGATCAGGACAGTGGTCAGACTCTGTTACAGGGCATTTGTATTGGGACCGCACCTGACCTCTTTCACGACCACCTTGCCCGCATCCGCCAGCGGCCAGGTACCTGACCCCGTGTCTACACCTGTCACCTGATCCGGCGGGCAGTTTATGATTGCTATTGTCTCCCAAAAACTAGCAGTTCGTCATTTTATTACCCCGTAGACAAAGAACTCCTTGGTTCGACGCTTCTTTCTATGAGAGAACACCAATTATATGGAGACACCAATTAACTCATATTTTCATCTCAATTCCCAGATTTTAGGATAATAGGGTGACATTCTAGGAACCCTCCCTTGGGCTGCCAAAACTAGCCACTGTCTCGCTACTTCACCCCTATCACAAGGAAGTGATGTCATTGGCCAACACCCGCTACATAAAATTTTATAAAACGCACAACCACGGATACTCACTAACTTAGTCTCGTCTCAACAAACTCTGGCTCAACCACGACACTTGTAACGTTGCGACCATACAACAGACTTCAAGCGCATAAGTTTTGCCCACATTACATAAGTGAAGCTAAATCATTACATAATCGAAACTAAAGTCACTACATAGTTAGATTTCTGACAGCAAGCACGTGCTTACAGCTTCAAACAAAATATTGTGAAATATCATGAGCCCATGTCTCAAAAAAAAATACACATGCGGTTATTCGTCAGAGTATCTGAAGATGGGTTTCATAGAATCTGTGGCAAATACACAACATCCAATGTGTTTATTGTGCTATAAAACATTATCCAATGAGGCAATGAAGCCAAGTCAATTGCGAGAACATCTTTCTACAAAGCATCCAAATGACTAGGACAAGCCCATTGAATATTTTCAGGAAATATATAAAAAATTTCAAAATTGTTCAACTATCGTTGCATCATTTAAGAAACAACATACAACAGATGAAGATGGATTAATTGCCACTTATCGCATTTCACAAATAATTGCAAAGAGTGGTAAAAGTTATAATATTGGAGAAACTGTAAAAATACCCTCTATAAAAGAATTTATCTCAACAGTAATGCATCGGGATATACCTCAAATTTTAAAAACATTGCCCCTAAACCAGTGGTTCTTAACCTTTTTTGAGGTACCAAACCCACCAGTTTCATATGCGCATTCACCAAACTTTTCTTTAGTGATAAATAACATATGATTTTTTTTCCCAAATTCAAGACATAGGTATATATTTCTTTACTGGGGCACAAAATGAGCCGTGCATGAACATCACCTTGCTCAAAGAACAAGACCAACAAAGTGCATGAACTCACAACAAACTACGGTATTACTTTATTCTGGCCTCCATGGCAGAGGCTTCTCCGAACCCCTGAGACTGACTCATCAAACCCCTAGGGTTCAATCGAACCCAGGTTAAGAACCACTGCCCTAAACGATAGCACAGTAAAGCGACGAATTGATGAAACGGCAGTTAATGTTGAAAACAAACTTGTAAGTATTCTCCAAACTCTACATTTTCCATGCAATTGGATGAATCTACCATTGCAGATAATGATGTTTTATTGATGGCATATGTACGCTATTTTGATGAAAACAATCTATTATGAGAAGAAATGCTATTTGCAATAAATCTCATCACAGATACCAAAGGATTCTCTATATTTAATACTGTGAGAACATACTTTACAAAAAATAATATTCCTTTGAATAATATTGTTGCATGTGCTACTGATGGAGCACCATCAATGGTAGGTCGCTATTGTGGATTTGTTGCTTATTTGAAGCAGGAAGTGCCAAATGTTTTATGTATTCATTGTGTGGTGCACAGACAACATCTTGTAGGAAAACATCTAAGTACAAGTCTCCATTCATCATTAACTATAATAATTCGAGCCGTAAATAAGATCAAATCCAATGCAAAGAATGATAGAATGTTTCGGCAGCTTTGCCAGGACAATAATGAAGATTGTATTAAGTTACTTTTGCACACAGAAGTTCGGTGGCTGTCAAAGGGTACATCTTTGGCTAGATTTGTAGCATTTTATAATAGTGTCATACAATTTTTTGAAAGTAATAATGAGACCAATCTGTGTCAACAGTTAAAAACAGTAAGAATGATGCCTTTTACTTGGCAGATATTTTCAAGAGATTTAGTGATGTCAATTTGCAGCTTCAAGGAGCTAATAAAAGTATCGTGCTATTATTTATTGACAAAGTTGAACTACTTCGTCATAATCTATTGAAGAGAGAATTTCATCAGTTTCTTCAATTATCATTTATAAAAGATGATGTAATTCCAGAGGATATTGACAAATTCAGTAGCCACCTCAACGAACTTAAATTGTACATGGGAAAACAATTGGAAGATATTTTGAAATTGAAGGTATATGCCTGGATGAAAAATCCTTTTACTGCAAATATTGAAAAGGCTGATACAACTTGCCAAAAAGAACTGTTAGAAATTAGATATGATGAAGAAAGTAAACATAAATTCGACAGTGGTGGATATGAAAACCTATGGCAAAATAAAAAAAATGCCAGTCTTATATCCAAATATGTGGAAAATGGTATTCAGTTTATTGATACCTTTCCCTACCTCATATCTTGTGGAATCAGGAGTTGGTGCTGTTAATCATATTATGACAAAAGAAAAAACCCGCCTGAATATTTCTGAAAGGGAGACCTTAGTTTGTTCCTCACAACAATTGAACCGGATATTCAATATTTAGTTTCCCAGCATCAGCCTCAGGGATCCCACTGATAATTCAATTAACTAATGTAATTTCTATGTATGCCAAGTATAAATAAAAAGATATATTTAACTATAGTAAGTTGTTTTATAAAGATTTATTCTGCCAAACAGCGAAAATCCAACATAAAATACTTGGTAAGTAATTACTATTATATGCTTTAACTTGCTGTAACTCTGCTTTATATATTTTATAAAGTAAAGTTACTTCCCTACTTTATAAATCACCATTACTGTGGAACCGGTGGGTGATTAGAAAATTTTACTACTAACAGAGATACAAAAGTGGGCGGTAGGTATAAAAAATGTTGACTACCCCTGCAGTAGATGGAGGAATCAGAGGCTTGGACTTGATCTTGACAACAATGAGCAGCTACTGAATGTTTCTTCAGAGTGAGGAAAGGGCATGTGATATGAGCAATACATAATTTAATGAAATAATATATTTGTATGTATTATATATATATTATTTTTAACAAAATAACATGTATAATAAATAGCATTTATTGTGTACTTACTGTGTTCTTGGCCCTGTTTCTCATATATTTATTTATTTATTATTATTATTATTATTATTATTATTTTACAGAGACAGAGAGAGAGAGTCAGAGAGAGGGACAGATAGGGACAGACAGATAGGAACAAACAGAGATGAGAAGCATCAATCATCAGTTTTTTATTGCCGTTGCAACATCTTAGTTGTTCATTGATTGCTTTCTCACATGTGCCTTGACTGCGGGCCTTCAGCAGGCCGAGCCACCCCTTGCTGGAGCCAGCAACCTTGGATCCAAGCTGGTGAGCTTTTGCTCAAGCCAGATGGGCCCGCGCTCAAGCTAGTGAGCTCGTGGTTTCGAACCTGGGTCTTCCGCATCCCAGTTTGACACTCTATCCACTGCACCACTGCCTGGTTAGGCATGTATTGATTTATTTAATCATACGCCAACCCTAGAGGTCACTACTCAGAGTATCGCATTTCATGAATGGGGAATAGGAACTTGTAGGGAGATTGCTCCCGGGGTGCACAAAAAAGATGGGGGAAAGAAGATGCTGAGGAAGGGAAACTGAGGCAGGAGTTGGTAAGACTGCCAGATAAAGCCAACCAGTGACTGAGTTTAGATGAAGACTGTGGTATCTGACAAATTCTGTTGACTGTCAAGGGAAATTTCCAAGTTAAACATTTAATGTATATAGAAACATACAAGGTACTTTTCTCATTCACAAAAAGAAGCAAACGTTTTCCTTCGTAGAGTAAAATGGAACCTCAGAATGATTTCTTACACCATTGACAGAGAGGCACAAACACCGCATATCTTCAGGCTCTGAAACTGTCCCTAAGTTTTCATTCCACAAACAGCACTTTTGTCTACCATCACACACACAAGTAAATTCAACATTTTGTAAAGTGGAAGTTATTGTAGACTAAAAGTTGAAGAAATTTTTATCATTTTATATTTATCTATGCTTTAAGACAAAGCAGCGTTTTTAAAAATTTATTTATAAAATTTTGAAGACATACCAAGAAATATTGAGAAACATATCACGGCCATGTGCTGCAATTCAGATGTATTATCTTTTGCCAGGATTTTTTAAAAATCATGTTTTAGTTTTGTTTTTAAAAACTTTATTGAGATATAATTAACACATAGTACATGTAACTATACATATTTAAAGTATAGCAGTTCTCAATTTCTGTCATATATAGACACCGAAGTGTTTGTCTTTTTTAAAACCTATTATGTGTCTACAGATAAAATGTAGAAATATTGAGTAATATATACTGTTTTAAAATTTTACATGGCTATAGGTATCAGAAATAAAATACTCCTGTTAAGACAGCACATAATGGCTGTTATCCTTTTATTATGAAATTGTATAAAACTAAAGACCAGGAAAGGCAGAGACACTATTTGTCAACAGTAAAACGAAGTCGTGAGCCCAGGTTTCTAGATGTATATCTCACTGCTTTTTATATGGGAATAGTAGGAACAAGCTTCAAGGTCATCCCTCCACTAAATGAAAAATACATTAGTGGTAACATGGCACAAAGTGAGGGAAACGGTGATATGTGTGACTCTGGTGGGTAGTCAGATACCTGGAGAGACAGTTGCCTGAGCCAACTGGTCTGCAGCTGCCAAAGCTTTGTACCATAGAGTTCTGTGGCCTCCTATAGAAGTGTTCACTAAAGCTATAGGATTTTTAAAGATTAGGTTTCTATCTGAGCTTGGTTGAACACCTAACTTTACCTTTAAGAAACTTTTTCGAAGAGGGAGAAACAAAATGAATCTTACTGATAGTTCTTTAGTGGGAAAAGTAGGAGGAGCTGTCCGTGGTATCAGATGAACAAGCATCCCTTTACCAGGATACAGGTTCTACAACCTGAGTTATAGGAGTCCCGGGACCCAGTAAGCCTGGGTTAAAAATAGGTGGGAAGAAGTCAGGGTGGTTGGACAAAAATGAATGGAGAAAAAGGGTTGTTGTGTGGACTTCTATCACCTTGCATTATATCACCTAGATATTTGCTTCACTTCCTTGTTTTCTAGAGAAAACATAACAATCCCTTACTAAAGAAGTTTCAGACAATTTCCCAGTAAAAAAAATGAAAAAATAATTCCCAAGTCCCCTGGAAATCAGTGACAATCAAAGTTCCTTTTCTATTTAATTTATACTGTGTATTTCAAGAGGCATCCGGACTCTTTCCTTAATCAGATTCAGTTAATATTGCCCTCATGGACAATTCAGTATATTGGTCATAAGTATTGAATTAGTGAGTTACAGGCACAATTAGAAAGAAATTAACACAGCCACCTGACTCTTGTTAAGGTTCTAATTGATTCTGGTTATTGCAGTTGTCCCAATTAAATTATTGATGTCCACCTCAAACTTAACATTCCCTGACAATATCAAAGTGCATTTTATTTGCACAAAACTGTTCTTGTTAATGTTGGGCAAAGAAAATAATCTCTAGCTCTTAAATGTATGTACATAAATGGTGAAATACTTTTTTCTGGTAATAATTTAGGTTCCCAACATAAAGTTCTATTTAATGTAGAAAAAATCATATCATGAATCCCAGGAAAGGAAAGTTGGAGGTGCCCTTAAAGATCTATCTCAGCCAACAGCAGCCTATGTGTTATTCCCCTTTATACTTAAAATTGAGCACTTCCTCTGAAGAAAACTTCTGTAACAGTCCATTTATTCTTTTGGAAGATCTAATGCCGACAAACTGTTTTCCATACTGGGTTCAGTCATTCATTTAACGAATATTTATTATGTGCCATGTGCCTATCATCTGCCAAGGACTGCATCCGGGTGCTGTGTATACAGCGGCAAATGAAAGGTCCTGTAGTCTGAAGGAAATTAAAGTAGGAACTGAAATATCTGTATATTTCACCCATTAGTTCTTGACCTGCCCTATGGGCTTTAAACACAACTCCTCAGGGAGCTAAAGATTACTGCTTTATGTGTCTGTAGATTTTTTCTTCCCCTAGATAAGTACTCATTTAAAAAAAAAATTCTCATATGAGATGATTTCAAGTCCTTTTGTTGTCATTGAGATTCTTCCTTGAACATCTTTTCATTTCTCCCTACCCCTTTGAAGTGTTATGTTCAATATTAAGTTAGTTTTGCTCATGTACTCCCTAAAAGAACTTTAAAGATCTATGTACTCCTTTGAACATTTTTAGGCAGACATCTCAAACCTTTTCATTATAAGTATAAATAGTTGCAATGGATGCAATTTCCAGTATACTGGAGACATTAATTTTAAAAATAAAAGTGTTACATCATTGTTTTTAATTTATCCAAAAAGACATAAACATCAAGGTGATTTGATAGCCACCTTTATCCTCTTTGAAAATACACACATACATTTGTATGAGTCAATAATTTAGACTCACACTTATTTGTCCTTAAAGTCATAATTTTATCGTATTGCCCCAAATAATTTTATCCTAATGTAATATAGCATTTTACTTAATGTCATGTATTATTAACACTATCCTATGCAATAATAAAATTAATTTAATTTTAATTTTTTATTTCTTGTAATGATTACTATATCATTCATTAAATCATAAACATATTACAAATTTTAATAAATAACTAGTAAACAAAAAGGTAAATATTTATTGTGATTATTTTTTAAATGAGTTAGATAGGAAGGCCACTTGACTGAATTAGTTTTGACTGAATGATTTGTCTGCCTTCTTTGTTTCTTTTCTTTCTCAAAAGTGTTCTAAACCTTTGAGTTACACACCAAGACTGTGGGTGAGTGAGAGCTATGTCTTCCTTTAATAACATGGGAAATGATGATGGAGAGTAGGGGTGTGAGAGAGAAATCTTGGCCAATGTCCCCTCTCAAAGACAACAGGTTTGGAAAAGAATAAATATGGATGGTGATGATCTGGAAATAGACTCCCTTTAACACATCTATGTGCTTGTCTCTTTTCAGTTCTGTTCATAAGTCCAGGGGCCATTACATTGCAGTCTGATAACCATTCCTCCAGGTTGTAGTCTCATCAGAACTCAGTAGAATAAAAGTTTTATCTTCTTCATTTTAAAAACAATATTTCTATGAACTCAAGTGAAGATCGCATCATGATTTTCAGGGACCAAGTCATATTCCAGATGTACACAAAGCCCACAGTTACCTTTAAATGAACTTTTAAATGCTTTTGAATCATGCTTTTGCTGTGTCATGTCCTTCTCCCATCATGTAGTTGCACAAAAACTTAGATTTATCTCTGTCAGATTTTAGAGTCTTAGATTCAAACTTTACTCCAGCCCTAACTAGAACCACAGTGCTGAAATAGGGGCAGGGAGGAGGGTACCCAACCCATTCCCCATTCCCCTGCTTTAATACCTCCTTCCCACTGGGGCCAAACCTAGTTAGAAGCTAGTCCAACAAGGGAATAGCGATGCAGCTCCCAGGGGTCAGCTGACTGAGACCCAGAGAGGAAAAAGAAGTGATCTTAACAGATGGGATCTTGAGAGAGGGTCAAATGAAACACAAGCTAAGGGCACATGTGCGGAAGATGATTAGGCAATTTTGTCACTGACAGTGAATTTGTGTTTCCTTAGTTGAGTAACCCTGTGTATGCTTTAAAAGCTGAAGATTTTAAGCAGGTGATAGCCAGACAATCGGTGCCATACACAGTTCCCACAGTGTGAACTGACATTGAGAATTCAGAAGTGCTGGAACTCTATCTACCTTACTTAGATTGATGGTTAAATCCTGAGCCAACTCCTGAGGTTCTAATCCAGCTCAAATCCAAGTGGGTCCAGTTGGGTTCTGGCTGATGGAGCCGAACTGGCCATTGGATTGTCTCACATGAGCCTGTGGCTTCCACTGTGCAAGAAGTTCCAGGTCAACTGATTGTTTTTTGGAGCAGAGCTATGACATTTATTTGCTCGACTCCAGAACTTGCCCAGTCTTCCCATATCTGAAGACCCAGAGATGGCCCAGAACAGGACTAAGATGATTTGAAGTTATCTCCACATTTGATTGAACTATTTTTCTCTATTCATAGGCACAAGCAAAATTAAGTGGCAAATATAAATTAGAATTTTATTTTGCTACAATGTTTAGAATTAAATTTCATGTTCTGATCATAGAACGCATGTTGCAAAACTTATCTGACCCAATTCTCTTATACCAAACCACATAAAGGTCTAGATTCCTCAAATAAACATTATCATTCTGTTTAAAAAATGAGAAAACTGATCATAGATATTTTTGAGGTCTTTATAGGTGTGCAGGAAAAATATTTTACAGGAAACAAAAAGATTCCCATTAGTCCTGAGGAAGGAGTTTTTCTTTGTACACTAGTGTTTCCATTCAATGAATTTGGGTTTTCAACAATCTCCAATAAGCATAACTGTCTGATCAAATCTGAGAGTTTTGACCCCCCCCCCAAAAAAAACCCTGCTAACTTGAACAGAATTTCTTACCTATTTCACTAAATTCAATTATATTTTTATTTCCCTCTTGTTTTGCAGAGCAGAGATAATCTCTGAGCTATTATGCCTACTGGTTAAATTGAGGAATTAAATAGTTTCTCGGATTCAACGTCCTGAGGGCATTCCCTGGGCGACGCACGCACAGCCAACGTTCACCGGTGAGTTAGCATCTAAGTTAGGTTTCACCAGTCTTGCTGTAGCCGTCCCTCTCGTGAGCATGGATAATACCTTCCAAATTCACTGGCAACTTCTCAAGACAGTACTGCCTCCATCTTGGCAGGGCAGACCGATTTTTTTTTCTGTATTAAAGATCTCAGTGATGTGAAAGGGGAAAGTCGCATCTCTATCTCTGTAAAAGTTTTATTTTATTAATCTGCTCATCAAGGAAATATTTTTTTTAAAAATATGCCATCATGTGCTAACTTGAACGTCTCTACTAATGTCATTGTTCAATCTGAGCCCTGGGTGCTTTTGCCCAAAACAAGAATTCTGTCTTCCGTATTTGCAAATAAGCTGAATGTAGACAAATCAAACAGTCTCTGCATCATATAAACTTTCATCAGTGCTGTGTAAGTGTGATGGGCCGGGCATCTGCACACATCTGGTCCCCAGCTAACTGCTTTCTGACACGCATTCATCTGTCTGAATCGCAGTGACAGTGCTGGAGGAGAAATGCTGTTTCTGAACACTTGTAAACAAATCTAAGGTATTTTAAAAAAAGGTTTTTTTATAAAAAAAAAGTTAAAAAATTGATTCGCATTCATAGCTAATCACTGAGCTTTGTGTAATTTTTGCTAAGTGTAAGAATATTTCTTATAAATAAAGGCCTAGGCTCAATTCAAATTCAGTGTGTGTGTATAACTACAAATATACAAACTTTGGGGTTAAAGGTAAAGCTGTCCAGCCCGGCTTCAAGCTCCATGTGGTGCTAGAGCGAGCAACCGTTCACTTGATCCAGATGAGAGCTTTGCCATCAGCCGCTGTCTGCATCCTCCTCTTCACACCTATCTGAAGTCTCTCTCATTAGTCTTGCTGTGGCTTAAGGCCTTGAGCTTCTCAAAGACTTATGTGTGATGTCGATGTATCCCTAGAGGGTGGCACGCTAAGCCATTAGCTCATTTTCTGTCACATCCTTACCTTTACCCAGAGCGGTGGATCAGCTTAAACAGTTATTACCAAAAAGAGTCCAGAGAAAATAAGATACTTATTTGCAAATTTGGTAAAAAATGGGTGGGAGGAATGAAGAAGACAAAAAGTTTAAAGATAGAAGAATAAAAGTTTTTATGGGAAAGTAAATCTTGAGGGAGAGTTCTTAAGAAGTCAAAAAATCAAATTGTATAACAAAGCCACATATGTCAAAGCTTGGCTTAATTAAGATTTTTGCCTGTCTTCTGTTTTATAACCCTTCCTGAAATGTCTTTGTTCCAAGAAAATTTGCCTTCATGTTGTTAGCAAATGAGCTTTGATGATCAGTCAGCCTAAGAAAGTTTCCCCAAATATTCTGAGGGAATTCATAATTGATCACCTCTTTGGTGCATGGCATGGATTTTTTTATTACATTAATTACAGATTAAAATATTCTAATTTGAGACTCCAAGTTTAAATGACTTACTCGTATTTTTATTTCTCACAATTAATTTTTACAGAAACTCATTTTTCAAAGGAATATCTGAAGTTTCTTTACTGCAGTCTAAAAATATACAAATAAGGCACTGGCTGGTTAGTTAGGTTGGTTGGAACTTTTTCCCAACAAGCTGAGCTTGTGGGTTTGATCCCTGGTCAGAGTGCACACAAAAATCGGCAAATGATGGCATGAATAGGTGGAACAATGAATCAATGTTTATCTCTCTGTCTCTGTCTCTCCCTCTTTCTTGCTCCCTAAAAATCAATAAATAAATTTAATAAAAAACATCCAAATAAAACATTTTGAAGATGAAAAATACACAGATTTTTGAATATAGAAGCCTGAGCTCTAAATTCATAACTTATCTGGGTAACTGTGGTCTAAGACTTTTAAACCACCTTGGGATATCAGCTTCCCACCTGAGGGATTTGAGGTGATAACAATAAGGGTAATAACGAGGAGCATTTATTGAGCCCTAGATATAGTCTGTGCTTTATATATTGCATTTATTTTAATCCCCTATAAACTGGTGTGGCTGGTAATGTTTCCCATTTTACGAATAAAAAACGAAGTCAGAAAAGTTAAGGCACTTGTTTGCTGCCTACATAGTTGGTAACTGGTTAAACCAAGATCAGTTAATCTACCTCGAGAATGCACACTTTGCTGTTTTACTGCTTCCTCAGTGATCCCTGTGGTCTCTCTTCTAATTCTATAATGGTCTAAGCCTAAGGCAAGATAATGAAAAAGAAAATAGAACACATTCAGATGTCCTTTTATTTTTCTAGGAGCACAGAGCACATGTCAGAGAAAGACAGAGATTTGTAATTGATGGCTCTCCAGTCCATCAGAATGGATGTTTCAATTCTCTACGGTCACTCTCATCTTCCTGATTGAAATCAGCCCTTTCTAAAGAATCTGTGTTTACCTAGAACTCTTTTCCTCACAGCCAGACCCCTAATTAATAGCTGTAGGACAATACATTCTTTCTCTCACATCGTTTTCTTTCATACTTTAAGAGATTTCCTCAAATGTCTTGATGGACAGTGATGGCGTTATTTCTTGTTCTTCAAGATAGAGCTTGGCAATGAAAAGGGCAGAACATGAAATTAAATAAGAAAGATAGAATACAGTAAGGAGTGATTTTCAGGACAGATGACTGTTTTGTGCTGTTCCAAAGATTGGGGTGGGGGAATCCCAGATGGCTTAAAGCTTACTGTGTCTGTGTGAATAAACTTCTCCTTTTTAGAATGGGCCACTCTCATGAGTGGCATTTCAGTATATTTGTCCTCTTCCTCATGGCTCCAAATCTTGCTCAGGACCAGAACTGTTGGCTGTTGCCTATAGAGAAGGTTTGGGACATTAGAAATACTCCTATCCCTCAAATTTTGAGGTACAGATTTCTTTTTATCAAGGAATAAATATTTTCAATATGCTACCTAAAGTAAGCAGGTACAAATGTCCCTTGAAAAAATAACCTAAATTTTTTAGGAAACCTTTATATTACTTTTAATAAAAAGGGTGTTTTGTTCAAGTGACTACTCTAAGGGTTCAGTCCGCATACACAAGAGGTGTCATTAGGGCTTCCGTACGCTCACCAGACTTTGGGATCGCCTTGTGGCGGCAGGATGTTTGCCAGTAATGTTAGGGTAAAGTCTGGTCACCTCAGAACCCTACTGGAATAAAGACGCCCCTTTCACTGTTCTAAAAATAGTTAAATCCTATTAACTCCTAGTGATCTCAATTGACTCATACGCCCATCCCTATAGAAAACAATGTGCCCCAGTGAATTCAACATTTTGATGAAGATGTTCTAAGTCATATGCCCATCTCTGAGGCCAGAAGATGGAGAGATCTGAAATTAAGAGAAGAGGGATGGTCTGTCCCCAAGGAAAAATAAATTCATTTACCAAAAGAATGGGTAACAAGCAAAAATAGTGAATGTCCACTACAGACTTGTAGCCTAAAAGATTTCTCCTCCATATTTTGCAATTTGGTGATTCAATTGAAATAGCTTTTCTCAGCTGACTGATCAGCAACCGAGCAGAAAATTCTGTCTCACCATTTCTTCAGCGTCCCAAGGAGATGACACACTTCTAATCATCCACTGGGTGGATGTGATATTTTAATGTCAATTTTAGCATCTCATTTCATGATGGTAATTTTTAACCCCCATGTTATTTGTCACTTTACTGCAGCAGCTTTTCTGAAGCCATCAGCCTCAGATGACAGCCTGAAAGGGTATCTGCTTGTTAAGTTTATAACTGTCAGTAGAGCGATGGAAAGACCAGAGCTTAGGACAAGGGGATTTTTCTGAGGAGCGCAGGTTGTCACTTGTTTCTCACCGTCTTGCTGGGTCCAACAGGTCTCTGCCTTGTGGGTCTTTATGAGCTTAATGAACTGAGTGTACAGCAGCTCAGGCAAAACACAGCCTGGGGAGTATGAGGTATTGCTGTTGTAGACCACCGACCTGCTCAGTGTCGACACTGGATGCACGTGCTGTTGCTGGTCTCCTGCAGTGACATCACATGACTGCTTCTTTCTTCTTTAACAGCTAAACTTCATTACAGAATAGGGGGTTCATCAGCTATTGTTGTGACAATGCATATGGCCAGATAGAAAAGGCAGTCCTTTCCAGATCCTCACATACACTAGCTATGGCACATGGCACGCTGTAAAGCTCAGAATGTGTCCTTCGTGCTGGAGGAGGGAATGTTACAGGAGCTCTCAGAGTTGATTGTTGGGGTGTCCTCCTAAATGGGGTTCTGTCAGAATGTACCACCATAGCCCTAGCAGCTGTGGAGGGCCTTGGGCCATTCTGATTGGATGGGAGGCCTTTCAGTGCCCATCATATACTGTGCTCAAACATTTCGCACATCACTCTTGCTTCTTTTTCTTAGAAAGTCGAGGTAGGTTCACGAAAACCTGCTTTTCTCATGTACTCATTCTCTCTGAAGCCCCTTTTCTATCAAAATTGATGTTCCTTGTGCACCACTGTGACCCTATGGGGTTCCTAATTTATGCTAAGATGTCAGTGGCATCTGTGATACTTTACCAAGGATATGAACAGTGGAGCTATAATGCCTCAATCCAAAAATTTTAGTCATTACTGATAGGTGACGATGTCAGACACAATAGCAGATGACAAGAAACACTTCTTCGGTTTCAACAATTTCTTCTAGCTCTTCTAATCAACCAGTCAGCAAGGTCCCACTTTTCCAGAACACTAAACCAGCTCACCTCCAGTTTCCTTCCTGCTGGGGTTCTTGTTACCCTACTACATCACATTAGGAAACAAAATGTCATACCTGCAGTGGTCAGAAACTGCAGGTGGCTTTGCAGGTGGAGACAGAAGGTCCCCTCATTAATATTATAAACTAAACAAAGCATACCTGAGCTCTAACACGTGCACCAGGAATGTATTCTTTAAACTTAGAAAATTTAGAATCCATGAAACATAAAGTCTCCTGACAATGCCAGCTGTCTCCATGTCTCTATCCCATGAACTTCAGCCCCCTCCTTACCCCACCCTATCGCTATCCCCTGGTCAGCAAACTGCAGCTCGCAAGCCACATGCAGCTCTTTGGCCCCTTGAGTGTGGCTCTTCCACAAAATACCATGTGCAGGCGCTACCTCGATAAGGAATGTACCTACCTATATAGTTTATGTTTAAAAAATTTGGCTCTCAAAAGAAATTTGAATAGTTGTACTGTTGATATTTGGCTCTGCTGACTAATGAGTTTGCTGACCACTGGGCGAGGAGCGCATAAGATTAACCTGGGAATGGCTATCCAGGGATTCCTAGATATCAAAGGGAACTGTTTTAAAAATGCACAAATTTTAACCAACCGTGAGTACTCAGATTGAACTCAAGTGGATGGCATTCTTAGAGTTGCAGGCTCTTGAAAACAAAAGAGGGAGACCCTGGTTAGCTTCCTATAGCTTCCTGTTGCAAATGCTTTAAATGGTAGATAAAGTGAATACTGGTGTTAACACATCGGACAGCTATGCAGCCTTTGTTGATGGGCTGGGCAGCAGAAGCTTTGGGAAGGGGTGGAGGGGAGAGTCCCCAGCATGTGCACTAATCACAGCAGCTGAGTGACACGGGATCCCAAAGTATAGAAAAGGCCTCTTTATATTGCACTACCGTGGGACCTGTGGGAGCTAACTGTGGGTCAGCTCCGGGACAGAAGCAGACTGGACCCAAGAGAGGAAAGCTTGTAGTGAAGGGTGCTCTCTAAGCTCATCAGGGTGCATCTGCCATTACTTCCCTGCACACTCGTTTCTTTCACCAGAAGTGCTCTGTTCACTGCCTTCTGGGGCTACTTACGATGAAGTTGGAGCTTCCCATCCCGTGTCTACACGCTCATGCCAACCATGGCACACTCGGTTCCTCTCTCACTGCTCAGTGCCAAGTGCCACTCTCAGCACGACTGCTTCTCAGAACCTCACCGGCCCAGCTGACAACAGTGACTCCCTCCTCTCAAATACAACACTTACCCTTCTATCACGCACTCTATTTTATTACAGTATTTCCTAACTTTTAGTTATTCTTGTAACACTTTTATAAGTTTTGTCATATTCGTGCACCATCTGGAATAATATTTACTTAAAAAAGTTCAATTGGACTCATTTTTAGAAAAATTTAAATGAAGTAATTTGAAAAGAAAACATTCTACCACCACTGAAAATAGAAGAGCACTTTGCTTGCCATAAACAGAAGGTATCCATGGAAATAAACACAAGAGATGCCAAGCGATGAAATTAAATTCTAGCTGCACTGGGTCAGCCTGGGGCTCCCAGCCTGAGGCTCCTGCTCTTGAGGGGACAGAAAGAGACACTCAAGGATGAGAAGGACATTCGAGGCACTGTGGCATGAAACCGAGGCTTTCTTCTGCAAGTGGGCAATAGGATGGAAAGCAGAGTGGCTTTCTGATCTGATGGCATTTAGCACTCTGTTCGTGCAAGCCTGAGATCGCACGGCATGCCACATAGTACCTGTCCCACTCCTCAAGACCCTCATTGTACCGTGCGCAGCTCTGCATTGCCTGTTATGGTTAGACGCGTGTTTTAAGCTCCCCACTAGTTACCAAGTTCCTTGATCATAAAAGTGGAGCAGAAGACCTTCATTTCCTTTACTACCTGTATGTTTCTTGATCCCGAGGGTTAGTTAATTAGTAGGACAGATGATGAGAAAGGTTAAGTAGGTAAAAAATACTCCATCATCTCTTACCTTGGTTGGCATACACGGAGAGGCTGTTTTGTGGTGGGTGCTGATTGGGTGTTGGCAAGGTGAGTGCTGGGCATTCAGCGGTGAATCTACAGGAAGGTGGGGACAACAAGACGTACTGGACACTAGATTTGTTTGGGGCTTTGACCTGTGCTTCAAATCCTATTTTATTGCTAAATATACTAAGCTAAATCTAGATGAAATGACCAGAATGGAAACAAAGTAACGCCAAAACCCAGAAAGTTCGATTCTAAAAGGTCAGTGGACACTTTATTCAGTCTACTAGATAGTGTAAAAAATATTGTTCATTTGGGCACCTTTCTTTGGAGCTCCGGCATCGGGAAGCTGCAGCATATTACATGACACATGTGATCATGAAAAGGGGTTTATTTGGAAATAAACAGTGTGTGTAGAGATTTCCTTAAGCCAGTTTTTAGCCGGCTGGTTTTTTTCCATTTAAGAACTAAGAACTCCCAGGTCACAGGGTCACAAAAGTGACAAACACTTGCACAGTGCTCACTGACAGACATGTTTTCAGTCTTCTCAACATACATTCTGGAACAGAATCCTTATAACAATCCAGTGAGTTTTCTATGGCTGCCATGATGAATTACCATAACTTAAATATAAAACAACACAGATTTATTTATCTTACGGTTCTTAGGTCAGAGTCTTCTTTGGATCTCATGGGGGCATAACTTCAGTGTCCCCAGGACTGCGTTCCAGATCTTCCTAGAGGCTTCAAGCTTTGACTCTCTTCTGTTTTTCCAGCCATTGTGTCTCTGTCCTCTTCTGTGGTCTTCCTCTTCTGCTTTTAAGGACTCATGGGATTGAGTTGGACCCATCCAGATAATCCAGCCTAATTTTCTCATTACAGGCCCTTAACCTTCATCACATTGAAGAAGTCCCTTTTGCCATGGAAAGTAGCACCTTCACAAATTCTGGGGATGAGGCTGTGCCCATTCTGGGACAGGAGGAATTATTCTGCCAGACTCAGTAAAGTACTATTGTTGTCTCTATTTTGCAAGCAGGCTTACTCTCTAAAATAATGAGAAAACAGCAACCCATACAAGTTTCTCCCATTCTTTCTTTCCTCCACCATGGCAGGGCCTCCCGTTCCAAATTTGCTTCCTTAAGGAATCTGACCCAGGTGTTTGCAGCTTAGTTTGGTTGTAGGACAAGGTATGATCTGATCTGGAAACATTCACTTTAGAATACATTCGTAATTAGGAACTTAAAGGGGTTCTCCTGTTATAAGGAGACTTGAAGCAGTAGTTTTATCAGGGTTATTTTTCCTTCCTAATTCAGTTCTATTATAGCCACATACTCTGTTTATACTAAGAATTGCCTTAGTGAGTCCTAAAATTGTATCCAGAAACCCACCTCCCATTTATCTGCCTGACTCAGTATCGATGAGGAAACATGGATGAATCTCTCTACTCTCCTTCTTTGTTCCTCGTCTTCATCCTATAGATGTCCTTTGGAGTCATACTTCAGTATCTCCAACCCAGGGAGTGAACTTTAGAGGGAGGCAGCCTTATTTGTTTGGTTTGTCACCATATCTTCATCTCTAAGCACAGAGACTGCCACAGAGAACTGTGGTTGGCAACTGCTAACATTCACCCCCTTTGTGTAATCCCCCAACTGTGAATGTGGGAGAGACCCAGTGCCTTGCTTCTAACAATGGTTTTTGGCCACAGTAATGAGATGTTATCTCTATGATTATGTTACAAAAGATTCTGACCTCTATCTCTCTAGCAGGTTCTCTCCCTGACCTCTTGACTTATCTCTTCAGTGAAGCAGGCTGCCATATTGGAGAAGCCCATTGGAGCAAGGACCTGTGGGTGTTTTCTGGGCAACAGCTTGCAAGGACCTTGGGCATGCCAACAACCATGTGAGCATGGAAGTGCATCCTTCCCTAGGCAGGCTTTGAGATGATCACAGCCCTGTGACCCCTTGCTTATAGCCTGACCCACAAAAACTCTGAGCTAGCCCACGTTTAAACTACCAAGGTTTGGATCACTTGTTATGCAACAGTAGGATACTAACACAAGTAGATAGTCAATATGCATTTAAGGAAGGACTGAATGAAGAAGACCAAACAGAAGTATTTACTTATTCTTTTTTTTTAATTAAAGTTCTTTTTTTTTTACTTCTTTTTTTATTTTTTAAAATTCATTTTAGAGAGGAGGCACAGAGTGAGAGAGAGAGAGAGAAAGAAAGGGGGGAGGAGCTGGAAGCATCAACTCCCATATGTGCCTTGACCAGACCAGTGCAGGGTTTTGAACTGGCGACCTCAGTGTTCCCAGGTCGACGCTTTATCCACTGCACCACCACAGGTCATGCTATTTACTTATTCTTTATTCATTTGGCAGAGGGTTGATAATGGCAGTGAGAAGTCTGGAGCTGAGGACGTCTGTGTAACACTGTAGCTGTCTGTAGCTAAGCAACTGGCTTAGTTCGAAGGTATACAGCTTGGGGAGATTCTCGCGAGGAATCAGAAAAGATATCGCATAGCTCACAGTTCCTTTCTGCAATACTTAAGGCCAAGAATTCTCCATCAAGGGGCCTGAAATCAGAGGCAGGCAGTTTTCCACACAAGGCTGCTGCCTGGCCTTCTGCTTGTCCTCAGGTGTGCATTGGTCAGGCAAGGCTGGGTGGCTGGGAGGAGCCTGCGGACTCCATGGGGTTGGGTTGGCCCCGGGGATGAGTGGCTGGCTTGTTTTTCTGCTGTCTGCGTTTCCCCTGTGGTGGACCAGTTCACTTCTCTCCCTTTCCTGCTGTGATTAACTGGATGATATTAGGAAAGAGTGATTCAGAAGCACTTCCTGGGAATGGAAAGAGCTATGACTCATTTTTTTAAAACAATATGTATATTAACTGTCCAAAGGAGAAGATCAGTGCATTAAAATCAAAATACATTATTCCCAACAGGAGCATCGACTCAAGGTGGGATCCTGAGGATGCAGAAAAGTCAATTGTAGTGTTTATGAAGACGGCTCTGGAAACTCTAGTTGATACTGGGTTCTTCTTACTTGATCACTGTCACCAGAATGTAATAACCATGAAACCAGGGGCCCATCCTTTCTCCCTGGTATCTTTAGAGCCTGCCATGGTGTAAGAGCTCAATAAACATTTGCTAAATAAAAAATAAAACAACAAAACCAAGCAAGCAAGCAAGCAAACAGACAGTCCTTGAAATGGAGGGCTCTAGCTCATGAAAAGTTGAGCTGGAATTTTGGCTTGGGATTTCTTTTCAGCTGGGCTTAGTCTCAAATGGTGAAGTGATTGGACACAGCAAAGTGGCTGAGGGACTAATTGGAGGGGTGGCTGGGTGCTCAGGCCCCATGTAAAGATCTGAGGACACGTGTTTAATAATTTATAGCACCCCACCAGCAGTTCAACTGGCTGCAAACATAACAGCAGAAGCAAGCATTCACACAGACATCTGCTCGTTACAGCCTTCCTCCAGCCACACGGCAAGTCACGGTTTGTTCTGCAACCCCTGACTCTCGCACACAGCCTGTCTTCTTGTCAATTTGAAACTCACCAACTCTGCTCCACCGGCCTCTACTTCCGCACCATCACCGCACAGATAGGGGCCAGATTACTCAAACTTGAAGAGACATATTTCAAAACTAAAAATACAAGACAAATACAGAAAAACAGATCTGGTGTTATCTGATTTTATTTTGTTTTTAAGTAATGCTTTTTGCTTGAGTCATTTCAGAGTAATATGATGATGGTAGACATAGCCTTTTCCCTTAGGGCAGTGGTTCTTAACCTTTTTTGAGGTACCGAACCCACCAGTTTCATATGCACATTCACCAAACCCTTCTTTAGTGATAAATAAGATATGATTTTTTTTTCCAAATTCAAGACATAGGTATATGATTTTTTACTGGTGCACAAAATGAGCCGTGCATGAACATCACCTTGCTCAAAGAACAAAACCAACAAAGTGCATGAACTCACAACAAATTACGGTATTACTTTATTCTGGCCTCCGCGGCAGAGGCTTCTCTGAACCCCTGAGACCGATTCATCGAACCCCTAGGGTTTGATAGAACCCAGGTTAGAAAACACTGCCTTGGGGACATTTTCCCCTTGTTTAATTATTTTCACCCTTATTCACAATTATTTTTTTTTTGTATTTATCGGGAAAGTAGATGAGAGAGCATATGGTAAGTCCCTCTGGAAATAGCCTCTTTTTCTGCAACTGGTATGCTGGCCAGCTGTCCTGTCCCAGCTAACCAGACCTCGTCCAGCCAAAGAATAGATTCAGGACAAATGCGACTCCTGGTTCTGTTTGTGAGAGTCAGAGGTGGCATTTCTTCATCTTCAATATCCTGTCTTCAGCATGCTGGGGATCGGCATCTTCAAAGCCGCTGCCACTCTCCTACAAGGAGGGAGGAAGGAACCATAGCCTCATGTCCTCGCTGCCTGCAAGGCACTGTGTGACATAGCAGAGTTGTCAAGAACATGAGTTGTGAAACCAGACTTTCTGCTTCAAATTCTGGCCCAACCCCATGTTAATTGCATGGTCTTGTGTGAATTATTTATCCTCAAATATAATACTTAACAGTGTTCCCCTAAAGAGGTTGACATAAAGAATAATACATATGGCTCTAGTCAGTTGATGCAGTGGATAGAGCATCAGCCTGGTCTATGGACATTCCAAGTTCAATTCCTGGTCAGAGCACACAGGAGAAGCAACTATCTGTTTCACTACCCCTCTCTCTCCCCCTTCTCTCCCTCTTCCTCTCCTACAACCAGTGGTTTGATTGGTTTGACTGTGGCCCTGGGTGCTGATAGCTCCATTGGTCCAAGCACATGGGCCTCAGACACTAAAAATAGCTCAATTGATTTGAGCGTGGTGGCCCCGGATGGGGGTTGCCAGGATCCCGGTCAGTGCAAATGTGGAAGTCTGTCTCACTATATCCCCTCCTCTCACCTAAAAAAAAAAAAAGAGAGAGAGAGAGAGAGAGAATAATACATATAACACGCTTAGGACCGGGCCTGCCACAAAGAAGCATACAAGTCACATCAGCAATTACTATTGTTACTTTATTTTATGCCCACATTTTGAGTTTGTCATCTTCTGACCAGAAATGGTAAATATAAGTAACTCCTTCAAAAAATTCAGTTAAAATGGAGAGACAACATTTCAATCATCCTTTTCATAGAAACACAAAAAAGTGTGATTCCTTTAAGAAAAGATAAATGTGTTTTTGACTCAGAACGGTTTCAGTTTTCTGTATTATTGGAAATTAAGTAAGAAGCAAGAGCTTGGGACGAGGACAAGAAAATATTTGGTTTTGTTCTGCTTTCATTTGGAGGCGGTTTAGGCTTATATTTTATTTCATCAGTTTATTTTTTTTAATGATCTTTAACAAATAATTCAAAACCAAAGGTTACCATCCCTTGCACAATCTGAATCACTTCTGATTCTAACCTGCCTGCTGAAAGCATTGTTGTTGTTTTTTTAATTGTTTTGGGTTTTTTAAATTTTATTTATTCACTTTTAGAGAGGGGGGGAGAAAGAGAGAGAGGGGGAAAGGAAAGAGAGAGAACAGGGGGAGGAGCAAGAAGCATCAACTCCCACATGTACCTTGACCAGGCAAGCCCGGGGTTTTGAACTGGCGACCTCAGTATTTCAGGTCAATGCTTTAGCCACTGTGCCACCACAGGTCAGTCTGAAAGCATTTTTTTTTTTAATTTCTGAAACTTTTTTGTCTTTGAAATTGCTAATGGGTAAGGCAGCACCCTTTCTCTCTCTTGGTCTGTTGCTGGAAGCCTGCACTGACATTGGTATCACACACACACACACACACACACGCACACACACCTGCCCCACAAATCATCCCCAATCACTGCTGAGTGGTGCAGGACCCAGCCAAATGGCTCCGCACGCTCACGGCCATGGGGAATGCCGGGTTCATTTCCCTTGACGGAGTCTGCTCTGCCTAACAGTCAAGGAAATAAAAACATGCATTTAAGGAACTTGAAGAGTTACATAAATAAAGAGGATGGACTGCCTAAATAAAACCCAAGGAAGAATGACATCAGGGACCCATGCAATCAGAGCTATGTGCAAAGGAGAGCCCAGAAGGGTGGGCAGATCCTCCTTCCAAAACAAAAGTTTTGCTATAAATCACCATCTCCTTTGAGAGGGAGAAAGAGTGCTTCGATCTATCCCTTGGCAATAGGTGTTTATATATCCATCTGTTTTCTTGTGCTAGCCTATCTGTCTCCATAGAGTTTAATAAATTTTTTATTTTATTTTTACTTTATTCATTTTAGAGAGGAGAGAGAGAGAGAGAGAGAGAGAGAGAGAGAGAGAGAGAGAAAGGGGGGAGGAGCTGGAAGCATCAAACTCCCATATGTACCTTGACCAGACCGGTGCAGGGTTTTGAACTGGCGACCTCAGTGTTCCCAGGTCAACGCTTTATCCACTGCGCCACCACACGTCAGGCTCCATAGAGTTTAAATGTGGGTAATTCATGTCTTTTTTTCTCCTTGTTAAAGAAGAAGTGAACTGATCTTAAACATAAATGCCATTTAAAAGCACCATAAAGATTTTGATAATTTGTTCCTGATTAGAAGAAGGGTTGAGAGAGCTATCAAGTGTTTTTTTTTTTTATGCTTGATATTTAAAAAAAATCATGACAAAATACACATAAAATAAAATGTACCATATTAACCATTTTATAGTATAAAATTCAGTGACATTTAGTACATTCATAATGTTGAGCAGTCACCACCACTATCAAGATCCAGAACAGTTCATCGCTTCCAAGAAAGCCCAGACCCTTTAATCAGTCATTCCCCATTCTCCTCCCCACCCCACACCCCCGGCCCCTGGCAATCACCAATGTGTTTCCTTTCTCTGTGTATTTCCTTGTCCCGAGTACTTTAAATAAATGAGGTTGTGTAATACGTGAACCTGCGTGTAGCTTTCTTCAGGTAGCATAGCATTTTCAGGGTTCACCCATGTGGAGCTTGTACCACTACTTCATTCTTCTCTGTGGCTCAGCCACTGTCCGCTGTGGGGGTACTCCATGTTGTGTGTGTCCGTTTATCAGCTAATGGACATTCGGATTGACTCCACCTCTGTTTATTGTGACTAGTGCTGCTAAGTAAATTTGTGCACAAGGCTTTATTTGCGCACCTGTTTTCAGTTCTTTTGGGTGCTTACTTCAGAGTGGAATTTCTGGGTCATGTGCTAATAATTTGTTTATCTTACTGAAAAGCTGGCAAACTGCTTTCCATAGTTATTGCACCACTTTACAGTACATCTAGCAAGCTTAAAATAAACTTAATAGCACAATTTATGAAAAATAAGAATATACCTACCCCTAAAAAAGCATATATATTTTCTAAGGCAGTGGTTCTTAACCTGGGTTCTATCAAACCCTAGGGGTTCGATGAGTCGGTCTCAGGGGTTCGGAGAAGCCTCTGCCGTGGAGGCCAGAATAAAGTAATACCGTAATTTGTTGTGAGTTCATGCACTTTGTTGGTTTTGTTCTTTGAGCAAGGTGATGTTCATGCACGGCTCATTTTGTGCACCAGTAATAAAACATATACCTATGTCTTGAATTTGGGAAAAAAAATCATATTTTATTTATCACTAAAGAAGGGTTCGGTGAATGCGCATATGAAACTGGTGGGTTCGGTACCTCAAAAAAGGTTAAGAACCACTGTTCTAAGGACACATGCATATTTAAAATATAACTAAGACTGTGGCCCAGTAGAATTTGGACATTGTAGCTGTTAAAATGAGGTCTTCAGGAGAGAAGTAAAACTGTTTCAACAAACTCTGTACTATCCGTTGTTGAAGATCCAGCCATGGTCAAGATCAGCCAAGTCTCTTTGCTCTGATTTTCATTCATGTAGCAATCTTCTGAGGCCTAACAGAATTTCCCAGGCTTCTAATTAACGGAAAAGCCAGGAATTGGAAGGCTCCTACGACATGGGCAAAACATGCCATTCCTGGAAATCTCCCATCTGATTTCTTTCTCAGTCCCTTGTGAGATGGGTTATTATAAATCAGGCACCAGGAGCTTAGTCAACCATCATCTCTAAGTGAACTACTGAATCACAGATAGTTCCTTTTCCTTCTGTCATGTTGTAACATGTGCAGTCAGCTTCTTAGATGCCATGAAATGAAATGACTTAAAGAAATAAATGCTCATATTTGTGATTCAAGGCCTCAGTGACTCCATTAAGTTTTACTGAATTTGTGAGGCTGGGAATAAAATAGACCTACTCTGGCCTAATCTGGTGATCATGTAGATTATTTACATGTTACCCATTGTAAAGCCAGTAGCCACGGCCACCAACATAGTTGCCTGGCCCATGCAGGTTCACATTAGATTCAGACAGACGGTAATGAAACAACGGAGGAAAGAACTGGTGGGACATTAGCTTTAATCCTAGCTTGCACCCAGCGGGTAAGAAATACACACAGTAGGAAAACACTTCCCTTTTCATTCAGGGCTCCCAAAGCCACTGACTTATTCGAGTTTCCTAGAATCAAAGGTTTCTACCTCACCAGCCTTATTCACCTCTGTTCCCCATCTCCTTCTCTCTGCACAAACTCTGCACAAACTGGCTTCTCCCTCAGCATTCCACCATCTTGGCTGCTTCTCCTCTCCTCCTCCACGTGGCCTTTCTCCGCTCGCTCCTCTAATGCTAATCTCAGAAACTGAGAGAGAGCAAATTCCCGGTCTGCCCCATTTTATAGTGTAGATTCAAACCTTTTAATCCAATATACAAACAAGAAAGTCTCTGATACAAAGTCACTTATCTGAGGCATAATGGGATTCCTCATGAGAGTGCACCACTCCACATCAAAAAGGGTGAGAAAGGCTTAGTCTTAAAACTAAGACTTAGGCTATAAGGATCCTGCCTGCTTACAGCCTGTACCCCCAATACACATTAATATAATCACGCCTATCCCAAGCAAGAAGGGCAACTAATATTACCAGGGTGACAGGCTTCCACATGGGCAGCACCATCTTTAACAAAGTGAGCATAATATATTTTATCTACCCAACACCCATCTTAAAACACACACATACACACACACACACACACACACACACACACACTCCTATCTATAGCCACCCCCACCTCTGTCACCTGGTTACCTCCTTTACTTATTCTTCAAGACTCAGCACAGTTGCCTTCCCTGACATCTACTGAGCTTAGTGGGCAGACTATAGATTTCTTTGCATCTTCTACATATTTCTGTCTGATCCAAAATGCAGAAGTCCCACCTTATTCCTAAAGTTACCATGGAACTTTGTCCTATTGGATTCCAGGGGCTGTACTTTCGTTTTCTAGCACATGACAAGTGTGTGACTTGGGGAAGTTGAGTAGACCAGCGTGGCTAGTAATTGTCCAGGTCTTGAGTGAGAATGGTTTGGAATGAAGAAATAAACTCGGACAGAAAAAGGATGGGATCGGGAGGTGTCTTTGCAATGCAGGCAGCTTGCCAAGAGCAAAGCCAAGCCCCCTGATCTGCTTTATTATATAGTGCAGAGCTGTATGCAAATAAGAAAGTCTCTGATACAAAGTCACACATCTCTAAGGCAACCCAAGAATTCTCCCAAGTGCGGAAAACCCTCCACCCTGCATAACTAAAGTCAACCAACATCAGAACAAACAAAGGGTGGGAGGAAGAGCATGTAAATTTCCTCTAGCAACTTAAGCAAGGTGGAGGATGGGACGAGTACAAATACTCAGCTTTATAGCCAATATGGAGGTGGGGAGAAAGAGCTTAACCTTTGGCTAAGCCTTAAACCGCAAGGGCTTTGCCAGCTTGCAGTCTCCCACAGGAAGTCAAGGGGGAGAGAATGCCAAGGGAGACTTGTTCTCATTCTCAACCTTCCTGCCATGTTATATGACATCTCTTTGTTGGTGCTTTGTCCTGTTTTAGTTGTTCGAACACCATTTCAGGTAGAAGAGAGATTAAAGGTGATCGGTCTTTCTTTTCTTTTCTTTTTTCTTACTAGAAAATAATGTCCTGGAGATTTAATAAAACAATTTGAAAATCTTTTTAACTTAATCTCCCTCTATGGCTTTAAAAATAATTCCATTTTGTCCTTTTCATACATGTATTGTGGACATTCTGTGTACCCTTTACCTTTTAAAGATTGACCTTTGTACCCTTGGAAATTTAATGAAAGCATTAAATAGCAATAGACTATCATTAAGTCAGCCATTGGCATGAGTCTGACTGTGGTTCCCTAAGTCTAAAATGAGTTCATCTGTGGGCTTTGGAGAAAACACGTACCCTTTTCCTTCACCTTAATGCACTCAGGGGAGCGTCCTGCCCATTTTAGTACCTGTCAAAGAACAGTTTCCCCCACCTCCTTTCTAAAGGTTCTTTTGGATATTTATTTTGTATCTTGTTACTGTACTGAATTCATATATCAGCTCTAGAAGTATTTTAGTAGAATCATTAGGGTTCCCTATATACAGTATCATGTTGCATTTTTATATACCAATAATGAACTATAAAAAGGAGAAACTCAAAATGAACTAAAACCTTAAACGTAAGACTCAAACCCATAAAAATGCTAGAAGAAAACATTAGCAGTAAAATCTTGGACATTTCTCATAGCGATATTTGTTCTGCTATATTTCCTCAGATGAGGGGAAAAAAAGAAAAAGTAAACAAATGGGACTACATCAAACTACAAAGTTTTTACACAGCAAAAGAAACCATCAGCAAAATGAAAAGACAATCCTCTGAATGGGAGAACATATTTGCGAATAATATATCTGATAAGGGGTTAATATTTTAAATTTGTAAAGAATTTATAAAACTCCACACCAAAAAAAGGCCCAACCATCTCATTAAAACACGGGCAAAGACCTAAACAGACACTTTCCAAAGATGCTTAATGTTACTAATCATCAGAGAAATGCACATTAAGACCACAGTGAGCTATCTCCTCACACCTGTCAGAATGGCGCTCATCAGTAAACAACAAATGTTAAATGTTAGGGAGGATGTAAACAAAATAGATCACTCCACTCAGTGCAATGCTGGTGGGAATGCAGGTTGGTGCAGCCACTCTGGAAAGCACTATGAAGTTACCTCAAAACATTAAAAATAGAACTGCCCATGACCCAGTGATTCCATTTCTGGGAATATGTCCGAAGAAACCCAAAACACTGATTCGAAAGAATATTGGCACTCCTATGCTCACATATGTGTTGTTTATAATAGGCAAGATTTAGAATCAGCTCAAATGCCCATCAGTAGATGAGTGGATAAAAAAGGTAGTAGCACATTTACACAATGAAATACTACTCATCTATAAAAAAGAAGGAAATCTTACCTTTTGCAGCAGCAGCATGAATGGATCTGGAGATTATTACGTTAAGTGAAATAAGCCAGTCAGAGAAAGAAAAATGCCATATACTTTCACTTACATGTGGAATCTAAATAAGAAATAAGCTAACAAACAATGCAGAAACAAACTCATAGGTGCAAAGAACAGAGGGACAGCTGTTAGAAGGGAAGGGTCTTGGGGGTTGAGTGAAAAAAATGAAGGGACACCGCAACAATAACAAAACAACTCATAGACAAACAACAGTATGGTGAGTACCAGAAGAAAAGGGGTTGGGGGACACAAATGGTGACAGAAGTTGACTTGATATGGGGTGGTAAACACACAATGCAATATAGAGATGATGTACTATAGCATTGTGCACCGGAAACCTAGATAATTTTATTAACCAGTGACACCCCAATACATTCAATAAATCCTTTTTAAAAATAAATAATAAATAAAGGCTCTTTTGCATCTAGGGGTGTTAACTATTTCATTCTTCTCTTTTGTGAGTTTTTTTCTCTGTCATTTCAAAGCTTTATAACCTGTGCTTTCCCAGTTCTGTAAAAAGGGGATCTTTTTTCTTTACAGGGACAGAGAGAGAGTCAGAGAGAGGGATAGATAGGGACAGACAGACAGGAACGGAGAGAGGTGAGAAGCATCAATCATTAGTTTTTCATTGCCGTTGCGACACCTTAGTTGTTCATTGATTGCTCTCTCATATGTGCCTTGACCGTGGGCCTTCAGCAGACCGAGCAACCCCTTGCTGGAGCCAGTGACCTTGGGTCCAAGCTGGCGAGCTTTTGCTCAAGCCAGATGGGCCTGCACTCAAGCTGGCGACCTCGGGGTCTCGAATCTTGGTCTTCCGCATCCCAGTCCAACGCTCTATCCACTGTGCCACCACCTGGTCAGGCAAAAAGGGGATCTTTTTTATACTGTTATCCCTATTCTACTTCTGTAGAAAATACTGATCCCAAAAGAACAAAACCGACCACTCTGTCTAGTTATTTGCAGGAACTTCTAGGTGATGTTCAATGTGTAGCCACAAACCAATGGAATCCACCACCTTCTTTCCAGTCTCGCACCCTCCTCTCTGTATGCTCTGGATTGAGTATTTGTACATCGGGTGGGGAGAGTTCTACACTTTGTTTCCTGAATACTTGGAAGGATTGGTTGGGCAGCAGTCATGTCTATTTTTTAAAAACCAACATTCCAACTTGATGAGCCTACCATTCTGAGCCTGTCACCTACTTTGAATAAAGACTGTGTGTGTGTTTGAAGTTGTACTAGTAATAGTGGGTATGGTAGCACAACACATGGATATGATTAGCTGTGCTTTTGGGGGTGTATGGGGGGTACTTTCAATCATTTAATTTGCATGTGTGTAATGTTTCATATTTGGGGTGCTTTCTTTTTAGCTTTTCCCTTTTGTATTTCTGTATAATAAGGAAGAAAAGCATAAGCTCCTTCATTATAAAATGAATAAAAATCTTTTGGAAACCAAAACCAAAGCATTATCTGGGAAACCAGGTAAACTCTGGTTACAAGGAACGATCATGAAAAGTGAAAAGAGCAATAAATGAGGTGATAAAAAGGCACAGAGAACTGTACTAGTCAGGGTTTGGGGAAGAACCCAGATGGCACACTTAAGTTAAGTACTTTGAGGAGATTTAATAAAGGGACTATTTGCAAATGAACAGGCAAGCTCTAAGGAAACATGGTTCAGTGTGCCTTGGGGCTGGTAAGCATGAGGAACAGCCACCACCAGGAAGTCTGAGGGGTAAATGGAGGAAGCAGGGAGCGGAACGTGGAAAGAGCCGCTGTATAGAAAGGGCCTGCTGATAAGCTCTGGCCTTTGATGGAGAAACACAGCCAGCCCATGGTGACCGGGCCAGAGGAAAACAAGAAACGAATACTGTCACCTCACTCCCCTTCCCACTTCTGGCTTTCTGCCAGCGCCTCCAGAACAATCAGAGAAATTGAGGAGAAGACAAGGGAGCTCATGGATACAACCCATGCAGGCCACCCTCCTTGGGCATGAAGTGTGGATGAGGAGAAAGATGCTTAGCCAAGGCATTTATAATCAACAGAAGATGCTAAGCCAAGACATTTACAATCATCAGAAGATGCTAAGCCAAGACATTTACAATCCATTCTAAGACAGTGGCAGGCCTTAAAGGAGACCTCAGTAGTAGCCTATCAGAGAAGTAAAAGTATGCCAATTGGGAAATGTCTTCATTATAGACCATTAAAAACATTGATACTTATCAGGCACACAGTAGTGTACAAAACAATACAAAATGTTTCCTCGTTGAACACTCACAAAAATGGTAGAATAGAACAAGGTTTACAATGATTACTTCCCCTGTTTTACAGATAATGGAACCTGAAACAAAGAGAGTTTAAGTCATGTGCCCCCGAAAAGATACTGGCTTTTCAATTTTTGAACTTCTCTTTCAGTGCTTTTTACTTTTGATTTCTATTTATATTTTACTGCACCATTCCCACGGAGCAGCATTACAGATTTACTGGAAATGCTCAACCACCCAAATTTCAAAAAGTATATGTAAACAGAGCACTTGCTCTTTGTCAAGGTCAGCTCCCGGGCGTCAGTGCCGCCATTGGGAAAACGCTGGAACCCGAGCCTCGGAAGGACAATGTAGGTCTCTGCGGAAGAGAAGAGAATTACAGCACCCAGTCTCAAGCGAAACCTCACCAACTCCCATTTTCCATATCTCTCCTCAAAACTATCCAGATCTCTCATTTGTCCTTATAGTAAGGTGACCAGATTTTAAAATTGGTAAAGCAGGACACCACTGACTTGGGGGTGGGGGAAGTTCTTGATTAAAAATTTGGTCTATATGGAGCAAATAAATTTTCATAGAATGCAAAAATAGTATTGTAATATATATTTTTTAATTTCAACATAAGTACAATTTACAAATACAATGCATTAAAAATTATGTATAGTATTATTTTATTCTTTGGCATATTTCTCATTTGAGTAAATTTTTTTAGTAGATTGCTGTCGTTGTTTAAAAGGTCATGAAAATTTTCAGAAGAATTTGTTAAATTATATTTCACACATAAAATGGCTTTCAAAGTCTCAACACTTAATTGTGATTTTTCTGATGTCCACACTTTATTTACCGTAGAAAAAAACACGTTCAGTCACAGCATTAGTTCCTTGTAAAGACAGCACATATTCCACAATTTTTAGTGCGTTATTGTATGAAACATGGTTTGTTTCCAAATGATGAAATATTTCTAGCCATTTGTTCTCTATTGTGATTTTTGCTGTTGCCCAAGATTTAACCTTTTCCTTGTCAATCTATTTTTTTTTAATAATTATACCTCATTAAAAAGATCATTTTCAGAAATATTACTATATGAGTCAGAGGGGTCCGGTTACAAAGTCCTGAAACCGATGCTGGAGCTGCAGGAGCTGGCGGGAGCAGGCAGAACAGTGCCGCCTCATGGAGCCCGGAGCCACACGCCAGCGTCCATGACGCGGGCCTATGTGTAGTTAGAGGACTTGACAGCTGCCGCCCCAACAGGTACTTCAGGCCAGAAGTTCTTTGTTTCAGGGCCCCGCATGGGGCAGCCAGTTCTTGTGGCAGTGCGGGCACTTCCAGGTCGAGTCGGGTCTCCCCGCCGAAAACCCGTATATTCCCTTCCTGTTCTCCCACCGTTCTCTAGCTTTCCATGCATTCTTTCCAAATATCGGGACTTTTTAAAAACACCGCGGGAGGCGAGACAAATTGTTAAAAGTCGGGACTGTCCCGCCCAAAGCGGGACGTCTGGTCACCTTACCTTATAGCCAAATATGGCAACCAAACATCTCACTCCTTCCCTTGTGGTAGGAAGAGGTGAAGACTTTAATAATGTCTATGGTAAACGTTTCCACGTGTCGTGTGTAAAATAGTTTTTAATAATCACCTATGGTTTCTGTACACACCTCTGAAGGGCTGGCTGAGTGTGTGAGTGTGTGGGCACACACGCACGTGTCTCCTCATTGTCAGGATTATAAAATTTTCTCCCTTTTTTCTCTCTTATACAAGCATCAGTAAGTATATTAAGGTTGATGTGAACCGGTAGCAATATCATGCATTTTTCATCCTAATCAAATAAATTACTGTATAAAATCTATTCAGCATGTCAGCTTATCATCCAATGGCAGCTGTCTGAGGAAATTACAAGAAATGCTCGTGTTTTCCTTTTTCTTTTTTTTCTACCTTTGCTTCTTTTTTTTTTTAACAACAATTTTTTTTTATTTTATTCATTTTAGAGAGGAGACACACACAGAGAGAGAGAGAGAGAGAGAGAGAGAGAGAGAGAGAAAGGGGGGAGGAGCTGGAAGCATCAACTCCCATATGTGCCTTGACCAGACCGGTGCAGGGCTTTGAACTGGCGACCTCAGTGTTCCCAGGTCGGCGCTTTACCCACTGCGCCACCACAGGTCAGGCTCCACCTTTGCTTTCTACAGTAAGAATTGGCCGAAACATTGGCATAAGCTTTCTCAGGAAACAAGACATTTTAGTCGCAGGACAGATACTGTGAAACTCACTGAGGAGTATGGGAAGATTTTCATATGCTGCTTTATTAATTTCAATATGTATTCTGCTCATGTTTTAAGAATAATGCTGGCTTTATCAATTTCATACTGCCAAGAAGAAACTTCCAAAGAAAACTGTGGAGACATTTCCTTGACTGAGGAAGAGAATGCGTGTGAAACCAATTGGAAAGCTAGCAAATAATTTCTAAGAAAGAATACTATACAGCCATTAAAACCATAAAGATTTTTTTCTATATGATCCCACTGTAAATATTACATGCACATGACTAAAAGGAAATGCAAAATATTGTAGTTTAATACTCTTGATTTCTTTTCTATACTATCTTTCCAAATTTCCCATGAGTATGTGTTTTACAATTGCAAAAATGGACATCATTTATTCTTTAAACAAAAAGTATAAAGCTCTATTCTGGAGACCAATGCCAAATCCAGTAAATGATCCTTGGGCGTGCAAGCAGGCAGACAATCTCACACTGAGAGACCGTGCTTACAATAGGCCTGGCAGCATTGAAAGGAGGAACAATTCTTGCTCTGGAAGCAACGTTATAATTGAGACAGTTTGAAGAGGAAAGATGAGTGAACACAGTATACAGACATCAACATGCTATGTTTTATGGTTGTTTGGTGTGAATCACATGGCAGTATATAGCTCAAAATATATTCTGATATTTCAACACTAAACAGCAAACCTTACCCTTTTGCACCAAAATGCTCTTTTTAACTGGTATATACTTAATGATGTCACATACTATATAAAGTTGTATGCTTATTTTAAAAATTGGATTTAAAGCTCCTATTGGGGTAGATCATAGCTTTTACCTACAAAAGCAATTAATTCCTCACTGTATTAGAAAAAAAATACTTTAATTTTACAGTTTAACTAATATTGGAAATAACAGTGCTTAAAGTCTGAGGTCAAGGCAGAAAATGACTTAGAATATAAAATGTTTTCTCTAGACTACCCTATAGAAAGTCAAGTATTTATTATTAAGGTTATATAGACTTGATGTAGAATCTTAGATGAGTAATTCGTTTTATCTAAATCTACTTAGGATATTTATACTTTAGTTGAACCACCTGAAGTTCTTAAGGGACTGACCCATGACCACACAACTCATTAGTGACAAAAAAAAAAATAACTATATGCAGTATGTGGTCTTTTTAGTCCTTTCAAGTCTGGATATTATTTTAATTGCCATTGATTAAAGTGCTTTCTAAAAATAGATCTTAGATATATAAAACTTTTGGCTTTAATGGGGAAAAACACTCAAAGAACTTGAGGACTATAAGGGATCCAGACTCCTTGCTGTAGAGGACATGAGTACACATGGGCTCAGCGTGGCTTGGGGAAACTCAGTGTCACCCTTTTTTCCTTTTTTGGTAACCAGAAGATCCAGAGGGATAGCAAATGGGTGCTCTATCTCCTCAAACCTAAACCCAAGTGAGGCTGAAAAGATTCTCCATTCCAGGGTGTTGGGAGAATGGAATCTGGTTGTGCTCAAGCCCTTATGTGTCAGAGTTCTATGGAATTGCTGCTTGTGTGACCTTGACAGCAGTTGTCCCCAAGCCCTTTTCTTTCTGAACCCTGATGACTCAGACTTTTCCGTGATTCTGAGAGCTAGTCAGTATCCTTCCACTACATTTATTTACTTTATTTAAGACTCTCAAGTTGGTTTCTGGACTCTCAAGAGAGACCCTACTTGGTCTATTCAGAATAAGAAGTTGAGTTTCCCCACACCCCACAGTCAGCCAATGTTAATAGAACAAAGCAGCATTCTGATTCTGAAGGACCTGAGTTAAACACTTTTATTCTTCCTTGTGATATATATATATACCTTAGAAGACATACTTCATAATTAATTCTTTATGGTCTTTGCTTTATCCTAATATCATAAAACTTCTGACTCATTCCTGGAATAAAAAGTCAAATTGACACTTCAGTATAAAGAGTTTTATCCTTAATAGAAAATGTAACCCAATTAGCTTTCTGTGGGCACTGTGTTCTCATCTCTTTCAACAGAATTTTCATTTAACCTAAGAAATTGTTTATCAAGTTATTTCAATACTTTATGCCCTTTTCTTCAAGGACTAGTAAGTCACCATTCTTTTTTTAATTATCTGGAGTCAATGTTTCTATACAGAGTTGACACAGCAAGTGTTCAATGAATATTATTAACAGCTAAATAAATTCTGGGCAACTCAAAACAGATAAATGGGTGATGGAAATGGCATGTCACAAATTCCATTAGAATCTGCCTTGAATCACAAGCAGTACACTAAATTCTGGAAGTAAGGCAGAAATGAATGTAATTAATCTCACTCAGACCATTTACGAGAACATCATATATACATTTTACTCACATAAGGATCTCATTCAAACTAAAGAACGATTTGGCTGTTTTTATTATCTTTGTTCATTGACTAATTCTATCTTTGCTATGTAATTATGTACATAGCACTTGAAGTGATAATTATAGTGAGGATTTTAAATAAATATTTTTATATCCAAAATTGTGATGCTTCTGTATTCTTTTGGTTTCTTTGACTGTAAATCACAGCCTGGGGGGAAAAAGGAGCAATACTTCTTTTAATTTGTTGAGAGTATGATAATTTTGCCTGAATAAATACTGGAGCATTCTTCCCTTATTCCAAACATCTTATTATATTCAATTTGATAAGCATTCATTAAGTGTACTATTCATGCATTATTTATATAATGGACATGGAATCACTAACACATAGCTTAGTGTCTGTCAAATAGAATTTAATCAATAAAAAGTGACTAAAATGCAGCCTCTTGATCAATAAAGACTTACCTATAAGAAAAATTAGATAACTGAACAACTATCATAAAAAGAATAAGATGCCATAAAAAACCTGTGAATAAATTTCTGATTTAAAGATGAGAGAAATTATATTTGGAAAAGGAAAATTTAGGAAGTTGTATTATTAAAGACAGGTTACAATATATAATAGTTCAAAAGTGACAAGAAAATGAGGTAATTTACCAAAACAGGCATTTTATTTATTATATGCCCAGTGTGAGTTAATGAGAAGTTCTGCTCCACATAGTCACTCAGGGACCCAGGGTGTTGAAGACTCCACCATTTTTAGCTTTTGCCTTTCAGCACACTTAAGTTCCAAGGTCACTGAGGTAGAGGACACAAGAAATGGCACATGGAGTTTTAAACCTCTCAATTCAAAGTGTTATGTGTGACTTTCATTCACATTTTATTAGCTAGAACTAGTCATCATAAAGCTCTACTTAACTGCAAGGGGTTGGAGAGTCTCATGATTCTTTATTTACAGGGAAGAAAGGAGAACTAGATATCAGTGAGCACTGGTAATCTCTTTCTAATACATTTTTCTGAAACAGGTTAAGAAACATTTATTGGTGGCAAGAAGATGGATATTTGGGTATTTAATAGAGAAGAAATAGCATGTACACAAGCAAAGAAAGGAGAAGGAGGGTTGAAGTTATACTCAGAAAATTGTAAATAGCCAACTTGCATTGTGACATGAGATAAGTAAGTAGAGAATAATGCCAGAGATCAGAATGGAAAAGTGGTTGAAAAGCATTGTAGAGGACTTGGTTTCTAGAATAAATCATTATATAACAAGTTTAGTTGGCAATGGAGTAATAATTGAACAAGTCTTAGCAAGAGTTCCTTTATACCAGTATGTAAGATGACCCACAGTAAGTAGAGATAAAATACTAAGAAAGCACTTGGAAGATACTACACAGCAGTTGAATAAAGATACCATAAGGCCTGACCAGCTGGTGGCACAGTGGATAGTGAATTGGAGTTGGACGCAGAACACCAGGCTCAAAACCCCAAGCTCGCTGGCTTAAATGCGGGCTCATGGGCTTGAGTGTGGGGTTGCCAGCTTGAGCATGGGTTTATAGACATAACCCCATGGTCACTGGCTTGAGCCCAAAGGTCGCTGGCTTCAAGCCCAAGGTCTCTGGCTTGAGCCCAAAGGCACTGTCTTGAGTAAGGGGTCACTGCTGTAGCACCCCAATCAAGGCACATATGAGAAATCAATCATTGAACAACTAAGGTGCTGCAATGAAGAATTGATGCTTCTCATTCTCTCTCCCTTCCTGCTGTCTGTTTCTATCTGTCCCTCTCTCTGACTCTTTTTCTGTCTCTGTCAAAAATAAAAAAGATATAAGAATATAAAAAGGAATGGAAGATAACAGAAATTGAAGAGATATGGTGGAAGTAGAATTTATAAGACTTAGCATGTGACTGAATCTGGACAAAGCAAGAAGGAGTCAAAGATAACTTCAAAGTGGGAGCTCCAAGAGCCTGGAATTGGTGGTATCACTAACAGAAAGAAGAAAATGAAGTGTTTCGGGTCTGTTTGTGGGCATGTGTTAAAGTACACATAATATATGTAGAAGGATCATATCACATGGTAGTTAAAAGTTGAGAGAGGTTGCATCCTGAATTTCAAATTCTAACTCTCCTACTTACTGATTATGTAAATGGATTATTCTATCTAAACTCCAATGTCCTCATCTGAAAAATAAGAATAATAATAGCATTTACCCAACAGAGTTATTATGAACATGAAATTAGTTACTTCTTATAAAAATATTTTAATACACTGGAGGTTCACAATAAATGTTAGCTTAAAATGATAATGTAGATAAGAGAACTTACAGATAATGTAGATAAGATAGTGTACAGAAAAGGAAGGGATATAATGATTACATTAGATTATATCTGGCACATATAGAGAAATATGTATAAATGCTTATGGCGGAAAGAGAAGTCATTAAGAAAATGCATTATAATAAGTTGAGATTTTAATTCACGAGCGTTATCCTGCATTTTTCTCACTCTCTTGTTTCAGCAATAGGCAAACTTTAACATTTTCTTGCCTTAAAATTTTCTTTGCAGGGGAAAAAGATCAAATGCTGCTTGAATACTGTTGTTTTATCTTTATTACAAAAAGCTCTAGCTAGTTGGAGAGGTAATACTGACTGCCCCAGAAAAAGGACAAATAGAGGGTCTACGTGTTTTTGAGATCAGGAAAAGAATAAAATGAATGAGTTTGCTCCTTGCTTTTGGAAGAAGTTTAAAGTGGATGGGTCCTACAGAGAGTTGGGGAATGAGAGCTATAAACTGTCAGCACCTTGGGGTGGAGGGTAGGATTTGCCTGAAGATATAGGACCTGCACTGGAGGTATCCAGACTTAATATTACTCTGCCCCAAGTAGTCTGGAAAGCGCAGTGCAGCTCAACCTGGTCTGATACAGAAGGCATTCAAATAGCTTGTAGCACTGCCCAATGACAGATGGCTGGAAAGGGTTTCAGTGATTTGAGATTGTGCCCTATCTTCATGATGCAAGAAATGATCATAACAACTGAAATTGATTCCTATTAAGCCTGGGTACTCCAAGTAAGCTTCAGGTGGCTTCACGAAGAGACACCTAGTAATACGATACTTTCTGTTACACGTGGGTTTTTAGTGGAGTCTAAGCCCGCTGCACAGACACATGGGGATTATGAACTTGGAGTTCAAGAAGAAGAATGGAACTAAATGTGAAGATAAAATTATCTGTGCCGAGGTAGAGTGGAAGGTGCGGGGGGGAGGGGCTGAGATCCTCCAGGGAAAATACAGAGGAACAAGAGTTCCAAGGAGAAAACAGGGGGTGGGGATCCAGGATGTCAACAGGGTAAGGCTGGATCAAGGAACAACTAAGGTGCCGCAGTGAAGAATTGATGCTTCTTATCTCTCCCCCTTTCTGTTTGTCTGTCCCTTTCTCTCTCGCGCGCACGCGCTAAAGAGAGAGAGAGAGAGAGAGAGAGAGAAAGCTTGGTAGAAACTACAGATAACAGTGTGTAGTGAAATCCATGTTTGGGGGGGGTGTCTAAGAAAATTATGCTTCTAAGTACCAAATGCTGCACAGAGTTTATTGTTGTCAGAGTTAGCCTGTTAGGTCTGGAATTTAAGAGGCTACTGGGGTTACTTTTCATACCAGCACACACACATTGTGCATCATCAAGTAAGTTGTGTTCACTCATCTATAGAGAACACCCAAGTGGAGGGGATTTTCTCATAAGAAGATAGAAAGTATTAACAAGCCTGGGTTCATTAATTGACAGGAGAAATGTCCAAATAAGCAGGATTAGTATACCCAGCAGTAAATGTAAATTGTGTTAAGTAGGAAAATGTGTGTGAATGATAATTAAAATCTCTGAAAGACAGCTCTGCGTTTTAATTTGATTTTGTCATCGGAAAATAATCTCTACGTGATGTCAATTCTTTTCAATTTATGGAGGCTTATTCTATGGCCCGCCATATGGTTTATGTTGGGCAAAGTAAAGGGACTGTGTATTCCATTTTTTTTGAATACAGTGCTCCATAAATATTAGCGTGGGCAAGGTAGTCCATAATGTTGTTTAAAGGCTTGTTGGTCTAGCACAGGGGTTGGGAACCATTTTGGCTGAGAGAGCCATGAACGCTACAAATTTTAAAATGTAATTCCATGAGAGCCATACAATATGTTTAACACTAAATACAAGTAAATGTGTGCATTTTATGTAAGACCAACACTTTTAAAGTACAATAAGTCTCTAAATTCTTTTTAATAATGTTGTTATGCTGTTGCTAACCAATGATGAATAACGTACTTCTTACAATTAATGCGACTTCTGGTGCTGCATGGTTTTGCTGATGGCTTTGTAGTCTGGTTGATATGTGGTGAGGTTAAACTTCATACAGGCATTGAGACTTCCATCCGTTAAATGTGATCGTAGGTTGGTCTTAACGTTCTTTAGATGTGAGAAAGACTGCTCACATGCATACGTAGAGCCAAACATTGTCAGTACAGCAATACTCACACGCTGCAGTGTGTGGTATGTGATAGAAAGTGCATTTCAAGTTTTGACAATTAGCTGGTCCACGGACTGAAGTTTTTTCATTTCTCCCCACTTGTGTTTGCTCGCCAACTGTGCTTGCTGTCATGCAAGTCTTTCCAAATCTTCATTCAGTGACTTGAACTTATTCACCCACATGTCTGAGGCCTACAGGTCAGCAGCTTGTACCTCAAAATCTCTGACGGAGACACCAGGGATGTAACTCAGGTCGGCATTGTCCACTGCACACCCGTGTGGATGGGTGATGAACTTAAAAACATGAGTGTGTTCACGAAATTCTCCAAAGCGTGCTTTGAATGACTGCAGGAGATTAGATGTGTAGCCCACTAACTACTGGAGATGAAGATGTTGAGCAGGGTCACTTTCTGTGCATGCATCTTTAAACTCTCCCAGTTTTTCAAAGTGTAATAAATGACCTGTTTCAATGTCGGCAATCAAGAGTTCCAGCTTGTTTTCAAATGCAAACCCTGCTTGTTGAAGGAATAAGACTGTATTTCCAATGCCTTGCATTTTCACATTGAGCTGGTTCAGATGTTCAGTCATGTCCATGAAATAGTAGAACTTCAGGAGATGCTCAGTGTTAGCTAACTCTGGATGCTCGACATTTTTCATTTCAAGAAAAGTCCAAATTTTGCTCAGACAAGCCACGAAACGGCTGAGCACCTTCCCTCCTGACAACCAATGCACATTTCTGTGCAGAAGCAGACCAGGATAATTATTCCCAACTTTATCCAGCAGTGTTTTAAACTGGCAATCATTTAAAGCTTCGGCAACAACAAAGTTGATCACCTGAATGACCAGCGACATTACATCACCAAGCTGCTCACCACACATCTGAGCACAAAGCGCCTCCTGATGTAGGATGCAGTGAAAACTTAGGTTGAGTCTCTTTTCATATTCACAAAGAAGCACTACGAATCCTCTGTTTTTCCCCACTATGCACGAAGCACCATCATTACACACTGAAATAAGTTTATCCATCAGTAGATTTTTTTCTTTAGCGAACTCAGTGAAAGACTTGAATAAATCCTCCCCTCTTATTGTCTCTTACAGAGACAAAATAGCAAGACTTTCCTCACATAGTGTGTCACCAACAGCATACCTTGTAATCATGCTGAACTCAGATAAATGGCTTACGTCTGTTGACTCATCCAAAGCGAGAGAAAAGAATGGTGCTGTATTTATGTCCTTCACTTGTGTTGCCTCAATTTGATTTGCCATCATGATGGTACGATCGTGAACAGTTCTTGCCAACACGGGCATGTCTTTTATTCATTTGAGTATCTTGTCTTTATCCAAAAAGTCGTCAAAAAGTTCATTGGCAACATCAAGCATGAAATGTTTTGGCATACTCCCTATCTGAATGGCTTTCCGTTTCTCACAATTGCTAAAGCACCAGCAAAGCTAGCCGAATTCCAGTCACCTTGTTGGGTCCAAACACGGAGTTGCTGTGACTAGCTTGTGCTCTGCACAGTAGCTCTTGTTATACTTTCTTCCTGCTGTCCCCCGTGGATATTTCGATGCAAATGTAGTATGGCATGTGTCAAAGTGCCGCTTTATATTTGACCATTTCGTCGATGCAATTTTATCATTGCATATTAGACACACTGCAGAACCTGCTCTCTCAACAAAGATGAATTCCTCTGTCCATTTCTGCTGAAAAACACAATACTCCTCATCTTGTTTTCTTTTAGCCATCTTCTTAGTCCAAAGGATTTCTGCAATTAGCTAGCTGCCTAATTGATTAAAAGGAGGGAAGTTTACTTCCTGACCTCACAACGACCCATGTATATTCGTTATGCATTCTCCAATAAAAATGTGGTGTTGTCCCGGAGGACAGCTGTGATTGGCTCCTGTCACCAGCAACCGTGAACATGAGTGATAGGAAATGAATGGATTTTAATACATGAGAATGTTTTATATTTTTAACATTATTATTATTTTTATTAAAGATTTGTCTACGAGTCAGATGCAGCCATCAAAAGAGCCACATCTGGCTCGCGAGCCATAGGTTCCCAACCCCTGGTCTAGCAACTATCTATGTAAACTGCTGAGCAATGGGTCTTAATGTTTTGACGACAGTCATACAACTGCTTACATATCTCCTTGACTTATCAACATTTTATCATATATAGTAAGGCTGATTTGAAGTTTATACATATTTAACATTTCAGGTTTTATGAAGAATTAACCCCTTTATCATTATGGAATACTCCTCTTTATATTTTGTATATTTTTCTTGAAGACTTTTATTTGATATTTACGTAGCCCCTCATTCCTCGAATGCTTACTGTTTACATGCTATATAGCACATGTAATAAGTACAAACTACATACAGTCTTTTCATCCATATATTCTACTACCTGTGTCTTTATATTTAAAAAGTATCTCTTGTAAACAACATATAGATGTCTTGCTTTACGATTCATTCTGAGCATCTCTACTTTTTAATTAAAATGTTTGGTCCATTAATATTGATGTAATTATTGATATAGTGGCTTATTTTTTACTTTTAGTCATTATTTCTGTTTTTGTTCTCCTGTCCCTCTTCTCCTGACTTCTTTTGTGTTGCTTAAGTTATTTTGGAATTCCATTTTAATTTATCTATTGACTTTTATCCATATTTAGTCAATGCATTTTAAATGTTTTATGCATTGGAAATAATATATAATCAAAGAAATATCTACGGTTATATTTACTATTGAGGACTTATTAGAATACTAAATCACATTTCAATCTGTATACTTTTAGGACTGTGGAAAATTTACATGGTGCCAATAGAGAAAAACAGCAATGATAAAAGGGTTGGAACTAGAACCAAGGAAGAAAAATGAGCAGACATAATTTGGCCTGAAGAAGAGAAAGCTCAGAGATAACATTTGCCTTTAAATAGATGAAGTATTTTCATGTGTTGACCAGCTGTTTTCTTCTCTACTCCAAAGAGAAGAAAATAGAATTAATTACAACAAGGTGGACTTTGTGGTTGCCAAGGGAAAAATATTCCGCGCTAATTCTGCAACTGTGCCGTGACATGATGCCAGTTACTGGGACATGTTAAATAATCTATTTATCTCGATGTTTTGGAGAAAGCATTCTGTACCTCCTTGATAGCTATCTTCCTACCTTGTTCCTATAGAAGCCACAATCAATTTGCCCTTGATTGTTTGTAATTGGATATGGATTACTTAGATAGATACAGAGGAATAAATTATATTAGGGATTTAGTAAAATGCTATTTTGAAACCAAATGCAAAAGTTATTCTCAGCTTGATATGGGATAGAGTTATAGATGTAGCAAATCCAAATACAGATGCTCAGTTAAACTTGAGGTTCAGATAAACAGTGAATTATTTTTAGCATAAATATGACCTAGGCAATATTGGAACATCTACGAAAACGTTGTTTATATAAAATTCAGATTTAAGCGGATGTAGTGTATTTTACTTGGCAATGCTATTAAGGGATAAATAAATAATTATAAGAGCACCTGATGTTTGAAATACTTTTTCTGTGTAAGATCAAGGAGTGAGATATCTTCATCATGTATTTGGATGTTTTTCTGAACTAACCAACTATTTTTGTGACTTTGGCCAGAGATATGGGGGATATGTTCCTGACACGGGGAGCAGCTTTAATAATGATTTCACATATAAGTATTGCTAGAACACCTACCACCAGCTACTAAGAAGGACATGGTTTCAGAATGCTTTCTCTCAGCTTGTGCCTGTGTCTCCGCAACCTCGTGTGCATGTAGCTTCAGACATTTTCATTGCAGAAGTCACCACCTGAGCCACAACCTCGTGTGCATGTAGCTTCAGACATTTTCATTGCAGAAGTCACCACCTGACCCGCAACCTCGTGTGCATGTAGCTTCAGACATTTTCATTGCAGAAGTCACCACCTGACCCGCAACCTCGTGTGCATGTAGCTTCAGACATTTTCATTGCAGAAGTCACCACCTGACCCGCAACCTCCTGTGCATGTAGCTTCAGACATTTTCATTGCAGAAGTCACCACCTGAAGTACGGGTAGTATGAAAGTCTCCAAGGATGACTGCCATCGTGATTTCCCTCTGCTCCTCATATTGGGAAGACAATTTTCTTGACCTTGAATCTAGGCTGGTCTTAGTGACTCTTGATAAGTCACATGCATTAGAAATGATATTCTAATATGTCTGAGTCCAGATCATAAGAAGACTTGTGGCTTCTACCCAAACCTGTTAGAATGCTCAGTATGGGGAATACAAGGCTTTGACCTTGGCCCCATTCTTGCCAGATCTGCATAGCTCACTTTTAACAAGAATCATGACAAATACATTTAGAGAGAACCCTCCGACCTTTAATATCTGAGGGCTCTTGTTGTCTAATCAATTCCTCATCCCTCCCCACCCCCCTTGGTACCTGGTGGCCCTGGCCTGCCCTCAGCAGGTATCTTCTATCAGACTAATAAAACTCTCTCCCTCTACTCTTGATGTTTCCTTTTAGTAATTTTTCACTCACAAACCCCAATCCCACAACCTGCTACTTTGCTACAAATCCCCACTTGATTTTGTGTGTTTAATTCTCCCTTATTGCCATAGTTCCTCAAATCTGCCTTCACCACTTTCAGGGTGATCAGACTCTGCTAGCCTTTCCACTATTTTATTGAATTTAATCGTCTTAACAAACATGTGGTATTGCTGTTGTCGTCCCCGGTTACTAAAGAGGAAACTGAGGCCTAAAGTGGTGAAGAAATTTGTTCAGAATTTCACAGACTTTAAATCAATGTTTTCTTAGTTTCAATTCTAGGCTGTTTTCCAGGAACCTCAGGCCTGGAAAAACAATACTGAAATCTGAATCTAAGAGTAACCTTCCCAGTTTCTGGATTTTGAGGCCATTACTGTCCTGAGGCGTGAATATTGTTTTACTTCTGAGAGATTGACATTGGAGAGACTTGGCGTTTTCAGAGGTGTTTTATTTTTTGCACAATAAAAACCTCGCTTAGATTGAATTTCACTCTGGGGATGATAGTATCGAAGTCTTCAAGTTTCAGTTTTGAGTTTTATTTTAATGAGAACAGAAGGTGCTTTGGTAGAGTGAATATATATATATATATATATATATATATATATATATATATATTCAGGTCTCTGATAGAGGATGAAAGAGAAGCTACTGAAACCTTCATCTTCTGATGCCCAGTGCAGCAACCTTCTTACCACTTCAGACCAAGGACGGGAAGTGGGTAATGTACGTGTGAATTCTCAGTTAAAAGTGCTTCTAATATGTGTGAAATCAAGCAATGCTCTGTAACCACAAGAGATAAAGGAAAGCCCCAAGAAAAAGTTGGAGATCTAGGCATCCTCCCAAACACAGCACTTGATACCCTATTTGTCACTTCTCCCCTCGTCGTCAGGTCTTAAAGAGATGGGTAAGTGGGAGCAGTGAGGACTAATAGGATGTTCTACATGAATAGAAATGTCCTCCATAGAATCAGCACTGCCCAATATGGCAGCCATTAGCCACATGTGGTTATAAGAATGCTTATGAAATCTAACGAACAAGATGAACTAACGAGCAAAATAGAGAGAGACTCATACATAGAGAGCTGGCTGACAGTTGTCGGGCTCGTGGGTTGGGTGAGGGAAGTGGAGGAATAAAGCAAAAAGGTACAAAAAAACTCCTGGACACAGACAACAGTATGGAGATGGAGCAGGGAGGAAGTATAAATGATGATGGACAAGACTTGATTTGGGACAGGGGTAAACACACAATATGGGGTAGAGGTGTGTTGTAGAATCGGGCATCTGAAAGCTGTATAATTATGTTAACTGGTGTCACCCTAACAAAAATTTATATATATATATATATATGTGCACAGTGTGTCCGTAAAATCATGGTGCACTTTTGACCGGTCACAGGACAAAAGTGCACCATGACTTTACGGACACACTCTATGTATGTATGTATGTATGTATGTATGTATGTATGTATGTATGTATGTATATATATATATATATATACATACATACATACATACATACAGTATATATATATATATATATATATATATATATAAATGCTTAAAATGTTGCTGGTGTGACTAAAGAATCAAATTTAAAATTTTGTTGAATTTTAATGAATTTACACTTAAATAGCCACATGTGACTGGTGGTTACCATGTTGGACAGCATAGATCAGATCACAAGGGGTCCAACTTTGGGGGAAAATAATGGAAAAGCAGAAGCACCATTCTCTTCTTTCTAGGCTGGGGATGTCTTCTGTGTTGAGTCATGATGCTGATGGCAAACCATACCCTTCTGTTTGAATCTTAAAACCTTATTCATGTTTCTTGCATGTTCTTTTAACCTAAAGCTTATTAAATAGACTAAAGAAAAACAAGTTATGATGGTGTATCTTTCTAGATACTTCACTGTTTCTCTTTCTTTGCCCTGCCCCTCTCCATCCAAGAGCAAAGGACATGAGCTGGGAGTACAGTTGTCAGAGAAAGTATAGGATGCCCAGTTCAGTTTAAGACAAATAAATACTTTTTTGGTATAGATATGTCCCCTATGTGCTATTTGTGTGTATCATACTAAAAACATTATTTGTTGTTTATCTGAAATTCAAGTTTAATTGGGCATCTTATATTTTCAGTTGCTAAATCTGGCAGCCCTAGCTGAGAGAGGGGTACAAGATCAGCTTTTGGGTGATGAACTGGACTCTAAGCACTGAAGAAAGGAACAATGACCATTGGGTCAAGGGACATCTTCAGGTCTCTAAGCTGATAGACCAGGCAGACAGACTGCTCATCCTCAGAGGACAGGAAGGTGCAAACCATGCACAAAGCTACTCTGAGTAAGAATGGTTTGCAGGAAGCTTTGTCGCCTCAGCAGAATAGACCCACGGCAGTATCAGTGAGATCTGAAAGCTTGGAGAATGATCACAAAACTACTCGTCTCATGTCACCCCTATGCAGATGGAGAAATAAAGAGCAATCAGCTCCCCAGAAGTGCCCCTCATCCCCTTTTTCAGCCACGAACCCTTGTTGCTCCTCACGGATAATCGCTATGTTGACTCTCTATGATGTAGATGAGTTTTGCCTCTTTATATAAATGAAAGCCTGCACTGAGTCTTTTGAAGTATAAGTTTGTATCTGGATGGAGCAGAGTGGCACTGGCCATCTGTCAAACTGATCCAATCACCAATGAAAATTAATCCAAGCTGGTCTTTACTTTCTGTGGGTTGTAAGCTTTTCTATATGGTTCCCTCTTACTCTTAGGTGACAGCCCAGCCATAGTCTGGTGTTCCCCGAGGCCTCCACTCCTCAGCAGAACCAGAGATTTAATTTTTTACTTACTAGCCCAGGGGTCAGGAACCTATGGCTCACGAGCCAGATGTGGTTCTTTTGATGGCTGCATCTGGCTTGCAGACAAATCTTTAATAAAAAAAATAATAACATTAAAAATATAAAACATTCTCATGTATTGCAATTAATTCATTTTCTACTGCTCATGTTCATGGTTGTTGGTGGCTGGAACCAATCACAGCTGTCCTCGGGGACAACATCAAATTTTTATTGGAGAATGTGTAACATACACGGGTCATTGTGAAGTCAGGAAGTGAACTTCCCTCCTTTTAATCAAGTAGCTAGCTAATTGCAGAAACCCTTTGGACAAAAAAGATGGTTAAAAGAAAGAAAGATGAGGAGTATCATACTTTTCAGCAGGAATGGACAGAGGAATTCACCTTGTGGAGAGAGCACGTTCTGCAGTGTGTCTAATATGCAATGATAAAATTGCATCAATGAAACAGTCAAATATAAAGTGGCACTTCAACACATGCCATACTACATTTGCATCGAAATATCCAGCAGGAAGAAAGCATGTCAAGAGCTACTGTGCAGAGTGCAAGCTAGTCAGCAGCAACTCTGTGTTTTGATCCAACAAGGTGACTGGAATTCAGCTAGCTTTGCTGGTGCTTTAGCAATTGTGAGAAACGAAAAGCCATTCAGATAGGGAGTATGCCAGAACATTCATGCTTGATGTTACCAGTGAACTTTTTGACGAGTTTTTGGATAAATATGTGGCTTTCATGACTCTCTCAGGCAAAAAGTTTCCCGACCCCTGCACTAGCCCCTGTTATTCTAACACTGCTATCATCATCTCCGTTTCCCAGGGAATCAAGAGACACCTCTAGGCAAAAGCTGCCCTCTGCCTGGCTTACTGGTCTGGCTTTCTTTTTCTTGGCATTTGGCTCTATAATTCTTCCCTGCTCTATTTGCTTTTTTAATACCTTCAAGTGGGTTTTTGTTATTGTTCAACTTGGCTAGTTGTTCTTAACAGGAGAGCCAGTCTGGATTGACCCAGGCTGCCATTTCTAGAAGTGGATTCCTCAGGAAGGGGTCCCCAAACATTTTACACAGGTGGCCAGATCACTGTCCCTTAGACCGTTGGAGGGCCAGACTATAAAAAAACTATGAACAAATCCCTATGCACACTGCACATATCTTATTTTAAAGTAAAAGAACAAAAAAGAAACAAATACAATATTTAAAATAAAAAACAAGTAAATTTAAATCAACAAACTGACCAGTATTTCAATGGGAACTATGGGTGCGGATGCATCCTGTGCTCCTCTCACTGACCACCAATGAAAGAGGTGCCCCTTCCGCAAGTGCGACGGGGGCCGGATAAATGGCCTCAGGGGGCCGCATGCGGCCCATGGGCCGTAGATTGGGGACCCCGGCCTCAGGATGTGAGAACTTGATGCATGCCATGAATCCTGGACAGTTTCAGCACTAGCTCTACTTCTGCCAGGGGTGGGGAGAGCACACTGGCTGGGCCCAAGGCAAGCTGCTCAGGTCCCAGAGGCAGAGCGAGTTTCACTGGAATGGCGACCAAGGAAACGGAGGTATCTGTGCCATGTTCATACTGAGCCTCTTCTCTTACTAGGAAAACAAAAACTTAATCTGTTGAAATATGGTACAAAGATTTTTCTAAATCCAGTTCAGAACTTGAGGTTATAAGCTTTTATCTTTTCTCCAAAAATAAAAATAAAGCAGTTGACTATTATTGTTGGATCACACATTACATCAACCTTTCAAAAATCTATTTGTTAATATAACACTCACTGAAGTTGAGTGATCAAATGCTAATAAATTAAGAGCTCTGCCCTCAAAATATATTCTTGGCCTTACCTAACATTGTACATAGCTAGCTAGCTCACACGGTATTGCTGGTTAAATTTAAAGAGGGGTATGCCAAACTTACAATGACAGTTCCATGGAATGTTAACCTCCCCCCCCCATCACAACAGCAGAAATAAAAAATGTAATATTTAGAATATTTAGGCCCATATGAGATGAAGTAAAATATTCTTTATTGTCATATCTTGTGTTATGATCATGGTTTTTAATAACTTTCTGGATGAATCACTGAGAGAAGCATGACATATTTTCAATTTAAATTTCCAGAAGTATATTTTATTTTGTCCCCTCCAGACCTTAATTTCCTTCCTAGCCTCTGCCAGTAAGAAAACATTGTCAATAATTTTATTAATGCTCATAGACAAAAAGTGGAAAGAATATCTCACAGTAGTACTGTCTGCACAGTGTGTCAAAGCCAATATGTGACCCAGTAAATAATTTGTTAAACTACTTTTAGAATATATTTTTCTGGCACCTTCATTATCAAATTCTTCTGCTTTGAAGTAGTATCACGGAATGTTATTGTAATTCAACTAAAATATTTTATGGATTAAATTTTTACTTCACTGCTTTTTCTTATAAAGAAAAGAACTTTGTAACCACTGCAATGGCCACTCCACCAGGGCAGAAATTTTGGTAGGTGTATTCCACATGCCTAGAAATGGCTGGCCCAGTAGTAATCTTTAGTAAATTGATAAAAAAAAAAAAACTAATAAACTTATAGAACTGTAGAATATTAGAGACTAGTTGAATTTCAGAGGACATGGATGCCAAATGCCTATTCCATAGACAGGAAAACTGGCCAGGCATTGATTGTCAAGTGACATATTCAAAGTCAGAGATGGCAGAACAATGAAGAAGCTTCTGGAACTCATATCTGATCTCATGACTCCAGCTTAGTTCACTTGGCCTCCTGGTCTCATAAATCCAAAACTCACTATGGTCTTGAGGTTAAAACTGACATACGCTACTAAGGTCTCATTACAATGAAGGATTCGCCGTAATCAGCATGCAACTTTCACTTTTTTAGGGTCTGCAGAGAACTATCTCAGATGAAGGACAGCCTATCCGGGAATAAATTTATTGGTGAGATGAAGGCTTGGCTATTCCTACTTGATGTGAAACAGTCTGATAAGCCATGCTTGTTGGGTTTGAACCCAGCTCAACTTCCCCTTCCACTCTAACCTACTTTTTCTTCCTTCCTTTTTCTGAGGTCAGTCTCTAATAAATAGTTTGCATCCCAAACTCTACCTCAGTGCCTGCTTCTGGAGAACTCAACTTTGATAGAAATCCTTCTCTGTTAACTCCCTCCTTTTTAAAAAACATAATAAAGATGGTATTCTTTTAGAATCGTCTTTCAAGATGACTTTCTGCCCCAAACCTCAGGTGACCACCACTTTTATGTTGCCACCAGGTTTCTCACTGCCCTATTACATTCACACTCCATGAAACTTGCACTCTGAGTTCAAATTCTGACTCCCTTACTTAAATATTTAGATCGTGCTATTATACTACACTTTCTCAATAAAACTCATTTCTACTGAGTCTTATTTCTTTAAACCTTACAGATATCATAAAGATGGACAAAAGTTAATCAAATAAACTAACCTCCACTATATCAATTTCTTAATGAGATTTTTAGATGTAAGTCACTTAATTACAAATTCTGTAGATTTTGGCTCTATTTCTTTAAGTTTATTTTCTCCCTGCAGTGTGATAAGTGCATGTTTTAAGCAATATTGATTAAGTATTCTATGATGTTCCCAATCTTTAGCATAAGTTATCTTCTTTAAGTCTAACAACAAATCTATATGGTAGATACTACTATTGATATATCTAGATATTATAATACCCATTATACAAATGAGGAAACCGAGGCTCGAAGAAATGAGAAGATAAATACAAGCTCACACAGCTGTTAAAGGACAAATCAAGACTCAGTTGAAACTTTGTCTTCTAATTTCAGTGTTTCTTTAAGATTCCAGAATTTAAAAATGACCAACACCTAGCCAGGCTGTTGACTGCAAGGTTTTTTCAGAGCCTGTGGATAAAGCAGAGAAGGTCCTGGGATGACAGACTATGCTTTGGAAACTCATGCACATAAATTTGGATCCTGGTATTGGGCAAGTTGTATGACTTTTCTGATCTTAGTTTCTCCTTAAGTGTAAAATGAGGGTTATAATGCATCTGTCATATATTTGACGTGAACATTAGAGATGAAGGAATAATATTCTTTGCACAATTCCTGGTACATCTACATGAAAGATAGAAGTATTATCAGTCGAGTCAGTCTTTATCTCAATGCATTACTTAAATTAGATGTCGATTGTGAGGAGTGTATTAACCTGTGTGAACCATGGTTTATCACCCTCTTCCTCCATTCTGCTTTTATCTTGATTAAAATATGGCGAGTGTATTTTAACAATGGGTTCCACATACCAAGTATCCTTTTAGTTCAGAGCGCTGTGCTTAAAAACCCAGTGATGTAATGTCACAAGCCCATAGACTGTTGCTTTCAGCTAATCCACTTAGCACTTTATAACCAAGTAATTACTCAGCTTTCACAGAAAGGTCAGAAAATGTCCCTGTTTTAGTGAGTACATTTGAAGGGAATGGCGCTAGCTTAACCTTAAAGAAGGACTGGGTCTAGCCTTGTATTTCTGTTTAATGAAATGTTAACACTATTCAAAATAGACTAGTAAAATGTCTTCATTTTCCCTTTAAGTATGGAATTTAAACTGTTTACACCAGGGGTCCCCAAACTGCAGGCCGCATGCGGCCCCCTGAGGCCTATTATCTGGCCCCACTGCACTTCCGGAAGGGGCACCTCTTTCATTGGTGGTCAGTGAGAGGAGCACAGGATGCATCCGCACCCATAGTTCCTATTGAAATACCGGTCAGTTTGTTGATTTAAATTTACTTGTTCTTTATTTTAAATATTGTATTTGTTCCCGTTTTCAAATATTCTATATTGAATATCACAAACAAAACTGTAAACAGAAGTTTTATGAATAAAAAGATTTACAAAAAGAGACTTATTGAGTCAAAATTTTCACATCTTATCTTGTCTTTTATGGAAAAGATAACACACTGTTTTGGACCTAATAATATTAACCCACCCTTAGTTAAGCAATGGTTTTTACTTGGTATTTTAGAAGAAGATGGATTTAAATTGGTTCATCTTTCATTTACCATCCTTCTTGTGACCAGTAAGGATGTGAAAGGAGAGCATGAATGGGTCAATGTGCCCTTGTTTCCAGAGTTATAGATGTTTCCTGGGAAGTGAGGGAGAAACTCAGAATGTCTCAGAGAAACACGGGCAAGTTAATTAGGATGCTCAGAGAGTTTGAACCTAAGAAGATAGGATATAACATAGATCCATTTCAACGATGGGAAAAGTAGGAGGTACAGTGGTGTGCTAGTGCTGCCTCTTAGGGTAGATTTAGCAAAAGTAAATTTTGTGCATCGTTCCCAATTCTATTTTCAGTGACATCCCCTCATCTTGGAAGCTTGAAATCAGCCATGGCAGAAGTATTTACACTATGGAAATTGGCAGACACTACCAATCAGAGCTTTTTTCTTTTCTTCCCCAGGAGCCAATCTTTCAATTTTGTTGATTTGAACGTTATATTAATCAAAATACTTACCACTATAGAGGTCAATTAGATTGTGTCAAGTAGAAGCAGGGATTTACTTTTATTTACCTTGTTAAAAATGCCCCTTGGTCTGATCTATTAGCCTGCATAAATTTGGAGAATTGGGTCCAGTACTTTTGATTTGACTCTTTACTGTCTACATAAAGTTTCCTATGGTTTTAATCTCCCCTCCCTCAGCACACTCTAATCTCTTCTAAAAAAAAAAAAAAAAAAAGCCAATAGAAATGGATGTTTTTCTAGGGCATTTTGTCGGACAAGATCTGTACTCACTGCAATCTGACAACCACTTGATTTTCTAAGAAGTCATCACCATTCAGTGAAAGCTCATCACTATGTGATATATAAGACATCCCACCGTCTGACTCCCATGGGCTTTTTCCCTTCTTACTCCCAATTCTCCATCATACTAGAGACCATTTATCCGGCCCCCACCGCACTACCAGAAGGGGCACCTCTTTCATTGGTGGTCAGTGAGAGGAGCACAGGATGCATCCGCACCCATAGTTCCATTGAAATACTGGTCAGTTTGTTGATTTAAATTTACTTGTTCTTTATTTTAAATATTGTATTTGTTCCTGTTTTGTTTTTTTACTTTTAAATAAGATATGTGCATAGTTTTTTTTATAGTCCGGCCCTCCAATGGTCTGAGGGACAGTGAACTGGCCCCCTGTGTAAAAAGTTTGGGGACCCCTGATTTTCATGCTTAATTATGACTTTAATTTAGTCATTGCTGTTATCCTTAAAGAATATAATTCTAAATGTAAAAAACAAAAAAATGAGTAGTAAAAAATAATTCAGTTACTTTAATTTTCAGACTGAAAAGGTTAGCAATAGCCACCCGCCTTTCTTGAAACCATTATTCTGGTCATAAATTCATGCAAATTCCATTAGTTTAGCTGGAGTTGCTTGAAGGCTTTATGATAGGATTACAATTACATGAGCAGATTAGCAGTATCTCATTGACATTGTATAACTAGATTTCATTGTGGCAATTGACAAATAGAGATTTCAAGGGGAGGATCAGACATTAACTAGGGGGTAAGGAGGGTCAGAGTTTTAAGAAACAGAAAGTCAGGTTTAAAGAACTAGCTGACTGCCAAATATCTAATTCCTCCTCCTTTCTTAATTACCATATTCAATTATTGGAAAGAGTGGTGGTGATGATAGTAATGATGTGCCCATCTCACAAACTGTATCTCCCAGCCTCTTTGCAGATAAATGTGATTAAAGAACTAAATTCTGCTTAATGAGATATTGAACAAGATATCTATTAGGTTGAAACTTGTTGACTCTGGCACTGGGGAAAATTTTTATTTAAATGTGCTGACTTATAGACACAGACAAAAGTGAGGTGATTACCCGAGGGAGGGGAGGGGATGGGGGAGAGTCGTGGGGAGTAAAGTGGATCAAATATGTATATGGTGACAGAAGGTGGTTTGACTTTGAGCAATAAGCACACAAGGCAATGTATATAGATCACGTGCCATGGAGATATACACCTGAAACCCGTGTGATCCTCTGGATCAATGTTACCCATTACGTTTAATCTGTAGATAATAAATATGAAAAATCAAATAAAAGGTATTGACTTGGCTGACATGCACATTTTATCCCTTGCTCTTATCTTTTTCTTTTTCTTTATTACTTGAAACAAGAACATGGATCAGCCCTTTTGTAACCACAAGAAGATAAACACAGGCAAAGATGATGAAGTTGAAAGGAAGGAAGAGCCTGGATCCCTGATTCCATCATAGAACTATTATAATAGCCCTGAGCAACCTCTCCGAGATTCTTAGTGACATGAGAAACAAACACAGCTTTTCACTATGTTAGAGCTTTTGTTTTCTGTAACCAGGAGCTGAATATAAGCTCTAAGTGGTAAGGAGATACGCTTTAAGAAAAAAAGAAATGGAAATGTCAGTTTTATTTTAATCATAAACTACAGAGAGCAAAACTAAATCAATCTTCTTGGCTTTCAGGGAAAGGTAGAACATAAAAGGTAATCTTAAGAAATTTTAGGAAAAACTAAATTCTAGATTGTGTGATTGTTGAGAGCCCAGACCATGCTTTATTTTGGGCTTTTATCTAGTTTCCCAACACTGAAATTTAGGATGGCCAACGAAGCGATCCTTGCTTCCTGGGACGGTCTGAGTTTTAGTATTGGAAGTCAGTCATCCCAGGGAACCCTCCCTTCATACTCAGGGAAATTGAGGTGGTTGCACACCCACCGTACTGCAGCACTCCATCCATTGCGTGGAATGGATGAATGAAGCCAAGCAAAGTTTATAGGTTGTGCCACAGACCCCTGTCCTCTACCTGTCCTCTCCCAAGGCTGTATTAATTACCTGCATGAAGATATGAATGAGACCAAAGTCAAATCTAAAGAACACAAAAACATTGGAAGAGAGCAGATACTTCAGAATTCAAATCCCATAATGTTTTTGCATATTAGCTAGTGGACATGATGTTACTAGGGAATTGGGGCTGGTGTTGTTTTATAGCAGAACCTGTGAAAAATAGAGTGGGGGGTGGGGGTGGGGAGTTAACTAATAGCTTTGTTCATTCAATAATAGGATGTAGCTTTCCAAAAAGCTAAAACATTCTCAGCTTCCCTAGATAAAAATGACAATAAGGTGCAGGCAAGACAGTGGGCGATGCTTAGTCCCTAAAGATGGACCACTGGGTTCCATGCTGGGTGACATGCTGTAAGTGCCATGTCAAGCCAACTTCTGTCTAGAGGACACTGTTAATTTCCCTTCCGAATGGAACATAACATATAGACACAGCTTGGGAATTAGAAAGTGGCGATTCTGGGGGGAGGTGATTCTTCTGCTTACCACACTATGCCTGCGCTTTGTATTTACAGACACAGATTTAAAACCAATTGGGTTAAAATGACAGATGTTGTGAGTGGAGCAAAGTGCTTCTTGTAGAAAGTTACTTAGCACTATAAGTGCTGAGCAATGCACTTGATTAGCAAGTATATTCTAATATTGTGTTACCAAGAGAGTAGCCACTTGCAACATGTGGCTATTTAAATTTTAGTTTTAATTAAACTAAGTTTTTCCTCAGTTGCACTGACCACATGTTAAGAGCTAAATAGCCATGTATGGCTAGTGGTTACTAAATTTGATAGTGCAGGTATAAAATTTCCATCACTGTAGAAAGTCTTGTCCGGCTATTCTAGCCCTTCTACTCAGTGAATGGTTCAGAGACCAATGTATCACGTTGGATCTATATCCACATTGAAGTTCCTATCACATGACTTGGAAAACATCCAAACATCAGACAGAATGTTATAAAATTCTAAGGAGTCTTTCCTGGATTCTTTCTTTTGAAAAATTTCTTTTTCTTGATTGCAATCTCAAAGTAAATTTGGTTACATTAGTCTTGAAGATTTTTCATGTCCTCATCTGCTTTACTGTGAATGTAAAGTATGCTACATGAAGAATTGACTTCTTTTTAGTGAAAAAAAGAATTACCCCAAAGAGGAGCAACTTATAACATGTGAGGGAATATTCTAGATCAGTGTTCATCCTCCCTATGTAGCCAGCGGCACAGCGACTTAGAAATACTAACACAGTCACCCAGGAAAATAACTCTATGCCACTTACTATTGTTAAGTAGTAAATGAGTCCGAGAGAGTAGTTTAAATAACCATTTTCTTTTATGACTGTGCAGCAGGATGCAGTGAAGAGGCAGCTTAGCAATTCACTCTTGGAAACTCTCATGCATGTTGTTGAAGTTGAGTCAGCTGAGGGCTCCACAGGGCTGGACGTCCAAGATGGCGCACTCCCGTGGCTGGGAATGGATGCTGGCTGTGGAATGGAGCTCCTGCACATGCCATCATCAATATTTAGTCTCAGTTTAGAGGGATTTCTTACATGGTGGATGATTTTCCTCAAAGTCACTGTCTGAATAGAGTCAAACGGAGGCTGGATGACATTTTCTGACCTAACCTTACAAATTACACACAATCACCACGACGACAGTGTCTGTTTTTTACAAAGCTTCACTGCAAGCTGCAGAGATGAACAGGGATGGGGGCATAAACCTTACCTCCTAATGGGAGACATATCAAGCAATTTTCAGCCATGTTTAAAGATACCACAGCAATGAATAAGGAGAATTTGAGCCCCGGTATTCTCCTTACAGTAGTGCCCCCACTCTGAACCAATGGGCTTATGATGCTTCACATTGTTGTAGAAAAAGCAGAGACACCCCTCTGCATTCTATTTGGTCACTGTTAAGAAAAAAGTAAAATCATTTAGTCTTTTTTAAAAAAAAAAACATGCAAAAATGTAAGGAAGTTCTTGCAAAAATCAGCACTTCTCCCCAGAGTCAGTCTTAGGAAACCTGCAGCGGTGAGGTGTTTCTCACCTGTCCTCTTCAGCTGTGTCTCTGCCCACATTCTGTCTCTTTCCCACGTCTTGTTCTCTCCCGTTCTGCAAGTCACTGCCACACCTGCTCTGTGGCTCATTCCACAGAACCTATTCTCCTTCCTGAAGATTTCATTGAAAATTTGCCATTCAATGATGCAAATTACAGGCGGCATATCTGCTGGGCATCCTTGCATGCTAACGAGGACTACAGAAAAGATTCTAAAAGTGAATTGCTAGGCACTGGTACGGGTAGTAATAGTGGAGATACTTTGAATATAGTTGTATAACCTTGAGCAACTTTCTTAACTCCTTACTCCTCTCTCATCTATAAAATGAGAAAACTGGAGAAAGGTGTTCTTCTTGACTCAAATATTATGATTCCGCCTGACTTGTGGTGGCGCAGTGGATAAAGCGTCGACCTGGGAACACTGAGGTCGCCAGTTCAAAACCCTGCACTGGTTCGGTCAAGGCACATATGGGAGTTGATGCTTCCAGCTCCTCCCCCCTTTCTCTCTCTCTCCTTCTCTCTCACTCTGTGCCTCCTGTCTAAAATGAATAAAATAAAAAGAAATTTTTTTAAAAAAATTATGATTCCTCACTGGAACTTTTTAGGTGAATAGAGATACCACAGTCTCAAAGTCCTTTGGACCCTATCATAGCATCATGCCAACTTGAGCCAGAGACAAAAGGACCCAAATGCAAAGAGCCACTTGGGTACTTTGTTCATGACTCATTTTTGATAATCAAGCTCTTAGTGACAATTCAGCTCAAGAATTTCTTATCTGCCTAATGAATAGCTACTTTATGGTCCTAATAATTATTACTATTTTAAGCAAGATAAAAAAAAGCCCTATCAAATTGGATATCCATTGTTTTAATGGTCTTTCTGTTTTAGATGAAAGACATATTTCATTATTTTAATTTGAGAAGCGAAGGAGTTGAGGTCAATTTTAATGTGTTTTTTTTTTAATGGGAGAAAAAACTCATTAGCACATTTCCTTTCATTTTTATAAAATGAGTTTTGAGTCACAGAATCATTTCTGAAGGACATCTATGCCACAGAACTTAGCTTTTTCTGTGGTATTTGTTATGTATGCAAGCCACAGACATGTTAACGTTAGACTAAAGATGACCATAGTTACTATTTATTTAACATCTCCAAGGACCAGATACTGAGCTATGTACTTTTCATTCAAAGCCCTCAAAGGCAAATGGTAAATATTGAGACCAGGATTTTCTTTCCCTGCATGTTTGACTTTTTAGCCCAAAGATGTGCTGAGAAATAGTTTTCCTGTAGGAAGGGTAATAAAACTCCTTATCTTTCGGTCTGCCTTTTGATTAACGTTTTTATATGTGTGCCCCAGGTGCCTGGGTTCTGTTGAATTCTAATGAAAGAAGCCAGAACCCCTACGGATAGAAAGTATGATAAGAACAGGTAACCTGAGCACATGGATGACTAATGAACCCACGCCAGTATTAGTTCCCTCTGTCAATAAGCTACTATGCTTCAGGCATTCTGCAGAGGAGAAGAAACAGTCTTTCAGTGGACAAACGGAATAAACTGAAAAGTTGAAACTGGAAAGAAATGGGAGACAACAAAACAGACATCACCCTCACCGCCCTCTGGGTAAAAAAACGAACACACCAGAGTCCGCATGGCACCCAATGAACCTCAGCCTGGACACTTGCTTGGAGCAATCGCTGACAGTAAAACTAAAAGCAAGATCAGAACAAAACCTGGGAAATGACTGAAGTAGCAATCTGGTAAGAGCTGACTGCCAATATTTTGATATCAAAAGAGATATCACTGGGGAACAAAGTTTTTGTTGCACCCACAAAAACACTTGTTCTTACCTAATTCAAGTGTGCTGATCTCGAATCTGACATTAGTTTTTCTCTGCAAGCTACAGTTTTCTTGCAGTTCAAGATTTTAGGTTTTCATCTTATTGTAAAATTTTCAACACTTAGTTTAACTTAATGAAGTAGAATGTCTTCTTGGGCATCATCTTTGTGAAAATATAACAATTTATATAATGCAGTAAATACACTAATACACTAAAAGATATGATTGCATCAGAATTTGTCTACAATTTTGAAACAGAACATATTTAAACACTTTTTAATCATGAAATTTGCACAAAACTTATTTAAATTCTATTTAGGCAAAAATTTGCATTTGTAGTTCTTGTGTTTGTGTACTTGTTGAGGACAATCTCGTTTGATGCTCCAGCAGTAGTCTGCTCATCATTAACAGCTCCAAGATTTTCGGGAAACTTATCAGGAAGTGAATCTTAACACTCATGTTACATCCAATGTTACGGAAAACCAACATATGAACAGAAGTTCATAGTTTTCTGCTTTTTTGTTGCCAAGCAAGTTCCTTGTAACTGCTACAAAAGACTGCCATGCTGCTTTCTCCTGCTTATTCATCCTCCTGGCAAATTCTTCATCACGTATGAGGGTTTGAATTTGAGGTCCATGGAATATATCTGCTTTTATCTTCTCGAAAGACAAGGCAGGAAAAGCAGAAATAATATGTTCAAAGCCTGAACAAACTGCTTCATTAAGCCAAGTTTGATGTGAAGTGGGGGAAAAATGATCCTGTCTCGATTAACTATAGATTCATTCACAATATTTTGCATCCCTACTTCCAGAGCCTCACGTTTCGTCCACTCCTTCTGTGTCCAGTGTTTCTCCCGGGGGTGTTTCTATCAGATAATAATTTTTGACATTTTAAAACAACTACAATTATGTAAAAGTGATGTTTGTAAAACATTAATTGCCTTGTGGTTATGTTCAATCCAGAAGTCGTTGCCCTTTAACTCCAATTTAAAAACCAATTCATGCCATTAACTTTAACAAAAAGAAATTAAAATTGCATAGAAACTAGAGCATGCACCAAAAAAACAGATTTTAGATTTAGAATCAGTGGTGCAGAAATATATAGAAACAGTTCTAAAATCTCATGCAACAACAACAACAAAAAAATCTCATGCAACAGAAAATGAAAAATAAAATTGTTTCCCAGTGTAATGTATGGATTAAACCAGTTGTTCTCAAAGTGTGCGCCAGGGCGCACTGGTGCACCCTAGAAGATTTCCAGGTGCGCCCTATGGTATTCCAGAGAAATATATGCCTGTTGGGGACCAAAAAAAACAACAGGGTTTTTGAAGTTTAGATTTTTGGGGAACAGAGGTGTGGGGAATTGGCTGGAAGTTGACAGTCTGCCCAATACCCTACCTCACTTGCCTGATTGGGTTGCAAAAGGCTGTTAAGCTGTGGTGCTGGATTGTTTACACTACCCCCCCCCCCATGTTCCCCAGAAAGACTGGAGGCAAGTTTCTTCTGTCCTTTGTTTGGTGTAAAGTTAAGATGATATGTATGGTGGGGGTTTTCTGCACTTGGTAAAATTCTTAAGTTGCCTTGAAAAGATGATCAAAGATCTCATTGATTTGCTAATGACCCACTTTGCCTTATAAATAAAGCAAGATGCAGTTTTTGGGCATGCTTTCTTCTTGCCAGCAACAATTACAAGGCCCTCCTGATCCTGTATTTTCTAATTCCTCACCGTTCCCACTTGGGACCTGGAATTACTAGCTGTGCTGGTTTGCAGCATGTGCCCAGATATAAAAATAAATATAGTTATTCTATTATACCATTTCATTGCAGAAAGACTGCTCTTTTTGTTAACACATCATTATTATATTTATTATAACACAGCATTATATTATTTTTAGATAAATACATCCAAATAAAAATGGATAGATTTCTCCAAAAAAAACGTGATATAGAAGAAACTGATTCTGGAAGTGAGCAAAAGTTACGTGTAAATAAAATAGGACTTGAAGGCTGACGAGCAGAATTTAATTTATAGCATTTTCCATCACTTAACACTGAACAATAATACAATTGGATTAGAAACCCATTCATGGAAGCTTCAAGTGATTTTGGTTTAACATTAACAGAAGAAGAACTGGCAGCTATATTCACTGATCATGGATTGATGATTAAACATAAGGAATTGTCTCTTGAAGCCTTTTGCATTTCTATAAAAGAAGAATATGTGGCAATATCTAAAAAAGCTTAGAACATTTTACTACAATTTTCAACATCCTACTAATGTGAATTAGGATTTTTTACCCTCAACACAATTAAGAGTAAAAAGAGAGGAATTCTTCAATGTATTGATGAGGAAATGAGAGTTTGTCTTTTAAATATATGCCCAAACATTGAAGAAATCACTATGACACATGAGGCTCATGTTTCTCATAAACACAAGAATGAAAAAATACATTTGCGCTGGGACCTGCTGAATTTACTAAATCTTACTAAAAATATATCTATATATGTAAAAAGATAACTTTCTTGTCGTTTTCTTATTTTTAACTCCTCTTTTTTATGAATTCTAAAGAACATAACTCAAAAAAAATGTAACCTAAAAGTGTTTTTTAATGTCAGAATAAATTTAATTTTGTCGTATTTATTTCATTTAATTACCATAAAAGCATGCTTGAACTTTATAGTTTTTCCTTTGATTTTAACTTAATTATTATAACGTATTTTTCAGAAATTTGTATATAGTGCATCTGCAATTACTTGTAGGATTTTAAGTGCGCCCCAACTTCAAAAAGTTTGAGAACCACTGGATTAAGCTTTCAATCTAAGATATGACAAGCATTTAGAAGTTAACACACAAGTTCACAGAGTCTAAACCAGTGGTTCTTAACCTTTTTTGAGGTACTGAACCCACCAGTTTCGTATGCGCATTCACCGAAGCCTTCTTTAGTGATAAATAAAATATGATTTTTTCCCAAAATTCAAGACATAGGTATATGTTTTTTTACTGGTGCACAAAATGAGCCATGCATGAACATCACCTTGCTCAAAGAACAAAACCAACAAGGTGCATGAACTCACAACAAATTATGGTATTACTTTATTCTGGCCTCTGTGGCAGAGGCTTCTCCGAACCCCTGAGACCGACTCATCGAACCCCTAGGGTTTGACAGAAGCCAGGTGAAGAACCACTGGTCTAAACACTAACCAAAAGCAAAAAGTAAGTAGAATCCCTTGGAAACAAAAATAATCCTTAATAGCTTGCTTTGCTAGGATATTTAAAAGATAACCAGTCATTGTTTTGCCTCACGATGCCAGGTTTTGGATGATAATGTTTCTTAACAGTGAAAAACAAAACAAAACAGAATATAGAAATTAGGAAATCATGGCCTATCAGCCTTTCTCGGGACTGAGGCAGGGTTTGGCTGTGTCTATGCACCTTGCTGAGGCTGATGACCTGCTTCAGGCCTTCCTGCAGCCAGATGGCTCCAGGGGTTTCCATCCACCATGGTGGCCACATGGAAGTTCCAGCCTGAGGGGGGAGTGCAGTTCTTCTCAATCCTCAGATCCCCAAACTTTTCTGGATCCCATTGCTTGGGGCCAAAGACAGTGAGGTAGGGGTAATGGACGGAATCTTTTCTCCTCAACAGTCCTCAGTAACCAACACTCTACTCCCTTCTCTGATTAAAAGAGTATCTTGTTTTTCTTGGGTTGAGAGGGAGGATCAAGGAGGTAAGGGGAAAATAAAAACTGACTCAACAAGAATTCACTCAGTATCTTTCTTCTATAATCTCTATAACCAGGCTGAGGCTTTTGAACTGTTGTCTCAAACATGACACCTTCGTTCTCGCATCTGGCAAACCCTTGCTGAGAAAGGTCAGAGTTAAGGTGACATCTGGCCATACCAGTCAAATGTCATGTACTAGGAAGCTTGAATACATAAACTATGTATGTTTTCTATGTAATGTAATGTTCCATACCACTGAAATTCATGTTGTAGAAGAATATCAAATAGTATGTGAGGTGAATTTTAATTCTGAAAAAACATATACACGCCGTATAAACACTGAGAAACATCTATCAACAAACTCTTAGTGATTATCTCTAAGGGTGAGATTATGCATGGTTTTAATTTCATTCTAATTTTTATTTTTAGCATTTCCAAAGTGTCCTCATGAATATGCATTACTTCTATAATAAAAGAAATTTAACAGAAAATAGTGCTAAATGAGCTATGGCATTTTCTGGCCTCCATGGGCTCATGACTAATAGACATTATTATCTTGGGACCCTGTGGGAGGTGCGCTCCATTCTGGGGCTGACTCAGGAGCCCCTGGGCCTCCTCCAGGCTCAGAGCTGACTAACCAGAGGTTATTTCTGACTTGAGTGTTCTTTGAACAGCAGCTGGGGGGTGGAGGGTAGCTCAGAACAGGAAGGAAACCCCAACACAATATTGTGAGTGCTAAGTAAATAATGAAACAACTACGGACTGCATTACATGAGGTTTTATAATGCCATCTGTCTGGATTTTCCAAATATAACAAATTAAAGGCTGCAGAAGACCAAGACTGAAAGTTTTCAAAAAGGAAACGTCCAAGACAAATGGTAAATGCGGAAATAAGATGATGCCAGATTGCATGGCTACAGTAGGCTCTAGAACATGTAACAGAAATAGTGGAACCTAGAAGCTTCTTATATATATTATGAAGGGCTCTCCCACAACCATGTTGCCTTAAAGAGGAAATACAAATGGATACCTAGCAGAGGGTCCTTCCCAATTCCTTCTGCACCATACTGCCTTCCCGCCCTTTCTTCTGATAATTAGACTCTGACCAGAAGTTGTCTAACTAGTACCGAAGGATTTCTGTCTTCCTCTAGAAGTTCTAAAGGGCATTCCTATGATCCTAAGAACACTAGAAATGTCATCTTGTGATGGGCTGATGTTTCTCAGTCTTTCTCAGTAGCACCAAGGTCTGCTTGCTGGGTGTGAATCAATGGTCTCTCTCTGCGACATCATAAGGATACATATTAATGTCATCTTCTTTAATTTCCTTAAGAATTCATTTTGGAGTTATCTTTTAGAAAATTACTCGAAACCTCTTTGCACAGAACATTTTTAGGGTGAACCGTCTTTTGGATAATAAGGTTTCGGTAGTGGTGAGTGTCACAAAAAGCATTTAGACTTGAAATCATAGTACAAAATTGTTTTTCACTACCAACTTGGACAAGTATTTCACTGCTACAAAGCCCTGCTCTCTTACTCCTAAATGGAAAAAAATAGTTCTTGCCCTCCTTGGACTAATGTGTAATTAAATGAGAATTTTTATGAAGCATTGGATAAATAGCAAGCCCTCTTTTCCATTTGTTATTTATGCTGCAAAATAATATTTTCCTGTATTCTTTCTGAAATCCTATTTTTTCAAACTTATTGGGAGTACATTATCAAGTTCTATTATTTTGAGGTCTGGTGAAGAAACATAGATTTTGACAAGATTCTCTGCCAGTCTTTATTTTTTCAGGTCATTGTTTTATTTTAATAGTTTATATTCATGTAGGAATGGATTCTTCTATTCCTGTATTCCGTATGATTTCCTTCTATTCCCTATTCAGAGCTTTTTTAAAGAGAAAATGGGGAAGATTTCTGTACCATGACTATTTCCAATATGTAGGACCACATCAAAATTTTTAACATTTCCAAAATTTTAACTTTAGTGTATGGAAGACTTAGAATGAGAAACTGAAGAGCAGATTAAAATTTTATTATTGTTGTTAAGAATTTGTCAGCTCATCTTTTATCATGTTGGATAAGGCCTTATTAAATTAAAGCTAATGATCATGACAGGAAGGTGTATCATGCATAAGAAACACAATAGGAACATTTATAAAATGATAAAAAAATATACCATGAATCACAGGACACCCATCATTCCTGCCTCTGCTATCACATGCGAGTGGTAATTTTCTAGTCACAGGATGAAAGTAATGAAAAATTTTAAAAATCCTTACAGATTTTTATTTTTTTAAACCTTAGAATTTTTATACAGAATAAGATTTCTTCTTTATTTTACCTACCTTTCTTCCCCTTCCAATTCAAATGCTCTCCCTGCCCATTATGTAATGACCTGTATGCCATAACATGATTGTCCCGGCCATTGCCAGAAGGGGAGGAGGAAGCATTCATGTTGGCTTTGTTCATTTAATCGGAGGACCTCAAAACGGAGATCCTGTCATACCAACCAATCAGATTTGAGAAGGTTTCATATAAACCAAGGCGCCAGCAGCATCCTGGTGCCAATACTCCTGCTCAGCAGACCTGTCCCCCACCCCAACACCTAGCTAGCATCAACACACAAGACAAACACCTTAGGTCGTAGTCCTGCCTGAGCCAAGGAGAAGGTCAGAAATGCCATTGCTGGCTCTGTGCTTTTCATGCACAAGACTATGACACTTTCTAATTTCAAACAGGATGTGCCTGACCAGGTGGTGGTGCAGTGGATAGAACGTTGGACTGGGATGCGGAAGACCCAGGTTCGAGACCCCGAGCTCGCCAGCTTGAGCGCGGGCCCATCTGGCTTGAGCAAAAGCTCATCAGCTTGGATCCAACGTCACTGACTCCAGCAAGGGGTTGCTTGGACTGCTGAAGGCCCGTCGTCAAGGCACATATGAGAAAGCAATCAATGAACAACTAAAGTGTTGCAACGAAAAACTAATAATTGATGCTTCTCATCTCTCTTCATTCCTGTCTGTCTATCCCTCTCTCTGACTCTCTCTCTGTCCCTGTAAAAAAAGTTTTATAATTTCAAACAGGATGCAAAATTTCACCAGCAGTACAGGGTGTGGGAGAGTGTTTTAGCCATCCTACAAGGTTCTTTTCTTGGGAGCAAAGGGGAAGGGAAGTGCAGGCCAGACCAAGAGTCTCGGATGGGGGTGAAATTGGGGGAATGTTGGAATATGGTCTGCATTCTTTCCTCCCAGAAATCGAGCACCCCCATTCTATTTCTTTGCAAGCCTCTCCAACCCAAAGTGTGGTGTAATTAATGCCACTCTGGGTGAAAAGGGCTGTGTATACTACGGGTGTTTAGAGAGGAGAGACTGCAGGTTGGTTAATGAAGTGGGGAAAGTTTCATGCAAGAGGGCAGATTTTGGTCAATGAAAGATAGTTAAATATTTCAAAAAGGCACAGAGCAGTGAGCAAGACGTTTTTCTTCAGCACAGAAGACAAAATCTTGACTCACACAAAAGAAACAATGTTCATAATCTCTCCTTCATTCTAATGTTTCATAAGGTTTGTTTACCCACATTCTCCAAACTGAAAGGAGACAGAAATGATGAATTTATTAAACTGTGTTTTCAGTTCCTATATTCATCTTCTTCATTTAAACTGAAAAATAAATGTATCTTAAATGGTTAACTTACATGTCTCTTCATCAAGCTACCTAGGTTATAAAGTCTTCATTTTGTGAAAAAGAAAATCATATAATAAACACTGTACCTGGTTGCTTTTTAATTAATCACTATATTGAAAAAGTCGACGCCAGAATCTCATGCTACTTAGATAACCTGGAATAATGGTTTTATTGTCTCCACTATAGTGCTGCTACTGGCTGGTCTGTTTTGCAGAATTTATGGCTTACATGCTTCGGTGTTGCTATGGTTATACCAGCTTCTTCCCTTTGCTCTGTTAACAATGAATATTTTAGAGATCTGGTACTTGATACTCTTACTGATGTTTTTTTCTCCTTCATGATATGAAGCTAGAATCAATATCTCTCTTTTTTTTTCCACTTCAGTTATTTATGAGAATATATGCTCTCACTGATTCAAAGCCTGAAAGAAGTCTTATTGTAGATAAGTCAGAATTTCAATGCAGATGGGAACGGGACGCTCACAAACAAGTCCCACTCATGAGAGTAGGAGACGTGGAACTTTGGTTTCCCTCAGTTATTCCTTGATGATAATCTGACCCTTAACTCTTCCTAAGGTGATCTGTCACCGTTGACTTCTTTCATCTGTCTCAGACCAGGAAACAGCGACTCTCCTTTTATCCAGGGTCTCACCTTAAATAGGAGAAAAGTAAAAGGTCACACTGTCTCTGACAGTGGGAAAACTTGGAGAAAAGCTCAGCCCACGAGAATGGGACACACATTATATAGTATCAGGAATTACAAAAATACAGGAAGGAAGTTCAGGAAACCTTTCCTGCTACTTGTAGAACCGCACTGTCTTGCTACATCTAATCCTAGTGGGACAATCATTTTACAACGATCAATGTTTAGATGGAAGTTGGTGGTGTGAAGAATAAAAATTGGCAGCTGAGGTAAATGTTCAGTATCTATGACCTCTGCTCTGACTTTGACCTTTCAGTCTGCAAGGCTGTGCTTCACACCATTTCTCCCCACGTGCTCTGGGGCCTGGGGTAGGTGTGACCTTTCTGGTTTAAAGAGAAAGTTCTCCCGAGGGCTCTGAGTTAAGGAGACAACAAATAGAACTACAAGTAGATATTCTTTCTCCAACGACTCATTTCAAAATGTACAAACAAGTTTAGGTTTTTAAAGGAAAGAGTTTAACAGTGTTTATGGGTGATAGCATGCCTTTGAACTTCCTTGGCTTAACTTTAGTGTTGCATGGCTTACGCGACAAACAGATATGTAAACTGATTATAGACCCTGATGAGATTTCTGTGTTCTAGGGGAAGCAGGTCAGTGTGAGGCTGCATCCTAACTCCCAGAAAGAGGATTTCCTATTGATTAATTTGTAAACTGGAAACATTATTTTGTTTTCTAGTCCATATCTATGGCTGCTATCAGCTGTCCATTTTTCCTGTTATAATACCTGGGGAGAAGTAGTAATAAATTAGAACATTTATGTTTATTCCTTATAACCTGCTTTGTCTCCAAAAGGACATGGAATGATTTTTAAGAAAACATTTCTACTCTGTCTATTTTAAAGAAGAGTTGCAAGTGAAAGAATGAGAAGTGCATGAAAGAAGAAACGCCGTCAAAGAACAAAATGAGCAAAGGAGAGGCTCCCGTCGGCTGGTTTCTCGCAGTAAGTTATCAGCGGGTCAGTGTAGTCAGCAGCAGAGTTCAGGGAGGTGGAGGGGATGGGTCACAGACCAAGCACAAGGGATGGAAAGAAAGACAGAGCTCAGGATTCATCGACACCAGGCCCTAGACAGCACGAAGAAGTTAGACTCCGCTAGTGGCTAGTGGCTAGGTAGCAAGGAGTCATTGCTGGTCGTCCTTAAGCAAGAGAATGGCTGACATCATCAGATTTGTGTTTATAGAAACATGGCTCCAGCACTAAAAATGATGTTTAGGCAAGAGAGAACATTGGCTGCAGTAAGACCCCCAAACTGGAGACTTTTATATCAGTCTATATGGGGAAGAACTAAGGGAAGGCAGTACCACTAAAAGAGAAACGGAGGGGATGAATACAAGCATGTTAAAGAAGACCAATCAGCAAGTCCGAGCCATAAGCATAAATGACCACATGGCTTCCATCTTTGGAGGTAGATGGTGGTGTCATTCACCAAGATTAGGAGAATTAGGAAAAAGAGCAGAGTTTTCAATGCGCTGAGTTTCCTGAGGTAGAGGGGGATGGAGGGAGAGCTTGCTGTATAGTGAGTGATGTTCCTATTAATTCCTTGATTAAACTAGACAGCTTTATAAAAAAAAAAATTCTGGAATGAAATTTCTTCATCCATGATGTTAGTCAGTTGTTTTTGAGAATTTTTCAGAAGGAGTTACATTTTTATATTTTTAAAATTGAATTAAGAAACTACTGAAACTCTGGAAAAGAATGTTAAACAGAAAATTCTGAACCAAATTTTTTAAGTGACACTTTACTTTCTGTATAATGATGAAAATATTCCAAATGGTCTTCAAAATGATCTTTCCGGTAAATGAGTTTCTTTTCTTTTCTGTTAAAATGTCATCTTTACCTTGAAGTGACAGATTAAGTGTGTTTTCATTTTTCAGAAATATCTACAAGGTAACATACCGCTAGAAGCCATTTATTATCATAAGAAAGGGCAGAACATTTGAAATATTTTGAGCAAAATAAATTTATGACTCACATTTAAGCCCAATAACCTTTAGGTTTTTTGCTGTAAAACCAGCAGTGAACATTTTGAGTGTGAAGCCTGTACCGGGTGGTACACTGTGTTCTGTATGTACTTTATTTCACATTAAACCGCATAATTACTCCATCATCAACCCTAGTTTCCAAGTGGGGAAACTGGATTTAACATACTGGTTCAGCTGCTTGCCCAAGATCCCCTACAGAGTGTTTTAGGTGAGATTTTTCAGAAGACCCACAAACTGAGGATTTGTTAGTATAAACAGTTTGTTAAGAAAGTGCTCCCAGGATTCATGGGTGAGGGAATGGGGGAGGAGCAGAAAAGATAAGGGAGGAAGCTAGACAAGAGGCAACTTCAAGAAAGTTCAGCCTCAACCTGAGTGTCAGGGGATCATGTGAACAGAGAGTTTGGCTGACTTCAAGGCGTTCAATCTGGGCTTTCACAATCTGGGTCAGTCTGTAATGGCCAGGCCACTGCAGAGGAATAAATGCCCAGACAAGCTTTCTACCAGTTTTAGCAAGAAGCTGTTGTGGCCCGCAAGGGCAGTGTTTGAAGGAAGTCACAAGTACACATCTTTATAAGAACAGGGCAGTTGAAAATGGGGCAAGGGGTATGTATGCGGAACCTTTCAAGAAGAACCAAGAGGAGCCGACTGGAACACCATCAGTGTTTGCCACAGCTAATAAATGGCCTGACCTGGGTTAAGCCCAATCAGTAAGGCTCCAGACCCCATGGTCTTCATTATTACACCAGACTCCCTGACACAACCAGCCACCCTCTGCACAGGAAACAGAGTTGCATGGTAAGTCCCTAATTATTTACGAACACTATTAATACTTTACCCTGTTTTAAAGGTGTTTTACTGATGAAATTTACCTCATCAATGACATCTTGTAATATTTTGGCCCTTCGGCCTCAACTTTTTGCTGTAATGTCCTTGAATTACACATTTAATGAATTTTATAGGTGGTGCTCTCTTGGTAAATTAGCACCAGCATTATTTTTAAATTCCAATCAAAGGAGCAGCCGATTTAACTAAGAAGCTCTCTTTGTTTGCCCGTGTGGCTTTAGAGGTAGGTCACTCAGGAACTGACTGTATGTATACTCACCTAACCAGTCTGCTACGTAAGTATAAGATATTCCAAGGGCTCCCTTACCAAGCTTGCCCTTGAGCCCTGGTCTGCTTCTCCCCACTGGTTTTCCTACTGACTGCGGCATGCCTGTGATCTTTTGCCTGAGTTTTGAATAGAGGAGAACTGTCCCTTGCAGTCTTGCATGTTTCATCCCTATTATTTCGAGGGTATGGAGAGAAAATCACTTGCCTCGGCTTCTCAGAGCTGCCAACGAAGAGGAGGTCTGCTGGAGACGCTGTAGTGAAGAACCCTATGGAGAAGTCCCATGGACACCTGACCTGATTTAGATAATGAGATCCTGAACATCAGGCGTGAGTTAGATACAATAAAGGATGGAATGTGGTGACGTGGGAATGGGGAATGAGGGTATTTTGCATGTGGGAGAGGTGTGACTCATTGGGACTAGAGGATGGGCGTGATCGACAGGTGCAGTTTTGAACGTAGTCACTGTTGGACTATTGCTGCTTTTGGACACCGGCAAGGGGAAAATTATATCTAAGATAAAAAAATCTCAGATGACACACTTGAAAATGTAATTAGACTTTGATCAGGGACTTCAACAACTATTTATTCACAAATGTGGGTATACAAGCTGCCACTTTTGAATTGAAAGTTTCCTGAAGTCAGACTGAATTAGAAATGGATATCTAATGAACTTCAATATAATGATTATACAAGTTTTTATCTTTAAATGCAAAAATAATTCATTTTTCTTAGAGATAGAGAATCTTCCACAAGATTTGTGCTTTGTGATGAGAGAGGTTGCTTTGTCACTTTTTAAACCCAATAAAGTATTGTGACTCTGTTCTTGTCAGTGCATTTGGGGTGAAATTGACATGTACCCATCTCAAACCTGGCACATAAAACCTCCCAGTCAATTTTTCCAGCTCTTTCTCTTTTCATTCCTCAGGCTGTCTTTGTCCCAAGCCATCTTGAAAGCTTTGTGTATTGGAAATAGCAAAGGTTCCATTAGTCTGGGTAATTCTGCTAAAATATCACACATAGCATTAATAAAAATACCCAGATATGACAGGTCGACATGAGAAACATCCAAATCTATAGGGAATTTTTGTGAGTTTATTTGAGCCAAACTGACAACAATTGCCAGGAAGCAAGATCTAAAACGCTTTGGATAGTCACAGCTTGTCGTTGTTTTGTTTCACGCACTTGGAATTAAGGGAAGAAAAGGGATGATTACACGAGTGTGAGAAACAAGGCATAGCAGTGCAGGTGAATCAACACAATTATGAGCTTTCTTGAGGGTGTTTATACCTTTGACAGGTCTGGAAACGAAGACTACTTATGGCATCTCAAAGGTATGTTAACCTAGATGTACAAGGACAATGGACAGGGCTTGCTTAACAATTTTTACTAAAAAAAGTAATAGGCCTGAGGCGTGACTACTCACCACGTCTGCCCAGTTAGAAATTTATGATCAGGTCACCCAGTGAGGTTATTTTCACTTAGATTTATTACAGCGCCCCTTTTCCATTCACAGACATGTAAGTGTTTTTACATGTTCGGTATGATTCAATATTTTCCTAAGGAGCTGTGAGCAGTTCTCCCTGGTTCAAGATGTTAATACTCTGTTTGGTAAGATATTTTCCCCATTTTCCACCTACATAAATATATAATGACCAATAAGCAGTAACTTTAATTATTCAGGATGCTATCTATCAGATCTCTATCTCTCTCTTCATCTCCACGGCCATCAACCAAATTCAAACTCCAATCATCACTTCCCTGAATGACAAAGATAGCTTCTTCTCATATCTGTTCTTGCATCCTCACATCTGTCCCAAATTGTGCTGTCAGATTGTTCTCTTTATCTTAATCATGGTTCCCATCAGACCCATCCATGGCTTCCTATTGCTTTTAAATCAAGTCTTCACTGTGGTAATAAGGTCCTGTGAGGCCCTGCCTTGTCTGACCTGTGGTTACTTTGTCGGCTTGATCACTGATCATGGCTGTTCTCACTGCCTTCCGTTGCTGGATACATTGTAGAAACTTGAATTGCAACTTACAAAGCACTTCCTTAAGGAATACTGCAGATCTCAAGATTAAGCAAGGTTCTTTCATTTTATGCAAGAGCATTGTTCCTTTGTAGCATTTTTCTCACTGAACATTTTTTAAATACTCAGTTATATGGTTTAGTCTTCAGCCCCGTATTACATTCGTGTGGTTGAAAAATTATTTTAAAAACACAATGAAATAAATGTATAACATCAAGAGTGCAGCCTAATGTAAATTGCAGACTTGGGGTGATAATGATGTGTCAGTGTGTGTGCATCAGTGGTACCAAACATGACACCAGAGTGGGGGTTGTTGAGAACAGAGAAGCTTGTGCATGCATAGGGTCTGGGTCTGTGTGGGAATTCTCTTTATTTCCATGCAAGCTTACTGTGAAGCTAAAAATCGCTCTAAAAATAGAGCAAAATAGGATCTTCCTATTCTTTCATGTGTCATTTTCCCCCCTTAGTCCACATGCCACCCCCCTTGCCCAAATACTGAAAAGATAAATGGAAAGTTGTGACTGTAGGTGGAAAATAAAATGGCACCAAACCACAGCCCAGAAAGAAGGCATGAGCTATCTCTTCTTCAGCCCTCTGGTCTGCTGCAGGTGTCTCTTAGTGGCTGGAACCCAGTAAGAATCTAGAAGCAAGACAGTTCAGGTTGCAGTCTATAGCGGCAGAGCTGTGGGGACAGAAAACAAGATGGAGAAAGACAGAGAGGGGATCAGGCAGGAGTTGGCCAAAAAAAAAAAAGAAAGACCAGGTAGGAAGTATTTGATGCTTTGTGGACCATATTGTTTCTACCCTAACCATTCCGTTTTGTCAGCACAAAGGCAGCCACATCTATATGTAAATGAATGTAAGTATGACTATCCTCCAACGAAACTGTCTTTATGAAATGAGACCGGAGGGTCAGATGTGACCTGCAAGCTGTGGTTTGCTGACCTCCAGATGAGAGGAGCAAACTGAGGATATCTCGCTAATTATATGAGGAATATTTCCTCGACCTTTTAATAGCTTTGTTGTATCCCATTACACACTTGGAATAAATAATTTACAGAGTTTCTTACTGAAGTACATTTATATTGTTACTAGTTTTTATTACAATGCATAATGATTACCTTCACCCATGCATCATATTATGTGTGTAGAAGTAACTGTAACATTAATTCTTAGAAGGGGAACTTCTGGGATTAAGTGTATGTACATTTATAATTACAACAGAAATTAAACTTGCCCTCCATAGAATGATACCAATTAAAATTTGGCACCAAACTGTATAAGAGTATCCTTTCCCCTAGAGTCTAACCACATGACAGATAATAAAAAATTTGGATTTTTGCCACTCTGATAAGTGAAAAAATATATAGCAGTGTAATTTAAATTTGCATTGCTTGCATAATGGATGAGCTAAGCTTCCATTCTTTTAAGAGCCATTTTCATATTCTTTTTTTGTGAACTGTTAATCATATACTTTATTTTTCTCCTGGGTTGTTGGTCATTTTTTCCTCAATTGTTAAATATTGAACATATTAGCCTTTTGAGAATAGGTAACAAATATATTATTTGCCTTTGATTTTCTGTGGTACTTTTTTTTTTAACATACAACAACTTTTCATTTTTACTCAGCAGGACTCTTCCATGGATTTTTTTCAGTTATGATAGTCTCTTTTTTATATTTATTTATTTATATTTTTTTTATTTTTTTTAAATTTCTTTTTATTTATTCATTTTAGAGAGGAGACACAGAGTGAGAGAGAGAGAAAGGGGGGAGGAGCTGGAAGCATCAACTCCCATATGTGCCTTGACCAGACCAGTGCAGGGTTTTGAACTGGCAACCTCAGTGTTCCCAGGTCGACGCTTTATCCACTGCGCCACCACAGGTCAGGCGATAGTCTCTTTTTTTTAAACACATAAACCTGTGATTCATTTGGAGTCCATCCTGGAGTAATGTATTGTCGCTGCATTGGTCACTGTATGGATCCAGAAAGGCACCCTGTTGCTCCAACGCTCTTGTATTTATTGGACGGTCTATCCTTTTGTTGGTGATTCGAGATTCCACTTGTACTGTGTACTGAATTCTGGTCTGTATTTCTGAACTTTCTATTCTGGTGCATGGGTCAGCTGTGTGCTCACTTACAGGTGTCATCCTGTTTATCAGCAATATTTTTTCTTATTATTTGATTTCACATTATTAATTATTCTTTCAGTTAATTGTTTGACGAGTTGACTTTATATGATATCCTTTTATACTCCACAATTAAGGATGAGGCATCAGCAAACTTACTCAGTTTTCAATGTCTTTTTTACTTTCTCTCCAGATTTTAGTTGTAATAATTTATACATTGTTGGTGCATTATGCTTATATTCTTGTCAATAATTCTAAGCCCACATTTAAAAACGTTATAATTTTATCATGAAATCATTTAACCTTTACGAGTTGTCATTGACCAGTATACTCAGTTATATTTTATTTGGTTTGTGCAGACAGAGATTGTTTTAACAATATTATTTATTCATTTATTTATTCATTTATTTACTTGTTTTTGCAGAGAATGAACAAACTATGGTTTTAAAGCCAATTCTTTCCTGGTTTGAATTTTTTTATTTTTTACTGTAGTTATGTTTATTGTGATGGGTCTTGTCTTGCATGGCTTAATGAAGGGCCAAACTATTGAGCAGTAAGATAATCATTTATGCATTCATTACTGAAAACTGGAAAAGATATATTAGAGCCCTAGCAGAAATAATCTGTTGCTCTGGGGTCACATCTAGAATGAGCTCATTATGGATGTATGTGTTCTGTAACCCAAAGGCATTCATACTTCCCTTTGCAGTTATGCCATGGAAGACATTCGACTGAAATCTTGCGTGTTGGCTATGATGATGGTGAATCTGTGTTTCTAATCACTAAAAGATACAGCCCTGCCTTGAACATCAGTTTCCTTCCCATCATGCCCTATGTACAGATTGAATGTCGGTTGTACTATCCCTTATGCTTTGTCTCTTACGATTCCTGCAATGAAAAATAAGAATTGACTTACTGAACAGATACCATACCACCAAATGTGGATAAAATTTCCATACAGTCAGTGCTATAGGATTTACTCAGCTTCCTTTTTCTTAAATAATGAAATTTTGTTAAACTTATCCATGATTATAAATTACAGGCGTTGTCTGGGCATGCTGTTTTGGTCAGGTGGTTAAGAAGACTGAGGTATATGCCTCAGGGGAATTCAATAAATACAGACAACGAGATGGAGCAAGGGGTGAAGAAATTAGGCATCAAGACTGGGGAAGGGAGGGAAGAGGGAGAAGAATCAGGCAGAAGGGGAAGCTGAGCAGTGATGCAGGTCACGGCAAACAGATGGGAGAACTGTGTAGCAAGTGTTGACCACCAGAGCATCCTTCATTGGGCCGGATAAAGATGGCTTTGGGAAGAACAGGGCCTTGGATAAAAAGGTTCTCTGAAGTCAAGGAGGAGCTGGAAGAAGCTGAGAAGTAGCCACCTGGTGAGCACCTATTAAAAGAGGAGATGAGGATGCATTGCATACCTTCCTATCAACCACAAGCCTGGATTGAATTAAAGGTCATTGAAGGGTACAGTGCCTCCAGCTTCCTACATCAAATGCTACACTATTTTTATGGATCATATTAATTTGTTTACAGTGGATAGACATACACTGTTGACAAGTTCATTGTTGGTGGGAACCGGACAGAACTTTTATTTCTGAGATCTGGAGAATAATGGTATTGAGAATAAATCAAGAATCTGGGCTAAAGGGTAGAAAGACAATTGGGAAAGAGTTCACAGGAAGGGTACCTAAAGCCAACTAGATATTTGGGGAACTCACCAAAAGGCAAGTCCAATAAGAAACTGCGTGAAATACAAGTGAACCATAGCCTGAAACTATATTCAAAATAATGTTTGATTTTTAAGAGCAGATAACCAGGCTACATGTTTAATTATAATCTTATGTATTTAACTTTCTTCTTTCCTGTAAAGATATTTTAATTTATTTTATTTTTATAGCCTTATTGAGGTATAATTTGACATGCAAGGAAAACTGTACATATTTAGTGTATAAAATTTACAGTATGGAATATGCATACAGCCATAAAACCATCATCACAATCAAGTTAATACATATATCCACCACCTCCAAATGTTTTCTTGTGTGTCTTTGCTGTTGTTCTTTTGTTCTGTGTGTGGAGAGGTAGTTACTGTGTATTAAGGCACCAAAAAGCTGAAAAATTAATATTGATATTTTAGGAAGAAGGTCAGGCTTTTCTGTCCCATCCTTCCTTTGGGGATGGGAGGGAGAAGAATGTAGAAGTTTCTGGCTTGCAAGAACAATGGGTCATTTAGTTTTAAATCTAAAATAAAGGTTCACCAAGAAACTTCTTCTCTTTTAATAAGAGACAGAATTTACATATCACCTTACATTGATTGACGGTCCTCCCCCCTTCCTGGAATCTTGAGAGTGAAATACTTCTAAGCTAGTGAGGGAAGATGAACCCTAAAAGATTTGTAAACATCTTTGATTGTGTTACCTTGAAAGTCTTAATGTTTCTCTGTATCCCCTAAACAAATGTTGTAAGCTTGTGCCATGATGTCATGCTCTCCTCCTCCCATGTGTGATCAATGGTATATAAACAGCCCCTGAAATATTTTGGGGGCACATGATTTGAGTTTCCAGACTGCCCCATGTCAGCCATATGCGGCCGGCATATTTAATAAATCTCCTCCTTTAATAAAACTCTTCAAAATTCATCTGGACTTGGCGTTGGTTTCTCTAGAGAGACATCAGTGGGGACTTCATCCTGCCCAGAACTTCCAGAGGCATCTAGTTATGCTCTCAGTAAAAGACATCAGTGGGGACAATTATTTGTATTCTAGGGAGACATCAGTGAAGATTGAGTTCATCCAGGATTAGTCAGTCTCACAGATTGCATTGAATCAGTGGAGACTGAGCTAGTCTGGATTGATTAATCTTGCCTCGGACTTCCAGAGACTCCTCTGTGTTTGTTTAAATCTCATTCTTTGCTTTCCTTGTTTCTTTCTGAAACCCCTGGTATAAAGGAATCTCTGGTGCCGCAGCCTGCATGCACCTGAAAGGCACTAGGGGGAAACCCTCCCTCATCTATGAAGCTTTGTCTTTGTCAAAAATACCTGGTATTATTTTAATTGAAGTAAAGCATACTCATTATTTGCGTGTGTTTAAGTCTTTGTTTAATGTCTAAATGTGTTTGTTTTTAAGGCTTGGCTTGAGTTTTTGTGTCAAGAATTGGAGGTTTATGACTAGAAGGCAATCTTAAGTGGTGAATTGTTTATTCTTTTTGTTCTTGAATCCAACCTATAGCTTCAGGGCACTCTGTTAGATTTCTCCCCTGAAGAAATTATTCTCTTCTGTTAGCTTCTTCCCCTTGTCTTGTGTAATAATTAATACCTCTGTAGTCAAACACCCTTTATTCTGGGTGCTAGTTAATTATCTGTCTTTCTTGCTTTTATTAGTGCACTAATTTCTGGATTTTTCTGAAGTAGTTTTATTTTTGTAATTGGTAGCCTTAGCTATTGAATATGAGAGGAGGGGCCAGTTCACAGAAGACCCCTTAGGTTGTCTTTTAAAGCACTTTCAAGAAGCTTATGGAGACAACCGTGGGTATGGAATTAAATGGTCCAAAAGAAGGCTTTACACTTTCTGTGAATCAGAATGGCTTACTTTTGGGGTTGGGTGGCCAGCCGTCAAAACTTTTAATCCACGGATAGTAAGGGCAGTCTGGAATATTGTAATTGGGTATCCAGGCTTTCCCAATCAGTTTCCATACATTGATCAATGGCTAAATTTAACTATGAATCCACCACAATGGCTAAAAGCTTGCTCAATATAGAGAGGGTGCCACGTCTTCCTAGTAAGGCCAGATTTGAATCTAAAGCAAGAAGGGAATATAAGGAGTGCCCCAGGACTTCCTGTCCTTATAGAGTCTCCTGAGGAAACTGAGCTGCCACCCTCCTATAGGTCAAAAGCTAGAGCGCCTGAGTCTACACAGCAGCTACAAGAGGAGGCTATAACTTCCACTGTTATATTCCCTCCCCACACTGGGAGTGGATTTGAGTATGGGCAGAGAAGAAATCCTATCTTGCCACTCAGGGAAACCCCCCCTGCAGGAGCTGATCCTGACCATGAGGAATGGCCCTTCCTTCTGTATGTCCCATTCTCCACCAGTGATCTATATAATTGGAAAAGCCAAAATGCCCCATTCTTGGAGAAGCCTCAAGCTCTGATAGGGCTTGTAGAATCTGTCCTACAAACTCATAGACTTACCTGGGAAGACTGCCAGCAACTTTTAAATACCCTCTTCACTTCAGAAGGAGGGATAGAATTAGACAGGAAGGTAAAAAGGCAGTCCTAGGGCCAGGAAGCATCAAGGTGGCTTTTCCCTCCACTAGACTTAAATGGGGTCACAACGCCCAGGAGGGAAAAGTCTCGTTGGATGTTTTTCACCAGTATCTCTTAGCAAGACTAAAGGCTGCGGCCCAAAAGCCCACCAACCTCTTGAAGTTTGCTGGAATTATCCAGGATCTGCAGGAATCCCCTTCCGCATTTTTGAATGCCTTTGTGAAGCACACTGGCTGTATACCCCCATAGACCTGGATGCTACCAAAAACAGTGTGGCTATTAATTTGGCTTTTGTGACTCAGTCTGCCCCAGATATTAAAAAGAAACTTCAAAAGCTAGAAGGGTTTGAGAGCATGAGTAAGTCTCAGTTAATTTCAATAGCTCAGAAAGTTTTTCATAATAGGGAGATAATTGAGGTAAAACAGGATAAAAAAATAGCTAAAGTAGTAGTAGCAGCACTCCAACAGACAAACTCTTTTAAGGATAAGGGACCCCCAAAGTAGCAAAATATAGAAGGACAAAATTTGAGGAATAGGACTCTGTTAGGAAAGAATCAATGTGCTTATTGTAAGGCAGACGGGCATTGGAAAAATAGATGTCTCACATTACAAACGACCAAGGAAAGTTCTAAGGTCCTAAATCTTGAGGACTGAAGTGGCCAAGCTTTTTGTTGAACCCCCAGGAGCCTATAGTAACAGCAGAAATAGGAGAGACCCTCTGCATTAGCCATAATAGTAAAAATTGTAAAAAGAATTTTCAAGGAATTGCGGGAAAATTGGAAACCTCATGTAAGCTGAAACAGTCCACTATTAGGAAGGTAAATTAGTAAAAATTATATTTTAATTTGCTGCTTTTGTTGTAAGAAATAAAGCTAGACAGCTGCTGGGAGAGAGGGAGTGAAAGTCAGCTTAGTTCTTGGAAACACCGGGTCCAAACACCTCTCCCTTGGCAACCATGTCCTTAAAACGGTGGTGAAAGAAGAGGAAATGGAAACCCTGGGAAGGTTAGGCACCGCCTTAGAACTAAGCCTGCGGCCTCGCCGCCGCTGCCATCCTGCACTTGGCCAGGCTAGGGTTCAGCTAGCCTCGGAATGTGCAAGAGGGGACAGGCCCGCCAGATGCCTTTTTCTTCTTGACCACGTAAGGCCTTTTGCCCCCTTGGGTATAACTCTCCAATGGAGTGCCATGTGTGGGCGCTGCCTCAGTAGGGAATGTGCCTACCTATACAGTTTGAATTTAAAATTTGGCACTCAAAAGAAATTTCGGTTATTGTACTATTGATAATTGGCTCTGTTGACTAATGAGTTTTCCAAACACTGGGTTAGGAGTGATGAGTTATTGTCCCTCACTGGTGTGTGAAAAAGTATTGCTCATATTAGAAATGTATATGTTATTTCAAAGGCCTTTTGTTAATTCTTTTTATTTGCAGTTTTAAAGCCCTGCAATATTGAAATCTTGGTTTAGATATTAGGAAATATGTAATAATTGTTAATCATGTTTTTTTATATGTTTAGTTTATTATCAGTTTGAAACAGTATTGTTAAAATTTCTTTTGAATGCTAATGTACTGAGTTATTCAGCAGCAGAGAGACTCTGAAATCTTAAAGGAGATGCCAAACCTGCTTCTCTTGTAAACCTCTACCCTTTTTTATTTGATCCAGCTAATAACGCTGTTTTTGTCTTTTTCCAAAAGTTTATATAGACAGAAAAGAACCCTCAAGCCCCACAGCGAGATCTTCTGAGCATGGCTTTTAAGATCTATAATGACCAATTAAGGAACAGAAAAGGCAAATAGAGCCCAAAAGAGATCAGAAAAATATGAGTTTTTGGCATATGTTCTTAAAGGCTCCAGTGCCCCAAAGGGGCTTCATATGATTCCATCAGGGCCCTGCTTCAAGAGTGGAAAGGAAGGTCATTGAGCTGAGGCCTGCTAGGCTTCTTGGCCCCCACCAGGGGACATGCCTTTGATGTGGGAAAAAGGAACACAAGAGGGTAAGCTGCCCCCTTGCTCCACAGAGGGAGGGTTCAGTCTCTTCCAGCCCTAATCCAGCCACCTGTGACTTGACCTTGCCCACCCTGTTGGGATTTGCCACTGAAGGCTAAAGGTGCCCAGGGCCATTGGCCCCATCTCACGTTACCATGGATGAGACTAGGGTATTTCTTCCAAGTAACAGGTAAACTGATCTCATTTCTTGTAAACACGAGGGTCACTTACTATGCCTTGCTTAATATTTGAGTTTTATTTATCCCTCGAAGATCTCTATTGTGGGTATTGACGGTCTTATTTCTGTTGCTTTCTTTAATCTAAAGTGTCTCCTTTAGTCCTCTTGTCTCAATGCACCCATGCCTATTTTAGCCTGGGACCTGCTACTAATTCCAACTAGAAGCAGTGGTCATTAGGACTTAAACTCTAGACACAGAATGTGGAATGTGATCACAACTCCAGTGCCTTATAGACTTTTCCTGAATATATGTGACTCCTGCTCTTTGGGACAATTCTCAGACTGAAGTGAGATTGAGTTACATTTGCAAATAATATAAACCAGTAATGGTGTCAACATAGACTTAGTGAAATTACATTAACGTGTTAAGAACATTTGTGACTGTAAGAATTTTATTTTGAATTCTGTTATATTGGTTAGAACTTTGTTTTTGTTTGATAATCTAGTAGACTTTGGTCACTTTATTGTATTAGGGCACTTGTTATAGTATTTGTTAACATTAGCTATTTAAATCTTATTGTTTGTTTTATATTTTTCCAGTCTGCCTCAAAATCAGAACATAGTAATTCAAATGAGTAGATGCCACCCCAAACCAGTGGGGTTTTGGGACCCTTATTGCCAAAGGTTTATTTGAAACCAATTAGAAAAAGATTTTGCCAACAGGAAAGGGATAATTAGAGAAGCCAGACTTAGAATCTATTACAGAAGGCATAATATCTGAGTATTTAGTTTGTGTCCAAGTGAATACTAAGCAAAATAAGGAAATTATAAGAAAGAAACAGGGAGAAAGGAATTTTCCCAGGTAAACATTAGAAATAGACTTTAATAAATAATTGATAAATAAATAAAAGCTTTTCCTTCTAAGAAATAAGGTATGGTAACAGTTGTTAGGAAGTTACTATATAGAATTCTTTCCAGGTTGAGCTTGCTCATTCTAGTGTTGGGCCTGAATTTATATCCACTGTCTCAAAGCTGGTAAGAAAGGAATCCAATATTAATTAGGAACTAATTTGAAGTTACATTGTGCCCACAGGCACCAAAAGGTTCAGGGCAAGTAAGATACATAAATCAAATCATAAAGGAAACGTAATCACCCCTTCCTTAAGTACTTGCAGGGTTTGCAGGTTACTCAGCAAACTGGCCAAAAGACTGTCCGAGAGGTGCTTCCAACATCGCCAGGAGATCCAGTACATCACCCAAGGACTGACTCCCATGTGTACAGGTTCACACACCATAATCCTGACCACTCCCACTGCTGCCAAGGTAGAAGGATAGCATGCCCTACTCAACTGCAAACCAGAAGCTGGTTGGTCTATGTATGGCGAATGCATGAAGAAACTTACTAAGAATTCCCTTTTTAATCAGACTTTAGGGGAAAGAGATACTAAGGTAAAACGAAAACCAACTTAATTGTCACTAAAGGCTAAAGGTTTGAAAATGAAGAGTTCTGACTAAAAGTAAATTGTTATAAAAGCCAATTAGTTTTATGTAAGTTGCAAAAGGTTTGCACAGTTTATAAGAAATCAATCAGTAATATTTGTTTTTTTAGTGAATTGTATTGCTATTAACGCTGTCTATTAAATATCTGTTACATGTTATAAGTTAATATTTCTACACAACAGCCTCATGCTCTTCAGTAAATTAAGTCAAGGATTTGACTTAGGAAATAAAACCAGTGGGGATTATAGTAAGCTCCCAAAAAGCTGAAAAACTAATATTGATATTCTAGGAGGAAAGGTCAGGCTTTCCTGTCCCATCCTTCCTTTGGGGACGGGAGGAAGAAGAATGCAGATGTTTCTGGCTTGCAAGAACAATAGGTCATTTAGTTTTAAATCTAAAATAAAGGTTCACCGAGAAACTTCTCTTTCAACAGGAGACAGCATTTACATATCACCTTACATTGATTGAAGTTCCTCCCCCATTCCTGGAATCTTGAGAGTGAAATACTTCTAGGCTAGTGAGGGAAGATGAACCCTAAAATATTTATAAATATCTTTGATTGTGCTACCTTGAAAGTCTTAATGTTTCTGTGTATCCCCTAAACAAATGTTGTAAGCTTGTGCCATGATGTCATGCTCTCCGCCTCCCATGTGTGAGCAAGGGTATATAACCAGCCCCTGAAATATTTTGGGGGCACATAATTTGAGTTTCCAGACTGCCCCATGTCAGCCATATGCGGCCAGAATATTTAATAAATCTCCTCCTTTAATAAAACTCTTCAAAATTCATCTGGACTTGATGTCTCTACGTGAACCCATGGATTTGAGGTACGGGTACTTTACAAGAAGTATAAGAATACTTAATATGACATCGCTCCCCTCTTAACCTTTTGTATGTGCACAGTACAATATTGTTGACTACGGGCCCCTTGTTGCACAACAGGTCTCTGAACTTACTTGTCTCTCACCAATCCCAGGTAGCTCCTCTTTTATTCTCCGCTTCTGTAAGTTTGACTAATTTAGGTAACTCATAAGTGGACTCATGCAGTGTTAGTCTTTCTGTGACTGGCTTGCTTTAAAAAAAAATGAAAAACAGTATAAAACGAAAAGAACTCAGGCCCCACTCTCTTTTTTTTTTCCTTTGTGGTGCCCGTTCTGCAAGACTTGAACAGGAATAAACACTACCATAAAAAATATTTCTTGGCAAAATATTATACCATGGGTAGATGGTGATCAAAGGAATGGGTATTAGCCATCAATGTGTCCGTGTAGAAATGGAAGGGATCCAAAGTTTTGCCCTGTCTTTTCTGCCAGAGCAGTTTAGCCACTTCCTTGTGTAGAACACTTGTATTCAAGAGGTGGAGAGCGCAAAGGCATTGTATCCCTGGGCTGAGCTGCGCCTAGAGAAAAATACTCCTTTTGATTTTTTAGATCCATAAACAAATGAAGTTTCTTGTTTTGCTTCATTTAGGCTGAGCTGTCTTTCTGTTTTCCCAATACTTGTAACCACATGAGCCCTGACTATTGCATGAAAAAAAGACATGATCAAGGGAGGAGAAAGTAATATTGTTCTAAGTACCTACCTCCATGTCCTGGGCATAAAACTAGACATAATCATTTTGTTAATTAATACATGTTTTTTTATTTTTGAAGATGGAGGAGAGAAAATCAGGTAATGTGACTTGCCTAACATCTCACTACAAGTTACAGATTCAGGGCCAAACCCAAAAGTGATTCTATCTCTACTATACCAGATTGTCTTCCCATGGTGCAATCTTATAGCATATATACGTGTATGTGTGCCAATAATTTTAGAAGAATATAAGCAATACTGAGAACTATTGTATAAAAAGTTGAAAAAACAGACTGAGGTGGAGAGAAAGTGGAGTCAGAAAGGGACTTCAAAAGCACCCCTGGACAGTTCAGAGCTGTCCAGAGTCCTGACCTCTGTCCAGAAATCTTTGACCATCGGTCCTTTGGTTAGCTCCCATTCTTCCTACACCACAGCCTCGTTCACCCTCAACCATCCAACACTTACTTCACTTCTTCCAATGAAAGTTATGAACTCTGTTAGCCTCATTTATGCAATGGTTTGGAGTCATCTAGACCTTAGTTCAATTTTCAGGACTTCTGCTGATGGATAACTTTGAACAAGTGTGACTTTGAACAAATTACATAACTTAAGCCTCAATTTTCTTATCTATAAATGAGGAATAAACTAGTAGTTTCAGTAAGTGGAACAAAGAAGAAACTCAAACAAACATTGGTTCCCTTCTCAATTTCTTCACGGAATAGGATTTAAAAAGGGGGGAAAGAGTTTATTGACAGAACCCTTTTGAAATGAAATTTGCTGTAACAAAAATTTACCTGTAGATACTTTTAGCCCTGTATTAAAATTTTCTGTTTTCACTGAAAGTTTTGTCTTCACAAGGCAAAGATTTAGGCAGCCTCCTACATAGTCTACACTCTAGAATTCCACAGATTTATAGAAGGAAATGCTCCACCCCAATGGAGTTCAACTGATTTGGGGTAGCAATTGGCGAATCTCCCATCCTATCCTGTCTCTTACTTGGTAACATTTTCATTTACAAAATTAGAAGCAAGACAAATTGAATTATTCCAGATCAATTTTTTTTTCTTCTTTCAGGGTTGGCAACTGGGAAAAAAGCAAAATATTTCTTCTAATTTAAAGCATAAATATAATCAGGTGTAGAACTTAGATGATAATTTTGGCTTTCAAAATATGTATTCAAATCAGACATCATTAGCTTGACAATGTGATTTGCAATTTTTGGATTTATATAAAGCAGGTAAATGCAAGTCCCAGATTCTATGCACTTGAGAAGAAAGGCAGGTTCTGAGAGGACACGAAACACATGGAATGAAGATCTACTGGCTCTCCCACTTACCGGTTTGCTTTTCCTTTTGAATGGCCAGTTTACTTCACATTTATATTATTTATCAATTTATGGTTTTTTAGGAATTATACATCAATTCTAAACACAGATGCTATTTTTTAGCTTTCTTTTTGAGAAAGAGAGAGAAAAAAGCGTCGACTTGTTGTTTCACTTAGTTGTCCCATTTAGTTGTGTGCTCATCGATTGCTTCTCCTACATGCCCTGACGGGGAGTTGAACCCACGACCTCTCTGCACTGGATCAATGTTTCATCCATTAAGTCACCTAGTCAGAGTCTTTTTAACTCTTATTATTACATTGTTTTTCTTTGTTTATTTGTTTTTGTTTTTCCTTTAGCAATGTGTCTCCTCCTTAAGATTTTACTATGAAATAAAACTGGTAAAAATAGAAGCGATCAAAGTTGCCTTGCTAGCTCAGTGTGAGATTCTTAGGAGCATCATGCATTTTACTTCATATATGTGTGTGTGCACTTAGGCCATGAGAAAAGTCACATATTCTTGTGACTATACCTTTAGATAAGTGGTTCTTAACCTTTTTTGAGGTACCGAACCCACCAGTTTCATATGCGCATTCACCAAACCCTTCTTTAGTGATAAATAAAATATGATTTTTTTTCCAAATTCAAGACATAGGTATATGTTTTTTTTACTGGTGCACAAAATGAGCCATGCATGAACATCACCTTGCTCAAAGAACAAAACCAACAAAGTGCATGTACTCACAACAAATTATGGTATTACTTTATTCTGGCCTCCGCGGCAGAGGCTTCTCCGAACCCCTGAGACTGACTCATCAAACCCCTAGGGTTCAATAGAACCGAGGTTAAGAACCACTGCTTTAGATGGTCTCTGTACATTACAGTTTAAATCATTTGTTTCTTTTTTTAAAACTTACTTGATCTAGAATTTTTTAAGGTTCTGCAGAGTACAGTGTGGAATGACTGTGAGGACATGTGTCATGGGTGGTGAGGAATACTGAGTTTGAATCCTGGCTCTAAGACTTTCTTTGCTGGTTGACTTTAAGCAACTTACTAAAAATCTCTAAGCCTCAGTTTCCAACTATGACTGGAAAGATACTAAAGATCAACTACATAAGCAAAAGAACTGCGGCAGAAATGATTGGTTGGCTAATCTAATGCTGTTTCAAAGCCTCTTTTCTCTAACCACCTGTCATCTTTCAGTGGGTTGTACGTGAAAGTTTCCTGAGAAAGAAAGCCCTTTTCAATGAAAGTGCCGAAGCTTTTGATCCTACCTCTTTCTTCCTGTTTTGGAAGATGTAATGTCTGGAGACAAAGCAGCCATTTGGGCGCCATGAGTGAGCCAAACACTAAGATACAGAAGGAAACTGGGAGGATCCTGGTTGTTATACTCATCTTGAGCAGCCAGAGCTGACCTAAAGTCATTTTCTCAAGACTTCTTATGATGTGCAATGAACAGTTCCTTACCTAATAAAGCCACTGTTACTCAAGTTTCTGTTACTCAAAGTGGCAGCATTCCTGTGGGATGCAAGAGCACACATGAGTCATGGTAAGAAAGGTCAAATATTGTTGATCGTTCCACCATAAGTAACAGTCATAGAATGGATGAAGCATAGTCTCAGCATACACTTTTTAAAAATAAATAATAGGTTTAAAATCTCCAGCATTGTTTTTCCCTTTCTTGCACATGGTCTCACCATTTAGCCTGCTTATATTCCAGAATCTTTAGCCTGGTTTCCCCCTCTCTCTTGTATATCTTATCCATTCCATGACCCAGGGATTTTGCTTCTGTCTGTCTCACCACTGACTGCTGTTCATCTCCCTGCCATGTCCTTAGTCCATTATGGTTCACTGAAGCTATGACGTTCTCACATGATTATAAGTGAGCTTCTGCACACATTGTTCCCTCTGACTAGGATGCTCTCTCCCTCTCATCCTTACTTGCCCTTCAGATCTTAGCTAAATCAGCACAAACTCAGAAAACATTTCCTCAACCTCCTTGCCTTGACCATCTTCTTTTTTATCTCATTATATCCCTTTTTATAGCACATACTGAACATTTTACATTTATATGTGAGTCTTAAGTGAGTGTCCCCACACCAGTCTGTAAGTACCAAGAGAGCTAGTCTACCATTTTGTTTTAGCTTTCATTATTGTATACCCATGTCAAGCCCAGCACTGAGCACACAGTAAGTGTCCAATATGCACTTAATCATAACTTTTGATGAACCCTGCTGTGTACAATATAGATTTTATTACTGCTGTAAATGCATTAACTCAGTTTATTTTATTTACTTATTTATTAAGACTGACAGCAGCAACAACTGAATTAGTCGTGTTGCTAATTTGTGTCCATGGGTTTGTGTAGCACATCAGAAATATTATTTTATTGCTATAAAATAAAAAAACAAAACAATGAAATGTGCACTGCATTCACTCAGTTTTTTAACCACAGTGATCTTATATTAAAGATAGGTCACCCAATTTTACAGTAAGGAACAGCAGGAACAGAAAAGTTAAGAAATTTGCCTGAGGTCACACAGGTGGCAAACCCAGATTTGAGTTTTCCTCTGGAGCCTATTCAATGAGCCACTAACCAAAGTGGAATCGAATAATGTGTCTTTTTTCCAGCCAGGCAGTGACAACCAGTCTAGGCTCTGTAGCTCTGATGGTCAACAAGAAATAAACAGCAACCCCGTTGTACAAGCTGTTATGCAGAGGCTCATTGGGTAAGATACTGTCTAAAAGCACTGAATGTACATTTTAAAGGTTCTATCAAGCTAACTACTGGTTTGTCTGTGAATATAAAGTGAATTTCTCTTATATATTTAAATTTTCCTTAAAAACAACATAGTAATGCATGATCTAACTGTTGGCATTCCTCTTCAATTCGCTTGACACTTCTATTACCTCATGTGGGATAACACAAGCATTACTAGATTTCTTCTTTATCATGCCACGTTGAGTAATACTATATTGTTTTTCTTACTCCAAAACCAAAATTATTTTGAAACAGAGAAGAAAACACCATCTGTAACAAGTGAAACCATAATAACATTTTTTTTTTCTGTTCTCAAAGCACATCAATGTTATATAAAGAAGGAAAAATGATTAGCTTCAAGCTGAGCTTGATGGTGCCAAATAAATAGACTAATTTTGTTGGCTTGTGTGGAAAACCCTGAAATTAAATATGTATGCAGGGATTTTCAAAGGACTGACTATTTATGTCCATCCATATCTTTATACTTCAACCACTAGAGCATTTAGTGGGGCTGGGATCCAATGAAAAATAAAGGAAGAAAGCCAATAAAGTCAATAAAGGGATGATGAGCAGCTTAGAGGCAAGTATTGAATCTATATTTGACTTAAGATTAGTTGAATTTTTAGATGAGTCTACAATAAAAAATAATTAACGTTATAATATTAATTAAAGTGTGCCCAACATATCATGATTTTTAAAGCACTGTCACATTATTAATCTCAGGTCATTCTCACAACATTCCTAAAGCTATGATGATACGTTTATTTCCATTTTGTAAACCAGAAACCTGAGGGTCACATGAGATAATGGGTGGGAACAGTTCAATGTGGACTTTGCAGAGTGCTGTTGGTTTGCAGAACAACCTCCCCCCCCCAAGCCCACCCCCGGAGGTGAGGGCGTGCCTTCCTCTTGCCTTAAGCCAAGTTCTAGAGGCAGCTCAGACAAAGCTGCCCAGAGAGTCTGACATTGAACTTGAAGAACAGAGGGAGTGGTATTTCTCCTTTAGCTGGGAAAAACTAAGAGACTGGTTGGAATTGGCTGAGTGAAGAGAGAGAAGCCTGCGTTTGGAGTGAGCTATGCTGCTGCTGAATGTGGACCAAAGTGCTTGAGTTCCTCCCACCAGCCCTAAAATAGAGCTGTCTGGGGTTATCCTAAACCGAACTTCTGCCGAGGAGATGACCGGGAAGAGTGTGACTCTAACAGCAGAGGGAGTTGCTGCAAGTCCTGGGAGATAAGGGGGAAGTTGAAAGTAGGAACAGCGATGAGAGGTCCCTGGGAAATGGGCCCATGTTGTTAGTGTGGGAAGGGATGGAGCAACAGCCAATGAGAATAGGGGTCAATGATGTCTCTGTTACTAAAATCCTCTTTTCACTGTTAGGCAGTTTTTCTTCAGTTTTATCCTTGACCAATGCAAAATAACCTACAATGTATTACTACTTGATGTCAATAATAGACAATGGTCATTATAATCCTCAACCCACCCTTGAACTGTCAGTGGAAATATCCATTTTCTCACTAGTGATCATGAACATCTTTTAAGGAGAAAGACTGGACAGTCTAACGAAAAATGGATTCAAATTCTGACCCTTCCGTGAATCGTTCATATAACTGATGGTAATTCACTTGGCTTTATGAATTGAAATTCTTCTTTTTTGTGAAACAAAGATTTGAGAAAAATGTTGCCTAAGATATCTTCCCACTCTAATGATGGGATTTGGTGAGAAACTTTAGAAACTGGAACTCCACATTTAAAATTTTTAATAATTTTCTGAAAATCCTGCCTAATATTCTTCTGTTGCTTTTATTCTGAAATATATATATGTTTTGCTATGTGTGTATATATATATATGGCTTGCTAAGTAAAATGATGTAAACTAAGATTTTTTAAGAAAATCAACTAAGTTTAAATATTTTACAAGAACCAGTACACGTACGAAATGGTTATGCTGATTGAATAGTCTACTGGACAAATCCTAGTTACAGTGGACTATAAAGAAAGAAACCAATTTTCTCCTTTGTTCCATTAATGTAACCTCTGTGTCAATTCTGATTAGTCTTTCTCTTGAAAACCAACTAAAGTTTCAAAGTGATTTTCCCTCTCTTTCTTCTGCAGTAAGATTTCTCCTCATATTGAAAAGTATTTGATCTTCTTTAAATTGAATTGGAAATGACATATCAAGGTAAAGCAACTTTGAAAAGTGAGAGGAGAGTATTTTTCCTTACATGATGAGGAATACCAGAAGGGAGAAAGTCAAAGGTACTAAAATACTGTGCATTTCTAAGGAGATTGATGAGAACTTACAACATTCTGGAGAAGTAGGTCTTGCTATTTCTTTATCTCTTTGTATGAAAGCTAATGCTCAGAGAACTTCACTTTCTCAGGATCAAACAATATCTCCGTCAAAACCTGGGTTGAAACTCAGATCTTGGCTCCACGATCATATTTCAGATTCTTTGCCTCCTGCTCCTTTGATAGATGCCAGCATATTTTGTGTTCTGTGAAACTTCTTGCTTCGGGAAAACGCAGCAGGAAGCATTCTGTCAATAGCACCAGGCTTCCTTGAAATCAATGGAGGCTGTGGGCTTCCAGCAAAAATACCACCCTATGTCAAAACACATGAAATAAGCACTTTTCTTAAATAAATGTGTACACTGCCTTTTGTAGCAGCAAGGACTATTCAAGACACCAAATGAAAACAGCGCATTTTCTAGGGGAGAAGAAAGGCTGCTGGCATTCTCTTCAAAAGCAAAACTGGGCCATTTCACTAAACACAACACCAGCCCTGAAAAGCCAAACTGATCTACATTAAGCGACATCATTGCTTGAGTCACTGTCTTCTAAAAACTCTTGTCTTTGGGGGTTTTGAAAGTTTTGATGTAGTGATGGAAGTGAGGATAAAAGAAATTAAATGGCTGCTCCCTTTACTGGTACCTAGCTGGGCATGCTCCCGACTCGGAATTTCATGCGTCTCCTCTTAGTCACTGTAGGAGGACTACTCTTCCTTCCTCCCTCCCTCTTTTCTCCCTCCCTCTTTCCTCTCTTCCTTCCTTCCTTCCTTCTTTCCTTCCTTCCTTCCTTCCTCCCTCCCTCCCTCCCTCCCTCCCTCCCTCCCTCCCTCCTTCCCTCCCTCCCTCCCTCCTTCCCTCATTTTCTTCCTTCCTTCCTTCCTTCCTTCCTTCCTTCCTTCCTTCCTTCCTTCCTCCCTCCCTCCCTCCCTCCCTCCTTCCCTCATTTTCTTCCTTCCTTCCTTCCTTCCTTCACTCCTTCCTTCCTCCCTCCCTCCCTCCCTCCCTCTCTCCCCCTTTCCCTTCCTCTCTCCCTGTCTCCCTCCCCTTCCTTCCTTCCCTCCAACTTCTTGAGATTGCCCCAACTCTATCTTTTCCCCAAAGACTTGACATATTGCTTCCCTCCCTGCCTGCTACAGAAGCCAGAGCCGTTTCCTTTTCTTTTTTTTTTTTTTTTACCAAGCTAAAAACACAAAGAGCTGTGGTGTTGTGCGGTGTGCTGAAGACCAAGCAGAAAGGGAGCAGAAGTGGACTGTAGGTGTGGCCCATGCACAAGAAGCAGGCCTGGGTCCCAGGCCTGGGGCACCCGGCAGGAAAGATGACTGTGAAATCTCTAAATCTGAGAACCTTAGAATTGGAGCACTTTGGAGATCAACTGTCACACTGTCATATTTAAAAGATGACAACACTGAGACCTGACAGTTAAGTACCAGGTGGTGGCAGAGCTAGGAATATGAGTCAGGGTCTTATGGTTCCCAGACCCATGCTCACTGCATGTCCAATACTAGTGCTCTTTGTACATGAAGGTTCAAGAGGGACATGTGGCACAGACGGGCTGTAGTACCTGGTGCATTCGCTGTGGACCTGTCGTTCATTGTGATTTAGTGCCAAGAGTAATTTTCAGATAGTCCCTTTGGTTAAGGTACTCCAAATGCAGTTTCACCTCCAAGAAATAGTATGTGGTCTTTGTTTTGTTCTGACTGGTATCATCGTACACCAGGAAATGGCCTTCGTTTCCTTTTCCTAAGAAACTGTTTCTGAAGTCCTTTGTCTGATGAGCCCAAAATACTGTCCCACACAGCATATTTGTTTATTTCTACGGCTCCTATTTTTTACCTCTTAATTTTCTTAGTCAACTCTCTCTCTGTATTTTATTATTTATTGTTTTTACAGGGACAGAGAGTGAGTCAGAGAGAGGGATAGACAGGGACAGACAGACAGGAATGGAGAGAGGTGAGAAGCATCAATCATTAGTTTTTTGTTGCCATTGCGACATCTTAGTTGTTCATTGATTGCTTTCTCACATGTGCCTTGACCACGGGCCTTCAGCAGACTGAGCAACCCCTTGTTCTAGCCAGTGATCTTGGGTCCAAGCTGGTGAGCTTTGCTCAAGCCAGATGGGCCCGCACTCAAGCTGGCGAGCTCGGTGTCTCGAACCTGGGTCCTCTGCATCCCAGTCCGATGCTCTATCCACTGTGCAACCGCCTGGTCAGGCTCTATATATTTTAAATGATATGAACAGGTATTTCAACTTTTGGCTACATTTTAGCTTTTGACACTTGGTGGGTATTTGAGTCGAGGCTCCCCTGTCCCCTTGCTGGGCTCTGGGCGGTGGAGGCAGTACTCTGAAGAATACGGCACTGGGCAACTAACCTCCTGCCCCCGAGGTCTGGCCCAGCGTCCCACAGCTGCCCCAGCGTCCCACAGCTGCCCCAGCGCAGCCCCTCGGGAAGGTGGACAGGCAGAGCCGCGACAGATGGAGCACATGATGAGATTACTAGTTAAGATGCAAGGCATTTTTAAAGCATAGAAAACTGGGGAACGTTTGAGCCACAAACCATATACAGAGGTAATACTTTCCAAAAGCAAGGCCAGAACACATGGTCTGACATGCTCATTGTCGGATAAGAGGAAGAAGTCGTTAAAATTGAGACTTTCTCAGCGAATCCTGTTTGAGAGATCATTGGAAGTACAAGTTAAAGAGAATAGGGGATCCAAACTGAAAGGCAGGAAATCACGTGGCACTTCTCGAATGTTCCTGTGCACACAAATCACTGGGAATGATGTTGAAATGCAGCTTTTGACTTTGTGATTGTCAGATAGTGCCAAGACTGAGGCTTCCTAACAAGCCTTCTGTGATGCTGCTGGTGATGCTGGTCTGAAGACCTCACTTGGAAACCCAGGTCCTCAGGGACGTGTCTTATTTGTCTCTTATTCCCGACATCCAATAAGGGTACAGCTAACAATAAAGATTTGGTAAACTAAGCTTCAGGCGCTTCCGGTGCACACTAAACTATTTCATCTCAGTAGTACTATAGCACGGCTGTGACGTCTTACTGTACTGATGGGGAAATGAGCTCGAGCGCTTGGTTCTTCCCAGATCTCTGAGGAAGAACCGTGGATGGAAAAACTTTTTCTGTGAAGCTAAATGCCTTCCTAAATCAGAACTTTTGGTCTTGTAGCTTGATTCAGAATACAAAAATCAAGCTTTAAATGACAATGATTAGTAGAGTTGAACGTGTATGTTTTTTAAAAGCTTTTAAATAAAGATAACCAGATATCATTGGCATTCAGGGCTCAAAATTTGTCAATGCAAGGAGCATCCTTCTTTCTAACCTACTTTCCTAATTTGTCAAGACAGCATTGAGAAGATATTATACTAGAACACGGATGCCGGAGCCAGTCAGGCTGGTCTAAATCCCAATTTCAGTTCTTACGTGCTGTGCAACTTGAGCAAGTTTATTATCAACAGCAAGGCTCCCTGTACTCTGTGAATGGGAATAATGGTGGTCCTTTCCTTATAGGGATGTTACAAAAAGTAAATGACTTACTGTTTGTAAAGCAATTAAAGCGGTTCCTGGCATACATCGTTTGACAAAGCATGGATTATGTCATGGGTTTAATAAAGAGACACATTGCCCAGAAATTAATATAGACAATGCTTTAAAAAAGGCACTTTTTCTCAGGATTGTGTCTAGGATTTCTCATAGTTACTGGATGTGCTCTATAAGAAAACTGCATTTTTCTATCCTAGTGCCCAAATCAAAAAGAATCCATCTCCACTTGCTAGCTTTCTTTCCTTAGATAGTTAATAATACACTCATAATATGATTAGAGATTTATTTTCAAACGGAAGATTAAAATTCTCATAGAAATCCTTTCTGTGAACATAACACACACTTGCTTAAGGACCTCTCTATATTTTTTTCTCTTTCTTTTTTAGAACAAGTGAGACATACTAAGTTCTCTCTTCTCAATCTTTTGTATATTTCCACCCCTGGCTTTTAATGACATGCAGAGAACAATGATTCACCCAAGTCAACATTTTAATATTATTGAAATATCTCTCTTCATCCCAACAGAATTTTCGAAACATGTGAATCAGAGAACAAAGGGCCTCAAACTGTCTTTGCTAAATCATTTTCTGTTTCTCTCCCTCCACCCAAATTCCCAGATCCATAGCTTATCGGCCAGCAAGAAGACAAATGCTCTTATTTGTTCATTAATCAAACTCAATCCATTGTCATTGAGTCATACCCACCATTGGTTACAGAGTGGCCCCATCTGAGCCTGTTTAGTTGCCCTTTCCTGGATTCAATCGTACTTCAGCTATGGGCAAAGGGTGGCATTGAATTAACTTCACTGCAGGATGGTCACTTAGTCTGATGAATGTTGGCCTTTGTTTGGAAATGATCCTGTCATTCTCAAGGCACAACAAGCATGCATGATGGGAAGCTGGATGATCCAAAATGGGGATGATCAGTGGGCGCTGATCCTTTGATATCCAGCCTTTGAAAACACAGACATGGCAGAGGAGGATTTCAAAAGGAGCGAGTACAGCCACCACCTCTGCTTCCTTAATTTTGCCACTCAACACCAAAAGAAATAGTTGTTCCCCCTCCCGGGGCTGATCAGCTTGGGCCCCAAGATAAAGGGCATTTAAATATTTAAATACTCCTCTTTTGGCTTCCAGCCCTGCAGATTGTTAATATAAGGTTCAAGTTAGCAATTAATTAGCACAGTGACAGGGGTCTGAAAGGGATTTGGCCTCCTCAGAAAGAAAAAACACTAGAAGCTAGTAAAACCCTGTGAAAAGGAGTCTCTGGTGTGGTCATTGCATTCCTGTCCCTGGGCCTTTGACTCGCCGTGGAAGGGCCTTGGCCAGCCAAGGAAGAATGTGCTTGCTTGCTTTCTCTTTCCCTTCCCTCTCCTTCCTTTCTTCCTTCCGCCCCTTATCTTCCCTCCTTCTCTCTCTCTCTCATTCTAAGTGATGGTAAGAGAACATTTTCCTAATTGCTGATTGGTTTCGCCAGTAAAAATACCAAATCAGGAGTTTAAAAGAATTAACTTTTTTAAAATCAACATTATGTGTTATCCCATCCAAGTCAATTTTTGAGGCCAAGAATTTTATTTATAAATGAAGGACTTGAATTAGTCTCTGAGGTCTGTTCTAAGTCTGAAAGGTGATTACTCAGAGCAAGTGAGGCACAAGGACAAATGTGATCTATTAATACTCGTTAGCCTTGTAGCTCAGTTTGTTAGAAGGTCGTCCAAGGTTATGGGTTGGATTAACCCCCGGTCAGGGCACGTACAAGAATCAACCAATGAATGCACAAATAAATAGAACAATAAATCAATGTTTCTTTCTCTCTCTAAATAAATAAATTTGAAATTTAAAAATAATACACTATGGTGATTCTATTAAATAGACCATGGCAATCTATCAGAGGAAGAGTAGTCCTTGCACCCACTTGTATATTGTCCGCGACAAGAATAGTGAGGAACAAAACCCGATTGATTAAAACCTTGGGTGCTTGCCCCAACCATGTTTAGGAATTCGTCCTTACCAGGATTTTCTTGCTAGATTAGAAGTTCATATTAGCTGTAGGCACTTGTTGGGCAAATAAGTTTGTGAAGTCTGTATTATCTGATTTTGCTCACTTTTATTGTTAAAAATGGCCACTGCTCATGTGATGATGCTTCCATGTGATACAACTGATTATCTTCCTGCTTGGGAAGGGGTCTGATTATGCTAATGTGTGCTGGGTGGTGGGGGGAGATTGCCACGCCAAAAGGTTTTAGAAGAAGGAGGAGCTAGGAGGCCATTTTTGCAGAGACCATGTTGTTGCAGAGGAGGCAGGCAGCGAAGATAGAGGAGTGCAGATGGGGAAAAGGAGGTGACTGAGGTTAGTGGGACCTTTGATTCTAGGAAAACTCGAATAAGTCAGCAGCTCTGTGAGTGCTGAATGAATGGGTTTTGGAGCCCAGTGTGTTTGTGTTTACTCGCCTGTCGGGTGCAAGCAAGAATAAAAGTTCTAGGCTCCATTATTATATTCTCTGCCGTTTATCCAACTCTAATGCGAACCTGCACAAGCCAGGCGGCTGTGATGGTAGCCACAGCTACTGGCTTTACAGCACTGTAATTCATGCATGCATGGATTCGTTCATTCACTAAAATTCATCAGCCCTCCTTTATGCTGATTTGTGCCAGAAATACAGGGTGAACCAAACATTATTTTCCATGCTTTTAGTAGTATTTCTCAATGCAATTTCAATTAGAGTTCTTCTGGCTACTTTCCTGACTCTTCTTTTTCTTTTGTTCTGTATAATTCTCTGCATTGTAAGAATAGTGCTACATAGGATGTGTGACAACATTTTGTACCCAAAACTTTTAGAACTGGAAAGACTTGGAAGACTTTCCTGATCTATAAGGAAGATTAGCCATTTTTTTTTCTTTTTATCTCCCAATCCCTTAGCAGAAGCTAAGACACTAGTTAAATTAACACATTTATTAATACTATGTGCCAGCTACTATTCTGTGTATTATTTGATTAAATTGTTTTATTTCTTAAACTATATTGAGGTATAATTTACATATAATAAATTGTACATTTTTTGTATTTTTGTACTTTTCCAAAATTAGAAGCAGGGAGGCAGTCAGACAGACTCCCACATGTGCCCAACTGGGATCCACCCAGCATGCCCACCAGGGGGCAATACTCTTTCCATTTGGGGTGTTGCTCCATTGTGGCCAGAGCCATTCTAGCACCTGAGGCAGAGGCCACAGGGCCGTTCTCAGTGCCCAGGTTAACTTTGCTCCAATGGAGTCTTGGTTGTGGGAGGGGAAGAGAGAAAAAAGAGGGGAAAGGGTGGAGAAACAGATGGGTGCTTCTCCTGTGTTCTCTGTCCAGGAATTGAAACCAGGACTTCCACACTCCAGGCCGATGCTCTACTGCTGAGCCAACTGGCCAGGGCATAAATTGTACATATTTGAAGTACAAGTTTGATAAGAGTTGAGATGTGTATATACCATGGAGACCCAAAGGAGTCAACATATAGACCTTTTATTTGACTTATAAAGTCCTCTCACAACCTTTTGCAATTAATTGCTACCTCTTCTCCCCCATCCTTGCTCCAAGGACCATTAATATAAAGACCATCTCTAAAAATGACTTTCACTTGTTTTAATGCTTTATAACAATGAAATCACTTTGTATGTACTAGTTGGTTTTGTATTTCTTTAGCGCAACATGATGTCTGAGAAATTCATCCATGCTGTTTCACATATGAGTAATTTTTTCATTTTTATTGCTGAGAGGTGTTTTATTATATAAATGTATTATAATTTGTCTATTCATCTGTTGAGAGACGTTTGGATTGTTTCTGGTTTAAAATAATAATACAGTTACAATTAATGTGCATGTAAAAACCTTCTTGTGAACATATAGTTTTATTTCTCAGGTAAATTTTGTCTCTTGAGTAGAGGTGAAAATTCTAGGTCATAGGATAACTTATGTTTTAACTTTTAACAAATAGATTATAGTTTTTAAACAATAGTTTTATCATCTACACTCCGGACTGATATTGATAAGATTTTCAGATGTTCTACAACTTCACCAATATTTGATGTTAATCATTTGAATTTTAACCATACTAATGTGTGTTATGTGCTTATTGTGATTATAATATATACTTTTCTAATGACAAGTGTTGAGTATTGTGGTTTGGTCTTGACCATTTCTATCATTTATTTTATAAAGAGTCTTCACAAAACAAACTTCTAAGTTGAAGAGTTCTTAGTACATTCTAGATACAAAGCCTTTGCGAGTTATGTGTACTGCAAATATTTTCTTCTAATTTGTATCTTGCCTTTCTGTTCCTTAATTTTTTTTTTTGTATTTTTGCCAAAGTGAGAAGTGAGGGGAGGGGAGGAGTCAGGCAGACAGACTCCTGCATACTCCCAACTGGGATCCATCCAGCATGCCCACCAGGGGGCAATGCTCGGTCCTCTGGAGCATTCCTCTGCTGCAACCGGAACCATCCTAACACCTGAGGCGAAGGCCGTGGAGCCGTCCTCATCACCCGGGGCCAACTTTGCTTTGATAGAGCCTTGGTTGCAGGAGGGAAAGAGAGAAATAAAGAGAAAGGAAAGGGGGAAGAGTGGAGAAGCTGATGAGCACTTCTCCTGTGCATTTATTGAAATGCCTAAATTGTGTTTGTAGAAACTTTCAGAACAATTATTGGAAAATATTTAAAATTTAGATTCTTACGATATAGCAGCAAGTGTATTGGTATTTATTTAAATCACTTACTATATCTAAATAAACTAGACCAGAAAATTACATTCATAGCATTTTAAATGATTTAGTGAAAATCAGATATTCTTAATATAATATCATTTGTTTCATTCTCCCAAATCAAATGTCTTCATTAGTAAGCTGCTTACGTTTACACATGAATGCATTTTCTAAATATGCATGAGGATATATTTACTCAAGGAATATATGTATTTATACTGTGTATTTTATTTAGTTATAACAGCATTCAAAGTGTATTTATTCATTCCCTGCCATTTTTATAGAAAAAAATTAGTGACAAGGGCAAGGTTAAGCTTTTTCAGATCTTCTTCTCAGTACAGTATTGATTGACTATAGACACTTAATATGAGGATTGTTTTTGTAGCTCCCACAAAGTTTATCTTTAAAATTAAGCTTCAGCATCAGCATAATTTGTATAACAACTTAGATTTGTGTTAGAACTCAAGGGCACCTTACATGATAAATGTCCTTAAATTGTTCGTCAGTATTTTCTCTCCAAGGGAAGTTATAGTCCTAGTTTTGAAATAAATTGATTCATTGGCTGGATCTGGGTGGAACTTTACCTACTTCTGCTAGTTAGATCTGAGATGCTTTGACATCCCAAGTGTCCTTGGGAAATGAATGGATGGCTCCTCTAATGGTGTGACTATGTATTGAGGTAGCCAGATCTTTCAAAAGAGGCATTTTTACTACCTCTTCTGTTAACCAGGGAAACTTTCTGAAAAGAATCCAAACTGAGAACTTTCAAGCAGCTCCTAACACCAGAAGCCCTGTGAGCAGTGTCATCTCGGAATGGATCCATGGAGATCTAAACAAGTTGGGCAAAAGTTCTCTTGAGAACATATTTTTAAAGACATTGTTCTCCATTAGAAATATGTCTTCAGTCTTGTAATTGTGCTTGTTTCTCAGGGGCTATCATAATTATGAAGAACCCTTGACTAAAGATGATACCAATTTGGATTTCACAGCTACACAAATAACCAAGATCTCCCATTCTACGTTACATGAATAGCTATGCTAATTCTTGGACTTCACTTGAAGATATTTGAAAGGCATACTTTCTCAAGATTTACTTGAGTTTTAGAATCAACACACTGCATCACTGAATCTATAACCCATGCAGAGGTTTATAGTCTGAATTGATCTGCAGATGTTCTGGAAAATGTGATTTCAGTATAAGACACTTGCCATGTTGACATGAATTTTTTGCTCAGGTGTTGTTGATGAGTTGGTATAAAAACACAATCTTCTATTTCTGTGACACATAACTATGTGTCATTTGAGCCTTTTCTTGAAGCAATGTAAAAGACTAATATGCTGTTATCAACACTTACTATCCCAGGAAGAGGGGATCCCTTATAAACTTTATTTTTAATTGTTGGTGAAACTTTATTTTTACTTTTATTTTTCTAAAATAGACTTTTATTTTTTAGAGGAGTTTGAGAATCACAAAAAAATTGATCAGAAACTACAGTGAGTTTGCCTATACCCCCTTACCTTTGTGACCTTGTAAAAATGTAACTTGTACTTTTAAATATTTTAAGATTCACAGAAAATTTGAAAATAGTACAGAAAGTTCCCACATACCTTTGCCTAGCTTCTCTTAATAACAGTATCTTACATAACCCTACTATATTATTAAAACTAGGAAATTGACATTGGTATATACTATCTATTCAGCTATTCACTAGCTTTAGCATGCACCTTTTTAAAAAGAAAGAAAAAATGGTGTTCAGTTCTATGAAGTTTATTGTATGTATAGATTCAGATAATCTTCAACATGGTCAAGATATAGAACAATTCTATCATTCTCCACATTAATACACACGCACACACACACACACACACACACACACACACACTATTTCCCTTCAATAGTTTCAGTGTTTTCCTAAAACTAATGCTTAGAAACCACTAATCTTTTTTCCATCATTGGAAACTATAGTTTTACAAGTCTAAAAACAAAGTAATTTGATCCCTTCAAATTTATTCTTTTTCAATTCTTTGTCTTTTCTTTTCATCTCCATATAAAGTTTAGAATAATTGTGTCTAAATCTACAAAGGATCCTTTTGGAATTTTGATAAGAACTGTGATAAACCTACACATCAATTTGGGAAGAATCAAAATCTTTACTACGTTGAATTTCCCAATTCATGAACCAGTCTGTCTCTCCCTGTGGGTATAGATCTTCTTTGATGTTCTTGATTAGCATTTTGTAGCTAATCACACATGCACTCTAACATACCTAGTGTGCCTTCTTCTTATAATTAGAATAGCGGTGGCACTGTTGCTTCTTTCTACGCCAGTCTCTGGCCTAATCACCTTTCCTTCTGGTCTTCGTATTAGCGTGCAGGACCCCAGCCCCTCCAGGCCAGCCTTTGGAAACCTGCCTACCTGTCTAGGAGTTCTATAATGACCGGGGGACACAGAGGTCTTTGTACCCAAGAAGAAATCGCAGGACTTCTGCTATCCTCTTCATCTTGGGGAAATTAACCTTCCTTAGGCCAGTCACTTCCCATTGCAACGACTGTGCTATATTTTCTCTCCCTATGGCCTGATTGTGCAGAATATCCCCTCTCTAAACCCTTAGAAGCCTTTACTGGTCTTTCTTTCTTAAAATTTATGTGAGATAAGAAGCTGAATACCAGTTATTTATTTCTTCCACCTTAACTCCTAAGAAAAATAAATTTTGACTATGTCCCATATTGTATAAGGGGAGTTATGGGGATGTATGTATATGCATATATATTTAAGACACATTCCAGTCTGTGGTCTTTGTCATGGCTGTTCCCTCAGCCTGCATCTCTTCCTCCATAACTTCATGTCACCAACTGCTTTATGAATTTCAAGTCTACCCAAATGTTACTTATACCCCTGAGGCCCACTCTGAATATTCCATTTAAAATAACAAGCCTTCTTCCCACATATGACATCCTCCCTTTCTTGCTCTACTTTTTCTTTTAAAATATAATTTACAGCATTCTAGCATACCAAACGTTTTAGTTATTGCATTCTTATTTATTTTCTGTCTTCTCTAAATTAAGTCCATGATGGCAGGGATTTTTGTCTCCTTTGTTTTGAGACAAAAATCCTTTGGCTGATGTAACTGAAGCACCCAGAAGAGTATCTGTCATGGATTAATAACCTTGATTAAATACATACTTGATTAAATAACGTTGGCAATTTAGCAGTGCTCTAAGCTTAATTTGCAAATTTTGAACAGATTAAAGGAGAAAATGCATCATCACCATCATCATCTTGTTGTTATTGTTAACACCACTCTAAATTAATTACATTTAAACACTGAAATTCTTATGGTAGATATTTCAAAAATTGTTAGAATTTCATTCAAATTGAGAATAAATAATACGGTCTAAGAGGCTTTTCCTAGAGTAAAGTGAGAGGATTTTGTGATTTCTGTTTTAAGTTCTTGTGCTAAGAATTTTTAAAATGCATTTTCTAGTGCATGCCCACGTCTAGATAACTGACAGTAGGAAAGAAAGGACAGGCCATACGGTGAGATGCAGCTAGGCCTTTACCATGGCTCAGTCCGTGAGATTAAATAGACCTTCATTGAACCTGCCTCCTTAATAAGACACTCTCAATTCTGGTAGAACTTCCATTTACATTTTGTAAAGTATTTTTTCCAGTATGTCTTCCATGAAGCAGGTTAGAAGCTTATTCACTTCAATGCGCTGTGGTGTTTCAGCATTTTTAGCCACATTCATTTAGCCATAGCGAGACATGTTCCAGTTATTATTAATCCTTTGGACAAAAAAAAAAAACAAAAACGAAAAAGAACAACTAACATTTTTAATCTTCAAAAAAAAAGTGACTGTCTTAAAAAATAATTAGTTAACTGAGTCATCCATACTTCAGCTCCTTGGGGGGGGGGTGTAAAATACTATTCAGACAATTCAATCAGTCCTCGTTAATTCTCATTTTATATTTATGTATAAGTGTTGCTATAGGTATAAAACAAGTCAATAACAATATTTAAACTGAATATACATTCTTTTTATATCAGAGTTTAACTCTTTTTTCAGAAGCTACAGGCAATACTTAAATATTTTTATGACTGAAAAACAAATTTACTTTAGATTTACTAAGCATTCCCTATTCTTTTTATATTCATATCTACCATAAAACAGATATTTTACTCTCAAGATATAGTAAAACATCAATTAACTAAAAACCAATCAATTGATTGGAGCTTTTAATTTATTAAATTTGTTTTTAGTACATCATACTTTTTAGAACAAAGAAGAAAACTGCAGGATATTGTTCTTTTTTTAAATCTTATTGCTTTTAGGTTTCCTGTCATCACATCACATTTATCTCCATCTCTCATATTTCCATCATAAAAGGTACTGTCGTAGAGATTGGAATGATGAACCCTGGCTGGAAAAGTCAAAATTCAGGTCCATTTCAAAACTCAATTAATTTCACATTACGTTTTTACTAAGATGTTAACATAGATCTTTTGGAAAATATCTTCATAGGCTACTGCTAATCCTAATGCAAACAACTAAATGTATAACCAGAAAAATTAAATTCCTTAGCTTTCTTTTTGATTGGAATTCAAAAATTCTATTCTAAAAAATGAGAACTGCAAGTGAAAAGGTGAAATGGTCTAAGAAATCAATAAAAAATATTTTAAAAAGTCAGTATCTTTTAGTTTTCTTTAGAAATATTTGCTAAATACCCAGGGAGTGCTAGTGATTGTCCTAGGTACTGTACATTAAATTTGCCTGGACATTGATGTTCCTATTAATATTGATGCAGTGATTTCAAAGGAAAGAATGTGTACCTGGCAAAAGACACTTGGAGCAGAGGAAATTTAATATGACAGGTGATTTCTCTGAAAGCCTCATTTCAAACATCATCATTCCGCTCTTTTGGTTCCTTTACTCTTAAAAAACACTTCTAGGCAAAGGCAAAAGGATGTACATAGATCTGCCACAATGTGATAAAAATTAGAAATTTTGAATTATTTCCCATATTTTCTGAAGAACAATTGGAGGAGATGGTGCTCATCTGATAGAAATGAGATATTTTTAATTAAAGTACTTTTTCATTTTTGAATTTATTGGGGTGACATTGGTTAATAAAATTATATCAGTTTTAGGGGTGCAATTCTATAATACGCCATCTGTATATTATATTGTGTGTTTCCCACCCCAAGTTAAGTCTCCTTCCATCACCGTCTGTCCACCTCTTAACCTTTTCCTGCCCCCCTCACCCTCTTTTCCCTCTAGTAATCATAATACTGCTGTCTATGAGTTGTTGTTTTTTTGCTTAATCCTTCCACCATTTTTATCCAGCAACCACACCCTCCCTGCTGACAGCTGTCAGTCTGATCTCCATCTCTATTAAAGTATTTTTGATCAAAGGACATTCACATGTCAACTTGATGTATCCAAAATAATGTATAATCATGTCAAAATATTTTGCTAACATACTAGTGTTTGCAGACGTTGGTACAGATGTGCTCTTGGTATTATGATAGCAGCGTGAAGGCTTATGCTCCTAACTCTGTAAGTATGTGAATGTGTCTGTTAATTTCCATGGCTAACTAGAGGGGACATACATAGCTATCTATAAAGTGCAGCCTTGAAGGGTGCAGAAGCAGATGGCAGGGAATCATAATGTTAAATACCTCACTTTAAAGATGAAGAAATGGACAACCACAAAAGGAAAGTGATTTGACAAAAGTTATTTTTCAAGCTTAGAATCTGGCAAGAATCCTAAATCGCAAAGTGGAAATGGACACTGTAAAATAATTGTGACTCTATCCATGTACATATTGGTATGTGTTGTAAATATGGATTTGTTTTCAAACAATGTAGGGAAATGTGATCTCTAGATATTCCCAGTGAAGGGAGAATGTGTTTTACATATTCTTGACAACCCTGGCTGTTTTTTATAGTCACCCTATAGCAGAGGTTGGGAACCAATGGCTCGCAAGCCAGATGTGGCTCTTTTGATGGCTGCATCTGGCTAGCAGACAAATATTTAATAAAAAAATAATAACATTAAAAATATAAAACATTCTTGTGTATTAAAATCCATTCATTTCCTACCGCTCATGTTCATGGTTGCGGGTGGCTAGAGCCAATCACAGCTGTCCTCCAGGGCAACACCAAGTTTTTATTGGATAATTCATAATGTACACAGGTCATTGTGAGGTCAGGAAGTAAACTTCCCTTCTTTTAATCAAGTAGTCAGCTAGCTAATTGCAGAAACTCTTTGGACGAAGAAGATGGCTAAAAGAAAAAAAGATGAGGAGTATTGTACTTTTCAGCAGGAATGGACAGAAGAATTCACCTTTGTGGAGAGAGCAGGTTCTGCAGTGTGTCTAATATGCAATGATAGAATTGCATTGATGAAATGGTCAAATATAAAGCAGCACTTCGACACACACCATACTACATTTGCATCGAAATTTCCAGCGGGGGACAGAAAGAAGAAAGCATGTCAAGAGCTACTGTGCAGAGTGCAAGCTAGTCAGCAGCAACTCCGTGTTAGGACCCAACAAGGTGACTGGAATTCAGCTAGCTTTGCTGGTGCTTTAGCAATTGTGAGAAACGGAAAGCCATTCACAGATGGGGAGTATGCCAAAACATTCATGCTTGATGTTGCCAATGAACTTTTTGACGACTTTTCAGATAAAGACATGATGATCAAACAAATAAAAGACATGCCTCTGTTGACAAGAACTGTTCATGATCGTACCATCATGATGGCAAATCAAATTGAAACAACACAAATGAAGGACATAAATGCAGCACCATTCTTTTCTCTCGCTTTGGCTGAGTCAACAGATGTAAGCCATTTCTCCCAGTTAAGCATGATTGCAAGGTATACTGTTGGTGACACACTACGTGAAGAAAGTCTTGCTGTTTTGCCTATGAAAGAGACAACAAGAGGGGAGGGTTTCTTCAAGTCTTTCACTGAGTTTGCTAAAGAAAAAAATCTACTGATGGATAAACTTATTTTGGTGTGTACTGATGGTGCTCCGTGCATGGTGGGGAAAAACAGAGGATTCATAGTGCTTCTTCATGAACATGAAAAGAGATCCATCCTAAGTTTTCACTGCATCCTATATCAGGAGGCGCTTTGTGCTCAGATTTGTGGTGAGCAGCTTGGTGAGGTGATGTTGCTGGTCATTCTGGTGGTCAACTTTATTGTTGCCTGAGCTTTAAATGATCACCAGTTTAAAACACTGCTGGATGAAGTTGGGAATAATTATATTGGTCTGCTCTGCACAGCAATGCGTGTTTGTTGTCAAGAGGGAAGGTGCTCAGCCGTTTCATGGCTTGTCTGATCGAAATCCGGACTTTTCTTGGAATGAAAAACATCAAGCATCCTGAGTTAGCTAACACTGAGTGGCTCCTGAAGTTCTACTATCTCGTGGACATGACTGAACATCTGAACCAGCTCAATGTGAAAATGCAAGGCGTTGGAAATACAGTCTATCCCTTCAACAAGCAGTGTTTGCATTTGAAAACAAGATGGAACTTTTCATCACCGACATTGAAACAGGTCGTTTACTACACTTTGAAAAACTGGGAGAGTTTAAAGATGTATGCACAGCAAGTGACCCTGCTCAACATCTTGATCTCCTGCAGTCATTTAAAGCATGCTTTGGAGAATTTTGTGAGCGCACTCATCTTTTTAAGTTCATCACCCATCCACACGAGTGTGCAGTGGACAGCGCCGACCTGAGTTACATCCCTGGTGTCTTTGTCAGAGATTTTGAGCTACAAGCTGCTGGCCTGAAGGCCTCAGACTTTGCACAACAGCAAGCAGAGTTGTCGAGCAAACACAAGTGGGGAGAAATGAAAAAACTTCAACCCTTGAACCAGCTGATTGTCAAAACTTGGAACGCACTTCCTGTCCCATACCACACACTGCAGCATGTGAGTATTGCTGTACTGACAATGTTTGGCTCTACGTATGCATGTGAGCAGTCTTTCTCACGTCTAAAGAACGTTACGATCAACCTACAATCACGTTTAACAGATGGAAGTCTCAATGTCTGCATGAAGCTTAACCTCACCACGTATCAGCCAGACTACAAAGCCATCAGCAAAACCATACAGCACCAGAAGTAGCATTAATGGCAAGAAGTACTTTATTCATCATTGGTTAGCAACAGCATAACAAACTTTATTAAAAAGAATTCAGAGACTTATTGTACTTAAAAGTGTTGGTCTTACATAAAATGCACATATTTACTTGTATTTAGTGTTAAACATATTGTATGGCTCTCACGAAATTTCATTTTAAAATACGTGGTGTTCATGGCTCTCTCAGCCAAAAAGGCTCCCGACCCCTGCTCTATACACATGGGAAATGTGAGCCAAAGGGGTTAAATGTCGTGCCGCAGGCTACACAATTAGTAAGCAACAAAGTCAGGATTTAAACTCAGAGCTGGAGGCCTTTGCCGGTTGACTCAGCACTAGAGTGCCTGCCCGGTGTGTGGAAGTTCCAGGTTCAATTCCCAATCAGGGCACACAGGAGAAGGGACCATCAGCTTTTCCGACCTTCGTCCTCACCTCTCTCTCTCTCTCTTTCTTTGTCTCTCTCTCTCATCTTTCCCTCCTGCAGCCATGGCTTGAATGGTTCAAGTAAGTTGGCCGTGGGTGCTGAGGATGGCTCTATGGCCTTGCCTCAGGTGCCAAAATACCTTGGTTGCCTAAGCAAAAGAACAGCAACCCAAGATGGGCAGAGCATCACCCCATACGGGACTTGTCGGTGGATCCCAGTCAGGGCACATGTAGGAGTCTGTCTATCTGCCTCCTGACTCTCACATAATAAAGTCAAAGCTGTCTGACTCCAATTTTACTTTGTTTCTTTATTTTTATTCAATTCCAAGAATACTTCTGATGACTATAACTTAAAGAATGACCAGTATGGAGATTCTAGACAGAGTAGGAAGTCCAATAGAGGAGATATTCAGATTCAAAGGGTCTTTACACCTATTGAAAGTGAACTATCTATATCAGTCATGTGTAAAACTAGCCCAGACTCCAATGAGAATCCTGATTTCCAAGTTTGTAGCTAATTGTCACTTCCAGGTCAAACTTAATCCCGTCTCTCACTAACTGTGGAAAGAAACCTCCAACATGTACATAGGCAGATGTGCAGTAGGGAAATGGGACGTGGCTATATCTTTTCTAACTATGGAGAATTAACCTGGTAGTTCTCACCAGGGACCAGGTGAGGCACAAGCAGACTGTGCTTTGAGATTATGATCCTGGTTCCTTGACATAAAATGCTCACACCCACTAAAGAATAAAGCTCATTCTCTCTACAGTCTCTACTCAGTGTTTTATCAGCAGACTCACGACATTTGGATACTTCTTTGTTTTGCTATGGCTGTTTTAATGTCAAGGACATTGTGAGCAGGTTGTTTTGACTCAGCTGCAAGAACATTTTGGTCTGGCTCTTAAATGACTTTAAAGAAAGAGTAGTAATATACACTCAGCCTTAACTCATAGTCTAGTCTACTTATTTTTTAAATTAGGTTCTTAAATTAAATAAATGGTAGTTTCAGACACCAGAATTCTGTTAAAAATGACTTGGGTGGGGATCTGTGGGGTATAAGATTCTTATTTCTCACAATGCTAGGTTGTTTAAAAAAATGACAGCATGTCCCAGTTTTAGACAGTGGTATAAAGACATTTCTTCTCATATCTTCTTTCTGAACTCAACCAAAGGCAAACAGGAAACTAGAAGACAAATTTTTTTTTTCATTAAATATATGCCATAACCCCAAACCACACAGAGAAGATGGACAGCTAAGTGGGTCAGAGTGAGGGAACATGTCACTTCATGGCAGATTTGGAGTGGGGAGTGGAGGCTCTGACTGTCTCGGGGGCCCTGGACAGGCTGAGAGAGTTTCCTAGGACCTGTTGACATCTTAGAGGGATAGGAAAGGTGGGGTTGGAAGACAAGCCATGAAGATATGGCATTGTTTCTAGAAGAAGGCTGATGGTGCAGTAAGATAGTGGGAAACACTGGGTCTAGGGTGATCAAGGCTGGTCACATATGAAACTTGAATCTAAGCTAGGAAGATGACCTGCCCTGAGTAGAATTAAACTCTCTGGGGAAGAATGTTGATGAGAAAATATTCGGAGACAAAAGACCAATGATCAAAATCTAAGCTAGGAGCACCTTCTGGTTCCTTCCTAATTCTACTCTCCTGGAAACAGCCTGTTCACAAAAAAAAAAAAAAACATCCTGATTCAAATATGAGCAGCAACAATGAAAAACAAAGCAAAACAAATAAAATCCAGCTTAGAACTTAAAACACATATCTATTTAAAGAAAAAAGGAATAAAGAAACTAAAAGCAAAAATAGACTAAAATACACATTTATATTGTCTGACATAATTTAAATTTTTAATAAATAGTTCCCCATGAAGCCAGACAACTAATCTATGGCTTCTCTAAAGCAAGAATGCATAGAAAGGTTCAAAGGAGAAGTAATAATAGAAGGAGATTGTGTGAGCTTCACAGATCTCAGAAACAATTTGTATAAAGTAGAGGTTGTTATTTCCAGAAGGTTTGGTAAAAACTTATCCATAAAAATCCCCATTTATTTGGTGCCTCCTCCCAATAAGAAGTTTTATTTTGCTTACCACTGAATCCGTTCAGATTGTCCAGGGTTTCTTGGGCTATTTATATATCGTTTATCTTTTAATATGCCATATATACACAGATTTTTATGTTATTCATTTGGTTATATATATTTTATAGTTTTCGTGGTGATTTCTTATTTCCTTTTTAATTGGATTTATTGGGATGACATTGGCTAATAAAATTATATAGGATTCAAGTGTACAATGTTGCAACATATTATTTGTCCATTGCTTGGGGTGGTCACCACCCCAAGTTAAGTCTCCTTCCATCATCATTTATCCCCCCAGGGTTTCTTGGTTAACTCATGAATTATTTAGAAATCTGGAGATATTTAGTAGAGAAATGTACAGTTATTTTTTCAAATTTCTCTTTATTTTAGATTTTTAGATGTATTTTATTGTGGTTAGAGAATGGGCTCCTGCACCTTAAACTAAAGACTTTCAATTTTTCTATATCTGTTGTTTCTCAGATTTGTTCATCTCAAAACAAGACCCATGAAGGGAGAGAGAACTTGAATGCAGAAGAAGACGCTCTGCAGACACACTTCTGTAGTGATAAGGCCCATTGGGTAGCAATCTTGCATTAAGATGACTCTGTGCACAACTCCCAAAATGCCATCCTATGTGTATGCAGTTCACGGTGTAGTCTGTGGTTTACTGTAAAAGTTCATAGAAATTACATGGCAGCTTTTCTGAAGATCAATCATTAAAAAAAAATCTGTCCATCAATCTTTTGTCCAATTTCTAATGAGTACCATTTCCTGAAACTTCATTTTATTCTATGTTCTCCATAGACAGAACAGTGATTCCATGAGTTTGCTAGAGCCAATTTATATTTGCCAATTTGCTGTGAAAGGCGCCATAGTTGTCTTTGGTTTTGATTTATGGCTCCATCCAGAATTAATCATTGGTTCAGAGCTTCACCTCTTTTGAACTGAGCTGCAGCTCACTCCAGTGCAACTTCATTGAAATAACTTGTTTTAAAGGTTTTCAGCTAATTAGAGTGGGGTGGAGGGGTGGGAACCACTGTCTATGCCAGGCAATGCTTCTTTTTTGAAGTATACTGTGTGATAACACAGAGAAAAGCACTCCAAGAATCTTTAACACAGACTTCTGTTTTCATCACAATAGCAAAAGTACTTATTATCAAATAAATTGAGAAGAATAAAGATATACACGACATTGAAATGCACATCCGAGGGAAGGAAGGAGATTTCCAGGGGGTGATACTGCTCAAAGATGGGGAGGGGTCGGGGTGCCTGCTCCGCACTCTTCATTCGGTAATAAAACAGGGCTTTTTATTTTGAAGCAGCCGCTTTACATGGTCAAGACAAATTGTCACTGCTGTCGAAAGGTCATGTCAAAATGACCTGGTCAGAATGTCTTACTGCATGTCAGACTGTTCTGGTTTCGGGGTTTCACTCTTTCACCCTTGGAATGTTACCACGTTCCTGATAAAGGCAATACCTGCCTCACGTACCCCGCCTTGGTCCTTAGCACCCCTGCTCATCTTTTTTGGCTGAATTCACTCGTTGATCTCTAGAAACTGTCCAAGTATTGAATATCGGCTAACTTGTTCTTATAAACAACAACAAAATTATCAAACATGTGAAGCCCAAACCATGTGACAGGCATCGTTTTAAACAATGTACGTGGACAAATTCACCGAATGCTGTACGAGTCCTAAGAGGAGGCACAATTTTTATTCCAATTTTAAAGGGGAGGTAACTAAGGCAGAAAGAGTTTTGTCTGGTGTGTTTCCTAAGAACACAGTTAATATACAGTGAAACTGAGACTCCTACTATGATTCTGGTTTCAGAACGTGGGTTTTTAAGCACTGTTGGAAACATGGTGTCCTGTACTTCACTAGACAGTATGTGCTAAAGGACGAGTATGAACGCTTCTTGTCCTAGACACACACTAGCTCACGTCTGCTCATTGATATTAGGTAAATCTCTGGCGTAGGCAAATTCCTTTTCTTGGATGATTGGTAACACTATACATTATTTTGTGTGAGATTGGTATTACGGGCTGAATTGTATTCCTGCAGAATTCTCATATTGAAGCCATAATGCATAGTCCCTTAGAATGTGACCATCTTTAAAGAGAAAATTGAAGTTAAGGATGGGTGAGTTCTAATCCCATAATGACTGGCGTTCTTATATGAAAAGATCAGAACATAGACAGACGTCATATTTGGAAATTATGCTTCTTATCAATAAACATATCTGCAGTTAAATTAATGTCAAGAGTCTTTATTTATTGAAAAGTTAAAAATATCCTCCTTTTATACTTAAAAAGTCTGCCCCTTTGAATAACAAAGACAACCATTGACTTCATCATACCAAGAGACCACTCAGTAATTATAAGCTATAGTACCTAAATTATAAATAAATGTTCTAAAGCAAAACTACTCTTATTAAGACTTCAAATGAAATCAGTATAAACAGAAGTTTTGGACTTGTGATCCCAAATTTCCAAATATAATGTTTTTCTTCTTTTTATTTTACACTGAATACCAAAATATTACTAGTCAAACTAATAATACATTTACTAGAAATTAAATATACTTTGGAAAATCTTATTTTAATAGAAAAAAGTTTACTTGTAACCAAATGAATTTTATGGGTCATATTAATTTAAGTGCACTTACATTTGATGTTTCTCTGAAAAAATAAAATAAAACACATCTCACTGTTGTGTGTATGTATTTTATTTTTGTTAAAATAAAATTAGCTAAGTCAACTATAAAGATTCACAAGTGACATGGACACAAGTTAATTTCATTTCAAACATTACAAAATTAGTAATAAAAAGCTGATATTCAACAATAAGTGAGCATTGCTACTTCAGAGAATTTAATAACATTTTAATAACTATGTGTTTTTATACCATTTTATATGGAAATTTTTATTTATCCTTGCATACATGCTGAAATTTTTTCGACATATATATATATGCAAGAATGTACAATACAATATTATTTATTGTATTAAAATTGCTCACCAGGAACTAAGAGAATAAATTAGTGTGTGATTAAATAGAAGAATACCAGTAACTGGCAAAAATTAGGCATGAAAAAATTAGGAATACTATATACCAGTCAAAAAAATTAAGTGGTTTGGAAATATTCCAAGAGCAAGTGGAAAGAGCAACTTGCAAAACAGTTGGAATAATTTGAGCCCTTTTGTATAAATCCTTACAAGGCAACATTCCCTATAGCTATCTGTGTGCTAGAAAGTATATACGATTTTGTTTGCTTTTCCAGAACTTGATTAAAAGACTTCAGTAGGGATTTCTTTAGAGGAGTAAGACTGGTGGCAGAGAGCAGGGAGATTGTCTTTGTTTTCTGCTTTCCCATGTCTTTGAATTTCTAACCAAGTACATAAATTGTATAGAATTAGCTATCGAGCTAATAAACCATTGTATATATTTCACTTCAGATATTTGTGTGTGTGTGTGTGTGTGTGTGTGTTTGAAAGAAAAAGAACCAAACAGGATAGAACTGACATGTTCTCTCTCTCTCACACACACACACACAAGATGAATATGTGAGGTGATGGATATGTTAATAACCTTGAGGGGGCAGAGTCCTTTTACAATGTTAATGTCTATCAAATAACCAAGTTGTACACATTAAACATCTTAACAATTTTATTTGTCAATTATCCCTTTAAAAAGCTGAGAAAAAAAAAGAAAAAAATTAAAAGATATTATTTTTAACATATAGCTTGCAACTAAAAGAATTTTCCCGTTTTATTGAAATCATATAGAACATGTTTCATTTGCTATTTTCAAATTGATGGTTGTGGTATTTGTTACCACTGTCAATGGACTTTATTCTTTTTGGACACTAGAGGGAGATTAGAAATGAGATAAAACACATTAAAAAACCAAAATGGCTACTAAAAACCTGTGACTAAATCTCCCTCCCCCTACTTAGAACCTCTATAGAACTAAAAGCATTACTACAACCGTGGCTGGCTTTGCAGACATGTTTCTAAGAGCTTATGTGTAAACTGAATCACATTTTAAGTTCTCCTGGGGAGAGGGAGACTATTATTGAGAAAAGCCCTACTGTGAATTGTCTTTAAAAAAAATGAAACTATCATAAAACAGAAAATCACTTCCAGTTTATCATTAGATGCAGAGAATCCAGTATTTTATTTCTTTATTTACCAGCAGATACTGTAAACTTGAGGTGTGATTATATTGGTACAATCAATTTTATAAAACTTAGAAAATACAGATACTCAATTAATGCGTCTTATTGGTCTAATTCTCCCAGGCTAATGGCAGTAACAGTTACTGGGGACGCCTTTTTTCTACTGGCATAATTTATTTATTTTTTTAATTCATAATTTATTTTCACAGATAACAGTAGCATGGCTATTAATTACCCTGTAGGTACTACAAACTTTTTATAAATTTTTATTGAATTTATTGGGTGATGCTGGTTAATAAAATTGTAGAGTTTTCAAGTGTACAATTCTAAAATATATCATCTATTTATTACACGTGTTAATTTAAATGACTCACTGTCTGGATACTACTAGACAGCCCCTTTTCTTCATCTTCTCATTCAGTCAACCATTTCTTTGGGTGTTTTCTCTATGCCAAACACAGTTCTTGTCATTGGTGATCAGACAAATACCTCAATGATTTTACAACCAAATAAGCACATAAATGTAATATTATCAGAAAATGTGAGTGTAATCGACAAAAATTAAGTATTACATGCTAAACATTAATAATAAATATTTGCTTCTTCTGTTACTTCTGAGTTTGTGTGCATTACACTTCTCCACCCTCTTGACATTATGCATGGCCACTTGACAAATTCTGCTTGTTAACATGAGTAAAACAGTTATGTGACTGCCATGCTGAAGGGCTACTGGTATTTGACCGTCTAGCTCTTGTCCCTTTGACATGACAATCGGGTAAGCACATGAGGCTGACATGGAAGTGTCATGAGACAGAAACAGACTGAGCCATCACACAGAAGGTGGCTTAGTAGAAACATTACCTGGACCTCACCTGAATATTTTATGTGAATAAAAACAACAACTTTGTTCTGTATAGCCAATAAAAATTGGAGCTGTTTGTCACCACAGCATCGCCAAGCCTGTCCTGGTTGACACACAGGAGTGATGGGGCAATGCTCCGAAGACAGAATGGCCAAGGAAGACCTTCCTGACAAAGTGGCACTAACAATACAGTTATTGCTATTCGGAGATGGAGTTAAATCAAGGATGGCTAGCCATGAAGAGGAATGGTTCCCAGACTCACTGGTGTACACTTGTCCAATACATAGGGAGCTTGTCCCCACTTCGACTTGTTGCATTGTAATCTCTAAGCATCCAGTAATTTAATAAACCCCAGGTTATTCTGGTGCACAGCCAGGGCTTGAAACCATTTAATTCAGCTCAAGACCTAATGATTTACATTTCTGATGTGTATAATGTGAAATTTAAAATTTGGATTATGCACTTTTCGATCCTTTTCTTAATCTAAAAGGGGGGAAATAAAGAGAATAGCACGTTTTGGCTCTCAGCAAAACAACTTCCCTTCTCTTCTGTACGTCTGACAGAGTAGGATATGTATGTGTCTGTTTTGGCTTTACAAAACGTACTTCGACTTCCCATCGTAGCAATACCAAACCAGATTTTTTGTTTGTTTCACTTGGATTGACAGGATCAAACTGTAGCATAAACAATGGAATTCTGAGAAAGAGAAAGATCAAGGTAGTCCAGAATGTTTTTACAGTTTGCATCTAGAAACAATAAAGCTCGTTCATTGACTGTTTATCACAGGCACACAGTGACTACTCTGTAAGGTAACATATACTTCTCAATGACATTTTGTGTTCAGAAAAATGCTGGAGCTTTAAATTTTTTGCTCTTCTCCCTTCAATGATATACTAAAAAAGAAAATTATTATTTTAATAACTACATTTCTAGGGTGAATTAAATAATTTAACCAAGAGGCTATTAAGTGACATTACTGAGCAGTTTCGAATTTGGAATCTTCATGCTAGCGTTTTTTCTGTGTGTGAAGACCGAATGACTGAATCAGCATTCAAGGCTCTAAAACTGGGACTAAATAAGGAAAGCTGGTGTTAGGGGAGCACTTACATAGACAACTATTTGTAAGGCTGTCCATGTTAGATGTTCCATGTATTTCAAAGCAAAATATAAAGTATGTAACAAACCTAGGCCACACTGCAATATTCTAGAACAACACATTTTCAGTTCAAATAGAGAGTGAAGATATGCAGGGCAGACTGATTGCACATGTTCCTCTCTGCTCCATCCCAGAACCCCTTGCAACAACAGCGAAGGACAGAAGGTATACCACTTATGCTTGTATACAAAGACAAAAGAATAAGAAAAAATCCTGTTGGTTGCAAAGAATATTTGCAGTAAATCCTGTCTCTAACTACGACAAAGACACAGTGTACACGTCTGTGTGCGCGAATGAACTAGGGCGGTGACAGAGAAAAGGTAAGTTCTTCAGCCCTGCAGCCCTACCCTATAAGACCCCAATATTCCTCTATAAAAGATGTTCAATCAGTAAGTGAATGAATGAGTGATTCTACAAACTTTCAGAGGGGGTCTTCAATGACAAAACAATATCAGTGGGTTTCTGAGTCAGCTTTTTGAGTACTAGATGACGCAAGTGAAATAGATGGGTAAATATCCTATGTTAATTATTTCCCTAGTCCAGGGCCTGGGAAGGAATCTAAATGGTAATTTGGAAAGGCACAAATGATGACAATTTAAAAGTCCATTAAATTCCATCTGGTTTTTGGATTAAACAACATTTATTCAATTATTATTATTGTTAAAATTACCACCAGGGGGAGCTCATCTATCCCCTTCCTCCTGGAGACCAACAAACTCCAGAGTAATTCTGACTTGTCTTCTGATTTCAGTACTACAAATGTATTGCATCATTTCTGCCCAGGGTTAAATGTTGAAATGGTTATTTGTATTTAGGCTATTCTAGTTGTCTCAGAAAACAGCACAGAGACTTTAATGAACCACAGGTATGTAACCTCACAACTTCCCCCAATGGAAAACCAAAGCAAAAAGAATCTGGCTGGAGAATTACATTTCCATATACTCTTTCCTATGCTCTGATTTAAATTTTACTACCTGTTTTCTAAGAAAGCATCATCATATCACAATTATCTAGCCTCTTTGAGTCAAAATAGAGAGGGAAGATCTTTGGAGAAAAATGATTAGCTGCCTAATCAGGCAGGCGGTGGCACAGTGGATTGAGTGTCATACTGGGATGCAGAAGACCCAGGTTCGAGACCCCGAGGTCACCAGCTTGAGCGTGGGCCCATCTGGCTTGAGCAAAAGCTCACCAGCTTGGACCCAAGGTCGCTGGTTCCAGCAAGAGATTGCTCGGTCTGCTGAAGGCCCGTGGTCAAGACACATGTGAGAAAGCAATCGATGAACAACTAAGGTGTCTCAATGGCAAAGAAAAACTAATGCTTGATGCTTCTCATCTCTCTCCATTCCTGTCTGTCTGTCCCTATCTATCCCTCTCTCTGACTCTCTTTCTGTCCCTGTAAAAAAAATAATAATAATTGGCTGGTTGGTGACTGATAAGTCATTTGAATGAAATTGGGAAATTGCTAATCGTTAGGGATACAGTTTCAGTTACGTGAGATGAGTAAGTTCTAGAGATCTGCTTGTACAACCCTGTTTCCATAGTTAAGAATATGATCATGTACACTTAGAAGCCTGCTAAGGAGGAGATAATCCCATTTAAGTATTTTTATAATAATAAAATAAAACTAAAATTAAGAAAGAAAATCTATTTTTAATATTAATAGCCACTCATATTAAGTGGAAGGGGAAAAAAAGGGCAGGGAAAAGATCTTAGAACCCTGATCATTCAATGACCAGATGACTTAAACTATAACTAAGAAAAAAAATAAAGTCAATCTTTTTTGTGGGGATCTCTAAAAGTAAATGATCTCTAAAAGTAAACTAAAATTGTCTTGGAAGATTGTATTTTAGTTTTCTTTTAGTACCTAATTCTCAAAAGCAGGAATTTTATTTATTTATGTCCCTTTAATTGCTAGTGGCAAAGGTACGCCCTTTAGGAAGGAGGCTTATTTTAGTATTTTTTGAAAACTCAGTAAGTTCATTATGCTTGTAAATACTGGAATACTATGAATGCCTGGTGCTGAACAGAAGGAAGGATACAGTATTTCATTATTTCCTCCATTTTTATAGAACCTGTGACCATGGCAACCAGCTGCTACGAACTGACCCCAACGGAGGCCACAATTACCACTTTATCTAAATTGCTCCTGGAAGCACACAAGCTTTATAGCTTTATTATAGTGCATTAGATTATGAACATTTTCTTGAAAGAGTTCAAAATGGGAGAAATGGCTTGTTTTTATCCAAAGAAGTAGAATTATGTTTGCACTGTTTACTGCAGTTGATAGTTACACATGACTTGAGGTTTTAAGCAACACAGGAAGGAGATTTGTAGATGCATGAGACAGATGTATCATATGTGGGTATCTCTGTCTCTTCAATAACAGTAAAAGGATAAAAGTATATAATTTTGTGCCTTCATGCAAAGACCTGAGAGCAGAATAAGAGGTGACAGGAGGCTGGGTTGTCAACAGAATTGTGAAGGTCGGAAAATGGATGGATGAGTCATAACTGATTTAGCTGAGCAGAGATTCTGACATCCAACTGTCTGCTGGGGAAAGAAGGAATGACAATAATAGGTAGGCTGATTCATGCTATAGAACCCTCCAAAGCACAGTGAATGAAGAGACTAGAATCTTCCAGATGAAGTCTAGTATGTGGATTGAAGCTAGAAACAGTGTGCGGTTGATCGAGTACTCGTGCTCCAAAACTCACAACCCAGACAGTGAATTCTGTAACCCTCCCCCAAAGGGAAGCTGAGGGAGCAGTGGGTTACAGGTCTGAAATAGAGTAATGAATAAAAAGTTGACTACCAAAGAGCTAGCCACCGGCTCCCTGTGCTCCAGGCTGGCTGTAGGGAGTGACTTCTATTTAAAATGATCAATCTCACCTGACCTGTGGTGGCGCAGTGGATAAAGTGTCGACCTGGGAACACTGAGGTTGCCAGTTCAAAACCCTGCACTGGTCTGGTCAAGGCACATATGAGAGTTGAGCTTCCAGCTCCTCCCCCCTTTCTCTCTTTCTCTCTCTCTCTCTCTCTCTCTCTCACTCTGTGTCTCCTCTCTAAAATGAATAAATAAATAATAAATAAAAAAAATTAAAATGGTCAATCTCATGATAGTTTAGTTTAGTGTTAGTTTTTAAACTATGGAGACACAGGCATTACTAAAATATAAAAATAAATGATTAATGTCAAGGAAGAGCTGCTTTGAATCAGTGCCCGTGCCTCAAACTATGTGGGTTATGTAAGCGGTATAGAGTTAAACCTTTTTAATGTTTATCTCACCACTGTAGGTGTTACAAATCTGACAGCATGTTGTAAGACTTGCCCTGTTCCCTCAGTATTAGGGCTCGAGAGGCTTGAGAGATCAGAAAAAGACCTGCCTATAAGGAGGAACAGACATCCTGCAGGCTGACCACGATGTAGCAAGACAGATCCTGCTACCCACCGCTGCTGGGTCATTACCCCCCCCCCAGGAGACAAAAGGACAGGAGACAAAAGGATGGGGAACTTGGGAGCAGGGATGGGAGGAAGAAGAGAAATAAATGCATCATGGGAATCCTGAGCCTTGACCTGACCTGGGAGAAGTGCACAATTTTGCGCAAGGGGTGCTCTCTGATCTCTCCCCAAGCTGAGAGAGAGACTGTATTAATATCCTATCACTGTTGTAGCAATCTACCACAAACATAGTGGTTTAAAGCCACCCTGGTAGAAGGGGAGCTTTTCTAGGCCTCTCTTATAAGCGGCACTCATCTCATTCATGAGGGCTCCTCCCTTACAACCTAATCACTTCCCTATGGTCTCACCTGTAAGCACCATCACCTTTTGGTTTAGGATGTCAACGTAGAAATTTGCGGGGGGGGACATTTAGACCACAGCCCCTCAGTTGCTCTGGAGTCATTCCACATCTACTGGTTACTCTTCGCCACCTGGAATGAGCTGCTGCAGTCTGTGGTGTAATGGCTCATGGTTTGTCATCTCCCAAGTTGGTACCATGTCTTCTTTTTTAACTCAGCCCACCTGGCCTCCTGTTGGTGATGCTGTCATGTTGAGGTCTGGTTGCTACACTCACTTGACTCTAGCCTAAGTCATCAATCACCCTGCAGTCTTTGACAGAAATTCATTTCGAATTCAGCACAAAGACCAGTCTGGGAAGTCACTACCCAGCACCATCAGCTGCCTTTTGTATCTCTTCAGGGAAGGCTGAGACTCTTGAATTAACCCTCCATTACTGTCACGGAGGACTCGGACGGTTTGACTCGGAGCTGCCCTCTGATTCAGCATCTCACGTTGCTAACCTTACAGTTTCTTTCTGTCCCCAAGTCAGTGCTGAGATCTCCTCCTAGAAACTGAAACATGAATCAGGCCCAGGCCCTGTGGTTTCGATTGTCCTTTCATTCTATTTAACAACATCCACCAGCTGCAGAAGGAAGAGGTACAGGTAAGGAAGGGACCATGACCCTGGCTGAAAGTTATTTACAAAAATGATCACTGTTATTCCCCTCCATCCTTCTTTGTAACGTGACTGCAAAGCCCTTCCATCAAGGGGCTGGAGTGTATCTCTCTACCCCTTGTATCCAGCTGGCCTCGGGATTCCTTTGACCAATAAGAGGCAGCAAAGAAATGACATCACACCACTTCTGACTCTAAGCTTCAAAAGACCTGGTGTGCCTCACTCCTTTTTCTTGGAACACTGACAGGGCCATGTGAGCATGCGCAGGCCAGCTGGCTGGAGGTGGGGAGACATGAGAAAACCGAGACCAGCTGGTCCATCCGCGGCCATCCTGGACCAATCAGTCCACCTCGTAGCCGATGGCAAGCGCGAGAGTGAGCCCAGCCAAGACTGGAGCTACCTCACTGAGCTCTATCGGATTAGATGACAGGCAGACTCGTGCACTAAATAAATTATTGTTGATTTAAGACAGTAAATTTTGAGGCAGCTTATTCTGTAGCCAAAGCGAATCCATTTTTCACTGTCTCTTTCATCCCACACTTCCCCGGTACATAGGGGTAGATGTTCATCTCCTCCCCCCTTCTGTCATGGGCTGTACTTAAATAATTTCTCTGATCCCCATTCATCTTCCTGGGGACGCAAGGCCTCACAGCACAGTCTTAATGGTGGAATCAATCTTGTCTCCACGCTGTGGCAGGAACTCTGTGATCTAATCTGTCAGGCCTAGTTCATATTATGTTAATGATAGCTAACAGAATTTTTTAAATTACTTTCTTTTTCCGTGAAGCCTGGCTTCTAAGACAGTTTTATTGTTGCAGACTCAAAAAATTCTACTTGGTATGCAAGAGCCGCATGAACCCCCTTTCTCTTTGTTTCTCTGCTTTAAGGACCCTAATCTTCCCTCCGCAAATGAGTGCCCCCGGGGAAATGATGGGGGACGGAGGAGGAGAAGGGCTCATTGCACTAAGACAGAAAGAAAAGAACAGTAAAATATGTTTAAAACTATTATCTTCCTACCATGGATAAGCTCTGTTTTCTCAGGGCTACGAGGCACCTCTTACATTCCCCACTCATAGGAGAGGATTGGAATTCATGGTCCTCTGTGTCTGGGAGGAACATTCTGTGATTTTTTGGTACTTAACGATGAACCAGTTAGAGCTATAGTTCAATAGTAAGTCACAGACTTCATCAATCATTAATTGCTGATTTCAGATACTATGATGTCCAGGGTAGTGTTGAATAGCAGTGGTGAATTTGGACATCCTTGTCTCTTTTCAAGCCTTAATGGGAAAATGATTCAGTTCTTCACGAAATCTGATGTTAGTTATAGCTTTTTCATAGTGCCATATAACGGGCTGAAGATACTTTTTATTTCTAATTTGCTGAGAGATTTTAGCATGAACGTTGGATTTAGTCAAAGGTTTCTAATATAATCAGTTTTACATTTCAGATACTGTACTTACCATAGCCTCTTTTTTAAAATTTTTTTCATTAACATCATGTGTTTCTGTGACTCTGACCATATTTGCATAGCCATTTTAAAATCTTTGTTTTAGAATTCTATTAACTATTTTATTTCTGGGTTTGTAGCTATTGACTGTTGTTGCTTTTTTATCCTAGTTATAGGCCATAATGATCTGCTTCTTGGTATTTGTAGATTTTTTTTTCCACGTGATCCTGGATATCATGATTTCACATTGTTGAGTACCTGGTTTATGGTTCTTATCCTTTAAAGAGTATTAAACTTTGTTGTAGCCAGCAAATAAGTATTTTGCTGACTAGCTTGATTGTTTTCAAGTTTTGATTTTAGCTTTGTTAGGGTGGATTTCTGGTCAGTGTTTACTTAGGGAGCAAGTATAGCTTTAGAACTAAGGCATCATGCCCTGTATTATCCCCAATGAGTACCCTAGGTGATCAGTAAGAACAGTCTACTCTAGCTAGTCATAACTCAGTATCTGCAAGATTAGACTGAGCTCTCGGAATAGTTTGGCTCAGAGCTCCCCAAGAGCTCTTTACCTTTCCTTAGGGTATTGCATCATTCACTAGTGTGGCTCAGAATTCAGCAAGAGTCAAAGGAAACCCCACACCAAGAAAGTTCATTCCAACGACTTATAAGGTCCTGAACTACTTCTCCCCCTTTTCTACTCAATGGGACCATTATAGTCTGCTCCAGTTAGCCCGCCTCACCCAGGGGTCAGAATGTGCCCCCAGGTAGGAAACTGCATGATTATGTCTCACCACATTTCATTTCCTTTCTTCTGGGGTCATAGTCTCATGCTGTTTATTGTTCATTTTCTAATAACCATTGTTTGGTATATTGTGCCCAGTTTTCTAGGTGATAAGGCAGAAGGCAATTTCCGTTCCAGTTACTTCATTCAAGTCAAAGACGAAAGTACTTACCAGATCCTTGAAGATAGGTTTTTCCTACTTTGTCACTTACAAGAAAGTAATATTGAAAATTTGCACAAGAGTGGATTTAGTTCTCCTTTCAGGTTTGCCATATTTTCTTTTTGTCCTTGAAACTCTGTTACTAGGACATACACATTTAAGTTTGTTGTGCACTGTTGGTAAATTAGCCTTTTATCATTTAACTCTCTCAATCTCTGATAATATTCCTTGTTCTAAAATCTACTTTGTTTCATATTAATATAACTATTCCACCTCTTTTATGGCTATTCTTTGCATGAAATACCAATTTTCACTTGTTTAGCTTTAACCTATCTGTGTGTTTATAGTTAAAGTACTTTTTTTAAAGACAATCATATTGAGTCTTGCCTTTTTATTTAGTCTGACAATCTCTACATTTTAAGTGGAACAATTAATGTAAGTGCTGATATTATTGTATTTAAATCTAATATACTTTCTATTAGTCCAATCTGCTTTGTCATTTCTATTACTTTTACTTATTCTTGATTAATTGTATACTTTTTAATGTTCCATTTTATTTGATTTTTAACAATAACTTGTTTAATTTATTTGGTAGTTGCTTCAGGGATTAAAATATGCATCCTTAATTTATCACCTTCTACTTAGAAATAATATTGAATCACTCCACATAAAATATTAAAATCTTGCAGTAGTATAATGAACTCTATTTACTCTTCCATAATTTAAATTGAAATTATCATATTTTATATAAACATTTGTTAAAAAGTCTCAAACACGATGTTATAATTTTTACAACATTCAGTTTCTTTTATAAAAACTTTTAAAGGATGCGAAGATGGCGATGGAGTAGGCGGACGTACCAACTTCCAACTCCCAGAACCAAAGTGGATTATAACTCAATTTTAAGAACCATCATCTGGATAAACCAACTTTGAACTAAACTAAGTGGACTCTCCAACCAAGGAACACTGCAGAAGCCACATTGAGACTGGTAGGAATAGCGAAAACGCGAAGAGGGCTGCCCAGCTCCCCGGAGCAAATGGCAGCCCGGAGAGACCCGCGTGGTGGGAGGAGAGTTTGACAGAGAGGGAGGGACCTGGGTCCCAGGAACCAAGCCCCAGACTGCAGTCCCAGAGCCTAGAAGAGGCGTTTGGACAGTATCGAGCTGTGAAGCAAGTGAGGATACTATTTGTGAAAAAGAGAGAGTTTTCTCAAACCCAAAAATCTTTTTAAAGGGACAGCTCAGAAAGCCTCTCTCACAACCACGCACCCAGGGTTCGAGGAACTGGGACAGAGGAGAGGAACAGAGCAGTGGGAACAAAGAGTGGACTGAAGGCACGGAGACACTCTGAGGGACAGCCACCCCGACCCATGGGCTAAGTCACTTCCCTAATCGAAAACAAATATTTCCCCTGGAACTAGCAATACCAGCAAAGGGAGACAGGACACTAGCCAAACAAGCTCTCCCACGGCAATTAGAGCAGAGCTGCTTAGAGGGAGGGAGCTCCCAGGCCTACAGTGTGGAGACTTAGGGCACTTCTAGCCCCCTGAGGTTGCTGAAGGCTATGGTTGCGGCAGGACGCTGAATCGCGGTCCTGTCGGTGTGGGCGGAGGCACAACCGGTGTGAGCTCAGTCTAGCCCAGCAGGGGTGGAGGGGACACGCAAAAGCTGTCCGGCAGCTGCGGGCCGCCTGTGACCCCACTTGTGGGGAAAAATACGGGCAGAGATCAGCTCTGCGACCCTGCGCTAGCCGGCCCTGATCATGGGCACGGGGCTAAGACCAGGGACGGGCGAGGGGCCCACGGCTGAGCTCACGCTGCCAACCCCACCCAGACAGAAAAACCGCGGTGTGCCATCTGTGTGCGCAAGCGGGCTCCTAAGGCGGGGGCGAGGGAGACACTGAGACCAGCGGAAGTTCGCGGCTGAGCTCATGCTGCTCGCCCCGCCCAGCCGGAGAAACTGCGGATTACCACCCTACGTGCCCGAGCTTGCTCCGAGCATGGGGGCGGGATAGGATCCGGAATGACCGGAAGCTAGCAGCTGAGCTCACGCCAGCAAACATGCCCAGCCAAATAATCCCTGGTTTTCGGTTTCAGTCCCTGCGCAGGAGGGCCCTGGCCTCGAGGCCGGGGCTAAAGCTCCGGACGGGTAAAGGCTCACAGCTGAGAGCACATCAAAAGCCCCGCCCAACCCATGAAATGGTGGCGAGCAGGCTCTGACTGAGGGGGCTGGGCGTAAGCCTTCCGGAAAAAGGCTGGTTCTGCAGCTGAGCAAAGGTGCTCACCTCTGCCCTGGGTGCTAAGGCTAGTGACTTGAGTGACAGCCGCAAAGGAGAGGCAGAAATCACAGCAATAGCTGCAGTGAGCTGGCGCTGGCAACGCCCACATCCAACCGCCCTAGGCAGCGGCAGAGGGGGTGGCAATCCTGCAGACAGACCACACCTAGAGAACACAAAGGCAACACATACTGGACTCCAGTGGCCACAACTGGCTTACACTCAGATAAAATGGGCAGGCAGAGGAATGCAAACCAAATGAACCAAGAGAAATCCCCAGAGAAGGACCTGAATCAACCAAATATAACCAAACTACCAGAAGCAGAATTTAGAATAATGATAGTTAGGATGTTCAAAGAAATTAGAGCAACAATGGATAGTCACTATGAGCACCTAAATAAAGAGATAACAAGTATAAAAAACGAAATTGAAATAATAAAAAAGAACCAGACAGAAATGAAAAATACAGTATCAGAACTAAAGACCACAATGGAAGGAATTAAAAGCAGGATGAATCACACTGAGGATCGAATCAGCGAGTTAGAGGACACAATAAACAAAGTTACAGAAGCAGAGAAAAAAAGGAAAAGAGATTCAAAAAATGTGAGGAAACTCTAAGGGAGCTCTGTGACAACATGAAGAGAAATAATATTCGCATCATAGGGGTGCCTGAAGAAGAGGAAAGAGGACAGGAAATGGAAACTGTGTTCAATCAAATCAGCAGAAAACTTCCCTAAATTAAGGCTGGGAAACATTCCACATGTTCAAGAAGCACACAGAACTCCATTAAAGAGAAACCCAAAAAGATCTACACCAAGACACATCATAGTTAAAATACCAAAGCTAATAGATAAAGAAAAAATCTTAAAAGCTGCTAGAGAAAAAAAGACTATCACCTACAAAGGAGCCCCCATAAGGATGACATCGGACTTCTCAACAGAAACACTTGAGGCCAGAAGGGAATGGCAAGATATAATCAAAGTAATGCAGAACAAGAACCTATAACCAAGACTACTCTATCCAGCAAGGCTAACGTTTAAAATTGAAGGAGAAATAAAGAGCTTTCCAGACAAAGAAAACCTTAAGGAATTCATTAAAACCAAACCAATCCTGCAAGAGATTCTAAGGGGCCTAGTGTGAACAGTTCAAAGGGAGGAAGAATATAGCAAAATAAAAAAAAAAATACAGCTTTAAAGAATAAAATGGCAATAACAACTACATATCAATAATAACCTTAAATGTAAATGGATTAAATGATCCAATCAAAAGACATAGGGTAGCTGCATGGATAAAGAAACAGGACCCATACATATGCTGTCTTCAAGAGACACACCTTAAAACAAAAGATGCACATAAACTGAAGGTAAAAGGGTGGAAAAAAATATTTCATTCAAATGGAAATGAAAAAAAAGCCGGGGTAGCAGTACTTATATCTGACAAAATGGACTTTAAAACAAAGACTGTAGTAAGAGATAAAGAAGGACACTACATAATGATAAAGGGAACAATTCAACAGGAAGATATAACTATTATAAATATCTACGCACCAAATATAGGAGCCCCGACATTCATAAAGCAGACTTTGATGGATATAAAGGGCGAGATTAACAGTAATACTATCATAGTAGGGGATTTCAATACCCCACTAACAACACTGGATAGATCCACAAGAAAGAAAATCAATAAAGAAAGAGCAGACTTAAAGGAGACACTAGATCAACTTGATTTAATAGATATCTTCAGAACTTTTCACCCTAAAGCAGTAGAATATACATTCTTCTCAAGCGCTCATGGTACGTTTTCTAGGATAGACCACATGTTAGGACACAAAAATGGTTTCAATAAATTTAAGAAGATTGAAATCATATCAAGCATTTTCTCTGATCACAATGCCATGAAACTAGAAATTAACCACAAAAGAAAAACTGAAAAATACTCAAACACTTGGAAACTAAATAGCATGATATTAAATAATGAATGGATTAACATTGAGATCAAAGAAGAAATAAAAAAGTTTCTAGAAACAAATGATAATGAGCATACATCAACTCAAAATCTATGGGACACAGCAAAAGCAGTTCTGAGAGGGAAGTTTATTGCACTACAGGCATATCATAAGAAGCTAGAAAAAGCTCATATAAGCAACTTAACCCTGCAACTAAAAGAACTTGAAAAACAACAACAAATAAAACCCAAGACAAGTAGAAGGAAGGAAATAATAAAGATCAGAGCAGAAATAAATGACATAGAGGCGAAGGAAACAATACAGAGGATCAATGAAACCAGAAGCTGGTTCTTTGAAAAGGTAAACAAGATTGATGAACCCTTAACTAGACTCACCAAGATAAAAAGAGAGAGGTTTCAAATAGATAAAATTAGAAAGGACAGTGGAGAAATTACAACTAATACAACAGAGATACAAAGCATTGTAAAAAAATACTATGAAGAACTCTATGCCAAAAAATTAGACAATCTAGATGGAATGGACAAATTTCTTGAATCATATAAACTTCCAAAAATCAATCTGGAAGAATCAGAACACCTAAACAGACCAATTACAACAAATGAGATCGAAACACTTATCAAAAAACTCCCAAAAAAGAAAAGTCCTGGGCCTGATGGCTTCACAAGTGAATTCTATCAAAAATTCAAAGAAGAACTAACTCCTATCCTCCTCAAGCTATTTCAAAAAATTCAAGAGGAAGGAAGACTTCCAAACTCCTCTTATGAGGCAAGCATAATTCTGATTCCAAAACCGGGCAAAGACAACACAAAGAAAGAAAATTATAGGCCTATATCCCTGATGAATTTAGACGCTAAAATTCTCAACAAAATATTAGCCAACCGGATCCAGCAATGTATGAAAAAAATCATACACCATGATCAAGTGGGATTTATTCTGGAGAGGCAAGGCTGGTTCAATATTCGCAAATCAATCAATGTGATTCATCACATAAACAAAAGGAAGGACAAAAATCACATGATAATTTCAATAGATGCAGAAAAGGCATTTGATAAAATCCAGCACACATTCATGCTTAAAACTCTCAGTAAAGTGGGAATACAAGGAACATTCCTTAACATGATAAAGGCCATCAACGACAAACCCACAGCAAACATCATACTAAATGGACAAAAATTAAAAGCAATCCCCTTAAGATCCGGAACCAGGCAGGGTTGCCCACTTTCACCACTTTTATTCAACATAGTTCTGGAAGTCCTAGCTACAGCAATCAGACAAGAAGAAGAAATAAAAGGCATCCAAATAGGAAAAGAAGAAGTAAAACTGTCACTATTTGCAGATGATATGATATTGTACATAGAAAACCCTAAAGTCTCAGTTAAAAAACTACTGGACCTTATAAATGAATTCAGCAAGGTGGCAGGATATAAAATTAATACTCAGAAATCAGAGGCATTTCTATATACCAACAATGAACTGTCAGCAAAAGAAATTAAGGAATCAATCCCCTTCACTATTGCAGCCAAAAAAATAAAATACCTAGGAGTAAATTTAACCAAGGAGGTTAAGGACTTGTACTTGGAAAATTATAAAACATTGATAAAAGAAATCAAGGAAGATACAAACAAGTGGAAGCATATACCGTGCTCATGGCTTGGAAGAATAAACATCATTAAAATGTCTATATTACCCAAAGCAATTTATAAATTCAATGCAATACCAATTAAAATACCAATGACATACTTCAAAGATATAGAAAACATATTCCAAAAATTTATATGGAACCAAAAAAGAACACGAATAGCCTCAGCAATCTTAAAAAGAAAATATAAAGCAGGAGGTATCACTCTTCCGGATATCAAGGTTTACTACAAGGCCATTATACTCAAGACTGCCTGGTACTGGCATTAAGAACAGGCACATAGATCAATGGAACAGAACAGAGGACCCAGAAATAAACCCACACCTTTATGGACAACTGATATGTGACAAAGGAGGAAAGGACATACAATGGAGTAAAGACAGCCTCTTTAACAAATGGTGCTGGGAAAATTGGACATCTACCTGCAAAAAAATGAAACTAGACCATCAACTTACACCATGCACAAAAACAAATTCAAAATGGATAAAAGACTTAAACATAAGCCGTGAAACTATAAGCATCTTAGAAGAACACATAGGCAGCAAGCTCTCCGACATCTGTAGCAGCAATTTATTTGCTGATTTATCTTCACGGGCAAATGAAATAAAAGGCAAGATAAACAAATGGGACTACATCAAACTAAAAAGCTTTTGCACAGCTAAAGACAATAAGAACAGAATAAAAAGACAAACCACACAATGGGAGAACATATTCGACAGCACATCTGATAAGGGGTTAATAACTAAAATTTATAAAGAACTTATAAAACTCAACACCAGGAAGACAAACAATCCAATCAAAAAATGGGCAAAAGAAATGAATAGAAATTTCTCCAAAGAAGACATACAGATTGCGAAAAGACATATGAAAAAATGCTCAACATCACTAATCATTAGAGAAATGCAAATCAAAACCACAATGAGATATCACCTCACACCAGTCAGAGTGGCAACTCATCAGCAAAACAACACAGAACAAGTGCTGGCGAGGATGTGGAGAAAAGGGAACCCTCCTGCACTGCTGGTGGGAATGCAGACTGGTGCAGACACTGTGGAAAACAGTTTGGAGATTCCTCAAAAAATTAAAAGTCGAACTGCCTTTTGACCCGGCTATCCCACTTTTAGGAATATACCCTAAGAACACCATAACACTGTTTAAAAAGAAGAAATGCACCCCCATGTTCGTGGCAGCATTGTTCACAATAGCGAAGATCTGGAAACAGCCCAAGTGTCCGTCAGAGGATGAGTGGATTAAAAAGCTATGGTACATATATACTATGGAACACTATTCAGCCATAAGAAATGATGACATCGGATCATTTATAACAAAATGGATGTACTTGATAACATTATACGGAGTGAAATAAGTGAATCAGAAAAAAAAATCTGAGAACAGCATGATTTCATACATAGGTGGGACATGAAAGTGAGGGTATGAGACATGGACAAGAGTGTGGTGGTTACGGGATGGGGGGAGGGAGGGGAGGGTGGAATAGGGAGAAGGGGAGGGGTACAGGGAAAACCAGATAGAAAGTGACAGAGGACAATTTGACTTTGGGTAATGGGTATGCAGCACAATTGAATGATAAGATAATCTGGAGATGTTTTCATTGTACATATGTACCCTGATTTATTGGTGTCACCCCATTAAAGTTAATAAAAAAAAAACCATACATAAAAAAAAAACTTTTAAAAAGAAAAATATATTTTTTACTTTTGCACACACATATGATTTACTATATTCTTCATTTATTTCTGTATATCTAAGCTTCTATTTGGTGTTATTTCCATTCAGCCTAAAGTATTTTCTTTAGCATTTCTTGTAATGTAAATTTGTGTGTTGGTAATTCATCTTCTCAGCTTCTGTTTATCTAAAAATGTCTTTATTAACATTCATTTCCGAAAGATAGCTTTGCTGAATATTGAACCTTCTCTTGGTGTTATTTTCTTTTTATGCCTGTTGTTCCATTGTGTTCTGCCTATCATTGTTTCTGATGAGATATCAGCTAAATTTTGATCATTATTCTCCAATTTGTGTGTGTGTGTGGGGGGGGGGTTCTTATAAATGTTTTCAAGATTTTTTTGGTCACTTGTTTTCAGCAAATGATTTTGCCTGTAATTTGTTTAAGTATGATTTCAACTGCATTTATCCTGATTGGGGTTGTCTGAGCTTCTTGAATATGTTAATTTTTTTATAAAAGCAAGAAAAATATCAACCATTATTATCTTAATCTGTCTATCTCTTTTACATTGAAAGTTTATGCAAGCACTAGCCTCTTGATCAACAAATTCACTTTGTCTGATATATTCAGGCCACTCTCTCTACCTTAGATGTTTTCTCTGTAATGTATTTTCTAACTTTTTCTCTTTCACTGAAATTGTGAACAAAGACCCACACACCCTCAAAGAGGCTCCAATATTAGTACTGTTTACTTCACTAGACTGTTATGAAGATTAAGTTAAATAATATATTTAAAGGGTTTATCCCAGTTACAAATACTTAGCACACAATTAATGTTAGCCACCATTATTTGATTTAAAAATTATCCCCAGATACAGGGAGACAGAGATTATTATACACATTTTGCAGATGAGAATACTGAGTCTAAAATTAAATGACTCATTCAAAGTCACACATTAGTAGTAAAGGAAGATCTTGGAATCAATCCCAGATCTTACAAATGTCAAATCTCTTGTATTTTCTGCTATTTTTTTTTTTTAGAGATACCTATTAGCACAATGATGTCAAAGGTTTTTGTCTTTAACAGACAAACTTGCACAAAGCCACATTTTTTGAATGACACAACAAATGAAAGCCTACAGTGAAGAGGCATAAACCAGCATTCTCCTTAGACCTCTGGTACTCAAAGTGTGATCCCTCTATCAATAACATTAGTCTGTTAGAAATCAACCATGTTATAAATACAGATTCTTAGTCCCTACCCAGACCTACTAAATCACCACCTGCATTTAGCAGTGTTTCTAGGTAGTTCATATACACACTAAATGTTGAGAAGCAAAGCTTAAGACTTCTGACCCCCTTTTCCATGCACATGAGGTTTCCAGATGAGTTCAGCTGGGTTTGAATTTTTCTCCAAGCTAACTTAGAGTCTCTGTATATTATTCTATTGTTTTAATAATAGAATTTCTTTATTCTAGCAACTAATAGTACATTTCAAGTTTTTGGACATTTTCCAGAGAAGAAAGGAATTGATTTCACTTATCATTGGCTTTTTCATATTTAAACAAATTTTAAAGAATTATGTTTTTGAGCATTTTTTCCCTCCAAATCCATATTTAGGGCATCCAAGACCACAAATCTAATAATAAAAGTGCAGCCAAAATATAGGTCTAAATTGACTTGGGAGAAATTACCATGAGCTGGAGCTTATCAAATTAGTTTTATGTTATCCTTAAATTACTTTTGTCAGCCATCTCCTTGTTGTAGTCCCATCTCAGCTCTTCCTAATATACAGTAGTTCCTCAGGCTGCTCTGACTCCCAATGCTAAGGAGAGAGTGATGGTCACTCTCCACTTTCACCCAGAATCCCAGGGAAGTTTAGATATAAGTCTGTCTGCCCCTTGTAATGAGTGATAGCTCCAGAATCCACTCAGCCTGTATGCAAGCTGTTTCTTGGATCAGTCTGATCGTTGTTAAAGAAGCTGGGTCTCAATGCTGTCGGCAGATGACTGGAACACTCCCCAACTCTCATTAGCTGGTACAGTTTATTAAAATGGGTGCCAATGTTTCCTGCCCTGTACAGCAAGGAGAGATTCACTCACATCACTCTGATAGGGAAAGTGGGCCTGGCTAAATAAAGACATGTTTGTTGCCCTGGGAGTGCCCTTTGGAGAAGAGAGGTTTTCAATGAAAAAGAGATTGATAGGAAGTTCCCCAGACATGAGCGCATGCACACACTCACAAACACACAAACTAACCTCACTCAAGATAGGGAGAGATGGTTCCCTCAAGAGTTCTCGTTCTGTGTCTACATCCCTAGGTCACAGAGGGGTAATATATTAGTATTCCCAAAACATTGAAGTTTAAGCAAATATATTAACAATGAAAAAAAAGTATTAATAAGTGAAGCCAACTTATTCCTTCCTTGAAAACTGTTTAAAAATTTTGAAACATACTATTAGATGTTAGAATAAAGACATTTTGTTGTCAAGAAATGGACTGGTTTTACATCTATGGGGTGTGATACCACGTGTCGGCTTATTGCCCTCTGCATGCCACTCTGCTCATGTCTCACTGCCCACGTTCTTACCTTCCTTGTGTGGATGGAATATTTGCTATGGCACCATGTATTTGATAACCTTTGTGTTTCCACACCTACCTATCTCCAGATTAAATATTTATGCTGAATCTTCTAATTTGTGATAGGGCATTAGCAATAAGAGAGTGCTTCACTAAACCACCCAGGGTCCTAATAAACTCTTTTTCTTCTGTCATACGAAGGTGCCCCCTTTCATATTGGATTGTGGCATTTATCAAAGGTGATTCAAATTGTCTCCCCCTACTAGAACATAAACTTATTAAAAGCAAGGACAATGTCTTCATTTTATTATAGAGCCAATGAATGAAATGGGGTGCCAATTCATTCTTCAGGACCTATACTTCCTCTTAATTGTCTTATTTGCTGCTTTTCAATCTCTTACTCTGGGTCTGCCTTTTATCTTTATCTTCAGTTTCCAGTAAAACTAACATAATGAGTATTATGTTTGAATCTCCTGCTGGGAAAAGTCCTGGCAAATTACTTGCAACATTTACCAAGACAGCACAAGGTTTGTCAGACTTCAAGGGCCATTATTTTCATCTTGTTTAGTTGCCTTGGTCCAAATACTTATTGTCTCTAAGCTATTGCTTTACTTGGGAAGTGAATTTGTCACTTGATGGTTATGCTATTATGAGATCCTGTTCTTCTGGGTTCTTCTAGGTCCCTGAATTCCATTTGCCTTTGGGGTCTTAAGTTGTAAGTTTCCTTCTCCTCCCCTTCTGCCATCTTTCTGCTGATGTTTCCTTCTGATAACATCTTTGTCTAATACTTCATAGCTGTGTCCTTGGTTGGAGTGTGTGACTTGGAGCAAGCCGAAACAGGTTCTATTTGTTTGATTTTTTGTTCTGAACAGCTAGAAATTTGTTAAAAGGTCCCTCTGTGCATCCGTGTCTCATGTAAATCCACATATGTGATGCCATTTCTGTTGAGTCTGTGCAAGGCACACACTTTTAGAAATTTGACTTACTCAAGGGAGAAAAATATAGAGTTACTGTGACTATAAGTATTTTTTCTTCTCCCAGCCTTCCAACCCCCATCCTCTTGACAGCTGTCATTTTGTTCTCTGTATCCATGCTCCTGTTTTTGTTTTCTTTGTTAGTTTAGCTTGTACATTACATTCCACATTCAGTAACCCTGTCCTTCCAGAGTAAGCCTGACATTTTACTATCACATTAAGTTGTTGTTTAACTACAGCAGAAGTTGTGAGAGTCCCCTCTGCTCACCCTTCCAGTCATTTTCTCTGTCTGCATGTGGAACCTGGCTCAGTCAAAGTGAACATGGAGAACCAATGGCCCAGGGCTGACCCTCAATTAGTGACATAAATTCCTGAGCTGCCTTACCTCCTAGAAAGAAATGTTCAGATGTCTTTTAAGCAGTCTTTCAGAAGGACCCCAGTAAGATTGAACCCCAATGTTCAAAGCAATGACTCACTTATCAATCCTCCCTTAAATGAAATTTTCATTTCCCTTTATTACTTATCCACTCCCTAAATAAACTACTTCTATCCAAAGCCTTGTCTCAGAATCTCTAATTAGTAGAACTAAAATTATTTCAATTTGTCCAACAGGTAGAAAATAACCAAAACTGTGTGCTCTAATAAACCACTCACTATTCATGTATTAGGAGGTTGTGGACCAGGATTGTGAATGTTCTTGTTAAGATAAAGAGACTAAGTTCATTGTGCCCATGTATATGTGCTATGAAATGTGCCTCATGCACATGGTTTTATTTATTCCTAATGGCGCTTTCCTCAGGAAGTCAATGTAAGAATTAAATAATTTAATGTATATAAAGTACTTAGAATAGAGCTTAGCAATTATCACTATTACTTTTTATAGATAAATAAATTGAGGTTCAAAGATAGTAAGTATGTTTCTTAAAGCAGTAGAAAGGGATTCAAACCCAGCTCTTTCTTTTTTTTCTTTTTTTGTTTTGTTTTGTTTTACAGGGACAGAGAGTCAGAGAGAGGGATAGACAGGGACAGACAGGAATGAAGAGAGATTAGAAGCATCAATCATCAGTTTTTTGTTGCAACACCTTAGTTGTTCATTGATTGCTTTCTCATATGTGCCTTGACTGCGGGTCTTCAGCAGACCAAGTAACCCCTTGCTCAAGCCAGCGACCTTGGGATCAAGCTGGTGAACTTTCTGCTCAAGTCTGATGGGCCCGCACTCAAGCTGGCGACCTTGGTGTCTCAAACCTGGGTCCTTCCGCATCCCAATCTGACGCTCTATCCACTGCACCAGCGCCTGGTCAGGCAAACCCAGCTCTTTCTAATTCAACAGTCCACCAGAGTCTGCATGCTACCTCCTGTTTTAGCAATGGCCTAACCCCTCTACGAGTATTGAAAAGAATAATTTATTTTGCAAATATAAATACTTTTTTTCTGAAATATCAACTACATGATTAGGCTGTCTTTGGCATTAAAATAATACCCTGTCCTAATTTAAATAGGCTGGCACCATCGCATGAATCATCACGCATGTTTTCCTTTAAGATTTCCGCTATAAAAGAGCAGCCTTCACCAAATTCTCCACTGGCAGAGACAGCTTTTAAAATGTCAAATCTCTAAGGGAAGGAAATAGATCTATCTCTAGTTTTTAACAAAATCCAATTATGGCAGCAATAACTGCTCATCTGCTTACTATCAAGATTAGCCAGTATTGGACTTTCAAGATGAGAGATGACTCACGTTGCCCCACATCACCATTACAACAGGGTTTCTTTTTGACTTTTAAGCAAACTTTGAAAAATTATTCTGAAGATGTTGTAATTTCCACCAAAACTTATTTACATTTTTCATGTGACAGACCGCAGACAATTAATTGGTCTGATAGAATGATATGAATGTATTCTTTTTTTCTATGTCGGTGGTAAGTTTTAGTTCTTGTTTAGAGACTGCAAGGACTGAGAAATTTATTCTATCTCCTTGGGCCAAAGAATCTCTTTTCTCTCTGGGGTTCTTGTTGTCATTGATTAAACCCAAAACTTTAGAGGAAAAGAATACATACCTAACTAGCCTTGAAGTCTAACCTTGGGATCATAGTGATTTTGATACTCAAATTATTTCCATTACCAAAAGAATACTGGCCTATTGAAAAGCATTTGAAAAACACACATTCTCAAAAGAAGTAATCAGTGGGGTGAAGGTGAGGGGAGGAGGCCTGGGAGGGCAGGTATTAATCACATATAATCCTATCACCAAACAGATTCACAGTTTGAAATGCCTCAGTCAACACATTAATACATTTTTAGTATATCACTCTATGCATTTTTAGTGACACAATCACTCTAAATTTATAATACGTAAATTTATAATATATAACTTTAATATATTTTTATTTAACTCAACTTTATATCATGAACATGTTTGTTATATATTCTTTAAAACATAATTTTGGAAGTATTTGCAAGATTCAATTGAATAGATAGACATGGTTTACTCAATAATTAGCATATAGTTGGACATTTAGATGGTTGCCAAGTTTTTAATATTATAAATAATGATATGAATTTTCTATACTTAGGATTATTTTATTAGACTCAAATCTTTAAAATAATATTACAAAAACTAAAGTCATAAGCAAGTTTAACCCTCATGATAAATACTGTCAACTTGACAGTTCTATTTGTATATACTCAAGCTCAACTCTTGACAAAAGTTTGAAGTTGCCAGACTGTCTAATGTTTCTTTTGAAATTCTTTACCCTCAGCCTATCTTCCTCTACTTTTTCTTCTCTCTTCATTTTCCACCTTGACTCAGCCCTTCTTGTTTCCAGTTGCTCACTTATGTCAAACCAATCTCTGGTCCTTTTCTATCCCCATGTCCTTATGTCTTCTCTCACCTGATTTTGTTGCCAATCTTAGACCTCTTTCTCTTGAAAACTTGCTCTCTGTAGGTATTTGTCATTACATGACCCTTATCAGATCTTTACATTTCAAAAAATACCTTCTATGTCTTAATACAAATAATAAAAAATATGGGAGTTGCATACTTTGTGGTCAAACCTGTGAAACAGAATTTGTTATTTTTTTATTTAATTAATTGTGTTTACATAGATTCTAAGGTTGCCCCGAGTGCATCCCCCCTCCCCTGGAATCCCCTCAATATCTCCCTTGCCTCCCTCCTTACAGCACCCTCCCTCCTTCCCTTCAGGTTTATCCCATCTTATTATCCCCTTTCCCTCTGTCCGCTTTTCTTCTGTTCCCTTTGATCCCTCCTCTGTCTAAATTTTGTTTCTCAGTTCTCATTGTTCCTTGGATTCCTCAAATGAGCGAGGTCATATGATATTTTTCTTTCTCTGCCTGACTTATTTCACTTAACATAATAATTTCCATGTCCATCCATGTTGTTGCAAAAGGTAACAACCTTCTTTTTCATGGACCCATAGTATTCCATACTATATATGTACCACAGCTTTTTAATTCACTTGTCCACTGATGGACACTTGGGCTGTTTCCAGATCTTTGCTATTGTGAACAATGCTGCCATAAACATGGGGGTGCATTTCTTTTTTTCAGTTAGTGATATGGTGTCCTTGGGATATATTTCTAAAAGTGGAATGGCTGGGTCAAAAGGCAGATCCATTTTTAATTTTTTGAGGAATCTTCATACTGTTTTCCACAGTGGCTGCACCAGTCTGCATTCCCACCAGCAGTGCAGGAGGGTTCCCCTTTCTCTACATCCTCGCCAGAATCTACCGTGTGTTAAGTCTTTAACCTCCTTGGTTAAATATACTCCTGGGTACTTTATTTTTTTTTAATTGTTGTTGCAATAGTGAAGGGGATTGTTTTCTTAATTTCTCTTTCTAACAGTTCATTGTTGGTGTATAAAAATACCTCTGATTTCTGTGTATTAATTTTATACCTTGCCACTTTGTTGAATTCATTTATCAAGTCGAGTAGTTTTTTGACTGAGACTTTATGGTTTTTTTTATATACAGTATCATATCATCTGCAAATAATGATAGTTTTACTTCTTCTTTTCCAATTTGGATGCCTTTTATTTCTTCTTCTTGTCTGATTCCTATAGCTAGGACTTCTAGTACTGTGTTGAATAAGAGTGCTGAAAGGGGGCACCCCTGCCTGGTTCCTGATCTTAAGGGGATTGCTTTTCATTTTTGCCCATTGATTATAAGGTTGGCCATGGATTTGTCATAGATGGCCTTTACCATGTTGAGGTATGTTCCCTGTATTCCCACTTTGCTGAGAGTTTTGATCATGAATGGGTGCTGCATTTTATCAAATGCTTTTTCTGCATCTATTGAAATTATCATGTTGTTTTTCTCCTTTCTTTTGTTTATCTGATAAATCACATTGATTGATTTATCAATATTGTACCATCCTTGCCTCCCCAGAATGAATCCCACTTGGTCATGATGTATGATTTTTTTGTGTATTGCTGGATCTGATTTGCTAATATTTTGTTGAGCATTTTAGCATCTAAGTTCATCAGGGATATTGACCTATAATTTTCTTTCTTTGTGTTGTCTTTGCCTGCTTTTGGAATCAGAATTATGCCCACCTCATAAAAGGAGTTTGGAAGTCTTCTTTGTTCTTAAATTTTTTGAAATAGCCTGAGAAGGATAGGAGTTAGTTCTTTGAATTTTTGGTAGAATTCCCCTGTGAAACTACCCGGCCCAGGGCTTTTGTTTGTTGAGAGTTTTTTGATAACTGTTCTGATCTCATTTGTTGTAATCAGTCTGTTTAGGTTTTCTGACTCTTCCAGATTGATTTTTGAAAGATTATATGTTTTAAGGAATTTTTCCATTTCACCTAGATCATCTAATGTTTTGGTATACAGTTCTTCATAGTATTTTCTTAACAATATTTTGTATTTCTGTTGTGTTGGTTATTATTTCTCCACTCTCATTTCTAATTTTATTACTTTGAGTCCTCTCTCTTTTTTCTTGGTGAGTCTGGTTAAGGGTTCATCAATCTTGTTTATCCTTTCAAGAACAAGCTCTTGGTTTCATTGATCCTCTGTATTATTTCTTTAGCCTCTATGTCATTTATTTCCACTAAGATCTTTATTATTTTCTTAATTTCTTTTTATTTATTCATTTTAGAGAGGAGACACAGAGTGAGACAGAGAGAGAGAGAGAAAGAGAGAAATGGGGAGGAGCTGGAAGCATCAACTCCCATATGTGCCTTGACCAGACCAGTGCAGGGTTTTGAACTGGCAACCTCAGTGTTCCCAGGTCGACGCTTTATCCACTGCGCCACCACAGGTCAGGCCTTATTTTCTTCATTCTACTACCTCTGGGCTTTACTTGCTCTTCATTTTCTAGTTCTTTTAGATGCAGAGTTAAGTTGTTTATTTGAGCTTTTTCTAGACTCTAAAGCTGGTAGTGCTATGAACTTCCCTCTCAGTACTGCTTTTGCTGTGTCCCACAGATTTTGAGTTGTTGTATGTTCATTTTCACTCATTTTTAAGAAATTCTTTATTTTTTCTTTGATCTCAATGTTAATCCATTTGTTATTTAATAACATGCTATTTAGTTTCCATGTGTTTGAGAATTTTTCAGTTTTTCTATTGTGGTTGATTTCTAGTTTCATGTCATTGTGATCAAAGAAAATGCTTCATATGATTTCAATCTTCTTAAATTTGTTGAGACCACTTTGGTGCCCTAACATGTGGTATATCCTAGAGAATGTACCATGAGCACTTGAAAAGAATGTATATTCTGCTGCTTTAGGGTGAAAGGTTCTGAAAATATCTATTAAATTTAGTTGATCTAGTGTGTCCTTTAAGTCTGTTTCTTTGTTAATTTTCTTTTCTGAGGATCTATCTAGTGATGTTAGTGGGGTATTGAAATCCCCTACAATTATAGTATTGCTGTTGATCTCGCCCTTTATATCCCTCAAAATCTGCTTTATATATTTAGGTGCTCCTATATTAGGTGCGTAGATATTTATAATGGTTATATCTTCCTGTTGGATTGCTCCCTTTATCATTATGTAATGACTTTCTTTATCTCTTCCTATAGCTTTTGTTTTAAAGTCCATTTTAAAACAAATATAAGTATTGCTTATATTTATAAGTATTGCTACCCCAGCTATTTTTTATTTCCATTTGCATGAAATATTATTTTTCATCCTTTTACCTTCAGTCTATGTGCATCCTTTGTTTTGAGATTTGTCTCTTGTAGACAGCATATGTATGGGTCCTGTTTACTTATCCATGCAGCTACCCTATGTCTTTTGATTGGATCATTTAATCCATTTACATTTAAGGTTATTATTGATATGTAGTTGTTTATTGCCATTTTATTCTTTAAAGCTTTATTTCTCTTTTACTATATTCTTTCCCCTTTTTGTTCTGTTTACAACAGGCCCCTTAACATTTCTTGTAGCATTGGTTTGGTTATAATAAATTTCTTGAGTTGGTTTTTTTTGTTTTGTTTTGTTTTTTTCTTTTGTCTGGGAAGCTTTTTATTTCTCCTTCAATTTTAAATGATAGCCTTGTTGGATAAAGAAGCCTTGGGTGTAAGGTCTTATTCTGCATTACTTTGAATATTTCTTGCCATTCCCTTCTGGCCTCAAGTATTTCTGTTGAGAAGTCAGATATCATTCTTATGGGGGCTCCTTTGTAGGTGATAACCTTTTTCTCTCTAGCAGCTTTTAATATTTTCTCTTTATATTTTACTCTTGGTATTTTAATTATGATGTGTCTTGGTGTACATTTCTTTGGGTTTCTCTTTAATGGAGTTCTCTGTGCTTCTTGAACTTGTGTGACTTTTTCCTGCATCAATTTAGGAAATTTTTCAGCTATGATTTCATTGAACAGGGTCTTTATACCTTGTTCTTTCTCTTCTTCTTCAGGAACCCCTATGATGCAGTTGTTGTTTCTCTTTAGGTTGTCACAGAGCTCTCTTAGAATTTCCTCAGATTTTTTCAGCTTCTTCTCTTTTTGCTGCTCCAGTCCTGTGTTTTCGTTTATCTTGTCTTCTAAATCACTGATTCAATCCTCTGCTTCATCCAGCCTGTTATTAATTGCTTCTAGTGTAGTCTTCATTTCTCATATTCTATTTGTCATTTCTGATTGGTTCTTCTTTATTATTTCAATGTCCTTTTTGATGCTTGTAATCTCTTCATTTATGTGCTTATTGTGTCCATCCATTGTTGTTCTAAGATCTTTCAGCATTCTAATATTCCTTATTTTAAACTCTGCATCTGGTAGTTTGGTTATTTCCATATCACTCAGTTCATTTTCTGGAGGTTTCTCTTGTGGTTTCATTTGGATTGCACTTTCCTGTCTTCTTATTATGTCTGTGTGTTTGGGTGTATTGTTTGTAGAGCTGGTTGAGTCTAGGGTTGGTATTGTCTGCCTCCAATTTTCAGTTGTATTTTTAGGTCTTCTTGGGTTGGCATCAGCTGTTGTTTGTAATCCACTCGGATTTGGCTTTTCTAGTAGAGGCACTTTGAAGTCTTTGTTTTCTTCTCAGTTTTCTTAACTGGGTGGTAGTCTTATTTACAAATCTCAGCAGGGGTTTATTTGAAACTGTATCCAGGAATGCGGTGGGTGTAACTTGAGACTCTGAAGGCCTGGTCTGCCAGCTACTCTCTGGGGGCAGGGTGCATTCTCTACTTCAGTATGGGGAGGTGTATCTCAGATCTACATGGAGACCTGAGTTACTACCCCTCCTCCCCACTTTCTTTTTTCAGCTGTGTCTTATTGTGCTGATTGGAGCTGGAGATATTTCTGAAGATGGGTCACCTGGAACCACTTTAGGCTTGTGAATCAACTCCTCCCCCAACTATGGCCACCTCCAGCACTGGATGAGTCAGCTTCTCAGGTTATTCTATGCATTCCTCTGCCCATCACTGTCTGCCTCTCTCTTCCCACTTTCCTTTAGGAAGACAAGCCAGCCTTCTCAGCACACCTCATTGCCAGGTTCTCAGACACATGGCTGTGTGTGATATTTTCTGCTCTTCTCCTTGTAATGAGAGCCCTTCTGGGCTCTCAGCCTCACCCCCCTTTGTTCCTGGAAGCAGGAGAGACCTACCATGCCTTGGTGCTCCCTACCAGGCTTGGTGTTGCTTCTTCTTTGCTCCTTGGTTTTGAGAGATGTTCTTGTAGTCCAGAGTCAGTTTCTTGCTTATTGTTCCTAAATTAATTTGTAATCCAGTTTGGTGGTATTGGCTGTGAGTCTGTGAATCTGCTTATTCTGCTGCCATCTTGGAATCCCATGAAAAAGAATTTAAGACCAGGATCTCTCTGATGGTGTAATTTATGATTAGTTTTGATGTCCCTTGGCATATTTCTCATGGTTTCTCTCTTGAGGATGCACATCAGTAGCATTTGAGTTAATGGATATTCTGATTCTCCAGGTGGGCAACTGGGAGGTATACTGCAGGATATTAGGAGTTCCTTTTTCCCTTTGTCAATAGTCAATTATTGATGTGGCTGAAAAATTATTAGGACTCGCTTTGATTCATAATGTACTACTGATGGATTTCTAAGTGTGCTCACATGTCAGGGAACCAGTTGGCTATTAGTGGTTTCCTAGCAACAACTCATTCCTTGTTTCCCTCAACATGGAGAAGAAAATAAGAAAAGGGAATAATTGAGTCAACCTTTGAAATGTGTTATGATGCAGTTACAACCACTTCCAGTACAGGAAAGGGGAAAAAATCCCACTAAAATATTAGGGTAAATTTTAGACCATAATATTGGTCAGTTTAGAAATAATTTTCCTGTCTATTCCTTAACCTCACCTGCTCTCAGATTAGTTTACAGTCTCAAATGTTAACAAGTGATATGGAAGTCCATGTTCAACTGCTAATCATGTCATTAAAGATAGAACATAGCGTGCTTCTCTGATCTAGTTGCTAAGTACCCACAATTTATGACTCAGGAGTCCACATAGATTGGAGGCACCAGCTGCACTTGGATGTAGCAGATTGGGGAGACAGCAATGCTAACCTATTGAAAATGGGTGAGGGGTAAACTGTCCCAGGATTTTAAAGTGGTTCCGACAAATGAGGCGAGGAAAACTTATTCCACACTGAAAGATTATGTAGTGATAGCCCATCTAGAACCATCTGGAACATGTCTTGAGCTGCCAGAAAATATTTCAAGCACAAAATGTTCATGTGCTCCCTGTGCTGTGCAGTTACATCCTTCTCTTCTTGGATCCCACCCAACATTCAGACAGAACCAAAAAATGAGCAGGTTGTCTAAATTTGCCAAAATTTTTCCTATGCAAAAATCTACATATGTACCTACACACAAAGCAAGAAACCAGAATGGTCTCAAGGAAACTTCCAACATGAGCAGTTAACTTTCAGACACTTAAAAAGAAGGATACTGTGGCAGCTAAGACCTCTGTTCCCAGAATTACAGAGCTGCATGTAAATTCCTGTTTTGCCACTTGGGTGTATTACTTTACTCCCTCCTGCATGCTTCAATTTCCTCACCTAAAAAATAGAAACGATGATGGTACAGACCTTATTAAGTTTTGAGAGTATGTTTGAAATAATTTATTAAAGTTGTCTAAAGCTTAGGACCTGGGATATAATAAGTTCACAACACATGTTAGCTGTTTTTTATATTAGAAATACAAAGAGCAGAGGTGGAGAGTTTATATAAATAGAACTATGTATTTGAAAGAATTGCCCTTCAACGCCATTAAATAATGACTGAAGAGTTTAGCAATATAAACTCATCACAGTTTTAATCTGTTTATAAATATTTTGTCACTTTAGATTCTTGCATGTTTGGCTTATTATAGAAGTATCCCATCCTAGGAATATCTATTCTAACATTTTAAAAAATTGTAAATATTCATTAAACTAAAAACTTTTACATATTATTTGTTCGCTGATTGTCACATAATTGCTATTATATATTTTAAATTGCCCCTGTATAATCAGCCAAATATGTATAAACTCACTTATTTTCCCATTTTTTTTTCACCAGCACTTCATATTTTTTTGAAGACTATTGAACTCTCATTATCTACCAGGTCCTTCCACTTCCAAGAATCTTTGCTTTCTGCTTTCAGTTCTCACAAAAAGGAGTACACTATGACATTTCCAGGTGATTCTGCTTACAAACTCGCATCTACTTCAGTGTTTTTATCGTTCATTATTGTTGAAACCAACAAATTCTTTCTTCATTCTCCCTCCACCATTCATTTTAAATTCACATTCTCTGTCTTCTTCAGTCCGATCTGGCAATGTCACTAGGTTCCGCTCTCCAAGACAAGAGGCTCCTTCACAGATCTTTCCTAATCATTCCACCTCAATTGTCAGTTTCTTCTAAGACTTCTGAAAGGAACTAATCTTGAGCTTTGCATACAGCCTTTGGTGTGATGGGGCACTGACTTTTTCCAACATGAACAGGCAAAAAAATTTCCCATTGAGTCCTGATTACTTTTTGTGTACCAGTTTTTCCTCCATTTATTTTGTTTCTCAAATTTTACCACAAGCAGCAAGAAGACATAAGGCCACACCTTCAAAGCGTTGCTCAGAAATCTCTTCAATTTCATTGTTTACGAGTTCTACTTTCCGCACAACTAAGGGACACGATTCTGCTAAGTGCTCTGCTGCCATGGAACAGAGACCCCTCTTTCTTCCAGTTTCCAGTGGCATGTTCCTCCCTTTCTTCCACTCTTTCCTGAGCAGAGTCATTAACATCCACGTTTGGATTTCCAGTCTGTTTAAGGCAACCAAGGCATTTTGTATCGTGTGCCTCTCAAGAATTTTTCAGACTCTTCCCACTGCCCGATTCCAAAACCCCGTCCACATTTTTAGGTATTTGCTCCAGCTGCACCCCACACCTGGTGAAGAGAAGAATTTAAAAGCTAAGTCTTGCCTAGCAATGAGAGTAAAAATTCTGCTCTTTGGAGAAGCGCACTGACTTGGTTTCTTGAAAGGTCAGTCTTGGGTGGCTGCTGAATCTCAGATAAATGAATCACATTTATGTTTTATAATTATCTGAATCCTTTCTCTCTAAAGATAGTTTGGTGTACTTGAATTTTTCTTCATCTATCTAATTTTTCTCACTGTTTCTCCTCGGGGAATGCTGGATACTTATTGCAATTTTTATAGGTTAAGAAAAAAGAAAGAGTTTTCTCTAAAATGTATTTAGTTCTTTTGTTCTACTCTACTCAAAACACTTAAAAACAATGGACTTCTAAAAGGCGGTATAATATTAAAGAATTACCTATAATGCAAAAAGTCCATAAATTCAGAATATGTGACAGTCCGTGGAAACCGAATTTGTTATACGGGTCTGCTGAGTTAGCCAATCTAGGTCCCAATTTCCACCAGACATAACTCTGTTCATATGTTCTGATGTAGTAGTGTAAGTAAATGTGGTAATGGTATAAGACGTTGATTAAGTGAAAGAATCATAATATTTATCATGGATTTGACTAACATAAATTTTTCATGTGACCTCAGCAGTTTTCTTAATTGCCAAAGCTTTAATAAATCACTCAATTTTTTAAGGTACTATATTCATGTTTAGTTGTATCCCAATGGGTTAGTACATTGCTTTGTATTAGTGTCTGTATAAGTTTTCACCTACTCTTCTAAGAGTGGGTCAACTTACATTTATAATCATGTCACATTCTCGTCTTAAGAATCTTTTTAAACTGTCACCAGCATGAGGAGATAGATGAGAATTCATAATGCAATCTTGGATTTACCTCACACACACACACCCCTTGCAAGAGTCTGAAGCCGTAAGCCTCATCTTACTAAATTGCAGGTGTCTGCCATTGAGAGAGTTTACTGATGGGTTTAGATTAATAAAGTGCAAGAATGTTTTGGTTTTACCATCTCAGTCATTTACATTCCTGGGACGGAGGTGCTGGCTATATTTTCTATCCTTATCTCATTAACACTTTGGCTTGTTTTGATTATTGAGGGCACCTCATTTCTCTCTCACCTGCGTTCCTATCTCCATGGCAATCAAGAAAGAGAGCATTATGAAATTCCTGATAAAGGCATTTAATCTTGGTGCTTGCAGATCGCAGAGGTTATTTTGAGGAAATTACTAAGATTCTTACTCTTGAACTTCCTCACCTTCCCCTTTGTTCTGAAATGCCTGCCTCTCATAAATTTATCATAAAATGGCCCATGACCATTTGACATTCCTCAATGACTGGTGCGAGTAAGAAACCTTTACTCTCTAAATATATTTTACTGCCATATACCCACTGGTAAACATGTAAATAAAATACCCTAGGTCCAGTACTGGCTTTTAAAAATGAATTTTTACTCCCCAAATCTTTTAGACTTTTGGAGTATTGGGTTAAAAAACGTTGGTTTTCTTGCTCACTGAAATGTGCTAGCCCTCAAGTTAATTATTTTGTAGTGAAGGGTACTGTGTGGGAGTTTTAGAATTGCTTCATTGATTTTAGCCAATATGAATTTTCTCCAAAGAACTCAATAAGTGCCTGGAAACTGGAGATCTGAGTCAGGGTGGGAAATGGCCATTTGACATTCTTGATAACAGAACAGATTTTCAGATTTTCCCCTTGAACGAGAAACACATTTTGGGAGAATCTGGTCTAAGCTATTTAAAATGCAGTTCCATGTGGCCTGAAGAACACAGCCCGCTCAGTTTAGTTAGTTCATTAATCTTATTTAGGTATAAACTGAAGACTTGAGTTGCTCGAAATAGTTTTTAGTGAATTGTTCAACAAATATGACTACATATTTACGCAACTGTGTTAACAATATAGTAATTGCTACTAAGATATATGTAAGTCTGTGATCATAACTTTTAGGGTCAGAAATTTACTGAAATAAATATATTAATAAGTAAGTAAGTGAGAAAATTATATTTTGTGTGGCTTCTGATTTAACTTCTTAAGCACCGGCAGTCAACTGACCTCAGGGCCAAAAATAGAAAACAAAATATGCATGAACATCGAAGGACATGCCCATCAGAATGGTTTGTAGTTGCCACTGGGGCATCTACAATAAGGAAAGACCAGTAGTTCACCAACTGGCTTTTTCTTTTTAAGTGAAAGGGGTGGAGATAGTGAGACAGACTCCATCATGCACCCTGACGGGGATCCATCTGACAAGTCCTGTACTGGGCTGATGCTCAAATCAACTGAGCTATTTTTAGCACCTGAGGCTGGTGCTCAGAACAACTGAGGTATCCTCAGCATTCGAGGCAATACTGGGACTAATCAAGCCACCAGCTGTGGAAGGGGAAGAGGGAGGGAAGGGTGAGAGAAGTAGATGGTTGCTTCTCCTATGTGCCCTGACCAGGAATCAAACCTGGGACATCCACACACCTGGCCCACACCCTATACACTGAGCCAACCAGTCAGGGTCACCAACTGATTGTCTAAATGACAAAATGAGCAAGTTATATAACATCCAAACTAATGAATGACAATGAATTATTTCACAAAACATTTTTACTGCATACTTGTTATGTACAAGGACCCACACTAGCTGCTAAGGAAGGTATGCAGATTAATAAGATCAAAAGGTTGATAATCAAACGCTCCACAAATAACTTTAATATGTCGTACAGGGAACTGCTTAGCACAGCACTAATATACAGACTTTATGACATGGGCCCACAGCAGAGGACAGAAACAGCGGGGACAGCAAGTTTGTAGGAACCTCAGATGTAAGGTGAGTTTTGGATTTCAACCCAGCAGCAGCATGTTGGTGTTACATACCACTGCCCATAGCGGAATTAAGTATCATAATCCATATTCAATTCTGGCATGAGCACAGAAAGATTAATACTACCTTAAGTAGTTATGGAAATTTAAATCCATTAAAAATACATATAAAAAATATTTCTGGAAAGCAATTTAGCAACGTATGAGGAGATTTTTGACAGAGTTCATATTTTTGGACTCAGTAATGCCTCTTCCAGGGTTGTAGCCTCATGAAATAAATTGAAATGGTCAAAGATTTATGTATAAAACTATTCGATGTTATCATAGTGTTATTTATAACATAAGAAAATGGAAAACTGTAAATATTGAACAGTTAGAGAGTGATTAAGTAAATTAAGGCACATCTGTGTATTGAAATGTGATGCAATTACTAGATAACATACTTACAAGGGCATCAACAAAACAAAAGTGCTCAACATATAACATAAAAATTTTAAAAACCAAAATGCATAATCATATATTTAATGTGACCTCAACTTTGTAAACTATATGCTAGAAAAATATATCAAAGTGTTAAATAATGTTTTCTTAGACTGAGTTCCTGCAGAGTACCTGTACAAAGTTTATTGGGGTGTGCTCTCAAGTACACCTGAAATGTGGAGGAAAGGATTGGGGAGTGAGAAACTGACCTGAAATATAATTGCAGCTTACACAGCAGTCATAAGGTCGACTCCATAGGGTGTTTTACAACTGGAACAGCCTTTCAGAGTTAGTCCAAGGTTAGGCAGAGGAGCCAGAACTTTGTACAACTGTATCAACCAGCCCTTGACTTGAGCCACCTCCAGAAAGTGGCCTACCTTTTCCAAAGTAATTTCTGGCAGCTGAGTACAATTTCCAGTGAGGAGCAAAACCATGAGCGATCAGCAGCCATATACCCAGTAAAACTGGGACGTGGGGATATAGCCTTGAAGAGGCATCTGGCCAGATTACCACAGTACCTATCATAAGTGGTCATTTCTAAGCACGAGAGAGATGAGATACCAATGATTTCTGTTTCTCCCATTCTCTCTTTAAGAATGCATTTTGATACAGTTTTATTTTTAGTATGAGTTGGTTTACAATCAGAAAATAATCATCGAATCTTAATAAAAAATACGGAAGTATCAGGTTTTTGAGTTTGGAACCATGTTTATATCTCCTTAGTTCTGGAAAACACTGGAATAAAAAAGAATCCGAGCTTGGCTTAGTTATCTTCACCAGGTGTTTTTCGTATAACGACAGAAATTGCTTTCCTTTTCATAAACAAGAATGACACTTGTGAGATATAAAAATGAAATGTTTACACTTGTGTTTTTAACAACTATAGTTTCGTTGCACATGCCATTATAAAGCTTTTCACCACTTCCATCTGAAAGTCATCAGTACCCTGTCCATTTAAGATTGTGGCCGATAGCCAGGAGGAGCAAATGGATTTGAGATGGATTTGAAGAGTGCATCTGAGGTGTCTTCTTGCTCCACTGTCTTCCTGCTGCAAACATGTCAGCCCGAAGCCCTCCTTCCTGATCTTTTCCGCCAACACTTGTGCATCAATAGCACCTTTCCCTGGACTTTTGTGGCACAGTCCTGGTAACACATTCCCGGAGCCATTACTGAAAATAGACCGGTCATTTGTCTGATACACCACGCCAGGAAATGGAAAAGGTCAAGGAAGAACAATGAAGACATGCTTTAAAAATTCTACTTGAGCCTGACCAGGCGGTGGCACAGTGAATAGAGCGTCAGACTGGGATGAGGAAGACCCAGGATCGAGACCCCAAGGTCGCCAGCTTGAGCGCGGGCCCATCTGGCTTGAGCAAAAGCTCGCCAGCTTGGACCCAAGGCTGCTGGCTCCAGCAGGGTGGTTATTCGGTCTGCTGAAGGCCCGCGGTCAAGGCACATGTGAGAAAGCAATCAATGAACAACTAAGGTGTCACAATGGCAACGAAAAACTAATGATTGATGCTTCTCATTTCTCTCTGTTCCTGTCTGTCTGTCCCTCTCTCTTACTCCCTCTCTGTCCCTGTAAAAAAAAAAAAAAAAATTCTACTGGATACCCCGAAGAATGAACCCTGGCTGAGACAACATGGTATATTGTTTCCTAAGCTATTGAAGAATTCTATTATTCAAGTGGGAATCAATAAAAGAAATCTTGAATTAGCAATTAGAATGAGAACCACCTATACAGACCTTACCTCTTTTCTGTTTTCCCGAGGGACAGGTAGTAACAGTGACTTTGTTAGAGGGAATAAGGAGGCGATGATGAGACCAGGCAAGGCAAGCCCAATTTGGGAGAGCATGTCAGAACCCACAGGGTTAGTGACAGTGTGACATATCTATCTTTCCAGACGATGACCACCAACTCCACTGTTGAGTAATTCAGAAAAGTAACAATAATCAAAGATGAAAATTACCTTTGACTTTTATGTTGATTTTTTTTTTTAACATTCCAAAGGGCCAATGTTCCATATATGGACAGGTGTCTGTTGTTCTCACCTTTTACTGAGGAGAGAAAGACTCTCGGCCCTGACGTAGCTAACATCGGTTTGATCCCTCCTCATTCCAAAGGAGGGTGACTATCCTGTAGCATCAGGGAGGGACCAAACACTGAGGGTAAACAGCTGGTATGCCCTGTAGTGGGAGACAGTCCCCCTAAACTCATGTGATTCCATAACTTTTTTTATTGTCATTTGTAGCCACATCAATAATATCTACCATGTATTTTTCAAGGCTGTAAATTTCAGTCTCTCTTTTCTTTCCTTTTTTTGGTATTTTTCCAAAATTATAAGTGGGAGGTAGTCAGACTCCCACATGCGCCCGACCGGGATCCACCCAGCATGCCCACCAGGGGGCGATGCTTGGCCCCTCTGGAGCATTGCTCTGCTGCAATTGGAGCCATCTAGCACCTGAGGTGGAGGCCATGGAACTGTCCTCAGTGCCCCCCCCCCCCCCCCCCCCCCCCCCCCCCCCCCCGCCAACATTGCTCCTATGGAGCAGGAGGGAAAGAGAGAGATAGAGAGGAAGGGGAGGAGGAGGGGTGGAGAAGCAGATGATCACTTCTCCAGTGTGCCCTGGCGAGTAATCAATCCTGGGACTTCCACATGCCGGCCAACGCTCTACCTCTGAGCCAATCGGCCAGGGTCCAAGTCTCTCTTTTCTTAATGAGACAGGTGCTGCCTGATCAGTGTTTCTTCTTCTAAAAAATCATAAACTACAGTGACTAGGGTTAACCTTGAAGAACCACTCCTCTTGGGTTGCACTTTTATTTATTATTCAGATGACATTTTAAACCTGTTCTTCCTTGGGGGAGAAATGTTATGCTGTATTGTGACATGTGCAGTAAGCTTCTCTGAAGTGTCTCACACTAGAAGAGGGGAAAGTTTAATGGTCTCAAGGTCTCCTTTTATGTTGAATGGTAACCAAGGGACCTTCTATCAAAAATGAAACATCAACTTGATAGTCCCAAGTGTTACCTTGAGGTAATATGGACAAGTTAGAGGAATCTGAAGGTTAAAAAGTCTCCAGCAAGACCCCACCTGTAGCGTCTCATTAAGTTTAATTATCATGTATGAAAATTTGGCACTAGACATAGCACGGTACTATGTTCTTATTGGATTTCAGCCATCGTTTGGTAGTGATATTTTAGACATTTTTGCATGCTCAAACAACCTAATGGAGCCTGGGGCCAAAACACTTTCCAAAGAGTAATTTCAGCGGAAGAATAATCTAATTCTAGGCAAACCTAAATGTCACAGGCTGGAATTACAGGCTTCTAAAACGTATAATAAAAAATTCAATCCCTATTTCGTTTGTTTGTTCTTTTTTCAGTTACAGTCTTTAAAAATGGAATTTTGAATGAGGTTGACTGAATTATTTCAGGATGTGATAAACATAACCTAAAAAATACAGGAAATACCCGGTAGAGGGCAGATCCAAACTACCCTCATTTTGGTGAATGAAAGATGGTGACCTGATGTGGTGAAGTGTTAGAAGCTCAGTGGATAGAGTATTTATGATTCAGAGCATTAAAGTCATTCTGTTATGATGTCAGCTTTAGGAGAGAATTTTTAATTCAAATTCTAGTTCAAAAGTTTCAACTTTGTGGAAGCTGAACTAAAGAGAGAGGCAGCAGCTTGCATTCTGACAGTGTTTTGTAAATTCCATGTAGCTTTGTTTGTTTGTTTGTTTAAAGAGAACAGGAAGACAGAGAGCATACTGGTCAATTGCTTTGGGTCATAATCTCTGGGTTCAAGTCCCTTCTTTGCCACCATGACAAAAATGACTGGCTTATCTCCAAACCCTATGCATTCTTAGCACACAACTAGACTTTATGTCTTGACCACCTTTGAAGTTAAGTGTGACCCTAACTGAAGTCAAGCAATGAAACATCAACCCACATGCACTACCCCTTAGCCTTGCCCATAAAACATGAATTTTTCCCATGTTCTTTTTCCTTCTGCCTGCAGACAAACATGGTGACCTTAGAAGCCACATGCTTCTAGGACAGTGGAACCACAACACAGAAAGCACCTGGGTCTTTTGATCACTGCTTGGAGGAAGGCTTAACACCAATCAGGAATATTTATTTTGGAATTTACATGAAAAATAATACTCTTTATTTTAAGCCACTAAGATCTATAGGTTTATATTTTATAGAAGTTCACATGGTCACAGCAAAGATGTCCAGTTTTTCTCTGACTTTGATCAAATTACTATGCTGTGCCTCAATATTTTCTCAGTAAAATAAGGATATCACTAACACCTACCTTAAAGAGTTATTGGGAAGATACGTGCAAAATACGTTAACAGTGCCTGACATATGATAAACTCACAGAAAATGGTAGCTATTATTAATCACGCTTGTTGGGTGCCTAGTTTATGTTTAGCAAGGTACCTTATCACACTTAACCCTAAAAAGGACACTGTAATGCAGGTATTATCATTCTCACTCTGTCCATAGGACAATTATCATAATAGAACTGATTGGACAATGTCTACATTCTCAGTACTATTTCCAGCACTTTATATGTACTATCTCACAAGCAACCCTATGAGGTAGGCACTGTCATTATCCCCAATTTATAGATAAAGAAGTAGAGACACTGAGGTCACTTTTCATTCCCAAGCCCATAAAGTTAGTTTGTGGCAGACCCAAGATTCAACTCAGGAATTCTGGCTCCAGAGTCCTCATTCTTCTGTTGGTCCCTGAGAAGCCAGGAGCTTATTAAGGACAAGGGAAATACTTGATATCTTATGTATGAAAACTCATGGCCTTAGGACCCGAGGGGTCAAATGAGAATGATTGCGATTTCATCCATCCATCCATCCATTCTAACTAAAGAATCAGTAAAATAAATTTAAATCTCTTAAGGCAGAACTAGACCAATGCTATCTAGTGCCAGTCCTGCGGGGTTGACTGGTATGGTGGTTAGCAAGTGAATGGCATGATGCAACAGCGAAGTAATGTGGCCGGCTCTCAATCCTGATGTCATAGAGTCTTGTTTGAATCTTAGAACATGTTTCAAATTCTCACACTCTTGCTGACAAGGAAATGTGGATGGTATTTGCTGAGGCCTTCAGTTCCTGAGTATCTTTGTGATGGGTGTCACATTTAACCCAGATATTGCTAGCAGACAGATCACTCCCGCAGCAAGGCTCAGAACAGGAACAGAGAGGCCAGATTTTTGCCTTCTGACTCTCTGTCATTTCCTCTAATATGAATAATCACTCAGAGCCTGCAAAGCAGCCTGGTAACTGAATTTCTGGGGAGATTCTAGAATGTTAGTGATGCTTAATAATTTAAGTGCATACGTTGCGCAGACTGTAAGTCCAACCAGTTAGCTGAATGCAATTTTTCTCATGAGGAATGTTATGATGTTGCAACAGTGGTGAATCTCTGCCTTACAGCTCTTGCATAAAAGGTCCATTTCACCGGCAAATGTTTTGCTTTCATGAAGGCAGAGATGGTTTCCTTCTGTCCCAAACTCTGCATTTAAATTACCCATTGAACATCACAGAATGACCGATTCGTTGTCTAAAATATATGACTAAGTTTCATCATTTTGAGTGAGTTCATTATCTGATGGCTGCTCAATCTCAGAGATTAAAATAGGATGAAGAGCAAGATGTGTTGAAATATAACACTATGTTTTTCTGTCCTTGAGAAACACTGTGTGCAAAGTCATCTCGTCAGTCCCCCAAGATTTACAAAGCAAAGAGAAATTACTCCATTATCAATTAAAGCAACAATCAAGCTCTAAGTTAGAGAATGGCTCTAAACCATCTATGTCACACAAAGCCATATTTATTAAAGCATATATAAAATTTGGGGAAGAGGAACCTAGGGTCAAGATTTTGGTGTATAACTTAATTTTATAGGTTATACACCAAATACTGCTTATGGACCACATATATTTATTATATGTTTTCTGAAACTTGTTACTATATATTTAAATAATCCAAAGCTTATAAATATAGAATGTTAACAGCTGCAATATTCATTTGGTATGCTTCTGGGTATTCCCTTAGAGTAGAATACACAGTAGAACCCTGCAGATGAAACTTCTGCTCTGGAGCTATATAATCTTGGGCAAGTGACCCAGATTTCCTGTGCCTCAATTTTCTCACCTGAAAAACATGGATATAATATTGTCTCTTGCATAATGTTGCTGTAATAATGAACCTAGTCAATAAACATGCATGAATTTAGAACAATACCCAGCCTAAAGTAAGTGCTAGATAAAGTTTGCAGAAAGAATCCAAGTTAGTTAGCTTTGTTTGGTTGAGCACGCATTACTCTTTTTCAATTAAAACAAATTAAGACTTGTTTTATTAAAAGCTAATGCACTAGAAGAGGGTGCTTTAGCTTTAAAAAGTGTGAAAGAGGTAATAGGATGATAATAATTTCCCTTCCCTAAAGGAAACCGTATATGAAGGAAAATATAAACCAAGATGGCAAAGAGGCCACTATTTTCTATTTCCCACTAATTACTACTGTCCTGGAAGTATTTTGAGGAAAGAAGAACAATCTAAGTATCACCTTCAAATTCTAATGAGATTAATATGGGTGAGTTCCATCTTAAAATGCAATTTGTCTCTGGGAAAGTCATTAACAGCTAATGAGAACTTACTTCACTTGCTTTTTTTTTTTTTTTAAATAGCCTATTCAGAGAGCTAGTTTTGTCAAAGAATATGAACTATAAATTTGTATAGTTGGAAGCTCTAGTTGGAATAGCCATAGGAGAGCAGGTCATTGTGACACTGGAGCAGTTATGTCAGTTACCACTTGCTACCTTCGAAGCCTCCTCAAGACGCTTAAGCATGAAACAACTACCATCAACTGAGCTCGTATTTCTGTAGGGGAAAAGTAGATTGAATTTATCTGGGTGATTCTTCTGATCTAGGCTAGTTGTGAACATTTTCAGCTGCTTTAGGTCACCTATCTGGGGCCTTGGTTGGGAAAATTGGGCTGAATTCTCCATTTGGCCACCCATCCTACAGCACGCTAGCACAGGTTTATTCAAATGAGGCACATAGCAGTCCAAGAGTAAGTGCAAGCAGGAAACCTACTCTTTTTATTATAGGTTGAACATTGGAACAATGTTGTTTCCACTATATTTCTTTGGTCAAAGAGAGTGACCAGATCAGCCCAGGTTCAAAGATCAAAGCAACAGGGTCCACCACTCGATGGAAGGAGCTGCTGAGTCACATCTCAGAGGGTGAGGGTTGACATAAGGGCAGACGCTGTAGTCATTTTTGCAATCTACCATAGGCAGCCAACGTCATTTCTATAGCATGGAAATAAAAAAGTGAGGTTCCCTCCAAATAAGAGAGCATCAAAAGCCATTTTGCAAATTGGCAGAGACCTTCATAACCTTAGGATATTCTTTCTATTTTTCTGGCACCTGGTTGCATTCTAACATCCAATATGAAGCGCAATTTTGTTGAGGTGGAATTATTGGTTAGACCACCACAGATGTGAATACATGGTTCACTCCAACTCAATCCAATATAGCTAGAGAGTCAAGAAATTCTCAGTTTTGTTGCTATTAAAAAGGAAATTATTAATTTTTAAATATATATATAGATAATAAGTAATTTGCATAATGTTGCTTCTGTTTGGTCAACTGTGAGAGACAACTCTTCATAAACTTCTTCTCTATAACAGGGAGTGTTGAGAAAAGAGAAACTTCAGTATTTCCATGTATTAATCCATTAGTACAGTATAATTTACTAAGGACACATCTGCAAGGGGCACCTTTATTTTATTTTATTTCTTAATTGAATTTATTGGATGGCATCGATTAATAAATTACATAGGTTTCTGGTGTACAATTCTATAATATATCATCTGCATATTATATTGTGTGTTCAACACCCCAAGTCAACTCTCCTTCCATCACCATTTATCCCTCTTTACTCTACTCCCGCTCCCCCATTTCCCCTGGTAATCACCATACTGTTGTCTGTGAGTTCTTTTTCTCTGATTAATCTTTCTTAACCTTTTTTGAGGTACCGAACCCACCAGTTTCATATGCGCATTCACCAAAACTTCTTTAGTGATAAATAAAATATGATTTTTTTCCAAATTCAAGACATAGGTATATGTTTTTTTACTGGTGCACAAAATGAGCCGTGCATGAACATCACCTTGCTCAAAGAACAAAACCAACAAAGTGCATGAACTCACAACAAATTACGGTATTACTTTATTCTGGCCTCCACGGCAGAGGCTTCTCCAAACCCCTGAGACCAACTCATCGAACCCCTAGGGTTCGATAGAACCCAGGTTAAGAACACTGGCTTAATCCTTCACCTTTTTCCAATTCCTTTCTTCTCTGACAGCTGTCATTCTGTTCTCTGAATCTATGAGCCTGTTTCTATTTTGTTGGTTAGTTTATTTTGTTCTTTAGATTCCACATATAAGTGAAATCATAGGGTACTTGTCAGTGGGCACCTTAGAACCCTCACTTGTTGAATTACACAATTGTATTGTAAATTCTGCTCAGGTTTATTTTTAGAATTTCAGCAACGACATCTATCAGTCTTGAGACCATGAGGTCAACTCCTTCGCAAGAGGCCCCGGGAACATGCGAAGTTAGCCTAGGTGCTAATGCTTTTAACTGAGCCGCATGGACACGCAATAAAAACAAAAATTACTCTTCGGGACACACACAGACAGAAAAGATAACCTTCAAAGGTTTAGAAAATGTCAGGTGCTTTAAAATGAAATTTTATTGGAAATATCAAAAGCCAGAGGTACTCCAGAAAAATAGAGAAATCAACATTTGTTAAACTAATTAGAGACAATAATATTAATCTTAGAGCTGCCTGTGGATCAGGTTCTCTTTGTCTTTTCAAACCAAAATAGAGAGAGAAAGAAGCAGAAAAACTTTAGAAGTTTATAAAAGATGACACAACAATGAGAGATGAAAACAATCTAGGTAACTTAAAAATCATAAAATGTGATAGTTAAAAAAGACTCAGAAGAAAACAAGATTATCTAATCCTTCATTTTAAAGTTAAAAAAACGAATACTCGGAGAAGTTATTCATCCAAGTTTGCGCAGCTGACAGATGACACACCTGTTCCCTCCTAACTGGTTTCACCCTACTGGTCTTGGGGCCTGATCACAATCATGAGGTATGTTTCTAGTCAAGTCCATCAGCTTTTATAATATTATTTTAACATATGTAAAATATTTTTAAATGGAATTCCGAGTATTTTAACAGATTGGAAGATTGTAAATTGATAACTGGGATAGAAAGCCTCCTGGCACTTCTGGTTTAAATCTCAGTGGACCTCATTTCAGAGATTCTGCAGACGAGGTGGGCTAAATTGGGCTGCCAGAAAGTGCAGGGAACGTTGTAGTGTCTGTGAACATGTTCAGGTCCATCTCTCCCACTCCAAGTCCCACTCGGCTTCAAACCAGACAAACGAGCTTTGAATGTGGGCGGTCACATGAGCGAACAGGCCTTGAACTTTTCCTCTGCTTACAGCACAAATAATGTTTCATTGGGAGGACTTGTGTTATTGATTCTATGAGGACAAAGCCTTGTCCATTAGATGGAAAGGCTACCAAGCAAAGTGGACCTCATCACTGTATCAGACATCTCAGGCCCTGGCAGCTCCCGGCGCATAAGGACTTTACGCCTGTACCTCCAGGAAGCACAGCTGTTCTCTGCTGCAGGCACGAGATGCAAACCGGGGAAAATGGAAAATAGGTGGATAAACAGACAACTGGAACGTGAGAGAGAGATGGGATAAAATAAAGAGCAAGCTCCACTTTGGGTATTGGAGAAGGGAGTTAAAAATGAACAGAGGGATAGATAGAGGTGTTGGTGCAGTTGAAGTAGACAAGAGGATTCTAGAATTAAAAGTAATGTGAGAAAGAGGACGTTACGTAGTAGGGCTATGGATTACAGATTAGTCCTCTTTGCCATTATGTTTTTAAAATGTGTGTGTGTGTGTGTGTGTGTGTGTGTGTGTGTGTGTGTGTGTGTGTGTGACGAGGCAAATTAGGCTTACAGTTGTTCATATGGAAAAATAATACAATAATTGATAAATAATAATACAAAAATAAACTCCGTGTTTCATGTAACCGCAACTGTAAGCCTAACTTTTGCCCAGCTCTGTATACACAGTCAGTTTACTTATTATATAGTCATTACTATTCCTTGCTTGATGGTAGTTCTTTGTACATGTAGCCTTTCAGAGACGGGCCTCATTGGGGTCCAACTTTTATTGGTGACATCACCCTGTTGCTTTCCCAGTCTTCCACTCGCATTTCTAGAACTGCATTTCCTCTGCGCAACATTGTGTTGCTAGAAATTTTCACTCACTCTGCCTTAACTCGGAGGGTTGCGCTACACACACCTCTCTGTTGAAGTGGAGAAATGAGAAGCAACCATTTGATAGTACAGTTTAAAATAAGTACTATCATAGGGGAAAAATTAGAATCTAAGGCTTCGGGAGGATATGCGTCTGTGGGAGACGAAGGAAGTGAGAAGACTGTGAAGTCTTCCTACAAATCAAGTGCTGATTCTAAATCCCTTTGAACTTGAAAACTCATTTTTTTTTTTCTGAGTAATCATACGGCTTGTATTCCGAATGCGTTAGCTTAGGCATTCTGCTTAAAATACACTTTGATTAATTCTGAATTATTCAGCTTTAATCAGGTTTTGCTTTAAGTTCTCTTCTTTGTGTTTCATGCCTCCCAGAGTCACAAAGTTGACAGTTCAAATGTGTCCCAATAAAATAATATGATCTTGGCTCTACCAGCAGCTTACCAAACATCAAGGGTGTTAAGATATGCAAGACTCGGTTGTTGAAAGGCGGCCCAGATAGGAAGGGAAACTGTTTCTCAAAAGATGGATGAGCCTGACCAGGCGGTGGCGCAGTGGATAGAGCGTCGGACTGGGATGCGGAAGACCCAGGTTTGATACCCCGAGCTCGCCAGCTTGAGCACGGGCCCATCTGGCTTGAGCAAAAGCGCCAGCTTGGACCCAAGGTTGCTGGCTTGAGCAAGGGGTTGCTCGGTCTGCTGAAGACCCGCGGTCAAGGCACATGTGAGAAAGCAATCAATGAACAACTAAGGTGTCACAACGGCAATGAAAAACTAATGACTGATGCTTCTCACCTCTCTCCGTTCCTGTCTGTCTATCCCTATCTATCCCTCTCTCTGACTCTATCTCTCTGTCCCTGTAAAAACAAAACAAAACAAAATGGATGAAATCCATCTCAGGACAGAATTCTGTTTCAAATGGTCTATATGCCCATGCTTAGAGGCAGCAGTGTTAATGGGCTGTGGGCGGTATGGAGCACCGTGACTTTCCTAGCAGGAGGACAGCCCTCCTTTGGTATAACGCTCTGGCAAACACGTTCTGGAGAAACCAAGGTGTTTGTTATTACTGAAAGGCATTCTCAGGGAGAAACAGCATGGTGCAGTGAAAATACTACAGTTGTGAAACGAGTATCTGTGTCCAATTCTGATTGTACTTCTTACCAGCCATGTGGCTTGTGCAGGCTGAGTAACTGGACTTCAGTTTTATGTTTGATGTGACATACAGCGGATACCTAAGCAGTGATAATCATTAAAATTGCTTTAAGATAGGTCTTCAGTGAACAGAGCAATGGTTTAAAGTTGTCTGGTTCTCCCAAGCTACTTTTGAACTGAGCTGCAGGACATGACAGAGCTCATCTCATTGGAAAGGGTCCCAATTTCATGCCCCCAAGTAGAAATATCATCTCTAACTTCTAATACAAATCATCCCGTGTTATAAGGAATTGAGGGGTGGTATTGCAGCTCAAAGAGTCCTCCGAATATGAAGGAGTTCTGGGAAGGTGGGATTGGTTTCAGAGGCCTGAAGTGGAGAGAAGCAGAGCTCCAAACCCTTTGCTCCGTCCTTGCACAGATGTGAATAGCAGTGAACCACTGTCAGTAACATTGTAATAGCCATGTATGGTGCCAAGTGGGTGTAGACTTTTGGGGGGATCACTTCATAAGTTATATAAATATCTAACCACTATACTGTATACCTGTAACTAATATAATATTGAATGTCAACTGTAACTTAAAAAAGTAAAAATATAAAGAAAAAACTACAAATAAAATAGCAGTGAGATGGGTCAGGAGCAGCCAGGAGCGACAACCACACAGCTTGAAGTCAACCTTATTCAAAGTGTTTGTGCTCTTACCAGCTTCTAGAATTGATAGTATCAACGCCAAACATAAGATGTGTATGTTTATGTCTGAGAATGTATCTTCTAGACCTCTAAACTGTAAAGTCTTTAAAGATCAGATTTTACTTAACTCCTCTTTCAATTTTGGGTATGCAGTTTATCCAGTGGGATATGGAAAAATATAAACTGAGTTCCATGGGCAAAAATAATTCTCTGTACCGAAGTTATCCCATTTTTAACCTGTTCTTTCTCAGTGACATTTCTTTGTTACTCTGTGAATGTATTTCATGGTTGGACAATTTAGACTTGTCTTCTTAATTAAATTTGATTCATTTGATGATATTTTCAAAGAGAAGCATACTCTATCAATTGTACCTCTCCTGAGCTGACTTCTAAAATGATTTTAACAAAACAAAGGAGGGCCTCCTATTCCCCGCATTCATAGGGTTACTTCCCATGGCCATCCTCTTTCCAGCTCCCTATCGGTCCCAAGGCATCTTCCTCCCTATCCCCCTTTTATTTCTGAATTTCCTCTGGGAAAAGATCACCATCCTTTCTTCAGTTACATATGGTGACAGGTTCCGGTTCTTTCTCCTCTACCCTAGCTTTCATCCTGCACATTTACTGTCACCAAAGTCCATCCATTTTACTTGCTAAATATTGTTTTAAAAAGCTTTACTGAGATATAATTTATATGCTATACAATCGCCCCTTTAAAGCATACTGCTCAGTAGTTTTTAGTATATTTGTGGAGCTGAACAACCATCACCATGCTTTATCCTGAACATTTTTATTACCTCAAAAAGAAACTTCATAACTCTAAGCAGTGGCTCCCCATGCTTCCTCTCCCCAGAGCCTGGGAACCAGTCATCTGTTTTCTGTCTCTATGGATCTGCCTGTTCTGAATATATTATGTAAATGATATCATATAATAAGTGGTCTTTTGTAGCTGGCTTCTTTCACTTAGCAGAATGTATTCAAGGTTCATCTATCAGTGATAGTCAACCTGGTCCCTACCGCCCCCTAGTGGGCACTCCAGCTTTCATGATGGGCGGTAGCGGAGCAACCAAAGTATAAATAAAAAGATAGATTTAACAATAGTAAGTTGTTTTATAAAGATTTATTCTGCCAAACTTAGCAAATTTTTGACATAACGAACTTGGTAAATAATTATTATTATATGTTTTAATTTGCTGTAACTCCGCTTTATAAATTTTATAAAGTAAAGTTACTTCCCTACTTTATAAATCACCATTACTATGGAACTGGTGGGCGTTTAGAAAATTTTACTACTAACAGAGTTACAAAAGTGGGCAGTAGTTATAAAAAGGTTGACTGTCCCTAATCATAGTGTGTATTAGTACTTCATTTCTTTGTATAGCCAAACACTATTCCATTGTATGTACATGTCCCATTTGGTTTATCTATTCATCAGTTGATGGACATTTGAGCTGATTCCCACTTTGGTGCTATTATAATGAGAAGTCATGTATCAGTTTTTGTACGGACATATGTTTTCCATTCTATTGGGTAGATGCCCAGGAGTGGAATTTCTGGATCACATAGTAACTGTAGGCTTAACATTATGAAGAACTGCTAAACAGTTTTTTTAAGTCACTGTACCACTTCGAATCCCACTAGGAATCTATGAGGACTTGACCTCCTGAATATGTAGGTCTCAGTGCCCTCCTCTCCATCTTACTATTAATGTCTCAGATCAAGTCATCTCCCAGCTTGACTATGATATGTCACCTAGTCAGCATTGCCTAGGCTTCCCAATCCACCTTCCCCCTTCCAGAAGGGAGACTTCCTTGTAAAACACAGAATCAACCAATGCACTCCCTGTGAGATACTGCAGATACTGCATGTGGCTGAGAAGATGGCATGCAGTCTGGTCCAGCTACTTAGCCTCCACCTCACTTCTCATATGCCCTCCATGTTCCAGTTCCAGGAATCGTGGCAGGCAATGAATTATACAAAGCTTTGGGAAACTAGAGACTATATTTTTACATTCAAATATGTACTCTACTTTCAACAGTGCCATCCAATAAATATCTCTTGAAGAATCACTATTGTATTCAAAAATGGGCATTTTCCCTCTTGTAACATCTAATATTTGGACATGAGATTAAAAGTATTAATATTTTGAATTCATCTAAGGCATTTCTCACATCTATGGTCTTATTTGGTGAAAATGTTTAAAAGTTATATTATTCACTGGACCTGGGCTTAAGCTCTATCATTAATTGATGTTACTTCATTTATTCAAAAGATATTTACTGAGTATATATGCTAGAAACTGTTCTAGGCACTTGGGATACAAAACACACAGTTTCTTATTGTCACAAGTTTGGCATTTAGAAGGGAAAGACAACAATAAACAAATAAGCAAAATAGACTATCTTCAATGGCGGAAAGTGGTATGGAGTATTGTGAAGCAGGGTGGGGTGCAGGGCATGCTCAGAGAGGGATGTAATTTTAAATAGAGAGGTCGGGAGAGGTCTCATGGACAGGAGGATGGTTAAGAGAAGATCTGAGGACAGTGAGAAGCCATGAGAGGAGCAGTCCCAGTGGGGAGGACCCTGCAGTGGGGGGTGTCTGCTATGTTCTAGTGACCATCAGGAGACCCACGTGCTTGGAACCACATGAATAATTTAAAATGTGTTAAATGACAAGAGCTCATCTGTTTCAGGATAAAACTGAGAATGACGTGGGTTTGCTGAAGGGTTTTCAGGGAAGACAGCCATAAGACATTCTCAGAAGATGAACTCAGGAAATGGTAGGAGAACAGCTTTGTTCTGTCACTGTTTAATGAACAGCAAGACAACTTAGGTTAGAACTTACTCTGGGAGATGCTTAGAGCCCAGTCATTTTCCTGACATTTGTTATTTTTGTCACTTCCTGTAGAAGGGAGATATAAAAAGCACAAAACACCAAAGGGGGGTTGCTTGCTTGATTCAGAGGCAACAGGGAGACAAGAAGCTGGAAAAGGTTTCCATGTGTCACAGTGGCAGTGGGGTGGTGGTAGGACACACGTGGACAAGTGGGTGGTGGCAGCGAGGGAACAAGTTGTACTAAATTCCCAAACATGTGGTTAAAAAAAAGAGGGAGGATATTGAAAATGACCCAGGCAGAGCTGTGAGCTCAAGCGTTTGATTGACAGCAGCCGTTCTCTGGCAGGTATGTTGAGTGCTCTGAAGGATGATTCCAGTTCACTGGTCATCATATTTACCCTCCTGAAATAGAGGCTATTTCCTGTGCTGAACTTTTCAATAGTTGAAACATAGATTGTTGGGATGTTTAAATTACAAATTGGTGCTCAACTAGAATATTCTAGTAAAAGAAACTTGTGCCTACCATGATTGCTTTTGTCTTAGCTTTTCAAAATATGCTTAAAAATTAACACATGCACATAATTTCTGAAGTCAAATACTACTATCATCACCTTCCCTCCTCCCATGGGTTCTCTACTCTAAGGCTCTAAAGCCAGAGGAACTTTTTAGAACCCAAAGACTGAAGTCCATTGGACTTCAAATTCTGTAAGGAATCTCAATTTTTTTTTTTTTTTTTTTTTTTACGAAAACAATGCAAAATGCCCACCACTGCCTACAGACCTGCCTGCTTCCCTGACTCTGACTGGCATCCCTTTTCCCGACTCTCTGCCTTCCAACTTGACTCTGCTTTTGCTGTTAATGATGTTGGTTTGTGCCTAAAACCTGTTTTTCCCTGCCCCAGGATCTTGGCACATGCTTTCCTATCTCATTTGAAAGTTCCCCTTCCCACTCCCTCTCTGCTGTCCACCCCCACCCCCATGAACCACAACCCATCCCAACTCGCCCTTCGTCTTGCACTCTCCTGTTGCCTGAGAAAGACTAGCTGCTCTTCCTCCTGTATTTATACCTCCCTATCGCATTGCACCCCTTCCTAAACTCATTACATCTTCCAGGTTCATAAAAGCAGAAGTTGGGGAAGCCTTTTTTCAACCCAACGCCGTTTTTGGACACTTAGCAGATTTCCAGTGAATAGTTACAGAAGAAAGGGAAGAGAAAGCAGAAGTGAAGAGCTCAGGCAGACAGGGAGAAAGAAATAAAGACTGGTTGTTAGACTTATTAGCTAATGTATCTATAGCTAATTCCACCTTCTCACACATTAAATAAAATGGTCTAAATGTTTTGTACAATAAGACTGATGGGTACAATAAGACTGATAACAGCCGCAAAATACAAGGTTTGCAGTTCTTACACATTTATTTGCCTTGCTCGTGAACTTGTGGGGTGTTTGGAAGACTCTGCGTCAACCTCAGGTCACCTGGGCTTGATTGTAAATTATAAATTGGGTTCACGTCCGCTCCACATAACTCTTTATTCTCCATGGTAACTGGGCTATGTTCTTCTCACAAATCACAGACTGTAGAACTCGGACTTAGATTGGTTCTTTTGCTTCTACCCACATTCCAATAGCTAAAGTAAGTCACAAAATCCAATCCATCATCTTTGGGTGGGAAAAAAGATCCCAGCCATTATAGTGGGTAGTACTGTAGAGTCATATGAATACATATATATAATTTGGGTATAAAGCAGGTGTGAAGACTTTTGAGCAATAGCTAAATCTTTAACACTTAACTTCTCATGCTATATTATATTCATAGCTTGAAGCCTGATATTCTAAATTCCCTTTTGTTTCTATCTGCAGAAAATCACAGGACAGCCAGTCACCCTGCTGACAGCCCCTAAAAGGGTTAATGTGGGGAGAGCAACACTCTGTTCTTCATAGGGCCATCATGTCAAGTCCACGCCACCTCCCCTTTTATCCACACTGGTTCCCAGGGCTGCGTTTGCCCACGACTAGGTTACCACTTGCATTGTTCTCTCTTCACCACTATCTGATAAGAGGTTTGTTTGGTTGTTGCTGGTGTCAGTTTCATATTAGCAGGGTGAATGGCCATCTCACACTGAAGTCACAAATGCTTAGTGTCTATTATAATTAGATAATTCATGAATGATACATGACTAGCAGTGTATTTAGGGAAGCTGGGACATCTTGGCATGCACCCTACCCTCGAAGATGACAAACAGAAGGAGAGCTAAGCTCTTCCAGGCCCAGGGACCTGTGCTTATGTGAGATGGAGCATAGGTCCGCCTCACTGTGGCCAAATCCCTAAGTTTCATCCTCTTATTTTAAAAACAGGAAAGCCAATATCCACAGTAGTTGAGTTATTTGTCTAATGGCATGGTGTTGGGATCAGACTTCAGTCTCCTGTCACTGGGTTTTGTGACCTTTACATGAGTGATAGACACTTTACTCTGTGATGTTTGTGGTCACGAGGAGAAGACAGTGGAGTTTGATGAGACATTCATGCCCAAACCATGGAAACCGAAACAGCCCCAATTAAAAAAAAAAATTGACTTTGCACCTCCGTAACTTAGTAACTTAATCAGTATGTGTCAGTAGAAGATAGAAACTAGATTATCACATTGTCCTAAATCAAGGGCATGTTTTTGAACCTGACTCTTCTATTTCAGTGAGTGACTTGGCCAAGGGCCAGCAGATTTCATGTCTAAGAGTTAGATGATGAGATAACAGGGGAAGGGGAAAAAAGAGAAACAGTGTAATTTTTACATTAACCAAGTCTTCACTGACTCATAAGAATATTCGTCTGTAACAGGAGCAACAATAGAAGCTCTCGTGGGGCTTTCAATCCAGTGTTTTTCATTAGTATGTAAGGAGAGACTCTATAAGCTGCTTTTCTTTAATCCTAAAAGCACCCATAAAGATGATTAGAATTTATCTTCATCATCATTTCAGAAAACAGCACTTTCTAATCTAAAAATACTGGGTTTATAAATGACCTGTACTGGTATTGCTTTTAGAATAGCCACATTATGGATTAAATAGATGTTTGTGAGCTGGCTCAGGAACAGAATCACCCTTTATGATGGTGGTTTCCGATCTCTTCTCCCACATAACCGATGATTCACAGTTAGTCTTGTCTCAATTGTAAGTGTGTGAAGAGGTGGGGGCGGGAGGTAGAGTGCAACTATACACTGGGAATATAGTCTCGATTAAAAAGTTTCCCATTAATATAGCTTGAATCTCTGCCAACCATTGCTTTGTGTCTTAAATTAAGCCTAATAGAGGACACAATATCAATAATGATTGAAGAAAGAACCCATGATATAAATGGAAGAACTCTTTTCACGAGCACATGTTCTCTTGGTTGTGATTTGATATTAAATACGTATATTTAATTCATGTTATCCATTAGTTGAATATTGCTATTTCCTATGAGGAAATTAAATATGTCAGTATTTCATGATATTTTACATAAAGCACTATGCCTCCCTGGTGGTCGACCACCTGAATACATTTGGCAATCTTTTCTGTATTTAATTTTCTATGAAATAATGTCTTTTGTGTTCTAAACAACTAACTGAAAACTGAACCTTTGGAAGATAACCTGTTTTGTAATACTAAAGCTACAAAATACTTATTTGCGCTTTCCAATTTCCAGATTTTTCACTTTCATGATGGTATTTGAGTTCTAATAACACCTCTTTCTGTTAGGCAGGAACTGTAGTCTACTCGCACTGTTCAGATGAAGAAACCAGAACAAAGAGAATTTAAGTGGATTTTTAAAGCTTACACAGTTAGTAAGTGCCAGAGATATGATCCAACTTCTCTCCCCCTCCTTTATTTTCTTCTTTTCCAAGTGAAAGGAGGGGAGATAAACAGACATCTGAATGTGCCCTGACTCGGATTCACCTGGAAACCCCTGTCTAAGGCCAATGCTTTGCCCATCTGGGGCCATGCTTGCAACTGAGATATTTTTAGCACCTGAATCAGAGGCTTCATGGAGCCATGCTCAGTACCCAGGGCTGATGCACTCGAACCAATTGAGCCATAATTGCGGGAGGGGAAGAGAGAGAGAGAGTATGGGGATGGGAAAGAGAGGAGAAGCAAATGGTCACTTCTCCTGTGTGCTCTGACCAGGAATCAAACCTGGGACACCCACATGCCAGGTCGATGTTGTACCACTAAGCCAACTGGCTACGGCCTCAATTTCTCTTTTGATGCCACATTCTGCATTCATTTTCACTGCTTATGTCAATATTTTATTTGGTATGATAGAAAAAAAGTGAACAATGTCCCAAGTACTATTGAAAACCAACTCATGAAGGTAATTGGTGACATACCAAAATTAGGTTGTAAAATAATCAGATCCCTTTTAATATTTAGAAGTCACCAAGCAACTTAAAGTAATTTTGACCTTGTTTACATATTTTCTAGAGAGAAGAGCTATTAAAACCATGAAACTAACAGAATATTAGAGTGCTATTACAGTCAAATACCATTGCAAAGAAACATTCTATAAAACAATGCAATTTTCACATCTAAAGGGAGGAAGCAAAGAATATTGCTTTGTTGAATTTTTTTTAACACATTTTGCCCAACAAATAATTCTGCTCAGCAGGAGCTTTTATTGATTCCTGTTGCTATAACAGTCATTCTACACCAGGGAAAACACTTGATTATCGTGTGTTTGGGGGAGAAAATCTAGATTAAATTAAAACTTTATTCTTTATGCTATCTTAGGTTTATGATTAAAAAAATCACTTCCTTTTTATCTCTTCCCTTCACAAAACAAGTCAGGTAGTGACCATTTAAACAATATACTAGTTAAGAGATTCAGTTCGAACCTCCACTTTTGCTTCCCAAGGGACTCAAAGCACTTTTTTATTTTTTAAAATAATTATGAGGGAACTACCATGAGCACTGTGTAGTTATAGCCTTGAGCATGTATTTATGTAGAAGTAAATGCTTCAGTAAATCGTATTTTTTCAAGGCAATGTGGAGGTTTCTGTGGCATTTCTTACAAACACATCTGTCAAGCCACAGGCCTGGGAAACAAGTCAGTCAGCCCAGTGGTCTTGAGAACAAGCAACATTTGGTCGATCACACTTAAGGGTTGGAGTTAATTAATCTTTTCCCATATTTATTTATTCCAAATGGAAATATGGTAATGTTTGTACCTATTGTAAAAAAAACCAATAACCTGCTTTAAAATAAAATTGTCAACAAATCTTTAAAGCAGAGAATTCCTCCTCATGAAGAGATAGGAATATACTCCAATTCTCACTCCGGTTTGGATGCCTTTCTCACAACTAAGAGAGCAGAGAGGAACTTCTTCTCTGTTTTAGCATCCACTTACTCCCCATTTCTGACCCCTATTTATTAACTATTATCAAAATTAATATTAAATATAAAGAAAAAATTATAATGACTCACTTTGTTCAAAGATAATGTTAAATGAGAAGAAACATTATTTGGCATCATTCCATAGATCAGTGATGGGCAATCTTTTGAGCTTGGTGTGTCAAAATTTGCCAAAAAAACGAGCATAACTTGAGTGGTGTGTCACTTCGAGAAAAATGGCCTAACCAGAAGTCCCAGAACTAGATGCTCTGTGCTGGAGTTCTATTGTTCTGGCCTACAGACCTCCGGCACAGAGTGTCTACACTACAGCAAATGTTTTATCCTCAGCTACTGCACCTGGCTGTGCAGGAGCCGAGGATGAAATGTCCTTCTCAGCATGCGGCCCCATACTTCTCTGGTATGCGGTCACATGTGGCCACGTGTCATCTACAATGGCTATGCGTGTCAATGCTGACACGCATGTCATAGATTTGCCATCACGGCCATAGATGGTTAGACAACTTCAAAGAAGGCTTAAACAGGAAGATCAGAGAGCTGTCTCATCACTTGGAAACTGAAGACACAATAATGGTGAGTCAACCATGGATTACAGATAACTAGACGTGTTAAGGGAACCATCTGGAGATACTCTTGCTCTCAGAGGTTAGTGGATAAGACATAGATCCTTTAAGAAAAGACTTTAAGATAAGATGATTACATATAGATGATTTGTACCAAAGGATGTTTTATACACAGAATCCAAAAAAGTTTAAAACAACTTTTTGGATGAGTATTTCTGAATGAATGAAGCATAGAACTTCGTTTCAGGGTTTAAAGTGTCCCTGAGGAGTTTACAAGATGGAAAGTTACTGCAGGTTTCCCATACTGACATCTCTTAGCATTATCTTTTTATTACATACATTGATTAGAATCTTTATTAGCAGAAAAGCCCAAATTGTCACTAGATTTCTGGATGGAATTATATTCACTTGACTATTGCTAAATGAAGATATAGGTGAAAGATCTTTGTAAATTGAACAATACTATACATCTAGGGTAATATTAGTGTTATAGGATGTCAATACTATGGAAATCATGGCATAGGGATTGTATATAAAACTTTTTCTGATGTACTATCTGTTAGTCTCTTAAACTATCAATAAACTCATTCTTATTATATGAAACTTTTATGCCATTTCAGGTTCACTGAGAACATTGTGCCAACTTGGCCTATTCCACTTCATTAACATTGCAGTGCAATACTGTAGGTAGCAAATATCTAGATTTTAGTGTGGCTATTGATGGTCTCAAAATATTTTGATGAGCAATATAGACAAGTTTAGATTCCGAAAATGACTTCTTAACCATTTGGAAAATATTACTGCCTCAGTTTACTGGCTTTAGTTTTAAAGTAGGTTTCAGTTGGCCTGCCAACAATAACAAATTTTTATTGAATATCTATAAGTGCCAAGTACTGTATTTAGTGCTTAGGATACAATGGTAAAGAGGACAGAAAAAATCGCTACCCTCAAGGAACTCAGAGGCTAGTGAAGTAGAGAGCCAATAATAAGGGGGGGGGGAGTAATTACAACATATGGTAAAAGGACCAGATTGTAAGGGAGAAGTAGAAGGTGAGAACCAGGGAGCACAACTGCCTCATAGCAAAACCTTTGTAGCAATTTCTTCATAATCACTATCATAAAGAATTCTATACAACTATTTCCCCTTCTCAAGATTCAAAGACAGGGAAGAAATACCCAGTCCATCAAGATTAGGTCATGTATCCATTCCACTGAAACACAATGAAAAATAATGTTCTATAGGTGGAGACATACAGAATTATCCTCCCAAAAAGAGGTATAGAATGAGGGAGAGTGAGGTAATTCTCTAAAAAAAATTGTAGTACTATTGGAATTGAATGTTGGGCAGTCAGTCAGGGAATGCCAAATACTCTATACATGTAATGCGTTTGTTGAATTTGTTTAAGCCTCCTATAACTTTAATCCTGCCAACTGCAGAGATCAAATTTTGTTCTATTTGTGGCACTCTGCTTACTCTTTTTGTTTGTTCATTATACAAGGGAATAGAGCCAAGATGTTTGCCCCCAAAATGTTCCTTTTGTGGAAGGGGCCGGTCTTTATAATCCTTGCCCAGTGTGAGTCATGTGGCCCAGTTTGTGTTTTAGACCATTATTTTAAAATCTGACTGTTTCAATGTACTAATGAGGTACCATTATCTGAGTGCTGTTTTTCAACTGCCCTGGTTTCTTCTTTGTATTACTGCTGTCATTTCCTGGCCTAACTATTTTCTTTCTTAATGATGATTTAATGTTTGTATTTATGGTTTGCTTGTGTGTGTGTGTTTTTTAATAAAAACACTTAATTAAAAAATCTAATATATGTCTCTCTGGACTTCTAAGTTCTAGCTCAGGGCTAGAGTGACTAGAAAATTACCTGTCTTAGATTTAAAGCAAATACAGTTTAATCATTTATTCAGTATAAATCAGAAGCTAAAGGACCAACATAATATAAAAGCATTTCTTTGTTGCTCCTTTGGATCATAATTCAGAATCCAAGTTTCTTTCTCTTTAACTTACGTATAAGAAGTACAACTTTGCAATTCCCAAACTATTGCCTCATGAATCATGATTTAAGCCACATGGTTCAGCACCGCGCAGGACTATGACTCACGTCTTGTGTTTGTTTCATGCTGTGATTCCTTAAGAAAGTACAGGTTGAGCCATAGAGTGCATGTGGTTAGAGGATTTGAGCACCAGCATCATCTAAGGCCAAGAAGACCCCTGGTTTTGTCTGCTCTCTCTCGTTTCCTTAGTGCCTTCTAATCAGAAGAAGATAGCTGATATTCCAGTGGGTTCAAACAGCAGTGACCTTTCCATGGGGTGACTGTTGGGGGGACCAAAGCTGATTAGGATTATTGATAGTCTCCATAATGCTAATTTTTTATTTAGCTTGCAATCCTCAATGACTAGGAATTTAATAAATGTTTCCACACCAGAAGGCATTTGTGATTTTCAGTAAATATATTTTGGAAGGAAGGAGTAGAAAGCATATGCAGTGAGTACAAGGATCAAGAAAACGATACACTGCTTGATCTAAGGCCTGTTTATATCTAGTAGCTGATGTGTCTCTGCGGTTAGAGTGAATAATCAGGACCCTTATACAGAAAACATGACTAGAACCAATGATACTGTCTTTGGAAGCATGAATTAAAAATATCCATCAGAGCCAGTTAATTCCATATTGAAACAAATTTCCCAAAAACAGTTTCCTGAAACCTGGACAAGCTCCCAAAAATCTAAGCTACTGTCAGGCTCCTTCCCATCATCTTCCCTAAGGTTTGGATTAGCAAGAAACCACCAAAACAATGTCCAACTTTCCCAAAGCATACTCTCACTATCCACTTAAATAGATATTATCTGGGTTATACCTTACAGGCACTATAGTAAAAAATACTATAGTACAGTTTGAATTTCATCATATATAAACAAACAATTATTAAATTCTCCTTATATATAGAATAATTTTAATATAAATAATTTTTTGGACAATCAACTTATTTCTGCCTTCCCCATTCTACTTTAGTATTAAGGCACATGGTTCTGTATCTGAGAACTATTTCCTGTAGCAAACAGATTTTATGTAATTATGGCCAGTGGAGATTAAGTTATACCAAAACACTTTCATGGGATTGCTCAGCACAGGCATTAGCTGCAAAATGGCTCAACATCAGTATTGGCTTGTTCTAACTACTGTCAAAACATCGTTTTTTTGTTAAAAGGTTCATTATCTCTGATAAGTAACTGAGTTTCTTGATTGTATCCCAAACTTAAAATCAGACAAGTAATGTTCTCTTGAAGGCATTTGAGGTTACATTGAGGTGAGTAGTTGCAGGTAGAACACCAACCAGTATTTAAATATTACTTTACAATTTACCATGTTTTTCACATATATTGTTTCTATGTGACACTCTCAAATCACATGAGATTATTCAAATTATCCATCCTTTACCAATGGTATTGAGAATCAGACAATCATGGATAGAAGCGTATATATTATACACTTAGGTATATTGTCCTACTGAGAGAACCTGACAGTTATGTTTGCATATTTGAAAAAATTGTCCTACAGGTGAGAGTGTTATAGATGAAACATATGATCGTCATGACCCCTCAGTGAGATGGGTTATTATTGTCCCTGTTTTATAGCTGAGGAAAGTTGAATATGTATTTTGATCTTGACTGGAATGTTGATTCACTTTGCATCCTTGAACAATTCACCATTCTCTCTGGAACTACGTGCAAGAAGGTTAGACCAGACTCTGACTGATTTGTTTCTCTGAGTTAAATTCTGATTCTTTGATCTCTCAAGATATCTGGGACCTACCTAGAGTATGGACTAGTATTTCATTTCCTCTAGCTCATGCTGGTCAGGTATACTTAGTTTATCACCTTAGAATAAGAAGAGGCTCAGATGATGGAGCTAAAGAGATATTCCTTCCAGATCCAATAGAAGGTATGCCGTGGACCAGCACAGCTAGTAATTTTGGGTCCTGAGGGAGAACGGTGCGGAAATAAGAAAGTAGACTCACAGAGAAAAGAGGATGGGATCGGGAGGCCTCTTCAATGCTGCTGGCTATATCCGAGAGCCCAATAGCCCCCAGTTTGATTTATTATATAGCCATATGCAAATAAGGAAGTCTTTGATACAATGTCATACATCTGAGGCAAAAACAGGAACTCTCTTAAGGTATAAACAGGAATCCCCCCACCATGCATAAGTGAAGTCAACCAACATCTGAACAAACGAAGGGTGAGAGGAAGGGCATGTAAATTTCTTCCAGCAACTTAAGCAAGCAAGTGAAGTGGGGCTATGGGATGAGTGCAAATACTCAGCTTCATAGCCAATATGGAGGTGAGGAGGGGGAGAACTTAGCCTTTTGCTAAGCCTTAAACTTACAAAGGCTTTTTGCCTCTTGCAGTCTACCACAAAGGTATTTTCACAGGAGGTGATTTTTCACATATATCTGCCACTATCTGGCTGTGTCGATCTCTCTTTTTGTCTGGTACAGTCAGATTGAATGACAGAAAGAATACAGGTCTCTAGGTCAGAGGAAGGATATCTGACACAATGTGTGACAGCTTGTCACTAAAGGATGAGTGTCTCATGCAGAAATTTTCAACTTTTTTGTCTCATAGCACATGTAAACTAATTACTAAAATTCTGCTGCACACCAAAAACTATATAATAATTTTTGCCGAACTGACAGAAAAATATGTATAATCTTGATTGATTTACAATAATAATAATAATAATAGTAACTACCTATTCTTTTTGCTCCAAAGTGACTTTTTAAAAAATCAGGTGATTATACATATATAGGAATTGTGGTACCAGGAATTAACCAATCAGACTCAACCTTATTATATGATATGACCAATAAGATGCAATTCTATTACATGACCTATATATTTATGGTTCAAGACAGGGCACACACACTGAATCGCTATTGTTGTGTTGACTGTTGTCATTTTTTTTTTTTTTTGACAATCTAGGGAAAAGAGGTTAGTGCTCCTGACTAAATAGTCGCTTATATTATGGTCCTAAAATTCTTTTGTTACACCGATGGAAAATCACTAGCTTAGAGTAAAAGAACCCCATCTGCATTTCAGCCTAAGACATCTATTTATACGTTCAGTTGAATTCAAAAAGCCTACCCTGGGGACCAAAATTGTCATCAATATTGTATAACACACCATTACTCATTATTCTGAAGTATCTCATCAAGTAGGGGGTCAATGGAAATGTGAGATTTAAGTAAACACTAGCAGAACCAGCTAATTAATGGTAAGAAACAACTTTATAAACAAAACAAGTAAAAATTTACAAAACTTTTAAATAACTACAATGCTTGGAAACTTTCCGGCAATTAGAAATTTGCTCTCAATTCCAGCCTATCTCAATCCCAAAAGTACGGTGGCAATGTAGCTAGTTATATCTTAGGATGGCTCACTGGTTATATTAACATAAAGGAATAATCTTAGAACCTATTGCATAATTCTATTAGATATGACCAGTATTATGAAATATAACAGCTAAAACTGGATCTCCAAATCTTAGCAAGTATATATAGAATAGCTATGACATATTGCATTAGGTTTATAAAATTGATATTCCCTAATACTAAGGTTCCGCACAAGGATATACTCATACCTTTGAAGACTAAGAGAATAAGATCTTGGCAAAGGAGATGTACATAAATGGGATCTGTTGATTCACTTCAACATTTTTGAGTAAGAATTGCTTTTCGTTTGAGAAAATATACAAGCATCGGGGAATAGATTGATGTGGTTTCAAACAGTTTATTAAACATACATAATTCACCTAAGTTATATTTAGTTAATATTTCCATGGGTTTACATATGTTATAAATAAGAATATTTACAAAATAAAATGATAATCAATTCCAGGACACTGATTGATGGCTGATTCATCTTACTACCTGGTTATGTCTTGTCAGTACAGACAATTAAGGAAGTACAAATAGCTTACCTTGTTGTTTGTTTTTCTAAAAATCACATAGTGTACAAATGTCATTTAATCTGAGATTGCTCAGAAAGTTCAATAGCCAGCACAGTCCAAGGATGTTAATAGAAAGTATGGCAACAGCCAAGTTTAAATGCTAACACATTCTGAGAGATGAAACTGCTGCTCAAGGAGGTATCTGTCACAAGGTAGAGAGAAGTCTGAAGTCAGCCTGCCCCATCTGCAGTACAGGTATCCTCCCCGCCAACCCTTGGGCCAGCTTTACTACAGGGTCCTGATTGTACCAGTAAAGCTCAGTTCACACTGCATTTAACTTTGATAAGAATGCTTCTCTGAAAGAGGCCTCTGCATGTGTGTTACCGGCCATTGGGTTGGCTCTGGCCCCTGGTGGTGACCCTATGAATGAGTGGTGTCCACCCTGTCCTGTCCTCGGCAGCCCTGCTCAGCTTCTGTAGATTCACGCCTATGGCCTCTTCTATGGAGTCAATCCATCTCACTGTTGGTCTTCCCCTTTTCTCGTTACCTTTTGTTAATTTCAGCATTATTATCTTTTTCAAACAACCGTGCCTTCTTATGCCAAGCCCAAAGTAGGACAACTTCAGTTTTGTCATTTCTACTTCCAGTGATGTTTCAGCCTTAAATTGCTTTAGGACCCACTTGATTGTCTTTGCAATGGGCCAGGATATCCAGAGAATTCTTTTCCGACCCCATATTACAAGGGAATTAATGTTTTCCTATCAGCCTTCTTCACTGTCCAAATTTGCCTTTGTACGTAGTACGGAATTGGTAATACGAGGGTGAGGACAAACTTACCCTTGGTCTTTAACAACACATCTTTTCTCTTAATGATTTTTCTTAATTTTTATGTTGCTGTCTTTTTGAGTCTTGGTTCTCTTTTAATTCCTTGACTGCAGTCTCCATTTGAATTGATGACTGAACCAAAGTAAGCCAAATCTTTAACAATGTCCATGTCGATGTTTAAGTTGTGTATTTCTTCTATAATCATATTTTTGTCCTCATGAGGTTTAAATGCAGATATGAAAGTCAAGAGTCCTTAGTTCATGTTCTGGGCCTTGCCACTCACAATTTTTGAGACTTCAGTTTTGTAAAGATTGTTATTTAAAGATGGGAAGTTTAAAGAACAGAAACCAGAACTCCTGATCTCCATGGTTGCGCTTTCTTTCCCGAAGATTTCACCAGCTCTACTGTTACTGGACAAGTACCAATAATGGAGCAGTGAGTCACGTAAGACATTAGGTGCCTTGTGGTTGTTAACCGCCCAGTAATGCTTGAAAAGGACACTTACAGGATCCAGGAAGAACAAGTTCAAACAGCAAAAAGATTGAGGGACAAAAATCTTGTTATGTTGTAGTAGGTTGAAATACCAGCTTTTTACCCTTATAGAAACAACCATAATAATGTGGCATTAATAAGTGCCAAGCCTTGAAAATTTTCATTCTCACTTTAAATTCTAAGCTTAGCTGCTTAATCACCTCTTTTTAGATTTAGCTTTTGACTGATGAAACGTTGAAGATGGTGCATTTTGTTCAAGCAGCCTTAGTAGACTAGATAACATTTGTTATCAGTGAGAGATTGAAAGAAAGTTAAAGAATGAGAGAGAATTAATTACCAAGTTTGACCTTATCATTTATATTTCCTATCATTAATTGGTAACTCAAGAAAACAACTACAGAAGTACCAAAAGTAAATCATATATTGATTTTTAAGGTATCACTTAATTTTTAAGATCTACAATATTCTTACATTTGTTTTGGTGGTAGCTTCTCTTTATTTTATTTTTTATCCAGTTTTTTGAGATGTAATTGACATACAGCATTGTATATGTTTAAGATGTAGAGCATAATGATTTGACTTATATATATTGTGTAATTATTACTACAATATTTTTAGTTAATGATCATCATCTCATAGATATGAATTTATTGAATGCTGATATCTGTATATCTCCATCTATTCTACTTATCATCTATCTATCTTATCTACCTACCTACCTACCTACCTACCCATCTATCCATTCATCTGTCAATGGATACTTTGACTATTTCCATGTCTTGGCTAAATAATGTTACCATGAACATGAGGAACAGATATTTCTTCAACACAGTGTTTTAGTTTCCTCTGAATATAGTCCCACAGCTGGAATTCTAGATCATAGGGTAGTTCTATTTTTAGTACTTTGAGAATTCTCTATACTGTTTTCCACAGTGGCTGTGCCAATTTATATTCCCATTAGTAGTGTATAAGGGTTCCCTTTTTCCACAACCATTCCAGTTATCTCTTGTCTTTTTCATAATAGCCTTGGATATCTGGCATTTCAATTAACCGCGCTAACTTGTTCAGTTACATTGCTGCGTAGTTAGCCTTCAATTTATTTAAACTAAATACAACAAAGGGTATAAAAATAAGTGCCATAGCTGGTCCAAGTAAGAAGCCTAAAACCTACCACTTTCATACAGAATGGGAGGGGATTTTTTTCACTATGTCATATTCTAAGTGCGTTTGCCTCATCTGTCTGTGTGCCATTGCTATTCCAAAGAAGGGAAATGTGGAGCGGCTTTTTCGGACTGTTCATAAAAACTATGACATTGACTTTCCTCTGAAAAGAGAGCTGAGAAGGAGGAAGGTGAAAGAAGAATACACAATATTAAATAGTAATAATAGTAACTTAAATAATGATAATATAGAAGAAATAAATTTATGTTTTGCATTTTTCTTGTAGGTAGATCATTTTGACTTGGTAATCTTATATGTAGCTCGCAAGCTGAAAAAGTGTGGGCACCCCTGGTCTAAGTGTTGGCCTAAAGCACTAAAAATAGCTTGGTTGATTTAAGCATCAGCCCCAGATGGAAATTGCCAGGTGAATTCCGGTTGGGGTGCATGCAGGAGTCTGTTTCACTATTTCCCCTCCTGTCTCTTAAAAAAATTTTTTTTAATTCAGATGTGGCTAATACCAGGAGCTATCTTTTAAGCCAGTACAAAAACAGACTTGATAGAGCTATAATCTCAGAACAATTATATTCTGGCATCATTATTAAGTTTACAAACACTTTAATTATTTTCATTGCCTTTCCCTGATTCTTAAGGACATTGCATGCTAGTCTGTGATTAATTTGCGAAGTAAGTAGAAGGTAACATTTCCAGACTTAATTGTTGCCAAAAGCTTAGTGTTGCACTGTGATGTTAAGTATGTGTTATTTCAAAAATGAATCGCAGACATAATCGAAAGCCACTTGTGGGGTTGAAGATAGGAATACAGCTGTGTTTCTGTGGGCTCCTTCTCTTGTACATGAACACCAATTGCTTTCTCTTGTTCTCGATGAAGTTTTTTCATTTCAGGCTTTAAATTTCATAATGATCTAACCAGAGAATATTAGAAGAAAATAAGGTAAAAAACCATGATTCTTTTGTACTCCAGTCTCTTACAAACTAATGGCATATCAGTAATGAGGTTCAGTTACATTGTGACATGATAGGTGTCCCTTTTAATTATCAGCCAGCTCTTAGAGATTGTTATTCTAGTAAGACTTTGAATATTGGGGGAATGATCTTATCTCTTTTAGTCTAGTCCTGGCATCTCCCCAGAATATCTCTAGTGGCATTTACAAAAATGGTTCAATGCACTAGGCAAAGAGAAAACTTGGGCATAAGGGTCTTTGCCATGGCCAGCTGCTGCTGATAGATTACATGGGAGAAAATTTAGATGACCTTGGGTTTTTAGATGTAACTCAAAGGCACAAGCCGTAAAAGAAAGAATTAATAAGTTGAACTTTATTAATACTAAAAAATTTTTTCTGAAAAAGACATAGTCAAGAGAATAAAAAGACAAGCCATAGACTAGGAAAAAATATTTGCAAAAGACACATCCAATAAAAACTATTATTTAAACTATACAAAGAATTCTTAAAACTCAATAACAAGAAAACAAATAATTAGATTAGAAAATGAGCCAAAGACCTTAACAGAGACTTCACAAAAGAAGATGCTCAGATGGCAAACATTTATAAAAAAGATGTTCTCCATCATATGTCATCAGGAAAATGCAAATTAGAACAATGAGATACCACTACACAACTTATTAGAATGGCCAAAATCCGAAACAGTGACAACAAGTGCTGGCAAAGATATGGAACAATAGGAACTCTCATGCATTGCTGGTGGGAATGCAGAATGGTATAGTCACTTTAGAAGACAGTTGGACAATTTGTTAAAAAAAAAAAAAAAAAAAAACTAAACCTACTCTTACCATATAATCCAACAATTATGCTCTATTGTATTTTTTCAAAAGAGTTGAAAGCTTATGTCCACACAAAAACTTGTACGCAAATGTTTATAGAATTTTTATTAACAATTGCCAAACTTGAAAGCAACTCAGATGCCCTTCAGCATCTGGCAGGTACACTGTGGTATATCTTGATGCTGGAATATTATCAGTGCTAAGAAGGAATGAACTATTAAGCTGCGCAAAGACACAGAGGAGTTTTAAATGCATATTACTCAGTGAAAGAAACCAATCTGAAAAGGCGACACAGTGAATGATTCCACCTATAGACATTCTGGGAAAAACAACACTATAGAGCTGGTAAAAATGTCAGGGTTACCAGAGGTTGGGGGTTAGGGAGAGATGAACAGGTGGCCCACTGAGAATCTACAGGGCAGTGAAATGACTCCGTATGATAATACAAGGTCATAAATTTAGACCTGTGGACTGTACAGCACCAAGAGTGAGCAGGGAACCCTAATGTACACTTTACACTCTGGGTGATAATTTGTGCCAAGGTCATTTCGTTAATTTTAACAAATGCGTCTTTCTGGTGGAACACATGGATAATGGGAGAGGCTACGCATGTGTGGGGACGCAGCACATATGGGAAATTTTTGTACCTTCCTCTAACGTTGCTGTGATCTTTTACAACTGCTCTAAAAAATAAAGTTCTTTTTAAAGAGTTTTATTCAAGATGGTAGAACTTTTTGAGGAATCTCCATACTGTTTTCCACAGTGGCTGCACCAGTCTGCATTCCCACCAGCAGTGCAGGAGGGTTCCCTTTTCTCCACATCCTCGCCAGCACCAATAATCTGTTGTTTTTTTAGAAATGGAACTGCCCTTTGACCCAGCTATCCCACTTATAGGAATATATGCCAAGGACACCATATCACCGATGGAAAAAAAGAAATGCACCCCCATGTTTATGGCAGCATTGTTCACAATAGCAAAGAGCTGGAAACAGCCCAAGTGTCCGTCAGCGGATGAGTGGATTAAAAAGCTTTGGTACATATATACTATGGAATACTATGGGGCCATGAAAAAGAAGGAAATATTACCTTTTGCAACAATATGGAGGGGCCTGGAAACTATTATGTCGAGTGAAATAAGCCAGGCAGAAAAAGAAAAGTATTATATGACCTCACTCATTTGAGGAATCCAAGGAACATTGAGAACTGAGGAAAGGGATTGAGACAGAGGAGAGATCAAAGTGACCAGAGGAAAAGAGGACAGAGGGAAAGAGGGTGATAGGATGGGATAAACCTGAAGGGAAAGGGGGAGGGCGCTGTAGGGACAGGGGTAAGAGAGATGTGGAGAGGAACATGGGGGAGGGGGATGCAGTCGGGTCACCCTAGAATCTATGTAAAAACAATTAATTAAATAAATTTTTAAAAAGATGGTAGAAATGTCATCATCATCAGTATTTATCTATCTGCTACTGGTGGTCCCTTTATAGGTGGTCCCTGCACAGCTGTGACATTCTAAAGGTTCATACTATTCTTCCAAGATCAAAAATTAATACAAAGAACCAATATGCACTAACTGGCCACGAGCAAAGAACCCCCACCATGTGGAGTAACATCTCTCAGCCTATCCACCACTCCGACATCTAGAACAGGTGACTTTTACGTTTTGAATGTAGCCAATCTTCTATAGGTAAATAATACAACATCATTATACACACATGCCTGTCTTTTCTGTTCCAGAAAACAAAGGGTGAAAGGAAAATATTTCCTATCTATATTTTTAAAAGGAAATAATTCAACCATTTTTCATAGTTATTAACAGCAAATTACTTGTGACAGTATTGTGTTCATAATCCTTAGATAAGATCACTGCTTGAGAGAATAAATTAAACTTTTCTGACCCCTAAGTTTAATTGTTTCTTTCTAATTATGAAGCATAAAGTCTAATTTAATTATAATTTACAGTAATTCCATTGGTTCAGGGTTTTTTTCTACTTTCATTTTTGCCTTCTCTTCATGCTTCTAATAATTAATTATTTTAAAGGATTTAGTATTATTCATTTTATTATAAATTATTAAAAGCTTTTTGGGGGAAAAAGGAATTTAAATTATAGATGACAAATAACATATATTCTGTAATCCTCTGGTTTAATAGTCTGAGCAGTTCATTTACTATCAATGACCTTACAGTACAAATCATGTTACCAAGCAGGAGAAATGGCTGAGTTTGAAATTTTCCACTCAGTATATTTACTGTAGCAGAATATAAAATTGACCACTTTCAATTACTTTGAAAACAATGAAATGGAAATAATAATGGCCTTCCCAGGAAGGGAAAGAGTAAAGTGTCCATTTTTCTCTGTGTTTATATTGCAACTGTGAAGTACGTCTCCTGTAGCTCCTAAAGGAACTTGAAAATTTTCCCTTGGGTCATCCCAAACTTCACAATTTTTTAAAATGCAGTACATTTCAATTAGAAGTGACAGAAAACACCACATAGTAACTTTATAGAATAAGAAGTTCTTTTGTTTGCTTTCAAAAAAAAAAAAGGCAAGAAACTGGAATCGAATTATGGTAATTTTTTTCTTTACTTTTTACTACGGAAACAGAGAGCATAAGAAAAACGGTGGCCATAAATCATACGGCAAACTGGGTCTTTCTGTTCAGTTGTTCTCTGTGGGAGGTGATTTGCAAAAAACGGCCCACAGCTCTCGCCCTTCCCCGCGTCCACACCCCCTGCCAGAGAGAAGACTTGAGAGCCCTTCTCGGACCCCTCCACCCCAGGGCGGGTGGGAGAGAGAAAGGAGGGGCGGGGCCGTAGCGAGCCGGCAGGGGCCAGGGCCCGGAAGAGCCAGGTTGAACTTTGGCATCCGGAGTGATCCCGTCCGGAAACGGGGAGAGTGAGGGCGAGGGGCAGAGCTGAGATCCTCAGCATGGCATGGCTGGAGAACTTGGGCTGGTTTTTAACCTGCCGACAGAAGGTGGAAAGAATGAAGAGGGGCCCGCTCTGAGCCAAGGCCTCCAGGCTTCGACCACTCGGCCCTCCCTTTGTCTGAGTAAGGGGGCTGAGATGACACATGGAGCAGAGCTGAGTGGTCGGGGAGGCTTGCCTACCCCTGTCGGTGCTGACCACAGGGCTGTGAGTGAGCCCCCAGGAGCTCTTCCCTCCTTGATGCAGCAGCGGGATAACCAGGTTCCCTCCTTTCCAGACATAGCTTTTGACTATAGAACTCAAATGCCTGGTTATGAACTAACATGCGCGTGTGTGTTTCCACTCCATGCAGGTGCCCTTTCCCGCTATTACACAGGCAGAATAAGATGCTGCTTAGGAGCGTGGCCTCTGCCATTTAGAAGCAATGAAAATTTGGGCAGACATTTTAAAGAAGCGATGATGATAACAAAGACACTTTTCTCCAGAAATCGTTGAGGACACTATTCTATTCTTGGTTTCTCTCCTTTCTATAATTTGTGTGTGTGTGTGTTTCTGTGTGTGTGTGTGTGGCAGAGACAGAGAGTCAGAGAGAAAGACAGATAGGGACAGACAGACAGGAAGGGAGAGGATGAGAAACATCAATTCTTTGTTGTGGTTCCTTAGTTGTCCATTGATTGATTTTTCATATGTACCTTGATCAGAGTGCTACAGCAGACCGAGTTACCCCTTGCTCGAGCCAGCGACCTCGGGGTCTCGAACCAGGGCCCTCTGCGTCCCAGTCCGACACTCTATCTACTGGGCCACCGCCTGGTCAGGCTCCTCTCCTTTCTAAACATTTCTTCTTCTCGGGATCTATGCATTACTGCTCCTCATTTCTGTGGTCTATTTTCACAGTCCACGCCCTGGTGCAGATGTTCGTACACATAACTTTTTTCCCATCTGGACGGGGACTGCCCCTACACGCCTTGGTGATTCGTGACATCTGTGGTCTCGGTTGGGACCCTAATCAACAAAATTAGTTTATTAAATGAATAATAGCTGGTAGTCCCTTTAGCAATGAACACAAGAGCCATTGTGAGCTACATCCCCATACTAGATATTTTTATCATTCAGTTTTGTGATAAAGATTTGGAATTTCATTTTCTAACAATATATTGGTGTTCATCATGTACACACAAGGAGACCGGTCCCCATATAGTAGGTGGGAAAAACTTTCTGAATTAAAGTAAGATGATAAGATGTGCTTTAAGTGACCGGAAGCTGAGGGTTAGCATAGAACCTTCAGGGAAGGACAGAACATGGAAACACAATCATTCAGATGTTTCTAAGTATCCATCGTTACCTATGGCTTACACAACGCATAAGACAAACAGATTCAGTTCAGTGAGGGGACCGTACAGCCTTTGTCCCTGCCTGCTGCCCCCTTTACTTCTGCTCTGAGGAAGCCGAGCTCAGGACACGTGGAGTGGCTGTTCACGCAATCTGACATCAGCCTCACGTTCCCGCTTTGCTCAGGGGCGAGCTGAGTGCTTCACCCAGGGAGATCGATCGTCCATCCTGCCTCCATGGATGGCACTCCAAACCAGGCCACGACGTCCCGGGTGACAGCCAGTTTCCAAATGAGGCCGAGAATATTTAGACGCGGTTACGACTCTGACTTGGGATTTGTCTTCCGGAGATGCCACGGCGCCTAGTTAATTTCCTGACATTTTAGACGTGGAGAAAGAATCCGGCTGATGAGTCACCAATATTAATGAGGTTTTGAATTCTATTTGCTCCAGCAGCTGCCTCTCCATTAGTCATTCACAGGCACACACAAAAGAATCATCAGGCACAGGCGGGGAAAGGCATTGCCGACAGCCATTCACGGACTATTTTCATTAACTGACTTTGGCCTCTGCTTCATGTTTCCTGGCCTTGTGCGTGTCGGTTTGAGAAGCTGAAATAATTGTTGTTTAGATACTGCCCTGATGGAGAGGGCTTCATTTGTTTGATGGGTAGGAAACACCACCCCCGGAGCCTGAATCCTGTGAATCTGCTTAATCATAGGAGGGCAGAGAGTTACATAATATTTCAATACTTAGTATTTTTCTGGTGTCTGGGTTTTGTATATCTCCCTGCCCTGATAAGAAAAGGAGAAAAATAAAGTGAAGCATTTGTGTTAAGGGTAATGATTATCATTTCACAGATGTACACACGTTTAAAGATTTTTTTTCACTGAAATTTATCAAGGTGATTCTAGTGACTAACAAGTAAAACAGAGACAGACTCATGCGTGGAGAGCAGGCTCAAATCTAAGGTTTGACGCGGAAGTATTGGGAGAGTTGTATCCTTGCTGCCTAGTCGGTTCTCCTGCTGTCAAAATCTCAGGTGCATTTTAAGAGCCTCACCAGCTGGCTCCCAGCAATGACTGAGCTTGCTGAGCCATCAGGTCCCCTCAGCCGGTCTGAAAATGTAAGCATTGCCTGTCCTTGTGCTGGTATGTGGTGGGGGCTTCCCGGTTTTCTGCCCTTCCTGAGCTTTGTCATCTGAAAGGGGTGTGGTTCCAGACAGCCTCTTTGAGAGTGAGCAAAGGAAATTTTTATTCAGAGAGCAGCATCTCTTAAGTTCTGTATCTTGAATAATGAGCCCATACCAGGGTCTCAGGTCGCCATTTTTCGCTACTCCTGTGTACATGAATCCCCCGGAGAGTTTGTTTCCGAAATACACCCTAAAAAGTCTGGTCACCAGTCTCAATGGGTGCAACCCGTTCCGTTGTACGCAGAGGGCTGTTGCCACTCCGCCCAGCATTGCTCCAACATCAGCCCGGTGTCCTGCAATTCAACTCAATTCTGACGCTATCCACACGGACATAACATCAGATTCCACAGCTGAAGGGTTAAGTCCCACAAGACTGCAGTCCACCCCGCCCACTGCAGGTGCCAGTAGCAAGCCCAGGTTCTCCCAACTGTGCCTCTGACTGACCAGCCAGAGTTTGCATGCTCCGAGGACCCCTTTCCCGAGTTTGATTAATGCACTAGAGTGGCTCGCAGAACTCAGAGAAATAGTTTACCTACTAAGTGACTGGTTTATTACAAAAGGGTATAACTCAAGAATAGCCCGATGGGAGAGAGGCACAGGGAGAGGGATGGGGGAGGGCACCGAGTTTCCATTCTCTCCACAAGGGCATCACTCTCCCAACACCTCCACATGTTCACCGACCCGGAAGCACTCCACATTCGTCCCTTGGGCTTCCTATGGAGGTTTCATTAAAGAGGCGTACTTGATTCGGTCACTGGTCATTGGCTGTTGATTCAACCTCTAAACCCGCTCTCACCTTCCTAGTTAGGGGTGTGGCTCTGAAAGTTCCAACTCTATTCCTGGCATGTTCCCATGGCAACCAGCCCCCATCCTCAGGTGCTTTCCAGGTATGGTGGAAGGCGCTACGTATGGATCACAAGACACCATTGCACCTTTATGGCTCCGAAGTGATACCAGGAACTGAGGACAAGAGACCAGATATTATACCAAACAACGTTTTCATTACTCTCATTATTCAGGAAATCCTGAGTGTTTGGGGAGCTGTGAGCCAGGAATCGAACAAAGACCAAATATATGTATCTATATTCCTTATAAATCACAATGTCACACACCTCATGTCGTTCTTGGATGAAGCCCAGGGATCTGTGGTTTAGTCAGGGAGTCAGCGCCTTCGTGCAAACGTTGCAAAGCGCTGTCACCCCAGCGCAGGCTCTGGAGCCTGTCTTGACAGCAGATGACCCACTGCTTAGTCAACACCTCAGTGATCAATAAGGAAGCTGCCACCACCAGTTACCTCACAAAGGGGAACGTCCTACAGAAAGAAGCAAGTTGAGAGCTAAATAACTCTTCCTAGAATCCAAAGCCCTTCTGGGAACCCACTCAGGGAAGATCCAGAAAACAGATATCTATCCCAGCCCTCGGATTGTGCGAGGAGTGAATATGCCACCCTCAGCTGACCTGCAGCGCTATGCTTCCCCACCTCATTCTGGGGATCCTTCAGTTCCGTGCAATCTTGCTGAAACTAGGCAATGACTTCTTGCTTCAAGGTTGATTTCAGGGATGAAAGACTTTGTGAGATCTCTTTGAGTTCTTCCAGCTTCTGACCGGAGCCTCTCCAAGACCAGAGAGGAAGAAGATTTCGCTTCTTTGAACTTGCTTGTGGAGAAGACAAATCCTGACAGGGCTCTCCCGGATCCTGCTGATGCAGGAAGGAAACATATGCACCTAAATGTTACTCAGAGAGCGTGGCACGGTTCCTGCCACCTTCTCCATGGAGAGCGCGTCTCAGGCAGGAGAGTCTATATCCTCTCAGCGATGGGGTCCTCCCCTCCCCAGTGACTCGGGACTGCAAGGTAGCTTGCAGAGGAAGGCTCAGGAGAAGTTCGAATAACAGGGATGGAGCATCTCAGAGCCACTCATGACCTGTGAAGAAGGATACAGTCTGTTTATAGAAAAAGGATTAGGTATGAGTCAAGGCTTTTGTATTTGTAACTGAAGAAGTGTGTACCCAACTCAATTTAAATAGTAATTGCTCCGGAGAAGGTGATGATTACTCGTATAAAGGTGATGATTACTCGTATATTTATATTTTTAAAAAATCTGCAAGAATCTTAGAAGCAATCGGGGGTAAAAAATGATAGAAAAGGAGCAGTTTTCTTTCATTTTTCAAAGAAAATAATCATAAAGGCAATCTCTTAAAAGATGAGAGTATGTACTTTTCAGCACTAACTTTTCAAGACTGTTCTTACCTGACACACTCACACAGATGGACAGACAGGCAAATAGACACACACACACACACACACACACACACACACACCCCTTTTTCTTTAAACAGGCAAACATCCCTGAGTCTTCAGCCTTCACCAATTCGTGCCATTTAAACTGTGCCTTGCTAATTAAATAAACAATTAGCTCCGGGGTCACACTGTGGGGGTAACAGCAGAGTGGGGGGTGGGGTGAAGAGAGTATTGGAAAGTTAGCTCACACATCACCTGCCATTTCATTTCACAAGATGCAATCGAAGGAGCCGGGCATCCTGGGCACAAAACACTGTCGGTGAAAGTCATTGACAGTGAGTGAAAGGTAATGAGGGAGCTGTCAGCAAGCCATCCCTCTGCTGGCGGTTCCTGCAGGTCCCTGAACAGTCAGAACAAGGGCCTGCTGAACCGAAGCAAGGTGACATCAAGAGTACATGGCCCATTGAAAAGTGCAAATGTATGCAAGCCCAGGAATAACGTCTTGGGGGAAAATAAATCTTGCTAGTGCTAGCACCATTGTTGTGGCTGGTGAGTTTTTCCCACCTTTCAAAGCCCTTTGGCAGGCTGGGGATATGGCAGAGCTCTGGAATAATGGCTGGTGTCTGCAGGAACAGCAGAGCCAGCTGAGAGCGAGGCAGAAGGCTGCGGACACGATCCCTACAAAACCTCGCGAGAAGAGCGTCAGGGATCGTTCCTTGTGTTATTCATTTCACACTCCTCTATTATTTTTTCTTTTCTGCATAGGTGTCAGTATAAAAGAGATATTCTCTTAATTTAAAAAGTCAATTTTAGAGGGGAAACCTAATTACTGGGAAAAATACTGTATATATCATTGTTTTATTGAAATGCCCATCGCCTTATTGATTCCAGAGAAAGGCCCTACGGGGGGGGGGGGGGGGCTGAAATATGTACATGAGAAGAGGTATCATGACATGGAACCCCTCTCAAACTCTGGTAGGTCCCCTGTCTTTAACTCTATTTCCTGCTACTGCCTTTATTCCACAGGGACAAAGTTCATTATAAGAATTTCTTGGGGGAGGGGGGTTATTTCAAGAGAAGTCTTAATCTTCTGTGATGATACCTTTCAGTGATGGCCATCATGAACGTTTTATTTATAATATTCTAGACTTCTTTTTAGTAAACAAAAAAAAGTATATGTAAACATGTAAATGTGCCTACTGCTATTTATAGGTTGTTTTTACAAATGAAATCATCTTGAAATGCCTTTTGTAGCTTACTTTTCTTCACTCAACAAAAAAGCATGCACATTGCTCAGGTAATGCAATAATAATAATGTTGTTGTGATGACCATTGTTTTTATCTCGAGACTTTTAATCAGCCCTATGAACCCACACATGCAGGCATGTAATGACTTGTAAACAAAAGCCCCCACACCTACTCATGAGTAATGACATCATCCGCACACTCTGGTCTGCTCCTATTTAGATCCAAACTTTTTAAAGTCCTTACACACTATAGTCTCAGTTATTATCTTGTTCTTGTTCCTCTGGGGTTGACATTGGCTTTTAATTTCTCTGGCTTTATTTTTTTTTCTCTACCTGTATGGGGTTTGTTTCTCCAAGACTAATCCAATTCATGGTGCTGACCCATCTCGTCTTGCATGAAATGGAAGAGATGGATGCACAGTGATGCCCTCAGGGCTGCAGCAGTGGCTCAGGTCATGTCCAGGTTGCTCACTATTGGCAGGGGTCATGAATTCAAATGCTTTCAGAAGCTGAACAAGCAATGAGAATGACTGGAGCAGGCCGGGTGTCCAGTGAGGAGTGGAGCAGATTAAAGAGAGCTGGAAGCCACTGCCTTATCATGAGAATCTATTCAAAGAAAAACACCTGTATACTATGTCGGCAATTGGAAGTATAGAAATTATTTTTTTGTAGAAATAACATAGTGTTCTATAAAAAAACATGAGAGAATCAATGCAAATAGAACTAATAAAAATAGTAAAAAAAAATTCAGTCAGCTAAGAGGATATAAAACTAGCTTCCAAAATTGAACACCTTTTGTATATGCACCCAGTAACCAACTAGGACCTACAATGGAAGAGCAGACCTTACTTACAATAGCAGAGAAAAGAAAAGAAACAGAAGAACAAATAAGCTGGACAAGTATCTGGAACATCCAAATAAGGGAAACTTTCAAACAAAAGACAAAAATTAGATTGAAACAAAGGAAAAGACATCCTTCTTCTATTTAACTTCGTAAACCAGGCAAGTGTCTCCAAGGTAATAAATAAATTTAAGGAGATTTCAATAAAATCTAAGGAGTGTACTGCTTTTTGAGCTAAGTAAGTTTATTCTAAAGTTTGCATGTATTTTAACCTTTTGAGAAAAATCTAAGAAAACTTAAAAAGAAGAACAATAAAAGGGGTCAATTTATGACAAATTAAAATATAGTATATATAGCCTGCAAAATTAAGACGGGTGGTCCCGGGGTCAATTAAAGGGACTAGAATATTCAAAAATAGAAAGAAAAATATTAATAAATTCAACTACAGAATTTTAAATTAAAATATTTCGAATGGGAAAATGGGGTCAGAAAAGTAGAGGGACAAATTAAAAACAGGGAAAAAAATATTTGTCACATAGACAAAGGGTTAACCTTCTTAATTTATAAATAACTCTTAAAATGAGAAGAAGAAAGAAAAGAAACACCAAAAGCCTGACACAAAATTGGGCAAAAGATGTGAATAGATAGTCTAGAAAAGAGAAACACAGAAATTACCATGTGAGCAGGAAAAATGCCCAGTCTTGCTTATGGTACATAGAATAAGTGCACTACACAACACTGGAGTAGGTGTCTTCCCTTTCCCGTAAGCAAGCGTCACAGGCCTGAGAAACGCCATGCCAGCCACAGGGGGTGAGGTGACAGACACTGTGGCCACACACTGCTGGCGGTGGTGCAAACTCATACAAACCTAGGCCGGGCAGTCGGCAGTGTCTCACGTACTCACACGCATGTATCCTGTCCCCTTGCGATCCCCATTCTTAGAAGGCATACCTTTACAAAATGAAACAACGTAAGCACAAGGTTGTATGTTGAGGTATCCTATCTAGTTGTGAAAGATTTGAAGACAACCCAAATATCCAACAACTGAGACACACTGAGTAAACTCCGGTACATCCACACAGGGGAGTACTTTACAGCTGTTAAAAATAATAACAGCTTTCTGTATGGGTGTCAAGTGAATTCCAATATCTATTTTAAGGGTAAAAAGTCAAGATACAAAGTATTTTATGCGGCATAAATACACTAATTTTCAAAGACAGCTTACTGAGGTATAATTGCTACACAAAGAACGGCAAGTATCAATGTATGGACATGTGCAACCAGCCTTAATACCACAATCAAGGCAACAGATATACCCAGCACCTCCCAAGGTTTTCACGTGTCCATTTGTTCTTTGTTTTGTTTTGGTAACAGCACCTGACATGAGATTTACCCTTTTAACAAATTTTGAAAGGCACAATACCATATTGTTAGCTATAGGCATTATGTTTACGGCTGACCTCTGTAGAGTGATCTTGCATAACTGAAACTTGTACCCATTGAATTCCAGCCCCCTACTTTCTTCACCCCCAGCCCCTGGCAGCCAGTATTGTATTCTCTGCTGCTCTGAGTTTGACTATTTCAGACACCGCATGCAAGTGGGATCACGCAGTATGCGTCCTTCTGTGATTGGCTCAGTACACGGAGCATCACGTCCTCCAGGGCCGTCCAGGTAGGGCCAAAGGCAGCGTTTCTTTCTTCTTTCAAGACTGAATAATAATCCACTGTACAGATTTTCCACATTTTCTTTACCCATTCCCTTCACTTGGCCTGTTTCTATGCTACCTTTTTATATTTTTTAAAAAACTGACAAAACAAATGAAAATGGTTACCTAAGGGGGTGAGAGGAATAGAATGGAAATATAAATTTTATGGGTGTACCCCCTAAAACACCTTGAATTACATAAGTGCTTTGCATATTCACAAATAAAATTTAGTCAAAAAGGATAAAAAATTTCTCAAGATGCCGACAGGCTGAATTGTTGGGGCGGGGGGGGGGGGGGTGCCACGCCCGGTGACCTACTGCATGACCTGTGAGCTCAAGGACCGCAGTGGCTTTCTGAGCTACGTCCTGAGGCTGTGAACAGAAAGTCTGTGCTTGGGGAAGAAACACTGAGATTGAAAATGACATGACACTGATAGCATTCACCTTCATGAAGGTTAATCACCAATTATGTTATAATTAGTCGTTCAGCTCTGTTATCCTCACAGAGAGATATTAATCATAAGTCTTTCATTCTGGCTTTTCATTGTTCCCCCCCCCCCCCTCAAAGTGATTTTGATCACAAACCACGTTCAAAAACTTGTTCTTCAGTTTCTAAGATTTCAGGAAACAAGGCTAACTTTCTCCTCGCTTCTATTGTCTGACTCATACACCAAGGCCCTTGAGGGAGCAACAGCAAACACTTGGTGTCAGCAACTAGGGGCTGACTCATGGGAAATGCGCACAATTAGCCTGTTGAACGTCACTTCAGCAGACGTTCAGCCTCAGTAGGACCATCTGTCCTGCGTTCACCCAGGGTGGGAGCCCAGCCAACCAGTCCTGCTTCCCCACGCATCCCCGCTCCGGCCTGCCCAGAAGCAATTCGTAACTCTCCAGGGCCGCTGCCTCACCAACCGAGCTAAAACTCAAACTGTTCTCTCTAAGCTAAACAGACCATTTGGGGGTTGCACTGCCCGCTCCGTGCTAACCCTGAAAGAACTGCAAGCCCTAGGAAAATGATTCCCTACCTGCTGCAATCCTTCATATTATAGTTCACAAAATACTATAGGGATTAAGAGTCCACCAATTTGTGTTTGAATACAGATTCGGCCATTTGACTTGCAGAGTGGCCATAGGAAAATCACATAAGCTCTCTACACTTCAATATCCTCATTTGCAAAGCACCCAACTAACAGGCTTTTCGGTAAGAATTTAGTGAGATACTCTATGTGTGCCAGGGTTGCAAATGGGCATTCAGGCTCCGCTATTCAATGTGCTGAGAAATGTCAGCTCTTATTTCTATAACTGATTGAAATCCTCTTCCCTAAGAATCTTCGTCTTGCACCTACCATAAGCAACTGGGGAACAGAAACAGCCACACAAGAAGGAAACAGTAAACTCCGCTATCTAAAACATCTCCGTGCCTTCCAGTTTCATCATTTCTTTTGGGTAACACAGCGTATTTCATGTAAACGTTGTCAAATCCTCCCACCTGAATTCTCTTCTGCAAGACGGATTTCCAGGAAGACGTATGGTTGCAGGGAAGGATGGGACGGGATGCTGAGTTCTGCTATCCACTGATCTCTCTCTACTGCAGTGGCTGGGCTGATCTTACCCGGGCTTGAGCTCTGCAGAGGCATAGTGATAGGGTCCCGGGTCGGGAGCAGTCCTCCTCCTGCTGCTCAAGTCCGTAGCCGACACATCTGTCATCTATTTCCTTGGCTTAGTCAAAACTAGCCTTGTTCTTTGGGCCTTATTTCAATGCAAAGTTTGCTGTGCACCCTGGTTGTGACTTTCATTTTTCTCTGTTCCTGGCAACTCTGCCTCTGGAAAATTCTTAGCTGTTCTCTTTACCACCACCAATATAAGGGGCTTGTAGGAACTTCTGGGTCCCCTACTGAAACTAAGTGCAGCTCAAGAAAGCTGGCTTGTCTGGTTAACATTAGACTCCCTTGTTATGCCCAACTGTGTAGCAGGCTTCTCCCAAGGTTTTAGAAAGAGAATAAGACCAAAACCTTTGCTTCAGGTTTATCTCACTTTTACAACACCCTTCTCACTCTGGCCCTCCCTAGAACTTTGGTTCAGAGAAGGCTAGCTAAGCATATGTCATCCTCCAACAACATTCCAATGTTCTTTTCACACAAGCTCTTTACTGCTACTTCCCTTCTTCTCCTCCTCCTCCTCCCCCTCCTCCCCCTCCTCCTCCTCCTCCTCCTCCCCTTCTTCTTCTTCTTCTTTTCTTCTTCCTCCTCTTCCTCTTCCTCATTTTTTGTCTGGACAGGACATTACAATGTCATATTGTCACCATATCATGTCCTCTTACCAGAAGTGGAATTCAATTTGCCTGCTTCTTTTGAACCATTAAGATGAGTAAGTAGTAGGAAGAGAAACTAGTTTACTGATATAGGAAGTTTCAAAATAGAGTTATTTTGTTATATATGTAAAACATTTAGCACTGTCTGGCACAAAACATATAGTCAGTAAGTGCCAACTATTTTGTTCAAAGGCAGATAGCTCCATACTTTATTAAAGTGCATCAAATGATCAAAAATCTATATTCATAGGTCAGTTGAAATTTTTATTGTTGCTAAAAGGAAGCAACATGTTTTTCTTAAGAGTATTGGGAATTCTTAATGATTCAAATGTATGCACAATCTTTAGCTCTATTTTTATATCACTAATAGCCGTAGTGCCCTGGTTTCATGATGCAAATTAAAATAATGATGTGAAAAGTCACCCTGTGAAAAATATTTGCAGTACATAGTACTTAATTCACTTAACAAATATTTAGGTAGCACCTATTACATGCCTAAGGATACAGGAATAAACTATCATCTCTGTTTCTTCTGGACATAGGGCAAAGAACTTGTTATTTAATATACAAAGAGCTTTCACAAATGACTAAGGAAGGGCAAAACACAAAGTTTGAACAAGGATATGAAGGTAGTTCTGAAATACATTCTCATACACAAAAACACACTCACACAAGGTCTATCAATATTTTAAAGTGTTTAATGCGCTCCGAGTTAGTGGAATGTAAGTGGAATGTCTAAGATACTTTACACTGTGTCATAATAAGGCTGTCTCTTGTCTCCGTTTCATTTGCAGCATGAAAACATTAGATTCAAAGGAGACCATAATGTTAGAATTTCCAAGTGATCAAGAGCAGCCATTAAAGAGTTCGTCTATACTAAGGAGTAAAACAGGCTCTAGAATACTGGAGATTAAGGGAGCATTAAAGTATCAGCCTGTTTGCCGAGTTCCACCCCAAAGGGGAGCAGGAAGGAAGCCTGACCTTTGACCTTAGGTCTGGAGAGTGTCCGAGGGACCCTCAGAGCCCAGTCGCTCACTCCACAGTACTGACCTGTGCAGGTGGCTACTGCCCTAAGAAGTGCTGAGAGACAGCAGTGAAATCGCCGCTGGCTGTAGAACTTACATCCCGAGACTGGCTTTGTCCAGCTCTTCAGTTTTATATGGCGATCACTCATGCATAAGGATCAGACTGGAGAGACACTACAAGGAGCTGTGGCTAAATCTATGCAAACAAAGTGTATGTTAGCTCATCCCCTAGAGCGGCCAGTTTCCAAAACTCCTGTAAAAAGGAAAGCTTCTAAACGCTTGCTTTTCTGGTTTGTTTTGCTGCTTCTGCAGTGATGGGCATTCAACCAATCTCTTCCTTCTTGATCTCCTGTCCTGTTTATCAGATTGTTTTCGCCAGGAAAAAAAAAAAAGAAGCTCTTCGTTGCTGATGGGTCGCCTTCTCAAAATAGCAAAATAAAACTTTCAATAGAGCATCAGCATTTAGTCTGGCTCTGGAGAAATTTTTTTCATAAAACTTTCTTTTGGAGCCTGATTTACTCCACAAAGCAGTCTTCTAAACAGCCGCCAGCCTACACCCCACCATCATGAACGTCCACGGATTGAATGGGGGGGCAGCGAGCTGCGTGCTGGACGGGGCTGTGCTTCCAGGGTGGCCTCCTGCTCAGGTCGCCATGTCAGGGTATGACAGAGGGAACAGAGGGCAAGACCCCAGTCAAAGGGTGCTTGGTTCATTCAGAAACGGTAGCTATAGTTCAGTTATTTCCATTTTTATTACTTCCATAGTCCGTTTATTTCTTCTTGAGGTTAGACTCTTAAGGATGGCACAGTTGTGACAGCCACCTCTTTCCGGTGGCTTGATATGAGGCAGCTGGCTAAATGAGGTCGCCCAGCCTCTGGTGACTGGTGTCCCCCTTGTGTGAGGTTACCCTGCACATCCAAGCATCCTCTGGGCTCTGTGGCAGACGTACGCTCCCCATCCTGAGTGGCCTGTGTCCTCTCCTCATGCCGCTGAGACTTGCCCATCCTTCCTGACAAGACCTCGAGTGGCACTTTCTTCTCCAAGGAAGCTGCTGCTGGCTGCAACTTTTCATATGAAGCTGTGAGCCTGGACTCTCGGCAGCATGGCTTTCAGACAAGAAGACTAAGTGGGAAGAGCTGGGAATTGATTCTGATACCCAGGGATCTATATTGCAAAAATCACAATCACAGGAAGAAGGATTGCACTCTCTCATTTCAGGTGATTCTCATTTTATCACAGACCTATCTTTTAATGGGGCTAAGGAGAGATTTATGGGGTTGGACGAAGAGGAGAGCGCCAGAGAGCAATAACCGTGCTCCTAAGAAGGCTTTCTTTGTTTGCCTGATATCCTCCAAGTGTTTACACCCAACCCTCCACCTCGGAAGCCAGGGACTGGCCTCCGTCTCACCACAAAACAGCTGGTTATTGATGCCAGGAAGATGCACTGAGGTGGTGAGGAAGATCCAATGTAATCAACAAACTCTGCTGATTCCTTCTGTGTATGTGTTTAGGTAATTTTTTACTATGATATAATTTCAAATGCACATAAAAGTTGCAAGAATGGAATAAAGAATGCTTGTACACATTGTACCCAAATTCATTAACCACTTATATTTTGTGAATTTGGTTTTGGTTTATTTGTTTGCATAGATCTCAACCTAGAAATTCCAACTCTAGTTATCTAACCTACAAAATTGACCAAGACACATGCAGACATATATTTGTATAAAGATGACAATAGTTAATATATTTGCAACTAAAACAACTAGAAACACTCTATCTCTAGTAGTCTAGTGGTTATATAAATATGTGATAAAGCTATTCTGTAGAACAGGATGCAATCCTGCAAAAGAATGAGAAAGAGATACAGAGACTGGTTAAAGCCTCTCCAGTCATAATTAATATATAAGCTAACCAACATTAATTATATTCTCTTTCCTTACTGATTAAACTTTAATTTTACTTGAAGTAGAAATGTACCCAGATAGATAAAGGTTTTCTTGCAGAGAGGGAAGCCCAAGCTGTATAAACAAAAGTTAATGGGCTTCTGGAAAAACTCATTTAAGGGGATCAGCTCAGCCTTTTAGCTTGTTTGTACATTCTACTACCTCTTTCTTCCACATTCTCGTTTGGAATAAGGATGCAATGGCTACAGCTCTGGTAGCTTTTGGATCATGAGGTGATCTGGAGACTGAAAACCACATATGCTGAAAAACAGTGTAACAGAAAAAAAAGTGAGGGGTGAGCATTTTTCAAAATATGTATACAATAACCTGATTTGTGTTATAAAATAATCTGAATATGTTTATGCATAAAATATGTATGCTTGTGTGTGTCTGTGTGTGAGAGAGAGAGAAGAAAAGATACATGGGGAAAATTGGTGATAAGCCCCAAACTGTTACAAGTGTTTTCCCGCGGTGGGAGGAAACCATTGTGATGAGCCATGGAAACTTACCCTTGTTTCTCGCTCTCTCTCCTCCCTCCGTTTGTGCTATGAAATTGTTTTAATTTTTAAAAGCTTTTTATATGTTATTTTTGAAATTGTAAAAATGCGTGGCCTTATATTTCAACTACGTACTATTTTAATGCTAAATATTCATTTATATTTGATTCCTTCAAGGTCTGCAACCTTGCAAAAATGATATTAACGCCAAGAGAGAACTTCCGATTTTCTAGTTCCAGCTTACAATTTTCCAGAGGAGCGCTCACTGCCTTTGAAAGATGAACAACATGCCCCAAAGAAATGCAGCTAGTCAGCGGAGGAGCCTAGAAGACAGGCTACATCAACTAAAAATCAAATATGATCCAGATGTTTTCTTATATATGTTATCATTTATTCCTTATTTCAACCCTACGAGAAACTCACGCTCTCTCTGTGTTACTGATGAGGAGAAAAACGTTTGGATGGTTTATGTGATTAATTTCCCTGCATGGGTTAAGGCAGGAGCCAGGATTTAAAGTCTGATGTGTCTGCTCCAGCTTCTCACCCCTTCATTGTGTTGCCAGTTACAGTGACCCCTGTACAAAGCTTCCAAATGACAGCAAATCCTGGCAGCTCCCAAGCTAAAGATGCCCCGTTGTTTGTTTGCTGAGTGTTTATACAACAGCCACCAGAGAGCCTCATCTACAGGGACCGTCACACTAGACTGCCCACGTGGGCTGTTTGATTTAAGGTTGATCCCAAGTTGCCAAAGGAAGAATGTCAGTTGTTCTATTAATCAAAACGGGATAACATAAAACGTCAATGACGCATAGCCAAAAGGCTCACAGGAGACAAGGAAACATTAATGAGATAGAAGCCAGGGGGTTTCAAAGTTCCAAGAAGCAGGATCTTCCACTGCGATGCTGCCAATCAGTTAGCACTTGGTCATCAAGGGAAACAACCACTCCAGGATGACAGACAAGCTGGTGACTGCCTCAGTGGATGCCAGTCGGTGGCCATATGAAGGCTACACAAGCTCTGTGTAAAAGGGATCTCATAGCACAAGAAGAAAGTCAAGAAATTGTGACATTTCTTGATTGTATTATTTTGTTTTGTCAGAGGATTTATTTTCCTATGTGTATCTGTGTTTGTTTTTAAACACAGAATTCCATTTTATTTCTTTTTATTTATTTATTCATTTTTTTAGAGAGGAGACACAGAGAGAGAGAGAGAGAGAAAGGGGGGAGGAGCTACAAGCATCAACTCCCATATGTGCCTTGACCAGACCAGTGCAGGGTTTTGAACTGGCGACCTCAGTGTTCCCAGTTCGACGCTTTATCCACTGCACCAGCACAGGTCAGACCTGTATCTGTGTTTTGTTGTAATATTTTTAAAGCTTTCTTTTCCAAAATCTTTGCCCAAAATTTATGCCAGAAGATAGGTGAGGTTTTCCCTTTGGTTTGAGTTTCCACAGCACTGTTGCACACTGGGGAATCTCTTGCTCCAGTTTGAAAAGTGGGGTGGCTCACTACAGACTAACTGTAATCTTCCGACCACAAGGCATTTTGTGACGTGGCTCCTGCCTACACACACAGTACGTGTAGGCTTCCTGTTCCCGCCCCACATGCTCCCTAGGAGCCTGCTCAGTGGGCTGTGCGCTAGTCCTAGAACATGCCGTTTCTCTTGCTCCTCTGCCCCTCTGCAGATGCCGTCGCTCTGCCTGGCATACCCTGATGCCTATTCTTTGCCTAGGAGTCTGCTGCTTACCTTCCAGCAAAAGGTTCCAAATGTCCCTCTGCTCTTCCCAGCTTTCCCAGATGTAATATATGTAGTGCATTTATTTCACAAGGGCTGTCTTTCTAGTTTTGAAGTTACGGCTAAAATCTCTCAGTTCCTATTCCTGGGCAGTTTACCAAGACTGCACCTCAACTATTCTTATCAGACTCTAACACTCCGGGGCTACAATCCTAGCGTACCCAATCGCCAGAGGCCTCCTTCCCAAGAGACCCAATAATGCTCACTCTGCAGAATTATTCATAATGTCGCATTCCTAAGAAGTCCTTGCAAAACCTAGCTAACTCCACTCCACTTGTCATACAGAAGGCACATCCCACAGTTCCAGCTGGTTACCCTGTCCCCAGGGGCAACATTCGGTGTGGCAGCCTTCTCTTGTTTAGAGTTATAACAAAAAGTTCTGCCTCTGAGCATCTTTGTGTTGTGTCCCAGCATCTAAAGAACCTGTAATCATACCGAATTTCTCATGATTACAAAGCACCAGATGGGTTAGGTGCTCCCTTCCCTGTGTGCCACGTGCCTGCAGATCAGAACTGTTGAATGTTCAGGCCATCGGGACCAGCTGCAACTCAACAAAGAAGTTGATAATTATGCTCATCTCTTCCAGCCTCTATTTCTGACCTCTCTTTCTCTTTCTGGTGCCTCTTAGAGATAGAACCAAGTTCTATTTCTGGCCATATGGTACACTAGATACCTTTTAAAATATCCCAAGTGGGTGCTCTTTGAAGACGGAAAGCTGGGACAGAGACTTCTAAACATGACAAGCACCCTTCAAGGACTCGGGAAAAGCCACCTGCCTAACAATGAAACATGTCTGTCTGGCTCTAAATGCTAGTTGGCGAAGAAAACCTTCTCTGAGAATTCATAAACACCAGTTTCCCTCCCATGAGTATGGTGTTAAGATTTACACTCTCTGCTTGCCCTGAAAACCCCAGGCCATACAAGTAACGTACTCTCATGTTGGTAACCCCTCAGAACTTTGGATAAAACAAACATAAATTATATCTTTAAGAATACACTTTTATAATTAGATTTGTATAATATTCTTGGATAAATTCACACTGCCCATGAATTTTCAATATAAAATTTTTTTAAAAGGGCCCTGGCAGGTTGGCTCAGTGATCAAGTGTTGACCCAGCATGTAGAAGTCCTGGGTTCAATTCCTGGCCAGGGCACACAGGAGAAGCCCCCATCTGCTTCTCCACCCTTCCTCCACTCCTTTCTCTCTGTCTCTCTCTTCCCCTCCTGTAGCCAAGACTTCATTGGAGCAAAGTTGGCCCAGGTGCTGAGGACAGCTCTATGGCCTCCACCTCAGGCGCTAGAATGGCTCCGGTTGCAACGAAGCAACACCCCAGATGGGCAGAGCATCGCCCCCTGGTGGGCATGCTGGGTGGATCCCTGTCAGGCACATGTGGGAGTCTGTCTGACTGCCTTCCCGCTTCTAAAATTTGGAAAAATATAAATAAATAAGTAAGATTTATAAAAAGAAGAAGAGAGGAAGCATAATGTCATTGTGTGGGAGAGCAATAAAAAAATTAGCAGAGTACCCCCCACCCTCAAGAATTTGATATTGGAATGATTTCATAAAATATATAAGTGTGTTTTGAATGTCTAAAAAATTAATGAACTATAAAACATGACAGAGGAGCATTATTGTGCCCCCAAATCAGGCACAATTGAAAAAAAATAGGTTTAAATTAGTGTAATATACAAGAAGTCCCCAGTTACACATGAGATAGATAGGTTATGTAGGTTTAAAATGTTTAAGTATTTATATGCACAGAAAAGTAAAAATAAATACTACGTTAAGACAAACTTCTGTCTAAGTTGCATTAAATAGGTAAATGAACCTGTTCCAACTTACATGTAAATTCCACTTAAGATCAAACCTACAGAACCTATCTCATTCATAACACAGGGACTGTTTGTAATAACTATAATTAACTGTTGAAACAGCAGATGGAATATTGCTCAAGAAAAAAAGCAGTGAACTGGAAGACAAATCTGTAGGACTTAATGAAGCACAATAAAAAATAACAAGTATTCCTATGGTACTTTCCATGTCCAGTTATTGTACAAGTCTCTCTTGCTGTATTAAATATTTTTTCCTCCCAGTAACCCTATACATTAAATATTTTTTATTCCCATTTTACAAATGGGGGAACTAAGAAAAAAGAAAAATGGTATACTCCGGCCAATGTCACATTACAATTAAGTGGCAAAGATGAAATTGGAACCTATACATTTAGACTCTGGAGTTTGCCATCTTAACCATTAGGAGATATGAAAGGTGTGGAATGTTCCAGACCACTTCCAGTTTGCTATGCCTGAGTGGAACTGGTTTTTGCTCAACTAAATTCTTAACATTTCAATTATATCTTGTATTTTTTTGAAAGCTCTGATATCAGAACAAGAAACCAAATGAGAAACACCCCCCCCCATAACACACACAAACACACATCAGGAGCAACGAGCAAGCAGGCAAAGTTTATGGTTATCAGGAGGACACCCTACTCACTCCAGAACCTGCAGATGGCATACTGGGAAAACTGGCGGAAGCCAGCAAAGGCTGACAATTCTTGCCAACGTCAGTTCACCTAAATCTCTTTCGTTGGTGCCTGGATGGTCCAGAGGGGAAGGTACTCAGAACAACTTAAGCTTTGGTTAAAAAGAAGGAACAAGTAACCATGGGGTGCTAAGAAATTCTTATCAAAAAGAAACCTGATATTTTGTTGAGAAGACATATTAAGGGCACTTTTGCTATGAAAGGTGATGCAAGCTGCTCTGATGACGAACTTTAGATTAAGGTAACTAAGCTTTTCTACATGTTAATAAAATGAACTTAAAAAGAAACATGAAAGAATAAACAATTAACATTCATGTATCTATTTGAAGTTTCACACTTGAAGAAAGAAGAGGGGAGAGGTATATTTAGAGACAATAGTTGAGAATAACCCAGAATTGATGGAAAAAATAAGAAATTATTAGACTCAGGATATACCACATCTCAAGAAGAATAAATAAAAATAATTCTACACTTATGTGACAAAAATAATTCATCCATATTGTTTCAGAATGATTCTATCAGAGTACCAGAATATTTTATCTTTATGCATGAAAGGAGAAGTAAATTTCAAAGTTTCTCTAACACAAAAAAGCTATTTAATGCATCTTTCAAGATACTTTAATATGTATATTGTTATTCATAAGGGCCAATTAATATAATACAAGTGAACTAATGAACATACATGGAATCCTGCATAAACAACTGGAGAATTAAATTCTCAGTAAAATCCTCAGGCACAAAATAAGTCCCGATAAATGCCCCCAGATTTTATTTTCACTACAAAATGATTGGATTTGGAATGTTCTTTTTAAATAATATTTTTAAAAACTTTAAATATGTAAAAAGTTAAAAACACAGTTTTAAATAATTTATGGCTCATAGAAGAAATTAGAATAGAAATTAGAAAATACAAGAAACTCAACTACAAATGCCCCAAGCCTACCTCTCCTGCATCCATTAACTTCTTCCCCAAGGGACAGTATGGATGCACTCTTACCCCTTGATGTGAATGGCAGTGAGCTTCCTGCCCTGGGGAAGTTTCCATGCAAAGTACATCAAGTAGGTAAAAGTCTAGACAGTGGGTCAGACTTGTGTGTTCAAATTTTGGTTCCGCCCATTTTAGTTGTGTGCCTCATTCATAAAATTAGAATAGCCATAACTATATGTAATATTTTTATAATTGAATATATATTCTCTCATATATATGCATACCTATGTATGTATGTATGTATGTATGTATGTATGTATGTATGTATGTATGCATACTGCTGGAATGCCACTTGACCTAAGGTAAGCACCATATAACTCTCTGCTGCTCTTTCTGTTGTTAGCAGAATATCAGTGAGCACATGGAGGACTATTTAGGGAACAGAGGCCGTTGCAAAACCCCTAAAATCATGTTTGTAGGCCGCCTTCCTCTGCCTGTGGTTGAATCCAAACCTATTATTTTGTCTGACCACAATTATCAGCACCTTTCTCTCCATCCCATGCAATCATAGAGGTTTTCTACGCAACCTAGGCAATGTTTCCCTTGAATTATTGTTACCCCCTTCTTTCTGGAATGTTCACCTGCAGGCTCTGCCCAAGTCAGAGCCAGGGGAGAGGGTCAAAATTGGGAAATTCTAGGATCACCACACTCCACAATCTTCCTCAGCAATATATTGGTGAAAATTTTATACATTAAAGAATAAAGAGTTACAGTCTAGTCAAATAAAATTCAAAATCAGATTTGACAGAACCACGTTGATAATACACGTGGCGGTGATTTTAACATGCATCCTCTTGGGTAAGGATCCTAAATCTGCTGAAATAAGAGGGATTGGGATTGCTCTTTTTGCTTTGCCAGACCTGCAAGAAGAAGAAAGATCTGCAGGGGCCAGAGGAGAGGAATTGATTCTTTTATTCCCTTAACATGGGCTAGACCTCTCATTTTAAAGGTGGTAGAGCTTCCTCTACTCTCTCTGCAGGTGGCACGCTGGAGCGGACATTTCCATCATCTGTGTTTATCAGGTTCTCACTGCTTCCCCTGTGTGTGGGAGGAGGAATGACTCATCTGATGTTTAATGAGAATCCAATACAAAGGAGCAGGTTCTGTGCCTTTCCATCTGCCTTGCAGGGAAAGCTCACTATTCATTCTCTCTCTTTCTCTCACTTTCCTTACCTCCCTCCTTCCCTCCTCCTCCCTCTTTTTCTGTTTCTCTTCCTCCCTCTCCCTCCCTCTCTGTCTCTCTCTCTCTCCCTTCCTCTCCTCTTCACTTTTCTGCCCTTAAACTGGTGACTAAATCAGTCTGTCCCTGCCCTATTTGCCTGGCCATCTTCAATTGGGATGGAGGCCAGGAAGGTGGACCTTCCACCTTCTTTTATTTTTTTTGTATTTTTCCGAAGTGAGAAGTGGAGGGGGAGGCGGAGGCAGGCAGAGAGACAGACTCCAGCATGCCCCCCAGGGCATCCACCCGGCATGCCCACCAGGGGGGATGCTCCCCATCTGGATTGTTGCTCTCCTACAATGGGAGCCATTCTAGCAGCACCTGAGGCAGAGGTCATGGAGCTGTTCTCAGCGCCCGGGCCAACTTTGCTCCCATGGAGCCTTGGCTGTGGGAGGGAAGAGAGAGATAGAGAGAAAGGAGAGGGGGAAGGGTGGAGAAGCACATGGATGCTCCTCCTGTGTGCCCTGGCCGGGAATCAAACCCAGGACTTCCACACGCCGGACCAACCACTGAGCCAACTGGCCAGAGCGACCCTCCACCTTTTTTAATACAACCTGAAACTCTGCACTTTAGTGAACAAAAAAGACTTACCAGCCCATTTATGACGGCTCCTATTGGCTTTCAGTTCTTGTGAGCACAAATTACCACCCAGATCTGGGAGGGAAAGGGATTGCATCTTAGTTCTCTTCCTCCTAATATATACAAACTCACCCTTAATTTAGAACTAATGATATTGAATAACATTCAAACTGAGTTTTTTTCTGCCAATGTACAATTATTTGACTTATGTCTAGAAGATGAATTAATAAGCAGCCTAGCAATAATAACCTTTCCTGGAAAGGTCTCTTATTAATAAGCTGAGTTGTTCATTAACTCAAAACATTATTAGAGTTATGTTCAGCAGTTTCAATAATTTCAGGCCGTTTGTTAACACAAGGGGTGAAAAAACTTTTCAGGGGTCAAGCAGGCTGAGATATTGGCATTTCTTATGGAAAAAAGCAAGAAATTATACACAAAAACAATAATATAAATGGAACAAGGGGGCAATACTTAGCCTGATTACAAGAAACCAAAGTTCCCAATGAAGGCAAAATACAAAACACGGAGCATCTTTTAAATGAAGCTTAACCTTAGGTCCTCTTCAAAAATAATAGACTAAAAAGAAGCCATGCAGTTGAATAAGGGCTTATGGGAATGTCCTCTAATGGAACGATTTTTTTTTTTTTTTTTTTTTTTTAGTAATTGCAAAGAGGGCAATTTGGTGATTTTTACTGAACAGCATAAAATAATTTAAGGATGTAAGAGTGCACACTTTTCATGAGAGAACCCTCTTACCGGAAGGGCTGCCTCTGTACCGTTTCCACGGCTGGGAGCATTCCAAGTGTCATCCATGCGTTTGATTAATTAGTCTCCTTGTATTCTATTTTATTAGGTAGTGATGCAATGGAGAATGAGGACTGATTTGATCAGAAAATAGCTTGTGTTGAATCCAAGGCTTAAAAATAGTGTTGAACTGTGGTGAATCAGGAAAAACAAAACATACGGGCGTCCTAAGGAGCTCAACAGCTGCTATCGTAACACAGGGTTTCTCAGGCTCTGTGTCCTTCACCACAGCTCTTGGGGTAAGAATTCAACCCCAATTCAATTACTTTTCAATGACATCATCTGTAGACCCCTCTATGAGAAGGAAAGGAGGACTTAAAACAACGCAAAACCCTGAACAGATGTGTTAACACTTCACATGGTTCAAGCCAGTATAATCTAGTTATAGAAGACAGTGATGGAGGTGGGGTGAGCAACCATTAAAGCTGGAAATGGTCAGATATCTGTATGATGTTTTATGCAAGCCAAACAATGTGGGAGATTCTAATTTCTCAGATCGGCTTACAGAGCAGTGCACAGTGTGAACGTACAAGAAAATTAATTTGGTATGACTTTCTTAGTATGCGAATCCCACCTGTCCGCCCCACTGACCTCTCCCTCTCTGGCTTCACCCACAATGCATCTCTGGGTGATCAGAAGCACTTACTTGGCCGATCATGTTGTTAACACTTGAAATCATTAACTAATTATTTTGTTTGATATTCTACTTTCCAGCAGTGTTTGGACAGCTCTGGGCACACACAAAAAAGTGGTCAGCTCCAATACTCTGTGTTGTTCCCTGTTGCCTTCAAGATAAAAGTCAAAAAGCACAGCTTGCTGAAAAGGGGACCTTCATCTGACTTTGCTAACTCTTCAGCTTTTTCCCTCGGCACAGCCAATACTCGCTGCCTTACTGATACTACATTCCAAGCATACTGGATTACTCTTGCATTCTAAATATGTGGCATACTCTCTCTTAACTTAGGACTTTGCACACGCAGCTGTGCTGTCCATTCCTCCCCATTACCTGGATTCGACCATTATTGATTTGACTTAGATATTCCTTATATCACATTTTCAGGAGGCTTACCATGAGACCTCAACCTGGGGTCCACCTACCTGCAGTGCACCTCTGTCCTACAACCCACTGTTCTACTGCTTACCGGAGTGCATTATAAAGACCTTACAGATGCCCAGCTGACTGGAATGCCTGAAGGCAATGGCTGTGTCTGGGCCACAGTTCTATCTCTTGGAATCAACAGTTCCTGCCACAACCCAGCCTCCATACAGATTTGCTGACTCAATCCATGAATGAGTGACTGAACAGAATACAGTTCTTTATACAATTGCAGAATTTGGTGCTGATAAGGTAATGTCATGCCTTTTATTAAAACTGTTTTTGAAGAACCTCTATACATTTTTACACAGAAATCATCATAAAGCTTTCAGTGTGGTACCTTATACAAAGCAGATCTTAAAATTCTGGCTGAATGGATGCACAAAATAAATCTTGCTCAGAAAAATGCTTTGCTAATAAAATTAATCTATAGCCATAAAGTCCTCACTTTCAGATAAACTATACAAATTGAGACAGACTTATAAGTTTAGCTTGAAAATTATTAACCAAACAGATACCCAGGGGCTTGATTTACATGATTTATTTGACCTAAAACCGTGATGGTGAACCTATGACACGCGTGTCAGCACTGACACATGTAGCCATTTTCAATGACACGCGGCCACATTCGGCCGCATACCAGAGAAGTATGGGGCCGCATGCCAAGAAGGACGTTTCATCCTTGGCTCCTGCATGGCCAGGTGCAGTAGCTGAGGATAAAACATTTGCTGTAGTGTAGACACTCTGTACCGGAGGTCTGTAGGCCAAAACATTTTTGTTATTTAAACTGTAAATATCGCAAAATTATGTTTCTTTTCTCAAAGTGACACACCACCCAAGTTATGCTCGGTTTTTTGGCAAATTTTGACACACCAAGCTCAAAAGATTGCCCATCACTGACCTAAAAACTGCAATTTAATGAAGTTTTTAACCTGACCAGACAGTGGTACAGTGGATAGAGCATCGGACTGGGATGCAGAGGACCCAGGTTCAAGACCCTGAGGTTGCCAGCTTGAGTGCGGGTTCAACTGGCTTGAGCAAAAAGCTCACCAGCTTGGACCCAAGGTCGCTGGCTCGAGTAAGGGGTTACTCGGTCTGTCAGAGCACATATGAGAAAGCAATCAATGAACAACTAAGGTGTCGCAATGAAAAACTGATGGATGCTTCTCATCTCTCTCCGTTCCTGTCTGTCTATTCCTATTGATCCCTCTCTCTGACTCTCTCTCTCTATCCCTGTAAAAAAAAGAATTATTTTTATGGTTGCATGTGTGTTCATAGTGAATATACATGTTTGAATTACAGTTTTTAATTGATTTTAAATTCTACTTAGCTTCTCTGTTGGTCAGGCAGAGGTAGAAGCATATAGGCCTGTGGTCTTGCTTACCCTGATGAATTGCATGTCTCTTCACTTTCTTTATCATTTCAAAGGCGATGGAACCATGAAACCCTGAATACCATTTTATTCTTCCTACTTAAGGTTCTTCTGCAAACATCTCAGAGTGTTTGTTCTGTGAATATTTCTGAAATCCTCAGAAAAAAATGGTTTAATCAGAGATTATCAAAGTCTGTTGGCATTCTGAAAGTCACTTGAGTCCTGACTGAAGAATTTAGATGTCAAAGGGAAGACAGTAATCCAAACAAGCTCATCCTTTAAGGGATTTGAATTAAATTTTCAAAATTCAAGGGATGGATAATGGAATGGAAAACATTTAACACTAAACTGGAAGGGTGTATACCGACATCATTATCAATAGTTGTTCTGAAAATAGATGTTCTTTCTTTTTCAGAAAGCATGAGTCTTCTGGGAGTCCTCATGTCAAAGTTGTCATCATTTATCCATTTCCTCATGCCACAGACTCAAAATAAAAATAAAAAATCTGTCGCCTGATTAAGCAGTGGCACAGTGGATAGAGCGTCAGACTGGGACATGGAGAGGCCAGGTTCAAAACCTCGAGGTCGTTGGTTTGAGCGCGGGCTCACCAGTTTGAGCACAGGCTCACCTAGGGTTGCTGGCTTGAGTCCAGAAGTTGCTGGCTTGAGCCCAAGGTCACTGGCTTGAGCAAGGGGTCACTCACGCTGCTGTAGCCCCTTGGTCAAGGAACAGGAGAAAGCAATCAATGAACAACTAAGGTGCCACAATGAAGAATTGATGTTTCTCATCTCTCTCCCTTCCTGTTTGTCTGTCCCTCTCTCTGAATCTCTCTCTGTCTCTATCAAAAAAATAATCTGTTGAATCAAGGAGAATGTGGCAGGTAAGTAACTGCGTCATGCTCTACCAACACTGAAGAAAGAAAATCATAAAGAGATGTAAACGTCCAAATTACAGTTTAGTTTGAGAACTAAAAAAAAAGACAAAATAAACTGTTAATCCTTTTTAAGGAGTTTTTATACTTGATAGAAATTAAAAATGATCAAATCAATGTTTTATAGGATTGATATACCTTTCAAATTTCAACACTTTATGGAAGATTTTAGAAATTTGAATAACTTACAATAAACTATAATTACATAATGTTATTACAGAGCATTTTTATATTTATAAATTCTGTTTGTCCCTACAACATACGTACAAAATATACAGAGCATTTTTGCTCTGTTTTGCCAAAAGGAAACTGAGAATTAAACAGAAAGGTAAAATGAACTGGCTAAAGTTATACAAATATTTTCCCTCTTTCCACTTCCTAAGTTGCCAGAAATCTGATTTTCCCCTGGTTGACAATCTGCAGTACATCAATTTTTTTGCCAACGTCATTTTAATTCTGTTTGGTGAAAATCCTTCTGCCCTGGGGAACCAAGTTTCTACAGGGAGAAAATAAATGGTTCTGCTGAAAGCGGAGAGCAAGGGGAAGAGAGTGATAGGTTCCTCTACCTTTAATTTCGTGAGTCAGCTGGTCGACCTCTTGGAGTCCAAACGTGAACCCAGAAGTCACTTCCTACACATCCTAAGAAATCTTTGCCATGCTCCCATGTGTCCTGGATTGCTGTCTTCACAACTTTACATTGCTCATTCTAATGGAAGACTTTCATGCCCTTTGAAGTAAATATTTCCCAAATAGCTTTCTTTGTCTCATTTGATTGGCAACAAGCCACAGATGCTTCTGATATACTAGCTGCAAGAGAAAAGGTGTCCATTATTACTTTTAAACTACGGTACTAAGGTTGGGAAAACATGACCCTTAGAAGACAGACTTAGAGCATAGATAAGTACAGAGAGGAACTTCTCTTCCCTGCCCTCTGGTTTCCATGAAGAGGTATTCGCCAAGCAGAAAATGTAATGGGGTGAAGACTTGGAGGTAGTGAGGAAGTTTTTTCAGGCAAGGGGGAAGTATTTGTAGTCTCTGCTGAGTAAGAAATCCTAGTATATTTGGAGAGTTACAAGTAGGACAGTGAGAGGTAGTCCGAAGAAACATCTAGAGTGTGACAGACGAGAAGTCTGGCCACAGAGACAGGTACAAGACCATGAAGCCCTTTCAATGCCAAGGTGAGTCTAGATTCAGTCTCATAGATTATAAGGAACCATTTAAAGCAGTGGAGTGACATATTCAGATTAGGAGTAATTCAGACTAGGTTCATTCAGATTAGAGAGGATGGTTTGAAGCTCGGTCAAACAGGATACAAGGAGGATATCTAAAACTCTATTAAAGCGAGAGATGATCAGGTTTCCCTGGTCTATGGCAGAATCCATAATATTCATGGGTATCACTTTCAAGAGAAAAGATTGTGGCGGTTTAATAGGATGGCCACATTGATTGCCTTCTCTATATCTAAGTCCCTTTGCACTATGACTTAGCAGCCCTTTTCCATCAAAATATGGAGTCTCTCCTGCCCTCCACCCCTGGTATCTGACCTGGCTCCATGCCTTGCTTTGACCAAGAGCATGAGGCCGAGGTGGCACTCTGCCACTTTCAAAACTAGACCTCCTCGCTCTGGAAACTGATGTGTTTAACTCTGTTCTCTCCTAGAAATCCACTAAAATATCAGTGAGGGACATGTTTTTTTAAAAGGCATCAGGGGAGCAAAGGCAACAAAATGACAAAAGTATTGGAATTAAATTAATTCATTTTTCTATCAAAACACCTAATAACATGTATGAAATTGGCCCAGTGTGTTTGCCAATTCCTTCCGTTCATGGAGCCAACACATTAACAAACTATTGCACGGGCTTCAAATGAGTTAATTATTTACAGGTGTGGTAACTTGATCACTATGAAAAGTCCTGATATGTAGCAAAATCTTCTACAGTGACAACGCTAAACTGTTGCCTTTGGGCAGGATTTCTACAAAATAATTACTGACTTGAAATCATTGCTGTTACTCGAGAGGGTGTGTGCTTTCAGGTTTTCTTATGGCCAGTTTTATTTATTACTAGAATTCCCAGGGTGGATGACAACCGTGGCCAACATTTTGAGCAAATTGAAAGTTCATTATCAATGTTCTTTAAAAATAGAAACTTTGCACCTAATTTATTATTAAGCATGCATTTTTGTCATTCTTTAGCTCATTTCTGTTCTAAAGGTTTACTGTGAAATATTTTTTAAAAGTATCCAACAACATAAATAAGCAGCTGCTATCTTGCAGCGTACAATAAATCATAAACCGGGGTAAGACGGCTAGACCTCCTCCCACCCCCTCCAGTCTCACAAGAGGAAACAAGCTCATGAAGGAAAACTGCAGGCAAACAAGGTCCAGTGCTATCCAGCCAGACCAGACACCCTGACCGAAAGGTGACCTATAGCCAATTATAATGCAATTATAGTATTACAAGCATTGCAGATCATGACAGTTCCCAAAATGACCAAATGAGGACAAAAACTCCTCCTCCCTTTCAGAAGGCAATGCCTCGCTTGCCCCCCAGCCCCGCCCAGATCCACCCCCTTTGCGAGTTCCTCCCCACTAGCCCAAAATATATGCCTAGCCCCCAAAACGCTTCAGGGTGGCTCACTTCTCCAGTCTGCCCTCCCTTCCTGAGAATGTACTTTCACTTCAACAAAACCCTTGTTCTGTGCCAACTCTCTGTCTCATTCTGGAATTCTTTCTTCTGCAGCAACAAGAACCTGGTTGAGGCTGCCCTTGACCTTCCCTTGAGTCTCTGACATCAACACCACCATAGCAAGAAGTTTCCAATAACTGTCAAAGCACTCTCTGGCAGAATACCTTCGTCTCTATGTCCCACACTTACTTTGTGTTCACCAAACCAAAGTTTTCCACTGACTCCAATCCCCACCTATGGCAGTATGGCCATTTGCTGGATCTCACAGTTCACAGCCAAGGTCATGGCATCACTGGATAGTACAACTAAGGCTAGCAGGTGGGGAAAGAATGGGAAAATCCTTCTCCTTCATTTCCTTTGCACAGTAATGTCTCTTCAGGTTGAATAACCCCATCTTCTGCTCATTCTCATCTCTGGAAGAGTAGTTTGTCCCCAGTGATTCCAGGAAGTAGCTTATCAGAGTGAGGTAGAGGAGAAGATTGGGGACAGAGAATATGTTTAGCTTGTAGACTGTGTGATTGAATAAATCAGTTCTGTGAACTTTATAGCAGAAGATGCTATGCTTCCTGACGCCCAATGCCCCACTGACCGTTTGCTGAGTCACCCATTTGTTCCTTTTAAAATCAATAAATACGATTTTCACAGGAACAGAATGTTATTCCAGAACCAAGAATATGTGCCGTTGGAACCCTTGCATTTCTCACCCATGACCTTCCTGTCATTCTTAGAGGAAAAACAAGCTTCCATGATGATATTTCTCCCTCCTTCCCCAAAAAAGTAGAATCGTTCCATCTTTCCTTGTTCCCAACCACCAGCTGTCCCTTCTGGGGAAAGAAACAGCTTGTCTACTGAAAGTTCAAAGACGCTAGGAAGGGCGTCCATCCCCACTCACCACGTATTTGCTGTTAGGGCAATCCACCAGGGGTTTAAGCCTTTCATCCCATTAGAGATAAGTGCAAATCCAGTGCAATCATCCTGGAGAGCAATTAATACCAGAGTATAAAATGACAATAGTGTCCTCATAGACAAGGCAATCACAGTGCCACCTGTACTTGTGCTGAAGCAGGTGAGCCTATCTGGTCTCTGATAGTATTTACAGACCAGGACACTGAGGCTGGAGCAGGGGAATCGCTGCCTGACCAACACAGTGAATCGAGACCAGATTTTTCAGTCACTGTTCTTAGAGGAAGAAGATACAGATGAAGATGGAAATACTGGGTAGGGCACCAATGGAAGCCAGAAAGGCATCCAGGAAAATAAAGGCAGAAAATAGGAAATCTAGTGATGCCAAAAAAAAAAACAACACAATCCATTTATGTCTCCATTGTCCCAGATTAATTTTAGGATCAGTGAAAGTAATAGGATAAAAGAGAAAGGAGCGTACCTCCTTTCTCCCCCCATCACTTCACCAAGAAACAATATGTTCCTGGGTCTTGCTATTCAAACTAGAACTCAGACGAGTCACATAAACCTCGCCCAAGGGTTTACTAGAAAGGCACAATCTCAGGCTCCATCCCAGAGCTACTGAGCAGGAAGTTGTATTTTAACAAGATCTCCAGGTGACCCAAGTGCGCACGGAAGTACGGGAGGCACTGAGCTAGTACATAGGGAGAGGTAAGGTCCACGGGCAGCAACTCCAGTGACTCCCCCCACCAGACTGTCCTCCCCGCTGTGTCTTCCTAGGAAAGCTAGAACCAGCCTCTGGGCTGACACAACACCGTGTCATTTCAAGACCCCAATTCACTGGGTTTATCCTGAAGCCCAGAATCCTCGAAGAGGATAAAGGGAGAGTCACAATATATAAAAGCAGGCGAGGTTGGCAAAAAGGGCTTGGACGGTTTGAACAAAAGCTGCTAGGATTTCACCCCTGTGCCTCTAACCTATGTCTGGTTTGATATGATGTGTTTGTTTTGTTGTTTTGTTTGTCCATATCAGGTTTCTGTTTATTTCACAAAGCGGACAGATTGAAACTGTTCCACAGACCGTCCCCTAAATGTTTCATGCCTCCTGTTCCGTACTTGTGTATGCATAGCTCTATTTCATAGGGTTTTCCAAATAAGCACTTTTCTAAGGCAGTCGTCCTGCTAGACTGTGAGCTCCTCAAAGGAAAAATTGTATGTTTATTTATCTTGGCCATCCTAGCATTAGTGCCCTGCACTGAATACACAACCAATGATGAATGATTGAAGTAGCAAAGTGAAAATGACTGAATGAATGGATTGAAGCCGATTGAAATAGAGTACATAAGTAAAGTAGAAAAGAAAGGCCTCATGCTGCTGGCTTTCATGCTAATACCCTGCTGTGACTTATCGGTAGCCAGACCTAGCCACATGGTTCTTGAGCTTCAGGTTGCCGCACTCATTACAGAGCACTCAGCCAGCCATCTGAGTGCTGCTCTGTCCTGGGATGCAGTAAGACTCTGCGAGCGACAATGTGTACATGCAACCAACAAATCACAGTACTTTGAAATCTTCAGGTGACAGTCACTGTCTTCAGGGGAGAGTCACCGTCCATCCAACATGCTTTCATTGAAGGGATCCAATTTTCTTTCTTACACCTTGTTCTTGATTTACAATATATGTGTGAGAAACATTATCAAGGAGGGTGGGGGGAGGAATGATTTTTGTAACAGTCCCAGCCACACACACAAAAAATTTAAATATGTGAAATCTTAAAAATAACCATCTCCTGAAGTACTTTGCACAAACTTAGGGCAAAAGTGTTCTCTCTAATCATTTGCTGGCACCGCATTGTGGATCTAACATTATGGATCCAATAACACTGAAGACAGTCACAGAATTTAACTACCACTTAGATATGACAAGAAAATATAAAATCTCGATTTTTCCTATGACTAACCCAGTCTTTCTTCTGAGCTCTCATCAGCGGATTACCAGGAAAACGAATTAACCTAATGTCCAATACAATAAACAGTGTCTTTAGGAAATAACCTTTCACTTGTTAAAAACACTATGTCTCTTAAATAATCTCCCATTTCCTCTGGTTTTCTCTTTAAAATGGTGTCTGGTTTACAGGGTCAGGAGTTGGGGGAATTATCTGTCTCAGGAAAGAATTGGGGTCCTGTGATGCAGTGTTATCATCTCCCTCTGGTCTCTAGGTGTTGCAGACATGGGGTTGCTTCTCTCAGATCCTTCTCCAACAAGCTACTTTGCCCAGTCTCCAGGGGTCTGCCTCAACTTTCCAGCTAGGCTCACATGAGCTGGGGGTGGGGAGCTGTGACCAGTATTTGAGCCAGGAAATGATAATCTAGCCATGCTTCTTGTGGTGGCCCCTTGCCAATGCATGAGCCAGGTGACATGGGATTCTGGCCATTTCTGTCCCATGCAGACAAGCTTTGCTCGGGGGTGTCCCATGGACCAGCAGTGACTTGCATGTCCATATTTCCTTCTCACAGTTTTCTTCATCCAATTCTGCTTGTTCCCCTTTTTCTTTCAAAGGTGGTATCCCCCATAAACATTTGCACCCCTGCCTCATCTCAGTGTCTGTGTCCTGGAGTGCCCTTCTTGGTACCCTGGGACAATGTCTCTCATCCATCCACAGGCTGCTTGACTCACTGATTTTTCAGACTGGAGTCTCTGCCTAGTCTAACTCAGTCTGTTTTCTGGAAGATTTGTCAGTTTTTGGTAGTGGAGTCTGGCCGAATCAATCTCACTTCAGTTTCCCCTGGACACATTCCTCTGTCCATGATGCCCTTCATCAGCTTTGGGCCTGGCAGTCCAAGAAGGCAATAGACATATGCAGGCATAAAATATTCAAAGTCCCAAGAAATTCTCACACATAGCATCCACATATATATTCATAGGGAAGAACTCCGGTTAGCCCGGCTTGGATTACATACCCATCCCGGAGCCATCACTAAGGACAAGAGGATGGGAAACCATGATTGATCAAACTCGGGATTCCACACGGCTCTGTGGCTTCAAGGGGGAGATGCCATGGTTACTAGCCACAAATATACATGGAATGGGGAGAGGCAGTCCCCCAAAACAGTGTGATAGTGTGGCCAGAAGAGAGTGGAATGTTGAGTATATGAAAAAAAGCAAACAAACAAAAAAGTGGTTTCTCACTATGATTTTCCTGTCCTTAGGAAGCTTGATGTTGTATCAGAGTCACATATAAAGCAGATAATTGCCACTGAATATGGCAGATGTTGTTAAAAGAGTAGTTGCTACAAAGAAGGAAAGACTAATCTGATGTCTTTTGGAGGATGTGAAGGCAGGGTCTACAGGATGGAAAGCAAAAGAAATCCATGTCTAAAAAGGCTTCAAAAAGTTGCACATTAAAGAGTAAACAAAAACTGGGTCAAAAAAACAAGATGGAGGACTGTCCAGATGGAAGAATATTCTGGGTCACTGAGGTATAAAACATCATGGTGAAACATCTGTCCTTCCCTGAAGTTCCCATTGGAGCATCTCCAAGGAACTACATTAAGTTTTATAATGGACTGGACACTGCACATCTCTACTCCTAATGTATCTTTCTTCCCAAGATGCTTCTAATTTATAGCAAATAAGAATAAACTATGCATTGAAGAAATCAGGCTGACCTATTGGTTTACCTATCTTTTTATAGTTGTTTTATTTTATAGTCACAGATGCATCAAGAAAAAGGTCAGGATTTCAACTCAATAAAGAATAGATAATTCCATATGAAGAGAGACAAGAGAGGGCATATTAGATGATAAAGCAATAATGAAATTTATTAAGATTTTAAACATGTATAGTAAATGATCAGTATACTTACATATATTTACATATGTGTACATGTAAAAGTAACAAATGTGGAGTATATCATATGAGTCTGCTCATTATGTAAAAAAATGCCATTTTATGCACATGTATTGTGTACATGTGCATAATATATATTCACATGTGTCATATATAATATATAACATGTTTACATATATAATGTTAAGAAGTCATTCTTCACATAAAGTACAGAGTCAAAAGTGGCATTTCATAGTATATTGAATTCTGCTCTTTAAGAGTTTCAATTATAATACAGGTTCAGTATATCTGGACACAGTATATTTAAAAGTAAACCTTCATGTTAGCTCTTACTGGAAATGAAGAGGAATACAAAACACAAAATTAGTAACTCTCCTCATTTATTTTTTGTTGCATGCAACTGTCCTTTAACAACGTGAGTCTCATGAAGAACAAATATTAAGCACACTAAATAAAAAGCCCAGGTCATGGCTTACTCCAGCTGGCACTCTGGAAAGGGTGTTAAACCACCAAAGAGGCTCAGGTTGGCACTGATTCCTTCTTATTTTAACTTTCTTAAAGAAGCAGGAAGCCTGAAGGTGAGGGCACAAAATTGCTTTCACCAGTCTCATGAATTTTGAAATGCCTCCTGCACTGAGCTGATTTTACATTGCAGAACAGTTCAATGCAGTAACCCAGAGCCGACTCTCCGCTACCATAGCAACCTGTTGGTACAGAATGAATTGAATTGTGGGATTATCACTAAGGGGAAAAGAGGTGGGGCTTCTGCCTTATTTATTTTTCAGTCAGTTCACTGTGTGATGCCTATGAATGGAAAGACCAAGAAGAAATACTCCTGTTGATTCCTTTAAAAATCTATGTAGAATTTTAAAAACACCATGGTTATTAAATATTCATGTTAAGTCTATAAGGGTTAATTTGTCATTGCATCATCATTAAAATGTCGAGAACAAATAAAATAAAAATTAAGGTCTTCATTATCTCATTGAAAATTCATTTTAAGAAGTGGAATTTGAATAGCATGTGGAAAGGGTCATAATGTGAAATTGAAACATAATCTTGTCAGTTTTCCCTGCCCATGTAGGGTTCTTCAGCAGAAATTGGGATTTTAAGCTTAAAACAAACTTGAAGTGTTGGTTCATACCACCTACAGACTTCTAACCATTCCGATTCCCAGGGAAATGGCCCCAGCTATATTGGAACCCACAACAGATAGATCTGAACTCGTTGCTTCATCACAAACCACTTTATCAAAACAGCTTCAGCATGAGCACCTCATCCTGCTTGTTGATGAGGCCAAAGTGCTTTCACAATGTGGTCTATTTTTGTGCAAATACATTAAATGCACTTCTTATATCCTTTTCTCTACATATTGTCCAGTATTAGGATTTACATCTTACAAATGGTCAGTGCTTGCTGATTAATTGGGAATTTCTACCTTATATTTGACAACTACTTAGTTCTGGGCACTGTAAATCCACTTCACATACATCATTGATAAGTCTTTACAATAACTTGTAAGTTAAGTCTAGTCTTACCTTAGATCCAGCTAAAGTCATTTGCTGAACTAGCAAATAGCAAAGTCTGCATTTTATTTAGTTTAGTTTGATTTTCTTCTATTAGCCTGAAATCTCTTCTCCAAGTCAATGTTCCATCAGGTCAGAAGACTTTCTGGCGCTGAAATCTAAATGCTCCTGGAGCCGTGACGCAGGCATTGAGGTGCCAGCCAACATTAGAGAGGCTAAATGAGATTAGTATGTGGTGGTCCAAACTCCCTCCGTAATACAAGAGTGAAAAGTTAATTGTTAATTAAAACAGCAAGCTGAGTGTTTCTAGATCTAGGATTAGAAAAATGTCAGTTAAAACTAAATGCCGGTGTGGGAATCTAGGGTTGGCTTCAAACTCAGATTAAGGCAAACACTAAATTAGATGCCTTTAAAGCATAAACCATCGCACCATCCTGAGAATTCAGAGGTTCTGAAAACACCAAGATTAAAGCGCTCCTTAGACGACCATGGGGGGTGCAGAGCAGGCCCTTTGCTCATTCTTCCTATTAAATTGAGCTGGGGTTACCAAAGCTACCTGTACAGACTCCATAAAGCATGAAGACAGCAAAGAGGAAGGTATGATAATGTTGCTCATTCATTCAGCACATGGATGTTGAGCAGTTCACATAGAAGAGGCATAGGTTGGCTATTGCAGAGGATACTGAGAGGTTGTTCATAGCAGGCCCCTGACGTCAGAGCTTACAATTCAGCAGATGAGGCAGACAGGTCAACACGACTAGCCATCACGATGTGGCAAGACCAAGAGAAACAAATAGTGCCATGAAGGTAAAAGAAAAGCACGGTGCCAGCCAGGAAAGAAGCCATTAGTGCACTCTCCATGGAGGTAGCAGCATGTGCTCTGAGCCTCTGAGAAAAACCAAACACCAGAAGAGTCCATCGGGCTGAGGAAGCAATACCATCAAATTATAAATGCGTGCTGGAGGAACAGGAAGTAGCAATGTGGCTATTCTATCCTGAGTCTTCGCACAGACTCGACAGGCAATTGGGCACCCAGACCTTTCACCCTTCCCTCACTGTTTCCCTGTGCCATCCAGCCGTCTCATCAGTAAGAATGATTTAATGAAAGACTTTAGGGAAAAAGAAAAGTCTGGTGAGATAACAAACCTCGGGTGTCAACAATACATCTTCCCCTTGAAACTCTCCTGAGAAAGCAGAGTGGCTATGGGCATATGTAAATGATATGGAAATTAATTATAAATACACATGTGGCTTCAGCTCTCCAGAAAATCTTGCTAATGATTGCTGTAATAAGTCCTCTGGAAAGTGAATGCTGTCTGAACACGTGCAGACAAATCATCATCTGTGCTCCAAATAAAAAGGCTTGAACTTGCCAGGGCAACTCCACCAGCTGGAGTTCTTCCGTCCCTGGTTCTTTGCACCCTTCAGAAATCCCTTGATCAAATCCCACAGGGCTTCCTAGATTTCCAGCGGTCAGGAACAATAGTCACAGCACAAAGAGCTTTAACTGCAGTAGCTACATATTTGGGCTGGCATAAAATATCAGCATGTAACTAATCTCTGTTGCATTTATAAAATAGTAATCTTTTTGTTCTATGGGAGTAAAAGAACTATAATTCTTCCCCAGATTAATAAGAATGCCAAAATTACTATAGTTTTATAATGCCAGGAAACTGTGGCATCTTAGACACTTGCCTAACCATGGCATAGGCCCTATGACCATGCATAAATTAAATTGGAAAAATATCTCGGCCCCATTGTCACAAGCTTGATAGCTTCCCCTTATGCCCTTCTTGCAAAGTCACAGAGATACCTGAGCTCTGATGCTGCTACCATATTTCCTTTAGGACAGTGGTTCTTAACCTGGGTTCTATCGAACCCTAGGTTTTCGAAGAAGCCTCTGTTGCGGAGGCCAGAATAAAGTAATAGCGTAATTTGTTGCGAGTTCATGCACTTTGTTGGTTTTGTTCTTTGAGCAAGGTGATGTTCATGCACGGCTCATTTTGTGCACCAGTAGAAAAAAAACATATACCTATGTCTTGAATTTGGGGGAAAAAAATCATATTTTATTTATCACTAAAGAAGGGTTTGGTGAATGCGCATATGAAACTGGTGGGTTCAGTACCTCAAAAAAGCTTAAGAACCACTGCTTTAGAAGAAGAAGGAAGACTTGGTATAGAAGGGTATTAGAGTCTGGATCAGGAATTTTATTCTGTAAAATTTTAATATTTTATTAATGTCATTAATTTCATTCTGTAAAAAATAAATATAGGTTTTAAATTTGTATTAGTATAATAAAATTGATGGGCTTTTCTTCAACAAGAATTTACCTGGGTTCACTGTTCTTGTTTTCAAGCCCTTTCCATTGTTTTCATGTTCTTTTCCTTTTTTGTCTTTCATTCACCATTCATTTATTTCATCAATAACTAGTTTCTGTAAACTCTCTGTGTTCCAGTTACTGATCAAGGGAGCTGGAGGTACAAAAGCCAACAATAACTAAACTCAGGGAGATCACCGTCTAGTGATGGAGGAGGAAGTAGTAAACAAGATAAAATTATAAATTAAGAATGTTAGAGGGAATAAGTGATAAGGAGATAGGAAAAGCGTGTTAAGAGTTGAAGATTTAGAAAGAATGGCGTTGAGAAGTCAGTATCTGCACAAAAGACTTGAAGGAGATAAAGGGGAAAAACACACATATGTTTGGGGAAATGGTACTTCTAAAAGAGAAAACAGCACACGCACAAGTCTTGAGGTGGAAGTGTGCTTGGCAATAGTCCGGGAACAATGAGGAGGTCAGTGCAAGTTCAAAGGAGGGAGTACTGGGCAGAGTTCCAGGAAAGAGTTCAGAACTAGAGCATGTAGGGCACTGCCTATCATAACAATCCGTTTGGCTTCCACTTATTGGTATTATCCGACCTTGATTACAACTGGATCATGCTGGTTGCTGTTCAAAATACAGTACAATTAGAGTAAAAGCAGGGAATACTAATAAAAGGATATTTCAGTAGCCCAGCTGAGAGATGATCATGGTTTGTGGCATGTTGGTGAGAGTGGAGGAGGTAGGAAGATGAAATATTGATATATTTTGAGGTTGAGATGACAAGATTTGCTACCAATTTATAAATGGGTTCTAAAATAAAAAGAGGAGTCAGAGACAAAACCATGGGTTTTTGTCTAAAGAACTGAGATGCAAAAGTCTGTGAGAGAAGCTGGAATTTTGTTAAGGAGTGGGAAACCAAGAATACTTTTATGGTCACATAACCATTGAGTTTCTATTGAGCATTCAGATGGGGATGCCATCTAAACAGTTGAACCAATAATTTTGGAGTTCAGGGAAACACTGTGAGATAAACATACAGTTTTGGAAGTCTCTGGTCAATCATTGATGGTAAAGCCATGAGGCTTGGATGAGATCACCTAAAGAAAGAGTGTTGACAGGTAAGAGAAGAGTTTCAAAGTCTGAGCTCTGATCTCTAATGTTCGGAGTTTGGGGGATGAGAAGGGACAGCAAAGGATATTGAGAAGGAGTAACCAATGATGTAGAGGGAGAGGCAGGTATGTGTGATGACCTGGACACCAATCCAAGAAGGTATCTACAGGAGAAAAAGTGATTACACTGTCAAATGATGCTAAGTCAAGTAAGATAAGGACTTGGAATTGGTCACTGATCATCAGATGTAACAATGTAGAGGTAACTTTTTATCTTGACAAGAGCTATATTATGGGGAAGTAGGGGTAAAAACATGACCAGAAGGGGTTGTACACACAAAATGTTTTTAATAAAAAAATTGTTTTTATTTAGAAGCATTCAGAACATCAACAAAAGAGCTGCAACTTTTTTTTTTGCAACCACAAAGTGGTATTTTGTTAACAGAATAACAATTATTATGTATAAGCTGCTTCAGAGACAACTGAAGGTGAAGTATACACAACTCTTTAAAGGGTTTTTCGGTAAAGGGAGGAGACATGGAACAGATGGTGTAAGGGGAAATGAGGTTAGAAGAGGTTTTTATTTGCTTGTTCACTGGTTGGGTTGTTTTTGCAAGTGAAAAACATTTTTTTGCATCATGCCTATTGTACGCTGATGAGGATGATACAGTAGAAAGGCAAAAGTTGATGCTTAGAAGATGGAAGAGTTACTAAAACAAGGTTCTCCAGTGAGCAAGAAGTCAGGATGGCAAGCACAAGTGGTGGTGGGTAGCACAGACCAGTTACCCCCGAGGACGGGAAACAAAGAGTGTATCACCCCAAATGCAGGTAGGTGGATCAAAAGTGAACATGGGAGTCTGTACTCCTCCTCAGGTTGTTTTATTTTTCTCATCAAAACATGAAGCAAATGATCATGCTTTGTGTAGAGACAGGGTTTGATTTTTGCTAACGAGGGGAAAATACAAATTATCTAAGGTGAGAGAGACAGAATGGGTGAGAAGTATATGGGATTCCAGGGTGAGTATTATGGGCCTCTTGAAGTCAATGAGCATGAATAAAGTGAAATCAATCAGTAATAGATATTTTTCCTGCTGTGTTCAGCTGTAGGAAGGCAGGTACGAGTGGGTGCAGAGTTGGACTTAACTGGAATTCCTGTGTAGCAAAGTAATCACAATGAAACAGGAGAAACCGAAGGGAGTTAAGAATGTCTACAAAGGAGTGTGATTGTAATGACAAACATGAAATTTAAGCTTGTCAAGGTGGGTGGTGAAGAATACAGGGAATGAGAGAGAGCAGAAAGACAGGACCCATGGATTACATCACTGGTGGCGGTCGGGAACTATTGGAGCAAAGGGCTAAGGGAAGGAAGTACACCGGAAACAGGAGGTGGTTGTTAGAGCGAAATCTAAATGTTTAGCATTTAGATTTAGGATAAGTTGCACACATTAGTAAAGAGATAATCAAGTGTATATCTATGCAAGTGAAGAGCTAGTGGAGGATGGAGCCTGGAAAGCATTGGCAAAGTCATCTTTATAGGTATCGAAATTGACAGGTATTAGACAGAAGCAGTGTTTGAAAGAGTGACAGTGGCATGAGGAAAAGTGACCCGGGGCTGTAGATAACTATATCAGTGAGGAGTATTAGACGGGGCCTGGGTGATGGCATAAGACTTAAAGTCGCCCATCAATAATACAGTGTACACTTAAAATTTACATAGTGAGACATGTCAAATACATTTCAATTTTTTGAAACAGATCATTAATTCACCTGTCTGGATATCCACCATCTTAGCTTTAGCTCTACTGGCATTTTATGAACCTATATTTGTGTTTTGGATCCATCTCATTGGACTTGGTTTTACTTGCACTTGCCTCGAAGATAATTCTCACTAATAACAAAGCTGTGTATTAACATACCACCATCCCTCAAAAAAAAGAAGTTGAAAGAAAAAATGTCTGCTGAGCAGCAAAAAGGAGCAAGGAAGAAAGTTCCAGGAGAAGCAGCCACTTCAGCAGTGATGGGTTTCCGTCAGAGCAAGGAGGTAAAGACTGTTCACAGAAGAGGCTGAGGGTGCAGGGGCGTTGCCGATGACTGACCTTGAGTATTAAAGGACACAATGGACAATATTATGGAACATGGGAAAGAGTAGGAACAGAGGTTCAAAAGGTGATAAAGTTTAGGGGGGCACTGAATGTGGAAAATGAGGGATGACTTGGAAGTTTTGTTATAAAGGGTACAATCAGTTTTGTTCTAATTGTGCACAGGGTGAGTGGGGAGGAGAGGCTGGGCAGGTGAGGGTCTTGACAAGACCGTACAGAGGGTGAGGGCCTTATGTGACTTCTTGAGGGAAGCGTGGACTTGCACAGGGGCGGTTTCCGTGGACAGGCAGTTTCTCCCTCCTTCCAGGTAGCCTACGAAAGTCATCTATCTGCTTGGAGGGCTCAAGCTACTTCATGACTTCTGCTGAAAGAGACTTTTGGAAAGAAAAGGGGGAAGTGTTTCTCTAATCCCAGCTAATTTGACATTTGTATCTTTGAATGGTACTTAGAGCTTTATTTCTTAAGCTAGGGAACTATGTACTTATGAAAAAATAGCATCTTTGGATCAGAAATAAATAAGGCTGATGACTGAGTAGCTGGAGCCCGGGTGGCACTGCAGAAAGGTAGAGATGCTTGCTGACTGCTGTCAGAGAGGAGCCAGGTCGAGAAGATACATCCCAAATTAAGCATCTCCCCAACTGCCCATTCTGATGCCTGAAATGCCATCTTTAGAGATTCGTGGAATTTGAAGTCTAAATGAGACTTTGAGAAAAGAGCATCAGTTTGTGTTGTAGTGGAATGAGCACAAGGTTGGCATCCCCCAGGTTTGTGTGTAAATCCCATCCTGGACCCCCATCAGCTGTGTTGGGTCAGTCACTTGCTCTCATTTCCTCACTTGCCAGGGGGACAAGCTTCTGCTGGGTAGAGATGTGCCATGATGCCAGCTCTGCTGAAGGCTTGTATGGAAATAATCCCACGGTTTCGTTAGTGCGCCGGCAGTGACTCAGTGCATGAAACAGGGCATCGGCAAGAATGTGCCATGGACATCTGCAAAGCATGGCATGGAAATGTATACCAAAACTGGAAGCTTCACAAGGGTCCTGGTTTCCCGATTCACACTACTACCTTGTGGGGTGGTAACTCTCTACCCTGAAAGTGTTTGAATAAAGACCCCTTACTAGAAACACCGAAGACATAAATCACCTCTCAGGTCTCTTCCACTTACAGATTATTGGATTTCATAAAATCATATGATAATTGGCAGAAAAGAGTCAAGGAAAAATTATGAAGTAGGAAAACCTACATTCCATGTTTTCCCTCAAGGTATGCAGGCCTTCTGACTTTTCAAAGATCTCCACCCCTCCCACCCACCCACACACATGTGCTCTTACTTGGAAGTGGCCCATACTAAGACTTCCTCATCCCCTTCCAAAGTTGCAAGTTACAGGGGAAATGGCACTTCCCAGAGAGTTAGTGTAGTGAAGTGGTTAAGAATACAGGCTTTGTCAACTTAACACTGGGTAACTTTAGGCAAGTTAGTATAACTTTTCTTAGTTTTGTTTTCCTGATGTAAAAGAGAGCTAAAAGACTCTTGACAAGTGGTATAGTAGAGACCAAATGAGGCTAAGTGTGTAAAGTGTTTCGTATAGGGCCTGGTGCACAATAAGTATTCAATAAACAGTGATGACTATTTCTTTGTTCTTTTTAAACAACCATTGTCATTTTGTTGCTCTATATATTTTCTTGCTGCTGTTTTTGTTAATTTCCTGTTGCTGTGTTGGGGTGCTGATACCTTCCCGGCCCCCTGAAATGACGCCCATTGTCACAGTTAGGTACTGCCTTCCCCACTGAGGATTCTCTCTAGCATGAGGGCAAGACAGAGGGCAGCTGGTGTGTTCTCACTGTGCCTGTGCCCATTCCCTTAGCTGACAGTCTGTTTGGGAGTCTCTTAACCCCTCTCGAATCTCACAAAAGAGGCAGAGCCCTTGTATTCTGAGGACCAAGGTGACCTGGGTATAGGTAGATTGTTTCCAAGTTTATAGTCATTTCTGATTGTCCTGAACCTAGCTCTTTTTCCCCCATGCTGGTGATATGTACGGAAGACTTAAGTTTTTATTTATATCAATCAGGGTAAAAGGTATAAATAGGATAAAAAAAGGCTTATTTCATAAGTTATATATATGAGAAAACCCTTAGGCAAGCATTAGATAGTGGGCTGTTAGAGCGTGTTGCATTCCATGAACATATAGCATGATCACATATTTACGATTCATGAATTCTTACCTGGGTTGGCTGTGGATAGTGACAATTTTCTCTTCTGGATCCACACTGCTTGCTCCACAGTCATTGTCTGTGGTTTTCCAGAAGGAAGAGCCCACCATTGTCCAGAAATAACATTTATTAATCAAAAATAAACCACACAATAGAAAAGGCCTTGTAAATAAAACTATATATTTATAATGCTTTATTTTTTTTGCTTTAGTACTCCACAAAACACTACAGACAGTAACAAAATAATTGAATAAATATTAAAAACTTTCAAGAGGATGATGACACTCTTTATCATATGTGAACATACACAATGCCACGACCATTAGATACACTATTAAACACTATCTTAGATATCTTTCTTAAGGAAGGGATATAATTACTGTTTTTATCCAGAAGTCATAACATTTACACATATCAATACACAAGAGAACAACTCAGAGTTGAGTGAAGCAAACACCCCAGTGACATGGATTCATCTGCTTGTACAGCATGTAAAGATGTTACAGTGTTAACAGGATAGAAGTCAACACACTAAAGAGAAATGTTGGGATTTTCTGGGGGTAGAAGAGCTGAAAGTGGGGCATCTCATGAAAGCCTTTACATATTTTCCATTGCTCTCTTAGTAATATGCTCCTTCCCCCTTTCTGCCTTTTCTTGGTTGAGGTATTCCAGCACTTTCATCAACAGATCTCCATCCAGGTACTGTCTGTTTGGAGGATTCTCATTCTTCGGGGGTCCCACGGGGAGCCGTTTGCTTATCGAGGCCGGTTTGTCAGTCTCCTGTGAGCTCCCTTGATTCAGATGTTCCTTGATGGCCTGCTCGATTTGGTCCTCTTCCTGTAGATCATCTTCAGATGAGACTTGACCAGGAGCTCGCTTCACCTGGTTTGAATTCATAATCTCAGGGTATTTAACTAGCATTCTGGCCAAGTACTCTCCTAACTCTTGATCCTTGTCATTCAGGCTTTCATAGGTCATTTGTCTGTTTTCAACATCTGGCATCCAGGCACTTTTGGACAGCTGGTTTGCCCTTGATCTCCCATATGGGAGTCTTGGCAGAACCTTCTCTCGGTTATACTGACTGGGAATATAGGGAGGCTTTTGATTGGCAGCACTCTCCATCCCTAAAAGACTTAAAATGTCCTCAACACTGAGTCCATCTGGTAGGGCCTCTGTCACAGCATGACCCGGGGGTTTAGGGTAGCCATTCTTGGACAGCAGCTTATTTTGGAACATACCTGGATGGTCTAAGTCCACCTCTGAGATGTCATCCAAGTCAACTGGAGGCTCAAGTTCTTGCTCTGGTTCCACTGACCCATTTGGCTTCTCTCCTGTTTTGAGCATGTCAATTAAATCTTCAGGAGGGATCTGCAAATTCCTTGAAATGTCAATCAGCTGATAAATAGACTGAGAATCGAGTGGTTTCTCAAAAAGCCTGGCTGCCCTTTCCCCATTTTGCCCATTCTGTGCCCTCCCACTTTCCACAGCATTCACTAACTTTTTCAGATAGGCAATGACCTTGGAGACGTCATCTGAGCGCTGTTCTTTACCCTCTCTCTGGAGATCTTCATCTTGCAGGCCCAGCTGTCCTGAACGCTTCATTTCATTATTGCCCTGTTCATTTTTTTCTATATTCTCTTTGCTGTCTCTTATCTCTTCTTGGGTTTGACTCTCTATTTTTTCTTCTACTGGGTTCCAGTCCTCTCCTCCAACCACATCTTCGTAAGCGATGTTATTGGCCTTATAGATATCATCTTCATCATCTGTGTAAAGTTTCTGCTCTTCGTCAGCTTTCTCACGCTTCTGGTTGTTTGGTCCCGTCAGCTTCCCCAGCTCTTGAAACACAGACTCCAGTGTAGCAAGACTTTGAGGAGTGTATTGTTCCTCCACGATCTCATTTGTGCGTTTAAAGGGGTTGTCCCTGGAATTCTCTTCATACATCGGAGGGAATCGCATGTGCTTGAGCTTTCTCTCTGGCCACTGCTGAGTCTCGTAATCATCAGGCATGTCCATTGGAAAGTTCTTCTCTGAATTCAAGGTATAGGGCTTGTTTTCATTTCGTGCAGACTGAGGCTCATTTTCAGCCTGTCTCAGAGCTTCCAGGATTATTCTCATCCACTCATCTTCACTCAGAGAATCCCTTGAATTCTCTGGCAAGCGACTCTCATCACCATTTTCTTTCTGCTGAAGGGGAAGAGAGACACCTTGGTAGGGATTGTAGTCGGGGCTGCTTTCCTCTTTGTGAGCTTGCTGTCGGAGTTTTTCTATGTACTCCAAAGCCCTGATCATTTCAGGATTGGGAAACCTTTGGACATTTTCCAATCTGAGGTCTGGTTCTTTCTGAAGCAGCTGGTTTCGCTGAAATGAAGCTGCTTCGGTCCCAGACATGAGCAAAATTAAAGGGATGAGAGACAAGGCTGGTCCAAGCCAGTGAATCTTAGCTTCTGCCATGTTCAAAAGATGACCTTAAAGATGGAAAACATGAGTTAGCAGAAATGCAGCAGACTCGAAGACACTATAGCAAAAACAGCAATTGACCAGTAATAGAAGGAAAATATAGTAGATCTAGATTACTTCACATTATACTTAGGGGAAATATTTTTAAAATCCATAAATATGTCCTCTATGATCCTGACAAGCTAACCAAAGGAATCAAGCAAAATTGTTGCCCATTTGCATTCAATTTGCATGGTATAAACTTGGTTGAAATAATAACAAAAACACTGATGTGGTTAGTATGCATTGTTTCTGTTTAATAAAGACTTTCCAAGTTGATTTTAGTTTTGTTGAATAACATTCCTATTGAAATTATTGGCAAAAAATTAATTGGCTTAATTTAAAACATGCATGTACACAGGCACACACACACACACACACACAATAATTTTCTTAAGGTTGTATCAAAAACATGCTGTTTAGTTCCTAAATTGTCCACATAATTTTTTAGTAGCAATAGTATCATTACATATGATATAGTGATACAGCATATTAGTATCAATCATACTGAATTAGCTCGTGAATGAGTCCCCCTCACATCCCTTTTTCATAACTTATTCTCACTCTGACACCAAATCCAACTATCAATTTTGTAAGGTGTGTACCTTAATAACCCCCACCACATGTCTTTTCTTGGGTCTGAGTTAGTAGGCTAACTCTTGAACACCGTTTTTCTGTGTAAACATATTAAAATAATAAATTGAACTGTTTTAAAATGTCTGTGCTTCATGTCTCTCCTAATAATATTATTATCACTGTCTTGCAAAATGCAGTCACGGTTATATTTTTCATCAGCCCTCAAGAGTGTATAGTAAATAAAAACAGATGCTACAGGGAGAACATAAGTTTATTTAACTAGTCTATTTCTGAACTTGTGAATGTTCAGATCCAGCTTGACTTATATGTATGTCTATTTTGGTTTGGACCTGTGAAATCTTAAATGACTCATACTATTAAAATATCTTAAAATAACCACTATGTAATTCCAAATTTATATATACACAGATGATATGTTGAATTTTTTCTACTTAAAAATCTTCATTCATTTTTTTCTCCACTGCCTTATTATCTCACATATGAATTAACAAAGACAATGATCCATACATTTTACATTTGGCATTGTTATCACTGAGAAACTATTTTTAAAACTTGCAATTTGGTAGCAAATAAAATAAAAGTAAAGAACATTTATAAATTTATTCATGCTATCTTAACTGGATCATTGTTTTATGGTATATAAGCTATGTGGGTACAGTTTTCTGTAAGCTTAAATATCAATTATAGAGAATATCATTGTTTCTTCTATCATATTGGTATTTAAATAATTTTAAAGCCCCAAAATAGTTGTAGTTACAGAAATTTCTTTAGCACAGATGTATATATTTATTAAAATAGTTCCCATTAACCAGGTTACTTAATTTACTGAAAGAAAAATCTCTCAAAGCATGTTAAAAAAAACTTCTAAAATACTATCAATTAATGTTTACTAATAGAAATTTTATTCATAAATTCTTAGGTCTAAATAAAAATACATTATACATTGTTCTTTATATTATTTCAGGATTAATTTAACCTTGGTAACTTATTTTCAACATTATCATTTAAAATGGTAATTTTAAGAACCTTTCTGAACTCATTTTCTTTTAAATTGTTATCCTAGAATATTCTTAACATATGAGTTATGTGCTTGTCTTTAAAATAATTGTCTTGTAGCTGGGTTTTGTTGTGGAGTTGGGGCAGAATACTCAATGCAGTTATTTAAACCATAGCCTAACAAGCTTTACCCTTTGGCCATTTATAAGGTTAAGTTTGGATAACATAGTTATTGCCTTTGAGTAAGACTCAAGGGATTTCTATCCTAGGTAGCAGCTTTTCTAAGTAGGAAAGATGATTTCAACAGCTCTAATATCTTATATAGGGTTTGAACTAAAATCTCATGAGTTAAAATGTCTTTTGTATTAAAATTCAACTGAAACATGAACAAATACAGATGGCTATATCTAATTTAAGCAGTTCAACTAGTTAGGATGCAGAAGGAAAAAAACAACATTTGGCTCATTCAGAACCTTTAGCAAAATACTGTACAACCTTTCTCAATCAAAGCATAAAAGCAATAGTTTATACAGTTATGGTTTCCTCATGTATTCAGAATTATCATCTCATTTTAATTTATGGTCATATCCAATCTATAACCCAAGACAATATTTCACTCTGAATAAAAGAAGAAGCCTGTGTTTGAAATCATTCTAATCTTACTTTTTCTTGGGACTACAAATAGGAAATCATAACATAAGCTTTCATATACCATTCAGAAAATAATTTTATATAGTTAATTAGTTTTGAGCTCTTGCAAGGTAAATCTCAAAAAAAATACATAACTCCAAATTGGTTGCTAAATTTATGACGTGTTGAAGACCTATTGTAAGCATATAAATTATACTTCGGGCTTTGAATCTAGCTCTTGGGGGTAGGGTCAATAAATTAAGGAAAGAAACAAAATATCGAGCTTGGTTAACTTTACATTAATGTGTGTATTAATGCTAAAATTCTTAACTTTTTCACACTTCTTATGATTACATAATATTATAGTTAAATAGGTATCCAACAGTAAGTGGTATAAATCGTAGAGTCAATCACATATATACACATGCAATGTCCTTACAACAGCAGATGAGCAGCAGGTAGCATGCTAGTCAGTTATTCTATAGATATGAGCTTGTCAAACGATCTTTTCTTCTCAGCTAGAAATTAAGGGAAGAACAAGAGATTTAGAACTTCCCAGCAAATCAAACAGAAAAACATTCTTACCTCTTTCTTTATATGGCAGAGAAGGTCCACAGCTTGTTCCTCCGGTCCTCCGCTTGAGCTGGTCGGGCCGTTTCAGCACCCGGACAGCTCCTCGGCTTTTAGGGAGCCGCCGCGCCTGACTCCGCACTGCCACACTGACGTCACCGTGCCGAGCCACGAACCCGAGCACTAGCGAGCCTTTTCAAAGAACCCGAGAGAAAATAATCACTTCATACATTTTTTTTTTTTTTATAAATGCTGCATGCTTACGCCACCTGTCTTTTTGTGGAAAAAATTGCAGTTGTCTTTTTTCTTTTATCAAAATCTTTGAGGCTTGAAATAAAATGCTCTGCACAATTTCCCCTAAAAGAAAGAGTTCCGCTGGAGAGACATGGCTAATTACAATATAATCTCATCTATGTCCTAATATCTTGTAATAAGGTTTTCTTGATGCTGTTTTTCTTGTCGTCGTTATAAGAGTTTTACAGACAAGGATGTTTTTCCTTTTCATTGCCCACAAAGAAATTATCTTACCGTTCCCTGGTATACTCTAAGTCGAAACGGAAGATGCTAGGAATATGAAGTCTTATTTCATATTGTCACCAGAAGCAGCACTGCTTTTAAATTTATACTTATTTGAATAAAACAAATAAATTTTTCTCTTTTTAAAATGAGAGTAAATAGTAAGGCTCTAATGACTTGGAATTTTGCTTTAGAGTTTCGATAAAAATTTGAAGAAGGTATTTCTAAGAGTTCAGGAATAGCAAGTTGATAATTCTATGTGAATCTGTTGTAATCTGTTACAGTATCTTATCTCAAAAAATAAGTTAAGAAGTTGAATGTTAATAAAAAATACTTTCATTAAGAAAAAACAAAGAAAGAAAAAAATCTTTTAGCTGCAAAAATAAAGTGACATGTAATTGGAATTCATTTTTCATTTGAGAGGAAATTGGACTATAAATATTTTCCTTCTCCTGTTGAATCTAATGAATTGAATACTTCCAAAAATCCAGAGAATAATATAGTAGTTAACTCCTAACTTCTCCAGTTCAAATTCATGAGCATTGCTATGCTGATTGTATATTTCAATAAGTTACATAAGTATAAATTTTACGTTTATGTTATTAAAGATATGAGTTATTAAAAGTTATATAATTTGAAATATACTTTAAGTATGTGAGAGAATCCTGTTATATAAGAGATCCCTTTATATTTCTGTTAATGAATTATTGGTCACTGAATTATTCATTCAGTAAGTTTCAGTGACTACTAAGCACCAGATACAAAGATGAATGATATTTAAAGACAAACAATGACTACATATATGGTGCTTTTGAGGATGCTTTAGTTTAGTGGAGTTGACAGACAAAGAGATTATTTGATAGAACTTGGAAAGCACTGAGACAAAGATAAGCCAGCGGTGTTTGGGGAGCATTGTGGAGAGCCACTTGGCTCAACCTAGAAGTGCAAGGGGAAAAATTCAGAGTGGAAAAAGCCTCCTGGGAAAAGAAGCCTGAGCTGAATTTCTCATTATCCAATTTTATTAAAATGATATCTAGCTATGCTAGATAAACCACAGTATGCTTGAACTCCTCAAGGAGTAGTTTAAAACCCTAGGGGAAAAAAATCTTAGGAAAAGTGGCCCTTGATACTCTCTGTTTGCTCTTCCTCTGAAAATATTTTATTTCCCTAAATTCTGAGAGACCGTCTGCGGATTGACATGGAACTCACACAGGCTCAGACCGGAGTCCTATGACCAATTCACCCAATATTCTCATGTTTCATAGTATGTTTTCGGAGCACAGTCAAGTTCTAGGTTGAAGAGACCTGAGTAAACACCATTTCTCAAGCACCATCTCAATGATACCAGTTCATTAGCTGATAGTCTTTGTTAGCTCTACACATATGATGGTATTTTCTTAAACTTTGACAAAGACCACCATTTAGTGAATTTGACTAAATTTGCTTTCCAGCAGCACTATGTGGCCAGGTGAGCTAACCTATATCAACTCAGTCTCAGAAAATTCCACAAGTTTATTCTTAAAAGGTTGAATTAGTTCCACATAGGTCCCAACAACTCTCAAGAAAATCACTCTTGACCTGGTCAGTTCACATATGTGGAACTGAACTTGTTTGTCAAGCACCAGAATTATTCCTTCTAAGATTCCGAAGTCAACCTCTTTCCTGAGACTGTCTTTAATCTTCCAAGATCCATACAAAACCTAATTTAAAAACTCCAAGTAGAATTGAGATGTCAGGAGGCAGCTTCTGGGATAGACTGGCTCCATCAGCTAAAGGGGTAGAGCAATGAGCCATATGTGGGTAACTGAATTCCTGTCTACTATAACACACAATGATAAATACTTACCATTCTTTGAGTTCCATTACGTTCCAAACATTGTACTTGGAACTTCAGCAACCTAATTTAATTCTCAGGACAAGTATAATGGATAGCTATTTTTATCTCTGTTTTGCAGATAGAAAAACTGAAACTCAGAAATAAGTTCGCCACTGTTCCCTCACTTATAATTGGTAGAGGTGCGTTTGAACTTAGTTGTTTCCAAAGGTATTTTTATAATATAGATTATGATTCAGGTACTCTGCTAGATGACAGAAATACACAGATAAATATGGCATGGATCCAATCATTAAAGATCCAAGTCTAGAAGGTAGTCACTTTGGCAAAAATCCTCAGATGTTGTCCCAATTGCTTTTCCTGGTCACTGCCACCATAGCATAGACCCAGATTCCTATCTAGGACAGCCACATTGGAAAACAAAAGTCAACATAAAATCACTTTCTTGATGCTACGAGGCATATTAAAATATCTTCCAAACAAGAGAGTAGTTATTGGTTTTGGAAAATTCTATTCTCCAGTGATTTCTGTTTTATAGATTTTTTAATAAGTTAGACTTAATATATCTCTAGAAGTCATTAATTTTTTGCCAGTAGTTATTTTTTCTAAAGGGAACTATTTTCTCTAATAGATACATAGTTGGAGAAGAAGTTAAAATGCAATATATACTGAGAGAAAGCAACCTTTTTGATGATGTGAAATAGAACATGTATAATGCATTAAAGATAACCTATAAATCTTTTTATCATTAAGCCTAAGATTCTACTATTTTAAATGTTCTTACAAAATTTTAATTTTCTCTTAGGTCTAAATTGCAGACTATCATTGCCTTCAAGAAGTTCTATATCTTGGACATTTTCAAAATAATTATGTACTGTGTACAGTAATGGTTTTTTACTAAATTAACTTGCATCCCCACCGTGGAGCTGTTAAGATCAAGCTAATCATCAACACGTTAAATCTAAGTAATTAAAATGGGATAATTTGTTTTTATGATTGGATTTCCTTAAATATTGATCATTTTATTCTTTGTTATATGATTTCATATTTAATTTAGGCCAGATTCTGATTTTTTCTTTGTCATTTGTAAAAGCAATCTTCTACCTTAGTAATCCTTCAGTTTGAAACATCTCTCTTCCACTCCATTACACTTCTCATTTTGTTTCAATTTGTATGAAAGCAATTAAGATCCAGAAGTCCAATATATCTTCTTTCTCCTGTTTCCCTCATCTCCTTCTTCCCTATCTCTAACTCCCTCTCTCACCCTTCTCTTCCTTGGAAGACAAGACTCTCACGGAAAAGTGCAATCTGCAGTACATACAAGCTGAGGTTGTCCAGCATTTGCTGGGGGTAAGGGTGAAGAGGTGGGGGTCTGGACTGCTTTCCCCTGCCCCCTCCACTACTTTTCCTTGCTCAATCCTCACCTGTCTGCTTTTCTTCCCTTCTTTATACTTTGCCTTCCTTGTACTCCCTGTTGACTCTTTACGTCCCTGAGGCATTGCTTCCACAATTTACTTAAATCCTTTCCTTTAGTTATAGTACACTTTCCTTATTAATAAATGTTCCTGTCATAAGACAGTTTTCTTAAACTCACTATCAAAGAAGAATGAAGTGTTTTTTCCACTTCCCTGGCAAAGGCAGAGCCTGCCAAATTGCTGTTCAGAGAACATATAAATCAGAAACTGGGTACACTTAATTGAATACTTTAACCACAGAATTTTCCAGACAAAACCCACTAGGAGGAGGCAGGAACTCTGTTTTCTAGTACGGTATCCTCATGTCTAGCCCTGCACCTTGGACGTAATAGCTATCCAAAAATATGGGCCAACACAATTAATTCAGTTTGTTGAGTTGAATTAATGGTTTCACATTCTTACTGTCAAAGCTACACACACTCCATTTTGAAATATTTTAATCCTTTCAAAGTGTCTTTATTCAAATGAACTGACTTTATTCATTTGAGCTTTAGGCACAGTTAGCAAATTATGTTTAGTTGTTTTTTAAGAAAATTTTTCTTTTACTATAAGAACACTCTATTTTTCTAATATTTCTCATTCTGTAAAACATTTCCTGGTATTTGAGTTAAAATTTGAAATGGCACATAAAGTACAATGAGCCATTTCAAATTCCAGTATTTTGTTTGTTCTTCATAATACAACAAAAATTTTACTGAGAAGTCAAGTATAAATTTAGGCAAATTGTAGTAGGGTATAGAAACATGGAATTTTGAGAGTTTTTTTTTTATTTCTATCAAAATACCATATTACTGGTGGCCCTAGATCAGTGGTTCTTAGCCTTTTTTGAGGTACCGAACCCACCAGTTTCATATGTGCATTCACCAAACCCTTCTTTAGTGATAAATAAAATATGGGGTTTTTTTTCCAAATTCAAGACACAGGTATATGTTTTTTTACTGGTGCACAAAATGAGCCGTGCATGAACATCACCTTGCTCAAAGAACAAAACCAACAAAGTGCATGAACTCACAACAAATTACGGTATTACTTTATTCTGGCCTCCGCGGCAGAAGCTACTCTGAACCACTGAGACCAACTCATCAAACCCCTAGGGTTCGATAGAACCCAGGTTAAGAACCACTGCCCTAGATGGGCTGGAGAACATTTAAGGCCTCTTCTAATTCTTATACTTTGTGCCTCTTTTCTGTGTGAAATAGAAGTTAGCTGTGTAGTTATTTTTGCATTTTTCTTTTGAGTACTAAAATATAGTGTTTCTCATAAACCTTCAGTGAGAACCACTTAAACTAAATAAATTTAGGCTATCTTCATTGCCTTTTGGATTCTGGAACCATCTGGTGCTTGGAAGGAAAGAAAGTACTCTTCTCTTAATCTGATACCATGCATGTTTGAGCAGCTGCTACCTCGGTGGGTTTTGGGAGAAGTTTGTGTACGAAGAGTTAATTACTTTGCTTAAAACAATACTGAACATATCAGTCTTTCAGATTCTTCAGACATAATTGTTCTGTGAATCAATGTTTATGTGCAAATGTTGTAATAAAGATATTTTACGTTTGGAAATGACCCAACTACATACTTCTTCCTCTCCTTTCACCAGAAGCCCAAGGAGATGCAGGAAACTCTTCAAGGTCGTAGCTAAATGTCTTTGTGGTTAAGTTTAGCATTTTGTGTCCAGGGCTCCCATTGACTTGCCAGATGACTCTCCCAGGTCACTTTGTCCATATTTTAGAGTGCTATTTTGGTAAAATGAATATGTCATGTCTCTAGGTAGAGCCCTTGCATATATGATATGAGGTGGGGAGCTGATAAAAGGCTCCCCAACCTAAAACTTTCTCCCCTAAATCCAGTTACTATGTCTGTATTCCATTCATGTCACAGGTAATTTCTTTCTTGGAAGTGTTAGTAAAGAGTCCAGGAGCAAATTGAATCATCTAACTACTTGGACACTGAAACAAAACTAAACACTACAAGTGGGTGATGTAGAGGACAGATTAGAGCAATAACTCTCAAAGTGGTCCCAGATCAGCAACAGTAGCATCACCCAGGAACTTGATAGCAATGCATATTCTCAGATCCCACCTGAATCTACTCAATCAGAAACTCTCTGGGAATGGGTCCTAGCAATAGGGGAGGGGTCCCTAAAACCCTGCCAAGTGATTCTGATGGATACCGAGGTTTGAAGACCACAGAGTAACAGCATAAAAAAGGCAAGCTATAAGGTGGACCCCAAGAATCTTCAAAAGATTAGAACAAAGACCCTAGAATAGAGTTTAGAACCCTGACAATGAGCGAAGTCCGGTGAAAAAAGAAGTCAAAAGCAAAAAAGAGTGACATGACTGCCCAATTTACAGAATATAATATAATAATGTGAGCTCTTTATCAGCCAGCTCCTGAGCTGAAAAGAGATGCTCGATTGAGTATGCAAGCTTCAAATTCTGTTGTAGCTTTTAGATCTATTCACTAATATTCCTGATTCTCCTCTCCTCTGGTCTTGTGATAGAATTATATTTTTGGATTCTTACAACTGGGTGGTGCGGTGTGATGTTCTAGCCTATGAGCTTAGAGTAAACGTATCAAAGAGTTTACTTTTCTTCATCATAGTGGCCGGCAAGTTCTGAAATGGTGGCTTCTCACACAGCCCTGTCCTCCAGTGAGTGATTACAATGTGCAATTTCCTTCCAGACCTTTGGTGGGCATGTAGCATAAGCAAGAAATAAAACTGTTTTAAGTGACTGGTTTAGGGGGATAGTTTGTTACCACATATAACCTGGTCTATTCTGACTGATACAAATATTGAAATCAACTGGTTTGTAATAGTACTATAACTGGAATGTCTATAGCTTTATAGTTAAAGAGTTCTATTCAGAGGAGAATGGTAAGATGAGTTAGCAGGGAAGACCTTGTCCTGGTTTCCCCAGGGGGCTCTTGTTCTCAGAGGAGTCAATTAGATGCATCTGTATTTCCCAAAGTATGAAATGCAGATCCACAGAAGTGAATCTATAGATATAACATCAAGTTACATTGAAATATATAGTCTAAAATTCATTCTTTGCACAATTCTCCTGGTTATACAGAGAAGAAAATTTCAGTTGTGGGCTAGTACGTCTATAACACTCTTCTAATACCGGAACATCTTCTTTATTTAGCCTTAGATCAGAGCTTTCTGCAGGTTGCAGAATCTAACTAGACATTTATTAATATCTTTATATTTTTATTGAATTTATGGCTTGGGTTGACTCCCATTTATGTAGATAATAAAATTTCAATTTCAGGCAGCGATACAAACCTCCTTATAGTAAAGCTTATTAAAAGACTCAATATAGCCTGACCAGGTAGTGGCGCAGTGGATAGAGCGTCTGACTGGGATGCGGCGGACCCAGGTTCAAGACCCCGAGCTCACCAGCTTGAGCGCGGGCTTATCTGCCTTGAGCAAAAAGCTCACCAGCTTAGACCCAAGGTTGCTGGCTCAAGTAAGGGGTTATTTAGTCTGTTGAAGGCCCGCGGTCAAGGCACATATGAGAAAGCAATCAATGAACAACTAAGGTGTCACAACGAAAAACTGATGATTGATGCTTCTCTCTCTTTCCGTTCCTGTCTGTCTGTCCTTATCTATCCCTCTCTTTTACTCTCTCTCTGTCCCTGTAAAAAAAAAAAAAAAGAAAGAAAGAAAGAAAGACTCAATATAGAAAAACATATATCGCCTGAGCTGTGGTGGCACGATGAATAAAACATTGACCTGGAATGCTGACGGCACCAGTTCAAAACCCCGGACTTGCCAGGTCAAGGCACAGATGGGAAGCAACTACGACTATGAGTTGATGCTTCCTACTCTTCTCCTCCCCCTACCCTTCTCTCTCTCTCTCTCTCTCTCTCTCTCTCCTCTCTCAAAAATCAATAAATAAAATTTATATATATATAAAGTAAATAATAGTACTTGTAATGTTTAGAGGTAATAATAATTCTTCAAATTACTAAGTTTTTGGATATTGTGTGTTACTCTGTAGTTCAACCTTGAGTGGGGCTTACTCTCTATTTTTGAATTCAAAAACTATTAGTTGTATAATCACAAATCCCTCCTTTTCTTCCTATCCCCAAGACTGCTATATCCAATGACCAAAACAATTTTAATTTTAACAGTGTTTCAGTTCTGCAGTAGAGCTCTCCTCAGAACGAATTCAACAGGCAGCAGTGATGCACCGCCTAAGGTAGGGCGGTAGGGCGCTGCCGGGCTTCTGCTGGGCTGTGTGGCCTCACGCAACTTATTCAACCTGCTTGGGCCTGTTTTTCTCTTTTCCCAAAAAGGTAACAGTACCTCGGCTGAGGGCCGCTGAGATCAACTGCAAGAGTCCAATTATGTTGTAGCGGTGGAAGTATTCTGGCAAGTTTGAGACCTTCTGCAGAAATACTGCCTGATTATTATTCACCTCTCAGTCCCTGGGAATTCACTGACGCTGGATTTGCGATCCCTGAATTTTAAAATTGTAACCAACCTAAAAAAAGAATTTCCTTTAAACCAATGTGATTAGATGTGATTTTTGAGACGTCAATGTAAGGCAAGTCGTTTGCAATGTCCCCTCAATTAGAATGGAGAAGGGAGGGGATGCAAGCGTTTGCGTCGCTGCGGGAAGCGAGGTGCCCTCCGGCCCGCGGAGGCGGAGTCGCTCCGGCGAGCCTGCTTCTCCGCACCAGCTGCCTTGACTTCAGCCCCGCATGGCGTCAGATCGAAGACTTTCAAGTCAAAACCCACACCGTCACCGGGGATGAGACACGGGTCACAGTCGGCTGGAGCGGAGAGGCGCGGGCGCGTTGGCCGAAGAGATGAATGAAAGCGAACACCTCATTTCGGGCCCCCGCAGCCGCCTCTGCAGCCCCAGGCCAAGTTCACGGTTTAATCACGGGTCTCCCCGCTCCGCCCCACACAAAGGGGTGCGGTGGAAACAATTTGCACAGGATGCATTCAGAGAGGCGCGGCCACTCATTACATCCATCCCCTGCCTCTGTCCTAATGAGTCTCAGGAACAAGGCTGAAATGTCACGCGGCTTTGGCGTCTATTCCTGACCGGAGAGCTACGTGATGCTGCTTACAGACAAAGCACCCGCCGCGGTTCAGAGCACTTGGGCGTGGGGGCGCTCCCGCACACCCGCAATGGCTGCCATCCCCGGCGCTGCCAGCCACCTTGGCCGTTGAGCCAATTAAGAGTGTTCTGAGCCAATGAGACTTTCTGAGTTCCTTTTGGGCATTTATTTTCTGACCTTAGCTCTGAAATCTCTAAATTGCCTGTGTCTGTGTCACTAAGATCCATTAGCTCAAGTAGGATTTGTGGTCTTTTAGCAACAGATATGTCATGTATATAAAATCCTGCTTTTTTGCCTGCAAAGGTGAATTCCTTCTTTCTGAGCATCTTAGCCAAAATACCAAGAATCACCCCTCCATCAGAAGGAGAAACGGGGTAGTTAATGGGCAAGTTCTGACACCAGACTGCCTGGGTTTGAACCCTGGCTCTGCACTTTCTAGCTGTGGATACCCGATCAGGATATTCTCTTTGGGCCTCTGCGTCCTTCTCCATAACATAGAAATCAAGATAGTAGGTATATCACAGGGTTATGTGTATTTCGTCTCGAACAATAAGCATTCACTAGACATAGTAATATTTTATTAGCAAACATTTACTGGACAATGTCTTTGTGCCAAGCATTGCATTAGGCATCAAGGATTCAATGTGAATAAGATGCAGGGGTTGTCCACGTGGACTCTCGCGGGGAAAACATCTTAACACACCTACATGCAAGGAGCTGGGATAAATCTGTACCTAAGGAGCAGTGCGTAGAACGAGACCACCATTCATTCTGCATTGGAGGGATGGAGAAGATTTCAGGCAATAGAACCTTTGAATATGGCTCTCCTTCTAAGATGGCTCAGATCTGCTAGAAGAATAGAAGCACCTGCTTCCTCCTAAACCCCCAGGCAGTCTGGACCTTCACAGAGGGCTTTCTTCAGTGGTGACTTACAGGGTATATGGCTGTTCTGAAGCTTCACCTCTGGGTCCATGGCTGTTCTCCCATACCAGTGTTCCCCCAAGGACACCCTGCATGTCACAGGGAATAGCTGTGTCTCGCAACCCAAAGCTACTAAAACCACTAAAATAATGGCTCTATTACAAGATCAAGAACAGGACTCGTCAAAGGCCAAGATAGTTTGAGTCATGAGACTATTCTTGTCTTTGGGCCTTGGAATTAGGATCTCATAACTTTTCTCACAAACCCCAAAAGGACACTGAGATAAACACTGTTTAGGACATCTTGGATGAGAAAGTTAACATGGGAAAATAAAGGGTGTGGTATAATTATAACAGCTAATGTTTATTAAGTTTACTATATGACTAGCATTTGACAATCACTATATCTCTACACCTAGTCTATTAGGTGAGGAAGAATATATGTTGAACTATGTGAAATTGCCATTGTTATATAAAAATATTGAATAGAGACAAGTTTTACGTTGTTCAAATTAATACCACCATTTTGTTGTTGAGGAAATGGAAGTTCAAAGACTGTCATGAATAGACAGAACGACCTGTCATGAGACTTGGTTTAATTTTGGCTGTTCAACAATATAATATTTCTTAACCTTATAATGATGTTGGAAAGATTAATATGTAAATAACATATAAAACATATAGTAATAATGTGCTAGCACATTATAAGATCTCGATGATTTTTTTTAATAACACCTAGCTGTTACTTAAGAGAAAACGTGAAAAGAAATAGACATCTTTTCGTAGGCAATCAAGGGGTTGGGGTTGGGAACTAGGCCTCCTGGTGTCCTGAGCTGAATGCGAGGTCTGGTTCTGCTTGCCCCAGGTTCCAGAATCTGGAAATACGGGAAGTTTTAAAAGTAGCAGTTCAGCACAAAACTAGATTAGAGCCCCTCCAAAATAATTGTTCTAAATAAACCATGAACACCCGGGAATTATACAAGAGAAGAAGAGTCTGAGAAAGGAGCTGAGGAAGCAGATTGTGAAAGAGGGAACTCAGTAAGGAGTAGAACCTAGAGTTCAAAGTCAGAACACTAGGGAGGGAATCCCATTGATGGTTTTCTGGAGAGTTGGGATGAGCCTGCCAGGTTTAATTAACGTGAACACTGAGTTGACTAAAGTTACCTGATATAACGTGAGAAGAACAGAGAGAGTAAAAAACAATGTCAAGAGCATCCCATTGGTGGTGTCATTGATGGGCATTTCCCGGGAGTGTGGCAATGGGGAAGCTTTCCAAAGACTCCCCCAAATCTTTCTCCCCACTGCCATCTCTGTGTAGCCCAGGAGAGAGCTATAGCGGAGAGGTGGGCACCTGACAATTATGCTGGGAAGTTACAGGAGCTCAAACCCCCACAATATTGAGATTACAGCTTTCATACTTTACAGTCTCGCTAGTGTATCCTACTCAGAAATGGGATTAGTTAAGTGAAATAACTTTAAACTTGAGAATTTAATGATGATCTTTCAAATAAGTAGGATCCCCAATAAACAAATTTCAATCTAACTGGGGAGTGCTGGAACCCAGTTTTGTATAGCTGGGTTCTCCACAGGCCACATGGTGAGTGTGTTCTCCCTTCACCTCCCACCCCACCCCAGGAATCTTTAATAGAAGCGATTCCCTCCTTCAAGAGCCACCGTTACTCAGGGGTCTAACTAGAGGTACAAAATTCAGCAAGATGGATACGGGCTTCACTAAATTCAGATTTCTGTCATTCTGTGCTTATCTATTCATTTCTCATGTGACTACTTGTTACCATCAACTCAAACCAAGACCAAAAAGGTTTCATTTAGAAATTTTTAAAAAATGAAAATAGTACCCGTTTGGGGGCTCTACACATCCTTTGGCCCCACACAGGCCTGTCCCTTTGTGGCTGCATTGCAAACCTCATACCATAGCCTCCTGCGAAGTCCTGCTTTCTGACAGAATCAATCTGTACTAAAGACAGTAAACGCCAGTTGAGTCACCTTCTGCTCATGCATCCATTCAGACATTTGCTCATTCATCACATGTTTATTGAGCTGATTGGATTATTCAGGATGAATGAGCTGTCTCTCCTGTCCTCTTAGAGCTCAGAGGCTAGTGGTTAGAGATTCAAGTGGGTGCATGGAGGTAAAGTGGACGAGACACACGCATACATCACTGTTAAATAAGACAGAATAAATACATTCTCAAGAGAGACTCAAGGAAAGGGCCAAGCGGGAAAAGGAATAATTATTCTCCCAAAAGTTCAAGAAAGCCTTCATGGATGTAGTGGCATTTGAACAGGGCTTTGAAGAAAGACTAGGGGTAGAAGGAAGACAAGGCGAAAATGTGCTCTACCGAGGGAAAGGAATGAACAAGGTGCAGAGAGGGGAGGAATCGATCCGCTTCAGAAAATGGAATTTGGTTTGCCATGAACACATGGCTAACATTCATTAAACGTTTACCTTGTTCCAGGCACAGGGTCAAGTGATTTCCATAAATTCTAACACTTAATCTTTCTAATAACCTTTAGAAAAGGTTATTCTTCTCCCTTTACTTGGAAGGCACAAAAGATCCTGTGACTTTCCCAGGCTAATGCATTTCCTAAGGAGAGGAGCTGACACAACCCCAGACAGCTTTGGCCTTACTGACTACTCCCCCGCACTGCCTGCTTCTAAGGATGACCCCACAGTGCCTGTCCGCTAGCCACGCCCCCGCACTGCCTGCCCCCTAACCATGACCCCCACTCACACCACCTGCTGGATAGTGTGGAGTAAGGCTAGGATCTTGATAGAGACTCCCTTGGATGCTAAGTGAAGAAGTTAGGCTTCAAAGGAAATAAATGACAACACAAGAGAAACGACTGAGGCAGCTGTGTGGAGAATAAATTTACATTTTAATAACGTTTAATGGTTAAAGTCAAAGCCTTTAACCAAGGAAAGCTCAGACTCTGAGGCAGCCTAAAATGGCAGGGACTTCCGACGAAGCGGAGTGGGGAAGTGTCCGCTTACAGCGACCCTTCTCACATCCTGGGGAGGTCTCTCTCCACAGAGAGGAACCCATTCCCACCCCCTGTCCTTCAAAAAAAAAAAAAGTCAGTTAAACCCATCTGATTTCACAGATACGGAGAGTGAAAATCAGAGGGTATTTTGCCCAAAGTCATGCAGCTGGAATATGGATAAACAGAGATCTAAAGACAGGTTATCCGTCTCCAAGTTGTCTGCTCTTTCTGCTGCCTGACTCAAGTTTAAACTTCCTAATATTTGAACTAGTAGAAGTAGGCCTGCAGGCTGCCCGCAGACGCACTTCCAACTCCTCCCAGGGTTCCTCCTGCCCAAAGAGCAGGAAGAGCAGGGGAGGAAAAGGAGGGAGGCTGCTGCTCCCCCTGTTACTTATGTTGCAAAAGGGAGGCTTTGTCTGCCCCTCTTGATACTCCCTGCCTCTCACCTCCCCCACCGCCGCCACTTCCGGTGCTTTTGTCCACTGCCTGGCTGCCTCCCGCTACTGCCCAGTCCTTGTTGTTTGTTTCAAAGGTTAGACCGAAGCCAGTAATCTAGAAGTACCCAGAGAAGAGTTAAATAAAACAAATCAGGTTGGGAAGGCACGTGAACTAGACGCAGAAGATAAAATTCTTCCGGTATTTTCAGCCCAGGAGAACTCTAAGGATGAGAAATGAATCTACCGACCTGTGGGACTTCTCCTTCCGCAACTTCACAAATGGACACATGGAGCTATTTGCCTTACACCTAATTGCTACAAATTAGGTTTTGCATCTAATTGCATTAAAGCCTTGCTGACTTATTCGTTCATCTTTAATGAGCAAAAGGGCAGCCTGATTTCAGCTCTCTGCTTCTCCGAATACCAATTTCTCATTTATTAGCTGGAGTGTCTCTGGATGGGAGTGCTTCCTGGCAGAAGAGTTACTTTGCATCAAACCATTCAACATTTTGCAACTTTGACTAAAGTAAACCCCACTAGAATGTCCCTGCCTTCATGAGACAGCAGCTGCATGGGCTACAAGAGGAAGATCAGAGCTGTTGGACGGAGCCGAGCGACTACCCAGGCGATCCTGCTAAGGTCCCCAGGAGAGGCAGAGGCAGAGGCAGGCAGGGTTGGGCAGCTGTCTGCCTGAGGAAGGCTCATTGCTGGATGAGATAGGGGAGAGTACTAATAGTCCAAATCAGGACTGTAACAGCTCTGACATTTGGGGCCTTGGTCCTGGAGAAACTGACCTTCCAGGACTAGCTAGTTCATAAGAAATAATAAAAGACTCCCCTTGCAATCCTGCCTATGATATAAAAAGCAGCCAATCCAGAGCCTATACCCTATTATTTCCTTTATCAAACTCTCACACATCAAGTCAATATTCCTCCTGAACTAAATCACCCCAGGGACAGGAAATGGACAATTAGGGACCTCCCATCCAGAGCATGCCAAAATTATTCAAATTGTACAATCCTAAACTTACTCAGAATACCTAGCATACTTAAGCCACTCTTTCCCACCAAAATCCCAGTAGAGGCTCTGTCCTGTGCTCTGTTCTTTCCCTGCTCTGCCTGCTGACTGACTCTGGTCCTTCTCCAAGGGGCCCACATGGCATGTGGTGTCTCTTCTTTCTAGGGAATCTGTGAATACATACTTCTTATTCTTAAGAAAAATAGTTTGAGATGATGAATGTTAAGTAAACTTAGTGCAATAATTTCATGACATATGTAAGTCAAATCATCATACTCTAGACAAACTTATACACTGTTGTATGTCAGTTATATTTCAGTAAAACTGAGGGAGGTGCTTCTTTCTCCATGACAATCGGTTCCATGTCGATTGTCTTACCATACTTGCTTAAAACAAACCTCTGTACCCTCTAACACGTTTACTGTCATAGGACTTCCCTTGGTCATTCCTAAGACTGACTGACTGACATCTCTGCCCCCAGACTGCGGGCTCCCCAGGAGAAGGTTTCCTATCTGTCTGTGCTTCCTTGTGTTTTTGTTTCCGTAGTGCCTAGCTCTTGAGAGATACCTTAAAAAGAATGTGTGTGTGTGTGTGTGTGTGTGTGTGTGTGTGTATAATATTTTTTTTCTTGGTTCCATAAGAAGGCCTAACAGAATTACACAGGAAGAGTGAGTCCTGTTCTAATGACCAGGTTGATACAGCCAAGCTTGGGAATAAACTGGACCCCTGGATCTAGATGGGTAGCTCCCTCCAAGATGGAGAGGATGCCAGGTGAGTAACAGTACGACCAGCTCCAGAACCCATTAGCTGGAGAGATAAGCCCAATTCCAGTTAGATATGGGTCACTGGTATGTAGACTAAGGGCAGCAATGACTTGTTGAGAGGGTTGGTAGGCTTGGAGACAGTCAGTCTGACTGGTGACTCAGCAGTTTAACATACCCACCCTGAGTGAGCTTCCCCAGGCCACCTATGTCACCTGCACATCTCTCCCACCTAAGTGACACAACAATGCTGGAATTATACAGGAACGAGGAGGCAGGAACCAACCAGAAAGTCAGAAGTGGTTAAGGACGTACATTGTGCTGTGTATGTGCATGTGTGTTTCATTTTTTAAACTTATTTAATTTTTTCCTCATTTTAGTAATTTATATTTTTCAATTACAGTTGATGTACAATATTATATTAGTTTCAGGTACACAACCCAGTGAGAAGACAGTAAAAGGATTCAGAAGTTATTTTATTTTTTATTGTGATATAATTAACGTATGATATTTGTATACGCTTAAGGTGTATGACATGTTTAGTGATACATTTATATAGCACAATATAATTACCACCAGAGCATAACACCTCTACCATGTTATACAATGATCATTTCTTTTTGTGTGTGTATGTGTGGTGAGAACATAGAAGATCTAGTCTCTTTGCAGTATCTACTACAGTCTCGTTGAGTATAATAGGAGCTTGCTTTTCATATTTATCTGAAAAAAAGCATCTGTGTTCTCAGCACACCCTGAGGACATTGCAGACTGTTTCTGGGAATACAGCCATTGATGCCCAGGGGCATTTAGGAAGACAACCTCGGTGATGTCTGATATAGCTGCAACTATAAAATTATAGCACTGATGGCCAACTCCCAGAGCCTATTCACAGGATGGATGCAAGGGTGTCACTGTTGCTTCTCGCTTGCTGTTTAAATTTCTAAATTTAAAAAGAAATCAATACCAAAAAAAAAAAAAAAATGCGTCACAGAAGCTGAACAGACACCCTGTGCCCCGTGCTCCAAGCCCCGGTGCTGTTCTCCAACACAGCATGTCCAATTAAAAGCTCAGCATCTAGCACCTCTGACCCTGTCAGTGGGAGGCGGATCCCAAGATTCTGTTCTATTTCCAGCCGGAGATGATGAGAGAGCTATGAGCCCGCGGAGGTGACGCATCCAAACACCTCGCCTGTTGTTTCTTAATTGACAGCCTGAGAGCCTCACATCAAATGATCTTTCCTCCAAACCCAATTAAGTAGCTTGCTTTTCCCGAAAGGCAAGTTTTACAAAATTCCCTTTCGTCGCCATTCTCCTTTGCCATTCTCCAATTCCTAACCACCTCCCCAGATGGCACGTGTGCTAATGTGTTTAATGGGTACCTTTTATACTTGTCTGTGGGCTTGCAAAATGGTCTTTGTATTTTAATTTATGTAAATTGTATTGTCTTAGCTGTCACCTTCCTTTTTTATTTTGAACTTTTTATTTACTTATCACTGTGCCTCTATGGTTTAGTTGTTAGGTGTTCATCTGATCCGCGCAGTATGTATGTCCACACCTTACATGGCCACTGACCCAGGGATGAATACTCTCATTGCTTCCAACTCTCCATCATTGCAGACAATGTGGCAGAAGATGGGCCCGAAGACCCCTTACATCCTATCCTGCCCATTGTCTCTCCAAGGGTCAGACAGCTCTTCAGAGGCTCCTGAAAGCTCCTCTGACCTCGCATTCCCAGCATGGCCAAGCCTTTGGCATTTTCCAGTTTCCTACGTTCACCAAACTAATATGTGTAAAGTGATATTTTGTTAAATTAGTTTGCATGTATCTGAATATTAATGAGTTTGAGCAACCCTCCATATGATCTTCTGAATTTCTTCTGGTTAAATTGCTTATGATCTTTTGCTTATTTTTCTTTTATGATTGCTATTTGGAGAGTCTGGATATTAATTTCTTATCAGTTTTACACATGGCAACTATCTTATCCCATTTGCTGTCTATTAACTTTGTCTATAGTGTCCTTTGTTGAGCCGAAATCTTTAATTTAGATGTTATTACATTTATTATTTTTTCTTAACCTAAGATATTCATTCAAGGTTTTATATAAAAAGGTGTTTACTTACCTCTGCATAACAAAATATTCTACATTTTTTACTAATAAGTTTACAGTTTTTATATAAGAAAAAAATTCTATTACTATTTAAAATTTAATCGTAGGGCTTTAAACTTCCTGAATCTCTTTGTTATTTCAAATAGTTTGTATGTTGATGCTGTTGGATTAGTGGCTCTATCACCTGCAAATAACAACAATTCTATTTCTTTCTCTAAATCCTTACATCACTTTTGCTTGGTCCAGAACCTCTTATACTCTGACAATAGAAGTGCTGATATAAGAATCTTTGTCTTTTTAAAATTATTTATTTATTTACTTATTTACTTATTTATTTATTTACTTTTGACACACAATATAAGAGTAGTCTCAAGTGTACAACATAGTGATTAGACATTGATATACCTTACAAAGTAAGGGATTGCTGTCTTTTTCTAATCTTATATGGAATGTTTTATAGTTTCTCTAGTACATATATTTGCCATAGATTTTTGAAATGGAAGTTTAATCAAGGTAACAAAATTCTTTTTTCTTTCTAGTTTGTGAAGAGCTTTTATCAGAGAATCTTAAATATTATGAAATGCTTTATGTATATGGATCACAATGATCATTAGCTTTTTCTCCCTTAGCTTATTATTGTAGGTAAATTACTATTGGTCATTTTGTTGTTAGATTTCTTTAAGTTGCATTACCTTTACATTTTCTGAGAAATCCTTACTTGGTCAAAACTTTTTAAAATATAATATTAGTTGGTAAGACTATATTTCATTCAGAAGTAAGTCAGTGTCTTTAATTTCTTTTTCTTACCTGGTTTTAGAATCAAGATTACAAAAGTCTCATAAAATAAAACTGAGTTGCTCTTGTCTAATTATTTTCTGAAGGAACTTGCATAAGTTAGGAATCTAGTGTTTCTGATAAGTTTGGTGGAAATTACATGAAGCTTTCTGTGCCAGGTTGCTGAGTCAGAGTGGGTAGATACATATGAAAAGTCTCGTTAATACTTACTGGTGCACTAACTTCTTTGTTTCTTGTTACATCAACTTTGACATCTGATTTTTTTTTCTAGGCATTCATTGACTCCATCTACTTTGCCAAGTAAATTAGATGCTGTTATCACAGATTTTTTTATTGTTATTTTTAACTCCTAGTTGTGTCTCTAGTTGCTTCATCTTATTTGTTCTGCATGTTATCTTTCTTCCGTTTTCTCTTTTTTTTCCTTAATGCTTCTTGCAAAAGGTGTCTCTTTAATTAGTATTTTCAAAAGCCAATTTTGAGTTTTTTAATCTTCCCTCTTATTTTTTATCCTCATTACATTGATATCTAATTTGTTTCCATTACTTCTTTTTCTCCTGCATTTATTTGTTCTGCTGCTCTTTTCTTTATGTCATAGGTTTAGGTCATTTATTTTGAAATCTTTGCTGTTTCCTTGTAAGCATATTTAAAGCTCTGTAGTTCCCTCAAAGTTCTTCGGTAGGTGTGCCTGACAAATTTTGACATTAATGCTTTCATTATAACTTGAGTCTAGGTATGTTTTCATTTCCTTTATGACTTCCTTTAGGTTTGTTTACTAATATGATACTGTCTCTTTACATATGGGATTTCTTGGAGCTATCCTTTTCCTATTAATTTCTCATTTTATGGCATTACAGTTGGAGTGCATGGTCTATTAAGATATCAATCTTATAGAGTTTTCTAAAAAGCACAATAATAAATATTCCAGCCCTACTTCCCCAACCAAAGTATCCAGGGGAGAGGTCAAAGATTTGACCAAAAAGTAACTTCCAACCAAGGATACATTAAGGGTTGATTGTGCTCAATCCTGACCTGAAATTGAGGGAGATTCAGAGGGTAGCTCTAAAGCCATCTCCTTTCAATTAAAGAACTTATAAACTTTCTGTAATGTCATGACTAGAGCACTTGAAAAAGTAGCAAATTTTAGGCCACAACACATTTGAGACATTTGGAAGTCTAGAATGCCATTTAGAATTCAAAGGAAGAGCCAACCAATAGTAACTTAAAAAAGAGAAAGATTACATGAGCTTGTTCTGGGCCATATGAGTGTGCAAAGAGTTTAACAGGAGAAGAGAAACAATAGAGCTGGAAGAACTCAGGTGAGGATCAGTATTTGGTAAAAGGAAGGCATCTGACTAACACAGAGGATAGCCGAGAAGGTAGGCTTGGTGAGTCCAAAAAGAGAAGGGTCTGGAAAGTCAGCAGAGTACTTTAGTCTTAAACCAGTGAAGAGTAGAGGGCCATTGCTTGTGCTTGTTTGAACAGAAGGGTTTTCAAAATCGTAAATGTCTAATCCCATGACAAATATGTGTACGCACCCTCTGTGGCACAGATGCACTTAGCAGTCATTACTGAAATCGGGCACTGACGAGCAGGGGCATAGTTTTGGATTCAACTGAGGGCTCTGTTTAGGACACAGACCAGACTTTCTCAAGAGGTATTTAGATTTATTCTTCCTATTTCTTGCTTCCTTGTTTGTGGGTTGGTTGGTTTGGGGCTTCAATTTTGCATGTCCATTTATAATAAACCACTTACATCTAAACTGAAGATTTCTAAATTGTTCATGCATACACAATATAGAATTTTCCATTCCTGCTGACCAGAAATAAGCTTACATGTTATCTTACATTTTTTATTCTTCTGTGCTAAGATTTTTCTGAACAGAACAGCTTGTTTATTTATTTGTCTGGTAGATTAGTTGGTTGGCATTATGGGTTAAAGTGTGTCCCCAAAGTCATACGTTGAAATCCTAAGCTCCAATACCTTAGAATGAAGACTTTTTATGAAATAGGATTGTTGCAGATACAATTAAATTAAATTCAGATGACGTTATATTGGAGAAGAGTGGGCCCCTAATCCATCAGGAGTAGTCTGCTTAGAAAAAGGGGAAATTTGAAGACATGCCCAGGTAGAATGCCCTGTGAACATTAGGGAAGACATAGGGGTGATGCATCTATAAGCCAGGGAACACCAAAGACAGCAGCAAACCCCAGAAGCTAGGAGAAAAATGTGGAACAGATTAGTCTCTTACAGCTCACCTTGATCTTAGACTTCTAACATCCAGAACTGTGAGACAAATTTCTATTATTTAAGCCATTCAATGTATGGTACTTTTTTATAGCAGCTTCAAAAACTAATATGGTGGTTCACTATTTTTCAGTAGCTTGTCTCAGTTAGACAGACAAGAATGAGTCAGAACAGTAAAACAGTTACAAGAGGAAGGAGGAGTGGAACCGCCCAGCTGCATTGCAGGTCTTTATAGAATTAGCTCACATTAAAGGATCCATGCTGGAACTTTGGTTGAGAAGTTCAAAATGTCTGGATGTGACAATGTGTCATGGAGGGCTGTTTCTTCTTAATTCCTAAAGATAGAATGGAAGCTTAGTGATGAAAGAAATACGGTGTGTTCCCAGAGCAACATGCAATGTAGAAAATAGGACAATAGTGTCCTACTGTTTGCGCAGTTAACTGAGAATAAATACCACATGGTGGAAGGAGGCATTTGGCTAGAGGAAGGTTGCTGGTGAAAAGCCAAGCCACGTTACAACCAAACAACCTTACCATCTGAGAGAATTTCCAAACAGATGGGAGGTAGGCTTGGGAAGAAGTCCTACTTTGCAAACAAAGAGGATGAGACATTTCTCAACTTTGACCCCTGGCAGCTGGGTTTTGGACATGTAACTGAATGTAGCTACTCAGCACTGAGCACTTTGAACCTTGGTGGGTGTTTCAGTGAAGTAGGAACCATCAGAGGCTTTCAGGCATGTGCAGCAGAGTCCAGTGGCATGGTGACAACTGTCTACCTGGGAAGATGGCAGTGGTGGCTATCCACACTACCTGGTAGTGTGGTGACATTGCTTTGACCTTATCTTCCAAACTTCCCACTTTGGTCTATTTGCCAAGCCTGCTTCTGTAGCCCTCCATTGTTTAAAAGAGCTGCTTTCCATTAACTGCTGCTTAAGGTCACCAGCATTGGTATATATTTCTGGGAACCAAGAACACTGCTACAGTTCCTTATCCAGTCCACCCCATGGGCCCCCAACACTGTGATCTTGAGTCTCCTCAGAGTCTAGGCCCTCAGAGATCTGTGTCATGTGCTATGCTGCCTCAGCACACCTTGCGGCCTCTGCTGCCCACCTGTCATCCTCCAGCTGCCCTTCTGCCTCCCCTGCCTGACTGTGAGCTCTTTAACAGACAAGAGCTAGATGATACGGGGCTTTAGAACTTCAGATTCTATCCCAGGAACATATTATACAAGTTTCTTTTAACATGTTAATTAATGGTGTAGTCTCCCATCTATCCTAAGCATCTCCTTTGTTGTTGAAGATTTGAGAATAATGTGGTCCCAGAGGAAACGTAGGAATAACATCTGAAGTATAACCAGGGAGTGTCATGATTTCTCTAGCTGGTTGGATGCCTCACTCTTGAGCTGCCTTGAGATTCCTGTCCTGCCCACCCTCAGCCTGGTGTTCCTGCCTTTAAAAAAATACTTTTTCTGTTACTTTTGATTATTTATATATCAGTAATTGAAAGTTGAATCTACTGTATTCCAATTTTTAACTACATAATGAGACTCTCCTAAGGCAGTAGTAAACCTCTTAAGACTCCCACTTAAGGCCTCCCCAAGCACTCTATGACAGGAGGTTGCACTAATGTGCCCTTCTCCCCACATTTTTTGACCCTCTTGGACTTCTTATTTTTCCAGTTACCCTTTGGATCTGGGAACTCCATCTCCAGGAGGCAATAATACTTAATTAAGGATGTTTGTCTACAAGCTTTAAGTAAGCTTTTCTAACTGCAACAGTTTCACATCATTTTTGGTCATGTCGATGACTTATTTAAACACCCTGAATAATTCAAAGTCAGGTTTTGAATTGTTAATCAGAATCATGATAGCAGCAGTTCAAGACGCTTCAACAATTTAACTTGCAGTAAGTTTGAAAAAGGCCCTGAAACCATTTCCTTTAGCAACTTGAGTCTCTGCTTCAAAGTACAACAAGAAATACCCAAACTCGAAGATTTTTCAGTCCTCAGAAGCAGCCTTTCCCGATAGTGTTTGTGCTTGTCTTGTATTTGGGAGCTGACGCACTTGGATGAGCTATCCTCAGCACCAGGGCCATGCTCGAACCAATCAAGCCACTGGCTGCAGGAAGGGAAGAGGGAGACAAGGGGAAGGAGGAGGAGGGCAAAGCAGATAGTTGATTCTCCTGTATATCCTGACTGGGAATCGAACCCAGGATGTCCGTACACTGGGCCGATTGCTCTATCCACTGAGCTGCTGGCCAGGGCCTGTGTTTGTCTTGATTTGGGGGCAGCAATGTGGTGGAGACCTGGTGGCACTCCATGGGGTCATTTCACAACTGGAAATATCTTTGCATTCTGCCTACTTCAATTTGCAATCTCTCATTGAGTGATGTACCACTCAGAGGCAATGGGGAAGCCCCTTTCTTTTCCTTCTTTTTAATATGTATCTCCTTCTCTTTGCCTGACTCAAGCCATACTTCCCCCACGAATCTCTTATTTATCACATCCATACACAGTGGTCCCTCCCTTTCTCAGCTGCAAATAACACAGGGAACTGATGGAGTTCTCGTCCCTGATTAGCACATATCTAATATGTCCCGAATGTTTGTTATTTCCCTTGGTGTAAGCATCCTTGGGTACAGATGGACTTCATTTCTCTCTTCTTGATCACCCAAGGTCAGGGCATGCACAGTTCCCAAACAGCCCAGGCCTAGGTATGCAGTATGCTTTAGCTAAATAATGATTAATCAGTTTCAGTAGTTGAATGAAAGAAGAGAGACAAAAAGCAAAGATTATAATAGAGAAACATAAGAAGCTCTGGGCCTGAGAGAACAGATCATGTTCCTTACTTATCCCTCTGAACAACTTATCCATAGCATTCCTTGCAATTTTAACTATTTGTTTAATGACTACGTTTCCTTCTAGAAGGTTATTTTCACCATGATGAAGGTATGTCTAAAATTACTTGGGGAACAGTATTGCAGGAAATGCATTTTGACTGCTTCTGTGATTTGTTTTGGGTTTTTTTGTGACAGAGACAGAGAGAGAGACAGACAGGAAGGGAAAGAGATGAGAAGCATCAGTTCTTCATTGCAGCACCTTAGGTGTTCATTGATTGCTTTCTCACATGTGCCTTGATGGGGGGGTGGGGGAGTGACAGCAGACAGAGTCACCCCTTACTCAAGCCAGTGACCTTGAGTTCAAGCTGGTGAGCTGTGCTCAAGCCAGATGAGCCCGCTCTCAAGCTGGCAGCCTCGGAGTTTTGAACCTGGGTCCTCCTAGTCCCAGTTTGATGCTCTATCTACTGTGCCACCACCTGGTCAGGCTGCTTATGTGATTTTTAACTGAAAGTATATAGCTATCACTCTTGTAAGGCTGCTGGTTACAGGCAGTGAGGATGTCTATGGGCTGGCACAGAATAGCCTATATGTGAGAGACACCAGTGTATTATTGATCACCAGGAATCACTATAGTCAGATTTCTGCAAAGAGAATGGAACTATTTACTTAGAATTAATAAAAGACCCTCTCTCATACATCAACTCCAGAGACTTTTAACCACCTAGACTTGACACGTAGCATTAAGGAATGGACTATTCTACCTTACTTTCACAAATTCTTTTTCTTTCTTGACATATAAGAAAACCTATAAATGTATTTTCATGCTAAAACAAGAATGAGGAGAAGAAGCCAAAAAAATCATGCCAATTTACCATGTCACTAGGCAATACTTGTTTCTGCAGTTTACGCTGACAGCCATCTCAGAGTCTGACTGGGGTGGAATAAGGTTCCTGAAAGGTGACTGGCATTTGATTCATTTCCATTAATCGGTGGGACTAGAAAAATAAAAATTTTAACAACCTCAACTGACTCGGGTGACATTTTATCTGTTTTAGACATGTTAGCAGATTGGCAGTGACTAGAATGTCCTATTTCAGTACACTCAATATAAAGCACCTCATTTGCCCTATAAAGAAAGACAACCAATGGAGAAAAGGTTAGTTTTCAAAAGTCAAGAAGCAACTGACCCACATTATTCGCCATTGGAGGGCATGCCCTAACGTCCCAGATTTTCATTCTGTGCTGCTCAGAAGAGAATCTCTAGGCTGGCTGCAGAGGCACATGAAAGACACTAACCCATAAAATAGAGGGGAAGAGACTCCCCGGAAGCGATCATGACTGTTACAACTGCTCTTTCTTAGAATGTTCATCAATGAGGCAACAGACTTCAATCAGAAATATATTGTTCCCTAAATACTAACTCGTTAATATTCCTGTCAAAGAATAATTTTCCAAAAAGTTAAGAACATGATTCTCATATAAAGACAAAATGAACACATGTCAAATATTCCATTTGACTCATCAGTTTATTAATTAATGAATGACTCAGTAAGAGAATAAGGGTAGTTCAAGGGGAATTAGAGTGAGACAGTTCATAGAAAACAGAAATAAATGTTCTAATCATTACAAAACTGGTAAACGTCTTACTATGTAATAAAGTATAACCAGAAATGTAACCTGTTGTACAGGGAGGGATTCTTTGCTCCCCATCCCCTTAAAAAACCATAATTTGCACTGTGATCAGTTTTCTACAAGCTAATTTCTACCTTTACATAAATGTGGAATTGCCTAATCAACAAACAGGAAAGAAGTCAAACAAAGATATATTTACCTGGAAAATTAGAGGACCTGCTAGAAACATGCAACATTAAACTGAAGGAATACTCAGCAGCATTGTCTTAGTCAGCCTGGGCTGCCTTAACAAAATACTATAGACTGTGTGGCCTGAACAACAGAAATTTAATTCTCAGCATTCTAGAATCTAGGAACTTCCAAATCAAGGTTCCCACAAGGTCGTTTTTATTCTCAGACCCCTTCTTTTGACTGCACTTAACTTGTAGTCACTCTATGGACTCGCATGAGCTCTTTCTGTACACTTGGAAAGCAAGAGATTAAGCTCTCTAGTGTCTCTTCTGATAAGGGCACTAATCCCATCATGTGGGCCCCACCCAACCCTAATTACCTCTTATAGGTTCATCTTCCAATACCATTATACTGAGTGTTAAGGCTTCAATATATGAGTATGAGGGCAACCAAACATTAAAAAAAAAAAGCCTTTATTCTATTTCCAAGTTTTGAATAATTTTCTTAAATATCTAAACACTGCAACCTAATAAGTGGAAAATAATTTCTGTTACACTTTAAAGGTGAGTAAATTAAGACACCGGGAACAATTTTGAGGGAATGAGTTAGAGGAAAAATGCTCTAAGAAATCACAGTGAGAGATTCAAGGTCAAAGGTGGTGAATTTGTGAGAGAGGAAAAGAAAACAGAACAGAGTTCTTACTTCCTGGCCAGCTAACATGTCCTGGAGTTTCCTGGCCTTTTATCTGAATGACTCAATAAATCAGTAGAGTGTTAATAACGAATATGAGAGCCACCATCTCCTGCATACCCACTGTGTGTCAATCATTTTATATATGTATATTATCTAGAATGCACACTGCCTTCTTGCAGTGTTGTTATTCCCATTAGACAGGAAAATGGTTTGGTCATGAAAGTTGGGTGATGCTCAAGGCCATTGCTAGCACGTGACAAAATTCAGAGCGAGTCTAGTTGTGTCTGACTCCCCTGCACACCCACTGTGTGTCAATCATTTTATATATGTATATTATCTAGAATGCACACTGCCTTCTTGCAGTGTTGTTATTCCCATTAGACAGGAAAATGGTTTGGTCATGAAAGTTGGGTGATGCTCAAGGCCATTGCTAGCACGTGACAAAATTCAGAGCGAGTCTAGTTGTGTCTGACTCCCCTGCACTTGATTCACTCTGAAAACAGCCTCCAAATCCACTCTTGGTCTGAGAGTGCTGTCTTCATGGTGAGACAGTGTGCATCCATTTATTCTCTACCTGAGCCACTTATATGTGGAGAAATTGTGACATCCAAGACACACCAGGTCCCAGGCACCATTAATCCAGGTGGGAGAGACGAGAAGAGGAGCAGAATCTCTGTGGGGGTGATCGGGAATTCTGCTTTGGGAGAGTGAAGTCTGATATGCCTGAAGACATCCAAGAGAGGCGTCAAACAGGCCATAGAGCAGAAGATGTAAATTTGTGAGTCACCAGCATAAATAAGTTATTTCACGCAATAAGTAAATTCATGCCTCCAGAATAACACTCCTCTACAAGAATAATCATCAGAATAACAACTAGGCTTGTTACTCAGACGTATGGTCATAAAAGTTATTAAAATATTGAAATACTTCCCCATCTCACATATCACCCACCCCCACCCCCCAGCATGCCTGGGCTGGCCATCACCCAGCTCCTAAAAATATAACATCTTCAGATAGTGACAGTTTAGACTGGTCTCTATTCATGCCCTACCATGTAGAGCATTTCAAATATTAGCCCTGATTCACAACTAATATTTATTGAACTCTTAACATACACCAGGCACTACGTTAAGCCCTTCATTTGATTGCCACACTCAGGTTTCATAACTACAATTTGTGGTAAATATTAATATCATCCATACTTGAGAAAACTGAGGCCCAGAGAGGCTGGCAACAAGTTCTAAGTCGTATAGATGGTAGCTGATGAAACAAGGACCTCAGCCCAAAAGGTCTAAGTTTGGAGTCCCTACCCCATTCTGCTACCCGAGCTCTGGTGAGACGATGTCTTTGGCTGCAAAGCATAATCGGGGCATGGGAATATATTCAGCCCACAGCCCTCTGGTCCTGTCTTGCCAGGACAGTGAGTAGATGCAGCTCCTTCCTGTCACTGAGCTCAGAGCTGCTGCTTATGTTCAATGCTGAATGGTCATTTACTTCCTTCAAACTCTCTCTGTAAGGGGTGACAAGAATGGGAAACTGTGATATCACTCTTTCATGTCAGACTGTCTAGATTATTTGTGCGGCCTATAGGTATTCATTAGATTATCAGTAGCATTGAACTCATACAATGGTCTGAGTTTCCCCATTTATACTTTAAGAATAATGTTGCCACAGACTGCAAGGTCTTGTGGATGATTTTCCTTTATTTCAGAGAACTTATAACTCAATAATGATGTTCTAAAAAATGAGATTTTGAAGTAGAAAGTCTCCTTAGAAAGGTTGCCTGCTGGAGACTGAATGTTTGTGCCTCCCGCTCCCCCGCACCAGCCCAAATGCATATGCTGAAACTTAGTCTACAGTGTTATATTATTTGGAGTTTGGGTTTTTGCAAGGTGAATAGGCCATGAGGGTGGAGTGCTCATGAGTGGGATTAGTGCCCTTATAAAAGCAACCCCTGAGAGCTCCTTCACCCCTTCCTCTGTGTGAGGACACAGTAAAAAGACTGCCCTCGGCAGATATGCAATCTACTGGTGCTTTGATGTTAAACTTCCAGCCTCCAGAACTGTGAGAAATAATCTCTGTTGTTTATAAATCATCTATTCTATGGTAATTTTGTCATGATAGGCGGGGTAATCTAAGATACTAATTCACACACATACCCTTGTCCTCATACTCTAATACATGCTACATCATGGATTGACCTTAAAGACATTTTGCTATCTTGAATCAGCCAGGCACAAATGTACAAATATTATATGATTCCTTCACTTATATAAAATATCTAAACTAAACAAATTCATAGAGACCGAAAATAAAATAGAGATTTGTGAGTGAGGGCTACAGGGAGGAGGGAATGAGGAATTCTTGCTTAACAAGCATAGACTTTCAGCATTTTCTTTTCTTTTTTTTTTTTTTTTTTACAGGGACAGAGAGAGGGATAGACAGAAACAGACAGACAGGAACAGAGAGAGGTGAGAAGCATCCATCATTAGTTTTTCATTGCCATTGCGACACCATAGTTGTTCAGTGATTGCTTTCTCACATGTGCCTTGACTGCGGGCCTTCAGCAGACCGAGCCACCCCTTGCTGGAGTCAGTGACCTTGGGTCCAAGCTGATGAGCTTTTGTTCAAGCCAGATGAGCCCACGCTCAAGCTGGCGACCTCGGGGTCTCGAACCTGGGTCTTCCGCATCCCAGTCCAACACTCTATTCACTGTGTCACCGCCTGGTCAGGCAGCATTTTCTTTTTTAATTTTTTTTTTTTCAACTCGGTGAGGAGGTCAGAGTCTTATGTATCTGGAACCCTAATTTTAATACAGAGGAGGCTCTGTGGAATTCTTTCGATCAGTTTTTTCATTTAAAAAATGTAGATTCTGCATTTTAACCCCTATTTGGTTCTATGTACCTGCCTTCAATTGGTTAGAACCCAAGGAAGAAAGAGAAGAGTGACTGGCCTTCTCCAAACTCTCCACCGCTGGTAAAAATGTAGAGCTAGCTGTTGTTGGATATGGAAAGTTGTCTATCCTGCCCAAGGAAAGGTGATGCATTGGGACTAAAGATTAGCCGTTTACAGTTCTGCAGAGAAACTGAAACTACCTAATAACAACCTGTCATTCGAGCCCGTCATCCTGACCCCATTATGTCTGCTGAACAAGAACAGAAGTGTTGACACCAAACTCATCCAAACAACCTCCAGTTGTACAATCTCTTTAACACAAATTCCCACAAGATAATCGGAAGGTAGGATCTATCTCCCAGTTTAATCAGACAGAGAGGAGGAAATCATGAAACACAGATGTGGAGGACGTTGAGATGATGAGAAGGCTTCTTTCCTGAGAGGTAGCCCTGCCTACATCAATTGGATGGAAATGACTTTGCACTTGTTACACCACACGGGGATCATGTAGGCTCTATGTGGAGCCGTATTTTCTCTCCATCCCTCTCTAAATTCTTCTTTTGTTTTGCATTCTTTATTTTGCCTTTTTGACAGCTGGAAATACCCATATTTCTGAGGCATAAAGGAGAAATAAAACATTTGCCATGTCAGAAGAGAGTACTGCAATTGGGGGGGAAATGTTTACTGCTGTAATCCAGCTATGTTCAGTGACTCTGTTCCTCTGCAGAATACCTTGCTTTCCATGATTCAAAATATTAAGGTTGCACTATATATAAAAAAATATCTGTACATAGAAAAATCTCTAATGGCCATTTTACCAACATATGAACCAATTTTGTCTTTGGCTAATGGTATTTCAAGTGATTTCCGGTAGTAACCGTGCCAAGTTCTTTAGAGTAATATTCACTTTATTCTGTTAGGGACCCAGGGGTCCTTCTATGACTTAGACTTGTTTCTATGTTAATTTTTTTGGTTAAAACCCTCAACTAAATGGGTAGTAATGTAAGACCACAGAGCAGCCTGTAGTGCAAAATTACAGTTTCCATTTGTTACAGGAAACAACCCCCTACCCCAGCACAGGTAGACAGCTAGTTTCTTATTACCCCATCTTGGTCTGGATTCAAACAAATTTTCTCTCAATTTCTGAGGACTCTCCTTTCTTTCAATCCAAAAGTAAAGCATTTATTATAATTGAGCCAGCATTTCAGTTATTTGTAGAAAGAAGACTTTCAACATGGAGTCAGTCCTCCTTGTTACTAAAATTGAAACTATAGGCAATATCTGTGTAATGGACTGAATGTGTCCCCACAAATTTTATATGCTGAAGCCCTAACTCCCAATGAGACACTGTTTGGAGATACGGTCTTTAGGAGGTAATTAATTTTAAATAAGGTCATAAGGATGGAGTCCTTAACCTGATAGAACTAATATCCTAATAAGAAGACACTCATGAGAACCCTATCTCCCTACCTTCCCCTCAAACATACACTGAGAACAGAGCATTTGAGGGCATAACAAGAAGGTGGCTGTCTGCAAACCAGGAAGAGAGTTCTCTCACCTGGAACTGCATTAGCTCATACCTTGATCTTGGACTTTTCAGACTCCAGAATTGTGAAAATAAGTTTTTGCTGTTTAAGCCACCCAGTCTATGGTATTTTGTTATTGCAACCTGAGCAGACTAAAATAACTTGTTTATACCTTTTTTCTTTTGTCTTCTAAAATTTTCTCCAATGAGCATGCATTTCCTTTATGCAAGTTCTTAGTCATGTTTAATAAATATATCTTGCTTTTTGTTTTTTCAAGCCCATATAGAATTGAACTTCTTTATCTCCTTTGAAGTTCAGTATGGCCATGAGACTTTTATCTGGCCAATGAAAAAAGCCAGGCTGTAATATGTCTCATTCTCTTCCCTCAGGTCAGGTAATCTTGGAAGCAAATGAAGTTGACATAGTGTTTCTCTCATCAAGGTCACTGAGGGGTGATGATTAACAGATACCTCCTAGACAATGGAAATTGATTGACTGAGAAATAAATCTATGCTATTTAGGATTACCTCTTACTATAACACACCTTAGCTTATCCTGACTGATACAGCTTCTAAATCATAACAAGAAAAAAAAGTAAGCTTTTAAAAATTTAAATAACATCATTGTTTTCATAGAATTAGACTGTAAATAGAACAAATTAAGTCATGTCTGTGTTCACCTACCTTGTGGGGTCAAAGAACACTAAAATCTCTCCCTAGCCCAACCACTCATTACACTGCTTTATTTTCAATTGTTGGTAATTTTATTCTTTTGAACTCAAGCATTTTTATCTCCATACATCCTCTTGCTAAATAAATAGTCACATCCTTAAAAATAATAACTCATTAAGAAATTTTTTATCAGAAGTCACTTAACAGGAATTCTGGACTCCTCTATTGATAGATTACTGAATTCTTGATGGACAAAGGTACAGGTGTGGACAGTGGCGGGTTCTGAACAATAAGCCATGAATCTTCCATTAAATAAAGTAAAAGTTGACTAAAAAAACGAAAGCTAACATGTCTTCACAATGTCGCTCAGAAAAGACTTCAAGATTGTCCAAAAAGTATAGTGAACAAATTTATCTATGGGAAAACACTTGTTCTACTTATCCATCTTACACATCAGAAAACTCTGGAAAGAACACAGTCTGGGAGACGCGCCAATCAGAAGGAGGCAACCAAATGGCAGTGGGTACATGGAAATGCTTACGATATTTCTCAGGGTAGAGTTTCAGAACCCTCGTCAAAACCACAACATGGCTTTCCTCTGAACTCAGTACTCTGTCTCACTTGAAGGATGAATGAAACATTGGGCACTGTTCCCAGAAGCATAGCCTGTTATGAAAATGGCATCAGTGAAAAAATGAGGAGAGCAGGAACAGCCGGGCAGTTACCCTGTGTATGCCAGAGCATAGGTATATCCATTAAAAGTAAACATGGCCCATATAAAAATGCTCTGCTTTATAGTAACTACTCTGTTTTATAAATCTATGAATCAAACCTAGGCTAATAAATGTATAAGTGAACTACAGTGTACCTTACTAATTACAATCTTCTTCAGTTGGCATGGAGCCTGGGTAGAAAAAGATAAAATTGGCAGCTCCATATTAAGAGCAAATCTCCCCACAAATTATCTCTAAAATACAGTATTTTCATCTTTATTTCTAAAACACATGCAAGGTGACAAGATATTCTAGCCTTTTCTTTTTCTGCTGTCAGGGTTGTATATTAATTCCTTTGTAGGAATGCTCACAGTTACAATAGAAAGCCAAATGGATCCTAAAAATGGCAATATTAAGAAAATTCCAAAGAATCACAATAAGTTGAGTTCTTCTCCTCTCTCCATTTTCTCTTTCTTGTTCAACTATACTTAAAATATTATATATAGTAATATGTTATTATTAATATATAATATATTATTATATATATTATTATTATCATTATTATTATTTCTTTGTGATTTTCAGCCCAAGAGCCCCTTACTTTGTTCTTGAATCAGCCTTCTCTTATCATAATTTTCTTCCCTTTCCATCTGAGCTTCCAGGGCCCATCATCTCGAGCAGGATCAACCAATATTTTCAATGCTTTTTGTGCCGCTATCTTTCCAATGTTTTACCAGATACAATGCTTTCAGATTCTAAAAAACAAAAATCACTCCCTGGCAGGATAGCTCAGTTGATTAGAGCATTGACCAATACCAACCAAGGTTGTGGGTTCAATCCCTGGTCAGGGCATACATAGGAACAGATCAATGTTTCCTTCTCTCTCTCTCTCTCTCTTTCTCTATTTCTCTCCTCCCCTTCCTCTCTCTCTAAAATCAATCAATAAAAAAAAAATCACCTACTCAGAATGACATAAACAATAACGAAGGTCAATTATCTCACACAACAAGAAGGCCATTGGGGCAATTACATTATCAGAGGTCAAGTTTTATCTTTCAACCCTTCATCCTTACATGTCCCCTTGTCTTTAGGCTAGTTCACCAAGCATCACCTGCAGGCCTTGACAATTTATTATGGTAATAAATGGACCGTTTCTTCTTTCTGTAGCTTTTCAGAAGCAAGAAAAACATTTCCCTGCCCATAGAATGCCTGGAATTACATCTCATGTTCATGTCCTTGAACAAATCAGTCAATGTTAAGGGAGCCATTGTGATTGGTTTAGACTAATCAGGACCACTCTTCATAAATAGTCTAGGGGCCAGCCTCCTTCAAAAGACAGGTTTAATATGAGGAGAATGGTTATTTAAACAAAAATAGGGTTCTTTTGGGAAGAAGAAAGAGAGAAAGTTGGTGAGCATGACTAAGCAATCAATCATATTTGCATTTTAGTGCAATCCTGCTATACACATTTTTTACAGACAACTACTAGCTCCTGCTGGCGAAATCATGCAGCCTGTACGAGGGCTGCCCACTGACGACAATTTGACAGTTAGGAAACTAATACCTCCTGACAGTTCATCTAGCCATGTCTGCCCAGAAGAGCTATTTTAAAGTTCCACATGGCTTCATCCCCTGACATTCACGTCTCTCTATGAAAATTACAGGGGAAATTGGTGATATCAAACAAGAACTCTGTGAATTTTTCTAAACCAACTCTACCAGTTTTACATCGGCCCCAAGCTCTTTCTTCTTCCTTCCTCTGACAATAGAAAAGTCATCCCTTGTCCTAAGTACAGTAGGTACTTCTTACCTCTTTTGTGGACCCTGTTCCTCTCCCTTTCCCAGGATCCTCCTGACAGTTGGTCCCTTCTAAACTATTTCCCATCACTCCTTCACTGCTGGCTGAATCCTACCAACATGTGATTCTATCAGCACGCTCAACTCTAGCCAATGAATAATTATAACATGGGTGGACCGTGAGAATCCCATGCTAAGCGAAATAAGTCAGATGGAAAAAGCAAAGAAACATAGGCTTTTAACTAATATTTGGGATATTAAACTGAAAACAACAAGTAAAGAAACAAGGCAAACAAAAGCTCAAGACACAGACAACAGTATAGTGGTTACCAGAGGGAGAGGGGTATGTGTGGAAGGAGTAGAAGAGGGTAAAGGGGGTCAAATATTTGGTGAGGGAAGGAGATTTGACTTTGGATGGGGAGCACAGTGCAATATACAGATTATGTTATAGAAGTATACATTTGAAACCTATACAATCTTATTAGTCAATGTCACCCCAATAAGTTTAATTAAATTTTAAAAATATTTTAAATAAAATTTATTTTAAAAAATATGTATTCACTTTAATGAGGAAAGAGAGAGGGATGGGGAGGAACAGGAAGCATCACTCCTATACATGCCTTGAGCAGGCAGCCTGGGGTTTTGAAACTCGACTATAGTTTGTCCCCTTGTACTAAAATTAATTCAAAATGGATCAAAGACCTAAATAGAAGACCTGAAACAATAAAGTACACAGAAGAAAACATAGGTACTAAACTCATGGACCTTGGTTATAAAGAGCATTTTATGAATTTGACTCCAAAGGCAAGGGAAGTGAGGATAAAGATAAATGAATGGGACTACATCAGACTAAGAAGTTTTTGCACAGCAAGAGAAACTGACAACAAAATAAACAGACAACCAACTAAATGGGAGATGATATTTTCAGACAACAACTCAGATTAGGGGTTAATATCCAAAATATACAAAGAACTCATAAAACTCAGCAACAAACAAGCAAACAATCCAATAAAAAAAATGGGAAGAGGACATGAACAGACACTTCTCCCAGGAAGAAATACAAATGGCCAACAGATATATGAAAAGATGCTCATCTTCAGTAGCTATTAGAGAAATGCAAATCAAAACTACAATGAGATAGCACCTCACACTGTCAGATTAGCTATTATCAACAAGACAGGTAATTACAAGTGTTGGAGAGGCTGTGGAGAAAAAGGAACCCTCATCCACTGTTGGTGGGAATGTAAAGTAGTACAACCATTATGGAAGAAAGTATGGTGGTTCCTCAAAAAACTAAAAATAGAACTATCATATGACCCAGCAATCCCTCTACTGGGTATATACCCCCAAAACTCAAAAATATTGGTACGTAAAGACACATGCAGCCCCATGTTCATTGCATCATTGTTCACAGTGGCCAAAACATGGAAACAACCAGAAATCCCTTCAATAGATGACTGGATAAAGAAGATGTGATACATATATACTATGGAATATTACTCAGCCATAAGAAATGATGACATTGGATCATTTACAACAACATGGATGAACCCTGATAACATTATTCTGAGCGAAATAAGTAAATCAGAAAAAACTAAGAACTATATGATTCCATACATAGGTGGGACATAAAAATGAGACTCAAGGACATGGACAAGAGTGTGGTGGTTATCAGGGTGGAGAGGGGAAAGGAGGGAGTGGGGGGAGAGGAGAGGCACAAAGAAAACCAGCTAGAAGGTGACGGAAGACTATATGACTTTGGGTGATGGGTATGCAACATAATCAAATGTCAAAATAACCTGGAGATGTTTTCTCTGAACTTATGTACCCTGATTGATTAATATCACCCTATTAAAATTAATTAAAAGAGAAAAAATATGTATTCATTTTAATGAGGGAAAAGAGAGGGGTGGGGAGGAACAGGAAGCATCACTCCTATATGTGCCTTGACCAAGCAGCCTGGGGTTTTGAACCAGTGACCTCAGCATTCCAGGTCAATGCTTTATCCCACTGCGCCACCACAAGTCAGGAAAGAAAGAAAGAAAGAAAGAAGGAAGGAAGGAAGGAAGGAAGGAAGGAAGGAAGGAAGGAAGGAAGGAAGGAAGGAAGGAAGAAAGATTGTTAAAATGCCTTTATTACCTCACACCTCCACCCACATCCATGCTCTCTCTGTTCTCTCCTTCAGAGGCCAACTCCTTGGAAGAGTAGTCTCCCCTTGCCTCCTGCACCCCGCACCATCAAACCTGTCATCTACTCCCACTTTCCCCCTAATGCGCTCTCACTGTGCTTGAAAATGGCTTCCTCATCACTTATCCCAAGTCACTCTCAGGGCCACTCGACCTCTTGGCAGCATTGGGTGCACTATTGCTCCCTCCTTCCTCAACAAAACACCCTGCCTTTTTATTCCATGCCGCCACACACCCACTGCTCCTTCCTGCCTCTCGGCTTGCTCCTTGGTCCTCTGCCCATCCCTGTGGTATTGGTGCACCTCTGGCTTCATCTGCACGATCCTCATGATATACAAGCTCCTCAGAGATGCCGCTCACTCTCATGCCTTCAGTGGTCATCTGGAGGGTACACAGGTGAGTGCACTGTGGAATGAGACAATCTGGGCTTAATTCCAGATTTTACCACCAACTGTGGTCATGCAATTTGGACATGTTACTTCACTTCTGTAAGCCTCAATGTCCACCTCTGTATGTAAGAGATAATAGTATCTATCTCGCAGGGCTATTGAGAGAAGGGCAATAATCAGTGCAATGCTTATATCTAGTAAGACTTCAGATGTTTATTTCTATTATTAATTTTATTAGGCTGATGACTTTTCTCAACCAAATCTTTTCTGATATTTAGCAGCCTTTATTTAATTGGTTATTCAGTAACATAACTTGATGTCCAAGGGCGACTTAAGTTCAAGAAATCAAAAATCTAGTGATCATCTTCCCTCCCTGTGCTAGACATGTTCTTCCTGTGATCCTTGTCTTTGAGAATGAGCACCCATGTGACTGTCCATGTCAGAGGCATAGGACGCCTCCCTGACTCCTCCTACCCTGACCAGGTCCAAATCCTCTGCGATCCACCGCCCCAGTCCTGCTCCACCTTTTCTGTCGTCCCTGCCTTCACCCTGGTTCAGCCCACTAGCTCTCACCTGGGTGACTACTGCAGAACCCTCTCTAGTCCGTTCTTCACATGGAAGCCGAATGTTCGTCTTATAACATCGCTGAGTGATTCTTATATGCCTTCCTCACTAATCCCTCTCATTCTGGTGTTTATGAATTTTTTCTCAAGTATACCAAACTTGCTATGGACTCCTCAGCTTGCCTTGCAGCCTTCTAACTCTGCAGCTCCTGTCTCATAATTTCTCTTAACTAAGGTGACCAGATTTTAATATTGGTAAAGCGGAACACCATTGACCGGGGATGGGCTGGTGGTGGTGTTCTTGATTAAAATTTGGTCCATGTGGAGCAAAAAAAATTTTTCATAGAATGCAAAAATAGTATTGTAATATATTTTTTTAAATTTTAACGTAAGTGCAACTTACAAGTATAATACACTAAAAATTTATGTATAGTATTTATTATTTTATTCTTTGGCATATTTCTCATTTGACTGATTTTTTTTTAGTAGATTGCTGTCATTGTTTTAAAGGTCATGAAATTTTTCACAAGAATTTGTTAAATTATGTTTCACACATAAAATGGCTTTCAAAATCTCAACACTTAATTGTGATTTTTCTGATGTTCACACTTTATTTACTGTAGAAAAAACGCGTTCAGTAGCAGCATTAGTTCCTGATGAAGACAGCGCGTATTCCACAATTTTTAGTGCATTATTGTATGGGACATGGTTTGTTTCAAAATGATGAAATATTTCTAACCATTTGTTCTCTATTGTGATTTTTGCTGATGCCCAAGATTTAACCTTTTCCTTATCAATATATTTTTTTAATAATAATACCTCATTAAAAAGGTCATTTTTGGAAGTATTACTATATGAGAAATTTTGAGTGAGTCAGAGGGATCTGGTTGCAAGGTCCCCAAACCGATGCTGGAGCTGCACGAGCGGGTGGGAGCAGACAGGGCAGCACTGCCAGCGCACTCCTCAGCTGCGCTCCCTGCATCCAGCCCCGCCGCCCACTGGAGACCCAGCGGCTTGCACCTCATGGAGCCCAGAGCCGCACACCGGCATCTAGGACCCAGGCCTATGGGTAGTTAGGGGACATGACAGCCGCCACCCCAGTAGGTACGTCCTGCCCAAAGTTCTTTGTTTCAGGGCAGCCAGCTCTTACGGCAGTGCGGGTGCTTCCAGGTCTAGGTGGGGGTCTCCCCGCGGAAACCCGTATATTCCCTTCCCGTTCTCCCACCATTCCCTAGTTTTTTGTGCATTCTTTCCAAAATTCGGGACTATTTAAAAACGCCGTGGGACAAATTGTTAAAAATTGGGACTGTCCCGCCAAAAGCGGGACATCTGGTCACCTTACTCTTAACCGCTAAGTCCCATATCCTTCGCGTGTCTTCCCTTACTCTTGGCCCCTACACACACACACACTGAGTTAGCTTGCCCTGCCATTGCTGCCAACGTTCCCTTTGCTCTTCCCTTCCTAGGGCTTGGCTCGTTTATTGTCCTCATTAGGAAACAACAGGGAGAGCAGAGCCCCTGCTTACGTGATATCTTTGCGTCTAACCTGGGCTGTACCTATTTGATGGGTAAATTTCTTTTCCCCTTTTCTTTGGTTTTCAACCCGCCTCCTTTTCACCCCTCAAGCCCAGCAGACTCAGTTCTCTCATGTTGATCTTACTCACATACTTCTTGGAAGTGTTCTTTCCATCAAATCCTGCATTCTTTTAGTTTCCAAATCAGGAGGCTGGCATTGGAATCACCAGGACTCAGTTACAAGTACGGTTTCCTGGTCCTGTTAGAAGTCCTACCAAATAAGGACCTTCTGGAAGTTAGATGTTTACAATATCCTAGGCGATCTTGGTAGTCATGTAGCCTTGAGATCATCTGCTGTATGTAATCCCAGCAAGGCCTGGCGTATATGACTGTTTCTAGATGTACAAATTGCTCAATCAGACTGCTTGAAATCAAGTGATACACTAGCTAATTAGTATGCTACCTTTTCCAGGAAATCTAAAGCAATGTAATGATTTATTCTAATTAAAGCCACTGTCTCCAACAGCCCTGCAAGAACTGAATTTGATGGAGATTTTCTGGGGGAAGATTGGAGGGAAATGTTTCACTAAATAATATTTATCTGAGCAACCCCAGTGTCCTTATTTCTGGAACCATCAATCAGAAACACAGACAACAAGGTGTGAAGTTTACAACCTAGTGGGGAAAGAGGTGTGTGTACATGGGCGAAAAGGCCAGAAGAGGCACAAAACAGCAGCGAAACACAGAAGTGTTACTTGTGCTGAGCCTTGAAAGGCTGTTAGCACTTAATAGGTGGATGTAAGGTAAAAAGCATTCTAGGCAATTAGAAAAAACCGTGAGCCAAGGTCAGGCAGTAGGAGTCTGTGTGCAGGAAATAAGGTCTTCCTAGTTATAACTGGGACAAGGAGAAAAGAACAGAAATGAGGTCAAGTGAAGAATATTAGAGACGAGAAGGAGACTAGAGAGCTAGTTAGATTGGAGTTAGATCAGGGTTGGTCTTGAATGTTGAACCAAGGACTTAATTAAGTAAATAAAATAAGGAAACATTCAAGTTTGGCATTGGGGTAAAGTGGGGTAAACAAAGAAATATTATGGTTTACTCAAAACATATTGAGTGCCAACTAAGTATAGTGCTATTCTAAGTGTTGGGTATGTGGTTGTGAATTTAAAAAATGCCTGTTGCATTATGGAATGTATCAGGCAACTAATTTGAAACAGGTAAACACAGGATTGTTTAGCAGATCATTACATTGGTTTACCTATCAGACAGTCAAGCTCTGAATTTAGACTGAGAAAAGAGACAAGGAAATGAGACAGTGAATTGGTGTTTAGAGAATTCTTGGAGAGGTGTACAATCAGTCAAAAACAAATTGTTCAGTGTTTTCTTAAAGGGAATATTGAAATTGATGACTAACTTAACTATTGACCTTCTGAGCCAGATACTATTATTCCAGGTGGTAACAGATATAGTTACAAGGTCATGAGTGTAAGGTATTTTTCCCCGCCGAGGAAGAAGGAAGAGGGCCGTAGCCACAAAGTGTGGAATGGTAAAGGCTTTATTGAGTACCATGCTGCCCAGACGATGTTCCCTGGTCCGAGGGAAACAGGCCAGGGAAGTCACATGGACGATACCCCGTGAGGGATATTTAAAGGGTTCCATCTAGGATGGTCGAGCTAATATGACTGTGGTGAAATCTCACTGGCTGGCAGATAGTCGCTCTTTTCCCAAGGACTCCTGGAAAGTTTCTTTTGGCACGCCTGGTTGTGGGCGGTTCTAGCCAAAGTTCCCGTCCGGTTCTTCAAGTGACCTTTCCCCATTGCCCACCACCTTACAATGAGTCAAGTTTCTAAAAAAAACAAGAATTAATAACACTTCAACTTTCTCTTTGGAAGTTATGGAACTTTTCCATCTTTTAGGCTGCTCAGATGGACTGTACTAAAGCCATTAGGAATAAAAATGTTTACATCATCTAGATTTTTATACTATGTAGATGATTTTATTTTTGCAATTAAACATGGAAGAAAGTCTTTCATTATTGTATCCTTTAATTTTTAGAATAGATGATATTACAGACATACACAATAGAATATATGGGGCATTTTTAAAGATCTAACTTTACATGGAGGTCTTGGTCATTTTGAACTGAATCATCCTAACAAATCTGATCACTACTCTTCTACTAATCTCCACCTTAATCTCAGTAAAAAAAAAAAAAATTGTAATAGACCTGAATAATTTGAATTTTTAAATTTTTTTGACAGAAACAGAGATTGGGACAGACAGACAGGAAGGGAGAGAGATGAGAAGCATCAATTCTTTATTGCGGCACCTTAGTTGTTCATTGATTGCTTTCTCATATGTGCCTTGACCGGAGGCTACAGCAGAGTGACTCCTTGCTCAAGCCAGCTACCTTGGACTTCAAACCAGCGACCTTTAGGCTCAAGCCAACGATCATGGGGTCATGTCTATGATCCCACATTCAAGTAAGCGGCCCTGTGCTTAATTAAGCTGGCGACCTCAGTGTTTGAAACCTGGGTCCTCTGCATCCCAGTTAGACGCTCTATCCACTGTGCCACCACCTGGTCTGGCTGAATAACTTAACTTGAACGTACTTTTAATTTATAGTTTTAAAATGTTTGAGCCAAATGCAAATACAGACATGTGCACGATTTCCTAGACATAAACACAAATGCATCAATGAAATCAACCCATGCTGAGCGGGTACTATGTATTCATCCCCAGACTAGAGTCTCATTCAGCAATGTCTCTACAGTGAGCAGAGAAGCTAGTGACTCTCCATGAAGTCTTCACTTCAGTTAAGCATATATATGTTGAGTTTCCCCTTCCTATGCATTTTAATAACAAAATCCATCCTAAAATTTATTAAAAGTTTGAGTTATTCCTTTGAAAAAAATTATCAGGACAACATTATTCCAAACACTCATCTAATTAACTTTTCTTTTTCCTTAAAAAAAAGCTGATTAAGAATAGAAGCACATCTGTTTGAATACAAGTTAATCCAACATGTTCCAACAACTGTAGGGAACCACCCATTTAACTTGAACCCTCTGTGCCTTGGGTTGGGGAACTTTAGTTAAAAGCCCTGAGTGAATGTCTCTTGGATGCAAACACCAAGAAAGTGAATGAATGACCTTTGTGCAGACACAAAGGAATGCATGTGAATGGGCATTAGAAAATTAGCCTAGAGGTTCTAGATTGCCCCTTCCTTTGTGCTTGTTAATTAGCAAATGAAAAGAAGGTTCTGATAAATTTAGACCTTTCTCCATGTCAGCAAAATGGCCATTAATCATTCTTCCCTTTGTCACCTGATCTCCCTCTCTTATAATCCTGTTATACCTCTGTTCTGCCTCTGATAATAAAAGCTAAGGGAGAAGGAGATTCAGGAGGTCTCTCTCCTTTGCCTTCTTTGGCAGGCCTCCCTCTCTCTTCCTTTTGATGTAAGTTAGTGTCTTGAGTAGGTTTTTCCACGCAACACTGGTAGTTCCCAGCGGGCTGGAATACTACAAACAACTCTTTCCAACTATAACTTAATAAGGTGATCTTTTAAGACAGATTCCCTAATACAGTACTCTCAGAACAGTCTGAGCAAATAAATCCTAGAGAACAATCTGGATTGTTCTGGAAATTTTATGTCTGGCAAATTTAGGCTGAATGATCTTATGAGGCAGGTACTATTTTATCCTCATGCTATTGATGAGGAAACTGATGCAAGGAAATGTAAGTATCTTTTCCAAGGTCACAACTTGCTTACTTTACACAAAATGTGACACCTTGAACAAGTCATGTAACCCCCTCATCTTTAGGTGCATTGTCTATTTAAAAATTGGGATAGAATAATAACTGAATAAAGGACTAAAAAAGTAGAAGTCACAATGAAGCAAGTATCTCTCTCCCTCTCCTACAAGGAAGTGCAGATAATTCAGAAACCTATGGGAGGAAAGAGCACAACTTGGAAAACACATTCAACTAATCATTCTATGGCCTTTTGAAACTGTATGGCCAGGGGCCACCATTGTGGCCATTCACATGCAGGTTCTTATTGAATTTGGGCAGACGGTAAAGAAATGATGATGTTGGAGAATGGTGGGCCATTCTGTTTATTGGTATCTCACCAACATAGGCAAGCCACAATAAAAGCCAAGGGAAAAGCAGAAAACCTGCTTTTCCCATAGAGGCCAAGGGATCAGGGAGGCCTCTGCAATGCTTATAGCAGAAATAGGGAGAGAAAGAGTCCCCAGTCTGCTTCATTTTATAGTGTGGAAAATTAAAGCCTTTAAGTCAGTATACAAATAAGGGAGTCTTAAAACTAAGCCTTAGGCTATAAGGACTTTGCCTGCCTATACAACCTGTCTCCCACATCCAAAGCAGCAAACATATACATCATATTTACAAACTTATTTGACCAACAGAAGCCATTAGTAGAACTTCATCTCTGTTTCTGTACAACTGGCCGAGATTGACTCATTGTTCTTGGCTGTATCTGTTGTGGGAAAGGAGTCACATTTCTTTAAAACAGAAATTTGACTGGTTTTGAAGGAAAGATATAATCTAATCTCTAATTAACAAAACAAGACTTGTCTGCCTTACCTGAGATCAAAGAACAAACAGAATAAACTTGCAAGTTAATTAGATGAGCACAACCTCAAACTGGGGGCAGGGGCTTTGCACAAAAAGGAATTATGTAAGAAGAAGATAAAAACCATCTTTTTTAAAACATCAAAGCTCAATCAGGGCTTTGCTAGACTCTGATATGTTCATAGGCACAGGAATCACGGACAACATACTCAGAAGATCTGGCACTGGGGTTGGTCAAACAAGAATAAGAACATCACAATATTATAAGAGAGGGAGCCTGAGACAATGAAAAAGAAAGAAATATGATACCTGTATGGCCAGTAGTCACAGCCAACATCACAGCTGCCTGACCTGTGCAGGTTCACATTTGATTCAGACAGAATAGACAGTAATGAAACAACAGAGTGAAGAACTGGTGGGCCGTTACTTTTAATCCTAGCTTGCACCCAGCGGGTGAGAAATATACACAGTGGGAAAACACTTCTGTTGGGCAGATAAAATATATTATGCTCACTCTGTTAAAGATGGCGCTGCCCACGTGGAAGCCTGTCACCCAAGTGATAACATTAGTTGCCCTTCTTGCTTGGGATGGGTGTGATTATATTAATGTGTGTTGGGGGAGGGCTTTCGCACCAAAAGGTTTTAAAAGGAGAGATCACATTGTTCTGGGGAAAAGTGATTACGTTCTAGAAGAGCAGAGAAAGGAGAGCAGAGAAAGGCCATGTGGAGGGAGGAGAAGCAGCCAAGATGGCAGAGTGCTGAAGGAGAAGCCAGTTTGTGCAGAGAGAAGGAGATGGGGAACAGAGGTGAATAAGGTTGGTGAGGTAGAAACCTTTGATTCTAGGAAACTCGGATAAGTTAAGTGGCTTTGGGAGACCTGAATGGAAAGGGAAGTGTTTTCCCACTCTGTGTATTTCTTACCCGCTGGGTGCAAGCTAGGATTAAACCTAATGACCCACCAGTTCTTGGCTCCATTGTTTCATTACCGTCTGTCTGAATTCAATGTGAACCTGCACGGGCCAGGCAGCTGTGATGGTGGCTGTGGCTACTGGCCATACAACTTCCCTTTCCATTCAGTGCTCCCAAAGCCACTGAGTCATCTGAATATTCCTAAAATCAAAGGTTTCTACCTCACCAGTCTTATTCACCTTTGTTCCTCATTTCCTTCTCTCCACACAAACTGCCTTCTCCTTTAGCACTCTGCCATCTTGGTTCCTTCTCCTCTGCAATGCTAATGGCAGGAACCGAACGAGGGAGCCCCTGATCTCCCTTATTTTATTTGTAGAAATTAAAGCTTTTAAGCCAGTATACAAATAAGGGAGTCTCTGATGCAAAACCACTTATCAGAGGCGTAAGTGGGATTCCTCATAAGAGTGCACCACCCCACATCATGCAATAGTCAAGGGTGGAGGGAAAAGCTTAGTGTTGAAAAGATCTTAGTATTAAAAGGGTGGGAAAGGCTTAGTCTTAAAACTAAGCCTTAGGCTATAAGGACCCTGCCTGCTTACAGCCTGTCCCCCACACCCAATGCAAACTATAAGTGAGCAAACATATACATCATATTTGCAAACTTATTTGACTCACAATACCCATCCTGGAGGCTGCAGAAGGGCCACTGATCCTTTTCTTTTCAAATATGCAGACGCATTCAGGAGACATTTTACTTGCAAAGGTCTCATCGCAAAAAATAAAATGCATGGGGGAAAACATTTTAAGCTGTTTTGCATAAAGTGCTTCTTCCATAAGGAAGACAGAGGAAATTAATACTTAAGAGGGGGCTGCCCACATGGAATACTTAATGAGCTGATAAGAACAAGCACAAGTAATATTGAGAGATGCCCCCTAAAGTTTTTTGGTTCAAAAAATGTCTCAGTATTAGGAAAGACACCTTAAATAAACAACTGATTTGGTAGTATGTACAGTTCCTTTTGCTTTACGTGCCTGTAAAGCCAGTAGCCGAGGCCACTATCACAGCAGCCTGACCCACGCAGGTTCACGTTAGATTCGAACAGTCGGTAATGAAACACAGGAGCCAAAAACTGGTGAGCCATCAGCTTTAATTCTAGCTTGCACCCGGCGGGCAAGCAAAAACACACACTGGGCTCCAAAACCCACACATTCAGTGCTCACAAAGCTACTGACTTATCCAAGTTTCCTAGAATCAAAGCTTTCTAGCTCACCAGACTTATTCACCTCTGTTTCCCATCTCCTCCTACAAAACTCTTAACAAACTGGCTTCTTTCTCAGCACTCTGCCATCTTGGCTACTTCTCCTCCACATGGCCTTAATCTGCTCTCCTCTCTAATACCAACCTCAGGAACTCAGGAACCAAGAGAGAGCAAGCTCCCAGACTGCCCCAGTTTATAGCATAGAAAATTCAAAACCTTTAATCCAATCTACAAACAAGGAAGTCTCTGATACAAAGCCACCCATCTGAGGCATAATGGGATTCCTCAAGAGAGTGCACCATCCCACATCATCCAATCAGTCAAGGGTGTGGGGAAGAGCTTACTCTTAAACTAAGCCTTAGGCTATAACAACCCGGCCTGCTTACATTACAGCCTTTCCCCCACATCCATCCCAAGCATAAGGGCAAATAATATCAACTGGGTGATGGGCTTCCATGTGGGCAGCGCCATCTTTAACAAAGTGAGCATATTATATTTTATCTGCCCAACAGTGCCCTTGGTCCTTTTTTCTTTTCTTTTCTTTTTTATGATGGAGACAGAGAGAGAGAGAGACAGAGAGAGGAACAGATAGGGACAGACAGGCAGGAAGAGAGAGAGATGAGAAGCATCAATTCTTTATTGCAGCTCCTTCGTTGTTCATTGATTGCTTTCTCCTATGTGCCTTGACTCAGGGGCTACAGCGAAGCAGAGTGACTCCTTGCTCAAGCCAGTGACCTTGGGCTCAAGCCAATGACTGTGGGTTCTTGTCTAGGATCCCGCACTCAAGCCAGCGACCCTGCGCTCAAGCTGGTAAGCCTGTGCTCAAGTCAGTGGCCTCGGGGTTTTGAACCTGGCTCCTCTGCATCCCAGTCCAACAATATCCACTGTGCTACCACCTGGTCAAGCTGCCCTTAGTCCCTTTTCTGTTTGGCAAACTCACTTTCTTCTACTCAACTCAGGTCTTATTTCCTTAGCAAACTATTGGTTCCCACTCTTGGGAATCCCCCAGGTGAAATTCAAATTACTGTCCCCCCCCCCACACACACACACTTACACACACACAGGAGAAGGGCAAGGAGAGACAGAGGAAAGAGGCAGACTTCCCCAGGTTGGAAGGTAGCAGGGGTAATAAGCAAGGGGACACACACAGGAGACTTGGTCTGGCAGCCACAAGACAAGTAGAGCTCCACACTCACCGACCACAATCTTCAAGTTTATTATAGAGGCCTTAAAGGGGTTCAGTTACAAGAGCCCTTTAATCTCTCCAGGTAGCAGCATTGAAGCAGCTCCTAACATGGAAACCGTGGGCAGAGTATACATGGCAAGGATGGGGCAGGGTCGAGGGCCCAGGGCCTGCTCTCTAGTCAGCAGGCAGTCATGTCCCCTCAATGACCTCTTCCAACACTCCCCTTTGAGACTAAGGACAGGCACCGAAATCTTTGGTTCCTCTGTTAATCCCACTAGTATCTTTGTTTGTTCCTGCGGCTATTGGCCCCAATTGACTGTGAGCTCCTTAAGAGACAAGACTCGCCTTAGAAATGTTTGCATTCTCAAGGCATACATACATGACATGTTGCTTCTCATGCCCCTAGGAACTCAACCACTGTTCGTGGATTATGGTGGCAATTTGTAGAGAAAACACTATTTATTGCAAGAAGGGAATGAATGGAGAGAGTCCATATTTTCCTCATGGTTGACAGAAGGGTCACATGAAAGGCCAAGGGAATTTGTTTTTTGTAAGATAGGCGGGAAATGTAGGGCTCCTCCTTGTAACATTTTAGTTTGAAAATGTGACAGTAGCCAAAGGTAACTTATGGCATAATTGCAAAAGTCAAGGTAAGGGGCTAAAACACTCACCTGAAATTGCAGTAAAATTAGAAATCCAAATTTTTAAAAGTGGATGGAATAATGGAAAAACCACATCAGTAAAATCTGGTATGGTCATGGATTGAGAAAGAGTCTAAAAACAGCCTTATTAACTGCCACCGGATGTTCAATCGTTTAGACTTTAACTCTTTGCTGCAGGGGGCCTCAGAAGCAAGAGATCCTGTAATGCTATTGCTAAATGTTTCTAATTTGTTTCCAGTGGTTTGAAAAAGCTCTTAATTGATGGCCTGTCTTTGATCAAGGCAAAGGGGGAAAAAATCATTAATGTTAAATTCATTCAGCATTCTCAATACCCAGCAAAGGGAATATCTGTTAAAGTTTTTGTAAGTATAAATAAAAATAAAGAACTAGTGGGGGGGAGCAAGATGGCGACGGAGTAGGCGGACGTATCAACTTCCAACTCCCAGAACCAAAGTGGATTACAACTCAATTTTAAGAACCATCACCTGGATAAACCAACTTTGAACAAAACTAAGTGGACTCTTCAACCAAGGAACACAGAAGAAGCCACATTGAGACTGGTAGGAATAGCGAAAACGCGAAGAGGGCTGCCCAGCTCCCCGGAGCAAACGGCAGCCCGGAGAGACCCGTGTGGCGGGAGGAGAGTTTGGCGGAGAGGGAGGGACCTGGGTCCCAGGAACCAAGCCCCAGCCTCCAGTCCTAGAGCCTAGAAGAGGCGTTTGGACAGTATTGAGCTGTGAAACAAGTGAGGGAGCTCACAGGCCTACAGTGTGGAGTATTAGGTCCCTTCCTACTCTGCTGAGGGCTGCTTAAGGTTTTGGGGCGGCAGGACACTGAAAGGCGGTTCTGTCGGCGTGGGCAGAGGCCAAGCCGGTGGGAGATCGGTCTAGCCCAGAGGGTCAGAGGGGACCGCAAAAGCGGACCGACAGCTGCGGCCCGCCTTTGGTCCCACTTACGGGGACAAAGCGGGAGGCCAGGAACAGGCAGGCCCTGCGCAAGCCGGCCCTGACCGCGGGGACCGGGCTAGGACCAGGGACGGGCAGGGGCTCGTGGCTGAGCTGACGCTACCAGTCCCCCACCCACCCCCCCAGGCCGAGAAACCGCGGTTGGCCAGTATACGTGCGCGAGCGGGCTCCGAGCGCGGGAACGGGGTGGACCCCGAGACAGGCGGAGGCTCGCAGCTGAGCCCATGCTGCTATCCCCATCCGGCCGGAGAAACCCTGGATAGCATTCATACGTGCACGAGCGGGCTCCGAACGCGGGGGCGAGGTAGAGTCCGGGACGAGCGGAAGTACGCAGCTCAGCGGAAGCCAGCAAACACGCCCGCCCCAATAAACCTTGGTTTCCGACCCTGCGCAGAAGGGCCCTGGCCTCCAGGGCGGGGCTAAAGCTCCGGACGGGCAAAAGCTTACAGCTGAGAGCACGTCAAAAGCCCCGCCTAACCCGCAGAACTGTAGCGAGCAGGCTCCGACTAATGGTTCTGGGCGGAAGTCCGGAAATAGGCTGGGTCCGCAGCTGAGGAAAGGTGCTCGCCTCTACCCTTGGTGCTAATCTTGTGGCTTCAGTGACAGCCCCTCCCACGGAGGAGAGGCAGAAATCACAGCAAAAGCCACAGTGGGCCGGCGCTGGCAACGCTCATACCCAACCACCCTAGGCACCGGCAGAGGGGGTGGGGGGCCTGCAGATAGACCACACCTAGAGAACACAAAGGCAACACCTACTGGACTCCAGTGGCCACAACTTGCTTATACACAGAAAAAATGGGCAGGCAGAGGAATGCAAACCAAATGAATCAAGAGAAATCCCCAGAGAAGGACCTGAATGAACCAGATATAACCAAATTGCCAGAAGCAGAATTTAGAATAATGATAGTTAGGATGTTCAAAGATATTAGAGCAACAATGGATAGTCATTATGAACACCTAAATAAAGAGATAACAAGTATAAAAAATGAAATTGAAATAATAAAAAAGAATCAGACAGAAATGACAAATACAGTATCAGAACTGAAGACCACAATGGAAGGAATTAAAAGCAGGATGGATGACGCCGAGGATCGAATAAGCAAGTTAGAGGACACAATAAATAAAGGCACAGAAGCAGAGAAGAAAAAGGAAGAGACTTAAAAAATGTGAGGAAACTCTAAGGGAGCTTTGTGACAACATGAAGAGAAACAACATTCACATCATAGGGGTGCCTGAAGAAGAGGAGAGAGGGCAGGAAATGGAAACTTTGTTCACTCAAATCATAGCAGAAAACTTTCCTAAATTAAGGCTGGGAAACACTCCACACATTCAAGAAGCACACAGAACTCCATTAAGGAGAAACCCAAAAAAATCTACACCAAGACACATCATAGTTAAAATACCAAAGCTAAGGGATAAAAAAAAAATTTTAAAAGCTGCTAGAGAAAAAAAGACTATCACCTACAAAGGAGCCCCCATAAGGATGACATCGGACTTCTCAACAGAAACACTTGAGGCCAGAAGGGAATGGCAAGAAATAATCAAAGTAATGCAGAACAAGAACCTACAACCAAGACTACTTTGGTTCTGGGCGGACTTTATCCAGCAAGGCTAACGTTTAAAATTGAAGGAGAAATAAAGAGCTTCCCAGAAAAAGAAAGCCTCAAGGAATTCATAAAAACCAAACCAATTCTGCAAGAGATACTAAGGGGCCTCTTGTGAACAGTTTAAAGGGAGGAATGAATAGAGCAAAAGAAGAATACAGCTTTAAAGAATAAAATGGCAATAAACAACTACATATCAATAATAACCTTAAATGTAAATGGATTAAATGATCCAATCAAAAGACATAGGGTAGCTGCATGGATAAAGAAACAGGACCCATACATATGCTGTCTACAAGAGACACACCTTAAAACAAAAGATGCTCATAGACTGAAGGTAAAAGGATGGAAAAAATTATTTCATGCAAATGGAAATGAAAAAAAAGCAGGGGTAGCAATACTTATATCAGACAAAATGGACTTTAAAACAAAGGCTGTAGTAAGAGGTAAAGAAGGACACTACATAATGGTAAAGGGAACAATTCAACAGGAAGATATAACTATTATAAATATCTATGCACCAAATATAGGAGCCCCGACATACATAAAGCAGACTTTGATGGATATAAAGGGCGAGATAAACAGCAATACTATCATAGTAGGGGATTTCAATACCCCTCTAACAACACTGGATAGATCCTCAAGAAAGAAAATTAATAAAGAAACAGCAGACTTAAAGGATACACTAGATCAACTTGATTTAATAGATATATTCAGAACTTTTCACCCTAAAGCAGTAGAATATACATTCTTCTCAAGCGCTCATGGTACGTTTTCTAGGATAGACCACATGTTAGGACACAAAAATGGTCTCAATAAATTTAAGAAGATTGAAATCATATCAAGCATTTTCTCTGATCACAATGCCATGAAACTAGAAATTAACCACAAAAGAAAAAATGAAAAATACTCAAACACTTGGAAACTAAATAGCATGTTATTAAATAATGAATGGATTAACAATGAGATCAAAGAAGAAATAAAAAAGTTTCTAGAAACAAATGATAATGAGCATACATCAACTCAAAATTTATGGGACACAGCAAAAGCAGTTCTGAGAGGGAAGTTTATTGCACTACAGGCATATCATAAGAAACTAGAAAAAGCTCAAATAAGCAACCTGACCCTGCATTTAAAAGAACTAGAAAAACAACAACAAATAAAACCCAAGACAAGTAGAAGGAAGGAAATAATAAAGGTCAGAGCAGAAATAAATGACATAGAGGCTAAGGAAACAATACAGAGGATCAATGAAATAAGAAGCTGGTTCTTTGAAAAGGTAAACAAGATTGATGAACCTTTAACTAGACTCACCAAGAAAAAAAGAGAGAGGACTCAAATAAATAAAATTAGAAAGGACAGTGGAGAAATAACAACTGACACAACAGAAATACAAAGCATTGTAAGAAAATACTATGAAGAACTCTATGCCAAAAATTAGACAATCTTGGTGAAATGGACAAATTTCTTGAATCATATAACCTTCCAAAAATCAATCTGGAAGAATCAGAACACCTAAACAGACCAATTACAGCAAATGAGATCGAAACAGTTATCAAAAAACTCCCAAAAAAGAAAAGTCCTGGGCCTGATGGCTTCACAAGTGAATTCTATCAAAAATTCAAAGAAGAACTAACTCCTATTCTCTTCAAGCTATTTCAAAAAATTCAAGAGGAAGGAAGACTTCCAAACTCCTTTTATGAGGCGAGCATAATTCTGATCCCAAAACCGGGCAAAGACAACACAAAGAAAGAAAATTATAGGCCTATATCCCTGATGAATTTAGACGCTAAAATTCTCAACAAAATATTAGCCAACCGGATCCAGCAATATATGAAAAAAATCATACACCACGATCAAGTGGGATTTATTCTGGAGAGGCAAGGCTGGTTCAATATTCGCAAATCAATCAATGTGATTCATCACATAAACAAAAGGAAGGACAAAAATCACATGATAATTTCAATAGATGCAGAAAAGGCATTTGATAAAATCCAGCACCCATTCATGCTCAAAACTCTCAGTAAAGTGGGAATACAGGGATCATTCCTTAACATGGTAAAGGCCATCTACGATAAACCGACAGCAAACATCATACTAAATGGACAAAGATTAAAAGCAATCCCCTTAAGATCAGGAACCAGGCAGGGTTGCCCACTTTCACCACTCTTATTCAACATAGTTCTGGAAGTCCTAGCTACAGCAATCAGACAAGAAGAAGAAATAAAAGGCATACAAATTGGAAAAGAAGAAGTAAAACTGTCATTATTTGCAGATGATATGATATTGTATATTGAAAACCCTAAAGTCTCAGTCAGAAAACTACTGGACCTTATAAATAATTTCAGCAAGGTGGCAGGATATAAAATTAATACTCAGAAACCAGAGGCATTTCTATACACCAACAATGAAATATCAGCAAAAGAAATTAAGGAAACAATCCCCTTCACTATTGCAGCCAAAAAAATAAAGTACCTAGGAGTAAATTTAACCAAGGAGGTTAAGGACTTGTACTCGGAAAATTATAGAACATTGATAAAAGAAATCAAGGAAGATACAAACAAGTGGAAGCATATACCGTGCTCATGGCTAGGAAGAATAAACATCATTAAAATGTCTATATTACCCAAAGCAATTTATAAATTCAATGCAATACCAATTAAAATACCAATGACATACTTCAAAGATATAGAACACATATTCCAAAAATTTATATGGAACCAAAAAAGAACACGAATAGCCTCAGCAATCTTAAAAAGAAAAAATAAAGCAGGAGGTATCACTCTTCCTGATATCAAGGTTTACTACAAGGCCATTATACTCAAGACAGCCTGGTACTGGCATAAGAACAGGCACATAGATCAGTGGAACAGAACAGAGAACCCAGAAATAAACCCACAGCTTTATGGACAACTGATATTTGACAAAGGAGGAAAGAACATACAATGGAGTAAAGACAGCCTCTTTAACAAATGGTGTTGGGAAAATTGGACATCTACCTGCAAAAAAATGAAACTAGACCATCAACTTACACCATTCACAAAAACAAACTCAAAATGGATAAAAGACTTAAATGTAAGCCGTGAAACCATAAACATCTTAGAAGAAAACATAGGCAGCAAGCTCTCCGACATCTGTAGCAGCGGTATATTTGCCGATTTATCTTCACGGGCAACTGAAATAAAAGGCAAGATAAACAAATGGGACTATATCAAACTAAAAAGTTTTTGCACAGTTAAAGACAATAGGAACAGAATAAAAAGACAAACCACACAATGGGAGAACATATTCGACAGCACATCTGATAAGGGGTTAATAACTAAAATTTATAAAGAACTTATAAAACGCAACACCAGGAAGACAAACAACCCAATCAAAAAATGGGCAAAAGAAATGAGTAGAAATTTCTCCAAAGAGGACATACAGATGGCCAATAGGCATATGAAAAAATGCTCAACATCAGTAATCATTAGAGAAATGCAAATTAAAACCACAATGAGATATCACCTCACACCAGTCAGAATGGCACTTATCAGCAAAACAACACAGAATAAGTGCTGGCGAGGATGTGGAGAAAAGGGAACCCTTCTGCACTGCTGGTGGGAATGCAGACTGGTGCAGCCACTGTGGAAAACAGTTTGGAGATTCCTCAGAAAATTAAAAATTGAACTGCCTTTTGACCCAGCTATCCCACTTTTAGGAATATACCCTAAGAACACCATAGCACTGATCGAAAAGAAGAAATGCGCCCCCATGTTCGTGGCAGCATTGTTCACAATAGCGAAGATCTGGAACCAGCCCAAGTGTCCGTCAGAAGACGAGTGGATTAAAAAGCTATGGTACATATATACTATGGAATACTACTCAGCCATAAGAAACGATGACATCGGATCATTTATAACAAAATGGATGTACCTTGATAACATTATACGGAGTGAAATAAGTAAATTAGAAAAAAAGAAAAACTGAGAACAGCACGATTACATACATAGGTGGGACATGAAAGTGAGGGTATGAGACATGGACAAGAGAGTGGTGGTTATGGGATGGGGGGAGGGAGGGAAGAGTGGAATAGGGAGGAGGGGAGGGACGCAGGGAAAACCAGATTGAAGGTGACAGAGGATAATTTGACTTTTGGTGATGGGTATGCAACACAATTGAATGATAAGATAACCTTGAGATGTTTTCATTGTACATATGTACCCTGATTTATTGATGTCACCCCATTAGAATTAATAATAATAAAATATATATATTAATAAAAAAATAAAATAAAATAAAATAAAGAACTAGTCAACTCACAGAAACTTTCGTTGACAATGAATGTACTATAAATGTTAGGGAACAGGGGTTCTTGTATGTGGATATTTCTTCATGACTCATCTTAATTTTACAGGAAATTATAAAATTTAATTTTGCTCTCCTGAATATTGATTATACGTTTTCATTTCAGTAGCTTGGATAAGTTCATTCCTGCCATTTAAAAATTCCAAATCACAAATAGACTACATCAGAATTACCTGAAAATTTTCCAAAAATAAAAATGACATTTTCATCAAAAACTATTGATTACTCTTACCACAATTCTTCATTTACAATCAGGATAATATTTTTAAAATATATTCTAACAGGTAAATGCATCATAAAATATTAATTAAGAAATATAACTTTGAAAGGGGGGCTAGGGATAGGTGGGAGAGAGTAAAGAGGGGATAAATAGAGATGGGAGGAGACTTGACTTGGGGTAGCAGGCACAGAATGTGATATACAGATGCCGTGTTATAGAATTGTACTCCTGAAATATATAGTTTTAAACAACTAGCGTCCCCCAGTAAATTTAACAAAAAATGAGAAAAAGAAAGCAAAAAGCATTGATCCTGATTTAATTTATTTTTTCCACAGCTGGGCAATCCCATGCAATTTTGCAGGTGATCTATATAACAATAATGCTTTGCATCCTATTCTCAGAAGTATTTCGGACCTCCAAATATGTTATACCCCATATTACATGTTGTATTTGTATTATATTCTTGCCCCCTTGAGATCAAAGAGCCAGGAATTCTCCTGCTAATGGACTTCCCTGATAGGAGACCCTGTGTTTTCAGAAAAAGTGGACTTGCCTACCAACCCTTGGGTACACTTTTTGCTAAGGGACACCGCTTCCTTGACTTTTCAGAAGCATTTTGAGCCAAGCAAAATGTATTCATTCTACAGCCACTTAGTCAATAGATACTGTACTGCTTACTCTTTTTGTTAGGCTTATCGCCTTCAGCTTACCCAGGGTTCCATGAAGCATGCTAAATTTTCTCAACAGTAAGCACAAGGAAAGATCAGTCATATTTCATGGTTATGTTTTTCCATAAATTATCTTAAGAGTATCTTTCAGGGAAAAAAAATTATTGTGTTCGCCTCATTAGTTTAAAAGACCACTCAATTTTTGCATGTACAATTTTTAAAATCAATGTTGTCATTCTAAATTGCTCAGCATTTCAAAGTTTAGTTACTTAGAAATTCAGAATTTGTTTTTTTAAATGACATTTATCACCATCTTTGTACTGTCAGTTATATAACCAAACCATGTTATAATGTTATTACTTGATTCTGCAGCTTTAAATGGTATCCTTTGACACCATCTACAATATTTTATAGGTGAGGCAATCAGTAAGTATCTGATTGTGCCTATGGTATTCTACATTTGGTAGCTGCCTTAGTCTTGTAAGAAAGTATCAAAATAATGTCCCTCCTACTTGCCCTATATATTTTTTTCTTTTCCCGTATGATACCATTTTTATTTTCTTCCTTTCTTTCTTTTCTTTTCTTTTTTTTTTTTTTTTTTTGGTTGACTTTGTTGGCGTGCCATTGGTTGATGGGATTGTATGAGATTCTGGTGTGAGGTTCCGTGATGCGTCATCTGTGTATTGCACTGTGTGCCCGCTGCCCAGGATTCAGTCCTCTTCTGTCATGTGTATTTGACCCCTTTTGCCCTTTGCTACCCTCCCCGCCCTTCTTTCCTCTGGTGACCACTGTGCTGTTGTCTGCCTATGAGATTTGTTTGTTGGCTTTTCTCGTTTTTTTGTTACTTTCAGTTTTATAGCCCACATGAGGGAAGTCATTAGGTCCTTGACTCTTTTTCTGTCTGATATATATGTCTAAACTGTCAAGGGACATAAAATGGATGCTCTCTTTTGTCTTCTAATTCACTTACTTGTTTTTGTCTTAGTTCCGTTAAACATATAGAACGCTTACCACCAGGAAAGGAATAAAGGACGGAAAAGCAGTTTCAAAAGAGCAGAGCTGTTAACAGGAGATCATAACTCCGCTTTCAACAAAAGGAAAAACATAGACTTCACTCAAACAACCGCAGCATGTACCAACATACTATTAAGACACCTGCAGGGACCCTGTTAATTGCCCTTCCAGCATCCGTTCTCCAATACTTTGCTGCCGAATGTGCAGCCACTTCCGGGCAACATGCTCACAGACGATGGCCAAAGCCTCAGTCCCAGCCTGAAGCGGAATCAGTCTTCGACCTTCACGCTAATCCTGTTCCCTTTGCCAGTGATTAGTGTAAGGGAGGCCATATGTTACAGGCAAGACAATACCTCTTCTTTTATTGAAAGGTGTCACGCCAGAGTCTATGCATGGAACGGCGGCCACCCTGCAGCACGGAGGTGGCAGAGCCTGAGGGCACAGAGACCTGTGGAGTAGATAAAGGGTCCTCAATGGCATTAGCAAGCTCTTCCCTTTACAAACCCTGGGGACACCTACTTTGGATTCTCTGTTCTGTGTATTCAGAGATTGCAGACTCCACATGACCCTGTCAGGCATACTCAGTCCATCAGAAGTAAACAGTCCCTGTCTACCAAACTGCCTATAGTTTCCAGCATTTCTGTATGCCACGGTTACCAAGATTAGATAAAAATGAACTCGCAGGCCTGAGGACTATGGTGGGTGTGAGGAGGGGCTGGTCTTCCCATGCATCTGATTTCCACCTTCTTCCCAAGACTTCTTCCAACTTTTCTGTCTGACTTCTGAAGAACGTTAGGACCTGAAGCACATACCCAGAAACCCGGCCACTTAGCAGCTTTTAACTGTGAGCAAACTACATAATTTCTGTAGGCTTTGATTTTCTCATTTATGAAATTGGATAAATGGTAGTACCTAACTCACAGAGTTATGGAGAATGTTGAATGATGTAATATATGGAAGGGCGCTTCCCAGAACAATGCCTGGTACCTTGGGGTGAGTTGCTACTCTTATTATTATTATTATATTTTTAAACTTAAACCCAAATTTCCCCCTGAGCAGGATCGCTTTGTTTACCCCCTCTATATTAACAATAGTATTTAAAAATGTGATAAGAATATATTTATAGCCTGACCTGGCGTGGTGCAGTGGATAGAGCATCGAGCCGGAATGCTGAGGTCGTCAATTTGAAAACCTGGGTTTGCCCAGTCAAAACACAAACAAGAAGCAATTACTATGAGTTGATGCTTTCTGCTGCCCCCCTTCTCTCTGTCTCTCCTCTCTTTAAAAATCAATAAATAAAATCTTTTTTAAAAAGAATATATTTATCAAGACCAAAGCAGATTATCATGATCACATGGATGATATATTTTTTAATGCATTTTAACAAATGTACATAGAAAAGCTATGCTCACACTTTACCTTATGAAATACTTTTGAATATTCTTCACTGGTGCATACATTTAAAACAATAAGAAGAGCCTGACCAGGCAGTGGCGCAGTGGATAGAGCGTTGGACTGAGATGTGAAAGACCCAGGTTTGAGACCCTGAGGTCGCCAGGTTGAGCACGGGCTCATCTGGTTTGAGCAAAAGCTCACCAGCTTGAGTTCAAGGTCACTCACTGGCTCAAGAAAGGGGTTATTCAGTCTGCTGAAGGCCCGTGGTCAAGGCACATGTGAGAAAGCAATCAATGAACAACTAAGGTGTTGCAACGAAAAACTGATGATTGATGCTTCTCATCTCTCTCTGTTCCTGTCTGCCCCTATCTATCCCTCTTTCTTACTCTCTCTCTGTCCCTGTAAAAAAAACAAAAAACAAAAAAACAGTAAGAAGAAAAACATAATTTGGGGAAATATCTTAAGCATTTTACCAACTGAGTTCTATGATTAAATTAAAAAGAAGATAAATGAAAACGTAAAGTAATGTGATAAGTACGTACAAGATGGTGATTTAGATTGGATTTAATTCTGAGACAGAAAAAGTAATATTAGTGGAAAAACTGGTAAAGTTCAAATAAAGTTAAGAATTTAGTTGAGAGTGAGGGATCAACTTTAATTTCTTGGTTACATGGGATGTTACATTAGATGCTACATCCTTAGACAAATTGTGTAAATGCTATGCAGTAATTCCCTGCATAATCTTTGCAAGTTTTCTATAAATCTAAAATTATTCTAAAATAAAATGGTTATTTTTAAAAATTGAATAAGGGACAAAACAAGCCTAGCTGAACTGTCCTAGGAGTTAAAGTTATAAGTTCCTATTAATATTTCCATTTCATTGATGAGGAATCAGAAAAAAAAAGCATATTATGTAATTTGCCTAAAGTTATAAAGGAAGTTAAAGTGACAGAATCTAGATTGGCAAATAGGTAACCTGACTGGAGTTCTAACTTTTCATCTTGTCCTTAAATTATTTACAATTTTTTTTTCTATACATTTTTTTCCTGCTTTTGATACTGAAGATTAAATAGTCACATAGGATTAGTTCAAATATAAAGTTTTCCTGGGACACAGTTTTTGTTATTATTTGTAGACTATACTTATACCTTTGGGATCATAATACATTCCAAATTTTATATTTATGCATTTCTAAGTTAAGCTGGACTTGTCACAACTTCTATCCCACCTGAATCTACGGCTGCTCTCCTCTTAGGTTTTGTGACAATCAAACGAATTAACACATTAAAGCAGTTATAGTGACTACACAGAGTATATGGTCAATGTTAGTATTTTTAATTTTTAATTTTCTCAGCTCTGATTCTAATTCATTAATTTTTTTTTTTTTTTTTTAGCTGCGCCTACTCTGCCATCTAACCTGCCCACTAATGTTCTAATTTTCAGGTCTATATGTTTTTTTCCACAGGTTATCTTGAAATCATTTTAAAGCCTGACTATTTTTATAGTGTATTACTTTCTTTCCACACATGCATTTTATACTTTTCTCTCTTTAAATCATTTTAAATATGCTTTATAGACTCTCTTATTTCACAGTCGTTCTAGTTCCCAGAGGGGACAAATCTCTCTCTCTTTTTTTTTGCCATCTGATACATAAAATGGAGTGTTTTTATGTGGTTTCTAATTTTTTACATGACCTCATTTTAAGAGACACTTGTTTTTTTCTGTCATTTCAGAGTTATTGAAATGTATTTCTAGAGAAGTTTTAATCTTATTTCTACCACTTGACCCAGTAGAATCTGCTCTAAGTTTTATGTTCATTTTTATCCTGGAATTTCCTCAACACAAAGATAGTTAAAATTCAGATTCCAAACCTTTGAGATCATAGTTTTTATGTCTCAACAAAGACTTAATTTTTTACCCCCTCTGATCTGTATCTTCAAATCAGCTTCCCTGCTGCCTTCCAGAATCAATAGGTGCTTATTTAATTTCAAAGTCTCCCTTCCTTAGCGCTGTGCCCAGCCCAGCTTTCTGCAGGAGCTATGGTTTCAGCACGTGACCCACACCTACACCAATGACTTGGTTCTTCTTTCTCCAGATTGGTTTGGCTATTTGGTGTTTTTTGTAGTTCCATTTGAATTTTAGGACTGCTTCTTTTTCTTGTTTCTATAAAAAAATACCATTGGGATTTTGTTAGAGATTGTACTGAATCTGTAGAGTCATTAAAACTGTATGTTGCCTGACCTGTGGTGGTGCAGTGGATAAAGCGTCGACCTGGGAATACTGAGGTCGCCAGTTCAAAACCCTGCACTGGTCTGGTCAAGGCACATATGGGAGTTGATGCTTCCAGCTCCTCCCCCCTTTCTCTCTTTCTCTCTCTCTCTCTCTCTCACTCTGTGTCTCCTCTCTAAAATGAATTTTAAAAAACTGTATGTTACTGGCATAAAGATGGACATAGACAAATAGAATAGAACATAATAGAGAGCCCAAAAATAAACCCACACATAAATAGTCAACTAATCTTCAAGGAAGCCATACACAATGAAGAAAACATAGTCTTTTCAACAAATGGTGTTGGAAAAACTAGACATCAAGACGCATTTGGATCCTTATTTTACTCCATATACAAAAATGAACTCAAAATGGATTAAAAATGAACACTTACGACATGAAACTTTAATTCCTAGGGGGAAAAAACGTGGAGGAAATGCTCCTTGACATTGGTCTTGGCAATGGTTTGTTGGGTGTAGTCCTGAAAGCATAGGCAACAAAATCAAAAATGGACAGATGGGACTACATCAAATTTGAAGCTCTGAAAAGCAAAAGGAACATTTAACAAAGTGCAAAGGCAACCCACAGAATGGGAGAAAATATTTGCAAACCATATATCTGATAAGTGGTGAATATACAAAACATATAAGCAACTCCTACAACTCAATGCCAAAATTAATTAATTAATTAATTAATTAATTAATTAAACAACTTATAACCCAATTTAAAATGGGCAAAGTATCTAAATTAATATTTCTCCAAAGAAGACATACTAATGGGCAACGGGTATATGAAAAGATGCTCCACATTACTAATCATCAGGGAAATTCACATCAGAAACACACTGAGATATCACCTCACACCTGTCAGAATAGCTGGTATCCAAAATAACAAAAGTTACATATTGGTGAGGATGTGGAAAAATTGGAACATTTGTAGAGCATTCGCAGGAATTTAGAATGGTGCAGCTGCTAATGGTACAAAAGCTCTCTAAAGAATTAAAAATAGAACCACCATATGATTCATCAATCCACTTCTGGAAAAAAATTATTAACAGGATGTGGAAGAGCTATCTGCACCCTCATGGTCATTGAGGCATTGATCACAATAATAAGGGCGTCAAAACAATCTAAATTTACATCAGTGGACGAATGTGTAAGGAAAATGCTGTATATACATACAATGAAATATCATTCAGCTCTTTTTTCTAAGTGAACATTCATGGGTTCTTTTTTAAGTTTTTTATTTATTTATTTGTTTTATAAAGGAGAGAGACAAGGAGAAGAGGAGCAAGAAGCATCGACTCCCATATGTGCCTTGACTGGGCAAGCCCAGGCGACCTCAGCATTACACATCAATATCACTCAGCCTTTTTTTAAAAAAAAAAGAAATAAATCCTGACATCTGCAACAACCCGGCTGGACTTGAAGTACATTACGTTAAGCAAAATAAGCCAGTCATAGAAGAATAAAATGTTGCTTGGTTTCACTTATATGAGGAATCTAAAATAGTCAAACCCATGAAAGCAGGGAGTACAAGGGTGGTTTGCAGATGCTGGGTGTGAAGGAAGGGGAAATGGGAGTTGTTTTCAATGGGTGTAAAGTTCCAGTTACGCAAGATGGGTAAGTTCTAGAGATCTGCTGCAATACATCGTGCCTATGGTTACTGTATTGTGCACTTACCAAAAGTTATCAACGAGGTGAATCTCATGCTAAGTGTTATTATCACACACAGAAAAAGGGTGGACATAGAAAACTTTAGAAGGTGATAGATGTGTTTATTACTGTGATGTGATTGTTTCATGAGTGTGTGCATTTGTTCAAACACATCAAATTGTAAAACTATTTTATATATAAATTAATCTCAATAAAACTATTAAAATATATTACATGGAAAATGGATTTTAAGGTGATTGCAACAAAACAAAAATTAAAACAAAATAAATGACTGTCCTCTGTCTTTGCCTAGTCCACATCATACCCAAGTCCACTAATGTCCCCCAGCTGGTTCTTGTGTTGAGGCTAACATCATTCTCTACATTTCTATCGCATATACACTCCCCTGCTTTTGTTCCGGTGAAATTAGTCATGCAACATTAACTTTATTCCAAAGAACCCAGATTATTTTTTTATTGGTTTTAATTTATTGTGCTTACATAGATTCTAGTGTTGCCCTGAATGCATTCCCATCCCCCGTATTCCCCTCAACATCTCCCTTGCCTCCCTCCTTATAGTGTCCTCCCCCTTCTCTTCAGGTTTATCCCATCCTATCATCCCTCTTCCCTCCGTCCTCTTTCTCTCTGGTCCCTTTGATCTCTCTTCTGTCTCAATTCCGTTCCTCAGTTCACATTGTTCACTGGATTCCTCAAATGAGTGAGGTCATATAATAGTTTTCCTTTTCTGCCTGGCTTATTTCACTTAACATAATAGTTTCCAGGTCCATCCATGTTGTCACAAAAGGTAAGATTTCTTTCTTTTTCATGGCCCTGTAGTATGCCATTGTATATATGTACCACTGCTTTTTAATCCACTTGTCCACTGACAAACACTTGAGCTGTTTCTAGATCTTCGCTATTGTAAACAATGCTGTCATAAATGTGGGGGTGCATTTTTCCTTTCGCAACAGTGCTATGGTGTTCTTGGGGTATATTCCTAAAAGTGGGATAACTGGGTCAAGAGGCAGTTTGATTTTTAATTTTTTGAGGAATCTCCATACTGTTTTCCACAGTGGCTGCACCAGTCTGCATTCCCACCAGCAGTGCAGAAGGGTTCCCTTTTCTCCACATCCTCGCCAGCACTTATTCTGTGTTGTTTTGCTAATGAGTGCCATTCTGACTGGTGTGAGGTGATATCTCATTGTGGTTTTAATTTGCATTTCTCTAATGATTTGTGATGTTGAGCATTTTTTTCATATGTCTATTGGCCATCTGTATGTCCTCTTTGGAGACATGTCTATTCATTTCTTTTGCCCATTTTTTGATTGGATTGTTTATCTTCTTGGTGTTGAGTTTTACAAGTTCTTTATAAATTTTGGTTATTAACCCCTTATCAGATGTATTGTCAAATATGTTCTCCCATTGTGTAGTTTGTCTTTTTATTCTGTTATTGTGTTGAGCTGTGCAAAAACAGCTTGGTAGTGGCATAAGAACAGGTATATTGATCAATGGAACAAAATAGAGAACCCAGAAATAAACCCACACATTTATGGACAACTGATATTTGACAAAGGAGATTAGAGTATACAGTGGAGTAAAGACAGTCTCTTTAACAAATGGTTTTGGGAAAACTGAGCAACTACCTGCAAAAAAATGAAACTAGGCCACCAACTTACACCATTCACAAAAATAAACTCAAAATGGATAAAAGACTTACCTGTAAGCTGTGAAACCATAAACATCTTAGAAGAAACAGTCAGTAAGCTCTCCAACATCTCTCTCAGCAATATATTTGCTGATTTATCTCCATGGGCAAGTGAAATAAAAGACAGGATAAACAAATGGGACTATATCAAACTAAAACCCAGATATTTGATCAAACATCAGTCCAGATGTCACTGTGAAGGTAGTTTTTAGATGAGATTAACATTTAAATCAGTAGACTCTAGGTAAAGCAGATTACCCTCCATAATTTGGTTGAGCCTCACCCAACGGGCTGAAGGCCTTAAAGAAAAGACTGACTTCTGGGAGGAGCAAGTAATCCTGCCAGCAACTGGCCTAAGGTTTGAGTGGCAACATCAACTCTTCCCTGGGTCTCCAACCTGCCGCCTACCCTGAAGGTTCTGTGCTTGCCACTTTCATATTGCCTGAACTGACTTCTTACACTCACACATGCACGCGCGCGTGCACACACACACACACACACTGTTGGTTGTGTCCCTAGAGAACCCTGACTAACACAGCCATGGTTGTTTTTAAGTTCCTTATTTTTGTTTTATCTAAAAACTCTAGAATTTTAGAAAAGAGTATATATTGCATGAATATTTTTCTTAAAATGTCACCCAAACAATTCTTAATATTTTTAAAGAGAATTTATTTTATTCACAAGAGTGTTCCTTATTTCCCTTCTCTTGTTAAAAGTCTATAATATAAAAGTTAAAATTTAAAAGTAATAATATGCACTGAAGAAAAAAACTTTGAGATAACATCTATGACAAGAACAAACAAACCCAACTCAATCAACTGGGATTATTGGTGCCATTTTAATTATCAGAGGAGGAACTTCAAAAGAAGCACTTCCAGCCTTACTTGTGACTGATCAACTGCTCTGGTTTCTGATTAATCCAAACACTATCATTTCTAAAGACCAGTTTGCCATATAGCCATGTCAGAATGAAATTTTCCAATTTTTTTTTTTTTTTTTTACAGGGACAGAGAGAGAGTCAGAGACAGGGATAGATAGGGACAGACAGACAGGAATGGAGAGAGGTGAGAAGCATCAATCATTAGTTTCTCATTGCCATTGCAACAACATAGTTGTTTGTTGATTGCTTTCTCACATGTGCCTTGACCGTGGGCCTTCAGCAGACCGAGCAACCCCTTGCTGGAGCTAGCAACCTTGGGTCCAAGCTGGCGAGCTTTTTGCTCAAGCCAGATGAGCCCACGCTCAAGCTGGTGAGCCCGGGGTCTCGAGCCTGGGTCTTCCGCATCCCAGTCCGACGCTCTATCCGCTGCACCACCGCCTAGTCAGGCTGGAGTTTTCCAATTTGACTTTCAATAGGCTACAGTTCAGAGCTTCCTGAGAAAAACAAAATAAAAGTTTTCTTATGCAGATCTACTAATATTTAAATGATTATAGTTGTTAAGAGATTGCTATTTGATAAGCATCTATAGGGTCCTGCCTCTGAATATTAATAAAAGGCAAGCTTTGTTGTCTACTTCAAAGCATCCCAACTAAAAAGACAACCTGGTAGGCCAGATATCTAATTAAGCTGACTTACTTGATGGTTTTGGCTATGCTATGGTTTATTTGCTTGTCCCCATGGACCATGAGATATTCTAAGTGTGTGTGGGCATGTATACAATATACTTATACATACATACAATGTCATATCTAGTAGTAGTAACAATTATATTAGTAGTGACCACAGGCACATAGCATTTCCAAAATGGCAGTCACTATGCTAAGTATTGTACATGTGCTGTCTCATTGAAAGCTCACTACAGCCTTATGGGGTAGCTACTTTGTTTGTCTCATTTTCCAGATGAGAAATCAAAGGTTCCCAAAGATCAAAAACTATCGTAGCTAAATATTGACAGAGATCTAGCCCAAATGTCAGTGTAGAGACCACCATGCCTCAGGTTTCTCAATGTAGAGAGGAAATAATAATAAATAAATAATAATAATAGCAGTAGCTATCATACATAAAGTGCTTCTGTCTTTTCTGACATTGTTTCATATGTTTGAGATATTTTTATTGACTTAATCCTCACTATCACAACCCCCATTTTGACAGATAAAGAACCCTAGTAAGAAGTGCAGAATAACTTGCCCAAGATCCTCTATCAAATAAATGGGAAAGTTGGGACTCAGTCCAGGTACCTGGCTCCAGCATCAGTATCGTTTCTCTGAGCCATAGCATCATACGACAGACCTGCTTCATAAAAAAGCAGACACAAGAGCCTTCCAGAGGTTCTGCCAGATCAAAGCTATTAATAACAACACTAAGGTATTATTTGTTGTTCTTAGTCCCATTCTCTCATGAGTGTCACGCTGGCTGCATGATGTGTGACACCGCCACAAATTAATGTGGAAAAAAAAGAGAATCCTGTAGTCATCGATCAAGGCAGTTGTCAAAGAGACACAACCAAAATGAAAAAGGGTGCCTGGGGGAAAAGACAGCGATTTTGCACTAGAAAAATGATGTTTAGGTTGACAATGGGTTAATGATTGTTCTTCCTTCTTCAAAGGAAATAGTGAATAAATTTCTTTTCTGCTTCAGTGTTTAACAGGGTAAATGTCAATAAATATAGGTCTTCAATAAGTTTTAGAATGCAAAGAGGGGTGTTAAAAACCCAAAAGTCAGAAAAGGATTGCTGTGCTATATACTGTGTAGTTCAATGATAGTATCTAGTCACAGGTGTTCTTTGTGAGGATTAAAAGAGACATCCCACACAGAGAGCTCACCATGGCACCTGGCACATGGAAAGTGTCAATATATGTCAACAATGATTGTCATTATTACTAAAGATGAAATAAGTTGCCTGACGTTCCACTGTTAATGATGGACCAGGAGCCTCAAAAAGCTGCAATTCTCAACAGTAATGTAAGAAACTGCATTCAGTCATGATTTAGTCAACTTGATGACCACAGTCACTTCTAGTGACTAATAAGAGCACATGGAAAAGAGAATTGTCTGTAACTAATACCAACGAGGAAGCAAGATGCCAGGGTATAACGCTTCCTGAGCAAATGACTATGATCTGGAATCCAGGTCTGATTCTGCTATTAGCTACATGTGTTACCATAGGCAAAGCCCTTAAAATCTCTAAGTTATTGTGCTCATATGGGTAAAATATAAGAAATGATACATCTCTCATCTACTTCAAATGACTTAATGTATGTTAAGGTGCTCTAAGAATTATAAAAGAAAAAAAGGGTTTCTTGCCTCACATCTCATATCAGAATAAATCCCAAAGGGATTAAAATGTTGATGTCAAATATGCAACCAAAAATTACTAGAAAAATACATAAGAGAAAATATATGTAATCTTAGAGAGAGGAGAAATTTTCTCCTAAGTTCCGGTGTCTCCTTCACCAGTGGAAGTAGTCTATCTTCAGTGGTACCACACACCAGTGGAAGTGGCCTCTTCACCATCCCCTGAGGAGATTAAGCCCGCATTGCCTGAGGAAACAGTAACAGCCTCCCTGGCCACAGTCCCTCAGTCTCCTGGGGCCCCACTTCCACCACCCCGTTTTGCTTCTAGGCCTATAACTACAGTAGACTCAATCCCCAGCACGTCCCTAAAAGCAAGGTATGAAATCTGCCTCATGAGGAGGTGTGTTATACTGCAAAATATCTACTTGAGTTTGCTAGTTTTTACAAACAGAAAACTGAGAAATGTGTGGGAATAGTAATTCAGTGGGATAATGGCAGAAGAAACATAAATTTGGGTCAGGCCAAATTTACTAATACAGGCTCCTTAAGCAAAGATGTTGCATTTAGGTGAAGGAGTTAGAAAGGCTCTAACAGTAGTTATCTTTGGTAAGACTGAGTGATTTTTCTCTATATACTAATTTTATTTACCAGTTCTGTTTTTTCAGGTTTTTTGCACAAAATGGATAACTTGCATCCTTTTTTAAAAATAGAAGTATAAGCAGATATCAGGGCCCGCTGGAGATGCTAGATGCGTTTTGATTGAGGCAGGCTGACCAAGTCTTGGCTTTGCTGATGACCTTTGCTCACTTGAGTGTTGAGCAAGTCAATCAACCTCCCCCAAGCTCTGTTTCCTCATGAAGTTGCTGTGATTAGTGATACAAAATATTTTAAGTCTCAGCACAGTTCCTGAATATAATAAACACATAGTAGATGTGTTTTATGGTTACTATTTTTATTATCATTACTGTTAAGGCAGCACCTCCATTGTTTAAAAAGCAGGAATTTTAAATACCTATACATACTAGTGGCCGTGCCAAGCCACATGGAAGGCTTCCTTAGTCCAAAGAGCGACACAGCTGCCAATTTCCCTCCAGGGGACGAAATAGTTCCTCAACCATCATATTGCCTTATCACCATAGGACCTTTTTCATTATCACCATGTAATAACAATTAGTTGTATATCTAAAAAACTATTAGTTTTGTATCAAAAAAAACTATCAAAACATATTTATCTTGTAGCTTACCTGTGCTACTAAATGGTAGCAACAAAAAAATAGTGGGAAGATGATGTTGCCAAGTATAAACTATTTCAGAAACCAACTAAGAACCTATTGCCATATGAGTTAACCCGAAAGTAAGCCACCTTTTGTAGTATCAGAAAACAATAATATAATAGGTTACAACAAAAAATAAATGAGTCTGACCAGGCAGTGGCACAGTGGATAGAGCATCGGACTGGGATGCGGAAGACCCAGGTTCGAGACCCCGAGCTCGCCAGCTTGAGCGCTGGCCCGTCTGGCTTGAGTAAAAGCTCGCCAGCTTGGACCCAAGGTCGCTGGCTCCAGCAAGGGGTTGCTCGGTCTGCTGAAGGCCCACGGTCAAGGCACATGTGAGAAAGCAATCAATGAACAACTAAGATGTTGCGACGGCAACGAAAAACTAATGATTGATGCTTCTCACCTCTCTCCATTCCTGTCTATCTGTCCCTATCTATCCCTCTCTCTGACTCTCTCTCTGTCCCTGTAAAAAAAATAAAAAATAAATAAATAAATGATTACATAATTTAACATGTAGTATATATTATTCTTATAAAATAAAGTACATGATATTATAATGTAATCATAATCATGTCAGAATTAAGGCGTTTTCACCTTTCAAGTAACTGACTTCCAAATAAACCTGTGACCATAACATATTTATAATTTGAGGATAGAATAATATCTGTCTATATAGATAAGGCTAAATTTTATATTTGGTTTACATACATTACTAATAGATATATTCTCTAGGTAGCCAATATAAAAAAAATCTTAACAATGATTGGATTATTTTTGGTGTAGACTATTTTTTTTAATAACTTTAATGAGGTGACACCAATAAATCAGGGTACATATGTACAATGAAAACATCTCCAGATTATCTTATCATTCAATTGTGTTGCATACCCATCACCCAAAGTCAAATTGTCCTCTGTCACTTATCCGGTTTTCCCTGTGCCCCTCCCCTTCTCCCTATCCCACCCTCCCCTCCCTCCCCCCCACCCCGTAACCACCACACTCTTGTCCATGTCTCATAGTCTCACTTTTATGTCCCACCTATGTATGAAATCATGCTGTTCTCAGTTTTTTTTTTCTGATTTACTTATTTCACTCCGTATAATGTTATCAAGGTACATCCATTTTGTTGTAAATGATCCGATGTCATCATTTCTTATGGCTGAGTAGTATTCCATAGTATATATGTACCAAAGCTTTTTAATCCACTCGTCTTCTGACGGACACTTGGGCTGTTTCCAGATCTTCGCTATTGTGAACAATGCTGCCACGAACATGGGGGCGCATTTCTTCTTTTCGAACAGTGCTATGGTGTTCTTAGGGTATATTCCTAAAAGTGGGATAGCCGGGTCAAAAGGCAGTTCGACTTTTTTTGCACAGCTAAAGACAATAAGAACAGAATAAAAAGACAAACCACACAATGGGAGAACATATTCGACAGCACGTGTGAAAAGGGGTTAATAACCAAAATTTATAAAGAACTTATAAAACTCAACACCAGGACAATCCAATCAAAAAATGGGCAAAAGAAATGAATAGAAATTTTTCCAAAGAAGACATACAGATGGCCAAAAGACATATGAAAAAATGCTCAACATCACTAATCATTAGAGAAATGCAAATTAAAACCACAATGAGATATCACCTCGCACCAGTCAGAATGGCACTCATTGGCAAAACAACACAGAATAAGTGCTGACGAGGATGTGGAGAAAAGGGAACCCTCCTGCACTGCTGGTGGGAATGCAGACTGGTGCAGCCACTGTGGAAAACAGTTTGGAGATTCCTCAAAAAATTAAAAGTCGAACTGCCTTTTGACCCGGCTATCCCACTTTTGGTGTAGACTTTTTAAGAAAATTAAGTCATATAAATCAAGCCATGTCTGAGGAAGTGACCTCTTGTACTTCTAAAATATTAAAGCAGTGACTGAAGCATCTCCTCTGATATCCTTGAGAGAATTAGGGAAGTTATGGGTGTGAATGGCTTTTGATTTCCCCTGATGAATTATGTATGTCTCATCTCCCTAATATGAGAAAATATCAGAAAGGCAGAAAGCTTTGATTTTGCTAACAAGTCTTAGATAAAAGGGCAAAGCTAAATTCCTGGACAAATAATGCCCATTCGTCTGAAGTCCCTCTCTGTGCACTGTCGTCACCCAGCAAAGGGTGTATAGTTTGGGTGAACATCTCATCTTCCCAAAGTTTTCCCTCATTAATCTATTTGATCTGCTGTGACCGGAAATGTATTATCTTTTTTTTAATTCAGAGGAATTGCTGGGTTGTGCATATTAGGTCACTGCTACTGGGAAAGCAAAATTAAAGTTGTAGGAGTGTAAATAAATACATGAAAAACAGTGGCTTTTGCTCTGATGAAGGAGATTTAATGAAACACTAGACAGAGTCTGGCCAACCCAACCCTACAGATCAATATTCCAAGACTGAAAGGGGAATTGTGTCAACTCTGGGAAGTAATTCATTTACAGGTCGGTGGTGGGTGGGAATGAGGGCAAATTTGCTTGCATAAAAATGACCCATGTAGTACATTAAGATGCAGATCCCCAGGGAGCACCAGTGAATCTGCATGTTTCAAAAATACCCTAGCTCCTAAAACTCGATGGAAAGCCAATTTGGAAACACTGACTTAGGAAGTAAAAAATGACAATCAAATCAACTTCTGTTAAACTGATTTGCCATTATCCAATGACATTTCAGCAAAAAATCAAAGTACATAGTCCTTACTTTTTTTTTTTTGTAGTCCTTACTTTTAAGTACTCTTGCCACAATGCAGCAACAGCCATATTTGACATGTGAAAGATTTAAATAATCCAACAGATATTTTTGCCTTTGAATTGCCAATTATATTTTTGTTCACTCCTCTACTCTACCTAATTGAGATATTGTATTCAGACTTTTTTATAGTCCCCTACCTGACCTAATTGAGCAATTCTTTTAAGTTATAAACACACCACTTCCATCTCAATGTCAAATGACATAAAATAGATGGACAGAAGTAAACAGTTACTGTGGATTCTATAAATAGCCTACAAAAATTGGCTCTATGGTACTCATTAATTACAAATTGCCTTCCCAGAAATCTAGATTTGGCCTGACCAGGAGGTGGCGCAGTGGATAGACCATTGGACTGGGATGCAGATGACCCAGGTTTGAGACCCTGAGGTTGCCAGCTTGAGCGTGGGCCCATCTGGCTTGAGGAAAAAGCTCACCAGCTTGGACCCAAGGTTGTTGGCTCGAGCAAGGTGTTATTCGGTCTGCTGAAGGCCTGCAGTCAAGGCACATATAAGAAAGTAATCAATGATCAACTATGGTGTCATAACGGCAACGAAAAACTAATGATTGATGCTTCTCATCTCTCTCCGTTCCTGTCTATCTGTCCCTATCTATCCCTCTCTCTGACTCTCTCTCTGTCCCTGTAAAAAAAAAAAATGCTTAGTGATCTCTGTGAGAATTTCAACAAAGAGATAGAAAACATAAATATGGAGATAGAAAACATAAAAGAACCAGTCAGAAATAAGGAGTACAGTAACATTTTTTTGTTTGTTTGTTTATATTTTTTATTTTTTTTTATAGGGACAGAGAGAGAGTCAGAGAGAGGGATAGATAGGAACAGACAGACAAGAGCGGAGAGAGATGAGAAGCATCAATCATTCAGTTTTTTGTTGTGACACCTTAGTTGTTCATTGATTGCTTTCTCATATGTGCCTTGACCACGGGCCTTCAGCAGACTGAGTAACCCCTTGCTCGAGCCAGCAACCTTGGGTCCAAGCTGGCCAGCTTTTACTCAAGCCAGATAGGCCCGTGCTCAAGCTGGCGACCTCAGAGTCTTGAACCTGGGTCCTCTGCGTCCCAGTCTGACGCTCTATCCACTGCACCACCGCCTGGTCAGGCCATTTTGTTTTTTTTTAAAAGGAAGCATCAACTCCCTCATGTGCCTTGACCAGACAAGTGCAGGGTTTCGAACCGCCGACCTCAGCGTTCCAGCTTGATGCTTTATTCATTGTGCCAATCAATGAACAACTAAAGTGCCACAATGAGAACCTGGTGATTGGTGCTTCTTATCTCTTTCTGTTCCTGTCTGTCTGTCCCTATTTATCCCTCTCTCTGGTTCTTTGTCTCTGTGTAAAAAAAAAAAAAAAAAAAAAAGAAAAGAAATCTAGATTTGAATATACTGTGATAGTTTATTCTCATGTGGCTAATAGTACAGTTGGAGTTTAAGCTGCAAATCCATGATGTTCTAAAGTCAGCCTTCAAGTTCAGGCAATCTGTCGGGGCAAAGGCATTAGCAAGGCTGCAGAGTTCCAACCATGTTCTCCCCAACAGCTTCCAACTTTCACTGACCACGTGGTCTAGTGCCAGTAGTACTAGGAGAGCTGACGACCTCGGTCTTTCACCACCAGAGTGGGAATCACCCCAGGACAGCCCGGGGGAACCTTGAAACCTGCATTTCACAAGCTGCACAACAGTGGTTCTGATGTGAGAACACCGCTCAAGATTCTATTCCCAACTCTATCACTAAATGTGTCGGCCAGGAGAGATAAAGTACATGATCGCTCATTTCTTGGTTTACTGATCTCTATGGCAAAATAATGATATCTGAACCTTCCTTTCCCTTAAAAATATTGGAAAGATAACATTAGTAAATTTACTTTTAAAATTTAAAACTTGAGGATTATATTTCAAAAAGCATAATATAGTAGTTGAAATGAACAGGTTTACCATTAGAAAAATTTTGATCCCAAACCCAGCCTACCACTTCCTCACTGATCTTGTGTCTCATTTCATAGCTGAAAAAAAGGAGATGACTAAAACCAACCTCATGAAGGTATGTGAGATTAAAGTAGAGATTATATGCAAAGTACTAGTTTCATGATTGCCACACTGTAGATACTCAATGAAAAAGATTCTAGTAAAGGAGAGAGGACCTATAAACTTGCTAAAGCTTTTTCTAAGTAAGAGCAATAAATAAAGCTTTGTTTTTATAACCAGTAACATTTTGGTAATGCTTGCTGGTTCCTGCTGCATAATCTAGCTGTCCTGTTGGATAAAGAGATCAGTGGAAGGTAGAAAGCTTTGCTTTAAGTAAAGTGCTAGGTACAGTTTTCTCTGCAAACTTTGGTCACCATGGATATCAGATTCTTTAAGCAATGAACCATCTATCTGCCAGGTTGCCAAGACCAGATCTCCTACTTAAAAATATTCTTTGCAGAGGCAATCATGAAAAGCCCCTGGTAGAATACGCCTCTTTCCAGATGCTAAGTTTCATATTTAGCCAGATGCCCAGTTGTTCTTATTTTCCTGCTGTATTAGTTACTAACACTCAGGGGAATGAGATCCTGAGACATCAGAAGGCAAAGGCTCTCTCGGCAACTTTCAAGGATCCACTGTCTGCAGCAATGTCGAAGCCTCCCACCTGCGTGCAATCCTGTGCTGCTCCCCCAGGACTATGCCCCTCTGGAGAGCAAGTCTGTTCGGCTGGGACCCATCAATGCCATGACCATGGGCGACCCCAGCAGCCCCCTCCGTCCTCGTTTACTTACCACACTGGCAGTCTCACAGCGCCTCTCTGAGGCCTGGAGGACCCCTGAGTCTTGTCAGTGTCTGTCACGGATGAAGAGATTGTATGGAAAGAAGCCACCAGAACATGTGTCAAGAGAAGAAGTCATGATGAGAAACCACTAGGAGTGAAACATAAAGCTTGTTATTGTTACAGATCAGCACTACATAGGAAAGCCAAGCAGGGGGGTGGAAAAAAACACAAAATTTGGAATAAAAAAAAACAGGGATTTTTTGAATTCCAGCTTAGTAAAAACCATACCCAACATTTATTAAGCAATCTCTAAACACATTACACACATTTTGCCAATGAATTTTTGCAACAGACACATGAGATTAATTCTACTGTATCATTACCCTGGTCTTCTAGTTGGGGAACTGAGGAAAAATGAGGTCTACTACAAACAAAAGCATTCCTTCTAATCCATCAAACAATACCTCTCCTTTTTCATTTTTATGATGGGCAATTTCTCTGTACATCCGCCAACTATATTCAGGAAGGTATGAGTCTGAAATGTCTGTGTAATTAATTTCTGGTACAATCAAGGGACAGTGGGTCCATTAAATACCTCCTGCAAAGAAAAAAACCCACAGTGGGATTCGCTAAAGGTGAGCTATAAGAGCAGGCCGAGAGCATTAGATAGAATTGGGCAGGCGGGACAGCAATAAAGTCTCTACAGGCTAACCTGCATTTCTCAGGTTCCTTACACGGGGTTCCATGGGCATTTCCTCCAATATTTTCTTCCATAAGAGTTTCGTGTAGATAAAAATAATTTGGATATCTCTAGGTGTCTCACCCTCCCCAACGAGAAACTTTCAGTAACACCTCAATACCCAAAGAAAAGGTCTAGAGCCCTTAACAAGAAATCACAGATTCTTCAGAATCTTCCCAAAATACCTTTCTAAAAAAAAAAAAAAAAAAGAGCCACTCCCTTCCTTCCTTCCAAGTAAACACACTGACTCCATGTTACAGTTACACAACACGCCTTCACCTCTATGTCCCTGCTCATGCTGTTTCTTCTACCGGGTGTGCCTTTTTCCTAATTATCTGTCAAAACAATAACACATGTGTTAGTTTGCCAGTGTTTTTATAGCAAAGTACCACATCCACGTGGCTTAAACAACAGAAATGTGTCTCACAGTCTGTCGGTTGGAAGCCCAAGACCAAGGGGTGAGCAGGGTTGGTTCCCGCTGAGGCTGTGAGGGAGAGTCCGGTCCATGCCTCTCTCCGGGCTTCTGCTAGATCACCGACCAGCTTTGGCATTCCTAGCCTTGTGGCTGCAGCCCCAGCCTTCACGTTCCCATGGCGTTCTCCCTGCCTCCAATTTCCCCCTTTGGTGAGGTCACCAATTTACACTGGATCAGGAGCTCACTCTAGTTCAGCAAGCCTTCATCTTAACTAATTACATCTGCAACTGCTGTGTTTCCGAAGAAGGTCTCATTCTGAGGTGCTGATGCTTTGGTCTTCAACATACGAAAGTGGAGGGGACACAATTCAACCCCTAACGCAGTGCTTCTCAAACTTTTTGAAGTTGGGGCACATTTAAAATCCTACAAATAATTGTAGGTGCACTATATACAAATTTCTGAGAAATACGTTATAATAATTAAGTCAAATATTAAAGGAAAAGATAAAGTCCAAGCGTGCTTTCATGGTAATTAAACAAAGTAGATATGACAAAATTAATTTGATTCTGACATTAAAAAACACTTTTATGTTACATTTTTTGAGTTATGCTTCTTAGAATTCATAAAAAAGGGGTTAAAAAATTAAAAAATGACAAAAAAGTTATCTTTTTATATATATATATATATATATATATATATATATATATATACACACACACACACACACACACACACACACACACACACATTCTTAGTAAGATTTTGTAAATTCGGCAGGTCCCGGCACGAATGTGTTAAGTTTTTTCATTCTTGTGTTTATGAGAAACATGAGCCTGATGTGTCCTAGCAACTTCTTCAATGTTTGGGCATATATTTGAAAGGCAAACTCTCATTTACTCGTCAATACATTGAAGAATTTTGCTCTTTTTACTCTTAATTGTGTTGAGTGCAGAAAACCCCCACCATACTTTACACCAAACAAAGGTTAGAAGAAACTTACCTCCAGTCTTCCCGGGAACAGGGGGTGGGGGGTAGTGTAAACAACCCAACACCACAGCTTAACAGCCTTTTGCAATCTAATCAGGCAAGTGAGGTAGGGGGTAGGGGGTTGGGCAGACTGTCAACTTACAGCCAATTCTCCACACCTCTGTCCCCCAAAAATCTAAACTCCAAAACCCTGTTGGTCTTTTGGTCCCCAACAGGCACATATTTCCCTGGAATACCACAGGGCGCACCTGGAAATCTTCTAGGGCGCACCAGTGTGCCCTGGCACACACTTTGAGAAACACTGCCCTAACGCCATATCTCAATTTTTATATAAAAAAACTACCACTTCATTTACAACTGTCCCCCAATTCCAAGGCAGAATGTATTCCCTTTCCTCTGATTTACAGGGCTTATGTACATTGAATGGCTTAGGAACGTCTCATGGTACATCAAACACGTCCCGTTTCTTAGTTCTTTGCCGAGTCCATTTTTCTGCTGAAGGTGGGATTTACCTTTTGTTTGCCTTCATGCCCTCTTTCTGACCGTTACCTCGATACAGTTGGTACCTTATACATGTTTGCAGAATAGAATTTCCATCTCTTTTAGTTCCTTCCCACATGGTCACTTTTCAATATTTTGTTTTCCTATCAAGAAGTTACAACTGGCAACACCGCAGAGGGTGTTCATGTCCTGGCCTCTGTGCTCGTCTGGGGACATGCACGAACTGAGCACATTTCTTAGCATCTCGCTGGCATTTTAGAAGTTTCAGCACAACGTTTCTCACGAATAAAGTCACTTGCTCCGGAAGACTGGGCTGGTGTCTTGCACGGGTGGTTTTACATATATTTTTAAATTCTTGCTCTACTAGCAGAATGCCACCAGACTTACTGTTAAGAATTTGAAATTGTTTTATTGAATCTGCTACACCTGCCACTGAAGCGAGGAGTTGTCAGGTCCCGGGGAGCCAGTGACAAGAGGCTTTATCTAGCCTACTGGGGAGTTTCCCTCTATAGATGGATTGCAGAGGATTCCAGGGACTACTACCCTGTCTAGCAATGTTTCCTTTCCTTGAGCAAAATAAAGTGCATTACAATATCTACATAAATATCTGTAAACCTGTGCTTATCAGCCAATTATAGCAAGTGCTATAATACCTTAAAAGTAGTATTTAAATGCCTGCCTCTAAAACTAAGGAATGAAAAGCAGTATTTAAAAGACAAGAAAGACTGAGTTATTGGAGATACCTCTCTTTTTACTGTTTATTGCTTGCCTATCAGTTGCTATATATCTAATCTAAGGTTGCCAGCCTGTTTCACTCTCTCCTTTCTCTCTACGCTTCTCAGATTTCCCAGAGCCAGTACACAGAGCTTAGTATATCTTTCTGCCACCCTGTGTGTCCCAAGCTTCACTGTTTGTGCAAGAAACTTGTTTGTCAGTAAAATATTTCATTTAAGTCAATGGTTCGCATCCCTGAGTGCATATTAGATTCACCCTGGGAAACGTTGAATGATACTGATCTCTCGATCTCAGATGTTCTGATTTAATTAGTTGGAGAAGGGGCCCATGCACAAACATTGCTTTGATTTTTTTTTCTTTAATGCTCCCCAATGATTCTAATATTCAACTGGTTGAAGAACCACTGAACTATTGTTAGCCTGTGACTCACAAACTTCCTGCGTCAGAATCGTCTGAGATCATTAGAAGGTAACTCTCCAGGTCTTATTCCAAAACCACTGAATTAGGATGTGAGGAACCAGGTCCAGACACCAGCTTTCAGCGAGGTTTAAATGATTCTGGAAACTTGCAAATTACTCTTCTACAACAGTAGTTTCTTAATTTCTTTTGCTGGACCTTACTTTTGGGGTTATATTTTGTCATGCAAGGACAACCCTGTAAAACTAGGACATGACCTGACGCTGTCGGTTGGCTAACCCAACAGCCATTCTAGCCCACAATCCATTCCACAGAGCTACATTTTAAAAAGCAAGATCTGGTTAGAAGTTTCCATTTTTATTCCTTTTCACACACTTCATATTGTCCACAAATTGGTCTGCAAAGCCTAATATATAAAGCCTTGTACCCCCGGCTCCACCTTCCCTTGCACACTATCTGATCCTGAAGTCGTTCATTGTATTGCCCCTTACTGCCCACCCCCAGAAAGCACTGTCTTCCCCACGTCGTTTGCCTCACCATCTAGGTTCCTGGAGTCCCTCTTTGTTCCCCACAGTGTTCTGCCCTCTCCTGGAGGAGGATGCATCCTCATGAGTCATTTCCTGTCCTTCCTGAGGATCAGAAGGAAGCTGAGTGGGGAGCAGGGGAGGGAAAAGCTGTGGGCTGCTCGCATCGATGATATTTAACCTCTCACATGAGTTTTTACCCCAAGTATAAAAACACGTAGACTTAGATGTTCTCAGACTGAAGGCAAAGGGGAAAGGGTTACAGACGTCTGCCCACATTCATTCATAAAACTCCAGGTTCCAGGCTGCCCTTTCCAAACCAATAACCACAGGAACTTTCCAAATTAGAGAAGCAGACTCTGCCAGCCCCCAACCCCCAAATTCAGATTTACTAGATCTGGGTGGGACTCAGATATCTGTTTTTAAAGTTTCACAGGTATCTGATGAGGTCCAAGGCTGATAAACCCAGATACAGGGCAGCTTAAAAAGCAATTCTTTGGCCTGACCTGTGGTGGCGCAGTGGATAAAGCCTCGACCTGGGAACACTGACGTCTCCAGTTCAAAACCCTGCACTGGTCTGGTCAAGGCACACACGGGAGTTGATGCTTCCAGCTCCTTCCCCCTTTCTCTCTCTCTCTCTCTCTCTCTCTCTCTCTCTCTCTCTCTCTCTGTGTGTGTGTGTGTGTGTCTCCTCTCTAAAATTAATAAAATAAAAAAATTTTAAAAATTGCTTTATAAAAGCAATTCTTGTTGTGAACAGCAATGCTCAATGAAACAAGGACACCTTGTCCCTTGCCTCTACTCTATGCTACATGTCAAGTCATGCAAACAACAGCTGAGACAGCTAACAAGTCCTCTGGAAGCTGAGATTTCATTTCACCTAATTGGAAAGAATTCCTCTCTTGACAAAACCTTGGATACCTTCCTTGATTCCCCCAGAATTATTCTGTGTAACATAAATTCTTTCGCACAAAATGAGAATGGCCCAGTCGTCATCTAATGTTTTTGTGTCATGTTATTTTATCCACAAATGGTTTACTCCCTCTGCTTCTGATAGGTGAGCATACTCACAATGAAACTGAATTTCTACAATGAACAAATACTGTACTTCTCCCAGGAAACTTCACACACATTTTGGGAACAATTGCCAAACATAACCATCGTAATTATTCATAGTAGTTTAGGCTGTATATTTTGATGACATTTTTACTTAGCATAGCAGGTTTATCTGAGAGAGAGAGAGCTAAATATCTTAGTCTATTTCTTATTGTGAAAGTTTATTATAATAAAAAAATCCTTTACCTTTTGGAATTATTCTTGGGCTCTCCAAATATAAAGTGAAATAATTGATGAATCCAACATAAGGTAACAGCAGTACATCAAATGAAACGTATTTATTCCAAGGCCCTGATAGGATTTACTTGGTGAAATTCAATGATGAAGTCCCAACACTGTATCACTGTCCATCACAGATGTGGCTATGTCTTCCAACATTTCTTTTTCCTAGGCTTCTGATCTCTGAAATAGGGGTGAGCATCCATTGTAGGTATCAGTCTCACCAGCACTTTGAGACACTGAATTCCATTGAAAAGATAACATGTTTTTTAAAAAAGTAAAATTACTAAATGAAAAGTATGACTTCCATGGCTAAAATGTATTTGTCATTAGTATCAGTGTTTAGTTCAACTATTTAAGTGGACTGCATCTCCATGGAAACTGATCTTCTTTCATTAAACGTGCAGAGCCCCAATGAAATTGGAGCCCTGTAATTACCGGGAGAGGGAAAGATCAATTGATACTGTTCCATGAGGCCATCCTTTTCATTTATTTCTTGTGAATCACATGAACTTCAAGAGATCTCCTACCCATGCCTTTCGTTAAGGGATGCATCTAGCCTTCCTTTTTATGACTCAGTCTAGGGAACACTGTGATCTGGCCCCTGGGTTTGGAAATAAACAAACTTCTTCCTCATTAATGTTAGAATAACCTTGAAGAAGCTGAAAGATCGGTTTTACTCAGCTTCAGGAAGAAGAAAAAGAGTGCATTTTGCAAAGGTAAAAATACATATAAATCTACAACAAGATGATAGGGTTCGTTTGCCGAGGTGTGTAGCACGACCCCCGCCTGGGCCTGCACCCCGAGACTAATTCCCCGTATGTAACACAGCAGGGTCCAGGGTCAGTTCTGAGAGGAAAGTCAAGGACAGTTTCACCAGCTGCTGGAGAGCACTGATTCACACCGTTTCCAGGTTACAGGCAGTAGATCACCCACGCCCTTTGTGCTCACCTTGACATTTAAGGTGCAATAGTTCTAACTTCAAGGGGAGCAATACTTAGGACTGGGTGGGGATGAGAGACAAGCCGGCTGTGTCCTTACTTGGTGCAGTAATAGAGAGAGAGCCTCCCCACCCCCATAATTACCTTCTCTCTATTTCAGTCTGCTTTTCATAACATGTCTTCAGCATAGCCTTCCCTGTTGAGCTAACACATCGTTCTTTTTTAACTGCTTTATTGAGGCATAATTCATAGGCAAAATACCGCATATATTTAACGTATACAATCTGATGAGTTTGAACATGTGCGTATGCTCATGAAACCATCGCCACATGAAGATAAACATATCCAGTGCCCTCAAAAGTTCCCTCCTCTCCTTTGTTTTCCCTTAGTTGTTATTTCTTGTGTGTGAAGAACACTTAATGTGAAATCCACCTTGTTAACCAATATTTTTAAATGTACAATACAGTGTTAACATATCATTCTTTACAAAGAATGTCGCTGAAAAGGAACCACATTTGCAGAATGTGCCCAAGGAGAAAGACTGTTTATCTATCTGGTCTTTCCTTAGCAATGCTTCTGACTGTCATTCACAGATTTTAACGTTCACTAAATAATGTCATCACCATCCTAAAAAAGGAGACACTGTAGGATGTATCTTCAAAATGACTTTGTATATAGACTCTTGGAACAAGCCAAGATCTAAGCTACCTGGACCCAAAATCTTATGCTTTTCCAAAGATTATGTCTTACCTCCACATGACATTTATTCTGATTAAGAAAGCAGTTTTTGTACATTACAGCCAAGTACAAATACTGTTAGACTATCTGTCCCAAACTATCCTTAACATTTTTGGGGGTCTCTTAATTCCATAAAGTATAGTACATATTGTTTCTACTCTTTCTAGGCCATTCAACTCAAGGTTTTCTCCAAGGCTCCTTTCTCCCCAGTAGAGAAAATGGAGATGGACTCACAGTAACAAAGTCTACAGAATCATATCAAGCTATACCTTTATTATCTGCATTACAACATAGGGAGGAATTCAAGTCCTCTACTTCTCAGACTTCTGTGTCTGTGCTCTTGATCCAACCACCATGTCCTCTTAAGAATGACTGTCTTCCCATCTCCTCGACTAACTAGACTTTCAAACCATTGGATGGGCCTTAGGACATGATAGACAAGGAAATTACTGTTTTGGTCCAAAAACTAAACCCAAGAAGTGGGTGGGATCATTGTCAGATAGCTAAAGAAAAATAATCATTGAAAGGGGGTGGGGACTTATGACTTAGTTTTAAAACTTGATCTCAAGCATGGGCAAATTTCAAATCAGTTCCAACCAACAAGGTAACTTTACTTGAATTGTGTTAGCAGCAGAAAGGATGATGTGCTAAAGGAGCAAAAGTTTACAGGATAAGAAAATGGAAAGAAAAAGATGATGCCCATCAATAAATCCCTTAATATAGACAGTCCCCAGGTTACAAACAAGATAGGTTCCATAGGTTTGAAAATGTGTAAGTATTTATATGCATAGAAAGATAAAAATAAATACTGTGGTAAGACAAACATCTGTTTCAAGTTTCATTTAATAGGTAAATGGACCTGTTTCAACTTACATACAAATTCAATTTAAGAACAATCCTACAGAACCTATCTCGTTTGCAACCCAGGGACTGTTTGTATTTGAAAGAAATGAAGGAAGTACTTAGATACTTTTGTACCAAGTTAAAAAGAACATGAGGTACTTTTGTGTTCATCCTGAGACCTCTTGCGTAGGTAAGATGAACAAAGATGAGTTATGGCTCAGTGACTAACTAGAGGAAATGTGTCATAGATGGTATATTTTTGTTTGAGCTTGAATATCACACTCAGCCAATCTGACATACAGTTTGAAAGTTGAGAAGTAAACTTACTGAACACTACTTTCATTGTTGATATATATACATTTTTCAATCTTGATCCCATAATTTTGAATCAACTTTGTAAAAAAGTTCATTCTCCAAATTCAAGAGATTTTGATTTTCTTATTTTCTTCTTTCTAAGTAAATATCTGCATTAATCATAGGAATTATTATTACAGGAAACTCATAAACAGAATGAAATAGTTTACTGTATGTCCTTTCCCTGTGGCATATAAATACATATGTATTAAAAAGAAGTTAACTGTTTCAGGAAGCCAATCATGGCAACTATATAACAGCCTCATTATAAAATATACAACCTCATGTTCTAGAAAATGTTAAGTAATTTATTCAATGAAGTACAAAATATCAAATTTTCCATGTTAGAGAAAAAGATGGCCTTCAATTTCTATTTCATTGAGTTATCTTATATCCATCCAAATATTTGGTTTTATATTAATCATGAATGAAAACATCTCTTTTTAAAGGAAAGTGAGACCATGAAGATAATGACATATTTCTTCAGTTTTATTAAGCTATAATTGACAAATAAAATTGTATGTATTTAAAGTATACAAGTTGAAAATTGTGTTATTGTTTATTTGTGATATTATTTATTTGAGTTTCTTCTCTTTTTTAGTCAATCTAGGTACCAGTTTGTCCATTTTAATTTAAATTAACTTTGCTAATCTTTTCAAAAGGACAGCTCTTGCCTGACCAGGCAGTGGCGCAGTGGATAGAGCATCGAACTGGGATGCGGAGGACCCAGGTTCGAGACCCTGAGGTCACCCCCTTGAGCGCAGGCTCATCTGGCGTGAGCAAAAGCTCGCCAGCTTGGACCCAAGGCTCCAGCAAGGGGTTGCTGGGTCTGCTGAAGGCCTGTGGTCAAGGCACATGTGAGAAAGCAGTCAATGAACAACTAAGGTGTCGCAACAAAAAACTGATAATTGATTCTTCTCATCTCTCTCTGTTTCTGTCTGTCTGTCCCTACCTATCCCTCTCGCTGTCCCTGTAAAAAAATAAAATAAAAGGACAGCTCTTAATCATGCTGATATATATATATGTTACTATTTTTCTAGTTTCTACTTCATTTGTTTCAACTCCGATCCATATTAATTTTTTCCTTCTGCTAAGTTTGGGCTTATCTGGGTTTTTTTTTTCAATTTTTTCTAGCTCCTCTAGATGTAAACTTAGTTTGTTTATTTGAGATCTTTATATTTTCTTAAAGTAAGCATATATCATTAAAAACTTCCTTCTTAGAAGAGCTTGTGCTGCATCTCAAGCTTTGGTATGCTGTTTTCCATTTTTCTTTCAAAATACTGTCTGATTTCTCTGATTTTTTCTTTGACTGTTCACAAATGTACTGTTCAGTTTCCTTGTTTTGATGAATTTTTTAATATTTCCTCCTGCTTATTGATTTCTAGTTTTATACCATTGTGACCAGAAAAGATACTTGATATTTCAATTTCTTATATTCGTTAAGACTTCTTTTGTGACCTAACATACGATTTGTTCTGGAGAATGATCTTTGTGCACTCGAGAGGAATATGTATTCTGCTGCGGTTTGTATAGAATGTTCTGTCATTTCATTTAAGTTTCTTTGGTCTAAAGGTAGTTTAAGACCAGTGTTTCTTTATTGATTTTCTGTAAAGTATTATGCCATTTATTCAAATCAGTCCTTTTCTATAAGAGGACAGATAATAAATGTTAGGTTTAGTGGGTCAACCTCTGTCACAAGTACTCAACTCTGCTGTTGTAACACAAAAGCAATCACATAACATATTTAAAATAAACTTTGTTGTGTTTCAATAAAACTGTATTTACAAAAACATGGGGCAGACAAGACATGGCCCATAACCACAGTTTTCTGACAAACCCCTGATCTGAATTATCACAAGAACTCTTATATTTCTTATACTTCATTAATCAGGTAATAGTGAAGAAATGAAAACATAAAACAATAATTTTTAAGCATAAGAATAATTCATAAGGTTTTAATTTTTTAGAAAATAACACGATAAACACTTTTCCCCTCAATGTTTAATGGATAGTAATGTCTTGGTTGAGTAAATAGGTTCAAGGTACATTATTGAGAGGAACGAACAGGACTCACTAATGGACTGAATTTAAAATAATCAATGATGACTCCAAACTTCTCAGCCTGAGTAAACAGTGATGCCATTTATTGACGTAAGAAGCACAAGGTAGGAATATATTTAGAGATGGAAGGGTAGAATTAAAAGCTCTGGATTGAAATGCTAAATTTGAAGTGTCTGTGAAACGTCAAAGAAGAAATGCCAGATAGGCTATTGAATGTGTTCAGAGTAGAGGTTTTTACAAAAAAAGATAAATTTGGGAGTCATCAGCTCATACATGGCATTTAAAGCTATGAAAATGGATGAAGTTGCCTAGACAAAGGAGGTAGAAAGAGAAAGGAAGGCCAAGAAAGATCTCAGTGTACTTTCTGAATCATCCAAGAAAAAAACCCATCATGTTCAGCACAGCTAACACTAAGAGGATTTCATTGTACTCCTAATCTTGGTAAATCTGTAATGTGTGAGAGGCAATAAACTGTTTTCCACTCCCATTGCTATTTTCAAATTTATCAAATCATATAGCCCTTTTTTCTTAGGGTACAAATGTTCATCTCAATAAAATTTGAGAAATGTTATACAACAAGCTAATAATGATTAATATACTATATTTGATATATTTTATAAATTCATTTTCTTATGTTCATTACCCAAGGTTTTCTAGTCAAAGAGTTAACGTTAGCCTTCCCATTAGATAGGAAAGCACCAGATTTCAAGTGATCTCTGCAATTCAGACTCACACTGAATTTTATTTCTATTACATACTATACTCAGTATTCTCCCACTTGAGCTGTTACCTGGTCGGATGTATAGGCAAGTTCCCCACACTTGAATAATGTGAAGAGAACAATGACTAAAAATGGATATGTTCTGTCATCTGCTCAAGAATTTTGCCCTTCACTTATAAAAGCCCACTGTCTATTTCCAAGAAGGCTATGGGAAAGGTTAGAAAGAACAGTAAAAGAGAGAATATCGAGAGAATACTTAAGACAATGAATATAGTGCAAACAGCCATTCTGTTTTCTGGGCACTGGGGGAAGAGTTGGCATAATTCAACTGTCAGGGTGGTTGAGTGGCTCTTATCAGACCAATTCTCCAGTAAACAACAGCTATGAACTCGGAAGAGGTACACAACTGACTGAAGGGACTTGCGGTTGAAAAAATGGAGTGGAGTCAATATTTTAAAAAAGAGCGTGGCACTGGGTAAAATTCTTCTTTTCATAGCTTTCTGATTAAAGACAACCTCAAGGATGAAAGAACTGAATTAAAATTTGAGCTGTCTGCCACCTATTATAGGAAAGACAAAATGTTTTAAATTTCAGTTTAGTCAAATAACCAACCTGACTTTTAAAAATTTAAGTCTGCAAAGAAACATAGTAGAATCGAGAGTTTCTATAATGCATTCTTCACAATGTCCAGGATGCGACACAAATTTGCTCAACATACAAATAAATAAGAAAACATGGCCCATTCTCAAGTGAAATAAAACCAAGATGGACTAATCCTGAGATGACCCAGATTTTAACATTATCTGACTGGGATTTTAAAGCAACTATTATAATTACTCCCAAGATTATGAAGGAAAATAGTCTCAAAGTATGTAAAGATTAGGCTCCATCCTCATAAAAATAAAAACTGTACAAAGGGAATCAAATGAAACTCTTACACTTAGAAAATGCTTCATCTGAAATTAAAAAGTTACTGGTTGAGCTTAGCATCAGAGTGGAGAAGACAAAAGATAGCTCAGCCAACATAAATATAGATCAAGAGAAATAATTCAATCTGAAGAAGAATAGAAAAGATTAGCAATAAAGAAAAAAAGAAAGAGGGTTTCAGAGATGTGTAGGACAATGTTGAAAGGTCTTCACTATGTCAATGGTGTCCCAGAGTAAGACATAAAATAGTATGGGGTAGGAAAAACATTTTTTTTTAAATAATGGATAACATTTCTCCAAATTTGGTGAAATAATAAATTTACAGTGAACACCAAGTATAATTAATACAGAGAGAACAAACCCTAGGCATATAGCATAGTTAGTCTGTTGAAAAACATAAGGAAAAAAATCTTAAGAGTAGACCAAGAAAAATAACACACAGCACACAAAGGAAAATGAATCACCAAATTCTCATCAGAACCAATCATCTTTAAAGTGCTGAAATAACTTTTTAAAACACTGAACGCAAAATTTAATCTCCAACAAAACTATCATTTAAAAATCAAGATCAAGGAGAGAAATGTTTGTTCAGATAAGAGAAAATGAAAAGTTTACGGCCTTCAGACCTGGACTACAGAAATGCTAAAGGAGATTCTTTAAGCTGAAAGGTCTGGAAACATAAATCTTCAGGAAATAAAAAAGAGCATTAGAATCAGTAAATATATGTAAATATGCAAAAGACTATATTTTTCTCTTAATTTTTAAAAATACATATGACTACTTAAAAAACCACATTGACCCAAATATTTGAAGAAAGACTGAATTTTTTCTGTTTTTAATTTAAATGTTATCAAGCTTAGCTCATAAAAGGTCATCACATGTTTTTCTGGCATGAAAATGACATTTGGATGTAATATAATTGTTTTTTTCTAAAGTTAAGTATAATTTTTTTCTATCAATATTTACTTGTCACATTCTATTTTGGATTTTTCCCCCTTTTTTTAGTAGAGAAATATGTCTAGAGTTGATAAGCTTAGCAAGCTTCTAGCCTAATAGGATTATTCTCAGAACCTGTCTTTTAAAAGGGAGACATTTTCCTAATGGAGTTTCATTCTGAGAGATTTATGGCTTGTTAATCAACAAAGCAGTAAGTAATGAACACAGTCCTGTGTAGTTAGAACCCCTGGGTTCCATACAGTGTACTTTTTTTTATTAACTCTGCTGACATTTAAGTAAAAATAAAAAGCAAAACATTTTCAGATCAGGAGAAAATTATTTTAAAAAAATAAAATAGAATTAACCACACCCCCAAATTAAAAAGTTCCTTCTAAAAGAAAAACATATTTAAAAATTAAATGAAAAATGCATTCAAATGCAAGTGAACAAAAAAAGAAAATTATGTACTACTAAAAATATTGAGCAAAAATATTCAAAATAAAGCCATCATCATTATATTATATTCAGAATCTTTTCACAATTTCTATACCTAAACAAAGAAATTATCTTCCCAATTTCTTGCATTTGTCTGCTGCTCATTTGTTCTGGATCATTTATCAATGTCTCTACATCTATATATCAGCAATTTAACTTCTCATCTGTCTCAAAACATTTCTCTTTCTTAACTTTTCTTTCCTTAGTATCACCATCTTCTTTGTCTCTGAAATTCCAAACCTGAAAATTATATTTGGTTTTATTCTTACCTCTCATAAAAGGATTGACCTCGTCCTATTTTTTCATTGCTAAGTTTCTGTAAGCTAACCTTTTCTTTCCCTTGCCCCTACCTCCAAAATAATTCAGGCTAGAAGACATTTAATTTGGGGTCAAGAATCCTAGATTCAGAGATTAAGGATACAGAGGGAAAAAATATATTATCCAGGCCTTAATATTAGCTGGTGTGTATTAAGGATTGAAGGTAATTCATCTAATCTTACTACAATTCTGTGGAAGAGACATTATTATTATCCCAGCTTTAGAGAGGAGAGGACTAGTGAGAGATATTAAGTAACTTGCCCAGTTAACACATATATGTTCAGTAAGAAGGCTTCAGGTCTTACCCTGAAGCCAGGTCTATCTGAGTCCAGAGTATAAATCTTAAATTATTACAGGGATGGGCTTCCAAGGCCGGATACTAAGGCTGTAAGGTGGTTTGACAGCATCATCATGCATTTACTTTAGGGCATGTCTTCTCAAATCAATTAAGTTCAATGTGCAAAAATATAGTGGTCACTGAAATGTGTTTCATCAATCAATACCTGTCTATTCTGGTATGAATTCCTTCCCCCGCAGCTTTAGAAAAAAGAAAAAAAAAATGGAATCTAGCTAATTGGTGATATTTGGGTAAATGAGAAATCTATTTGGAATCCCAGTGGGTTCAGCTTCTGCTGGGTTGGTCCTAATTATTTATTTACAACTTTCTTGCCCTCAATCACCAAGACCATCCTTATTCATAGGAAGAAGCATAAAATAAATTTAAAAATTGTCAAGTGGTAGCAGTTGAAAAGAAATGGCCCTGTCAACATCAGAGAAAGACAAAAGAGAGTAGATGCTGAATATGCTGGTACTGCCCACTGAAAGCCATTCCTGCGAGAGTCTGAAGATACAGAAAGGAAAGGGGCGAAGAGAGAGAGGGGAGCACATGGTGCTGCTGGTGCTGCTGGTGCTGCCTCCAGGAAGAGTTTGCTTCACCTTTTGGCATGAACCTTCTTAGTATGAAATGCATCTCCAATTGTGCATGACGCCCAAGGTAGAAGAACACTGGTCTCCTCTAATCTGATTGTCCTTTAGTACAGATTGGGAAGAGGATTCTAAAGGCAGGGCTGGACCAGCCTGGAGGACAAGGAGAATTTGCTCCATGGAAGCCCAAGAACACTGCATCCAATGGCCTATGCATTGTCTCATCAACCGTTGTGTGCCAGCAGAGAGGCTGTCAACTGGAGTCACAGGCTGAAGGGGTTGTACACAGATTGAGGTTGGCAGGTCCTGAGCTTTTTGCTCATCAAAATCCATGCCGGTTGGCACAGGAACAGAGGTTCCTTTTAGCATTGAATGCATCAGCCAAAGCAATCCCATTAAACTCTAAATGACCTCCCACTGAGGAAAGCTCACAAAGAAGGCTGTTGCTCTATTACTATTCCTTCGGTAGCATAGAAGTCTTCTTAGGAAAACAGAAGTTCTTAAAATGTCAGAATGTCAGAGGTAGATGTAATCTTCAAAGACTATATAGTCTGCCTTAGTGATCATTCTATCTATCAGAGCAGGTGAATTATTTTAAGTTCTTTCTTGTTAACACATAAAATACACATACTGTATAATATCAATCATTTGGTTTGAAATAAAATAAAATAATAAGTACTTACATTTTCAGTCCCTTCAAGTAAATCTCAATGTACTCTAATCCAAAGCTTTCTTTAAAGATAACTTGAAATTGTTATTTATGCAAAGTTCTAATCTATACTGTTCCAAGTGTTGATTCAAATGTCTCTTCTGGTCAGATTGATCTTCTCTCTACTATTAGAGTAATTCTTGGCTTCATTTGGAGTAACCTTCTCAATCGGCTTCATTGCAAATTCTAACTTTCATCTTACTTTCTGTCATTTGCCCATCAGCATTTTCCTCTAGGGTTAATATGGCCGTATAAATAGCATCTTCAAGCTCCCGAGCTTTACTATATAGATCTTCAGTGACTTCATCAATAATGTAATTTCAGTTTATTGTTCTTATATCCAATCCCAAGTGGTAAATATACCTTTCATATGGCCTTCTGAGAGATATTGCCCCTGCTTAAAATATTAATTTGCTAGCAGCTAGGAAAAGGTCAGATTCCAGAGCAGAAAGCTGGCTTTACATATGAAATACATCTTTCCGCAATCGGACATAATAAATGTCTGATGAATTGTCTTTGAATTCACACCTGTCATGTTTCCTTCTGATCTCTCCCCTCAGAAGCATTGCTACCTTTTGTAAACCATCAATCGAGTGGGTGAACAATAGCTTGTTTGGGTAGTTTCCTCACTTTTGCCATCTCTGACGATACTATCATGATTGTAATACTGTTTATTTTTTCTGAATTTCATCAGCCTGCTAGCTAATTTCATAACAAGCCCTAAAGGAAACCACTGGCATGAATAATGAAAAGTTGTAAACCATTTGTGTGGTTCATGATGAATAAATGATAATTTAAAATTTATTATTTTATGATTCTTTTCTCTTGATTTTTCTTGGGTTTTGTTGAGCCAGACTTTTAAGAAATACTGTTAATCAGACCAGAACTATTTTTTAATTTATACTTTTGATGTTATTGGTAGAATTTATCTTTATTGCCACTTAAAATTTAAAAGAAAAATGAAACATTTCTTCCAGTGGAGTTCCAATGAGTGTACAGGTTAAATTTGTACAAGAGTCAGATAAGACTGTGTCTATTTAGTTCCAAAGAGAAAAATAGAATTATTTATTATTTTTTCTTAAATATCCTCAATAGAATAAAAGTTTGAAGATTCTAGAACATGTTCTAGTTTTATCTTTCACTTCCCACTGCTATCTCTCTTCAATTTCTTTCTTTCTGCGACTTCTCTTCTAGAGCTTATGACCATTTTTTTTCAACATTATCTTGAGTGAAATTCAGTTAGGAAGGAAGTAAGAAGCATGGGAGTTGATAAGCATGAAAAGTCAATTCGAATAAAACTGGCTTTTTTGCATTTTTCAGCCTTCAAAGAAGAGTCACAGTTAGGTTTTGGGGGAGATTCTTTTTGCTGAAGTATTGAAGCCCACTTCCTTATTCAGTAAGTATTTGCTGCATGCTGACCATTGGGAGGCAGTATTGCTGGGTTTTGGAGGTAATTTGGTGAGAAAAACAAGGCAGAAACCTTGCCCCACTAAGTACAGTATAGACTCCAATAAGGAAGACAGATTAAAATAAACATATTAATTAATGTAAGCTAAGCTACATGCAGGAAAAGCAAGGTAGTCGCATGATGAGCACATAATGCAGGAAGACCCAGAATGTCCCATGAGGGCTAGATGACACTCCTCAGGAAATAGCATTGTGGTGGAGAGTTAAACACACGTCAGTGATAACCAGGCCTGGGTTACAGGATAAGAAGAGAATTTGGGCAGGGGAGAGGACCGTATCCAGCTTGCTGGTGTCCTTCCTAATGCATCACTATTTCATAATGCACAATGCATCAGTCATTTTGAGGGAAAAAAAATTTTTTAATGGGTCACATGACACAGAATAACTACTAAATAAAGGCAGACTTCCATTGCTATCATTTTCCACTCCAACACGCTGCGTCCCACCTCTGTCCCCAACTGCAGCTCTTTTAGCCAGCTTCCTAGCAGTTTCTATAAGAGACTCAACTGTTCAGCCCCAGACTGGGACCCCTTTTAATGTGCATTGTAAAATCTCTTCTATGACATAGCAGAAGCCTTCTTTGAATTCATAAAATTAATGTGTTGGTCATTCAGCAAATGCATGTTAAGCAGGTGTGTGGTTAACAATAGTGATAGGTAACACATGCTGAGTATGTGCCATTGTGCCAAGAATGTCATATGGGTAACGATCTCTTAACAACAGTTTTATGCGGTGGGCTCTTTTTCTGCCTTCATCTTACCAATGAGTACAGGAGGTCAAACAATTTTCTAGGGGCACGTATCTAGAAAGCTGGGCTTTGAATCCAGTGTGAGAACCTAACTACTGCTCCAAATGACCTCTTTAAAGGTGCGCTAGGTTCTTACTCACATAATGCTTCCAGCCTACTTGGAAAAGAGTCAGGGAGATGGTGGAAAGTCAATAAAAATGTAAATAAATAAGCTGGTCAATTGCCATCTGCGTTTAATTTTACAAAGGAATTAAATGGAGTGATGGGACCCACAGGGACAGGATGTGGGCTGGAAACACTGATTCAGGAAAAGTATTCAGAAATAACTTTTTAGGGGGGGTCCTTAGAAGTGAGATCTAAAAGGCGGAGGAAGGATAATGTTGTGAAGATGTAGGGAAAAGATTTCCAGCTGAGGAAATAGTAAGAGCAAAGCTCTTAAGGTAGGGCCGGATCGGTGTATAGGAGACCCTGTGAGAGTCCTGAGAGAGGAGGGAAAATCAAAAGAGATAAACTGGCTCATCTAGGACTCTGTTGCTGTGTGGAAGGTTTGAGTGGCATCCAAAGGACAATGGGAAGCCAGTGGACATTTTAAAGCAAGAACAGGAGTAAAAAGCTCTGATAAATATTTTTAGAACATTAACTTTCTTATTGAAGAACAGACTACAGAAATCAAGAGTGAAAAAGACCAGTTCTGACTCACTGCTGACAACCAAGTAAAAGGTGATTATGATATATACTGAGGTATTGACATTGGACATGGAGAGAAGGGAATAAAGACAGAAATGCAAAGTCTTGCTAATGACCAGGACGTAGGAAAGAGAGCAGAAGAATCAAGGGTGACTCCTAGACTTCTTGTCTTAGAGACAAACGTTGGTCCTTCCTAAGGGAGATAATGGAGGGTCATGTTTTGGGGAGAAAGTCATGATCCAGTTTGAATATTTACTGGATCTTCATGGAAAAGTACAAAGTTGTACACATGGAGCTGGATCTTGAGTCTATGAGTCACCAACAGATGGCATCTAAAGCGATGAAAATTACCTAAAAGGGGAAAGAAAAGAGGTTGAGGCTGCAGTTCCTAGACATCACCAGCTAATTCACCATCTCTCTCTGAGTTTCAGGTTCCCTATCAGTTAAATGAGAGCAAAGCAACAATGATATAGCTTGCCTTAAGCTGAAGGATTCTGGGACCAACACTCTATTTTCCTGGGTTTTTTTTTTTTAATTTAGTGAGAAGAAGGGAGGCAGGGACAGACTCCTGCACGCATCCAAGGGGGATCCACCTGGCAAGCCCAGTAGAGGGCAATGCTCTGCCCATCTGGGGCATTGGCCTGTTCTGTCCGGAGCCATTATATTTTAGTGCCTGAGGCAGAGGCCACAGAGCCATCCTCAGCGCCTGTGCCAACTTTCTCCAATGGAGCCCTGGCTGCAGGAGAGGAAGAGAGCGTAAAGCCAGTAGCCATGGCCACCATTACAGCCCCCTGGCCCATGCAGGTTCAGGTTTGATTCTGACAGACGGTAATGAAACAATGAAGCCAAGAACTGGTGGGCCATTAGCTTTAATCCTAGCTTGCACCTGGCGGGCAAATAATACATGCAGTGGTAAAGCACTCCCCTTTCCATTCCGGGCTCCCAAAGCTACTGACTTATCTGAGTTTCCCAGAATCAAAGGTTTCTAGCTCACAAGCCTTATTCACCTCTGTTCCCCATCTCCTTCTCTTTGCACTAACGCTGCATAAACTGGTTTCTCCTTCAGCAGCCCGCCATCTTGGCTGCTTCTCCTCTCCTCCACGTGACCTTTCTCTGCTCTCCTCTCTAATGTTAATCTCAGAAACCAAGAGAGATCAAACTCCTAGTCTGCCCCATTTTATAGTGTAGAAATCAAAACCTTTAATCTAGTATACAAACAAGGAAGTCTCTGACACAAAGTCACTTAGGCTATAACCACCCTGCCAGCTTACAGCCTGTCCCCCACACCCAATGCAAACTATAAGCGAGCAAACATATGTATCATATTTACAAACTTATTTGACCTACAGAGAGACAGAGAGGGAGAGAGAGAAAGAGAGAGAGAGAGAGAAGCAAGAGGGGGAAGAGTGAAGAAACATATGGGCAATTCTCCTGTGTGCCCTGACTGGGAATCAAACTCAGGACTTCTACACACCATGCCAACACTCTACCACAGAGCCAACTGGTCAGGCCAGGGCAATTTTCCTTCACTTTTCGTTGTTCTTCTACATTGCTGGGAAGTAAGGAGATGTTTTTATTTCTCTTATTTCTTTCTTTCTTTCTTTTTACCCAGCAGGTTTTCAAATGGGTTAAAAGCTTGGTTAGGGCTTCTTAAAACAAAACAAAGAATAATTCTTAGACTCCAATTCAACTCTCCTTTTATTGATTCCTCCATGTGCCCCTCCAGAGAGGGCCTTGTTTATTTTCCTTTCCGAATGTTTATGATCCTGGGGCTGGCAATGCTACTAATCTCTTTATGTAAATCCAGTGAACTGACCTCTTTATGTAAACCCAATGGATCTGAGTCGACATTCCACACAGTGGAGGAGTAAATAAGCACAAACTTAGAATTTACTGAGAGCCCTTGGGGTGCCTGGCACTGGATGCTACTGGATGAGACTGCTTTTGTGAGCAAGTAAATCCTCCGTCCTGAAAACAGAAATGTAATCACACATTCATTCAAACATTTCCCTTCAGCTTTTCCAGTAGGCTTTATTTTTTCTAATGAATGACTAACAGAAAAGCTGCTGCGAAGGTAGCCTGCAGATCCCAGCCAGAGGCCCTGGGAGGAAGATGACTCATCCGCACCTGACGTCAAAGCCAAGTTCCCCTCGGAGGAGCAGGAAGGGAATGGTAATGTCTGGGTAGCATGACCCAGATGCCCTCCTGAGTCCCACATGGGTCGTAACAGCTTCCTTCTCCCCCGATTGGTGAGGATGATTTCAACCCAAAGAAAGTTTAAAGGGTGAAAAACTCTGGTTTCAAAGTCAAGTTGACTAGAAAACTAGAAACAGGGGTTTCTCTTCCTGTCCAACAACACCAGGTCTTTGTTGTGAGCTCTCCTCTGGAAAACACCCAAGGAATGCATTGCCTTTCGTGTTGTGTTTTGTATTGATTTGTGTCTTCCTTCGGCTGCTGTGACAAATGCCGTAGCCAGGATGGCTTAAGTCCAAGGTCAAAGTGTCAGCCAATTTGTTGTTAGGGGGGAGGCCTTCTTCCTGGCTTGCTGATGGCCACCTCCTTGTTATGTCCTCAACACGGTGCAGAGAAAGAGGAAACTGTAGTATCTTTGTCTTCTTATAAGGAAACTAACCTCCTCATGGGGGCTCAACCATCATGATCTCCTCTAACCCTAATTAATCTCCAAGGTCTTACTTCCCAATACCGTCACATCAGTGTTAGGGTATCTGCACATGAACTTGGGGGGTGGACACAAAGATGTGGTACAACATAACAATTTGCTTAGGTCTTCATAGTGACCATTTCTAGTTTACTTTTCACTCCATGATTTCCAAGAGCTTTACCAGGTTAGGCACCAGCCAGTCCCCTACTTGCTCCCATACTTCTTCAAACAGAAGTCCCAGTGCACCAAGGAACCTTCCCATCACAATTCAACAAAACTCTGACATCTGTGTGCAAATCGTGAGACAGATTTGGCCTTGAAAACTTCTGGGTTATGTCAGAATTCGTCCCACTAGGTATGTTTTCCTGGGGCCTCTTATCCCAGCTTCTCTCTTAGCTTAGTCCCCTGAGCAATGACACCAGAATCATGTAAATTCTCTTCTTTCCAAGGAGACTAGAACTCTAATTAATAGGGTAAGCCTAAATCATTGATGACTACTAATGGGTTAGTTGGTCCTCTTAAGTCCCAATTCAAGTCCCATGTCTGGTCACTCTAGCACCCACTGATCACTTAGCTCACAGAATTTTGATTGCATAAGAGTTATTATTATTCTCGAGTATTTTTTGATATGTTTACTTTTTATGGTATCTTACTTTTTGTTTTGTGGCTCTTGAGGGAGGTAAACTTACTTGATCATCATCCTAATTTTTCTTTTGTTCTTTTACCCAGAGCACACATCACAATGCTTTGCTCTAAAGGTCAGCCCAATAAGAGTTTGTGAGGTCCAGTTGAATTTACATGATGGTGAGTAACTTCAGGAACCACAACCTCATGGCACAAATGTAATACACTGCTCACAAAAGTTAGAGGGGCAGGGAACGTGCAGATTCTCCAGTACTTTCAGCCTTTTGTCTAGTGCATTTTCAGTAATCAGCTCACGTGAAAGTGAGATTGTTATCTGAGGTCAATGTTGAAGTCAGTCCCCATTCCCAAAGGCAAATAGTGAAAGTGAGGCTGTGCTGCCTGGGAGGAGTCTAGAGCTGGGGTCCAGTTTAAAAAAAAGGGAAAGTCCAAGCCCATGATGGGAAAATGTTATTTGTGCCACTACTTTCTAAGTAGAGAAAACCCAAAAGAATTGGAATCATGAGTAGTTAATGAGCTAATGAATTATTCATATCTGTGATACTTGGCACTTTTTTCATGTAAGACTGTGGATGTGGATAACTAGAGTAGCTGAAATTAAGACTTTATCCTCATTAGTTACACCTGGCTGGGGAGAGTAGATAATGTAATCTATTGAAATGGTTAGCGTAGTGTTTGGTACACAGTAAGTGTTCAAAAGATGTTAGCTGCTATCATTTTCCTGTTGTTATTACTATTTAGTGAGTTCCAAATCAATTTATTTTCTGACTGTAGTATGGATGTTTCAGAAGAATGGTTGTCTCCACAACAGCTTCATTCCACTCATTCCAGCACCTACAACAGGGTTTAACTGACATTTAATATGCACTTTATTTCATTATTTTTTAAGTGAGTGGAGGGGAGATAGTGAGACAGACTCCCACATGCATCCTGACCAGAATCCACTATGCAACCCCCATCTGGGGCCAGTGCTTGAATCAACTGAGCTATTTTTAGCACCTGAGGTAGACGCTCAGACCAACTGAGCCACTGGGTATGAGAGGGGAAGCAGGAGAGAAGGGGGATAAGGAGGGGGATAGAAGCAAATGGTTGCTTCTCTTATGTACCCTGACCAGGAATCAAACCTAGGATGTCCATATGCCAGGCAGATGCTCTATCCACTAAGCCAACCAGCCAAGGCCTAATATACACTTTCCAATTGTCAGACATTGAACCAAACTCTTATAAGTTTTACTTTATTTAATTCCCACAACAACCTTTTAAAAAGATGATTCCACCCCCTCCTCTAGTTTTACTGATGAAAAAATTGAGAAGTTGGGAAAAACCCGAGGTCCCACAGAGAATACGTGGCAGAGCTGAGATCTAAATCTAGATCCAACTCCACAGCCTTAAATGTGGCTGTTTCTTCCAGACCAACTCCAATCTGAAATTGAGCCGCCTGTGAACCTTCCATCTCAAGCTAGTTGCCCTATTTCAACTGATTGATTCTTGTCCATGAACATAATTTACAACAAGTTCTTATATTCAATGGAGGTATTATTAAATAAGGAAAGTATGAATGGAAAAATGGATGAATGAACAAAGCAATGAATGAGTGAACAATCTTCCCATCTTCTCTGTATCTTAAACCCTAACCTTTGAACAATTATCTACCCTTACTTTATCTTATGATAACCACTATGCACCCCTGACTCTGAATAGCTTCTATTTCTTTGTATGTAAGGAGTCTGGCCTGAACGCAATCTCATCTAATGCAAACATGAAATTAATTCTTTGAAGCTATTTCAAGAACTCCATTTTCCATGACACTATAAATGCCCCTAATGGAGGAAAGCTGTAAATAACATTGAAATAATAGCCAGAAGTACCATTATTCACATTATTTCTAGAGCTTTTGTTTGTGTATCAAGTTATGAGAGAGAGATAAGAAATCAGAAAAGCTAATCCAAATATAAACCAAACTATTTCTCTCCATAACTGCATATTTTTAAACTTGAATAAAATTAATATCAAGTTAATATATACAGCATAATACTAAGGTAATAGATATAGTAATATATGTTTTTTGTTTCTCTGTAGGGAAAATGAACTGAGAAATTATAGACTCAAGTCAACAATAATACACATTCATTGGGAAACTACTGTGTATTTAATCCTTTGTTCATTCAGACAACACAAAGCTGCCCTACCTTGAAGCCAGGTTGTGAGCTGAGGACACAGAATCACCAGTCCTCACCCGCCCTCCAAGCTCCTCACAAGTTAGTGGGGGATTTGATAGTAAATTGACAGCAGGAGCCACATACCAGCTGCGTTATCAGATCACAGAGGAGGCGACATACTCTCCTACCTGGGAAGGTCCTAAAGCAGAAGGCGCCCTCTGCCACGTGATGGAAGAAGGAAAGTTGGGGAACCTACTGCCTAACAGGCTCTCTTCTAGGTGCTGGGGACGTGGGTCGCTGCCCTGAAGAAGCACTCACTTTAATGAGGGAGAACAGGGGGAGGAGAAAAGCATGAAGACACGCACACACAGGTAAATAACGAGGTTCACAACCACGATGATCACAAACAACGGAGGTGCTATCAAGAACGTAACCGGGTTTATGGGAACAGAAATGACAGGGGAAGAGGAAGGTTGCTGCTTCACTGGCGCAGTCAGCGCAGGACCCTGAGGAGGGGACGTATAAGCTGCAGGTTCCGGAGACGCAACCCTGAAGAAGAGAGCAAGCGTGGGTCACGTGTTGGCGGCACAGTTGAAAGAGGGGTCACTGAGTGAGGCTGGAGGGACGGTGAGGAGACCTGTTTCCGCACCAAGGAGCTTGGGCATTATCTTACTAGCGGTGAGATGACAGCTGGGTTTAGGGTCACAGAGGGGAGGGGTCTGATCTGCACTTAGCCAACTTTGCTCGGTCACCAAGAAATCCCTGGCACAGGCCTGAGATGGGAAATCCTCTCAAATTCTTCACTGGGAAGACTGAAACAACGGACATTGTCTCTTTCCCTGAAAGGGGCCAAAACTGCAAGCTGTAGCTGCTGTTTTTCAAGAAAACAAAAATGTGACCCTAACTGTATTCCTGGCCATAGCTCTGAAGCCAGACTTTTATAGACATTGGGACAAGTTTCATGTAACGAGTCCCATGTAACATGCCTTACCACATCCAGTTTGGGGAAAATATATAAATCATGTAAAGATAGTAAGAATCCCACCCACCCACCCCAGCCTCTGCAGAATGTGGAGGAAGGAGTCCTGCTGGCTGCAGCGGGAGGGGGAGCTTCCTTAAGAGAAAAGAGTACTTGAGCTAGGACATCTCCCCAAGTAGACCGAGCCTGTGACCCTGGCTGTCGCCTCCCTGCTACGAAGACCTTTAAAGCAAAAGCACAGGAGCCGTCAGGGTCCACTCCATAAGTAAAGATCTTTGTGTTAAGGCAGAATATCATCAAATTTTTAAATGTGAGGCTTATCCAGCATCTGCATTGAGCACTAAGAAGAAAATGTCTGTGAGCCGTGGTAGTCCATAAAGTGTCCCTAAGATGGGCAAAACTCACAGTCGTGGACCAATGATCCTCAGTAACTGTCATTTCACTGATGATAAAATATCCTCTTACATCAGTCACTTAGTAGTTACCTAGCCATTCTTCTGTCTTAGGCTCTTAGATTGTTCCCAATCATTTGAACTACTAGAAAACGACTACAAGAATCAGGTTTATTCCTGTAGAGAATTTTTATGTTTCGGATTATTGCTTAGATGAGGTCAGGAGTAGGCAAACTTATGGAAAGGGCAAGATAGTAAAAATTTAGGCTTTGTAGTGCAATCTCTCTCCTCTCTTTCCTCTTCCTCCCCTTCCTCCCCCTCCTTCTTCCCCTGCTCTTCCTCTGCCTTCCTCACTTCCTCTTCCTCCTTCTTTTCCTCTTTTAACAAACCCTTTAAAACTGTACAGACATGCCTCACCTTGGTGGCCAAACAGAAACAGGCCATGGGCTGGATTCGGCCCACAGACCAGCTTGCCAACACCTGCATTCGAGCCTCAGAATTCCCGGATCAAAGGATATACTCCTTATGATGTTACTTCTCCCCACTTACATGTTCTTTTTCAGAACAGCATGCTGCTTACTCGTATCATCCAACATTGGCTGCTATTGTTTTAGTTTTTTTGTTAAATATAATTTGAATTTTCACTAAAGAAATGCTTATTATTTTGCTAAGAATGCTTATTCATTTTTTTTTAAACATGACAATACTGTTAAAACTTTAGGATTGGAAATGGAGCCCATGACTACAGAGGAAGAGAAATCCTCCCCTTATGCCTTCTCTTTTCTCTTTTTCTATTTCTTTTTTGTACTGTAGAAGGACAGACAGCCTAGTTATGTCATATAAGGTCATCATGTAACATCAGACCCTCAGCACACTGAAGAAAGACATTGTTTCTGGGAAACATGACTGGTCTATGGCCTTCAAAATCTGGGTAGAAATAATCTGGGGATCGTCCTGAAGATGTCAAAGGAAGAGACTACTTTAAACCTAGCGTTTGCCTACCATTAAAGTTTCTGTTTTGTCAGATCTGGCCTCCTGGCCTGGAGAGGGGCGGGGGCTGATGTTCTTCTCACGCTTGCCTTGCCCTGTGAGGCAAGAAATTGGTCCCAGCCAGCTAGCTGCACCTGCAGCGCCCACCATGGACCAGCAGGATCCGGAGGGAGCGCAGGTGTGGGAGGAGGAGGGAGGAGCAAAACCACAGCGGGGGGGGGGGGGGGACGCCCCAACCTATCTGCCTTAAAGAAATCTTCTTCCTCAAATGGAATGTGAGCGCACTTTCAGTCATCCGCTCGGACAATGCTCACCCAGTTCCATCCTTCTTCTTTGTTTCAGCTCCATGCAGCTATTTCAGGAAAAATAAACCTTATTCCTAACCGTGGAGTCAGGGTACCTCTTCTGCTGCTCATCAGATGGACCCAGAAGAGAAACCAGCAACAGTAACCGGCACTTATTGGGCATGTACTTGATTCCAACCCGTCCAGATACAGATGGGGAAACTGAGGCAGGCGGAAGTTACCTGCCCAAAGTCACTGCAGGAAGTAACAGCATCAGGGTTTGATCCCTGAAATTCCAGGTCCAAAGCCTACTTTGCTAATCAACTCAGAGATTCTAAGTGCTGATTTTAAGAGTTTATCAGGCAGGAAATATAAAGAGATCCCCCGGGTCTTAGGAGGTTGACACAGCCAGCAAGGTTGACAAAGGCCACTGGTCCACTCACTCCCATGCAGGTTTACCTTTCGGGCTGCCCAGAGGGACCACGCTAACGAGGCTGATGGACAAGCTGCCCTGAACAGAGTGAGCACCCCAAAGTCTGCAAAGTTGTGAGTTATATGTATTTCCTCTTTGTTGACTTTCTCCCTTCCTGATCTCCATAATTATTTGTTTTCACATACCCTACCACTGAGTCATAGCATCTGAATTGGGGGAGGGGTCCCTAAGACCTGCGTAAGGCCTGATGTTTCATTAGGACTCAAAGGGCTCAGAAGCCATTCTGTTATACTTACAACTAGTTTTTCTGCAGTAGAAGGACATGGAACAGAATCAGCAAAGGGGGAAGGCACAGGGAGCACGCCCAGGCGCTGCAAACTTCCAGGGTCCCTTCTCGGCGCAGTCACACAAGGATTTGCTCACTTCTCTGCATGCAAAGTGCTGCTAAGCAGGGAAGCTCATCAAGCCTTGGTATCCTGGAGTTTTGGGAAGCGGGGATTCAGTCATGGAGGCACGTGGGGCCCTTGTGACTGATCTCAGCTACTCAGTCTCCAGCCCCCAACCCGGAACAAAGCAGTGTTCACTGTAAATCACACTGTTAGGATAACAATTGTACAGCCTGGCTCAGCCTGCCGGCTTGCAGACACTCTTATCTGGCAAAACATTCCAAGGGCTCAGAGGTTATCTCCCAAGAGCCAGGCAGCTCGGGGGCAGGTGTTTATTTGGAAGATGCAGGGTTTGAGCTAGCAGGACCTGCTGCATTAACACTTTCCTGTACAAGTTGTGATCAGAGAAAAGGATAGATCTCTTCCAGTGGCTCTATCAACAATATTAAGGCATAAAACGGGGACGTGGGGCTGGCTCTACTCTGTAGTGGGCTGTGTCCAGGAAGGTATGGTGCTCATGGCCACCGTTTCAACTCTAAAGTTTGAGAGATTTCTCTCTCTCTCTCTCTCTCTCTCTCTCTCACACACACACACACACAGGCTCCTCAGGTTACCACAGTCTTGACATGTTTCAAGTTTATGATGCTTACTCCCATTAAAACTTAAAATCGAGACGTGAGTGTTTGAGCTTACACTGTTAGTGTAGTACTTACGGACTACGTGGGCAAACTAGTTTGGTTGCATGCAGCAATAACACGGCATGTGACATATCAGTGAGGGAGTAGGTAATGTCCCCCCCCAGCCCCCCGTTGTTCACCTACCTTTCGCTGTTGTGGACTGTCAAAAGCGCGAGTGTTTCATTTGTGTTAGGCTAGGGAGTGTTTCAACTTACACCAAAATTCGAGTTATGTCACTGTTGTAGGAACGGAAATGTGTGGTAACCTGAGGACCCCCTGTACATATATTAGAGGCAGAAAGGGAGGGGGGAGGAGAGAGGTGAGAAGAATCAACTCGTTAGTTGTGTCACTTTAGTTGTTTATAGATTGCTTCTCGAACATACCTTGACCAGGAGGCTCAAGTCAAGCTTTTGACCCCTTGCTCAAGCCAGCGACCTTGGGCTCAAGCCAGCGACCTTGAACTCAAGCCAGCAACCTTGGGCCAGCATGAAGGTTCCCAATTCCTTGTTCATTTTGACACTTTAAACATAAACATGGTATTTCGTCTTATGGCTCAGACTACCCCAACCAGTGAGTTGTGGCTCATTTGCTAGCTCTGAGAGACTGATAGCTAAAAATCATAAATATTTAGAAAATTAAGCCACCATTTTCTATTGATTGAAGAGTCCACGAGTTCAAATAATATTAGAGTTGTATTTGGATGGCTGCCTCTAAAGAAATGCCTAACTGTACTAAATATATATTTTGGCTCAAAAGATGTTGAATATAGAATGCACAGAGAGCAGAGAGGACTTGGATGGAAGTGTCCACACATGTAACACTTCCTCAAGCAATGAGTTAGTCTGATTCTCACTTTACGAGTCATCATTGTTGATATTTAAATATTTTTCAAATTAATTTGTTCTATGCTGTTATGTTTTAAATAAAGTTTTCAACTAATAATTTTTTTCTTTACAACTATTATTATTTTCTCATGGGTTTAGGTATTCCAAGTAGAACATAATTAATTTTATTCTTTTCTTTTTATTATGTGCCTTTGTTTATTTATTCATCCATCCACCATTTCAGTTTGGCTTTCAATATTATAATTAGCCAAAGTCTAACTCTTGATAAAATATCATAAAAAATGTTTCCATAATTAAAAAGATGCTTATTTATAAAGATAGGAAAATATAACTTAATTAATTCATTGACTAGATAACTCAAAATTATTTAATTCTATATAAGTGAAATTAACATTTATATATTGACTTTTAAAGTTTAATTAAAATAAACATTATTTTAATACTTTCAATATATGACTGCATTAATTTTAAAATTTATATTTTATCATATTTAATTTTTAAATTTATTTTTGTAACAGTCTAAGAATTTCAAAAGACCCAAATTATTTTTTAAATAATTTTCTAACCGGCAATTCCTGCAACCACATTAGTTCTTGACTCTTCACATTTATGTAGTAGTCTTAAATTTTACAAATCTCTTTCTAACATAATGAAAACATTTCATTAAAGCTAGAGGCTTCACAGATCCAACAGACTTCTTCCCCCTTTAAGATTAAGTCACCAATGAAGCATCATTATGAGAGTTTCCCCACAAGCATTCTCAAAATTCTTCCTTTTCTGCAACCTACATATTTTATTTCTTCAAAATATTATTAAGTAAATTATGCCAACATCTTTCTGCTAAATATCCATTTTACACACAGGGTTAATGGACATTTTAAATGTCTGCAAGTACAAAATATGAAGCAAAAAGCTGTCTTATAAGTTACATAATAATAATGGGTGTAGATCATGGAGCCAGTCGGTGTGGTTCAGAGGGTCCTGCTAACAACAGCCAAGGCCCACAGAAGTCACACCATCACAGAACTGCTCGTTTCCCCAACCTCCACAGGAACTCTCGACACTTGCAAAGGCAAGAGAAAAAGTGCCACTTTTGAATAGTACTATTGATAAACACACAGGGGGCGTGCTAAAGACATGGAAATAATCCTAATATAGAAGATAGTAAATCAAAAATGTATCATCTCAGATTAACTGACCCTTGCTTGGAACTATGCTGAGAAGACATATCTAGAATATTATTTATCCTGTAAAGTAGCAAAACAAACTAGTTAAAAAAAATAGTAAATTAACACTTTGAAACAAGTTATGATGGAAACTCTACATGGGTTAGTAAATGGCACAAATGCGAGCTGAAAACCCTGAGAGTTAGTTCCTATCTGAGTTTATTCACAAAGAACTTAACAAAAGTTAAAGCCCATCTGTGAACTCCATGTTAAGTAGTCCTATCCAAAGGCGACTCTAATTCTGTTACAGTCCTTTCTGTTTATTGCTTTACCAGACAAAACAGATCGTTGTTGTTTAATCCCAAAATACATTGTTTACGGGTAGAGTTTTTTTCAAGTTTGTCAAGATTTAAATAAGGATTGAAAATATGTTAATGACCTCTTTATGCAAGCTATTGAAAAATAGTCATTGGCTCACTTTACTCATCTGCCAGAGCAGCTAACGGAATTGATTCCAAACTTGCAGGGACCACGTGCAAAAATGGGTTAACATTTTCTGTAAAGTGAAGTTGAACACAGTTCCCCAATGGTGTTCCTTGGGAATTATAATGTGAACCCTAAAGAAGTATTAGGGACAGAAAATCACTGGTGTGAGTTTGAAGAAAAGATGTATCATTATTTTAGGAAATTGATATGGAAATAAGTTGGAATAAGTTAAAATGTCACTCCCTTTATCACAATAAATGCCATCTTTACATAAGCTAATGAAAGCAAAGGAGACACTGGGTTTAAAGCATGACCGCATCATTAACTGCGGGTACAGAGGGTAGATTGTCAAAATGTGGACGCATGGTGAGAAAGACACCAACAGGAACAAAGCAGCAAATGCCCTTCCCACATAAGGTGTCACCTACTTGTGAAGTTTCTCCCTGATGAGAAGCACCAAGGAAATGAAGAGGTCACATTAAAGGAACTTTACCAGGAATTCTGGGTAGCAATTTCAAGCATGAAATCTGATTTAAGAAACAAAAAAATTATTAATGAAAACACACTCAAGTTCTTCACTTAAAAAATTAAAAACATTTTATTGGGAAGTTTTGTAAAATTTATAATACTCATTATCTTTTCTTTCACTTGCTAGTTTCATTCTAATTATGTACTATAAAGAAAATATAATGATTATTTTCACCAAGGCCCACATCAGATGTCCCCAAAATCCCTCAAATGTATCCCAGGATGCAGTCGTGTTATGTTCATTTTCTGTGTGATGCTGACAAGAGCCCTGAGAAGCCTGTCTACAGCTAGACAATGTCTAATACAGAATTCCCCAGAATATGTAGTTCATAAAAATGAGGTTCAAAGTCCATCATCACAAAACTGTTTTTAAAAATAAAGTTTTGAATAACACCAACAAAAAGCTAAACGGCAAACCGAAGACCTTAGGTAAACAAAGTCATCAAAAACAAATAGTTAAACTTCAATCTGGTGCCATAATTATGATTACATGATTGATTGAGAAAATGTTAGATATTGAAAGCCCAATAATTGCTTCCTATACTAATCAGAGTTATTTCCATTTAACAATGGTTATATGGAGGAACGGGTCAATTTTTCCTTCTGATCTTTCACTCTCTTCTCTAAATATGTAGCTGTGGTAAGAGAAATCAGTGAGAACGTTTTCCTTTATGTTCTAAGTCTACCTTATGGGATCGCCCAGAGAATCCAACAGCTAGCACACTCTTAGAAAAACTACTCGAGGGTCCCTATCCACTCCGGTGTGTATATTAGACTTCAACACTAACACTGAACATGCACAGGTCAGACATCAAAGGTGAGGCACTGAGATCAAACATTACAAGCTAGGTCCATACAACGTCCGATCACATACACTACCTGGTTGCGTAGAACTTTCACTCCAGGAAGTATGAATGGGACCTAGTCACAATAATAATGGTCAGCAGCAAATAATTTCTTTAGAGGTGAGGAGAGAAAAAAGGAGAAAAGGCATCTACCATATAGCAATAATATTAAATGCTCTAAGTAAGCCTAATAAATGGTAAGACTTCAAATATCTTAGAAATACATTAAAACACAGTTGAAACAAAATCTCTCAAGCAACTAAAAGTGCTTGAAACATTAAGGAGTATTAAGGTAGTAGTAGTAATAATAATTATTACTATTGTTATTAATCTCTATTATACTATTTTTATAGTAAGGGCTGTCATTTTAGATACACCTGTATCTCCAGATGTCTAAAAGCCTTACTCAATACATAGAGTGTGTAGAAAACATGACCTTATTGTGCTGTCCCTTATATTCAATTAAAAGGTAAAATGAAAAACTCAGCCCAGAGAGCAGCACCCAAGACCTCAAAAACACTTAACTCCTATACAATCTTTGGTTATTTTCCTTTGTTCCAACCATGAAAAATAAATAAATTCAGGACATTAAAATCAGATACATCGTATCTGGACTAAAATTACATTATTATTAAGTGTATTAAAATGTCTACCATTATGTATGAACTCTGAACTATTCACACAATTTTGAATTATCCATCATATAATTTTAAAAGCTAAACATTGTAAGAAAAGTATTGCTACTTTACATTCTAAGTCATGGATTATTACAACACAGTTTTCAGCGTGTCAGTAGAGGACCAAGCGTGGCAAAAACATACTAAACAAATGTATTTAAATTAGCTTAGAACGTTATAGAGAGTTAACACATTGCAAACAAATGTTCAGTTTAATGAATTGTGAAGCAGTTATTTGAACATTGAGCACTACAATAAGTAATCCTATACAGTATAACACAGACATGTAATAATGATAAATATAATATATTAAACAACTTTAATTTTTGCTAGTTAACAAAAAAAAAAATCCCTTTTAAAGTTATTTTTGGCATGGTGCCAGAGGCTCTATCCAATAACTGGACGCTTGCAAGGCATTGCGTGATTGCAGGTCCACAGCACATAGCACTCAGAGTCTTCAGGAAGATGGACAGTTAAAACGTCGGCTTGTTCATATATTCTTCCAGTGTCTGAAAGAGAACAACACGTTAGGACACTTTCCCCTTAAGCCACCTCCTTGAGCAGACTGTGAAATCATTTTTGTGCTTTTACTTCTTTCTTTGCCATGACTGAAAAGTCGTCTTGAAAAGTACGTGCGGACATAAATCTCTGCCTTCTAATCGTGAATGATGGTTTGCAGTTTGAGTGTAATTTGTATGCACACCCACAGGGCTGGAACTACTAACGTGCAACTGAGGAGACACTAAGCTTGATCGTAAGATGACGTCTGCTAAGAGCAAGCTGACAGCAACAGCTGCAAGGTATCACCTTTGACTTTAGATAAGCAAGTCAGCTCAAATGATCATGAGGACCAGAGCCAGGCCCATGGAGGACAGAAACGTTTTGTATAACATATGTATTGTTACAATTATTGTACAGAACATCTTTCTTACACTGAGTGCCAATCTATAACAAATAAACAACTTTAATAATTGTTAAGATTTGCTGCCATGGATTTTGAAGAAACTTTCCTCCAAAGGATACACTTTGTGTTTCTTCATCTTCCTCAACAGGTATCGAGTTTGCTAGCATGCCAGTAGGCTATAATTTTTTTTGCAGCACTGTTTTGTTTTGTTTTTTTTATGTTTGAGTGGGTTCACAATTATAAGCAGAGTTCAAAGTTACAGCAAGCCCTTTACCCTGCACGATGGATGAATTTGTCTGCTGCTCTCTTTCCTATAATATATATGTGTGTGACACAGTGTCTTCTGGGTTAAACCAATAAGGGAGATCATGGATGGGGTTCTTAGGTGATGTTCCTGCCTCTGAAAACTCAATCTGTGATGTTCAATGCTTTCTTAAGCCTGAGCCCCAAGGTACATGATTCACGTGCACCTGCCAGGAAGACAATCAACTAGCATGGCCCAAACAGACCAAGACCAAGGTCAAGCAAGACTGCTCGGAAGGTGCAAGGGTTACAAATCAGGCGTTCCGACTGGTTTTCACCAGCTCTATTTAGAAGGCCAGTGCTCCTCTGCTGAGAATTATTGTGGTCGGTGGTCTAAACTTTCACTTCAGGCTCTTATACCTCCTAGATGAGCACTGGCCAAGAAGAGCCCACATCCTAAGACCTTTTCTCAGCCCATGTCTTTAAATTTAGCAAGGATATCACGTTGGCCAGGGGCCCCATGCCTGTTTTGTGGCACCTGAAGTTTATATCACTTAAAAAGGAATGCAAAGTTACAAATGCAAAACTGAGGATGAAGTGTATTTAAAATGAGAAAAAAAAATGACAGATTTTGAATTTTTAAAAGATGGCGTATATTGCAAAATCCTGCGCAAAAGCATATTGTTTTCATCACCAGGTGCCTGACAGACCCCTGTAATATCTTATATCCATTGTGTGGCTACATTTAAGATTCATTGCCTTTGCGAATCTGACCCTATGAGCCTGCAGCCTTGGAAAGAACCTGGGCCGACAAAAGGCCCTGGGGGTGTCCCCTCACTGACTTCACAGTTCACTGGCCTCTAGTTACTGGGACCTGCTTCCTGACACTGCTAACTGGATCTGCTTAAGACCGCACGCAGCCCTTCCTGAGCTGTGCTGTTATTCAGATGACGTGAACGAGTACTGTGTGAGGTTGGCATTGCCTTGAGCTTGCTACTTTAATGGTTGGAACAGACTTTGAAGGCTGGCGCTGCCTTAAATAGCTCTTCCCTGGCCTTTCACAAAAGGACTAGGGTCTGCATCCTGGGATTGCTCCTGTTACTCACCTAGCACTGCATGCTTCCTGGGCATTCAGCACTGTCCATGCTATGACCACTCTTCCCGCAGTACTGTCGGCAGGGCTGTTAACACGGTCATGCTTTTAAGGGTCTTGTTTTTAAGCCATATCTTATGGATCTACACATACACGTGCAAGGTATCCTATTGCTAGAGCTAATGGGGTGCCGCTTGACCCTGCCTTCTAAACTCACTTTTTTATTCTTTGGTCAAAACATCTTCTGTTTGTCGGCCTCCACTGGTAATCTCAGGAATTGCAACCTCTATAATCCAAGGTCACACTCTTCTTTCAGAGGTTTTTTGTTTGTATGTTTGTTTGTTTTTCTGACCTTCTAATCACTTCGCCCCTGCGGTCCATAGTACTTAGTTGTTACCTTCAAAATAAGACACCGCCTAAAGTCATCCCAACCAATTAAACTGTTCATTTATTTCCATGTTCTTAACACTTGCCCCAGGAAACTCAGAATAAGCTTCTAGCATTTGGAGATTTAAGACTATGTATTTCCTTACTAAATACTGGGAGACAGCTTTTTATTAGCTAGGGTTCAAGGGACAAGTTCCAGGGGCCACTTCCAGGTTTTCAGTTGGGCTAAAAGTAAATGCAACGGGGCCAAGGCCTCCTCCTTCAACCTTTACTAACTACAAATAGGTGCTCAGGTCCCAAGGCAGGAAGAAAAGAAAGGAAAAAAGCAGTAATTTTTTTTCTTTGTGCAATTCTATTACTTGTGCTCATCCATTCTAAGCTTATCTGACCGGATATACCAGATATACAAAGCAAACCAAATATACAAAGTCAGTTTTTCAACCAGCTCCCCAGATGTTCATTGACTTATTCACGCTCCACAGGCCTACATCAGAATACTGACAATGCTGTTTCCATTTGGCAGGTGCTTTAATTCAGCGAGATTCAGAGGGCAGTCACGACCTTGCTTGCTCACTATGAGGCCCAGGGGCTAAATGGAGGAGAATCTGCTGATACTTACTCATCAGGACCTTCCACTCAGTCACCAGGGACATGAACTACCAATTAGTGTTTAATTGTAAAAGGGCTTTCTCTTGAAATACCTGCTTCCCAGATTGAAACAGAACCAGAAATACCAGCTACACTCCTAATGGGTAGGTGGTGGGGGGGGGGGGGTGTTTCAAAATAACCCAGGTGTGCCTGACCTGTGGTGGCACAGTGGATAAAGCGTCAACCTGGGAACACTGAGGTCGCCAGTTCAAAACCTTGCACTGGTCTGGTCAAGGCACATATGGGAGTTGATGCTTCCAGCTCCTCCCCCCTTTCTCTCTTTCTCTCTCTCTCTCTCTCACTCTGTGTCTCCTCTCTAAAATGAATAAAAGTTAAAAAAAAAGTTAAAAAAATAAAATAAAATAAAAAGACATTTGTCTTTAAAATAACCCAAGTGTATCTTGGCCCCGATTCAAGAAACTTTAATTACTGAAGTGCCAAAAGATCCTGTTTAAAGTCTATTTCACCTATAATGAGATTCCACAATAAGGACCCTGGGGATAGAGACTTATAAACAAACCCCTGGCATATTTTAAGAAAGGTGGTTCTATGGAATTCCCAAACCACTGATTTCTCAAATACCTTGTAAAATTTCCTTCCTGTGGCATTTGGAGAGTCGAGTACACTTCAGAAAGTTTCTGTGCATTCTTTAAGGTGAGAACGCCTCTGGTAACAAATTCATCAGCCTCCTAACAGGCATAGGCAGAGGCTCATGGTTACCCATTCAAAGGGATGTCTTTCTCAATGTCCCAGGACTGCTTTCCCAGATGGCCAGGAGCAGCTACTGTACTCAGCTCAAAGATGTGCAATCACAGTTGCTGGGGAATGATATACCTCATGCTGTTCTCTTAATTTAATCAGTCTATTACTTCCAAAGGGCAGGAAGAATGGCTTTAATGCCCAATTTTCAAAGGTACTTTATAGTGCTCTAGAATCTCTTGACCTGCTGTTATGAAGACAGTAATTTGGCAACACCCAAGGATGTCATGAGAAGACGTATCCAGAGGCGGCAGAGTTGGGTTGGACCGTCTCATTTAGCAGGGCCAGGGTCAGTGGGGTGAAGCACTGTTTCCCAATGTCTCTGTGAAAATTGAAGGGGCTAATGTAGGTCTGTTCCTATATTACGTCCAATACAAATCCGGACTACATCTAAAAGAAAAGCCCCACTCTTTATGAGCATCACAGAGTTGAGAGCACAATAAAACGGATGCTTCCGGGCCCATGGATAGCTTGGCAAGCAAGCCATGGTATTCCCGATTTATTCATGCAAATCGGAGCACACAGGCAGCCTCCTGAGGAGGTGTAAGAAATTTTAATTAAAATGATAAATGCCATCTTCAATAATAAAGCTCTTATTAATAGCCCTGGAAAATGAAATGACAATGCACTGCTGTTCTCCCTTCCCAGGGCAGCGCCGATACTTTCACGGAAGTCTTTTCTACCCCTCGTCAAATTATGCTTGAGAAGAATATCACCAAGTATTTGACAGCTTTCTGATACAGAGGGGTTCTCCCGGAAAAGCTCAGACATGAAGGGCAATGCCTTTGGAGCCCAGTTGCCTGGGTTCAAATCTCTCTTCCACACCGACAATCTGTGTGACGTGGAGGAGCTCACTGAAACTCTCTGTGCCTCAGTTTACTCATCTTTAAAATGAAGGCGACAATACGACCTACCTCTTAGAGTTGCTGTGATAAGTTAAATAAATTAATACACGTAAGTTGTTTAGAAACTGTAGCCGGCAAGAAGTAACCACTTACCGTATTTTTTTCTCCATAAGACGCACTCCCCCCCCCCAAAAAAAAGTGGAGGGTAAAGTGCTCGTGCATCTTATGGAGCAAAAAATACAGTATTTTATTAAATATTTTAGCACACCATTTGGTTCAGAATATTTATTTTCTTATTTTCCCCCTTAAAACCCTAGGTGTGTCTTATGGTCAGGTGCGTCTTATGGAGCAAAAATTACGGTACGTGTTGGCTAATATACAATTATCATCACCACCTTCATCATCAGCACCATCTTCTTTTCCCTACTGCATGAGAAAGTGAATACTGACCTCTTGTAACATATCAGAATCTTCAATGGCTTTGACAGCAGATTTCTTGGAGGTTTCCTGAATTTCTCCACCGATGATAAATTCATCCAGGATAAAGTAAGCCTTTTCAAAATTAAAAATGATATCCAGCTCACAGACCTGGTAGGACGAAAACCAAAAATAAGTTTGGATAAACCTGCAGTGGCATCCAGGGAAACATTTGGCCATGTCTCAAACATTTTCAAGTTACACTCATGTGGCTTACCCAAGACAAAAACACCAGAGTATGATAAGGACAAACACAGAGCGAGGGAGTTCTAGGCCTTACATACAACTAGCATAGTCACTTTCTTTTTTTTTTTCTTCTGAAGTTAGAAATGGGGAGGTAGTCAGACTCCCGCATGCGCCTGACTGGGACCTACCCGGCATGCCCACCAAGGGATGATGCTCGGCCCCTCTGGGGCGTTGCACTGTTGCAATCAGAGTCATTCTAGCACCTGGGGTGGAGGTCAGGGCGCCGTCCTCAGCGCCTGGGCCAACTCTGCTCCCATGGAGCCTTGGCTGCAGGAGGGGAAGAGAGAGACAGAGAGAAAGGAGAGAGGGACGGGAAGAGAAGCTGATGGGTACTTCTCCTGTGTGCCCTGACCAGGAATCGAACCCGGGACTTCCACATGCCGGGCCGATGCTCTACTGCTGAGCCAACAGGCCAGGGCCAATTACTTCCTTTTAAAGCAGAGCATGTCCTTGGATAATGACTAATGTCGCACCCAGCCATGGGAGACTCTGCAGAGTGAGGATGCTCAGCTAACCCCACCCCACTCCACTCTGCACAGATTCCCCCCGGGCCCCACAACCCTGCCCATGCCAGGGCAGCACCTCCAGCTCGCTGGTCTGTAAATCTGGGCTCCTGGCTTTCAGGTCCCAAGAAGCTCACACATCAAAGCTCCACTGTGCTAATTTTTCTCAAAATTATGTCACAGGCGAGTGGCTCTCCAAACTTTGGAATGTGTCTAACCCACCCAGAAGGTTCACTGAAACACATGACTGCTGGAGTTTCTGATCCAGGGGGCCTGGGTAAAGCCTGAGGATCTGAACCTCTGACGGGTTCCCAGGGGACACGAACGATGCTGGCCACATGGAGAACCAGGCTCGCCGCCATAGACCAGAGCAAAGTTTATCATAGATTCGGTCTGGGGAAGCGAGTGGCATGACTCCGCCCCATAATCCCACAAGGCTGTTTCTGGCGCTTTCACGGGGCAGCCACGCAGGCGCTCTCCTTGCTGCTTCATTCCCACGTCCCCCCCATGCAGGGACACCCACCTCAGCATTCCCTGTCCTCCTGTCGGCAGGTCTGCTGAGGGCAGGCCTTCAGCCTCCCTCTCTCATCCCACCTCCAGCTCTCAGCATCACCGCAACACTGGAAGCTCCTCCCCAGTCTCTTCCTTGGAAACCCCCCCTCTCGCGCTTGCTGACTTCGGCAGTCCCATTCAGTGCCTGTTCTCTTCCTCCCCGTCCCATGATTCTCTCTCAGGCTCCTTGGATGGTTTACTCCCCTCCCTACACACACGCGTAGAGCTTTACATTTGTTTAGGAAGTATTTCAGACTTATCGGGGCATCACCTCATAAGGCATATAAACCCCTAATCACTCTGTCATAGACCTGAAACTAAGACAATGGTGTATGTCAACAGCAACTGGAAAATAATCTTTAAAAAAAATTTTTTTAATAAGAGTATTTACAAACTCCATGAGACATATCAAGCAGCCAAACAGATATCTCCGCTCCATTCTAACAATCCACCTTTGTCTTGAATATTGATGTTCCTCACAAGAATACACACACACACATTCTCCTTGTAATACATGGATCCCCCTAAACAACCCCATGACTCTCTACAGCCGTATCGAGCATGCGGGTGGCTTCACAAACCTAGATGCTGGGTCCAATATGTTCACCTGCTAACGAGCCATCTCTACCTGGATGTTCCTCAGCGTGGGTCACCATGTCCCGAACTGAACCCAAACACATGCTTTTCCCTCCAGCCCCTATTTTCCTCGGTGGGTGCCCCCTCTATTTCTAGCTCATTCTCAGGCATACTACAGTTCAACCCATTCTCCTGCTGCCCTTTCCTCGCCCTCCCTTGGCCTCCTGTCTTTCAGATCGGTCACCAATTCCCACTGATCCATCATGTAACAAATTCCTGCGCCTCCCCGTCTTCTCCAAGCTCCCTGCTGCTACTCAGCCTGGCCACTTTGGGGCGACGGTGGTGACCTTCTGGGTGGCGGCTGTGCCTGCTCAAGGCTAATGACCACCAGCTCTTTCCTGCAATGCTGGTCTTGTTCCTCTTCTGTGCTCGGTTTGAGATTCAAGACCCAGTTTTCGTTCCTCAGCAGGGCACACAGGAATTGTACGGCACAGGCCCGGGCCCGCTGTCTGGTTCCCGGCGACAGCCCTCACCCCTCGCTGCCATCGCACGCTCCGCAGACCCACAGCGCCCCTCCATGCCTCAGCCCTCTGCACTGCAGCAATTCCTGCAATGTTCTCTAAATGTCCTTTCCTTTATTCTTCTGGAAAAAATCAAGCACATTTTTCAAGGCCGAATCCAAAAGTCAGATGCACAGTAACTCCTCAAATCGTCTTTTCTCTCATTCAGTATGTGTGCTAGCATGGGCGGACTTCTCCACCCCTCCCTCAGGACTGGGGGCCCAGGCACAGACCTTGTCCTGCATCTTTCTATCCCTGGGATCTGGCACACAGTAGGACACAGTAAATGTGTGCAGGATAAAGGAATGAGTCAACCAGCATCTCGGCCTAGTCTCTATGACACTGGGGTAGACGGCTTCCGAAGGTAACAGTTCTCTGATACTACTGAGTGTTGTAACTTTACAGAAAGTGGATGTCAATATTTTAGCCAAGTGCTCCATACAGTTGGTATTTAGTTCAATAATCTTGCAGATTCTGCAAAGAAAGTGGTTTATGTTGACAGATCCCAATTGAATCTAAAAGCATAATAACAAATGAATGTAATACCACTGTAATAAATGGCCAACTCAGAAAAACTCATCTTCAAAGGTTACGGTCTCTTCATTGAAAAACAGCAGCAATCAACAGGTGTGTATATGGTATATTGACATCTATCTTTCCCCTTCCTCAAAAGTCTCTCTCTCTCTCTCTTTCCCTCTCTCTCTCCTGACAGATATATATGTATAGATCCACACATATATACATGCATGATATGCTACATATATATATATATATATACACACACACACACACACACATACACACACACACACACACACACACACCAATTTAAAATAAGAGTCTATTAGACCTTTAGGGCTCCCTCTTAAGAACAACTACCAGAGAGAAGGTGCCATGCTAAAAGCACATGTTCTCAGCTAATAAACACTTTCTTTTACTTCTAGAACACTCTCATTTCAGGCATTTGAATGACAGTAAAACCTAGTTTCCCAGGCAAAAATGGGGAGAGATCAGAGTATATCGTGGACCACGCACTATAAACAAGTTTAAAAGTACAGCAACAGAGTGGGGATAATATTTGCAACATAGATAACAAAAGGGAAGAAACAGTATCCATGGAGAAAGAATTCTTGCAAATCCCTAAGATAAGCACCACCATAGCAAAATCAAAGAGGCTGTCGATAAGCAACTCCCAGACCAGGCAAAAAATGGAAAAGGCCAACACACATACAAGATGCACAACCTCATTACTAATCAAAAAAGTGCAGATTAAATTACTTTTCATCTGATAATTCAGAAAAACCACTACTAGGGTGAGTATGGATAAATAGGTACTCACACTCACTGTTGGTGGAATGTATGAGTTTTTAAATTTTTTTTAATTAATTATAATGGGGTGACATTGATAAATCAGGGTACATATGTTCAGAGAAAACATCTCCAGGTTATTTTGACACTTGATTATGTTGCATACCCATCACCCAAAGTCAAATTGTCCTCCATCACCTTTTATCTGGTTTTATTTGTGCCCCTCCCTCTCCTCTACCCCCTCTCTTGCCTCCCTCCCCTGCCCGCCAGGGAGCCAGCACACTCTTGTCCATGTCTCTGAGTCTCATTTTTATGTCCCATCTATGTATGGAATCATATAGTCCTTAGTTTTTCTGATTTACTTACTTCACTCAGTATAATGTTATCAAGGTCCATCCATGTTGTTGTAATTGATCTGATGTCATCATTTCTTATGGCTGAGTAGTTGGAATGTGTCAGTTTTATAGGTCATTTGGAGGGTCAAATTATAGTATTTATCTCTTTTAAATATGCAAATCTTTGGACCCAACAATTCCACAAGGAATTTATCTATGTTATATTCAAACTAATACAAAATAACATACATATAAATAACAAAAATTATGCAAGCCTCATTTATAATAAAAACTAGAAATAACCCAAAGTCCATCCTTTAGGGAATTACTGAAGTAGTATACGGTATGCCCCTGCTTGGGTATGGGCTGGTATACCATGGAACTTCTCTGTAGGAGCTGGAAAGACATGAGGTACATTTCATGGAAAGAGCTTCAAAATAGACTGGTAAGAGGAAAGAGATAGTTGCATAATGCAATTCCATTTTTACTTTTAAAAGTATATGTCCAGAAAGATAGGTAAAAATACGCATTCCTTTGCAATATTAAATAAAAAGATAAACAAAAAGAACGAACAGTATATCAGACATCATGCATGTGAAAGAAGGTACAAAAACTAAGCAGTTACCAGACATCAGAAGAAGCAGGAAGTCACAGAAGAAGCAGGAAGTCAGTGGTACCAGTAGCAAGAGCTGAGAAACCTCAGAGTTCCAGGCAGGCGTAGACCAGGAGTCCAAGACAGACAGGAACCTCACTAGGAGAAACCAGCAACCAGAATTCTGCAAAGCGAACCTGATACTAACACCAGTTCTCTGAGAACTTCTCATACCCCACTCTTAGAGCAGCCACCCATCCCCAAGCCTGTAGGGTTCCCCAGAAGCTATGGGGCAGTTAATTTACTGCACCTGAGTTCATGGGATAGGAGTAAGGCAAGGTGGCATGCAAAGCCAAATAGACACAAAACACAGACGCACTACGCATGCACATACTCACACAGCTTGCATGTACAATTACTATCTCTGCGTCATAAGGGAAGTGGATGCACAAGTTCTCTTGGCATGATAGAGAATGTTACCAAGGAGCAGCTGTTTCACATACAACAACTCTAAAAAGCTACTCTATGAGTCCTCCTTGAGTCTTACCACAAGGGGTTATTGTATCGCAGAGTAAGAAGAGAAAACATTTCAGAACTTTTGTCTAAACCTTCAGCTACTGCCTAATTACTCAAATACTTCTCATTCCAAATAAGCACTCTGTCCCAGTACATCAGATGCTCAAATAACTTCATTCCATCTAATTATGTAAGAACACATGGCTTCTGTGTTAATGACCACGTGAGCCTCTCTTTTTTAAAATCATTTTCTGGCGTGTCTGTATTCTGGCAGAAAGCTTATAAAAAGCAGAAACGGTGATAATTAAACTTTATCTTTGATCATCAAGCTTTGTGTTTTACTATAATTTGGTCTAAGGGTCTTCTCTTAGAGCAGAATACATAATGTAGTAAGAAAATGTCTGGTATTTCAATAACTAAATCCTTTTGGATAGAGTCTAAGAGGCAACTTCCCTTTTGGACATCTGTTCTAAAGTAAATACAAAAAGTATCAAGTTATATACAAGAAGTGTATCAAACTCTCTATAAAATAACCATAATGCAAGGTAGAGGTACATAGCAATGGGCAGTTTACAAAGAATTGTTAACTACACTGTTTCTGTGATCCTCCCAAAAGCCCCCCTGGGGTTAGCAAAGTAAATATTTCTATTAACCCTTCTGAGCGTCATTTTTCTTATCTGTAAAATTGAGATATGTGACGGGCCAGATTATGGGTCAGGTTGGTGAGCAAGCTGACACCAGGGTCCTGTAGGACTCAGAGTGTCCCTCTTCTTACAGCAAGAAAATCCCTCTACATCACGATCTGAGCTCTCTGGGACAGCAACGTCCCCACCTTCTGAGAACATCAGTAAAAACTCACCAACAGTCGGAAGTGGGGAAATATGGCAGGTATCCAAATCCTGGAACAGACCCTAATCTAAAGTGAGGCTCTCAGGTATTTCCTCTTAGCCTCTATAAATTGGGGTTAATGCTACTTACTGGAGATCGAAAGATTAACTAGTTAATCCTTCTAAATCTCCTTGGAATTGAAAAGTGTTATAAAAAAAAGACGTAACAAATTAGTAGCCAGAGATTTTGATTTATCTATCATCAAAAGGTAATATTTTTCCATATAAGAGAAGCTCAGGGCAGAACTCAAGGAAACCTTCAGGGTGAACATGAGAGGAAGCATAAACCAAAGAGAAGTATTCCTGAGACAACGTCAATGAGAATCAGTGCACCTTACTCATCACCATTAATTAATGAGAATTGAACACCTACCGGGCGCACAGCCTTGAAGTGCTCTTAGCTGCTCTTTGCTTAATGAAAGATTCACTGAATTTTTTAGTGAATTAAAGTTTGGTTCTGACAAAGACAGAGCTTCTAAAGGTATGCCAAAATAGGATGAAAAATTAATGTTAGAGAAATAGGAATTCATCCTGACTCTCCTTGTACTTTAAAATGAGCCAAGCATTATTCGTGCAGGAGACTCCTATTTTCCTGAGACAGTCACGTGTTCTGGTCTACCCGAATTCTGGTCAGCTAAGATCAGGATCAACACTCAGCCCCAATTCCCATTATTGTAGTTGGATTAAGTCATAAAAATGCAACGGGCTAAAGCAGAATGCAGAAGTGCTGGGGAGAAGGCAAACCCTGGGAAGGCAGGGCCTCAGGCAAACTCCTCCAGACCTCTGCAAAAGGCCACGTCTGGATTTTATGTCAACAGAAAGTACCAAATATCAGAGTTCCTGTGAATGACAGAGAGCATAACCTCAAGTATAAAAATCTGCTATTGAGTCTTTGCAAATGTCTCTTTTAATAATGGGAATAAACTTAATAAACCAGGAGAAAGATAAAGAAAAGTGATCTAGCTGTCTTATTACTTTTACATATTCATCAACAAGCTAAAGTCCCTAAAGAAACATTTTAGGTCTTATCATAATTGACAAAGGAAAGGGAAGGGGAGGGGAATGAAAGGCAGTGAGGAGATTCAGAAGGAGGGATAGCAGGGACATTTTTCAGAAACCTTTCGAGGGCACTTCCTATAAAAAGTGTTGCAATTGATCTGATAGAAGCCCAACCAATACTGCCAGCGCTGCCCACTCCATGAAACGGATGGAGTACAGAAAACTTTCCTGGAAGTAAGCTCTCCTAACAACCCTTAATAAAAATTTCAGTGAGCAAGGGAATGTGGAAGAGAGTATTACTAAGAACACATTTTCCGAATCCAACGATTTAGTGACTTCGACTACGAACAAAGTTCATTGTTTCTGGAACGTTTGCTAAAATTGGATTCAGAGCAGGTTACAGGTATTGAAAAAACATACAAATACGTCCTAGGTCATGATCTTGAGAGGCCTGTAATTTGGCGGTCAAGCAAATCCTGTACCAGTTAAGGCAATACCAGCCTGGTCCGTGTCGCTGGAGTACCGGGTGTAAGGATACAGAGAAAGAAACACTAGGATGTCAGAGAATCAATGTTTGGAAAGCTTGAATACCTGGCTCAGAAGTTTAAATTGTATTCACTGTGGAGGGAGAGTGAGTGAGGAGAAATGTCGCCCTGGGACCTGTGCTCTGTAAGGAAGATGGTGACCAACAGGCCAGGTGAGGGCCAAAGAGGAGGTTTGAAAAAGGAGCTGAAGTGGCATCCCCAGTGAACCGAGACTCGTGACAGGAAAGGAGGAGGAGAATTTCAGCCCGATTGGAATAGACGGAGACAGACGGTAGAGAAGACTAGAGAAAGAGGGAAGGGCCCTGGGACACAATAGCTTCAATCACGAGACAGAACGGACGACGAGCGTGGTTCCTGTCGTGTTAAAGACTAAGATGACCATAAGAAGCCCAGCGAAGAGAATCGTCAGCACAGACAGGGAGAGTCACCTGGGAACAGATTCCCAGAGGGAAAATCAAGCAGACACACAGCAGGGCGGGCATTCAGAGAGCAGGTGTAGGACCGGGAAGGGGGCGGGGGCCTCAGCGGGAGAAAGCAGGGGAGGCCTCCAGAGACCTAGCGATCAACAGAATTCAGTGTCACGGCAAAATAAAAAGGAGCAAATGTAAAGAAAGAATCGTGATGAGCAAGCGTCCAGTGCTGCAGAGAGATGAAGCGGGCGAAGACTGGAGACGCGTTCGGAGTGTGGACCGCTGGGGCGGGGCCAGTGGTCACCGATTTCCGTGGAGCCGCAAAGGGGGAACCCACGCGGTAAGCAGCCCCAGAATGAATGAGCTCGTAGGACCGGGCCACTCCTATCGTAAATTACTTGGCAGTAAAGGCAAAGGGATAGAACAGCCAGGTGAGCGAAAAGGAATTTAGTTTTCTTTATTTTGTTGGTGGTGTTTTTTCTTATCTATAAATAACAATAAAGAACATGTGTAACCTAGTAAAAGAAGCCAGAGAGGGGTTAAAACATCAAAATAGAAGAGATATGATGGTCGAGGACAAAGAAGGAATCCTCCACAATGAAGTTCTAGTGCATTAAACAGGTGTCTAGAATCGCTGTGGTCTGAGGACATAGACACATCTGCCTCTTGAAAACTTGAAGCCTGTCATTGAAGAATGGTGGGAAGTAGGGAGAGCCCACCCCTGGTACGAATGCAATTCGGATTTCACACTTGAGAGAGAGGAGTGTGACAAAGGACAGATGAAGTAAGGGCAGAGATGGAGACCAGCTGAGTCTAACAGACCAGGGCCACACTTACATTTCCAAAGTACTTGTCCAGCAACTCCACATAACGGTGCACAATCTCAAGTGTCAAGAGCTCATTGTCCTGATTTTCTACTGCGCAGCAAAAATATAAACTAGCATACCTTGAAAAGAAAAAAATAAATAAAGGAAGATATGATGACCCATTAAACAACCTGAAGATGGTGTTCACCCCAGTGAAGATAGTTACCTCCTGCTCTCCAGAGTGTCTCCCCATCTATGTCCAAGAATGAAATAATTCTTCATCATATTTCATACCCTCCCAAAATGTAAACTAGAACATATAAAACTACGGGGGTGATTGGATTACTTTTGTCAATTATGTGAAAGGCCTTCCACAAAATTTTACCTTGAGGAGCTGATATCAGGGGACAGAGTCCTTTAGTCCATGGTAGTCACGGTGTCTGTTCACGCCCCTCCCTGGCTCGCAAACTCTTCTTTGTAAACTTTGTCAACTGGCTGAGGGTCCCAAGAGGTCACGCTGCCCACCCTCTCACTCACACTCTCCTGCAGCATTTTGAATGTTTCCACCCTTGGATTGTCAAGTCCTGTGTGTTTTTCCACCAGAAATACTCTTCCCTACCCGATTTGTGTGGCTAACTCTACTCCTCCTGTGGCTCTGAGCGTGGATGTCACTTCCTCCAGGAAATGTCTCTCTTGTCTGACTGGATCGAATGCCCTGCACCTGCCTGCCTCCCCTCAGAGCATCTAGTTTCTTCACTGTCCCTTTTATGGCCCGTCTCTTCCCCAACCGGATCAGGTACTGGGTCTGCCTTGTTCACCACCGTACTGCGGACTAATAACTTAAACCTTCTGTGGCTTCAGCTTCTTTATCTGCAGATATGAGTAATAATAACAATAAAAAGAGCTTCCCATCTCTGGATCCCATTAATCCTCATTTTTCCTATAAACATTTATTACTAACTAAAGATACTCTGTTTATTTAACAAGTGAGTAAGCGCCGTGAAAGCAGAAATGCTTTCTGTCCTCATCACTACTGTGTCCCCAGCCACCAGAACATTGCCGGGAACAGAAGAGTGCCCACAGGGTGTTTCCTGGATGCCGGTGTGCACTATCAACGTGTCGACTAAGTACCTAGAATCCATCCTGGCATAGGAAAGGACTTTCAATACGCAAGAGTTCTTTCCTTGTGAGTCTATCGGTACAGCTATGTGGGCTCCAGTCTTCAGAGATGTCAGTAGATGATAATATTAGTGTTGCAACCTAAAATGTTCAGGATTTTAAGTTGCAAAGCAGTAACAGGAAACGCGGTTCTCATAAAGTTACTCACACCTTTTATAAACAAGCTTGAGCTCCTTCCAGTCAATGAAGCTGCTCGTCCTCTGACCCCGCGAGAGAACAATCTGAACAATTTCCCGGGTGATCTTCTTCCTCTCTTTGTCAGGGAGAGTCGTGTACCATTTCTGCAGCCGGAGTTTCCCCTGTCGACTGAAGAGCAATATGAAATGTATCTAGAACAAATGAGGGGCAGAAAAAAACAACAGAACTCAGTCAGCCAAATCACTACATAGACACTAAAATGCGGTGGGAGCGTGTGCAAAGGGTTATAATTTCGAACCGATAGAGAGACTTACCAGCCTTGGAAACGATCTCATCTCTGAAAGGATCTTTCACCCATCAGAGAAATGATGAGATGTGTACACCACCAACAAAGTTTAATTCTTATTGTAGGGGAAAAATAGTTCTTTTTTTTTATTTCTTTTTATGAGTTACAAATGGAGTACAGGGAGAAAAATATATCAAGGAAGCATATAATTCTTTTTAAGGATATGTTAGATGCTTCCTTCATAAGCAAAAAAAATAAATGTTAAAAACAATGGAAGAATTTACTTTAAAAATTATATCCCCGTTCCATGTCACGACTGTAGAAACATAATGATAATAGAGAAATAAGAAAGAGAACTAAGGGAAATGAGGATTAAGCAAGGTGGGAGGGATGGAGTGAGGAAGTGAGAAGGGGACAGTATTCTGTCATTTTTTTTAAATGAAAATTGTACATACTTACAGTGAACAGCATGATTTGATACATATGCATAGTGAAGTGGTTACTACCATCAAGCTAATTCACGTAGCAACTTACTAGCTACCATTTTTGGGGTGTGATGGAAACACTGAAACACCCGCTCTTAGCAAATTTCCAGAGTTCAATACGGGATGACGAACTACAGTCATCATGCTATACATTAGCTCTCTACTTACTCGTTTGATGACCCCCCACTTTGTACCCTGTAAACAGTATTTCCTGATTTCCCCAGCTCCCTGCTCCTGTCTGCAGGAGCTCCTGTCTACTGTCTGCATGAGTTTGACTTTTTTAGATTCTACATATAAGTGAGATCATGCACTATTTGTCTTTCTGGGCCTGGCTTATTTCATTTAGCACGATGCCTTCCAGGTTCACCCATGATACAGCAAATAACAGGATTTCCTCCTTTTGATGCATGAGTAATATTCCATTGTGTGTGTGTGTATAACGCCGTTTTTAAAATCCATTCATCTGCCAATGAACTCAGATCGATTCCATTATCCTGGTTACTGTGAATCATGCCACAATGAACTTGGGAGTGCAGATATCTCTTCTAGATACTGTATTCATTCCCTTTGGAAATATACTCAGAAGTGGAATTGCTGGATTGAATGATAATTCTTTGAGGAACCTGCACACTCTTTTCCTTAGTGGCTGTACCAATTTACATTCCCACCATCTTTATTTTATGAGAGATTAAGTTTTTCTCAATCCCCAGTATATCACATTTAGAATCAAAACTTGAGTTTTCACCGTTATTTTAAAACAAAATTCATTGTTGAGGTTAACGATGTTATGGAGGAAATAGTATATACTGGGAACCAAAATAATTACTTTTTAAAACTTTTTACAAATACAATATTCAACTCCTTTTATTGCAAAGGTTTGGCTCTGAATGTCATGGTGTTAAGTTGTATAAGCTCAATACATAGCAATACCTACGGGTCAAAAGAAACCAGGTTTTCCTCAGAGCTTTCCATACTCCCAACCTCTAGAATTTGAGGTCTTCTTAATAAACTGTTTTCTGTCTTAGACAGGAAACACCTGTTATAACAAGCATCTGATGACCAAGAGATGGCAAATGAAGAGAAAGCAAGTTACAAAGCCCTACACACCTAGCAGCTCTAAGAAAAATCACTTTCAGTCTAAAATTTTAAATATTTGCTTAGAACACAGCATTTTCTTAAATACCCATTTCACTGTCAGAGCAGGTATAGATGATTCAATAATGGGATGGTTACTGTTTTCTAAGAATCACATCGAGGAAGGTACTTCTGCTACCAAGAAGATACAATAATAAAAGTGACATTCTAAAAGTACAAAGTTGAATGGTTATAGAATAACAAAATCTCAGAATCTTGAGTTTAAGCCCCTCCCCTCTGGATAATCACCAATAAATAAATCTTTGCAATCTGATGTCTAGTGAATAATCAGATTTTCATTACAGAAGTGAAATCCACACATTTTCTTAATGTTCACTTTGCATTTCCTGACAGAAAATTTTCTTCTTCCCATTTAATCTAAATCTCTTCTGCTGCAATTTAAACTAGTTTTCCCTGATTTTATCCACAGAGTATGTAAAAGACATATCACCATCCTTGGAATAATAACTAACTCCACATATCTGAAGACAGCTTTTAAGTGCAACCTGAGTCTTTTCCTTCCAGAAGAAATAGTCCTGCTTTCATGTCTTTTCCTTATTGGTTCTATTTCCAGATGTCCAAATCATCATGGCTGCAGTTCTTCCAGATTTCTCCATGGGCTCTATGCTACTTTTAATTTGAGGTACTCAGAAAACGTCAAAATCCCAGTGAGAGGCTGGACGTTGTAACTATTGCTGAGTTGAACTGTAGATTACTTTCTAGTTCCCCTATGTTGTAAACCTCACTCAAAATCAGGTGCCTGCTCTTTAAAGCATGGATCAACAATGGAAAACAAAGAACAACTTTTTTTCCATTCTAACAATAAATTCAAAGAGAAAGGATAATCAGGACATAATACACATATCCATAAAGCCCATGCAAAATATAATAAACACGCATTCCACATTCAAAAGGAGCAACAAATAGGTCCAAGTTTATCCAATAAATCACATTGCATAAGACAGTGTTGAAAGATTTGATCCTCTCAAGTTCTGCTCTGGCGTCTGGTGTCTGTTACATCTCTGTCAGACCTAACCGTGCGGCAGGAGACACTCAGCAGAATGAGTTCTGATGATGATTTGTAAGAGTCATCACCTCCAGCAATTCATTTTGTCCAATTTATCAATTCAGTCCTTCAAGGCATATCTGAATATGTTTCAAGAGGTTAATCAAATACCAGTTTTGATTAGCATCAGCTTGCGAGTAAGGAAAAAGGCAGTTGGGTGGTTTTCCTTCAATAATTACTAAGAACAACTTAAATTCAAGTTGACATGATTCAACACACTTCATTTGGCTTCAGAAAACAACCACTGGGCATTTCCTTTCAGTAATGTTGCTAAGAAAGGGGAAATGGAGAGAAGGGTACCTAGAAAGAAACACCACCTTCTTAGGTACTAGCCTGAATTTCAGGATCTGAGCTGCAAATATAAATACACAGAATATGTTCCTTTCCTCCAATTCTGTCCACCTGACGGGCCCTTCCTCTGGCGGTGGGATCCCATGATGCATCACTTCAACAACACGGTTGCTAGGGTCCTCCCCTCCTTTGCCCCTTTTCCAACTTCTGCACCCACTCTGCAAATTTCCAATCCAGATCAGCTCCCCCACTCTCTTCCCATCTATACTGAGGCATCGGGCACAGTGTAGGTTGGTCCAACCATAAATGTACGAAAGTCCAGCCCTGGTGAATCGTCAGCGTTGCTTAAAGACTTTCCAGGCGCCTCTCCCCTTCATGTAAAGGGTCACTTACTCAAATCCTACTCTTATTTCCTGCACCGATTATTCCAGGTCACCACCATGTCCCTCTTAGTCTCCATCTCCACCCTCACACCCCGACTCTGGGCAGCCAAGAAGATAACAACCCTTCTGTGGGATTTCCTCGGCTCCTCCCACACCTGAAGGAACGCCCATATGCGCAGACGTGGTCACACCTGCTCTCGGCCTTTCCTTTGTTCCTATGTCAGGGGACACGTCCTCTCCTGCCCCGGCTCTGAACTGCCACCTGCCTCTTTGGAAACAGATTCCTCATTCGTGTGTGTGTGTGTGTGTGTGTGTGTGTGTGTGTGTGTGTGTGTGTGTGTGTGTGACAGAGAAAGGGACAAATAGGGACAGACAGACCAGAAGGGAGAGAGATAAGCATCAATTCTTCGTTGCAGCCCCTTAGTTGTTCATTGATTGCTTTCTCATATGTGCCTTGACCAAGGGCCACAGCAGACCAAGTGAACCCTTGCTCAAGTCAGCGAACTTGGTTTGGGCTCAAGCTGGTGAGTCCTACTCAGACCAGATGAGCCCGCGTTCAAGCTGGCGATCTCGGGGTTTCGAAGCTGGGTTCTCCGTGTCCCAGTCCGATGCTCTATCAACTGCGCCACAGCCTAGTCAGGCCAGATTCCTTATTCTGATGCTGCCAGTCTCTGCCCCCTCTTCTGAGACTCCTCACATGCATATGCTGAATAGCTAAGTCGCTCTTATCTTTCAAAATCAATGGCCTTCTCTAGAATTCCAACCTTCCTAAAAGGTGACTCAGTGGACTGTTACAAGTGTCCAAATGTGCCCATACCTGTAAACCCAGCAAGTCTACTGTTAAAATATTTGTTAAGGATCGGCCTTAATATGAAGAAACATAGTCAGGCATTACATGTTTATGTCAGGTCGTTATAGTAACACACACACGCACAACCTGGAAACTACCTAAATTGCCGACAACAGAAAAAAATTTCAATGGTATTTGTTAGATGATTTCAGTAAGTGAGAATGCCTACGGTACAATGCTCTATTAAAAAATAACAAAATAGAATAGTACCAGGAATATTATAGCAACAATGTGAAACTGTACTTGTGTCGAAATTATACAAAAGAAATGCACTGAATTATTAATTATGTTCATCTGGAAACAGTTGAGCTATAAATGTTATTTTTATCTCTATATTTGCCTGGGTTTCCCAAACTTCATGTGTGATTCTTTAATGAGGGGGGAAAATGCTTAATGAAAAGAATATTAGTGAGTTCAATAAAATCAGTCAACATTCTATCTGAAGGCCAAATGCTAAGCAAATGTCAAAGCGCTTTCAACAACTGAATCTGCACCTCGAGGAGAGTGCACAGCGCCCAAGAGAGATCCTGTGGTACTGGGTAACCAGACAAACTGGTTCATAGCCTGTCTGCGGCCGCCAGGCAACGCAGCAGGCACGGGACAAAGAGGGCAGGTAAGGTATCACAGCTATGGTCGTGGTTGCTGTGATCAGATGGCGGAGTCCTGGTAATCACTTTTCTCTAATTTCAAAACAATCCCTTAATTTCAGAACAATCACATCTATTAAGGGTGTGTGCTTCAGGAAACTTTTGTTCCAATTGCATATACTTCTACTGAGGTGTGGGGTAAAATGCGTTTCTTGCGGATCGGTTGTAGCTAAGAGGAGGGAGAGGAGGAAGGAGAGGGGAGTGAAGAAGACACCCACAATGAGGAAAACAAAGCAGGAAAAATGTTCTAACACAAAACTAGTCAGTAAGGAAATGTTCATAGAAAAAGAGCTTTTTGTGTAGTGTTAATATTTACAGTCAGAGCATGCTGAGTACCAGGAAGAAGACACACACACACACACCTTTTTTTTTCAAGTGTGGGAAGCAACTGTTTGCCTCAGGTGTCTAGGTGTGGCAAATGCCACATAATCAGCCAGAAAGTCCAGCTTCAAGAAGGGCAGTGTAAACATATCGTAGCATCAGTATTAAGTGTTACAATGAGTATCTTTGGACTTAAATGGGCTTTTGATTATTTTCCTTACTTGGCTTTTTTCTATTTTCTAGTTTTTCTACAATAAACATACAATAGTCACATAACAAAGAAAAAAGTATTTTTACTTATTAAAATAAAAAGAAGGGCAGGTAAGACTAAGTAGCTAAGTCTGGTTATACATGAATACATGTCCTGATTCTGCTTCGAGGCATACGGCCTTTGAACTGAATTCTAATGATCCTAATACCATTTTTAAGGAGAGGGAACAGTAGGTTTTGCTGATTCTGTGCCTATTCTTCATGTTCTCACACATCACTATAGACCCCCCCTCAGCCTTCACCTGTGAAACAATGAAGGCTCACCTTCCAAGCCTCTTTTTATACCAGGGGTTTCTTATTTTCTTTATCATTTTGCATGTTTCTTCCTGAATCATGTCTAATTCTATTCTTTGCTTATACAGGGACGCCATAAAGCTGGTGGAACTGTTGAATTTTTGAGAAGTGGCAACTATCTCTGTGTTAATGTTCTGAGTAGAAAACTGGGTTTTCTATAAGATGACTTACTTTTTATAAGCCTGGGGTTTTAACGAGCTTAAATCTGGGATTGTCTTTCTTGAGATGCAATAAAGTCAACTAGCACCTGTTATATCTGCCAGACGGTCCGGCAGCTTATCCTGACTGCTTTCACAGCTCTTTGGACCGAAGAGCCTAACAGCACATCCACAAAGCAACCGATCCAGCCTCTCTTCTCCCCATAGGAGCAGTTACAACAACGTTACACACAACCGCTCTGGGCACTCACGTCCTCAGGACCGCACAACTGCGTATATATTTGCATGGAGGGACACTTTACCAACTCCTCATTTCCTTCCTCTAAGCCACAAGACCATTCCTCCAGGTCTCCCTTCCATCTGAGCCCCTATCAGGTGGAGGGACATCCACTGTTTCTTCACCAGCCCCAGGGTTCCAGGATTTACAGTCGCCTCCTCCACAAGCCAAGCTGCCTTCTCTACAAAGGTCATTTGCATGAGCCTTCAGTGACCTACCCTGTTATAGTGTTACCAGCATGCCCAGGGTGGAAGTAGGATTTGCCAGAGTACCATTCCCCAGAAGTCATTTATATATGTTCTTAGCATGAAGGTTCAATGACAGTCTGCCAGTCCTCAAGTTTAGTGACTCTCTGAGACAATCTTGCTACATGGCAGAAGTTAACATTTCGGTCACTTTAAATGTGTTACAGCCATCCAGCCAAAATGGTGTCTCTCAACCCCTGTTTCAGATTGGGCCCAGGGTGTGCAGTGCATTCACCACTAGGCCCCCCAAACTTGATTCAGGCATGCCAGCACCCCTCCTCAGAGGGTGGGGGGCAGTAGAGCAGCTTGGTGGTTATGGGGGAAGACTGCTAACAGACAGTTTGAGAGCTTGCATTTGAATCCGGGCTCTGCCATTTATGAGCTAAGCAGACCTAGAAGAGTTACCTGATCTTTTGGGACCTCATTCTCCTCATCTTTAAAGTAGGGAGGACAATAGTAATAGCATCAGCCATGGTGGAGGATGTGATGCGCATGGCAGCTACTTAGTGCGGTGTCCAGCATGGTGAGCTCACAGTAAAAGCGTGCTATCGCTAGTGAACCACCCAGGAGACCATCCCACCCATTCGTACTCCCGTTATCTTCACTGGGGTAAGAAAAATCTCTGCTTCCTCCCTGTGACTCACCCCATTGCTCCTCCACCACCTTTCACCAGCTGGTTCCATGTTCTGATGGAGAGTCTCTGACAGCCTTTGCATGGAGACTCAGGAAGGCATTCTGCTGATTCCTTGGGTAACAAACCATCAGCTTCCTAGCTGACATGCTCCCTTGTCTCCTTAATCACCTGGCCTCATCAGTCACCTTTCCTACACTTCAGGAATGAGTGCACAGACAGCCCAAACTTGCAGGGAAGTCATTTCAGTTCCTTTCTGTCTTTTGTCTGCGAACCAATGGTCTTCTGAACAAGTATTTATTGATTCTCTCCAAGTTCCCTGTAAGGTGTTGAGTTTAGGGACCCCCATTTTTTCACTTCCGAGTGTGCATGGCTCTAGCTTATCTGTAGCTGAGTGGTGGCAGTGACTGCTCTCATTTCTAGTGTTCTCCTTCCCTCCCGACCCCACTTGAGCTGCCCACCGAGCCCCACGGGCACCATCCCGCTCCTCCATACCAGGTCCTGTTCAGAAGGCAGCGAGGCTCGGAGGGAAGTCCGGGGCAGGTGTGGCACTGAACCTGCTGTTGCCTCCCCTCTCTGGGCTTTGGATCTTTGTCTGTGAAACGGGACAGCGGGTCACATAACAAATACCTTCCATGGGCTAGGCAGAGACAGGTAACATCTTAGAGGGGAAACAGTTCAGTGTAATACCATAGCGGGTGGAAGAGAGAGAGAGAGTAAACTGTAAATCACAAGTTTCAACCAAAGGGACAGCCACAACTCAGCTATAATAAGGTATAGCCAAGAGGAAAAACTATCAGCTGGTACTGCCAGGTGTTCAGGTTTTATTTTCTAAAAGAAACCTGAAATCTGAATGATTATGTAAAATATTGGGATGCTTGTGAGTGTGTGTGTGTGTGTGTGTGTGTGTGTGTGTGTGTGTGTGTTTATCAGGTGAGAGGCAGGGAGGTGGAGAGACAGATTTCCACATGTGCCCCGAGATCTACCCGGCAGTCTCATTAGTGGGTGATGCACTGCCCATCTGGGGCTGCTGCTGTTGATTGGCAACTGAGCTATTTTTGAGCCTGAGGCAAGGCCATGGAGCCATCCTCAGCACCAGGGGCCAACTTGCTCATTTGAGCCATGGCTGCCAGAGGAGAAGAGAGGGGGGGTGGGGGGATGGAGAAGCAGATGGTCACTTCTCCTGTGTGCCCTGACCTGGAATTGAGTCCAAAACTTCCACATGCTGGCTGAAGCTCTACCACGGAATCAACCGGCTAGGGCCGGGGTGATTTTAATGTTAGGAATTAATAATAATAATATTATAATAATAACACAGCCCTGTTCAAGCTAAACAAAGCCTATTGGACGTGGTGGTAGTTCGAGAGCTGCTATGGGCTGCAGGCCTCATGGGCACTGCTGAGTTAGAGGACCGCCAAAGTCCCTTATGTCACCAATGTCATTCTACAGCTTTATTGCACCCAGCTGAGTTCCCATTGTTCTGTGGTTTCTGACTGAGGGAGTGGCCCTCTGGTGTGCACACCTCGCTCCCACACCTCAGCCTCATGTCAAGGTCAGAATCTCCTAGTCGCTCCCGTTCCTCACAACCTATAGGTTTCTTTTCCCCCAGACTCCCAGCTCAGGTTTCTGTTCCCACACTAACGGAAGAGAAAAATTTATATGGAGAAGTAAAACTTACACAGTCCCAGACTCTCCTGGCTGGCTGGCTTGCTACATCAACATGTCTCTTCTCCTGAAATAAAATGCTGAAAAGGAGCCACAGTGGCCAATGTATTTCAATGCCTTTCCTGATCCTTGCACACCATCTGGTGGCAGAGTGATCTGCTTATAACACATGAAATGCTCTGGGAGAAGGAAGCCAGAAGAGCTGGGTGAGGAGGAAAGAGTTAGAAAGAGGAGGAAAAGAGGGGCAGTAAGGAAAGAAAGGGCATGAGATGGAAACAGAAGTTTTGAGCAAGCCACAAACTAAAAGGTTAATTGCTGAGAATGAGCTAGTGGCCATTTATGTAAAACATTAAAGAGCCTTCTGTAAAGGAAACTCCTCATAAAATTGTCTGTTAAGGCCTGACCTGTGGTGGCGCAGTGGATAAAGCGTTGACCTGGGAACACTGAGGTCGCCAGTTCAAAACCCTGCACTGGTCTGGTCAAGGCACATATGGGAGTTGATGCTTTCAGCTCCTCCCCCCTTTCTCTCTTTCTCTCTCTCTCTCTCTCACTCTGTGTCTCTTCTCTAAAATGAATAAAATAAAAAGAAATTAAAAAAGAAATAAACTTTCAACCATGAAAAGACATGGAGGAACCTTTATTTAAAGAAAAAAAAATTGTCTGTTAACTGGCCAGCTGTAAGCACCATCTGTTTAGTGGCAGGAAGGATGGATAGAAAGACGGGTGGATGCGTAGCTAGACAGACAGGACAGGATCCGCAGCCTGTGTGGGTTGAACTATATCATCCAAAAAATCATGCGTTGAGGTCCTAACCAAGCCCTTTCCCCCATATCTCAGAATGTCACCTTAGTCGTTCCAGATGTTAAGATGACGTCAAGCTGGAGTAGGCTGATCCCCTAACCCAATATGGCAGGCATCATTACACAAAGGGAGTATCTGAGCATCGATAAGCACACACGGAGAACACCCTGTGGAAATGAAGGCAGAGCCAAGGAACGCCAAAGCTGGCCAGCAGAGCACGGGAAGCTGGGAGAGGAGCTTGGGACGGAATCTCTCTCGGAGTCACTGCAGGGACCAGCTCTGCGGAATCCTTGACTGTGCAGTTCCAGCCTCCACAGCTGTGAGACTATAACGTTATGTTATTTACGCCACCCAGTTCGTGGTGGCACTTTATTACAGCCCTAATGCACTGCTTGTCTTTGGTTTTGAGTTTTATATCTTATTTTTAATCTCAAATATCATCATTGTTGTTTTCTATGTTGATGATTCAAAATCATAAAACCAAATCCTCTGCATTCCAGAGATAAAGTCAGCAGATTCCATTCAAGTTAGCAAATATTGACTCAGTGTCTACCGCAGTGAGGTATTTAAAATGAAATAACCCCTCGTTACTGGACGCACTAAGTGCTATTAGAAAGGACAACAGGGTTGACCCAGTGCAAACCACCTCCTCCTACAATGAGGACATGCGGACCCAGAGAGTGGAGGCTGGAGCCCAGGTCGTGTAGTTCTGACCTCCTGACTCTCAGCCTTAGGCTCTCTTAACTTGGCACCTACTACCACGTTTTGTTTTCTGGCAAAGCTAAAGCTACTACTCTTCTTCATTCTTTTTTCCATTTATGCAAATAATTACAACCAGGCAAGCCTTACACTAACACTAGACACTTTCTCATAATGGTTGACCTGTGTTGAGAGTGAGTGTTCCAGACACCACGCTAAGTACTTGAAGTATCCCATTTCACCTACATTAAAACGGACATGAGGTAGATAATGTCATTATTCCCATTTGATCGAAAGAAAACTGGAGCCCAGAAGAAGATAAGTACCTTGCTCCAGATCAATGAGCTAGAAGATTCCAGATGTGGGCTTTGACCCTAGAGCCTGCTCTCTGACTGGGCACGCGCTTTTGCTTCCTTGAGGAGAAGCCAAGATGTAGTTTCAGGCCCCAACTGGGCTGGCTTCACCCACTTTCAGTCAATACAATATGACATTGAATAATCTTTATCCCTAGAAGGCATTTTTTTTTTCATTTAAGTTACATTTACTGAGGTAAAGGATTGATAAGATTATAGAGGTTTCAAGTGTACAATTCGATGATGTAGACCATCACCCCAAATCACATCTTCTTCTGTCACTATATATTGGACCTTTTACCCTTTACAGCCCCAACCCTCTTTCTTCAGGTAACCACCATACTGTGTGTGTGTCGATGAGCTTTGGTTTGTTCTCTTGTTTGTTCATTTGTTGCCTTCAGTTTTACATGCAACATATGAGGGAAATCATATGGTTCTTAACTCTTTCTGACTTATTTCGCTTAGCATGATATTCTCAAGATCCATCCATGTTGCTGCAAGTGGCAGGATTTCATCATTTCTTATGGCTGAGTAGTATTCTATTATACAATGCACCACATTTTCTTTATGCAATCAACTAGAAAGGACACTTTGATTGTCTCCGTGTCTCAGCCACGGTGAATAATGCTGTAGTGGACACAGGAGTGCATATCTTTACGAACAAATGTTTTCAAATTATCCGGGGAGATACCCTGAAGATGGGTTCCTAGGTCATATGGTAACTCTAGTCTTAATTTTCTAATGAGCCTCCATACAGTTTTCCATTGTGGTTAGCAGGTATTTCTTGAAGCTCTTTCCACCCCATCCAATACCAAGAGTTTCTGTGCCAATTTTTAAAACGAGCAAGAAGGGACAAAACTCCTGTGCTTATAAAGATTAAGACTGGTGAGATAAGCATTCTATTAAAGCTAATGATGACATTTAGCACTGAATCAGTCTGGGTCACTACTACGAAATTGTATGGCCAGTAGCTGTAAGGTCTGTGGATAATGGGGGAAGGTCACGTGAGGAACCCAGATTCAGGAACTTTTGCTAGAGCCGCCCAAAACCAAGCGCGCCAAAAAGAAACTTCCCAGGAGTCCTTGGGAAGACAGCGACTGTCTGTCAGCCAGTGAGATTTTGCTACGTCATATAAGCTCGCCCATCCTACAGACCACTTGAATATCTCTCACTTGGATCATCCCAGGCAACTTCTCTGATCTCTGTCTCCGGGGCCAGAGAACATTGTCCAGGCAGTGATACTAAATAAAGCCTTTACTATTCCACACTTCGTGGTTCCGGCCCCTTCCTTCTTTCTCGGCGGGGAAAAATACCTTATAGTAGCCACAGCCACTATCACAGCCGGCTGGCCCGTGCAGGTTTGCATTTGATTCGGACAGACGGTAATCAAACAACAGAGCCAAGAACTGGTGGGCCATTAGCTTTAATCCTAGCTTGTACCCAGCGGGCAAGAAATACACACAGTGGGAAAACACTTCCCTTTCCATTCAGGGCTCCCAAAGCTACTGACTTATCCAAGTTTCCTAGAATTAAAGGTTTCTAACCTCACCAGCCTTATTCACCTCTGTTCCCCATCTCCTTCTCTCTGCACAAACTCTGCACAAACTGGCTTCTCCTTCAGCACTCTGCCATCTTGGCTGCTGCTCCTCTCCTCCATGTGGCCTTTCTCTGCTCTCCTCTAGCATGTACTTCTCTGCCCCATTTTATAGTGTAGAAATCAAAACCTTTAATCCAATATACAAACAAGGAAGTCTCTGATACAAAGTCACTTATCTGAGGCATAACGGGAAGATCCTCATGAGAGTGCACCACCCCACATCATGCAACAGTCAAGGGTGTGGCAAAAAGCTTAGTCCTTAAAACTAAGCCTTAGGATATAAAGACCCTGCCTGTTTACAGCCTGTCCCCCACACCCAATGCAACTATAAGCGAGCAAACATATACATCATATTTACAAACTTATTTGACCAACAGAAATACATCACAGCAATGACAAGGAGGTAGGTGAGAAAAAGCTTTAAGCCAAGTTTATTGAACTGGCTATTTTTTCTGCTACCCAAAAATGTAATCTGAAGTCACCTCTGTAGCTAACCTCAATCACACACAGGCCCTAATCTCTTCTTATACAGACAAGAGCAATGAGGAACTTGGACTTAGAAAAAAAACATTGGTTGCATATCTCTACCAAGGGTCTGTAATGCAATTGAGAGGAAGAGCCATTACTTCCTTTCAGACTATAAAATAACTTCAAAGGGCCCTGTACTGGTAGGAAGTCCCTGGGTGGGAGACAGGGCGAGGTTTGGCCAGGAAAGAGAGAAAGAAGGGGCAGTGGCTGCCTGCTGGCTTTCTTGCTCATTGAAAATGCATTCAGTTTTACCTTTTGTTGGTCAAATAAGTTTTGTAAATATATATGTTGGCTTGCTTATAGTTTGCATTGGGTGTGAAGGCAGGCTGTAAGCAGGCAGGGTCGTTATAGCCTAAGGCTTAGTTTTAAGATTAACCCTTTCCCACCCTAAGTGACTTTGCATAAAAGACTTCCTTGTTTATAGATTGAATTAAAGGTTTTGATTTCTATACTATAAAATGGGGCAGACTGGGACCTTGCTCTCTCTCAGTTCCTGAGATTAGCATTAGGGAGAGAGCAGAGAAAGTCCATGTGGAAGAGAGGAGAGGCAGCCAAGATGGCGAAGTGCTGAGGAAGAAGCCAGTTTGTGCAGAGTTTGTGCAGAGAGAAGGAGATGGGGAACTGTAAAGCCAGTAGTCACGGCCACTATCACAGCCGCCTGGCCAATGCAGGTTCGCATTAGATTCGAACAGTCGGTAACGAAACAATGGAGCCCAGAACTGGTGAGCCATCAGCTTTAATTCTAGCTTGCACCCGGCGGGCAAGCAAAAACACACACTGGGCTCCAAAACCCACACATTCAGTGCTCACAAAGCTACTGACTTATCCGAGTTTCCTAGAATCAAAGGTTTCTAGCTCACCAGACTTATTCACCTCTGTTTCCCATCTCCTTCTCTCTACACAAACTCTGCACAAACTGGCTTCTTCCTCAGCATTCCACGATCTTGGCTGCTTCTCCTGGCCTCCATGTGGCCTTTCTCTGCTCTCCTCTCTAATACCTCAGGAACCAAAAGAGAGATCAAGCTACTGCTCTCTCCCACTTAATAGCATAGCAAACCTTTAATCCAATTATACAAACAAGGAAGTCTCTGTATAATGGGATTCCTCAGGAGAGTGCACCACCCTACATCATCCAATCAGTCAAGGGTGTGGGGAAGAGCTTACTCTTAAACTAAGCCTTAGGCTATAATGACCCGGCCTGCCCACAGCCTATTCCAGAACACACATTAATATCAACGAACTTCCATGTGGGCAGCGCCATCTTTAACAAAGTGAGCATAATATATTTTATCTGCCCAACAGGAACAGAGGTGAATAAGGCTGGTGAGAACTTTGATTCTAGGAAACTCAGATAAGTCAGTGGCTTTGGGAGCCCTGAATGGAAAGAGAAGTGTTTTCCCACTGTGTGTCTTGACTTGCCCGCCAGGTGCAAGCTAGGATTAAAGCTAATGGCCCACCAGTTCTTGGCTCCATTGTTTCATTACCATCTGTCCGAATCCAATGCGAACCTGCATGGGCCAGGCGGCTATGATGGTGTCTGCGGCTACTGGCCATACAATTTTCTTCTTCCCTTTCCTTATTTCTTTCCCATACTCATTTAGCCAGTACTTACTGCATGTCTACTGTGTGCCAGGCACCATGCCGGAAACACCACCAGGAACAGGACAGACAAGTCCCTGCCCTCATGGAACACATAACCTAACAGAGAGAGGTGGACAGTTAAACACAGAACTATATCCAAGTGCCGTGTGTTAGAGCAGAAGCAGCACAAGGCGCTCTGGGAAAATAACAGTTACCTTGTCTAATGTCAAGAAAGTGACTCTTAAGATAAGACCTGTATGATAAAGAGGGTTAGCCAAGTGGAAATAATAGAGAAGGGAGAGGGAGGGGCTAAGTAAGAATGATCAGGCTGGGGAAACTGTGGGCAGGAACGTCAGGATTTAAAGAAGTGAGAACAGCACATAAGGCAAGCTGACTGGAGAGTGTGGACAAAAAAGGGGCCCCATTCTGAACCTGACAAGCTCAGGGAGGTCTGCATGGTGGCCTTGTAGACTCAGAGACCTAAAGTAACCACAGGGATGGTCTGAAATGAAAACTTCCTAACTGAAAGCAGTTCATAGTGGGTGGTCTTGTCCTAGGGAGGCATTTTCTCTAACAAGGACCATGCTTACCTTCATTGAGCCTGTCTATTATCTTCTGCATCTACAATAAGGGTCCCTGAAACATGCCTTTGAAATTCAACTGTAATCTTCTTTTTCTGCCCTCCCCCACCTCAGGGCAGGCATCCCACCAGAGCAGGAACCAAAAACCCCACCTTATTGTTATTATTATGTTAATTAACTGTTACTGCTCTTATGCCTGCCCATGTAAAAGAAGTTTCAGAATATACATTTTTACTTCTTATCCAATCCCAGAGTTTCCCTCCCTTTTGCTTTCTCCCAACTCCCTAATCCCCTGGTCAGCAAACTGTGGCTCACGAGCCACATGTGGCTCTTTGTCCCCTTGAGTGTGGGTTTTCCACAAAATACCACATGAGGGCACTACCTCGATGTAAAGCCAGAAGGCACAGCCACCATCACAGCCGCCCAGCTAGTGCAGGTTCGCATTGGATTCAGACAGACGGTAATAAAACAACGGAGCCAAGAACTGGTGAGTCATCAGCTTTAATCCTAGCTTGCACCAGGCGGGCAAGCAAAAACACACACTGGGTTCCAAAACCCACTCATTCAGTGCTCACAAAGCTACTGACTTATCCGAGTTTCCTAGCATCAAAGGTTTCTAGCTCACCAGTCTTACTTCTGTTCCCATCTCCTTCTCCCTGCACAAACTGGCTTCTCCCTCAGCACTCCACCATCTTGGCTGCTTCTCCTGGCCTCCTCCACATGGCCTTATTCTCCTCTCCTCCAACATGGCCTCCTCCTAGAATGTAATCACTCTTCCCCCGGAACAACGTGATCTCTCTTCCATTTAAAACCTTTTGGTGCAAAAGCCCTCCCCCAACACATATTAACATAATCACGCCCATCCAAAGCAGGAAGGGCAACTAATATCATCACCTGGGAGACGGGCTTCCAAGTGGGCAGTGTCATCTTTAACAAAGTGAGCATAATATATTTTATCTGCCCAACATTCGATAAGGAATGTACCTACCTATATAGTTTACGTTTAAAACATTTGGCTTTCAAAAGAAATTTCAGTCGTTGTACTGTTGATATTTGGCTCTGCTGACTAATGAGTTTCCCGACCACTGCATCACCAATACATTTCATGTAACTTCCTTACATCTTCCCCTTTGATTCTAATCTATACAATAAGTGGTAAAAAGCCATTTTTTGGAACATTTTCTCAATCTGTTGAGACTCTGCTTCGTGTCAACTGTTGACAGTTTGGCTCAAATAAACTCATAAAAATTCTTAAAGATTTGGACATGTCTTATGTCAACAAGAGGAAGAGTGGGGAGAGATGGCAGACACAAATATCCTGTAAGGCACAATAGGAGTTGGGTCTAGAGGGATGGGAATGAAGGAGCGTGAGAATGGAGTGATAACATGTAAGTGACAACCCCTGTGGCTCCCATCAGCAGGTGGCAGTGAGGACTGAGAGAAGTGGAAGGAGTCTACGCTATTCAAGTAGAAAAAGCAAGGGGACTTGGTAACTGCAGGTATGAAGGGGAGAGGAGTCAAGAATAAGTCCCGTGTATGGGGGCAGATTTTCTGAGCCAAGGAACCCAGCAGGATTAGGACATAAACCAAAGGAAAGGGAGCAGTCATGGGGGGTGGCAATACGCTTGAATACTTTCAGGTCAAGTTTCAAAGTCCCCTGGAATGAAAGACTGTCCTCCAATACAGGCTTAGAATAGAGTGAAGCTGATGAACTCTGCTAAATCAGTTGCACCAATTCCATAAATTTAAATAGAAACACTGAGGCACGGAGAGGGGAAATGACTCATTAAGACAACAAAGGGAGAGCCTGACCAGGCCATGGCACAGTGGATAGAGAGTTGGATTAGGACACAGAGGACTCAGGTTCAAAACCCTGAGGTCGCCAATTTAAGTGAGGGCTCATCTGGCTTAAGCATGGGGTTGCTGGCTAGAATGTGGGATCATAGACATGACCCTATGGTACCTGGCTTGAAGCCCAAGGATGCTGGCTTGAGCAAGGGGTCACTCACTCTGCTGTAGCCCCTTCATCAAGGCACATATGAAAAAGCAATTAATAAACAACTAAGGTATCGTGACGAAGAATTGATGCTTCTCATCTCTCTCCCTTTCTGTCTGTCCCTCTCTGTCCTTCTGTCTCTCTTTAAAAAATTAAATTAAATTAAAAAGCCTATAAATGGTAGGGTGTGAGTAAAACTGGATATAGGATCCAGGCCCAGGTTCACCACCCTACATTGTTTCTCATAAAGAAGAGGTAAATCTGTCTTTGTTAAGAAAGGTTATATCCTGTGTTGCTTCTCTATTCCTTTTAAATTTGGAATTTACTAAAAGAGAGCATTTCAAAATATCCCAGAAAAGATAAATAATACTGTTCAGACTGGGGATTTTACAATAATGAACCATGTAATCAGCAACGCTTATATAAAAGGTTCCAGTTAATGTTATTTTTTTGAAGTGTAAGAAAAATTAATATTGATTATTTGCTGGGTTGTTTTAAACACTTCACAGTTTTTCAAATAAGGACATATAAAAGTATTTTCTTACAGAATGTAGTGTAGACTTATTATTAATCATCTTTTGCTTTTTTGATTCCTAGTAATGAACCCTACCTTTAAAAAATAATTGTCATAATTATAAATTATATTCCTGGGCGGTATGTAGACTGTATTAAAGACATAGTCGTTCTTCACCAACTTTAACAAACGGCAGACCATTTTAAAGGGGTACTTTTTCTGCATTGATTCTGAGACGTGTTCAACCTCAATGTGAAATAAATTAAGAGTTTCATCAATGGTTTCAATAAAAAGTATTTTTCCTGAGGTTTTTTATTCCACTCTACGATTCACATTTCTCAAAAGAAATATGTTTCTGCAAACTGATAGTTCAGAACTGTCCAGAATCTTTTGTGGGTGAAATGATAGTAAAATAAGCGTGTACAGCCTTGGTACAGAAAAACCAGGACATGTAGAAGCACAGCAAGATGATTTTCCCATTAGTACTGCAATCTCTGTAATTGTGTCAAAATCTGGACATTATCATCAATCAAAATTTCTACACTGGTTGACAGTACAAACCAACCAGTTTCTGTGACTGTGAAACCTCCTTTAAGGCAACTTTAAGCTGCAGTGATGTTATCAAATGCCAGCGAATGCCTCTACCATCCATCAAGTGAGAAGATTTGCTTTTCTCCTTGTAAACCATTGGTCCACAGTGAAGACAGTCCACCCCAACTTCAGATCTGTCCTCACAGAGGCGATTAGTTCACTGATAGGTCTTCCTCCTTCAGGAAGTTAAAGTTTTATTCCAAGTCAAATGCAGCCAGTTAATTTTTAAATCTGCATCCAAGGTGAGTCAGAAAGAGCCAGAATGAAAGGGGGAAATTGGATCAGCCAGTCAGGTTTATGATGCCTGGTGTCACCATGCAATCATAGTGTCAGGAAACATTACTGCTCAGAATTCCATCTGGGAGAGGCTTGTCACTTCCTGCAACACTTAGCTGGTCTCACCCTAGCAGCATGGCATCTGGCAGAAGGGTAAAGACAATGGCTCTGGCCATACTTTCTGTGTTCTCAACGATAACTGTTCTTAGATGTCCAGGATGGAAGGTCACTGGTTACTTCTGGGGTAGAAACTACAAGTCTACCTTTAAAAGCAAATGTGAGAAACGTAAGGTCCCTACAAGAAAAGGAACCCTGGAGGCGGGAGCATCAGTTCCATAAAAGGAGGAGTATAACTTTCGTGACCTCTGAAAGGTGGAACAGCACAGATGTAGAGTGCAAGGACGTCTTTATTCAAACGTAAGTAGAATGCTGAATTGTGATCCACCCTACCCTGCCTTTCCGTTTCCCATAGGATGCACAATGGTAGAAGAAGAAAAAGGAGAAGGAGAGGAAGAGGAAGAGGAAGAAGAAGAAGAAGAAGAAGAAGAAGAAGAAGAAGAAGAAGAAGAAGAAGAAGAAGAAGAAGAAGAAGAAGAACAAGAACAAGAAGAACAAGAAGAAGAAGAAGAAGAGAGGAGGAGGAGGAGGAGGAGGAGGAGGAGGAGGAGGAGGAGAGAAAGAGGAAGAGAAAGAGGATAAAGTCGTGATTACAGACCAGTAGAGCTAGACATGGAGAGCCCCCTAATTGATGCCAGGGTTCGAGATCCTGGATGTAGGTCCCACCCGTGGCTCCTGCACAACAGGGCAGCCATCAGGCAGTGGCTGAGCACACATCCCCAACCCTCCGAGTTAGTGGCTGAAGAGCTGCGCTTCCAGCGTGGGACAGAATGGCTACTGAACTTCACAATGCATGCTCAGGAGAACACGCCTGCCTGGCCAAGGCCACAACAATCCTTTCTTCCAGTTTTCCAGGTCACTGATTCCAAATGAGAGGAGAATAAAAAAAAAAAAGACTAGGATCCTCTGAATCAAATGAAAGAGAGTATTTAAATCAAGGATATTAATGGTAAAATCTGCATATTGTGTGTGTATGTCAAACTTGAATATTAAATCCTAAGAAAGGCCCTGATTGGTTGGCTCAGTGGTAGAGCATTGGCCTGGTGTGTTGATGTCCCAGGTTTGATCCCCTGTCAGGACACACAGGAAAAGCAACCATTTGCTTTTCCAACCCTCCCCTTCCTTCTCTCTTGCTCTTCCTGTCCTGCAGCAATGGCTCAATTGGAGGGAGTTGGCCCTGGGCACTGAGGATGGCTCCATAGCCTCCACCTCAGGTGCTATAAAATAGCTTAGTTGCTGAGCAATGGAGCAACACCTCAGATGGGCAGAGCATTGGCCCCTAGTGGGCTTGCTGGGTGAATCCTAGTTGGGCAATGTGGTAGTCTGTCTCTGCCTCCCCTCCTCTCACTGAATAAAAATAAATAAATAAATACATCTTAAGAAAATACTTAACCTTTTGCAATCAACCATGTTGTAAGAAAAGGGAAGGGCGGTTCTAATTAGTTGAAAACCACCTTTAACTAACTGCTGAAATTACATAGGTTTGAAACTCATACGCATATACTTTTAGTCAACTGAAGAGAACTGGTGAGAAAGCCTTCACAGAGAAACAGCTTCAGAAGAACTTGACTCTGAATGGCTCAGCAGAGGAAAGGCCAGCCTTGAACAGGAGCCTTAAACACCTGTCAGTGAGCTCAGATGAAAGAAAGAGGGACTATCTCCACTTTCATGCATATTTCTGTACAATTTCCAGAGCTACTTCCTAAGATGAAGATTGTAGCAGAAAGCCTTTACAGTGTTATGCTTGTGATGTCAAGACAAAACAATTGAGCCTGACCAGGCGGTGGCGCAGTGGATAGAGCGTCGGACTGGGATGCGGAAGACCCAGGTTCGAGACCCGAGCTCGCCAGTTTGAGTGCGGACCCATCTGGCTTGAGCAGAAAGCTCGTCAGCTTGGACCCAAGGTCGCTGGCTCCAGCAAGGGGTTGCTCGGTCTGCTGAAGGTCCGTGGTCAAGGCACATGTGAGAAAGCAATCAATGAACAACTAAGATGTTGCGACGGCAATGAAAAACTAATGATTGATGCTTCTCACCTCTCTCCGTTCCTGTCTGTCTGTCCCTATCTATCACTCTCTCTGACTCTCTCTCTGTCCCTGTAAAAAAAAAAAAAAAGAGACAAAACAATTGAGTCTCCCACTTTATTATGCTAGGTAAGTGATTCATCAAATACCATTCTAAATGAACAGATATATGCTAAGCTCCCACTGTAGTTCAGAACTGTATCTAACGTCTTATACTTCTTAAGAAGAATGTACTTGGGTTTCTCCCAGACATTTTGCTTTGAGGTTTTGGTGAGTTGAGGTTTTCCCTGCCTTCTGCTTTCTTCATCTTACCCAAACAATATAAACAATTCAGGGATAATTTTTTTCCAGAACTTTTGCAAATAATGATTCTGAGGTTAAATTTGAATACTTTCTGTGCCTTCTCTCGGCTGAGGATAGCAGAAACCTTCATTCCTAACACTTATAGACCAAGTACAAAATCTCAAATGTTGCAGAAGAGTTAATACCATCCTAAGTAAAGGTTTTCGAAATTACAAAGAGGGGCGGGGAGGGGGGAGGAGAAACATTCAAGTTCTAGAAAAATAAAAATACAGACCTGAATGCAAACCTTAGAAAAACTGCGTAGCTCCCTAGTAACATGCCTGCCAAGTTAGAAAGAAAGCAGACAGGTTCCCACTGAGTAAAATGACCACGTGCTTTCATTATGGATACTGCCAAACCGCTCCTGGTAACCGCAGCAGTAAATATGCAATTCATGGTCCCATGTCAATTTTTGCTGTAAAGAAAGGATTGTTTTTGTATCATTTTAGCTGTCTCCAGGGGTGGGCAAAAGGAGGTTTACAACTGTGAATATGCAAAACTCAGACCTTATTCTTGTACTATTATTTATTGATTATTGTTGTTATTTTCCATACAAAACAACTGCAAACCTACTTTTGCCCATCCCTGTATTTTATATCATGTATCTGATCATTTTTAACTCATTTTGTGCCATGTAGCTCTGCTATATATCATTGTAGATCCATATTTTGTATCATTTTAGCTTCTTTTTATTCTTCTTACTTTCAGAAGGTAGCTTTGTACTTTCAGTATTTAGAACACATGAAAATTCCATTTATATATGTGTGTGTGTGTGTGTGTGTGTGTGATTAAGGTTGTAAATGTTCTTTTATATATATATAACATTTCAGTGGTTCTCCCAAGGGATCATTTCAGGTGGCTTTTCTTTTTCTCTTTACATTTCTGGGCTTTGTAAAAGTTCTCTCTAATAATTATGTATTATCATAACTATAAATTTTAAAGATTGCTAAGGGAAGTAGAGAACAATCCAACACAGGAAAGGAACAACTGGGCTTTCTGGTTGTCTAAGTAGTATATGTAATTTAGTTTTAATTATTTCCAGAGCTTTTGCTGGGGAGCTGGAGGCGGAGCCATTACTCAGGGCCACTGGGGCAGGGACTCTGCTGCTCACCACCCCTCCCCCGCCACCTCCCCCAACACACCCAGCTCCAGAAAATACAGCTTTGTTGATGTTGGGATTAGGTCCAGAAAGAGCCCCGTATTTGTAAGCATTTTCTTAATCAGCAATGAAAAAATTGTTCACATAAATTCTCCCCAATGGCAAAGTAAGGCCCCAGCACACAGGCAAAGACAGAACTAGGCTGAGCCTCAAGGACTTTAAGAACAAACACATCTTACTCTGAAAGCTTCCCTGGCATCTGGGAGTAAGCATGGCCCCAGAAGGTCAGGCAGCTTGGCTGCACCGCTGGGCTGTCCCCACTCCTCCCTGTGTGGCCCTTCCCTTTGGGGACATTTTAAATCCTAGGCTATGTAATGAGAATTTAATCTCATTACAGAAGAGAAGGGGCAGGGGCGGGGCTCTTTGTTTCGTTTTGTCTGGTCATTCCAATGGCCACCATAAATGCTGCAGAGAAAGGGCTCTTCTCATTTTCACATCAGAAAGTTGAAAGATATACAATTTCTATTTTAAATGACTCATCTTTTTGTCAAGGCAGACCTAAACTGTCCCCTTAAGTTTCTTTAGTTTTGATACCTTGATGACAAATCAACTTGAATACACTAGATTAATGCACTAGAAAACAATGTAATACATTTCCTTAGAAATTCAACTCAATTTGCCTTGAATTTGTACAGGTTTTAGGAGACCTCATTAGGAAGAGCATAACAATTACTTCATCTACTGCTCCCTTACCCTTGTTCTTAACAAGGTAGTCAGATTCATTGTAGATCAGAGCGGGTCATTCCCTGCTCAAAACTTCTCTTCAAGAGCCAGCCAAATCCTTAGTATGACCTACAAGGCCCCACTCAAACTGCCCCTCTCTACCTCTGACATCATCATCTATTCTTCCCTTCACTCACCTTATCCCAACCCCACTGGCACACCCTACCTCAGGGCCTTTGTACCTGCTGTGCCCTCCATTCAGTACTCTTTTTCCCCAACAATCTGCATGATTCACTCCCTCACCTCCATCCAGTCTGTTCAAAAATCCACTCCCCAGTAAGGCCTACTCTGACCACCCTACATATCATGCACCGGTCACCCCTACTCTATCTACCCAATACTCCTCATCCTCTGACCCACTTCATTATTTCTCACTGTATTTATAATTAATTATTTTACTTTTTATTATTTTATTGTCATTATTCCACAGTTTACAATGTCTGCTTCATGGGGCAGTGACTTTGCCTTCTGTTCATTGATGTATCCCAAGCTTCCAGGGCAGCACCTAGCACACAGCAGGCCCTGCTAACTCCTTCATGAATGAATGAAGGAACGAATGAATGAGACAAATCAGCTCTTGCACAAAGAAGGTGAAGCGGTCCTTTACTCAATGGCAGCTCCATACAAAAAAGGAAACGTAATGTGCACGATGGAATTATTTGGTTAACTTACAAAGGAACTGTGAGAATTTAGAAGATTAATGCTTAGAATAATGTTGACCTGGGGTTTCAGATTATATCGAAATCCATCATCACCTCGCAATGTAATGGCAGAATTGTGCTTGTAGGAGAGAAGATAAATTAGTTTCCCCTGAGAACGGTGGATATCTTATCAGCGTACAAGTATATTTGGTATCAATCTTTGATGGATACGTCTAATGCAACGTGCTAAAAGCAACATGAGAGCACTATGGTTTTTTTCCTATAAGTGTTATAGGAAAAGATAATGCAGTGATCCATCATAGCATCGTCAAAGAAAAGTTCTCTGAGCTCATTTATTGATAAGACTAACAATCATGAAGTAATTGCCTCAAAGATTGAACATTTAGCCTGACCAGGTAGGTGGTGGCACAGTGAATAGAGAGTCAGACTGGGATGTGGAGGACCCAAGTTTGATCCATCATAGCATCGTCAAAGAAAAATCCTCTGAGCTCATTTATTGGTAAGACTAACGATCGTGAAGTAATTGCCACAAAGACTAAACATTTAGCCTGACCAGGCGGTGGCCCAGTGGATAGAGCATCAGACTGGGATACAGAAGACCCAGGTCCGAGACCCCGAGCTCGCCAGCTTGAGCATGGGCCCATCTGGCTTGAGCAAAAGCTCGCCGGCTTGGACCCAAGGTTGCTAGCTCGAGCAAGGGGTCACTCAGTCTGCTGTAGCCCCATGGTCAAGGCACATGTGAGAAAGCAATCAAGGAACAACTAAGGTGTCACAACGAAAAACTGATGATTGATGCTTCTCATCTCTCTCCGTTCCTGTCTCTCTGTCCTTATCTATCCCCCTCTCTGATTCTCTCTCTGTCCCTGTAAAAAAAAAAAAAGACTAAACATTTAACTTTTCAACTGACTACCAAATATCTGTTGTTCCAATACAGTCAACATTACCCTCTCCCAGAATATGAGACAGAGATTAAAAAAAAAAAAAAAATCAGAAAACAAATGTCAATCAAAGGGAATATTTTGACAACACAGAAGTAGACTGAGCTGTGTGTCTAACATGAACCTGAATTATGAGAATTACCATGCTGCAATAAGCAGAAAACAAGCTTCTAAGGACACTTAAAACTTCAGGTAAGCACAAAATTTAAGAGTTTCCTTAACACTATTCATTAGGGGTAGCCATGTCGCTTTTCTTTTTCCTGGAAAAACTTACGTTTTTCTTTCTAAACCAATAGATTCAGAATGGGGATAGGTACCTTTGTCACCATCCATCTCTTGATGTTGTCTTTATGATTCTTCCAGGTGTCGTGTGAGTGGCAAGACAGTGGCAGTGTTTAGAGTTGCAGAACTCCAGAGTAAGTTAGTAACTGGTCCCATCAGTTTCAAGCACTTACTAGCAGTTTGCACAATAACGCTTCTCTAAACAATACTGAGAATGATGTAATAGAACACCTCCTAACATCAAGATGCCTTGACAGCTTTGACCATAGCTCTTCTCAAATCTGGGCTATTAACTCATCCACTGGGTTTCCTGTATTTCATTCAAAATCAATCTTGGTGGACTTTTTTGGTTTAGAAATTAGAAAAAGGCTATATGAATCAATAATAAAAAGTGACATGTACACTAAAAATCCCAATATATTAGACCAGAGAGGCCGCAGAAGGCTAAAGCTGAGTAGAATAGTGGATATAATTCAATGAAAACTCAGTCCTAGAGAAAACCAACAACCCAAAAAGACACATGGCTAGTGGGCGGTTGAGTCAGGTCGAGAGCCTGGGGTTTTAGATCTCAAATACAGTTATCTTTGACCAAAGCAAAATGCTGTGGGCAGTGAAAATTTAGACTAAGCGGCTTAATCCGTGACAGAGAGGAAATCAATGATACCCGACCTTACCGAATCCATAACCCCTCTCTCTTCTGTAGTCGTCTAAATAGCACTACTCTTAAGTTTGCACCTGGCCCAAGCAGCCGTAGTATTTTCTTTGTTGAAGCCACACATGAAGTAATATCTACTTAACTATCTGCAAAGATGTGCTATCCCCCTTTTAAAAAATGTACCACTCAGACAATGCTCATGGATAGGAAACTAACAACAACTAGGTAATCATTATTCATAAACGGACCATTTAGGACTCCTCCCTTATAGACTCCCCACCCCGGTTCCTTGCAACATTCTTTTTAAAAAGTATCATTTTATTACATTTTAAATACTGGCTACATTTTAATTTTTCATTCTAAACATTTTTAAGTTCAGCGACAGTAAATGCATCCGTAATGCTGTACGAGCATCACCACCATCCATTCTCAGAACTTCTTTCACCTTCCCCAACTGGAGGTCTGTCCCCACTGAGCAAGCCCCAACTCCCCTTGCCCCCAACTCCCCTTGCCCCCAGCTCCTGGCAACCACCACGCTCCTTTCTGTCTCTAAAATATGACTCCTCTAGATATAGCATGTAAGTGACAGTATACTGTATTTGTCCTTTTGTGACCTCTTACTTCACTTAGCATGTCTTCAAAGTTTACCCATGTTGTAGCATGGGTCAGAATTTCCTTCTTTCTTAAGTCTAAATAGTATTTCATTGTGTGTCATAGCACATTTTATCCATTTAACCACCAATAATACACTTGGGTTGTTTCCACCTTTGGCTTTTGCAAAGAATGCTGTTACAAACATGGGTGTATAAATGCCCCCTTACGTCCCTGCTTTCAGTTCTTTTGGCCACACACCCAGAGATGGAATTGCTAGACCATATAGTAATTCTATGTTTACCCTTTTCAGGAGCCACCATACCATCTCCCATAGTGGGCACACTCACCCTTTGATATTCCCACCAGCAGTGCATTCAAATTCTAATTTCTCCATATCCACATTAACATGTATTATTTTCTGTTTTTTAATTTTTTTAATGTTTATTTTAATATTGATTTTAGAAAGAGGAAGGGAGACAGGAAGAGAGAGACAGGGACATCGATCTGTTCCTGAATGTGCCCTGACCCGGAACTGAACCAGCAACGTCTGCGCTTCCGGACAATATTCTAACCAACAGAGCTACCCAGCCAGGGCTGTTTTCTTTTTTGGGTTTTATTTTAAAGAGTAGCCATTTTAGCCTGACTGGGCAGTAGCGCAGTGGATAGAGCATCACACTGGGATGCAGAAGACCCAGGTTCGAGACCCCGAGGTCGCCAGCTTGAGCATAGGCTCATCTGGTTTGAGCAAGGTTCACCAGCTTGAGCCCAAGGTCGCTGGCTTGAACAAGGGGTCACTCGGTCTGCTGTAGCCCCTTGGTCAAGGCACATATGAGAAAGCAATCAACGAACAACTAAGGTGCCACAACAAAGAACTGATGTTTCTCATTTCTCTCCCTTCCTGTCTGTCCCTCTCTCTGACTCTCTCTGTCACAAAATAGATAAATAAATAAAATTTAAAAAAAAAGAGTAGCCACTTTAATGGATGTGAAATGCTATCTTACTGGGATATTGATTCACATTTCCCTCACAAATTGTGATGTTGAGCATCTTTTCACGTGCAGTTGGCCATTTGAATATTTCCTCGGAGAAAAGTCTAGACAAATCCTTTGTCCATTTTCTCGTTGACTTGTTTTTGGCTCCATTTTTAACACTTCCGTTGATATACAATTGTAGACACTGGAGGCAATGTGCAGGAAAGTCACAAAAATGAGGACACTGGACTCAAAACTATCAACAGAAACAATGAAACAAGTTCACTTTTCTTTTAGTAGTGCGGCAGGTGGGCCAGGTTGACCCCAGAGTACATATTACAAAACATCCGTGAGCAGCGTTCCTGTGGCTTCCGAAGCCTGTCCTTTGGAATTTATGCCAAAGACTGAGCTCCTGCATGCAGTTACACCCACAGGCCTGTATGAGCCCACGAACAAGACAGTAAACAGATTAAAATCGTGGGGAAGAGGATGGCTAATACAACAAACAACAGTAATTTGAATGATTGTATATTATTTGGAATAAGCACTTGTTATCATTTAATTCCCACAACAAGCACATGAGACGAAGAACAGTTATTCTCCATCTTTTTAGTGAAGATAACTGAGGGTCAGAGAGGCTAAGTATCTTCCCAAGGCCACACAGCAGGAAGTGGTAGAAATGGACTTAGAAGCTCAGTAGGTTGGCAGAAGATCCCTAACTCTGAATATTTTTACCAATGTTGGCCCTGTCTGGAGGTCACAGCCTAGCTAACCCACTCTGACACAGCCCCTGCATCCCTCCTGTAAACCATTTTCTCAGATACGGATACAATGACTGCCGATGTGTGGGACAGACAAGTTGTCATTGGATGTACAGGCAGCCCTGTTGAGTAAAGGGAGAAACAGGCTTCCCACTCACAAAGGATCTCAGATTCAGGAGTGCATGATTCAGGTTCACAGAGCAACCCCAGCAAGGCTGAAAGCCAGAGGTGGTCTTCATCCAGCTAGAAACCCGTGCCCCATTAACAATCCAAGCTCCCAGCAGACATACACTGTGCATTGATATATTTTTAGAAATCCTAAAATATATCAAAAACCAAAATGAAAGGGGGCAGTTTGGTATGCAAGCTACATGCACTGGGCTTGCGAAGCACACAGCATGAAAACGTGCCGCCACGCATGCATAGCTCTGCTTGGACACCACATGTTTTTACATGCCTGTGGCTTCAGAATATGGAGGTAGCCTAGGTTTCCTGCCCCCTCTGCACCCGAGACCCTGACCCCTCACGACTCTCACTGAGAGGAAGACTGCGCTGAGCAGTTAGAGAAAAGTCACGGGGACGAGGTAACGCTGGGCACGGCTGGCATCGTCGGGCACCCCACACCCCGTGCTTCATTCTCTGCTTCAGTCATGGAAGTGGCCGTTCCCTGCCTTTCGTTGTCTGTTCTGCTCTCTCCGGTTCCCAGCCTGCAGCTTAGGAGCAGGGACCATGCCCATCAGTACTGAGTTTAATAAAGAGGCAGAAGTGACAAAGGGCTGGCCTTCTTGCTTCTCAGACATCTCCTAATTCTGGAACCAAATATGTTTGAAAGGTAACATTTACACTATCCCTAGCCACCCCCTCAGTACAAAATAATTAGGGGTGTGTGCCCGGGACTGGGTTTCCAAAGACCCTGACAAACCTCACACACAAAATGCTCACTGGTCACGTGAACATCCACTACACTGTTTACATGTTTCATACATAGAAACTCATGGTTGTACTTCAATCAAAATGAAGTTTGTCCATTAAACTAGAAAATACAAGCATTCTAACACTGCACAGGAGATCTGAAACTGACAATGACAGAAAGCCTACCTTCACTTTAAATGACTGTGATTTAGTTTTTGACTTTAGTTTTAGGGTTGAAAGAGTTAGTAAAACCATTGATTTTGAAAATAAACATCAATGTTTTATAAACCTCACTGGAAAACCTTTGAGTATCTTTTGCTATAAAAGTAAGGACTATCATTGGTTCTCCTTGTTTGGTAAATTTCAGTTACAGGCTCAGTGATTGTGACACATTTTCTTTGGGAGGAAGAGTTTGGAGGCATTAACTCTGAGAGGAACCATCCAGGGTTGATTTTGGATGCAAGCCAAGGAAAGCAGAGAAACTGAGTTAATTAATTCTAGACAGACCCAAGGAATGATTCATTAGGGTCTGACCCAACTCTCAGATAATAATCGTTTTCCCTAAGTTTATAAACCAACCTCAGATTCCTATGGGCTGTGGTACTAACCAACCTAAAAAAAATTGATGCATAATGTCTGAAACCAACCTAACATGTGAACCTTATAAGAAAAACTAAGGCAATAATAGGTCCTAGTTTCCTAAGAAATACAGTTTAAAATAAAAATTCCACAGTATAATCCAAGCACATAAATCACTCTTATGTATACACTGCTCCACATTCCATAGAACATAATACCACCAGAATGAATTTTATCATCAGTTAGGTTTACTGGTTAAACTAGGAATGTAATGTAATATATTCAGTGATAAACATCTATGACAGATAGTGGGGTGATTATTCCTTCTACCCTTATGCATTTGAAAAAAAAACTACTTCAACTGGTCATTTGTCAAAAGCAAATCAAGAGATCAGACAGCCCACTTTGAACAAAGCCGGTGTTCCAGGCTATGAACACACAATGTTGCTCAGAGAAGCAGGAAATGTGAGTAGCCACAGGCATCACAATCATAACCACCAGCAAGAAACTGATAGTGAATGTTTGTATGAGGCCGGGAAATGTCCCAAAACACCCATGCCAGTGACTGAGCTCAAGACTAGAGGGACCCCAACACAGACCTGTCTGACCCTAAAGCTTGATGTCTTCCTACCAGCCATGTATCAACCTTCCCACCAATCAAAGGCCGTCTTCACACGCATACAATGTAGAGAGGACTGCTGGTTACACTCCATGAACCTTTTGAATCGGTGTTAACTAGACACATAGAGTCAACAACAGTGCAGACTGTTCACAAAAGACTAGAGGTAATCCCCACAACTTGGCAATTAAAAATAGCCCATGCCTGACCTGTGGTGGCATGGTTAATAAAGTCATCGAACTGTAATGCTGAGGTTGCTGGTTCAAAACCCTGGGCTTGCCTGGTGAAAGCACATATGGGAGTTGATACTTGCTGCTTCTCCCCCTTTCTCTCTCTCACTCTCTCGTTTTATATATATATATAAATAAATAAATAAAGCCCATCCAAGAAGCCCTCTGAAGAAGACATGGTCCAATCAACATGACCATGGAGTGATCCCAGTACTATATGGCTGCAAAGACAACCAGAAAATGGCTCTAGCATTTATCCTACAGCGGCCTTTCTGAAGAAAAGTGTTATCACATAAAGTGGTTGCTTAGCATCCTTGAAAGAGAAAACAGTTCGGAAGAATCTGTGAATACAACTCTACAGGAAAAGGTGTTTTGTCTGGCTTCTATGAGTATCCGCTGTTAACTTGTTTTCCTGGGGTGAAGGTACATCCAACAGCTATGAGTTCATGGACATGAAGGGCATTATTGTTGGCCCACTATTCTGATCCCACACTCTCCTAAGAAATCTGCTACTCATCATCTAACTTCTTAGGAAGACATTCCTCCAGGATGTCTCACATCTGCTGTTCAACTAATCTGAACATGATATTCCACATGACAGTTATATTTATCAATAAAAATGACCCGCTGCGTGGCAGGCACAATACTGAGCACATTTATGAGCATTATATTGTTTAATCCACATACCTAGGCAAAGTACCAATACTAAAGACAAAAAATATATATACGTTATTAGCATTTAGAAGACTTCCCTAATGTCATCAAGTGTCAAGATGGCAAGGCTAGATATTGAATTCAGGTAGGAATCTAAGTCTTTACAAGAAATGCCCAAGGTCTAAAGACAATCTGTAAGGGAAGAGGGATGTCCATAGACTTCTGGGAAGTATATGTGAAATTTTGGAAGTTTCAGAAGTTTCAGAAAATTTAGCAGATTCCCAAAGGGGTTTCTATCCCAGAAAACTGCAAGAACCATAGACTACTTTAAAGATGACATTATTTAACTGTCATGGATTTAAGCTTCAGTCACAAGGAAATAGTTGAATACTATTCTAATTGTTGTTAAAATAACTCCAGGGCTTATTAAATGATAGTGAACCTGGCTTCCTGTAGCTCTCATTATATGATTCCTTTAATTTTTCTGTTCTTAAAATAGCCACATGCAGAGTTGAAGATGAATCTAACAACTTCAATTTTGAACATTTGTTTCTTCTTTCATTAGATTGGCCAAGTAGTATGAATTGTTTAAAGGGAGGATGGACAAGATGTTTTGGGGTCACTTTCGCTAGAAATAACCATTCTTTACATCATCAAGTAGAAAAACAGGCAATATTAAAAAAAAAAGGCACACTCATTTTCTCACTTTTCCTTGCCTAACACTTGAAATAGTTATTTTAAAATTCAGAAATCTAACCTCATTTTAGCAATGTGCAGTTACAGAGTAAACAATAGTCACTGGTACCCATAAACACGTATGACAGTAGGCAATAACACTGGTATTTAATTATAAATTAAAAAGAAAGCCCTACTCTATTTGTAATTATCTTATTTCATAGTTAACACACACACACAAAAAAAAATTGTGTTTTTTTTTTGGTCACTTTTGCACAAGGTCCAAAATTTTTCACTTCCATATTCAAGACTATAGTACAGAATATAGCCATAAATTAAAAGTATATATATAGAAGCATTCATGCTATAAAAACTTGCTAAAAATATAATGATTATGCGAAGTTAGTTATCTTAAGTGTTCTGTTCTTTGAACTCTTACTGGTAAAATACAATTCTATTCACTGGTTCTAAAAACGAATCCAGGATAATGGGGTTTAAAAGCTGGGTTTTTTTTTTTAAGTCTTAATGTAACTCTTGCTAGAGAGATTCAGTGTGGTCTGTAACAGCCGCGTGTTGGCCCTGCTACCGACTTACAGGAGCACAGATTACACCAACGCAGATTTCATCAGCACAATGTTTGCTACACGTGTTGCTCCAGACATTACTTCCTATTATGATTTGAGGCACTTTTGATATCAATTTTACTAATAAATATGGATAAACATCAGCTAATCAGACAAGCTCATGATTTCAAAGGAAGTCACTTTTTAAAAAAAGGTTGTTCCTCAGACTGAAAATTACTTATCTTGCAATTGAGACAGGATTCACGCCTTTTTCTCTAATGCTTTACACAAGTAAATCATTTACTTAAAGTTTTTACATTCAATCCATTATATTTTACCATGTTTTATTCTTTTTTTTTTTTTACAGGGACAAAGAGAGGGATAGATAGGGACAGACAGACAGGAACGGAGAGAGATGAGAAGCATCAATCATTATTAGTTTCTCGTTGCCGTTGCAACACCTTAGTTCTTCACTGATTGCTCTCTCATATGTGCCTTGACCGCGGGCCTTCAGCAGACCAAGCAACCCCTTGCTGGAGCCAGCGACCTTGGGTCCAAGCTGGTGAGCTTTTGCTCAAGCCAGATGGGCCCGCGCTCAAGCTGGCAACCTCGGGGTCTCGAACCTGGGTCTTCCGCATCCCAGTCCAATGCTCTATCCACTGCACCACCGCCTGGTCAGGACCACGTTTTATTCTTAAGTAGGTTTAATGGTTTGAACTTTAATAGGCAATGAGATTAAGCTGCTTAACAAATAAAATATCTGTTGCCTGAATTTTCTTAGAAAATGAGCATGAATGTAACTAGACTTATTGTGGTGCTTCTTTCACAATATATACATATATTGAATGATTATGTTGTATACCTGAAACTAATATATGTCAATTATATTTCCTAAAAATAAAACTTTATAGTAATTTGATATTATCTCAGTATACAACCAAGCTCATGATCAGCAGGCTCATCTCAATAAAAAGGGAGTAAAAAAATAAATGACCACCGGCAAAGATAGGTTCAAGTTTTTTTCTGAGATATGGGTATGATTATTCAACTTATCTGCTATAAAAGATAATTAGCATATAACTTTAAATTTCACTTTGAAGCTTCAAGTCAATCACATCTACACATGTATTTTACTTTTTTTTATCTGAAAAGATAACAATAGACAGAGACCTAGTGTAGGTGTTTGTCCCAGCAGGGCCATCACGGGGCTCGTATTCCGTATCTATGAAATGATGATCCTGGACAGATACCACATACCAGCCCTTCTTGGGCTGTCCTGACAAATGACAGGAAGACAGTCTCCTCTGTCATTCAGCATTCTCCATCAGATGACTCCACATTTTCTCAGGAACTAAATTTCTGGGGAGTGTGTGTCTATGTGTGTGAGGGGGGGGGGAGAAAGAGAGAGAGTTTTCCAGTCTCATTCCCATATACAGCCACGCTAATTCTCTTGCAGACCCTTAAACATGTCCTGCTAGGACCCATCGCACCAGCTCTTTCCCCCTCCTTGTGAAATGTGCTCCTCACCAGACCAAGCTTATCACATCCTTTCAGAACTTCTCTCAAAATTCAACCCCTCACCATGTACCTGAACCCTTCCTGACCACATCCTCGTTTTCAACCTTTGTGAAAGAAACCCACAGTGGAGGGTGGCATACCAGCTGCTCTATTTATATGTTTTCCCTCCCTGTGGGATCAGAAGCATAATCACTTCTGTTTCCTTTACGTCTCTGAACAGCCTCCAGTTCCGGGTACGGAACACAGTGGGTATTTAGAAAATGTATACCTGAAGCAAAATTCTAACACTGTGCTGCTTCTACACTTGATCTCACTGAATGAAGTCAGTGCCTAGACCCGTGCGCACGCACGCACACATATACACACACAAATGGGTGAGAACGGGATGCTCACACAGTTACATGTGGCCGTTGTCCCTTTATGCCAGCTGCGGACATGAGAACCACACCTGCACGCCGCATTTTAGGACCAGCCCAGCTCCTGATCAAGAGCAGCACAAGGACACTTGGATCTATCAGGTCGCCCCAGGCCAGCCCTGCTTCTCATCCTGATACTCATGGATGTTTGGATTGGAGAGGATATAATTTTCTTATTGCTGATAACAGAGTGTGAGAGCCAGAAAGGATTTTTAAAGATTATATCTCAGGCCCAAGCTCTTCCTGGGTGACAGATGAGGACACTTCTGGGAAGTTAGGTGACCTGGTGAAGGTTGCGGCTGTGAGCACGGCTGGACGGGAATCCCCTCACCTTCCAGTCCAGCAATCCTTCCAAGCATCACGCTCTTCTGCCTTTCCAGCGATGCTTGTCTTAGGCTGCGATTCAAATAAGCTTCACCACTGAAAACAAAGTGTTGGAAGAAGAATGCTCGGAGCAAACGTACAGGGGAGTGGAGGAATATGACAGCAGTTGATTTTTTTAGAGAATGCCCAGGGGCACTAACCCACTCAAAGACAAAACACACACACACCCCTAAGTACACCCACGACCTCAGTAACGTTGTATCTCGGCTGCTACCAAAACAAACCAACTCCAAACCACGCAAGAGAGTGGAGTGCGACTCCTCCCCACTCTGGACAAGCTTCCAATTACTTTTGACCGGTTTCCCCAAATGCTTAAAGAGGGTATTAATATTTATTTTTTAATTCTAAAATTTTTTTTTGTTTGTCCTTTTTAGTGATCTGCAAAGTCCACTTGTGAGACACGTCATTGCCCAAATATTCTGGTGAAGTCATCACTCATTGGAATTGATTGCAAGGCAGAGGTAGAGAAGGAGAGGGGTGGAGAGGGAGAGTGGGGAGACCTGCTCCTCCAGTTAGACTCCGTGTCCTTCCAGCCACCTTTCTCTCAAGTCTTTGTGTTGACCCCATCCCGCGCACACACACACATCCAGACATACACACCCGCACTCTTTTCTGCAAAGCTGAAGGCAGGGTGGCCCATCCTTCCGGGCTCAGCCCACGACTGTCCCTCCAGAACGCCTCCCGCGCCCACCCCCACGGACTCCCTGCAGTCACTCTCTAATCCAAACCACAGCTTCAGAGTTTAATCATCCGCGCTCCACCCCAACCCCCACCCCCCCACCCCCCCCACCCCGCACTGGGCTAGCTCTGCTCTGCCCGTGAGAAATGTCTTCCCAGCAGCAGTTTCTTGTAATCAGGAAGCAGACCTCATACTGGTGGGGTTTCTCTGCTAATAACCTCCCCAGCTAAGAACACAGGATGAACGGATGAACGGGTGGGGAGAGAAAGCAAAGCTGCCACGTGGTTCATGGACTCTTTCTCCATTTGTCATTTCCTCCCGTCAGAAAAATCAGCTTAGATTGTATCAGCCATACCTCTTAGTTAGTTAATGTTGGCTTGTAGTAAATATGCCTCTAATTAGATTTTTTTTTTTTTTTCCTGGAGTCTTTTGAGAGGCAGACTGGCCTTTGGTTCTGTCTCAAATCTTTAAAGGCGAATGAAGGTACCGGAAATAACGGGGCAAAACCTCCAGGCAATTTTCATTATGATTTTGAAAAATGAGTAACGTGGGACCCTATTCATATTTCATAGTGGCGCTTATTTGATCTTAATGTGATTTTGTGTGTGTATGTGTGTGATCAGGCATAACTTCATTTAAGAGGCTATGCATGATTCAATATGCTAAATGTGCTTAAATATGCAACTCAGCATCCTGCATGGCAATGACTGCTTACATGGTTATTAAGAACTTTCATTTTCTTCCTATTGCAGCCTACTCAGCACTCATTAAAAATCAGTCCCTTGGGACTTTATGCCTTGATAACAAAACCTACAGTTAGGAACAAAATTTGTTAAGCGGTGGAAGATGGCATCTCCATCATACTCTTTCAAAGTTCAGGTTCAATATGACCTGCCTTCTTATATAGTCAAGCCTCACAAAGACTGCTGATACAGACTAGATTATCTGAATTCTTCTGGTATTCAAACCAAGAGGACAAATGAAATTTGAAAGGTAGGACTCATATGTAGCACACTCAGAATTGAGGACTTGACTTCTTAGAAAAGGAACTAAAGGCAAATGCTTGTTTAAAAAGTGAAAGAAGGCCCTGGCTAGTTGGCTAGGTTCCCGGTCAGGGCACATAGAAGAAGTGACCATTTGCTTCTCTACTCCTCCCCCTTCTCTCTCTCTCTTTCTCTCTCTCTCTCTCTCTCTCCTTTCTCTCTTTTCCCCTTCCACAGCCATGGTTCAAACAGTTTGAGCAAGTCGGCCCAGGTGCTGAGGATGGCTCCATGGCCTCTGCTCAGGTGCTAAAAATAGCTAGGTTGCCAAGCAACAAAGCAGCAGCCCCATATAGACAAAGTATTGCCCAGTAAGGGGTTTGCTAGGTGAATCCAGGTCAGGCGCATGTAGCAGTCTGTCTCTACCACCCTGCCTCTCATTTAAAAGTAAAGGAAGGAAGAAAGGGAAGGGAATGGAAGGGAAAGGAAGGGAAGGGGAAAGAAAGAAAGAAAGAAAGAAAGAAAGAAAGAAAGAAAGAAAGAAAGAAGAGAGAGAGAAAGGAAGAGAAGGCAGAGAAAGGAAGAGAAGGCAGAGAAAGGAAGAGAAGGCAGGAAGGAAGGCAGGAAGGCAGGCAGGCAGGCAGGCAGGCAGGCAGGCAGGCAGGCAGGAAGGCAGGCAGGAAGGAAGGAAGGAAGGGAAAAGAAAGATGAAAGAAAACCGCCCTGTACATATGTGGAGTTTTGAGTCCCATTTTGAAAACCTGTGATGCAGAACAGTGGTTCTTAACCTGGGTTCTATCAAACCCTAGGGGTTCGATGAGTCGGTCTCAGGGATTCGGAGAAGCCTCTGCTGCGGAGGCCAGAATAAAGTAATACTGTAATTTGTTGAGTTCATGGACTTTGTTGGTTTTGTTCTTTGAGCAAGGTGATGTTCATGCACGGCTCATTTTGTGCACCAGTAAAAAAACATATACCTATGTCTTGAATTTGGAAAAAAAATCATATTTTATTTATCACTAAAGAAGGGTTCGGTGAATGTGCATATGAAACTGGTGGGTTCGGTACCTCAGAAAAGGTTAAGAACCACTGTGCTAGAATAACCCTTGCCTTCTTCTATCTCCTCAATATTTGCAGTTTATGACATTTTGTTTCTTTATATTCATCTGTTCCAATAAATTCCTCAGGGGAAAAAAAAAGTAAACCTTATAAACCATTTTTAAATGTTTCACTCACTTTTTCCCATTTTTCTTAAAATAGCCTAGCTAATATGCATGAAATGAATTCCAGGTGCCAGACCCCACACAAAAGGCTCAGACTGGATTCTCCCGTTTAATTCTCAGGTAACTTGAGCAGGTGAACCCAATTAGGACAGAAATGAGACACGTGTCCAGAGTCACAGGGCTTACACAGGGCCTGGAATGTCCACCTTCCCCCACCACCACATCATACACCGACCTCACGCCTGCGTTTAGATGTGAACAGGGTGTGTCACGGGACAGAAAGGTCTCTAAAGACAGCATGTTCTGTCACCTCATGAAATTCTCACACTTCTGTTAAAAAGAAAACATTAATTTATTTTTCCCAGGTGTCTTACAACTTTATCTGCAGGACGAAAAACTGCTACCCTGTTTTGTTTTGGGGTATTTTTTTTCCCAAGGAAAAGAAGAAATCAGCAGACACTGAAATCTCAGATTGATGGGTCCTTCCTGACTTTTTAATCTTGCTGAAATGAGAGCAGAGAGGCCAACCCTGGCTGGTCTAAAAAACACCTGTCCTTTAACGGTCCAGTCCTGTGAAGCCACTGGAAACGTCATTTTTCTCTTGTTACCCAGAGTGTTCGGAGCCACTGCAGTGAGAAGGATGGCTCACAGTGTTTCCCCTCCGCTCCTCTCACTTCTCGTAGGAAAGCACAGGACAGTCAGGAGCTCTGGAACTCTGGCCAAGAGCTCCAGTTGGTGAGAAAGAAGAAGAAATCAGGTGTATGTTGTTTCAAAGGAACTCCTGCTACCATCCCAACCCCAAACACACCCAAGTTTAAGAGATCACAAAACACTGGGAAAAGCAATAAAAACAGTAATATTTTTAAAGTTGTTTTTATATCATTTGAAAGGTATTCCATTCAAATAGGAAGTACTGAAACGTCTAGTAATGGAACAATTTAAAAACCCAACACAGGATCTTTAACCACACAGGATACTTAGAGCCTTTCCCCGAGACAATCGCTATCTCTTGCACATCCTTCTGGAAGTTTTCAGTTTATATACAACTGTATCTGTCTGTTCATTTTACACAAAGGGGTGAAGAGCGTGCAAGACCTAACCCAACAAGTTACACACTTGGATGAACCGGCCAGGCCCAGGAGGGCTGGGGAAGCCAGTGTTCCATGACCAGGGCTCCGTAGGGACATCAAGAAAGGCTTGCCTGGGCCCTGGCCGGTTGGCTCAGCGGTAGAGCGTCGGCCAGGCATGTGGTAGTTCCAGGTTTGATTCCCAGCGAGGGCACACAGGAGAAGCCCCCATCTACTCCTCCACCCTTCCCCCTCTCCTTTCTCTCCATCTCTTTCTTCCCCTCCCACAGCCAAGGCTCCATGGGAGCAACGTTGATCCGGGCGCTGAGGATGGCTCCATAGCCTCCACCTCAGGTGCTAGAATGGCTCCAGTTACAGTGGAGCAACGCCCCAGATGGGCAGAGCATCACCCCCTATTGGGCATGCTGGGTAGATCCTGGTCTGGCTTAAGAGGGAGTCTGTCTGTCTGCCTCCCCACCCCACCCCCCACCTCCGCTTCTCACTTCGGAAAAATACAAAAAAAAGAAAAGAAAGAAAGGCTTGCCTGCAGCGAACGCATGGAGCTGAGACTAAATGCAGGAGATGCTCCTGAACGCTGCATTCAGTCGGAACAGGTGCAGGATGTGACCATGCAAAAGCTGAGCCAGCTGCAGGACTGGCCTCACATCCTCCGGTCAACAAGGGTTGGGTGTCAGGGCCTGAGTCAGCCCCGAGGCCAGCAGTGCTCCCTGATACACGCGCCTCTACCAGGTCCCCACGCCACCCGCTTCGGAAACACCTGCGATTTCCATCAGGTGAAAATGAGATGAGGACTGAGCAAAGCTGTATGGTATAATCCTTTCGTGTGCACTTGACACGAACTATTTAGAAAGTTTACAGAACTTCCCACCAAGAATGGGGGTTGCAAGGAGAGTAGGAAGCTTCTGCTTTATTCAGCACAAACCTGGCCCAGATACAGGGCAGGCTTCGGTGGACACAGAACCTGGGGTCAGAAAGGGCACCATGCTTGGTTTCAGGCTCCGCTGTTATCATCTGTAAACCCTCAGTCAACTCGGAGCAAGGGACCCTTCATTTTCCTTTTGCACTGGGTGCTATAAACTACGTAGTCAATCATGCCTGGAATACTGCCTGTAATAGGGCAGGTGTCCGATGTACTTGTCAAATCTACATGTGAGTGAATACATGGAAGCTGCCTTAGAACATGGGCTCACACGCTACAGCCTTGACGCCAATTCTGTTGTGTTAAATAAACAATACCACCTGTTGTGGTCAATAAAGTCATATTAAAACGCATCCACGCTCATTTGCTTTTGCGTCTTGTCCATGGCTTCCTTCTCTCTACAGTGCAAGAGTTGAATTAATGGTGACAAAGACCACAGAGCCCACAGAGCCTAAAATATTGACAATCCAGCCCTTTACAGAAAAGCTTTTCGGACCCCTTCCTGCCTTAGAACACTGTCTTAAATCTCTCTACCCAAATAACTGTAACAGCAGAAAAGGTAGGTGGTCTCGTATGACCGATGGCAGCTAGCAATAAACAAGGTATTTCTTAGGCTTTAGTCTTTAAAGCCTTTAAAGTCTTTAAAGTATGTAGATTTTACATCTTGGACCCAAATATTCGTGTGTGTGTGTGTGTGTGTGTGTGTGTGTGTGTATTTTACATCTTGGACCCAAATATACAGTAATGTTCATCCCCTGCGGTCCTCCATCTACAAGGACGAGTGTAAAAAGGGCGTAAGCACCTGGGCTTGCAGACCATGACCTTAGCTCCTCCTCCTTATTGACCCGTCCGGAAGGAAGACTTCTGGAGCATTTCAGCATCTGCACCACATACCCATCCTTTCTTATCAGCCCTACGTCCTGCTAGACAAGCTCCCGAAAGGGCATTCAAACTGGAATCCGAGTGCCCTTATCCTTGACCGAATGTACTCTAGGCCTCCACCGCAGAGCACCGAGAGACTCCTGAGCGACTGTATTATTTCCCCGGGGGGCAGTTTTCAGAACCTATTGAGAGACGGCCATCTCAGAACCCCTATCCAGCTGTTGGAAAGTTTTCAAACTTGGGACTGTATCGAAGATTTTTTTTGAAGCCCACCTTCCTCATAAGGGCCTTGCATTTCTACCTTCAACAAGTTGTAGTAAAAATTCTTAATTTAGTCAGCTGTTAGCAGCCACGCAGTATCTTCTGTAGCCAGGGTGCAGGCGGGACAGCTTGGTACTCCGTGGAGAAAACTTGGGCATTTGCTGCTGATACTGTGCACAGTCCCTCACACCCCAGGGTCTGAGGACTTCAGATGGTGGTTAGGGAGTTTGTCCTGGGTAAATGGCTGGGATACCTCAAAGGGGACAAAAAATTTTACCAGAGAAGAGTAAGATGTACCAGAAAGGGAGATTCTGAGAGGCGAGGACAGGCCCCTGGGAAGAAGAAAACCCCAGGGAAGTCCCAGATCTCTGGGACAATCTCTGGCTGTAATAACAAAATAATGGAAGGGGTTTGTTTCTGTTTTGCTTTGTTTGAAACTCATAGATCCAGAGAACAAACTGATGGTTGCCAGAGGGGAGGGGAGTGGGTGAAAAGGAATTGAAGGGGAGGGAGAGGAACACACTTTAGTTACAAAATAAACAAGCATGAGGATGTAATGTACAGCATACAGCCAATAATACCGTGCCTCTGTACCAATGAGGATGTCATGTACAGCACACAGCCAATAATACCGTATCTCTGTACCGCGACACATGGTTACTGTGCTGATTGCATCGTAAGGTATATAAATGTTGAATCACTATGTTGTTCACCTGAAACTAGTATAAGAACGTATGGCAACTATAATAATTTTTTAAATGAAGGAATGACTCAAGGAGATGACAAGAAATGCGTATCTTTGGGGATTTTCTTTATTTTTGTCAGAGGGCTGGGAGTAACTCTATCTAGTATGTAGGTCCATAATGAAATAATTCACAGGACCCAGAGGGGCAGGCATTGACGATTCACTGTGGCAAACACGCAGTCTGCTGACTATTTCCTTCCGGCTGCTGTTAATAAAAGGCCGCATATAAATTGTAAGCTATTGTCCATATTGGTCATAAAAACCAGTAATGGGAACTCAGAAGTCAGAGTCCTGGGGAGAGGCAAATACAAGTCTCCCAGGCCTTGTTGGGAGGCCTGTGGGAAGGACCTGCTGTGGGCGAACCCTCTTGGGACAAATGAACGCCACAGAGGGTCATTTCCCTCCCTATTCCCAACCCCTGTCCCCCACACCATCTGCTGGCCAGCAGCCCAGACCAGGCCCCAAGGGGAGAAAAACACTCATTATGGTAACAGACCACTTCACCCTCAGACTGGAATTCCAACTGCCCAAATAACCACAAACTGATTATCAGTCCCTTAAACCTCAAACAATAAAATTAACGTGCTGGGTGGGAAGGGGGGTCACAGTCCAACTTCTCCCCCCACCCCCACCCCCAATTCCTTTTCATTTTTCCTATTTCTCTGTACTCTAAAGGGATTACAGTGACCATGGGGAAAATTATCTGATTCAGAAGAGTGATGGCGCTAACAGTGCTTCAAACTAACATGAATTCTGGTAAAGAAATGGCTCCATAGTTTAGCCTCTCTTTAAAGATTTAAAGTCAACATAAAAAAAATCCATGTAGTTTTCAGCCTCAGTCAATCACACTTTAGAGAAATAACATACATTATGAGAATTGGATTTGCAACACTAGAAGATGATTACTCGGATTTCAAAAGGGGTTTCCATTTGAGTTTCTTTCAATGGGCCATTCCTCTACTTTGTTCACAATGTGGTTTTAAAAGTCAGCTCAACTTTTCAGAACCGCGCGGTCTGCATAAAGCAAAATCCACTTGCATTTGGATTAGCAGTGTCCCCAAAGCCCATTAAACTTCACCCTATAAAGGCCTCCCTGCTATCTTCTTATAGGAGAACAAAAATAAAGAAATATATTTTTAAAAAATCCTTCCAATGACATTTCAATCATTCAGTGGCAAATTCTCCCCAGTAAGATATTTCAGCACCCAGGGCTCAGAGCTCCTGAAACACAATAACCCTAGCATTGTTTCCCAAGGCAGAGATTTCTAAAACAAAGGCAGGGTGCAGAAGTCAAAGCTGATTCACACAGTATGATCCAAATACAAACACGGCCCCAAGAGGCATGAGGTGTGAAATCTGTGCCCAAAACCTGGGTCATTGGCACAAGGGAGCCCAGAACCGTTTCCTGTGTGTACCTAGCAGGCGGGATGCTGTGAGCACCTTCCAGTTTCCTAGAGTGAGACTGGGCGAGTCAGGAATGGAGTAGGAAGAAGGAGTTACAAAGTGGCCCTCGCCAAAAAACCTAGTGCTGGGGGGAAACAGGGAGCACTTATTCTTCCCTGCCGTGTGACAGTAAAAATAAGTGAGAGTTATAGTCACTGAGCACTGACAGTAGGCAAATCTTCTCTGTACACTTTTATCTGAATTAGCACACAGAACGTGTCTGTGACTCCTTCTTTTCCTTTTTTTTTTTTTGGCACAAGAGAGAGAGACAGACAGACAGGAAGGGAGAGAAATGAGAAGCATCAACTCATAGTTGCAGCACCTTAGTTGTTCATTGATTACTTTCTCATATGTGCTTTAACTGGGGGAGGGGGGCTTCAGCTGAGCCAGTGATCCCTTGCTCAAGCCAGTGACCATGACCATGGGGTCATGTCCAGAATCCCACACTCAAGTTGGCAACTCCGTGCTCAAGCCAGCGACCTCGGGTTTCAAACCTGGGTCTTCAGTGTCTCGGGATGATGCTCTAGCCCAGGGGTCCCCAACCTACGGGCCTGCATGCGGCCCCCTGAGGCCATTTATCCGCCCCACCTCACTTCCAGAAGGGGCACATCTTTCATTGATGATCAGTGAGAGGAGCACAGGATGCATCCGCACCCATAGTTCCCATTGAAATACTGGTCAGTTTGTTGATTTAAATTTACTTGTTCTTTATTTTTTAAATATTGTATTTGTTCCCGTTTTGTTTACTTTAAAATAAGATATGTGCAGCGTGCATAGGGATTTGTTCATAGGTTTTTTTATAGTTTGGCCCTCCAACAGTCTGAGGGACAGTGAACTGGTCCCCTGTGTAAAAAGTTTGGGGACCCCTGCTCTAGCCACTGTGCCATTACCTGGTCAGTCTCCTTCACAGTCTTAAATACAGCCACCAAAATTTTTGTTGACATAGATTGTAGCCATATATTACACATTTCAATGGAGAAACATTTTAGAAATTTATCAGTTCATGTAAAAAAATATAAAACTATTACACACTAACAACTTATTTATGATGAATAACAGTATGTTCCAAAGCAACATGGTACTGTTCCTTCAATCAGGTGCACTTCCCCAGGCCGCATTAGCCTCAAGAAAGTCCACGTACAGTCACATGGGAATGGACGTGGAAAGGGAAGACAATATGGTGAAAACAGTTTGGCCTGTGGCCCTCTGAAACATCTTGGGGACTCCTAAGGGTACCCAGGCTGCCCTTTGTGAACCCCTGACTTACCGGTTTGGAACAGCGATTATCTCCACGATACTGGCATAGAGGGGTCAAGGGTCACCCGAGGACACACTGCTAGAACACGTCAGAGCAGGTAAAAGGCCAAGAGCATAAGCGCTAGCGTCATCTGGTTGTTGCAAAGGTTGAGATCATAAACGTAAAGGGTTGTGCACCCCGCCTGGCCTCATCACAAGCGCCCAGGAACATGAATGAATGTTTCATGTTGGGCAAGACCTGGTGGAAAGCCAGGGAAACTGCACATTTCTGATCAACTGATCCTCTGACACCAGCGAGAAAACTTAAATCTGCACAGAAGCTGCTGTGTAGGGCACGGCGCCTGCCCCGGCACTCAGTATGGAAGCCGCCTTTTGCTACTCAGAAATTCCAGGGCCTCATTCCACCCACCATTAGGCAAATGATGCTAGCGGGCCGTGCTGCTCGCCCTCAGTCACCTTGTTCCTTGGGAAACCTGAGCAAGGTAAGAGAGCTGCTCCATTATTTACAGCCTCCCTTTTGCATCATGCTGTATTTACAAGGAACCCTCCCTCATCCAACAACGACGGCGCCTCTAGTCTGGGCAGCCAAACCTCTCCCAGGAACTGGCCCCTGCTGCCTTCCTGGCCAGGGGCGGGGCACAGCGCTTCACCGCTCTGGTCCATCAACTTTCTGAATCCCCCTGGTGCTCCCACCGCCTTCGGCGGGCCACTTGAGCAGAGTGCACCAGGGCCGTGCAGGTCACTTCTGTTCCTCCTCAGATTTGGGAAGTGAGTTCAGCGGGGGAAGTTCTGGCCACTGCACTCTCAAAACATTACCTGAGCGAAAAGCAACAGCGAGAAGTCCCTGAAGCTCTTGCTCCCATCCAAGGGCAGGCCACTAGGACCTGTCACCTGCAGCACTGCAACTGGTCTCCTGTTTCCATGTTGACACCCCTACACACACACACATATACACCAGTCTACTCTCCACCAACCACCAAAAGATTTTTTAAAAGTATAGAAGAGATAAGGTCGATTTTCCTGGTAAACCTCTCCCAAGGATCCCTCATTCAGTTGGACTAAAACCAACCTTCTTAACTTGGCTTATAAGGACCTGGCTCACCTGGCCCGTCTACCTTCTTTGTTGCAGGCAAGGGTTTCCTCTCCAGCCTTGGCTCTTCCCGCTCCCAGCACCCGCAGGGCTTCTCCAGGACCCCCAACAGCTCAGAAGTCACCATCTCCCCAAAGAGGCCTTCCCTCGGTGCCCACTCGGCAGGCTCGCCTCTCCACCCCTCCATCCTGTGGTATCCGAGACATCAGAGCACTTAGTCTCGGAGGTTATCTTTACGTTACCGCAGTATTACACGTCTCCCTCCAGCCACACCCCCCTCCTAGAACACGAGCCCCAAATAGCAAAGTTTCCACCTGACCCCCCGCGAGATCCCCGGCACCGGGCACGATGCCTGGCTCAGCTAAGC